>JALGPY010000011.1:18070000-27567500 GCA_023055425.1 Linanthus parryae | reverse complement strand
GAAGCACTTGTGACTTTACATAAACCGTATGCCTTCTCATTATGGGTGAATCCAGTATGCTATTACTCCTAATGCATACCCATGTGTTGGATCGTGATATCTCCATATCAATCCCACCCCATACTAATATATAGTTGATTGCCCTGTTAATTAATATAATAGACTAGGTATATTTTAGAATAAAACATTTATATTCTAAGGACTTCATTCATGTTAACACTATCTCCTATATTGATAACATAATGAATCATAAATCCATAAATGTCACTAGAATTAGATTACCTCTAGGGCATATTTCTAACAGGTTGAACCTCCAATCAATGTTTCCCCGGTTGAAACTCTGGTCAATAATCCTATTGATCATGGAGAAGAAAATATTGATTTCCTTTACTCCACTAGAGAGAAGACTAGACGTGCTCGATTTCATGACTTTTTAATGAGTACAAACCTATCGGGAGGCGAGGGCAGACCCCGGTTGTTTAAAAGCGATGGAAGAGGAGTTAGCTGCTTTTTCAAAGACTAAGACTTGGGATCTTGTTCGGTTACCCCCTGGTAAAACCTTTTTGGGTTACAGATGGATATATAAGGTTGATACTCAGTAATATGGCTATTTTGAAAGATATAAGGCCCGAATGGTAGCAAGAGGTTTCACACATGATTATAGCATTAGATATGAGGAGACATTTGCTCCAGGTGCTCGAGTCACCACTGTTTGGACTCTGATAACTATGGTTTCTCAGAGGCGTTGGCTGTTAAGAATGTGTTTCTTAACATATATCTTACAGAGGAGGTGTATTTGAAACCTCGACCTATTCTCAGGGTTTTTGGCTCACAGGTATGTCGCCTACATCGCGCGTTATATGGTCCAAAACAAGCCCCTCGAGCTTGGTTTGATAATTTTCGTTCCACAGTTCTTAAGCTTGGTTTCTCTTTTAGTGCATATGATTTAGCTCTCTTCATTCATCATACGAATAGATGTATTAGCCTTCTGCTGATCTATGTAGATGATATGATAATTATTGGGGATGATTTGGTCGGTATTATGAAGCTGAAAGAATCCTTGAATAGCCACTTTGAAATGAAAGACTTGGGGCCACTCAGTTATTTCTTGGGTCTTGAGGTCACTTCTGATGCTGATGGATACTCTCCCTAACAGGCTAAGTATGCTTCTTAAGTTATTGAGCGTGCAGAACTGACTGATCAAAAGGTCGCATATGTTGGAAATATGTCCTAGAGGCAATCTATTTCTTGTGACATTTGTAGATTTACTATTCATTATGTTATCGATATGGAGATATGTTAACGTGAATGAAATCTTTAGAATATAAATGTTATATTCTTAAATATCCGTAGTTGATTATATTGATTAACACGACAATCAACTATAGACTAGTATGGGGTTTGATTGATATGGAGATATCACGATCCAACACATGGGTATGCATTAGGAGTAATGGCATACTAGATTGACCCACAATGAGAAGGATACATACATGTTATGTAAAGTCACAAGTGCTTCTCGTAGTGACAACGGTGTTGTCATCCTTGGACTTGAAGTAACTAGATACTCTAGTTGTGGAATATTTTATGTTAATAGTGTTAAAAGCTACACTGTAACTGGGTAGTAATAAAGGCGCGCATCGGATACAATAGGAAGCAAGCTTAGAGATGGTAGTGACTTAGATAGAGTTTGTCCTTCCCACATAACCGGAGCAAATATCCACAGCCACTCGAGGGATGGTGCTTATAGAATGTCTGGCGAGACTCTGATAAATCAATATAGAATATTGATGTGATCTTCTTGGATAAGACTATTCCTAGGATCGAGCATTTTTGGATTGGATATACGAGTGTGACTTGTATGTCTCGTGTCCAATCCGGATATAGAGACAAAGGGATGAGACAATACTTGCACAAGGTTTTTCAGATGAATATTTCTATTAGTTCGGTAGCGTGGTGATAGCACCTTTTAGGAGCTATATATTATTGTTATTTACCACATTATCATGAGATATTTGAGCATAACGTTTGATAATATGATTCGTTTTGGCACTTGACGCTTTATATGCGCTTTATTGTTAGTCTGGCCGTTTTTATGCATGTTTAGGTGTTATTTGTCAAATATAATCGCTTGGTATGTTTTTTCATGTTGTCTTGGCAGGAACAGATTCTAATCGGTTGATAGGATTCATGGAACGAACTTCGGAAACAACATGAGCACATGGAACGAGGAGAAGCAAAACTGGAGGAGCCAGGATGACCAATCTGCATTAATCTGATCATATCTTGAGTTCTACAAATAATTTTGGATTGAGACTAGCACCAAATGAAATTATACACAAAGAGATTTCCAACTATAGGTCATAGAGCTTAATCAGAGTCCGGATGAGAGAGTAATGGCCAGCGCAAGATCAGCTTACAATTTTGTCCGGAAATTACAAACTGGAGGGGCTGAAATGCAATTTCTGCCAAAGTACATTAAAAACTCGGCCCTAACTGGTAAAAACGGGAGAGAATACCTAGAGGGAGTCATTTACGCATACAGAGGAAGACAGAAACGCAAGGGAGCTGAGGAGATCGATTGGGATCATCCCGAAACCGGAGATTTCCACGTTTGATTCCTTTCTCTTCTCTTTTCATCAATTTTATAGAGAAACTCTTGTTGTTTAGTTGCATTATGCGTAGCTAACTACTTTTGCTAGGTTCTATGGAGATGAACCTAGGGTTTACGTAATAGACAATTTTACGGATTCAAGTTATTGATTCATGTTTTGATTCTCTTAATTGTAGTGTTCTTCTTTGTTTATCGTATCTTGATTACTTAGGGCTATTGACACGTCGGGTAACTAGAACAACTTTGGGAATAAGATCAATATGTTATTTGAGTCGTGTCTTAAAGATTATCATCGTTGTTAGTTGGATTGATTGTTCTAAACTTAATTCTTAGCGTAAACGGAGTCGTGAACCGGTTGGGCTAGCGTTCTAGGTGGGTGCTCGATAGAGACTTTACTGGATACGAACAAGAACAAGAAATTAGCCCAAATCATTGAGACTGAAAGGTGAGATGATTAGGACTATTCTTGTTAGTGGGTAGATTCGGTAGGTGAGATTCGACTGTTTATTGCAACGGTGGACCGATATGATGCGTTGTCGTGCAAGTGGTTAGCCGACTAGAACCATATCGGTAGACGTCGGTGGACCGACAAGACGCGTAGTCAATTGTGTTGGAATAGGTGCCCTAGAGGTAATCTATGTTTAGAATGAACAATGTGTTTTGGCTAGAATATTCATTTATTATTTATTGTGATATTTAATATAATGAAGTCCTTAGATACAATGTGTTGTTTATCTTAAATATCCCTAGTCCATTATATTAGTTAACAGGACGATCAAATATAGACTAGTATGTGTGTAGATTGATATGGAGATATCAAGTCTAACACATGGGTATGCATTAGGAGTAATGGCATACTGGATTGACCCACGACGAGAAGGATACATTAGATTATGTTAAAGTCACAATCGCTTCCGGTAGTGCTAATATAATTGCAATCCTTAGACTTGAAGTCACTAGATACTCTAGTTGTAGAATATCATGCTTTGATGTTATCAAACGTTACACCGGAACTGGGTAACTATAAAGGTAGTTATCCGGCATGATTGTAAGAAAGCTTAGAGATCGTACTGATGTAGAGAGTATTTGTCCCTCCCACATAATGGGAGCAAATATCCACGGCCACTCGAGGAATAGTGCTTATTGAATGTCTTGCCAGACTCAGATAAATCAATATGGACATATTGAGGTTATCTGCTTGCATGAGCATATTCCCAGGATCGATGGATTGGATATACGAGTGTGACTATTTATGTCTCGTGTCCAATCCGGATATGGAGACAAAAGGATAGTGCAATATGTGATATTGGGCACAAATTTTTGTCGGGATCACTGACGTATTTCTATTAGTTGAGTTGCATGGATGTGTTGCTAGACACCGCTCCATTTTGGCAATTAGTTACTACCAACTAAGTAGAAACATATGGGGTCACACGTCAAATAGAGTTGAACTAGATTTGGCATTAATTAATATGATTAATATGAGAAGGATCACTTTGCAACACCTTGCAAACTAAATAGGACTAATATGCAAGGAAAGAACTAATCCAAGTTCATGTAGAACTAGGAAGGGCCTTTATGTAGTTAACAAGGAGTTGTTTGACTATATAAAGGATGCTCTAGCTTCCTTCCCACAACGAATGCTCATAACATAAGTGAGTGGGAGAGAAAGAAAGAGAGAGCAAGAGACAAGCTAAAGAGGCCGAATCCCCCTTAGCCGTCCCCTACCTGTCGGGCCAACCCCTCTCTTGTGCACGTTGTGTGATTAGTTCTTCCCTCTTCCTCCGGTCCAAGCTAGCACTAGGAGAAGGAAGAATCTAGATCTCACCACTAGACGTGGATCAACTGTAGAGACCGGGACATTATTCTTCATGTGATCTCCCGAACCCAAAGGTATTTATCTTCTATGTCCTTCATCATGTTATGAATGTATCTTCCTGTGATCCTTGGGGGGCTTTGAGTAGGAGTTAAATTTTTGTTATTCCGCTGCATAACCTACGTCAAAACCCAATCGTGGTATCAGAGCCACAAGTCGTAGTGCATAACATGATTTTATATGTTACGATTTCAGTTTTACACCGTTACATTCATATTACGCAAAACTGAAATTTAATTGTCATAGTAGATGCAATAAACAAGACATAATTTAACATTGGATGTGTAAATTAGTGAGTTTGATCACATAGTATGTGTGGAATTTCGGATCAAGAACTAGGATTTGGGCACATGCTTGGAAAATGGGTTTTTCAAGTATGAAAACAATTAAACTTGGGCATCAAGGCAAAGGGTGTTTTGGAAACAACCCAATAAGAAAGGAATTGGTTTTGGAAACAATTCCATGGGAAGGAGCGGCACCACAAGGGCACCGCCCCTCCCTTGCTTTCCGTCCAAGACACACGGCCCGAGGGGGCCGGCGCACCCTAATGCACGGTCTAGCGGTGTGGCCTAGGGGCCGGCCGGCCCGGGCCTAGTGTGGTGGTTCCTGGTTGGTTCGTCCATTCCCTTGGTGAACCTCTTGGACCGTCTTGACACTAGTATGTCCAAAATAACCAAAATAGAACTAGCGCGTTAAAAATTGGTTTTAACTGTATTATGTGCTTTGTTGCATGATGGATGGATATGGCCTAGGTTGTGGATGTTTTATGTTTTTATTGGTTTGGTCTAGGGCCTGCGAGCTGATCAAATTAATGTAATAATTAATTAGGTTTTACGGCCTGCGATTCGTTTTTCTCCTCAACATGTGAGGCTTTATTTATTTATTCATTCTAGATGTTAGGCTAGAATTAGAAATATTTAGATGATAGCCAAGAGCATGGAGAAGAAGACGGGAGAACCAAGGAGCCAAAAGACGATGAAAACACCCTACCCTAGGCGCGCGGCTATGGAGGAGCACATGGATATGAGTTTGTCACTTTAGCGAAAATAGATATTATCATTGGCTTGATAATAACTTAGTCTAGGGGCCATATTCATGCCACGTTATTTTTCTTTTTGTGGATGTTTATTAGTTATGTCTTGTTATTTATTTTTGCTTATGGCGATCCTAGCAAAACGTTAACAAGATAATAATAAACAAAGATGATCTTTTATTGTGGATTGCCAATCCAAATAAGTAGATCATGTTTATTGGATCAACCAAACAAATTAAGAATGATTAAATCCCTCAATAAGATATTGTGTTTTGCCTTCTCTTACCTAAACACCCTTCATGATCAGGGTTTATTAAAATTCGGGCTTGCCAAAGCAAGGCAATTTTAATTCACCATGGTGTGTTGCGGACGACACAAGCTAGTAATGTGTGTATGTTGTAGCAAAAGTTTGGACGCAACTGGGTAAGAATCAATTGGATTGATGAACCTAGAGGCATGACAATTAGGCGTTATCTAAAGGATAAAGAATAATGAGTTATTGACCTAATTGGACCAAGAGTTGCATAGGATTCAATTGGAATGGTTCCTACCTAAATAACAAATTCTTGGGTGACTTGCCAAAGCAAGCTCAAGAAGAAGAGAAAAAGGGATCTTGGACCTACTAGATAATATACTTGATTTTCCGCATTAATGGTGAGGGCTATTATTCCGAGAAAACTAGTAGGAGCTATATTTAATGATCTAGCCATTTCTGAATATAGTAAAATTGTTCAAAATAATAAAATTGCACATTCCTCGTTTTGTATAATTCCAAATGACAAACAACAATGCATGGACATCATCCCTACGATCTATCCTTGAGAAGGACAAACTGTCCGGAACAAATTTCCTTGACTGGTATAGAAACTTAAGGATTGTCCTTAAGTAAGAAAAGAAGCTGTACGTCTTGGACACTCCAATTCCAGCCCCACCACAGGATGAGTCTGTTCTAGCAGATGTAAGGGCATGTTAGAAACATATTGATGATTCTAATGACGTGACTTGCCTCATGCTCTGCACCATGACTGCTGAGCTTTAGAAGCAGCACGAGAACATGGAGGCCTATGATATGATCATACACTTGAAACAATTATTTCAGGAACAGGTAAGGCATGAGCGATATGAGGTGTCCAAAGCATTTTTCAAGAGTAGTCTTGTAGAAGGGAATCCTTTAGGGCCACATGTACTCCGAATGATCGGGTAAATTGAGAACCTTGAGAGACTGGGATTCCCACTTAGCCAAGATTTGGCAACTGATCTTGTCTTGCAATCGTTGTCTGACAGTTATAACCAGTTCATCATGAACTTTAACATGAACGAGATCAGTAAGACTCTGTCGGACTTGTTGAACATGCTAAAGACAGCTGAACAGAGAATCAAAAAATTCAAGGGCAAAGCCATAATGATGATACATAAGAG
This sequence comes from Linanthus parryae, assembly GCA_023055425.1. Classification (NCBI taxonomy): domain Eukaryota; kingdom Viridiplantae; phylum Streptophyta; class Magnoliopsida; order Ericales; family Polemoniaceae; genus Linanthus; species Linanthus parryae. Next base: position 27,560,558 of record JALGPY010000011.1, on the reverse strand, counting down.
GAAGGGCAAAGGAGTTGCCTCTCCTTCCATGGAAAAGCGCAAGAAAGTTGCAAAATCCAAGGAAGCCCTAAAGCCTAGTGGGGGCGTGGCTAAAGGGGAATGTTACTATTGTAGCCAGTCGGGTCGCTGGAGGAGGAATTTCCCTAAATATGTGGAGGATAAGAAGCTTGGAATAGTGATTCCACACCACCAGGTATTTATGTTATAGGCGTCAATCTTTCTATTTCTTCATCTTGGGTATTGGATACTGGATGTGGTTCTCACATTTGTCCAAATGTGCTGGATTTGAAAAGAAGTAGAAGATTGGCTAAAGGGGAGATAGATCTACGCGTCGGGAATGGAGCAAGAGTTGATGCATTAGCTATAGGCGTTTATGAGCTATCTTTGCCTTCTGGACTTATTTTATAATTAGACAATTGCTTTTATGTGCCTGCTATGAGCAGAAACATTATTTCCATTTCTGGTTTGCACGAGAAAGGTTTTTCTATTTCAATAAAGGACTTGTGATGTTCCATTTATTTTGATGGTATGCACTATTGTAGTGCGCATTTGTCTAATGGATTGTATATCCTTGATCTAAGTAATCCAATCTATAACATAAATACTAAAAGGATTAAAACTAACGATTTAAATCCTACATATCTATGGCGTTGTCGTTTAGGCCATATAAATGAGAAACGCTTATCTAGACTCCATAAGGATGGACTTCTATACTCATTTGATTTAGAATCATATGAGACATGCGAATCTTGTTTATTAGGAAAAATGACAAAGTCCCCTTTCAATAAGAAAGGTGAGAGGACTAGTGAGTTATTGGCACTCATACATACCGATGTATGTGGGCCATTCCCCACGACTGCCAGAGGTGGTTACACCTACTTCATTACGTTTACTGATGACTTCAGTAGATATGGATTTGTATACCTTATGAAGGCCAATCTGAATCCTTTGAATTGTTCAAGGAATTCAAGAATGAAGTAGAGAAGCAACTTGGTAAAAGTATTAAGGCTCTACGATCGGATCATGGAGGTGAATACTTAAGACAAGAGTTTGATGAGTATCTTAGAGAGTGTGGGATAGTATCCCATCTCACTCCACCCGAAACGCCACAATCGAATGGCGTGTCCGAGAGGAGAAATCGGATACTATTGGATATGATGCGATCTATGATGTCTCAAACGGATCTTCCGATGTCATTTTGGGGATATGCTCTAATGATGACAGCTTTTACCATTAACCGTGTTCCATCCAAATCAGTCATGAAGACACCACATGAGATATGGACTGAGAAGCGTCCTATATTGTCGTTTATGAAGATTTGGGGCTGCGATGTCTATGTAAAGCGTTTACAAACAGACAAGCTCGGGCCCAAGGCGGATAAGTGTAAATTTTTGGGATATCCTAAGGAAACAAAAGGATATTATTTCTACAATCCCATCAAAAACAAAGTGTTTGTTGCTCGGACCGGCGTGTTTCTATAAAGAGAGTTTTCTCTAAAGAATCAAGTGGGAGGACAGTAGAACTTGAAGAAATTCAAGAACCACAAATTACTGAACCGATGATGGAACATGAGCAGGAACCGCAACTTGTTGTGCAGGAACATGTTCTGGTAACACAGGAACTCCGTAGGTCAGGAAGGGTGCGTCATGAGCCAGAGAGGTACGGACTTCTTGTGACTGAGCCCGATGATGTACCACTCATGGATGATGAGCCTGCAACCTAGGGGAGGCCATGAAAGGCCCAGAATCCAAGAAGTGGATAATGGATTCCATGTACACCAAAAAATTATGGACTTTGGTGAAACCACCCGAAGGGGCTCGGCCCATTGGGTGCAAGTGGGTCTTCAAGAAGAAGACCGACATGGATGGCAAGGTAGTTGCCTATAAGGGGCGACGGGTTGCTAAAGGGTATGGACAGATTCATGGTATTGACTATGATGAGACCTTTTCACCTGTCGCCATGACTAAATCCATTCGAAACCTACTTGCTATATCAGCATACTATGACTATGAGACTAGGCAAACGGATGTCAAAACAGCTTTCCTTTATGGGAACCTCCTTGAGGACGTGTACATGACACAACCAGAGGTTTCTGAGGATCCAGAGAATGCCAATAAAGTCTGTAAGCTGCAAAGATCCATTTATGGATTAAAGCAAGCTTCTAGGAGCTGGAATCGGCGTTTTGATGATGCGGTCAAAGAGTTTGGCTTCATCAAGAACGAAGATGAGCCAGGTGATTACAAGAAGGTTAGTGGGAGCTCTTTATTATTTCTGGTCTTGTATGTGGATGACATACTAATCATTGGAAACGATATTCCTACTTTGAAGTCTGTTAAAGATTGGCTAGGAAAGTGTTTCGCAATGAAGGACTTAGGAGATGCAGCCTATAAACTTGGTATAATGATCTATAGGGATAGATCTAGTAAGCTACTCGGCCTAAGTCAAAGTACATATATAGACAAGGTGTTGAAGAGGTTCAACATGCAAGATTCCAAGAAGGGATACTTCCCCATGTCGCATGGAGTCACTCTTTCTAAGAATGAATGTCCTCCAATGAGATTGAGGAGGACCGCATGAGTAGGATTCCGTATACTTCGGCCATAGGACCCATCATGTACGCCATGTTTTGTACTAGACCAGACGTATCATACACGTTGAGTATGGTAAGAAGATATCAGTCCAATCCGGGTGAGAGTCACTTGATTGCTGTCAAGAACATCCTAAAGTACTTGAGAAGAACGAAGGATGCGTTCTTGATATTTGGAGGTATGGAAGAGCTAAGTGTAATCGGTTACAGTGATGCGAGCTTCCAAACCAACAAAGATGATTACATATCGCAGTCAAGATACATGTTTTGCCTGAATGGAGGAGCTGTGAGCTGGAAGAGTTCCAAGCAAGGGACAGTTGCTGATTCTACAATAGAAGCTGAGTACATTGCTGCTGCGGAAGCAGCAAAAGAGGCATTTTGGATAACGAAGTTTATCACTGAGCTCGGTGTGGTCCCTAGCATCGTGGATCCCCATAGAGTTGTACTGTGACAACTCTGGGGCTATCGCACAAGCCAAGGAACCAAGATCATACCAGAAATCAAAGCATGTACTTAGGAGATTCCATCTTATTCGTGATATGATCGATCGAGGAGATGTGAAGACGTGCAAGATTCCAACGGATGACAATCTTTCAGATCCGCTCACAAAACCACTTGCGCAGCAAAAGCATGAAGGGCACGCTAGATCTATAGGCATACGAGATGCACCAAATTGCCTCTAGTGCAAGTGGGAGACTGTTGGAATAGGTGCCCTAGAGGCAATTTATATTTAGTATGAACAATGTGTTTTGGCTAGAATATTCATTTATTATTTAGGACAAATGACACTAAACCTATATGCAGTTTACACTTAGTGACACTAAACCTCCATCAGTTTCAATTTTGCATGAAAAACCTACTACAGTTTAACTTTTTGTACAAACAGCCACCATTGACTAACAGCGTTACAAAATGCTAACGGAATCAAGGGCAAAATAGTATTTTGATTAAAAACAGTTTTTTATATAAAAATATTAAAATTTAACAATATTTTCTCAAAAAGAAAACAATATTACATTTCCATATGCTACCTCTATTTTACTTTGAGAGGCTAAAAATGTGTTTCAGAAATTAAAAACAAAATGCAAAGAAAAAGAAGGGATTGAAACCCAGTAAGAGGACAAGAAGAACATCCCCATCGTCGGTGCAACCTCCGCCGGATCTGGGTTCATGAGGAGAGAACAACGTTTGGTTTGTGTGGTCAATTGGGAGGTCTAAGGTGAAAGCTTCAACGGGGCTGGGACCGTGATGGATTTGAATTAAAGGGGATTTGGCCTTTGGCTTTGAGTCTGTCGGGCAGCTTGAAGTGTCTCCCGAAATGGAGTTGGTTGAGGTCGGTGAGGGTTGTGGTGGTAATGAATCAGTTGTGGTGTGGCTTCAGTTCCCAGAAATTATGGCGTGGTTTGCTTATTCGGTGGTTGGGATTGGTGCTTGAAGATGATGGGGGCTGCTAATGGGTGGTGCTCTTTGCCAGATCTCATGGCGGTGAAAAGTATGGGTTGAAGTTTGAACGGGGAGAGATAGGAGGAACGGGGAGAGATAGGTCTGAGTTTGATGTCGAAGTAAAGGAAAATATGTTGAAGGAATGCAACTGCCACCTCCTCCGTCTCCAACACCGCCTCCCCCAGATTGGATCATCTTGTCCTCTTCGTCTTGTTTCTTTTTGTTCGTCCTCCTCCAATCCTCTGTCTTCAGCGTTCATTCTCTTTTTTATATTTCTTTTTCCTTTTTGTTTTTTGGTTAGATTTGTTTTCCTTTTCTTCTTTTAATTTTGGTTAGGGGGGAAATATAATTAGCATGTTAATTTGTAACGGATTAAAAATATCTGAACAAAATTCGTTTTAGAATTACATAATTTATTTTTCACATTGTTTAAATATATGAATATTGTTTTATTTTAATATTTTATGTAAAAACTGTTTTAATGAAAATACTTTTTGCCCTTGATTCCTTTAGTATTTTGTAACACCGTTAGACGATGATGGCTATTTGTACAGATAACTAAACTGCAGGAGGTTTTTCATGTAAATTGAAACTAATAGAGGTTTCGTGTCACTAAGTGTAAACTGCATATAGGTTTAGTGTCATTTGTCCTATTATTCATTGTGATATTTTATATAATGAAGTCCTTAGATACAATGTGTTGTCTATCTTAAATATTCCTAGTACATTATATTGGTTAAAAGGATGATCAAATACAGACTAGTATCTGTGTAGATTTATATGGAGATATCAAGTCTAACACATGGGTATGCATTAGAAGTAATGGCATACTGGATTGACCCACGACGAGAAGGATACATTAGATTATGTTAAAGTCACAACCGCTTCTGGTAGTGCTAATATAATTGCAATCCTTAGACTTGAAGTCTCTAGATACTCTAGTTGTGGAATATCATCCTTTGATGTTATCAAACGTTACACCGGAACTGGGTAACTATAAAGGTAGTTATCGGGCATGATAGGAAGCAATCTTAGAGATCGTAGTGATGTAGAGAGTTGCATGAGCATATTCCCAGGATCTATGGATTGGATATACGAGTGTGACTATTTATGTCTCGTGTCCAATCCGGATATGGAGACAAAGGGATAGTGCAATATGTGATATTGGGCACAATGGTGTGTCGGGATCACTGACTTATTTTTATTAGTTGAGTTTCATGGATGTGTTGCTAGACACCGCTCCATGTTAGTAATTAGTTACTACCAACAAAGTAGAAACCTATGGGGTCACACGTCACATAGAATTGAACTAGATTTGGGATTAATTAATATGATTAATTAATGAGAAAGATCACTTTGAAACACCTTGCAAACTTAGTAGGACTAATATGCAAGGAAGGGACTAATCCAAGTTCATGTAAAACTAGGAAGGGCCTTTATGTAGTTAACAAGGAGTTGTTGGACTATAAAAAAGATGCTCTAGCTTCCTTCCCACAACGAATGCTCATTACATAAGTGAGTGAGAGAGAAAGCAAGAGAGAGCAAGAGAAAAGCTAAAGAGGCCGAAGCCCCCTTAGTCGTCCCCTACCCGTCGGCCACAAGAGAGGGTCGAACCCCTCTCTTGTCCTCGTTGCGTGATTCGTTCTTCCCTCTTCCTCGGGTCCAAGCTAGCACTAGGAGAAGGAAGAATCTAGATCTCACTTCTAAACGTGGATCAACCATAGAGACGAGGACATTATTCTTCGTTTGATATCCCGAACCAAAAGGTACACATCTTCTATGTCCTTCATCATGTTATGAATGTCTCTTCCTGTGATCCTTGGTGGGCTTTGGGTAGGAGTTAAATTGTTGTTATTCCGCTGCGAAACCTACGTCAAAACCCAATAAATTGATAGGTAGAACGACATGAGACTGAGAGTATATTGTCAGTGATATTACCCGACACAATTAATAAGATGATAGTGTGTTTCAGTACATAATCCGGAATTGTCTAAAACCCTAGGGGATCCATAGATCACCTAGTTGTTCTCCATATTTCTTTAATAATAAAAACCCGAAAATATTAGTTAGTTATTTAATTCAATTCTTAACCAATCACGACTCTTCCTACCAGTTACAGTACTCTAATCTAATAACTAAATAAATAATCTCGAGCTTGTCCTCGTGGGATCGATAACTCGGGGTTGAAATATTACCCTATATTACTTGAACCGTGCACTTGCGGTAACACGTAAGAATTCGCGTCACGTGGATGTCTTGCTAGAGGCCGCTCCATGTTAGTATTTGTTACTACCAACTAAGTAGAAAGCTATGGGGTCACACTCCCTATGGATTAAACCATAATTGGGAAATAATTAATATGATTAATCAATTAGAAGGATCAATACGCAAATACTTGCAAACTTAGTAAGACTAATTTGCAAGTTGGACTAATCTGTGTATGGACAGGATTAGGATAGGGGCTTTTATGCAGTCAAGATGGAGTTGTTGGACTATATAAAGGACACTCCTAGCTTCCTTCCCAGACTAATGTTCATAACACATTGAGTGGGAGAGAAAAGAAAGGGGAAAGAGCAAGACCAAAGAGAGCCAAACCCCTCCTTGGTCCTCCCCTACCCCGTCGGCCAAAGAAAGAGGTTCGAGCCCCTCTTTTGTGTTTGTTGCGTGATCGTGATCTTCTCCCTCTTCCTCTTCCTCCTTCAATCCTAGCAAGCACAAAGTCTTAAAGGATCCGGTTTCAATCCTAGGAGTGGACTAGCCGTAGAGACGTGAATACTATTTCACGTGTGAAGTCATCACATGAGAACCCAAAGGTATGTAGATACTATAATCATTTACTATCGTTATGTAGTCTCTTCCTGTGATCCTTGGAGGGTCTTGAGCAGGATTAAATTTTGTTATTCCGCTGCGTAACCTGCATCAAAACTCTACAGCATCCACCTCGTTGGAGCCCAACCTAAAGCTTACTCCCTGGGAGGGTGAGCCTCTATCTGATCCTACTTGATATCAAAAAATTGTTGGTAGTCTGGTGTAGATAGTGCTTTCTGGACAGGCAGATCTTAGCCACGTGGCGACCATCCAGCACACCTAGCTGTGCTCCACACACACTGGATCACCAGCCGCGCTGATCCACGTGGGGGCTGCGAGACAGGGCCCTCGCATACCACCACACGGGACCTGTAGGGACTTAGTGGTTTGGAGGCTAGAGTAAGTCCTGTTGCGCGCGAGCGATGACCAAGCTCGCGCGCGACCCCTAGTAACTGCTTTGAGAGATTTATGGCACGAGATCCATAAACCCGGTCAACCCGGTCAACCTCATAACGGTTCTGGTATACGCAGACGAACGTGCCGTAACGGTCCCTATATACGCGGACAAACGTGCCGTTTTGGTAAGCTAATTAAGCCGCCATTAATGGGCGCATTAACCACACTACAACGGTCACATTCTCCGTTATATATAGGATCGTTAACCCTTCCATACAAGGGCAGAATCACCTGAGACACGCGGAAGCTCTGCCAAAATCCTGTCTCTCTCTCATACAGTGCTATTGTCTTTCTCTCTCCCTACACACAGCCTTACTCTTCCTGTGTTCTTTCTATCCCCTACTCTTGGTGTATATTGAATTCTCTCTGCAGGATTCTCTCGTACACATTTTGTGAACCCGACGTGAAACTTACCATTGCAAGCAACCATGTCTCATGAAGATGATGTCAGTAACAGATCGCCCTCCACGGAGACCACCTTGGGAGAGGAGACCCATCAGGCTTCTATGGCCGCCGGTGAGACTCCGACGTTGGAGGCTCTGAACGCCACCATTCAGAATCAGGGAAAGGCCCTTCAGGCTCAATCCGCACAGATGGAGCGAATAATGGCCATTCTGGGAACCCTTGCCCCGAATCCTACATCAGGCACTGCTATCTCTCATGGAGGAGGAGTTTCCACCACCCAAGGGACTGGAGTGATACCCATGCCACCTAATCCTAATCTACAAACCCCACCGGCAACGGTGCAGTTGCCCTCGATCCAGGGGCAAACGGCTCAAATACCGCCTTTTACCGCACATATTCCTCAACCACCAACTGTGGCACCCAACCTGTCCTCACAATACCCCTTGTCTTCTCCGCCGGAACTGTTGGGAAATGTGAATTCACAGTACGTTCCTAGCCCGACCGCGGCATATGTGTTGCCTCCGACTACAACAACCCTTCCTCCTGCTGCTGAGGGGAGTGCACCGGAGTGTATGACTTGGCTGCGGTGGCACATGGAAACCTTCTTGGACAATCAACCATTTGCTAACACCATCATTCCAAAGGTGGATAATGATCCGCCCATCCCGCGAGAAATTTATCTCATACCTAACCCTGCAGGGTACAAGGCTCCTAAATGGGACAAGTTCGAAGACGTTAACGGGAATGCTCACGAGCACGTCATGCGTTTCATCGACGTGTTGAGGCCATATGGAGTCGATCCCAAGTTACAGATGCGCGAGTTCCCTAAATCTTTGGTAAATGTCGCCTACAAGTGGTACAGGACGTTAGAGGTCGGATCCTTGAAGACCTGGGATGACATGGTTCAGAAGTTTTATACCAAATTCTTCCAGGTGGAGGAAAAGGTGACAATGATTCATCTCTCTCGCATGTACCAGAAGCGCGAGGAGGATGGAGTGACGTTCATCAAGAAATTCAGAGCCAAGTCCTTGGAATGCAGAGATGAAGTGCTTGCGGGCAGGCTCGTGGAAATATGTCTGCAAGGTATGCGAGACGAGTACAAAGGTATGCTTATCAACCTACAAACTCCTACCTTTTCAAAATTGATGGAGTGCACGAAAAACATAGAGCCTATAGTGGAGAGACAGAAGAAGAAGCACGCCCCTGAACGTTCCTCGAGTGGAACTACTTTTAAAATTGTAAGGTTTAGCTACAAGAGGGGGCGCGAAGCTGAGGTTAATACAGTCTCGCCGCAAAAGCAGCCCAGGGTTACAAACTTGGATGCGCCACCTCTACCATGTTCGGTAGAGGAAGCGACTGACTTGTGTAAGCAGTGGCGTAAAGACGGTATCTTGCCGCCGCTCGAAAGGATACCCTCTAAGGAGATGATGAGGGACCCAAAGTGGTGCGAATGCCATGGAAAGATCATGCACCCCACGGCTGATTGTAAGAAGCTCAGAAACATGGTAAGTCGGAAAATGAAAGACGGCGAGTTGATTGTCAGCGATCAGAGGCAGGATGTGCGAAACAATCCACTGCTGGCCCATGCGGAGCAAGAGCCGAAAGGCAAAGAGATAGCCATGATCGCGATGAGGATTACAGTATGGACACGGAGGACGAACGTGCTGATCGGATGAAGGGGTCGCACGGGTTCATCAGGTTCTTCGATGAAATGAACTTTTCGGAGAAATGCCGGAAAGAAATGACAAAAGCTATTCTAAGGATAGCAGAGGATTACGAAGAAGACATCGTGGTTTCCAATGGGAAAGTTTTCAGAGCATCACAGAAAGGTCATGCCCTTCTCCGCAAGCCACAAGAAGACAGATGCGAGCCACAAGAAGCCTTTGTACATAACGGCAGTAATCAATGGTGTCGAATTTAAAAGGGCATTCATCGACGGAGGAGCGGCAGTCAACGTGGCCTCGCTCAACACTCTGAAGTTAGCGGGAATCCCTGAGCAGAAGATCGTCAGATGTCCATCCACGCTGATGGGATTTGGAAGCGATTCTAGGATGATGATAGGATGGAACCGTCTGGGCGTCCAGATAGGAAAAATCAAATGTTCAGTCAAATTCTACATCATTGATGCGAACACCACGTATCATATGATCATAGGGCGAGCTTGGATTCATCGCTTCGACGCAGTTCCCTCAACAGCTCAACAGGTGAGAAGGCCATCTGGAACGAAAGAATAGTGGAGATACCATCTTCGGCGAATCCTTTTAATTTGGATGAGGCGCACCTCACCGAAGCAGTGTGGTTCACTGAGATGGCAGATGAGCAAACGCCAAGGCCGTTTAATTCGGCTCCTTTGCCTCGATGGGAGGAAATCAAGGATCAATCACCAGCAGGAGTGATGGTGACAAGGGAGGAGGCCAAGGAAAAGTCGTCCGCGCAAGAAGAGGCACCGCAGATTGCCTATCAAAGAAAGAGTGTGTACACCCTGAAAAGGGTAGTAAAACATGATCCCGCGGGCAAAGACATAGAAAGCTTTTACGCTAACGGGAAGAAATGCTACCGCATATGAAGGTGCGCGGGGATACCCCCACGCGAGCATGGGGATATCCCTGAGCAAATCAATCAAATCGAGCATGTCATGGAGTTAGACAAGCCAACACTAGAAGTTTTGGAGGATAAGCTAAAAGAGGCGCCTGAGTGCATGGAGGATAAGCCCAAACCGCAGAAGCAGAAGCTGAAGGAGGTATTCCTAAGTCCAAGCGAAGAAAAGAAGAGACCCGTCTTTCTGAGTGCAGACCTCATGAGCGAAGAGGAAGAAAAACTGCTGCAGCTACTAACTGAGTACAAAGATGTGTTTGCATAGGAATACGATGAGATGCCTGGCCTGGACTCGAGCATTACCATGCACAGGTTAGATGTAATCCCGGGATCTAAGCCGGTAAAGCAGAGCACACGGAGCTTCAGGCCATAGATAAACGTGAAAATCAAGCAAGAAATTGTCAAGCTACTGACTGCCAAATTCATCGAGCCAAATCACCATTCTACATGGTTGGCTAACATCGTTCCTGTGGTAAAGAAGAATGGGCAGCTTCGCATTTGTGTAGACTTCCGAGATCTTAACCGTTTCTGCCCTAAGGATGATTTTCCGCTGCCCAACATCGATCTACTCATCGATTCGACTGCGGGTCATCGCATGTTCAGTTTCATGGATGGTTTCAGCGGGTACAATCAGATCAAAATGGACCCCGAAGATGCACGAAAAACTGCGTTCATCACGCCGGTAGGGGTCTTTAATTATACGGTTATGCCGTTTGGACTCAAGAACGCAGGTGCGACTTATCAGCGAGCCATGATGGCTCTGTTTCATGACATGATGCACAAAGAAGTGGAATTTTATGTTGATGACTTGGTTTTCAAGTCCAAGGAAGAGGCGGGCCACTTGGGAGACCTGCGGAAGGTATTTGAAAGATGCAGAAATTTCCAGCTAAAGATGAACCCCATGAAGTGCGCGTTCGGAGTGACCTCAGGGAAGTTCTTGGTATGTGTAATACATCTCCAGGACATTGAGCCTGATCCCGCAAAAGTGTCAGCCATCACTAGCATGACGGCGCCGCAAAATCAAAGTGCTCTGAAAACATTCTTGGGGAAGTTATCCTACCTGCGAAGGTTCATCCCTGCGATCGCAGAAATAACCTTCTGCTTCAACGATCTCCTCAAGAAGAATGCTGTGTACGATTGGACCACAGAACATGAGGCCGCGTTTGGGAAACTAAAGGACTTGCTGAAATCACAAAGGGTAATGATCGCACCACAGCTCGGATCGCCGCTTTTGCTGTACCTAACATCAACAAAGAGGTCTATAGGGGCACTTTTGGCTCAGGAATATGAAGGGCAGGAAAGGTCAATTTACTATATTTCTCGCATAGTGCAACCAGCGGAATCAAGGTACACAGATATTGAGCGTCATTGCCTTGCTCTTTTCTTTGTAATAGAAAAGTTGAAGCACTACTTCGCCTCACACAAAGTGGTAGTGGTTACAAAGAGTGACCCCATACGGTACCTCTTGACTCACACTTCTACTGGCGGAATACTGGAAAAATGGTATATGACCATCTCTCAATACGACATCACGTGCGTTCGACCGCGGGCAATCAAATCGCAAGCGGTGGCGGATTTTCTAGCACAGTTCCCTGATAACAGCCACGAGCCCATGATCGAGGAAGAACTAGAGGGACCCGAAATTTATGCAGTTGAGTTGCCTTACTGGACGCTTCATTTGGATGGATCGTCAACAAGGAAAGGTGGAGGAATTGGAATAGTTCTGACCAAACCCGATGGAGAGGTCATAAAAATGTCCACAAAACTCGATTTCGCAGTCACCAACAACGAAGCGGAGTATGAGGCTCTCATTGCAGGTCTCCGCGCAGCCAGGGCACTGGAAGTAAGCAATTTGACGGTTATGGGGGATTCCAAGCTAATCGTCAAACAAGCTTCAGTCGAGTACGGACTAAAAGAAGTAAATATATTGCCCTACCGGACTTTGGTACAGAAGCTGGTGCAACAATTATGCGATGTCAGGTATGAGCATACACCTTGAGCAGATAATCGGCATGCTGATGCTTTGGCCACTCTGGGATCTAAGGTTAGTGCGGACAAGTGCCCCGCGAGAATCTTGATTGAAGTACGAATGTCATTGGCATTGACAGAGGACACATGCAAGGATGAATGCATGGACGATGCAGACTGGAGGAAGCCAATATTGCATGCCATCGCAGAAGGAACGAGCAAAGAAAATTGGGCATCTACTAAGGGGTACTGCATACACGACAACGCTCTCTACTACAAAGTCCCAGGTGGAATACTCATGCGATGCGTCTCGCAGCAGGAGGGACAAGCACTGTTGGAAAAGATTCACCAGCATACTTGTGGGGAAAGTGAGGTGTCAATCTATCGGAAAGCCCAAAGGTATGGGATTCACTGTCCTGACATGTTAACGGCCGCTGCGAAAATTCAAGGGAATTGCGAGAGTTGCGCATTGATCAGGGATTCTTTGACAATTGCTCTGGTCGATGACGACATGGATTGGAGGAAGCCACTCTTCGATTTTCTCACACATGGAATCGAGCCTGAGTCGAGAAAGGAGGCCGAGAAACTGAAAAGAAAGGCGGCCCGGTACGAGGTCCAAGAAAACATACTCTGGCAAAGGGGTCACGAAGGTAATCTGCTTCGATGCCTAGACAGTTTGGAAGCGCGAGAGGTGATGGATCTCTCTCACCAAGTGGAGCATCAGGGAGGTGCGAAACTATGCAGACAGCTTCTCACAGTTGGCTACTTCTGGCCCACCATGGAGGCGGATTGCCGCGCTAAATCAAGGAGATGCCAGGAGTGTCAATTCAAAGGCAACCTCGTACATGCCCCTGCCGTAGATCTACATGCGTTGGGGACACCATAGCCATTCCACACTTGGGCTCTAGATTTTGTCGGTCCCATTCGACCACCCTCACATGGGAACCAGTTTATCCTCACCGCGACCGAGCTATTCACTAAGTGGGTGGAGGCAATACCGCTGAAGATAGCAAATGCGCTTGCTGTAGTCCATTTCATCCAGGAGAATATCATATACATGTTCGGGATTCCTAATACAATTCTCTCGGATAATGGTACCCCTTTCGTCAATCGCCAAGTAGCCGCAAAGTTAGCAGAGTACAACATAAGGCAGATATGTTCCACTCCTTATTATTCAAAAGGGAATGGTCAAGCGGAAGCAACCAACAAGACACTGCTAAGAATCCTGAGCAAAATGGTCGCAGACGATCACAAGAAATGGGCCGATTCTTTGAACTTAGCATTGTGCGCATATCGAACTTCTCCGATCCCACGGGAGTCTCCCCATTTCTTTTATGCTATGGAGCCGAAGCTGTTGTACCGGCGGAGGTGAAAATCAACTCTGCAAGGTTGGACTTTCACGCACTATATGAGAATCAGCGCGATCATGACTTGATCTTATTGGAAGAAAAGCGAGAGCAAGCCAAGCGGACTAATAAACGGTACAAGGAGAGGATTGCTCGCGCATACAACAAAACAGTCCAACATCGAGATTTTGCAGTTGGGGACCTGGTCCTGCACGCTTCACATCACTGCATGCAAGAAGCGGCCCATCCAAAGTTCGCAGCCAACTGGGAAGGACCATTTGAAGTCAAAGAAGTCTTTGACAGTGGCTACTGCAACATACAGAGACTACATGGGACGGCCACAACCCCAAGCTCAGTTAACATGCGCTGGATTAAGAAGTATTATCCTTAACTCCCCTCTTTACATGCATCAAGTTACAATGTCTATTTACGCTTAGTATTGTAATAGACTCATGCGTCGTCTCTCCCATATGAGGGAATTGTAACCTGGCCTCTCCCATATGAGGGAATGTAATTTTGCCTCTCCCATATGAGGGTGCTTATAATAAAAGACTTCTCCCAAATGAGAAGAATTTTATGATTTCGGCTATCTTTTATCGCTTCATTTACTTTTCTGTTTCTTAACAACGAAAGCCTATCTGCCGAGATAGCAGCGCTAGTCAAATACGATCTTAATGGATCCAAAGCCTATTTGCTGAGATAGCAGCACTAATCAAATTTCGATCTTAATTGATCCCAAGTCTATCTGTCGAGATAGCAGCAATATTTAAATATGATCTTAAGTGATCTTAAAGCCTATCTGCCGAGATAGCAGCACTATGCAAATGTGATCTAAAGTGATCTTAAAGCCTATCTGCCCAGATAGCAGCACTATGCAAATGCGATCTAAAGTGATCTTAAAAGCCTATCTGCTGAGTTAGCAGCAGTATTCGAATGCGATCTTAAATGATCTAAAAGCTCATCTGCCTAAGATTGCAGCTCTAATGTACGATCTTAACTGGTCTGCGAACCGATCTATTCGATAGCCGGCTAAAGCAGCAACACCCTGTGTAAAACGCAGAATTATGCAAGCAAATATCCAAATGCAAAAGGCAAAATAAACATAACTTTTTTTATAGCCAACTCGCATGCGATATTACAAACTGTTCTATCAAACGAAGAACAGCAAATACTCAAACTGTATTTCATTAAGATTCAAAATGACTTACAATCTATCTCTCTAGATAGAAGCTTACAAGTGAAAGCTAATGGTAAGGTAAATCTTACTATAAAACGAACGGCCTACAAACGCTACAAAAGCTATGCGACGCCATCTTCAAGATCCCGGATCTGCACAAGGCCTCTGTCTGGTCTTCTGCCCAAGAGATATGCCAGATGAACCACCTGTTCAGGCGGATGCAGCGGTGAAGAACAGGCAGGCAGCAACTCCTGGGGCAGGAAGCTCCTTGTCCACGGAGACGAGCACAGTGGCTCGCCACCCCTAGTTCAAGAACGTGGAGGCAAATAGTTCTCCTCCGGGAAAGCTAGAGGAGAAACACCCCGTTAATTACGAGTTGGAAAGAAGGTCAGTACAGCACTGCACCTCGCCGGAAGGCAGCCGAAAATACGACCTGCAAACATAATAGACGAAGAAAAATCTTCGAACAAGCATGAGGTATTATGTGCATCTTCTTTACGATGGTTATAAAGATCAATAAGCCTCGTAAAGAAGATCTCGGAAGCTATTTCTATGGCACAAAACACAAACTCAGGTTTCACAACTTGAAATTGCCATGAATCAACAAAAGACAAGCGTTGAAGCCAGCAACCGTAAGGACTCATGGCAAGCCACAGTTTGGGATGAAGAACCCAAGCAGCAAGAGGCAGGGTTTATATAGACCCTATGGAGACCCTTCCGTTCCCCAGCTGAGTCAGCAAAGCTTGGAAAAGGGGTAAGAATCAATTACTTGCGTCTTAAAAGAGGTAACATTCAATTACCCTACTAAAGGCTACGGCGATTCGGTGGAGTGCCCTAATTAATGACGGAAGGTCATAATACGGATGAATTTCCCAAGGAAAGCGTGCTTATCTGATAAGTAGTTAGCGCGAAAATCAAGGTGAATATATCACCGGGTGATGTCATAATTGATACGCATAAATATTTGAGCAAATCTCGGGAAGGGCAAAACGGGGCATGCAAGTCTTGAATAAAAAAAAGGGGGAGAAACCATAGAAACCTTTAAATAATGTTTTTTTGTTCCAAACAAACTCTGTTTTTGTTTCAAAATAAATCTTTGATCAGGTGGTCATCAGGATAAAACAAGAGTAATGTATCTCTCACTTGGTCCACCTCTCGCTTTAGCTGCTCGTACTTGGCGCTCATCTCATGGAAGAGTTTGACAGCCTCTTCAGCCTTCTGCCTTTGCTCCTCTACCTTTCGCCCTTCAGCTGCGAGGTTGTGGAAGCCGTGTTTCAAATTCACAACTGCGCGAATATGGGTGACCCTGTTGAGAAGATACCCGAAGCCTAGCTTGCCTTGAACTTTGGCTTAAAGACCTTGGCACATGCTGAAAAGCAGCTGCGCACTTTGAGGAGAAATGGTCGCAGGGGTAGCCGTAGACAGCTGCTCCAAGATCCATATGGCTTCGGTCAAGAACAGTCTTCTATTAAAAGGTTTTATCTCTAGAGATCTCACAAATGACCGGGGATAGGAGAGACGCATCCGAACTAGCCAGTCCGCATCAGCTTGCTTCAATCCTAACAATGTTGATTCAAGTTTAGAGCATGAAACTTGTGAATGAGGATGAAAACTGCGAAAAATGGTAACAGCCGGTTCCTTCAAGGATTTCGTGCAAAGAAGGAATATGCATTACTGGAGGAGCTGAAGTCTGTCCTCGCTCCATTGCTCGTCTATCAGCTGCGAGTTCTAGTTCCTCATAGTTGGCAGGAAGGGTATAGGCCGCAACAGGTGCGATCGCATCTCCCACTTGCGAGCTCCAAAAACTCCATGCTTGGGGAACCTCGAGAAGCTCTATTGGAGGAATGGAAACAGAGGTAGCTGTTGCGCGACCAGGAAATCCTTCGGGTGCGAGGGGCTCGTGAGACTCGGAAGCACTCATTGGAACATTCACATTTGCGTGTGATGTTATGTCTTCCACGACCTACTCGTTCTCATGAACCTCATCCTGGCAGCATCTGTCTCCATTTCCTCAGCTGCGACATCAGCATCTTCCTCCATTAGCACGGTGTCAGCTTCGATGTCATCAGAAACTTCAATGACATCCTCCAAGGGCTCTCCTACATAATCAGCAGCTGCGACAGGCTTCTCTACATGGGAGCTTCGCTCTGGAACATAAGATGCAGGGGGTTGACTTCTCTGTTCCGGCATGGCCTCCTCAGCATCGCCTGCGCTACAAGACAGGAAAATGTGAGGTAACTGGTATTACACAAAGTTTTGTTATTTTGATAAACCAAGAGCGAGCACCTCCACGCGTAAGTGGGATTGTGGCATCTTCATCATATGCTAAAAACGCGACACCGTATCCTACTAGGGTATCTTCATTAAGCACATGGGTGCGAAGAAACCAGTTATGATGATGCTTGGGTTACTAAGCCTAGTTTACAAACACTGCTTGAATGATTACCTGAGGGTTCACCGCACTTTCTTACTAGCCATTGGTGGATGTCAGCTTTTGACAAGCCATGCTTTAACTCACCCGTAATCACTTCTTGATAAGTCACAGCGAGGTTAAAAATCTCACCTTGTTTATCACCTGCAATTTCCTCAAAATCTGCTTGAGCCTGTTCCAAAGCAGCCGCATCCAAATCATCCGCCGCATCTTCCTCATCGGCTGGCTGCACCAAGTCGTCAACATGTTGATCTTCCAAACTCCACTTCTTTATGAGTTCGATCTCATCTTCTTCTCGCTTCCTTCTTCTTTCAGCATCCTCCGCAGCTGTTCTTCTAGACTCGGCAAGGATATCCTCGTCTATGGCTTCGCTGGAAACGCCAGAGTGAGAACCCTTCTTCTGCCTCTTGGCCAGAAGGCCGCTGATGGTTTCTGCATCATCATCTGCGAAAGAACAAACTGTTCAGTAAATAGTGCGAGAGTTTAAGTAGTGAGAAGATAAGTTCGTACGAGATACCTTCCGAATCTTCCTCTTGTATCTCACCTCTTTCTTCTTCTCTTTCATCTTCTACTCTCTCTTCTTCCTCATCATCATCTCTTTCTATCACCTCCCTCCTCTCATTCTCCTCTTCCTCCCGACCAAACGGAACAAACGTCTTGACTGCGAGCTCTTTCCGCGCCTTGCTTGGCATGCGACCTTTGCCTTTGTCCTTAGAAGTAAGGGACTTCGCAGGAGAGGAAGCTGGAGCACTCCTAGGGGAAGAGATTGTGATTCCCTTTTGCCTTGGTCTTTTCGCCCATGGAGCAACGTCTCGGGAGGAGAAGGGTCGTTCCTAGGAGGAGAAAAAACGGGGGCGTTGTCTATCAGCAAGTCAGCAAATGCGTCCATTACCTCGCGAATTCGGGCCTCGATTGCGGGAGCCATTCCCATTTTTAGCAGAACTTGCTCACCCTGCCTTCTCGAAGCAACGATGGTATTGATCAGCGACTTCGAGCGCTCACCATATGCAAATCTCCTCAGATAGCACTAAAACAGAAAATGGAGCATAAGTTTCGACACATCAAAGTAAAGAAACTTAACACGCGCAAAGGAAATTGTTTACCTTGGCGAAATCTTCGCTGTACTTGATAACATGCGAGACACCATCCCTAACTGCGGCCATCTTCTCTTCAAGGATGGTGGAGGGGCACAAGTGGTTATCATGGTCCAGCAATGAGTAGCAGCCAAACTGGGAGTCATCCAAACTGCAGTTAGGATGGAAGGGGAAGGAATTTCTCTTAATCACAGGAGCTCTGCTGGGTTGAGGGGTCGACTGTGTCTCAAATCTGGCCTGCTGGGTAGTCCAGTAAGCAACCCAATTCTTGGAGTAGCGACCTGCGCGGCCACCTGAAGGTTAATCAAAGGGAAGGTTGCTCCTCAGAATCGTTTGGCACTCGCCAGACAGTAGCCGCTTGTAGCATCCTCTTACAATGGATCTAGGCCAGACTGATGACGCCACTGCATCAAAGCCAAACAGGGGAGAAACGCGAGTGGGATCGACATCCACTGTGATCCTCTCGTACCTGGGAGTAAGCTCACGAACATACTCTGCAAGAGCGGGATGAGAGCCCCTTAGACACCAGCAGAAGAATTCGCGATAGCGCTCATGGAAGCGCTCATGACCCTCGAAAAGAAGTTCTTCCGAGAAAGCAACAGGTCTGGCAGGATACAACTTTGGGAACCATCGCACATTTTCGATGCGCGTGGCATAAGGCCTAGCCATAAACTTGCTGCGGTCATCGCATATCAGGCTCCAGGTACACTTAGGAAAATGGGTTCCAAACCATCGAGCAGCTCTTCCACTGGAAAGTTCATCCTCCGCACCTGGGACACACCATTTGCTGGGCCTAGAAGGAACAGGAGCATAGGAGGGCCATCGCTAAAAAACCCACATGGTTAGGAATGCGATGTTAACATAAGTCAACACATCAAGGCGACAGCGAGGGTCCTTGGTCGCCACAACCAATTGGTCCAATCTATGATACAGGGTGCCCACGACTAGCGGCCCAAGTGCGACTCTCTGACCAAGGGTCAGTCTCACAGCAAGAGGGAGGACATGGTAGAAAACCCCATCATGAGGGTGGCCATCAATTAGGTACCTTGATAACCAGGCGCAGAGGAAACCACACAAGGTCAGATGATAACCTTTCTCATTCACATAATTCTTCGCCTTTCGGTTCTGGCTCAGGAGTTTCTTGGTGATACTGCTACTCGCATAGTCGCGAAAGAAGTATTGCACCCACTTGCCCCAGGTGTTCTGACAAGCATTCCTCCATCTGCTTGTACAGAGCAAGTTCCGCATCAGTCCTCAAAGGACTCAGAGGATACACTTCACCAATGGGAGAAAGATCATACAGCATGTGCACATCCTCCAGAGTGGGAGCAGCCTCGAACTCAGCAAAGTGGAAGGTGTGAGTCACAGGCGAATAGAGGGAAAGAAGGTTTAGAAGCATGGACTGGTCCAACTTCACGGCAGCACCCTTCATAGCACGGACTGCGAAATAGACGCCAGCATTGTTCAATGCGATGGCATGGTGGGTCAATACGTGGTCAATCCAATCATCCATGAAGTCCAATTTCTGAACAAATGCCTGGGTAGAAATTGCAGTATGGGGGAAAATCCATTTTCAACCCCTGATCGAACCATATCCTTGGAATCGATCAATTCAAGCATGGCTCAGTTAACAGGCGGGGTTAATGTCTGCAACTCTCCAGAGGGAACAGGAGTCGGCAGGTTCTTCACCTTAACCCTAGCATGGTAAAAATCTTTCCCGCCCAAATAGGGGGCTTTCCGCCATAAGGTTGGGGAAGATCATGTATTTATTCGACCTCTTTAACGGGTTTGGTTCCTATTGTCTTTGCCATTCCTGCGGAAGAGCAACAAAAAAGGGGGGAGAAATACACACACTTTCAGTTTGAATTTCAAGAATCAGTTCGAACTTTAGTTTGAAGTAACTATATTTTTTCAAAAGAAGATGAACAGTTCTAGGTTCAGAATTTCAGAATTGCGTTCATATTGCTTGGAATTTCAGAAGTCCAACATTCAAAAATCATCACAATCCGTGATTAGATCAGTTCAAGGGTTAAGAACAAGGTCTCTTTTTGCAGTTCTCAACGAATGATATGTTTCAAATAGCCATGGGTTTTGCGGATCCAGTACAGTTCAAAGCATTCAGTACATTAAACGGAATTGAGCAAAGCCAACCTTGTTTTGGTAAAGCTTGTTTAGATGAAGCCAGTTAAAGGAGACGATTGACAAGGAAGAACTGATGATTAATCACTTGGATCTTCTCTTATAGGCTTCCGGGTATCATTCACTTTAGAGAGAGAAGTGATGCTTTGCAAAAATGGAGAGCACAGAGTATTTATCCAAAAACAATGAGGGGTTGCGTCCTTTCAGTAGTCGAATCGCAACCGTCACCGTCGAATCGCGCAATCACAAGACAAGCTGACGTCATGCCTAAAACCCTAAAAGACCAAACGGCACGACTCTTGGGATTTTAGGTCATAATGACACGCACGGGGGCCGAATTTGCGTGTATTTGAATTGGTGCGTGGCGGCGACACGTACATTGGTTCCTGCGCATTGAAGCCTATCCGGCTATGCGTCTTCACGCGCAGAAAGGGGGCTAATGTAGATAGTGCTTTCTAGACAGGCAGATCTTAGCCACGTGGCGACCATCCAGCACACCTAGTTGTGCTCCACACACACTGGATCACCAGCCGCGCTGATCCACGTGGGGGCTGCGAGACAGGGCCCTCGCATACCACCACACGGGACCTGTAGCGACTTAGTGGTTTGGAGGCTAGAGTAAGTCCTGTCGCGCGCGAGCGACAACCAAGCCCGCGCGCGACCCCTAGTAACTGATTTTAGAGATTTATGGCACGAGCTCCATAAACCCTGTCAACCCAGTCAACCTCATAACGGTTCCGGTATACGCGGACGAACGTGCCGTAACGGTCCCTATATACGCGGACAAACGTGCCGTTGTGGTTAAGCTAATTAAGCCGCCATTAATGGGCGCATTAACCACACTACAACGTTCACATTCTCTGTTATATATAGGATCATTAACCCTTCCATACAAGGGCAGAATCACCTGAGACACGCGGAAGCTCTGCCAAAATCATGTCTCTCTCGCATACAGTGCTATTGTCTTACTCTCTCCCTACACACAGCCTTACTCTTCCTGTGTTCTTTCTATCCCCTACTCTTGGTGTATATTGAATTCTCTCTGCAGGATTCTCTCGTACACATCTGGTTTATCTCACTACCACTCATCATGAAATAGCTTATGATGTTCATCAGGTTAGTCAGTTTCTAGCTGCTCCTCTCTCTAATCATCGTGCTTCTGCTCTACGGATTCTCTGGTATGTGAAAGGTACTCAATTTTTTGTTTTCCATTTTTTTCTCAATCTACACCCTTGTTACATGGGTTCTCAAATGCTGACTGGGCTCGTGATCCAACTGATTGTCGCTCTACCACTGGATACAGTTTCTTCTGGGCGATTCACTTATCTCTTGGTGCATCAAGAAGCAAAATGTTGTGACTTAGTCTAGCACAGAAGTTAAATATCGTGCATTGGCTGATGCCACAGAAGAGTTGGTTTAGCTTTGATGGTTACTAGCTGATAATTAGGTAGTGCAACAGTCTTCTACTACTTCGATATGTTGTGATAGCCGTAGTGCCATCCAAATTTCACACAATGATGTGTTCCATGCCAGGACGAAGCACATTGAGATAGATTGTCAATTTACTCGTCATCACCTTCGTGTGGGCACCCATCATCTAGAGTCTGTAACTTTGGCCGATTAAACTGCAGACTTTCACACGAATCCTCATCCGCCAGGACGTTTTCGTGAATTGTGTTGATTCAAAGACCCTTGAACGTATTTTGGATGGTAATTGTTCTGAGTGATGAAAGACAAAGACAAAGACAAAGGTCAAGCATTTTAGATACTCCAAGGCCTTGAGATATTGACAGAGCTTCAAAGCCTTGAGAGTTGTTCTTATTCTGCTGAATGTTCTAACAATTTTGTGTTGCAGATTGGATACCTGATTTTATAGATCAGATATTTGCTGCTTATACTCATGTTTTACATTATCTACATATCTAACACAAATGCAGATGATCAGAATAGGGAGAATCAAAGTTTTCTGGACTTAACTTTGATAGACTGTGAAGCATGTTCAGAGCTTCAAGGCCTTGAGATGTGCCTTGAGCTGCTGATAGTTTTACAGAACTAAGTTGATTCTTTCTTGCAGGTTTTGATTCTTATTATTGTGATTTTTTAATGACTTCTAAGAGTCTTAAACTGGTTTATCATGATTTATATGTGTCAGAAGTTAATCAGATTATTGTTCTAATATTTTAACCAGTTTTATCAGAAACTGGAAAACCAAACAGTCATAGTACTGCCATATATCTGGATAGAGCAATCTCAACAAACTCCAACGGATATCCACTTAGAGCTGTTTGAATTTCAGTTGAAAACAGAAGGAGGATTTGTAGGAACTGAGATCCTAAAATCTCTCATTCAGTTGTAGCTGGTGGATAAAGAGACTGGTTTGAATTTTGAAAGGAAGAGGCTTGCAGAATACTGAGAGAAGTGTGACAAATTCGTGGGAGGTCATTCACTCAAACACACAGGAATTCAAGCTTCAATTCCAGATTTCAGAAGATCAAGTCATTCCAGTTTCCAGAAGAACACATCCAGGCTTCACTAGCTTATTTCTTCTACTGTGTTCTTCACTTGTTTTGTAATCTGCTTATCTTTCGTATATCTAAAACCTCACTAAACCTAGTGGTTGGCTGTTCAAGTGAACAACAATAGGTTCTTGTTAGCTCAACAGTTAGTTGCTGGAACTAGATAGGTTTGGAACCAGAAGCTGTATAGGTGTAAGGGAAATCACTTAGGCTTGAAGATCTAGAGTTGTTTCTGTGTGAGTAATAAGAAGTGTTTGCCCAATCCTAGTGGGATTAGATCCCTCAGGCAGAGATTAGGTCCATTGGGACTGAACTCTGTAAATTGCTTTGTGTTCTTTACTTACAGTTTTGTTATTTTATGTTGCACACAACTCAAATCAAACTAGTGTTTATAAGCTATTTAGAACTGGTAATAGTTCAAGGCCTTGAAGCTTTCTATTTAGCCTTTGAAAGTTTCTGACAGTTTTCTAAAATCTCAAGGCCTTGAGATTTGAGTTTCACACAAAGTTAATCAGTTAGAATCTGAGTTTTGCAAAAAGTTTCCATACTCTATTCAACCCCCCCCCCCCTTCTAGAGTATTTAGGTCATGTATTTAGTCTACATTACACACTTTCAAATTGGTCTCTAAACTTTCGCTTATCACGACATCCACAATTTGAGGGGGGGCTATTATGATATACATATTATATTGGTCATATCTTTATTTTTTATTAACCTAAGGGTGTAGTCGTAATTATAATCATGTGTATAGACTATATATGGGACATGTGTACATATTCAATCATGTTTGTTAAGATCAATTGAAGGCAGCATCGCAGCGAATGTGCACCCTCCTGGTGCTCTGATACCATGTTAAGAATCATGGGGTTCCACCTCAAAACTAATTTGAAATGAGGGGAGTTTCCCAAGTATCATATTAGGCACATGCAAGCAAACAAAGTCCCGATGTGTGACTAATAGAGAGTCTCAACAAAGTGGAAGAGCGGAAGTGATTGTGAACCCAGTTCGAAAAGCTCGGCGAGACGCACGAGGGCCCGAACAGGGTGTGTCTTCATCCCCATATTCCGCTGTTTGACTAGTCTTACAAAAAAGATTATGATTTTTTTTTTACTATTTTTGGTACTTTTTCAACTACGGATTAGGACCTATATTTTTAATTTGGTTTGGGTCAAACTTTGGCCTGCGTGTTTCTTTCAATAAAACAAACTTTTAGGTCAATTTTTACATTTATCATTCTTTTCGTATAAATTAGGATTTTGTCTATGTGTAAGTTTGGTATCGCAGAATTTAATTCAAGTTGGATTAAAATGTGCATTTTTTTCACAATTCCATTTGTTACGACGCAACATTTTAAGCTGATAATTTACAGATTAAAACAATCTCAGAGCAATTGAAGAATCTCTCAAATTGGGGACTGTGTGGCTGAAAATCTCAAGGAAAGTAAGTGTAACATCTTTTAGACACTAGCACGAAAATGGTTCATTTATAAGTCAATGCATTCAAGAAATTGACTATAAATCGCTTTTAATATTGCTAAATGGAATATTTTAATAATCAACAATTTCAGTTCAAGCCAAACGAATTTTGATTTTCATTTCATCTGGATTTTTCACCAATAATTTTTACCGCCGATTATTCTGATTTTCAGTTGATACCAAACATACCCTATATCTGTTCGGCTTGTGAACAGAATTTGTCAATTTTTAGATTATTGAATTATTTCAAACCTAGAGACAATTTCTCTTAATTCGTATCTTTCCATTCGTTTTATGTGTTTCCCGAAACAACGCCTTGATTCAATTCGGCATCATATAAACTGGGTCATCTAGAACAAGCGGAATTTTTAGTGATAGAAGAGGAACAATTTGAAGAAAACTCAGTGATTGAAGTGGAAGAGAATTATTTACAAGATTTTAACTTACCTGCAGGTATGAAAATAGAAAAGACTATGGACAGATATACAGTTGAAGATATGTGGACTCCTCCTATCTCCAGCTTCCTCAAGATGAACACTGATATGTCGGTGGAATCTAGAACCAACGGCGCATGGGCTAGCTATTTATTCAAAAACTGTAAGAGAATCTCAACCCCATGGGGGAACATGGAAGGGAAAAAACGTAAAAAAAAATACGGTTCAAGTCCAACCGCATGAGAAGAGGGGGATGGGAAGGGGTTTGCTATAGTGGGAAATTTTTCCTTGAGTGTGGGATGATTAAGGGGAATTTCCCCCAAGGACATGTCCCTCCCCCTCCCCATGTTGGAATAGATGCCCTAGAGGCAATCTAGTTTAGTATGAATTATTTGTGGCTAGAAATTCATTTATTATTTATTGGATATTTAATATAATGAAGTCCTTAGATTTACAATTGTGTTGTTTATCTTAAATATCCCTAGTCAAATATAATGATTAATGGGACAATCATCTATAGACTAGTATGGGGTTGGATTGATATGGAGATATCATGATCCAACACATAGGTGTGCATTAGGGAATGTTGCACTGGATTGACCCATCTCCGAGAAGGCTACATACACGTTATGTTGAGTCACAAGCGCTTCTCGCGGTACAATGGTATTGTCATCCTTAGACTTTAAGTCACTAGATATTCTAGTTGTGGATTATTGTGATCTTGGTAGCGTTAAACGCTACACCGTAACTGGGTAGTTATAAAGGCGTGTACTAGATACAATAAGAATCAAGCTTAGAGATCGTAGTGGACGTAGATAGGATTTGTCCCTCCCACATAACGGGAGCAAATATCCTAGGCCACTCGAGGGATAGTGCTTATAGAATGTCTAGCCGGACTCAAATAAATCAATATGGGATATTGATGTTATTTGCACGAATAAGGCTATTCCCATGGATCGAGAAACTATGGGTTGGATATACGAGTGTGACTTGTATGTCTCGTGTCCAATCCGGATATAGGGACAAAGGGATGAGACAATTACTTGTACAAAGGTTGTCAAGATGACTATTCTATTAGTTGGCTAGAATGGATGTTTTGCTAGAAACCGCTCCATATTAACAAATAGTTGCTACCAACTACATAGAAAATATGGGGTCACACGCTACATAGAGTTGGACTAGATTTGGGAATTAATTAATTGGATTAATTAATTAGAAGGATCACTTTGCAAAACCTTGCAAACTTAGTAGGGACTAATTTGCAAGGAAGGGACTAAATTGAATTCTAGTAGGACTAGAATAAGTCCTTTAGGTAGTTGGCAAGGAGTTGTTGGACTATATAAAGGACCTTCCTTCCTTCCCACATAACTTATGCTCATTATTGAACATAACAAAGAGTGGGAGAGAACAAAAGGAGAGAGAGCAAGCAACAAGGGATTCGACCGCCCCCTTGCCGCCGCCCCATCCCCGTCGGCCACAAAGGAGGCCGAGCCCTCCTTTTGGGTCTCGTTTTGCGTGATTCTTCTTCATGTTCCTCTTCTGGGCTAGCACCAAGGACTTGGGAGATCTAGGATCAACTCTAGGCGTGGATCAACCATAGAGAACGTGACACAATTCGCATTTGAAGTCATCAAAGGAGAACCCTAAGGTGTGTTATTGATTTCTAACCCTTACCATCGTTATGTCTCTTGACTTGTGATCCTTGGAGGGTTTTGCATGGTTTTATGATTGTTTATGCTTCCGTTGCGCATCCATGAATCAAAACCCTACAGTGGTATCAGAGCCACAGGTCGTAGAGCATAAACATGGTTTATGTGTTACGTTTTAGTTGTTTTACACCTTTATATGATTGTTTATCGCGTAAAACAAGACAAATCAAGCATGGGATGCAATTTGTCAATAATTAATCATAACGAGATCCAATTTTTGCATTGGATGCATGAATTGGTGAGTTTGAGGAATTTTAGGATCTTAGATCTAGGGTTTGAGCATCCTTGGGGAAGAAGGAGTTCTCCCAAAACAAGGAAACAACCAAACTTGGGCACCAAGCAAGGGAGTTGTTTTGGAAACAACTCCCTCAAGGAGGTTCGGCCCCCCTAGGGACCGCCCCCCTTGCTTGCCGCCCAAGATTGGCCGCCTTAGGGGCCGGGCGGACCTAACCCGCGGCCTAGGCTTGTGGGTTTTGGTTCGGGCCGGCCCTAGGGCCTTGTGGTTCATCTTGTTGGGCCCGCGCAATTTGATTGTTGGGCCCATGGACCGTTTTAACCCTAGAAATCCTAAAATCAATTAAAATTGACCAAGCGCGTTAAAATTGGATTTTAACTATTTATGTGCAAATCGCATGGTGATTGGATATGGTCCTAGGATGTGTGGTTTGGTTTTACGGCATGCGAGCTGATCAATTAATTGTAATAATTAATTATGGTTTTATGGCCTGCGTGCCATTTTTTTTCTCAACTTGTGAGATTTATTTTATTTAGTATAGAATTTAGCTAGTGCTAGATAAAGTAGATTGTTAGCCAAGATTGAAGAAAAGAAGCCCAAAGCCAAAGAAGCCACAAAAGATGGAGCATGGAGCATGGAGCATTCCACACGACTACGAAGGATGGACCAAAAGATCAAGACGCACGGAGATGTGTTTGTTTTCGGGTTCATAGATAATTCAATTGGCTTGGAATTATCTTAGTCTAGAAAAGGCCATATCCACATCACGTTTAATTTCTGTTTTGTGGTTGTTTATTTTATTGTCTTATTATTGTGTGGTTGGTGTATGGATGATGCATGCAATTAGGATAATAAGATAATTAGACAACCCGGATCTATTATTTGGAGTTGTGCCCAAACTCAAATAAGTAGATTAGTTGATATTGATCAACAAAAACAATTAAAAAAATTGAATTTAAAATCCCTCAAAATTCAAATATTGTCTTCTTGCCTTCTCGTTATTTAAACACTCATTATCATCATTATTTACCAAGCTCGTGTGTGCCAATGGAATGCGATGGCACGTAACAATGTGAAATTGTTTAGATAAGAGGTTGAACACAACTAGGCTATTAATTTGATTAAGAAACCTAGAGGCAATCAATTGGGATTGTCCATATGGATGGATAAATAAGAAGTTATTTGCCCAATTGAACCAAGAGTTGCATATGGGATGCAATTGGAATTGTTCCTACCTAAAGTAGTCAAATTATGGGTGACTTGCCAAAGCAAGCTCATAAGGAGATGAAAGATGGATCTTGGCCCACTAGAAAATATAAGGATATTTTCCGCATTAATATCTTGAGGGTTATTAATCCGTAGAAAAATAGTGAGAGCTATATTTGATAAACTAGCCATTATTGAATATAGTCAAAAATTCACAAATACTAAAACTTGCGTATTTTCCTTTTTGTAGAATTCCAAATGGCAAACAACTCGTCGAGTTCACAACATTCCCTACGATCTGTCCTTGAGAAGGACAAGCTCTCTGGAACCAACTTTCATGATTGGTACAGAAACTTGTGAATTGTTCTCAAGCAAGAGAAGAAATTGTACGAAATAGAGGAGCATGTTCCAGAAGGTCCAGAGAACCAAACACCTGCTGCCCTAAAGGCGTATCAAAAGTGTGTTGATGACGCTAATGATGCGGCCTGCCTTATGCTTTGCACCATGACTTCTGAGCTTCAGAAGCAACACGAAAACATGAATGTTGTCGATATGATCGAACATCTAAAGCAGCTCTACCAAGAGCAGGCGAGGGTAGAAAGGTATGAGGTATCTAAGGCACTATTCAAGTGTCATCTGGCAGAAGGGAACCCGGTGGGACCCCATGTACTCCGAATGATCGGGTACTTGGAGAATCTCGCCCGTCTAGGGTTCCCGGTCGGCCAAGAGTTGGCAACCGATCTCGTGTTGCAATCGTTGCCCGAGAGTTATGGACAGTTCATTATGAACTATAACATGAACGAGATCGTTAAACCACTGCCAGATTTACTCAACATGTTGAGGACGGCTGAACAGAGCATCAACAAGGGTAAGGGCAAGTCCATAATGATGGTACAGAAAGGAAAGGCAAAAAAGGTTTGCCTCTTCCTCCAAGGGCAAAGGCAAGTCAGTTGCCAAGTCCAAGGAACCTGCCCTTAAGCCTGTTGGTGGCATTGCCAAAGGTGTGACTAAAGGTGAATGTCACTACTGCAGTCAGCGTGGACACTGGAGGAGGAACTGCCCAAAATATCTGGAGGACAAGAGGCTTGGAATAGTGATTCCACCACCATCATGTATTTTTGTTGTAGATGTCAATTTAACTTTCTCTACATCATGGGTATTAGATACTGGATGTGGATCTCATATTTTTCGAAATATGCAGGATCTAAATAGAAGTAGAAGATTGGCTAAAGGGGAGATAGATCTGCGCGTTGGGAATGGAGCAAAGGTTGTTGCGTTGGCCATAGGCGTGTGCGAGCTATCTCTGCCTTCAGGATTAGTTTTAGAATTAAATAATTGCTATTTTGTGCCTGCTATGAGCAGAAACATTATTTCTATTTCTTGTTTGGACGAGGATGGTTTTATTAGTTCAATAAAAGACAATTGTTGTTCCTTTTATTTAAATAATATTCACTATTTTAGTGCGCAATTATTTAATGGACTTTATGTCCTTGATCAAAGCAATCATGTCTACAACATTAATACCAAGCATATTAAAATAAATAATTTAAATGCTGCTTATTTATGGCATTGTCGTTTAGGCCACATAAATGAGAAACGTGTATCTAGACTCCATAAGGATGGATTACTAGACTCATTTGATTTTGAACCATATGAGACATGTGAGGCTTGTTTATTGGGAAAAATGACAAAGTCCCCTTTCAATAAGAAAGGTGAGAGGACTGGTGAGCAATTGGCGCTCATACATACCGATGTGTGTGGGCCATTTGCCATGCCTGCCAGGGGTGGTTATGTCTACTTCATTACATTTACTGATGATTAGAGTAGATATGGATTTGTGTACCTTATGAGGGCAAAATCCGAATCCTTTGAAGTGTTCAAAGAATTCAAGAATGAAGTAGAGAAGAAACTTGGCAAAAGTATAAAGGCGCTACGATCGGATCGTGGAGGAGAATACTTGAGCCAAGAGTTTGACGACTATCTTAGAGAGTGTGGGATCGTGTCCCAACTCACTCCACCCGGAACGCCACAATGGAATGGCGTGTCCGAAAGGAGGAATCGAACCCTATTGGATATGGTTCGATCTATGATGTGTCAAACCGATCTTCCATTATCGTTTTGGGGCTACGCTCTATTAAGTACAGCTTTCACCATTAACCGTGTTCCATCTAAATCAGTCATGAAGACACCATATGAGATGTGGAGTGGGAGGCGTCCCACATTGTCGTTCATGAGGATTTGGGGCTGCGATGTCTATGTACAACGTTTACAATCAGACAAGCTGGGGCCGAAATCGGATAAGTGTAAATTTGTGGGGTACCCTAAGGAAACTAAGGGTTACTACTTCTACAATCCAACCGAGAACAAAGTGTTTGTTGCTCGGACCGGCGTGTTTCTAGAAAGAGAGTTTGTCTCTAAAGAAGCAAGTGAGAGGAATGTATAACTTGAAGAGGTTCAAGAACCACAAACCACTGAACCGATTATGGACATGAACAGGAACCACAAGCAGTTGTGGAGCAACCTGTTCCGGTAACACAAGAGCTTCGTAGATCTAGTAGAGTGCGCCAGGAACCTGAGAGGTATGGACTTCTCGTAACCGATTCCGGTGACACGATGCTCATAGATGATGAGCGTACTACCTATGAGGAGGCCATGAGTGGCTCAGACTCTCAGAAGTGGCTGGAAGCCATGAGATCCGAGATGGAATCCATGTATACCAACAAAGTATGGACTTTGGTGGAACCACCCGATGGGGCGCGGCCCATAGGGTGCAAATGGGTCTTCAAGAAGAAGATCGACATGGATGGTAATGTGATTACCTATAAGGGCCGATTGGTGGCTAAAGGATTCAGACAGATTCATGGTATTGACTATGATGAAACCTTTTCACCAGTCGCTATGACCAAATCCATCTGAATCCTACTTGCGATTGCAGCATACCACGACTATGAGATTTGGCAGATGGATGTCAAAACAGCATTCCTTTATGGGAATCTCCTCGAGGACGTGTATATGATACAGCCAGAGGGTTTTGAGGAGCCAAAGCAAGCCAACAAAGTCTGTAAGCTGCAACGATCCATTTATGGATTGAAGCAAGCTTCTAGGAGTTGGAATCGACGTTTTGATGAAGTGGTCAAAGAGTTTAGCTTCATCAGAAACGAAGATGAGTCTTGTGTCTACAATAAGGTTAGTGGGAGCTCTGTAGCTTTTCTGGTCTTGTATGTGGATGACATACTACTCATTGGAAACGACATTCCCATGCTGCAATCTGTTAAAGATTGGCTAGGAAAGTGTTTCTCAATGAAGGACTTAGGGGAAGCAGCTTATATACTCGGTATAAAGATCTATAGAGATAGATCTAAGAGGTTGCTAGGCCTAAGTCAAAGTACATATATTGACAAGGTGTTGAAACGGTTCAACATGCAAGATTCCAAGAAGGGAATCTTGCCCATGTCACATGGAATCACTCTTTCGAAGAGTGGTTGTCCCTCCAATGAGATTGAGAAGGAACGCATGAGTAGAATCCCCTATGCCTCGGCCATATGATCTATCATGTACGCCATGTTATGTACTAGACCAGATGTGTCATATGCCTTGAGTATGACAAGCAGATACCAATCCAATCCGGGTGAGAGTCACTGGATTGCAGTCAAGAACATCCTAAAGTACTTGAGAAGAACTAAGGATGCTTTCTTGATATTTGGCGGTGAGGAAGAGTTGCGTGTAAGGGGTTACACTGATGCAAGCTTCCAAACCGACAGAGATGACTTTAGATCACAATCGGGATATGTGTTTTGCCTGAATGGAGCAGCGGTGAGCTGGAAGAGTTCCAAGCAAGAGACGGTAGCTGATTCTACAACAGAGTCTGAGTACATTGCTGCAAATGGCGCAGCAAAGGAAGTTGTTTGGATCAGAAAGTTTGTTTCTGAACTTGGTGTGGTCCCTAGCATTGCGGATCCAGTCGAGTTGTTCTGTGACAACACTGGGGCGATCGCGCAATCGAAGGAACCCAGGTCGCACCAGAATTCCATGCACGTGCTCAGGAAGTTTCATCTGATTCGAGATATTATCGATAGAGGAGACGTTCGGATTTGCAAGATTCCTACAGATGATAATCTGTCAGACCCGCTTACAAAGCCTCTCACGCAGTGGAAGCATGAAGGGCACACTAGGAGTATGGGCATACGAGATGCGCCAGATTGGATCTAGTGCAAGTGGGAGACTGTTGGAATAGATGCGCTAGAGGCAATCTAGTTTAGTATGAATTATTTGTGGGTAGAAATTCATTTATTATTTATTGGATATTTAATATAATGAAGTCCTTAGATTTACAATTGTGTTGTTTATCTTAAATATCCCTAGTCAAATATAATGATTAATGGGACAATCATCTATTGATTAGTATGGGGTTGGATTGATATGGAGATATCATGATCCAACACATAGGTGTGCATTAGGGAATGTTGCACTGGATTGACCCATCTCCGAGAAGGCTACATACACGTTATGTTGAGTCAAAAGCGCTTCTCGCGGTGCAATGGTATTGTCATCCTTAGACTTGAAGTCACTAGATATTCTAGTTGTGGATTATTGTGATCTTGGTAGCGTTAAACGCTACACCGTAACTGGGTAGTTAAAAAGGCGTGTACTGGATACAATAAGAAGCAAGCTTAGAGATCGTAGTGGACGTAGATAGGGTTTTTCCCTCCCACATAACGGGAGCAAATATCCTAGGCCACTCGAGGGATAGTGCTTATAGAATGTCTGGCCAGACTCAAATAAATCAATATGGTATATTGATGTTATTTGCACGAATAAGGCTATTCTCAAGGATCGAGAAACTATGGTTTGGATATACAAGTGTGACTTGTATGTCTCGTGTCCAATCCGGATATAGGGACAAAGGGATGAGACAATTACTTGTACAAAGGTTGTCAAGATGACTATTCTATTAGTTGGCTAGAATGGATGTTTTGCTAGAAACCGCTCCATATTAGCAAATAGTTGCTACCAACTAGATAGAACCTATGGGGTCACACGCTACATAGAGTTGGACTAGATTTGGGAATTAAATAATTGGATTAATTAATTAGAAGGATCACTTTGCAAAACCTTTCAAACTTAGTAGGGACTAATTTGCAAGGAAGGGACTAAATTGAATTCTAGTAGGACTAGAATAAGTCCTTTAGGTAGTTGGCAAGGAGTTGTTGGACTATATAAAGGACCTTCCTTCCTTCCTTCCCACATAACTTATGCTCATTATTGAACATAACAAAGAGTGGGAGAGAACAAAAGGAGAGAGAGCAAGCAACAAGGGAGTTGACCGCCCCCTTGCCGCCGCCCCATCCCCGTCGGCCACAAAGGAGGCCGAGCCCTCCTTTTGGGTCTCGTTTTGCGTGATTCTTCTTCCTCTTCCTCTTCTGGGCTAGCACCAAGGACTTGGGAGATCTAGGATCAACTCTAGGCGTGGATCAACCATAGAGAACGTGACACAATTCGCGTTTGAAGTCATCAAAGGAGAACCCTAAGGTGTGTTATTGATTTCTAACCCTTACCATCGTTATGTCTCTTGACTTGTGATCCTTGGAGGGTTTTGCATGGTTTTATGATTGTTTATGCTTCCGTTGCGCATCCAAGAATCAAAACCCTACACCCCATACATGAGCTAAACTGGATAGGGGGAAATGGGTTGGAGATGAGTTGTAGCTTGGGGGATGGGGATGGGGAGGGGGAAGGAGAAAATGGTGGGCCCGTGATGGGAGGGGTAGGGGCAAATGAGATGGGCTAGAGATTCCATAACAATGATTTTGTTGCGGCAAGATGTGTTCCCGAGAACTACTCAGCGGGGTCAGGGGAGACGAGGAAAAAGCGTTGAAAGGCTCTCGTGATGGGGTTTTTAGCCTATCGTCGAACAGCCTCAAATTAGAGAATGATTCGCGAAACTTGGCTAGGGTTATCAAATTGCAAACAACATATCATGGATATTCATGGCTGAGTTAAAGAGGCAGGTAGATGAACAGATTGGTGGAAGAGCACAAATTTTTTGGATTAGTTAGTCAACTAGAACAAAGTGGCTACAGAGAGAGTAAGATGTGTGTGTGTGTGTGTGTGTGTGTGTGTGTGTGTGTGTTGGAAGAAATAGCTTTTGGACATCAATTTTGACCCGAGTTTTAGTCCAATTTTAAGAGAGCTCGCCTAGGAGTTCATGATAACTAACTCACTTTCATTTAACTAATACATTGGTCTTCTAAAAAAAACTAATACATTGGTGATAATTAATACCTAGCATACTCAACAGAGGGCCCACCAAGTCTGTAGCCACCACCTCCCTAGTGATATGGGCCAAAAGGGGAACCGATTTAGGTCACCTTGTGCCAAGGGGATCAATAGCTTATGAGCGAACCAACTCCCACAAGCATTGGAACTTGGGACCTAGAGGAAATAAGTGCATCTTCATGCTCTATTCAAAGCAACAGGCGAAAGACAGTATAATGGAAATGGATCACGAGATGTGGGATTTCTCAAGGTATATTTCCAAAAGTAGGGAAAGGTTTGTTGAGCTGTCGATCACTGCGAAATGGAGGAACCTCTGGATGGCACCCCTTCCTTAGTCGATTAAGAGGTAATAGTTCCTCCAGCTTCTTCTGAAAATGGGAATGACTTTCCACGCAAGATACCCATCCACATGGATGAGGGCGCTGATGATTCTATGCGAAGAAATTGCTCGAAGGAGCATACCCCATTGTCAATTCGAGATCGAATGGGAGACCTTTAGCGGTCACTTTGCATGACGATGATAATGCCAATCCTTATCATCCCCTGATTGGGAAGAATGAAAAGTAGCTTTACAAGAAGAGTTGGAATCTAAAACGGGTAACCATGTCTAGAACTTGGTTGATTTTCCTACTTGACGCTATACTATTGGAAATCAGTGTGTTTCCACGGTCAAGCAAAGAAGCAGACGGAAGAATAGAAAGGCATAAGACTTTCATGGAAGCGATAGGCTACACCCACCATTAGGGTGTGGAATAGGATGAGAAATTCTCCCCCAATGGTCAGGGTAGTGAGAATTATGACGTTCTAATGAGACGTTCTCCGCAGTGATCGGGGTGGTGAGGATTGAGTTGATTATCTTAATATTGGGAATAGAAGAGAGAACATGGACCTAGAGCTCCATCAGTTGAATGTGATGGCTACATTTCTCGATGGATATATCTAAGATGAGACTTATATGACTCAAGCGCTGGGGTTTCGAGGAAAAACGTCAAGGGCACAGAGTTTGCAAATTAATTAAGTCCATATGTGGTCATAATATTTCCTCTAGACAGTGGTGTTGAGGTTTCGTTAGGACGTTGTTGACTATATGTTTACGATGATCGATGAAGATTACTGCATGTATGTGAAGTTCTCTAGGAGAGAGTTCATGATCGTGTCATTTATGTAGATGATGTACTATTGGCCAGTATCGACTCAGGATTGTTCATATCTACTAAGGGGTGGTTATCTCTTCGATTTTTTTATGAAGAATATTAGTGAGGTAAACATTATTGTCGTTCAAAGAGACTTCTTGCATTGTCTATAAAGGGTGTACATCAAGAATATACTTGGACGCTTCCATATGTTGGATCCAATCATACGACAATAATGTGGCTCGTAGCGAAGCTTTAAGCCTAGATATGGGCCCTAAGACACAACAAGAGATATATCAGATAACTAGAGTACCCAATGCAAAGAAAAGTGGAGTCATATGTGCGTTATGATGTGTACTAGACCCGACATATGATATCCAATTGGATTCGTAAGCGGATTTCAAGAGAATCCCGATTTAGATACTAAAAGGCACCCGATTGGATACTCGGATACCTCAAAGGGACCATGGATCATGTTCTATTCTACTGGAGTTTGGATCTTCAACTTGTTGCATACATTGATGTTGACTAGGGGTGGGAACCTAGACACACATGAATCCACTCAGGCTATGTTTCATTCTTGGTGGCAAGGCCATCACATGGAATAGCAGTATGGAGTACTGCACCACTCTATCGAGGATGGAGGTGGAGTACATTGCATGTTCTGCTGCGAAGAATAAACGTGTTTGGTTGAAAAGGTTTTTTTTCGGCTTAGGAGTTTTAAAAAACATGTTATCTTGTGGTGTGATAGCATGGCAACAATAGATGAGTGTTGAGGACCCAAGGTACCACGGTAAACCCGAAAACATAGGGTGTAAAGTATTATTACATCGCAGATGTGGTACCTACTTGAGAGGTTATCTTGGAGTGTGTCCCTACAGGCCAAACCTTAGATCATTCGATTCCCAAACCACTTATGAGAGTTCTCTGTGTTGATCATGTTTGGGAAATGGGACTTGGTAGTGAGTGACTTGCTATGTGATTGTTGAATATTCGAGACATTGACATTTGGAATTTAATTGGATTTGCTTGGTTATTATGCATGTTATATTTAATGCGAGTGTGATATGCTGTATTTTCTTTACTAGCATTAAGCCTGTCACGGAAACGTGAGGGTCAGCTCACTGACACGACTGATCGCCTTTGGCGCAGATGGTGAGAAAAGATGAGACAGATTCCCGGTTAAGCTAGACGCTGACCTGTAGATTCACTTGTCGCCTTGGATGGATGCCAAGATAAGGGTAGCCTGCAAGCCACCTAAACATGGAAAATGCCCTTAAGCCGTGTAAGTATGTGTAAACATATCAGTGCTTGGGTTAATCCCCTAGATGGTGACTGGACTAGAATCTTCATAGTGATCCTTGTGAGATAAGGCATGCGCTTCCATGGGAGTTCAAACACTAGACATGAGATGCTGAGTAGAGTTGTCCCATGACTCCTCACCGTGTGAGCCTCGTCGATCATCTAAGTATGATTGGCACTATATAACCTTATTACTCTCATTTGTTTCTTGAAGTGACGAGTTGGTGGTGCTACTTTGGCATGCCACCTTAAGGTCATGAATGATTCGACCTTCGGACATCGCTGGAAAGCAGTCAATCCGAATCCAAGCGACACATACACGAGGGGGAGATTCTTATTGCATCAGGCTATGTTTATTCATCGACGCCGCTTGTGAGACTCATGTGGGGTCATACAAGTTTTGAATAAAAAAGTAGTACGATAGAAGCATTAGAGCGTTGTCTATGGGACTAGACGTGATCATGGTCTATGAGATGGCGTATGATGGATTTTGGGGAATACGAGAGCTAGACTGTGCATTATCCTTTTACTTTGGAGGTTGAGCATTCCCGCGCTGGCTCATGTTGCGTGTTGTGTACGGATCTCCCGCCATGTAGGTACTCTCAGCAGTCGCACGGCACGACCGCACAAAATTTTTGTTGATGTTTGATTAGAGGTTGAGGAAATTGTAAGAGTTCTGTGCATCCCCATGGTCGAGTAGGAGATGTTAAACTTATAACATGTTGCACTGTAACTAACACAAACCCAGGGGTATGTTGATATAACTGAAAACTCAATCTATATAAGCGGACTTTTTCCACAGAGATCACGACACACACAATAATCACTGTTTCTTCACTCATATGCATCCAAGGAGAGGCTCCGGCTGTGGATCTTCACGTTCGCCCAATAGATGCACGCAGATTGTTGGGAGGTGGAGCAAGTGAAAATAAGCGTCTAAATATCAGGACATGGTCTCTGGACGATCTCGTTACAAAAGGTAAGCCCTAACTTACGTTGGAAATTATTTACTTAGGGTTTGCTCCTGTAATTTCTTCAACATCGCTTTACTCAAGGATGGAATTGATGTTTGAAGCAGATTGTTGTGACATCAACGGGACATTCTTTAGATTTTTCATAAATTTTCTTTCTTCTGCACACGATTTAGAAATTGTGAGAATTAATGTAATTTTTTCAGCTGTGTTAAGGAATAGATTGTTAGAATCTCCAAATGTTTTCTGAGTGGCATGATAAGTTACTCTAATGAAAAGTTTTAACTAAGTTATGTAATATGCATTACATATATGAGTTAGGGTATTGTCCATGTCCGAGGAAAGTAACTAAAAAAATGATGATCTTGTGATAAATTTCAGGGATAAACGATGCCCGAGAGCACAACATAAAATACCCTCAAAATAGTTATATAGATGAAAATGGCCCTTTTTTCGGGATTTCACTTGGAAATAAATAACTAAAATGAGGACTTCCAGTAGCCGCACGACAATAGTGATTTGGAATCTTCCATCGCAATGTGTCTCTATAAATTGGCATGTGAATGCCTTTGGTAACATACACACATACAGTAGGCTCTTTAGCTCGTGGGTTGAGAGATTTGATGAGTTGGAGAGTTTTTGTAGTGTGTACCGGGTGGGTGTTATCGGTGTGGCCGCCGTAACCGTTGTGGTCACGACGTGCATTGTAATCGGGTTCTTTTCTTAATAAAATATCTGGTTCTGACAATGGAGGTAGCTAGCGGGTTCGTTGCGAATTAGCGAACCAAGTTAAAATATCTGTCTCGTCTTGACTTTTGTTCCATCATTCTTGCTCAAATATCACCAGGTTATAACAACTCTTCTGTATATTTCGCTTGTTCCCCAACCTTAGTTAAAATTCTTCATCCGAAATGTCTGTGAAAAATCCGAAATTCCTAAGAATAATTAAAAATCCTATCTCAAAATTTCTGAAATCCTCCTACCAAAAATCCGAAATCCTCACTTTCTGGAACTTCAAAACTTTAGAAGAAGTTTAACACAAAAATTTTGACAAACCTCTACCTCGCGACTTGAGCACATTCAAACCTGTAAATGTGGTGAAGTTTAGCACACTAATCAGGTGAAAGTGTATCTTACCGAGCTGAAATACCAGGTGAAAGTGTTTTGTGTCAAACCTGAGGGTGAAAGTGTCTTGATTATTCTTGTACCGCACAACCTTCGCACGGGATAGAATAAGAGAAATGGAATTGTTTGGTGAACAGCTGTGTCAATTTAGACCAAAAAGCCAATTGGAAAAGAGATTGCTTTTTCTTGTGTACTACTGCCACCTTGGGCCCCACATTTCTCTTTTTAGTCCTAAACCAAAAGAATCAAAAACTGTGCTAATAGAGCCATTTCTTGCCTCCCTTCACCCACTCAACTTTCTTTAAAATACTCAAGTCTTTCACTTTACCCTTCACTCAGAGAGCTGGTTTTTGTCACACACTATGGCTCCAAAACCCAGCACCTTCCTCCTCATCCTCTTCTTCTCCTCCACCCTCATCAACTTTCCGGCCACCGTGAAATCCCAAGACTGCCCTTACCCGTGCTTCACACCACCTACCGGCGGCTCCGGAAACAACAACAACAACAACAACAACCCAACAACCACCTTCACTCCACCCTCAACCCAAACAGGGTCCTACCAGCCTCCGGCCTTTTACTCTCCCCCAGGTGGGTATTTTCCGAATTCGCCGCCCAATATCGGCGGCGGCGTCGTCCCTCAGCCAAGGGATAGCTTGGTCCCGACTGTGCCGTGGTTCCCGTACTACAGAAGGCCTGAGGAATCGTCGTCTGTTTCTCTCCGGAGTGGATCGACGGTCATGATTGCCGCTAGCTGTTTGTTGTGGGGAATTTGGCAATAGGTTTTGATTTGGGTTTAGGAGTTAGAATTATCTTGAGGAGTTGCAGATTTGTTGAAGATCAAGATGAAGATGATGGGTGATAGATAGTAGTAGTGCTACTGTACCAACACTTTACTTTCTCTAGGGTTTGGCTTTTCATGTAGTTCACTTTCACTTTATTTTTTTCTGCGCAATGGGGTCTATAATTAATTACTATATTATTTCTAATTATGAAGTCACTTGGTGTGGATGGTTTTCCTAGTTAATCGATATGTACTTTGGATGATTGTACTATTTCATTGCGATACATGTGTGTCGTGGGCAAGTCCATCAAAATTAGATAAATATCTATTTCTTTTTATTTAAATAAATTTGAATTCATGGGTGTGTCTCACAACGCACGCAAGCATGAAGGATTTAGTCGAAAGCCTTCGGCTGACAAAGAGTGTAAATGTAACTAGTTGTTTAGAGTATCTCCAATGTTACTAGTTATAAATTATGTATATTTTGACTACAATTGTCGTTTTTTATTTTAACTATACAAAAACTTTGATATGATCTGCAGTGCTATTATGTAAAAGTTAGCTAAAATGTAGTTATTGTAGGTAAAATTTTAATGAAAAAAATTAATGAAATATAAAAGAGGAGAGAGATAGACACAAAAAAATTAGCTATCAATTTTCCGGTTATTTATACATAGAGAGGCGGATAACTATCTGTTAAAGAGTCGGATAAAGAGCCCATTGAAAACGAGTTTTTCACCATATCTTTCATATTATAAAGATAATTGTTGTTTAAACGTTCCAGAGAGTTTGAATATAGCGAGTGGTTAAATAGTTCAAGAACATTTTTGAACATGATTTAGATATGATGGCGATAATTACAGCACAATTTTTAATAGTTCTAACACGAATATTCCTATTGATGACACATTTACCCTTTTAACTTTTTTCGCCCAATGTTCTTGCAAAATTGGAGTTCTCGACTCGATTTCTTCCAACCTCCTCGTACTCTTCTCTCTCTCTCTCATAAATTACTTCACCTAGAAATGAATAGGTTGTTAGTGTGGTTTACACATAATGAATCCACCAGAC
Source organism: Linanthus parryae (assembly GCA_023055425.1). Classification (NCBI taxonomy): domain Eukaryota; kingdom Viridiplantae; phylum Streptophyta; class Magnoliopsida; order Ericales; family Polemoniaceae; genus Linanthus; species Linanthus parryae. Next base: position 27,519,874 of record JALGPY010000011.1, on the reverse strand, counting down.
AATATAGTTTCTCTCACGAGATTTCTCTCTCTTTTTCTCGGTTTCTCCTCACCAGTTCTCTCTTCAACCATTTTTCTCTTTCTTTCTTCTTCTTCTTCTTCTTCTTCGTCTTCTTGTCTCTCGTTCAATTCATTTTATTATCTCTCATCTTCGCTTTTCTAATCTTCATCTTCTGATCATCTCTGGATTTCAAGCTCAGAAGGTGTGGTCAGTTGGAAATCAAAAGGTGAGATCTTCCTCTGGAGTTATGTCGCCAATAATGATGGACTTTGGTAATCATCACCTGCAGGAGTAAAGAAGTTGAGTGGGAGTGGAAGTCTAAAGATCATCACATCCACGGCGCCGGATTGGGGCAGAGAAAGAGTGATAAAGTGGTGTTTTGGTTGTTGTTGCATGGCTTAACCAGGGTGTAGGCTTAACCAAGGTTACGCTAGGGTTTGGTCTTGACTGCACCGTCCATTAGCTAGGGTCTTTCATCAGGTCTTCATGCCACCCTCTTTGCCCAATAGTTAGTCTCTAGGGTTTCTTTAGGAGTGTGGCTACATAGTGTAGGCTTCCGTGTACTTGTAGCTTTAAGGGTTTGCTTCTCTCTCTTTTCTATCTTATTTGTCTGTGTAGGCTTCCGAGTTTCTTCTGTTTCCTTCAATGGACATTCACTCGCCTGGTTCTAGCCATGATTACCAGATCTTTCATCCTAACTTCGTCCCTCTTCCGAGGCAAGGACCCACGATGTTTGTCAGTCCGGTTCTTGTCTCTTCATTTTGAAACCTTTGGCATAACACACTTGTAGGAAAATTCTTGGATGAGAGCCCGCCACCCTCTGCTGTTGTTCAAGAAGAGGTGCATGCTAATTGGGGAACGCTTAACATGGTTGTAGTGGAGAGAAAACAGGACGTCTTCCTTGTCCATTGTTTGGATGACCAAGATAAAGAGGCGTTAGCAAAGGAAAAGTTGGCGTCAGTTAGAGGAAAGGCACTTTTGCTCAAATAAAGAGAACCCAACCTGGTTTTAGCAGAACTTGATTGTCCCACAACAGAGGTTTGGCTTCAGGTGCATGGAGTACCTATGGAGTACTTTGTCTTCCAGTTAACGGAGGACTTTGGAAAGTTGGCAGGGGAGGTTTTGGAGATTGATTGGAGTAATCACAGGGTGGTCAACATGGATTATTTCCGGATCCGCATCAGATTTGACCCACACCAGCCATTAATTCCAGGGGCGTTTCTTCACTTGCTGGATGGAGTCCCTTGATGGCTGTTCTTCAGCTATGAACGTCTTTTTAAGATTTGCATGAGATATGGCAGGGTGGGCCACACACTGAACCACTGTGATTGGTAAGAGTGGATGGTTTTAGACAATCTTAACCAAAGATATCAGGAGGCTGTTTTTGGCGATGTCTTGCCAGTTATGATGCAAAATTATCTCCCGATGTTCACTCCAAAAGGCTTTTAGGGTTTAACGGGCCGAACAGAACTACGAAACTTTTGGTGCATGAGGTAAACGATCCAATTGATCCTGTTTCACCTACTTTTATACATGCAAACCAGGATTTGGTCTTTAATGTGAGTTCCTCTTCATCTTCTGCTGGTACCGACGTGGGTTCATTGGATCCGATGGATTCAATGGATTATGAAGACTCTTCGTCTTCAGTTTCAGCGTTTAATTCTCTCACTTTGGTTCTCTCCCCCATCTCGGTTCACTCCCCACCACCCAACCACAATGTACGGTTAATATAGCCTGAATCTACCATTGGGATTCTGCAGCAAGAAGCCATCCAACTCAGATCATTAATTGCGACTGGCAAAATTCCGGCAGAAAGGGTTCGAGAGATGGAAGAGGAAGAGGTGGATTTAGGGTTTCCAGAAGGAGCGGTGCATGTGAAGGGGGGCCCACAGAGGAAGACTTTCATTTCACACGCTTTCTAAGCGTGCATGTAGGTGACTCTTTGGAGGTTTCAAGACAAGAAGGGGGGGATGAATTAATTCGAACAGTCAACCAACCGTCCTTCCTCCAACTGTTGCGCGTCTCCCAATGGCAAAAAGTATAAAAGGCAAGCGAGTTTGTTAGGAGGAAGTTTTGGAGAAAATGGAAAAGGGAAAGAGTTCAACCAAGGGAGAGAAAGCAGTGAAAGGGTTGGAGATGGAAAATGGAGCAAGTGATGGGCAGATTTTCGTGGAAAAGGCTGGAGACCAGAAGGAGGAAGTGAAATCGACCGGAGATCTGAGCATGACTTAAGTCACTGAGAAAGAGAAGGATGTGCAGGGGGGAGAGCAGTTTGGCAATCATCCCAGTTGTGGATATTGACCCACTTTTGACGATTCCGGCGTTTAAAATGGTGATTCTATGTTTTGAAGATTTATTCGAAGACGAGGACTCAGAGTGGGAGTTAGGAGCGGAAGATATGGAGGAAATCATGGATATGAAGGTGGAAGCTTTGGAGTCAATTATTCCCCTTATTCCAGATCCGGAGGTTCGCATGCATGGGTCTCCTGAAGTGATCGTTATCAGTGACGATGAAAGTGAGAACGGTGACGATGATTTTCAGGCGATGGAGGAAGGTGGCAAGACTGGAAGCAAGACGATTATGAATATGGATTCTTTTCCACCCAAAAAGAGGAAGCAATGGCGAAAGGAGAGCGGTGGCAGTCAGGGTAAGAAACCTCGTCTTTACTGTGTCCCACATCTTGTGATTCCTCCAGGTACATGTTTATTTTGCATGATTCAAACACCTTCACTTCCTTCCTCTTCCTCCCACCCTACTAATCTAAAGAATCACAACCCTAATGAATTAGGTTTTGGTTTTTACTGGGATAATATTGGTCATTCTTTTCTCTCTCATGTTAATCCGGGGTCTAGGCAGGTTGTCCGTCAACAACCTCCCAAATCGCCATGAATGTTGGGGACTTTACTCAAATTCTTTCTCGTCATGATAAATGTGGGCCTTGTATCGTTTTTGATCCGGGAGCGAACATTTTGCGTGACTTCTTGAACAAATGGGATTTACTGGAAATGAAACATGTAGGGTCGTGGTTCACTTGGACAAATAATAGGGTTAATACTTACCCCACCTTTGAGCGTCTTGACCGTGCATGGATTAACAGTGCCTCGTTAAGTTTGTTTCCATTTAGTTATCAACAAAATATGGGGTTCTTCTCTTCGGATCATTGTCTGATCGTGATCAACATGCAACCTTCCAACCTTAAGCCAAGAAGAATCTACAGATTTGAGGCGTGGTGGACCAAGCATCACCATGTGCATGACTTGATCTCCTTCATTTGGTCTCTCAATATTTTGGGATCCCATTTGTTTAGGCTCCAGCAGCTCATCAAGATAGCAGTCAAAACTGTTAGCTACTGGGCCAAACATAATGGTTCCCTAACAAATCAGATTAAGAAGGCTAGGCAGGAGGTGTTCCACTACCAAAGCCTCCTGCCAAACAATGAGGCCATGAATCATTTCTTTAGGTCTAGGAAAAACCTTGAGCAGCTGCTCCTCTACAATGAGATGTTCTGGGCTCAGAGAGTGCATTGTAATTGGCTAACCTATGGGGATAGGAATACTAAATTTTTTCACACTTCCACCAAGATTAGGAGAGGCAGGAACCACATTTGGGCGATTACAACTGAAAATGGCAATACTTTGAAGCATGACGATGAAATAAGGGGGGCTTTCACCATGTTTTTCAAAGATCTTTTTCACCACGAGGACAGGACTGAGTTCAGAACCAGCTTTCCTATCCTCAATCACATTGGAAACACTTTACTCCCTCAGCATACTGAAGCCCTTAAAAAACCCTTCAATGCTGAATAAGTTCATAGAGTTGTCTTTAGCATGGGTCCTCTGAAGGCCACAGGACTTGATGGTATCCCCCTATCTTCTTCCGAAAATTCTATCCTACCATTGCTAATTCAGTCACCACTGCTGTCTTATCTTACCTTAATTCGGGCTTCATGTTAAGAGAGACCAATAGAACAATCATTGTCTTGCTGCCTAAAGGAGAAAATCCCACCACAATGAAGGACTACAGACCCATTAGCCTTACAAACGTGCTGTATAGAATTATAGCCAAGGTTTTAGCTAACAGACTTAAGTTAGTCTTACCCCATATTATTAGATGGAACCAATTTGGATTCATCTCAGGGAGACTGATTCAAGACAATACAGCTATTTCCTCTAACCTTATCCATTTCATAAATAGTAAAACTCAATCCAATGAGGAAGCTTTTGGATGTCTTAAGGTTGATATGACCAAGGGTTTTGAAAAGGTTAGATGGGATTTTCTCCATGCTACCCTTGTCAAATTCAACTTCCATGCCTCCTTCATTAGGCTTATCATGACGTGTATCACCACATCCTCTCTTGCTATTAGTGTCAATGGATTCATTTCTGATTACTTCACCCCCTCTTGTGGTTTAAGGAAAGGGGACCCTCTTTCCCCCTTCCTTTTTGTGCTCACTGCTGAAGCTCTATCATGGGCTTTGGTTAGAGCTGAGGAAGGTAAGTTCATTAGTGGCATCCGGCACTCCAGTAATGGTCCATCTATTACCCATCTGCAATTTGCAGATGACTCCATTTTCTTCTTTAAGATCGATAACCAATATGGTCAGCATCTGAAGCACCTCTTTGAGGAGTACTGTAGGCAGTCTGGGCAGGAAATTAACACCTCCAAATCTAGTTTGACAGTGAGCCCTAATTGCTCTTTCCATATGAAGATGACACTTGCCAGTCACCTTCGTATCAGTCTTAGAGATAATCTGGGAAATTACTTGGGGCTTCCTCTTAGCATGGGGTTCTCTGCTGAGGAATTTTCTAATAAACCTTAGAGAATGTTAAGAGTAGGTGTGCAGGTTTGAAGGGATGTTGTCTCAATAGAGCTGCTAGAACTACTCTAGTCCAGTCTACCCTGACTAGCCTCCTTGTCTACCCTTTCTCCAGCTTTAGATTTCCTCAATCTAGCATAAGGAGGTTAGAGCATGTCTTATCCTCTTTCATTGGGAGAAAGGCCAAGGATAAAAAGCCTATGCATTGGGTCTCTTGGAGACAAATGTGCAAACCTAGAGTTATGGGGGGTCTTAACCTTAAATCGCCTGCCCTTCTTAACCAAGCTTTATTGGCTAAGCAAGCTTGGAAATTTGCTACTGCTAAGTCCAGCTTGTTGTCCTCATACTTCTCATCTAGGTACTGTAATAGGATTTCTTAACCAGGAAAACGGACAAAAACCCCTCCTTAGTTTGGAAAAGTTTCTCTTCTGTCAAAAACATTTTCTCCAGAGGGATTTGCTGGCATGTGGGAAATGGGAACAACATCTATGCCTTAAAGGATATATGGATACCTGACACACCTGCTCTTTCTAATTTTGTGGAAGGTGGGAATTTAGAAACTAAGGTGAGTGAGTGGATTCAAGTGGGGAGGAATGGTAGAAGGACTTAGAATATGGATAAAATTAGAGACCTTATCTCTATCCCTCTATCTTTCTTTGAGCAACATGATGTATTTATATGGGAGGGTTCCTCATCTGGGCAGTTCACCACTAATGCAGCTTATAAATGGCTGATAAAAGATGAGTTATGCACCAATCTCATGCAGCAAAATAGCAGAGGGTAGGAGGGCATCAAACTTGATTTTCCTTGGCAGCAATTCTGGAAGCTTAAGCTTCCCTTTAAAATTATTTTCTTTCTTTGGCAAGCTATCATTGGTAAACTTCCGACCCGTGTTAAAATCCATAAAATTTTCAAAACTTCTAGCAACCTTTGTAGTTAATGAAAAACTCATGCTGAAACCACTGACCACCTTTTCCTTGAATGCAAGTTTGCTAAATTCTTTGGTCCTTGTCCCCGATAAAGTTCACCACTCCGTGTTCTCTCTCTAGCCTCATTAGCATTACATTGCATCATTCCCCTTCGCATGCTATTCCTAGGAACCTTAGCTGGATAGGTGCAGTCACTTGGACTATCTGGTTGGCCAGAAATGCTGTTGTTTCCGGGCGGGAGGAGGATACCCAAACATTCCTATAAATTCCCCAATCTTCAAATGCAAGGTTTATGCGAATCAGTTTTTGGAAGAATGGAATCATGTCTTGGATCCTTCTTTAGCCAAACAGAGGACACAGTCTTGTATTGTTCATCTCAATACTCATGATTGCCAGCTTCAGGAGGTTGAAATCTTGATCTGGTCTAAGAAAGGTGGAGGGAAGAGAAAAATGGTTTACAGTGCTGCTATACAAGGGGATTTGGTTCTCTACTCACAAAGACAAGAAGTCAGGGTGTCTACGCCCTTTGACAGCATTGATATGCTCATTGAAACTTTGATCTCCATGCTTGCTAGAAATTTTGCTCACATTGCTATTCTTACTGCTGATGTTTCTGTTTTCCATTTACTCAAGCAGATGGAAGAGCTCGCTGAGGACACAAAGCAGGCCGCCGAAGTGGAAGAGGAAGCTGCTGGATTTGGCAAAGATTAGTCAGTCATGTCACTGTGTTTCCATTAAGTTGATGCAAAATGTTAACTGCTACAAAGACGTTTTGAGTCGGTTAGGATCTTGAAGTTGCTTTGTGTGTTTCTGGTTTGGACATTGCCTGCTTTCCTTCTTGCTGGCTTGGGTTTATGTAAAATGTTGGTTTTGTTAATGTTATTCTCGCTTTCTCGCCCAAAAAAAAAAGTTGTTAGTGTGGTTTATCTCGTCCCAAGCTTTCTTCTATTTGGTGCCTGAAGCTGAGAACATAGGAATGAGTGAAGAAGAGCTGAACTACATCCTTAATCTAACTAGAGTGCAGGAATCCAAATTGACCTGAATTTCGTTTACAGTCTTCATCGTTGTCCTTCTCCAGTCGTCTATTGCACATTTTGGAAAACTCTTTTAGCTTGAAGAGTTTGAATCCATCTATAAATTATCATAAACAGATTATGAGGCAATCATAAATTTGTATTTTCGATTGTTGGCTAGGAACAGCCTAAGTAGAACATGAGAACAATGTATTGTAAGAGATGAGTAGATAAGCTCTGAAATTCGAAACCGCGAGAGCAGCGCGAAATTAAACGGGTTTTTTTTTTTTTTTTTATCTTTTTCCTTAGTGGGTCAGAGTTGTTCTTCAATCCATACTCAGTTTCCAGGGTAATTTTCTGTTCTTCTTTACTTCAGTATTATGATTTCTTTTTTAAACCTAAGATCTGAGTTTGGCCGGTCAATAGAGAAGAATAGAGGGAATAGGGATGGTGAACAAGTAAACTATTAAATAGTGCTCTGTAATTACCATCACCCTTTTAGATATAGTTAATTTTTTTACGGAACTCATCCCCGTCTGTATTGAGATGGTTTGAAATTCCGGACATCCCCACACCCCCCAGCCGCTCACTATGAATTTGTCACTATGGATAACTTGGGCTGTCTATCCCTCGTGGGTTAGCATGCTAACAATGGTCATGATAAAGAAGTCTAGTAATGTATGGGTTAATTTTCTTCTACGTACACATGAAATCATACATCTTCTCATCTGGAATTGAATTATTTCAATTGATCAAAGTATTAGAGTAATAGTCGTAGGACGTTTTTATACGTACCTCACTTAGTTGAGGACTATGTTTAATTAGTGTGTAGTGTTTGTAATTAGTCTATTTAAACATTATGATTATTGAAATAAAACAAGGAAGATTTCTCCCACCTTTATGGTATCAGAGCCCGCCGTCGCCGCCGTCGCACCCTTCTTCCCGTGCACTGCCGCCGCCGCCTAGTGCTCCCATTGACACCCCGTGCTTCCGCACTCTCTCTTTCTCCCTCTTCCCGTCGCCGCACAGTGCGACGTTGATTGTCCTCAAACCCGTCACCCGCTGCGACGGTCGTTGACCCCATCTTGTCCGATCGGGCGTCTCTCCTCCACGTCGCCGCTGTCTTGCTGCCTCGGTCGACCGGCGCTGCCTTCTGCTTGATCGTCGACATCTGGTCCGATCTCCCTTCTGGTCGTGTCGCCCTCTGGCCCGATCTCTGCAACTGCCGTTTGGATCCTCCAACTGTTCGTCACCAATCAGCGGCGCCTTCATACAATTTCCAATTCCCTTCGACTGACCATACGCAATCTGGATTGGAGTCTCTTTTTTGTTTTGATTTTGTTTGTGGTGGATTCCAGTTCGGTGAAAAGTGCCATTTGTGGGTACAATTGTTGAGTTCAGCTTTCAATTGTGAGTCAACCTATTCACACTGACGTGGTAGAGGCTTTGTTTGTGGGGTTCAATTTGCTACTATTATCAGTTTGTTTGTGGGTTAAATTTCTATTACCCATTGTACTTGGCAAAAAGTATCAATTGAATTGTGGTACAGTGCACTGTTTGGGGTAGTGCTTTGGTAAACAAAGTTAGATTATTTGCTTTGGAATGGCTAGTGACAAAAAGGTATTCTCGGGTATTGCTTCTTCTTCAGCACCACCACCAACCAAGCAATCAAAGGGTGGTCAGGGAAATGGCTTGCGTCGTCGTCAGTCTAGCTGCAACGGATACAATCAGACTCAGCAATACTCCCAACAGTATCTTACACCGCCTGCCTCTCCTCACGGCAACTGGGTGTGGTGTCCTGCCCCATCGTCCCCGACTGTTCAGTCGGGCCCATATCCCCCGACACCGGGTTGGACACAGTCAGGACCCTCTCAGCCTACAGTTACGTCAGGTATTCTTGGTCCAGGACCGTCTCAGCAGGGCCTCACAGTCGCTTCTGCCTACCCGACTGCTACTGATTTGGGATCTCAATTCTCTGGCATGACACTCAACGTTCCGGATCAGACTTGGTATCTTGATTCCGGCGCATCTGTTCATCTCACTCCGAAGTCAGGTATACTCTCCTCTCTCTCGTCATCTTGTCCTTTTCCTAACATACTTGTTGGAAACGGCTCTAGCATTCTAGTGAAAGGATCTGGCAATCACATCCTTACCACCAACTCCCGTTCCCTTCACCTTAGAAATGTCTTACTCACCCCAAACGTTATCAAAAACCTAGTTTCTGTTCGTCAATTCACTACTGACAACAATGTTTCCGTTGAGTTTGACCCTTTTGGTTTTTCTGTAAAAGACCTACAATCGGGAGCTCTTTTACAGAGGAGCAACAGTTCGGGTGATCTCTATCCATTCCAGTCTGTCCCACCACCGTCGTCTGCTCTATCTTTTGCTGCCTTTCCTGCTTCCCTTTGGCACAACCGCCTTGGTCATCCCGGGCGTCTAGTTTTAGATTCGCTTCGTAGTAGTCATTTCATTTCTTGTAGTAGGCAGAATTCAGAAGCTCTTTGTCATGCTTGTCAAATTAGTAAACACGTGCGTTTGCCTTTTTCACCATCTACTTCTTCTACTTCTAGTCCATTTGACATTGTTCACAGTGATCTATGGACATATCCGGTCTTAAGCAAATCGCACTATAAATACTACCTACTACTCTTAGATGACTATACCCATTTTTCCCACTTAAACAGAAAAGCGAAGCGATATCAAAATTTAAACAATTCACTACCTTCGTACAAACTCAATTTGAGCGACCCATCAAAACTTTTCAATGTGACCTTGGTGGAGAATTCGATAATGGCTCTTTTCACTCCCACGCCATTAATCATGGACTTGTCTTCCGGTTTGCGTGTCCTCAGACGTCATCTCAAAATGGCAAAGCTGAACGCATGATTCGTCGAATCAATGACATCATTCGTGCCCTCCTAGCTCAGGCCTCCCTTCCAGCCTCTTTCTGGGTTGAGTCTCTTCTGACTGCTGTCTACCTTCATAACATTCTTCCCACCAAAGTCCTTGGCAACAATATTCCTACTGTTGCCCTCTACCATCGCTCACCATCCTATGAGCATCTCCGCACGTTCGGATGCTTGTGTTACCCGAACCTCTCTGCCACCTCACCTCACACGCTTGCACCACGCTCTGTTCGATGTGTCTTTCTGGGGTACCCTCTTAATCATCGTGGGTACAGGTGTCTAGACTTGAGTACTGGTCGGGTTCACACTTCCCGTCATGTCACCTTTGATGAGACGGTGTTTCCTTTCTCCACTCATGGGTCTGTGTCTCTCTCTGTCCACAGGACGTCTGATCCCGATGACAGTCTTCCGTCTCCCCTTTTCACTCATCGTGCTCATAACCCTGTGGCACACACACCCTCACCCACCCCTCCTAGGGCATCCATATCACCACCCGCACCTACTAGGGCACCCACACAGCTTTCCCCGTCCAGGACCCTTGTGGAACCTTTTCCTCAGCACTACGTCCGTCGATCTGTGTCCACTCGCCCTCCTCCTGTACCCTCTGTGCCTGTGTTACCTGACCCCCCAGAGTCACCCACACCGAGCCCAGTGGCCACTTCTCCTCCCCATCTCTCTCCTCAGATGACTACCAGATCCATGCATGGCATAGTCAAACCAGTCACCCGTCTCACTTTAGCGGCCCAGCCACCAGACCCCATCTCGCCCCTTCCCAAATCCCCCATCCTAGCCTTGTTGGATCCTCACTGGAAAGCGGCCATGGATGATGAGTTTGGAGCTATGGTTACGAACCACACTTGGGATTTGGTTCCTCGCCCGGCAGGGGCTAATGTTCTTCGATCTATGTGGCTCTTTCGCCACAAGTTTCGCGCTGATGGTAGTCTGCAGCGCTATAAGGCGCGACTGGTAGCTAATGGGAAGTCACAGATGGTTGGGATTGATTGTGAGGAGACTTTCAGCTCGGTTGTCAAACCGACCACCATCCGTACAGTTCTCAGCATTGCTGTCACGCGCTCTTGGCCTATCCGTCAGCTGGATGTCAAGAACGCTTTTCTTCATGGTGATCTCTCTGAGACGGTATACATGCATCAGCCCCCTGGCTACCGCGACACACGCCATCCTGAATTTGTTTGCCGGTTACGCAAATCCTTATATGGTCTGAAGCAGGCTCCCCGTGCTTGGTTTCAGAGATTTGCCACCGTCCTCACACAGACTATCGGTTTCTCTGGTTGCTCGTGTGATGAGTCTCTCTTCGTCTACAGTCGTGGCTTGGACATCGTCTACCTCCTGCTCTATGTGGATGATATCGTCATCACTGGGTCGTCTCCGTCTGTCTTGGATCAGATTGTCTCCCAGCTCTCTGGAGAGTTTGCTATGACTGACTTGGGTCATCTGCATCACTTTCTGGGCATTGCTGTCACCCGTGATTCGTCCGGTCTGTTCCTGTCTCAGCATCAGTATGCGACCGACATTCTTCGTCGTGCCTCTATGTCGACCTGTAAGTCTACTGCCACCCCTGTTGAGGTAGGAAGTAAACTCACAGCTACATCTGGCCCACCGGTTGCTGATCCTACATTATACCGCAGCCTTGCTGGGGCCTTGCAGTACCTCACGTTCACTCGACCAGACATCCAGTATGCAGTTCAGCTGGTTTGTCTCTTCATGCATGATCCCCGTGAGCCGCACTTTCATGCCCTGAAGCGTATCTTGCGCTACATCAGTGGGACACTTCAGTATGGTCTACGGCTCTCTGCCTCCGCTGCTGATTCCCTCACCGCCTACACTGACGCTCATTGGGCTGGTTGTCCGGACACGCGCCGCTCTACTTCTGGTTACTGTGTCTTCTATGGAGACAATCTTCTGAGTTGGTCGTCCAAGCGACAGGCCACAGTCTCTCGTTCTAGTGCTGAGGCTGAGTATCGCGGTGTTGCTAACGCCGTCTCCGAACTCTGCTGGGTTCGGAATTTACTTCTTCAGCTTCGCGTCACCCCGCCTCGGGCCACCGTCGTGTATTGCGACAATGTGAGTGCTGTCTATCTCTCTGGTAATCCTGTTCAGCATCAGCGCACTAAGCATGTTGATATTGATCTACACTTCGTTCGTGAGAAGGTTCGTTTGGGTCAGCTTCGCGTGTTACACATTCCAGCAGATTATCAGTACGCCGACATCTTCACCAAGGGTCTTCCTCGGCCCTTGTTCCAGCGCTTTCGTTCCAGTCTCAGTGTTGGCTTACCTACGACTGCGGGGGAGTAATAGTCGTAGGACGTTTTTATACGTACCTCACTTAGTTGAGGACTATGTTTGTAATTAGTGTGTAGTGTTTGTAATTAGTCTATTTAAACATTATGATTATTGAAATAAAGCAAGGAAGATTTCTCCCACCTTTATAGAGTTGATGTAGAGGCCGTGTAATTTGCACTATAGGAGTCCACAAACAGGGGGCGGAAGTAGAAACTACAAAATGCCAAGGCACCAACCTGCGTTTTAATTAAAGTTGGGGCATTTTCATAAATTTACTAAGGACACGACTGAAAATTTTGGCTAAAAATAAGGGTACAAGTGTTGTCATTCAAATTAGGGTGCGACACGTGCCCCACTCTAGCTCCGAACATGTCCACACGTTTAGAGTAGACTTGAAATAGATATTAGAATTCATAGTGAGTGTCTAAGTTTTAGGCTGACTATCAACATAACACAATCCTCCATTATTCGGACTTGGGAACTGTCGCTATATTATGATAAAACATTATTGCACTAGCATGCATAGTTATATCAACTGAAATTATGATACAATTTATTATACTCCATCATATGAATTGTTAGATAAAGTACATTCCTAAACTGTAAACTACTCGTACAATTGATATACCTCAAGAGGAGGGACATATACTACCCTTGAAGCACGGGGCATCTTTATTTTCTAGTGGCAAAAGATGAGAAGCCCTTGCTTCAAGTGCATTGAGCCCTCTCCTGTAACAGGCCTACTGTTTCGAAACCTAGCTACGAGCGAAAATCACCAAGCTTGGAAGGTTCACCTCATAAACAACAACATACCTGTTCTCACTTCGCTGTTACAGAATAGGACAAATGACACCAAACCTATATGTAGTTTGACATTTGTGAGGCTAAACCTTCAGCACTTTCGATTTCGTAGAAAAATCTCCTACAGTTTTCATTTTGGGACAAATAACCTCCGATCGTTACAAGTGTTTGATTCAATTAACAAAAATTACTGTAATACCCATCACGGGAGGTCATGTGATGGTCTTACAATAAATTTTGCTATCTGTTAACAATTGGAGGCTATTTGTCTCCAAATGAGAACTGCAGGGGTTTTTCTATGAAAATGCAAGTGCTGGAGGATTAGTGTCAAACTGCATATGGGTTAAGTGTCATTTGTCTTACAAAACATGGCGAAGGTTTGCCATGAATGGATAGTGCCGACTCCTTTATAACGCAACACCAACAGCAGAACAACCAGTTCTTGAATAACCGGCCACGTATCTGCCTTTCACATCCTGCTTCAACGTATCTGCTCTACTTCTAACATCCATTTTCGGCTTCCCCTCACTACCAGGAGCTCTCTTGACTTGGATGTTATCCGCTAGTCTATGTTTCTGCAAATTGCTGCCACTTGCCGTTGCTTTCTCTTTCTGACAAATTACATCACCATGCGCTTCACCTTGGTTTTGATGCCCTGAATTGGTCATGCGAGAATGAATTGATACGCCAGTAGTGTTGCGTGCGGATGTTTGACTACAGCTTGCTGTTGCTGAGGCTTGACGACGGCTACCGGAAGTTGCAGGTTTAGCATTAAAATTGGTTTGACAGCTTTGTCTTTTTACATCAGATGAAGGTTTCATAGTAGCTGCAAACCCTGGGGTGGACTTGCTCCCAAGTCTACTTGATTCGACCTGGAATGGATGAAGTCATGTGTTAGGGTATTGCTTCATTTCCTTGTTCTCAAAATGCTTTTTTCTATCATTGAGATGCAGATAAAGGAGGTTTTGGAAATGCAGTGAACAAGGTATGCTCTTCAGTAACGGGAGAAGCATAGACAAGAATTTAATTAATATTTGCATTGATCATAATGACAGGCTGACAGCTCATGTATTGCTTGGCTCGAAAAGCTATCTCATTGTGCAACGTACTCTAGATTAAAAACACAACAACGACTATCCTCATGTGACTGTCAAATCACCTCCAGTGACATGTAGTATTATAGTTTAACTCAGATTATCAAATCCCTTTTCCATCACAACTCAAAAATTCAGTAATAATGTCATACAGCCAGCAATCATGTTATATCTAGAATCTAACTGACTGGTTTCAAGTTTGCCAACCATCTACTTGCAATGAATGCCGTGGCAGAAATGCAATGGACTCTTCATACACCATGTAGAGAAATGTCGAGGGTGTGCAACAGCTACAGCTACTACTTGCCATAAAATGCACAAGACGTTGGAAGGTTGGAAATGCTATAAGCTCAAGTGCTCAACTAACATGCAATTTGATTCACCAGAAACTATGTGGTACAAAGAAAACAAGTTGTAAGCATACTAATACTTAGCTTGCAGGAAGCAATGGGAACTGAACCTATGTACCAAGCATTAATAAGGGTATGTGAAGGCCAAAGCGCAGCGTTGTTTGCATACCTTATTTTTGCCTGGACCGCGTACTACAGCCTCACTAGAAAGTGATGGTCTTGGTGTTGTCTTCAAGTTGGGAAACTTGGGATGTTTCACATCATTTTCTTTCTTTTCCTGCAGATACGAGACCTATCAGTTACATCCCAAATAAAACATGTAAATAGATAACTATTATAGCGGAGTTAGTTACTTATTTTGGTTCTACAGCAATTAGTTCTACTTTAGAACTAATCACTGTGTGGTAAAGTCTTTAATACATTCCATCTTACCAAAACGCAGAAGCTAACGCACAGTATTAATCTCTTGCTTGACAGCAATACGAGACCATGGAGAGAACAAATTCATACAGAAAATATCATTCAAGTTTTTTGTTGAACATCGTGGGCAGCCTAGTCGCAGTAAGGTCCTGGTATGTTGAGCTCATACTAAGTGTCCAGCCCTGGAAATATTGTTTTAGTTAGTTTGGTCTATATCTCATTATCTAGCTAGATTCTTATTTCAATCTTACTTATATTAGTGTTGATATTCTCTCCTTTCCTGCAAAGGAAAACCGTGTCTTCTGCCAAGGAACCACATTAACTGTATTCAATAATTATATTCAATGCGTTTCAGTTCATCTCAGATTCCATAAAATGAAATCTTTTCATCCATGGTCAAGTTTAAATGCCATAAATAATGAAGAATGGCAAAGAAAAATGCCACAATGATTGTGTTGAGTTAAATTGTTTTGTAGGGTCCAAGGTCAATAAACTTACCTCTTTTAATCTTTCTGGCCGTTTATTACTTTCAGAATTGGATACGATAGAGCTGTTTCGCATACCAGGTCTAGACGATTTCTCACTAAGAATAGCCCTGCATATGGGAAAAATAAAGTCAGACTACTGAAAGCTCAAAAAAGTAAAAATGAAAATAAAAATAAAATAAACATGTGATGAAGCATTATATATGTGTTTCTCTTAAACCTGTTAATGGTTCTGCGTGTTTCTGGGACAACCTCTTGCATGGCGGCAGGCTTAGGACGAACACCTTTTACAGTTTTCAAGTCCTTTCCACTGCAAATAGAAGGGAGAGAAAAGAGATAAATCTTTCAGTTTCATGTACAAAACCTTTGTTAGCAGTGATTAACGGTAAACAAATACCTTCTTTTGTCGCTCAAAATTGACCGTTTAGAACCCTGTCAAAAGTGACATCCAAGACATGAGTGAAGAAGGTATTACAATTCAGAAGCGCATTATTCGGAACATAGTAATTACAAGAAGAAAAACAATTGATAGGTCTCATATGTTTGATAATAGCGTCTAGATAATGCCCTTGCGATTTAACCACAGAAGCTACACTTATACAATCATGAATCATATACCACGGAGAAGTACTGACCTCTGGTTTTAACGTTCTGCGCCCTGTCTTCAGAACTGAAGCAGCCTTCTGCGATGACAATTTTGTATTTACTGTTGTTCGCAAACCTTCTATTCCTGTCTTGGTATGTTTTTCTGCAGCGTTGTTTGATAATTCTCTTCTAGAGCTGGCTTTTCGAGACTGAGAGACATTCACCAATGACTTTGATTTGGGTGCCTTAGGATTGCTTTTCAATTTGATTTCCACCTGAAATCAGGAATCAATAATAGAATGAGGACATACTGAAAGAAACGAATTTTCCTATCCAAGGCAATGAACAAACAAATATTAAATTTCCATAGTATTAAAATGAGGATGGAAGTAGAGCAGAAGAAGATAATATTGAAGCATTCAGGTGCATGTTCTTCTAAGCTATAGATCCTCACTGCTTTCCGCCAAAAAGACATGTGAAACAGAGATGCTTTACTATAAGCAGTAATTAATTACTTATGCAACATGAAGGCACCAACCTGCAGAGAAGATTCTTGTTGTGGTTCTAAAGTACCCGTGTCATCTTCAATGGTACTGACACTCACATCCCCTGTAGTAGTTCCTCTGTTAGCAAATGAATCCACACTTTTATGAGTCAGATTTACACTAGCCGATTCATGCTTATGGTTTTCATTTTCTTCTTTTCTTGGCTCTCCATCAATAGTAGATGACATTTGGGTTTCGGGGACATTTTCAGACACACTGCATACATTAAGGCTGCAAGTATAGGTAGCTGGTTTGATCTGAGTTCCAACATACAAGGCTCCCTTGTCTAGTCTCTCATGATTCGTCACTTCGGTTTCTTCACCATATTCTGAACCATCCAAACTCTTGTCAAACTGTACAGAATGGTTACCTTCGCTATTTTGCTCAAGTTCTTCACTGTAACCAGCGTTCTCTGAGATGTCATTTTCACTAGTTTGATACTCCGTACCAGTTTGGCAGTCAGATGGACATCGGCTTAGGAGGGCCCTTCTTTTGAAATGTGCTTCAAAATACGCCTTCTTCTCAGTAACTGAGCCTGGTCTCGAATATTTTTCCACTTCCTCCAGGTATCTGTTGTGTGAAAACGAGGACCACCTTTCCCAAGATAAGGATTCAGTTTCAAATCTTCCAAAAGAAATGGATCCTGAGTGTATGGAATCCGACTGCAAAATTTTACAGAAAAACAAACTCTCAATAAATTGAACAACTGTTTGCAATGTTTGAACGGACAATTATGCAAAGGTAATTCGTAGTAAGTCATGACTTGTATCAATACTTAATTACTTATGAAAGAATGGTTGAACGACAACACTAGTTAAGCTCCTATCGTGGGTAGTATATATGAAGTCTTGTGCTTTGTATAATGAGACAAATCAGAACTGCATACAATTTCAGCTAACTTAATTGAAGGTTACCAAGTAACAATTCTGGTTGATAGTTTCTAGAACATTATCATGAGGCAAGAAAATTTCTGTAACTGAACTAGTACCCATTAAATCATTCATCATTCAAATACAATATTTCCTTGTTTTGTCAACTACAAATAAGAACCAAACACGAAAGACCACAACCTCTCAATCACAATTAGGCAAGTGAAAGCCTCTCAAAGAGAGAAAAAAATTAAATATGATCTATATTTAGAGAGAACGAGAGCCAATTTATAATAATTTGATTATTTAATCTCATCCTGTACAGTAGGTTTATGAATATTATTATAGAAAATTATTGAGTAGTTATAACAACCAATGCTGATTATGATGTACCATCTAACTAAATCTAGTCGCTGACTCCCTAATATTGATTAATTTATCCAAAGAGGCAAATGGAACCTACTGATTCAGATTTATTAAAAGTTCCAATAATGAAGTAATGAACAAATCAATCGCAAGTAAACACATCTTATGTACGAAGGTGTATGCTCATCCATAGGTATGCTGAACAGAACAAGACTTTCCAAGAGATTGTGTACATAAAGACACCAACGACATGGAACTCACAAATCATCAATCAATTCCGTCAACACAAAACAATGGATCGAGAGGATCAATCTGACAATAGAGAAGGATTTATGTACCTAACTCAAAGAATCACGATAACGATTTGTTGGCATCTGATAGTACAGAACAGATATAAAACACAGAATTTTGTATACTTTTTATAAGGATGAACCCTGACCCTGAGGGTTCCCGACTCCCCCTGCCTATAGATAATGGAGGATGTAAGGTCGCGGGATCTGGGTAAGCCAATCAGGGTGCCTGAGTTTGTTCAAATCCTCATATTTGGACTAGAACTCCTAGTCTCCATATCACTAGCGCAGCAGCCACCACAACACTAGATGGTGTGGACAAATAAGCCATCTTGGGAGCATTAAGGCTCTGTTTGGTTCGCATTAAAATGTTCTACAAGGGAAAGTATTTTACACGTAAAATCTTTTGTGTGAAAAGGTTTTCTCTGCAATTATTTTCTCGTGTTTGGTTGACACTTGCCAAAACAGTGGGCTGTGACGGCAGTGGCAGTGATGGCTGGCGGTGAAAGTGGGCGGCGGTGATGGGTCGTGGTGGAGGTAGGTGGTGGTGGTGGTTATTGGTGGTGGAGGAGTTAGTATGAGTTGTTGTTGTGCTCCTTCACTCCCCGGAAAATGGCTTACGGATTTGAAATGCGTAAATCATTTTACATCATTTGAGGGAAAACATTTTACCGGAAAACATTTTACCTCCAACGAAACAGCACGAAAACACCAGAAAATCAAAACAAGGGAAAACAGTTTACAGGAAAATGTTTTACCACCAACCAAACGGAGCCTAAAAGACGCTGAAACTGTAAATGCAATAGCATTAAGCCATTAACCAAGCTTGTTCTTCTTTCAAAAGAGCAAAAACACTGGATCATGATGTTATTGACTCATAGATTCATGATGCAATTTCTGCTTTAGGACAAATCTAAACACAGGTGTAATAACGCAATTTCAGTAGTTTCTCAGCGAAACACGACCAGTGATGGGAAAAAAAGGGAATGAAGTCGACAACTTCCAGTTTCCACCATACACAATCAAACACACATAAGCAAGCGAAGTGAACAGGGAGTGAGAAAATTGTAGTGTTGAAATCGAAATGTGCAAGGAACCGTAAATTGCAGAAAACAAAAACGGTGCGTCACCTGAAAGCTAAGACTGAAAGGTTGTTCAATTTCGCTAGCCATGGAAGAAGAGCGCGAGCATCTCAATTAAGATCCCTAATTATCTGCGACGAATCAACATTTTCACTCAATTCAATCACCAACAGCGCTTTTCTCCGAGCAAACAATAACATAATTGATTCTCGAATAAGAACATCAACAGCTATGAGCGTACCTAAGAGAGCAAAATACCATCGATGCACTGAAAGAGCTCTGCGTCGGAGAGGAAGTTGCAGATGTGTGAGATTTAGAAGTTGAATCGCCTTCACGAAAGGAATCTAATCACGAGCGTGAAGTTGTAGAGACTCCACCGAACATGTACGCGTAGAGAGAGAGGGAGGGCGAGAGTATTCTTCTCAGTGATTTTGTGAAAATGAGCGAGAGCTTAAAAGAGGTCCATCAATCATCATGGATTATCTAATTCTACCCTCCTTTTTGTCTTCTTCCCTACTGAATCATCACAATCTGTCGATCCTAGCCGTTGGATGAATCGACTTGCCCCACCGAATAGACGGCTAAAATACTGGGACATAAATTACAAGAATAGGACAAACTCTTAATACAATTTCATACGTGCCTACTGTATTTTGAGAAATAACATAAATAGACCTCCGGAACTCACACATCTTGCCGTCGGTTGTTTTTTTTTTTTTTTTTTTTTGCGGTAAAAGGAGAACTTCAATAGATAGCGAATATGAAAAGTACACAATAAGTAGTAGGAGTACTAAAACTACTAGCCACAACCACTAACATCAAGATCTTAAGCTAGCTGAGGGAGCCTAGCCAAGAACAACTCAGAAACAACTTACACCTAACTGAAAATGTTCAAAACCAACACTAACACATGAAAGATAGAAACTGATAGAGAGACTGAAAGATATCCACATGAAACGAGAGCTTTTAAACATCAATGAAGGGGATGACTGCAGACATGAGCTCACTATCTGGAATGGGGGGGAATTCCTCGCCAGAGACAGCACCTGAGGCACTAACACTTGAAGCTTCAATGGAGTGGATCACATCTGTAGCACCAGAAGTTCCTTCACTCCTCCTCCTTTGCCCTTAGCAGACACATCAGCAGAAACTGCACTCTGTTCCGTCAGGTGAACTTGCATGTTCAGATGATGGAGATCATGATTTACAGGGGTTTCTGAAATGTTCTATCTTAGATATCACGATATGTGCATAAGAGATATACTATAAAACGTCATACTCTCAAAATGTGTGATTCCAAGCAGGCTTGGGGTCGCCATAATTCAGGAGAGTTGTTGATTATGTGTCGGCTATTTTAGTGATAGATTAGTTATCTCCAAGGGGGAATATGTATCACGCCTAAAGTAGAGAGCACTATGTAGATTTTTCTCTTCAAAGTCTTTTCTCTTCACGTGTTAGATAGTTAAAAAAACAAACGCACATAGTTTATTTCATTATTCCATGTTATGCATGTACATTAATACTTGTGAATTGTTATATTGCAACTCCTTCATAGATAATATGTTGGCCATATGTGATTACGTGTCGTCGCATTGGTTGTATTACCCCCTCATCGCCGACTGTAAAGTAGACGCACTATTGCGCAACTTAACCGTAACGGAGAAGGGGGTTAGAGACATTCCAATATCCAAAGGTGGGTGGTACCGCAGATTTTTAGAGAGCAAGTGGACATTTCTTGCTGTTATTTCTAATTGAAGGATCGGCCATGCAAATTGAAGTATATGGTAATAGTAGTAGTAGAGTACCTCAGCGGAGCCACGTGGACTATGGAGAAGCCATGCATGTCGGAGGGATTTTTTTTATATATATAAATTGTTTATATTGAGAAAGAACAAAAAAAACACCAAAAACCTTACACAAAACACCCATCCTGAGAAATTGCTAACAACACATTCTCAGGAATGGGGTTCAAACCTCCAGCAAAACTGTTACTACCTATGCCTCTAGCAATGGATGCTAGTTCATGAGCTACTCTATTACAATTTCTTGGTTTAAACAAAATAGAACAATTAGTCCTATCATTAAGCCAGACATTAATAGCTATCTGAAACCAGCTGAAATTTTTCATAACCCCATTTTTCTGCCAACTCCAGACCAAACTATATAGCAGATAGTTCAGCTTCCATAATATCATCTCCAGCTCCAGTCTTCATGTCCCGAAGCAGAGCCTTACCTTCATGATTTCTGCAAATAACACCTATACCCATTTTACCATCTTTTATGCTGGCATCCACATTTATAGCTATCCAATCCTTCTCAGGAGGGCACCATTGATCACCAGGAGCTTCTTCCTTATCTGAGGTAGCAATGACAGGAGTCTTATTGGTACTAGAAATGTCAAACTCTCCCAATCTGTTTGAAATAGCTCTGATAGCTTCATCTTGGGTGGTCTGTGAAGTACACTTCTTTTTAACCCAGAGTTGGTTCCTCCATCTCCATATTTGATCCATTATAATAGTTGCAAGCAGCTGTTTGTTTGCAACAAGAGTTCCTTTATGTTGATCTTCCTGAAATAAGAACTTAAACCAATCCTGGATGTCACACATCTCCATTCTATCAGTTCTAATGCCCCGAAAGTTAAACCATAGAGCTCTGGCATGGTGGCATTGGAAGAGAGCATGAATTTCACTCTCATTTTCATCATTACACCCTGGACACTTACCTTCAAAACTGAAACATTTTTTTAATATTATCAATAACTGGAAGAACTCCTGCATCCACCCTCCATAAGAAAACCTTGAGTCTGTTATGAATATTTTGTTTCCAAATAAGATCCCAGATAGCCTTATCCACTATAATTCCATACATCAGCCTCCTCATTTGGTATAAGTAGGCATCTCTTACAGTGACTTGTCCACTGTTACTTTATTCCCAATACCACTCATCTACTGACTTTCTGAAGGGGCGTTTTAATTTCCTGATTTCAGTACTCTCCCGTTCTGTGAACCACCTTTCTAATAATTCTTCTTTCAAACATCTGTTCTGCCAATCAATCAACTCACCCAATTTATTTGGGGCCCATTCAAGATCATATGGAGGCTTTGGTTTGGCTGCCTCCTAATTAGGGACCCAAGGGTCCTCCCAAATGCTAATATTCTCCCCAAAGCCAATACTAATATAGCCTTTTCTTCAAAAATTTCCCTTCATTTGACTAGCCCTTTCCAGAATAAGGAATCAAAACTCCTAGCTTCCACTCTTCTAAAATCCAGGATCTTGCAATACTTCTTTTTTAGTAACTAAATCCACATAGCTGAATCTCCTCTCCTGAATCTCCAGGCTAATTTGGCTATAAGAGCTCTATTGTAACAATGAGCTTCCCTAAACCCCAAGCCACCAGCATCTTTGTCAAGGAACAACTTATTCAGGCTTTATAGTGAATGGTCTTTTTCTCATCTTTATCACCCCACCAAAAACTTGCACTTCTAGAATTTAATCTATCAGAGATAGATTTTGGCAACAAGAAATTAGACATAACATAAGCAGGGATAGTACTTACTGATGATTTGATAAGAACCATCTTTCCTCCTTTTGACAGCAACTTTCCTTTCCACCCTTGGAGTTTACAGTCATACTTCTCAATGACACTCTTGAAAGTACTAGTCTTTGATTTCAAGTGGAACATTGGTAATCCCAATAAATTACAGCTTTGTTACCTTTCTTGATTTGCAGACATTCCCTGATCTTTCTGGCCTTGTTTCTGTCTAGGTTTTTACTCATGAATACTGCTGACTTGGTTTTGTTGACCTTTTGACCAGAGACCTCCTCATACAATTGTAAACACAGATTTATGTAAGCTCCTTGCTCTTCATCAGCTTTAGCCATAATCAGAAGATCATCAGCAAACATAAGTTGAGTAATTGGAGTGCAACCCCTAGCCAGAGCAATGCCATAAATCAATTTGTTTGAGGCAGCAAAATCAATAATTTTTGCAAGAATGTCAGCACACAAAATAAAGAGGGTAGGTGAGAGGGGGTCACCCTGTCTTAACCCTCTTTCTGCATTGAAATAACCACAAGGACCCCCATTTATAAGAATTGAGAACTTTGATGTTCTTATACATTCAAACACCCAGTCAATAAACTGCTTAGGGAATCCACACCATTCCAGCACTTTAATGATAAAATTCCACTCTAGCCTATCACAGGCTTTCTCCATGTCATACTTGATTACCATAAGACCCCCTTTGCCTTTCTTCTTCTTCAGGGTATGCATAATTTCATGTAGAATGACGGTATTCTCCTGAATATTCCTTCCCGGCACAAAGGCATTTTGAAAAGGGTATATGATTCTATCAAGAAGAGGTTTAATCCTATTAGAAATAATCTTGGATATCACCGTATATACCACATTGCAGAGACTTATGGGTCTAAAGTGAGTAACTTTATGAGGATTAGGGCATTTGGGAATGAGAGAAATAAAGGTATTGTTGATATTCCCTTGGAGTTTACCTTTTTCAAAGAATTATAACACCACCCCAGTGAAATCATCTCCAACAGTAGTCCAGTATTTCTTGAAAAACAACACATATAATCTATCAGGACCAGGAGCTTTGTAGCTACCCATCTGACACAAAGTTTCAAATACTTCGTCTTTGGAGGGTATTCTTAGCAAATCTGGCCAATCCTCCTCCTTAATAGCTATTGGAGCTATCTCCTTTAACCAGTTAGGAATGTCTGGGTTACTAGAAGTAAATAGCTCTTTATAGTAGTTGAGAAAGGCCTCACTAATCTCTGCTCTTGTTGAGATCCAGTTCTCTTCATCATCTTTTAGAGCCTCTATCTTATTTCTCCTCCCCCTGATTGCAGCCATTGAGTGGAAGAATTTAGTATTCGAATCCCCCTCCTTCAACCACTAGATTCTGGAGTTATTTCTCCACAAAATTTCCTTCCTCTCTTGAAGTTCAAGTAACCAACTTTTCAACTCTTTTTCTTCCCTAATTGAAACTGGATTAGCAGACATTTGAATGTGGGTGATTCTTCTAGTGGTTTCCTCCATCTGTCTATCAATGTGACCAAAGCTCTTTTTGTTCCATTCTTTCAAAGCCAGCTTTGTTCTTCTAACTTGTTTCTTTCAGCAGCTACCAGGAGGAGATAGTCTTCTCTCTTTCCAGGCACCTTGAATAACATCCTTGCAAGCCTTATCTCTCACCCACATTGGCTCAAACCTAAATGGTCTAGCCACCTTATCCTTACTTGGGTTAGTGTCCAGAACAACTGGGATATGGTCTGAACCTCCTGCCACCTTGTGGTAAGTGATAGCATTTGAGAAATACCCTGATATCAACATAGCATTTTTCAATTCTCTCCTTTATATTGCCTAGTCCTTCTCTTCCATTACACCAGGTGAAAGGGGGGGGGGGGGAGGGGGGGCAACAAAGCCTACATCCACCAAACCACTGTAAAAAACCAATTTGGCTAAGCCATCCATCTTTTTATTCAAAACTGGTTTTCCCCCTTTTTTCTCTTCTTGAGTGGTAACTTCATTCAAATCTCCCAGCAAAACAGTTGGAAGTTGGCAGGTGTCCATCACATAATTCACATTACTCCACATAGCATCTCTAGCTCCTTTAGTACATGGGGCATAAGAACAATTTAGAATCCAGGGGGTATTGCCACCCACCTCAAAAAACAGAACAGTAATCAGTTGTATACTTTCAAACACAACTTCACAATCAACCTCCTACCTCCAAACAAAACCGATACCCCCACTGCGGCCAATAGGCTCACATCCAGCAACATTCTCAAAACCCCAATTTTGAAATCTTTTTTTTTTGTTGTAATTTTCCATCTTAATTTTTGTTTCCACTAAGAAAAACGAATCCAGATTTTCCGTATTTATTAAGGTCTTAAGCTGACGAACTGTAGGGGTCTGACCCAACCCCCTACAGTTCCACAACATACCTCTCATGGCTGACTGGGAGGCGTGATTAGGCTCGCCTCCTCAGCCACAGTCATTGTGTCATCTCTTCCATCCTCCTCCAGTCTCTGCGTTACCATCATCTGCTCAAACTCTTCCATGTATTGGGCATATACCGAATCTTCACTCGAAGATAGTTGAGCATTAAAACTGATCCGCTGTTCCACTGTCCTTTCCATACGCACTTGAATCGATTGGTTTTGTGCTTCAGTTACCATAACCTCAATTTGCTGACAATGGAGTTCTTGTTCAAAATTGTCGTTCCGAATCTGGGACACCATCTTCACGTAATTCCTTTCATCCTTTGTGAATTGTAGCTCTCGGCACAATCTTTGCGCTCCCTCCTTGTCTCTGAATTTAGTTCTCTTTTCCCCCAAATCATTTTTGTGCCCTAGTTCATCTGGCTTGCGCTTCAGAGAGACAAGCGAGTCAAACACTCTCGATAAACCAACCTCCGCAATCGGGTTGACCGTTTTGTCGGGTATTCCACCGTCCGAATAGATATTTGGGCTTGCGGGAATTACATCTTTGCCTTTCCTTCTCAAGATGATGGGCTTGCGCCTGCTTGGTGTTAATGGGCTGACACTTGGCCCATAGGTTTCTTGTTCATTATTTCAAGACTCGAAATGATCATCTTGCCCTTTATATTTGTCAAATTTTCTTCTTCTACCCTTCTCGGTGGAGTTTCTGGTACAACTTCGTCTTCTTTCTCTGGTAGCTCGATGATGGGTTGCGTCGCTTCGTACCCAGCTTCCTCCTCGTCCTTTTCTGGTTATTAGGATCCGAAGCCGAAAGAATCGGGGATTCTCCCGTCCTGTGTCCAGATGTCTCCTCCCCATTTTGCAAGCCAGGCCTTTGCGTGTACCAGCTGGCTCTTCCGTGATTCCAGGGGTCTCCACGCGCTCCTTACTCCATCCACCTCTAACCCAACGCGCCACCGCATGCCTGAACTGAGCTCGCTCGCCGGTGGCCGTTGGTGACAAATCCTCTGCTAACTGTTTCTGGGCACGAAATTCCTCCTTTGAAGTTGCTCTGAGATCAGAGCCATAGTCCCTTATTCCAGATTTCACCGTTTTCTCGAAACCACAATTTCTCCGATCATGACCTATTCTACCACAGTTATAGCAGAAATCGCGAAGTTTCTCGTAGCTGAAGTGAATCCACACAGGTTCATTATCATACCTGTTCATATGGACGCCCCTGGGTAGCGGTTTTGAGGTGTTCACCATAACTCTTATTCTCATATAAGGTATGATAATCAGCTCCTCTGCTTCCACTTTCTCCATCATAACAACCTCTCCGATGAGTTTGCCAGCCTTTTTGCGTTGTCCTCTGAAAATTTCTCAAGTGGTAACCCATGGATTTGAACCCAGAATGGACACTCCGTGAATTCCACATCTCGTAACCTCCTTCCTCGTTCCCATTCTTTACAAACCAGAAGTTGATTGTGGATCATCCAAGGGCTCTGTTCCAGAACTCTTTGGCAATCCCTATGGTGCTTGAAATGTAAGATGAACTTGTTTTACCCAAACGAGACCACCCTGGTTTCGTCATGGCCAATATTCCACATTCCAGTTACGATATTGTGAATCAGCTGCTGTCTATAGGGTTTTCCGGCAAGAATCCTCCCCACCATGGTGGCTCCTTTGAGTTTATTGACTGCTTCCGGGTTATCCTCCAAATCCAGAACTGGATCTGGATCTTCCTCTGTCGTCGGTTCCTTCCCGGCGTTCTGTGACATAGTGACGAAGCTGCTACTCAACTACCAAAATACCACACCGGAGAGGGAGTATTTCAGAGTAGAGAGATAGCCGGAGATTTTGACGAAACTCCGATGACTCACCACACCAGCGATAAAGCTAGATAAAAGCAAAGCAGGGAGAGCACTCTCTCACCTACTTTCTCTCACTATGTCGGAGGGATTACCAACATTGGAACTTGGAAGAATGAGTTGGGGGACCGGTCATAAATCCACCACCGTGTGCGGCGTAACCGGCGTTGGCCCATGAGTTCAGACGGCCGTCCATTACTTCTTGAACCACCCTACTAGTCCTTGTACCCGGTACCGGTGGTACAATCTGACTGCACAATTTCATTAATTGTATCTTACTAAATACCCCTAAGCAAAATTAAATTGCAGAAACCAACCCCTTAATTCATGAAACCCAATACTGTGGAGTTCTGGCTCCGCCACTGTTAGTGCTGATCCAGCTCGAGCATTGTCACAGGAAGGCAAACACAACTCCCGCCAGATGAGTATGAAGGCCACTATCCTGAAATTTCTGTTTATGTTGATTATCTTATTGTTTTACCTTTTTCTGCTTTGAACAATTTGCCTACACTTTTACTTGTGACCCTCTAGACTAGGTTGGAGTGGCTTTGAATTTGAACTGTGACGGAAATGTGGCTCTGAGAGTTTGTTGTTCTTGAGTAGGTTTTGCTGTATTGTTAAGTTAAATATGTTTTCATCAAAATAAGGTTAAATATGTTTTACGCTTGACCAAGTGCATTCAATAGTATGAGATATGCTTTGCTCAAATGTTGGCATCACACCCTAATGAAAATGATTGTCGATAAAATCTAAAAGTCGGACTTCATTGAGAAATTAAAACTCAACTTTAGAGAAACCTCACAGCAATGTGTAAATACTTAATTACTTCTAATATTCTAGAATAGGTCTTAAGATCTCTATGTTTAAAAGTCTCGACATGATGAACGCATAATCTGCCTCAAAGCTGTCGAGAAATTGATATTCCATGTTCAAAAGTCCAACTATAGGATGGAAGAGGACCATCCTACATTATATCTTTGGATCAACAAACAATCATTAAGATCGCCTAAACATTATTCGGCCTAATGTGGTCCATTCTAGACACAGAAGGAATTAAAATCAATAAAACTATACTTATTGCTTAATAACGAAAACAAAAAGAAAAAATGAACCAAAAATAAACCGAATGAATCAAGGCTGATCCAATTTACACCTGATCTATTACCAACACTATTGGATATGGATGAGTTCATCAGCGATGTCAAATATGCTCTTATGATGTGTGGATGAATCAATAACTTCATCATACATCTATTAGAAGACCATTGCTGTAGAATAATTAAGGTTGGAACGTGGAAGTAGCTAGAGATGATTGAGGACCTACCATGTGCATGTGCCTAGTACAACATCATACAAGAGTCCAAGTTTTGATCCACAAATTTGGTGAGTGTTTTGTCATAGGGAACTTCATTTCCTTTTCAGACTTAGAATACTTGAACTAGACCAGGTCCTTTGAATATTCAGAAGCAAATGGGTTAGTAGTATACGTACCTTTCAGAATGCCTCCTTCAGGTAGTTGCCATGTTACGAAGAAGATAGATTCATGTGACAGTCACCTGGTTCATTTGTACTATTCTCATGTGCAGCCACTTGTTCAAGCATGGTTTATCTCTTTTTAAAGGATGTTAACATACTTCTAAAGGGTTACCATGCTTCTAAAGAAATAAAATACTACCACTGTTTTTACCGAATTTCTCGGTTAGACTTTTTGAGGATCACTTTGAACCGATAATTTAGTTAGCAAGACGATATCTGAATTTGATAAATCTTTTAGTATTAATCAAAATCACGAAAAGATTACTAAATTCTTGCATCATTTGCATACCAAACACATGGTCAAAGTGATCGGGTCAATAGTGCATCGAGAAGACTCCGAAGGAATGGATGTAATACTATATACAGGATGTTTAGTCGAGTAATGATCCCGCCTTAAGCATGCATCACGCCACTTATTCGAATAAACTGTTGACTAGGCGGCCTACTCAGGGTGTGACGCCACCATGGTAGCCCATTAGGGTTTCTGAAATTTTGACTTTATCACCTCCTCATGTGATTGATTCTGAATAGGATTTTATTTCTAATTTATTGGTTCAAGATTTGCTAGAAATATCATACGTCATAATCCTAGTAGTAAACTGGACAAGATCAGCAAGAAGATAAAATCATGATTGCCTGCTCCTACAGATTTATTCGTTCCAGAAGTATCTGTAAGTCCCACGAATTTAGAAGGATAGAAGAGAGAGAGAGAGAGAGAGAGAGGGAGAGAATTTGTGCTCCATCGTGGGGCTAAATTCAAGAGGGCTAAATTCAAGAGAATTTGTTCTTCTCACAGTGAATACCAAATCGTGCTCGTTGTCTGGTGGTTGTAGGAAATTGTGGAACCACGTAAAATTCTGTGTCCTGTTAATTTATCTTTCTGAGTTCCTTACTTGTTGAATCAACAAAATGTTCCCGTCGCGCACGACAAGTTGTATCAGACCTCTAGTTAGATATGAGGAGTAAATCCTCCAAGAAAATCAAGAAATTAGTAGCCACGAAAGATAGAAGAAGGAAACAAAAGGTACCAATCGATTTTCAGAATTATTGGTACTTTGTTTTTATGTTTCTTTTCTTCTCTTGATTCTTGAGAGGCCGTCCTAGGTGGGAGATCTAATCCATGTGCTAATGAGATGAAGGCAGCTCATATCTGATTTGGAGCAGCATATACCCATTCCCGCGTAAACCCTAAAATCGGTGGCCACAATTTGTTTGAGTTAAAAAACCGTGGTCCAGGAGTCCGATTTAGGCAATTTGACAGCCTGAAATGTGTTTCTCAGAAGTTCTAAATCAACCCGTACAGTTGGACTGCTGAGATTCTGCACGGATTTTCAAAACTAATCTGACAGCCCCATAGAAGGTGTCGGATGAGTCTCAGAGCAAGTCGCAACATCTAGGAAGTCTTTCCGCTAGTCCAACCGGTACTAGTGCAAGAAGCCAGTTACTGAAGCAAAGTTTGAGATCGAAAATTTTGATGGGAGAATCAACTTCGGCATCTGAAGTTCGAGGTTCAAGACACAATAGTCCAATATGGACTATTTATGACGTTGCGCCCGAAGCCTGCATATATAGAATAGGAGGAATGTGATGCTTTGAATGTGATGGAATGCATCAGGATTTTTTTGAGTCAAGATTTCAAGTACGACGACGTGATGAGACTGACTGATGCAAAAACACTATGGGACAAACTAGAATACAAATACATAACGAAAGAACAATCATCCATAATTGACTACAAATGAAAAAATGATTATTGTGATTCATGGGTAGACAAGGTACCTCTAAGATCGAACACCTTAACTAGTTCAAGAAGTTAGTTATGTGCTTTCTTAACTTAGACGAGGAGAATAAGGATGAGGAGAAGTCTCTACCATTGTTGGTTTCTCTATCCATGACTGTGAACGCTTCATTGACACACCGATGAATGGAAAGAATATATTGACATACGAGATCGTTGTTGATGCATTGATGAATCCTGAAGTTCGTTAGAAGGAAAAGTCTATCACCAAAGACAGATTTGATTCCATGATGATGGTAAATGGAAGAACAACAAGCAAGCAACAGTCCGAGAGAAACAAGTCTCAAAAGAGATGAGTTTCAAGAAACAGGAGAGTACTCCCTGCTAAGAAGGATCAATGTGCTCATTGCAAACAATGTGAACACTCGAAAAAGGATTTCCCAATCTGAAGCACAAACAGAATGCAATTGTGGCGCATAATGTTGATGAAGAGACTGTGGATAGCTTTGTAGTGAAAGAAGTTCCATCCATTCGATTAAGAACTGGATAATGGATTCAATTTGTTCACACCACACGCGTCTAGATAATTCTATCTTCACAACGCTAGAGATGAAGAATGAAGGACCAGTGTTTATGAGGAACAACCAAAGATGTGACATGCTCGGAGTAGGTCAAGTCCAGTTGAAGCTTCAGATGGAGCCATTTGTCAACTGAAGGATGTGAGATAAATGCCAGGTTTGAAGAAGAACCTAATTTTGTTCGATACGTTGGAGGGCAAAAGGGTCAGGATCACGATGGAAGATGGAGTTCTTTGAGTGAAAAATGGTTATCTCACTATCCTGAAGGGAACCCATGTAGGAGGCAGTCCGTATCTATTAAATGGATCGACAGTTGTTGGTGGAGTAGCAATAAAAGTCACTGATGATGCAGATGCAAACCAGGTTATGGCACATGAAACTTGGTCATGCCAGTGAGAAAGCGATGCAGGGCCTAGTGCTCAAAGTAGTTCTCAAGGGCACTAAATCTAGAGGAATCAATTTTCGGGAGCACTTCGTGTTGGGGAAGCAAACAAGAGTGAAGTTTGGTACTGCCACACACAAAACGAAAGGAATTATAGACAATATCCATTCATATGCATAGGTCCATCCAAGACACCATCTGTAGAAGGTACACATTGGTCTGTTTCCTTCATTGATGACTATTCTAAGTGTGTCTGGGTATGCATGTAACACCTCCCGATTTCATAAATTAGAACACATGGTCAGTGTTACCCCTTCTCGAGATAGCTCTTCGATGCAAGGGAGTTTGGTAAACATAAATTCACAACTATAAAAATGCAACTTTATTAAAAATTTAAATAATTACTGAAAGCTGACAGTGAGAGTACAACTCTAACTCTTCTAGTGGCCAAATAACAACATCACGGGATTCATTATCTAACTATTCCTCTTCGTCAAAGTTCCCTAAGCTTAAGCGTGTTCGTTCCCTCATCCAAACATGCACTAACCGTGGTAGTTTTAAAAAAAACCAAAGCAGACACATTGTAAACACGACGGCAAAAATGCTGAGTACACTAAGCAGATTATGAAGGATGCATTTGAAGATAACAAAAGCTTAACGTAATATCCAGTAAGATCTTGCACAATAGTAGCCAATGAAGATAACTATACGTGTGAGAGAAATCCAATTCAAAGTTTTTTCATAATCCATAAGTACATCTTGAAATAAACCACTATATATATATATATATCATTCATTTCCTTTTCCCGCATTAAGGCTTCCCAAAACTTATAACATTTCCAAAAAAAATAAGATTCCAAGACAAATAATTCCTCTTTTATATTTGGTTGTAACAAGATAAAGTATCCATCCCAAACCTTATCGCTAGAAACCTAAACCTTAAATGCTGACACCCTTTTAAGGATTTTACCGTTTGATTACTTATGTTTTACTCTATCTTCATACTGTATGAAGAAAGGTATGGATACTACGTCTTTTACTAGCTAAGTTGTATGCATGGGTTCCATGGTGAACCTAGGGCATGATTAGTCGTTTTTCGGATTTGCTTGGATGACCTCAAGTTATTTTATGATCTTAATCTATTATGCTCAATTTTATTATCAAAAAATTATATCGTTTTACTATCTAAATTACCAAGTCAAAATGACCTAGTTACAAATTGAAAAGTTAAACGGAGATGAAAACGAAGATAAACTATATCTCAAATATTGATTGGTCGGTGTAGATAGTTCAACATTTTATTTCTTACAAAATTTTATAGCGTTTTTTTTTTTTCTATTATTGATAATAATTCTTGCATATGTTCTATTTTTATAGGAAGCGTAATATTATATTAAAAAGAAAGTGAATGTTCCGTACAAGGTACTTGGCACGGTCATGCACTAGTTGCACAACTTGCCGCGGTACATACGAAAGTTTGCAGTAAGAGAAAGCTTGAACATCATGTCTTGAATTGTCATGTGCAGTTGCAGGTGAAGAGAGTGTTCCCTAATGTGCTTCATTAGTACTTGTGAATCCGTCTTCAAGTGGATGGCCGTGTATCCATGAAATAGTAACCATTTTAGTGCTTTGGAGACTACCCTCGCTTATGCCTGAATGGGAGACTGAGCTTTGTAGATGGAGTGGCATGTGCAGGAGTGGTCATCAACATCCATCCATGCACCTGCTGATGGGGTGGCTTCTTTCCAGGTGGCATCAACAATAAATGTATTGTAGTTTGGAGCTGCGTTGGTTTGTAGATGAGAACTGATGTCATACTGTTGAAACGAAAGTGTGTGAGTTTTGGGGTTTCTTCGGATGTTGGTAGAGTTGGCAGGGGTAGTAGGTGAAGTAAACCGTTGGCAGGCTTCAGCTACTGAAATGGCTATGAGTGAACTCAATGGGGGTACAACTGTTGAAGTCATTGTCGTTGAGTTCCTTGCGAGCAATATTTGCCGTAGGACAAGAATTGCGTAAATTCTGTCGTCATTGTTGTGAAGGGAAGTTAGCAGAGCGTGGAGAGTGGCATTGAAGGAGGTTTGCAAAGTTGTTGGCTGCCGAAGACCAAGGCGAGAACCAAACCATAGAGCGCGCGCATGAGTGCATGTGAAGAGGCAGTGAATTATTGTTTCTTCATGATCAGAGCAAATACTCCATATGGTTGAAGTGATGGGAACGTGGCGACGTTGAAGTTGTTGTTTAACGGGTAGAGCTCCGACAATGCATTTCCAAATGAAGAAAAAAACTTTTGTTTCAAGTGATAATTTGGTGATGATCCTCATAATGGAATGTTGGGTAATACCTGGATCAAATACCGTTGTTGCTAGCCGGTGTGCTGACCCGACCGAAAATTTCCCCGTTTCCGTGGCCTTCTAAACACATTTATCAGCTTGGTCCGAGTGGGAAAGAGGTATAGTTTCAATGCAATTCACTTGGGTAGCTGTGAAAAAACTCCGAAGAAGAGCCGTAGGGTACATTTGCATCATAATGGCAGGCAGATCCGGAGGTTGTCGATCATTGAGAATCCAAGGAACTTTCAGTGGGTGAGTATTACGGCCGTCGCCAACCACCCATTGCGCACCTTGCATAGCTAAAGAACGTCCCCAACATAGGCTTCGCCACCCCGACGAGGAAGAAGAGGGTTCTTTGGCGTCGAAGAATTCACCTCTTGAAAAGTACTGATAAGTCAGAATCAAGTACCTCCCTTTGTACAGATTGTAAAGAATGGATGTGGGATTGTTGATGAGCTTGAACGCCGTTTTGGCTAATAGATGAGCCTTGATGTTACGCAATCCCAAGCCTCCTTGTTTTACATCCATGCAGATATAATTTCAGGACATCCAATGTATGCCTCCTTTGGTACCTTTGCCCCATAGAAGCCGTAAAATTATACGTTGAAGCTCCTTGTGGAAGGATTCCGGCGCTTTAAAAACAGATAGCATGTAAGTGGGAATGGAAAGCAAAGTTGCTTTAATGAGAGTAACACGACCTCCAAACGAGAGCATGGATTGTTTCCAATTGGAGATCTTCGCTCTCATTTTATCGAGGATGTGACGGAAGAGCATGTACTTCGGGAGTGTGAAATTCATGGGGCTGCCTAAATATTTCCCTGGTCGTGAAACTTGAGTGATACCTAAGGTGGCGCATATGTGGAGGCAATGTTGTGGATCCATATTAGGGCTGCAAAAGAGTTCCGACTTCTGGAGATTAATCAGCTGGCCAGATTGGGAACAGTAGTTGCGAAGAACTGTATGTAAAGGATGTGGTTGCCTAGCGCGATACTGCTGAAAAATGAAAGTATCGTCTGCGAAGAGTAGATGGGAAATGGGTGGTGATTGTCGTGCAATATTGACTCCTTGCAGGTTTCCGTTTGTTGTAAAGTTAACTATTGTTGCCGATAGAGCTTCTGCAACAATGAGGAATAAGAGGGGGGAATAGGGGATCCCCTTGACGAAGTCCTTGTGTTGGATGGAAGTAAGACGTGGGTTGTCCATTTGCCAAAACCGCAGAGGAGACCGTGGAGATGCACATCTTAATATTGCGTATGAACGGAGGCCCGGAGTTGAGGCTTTGCAAACAATACAGAATGAAACTCCAAGATACCCGATCAAAAGCTTTATTCATGTCAAGCTTGATTGCGTAGGAAGACTTTTTACCCTGCTTCTTTTTCCGAATAAAATGAACAAGTTCATGAGCTATGAAAATGTTGTCTGTAATGCGTTTACCATGCTGAAATGCTGCTTGATTGTAAGAAATGATGGTGTAGATCACGGAGGAGAGACGGTTGGCCATAACCTTGGCAATAGTCTTGTATGCAGTGTTACATAAACTGATTGGTCTGAAATCATTTGCCGAGACCGGTTCATTCGTCTTTGGAATAAGCGTGATGAAAGTGAAGTTGAATTCTCTAAGCATAAATCCCAATGACAAGGGCTGAAGAACTGTTTTTGTTAGTAATTCACCAATGACTTCCCAATTTTGTTGAAAGAATTCTGCTATAATACGATCAGGACCGGGTGCTTTGTACTTCCCGAGTTGGAAGAATGCTTGTTTAACTTCTGCACAATACGGTTGTTCTAACTTCTGTACATGGTTCGCATCTAATGTGGAAGCGAAGAAAGTGGTGCAGTCGAAGTCTTGGATAGGTGAGGCTGATGGAGTTGGAGGTCGAAGAAGGTTTGAAGTGAGTGACCATGGTGGAGAGGATTTTGGCCGGGTCTAGGGTAAAGTTACCGTCGGGAGTGTTTATACCAACAATCAGTGATTTATTGTGTCTGAAAGTGGCGGCTCGATGAAAGAATTTAGAATTGGTGTCTCCGTAGCGTAAGCATGTTTGCTTCGATCGCTGCATCCAGTAAGTTGATTCTTCAAGTAGAAGCTTGTCTAAATAAATCCTAGCTAACTGTTCTTTGTGAGCAAGGGCTGAAAGTTGTTGGGGGAAATGTTGAAGCCGCATTCAGTTTCTGTTAGAGATTTTCAATATCTGAGGTTGCATCTTTGATTCTAATTGGGAGAGCTGTCAAAACTTTGGATTTCCAATTGTTAAGATGAAGCATGACTAGAGCTACCTTCTTTGCAAGTTCAAAAGAAGTCGATCCCGAAATATGTAGTGCCCAGACCTTTGTTGTGATATGCGCCGCGGCTTCATGATGCAACCATGACGCCTCGAATCGCAACGGTCGTTTTGGCTTGATTGCGAGTCCGTCGGTGTTGAGAACAATAGGACTATGGTCCGACCTTTGTATTGGGAGGTTGATTAAGATAGCTTTGGGAAAAA
Organism: Linanthus parryae; assembly: GCA_023055425.1. Classification (NCBI taxonomy): domain Eukaryota; kingdom Viridiplantae; phylum Streptophyta; class Magnoliopsida; order Ericales; family Polemoniaceae; genus Linanthus; species Linanthus parryae. The sequence continues at coordinate 27,484,164 of JALGPY010000011.1, read as the reverse complement.
GTAGGCACCATTCCGATGTCATGTACCTTTGTCTAGTCTTTCGTAAGTGACTTTTGAACCTTGTCGACCGTTTATCCAGGTGAAATAAACACCATGCGACGGTAATACCGTGAGATAATAATTGTGAAGCATTGTGTTGAGAAGTTGCATTCCCTGGGCTGTCCTTTTTGTGGATGATAATTTTTCATTTAAAGCGGCGACTTGGTTGAAATCTCCCATAATAATATAAGGTTGTGCTAGAAAGTCCAGTTGTTGGAGGTGATGGAAAATAGTATGTCGATGTTGTAACTTGGAGTGTCCGTAACAGAGGATAAGGTTCCATGGCCTCGCCTTGAATCACAAATTTGCAAGATTACAAACCACAAGCATGAATACAACGGCATAATATTGAGAGATGAATGCCATGCCACAAAGAGACCGTCTTTAGTTCCTTCCGCATCCGTGCCATAGAAAGTGTCGTAACCAATAGAGTTTCCCATAACAAAAGTGATACATGGTCGATATTCAGAACATAATTTTTTAAGCGTGTGAACTGTAAGGTCATGCCCTAACTCCCTACAGTTCCAGCTTAAGATTTTCATGGCGATGGTGTAGGATGGCGAGCGACCTCCACCTTTTTGCAGTAATCATAGAATCCATCACTTAGATAGTACATGGTAACATCATAGTCATAATCATGGTACGCCATAAAAGTAGTAAACCTTTCTTCGAAGAACACAGATGCGAGAATTCTGTCAACTTCTGTGTATCAATCAGATTCAATGATGAGCGAAGTAAAATCTGGCAGAACATCAGAAATGCCAGGAGTCTTAGCACTTTGTTGCACATGTTCAATGACTGGGCATTGCCTTTTGTTTCATGTGACAGCCGGGGAACTAGGCTCAGCGCCGTCCTTACTCGGGAAAATCACATCGGTGGTTCTGCTCCTCTTTCTGGAACCATACTCCTGTGAGAGCCTCCACGGACGAGCATGAAGCAAAGTATAGTGAGAATCATCATCCAAGGAATCCGAATCTGGAGAAGCTGGGGCTTTTCCTTTCCCTTTATAAGTGGATGGTGGTTTGGATTTTGAAGTTGTTGGTGGACTCCTTGGCTGTGGTTCACGAATCTGAAGTGGTGTGAGAGCATAACGACGGGAAGTTTGAGGTGGTACCGATACTGGAAGAGCCGAAACTTTGGAAATTCCAACCTGTAGTGATACATCATAGCGCTGTATATCCCAATCATTTTCAGAGCATTCAAGTATTAAGGGCACTCGACCATTTGTGGTCATGAATGATGCGCAAAATTCTGATAGCAGATTCCATTCTTCTTCAGTTGGGACGAAATTTTCGTCAAGCAATTTTTCAGACAAGTGTGATGGTAGCAGCGGTGGTTGGGTAGGGAATTGGGGGTCATCTTGTGGGTGAAGATGTGGTTGGGAGAGATGACCAGAGGAGGTGGATTGGGGGCTAGGAAAATGTTCTTATTATTTGCAACTTTCTGGTGCATATGTTCTTAAATGTAGTCATATGATGTGATTGTGGTATTTTGGAGAAATCCTCAATATATATATATATATATATATATATAAATAGAAGTATAGGAGATATTTTAAGATTTGTCAAATGGTATACATCTTCAACCAAATCAGAAATGTAGTGTGTATACAGCTTTGATTTTTTATTTTTTTTTAGAATATACAGCTTTGAATCATTAGTGATGAAATGTGACTTTTTTTCTTTAGGAATTTTACTCAAAAATCACATATCCAATTTTTATCCATCCATTTACTTCTGGTTGTAATCACTTTTGCTTGGCTCCCCCATTTTTGTTTATCCACAATGTGATTTTTTTAAATATAGTGTTTTAACTATTTTGCATACATAAATTACTTCTAAAATATTACTACCTTACATTATGACAAATAATTTTGTATCCTGCTGAGATTTATTCAAATTTTTAGTGAGGAAAATAAATTATTTATGTTAAGTAAAGTTATTGTTTTATTGTTCGTTGTTATAGCACCTATATGACAACTAGTTTTTACCTCCATAATGTTGCACTCTAACGGTAATTTGTGCGTGGATTCACTATCTTATACCTTTCACAGAGAAAGTTGAATTTATTAGAAAAATGCTTAAGAATGATACTTGTTTTCTGCTCATTCTTTATTACTTCCATTTTTTCTTTGCGTCTTTTGAGATAATAATAGTTCGTTTCCCTTTGTACCGTCCTTTTATGTGAGACTTGCAGGGTTTTCAGTATTCAAACGTAGATGCAGAAGGAAATCGAGATTGCACATACATTTTGCTTATTGGGTTTATTTATTAGTTTTGATAACGTGGGAATCCACAGCTGCTACATTTTGAGTGTGCACGCAATACTAGAGAGGTAAACATGTCCGAGAAAATTCAGACTTACTCGCGATTGAGAAGGTCAATGGAGGCTCTTCAATTACCCCAAGAATTTAACTCCGGAACTTTAGGCAACATCCAAACACTCAAAAGGCTAAGCTTGAAGGCTAAGCTTTAGCCTTTTTTTTTTTTTTTGCGGTAAAAGTAGAACTTCAATAGATAGCGAATACGATAAGTACACAACAAGTAGGAGTACTGAAAACTACCAGCCACAAACCATTAAAACATCAAGACTTCAAGCTAGCTGAGGGAGCCTAGCCAAGAACGATTCAGTAGCAAAACAGGGACCAAAACTACACCAAACTGATAACATTCATACCCATACTAACACATGATAGATAGAACTCAACTACCATACCCTAATGTGCAACCCCTCTTATTTATTCCGAATTAAAGGACATGTGTGCAGACAAATTGAACATCCAAATGTGCAAGCCAACTACAAAATGAAGCAATGATTGAATTTAAGCTACTGTCAAAGTTCGCACAACAAAAATGAGATAAATAAGTTTCTAATTTAGAAACTACTTGAACCAACCATAACCAACAATTACCGCTCACTCTTTCACTTAGCATGACTCTATTTTATTGAGAGATTTGAGGGACTAAGATATCATAGACTTGCAACCACCCAATTCCATATGTCCTCACATTTCGTCGCCTCATCTCAGATTATGCTGACGTCGATGATCCCCCTGTCTTTATCAGGAAAATAAAGTGAAGTTTTAGTTGTTGAACATCCATAGCGTCGTTTGTACTTCAAGAAAGTAGAAGTACGGATTTAGCTACTTCGATTTCTATATCTTCATTGGAATATGTGGTTGGACTATGATTTACTATCTTCTGCTTCATCTTCTTATTATTCCTTCAATTTTTATCCCTCGGAGGGCAGAGACTGATAAAGATCATCGTTGAAGTTTTTTGCCTTTATGATACGACTCCTGCAACTTCTAGCCGGGCACTCCACAATTTCACTTTTCTCTACAAGCTCTTTATCCTTCTCTTTCAGCCTCTTGCTTAGGTCGCCTCTTGATTCTAGATATTTATTAACCTTCTCTATATTTGTATCAATCATCTCATTGTTGCAAGATATGACATGCATATCGATCAAACTGCAATAGATAAGTTGTTTTCAATATCTAAAGCTTAGATACGTTAATAAATTGTACAACAAATTAGGAAATTCAAGAGAGACAAAATCCCTAGAGTTAAAGATATTGAACAATAAATAGCTTATACATAGGATTAGGTGCAGCCGCAATAGCCGATTTCGTGATGTTTCCGCCGGTAGCTATGACGCTACCTACTTCTCTTTCTTCATTCGCATGAAAAAATAAACGCATGAATGGCGAGCAAAATGAAACTCACCAAAAATTATTTTGTATTATATGATAGAAGCAGAAACTTAGTGACGAATGTAGATCAAGATAGGGTAAGACGTACCTGTGAAGTGACATCCCACGATTGCTGATTGAGAGCACATCATTTCCAGCTCGGTTTCATGGGCGTATTAAACTTCAAACACTTGGGAATAATCACCTGAGATATTTGCAGAACGAGGCGAGGCTCAACGACAGAGAATTCTGCAGATATCTCAGGTGATCATTCCTAAGTGTTTGAAGCTTAATACGTCCATAGGACCGAGTTGGAAATGGTGTGCTCTCAATCAACAATCGTGGAATGACATCCCACGATTGCTGATTGAGAGCACATCATTTCCAGCTCGGTTTCATGGGCGTATTAAACTTCAAACACTTGGGAATAATCACCTGAGATATTTGCAGAACGAGGCGAGGCTCAACGACAGAGAATTCTGCAGATATCTCAGGTGATCATTCCTAAGTGTTTGAAGCTTAATATGTCCATAGGACCGAGTTGGAAATGGTGTGCTCTCAATCAACAATCGTGGAATGTCCCGTCACAGGTATGTCTTACCCTATCTTGATCTACATTCGTCACTAAGTTTCCGCTTCTATCATAAAATACAAAATGATTTTTTGTGTGTATTGCATTTGTAATGTTAGAGTTACTTACAAGTCCTCACTGCGAAACACATAGATAACCTGATTAGTTCATCTATTTCTTCACTTTCTCGATATTCATGCGTTCATTTTGTCATGCGAAGGAAGAAGGAGAAGTAGGTAGCGTCGTAGCTACCGGCCGCACCTAACCCTAGGTATAAGGTTATCAATTGTTCAATATCCTCAACTCTAGGGATTATGTTTTCTCGAATTTCCTAACTTGTATAATTTATTAACTTATCTAAGGTCTAGATATTGAAAACAACTTATCTACCTATTGCAGCTTGATCGATATGCATGTCATATCTTGCAACAATGAGATGATTGATACAAATATAGAGAGGGTTGATAAACATCTAGAATCAAGAGGCGGCTCAAGCAAGAGGCTGAATGAGAAGAATAAAGAGCTTGTAGAGAAAAGTGAAGTTGTGGAGGGCCCGACTAGAAGTTGCATGGGTCGTATCATAAAGGCAAAAAACTTCTACGATGACCTCTATAGGCCTCTGCCTGTGAGGAAGAAAAATATAAGGAATAAGGAGATGAAGAAGTTTGTAAATCATGCCCAAACCTCATATTCCAATGAAGATATAGAAATTGAAATAGCCAAATCCCTACTTCGACTTTGTAGAAGTGCAAATGACGCTATGGATGTTCAATAGCTGAAACTTAACTTTAGATTCCCGATAAAGACATAAGGATCATCGACGTCAGCAGAATCTAAGATGATGCAAAGGAAATGCGACAGACATATGGAATTGGAGTGGTTGCAAGTCTATGAGGTTTTAGTCTCTCAAATCTCTCAAATAAAATAGAGTCATGGTGAGCGAAAGAGTGAGTGGTAGTTGTTAATTATGGTTGTTTCAAATAGTTTCTAATTTAGAAACTCATTTATCTAACTTTTGTAGTTCAAACTTTGCCCGGATTTTTAAATTCAAACATTACTTCATTTTGTAGTTGGCTTGCACAATTGGATATTCCACTTTTGGGAAACAAGTCCTTCTATTCACGCAGAATAAAGAAGAGGGGTGCCCATCAGGGAATAGTTGAGTTCGTCAAGCTAGCGTGCTTTAGCCTTTGAGTGTTTGGATGTTTGCCTAAAGTTCATGATTTAAATTCTTGGGATAATTAAACTGCTGTCCATTAACCTTCTCAATTGCGAGTTAGTTAGTCTGAATTTTCTCGAAGTTGTTTACCTCCCTAGTATTGTGTGCAGACAATTGCTTTAGAGCAAAGATTTATCCGGTGCATACTCAAAATGTAGCAACTGTGGATTCCCTCATTATAAAAACTAATAAATAAATATACCTACTATCAAAGAAAACTAATAATTAAATAAATAAATACACCGTCACAAATGCTTGCGGAAGGAGATGGAGATTGCAGCTAGATTTCGCTTTGAGGATAAAGAGTTGAAAGAACTTGCAATTGAACACGAGTTTTCCCTTATGTTGTCAAATTCTAGATTTGAATTTATAATTACCTAGAAGCCCTTTGTTAACTCATAAATTGGAGTTATCGAAAGCACTAAAGTAACTCCAAGCAACTCTGGTGCTCTCAATAACTCCAATTTAGGAGTTATGGAAGGGCTTCTAAGGTATTAGATTAAAATCTAGCCTATAACAATAAAAGAGATACATCGTGTTCAATTGCAAGTCCTACAACTCTTTGCTTTCAAAGAAAAACCTAACCGCAATCCCAATTGCTTCTACCTAAAAGTCATCCACATATAAAAAAAAACCATCCGCATGTGCGTGTGCCTCCGTGTCAATGACTACTCCTATATTAAAGGAACAATAGTGTACGAATGAGAAAAATTACCGCTTGCTCTAAGAGAAAATGATGTGTTGCTCCTAACCACTCCCAAATGATATGTGGCTCTTGATAATTGCTCCTAAAATAAGAGCAGAGTGATATGTGGCTCCTAATACCACCTCCTATTTTAAGCCACACGCCACTTTCTCTTACAGAAAGCAATAACTTGTCCACACTGTGTATGTCAAATATGAAATATGGCAATGTTTCAATTTAACTAGCTAGAATTGCAATCAATTAACATGAGAAAAAACTAGTCCACAAATTGACAATATCATAAAAGACATTACCACAAACTACTGCCACTCACACTATTTATTCGTCAACGAACCTCTATATACGGGAGAGTTGATTGACTTCGACTTCCATCGTAAACTCTTCCCAATTTTGTCACTCTTGTAAGTTATCTTCATTTTTGTCTTCTTCGACTGCTATTACATTCGCGACTTCTCCACAAGCAGTGGTTGTTACGTCCCATCTTACCTCTACACCAACACAAAGATCATCAAAAAAATGTTGACTTTCTCACATGAATGCTACGGAATCTTCTCGCAGATCCTACTCCGTTACAGGTATCTCAATCTATGTCGACGAGGTTTTCATCTACCATAATACACAGAAGACCAAAAGAAAGACTATATCAATCGCATCCACTTTGTGTGGCTTGCCCGTGTCTTATTTGTTCTCTTAGGGTTATTTATGATTCGGCTTGAGCAGCACCATAAAATGCTCCTTTTTCATTGATTGTTCCTTCCCGTAAGTCTTAACCAGTTTGAGATATTCAATTTCATTTCCATTTTCATCATCAAATGTATAGTTTTTGTGTGAAGGGAGAAAAAGGAGATAGTGGTTGTCCAAATAAAGATAATGGCATCGGGAATTCCACCAGGGGAGCTACTATTAACTGTAGGTTTGAATACTATTTTTCCTTTATCGCATCTATCAGAATTCTTAACATGCAATGATATTATTAATTGTCCTTGTATCCTCTAGCTGAACTCAATTACCTACTAATTGTAGTGTGACCCTTATGGAGATAACATATAAGAAGAAAATACAACAAGCAAGGGATATAGAAGAAGTAGCAGCTCAAGCTAAAGGTCGGAGCGGTCGTGTGAGAAACTGACATTTTTTGATGATTTTTTTGTATTCCTATACTCGGAAGATGGGACGTAGAATACAACAAACGAGAGTGGTGAAGATGTGGATGTAGTAGCAGCCGAAGAAGAAAACAATAATGATAACTCTAAAATGGCCAAAACGAGAGTGGCGAAATTCGGAAGGGTTTCTGACGAAAGTCTAAGAAGTCTAAGCTTTCATGTCCCATAGTATGTTGACAAAGAGAGTGAAAGTGAGTGGGTAGTAGTTTATGGTAATGTCTTTTCTAGTAATTTCATTTGTGGACAGGTTCTTTCTCATAATTTTAGTTATGCAAACATTAATTGCAATTTCAGTTGGTTAATTTCAAACATTGCCTTAATTCATCTTTGATATACGTGGATAAATTATTATTTGTTAGAAGAGCAAGTTCCGTGTGGCAAGAGATAACTTTACTACAGTGTGATAATCACTATTGTTCCTTTAAAACAGGAGTATGAGTATCCCAAAAGAAGGAGCCTAGAGATAATGCTTGATGTGAGGGTTTTTTATTGTTTGATATGGATTTTTATTGTTTTTATGAGAACTTCGACATTTTTTTATAACATATAGACCCCATCTGGTACAAACCGAAACAGCCAAGTACAGAAATACAATGAAACGGACCGGAACCATAAACAGTTACGCTACAGTTACGGTTCAGTTTCGTTTTGGACCGAAACGGAACGTTTCGGCCTGTTTCGACCAGCGGAACGAAATTTTGAACCCTGGTTTGAATCCAATTCTGCCGCTCCCATCTTGATCTTTCTTGCCCATCTTCTTCTCTGTTTTCACCATGTTGTTGTTACTTTTAATCTTCATGATCCAGCGGTTTCTGAACTGTCTAGATGCATCTGTTGCAGCTCTTCCCATTTGTCTTCCCACACAAAACTAACGCATTCTTCTTCAAGACTAAAATTATATTTATCTCGGCTTGCGCATTTTAATTCTTTAATTTTCTTTCAATCGAGCATGATTGTAGCTAGAAGTTTGAGAAGAAAAAAAAATGATATTCGTAAATGTAAGCTGCAAAACTCAATCAAACCAAACCATACCTTTATGGTTCGGTTGGTTTCTAACAGATAATGGTTAAATTTTTGATTGGAAAATTCTTGCAAATTGTCATTAGTTTGGTTACGGTTTATTAATTAGTTTGGTTGCGGTTTGTATTGCACTAAGTGAACACATTTTATTTTAGTCAGACCTCGAAAATGCTGAAATTCCATATAAGAGTGTTAGGAAATGGAAACCACCGGACAAACTGAAATACTACAATAAAATAGTTACTAAACAAACCCAGTATGGGAAAGCGCTCAAACGAATCAGGAAACTAGAGGTTTTTTTCATATTGGGGAACCTATTAGCTGCTCCAAATGAGTTGTTGCTGAAGCTACGGCCATTAGCGGGAAATTCTTCAACACTTGGCGGGTGTGACGGAATCGATAGGTTTTGAGTACAAATGTACAATGAAACCAGGAGTGGGCTAAATAAAAAGTTAGAATCATGGAGGGGGCAATTTAGAATCCAAATGATTTAGGATAAGTGAGACACAGACACAGTACCTGGAGTGTAACTTTAGTTGCCACCACACAGTCTTGGCCCGATTCTACATAAGAATGGAGAGATACACGATGGTGTTACCCAAAGGATAAAAGCAGAGTAGACGAAGAGGAGTTTATTTGGTGTGTTGTGTGACCATAGGATCCTACATGAAAGGGTAAGGTTTATAGAGCCGCCATAAGACCTCTTTTGAGGTATCAGACAAAATGTTGAGGTATTACGAGAAAATGGGTTAAAAATGAGTGTTACAAAAATGAGAATGCCAAGGTAGATGAATGGTGAAACTAGGAAGATATGACACATACTCACACAATTAGGACAAACTAGACGTTACACCAATAGAAGAAAATATGAGGGGGAATCGTTTCAGCGGTTTGGGGACTTAATCATGTGCATAATATGCAGTCATATGCCCCGGTTCAGAGAAGTGATAAGGTTCAGATTAAGGGTTATAGACGAGTGAGAGGGAAACCGAAAACGAACATGGGTAGAGACAACTACACGCGACTTAGTTAAGTTAAACATAAGAGGGAATAAGATTAAACAGGTACCAATGGAGACACACGTTAAACTGGAGAATGGCATTTTAAGTCACAAAAATACCTCTTTTAAAACTATCACCTTTACAAAAATGCCAAGCTTATTTAGAGAGAGCAAGTATACAGTTCTTTACTAGTCTAACCAATCCGCTAGCTACCTCCACGGCCTGAACCCGAGATTTTATTGAGAAGAGAACCCGATTACAATGCACGTCGTGGCCACAACAGACGGCGGCCACCCCGATAAACACCCACCCGGCACACACACAAAAACTCTCAAAATCACTGCTAGTCTCAAACCTTTGTGTGTGCATGTGAAACAAGAAACCAACTAGCCCTTTAAATACATGTGTATTGGCGGTGGATTCACCAAGGATTAGGAAACAAGTTTGGTCTCCACGCCAAAACCAATTATGCCGACTTACTGTGAGTAGCATGGAAATAATTCCCTGCTACTCTCACACCCCTATCTAGGTGATTTGAATCATGATTCCAACAAGTCCAATTCCCTCCGTTTGCACAGCTCCACTAGTGTCTGCTTCAAATCCCAGTGACGAGTACAACGAATTCCTTTACATAAAACACCAAACCTTAATCCCTCATCCATATACTATTAATCCTCTGTAAATGGCACGACCCTAAGTTTCCTCAAGTCATCAATATTAATATCAGTTCCTCAAGTCATCAATATTAATAGCAGTTGTGAAAGACCCAGCCTCAAGAATATAGTTGCTAACTTCCAGCAATAATGGACACGGATATAGTTGCTAACTAGCTACATTAAGTTCTCAATTTCTGATATTCGGCTGTATGACGAGAGTGGATTCATTTGGATGCGTGTGTTGAGGATCCAGAATCGATTTATGTTGAAGACATCCAAGTTTCTACTAGGGAAATACCCTTCCTATTGGGACTATTACTACTTATCCGAAAAGAGAGTGAGCTAAAGTGAGACAAGGATGGATGTCATAATATTTGTTGTTCTTTTAGAAATTATTATTAATGAACAAAAAGAACGAATTTCAACTGTTAGATGTAAATCTGATCCAATGGCCGTTAAAGATGTCATCTATATAGAAGTGAAAGGAAAATCCTAGCTCTATTAGTAAATAGATGGGACATCAATATTTCCATACACCTAAAACCAACAATATCTTTTGGAGCAGAGGATTTCCCACTTTCAACCAATGGATTATTTCCATTTTCAACCACAGGCTCATTCAAATTGGTGTCCATTTCCATTCACTCATCTTCACTTCAAATCACTGCTCATAACCCCTATTACCTTTTTCTCACTCTTAGCTCTCCATCACCTCTCACACTATTTTCTTGCACTATTCCCTACTAATCAAATCTATATAAATTTCTTCGTCAAATATTCTCCGAATTTTGAAGGTATTAAATATTAATCTTTAAATAGTAAAATATGTTTTCCATAATCTGTAAGTAGGCGCAGGTGGATTACCTAGGCGTTCAATCAATTCCTAATTCAGTAAACGAATGCAATCTGAAATAAACCTACATTCTGAATAGAATGGTCCAGAATCTCTGAGACTAAGTTACTTAGACCAACACTCTTTAACAAATGACAATTGATAAGATTTCTCCAACGCATAACGGGTTGCAGAAAACACAATAAGTCTACCAACTGAATAAGTTATGGATTTACTTACTTGCTAATTATTTGTTAGGGAATGGCACTTGATCACTGAGGAGAAGAGAAACAGTCGCAAGAAACAGAGCAGACGGCTGCTTTCCTCCAATTTGTATTCTTTTCTCCGTAAACTGAACCTTGAAATTGTGAAGATAGAACTAATAAGCCATTGGGCAGGATTACATTAATCCAAAGCTTAATAACTCTAAACAAAATAAAGCATGCGTACTATTCGAGGTGTAAAATTTCAGATCTCAAGGGTGGGCTTTGTAATAAATCAAACTCAGCTCTTTAGTCTAACGATGTCGTTTTGCTAAATAAACTGAGTTTGATATTAGTTTCTCGTTTTGTACTCGTGGCATGCTGCCAGTGCCCATTGGTGTGTGTCAGTGTTTACGCTTACGGTCATGTATATAAGACCGTTAGCTTCAATTAATCAGTTTCTGGAGATGAAACCAAGTTTCTGGTTCTCTCTTCTTTTTCTCATTTCTTCTTCTTCCTCTTTCTCCCGAAACCCTATATTGCCTCTGATATCAAAAGCCACAGCTATCACCGGCTTTTAGATTCTGTTGAGAAAGTTACATCTCGGGTTAGAAAGATTGACAAATCTTAATACACCTATGACGTCAACAGCTTGTTAACATTTCCTTTATTACATGAATTTCTCTAAGATTTTGTAGCCGATTATTTCAAGATAAATCTAGTCCATTTTTTCCTCAGAAAAGCTCCAACGCACACTACCCTACTAACAGCATAGCCATATGCGCCAAGAATTTCAATGAACCCATTTGAAATTGAAGTATTTAACAGTCTGGAACTTACATGAATTCAAAAAAAAACTTGGAATCCGGACTCCAGGCAGCTTGCAAATTCCCTCCTTCTCTCTGAATCGAATCAGAGTCTCTCTTCTACTTCCCCAGCCTCACCCTGTTCTGAATTCAAACCATAATCAAATCAAATTTCACCTTGTGCTATAATCAAATCAAATTTCACCTTGTGCTGAAAAAAATCAAATCAAATTTCAAATTATTTTTTTGTGTAGAAAATCAAATTTCAAATTCACCTTGTGCTGAATTCAAACCCTAATCAAAATTTTCACCTTTGTGTTGAAAAATCAAATCGAATTTCAAATCCACCACATTTCCATCAATATACTGATACATACACAAGCATGTGTTTAGTAATGAAAAAAAGTGCGATGGAGGGTGAAAAGAGAGACCTGCGAAGAGCTCCAGAGAGACGACGATCAAGATGCGATTTGTGACGTTGTGGATTCGAGAGGATTTGACCCGAGGCCATTCGTAAGCCATTTACATCTTCGATTCGAATCTCTTCGAAGCATTTCTTAGGGAGCGAGAGAGAAATCTCTTCTAGGGTTTATCGAAGATATATGGAGCATCTTGATAGAAGAGCGAGAAATCTCTTCTAGGGTTTTCGTATGGCCGAAACTTGGACAGGCTGAACTGGTCCGACTTGAGGCCCGCCTGAACTAAAATAGAGTATGACAATTACTTTAGGCCCACACGATAAGGAGGGAGAATAAGATAAGTTACATTCTTTCGTTTTTTATGAGCTGTTGGGATGCTGGATAAGAGAGGAAATAAGTTATGTTGTCTTATGTTGATGGAGCTTTTAATGAACAAATTTTATACCACAAACATGGAGGAGATATAAGGTCGGATAAGAAAATATAGCATATTAGTATACTAGTAGGTTGACAAAAATACCCCCACAAACTATCTAATTTCAAATCTGTATTCTCAAATCCTATCATTTTGAGATTAACCTTATTTGAGTATGTATGGTTAAGATAAATATGAAAACATCTTACCGTGTTCGCTGAAATTTCGTTTGTTTACTTTAAATTGTCTATTGTAGGTTTTGTAACACCATACAAATATGCCAATAAGTACTAGTAATTTATACTCCATACTTCGCTAAGGTCATGTTGTATCTATGAATATTTGCTATGTTGGCATGTTACTACAAAAAAAATTTCGCGTATTAATCTACATTTTGTGTACATTTTGACAACGTATTAAAATATATTGTATTTTTCATTTTTCAGTTTGTATACATTTTGTATACATTTTTCATTTTGTAGAAAAAAGAAGTATTAAAATATAAACATAAATACTAATATATTTTGTATACATTTCTCCTCATCAATTTGAAATATGCAATCTTTTATAAACAAAATAACAGCACTGAAGATATTACAGTTATTTTGGCAAATATCCTGCTTCATATCCTGCATCATATCCAACAACACCCAAACACGGACAGCCAGCATATCTTATCAGGGCTTATCAGACATCATTCATATCCTTACTCATATCCCAGCATAAGCCTTATCCCTACATACCATATCCTCTGTAGTGATGTAAACATTGATCGCAACATTAGTTGGTTAAATTCAAATACAACCTTAGTAATTTGGACGAGCTTGACCAGAAATTTTGAGCCCAAACTTCAATCTGTGTTGTCCCACTATTCAACCGCAAAACTTGTGTATTCGACTGCAAATAATTATGAACCTTACAAAACTAGCCAATTTGAAACATAAACAAGGTCCGGAAAATACCAATTTCGGAGTTATCAAAGGACTTATAAATTAATTGCTGATTAAAATCTATCCTTATTCGACAAAAGTCAAAATGTTGTGTTCAATTGCAATTTTTACCAACACTTTGCTTCTAAAGAGAAAATTGGACGTCGTCGTCATCTCTTTGTGCAAGCATTTTTAAAGCTATAGCATACCCATAACTCTTAATTAGTTCAATAAATTTAATTTTTCTTTCCATTCTCATCATTAGCAGGTATAATTTTTTTGTGAAGGGAGAAAAAGAAGCGAGGGACGATCATAACGGCGGAAGTGTCTACTAATTTCTTTAGTTTTTGTTCAGCTACTAATCAATGGGTTGAAGTGGAAGTTAAGAAAGGAAATATCTCTTGGAGACCTGGGCAGATTCAATTTGCTCCTCAGTTTGCCCCCCATGTCTCCCATCTTGAGCCTCAAGCTTTAGTGGAAGTGTCTGATGCTTTCCCTCTTGCTATGCTGCCACCTGCTAATCTGGCTCGTGCAAAATCTTCTACAAACACGGACGATAGCTCGGCTTTTGCTTCTTCCTCAGCTCATGCATCGTCTTGTGATCATGCCTTGGCCTCAGTGGAGGATGGTGGAGGTGCTGAGAATGCCCATGGCTCTGCTGCTGTTCAAGTTGTTGCTGGTGAAGGACTCCCGCCAATTCCAGATGATGAACTTATGTCTGCTCTGATCCCATTCATTGATGTGTAGTTGGTTTTCTGGGTGTGCTATGATCTCCCTTGTGGATTTCCTACTGTAATCTTTTGTACTCTCTTGTTACCCTAGACTGGTTTGGGTCTCTTTTGAACTTGGCTATTGCGTTTGGTGGTTCTTAATGTCGGGTTGTCTTAGTTTTCTTGCTGTAGGGCTTGTCTCTATTCGTAGTGTGTTGCCCTTGTGGCGTTTATGTTTTGTAGTTGTGGTTGATGATCTCCGGCACTTCTATGTATCAATCCGGTCTATATATTAATGAAGTTATTTTTGGTACCGCAAAAAAAAAATAAAAAAATAAAAAAATACTCGTTTTCCTTTATCACATCTACATGAATTCAAAAATATATCAATGAAATTATTAATTTTATCTTGAGATTCGCTTGCTGGACTCATTTAACTTTTACAGGGTGACCCTCATGGAACAAGCACATAATATAAGACGTGGCAGCTCAAACTAAATGTTGAAGCTTTCGTGAGAGAAAATCAATATTTTGAGGATCTTTTGTATTCTTATACAGGATAAAAGGACAAAAGAATAAGACCACTACGAGTTCAAAGTTGTGGATTTACTAGCAGCTGAATAAGAAAATAATGATGATAACTCTAAAATGGTCAAGAATAGAAAATTTCGGAAGAGTTTCCGACGAAAGTCTAGGAAGTCTAGACCCTTCACATCTCCCATCATGTTGAGTTTGTTGACAATGAGAAAGAGAATGTGTGGTAGTATTTTAAGTTAATAACTTGTATAGTATTTTTAATTTTGGACTTTTTTTTCTCGTCATATTAGTGATGTAAACATTGATCGCAACATTAGCCGGTTAAATTCAAATACAACCTTAGTAATTTGGACGAGCTTGACCAGAAATTTTGAGCCCAAACTTCAATCCGTGTTGTCCCACTATTCAACCGCAAAACTTGTGTATTCGACTGCAAATAATTATGAACCTTACAAAACTAGCCAATTTGAAACATAAACAAGGTCCGGAAAATTCCAATTTCGGAGTTATCAAAGGACTTATAAATTAATTGTTGATTAAAATCCATCCTTATTCGACAAAAGTCAAAATGTTGTGTTCAATTGCAATTTTTACCAACACTTTGCTTCTAAAGAGAAAATTGGCCGCCGTCGTCATCTCTTTGTGAAAGCATTTTTAAAGCTATATCATACCCATAACTCTTAATTAGTTCAATAAATTTAAGTTTTCTTTACATTCTCATCATTAGCAGGTATAATTTTTTTGTGAAGGGAGAAAAAGAAGCGAGGGAAGATCATAACGGCCGCAATGGCATAGATAAGTCTACGAGTGATTATGCAATTAACCCCATGTATTAATCTAACGATCATTAAATAGATTTGAATACTGGTTTTCCTTTATCACATCTACACAAATTCAAAAGTATATCAATGAAATTATTAATTTTATCTTGAGATTCGCTTGCTGGACTCATTTAACTTTTACAGGGTGACCCTCATGGAACAAGCACATAATATAAGACGT
Organism: Linanthus parryae; assembly: GCA_023055425.1. Taxonomy (NCBI): domain Eukaryota; kingdom Viridiplantae; phylum Streptophyta; class Magnoliopsida; order Ericales; family Polemoniaceae; genus Linanthus; species Linanthus parryae. The sequence continues at coordinate 27,468,245 of JALGPY010000011.1, read as the reverse complement.
GGCAGCTCAAACTAAATGTTGGAGCTTTCGTGAGAGAAAATCAATATTTTCGAGGATTCTTTGTATTCTCTTACAGGATAAAAGGACGTAAGAATTGACAGAAAATAAAGGCTTTTCTTGAGGTTACTGTTATTGCTTCAGTTATTATCTTTTAGTTTAAGTTAGTCCTGGTCTTCAGGATCTATTAGTTTCCTTGATTCTTGTTTCTAGTTGCAACTGTTCCCTATTTCTTCTCATTCTGTTTAGATTGTGAAAAGGCTATTTATATGCCTAGATTGATCAATAACATGTATGTCATTTTTCAGAATTGTTGAGTGTTTGAACTCATTTTAGTTCCTAACATTCTGGTATCAGAGCCCCCACTGGGCCTGAGAAAAAAAAAACATTCAAAGCAGCAGTCTTTGAGGGTTGTGCAGCAGCCAGAAGATGACATCCGAAGGAAGTTTTATGCAGGCTGCCATTCCACGTTTTGATGGTCATTATGACCATTGGAGCATGTTAATGGAGAACTTCCTGCGATCAAAGGAATTTTGGGGGCTGATCGAGACCGGATATGCTGAGCCAGGCAGTGGAGTGATGCAAACAGAAGCTCAGAAGAAGGCGTTACAGGATTTGAAGCTGAAAGATCTGAAAGTCAAAAATTACCTCTTTCAGGCCATCGATCGGACAATACTGGAGACGATTCTTGTGAAAGACACTTCCAAGGAGATCTGGGATGCTATGAAAAAGAAGTACGAAGGGAGTGCTAGGGTTAGGAGGTCACACCTACAAGCTCTCCGCAGAGAGTTTGAAACCCTAGAGATGAAGGTAGGAGAAGGAGTATCTGATTACTTCTCCAGAGTGTTGTCTGTGGCCAACAAGATGAGAACATATGGAGAGAAGATGCAAGATGTCACAGTGGTGGAGAAAATTCTCCGATCCTTAAGTGAGAAGTTCAACTATGTTGTTTGCGCGATTGAGGAGTCCAAGGATATTGATCAAATGTCGATCGATGAACTTCAGAGTTCTCTGATTGTCCATGAGCAGAAGTTTCAGCGACACACTGGAGAGGAACAAGCACTCAAGATAACAACCGAAGACAAATCGGAGGTGCGAGGACGGGGTCGAGGTCGAGGTGGTTACAGAGGTAGAGGTAGAGGAAGAGGCCGCCATCACAAAGCAACGGTAGAATGCTATAAGTGCCACGCTCTTGGACACTATCAATATGAGTGTCCAAGTTGGGATAAAGAAGCCAACTATGCTGAATTTGGCGAAGAAGAAGAGATGTTATTGATGTCATATGTAGAGACGCAAAATGCTCCCAAGGTGGATGTTTGGTTCCTTGATTCTGGATGTAGCAACCACATGTGTGGTAACAAGAGTTTGTTTTGTGAATTGAATGAAGAATTCCGACAGAATGTGAAGTTGGGAAATGACACAAGGATGGCTGTGCTAGGAAAAGGTAATGTGCGGCTGAATTTGAAAGGCTCTAAGCATGTTGTTACCGAAGTATATTATGTGCCTGAACTAAAGAACAATCTCTTGAGCATCGGGCAACTACAAGAAAAGGGGTTGTCTGTTCTAATTCAGAGTGGGAAGCTAAAGATTTTCCATCCAAAGAGGGGTCTCATCATAGAGAGCGAGATGGCAGCAAATCGGATGTTCGTGTTGCTGGCAGATTCAGTTCCACAAAAACCAGTCTGCTACAACACATCCACTGAGGATTTGGCACATTTATGGCACCGTCGTTATGGCCATTTAAGCTACAAAGGATTGAGAACTCTCCAGTTTAAGAAGATGGTAGGTGGGATACCTCAGTTCAAGGCTCCATCAACAACATGCACCGAGTGTATGACCGGGAAGCAACACAGGCTTCCAATCCCTAAAAAGAGCAATTGGAGGGCCACGGAGAAACTCAAGCTTATTCATGCTGACATTTGCGGACCAATCTCTCCTATTTCCAACAGCAAGAAAAGGTACATTTTATGCTTTATTGACGACTTTACTCGAAAAGCATGGACTTATTTTCTAACGGAGAAATCTGAGGCATTGAGCATGTTTAAGCGATTTAAAAGTTGCGTTGAGAAAGAAGTAGGTGCTTATATAAAATGTTTGAGGACAGATCGAGGAGGCGAGTTCACATCAGATGAATTCTCCGAATTTTGTTCCGAGCATGGTATTAGGAGGCAATTGACTGCAGCATATACTCCACAGCAAAATGGGGTAGCTGAGAGGAAAAATCGAACAGTGATGAACATGGTACGGTGCTTACTTTATGGAAAACGTATCCCAAAGAACTTCTGGCCAGAGGCGGTGAACTGGACAATATATGTTCTCAACCGAAGTCCTACATTCGCTGTGAAGGACCTAACGCCGGAAGAAGCTTGGAGTGGCGTTAAACCCACAGTTGATCACTTCAGTGTCTTTGGATGCTTGGCGCATGTACATGTTCCTGATGTGAGAAGGAAAAAGTTGGACATGAAGAGCTTTCCCTGTGTTTTATTAGGAGTAAGTGAGGAGTCTAAGGCATATAGACTCTATGATCCAGTTTCGAACAAGATTGTTATTAGCAGAGACGTTGTGTTTGAGGAAGATAAGTCTTGGAACTGGGATAAGAGCTATGAAGATCAGATAATGGCTGATTTGGAATGGAAAAATGAAGATAATGCAGCTGCGGATGTTGAAAATGATGGAGCAGTGACTACAGAAAATGATGGAGCAAACTCTGGGGAACAAGTCAACGAAGATGGAGAGCATCAACGGAGGACTAGGCGAGACCCGGTATGGATGCAAGATTATGTAAGTGGGGAAGGACTTTCAGAGGAGGAGGATGCAAACGTTAATTGGGCTTTTCTTGTTTCTGGAGATCCGGTGCATCTTACAAATCCGCTTCAGGCGGATACAAACATCAACTGGGCTTTTCTTGTCTCCGGAGATCCGGTGCATTTTGAGGAGGCAGTTAAACATGATAACTGGAAGAAGGCGATGGACATGGAGATAAAAGCTATTGAAAGGAACAACACATGGGAACTCGCTGATTTACCTACGGGTTTTAAAGTTATTGGGTTGAAGTGGATTTACAAGACCAAACTCAAGGAAAATGGAGAAGTTGATAAGTACAAGGCTCGCTTGGTGGCAAAGGGGTATGTGCAGCAACAAGGGATAGATTACACTGAAGTGTTCGCACCAGTTGCAAGAATGGATACAGTGAGAATGATTATTGCTTTATCCGCCCAAAAAGGATGGACTATTTATCAACTTGATGTCAAGTCTGCCTTCCTACATGGGGATCTCAGCGAAGAGGTGTATGTGGAGCAGCCTAAGGGTTATGAGATGAAGCACAGTCCTCAAAAGGTATACAAGTTAAAGAAAGCCCTTTATGGGTTGAAACAAGCTCCGCGTGCTTGGTTCAGCCGCATTGAAGCTCATTTCATTAGTCAAGGGTTCAAGAAGTGTTATAGTGAGCATACTTTGTTCACTAAAACAAATAAGGGAGGTAAGATTCTCATTGTCAGCTTATACGTAGATGATTTACTCTTTACTGGGAATAATGAGTTGATGTTTGCTGAATTCAAAGCTTCAATGTTAAGAGAGTTTGATATGACTGATTTAGGGAGAATGAGGTACTTTCTTGGTATAGAAGTGTTGCAGCACTCAGAAGGAATTTATATTTGCCAGAGAAAGTATGCATCAGAGGTATTGAAGAGGTTCTCGATGGAGAATTGCAATTCAGTTCACAATCCAATCGTTCCAGGTTGTAAACTCTCCAAAAATGAGAATGGTGTTTATGTGGATGAAACACTATTCAAACAAATGGTGGGATGTCTCATGTATCTAACTGCTACCAGGCCTGATCTTATGTTTGCGGTAAGTTTGATTAGTAGGTACATGGCGAAACCAACCGAGTTGCACTTGCAGGCAGCTAAGAGGATATTGAGGTATTTGAAAGGAACTACAGATCTTGGAGTTTTTTACAAGAAGGGAGGGTGCAAAGGTCTAATTGGTTATAGCGATAGCGACTATGCCGGAGACTTGGATGACAGAAAGAGCACATCAGGTTATGTCTTCATGTTGGGATCAGGAGTTATTGCGTGGTCTTCAAGAAAACAGCCTATCGTTACACTATCAACAACCGAAGCAGAGTTTGTTGCTGCTGCTGGTTGTGCTAGCCAAGCTGTTTGGATGAGGAGGATACTTGAAAAACTGAGCTTAGAAGAGGAGGAGTGCACTACAATATTTTGTGATAATAGTTCCACAATCAAACTATCAAAGAATCCTGTGTTACATGGTAGGAGCAAACACATTGATGTTCGTTTCCACTTTCTTCGTGATCTCACGCGAGAGGAAGTTGTTAAATTGGTATTCTGTGGAACACAAGATCAGATGGCAGACGTGATGACGAAGCCCCTCACCGTGAATGCATTTCAAAGGATCCGAAAACAGTTGGGAGTTTGCCAAGTTCCTGAATTAAACTAGTCATGGCAGGGAACTAGTTTAAGGGAGGGAATGACAGAAAATAAAGGCTTTTCTTGAGGTTACTGTTATTGCTTCAGTTATTATCTTTTAGTTTAAGTTAGTCCTGGTCTTCAGGATCTATTAGTTTCCTTGATTCTTGTTTCTAGTTGCAACTGTTCCCTATTTCTTCTCATTCTGTTTAGATTGTGAAAAGGCTATTTATATGCCTAGATTGATCAATAACATGTATGTCATTTTTCAGAATTGTTGAGTGTTTGAACTCATTTTAGTTCCTAACAAGAATAAGACCACTACGAGTGGCAAAGTTGTGGATTTACTAGCAGCTGAATAAGAAAATAATGATGATAACTCTAAAATGGTCAAGAATGGAAAATTTCGGAAGAGTTTCCGACGAAAGTCTAGGAAGTTTAGACCCTTCACATCTCCCATCATGTTGAGTTTGTTGACAATGAGAAAGAGAATGTGTGGTAGTATTTTAAGTTAATAACTTGTATAGTATTTTTAATTTTGGAATTGTTTTTCTCGTCATATTAGTGATGTAAACATTGATCGCAACATTAGTTGGTTAAATTCAAATACAACCTTATTTCATATTTGACGTACATAATTCAGAAAATTATTCGTTGCTCTATAAGCAAGTTATGTGTGGCTTAGAATATGAGCAATGATCATGAGCCACACGTCACTTTCCTCCTACTTTAGGAACATTCATCAGGAGCCACACACCACATAATATTAGAGCAAGTAAATCTTTTTTAACAATTTAATATTATATTTTTCTTACACAGTTGTTCCTACAAGATACGAACAGTCTTTGGCACTATGGCGCGCACATATATGCATGAGGGGCTTCAGCTCTAGGCCAAAATTATTCTCTGAAATTTACAACTACATTGGAAGTTTTACTACATAGGTTAATGAATTTTAGGTAATCAGTCCTGCTCCAAATGGTGCTCACAAAGCAACATGCTTCTTTGAGCCACTGCACGACATTTCTAGTCGTTCCCATTCGACCTCCTACACAGTCATTTTCTCTTCATGTTACATATCTATGTCAAAATTTCAAAAATATTCTTCGTAATCTCACTTCCTTCTCCATCATCGTTTTCTTTAGCATCAATCCCACAATTTTCAGAAGATGAAAATAATGTGAAGCTTTTTCTTCTTCAACAACAAACCTACCACTCATGACAGTGTTAACTTTCTCCTGTCCCAAACTTGTTCCAAAACATAATAGAAATAATACTCACTTCGGTTTGAGTCTAATTCTTCCTTTCGCATGCTAGCTCTGGACTTATTTTTGATCACTGCTTGATCTACCTTGCCCGTCTTTCTACCAATTTTCACGTGCTTCTTGGTTCTTTTCTTCTTCGTGATCATGAACTTCCGAGCTACTTCAAATGGGTCTCTTGTAGATTCTGCCTTGCATTTCTAGATATTCACATTGGTCTTTCCACACAAACTATCCCGGTCTTTTTGAAGACGGGGATAATTTATCTCTGATTCACCTGATAAGTTCATGAAACCTGCACTACACAAAGGTAACTGATAGCGCCTTTTAGGAGCTATATATTATTGTTAATTTCCACATTATCATGAGATATTTGAGCATAATTTTAGAGAATATGAGTCGTTTCGTCACTTGTTGCTTCCTATGCGCTTTATTGTTATTCTGGGCGTTTCTATGCATATTTAGATGTTATTCGTCAAATATAATCACTTGTTATGTTTGTTCATGTTGTCTTGACATGAACGGATGCTAATCGGTTGATAGAACGCATGGAACAAACTTCGAAAACAATGAGAGCTTAAGTGGAGTGAAGAGAAGGAAAAGTTGGAGGAGCTAGAATGACCAGCCTTCACTATTTTAATTTCTCAGGAAAATCTACAATGAATTTTGGAGCAAGGCATGCGCCATTGGAAAGTAGACATACAGGTCTTTCCAACGATATATGTCAGGCTCAAAGACGAGTCTGGATGAGAGAGTTATGGCCCGCGCATGATCAGCTTACAATTATGTCCGGGAATTACAAACTGGAGGGGCTGAAATGCAATTTCGGACAAGTTACATTAAAACTCGCCCCAGCTGGTAAAAAAAATGCGAGAGACGACCTAGAAAGACATCATACACGCACGTGACACCATTGGAGAGCAGCTTGGAGCTTGGGGATTGCACGAATTCGTCAACGCTTGGGCGATTTCACCGTTTGATCACTTTTCTCCTTCTCTTTCATTATCTATGGAGAAAATCTTGTATCTTTCATCTACTATGAGAAGCTAGATACTTTTCTAGGCTCTAGGGTTATGTTAGATTCATATTTTCTGGATTATTGTGATTGATTCATGTTTTGGATTCATGATTGTGACGATTCTTCAAGTCTTTTGTGGCATGTTTGGTTTTCAAGTATTAGTGGTATTAAGTAGTATTGGACTAATTATAGTACCGTGATTATTAATACTTTGTTTGGTTTGTTCTGAATTAAATTTAATACCGGTACTAAATAGTGAGAAATATGGGTTTAGAACTCTATTTTAATCCCCTCCCCCAAGAGAATCTTAACAGTATTAAACTATTCAGTATATTTGGAATTGAAATTAATTACACCAACAACTATACATAATACTTTGTACGGTACATAACCAAACACAGTATTAAATATAATACAGCTAATCCAGTCCAATCCTATCCGACCTAGTCCAGTCCAGTACAGTCCAGTACGGCTAGTCCGGAAAATCAAACGTGACCTTGGTGTATTGTTGAACTGGAGTTATTGACACACCCTAATTATGAGATGAATGACCATTATATAATGATTTTTCTTCATGATTGTGTTATCTTACTTAATGTTTAATCTAGTTGTGTTATTGTTCATGTTCTAAGCTTCAACCTTAGCAACAATGGAGTAGCTACCCGAAATCGCTAGTAATTAGGTGGGGTGCTTGACAAAGACCTAACCTAATGTGATAGAGAATGTGAAAATAATTCCGAATCAAAGAGACTGAGAGGTGATTTGAATAGGATTGGCCATTTGGGTAGAATCGGTGGGTGTAAAGCCTACTCGTGCAACGGTGGGCCGACAGGACCCGACGTCGTGCACGTCGTTAGCCTACTAGAATTGACCGGTAGACGGAGGTGGACCGAGAGGACCCGAAGTAGACCGAGACACAGAACTGCATGAGATCGACAGAAGATTGCAGTAACTAGTTACCTGGCATAACTGAATTAGGATTAGCGTGTTTCAATACAATATCCGGAATTGTCTAACGTCCCTAGGTAATCCATAGATTGCCTAATTTATCCATAAGTAATTAAGAAATTCTTCCTAATTCCATTTTACATTTACTAGGTACACTGCGCGCGCGTTGCGCCCGCCGCGCGGTGTGGCTTTGACTCGAGCTTTGTATTTTGGCAGCATTCAGAGCACGTTGCATTTGGGATATTTTTGAGTCGGTACAGGTTCTTTGTAACCATTATCTATATAGCAGGGTAAAAGAGAACAAAGAAATCGATCCTTTTAAGCAAATGGATTTACACACATGAGTAAGTCTCCTCAGTTAGAAGACAAGCTTGTCAATCCTTTACAGTTAACCAAAAACTAAGCATCAAAATTTTACACTGTAAAACCCGAAACTGAAAACCAACCACACTGGGAAGTAACATCAGCCTTTTGGAGACTCCTATAGTATTTTATGCTCTGTGACAACGAAAATAACGCTGATGTTCCTGCCTTCTAACTGGACAAATGGTCAGGAATCCATGACAAGAAGATCAGCGTGGCAACTCCCAAGTGCCAACAACTTCACATATATTCTCTTCCACCTCAAGACAACTTAGAGGAAGTGACCTTATTCCTTCGACTGATCCCAAACAATTCGTCCTATAATGCTTTGTAGAAAGGGCTAAGAACTGCACAGATATACCAGCTTAACCTGAAATCATTCCATCACACTAATTGTTGGCATTTTCGATAAGGAGCCAATAGAATGCCAAGAAATGTGTAATTGCAAACTGATATATCTAGACCCAGAGGGCAGAGATCGTAAAAAAACCTAAGTGAGATCAAGTGCCTCAAACCAAAAGTAGAGTAACTAACAACTAATACTTAGTAATATTTAATAAATTGAAACTAATATAGTATTGTGTCTAGCGTGATAATTGAAGTGTCTAGGAGTCTATATATCTATATCTAGAAGAAGTGAGAATCTAATTATGATCTTATAATGTACAACACTATTAGGAACAACAGTGTATATGGAATCAGGACAAAAATTATCAACAGTAGTAATTGTAAAATATCATCAAAAAGAACAAATTCACATATATATGGGAATGATCGTGAAAGTTTGGGACCAGATTCGTTACTGATGTGTACATGGGGAAAGCTTCATCCTAGCAGACAACAAAATAGTAAAAGTTGACTAATTGCTCATTTCTGATGCATTCAAATAACCCTAAGGCCTAAGCTATGCAGATTAATGAAAGATGAAATCAAACCATTGGCAGAGGGAGTTCTAAAAACAAAGAATAGCTAAATATGCTTGTGAATTCACAACAGGCAAGGATCAAGAAAACAGTTACATGTAAGAGAATATACCAAAATAGATAAATATCTTGTAGAGAGTAGAACCGCCATTCGTCTATATATCAGCGTTAAATTTAGTATCAATTTTGAATTGGAAAAAATAAATGATACATTACTTTTCCCAACTCATACGCTTGAAAGCTTCAGGATATGGGATTTTTTCATAGAATCAACTTAAATTCATCAATCATCATCAAAACAATCACGTATTGGTGAGGATACTTTATTGGTTCTCATGAACAAACCCAGTACCTAATCCAAACCAGAAATCAAACGACCACACCCAATCTTTAATCTTATTTGAACCTAAAAAAGATTCCAACAACTTCATGCAAGTAGAGTGGGATGATACCGGATGTAGGAAAATGTGGGAACAGACAATGCAAAGGTTTGCATTCAGAAGCAGTATACCTCATCCATGGATCAAATTTCACAAATTCGACGCTGTAGGCCATATCGTCAAACACCTGATCTAGAGAGCTACACAAAACAAAACACGAAACACATCAAACGACCTTAGACTTCACTCCTCTGGTATTTATCTTAATTTGCAGTAATGACATAGCATACGATAAATTTGTATGTCAACATTTTTTCTTAAGACCAATCTTAAGGGTTCCAATGTCGCGTATATGTTCGGATTCTCCATCTAAAACATTATGAAAGAAGGTCCAGGTACCTAACAGTTTATACCTAAGGTACCTAAACAGCTATAACCCACACTGACACAGCAAGATCAAGAGCAATCACAGTCCGTCATGAACTTTTAGATTTGGGTCAATTTTAATCATATGACGTAAAGAGCAAAACATATAAAGTAAATAAATCCAAAAGCACCGATTTTTACATAGCTCCAATTTACTCAGTCTAAAACTGTATCACCCATCAATTCAGCAGTATCCTTTACCTTATTAATGGACTGCATACATGACCTAGAAGATAACAGGAATTGTCTAAACTATGCAAGTTTTGTACTATTCAAGAATTTCCAAGAAAACTTCATGTTATATTCTTTTGATTTTACAATTGAATTTATTGATGAAATTTTTCAAAGGGGTCAAGAGTTATAATGCTTATGGCCTTCAGAAACTATGCCTAAGTTTCTGAAATATTTGAAGTTTCAAACCTAATAATTATCTACCATTTCTTGTGGCATCTATTTCAACCAGTGCCCATTACTATTGCTTGATACAAGAATTCCATATGTCAGTATATCAGTTGGATATGAAGTGCATTTAGACCCAGCTGGGACAGGCTCCTCCTATAATGAAGGGGAAGCAGATATCATCGTGCAACTTTCAGATTGTGAAGCTAGAAACCCTTTATAAATTTTCTCAAAGATTCGTTGGAAACAAAACATTGAAGAATTCATTATCAAAAAGCCTAGATCTAATCTCTTCTTCATTTGGTCAGGATTCATCGAGAGAAAACATTAAACAGGTGGTGCTCAAAGTTCAATCAAAATCCCCAGCAGCCATAAAACCGTAAATATGCAAGCAAGGGGCAATCCAGGAATTTTCAAAATACACCAATGAACATGAATATCCCCAGCACCCTATCTGCTGGCCAACTAACAACTCCCCCCTTTGCTCCCCCTTTCGGCCTCCACTTCGAATTCACCTATCAAGACCCCTAGCTAACTCATCATCTTCCACTCGACAACACCACCAGCTTTCTCTCTCTCTCTCTAGCTATCTCTCTATCTCCGCACAACCGCAGTCCTCTCGCCACCACCATCTTTCTCCTTTCCCGAATCGATTGTTCTTCATTCCGATTGATTCAATCGGGCACCAATTGGTTCAAATATGAGAATGGAGTTTTGGCGCAGGAAGATAAGTTACATACCTCACCCTTCACAAACATCTGTCCTCAGCACTGGTCCATCGCTCTCTGTCTCTACATCTCAATTTGGCTTGTCAGTTTCTATTGATTATACATGCGCTTTTCAATTTGGCTCTGAATGGTGTCTTGACCTCAGATCTAACAAGCTCTTTTCATTTATGTGACTTAAAAGGAGCAATTTTACTGTGATATCTGTATTTGTAGGCCGGACTCCATCTTTCATGCTTATAAATTGTATGTGCTTTAATTTTACTGTGATATCTGCAAACATTTTAACTATGGGTAAATCCTGTGTTCTGATATGCTAGCAGAGTGTATAATGTGGTATATATATACTGTTTCTCACATAAGCAAGTGGTTGCTGTTAACTGATTCGAAACTGTGTATTCGTGGGCTGAATGCTATATCTATGCGGTAACATACTGATAGGAATGTGTGTTTTAATGTATATATAATTTGGCTAGATGAATGTCATGTGGATGAAACTGAGTTAGCTGAAAATGTGCATGACTCCCCATTTATGTGTACGGTATGAAGTTTTTAAGTACCCTATGTCATTGCTGCAAGTTCATAATCTGATGTGTCCAAACATTTAGTTGTGTAAGAGGCCATGATGATATGGATCTACCAAATTCACTCATTGAAGCTGTTAGAGTGTAATATGCCAGGCAAGGAAAATTTATTTTTGCAGCCTGCTGTTTTCATCTCTTATTTGTTAATGAGTACTGATCCGATCATGTTCATGCTCACTAAAGAGGCCGTTATGATAGGGATCATTCGAATTCACTCTGCGGCCGATACAGTGTCATGATATGCATGGCGAAAAAAAAATCCTTTTGCAGCCTGTGATCATGGATGTGTTATCTGGTTTTCACGAGTACAGATCTGAGCCCATTTCCGTATTTCCCTCCGTTCATTCCATGTTTTTTATTTGTTATTATCTATTTCCTCCGTTCAACCTCTCTATTCTGCCGGGTCTTGCGAAGGTCATTTTGACCCGCTGATAATGTTGGCAATTAATGCAAACATCCATGCATGAATTTCATCCGTTCAACCTCTCTATTCTGACGGGGCTTGCGAAGGTCATTTTGACCCGCTGATAACGTTGGCAATTTAATGCAAACATTTGTGCATGAAACCTGGGTCAAAGTGGCCTCGCAAGTGCCGGCATTCGGTACGGATGAACTGATGAATTTTCAATTAATGAATGCTAGTTCATTACTATGTTAGTTTATTGCAAAAGGAAATTATCAATTAATAAAAATAAGAGAAAGATATGAGATAAATTACAGAAAATAACAGTACATAAAAGTCTTGACCTTGTTGCTAGGTGTACTTGTGAAGGGCATTTTGACCAGATGATAATTAATGTTGGCAAAATGATGCAATCATAATTTTTTGTGCCTCCAAATCGGGTCAAAATGTCCTTCACAAGTACTCATATACTATAGAAGATGAAAGGTTAGAATTAGCAATGAATGGTATTTTGGTTCACTTCAAGTCTATGTTATGGCGTAATGCTTCGACTGCTTGGGAAGTTATGAATAATCACATGAATAAAAATATGAAATATTATAGAAATCTTAAACGGATCAATGTTGAGCTGTATTTGGAGGTGCTCCATCTTTCATGATTCTAGTTTGAGTGAGGTGCATTGTTTCAGAAATAACTGTTGCTTTCAAGATATTAGTGGATGTTAATTCAAAATATTGGTTGTCATGAGTACTGATTTGGGCCTCTTCATGATATTATGATTTTCTTCATGCTCACTGCTTGCTGACTGTAAGAGGCCGTGATGATATAGATCGTTCGAATTCACTCTTTGTAGTCGATAGAGTGTGATATGCATGGCAAGTCAAAATCTTGCAGCCTGTGATCATCGATCTCTTATCTGGTTTTCATGAGTACAGATTTGAGCCTCTTCATTCTCATTGAAGAGGCGATGATGATATGGATCTATTTAATTCACTCGTTGTAGCCGATGGAGTGTGATATGCATGGCTTAAGACAAAATCCTTTTGCAGCCTGTGATCATCGATCTCTTATCTGCTCGTTTTAATGAGTACTGATCTGAGCCCCTTTCTGTTATTTACCCGGAATGGTCAAGTTCTTCTTGTGCAATACTGATATGAGCCTATTATTGCATTTTATGATGTTCATTATGCGCGCTGCTTGGATAGTGCTTTGTCGCTGTAAGAAACACTGATGATATGGATATACATAAATGTAATTCACTCTATTATTGCATGTGTGTCAGTAAAGACAGCAAAATCCCCACCCTGTAAAGAGGAGGAGGTGACCAGTGCTCTCCCACGACGGCCTCCACTATATTTGGATGCTCCAGTGGTCGTCTCTGATTCAGAGGATGAAAAGGATGACCCACCGAAACTGACTGTATCCCAGGAATGCATGAAGCCTCTAGCTGAACGTGAAAGGAAAGTCGAGCTACTTGAAGGTAACAGAATTGTTGAAGTGCCTGTGGAAATCTTCAAAGGAATGGGTGAAGCTGTCGATTAGAGAACAACAAATGTGGGGGGGAAAGGAAAAGGAATTAGAAGAATAAGTATTCCCGAAATATTTTATGTGACATATATTTGAACAATGCTAGCTATGTGTAACTACTACTTGTGTGTTATATATTAACTTATATTCATGTTCAAGGACCGTACAACTTTTTTGATAATTAGGTAAGAACTTAAATGTTCAGATATGTCATCAAAAAGATTCGAACTTTGGTCAACTTTGTGTAAAAGATATAAACTTCCACACACCAATACAATTATTGATGAAATTACATCAAAATATGCAATTAGTTGAGATAACTATAGAGTTCTCTTTAAAAAAAAATCCTAATAAAAATCGGGCCATCGCCGTATTGGGGGCCTAAAGCGGCCGCCTCGGCTCCTTACTATAGAGTCGGCCCGTTTTGCGAATTGTCGCTTAAATAAATTATGGTCAAACATAAACCGAAAAGTCACCTCTAATGTGAAAGTTGGTCTAGAAGGTTTGGTCAACTATGAAGCAAGTGACTGGTCAAATTTAATTTCGGTTTCCACTTAGTCAATATATATATATATATATATATATATATATATAGTTTTGGACGAATAAAGTCAACGGTTATTGAAAATGTCAACTACAGTAAAATGTGAGATCATAAGTCAACTCCATTGTCAATGAATGATCCTATACTTGACTTTTTGAGGTTATACTACGTCAACTATGTAGTGAACAGATCACTTTTTGGTCTCCACTTTGTCAGATTAGTATGTTCGCACGAAGAAAGTCAACGTAAAGGAAAATGTCAACTGTAAAGTCAAATTAGGTGATCGTGCTCATAATTCAACTACATTGTCAATGAATGATCCTATACTTGACTTTTTGAGGTTATACTACGTCAACTATGTAGTGAACATATAAATTTTTGGTCTCCACTTTATAAGATTAGTAAGTTCGCACGAAGAAAGTCAACGTAAAGGAAAAGGTCAACTGTACAGTCAAATTAGATGATCGAGATCATAAGTCAACTCCACAGTCAGTGCATGATGGTCTACCCTACACCCTAAACCCTAAACCCTAAAATTGACTTTTGAGGTTATACTAAGTCAACTATGTAGTGAAAAGACAACTTTTTGGTCTCCACTTTTTCAGATTAGTAAGTTCGAACGAAGAAAGTCACCGTAAAGGAAAAGGTCTACTGTACAGTAAAAGGTGATCGAGCTCATAATTCAACTAGACAGTCAATGCATGATGGTCTACCCTAAATCCTAAACCCTATGTACTTGGACTTTTGAGGTTATACTAAGTCAACTATGTTGTGAACATTAAACTTTTTGGTCTCCACTTTGTGAGATTAGTAGGTTCGCACAAAGAAAGTCAACATAAAAGAAAATGTCAACTTTACAGTTAAATGTGAGCTTTGTAATTCAACTTTATAGGTTATGCATGGTAAACTTACGTATATACAAATATATATGTACTTGGTAGACCCTAAACCCCTCGTATTGAGGCAAGAAGGCAACTCTGATGTGAACGGTCAACTATTAATTCTCCACGTAGTCAAACATATAGGTTTGGATAAATGTGAGCTGTAGTCAACTCCACAGTCAATGCATGGTCTATTATGCGGTAGGCCATGAGAGCATATTATCAATTCTTACCTTAATTTAGAACCGACATTTCGATTGTCTTATAACCTGTATATTCCACGAACAATGTTCGTGTCAGTTTTTCACCCAAAAAAAATGTTCGTGTTAGTTTCTAAAGCAAAGTGAAATTAGTTTGAAACTTCGGGAAATAACTGCTATGAAGAAAATACATTTACAGGGGAGGGAACTTGCATTACAATGAAACTTTGGGAGGAAAGTATAATTAACGAAAATATTTGTGGGGGAGAGGAATACAACTACATCCAAATATAGGGGAGGAAAATACATTGAATCAATATAATTTGTAAGGGATTCAGTTAAACAAAATTCCATATGGACCCGTTGCTCCCCACTCATTCCTCAACCCTTATGCACAAGCCAAGAGCTCTTTGAATCTCTTTCCGCGACCACTCACACAGCTCCCCGACCAATAGAACCACTGAATGTCTTCAGAACGGCGACAGCTGTTGCGCCTGAAGGTCATCGGAGTGTTGGTTCAAGAACCCACGGAGTCGATATTGGCTTAGATTTAAGGACGGCCGGCTTGGACTAACTTCTCTCAAACTCTCGTACATTAGTAGCTGTTGTTGTCTTCTTTTCTTAATTCGTGGTTTATAGGTCGATTCGTGCTATAGATCTGCAATTCCATATGTGAATGCATTTGTTCGGACTAGTACAGTTGTATTTGGGGGTTTGGTATGCTCTATGGATTAGGGATATCGTCATTTCTATTGTTGGGGACTTACTCTTCAGCTAGGGTTGGTCCGAAAAAAGCTGTTCAATTTATCCTTCTGTGTTGGCCTGAGTGTTTGTTCTTCATGGTGATGTTGCTAATGCATATTATTAGTTATACAATTAGAAACTAGAATAATGAGAATAATTACTAGAATAATAGGGGTAAAAAATACTTATTATTATACATAAGAACTTTAAATTGCTAGAACAATTAGAATAATTACTAGAATAATTATTCAATGATAGAAAACTAGAATAATAAACTTATTTTTTATATATAAGATTTTTAAATTGCTAATGCAAATTATTAGTTATACAATTGGTTATGACTTATGAACATTGATAAAGTCCATTTCTGGGAAAAACAGTTAATACGTGGGGAAGAAATAACAGCATATATGTAGATGACTAGGTATATTTCAGGAATAAAAAACAGCTAGAATAAATAAAAAAACGTCACATAAAACCACAAATACAGGGGAAAAAACCACCCCTTACAACCTCAAAGCACAACCCCCTCCTCAAACCATGGGAGGGAGGTTCAAAAACCATTGTTCAACATTAAATTAAAAAATATGATTATTAAAGGGATTTAACACAGAAAATGGAAGCAACGGCAGACAAGCGATGGCAGAGGAGCTTTGTCGGCAGAGCTGTGCCAATTCTACAGCTTCACATGTGGCTCCATTAGTTCCTAGCAGCCTGCACTCATGGAAGCACACATGCATTCATAACTAGTGATTAGGAGTTTCACATCTCAAAAACATAAAGATTAATGTACATATATATGTGCTAAGGCATGTGATTGAAAAAATTATAGAACTACTAGCTTTGGTGTTCATATCAAACCTGGAATAAGGCATGGATCTCTTGCTGAGACACAACAATGACATCCACCTGCACCTCATTTGGCTCCGACAAAATCCAAAAGCCGCCACCAAATCCATATGGATCAGCCACAAAGCATCTCTCAAAGCCAAGAGAGGCGCAAATGCATCCAGACATTCTGGTTTCAACACACAGACAATGTTTGGCATGTGCCTGCCAACCAGAGCCATGAAGTTGCTTCTAAAAGCACCAGTGCCCGCATCCTTACAATTCGAGAGAAGAAACCTCATGGAAAATTTGGTAACCCTTACTCCGTCTAGAAGCCCCCCCGGTGCACTTCTTCTTTGGTCTTCCACCTTTGCTCTGATCTCCTCCTCCTCTACCATACCCATCAACTTTCCGCCTTCCGCCAAGAAGCCCCCCTCCTGTAGGATCGTACGAAGGTATTCCCCTGAGTTTCTACGAATGTTTCCCGAATACTCTAGTATCCAGGTTACCTTGTAGTCCTCCATCATTACATGCTTTTCTTCTCCAATGTCGGCTGGAAACTGGACGATGCACAAGAGGTTCGAGCTCAGGCTGTCATCTGCGGTCACAACCTGGTTGTCTGGAACAACGTCGCCTGCTACCCTTGCTTCCTCCTCAGTGATCATCTGATTGATTTGAACAAATGTCCAACTGAACTGTTCAAGGAGGCTGTTGAGGCTCCCTTTCTCCACGATCCAAGATGTTGGGGCCTTGAGGTGAGTCAAGATGGTGGCCATGTTTGTTGTGGGAGATGGTATGTGTGGGAGAGGAATGCACCAGGTATTGGTGATCAAAAATTGCTCTCTTCTCTCTTTAATGGACGAACCTGGTCCCCTTTTACCTGGAGCATCCTCCAGATTGACTTGAGGTAATGTGTTGTCCCCTGACATTGACAAGCTTGGCAGAATATAAACTTTATCTGGGATGAAAGGCTCTTTCAATGGATACAATCTGTAGGCTTTTTTTATACTCATTATATAGGTTCAGACTGCAGGAAGATAATGGAGGAGGTGGGGGCTACAAGAAGATGGAGAGTTAGAAGATGGAGAGGTGGGGGTAGTTAGTGGAGGTTAATTACTGCATGTTTTTAAGGTTTAATCCTGAAATAACTGCTTCTCCTAAATTAACTGCTATGATTTTTTCTTGACGCAATAATAACTGCATATTATTGTTTGTTTGTCATAAATTACTGTCTCCTGATCTCATTTTTTATATTGAATTTTTGAATTAACTAATATTTTAATTAAATTAATACTTAATTACATTTCGATGGCTAATTTGAATTTTTTTCCAACATAAAATTGCTGGAGGTGCTCTTAACACAACTCATGCATGTTTTGTGTGTTTGTGTGTGTGTGTGTGTGTCTGTTTGTTTGTTTGCCAAAAAAACACAACTTTTGCATATTGTGTACATGAGCTGTGTAGTCATCTGCCAAAGACTGATGTTCTCAAGGTTTAACTTTTTGGTGCTTTTGTGAGAACCTGCATAAAGCATATTCTGATTCCCCCCTTTACTTCCTTTAAGTCCAGTCAGTCTCTTCTTGATGTTAAAATTCCCTTTTGGAGAGAAAACTTGTCTTATGTGGAAACTAGTCTATAGCTTTTACTTTATTTTGTGAATGCATTACTTGTGACCTATGAGAATATTAACATACATGGACAAGGCTGTAGGCTTTGGTTTTATACACATTTGGAAGGCTGTGGGGTTAGGATAAGATGGAGAGGATGGTGGTTAGTGATAATGAATACTAGTTTAAAGATGTGGTTTCAGAGAAATATGTGCTGCATGGTTTCAAGATTACTGCAGCTTACTAGGCATAGGTTCATGAACCAGCTCATTGATTAGGGGTGCCAATGATATCTGTGCAACATGTTAAATTTGAGGTGTGCCTTGTTCACTTTACGGGATTGACTTCGATTAGTTATTTCCCCCATAATGCTGGCTAATACGGGCATGTGAAGGCTCTTCGACCCGCTCATAATGCTGGGTAATACGTTGCAATGCTGTGTGTCTGCAAACCGGGTCGAAGTGGCCTTCACGAGACCCTGTACATGATAGAGGATGAACGGAGGAATTTCAAATGGATTTTACTTCAGTACAGTTGAAGTATGATATATATATGGCTTAATGAATCAACTGCTTCGAAAGTTACGAATGATGCATATTGTAATTATTTTTACACCTGTTTCGTAACCTGCCAGATAAGGGTTGCATTATTTGCAGCGTGCTATGATTATCACTTATTTAGTTTTACTGATTACTGATTTGAGCATTTCTTGCTCACTGTCAGCGCTCACTGTGAGGCCGTGATGATATGGATCAGTTAAATTCACTCGTTGAAGCTGTTAGAGAGTATTATGGCGAGGCAAATTTTTGTTTGCAACCTGCTATGATCATCTCTTATTTGGTTTTAATGAGTACAGATCGGAGCCTCTTCACGGTCACTAAAGAGGCCGTGATGATTTTGATCTATTGAATTCACTCTTTGTAACCGATAGAGTGTCATGATATGCATGGCGAGCCAAATTCCTTTTTGCAGCCAGTGACCATCGATCTCTTATCTGGTTTTCATGAGTACAGATCTGAGCCTCTCTCCGTATATCCTTCTGTTCATTCAATGTTCGGGTATGTATCTGTTCTATGTATCTCTTCTTGATTGGCAAAACACACATTTGTAATGTCGTCTTTGCGCCCAATTGCGTGTTGAGGGGTTGTTCATACCACATGCGAGATCCTTGTCCTAATAGATGCGTAGCCCGTCGCATATATTAGTTTTCCTAGAACTTGAGTGTGATAGTTGTTATGTTATCCGTTCAACCTCTCTATTCTGGGTGGAGTTGCGGAGGTCATTTTGACCCGCCGATAATATTTTTAAAATATTAACAACACTTTGGTGCATTCAAACCGGGTCAATATGTCCTTCGCAGCTGCCCGAAGACGGTAGACAATGAACGGATGAATTACCAAAGGAATTTATTTCACTAATAAGTCAAGTAATTGTAAATTAAAGAAAACTATCCATTAAATACAACTGGCCATACATATATAGAAAACTATATATTACCATGAATAAGAGAAAGATAAGAAGGAAAATTAGAGAAAATAAAAGTCTAGTCCGCATTGTCCTCTTTGAGTTGTTCATCTGTCGGGGCCTTATCTGGTTCCTGCTTGTGTGAAAGCTTTGTCCCGGCAGCCCCCCTGTATCTCTTTTTGATTGGGAAAATGGATTCACTGGTTTCTTCATAGAATTCGAAAGGCACAACCAACCTATAATTTTCAATCTTCATCTGCTCAATTAACTGGATTCTCCATTCAGTCTCTTGTATTTTCCGACGGCTTTCCTCCATTGCAGTTTGCCTCTTCTTATACAACCTCACTGAAGCGGAGTCCTCGCTCCTTGAATCTTCATCCAAAGAATCAGAGATGAAAATTGGAGCATTCTTATTGGACCCTTGCAGCCCTGTGAAATGACTGGTGACCTCCTCCTCTTCATGCAGGCGTTTGCGCATTGGTTTCATGGTAATGGGATTTTGGGGACTAAACTTTGATGGAGTCTTGAAGAAGTGATTTAATTTGCTGTGACTATTTTGGAATGGATGTATGAGATTAAATAGAGTTAATCAGCTGTCAGTTTCTCTTTTTTTCCTCCTCATTAAACATTAAGTAATTGACTAATTGATTACCTTGTACATTTATGTTATTCAATCAGGCAGTTTATGAAATTCGAACATTTACTGCACAAATTTTTTATGAATGGTCATGATGATTAGTGGCTTATAAGTTTATTATGATTTCCTTCATGCTCGCTGTTTGTTTCCATGTAGTACTGAACTAGGCCTCTTCATGATTATTATAATCAACCGAATGCTAACTGTTTGCGCTCTAGTGATCCCCAATTTGTCATCACTAGCAACGATCCACGAATTTACCATTTAATTCCCGTGCCTTACCAATTTCGTGGTCCAAATTACTTCATTTTCACTCTCACGTTCATTTTTTATAATGATTGTGCATTGCATGGAATTTCAGCAGAGGTAAACTTTGTTTCTTTTATCTTGTTGATCCATAGTTTTCACATCAACGTAAGATGAATGAACAAAACTAAACTGTATTTCCTATCACCTGTTGCAGGTAACATTTCCAGGTTACAGAACATTAATCGATAGTATGGATGTGTGGGCACTGTTTGGACTTTCGCCACAGGTAAACATATTTTGGTTCCCCCTTTCATTTCCTTTAAGGCCACTCTTTTCTTGATGCCGATATTCTCGTTTTGAGGGAAAACTTATCTTATGATCGACAACATAGCTTTTAGAGTAACTACATTGTCTTATGATCGCGCAACCTTGTCTTAAGTCCACTCTCTTCTTGATGTTGATGATTCTCCAGTCTATTCTTGATGTTGAAATTCCCTTTTGGAGGGAAACCGTGTTTTATGATCGCCTAACATAGATTTTAGAGTAACTACTGTCTGGATGCATTAGTTGTGACATGTGAGAAAATTAAGAGCGAGTAGAAAAAAAAAACATGTGAAGTAATAGCACAAAAATCCAGCAGCTTCTTCGTGGTTATTCAATGCATCACAAGAAAGCTGGGTTGGAAGTCCAAAACCTATGGGGATACTGCATTGTATGGTTCATCGACCATCGAATACATCAACATATTGGGTTGGGGCATACTATGGTAGATGAACCATACACACAACAACCCAATAGATTATAGACCGCCATGCCATCTTTATCTATGATGATTCTCCGTGCCCGGGTGGTGGTAGACGAGATTCTGAATATCTCATTGTGATGCTAGAAACAATCATAAAAAAGCTAGTTTCCATCTCCGGCTGCTTCTTTATGATTGTTCCTGTTGTAATAGATGCCCTAGAGACAATCTAATATCTAGTATGAACATTGTTATTGGCTAGAATATTCATTTATTATATATTGTGATATTTAATATAATGAAGTCCTTAGATACAATGTGTTGTTTATCTTAAATATCCCTAGTCAATTATATTGATTAATAGGACGATCAAATATAGACTAGTATGAGTGTAGATTGATATGAAGATATCAATTCTAACACATGGATATGCATTAGGAGTAATGGCATACTGGATTGACCCACAACGAGAAGGATACATTAGATTATGTTAAAGTCACAATCGCTTCTCGTAGTGCTAATATAATTGCAATCCTTAGACTTGAAGTCACTAGATATTCTAGTTGTGAAATATTGTGCTTTGATGTTATCAAACGTTACGCCGTAACTGGGTAATCATAAAGATGACTATCGGGAATGATTGGAAGCAAAGTTAGAGATCATAGGTATGTAGAGAGGATTTGTCCCTCCCACATAATGGGAGTAAATATCCACGACCACTCGAGGGATGAGGCTTATTGAATGTCTGGCCAGAATCAGATAAATCAATATGGAGATATTGATGTTATCTGCTTGCATAAGCATATTCCCGGGATCGAGGAACTATGGATTGTATATGAGTGTGACTATTTATGTCTCGTGTCCAATCCAGATATGGAGACAAAGGGATAGTACAATAAGAGATATTGGGCACAAGAGGTTTGTCGGGATCACTGACTTATTTCTATTAGTTGGGTAGCATGGATGTGTTGCTAGACACCGCTCCATGTTAGTAATAAGTTACTACCAACTAAGTAGAAACCTATGGGGTCACACGTCAAATAGACTGGAACTAGATTTAGGATTAATTAAAGAAGGATCACTTTGCAACACCTTGCAAACTTAGTAGGACTAATATGCAATGAAGGGACTAATCCAAGTTCATGTAAAACTAGGAAGGACCTTTATGTAGTTAACAAGGAGTTGTTGGACTATATAAAGAAGGCTCTAGCTTCCTTCCCACAAATGTTATTAGACATAACACAAGAGAGTGGGAGAGAGCAAAAGAGAGAGCAAGAACAAGCTAGAGGCCGAAGCCCCTAGCCGTCCGCTCCCCTTCCCGTCGGCACAAGAGAGGGCTGAAACCCTCTATTCTTCCTTTGGTTGCTTGATTCCTTCTTCCCTCTTCCTCCGGTCCAAGCTATCACTTGAGAAGGAAGAATCTAAATCTCACCTCTATACGTGGATCAACCATAGAGACGAGGACAATATTCTTCGTGTGATCTCCCAAACCAAAAGGTACACAAATACTATGTCCCTTATCATGTTATGATGTCTCTTCCTGTGATCCTTGGTGGGCTTTGAGTAGGATTATATTTTTGTTATTCCGCTGCGTTACCTACGTCGAAACCCAACAGTGGTATCAGAGCCTTGTTGTAGTGCATAACATGATTTTATGTGTTACGATTTCATTTTCTACACCATATTGTTATTATTACGCGAAAACTGAAATTAATTGGCATAGTAGATGCAAATTGAATTTGATTCAATATATACAAGATCTAATTTAACGTTGGATGTTAGAATTGGCGAGTTTAATCACATAGGATGTGAATTATTGGGTTCTTGAATATTAGGGATCATGGGCACATAGTTGAAAATGAGTTTTTCAATTATGGAAACAATTTTATGGAAACATCCATAAAGGAAACAACCAAGCTTGGGCAACAAGGAAGAAGGGAAGGAGACAAGGGGCCAAAACCCTAGCCGTCCGCCCCTCTCTCCTTGCGCGCCAAGCAAGGCCGCGGGTCACTAGGGCGGCTGGCCTTGGGTCGGGCCCACATGGCGGGCGGCGGTCCTTGGGGTTCGGCCTAGGCTTAGGTTGGACCCCTTGGAAACCCTAATTACCCAATTTAATTAAAATTGAACAAGCGCGTTAAAATTGGTTTTAACTGTATTATGTGCTTTGTTGCATGATGGATGGATATGGCCTAGGTTGTGGATGTTTATTGCTTTGTAGTTTGGTTTTACGGCCTGCTAGATGATCAAATTAATATAATAATTAATTAGGTTTTACGGCCTGCGAGTCGTCTTTTATCCTCGACATGTGAGGCTTTTATTATTTGTTTATTCTAGATGTTAGGCTCGAATTAGAAATACTTAGATGATAGCCAAGATCATGGAGAAGAAGACCGGAGAATCAAAGAAGCCAAAATACAAAGAAGACACCTCCTAGGCGCGCGGCTATGGTGGAACACATGGAGATGAGCTTGTCACTTTAGGAAAATTGGATACTATCATTAGCTTGATAATATCTTAGTCTAGAGGCCATATCCATGCCACGCTTTTTTTTTTTTTTTTTTTTTTTTTTTTTTTTGTGGATGTTTATTATTTATGTCTTGTTATTTATGTTTGTGTGTATGGCGATACTAGCAAAACGTTAACAAGTAATAAACAAGGATGGTCTTTTATTATGGATTGCCCAATCCAAATTAGTAGATCATGTTGATTGGATCAACCAAACAAATTAAGAAAATTAAATCCCTCAATTAAATATCGCGTTTTGCCTTCTCTTGCCAAAACTCCCTTCATGATCAGGGTTTATTAAAATTCGGGCTTGCCAAAGAAAGGCGATTTTAATTTACCATGGTGTGTTGCGGACGACACAAGCTAGGAATGTGTGTATGTTGAAGCAAGATGTTGGACGCTACTGGGCAAGACTCAATTGGATTGATGAACCTAGAGGGATGACAATTAGGCGTTATCCATGGGATAAAGAATAAAGAGTTATTCACCTAATTGGACCAAGAGTTTCATGGGATGCAATTGGAATGGTTCCTACCTAAATAACCTATTCTTGGGTGACTTGCCAAAGCAATCTCAAGAAGAAGTGAAAAAAGGGATCTTGGACCTACTAGAAAATATAGTGATATTTTCCGCATTAATGGTGAGGGCTATTAATCCGAGAAAAATATTGGGAGCTATATTTTATGATCTAGACATTGTTGAATATAATTAAATTGTTCAAAATACTAAAATTGCACATTTCTCGTTTTGTAGAATTCCAAATGGCAAACAACAACGAATCGACTTCATCCCTACGATTTGTCCTTGAGAAGGATAAACTGTCTGGAACAAATTTCCTTGACCGGTACAGAAACTTAAGGATTGTCCTTAAGCAAGAAAAGAAGCTATACGTCTTGGACACTCCAATTCCAGTCCCACCACAAGATGAGTTTGTTCTAGCGGATGTGAGGGCACGTTAGAAACATATTGATGATTCTAATGATGTGACTTGCCTCATGCTTTGCACCATGACTCTTGAGCTTCAGAAGCAACACGAGAATATGGAGGCCTATGATATGATCATACACTTGAAACAATTGTTTCAGGAACAGGCAAGGCATGAACGCTATGAAGTCTCTAAAGCATTGTTCAAGAGTAGTCTTGCAGAAGGGAATCCAGTAGGGCCTCATGTACTCCGAATGATCGGGTACATCGAGAACCTTGAGAGACTGGGATTCCCACTTGGCCAAGATTTGGAAACTTACCTTCTCTTGCAATCGTTTCCTGACAGTTATAATCAGTTCATCATGAACTATAATATGAACGAGATCAGTAAGACTCTTCCAGACTTGTTAAGACGGCTGAACAAAGCGTCAAAAAAGGAAAGGGCAAGGCCATAATGATGGTGCATAATAAGAAGGGCAAAGGAGTTGCCTCTACTTCCAAATGAAAGCGCAAGAAAATTGTGAAATCCAAGGAAGCCCTAAAGCCTAGTGGAGGCGTGGCCAAAGGTGAATGTCACTACTGCAGCCAGCTGGGTCACTGGAGGAGGAATTTCCCTAAATATCTGGAGGATAAGAAGCTTGGAATAGTGATTCCACCACCACCAGGTATTTATGTTATACACGTCAATCTTTCTAGTTCTTCATCTTGGGTATTGGATACTGGATGTGGTTCTCACATTTGTCGAAATGTGCAGGATTTGAAAAGAAGTAGAAGATTGGCTAAAGGGGAGATAGATCTGCGCGTCGGGAATGGAGCAAGAGTTGCTGCATTAGCTGTAGGCGTTTATGAGCTATCTTTGCTTTCTGGACTTATTTTAGAATTAGACAATTGATTTTATGTGCCTGCTATGAGCAGAAACATTATTTCCATTTCTTGTTTGGACGAGAAGGGTTTTTCTATTTCAATAAAGGACAAGCGTTGCTCCATTTATTTTGATAGTGCACTATTGTAGTGCGCATTTGTCTAATGGGTTGTATATCCTTGATCTAAATAATCCAATCCATAACATAAATACTAAAAGGATTAAAACTAACGATTTAAATCCTACATATCTATGGCACTGTCATTAAAGCCATATAAATGAGAAACGCATATCTAAACTCCATAAGGATGGATTTCTAGACTCATTTGATTTGGAATCATATGAGACATGCGAATCTTGTTTATTAGGAAAAATGACAAAGTCCCATTTCAATAAGAAAGGTGAGAGGACTAGTGAGTTATTGACACTATACATACTGATGTATGTGGGCCGTTCCCCACTCCTGCCAGAGGTGGTTACACGTACTTCATTGTGTTTACTGATGATTTCAGTAGATATGGATTTGTATACCTTATGAAGGCCAAATCCGAATCCTTTGAATTTTTCAAAGAATTCAAGAATGAAGTAGAGAAGAAACTTGGTAAAAGTATTAAGGCTTTACGATCGGATCGTGGAGGAGAATACTTAAGCCAAGAGTTTGATGAGTATCTTAGAGAGTGTTGGATAGTATCCCACCTCACTCCACCTGGAACGCCACAATGGAATGGCGTGTCCGAGAGGAGGAATCGCACACTATTAGATATGGTGCGATCTATGATGTCTCAAATGGATCTTCCGATATCATTTTGGGGACATGGTTTAATGACGACAACTTTTACCATTAACCGTGTTCTATCCAAATCAGTCATGAAGACACCATATGAGATATGGACTGGGAAGCGTCCCATAGTGTCGTTTATGAGGATTTGGGGTTGCGATGTCTATGTAAAGCCTTTACAAACAGACAAGCTCGGACCCGAAGCGGATAAGGGTAAATTTGTGGTATATCCTAAGGAAACTAAAGGATATTATTTCTAAAATCCCACTGAGAACAGACTGTTTGTTAATCGGACTGGCGTGTTTCTATAAAGTGAGTTTGTCTCTAAAGAAGCAAGTGGGAGGTCTGTAGAACTTGAAGAAATTCAAGAACAACAAATCACTGAACCGATGATGGAACATGAGCAGGAACCGCAAGCTGTTGTGGAAGAACCTGTTCAGGTAACACAGGAACTCCGTAGGTCAAGAAGAGTGCATCATGAGCTAGAGAGGTACGAACTTCTCGTAACTAAGCCCGATGACGTACCACTCATGGATGATGAGCTTGCAACCTACGGGGAAGCAATGAAAGACCCATATTCTAAGAAGTGGCTAGAAGTCATGAGATCCGAAATAGATTCCATGTACACCAACAAAGTATGGAATTTGGTGGAACCACCCGAAGGGGCTCGGCCCATAGGGTGCAAGTGCGTCTTCAAGAAGAAGACCGACATGGATGGCAAGGTAGTTGCCTATAAGGGGCGATTGGTAGCCAAAGGGTATAGACAGATTCATGGTATTGACTATGATGAGACCTTTTCGCCAGTCGCCATGTCTAAATCCATTCGAATCCTACTTGCTATTGCAGCATACTACGACTATGAGATTTGGCAAATGGATGTCAAAACAGCGTTCCTTTATGGGAACCTCCCCGAGGATGTGCACATGACAGAACCGGAGGGTTTTGAGGATCCAGAGAATGCCAATAAAGTCTGTAAGCTGCAAAGATCCATCTATAGATTAAAACAACCTTCTAGGAGTTGTAATCGACGTTTTGATGATGCGGTCAAAGAGTTTGGCTTCATCAAGAAAGAATATGGTCCTTGTGTTTACAAGAAGGTTAGTGGAAGCTCTGTAACATTTCTGGTCTTGTATGTGGATGACATACTAATCATTGGAAACGATATTCCTACTTTCCAATCTGTTAAAGATTGGCTAGGAAAGTGTTTTGCAATGAAGGACTTAGGAGGTACAACCTATATACTTGGTATAAAGATCTATAGGGATAGATCTAGAAAGCTGCGCGGCCTAAGTCAAATTACATATATAGACAAGGTGTTGAAGAGGTTCAACATGCAAGATTCCAATAAGGGATTCTTATCCATTTCGCATGGAGTCACTCTTTCCAAGAATGACTGTCCCTCCAATAATATTGAGAAGGACCGCTTGAGTAGGATACCCTATGCTTCGGCCATAGGATCTATCATGTACGCCATGTTGTGTACTAGACCAGACGTATTATACGCGTTGAGTATGTTGAGAAGATATCAGTCCAATCCAGGTGAGAGTCACTGGATTAGTGTCAAGAACAGCCTAAAGTACTTGAGAAGAACTAAGGATGCATTCTTGATATTTGGAGGTAAGGAAGAGCTAAGTGTAATCGGTTACACTGATGCGAGCTTACAAACCGACAAAGATGACTACAGATTGCAGTCTGGATACGTGTTTTGCCTGAACTGAGGAGCTGTGAGCTGGAAGAGTTCCAAGCAAGGACAGTTGCTGATTCTACAGCAGAAGCTGAGTACATTGCTGCTGCGGAAGCAACAAAAGAGGCTGTTTGGATAATGAAGTTTATCACTGATCTCGGTGTGGTCCCAAGCATCGTGGATCCCATAGAGTTGTACTGTGACAACTCCAGGGCGATCGCACAAGCCAAGGAACCAAGATCACACCAGAAATCAAAGCATGTACTTAGGAGATTCCATCTTATTCGTGATATGATTGATCGAGGAGATGTGAAGATGTGCAAGATTCCAATGGATGACAATATTTCAGATCCGCTCACAAAACCTCTTGCGAAGCGAAGGCATGATGGGCACGCCAGATCTATAAGCATACGAGATGCACCATATTGGCTCTAGTGCAAGTGGGAGACTGTTGGAATAGATGCCGTAGAGGCAATCTAATAATTAGTATGAACATTGTCATTGGCTAGAATATTCCTTTATTATATTGTGATATTTAATATAATGAAGTCCGTAGATACAATGTGTTGTTTATCTTAAATATCCCTAGTCAATTATATTGCTTAATAGGACGATAAAATATAGACTTGTATGTGTGTAGATTGATATGGAGATATCAAGTCTAACACATGGGTATGCATTAGGAGTAATGACATACTGGATTGACTCGCAACGAGAAGGATACATTAGATTATGTTAAAGTCACAATCGCTTCTCGTAGTGCTAATGTAATTGCAATCCTTAGACTTGAAGTCACTAGATACTCTAGTTGTGAAAAATTGTGCTTTGATGTTATCAAACGTTACACCGTAACTGGGTAATCATAAAGATAGCTATCGGGCATGATAGAAAGCAAGCTTAGAGACCGTAGTGACGTAGAGAGAATTTGTCCGTCCCACATAATGGGAGTAAATATCCACGGCCACTCGAGGGATGAGGCTTATTGAATGTCTGGCCAGACACAGATAAATCAATACGGAGATATTGATGTTATCTGCTTGCATAAGCATATTCCCAGGATCGAGGAATTATGGATTGGATATACGAGTGTGATTATTTATGTCTCGTGTCCAATCCGGATATGGAGACAAAGGGATAGGGCAATATGAGGTATTGGGCACAAGAGGTTTGTCGGGATCACCGACTTATTTATATTAGTTGGGTGGCATGGATGTGTTGCTTGACACCGTTCCATGTTAGTAATAAGTTACTACCAACTAAGTAGAAACCTATGGGGTCACACGTCAAATAGAGTGGAAATAGATTTGGGATTAATTAATATGATTAATTAATAAGAAGGATCACTTTGCAACACCTTGCAAACTTAGTAAGACTAATATGCAAGGAAGGGACGAATCTAAGTTCATGTAAAACTAGGAAGGACCTTTATATAGTTAACAGGGAGTTGTTGGACTATATAGAGAAGGCTCTAGCTTTGTTCCCATGAATGTTATTATACATAACACAAGAGAGTGGGATAGAGCAAAAGAGAGAGCAAGAACAAGCTAGAGGCCGAAGCCCCTAGCCGTCCGCCCCCCCTTCCCGTCGGCACAAGAGAGGGCCGAAACCCCGTCTTCTTCCTTTGGTTGCTTGATTCCTTCTTCTCTCTTCCTCCGGTTCAAGCTAGGACTTGAGAAGGAAGAATCTAGATCTCACCTCTAGATGTGGATCAACCGTAGAGACGAGGACAATATTCTTCGTGTGATCTCCCAAACCAAAAGGTACAAAAATACTATGTCCCTTATCATGGTATGATGTCTCTTCTTGTGATCCCTGGTGGGATTTGAGTAGGATTAAATTTTTGTTATTCCGCTGCATTACCTATGTCGAAACCCAACAGTTCCATCATCACAATGCTGCGGAACGGAATTGCCGTCGATGAGGAGTTGGGCTATGATAAACAGAGGTTGGCATCATCATGTTCAGACTACCTGAAGAAACATCTTTGTAATCATTCCATGCATCACAACGCTGCATCAAGACAACTAGAACATAACGAAATCAACCTTGTGGAGATC
This sequence comes from Linanthus parryae, assembly GCA_023055425.1. Classification (NCBI taxonomy): domain Eukaryota; kingdom Viridiplantae; phylum Streptophyta; class Magnoliopsida; order Ericales; family Polemoniaceae; genus Linanthus; species Linanthus parryae. The sequence continues at coordinate 27,438,157 of JALGPY010000011.1, read as the reverse complement.
GTTGACATCGACATGCTTTCAGACAAGCAAAACTTTATATAGGAATATGAAAGGTGTAGTGAAATGTACAAGGTTGTAGGCTCTGGTTTTATACACATTTGGGAAGCTAGGGGGTTAGGAGAAGATTGAGAGTTTAAAGATTGACATGTGGGGGCTTGGGGGGATCAATTGAGTTTTATAAATGCTAGTTTGAAGATGTGGTTTCATATCAAAATTACTGCTAGTTTAAAGAGTAGTGCATGTCACTAGGTATAGGTTAATGATGAACCTCATTGATTAGTGGTGGAAATGTTGTGAAAATAGTTTAAACATTGTTCTTTTTCGGTATAAACGTTATGCTTTGTGATGTCTGTGTAGTTTAAAATTGGGTCTTTAACCGGCTGGCGAATTGGTCTTTGCAATCTACTATCGGTTGACTTAGTCAGAATTTTGTTTCTTTAAGATGATACCAAACAATCTCTTAGTACCACTCTGTTTCTTCTCTTATAGCAAAATGATGCAATTTTTTTATAATAATGACTCAAGAATGAGGCTCAATCTGCAGAGAGATGGGGATGGTTTTTGGAGGGTGGTTGCCCCTCTGCAGTTGTTTGCTTTGGAGCCGGTGATTTCTGAACTCTTTCAATCAACCCTCCCATATGTGTATTGTTATGTTGCAAACAACATACATACGTAGTGAGTGATATCGCTAACTTGGAACTTTCTGGCGAAGGAAACCAAAGTATAATAATACATGGGTTCTTAGAGTAACATAGCTTTAGAGTAACAAATTGATTAATAAATGTTGGTTTAAAATTTTGGTTTCAGAGTATTCATTGATGGGTTTAGAGATGTGGTTGCAGAGAGATCTTTGCTGGTTTAGAGATTAGTGCAGTAGGTATAGGCTTATGATACACCTCATTGGTTAGGGGTGGCAACATTACAAAATTATACTTTTTTTCCACTCACCTGTTGCTAGCAGTATATATTAGCGCCTTATGTGATGTCCAAAAAATACCAAGCCAGAAATCTCCAAAATATTTGTAGAGTATTTCGTTCAAGGACGAGTTGCATTGCCAATAGAGGTGAATTATCCTGCAATACTTTACATCATCTGACTGTTCCTCGCATTTGAAAATCGTAAACGAGACCCCTGCGTGGTGTGGGTGGAGGCTCCTTCCAGGTGGAAGCTATGCATGGAACACGCACTGAAACACTCACTATATATGTTTGAAATTTCCACTGCTGTATGCTGCATATTGCTCACTCGATACCCCTGCGTGGTGTGGGTGGAGACTCATGCCTGGTGGAGACCATGCATATAATTCACACACTGCACACACAATATTATGTGTACACTGTATGCGCTCAGAAGTTATGGATGTTTATTGCTATAGTTGAATTGAGGTGAGGGATCCCTGAGAGCTGAAAATTGCATTTGACAATGTCAGTGTCGCGCCTTCTTCCGACAGTTGTCCATTGTTATCTGTGTGAATCAGGTTTAAGAATGTGAATTTTGTATATCGGGTGAACAGCTAGGTAGCTGAGTTTAGTTTAGCATACACCTTGTACTGCATAACACAATTCTTGTTCATAATTTTCAGAAAATTTATATGCTGTTTGTGAATGTCTTCAGGTTTTGTGAATAAGACACCCAACACGACGATTGCATGACCGTGTAGCTTGCAAGAACTCAAGGTCGCCTCCACCTCCTATGCACGATACACGTTCACATCGGAGCTTCCCTACTCACAACTACGTACCTAGCTAGTGTAGATTATTTTAAGTTTGTAGTTTTGGTTAGGATGATATATAGCTTGTTAGGATTTATGTTGTAGTTGATGTAAATGTACAAATTTTTGTTACACTTTGGTTCAGTTGATATTAATAGAAATTTCATTATTTTCAAGAATTTAGTATTTATTTATAAAAAATATCGTTTTATAGACGACCACTTCTCGACGAACAATTAGTGAGCAAAATAACTATATACGACGAGTAAAATTGTCGTTTTAAGAAATAGAGACAAGTGCTATGGTCGTCTTTTCACGAAAAAAACGGGAAAAGAACACAAAATTTACGCAAATATATAATAAATAACGAGGAAAAAAGCAGTCGTGCAGAGACAAAAGACGACGAGAATAATTGTCGGCATAAATTCAACGACTACCAAAGCATGTCGAAATAATGGTCGGCAAAAGTTTTGACCATGATTTTTTTTGGTTGGAAGTCGTCGGCAAATTATCAACGACGAATCAATTTTGTCGGAAATGGTGGTCGGTAAAAAACTTATACCGACCATTGTGATATGTTGTCGCCCCGTCGAACTAACGGCGGAGCTATTCGACGCACTCTCGACGATGATTTTTCGTCGTCTTTTCTTTCTAACGACGGATTTTCTTGATTTAATGACGATTTTACTCGTCGTAATAAACCAAAGTTTTTGTAGTGGTGCGTACGCAAGTACACGGTCAAGTAATAAAGTGTGATTATTTTTAATACTCGGGTTGTCAAATCCCACGAGCACAAGCTCGTAACAAGATTTAACTAACGAATTAATTAAATTTACTAAGTAACCTGTAAAAAGGTGTTGAGAATTGTGAGGTTTCCACCCCCAAACAAGTGGCTGTACGTAAAGACTGAAATAGTAGAAAAATGAATTAAGAAGAAGTCTTAATGAATTGATGGAAAAACACGGCAATCTTGTAGATCACCTAGGGTTGTAAACGATTTCCGGATAATCTGAATAACACGTTAATTCGGTCTAACTAAGCCGGGGTCTAGCACTGACCATCTCCTATCGGTCTCAGGTCTTTTTACATCAGGGTACACCTAGGGCCCTTTCAGTCCACCTATGTCTACCGGTCCGTTCTAGTAGGTTCTATATTGACATACTAACGGGTCCTATCGGTCCACCGTTTCACAGAACAGCTGAGTAATCCTACTGATCCTACCCACAATGGCCAATCTTAACTGTTAACTCAAAGACCCTTGAATGTGTTTTGGATGGTAATTGTTTTAAGTGATGAAAGACAAAGACAAAGACATAGGCAGCAAAGCATTTCAAATACTCCAAGGCCTTGAGATACTGACAGAGCTTCAAAGCCTTAAGAGTTATTCTTATTCTGCTGAATTTTCTAACAAGTTTGTGTTGCAGACTGGATATCTAATTATGCAGATCAGGGTTTTGCTGAATATATTCTTGTTTTACATTATCTACATATCTAACACAATTGCAGATGGTAAGATGATGATAAGATGGTATTAACTTGGTATTTTGGTTTCCGAAGGTGATGATAAGATGGTATTAACTTCAAAAGTGGCCGGGATAGATTTGAGGTTAGATCATAGGAATTTTGCCAAAGTCTTGGGCATTCCTAGGAAGTATAATGTTGGAGATTACCCTGATAGGAAGGAGTGTCTGGAAAAGGCAAAAGAGATGTTTTCCATTGATGGTGTACCCTCTGGTCCAAAGCAGTTGACACACTCTGTGCTCAACTGTGAAGCCAAAATCATGTTTACAATTCTGATGAGAAGTGTAGTTCCTAGGGAGAACTCAAGGGAATTGGTTACTGATAAGGTTCTTATTTTGATGTATCTGATATCTCAAGGGTTTAAGATAGACTTTCCAACAATTGTCATGGAGCATATGATTTATTGTGCAACCAGAACTAGAAACCATCATCTTCCGTATGCCAAACTGTTACCTCTTTTCTTTGAATATTTGGATGTACCTGTGAAAGGAGATGAAAAGATTACTGGAGGTTTTGGGTTGATTGATGAGAGTGCATTACAGAGGATTGGGATAGTCCAGACTGGGAAAGGACATTGGAAGTTCTATTCTGATTTTTCAAAGGAGGAACTTGGAGAGAAGGAGTTTGTGAAGCCAAAGGGGGCTACATCAGGGAAAGGACAAGACAATGAGGATTATTCTTTGTTGGTTGAGAAGTTTGAAGATCAGCAGGTTGAGATTGAAGATCTCACACAAAGGTTATTTGATCTGTCAGCTGAATTTAACCAGTTCAAGGGCTTGATGAATGTTATGAATGGAAAGCTGGATGTTGTCATCAAGGGTTTGAACTTGGAGAAGATACCTTATGCTACTAGTCATGACACCAGTGTGGATTCAGATGAAAGGCTGGGAGATTTCTTGAAGAAGAAGAAGAAGCCAATTCCAGTGGTGCTTACTTCAAAAGGTTTTTATGAACAAACTGATGAAGAAGATGCTGGTGAAGACACAGGTGTTGATGCAGTTACAGAGGGGGATTCAGAGCAGGTTAAGGAGAAGGTGGATAAGATAATTGAAGAAGTTGTTGCAGAAGTGGAAGCTGAACAAGAAGGAAATCAGTCTGCTGAAGATGCTGGAAGTGAGGAAGAAGTTGGAGAAGGCTCAGAGAAAGGCCAGACATCAAAGAAGAATTGAAGATCAGAGAAGACCAAAGCCTTGACCTTCTATCTCTTTCTCTTCTTCTTTTCTATTCTCAAGGCCTTGACTTTCTAGTAATAAATTTTGTTTAAGTTTTTTTTATACTCTGAGTAATGATCCAACATATCTTCATCCTTATTCGATGAACGTAAAAAAGGGGGAATAATTTTGTGTTTTGTGTTACTTGCAGTACTTGAATAATAATAATAACTTGTTTTGGTTAAATCAGACGTGTTATTATATTACTGTGATTATATGTAAATATTGTTGATTATCTGTGGTTTACTGATTATCTGTGGTTTACTGGTTATTCTGTGGTATTATTGTCTTTTGTATCTGCAATATGTGGTTATCTAATTTTTTTTAAGGAGTGACAGGAATATCTACACAAGGCTCTAGGTTTTTTCTTTCATCAAGGGGGAGATTGTTGACTCAAAGACCCTTGAATGTGTTTTGGATGGTAATTGTTTTGAGTGATGAAAGACAGACAAAGACATACGCTGCAAAGCATTTCAAATACTCCACGGCCTTGAGATACTGACAGAGCTTCAAAGCCTTGAGAGCTATTCTTATTCTGCTGAATTTTCTAACAAGTTTGTGTTGCAGATTGGATATCTGATTATGCAGATCAGGGTTTTGCTGAATATATTCTTGTTTTACATTATCTACATATCAAACACAATTTCAGATGATCAGAACAGGGAGAATCAAAGTTTTCTGGACTTAACTTTGAAAATATGTGAAGCAGGTTCAGAGCTTCAAGGCCTTGAGATGTGCCTTGAGCTGCTGACAGTTTTTACAGAATTAAGTTGATTCTTTCTTGCGGGGTGTGATTCTTATTAGTGTGATTATTTATTAATTTCTAAGAGTCTTAAACTTGTTTATCATGATTTATATGTGTCAGGAGTTAATCAGATTACTGTTCTAATCTTTTAACCAGTTTTTTTTATCAGAAACGTGAAAACCAAACAGTCATAGTACTGTCATCTTTCTGGATTTTGTTGTTGCTGTGTTTTAATGTTGCTGCAGGTTTCTTAAAAGTGCAAGAGCAATCTCAAAAAACTCCAACGGATAACCACTTAGAGCTGTTTGAATTTCAGTTGAAAACAGAAGGAGGATTTGTAGGAACTGAGATCCTAAAATCTCTAGTTCAGTTGCAACTGGTGGATAAAGGAAACTGGTTTGAATTTTGAAAGTCGAGGCTTGCAGAATTACTCAGAGAAGTGTGACAAATTCGTGGGAGATCATTCATTCAAACACAAACACACAGGGATTCAAGCTTCAATTCCAGATTTCAGAAGATCAAGTCATTCTCGTTTCCAGAAGAACACATCCAGGCTTTACTAGCTTATTTCTTCTACTGTGTTCTTCACTTGTTTTGTAATCTGTGTATCTTTTAAATATCTTAAACCTCCCTTAACTTAGTGGTTTGTTGTTCAAGTAAATAACAAGAGGTTCTTGTTAGCTCAACAATTAGTAGCTGATACTAGATAGGTTTGGAACCACAAGCTGTATAGGTGTAAGGGAGTTCACTTAGGCTTGAAGATCTAGGGCTGTTTCTGTGTGAGTAATAAGAAGTGTTTGCCCAATTCTGGTGGGATTAGATCCCTCAGGCAGAGATTAGGTCCATTGGGACTGAACTCTGTAAATTGCTTTGTGTTCTTTACTTTATAGTTTTTTAATTTTCTGCTGCACACAACTCAAATCAAACTAGGGTTTATAAGCTGATTAGAACTGGTAATAGTTCAAGGCCTTGAAGCTTTCTATTTTTGCCTTTGAAAGTTTCAGACAGTTTTCTAAAACTCAAGGCCTTGAGATTTGAGTTTCACACAAAGCTAATCTGTTAGAATTTGAGTTTTGCAAAAAGTTTCCATACTCTATTCAACCCCCCTTCTAGAGTATTTAGGTCCTGTAATTAGTCTACATTACATACTTTCAATTGGTATCATAGCCTGTGTCACTGATATAGATCTAATAATCTGGTGACTATGAGTAATGTAGGAGATGGTGGATTCTCACAAGGAAGGGCAGCCAACAGACCTCCATTGTTCTGTGGTGATAACTTCATGCACTAGAAGGCATTGATGAAGATGTTCATTATGGATCAAGACATGGAACTGTGGTCAATAGTTCAGAATGGTCCTCTTGAGTACTATACTATAATTGATGGAGTCAGATGTATCAAGTCTGAGGAAAATCTTTCAGTTACTGAACTGGAAAAGGTATCAAAAAATTACAAGGCTATGAATCCGTTATACTGTGCTCTTAATGCAGATGAGTTCAACAGAGTGTCAAATTGCAAGAGTGCCAAATAAGTATGGGATAAACTGGTGGTGACATATGAAGGAACTAGCCAAGTTAAGCAGACCAAAATCAACATACTTCTGAGGCAATATGAGTTGTTCTAGATGAATTCAGATGAGACCATCAATGAGATGTTCAAAAGATTCACTGATGTGGTGAATAATCTGGAGTCATTGGGAAAGAAGTTCTCAAATGAGGAGAAGGTCAGGAAAATTCTGAGAAGCTTGCCAAAAGCCAAGTGGGAGCCAAAAACAACAGCCATTGAGGAAGCTCATGATTTAAGTCTTCTTCAGCTAGATGATATACAAGGAAAGCTGCTCACTCATGAAATTTATATGAAGGATGTGGAAGGAGATTTGAGTGAAAACATCAAGAACTTAGCACTTAAGGCCAAAGACAGGGAAAAGTCTCAAAGCCTTGAGATTGAAGATGAGCATGATGATGAAGAGGCTTTAGCATTGATCTCCAAGGCCTTGGCCAGGATTCTCAAGAAGAAAAGAAACTCTGGTAACATGGATTACAACAGAGAGAGATCAAGACCTCCAGGCAGCAAGGACTACAATGGTAAACCTTCATCACAGTCACATAAAACTAAAGTAATGAATTGTTTTAAGTGTGGTGATGCAGATCAAGTAGTAAGGGACTGTCCACAAAAGAAGAAGAACATGAACTTTCAGAAGAAAGATAGTGAAAACAGAAGGAAGAAAGCCATGATGGCTTCCTGGAGTGACTCTGATTCATCAAGTGACTCAGACACTGAAGAAGATCAAGCAAACTTATGCTTTATGGTAAAGCATGATGAGGAAAAATCATCAGACAGACATATTGAAGATATGGTAAAAAAATCTACTTGCTAGTCCTTCTGATGTGCTTCCTGAAATTCTCAAGAGTATGTTTTTAAATGAGGAAAGTTATAGAAATGAGATTTCTGTTTTAAAGATTAAGATTCATGAGCAGGTGAAAGAAAACCTGGACCTAGTTTTTACAAACAGAACTGTTGAAGTTTCTAAGACAAAGCTCGAAAAAGACTTCAAGGCCTTGGACAGCAGGTTCAAAGCATTGAAGGCACATATAAAAGAGGTTGTTGATCAAAACACTCTTTTGACTGAAAGATATGCTGATCTAAAGACTCATTCTGAGAATTTAGAACAACAAATCTGTTCTTTGACTGAGAAAATTCAAGAGTCTAAGAAGGTCCTAGCTAGTTTTACAGGCTCAGAACATAATCTGAATCTCATTCTTGGAGGAAGTCTGAAATCAATGCATAAAAGTGGGATTGGCTATAATCCAAATTTTCCAAAGAAAAGCCAAACTACTTTTGTCAAATCTGGTAGCATACATTCTCCAAAATGTCATTCCTGTGGAAAAATTGGTCATGTCAGATTAACTTGTCCCTTCATAAGATCAGAACCTCACATTATGAGGAATACTTATCCTTATCAGCTTAAGGGACATGTTAGGCATATTTGGGTTCCAAAAGGAATTAGACCACCAAACATGGCTGATTGTGAGTATGACTCAAAGTTCTGCACTTGGTCTAACAACCTCTTGAGGCAATGATTTACTTTTGCAGGATGTCACCAAGGCCTTGAAAGATCAGAAATGGATATTAGACAGTGGGTGTTCCAGACATATGAGTGGAAAGAAGTCTCTCTTTACAGAGCTTACAGAAAAATCTGGAGGAACAATCACACTTGGTGAAAAATCAAAATGCAATATCATTGGTATAGGTAGTATTGGTAATGGTTCTACTAATTCTATCTCCGATGTTTATCTGGTAGTTGGACTTAAGTATAATCTGCTTAGCATCTCTCAGTTATGTGATAAAGGCTATAAAGATATATTTAACAAGGAGAAATGTGTGGTGCAAGATGAGAAATCTGGTGATTGCATACTCACTGCTCCTAGATCATATAATCTATATGCTATGAGTACTAATAGTGTTGCAGGTGACAAGCTAAAATGCCTCAAGGCCTTGAAGGAAGATTCAAAGCTTTGGCACAGAAAGCTTGGGCATATTAGTATACATACTTTGAATAAACTCATCTCAAAGGATTTGGTAAGAGGTTTACCATCACAAAAAATTTCAGATGATGAGGTTTGCAAGGCATGTGTACAAGGTAAGCAAACCAGAAGCTCATTCAAGCCAAAGAACTTTTTAAGTACTTCTAGACCCTTAGAACTGCTGCATATGGACTTGTGTGGTCCTATGAGAGTTCAGAACCTAAAAGGTAAGAGGTATATGCTTGTTATAATAGATGATTATTCTAGATTTACTTGGGTGATGTTTATTAGAGACAAAACTGAAGCTTTATCTGAATATTCTAGATTGTGCAAAGAGCTTCAAACTTTGAAAAATTTACCTGTTGTATCTATTAGAGGTGATCATGGTAGGGAGTTTGATCAACTTGACTTTGATTTGTTTTGTGCAAAGCATGGCATATCACACAACTTTTCTGCACCTAGAACTCCACAGCAAAATGGAGTAGTTGAAAGAAAAAATAGGACACTTGAGGATATGTCTAGAACCATGCTTCTTGAAAGTAATTGCCAAATTTCTTATGGGCAAAAGCTGTTAATAGTGCCAATTATGTGCTGAATAGATGCTTGATTAGACATATTTTGAAAAAGACCCCTTATGAACTATTTAAAGGTAGAAAGCCTACTGTTTCTTATTTTAAACCTTTTGGTTGTATTTGTTTTGTGCATAATAATGGTAGAGACAATCTTAGTAAGTTTGATGCTAGAAGTGATGAAGGTGTATTTCTTGGATATTCTTAAACTAGCAAAGCTTATAGAGTTTACAATAGAAAAACCAAGATTGTGGAAGAGAGTATTCATGTAATTTTTGATGAAAGTACTAAGTATTCTTTGAGTGAAAGTTTTGCAGATCTAGATTTGAACAAGCAGGAATCAGATGATGATGCTGTGAAAGAAGAAAAAGGCAAAACTAATGTGCAAAATCAATCAGCAGAATCTCAAGGCCTTGAACATTCTGCAGAACCAAAATCTCAAAGCCTTGAGACAGAAGCTGAAACTTTCTATGATGCTCCCTCTACTGTTTCAAGAACTCAAAGTCTTGAAGGAGAATATTCCTGGATACCAACAAAAGAAGTTTAAGTACCTTGCAGATCATTCAGCTGATAACATCATATGTGATCCATCAACTGGAACTCAGACAAGAGGACAGTTGAAGAGCTTTTGTGCTTTTAGTGCATTTGTATCTTTGATTGAGCCTAAAAATACCAAGTAAGCACTAGAAGATGCAGGCTTGATCATTGCAATGCAGAGTGAGCTGAATGAATTTGAAAGAAACAAGGTATGGAATCTGGTTCCCAAACCTAAAGAGAAATCAATTATTGGAACCAGATGGGTCTTCAGAAACAAGGTTGATGAGAATGGCAAAGTGGTAAGAAATAAAGCCAGATTGGTGGCACAAGGATATAATCAGGAAGAAGGTATAGATTATGAGGAGACTTTTGCTCCTGTTGCTAGGTTAGAAGCTATTAGAATACTTCTTGCATTATCATCTCATATTCACATAAAGCTCTATCAAATGGATGTAAAATATGCTTTTCTGAATGGCTATTTACAAGAAGATGTTTTTGCAGCACAACCTCCTAGTTTTGAAGATGAAAACTTCCTGATCATGTTTATAAACTAGAAAAGTTCTTTATGGATTAAAACAAGCTCCAAGGGCTTGGTATGATAGACTTTCAAAATTTCTACATGAAAATAATTTCAAAGGAGGCCTATTTGATAAAACTCTTTTCATTAAACATCATCAAAGTGATTTGTTAGTTGTTCAGATTTACGTAGATGATATTCTATTTGGTGTTACTAATGATGCTCTTTCAAAAGAGTTTTCTAGTCTTATGTGCAGGGAGTTTGAGATGAGCTTAATGGGTGAACTGAATTTCTTTCTTGGACTTCATATCTTACAAATGAAGAAAGGAATTTTTTTACATCAAGGAAAGTATACCAAGGACTTATTGAACAAGTACAATATGTCACAGTCCAAGGTGCTCAAAACCCCCTATGAGTTCATCACTCTCTTTGGACAAGGATTCAAATGGTAAGAGTGTGAATCAAAAGGAATACAGATGTATGATTGAATCACTTTTGTATTTAAATGCTACTAGACCTGATATTGTGTTCAGTGTCAGTATGTGTGCTAGATTCCAAGCAGATCCTAAGGAAAGTCATTTAACTGCAGTCAAAAGAATTTTTAGATATTCGAATGGAACCAGAGACTTGGGGCTTTGGTATCCAAGAAGATCTATTTTATGTTGAGTGGCTACTCAAATGGAGATTTTGCAGGATATAAAGCAGACAGGAAAAGTACTTCTGGATGCTGCCAATTTATTGGATCATCATTGATCAGTTGGCATTCCAAAAAGCAAAATTCTGTAGCATTATCAACTGCAGAAGCTGAATACATTGCAGCTGGAGCTTGCTGTTCACAAGTGTTATGGATTGCTCAGCAACTTAAAGATCTTGGCTACAATTTCAGAAATGTGCCTATTCATTGTGACTACACAAGAGCTATCTCAATCTCTAAGAATCCAGTGCAGCACTTAAGAACCAAGCACATAGATGTGAGACATCATTTCCTTGGAGATCATGCAGAACAAGGTGATGTTGTTTTAACTTTTATTTCTACCTCTATGAAGATTGCTGATATTTTCACTAAACCTTTGCCAGATGATAGGTTTGCATCTCTAAGGCTTGAATTGGGGATGTTAAACAAGGATGCATTGGTTTAAGGGGAGTATTAGTACTTATATGTGATTAAGTGTTGAGATCTCAAACCCTTGAGATTATACTTTCCAAAGCCTTGAAAGTATAGCTCAAAGGTTTGAAGTTTCTCAAACTGCAGAAAATCTCAAGGCCTTGAGATTGTTCTCCAGGTCTTAAAAACATCTGTATTTTTTTTAAAAAGAAAAAAAATGGATCATAAAATATTATATCTTATCTTTTTAGATAACTGTATAATATTTGAATTACTCAGAGGATTTTCTAAAATATCCAAAAATATTTTTTCAAGATTCTTTTTGCATGTTGATATAGCAGAGTCCTTTTATGACTCATCCCTTTCAACCTACTTAAGCTGAAAGTCAGGGCTTATTCCTCTTCATTCTTTCTCAATTCTCTACGACTCTACTCTCTCTCTCTCTCTCTCTCTCTCTCTCTCTCTCAATTTCTCTCAATCACATTCCCTTCTCAAAACCCTAAACCCCAAAATGGAGCGCAAATCAGTCATAATTCAGCAACAGGGGAAGCCTTCTGGCAGAACCAAGAAGAGGGCAAATAAAAAGGAGAAGATTGTGATTTCTGATTAAGATTCAGAAAACACTCAGAGTTTGCATGAGGATACTCCTCCTGCAAAGAAGTCCAGAAAGAAAAGGGAGATGAAGGAACAAGCATTGATCCACAAAAGGAGACAGAGACTCATGGTGGTGATCAACCTATGTCAGACAAGAAGAAAGGGGGAGAGAAGAAAAAGACTGGAGAAGAGGAAAGGGGAAATCTTCTCAAGAAAGCAAGAAGAAATCAACAGAAGGAGAACAAGAGAAGAGCAAACCCACAGAGAAGAAAACTAGGGTTAAGCAGGTTGCTGCTGCAACAAAAAAGGGCTATCAAGGTAAGAATGCACTTCCTTCAGATTGGTTTGTTAGTTCTGAGGTTAGAACTGTGTGGATGCAAGGTTATGCTTCATCTAAGGTAGTTTTCTGTAGTATGGTTTCTGAGGAGCTGTTGGACAAATTGAATATTGTTTGTATGAGAAAATTAAGAGAAACTGCAGTGTGGAAGGTGTTAAATCCTAGTTCAAAAGCCTATCCTAGGTTAACTAGGTTGTTTTATCTGAATTTGGTTTCTGAAGGTGATGATAAGATGGTATTAACTTCAAAAGTGGCCGGGATAGATTTAAGGTTAGATCATAGGACTTTTTCCAAAGTCTTGGGCATTCCTAGGAAGTATAATGTTGGAGATTACCCTGATAGGAAGGAGTGTATGGAAAAGGCAAAAGAGATGTTTTTCATTGATGGTGTACCCTCTGGTCTAAAGCAGTTGACAAACTCTGTGCTCAACTGTGAAGCCAAAATCCTGTTTACAATTCTGATGAGAAGTGTAGTTCCTAGGGAGAACTCAAGGGAATTGGTTACTGATAAGGTTCTTATTTTGATGTATCTGATATCTCAAGGGTTTAAGATAGACTTTCCAACAATTGTCATGGAGCATATGATTTATTGTGCAACCAGAACTAGAAACCATCATCTTCCGTATGCCAAACTGTTACCTCTTTTCTTTGAATATTTGGATGTACCTGTGAAAAGAGAGGAAACGATTACTGGAGGTTTTGGGTTGATTGATGAGAGTTCATTACAGAGGATTGGGGTAGTCCAGACTGGGAAAGGACATTGGAAGTTCTATTCAGATTTGTCAAAGGAGGAACTTGGAGAGAAGGAGTTTGTGAAGCCAAAGGGGGCTACATCAGGGAAAGGACAAGACAATGAGGATTATTCTTTGTTGGTTGAGAAGTTTGAAGATCAGCAGGTTGAGATTGAAGATCTCAGACAAAGGTTATTTGATCTGTCAGCTGAATTTAACCAGTTCAAGGGCTTGATGAATGTTATGAATGGAAAGATGGATGTTGTCATCAAGGGTTTGAACTTGGAGAAGATACCTTCTACTACTAGTCATGACACCAGTGTGGATTCAGATGAAAGGCTAGGAGATTTCTTGAAGAAGAAAAAGAAGCCAATTCGAGTGGTGCTTACTTCAAAAGGTTTGTATGAACAAACTGATGAAGAAGATGCTGGTGAAGACACATGTGTTGATGCAGCTATAGAGGGGGATTCAGTGCAGGTTAAGAAGAAGGTGGACGAGATAATTGAAGAAGTTGTTACAGAAGTGGAAGCTGAACAAGAAGGAAATCAGTCTGCTGAAGATGCTGGAAGTGAGGAAGAAGTTGGAGAAGGCTCAGAGAAAGGCTAGACATCAAAGAAGAATTGAAGATCAGAGAAGACCAAAGCCTTGACCTTTGTAGATAGTGCTTTCTGAGCTGACAGATCTTGGCCACGTGGCAACCATCCAGCACACCCTATTGTGCTCCACACACACTGGATCACCAGCCGAGCTGATCCATGTGGGGGCTGCGAGACAGAGCCCTCGCATACCACTGCACGGGACTTGCTCGAGTTAATTGGCTCCAAGGATGTGGTTCGATTGGGAATCGAAAATGGGTACTTCCCTTACACGAAAGCTCTCAAAGCTCAATCTGCGCAGCTAGAACGGATCTTGGCCGTTCTGGGCACCCTTGCACCAAATCCTTCAACCGCCACCGCCGTCTCTCAAGGAGGAGGAGGCCCTACCGCTCCAGGATTGGGAGTGTCCACCACACCTCCCAACCCTAACCTGCAGACTCCGCTGGCGACTACGCAGCTGCCTTCGATTCAGGGGTCAACAGCTCAGATGTTGCCTCTCACTGCTCACACTCCTCAACCTTCGACTTTGGCATCCAACCCGGCTTTGCAGTACCCCTTGCCTCCTCCAACGGCGATCTGGGGCAATGCGAGCAGCCAATATGTCCCCAATCCTTCGGCGGCATATGTGTCGCCTCCGTCTGCGGCAACCCCTCCTTCTGCTACTGAGGGAAGCATTCCAGAATGCATGACGTCTCTGCAGAAGCGCATGGACACTATTCTGGCTCACCAGTCATTCGCGGATACCATTATCCCGAAGCTAGACAACGATCCACCCATCCCGCGGGAGATCTATCTCATGCCTAACCCGGCGGGGTATAAGGCTCCTAAATGGGACAAGTTTGAGGATGTCAACGGGAACGCTCATGAGCATGTCATGCGTTTCATTGATGTCATGGGGCCATACGGAGCTGATCCCAAACTGCTGATGCGAGAGTTCCCGAAATCTTTGGGGAACGTAGCGTACAAGTGGTACCGAACGTTGGAAGACGGATCCGTGAAGACTTGGGACGGCATGGTCCAGAAGTTCTACACCAAGTTCTTCCAGATGGAAGAAAAGGTGACGATGATCCATCTCTCGCGGATGTATCAGAAGCGCGAGGAGGACGGGATCACTTTCATCAAGAAATTCAGGGCGAAGTCCTTGGAGTGCAAAGATCCAATGCTCGAAAGACGGCTCGTAGAGATATGCCTGCAGTGCATGCGAGACGAATACAAAGGTATGCTCATCAATTTGCAAACACCTACGTTTTCAAAGCTAATTGAATGCACGAAGAACATCGAGCCTATAGTCGAGAGGCAGAAAAGGAAGAACGCTCCGGAGCGATCTTCGAGCGGCACCACCTACAAGATCGGGAGATTCAGCTACAAGAGGGGACGCGAAGCTGAGGTCAATACAGTTTCACCCCAGAAGCAAGCAAAGGTTGTGAACTTCGACGTACCACCTCTGCCATGCTCGGTAGAGGAGGCAAGCGACCTCTGCAGGCAATGGCGCAAGGACGGTGTCCTACCGCCGCTCGAGAAGATACCCTCCAAGGAGATGGTGAGGGACCCTAAGTGATGCGAGTACCACGACAAGGTCATGCACCCCACAGCGGAATGTAAGAAGCTCAGGTTTACATTCGACCAGAAGATGAAGAACGGCGAGCTGATCGTCAGCGATCACAGGAAGGATGTGCGCAACAATCCGCTTCCTGCCCATGCGGAGCAAGACTCAAAAGGCAAAGAGGTCGCCATGATCTCGATCGTAGACTTGGAAGAAGTCGCAGAGGATGGCCTACCCATCATCGCCGAGGTCCATGATGACGAGGAATACAGTATGGACACAGAAGACGAACGTGCCGATCGGATGAAGGGATCGCACGGCTTTAGCAGATTCTTCGACGAGATGAACTTCTCCGAGAAGTGCCGGACAGATATGACGAAAGAAGTCTTGAGGATAGCGGAGGACTATGAGGAGGATCTTGTAGTTTCCAACGGGAAAGTCATCAGGGCGTCTCGCTCTACAGAAAAGATTATGACCTTTTCTGCCAGCGACAAGAAGACAGATGCGAGCCACCAGAGGCCTCTGTACGTGACAGCCATCATCAATGGCGTCGAGTTCAAGCGAGCATTTGTAGACGGAGGAGCAGCGGTCAACGTCGTTTCGCTCCACACACTGAAGCTAGCAGGGATCCCCGAGCACAAGATTGTCAGGCGTCCATCTCCGCTGATGGGATTTGGAAGCGACTCTAGAATGACGATTGGGTGGATCCGCCTGGGCGTGCAGATTGGCAAGATCAAGTGCTCAGCAAAGCTCTATGTCATAGATGCGAACACTACGTATCACATGATCATAGGTCGACCCTGGATTCATCGCTTCGACGCGGTTCCTTCCACGGCTCACCAAGTCATGAAAGCTATCTGGAACGACAGAATAGTCGAGATACCGGCTTCGACAAATCCATTCAACTTGGATGAAGCACATCTTAGCGAGGCAGTATGGTTCACCGAGATGGCGGACGAGCAAACACCTGGACCATTCAACCCTACTCCTTTGCCTCTCTGGGAGGACATCAAGGACCAGTCACCTGCGGGAGTAATGGTCACAAGGGAAGATGCCAAAGAAAAGCCGCCTACACGCGAAGAGGCGCCGCGTATCGCATACCATCGAAAGAACGTGTACACTCTGAAGAGAATCTCAAAACATGACCCCGAAGGCAAGGAGATAGAGAGCTTCTACGCCAATGGGAAGAAGTGCTATCGCATATGAAGGTGCGCGGGGATGTCCTCACACGGGCACGGGGATATCCCTGAGCAAATCAATCAAATCGAGCAAGTTGCGCTAACGGAAAAGCCAATCCAGGGCGCTCCGGATGAGAAGCTCAAAGAAGCACCTGAATGCATGGAAGATAGGCCCATACCACAAAAGCAAGAGCTAAAGGAAGTGTTCCTCAGCCCGAACGAGGAAAAGAAAAGGCCAGTCTTTCTAAGTACGGACCTCACAAGCGAGGATGAGAAAGGACTGCTACAGCTCCTAACTGAATACAAGGATGAGTTCGCATGGGAGTATGATGAGATGCCAGGACTGGATACAAGCATCACTATGCACCGCTTAGACATCATTCCAGGGTCTAAGCCGGTAAAGCAGAGCACAAGAAGCTTCAGGCCGGAGCTTAACGTGAAAATCAAACACGAGATTGTCAAACTCCTGGACGCCAAGTTCATAGAACCGAATCATCATCCCACGTGGCTGGCCAACATTGTGCCAGTGGTAAAGAAGAACGAACAGCTTCGCATCTGCGTGGATTTCCGAGATCTCAATCGCTTCTGCCCCAAGGACGATTTTCCACTGCCCAACATCGATTTGCTTATCGATTCAACAGCAGGCCATCGCATGTTCAGTTTCATGGACGGCTTCAGTGGGTACAACCAGATCAAGATGGACCCTGAAGACGCGCGGAAAACTGCATTCATTACTCCGGTGGGGGTGTTCAACTACACAGTGATGCTGTTCGGTCTCAAAAATGCGGGTGCAACCTATCAGCGGGCCATGATGGCCCTGTTCCACGACATGATGCATAAAGAAGAGGAATTCTATGTGGATGACCTGGTGTTTAAATCCAAGCACGAAGCAGACCACCTCGCAGATCTGCGGTAAGTGTTCAATAGATGTAGACGCTTTCAACTGAAGATGAATCCCATGAAGTGCGCAATTGGGGTGACATCAGGAAAGTTCTTGGGATGCGTAGTCCATCGCCAAGGAATCGAGCCTGACCCTGCGAAAATATCAGCCATAACCAGCATGACGCCGCCCCATAACCAGAGTGCCTTGAAGACATTTTTAGGAAAGCTATCCTATCTGCGGAGATTCATCCCAGCGATTGCCGAAATCACATGCTGTTTTAGTACTCTTCTCAAGAAGGACGCCGTGTACAACTGGGCTCCGGAGCACGAAGCTGCATTCGAAAGGCTGAAGGATCTGCTGACGTCCTCAAAAATAATGATCGCACCTCAACTGGGGTCACCGCTTCTGCTATATCTGACATCAACAAGGAGGTCCATAGGAGCACTCTTGGCTCAGGAGTACGAAGGCCAGGAAAGGCCTAGCTACTACATCTCTCGCATCGTGCAGCCTGCTGAATCAAGGTACACAGACATCGAACGTCATTGCCTTGCTTTGTTCTTCGTAATAGAGAAATTGAAACACTATTTTGCGTCACACAAAGTGGTAGTGGTCACCAAGAGTGATCCCATACGATATCTGCTAACCCACACTACCCCTGGAGGAAGATTGGCGAAATGGTACATGACCATCTCTCAATACGATATCACATGCGTGCGACCGCGAGCGATCAAGTCGCAGGCGGTAGCGGATCTGTTGGCACAGTTCCCCGACAACAGCCATGAACCCGTGGTCGAAGAAGAGCTCGAAGGACCTGAAATCTATGCAATCGACGTTCCCTATTGGACGCTCCATTTCGACGGGTCGTCAACAAGAAAATGCGGAGGCATTGGGATAGTCTTGACCAAACCAGATGGGGAGGTCATACAGATGTCCGCAAAGCTCGACTTTGCAGTCACCAACAATGAGACAGAATATGAAGCCCTCATAGCGGGACTGCGCGCAACAAAGGCTTTGGAAAAAAGCAATCTGACGGTCATGGGAGACTCCAAGTTAATCGTCAAGCAAGCCTCGGGTGAGTACGGTTTGAAGGAGATTAACCTTCTGTCTTACCGGACTCTAGTACAAAAGCTGGTACAACAATTCTGCGATGTGAGGTACGAGCACAAGCCCCGAGCAGACAACAGGCATGCAGACGCTTTGGCAACCTTGGGATCTAAGGACAGCACAGGCAAATGTCCCGCAAGGATCTCCATTGAAGTGCGAACATCGTCGGCATTGACAGAAGATGCGTACGACGACGAATACATGGATGACACGGACTGGAGAAAAGCAATCCTACGAGCTATTGCAGAAGGCACAAGCAGTGAAAGCTGGGCACTCACCAAGGGGTACTGCATACATGATAACACCCTTTACTACAAGGGTCCTGGCGGAATACTCATGCGATGCGTCTCCGAGCAAGAGGGACAACTGCTGTTAGAAAAGATTCACCAACATGCTTGCGGAGAAAGTGAGGTGTCAATCTATCGAAAGGCTCAGAGATATGGCATTCATTGTCCAGACATGTCAACAGCCGCGACCCTGATACAAGGGAAGTGCGAGAGTTGCGCACTAATCAAAGATTCTCTACTCATCGCTCTAACTGATGATGACACGGATTGGAGGAAACCACTCTTTGATTTTCTCACCCAGGGCACCGTACCCGAATCGAGAAAAGAAGCCGAGAAATTGAAAAGGAAAGCATCTCGATACGTAGTACAAGAAAACCTGCTTTGGCGAAGAGGTCATGAGGGCAACTTGCTGCGATGTCTAGACGGTAGAGAAGCACAAGAAGTCATGGACCTTTCTCATCAGGTGGAACACCAAGGAGGTGCGAAATTATGCAGGCAGCTCCTCTCAATTGGATATTTCTGGCCCACAATGGAGGTTGATTGCCGCACCAAAGTGCGACGCTGCCAGGAGTGCCAATTCAAAGGAAACCTAGTTCGCGCTCCCGCCGTGGATCTACATGCATTGGAAACACCATGGCCATTTCACACATGGGCTCTGGACTTCATTGGTCCCATCCGACCAACGTCACACGGGAATCATTTTATTCTCACTGCAACTGAGCTATTCACCAAATGGGTGGAGGCAATACCACTGAAGACGGCAAATGCGTTAGCTGTGGTCAACTTCATTCAAGAAAACATCATATGCAGGTTCGGAATCCCAAACACCATTCTTTCAGATAATGGTACTCCCTTTGTTAATCGCCGGGTAGCTGCGAAGTTAGCGGAGTACAATATCAGGCAAATATGTTCCACCCCCTACTACCCGAAGGGGAACGGGCAAGCCGAAGCGACCAACAAAACGTTGTTGAGGATTTTGAGCAAGATGGTCGCGGATGACCACAAGAAGTGGGCTGATTCTCTAAGCATAGCTCTGTGGGCCTACCGAACTTCTCCAAGGACACCCACGGGGGCCTCACCATTCCTACTATGCTATGGGTCCGAGGCCGTGGTACCTGCGGAGGTGAGAGTCAATTCGGCAAGATTGGCCTTCCACGCACTCTACGAAAATCAACGTGATCATGACTTAGTCTTGCTGGAGGAAAAGCGAGAACTAGCATAAAGGACTAACAAGCGGTATCAAGAAAGGATTGCTCGCGCTTACAATAAGACGGTCCGGCGAAGAGATTTCGCAGTTGGAGACTTGGTCCTGCGCGCATCTGACCACTGCATGCGAGAAGCGGCTCACCCAAAGTTCGCAGCCAATTGGGAAGGACCCTTCGAAGTCACAGAAGTCTTTGACAGTGGCTACTGCAGCATACGAAGGTTGCACGGAACAACCTCAACCCTGAGTTCAGTCAACATGCGCTGGATTAAGAAGTACTATCCCTGAATTCTCTCATTTCATGCGTTTTATTATAACGTCGCTTAATGTCTTGTATGGCTACGATTTATACAATCTCCTCTCCCATATGAGAGGATTGTAATCTCATCTCTCCCATATGAGAGCGTTATAATAAGAGAATTCTCCCAGATGAGAAACTTCATATTTCTGGATGTCAATTTTGCTTCATTTTAGTTTGTTATAACTGTTAACAATGGGTTATCCGCTACAATAGCAATCTGTACAAATGCGATCTTAATTGATCATCTAAGCCTATCTGTCACGATAGCACCTCATGCGAAATGCGATCTTAATTGATCATCTAAGCCTATCTTTCACGATAGCAGCTCATGCGAAATGCGATCTTAATTGATCATCTAAGCCTATCTTTCACGATAGCAGCTCATGCGAAATGCGATCTTAATTGATCATTTAAGCCTATCTGTTACGATAGCAGCCTATGCAAATGCGATCTTAATTGATCATCTAAGCCTATCTGTTACGATAGCAGCCTATGCAAAATGATCTTAATTGATCTTCTAAAGCCTATCTGTAACGATAGCAGCCTATGCGAAAAACGATCTTAATTGATCCTCTAAGCCTATCTGTCACGATAGCAGCCTATGCAAAACGATCTTAATTGATCTTCTAAAGCCTATCTGTTACGATAGCAACTCATGCGAAAAAAAAAACGATCTTAATTGATCTTCTAAAGCCTATCTGCTACGATAGCAACTCATGCGAAATACGATCTTAATTGATCTTCTAAAAGCCTATCTGTTACGATAGCAGCCTATGCAAAATGATCTTAATTGATCTCATAAAGCCTATCTAATACGATAGCAACTCATGCGAAAAAAAACGATCTTAATTGATCTTCTAAAGCCTATCTGTTACGATAGCAACTCATACGAAAAACGATCTTAATTGATCTTCTAAAAGCCTATCTGTTACGATAGCAACTCACGCGAAAAACGATCTTAATTGATCTCCTAAAGCCTATCTGCTACGATAGCAACTCATGCGAAAATTGATCTTAATTGATCTTCCAAACCTATCTGCGGTGATAGCAGCATTATACAAATGCGATAGCAATATTGTGAAAAACGATCTTAAGTGATCTACAAAGGTCTATCTGATATGATAGCACGTGAATCTGAAAGCAAATCACAAGCCCATCTGACAAGATGGCACAGCTGCGAAAATACGATCTCGAATGATCTAGTAAAACATCTGCGAATTCATATGGCAGATAGCAAATGCGAAACGTGTACATAGAATTATGCAAGGCGAAATATGCCGAAACGCATGTGAAATTGTATTTTGTTGTAACAAGACAACAGATAATACAAAAAGCTATTTATCATTATGAGTCAAAAAGACTTACAATTTATCTGTCTAGATAGCAGCTTACAAGCGAAAAAGCTCAAATCTAACTAAGCAGGTGTGCACAAGAGATTCCGGCGAGGAGACCTCCGTGTACACCGTAGGTAGAGGATCAGGGATCGCACAGGAAGAGTGGGGTTGTGTGTAGGGAGAGAGTAAGGCAGTAGCAATGTCTGAGAGAGAGACAGAGGTTTGGCAGAGCTTCCGCGTATGGCCAGTGTGTTCTCCTTTGTATGGAAAGGTTAACGTCCTATATATAGCAGAGAACGTGACCGTTGTAGTGTGGTTAATGCGCCCATTGATGGCGGCTTAATTAGCTTAACCATAACGGCACGTTCGTCCGAGTATATAGGGACCGTTACAGCACGTTGTGCGCGAATACCGGAATCGTTACGAGGTTGACCGGGTTTGACCGGATTGACCGGGTTTATGGAGCTCGTGCCATAAATCTCTCAAAACAGTTACTAAAGGTCGCGCGCGGGCTTGGCTCGCACGCGACAGGGCTTACTCTAGCCTCCAAACCACTAAGTCCCTACAAGTCCCGTGCAGTGGTATGCGAGGGCTCTGTCTCGCAGCCCCCACATGGATCAGCTCGGCTGGTGATCCAGTGTGTGTGGAGCACAATATGGTGTGCTGGATGGTTGCCACGTGGCCAAGATCTGTCAGCTCAGAAAGCACTATCTACATTAGCCCCCTTTCTGCGCGTGAAGACTCATAGCTGTATAGACTTCCATGCGCGGAAACCAACATACGCGTTGCCGCCACGCACCAATTCAAATACGGGTAAGTTCAACCCCCTCGTGCGTGCCATTATGACCTAAAACCCCTAGAGTCGTGCTGTCTGGCTTCTAGAGTTTTAGGCGTGACGTCAGCTTGTCCTGTGATTGCGCGATTCGACGGTGACGGTTGCGATTCGACTACTGAAAGGACGCAACCTTTCATTGTTTTTTTGGATAAATACTTTGTATCCGGCACTGTTGCAAAGCATCACTTCTTTCTCTTAAAGTGAATGGTACCTGGAGATCTTCGAGAGCAGATTCAGATAATCAATCATCAGTTCAAAACTGCAAATCGTCTTCTTCAACTGTGCATATCCAAGCAAGCTTTGCGGAAACGAGGTTGGCCTTGTTCAATTTCGATTTAAAATACCAGTGTATGCTTTGAACTGCGCTGAATCTGTAAACCCATATAATCTGTTGGAACTTGTGAAGAAGCTTCAGGCTTTGGACCCAATTGCGGCTTGATCCCTCAATAATAAGGACCTTGGATAGGGTTTTGAAATCCCCTGATAATGCAACCCTCTAATTTCTGAAATTGATACCAGAAACTGTTCATCTTTCTTTCTGTTGATCTTGAATCTCGAAATTCAAACTGAAGTAGCATATTTCTCCCCCCTTTTTCTTGCTCTTCCACAGGAATGGCCAAGACAAAAGGAACCAAACCTAACAAGGAGGACGAAGAGATCCCCGATCTTCCGCAGGCTTTGTGGCGAAAAGCCCCCTATTTAGGTGGCCAAGATTTTTACCATGCGAGGGTTAAGGCGAAGAGAATGCCTGCTCCTGTCCCAATTGAGGGATTGCTAACACTGACTCGCCCGGTTAACTCAGCCTTGCTCGGGTTAATTGGCTCCGAGGATGTGGTTCGATTGGGAATCGAAAATGGGTACTTCCCCTATACTGCGATTTCTACCCAAGATTTTGTCCAGAAATTGGAATACATGGATGAGTGGATTGACCACGTGTTGACCAATCATGCCGCGACTCTTGATGAGGCCGGCGTATACTTCGCTGTTCGTGCTATGAAGGGTGCTGCCGTGAAGCTGGACCAGTCCATGCTTCTAGACCTTCTTTCCCGCTACTCGCCTGCGACTCACACATTCCACTTTGCTGAGTTCGAGGCTGCTCCTACACTCGAGGACGTGCAGATGTTGTACGATCTTTCTCCCATGGGCGAGGTGGACCCTTTGAGTCCTTTGAGGACGGCTGCGGAGATTGCCTTGTACACGCAGATGGAGGAATGCCTGGCAGAGGTAAAGAAAATCTCCACCCGGTGGACCACTACGAAAGCCCTTCCAAACTGGCAATTGGTTGATACGTCTGCGAAGAACACCTAGAACAAATGGTTGCAGTACTTCTTTCGAGACTATGCGAACAGCAGCATCACTAAGAAACTTCTGAGTGAGAACCCAGAGGCCGAGAATTATGTGGAGGGTAAGGGCTATCACTTGAACCTCTGTGCTTTCCTCTGTGCTTGGTTGTCGAGGTACTTGATTGACGGTCACCCACATGACGGGGTCTTTTACCATGTTTTGCCAATTGCTGTGAGGCTCGCCCTTGGCCAGAGAGTCGCACTCGGACCCTTGGTCTTGGGCACGCTGTACTATCGGCTTGATCAGTTAGTTCTAGCCATGAAAGAGTCGCGTGGCCGCCTCGATGTACTGACTTTTGTCAATATTTCCTTTTTGACAATGTGGGTCTTCGAGCGGTGGCCATCCTATGCCCCAACTGCTCTCAAACCCGACAAGTGGTGTCCCCCAGGTGAGACGGAGGAGCGCAACAGCGGCAGAGCTGCGAGGTGGTTCGGAGCGAACAATACCAAGTGCGTTTGGAGCTTGATATGCGACAAACGGAAAGAGTTTACTGCCAGGCCCTATGCCACACGTGTTGAGAACGTGCGATGGTTTCCAAAGCTGTACCCCTCTAAGGGTGCTGTCTTCTCAGAAGAGCTCCTCTTCGAAGAGGGATCGCATTTCCATGAGCGCTATCGCGAGTTCTTTTGCTGGTGCCTACGAGGTTCCCTTCCTGCCCTCGCAGAGCATATTCGTGAGCTCGCGCCAAGATATGAGAGGATTACCGTGGATGTTGACCCCACTCGAGTTTCTCCCCTGTTCGGCTTTGATGTAGTGGCACCATCAATCTGGCCCCAGTCCATTATCAGAGGTTGTTATAAGCGCTTGCTAACAAAGGAGTGCAAGACAGTATTCATGAACAATCTTCCCTTTGAGCAGCCTGCAGGGACCTGCGAGGGTGGTTGTTCTCAGAACTGGCTCGCATACTGGATCGCCCAGAAAACGAGGATTGAGACGCAGTCGGCCGCACAGCCAAGTAGAACTCCCTTGATCAAGAGAAACTCTTTCCCGTTTCGGCCCAATTGCAGTCTGAGCGAGTCTGAGTATGGTTGCTACTCGTTGCTGGATCATGAGAACCATTTGTGCCCTGACGTCATTTTGAAGGAAAAGATCGCCGCAGTTAAGAAGGGCGACACGCATGTCTTCAGATATAGCCAGGCTTTTGCTAAGGTAAGCACTTTTTCCCGCGTGCGTTAAGCTTCTTGATTTCCTTATGCTGATGCCTTTATTTTGTACTGTTTGCTGTAGTGTCATGTGCGGAGATTCGCATCTGGTGATCGCTCCAAGTCGTTGGTTAACACCATTGTTGCCACCAGAAGACAAAAGCAGCCGTTTCTGCTAGCATGGAGGATGGACCCTGAGGTCGAAACCAAGATTCGCACAGTCATGAATGCTTTCGCTGACTCGCTGATAGACAATGCTCCGGCCTCGTCACCTCCCGGAGATGATCCGTCCCCTCCAGCGAATGTGGCGCCGAGAGTGAAGAGACGCAGGCAAAAGGGAATTACGATTTCTTCCCCTAGAAGTGCTCCAACTTCTCCCCCGGGGAGGTCCCTTTATGTCAAGGACAAAGGCAAGGGTCGCATGCCCAGCAAAGTGCGGAAAGAGCTCGCAGTTGAGACTTTCGTTCCATTCAACCAGGAGGAAGAAGGAGAGAGACAGGAGCCCAGAGAAAGTGATGAAGAAGAAGAAAGAACAGTGGTGATGCATGAGGAGGAATGAGGAGGTACCTCCGTCGCGTTTCCTTTCCCATTATCATAATTCTTTTGCAATTCTTTCTTAAACCAATCGTATCTTCGCAGATGATGATGATGAGATCATCGGTGGCCTTTTGGCTAAAAGACAAAAGAGAGATACCCATTCTGGCATTCCAGACGATCCCATAAGCGAGGACGTTCTTGCTGAGTCCCGGAAGACAGCCGCGGAAGCTGCTGAAAGAAGGAGGCAGCGGGAAGAGGAGGAGCTCGAGCGTGTGAGACAGCGGAGCCCCGAAGAGCAGCATGTTGACGAATTAGTGCGTCCAGTTGACGAGGAAGATGTACTCCCCGAAGTAGTGACTCCTCATGCGGAAGAGGAAGATGAGGTTCCAGAAGAGGATGCAGCAGCCCTGGAGCAAGCCCAAGCAGGCTTCGAAGAAATCGCAGGCGGCGATAAAGGTGAGATCTTCAATCTCGCAGTAACTTATAGAGATGTTATTGTGGGTGCGTTAAAGCATGGTGTGTCAAAGGCTGACATTCGCCGTTGGCTAGTAGACAAGTGCGGAGAACCTTCAGGTAATCATTTGAGCGATACGCATGTACTAGGCCTTAGCAACTTGAAACATAATCATGACTGGTTTATTCGCATCCCAGGTCATGCGCGTTTTAAAGACCTGCTTAATGAGGACACACTAATAGGGCGTGGTTCCACGTCTTTAGTGTATGACGAAGATAAACCAATCCCACCTTCGCGTGGAGGTGCTTGCTCTTAGCTTTAGCAAAGATAGTAAAATATAATTCAATGCGAGTTACCTCATACCATCGCATTTTGTATCGCAGGCAATGTTGAGGAACACGCGCCGGAGCAAAGAAGTCAGCCTTCTGCGTCCTATGTTCCGATTCCGAGCCCTCATACTGAGAAGCCCGTCGCAGCTACTGATCACGCATGTGAGCCCCTCGAGGACATCATCGAACTTTCCGACGATGCTGAAGCTGGTGCCGTGCTAATGGATGAAGATGCCCCTGCTGGTGCTGAGGAAGTAAGGACAAGTACTGCCGATGCTTCCGCATCTGAGAACGTCCCTCGCCAAGCGAGTTCGGCTGTCACTTCGCCTCCGGCGATGACTGAGTCGGCGGCACCTATTCCTGCGTGGAGCTTTTGGGGCTCGCAGGTTGGGAATGCAGTCGCAGATGGTGCGGCCTACACTCTTCCTTCTAACTATGAGGAGTTAGAGCTCGCGGCTGACAGGAGAGCTATGGAGCAAGGGCAGTCTTCAACGACTCCAGTAATGCGCATTCCTTCTCTTCGTGAGATTCTCGAAGGAACTGGTAAGTAGTGATTCACTGTTTGCATTCGCATGGTGCATTTGCGAGTTTGATAGCATAACTTAGCTTTGACATTTCTTCAGGTTTGAAGCAAACTGATGTGGACTGGTTAGTTCGGATGCGCCTCACCTACCCCCGATCGTTTGCAAGATCTCTGGAGATAGGGCCTTTTGACAGGAGGCTGTTTCTTACCGAAGCCATTTGGATTTTGGAGCAGCTGTCTGCGGCCACGCCTGAGACCATTTCTGTCCAGAGCGCCGAATTGCTTTGTGGCATGTGCCAAAATCTTCTTACCAAAGTTCAAGGCAGACTGGGTTTCAGATTTCTTATGAAAAGAGTCACTCTGATTCGCGCAGCCGTAACTTTGAAGCTCGGCCACCAGAACCTCGCAGCTGAAAAGCAGAAGGTGGAGCAGCAGAAGAAAAAGGCTGAAGAAGCTACGAAGCTCTATCATGAGATGAATGCCAAGTGCGAGCAATTGAAGCAAGAAGTGGAGCAGGTAGAGAAGCTGAGCCATCAGTTCGCACCCCATGACTCCTTGATCAAGAATTTGCTTTTGACTTTTTGAATTTGAAAAATAGCAAGGGTATTAGCTGAAACATTAATGTAATGTCTGAAACATTAATGTAATGTTGCTAGGGTTTCTCCCCTTTTTTTTTAACAACAAGAATCAACTTGCCCGTTTTGCCCTTTCCGGGATTTGATAGGATATCTCTGTGCATATCCAATTATGACATCAGCAATTGATACTGTGCTTGATTTTCGCGCTAATTTTTCGGAAGATAAGCACGC
The DNA here is from genome assembly GCA_023055425.1 of Linanthus parryae. NCBI lineage: Eukaryota > Viridiplantae > Streptophyta > Magnoliopsida > Ericales > Polemoniaceae > Linanthus > Linanthus parryae. The sequence goes on along the minus strand of JALGPY010000011.1, from coordinate 27,410,652 downwards.
TTTCGTTGGGAAGTCCATCCGAATCATGACCATCCGTCATTTATTAAGATACGCAACTGAATCGTCGTAGCCTTTAGTAGGGTAATTGATCGTTACCGCTTTTCAAGGCGTAAGTGATTGGCCTTACCCTCTTTTCAAATTCTGCTGACTCATCTTTGGCAAGTAAAGAGTCTCCACAGGGTCTATATAAACCCTGTCTTTGCCATTTGGGTTCTTCATCCCAAAAATGTGCTTTGCCGTGAGTCCTTACGACTGCTGGCTTCAACGCTTGTTTTTCGTTGATTCATGGCAACTTCAAGTTGTGAATCCTGAGTTTGCGCTTTGTGCTATAGAAATAGTTTCCAAGATCCACTTTATGAGGAATATTGTTCTTTATAACCGTCATAAAGAAGATGGAGATGATATCTCATGTGTGTTCGAAGAATTTTCTTCGTGTATTATGTTTGCAGGTCATGTTTCCGGCCGCCTCCCGGTGAGGTGCAGCGCCGAAGTGACCGTGCTACCGTCTCGTAATGAACGGCGGAATTCTCCTCCAGCATCCCTGGAGGAGGATTTCTTGCCTCTTCGTTCTTGAACTCAGGGGGCTCGTCAATGCCCTTGTCTATCATGACAAGGAGTCCATCACCAGAGGAATGACTGCTTCCCCTGTTTTGCACGGCGGCATACGCCGGAACAGGAGGTTCCTCCGGTGCCTATCTTGATCAGACAGAGGCCTTTGTCACCCCTTGGGGTTTTGGACGTACCGTCACCCAGATCTTGCCGCTAGGGACGTAGCAAATGACGAGTTGATCTCTTTGCAGCAGCATCCCTTTTGCTATAGATCTTTGGCCGCAGATCTGTGTATTGCATAGCCGGTGTTAGAACCGGTGGGTTCATACTTTCTCAGTTAGGATTCCCTCGATGTGTCACTTCTCGCTTGTCAGCTACTTTTCGAATGTATTGTAAGCCATGTTGGCTGTATAGTTAGATTTGAGCTTTTTCGCTTGTAAGCTGCTATCTAGACAGATAAATTGTAAGTCTTTTTGACTCATAATGATAAATAGCTTTTGTATTATTTGCTGTGCTGTTGCAACAAAATACAATTTCGCATGCGTATCGGCATATTTCGCCTTGCATAATGCTATGTACATGTTTCGCATTTGCTATCTGCCATATGAATTCACATATGTTTCACTAGATCGTTCAAGATCATATTTTCGCAGCCGTGCCATCTCGGCAGATGGGCTTGTGATTAGCCTTTGATGCACGTGCTATCATATCAGATAGACCTTTGTAGATCACTTAGGATCATTTTCACAATATTGCTATCGTAGCAGATAGTCTTTAGTAGATCAATTAAGATCGTTCTTCGCGCGAATTGCTATCGTGGCAGATAGGCTTTACTAGATCAATTAAGATCGTTTTTCGCAGGAGTTGCTATCGTAATAGATAGGCTTTAGAAGATCAATTAAGATCGCATTTGCATAGGCTGCTATCGTAACAGATAGGCTTAGATGATCAATTAAGATCACATTCGCATAGGCTGCTATCATAACAGATAGGCTTAGATGATCAATTAAGATCGCATTTTCATAGGCTGCTATCGTAACAGATAGGCTTGAATGATCAATTAAGATCGCATTTGCATAGGCTGCTATCGTAACAGATAGGCTTGAATGATCAATTAAGATCGCATATGCATAGGCTGCTATTGTAGAGGATAAACCATTGTTAACAGTTATAACAAACTAAAATGAAGCAAAATTGACATCCAGAAATATGAAGTTTCTCATTTGGGAGAATTTCTTTATTATAACGCTCTCATATGGGAGAGATGAGATTACAATCCTCTCATATGGGAGAGGAGATTGTGTAAATCGTAGCCATACAAGACATTAAACGACGTTATAATAAAACGCATGAAATGAGAGAAGTCAGGGATAGTACTTCTTAATCCAGCGCATGTTGACTGAACTCGGGGTTGAGGTTGTGCCGTGCAACCTTCGTATGCTGCAATAGCCACTGTCGAAGACTTCTGTGACTTCGAAGGGTCCTTCCCAATTGGCTGCGAACTTTGGGTGAGCCGCTTCTCGCATGCAGTGGTCAGATGCGCGCAGGACCAAGTCTCCAACTGCGAAATCTCTTCGCTGGACCGTCTTATTGTAAGCGCGAGCAATCCTTTCTTGATATCGCTTGTTGGTTCTTTTGGCTTGTTCTCGCTTTTCCTCTAGAAAGACTAAGTCACGATCACGTTGATTTTCGTAGAGTGCGTGGAAGGCTAGCCTTGCCGAATTGACTCTCACTTCCGCAGGTACCACGGCCTCAGCCCCATAGCATAGTAGGAATGGTGAGGCCCCCGTGGGTGTCCTTGGAGAAGTTCGGTAGGCCCACAGAGCTATGCTTAGAGAGTCGGCCCACTTCTTGTGGTCATCTGCGACCATCTTGCTCAAAATTCTCAACAGTGTTTTGTTGGTCGCTTCGGCTTGTCCATTTCCCTTCGGGTAATAAGGGGTAGAACATATTTGCCTGATATTGTACTCCGCTAATTTCGCAGCTACCTGGCAATTAACAAAGGGAGTACCGTTATCAGAAAGAATGGTGTTTGGGATTCCGAACCTGCATATGATGTTTTCCTGGATGAGGTTGACCACGCTTAGCGCATTTGCCGTTTTCAGTGGTAAGGCTTCCACCCATTTGGTGAATAGCTCAGTTGCGGTGAGAATAAAATGATTCTCGTTTGACGCTGGTCGGATGGGACCGATGAAGTCTAAGGCCCATGTGTGAAATGGCCATGGCGTCCCTAATGCATGTAGATCCACGGCGGGAGCGTGCAATAGGTTTCCTTTGAATTGACACTCCTGGAAGCGTCGTACTTTGGTGCGGCAATCGACCTCCATCGTGGGCCAGAAATATCCAATTGAGAGGAGCTGCCTGCATAATTTCGCACCTCCTTGGTGTTCCACCTGATGAGAAAGTTCCATGACTTCTTGTGCTTCTCTGCCGTCTAGACATCGCAGCAAATTGCCCTCGTGACCTCTTCGCCAAAGAAGATTTTCTTGTACTACATATCGAGATGCTTTCCTCTTTAATTTTTCGGCTTCTTTTCTCGATTCAGGCACGGTGCCCTGAGTGAGAAAATCAAAGAGTGGCTTTCTCCAATCCGTGTCATCATTGGTTAGAGCAATGAGTAAAGAATCTTTGATTAGTGTGCAACTCTCGCACTTCCCTTGTATCAGGGCCGCGGCTGTTGACATGTCTGGCCAATGAATGCCATATCTCTGAGCCTTCCGGTAGATTGACACCTCGCTTTCTCCGCAAGCATGTTGGTGAATCTTTTCTAACAATAGTTGTCCCTCTCGCTCGGAGACGCATCGCATGAGTATTCCACCAGGACCCTTGTAGTAAAGGGTGTTGTCATGTATGCAGTACCCTTTTGTGAGTGCCCAGCTTTCACTGCTTGTGCCTTCTGCAATGGCTCGTAAGACTGCTTTTCTCCAGTCCGAATCATCCATGTGTTTGTCGTCTCTCGCGTCTTCTGCCAACGCTGAGGATGTCCGCACTTCGATCGAGATCCTCGCGGGACATTTGTCTGTACTGACCTTGGAACCCAAGGTTGCCAAAGCGTCCACATGCCTGTTGTCTGCTCGGGGCTTGTGCTCGTACCTCACATCGCAGAATTGCTGTACCACCTTTTGTACTAGAGTCCGATAAGACAGAAGGTTAATCTCCTTCAAACCGTACTCGCCCAAGGCTTGCTTGACGATCAGCTTGGAGTCTCCCATGACCGTCAGATTGCTTACTTCCAAAGCTTTTGCTGCGCGCAGTCCCGCTATGAGGGCTTCATATTCTGCCTCGTTATTGGTGACTGCAAAATCGAGCTTTGCGGACATCTGTATGACTTCCCCATCCGGCTTAGTCAAGACTATCCCAATGCCTCCACCTTTCCTTGTTGACGAGCCGTCGAAGTGGAGCGTCCAATAGGGCACGTCGATTGCATAGATTTCAGGGCCTTCGAGTTCTTCTTCGATCACGGGCTCGTGGCTGTTGTCGGGGAACTGTGCCAACAGATCCGCTACCGCCTGCGACTTGATCGCTCGCGGTCTCACGCATGTGATATCATATTGAGAGATGGTCATGTACCATTTCGCCAATCTCCCGCCGGGAGTAGTGTGAGTTAGCAGATATCGTATAGGATCGCTTTTGGTTACCACTACTACTTTATGCGATGCGAAGTAGTGTTTCAATTTCTCTATTACAAAGAACAAAGCAAGGCAATGACGTTCGATGTCTGTGTACCTTGATTCAGCAGGCTGCACGATGCGAGAGATGTAGTAGCTAGGCCTTTCCTGGCCTTCGTACTCCTGAGCCAAGAGTGCTCCTATGGACCTCCTTGTTGATGTCAGATATAGCAGAAGCGGTGACCCCAGTTGAGGTGCGATCATTATTTTTGAGGACGTCAGCAGATCCTTCAGCCTTTCGAATGCAGCTTCGTGCTCCGGAGCCCAGTTGTACACGGCGTCCTTCTTGAGAAGAGTACTAAAACAGCATGTGATTTCGGCAATCGCTGGGATGAATCTCCGCAGATAGGATAGCTTTCCTAAAAATGTCTTCAAGGCACTCTGGTTATGGGGCGGCGTCATGCTGGTTATGGCTGATATTTTCGCAGGGTCAGGCTCGATTCCTTGGCGATGAACTACGCATCCCAGGAACTTCCCTGATGTTACCCCAAATGCGCATTTCATGGGATTCATCTTTAGTTGAAAGCGTCTACATCTATTGAACACCTTCCGTAGATCTGCGAGGTGATCTGCTTCGTGCTTGGATTTAACCACCAGATCATCCACATAGAATTCCACTTCTTTATGCATCATGTCGTGGAACAGAGCCATCATGGCGCGCTGATAGGTTGCACCCGCGTTTTTGAGGCCGAAAGGCATTACTGTGTAATTGAACACCCCCACCGGAGTGATGAATGCAGTCTTCCGCGCGTCTTCGTGGTCCATCTTGATCTGGTTGTACCCGCTTAAGCCATCCATGAAACTGAACATGCGGTGGCCCACTGTTGAATCGATAAGAAAATCGATGTTGGGCAGTGGAAAATCGTCCTTGGGGCAGAAGCGATTGAGGTCTCGGAAATCCACGCAGATGCGGAGCTGTCCGTTCTTCTTCACCACTGGCACGATGTTGGCCAGCCATGTGGGATGATGATTTGGCTCTATGAATTTGGCATCCAGGAGTTTGACAATCTCCTGCTTAATTTTCACATTAAGCTCCGGCCTGAAGCTCCTCGTGCTCTGCTTTACCGGCTTAGACCCTGGAATGATGTCTAAGCGGTGCATAGTGATGCTTGTATCCAGTCCCGGCATCTCATCATACTCCCATGCGAACACGTCCTTGTATTCGGTTAGAAGTTGTAGCAGTCCTTGCTCCTCCTCGCTTGTGAGGTCCGCACTTAGAAAGAATGGCCTTTTCTTTTCCTCGTTCGGGCTGAGGAACACCTCCTTTAGCTCTTGCTTTTGTGGTCTGGGCCTATCTTCCATGCATTCAGGCGCTTCTTTGAGCTTCTCATCTGGAATGCTCTGCATTGGCTCTTCTGTTACCGCAATTTGCTCGATTTGCCCAGGGATATCCCCATGCCCGTGAGAGGACATCCCCGCGCACCTTCATATGCGATAGCATTTCTTCCCATTGGCGTAGAATCTCTCTATCTCCTTGCCTTCAGGGTCATGTTTTGAGATTCTCTTCAGAGTGTACACGTTATTTCGATGGTATGCGATACGCGGCGCCTCTTCGCGTGTAGGCGGCTTTTCCTTGGTATCTTCTCTTGTCACCATCACTCCCGCGGGTGACTGGTCCTTGATGTCCTCCCAGAGAGGCAAAGGAGTAGGGTTGAATGGTCCCGGTGTTTGTTCGTCCGCCATCTCGGTAAACCACACTGCCTCGCTAAGATGTGCTTCATCCAAGTTGAATGGATTCGTTGAAGCCGGTATCTCGACTACTCTGTCATTCCTGATAGCTTTCATAACCTGGTGCGCTGTTGAAGGAATCGCGTCGAAGCGATGAATCCAGGCTCGACCTATGATCATGTGATACGTGGTGTTTGCGTCTATGACATAGAACTTTGCTGAGCACTTGATTTTGCCAATCTGAACGCCCAGGCGGATCCATCCGATCGTCATTCTAGAATCGCTTCCGAATCCCATCAGCGGAGATGGACGCTTGACGATCTTGTGTTCGGGGATCCCTGCTAGCTTCAGTGTGTGGAGCGGAACGACGTTGACCGCTGCTCCTCCATCAACGAATGCTCGTTTGAACTCGACGCCATTGACGATGGCCGTCACGTACAGAGGCCTCTGGTGGCTCGCATCTGTCTTCTTTTCGCTGGTAGAAAAGGTCATAATCTTTTCTGTAGAGCGAGACGCCCTGATGACTTTCCCGTTGGAAACTACAAGATCCTCCTCGTAGTCCTCCGCTATCCTCAAGATTGCTTTCGTCATGTCTGTCCGGCACTTCTCTGAGAAGTTCATCTCGTCGAAGAATCTGCTAAAGCCGTGCGACCCCTTCATCCGATCGGCACATTCGTCTTCTGCGTCCATGTTGTAGTCCTCGTCATTGCGGACCTCTGCGATGATGGGTAGACCATCCTCTGCGAATTCTTCCAAGTCGACAATTGAGATCATGGCAACCTCCTTGCCTTTTGATTCTTGCTCCGCGTGGGCAGGAAGCGGATTGTTGCGCACATCCTTCCTGCGGTCGCTGACGATCAGCTCGCCGTTCTTCATCTTCTGGTCGAATGTGAACCTGAGCCTTTTACATTCCGCTGTGGGGTGCATGACCTTGCCGTGGTACTCGCACCACTTAGGATCTCTCACCATCTCCTTAGAGGGTATCTTCTCGAGCGGTGGCAGGACGCCGTCCTTGCGCCACTGTCTGCAGAGGTCGCTTGCCTCCTCTACTGAGCATGGCAGGGGTGGTACATCGAAGTTCACAACCTTCGCTTGCTTCTGGGGTGAAACTGTGTTGACCTCAGCTTCGCGTCCCCTCTTGTAACTGAATCTCCCGATCTTGTAGGTGGTGCTGCTCGGAGGTCGCTCCGGAGCGTTCTTCTTTTTCTGCCTCTCAACTATAGGCTCGATGTTCTTTGTGCATTCAATTAGCTTTGAAAACGTAGGTGTTTGAAAATTAATGAGCATACCTTTGTATTCGTCTCGCATGCACTGCTGGCATATCTCTACGAGCCGGCTTTCGAGCATTGGATCTTTGCACTCCAAGGACTTCGCCCTAAATTTCTTGATGAAAGTAATCCCATCCTCCTCGCGCTTCTGGTACATCCGCGAGAGATGGATCATCGTCACATTTTCTTCCATCTGGAAGAACTTGGTGTAGAACTTCTGGACCATGTCGTCCCAAGTCATCACGGACCTGGCTTCCAGCGTTCGGTACCACTTATACGCCACGTTCCCTAAAGATTTTGGGAACTCTCGCATTAATAATTTGGGATCGGCTCCGTATGGCCCCATGACATCAATGAAACGCATGACATGCTCATGAGCGTTTCCGTTGACATCCTCGAACTTGTCCCATTTAGGAGCTTTGTACCCCGCCGGGTTAGGCATGAGATAGATCTCTCGTGGAATGGGTGGATCGTTGTCCAGCTTCGGGATAATGGTATCCGCGAATGACTGGTGAGCCAGAATAGTGTCCATGCGCTTCTGCAGAGACGTCATGCATTCTGGAATGCTTCCATCGGTAGTCGAAGGAGGGGTTGCCGCAGGCGGGGGCGACACATACGCCGTCGAAGGATTGGGGACATATGGACTACTCGCATTGCCCCAAATCGCCGTTGGAGGGGGCAAGGGGTACTGCAAAGTCGGGTTAGATGCCAAAGCCGAGGGCTGAGGAGTGTGAGCAGTGTGAGGCAACATCTGAGCTGTTGACCCATGAATCGGAGGCGGCTGCGCATTCGCAGGTGGAGTTTGCAGGTTAGGGTTGGGAGGTGTGGTTGACACTCCCAGTCCCGGAGCAGTAGGGCCTCCTCCTCCTTGAGAGACAGCGGTGGCTGATGAAGGATTTGGTGCGAGGGTGCCCAGAACGGCCAAGATCCGTTCTAGCTGCACGGATTGGGCTTTGAGAGCTTTCGCCTGAATTTGAACCGTGGCGTCCAAAGACTCTAGCGTCGGTGTCTCGCCGGGAGTGGTAGGAGTACGGCGGGTCTCCTATCCCGAGGCGGTTTCGGTGGAAGGCGATCTGTTGCTGATATCATCCTCCTGAGACATGGTTGCTTTGGTTGGTAAGTTCACGTCAGGTTCACCAAAATGTGCACAAGAGATTCCGGCGAGGAGACCTCCGTGTACACCGTAGGTAGAGGATCAGGGATCGCACAGGAAGAGTGGGGTTGTGTGTAGGGAGAGAGTAAGGCAGTAGCAATGTCTGAGAGAGAGACAGAGGTTTGGCAGAGCTTCCGCGTATGGCCAGTGTGTTCTCCTTTGTATGGAAAGGTTAACGTCCTATATATAGCAGAGAACGTGACCGTTGTAGTGTGGTTAATGCGCCCATTGATGGCGGCTTAATTAGCTTAACCATAACGGCACGTTCGTCCGAGTATATAGGGACCGTTACAGCACGTTGTGCGCGAATACCGGAACCGTTACGAGGTTGACCGGGTTTGACCGGATTGACCGGGTTTATGGAGCTCGTGCCATAAATCTCTCAAAACAGTTACTAAAGGTCGCGCGCGGGCTTGGCTCGCACGCGACAGGGCTTACTCTAGCCTCCAAACCACTAAGTCCCTACAAGTCCCGTGCAGTGGTATGCGAGGGCTCTGTCTCGCAGCCCCCACATGGATCAGCTCGGCTGGTGATCCAGTGTGTGTGGAGCACAATATGGTGTGCTGGATGGTTGCCACGTGGCCAAGATCTGTCAGCTCAGAAAGCACTATCTACAGCAGGCAACATGGCTTACAGTACATTCGAAAAGTAGCTGACAAGCCAGCAGAGACACACCACGCGAATCCTGACTGAAAAGGATGAACCCAACGGTTCTAACACCGGCTATGCGACACGCAGATCTGCGGCCAAAGATCTGTAGCAAGTAGGATGCTTCGGAGAAGAGATCAACTCGCCATTAGCTGCATCCATGGAGGCAATGGTCTGGGCGGTCCTATGTCCAAGATCTCAGGATCTGACAAGACCCCTGTCTGATCAAGATATGTACCGGAGGAACCTCCTGTTCCGGCGTACACAGTCGCCCAGAACAGGGGAAGCAGTCATTCCTCTGGTACTGGGTTCCTTGTCATGATAGACAAGGGCATTGACAAGCCTCCTGAGTTCAAGAACGAAGAGGCAAGAAATCCTCCTCCAGGGATGCTGGAGGAGAATTCCGCCGTTCATTACGAGACGGTAGCACGGTCACTTCGGCGCTGCACCTCACCAGGAGGCGGCCGGAAATATGACCTGCAAACATAATACACGAAGAAAATTCTTCGAACACACATGAGATATCATCTCCATCTTCTTTATGATGGTTATAAAGAGCAGTAAGCCTCATAAAGTGGATCTTGGAAACTATTTCTACAGCACAAAGCGCAAACTCAGGATTCACGACTTGAAGTTGCCATGAATCAACGAAAAACAAGCGTTGAAGCCAGCAGTCGTAAGGACTCACGGCAAAGCACATTTTTGGGGATGAAGAACCCAAATGGCAAAGACAGGGTTTATATAGACCTTGTGGAGACTCTTCAGTTGCTAAGATGAGTCAGCAGAATTCGAAAAGAGGGTAAGGTCAATCACTTACGCCTTGAAAAGCGGTAACGATCAATTACTCTACTAAAGGCTACGGCGATTCAGTTGCGTATCCTAATAAATGACGGATATTCATGATTCAGATGGACTTCCCAACGAAAGCGTGCTTATCTTCCGAGAAATTAGCGCGAAAATCAAGCAGAGTATCAATTGCTGATGTCATAATTGGATATGCACAGAGATATCCTATCAAATCCCGGAAAGGGCAAAACGGGCAAGTCGATTCTTGTTGTTAAAAAAAAGGGGGAGAAACCCTAGCAACATTACACTAATGTTTCAAACATTACATTAATGTTCCAGCTATTTCCTTGCTATTTTTCAAAATTCAAAAAGTTAAAGCAAATTCTTGATCAAGGAGTCATGGGGCGCGAACTGATGGCTCAGCTTCTCTACCTGCTCCACTTCTTGCTTCAGTTGCTCGCACTTGGCATCCATCTCATGATAGAGCTTCAGAGCTTCGTCAACCTTTTGCTTTTGCTGCTCCACCTTCTGCTTCTCAACTGCGAGGTTTTGATGGCCGAGCTTCAAAGTTACGGCTGCGCGAATCAGAGTAACTCTTTTCATAAGAAATCTGAAACCTAGTCTGCCTTGAACTTTGGTAAGAAGATTTTGGCACATGCCACAAAGCAATTCGGCACTCTGGACAGAAATGGTCGCAGGCGTGTCCGCAGACAGCTGCTCCAAAATCCAAATGGCTTCGGTAAGAAACAGCCTCCTGTCAAAGGGCCCTATCTCCAGAGATCTCGCAAATGATCGGGGGTAGGTGAGGCGCATTCGAACTAGCCAGTCCACATCAGTTTGCTTCAAACCTAAAGCAATGTCAAAGCTAAGTTATATTATCAAACTCGCAAACGAATAATGCGAGATGCGAACAGCGAATCACTACTTACCAGTTCCTTCAAGAATCTCACGAAGAGAAGGAATGCGCATTGCTGGAGTAGTTGAAGACTGCCCTTGCTCCATGGCTCTCCTGTCAGATGCGAGCTCTAACCCCTCATAGTTAGGAGGAAGAGTATAAGCCGCACCAGCTGCGACTGCATTCCCAACCTGCGAGCCCCAAAAGCTCCACGCAGGAAGAGGTGCCGCCGACTCAGTCATCGCCGGAGGCGAAGTGACAACTGAAGATGCTTGGCGTGGGACGCTCTCAGATGCGGGAGCATCAGCAGCACTTGTTCTTACTTCCTCAGCGCCAGTATGGGCATCTTCCTCCATTAGCACAACGTCAGCTTCAGCATCATCAGAAAGTTCGATGATATCCTCAAGAGGCTCTCCTGCGTATTCAGCAGCTGCGACGGGCTTCTCGGTATGGGAACTCGGCACTGGGACATAGGATGCAGAAGTTTGATTTCTTTGCTCCAACACTGGTTCATTTGCAGTCCCTGCGATACAAAATGCGATAATATGAGGTAACTCGTATTATAAGTTATTTTACTATCTTTACTAAAGCTAAGAGCAAGCACCTCGACGCGAAGGTGGGATTGAAGTATCTTCGTCATACACTAAAGATGTGGAACCATGCCCTATTAGCGTGTCCTCATTAAGCATGTCCTTAAAATGAGCGTGACCTGGGATGCAAAGAAACCAGTCATGTTTCTGTTTCATGTTGCTAAGGTCTAGTACATGCATATCGGTCAAATGATTACCTGAAGGTTCTCCGCACTTGCCTACTAGCCAACGGAGAATGTCAGCCTTCGACACACCATGCTTTAACGCACCCACAATAACATCTCTATAAGTTACTGCGAGATTGAAGATCTCACCTTTATCGCCGCCTGCGATTTCTTCAAAGTCTGCTTGGGCTTGCTCCAGAGCTGCTGCATCCTCATCTGGAGCCACATTCCCCTCCTCGGCCTGAGGAGCCACCTCTTCGGGAAGCGCATCTTCCTCTTCAGCTGAACGCACTAAGTCGTCAACATGTTGCTCTTCGAGGCTCCGCTGTCTCACACGCTCGAGCTCCTCCTCTTCCCGCTGCCTTCTCCTTTCAGCAGCTTCCGCGGCTGTCTTCCTGGACTCAGCAAGAACGTCCTCGCTTATGGGATCGTCTGGAATGCCAGAATGGGTATCTCTCTTTTGTCTCTTGGCCAAAAGGCCACCGATGATCTCATCATCATCATCATCTGCGAAGAAACGATTGGTTTAAGAAAGAATGGCAAAAGAATTACGATAATGAGAAGAGAAACGCGACGGAGGTACCTCCTGATTCTTCCTCATGCATCACAATTGTTCTTTCTTCTTCTTATTCATCACTCTCTCTGGGCTCCTGCCTCTCTCCTTCTTCCTCCTGGTTGAATGGAACGAAAGTCTCAACTGCGAGCTCTTTCCGCACTTTGCTGGGCATGCGACCTTTGCCTTTATCCTTGACAGAAAGGGACCTCGCCGGAGGAGAAGTTGGAGCACTTCTAGGGGAAGAAATTGTAATTCCCTTTTGCCTGGGTCTCTTCGCTCTCGGCGCCGCAGTCGCTGGAGGGGACGGATCATCTCTGGGAGGAGACGAGGCCGGAGCATTGTCTATCAGCGAGTCAGCAAAAGCGTTCATGACTGCGCGAATCCTGGTTTCGACCTCAGGGTCCATCCTCCGTGCTAGCAGGAACGACTGTTTTTGCCTTCGAGTGGCAACAATGGTGTTAACCAATGATTTGGAACGGTCACCAGATGCGAATCTCCGCACATGACACTACAGCAAACAGTACAGAATAAAGGCGTCAGCATAGGGAAATCAAGAAGCCTAACGCACGCGGAAAAATTGCTTACCTTAGCAATAGCCTCGCTATATCTGACGACATGCGTGTCGCCCTTCTTAACTGCGGCGATCTTTTCCTTCAGAATGACGTCAGGGCACAAATGGTTCTCATGATCCAACAATGAGTAGCAACCATACTCAGACTCGCTCAGACTGCAATCGGGGCGAAACGGAAAAGAATTTATCTTGATCAAGGGAGCTCTACTTGGCTTAGCGGCCGACTGCGTCTCAATCCTCGTTTGCTGGGCGACCCAGTATGCGAGCCAGTTCTGGGAACAACCACCCTCGCGGGTACCTGCAGGCTGCTCAAAGGGAAGATTTTTCATGAAGACTGTCTTGCACTCCTTTGTTAGCAAGCGCTTATAGCAACCTCTGATAATGGACTGGGGCCAGATTGATGGCGCCACTGCATCAAAGCCGAACTGGGGAGAAACTCGAGTGGGGTCAACATCCACGGCAATCCTCTCATACCTTGGCGCGAGCTCACGAATATGCTCTGCGAGGGCAGGAAGGGAACCTCGTAGACACCAGCAAAAGAACTCGCGATAGCGCTCATGGAAATGCGATCCCTCTTCGAAGAGAAGCTCTTCTGAGAAGACAACACCCTTAGAGGGGTACAGCTTCGGGAACCATTGTACGTTCTCAATGCGCGTGGCATAGGGCCTGGCAGTAAACTCTTTCCGTTTGTCGCATATCAAGCTCTAAACGCATTTGGTATTGTTCGCTCCGAACCACCTCGCAGCCCTGCCACTGTTGCGCTCCTCCGTCTCGCCTGGGGGACACCACTTGTCGGGTTTAAGAGCAGTTGGAGCATAGGATGGCCATCGCTCGAAGACCCACATCGTCAAGAAGGAAATGTTGACGAAAGTCAGTATATCGAGGCGGCCACGCGACTCTTTCATGGCCAGAACCAGCTGATCAAGCCTATAGTACAGCGTGCCCAAGACCAAGGGTCCGAGTGCGACTCTCTGGCCAAGGGCGAGTCTCACAGCAAGTGGCAAAACATGGTAGAAGACCCCATCATGTGGGTGACCGTCAATTAAGTACCTCGACAACCATGCACAGAGGAAAGCACAAAGGGTCAAGTGATAGCCTTTACCCTCCACGTAATTCTTGGCCTCTGGGTTCTCACTCAGAAGCTTCTTAGTGATGCTGCTGTTCGTATAGTCTCGAAAGAAGTACTGCAACCATTTGTTCCAAGTGTTCTTCGCAGACGTATCAACCAACTGCCAGTTTGGAAGGGCTTTGGTTGTGGTCCACCGGGTGGAGATATTCTTTACCTCTGCTAGGCATTCCTCCATCTGCGTGTACAAAGCAATCTCCGCAGCCATCCTCAAAGGACTCAAAGGGTCCACTTCACCCATGGGAGAAAGATCGTACAACATATGCACGTCCTCGAGTGTGGGGGCAGCCTCGAACTCAGCAAAGTGGAATGTGTGAGTCGCAGGCGAGTAGCGGGAAAGAAGGTCTAGAAGCATGGACTGGTCCAGCTTCACGGCAGCACCCTTCATAGCACGAACAGCGAAGTATACGCCGGCTTCATCAAGAGTCGCAGCATGATTGGTCAACACGTGGTCAATCCACTCATCCATGTAGTCCAATTTCTGGACAAAATCTTGGGTAGAAATCGCAGTGTAGGGGAAGTACCCATTTTCGATTCCCAATCGAACCACATCCTCGGAGCCAATTAACTCGAGCAAGGCTGAGTTAACCGGGGGAGTCAGTGTTAGCAATCCCTCATTTGGGACAGGAGCAGGCATTTTCTTCGCCTTAACCCTCGCATGATAGAAATCTTTGCCACCTAGATAGGGGGCTTTTCGCCACAAAGCCCGCGGAAGATCGGGTATCTCTTCGTCCTCCTTGGTGGGTTTGGTTCCTTTTGTCTTGGCCATTCCTGCGGAAGAGCAAGAAAAAGGGGGGAGAAATATGCTACACTTCAGTTTGAATTTCGAGATTCAAGATCTATGGAAAGAAAGATGAATAGTTTCTGGTATCGATTTCAGAAATTAGAGGGTTGCATTATCAGTGATTTCAAAACCTCACATCCGAAGTCCTTATTATTGAAGGATTAAAGCAAAAGTGGGTTCGAAGATCAAAGCTTCTTCACAAGTTTCAACAGATAATATGGGTTTGCAGATCCAACACAGTTCAAAGGCATACGCTGGTATTTTAAATCGAAATTGAACAAGGCCAACCTTGTTTTCGTGAAGCCTGCTTGGATATGCACAGTTGGAGAAGAGGATTTGCAGTTCTGAACTGGTGATTGATTATCTGAATCTGCTCTCGAAGATCTCCGGGTACCATTCACTTTAAGAGAAAGAAGTGATGCTTTGCAACAATGAAGGATACAAAGTATTTATCCAAAAACAATGAAGGGTTGCGTCCTTTCAGTAGTCGAATCGCAACCGTCACCGTCCAATCGCGCAATCACAGGACAAGCTGACGTCACGCCTAAAACCCTAAAGGCCAGACGGCACGACTCTAGGGGTTTTAGGTCATAATGGCACGCACGGGGGCTGAACTTACCCGTATTTGAATTGCTGCGTGGCGGCAACGCGTATGTTGGTTTCCGCGCATGGAAGTCTATACAGCTATGAGTCTTCACGCGCAGAAAGGGGGCTAATGTAGATAGTGCTTTCTGAGCTGACAGATCTTGGCCACGTGGCAACCATCCAACACACCATATTGTGCTCCACACACACTGGATCACCAGCCGAGCTGATCCATGTGGGGGCTGCGAGACAGAGCCCTCGCATACCACTGCACGGGACCCCTAGCTCATGATTAACAGTTAGTTTAGAACGCAATAACAATTAAGCAAGAATAATCTAATGAACAAAACCCTAGCTCATGATTAACAGTTCATCTCCTACTCGTGTCAATAGACTAGGATTACTAATGCAATCAAGAAACTACATCTTATTTAATAGAAGAAATCTTCAAAGTATGAAATTAGATCCACTCCGGAAAATATTCGTTTACATGAACCCTAGGATCTCATATGAGATGCCTAGCTATGGAAGTTTAGCTACTCATCGTAAGATAAACAATAGCAAAGAGTTTCTCCATGAATTTGAGTAAGAAAAGAAATGAAGGAATCAAACTAGGTTCTTCATCGGTTAAGTCTTCGTCTCCTCCTTCGTCCTTGCCTCTCTTGAACGTGAATGAATGAAAAAACTAGGTCGTTCTTTAGTCAATTCCCGTCATAAGTCTTCACAATTTGCGACTTTTGCCCCAAAAATTGGATTTCGGTGTCAGGCATTTCGGCTAGCATTTCGGCCCGAAACGCTGGCCGAAATGCTGCTTCTGATATTGATCTCTGACTTCTCCAGGCCGTATCTTCTTCATTCAATCTACAATTAAGCTCCGTGATCTATCGTTGGAAAGCTCTTTGAGTCTAATTTCATTTAACATTGGTCTTGAAAGCTCAGGTTGTTCAAGACTTGAAAGAGCTTGGCTATTTCAAAGCCTTGAAACAGCTTTCAAAGCCTTGAATCAGATTCAGAGGCTTGAAAATAGTGTTGGCTATTTTCAAGGCCTTGAAACTGGATTCAAAGCCTCGAAACTGTTAAACCTAAAAGCATATTCTTAGGGGGAGTTTTTCTATTAACTCTCTGATCAAATTTGTTATCTCTCTTGCATATGTTTGATTACGTGTTGTTAGATTATGAAAGACAAATTGTTAAACAAGTTTTGAATCGTACTATATCAACTGTTTGACCATGATAATGCAGGAAATATTGTCTCTAAGTTTGCGCGATTATTTCCTAAACTGGATTGCTGCAGATTTGGAAACATTTGAAGACTTTGATCCTGTGATCAATCGGACGTGTTTGACAGCTTCTCATAATGGTTAAATGAAGGTCTACAACAATATCTCTGAAGATCATGATCATTCAACCGTTGGAGAAGATCTCAAAGTAGTCAAACTCTGTTGCCTACAAAATAGGAAGGTTGTTGCTGAAAATTTGGAGAGATTTGCAAAGCTGTTTGAAGTATTTAAAGAGCTTAAATTCGAAGCAACAACAACACAATTCTCAACGGGCAAATATAGAGAAAGCATTCTGGATTGAAAAGCATCAAAGAAATTCTTCATCTCTTCCAATCCATACACAGAAGTTCACTGCAATTCAGTGCAGTTTTTCTACTCTTAAGTGATCTTCTGTATAGAGCTATATTGGTAGATCATTTCTGTATTATTTCTACATTCATTCTCAAGGATTGTTCAAGGTGAACAATAGAGAATTCTGAGTTAATCAGTTAGCTAGAGCAGGTACTAGACAGTTTTGGGAAAACCACAAGCTGTAACAGAGTAAGGGAACTCTCTGTGCTTGAGTTCTAGGAATTAGCTTTTGATTAATAAGAATTAAGTTGAAAATCCTACAGGGATCTAACCCTGAGGTAGAGACGTAGGTCCAAGTGGACTGAACTCTATAAATCACTTGTCTTGTGCATTTTCAGTTCATTTACTTTCAAAGCTTTGCAGCATACAAAAACTGTTCATTTTTCAAGGGTTTGAACTAGTTTTCAAGGCCTTAAAAAAGGCATACTGGTTCTAAAACTTTCTGCTACACTTCAAAGGCTTGAACCTGTGTTCAAGGCCTCGAAATTCATTGTCTGCACTAGTTCTTCTACTTTTTAGCTAGTTTTGCAAAAAGTTGGCATACTCTATTCAACCCCCCCCCTCTAGAGTATATTAGCTTCTTATATATCTGCATACTCACACTTTCAATTGGTATCAGAGCTTGTATCACTGTATAATATTTAACCATCTGGTGATCATGAGTACTGCAGGTGATGGTGGCTTCTCATAAGGAAGAGCTGCTAACAGACCTCCTCTATTATGTGGAGAAAATTTTGCTCACTGGAAAGCTCTCATGAAAATGTTTATCATTGATCAAGACCTAGAGCTTTGGACCATTATTCAAAATGGACCTCATACTTTCTATAGAGAGAAATATGGGATCAGAACTCCCAAAACAGAAGACACACTCTCCTTTTCTGAATTAGAGCAATTTTCTAAGAACTACAAGGCTATTAACATTTTGTAATGTGCTTTGAGTACAGATGAATTCAACAGGATCTCTGGATGCACAACTGCTAAAGAAATCTGGGATAAACTTGTGGTTACCTTTGAAGGAACCAGTCAAGTCAAGCAGACCAAGATCAACATCTATCCCAGACAGTATGAGCTTTTCAAGATGAATGCAGAAGAGTCCATCAGAGATATGTTCAAGAGATTCACTGATATTTTCAACAACCTTGACTCACTGGGAAAACATTTTTCCAATGAGGAGAAGGTGAGGAAGATACTCAAAAGTCTTCCAAAGGGAAAATGGGAACCAAAAACCACAACTATTGAAGAAGCTCGGAATCTCTCAACCTTACAACTTGATGACCTACAAGGGAAGGTCATGACACATGAAATTATGAATGAAGTTGATGGAGAACTCCCAGAATGTGTCAAAAAGCTAACCCTCAAATCCAAATAGAATGAGAGAACTCAAAGTCTTGAAACTAAGGATGGTGATGATGAATATCCAATTGCCTTAATTTCCAAAGCCTTGACAAGAATTCTCAAAATGAAGAAAAACTCTGGAAACAAAGAATTCAACAGAGAAAGGCATAGACAATCCAGCAGCAAGGACTACAAAGGTAAGTCCTCTTGACAAAAGAAGTCAAAAGTTATGAACTGCTTTGAGCGTGGTGATGCAGGACACTTGATAGGAGATTGTCCACACAAAAAGAGCAAGAAATTTCAGAAGAAATATCATGACAGAAGAATGAGAGTCATGATAGCTTCATGGAGTGATTCAGACACCTCCAGTGAATCTGAATCTGAAGATGAACATGCCAATCTATGCTTCATGGCCAAGCATGATGACAGTTATGAAAAGAACATTGAGGTAATGGTTAACTGTTTAATTTCAAAGCCAAAAGAAGCTCTTTCAGAATATCTCAAAACAATGATTTTAAATGAGGATGATTATCTGAAAGAGATCAGACTTTTGAAAGAGAAGTGCATGAGCAAGCAAAAGAAAATTTTCAACTTGTTTGCCTAAATCAGAATCTTGAAATCTCTCAGAAGAAAACTGACAGTGATTTCAAGGCCTCGAAAACCAGTTTCAAAGCCTTGAAAACACTAGTCAAGGAAGTAGTCACTGAAAACTCCTCTGTGAATGACAGCCTTGTTAATCTAAGACATCATGTTGATGATTTAGAAAGACAAAAGACTACTCTTACTGAGAAACTTCAAGAATCTGAACTAGTCAAAATCAAGCTTGCTGGTTCAGAACAGAAGTTGAACTTGATTCTTGGAGGAAGTTAACAGTCTGTTTAAAAAGCTGGTATTTGATTCAATCCAAACTTTCCAAGAAGAAACAGTACCAGATTTGTGAAAGCTGGAAACAAAACCTCTCCTACTTGTCATTACTGCTATAAAATTGGTCATGTTAAAAAGACTTGTCCTTTTAGAAGAAGAGACCCTCACATAATGAGGAACACTTTTCCTTTTCAACTTAAAGGACAGGTTAAGCAGATTTGGGTTCCTAAAGGGGTTAGACAACCTAACATGGTTGATCCTGAATATGAATCCAAATTCCACACTTGGTCTAACAGCTGGGTAAGGCAGTGATTGGTGGTTGCAGGTTGTCACCAAGGAACAAAAGTGGTTCATTGACAGTGGTTGCTCAAGACACATGAGTGGAAATAGATCTCTATTCTCAGAATTAAAGGAGCAATCAGAAGGTTCAATAACACTTGTTGACAAAGGTAAGTGCAATATTCTTGGTATTGGAAAAGTTGGTACAAATTCTGAAAACTCTATTTCTGATATTTATCTAGTTGAAGGTTTGAAGTTTAATTTGCTCAGTGTATCTCAGCTTTGTGATAATGGAAACAAAGTCATATTTGATAAAGAGAAGTGTGTGGTGCAAAATGAGAAATCAGGAGATTGCATTCTCACATCCTCTAGATCAAACAATGTTTACACTTTTCAGACTAACAAAGTTGCAGGTGAAAGTTTGAAGTGCCTCAAGGCCTTGAAAGAAGACTCAAAGCTTTGGCATCGGAAACTTGGTCATATTAGTTTGCATACTCTGAACAAATTGATCTCTACGGATTTGGTAAGAGGATTGCTTTGCAGCAAGTTCAAAGAGGATGAGTTATGCAAAGCCTGTGCACAAGGAAAGCAGACCAGAAGCTCCTTCAAGCCAAAGAAGTTTGTAAGTACAACTAGACCTATTGAATTTCTTCATATGGATCTCTGTGGTCCTATGAGGAATCCTACTAAAAAAAGGTAAAAGGTATATGCTAGTTGTTGTAGATGATTTTTCTAGATAAACTTGGGTTATGTTTCTCAAAGAAGAAACTGAAGCTCTATCTGAATTTTCAAAGCTTTGCAGAGAACTTCAAAACTTGAATAACCTACCTGTAGCTTCAATCAAAAGTGATCATGGTAGAGAATTTGATCAGTTAGAGTTTGATTTATCTAAGCATGGTATTTCTCATAACTTTTCTGCTCCAAGAACTCCTCAACAGAATGGTGTTGTTGAAAGAAAGAACAGGACTCTGGAAGATATGTCAAGGACAATGCTTCTTGAGAACAAGTTGCCAAAACACTACTGGGCAGAAGCTGTGAATACAACAGCCTATATTTTGAACAGGTGCGTGATCAGACCCATTCTAAAGAAGACCCCCTATGAACTATTCAAAGGGATAAAGCCAAACATCTCATACTTCAGACCCTTTGGATGCACTTGTTTTATCCATAACAATGGAAAAGAAAATCTTGGTATGTTTGATGCTATAAGTGATAAAGGTATATTTCTTGGTTACTCTATGAATAGCAAAGCTTATAGAGTGTACAATAAAATTACCAAACTGGTTGAAGAGAGCATTCATGTTATTTTTGATGAAAGCTTTGATGGTTCTTTGAGTGAAAGTTTTGCGGATTCGAACTTGAACAAGCATGAATCATAGGAAGAGACTGAGAATCCACTTGGATTCAAGAAAGGCTCAGAAGAAAATAGAAGACATTTTAAAGACCTTGAAAATAGTTTTCAAGGCCTTGAAAATACAGCTCAAAGCCTTGAAAAAGATGATCAGAAGGATTCAAGTGACAAAGCTACTTCTTCAAGACCAGAGAAGATCTATGGTGATCCTGAACCATGGTCTCGAAGGAAGAGATTTAAATATCGCTCATCTCATCCAGCTGATAATATCATATCAGATCCAACCACTGGTACAAAAACTAGATCACAGTTGAAGAACTTATGTGCTTTTAATGTTTTTATTTCTCTTGTAGAACCTAAAACTGTGAAGGAAGCTTTGCAAGAAGCAGACTGGATTATTGCTATGCAAAGTGAGCTCAATGAGTTTGAGAGGAATAAGGTTTGGAACCTTGTTCCTGCACCAACAAACCAGTCTGTCATTGGTACCATATGGGTATTCAGAAACAAGTTGGATGAAAGTGGCAATGTAATCAGAAACAAAGCAAGGTTAGTTGCTCAAGGTTACAATCAAGAAGAAGGTATAGATTATGAAGAAACCTTTGCTACAGTTTTCAGGTTAGAAGAAACTAAAATTTTACTTGCATTTGTATCCTACAAGAACATGAAACTATTTCAAATGGATGTAAAGTGTGCTTTCTTGAATGGTTATTTACAAGAAGAAGTTTATGTTGCAAAACCACCTGGTTTTGAAAATGACAAATTTCCAGATCATGTTTACAAACTTGACAAACCTCTTAATGGTTTGAAACAAACTCCAAGGGCTTGGTATGAAAGACTGTCAAAGTTTTTACTTGAAAATGATTTCAACAGGAGTTTAGTAGACAAGACTCTTTACATTAAGACTCATGAGAAAGATTTACTTGTAGTCCAGATATATGTTGATGATATACTGTTTGGAGCTACTAATGATCAGTTATGCAGAGAATTCTCAAGTCTTATGAGCAGGGAATTTGAGATGAGCATGATGGGAACATCAATTGAAGATGGGTATCTTTCTGAATCAAAGAAAGTACGCAAGAGACTTGCTAACTAAGTACAACATGGCTCAATGCAAGGAGGACAAGACCCCAATGAGCTCTACACTATCCTTAGACAAGGATAAATCTGGTAAGAGTGTCAATGTGAAAGATTATAGAGGCATGATTGGATCATTACTCTATCTGAAAACAAGCAGACCAGATATTATGTTTAGTGTATGCATGTGTGCTAGATTTCAAGCTGATCCAAAAGAATCACACTTAACTGCTCTGAAGAGAATATTCAGATATCTCAATGGTACCAAAGACCTAGGGCTTTGGTATCCAAGACATTCTAACTTCTCTTTAACTGGTTTTTCAGATGCTGACTTTGCAGGCTACAAAGTTGATAGAAAAAGCACCTCTGGAACCTTCCAATTCATTGGATCATCTTTGATTAGCTGGAATTCCAAGAAAAAAAAATTCAGTTGCTCTATCAACAGCTGAAGCTGAATATATAGCTGCAGGAGCATGTTGCTCACAAGTACTATGGATTTCTCAACAGCTAAGAGACCTTGGATTTGACTTCACAGGCATACCTATTAAGTGTGACAACACTAGTGCAATTTCAATTACAAAGAATCCAGTACAACACTCAAGAACCAAGCACATTGATGTGAGAAACCACTTCATCAGAGATCATGCTGAGAAAGGTGATATTGTTCTTGAATTTGTTGCTACTAACATGAAAATTGCAGATATCTTCACCAAACCATTAGCAGATGAGAGGTTCTTTGCTCTAAGATTGGAATTGGGAATGCTAAATAAGACTGCATTGGTTTAGGGGGAGATTAAGGTAAGGAAGGTAAGTTATTTGTGTTTACAAAGGTTTGAATTGAGTTTCAAAGCCTTGAAAACCAGTTCAAAGCTTTGATCTTTTATCTGTTGCAGTGTTACAGTGTTTCAAGGCCTTGAAAGCCTTTTCAAAGCCTTGAAAATGAATCTGTTACGCTTATAGCCAATAAACTTGGATCATTCTATACTGGGTGATATCTCTGTAGATATTTGCGTGATATAGTCCCTACCCTTTTCAAAACCTTGTTTTAGCCAAAAATAGTACTAGTATATTTTTTTCGAATGACATAATAGTTTGAAATTTTCTCTGATCTCTGCAAAACTTTTTAGAATCAGAGAGATACTAGTTTCCTTTTTAAACTCAAACTCTTTCAGTATTTATCCTCTTCTATTCTCCTTCATTTTGTATCATTCCATATCTCTCTTTTCTTCTCCCTAACCCTAATGAGCACAGGAAGAGCCTCAGATCGAATCAAGATGGCTGGTGGTTCAAAACCTGTCTCAGAGAAGAAGAGAAAAGCAGGAGTGGAAGAGGTTCAAGATGTCAGTGGAGACTCTAGCTCCAGAACTCCTAGTGCAGAAGCAGTTCCAGATCCTCCTCCACCAAAGAATAAGATCAACAAGGCTACAACCTCCTCTTCAGAAAAGCATAAGAAGCAGAAGGACATTACAGAAAAGCAACCAGAAAAAGAGCCCACCAGCTCAAAGAAAGTAAAGAAGAAGGCAACTCAGGAAGAAAAAGGGAAGGTGACTGAAGCACAACCAGAAGTTCAAATGGAGAAGGCATTGCAGATCTATTCTCAAGTCTCAACAAAGAATAGAGCTCCATATGAGACATGGTTTGTCTCAAACATCTCTAAAGGTAAGTGGTTAGATGGTTTTGCTTCAAGGTCTATTGGTTTTTGCAGTTTGGTTAATAAGTATGTGTTGGAACACATGAAACTCAAGTGCATCTCTATTTTAAAGAAAAGCTCTTTGTGGTGTATGCTGAATCCTAGGGATATTGCCTACCCCAGACTCACCCGACTCTTCTATCTGAACCTCACCCAAGTTAAGAGATCTGCACATTTGGTGATCAAATCTAAAGTTGCAGGGATCATAATTGAACTAGATCACTCTGAGTTTGCCAATGTGTTAGGCTGTCCAAAGAGGTGTGACACTAGCAACCATCCTCCAAAGTAAGAATATTTGAAGCTAGCCAAAGAAGAAGTCTTTCTTCCAAATATCTCAACCACAGCCAAACATTTAACACACTCTGTGTTGAATGTTGAAGCCAAAGTCCTTCATACTATTCTGGTGAGATGTGTCTTTCCTAGAGAGCACTCAAGAGAATTGGTGAATGAGAGAATGCTGCACATCATGTACCTGGTTATGCATGTCTATGAGATTGATCTCCCAAAACTAGTTCTTGAACACATGCTCTTCAGCCTAACCAGTAAGAGGATTCACCCTCTGGCATATGCAAACCTCCTCACCATGTTCTTTGAGCATTTTGAGATCCCTTTTACTGGAGAAGAATCAGTCACATCTGGGTTTGGGGAACTCAATGAGAAAGCCTTTGAGAAAATTGGAGTTGTAAAAACAGAAGAGAAAGTTTGGAAACTTTACTCTGACCTGACTGAACCAAAATTAGGAGCAAAGAAATTTTCTAAGCCCAAGACCTTGACTCCCACTTCAAGTCAGACCTCTCAGCCTACAGACAATCAAAGACTTGATGGTTTGGAACTAGACATGGAGGATGTCAAAGCTACTGTTTTTGGACTGGAAAGTGATATGGGACAAGTCAGGGTGGAAAGTATCTTCAGAAGAATGACCTTTCTGGATGTTCTTGAGGATCCTGAAGGAACAAAGAAAGGAGAATCAAACAAGGACTTGCCTAGTGAGCATTCAGACCAGGAAGAAGCTACTCCAGTCTTAGATAAGGGTAAGCAGGCAGCAGAACAGGCAGAAGATGAAGTCAATAGCCCTGATTCAGATGAGCTGCTGATCACTTTGAAGAAGAAGAAGAAGAAATCTCCAAAGGCTGCTGAAAAGGACAAGACTTGAGAGACAACTGTTGCAGAAGAGGTTGCAGAAGAACAGGAGGAGCAGGACAAGACTGATGAAGAAGACAATGAGAAAGAGGAAGAAGATCAGGAGGAAGATGAAGATCAAACCCCTTAATCTTTCCTATCTTTTCTTCCACATTCTCTATGCTTTATTCA
Organism: Linanthus parryae; assembly: GCA_023055425.1. NCBI lineage: Eukaryota > Viridiplantae > Streptophyta > Magnoliopsida > Ericales > Polemoniaceae > Linanthus > Linanthus parryae. Next base: position 27,386,106 of record JALGPY010000011.1, on the reverse strand, counting down.
TTTCTTTAAGTTTTCAAAATTTTCCAGACACTTGATCCAACATCTTCTGTCTTTTTGATGAAATTCGAAAAGGGAGAGAAAATTATAGGTTTCAGTTTAGGATTTTAGGTTTAATTGATGATATCTGCTGAACTATTTAGGTGTTTTTGTTGGTCTTTAAATAAGTTGGATCTTTTTGGAATAACTGTGTCTTTAAATTATAGACTAATCAGTTTATTTTGCAGAGACTAAGGATCAAACAAAATTTGGTTTTGTCTTTCATCAAGGGGGAGATTGAAAGCTCAGGTTGTTCAAGACTTGAAAGAGCTTGGCTATTTCAAGGCCTTGAAACAGCTTTCAAAGCCTTCGATCAGATTCAGAGGCTTGAAAATCCTGTTGGCTATTTTCAAGGCCTTGAAACTGGATTCAAAGCCTTGAAACTGTTAAACCTGAAGCATATTCTCAGGGGGAGTTTTTCTATTAACTCTCTGATCTAATTTGTTATCTCTCTTGCATATGTTTGATTACCTGTTGTTAGATGATGAAAGAAAAAATGTTAAACATGTTTTGAATCGTACTATATCAATTGTTTGACCATGATAATGCAGGAAATATTGTTTCTAAGTTTGCAGGATTATTTCCTAAACTGGATTGCTGCAGATTTGGAAACACTTGAAGACTTTGATCCTGTGATCAATCAAACGTGTTTGACATCTTCTCATAATGGTTAAATGAAGGTATACAACAATATCTCTGAATATCATTATCATTCAACCGTTGGAGAAGATCTCAAAGTAGTCAAACTTTGTTGCCTACAAAATAGGAAGGTTGTTGCTGAAAATCTGGAGAGATTTGCAGAGCTTTTTGAAGTATTTAAAGAGCTCAAATTCGAAGCAACAACTACACAATTCTCAACGTGCAAATACAGAGAAAGTATTATGGATTGAAAAGCATCAAAGAAGTTCTTCATCTCTTCCAATCCATACAAAGAAAGCATCAACGAAGTTCTTCATCTCTTCCAATCCATACAAAGAAGTTCACTGCATTTCAGTGCAGTTTTTCTACTCTTAAGTGATCTTCTGTATAGAGATATATTGGTAGATCATTTCTGTATTATTTTTACATTCATTGTCAAGGATTGTTCAAGGTGAACAATAGAGAATTCTTAGTTAATCAGTTAGCTAGAGCAGGTACTAGACAGGTTAGGGAAAACCACAAGCTGTAACAGAGTAAGGGAACTCTCTGTGCTTGAGTTCTAGGGGTTAGCTTTTGGTTAATAAGAATTGAGTTGAAAATCTTGCAGGGATCTAATCCCTGAGGTAGAGACGTAGGTCCAAGTGGACTGAACTCTATAAATCACTTGTCTTGTGCATTTTCAGTTCATTTACTTTCAAAGCTTTGCAGCATAGAAAAACTGTTCATTTTTCAAGGGTTTGAACTAGTTTTCAAGGCCTTGAAAAAGGCATACTGGTTCTAAAACTTTCTGCTACACTTAAAAGGCATGAACCTGTTTTCTCTACAATTAAGTGATAAAACGCAACATATTCTCTACAATTAAGCTCAAATGTCCCATGATAATATGGCAATTAACAAGAATAGATAGCTCCTAAAAAGAGCTATCAAATTCCCCCACACTACCTTCTTGCTCGTCCCGAGCAACAACTTGCTTTACTCCCCAATGATTTGCATCTATAATTACTAGCCATGTCACACAAACGACTCACACACACGACTATGCAATCTACATGTTTTATACAATGCAACTCGATTATTTCACAATGCAAGTATTGAAATAACACAAAAAAAAAAATCTCTTTAGAGATCGGGCAATCTCGCTATCACTAACCATCATCAAGTTCTCACAAGTCTCATTCGAAAATCACTTAACCTATAGCAAGAAATTGAATTAGAATGATCCTACGCACAAGTTCACTAAGGGGTCCCCAAAAATCCACCATAAACAATCCTAGACCCAGGCACGTCCTTTAGCTCAGAGGGTCTAGGCATCCTTAGTACTAAGGTAGGCTTTCCTCGCCAAGTCATTTGAGGTTTTCAGACCCACTTAGCCATGATTGCATTTGAATGCAAATTGTCCAAGTAACGGGAGACACAACTCCGTGTAATACGGATTGACTTTAATTTTCCCTAGTTGCTCTAACTGGATTGAATCCAAATTCCCCGCGTGAACGGGGGCACATTAGGTTGTTCAACGTATCTAATCCAAGAGAAGATTTTGATTCTTTTGTTTTATTCTCTTCTAATTTTTTCAACCGTGCTGTTAGAGAAACTAAGTGTGGGCTTTTTCGGTTAACTCTTGAAACCGCCTGAAGGATGGTGGTGTACACTCCCTAACTTCACTTAGGTTAGAGCAATGTACCACATGGTACCAACTCAACACAAAGTTCCACCCCAGATTTCAAGAGGCCACAAGTTTCCACTCGAAAACAGACCTCTTGACTCCTTAGGACTAGATCCTCCTAGCACAATATAGGAACTAAAGGTATGCCCTCGTCTACATTCCACTTTTCCCTGAATACCCGGGACATCATTTCGTGAAAACAGGCGCGCAAGATACTAAAAATTAAGGTTTTCCCTACTACGGCTCTTCCTATTCTCATAAACTCTTTCACTGAACTCTCTTCGATTTCAAGCTTTATCAATTGCCCTTATTCTCAAAAATTTCAAATTTTTCTGATTTTTCACTTTTCAATTTTTTTTTATGATTTTTTCATATTTTCATAACTATATATGCTTGGGCCAACTCGATTAATCACAAAACTATTGGGTAGGGGGACTCAATATTTAAAAGTGCAAAAAAATGCATAATATATGCAATCTAACACAATACGGCAATATATAACACACTCTAAACTAACCAAGAATACGACACAATACTACACATACGACATGTAACAAGGAGATGCACGACGGACATGGCTAGGAAAAGTAGACATAAAAATCCCCCCACACTTGAGATATTCATTTTCCTCAATGAATTTAGAGATTATGTAGAAGGACATGATCTCGAAGTGTAAAAATTAAAGGGAAAAAATGACAAGTGTTGCATGGCATTTCGCGCGAAATGACTCATTTCGTCTAGAGTGACTACAACAAGTAACCCAGGGTAGGAGAAAATATAATTTTTGCGAGAAAAATAAGCCCTAGGAGTGCTTAAGAAAGAATTTAAAGTTAGAGAAATTTTTAACCTACGGTCCCGGAGTACCGTTCTTACGGGACTGGTTTCGAAAAAGTTGGTCAAAAATGGACCGATTGGTCGACCAATTTTTCGAAAACTCGAGCAAGTCAAAGCAAGACTGCCTCCTTGTGCTCCTCGGTGTCCCCGTCGAAAGTCCATCTCGGATATTTGGCCGAATCCCCCTCCAAAGCAACAAATCGGAAAATTTTCGTTCTTGGTGCTCTTCCTCTTTGATTTCCCCCACACTCAAACCGCTCACTATCTCTCAAAAACTCAAGAGTTAATGTTGTAGTTGGATTTTCAAGGAGCAAAACTCAACAAAAAATTCGTGATTTGGATGCGTTTTGAGTTTCGGGTGTGTGGGTGTTCTTGAGGGTTTGAGAGGAAGAAGATGAAGAAGGGGGATTTTGATCCGAAAATGGGGTGTGGAGGATCAAAAATCCGGTTTTTGGCTCATAAATACCCCCCCAAAATGTAAAAAATACCCCCATTTAGTGAGCAGACCCGCCCATTTTGGCCTCCATTTCGGCCCGAAATGGTATCCGAAACGGCTTGTGATTTTCGAAGCAGGAAGCATGTTTATATTCGGCCCAAAATGGGGGTCGAAATCACTGGAATTCGCCATTTTGTTTTTGCTCTAACTTCTTCATCCGGCATCCATTTCGCGCGATTCTTGCACCGATGGACTCCATATTCAATGGGGAATCCATTTTTGGGTTGAAAAATTCCCAAAGTCCGGGGAATTTTCCGTCTATTCTCAAACCCACTCTCATGAGCATGAATCTTGCTCCTTACTTTCTTGAACCGCGATCTCTACTCCGGATTCCGATGCGTGCAACCCCGGTATAAAAATTTCCACCATGATTCTCACGAATAATAAGCTACTCCTCAACCTCGAGTAGCTTCTTTGACATGTAAATACTCTTCCAATTGGCTAGTTGTTCTTCATTTTGGGTGCAAAATTGTGCGCACACACCAATAAGGGGAATCCGGAGGGTTCTTCGGTACCTGTGTCCTCACACTCATAGGAAATATTAAAAAAAACTCTCTCTCACCCCTCAAAATCAAATATGGAGAACCAAATACAAAAATAAAATAACAAATAACCTACTCTACGTTGGGTTGCCTCCCAAGCAGCGCTTGTAATTTAAGGTCGATGGCGCGACCCAAGTACCTCTTCCACCTAGAAAGGTGGCTTGGCAGGACGTGCCCAATCCTCTTGTGGTCTATGTAGGATCTTCCAAACATCCTTGTTCTTCACTTTAGGATCAGGTGGATCCTCATTTGTTACATCTGAATATTGGTGCACTACATGCATGACATGTGAAACTGCTGACTTCCCCTGAGACTCTTGGAGAGTAGGATTGAAAACCCTGAAGGTCTCGCATGCATCATTGACCCTCATGATCAACTCCCCATTCTCAACAACTATCAATGTCCCACCGGTATCTAAGAAGGTCCTACCCATAATGATCAAAACGTCTCCTGGCGGCATCTCAAGAACGACAAAATCAGCTGGGATGATGAGACTCCTAAACTTTACCAAGACATCTTCAACCACCCCATAGGCTTTCTTCGATGACTTATCTGCAAATTGAAAATTGATCCAGGTGGATCGCGCCCCCACACCTAACTTCTGAAATACGGAGAGTGGCATCAGATTGACACTAGCCCCCAAGTCACACAAGGCAAGTCCAGTGTAGGCTCCACCTAGAGTAGCTTCAATCACGAAGCTGCCTGGATCCTTCTGTTTATGATGTAACCCATGCAAGGCACATGAGCTGACCTGCTCAGTCAAGTCCACAGTCTGAAAGTCATCAACGACTCTCTTCCCCAACACTGCATCTTTCATGAATTTAGCATACTTAGGCATCATCTTGACCGCCTAAATTAGTGGTATGTTAATGTGCAACTTGGAGAAGATAGATATGAATTGCCTATAATCTTTAGAGTCGTCTTTCTTCTTCCTGCTATGCAATGGAAAAGGGAGATCCTTGGAAGAAGAGAGGGGTGGATTTAACCTCGTCAGCTAGCGGAGTCATGCCCTTTGATTGAGGGACCATGACACGGGTATTCTCAGAATCGAAGACTTCATGCTCCTTTTACTTTGACGCTTCTGCTCTGGCATGGCTTGGGTATGGAGGGTAAGTTAGTGCAATCCCACTGCGAGTTGTGATGGCTTGAGCCTGTTCCTGAGATGTATCAATACTGAGTTCCAGTGCTTTTTGGTCGAGTTGTTTCTTCAAAGACACAATATCTGATTTAGACACCTGGAGTGAAGCTGCAACAGTAGTGAACTGAGTTTGCATGGTCATCATGTGCTGACCCATCATATTCATCATCTTTTTCATTTATGCTAGCTTTGAAGCTGCCTGTTGTTGTTGATACAACTCTGAAACATCTACTTCAAGTTTTACCTCCACCGCATTCACCTGAACTGTGTTGTATGCCTCTGAGCTATGCTTCACCGGAACTTGCTGCTGGTAAGAATAACCCATGCTCTCCTCTTGCTTAACCACACTTTTGACCAGCTTATATGCGCCCTTCAAATCATAGTTGAACAAGAAATTACCCCCAACTTCAATATCAAGCTTGTCTTTATCAGACTTGTCAAGGGCACCATAGAATACCTGGATGATGTGACCCTTGTAAATTCTATGGTTGGGGAATTTACGCAGCAAGAGGTTGAGGCGCTCCCACACTTGGACCAATGATTCACTTTGCCTTTGTCTAAAAATCCAAATCTCGTTCTGCAATTGAATCATCCGGGAGAATGGAAAATTTTTACCATGAACAGTGAGACACACTCTTCCTAAGTTTTGATGGAGTTTGATGGCAAAGAGTCCAACCAATCATCAACAGCTCCCGTGAGGTAAAAAGGGAACATCATTAGTTTAAGTGCTTCTGCAGTGACCCCCTTAGGGCGGGCATAATTACAGTAATGCTCAAATCTCCCAATAAATTCATGAGGGTCTTCATCCTTTATGCATGCAAATGGGAATTGTTCCTTCACAAATTGAATTTCTTTTAACTTTAGGCAAAAATTCTCTGCCTGAATTGGTGGCACCACAATTGCTGGTTAGGTTCCTTTCAGGTACACCTCAAACCTTAGCTAACAAGGCTTCCAGCTGTTCCCGGGTAGTGCTACTCGGCTCTTGTCCCTCTGCCATCGACTCCTGAGAAAACAACACTAGCAAACCCGTGACGCAAAAAAGAGTAAACAAAACAAAAATAAAGAGTAACCTAAACTAATTGCTAACTAAAACTTGTTAACTGTTGTCCCTGGAAACGGCGCCAAAAACTTGACACGTATTCTTACGTGCGTATGCAAGTGCACGGTCGAGTAATAAAGTGTGAGTATTTTTAATACCCGGGTCGTCGAATACCACGAGGACAAACTCGTAACAAGCTTTAATTAACGAATTAATTAAGTTTACTAAGTTACCGGTAAAAAGTGTAGAGAATTGTCAGGTTGCCACCCCCAAACAAGTGGATGTACGTACAGACTGAAATAGTATAAAAGTGAATTAATAAGAAGTCTTAATCAATTGCTGGAAAAACTAGGCAATCTCGTAGATCACCTAGGGTTGTAAACAATTTTCGGATAATCTGAATAACACGTTAATTCGGCCTAACTAAGCTGGGTACTAGCACTGACCATCTCCTATTGGTCTCAGGTATTTTTACATCACGGTACACCTAGGGCACTTTCAATCCACCAATGTCTACCGGTCCATTCTAGCAGGTTCTCTACTGATATACTAACGGGTCCTATCGGTCCACCGTTTCACATAAAAGCTGAGTAATCTTACTGATTCTACCCTCAATGGCCAATCTTAACCATTGTCCTTTCGGTCTCAATGGTTGGGATTGATGTTCATATCTTCTAGCTAGGTTAAGCCAATTTCGTGCACTCACTAACTACATAGTACATGAACAAGAAGTTTAGAGCGCAATAACAATTAAGAATGAATCATCTAACAAGCAAAACCCTAGCTCATGATTAATAGTTCATCTTCTACATGTGTCAATAGAATAAGATTACTAATGGAATCAAGAAACTACAACATATTTAATAGAAGAAATCTTCAAAGCATGAAATTTGATTCAATCCGGAAAATATTCGTTTACATGAACCCTAGGATCTCATATGAGATGCCAATAGCAAAGAGTTTCTCCATGAATTTGAGTAAGAAAAGAGATGAAGGAATCAAACTAGGTTCTCCAATGGTGAAGTCTTCATCTCCTCCTTCGTCCTTGCCTCTCTTGAGCGTGAATGAATGAGAAAATCACCCCCTAGGTTGTTCCTTAGTCAATTCCCATCATAAGTATTCAAAAATTGCATTTTTTCCCCAAAAATAGGACTTTGGTGTTAGGCATTTCGGCTAGCATTTCGGCCGACCGAAATGCTAGCCGAAATGCTGCTTCTGATTTTGATCTCTGACTTCTCCAGGCCATATCTTCTTCGTCCGATCTCTGTTTAAGCTCCGTGACCTATTGTTGGAAAGCTCTTTGAGTCTAATTTCATTTGGCATTGGTCTCACTCCAAAATTAGTTGTAGAAGTCTACCTATGATCAAATTAGTGCTTCCATTGTTTCCGAAGTTCGTTCCATACCTCCAATCAACCGATTAGAACCAGTCCCTTCCAAGACAACATGAACAAACATACCAAGAAATCATATTTGACAAATAACATCTAAATATGCATAGAAATGCCCGGAATAACAGTACATCACATGTGAAGCATCAAGTGATAAAACGCAACATAATCTCTACAATTAAGCTCAAATATCCCACGACAATGTGGCAAATGACAAGACTAGATAGCTCCTAAAAGGCGCTATCAAGAGACATTTGGTAAAAAGAATTCTTCTCTAGCAAGTTTCAAGGCTTCACTCTTATTGGGATAGTTGCTTGTGTTGTAACTTTTGGGGCAGCCTAAGACATTGACAAATTCTGTGTGATCTAACTACATGTTAACACAGGCCACTTTGGATTGAAGCACCAAAATTACATTCCTGATTTGCTTCATTTGTTGGAATAGATGCCCTAGAGGCAATCTTATTTAGCATGAACATTAATTTTGGCTAGAATATTCATTGTATTATTTATGGAGATATTTAATATAATGAAATCCTTAGATTAAAAATGTGTTTGTTTGTCGTAAATATTCCTAGTTAATTATACTGATTAATATGAAGATCAACTATAGACTAGTATGGAGTTGAATTAATATGGAGATACCACGATCCAACACATAGGTATGCATTAAGGGTCATAGCATACTAGATTGACCCACGACGAGGAGGCTACATACATGTCATATAAAGTCACAAGTGCTTCTCATAGTGACAACGGTATTGTCATCTTTAGACTTGAAGTCACTAGATCCTCTAGTTGTGGAATATTGTATTTTGATATCGTCAAATGCTACACCGTGACTGGGTAGCAATAAAGGCGCTCATTGGACACAATAGTAAGCATACTTAGAGATGGTAGTGATGTAGATATAATTTTTTCCACCCACTTAACGGGAGAAAATATCCACAACCACTCGAGGGATGGTTCTTATGAAATGTTTGGCCAAACTCAGATAAATGAATAGAGGATATGGATGTTATCTGCATGGATAAGACTATTCTCAGGATCGAGAAACTATGAATTGGATATAAGAGTGTGACTTGTATGTCTCGTGTCCAAATTCGGATATAGAGACAAAGGGATGAGACAATACGTGCACAAGGTTTGTCTAAGTATTGACTATTTCTATTAGTTGGGTGGCATGGATGTGTTGCTAGACACCACTCTATGTTAGTATTTGTTACTACCAACTAAGTAGACACCTATGGGGTCACACGCCATATGGATTAAACTAGACTTGGAAATTAATTAATACGATTAATTAAATAGAAGGATCAAAACGCAACTACTTGCAAACTTAGTAGGACTAGTTTGCAAGTTGGACTAATGCATGTATTGACAAGATTAGGATATGGGCATTTATGTAGTTAATAAGGAGTTGTTGGACTAAATAAAATACACTCCTAACTTATTTTTTCACTAATGCTCATAACACGCATTGAGTGAGAGAGAACAAAGCAAGGAGAGAGAACAAACACAAGAGGGCCGAAACCCCTTGCGACGTCCCCTACCCGTCGGCCACAAGTGGAGGTCCAGCCTCCCTTTAGTCTCCGTTGCGTGATTATTCTTCTTCCTTCTTCCACCGGTTTCTAGCACAAGACATGGAGGAATCTAGATCTTGATCCTAGGCGTGGACTAGCTCTAGAGGGGCAAACAATATTTTTCCTTTTAAGTCATCACAGGAGACAAACAAGGTAATTGTTACTAAAACCTTCACTATCATTATGATGTCTCTTCCTCTGATCCTTGGAGGGTCTTGAGCGGATAATTATTATTGTTTTTTTATTTTGTAATCCGTTAAAAAAACCTACAGTGGTATAAGAGCCACAGGTCGTCGAGCATAGCGTATTTTATGTGTTACGATTATGTCTATTTTACACTTTAATTATTGTTTATCTCGTAAAACGGATAAATCAAGCATATTTGATGCAATTTGTATATAATTCAACAAAAAAATACCTAATATTACATTGGTTGTAAGGATTAGTGAATTTGGATCACATAGGATGTGAAATTTTGGATCTAGAAAATTAGGGTTTGTGCACAACTTGGAAAAAGAGGTTTTTCCAATTCGAGAACAACTAAACTTGGGCAACAAGAAAGAAGTTTTGGAAACAACTTTCCAAAGAGGTTCGCCCCCCCTAGGGGACCGCCCCTCTCTTCCTTTCCACCCAAGGAAAGCCGCGACCAATGGGTCGGGTCTCCCTACCGCACAGCTTAGCAGTGTGGGCTAGGGGCCGACCGGCCCCAAGGCTTGTGGTTGTCCTTTAGGGGTTTGGCCATATTGATGGTGGGACCTCTTGGACCTTTTGACCCTAATTCATCCAAAATCAAGTAAAATTGTCCAAGCACGTTAAAATTGGATTTTAACTGTTTATGTGCTATTAGCATGGTGATTGGATATGACCTTAGATGTGGATGTTGTGAATGTTTATTTTCGTGGTTTGTTTTTACGGCCTATGAGTTGATAAAATTAATGTAATAGTTAATTAGGTTTTACTGCCTGTGAGCTGGTCTTCTTCCCAACTTGTGAGATCTTGTTTATTTAATATAGATGCTAGCTAGTATTAGATAAAATATATGATTGTCAAGACATGGAGAAGAAGAAGCCTAAAGAATTAAAGGACCACAAGATGGAGCATTCCACAAAGTTAAGGAGCATGGAGCATTCCACAAGCTATGGAGCATGGACCAGATGGAGGTACATGGAGATGAGCTTGCTATTTTTAGGGTTCATAGATATTCTCATTGTCTTGGGAATATCTAAGCTTAGATGCCATATCCATATAACGTTTAATTTTGTTTGTGGTTATTTATTTATTTTCTGATAATTTATTGTTGGTGTATGAATAATGCATGCAAAATTGATAATAAGATAATTAAAAACAAGGATCTTTTATTTGTGAGTTTTCCCAACTCAAAATCAGTAGGTCAGTTGGTATGGATCAACAAAACAATTAAAATTGAAAGAAAAATCCGCCAAGTTTAAATATTTCGTTTTGCCTTCTCGTTACTTAAACACGCATCATGATCACGCTTTACCAAACTCGTGTGTGCCAAAACAGGGCGACATTGTTCATCATGATGTGATGTGATGGAAAAGTAAGTAATGTGAAACCGTTTGAGTAAGAGGTTGGACGCGACTAGGTTATTATAATAAGATTAAAATCGTAGAGGCAACCAATTGGGATTATCTATGGGATAGATAAATAAGGAGTTATTTACCCAATTGAACCAAGAGTTGCATAAGGATGCAATTGAAATTTCCTTCCTAAATTTCCAATTTTTGGGTGAAATGCCAAAGCAAGCTAAAAAAGAAGTGAAATATGGATCTTGGACCAACTAGAGATTATAATGATATTTTCCGCATTAACATTGAGGGTTATTAATCCGAGAAAAATTGTGGGAGCTATGTTTAATAATCCATCCATTATTAAATGTACCTATTTGTTCACAAAATACTAAAACTTGTATATTTCTCATTTTTTATAATTTCAATGGCAAACAATTCATCGAATTCATCACATTCCCTACGAGCCGTCCTTGAGAAGGAAAATTTTTCTAGAACCAACTTTCTAGACTGGTACAGGAACTTGAGAATCGTTCTCAAGGAGGAAAAGAAACTGTACACTCTATAGGAAGAAGTTCCTGTAGGTCAAGAAAATAATACCGCTGCAGCCCTAAAGGTGCATTAGAAGTTCGTTGACGATGCTATGATGCAGCCTGCTTTATGCTTTGCACCATGAACTCAAAGCTTAAGAAGAAACATTAGAACATGGCTGCGTTTGATATGATCATTCATTTGGCAGCTCTTTGAAGGGCAGGCAAGGGTTGAGCGATATGAAGTTTCCAAGGCATTTTTCAAATGTCATCTATCAGAGGGAAACCCTGAGGGGCTTCATGTGCTCCGTATTATCGGGTACCTAGAGAGCCTCACAAGCCTAGAGTTTTCGGGGGCCAATAGTTGATGACTGATCTCATCTTGCAATCGTTGCCTGATAGTTATGGACAGTTCATCATGAACTGTAACATGAATGAGATCGTCAAGCCTCTGCCAGATCTACTCAATATTTTGAGGACAGCTGAATAAAGAATCAACAAGGGAAAGGTCAAAGAAATAATGATGGTTAGCATACTAGATTCCCTAGAGGCAATCTTATTTAGTATGAACATTATTTTTGGCTAGAATATTCATTTTATTATTTATGGAGATAATTAACGTAATGAAGTCCTTAGACTACAAATGTGTTTGTTTATCTTAAATATCTGATAACTCCGTTTTCGGAGTTATTTTATTGCTTATTTTGCTACGTTTTGTGTGCTTATAATGGAGAATGTTGCGTCTTTTCGAGTAGATCATGTGTTTATTTGAGAAAGTGAGTTCGTATGCTAAAATGTGAAGTCCGGGCGTTTCTTGCATTGTTTTACGTGCTATTTATCTTATTTTGTCACATTTGATCTTCGCGGGGTGTTCGTGTTGTGATTTTCAGGGCCGGAGCACGCGAGGAGCAAGTGGATAGAGGAAACGAACTTCGGAAGTGATGTGAGCTCAAGATTTGGGAAGGAAAGCGAGAGTTGATGGATCAAGTGCTAGAGAGGCTCAAGAGAAGATGAGACGAGTGTTGAGGCATGAGGAGAGCTCAAAATGGAGGATTGAATGAAGAAACGATGCCCGGGAAGTGATTCGGAAGCAAGAGGAACAAGTGGGAAGAAGATGGAAAGATTTGATGAAGCAACTAGGTCGCATGACCTAGTTACTAGGTCACACGACCTAGTTAGCGAACCAGCTTGTTTCAGTAGGTCATGCGACCTACTACACAGGTCACACGACCTGTTCTGGGCAGCAAAGTAGGTCGCACGACCTACTTAACTAGGTCACACGACCTAGTTCGGGCAGAGTTTAGTTTGTAACTTTTTGGGGTTGCTTTGTAATTACTCCTAACTTATTCTAAACATTGGGAGAACGTATTAGACTTGGTTAGGGCATGTTTTTGGGGATTATCACGTACTCTATCACATTGAAGAGAGCTTGGAGCTTAGGAGACGATCAAGGAGGCTTGGAATCATTCGTTTGATCTCTAAAACCCCGTTTCTTCTCTATTCTTGTTATTTGATCACGAAACTTTGTACGTGAATCATGTTTTTGAGTAGCTAAACCCTCTATTTGGGATATCTCGTAGGAAACTAGGGTTTGATCACTACAACTTGTGGTTTATGGATTTACTCTCATGCTTTTGAGCTTAATTGATGATTTCTTCTTTAGTTATGTGTATTTTATGTTTCTAATTTATCTTTTCTATTGATAGACGTGTTAATAGGATTGTGCTAGGTTATGAACGATAGAGGAATCTACGTTCGTTGCCCGGAAAATTGAAATACACACTAGCCGTATCTAGGGTTGAGGAATCTTGCTAGTTAGCTAAGAACAAGAGTAGAAATTAGTATCGTAATGCGTGTTTGAACTTGAGTAAGCTAGAGGAATCAGTTACGATAATTTAGGCATAGTTATTGGTTGAGACATCTTCAATATACAATTGCTCGTTTAACTAGAATAAGAAATTATCGTGTTAGTAAAACATAAATCCAACGTAGTGTGACATTCCTAGTGATCCGTAGAGATATCCTGAATTTAATCAAACTTGATACACAACAATATTAACTCGTGCTCGTTAATCTTAAAATAATTCTTTGAATTATTTGAGATAATTGTTACTTGAATTTTTAGTAGAATTAGGAACCACAAAACAACTGCGGTTTGCCCACATAAAGAACAAACTTAATAGTTAGTTACACGAAGTCCCTTGGGTTCGACAATCCGGACTTTTCCGATTATTACTGCACCGACAACTGTGCACTTGCAGTTGGAGCGTGTCAAGTTTTTGGCGCCGTTGCCGGGGACTTCGGTCAAATTAGCTATTAGTTTTCTCTTTAGGGATTTACTTTTCAGTTTATATTTGTTACTCACCTGTTTTGTGTGTGTAATTCGCGTTTCAGGTCTGATTCATTTGGTGCATGTCACGTTCTAGAGACGAGCCTTTGCATCCAACACTTGAAGACCCGGAATCCTTATTGCGAGCACAGAATAGAGACAAGAGGAAAGCAAATTCAGTTCAAATGGACGAGCAAACTAGAGCTGAGTTTGAGAGGTTCCGCAAGGGCCTCGAAGATGCGGAAGCAGCTAGAGCTGCAGCTGTGGAGGATGCAGCAAATCGAGCAAGGGAAACTGAGGAGCTTAGGGCTCAAATGGCTGCGATGCAAGCCATGATTGATCGCATGAATCCCCAGAATCCACAACAACTCCCTGGTGCAGAAATAGTTAATGGGAACAATGGAGGAGTTAATGGTGGAAACAACGATGGCAATGGGAACAATGGGGGTAATAATCGGAACAATAACGGCCGGAACGTAGTAGAGCAAGTCAACAATGCTGAGGAGGATGACCGTCCTTTGGTGGACTACTTCAGAACTACACCGGATGGATATCAGCCTACCATTGTCAGGCCGCAGATTAATGCCGCGCATTTTGAGATTCGCCAACCGTTGATTAATATGGTTAGGGATGAGTGCTTATTCACGGGAGCCCCGAGTGATGATCCACATCAGCACTTGCTCAACTTCGAGCAGATTACGTCTACCATGTATGACCAGAGAGTGCCAATCGAGACTATAAAGCTCATGCTTTTCCCCTTCTCTTTATCGGGAAAGGCAAAGACATGGCTTATGGAACTTCCAGCAGGCAGCATAGTTACATGGGCAGATTGTAGCAGAGAGTTTCTCAGGAAGTATCTTCCACCATCTAAGGTTGCTCAACGGATGGCCGACATAACCACATTTAAACAGCAGGAAGATGATTCTCTGGGTGACACGTGGAGAAAGTTCAACCAGCTCCTTCGCAGATGCCCTACTCATGGGGAGCCATGGTATAAACTGCTTCACTATTTTTATAATGCTTTGGACAGGGAGACTGCTAGTGAATTAGACATGATGGCTCAAGGAAATTTTATGGGAATGGGACTACAGAGATGTCGTGATTTGCTAGATAATGTAGCAAAACGTGAATCCACGAGGTCTGAAACTCGTAGAAGCACGAAGTCAGATGGAGCATTGGTTAGGCAGATTGAGTCTATGGTGGAATAGAAATTTGAACATCAGATGGCAGTTATGACATCGGCTTTCAGTCATTTGAATCCATCGGCACAGGTGAAGTCAGTGGGAGAGATGGTAGCAGATGCAAATCAGGGATATGGGGATGGCATTGAAGACGTGAATTACATGGGTCAACAAAGACAGCAGCAATGGGCAAACACCTATCATCCTAACAATCGCAAATCACCCCAACTTTAGCTATGCCAATCCGAATAGTGGTTTATATGCGCCAGGTCATAGGCCAAATGTTCCATACCAAGCTCAGAGACAGGCTCCACAACAACAGGCTTCAGCCCCACCCTCAGAAGAACAGGATACAAATGCGATGTTGAGGAAACTGTTAGCTAGCAACGACAAGATTGAGAGTAAAATTGTTGCAATGGAAGCCTCGTTAAAGAATCATGAGACACAAATTGGCCAAATAGCTAATCAGAATCCTCGACTTCCGCCAGGTATACTCCCGTCTAACACTATTACTCCAACTGAGCAATTGAAGGCTATTACTACTCGCAGTGGGACCACTACCCAGGATCCCCCATATCCTACCCATGCGCGAGCTGAGGCGACCAAGGCCACTGAAAAAGCCTTAGATGAAGAGATTCCCGTGCCTACCGTGATTCCCCAATCAAAGGACACGGTGAGGAAGTCGGATGAGAAACAGAAGCCAAGGGAGGAATACAGTGTGCGAGTGCCATACCCGCAGAGATTGAAGAGTCAAGAAGATGCCAAGCATTTCAAGAAGTTTGTGGATATCTTCAAGAAACTGCACATTAATATACCTTTTGCGGAGGCCATTTCACAAATGCCGAAATATGCCAAGTTTCTCAAGGACCTCCTTTCTAATAGGAGGCGCATGGATGACTTTGAAACCGTGACCCTGAATGAGGAGTGTAGCGCAGTTGTGCAAAAGGCGCTACCAAAGAAGATGAAAGATCCGGGCGGTTTCATCATTCCTGTTACATTGGGTGATGCATTTCATGGGAGGGCATTATGTGATCTGGGTGCAAGTATTAATTTGATGCCCACATCGGTTTTTGAGCAACTTGGTGTGGGAGATCCTAAGCCTACCAGGATGTGTTTGCAGATGGCTGATCGCACTATAAAACGCCCCAGGGGTGTTTTGGAGGACGTATTAGTGAGAGTTGAAGGACTCATCTTCCCAGCGGATTTTGTGATCTTAGACATGGAGGCTGACGATGATGTTCCTCTTATTTTGGGTCGCCCATTCCTAGCTACTGGGAGGACTATCATTGATGTGGCCAATGGAGAGCTGACTATGCAGATCAACGATGAGAAGGTGGCCTTCAATGTATTTGAGGCTATGAAGTTTCCCGCATATGCGGTAAGTGAGCAGTGCTTCGGGGTGGAGGCCTACACGCCGGACGAAGAGGATGATATTTTATTGGAGCAGCTATATGAGGAGCTTGTTCTACTTGATTCCAGCGAGAAAGAGCAAGCATTTGATGTTCATTGGCGTCAGCCCCTACCCCTCTTTAATGAGGGAAGCAGGAAGATTCTTACTCCTTCTCTTATTACTGCTCCTATTTTAGAATTAAAGCCTTTACCTGTACATTTGAAATATCTATACTTGGGATCTAATGAGTCTTTACCTGTGATTGTGTCTGCATGTTTGGACAGGGAACAGGAGGAGCAGCTTCTCAAGGTACTACAGGAGAGAAAGGCAGCTATGGGATGGACCATAGCGGATATCAAGGGGATCAGCCCCACAGTTTGCCAGCACAAGATTCGGCTCATGGAAGACAAGAAGCCGGTAGTTCAGTTTCAGCGCCGCCTCAATCCTCACATGCAGGAGGTGGTGAAGAAAGAGGTGCTTAAATGGTTGGAGGCGGGCATCATTTATCCGATTTCCGACAGCACATGGACTAGCCCGGTACAATGTGTCCCTAAGAAGGGGGGTATAACTGTGGTGGAAGGGGAAAAAGGTGATCAAATCGCTACGCGTACTGTTACTGGGTGGAGAGTTTGCATGGATTACCGCAAGCTCAATGATGCCACTTTGAAGGATCATTTTCCCCTTCCATTCGTTGATCAGATGCTTGATAGGCTAGCACATCACTCTCATTATTGCTTTTTGGATGGGTACTCCGGGTACAACCAGATAGCAATTGAGCCAGCTGACCAGGAGAAGACGACATTCACTTGTCCTTATGGGACTTTCGCTTTTAGACGCATGCCTTTTGGGTTATGCAACGCACCTGCTACGTTTCAGAGGTGTATGATGTCGATCTTCTCTGATATGATGGAGCAGAATTTTGAAGTGTTCATGGACGACTTCTCGCTCTATGGTGATGGATTCGAAGACTGCCTGCAACAGTTGGCCCGGGTTCTAGATAGATGCATTGACACCAACCTAGTGCTCAACTGGGAGAAGTGTCACTTCATGGTTACCGAGGGTATTGTTTTGGGCCACAAGATCTCCAGCAAAGGATTAGAGGTGGATAGAGCCAAGATCGAGGTTATTGAGAAGCTTCCTTACCCTACCTCTGTTAAAGGAGTAAGGAGTTTCTTGGGACATGCAGGGTTCTATCGGCGCTTCATTAAAGACTTCTCGAAGATCACGAAACCTTTGTGTGGATTGCTTGAGAAGGACGCAGTTTTTGATTTTAATGCGGAGTGCAAGTCGGCTTTTGATTTGCTCAAGGAAAAGCTGATTAGCGCGCCTATCATCACCACACCAGACTGGTCCCTACCATTTGAGCTCATGTGTGATGCTAGTGACTATGCGGTGGGAGCAGTTCTAGGCCAGCGGAAAGATAAGGTAGCTCACGTCATTTATTATGCCAGTCGTACTCTTAATGATGCACAGGTTAATTATGCTACCACGGAGAAAGAGATGTTGGCTATCATATTTGCGTTGGACAAGTTTCGTCCATATCTTGTGGGTTCTCAGGTGACGATCTTCACGGACCATTCAGCCCTCAAGTACCTTCTCACCAAGAAGGACGCCAAGCCAAGATTGATCCGGTGGGTGTTGTTGATGCAAGAGTTCGATGTGGTGATCAAAGATAAAAAGGGGGTAGAAAATGTGGTTGCAGATCATTTGTCGAGACTGGAGAACGATAAGCAGGAAGATTTGCCGATTCGAGAGGATTTTCCAGATGAGCAGCTCATGGTTGTGGTTGCAGCTGTGCCTTGGTTTGCTGACTTGGCAAATTTCAAGGCACTCAACATTGTGCCCAAGGACCTGAATTATCACCAGAGGAAGAAGTTCTTTGCAGACGCGCGACAGTATTTCTGGGATGATCCTTATTTGTTCAAGTTGGGGGCGGACAATGTATTGCGGAGATGTGTTGCGGAACCGGACACGTTGGAGATCCTTAGAAACTGCCACGAGTTGAACTGTGGGGGACATTTCGGCAAATCACGCACAGTTGCGAAGGTACTACAGAGTGGTTTCTATTGGCCAACCTTGCATAAAGACGCCCATCTATTTGTACAGCAGTGTGACCGATGCCAAAGAACAGGTAATATCTCTAACCGAAATGAAATGCCTCAAAATTTCGTGTTAGAAGTAGAACCATTTGATGTGTGGGGGATTGATTTTATGGGGCCATTCCCATCGTCGCTTGGTAATCTGTATATTTTGTTGGCTGTTGATTATGTCACCAAATGGGTGGAGGCTCTGGCTTGTCCAAAGAATGATAGTGCTACAGTCGAGAGATTCTTACGCAAAAATATCTTCACAAGATTTGGAACTCCCAGAGCCATTATTAGCGACGAGGGATCACACTTTGTGAACAAGGTTTTTGCCAATACCTTGAGCAAGTATGGGGTAAAAACACACAAAATCTCATTGGCCTACCATCCACAATCCAATGGACAAGCTGAAGTGTCTAACCGTGAGATAAAGGGGATTCTAGAGAAAACTGTCAATCCAGGGCGCAAAGACTGGGCTCTACACTTGGATGATAGTTTATGGGCATACCGGACTGCATACAAGACTCCCCTAGGCATGTCTCCCTACCAACTAGTTTTCGGGAAATCATGTCATCTGCCGATAGAACTTGAGCACAAAGCGTTTTGGGCGCTAAAGAAATTAAACTTGGATGCTAAGCTCTCTGGTGAGCAAAGGAAGCAGGCATTGCTTGAGTTAGAAGAACACAGATTGATGGCATATCAGAGTGCCAAGATATACAAAGAGAGGACCAAGCAATGGCATGACAAGCATATCATTCCACGAGATTTCAGAGTGGGCCAGAAGGTATTGATATTCAACGCCCGACTGAAACTGTTTCCGGGCAAGCTGAAATCAAGGTGGAGTGGTCCATTTACAATTACAGAGGTTTACCCATGGGGATCGCTCGAGGTAGAAGCTGAGAATGGGAACATGTTCAAGGTAAATGGACAGCGAGCAAAACCGTACGTGGACGGGAATTTCATTGGGGTTATCGAGAGCCTCAAACCAATTCCCGATATCTGAGCTCATTTGAGGTAACTTGGTCGGGCCGTCGACCTTAAATTACAAAGCGCTTGTTGGGAGGCAACCCAACCTATTTACTGCATAGTGTAGATTTCAATACTGTTTTGTTATTTGATTTTGTTCTAACTATTTGAGAGGTGCGAGAGAGTGGATTTAATATTTTCAATGAGTATGTGCAGGAATTCTAGGTGGAAGGCCTATTCCGGATCCCCCTTCTTGATACGCGAGTGAAGAATTGCACGAACAACGAGAAAAAGCAAGCCAAAACGCGTATCGGGACCCGGAATGAAGAAATGGATGAATGACGCCATTCCTACACGTACTCAACACACGCACCTGAGGGGAGGCGCGTATCCGGACTCCCCCTCTTGATGCAAACGAAGAAGGTATAGCGAAACCGAGAAAGCAGATACATTGGCACGGATTACGAGGCAAATTTTTGCAAACAAGACCGTGAGCTAAATTGAAGAGTGCCATTAGGTGGGGGTTGTCGAGAGCTTTCTGTTGATAGGTGGATCGCATGCATCGGAGTCCGGACGCGAGAGTTATGGCAATTTGGATGTTTTCGCGAAGAAAAAGTGACGAAAAGCATCCGGAATCGCCAAACGGGCCTTTAGAAGAGTAAATTTGAGAAATAAAGAATTCCCCGGACATTGGGAATTGTTTATATTCAAAATGGAGTCTCGAGTTCGAGGAGATCCATGAAAAAAGTAAAGGCACGGTCAAAAAGGCAAGAAAGGATGTTTTCGTGAAGAAAAAGCGATAAAAAGCATCCGGAAAGGGCGAAAGAGGTTAAAATCATGAGCTACGGGTCGAGATGGTGAATGGGCATATTGGAGACCAAGTGTGGGGGTGAAATACCATGTTTGAGCTTATCGGAGGCTGTTTCAAGCTAAAAATTCAAGAAAAAGCAAGTCGGGAGAAGTTAAATTTTTTCAGGGGGAAAACTAGGTCGCACGACCTAGTCACTAGGTCGCACGACCTAGTTTGTGAGAACAGTTAGTTTTGCTAGGTCGCACGACCTAGTAACTAGGTCGCACGACCTAGTGTTGGGCGAGTTCAGTTGGGTCCAAATGTGGGGTTTATGTGCAATTTTTGGAAACTATTGGGGGAGCCGGATGTAATATATATATAAAAAAAAAAAAAAAAAAAAAAAGGAGAGGGCAATATCTTCTCCCCTCCCCATCGGGCAAAACACAGAACCCTCCCAACCTGCCGTCTTCATCCACGCACAGTCCACCACCATCGCCATCCTCATCGCCAACAGCACCACCATCGCCGCCGTCCTCAAAGATTCATCGCCGCCATCTCCCGCTGCTCTCTCTCTCCACCGCAGAACCACCGGCCGCACAACCAGCTCCGCCATCTCTCCCTGCCTCACTCCCTCACGCAACCTGCCGCCACAGCACCATCTCTCCCGTCGCCACCACCACCTCCGACTGCTTCCACGACCGCGTCTCCGCCACCACAGCGAGACAACTGCGTCTCCGCCCCAACAGTGGTGATTGGTGCGGCTATCGTCCGAACTCACCTCCCCCCTGAAAACCATCACCACCGCGACCACAGAGACCCCATCACCACCGCGACCACATAGTCCCCATCACCACCGCGACCACAACTCCGATTGGGACTGATTTGTGGTGAATTGAAGAAGGAGGCCAAGTTAGGGTTCTTGAGGAAGAATCTGAAATTGGGCGAGATTGAGGTCGAATTCGAAGAAGCTGCTTTAGGGTTTTGACGGGGACACCGCAAGGAGCAAAAGGCACACGTCAATTGAACAATTCGGAACAAAAATTTCGGCGACCCTAAAACAGCCCGGGTTGTCAAAATTCTGCAAATTCGTGCCCGTAAGACTTGCTCCGGGCACGTAGGTACGTCCTAATCTCTCTCGCAATTTCAATACTCGAGTCTAGGCACAATTGAGTAAAAGCCCAATTTTATTGTTGCGCTTAGTAGCGTGCTTGGGGGCGATTGACTAGAGTCTTAGGACTTATTTGTTACTTGCGTAACTGTTTCTTTTCCGTACACACATCCTGACACTGAGCACGTAGCTTAATTCTTTTTGTCAATTTAATTGTCAATTTGTGCTACCTTCTTGTGCCATGTCGAGTCGAAAAGATAAGGGAAAGGCCGTAGCTAAAGGAAAGGGGGTAGCTACGAGTCAGAATATAACCGGGGGGAAAAGAAAGAAACAAAAAGTAGTCGTCGATAGTGATGACGAGTATATTCCCGAGGGAGAAGTGAGAGAGACGGGGGACGCGGGTGGTAACCTAGCTAAGAATGCTACCTTTTGGGTTGTGGGGAGCATGGTTTCACCAGCCCCCCCGGACCCTGATGAGTTAGCAAGTGCAGAACCTGATAGAGTGCCAATAGCGAGGGCCACGAGAGAGTCTAGTCCTAGGGACCTTGACCCGGAGAAAGGAGTGTTTTGTGACTATCGGTTTATCACCCTACTAGCGCATTCTAGGTACGCCAAGCGGGAGGGGAGTGTGTTCAAGGGGGCAAATGTAGAAAAGCATTTCCCGTTCCAAACTGAGATGCCCCAACAAATCCAAGAGTTTATGAAAAGAGAGAATCTTGCAGGGTGGTGTGAGCTCGTCAAGGGGAACGCGAGTTCGGAGCTCATGTGGGAGATTTACTCAAACGCCAAGTGGTCTGGGTATGGGGAGGATGAAGAGTTGGATGATCGTAGGATCATTTACGCCCGTAGGAATTTTTTTGTTTTCTCTCCGGCTAGCATAGCCGCGGCCCTACAATGGCCACCACTCGAGGGCGACTGTCACTTTGAGACCACCATGAAAATGAACGTAGAGGAGTTAGTTACCGCAGTGTCAATCTTTGCCTTTGGTGGGGTGACGGGAGCGCCGTGGGATACTCATGCGAGTCAGGACGTTAGAAAGTGGACGGTTTCGGCCAGACACTTACTTCGTCGAGCGCGTTATTTAGTTAACATAGTGGAGGCATGGGTTGAGGGCGTTTCGACCCAGACCGACATACGTTTCGAGTGGTGTGTTATGGCTATGTGTTGGTATGAGGGCCATCGATTCAACGTCCCGAAGCGCATTTATTTGAGTTTTCAATCGAGACTTCGGGATTCTAACCGTCGAGCAGCCGGGTTTGGATATTTGCTAAAGCACTTGGCCACTAAGGCTGGTGCTGCGTTTATGGTGGAGACCGTGCAGCCGAACCCCCGCGATACTGGACTCAGGTACCCGACCCGAAGAAAGATGAGGTAGTCGTAGAGAGCAGCCGGCCCCCACCAAAAAAGGGGGCTCAGAGGGGCGGTAAGGGTAAAACCCCGGCTGTGAGTGAGGAGTCGAGTCCGTCTGCCGCACCTAATGCTAGCCTCGAGGCCACTTTGCAGGCCATGCAAAGGATGATGATTGCAAATGAGAAAAAGGCCGTGGCTCGAGGGCAAGAAGCAGAGAGGAAAGCCAAGTCAAGGGCTATGCATGCGCGACGGAACCAGCGCCAGCTCGGTGACATTCTGCATAAGCAGAATCAGTGGTTACACGAGCTTGGCAGGGCAGGCGGGGTGACACTGACTCCGGAACCTCAGATTTTGATGTATTTGTCGAGTGACCACTCGGATGGCTCGGAGGAGAGCGAGTAGACCAGCCCGCCCTCGCATTGGAATGCTGAGTCCCTTTGTTTTATCTCTGAATTCGTTGGGGACAACGAAGCATTCTAGTGTGGGGGTGAGATTTTCTGAATATTAGCCAAGTCCGTGTCTGCATGAACCAATTGCATATAGGATGTTTGTGTCGTAGTGTGTTTCGTAGTCTTTGTCGTAGAGTGTGTTTGTGTCATAGTGTTGTGTGATATATATGTGTTCGTATTATTTGATTGCACGTTTTCTTACTTTGAGTCCACCTACCCAAATTGAGTCAGTTTCGAGTCTTCTTTCGAGTCGGCCCATGCATATAGAGTAGGAAATATTATCTAAAAAAAAAAAAAAATAATTAAAAAGTTAAAAATTTGAGAAAGGGCAATCAAAAAGACCTTAGTATTGGTAAAATCGAGGAGTGTGAGAAATTTAGGCATAGGGCGTGACTTGCGACCGAGATAGACAATGTGAGTTCCCCTTAGTACGTATAGAGAGACTTTCTTTACGGGAGTGCCTACCTATTTTTATACACTTACTTGATTTTCAAATCTAAAAGTGTGTGCCTAGTTTTCTTACAAGAGTTAAGCTAGGTGTGAGCTAAACAAGCCGAACATTCATGTGTACGTCTTAGGTAGTCGCCAACCCGCCTCGTAGTGGCACACAGAACAGCTGTGCGAGGTGTGTATTAGAGCACTCACTGCTTATAGAACTTGCCTTGTAGGACCACTAGTAAACCCTGTTTCGAACCTTGGATTCTTTGATAACCTCTGGACTTAGGGTGACGATTCTTGGCATTCATCATTGATTGGTTAGAATCACCGCTTTAGTGCGTCACGAGGGTGTTTGTAGTTGAGGGGGTTCGATGAGGGAGTACTTCATGATATATTTGTGTGAGTCTTACGTATCGCATGTACTTCATTTATGATTATCGAGGGGAATGCGAGGGTGAGTGAGAGTAGGCTTGCGCACTTCGGTGTGGCGGTGTTCCGTGTCATTACATCATGGACACAGTTGTGGAGAGCCGTGAGTGCGTGACATCTAATACGCACAAATTGGGTTGGGTGCTTTAATTGGTGGATCGTGCTAGGTACTGGATCTCATTCATCGTGGTGTAGGAGGTTTGGTTGGATTAGGAACGAGACTTACATTGTTTTGATTACTTGAGAGGGGACGTGACTACATTCGAGTGTGGGGGTGTCGACTTTTGACCACGGACATCGAGATCGAGCTTGCGACGATTCCATCCCCACACATGTGATTTGATTTGTTTGCGGCTTTGTTTAGTGGCACCATGTACTTCATAGACTTAGGGGAGGAGGAATTTTATATGTGATACTCATTCATTGGATTGTTTGTTTTCTTCCCCTAACATACTCGTTTGACTACTCTTAAAAAGACCACTCGTACATTTGAAAGGATTGTGTTGATTGTGGAATAAAAAAAAAATTATATGAAAAAAAAAAAAAATGAAAAAAAAAAGAAAAAAAAAAGAGAGAAAAAAAAGAGAAATGGAATAAAGGAAAGAGATTGAGCTTAACGGAAATCGAGTGGAGGAAGCAACTATTTCGGTAACGACGGTTTAAATTTTGTGCACGACTCAAGACGGTGGCCACGGGATCGTAACTGTACCGGGGTTTTGAGGGAATCGAGGGCCGGAGACGGTGAGTTTCGGGTTGCGGTTTCTATCATCGTGGTGAGGGTGTGTGAGATGTGGGTTACAATGTGAGAATGTGACGCTTTAGGACGTGTTTCATCATGATTATCCTTATGTCCCTAAGCCTCAACATTCTAAAACCGTTAGCGGATTAGGAGCTCGTACCTTGGATGTGGCTTAGCCTAGCGTAGCCTCTTACTTATCGGCACACGCGAAGAGGTAGGATACTCTTGTATTTAGTAAGGTTAGGTTCTCTATACGATCTAAGGGAAATTCTTGTTGTCAAGTTTAGTTTCAATTCACGCCTTGTATCTAAATTGATCATCACTCCATGAGAACCGATTTAGGGACTTGAGATTGCCCGATCTCGCCAAAAAGAAAAAAAAAAATTTAGTTTAGTGTGTGTGTGTAAATATATGTGTTTAGGATCGAGTCTAATTTGCATTGCATCATATTGTTGCATGAATCGAGTTGTGAATTGAGTCTTGTTTGCGTCAAGTCGGCTAATATTTGGTTATGTATGCAATATGGTGGGTTGAAAGCTAGTTGAGTTTGTGGCTTGGACATGATGTGAAAGTTGGGATTTGCTCGGGACGAGCAAAATGTAGTGTGGGGGTAGTTGATAACTCCGTTTTCGGAGTTATTTTATTGCTTATTTTGCTACGTTTTGTGTGCTTATAATGGAGAATGTTGCGTCTTTTCGAGTAGATCATGTGTTTATTTGAGAAAGTGAGTTCGTATGCTAAAATGTGAAGTCCGGGCGTTTCTTGCATTGTTTTACGTGCTATTTATCTTATTTTGTCACATTTGATCTTCGCGGGGTGTTCGTGTTGTGATTTTCAGGGCCGGAGCACGCGAGGAGCAAGTGGATAGAGGAAACGAACTTCGGAAGTGATGTGAGCTCAAGATTTGGGAAGGAAAGCGAGAGTTGATGGATCAAGTGCTAGAGAGGCTCAAGAGAAGATGATACGAGTGTTGAGGCATGAGGAGAGCTCAAAATGGAGGATTGAATGAAGAAACGATGCCCGGGAAGTGATTCGGAAGCAAGAGGAACAAGTGGGAAGAAGATGGAAAGATTTGATGAAGCAACTAGGTCGCATGACCTAGTTACTAGGTCACACGACCTAGTTAGCGAACCAGCTTGTTTCAGTAGGTCATGCGACCTACTACACAGGTCACACGACCTGTTCTGGGCAGCAAAGTAGGTCGCATGACCTACTTAACTAGGTCACACGACCTAGTTCGGGCAGAGTTTAGTTTGTAACTTTTTGGGGTTGCTTTGTAATTACTCCTAACTTATTCTAAACATTGGGAGAACGTATTAGACTTGGTTAGGGCATGTTTTTGGGGATTATCACGTACTCTATCACATTGAAGAGAGCTTGGAGCTTAGGAGACGATCAAGGAGGCTTGGAATCATTCGTTTGATCTCTAAAACCCCGTTTCTTCTCTATTCTTGTTATTTGATCACGAAACTTTGTACGTGAATCATGTTTTTGAGTAGCTAAACCCTCTATTTGGGATATCTCGTAGGAAACTAGGGTTTGATCACTACAACTTGTGGTTTATGGATTTACTCTCATGCTTTTGAGCTTAATTGATGATTTCTTCTTTAGTTATGTGTATTTTATGTTTCTAATTTATCTTTTCTATTGATAGACGTGTTAATAGGATTGTGCTAGGTTATGAACGATAGAGGAATCTACGTTCGTTGCCCGGAAAATTGAAATACACACTAGCCGTATCTAGGGTTGAGGAATCTTGCTAGTTAGCTAAGAACAAGAGTAGAAATTAGTATCGTAATGCGTGTTTGAACTTGAGTAAGCTAGAGGAATCAGTTACGATAATTTAGGCATAGTTATTGGTTGAGACATCTTCAATATACAATTGCTCGTTTAACTAGAATAAGAAATTATCGTGTTAGTAAAACATAAATCCAACGTAGTGTGACATTCCTAGTGATCCGTAGAGATATCCTGAATTTAATCAAACTTGATACACAACAATATTAACTCGTGCTCGTTAATCTTAAAATAATTCTTTGAATTATTTGAGATAATTGTTACTTGAATTTTTAGTAGAATTAGGAACCACAAAACAACTGCGGTTTGCCCACATAAAGAACAAACTTAATAGTTAGTTACACGAAGTCCCTTGGGTTCGACAATCCGGACTTTTCCGATTATTACTGCACCGACAACTGTGCACTTGCAGTTGGAGCGTGTCAATATCCCTAGTCAATTATACTGATTAATAAAACGATCAACTATAGACTAGTACGGGGGTGGATTGATATGGAGATATCACGATCCAACACATAGATATGCATTAAGGTTAATAGCATACTAGATTGACCCACAACGAGGAGGCTACATACATGTTATGTAAAGTCACAAGTGCTTCTCGTAGTGACAACAGTATTGTCATCCTTAGACTTGAAGTCACTTGATCCTCTAGTTGTGGAATATTGTGGTTTGATATCGTCAAACGCAACACCATGACTGGGTAGCAATAAAGGCGCTCATCAGACACAATAGGAAGCAAGCTTAGATGTGGTAGTGATGTATGTATAATTTTTCCCTCCCACATAACAGGACCACGACCACTCGAGGGATGGTTCTTATAAAATTTCTTGCAAAACTCAGATAAATCAATATTGGATATGATGTTATCTGCATGGATAAGACAATTCTCAGGATCGAGAAATTATGGATTGGATATACGATTGTGACTTTTATTTCCCGTGTCCGATCCGGATATAGAGACCAAGGGAAGAGACAATACATGCACAAGGTTTGTCAAAATAATGACTATTTTCATTAGTTGGGTGGCATAATTGTGTTGCTAGACACCGCTCCATGTTAGTATTTGTTACTACCAACTACGTAGAAGCCTATAGGTTCAGACGCCATATGGATTAAAATAGACATGGGAATTAATTAATAAGATTAATTAAATATAAAGATCAAAACGCAACTACTTGCAAACTTAGTAGGACTAATTAGCAAGCTGGACTAAGCCGTGTACGGACATGATTAGAATAGGGGTCCTTATGTACATAACAAGGAGTTGTTGGACTATATAAAGGACACTCCTCGCTTATTTTCTCACTAGTGCTCATAACACACATTGAGTGAGAGAGAACAAAGCAAGGAGAGAGAACAAACACAAGAGGGCCAAAACCCCCTTGTGTCGTCCCCTACCCATCGGCCACAAGAGGAGGTCGAGCCTCCATTTGGTCTCCGTTGCGTGATTCTTCTTTTTCCTTCTTACACCGGTTGCTAGCACATGACGTGAAGGAATCTTGATCTTGATCCTAGGAGTGGACTAGCTGTAGAGATGCCAACAATATTTTGTGTTTGAAGTCATCACATGAGACAAGCAAGGTAATTGTTACTAGAACTTTCACTATCGTTATGATTTCTCTTTGTGCGATCCTTGCAAGGTCTTGTGCGGATCTTTATTATTATTTTTTGATGCGTAATCTTATACAAAACCCTACATCATGTTTAGATAGAAAAGCCTGGTGAGCCTAGGGTATGCAACTTCTGGAGGGTTTAAGACTTTCCAAATAGAGCTTTTCTTCAGCCTCTTAATACACTCCAGATTCAAGGTTGTCAACATGTTAACACTAACCATGCTACAATAGGCTACTGATCTAGAAGAAAAAGCATCTAACCAATGTCCTCTAGCAACATTAGAAACAAACCACTTGCTGCTAAGGCCAGGTTTCTTACCTGGGGACTGTTGCTTCTCTTAATAGATCTGCAGTTCTTTTCCATTGCTTTTCTCTGGTTCTTCCTCTATGGCTTTTCCTTTTCCTTTTTCTTCTTTTGTAGGCTTCTTCTTCACCTTCTCAGGAACATAAATATGTTCCTCTGGCTGTTCCTTTGGTGCAGATTGATCAACCTTCTTCTTGTTGCTGGAAGTTGGAGTCTGATCCTTCTTAGTCTTCTTCTTTGGAGGAGAAGGAGCCTTCTCGGCACTTGGTGTTCTGGAACTGAAGTCATTACTGAGTGTTTGAAATTCATGCTCAGTAGTCTTCCTCTTCTTGTCATAAACATTATTTGATCCTCCAGCCATCTTGATTCTATCAGAGTTTCTTCTCGTACTCATTAGGATTTGAGGGTATCGAATAGAGAGGCTGGAATGATTCGTGACAAAGAGAGAGAGAGAGAGAGAGAGAGAGAGAGAGAGGGGGGGAGAGAGAGAGAGAAGCGAATAGAAGAGATAAGTACAGAAGAGCTTGAGTTTGAAAAGAAAACATAATATTTCCAAATCTTTTAAGATGTGCAGAATCTGTTAAATTCAAAATTGTGTGTGTGTGACGTGGGAAAGGAAATAAAATAAAGCTTATTTTGAAAAGAAAATAATTTTAAAAGTAAGAGAAATATTGAGCAATTATCTACAGAGATAACACCCAATATTGAAGGATCCAGATTATTGCCTAAACAGCACACAGACTTATTTTCAAGGCTTTGGAAAGGATTTAAAGGCATTGAAAAGCTATACAACTGAATCAGATAAAATCAAGGCTTTGAAAATCAATTCAAAACTTTGAATCACATAAAACCTACTTGTAGCTTATCTGATACTCAACCTAAACCAATGCTTCTTTGTTCAGCATGCCCAGTTCTAATCTCAGGGCTGAGAATCTATCCTCTGGAAGGGGTTTAGTCAACATTCCAATTGCATGTTATTAGACACAAATTCAAGAGTAACATCACCTTTCTCAGCATGAACTCTGATGAAGGGATGCCTAACATCTATGTGTTTGGTCCTTCATTGCTGAACTGGATTCTTTGTGATAGATATTGCACTGGTGTTGTCACATTTGTTAGGTATATATCTGAAGTCAAATCCAAGATCTATCATTTGTTGAGCAATCCATAAAACTTGTGAGAAGCAAGCACCAGTTGCTATGTATTCAACTTCTACTGTTGATAGACTTACAGAATTTTGTTTCTTTGATGCCAGCTGATCAGTGATGTTCTAAGAAATTGGAAACACCCTAATGTGCTTTTTCTATCAACTTTGTAGCCTGCAAAGTCAGAATCTGAATAGACACACAACGAGAAATTCGATTATTTAGGATACCAAAATCCTAATTCTTTGGTACCATTGAGATAACTGAATATTCTTTTGACAGAAACCAAGTGTGATTCTTTAGGATCATCTTGAAATATAGCACACAAACAAACAATAAACATGATATCTGGTATACTTATTGTGAGATATAATAATGATCCAATCATACCTTTGTATTCTTTCACATTCACACACTTACCATTTTGATCTTTGTCTAAAGACAATGAGGAGCTCATAGGGGTTTTTGCTACCTTGGACCGAGACATATTGTACTTGTTTAAGAAGTCCTTGGTGTACTTGTTCTGATGCAGAAATATTCCTTTCTTTATTTGATGTACATGAAGTCCAAGAAAGAAGTTGAGCTCTCACATTAAACACATTACAAACTCCCTGCTCATAAGACTAGAGAAATCCTTGCAAAGAGAGTCATTAGAAGCTCCAAACAGAATATCACAACATTTACTTGAACTACTAAAATATATTTCTCATGAGTCTTTATGAAAAGGGTTTTTTCTACTAATCCTCTTTTGAAATCATTTTCAAGTAGAAACTTTGACAGTATTTCATATCAAGCCCTTGGAGCTTGTTTCAAACCATAAAGAGATTTTTCAAGTTTATAAACATGATCTGGAAACTCATCATTTTCAAAACAAGGAGGTTGAGAAACATAAACTTCTTCTTGTAAGTATCCATTTAGAAAGGCACATTTGACATCCATTTGAAAAAGTTTCATGTTTTTGTGAGATGCAAATGCAAGTAATATTCTAATTGCTTCTAACCTTGCAACAGGAGCAAAAGTCTCCTCATAATCAATACCTTCTTCCTGTTTGTAGCCTTGAGCTACCAGCCTTGATTTCTTTGTGATTACCTTACCATTCTCATCTAACTTGTTTCTGACTACCCACCTGGTACCAATGACTGACTGATCTTGAGGTAGAGAAACCAGATTCCAAACCTTGTTACTCTCAAATTCATTGAGTTCACTTTGTATTTCAATGATCCAGTCTGCTTCTTGTAATGCTTCTTTCACATTCTTTGGCTTCATAAGAGAGAAAAAGGCATTGAAGGCACATAAATTCTTCAACTGGGATCTTGTTTGTGTACCAGTGGATGGATCAGATATAATGTTTTCAACATGATGAGATGAAAGATATTTGAATCTTTTTCTTGGTATCCATGGTCTAGGTTCTCCAGGAAGCTTCTCGGGTATTTGAGATCTTGAAATAGTAGCTTGTTCACTTTGAGTCTCTTGAGGTTCTTTTTCAAGGCTTTCTCATTTTCAAGGCCTTGAAAATTCTTTTTTTTTTCTTGCAAGCTTTCCTTGGAACCATTTGAAGGCTCAACTTCATCTTCTGACTCATGCTTGTTTAAATTCAATTCTTCAAAACTTTCTCTCAAAGAACCATCATAGCTTTCACAATAAATAACATGAATACTTTCTTCAACAAGCTTGGTTCTCTTGTTATAGATTCTCTAAAATTTGCTAGCCAGTGAATAACCAAGAAAGATACCTTCATCACTTCTGGAATCAAACTTACCAAGATTGTCCTTACCATTGTTGTGAACATAACAAGTGCAACCAAAAGGTCTGAAGTACGAGATGTTGGATTTCTTCCCTTGAAAATCTCATAGGGAGTCTTCTTCAAGATAGGCCTAATTAAGCACATGTTAATTATATAGTTGTCATTATTCACAGCTTCTTCCCAAAATGATTTTGGCAACTTATTCTCTGGAAGAATTTTCCGTGACATGTCTCAAGAGTTATGTTCTTTCATTCAACAACACCATTCTGTTGAGGAGTTCTAGGAGCAGAGAAGTTTTGAGAGATGCTATGCTTAGCACAAAATAAATCAAACTCAAGTTAATCAAACTATGTACCATGATCACTTCTAATAGAAGCAATAAGCAGGGTTTTCAGAGTTTGAAGTTCTTTAGAAAGCTTCGAAAATTCAGTAAGTGCTTAAGATTTGTCTCTAAGAAACATTACCCAAGTAAATATAGAGAAATCATCAACAATAACTAACATGTACTTCTTACCCTTTGGATTTGGAGTTCTCATTGGACCACAGAGATCCATATGCAATAATTCAATGGGTCTTGTAGCAATTACAAAGTTCTTTGGCTTGAATGAGTTTCGTGTCTGTTTACCTTGAGCACAAGCTTTGCATACTTCTTCATCCTTGAACTTGATAGGGGGTAGACCTCTTACTAGGTATTTAGAAACTAGCTTGTTCAAAGTTTGCAAGCTAATGTGCCCAAGCTTTCTGTGCCAAAGCTTTGAATCCTATTTAAAGGCCTTGAGACATTTCAGACTTTCTCCTGCAACATTGTTAGTGTGGAAAGTATAAATATTGTTTGACCTTGAGCAGTGAGGATGCAAACTCCATATTTCTTATTTTGCACCACACATTTCTCTATGTCAAATATAACTTTGTTACCATTGTCACATAAGTGAGATACACTAAGCAGGTTGAACTTAAGCCATCAACAATATAAACATCAGAAATATAATATTCAGAGTCTCTACCAACTTTACCAGTACCAAGTATGTTGCATTTGCCTTTGTCACCAAGTGTGATAGATCCTTCAGATTGTTCTTTCAGCTATGAGAATAAATATCTCTTGCCACTCATAAGTCTGGAGCAACCACTATCCATAAACCATTTTTGTTTTTAGTTCTTGGTGACAGCCTGCAAACACCATTCACTGCCTTACCCAACTGTTAAACCAAGTGTGGAATTTAGATTCGTGTTCAGGGTCAACCATGTTAGGTGGTCTTAGGACCCAAATCTACCTAAATTGTCCTTTAAGTTGAACTGGAAAAGTGTTCCTCATTATGCGAGGGTCTCTTTTTCTAAAAGGAGAAGTCATTTTAACATTACCAATTCTGTTGCAGTAATGGCCTTTAGGAGAAGTTCTATTTCCAGCCTTCACAAATCTGGTATTGTTCTTTCCGGGAAATTTGGATAGTGACCAATACTAGTTCTGTGAGAAGACTTTAAACTTCCTCCATGAATCAGGTTTAGATTGTGTTCTGAGCCGGCAAGTTTGATAATAACTTTCTTAGATTCTTTCACTTAGTTATAGTAGTCCTTTGTTCCTCCAATTCATCAAACTGATGTCTTAGAGCAACAATATTATCACACAAAATAGAGTTCTCAGTGAATACTTCCTTAACTTGAGTTTTCAAGCTTTGAAACTGATTTCCAAGGTCTTGAAATCCCTGTCAGATTTCTTCTAAAAAAATTCAAGATTTTGATTTTGACAAACAAGTTTCAAGTTGTCTTTTTCTATCTCATGAACCTTCTCTTTCAAAGTCCTGATTTCTTTCACCTACAGTACTCATAATCACCAGATGGTTAAATTTATGCAGTGATACAAGCTCTGATACCAATTGAAAGACAGTAATGTAGGTAGTGAAATGGGATCACTAGTAGGTGGGTTGAATAGAGTATGGAACTTTTTCAACATTTTCTAAAAGAGTGGTTTTAATGAAGTTTGTAGGAAGCAGTGAGTATTTCAAGGCTTTGAATTAAGTTTCAAATCCTTGGAATTAAAACAGATAACAAGGAAAAAGCTTAGAGTTTTCAAGGCCTTGAAAAGCCTTTCAAACCCTTGAACTAAAAACATGTTTTTTACTGCAAATAGGCTAAGATTAGAACAACAAAATAAATGCACGAGACACAGAGATTTATAGAGTTCAGTCCAATTGGACCTACTTCTCTGCCTCAGGGATTTGATCCCTGCAGGATTTTCAACTCAATTCTTATTAATCAAAAGCTAAGCCCTAGATCTCAAGCATAGAGAGTTCCCTTACTCTGTTACAGCTTGTGGTTCTCACTAACCTATCTAGTACCTGCTCTAGGTAACTAATTCACTAAGAATTCTATATTGTTCACTTGAAAAACTTACGAGAATAAAATTTAGCAAGTATTATCTGAATGATATACAAATACAGATCAGGAATAAGAACACTGAGAACTCATGAAGCAGTTGAATGTGCAGTGATCTTCTGTGGAGTGGATTGAGTGAAAATGAATCTCCTTTTGTGTTGCTTGTCAATCCTGAGAATGTCTTGAGTCTCTGTATTCGTGTGTCTCTTGGAAACCTTCAGTCATTCCCTCTTATGCAGCTTGTTTGAATAGAAGATCTTCTCATAACAAACTTTCTTAAAACTTAGCTGCAAATCTGACTTGTCTAACAGCTCTTCCCAACGGCTAAATGCTCAATATCTTCAATAATATTGACTTGATCTTGTAGCTAAGTATGTTAGGAAGGTCAATACATGTTTGCATAAGCACATAATCAATCTATCAATTCAGTTTCCTTTTCTGCAAGAACACAGTTTAGGCAAGTAACCCTGCAACATAGGTAATAAGTTTTCCCTGCAAAAACTTGTTCAAACAGCTGGATTAATAACAGTTTAGGACAACAAAATGATTTGTCTTTCATCATAAATATAAATATAATCAAGTATAGGGAGATGTGAATCAGATTAGGAAGATAAACTCCCCCTAATTTCATGTTGTAGACAACACAATATGTTTCAAACCTTTGAAAACAGTTTCAAGGCCTTGAAACAGGAAAGTTAATTCAAGCCTTCGAAACTAGCTGAACTTACAACGGAGTATGTTCATATAACAACAAAGGAGGGCTAGGAGATGTTCTTCAAGATAAGAAGGGATCCTCGTAGGATGTCTCTCCAAACTAGTTCAACATGCCATATAGGTGTTGAGCACGAAAATGGATGTGATCGAAGAAGCCCTTTTGTTAGCCGAAACCTTCTCTATCAGAAAATCATCGTAGATAGTGATTCAACAAAGGCAGTAATGGCGATTCAACGATGGAAGGAAGGCATAGAAGGTAGAGCGTTGGATAGTCCACTCTCGGAAATATATTTTTTGGTGGAACGATATAGAACTTTAACAAGTAGCCCGGAGCATTGTAGCATCCAACACGTATCATGAGAAGTTATTCAACTACATGTATGTTCGCTAAAAGAGGCCTATAATGTGTTGATAATTTCATTTTCACTAGAAGCCCGATTGGACTAGGTTTGTACTAGATCGTGATTTTATGGGCCAAGATGCCCCTTAAGAAAAGAGTACAAGACCCTGCTTATTGTAAAAAAATATAAAGCCCTAACTGAACGCGGGTTGGAATCTGTTAAATTAATACTCCCTGCGTCCTAAAATATTTGTCATGTTTTTCCATCTTGTTTTGTCATAAAATTATGTCTTCCTTGGAATAGAACTCTTTTTACCACTATCTTTTTCACTATTACCCTTCATTAATTACATGATCGTAGCCATTCTATACAGATGCATATGTTCTATCATCATTAATATGTAAGGGTAAGTTGGATAGTGCATGATATTTTTTGTATCTTTTCCACTATTTGAATATGTGTGAAAATGCGCAAACAAGACAAACAAAATGGAACGGAGAGAGAACATTATCTATTAAGAACCATAATCCATTGAAACAAATTAAAATATCTTACTATTTTACAAATGCTTGATATTTATGGTGACTTAACCACTGAACATATAATATCCCAATTATAGCCTCACCTCTTTGGAGAAACCACAAGATGAGTGGGAGTACGCACTACAGATAAATGGGATCTAGAATGCAACTCACGTGTAAGAATACGACACTCTAATGGGCATATAAGTAACTCCACTAGTCACCTAAGCCATGAGAAAAGCCAAAATAGGAGGGAAAACGACACTTTTCATACCTCAAGTTTGATACAAGGACACTTTAACCCTCTAATTCAATTTAGGAAATGACACTTTCATTATTTTTGTGTGTCAAAAATAAGGACACTTACATCCACTAGTTGTAACGTAGTTCTTTCATGGTGTGGCTCCATCACTGATAATAATTTTGGTGATGTATTTTCCCTATTAGCGTATAAAATGACCATTGAAGCTCTCTGCAAATGTATAGTTGTAACTCCGAACTTATTCACTCTAACATTTGGTACTAATACCTTAA
Source organism: Linanthus parryae (assembly GCA_023055425.1). Lineage (NCBI taxonomy): Eukaryota > Viridiplantae > Streptophyta > Magnoliopsida > Ericales > Polemoniaceae > Linanthus > Linanthus parryae. The sequence goes on along the minus strand of JALGPY010000011.1, from coordinate 27,350,350 downwards.
AATTCATGAAAATGTTTGGTTGTGTTGTAATTTATACATCTTGCCGGCTCCAATGGTCATTGAAGCCCTCTATAATTGTAAAAATTGTAATTTATGCAACAAGTTTAAGATGATATATTTGTCTAAAAAACTACTGGTGGTAACAAACCTCAATTCCATTGAATTCATCTTGATTCTAGCGTTCAAAATTCTTCGAAGTGTTTTTGTTCGTAGGAACACGAATATTTTTGTAGGGACACTTCTTCAAATCCTCCTTTCTTCATCTCTTCAAGCCTTTTCTCCTCCATCTTCACTTCCCGAGCATTTCTTTGATATTTCCTTCATTACAAATTTCGTTTCGGCTCTAATGCAACTCTCTGAGCTCCTGGTTGTGAAGTCTGTAACGCAAAAAGATACTGGAAAATTAAATTTTTCGAAAATAGCATAAATTATCACGGAAATTAAACGCCTGGACTACACATTTACGTTCACAAACTCAATCATGTACATACTATCAAGAATTGAAAAAAATATCGTCAAAATGCACCGAAACTCACACGAAACGGTATTGAGTCCTACAAGAATATGACTCGGAATACAGCGTTATCAACTAGCATCCAAAAGTATGCACATATGAAACAGGTACTTGAGTCTTTTTTCGTCTTACTCATTTAAAAATATAATAAAAATATGATCCAGTTTAATTCATTACATACGGTCGTCTAGTGTGAGACAAAGGAGACGAACAAATTTGTTTCCAAGTGAATCAAGGAGTTCCGACCTACAGAGAGAAAGAATAGAGGGTAGAATGAAATGAGTAACACCGTTAGGAATCAGTGGAACACTTTTATGAATATAGCGATGGGGACATATTATGGTTCACTGGAGACATCGTATATCTACTCTCCCTCAATTTTATTCTATTTTGTTACAATTTTATTAATAAAATAGAAATAGTGAAAAATAATAATCATTTTCTAAAAAAGAAATAATTTATTTTGTTTGTTTTCAAGTATCTGCATGGTACCGAATCACAATAGAACATTAGTGGTATTGACTCATGTTCCTCGTTTCTATCAATTTTGTTCTTTTCATAGAGATCGAAAAGTAAGAACTGATCCATACACAAATCATATTCATTTCTCTCTCTCTCTCTCACTTTCTCTCTCTCTCTCTTTATCTCTCTCTCTTCATGCTTTCTCATTCTTGAGTGTCATTTACTTTCCTCTGTATCTTCATTCACTGATTCACTGTAACCGTTAGTTCAAGTCTTCATTCAACTTTGATTAGGTTTTTCTAGTGATCCTTCAACTTCATATTGAAGAACTTTAGATTTGATCAGTTGAATCTGTAGAACTTTGTGAGTTTGATTAGATTTGATTTGATATGCAGGCTGAAGGTATGGCGACTCCATCCTTACCGACGGCGGAAGATGTCTTCGGAATGCGTGATACTCATCAGATTCTAGTAAATCAACATCATATATCGGAGTTGGAGAACTCATCGTCGCCCCCTCCTACCGGTGCCTCCGCACAAATGAGGCGAAAGAATCGCCGACGGACACCAAGTACAAATCTTCCTGAAATTTCAATTTATGTACATAATTTACTCATGAAGCTCAAAATTTTATACATAAATGGTAAAAAGTACGTTTCACGGTCTTTGAATTAGACGTTTCTGTGATTGGAAAATTTAGTGATTTTTTTTGGGATTGGCATATGTGTTTTTAAAAAAATATTTTGACAGACCCGGATGCAGAAGTAATTGCGCTATCTCCCAGAACTCTAATGGCAACCAACATGTACGTCTGTGAGGTATGCCACAAAGGATTCCAAAGGGATCAGAACCTCCAACTCCACCGACGTGGACACAACCTCCCGTGGAAGCTGAAGAAGAAGTGTACAAATGAGGTCAAGAAGAAAGTCTATGTATGTCCCGAGCCCAATTGCCTCCACCATGACCCTTCTTGTGCGCTGGGCGACATAACCGGAGTTAAAAAACACTACTCCCGTAAACACAGTGAGAAGACATATAAATGCCATAAGTGCGATAAGATGTACGCCAACGAGTGTGACTTGAAGGCACATTTGAAGACATGCGGTACCCGAGAGTACCAATGTGACTGTGGCACTCTTTTCTCAAGGTATATTCTTTTTCACCCATAACAATATAATTTCATCAAATTGGACTTTTCTCTTTAGCTTTTGTCGGGTGTTGATGGTGATGACATAGGAAGAGACTAGAACCACGTGAACTTTACTATTTGGTTTTTTTACTGTGTGACTGAGTGAGTGCCCACTGTTTTTAGGGGGGTATTTTTTACCTTTTCTATGACTATTCTCACGGTGATAGATGTCATGTAACACTTAACTAGGTTGGTACTTCCGTGGTGTTTTCCGGGGTGTTTTATTACCTAGATAAGTCTTGTAAACTCTTCGGCTTTTGCAATTCATCCTTTGAAGGAGCATGTGGCTTCAAATTAATTCCAACTATAGCCTATATGCTATAATTGTTGTATCTCTCTCTCATTTATTTGAGAGACTGCAGATTCATCATGGCTTGAGTAATTCAGAAACTATCGTCCCTTATTAAGAAAAAAAAGTAGTCATACTGGTCTCGACAGTGTGTGTGTGTGTGTTTTTTTTTTTTTTGAATCAAAATTATGTTTTCGAGAGTTCCAATTCACTACTATGCAACTTTCCTATCCAGTTGATGAAAGATTTTATTTTCCTTAAATTTAATTGGTGCCTTTGCATGCTGTCATTTATGTGTTCAATCAAGGAAGTTCGATTTTATTTCCTAAAAAAACATGTGCTCCCTAGGGAGTGGGATATGTGGTCTGTTGAAAGACTCTAGTGGCAATTCCAGTGCTTGATTTAGGTGTAATGCTTTTGCAAACTCCCAATCACTGCTGAAACCTTGACCTTTGCTCACATGATGGTTGATGCCTAATGTTCGAGAGATGTTTTTTATGAGGATTATCCACTCTGGCGGTTGAGCGTTAACTATTACAACCCCTGTTTCTTCTCTTTCTCCTTGATTGACTTTTTTACCCGTAGTTGGGTCACTTTGACTCGGTGATTTGGATATCAAAATGATGTAATTTTTTGTCAATTTTTTCATAGTATTATAGAGTAAAGTTTACTTTACAAGATTATGCAAAGATTACCAAATTCGTGTATGTTTGTGCTAACCAAATCGCCGGGTCAAAGTGACACAATGAATAATGTAAAAAAGTGAAGTAAGGTGAAAGAGAAGAAACAAAAATAGTACTAATATTTCCCTCTGATAGAAAAAGAAAGAAATTTACTTGTGTTGTCTTTGTAAATTGTAGTTCTTAGCGTTTTCTGCAAATTACATCAAACCAGTAGATTCTTTCTTGTTGTATAGCAAGCGTTTCTATTTGTTTATTGAGTTTTTTTTTTAAATATATTTTTTTATTGAGTTAAGTAAATAATTCTTCTCACAATTCACAATTCTTCAAAATTGTTTTATCATAAGGTCTGTCATAATTCTGGAAAAATAAGAAATGTAACAGAAAAAACATTACACAGGAGTTATCTTACTTATTGGGTGACTTGGGTCCTTTCGGTATGCCATTACTTTTCCTAGTACATGAATAGTTATGGTTTATCATAAATTGTCACATTTCTGTGTGCATTAGATTTTTTTTTTTTTTTCAAATAACGAAATCTGTTTGGGAAAAAATTCATTGGATGCACAAATTTAACCAGTCTCTCAAAATTGGGCCTTGCCAATATTTTAAGCTGATTTAATGGGGTTCTTAAACCCATGATGATGCCTGGTGAACTTTCCATTTAATCGAGTTTGATTAAAAAAAGTATTAATTTTCATGACTTTAAGTTGACATATTTAGTTTAATCCTCTTACAATAAGGCACGCTTCTTTTAGTTATGGACTTTTTCCGCTTTTTTATTTCTAACCTGTTTGTAAGTGGTGCCTAACGATGATTTTTTCCACATTTTGTGAGAATGGTTGGTCGTATTTCCGGTGCTCACATGTCGCAAATGTGCAGCTCATGTTTTTTTCTAATTAAAACTCAGTTATGGGTTTCTAAAATTTTCTACCTCAAATTTCTATTTTTTTAGGTGATCCTACTTGTTGGTAATGATATATCTTTCTCTACATTTTCAATAGGCGCGATAGCTTCATCACCCACAGGTCATTTTGCGACGAAGTTAACAAAGACACAGGCCGACAGCCACCAAGCATGAACTCACTCGGCAGCAACATGAACCTAGGATTATCTCCAATCAGACACCCCCAAAACCAGTCTCACGAGCCCATCCCTAATTCAAAAGACAAGCTCAAGCTTGGTGGTTCTACGTCTTCAAGATTTGATAATATCATGGGTAGCTACATTAGTTCAACTTTCCGCCCTTCACAATCCACGAATCCACCTGCATTCTTCCTTCCTGATTCCGGCCACAACTACAACATGGAAATAAAAGAAGGTCTGGTCCCAAACAAGGCATTCAATGGACATATGCAGCTTTCTGTTTATCCAAGCAACCCAAGCCTAAACCTCGGGTTCTACTCCAACAGTGACAAAAACTACAGCAACACGGACAACACCAATAGCGCTGCATATATCTCACCTATGGGTTTTTTGGTCCAGAACCCTTTCAGCAATGGTCATGTTGGTGGCAGTTCAAGTGGAGGAGGAACCAAAAAGGCATTCAATGGGCTTATGGAGCTTTCTGATTTTCCCAGAAATCCTAGCCTAAACCTTGGGTTCTACTCCTACACCGACGATAAGAACAACACCGTCGAATACAACTGCAACACCGACAACACCAATCAGGGTGCAAATATCTCTCATGGGGGCTTTTTGGTCCAGAATCCTTTCAGCAATGGTCATGTTGGTGGCAGTTCAAGTGGAGGAGGCACAAACAAGCCATTCAATGAGCTTATTCAGCTTTCCGATTTTCCCAAAAATCCTAGCCTAGACTTTGGGTTGTACTCCAACAGCGACCACAACAACAACAGCGTCGAAAACAATAGCAACATCGACAACACTAATAGGGCTGCAAATATCTCAGCTGGGGGCTTTTTGGTCCAGAACCCTTTCAGCAATAGTCTTGTTGGTGGCAGTTCAATTGAAGGAACTAACTTCTTCACCAACAGTTTGATGGGACATCAAAAATATCCTCGAATGTTCCTTCCCTTTTCACCTCCTCCTTCTCTAACCCTAACATTGGTGGCTCTGCTGAAATGTCCGCCACCGCGCTCCTCGAGAGGGTGGCTCAGGTGGGATCAAGCTCTAGTAGCAATGCTAGTATCCTGAGGGGTTTTGGAAGTTCCTCTTCCAACAATGCCAACGGCTTCTTTGGTGAGAATAATGAGAACAACATCCAAGAGATCTTGAACTTCCTGGCTAGCGGCAGAGGCAATGATGGTGACCTGGACGATAATACCCCCTCCGAGTTTTATGGGAACCATGGCAGATGATGGGCTCACTAGAGACTTTCTCGGGGTTAGAAGCATGGGCTTTGGTGGTGGATTTGATGCAGATAGAGAGGCTGTTGCGCCGAAATTCCAAGATTTTGGAGATCAAAACATTCAGTGAAGAAAGCTTCATGGTGATGAGAAAAGCGTATAGGTACGTCCTATGTCCGTATATCAATCTATGACTAAAAATTGACAGTTCAATGGTCTAGGTTCTTCCCTGGATGAAGGTCAACAAAATTCCAACTTTCAGAAGAATAAAACAAAAAAAAAGTTTCAGAAATTCATATTTTTGTGTTGTATATATAACAAATCTGTTTTTAGAGAAATTATCACACTTGTTATATGATTTTCTTTTAAACTGTTAGATTCAACGATTTAATGACATGTTAGCTATAGTACCATTGATGTGTCAATCTATGCGTTAGGATCGATTTCGGAGCAATTCAACAACGCAACGAAAAGCGAAACGAAAAAATAATAGCACGAACAAGAACGCGACGATTTACGTGGTTCACGAAACTGGCTACTTCCACGGTCCACACCCACTTCACCATGATGAATGAATAAAGAATACAATTTGATCTCTCACCCTCTCTATGTGTGATGTGATACCCGAACCCTAGAGCTAGGTTAATTATATAGAGATAGCTAATACATGAATTGCTTGTAAGCCCCTCAACTCTAGACTAGGTTACAAAACAGTCTTCACACTTAACACTATGTAATGTTCTTATACATAATTCCTTTTTCCCTTTCATATAAACGTTATTCTTTAAACGATAATGTTTTAATTTATAGCTTATGCTTTCCTGTGGTGCAGGTGTCCGATCTGAAAATAGGAGCCAGTAATGTCCTGAAAAGAAGGTCATAAGGATTGTGGAATTAACAAATCTGCCGGTTTAGACAAGAAACCTAGATTTTTCGTTTCTTTATGGTTTGGTTTTAAACTTCGTCTTTGGGTTCTATGAACACTAAAAAATGATTGATTACAGAAACCGCGAATTCTGGGAGTTTCGGTCTTAACAACAATTTGGATTTCTTATGCTGTTTTAAGCTTGCTATTTCCATTTCCCTTTGTCTGATTATCTTGATGATTTTATCCTTCTTAATCTAGCAAGTAGTCAATAGGTATAGCTTTAATGCTCAGAATTGCATTAATTCTCTTAACACAATGTGTTCATCTCTGTTGTATTGATGTCCCCCCGATGTGAGTTGATCTTCAGTTACCTTATTGTTTATTAGAAACTATAAAAAACGATAAAAGCATGTGTGCAATTTGTCAAACACCTTGTAACACCTCACATCCTATGTGGCAGCCTCCAACTCACTGCCAACGCCTGCTAGTAGGAGATGGATTATTTTTTCTCTCCTTGTTCATCATTTTCCTTTTTCTCCTTCATCACCACGATGAACACCCCCATACCATCACTGCAACACCAATAAATAATCACCACCGCCGAAGCTGCTGCTGCTGGAGGTATTTGGTAACCTGGAGAGCTAAATCCCTCTACCAATTTGACCCTTCATCCTTGCTTTCAGTTCGGTAATCGCAAATAAAGGATCCAGACCTTGCTCAGTTTTTGGCCTAATTCTCTCTTGTTGCGAAGAATCGTTGGATTTGGCAACAAAAATATTGATCTTTGTGTCTGGGTTAACTCAAGAAGGTAGGTTTGATCCTCAAACTCGCTGGTTGTCGCTGGAACGTTTAAATGAGTCGCTTGATTATGCAATTCTTACGCCGAGTTGCAGTAATCTCTTTTTCTTGTGCATTTTTCAGTTCTAACTGCATCTCGACCTCCGTAGGTGGATTAGAGGTCATTTTGACTTTGTCTTTTGAACCAAGATTGCGTTCTTGGTTGAGTTTGGTGACTTTACCCTGTCGTTTTTTCCGGCGGAATTTGGTCCCTGTAAAAGCTGCGACATTTCCTTTTTTCTTTACCAAATTGTAAAAAATTTGTGGCTATGTTATTCCTGAGGTACTTGCTTCAAAAACTGATTGACATATTGTTAGCATTATGTGCGCCCATGTGGGGTGCACAATGCAATTATTCTAAATTTATGGGTTCAGGTGAAACAAGCTCAAACCTTATGGGGTTAGTAGCAAGGACAAACTCTAGGGGGTAATGTTGCAATAAGGTATAAGTCTGTCTATATAAGGAGACAGCCTCCTATTATTTTATAAACACTACTGTAGAGATCATGTGCTGATCATAATACAGTAAACCCTAGACTCTCTATCTAACTAGCCTCCATTGGTGGAACTTGGTGTGGATTAGAGCTTTCGTCCTAGTGATTCGAGCCAGATTGTGGGAGCAAGAAGAGCACGTGAAAGCAACCATCCTACGATCATCCGCTGTGCATAGGAGCTAAGGAAGACAAGGTAAACACATGAATCTTCTGCTATAATTCATGTTGTTGATCTGTATGTGATAGATCATGTTCGTCCTTCATTGGTATCAGAGCCTTAGGATAGTATTTCGTGCCTCGTTATGCGTTCCCGAATCAGTTAAAAAAAATCGAGTTTTTGAAATTTCATAATCTGTTAGTGAAGCCTATATGGTTAGATAGGGTTTTTCACGAGGATTCCAGAAATATAAATTTTGTAATTTTTGGACGAACAGAGAATTAGTTATGAATTTTATAAGATTCGGAACTGTGTAAATCTGGACTGATAGATCTGAGCAGTAAAAAGATTTTTTCAAAACATGTTAAAATTGAGTTTTGAACACATAATCGGGATCAGGGTGAAAAGACGATTCCAACGATATAAGGATCGCCGGAAACGGAGGCCGGGAAGGCGGCGGGTGGGCTTCACGCGCCACCGACGCCGCCTCTACGCGCCGCACGCGCCAAAGGGCGGCGGCGGACTGCTGACGTGGCTAGGGATGACGTGGCTGTGCCATATCAGCACTAGGGCTGATGTGGCGATGACGTGGCAGACGCGTGGCTGGTGACGTGGAGGGATGGCAGGTGCCGTCAGCACATGGCTGACGTCGGCGCGTGACGGAGGCGGACATGTGGGCGCGTGAGCCCTCCTCCGGCCACTATTTTTTGCCAAATTTTTTTCTATATGCTCAGAATTAAATTACCTATTTTCTGGGAATTTTTCATAATTTTTGGAAAAACATAAAATTTTATTATTTTCCAGATTAATTAATTAGTGTTTAGCACACTTCCCGAGGCAGTTAGACGACCTTAAACACACTGTTTTGAGCCCAAATTTTTTCTGGAGACTTAGGACATTTTTCCCTACCTTATGAGATAGGAGGTGAGATCCTAGGTTGTTGGGAGCAATTTTCGATCTTATTAGTTGATTGATTTATTGCTTATTAATTTCCAGTAATTATTCTTTAATTCTGGAAATTTCTAGAAAATTTCAGTATGTTTATTTTATTATTATACATGCTGTTGTGGGTTGAATGGATGTGTTTGATGCATGGATGTGGCTTAAATGGTTTTATATTTGGTTTTGGTTTTGAATATGTAATCAATTAAAATACGGCCTGCGTGTCGTGCCTCTCTATATACTCTATTGTCTTCTCTTCTCATCTATATTGCCTATTAGAGGTTACTTCTTATTAGAAATAAGATAGTTAGTGAAGATTGAAGAATAGAAGCTTCAAGAGAGGTGGCCAAACCAAAAGCTATGGCGCGAGGTGCATGGAGCAAAGAGACGAACAGGGAAGCTTCAAGGAGCACTCGAGATTGGCGAGATCCATGAGGCGAGAAGTTCAAGACTTGCTCAAGACGTACTCTCAATAGTGGGAGTGCACCTTAGGGGCCACATCCATTGCATATTTAATTATGCTTATGCTTGTTTTATGTTATAACTGCGTGTGATTGGTTATAACTGTATAACCTCGCATGCTAAGGAACTAAAACAAAAGAGCTCACATGATTATACATGATTGAAACTAATAGGGAATCATAAGTGAAGATATTTGATTCCTAGAATTGCTACTAGGTTTTGGTTGAGTCCTTATGAGGAACTATGAATTTTAATCTATGTATCATGTTATTTCGGAGCTAAGTAAATGCTAGTATTAATTTCCTATGCAATGTATCAAGATCAATCGTGTCTAAATAGAAACTGTAAAGGCTAAAATAGTGACAGTAAACGATATGACAAGTCATCGTACTATGTAACCAAATAGTTGGACATAGTTTGTCAAACCACCTACAAGTATGGTCAAACCTGTGATGAATAGTTGTCACAGCAGCACATGAACATTATCTTTAGGCTAACCAATAGTGGGAGGCAGTCAAGATAAATGTTATAGAGCGTGCTATGCCAAGGTGGGGAAATGACCTCATCAGCAAGTTCAAGACCACTTTGAGATTCAAAGATTGTAGGAATGAAAGTGCCATGGAAACGTTATATGACACACTTTGAGAGTGTCAAGATGCTTGGATAAGACCAAACATCGCTCCGTTCTAGGATCTAAGCAACCAAGTGCTTGCTCAGTATACTAGTTCAACATACTTTTGAAGTCTAAGCAATATATGATTACTAAAGGCTGTGAATGAAGTATGATCGGCAGATTAAGTCTCTACCCCAGTATTAGGACCGTGAGGAACAGGTGGGGGCAAGGATAAGGGAATGAGGGCGCAATATTGGTACATGACCAATAGCCCAAGACTGGCAAATGCAAAGGAGGAAAAGGATGTTTCCCTAAGACTAGAAGGCCAGACATGGCACTAACTTCTCGTCTAAGGATCCATAAGATTATCTTTAAGGAAATAGCCACCAAAAGTTGTTTTGGTCACATTTTTACTTTGGAGTTGGTCATGTTATGGTTATGCACTCTTGATTTCTAGCATGAATAAACGCCTCAGGATCTTTTGATATCACCACTAAGGTGTGCCTTAAGATTCTGATAAGTGGCGCGCTAGATTGAGACACACAATATCAGGAAAGGAAGTTCAGGCTAGCTAAGGTAGGCCTGCTTGGAATATGCCCAAGGTACCCTTACCTGTGTGTGACTCTTGCCTTACACGAAAGGCGAAAGGCAACTATCCAGTAAAGCAGTAAGGATTATTGAGCCCTTACATATTATTCATTCTTATATATTTGTGTTCCATTAAAATTCAAAGCTAAAGACATGGTGCTTACTGTTCCATCACATCCGTAGATTATTGTACGCATCTCAACTATGTGTGCTTGGGCCACATAAGTCTGAGGCACAAGGGTGCTTCAGACAGGTATCTACAAAAGGTAGAAAACCGTCTGGACAAAAGGATATGTCCTTAGCCAGAATGAGACTGCGAGTATCTATCTTAGCAAGAACTATGTGATGGAGAGGAGTAGTAAGGCAGTTGGCTATTCCCATGCCTCGCAGCAGAATGTTGTAGCGGATAGGAGGAATAGGATACAGCCTGAAGATAGTTCGATGTATGATAGTGCGTGCAAAGTACATGTTCCCTATTTTGAGGTGACGCTTTGTTAAACGGCTATCGATGTACTCAACCAAATACCCACCAAGTCTGTAGCCACTACGACCTACGAGATGTGGACCAAAAGGCAACCTATATGAGGTCACCTTAGGCCATAGGGATCGGCAGCTTATGAGCTAACTAAATTTTCCTAGTCAGGGAGAAGCTCGTGGAGATGGTATTCTCTACGAGTAAGAGGAACCACTAGATGACACTCAATTCACCACTACTCAAGAGGAATTTGTTCCTATGGATCTTGAGAAAAGTGGGAGTGCCTTACCTAGTGAGCAGCCTATTGTATATGCCGATAATGATGAAGAAGAACCCTCTTTGCGTAGGAGCGCTCTTTGGACCGTACCCCGTCGACGATTTGACATCGAAGGGGAAGACATGATAGTCACCACGCAAGAAGATGAACCTAGGATATCGCCCAAGGATATTTCATCACCTGACAAGAAGGAACTTAGACCCTAGATGGAAGAAATGTATCTTCATGAAGTAACATATCTTCCCATACTATTCGGAGTACTCTAGGGGGTTGCGTGTTCGAAACGCAACAGCCAATTAGTAGTGTAACGCAAATGGATTCACAAGAAATATGTTTCTCTTAGGGGATGCACATAATTAAGGGAATGTTCGTAGAGATGATAATCTCCGCGAGCATGGAGGAACCGCTAGAATATACCCTGTTCCTTAGTCCATTATGAGGATTTAGTCCCTCAAGGATCCTTCGGACAGTGGGAGTGACTTTCTAAGCGAGGTGCCCATCCATAGGGGTGAGAGCAAATAATGATCCTCCAATGCAAAGGAATTGCTCGTTGGAGCATACCCCATCGACTGTTTGAGATCGAAGGGATGATCTTTAGGATCACCTTGCATAAACGATAGGATAGAATACTATGCCTTATCGTTCCCTAATTATGAAGAATGAAAAGTAGCCTTTACAGGAAAAGTTAGAGTCTGTAAGGGACCAACCAAGTTTAAGGCTAGGTTGACTTTTCCGACTGGATATCAGACTATTGGAAATGAATGGATTTCCAAGGTCAGTCAGAGTGACACAGGCAGAAGCATAGTAAGGCATATGACTTGCAGAGATATCGGTAATAGTTGTGATGATGGAAATAAGACTCCATTCTCGATAAACGTGACAACTGAATTTCTCGATAGAGAAATCAGAGAGGTGATCTGTATGACTCGACCACAGGGTTTCGAGATGTATAATCAAATGCACATATAGGTGCAAGCTAATTAAGTACATGTATGATCTTAATTAGTCCTCTAAGTCAGCAGTATTTTATCAATGGATGAAAACCGCTGCATACCGTTCTCACTACTAGAGAGTAGATGATTACGTCACTTATTATCGATGACACACTATTTTCCAGGAGAGTCTAAGGACTATTTCACATCCACTGTAGGGTGGTTATCCTTTCGATTTGTGACAAAGGATATTAGTAGGGCGAGGTGCATTCTCGTTCGTTCAAAAGGACTTCTTATATTGACGCATAAGGCAGACAACAAGAAGATAATTTGAATGATTCCATGTTATGGACCCGAGGCCATGTGATACTCCTATAGCTTGTTGCAAGACTTTATGAGCCTGAATATGTGTCCTATAAGACACCATACTAGGTTGACCAAATGACCAAAGTGCCCGATGCAGTGTGAGTCTGCTATATATTATGGCATATAATGAGACCCCACAAACCTAATGTAATCAGAAGAGTGGATTTCAGGAGATCCAAGTAAAGACACTAGATTGCAACCAAAAGGATACTCTGTACAAAGGATAATGTGCTATGACTATCGGAGATGATGCTTTGACTAGCCAGCTATTCATGCTGACTAGGGTGGGGACCTAGACGCACGTGGATCCGCCTCAGGCTATAGTCCATGCTAGATGACATCGCATGGAACTGCAGCATAAGTGTTGCACAATCGTATTAGACCGCTCCATCGATCATGGAAGCGAAGCACGATTGCCTGTTCTGCCACCGGGTAGAAATATGTTTGGATAAGAAGGTTTCTGATGAGCTTATGAGCTATCAACCAACCTGTAGTGCTAGCGTACGGCTACAGTACTTTGATAAGGCCAAACATATAGAAGAAGGTACCATTTCACAAAAGGTGAAATGACTACCTGAAGAGTAATCTTGGAGTAGATCGACTACGGGCCAGAGTGTAGGCACCTCCCATTCCTAAACCACATAAGAGTCGTCTTTGTGGATTGCTTTAGAATATTGGGACTCGGTAGTCGATCACTGGCAATATGATTGATGAGTATATGAGACATTGATAACTGGATTTTAATTGGATTTGTTATGCTGCATGTGTTTCGATACGTGTATGATACGTTTACATATCCTGTACTAGCATAGAACATGTCGCGCGGACACTAGGTTGACTCTATCACACGAGCAACCGCCTTTACAACATCCTGGATAAGTCTAGGTGAGTAGAAGATGAGACAGAATCCCGATAAGCGCTAGAAGCCTATGATATGATGACTCCTGTCATATTAGGCGCATGGCCTATGACAAGAGCTGGACAACAATCAATAGTGCGAGACCCTGTCAGACGGATTCATTTGTCGCATGAGATTGGTTTATGGCCATTCGAGCATGGTTACTACCTCGAACCATGTATAGTCTGCGTAGAGAAAGCCAGATGAGAGAACTGATTTCGATTGCATATGTGCAACACTCAGTACTCGGGTTAATAGTCATATGGGCTGTTGGACTTACATCTGTATAGTGGTCCCTATGGGATAGGACATGTGCTCTGATTAGAGTCCAAACACTATGGGGCACATCTTATGAGATAACGCGTGCTGATGAGTGACATGAGGTGGCGAGTAGAACTAGTCCCTGAGATTCCTCGCCGTGTGAGCCTCGTCGATCATATAAGAATGATTGACATTGTATACCCTTAGTACTTTTATCCATGTCGTGGAGAGACGCTTCGGTGGTGCTACTTTAGCGTGACACCTCACGGCTATGAATGATTCGGCCTACCAGGACATTGCTAGGAAAGCAGCTGACTCCGAATCAAATCGACAATGGATGGAAAGGAAGATTCTAATTGCATCGCTCTTTATCATATTCATTGGGCCCACCTACAAGATCTTATGGGATCATGCAGGATATGAATATAATAAAGGAGATATAGACTCATTGATGCACGACCTTCGGGACAAGGTAGGTGCTCATGGTCTATGAGATTACAATTGACAGAATCTGGGGGATACGAGAGATATATATACGTATTGCATTATTACTTGAGGTTGAGTGCGCCTGCTGCTAGCTCGTCTCGTATGAGTTTAGAGTATGGAACTCCCGAAATGCAGGTTCTCTCACAGTCACACACCAAGGCCACATAAAACTTTGGCAGATGATAATAGTTGGAGATTGAGGGAGACTAGACCTACTGTATTTGTGCAACCCCACTGTGCGAGTGGGAGATGTTAGCATTATGTGCGCCCATGTGGGGTGCACAATGAAATTATCCTAAACTTATGGGTTTAGGTGAGACAAGCTCAAACCTTATAGAGTTAGTAGCAAGGACAAACCCTAGGGGGTAATGTTGCAATAAGGTATAAGTCTGTTTATATAAGGAGACAGCCTCCTATTATTTTATAAACACTACTGTAGAGATCATGTGCTGATCATAATACAGTAAACCCTAGACTCTCTCTCTAACTAGCCTCCATTGGTGGAACTTGGTGTGGATTAGAGCTTTCGTCCTAGTGATTCGAGGCAGACTGTGGGAGCAAGAAGAGCACGTGAAAGCAACCATCCTACGATCATCCGCTGTGCATAGGAGCTAAGGAAGACAAGGTAAACACATGAATCTTCCGCTATAATTCATTTTGTAGATCTGTATGTGATAGATCATGTTCGTCCTTCACATATCCTTACATATTGGTCCTAACTCACACAAGTCAAGGACTAAAGTGGAAGTTATTGGTTGGTGTTGAACACAGTATCTTAACCATAGTTGTTGGGGAGAAACTTTCAGGCTTATAACAGAATCAAATACTTGATGTTAAGTGCTGAAATTTGACTGAGAGAATCATTGTTTGTAATACTACATACTTTGCGTTGGCCTAGTGTAAGGAATATGCCTTGAAGCTAGAAGACACTCAAAGGAGCGCGAAGAAGTTCCGGGATGTCTTCGCACGAAGATAAAGGATTTTTTGCACGAAGGCATCACCCAGGAAGTCAGAAGATCAATTCTCTTCGTGAAACAGTATGTTGTCACAAAGTAGGAAGGTCTTCGCACGAAGAGCACAATAAGTCTTCGCACGAAGTACTTCACACGAAGACATCATGCCTTCGCACGAAGAGAATCCTAGAGGCGGAAAATAAGAAAAGTAACTAATTCCTTATTGGTTCGGGACGGATTTAGAGAATATAAAATGATCCTTAGGGATCCTATGAACGTATGTAGTAAATTAAGATCGTTCCTCTTCGTTGAATAAAGGTCTTTATTCCCCGTGGACGTAGTTAGCTTGATTTGAGCTACCAAACCATGTTAAAATTTGTGTTTTGCATCGTTTAATTATTGTTCGTGAGGTGAGAGTCATCGTGAGTGCCATAAAAAATTACTATCATAGCTTAGATCGAGATCACTCCACCAAGAATGATGTCTGGATCGATGTTGAGGATCGACACTTCACAGGAGGGAAAAACTTCAGTACGTGGAAGAGAAAGATGTAGGCCTTACTTAAATCGCAGGGTTCGTGGGCACCTTTGACCGTGGAAAAGGAAGGCATGGATTTTAATACATTGGAGTTCAAGGATATGAAGGAGAAGACACATTAAAACATTATGGAGTGCTTATCGGATGACGTGCTCGTCGAGGTTGCATATCAGAAGCAAGAAGAGGGTTTCGGCTCAAGTTTGAGAGTCTCTCCATGACGAAGAGTCTCACTAGCAAGTTGATTATGTTGCAATGGCTCTTCAATTTTCTGATGCTCGAAGGTACGGGTTTTAAAGACCATCTTGATCAATTTCATAAAATTCTTTTTTTGCGTAATTTGGCGAGTAGGTGGGTGTTCAGGAGGCCGCACTTTTGTTATTGTTCTCATTACCACCATCGTATGAGAACTTTGTTCAGTCATTAATTGTTAATAAGGATGAATTATCTCAAGAGGAGGTCAGATCAGCACTCTGTGCTAGAGAACTGGGCCATAAGGGTGCAGGCACAGGTAAAGAGGACCATGCTTCCAGTTTGATGAGAACCAGTGGAAGCAAGAAGGGTAAGAAGAACAAGAAGAAGAAATTATGGGGTTCTAAGTTACTCAAGGATGTCTTCTCTTGGTGCAAGGAGAAGGGGCAGTGGAAGAGGGATTTCCCAAAATGAGGTCAATAGGGACAGAATGGCTCTGCAGCCGTGGTAGAAAAGGGAATACGTCTGATGATGATTGCTTTCGACTTTCGGATGATGTCGCACATCAACCGGATGCGTGGTTTCTTGACTCTGGGGCTTCTTATCATATCTGTTCTAACAAAGAGCTTTTTTATGCTAAAACCGTGCAGATGGAGGATCCGTTTATATGGAAAAAGGAGCTGTTTGTAAGGTCATATGAAAAGGTTGAGTTAGGTTCAAAACATATGATGGGAAGATATGCAATTCGAAAGATGTTAGACACGTACCGCTTGTCACAAAGAATATGATTTCTTTGAGTCTACTCGACAGCAAAGGTTTTAGTTTCAAGGGTGAAGTAGGAGGATTATGCGTCTACAAGGACTCGGATGTGCTACTTAAGGGGGTCAAGGATGGGAATTTGTATGTATTACAGGGTTCGTCTATCATAGGGTCGGTCGGAGTTGTCACGGCCGAGATTCAAGAAGCTGATCTAACCAAGTTGTGGCATATGAGGCTCAGTCATATGAGTGAACGTGGAATGGAGGAACTTCACAACAAAGGATATCTCACTGGGCATGCACCCAAGAGCCTAGGGTTTTGTGAGTACTGTTTATGCGAAGCTAGAGCGGAGCAAGTTCCCTAAGGTGGTTCATCGAATGAAAGGTACTCTTGATTACATCCATTCGGATTGATGGGGTCCATCTCTACTTGTGATGATTGGCGGGTACCGGTGTTTTTTTGAGTATCTTAGACGATTACTTCAGGATGACTTGGCTCTTTTCGTAATGAAGCACAAGAGTGAAGCATTCGCAAGATTCAAGGAGTGGAAGATGCTAGTAGAGAATCAAGTTGGAACGAATGAAGAGACTGCGCACGGAAAATGATTTGGAATTTTGTTCATTATAGTGTGATGCATTCCGCAAGGATCAGGGTATTGCTCGCAATCGCACCGTTCGGTGAATCAGGGTATTGCTCGCAATCGCACCGTTCGGAAAACACCACAGTAGATCGGTGTAGTCGAGAGAATGAATTAGACACTTTTGGCGAAATCAAGGTGTATGGTTTCGAATGCATGTCTTTCTAGAGGTTTATGTGGAAAAGAAATTTCCAGGCATGCTATCTCATGAATGAGAGCCCTCACACGTGTATAGGGTGCAAGATTCCTTTGGAAGTCTGGTCCGGTAGGGCAGTGGATTACTCGAATTTGAGAGTCTTTCGTTGCATTGCGTATTATCACGTTGATGATGGAAAACTAGAACCAAGAGCTAAAAAGGGAGTATTCATGGGTTTCAGAACGGGTGTGAACGGATACAAACTATGGGCAGACAACAAGATTAAACTTAGCAAAATTGTAGTCTTTGATGAGAGACTATGTTCAAGATATTCGTAGCGATGGAGCTTGGAGATACAGAGAAGAAGGTGGAGGGAGAGTTGGATCCTACTAATCCTAAGGATTCCGAAATCCCTAGACAGCCGCCGAAAGTCTAAGAGGAAAAAGCATAATAGTCTAATAGTGAGGATGCGTCTCTATCAGAGGAACCGGATCATCAGCGGATTATTGTGGGAAGACCAAGGAGAGTTATAAATTCTCCGGTGAGATACAGAGAAGATGGTATAGTAGGTATGCATTTCAAGTAGTGGAAGCGGTGGAGGATGAGTCGTACACCTACAAAGCCGCTATATCCTGTTTTGAGTCAGCACAATAGATTGTCGCGATGGGACAAGAGATGGGGCCTCTTATCCAGAACTCGAATTTGGAGCTTGTTAAATTGCTTTTGGGAAGGAAGATATTCAGTTTCAAGTGGGTTTTCAGATGAAAGGAACGAACTAAATCCGGACAGGGCATCAAGTATAACGTAAGGCTAGTTGCAAGAGGGTTCGGTCATAAAGAAGGGGTTGAATACACCGAGATCCTCTCACCGGTGGTCACACATTATTCTATTTGGGTGATACTAGCTCTAGTGGCACACCACGACTTAGAGCTTGAGCAATTGGATGTGAAAACAACTTTTCTACATGGAGAGTGGAAGAGTAGACATACATGAGAAAACTGGAAGGGTACCAAGTTCCCGGAAAAGAAGAGCACGTGTGCAAGATAAAAAATATTTCTCTGCGGACTTAAGCAACCGTCGTTGCAATGGTACAAGAGGTTTGACAGTTTCATGTTGAAGATTGGTTACCAAAAGTTCGAGTATGATTGATGCGTGTATCATATGTTGTTGCGAAGTGGATCACGTCTTAGACACATCTGATTTGTTCTTTGGGAAGTATGGAGATTGGAGACGTCTTAAACACAGTTGCCTTCCACATCTTAAACACATCTGATTTGTCCTTTAAGAAGTAAACCCATAGTTTTCTAGTGGCATCATCAATAAAAGTTACAAAGTAAGACGCACCTCCATTAGAAGTTATCTTCGTTGGACCCCATACATCTGTATGCACTAAATCCAACCTGTTGAGCTTTCTACCACGACTAAATTTGGTGAAGCTGACTCTCTTCTGCTTCCCGTAGACACAATCCTCGCAAAACTCCAAATCAAGTTCCTTCAAACCCTTGAGATTTCCCGTTTTGAGCATTATCTGCACGCCATTCTCACTCATGTGTCCTAGCCCATGGTGGCAGGTACTTGCGCTAATTTTAGAAGACGCGACAGCTAAGGTACTATCCGTTCCTGAATTCACGTACAGGGTACCCTCTTTCTTACGATGAGAAATGACCATAGATCCTCTTGTTACGTTCCAGGAATCGACTCCAAAGTAGTTTTGCAACCGGATACTGCAAGCTGTCCTACGAATATGAAATTCCTCTTCAAATTTGGGACATGTCTAACATCAATAGGTATAGCTTTAATGCTCAGAATTGCATTAATTCTCTTAACACATTGTGTTCATCTCTGTTGTATGGATGTCCCCCCGATGTGAGTTGATCTTCAGTTACCTTATTGTTTATTAGAAACTATAAAAAACGATAAAAGCATGTGTGCCATTTGTCAAACACCTTGTAACACCTCACATCCTATGTGGCAGCCTCCAACTCACTGCCAACACCTGCTACAAGGAGATGGATTATTTTTTCTCTCCTTGTTCATCATTTTCCTCTTTCTCCTTCATCACCACGATGAACACCCCCATACCATCACTGCAACACCAATAAACAACCACCAACGTCGGAGCTGCTGCTGCTGGAGGTACTTGGTAACCTGGATAGCTAAATCCCTCTACCAATTTTACCCTTCATCCTTTCTTTCAGTTCGGCAATCGCAAATAAAGGATCCAGACCTTGCTTAGTTTTTGGCCGAATTCTCTCTTGTTGTGAAGAATCGTTGGATTTGGCAACAAAAATATTGATCTTTGTGTCTAGGTTAACTCAAGAAGGTAGGGTCCATCCTCAAACTCGTTGGTTGTCGCTGGAACGTTTAAATGAGTCGCTCGATTATGCAATTCTTACGCCGAGTTGCGGTAATCTCCTTTTCTTGGCCATTTTTCAGTTCTAACTGCATCTCGACCTCTTTAGGTGGATTAGAGGTGCACACTTTGTATTTTGAACCCAAATTGCGTTCTTGTTTGAGTTTGGTGACTTCTCACAGTCGTTTTTTTCGGCGGAATTTGGTCCCTGTAAAACCTGCGACATCTCTTTTTCTTCTTCACCAATTTGTGCGAAATTTGTGGCTTTGTTATTCTGGAGGTATTTTCTTCAAATACTGATTGAGATCTCCTTACATATTGGTCCTAACTCACACAAATCCAGGACTAAAGTGGTAGTTATTGGTTGGTGTGGAACACAGTATCTTAACCATAGTTGTTGGGGAAAAATTTTCAGCCTTATAACTGAATCAATACTTGATGTTAAGTGCTGAAATTTGACTGAGAGAATCACTGTTTGTAATACTACAAACTTTGCATTGGCCAAGTGTAAGGAATATGCCTTGAAGTTATAAGACACTCAAAGGAGCGCGAAGAATTTCCAGGATGTCTTTGCACGAAGACAAAGGAGTTTTCGCACGAAGGCATCACCCAGGAGGTTAGAAGATCAATTCTCTTCGTGAAACTGTATGTTGTCGCAAAGTAGGAAGGTCTTCGCACGAAGTACTTCACACGAAGACATTGTGTCTTCGCACGAAGAGAATCCTAGAGGCGGAAAATAAGAAAAGTAACTAATTCCTTATTGGTTCGGGATGGATTTAGAGAATATAAAATGATCCTTAGGGATCCTATGAACGTATGTAGTAAATTAAGATCGTTCCTCTTCGTTGAATAAAGGTCTTTATTCCCCGTGGACGTAGTTAGCTTGATTTGAGCTACCTAACCCTGTTAAAACTTGTGTTTTGCATCGTTTAATTATCGTTCGTGAAGTGAGAGTCATCTTGAGTGCCATAAAAAACTGCTATCAGAGCTTAGGTCGAGATCACTCTACCAAGAATGATGTCCGGATCGATGTTAAAGATGACACTTCACAGGTGGGAAAAACTTCAATACGTGGAAGATAAATATGGAGGCCTTACTTAAATCGCAGGGTTTGTGGGAACCTTTGGCCGTGGAAAAGTGAGGCATGGATTTTAATACATTGGAGTTCAAGGAGATGGAGGAGAATACACATTCAAACATTATTGTGTGCTTATCGGATGACGTGATCGTCGGGGTTGCATATTAGAAGAAAGTAGCAGGGTTTCGGCTCAAGTTTGAGAGTCTCTACATGATGAAGAGTCTAACTAGCAAGATGACGAAGTTGCAATGGCTCTTCACTTTGCGGATGCTCGAAGGTACGGTTTTTAAAGACCATCTTGATTAATTGAATAAAATTCTTTTAGATTTATGTAATTTGGCGAGAAGGTGGGTGATCAGGATGCCGCACTTTTGTTATTGTTCTCGTTACCACCATCGTATGAGAATTTTGTTCAGTCATTCATTGTGAGTAAGGATGACTTATCTCAAGAGGAGGTCAGATCAGCACTCTGTGCTAGAGAACTGTGCCATAAGGGTGCAGGCACAGGTACAGAGGACCATGCTTCCGGTTTGATGAGAATCAGTGGAAGCAAGAAGGGTAAGAAGGACAAGAAGAAGAAATTATCGGGTTTTAAGTTACCCAAGGATGTCTCCTCTTGGTGCAAGGAGAAGGGGCAGTGGAAGAGGGTTGCCCAAAACGAGGTCAACAGGGACAGAAAGGCTCTGCAGCCCTGGTAGAAAAAGGGAATATGTATGAGAATGATTGCTTTCTACTGTCGGATGATGTCGCGCATCAACCGGATGCGTGGTTTCTTGACTATGGGACTTCTGATCATATTTGCTCTAACAGAGTTATTTTTTAATCTACAACCGTGCAGATGGAGGATCCGTTCATATGGCAAAAGGAGTTGTTTGTAAGGTCATATGAAAAGGTTCAGTTAGGTTCAAAACTTTTGAATGGAAGATATGCACTTTGAAGGATGTTAGACACGCGCGGCTTGTCACAAATAATCTGATTTCTTTGAGTCTACTCGACTGCAAGTGTTTTATTTTCAAGGGTGAAGGTGGAGGATTAGGCGTCTACAAGGACTCGGATGTGCTACTCAAGGGGATCATGGATGTGACTTTGTATGTATTACAGGGTTCGGCCGAGATTCAGGAAGCTGTTCTAACCAATATGTGGCATATGAGGCTCGGTCATTTTGAGCGTCATTGACGATTACTTCAGGATGACTCGGATTTTCATAATGAAGCACAAGAGTGAAGGAGTGGAAGACGCTAGTAGAGAATCAAGTGGGAACGAAGGTGAAGAGACTGCGCACGGACAACGACTTGAAATTTTGTTCATTATAGTTTGTGTTGGGTTTTAGGTTACACAGCGGAATAACAAAAATTTAATTCCTACTCAAATCCCACCAAGGATCACAAGAAGAGACATGATAACATGATGAAGGACATAGAAGATGTGTACATTTTGGTTCGGGAGATCACACGAAGAATAATGTCCTCGTCTCTACGGTTGATCCACGTCTAGAGGTGAGATCTAGATTCTTCCTTCTCCTAGTGCTAGTGCTAGCTTGGAACGGAGGAAGAGGGAAGAACGAATCAAGCAACGAAGAACCAAAGAGAGGTTCAGCCTCTATCTTGGTGGTCGACGGGTAGGGGACGGCTAGGGGGTTTGGCCTCCTAGCTTGTCTCTTGCTCTCTCTTTTTCTTTCTCTCCCACTCACTTATGTTATGAGCATTAGTTGTGGGATGGAAGCTAGAGCAACATGTATATTTTCCAACAACTCCTTGTTAATTACATAAAGGCCCTTCCTAGTTCTACATGAACTTGGATTAGTCCCTTCCTTGCATATTAGTCTTACTAAGTTTTCAAGGTATTGCAAAGTGATCCTTCTAATTAATTAATCATATTAATTAATCTGAAATTTAGTTCAACTCTATTTGATGTGTGACCCCATAGGTTTCTACTTAGTTGGTTACTAACATGGAGCGGTGTCTAGCAACACATATATGCAACCCAACTAATAGAAATAAGTCAGTGATCCCGACAAACCTTTTTCCAAATATCACATATTGCACTATCCCTTTGTCTCCATATCAAGATTGGACACGAGGCATAAATAGTCACACTCGTATATCCAATCCATAGTTCCTCGATCGTTGGAATATGCTTATGCAAGCAGATAAGATCGATATCTCCATATTGGTTTACCTGAGTCTAGCCAGACATTTAATAAGCACCATTCCTCGAGTGGTCATGGATATTTGCTCCCATTATGTGGGAGGGACAAATCCTCTTTACATCACTACGATCTCTAAGCTTGCTTCCTATCATGCCCGATAGCTATCTTTATAGTTTCCTGGTTAAGGCGCAACGTTGGATGACATCAAAGCATGAAATTCCACAACTAGAGTATCTAGTGACTTCAAGTCTAAGTGTTGCAATTATATTAGCACGACGAGAAGCGATTGTGACTTTAACATAATCTAATGTATACTTCTCGTCGTGGGTCAATCCAGTATGCCATTACTCCTAATGCATACCCATGTGTTAGACTTGATATCTCCATATCAATCTACACACATACTAGTCTATATTTGACCGTCCTGTTAACCAATATAATCGACTGGGATATTTAAGATAAACAACACATTGTATCTAAGAACTTCATTATATTAAATATCACAATAAATAATAAATGAATATTAGCCAAAAACATTGTTCATACTAAATATAGATTGCCTCTTGGGAACCTATTCCAACAGTTTGATGGATCTGCAAGGATCAGGTTATTTCTCGCCATCAAAACGTTCGGAAAACACCACAGCAGATTGGTGTAGTCGAGAGAATGAATCAGACACTTTTTGCGAAAGCAAGGTGTATGCTTTCAAATGCATGTCTTTCTAGAGTTTTTGGGGAGAAGAAATTTCCATGGCATGCTATCCCGTGAATCGGAGCCCGCACACATGTATAGGATGCAAGAATCCTTTGAAAGTCTGGTCCGGTAGGGCAGTGGATTACTCGGATTTGAGAGTCTTTCGTTGCATTTCATATTATCACGTTGATAATGGAAAACTAGAACCAAGAGCTAAGAAGGGAGTATTCATGGGTTTCGGAACAAGATTATACTTAGAAAAAGTGTAGTCTTTGATGAGAGACTATGTTGAAGAATTCCGTAGAGATAGAGCTTGAAGATACGGAGAATAAGGTGGAGGGATAGTTGGATCCTACTGATCCTAATGATTCCGAAATCCCTACACCTCCGCCGGAAGCCTAAGAGGAAAAAGCAGAAGAGTCTGGTAGTGAGGATGTGTCTCCAATAGAGGAACCGGAACATCAGAGGATTGTTGTAGGAAGACCAAGGAGAGTCATAAAGTCTCTGGTTAGATACAAAGATGATGGTATAGTAGGTATGCATTGGAAGTAGCGGAAGAGGTGGAGGATGAGCCTTACGCCTACAAAGCCGCTATATCCAATTTTGAGTCAGCACAATTGATTGTCGCGGTGGGAGAAGATATGGAGTCTCTTATCAAAAACTTAACTTTGGAGCTTGTTAAATTTCCTGCGGGAAGGAAGATAGTCAGTTGCAAGTGGGTTTTCAGAAGAAATGAAGGAACTACATCTGGACAGGGTATCAAGTCTAACGCAAGGGTAGTTGCAAGAGGGTTCGGTCACAAATAAGGGGTTGAATACAACGAGATATTCTCACCGGTGGTCAGACATTATTCTATCTGGGTTCTACTAGCTCTAGTGGCACACCACGACTTAGAGCTTTAGCGGATGTGAAAACAACTTTTCTACGTGGAGAGTGGAAGAGGAGATATACATGAGCCAACTGGAAGGGTTTCAAGTTCCCGGAAAATAAGAGCACGTGTGCAAGATGAAAATATCTCTCTACGGACTTAAGCAACTTCCGAGGCAATGAAACAAGAGGTTTGACAGTTTCATGTTGAAGATTGATTACCAAAAGTTCGAGTATGAATGATGCGTGTATCATAAGTTGTTGCGAAGTGGATCACGTATCAACCTAGTTCTGCATGTGGGTGATATTTTGATCACAAATTATAATATCAAGGACATCATAGTTGAAGAGGTCCCTTAGCGCGGAATTCGAGATGACAGATCTGGGGGCTTCGTGGAAGATATTGGGAGTTGAGATCTATAGAGACATGACGAATAAGAAGCTTTTCTTGTCACAACAGATATACATCAAGAAGAACTTGTTAAGATTCGGAATGCTATCAGTTAAAGCTATAGATATTCCTATGGCAACTAACAGCAAGCTCGAAATGTACACCGTTCAGTCCGAGGAGGAGAAGGACTACACGTCCATGGTTCCATAGGCTAGCGCAGTTGGAAGCCTCGTAAATGCTATTGTCTGCAATTGACCATACATAGAATTCGTTGTTAGTGTGGTAGGTCATTTTATGGCTCATCAGGGAAGGGACCATTGGTAGGGGTGAATCGGATATTCAGTTATCTAAAAGGTACGTAAGACACTGGCCTATGCTATGGGGCTATTGGAAACATATTGGTAGCTGTTTTCTCGGATTTAGACTATGGAGATGTTGATAGTAGAAGATCAATGACTGGATATGTGTTTTCTCTTGTAGCATTTGTTTTGAGTTGGCAGTCAACGCTACAGTGGACGATGACTTTTTCCACAACGGAGGCAGAGTTTATGGCTCTAGAAGAAGCATCGAATGAGGCAATTTGGCTAAAGGGAATGGTCAATGATCTATGGCTACAACAAGATCATGCGATAATCTACTGTAATAGCTTGAGTGCAATTTGCTTGACTAAGGACCGCGTTCATCATGAAATGACCAATCACATGGACGTCATGTATCATTTTATGATAAGTGAAAGCAACATCAAGGTGATGAAGGTGGGGACGGATGAAAAACCCCGCAGATATGTTCACCAAGCCGGTTACAAGGACCAAGTTCTAGAATTTTGTTGAATTGCTCAACATTATGAGCCAGTGAGACATTAGGGGCATGTTGGATCCAGCGCGGTCTAGTGAGTCTCTGTGACGAGAGACACGAGGAGGGGAGAATACATGATTTGTTCGCAAGGAAGAGGAAGCTTCGTTGCACACGAGAGACTTCAGTCAAGGTGGAAATTTGTAAGCAGTATGCCTTGAAGCTAGAAGATATGCAAAGGAGCGCGGAGAAGTGAGTTCCATGATTTCTTTGCACGAAGACAAAGGAGTTTACGCACGAAGACATCACCCAGAGGACAGAAGGTCAATTCTCTTCGTGAAACAGAATGTCATCGCAAATTAGGAAGGTGTTCGCACAAAGAGCACAATAGTCTTCAAACAAAGTACTTCGCACGAAGAGAATCCTCGAGGTGGATAATAATGAAGGAATTGATTTTTTATTGGTTCGGCACTGATTTGGAGCGTATAAAATGATCATTTGGGGTCCTACGAACGTATGTAATACATTGTGATCGTTCCTCTTCGTTGAATAAAGGTCTTTCTTCCTTGTGGACGTAGTTAGCGTGATTTGAGCTAGCGAACCACGTTAAAACTTGTGTTTTGCATCGCTTGGTTATTGTATGTGAGGTGAGAGTCATCGTGAGTGCAATAACACCAAGTTTTGCAATTTAGCATGTAACTATATCGAATTCATTTCCAGAGTTTCTGAAAAATTATAGGTGTTCTTGGGTCTGCTCATGTTTGAAAGTGACCACATATTGGCTTGACTTTGAAACTCTGTACGTATTTCATAACCCGGTGGAATGAGCTGATTCTTGAGCCTACTTGCTCACCTAACTTAGCTCTTAAAATATATGTGAAGATACCCCTCTATAATGTTGTGTTTGCGTCTAAATTTTTGTGACAAGGTTGCTGCAAGATGAACTTGAACCTGTAATTGTTGAGCTTTGACTAAGTATGGTTTGGGGCTTCATTTCTTCTAATTTTGAACTACAATATTTTAAATTTAACCAGGAATCAATTCATTTATCTTTAAAACCCCATTTATTGTTCCCTCTAACTATTTCTCAATTGTCCTTAAATTAGCTCTAAAGTTGGCTGATTGGGTTGATTTCAACTCAAACTTTAAATTTTAACTTGTCAGTCAAAATGAGCTGTTTGGACTTCATCCATGAGAAGAGTCGCTCGTGTTCTTATACATTTAAGTGTCAAATAGGACCAAGTTGATCTCCTAGAAATCTCCGTTTTGGATGAATCTGTAAGGGAGGGATAAAGTGGTAATTTCACATAAAAGTTAAATTAAGAGTTCAATGATATCTTGAATCCAATAAAATAACTTTAAATGAATTTCCGGGTCTCAATAAGGGTAAATGGACTTAAGGTCGACCAAGTATGTTTTTGGGGTCTTTTTGTAATTTCCACAAACTACCAGGGCCTGTATGAAATTAATTAAAACTCAACATTTGAACCGACTGAGATTTTATTAATGTTCTAGAACCAACAATGTGACTTCAAAGAGATTTGGAGTTTTAAGGTGGTAATATGTGACTCATGTGTGATATAGTCAAGGTCGGGGTCTTTCTACAATTTTGATAAACTTCAAAGGCCTAAGTAAAATAACAATAAGTTGTAGTTTTCAACCTTATAACTATATGGGATTTCTAAAATATCTACATCTTATTTTTAAGCACTGTTTGACTTGTTTGAGGAGTCCAAGCTCAATTAGGTGGGCTAAAATATAATTTATACAAACTACAAGGTCTTGAGGGTAAATTATAAAAAAACATGAGACTCAATAAGAAGTATATAATTTAGGGACTTAGTGGCTCACGAGACTGGCCAACTAGGCATAAATAGTAATTCTGGGCTAGACAGCTTGTGGGGCACTTGCATGTGCAATTTACCTCTCTAATGAGGACATGTACTAATAAGTATCTATATACTAATAGAGCTCAGTGTTTTACTGTACAAGAATGTTTTGTTGTCAATATTTGCACCGTTGGATTGTTTTGAATCCAAGAGTCCAACTTCAATGAGTTGTCTTTATCAACTTTTCTCTCTTCCAATCATTTGTGGGTTTCAACTACCACACACATGTCAGCCATTCCTAAATTTTGAGCACCCGAAAAGTATAAACCTGGATTCAAATGAGAGGTCTTTTTTTCTAAATGACATTCTCGGCAATGTTTGTTTATTCATTTTTTCAATTTTTTATAATTAATCATTTTTCTACATATTTGTAAGAAAATGTTAATTTATGTATTAGGGTGAATTATAGTTCCAACGGAATGTGTTATACTCTAGTATGTATAAGGGTATGTCTAGATATTTGTCAGACTAGAGAATCTACGGCGCGCAGATCAAGAATACTGGGCATGCTACCATGTAAACATAAGTATGCTTAAATTTCTATTTAGGGAAATGACAGTATTCATATAAATGTGGGTGACTAGAAATATATGAATGTGGGATCATGAAACAAGTAACAATGGATTATGCATATATACATATATGTGGACATGGATATGAATCATTCCTGTCTGTAAATTGCTTGGTTGATATATGATAAAAGAAAACTTTAGACCCTTGTCTGGTCACTACAGTCTCCTGACGTCTAGCTGCTGCGGTGGTGGACACCCATAGGACCCAGTTTACGGTCTTTAGTCGGTACATTGCTAGCTCCTGAAGATAGGCTACTAGCACAAGTCTCTAGACTGACGATCAAGTAGCGGATGTGCACACTTAAGATCTAGTTTTTCATGGTGGATAAATGAATACTAGAGTAAGGATGAGTTTGGACATGTTATAACTGAGTATTCTTTGATATCTAACATAATGTTTTTGCTTTCTCTTTTTTCGTGGATGTGGTCAGGTTATAAGGCATACACATTGCATGTACAGGTTATTCGTTTTCAAAAGTTGCTATCTACTTTTTCTTCAACTCTATTATAATCATTGCAACCTGACATTATAATGTCACTGTCTTCCATTTTGGCAGGTGAATACGCGGAGGCCTGGAAGTTGTCAAACACTTAGAGGCTATCACGTCATAGTACAAGAAGTACAGTCGTAAGTTTAATTTAAATTTATGTTCCTTTAATTATTTATCATAACAGAACAATTAGGTTTAGACTCCTTGTTGAGCACTTACGTGCTTGGCGGAGGGCATCTCCAGAGAGTCTAGGGATCCAAATGTTGTTGTCCAACACTCTAGGATGGGGGTGTTACAGATGCTATCAGGGTATTGGTTCTGTGAAAACACAGAATTAGGAACTCAACTGATAGGGGGATAGAGTTCCAAAATTAAAACATTATAGGAAACAAGACTAAAACTGGAATAGGATGGTTGGGGAGAGAGATGATGAGAGGGTTACATTACCTATGCTCCTCGATCAACTGAAGGTTTCGGCTACTGTCCAATTTATTGAAAACATTAGTAGTTGAAGGCAATCTGAGCTAATGCAAACACTGAACAGTTGAAGAAACCTTATCAGGTGACATCAAGCCAACAAGGACATTGCTTCACTGAGAATAAGGGAAGCATCATTGAATGTGAAAGAGAGCCATGCATTCCAGGTTCCATGGTGATCTCTGTCAATTCCCGTGTACTTTTTATACCTTCATACATGGCACCATACACATTCAGTTTAACCCAACCGGGTTGAGGCAGCACCCAAGAGTAGGATCTTGGGGAGGGGTAAGGCTTGTAAATATAACTATCCCATGTAGAACGACCAACTAGAGATATCATATGTAACTATGGAAATCAACACTTAATCAAAGGAAAATAGAGGTTGTATTTCCAAATACCTAGTCGTCTATTCTTTTCCAGATGTGCCAGCAAGAAAAGAAGAATGTTGTTTGGCAATGCCTCCTCCATAGGAGATTCGGATAGGAATTACCAACCAACCCTATCGTGGAGGAGGTCATCCGAACAGGAAATAAACTAGAAGGTCTATAATTATTAATGGTCTCAAGTAATAATATGGAACCTTTACTTGAAAAGTCAAGGTAAGTAAAAGGAAAAATCCTTGTTCTTGCCTGACTACTCTTCATTACTATATACATGACTATATATAAGTTTATTAGATAAGGTCTACTAAACTTATATATTTAATGACTCTTGGAATATTTTATGATTATTGAAATTTTCAAAATATATAAGGTCAAAAAGTTTTTTGAAGAACTCTCAAAAATAAAGTCTATGCAAATCTAATTCTCAACAAGATTTTTAGGTAAAATTGAACAATTGATTGGGCCAGAGTTTAGAAATTCCCTTCCATTCAAAGACAATGGCCTATTTAAATTACAAGTTTTTTCGTTTAGAAAACCTAACATGTTTGTGTTTGGATATGAGGTTTTGGGTTTTGAGGTTTTGACGTTTATGTTAGTAGAAAATTGAGTGAAATGTGGGTCTTAAAAATTTTGGTTTGAGGTTTGGTTATCTTTGAGTTGAGGTAAACCAAAACTCTCTATCCAAACCAGGCCAATAAGAGTAAAAAAAAAAAAAAAAGAAGTGTTTAACTAAATCCGAGTGCATTCTTTATATCTCCCAAACGATGATCGAGCACAATGTGTTACCAATAGCCTCTCTCATGCCTATCTACAAAAGTTATGTCAGGAGTTCGAAGTCATCAAGTATTGAACTGTTATATGCTCACCGTTTTAAAATATATAAAATTACATATTGGGTTTATTTGAGAAATTATTTTTGTCGTCAACCGGGTTTGAACTCAGGACCTCATGCACGGGCTTCCAATGCTCTACCACTTCAGTTACCCCTAGTTATAAATAATTCATTTTCAAAGAAGAATAAGATAAACATCACTAAAGCTCGTACGAACATACATGAACAACTATGAGCTATCATTTAGATACAAGGATCATGATATACAGTTTTTATTCTCTCTATTTTGTTTATTTTATTAAATATACACCATCTCTTAGGCAGCGATGTACATTTTTAGCTTTAGTACAATATATTCAAAAGGTAGCCACAATGTTAGCACCTTCTTCTGCTTGGTTTATTAATCCATCACTAGTTAATTTTCTTTTCACAACAATTGTGAGTTTGTGATCTTTTCTTAAAAATCTATTGTGATTTATGCTTTCTTTCCAATGTTATAAGTTACTATTAATGTAATTTTGAAATTGAAAAAAAAATTATAAAATGGCAATAGAAAGTTACATGAAAAACAAAACCATTCGAAACATATTTTAAAAGTGAGTACAAAATAGTTCATTGAAGAAAGATGTTGAACGGAAAAAATAGTTCCAAAAAATGAAAAGTGTGTACCATAAATAGCAGTTGATGATATCCATCTTCGATTTCGTCATATCTAGTTGACACCTATGTTCTTGGTGGTTCATATATCTGGGAAAGAAATGAAAGAGAACTGAATTGTTAAAATGAATTTAGAAAAAATAACTTACAGAAGAGAAAGAGATGACTACTATCACCTATAATGCATCTGAATAAACCAACCCTCATCGATAGTATATGTTGAGTTCTTGTTGCTGAGATGAATACGGAAATGATGATAAATAAAACAATCGAAGCTTATAATGTTTGGGAATCTATTTGTATAGTGAAACCGCAATAGTAATTATTAAGATGGTCAACTATAAATTTGACACTTGAAGGTTGTTTGTGTTATAAAAAGGCAATGAATGCTAACTTTAATTCTCCACAAAGTGATGAATATAATTGTTTACTGCAATAGTAGAAATGGGGAAACCATAATGGGCTCATTGAAAGTTTATGACTGTTACACATAGTTGGTCTTTTAATTATTATTTTTTTTAGTTTTAGTGAAGGTCATTTTTGGCAAGTCAAAAAATGTAGGAAACGGAGAAAACATGTTAAACACAATTTTTACTATATACCACTAGATAAAATTGCTTATGCCTTGATGGTGCTATTGGTAATCCACAAGGTTTACAATACACCAAACATCTAACCCACAATATATATATATATATAAATGTGAGTCAAAATAATACAATGCCTCCTACTTTATATACCTGACGTCCTCGTCGAGTGTGTACATTCATAAATCCCATTTGTGGCGGGTGCGACCACCACGGAATCCTTACGGGGTCAGGGTTTGTTATGACACCTTTTTTAACAACCCGAGCAGATTATCGCCGCAACTTCTTTATCGTACCATCAGATGAAAATACATAAGCCTTCAAGCTGCCGCTAGTAATCCACAAGTTTTACATATACCAAAAATCTAATCTACAATATCCAGATGTGGAAGGGATATTACATATTAATATTATACATAAGGCATTGAGTGTCACACTTGTATATTCAATTTATAGTTTCTCAAATTTCTGAGTAGACTTAGATAGACAAGTTACATAAATATATCATATTGATTCATTTGAGCACGACCATGCATTTTCCTAAGTGACACTTATCGAGTGGCCACAAATATCTACTCCTGATATGTACGAGGGATAAATCATATTTACATCACTCATACCCCTCAACATAATTCATAACTACCCAATTACCGACTTTATAATAACCTTATTACAACGTGATGTCTCAAATCTAATTATGAGAAACACTTGTGATACACACATAACATTTCATGTTGTGTTCTCATGGAGAGTCGATCTAGTACACCATTACTACTAATTCTGTCAAGTACGATACATATAACAAAGTGAATAAATGTGTTCATTATTATAAATTTCTCAATAACATATATTTTCTTTAGATCATACACCAACAAGATTGTAATTCTTCAATTATCAACGAGAACATTCTTAGAAATTAAGACTTAAATAAAAAAAAAGTAGAAAATATTTTTGCTTTAAAATGTATGTCAAAAAAGAATAATCTACAATGAATGTAGAAGCGTGTCGCACGGGTTTAACCCTATTTTATAGCAAATGTGATCCTAGTAAAGATAAAAAACTCAATCCCTATTAGTTTACAAAGAGTATCTGAGAAAGTTGAAACCTGCATAGATTCATAAACGAGAAGATGAATATTGAAGAAATTGGGTATATGAGTATACAATACGTGTCAGATTTCTAACCGGAGAACTATGAAGGTCTTCATAATCTACGAACAAGCACAGAAATCGGCACCACCCGGTGGCCACCACCACCGAAAGAATTTGTGAAGTTGAATACGTATGGCGAATTTGTTCACATAACAACAAAGGAGGGCTATGTACTGATCTTTTTGATGAAAATGGATCGTGATAGGATGTCTCTCCAAGCCAATTCAGCATGCCATATAGGTGTTGAGCACGAAAATTGATGTGATCGAAGAAGGCCTTTTGTTAGCCAAAACATTATCTCTCGGAAAATCAGCATAGATAGTGATTCAGCAGAGGTAGTAATAGCGATTCAATGATGGAATGAAGGCGAAGAAGGTAGAGAGATGGATAGTCCACTTTCGGAAATAGCTTTTGTGGTGGAACGATACACGACTTTAACAAGTGGTATGGAGTATCGTAACATCCAACACGTATTATGAGAAGTTACGCTAAATGAGGCCTCCAATGTGTTGATAGTTGCATTTTCATTAGAAGACCGATTAGACTAGTTTTGTACTGGACCCTGATTTATGGGCCAAGATGCCCCTTAAGACAAGAGTACAAGACATAGCTTATTATAAAGAAAATCAAGCTTTAACTGAACGCGGGTTGGAATCTGTGAATTAATACTCCCAACGTCCCAAAATGTTTGTCATGTTTTTCATTTTTTTTGACACAAAATTGTGTCTTCCTTGGAAACAAAATAATTTTTTACCACTATCTTTTCCACTATTACCCTTCATTAATTACATGATCGTAGTCATTCTATACTGATACGTATGTACTACCATCATCAATATGTAAGGGTAAGTTTGATAGTGCATGATCGTTTTTTTGTATCTTTTCCACTACTTGAATATGTGTGAAAAGGCGCAAACAAGACAAACCAAATGGAACAGAGAAAGTACATCATCCATTAAGAACAATCATCCATTGAAACCTATTAAAATATCTTACTTGTTTACAGATGCTTGATATTTATGGTCACTTAATCATCGAACATGTAATATCCCAATAATAGCTTCACATCTTCGGAAAAATCACAGGATGTGTGGGAGTACGGACTAGAGAGAAATGGGATCTAGAACGCAACTTACATATAAGAATACGACACTCTAATGGGCACATACGTAACTCCACTAGTCACCCAAAACATGTGAAAAGTCACAATAGAAGGGTAAACGACACTTCTAATATCTCAAGTTTGATACGAGGACACTTTCACCCTCTAATTCAGTTTAGAAAATGACACTTTCACTATTTTTTGTGTCAAAAAATCATGACACTTACATCCACTAATTGTAACGTAGTTTGTTCATGGTGTGGCTCAGTCAATGATAATAATTTTGGTGATGTAATCTCCCTATTAGCGTATCAAATGACCATTGAAGCCCTCCGCAAATGTATTGTGTTGTAATTCAACCGAACCTATTCACTACAACAATTGGTATTACTACCTTAACCTTAATGAAAATGTCTGGCTGTGTTGTAATTTATACATCTTGTCGGCTCCAATGGTCATTTGAAGCCCTCTACAAATGTACAAATTGTAATTTATACAACATATTTAAGAGGATAAATTTTTCTAACGTGGTAACAAACCTCAGTCCCATACTAACGACATCAGGATTCGAGAGTGTGTGTCTTAAAGTTCGGCAGACCAAGAGTAGGGGTGCAATTAAGACGTGCTAAACCCGACTAAGCCAAGCCCAACGCTGACTCAAATAAGATATGAGCACATATTTTACTAATTTGGACGACTTGAATATTAATTATCCGCCCAAATTGTAATTAGGGTTGAACTTGTGTACATGTTTTGACGGCCTAATCCTAATTTCTCGACTTATATAATACTATTATATTTTGGAGAGAATTATATAACATATTTAGTGGAACTTACTACTATTCGTTTGATTATTAGTGATGCTTTTAGTAAGATTTTTGTTGTTAAACAAATTGATTTATTTTTCTCCACATGTTTGGTTTCTTCCGTATTGCATAATAGTCAGCTTGATACTCTAAAATTCATAATTTTTAAATTCAATCTAGCAACATTCTAGTGTAAAACCCGTGCCCTTTGCACTAATTTTCTCCTCTAAATACAAACTTTCAAATGCTTAAGTTTTTTTTCTTTTTTTATATTTAAGTTATAAGTTAATTTTAAGGAGGCTAAGTTTTTTGATTTTTGAAATGGGACATTTTAAAACGGGTTAAAGTGATAATTAAGTCAATTTATTAAATTCAGTGAGCTAGACAGAATTCAACCCGAGTCTGAATGATTTGAATAAATTTCAGTTTGAAGAGGTTGGGAATATTACTAACTAGGGAAATAAGCGGTTTGGATCAGTGTGGTTTTTGTTCTCGAATGATAAACCAAACCAAACTGTAAAACTTCGATTTAGTTTGGTTCAATTTGGTCGTTTGTCTATTTTTCTCAAATACAATAGTATCAATACGTAAAAAGAAATTAATCTAAGTAAGAAATTTAGTATTGCACAATTGGTTTAGGTAGAAATATGATAAAGACGTGTACGAAGCTGATAAGATTAAAATCAATTGAGAGTTTTAGTTCATTTTACTATCTATTTGAGAGTACAATTTCGTGAATCATTACATATAATTTATACAATAAAAATCATAAATGTAATGTACACACACCGTTCGATTCATTGAATTACGGTGTGACTTGTTAACAATCTAAAACCATACCAATTAGACCAATGTAGACAGCCATGAATGAAGCACTGTGCCACTGCCATACGGACCCATTAACATCCTACATGTGTTCTCACAACTATACTCCTGAAGCACCATATCATTTCATGTCGCACTTGTAGGGACCATGAGACAGGGTCCCTCGCACCTCATCACCTCGTACAAGAGCCAGGGGTCTAGTGGTTTGGAGGTGGGAATAAGGTCTGTAGCAGATGGGATCCGCCCCAGATGTGACCCGTACGTGATGTGTAGCTGACTTGTTCTGCCATCTTCTGTAAACTTGTCTGACGTCACCCGTGACAGTCTCCAAAGATCTAGGATACGCTGCCTCGTAATGGGTTGTGGTCGTTCGTACAGATACGTGTCACCCGCTGGCTTAACTTAGTTGGACTAGCGTAAATAGGACAACACCTTTCTGCCATCACAATGAGATTATTTATTTTCTGTATTTGAACTGTTGATCACAAGCTATATCTTTTCTTCGTTTCAAGTACTGCTTTATTTCCACCGGTTTCCTCTATATCTCTTTGGTCTTATTGGCCAATTTGAGTATTTGTTAAGATTGTTAGCTCTAGATTATCTGTACTCCGAGCATGAAAAATTAAGCTGCACATGTACTTAGCCTATTCCCTCATGTACAACCTCTTTGTCAAAAGATTTAAAGATTATGAACCGAATAATCATAAAAATCATTGGTCTGTTTTGGTATGTTTTACCGGTTTAATCGATTCTTTTTACACCCCTACTCCTAACTCAGGCTGGGCTGGGCTAGGCTTGAGAAACCTCTACATAGATTGGTCTTGGGCTAGGACGTAACTATAAACCCGTCCAGCCAGTCCGAGTTACAGCCCTACATAAGTGGAGTGAAAGTGTCATTTCACAAACTAAAAAGGGGTGAAAGTGTCTTTAGAGAAAACTTGAGAGGGTGAAAGTGCCTTTTACCGAAAATAGAAAGCAACAACAGAACAAATGGAGCATAAATAGAAAAATTACACATTAGCGTTCTGTCTCTCTGCTCGTTATCGAGCTCGCTCTCTGAGATCTGCAAAAACCCGCAGCTTCGCGACACCAGAAAGAAAAAAGCCATCTCGATCTCAGTCTCCTTCTAAGATGCGAATCCGGAAACATTTGCGCCTCAACGGCCTCCTCCTCGCCGCCGACTCCGCCGCCGCCGCCGGAGACGCCGCTCGCTTGCCGTCCCGCATTTGCCAACTCAATCAGTCGCCGTGGGACGTACTCGATTCGTCGTGGTCTCATCTTCAGGTACATACACACACACACACTCCGATTCCGTTTCACTTCTCTCTGTAACAAATCATTCTTCTTCTTATTATTCGTTTTTCCTCTGTTTTCTAGGGTTTCTTAGGGTTCCTCCATAAAAAAACCCTTAATATCTCCCATTTCTTCGTGCATCGATGCTCGAAATCATCAATTAGTTCGATTTGTTTACTCTCTCCATACCTTTCTCATGAAACGCTTGTTTAATTTCATCAATGAAGGACATTGGAGAAGATAGCTTCGCAGGCGGAAGCTTCTGGAACAGCAGCTCCGTTGGAGCAACTGATAGGTATAACAAATATCTCGGTTTGCGTTTGGACTTAAACTGATTTGGTTCGTTTAGTAACGAATTCGTCGTCGTTATCGAACACATTCCTTTTCTAGGGTTTCCATTTTTGAACAGTCTCAATTCCCAAATCCGGCGTCTAATTGCTGTGAATCGATTGCAGTGTGGATGATAGGAAGATATTTAGTGATGATGAATTGATTGATATCAGCGTTGAACAAGAAGATGATGAAGAAGAGGAAGAAGAAGAAGAAGAAGAGATGGTTATGTGTGCGAAGAGCTATCGGAATAGCTGGAAATGCAAATCATACGCAGCAAGAAGCAATTCGCTCTGCGAGTACCATTTGGAGAAGATGAGGAAGAGCTTGGCTCAGCCTTCATCTTCAACCACTACCAAGAGGAAGAAGCATAAGAAGAAGGAAGAAACAGAGAAGACGGATACGGTGACAAGGGAAAGCACCCGTAGGGTTCGTGGTAGAAAGGCGACAATGTCCACGAATCCATACGAGTTTTACTATTATTCTGGGTTTGGGCCGAGTTGGGGAAAGAAGAGAGGTGCGATTGCTACCACCAAGACAGATGGAATCGTTGCTGAAAAGGAAAATGTTTACTCTTCTTCGTCGTATGAAACTGATAAAATTGATTTTTCGGACGAGGAAGAGAGCGGTGGAAGGATGGGGAAGAGGAGAGGTCGGAAGCGGATCAAGGCGAGGTCGTTGAAGTCTCTTATGTGAGTTGTTGTTGAATGTGTCGCTTTTTGGCTTTGATGTTTTTGTGTGTGCGTCAGTGTGGGAGTGGTATGTGTAATTTCTTTTGTTTTCCTAACATGAGTTGTGGGAGAATTATCTGTTTGTTACTCGTTACTCGTTTTGGTAATGTAAAGTTTCTAGTTCGAGTAGTTTTTACTCATGGGGTAACTTTGTCATTTACCTGGCATTGGTCACTTAAATAGCACGAGCTATGTCCAGAGTCTCCAGACACACAATGTGGTATAAGAAAGGGTGAAAGTCACTTTCACCTCTCAGGTTTGATGCAAAGACACCTTCACCTCTTCTTGTTTGGGAATGACACTTCACCCCTTTTGCGTTCCGAACTGCAGGACACGTATACCCCCATATTTGTCCCCAAACTAATCATGTCACAATTAGAGAGTGTATCAGTGTAAATATCATGAAATTTGACAAAAAAAAAGGGCGAGAGTGTCATTTTCCATGCTTGAAGAGGTGAAAGTGCCTTTGCATCAAACTTGGGAGGGTGAAGTATCTTTTATCCTAATAAGTTAGTACAAGAAGTGTTGACGTGTAACGAGACTGTTTGGAAGAATGTTTTTAGATAGAAAGACACTTTGACCCCATCCTATATCCCTTACTATTTCGGATAAAGACAAACTCTCTTCTTTGGTTTACGATATAGAAAATCTACCCTAATTACCTTAATGTCTCTTACAAAAAGACTTATTTTACCCCAACTTTGCATGGAAGTACTACATCCTCGTCCCTCCCCCCTTCTTTTTCTTAAACCATGCCCTTCTATCCTTCTTTGACAAAAAATAGTTATAAGAATCAGCATGACATTCATTTTGAGACGGAACGGTATGTTGTTTTGACATCTCCTTATACTTGCTAATTACATTCCCCTAACATGAGGGATGAGATTTCTTTTTTTTTGGTACATCGGAAGATAAACAAAACAACAAACATAAGTGTACACCAAACTAGATAAACATGCCGACCACAAGTTTGTCTACGATCATCAAACCTTTGACCGCATCCAGCATCTCATTAGCCATAGCCATCACAAGGATATCAATCTGTTCAGCACGAATGATGGCTAGAGCATTAGCCACATCATTAGCATCCCTTTCAACATGTGTAATCCGACTAACAAGTCTGTTGAGTAAGATCTTCCCATCATTCACATGTACATTCATTGACGTTGAACCATCTCTTTATTTTTGAAAAATTAGGTCCGCTTCAAGACAATCGCTTTCTATCTCCATATTGATCCAATTTTTGTTGTGTGTTGTTGTTATTCCTCTTTAGATACTCCAAATTTCGCTCTCCAAACTGGTGCATCCTCTCACCCTTCCATAAAACCCAAGCTTCTAGTCCCCCATTACTTCTTATGAAGATTCCTCCAATCCCATCTTTGTCATTGACCAATCTAAAACATCCATCAACATTGAGTTTGATATGTCCTATCATAAGTAAACCCCATTTAAGGCGATTGATACCAAATTAAAATAATAGAAATTAGGATTGGAGAGAAAAGCTCCCTGAGTGAGTTGAATCTGCATTTTGATTCTCTGCACAAGGATATAATCAAGATCAACTTTATCATCCAAATAACGTTATTTCTCATAATCCATAAATTCCAATGAGTAGAATAACAGCGTACTGTGATCCAAATTCAACACATATTTTTACATTTCAACATTAGTCAAAAAATCAAACCTGGAAGGTCAAGATTAACCTTGGAATTAATCCTGTTCGACCCCCAAATCTGATCTCAAATATTGAAAATCATAGAGAAAAACCGAAGCAGGTGGTCCTGGTCCTCCTGAACAAGTCCACAAATGTTACAAGAATCAGTCTCCGTAAGACATCTCTTTTTCCTACTGACATTAGTCATAATTTTGCTATGAAGCACATTTCACAAAAAATGGATAAGTTTGTTTGGAACTCTTAGTTTCCAAAGCCTTATCCAATCACCACTGCTAATACCATTAGATTGCAAGTTGTCAATTTTCATGGAATTGTGCGCAGCAGTAATAGTGAATGATCCATAATTGGATCATTTCCAGAAAGGGGTATTAGGAGCGTTCTCATCCGAAGGAAAAATAATATTATGAATATTAGCAATAGTATTTTTATCAATCTAAAGTGCAATGTTGCTAATATTCCAGTTTTTGTTGTCATCAATGATGTCAGAACTTTTAACGAGCCAAGGTTGGTTTTGTGCCTACATGTATATTCTGATGTTAGTATAAATTTTGGGAGTTAATTTTCATTGTTATTATAATTTTGGGGGATTTTGTGAATTTTGCATAAACCTATTAGTGTCTTTTACCTAAACTAGGGGGTAGTTGGTGTCTTTAACATAAAGTAGGGGTAAAAAGTGTCGTTCAGCTAAGATAGGGGTAAACTTACACCCAAAGTCACGTCCCAAATTGGAAACAACTCCTCTGGTAATCGGATTTGAACCCGTAGCTTCCTATTCAGTCAAAATTCTCGCAATTCTCTCCTGATGTCGCTAATACAATAAGTCAAAAACCCATCCCAATCGTCTCTCTCTCTCTCTCTCTCTCTCTCTCTCTCTCTCTCTCTGCATTCACCGGAGCCTCCACAACCATCGTCTCCACCTTTCTCTCGTTTCAGCCCCTGTCCGGCAAGAAGAAGGAGCAGCGACACAACCCACCGCCGCCTCTGTGTCCGGGTTCGCGCAGGTAAGCGGCGTTCTTATTCTTCGTTTAGTTTCTTCTTCTTCTTTCTCTTCTTCTTCGTCTTCTTCTTCTTCTTCATTCAGTTTCTTATTCTTCTTCTTCTTCTTCTTCTTCTTCTTCTTCTTCTTCTTCTTCTTCTTCTTCTTCTTCTTCTTCTTCTTCTTCTTCTTCTTCTTCTTCTCTGGTTTCCATCGATCATTAGGGTCGTTACTGACCCATTTTTTCCCAGAAGCTCCTTCGGCCACCAAGAACCCAACCGGGTCTTCTTCGTTGCCTCTTAACGTCGTCGATTCACTCCTCCTGTTAGACTCCATTAGTCGTAAATTGTGAGTTCTCCTTGTTCGTTAATTTCAGATTATGTTCACTCTCAATTTCAGATTAGTTTGTTTAATTCTTGCACCGTATCGAGCATTACTCGTCCTTCATAGATTTATTAACCCTTGTTCGTCATAAATCGTTTGAATCTTCACAATCGTGTCTTACCCATAAACCCTAGTTGTGTAGGTTGTAAAATCAAGCCGAAATAGGATTGAATAGAAACTACCACTTGTTTGGGTATTGGGTTGCCTATGTGATGGGTAATCGCCGAAGAATTGAATTAGAATTGAAATTGTGACATTTAAGCATGGTGTTTTGTGTTCTATGGCTTTTCAAAAAATTTAACTTCCCTGCCACTTTCTGCACTAACTATTTCACAGTAAAGTATTAGGTTTTCACAAAAATAAACTGATTTGCCACTAAAACATTGTCTGGCAATAAACACTTAACCGGTTGTGTTGTTTAACAAAACTTTTGGAGCATTGATTCTCGTTTGCCAATCGGTATATTATTGTTAGAGGATTGTCGAGAAAGATGTATTCTTATAATTTATTACTAGGTTATTTAAATAGTCATTTTATGAAAAATAAAGTAGTGTTCTAGTATGCTAAAATGAATTACCTTTTGAGAATTTGATTGTCAGGGCTAAGCCGACATTGTAGGTGGAATTAACATGAGACGCTAGGACCTTGAACGAGATTCGTTGCATGACATGTATAGTAGCATGATTCATCGTTATGTTAAATTGTATTTTAATTAGAATATTGGTAACTTGTAGGCGATGAATTCTCAGACGAGAGATACATTGAATACTACGACTGAGTCGCAGTAGCTACCTGTGTTTGAGGTGAGTAAACATACCAAGTATAGCGTGCCTATCGCCCTTCGTGTCAAATGATTATTTAATTCTTGTCTTAAAACGATTTTATGTGTTATATGCATTATGTGCTATTTGAACATTGAGTTTACTTGTGGAACAATTGTTTTGAAAATTCTCACAATAATCTAGGAATTCATAATAACGTAAAGTGGAAGAGTTGTATGAGGATTCATTCATGGTTGCTATTGGCTTGGTCGTGTGACTTAGGTTACTCAGCCAATTAATTTTAAATCCGGTTGCAATGCCCCAGATACCTCCTTGTACTCACTCTTCTGGCCGCAAGATTCTTAAGGGGGTGTCGACACTTAAGGTCCTGGATGCTTGCGAGATGGTTGGTTCTTCTCCCGTATCAATAAATTAACAAGTTGGTTTGGGATCAGATGATATTAATGGAAAATGGAATAATATGTGGTTTTGTAATCCCTTATTTGGATAATGAACATGTTTTGGAAAAATATAAAGAAATTGGAATCTCCCTTAATTCTTATATGTGTCAAACTTTACTTGCGCTGTGCAAAGTTAAATAATTTGATACAAATTGTTTAATTCTTTATAAATTTGTGCCTCATCATCATTTTACATGCTTAGGAATTTAGTTGCTCAGTATTTATTGCTAATTTTAGAAAATCAGGTTTTCTCTTTTGTTTTCTTCACAACAGATGTACATGATGGGAGCTTAGCTTAGCGGGGGCGCGAACCATGTTTGTCAAACTTCCTTTTTAATCATCGCTAAATCTTTAGTTGGATTCTATGCCCAGGCGCTACAATTTAAATTTTAATACGTATTAATTTAAGACTTATTGGTTGTTGCTTGGATCCAGCTTTAAATGTCCTTGTATCCGGTTTCATATCGAGTACGGAGTGACACCCTCTCGGGTTTCCGTCTTGGCCATTTTGGGGGTTTCACAGTTGGTGTCATGGGGAGATCCGAATTCCTTCTCCCCACACCACAATCAAACCACAACAAAGTGTTCTTGCCATTGAAAATGTTCCACTTAATGTTCGTTTGAAGGAAATGCTTAGTGGTCCGAATACCTCTCCAAAAAGGAGAAACACCCACCTGACTTTTAGCAGCACCCATGCTACAATTTTTCAGCCATCGCTTCATCAAAATATCACAACAAATCTCCTTACGAACACAAACTCCTCAACAAAGCTTAGATAGAAGAGCCATATCGCACTTTTTTAATATCTACACCAACTTCCTCTTTTTGAGGCATGCACTATCCCAATTCACCAGATGAATTTTTGTTTTTCCACCGTGTCTCCCCAAATAAAATTTCTACATATTTTTATCAATTTTGTTGCAAACACTAACATGAATGGGAAGGATTTACACGAAATAAGAAGGTAATGAAGCAATAACTCTTTTACATAAGACCCGACTAGCAAAGCTCAGCATTCTACTCTTCCAGCCCGTGAGCTTGGTATTCATTTTTGTAATAATATCAGCAACACTCTGTTTTTGTCTAACTTGCCATCTACAAGGATAATGCCCAAGCGCTTCCCCAAATTGTTAGTTTCTACCATACCTATTGTGTTAACCTTCAAGTTTAAGGTATTTCTGCTAGTATTCTTAGAAAAGAATTTTTTGATTCTCTGAGGGAGGAGACTTCGAGCTAGTTGGGGAATGATGTGGCGGTGCTAGAAGCTGCTTTGTGAAAAATACTGTGGGTGAAAGTTGCTGTGAATTCCAGATAAAATGATGTTTGGTAAAAATTACGTAAGAGTTGTCGTGAAATATTCATATAGTAATATTGTGTTTGGTAAAATTAACTATAAACTTGCCGTGAGAGGCTAAATGACAAAAATATACGACACATGTCATTTCTGTAAATATGAATATTGATGATTTAAAAAATTGTAAAGTTAAAACCGGTTGTAGATAAATTGATCAAAAGAACATTCTAAAAAAGCATCCCCCTTGATTCCTGAAAACTGTTGTGGGAAAGGAGAAACTGTTCGAGAAGTCAGAATTTTATTTTTACCGAATGCACTAAAACTGCTTCCGGTGTAGGAAAGCATCTGCGCTACCAACAGAAGCATTCCCAAACTGGCCCTTCGTATTCTGAAAATTCCCTCATTACTTCAAATCCCAATAGATAATTTTCACTTTCATCTATGAGAAACGTAAATGAAAAAGAACAAAAAAAATGGTTAATCCTTATTTAACATCCCGAGATTTGCAAAGTCGCTCCTCCATGAGAGACGCAGAGAACTATCTCCTTCCCATCCTCCTTCCGCCATCGATATCTTCTTCTGCCAATGAGAATCCGAAAGCACTTTCACCTCAGCAGCCTCCTCTCCGCCGCAACTGCCGTCGCCGGAGACTCCCCTCGCCTACTGTCTCACATTTTTCGCCTCAATCAGTCTCCTTGGAACGTCTTCGATTCCCGTCCCTCTCTTCCACATGTGTTTATTTAACTTCTCTCTCTCTCTGTCACTATCTCTCTATCTGAATTTGTTTCCATTTCACGAACACATCACTGCTCTCTGCTTCTTCTACTGCTGCTGTTCATCTATTACCATTTCCTCTGTTTTTAGGGTTTCACTAGGGAGGATTCAAAACCCTGAATCTCTCCGCTTTCTTGGTTAAAAAGGCTCGATTATTTCAATTATCTCCTCTGTTCGAACCTATCTCACCAATTCATTGTTTCAATTTCTTCCATCAAGGTCGACGTAGACTAGCTTCGCAGCAGCAGCAGCTCATGGCAGCACCTCCGCATACTCTGTCGTTGCTACCGACATGTATAATGAGCTGAAATAAGAGTATTCTCTTTTGTTACAGTGTGACAAACGCGAAGATGTTTGACGACAGAGAGGTTGAATATTTCAATTCAGAGGAAGAAGAAGAAGAAGAAT
The DNA here is from genome assembly GCA_023055425.1 of Linanthus parryae. Taxonomy (NCBI): domain Eukaryota; kingdom Viridiplantae; phylum Streptophyta; class Magnoliopsida; order Ericales; family Polemoniaceae; genus Linanthus; species Linanthus parryae. The sequence goes on along the minus strand of JALGPY010000011.1, from coordinate 27,305,859 downwards.
AAGAAGAGAGGGTTATGTTTGGGAAGAGAGATGGGAAGAGGTGGAGATGCTAATTAGAAGAGACAAAAGGGAATTCGCTATGCGAGCACCATTTTGGGCTGCTGAAGAATTACCACAGCTTTGCAAACTCTTCAAACAAACCATCAAATAAGAAGAAGTTGAAGAATGATGAGGATGTTGAGGTTTTTACTCCGGTGAGAAAGAGCATCCGTAGGGTTCGTGCCAGAATGACGCCGGTGTCTACAATTTCGTACGAATTTTACTATTATTGTGGGTTTGATCCAAGTTGGGGGAAGAAGGCTGGTGCTTGGAATAAAGATGAGGTTGTTGTAGCAGACGAAGAAGTATTTAGAGAAGAAAAATAATACTCGCATTCTTCTTCTGCTTATGAAGTTCATGAGATTGATATAATGGATTATGCTGAAGACGGTGATAAAGAAGAAGAGAGTGGTGCGATTAGGTGTAGGGTTTTGATACAGAGTACGCGGCGAAAACACAATAAAACAAATCCTTCAAGACCCTCCATGAATCGCAGAACAAGCCATCATAACGTAGTAAAGGAAAAATTGATGTGTACCTTGTTTGTCTGAATTAATCACTTTATGCAGAATTGTGTCCACGTCTCTACGAGTATCCACACCTAGGATTGCACCAGAATTCTTCCAATGTCTTTGTGCTAGCAATAGACGCGAAACGAGGACCAAAAGAGGTCGCGCTTCTTTGGTGGCCGACGGGTAGGGGTGGACGGGGTAGGGTTTCGGCCCTAACTCTCTTTCTCTCTCCTTGCTTTGTTCTCTCACTCAATAATGAACCGTATAATGATAAATGAGCTAGGAGTACCATCATATAGTTAATAAATCCTTATTAACTACACATTTTCCCCTATACTAATCCTATCCATATACGAATTAGTCCACTTTGAAAACCAGTCCTACTAAGTTTGCCTGTGGTTGCGTATTGATATAATCCATATAGGTGTGTGACCCCATTGGTTTCTACTTAGTTGGTAGTAATAATTACTAACATAGAGCGGTGTCTAGAAACACATCTATGCCACCCAACTAATAGAAATAGTTAGTGATCCGACAAACCTTGTGACCAATGTTACCGTATTGTATCATCCATTTTTCAACATATCTAGATTGAACACGAGACATAAATCTCACACTCGTATATCCAATCCATAGCTTCTCGATCCTGGGAATAACTTTATCCATGCAGATAACATCAAAATCCTATAATGATTTATCTTAGTCTGGCCAGACATTCTATAAGCTCTAACCCTCGAGTGGCCATGGATATTTTCTCCTGTTATTTAGGAGGGACAAATACTCTATACATCACTACCATATCTAAGCTTGCTTCCTATCATGTCCAATAACCGCCTTTATTGCTACCTAGTCATGGTGTAGTGTTTGACATATCAAAAACATAATATTTCAAAACTAGACTATCTAGCGACTTCAAGTCGAAGGACCACAATATCATTGTCACTACGAGTAGCACTTGTGACTTTAACATAACTCTTATGTAGCCTTCTCGTGGTGGGTCAATCCAGTATGCCATTATCACATAATGCATACCCATGTGTTAGGCTTGATATCTCCATATCAATCTATCCACATACTAGTCTATAGTTGATCGTCCTATTAATCAATATAAATGACTAGGGATATTTAAGATAAACAACAATTGTAATCTAAGGATTTCATTATATTAAATATCTCCATAAATAATCAATGATTATTCTAGCCAAAATAATATTCATACTAAATAAGATTGCTTTTAGGGCATCTATTCCAACATTAGGAAGAGGAAAGTTCGGAAACCAATCAAGACTAGGTATTTGAAGTCTCTATGTAAACACTTTTGTAGTTGTCGGATCTTTAGATGTCACTATTGTGTGTGTATTGGATAACTCTGAATTAGATTTATAATCTTACATGTTATTTATATCGTTTTGCCTGATTTACGGTTAAATATATGAGTAAAACACCGTGATTGTGAGGAATTTTTGTAGTTGAGCTATTTGTGCTTAATTTATAAATCCAGGCACTTTCTTAATATTTTGAGCTATTTTATTGTCATATATGATGCCGGTGTGTGCCAGTGTTTTGAGTTGCAGGTACTGGAGGCTCGGGAGAAAATCGGAGATGAAAACGAGCTTCGGATATGGAAGAGCATCAAGAACTTGCCAAGGAAAGAGATGAAAAGAAGTTGCATGCTAAGTTGAGAAAAGAAATGTTGTTTCCGAATCGCACAAATTAGGACAACTCCCACGAATTGGAAGTAAATGGAGCTGCACACATTTAAGTTAGAGACAATTCCCACGAATTTGGAATCCAATTCTCACAAATTAGAAACAAATTGCAAAATGCAGACTTGGGTGGATTGCAATTCGTGGGAAATGGAACAACAATTCACACGAATTGATGTAATTCGCACGAATTGATGTAATTCGCACGAATTGGAAAGAAATTCACATGAATTGAAACAGGAGCGCGCATGAGTTAAAGCAATTCGCATGAATTGGTATTCCACTTTGCAAAAATTGGAAGAAGACTATAAAAGAATGTTTTTTTGGGGGGGGGGCAAGAATGAAATTTTGAAGAAGTAGTGACTGGAAATAAACTCATGGAGGTCTAATATATGACACAGGGGATGAAAAAAACCAGTCACGCATATTGAGGAGCAAGAGGAACGAATAAGACAAAGGTGGAGACTTCAAGATCGAAATTCGAGGTCTAGGGTCTGAGTTCTTCTACTTTTCTATGGAGGAGGTCACTTGTTTTGTTCTGATTGTTGTTAGTAGCTAGACTATTTGCTAGGCGTCTCTACGAGAGCATGGGATTTATGTAGGCAGTTATTTTCCGGATTTTAGACTTTGTTTCATATGTTTGGATTTGATTCTATCAATTGAATGTTAGTTTCTTGAACTTGTTGACGATCCTAGTCTATTGACATGATTAGGGTATGATTTGATCTGCGACGAAACTAGGGTTTATTTTATGAATGAATTTCTTGCTTAACGTCAGTATCTTTTCTTGTTACATGTTCAGTTCTGTGCGTAATACTTATTATGAATGGCGTAGCTACCCGGACGTACTAGCTAATTAGATGAGTGCGCAACAGTGATTAGCCTAACAGTGATGAGAACTTTAACACAATCCTGAATCACCGAGACCGAGAGGAGACGCGTTAGGATTGGCCTCAGTGGGTAGGTTGGGTAGGTTAGTTTGACTGTTTCGTGCAATAGTTGGCCGGGATGACCCGTTTTGTGCATGTAGTCAGCTTACTAGATGGACCGGTAGACAACGTGAGACCGACATGAGATTGTAGTCAACCGAGACATAAACTGACATGAGACCGACAGGAGATTGTCATAGCATATTACACGGCGTAACTTAGAATAGAGTTAATGTGTTACTTGGCTATCCGAAAATCATTTACAGCCCTTGGTGATCTAGAGATTGCCTAGTTTTTCCATATCTATTTATTAATTAAAAATATAAAAATATTAGTTAGTTGTTATTCTAATTCTAGTCGCTTTTTTAGGGGAGACAACCTCTTTTATCACAACTCTTCCTCCCTGTTACTGTACTGTAAACTAATCGCTTTATTAAATAGTTTCGAGTCTTTCCTTGTGGGATCGATAACTCGGGTTTAAAATACCACCCCTATATTACTTGACTGTGCACTTGAGAATACGTGTTAAGAAATAGCATCAAGTTTTAGGGGCCGTTTCCTGGGACATCGCGTTGATTATTTAGTTAGGAGTTAGTTTAGAGTACTTTCTATTTTAGTTTTAGTTTTTTTTTTTTTTTTTTTTTTTTTATTCTCTATCTCTGTGCTTCACATGTGTCTTGTGCGTCTCTTTTCTCAGGAACGCATGAAGCAAGAGCAATTTTAAGCATGTGGATCGAAGAATATTATTTGGGTCCCCCCTATTGTTTCTACTGCATGGGTAACCATGAAGAAGAGGGTGCATGCATAAGTTGGTGCTATGGATGCGGCATTTTGCATGATCATAGAGACCCATGCCGAGTTCATCCACCCCGTCTCCATAAGCAGCCACACGAGGATTCAGGGACAAATATGGAGTATTTGTGGGAGATGATAAAGATAAATACGAAGCATGTAGAGGAATCGGAGCTGTTAGTGGTAAGGTTACCATATACAAAAGAGCTAAAAAAGGAACCCTTGTCGCATGAAATTGAGCCCCAACTTGAGCCTCCATCATCGCCACCACAATCGGATGAACCTCACTGGCTACCAGTAGTGCGAGAGATGTAGAAGAAATTCATGGCTAAAATGGAGTAAGAACAAGAGTCTGCATTGCAAGCTGCAGTTGTGGAAGAATGGATACCTGAGCCGAGCGAAGAGTGCAATGTCCATGAACATGTTGTAGTCTTTTCCACTTATGAGGGCTCATAATCTGATTCAGACTCGGGTAGACCTGTGTGCCCAAGATGGGAGGACATGTCGTATTGTAAGATAAATCCACTGGCTCCCTTACATTCTTGGCATGAATGGGAAGAAACCGACATTGGAAGCATGTGATGTGCTGATGACGAAGCTGATGAAGCACTCGTGCCCATACCTATTGAGTTAAAAGCCCCCCAATCATACCTTTTAAGAATTCTCCACATCTCATATTAATCAATTCTGTGATGAGTTGGAGAGACTTGTGTATGGAGATTTTTATGGGGAAGAGAATCATGGGAAATTTTCAATTTCTTGTCATACTGGCTATTCTATTGATGCTCCATTCTCCATTGTCAAAAAATTTGAAACCAACAAGTGTGGGGTTGTGGATGACTTGTATGTGTTAAGAAAATACTATCAAACACCAATGATGTACTACTGGGATGAATTTATGGAGTAGGATGCATGTGAGCCCAGTGGTATTTTGTGGAAGATGATTAAGTAGATAAATTGCAAGATGAAAAGATTCAGCTTATACAAATCTCGACCATCTGCACAACACATGGGGTGCACGTGAAGTTCTGGAAAAGAGATGGTGGAAAAAGAAATAGTGGAGGGATAAAGCATCCTCCATTATCATTTTCGGTTGAGGAACCAGGTCAGACCGTCGACCTAAAATTACAAGCGCTGCTTGGAAGGCAACCCAATTTAGAATAGGATGTTATTTTTTATTTATTTCTGTTTTTAGTTCTCCATACACGATTTTGAGAGGTGAGAGACAAAGAGGGACTGATGAATTATATAGTGTTTGCAGATATGTTAAATAGCATGAGTTGCATGGAGCCATTCAATGACTCCTATGAAATTCCCATCCACATATGGTTTTGCTCTCTGAACATTTACCTTGAACCTGTTTCCATTTGCATCTTCTATCTCAAGGGAACCCCATGGATAAACTGTTGTAATCGTGTATGGGCCACTCTATCTAGATTTTAACTTGCCTGGAAACAGCTTTAGCCTAGCGTTGAAGATCAACACCCTCTGTCCAACCTTGAAGTCCCTCGTATGATATGCTTGTCGTGCCACTGCTTGGTCCTTTCCTTGTAAATTTTTGCACTCTCGTCATCCATCAACCGAAATTCTTCAAGTTTGAGTAACACCTGTTTCCGTTGTTAACCTGAGAGCTTAACATCCAAGTTAATCTGCTTCAAGACCCAGAATGCCTTGTGCTCAAGTTCCACCCGAAGATGACATGAATTCCCAAATACTAACTGATAGGGAGACATGCCCAAGGGCGTCTTGTATGCTGTCCTGTATGCCCATAGACTGCCATCCAGGTGTAGAGACCAGTATTTGCGTCCAGGATTGGCTGTCTTCTCAAGAATCCCCTTGATCTCTCAGTTGGATACTTCAGCTTGCCCATTTGATTGTGGATGGTATGCCAGTGATATCTTATGTGTCTTTACCCCATATTTGCTCAAGACATTGGCAAAAAATTTGTTCACGAAATGTGATCCCTCATCACTGATAATGGCCCTAGGAGTCCCAAACCGCGTAAAAATATTCTTTCGTAAAAATCTCTCCACGGTAGCTCCATCATTCTTGGGACAAGCCATTTCCTCTACCCACTTAGTCACATAATCCACATCTAACAAAATATACAGATTACCAAGCGAGGATGGGAATGGCCCCATGAAATCAATCCCACAGACATCGAATGGCTCCACCTCCAACACGAAATTTTGAGGCATCTCATTTCGGTTGGAAATATTGCCGATTTGCTGACACCGGTCACACTGCTGCACAGATGGGCGTCTTTATGCAATATAGGCCAAAAGAAACCGCTCTGAATTACCTTTGTCACTGTGCGTGATTTGCCGAAGTGACCTCCACAGTTAAACTCGTGGCACTATCTGAGAATCTCCAACGTGTTTGGCTCTGCTACACACCTAGGAAATACATTGTCCGTTCCTAGCTTGAACATGTACGGATCATCCCAAAAGTAATGTCGTGAATCTGAAAAGAATTTCTTCCTCTGGTAGGATGTCATGTCGTTAGGCATAATGTTGAGTGCCTTGAAATTTGTCAAGTCAGCAAACCAAGGCACAACTGCAACCACTACCATGATCTGCTCATCTGGAAAATCCTCTCTAATCGGCAAACCTTCCTGCTTTTCGTTCTCCAGTCATGACAAATGGTCTGCAACTACATTCTCTACCCCCTTTTTGTCTTTGATCACCATATCAAACTCTTGCATCAGCAAAAACCACCAGATCAATTTTGGCTTGGCGTCCTTCTTGGTGAAAAGGTACTTGAGGGCTGCATGGTCTGTGAAAATCGTCACCTGAGAACCGACAAGGTATGGACGAAACTTTTCCAACGAAAATATGATAGCCAACATATCTTTCTCTATCGTAGCATAGTTAACCTGTGCATTATTAAGAGTTCGACTTGCATAGTAAATGACATGAGCTACCTTTTCTTTCCGCTGTCCAAGAACTGCTCCCACCGCATAATCACTAGCATCACACATGAGCTCAAACGGCAAAGTCCAGTCTGGTGTGGCTATGATAGGCGCGCTATTCAAATTTTCCTTGAGCACATGAAAAGCTGACTTGCACTTCTCATCGAACTCAAAGTCTGTATCTTTCTCAAGAAAACTAGATACAGGCTTTGTGATCTTCGAGAAATCCTTGATGAATCGCCGGTAAAATCCTGCATGCCCCAAGAAACTCCTTACTCCCTTGACAGTAGAAGGGTACGGAAGCTTCTCAATAACCTCAATTTTTGCCCGGTCCACCTCTAAACCTTTGCTTGAAATCTTGTGCCCCAACACTATCCCCTCGGTCACCATGAAATGACTCTTCTCCCAATTGAGCACGAGATTGGTGTCAATGCATCTGTCAAGAACCCGAGCTAGCTGATGTAGACAGTCTTCGAACCCATCACCATATAGCGAAAAATCGTCCATGAATACCTCAAAATTATGCTCCATCATATCTGAGAAGATCGACATCATACATATCTGAAACGTAGCAGGTGTGTTGCATAACCCAAAAGGCATGCATCTAAAGGCAAAAGTCCCTGAGGGACAAGTGAAAGTCGTCTTCTCCTGGTCTGCTGGATCAATCGCTATCTGGTTGTACCCGGAGTACCCATCCAGAAAACAGTAGTGAGAATGTCGTGCCAGCCTATCAAGCATCTGATCAACGAATGGTAGGGGAAAATGATCCTTGAAAGTGGCATAATTGAGTTTGCGGTAATCCATGCAAACTCTCCACCCAGTAACTGTACGAGTAGCAATATGATCACATTTTCCCCTCCCACCACAGTAATACCTCCCTTATTAGGGACACACTGTATCAGACTAGGCCACGTCCTGTCGAAAATCGGGTAAATGATGCCCGCCTCCAACCATTTAAGCACCTCCTTCTTCACTACCTTCTGCATATGAGGGTTGAGGCGACGCTGAAACTGAACTACCGGCTTGCTGTCTTCCATGAGCCTGATCTTGTGCTGGCAAACTGTGGGTCTGATCCCCTTGATGTCCGCTATGGTCCATCGCATAGCTGCTTTCCTTTCCTGCAACACCTTGAGAAGCTGATCCTCCTGTTCCGTGTCCAAACATGCAGACACAATCAGAGGTAAAGTCTCATTAGATCCCAAGTATAAATATTTCAAATGAATAGGTAAAGGTTTTAATTCTAACACAGTAGCAGTAATAAGAGGAGGAATAAGAATCTTCCTGCTTCCCTCATCAAAGAGGGGTAGGGGCTTTCGCCAGTGAGCTTCCATGGCTTATTCCTTCTCGCTTTAGTCAAGTAGAGCAAGCTCCGCATATAGCCGCTCCAATAAGATGTCTTGCTCCTCATCTAGTGTGTATGCCTCCACACCAAAGCACTGCTCACTCACCGCATATGCGGGGAACTTCGTAGCTTCAAAAACGTTGAAGGCCACCTTTCTCATCATTGATCCTCATCGTTAGTTCTCCGTTGGCGACATCAATAATTGTCCTCCCCGTGGAGAAGAACGGGCGGCCTAGAATAAGGGGAATATCATCATCTGCCTCCATGTCTAGGATCACGAAGTCAGCTGGGAAGATGAGTCCTCCAACTCTCACTAGTACATCCCCCAAAACGCCCCTTGGGCGTTTGATGGTGCGGTCTGCCATCTGCAAGCACATCCTAGTTGGTTTTGGTTCTCCCACACCCAGCTACTCAAACACGGATGTGGGCATCAAATTGATACTTGCACAAAGGTCACACAATGCCCTACCATGAAACACTTCTCCTAATGTCACAGTAATGATGAAATCACCCGGATCCTTCATCTTCTTTGGTAGCGCCTTTTCCACCACGGCACTACACTCTTCATTCAGGGTCACAGTTTCAAAGTCATCCATGCGCCTCCTATTGGAAAGGAGGTCCTTGAGAAACTTAGCATACTTGGTCATTTTTGAAATGGTATCTGCAAAGGGAATGTTGATATGAAGCTTCTTGAAGATATCCACAAACTTCTTGAAGTGCTTTACATCCTCTTGACTCTTCAACCTCTGCGGGTATGGAACTCGCACGCTGTACTCTTCCTTAGGCTTTGTCTTGTCCTCCGAATTCCTCACCGTGTTATTTGATTGGGGACTCACGGAGGGCACGGTAATCTCTTCTAAGGCTCTTTCAGTAGCCTTGGTTGCTTCAGCTCCCGCGTGCGTAGGATATGGAGGATCCTCAGTGGTGGTCCCACTGCGAGTCGTAATTGCCTTTAGCTGCTCAGGTGGAGTGACTGTGTTATATGGGAGTATGCCAGGTGGAAGTCTATTATTCCGATTAGCTATCTGCCCAATCTGTGTCTCATGGATTTTGATAGACGCCTCCATAGAAACCAGCTTCTCATTCATCTTTGCTAGAAGGCTATATATATCTGGCTTTGGTTGTTCTTGTTGTTGCATCGATTGCTGTGGGAATTGCCTTTGAGCTTGATACTGAGCATTGGGCTGCTGACCTGGTGCATATAGTGCGCTTTTCGGGTTGGCATAGGTGAAATTAGAATGATTTCGGTTATTCAGATGATACGTGTTAGGCCACTGCTGCTGCCTCATAAAAATTCACATCCTCAATACTACCATCATATCCATGACTCTCATCTGCTATTAACTCCCCCATGGGTTTTACTTGAGATGTAGGTTGTAGGCCGTTGAATGCTAATGTCATGGACTCAAGCTTCTGCTCCATAGACTCGATCTTGTTAACCAACGCTGCATCCCCAGGTCTTGAATACCTTCGAGTCCCGGATCTCGTCGTCCCTCTCTTGAGACACGTTGTTAAGAAAATCCTAAGCTCGCTGAGCTCCAAGTCCCATAAAATTGCCCCCAGCTAGCATATCCAACTGGTAAGCTATCTCCTTATCCAATGCATTGTAGAAGTAATGGAAGAGTTTGTGCCACGGCTCCCCATGATTTGGGCATCTACGAAGAATTTGGCCAAAATTTCTCCATGTGTCTCCCAATTAGCTATCCTCGTCCTGATCAAACTTTGTAATCTCAGCCATTTGTTGAGCAACCTTGGACGGTGGCAGATATCTTCTCAGGAACTCATGGCAACAATCCGCCCATGTCACAATACACCCAGCAGGCAACTCCATAAGCCATTTCTTAGCTTTTCCAGATAGAGAAAACGGGAACAGTAATAGCTTGATTGTTTCATCTCGAACCCTCTGATCATGCAAAGTAGAAGTAATCTGCTAAAAAATAAGAAGATGGTGGTTGGGATAATCTCCTGGAGCTCCAGTGAATGCGCACTCATCACGAACCATATTATTCATGTGCTGGCGCAGCTCAAAATGTTGGGCATTGATGTGTGGCCTAACAATTGTGGGTTGATAGTAGGCTGGAGTAGTTCAGAAAAAATCTACCATAGGAGGATCTGCGTTCTCAACGTCCTCTACTCGGACTGTTGGGTTATGCCCATTGTTTTTATTACCCCCATTTTTGCCACCATTCGCTCCTCTGTTGTTGCCCTCTGCTATCCCCACACCAGGTGGTGGTGGATTTTGGAAATTGTGGCGTGCAAGAGCTGCTTGTACCTCAACCATCTGAGCTCTCAACTCCTCATTTTCACGTGCCATGTTGGCCACATTATTCTCTGCAGCGAGTCCGGAAGCTTGAGCATCTTGTGCCTCCTTGCGAAGCATCTCCAACTCAGCTCTCTCTTGATCATCCATGAGAACTGAGTTTGTTTTCCTCAAGTATCTACGTCCTGTGCGCAATAAAGATTCCGGGTCTTCAAGTATCGGGTACAAATTTCCGTCACGATAACGGGTCATGCACCGTAATAACTAACCTGAAATCAAAGATAGCACAAAGAAAGTAGGCGAGCGATGAATATTAAAAGAAAATTAAAATACCTAAGGCTAGGAATTATAACTAATTTTGGCAAAGTCCTCGACAACGGTGCCAAAAACTTGACACGATTCTACCGCAAGTGTACGGTTGTCGCGTGTAGAAATAATCCGGAAATCCGGGTTGTCGAACCCAAGGGACTTTGTTAAATCAGTTAATATCTCAAACCTTATGTGGGAAAGTCGCAAGGTTATTTGTTGTTCTAATTCTACTAAAGTAAAAGTACGAGATTCTCAATTAATCGAGTGGAATGGTTCACGATTAACAAAGAATACTTTTATAAGGTTATTAATATGAGGACAAAGTACCGGGAATTCTCTAGGTTCACTAGGGACGATATAAACTTATGCTTTGATTTATGAAACAACAACGTGTCTTTTATTATTAATCGAGCAATGTAAAATTTATCGTGTTACCAAGCAAATTATCTATGCATAAAACCAAAATACACCGAGTTACCAAGTCTATTTCACTTTTAAGCATGCATTAGAATTCACAATTCTACTCAAACGATCATAGTTAACAATACCGAGTTACCAAATATTGATTCAACTAGGTGAATTATTCAATTTACCGACTAACTTTCACGGAGTTACCACGTGAATGTCAATTAAGATTACTCCTATGTTAGCTATGCGCAAGAATAATAGAATCAAACTCATCAACAACCCGTAATAGTAAAAGACACAATAGATTAAGTTGAAAAATTGAATCACAATCTCAAAACATCAAGTTTATAGCAAACCCAAACGAGAATTCCCATCAATAAAGTGTTTAGCTACGACAATACATGATCAAAATTAAACGTTTCTTGATCATATGCCAAAGACTAGAGAGGAAGAAGAGTTTAGAAATCAAACGGATGATCCAATCGCTCCAAAGCTTCAACAATGGCTTCTCTAGCTCTCTAAACGCGTCAAAAACGTCTCCAACTGCCGATAATCACGACCTAATTAGCTTAAATAGGTTTCCATAATGTTATAACAAAGTTCGGAGAATTTGCAGAAAAACCTCGGCAAAATCCGTCCATACCAGCATTCTCTTCGTACTAAGACATTTTCTTTCTTCGTACTAAGGTCTTCTCAGTTTGGGGTAGTTCCTCATTCTGGGAAGACATTGGCAGCAAGAATTTTTTCTAAGTCTTTTTCTCTTCGCACGAAGAGAAATCTCTTCGAACGAAGAGACTTGCAGTCCACCTTCTTTTGGCTCTTCTTTGAGTTCCTTGGCTTCTTCTTTGAAGTCCTCCATTCCGAAGCTCGTTTCCATTCCTCGCATAATCATCCAAGCCCTATTTTCCTGCGAATCACAACAAGAAAACACAACCCACGATCATATCACAATAAAAGCTCAAAATTATACTAAAAACGCCTGAATTTAACAATAATAGCTCAAGAACTCATATTCTTGAATTTTAGCATAACTCACTCAAAAGAGGAAAAATTCTCCATGTTGAGCACGCAAAAAGTAGCAAAATAAGGAATAAAATAACTCCGAAAATGGAGTTATCATCCAACTGACAGAAGACCACTGCACTCTTCACTGCAGTTCTACACTTCAGTGTTCTTCTGTCTTGTGCTTTATTTGTAGATCTGACAGCGTAAACTATCTGCTTTTTCGCAAGTGTACGATCAAGTAGTATAGAGTATGTAATTGTGACTCTGGTTGTCGAACCCACGAGAACAGTTTAAGTTTCTGCTAATCAGAATTAGAATAAGACACAAAGTTTGTAAAAAGGAGGAAGGTTTGGGATTTGATTATGCTAAATTATAATAAATAAAAACAGTAAAAAGACTTATTTTATTTTTCTGCTGAATATTTTTGCTAAAATTGTTGTAGTTGTAAAAGTCGATAATTCAAAAAATCTAGATTCCAGGATCCCCTAGGGTTACTCTCCAGCTTCCATGGTTTATTTGATTTCAGAAACACACAGTGGTTTTGTTTATGCCAACATACCAATAGTACAATCTCCTCTCGGTCTCATGCACTTATCACTCGACTGCAGATTTTCGGGTCCTCTCGGTCCACCTAAATCTGCAGGTTCGTTCTAAGTCTGCTAGGGTTACAGGTTCTCCTCTCGGTCTCCCCCTAAACGTCTAACAGTTGGTCTAATGCTTCTGGGCTAGTCCCCTGATTCTCTTCACCTCTCGGTCCATCAAGGCAGAGTACTAAATCCTGTCTTTTCTTCCTAACATTCACTGGTCACTCTCGCGCACCAGGTCCTGTCTGTAACACTCCTGGGTGATCAGGCCATTCATGTATGTAAATAAAATCAAAGACAGAATAATAAACAAACCATCTGTATTAAGACTTAGCTAGCCATGCATCTGAAAATCAAAACATCCAAGTCTGCTGAATTCATAAACCCTAGGTTCACCGAGAACCTAGGCAAAAGGTCTAGCTAGCTTGCATTATTAAAAGACAATGTTTCATAAAAAGAGAAAAGATCAAACTAGTTATTTCTGAAGATACTGGAAAACTGCTCCAATCCTGCTCTGCTCCAAATCCTGGCTGCTGTGAAACTGGCTGCTGATGATGATGGTAGCTGTGGTATGCCTTCGTAACCCTAAAACAGTGCTGGGACACCTCCTTTTATATTGCCACAGTCTCCAAAACTGATGCACGAAATTCCTGTTTTACCCTCGAAAAGATCCGTCCTGGAAGGTTCTGGAACAAGTCTGTGCGTTCAAACGCACTTTCCTGCGTATGAACGCAGTGCGTATGAACGCACACCCCCCCTGCGTATGAACGCAGTACTTAGTCAATTTCCTCTTCTGGCTCCTGAACCCATGCGTTTGAACGCAGCTCCTCTGCGTTTGAACGCACCCCTTGGTCGTTTCTTCTCCTGAGTGTTGAGCCCTGCGTATGAACGCACAACCTGCGTTTGAACGCAGGACTTAGTTTTTTTCTGCGTTTTGGTCTCTGCCTCCTGCGTATGAACGCAGCCTGCCTCTGCGTATGAACGCAGGACTTAGCCAAATTCTGCCACTTTTCCTTGCTGCCTGCCTTGTGCGTTTGAACGCAGCTTCTGCGTTTGAACGCACAACTTAGTCATTTTTCCTCCTTTTTCTGCCCAGCTCTCCTGATACGCTGCCTCCGATCCAAGTCAATCTCATGCATTTTTCCGGCACCTGTTACCTGCACATAACGCGCACCCGCGATCATATCCAACAAACAAAAGTATGCATAAAATTACTCAAATTTTGCAATCATGATATATAAATCTCTGTCCCGTATCAGGTGGAAAATAAGCTGAAAATGGCCAAACTCAACTCTCACAGGGTTAAAACCAATGGTAAAAAGATGTCCCAGACTAATACATTTTCAGGCTGTCAAAATACCCCCACACTTACTTCTGCTCGTCCCGAGCAGACCCTTGCATACTGTCCTGCAGACCCAATTTTTGCATACTTTAATTTGCATACTTCCCCTCTTTCACAGATTCAAAACACAGACCAAAACACTCGATAGATACTGACGCAGATACAGAATACACAAACTGACTCAAGACGCAACTAATATTTTTTTTTTTTTTTATATATATATATTTTCTGAAATTGGGCAACCTCTCTATCATAAACTGAAATCATCAAATCCTCACAAGCTTATTTCGAAATTTCACACACACAGCAAGAAATGATATAAACTGATCCTATGCACAAATTCACTAAGGTATCCCCAAACATCCACCAAACCAACCAAGACAAGGCACGTCTTTTGACTTTGAGGGTCCAGGCATCTTTAGTCAACAGATAGTTTTTCTTCGCCAAGTCATTTGAGGTTTTCAGACCCTCTTAGCCGTTATTGCGTTTGATTAGCAAATTGTCCCATTGCTGGGAGACACAACTCCTGTGTAATACGGCTTGACTTTAATTTCCCTCCTAAGCTCCAAATTGGATTGAATCCAAATTTTCCATGTGAATGGAAGCACATTACGTTGTTTCTCCTTTAAGCACAAAATATTATTATTTATTTTTTTTTTTTATTTTTTTTTTTAACTGTTTTTTTTTTTTTTTTTTTTTTTTTTTCATAATCCCCTCTGTTTTTACAACGGTGCAGTGGAGCGTTAGGAGTGTAGGCTTTTTAGGATTTTCTCTCGGAACCACCTTAAGGGATGGTGGTGTACATTCTACAACTTCGCTTAGGCTACAGATTTGTACCACATAAAACCGACTCAACACGAAGGTCCACCCCAGATTCCAAGAGTCCACTAGTTTCTACGGGAAACAGAATATTCAACTATCTAAAGACCGAATCTGCCTAGCACACTAGAGAAGTCAAAAGTATGCCTGTATCTACTTTCCACATTCCTGAATACCCGGGATAGCCTGTCGTGAAAATTGTGCACAAAATACTAAAATGTGAGGTATCCCTGCTACGGTGCTTCCTACTCTAATAAGCTCTTTCATTGGACTCTCTTCAGTTTCTAGGTCCTAAGTTGCCCTTTCTCAAAAATTATTTATTAATTTTCCCTATTTATTTATTTATTATTATTTATTTTTTTTTATCATGCAAGGTCAGAAAGATTGGTGGGTCGACTCAACATAAAAAACGTGCTGACTCAAAAATGAAAATAAAAATAAAAATAAAATTGACCAAAATATGCTGACATGGCTATGCAGGAGGACACGATTCCCCACCCCCACACTAGAGGTGGCGCGTCCTCGCGACTCTACTGATCTGGTCGGTAACTCGAATCTGTGTTCTCCTGAGTAGACTGGTCAGTCGGCTCGGGAGATGGTGAAGGGGTGCGCCCTCTGGCGCGCTTCCTCGCAGCATGGCGTGCTGCGGCAGCGGTACCAGCGTGGCTGGCACCGGGATGGGCACTGCTGGCCCCTGGGTCTGCATGATCTCTCCTAGGTGGGTACTGGGTACCGGGTCTGCCGGGGTCACCGACACTGTCTCCATGTTCCGGGCTCGGTGTGGGGTCATGGCCAGAGAAGCTATCAAATGGCCGGCTATCCTCCATTGTCCAACTTGGACAATTATCACTAGAATAGCGAGCCGGAAAGTTAAACTGCCTACCACGCATGTTACTCTGAATTTCAGCGAGTGCCGACTCATGAGCTCTCATGGCGGCTGTGTGGGCGTGGTAGATATGCTTCTGGGTCTTAAACAATTTGCCAAGACCCCTGGCCATTTTCTTGACAATCTTTACCAGGTAGTTTTGTACTTTTTCTTGGGCCTTTATTTTCTTTCTGACCCACTCCTCATGCTCAGTCCTCTCCAGGCGCCCAAAAGAGCTGCGCCTGGCCCCTCTGCTAGACTGCCCCAAGTCAGGGTCGTGCTGCCTGTGTTCGCTGGAACTGGCAGAACGGGGCAGTGGGAAGGGTCCTGGTAAAGCTGGTAAACCCCCATCACCGGGAGGAGGCGGTGGTGGCATGCCACCACCCCCACCCTGAGGTGGAACAACATCATCATCATCATCCACTTGGACATATTCAGGAGGCCCGTGAATAGCCTCCTCCAGCGCACATCTCATGTTCTTGTACTTGCGTACTTGAACAGGTCGAATGTCTCTCAGCTCGCCAGGAATGACTACAAGATAATCCTGCGCCATTTTTGTCAACATCCCCAGAAGACCCAAACCCTTCTTGCTATGGGTCTCCTTCCGTTCCCGGAAAAACTCACAGATAATTTCCGGGAGGCTCACAGGCTCACGGGCCATCAAACAGTAAACAAGCAGGGCAATATTATAATCAATGTGGGTAAAGTGTTTTATACCCACAATTCTGTTGTTTACCCACTCTGTCCACCATTTCGCCTCCCGAATCAGGTAGGTCGATGGCAGTTTCCGGTAAGAAGGACTCCTCTCAGGGTGGTACCAGACAGCGCCGGGGACACCAGCACACAGGGTGGTCAGGATCTGCTCACTCAACTGCTCAGATGGATGACGTCTCAGTTCCTGGAACTGACAGTCATCCAACACCAACTCCAGACCCAGACTCTCTCGGATACTCTCTGGGGTGATTCTAATCCATCTCTTTCTGCAGTAAATCCAGTCAATTGACTGGACTTCACTGTTCATGCACTGCTGGAGATTGCTGTAAATCTCCTTAGCCAGCACAGAACTGACCCGCAGATTGGGAAACCCAGTAAACAAATCCCCAAACTGATCCTGCCCCGTAAACTCAAACAATTCGTCCCCCATGGCTACCCTATCCCGTGGAAAAGTCCTCTCAGCGGGTATGTCATACCGAATCTTTTTGTCTTGCAAAAAGAAACGGTGAGCCTCCATGTTAACAAACCTATGGTCGCAGAAATAGTTAGGCCTAAGCAGACGGCAATCTATGATGTTCAGTGGTGCAATAGCCCTATCCGGCCTCATGAAAGGTTGATCCACCTCCATTTCAGATTCAAACAGCAAAAATTGAAAATATGCAGAGAGAATGAAAAAATAGAACCTGGGTACCCGGAGTGAATCTTACGGGTACAGATCTGGAAATATCTCTCTGAGATGAATCTGTTGGTGTTTGAATCGGCTGATTTGGATCACCCCCACACTGTTCCTGACCTTCTGGCGGTGCTGCGGTGGTCGTCGGAGGCTGCTGGCGGCGGACTGCTCTGGCGGCTGCTAGGGCAGAGAGAATTTTCTAGAGAGAGAGTTGAAAACTGGAAGACTTGTGTGGAAATGAGTCACTGTCATCCGTACAGTATATATAGGCGAACTTTCAGAAATTGCAGAATGGCCCCAAAATTTCAAAATTTTTCAAATTTTTCCGAAATTTTTGATCCCGCTCAAATGTGCGTTTGAACGCAGGGTCTGCGTTTGAACGCACTGCTTAGTTTTTCTGGAAAATTTTCAGATCTGATGAGCTGCGTTTAAACGCAGGATGTGCGTTTGAACGCAGTGCTTGAATGCTCTTGAATTTTTCTGGGCCTGATGAGTTGCGTTTGAACGCACATGAACTGCGTTTGAACGCAAGGCATATCTTCTGCATCTCGGATGAGCTGCGTTTGGACGCACAGGAGTTGCGTTTAAACGCATGCCTTGGTCTCTCTAGAAAATCTCTGCTGATTGGATCTGCGTTTGAACGCAGGATCTGCGTTTAAACGCACGCCTTAAGAATTTTTCACCTCTTCTTTGTCATCTTGCGTTTGAACGCACTGTGTTGCGTTTAAACGCACTACTTGGTGGCTGAAAATTTTTCATGTTGTGCTCTGCGTTTGAACGCAGGTCTGCTGCGTTTGAACGCAAAAGTGTTAGCAGTTTCCAGTGTTCTCCCTGTCCATTGGTGGGGCTGCGTTTGAACGCAAGATTCCTGCGTTTGAACGCACTGCGTTTGAACGCAGGTCCTCTGTTTCCTGAAATCACTGAATTCAACATTAAACCCCTCTTTCTCACTTTTCTCTCAAATTATGAACATTGTAAAAATTATATAAAAACAACTAACCTACGTTGGGTTGCCTCCCAACCAGCGCTTGTGATTTACAGTCGACAGCCCGACTTTGTTACCTCTGCTGTAATCACGGACTGTCGAGGTAGAGTGCCTCTACCTCCATGATTTCCTGAGAATCCCTGTATGGCTTGACTCTGTTCCCATTCACCTTGAAAACTGTATTGTCCCTCGGGTTCTCCAGCTCCACCACTCCCCATGATGTAATGTCCTTCACAATAAACGGTCCAGACCATCTTGAGCGCAGCTTCCCTGGATAGAATTTCATCCTTGAATTATATAGGAGAACCTTCTGCCCGATTTCTATCTTCTTTGGTAGAATGCGGTTGTCATGCCACTTCTTCGTTTTTTCCTTATAAATTTTGGCACTCTCGTATGCAGTTTTACGAAATTCCTCCAGTTCAAGGAGTGCCATCTTCCGTTTGTTTCCTGATAAACTGTGATCCATATTCAGCTGTTTGATTGCCCAGTAAGCTTTGTGCTCCAATTCTACTGGTAAATGACATGCTTTCCCAAACACCAGCTGGTACGGGGACATTCCCAGTGGGGTTTTGTAAGCAGTTCTGTATGCCCAAAGCGCATCATCCAGCTTCAACGACCAGTCCTTTCGTCCAGGATTCACAGTTTTTTCCAATATGCTCTTTATTTCCCTGTTGGACACCTCTGCTTGCCCGTTTGCCTGAGGGTGATAAGGCAGTGATACCTTATGGATAGACACCCCATACTGCTTTAGAACCTTGGCAAAGACTTTATTGATAAAATGAGAACCTTCATCACTGACCATGGCTCTCGGTGTCCCAAATCTGGTAAAGATGTTGCGTTTGAGGAACCTTTCTACAACTGACGCATCGTTCTTCTGGCAGGCTATTGCTTCCACCCACTTTGACACGTAATCTACTGCCAATAAGATGTAGAGATTTCCCAGCGACGAAGGAAAAGGACCCATAAAATCAATACCCCACACGTCGAAAGGCTCGACTTCCTGCCACAGTGTCATGGGCATTTCATTCCTCTGGGAGATATTTCCTGTCCGTTGGCAACGATCACAACTCTGCGCATAATCATGGCAGTCCTTAAAAACTGTTGGCCAGAAAAATCCTGACTGCAGCACCTTGTGAGCTGTTCGCGGTCCGCTGAAGTGTCCTCCACACTGTGCTGAGTGGCAGTGCTGAATTACCTCCAAAATTTCGTGACATGGAATGCACCGTCGGAGAATATTATCTGCCCCTTGCTTGAACAGATAAGGGTCGTCCCAGAAATATTGCCTGCAATCTGAAATAAATTTCTTTTTCTGCCAAGGGGTGATATCTTCAGGGAGTGCTCCATTGACCAAATAATTGGCAATGGCATAGTACCAGGGCCGTCTGTTGGTCTTGATCTTCATAATATGTTCATCTGGAAAATTTTCTTGAATGGGCACCACTTCTTCTGTAGGTTTTTCCAGACGAGATAGATGATCAGCTACTACATTTTCAACTCCCTTTTTATCCCTGATTTCGACGTCAAATTCCTGCATCAGCAGAATCCAACGCAGAAGCCTTGGCTTTGCATCCTTCTTTTCAAGTAAGTATTTCAGTGCACTGTGATCTGTAAAAATAATGACTTTAGAGCCTACCAGGTACGATCTGAATTTATCCAGGGCAAACACGACTGCCAGCAGCTCCTTCTCTGTAGTCCCATAATTATTCTGCGCCTCATTCAGGACCCTGCTGGCATAGTAGATGACACTGCACACCTTGTCCTTCCTCTGTCCCAGTACTGCGCCCACTGCGTAATCACTGGCGTCGCACATCAGCTCGAACGGGAGCGTCCAGTCTGGTGTTGTAATAATGGGTGCAGTCGTCAGCCTTTCTTTAAGCACGTCAAAAGCTTCTTTGCAGGCTTCGTCAAATACGAAGGGCACATCTTTTCCCAACAAATTACATAGTGGCTTTGTAATTTTTGAGAAGTCTTTAATAAATCTTCTGTAAAATCCTGCGTGGCCCAAAAAGCTCTTGATTGCCCTCACTGTGGTTGGATACGGCAGCTGTTTGATCACCTCTATTTTTGCCCTGTCTACTTCCAGCCCTTTACTGGAAATCCTGTGTCCCAGCACTATTCCTTCAGTCACCATGAAGTGGCATTTTTCCCAGTTAAGTACCAGATTTGTTTTCCTGCAGCGAATCAGAACCCTGGCCAGATGGTATAGGCAATCTTCAAAGCTGTCTCCAAATAATGAAAAATCATCCATAAAAACTTCCAGGTTTTTCTCTATCATATCAGAGAAAATAGCCATCATACACCTCTGGAATGTTGCTGGAGCATTGCACAATCCAAACGGCATTCTTCTAAAGGCGAACGTTCCATACGGGCAAGTGAATGTCGTCTTTTCTTGGTCTTCTGGATTTATGTAGATCTGGTTGTAGCCCGAGTACCCGTCCAGAAAGCAGTAATAAGCATGGTGTGCTAGCCTGTCCAACATTTGGTCCATGAATGGTAGTGGGAAGTGGTCTTTCAGTGTGGCCTCGTTCAGCTTCCGATAGTCCATACAGATTCGCCAGCCAGTGACAGTTCGCTGGGCGATCTGTTCCTGATCATCATTCTGCACTACTGTAATACCCCCTTTCTTCGGTACACACTGGACAGGACTCACCCAGGTGCTGTCTGATATGGGGTATATAATTCCTGCTTCTAGCCACTTCATGACCTCCTTACGTACCACATCTTTCATAATTGGGTTCAATCTTCTTTGAGGCTGGATGACTGGCTTCTTTCCGTCTTCAATTCTTATTTTGTGCATGCAATAATCAGGACTGATTCCCTTCAAGTCTGCAATTGTCCATCCTATAGCTTCTTTATGCTCTCGGAGTACCTCCAGTAACTTTTGTTCCTGTTCCTGAGATAAAAGAGATGAAACAATTACCGGCAGTGTATTATTTTCACCAATAAAAGCGTACCTGAGGTGTTCTGGCAACTGTTTTAATTCCAGGGCTGGTGGTTCCTGCAGTGACGGGACCAGTGTCATTTTCTGCTCGCCTCCTTCATCCCTGTATAGCCTGACCCAGCTTTCTGTTCCCATGATCTGCTCATCCTGCTGCTCTTCTGTTTCCTCTGGAAATATGTCTTCAAATTCCTCCCATAAATCTTCTATCTCATCACTTACCAGGTCATCAATTACCTCAACTGCAAAGCAGTTTTCATGTCCATAGTGATCGGGAAGCTGGAGAGATTTGAAAACATTAAATTTTACTTTTTCTTCATTAATTTGCATGGACAGCTCTCCACTTTTGCAGTTAATAATGGCTTCACCAGTCGCCAGGAAAGGTCTGCCCAGGATCAGCGGAACCTCTCCTGCCTCCATATCCAGTATCACAAAATCTGCTGGAAAAATAAGCTCTCCCACTTTTACCAGGATATCTTCAATTACCCCATAGGCAGGTTTCACGGATCTGTCAGCCATTTGAAGCATAATTCTGGTTGGGCGTGGCTCTCCGACTCCCAGACTTTTGAAGATGGTCAGTGGCATCAAGTTGATGCTGGCACCCAGATCACATAAGGCTTTTCCTGTGTATGCACTGCCCAGGGTTACTGGAATAACAAAGCTGCCAGGGTCCTTCTTTTTCAGTGGTAGACCATTTTTTACACAACTGCTCGCTTCTGCCGTCAGATTCACTGTTTCGAAGTCACTCATTCGCCTTCTACCGTACAAGATGTCTTTGAGAAATTTCGCATAAGTAGGCATTTTGGCAAGTGCTTCAGCAAACGGTATGTTTATCTGTAATTGCTTGAATACCTCCAGAAATCTGGCGTAGTCTTTGCTGTCATCTCTCTTGCGTGTCTTCAGAGGGTAAGGAACCTCCTTAGAAGTTGGCACTGTCTCTGGATTACCCTCATTCTTCTGCGCTGCTTCCTGCTCGACCGAACCCCTTTTCTGAGGGTCAGCGGTTGAACTGCCTTCCCGGTCAATCACCTCCTGTTCAATAATTTTTGACTTTTCTGCGCGTGCATGACTGGGATACGGTGGATCCTGCAGTGCAATTCCACTCCGAGTTGTGATAGCATTGATTTGAGCGCGTGGATTGTTCACTGTGTTAGACGGTAAATTCCCTGGGGCTCGTTCTGCCTGATTCTGTGCAAGCTGTCCATTCTGTACTTCCAGGTTGCGGATAGCAATCTTCATCTGGCTCACATCAGCAGTTAATGAGTCCATCTGTGCGAATCTGGTTTCCAACTGCTTATTGAATTTCTCCATATAGGACTCAAAATGTTGCTGAGACAGGTTTAATTGTGGTGCTGCTGGTGCAGGCTGAGCTGGAGCTGTCTGTTGTGCCTGTGGCCTGTGCTGGAATCCTGGTGCATATACTGCTGCATTGGGATTTCCGTAGCGAAACCCTGGATGGTCACGTGTGCCTGGTCTGTAGCGACTAGGATCCCACTGCTGCTGAACATAGTTGGCATCTTCGGTCTGAAGCTCCAGAATTGCTGCGTCAAAGTCAGGTTCGTCCACTGATGCTACCGGCTTCTTTTCTGTGTACACCTTCTTGACTAAGTCCTGTACCACTTTCGTGAGATTATCAATCCTGTCATCAACCATTGGTTCTGCTACTGCTGCGAGCCTGCGGTCATCAAACAGGCGAGTATCCTGTTTGGCTAGTTGCTTCATCAGTTCGTAGGCTCCATCTTTATCCACATGGTACAAAAAGTTACCCCCAGCTTCCCTGTCAATCCTGTCTGCATTCTCCCTGTCAAGTGCGTGGTAGAACACCTGCAGAATCTTTGCGTCCCCGAAGCCGTGGTTGGGGCATTTTTTCACAAGTCTCATTAGCCTGTCCCATGCATCTACCACTGTCTCCCCCATCTTCTGTTTGAAAGATAAGATCTCGCTCTGCAGCTTGATAACGCGGGATGCAGGGTAGAATTTTGCCAAGAAATCAGCAACACACCCCTCCCAGGTAGTGATAGACCTCGGTGGTCTTGCCTCCAGCCAATCTTTTGCTGTCCCGAACAAACAGTATGGGAATAAAATCAGCTTTAGCGTGTCCGCTTCGACTCCTCTGTACTTAATCTTGTTGCAGTAATCCTCAAATTTTCCGAGGAAGTCGTTTGGATCTTCATCTGCCTTCCCATTAAAAGGACAATGGGTCTGGGCGGTCTGAATGGTGGATGATTTCAGGTCGAAGTGCTCTGCTGTAATGGGAGGCACTACAATAGCTGGTTGATGTCCTCCGGTTGGGACTTCAAAATTTTCGACCAGTGCCCTTCCAGACCTGTTATAAGTCCTCTGATTGTTCCTGGCAGCAAAACCTGCTGCTATCAGCTCTTCAATGTAAAGAGCCATCTGTGCTGGAGTACGTTGTGGCTGTCCTGTGGGTGTTCCTGTTTCGGTCGTGGTGTCTTCTCCGTGCTCAGACATCGCTGCTCGGTGTCTGCGACTTTGCTCTCTGAAAAGTTTTTCGGGATCTTCGAGTGGTAATACCAGTTTGCGGGGCAATCTGGGCATAAACTAGAATAGCCTGAAAATCAGATTTCAAGAGTAGTAAGTCGAAAGAAAGTAACTGTAAAAATAAAAAAAAAACTCTGAAACTTATTCTAATGTCTTTTTAACAAAAGCTGTAACCGGTCCCCGGCAACGGCGCCAAAAACTTGACAGCGTAAACTATCTGCTTTTTCGCAAGTGTACGATCAAGTAGTATAGAGTATGTAATTGTGACTCTGGTTGTCGAACCCACGAGAACAGTTTAAGTTTCTGCTAATCAGAATTAGAATAAGACACAAAGTTTGTAAAAAGGAGGAAGGTTTGGGATTTGATTATGCTAAATTATAATAAATAAAAACAGTAAAAAGACTTATTTTATTTTTCTGCTGAATATTTTTGCTAAAATTGTTGTAGTTGTAAAAGTCGATAATTCAAAAAATCTAGATTCCAGGATCCCCTAGGGTTACTCTCCAGCTTCCATGGTTTATTTGATTTCAGAAACACACAGTGGTTTTGTTTATGCCAACATACCAATAGTACAATCTCCTCTCGGTCTCATGCACTTATCACTCGACTGCAGATTTTCGGGTCCTCTCGGTCCACCTAAATCTGCAGGTTCGTTCTAAGTCTGCTAGGGTTACAGGTTCTCCTCTCGGTCTCCCCCTAAACGTCTAACAGTTGGTCTAATGCTTCTGGGCTAGTCCCCTGATTCTCTTCACCTCTCGGTCCATCAAGGCAGAGTACTAAATCCTGTCTTTTCTTCCTAACATTCACTGGTCACTCTCGCGCACCAGGTCCTGTCTGTAACACTCCTGGGTGATCAGGCCATTCATGTATGTAAATAAAATCAAAGACAGAATAATAAACAAACCATCTGTATTAAGACTTAGCTAGCCATGCATCTGAAAATCAAAACATCCAAGTCTGCTGAATTCATAAACCCTAGGTTCACCGAGAACCTAGGCAAAAGGTCTAGCTAGCTTGCATTATTAAAAGACAATGTTTCATAAAAAGAGAAAAGATCAAACTAGTTATTTCTGAAGATACTGGAAAACTGCTCCAATCCTGCTCTGCTCCAAATCCTGGCTGCTGTGAAACTGGCTGCTGATGATGATGGTAGCTGTGGTATGCCTTCGTAACCCTAAAACAGTGCTGGGACACCTCCTTTTATATTGCCACAGTCTCCAAAACTGATGCACGAAATTCCTGTTTTACCCTCGAAAAGATCCGTCCTGGAAGGTTCTGGAACAAGTCTGTGCGTTCAAACGCACTTTCCTGCGTATGAACGCAGTGCGTATGAACGCACACCCCCCCTGCGTATGAACGCAGTACTTAGTCAATTTCCTCTTCTGGCTCCTGAACCCATGCGTTTGAACGCAGCTCCTCTGCGTTTGAACGCACCCCTTGGTCGTTTCTTCTCCTGAGTGTTGAGCCCTGCGTATGAACGCACAACCTGCGTTTGAACGCAGGACTTAGTTTTTTTCTGCGTTTTGGTCTCTGCCTCCTGCGTATGAACGCAGCCTGCCTCTGCGTATGAACGCAGGACTTAGCCAAATTCTGCCACTTTTCCTTGCTGCCTGCCTTGTGCGTTTGAACGCAGCTTCTGCGTTTGAACGCACAACTTAGTCATTTTTCCTCCTTTTTCTGCCCAGCTCTCCTGATACGCTGCCTCCGATCCAAGTCAATCTCATGCATTTTTCCGGCACCTGTTACCTGCACATAACGCGCACCCGCGATCATATCCAACAAACAAAAGTATGCATAAAATTACTCAAATTTTGCAATCATGATATATAAATCTCTGTCCCGTATCAGGTGGAAAATAAGCTGAAAATGGCCAAACTCAACTCTCACAGGGTTAAAACCAATGGTAAAAAGATGTCCCAGACTAATACATTTTCAGGCTGTCAAGATCATTCTTGTACTACTTCTATCTTTCATTCTAAAGAATTGTTCAAAGTGAACAATAGAGAATTTGTAGGTAATCAGTTAGCTAGAGGAGGTACTAGATAGGTTAGAGAGAACCACAAGCTGTAACAGAGTAAGGAATTTCTATGTGCTTGAGATCTAGGGCTTAGCTTTTCATTAAGAAGAATTGTGTTGAAAATCCTGCAGGGAGAATATCCCTGAGGTAGAGACGTAGGTCCAAGTGGACTGAAGTCTACAAATCACATGTCTCTTGCATTTACAGTTCATTTACATACTCAGTTTTTTACAGAATTCAAACTAGTCTGTTTTCAAGGGTTTGAAACTCTTTTCAAGGCCCAGAAAAAGACTTGTCTGTTTTATTTCAAACTGTATCTCATTCCAAAGGCTTGAAATTGTTTTCAAGGGCTTGAACTGCATAAAATCTCTTCTCTTCCACAAGTTTTGCAAAAAGTTTGCATACTCTATTCAACCCCCCCCCCCCCCCTTCTAGAGTATATGTGCTGCATATCTATCTACATACTCTCCCTTTCATAGAGGATCTAGTGACTTCAAGTATGAGGATGACAATACCGTTGTCACTATGAGAAGCACTTGTTACTTTACATAACTTGTATGTAGCCTTCTCGCCATGGGTCAATCCTGTATGCTATTACCCCTAATGCATACCCATGTGTTGGATCGTGATATCTCCATATCAATCCAACCCCATACTAGTCTATAGTTGATCGTCTAGTTAATCAATATAATCGACTAGCGATATTTAAGATAAACAACATATATTCAATCTAAGGACTTCATTATATTAACTATCTCCATAAATAATACAATGAATATTCTAGCCAAAAAGTAATGTTCATACTAAATAAGATTGCCTCTAGGGCATCTGTTCAAACAATTTGATCCATAAGGGGACTCGTGATGGAGTTGGGGATTTTTCGTGCGCATTGTTTGAGCATGCATCAATCTACTCCGATGTGCGAGGCTCACACGACCTTAGGGGTGCGATTTTGTAGCATGATGTAGCTTGGGGATTTCTCATGTCATCTTCATCAGCCCAAAACTGTCAACGGTCCACAAGACTCCTAGTTATTGCAGTTTTGCGGACACAGTTCCCATGTAGTTCCTGACACCCCAGGTATCTCTTACTCTCCCGGCTTCTACGTTTTGAGAGGTAATTGCATAGATTTACCGCGCGTACATTTAAGAGAGGAAATCTCCTTTATTAACTATAAATTCGTTGAGAAAAACGAATTGCTTAAGTGTGGGTGGAGGGGGGGGGGTTTGTGTATAGTTTTGCTAGCCATGTTGGTCCTTGCATATCATCGTTACATATAGTCTATGTATCTTGTGTAGTATTGTGCGTATGTGTGGTTAGTGTATTGTGTTTTTATGTATTTTCATAATGTGTTAGTTTTTAAATATTTGCATTGTTAGCACTTTTAATTTATTGAGTCCCCCCTACCATTTTGTGTGGTTAGTCGAGTTGGCCTAGCATGTAGAAGTCAAGGAAAATATGAAAAATGAAGAAAAATAAGGAAAGTGAAAAAGCATAAAAAAATGATTTTTTTTAGTTAAGGGAAATTGTTGAAGCTAGAAACCGAAGAGAGTTCAGTGAAAGAGTTTATGAGAATATGAAGCACCATGGTAGGGATGTCTTTAATGCTTAGTATCTTGCGCATCGGTTTCACGAAAGGGTGTCCTGGGTATTCAGGGAATATGGAAAGTAGACTAGGGCAAATCTTTAACTCCCTTATTGTTCTAGGAGGATTAAGTCCTCGAGTGGAATCATGTGGCCTCTTGAAATTTGGGGTGGACCTTCGTGTTGAGTCAGTTCCATGTGGTACGCTGCTCTAGCCTAAGTAAAGTTAGAGAGTGTATACCACCATCCCTTATGTCGGTTTCAAGAGCTAATCGAAAAATCCCACACTTAGTTGCTCTAATGGACGATTGAAAAAATTAGAAGAGAATGAAAAACAAAAGAATCAAAAACTTCTCTAGGATAAGATACGGTGAACAACCTAATGTGCCCCCGTTCACGCGGGAAATTTGGGTTCAATCCAAATAGAGAGTCTAAGGAAAATTAAAGTCAAGTCGTATTACACGCAGTTGTGTCTCCCATCACTGGGATAATTTTCATTTAAATGCAACAATGGCTAAGAGGGTCTGAAAACCTCATATGCCTTGGCGACGAACGACTAGTGCGGGACTTTGGATGCCTAGACCCTCTGAGCTAAAGGAAATGCATGGCTTTTCGTTTGTTTATGGTGGAGGTTTGGGGACCCCTTAGTGAGCTTGTGCGTAGGAACACTCTACTTCAATTTCTTTCAATTGGTGGTGATTTTGAAAGGGACATGTGAGAGCATGATGATTTCTGTTAGTGATAGTAAGATTGCCGATTCCTTCAAGAAAAATAAAGAATATTTGTGATGTTTCAATGTTTGCAATATTTAATAATCGAGTTGCAATGTATAGAGCACGTAGATTGCATAGTCGTGTGTGTGAATCGTTTCTTTCACGGCTAGTAAATGTATCCAATTCGGTGGATTGAAAGATCATAGTGTAGGGGAGTTTGAATGAGATTTTGCCCGGGAAGCGCAAAAAGGTAGTGTGCAGGATTTGATAACTCTGAATTAGAGTTACAATCTTAAATATTATTTTTATCTTTTTGCCTCATTTCCTGTTAAATATATGAGTAATACACTGTGATTGTGAGGAATTTGTGTAGTTAAGCAATTTTTGCATAATTTAAAAATCCAAGCGTTTTCGTAATATTTTGAGCGAGGTTATTTTCATATATGATGCCAGTGTGTGCTAGTGTTGTGAGTTGCAGGTACCGGAGACTTGGAGAAGATCGAAGACGAAAACAAGCTTCAAAAATGGAAGAGCATTTACGATGAAAGAGATGAGAAAATGTTGCATTCTGAGTTGAGAAAAGAAAGGTTGTTTCCAATTCGCACGAATTCGGAAACAATCTCCCACGAATTGGAAGTAAATGTTGATAGCGCCTTTTATCAGCTATATTTCTTTGGCATTTATCTCATGTTTGATAGGTTTTTCGATAGTTTTTGAGCCTAATATTGTTGAGATGAGCATGATACTTGTTCCTTCCTGTGCATAATGATAGTCCAAGAATGTTCTTTATGTTGATTTATGCTTAATTTTTCGGATTTAATCGTTTGTATAGTTTGTGTTGTTGTCTTTGATAGGGACACAAGGCTATTGGAGTGATTGGACCAAGGACATGAGATTTGGAAGCAAGGAAGGGCAAGGAAAGAGGCTCGGGAGCAAAGGAGGAAAGAATTTTAAGATTCAAGAACACGAAGTCCAGCCATTTCGGCCAGCATTCCGGGCCGAAATGGAGGCCGAAATACATGTGGAAAATGTGCGGATTTGAGAGCCAAAAGTGCAATTCTCGAACACTTAGCTTCCCTACTTCGAACTAATGAGCAAGTGACGTGAATAGACCACTGTGAAGAGCAAAGAACACTAGAGAGAGAATGGAGAACACGTTGGGAGCATCATCAAGCAAGGAGTCGAGCCCGAATCACGCAAAAACCACGATTTCTAGCGTTTGATCTATTTTATCTTGTTTTTATTGTATGAACTATTCAAACAATATGTTAACTTGTTCTATGATTAGCTATACTCATACCTAGGCATCTATGGAGAGTCTAGGGTTTATGTTTGATGATATTTTTCGGATTTTGGATGAACTTTCATGCTAGGGTTATGATTCAATGAAGATTGTTTTGTTTTCATCATGTTCAGTTCTTCCATAACAAGTTACGACTAAGATGTATGATTTTGATTATCTATTTCTCCATTCAGTCATGAACTAGGCGTAATGATGATCTTGGTAGCCTAGATATCTTGTTTATTGTGATTAATCCTTAGTAACGTAGGAGTCATGACCCGAAATTTCTAATTAAGTATTGAGTGTGTGAAAGCATCTCTACCCTAGTTGGGATGAGTAGACGATAACATTCTTAATCAATGAGACTGAGAATTGTGTTGAGTAGGAATGGCTAGAGGAGGGTAGAATCGGTAGGAAATAGTTTTTGAAGCCTGCCACCAATGGCTAGAGCTATATTTATTTGGCATTACCTCATGTTTGATAGTTTTTTGAGAGTTTTTGAGCCTAATATTGCTGAGATGAGCATGATTTATCACTTGTTCCTTCATGTGCATAATGATAGTCCAAGCATGTTCTTTATGTTGATTTATGCTTAGTTTGTCGGATTTAATTTCTTGTATAGTTTGTGTTGTTGTCTTTGATAGGGACACAAGAATATTGGAGTGATTGGACCAAGGAAATGAGATTTGGAATCAAGGAACGGCAAGGAAAGAGGATCGGGAGCAAAGGAGGCAAGAGGTTGAAGGTTCAAGAACGCGAAGTCCAGCCAATTCGGCCAGCATTTCGGGCCGAAATGGAGGCCGAAATACCAGGGGAAAATGTGCGGATTTGAGGGCCAAAAGGGAAATTCTTGAAGACTTATCTTCCCTACTTCTACCTAATGAGCAAGTGACATGAATATACCGTTCAGAAGAGCCAAGAACACTATATAGAGCAAGGAGAACACGTTAGGAGCGTCATCAAGCAAGGAGACGAGCTCGGATCACGCAAAAATCACGATTTCTAGCGTTTGATCTAATTTCTCTCTATTTTCTTGTATGAACTATTCAATCAATATGTTAACTTGTGCTATGAGTAGATAAACTCATACCTAGGCATCTATGGAGAGCATAGGGTTTATGTTTTGATGATATTTTCCGGATTTTGGATGAACTTTCATGCTAGGGTTATGATTCAATGAAGATTGTTTTGGTTTTATTATGTTCAGTTCTTCCATTGACAAGTTAGGACTCAGATGTATGATGTTGATTATCTATTTCTCCATTCAATTATGAACTAGGCGTAATGATGATCTTGGTAGCCTAGATATCTTGTTTATTGTGCTTAATCCTTAGTAACGTAGGAGTCATGACCTGAAATTGCTAATTAACTAGTGAGTGTGTGAAAGCAACTCTACCCTATTTGGGATGAGTAGACGAGAACATTCTTAATAAATGAGACTGAGAAGTGAGTTGAGTAGGAAGGGCTAGAAGAGGGTACATTCGGTAAAAAATAGTGAAGTGTTCGTGCGGTGATGGTCTGAGATGACATTAATCCGTGCATTATTGTTAGCCTAATAGAACACATTCATAGTTAGAGTTGGCCTGAGAGGGACCAATCAGTACCGGTGTGTAGAACAACAAGAAACCGAGAGGTAATTGTCAGTGCTATTACCCAGCATAGGTCACCAAGAGTTGTCGGGTTAGAGCATTGAATCCGGAATCGTCAAAACTATCCTAGGTGATCTATAGATTGCCTAGTCTCATGTCCATTGATTTTTCCTAAATCATTTCTTTTGCGTTAGTTTTACTTATTGATCTAGTCACTTGATTTAGGGTGACAAAAATCCATTCAACAACCATTTTTACCGGTTACTTGGGTAAATTGGATTTAATTGTTAAATCTAGAGCAAAGTAAGAACCTTCCCTTGGATTCGATAACTCGGAGTCCAAAGTAATCCATTAAATTACTTGACCATATACTTGCGTCTGAGCGCGTTAGTAGACACGTGTCAAATGTAGCTCCATAGATTCAAGTTAGAGGAAATTCCCACGAATTGGAATCCAATTCCTACAATTGCAATTTGTGTGGAAAGGAACAACAATTCGCACGAATTCCAATAATTCACACTAATTGGAAAGAAATTCACAGGAATTGAAACAAGAGTGCGCAAGTGTTAAAGCAATTCGCATGAATTACAAGAACTGAAAAGAAAGTTTTGGGGCAAGAATGAAATTTTGAAGAAGTAGTGACGGGAAAGAAACTCTTGTAGGTCTAGTAGATGACCAAGGGGATCTAAAAACCCATTGAGACATATTGAGGAGAAATAGGAATGAAGAAGTAAAAGGTGTATACTTCAAGATCGCCATTGGAGGTCTAGGTTTGAGTTCTTATACTTCTTTTTACTCTCTTAATCTTTTATATGGAGAAACTCACTTGTTTTTGCTACGATTGTCATTAGTAGCTAGACAATTTGCTAGGTGTCTCTACGAGAGCCTAGGGTTTATGTAGACGTCTATTTTTCGGATTTCAGACTTTGATTCATGCGTTTGGATTTGATTCTATCAATTGAATGTTAGTTTCTTGAACTTGTTGATGATCATAGTCTATTGACACGATTAGGGTATGATTTGATCTTTAACAAAACTAGGGTTTATTTTATGAATCACTTTCTTGCTAAATGTACTATCTTTTCTTGATACATATTCTTTTTCAATGCGTAATACTTAGTATGAATGGAGTAGCTACATGGACGAACTAGCTAATTCGATGAGTGTGCGACAGTGACTTAGCCTAATTGTGATGAGAACTTGAAAACAATTTTGAATCATCGAGACTGAGAGGAGACGTGTTAGGATTGGCATTAGTGGGTAGATTCGGTAGGTTATTTTGAGTATTTCATGCAACGGTGGACCGAAAGGACCCTTTGTCGTACATGTAGTCTGCCTACTAGAATGGACCGGTAGACAACATGAGATTGTCATGAGATTGTAGTCAACCGAGACGTAAAATGACATGAGACAGACATGAGATTGTCATAGCCTATTACCCGGCTGAACTTAGAATAGAGTTAACAGGTTACTTCGCTATGCAGAAATGGTACTAGTTTCTCCGTATCCGTTTACTAATTAAAAATACAAAAATATTAGTTAGTTGTTATTCTAATTCTTGTCGCTTGTTTGGGGGAGACAACCTATTTTATCACAACTCTTCTCCGTGTTACTGTACCGTAAATTAATCGCTTAATTTAATAGTCTCGAGCTTGTCCTTGTGGGATCGATTAATATAGGTTGAAATACCATCCCTATCTTACTTGACCGTGCACTTGCGAATACGCGTTAAGAAATCGCGTCAAGTTTTTGAATCCAAATCGTGCAAATTGCTTTAACTCTTACGCGCCCTTGTGTCAATTCCTGCGAATTGCTTTCCAACTCGTGCGAGTTACAGCAATTCATGCGAATTGCTGTTCCATTCCCCATGAATTGCGATGCACCCAAATATGCATTCTGCAATTTCTTTCTAAATCGTGGGAATTAGATTCCGGTTCTTGGAATTGCCTTGAATCTATGCAGCTCCATTTATTTCCAATTCGTGGGAGTTGCTGTCCCACTTCGTTTGAATTTGAAATAACCTTTCATTTCTCAACTTAGCATGAAAATTCTTCTCATCTCTTTCCTTGGCAACTTCTAAATGTCTTCCATTTCCGAATCTCGTTTTCGTCTCCGTTCTTCTCCCGAGCCTCAAGTACCTGCAACTCACAACACTAGCACACACCGGCATCATATATGACAAAAAAATAGCTAAAATTATTATGAGAACACCTGGTTTTATAAATTAAGCAGAAATATCTCAGCTACACACATTCCTGACAATCACAGTGTATTACTCATATATTTAATCGCAAATCACGCAAAACGATAGAAATAATAAGATTATAACTCGAATTCAAAGTTATCAGTATTCTCTTTTATTTCACAGGTACAATATGTTTTTGGGTTGTACTCATAGAACAAAAGTTCTTAGAACTTGACCGGATGCTGAGCGGAAAAAGGTTAGCGGGTAGAACCTTCAGCCAACCCCAATCAGTTGGATTGATTCCAACTTGATTGCTGGTTCAATTGAATGGATATTAAAATTTGTTGGAGATACAATCAAATTGATGGGGTCATTATGAAATAATGTACTGCCTCTGTTTTATGAGGTTCTTCCGAGTTTCTTTTTGCACACTTATTTAATATACTGGGTGAAATGACAATTTTGCGCCCGTTCTTTTACTCACTCTCTCTTTCTCTCGCTCAGATGTCTTCTCACTCGGGATGAGGCTAAATCCTTTTGAGCTCTTGTTTTTTTTCGCCTTATGACATGCCCTTGTGGACTATATCAAATGGGGGGGGGGGTCTTTTGTTTCTCTTGTTGCCGATGGGCGATGGCTCTCTATGCTCTGAGACGTTTTTCGACCAATTTGTTTGGGGCTTCTCTTTTTTATTTCCCGGCACAGTCAGCCCTTACGGTCCACATCAAGATGGAGATTGTTTCTTCTGCAGGTCGTGATGGTAGGAGACCTCTTCCCTCTCCACAATCAAATACCCATCGTTCGCTCTTCACAACCGAATACCCAACATTGTCTCGAGGATTCCTGCCATAATCCGGCAACGTGTCACGTCGGCTTTCTCAGGAAAGGCGCCAAAGGTCTCATCATCCCGTCGCCCAACCCACCTAGCGCCGACCAACCGGCACACATCCTTAACTGTAAGCTAGGTCTAAAAGAGTCCTCCCGTGGTTATCTTTTCAACTGTCCAGTTGCTATTGTCTTTGGTCCGCAGATTGCCACGAGGGTTTAATGGGCTAGAAGAAAATATAGGCTTAATCCATCTGTTATGTTTATGTAATTTAATTTTTTTTTTGTGTTTTCTTGCTTTTATCTATCTAGATATTCTGAGCTATTTTACGGTTGTAAGTGTTAGTTGTTGCGTAGTATATTTAATTCTTACTATTAGATTATAGGTTCTCCGCTACAGCGATGAAGGCATGCAGATGAATGTCGGTGTATTCAATATTTGGCTGTACTTTTATCTCATTAATGATATTTCTTACCTTTGAAAAAAATAAATAAATAAATAAATATGTTATAGGAAAAGGAACTAGCTCCCCTGAAGATCCTTAAAGTGCAAAAAATCCTCCACTACTAATAATAGTTTCAGTAAAAGACGAGAGGCTCCCCAAAGCTTATATAAACTACAAAAAATTATTTTACAAGTTTCAATTTCAATAATTAATTTCCTCAAGTTTCCAGATTGAACATAAAAACCCCTCTTAACTCAAAATCTTTTCAAATACACCATCTTCTGCAATTCCTTAACCCATGGGAAATCAAATAAAGAGATTGGAGTTGGAGGCAGTGGTGGTTTTGGGTTGTTAGTTTCGCTGGTGTTGGAGGTTGTGGGAGTGGAGGTTCGGTGGTTGTTGGAGGTCAGTTGTTCGAGGGAAATAGTGAGAAGGTTTAGGAGTGGGTAAGAGAGGAGAGGGCGCTGAGGAAAAATTGAGGAGTTTGGAGCTGGTTATGGTAGTATGGTGGTGGCTAGATATGCGGAATAAATGAGTATGAAGAAGTTGTTATAAGCGGGAAAATGACAATGAGGATGAGAGGTTGATGTTGGAATTGTGCCCTAGAGGCAATCAATTAATTGTGACATTTATGGATTTACGATTCATTATGTTATCGATATGGAGATATGTTAACATTAATGAAGTCCTTAGAATATAAGTGTTATATTCTTAAATATCCCTAGTCGATTATAGTGATTAATAGGACAATCATCTATAGACTAGTATGGGGTTGGATTGATATGGAGATATCATGATCCAACACATGGGTATGCATTAGGAGTAATGGCATACTGGATTGACCCATCTCCGAGAAGGCTACATACACGTTATGTTAAGTCACAAGCGCTTCTCGCGGTGCAATGGTATTGTCATCCTTAGACTTGAAGTCACTAGATTATCTAGTTGTGAATTATTGTGATCTTGGTAGCGTTAAACGCTACAGCGTAACTGGGTAGTTATAAAGGCGTGTACTGGATACAATAAGAAGCAAGCTTAGAGATCGTAGTGGACGTAGATAGAATTTGTCCCTCCCACATAACGGGAGCAAATATCCTAGGCCACTCGAGGGATAGTGCTTATAAAATGTCTGGCCAGACTCAAATAAATCAATATGGGATATTGATGTTATTTGCACGAATAAGGCTATTCCCAGGATCGAGAAACTATGGATTGGATATACGAGTGTGACTTGTATGTCTCGTATCCAATCCGGATATTGGGACAAAGGGATGAGACAATTACTTGCACAAGGTTTGTCATGATGACTATTCTATTTGTTGGCTAGAATGGATGTCTTGCTAGAGGCCGCTCCATATTAGTAAATTGTTACTACCAACTAAATAGAACCTATGGGGTCATACGCCATATAGGAGTGAACTAGACATGGGAATTAATTAATTAATATGATTAATTAATTAAAAAGGATCAAATCGCAACAACTTGCTAACTTAGTAGGACTAATATGCAAGTTGGACTAATCCATGTATAGACATGATTAGGATATGCCAAGGTGGCCTAATTCATGTAGAGACATGATTAGGATTAATTTGAAAATAGAACTAATCCATGTATTGGCATGATAAGGACTATTTTTGCAAAAGGGGACTAATCCGAATTCTAGTAGGACTAGAATAGGGCCTTTAGGTAGTTAACAAGGAGTTGTTGGACTATATAAAGGATGCTCCTTCCTTCCTTCCTTCCCACGCTAATGCTCATAACATAAGTGAGTGGGAGAGAAAAGGAGAGAGTGAGAAATCCCATAAAGGGGCCGAACCCCCCTTGGGATTGCCGTCCCACCCGTCGGCCTAAAGGGGTGCCGCCCACCTTGGCTTGCCTCGTTTTGCGTGATTCTTCTTCCTCTTCCTCTTTCCGCGCTAGCACCAAGGATTGGAAGATCTAGATCTCACCTCTAGGCGTGGATCAACCGTAGAGACGTGACACTATTCGCGTTTGAAGTCATCAAAGGAGAACCCTAAGGTGTGTTATTGATTTCTTTCTTTACCATCGTTATGTCTCTTGACTTGTGATCCTTGGAGGGTTTTGCATGGTTTATGATTGTTTGTGTTTCCGTTGCGCATCCATGAATCAATACCCTACAGTGGTATCAGAGCCACATGTCGTAGAGCATAAACGTGGTTTATGTGTTATGTTTTTGTTGTTTTACACCTTAAATTGATTGTTTATCGCGTAAAACAAGACAAATCAAGCATGGGATGCAATTTGTCAATAATATATCATAACAAGATCTAATTTTTGCATTGGATGCATGAATTAGTGATTTTGATAAACTTTAGGATCTTAGATCTAGGGTTTGGGCATCCTTGGGGAAGAAGGAGTTCTTTCCATACAAGGAAACAACCAAACTTGGGCACCAAGCAAGGGAGTTGTTTTGGAAACAACTCCCAAAGGAGGTTCGACCCCCCTAGGGGACCGCCCCTCCTTGCTTGCCGCCCTAGGGGCCGGGGCAGCCCTAGCCCGCGGCCTAGCCGCGTGGGCTAGGGGCCGACCGGCCCTAGGGCCTTGCGGTTCACCTCTTTGGGCCCGGGCAATTGAATTGTTGGGCCCATGGACCGTTTTAACCCTAGTATATCCTAAAATCAATTAAAATTGACCAAGCGCGTTAAAATTGGATTTTAACTGTTTATGTGCAATTTTCATGGTGATTGGATATGGCCTTAGGATGTGGTTTGATGTGGATGTTTAATTTTGTGGTTTGGTTTTATGGCCTGCGAGCTGATCAATTAATTGTAATAATTAATTAGGGTTTTATGGCCTGCGAGCCATTTTTTTTCTCAACTTGTGAGATTTATTTTATTTAGTATAGAAGTTAGCTAGTGCTAGATAAAGTAGATTGTTAGCCAAAATTGGAGAAAAGAAGCCCAAAGCCAAAAGGAGCCACAAAAGATGGAGCATGGAGCATGGAGGATTCCACAAGACTACGAAGGATGGACCAAAAGATCAAGACACATGGAGATGTGTTTGCTTTTAGGGTTCATAGATAATTCCATTGGCTTGGAATTATCTTAGTCTAGAAAAGGCCATATCCACATCACGTTTAATTTCTGTTTTGTGGTTGTTTAATTTATTGTCTTATTATTGTGTGGTTGGTGTATGGATGATGCATGCAATTAGGATAATAAGATAATTAGACAACCCGGATCTATTATTTGGAGTTGTTCCCAAACTCAAATAGATAGATTAGTTGATATTGATCAACAAAACAATTAAAAATTGAGTTTTAAAATCCCTCAAAATTCAAATATTGTGTTCTTGCCTTCTCGTTATTTAAACACTCATTATCATCATTATTTATCAAGTTCGTGCGTGCCAAAGCATGGCGACTTGGTTCATCATGATGGAATGCGATGGCACGTAACAATGTGCAATTGTTTAGATAAGAGGTTGAACGCAACTAGGCTATTAATTTGATTAAGAAACCTAGAGGCAATCAATTGGGATTATCCATATGGATGGATAAATAAGGAGTTATTTGCCCAATTGAACCAAGAGTTGCATAAGGGGATGCAATTGGAATTGTTCCTACCTAAAGTAGTCAAATTATGGGTGACTTGCCAAAGCAAGCTCATAAGGAGATGAAACATGGGTCTTGGCCCACTAGAAAATATAAGGATATTTTCCGCATTAATATCTTGAGGGTTATTAATCCGTAGTAAAATAGTGGGAGCTATGTTTAACAATTTAAATCCTTGTTAAATATAGTTAAACGTCACAAACTTTGCATAATCCTATTATGTTGAATACCCATGGCATTAAACAAACAGAAACACGACTTTATCTTTTTCTAGACTGGTATAAAATTGAGAATTGTTCTCAAATAAAAGAGAAATTGTTGTACATCGTAGAACATAAATATCTCTTCCTACCAACTACCAAAACACACTAAAACCTAATGGAAGGGACAT
Organism: Linanthus parryae; assembly: GCA_023055425.1. NCBI lineage: Eukaryota > Viridiplantae > Streptophyta > Magnoliopsida > Ericales > Polemoniaceae > Linanthus > Linanthus parryae. Next base: position 27,267,620 of record JALGPY010000011.1, on the reverse strand, counting down.
CAAAGAATGGTTCTTTGGATGTGACTTGCCTCATGCTAGCTGCCATGAACTCTGAGCTTTGGAAGCAAGAAGAGAAACATGGAGAAGTATGATATGATCATACATTGAAAGAAGCTCTTTCAAAAGAGCGAGCTAAACATGAAATGTTTGAAGTGTTGCTCCACTTTGCGTTATGAAAATAAACTAATTCAATATGATTGAAACATTAGTGGATATGCATTATCTATGAGATAGATAAAGAATAAATGGTTATTCACCCAAGTGGACCAAGAATTGCATTAGATGCAATTATAGTTTTGTTTTAAAGTTGATTTACTCAATATGATTGAAAAATCACTAAAACAAAACACTAATGGGCATGGGCAAAGTTGTTAATGGATAACAGCATGGGTAAGGGCAAATAGTTTGCGCCGACCCCATGGGTATAAAGCAAGCCTGTTGCTAAAACCAAGTTGCCCTGGAGTCCCATAGGTGGTGTAGAGGAAGAGAGGCTACCCAAAGTACCTGGAAGTAAGTAATAAAAGAATTATTAATTCCAATATGGGTATTTTGTTATAAGAAATCAATGTGTCTATCTTATCATCATAAGTATATGATACTAGATGAGGATCACACATTTATAGAAATGTGGAGGATCTCAAGAGACGAAGACAATTGGATAAGGAAGAAATAATCCTACACGTGGGGCTATGAAGCAAAGGGTTGCTGCATAAGCCGTAGGGAATTATTTCTACCTTTAAGAAATTGTTCATGAATTAGACAAAAACGATCATGTCCTAGCTATGAGTAGGAACATTATCAAAGTTTCTTGTTTGGACAAGAAAGCTTCTTATCATAATAAAGGACAAATGTTGTCCCATTTACTATGATATGCATTATTGTGATGCAATTTTGTCTAAGTGGATTCTATATCCATGATCATGATAATTTCATCTGTAACATTAATACCAAGAAGTTTTCATATTATGATATGAACTTCACTTATCTTTAGCATTATTGTTTAGGCCTCATAAATAAGAGATACATATCTAAGAACCATGTGGATGGATTTCTGGAACTCATTTGATTATTGAATCATATGAGACATGTAAGACTTATTAGGGAAAGATATGATCTTTTGAGAATCATACATATTGATGTATGAAGGCCACTAAGCACAAATGCTAAAGATGGTTTTCAGTACTTCATCATATTTACTGATGGGATCAGAGAAATATGGATTTGTGTATCTTATGAAGAAACAAATCAAAATCCTTTGAATCGTTCAAAGAATTCAGGAATGAAGTAGAGAACCAGCTTGACAAAAGTATTAGGGCTCTACGATTGGATCATAGAGGAGAGTACTTGAGTCAAGAGTTTGACAAGAATCTATGGGAGTGTTGGATATGATCCAAAACTCGCTCCTCCTAGAAACGCCACATGGGCTTGGCATGTCTAAGAGGAGAGTTCGAACCTTGTAGGACACGGTTCGGTCCATGATGAGTCAAACAGAACTTCCAGTTTACTTTTGGGGGCTATGTTCTAATTACAACAAATTTCGCCCTTAACCTTGTTCCATCAAAAACAAATTATGAAAAACACCATATGAGATATGGACTAGGAAGTGTCCTAGTATGTCATTCATAAAGATTTGGGGTTATGAAGTTTATGTAAAAGAGTTTACAAATAAACTTGGACCCAAGTCGGATAAATATTTTGTGGAATATTCTGAAAAGGATATTATTTCTACAACCTAATCGAGAACAAAACTGTTTGTTTCTCGAACCACAGCGTTTCTAGGTAGAGATTATCTCTAAAAGAAATAGTGGGAGGACAGTAGAGCTTGAAAAGTTCAAGAACCACAATGGAACATTGATCCGTTTGATGAAACATGAGTAGGATCACAAGGTGTTGTGGAGCAACCTACTCAGATAACACAAGAACCTCATAGGTCAGGTAGGATATATCGAGGGACTAGAGAAATAGGGATTTCTCATAACCCACGATATATTGCTCATCGAGATGAGCCTACAACCTATGAGATGGCCACGTGTGGGCCATACTCTCAGAAATGGCTAGGAGCCATGGGATACAAAATGGAATCCATGTATACCAAAAAAGTATGGACTTTGGTGGAACCACATAAAAGGTGCAAGTGGGTTATGAGGAAAACCAACATGGATGGTAATATGATTACCTTTAAGGGACAATTGGTTGTGTAAGGATTTCCTGTGAGCTCATAGTATAGACTATGACGAAATCTTTCCTAGTTGTGATGCTTAAATCCATTCGCATCTTGCTTGTAGCAATCTATTTATAGATTGGATCAAGCTTCTAGGAGTTAGAATCTTCGAATTAATGATGCAATCAAAGGAGTTTGGTTCCATCAAAATTGAAGATGATACTTGTGTCTACAAGAAGGTTAGTGGGAGCATAGTTATTTTTCTGGTCTTGTATGTGGAGACATACTTAATCATTGGGAATGTTGCCCCTACTTGGCAGTCTTACGTAGATTGACTAGGGAGTTGACTTTCTAATGGTAGACTTAAGCGAAGCAACTTGTGAAGATCTATTGAGGTAGATCAAGATGGTTGTATAGCTTAGGTCATAGTACATAAATTAACAAAGGTGTTGAAATGGTTCAACATGAAAAGAATATTGATTCTTACCCATGTCACATGGAATTAGTCTTTGGAAGGCTAATTGTCTTTCCAATTAGAAAGGGAATGGACCGTATGAATTAGATTCACGAGATACGCCATGGAATGTACTAGGCCAGATGTGTCATGTGGCATGACACAAAGATACCAGTCAAATCCGGGTGAGCGTCACTGGATAATTATCAAGATTATCCTTAAACGCTTGAGAAGCACTAAGGATGAATTTTGATAAATAAATGATATGAAGAGTTTGCTCTAAGGGGTTACAGTAATGCGAACTTCAAATCTGACGAAGAAGATACAGATTATAAGCCGAGTTTTAAGTTTAGCCCTAGTGGGAGCGACTGTGAGCTGGAAAGGTTCCAGGCAAGATTCAGTCACTGATTCTAACATAGAGGACTGAGTAAATTGATGCATAAGATGCATTTACTCAGAATATTCAATCTCAATCAAAATTGTTGATGGAGGAGATGTGAATATTTGCAAGGTGCCAGCATATGTCTCGCCCCTACGCAGTGTAAGCGTGGAGGGCCGCGCTAGATCAATAGGCATATGATGCAGGAGATTGACTCTAGTGCAAGTGGGAGACTGTTGGAATTGTGCCCTAGAGGCAATCAATTAATTGTGACATTTATGGATTTACGATTCATTATGTTATCAATATGGAGATATGTTAACATGAATGAAGTCCTTAGAATATAAGTGTTATATTCTTAAATATCCCTAGTCGATTATAGTGATTAATAGGACAATCATCTATAAACTAGTATGGAGTTGGATTGATATGGAGATATCATGATCCAACACATGGGTATGCATTAGGAGTAATGGCATACTGGATTGACCCATCTCCGAGAAGGCTACATACACGTTATGTTAAGTCATAAGCGCTTCTCGCGGTGCAATGGTATTGTCATCCTTAGACTTGAAGTCACTAGATTATCTAGTTGTGAATTATTGAGATCTTGGTAGCGTTAAACGCTACACCGTAACTGGGCAGTTATAAAGGCGTGTACTGGATACAATAAGAAGCAAGCGTAGAGATCGTAGTGGACGTAGATAGAATTTGTCCCTCCCACATAACGGGAGCAAATATCCTAGGCCACTCGAGGGATAGTGCTTATAAAATGTCTGGCCAGACTCAAATAAATCAATATGGGATATTGATGTTATTTGCACGAATAAGGCTATTCCCAGGATCGAGAAACTATGGATTGGATATACGAGTGTGACTTGTATGTCTCGTGTCCAATCCGGATATTGGGACAAAGGGATGAGACAATTACTTGCACAAGGTTTGTCATGATGACTATTCTATTTGTTGGCTAGAATGGATGTCTTGCTAGAGGCCGCTCCATATTAGTAAATTGTTACTACCAACTAAATAGAACCTATGGTGTCACACGCCATATAGGGGTGAACTAGACATGGGAATTAATTAATTAATATGATTAATTAATTAAAAGGATCAAATCGCAACAACTTGCTAACTTAGTAGGACTAATATGCAAGTTGGACTAATCAATGTAGACACATGATTAGGATATGCCAAGGTGGCCTAATTCATGTAGAGACATGATTAGGATTAATTTTCAAATTGAACTAATCCATGTATTGACATGATAAGGACTATTTTTGCAAAAGGGGACTAATCCGAATTCTAGTAGGACTAGAATAGGGCCTTTAGGTAGTTAACAAGGAGTTGTTGGACTATATAAAGGATGCTCTTTCCTTTCTTCCCACGCTAATGCTCATAACATAAGTGAGTGGGAGAGAATAGGAGAGAGTGAGAAATCCCATAAAGGGGCCGAACCCCCCTTGGGATTGCCGCCCCACCCGTCGGCCTAAAGGGGTGCCGCCCACCTTGGCTTGCCTCGTTTTGCGTGATTCTTCTTCCTCTTCCTCTTTCCGGGCTAGCACCAAGGATTGGAAGATCTTGATCTCACCTTTAGGCGTGGATCAACCGTAGAGACGTGACACTATTCGCGTTTAAAGTCATCAAAGGAGAACCCTAAGGTGTGTTATTGATTTCTTTCTTTACCATCGTTATGTCTCTTGACTTGTGATCCTTGGAGGGTTGTGCATGATTTATGATTGTTTGTGTTTCCGTTGCGCATCCATGAATCAAAACCCTACAATTGAGATCATAAATTTTCATGTCGTCGTCACCTCTTTTTCTTATTTTTTTTCTTTTCCTTTAAAAACGGTTATTGGGTGAGGCGAGAGCATGGTTTAAGGTGGTGATTTGACTTGCGAATGTGAATTAAATACACGACGACCTTTTGGCACGCGACTAAAAATTAATATACAAAAGTTAATTAAACTATACTTTATAACCGGCAACATTTTAGAAATGTCAAACATATAAATTTTTAGAAAATGAAATTTATAAAACAAAGTAATTTTAATTTAATCAAAATGAATAATAGTTACTATGCAACATCGAGTTACTGAAACACCCATAGTTAGTGACGCCCCTACATTATGCATGATGAGCAAGTAAACTTTCAAGTAATATAATGGAGTATTTGGAACTCCGACTTATCGAACCCAAGGGAATGTGTTTACTATAATAACTTTAACTATTAAATTTAATTCACTAAGTAACCAATAAAATATGTGTGTGATGGAAAGGTTGTCACTCTCAATAAAGTGACTAGTTTAGGGTTTCGATGCAGGTAATGCAGCGAAATAACAAAAATCAATCCTGCTCAAAGCCCTCCACGAATCGCACGCAAGTTCTCATAACATCATTAGGGTTAAAAAAACGTGTAACCTAGTTTGTGTGATCACCACGAATAATTGTGTCTTTGTGTATATGAATATCCACACCTAGGATGGCAGCTGGAATCCTTCTCCACCTCTAGTTCTAGCAAAGGAAGAAGGAGGAAAGAGATCACGCAACACGGAGCACCAAGAGGGTCGTGCGCCACAAGGAGTGGTCGACGGCTTGGAGGGGCGGACGGGTTGGGGCTTCGGCCTCAACTCTCTCTCATTCTCTCCTTTCTTTGTTATTTTTCTCAATAATGACTTGTTATAAGAAATAATAAGCTAGAACCCCCTTATATAGTTAATGAATCCTTATTACTACATATTTTCCCCAATACTAATCATGTCCATACATGGATTAGTCCACCTTGCAAATTAGTCCTACTAACTTTGCTTGTGGTTGTGTTATGATCCTTTTAATTAATTAGTCCAACTAATTAATGTCCAAATCCGGTTTAATCCATAAGGTGTGTGACCTCATAGGTTTCTACTTAGTTGGTAGTAACTATTACAAACATAGAGTGTTGTCTAGCAACACATCTATGTCATCCAACTAATAGCAAAGTTAGTGATCCGACAAACCATGTTCCTAATGTTACTGCGTTGTATCTATACCTTAGTCTCTATATCCGGATTGGACAAGAGACATAATTTGCAGACTCGTATATCCAATCCATAGTTTCTAGATCATGAGAATAGGCTTATCTATAGAGATAACATCAAAATCTCCATATTAATTTACCTGAGTCTTGCCAAAATTCCATAAGCACTACCCCTGGAGTGGCTGTGGATATTTTCTCCCATTATGTGGGAGGGACAAATCCTCTCTACATCACTACCATCTCTAAGATTGCTTCCTATCATGCCAGATGACTATCTTCATAGTTACCCGGTTACGCTGTAACATTTGATAATATCAAAACATGATATTTCACAATACAACACAATGGGATCCACAATGCTAGGAAAATTTCCTATTCCAAACAACTTCTTTTGTTGCGCCAGCCGCATCAGTGTACTCAGCTTCAGTTGTCGAATCATCAACTGTCTCTTGCTTGGAACTCTTCCATCTCACAGCTCCTCCATTCAGGAAATAGTTCAATCCCTTTAAATTAAGGATGTGTATAAACTCAGGGGGATTTATACTTTGAAGATTATGGAAGACAGAATTGGTTGAGAGACATGTTTAAAGCCTAAAAGCTTTGAAGCTTAATGTTGCCTATAGTCTTGCTTTATAGTTGCTGACATATTTATGTGTTACTGGTTGGGCATTGAATTGAATGTTGTTTCTAAGTTCTTTATTGTCTCTCAAAAATATTCTTGAGCCCGTATATTGAGGTTATATGGCTGGACAAGTGTTTGAATTGATATGTCTTAAGAATCACAATTTGCAGGCCAAAGCTTTGAAGGAAACCAAAAGCTCCAAAGCTTTGGAGTTTATAATGGATTTTAGCTGAGTTATTCTCGCTAACGAATTCTTGTTGCAGGCTAACTTATCTGATTATGTGATTAGTTATCGACTTGATCTAATTCTTAATCTTAATGTTAACTATCATTAGGCTATATATACATACATACACATATATATATATAGTATTTATCCTCTCTGCCAAACAGGTAACTATTCTTATGCTATTCTTTCATGAGTTTGTCTTAACTTGTGTTCAAGTTTTGCAGGGCTAGACTTTTGTCAAATCTGCATAAAAAAATTAAATAAGTCGTTTGAATATAGCTGTTGAAAGATGCTGTTAAGGTGGTTGAGGATTTTTAGGATTTATGTTCCTAAAATCTCTGAAGTTGTTGTTGCTATTCTCTTGCAAACTAGATTTGAATTTCAAGCATAAAGAGAGTTGATATGCAGTGTAACAGAGGATAGAACATTCGTGGGAGATCAATCAACTCTTCAACTATTCAAACAGATTGAGAACTCAACATTGGAGAAGAATAAATCATCTCAGTCAATCTAGATTCCTTAAGAACACATCAAGCTTCACTGCTTATTCTGTTTTTCTGTGTTCTTCATAATTGTGCTTTAATTGTGTTATTATCTTGAATTCCTAAACCTCAATGAGTTTAGTAAGTTAGTTTTCCAAGTGAACAACAAGAGTTTCTTATTGTTTCATTAGATTGTAGCTGGAACTAGATAGGTTTGGGACCACAAGCTGTTTAAGTGTAAGGGACTGCACTTAGGCTTGAGATCTAGGGTTATGTGATTAAGAAGAAGTTGTTCAAATCCTGTAGGTATAGTATCCCTCAAACGGAGAGTAGGCCCACTGGTGGGTGAACTTCGTAAAAAATCACTGTGTTCTTTGCTTTACATTACTGCAATTCATTCTGCTCACACAACTGCACAACATAGAGCAACTCTATAGCTTTGGATAATTTCCTGCTTCAAAGCCTTGAAGCTTCAGACTGTTTCAAACTATTCCTTTACGTGTCCAAAGCTTTGAGAATTTATTAGATCTCTGTGTTAATGTTTCAAAATTTCATTTTTAGCAAAAGTTTGCATACTCTATTCAACCCCTCCCTTATAGAGTATATTAATCTTGATTTATACCTGCATTACACACTTTCACAGGTGTAAGTTTAGCCTGTTTCAAAGGCTTGAAACAGCTTCTCAGTTTCAAGGCCTTGAAACTGATTTCAAGGGTTTGAAACCAACACTGCATATTCTGGAATGAACTTAGGGGCAGCTGATGATCTTATTCAAACTCCTAATCTCTTATAATTCATTATATGTTACTTGATGATGAAAGAAAAACATTTTTCTACTATATACTGTGATTAATCTATTTGGTTGACTCAGTTTGTGTAGGGATATTGAGTTTCCTATTTTGCAGGATTGTCTCCTAACTTATTTGATTGCAGAATGGAAAATCAATGTTACAGAGTTATTATGCACATTGATATGATACATCTAAAGCTTCCCAACCTTCCAACAAACAAGATCAAGTTAGTATTTTTTAAGATACTGAGAAACTATCCGTTGGGAGAGCGGTTAGAAGAGTCAAGATCCTATGTAGTTTTTAGGAATGTTTGTTACATTGAAGATCCTGAAGATCCTCACTTCAAACAACTGCATAAAGGTGGGAAGGAATGAATAAATAAAAACGGAAACTTATAGAAACTCTCAAGTACTTCACAAAAACTTGCAAGCAACAAAGAAACAGATCAAATCATCAAATCTGATCATATAAAGAGCACTGCACATTCACCCTCTATTTCAGTTCTTGTGTTCTTCTATTCTAAGATTTATTTGTATATCACTTTAATAATACTTCCAGTTCTTATTCTTGTTGATTGTTCAAAGTGAACAATAGAGAATTATTAGTTAGTCAGTTAGCTAGAACAGGTACTAGATAGGTTAGTGAGAACCACAAGCTGTAACAGAGTAAGGCATCTCTCTGTGCTTGATATCTAGGTACTTAAATTTTGATTAATAATAATTGAGTTGAAAATCCTACAGGGATTAAATCCCTGAGGTAGAGACGTAGGTCCAAGTGGACTGAACTCTATAAATCATTGTGTCTCTTTCCTTTACTTTGCAGCATTTTACTTAGCATACAAAACAGCACAAAACACGATTTCAGTTAAAGGGCTTGAACCTCATTTCAAGGCCTTGAAAACTATCAACCTTTCTCTTTACTATTTGTTTTGATTCCAATGACTTGAAACTCATTTCAAGGCTTTGAAATACTTGCTGCATCTCAAAATTTATTTTGAAACCACTCTTTAAGAAAAAGCTGCAAGAGTTGCCATACTCTATTCAAACCCCCCTTCAAGAGTATTGATCCTGTAGTTATTCCTACTGTACTGTCCTTCAATTGGTATCATAGCTTGTGTCACTGCATATATCTAACAATCTTGTGATTATGAGTACTGTAGGAGATGGTGGTTTCTCTCAGGGAAGAGCTGCTAATAGACCTCCATTGTTCTGTGGTGACAACTTTGTGCACTGGAAAGCCCTGATGAAAATGTTCATCATTGATCGAGACATGGAACTTTGGACTATTCTTCAGAAGGGTCCTCACATATTCTATACCGAGGATTCACTTTCTGCTTGTGAAGTAGAACAATTTTCTGTTATAGAGCTATGAATCTCTTATATTGTTCTTTGAGTGCAGATGAATTTAACAGGATTTCAGGTTTGCAAAACTGCCAAGGAGATCTGGGATAAGCTTGTGGTGACTTTTGAAGGAACCAGCCAAGTCAAGAAAACCAAGATGAACATACCTCAGGCAGTTTGAGCTGTTCAAGATGAATGGAGATGAATCAATCAGAGACATGTTCAAAAGATTCACCAATATTGTTAACAACCTTGATTCATTGGGAAAACATATTTCCAACTAAGAAAATGTTAGAAAGATTCTGAGAAGTCTTTCTAAAGCAAAATGGGAACCAAAGACAACTTACATTGAAGAATCTCAAGATGTGTCATCTCTTCAACTTGCTGACTCGCAAGGAAAGTTGCTTACAACATGAGATATCTATGAATGAAGCTGATGGAGATTTGCCAGATAGTGTCAAGATCTTAGCTCTCAAGGCCAAGGATAGTGAGTCCTCTCAGAGCCTTGAACCAGAAGAAGATATTGATGAAGATCCTCTTGCTCTCATTTCCAAAGCCTTGATCAGGATTCTAAAGATGAAGAAGAACTTTGGAAACGAAAACTTCAGCAAAGATAAACACACATCCTCCAGTAAAAAAGACTACAAAGGTAAAGCTATCTCTCATGTTAATAAAGATAAAGTAATGAATTGATTTGAGTATGTTGATACAAGACACTTAATCAGAGACTGTCCACACAAGAAAAGCAAGCCATATCAGAAGAAAGAATCTGATAGAAGAAAGAAAGCTATGGTAGCTTCCTAAAGTGATTCTGATTCCTCTAGTGATTCTGAATATGTGGAAGAACAAGCCAATCTCTGCCTTATGGCCAAGCATGGTTAAAGTTGTGAAAATAACATTAAGGTAATGGTAAACTGTTTGATTTCTAAACCAAAAGATGTCCTCACTGACTATCTTAGAGCAATGCTTTTAAATGAGGAGGACTATCTGAAAGAGATTAGAAATTTGAAAGAAAAAGTTCATGAGCAAGAAAAAGGAAACTTGGAACTTCTTTGTATAAATCAAAGCCTTGAAATTTCTCAAAAGAAATATGAAAGAGATTTCAAACCCTTGGAAACCAGTTTCAAGGCCTTGAAAACTCAAGTCAAGGAAGTAGTTACTGAGAACTCTCTACTGAGTGACAGAACTGTTGCTCTAAGACATCATTGTGATGAATTGGAGGAACAAGAGACTACTGTAACTGAGAAACTTCAAGATGCTAAGAATCCTATGACCAAGCTTGTCGGATTAGAACACAATTTGAACTTGATACTTGTAGGAAGCTTACAGTCTGTTCACTAAAATGGTATTGGATACAATTTGAACTTGATTCTTGTAGGAAGGCTAGTAACAAAAATTCTCCTAAGTGCCATCACTGCAACATAATTGGTCATGTTAAGATGAATTGTCCTTTTAGAAGAAGAGACCCTCAAATAATGAGGAACACTTTTCCATTCCAACTTAAAGGAAAATTTAGACAGACTTGGGTTCCAAAAGGGGTTAGACCACCTAACATGGTTGAACCTGAATATGAATATAAATTCCACACTTGTTCTAATAGCTGGGTAAGGTGGTGAATGGTTTTTGCAAGATATCACCAAGAGTAAAGATCAAAGATGGTTTATGGATAGTGGATGCTCCAGACACATGACTGTAAAGAGATCTTTATTCGCAAAAAAAAAAGAGCAATCTGAAGGCTCAATCACACTTGGTGACAAAAGGGAAGTGAAACACTTAAGCTATTGGTAAAGTTGTTAAAAATTCTGAAAACTCTATTTGATGTTTACTTAGTAGATGGTTTGAAATTTAATCTTCTTACTGTATCTAAACTTTGTGATAATGGTAACAAGGTTATCTTTGACAAAGAGAAATGTGTGGTGAAAAATGATTAATCTGGAATTTGCATTCTCACTACCTCAAGATCAAACAATGTCTATACTTCGCACACTAGCAAAGTTGCAGGTGAAAGCGTTAAATGTCTCAAGGAGTTGAAAGAAGCTTTAGCACAGAAAGCTTGGACACATCAGCTTGCATACCTTGAACAACTTAATCTCTCAATATCTTGTAAGAGGATTGCCCTCTATCAAAGCATGTGTCAAGGTAAGCAGGCAAGGAGCTCATTGAAGCCAAATAAATTTGTAAGTACTGCCAGACCCATTGAATTACTTCACATGGATCTTTGTGGTCCTCTGAGGACTCCAACTCCAAAGGGTAAGAAGTACATGTTAGTTATTTTGGATGATTACTCTATATTTACTTGGGCTATGTTTCTGAAAGATAAATCTGAAACTCTATATGAATTTTCAAAGATTTGTAAGGAGCTTCAAACTTTGAAAAACACTTTGAAAAACTTGCCAAGTGCCTCAATCATAAGTGATCATGGTAGAGAATTTGATCAACTTGAATTTTATTTGTTTGGTGCTAAGTATGGTATCTCTCACAACTTTTATGCTCCAAGAACACCTCAACAGAATTGTGTCGTTGAAAGAAAGAAAAGGACTCTTGAATATATGTCAAGGACAATGCTTCTACAGAACAAGTTACCAAAGTCATTCCGGGAAAAAGCAGTGAACACAACCAACTACATACTTAACAGGTGCTTGATTTGGCCAATACTGAAGAAGACTCCCTATGAATTCTTTAAAGGAAGAAAGCCAAATATTTCATATTTCAAACCTTTTGGCTGCACTTATTTTGTTCACAACAATGGTAAGGACAATCGTAGTATGTTTGATGCACAAAGTGATGAAGGTATCTTTCTTGGTTATTCTCTGACTAGCAAACTTATATAGTTTATAATCAAAGAACTAAGCTTGTTGAAGAAAGCATTCATGTCATTTTTGATGAAAGCTATGACGTTTCTTTAAGTGAAAGTTTTGCAGACTTGAATTTGAACAAGCATGAGTCAGAAGATGAAGCAGAGACTTCACATGGTCTCAAGGAAAGCTTGCAGGACAACAAGAAGACTTTTCAAGGCCCTGAAAATGGTTCTCAAAGCCTTGAAAATGAGCTACAGAAGAATCAAAGTGATCTAGCTACTTCTTATAGATCTCAAAGGATCTAGCTACTGGTACACACACAAGATCACAATTGAAAAATTTGTGTTCTTTTAATGATTTTGTTTATCTTGTAGAACCAAAAAACGCGAAAGAAGCATTACAAGAAGTAGACTGGACCATTGCAATGAAAAGTGAACTCAATGAATTTGAGAGAAACAAGGTGTGTAATCTAGTTCCTCAACCAAAAGATCAGTCTGTCATTGGCACAAGATGGGTGTTCAGAAACAAGTTGGATGAAAGTGGCAAGGTAATTAGAAACAAAGCTAGATTAGTAGAACAAGGCTACAACCACGAATAAGGTATTGATTATGAGGATACTTTTCCTCTTGTTGCAAGGTTAGAAGCAATTAGAATGTTACTTGCATTTGCATCTTACATGAACATTAAACTTTTTCAAATGGATGCCAAGTGTGCATTTTTAAATAGTTACTTGCACGAAGAAGCTTATGTGGCTCAACCTCCTGGATTTCAAAATGTTGAGTTTCCAAATCATGTCTATAAACTTGAAAAAGCTCTCTATGGTTTGAAAAAAGCTCCAAGGGCTTGGTATGAAAGACTGTCAAAGTTTTTACTTGAAAATGGTTTCAAAAGAGGATTGGTTGATAAAACTCTTTTCATCAAGACTCATGAGAAGGACATTTTAGTAGTTCAAATTTATTTTGATGATATTACGTTTGGAGCTACTAATGATTATTTGTAAAAATTTCTCAAGTCTTATGAGCAGGGATTTTCAGATGACCTTAATGGGAGAATTGTACTTCTTCCTTGGACTGCATGTACAACGGAGGAAGAAAGGGATCTTTCTGAATCAAGATAAGTAGCCCAAGGACTTGCTTAACAAGTATAATTTGTCTCAGTCCAAAGTTGCAAAGACTCCTATGAGTTCTACACTCTCCTTAGATAAGGATCAAGCTGGTAAGATTGTGAATCAGAAGGAGTACAGAGGTATGATTGGATCTTTGCTATATCTCACTGCTAGTAGACCATACTTATGTTTAGTGTCTGCTTGTGTGCAAGATTTCAGTCTCATCCTAAAGAGTCACATTTAACTGCTGTTAAAAGGATATTCAGATATCTAAATGGTACCAAAGACTTAGGGCTTTGGTATCTAAAATAGTCTAACTTCTCTCTTTATTGATTTCAGATGCTGACTTTGCAGGATATAAAGTTGACAGCAAGAGCACTTCAGGGTGTTGCCAATTCCTTGGTTCATCCCTAATTAACTCGCATTCAAAGAAAAAGAACTATATGGCATTATCATCAGCTGAAACTAAATATATAACAGCTGGAGCCTGCTGCTCACAAGTTTTATGGATTGCTCAGCAAATGAGGGATCTAGGTTTTGATTTGAAAGAAATTCCTATCAAATGTGACAACACCAGTGCCATTTCAATCACAAAGAATCCAATTCAACATTCCAGAACCAAGCACATGGATGTTAGACATCATTTCATCAGAGACCATGCAAAGAAAGGTGACATTGTTCTTGAACTTGTTTATACTAACACGCAACTGGCAGATATCTTCACTAAACCATTGCCAGAAAAAACATTTACAACCCTCAGATTGGAGCTGGGCATGCTTAATTAGAAATCATTGGTTTAGGGGGAGTATCAGGTAAATATAAAGTAAGGTTTTATGTGTTTCAAAGTTTTGAACTGATTTTCAAAGTCTTAAAAAGCATTCCAAAACCATGATTTTATTTGTTTCAGCAGTATAGCTTTTCAAGGCCTTGAAACTCTTTCCAAAGCCTTGAAAATAAGTCAGTATGCTTTTAGTCACAAAATTGGATCTCTCAATGGTGGATACTATCTCAGTAGATAATTGTCCAATATTTTATTTACCTTTTAAGATTTATTTTCATATTGACACGATTTCTTACGTGTATACGCAAGTGCACGGTCGAAGTAATAAAGATTGAGTATTAAAACTCAGGTTGTCGAACCCACAGGGAAATAGACGACTACTAGCTAGTTAAGAATTAATTAGAAGATACTTAAGTAACCGGTAAGAAGTGGTTTGAGTGTTCGTCGCCCACAAACAAGCGACTAAATAAAATGAATGTAAAGACAATATTTCTGTATTTTTCAATTAAAAGAATCTAATCAAAGTATGGAGAAAACTAGGCGATCTATGAATCACCTAGGGTCTTTAGACAGTTCCGGAATTTGTATTGAATCACGTTACGCACTAACTGATTATGCCGGGTAATAGCACTTACAATCTTCTGTCGATCTCATGTAATTTTACGTAACAGTTTACTTTGGGTCCTGTCGGTCCACCTCCATCTACCATTACGTTCTAGCTGGCTAGTCAACTTCGTTCACCGGGTCCTTTCGGTCCACCGATTCACTCACCTAACTAGTTCAACCGAATCTACCCACACATGACTACTCCTATTCATCTCACCTATCGGTCTCAATGATTCGGGAATAAAAACATGATCTTATTCGTAACCGGGTTAAGTCTCTGTCGAGCACCCACCTAGTTCACTAACAACTCCGGTTCGCGACTCCCTTGTTGCTAAGAATTAAGCCTAGATCATGATTTCTAATCAATTAGTTTGTAACATTAAGCTATGAATTCAACTAGTTCATCCTCTTCATCTAACATGGTCATTCCATTCATCACTAACACGTGTCAATAGCCTTAGCTTACGGATTCACAATAGAAGATGAAGAAAAATAAACATTAATTGGATCAAACGCATGAATCAATCAACAAAATCAGGAAAATAAGTCTAAGTCATAACCCTAGGCTCTCCATAGAGCCTAACAAAGAAATTAGCTACTCATTGTTATGCTAAAATCACAAGTATTCTCCATAGACTGATAAAGAGAGGGTAAGAGAAGAATCAAACGATGAAATCGCCAAAGCTTTGGCGAATCCGTGCAATCCCCAAGCTCCTAGGTGCTCTCCAATGGCTCCCTTACGTGAATAATCTCCTATTAGGTCTTCTCTGCCCGTTTTTTACCAGCTGGGCACGATTTTTTATGTTATTTGGTCGAAATTGCACTTCAGCCCCTCTACTTTGTAATTCCCGGACAGAATTATTTGCTGATTTTGCGCGGGCTGTATCTCCCTCATACGGACTCGTCTTCGGGCCTACCATATACCGTTGGAAAGCTACGGATGTCTACTTTCCAATTCCGCAAGCCTTGCTTCAAAATTCTTTGTAGATTTTCCTGGGTATCGAAAAGAGTGCAGGCTGGTCCTGTGTGACTTTTCCAACTTTTCTTCGTTTGTGCGTCTCCTTTTCTCCTCTTCATCTAGCTCCATTCCAAGCATGTCCAAGCATCTCATAAGCTCCATTGCACCTATTTTACCTAAGATACACAACACTAAACAACCCGCACAATTATCATAGCAAATATGAGAGAAAACATGCACAAATAAGCTAGAAACACAAATTTTCACTCGTAGGCTTATAAATCGTCAAATTCACATATTTGTGCAAATATAGCATATAAATCATGTGAAATAAGACTAATACAAGTAATATGGACGTATAAAAATAACTCCTAAAAGAGAGTTATCAAATACCCCCAAACTTACCTTTTGCTCGTCCCGAGTAAAACCACTATTTACTAGCCGACTCAAGACGCAAACGACACAAGACTCGACAATGCAACAATATGATGCAAATGCAAACTATAACTCGATCCTACACAAACACATATATACACAAAACACACTTTTTTATCTTTTTGGTTGAGATCGGGCAATCTCCATTGGCTTAAATCGGTTATCATGAAGTGATGAGAATCCTAGGAACAAAACATGAGTTGAAACTAAACTCGACAACGAGACTCTCCCCTAGTTAGTATAGAGAGCCTAAATTTACTAAGTACAAGAGTACGCTACCTCTTCGCGTGTGCCACGAAATAAGAGACTACGCTAGGCAAAGCCACATCCAAGGTCCGAGCTCCTAATCCGCTAATGGTTTTCACATGATGAGGCTTAGGGACATAAAGATAATCTCGCCGAAATCAAGTCCTAAGCGTCACATTCTCACATCAAATCCCACATCTCACACACCCTCACCACGATGATAGAAACCGAAACCCGAAGCTCACCACCTCCGGCCCTCAATTCCCTCAAACCCCGGTACACTAGTAATCTCCGTGGCCATCGTCGTTCGTCGTGTATGAAATGTGAACCATCGTCGTCAAAGTAGCTCCACCACTCGTTTCAATTCAATTCCAACTCAAACTTTATTTCATCTCTCCTTTTTCTTTTTCTCTCATTTTCTTTTTCATTTTCTTTATTTTTTTTTTTCTTTTTTACACAATTCTCTCAAAATACCATCAAAATCCAACAATAATATCCGAGTGGTCTTCAAATAATAATCAAATATGCTAGGAGAAGGAAACACGTAAATCGATGAATGAATATCACATAAAAATATCATCTCTTCCTAACTCAATCAAAGTCCATGTCAAGTCCAAGCCGCAAAATCAATGAAGTACATGTGTGGGAGTGGAGTCGTCGCAAGCTCACTCTCAATGTCCGAAGTCAAAAGTCGACACCCCCACACTCGAATGTAACCATAACCCCTCTCAAGTAGTCCCAAAGATGAATGTATCTCGTGCCTAATCCAACCGATCCTCCTACACCAAAGTAGTCAAAAACCGGTACCTAGCACGATCCACCAATTAAGTTCACCCAACCCAATTTCGTGCGTATTCGATTCACGCACTCACGGCTCTCCACAACTGTGTCCATGATGTAATGGCATGGAACACCGCCACACCGAAGTGCGCAAGCCCACTCACTCACCCTCGCATCCCCTCGTAGATAATCAATGAAGTGCAAGCGAGATGTAGAACTCAACGAATTGTATAATCACTCCCTCATCGAACCCCCTCAACTACACAACCCCCTCGTGACGCACTAAAGTAGTGATTCTAATCAATTTGTGATGAAGGCCAAGAATTGTCACCCTAGGTCCGAAGGCTAGCAAAGAATCCAAGGTTCAAATTGGGGCGTCTAATGGTCCTACAAGGTGAGTTCTAAAAGCAGTGAGTTCTCTAATACACGTCCTCGCACAGCTGTTTCGTGTGCCACTACGAGGCGGGTTGGCGACTACCTAAGACGTACACATGGATGTTCGGCTTGTTTAGCTCACACCTAGCTCAGCTCTTGTAAGAAAATAAGCACACACTTTGGCTTTGAAAATCACGTAAGTGTTAAAAATAGGTAGACACTCCCGTAAAGAAAGTCTATCTATACCTACTAGGGGGGACTCACGTCGTCACTCTCGGTCGCAAATCATGCTCTACGCCTAAAATCCTCACACTTCGCGATTTATCAAATTTTAGCCTCTTTCGATTGCCCTTTTCTCAAAATTTTCTCTTTTTAATTTTTTTTTATTTTTTTTTTAATTTTTTTTTTTATAAATTTTTCTGATTTTTTTTTTATTTTTTTCCATATATTTCCTACACTACATGCAAGCCGACACGAACAAAACTACACAAAACAACCGATAGGGTAGGTAGACTCAAATAAGAAAACGTGCAATAGTAAACACAAACACAACAAGTATAAACACGACTAACACAACACAATATGACATACTATCACAATATCACGACACGGACCACATAATTAGACACAATACGACACGAACAACTATATGCAGACATGGCGATGCAAACACTGACTGGCTATTCAAGACTAAAAATCCCCCCACACTTGACGCTTCGTTGTCCTCAACGAATTTAGAGATTAACCAAGAAGACTCAGCATTCAAATGCGAGGGGCGGTGGTTCTACTCGGAGTCAAAGTCACGGCACAAGAAGGTAGCTACAACAAATTTAGAGATACTTCAAGCTACGTGCACGTGACAAGTTGTGTGTACCGAAATTAAGCAAGTACTCAAGTAATTCCCTAGAATTCTAAAAATAAAATCCTAGAGCAAGTACGATGTGCCTAAACGGTAAGTAACAGAGAGAGAAAAGAATACTCACAACCGACACAAGGTCGGGGACGAAATCCGATAGGTGGTGACTGAGGTAGCAAGAACAATCCCCAAGCAAACATTGTGCGGAACAATGCAAGCTCCCTTGCGGTCGAGTGTGTGGAACACACCGGGGTCGATTGATCCATTGCTGCTGACGAAAAGAGAACGAAGAATCCCCGAGCTCACATTGCGTAGATCAATGCCAGCTCCCGTGATGGTCGAGTGTGATCTAACACACCGGGGTCGATGTCTTCGTCCAATTCTCCTCAAGTTCCCAACTCGGACCGATTCATATCAGCTGCTCAACGATATCTTTGTACAATGACATAATACCAAGACGAGCTCCATTAATGTCCTTAATTAAGTTGGAGGACACTCTCAACCAAACCCCAATTTTGCCTTCATCCTACCACTGTCATTAACCAATTCAAATTAACCCCCTGTTACAGACCATAATCACCTTCATAATCTGCCAATTCACTTGACATAGTACCAATCATCCATCAACCAAATACTCACATTCAACCCACCAAGTCACCATTCTCCACCTAAGACCTAACTAAACCCAAACTTTACCATTACAGCAACTCCAAACAACCATCATCTCCACACAACTCCCTGCAATTCACCACCTTTAAATACACCACTGACCTTCTACAAAACCACCATGGTACCATTTAACTACAACACCTAAAACAACCTGCTGCAATTACCCAGTTCAACATCACCTTCTCTACCTATCACCATTACCATAAACTATCTTCTTGCACAACCAAATATTCCAACTCAATACCAAACTACAAACCTGGACTTCATCATCACCAAAACCAACAACACCTCCAAACACCGCAGCCACCAATAGAACCTCCATAGCCACCACAATACAACCTGAAACTTCCCCAGTTTAAACACCAACCTGAACCCAGCAATCACCATGTTCACCACTCTTACCTGCAAATCACCAATAAGAAGCAGCACGAATCGAAGACAGAAACCCAGTTGGAGCAGCGAAGAACAGAGAGGGAGGAGTTGATTCCAACCCTTGATGGCTGGCCCGAATTCAATCGCAGGTAGGTTCGGTTGGGTTCTCGATTTGCTCTGTGGTTGCGAATTGGTTAGAGAGACGGTGGAGGAGGATCTGGGTTTGTGGGTTGTTCAAGTTTCGGTGATTGACGGTTGGTTCTCGGTGGTTGTGGCGTGAAGCTGTCGGGGAAGAGGAAAGTTTCTGCTGCGTGTTCGCCGGAGTTGAGAAGAGAAGTCGCTGGCTTCACAGGTGGCCGCAGGTGCGATGGGACACCACCACCAATCGCCGGAATTCGGGGCGGTAGTGGCGGCTGAAAACTCGTCGGGAAGAGACGGAGAGAGACGGCTTGAGAGACGGCGTGAAGAGCTCGCCGGGTCGCCTGAAAACAACCTTCAAACCGCCGATGAATCTAAGGGTTGTGGTTCGCGGTGGTGGCGGCTTACAACTCGTCGGGGAGGAAGAAGATGCGCTGCCGGTGCTGTTCAGACCCAACACGCCGACACTACCCCGTTGAAGCGTTGATTGATCTGAGACGCGAGAAAGACCTGTGAATTAGCTTGAGATTTCACCAAGTTTGAAGTTGTAGGCTTGAATTCGACAGTGGAGGCTCTGGGATGGTGTTCTACGCGATGAAGATGAAGAACTAATCTTCAATCGACTCTTGCCTTCAACTTTTACCCAGAAAATACCCAATATACCCCCGAATAATTAATAAAATCTCGCCCGCGCCCATCATGGTCGTACGACCACTGGTACTGGTCCTGCGACCAGCAGAAGCATGGTTTTGCTTGTTCTCCACATTTTGACTAAGTAAAAAGTGGTCCTACGACCAGTTGGCTGATCATACGACCAGTCTGGGGCTGGAACTGCTGCTCTCTCTTTTTTTTTTTTTTTTTTTTTTTTTTTTTTTTTTTTTTAATCCGTTTCCTTTACTTGATCTTCGAGGATCCTTAGCTTGAATTCCATGTTCCTCTTTTTGTTCTTGAGCCAATTTTTCGTGACACGCTTCCCACGTCCTCGGAAATATCGTCGTGATCACATCTTTCTCGTTCAATTTCCGCCTTTCTTTTACGTCCGAACTCCGATGCGCGCATTTCCATGCGAGTCTACGCACATCAAGAAGGGGAGTCCGAATCTCGTAATAACCTGTAAACCTGCGGAGACTCAATTCAAATGTCAAATTCTCGCTCTCTCACCCCTCAGATAACAAAACGGAATTTAAAAACGCACACAACAGTATTTAAAACACACTCTCTACACTAATGCATAAAATACGTTGGGTTGCCTCCCAACAAGCGCTTTGTAATTTACGGTCGACGGCCCGACCCAGTTACCTCTGCCACCTCACGAGGGTGGTCTGGCACATTGTGCCGCTTCCAGCTTTGCTTTCCTGTGCTGAATTGGAAGCACTGCTTCGTGTGCGTGCACTGCTGATGGCTTATTTCTTTCCCAGTAGTCAGGTGGATCCCCTTGCGACAACTCTGGGATTTGGCGCTTCACTTGTACAGCAAATGGCACCCCTGGTTGATACTCCCATGAACACTGGGGTGACGGTTTGAAGACCCGAAAAGTCTCCATGTCATCGTGTACCCTCATAATCAGTTCTCCATTCTCTACGTCAATGAGAGTACGACCAGTTGCCAAGAATGGCCTACCCAGAATTAGCGGAACGTCACCTACTGGCATATCCAATATAACAAAATCAGCCGGAATGATCAGACTTCCGACCCTCACTAGCACATCTTTAACCATCCCACATGCTTTCTTGGATGACTTGTCTGCAAATTGGAGTGTTATCCAGGTTTTCGGGGGCTCCCCCACACCTAACTTTTTGAATACCGACAACGGCGTCAAATTCACGCTCGCTCCCAGATCACAGAGAGCTCTTCCACTGTAGGAATCACCCAATGTAGCCTCAATGACAAAGCTACCTGGATCCTTCTTTTTCTTAGGTAACCCATGCAAAATACATGAACTAACCTGTTCATTTAAGTTTACTCTCTGAAATTCATCCACCCCTTTCTTTCCAAGAACTGCATCTTTAATAAATCGAGCATACTTAGGCATCTTTTGAAGTGCCTCAATCAAAGGGATATTGATATGCAGTTTGGAGAAGACATTCAAAAAGCGTCTGTATTCTTCTGAATCATCCTTCTTCTTCCTAGTACGTAATGGAAATGGTAGTTCTGAAGAAGAAGGAGAAGATGGAAGTGGTACCTCGGTAGATTTCTCGGCATCCTGGTGAATCATGCCCTTTGATTGGGGGATCATGACAGGTGTCTTCTCAGAATCTAAGACTTCATGTTCCTTCGCCTTTGAGGCTTCCGCTCTGGCATGACTCGGATATGTAAGTGCAATACCACTTCGAGTGGTGATGGCTTGAGCCTGTCCCTCTGATGTGTCAACAATACTACCCAGTGCCATTTGTTCAAGTTGTTCCTTTAGATCTTTTATTTCTGCTTGAGCAACTTGAAGTGCAATTGCTACAGAGCTGACCTGTGTGGACATGTCTGTCATGTGCTGAGCCATCGTCTTTATTATCCCTGTCATATCGGTCAACTCTAATGGTGGTACTGGCTGCTGCTGATGCATCTCTGACACATTTGCTTCATGCTCTACCTCTACCGCATTCACCTGAACAGTGTTATAAGCAATCTTTTCATCTCTTACCAGTTCCATGTGCCTGTACTTGTAATCCATGCTCTCTTCTTGCTGAACCAAGCATCTCATCAATGCATATGCCCCTTCATGATCACAGTTAAATAAGAAGTTTCCCCCAGCTTCTATATCCATCTTGTCTCTATTGGGCTGTCCAAGTGAATCATAGAAGACCTGGATTAACTGTCGCTTGTCAATACCATGGTTGGGACATCTACGTAGCAAATGATTGAAGCGATGCCATGCTTTGACAAGTGATTCATCCTGCTTTTGCCTGAACATCCAGATCTCATTCTGAAGCAGAATCACACGTGAGATAGGATAGAACTTACTCATGAACTGTGCGACACACTCTTCCCACGTTTTGATTGAACATGATGGCATAGAGTCCAGCCAATCCATAGCAACTCCCTTGAGACAATGAGGAAAGAGCATCAGTTTGAGCGCTTCAGATGTGACCCCACTATATCGGATTAGCCCACAGTGGCTCTGAAATCTCCCAATGAATGCATGTGGGTCTTCCTCGTCTGTCCCAGCAAAAGTGCACTGATCTTGAGCAAATTGAATTGTGCGCAGCTTGAGACAGAAGGTTTCTGCCTGAATTGGTGGCACCACAATTGCTGGCTCCCTTCCTTTAAGATCCGCCTCAAATGCCTGGATTATTGCTTTTCCTGATCGATTATATGGCATTGAGGTCGGGCGCGGTATAGATGTTGCTGCCAATGCTTTCTCTACAGCTTCAGCCACCAAAGCTTGTAGCTGCTCTGTGGTGAGGCTAATCTGCCCTTGGCCTTCCGCCATCGCTACCTGAGAAAACAACACTAGCACACCCGTGAGGTAAACAGATAGTAACAAAAATAAATTAAAAGAAGTATCCTAAATTAATTTTTAACTAAACTAATAAACCGTTTAAATCCCAGGCAACGGCGCCAAAAACTTGACACGATTTCTTACGTGTATACGCAAGTGCACGGTCGAAGTAATAAAGATTGAGTATTAAAACTCAGGTTGTCGAACCCACAGGGAAATAGACGACTACTAGCTAGTTAAGAATTAATTAGAAGATACTTAAGTAACCGGTAAGAAGTGGTTTGAGTGTTCTTCGCCCACAAACAAGCGACTAAATAAAATGAATGTAAAGACAATATTTCTGTATTTTTCAATTAAAAGAATCTAATCAAAGTATGGAGAAAACTAGGCGATCTATGAATCACCTAGGGTCTTTAGACAGTTCCGGAATTTGTATTGAATCACGTTACGCACTAACTGATTATGCCGGGTAATAGCACTTACAATCTTCTGTCGATCTCATGTAATTTTACGTAACAGTTTACTTTGGGTCCTGTCGGTCCACCTCCATCTACCATTACGTTCTAGCTGGCTAGTCAACTTCGTTCACCGGGTCCTTTCGGTCCACCGATTCACTCACCTAACTAGTTCAACCGAATCTACCCACACATGACTACTCCTATTCATCTCACCTATCGGTCTCAATGATTCGGGAATAAAAACATGATCTTATTCGTAACCGGGTTAAGTCTCTGTCGAGCACCCACCTAGTTCACTAACAACTCCGGTTCGCGACTC
Source organism: Linanthus parryae (assembly GCA_023055425.1). NCBI lineage: Eukaryota > Viridiplantae > Streptophyta > Magnoliopsida > Ericales > Polemoniaceae > Linanthus > Linanthus parryae. The sequence continues at coordinate 27,243,817 of JALGPY010000011.1, read as the reverse complement.
CCTTGTTGCTAAGAATTAAGCCTAGATCATGATTTCTAATCAATTAGTTTGTAACATTAAGCTATGAATTCAACTAGTTCATCCTCTTCATCTAACATGGTCATTCCATTCATCACTAACACGTGTCAATAGCCTTAGCTTACGGATTCACAATAGAAGATGAAGAAAAATAAACATTAATTGGATCAAACGCATGAATCAATCAACAAAATCCGGAAAATAAGTCTAAGTCATAACCCTAGGCTCTCCATAGAGCCTAACAAAGAAATTAGCTACTCATTGTTATGCTAAAATCACAAGTATTCTCCATAGACTGATAAAGAGAGGGTAAGAGAAGAATCAAACGATGAAATCGCCAAAGCTGTGGCGAATCCGTGCAATCCCCAAGTTCCTAGGTGCTCTCCAATGGCTCCCTTACGTGAATAATCTCCTATTAGGTCTTCTCTGCCCGTTTTTTACCAGCTGGGCACGATTTTTTATGTTATTTGGTCGAAATTGCACTTCAGCCCCTCTACTTTGTAATTCCCGGACAGAATTATTTGCTAATTTTGCGCGGGCTGTATCTCCCTCATACGGACTCGTCTTCGGGCCTACCATATACCGTTGGAAAGCTACGGATGTCTACTTTCCAATGCCGCAAGCCTTGCTTCAAAATCCTTTCTAGATTTTCCTAGGCATCGAAAAGAGTGCAGGCTGGTCCTGTGTGACTTTTCCAACTTTTCTTCGTTTGTGCGTCTCCTTTTCTCCTCTTCATCTAGCTCCATTCCAAGCATGTCCAAGCATCTCATAAGCTCCATTGCACCTATTTTACCTAAGATACACAACACTAAACAACCCGCACAATCATCATAGCAAATATGAGAGAAAACATGCACAAATAAGCTAGAAACACAAATTTTCACTCGTAGGCTTATAAATCGTCAAATTCACATATTTGTGCAAATATAGCATATAAATCATGTGAAATAAGACTAATACAAGTAATATGGAAGTATAAAAATAACTCCTAAAAGAGAGTTATCACATATAAATCAGTATTATTTTATTTCCTTTCCCACGTCACACACACATAAAGATTTGAATTCGAAATTTAGAATATCTCAAAAAGATTTGGAAATATTTAAGTTTCCTTATCTAACTCAAACTCTCTAGTATTTATCTTTTTCTATCTCTCTCTTCTCTCCGTATCATTCCTACCTATCTCTTCTACATCGCCAAACCCTAACGAGCCCCAGAAGAGAATCCCAAAGAATCAAGATGGCTGGAGGTTCAAAGATGGGTTCAGAAAAGAAGAGGAAAACCGCAGAAGCTGTGATTCAAACAATCAGTGGTGACTCTAGTTCCAGAACTTCAACTGAAGAAAAGGTTCCTTCTACTCCAACGAAGCAAAGCAAGAAGGATCAGACACCAACTTCTAGCAAGAAGAAGAAGATGGGAGATCATTCTGCTCCAGAGAAACAGTCAGAGGAACAAGTGGCTAGTCCAAAGAAGTTGAAGAAGAAGAAGCCTTTAGTTTTTGACAAGGGAAAAGGAAAATCTATAGAGGTTGCACAAGAGAAAATCACTGGCAAGGAACTTCATATCTATTCTGAAAATCCTCAATCTACTGGTAAGAAACTTTCCATCAAGTGGTTTATTTCTCAAACTGCTAGAGGACAGTGGTTAGGTGGTTTTGCTTATAGACCAGTTGCCTACTGTAGCCTTGTTAGTGTTGATCTGTTGAAAACCATGAACCTAGAGTCTATTAAGAGACTAAAGAAAAGTTCTCTTTGGAAATTTTTGAACCCTCCTATGGTTGCCTACCCCAGACTTACTAGGCTTTTCTATCTGAACTTGGCGAAAATCCAATCAAATGTGAACCTAGTGATTCAATCCAAAGTTGCTGGGATTACAATGGAGTTAGATCATTCAGAGTTTGCCAATGTTCTAGGCTTTCTAAAGATGCAGAACACTGAGAACTATCCAAACAACGTTGAAGCATTGAAACTAGCTAGGGAAGAATTATTTCTACCTAATGCCTCTACCTCCTCCAAACAGCTAACACACTTTGTGCTAACTGTTGAAGCTAAAATTCGGTTCACTATCTTAATGAGGTGTGTAGTGCCTCGGGAGAATTCAAAAGAGCCGCTGACTGACAGGGTACTTTATTTGATGTATTTTATCATGCACGGGTATGATATTGATCTTCCAACAATTGTGATTGAGCATCAACCACCCTCTACCCTATGCTAATTTGCTCTCTGCATTCTTTCTTCACCTTGACCTAACCTCTGACAGAGAAGAAACCACTACTACAGGTTTTGGCATGCTTGACGAGAAAGCATTTGAGAAAATTGTTGTTGTAAAAACCAGTGATGGGATATGGAAGTTATACTTTGATCTGTCTGAGAAGGAACTACAATCCAAGAAGTTTCTTAAACCCAAGACCTTGACCCCTCCTTCAAACCTACCCTCTAAATTTCAAGACATTGGCTTGGTAATTCAAAGCCTTGACTTTCTTGATAAGAACATGGATGAGCTGAAGGAGAATCAGCATGAGTTTGGCACTGAATTCAAATAGGTAAAGTATATGGCTGAAAGCATCTTCAAGAGCAGCAATTTACTTCATGTGGAAGAAGAAGTATCTCAGGCTGCAGAAGGATCAAAGAAGGATGCAGAAAGTTCAACCAAAGATTTTTTCAGTGAGCACACAACTCAGGATGAGGCTACATGGGCGGTGGACAAGGGTAAGAAGGTAGTTCAAGAACCGGTTGATGAAGAACATGAACAAGCTGATGCAGACAGTCCAGAAACTGGGATGCTGATTAAAGATCTCAAGAAGAAGAAAGCAGCAATTCCAGAAGTGGTGACTGAAGAACTACTGTTTGAAGAATCTGGTAATGCTGGTGGTCAGGAAGAGCAACAAGATGATGAGGAAGAAGATAGTGGTGAAGAATATGCTGAGCCCAAGGGAATTGGAAACCCAACCCCTTAATTATTTCCTATTCTTTCCTTCCTTTTAAAGGCCTTGAAATCTTCTTCAAAGTCTTGAAAATTTCTATATTTTGAAACTGTTTTCTTGAAATTTTTCCAAACTTGATCCAAAATTCACTCATTCTTTTTTGATGAAAGTTAAAATTGGGGAGAAAAGTCATGAGTTTTTTGTCTTCTAGCTTAGAGATCTGGTTAGATCAATAGGATTTGCTGATAGACTTTATTGCTGTTATTTTTGTTGCTAATAAGTTCGATCATTTGGTTATTTTGTGTTAATTTTTATTTTCATGTACTTTGTTATGCTCTATGACTATTTTTTGCAGAGCATCAATTCCTAAAGAAGTTTTGGTTTTGTCTTTCATTGAGGGGGAGACTGTAAGTTCAGCTTCAAACAGCTTGTCTTTTTCAAAGCCTTGAAACTGATTTCAAAGGTTTGAAGCCAACAATGCAGATTTTGACATGAACTTAGGGGGAGCTGATGATCTTATTCAAACTCCTAATCTCTTAAAATTCATTATTTGTTACTTGATGATGAAAGACAAATCATTTCTCTACTATATACTGTGATTAATCCATTTGGTTGACTCAGTTTGTGCAGGGATATTTAGTTTCATATTTTGCAGGATTGTTTCCTTACTTATTTGATTGCAGAATGGAAATCAATCTTATAGAGTTATTATGCACATTGATCTGATACATATAAAGCTTCCACCCCTTCCAACAAACAAGATCATGTTAGTATCTTTGAAGATACTGAGAAACTATCAGTTGAGAGAGCTGTTACAAGAGTCAAGATCCTATGCAGGTTTTTAGGAAAGTTTGTTACATTGAAGATCCTAAAGATCCTCAATTCAAACAGCTGCATGAAGGTGGGAAGGCTTAAAGAAATAACAACATACACTTACAGAAACTCTCAAGCACTTCACAAAGATTGTCAAGCAATAAAGAAGCAGATCAAGTCATCCAATCTGATCATCTGAGGAGCACTGCACATTCACCCTCTGTTTCAGTTATAGTGTTCTTCTACTATGAGATTTATTCGTATATAATTTTGATAATTCTTCCAGTTCTTATTCTTGTTGATTGTTCAAGGTGAACAATAGAGAATTCTTAGTTAATCAGTTAGCTAGAACGTGTACTAGATAGGTTAGTGAGAACTAGAAGCTGTAACTGAGTAAGGCATCTGTCTGTGCTTGATATCTAGGGACTTAACTTTTGATTAATAAGAATTGAATTGAAAATCCTGCAGGGATTAAATCCCTGACATAGAGACGTAGGTCCAAGTGAACTGAACTCCATAAATCATTGTGTCTCTTGCCTTTACTTTGCAATATTTTACTTAGAATACAAAACAGTACAAAATAGGTTTTCAGTTCAAGGGCTTGAACCTCATTTCAAGGCCTTGAAAACTATCAGCTTTCTCTTTATTATCTGTTTTGATTCCAAGGACTTGAAACTCATTTCAAGGCCTTGAAATACTTTTTGCATCTCACAATTCTTTTGAAACCACTCTTTTAGCAAAATTTGCAAAATTGGCCATAATCTATTTAACACCCCCTTCTAGAGTATTGATCCTGTAGTTATTTTTTACTGTAATGTCCTTCAACAGGAAAAACACATAGCCCGACTGCAATCTGTAGTCGGCCTTGTCGTTTTGGAAGCTTCCGTCAGTGTAACCAATTACACTGAGTTCTTCCTCACCTCCAAATATCAAGAATGCATCATTAGTTCTTCTCAATTACTTAAGTATGTTATTGACAGCAATCCAGTGACTCTCACTCGGATTGGACTAGTATCTGCTTTCCATACTCAACGCGTACAACACATCTAGTCTAGCACACAACATGGAGTACATGATAGATCATACGGTTGAAGCATACGGGATCATACTCATGCGGTCCTTATCAATCTCATTGGAAGGACAATCAGCCTTTGAAAGGGTGATTCCATGCGACATGGGCAAGAATCCTTTATTTGATTCTTGCATGTTGAACCGTTTGAACACCTTGTCTATATATGTACTTTGTTATAGTCCGAGTAGCTTTCTAGATATATCCCTATAAATCTCGATACCAAGTATATAGGCTTCATCTCCAAAGTCCTTCATTGGGAAACACTTATCTATCCAATCTTTAACAGATTGCAAGGTAGGAATGTCGTTTTAAATGAGTAGTATGTCATCCACACACAAGAACAGAAACACAACAGAACTTCAACTAACCTTCTTGTAAACACAAGTTCCATCTTTGTTCTTGATGAATCCAAACCCTTTAGCTGCATCAACAAAACATAGATTCCAACTCCTAGAAGGTTGCTTCAATTCATAAGTGGATCGTTGCAACTTACAGACTTTGTTGGCATGTTCTGGATCCTTAAAACCCTCTGGTTGTGTCATGTACACATCCTAAATAAGGTTCCCATACAGAAACACTGTCTTACATCCATTTCCCAAATCTCATAGTCGCGATAAGATGCAATAGCAAGTAAGATTCGAATAGATTTGGTCATTGCGACTGTTGAAAAGGTTTCATCATAGTCAATGACATGAATCTGTCTAAACCCTTTTGCCACCAATCGACTCTTATAGGCAATTACATTTCCATCCATGTAGGTCTTCTTCTTGAATATCCACTTGCAACCTACGGGCCGAGCCCCTTCGGGTGGTTCCACCAAAGTCCATACTTTGTTGGTATACATGGATTCCATTTCAGATCTCATGTATTCAAGCCCCTTCGTAGAGCCTGGCCCTTTCATGGCCTTTCCATATGTAGTAGGCTCATCCATGAGTGGTACGTCAGCGAGCTCTGTCACAAGAATTCCATACCTCTCTGGCTCCTGACACACCCTACTCGGCCTACGGAATTCGTGTGTTACTTGAACAGGTCTCTCCACAACAACTTCTGGGTCCTGTTCATGTTCCATTATGGGATCAGTGTTTTGTGGTTCTTTAACTTATTCAAGCTATACAATCCTCCCACTGTCTTCTTTAGAGACAAATTCTCTTTCTAGAAAAACACTGGTCCAGAGCTACAAACAATTTGTTCTCGATTGGGTTGTAAAAATAATATCCTTACGTTTGCTTCAGATATCTCACAAACTTACACTTATCCGACTTGGGTCCGAGCTTGTCTATTTTTAAGCACTTTACATAGACATCGCAACCCCAAATCTTCATAAACGACACTATGCGACGCCTCCCAGTCCATATCTCATATGGTGTCTTCATGACCGATTTGGATGGAACATGGTTAATAGGTAAATGAAGCAGTCAACAGAGCATGTCCCCAAAACGATATCGAAAGATCTGCTTGACACTTCATAGACCACACCATTTCTAATACGGTGCGATTCCTCCTCTCGGACACGCCATTCCACTGTGGCTTTCCGGGTGGAGTGAGTTGGGACCATATCCCACACTCTCTAAGATAGTCATCAAACTCTTGATTCAATTATTCTCCTCCACGATCCGATCGTAGAGCCTTAATACTCTTGCCAAGTTTCTTCTCTACTTAATTCTTTCATTCTTTGAACATTTTCATTGGATTCAGATTTGGCCTTCATAAGGTATACAAATCCATATCTACTGGAATCTTCAGTAAATGTAATGAAATATAGATAACCAGCTCTGGCAGTCGTGTGAAATGGTCCACATACATCAGTATGTATGAGTGCTAATAACTCATTAGTCCTCTCACCTTTCTTATTGAAAGGGGACTTTGTAATTTTTACTAATAAAGAAGACTCACATGTCTCATATGATTCATAATCAAATGAGTCTAGAAATTGATCCTTATGTAGTCTAGAAATGCATTTCTCATTTATATGGCCTAAACCACAGAGCCATCGATAAGTACCATTCAAATCATTAGTTTTCATCATGTTGGAATTTATATTATTGACGGAATTATTTAGATCAAGGATATACAATCCATTAGAAAAAAGCACACTACAATAGTGCATACTATCAAAATAAATGGAGCAACATTTGTCCTTTATTCTAATAGAAAAACCTTTCTCGTCCAAACAAAAAATAGATATAATGTTTTTGCTCATAGAATGCACATAATATCAATTGTATAATTCTAAAATAAGTCTAGAAGGCAAAGATAGCTCATAAACGCCTATGGCTAAAGCAAAAAATCTTGATCCATTCCCCACGCGCAAGTCTATCTCCCCTTTATCCAGTCGTGCACTTCTCTTGAGATCCTTAAAATTTCGACAAATGTGAGATGCACATCCAGTATTCAATACCCAAGATGAAGACATTGACAAATTGACATCTATAAAAAATATACCTTGTGGTTGTAGAATCACTATTCCAAGCCTGTTATCCTCCAGATACTTTGGGCAGTTCCTCTTCGAGTGGCATGTGTGACTAAAATAGTGACATGCGCCCTTAGAAACGCCACCACCAGGCTCTAAGGAACCTTCCTTAGATTTTGCAACTTTCTTGCTCTTTCTTTTCGAGGTAGAGGAAACTCGCTTTCCCTTTCCCTTATTGACAATCATTATGGTCTTGCCTTTGCCTTTATTAATGCTCGGTTCAACGGATTTTAACATATTGAGCAGGTCAGGAAGGGGTTTGTTGATCTCATTCATGTTACAGTTCATGATGTACTGGCTATAACTATCCTGAAACGATCGCACGATGAGATCAGTGGCCGAATCTTGGCCGAACAGGAAGCCTAACCTATCGAGATTCTCCATGTATCCGATCATTGGGAGCATATGAGGCCCGACTGGGTTCCCTCTGACCGACTGCACAGGAACAGTCCCTTCGATCTTCATATTGCTCATGCCTCGCCTGCTCTTGGAAGAGCTGCTTCAAATGTACAATCATATCGTATGCCTCCATGCTCTCATGTTGCTTCTTAAGCTCTGAGTTCATGGTACAAAGCATGAGACATGTCACATCATTAGAATCATCCACATGTTTCTGATGTGCCCTCACGGTAGCTAGAAAAGAATCTCAGTTGGTGGGTCTGGAATAAGATTGTCTAAGACGTACGGTTTCCCTTCTTACTTGAGAAAAATTCTCAAGTTTCTTTACTAGTCCAGAATGTTGGTTCCAGACAACTTGTAATTTTCAAGGAAAAATTGTAGGGATGAAGTTGATGCTTGATTGTTTGCCATTTGAAATTCTTGAAAATCAGAAATATGCAATTTTAGTATTTTTTAAAAATTAAACATTTAACAATGGCTAGATTAATAAATATAGCTCCCACTATGTTTCTCGGAATAATATCCCTCACCATTAATGCTGAAAATATCATATACTTCTACTGGGCCAAGATCCATATTTCACTTCCTCTTTGAGCTTACTTTGGCAAGTCACCTAAAGATAAGTTATTTAGGTAGGAACACCTTCCAATTGCATCCTATGCAACTCTTGGTTCAATTAGGTGAATAGCTCCTTATTCATTATCTACCCCATAGATAACCCCTACTTGCCTTGCCACCAATTTTCTCATTCTCAATGAAACAACCTAGTTGCGTCCAACCTATTACTTCAACAACCACACATTACTTGCTTGTGCTACCGCATCGCAACATGATGAATTGAATTGCCTTGCTTTGGCAAGCCTGAATACAATAGACCCCGATCATGATGGGTGTTTAAGTAAAAGAAGGCAAAACACAATATCTAGCGTTTGAGGGATTTCCATCTCATTATTAATTATTTTGTTGATCCCATCAACATGATCTACTTATTTGGATTGGTCAATCCCAAATAAATGATCAACCTTATTTATTATTATCTTGTTACGTTTTGCATGCATCAACCATATACCAAAAATAAATAACAAGAAAATAAATAAATAAACAAGAAAAATAAGCAGGGTATGGATATGACCCCTAAGACTAAGGTATTCCCAACCAATGAGAATATCTATAAGCCCTAAAGTGACAAGCTCATCTCCATGTGCTTCCATCTTTCGTCCACGTGTCCTATGCTTGTGTATCCTCCAAATCTTGTGGTTTCTTCAGTCTTTGATCTTCTTCTCCATGTCTTGGCTATCATTTAACTATCTAATACTAGCTAGCATCTATACTAAATAGAGAGACCTCGCAAGTTGAGGAAAAAGACGACACGCAAGCCATAAAATAATTAATTACATTAATTACAAGAAACAAAAAACCAAAACAAACCACCAAATAAACATCCACAACCTAGGCCACATCCATCCACCATGCAGTAAAGCACATCAAACAATTAAAATCCAATTTTAACGTGCTTCGTCCATTTTAATTGAGTTTGGATTTTCTAGGGTCAAAACAGTCCAAGGGCACCACCAAAATAGTTGGCCGAACCCCATAGGAGCGTCCAAGCCGGGCCGAACCGGTCGGCCCTAGCCCGCACGGTCCAACAGACGGCTAGGCCGCGACCTAGGCTTAGCGCGCAAGGAAGGGGGCGGACTGCCCTAGGGTCAAACCATAGGGTTGATTATGAAACCCTTCCACTTTTCCTTGTGTGCTTATTTCCAATTGATGAGAAAATCTCCTTTTTCTCCAATTGTACCCAAACCTTAGGTTTTCAAAACCCAAAACTCAAATCCTATGTGAAAGAAATTTGCCAAATTTTATACGATATGTAAAATTGTCACAATATCTATTGAATCATATTAAACTTGCATCATTATGCTAAACTTCAGTTTTCGCAAAAAGTAACAGTTATAGTGTAAAAACTGATTCAAGTAACACATAATATCATGTTATGCGCTACAACCTGTGGCTCTGATACCACTGTAGGTTTTTGATGCAGGTAACGCAGTGGAATAACAAGAATTAAACCTGCTCAAAACCCCACACGGATCGCAGGCAAGCACTCATAACATGATTAGGGTTAACGAAACGTGTACCTTAGTTTGTGTGATCACCACGAAGAATTGTGTCTCCGTCTTTATGAATATCCACACCTAGTATTGCAGATGGAGTCCTTCTCCACGTCAAGTGCTAGAAACGGAAGAAGGATGAAAGATATCACACAACACGGAGCACCAAGAGCGTCGTGCGCCACAAGGAGTGGTCGACGGCTTGGAAAGGCGGACGGGTCAGGGCTTCGGCCTCAACTCTATCTCTCTCTCTCTGCTTGCTTTGATATTTATCTCAAGAATGACTTTTTATAAGAACTAATAAGGTAGACTCCCCTTATATAATTAATAACTCTGTATTAACTACATACTTGCTCCAATACTAATCATGTCCATACACGGATTAGTCCACCTTACAAATTAGTCCAACTAACTTTGCTTGTGTTTGATTTATGATCCTATAAATTAATTAGTCAAACTAATTAATGTCCAAATCAGTTTAATCCATAAGGTGAGTGACCCCATAGGTTTCTACTTAGTTGGTAGTAACTATTAGAAACATAGAGCGGTGTCTAACAAGACATCTATGTCATCCAACTAATACAAAAGTCATTGATCTGAAAAATGTTAGCGTGTTGTATCTGTAACACCCCCAAAACAACCAAGCCGAAAGCCCGGGGATGTCACTCTGTACCCGAGGTTAAACCTGGATACAAAGAATCCAAACGAAATCCTTAAAACAAATAATTAAAACTTTGAATCTTTTCTCGCCACAAACATGGGAATTATTCCAATCTAGAGATTCTCTAAGTCTAGCCGAAGTTCTAAAGTAACTAAATGTGATCTACTAAAAGTTTTCTATGTATGTCGGGTCGCGCTCCCGTTACTCCAAGCTTCCACTTAAACTTGTGGTGCAAAAAGAAAAAAGAAACACCACAGTTTCCAAAGTCAGCGGAAAATACTGAGTAAGCAACACCAAGACATGTAAACAGATTATAAAGCAGTTTATAAAAACGACACATGCTTTTGAAGTGTAAAGAATTCGAGTGAGAGTATAAGTATGAAATAAGAATTCACCAATCTTTTCTTTTTATCACTTCACTTGTGGGAAAACATTCCCGAACTCTTTTCACTTTAGTATCTCAATTAGGGAAACATTCCAAAACTTCCTTCCTTGTCCCATCGGTACTTTCAAATTTAAACGGTAAAGGTTCAATCTTGGAAATCCATATTTTATCTTGTTCACACGGGGAAGATCTACTAATAACTGGCTACCAGACCATAAGTGTCAACACCCCCCTAAGACTTCTTGCGGCCAGAGAGGTAAGTACATGGAGTGAACTCGGGGCGGTTGCGGCCGAGCAAAATAAAATAAAGGGGTCGAGAGACGTAGTCCACATCGACCAAAGCTCAAAATATTGATCCCCGGTAAAACTATTCCACTTTACGTCTTTACGTTTTATTATCATCTCATGTGATAGTTGTGATAGATTCACCTTTGTAAAATCAGTAAACTTTCTCAAATAAATAGTTCAAGTAGATATTCAAAATTTCAGACAATAAATCACAAAATCAGTTTGACACGAAAGAACAGATGGGCGCTAGGCCTGGCATGTTTACTTACCTCAACACATAGCCATCACAGCAAACTAGGCGTAGTACTCGACGTATCCTTCGTCGGAGAACTCGTTGCCTACAATCTATATTTCCTAATTAATACATTGCTAGAACAAACACAAACAACACAAACAAAGTCCCATATGCAATGCAGGTGTAACCCCCTTAGTAGTTTCCCACGTTCCAAAACAACTTACTGTTTATTATTATAAAACATGGCTTATAATATTATCTAATTTTTACTACTATAAAACATGACCCAAGAGTATTATTTTACAAAATATTACCCTTGAATAAACCCTAAAAGAAATAATTCTAAAGAGTTTTTAACAAGGCTTTCAGTCCCCCATAACTTCTCCTTCAAATTTTGAGCGTTGAGTAGTAAAAAAAATAGTTATCCACTATGAGATTCGAACCCAAGACCATCTTTAATACTAGCCAAAACTTTAACCACTAGGCCACAACCCCTTTTGTTGTCTCCTTCCCAACTACTACTACCATAATATAATAGTTAACTCATAATATTAATAACAATAAAAACAAAACAAAGGAAAGAAAAAGAGCAGAGGAGCTGACGGGTATTCATACCCGAACAGAGAGAGCACGACGGGAATGAGTGGTGGAGGCCGACAGTGGCGTCATGGATAGGGGGGACGACGGCGGTGAGGTCACCGGTGGCGAACGGCGGCGGGACAGCGGTGTCGGCAGCGGCTCGGTCGGACCCGGCAGTGGGTTTCGGAGAATCCGAATGGGAAGGAGAGAGATGGGTGATAGAGATTGAGAGCTTGAGTTTTGTGAATTCTCTCTGGGTTTGAGGGGTTTAAATAGGCTAGAGAGATGAGAAGTACGGCGAGTGGTAGGAGACCCACTTTGAAAACTTCGATTTTGAATCGGGAATAAAAATTGGGAAAATTGGATTGCTTGAAGCTAAATTATCAAGCTTCGATGAGTTTGTATCGGATTGGGACTGAGTTGGGACAAAAATAAGTGCTTTTGGTGGAGTTTTGGGGCGGCTAGGCATTGGGGCGGTGCTATGGTCGGAGAAGTCTCCTGTTCATAGCAGGAGATGAGGAAGAAGATGATTACTTTAGGGAAAAGACACTTTCACCCCCACTAGTTTAGGCTTAGTACAACAAGCACCCCCTTAGTTAAATAAAAGACACTAAATACATAAAAGCACCTACGTAGTTTATAACATTAAAATTAATTTTTAAATAATAAAAACTACTACCCAAACTTGTAGTAATGTCATATTAACACCCAATATTATTATAAAATATCTGTTAACATATTAACACCTAATATTTGTAAAAAATACATGTTTCTAAATAACAGGGTATTTCATCCTCCCCCCTTAAATATAACTTTGTCCTCGAAGTTTAAACCAAATTCAAAACAACACAAAGGTATGAGTCTCCACTCTAGGTTATAACTACTAATAACTACTAAATGGAAACCTAATGTCATGTATGATATGAAATATTCTATAAGAAGTACCAAAACATGTATTTAAAAACCGAAGGATTACATCCTTCCCCCCCTTAGAGGAGTGACGTCCTCGCAACTCAAATATCTCATCAAAAGGTGAGGACGCTTCTTCCTCATACCATCCCTTCCTTCAACTTGGTAACGATACTTCAATGAAAAGGGAAACTCCAATATTATTTGATAGACTATTCCAACTAAAATTCCAAAAAATTCTACTTTTCCCAAAAACTTGAAGATAGGTTCTAAAATAACCAAAATACACAAGTCTCAAAAACGCTGTTTAGGCGAGGGTGGGCGGGAAACTACCAAAATACACAAGTCTCAAAAAAGCTGTTTAGGCGAGGGTGGGCGAGAAACTACTATCGTCCATGCTAATTCTTTAGTCTATCACTTCTCATGGGTCCTGCTCATCACCGCAATCCGCGCAACATTACCATTTTGTATTGTGGTTGCTGTTGTACCAGTTCCATTGTTTTTTTTTTGGAATTAGCTGGAGCGTTGGTGGTCCCCCACTTCCTTGATTCACCTGTCGGTTCCTAAATGATGGTGAACGGCACTCATAGGCACGATGACCCCCTTTTCCACAATTATTGCAAATGACCAAGTTTCCTTCGCAATCTTTTCCGGGATGGTACTTGTTGCATCGTTTGCAGTAGTGGCATCGAGGTGGCTCATCTCCATAGTTCTGCTTGTTACCACGGTATTGGCCTTGGTTACTTCCTCCATTGTTCGACTTGAACTTATTGTCTTGCCCCCCATTATTGGTTCTACCCTGATTGCTACCATTACCTCCAGCATTCTAAATCTTGCGCTTTCCACGATTCTCGTCTTGCATCTCTTGGATACACCACACAGATGCAACTCTATCATACACCTCTTGGAGAGTATCATAGGTTCTGCACATTAAGTCTATCTGTAGATGGAGTTGCAGACCTGACATAAACTTCCTAACCTTTGTTGCCTCATCATGCATAAGGGTTCCTGATAATCGGGCTAATTCCATGAACTTTTTGAAGTATTCAGTCATGGAATCACTTCCCTGCTTCAAGTTCACAAACTCGATGTACTTCTGATCCTGAATATGAGATGAACAGAAGGGAGTGCGAAGTGCAGTCTGAAGAGCTTCCCAATTGAAGTTGGGTTGAGCCAAGAAAGCTTGACGCGAGTTCCTCCACCAGACGTTTTCCTCATTCTTGAGGTAGAAGGCCGCGCAAACTACCTTGCGGTTCTCAGGGCACTCAACCAATTCAAGGATTTTGTCCATCTCATCTATCCAGTCTTCTTGTTCCACTGGATCCTCATTGCCTGAAACTTCTAGGCTTCATCTTACACACCTTCCTTCCCCAGTCTGTCGTATTCTGATCTCCATTGTTCATGTTCTGGGCCATTTGAGTAAATTGGGCAAAGAATTGCTCCATGTTGGTGTTGTTGTTGTTTGGTGCTGCCATTGAGACTTGACTACTTCTCCTGGTGTAGTATTGGTGTGATCTATTAGCCATAATCCTACACTATAACCTATTGTATCATTCATACAATACCCTAAAGTATAAATAAATAAATAAAATGCAATACATGGAATTTAATGAGCAACTAATCACGTAACATAACACATTGATCATCAAACAATTAGTTTCACATGCATTTGCACACAGGCTGATCACACAAGGATTTCGAAAACAATCCCCAACTTGTGATTAACTAACCCGTACTCCCATGAAAGGCTGAAACCCATATTATTTAGCAAATTTGGTAGGCCAAAGTTCTTAGCTAGGAGAGGGTGGGTGGGAATCATTGCTCACTACGCCTATTTTCTAAAGATTTAAACACATAACAGCCCTACTCAAGACTACCCAAATTCCCAACGGCTTGTCAAATTTTAAATTCTTTGCCTATGTCCATTTTAAATTTCCCTACAGGTTTTAGATTTCCCTTTTGGATAGCCTGGCTCTGATAACAACTGTAACACCCCCCAAAACAACCAAGCCGGAAGCCTGGGGATGTCACTCCGTACCCGAGGTTAAACCCGGATACAAGGAGGTTTTATAACAGAGAATCAAAACGAAATCCTTGAAATAAATAATTAAAACTTTAAATCATGTCTCGCCATCGGCATTATTCCAATCTAGAGATTCTCTAATTCTAACTGAAGTTCTAAAGTAAATAAATGTGATCTACTAAACTTTTTCAATGTATGTCGAGTCGCGCTCCCGTTACTCCAAGCTTCCACCTAACCTGTGGTGCAGAAATAAAAAGAAACACCACAGTTTCCAAAGTCAGCAGAAAATACTGAATTAGCAACACCAGACATGTAAACAGATTATGAAGCAGTGTATAAAAACGACACATACTTTTGATGAGTAAAGAATTCGAGTAAGAGTATAAGTATGAAATAAGAATTTTACCAATCTTTTTTTTATCACTTCTCCTGTGGGGAAACATTCCCAAACTCTTTTTACTTTAGTATCTCAATTAGGGAAACATTCCCAAACTTCTTTCCTTGTCCCATCGGGACTTTCAAATTTAAACAATAAAGGTCCAATCTTGGAAATCCATATTTTATCTTGTTGACACGGGGAAGATCTACTAATAACTGGCTACCAAACCATAAGTGTCGACACCCCCCTAAGACTTCTTGCGGCCAGAGAGGTAAGGACATGGAGCGAACTCGGGGCGGTTGCGGATGAGCAAAATAAAATAAAGGGGTCGAGAGACGTAGTCCACATCGACCAAACCTCAAAGTATTGATCCCCGGTACAACTATTCAACTTTACGTCTTTACGTCTTATTATCATCTCATGTGATAGTTGTGATAGAATCACCTTTGTAAAATCAGTAAACTTTCTCAAATAAACAGTTCAAGTAGATATTCAAATTTTGAGATAATAAATCACAAAAGCAATTTGACACGAAAGAAGATATGGGCGCTAGGCCTGGCATATTTACTTACCTCAACAAATAGCAATCACAGCAAACTAGTCGTAGTACTCGACGTATCCTTCGTTGGAGAAATCGTTGCCTACAATCTATATTTCCTAATTAATACATTGCTAGAACAAACACAAACAACACAAAAAAAATCCAATATGCAATGCAAGTGCAACCCCCTTAGTAGTTTCCCACGTTTCAAAATAACTTATAGTATATTATTATAAAACATGGCTTATAATATTATCTAATTTTCACTACTATAAAACATGATCCAAGAGTATTATTTTCAAAATAGTAGCCTTAAACAAGGAAATAAACCCTAAAAGAAATAATTCTAAGGAGTTTTTAACAACGCTTTCATTCCCCCAGAACTTATCCTTTAAATTTTGAGTGTTAAGTAGTAAAAAAAAATAGTTATCCACTATGAGATTCGAACCCAAGACCATCTTTAATACTAGCCAATACTTTAACCACTGGGCCACAGCCCCTTTTTTGTCTCCTTCCCATCTACTACTACCATAAACTAACAGTTAACTCATAATATTAATAACAATAAAAACAAAAGAAGGAAAGAAAAAGAGAAGAGGAGCAGACGGGTATTCATACTCGAACAGAGAGAGAACGACGGGAATGAGTGGTGGAGGCCGACGGTGGCGTCGGGGACAGGACGGAAGACGTCGGCGAGTTCACCGGTGGCGGAAAATGGCGGCGAGGTCACCGTTGACGGACGGCGGCGGGACAGAGGCTTCGGCAGCGGCTTGGTCGGACCCGGTAGTGGGTTCCGGCGCATCCAAATGGGAAGGACAGAGATGGGTGAGAGACATTGAGAGCTTGAGTTGTTTGGATTCTCTTTGGGTTTGAGGGGTTTAAATAGGCTAGAGAAATGAGAAATCCGGCGAGTGGTAGGAGACCCACTTCGAAAACTTCTCTTTTGAATCGGGAATAAAAATTGGCGAAATTGGATTGCTTGAAGCTAAATTATCGAGCTTTGATGAGTTTGTATCGGATTGGGGCTGAACTGGAGAATAAGTGCTTTTGGTGGAGTTTTGGGGCGGCTAGGCGTTGGGGCGGTGCTATGATCGGAGAAGTCTCCTGTTCTTAGCAGGAGATGAGGAGGAAGATGATTACTTTAGGGAAAAGACACTTTCACCCCCCCACTAGTTTAGGCTTAGTACAACAAGCACCCCCTTAGTTAAATACAAGACACTATAATAGTTATAAGAAAATACATAAAAGCACCTAGGTAGTTTATAACATTAAAATTAACTTTTAAATGATAACAACTATAGTAATGTCATATTAACACCCAATATTATTATAAAATACCTGTTTTAACATATTAACACCTAATATTTGTTAAAAATACCCGCTTATAAATAATAGGGTATTTCAGTATCTATCGTTTTGTCTCTATATCCGGATTGGACACGAGAATAATTATCACACTCGTATATCCAATCCATAGTTTCTCGATCCTGGGAATAGGCTTATCTATACAGATAACATTATTATCTCCTTATTGATTTACCTGAGTCAGTCAAGACATTCCATAAGCACTACCCCTCAAGTTGTCGTGGATACTTGCTCCCATTACGTGGGAGGGAAAAATCCTCTCTACATCACTACCAACTCTAAGTTTGCTTCCTATCATGCCCGATGACTACCTTTATAGCTACCTAGTTGCGGCGTAACGCTTGATAATATCAAAACATGATATTTCACAAATAGAGTATTCAGTGTTTTTAGATCTAAGGACTACAACACCATTAGCGGTACGAGAAGCACTTGTGACTGAGAAATAATCTAATGTAGCTTTCTCGTTGTGGGTCAATCTCGTATGCCATTACTCGTAATACATACCCATGTGTTAGACGGGATATCTCCATATCAATCTACCAACATACTAGTCTGTAGTGATCGTCCTGTTAACCAATATAATGGACTAGGGATATTTAGGATAAACAACACATTGTAATCTAAGGACTTCATTATATTAAATATCTCCATAAATAATAAATGAATGTTCCAGTCAAACAATGTTCATACTAAATATAGATTGGCTCTAGGGAATCTAGTCTTAAAGTGTGTATTGCAGGTATAAAACATGATCAAGATACTCTAGAAGGGGGGGGGTTTGAATAGAGTATGCAATATTTTTCTAAAAAATGAGATTTTGAAAACTTATCACAGAGCTAGAATAGACTTCCAAAGCTTTGAACAAGTATAGAAACTCCTTGAAATAATTTGTAATAGTCGGGAAATTCTCCAATGCTTTGAAGAAGCTCTTTGATGAACATTTTTGAATGGAATGAAATGCAGAACTGTAAAGAAGATGAATACGGTGATTTTTTACAAAATTCAGCCACCAATGGGCCTAATCTCTGCCTGAGGGATACTATCCCTCTAGGCTTTAAAAACCTTCTTATTATTCACAGACTTATTCCTAGATCTCAAGCCTAATTGAAATAGCTTACACTTATACAGTTTGTGGTTCCAAACCTATCTAGTTCCAGCTACAATATAATGAAACAATAAGAACCTCTTGTTTTTCACTTGAACAACTAATTCTAACATTTGGTGATGTATAAAAGATCTAATGAATTTTACAAATACGACACAAAAATGAAGAACAAAGAATAAGAAGTGAAGCTTGGAAGTGTTCTTCAGATGTCTAGAGTGATTGAGATGATTGATCTTCTTCACTGTTAAGCTCTCAATCTGTTTGAATGAGTGTTGATTGTTCTCCCCCAACTATTCTCATTTCTACTTCTATTCAGATCAACTCTCTTCTTGGTTGCAAATCCAGTATATAACAGAATAACAGCAACAACCTGAGAGATTTTAGGAACGAAATTCCTATAAATCCTCAACCACCTAACACCTTCTTTCAACAGCTATATTCAAATGACTGTTTTAATTTTCTTATGGAGGTTTGACCAAAGTCTAGAATTTCAAAACTTGAACACAAGTTAAGGAAAAATTCCAGAAAGAATAGCATAAGTATAGTGTTTTGTTTGGAAAATCAGATTAACCAATAAGCTTAGCTATTTTCTGAGAGAATAAACACTATAGATATATTTCTATATATATCCTCATGATAGCGAACATAAATATTAAGACTTAAATCAAGTCAATAACCAACCACATAGCCAGATATGTTAGCCTGCATCAAGAAACTGTTAGCCAGAATAACTTAGCTAAAGTCCAGTATAAACTCCAAAGCTTTGGAGCTTTGGCTTCCTTCAAAGTTTTGTCCTGCAAGCTGTGATTCTCAAGACATTTAAATTTAAAAACTTGTACAGAAATATAACCACAATATATAAGCTCAAGAATATTTGTGAGAGACAATAAAAGAACTTATAAATAACATTCAGTCTAATGCCCAGCATGCAACACAGAAAACTGTCAGCAAATATATAGTAAGACTAAAGGTAATGTTGAGCTTCAAAGCTTTGGAGCTTTGAACATGTCTCTCAAACAAACCTAGCTTTCATCATCTTAAAAGCATAAATCCACCTGAGTTTATACACATCCTTACTTTAATGGGATTGAATTATCAATCTTCTCCTTGATGAAGACAAAAAAAATATTCTTGCTGTCTCATTTATCCTGCAACTCAATAGCAATTAAAATACCAACAATACCAACAAATAGATGTAACTGTAGCATTTAACATATACTACATGAAACAAACTTAAACCAAAGTGAACTAACATAGATAAAACCTACATCATCCAATAATATTTCAGAAACCCAATGATAACTGAAATACAAACCACATTAACCACATAAATCTCTCCTAATTTTTTACTTTCATCAAAAGAGTTGGAGTAATGCAGGCTCTTTTCCAGATTTTTAAAATAAACAAAATACAAAACTAATTGAAAATAGTCTCCAAGGCTTTGAGAAATAAGAAAGAACGAAGATAGAAGAAGTGGTTCAAGGCTTTGAAACACTGTCTTCTGCTTCAGCATCCTTCTTGGTTTTCTTCTTCCCTCCTTTGGCCTTGCTATTTTTCTTGTCCTCTTCCTTGGCTGTCTCAGCTTCTACTTCTTGTTCCTCCTTCTGTGTTGATTCCTCATATGCTGAAGCTTCTTCTTGTTCTTCCTCCTATGCTTCATCATCACTTGATTCTTTTTCATCACCAGCTACCTCTTTATTACCAGCAACTTCATCAACAAAAACCTTATAAACATCAACTTTATTTCCAGCATCTCTACCAGCTTCATCATTTCCTGCTTCATCATCACTTTATTCAAACAAATCTTTTCAAGTGATCACCACTGGCACTTTCTTCTTGTTCTGGTTCTTGTTATTTTTCTTCTTCTTCTTCTTCTTCTTCTTCTTCTTCTTCTTCTCCTTCTTCTTCTTATTCTTCTTCTTCTTCTTCTTCTTCGTCTTCTTCTTCTTCTTCAGATTTACTGCTTCTCCAATAATCATATCAGAATATAAGCTATCAGCATCTTGACTCTCAGCAGATGGTACCTTCACCAGATTCAAACCATTGATGATCATATGTAGCTTTGCATCCACTGAAGACTTAAACTTCCCAACTTCCATGTACATGTTCAACAGACAGACCCTGTCTCAAATCCTGAAGTCCATCTTCCAGAAATTCTAGCTTATCGTCAATTCCATCTAGGTTGGTTGAAACTGTGTGTGTGGTTGCTTATGGGTTTGATGTAGTTCTTCTCCTTAAGCTCAACAGGAGACAATTCAAAGTAAAACTTCCACTTCTCTTTACTAGTCTGCACTACTCCAATCCTTTGAAGATAATTCTCATCAACTAACCCAAAACCACTAGTGTTCTTTTCTTCATCCTTCACAGGCACCTCAAAATGCTCAACGAAAAGAGGAAACTGTTTGCATAGGGTATGGAATGGATTCTGGTCCTAATACCACAATACACCATATGTTCCATCACAACACTAGGTAAATCAATGTCAAAGCCTTGACATATCATATATATCATATTCAAAACCCTATCAGTAACCAGTTCCTTTGAATGTTTTATCAGAACTACACACCTCATAATAATAGAAAAAAAAATTTGGCTTCTGATAACTCTATATTAGAGTTATATTTCTTCTACGTTTGTGTACCGTTTTGTGTAGTTTCCGTGTTGAATATATTATAAATACACTATGAACTTGAGGAAATTTAGTAAGTGTAGCTTTGAGCGATAAATTGCTAATCCGGGCGTTTCTCGTGTTAATTTATGCTATTTTGTCACGTTTGATCGCACGGGTGTGTTTAGTGTTGTTTTGACAGGAAACGTAACTCGGAGACTGAAAGAAGAGGAGAAACGAACTTCGGAAATTGAGACAAAGCTCGGGATTTGAGAGAAGAAGACAAGTTCAGCATATCACACGACTTGCAAAACTGAGGTCGTGTGATCTGGAGCAAGACTTGGAATAAATTTGGAGGAGAAAATTGAGCAACTCACTGTTTCCACGATCAGAGTGGATGGTCGTAGGATCTAAGGAGATCACATGATCAGAGATAATACCTGAGCAGATCACACGATCAGATAAAGATCTGAGGCAAAAGAGAAGCAGATCCCACGATCTGCTTTAAGGAAGTCGTGCGATCTGCTTAAGAAGAAGAAAAACACACGGAAGATCTCCTAAACCTAATGGGAGATAATTAATACCTAAAAGACTACAATTAAGAGGAGTCTGATTGGGAAGAAATAAGACGAACGTGGGAAGAGAAGGAGGACGGACGCAACAAGAGGAGGACTCCTCCTCCATTGAAGCTCGAAGTTTGATTTCTTCTTCCTTTCTCTCAATCTTTGTTATGGAGAAACTTGTTAATCTTGTTTGGGTGACTATTATTAGCTAGACGTTTTGCTAGGCGTCTCTATGAGAGCCTAGGGTTCATGTAAACGATGATATTTTCCGGATTTGATCTTTGCTTCATGATTTCTTGATTTCTTCTTTTGAATCAATTCTAGTTTCTTGTTTGTGTTAGTAATCCTAATTGAGTGACACGGTTAGGAGATAAAACTAGGGTTCAAGAACTAGGGTTTGTTCAATAGTTGATTCATGCTTAAAGTTAGCAATATTTTAATTCAATTGTTCATGTACTGTGCTTAATACTCAGTGTTAATGGAGTAGCTAACCGGAAACACTGCTTAGTTAGGGAATGCACGACAGTGATTCTAACTAACTAGGATGAGACTTGAACATCAATCCCGTATCACTGAGACTGAGAAGAGATGTTTTAGGATTGGCTAGTGTGGGTAGATTCGGTAGGTGAGATTCGACTGTTTCGTGCAACGGCGGACCGACAGGACCCGTTGTCGTGCATGTCGTTAGCCTACTAGAACGGACCGGTAGACACAAAAGACCGACAGGAGATTGTAGTCTACCGTGAAGTAGAATGACTTGAGACCGATAGGAGATAGTCAGTGCTGTTACCCGGCTTAGTTAGAATATAGTTAACGTGTTGCTCAGATAATCCGGAAATCGTCTACAGCCGTAGGTGATCTAGAGATTGCCTAGTTTCTCCAAACTTGTTTCTTAAACATAATAAAAATACAAAAATATTAGATTACTTGTTATTTCAATTCTAAAATCAATCAACTCTTTCCTCCTGCACCGTACTCTAAATTAAATAACTAATTAAATAGTCTCGAGTCTGTCCTCGTGGGATCGATAACTCGGGGTTGAAATACCAACCCTATATTACTTGACCGTGCACTTGCGCATACGCGTTAAGAAATCGCGTCAAGTTTTTGGCGCCGTTGCCGGGGACAGCGGTAGATCATTTAGTTAGTAGTTAGTTTAGAGTAATTTTATTTTAGTTTTTATTCTATATCTCTGTGCTTCACGGGTGTCTTGTGAGTCTGATTTTCAGGAACGCAGGAAGCAAGAGACAATATAAGCATGTGGAGCGAAGACTGTTATTCGGGTCCCCCCTACTGTTTCCACTGCAGGGGTAACCACGAAGACGAGGACGCATGCATAATTTGGTGCTACGTATGCGGAATTTGGCACGAACGTAGAGACTCATGTCAAGTACATGACCCCCAGCTCCATCAGCACCAGGAAGACTCATCAGCGGATATGGCAGAACGGCGTAGTATTATGAATGACATTGAAGTGTGCGCCAATTTTTTGTCCATAGATGCAAAATTACCACAAGGGGATTCAGCCACAGGTAGGGAATACGTGAGGGAGATGTTGGAGAGGATAAAGAAACGTATAGACAAACTGTCAACAGCAGGGGAATCTAGTATTCAAGAGCCACAAGAGGAGCCCTTGCCACATGACACTGAGCCTCACATTGAACCTTCATCATCCACACCACAAGTGGAAGAAGAGATACATAAGCCGAACGAAGACTGCAGTGTCCAGAAACCATTGGTGGACACCGCCATTATTGAGGACTCAGACTCTGATTCAGACTGGGGTGGACCTGTGTGCCAAAGATGGGAAGATCTGCCGTATTGCGAGCCAAAACTGCACGCACCCTCACATCCTTGGCATGAATGGGAAGACACCGAAATTGTAACCCTGTGGTGTGCCGACGATGAAGCTGGTGAAACACTTGTGCTCAATGCTATTGAGGTAAAAGCCCCAACTTTGCTTAATAATGAATTCTCCAAATCTTATGTCACGCAAGTCTGCAATGAGCTGGAAAAATTATTGTATGGAGATTCTTATGGGGAAGAATGTGATGAGCAACTTCCAATATCTTGTTCTATGGGCGATTCTATTTATCATCCATATGCCATAGTCAAAGAGTTGGAAGTCTGCAAGTGTGGGGGTGTGGATAATTTTCATGTGTCATTTGAAGAGCATATAGCATCAAGGAAATACTACTGGGATGATTTCATGGCCAGAGATTCATTTGAGCAATGTGGTACTTGGTGGAAGTTTCTCAAGAAGATCAATTGCAAAATGAAAGGAGTCAGCTTCCACAATTGTCCACCTTCTTCAGAGCACAGGGGTGCACGTGAAGTTATCGAGAAGAGATGGTGGGTAAAGAAGAAGTGGAGGGATAAAGCAGTCTCCACTATCCTTTTCGGTTGAGGTAACCGGGTCGGGCTGTCGACCTTAAACTACAAGCGCTGCTTGGGAGGCAACCCAATGTAGATTAGGATGCAATTTGTTTCTGTTTTTGCTTTTAGTTCTCCATATTTGATTTTGAGGGGTGAGAGAGAGTTGTGTTAATTCTTCCAATCAGTGTACAGGGACATAGGTACAGAAGACGCTACGGATTCCCCTTCTTGATGCGTGTGATAGATGTTGAGTAGGCGCATCGGAATCCGGACGCGAGGTGAGACTTTTCCGGAAACTGTCAACGGTCCACAAGACCCCTTCTTGTTGCAGTTTCGCGGCAACGGTGCCCATGTAGGTCCGGGCACCCAGGTACGTCTAACACTCTCTTTCCAGTCTACGTTTTTGAGCGATGCATGTTGCAATCCACCGCCTACACATTTAAGCGATGAGTCCTCCTTCATTATCTCTAAATTCGTTGAGGACAACGAAACGCTTAAGTGTGGGGGGGGGTTTGTATCTATGTTCACTAGCCGTGTCTTTGTTTGCGTCGCCTTGTTACATATAGTTATGTGTTCATATTGTGTTGGTTTGTGGTAGGAGTGTGTAGTTTATGAATTTTGATAGCACTTTTACATTATTGAGTTCCCTACCCAAAACTTGTGTTTAATCGAGTTGGCCAAAAGCATATAGAGTTAGGATTTAAAAAAAAAAAAAATCATAAAATTTTAAATTTTTGAGAAAGGGCAATCGGAGAGAGTGAATGGGGAGAGGGCTTAATGATAGAATTCATTAGGAGTATGAAAATATGAGGTGAGGTAGACGCGAGAATCTGGAGTAGGAAGACTTATAGGGCTAATGCACATTAGAAATGCGAGTAGCTGCCTCTCGGACTAGTTATCCTACTAGCGCTACACCACCGTCACTTAGGTAGTCGTCAACCCTCCTCGTAGTGGCAACGGAACAGCTGTGCGAGTGATGTTTATGGGGGCCTCACGTCCCGTCTCCATCTCCTAGGTCCACTAGTTACCCCTATTGATCCGTTTACCCCTTTTATTCACAGCCTCTAGCCTAGGAAGCCTTTCATTGTGACTTTCATCACTTGTTAGAATGGTCCTTTCCTATGCGTCATGATAGAGGGAGTTGAGTTAGGGAGGTTCGATGAGGGTGAGCTGATTTGATACATCTTACGTGGATTCTCTTACATGTCGTCTTTTGAGGGGATGTGAGGGTGAGTTAGAGACGGTAGCACACTTCGGTGTGGCGGTGAGTCGTGTCCTTACACCACGATCACAGGTGGAGTACCGTAGTGCGTGGTATTTCTTCCGCACGTCATGGGGTGGGGGTTGGTTGATCTTATAGGAGGTCGTGCTTATGCTTTATTTATATTCTCTATATCTTACGTGATGAGGAGGATCGGTTGGAAAAGCACATTTACACATTGACTACTGGGTTCGTGATTTGCTTTGCATCAAGTGTGGGGGTGTCGACATCTATGTTATTACATCACTAATTTGACACATTCCACCCCGATGTTATCTAATTATGATATTTGATCTCCTCGGATATTACTACCGTATTGTCGGCTCCATGTGCTTAATGTTATTGTGTGGAAATGGAAAAAAAAGAGAGAAAAAAAAAAGTAAAATAGAAAGTGGAAGTGAAATTGAAAGGGAATAAAGGAGCAAGCTTGAAATTGAAGACCGGGGAGATTAGCTACTGTTCGAGATCACTTCTTCAAATTTGTGGCCGCGAGAACGGTGTTGCACCAAGATTGAGGGAATGAGGGCCGGAGTAGTGAGATTCGGTGTGGTTCCTTGGATTTTGGTGAGGGAGTGTGAGAATCGGGTTTTGTGAGTAAGATCATGACGTCTAGGACTACGCTTATAAATATCCTATCCTACCCGTCCTAAACCGTCAACAATTTAACCCGTGGATAAATAGCTCGGATGGTAAGTTCCAGGGATACGTTTGATGAGTGTGCGGAAGCAACATTTTTTGTGTTCGTGCCCGTTCTGTCTAACGAAACTGGCCGCAAGTTCTACCGATCACCAAAGTTATAGAACTTCCGAGGAATATGAGAGCCTTATGACTTGCCGGTTTACTTTTTGAGATTGCCCAATCTCTAACTAAAGAAAAAAAATGTGTCGTTTCAATATTTGCATTGTGACATAATCGAGTTGCATTGTATAGTCATGTAGATTGCATGGGTGTGTGTGTTGTTTGTGTCACATGGCTAGTGAAGTTCAATGCAATTCGGTGGATTGAAAATCATAGTGTGAGAGATGTTTTTGATTTTGCTCGGGACACGCAAAAAGGTAGTGTGGGGGGATTTGATAACTCCATATTAGAGTTATATTTCTTCTACGTTTGTGTACCGTTTTGTGTAGTTTCCGTGTTGAATATAGTATAAATACACTATGAACTTGAGGAAATTTAGTAAGTGTAGCTTTGAGCGATAAATTGCTAATCCGGGCGTTTCTCGTGTTAATCTATGCTATTTTGTCACGTTTGATCGCACGGGTGTGTTTCGTGTTGTTTTGACAGGAAACGTAACTCGGAGACTGAAAGAATAGGAGAAACGAACTTCGGAAATTGAGACAAATCTCGGGATTTGAGAGAAGAAGACAAGTTCAGCAGATCACACGACTTGCAAAACTGAGGTCGTGTGATCTGGAGCAAGACTTAGAATAAATTTGGAGGAGAAAATTGAGCAACTCACAGTTTCCACGATCAGAGTGGATGGTCGTAGGATCTAAGGAGATCACATGATCAGAGATAATACCAGAGCAGATCACACGATCAGATATAAGATCTGAGGCAAAAGAGAAGCAGATCGCACGATCGGCTTTAAGGAAGTCGTGCGATCTGCTTAAGAAGAAGAAAAACACACGGAAGCTCTCCTAAACCTAATGGGAGATAATTAATACCTAAAAGACTAAAATTAAGAGGAGTCTCATTGGGAAGAAATAAGACGAACGTGGGAAGAGAATGAGGACGGACGCAACAAGAGGAGGACTCCTCCTCGATTGAAGCTCGAAGTTTGATTTCTTCTTCCTTTCTCTCAATCTTTGTTATGGAGAAACTTGTTAATCTTGTTTGGGTGACTATTATTATCTAGACGTTTTGCTAGGCGTCTCTATGAGAGCCTAGGGTTCATGTAAACGATGATATTTTCCGGATTTGATCTTTGCTTCATGATTTCTTGATTTCTTCTTTTGAATCAATTCTAGTTTCTTGTTTATGTTAGTAATCCTAATTGAGTGACACGATTAGGAGATAAAACTAGGGTTCAAGAACTAGGGTTTGTTCAATAGTTGA
Organism: Linanthus parryae; assembly: GCA_023055425.1. NCBI lineage: Eukaryota > Viridiplantae > Streptophyta > Magnoliopsida > Ericales > Polemoniaceae > Linanthus > Linanthus parryae. The sequence goes on along the minus strand of JALGPY010000011.1, from coordinate 27,216,672 downwards.
TTCATGCTTAAAGTTAGCAATATTTTAATTCAATTTTTCATGTACTGTGCTTAATACTCAGTGTTAATGGAGTAGCTAACCTGAAACACTGCTTAGTTAGGGAATGCACGACAGTGATTCTAACTAACTAGGATGAAACTTGAACATCAATCCCGTATCACTGAGACTGAGAAGAGATGTGTTAGGATTGGCTAGTGTGGGTAGATCCAGTAGGTGAGATTCGACTGTTTCGTGCAACGGTGGACCGACAGGACCCGTTGTCGTGCATGTCGTTAGCCTACTAGAACGGACCGGTAGACACAAGAGACCGACAGGAGATTGTAGTCTACCGCGAAGTAGAATGACTTGAGACCGATAGGAGATAGTCAGTGCTGTTACCCGACTTAGTTAGAATATAGTTAACGTGTTGCTCAGATAATCCGGAAATCGTCTACAGCCGTAGGTGATCTAGAGATTGCCTAGTTTCTCCAAACTTGTTTCTTAAATATAATAAAAATACAAAAATATTAGATTACTTGTTATTTCAATTCTAAAATCAATCAACTCTTTCCTCCTGCACCGTACTCTAAATTAAATAACTAATTAAATAGTCTCGAGTCTGTCCTCGTGGGATCGATAACTCGGGGTTGAAATACCAACCCTATATTACTTGACCGTGCACTTGCGCATACGCGTTAAGAAATCGCGTCAAGTTTTTGGCGCCGTTGCCGGGGACAGAGGTAGATCATTTAGTTAGTAGTTAATTTAGAGTAATTTTATTTTAGTTTTTATTCTATATCTCTGTGCTTCACGGGTCTCTTGTGAGTCTGATTTTCAGGAACGCATGAAGCAAGAGACAATATAAGCATGTGGAGCGAAGACTGTTATTCGGGTCCCCCCTACTGTTTCCACTGCAGGGGTAACCACGAAGACGAGGACGCATGCATAATTTGGTGCTACGTATGCGGCATTTGGCACGAACGTAGAGACTCATGTCAAGTACATGACCCCCAGCTCCATCAGCACCAGGAAGACTCATCAGCGGATATGGCAGAACGGCGTAGTATTATGAATGACATTGAAGTGTGCGCCAATTTTTTGTCCATAGATGCAAAATTACCATAAGAGGATTCAGCCACAGGTAGGGAATACGTAAGGGAGATGTTGGAGAGGATAAAGAAACGTATAGACAAACTGTCAACAGCAGGGGAATCTAGTATTCAAGAGCCACAAGAGGAGCCCTTGCCACATGACACTGAGCCTCACATTGAACCTTCATCATCCCCACCACAAGTGGAAGAAGAGATACATAAGCCGAACGAAGACTGCAGTGTCCAGAAACCATTGGTGGACACCGCCATTATTGAGGACTCAGACTCTGATTCAGACTGGGGTGGACCTGTGTGCCAAAGATGGGAAGATCTGCCGTATTGCGAGCCAAAACTGCACGCACCCTCACATCCTTGGCATGAATGGGAAGACACCGAAATTGGAACCCTGTGGTGTGCCGACGATGAAGCTGGTGAAACACTTGTGCTCAATGCTATTGAGGTAAAAGCCCCAACTTTGCTTAATAATGAATTCTCCAAATCTTATGTCACGCAAGTCTGCAATGAGCTGGAAAAATTATTGTATGGAGATTCTTATGGGGAAGAATGTGATGAGCAACTTCCAATATCTTGTTCTATGGGCGATTCTATTTATCATCCATATGCCATAGTCAAAGAGTTAGAAGTCTGCAAGTGTGGGGGTGTGGATAATTTTCATGTGTCATTTGAAGAGCATATAGCATCAAGGAAATACTACTGGGATGATTTCATGGCCAGAGATTCATTTGAGCAATGTGGTACTTGGTGGAAGTTTCTCAAGAAGATCAATTGCAAAATGAAAGGAGTCAGCTTCCACAATTGTCCACCTTCTTCAGAGCACAGGGGTGCACGTGAAGTTATCGAGAAGAGATGGTGGGTAAAGAAGAAGTGGAGGGATAAAGCAGTCTCCACTATCCTTTTCGGTTGAGGTAACCGGGTCGGGCTGTCGACCTTAAACTACAAGCGCTGCTTGGGAGGCAACCCAATGTAGATTAGGATGCAATTTGTTTCTGTTTTTGCTTTTAGTTCTCCATATTTGATTTTGAGGGGTGCGAGAGAGTTGTGTTAATTCTTCCAATCAGTGTACAGGGACATAGGTACAGAAGACGCTACGAATTCCCCTTCTTGATGCGTGTGATAGATGTTGAGTAGGCGCATCGAAATCCGGACGCGAGGTGAGACTTTTCCGGAAACTGTCAACGGTCCACAAGACCCCTTCTTGTTGCAGTTTCGCGGCAACGGTGCCCATGTAGGTCCGGGCACCCAGGTACGTCTAACACTCTCTTTCCAGTCTACGTTTTTGAGCGATGAATGTTGCAATCCACTGCCTACACATTTAAGCGATGAGTCCTCCTTCATTATCTCTAAATTCTTTGAGGACAACGAAACGCTTAAGTGTGGGGGGGTTTGTATCTATGTTCACTAGCCATGTCTTTGTTTGCGTCGCCTTGTTACATATAGTTATGTGTTCATATTGTGTTGGTTTTGTGGTAGGAGTGTGTAGTTTATGAATTTTGATAGCACTTTTACATTATTGAGTTCCCTACCCAAAACTTGTGTTTAATCGAGTTGGCCAAAAGCATATAGAGTTAGGATTTAAAAAAAAAAAAAAAATCATAAAATTTTAAATTTTTGAGAAAGGGCAATCGAAGAGAGTGAATGTGGAGAGGGCTTAATGATAGAATTCATTAGGAGTATGAAAATATGAGGTGAGGTAGACGCGAGAATCTGGAGTAGGAAGACTTATAGGGCTAATGCACATTAGAAATGCGAGTAGCTGCCTCTCGGACTAGTTATCCTACTAGCGCTACACCACCGTCACTTAGGTAGTCGTCAACCCTCCTCGTAGTGGCAACGGAACAGCTGTGCGAGTGATGTTTATGGGGGCCTCACGTCCCGTCTCCATCTCCTAGGTCCACTAGTTACCCCTATTGATCCGTTTACCCCTTTTATTCACAGCCTCTAGCCTAGGAAGCCTTTCATTGTGACTTTCATCACTTGTTAGAATGGTCCTTTCCTATGCGTCATGATAGAGGGAGTTGAGTTAGGGAGGTTCGATGAGGGTGAGCTGATTTGATACATCTTACGTGGATTCTCTTACATGTCGTCTTTTGAGGGGATGTGAGGGTGAGTTAGAGACGGTAGCACACTTCGGTGTGGCGGTGAGTCGTGTTCTTACACCACGATCACAGGTGGAGTACCGTAGTGCGTGGTATTTCTTCCGCACGTCATGGGGTGGGGGTTGGTTGATCTTATAGGAGGTCGTGCTTATGCTTTATTTATATTCTCTATATCTTACGTGATGAGGAGGATCGGTTGGAAAAGCACATTTACACATTGACTACTGGGTTCGTGATTTGCTTTGCATCAAGTGTGGGGGTGTCGACATCTATGTTATTACATCACTAATTTGACACATTCCACCCCCATGTTATCTAATTATGATATTTGATCTCCTCGGATATTACTACCGTATTGTCGGCTCCATGTGCTTAATGTTATTGTGTGGAAATGGAAAAAAAAGAGAGAAAAAAAAAAAGTAAAATAGAAAGTGAAAGTGAAATTGAAAGGGAATAAAGGAGCAAGCTTGAAATTGAAGACCGGGGAGATTAGCTACTATTCGAGATCACTTCTTCACATTTGTGGCCGCGAGAACGGTGTTGCACCAAGATTGAGGGAATGAGGGCCGGAGTAGTGAGATTCGGTGTGGTTCCTTGGATTTTGGTGAGGGAGTGTGAGAATCGGGTTTTGTGAGTAAGATCATGACGTCTAGGACTACGCTTCTAAATATCCTATCCTACCCGTCCTAAACCGTCAACAATTTAACCCGTGGATAAATAGCTCGGATGGTAAGTTCCAGGGATACGTTTGATGAGTGTGCGGAAGCAACATTTTTTGTGTTCGTGCCCGTTCAGTCTAACGAAACTGGCCGCAAGTTCTACCGATCACCAAAGTTATAGAACTTCCGAGGGAATATGAGAGCCTTATGACTTGCCGGTTTACTTTTTGAGATTGCCCAATCTCTAACTAAAGAAAAAAAATGTGTCGTTTCAATATTTGCATTGTGACATAATCGAGTTGCATTGTATAGTCATGTAGATTGCATGGGTGTGTGTGTTGTTTGTGTCACATGGCTAGTGAAGTTCAATGCAATTCGGTGGATTGAAAATCATAGTGTGAGAGATGTTTTTGATTTTGCTCGGGACGCGCAAAAAGGTAGTGTGGGGGGATTTGATAACTCCATATTAGAGTTATATTTCTTCTACGTTTGTGTACCGTTTTGTGTAGTTTCCGTGTTGAATATAGTATAAATACACTATGAACTTGAGGAAATTTAGTAAGTGTAGCTTTGAGCGATAAATTGCTAATCCGGGCGTTTCTCGTGTTAATTTATGCTATTTTGTCACGTTTGATCGCACGGGTGTGTTTCGTGTTGTTTTGACAGGAAACGTAACTCGGAGACTGAAAGAATAGGAGAAACGAACTTCGGAAATTGAGACAAATCTCGGGATTTGAGAGAAGAAGACAAGTTCAGCAGATCACACGACTTGCAAAACTGAGGTCGTGTGATCTGGAGCAAGACTTAGAATAAATTTGGAGGAGAAAATTGAGCAACTCACAGTTTCCACGATCAGAGTGGATGGTCGTAGGATCTAAGGAGATCACATGATCAGAGATAATACCTGAGCAGATCACACGATCAGATATAAGATCTGAGGCAAAAGAGAAGCAGATCGCACGATCGGCTTTAAGGAAGTCGTGCGATCTGCTTAAGAAGAAGAAAAACACACGGAAGCTCTCCTAAACCTAATGGGAGATAATTAATACCTAAAAGACTACAATTAAGAGGAGTCTCATTGGGAAGAAATAAGACGAACGTGGGAAGATAATGAGGACGGACGCAACAAGAGGAGGACTCCTCCTTGATTGAAGCTCGAAGTTTGATTTCTTCTTCCTTTCTCTCAATCTTTGTTATGGAGAAACTTGTTAATCTTGTTTGGGTGACTATTATTATCTAGACGTTTTGCTAGGCGTCTCTATGAGAGCCTAGGGTTCATGTAAACGATGATATTTTCCGGATTTGATCTTTGCTTCATGATTTCTTGATTTCTTCTTTTGAATCAATTCTAGTTTCTTGTTTATGTTAGTAATCCTAATTGAGTGACACGATTAGGAGATAAAACTAGGGTTCAAGAACTAGGGTTTGTTCAATAGTTGATTCATGCTTAAAGTTAGCAATATTTTAATTCAATTTTTCATGTACTGTGCTTAATACTCAGTGTTAATGGAGTAGCTAACCTGAAACACTGCTTAGTTAGGGAATGCACGACAGTGATTCTAACTAACTAGGATGAGACTTGAACATCAATCCCGTATCACTGAGACTGAGAAGAGATGTGTTAGGATTGGCTAGTGTGGGTAGATCCGGTAGGTGAGATTCGACTGTTTCGTGCAACGGTGGACCGACAGGACTCGTTGTCGTGCATGTCGTTAGCCTACTAGAACGGACCGGTAGACACAAGAGACCGACAGGAGATTGTAGTCTACCGCGAAGTAGAATGACTTGAGACCGATAGGAGATAGTCAGTGCTGTTACCCGGCTTAGTTAGAATATAGTTAACGTGTTGCTCAGATAATCCGGAAATCGTCTACAGCCCTAGGTGATCTAGAGATTGCCTAGTTTCTCCAAACTTGTTTCTTAAATATAATAAAAATACAAAAATATTAGATTACTTGTTATTTCAATTCTAAAATCAATCAACTATTTCCTCCTGCACCGTACTCTAAATTAAATAACTAATTAAATAGTCTCGAGTCTGTCCTCGTGGGATCGATAACTCGGGGTTGAAATACCAACCCTATATTACTTGACCGTGCACTTGCGCATACGCGTTAAGAAATCGCGTCAGCTTCACAACTCAACACAGAGTGTGTCAATCATTTTGGTCCATATGGTGTACCCTTCAAAAAGAACTCCAGTTTAGCCTTCTGTACACATTCCCTTCTGTCAAGATATTCATCAACCTTATACTTCCAAGGAATCCCCAAAAATGTTGACAAACACCTTATGATCAAGTCTTTTGTCCACACCACCTACCCTAGAGGTTAACACATCATTCTCCTCTTTCACAAGACTACGTTAGAAAACTATAGTGAACCTAGGGTAAGACAATGTACTAGGGTTTAGAATCTTCCAAAAAGATGAATCTCTAAGTTTCCTCATGCAATCTATATCAAATTTATCCAATAACTCTTCAAAGATCATACTGCAATAAGCTATCTTAGAAGATGCATATCCATCCATACAAACACTTTTAACCTCAGAATTTATGAACCAAGATTCAGGAAGTAGATTCTTACCAAAACCTGATTTCTTAGTCTTCAAGGCATTGTGCTTGGCTCTTGCTTCCTTCATAGGTGTCTGATCATTCTTTTCTACTTTAAATTCTTCTTTTTCTCATCATCTTTCTTCTCCACTTCTGACTTCTTCTGATCATCCTTCTTTTCCTTCTTGGTGTCTGTTCGAAATATTCCCTAGAGGCAATCTATTTCTTGTGAAATTTGTATGGACTTACTATTCATTATGTTATCAATATGGAGATATGTTAACATGAATGAAGTCCTTAGAATATAAATGTTATATTCTTAAATATCACTAGTCAATTATATTCATTAACATGACGATCAACTATAGAATAGTATGTTGGTAGATTGATATGGAGATATCAAGTTCAGCACAAGGGTATGCATTAGGGGTAATGGCATACTCGATTGATCCACCAACGAGAAGGCTACATACAAGTTATGGAAAGTCACAAGTGCTTCTCGTTGTGACAATGGTATTGTGGTCCTTAGACTTGAAGTCACTAGATACTCTAGTTGTGGAATATTGTATTTTGATATCGTCAAACACTACACCTTGACTTGGTGATTATAAAGGTGTTAATCGGACTCAGTAGGAAGCAAGCATAGGGATGGGAGTGATGTAGATCAGATTTTTCCCTCCCACATACCGGGAACAAACATCCGCGGCCACTCGAGGTTTAGTGCTTATAGAATGTCACGCCAGACTCAGAAAAATCAATATAGGATATTGATGTTATCTACATGGATAAGACTATTCCTACGATCGAGAAACTATGGATTGGATATACGAGTGTGACTTCTATGTCTCGTGTCCAATCCGGATATGGAGACAAAGGGATAATACAATACGGTAACATTGCTCACGAGGGTTGTCGGATTGCTGACTATTTCTATTAGTTGGGTAGCATTGATGTGTTGCTAGACGCCGCTCTATGTTAGTAATTGTTACTACCAACTAAGTAGAAACCTATGGGGTCACACTCCCTATAATTTGTTGGAATATATGTCATAGAGGCAATCTTATTTAGTATGAATATTGTTTTTGACAAGAATAATCATTATATTATTTATGGAGATATTTAATATAATGAAGTCCTTATATTACAAATGAGTTGTTTATCTAAAATATCCATAGTCATTTATATTGATTAACATGAAGATGAACTATAGACTAGTATGTGGATATATTGATGTGGAGATATCAAGTCTAGCACAAAGGTATGAATTAGGGGTAACGGCATACTGGATTGAATCACATTGAGAGGGCTACATACAAGTTATGTAAAGTCACAAGTGCTTCTCGCCGTGTAAATGGTATTGTGGTCCTTTGACTTGAAGTCACTAGATACTCTAGTTGTGAAATATCATGCTTTGATATTATCAAGCGTTGCACCTTAACCTGGAACTACAAAGGTAGTTATCGAGCATGATAGGAAGCAAGCTTAGAGATGGAAGTGATGTAGAGATGATTTTTCCCTCCCACATAACGGGAGCAAATATCCGCGGCCACTCGAGAGATAGTGCTTATAGAATGTCTGGCCAGACTCAGATAACTCAATATTGGATATTGATGTTATCTGCATGGATAAGACTATTCCCTGGATCGAGAAACTATGGATTAGATATACGAGTGTGACTTGTATGTCTCGTTTCCAATCATGATAAAGAGACAAAGGGATAATACGATACGGTAACATTGGTCACAATGATTGTCGGAATGACTATTAGTTGGATTGCAGAGATGTCTTGATTGCGTCCGCTCTATGTTTGTAATTGTTACTACCAACTAAGTAGAAACCTACGGGGTCACACTCCCTATGGATTTAACTGGACTTGGGATTTAATTAATATGATTAATTAAATAGAAGGATCAATACACAATCACTTGCAACTTTAGTAGGACTAATTTCCAAGGATGACTAATCCATCGATTTAGCCCTTTTACCGATTGCGAACATGGGCGGTAAATCCCTCCTCAATTCATAGTAAATTGGAGGCTGAGGAACCTGACGACGTCTAGCGAAACTCTCTCCCACATCCTCATCACTCATTAGTACATCCTCCTCGGGATTGAAGATGGGGTTATCATCAACAACTAAAATCCATCTCCTCTTTGCACCACCCGAAGTAGACATAATTAAAATTAAAATGCAAGTGCACTGTGAGAGCTAACGTGAACTAAAGAAAATAACCTATTGACTCAATAACAGCTAGCGCGCAATCCCCACAAGTTACTTGAGGCCTTCGCGAGACACACTTCACAATTTATAAATTGTGAAAATTTAAAACCTAGAAATTGCCTAAGCAATAAGTAAAGTGAGAGAGTGAGAGCTACATACGGTCCCGGAGTACCATTCTTACGGAACCGGTTTCGTAAAAATCAGTCAAGCAGGACCGAATCGGTCGACTAATTTTATGAAAATAAAAGCGAAGTGAGTTGAACCCACAACCTTGTTGTCGTTAATTTCCCCTTTGAACTTCTCTTCTTCGGCTTTGGCCAATTCACACATCAAGTGAACGAATCTGAGAATTTGTTCACGAAGATTTTTCGTCTTCAACACTCCCTTACACTCAAACTAAGCCATGTCTCACAAACCTCTAGGAATAAAAGGTTGAGAGGGAGTGGTGCATAGCAAAACCCCCAAGCGAAGGGAGGCTTTGTTTTGGAAAAAATTTTCTGGATCAAGGATTTGTGTTCTTAAGAGGTTTTGAGAGGAAGAAGATGAAGTAGGGAAAGTTTAATCCAAATGAAAGGCAGAGAAGTCTTCTCCAGCCGTTTTTCTTATATACTCCCCCCTAGAAAAGTCCAAATTTCCCTCAATAAGTGATAACGCTGCCCAGCATTTCGCACATAATGGATTGATTTCGTACGTGCAAAATGGTTTGATTTCATGCGAATGTGAAGAACCCCCTTTTCAATTTGTGCGAAATGAATTCTGAAGTTTTTCTAAGTCTGTTATTTCGCACAAATGGGTATCATTTCGCATGAAATAACCTGGAGACTTGTGCTTTATTTGCCTCAATTCTTCGTTTGGCCTCCGTTTTCCTCGATTCTTGCACCGATGGATTCCGTTGACTGATGGAAATTCATTTTGTCAGGAAAATTCCCAAATTCTCGGGAATTTCCATTTTCTTCTCATTTTCCTCTTGTGCGCACAAATCCCGCCACTTTATGATCGTGATCCGCAACATCCGCTCCGGATTCCGATGTGTGCAAACGTGATGGGAAAAGTTGCTGCACATGATCTCAAATTGACTTGTTACTCCTCGAGTAACTTAATTTTTTGTATCTTCAAATGGATGCCCATTTGTTCCTCGTTTTGCGTTCAATCATGTGCACGTGCATCAAGAAGGGGAATCCGGAGCGGTCTTCGGTACCTGCATCATGCACACTCATAGGAAATATTATCTCTCGCCCCTCTTATACATGTAAGGATATCAAAACAAAAAAAACAACTAATTCTTACTCCTAAATTGGGTTGCCTCCCAATAACCGCTTGTAATTTAAGGTCGACGGCACGACCCAGTTATCTCATTCCTCTAAAAAGGCAGCTTGACACCACGTGAATTGTCGTCCAGCTTCATCTCCTGGATCCTCAGAACTACCTTCTGAACTCCGGCTTTTGACTTTAGTGGATCTGCACCAACCACCTCAGGCTTCTCCTGCACTGACTGCACCACCACTTGAATCTATGACTGTTTCCCTTGAGACTGATGTGGAGTCGTCTTAGGAAAATGGAAAAATCCCGCGCATCATTGATCCTCATGATCAATTTAATATTCTCAACATCAATGAGTGTCCGCCGGTAGCCGGAACGGGCCTACCAAGAATGATCGGAACATCTCCCACATGCATCTCTACGGTAACAAAGTCGGAAGGGATAATAGGGTTCCCTACCTTCACGAGTACATCCTCCACCTCTCCATAGGCTTTCTTATAATGAAAGTTTGTAATGTAGACTAAATACAGGACCAAAATACTCTAGAAGGGGGGTTGAATAGAGTATGGAAACTTTTTGCTAAGAACAAATTTTAACTAAGTGAACATGTGAAAAACTCAAATCTCAAGGCCTTGAGATTTTAGAAAACTAGTCAGAAATATTCTAAGGCAAACAAAAAGCTTGAAGGCCTTGAACTACCACTAGTTTTAAACAATTTATAAACCCTAGTTTGATTTGAGTTGCTTGCAGCAGAAAATAACAAAACTGTAATGTAAAGAACACAAGGCAATTTCCAGAGTTCAGTCCCAATGGACCTAAGCTCTGCCTGAGGGATCTAATCCCACCAGGATTGGGCAAACACTTCTTATTACTCACACAGAAACAGCCCGAGTTTAGTCCCAATGGTTCCAAACCTATCTAGTACCAGCTACTAACTATTGAGTTAACAAGAACCTCTTGTTGTTGACTTGAACGACCACCCACTAGGTTTTGTGAGGTTTTAGATATACAAAAGATAACCAGATTACAAAACAGAAGAACACAGTAGAAGAATGAGCTTGTGAAGGCCTGGATGTGTTCTTCAGGAAACTAGAATGATTGATCTTCTGAAAGCTGTAATTGAAGCCTGAATGTGTGTGTGTTTGAATGTCTGGTCTCCCGCGAATTATTCACACCTCTCTCATTTCTCTGTAAGCTTCTATATCTTTCTATATTCAAACCAGTCTTTTATCCACTCTCTGCAACTGAATGAGAGATTTTAGGATCTCAGTTCCTGCAAATCTCCATCCTTTCTAACTGCAATTTAAAACAGCTTTGAGTAGATATCCGTTGGAGTTTTTTATAATTGCATTTGCACATTTGAAAAACCTGCAACAACATTAAAACACAACAACAAACAAAATCCAGAAATATAACAGCACTAAGTCTGTTTGGATTTCATGTTTCTAAATAAAAACTGAATCAAGTGAATAAAACAATAATCTGATTAACTTCTGAAACATATAACTCATGATAAACTATTTTAAGACTTATAGAAGTCATTAAACAACCATTATAATAAACATCAAATCCTGAAAGAGAGAATCAAATTAATTATGTAAAACATTAAGCAGCTTAAGGCACATCTCAAGGCCTTGAAGCTCTAAACATGCTTCAGATTCTTTCAATATTAAGACCAGAAATCTTTGATTCACTCTGATCAGGATATCTGCAATTGTGTTAGATGTATAAAGAATATATAACACAGATATTTTCAACAAATCTCTGATCTTAAACATCAGATATACAACCTGCATCACAAGATTATTAGATCATACTGTATAATAAAGCTACTCTCAAAGCTTTGAATCTCTAATCAGTATCTCAAGGCCTTGGAGCCTTAGAAATACTTTGTCTTTGTCTTTCATCACTCAAAACAGTTATTTCTCAAAACACACTTAGTCTTTGAGTCAACAATCTCCCCCTTGATGAAAGACAAAACCCATAATCTTGTGTAAATATCCCTGCAACTTCTTGTAAGAATTTGATATCATTTGCAGAAACAATAAACAGTAATACCAGTCAAACCAAATTAACATAAATATCCAGTAATCACAGAACATCAATAATCACAGAACACAACTGATTAACACCAAAACTCAAAATATTATTATCTAAACTTATCTGAACACTGAAGATAGCACATAATTTCTCCCCCTTTTTGACTTTCATCAAATAAATGTGAAGAAATGTTGGATCATTACTCAGAGTCTTAAAAAAACTTAACAAAAATAAGCTTCTACTGAATGTCAAGGCCGTGAGAACAGAAAAGAAGAAAAGAAAAGAAAGAAAGAAAGAAAGAAAGAAAGAAAGAAAGAAAGAAAGAAAGAAAGAAAGAAAGAAAGAAAGAGAGAAAGAAAGAAAGAAAGAGAGAAAGAAAGAAAGAAAGAAAGAAAGAGAGAAAGAAAGAAAGAAAGAAAGAAAGAAAGAAAGAAAGAAAGAAAGAAAGAAAGAAAGAAAGAAAGAAAGAAAGAAAGAAAGGAAGAAAGAAAGAAAGAGAGAAAGAAAGAAAGGATCAAGGCTTTGGTTTTCTCAAATCTTCACTTCTTCTTTGATGTTTGGCCTTTCTATGAGCCTTCTCCAACCTCTTCATCACTTTCAGCATCTTCGGCAGACTGATTCTCTTCTTGTTCAGCATCTACCTCAGCAACAACTTCCTCAATGATCTCATCCATTTTCTTGTTCTTAATCTGTACTGAATCACCCTCTGTAGCTGCATCAACACCTGTGTCTTTACCAGCTTCTTCTTCATCAGTTTGCTCATATAGATCCTTTGAAGTGAGCACAACTGGAATAGGCTTCTTCTTCTTCTTCAAGAAATCACCTAGCCTTTCATCTGAGTCAACACTAGTGTCATGACTTGTAGCAGAAGGAATCTTCTCCAAGTTCAAACCTTTGATGACAACATCGAGTTTTCCATTCATCACATTTATTAAACCCTTGAACTGATTAAAATCAGACGATAGATCAAACAGCCTTTGTCTAGGATCTTCAATCTCAACCTGCTGTTCTTCAAACTTCTCAACCAACAGAGAGTAATCCTCATTTGCTTGTCCCGTTGCTGTTTTAGCCCCCTTAGGTTTAACCAACTATTTCTCTTCAAGCTCAGCTTTGGACAACTCTGAATAGAACTTCCAATAACCTTTTCCTGTCTGAACCACTCCAATTCTTTGTAAAGCAGTCTCATCAATTAACCCAAAACCACCAGTTATCTTCTCCTCTCCTTTCACAGGTACCTCAAAATGCTCAAAGAAAAGAGGTAAGAGGTTGGCATAGGGAAGAGGATGGTTTCTAGTTCTAGTAGCACAGTAGATCATATGCTCCATAACCACTGTTGGCAAGTCAATCTCAAACCCTTGACATATCAGATACATCAGGATAAGAACTTTATCAGTAACCAACTCTCTTGAGTTTTTTCTAGGAACAACACTTCTCGTCAGAATTGTAAACAAAATTTTAGCTTCATCGTTCAGCACAGAGTGTGTCAACTGTTTGGGACCAGAGGGAACACCATCAATGAAGAACATAGCTTTGGCTTTTTCTAGACACTCCTTCCTATCAGGATGATCACCAACATTATACTTCTTAGGAATGCCCAAGACTTAGGCAAATATCCTATGATCTAGCCTTAAGTTTATCCCAGCCGCTTTAGAGGTTAACACCAATTTATCTTCCCCTTCTTGAACCAAATTCAGATAAAACAACCTAGTTAACCTAGGATAAGCTTTAGAACTAGGATTTAAAACCTTCCAAACTACGGAATCCCTTAACTTCCTCATACAGTCAATATCCAGTTTATCTAATAACTCTTCAGAAATCATACTACAAAAAGCAACCTTAGATGATGCAGACCCTTGCATCCAAACTGTCCTTACTTCTGAACTAACAAACCAATCTGAAGGAAGTAAATTTTTACCTTGATAACCCTTTTTGGTTGCATCCGCAACTTGTTTAACCCTTGATTTCTTCTCAGCATATTTCTCCTTCTCTGGTTCTACTTCAGTGGACTTCTTCTTGCTTTCCTTAGCAGATTTCCCCTTTTCTTCTTCACTAGCCTTTTTCTTCTCTCCACCTTTCTTCTTGTCTGAGCTAGATTGATCATCACCTGAGCCTCTGTCTCCTTCTGTGGATCAATACTTGAACATTCATCTCCCTTTTCTGTTATGATCTTCTTTGAAGGAGGTGAGTCCTCATGCAAAATGTGAGTGTTTTCAGAATCCGAATCAGAGATCACAATCTTCTCCTTCTTGTTTGCCCTCTTCTTAGATCTACCAGAAGACTTTCCCTTTTGTTGAATCCTGGCTGATTTGCGCTCCATTTGGGGTTTAGGGTTTTAAGAGAAGAATGAGATTGATAGAAATAGAGAGAGAGAGAGAGAGAGAGCAGAGAGACGTAGAGAATTGAGAGAGAATGAAGAAGAAAAAGCCCTGACTTTCAGCTTAAGTAGGTTGAAAGAATGAGTTATAATAGGAATCTACCGAAATCAACATGCAAAACGAATCTTTAAAATATTTTTGGATATTTTAGAAAATTCTCTGAGTAATTCAAATATTATAAAATTATCTAAAGAGATAACATATAATATTTTATGATCCATTTTTTTTAAAAAAAAAAAGTTACAGATGTTTCAAGACCTTGGAGAACAATCTCAAGGCCTTGAGATTTTTTGCAGTCTTAGAAATTTCAAAGCTTTGAACTATACTTTCAAGGCTTTAGAAAGTATAATCTCAAGGCTTTGAGATTTCAACACATAAACACAAGTAAGTACTAATACTCCCCTTAAACCAATGCATCCTTGTTTAACATACCCAGTTCAAGCCTTAGGGATGAAAAGCTATCATCTGGCAGAGGTTTAGTGAAAATATCAGCAATCTGCATAGAATTGAAAATAAAAGATAGAACAACATCACCTTGTTCTGCATGATCTCTAAGAAAGTGATGTCTCACATCTATATGCTTGGTTCTTGAGTGTTGTACTGAATTCTTAGAGATTGAAATAGCACTTGTGTTGTCACAATGAATAAGCACACTTCTGAAAAAATAGCCAAGATCTCTAAGTTGTTGAGCAATCCACAACACTTGTGAACAGCAAGCTCCAGCTGCAATGTATTCAGCTTCTGCAGTTGATAATGCTACAGAAATTTGCTTCTTAGAATGCCAACTGATCAGTGAAGATCCAAGAAATTGGCAACATCCAGAAGTACTCTTACTATCTACTTTATATCCTGCAAAATCTGCATCTGAATAGCCACTCAACATAAAATTAGATCTCCTTGGATACCAAATCCTCAAGTCTTTGGTTCCATTCAAGTATCTAAAAATTCTTTTGACAGCAGTTAAATGACTTTCCTTATGCTCTTCCTAAAATCTTGCACACATGCAAACATTAAACATAATATCAGGTCTACTAGCACTTAAATAAAAAATTGATCCAATCATACATCTATATTACTTTTGATTTACACTCTTACCATTTGAATCCTTGTCTAATGAGAGTGATGAACTCATAGGAGTTTTCAGTACCTTGGACTGTATCAAATTGTACTTGTTCAACAAGTCATTGGTATACTTTCCTTGATGTACAAATATCCCTTTCTTCATTTGTAAAATATGAAGTCCAAGAAAGAAATACAGTTCTCCCATTATGCTCATCTCAAACTCCCTGTACATCAGACTAGAGAACTCTTTTGAAAGAGCATCATTAGTAGCACCAAACAAAATATTATCCACACTGATCTGAACTACTAACAAATCAGTTTCATGACGTTTAATAAAAATAGTTTTATCTACTAGACCTCTCTTGAAATTATTGTCAAGTAACAAAATTTTGAAAGTCTATCATACCAAGCCCTTGGAGCTTGTTTTAAACAATAAAGAGCTTTGTATAGTTTGTAAACATGATCAGGGAAGTTTTCATCTTCAAAACCAGGAGGTTGTGCTACAAAAACATCTTCCTGGAAATAACCGTTCAGAAAAGCACATTTGACATCCATTTGATAAATCTTTATGTGATTGTGAAATTCAAATGCAAGAAGTATTCTAATAGATTCTAACCTGGAAACAGGAGCAAATGTCTCCTCATAGTCTATACCTTCTTCCTGATTGTATCCCTGTGCCACAAGTCTGGCTATTTTCCTTACCACTTTGCAATTCTCATGAAGCTTATTTTTGAACACCCATCGGGTTCCTATAATTGATTTATCTTTAGGTCTGGGAACCAGATTCCATACCTTGTTTCTTTCAAATTCATTCAGCTCACTTTGCATTGCAATGGTCCGGTCTGCATCTTACAGTGCTTCCTTAGTATTCTTAGGCTCAATCAATGATACAAAATCACTAAAAGCACACAAGTTCTTCAACTGTCCTCTTGTCTGAGTTCCAGTTGTAGGATCAGATATAATATTGTCAGCTGGATGATCTGCAAGATACTTAAACTTCTTCCTTCGTATCCAGGAATATGTTCCTTCAAGGCTTTGAGTTCTTGAAACAGTAGAGGGAGCATCATAGAATGTCTCAGTTTCAGTCTCAAGGCTTTGAGATTATGGCTCTGCGGGGGGTTCAAGGCCTTGAGATTCCACTGATTGATTCTGCACTTTAGTTTTGCCTTTGTCCTCTTTCACAGCATCATCATCAGACTCATTTTTGTTCAAATTTAGATCTACAGAACTTTCACCCAGAGAATTTTTAGTACTTTCATCAAAAAACACATGAATACTCTCTTCCACAATCTTGGTTTTTCTATTGTAAATTCTATAAGCTTTGCTAGTTTGAGAATATCCAAGGAATACACCTTCATCACTTCTAGCATCAAATTTACTAAGATTGTCTCTACCATTATTATGCACAAAACAGATACACTAGGCTTCCTACCTTTAAACAGTTCATAAGGAGTCTTTTTCAAAATAGGCCTAATCAAACATCTATTCAGCACATAATTGGCAGTATTAACAGCTTCTGCCCACAAGAACTTTGGCAAATTACTTTCAAGTAGCATGGTTCTATACATATCCTCATGTGTCCTATTTTTCCTTTTAACTACTCCATTTTGCTGTGGAGTTCTAGGTGCAGAAAAGTTGTGTGATATGCTATGCTTTGCATAAAATAAATCAAAGTCAAGTTGATCAAATTTTCTACCATGATCACTTCTACTAGATGCAACAGGCAAAGTTTTCATAGTTTGAAGCTCTTTGCACAGTCTAGAAAATTCAGATAAAGCTTCAGTTTTGTCTCTAATAAACATCACCCATGTAAATCTATAATAATCATCTACTATAACAAGCATATACCTCTTACCTTTAGGGGTCCGAACTCACATAGGACCACACAAGTCCATATGCAACAGTTATAAGGGTCTATAAGTACTTACAAAGTTCTTTGGCTTGAATGAGCTTCTTGTTTGCTTACCTTGTACACATGCCTTGCAGACCTCATCATCTGAAATTTTTTTTTGATGGTAATCCTCTTATCAAATACTTTGAGATGAGTTTATTAAAGGTGTGTATGCTAATATGCCCAAGCTTTCTATGCCAAAGCTTTGAATCTTCCTTCAAGGCCTTGAGGCATTTTAACTTGTCACCTGCAACACTGTTAGTACTCATAGCATATAGATTGTATGATCTAGGAGCAGTGAGTATGAAATCTCCAAATTTCTCATCTTGCACCACACATTTATCCTTGTCAAATATAGCTTTATAACCTTTATCACATAATTGAGAGATACTAAGCAGATTATATTTAAGTCCATCCACAAGATAGACATCTGAGATAGAGTTGGTAGAACCATTACCAATACTACCTATACCAATAATATTGCATTTTGCTTTATCACCAAGTGTAATTGTTCCTCCAGATTTTTCTGTGAGCTCAGTAAAGAGAGATTTCTATCCACTCATATGTCTGGAACAGCCACTGTCTAATATCCATTTCTGATCTTTCAAGGCCTTGGTGACATCCTGCAAAACTAAATCATTTCCTTAACAGACTGTTATACCAAGTGCAGAACTTTAAGTCATACTCAGAATCAGCCATGTTTGGTGGTCTAATTCCTTTTGGAACCCAAATCTGCCTAACATGTCCCTAAAGGTGATAAGGATAAGTATTCCTCATAATGTGAGGTTCTGATCTTCTGAAGGGACAAGTTAATCTGATATGAACAATTTTTCCACAGTAATGACATTCTGGAGAATGTCTGCTACCAGATTTGACAAAAGTAGTTTGGCTTTTCTTTGGAAAATTTGGATTATAGCCAATCTCACTTTTATGCATTGATTTCAAACTTCCTCCACGAATGAGATTCAGATTATGTTCTGAGCCTGTAAAACTGGATAGGACCTTTTTTAGACTCTTGAAGTTTCTCAGTCAAAGAAAAGATTTGTTGTTCTAACTCCTCTGAATGAGTCTTTAGATCAACATACCTTTCAGTTAAGAGAGTGTTTTTATCAACAATTTCTTTTATCTGTGTCTTCAAGGCTTTGAACTTGCTATCCAAGGCCTTGAAGTCCTTTTCTATTATTTTCTTAGAAACTTCAACAGTTTTGTTGGCAAAAACTAGGTTCAGGTTTTCTTTTACCTGTTCATGAACCTTAATCTTTAAAGAAGAGATCTCATTTCTATAACTTTCCTCATTTAAAAGCATACTCTTAAGAAATTCAGGAAGTACATCACAAGGACTAGCAAGAAGATTTTTTACATTTCCTCAATATGTCTGTCTGAGGACTTTTCTTCATCATGTTTAGCCATGAAGCACAAGTTTGCTTGGTCTTGATGAATCAGAATCACTCCAAGAGGCCATCATGGCTTTCTTCGTTCTGTTGTCACTGTCTTTCTTTTGAAAGTTCATGTTCTTCTTCTTTTGTGGACAATCCGTTACTAAATGATTAGCATCACCACATTCAAAACAATTAATTACTTTAGTTTTGTGTGACTGTGATGAAGACTTACCTTTGTAGTCCTTGATGCTTGAAGGTCTTGATCTCTCTCTGTTGTGGTCCCTGTTACTAGAGTTTCATTTCTTTTTGAGAATCATGGCCAAGGCCTTGGAGATCAATGCTAAAGCCTCTTCATCATCATGCTCATCTTCAGTCTCAAGGCTTTGAGATTTCTCATTGTCTTTAGCCTTGAGTGCTAAGTTCTTGATGTTTTCACTCAGATCACCTTCTACATCTTTCGTAAACATTTCATGAGTGAGCAGCTTTCCTTGTAGATCATCTAGTTGGAGAAGACTTAAATCCTGAGTTTCCTCAATAGCTGTTGTCTTTGGCTCCCACTTGGCTTTTGGCAAGCTCCTCAGAATTTCCTGACATTTTCCTCATTTGAAAACTTCTTTCCCAATAATTCCAGATTATTCACCACATCAGTGAATCTTTTGAACATCTCCTTGATGGTCTCATCTGAGTTCATCTTAAACAGTTCATAGTGCCACAGAAATATGTTAATCTTGGTATGTTTAACCTGACTTGTTCCTTCATATGTCACAACCAGTTTGTCCCATACTTCTTTGGCACTTTTGCAATTTGACACTCTGTTGAACTCATCTGCATTAAGAGCACAGTATAACAGATTCATAGCCTTGTAATTTTTTGATACCTTTTCCAGTTCAGTAATTGAGAGATTTGCCTCAGACTTGATGCATCTAACTCCATCTATGGTAGTGTAATACTCATGAGGACCATTCTGTACTATTGACCACAATTCCATGTATTGATCTATGATAAACATCTTCATCAATGCCTTCTAGTGCATGAAGTTATCACCACAAAACAAAGGAGGTCTGTTTGCTGCCTTCCTTGTGAGAATCCACCATCTCCTACATTACTCATAGTCACAAGATTGTTAGATCAATATTAGTGACCCAACCTCTGATACCAATTGAAAGTTTGTAATGTAGACTAAATACAGGACCAAAATACTCTAGAATGGGGGGGGTGAATAGAGTATGGAAACTTTTTGCTAAGAACAAATTATAACTAAGTGAACATGTGAGAAACTCAAATCTCAAGGCCTTGAGATTTTATAAAACTAGTCAGAAACTTTCTAAGACAAACAGAAAGCTTCAAGGCCTTGAACAACCACCAGTTTTAAACAGTTTATAAAACCTAGTTTGATTTGAGTTGCTTGCAGCAGAAAATAACAAAACTGTAAAGTAAAGAACACAAGGCAATTTACAGAGTTCAGTCCCAATGGACCTAATCTCTGCCTGAGGGATCTAATCCCACCAGGATTGGACAAACACTTCTTATTACTCACACATAAACAGCCCTAGATCTCCAAGCCTAAGTGAATTCCCTTACACCTATACAGCTTGTGGTTCCAAACCTATCTAGTACCAGCTACTAACTGTTGAGTTAACAAGAACCTCTTGTTGTTCACTTGAACAACCAACCACTGGGTTTTGTGAGGTTTTAGATATACAAAAGATAAGCAGATTACAAAACAGAAGAAGAACACAGTAGAAGAATGAGCTTGTGAAGGCCTGGATGTGTTCTTCAGGAAACTAGAATGATTGATCTTCTGAAAGCTGTAATTGAAGCCTGAATGTGTGTGTGTTTGAATGTCTGGTCTCCCGCGAATTTTTCACACCTCTTTCAGTTCTCTGTAAGCTTCTCTATCTTTCAATATTCAAACCAGTCTTTTATCCACTCTCTGCAACTGAATGAGAGATTTTAGGATCTCAGTTCCTGCAAATCTTCATCCTTTCTAACTGCAATTTAAAACAGCTTTGAGTAGATGTCCGTTGGAGTTTTTTGTAATTGCATTTGCACGTTTGAAAAACCTGCAACAACATTAAAACACAGCAACAACAAAATCCAGAAATATAACAGCACTAAGTCTGTTTGGATTTCCTGTTTCTAAATAAAAACTGAATCAAGTGAATAGAATAATAATCTGATTAACTTCTGAAACATATAACTCATGATAAACTAGTTTAAGACTTATAGAAGTCATTAAACAACCATTATAATAAACATCAAATCCTGAAAGAGAGAATCAAATTAATTATGTAAAACTTTAAGCAGCTTAAGGCACATCTCAAGGCCTTGAAGCTCTAAACATGCTTCAGATTTCTTTCAATATTAAGACCAGAAATCTTTGATTCACTCTGATCAGGATATCTGCAATTGTGTTAGATGTATAAAGGATATATAACACAGATATTTTTAGAAAATCTCTGATCTTAAACATCAGATATACAACCTGCATCACAAGATACTCTCAAAGCTTTGAAGCTCTAATCAGTATCTCAAGGCCTTGGAGCCTTAAAAATACTTTGTCTTTGTCTTCCATCACTCAAAACAGTTACTTGTGAAACACACTAAGAAGTCTTTGAGTCAACATATAAGACTTATCTGCAAACTGCAGAATGATCCAGGTAGAGCGAGCTTCCACACCCAGCTTGCGAAAACTGAAAATGACATCAAATTTTCACTAGCCCCCAAATCACATAGGGCTTGTCTAGTATAAGCTCCTCCCAAGTAAGATTCTATCACAAAGCTTACCGGATCATTCTGTTTATGAGGCAAGCCATGCAAAACACACGATCTCACCTGCTCTGTTAGATCCACAGACTGAAATTTCTTTCTCTATCCTTTTTCCCTAAAACTGCATATTTCATATATTTAGCATATTTAGGAATCATCTTAACTGCCTCAATCAATGGCACATTTATGTGCAGCTTGGAGAAAATGGAAAAGAAACGCCTATAGTCCTTAGTGTCATCTTTCTTCTTTCTATCATTCAAAGGATATGGAAGATCCTTAGACAAAGAAGGTGGTGGAATTAACTCATCATCAATCTGCTGAGTCATGCCCTTTGATTGGCGGGTCATGAAAGGGGTCTTCTCAGTTTCAAAGACCTTATGCTCCCTTGACTTTCATGCTTCAGCTCTTGCATGGCTCGGATAAGGGGGATCTTAAAGCATAATCCCACTACGAGTGGTAATAGCATTCACCAGGCGAACAATTTCTGTATCAGATCGCAAAGACCCTGGTGGTCTAGCAAAAAGTTGAGTGGCTATCTGTCCTACTTGCATTTCCAAGTTACGAAGTGAAGTCTTGGTGATGTGCAAGTCATCCTTCAATGTCTCCACCTGAGAGGTGAAAGAATTCACATTCTTTCCCATCAGAAACATCATGTTCTCGAGATCCGCCATCTTAGAATTCTGACCAGCAACTGGTGGTGGCGCCTGAGCATCAGGTGCAGACGGCTTGTGCTGAAATCTGGGCACATATGAAGCTCCAGCCTGATCCCCATACTTGAATCCTGGATTATCTCTGGTCCCTGGTATGTAGTTCCCCTGATTCTAGTTCTGACGCTATCCTTGTGTCCCCACGTATTTGATGTCTTCACTTGCAGCTTAAGTCAATGCTGCATCAAATTCCTTCTCCCCCACTGTGGCAACAATATTCTTGTCTTCATAGATGTGATTTGCCAAGTCATTCACAATAGTTGTAATCACATCTTTCCACTCGTCAGTCTTCGGTTCAGGCAAATTTGACAACCTTCTAGAGACATAGAACTGAGCATCCAGTTTGGCAATTTTCTTCATCAATGCATAAGCTCACTCCTTATCAACTCTATAAAGGAAGTTTCCACCTTCTTCTCTGTTGAGAAAATCTTGGTTAGGACGCTCTAGGCCATGATAGAAGACTTGTAGAATATTTTAGTCACCAAATTTATGATTAGGACACTTGCATAACATTTTCATAAAGCGGTCCCATGTATCCACTATAGTTTCATTACCATGTTGCTGAAATGCTAGAATTTCTGCCTGTAACCCAATAACTCGTTGAGGAGGGTAGAACTCTCTCATGAACTCGTCCACACCTTGCTCCCATGTGGTGATTGTTTCTGTCTCTCTAGACTCTACCAATTTCACTACAGCACCGTTCAGACAGTAGGCAAATAGGATCAACTTCAATGTTTCATCTGTCACATTCTTGTACTTCATAGTTTTGATGTAAGCATAAAATTTTCCGATGAAGTCATTTGGGTCTTCATCAAAATTCTCATAGTACTGAAACTGATTTTGCACAGTCGTAATGGTGGCAGGCTTCAATTCAAGTGTCCGGCCTAAATAGTTGGCACAACAATTGTCGCTTATGTCCTCGTTGTGTTGACTGGAAGTTCTCAACCAATGCCTGCCCTGACTTGTTGTATGGCATCTGGTTATTGCGCGCATCTAAGTGCTCCGTCAGCTCAATCAACCGCTGTGTAAGTTGAGCATTTTTCAATTGCTCACCCATTGTGTCATGTCTTTGAATCCTTCTCGGAGTTCTAAACAATTGCTCCCGATTCCTCGAGTGGGGACACAAGTTCTCTAGAGTTCCTGTGTATGCACTGAAAACCGGAAACATGATTTAAACAAAATTAGAAATCACGGATATAGTTGAAATATGGAGAAAGTTAGGCAATATATGGATCACCTTGGGTAGTTGATGGTTCCGGATTCATTGATCTTACACGATAATTCCAATTTTTAGCTAAACTTGGTAATAGCATTGACAATCACCTCTCTGTTTCTAGTCGTTCTACACATGAGTATCATCCTGTCCCTCTCAGGCCACTCTGGCTACCGACACGTTCTAGTAGGCTAACGATAGTGCACAGGAAATATTGTCTTTCGGTCCACCACTACACGAACCTATAACTATCTCGAACTGAATCTACCTTCTTCTAGCCACTCGTACTCAACTCACCTTGCGGTCTCATTGATTCGAAAATGAAATTGTAAACTCATCCCAACTAGGGTAGAGTTGCTCTCACATACTCACTAGTTAAGTAACAAGTTCGGGTCATGTCTCCACTCTTTCTAAATATTAAGCATAGCATACAATTGATTAGCTAACATTAATTAGATTCTTCATATGAACTAAAACTAAAACATTAACCTTACATCTTAACTAAAGCATGTCAAAGAAAGAGTTCAACAAGACTAATCAAAGTGTTCTTCATTCAAAGAACCATCCTAAGCGTGAAACTTCATCTAAATCCGAAAAATCAGTCACAACATAAGCTCTAGGCTCTCCATAGATGCATATGTATGAATTTACTCATATATGAAATACATTTTGTATATTAATCCATACAAGAGAAGAAGCAACAAAATAGGTTGAAACGCTAAAAACGATGTTAAGGCATCGATCCTAGCTCGTCTCCGTGCTCCTTGGCGCTCTCCAAGTCTTATCGTTAGCTCTATAAGTTGTTTCCTACTCTATTCTGGCGTCCTTTGTTGCCTTGGTCGAAGTAATGAAGACTAAGTCTTGTTATATGCATAATAACTCCAAATTTGTGTGCCAACCCTGTACCATTTCGTGCGAAGTAAGATCATTTCGTACGAAATCATTTCGCGCGATATACTTTCCATTTCATGCAAAATACTCTGCCGAATTGTTCTTGAATCTTCAACTCTTGGTTCTCGAGCCTCTCTCCTTCCGCTTCCTAGCTTCCGAAGCTCACGTCCCTGATCCAATAAGCTCCTTAAGCCCTGGTTTTTGTCAAAGACAACAAACACTATACCAAGCGATTAAATCCATCAATTAAGCATAAAATAAAACATATAAGACGTGACTAGATTGTAGTTAAGCATATGACGCAACAACTTATAAACATGCGTAATTTCATCTACATTAGGCTTCAAACTCCCCCAAAAACCTCTCAAATAACTGGTAAATTCGAAAGAAATATAGCTCCCAAAAGGGGTTATCTGTTAGAAATAGCAGGTATTACATGAAGAGATTCTTATATGGACTTTAGAAATCTCCAAGGCAATGGTACAAGTGGTTTGATAGCTTTATGTTGAAAATTGGCTATCAGAAGTGTGAGTATGATTGTTGCACCTATGAAAAGCTGTTGCAAGGTGGTTCACGCACCTACCTAGTTCTGTATGTTGATGTTATTCTGATTGCAAATCATTATATGGATGACATTCGACATTGAAGAGGTATCTCACCGCATAATTAGAGATGAAGGATGTAGGTGCTGCTCGGAAAATCCTAGGAGTTGAGATCTATAGAGATAGAAATAAGAAGAAGCTATTCTTGTCACAAGAGGAATACATCAAGAAAATCTCAAGCGGGCTTGTGATGCTATCCGCTAAATCTATAGATACTCCTATTTCGTTAACAACAAGCAAGCGATGTACACCACTCAGACGAAGGAGGATAATGAGTACATGTCCAAAGTTCCATATGCTAGCGCAATTTTTTTCCTGATGTTTGGTATGATCTTCACTCAATCGAACATAGCATTCACTGTTACTGTGATGAGACGTTTTATGCTTCAACCAAGTAGGGATCATTGGCAGGCAGTGGAAACGCTATTAAAGTACCCTAAGGGTACGCCAGACATTGGGCTATGCTATCGGACCAATCAGGATGCTTTGGATGTTGGGTTCTCATATTTTGATTATGCAGCTGATGTTGATAGCAAGAGATCAATGACCGATTATGTGTTCAATATGGGTGGTTCTTTTGTGAGCTGGAAGGCGAAGCTACATCAGACGGTGACTTTTTCTACCACGGAAGCGGAGTACATGACTTTGAAAAAAGCAACAAGGAGGGAATCTGATTGAATGGATTTCTAAACAATCTTTGCCTACATCTAGATCAAGCGCTAGCTCACTGCGATAACTTGAGTTCAATATGCTTGACTAAAAGATCAGGTTCATCATGAATGATTAAGCATATCGATGTGTGGTATCATTTTATGAGAAACAAGAGCAGGATCGAACTAAAGAAGGGGAGGTGATAACTGACAACCTCGTAGATATGTTAACCAAGCCAGCTCCGGAGAGAAAGTTCTAACGTTGTTTGGAATTTCTCAACATCACAATTTGTTGAGCCTTCAGAGATGTCGGACGCGGTGAGGGTCCTGTGAGTCTCTTTGGTTAGAGACATCGGGAGCGAAGAAGACTTCGCTTCGTTTACGATTCAAATCAAGCTGGAGATATTTTAGATTTTTCCTTGAATGTTAAGAAATCACAAGGGCAACAAAAGGAGACCAAAACCAGCAAAAAAACAAAACAGGAGAAGGCAAAGTGTCTTCTAGCCTTACGACCGCCAGGTTCTGGTCATACGACTAAGTCCTGGAGACTCGAAAAATTGTTTTCTTGTCCAATCCTTAGGGCGGTTTGGGGGTTTGTTGGGCAGTATAAAAGGACCCTTCGGGTTCCTATAGTGACATGCAAACATTGTAAACACTCCTCTTGATAAATAAAGGGTTTCTTCTCGCCGTGGACTTATTTAACATATTTTCCATTAACAAACTAAATAAATTACTTTTGTTGATCGTTTTCTCTCATCGCTCATGAGGTGCTTTGTCATAAGACATATTTTGCTTATTGGGTAACGCAATCGATTGTTGTTGAGCATCCCGTCATATTAGGAAGTCACCCCATCGGTCCAGAGTTCGAGTATGGTATCATTGCTGATTAAAAAAAATATACTATACTATTGACGAAATTGAAAATATTAAAATTGCTCGACATTTTATTGCTTGGGCCTTTTCTCCACTCCATCAAATCAAGAATTTCTTGCCCAGCAGCCTTACATTGGCAGTGTTTAGTTGCATTAAATTTCCCCGATGGCCATAATTGGTCGTAATGAGGAAAAACTATGCAGTCTAGTGGACTTTTTATATTCTTATCATTCTGTATCGTTCGATCATAATACGACTATAATCACCATAATGTAAATTTACGAAACAAATTTACCTCTTTGCATGGCTTCTACTTTCTACTCTCTTTCAAAATCACTCTTATCAAAAACTAAGGATTTTGGCTACACCCCCAAATGGTAGAGAAGCTTGTACTAGCTAACGGGTGAAACTCATGCTTCAAGATATGGTTCGAATAATTGGTGTAGTTTTGTAATCTCACACAGTGGTTTGTCAGTGAACCTAATCAAATTATATGTAAAACCACCAAGTATGGTTCCAACTATTGGGCCGACGACATATATCCAAAGCCCATTATACTTCTGCAATATGATAGCTGGCCCAATACTCCTTGCTGGGTTCATTGATCCACCCGAGACTGGCCTGCATGGCATTAAACAAAAACACAACATCATTTATTTAACTAAAGAAAATGCTTTCCTCAGGATATAAAATTTCACTTTTTCGTTGTAAAAGTAAGATAAAAGTTCACATTTAAATGCTTTATTCAGAATCTAAAAAGGCACTTTTCCACCATATCTTCTCTGACTTTTTCACTACATTTTATAGAAAAAATAATACTAAGTTTTTATGAAACTTGGAAGATAAGAATTACAGAGTGTAATCAGGACGACTATTCTTTTGTGCAAGAGAGTGGGGGAGTTTTACCAGTACTGAACTCACCCGGCTATAAATATGTTTAGAAGTATTGTCATACCAATGGCGATCCCTGCTAATTCTCCAATCTACAAGGATATACAAACGACTAATGTTAGATGAAGCAGTAGTTTCATGTTGGTAAAATGTTAAATCAAATAATCTCTATTTCAACCGCTCCAAAATCATGCTGCTCCTCTAAACTCTCACTAGTCTTTCACTTGACAAAAATTTTCTATTTTAAATAATCAGCAAGCATAGTTTACATTATGATAACAAACTTACTGCTCTATTATCTGTAGCGACGCCAGAAATAACAAACATGAGAAGAAATGAGGTGATGAACTCAAGCACTAGTGATCGGACGTGGGGTCCTTTGGGTACGGTTCCAAAAAATGCCTCAGCGTCCACATCAAATACGAGGTACAATGTCCCGCTTGCAAGAATTGATCCTAATAGCTGCCCAATTATGTATAGTGGCACCTACATATGCACATGTACAGTTCATTAAAGACTAGTTTGGGAATGTTGTGGCGAAGTAGTTGTGTGAAAATTACTATGGGAAATTTGCTATGAATTTAAAATAAAATGTTGTTTGGTAAATAATACTATGTAAAAGCTGATGTGAAATAGTTCTTATAAAGATTTTGTGTGTAGTAAAATAAATCGTGAACGCTCCGTGAGAATACAATAACAAAAAATACTTTGCACTTATCACTTCCATATAGATAAATCTTGAAAATTTGAAAACATATAAGGTTAAATTAAGTTCTAAAATAATTAACCATAATCATCTTCTTCCTTGCTTCAAGATGCTGCGGGACAGACGAAATAGTACGCAAAGTCGCAAAGTCGAAAAACATTTTTTTACCAAAAGCATTTAAAACTGCTTTTGCTGTCAGAGAATAGTTGTGCTGGGAAAAGAAGTGTTCTGAAACTGATAATTAGTACATATTAATTAGGTCTGAGTTGGGACTAATCGTGTGATGAACACCACGAATTCAAGCATAGTAGATGCAAATACTGCTTGCCTGTTTATAAGGGAAATGT
The DNA here is from genome assembly GCA_023055425.1 of Linanthus parryae. Lineage (NCBI taxonomy): Eukaryota > Viridiplantae > Streptophyta > Magnoliopsida > Ericales > Polemoniaceae > Linanthus > Linanthus parryae. The sequence continues at coordinate 27,188,402 of JALGPY010000011.1, read as the reverse complement.
CGAAAAATAGCAAATGTTATGGTAACTGCCGGATTCAAATGGGCGCCAGAAATATGTCCAACCGAATACACCATGACCATTATAATTAGACCCCATACGACACAAACTCCTGGAAATGTTACGTATCCGTATATATTGTTTACCGCCACCGAAGCACACCCAGCAAATACCAAGAAATATGTTCCAATTGCCTCAGCAATCACCTACACATCATTTGTGGAACAAAAGAAAACGGTGAATGTTTGTTTTCTTCCAACAATTTCTAAGTCCCTAAATTCAAGATAACAGTTATCTATACGAAAAATGGTTCAAGAACAAAGTCATATTCTGAAAGTTCGAGATAAATACTACATATGTTCTGAATAATTTTTGTACCTTCTGAGTGATTGCGACTACCTCTGATGAATTCCAAAAGCTGGATTTCTTTTGAGTCCTTGGTGGCAACCCGCGGGGTAAAGCAGCTTCCAATCTTGCTATATCTTCTTCTATAGACATTTTTCTTCTTCCTTCCTCTCACATTCACTCTCTTGTCTTCGATGGAATTGAGAAATTTAAAAGAAAAATATTGACCTCATGGTTTTAGTGAAAATTGATGGTTGACATATTTAGGAGAGTGGTGAATGGAGAGTAGATCTTTTAGCATCTCTTTGGAAAAATAAAGTATTGTCACCTTAATTGCGACAACTAATCATTTTTCAATTACAGAGGCATAGAGATTCTAATTCTTTAACCTGCTATTATTAGATGGCTTGGCATAGGAATTTTTTCGGTAACAAGAGGTAAGGAAGGAGCGACCAACGTAGCAAAATCCCTTCGGGTGTTAGCATATATGTTTGATAGTGATTTTTGCTATTTATGTTATTACCTTATGTGGACCACCTTCATGTGTATATATGTAGGACATCCCTGTATTGTACATTAAGGGCTACTTTGGTAATGGTGCGTCGTTTTAGAAAGCTACTGTGTAGGATGTACTATGATAAAACTGATGTGGAAATCTACGAGAAAAGAGTTTGATATTCCGTATTAAAGCTGCCATGGGAAAGCTTAGTTGATATGTTGTATTTGACAATTACTGTTTTAGAGTTGTTGTTACTGTCGAAATGACAATACCATACAAGATATAATAATATTGTTATTACAATAAATAACTATTGATATTTATTGACGGATAAAAATGTCAAATAATACATTTATCGAAAAGCATGTCCCGGAAAGCCCAAAAGGTGATGTGGGAAAGAAACTGCTTTCCAGAAACCAGATTTTTTTTTTTTTTTACCAAACACATTAATACTGCTTGTAGTTTCGAAACGCAGCGTTCTAAAAAAAGCAAAAGCATTACCAAACGGACTCTAAGTTGAATACATATTCGCTTCCACAATTCAGCTGTAAGATGGTATTAGATCCAACATGGTTCTAGGGTTCCGTTTCATTTTCCTCTCGTTTTTCACGCGTCTTATTTTCCATCCAAGAGTCCCAATTAACTCACGGACTGCCTTTTGTTTGACCATCCTACGATAATCAAACAATCTCACCAATCATACTAGTTGCTTCGGTATTCAAATTTGACCATAGTCCCGAAGTTTCAACCTGTCGGAGTTCTAACGCGCTTCCACGGGCCTCCGCCTTCTGTTGCCACGCGTCGACTGTGTCTCTCGCGCCTGCGGCTTAAGTCGGCTTTGATGGGCAGGTGACCAAGCCGCATCCCAATTTCGACTTCTGAAGTCGAGATTTTGGGCGACCTGCTTCTCATCTCCACATCGGTTTGAGAAGATATTTTCTAGCACATCAGCTTCTATTCGGCTACTGCAGCTATTTTAGCAATAGTTTCCAGGTTTTTCGATCCTCTGATTCGTTTACTGTACTCCGTTTTCAAGGTTTGGATTGCTAATTACTACTTCTTGGAATTTTAGGGTTTTTCACCCTTTTTCTTGTTTTTTGCTCGCATGATTGAGCTCATGGCTTTTCAAATGGGTACTCAAATGCTTCTCAACCCATATTGAATGTTTTGGAGGACTGTCTCTCATATTGTCATGCTAATGGGCATAAACTCCTTGGTTGTCCTATTCGTTGTTGTCGACTTTGTGGACAGAAGCATCCTTGCCACTACTTTTCCGAATGCTCTCAGAATCCTATATTTTGGTCGGTACTCGGTTCTATTTCATCTTCTGTTCATGATTCATTGCCTGCTAGATTGGCCATTATTCTCAAAGACATAATTGATACAGCTCGTTAGAAGACTCATTTTACTTCTCTGTCTGCCACCTCATGTAACAGCTCTTAGTATTTTGACTCCGGATGTTGCAATCACGTGACTTCTATCCTGAGCTTCTTAGTTGTTGACGTGATACTTCAATTACTCCAAATATTCATATTGTTCAGGGTTCTCGTATGCGTGTTAGTGAGACTAGGCATATTATACAAGATAATCTATCACTCTCCCAGAAAAAGTTTTATTTTCGGATCTTGCTCTAAATCTTGTATCTATTGGACGGATTTGTGAAATTGGATTGGATGCTATACTTTTCTTTAGTGGGTGTCGTGTGTAGAATCCTCAAACCAGGTAGATACTCGGTGTTGGTCGCAAAGTTGAACGTTTGTTTGAGGTAACAAGTTTTGCCCTTCCATCTTCCTCCCTAGTTGCTTATGTGACATCACGGGCATCTTCCTCCCTTAGTCTATGGCATTCTCGAGTAGTCCATGCTTCTATTTTTCGTATTCGTTGTAGGGTTTTGACACAGGTTACACATCGTAAATGCAAAAAAAAAAATGTTCAAAACCACCATGAATTGCAGGTGAAGCATTCATAACGTGATAAAGAAGATAAATTTACCTTGTTAGTCGTGCTGATCATTGCGTAGAATTGATGTTCACGGTGATGCGCAAACTAACGTGCTAATCGCAAGTATACGAGTCGAGTAATACCGGATGTATTTCAACTCGGGTGATCGTTCCCACGAGGACTGTTTTGAATTTTTCGAGCGATCAGTTTTAAGTTGCAGAGTTTAAAATGAGGAGTAGTTTGAGAGTGTGATTACTACTACATACTAAAAATTAAACAACTAAAAAGTAAATATTTTTTTTGTGACGTTTTCTGAAAATCTTTAAGGTTGTAAAATTTAGGGTTTGAATGCTAGGTCCCAGAATCCCCTAGGGTTTCTACAGATTTACGTTCCTGGTTTAATATGAAAACACTCAGCAGTTTTAATTACCCGTGCCACGTACCGATTGTGCGGTAACCTTTCAGATTCCACACGTTGTCGTGATCGTGCAGACTTTCAGATTCGTATTAAGCTGCCTAAGTCTACAGTCTCGTTCTAAGTCTGCTAGGGTTTCTAACCTGTCCTGATGGCCTGGGTCAGATTCCCTAACAGTTGGTCTATACGTTTTGGCTAGCCCTATCTACCTTTCTCTGGTCGGTCTATCAGGGTAAGGTACTAAATCTTGTCTTTTCTTCCTAACCCTAACTTGACGTTTTCACCTACAAGCTCGGCTCTGTAGCAATTCTCGTTCGCGACTCCAATCATGCATAAATGATAATAATCAAAGACAGATTAACTGATAATACTGCTGAATTAAGATAACGTAATCATGAATCCATAATCAAACTACAGAACAATCTCTTGAATGAAACCCTAGGTTCACCGAGAACCTAGGTAAAAGGTTTAGCTACTAAATGGAATAATTAACTAACAAAGTTTCTCAATTTAAGAGAGAGAATAAGATCAAACTAAGTCTTTGGATCTGGATTTGCGCTTCCGTGCTCTCCGGGGATGCTCAGACTTCTCCTTGGATGTGTTTTGTCTTTAGAACGAACCTGGACAAATCTTTAAATAGTGCTGGAGACGTTTCTGGAAACTGCATTTATTTAGGAAACTACCGACCGAATACGCACAGGGTGCGCGTATAATACGCACACAGTGACCCTGGAATGTGCTGTCTTCTTTCCTGTGTGCGTATTTGGCCCCACTGTCTGCGTATTTTCATGCTGTGTGCGTATAATACGCACAGGTGTGCGTAAAATACGCACACAGTGGCCTGTCCTGTCCAGCTTTTCTTCCTCTGTGCGTATCTCTTCTCCCTGTGTGCGTATAATACGCACATGTGTGCGTAAAATACGGACACAGTAAACCTGCCTGCCAAAAATCACCCCATCTCCTTGCTGTGTGCGTACACACTAAACTTCTCAATCCTTTTTCTACCTCCTATGCCTTGGCCTGCGTTTTACCCGAAACTTGTCAAAATTACCAAAATACCCCTGGGTCGAAACGCTCCAAATTCTGCCCAATCCTAACTCTGGTCCCAGAAAGACTGCTGACTGAATCAGGGCGCCAAAATCCAACCTCGACTTCCGAAAACCCGGGCCCGGTGCCAAAATGAACAAAACACCCCTAGGCCTAAACTGTCCCGGAAATCGTCCCGAACATGAAATAGTTGCTCACGACTCCGGACACCGGGAACCGAGACTCCATACTTGTGCGTTGCCTGTCTGGGACCCACACTTGACGGGAGTCGGTTTTTCGGTCGGACTTCGTTTCAGCATTATAGCCTGTTTTCGGAAAGCCCTTGACGTCTCCGTTCTTTTGCTCCTGGTTTCACTTCGAAATTCCAAGTTCAGCTCAAGATATTGTCAACCGAGCGTATCCCAGTCATTCTCGGTTTTAGCTTTTCCTGCTTTCACGGTCGGTTTTCACTGCTCGTTTCTCCTCTAGTCTTTATGTTTTTTGTTCCACTCTCCCTTTTACCAATCTCGGTCAAATCCTGCTCCAATAATTTTTTGCACGTTTCCCGAGGCGAACCCGGTTCTGTTTCGGCAAGCATCCCAATGCACTTCCCGAACCTGTTCTGTAAAGACAACATGACAAACCCGCGAGCATATCTCGAAATGCACAAAATAAACATAAATTCATGAAGAGCTTATAAACATCTCGTTCTAATTTCCGAGGCTTCCTGAATGTGAATTCTGGCTAAAACACGCCTTTTCAACACAAAGACACGTCAATTTAGGCTAAAAGATAACCCATATTGGGCGTTATAAAAAACACCCACACTAAAATGTGCTCGTCCCGATCAAACTCTAGCTATATACTACCATGCATACTATCCCGAATAAATCCAGAGCGGTGTAACTGCACTTATTTAAAAATAGTATTACTATGATAAAAAAACAGTGTATCTTTTTGGTCAGACTGGGCAATCTCTTCAACTCAAACTGAACATCACTAAGTTCTTATATTTCCTTCGATTTCAGAAACTGCGGTTATCGAAAGAAATTGCGGCCAACCTAGGTTAGGAACAAAGACGAACACAACTTACTTCTGCTTTTACACGCAAACCGAGTGTATCCCTAACGCACGCCTTCCGTGCTTTTACTCTGGGTGTAATGTAAATCTGCCGGCTTTGGGACATTAGGATAAGTTATTTAGAAGCGATGTCCTAAACGTCACAGCACACTCACACACACCCCAATCTCACACTCCCTCACCAAGATGATAGAAACTTACCCAAATCACCTAAGATTATAGACACTCAATTTCCCTAGTCCCGGTGTAACTTCCGTTCTCGCGGCACAACTGTGAACGAATGTGAAACTGTGATAAAAATTGTCGGCTTGGCGTTTTGAAATTTTTTTTTTCTGCGAGGCAACACAATAAACAAAAATAATATAAACCAGGCTAACTCAATGATAAACCAAAAACGTGGGGTGGCAGAAAAAATACTGAAATGATTAATGAAACGACCACCCCCACACTAATTTCGAACCATGTAGTCATTCTGTAAAATAATCGCGCTTTTCCAACCGATCCTCCTCACTCCAAGGATGTCTAACTAGCACAACGCGCCTCCAATCAAGCCTGTCAACCCCAAGTCCCCCATGTCGTGCGGAAAAGTTCACGCACTACGGCACTCCTCCTGTGCTCACGGTGTAATTTCGTGAGTCACCGCCACACCGAAGTGTGCTGCCGTCACTATCTCACCCTTTCACACCCTCAAGTACAACCATGAAGCTCATCCATTATCAAATATAAAAAATCTGCTCTACCCCAAAAAATCCCCCTCAACTCAACTCCCTCGTGCCATGACGTGTAGGAAGGGTAAAAATACTTACAATGATACGAGTATCAAAAAACGATTTCCTAGGTCAAACGGTTACCAAGAAAAGGGTTAATGGATCAACGTGACTCACTACTGGACCTAAGGCGCGAGACAGGACGTGAGGTCCCCTATGGCCTATCACTCCACCAAATGATGTGGTGACCGTGATGGCGGATTAACGACTATCTGGTGACGGTGGTCTGGCAGCTAGTGGGATACATTGCTCGGGAGACAGCTACTTGCGTTTTCTGACGTGCATTGGCTCTATTAACTCTCCTAGACAGATTCTCGCGGCTCTTCCTCACCTTAGTTCATCCACTTTTGGGAAATTTTCAGTCATTATGCTCTCTCCAGTTTTAAGTTAAATCCTTTGCCCAGTCTCAAAATTTTCAACTTTCATCCATTTTTTCACTAATAATTTTTTTTATATATATATATGTTTTTTAATAAAAATATGAAGCCACCAGCCCCATACTGGATGGTGCCATGCCCTTATGGTACTATTCATCAGGCAAACAAGCTGGATTGGATGAGCTGGCTTGCCTCATCGAATGGGAACAACTGGCACCACACGCAGAAAAATAAAGCGAGAGACAAAAATAGAACCTGTGCACCCGGAGTCAGTTCTTACAGGTGCTGACTTTTTCGCAGATTTTGGTGGAGAAGGACTGCTGGCCGGTCACCTGAAAATTTCTCGACGGAAGTTGTCAACCTTCCGGCTCTGTATGCGCTCTTCAAATGTTCAATCCCCGAGCACCATCGTGTGTGACAATGTGCTCCCATATGGTCGAATATACTTTTTTACACCGGGTCATTTGCTCTGTTTTGGAGAATAACCGTTCCTGAAAAATCCCCAACTCGTACGAGTCCCTGTGATGGTCGAGTGTGCCAGAGCACACCGGGGTCGATTCTTCAAGTTTTCGGAAATCTGCCTTTTCTCTCCTCTTTCACTTTTCCTTCTACGAAATTTTCTAAATTCGCTTCCAAATCCACTGATATGTGTTCTCCCTCAAGAACACCTCTTGGTTGTCTACCAACCCCACACTTGCTCGACGCAAGTTCTCGAACCGACGGTAGGATGATAATCCTTGCGGTAAGAGGAACCCAGTAATGTCTTCAAATCTCGATTCAGGCACTTTGAAAATTTGGTGTTCTTGGAGCTTGAGAGAAATGGAGGTAGAGAGAGAGAGATGAGAGGCCAAAATGACCCCATACGCGTCGGCCACTCCCTTAAAAACCCTATTTTTCCAAAATTACGAAAATGCCCTTCATTTAAAATTTGAAAAAAAAACTGAAGTTTTGTGCGTATGATATGCCTACAGTATGTATTCTACGCACACAGTGGCATTGGGCAAAAAAATATATATATATATTGGGCTCCTATGTGCGTATTCTACGCACACTGTGCGTATTATACGCACACAGCAACTCATCCTGGTAATAATTTTTTTTTCTTTTTTTTTCAAAATTTTGGCAGTCTAGGCTGCTGTATGCGTATAATACGCACATGCTGTGCGTAAAATACGCACACCGCAACCTGGACAGTGTTTTTTTTCTCTCTACCCCCTTTGTGCGTATTATACGCACAGGATGTGCGTAAAATACGTACACAATATATTTCTGTTCCGTTCTGTTCTCGTTTTCTGCTCTGCTCTGTCTGCACATGCTCAATCAAAGTAAATACCCGCTCATCTGTCCTCTCTCAAAATTCAAAACTTAGAATAAAAACTGAAATAATTGAAACGAACTTACTATGTTGGGTTGCCTCCCAACCAGCGCTTGTAATTTATGGTCGACGACCTGACCTAGTTACCTCATTTTTTCTCAAGGGACGTCAAAACAGTCCACCTTGACGTCCGCTTCAGGGCCCAAGTATGGCTTGACCAGGTTTCCGCTCACCCTGAAAGTTGTACTGTCATGCAGATTCTCCAATTAAACCGCATCCCATGAAAGTACCTCTTTGATGATAAACGGTCCTGACCACCGAGATCTCAATTTTCCCGGGAAAAAATGCCACCGAGAATCTTAGAGAAGTAATTTCTGCCCTACTTGAAACTGCTCTGGCTGTGCTGAACATTGACAGCTCGGGGGCAGTTTCAGCTCTAGGGTTGGTGGCTCTTTGAGTAACGGGACCAAGGCCAATTTTTTCCCACCTTTTTCGTCCAGCTGTAAACTGGTCCGGTTTTCAGTTTTCATGGCCTGCGCCTCCTGGAATCTCTTCTCATTCTCTCTGTCCACTATATCAATCTCTGCCCATAGCGCGTTCATCTCCTCGTTTTCCCAGCCTTCTTCGACTACCTCCACTGCAAATATGTTTTCATGATCGTAGTAATTCGGTAGTTGCAGATATTTGAAAACGTTGAACTTTACCTTGTCTTCATTAATCTGCACAGTCAATTCTCCGCTCTTGCAGTTTATCATGGCTTCTATAGTGGCCAGAAACGGTCTGCCCAGAATGAGTGGTCCGTCTCCTGCCTCCATGTCCAGAATTACGAAGTCAGCCGGAAAAATCAACTCTCCGACTTTCACCAGAATATCTTCAATAAATTCGTAAGCCTGCTTCACAGATCTGTCCGCCATCTGCAGCTTGATTCTGGTGGGCCTGAGTTCACTGACTTTCAACATTTTTAAAACCGACAAAGGCATCAGATTGATACTGCCCCTAGGTCACACAGAGCCTTTCCTGTGTAAACATTACCTAGGGTCACCGGAATGAAAAAACTGACAGGGTCCTTCCTCTTCCTCAGTAGCCCATTCTTTACACAATTGCTCACTTCTACCGTCAGATCTATTGTCTCGAAATAGCTCATACGTTTTCGTCCATACAAAATATCTTTGAGGAACTTGGCATAAGTGGGCATCTTTGCCAATGCCTCCGCAAAGGGTATGTTGATCTGTAGCTGTTTGAACATCTTAAGAAATCTGGCGTGGTCCTTGCTATCATCCCTCTTTCGTGTCTTCAAAGGATACGACACCTCTTTGCAGACAAGTACCGTTTCTCCTTCTCTGGTTCTACTTCAGTGGACTTCTTCTTGCTTTTCTTAGCAGATTTCCCCTTTTCTTCTTCACTAGCCTTTTTCTTCTCTCCACCTTTCTTCTTGTCTGAGCTAGATTGATCATCACCCTGAGCCTCTGTCTCCTTCTGTGGATCAATACTTGAACATTCATCTCCCTTTTCTGTTATGATCTTCTTTGAAGGAGGTGAGTCCTCATGCAAAATGTGCGTGTTTTCAGAATCCGAATCAGAGATCACAATCTTCTCCTTCTTGTTTTCCCTCTTCTTAGATCTACCAGAAGACTTTCCCTGTTTTTGAATCCTGGCTGATTTGCGCTCCATTTGGGGTTTAGGGTTTTAAGAGAAGAATGAGATTGATAGAAATAGAGAGAGAGAGAGAGAGAGAGAGAGAGAGCAGAGAGACGTAGAGAATTGAGAGAGAATGAAGAAGAAAAAGCCCTGACTTTCAGCTTAAGTAGGTTGAAAGAATGAGTTATAATAGGAATCTACCGAAATCAACATGCAAAACGAATCTTTAAAATATTTTTGGATATTTTAGAAAATTCTCTGAGTAATTCAAATATTATAAAATTATCTAAAGAGATAACATATAATATTTGATGATCCATTTTTTTTTTAAAAAAAAAAGTTACAGATGTTTCAAGACCTTGGAGAACAATCTCAAGGCCTTGAGATTTTTTGCAGTCTTAGAAATTTCAAAGCTTTGAACTATACTTTCAAGGCTTTAGAAAGTATAATCCCAAGGCTTTGAGATTTCAACACATAAACACAAGTAAGTACTAATACTCCCCCTAAACCAATGCATCCTTGTTTAACATACCCAGTTCAAGCCTTAGGGATGAAAAGCTATCATCTGGCAGAGGTTTAATGAAAATATCAGCAATGTGCATAGAATTGAAAATAAAAGATAGAACAACTTCACCTTGTTCTGCATGATCTCTAAGAAAGTGATGTCTCACATCTATATGCTTGGTTCTTGAGTGTTGTACTGGATTCTTAGAGATTGAAATAGCACTTGTGTTGTCACAATGAATAAGCACACTTCTGAAAAAATAGCCAAGATCTCTAAGTTGTTGAGCAATCCACAACACTTGTGAACAGCAAGCTCCAGCTGCAATGTATTCAGCTTCTGCAGTTGATAATGCTACAGAAATTTGCTTCTTAGAATGCCAACTGATCAGTGAAGATCCAAGAAATTGGCAACATCCAGAAGTACTCTTACTATCTACTTTATATCCTGCAAAATCTGCATCTGAATAGCCACTCAACATAAAATTAGATCTCCTTGGATACCAAATCCTCAAGTCTTTGGTTCCATTCAAGTATCTAAAAATTCTTTTGACAGCAGTTAAATGATTTTCCTTATGATCTTCCTAAAATCTTGCACACATGCAAACACTAAACATAATATCAGGTCTACTAGCAGTTAAATAAAAAATTGATTCAATCATACATCTATATTCCTTTTGATTTACACTCTTACCATTTGAATCCTTGTCTAATGAGAGTGATGAACTCATAGGAGTTTTAAGTACCTTGGTCTGTATCAAATTGTACTTGTTCAACAAGTCATTGGTATACTTTCCTTGATGTACAAATATCCCTTTCTTCATTTCTAAAATATGAAGTCCAAGAAAGAAATTCAGTTCTCCCATTATGCTCATCTCAAACTCCCTGTACATCAGACTAGAGAACTCTTTTGAAAGAGCATCATTAGTAGCACCAAACAAAATATTATCCACACTGATCTGAACTACTAACAAATCAGTTTCATGATGTTTAATAAAAATAGTTTTATCTACTAGACCTCTCTTGAAATTATTGTCAAGTAAAAAATTTTGAAAGTCTATCATACCAAGCCCTTGGAGCTTGTTTTAAAAAATAAAGAGCTTTGTATAGTTTGTAAACATGATCAGGGAAGTTTTCATCTTCAAAACCAGGAGGTTGTGCTACAAAAACATCTTCCTGGAAATAACCGTTCAGAAAAGCACATTTGACATCCATTTGATAAAGCTTTATGTGATTGTGAAATTCAAATTCAAGAAGTATTCTAATAGATTCTAACCTGGAAACAGGAGCAAATGTCTCCTCATAGTCTATACCTTCTTCCTGATTGTATCCCTGTGCCACAAGTCTGGCTTTTTTCATTACCACTTTGCAATTCTCATGAAGCTTATTTTTGAACACCCATCGGGTTCCTATAATTGATTTCTCTTTAGGTCTGGGAACCAGATTCCATACCTTGTTTCTTTCAAATTCATTCAGCTCACTTTGCATTGCAATGGTCCAGTCTGCATCTTACAGTGCTTCCTTAGTATTCTTAGGCTCAATCAATGATAAAAAATCACTAAAAGCACACAAGTTCTTCAACTGTCCTCTTGTCTGAGTTTCAGTTGTAGGATCAGATATAATATTGTCAGCTGGATGATCTGCAAGATACTTAAACTTCTTCCTTCGTATCCAGGAATATGTTCCTTCAAGGCTTTGAGTTCTTGAAACAGTAGAGGGAGCATCATAGAATGTCTCAGTTTCAGTCTCAAGGCTTTGAGATTATGGCTCTGCGGGGGGTTCAAGGCCTTGAGATTCCACTGATTGATTCTGCACTTTAGTTTTGCCTTTGTCCTCTTTCACAGCATCATCATCAGACTCATTCTTGTTCAAATTTAGATCTACAGAACTTTCACCCAGAGAATTTTTAGTACTTTCATCAAAAAACACATGAATACTCTCTTCCACAATCTTGGTTTTTCTATTGTAAATTCTATAAGCTTTGCTAGTTTGAGAATATCCAAGGAATACACCTTCATCACTTCTAGCATCAAATTTACTAAGATTGTCTCTACCATTATTATGCACAAAACAGATACACTAGGCTTCCTACCTTTAAACAGTTCATAAGGAGTCTTTTTCAAAATAGGCCTAATCAAACATCTATTCAGCACATAATTGGCAGTATTAACAGCTTCTGCCCACAAGAACTTTGGCAAATTACTTTCAAGTAGCATGGTTCTATACATATCCTCATGTGTCCTATTTTTCCTTTTAACTACTCCATTTTGCTGTGGAGTTCTAGGTGCAGAAAAGTTGTGTGATATGCTATGCTTTGCATAAAATAAATCAAAGTCAAGTTGATCAAATTTTCTACCATGATCACTTCTACTAGATGCAACAGGAAAAGTTTTCATAGTTTGAAGCTCTTTGCACAGTCTAGAAAATTTAGATAAAGCTTCAGTTTTGTCTCTAATAAACATCACCCATGTAAATCTATAATAATCATCTACTATAACAAGCATATACCTCTTACCTTTAGGGGTCCGAACTCTCATAGGACCACACAAGTCCATATGCAACAGTTATAAGGGTCTATAAGTACTTACAAAGTTCTTTGGCTTGAATGAGCTTCTTGTTTGCTTACCTTGTACACATGCCTTGCAGACCTCATCATCTGATTTTTTTTTTATGGTAATCCTCTTATCAAATACTTTGAGATGAGTTTATTAAAGGTGTGTATGCTAATATGCCCAAGCTTTCTATGCCAAAGCTTTGAATCTTCCTTCAAGGCCTTGAGGCATTTTAACTTGTCACCTGCAACACTGTTAGTACTCATAGCATATAGATTGTATGATCTAGGAGCAGTGAGTATGAAATCTCCAGATTTCTCATCTTGCACCACACATTTATCCTTGTCAAATATAGCTTTATAACCTTTATCACATAATTGAGAGATACTAAGCAGATTATATTTAAGTCCATCCACAAGATAGACATCTGAGATAGAGTTGGTAGAACCATTACCAATACTACCTATACCAATAATATTGCATTTTGCTTTATCACCAAGTGTAATTGTTCCTCCAGATTTTTCTGTGAGCTCAGTAAAGAGAGATTTCTATCCACTCATATGTCTGGAACACCCACTGTCTAATATCCATTTCTGATCTTTCAAGGCCTTGGTGACATCCTGCAAAACTAAATCATTTCCTTAACAGACTGTTATACCAAGTGCAGAACTTTAAGTCATACTCAGAATCAGCCATGTTTGGTGGTCTAATTACTTTTGGAACCCAAATCTGCCTAACATGTCCCTTAAGGTGATAAGGATAAGTATTCCTCATAATGTGAGGTTCTGATCTTCTGAAGGGACAAGTTAATCTGATATGAACAATTTTTCCACAGTAATGACATTCTGGAGAATGTCTGCTACCAGATTTGACAAAAGTAGTTTGGCTTTTCTTTGGAAAATTTGGATTATAGCCAATCTCACTTTTATGCATTGATTTCAAACTTCCTCCACGAATGAGATTCAGATTATGTTCTGAGCCTGTAAAACTGGATAGGACCTTTTTTAGACTCTTGAAGTTTCTCAGTCAAAGAAAAGATTTGTTGTTCTAAATCCTCTGAATGAGTCTTTAGATCAACATACCTTTCAGTTAAGAGAGTGTTTTTATCAACAATTTCTTTTATCTGTGTCTTCAAGGCTTTGAACTTGCTATCCAAGGCCTTGAAGTCCTTTTCTATTATTTTCTTAGAAACTTCAACAGTTTTGTTGGCAAAAACTAGTCCAGGTTTTCTTTTACCTGTTCATGAACCTTAATCTTTAAAGAAGAGATCTCATTTCTATAACTTTCCTCATTTAAAAACATACTCTTAAGAAATTCAGGAAGTACATCACAAGGACTAGCAAGAAGATTTTTTACATTTCCTCAATATGTCTGTCTGAGGACTTTTCTTCATCATGTTTAGCCATGAAGCACAAGTTTGCTTGGTCTTGATGAATCAGAATCACTCCAAGAGGCCATCATGGCTTTCTTCGTTCTGTTGTCACTGTCTTTCTTTTGAAAGTTCATGTTCTTCTTCTTTTGTGGACAATCCCTTACTAAATGATCAACATCACCACATTCAAAACAATTAATTACTTTAGTTTTGTGTGACTGTGATGAAGACTTACCTTTGTAGTCCTTGATGCTTGAAGGTCTTGATCTCTCTCTGTTGTGGTCCCTGTTACTAGAGTTTCATTTCTTTTTGAGAATCATGGCCAAGGCCTTGGAGATCAATGCTAAAGCCTCTTCATCATCATGCTCATCTTCAGTCTCAAGGCTTTGAGATTTCTCATTGTCTTTAGCCTTGAGTGCTAAGTTCTTGATGTTTTCACTCAGATCACCTTCTACATCTTTCGTAAACATTTCATGAGTGAGAAGCTTTCCTTGTAGATCATCTAGTTGGAGAAGACTTAAATCCTGAGTTTCCTCAATAACTGTTGTCTTTGGCTCCCACTTGGCTTTTGGCAAGCTCCTCAGAATTTCCTGACATTTTCCTCATTTGAAAACTTCTTTCCCAATAATTCCAGATTATTCACCACATCAGTGAATATTTTGAACATCTCCTTGATGGTCTCATCTGAGTTCATCTTAAACAGTTCATAGTGCCACAGAAATATGTTGATCTTGGTATGTTTAACCTGACTTGTTCCTTCATATGTCACAACCAGTTTGTCCCATACTTCTTTGGCACTTTTGCAATTTGACACTCTGTTTAACTCATCTGCATTAAGAGCACAGTATAACAGATTCATAGCCTTGTAATTTTTTGATACCTTTTCCAGTTCAGTAACTGAGAGATTTGCCTCAGACTTGATGCATCTAACTCCATCTATGGTAGTGTAATACTCATGAGGACCATTCTGTACTATTGACCACAGTTCCATGTCTTGATCTATGATAAACATCTTCATCAATGCCTTCTAGTGCATGAAGTTATCACCACAAAACAAAGGAGGTCTGTTTGCTGCCTTCCTTGTGAGAATCCACAATCTCCTACATTACTCATAGTCACAAGATTGTTAGATCAATATTAGTGACCCAAGCTCTGATACCAATTGAAAGTTTGTAATGTAGACTAAATACAGGACCAAAATACTCTAGAATGGGGGGGGGGTGAATAGAGTATGGAAACTTTTTGCTAAGAACAAATTTTAACTAAGTGAACATGTGAGAAACTCAAATCTCAAGGCCTTGAGATTTTATAAAACTAGTCAGAAACTTTCTAAGACAAACAGAAAGCTTCAAGGCCTTGAACTACCACCAGTTTTAAACAGTTTATAAAACCTAGTTTGATTTGAGTTGCTTGCAGCAGAAAATAACAAAACTGTAAAGTAAAGAACACAAGGCAATTTACAGAGTTCAGTCCCAATGGACCTAATCTCTGCCTGAGGGATCTAATCCCACCAGGATTGGACAAACACGTCTTATTACTCACACATAAACAGCCCTAGATCTCCAAGCCTAAGTGAATTCCCTTACACCTATACAGCTTGTGGTTCCAAACCTATCTAGTACCAGCTACTAACTGTTGAGTTAACAAGAACCTCTTGTTGTTCACTTGAACAACCAACCACTAGATTTTGTGAGGTTTTAGATATACAAAAGTAAGCAGATTACAAAACAGAAGAAGAACACAGTAGAAGAATGAGCTTGTGAAGGCCTGTATGTGTTCTTCAGGAAACTAGAATGATTGATCTTCTGAAAGCTGTAATTGAAGCCTGAATGTGTGTGTGTTTGAATGTCTGGTCTCCCGCGAATTTTTCACACCTCTCTCAGTTCTCTGTAAGCTTCTCTATCTTTCAATATTCAAACCAGTCTTTTATCCACTCTCTGCAACTGAATGAGAGATTTTAGGATCTCAGTTCCTGCAAATCTTCATCCTTTCTAACTGCAATTTAAAACAGCTTTGAGTAGATATCCGTTGGAGTTTTTTGTAATTGCATTTGCACGTTTGAAAAACCTGCAACAACATTAAAACACAGCAACAACAAAATCCAGAAATATAACAGCACTAAGTCTGTTTGGATTTCCTGTTTCTAAATAAAAACTGAATCAAGTGAATAAAATAATAATCTGATTAACTTCTGAAACATATAACTCATGATAAACTAGTTTAAGACTTACAGAAGTCATTAAACAACCATTATAATAAACATCAAATCCTGAAAGATAGAATCAAATTAATTATGTAAAACTTTAAGCAGCTTAAGGCACATCTCAAGGCCTTGAAGCTCTAAACATGCTTCAGATTTCTTTCAATATTAAGACCAGAAATCTTTGATTCACTCTGATCAGGATATCTGCAATTGTGTTAGATGTATAAAGGATATATAACACAGATATTTTTAGAAAATCTCTGATCTTAAACATCAGATATACAACCTGCATCACAAGATACTCTCAAAGCTTTGAAGCTCTAATCAGTATCTCAAGGCCTTGGAGCCTTAAAAATACTTTGTCTTTGTCTTCCATCAATCAAAACAGTTACTTGTGAAACACACTAAGAAGTCTTTGAGTCAACATATAAGACATATCTGCAAACTGCAGAATGATCCAGGTAGAGCGAGCTTCCACACCCAGCTTGCGAAAACTGAAAATGACATCAAATTTTCACTAGCCCCCAAATCACATAGGGCTTGTCTAGTAGAAGCTCCTCCCAAGTAAGATTCTATCACAAAGCTTACCGGATCATTCTGTTTATGAGGCAAGCCATGCAAAACACACGATCTCACCTGCTCTGTTAGATCCACAGACTGAAATTTCTTTCACTATCCTTTTTCCCTAAAACTGCATATTTCATATATTTAGCATATTTAGGAATCATCTTAACTGCCTCAATCAATGGCACATTTATGTGCAGCTTGGAGAAAATGGAAAAGAAACGCCTATAGTCCTTAGTGTCATCTTTCTTCTTTCTATCATTCAAAGGATATGGAAGATCCTTAGACAAAGAATGTGGTGGAATTAACTCATCATCAATCTGCTGAGTCATGCCCTTTGATTGGGGGGTCATGAAAGGGGTCTTCTCAGTTTCAAAGACCTTATGCTACCTTGACTTTCATGCTTCAGCTCTTGCATGGCTCGGATAAGGGGGATCATAAAGCATAATCCCACTACGAGTGGTAATAGCATTCACCAGGCGAACAATTTCTGTATCAGATCGCAAAGACCCTGGTGCTCTAGCAAAAAGTTGAGTGGCTATCTGTCCTACTTGCACTTCCAAGTTACGAAGTGAAGTCTTGGTGATCTGCAAGTCATCCGTCAATGTCTCCACCTGAGAGGTGAAAGAATTCACATTCTTTCCCATCAGAAACATCATGTTCTCGAGATCCGCCATCTCAGAATTCTGACCAGCAACTGGTGGTGGCGCCTGAGCATCAGGTGCAGACGGCTTGTGCTGAAATCTGGGCACATATGAAGCTCCAACCTGATCCCCATACTTGAATCCTGGATTATCTCTGGTCCCTGGTATGTAGTTCCCCTGATTCTAGTTCTGACGCTATCCTTGTGTCCCCACGTATTTGATGTCTTCACTTGCAGCTTAAGTCAATGCTGCATCAAATTCCTTCTCCCCCACTGTGGCCACAATATTCTTGTCTTCATAGATGTGATTTGCCAAGTCATTCACAATAGTTGTAATCACATCTTTCCACTCGTCAGTCTTCGGTTCAGGCAAATTTGACAACCTTCTAGAGACATAGAACTGAGCATCCAGTTTGGCAATTTGCTTCATCAATGCATAAGCTCACTCCTTATCAACTCTATAAAGGAAGTTTCCACCTTCTTCTCTGTTGAGAAAATCTTGGTTAGGACGCTCTAGGCCATGATAGAAGACTTGTAGAATATTTTAGTCACCAAATTTATGATTAGGACACTTGCATAACATTTTCATAAAGCGGTCCCATGTATCCACTATAGTTTCATTACCATGTTGCTGAAATGCTGGAATTTCTGCCTGTAACCCAATAACTCGTTGAGGAGGGTAGAACTCTCTCATGAACTCGTCCACACCTTGCTCCCATGTGGTGATTGTTTCTGTCTCTCTAGACTCTACCAATTTCACTACAGCACCCTTCAGACAGTAAGCAAATAGGATCAACTTCAATGTTTCATCTGTCACATTCTTGTACTTCATAGTTTTGATGTAAGCATAAAATTTTCCGATGAAGTCATTTGGGTCTTCATCAAAATTCCCATAGTACTGAAACTGATTTTGCACAGTCGTAATGGTGGCAGGCTTCAATTCAAGTGTCCGGCCTAAATAGTTGGCACAACAATTGTCGCTTATGTCCTCATTGTGTTGACTGGAAGTTCTCAACCAATGCCTGCCCTGACTTGTTGTATGGCATCTGGTTATTGCGCGCATCTAAGTGCTCCGTCAGCTCAATCAACCGCTGTGTAAGTTGAGCATTTTTCAATTGCTCACCCATTGTGTCCTGTCTTTGAATCCTTCTCGGAGTTCTAAACAACTGCACCCGATTCCTCGAGTGGGGACACAAGTTCTCTAGAGTTCCTGTGTATGCACTGAAAACCGGAAACATGATTTAAACAAAATTAGAAATCACGGATATAGTTGAAATATGTTAATATGGAGAAAGTTAGGCAATATATGGATCACCTTGGGTATTTGATGGTTCTGGATTCATTGATCTAACACGATAATTCCAATTTTTAGCTAAACTTGGTAATAGCATTGACAATCACCTCTCTGTTTCTAGTCGTTCTACACATGAGTATCATCCTGTCCCTCTCAGGCCACTCTGGCTACCGACACGTTCTAGTAGGCTAACGATAGTGCACAGGAAATATTGTCTTTCGGTCCACCACTACACGAACCTATAACTATCTCGAACTGAATCTACCTTCTTCTAGCCACTCGTACTCAACTCACCTTGCGGTCTCATTGATTCGAAAATGAAATTGTAAACTCATCCCAACTAGGGTAGAGTTGCTCTCACATACTCACTAGTTAAGTAACAAGTTCGGGTCATGTCTCCACTCTTTCTAAATATTAAGCATAGCATACAATTGATTAGCTAACATGAATTAGATTCTTCATATGAACTAAAACTAAAACATTAACCTTACATCTTAACTAAAGCATGTCAAAGAAAGAGTTCAACAAGACTAATCAAAGTGTTCTTCATTCAAAGAACCATCATAAGCGTGAAACTTCATCTAAATCCGAAAAATCAGTCACAACATAAGCTCTAGGCTCTCCATAGATGCATATGTATGAATTTACTCATATCTGAAATACATTTTGTATATTAATCCATACAAGAGAAGAAGCAACAAAATAGGTTGAAATGCTAAAAACGATGTTAAGGCATCGATCCTAGCTCGTCTCCTTGCTCCTTGACGCTCTCCAAGTCTTATCGTTAGCTCTATAAGTTGTTTCCTACTCTATTCTGGCGTCCTTTGTTGCCTTGGTCGAAGTAATGAAGACTAAGTCTTGTTATATGCATAATAACTCCAAATTTGTGTGCCAACTCCGTACCATTTCGTGCGAAGTAAGATCATTTCGTACGAAATCATTTCGCGCGATATAATTTCCATTTCATGCAAAATACTCTGCCGAATTGTTCTTGAATCTTCAACTCTTGGTTCTCGAGCCTCTCTCCTTCCGCTTCATAGCTTCCGAAGCTCACGTCCCTGATCTAATAAGCTCCTTAAGCCCTGGTTTTTGTCAAAGACAACAAACACTATACCAAGCGATTAAATCCATCAATTAAACATAAAATAAAACATATAAGACGTGACTAGATTGTAGTTAAGCATATGACGCAACAACTTATAAACATGCGTAATTTCATCTACATTAGGCTTCAAACTCCCCCAAAAACCTCTCAAATAACTGGTAAATTCGAAAGAAATATAGCTTCCAAAAGGGGTTATCTGTTAGAAATATCAGGTATTACATGAAGAGATTCTTATATGGACTTTAGAAATCTCCAAGGCAATGGTACAAGTGGTTTGATAGCTTTATGTTGAAAATTGGCTATCAGAAGTGTGAGTATGATTGTTGCACCTATGAAAAGCTGTTGCAAGGTGGTTCACGCACCTACCTAGTTCTGTATGTTGATGTTATTCTGATTGCAAATCATTATATGGATGACATTCGACATTGAAGAGGTATCTCACCGCATAATTAGAGATGAAGGATGTAGGTGCTGCTCGGAAAATCCTAGGAGTTGAGATCTATAGAGATAGAAATAAGAAGAAGCTATTCTTGTCACAAGAGGAATACATCAAGAAAATCTCAAGCAGGCTTGTGATGCTATCCGCTAAATCTATAGATACTCCTATTTCGTTAACAACAAGCAAGCGATGTACACCACTCAGACGAAGGAGGATAATGAGTACATGTCCAAAGTTCCATATGCTAGCGCAATTTTTTTCCTGATGTTTGGTATGATCTTCACTCAATCGAACATAGCATTCACTGTTACTGTGATGAGACGTTTTATGCTTCAACCAAGTAGGGATCATTGGCAGGCGGTGGAAACGCTATTAAAGTACCCTAAGGGTACGCCAGACATTGGGCTATGCTATCGGACCAATCAGGATGCTTTGGATGTTGGGTTCTCATATTTTGATTATGCAGCTGATGTTGATAGCAAGAGATCAATGACCGATTATGTGTTCAATATGGGTGGTTCTTTTGTGAGCTGGAAGGCGAAGCTACATCAGACGTTGACTTTTTCTACCACGGAAGCGGAGTACATGACTTTGAAAAAAGCAACAAGGAGGGAATCTGATTGAATGGATTTCTAAACAATCTTTGCCTACATCTAGATCAAGCGCTAGCTCACTGCGATAACTTGAGTTCAATATGCTTGACTAAAAGATCAGGTTCATCATGAATGATTAAGCATATCGATGTGTGGTATCATTTTATGAGAAACAAGAGCAGGATCGAACTGAAGAAGGGGAGGTGATAACTGACAACCTCGTAGATATGTTAACCAAGCCAGCTCCGGAGAGAAAGTTCTAACATTGTTTGGAATTTCTCAACATCACAAATTGTTGAGCCTTCAGAGATGTCGGACGCGGTGAGGGTCCTGTGAGTCTCTTTGGTTAGAGACATCGGGAGCGAAGAAGACTTCGCTTTGTTTACGATTCAAATCAAGATGGAGATTTTTTAGATTTTTCCTTGAATGTTAAGAAATCACAAGGGCAACAAAAGGAGACCAAAACCAGCAAAGGAAAACAAAACAGGAGAAGGCAAAGTGTCTTCTAGCCTTACGACCGCCAGGTTCTGGTCATACGACTAAGTCCTGGAGACTCGAAAAATTGTTTTCTTGTCCAATCCTTAGGGCGGTTTGGGGGTTTGTTGGGCAGTATAAAAGGACCCTTCGGGTTCCTATAGTGACATGCAAACATTGTAAACACTCCTCTTGATAAATAAAGGGTTTCTTCTCGCCGTGGACTTATTTAACATATTTTCCATTAACAAACTAAATAAATTACTTTTGTTGATCGTTTTCTCTCATCGTTCATGAGGTGCTTTGTCATAAGACATATTTTGCTTATTGGGTAACGCAATCGATTTTTGTTGAGCATCCCGTCATATTAGGAAGTCACCCCATCGGTCCAGAGTTCGAGTATGGTATCATTGCTGATTAAACAAATTATACTATACTATTGACGAAATTGAAAATATTAAAATTGCTCGACATTTTATTGCTTGGGCCTTTTCTCCACTCCATCAAATCAAGAATTTCTTGCCCAGCAGCCTTACATTGGCAGTGTTTAGTTGCATTAAATTTCCCCGATGGCCATAATTGGTCGTAATGAGGAAAAACTATGCAGTCTAGTGGACTTTTTATATTCTTATCATTCTGTATCGTTCGATCATAATACGACTATAATCACCATAATGTAAATTTACGAAACAAATTTACCTCTTTGCATGGCTTCTACTTTCTACTCTCTTTCAAAATCACTCTTATCAAAAAATAAGGAATTTGGCTACACCCCCAAATGGTAGAGAAGCTTGTACTAGCTAACGGGTGAAACTCATGCTTCAAGATATGGTTCGAATAATTGGTGTAGTTTTGTAATCTCACACAGTGGTTTGTCAGTGAACCTAATCAAATTATATGTAAAACCACCAAGTATGGTTCCAACTATTGGGCCGACGACATATATCCAAAGCCCATTATACTTCTGCAATATGATAGCTGGCCCAATACTCCTTGCTGGGTTCATTGATCCACCCGAGACTGGCCTGCATGGCATTAAACAAAAACACAACATCATTTATTTAACTAAAGAAAATGCTTTCCTCAGGATATAAAATTTCACTTTTTCGTTGTAAAAGTAAGATAAAAGTTCACATTTAAATGCTTTATTCAGAATCTAAAAGGCACTTTTCCACCATATCTTCTCTGACTTTTTCACTACATTTTATAGAAAAAATAATACTAAGTTTTTATGAAACTTGGAAGATAAGAATTACAGAGTGTAATCAGGACGACTATTCTTTTGTGCAAGAGAGTGGGGGAGTTTTACCAGTACTGAACTCACCCGGCTATAAATATGTTTAGAAGTATTGTCATACCAATGGCGATCCCTGCTAATTCTCCAATCTACAAGGATATACAAACGACTAATGTTAGATGAAGCAGTAGTTTCTTGTTGGTAAAATGTTAAATCAAATAATCTCTATTTCAACCGCTCCAAAATCATGCTGCTCCTCTAAACTCTCGCTAGTCTTTCACTTGACAAAAATTTTCTATTTTAAATAATCAGCAAGCATAGTTTACATTATGATAACAAACTTACTGCTCTATTATCTGTAGCGACGCCAGAAATAACAAACATGAGAAGAAATGAGGTGATGAACTCAAGCACTAGTGATCGGACGTGGGGTCCTTTGGGTACGGTTCCAAAAAATGCCTCAGCGTCCACATCAAATACGAGGTACAATGTCCCGCTTGCAAGAATTGATCCTAATAGCTGCCCAATTATGTATAGTGGCACCTACATACGCACATGTACAGTTCATTAAAGACTAGTTTGGGAATGTTGTGGCGAAGTAGTTGTGTGAAAATTACTATGGGAAATTTGCTATGAATTTAAAATAAAATGTTGTTTGGTAAATAATACTATGTAAAAGCTGATGTGAAATAGTTCTTATAAAAATTTGGGGGTAGTAAAATAAATCGTGAACGCTCCGTGAGAATACAATAACAAAAAATACTTTGCACTTATCACTTCCATATAGATAAATCTTGAAAATTTGAAAACATATAAGGTTAAATTAAGTTCTAAAATAATTAACCATAATCATCTTCTTCCTTGCTTCAAGATGCTGCGGGACAGACGAAATAGTACGCAAAGTCGAAAAACATTTTTTTACCAAAAGCATTTAAAACTGCTTTTGCTGTCAGAGAATAGTTGTGCTGGGAAAAGAAGTGTTCTGAAACTGATAATTAGTACATATTAATTAGGTCTGAGTTGGGACTAATCGTGTGATGAACACCACGAATTCAAGCATAGTAGATGCAAATACTGCTTGCCTGTTTATAAGGGAAATGTCGAAAAATAGCAAATGTTATGGTAACTGCCGGATTCAAATGGGCGCCAGAAATATGTCCAACCGAATACACCATGACCATTATAATTAGACCCCATACGACACAAACTCCTGGAAATGTTACGTATCCGTATATATTGTTTACCGCCACCGAAGCACACCCAGCAAATACCAAGAAATATGTTCCAATTGCCTCAGCAATCACCTACACATCATTTGTGGAACAAAAGAAAACGGTGAATGTTTGTTTTCTTCCAACAATTTCTAAGTCCCTAAATTCAAGATAACAGTTATCTATACGAAAAATGGTTCAAGAACAAAGTCATATTCTGAAAGTTCGAGATAAATACTACATATGTTCTGAATAATTTTTGTACCTTCTGAGTGATTGCGACTACCTCTGATGAATTCCAAAACCTGGATTTCTTTTGAGTCCTTGGTGGCAACCCGCGGGGTAAAGCAGCTTCCAATCTTGCTATATCTTCTTCTATAGACATTTTTCTTCTTCCTTCCTCTCACATTCACTCTCTTGTCTTCGATGGAATTGAGAAATTTAAAAGAAAAATATTGACCTCATGGTTTTAGTGAAAATTGATGGTTGACATATTTAGGAGAGCGGTGAATGGAGAGTAGATCTTTTAGCATCTCTCTGGAAAAATAAAGTATTGTCACCTTAATTGCGACAACTAATCATTTTTCAATTACAGAGGCATAGAGATTCTAATTCTTTAACCTGCTATTATTAGATGACTTGGCATAGGAATTTTTTCGGTAACAAGAGGTAAGGAAGGAGCGACCAACGTAGCAAAATCCCTTCGGGTGTTTGATAGTGATTTTTGCTATTTATGTTATTACCGTGATTTTTGCTATTTATGTTATTACCTTATGTGGACCACCTTCATGTGTATATATGTAGGACATCCCTGTATTGTACATTAAGGGCTACTTTGGTAATGGTGCGTCGTTTTAGAAAGCTATTGTGTAGGATGTACTATGATAAAACAGATGTGGAAATCTACGAGAAAAGAGTTTGATATTCCGTATTAAAGCTGTCGTGGGAAAGCTCAGTTGACATGTTGTATTTGACAATTAGTGTTTTAGAGTTGTTGTTACTGTCGAAATGACAATACCATACAAGATATAATAAATATTGTTATTACAATAAATATCTATTGATATTTATTGACGGATAAAAATGTCAAATAATACATTTATCGAAAAGCATGTCATGGAAAGCCCAAAAGGTGATGTAGGAAAGAAACTGCTTTCCAGAAACCATATTTTTTTTGTTTTACCAAACACATTAATACTGCTTGTAGTTTCGAAACGCAGCGTTCTAAAAAGCAAAAGCATTACCAAACGGACTCTAAGTTGAATACATATTCGCTTCCACAATTCAGCTGTAAGATGGTATTAGATCCAACATGGTTCTAGGGTTCCATTTCATTTTCCTCTCATTTTTCATGCGTCTTATTTTCCATCCAAGAATCCCAATTAACTCACGGACTGCCTTTTGTTTGACCATCCTACGATAATCAAACAATCTCACCACTCATACAAGTTGCTTCGGTATTCAAATTTGACCATAGTCCCGAAGTTTCAACCTGTCGGAGTTCTAACGTGCTTCCACAGGCCTCCGCCTTCTGTTGCCACACACCAAATGTGTCTCTCGCGCCTGCGGCTTAAGTCGGCTTCGATGGGCAGGTGACCAAGCCGCATCCCAATTTCGACTTCTGAAGTCGAGATTTTGGGCGACCTGCTTCTCATCTCCACATCGGTTTGAGAAGATATTTTCTAGCACATCTGCTTCTATTCGGCTACTGCAGCTATTTTAGCAGTAGTTCCCAAGGTTTTTCGATCCTCTGATTCCTTTACTGTACTCTGTTTTCGAGGTTTGGATTGCTAATTACTACTTCTTGGAATTTTAGGGTTTTTTTCACCCTTTTTCTTGTTTTTTGCTCACATGATTGAGCTCATGGCTTTTCAAATGGGTACTCAAATGCTTCTCAACCCATATTGAATGTTTTGGAGGACTGTCTCTCATATTGTCATGCTAATGGGCATAAACTCCTTGGTTGTCCTATTCGTTGTTGTCGACTTTGTGGACAGAAGCTTCCTTGCCACTACTTGTACGAATGCTCTCAAAATCCTATATTTTGGTCGGTACTCGGTTCTATTTCATCTTCTCTTCATGATTCATTGCCTGCCAGATTGGCCATTATTCTCAAAGACATAATTGATACAGCTCGTTAGAAGACTCATTTTACTTCTCTGTCTGCCACCTCATGTAACCGCTCTCAGTATTTTGACTCCGGATGTTGCAATCACGTGACTTCTATCCTGAGCTTCTTAGTTGTTGACGTGATACTTCAATTACTCCAAATATTCATATTGTTCAGGGTTCTCGTATGCGTGTTAGTGAGACTAGGCATATTATACAAGATAATCTATCACTCTCCCAAAAAAAAAATTATTTTCGGATCTTGCTCTAAAGCTTGTATCTATTGGACGGATTTGTGAACTTGGACTGGATGCTATATTTTTCTTTAGTGGGTGTCGTGTGTAGAATCCTCAAACCAGGTAGATACTCGGTGTTGGTCGCAAAGTTGAACGTTTGTTTGAGGTAACAAGTTTTTCCCTTCCATCTTCCTCCCTAGTTGCTTAGTAACATCACGGGCATCTTCCTCCCTTAGTCTATGGCATTCTCGAGTAGTCCATGCTTCTATTTTTCGTATTCGTTGTAGGGTTTTGACACAGGTTACACATCGTAAATACAAAAAAAAATGTTCAAAAAAATAGTGTTCTTCATTGTTCTTAGCTTGTTCTTCAATTTTTGGATTACTTGGCTACTTTTAGTTGATGATTCTGGGTTACTTGGCTACTTTTAGTTAAAATTGAAGAATATCTTGTGTATTCTTGTGTTGAAGCTTGAATCTAATGAAAATATTCATGAGTATGCTTGATATCTCTTGTGTTTCACTCTCAAACATGAGTAGCTAAATGTGTGGTTGGATTGATTGGTGATCCTAGTTGATTCTTGAAACTCGAATGCATTTGTGCTTTGTGTTTTGTTGTTTAGGGATTGAATTCTTGAGTTCTATGAGTTGAAATAGGAATCTCCATTGTGCCTTGATTGAGTATGTGGACTTCAATCGAAATAGGCATACTCAATGCTTGAGGCAACATTGATTTGGATTTGTCCATTTGAACTCATGGATTGAACTCTAAAGAAAATGAGTTGGTTGTTGAAATCGGGTTAAATGAATCACTAGGAGATCCAATTGATCCAACTTTTCTCTAACTAGTTCTACAAACTCTTTAGAAACATCTTTTTAATTGCCTAGTTGTTTACTAAGTTTCTTTGAATTGTTTCACACAAATCCTTGGTCTACCAAGCTTACTTGGTAGATTTGAAGCTTGGCTAGCTTAAAAAGCCTTTTGAGAAATTTACTTTATTGCACTAGTTAGAATTAGTTTAGCTTGTTTCTTCATAATCACGTGTGAGATCTCTCTTTTCCAATCCTTGTGGATTCGAATCCGGACTTACCGGATTACTACTTGTAGCGATATCCTATACTTGGAATTTTCGTCGAACAAGTTTTTTGGCGCCTTTCCCGGGGATTGGTGCTAAGAGGACTTACTCTTTGGTTACTTGCTTGTTTTGCTCTTTTTTTTTTTTATATTTTTTAGATACGCTTGAAGAAAATTCCGGGTTCATAATTGAACTTTGGAACAAAAAAAGCGAAGAGTAAAAAATCACAAAAACATACTCTTAGTTTTTGTTCATCTATTGGTGGTAGTATTAGCTTAGCCCTTTCAAAGGTTCTAGCTCTCTTAATAGCTTTGAAATCATGGATGGAGATGATGGGCATAGTAGCAACAACGAAACGATGCCATTTCGTACACTTAGAGATTTGATGCATCCATCTAGGAAAAGTTCACCCTCTTGCTTTGTGGTTCCTTTGAGTGAAAGAAATTATTAAGTAAACCGGGTCAAACTCTTACCCGAGTATCATGGATTAGAGGCCGAGAGTGCCTACTCTCATCTTAAAGATTTTTTGTGACATTGCCTCAAAGGTTTATTGTAATGGTGTTTCTAGAAACACTATCAAATTTAGGTTGTTTCCTTTCTCTTTGAAGCATAAAGCGAAATCATGGATTCACTCCTTGAGACCTAGGACGATAGGCACTTGGGAAGAATTGGAGAAATAATTTCTCAATAATTTTTTCCCCAAATACAAGACTAATGCCATAAAAAGACAAATTGTGACTTTTTGTGTTAAGGAGGGAGAGCCTCTTCCCCAAGCTTAGGAACTCTTCAAGGATCTCCTCATTTCTTGTCCTCATCATGGATTTGAAACTTGGAGATTGATTAGCTCCTTTTATGAGGGTTTGACATCCAACCACAAGCACACAATCCAGTCCGTGGGGGAGATTTCTTTTTAAGAGGTGAAGATGATGGGTGGGATTGCTTTGATGAGAATTGTGAAAAAGTCCAATCTTGGGACATGAATGAGTCTTCAAAAGAGTTGTCTTCTACGCCTAAAGGTAGCATGCATTACCTTAGGTCTAAGGATGAGGCATTGCGCTCTTTTTGTCGTGATTCTCATGAGTTAGGCGATCGTCCCGACTTCCTAAGAGCCCAAGAGCTCATGGATGAGCAAGTGAACGTTCTCAATTCTAACAATTTTGGGAAGTCATGTGACAAGTCGCCTTACTCAACCACATATAACCCCAATTGGAAGAGTCGTCATAATTTTGGATGGAAACATGGCCAAGAGACACAAGTGAACCCCTCATGTTCCACTTATGTCCCTCCCCAAAAGTGTGCTTTAGAAGACAAAATAGAAAGGTTCATAGCTAGGCAAAACCAAACCGATCAAGAGTGGAGAGCTTCTCATGAAGAATTGAGAAATTCCAACCAAGAGTTGAGAAACTCCAACCAAGAGTTGAAAAATGCGGTGGCTAGGCTATAGTCTACTTTAAATGCTCAAGATAAGGGAAAAATCCCCTCTCAACCTCAACAAAATCCAAGAGGCCAAAGTCTCAATCAAGTGGAGCATGCTAAGGCTATCACCGTTTTAAGAAATGGGAAGGTTGTTGACAACGGACTTCCAAGTGGAGAGTCAATTGAAAATGAGGAAGAAGAGTAGTGTGAGAAAAGTGATGACCAAGAGAGATTTTTTGACTTGCAAGAGTCTAGGGAGAGTCTTGACAAAAGAAAAGAAGTGGTTGATGATAATGAAGAAATTAGGATTGTTCCACCATTTCTCCAAAGGCTAGTGGCCAATAAGATGAAAGCAAGTCACCAAGACATCCTTGAGACATTCCAAAATGTCAAAATAAATATTCCTCTCTTGGATGCTATAAAGCAGATTTCGGCTTATGCCAAGTTTCTCAAGGACTTATGCACTTTCAAGAGAACTCTTCAAGTGAGAAAGAAGGCATTTCTCACCGAGCAAGTGAGCTCAATTCTCCAACATAACATCTCTCCAAAGTATAGATATCCGGGTTCACCAACTATCACTTGCACAATTGCGAGTTATAAGATTGCTAATGCTTGCTAGATTTGGGTGCAAGTGTAAACCTTCTTCCATACTCGGTGTATGAGAAGTTGGGTTGGGTGAGTTGGAACCCACAAGAGTGACTCTTCAATTATCGGATAGGTTCACTAGAGTTCCTAGAGGCGTCATTGAGGATGTGTTGGTTCAAGTGAACCAATGCTATTTTCCGGTGGATTTTATAGTTTTAAACACTACCCCTTCGTCTAGTGGCACCTCTCCCATTCCTATCATTCTAGGAAGAGTCTTTCTTGATACTTCTAATGCAATTATAAATTGTAGGAATGGTGTGATGAACATTACATTTGGATATATGATGTTGGAACTTAATATCTTCAACACAAGTTGGATTAGTTGGATTGATTCTTATGTTGAAGTGATTGAGGATCCTAATACATGTTCCAATGGAATAGATGATCTTATTGTGCAAGATTTGGAAATTTTTATGTGGTGAAAATAGAATTTTCTCACCATTGCTCATGAGTGAGGAATTTAATGTGGATGATTGGGTTAATCTTGTTAGTCAACTTGAACTTGTGAAGCCTCCTATAGAATCTACCCATGAGCATTCTTGTAGTGATATTGGTTTACATGAGAAAATGGAGTTACCTTCCATATTAAGGGAACCTCCTACTTATGATTTGAAACCCCCTCACTTGGAATTAAAAGATGAATGTTTAGGGGTTGATGATAATCTCTTTTGTATGGATAGTGACCATAACTTGTTTTGTGATGACTTAGAGGACATTCACAGAGAACCCCCACCAATAGAGATTGTTGATGGACTTTCAAGTAAGTTGGGGGGTTCAAGTGTTGGTTGTGAACATTTTGAAGTCTTCTTTCATACTTCTCCTATTGATTATGATGAAAATAAATTTCATGTTGTGAAAGAGAAGTGGGGTAGAATCTTGGATGAAAGTGTGAAATTGAAGAGTGAGAAATTTTGAGTTCATATTTTAGAAAAGGATCATAAGCTAGATTTTTGTAGTGAAAATGTTGTTCTCATTGAAGGTATTATGTTAACTAGTGGTAAAGATCCTCCTCTTGAACTCTCTTATGACAATTATCTCATTTTAAATTCCCAAGATGAGTCAAGATTTTCTATCAAAATGTGTGATGTGTCTTGCACTTTATTTGAAATGAGCATTTTGAAGAATTTATTTAGAAAACAAGAGAGTGCTATTTTTATTAATAAGGGAACACTCAAATCCTTACATTTCAATTTAGTTGATCCGGGTATTAGTTTTCCAATTTTTGTGCTTGAGATATTAGAGAATGTGAAAGAAAAGTTTAGAATGCAAAGAATGAAAGATGGTTACCTTGATCCAACTCATGCTCATAGTCATAGGCAAGCTTGTCTTGACTACAAGAAATTAAAAGTTCCATGAATTGACTTTTCTCATATAGGAGTCGCATGTTGTACATAAATAAATTAGTTTGTCTCTATTTCTTGCTTTTTTTTTATTTAAATTTTGTAGGTTGCTCTTGGAGGAGGATTGATGGTGCTTGGTGGACAAGAAAGCTAAAATGCGGTCCTTCTATTCCTTATCTCTTGCTAAAATTTACGTGCTCTTCCTTTGTTCTCACACATTGAGAAAAATGTGATATTTAAGTTGGGGGGTGGAGTAGACTTATTTCTTGGTTAAATTGTCACTTGCATGATTATTCTTTCATTAGAGATTTACATGAAAAATACAAAAAAAAAAATGAAAAAAATGAAAATTCAAAAAAATTGAGAAATTGAAAAAAAAAATGTGTGAACCATTCATGAGAAGCATTTCCCATGTCAAACCATAGTTTTTTTTTCCTATTTTCATTGATAGTTTTATTTATTTTAACCTTTCATCTTGAGTCTAGATTTTGTTTTTTTCTTTGATAGATTTATTGAGTATTAGAATGTTGTAGTTGAGTCACTTATTTTAAAAAAATAAAAAATGAGAAAAAAAATGAGAAAAAGTGAAAAAGGGGAAATTTTGGAAAGCTAGATGTTTTCAAAGAATGAAATATCTTAGTCCGTGTTCTTTTCTATATTAGTTAAATAAGGAATTCTTCGCTTATACTCAATAAATCTACACCAATATCCATATTCCGCGATATCATGCGTTCTCACAAAGCGACACACTAAATTTACGTTTCATGTTTAAGTCCTTCAAACTAAGTTGATCACATAAACTTTGACGTCTTCTACTTTTGATAAAGGGTGCATTTTATAAAGTTATTTGAACTTCACAAAAGATTTTATTCTAATCGTTTTTGAGGTGGAAACTTGTAGCCCATTGGAGTGGTTCAGACCAATGGCACCCCATGCGATGCCTAAGAAATAGAGGGGTGTCCGAGAATATTGTTACATCACTACCTAGATAGCTCCATTTGTTTAGCTTAAAAAGTCCACTCGCTTGTATATTCCTGTTTTTGTTGTGGGTCTTGAAGTGCCTTGGATATGAGGTAAAAGAAATATTAATGCTATAAATCTCGAAAAAAAATAATTATTATTGCACCATCTCCCAAAAATCCACAAAGGGATCATACAAGCCCACAACCACATCCTCCCTTATTAAAACTTTTTTTTGTTCAAAGGTTTGGAGGTCCATCCTACATGGGTGCTTTTGAAAAAGTATGAGAATGACTAGTTTCATGTGATCCTTATTTTTGAAGGCATACTTTCTTGCGAATTGGACTTAATTAACAAGTTTTGTGGATCGCATGAGTCACCTTCTACCAAACACCGCCCACATTTGTATGAGTATATGCTTAGACGTCCATAGGCTTTTTTCTCAATCTTTGTGGACTTTGAGAATATATTTGAGGAGACATTTGTGCATTCTTCTTTTTCCCCCACCAAAAATAAATAAATAAAGAAAATAAAATTAGGTAGTAACTCTTCGTAATTTAATTCTTTGATTTCACACTTAGGATAGATAATATGTGTGTGCGTTTTTGTAAATATTTGAGTCTAGTTTAGAATTGAGTCAAGCCTTGTCTAGTTGCGTGTGTGTCTCTCATGATTGGTTCTTAACTAGTTTACTACTTATATCGCTCTCTCTGCTCGAGGAAAAGCAAAAGGCTAGTTGGGGTGTGTGTTAAGAAACATAAATTTCACATTTTAGTATGTTATTGAACTCTTGATAACTTACTTTTATGTGTAACTTGTGTATTATAACCGTATTTCTAGACTTATGCTTGTTTCTTTTAGTTTGTGTGGAATTTAATTATTTTGTAGGAAATATTCCACAAGACTCAGGAGGCGATTCAAGGAAGCTTAGGAGGGTCAAACGATGAATTAAAGAAGTTTGGAGGACTTAATTTGAAGGGATTTGAAGATTTGAGAGGCTTATGTGCAACCAAAGTGAAGATTCATGGGTCCAAGTGAGAAGAAAATATAAGTTAGATGCCAAAATTTGAAGAGCTAGAGTCAAAGAGACTAAGTTGGAAGACTAAAGTTACATTTGAGGGCCAAATAAAGAAGTTTCTAACGGATTGGGGGTGTAGGTGCCATTTCCTAAACGTTTTAAGGAGTGTTATGAACAAGTTTTAATAGTAAGGGGGTATTTTAAAAGCTTCTAGCAACCGTGGGGGGAGCCGAGTGAAATTTCGAACAAAGTAGAGGACCACAAGCGCGTCTCTCTCTCATCCTTCTCTTTCCCCGTCGCTAGAACACACAGACCCACAAAATCCTCCATGGAAGCTTCGACCAAGCTTCTTCAAACCTTCACCCCAGCCTCATTTCTTCACCAAATCAAGTGAAATCAGTCCCAAATTGATCCTAAGACCGAGAGGTACATAGCCCACCCCTTAATTCGGCCCAAAACTTAGCAACAATAAAAGCCACAATTCACCTAGTGTTCATTAAGCTTCCTAAAATCAACGATTGAGAGAAGATTGGTTAAATTCAAGTGTTGAGATGTGTTCTTGGAGGCCAAGAAACCCCTTATCCACTGTCTATATAAGGTAAAGACGATGAAGAAAGGGCTCTCTCACCTCACGAAAATTTCTAGGCCGAACCCTTGCTCTCTATCTCTTCTCTCTCGGCCTTGGTCGATTTTTGGGTAGTTCTGGGTGATTCCGTGCTCGTTTTGAGCAAATTCGGAGCCTAGAACACCTTAGGGAAGAGTTGGGTCAGATTCAAGGTTGTTCTTCATAGCGTTCTTCATTTTTCTTAGCTTGTTCTTCATTTTTTGGGTTACTTGGCTACTTTTAGTTGATGATTCTGAGTAACTTGGCTACTTTTATTTAAAATTGAAGAATGGCTTGTGTATTCTTCAGTTGAGGCTTGAATCTAATGAAAATGTTCATGAGTATGCTTGATATCTCTTGTGTTGCACTCTCAAACATGAGTACCTAAATGTGTTGTTGGATTGATTGGTGATCCTAGTTGATTCATGAAACTCGAATACGTTTGTGCTTTGTGTTTTTTGTTTGAGGGATTGAATTCTTGAGTTCTATAAGTTGAAATAGGAATCTCTATTGTGGCTTGATTGAGTATGTGGATTTTAATCGAAATAGGCATACTAAATGCTTGAGGCAACATTGATTTGGATTTTTCCATTTGAACTTATGGATTGAACTCTCAAGAAAATGAGTTGGTTGTTGAAATCGGGTTACATGAATCACTAGGAGATCCAATTGATCCAACTTTTCTCTTACTAGTTCTACAAACTTTTTAGCAACATCTTTTTAATTGCCTAGTTGTTTAATAAGTTTCTTTGAATTGTTTCACACAAATCCTTGCTCTACCAAGCTTACTTGGTAGATTTGAAGCTTGGCTAGCTTAAAAAACCTGAGAAATTTACTGAAATACCCCGTTTTGTGACTATTGGTATTTGGTGATATTATTACATGTGTTGGGAGTCAAATTTAAATGTCGGGAGTTAATTATAAATGTTTGCTAGTATTTGGGGGTCTTTGTGACTTTAATCAAAAAATTTTAGTGCCTTTTATTATATTGGGGGGAGGTAGTTGTCTTTTTGCCTAAACAAGTGGTGGAAAAGTGTCTTTCTGCACAAATTGGTATGATTTTTGACCCAATATTTCATCGGCGTGAATTCCTTCCAATTCCATCGGATTTCAATCCGATTGTTCCCTTCTTGGTCCGATCCTTTCTCCAATTTCTCTCAATCTCTCACTCTCACGTCCCCTCTATCTCTCTGTCCCTCACCCGAAACCCTCCTTTCCCTCTCTCTCCCTCACGCTCGATCACTCTCTGCCTCTCTCTGTCCAACGACAACAGCAGCAGCAGCAGCGGCATCAACCGCCGCCGCCGCCTCTCTCTCTCTCCGTTCAGTTAAGCGTCTCTCTCTCTCTCTCTCTCTCTCTCTCTCTCTCTTTCTTCCTCTGTTGTTTTCTTCTCCTTCTCTTCTTCCACGTCCGTCCATGCTCTGTCTCTGTTTTCTTTTTCTTTTCTTCTTCTTCTTTTCTTGTGACTGTATTCTTCTTCTTCTCCATGTCTAGTTTATGATCTCTTCTAATGGCCATTGTTTCCAGAAGCCCTTGATTCGCCGCCAACATATCCATCTCCGCCACTCAAATCTCTATTCGTGTCTCAATCGTTTACAATTATCTCTTCTACTTGTAGGTTCATGTCACTCTTTAATTTCTGATTCGTAGTCACTCTTCAGTTAGATTTGTTATCGCGTTATTCTTCAATTATCATCATAATTGTTCATGTTCTTGTCACACCCATAAACCCTAGTTTACGTAGGGGGTAAAATTATGCCGAAACAATAAGATTACCTAGTAATTACCACTTGTTTGATGTTTTGGGTTGCTAAGGCGAGATGTAATCGCCGGATAATTAAATTGGAGTTGAAAGTGAGACTGTTAGACGCATATTTGGATGTCCTAAGGCTTATGAACAATCTATCCGGTCACTAAAAGGTTGAAATTCGTCGCTATAGGGCTGTTTTTGGTCACTGAAAGTTGCTGAATTTGTCGTTAATGCTGTTGGGTTTATTAAATAATGTCTAGACGATGAAATTGGTTGGAATATTGGAGTTTTAACACTCGTTTTGTGATCTTGACCCTAAGTACATGTGTTTGAGTGAATTTGTGAGTTGTGACAAGTATAATGTAAGTCTAAGTTAGTTGGTAATCTCCTTGTTCTAATTTAAATAGACCAGTGGATGTGAAACTTGAACCGACTAGTAGAATGGTGTTGTTGACTTTGAACCAATCGTCCTAATCACGTGAGTATTAGGTTACTTGGGAATGTTAGGTTGGTGTTAGAACCTTAAACCTTTGAGCGTCATATGCATGTTATATAGTTTAACATTTATATTACTAAGAAATTATAATTAATTAGAATATTGTTAACTTGTAGGCGACGAGTTCACAGACGATGGGTACATTGAATACTACGATTGAGTCGCCGTAGTTGCGTGGAATTGAGGTGAGTAAACATGACAGGCCTAGTGTGCCTAACTCCCTTCGTGTCAAATGATTTCGTCTTACATGTCTCAAAATGAATTTACGTGTTATGTGCTTTATGTGTCAATTAAATATATGATTTTACTTGTTAAATGCTTTTCTCGAAACGTCACTGTGATATAATAATCAACGATAACGTAAAGTAGAAGAGTTGTGCGGGGACCCTTATTATTGGTTACTATTGGCATTGTGCGTGTTGATTTCGGTCTTCTGTTCAATTTATTTTATTTAATCCGGTTGCAAGTCCCCGGATAGCTCCATGTACTCACTCCTCTGGCCGCTAGAGTCTTGGGGGGGGGGTGTCGACACTTAAGGTCTTGGATGCTTACGAGATGGTTGGTTTCTCCCCTTCACAAAAAAATAAACAAATTGGTTTTTTGGATTTGATTATATTAATGGAGAAGGAATTAATATGTGATTTTGGATTCCCTCTATTGGATAATGAATTAGTTTTGGGAAATTAAAATGGAATTGGAAACTCTCATACTTTTCTCACAAGTGTCAAATTCTACTTCCGCTGTGTTTAAAGATAAATTCCTACTCGAAAAATTGGTCACTGTTTTATAACTGTCTTATCATCATTTTACATGCTTGGGTGTTTGCTTGCCAGTATTTTATTGCTGCTTTTGTACTGTGGTGTTTCTTTTTATTTCTGCACCGCAGGTATAGATGGTGAGAATGTGGCTTAGCAGGGGACGCGATTCATCACCGAGTTAATTAGTCGTTTCATGTCAATAAGTTAGAATTCATTGGTTAGTTAATAATAAACTAGCTTGTTTTATGCCCCGGTTTGAGGCACAAATATTTGAATTGTAATAAGTATTGTTTTAAATACTTTATTGATGTTTTGCTTGGGAACCACTTTTACATGTCCTTGTATCCGGGTTTAATCTCGGGTACGGAGTGATATCCCCCGGGCCTCCAGCTTGGTCATTTTGGGGGTGTCACAGGTGGTATAAGAGCGGGCAATCCAAAGAGGAAATCAAAACCTGTTAGGGTAACTAAAATGAACATAGGCAAAGTAATTAAAATCTGATAAGCTGTTGGGGATTTGGGTAGTCCTCGATAGGACTATTATGTGTGTAAGTTCTTAGAAAATAGGATAGAAAGCAAGTACACCCACCCACCCACTCCTAACTAAGAACTTTGGCCTACCCGAGTAACTATGTGATTGGGTTTTGAGGCGTTTCATTGGAGTTGGAGTTAGAAGTCTACTGTTTGGGTGGTCAAAGGTTGGGGGTCCTTTTAAAAAGTCTTGTGATAAAAATTTTAAGTCTCGGGAGTATGTATGTATTCCATGAGAGTAGTCATTTTGTTTACGATATGTACTTTGTGGAGCAAGAGACTTATGGA
This sequence comes from Linanthus parryae, assembly GCA_023055425.1. Taxonomy (NCBI): domain Eukaryota; kingdom Viridiplantae; phylum Streptophyta; class Magnoliopsida; order Ericales; family Polemoniaceae; genus Linanthus; species Linanthus parryae. The sequence goes on along the minus strand of JALGPY010000011.1, from coordinate 27,151,589 downwards.
GTTGTTTTCTTTTGTAGATGGCTATAACCAAAAGAACCGCAAGGAAGCGTGTGTTTCCCGTCGAGAGGCACCCGGTTGTGACTCCTTGGGCGGAGGGTGATGATCTACCTGCGTTTCATGATCGCGTGTGAGCATAGGTTCGTTGCATTGGATTTCCCTCGATACCGGAACCCGACTTTTCAGGCTTATTGTATGGTGAAGGCACAACCTATGGGGCCCATGGTTGGAGATATCATTGCAAAGTAAAACAACATTATGGGTAGGTAAAACAAGTTGAATGCTAGTGATTATTTCTACCAAGGTGAATGGAGGGTAGATGCCGATTTCATATGCAAACTATTGATGGAGGCCTATGGTAAATGGCAAAGCTACATGGTGATTGAGATAGATTCTAGTGACGATGACGAGGTGATCGTTATAGACTCTAGTGATGATGAAGAGGTCGAAGAAAATCCAATGGAAGATGATGAAATCGAGGAAGACTCCATGGAGTATGATGAAAGTGAAGAAGACCCAAGTGAGGATGAGGAGTTCGAGGATGATTCCAATGAAGATGTGGAGTTGGATGTGAGCAAAGATGACGAGGAGTAGCCATCTTAGACTTGTTTAATTTCCTATACTTTGATGCATTTTTGAGTTTTATTATTGGTTTGAATAAGGCTAGGATGCCAAACAATACTTTGAAGTTTCTTGAATGATTTTTGTATAGCCACTTTTGGGCTAGAGTTATATTCTTAGCGATTTGCTTTAAGAATGAGGGATAATGCTCATATTTGAAGACCCGTTTGGGAGTTTTATAAATTTAGTTTTCTGATTTTGGAGTATGATTTGATAAGTTGAGGTTGTATTGTGTTTCATTATCATTGATTAAGTGCATAGAAAGCGTTCATGGAGTTAGAACGCGAAAACTTTGATTGTTAGTGGTACTTGAATCTGCGCAGCAGTGGATTTTTGTAATTGCAGGCGTATTTAATTTTGGAGTTATTTTTTCTGAATTTGTCCCTAAAATTAGTCATACCCAGGTATCTCCCATAAAACTTTCAGCCCCATATCAGTTTTTGATAATTAGTTATGAATTTTCAAAGTTTGTTGTGCAGTAGCAGAATTGCAAAGTGACTAGCTGTAGTATTTTTAGTGTTTACCTTTCTTCCAGACCTTTTTTGGATCTCAAATTTTTATGGTAGTTAGTATACACGTATGGCTAAATCTGGGTGAAAGCCTAGCTGATTTTTAGGAGTTTAAAGTTAGTTTAAGACCTTACAAAGTCAAAGTTTATGTTCTAGTGGTCTGTGACAGCAGTTGTAGTGTTCTCTGCACAACTTGAGTTCTACATTTTATTTTGAGTTGATTCTTCTTGATTAAGAAAGTGGACTCAGAAAGGTTGTTGCACACCAAAATTCAAAATTTTTGCTTGTCCGTTGATAACTTTTCAAATTTTTTAAGAAGGATGAAAAATGAGACGTGATCAGCCAATGTGTGAATGCATGTGTAATTGATTTAAATGATGATCAATTTGTGACATTACATGCCTAATTGCGCGTTACATGCCATGTTTTCTTGTCTAATTGTACTTCATGACACTTTATGAATAATACAATATGTTATAATGTAGGGATTTTGACTGATAGACCACATCAATACTACACCAGGAGAGTTCTGTGCCAACAAATGGCCAATCAGCGTATTTGTATTATATCAAGGACGTCTCGAAGGTAGACACAAGGCTTAGCAATTAACATGTGCTCCACATGGTGACAGAGGAGTTAGCTGGTGCCAAAACCATCTTAGAATGATACCCTAGGTTTAGATTACCTTTAGAGCACCCGTATTGTTTGTGAAGAAGAAAGATGGAAGCTTGAGGTTGTGCATTGACTATAGAGAGTTGAACATCGCAACGATCAAGAACAAATACCCTTTAACCCGAATTGATGACTTTTTCGATCAGTTGAAAGGGCCGAGTGTCTTCTCAAAGATAGATATGAGATCAGGGTATCTCCAGCTTCGGGTAGCCGAGAAGGACATCCCGAAGACAACCTTTAGAACGAGGTATGGCCATTATGAGTTCACTGTTATGCCTTTTGGCCTAACAAATGCTCCCGCAGTATTTATGGATCTAATGAATCGTGTTATGAGGAAGTTTCTGGATCGGTTTGTGGTCGTCTTTATTGATGACATCCTCGTTTACTCAAAGAGCGAGGAAGATCACCAAGAAAATCTTAGGGAAGTGTTAGAAACGTTGAGACATGAGAAGTTGTATGCTAAGCTCTCGAAATGCGAGTTTTGGCTATATCAAGTTCAATTTCTGGGACACATAATCTCAAAGGAAGGGATATCCGTGGATCCAGGAAAAATTTCAGCAGTTAAGGACAGGCCAACTCCGAAGAATGTGTCAGAAATAAGAAGTTTTCTGGGATTCGCAGGATATTACAGACGTTTTGTAAAAGATTTCTCAAAGATCGCTAGACCGCTGACTACACTAACCAAGAAGACGGTAAAGTATCAGTGGAGCGAAGCTTGTGAAGAGGCATTCCAGACATTGAAAGAATACTTGAATACATTGATGCGCAAACTAACGTGCTGTTCACAAGTATACGAATCTTGTAATACCGGGTGTATTAAACTCGGGTGACCGTTCCCACGAGAAATATTTCGGGTTTTCTCATGTCGTCAGTTTTGGTTAACCGAGTGGAGTAACAAGGAGAAGTAGGTTGTCATTGCAGTTTACTAAACTAAAAACAGAATTTAAAAGCGTAAACGTAAATATTTTTTGTGACGTTTTCTGAAATAAGCTTAATCGGTTGTTACGATAATAGATTAGAACTAGGCTCCAGGATCCCCTAGGGTTTCTACAGATTTCAGTTTTACGTTCGATTATGAAAACACTCAACAGTTTCGATATCTGTGCAACGTACCAGTTGTGCAGTGACTTTTCAGCTTCCACACGTTATCCCGATCCTGCAGACGTTCGGATTCTTGTTAAGCTACCTTAGTCTGCAGTCTCGGTCTAATCCTGTTAGGGTTTCTAACCTGTCCGAATGGCCCGGGTCAAATTCTCTAACAGTTGGTCTCACGTTTTTCGGTGCTAGCCCTATCTCCCTTTCTCTGGTCGGTCTATCAGGGTAAGGTACTAAATCCTTACTTTTCTTCCTAACCCTAACTTGACGTTTTCACCTACAAGCTCGGGTCTATAGCAATCCTGGGTGATCAATCCTATCATGCATATACGATGATAATCTAAGCCAGAATAACAGACACAACTTGCTGAATTAAGATAACAATCACGAATCCATAATCAAAGTAGTCATAAAATCTGGATACGAAACCCTAGGTTCACCGAGAATCTAGGTAAGAAGTTTAGCTACTAATCGACATAATACTAAACACAGTTTCTGAATGTAAAGAGAGAGAATGAAATCAAACTAAGTCTTCGAATCTCGAATCGCGCTTCCGTGCTCTCAGTGAATGCTCTGACTTGCCCTTTGGTTGTGCTGAGTATTGTGTGTCTTCAAAACGAGTCTGGATGAGTCTTTAAATAGTGATGTTTTTCCCCGAAACGCGTGCGCCTGAAATTACGGAATCTGCCATCGGTCCACCGACTTTGGCAAAAATTCAAACTGGCTGCGTATATACGCAAGGTTGTGTATATACGCAACCAGGGGCCAAAATCCTCCAACCCCCACCTCCCTGCCTGCGTATATACGCAGCCTTGCGTATATACGCAGGCGTGCATATATACGCAAGCAGGGGGTGTGATGGTGGCTCTGCTTGGTCCTTTGGTGGGCCCGGTTGGGTCTCCTGGGTCCCACTCTTCTGCCCGATGCTCCCGAGTTGCCTCCCTTGGTGTTCTCATGCTTTTCCGTGTTCTGATCTTGGCCCGATCTTGTGCACGTTTCCCGAGACGGTTCCGGCTTGGTCCCGGCACGCTTCCCGATGCACCTTCCGAACCTGTTCCTGAAAAGGCAATACAAACGAAAACCCGCGATCATATCCAAATAAAGCAATAAATAAGAAGGAATCCAAAAAGTACAAATGAACATCTTGTTCTAAATTCCCGAGGCCTTCTAGGGCAATTTCCGGCGAAATACGCTATTTTCGGCACAAACACTCGTGAAATCAGGCTAAAAGATAACCCCTAGTTGGGCGTTATCAAATACCCCCGCACTAAGCATTGCTCGTCCCGAGCAATCCTGCCAACACTAGCCTGACATCATACATTTCTGCCCTCGTGAGACTGGCTTTGTGCATACACTACCGTTGCATACTCTTTCGACCCGAAACATTCAACCGGACGACTCGATAGAAAAACAGACTCAGATAGAATATACACAGACTCAAACGAATTAAAACAGACTAATGACAAAATATTTTTGGTGAGATTGGGCAACCTCAAAAACATAACCAGTGTGTCCTCGTGATCTTATCCTTTTCAGAATGTATTTCCCTACAAACGATCGGTAAGTCTGAACAGATTTATATGGTGGATTTAAGCGCTGGACCAAAGTACTATTACTTTAGTTATCAATCTGAGCGAATCCCTAGCTAACTTACCATCCGAGCTTTTGCCGAAAGGAGCTATGTCTAATCAGGTAGGATAAATATGTGTGTATCAAGGTACGGCATAGTCCTACTTGTTATGACATTCTCACAATTTACCAAACTCACACCCCTCACCGAGATCCCAAAAAACTGCCCGAAACACCTAAGTTCCTGCTTCCCCAATTCTTCTGTCCCCCGGTGTGTCTTTGTCGTGCTCGCGGCCACAAATGTGAAGTGGTGTAAACGTCTCGAAAATTGTGCCACTCACTCAGCTTATTATTTAAATAACAAAAATGTAAAACAAAACTAAAAACTAGAACATGACTTTTCTCCTCTTTTTTTTCCTTTTCTCTTTTTTTTCTTTTCTATTTGTTTTTCTTTCTTTTTCTTTTTTTTTCATTTTTTTTATAATAAAACAACTATATACAGACATACACGAATACTGACAATACTAAATAACTACAGCTGAGTGAGTGAAAATAAATTTCTGTCGCGGGGTACGTAAAATGTCCTCATGTGTAGTACCCCCACACTAATCCTGAAGCGCTGATCCTGTAGTCGAAACAATACGGTGCAGTCCCACCGAACCTCCTCATCACCAAAGATGTAGAAAAACAACACAACCACCAATTTACTCTTCAACCCCCCCGGAACACCGTTTTGTGCGAAAAGGTGCTCGCACGCGACTAACTCCTCCCGTGGTCACTATGTAATGCAGTGATCCACCTCAGCAAATTAATGCACTGTCGCCACTAACTCACCCTGTCCTTCCCTCGAAAAACGTGTCGATATCAAAACTGTCCAAAACTGATAAATCATGAAGCTCTCCCATCTAAAACCCACCCTACTCACTCCCTCCGTCATAACACGTAGAATAGCCAACTATCGACTGATGAGGTCTCAAAGAAGGCTGCCTAGGCTAAAGTGGCTAAGAAGAAAGAGGGTAAATGGCTTCAAACGGGTTGACTAATTGAACCTAGGGGTAAGAAACAGGACGTGAGGTCCCTTGATAGCCAGTCACTCCACCGAAAAATGCGATGACCGTGACGACGCCCGTGGGCGGGTTGTCGACTACCTAAGTGACGGTGGTGTAGCAACTAGTCGGGTTCTTAGCTCAGGTGATAATTACTTGCGGATTTCAAAGGTCACTGGCTCTCACCTATCTACTATAACTCGGTGCAAGTTTTCTTTTCTTTCAAAGGATTCAACCTCAATTTCTTCACTATTTCTGTTATCTTGATTGCCCTTTCTCAAAATTTTCTGCTTTTTTTATTTTTATTTTTCTTTTTCTTTTTTTTTTTGAAAAATATTTTATACCGCTGTTTGCGTATATACGCACTGCTGCGTATATACTCAACCAGCAGAATAAAAAAAATTTATTTTTTGATTTTTTTTTAATATATACAATGCATGGCTAAAATGTTTGTGGTGGGTTGACTCAAATAACAAAAATATGCTGACTCAAAAATATAAAATAAAAACTGCAAATAAACATGAAAAAACGTGCAGACCGGGTTAATGCATACACGACTACCACCCCCACACTAAGAGGTGGCATGCCCTCATGGCACTCACTCGTCCGGAAAAAATATCGGGTCTGACCCGGTCTCCGAAGTACCGGATATGCTGCCCGGAGAGCTGCTGCCAGAATCAGTCCTGTAGTCGACCGGCCGACGCACTCGTGCACGGGGCCGGTAATCGGAGGACTGCGACTCCGACCCAGTCCAACTGCTAGGTGGCTGGGAACGCAATCTCGTCCTGCCACTCGATGGCTGCTGGGTACGGGACCCAGTCTGACGACCTGTGGGCTGCTGGGATCGTGTCCCAGACTGACGTCTCTCCTGTCTCGCAGGTGGCGGTGATGGCTAATCTGGGGAGGTGGCTGGGTAGGGGGAGGAGGAGCGGAGGTATACTCGCTAGAGTCCCCGTCATCAAACCAACTCGTGGTAAAGCTGCTGGAGTAGGTAGGGGGAAAATACAGCGGGAGTGGCGGTTCTCGGCCTGCGTGCCGAGCTGCCTCCCGCTGCTCCTCTCGAATACTGGCAAGGGCAGCGTGGGTGTCCTTCGTGACCTTCCGCTGAGTCCGTCGGGTGTGCGTGATAGCCCTCCAAAGCTTGCCCGCTTTGTCGAGCATTCTCTCCCCAATGGACTTGTGTCCGCCACGACACCCCTCAAATCCCTCATCAACTCGGGGCAACCTACGTGGCGGGGCTGGTCTAGCGCTCGGGGTCGGGTCGGCCCGTGGGCCCGGCTCACCTCGCTGTCGGGATGGCTGGGTATGGGCATTCCTCTCAGTCCCATGCCGACTCGACTCGGGACGCTCACTCTCTCGACTGGTACGGCATCGCCGAAGTCCGGCCGATGCCTGGCGACTGGTGGTCGCTCCTGAGTCGATCGCCTCCTAGGGGCAGGGGCAGGGGCAGGTTCCTCCTCCATAATGTCGTCATCCTCATCGAGGTCAACGACCGGCTCCTGTGGGCCCGGGTTACGGGCCATGATCTTCCTATAAGGCCGTGGACGAGGAGGCTCTAAGTCGCCCTCAAGGATCTCCCTGGGAACCTCAAAATCCCGCGCCAGTTTGGCGATGAGGTTGGCGTACCCCAACCCCTTATGGCTCGCGGTGTTGTTCCGCTCCTGCATGTAAACCCAAATGCGACGAGGAATGTCGACCTCTCGCCGGAGAACTAGGCAGTAGACTAAGAGTACGTACTCATAGTCAAGATGGGTGAAATGTTTGATACCCACCACCCGGTTCACAACCCACTCGGCCCACCATCGTGGTGGGCCGGTAATAAAACGAGAGTGCAGTTTCTTACCTATCTCTCCAGCACCCTCTCTCTCGAAGTGGGCCCCCGGTACCCACTAGTCACAACCCGCAAAATCTCAGTATCGCTCGGCGGGTAATCCTCACACTCAGCATAGGCGCACGGGACGTTTCTCAACGCGATCCCGTACGCCTGGCGGATACTGTCCACCGTGACTAATATGAACTACCTCCGGCAGTACACCCATCGGGGGTCGTCGTTGGCCTCTCCGCCCCCCTTATGCATGAGGTTACTGTAAAACTCACGCACTAAGGAGAAGCTAGACACCTCCGGAAACCCGGCCAAGGACTGTCCGAAAAGTTCCGGACGACTAGCAAACTGTGCCATCTCTGGTGGCATGCTCATATGGTCGACCTCAAAGCGGTAGTCCTTGGGCAGTTTATGACCCATTTTTGTCGCGGTCATATAATAATAATGGGCGTAATGGTTCACGAACCGAAAACTGTCATACCTCCTAGAGTGGATTTGCTCCGCAGGGTACTCAGTAGGGAACTCGTCCCGGTTCTGGTCAATGACCGGCACTCCGAACTCCATAACAGGCAAAAACCTCGAAAAACATGCCTACTCGGGAATTTAAGCAAAAAGTGTGAAACGTGCACGTAACAAGTGTGTCTCAATAGATAGTCCACCTAAGAGCTACCAGAGGTCCACACGGCAAGTGCCGCTCCAAAATAAAAAAATACCGAAAAATAACGGACCCGGCTACGGGTCGTGCCAAAACGGAAAATAAAGAGAGAGATGAGATTTTCGACCTTCCCTAAACAGGGGTGAAGATCGGAGATTCTGCCCGGAAAGTCGACGGAAAAGTCGCCGGCGGTCGCCGGAAAGTTTGCCGGAAAACGTAACTGCCCGGAATCGAAATCCGAACCCACCAAATCGAAGCTCTCGATCTCCTCTTTCAACTTCCCTTCTTCGGTTTTTGCTAGTTCTTGCTCTAACACCTTCGAATCGGCCCTTTTCCTCAAGAACACGCCATTCATAGATGGGAATTTCCTGCTCGATTCTCACTTGTTTCTGGATTTTGATGGATGATAATTGCTCCTTGCGACGAGGGGATTCCAGAAATGTGCCCGGATTTTGATTTGGAGGTCCGGGGCGAATTTGTGTTCTTCAAGTTTGAGAGAAAATGGAGGAAGAGAGAGAGAGGGAGGTGCAACAATGGAGGGCCGGCCTCCTTCCCTCCTTTTAAACCCTAGTTTTGCAAAATGACCAAAATGCCCATCAGATTTTGAAAAAATTACATTTTTTTTTTCTTTCTGTCTGCGTATATACGCAATGTTGCGTATATACTCAATCAGAAATCAAAACAAAACAAAAAAATAAAAAAAATTATTCCCCTGGTTGCGTATATACGCAGGGTTGCGTATATACGCAACCAGCAGATTATTTTTTTTTTCATTTTATTTCTCTCTTTCTTCCTCTATTTTCCCGGTTCTGCCTGATTTCTATTCTGCTGCATCTGCACAATCTCAATTTCAAGTCAAAAACCCGCTCATCTCGCCTCTCTCAAAAATTCAGAACTGAATATAATAACTAAATAAAATAACAAAAATAAATTAACGATTACTTTGGGTTGCCTCCCAAACAGCGCTTTGTGATTTACGGTGGCCGACCCGACCTGGTTACCTCTTACGGGTCATCAAAATAGACCGGGTCTATTTTAACGACTTCGGCGGTCTCGAGATATGGCTTGATCCGATTCCCGTTCACCCTGAAACTGGACTTATCTTTTGGATTCTCCAGCTCGAATGCTCCCCATGCAAAGATTTGCTTGATGATGAACGGGCCCGACCAACGAGACCTCAGATTTCCCGGAAAAAACTGCATCCGGGTATTGTAGAGAAGCACTTTATCGCCTTCGTTAAACTGCTTTGGCGTGATACGGTGATCATGCCACTTCTTCGTCTTCTCTTTGTAAATTTTGGCGCTCTCGAAAGCCGTTCTGCGGAACTCCTCTAATTCCAGCAGCGCCATCTTTCTCTTATCTCCCGCCAGATTCTGGTCCAAGTTGAGCAGCTTGCTGGCCCAATACGCTTTGTGCTCCAATTCCACCGGTAAGTGGCATGCTTTCCCAAAAACGAGCTGGTATGGTGACATACCCTGGGGTGTTTTGAAAGCAGTCCTGTAGGCCCAGAGCGCATCGTCCAGTCTGATGGACCAATCCTTTCGGCGGAGATTCACCGTTTTCTCGAGTATGCTCTTGATCTCTCGGTTCGAAACCTCGTCTTGCCCGTTTTTCTGCGGATGGTAGGGTAACGAGACCTTATGAACTGACACGCCATACTGTTTCAGAACTTTCGCAAAGACTCGATTGATAAAGTGGGAGCCCTCGTCACTGATCATTGCCCTGGGAGTTCCGAAACGAGTGAAAATGTTACGTTTCAGAAAACGCTCAAAGGTAGCTGCATCGTTTTTCTGACACGCGATCGCTTCGATCCACTTAGTCACATAATCCACTGCCAGCAAAATGTAGAGGTTACCCATGGAAGACGGGAATGGACCCATAAAGTCAATACCCCATACATCGAAAGGTTCTACTTCCTGCCACACAGTCATCGGCATCTCGTCCCGGTGTGACGTGTTCCCTGTTCTCTGGCATCTATCACATCCCTGCACATAGTCGTGACAGTCTTTAAAGATTGTCGGCCAGAAAAACCCGGACTGCAGTATTTTATGAGCTGTTCGCGTTCCCCCAAAATGACCCCCACACTGTGATGAGTGGCAGTGTCGGATTACGTTCCAGGCCTCGTGGGTCGGGATACACCTTCTCAGGATGTTGTCGGCCCCCTGTTTGAATAGGTACAGTTCATCTTAGAAATACTGTCGGCTTTCGGAAACGAACCGTTTCCGCTGAGATGGGGTAAGATCCTCGGGAAGCGTGCCAGTTACCAAGTAATTGGCTATGGCATAATACCACGGTCTCCCGATTTTCACTGCCATAATGTGCTCATCCGGGAAGTTTTCCTTGATCGGCACCGGGTCCACGTTCACATTCTCAAGCCCGGATAAGTGATCCGCCACCACGTTCTCAACTCCCTTCTTGTCCCAGATTTCCATGTCGAATTCCTGCATCAGTAGTACCGACCTCAACAGCCTCGGTTTCGCGTCCTTCTTGTCCAGCAGGTATTTCAGGGCACTATGGTTGGTAAAAACGATAACTTTTGACCCGACCAAATTGGGCCTGAATTTTTCCAGGGCATACACCACAGCGAGCAGTTCCTTTTCTGTCGTGCCATAGTTGAGCTGGGCATCGTTGAGTACCCGACTCGCATAATATATCACGTGGAAAACTTTATCCTTTCGCTGCCCCAAAACTGCCCCAACTGCATAGTCGCTGGCGTCACACATCAGCTCAAACGGGAGTGACCAATCCGGCGTAGTAATAACCGGGGCTGTGGTCATCTTCTCTTTTAAATGGTCAAAAGCCTGCCGACATGCTGCATCGAAATCAAAGGGTACGTCTTTTCCGAGTAAAGCGCAGAGTGGCTTTGTGATCTTGGAAAAGTCTTTGATGAACCTCCGGTAAAATCCTGAATGTCCCAAAAAACTTTTGATCGCCTTTACGTTTGTCGGGTATGGAAGCTGCTTTATCATCTCGATCTTGGCCCTGTCCACCTCGAGTCCCTTGCTGGAAATTCTGTGACCCAGCACGATCCCCTCGGTGACCATAAAGTGACACTTTTCCCAATTGAGCACCAAATTTGCTTTCTTGCATCGGACCAGAACCTGTCCCAAATGGTGCAGGCAGTCATCGAAACTGTCCCCGAATAGTGAAAATTCGTCCATAAAGACCTCCAGATTTTTCTCGATCATGTCGAAAAAAATCGCCATCATACATCTCTGGAACGTGGTTGGAGCGTTACACAACCCGAACGGCATGCGCCGGAATGCGAACGTACCGTATGGGCAGGTAAACGTCGTCTTTTCTTGATCCTCCGGGGCTATGCAAATCTGGTTGTACCCGGAGTACCCGTCCAGAAAACAGTAATAAGCGTGGTGGGCGAGCCGGTCCAGCATCTGGTCCATGAAGGGTAGCGGGAAGTGGTCTTTCAGTGTTGCATTGTTTAGGCTCCGATAGTCCATGCAGATCCGCCAGCCTGTGACGGTGCGCTGCGCAATCTTCTCCTGGTCATTATTCTGCACCACCGTGATACCCCCCTTTTTAGGCACGCACTAGACCGGGCTGATCCAAGTGTTGTCAGATATGGGGTATATGATTCCCGCTTCCAACCATTTCATGACCTCTTTTCGCACAACGTCCTTTATGTTCGGATTCAGTCGCCGCTCGGGCTGAATCACCGGCTTCTTGCCTTCTTCAATTCGGAGTTTGTGCATGCAATAGGAGGGGCTGATCCCCTTGATATCTGCAATCGTCCTGGCGATTGCGTCCTTATGCTCTCGCAATACTTCCAGCAGTTTCTGTTCCTGTTCCTGAGATAAACGAGACGAAACAGTTACGGGCAGAGTACTGTTTTCACCAATAAACGCATACCTGAGATGGCTCGGGAGCGGTTTCAGCTCCAGTGCGGGCGGCTCCCTGAGTGACGGGACCAGAATCATCTTTTGCCCGCCGTCTTCGTCCCGTTGCAAAGTGGTCCAGTCCTTAGCTCTCATGGCGTGCTCGCACCTAGTCTTCTCCTTTTCTTCCCCGTACATGCTGTCTATCTCTTCCCACAATTGGTCCATCTCCTAGTTTTCCCAGCCTTCGTCAACCACGTCTATGGAACAGATATCCTCGTGGTTGTAGTAATTTGGCAGTTGCAGATTTTTGAAAACGTTGAATTTCACCTTTTCTTCGTTAATCTGCATGGTCAGCTCCCCGCTCTTGCAGTTTATCATAGCTTCGCCTGTGGCCAAAAACGGCCTGCCAAGTATGAGCGGTACCTCCCCTGCCTCCATGTCCAGGATGACGAAATCTACCGGAAAAATCAGCTCGCCGGCTTTGACCAGAATATCCTCGATAACCCCATAGGCCTGTTTTAGAGACCTGTCTGCCATCTGAAGCATGATTCTGGTGGGTCGGGGTTCACCGACTTTCAAACTCTTGAAAATCGTTAATGGCATCAGGTTGATGCTGGCCCCTAGGTCACACAGAGCCTTTCCTGTGTAAGCGTTACCTAGGGTGACTGGTATAACAAAACTACCAGTTTCCTCTCTTTTCCTCGGTAGCCCATTCTTCACACAATTGCTCACTTCTTCTGTCAGGTTTATGGTCTCGAAATCGCTCATCCGCCTCCTCCCATACAAGATGTCCTTGAGGAATTTGGCATAAGTGGGCATCTTCGCCAAAGCCTCGGCAAAAGGTATGTTGATCTGCAGCTGTTTGAACATCTCGAGAAATCTGGCGTAGTCCTTGCTGTCGTCCCTCTTTCGTGTTCGCAAGGGGTATGGAACCTCCTTGGAGACAGGTACCGTTTCTGCATCTGTCTTGTTCTGCACTGCATCCTGCTCAACCGAGCCCTTCGGCTGGGGGCGGTCGACTGTGCTGTTTTCCTGGCCTGAGAAGTTGCGTTCTACTTCTTTCGAATTTTCTGCGCGAGCGTGGCTAGGATACGGTGGATCCTGCAGTGCCAATCCACTCCGAGTGGAGATAGCATTGATCTGAGCCCGTGGATTGTTTACTGTATTCGAGGGTAGGTTTCCTGGCTGTCTCTCCGTTAGCTGCTGTGCTAACTGCCCCACATGCACTTCCAAAAGCGCAGTGACGTTTTGGTTGTCTGCATGTCTGCTGTCAGGGCGTCGATGTGCTTGAACCGGGACTCCATGGTCTGGAACATGGACTCGATCTTCTTCATCTGAGCGTCGTACTGCTGTGCAGATGGGCCCGATCGAGCCTGCTGCGTCGGTGCAGCCTGCTGGGCTGGTGGCCTGTGCTGGAACCCTGGTGCATAAACTGCTGCATTCGGGTTTTCGTACCGGAACCCGGGATGGTATTTTGTACCCGGTCGGTACCGGCTCGGGTCCCACTGCTGCTGTACGTAATTGGTGTCTTCGGTCCTTAGTTCCTTAATGGCTGTGTCCAAATCGGGTTCTTCGACTACTGCCACAGTCTTCTTATCCGAGTAGACTTTCTTGACCAAGTCATGAACGATCTTGGCCAGGTTGTCTATCCGGTGATCCTCTGCTGGTTCGGCTCTAGCCGTCATCCTGCGATCGTCAAACAGTCGGGTGTCCTGCTTGGCTAACTGCTTCATCAGGTCATACGCACCTTCTTTGTCCACGTGATACAAGAAGTTTCCCCCGGCCTCTCTGTCGATCCTGTCGGCGTTCTCCCTGTCTAGGGCGTGGTAGAAAACCTGTAGGATCTTTGCATCTCCAAAACCGTGGTTCGGGCACCGTTTTACCAATCTCATGAGCCTGTCCCATGCGTCCACTATCGTCTCCCCCATCTTCTGCGTGAATGACAGAATCTTGCTCTGTAACTGTATGACTCGAGAGGCGGGATAGAACTTTTCCAGAAAATCTGCGACACACTCCTCCCATGTGGTGATGGATCGGGGTGGTCGGGATTCGAGCCAGTCATTGGCCACTCCGTATAGGCAGTATGGGAATAAGATCAGCATGAGTGCCTCTGCTTCTACCCCCTTGTATCGGACCTTGTTGCAGTAATCCTCGAATTTCCCGGTAAAGTCATTCGGGTCTTCGTCGGCCCTGCCATGAAACGGGCAGAGAGTCTGTATCGTCTGGATGGTGGATGGTTTGATGTCAAAGTGCTCGGCGGTGATCTCGGGCACCACAATAGCTCGCTCATGCCCCCCGGTGGGGACTTCGAAATTTTCCACCAACGCTCTCCCAGATCGGTTATATGTTCTCTGGATGCTTCGGGCAGCAAGTCCCGCTGTGACAAGTTCCTCGATGTACCGAGCCATCTGGGCTGGGGTACGTGTCTCTCGTTCCTGCCCACCGGCTTCAGTGTTCTCGGGCGTATCTCTCTGGTTGGTTGCCATTCTGCTTTCTCGATTTCTGCGGTTCTGTTCTGTGTACAGTTTTTCTGGGTTGTCGAGTGTTGGCACCAAATCGCGAGGAAATCTGGGCATCAACTGAACAGTTCTGAAAACGCAGATTCAAAAACTCAGTGAGATAAAAATAAAAATAACAAAATTGAAAAATAAATAAAAACTCAGAAAACTAATTCTGACAACTAAAAAGACCCTAAAAAGTCCCCGGCAACGACGCCAAAAACTTGATGCGCAAACTAACGTGCTGTTCGCAAGTATACGAATCTTGTAATACCTGGTGTAATTAAACTCGGGTGATCGTTCCCATGAGGACTATTTCGGGTACTCTCACGTCGTCAGTTTTGGTTAACCGAGTGGAGTAACAAGGAGGAGTAAGTTGTGATTGCAGTTTACTAAACTAAAAACAGAATTTAGAAACGTAAACGTAAATATTTTTGTGACGTTTTCTGAAATAAGCTAAATCGGTTGTTACGATAATAGATTAGAACTAGGCTCCAGGATCCCCTAGGGTTTCTACAGATTTCAGTTTTACGTTCGATTATGAAAACACTCAACAGTTTCGATATCTGTGCAACGTACCAGTTGTGCAGTGACTTTTCAGCTTCCACACGTTATCCCGATCCTGCAGACGTTCGGATTCTTGTTAAGCTACCTTAGTCTGCAGTCTCGGTCTAATCCTGTTAGGGTTTCTAACCTGTCCGAATGGCCCGGGTCAAATTCTCTAACAGTTGGTCTCACGTTTTTCGGTGCTAGCCCTATCTCCCTTTCTCTGGTCGGTCTATCAGGGTAAGGTACTAAATCCTTACTTTTCTTCCTAACCCTAACTTGACGTTTTCACCTACAAGCTCGGGTCTATAGCAATCCTGGGTGATCAATCCTATCATGCATATACGATGATAATCTAAGCCAGAATAACAGACACAACTTGCTGAATTAAGATAACAATCACGAATCCATAATCAAAGTAGTCATAAAATCTGGATACGAAACCCTAGGTTCACCGAGAATCTAGGTAAGAAGTTTAGCTACTAATCGACATAATACTAAACACAGTTTCTGAATGTAAAGAGAGAGAATGAAATCAAACTAAGTCTTCGAATCTCGAATCGCGCTTCCGTGCTCTCAGTGAATGCTCTGACTTGCCCTTTGGTTGTGCTGAGTATTGTGTGTCTTCAAAACGAGTCTGGATGAGTCTTTAAATAGTGATGTTTTTCCCCGAAACGCGTGCGCCTGAAATTACGGAATCTGCCATCGGTCCACCGACTTTGGCAAAAAGTCAAACTGGCTCCGTATATACGCAAGGCTGCGTATATACGCAACCAGGGGCCAAAATCCTCCAACCCCCACCTCCCTGCCTGCGTATATACGCAAGCAGGGGGTGTGATGGTGGCCCTGCTTGGTCCTTTGGTGGGCCCGGTTGGGTCTCATGGGTCCCACTCTTCTGCCCGATGCTCCCGGTTTGCCTCCCTTGGTGTTCTCCTGCTTTTCCGTGTTACCGTCTTGGCGCGATCTTGTGCACGTTTCCCGAGACGGTCCTGGCTTGGTCCCGGCACGCTTCCCGATGCACCTTCCGAACCTATTCCTGAAAAGGCAATACAAACGAAAACCCGCGATCATATCCAAATAAAGAAATAAATAAGCAGGAATCCAGAAAGTACAAATATACATCTCGTTCTATATTCCCGAGGCATTCTAGGGCAATTTCCGGCGAAATACGCTATTTCCGGCACAAACACTCGTGAAATCAGGCTAAAAGATAACCCCTAATTGGGCGTTATCATACATCACCTGTGTTAGCTTTACCCAATGATTCTGGCGAGTTTGACGTTTACAGCGACGCATCGAAGAAGGGTTTAGGATGCGTGCTTATGCTGGAAAGAAGGGTTATTGCCTATGCTTCAAGACAGCTTAAAACTCATGAAGAGAACTCTGGTACGCATGATTTAGAGCTTGCATCAATAGTTTCGCACATAAGATATGGAGACATCACCTATATGGGTCAGTGTGTAGATTGTATACCGACCACAGCACTCTCAAATACATCTTCACTCAGAAAGAGCTAAACAACAGACAAAGACGTTGGCTGGAGAGCATAAAGGATTATGACTTGCGTATCCAGTACCACGAAGGGAAGGCAAACGTAGTAGCTGATGTGTTAAACAAAAAATTGTGCCATACTTTAGGTACTATGCTAGTTTTGCCAGACTGGCTGCCATGAGTTCCGAAAGATATAGATTGAAGTGGTGGAACAAGGTGGAGTAAAGAATATCCTTGGGAATATGACAGTTGTGCCAGATGTCTTATAAGAAATAAGGAATAGCCAGCCAGGAGATGTGAAGATGGAAAGGATAAGGAAGAAGATTGTAGAAGGGCAAGACAAGGATTTCGAGATCCATGAAATGGAAGTATCCGCTACAAGGGATGATGGTGTGTACCACATAAGTCTGAGGAAACCAAGGAAAATTTGATGCGTGAAGCGCACAAAACACCCTACTCGGTACATCCAGGGGTTGACAAACTCTATAAGGATCTAAAGAAGAATTTCTGGTGGCCCAACATGAAAAGGGAGGTAGCAGAATTTGTGGCAAGATGTCTTACTTGTCAAAAGGTGAAGTTTGAACATAAAAGAATGGGAGGCTTAGGTCAACCATTGGATGTCCCAGATTGGAAGTGGGATTCAATTTCGATGGATTTTGTGACTGCTTTGCCAACATCGAAGAATGGACTGAATCAAATTTGGGTCGTAGTTGACAGATTGACCAAGATAGCAAGGTTTATTCCGATGAAGGATACATGGAATATGGAACAAATAGCCGATGCGTATATGAAGAACATTGTAAGGTACCATGGAGTCCCAATGTATAGTTTCCGACAGGGATCCCAACTTTCTTTCTCACTTATGGAAATCACTCTACGAGTCATTGGAAACCCAGTTGAAATTCAGGACGGCATTCACCCTGCTACTGATGGAAAAACTGAGAGGACGATTCAGACATTGGAGGATATGCTAAGGGCTTGTGTTATGGACTTTCACGGCTCATGGGTTGATAGATTGCCTTTGATACAGTTCTCCTACAATAACAGTTACCACACCAGTATTGGAATGGCACCTCACAAAGCGTTGTATGGAAGAAAGTGCCGAACACCACTGTGTTGGAGCGACATAAGTGAGACAATGCTAATTGGTCCACAACTAATCGAAGAAATGACAGATCAGGTGAGACTTATCCAATAGCGAATGAAAGCAGCTGAGGATAGATAGAAATCCTACGCTGATCAGAAATGGAGACCATTGGAGTTTCAAATTGGAAAAAAGGCATTCCATAAAGTTTCGCGTACTAAGGAAGTCATGAGGTTCAATCAAAAAGGGAAGTTGAGCCTGAAATTCATTGGACCATATGATGTCATAGAGAAGATTGTAAAAGTGGCTTATGATTGGATCTACCATCAAATTTGGGTCGTGTTCACAATGTGTTCCACGTTTCTCAGCTGAAGAAGTACGTGCCTGACCCATCCCATGTATTGGATCCCGAACCAGTAGAATTAGATTCGTCTTTGAGTTATGAGGAGCATCCTGTTAAGATTCTAGACACCAAGACAAGGGACACCCGCAACAAGAGATGCAAGCTTGTAAAGGTATCATGGAAAAATCACCTCACTGAAGAGGAAACTTGGGAAGCGGAGGATGATATGAGGAAGAAGTATCCCCACCTTTTTGACGAGGTACTTTGAGTTCCGAGGACGTCACTCCTCTAAGGGGGAGAGGATGTAATCCTTCGGTTTTTAATACAGTACTCCTTATAGGATTTTATCATTCATAACTTTAGGTTGCATTTAGTAGTTGTAACCTTGAGTGGAGGTTCATACCTTATTGGTTATTGAGGATTTGGTTTAAGGTTCGAGAACGAAGCTCTCTTTAAGGAGGGAAGGATGAAATACCCCGTTTTGTGACTATGGGTATTTTGTGATATTATTACATGTCTTGTGAGTCAAATTTAAATGTTGGGAGTTAATTATAAAGGTTTGCTAGCATCTGGGGGTATTTGTGACTTTAATCAAAAGTTTTTAGTGCCTTTTATTATATTTGGGGGAGGTAGTTGTCTTTTTGCCTAAACTAGTGGTGGAAAAGTGTCTTTCTGCACAAATTGGTATGATTTTTGACCCAATATTTCATCAGCGTGGATTCCTTCCAATTCCATCGGATTTCAATCCGATTCTTCCCTTCTTGGTCCGATCCTTTCTCCAATTTCTCTCAATCTCTCAATCTCACGTCCCCTCCATATCTCTGTCCCTCACCCAAAACCCTCCTCTCTCTCCCCCTCACGCTCGATCACTCTCTGCATCTCTCTGTCCGACGACAACAGCAGCATCGGCAGCAGCAGAGGCATCAACCACCGCCACCTCTCTCTCTCTCCGTTCAGGTAAGAGTCTCTCTCTCTTTCTCTTTCTTCCTCTTTTCTTTTATTCTCCTTCTCTTCTTCCACGTCTGTCCATGTTCTGTCTCTGTTTTCTTTTTCTTTTCTTCTTCTTTTCTTGGGAATGTATTCTTCTTCTTATTCTTCTCCATGTTTTGTTTATGAACTTTTCTAATAGCCATTGTTTTCGGCAGCCCTTGATTCGCCGCCAGCATATCCATCTCCGCCACTCAAAGCTTTATTCGTGTCTCAATCGTCTCCAATTATCTCTTCTACTTGTAAGTTCATGTCACTCTTTAATTTCAGATTCGTAGCTCTTCAATTAGATTTGTTATCGCGTTATTCCTCAGTTATCGTCATAATTGTTCATGTTCTTGTCACACCCATAAACCCTAGTTTACGTAGGGGGTAAAATTATGTCGAAATAATAGGATTAACTAGTAATTACCACTTGTTTGATGTGTTGGGTTGCTGAGGCGACTTGTAATCGGCGGGTAATTAAATTGGAGTTGAAATCGAGACCGTTAGACGCATATTTGGATGCCTTAAGGCTTATGAACAATATGTCCGGTCACTAAAAGGTTGAAATTCGTCGCTATAGGGCTGTTTTTGATCACTTAAAGTTGCTGAATTTGTCGTTAATGTTGTTGGGTTTATTAAATAGTGATTAGACAATGAAATTGGTTGGAATAATGGAGTTTTAACATTCGTTCTGTGATCTTGACCCTAAGTACATGTGTTTGAGTGAATTTGTGAGTTGTGACAAGTATAACGTAAGTCTAAGTTAGTTGGTAATCTCCTTGTTCTAATTTAAATAGACTAGTGGATGTGAAACTTGAACCGGCAAGTAGAATGGTGTTGTTGACTTATAACCAATCGTCCTAATCACGCGAGTATCAGGTTACTTGGGAATGTTAGGTTGGTGTTAGAACCTTAAACCGTTGAGCGTCATATGCATGTAATATAGTTTAACATTTATATTACTAAGAAATTATAATTAATTAGAGTACTGTTAACTTGTAGGCGACGAGTTCATAGACGACGGGCACATTGAGTACTACGATTGAGTCTCCGTAGTTGCGTGCAATTGAGGTGAGTAAACATGCTAGGCCTAGTGTGTCGAACTCCCTTCGTGTCAAATGATTTCTTCTTACATGTCTCAAAATGAATTTACGTGCTTGTGCTTTATGTGTCAATTAAATATCTGATTTTACTTGTTAAATGCTTTTCTTGAAAACGTCACTGTGATATAATAATCAACGATAACGTAAAGTGGAAGAGTTGTGGGGGGGGGGCCTTATTATTGGTTACTATTGGCATTGGGCGTGTTGATTTTGGTCTTCCGTTCAACTTATTTTATTTAATCCGGTTGCAAGTCCCCGGATAGCTCCATGTACTCACTCCTCTGGCCGCTAGAGTCTTAGGGGGGTGTCGACACTTAAGGTCTTCGATGCTTGCGAGATGGTTGGTTTCTCCCCGTCACAACAAATAAACAAATTGGTTTTTTGGATTTGACGATATTAATGGATAACGAATTAATATGTGGTTTTGGATTCCCTCTACTGGATAATGAATTGGTTTTGGGAAATTAAAATGGAATTGGAAACTCTCATGCTTTTCTCACAAGTGTTAAATTCTACTTCCGCTGTGTTTAAAGATAAATTCCTACTCGAAAAATTGGTCATTGCTGATTTTGTATTGTGGTGTTTCTTTTTATTTCTGCACCACAGGTCTAGATGGTGAGAACGTGGATTAGCGGGGGACGCGATTCATCACCGAGTTACTTAGTGTTTTCATTTCAATAAGTTAGAATTCATTGGTTAGTTAATAATACAGTAGCTTGTTTTATGCCCGGATTTGAGGCAAAAATATTTGAATTGTAATAAGTATTGTTTTAAATACTCTATGGATGTTATGCTTGGGAACCACTTTTAAATGTCCTTGTATCCGGGTTTAATCTCGGGTACGGAGTGACACCCCCCGGGCCTCTGGCTTGGTCATTTTGGGGGTGTTACATTTACTTTATTGCACTAGTTAGAATTAGTTTAGCTTGTTTCTTCATAATCAAGTGTGAGATCTCTCTTTCCCAATCCTTGTGGTTTCGACTCTGGACTTACCGGATTACTACTTATAGCGATATCCTATACTTGGGATTTTCGTCAAACACGTGTCAGGGGTGGTAACGTGTATTTCATTACATTTACTGATGATTTTAGTAGATATGGATTTGTATAACTAATTAAGGACAAATCCAAATCCTTTGAAAAGTTCAAATAATCCAAGAATGAAGTAGAGAAGCAACTTGGCAAAGGTGTTACGGCTCTACGATCGGATCGCGGATGAGAATACTTAAGCCAAGAGTTTGACGACTATCTTAGGGAGTGTGTCATCTTGTCCAAACTCACTCAACCCGGAACGCCTCAATAGAATGGCGTGTCCGAGAGGAGGAATCGAACACTATTAGGCATGGTTCGATCTATGCTGTGTCAAACTGATCTTCCATTATCGTTTTGGGGTTACGCTCTTGTGTGCAAATTTCACCATTAACCTTGTTCCATCTAAATAAGTCATGAAGACTCCATATGAGATGTGGAGTGGGAGGCGTCCCACAGTGTCCTTCATGAAGATTTTGGGATAAGTGTAAGTTTGTGGGATAAGTGGAAGTTTGTGGGATACCCTAAGGAGACTAAGGAATATTATTTCTACAATCCAACCGAGAATAAAGTGTTTGTCTCCCGGTCTGGCGTGTTTCTAGAAAGAACTTCGTATCTAATGAAGCAAGTGAGGGGACTGTAGAACTTGAAGAAATTCAAGAACCACAAACCAATGATCCAACTATGGCACATGAACGGGAATCACAAGATTTTGTGGAAGAACATGTTCAAGTAACACAAGAGCTTAGTAGGTCGAGTAGAGTGCGGCAGGGGCCAGAGAGGTATGCACTTCTCGTGACTAAGCCTTGTGACGCGTTGCTCATAGATCATGAGCCTAATACCTATGGAGAGGCCAAGAAAGGGATGAACTCTCAGAAGTGGCTTAAAGCCATGGAATTTGATATGGAATCCATGTGTACCAAAAAAGTATGGACTTTGGTGGAACCACCCCAAGGGGTGCGGCCCATAGGGTGCAAGTGGGTCTTCCAGAATAAGGCCGACATGGATGGCAATGTGATTACCTATAAGGGGGGATTGGTGGAAAAAGGATTCACTCATATTCATTATATAGACTGTGATGAAACCTTTTCACCAGCCGCGATGACCAAATCCATTCGAATCCTACTTGCTATTGCAGCTTATTACAACTATGAGATTTGGCAGATGGATGTCAAAACAGTGTTTCTGTATGGAAACCTCCTTGAGGATGTGTACATGACACAAACAGAGGGTATTGTGGATCCAGAGCATGCAAATAAAGTCTGCAAGTTGCAACGATCTATTTATGGATTGAAGCAAGCTTCTAGGAGTTGGAACTGACGTTCTAATGAAGCGGTCAAAGATTTTCACTTCATGAAGAACGAAGTTGAATCTTGTGTCTACGAGAAGGTTAGTGGGAGCTCTGTTGTATTTCTGGTCTTGTATGTGAATGACATACTACTCATTGAAAACGACATTTATATGCTGCAATCTATGAAGGATTGGCTAGGAAAATGTTTCTCAATGAAGGACTTAGGGGATGCACCTTATATAATTGGTATCAAGATCTATAGAGATAGATCGAGGAAGCTGCTAGGCCTACATATATAGACAAGGTGTTGAATCGGTTCATCATGCGAGATTCCAAGAAGGGATTCTTACCCATGTCACATGGAATCACTCTTTCAAAGAATGAATTTCCTTCCAATGAGATTGAGAAGGACCGCATAAGTCGGGTTCCCTATGTAACACCCCCAAAACCGCCAAGCCGGAAGTCCGAAAAGGCCGACCCGGTAGCCCAGGGATGTCACTCCGTACCCGAGATTAAACCCGGATACAAGGAGATTTTATAACAGAATATCCAAACCAAATCCATAAAAATATTTGATTGAAACTTTAAAACTTGTCTCGCCACAAATACGGACATTATTCCAATCTAAAATTCAACTACTAAATAAAATAATTCTAGATGTGAAATTTAAATTACTAGAGTGATGTGTCTCGATTTCCCCCAAAAGCCATGCTTCCACCTAAACCTGTGGTGCAGAAACAAAAAGAAACACCACAGTTTCCAAAGTCAGCGGAAAATACTGAGTAAGCAACACCCAAGCATGTAAACAGATTATGAAGCAGTTTAAAAACGACACATGAGTTTGAAGAGTAAAGTATTTTTGTATGAGAATTAGTATGAAACAAGAATTCACAAATATTTTCCTTTATCACTTCACTTGTGGGGAAACATTCCCAAACTCTTTTCACTTTAGTGTCTCCATTGGGGAAACATTTCCAAACTTCCTCATTTGTCCAATCGGGACTTCCAATTCTCAATCATAAAAGTCCATCATTCAGAAAACATATATTACCATGTTGACACGGGGAAGATCTACTAATAACTGGCTACCAGACCATAAGTGTCGACACCCCTCTAAGACTTCTTGCGGCCAGAGAGGTAAGTACTGGAGCGAACTCGGGGCTGTTGCGACCGAGCAAAATAAAATAAAGCGGGTCGAGAGACGTAGTCCACATCAACCAAAGCTTAAAATATTGATCCCCGATACAACTATTCCACTTTACGTCTTTACGTCTTATTAATTTATCATGTGATAGTTGTGATAGAATCACCTTTATAAAATCAGTAAACTTTCTCAAATAAACAGTTCACGTAGATATTGCAATTTTGAGACAATAAATCACAAAAGCAGTTTAGACACGAAAGAAGATATGGGCGCTAGGCCTGGCATGTTTACTTACCTCGAATCTCAAGCAAAGCAAATCACTTCCTAATAATACTCGACGTATCCTTCGTCAACGAATTTTTCGCCTACAAATTTAATAATATCCTAATCAACACATTGCACACGAAGTCCTATAGGTAAATGAAATAAATCCCTTACTAACTCTCCCCAACCTTGCTAATAAAATACGCTTTATAACGTTTATTATTTGTAAAAACATAGCTATAGTTATATAAATATAACTTATAAGATTAGATAAAATATCCCTTTTATTATTTAGGATAGAGAAGCATATTATTTTATCTCAAAAACACTTTTGATTCAAATAGTAGTTTTTCCCAACCAAACAAGCCTTAGTAGAGAATATAGGTTATAAACTAACTAACTTTTATTTAAAAGAAATAACAAATTTATTTGAATAAAATAACTTATTCTAATTTGTAATAAACTTATAAGAAAAATATACTTTTATTTTTGGGTAAAGATGAGTACAAAAAGATTACTTTAAACTTGTATAAAAATAATTATCTAATTTTTACTACTATAAAGTATAACCCAAGAGTATTATTTTTCAAAAGATTAACCTTTAAACAAGAAAATAAACTTCCTAAATAAATAATTCTCAAGTGTTTTAACAAGGCTTTCATTCCCCCAAAACTTCTCTTTTAAATATTGAGTGTAGTGTAGTAAAAAAAAATAGTTGTCAATGGTGAGATTCGAACCCAAGACCATCTCAATACTAACAATCAGCTTTAACCACTGGGCCACTGCCCATACTTGTTGTCTCCTTCCCAACTAGTATTAATATATAATAACATAAAGTAATAAAAACAAAAAAAATAAAATAGAAGAAGATGAAAAGAGAGGGACGGGTTTGTTTACCCGTGAGAGGAGAAGAGTGACGGGTTGGAGTGGGGGTCTCCGACGGTGGCGCCGGAGAGAGGCGGACGACGGCGGCGAGGTCGCCGGTGGCGTCGACGGCGAGGCGGGACGCGGCGGCGGCGGTGGGCAGCAGCGGCGGCGGCGATGGGCAGCCCATCGGGTGAGAAAGAGAGAGATTGAACGGGAGAGAGAGAGAGAGATTGAAGGAGAGATTGAGAGGTTGAGGGATTGAGATTGTGGGTTTAAAATCTGAGAATTAATGGGTTTATATAGGTAGAGAGGTGAAGAATTCAACCTCCATGAGGAAACCCACTTTGAAAATTTTGGTTTTGAATCGGGACAACAAATTGGCGAAATTGGGTTGCTTGATGATAAATTATCGAGCCTTGATGAGTTTAAATCGAATAGGGAGTGATTTGGGACAAACATCAACGAATTTGGTGAAGATTCGGAGTGGTAATGGTGGTGTTTGGGTTGGAGATGGACTTCTTCCTCCATGGGAGAGTTTGAGGAAGAAGATGACTAAATTTTTGGGTAAAGACAATTTAACCCCCACTGGTTTAGTCATTATACAACTACTACCCCCAAGTTCACTTAAAAGGCACACTTTAAGTTAGGAAAAACTACATAAAACCCCCTAATGGATTATAACATTAAAATTAACTTTCTAAATAATAGTAACTAATATCCCAACTTATACTAATATTATATTAACACCAAATAATATCATAAAATATAATAGTAGCATATTAACACCCAATACTTATAATAATATTATATTAACACTCAATAATTTCATAAAATACCCGTTTCAACATATTAACACTTAATATTATCTAAAAATACCCGTTTTCTAAAGAACGGGGTATTACATCCTTCCCCACTTAAAGAAAACTTCGTCCTCGAAGTTGAAACCACATTCTAAACAACCCCCATCTACGAGTCTCCATTCTAGGGTATAACTAGCAAATACAACCTAATATAACACACGATGAGTAACATACTATAAGAATGTACTAAAATGACGTACTTAAAATATGAAGGGTTACATCATTCCCCCCTTGGAGAAGTGACGTCCTCGGAACTTAAAATATCTCGTCAAAAAAAGGTGAGGACACTTTAATCCTCAAACCATCCCTCGCTTCACATGTTGCCTCTCAACGGCGTGGTCTATTAGCCATAATCCTACACTATAACATATTGTATCATCCATACAATACCCTAAAGTATAAGTAAATAAATAAATGCAATACATGACATGTAATGAGCAACTAATCAAGTAATATAACACAATGATCATCAAACAATTAGTTTCACATAACAACCCTATCCAAGACTACCCAAATTCCCAACGGCTTGTCACATTTTAAATTCTTTCCCTATGTCCATTTTAAATTTCCCTACAGGTTTTAGATTTCCCTTTTTGGATAACCTGGCTCTGATACCAACTGTAACACCCCCAAAACCGCCAAGCCGGAAGTCCGAAAAGGCCGACCCGGTAGCCCAGGGATGTCACTCCGTACCCGAGATTAAACCCGGATACAAGGAGATTTTATAACAGAATATCCAAACCAAATCCATAAAAATATTTGATTGAAACTTTAAAACTTGTCTCGCCACAAATACGGACATTATTCCAATCTAAAATTCAACTACTAAATAAAATAATTCTAGATGTGAAATTTAAA
The DNA here is from genome assembly GCA_023055425.1 of Linanthus parryae. NCBI lineage: Eukaryota > Viridiplantae > Streptophyta > Magnoliopsida > Ericales > Polemoniaceae > Linanthus > Linanthus parryae. The sequence continues at coordinate 27,125,417 of JALGPY010000011.1, read as the reverse complement.
TTACTAGAGTGATGTGTCTCGATTTCCCCCAAAAGCCATGCTTCCACCTAAACCTGTGGTGCAGAAACAAAAAGAAACACCACAGTTTCCAAAGTCAGCGGAAAATACTGAGTAAGCAACACCCAAGCATGTAAACAGATTATGAAGCAGTTTAAAAACGACACATGAGTTTGAAGAGTAAAGTATTTTTGTATGAGAATTAGTATGAAACAAGAATTCACAAATATTTTCCTTTATCACTTCACTTGTGGGGAAACATTCCCAAACTCTTTTCACTTTAGTGTCTCCATTGGGGAAACATTTCCAAACTTCCTCATTTGTCCAATCGGGACTTCCAATTCTCAATCATAAAAGTCCATCATTCAGAAAACATATATTACCATGTTGACACGGGGAAGATCTACTAATAACTGGCTACCAGACCATAAGTGTCGACACCCCTCTAAGACTTCTTGCGGCCAGAGAGGTAAGTACTGGAGCGAACTCGGGGCTGTTGCGACCGAGCAAAATAAAATAAAGCGGGTCGAGAGACGTAGTCCACATCAACCAAAGCTTAAAATATTGATCCCCGATACAACTATTCCACTTTACGTCTTTACGTCTTATTAATTTATCATGTGATAGTTGTGATAGAATCACCTTTATAAAATCAGTAAACTTTCTCAAATAAACAGTTCACGTAGATATTGCAATTTTGAGACAATAAATCACAAAAGCAGTTTAGACACGAAAGAAGATATGGGCGCTAGGCCTGGCATGTTTACTTACCTCGAATCTCAAGCAAAGCAAATCACTTCCTAATAATACTCGACGTATCCTTCGTCAACGAATTTTTCGCCTACAAATTTAATAATATCCTAATCAACACATTGCACACGAAGTCCTATAGGTAAATGAAATAAATCCCTTACTAACTCTCCCCAACCTTGCTAATAAAATACGCTTTATAACGTTTATTATTTGTAAAAACATAGCTATAGTTATATAAATATAACTTATAAGATTAGATAAAATATCCCTTTTATTATTTAGGATAGAGAAGCATATTATTTTATCTCAAAAACACTTTTGATTCAAATAGTAGTTTTTCCCAACCAAACAAGCCTTAGTAGAGAATATAGGTTATAAACTAACTAACTTTTATTTAAAAGAAATAACAAATTTATTTGAATAAAATAACTTATTCTAATTTGTAATAAACTTATAAGAAAAATATACTTTTATTTTTGGGTAAAGATGAGTACAAAAAGATTACTTTAAACTTGTATAAAAATAATTATCTAATTTTTACTACTATAAAGTATAACCCAAGAGTATTATTTTTCAAAAGATTAACCTTTAAACAAGAAAATAAACTTCCTAAATAAATAATTCTCAAGTATTTTAACAAGGCTTTCATTCCCCCAAAACTTCTCTTTTAAATATTGAGTGTAGTGTAGTAAAAAAAAATAGTTGTCAATGGTGAGATTCGAACCCAAGACCATCTCAATACTAACAATCAGCTTTAACCACTGGGCCACTGCCCATACTTGTTGTCTCCTTCCCAACTAGTATTAATATATAATAACATAAAGTAATAAAAACAAAAAAAATAAAATAGAAGAAGATGAAAAGAGAGGGACGGGTTTGTTTACCCGTGAGAGGAGAAGAGTGACGGGTTGGAGTGGGGGTCTCCGACGGTGGCGCCGGAGAGAGGCGGACGACGGCGGCGAGGTCGCCGGTGGCGTCGACGGCGAGGCGGGACGCGGCGGCGGCGGTGGGCAGCAGCGGCGGCGGCGATGGGCAGCCCATCGGGTGAGAAAGAGAGAGATTGAACGGGAGAGAGAGAGAGAGATTGAAGGAGAGATTGAGAGGTTGAGGGATTGAGATTGTGGGTTTAAAATCTGAGAATTAATGGGTTTATATAGGTAGAGAGGTGAAGAATTCAACCTCCATGAGGAAACCCACTTTGAAAATTTTGGTTTTGAATCGGGACAACAAATTGGCGAAATTGGGTTGCTTGATGCTAAATTATCGAGCCTTGATGAGTTTAAATCGAATAGGGAGTGATTTGGGACAAACATCAACGAATTTGGTGAAGATTCGGAGTGGTAATGGTGGTGTTTGGGTTGGAGATGGACTTCTTCCTCCATGGGAGAGTTTGAGGAAGAAGATGACTAAATTTTTGGGTAAAGACAATTTAACCCCCACTGGTTTAGTCATTATACAACTACTACCCCCAAGTTCACTTAAAAGGCACACTTTAAGTTAGGAAAAACTACATAAAACCCCCTAATGGATTATAACATTAAAATTAACTTTCTAAATAATAGTAACTAATATCCCAACTTATACTAATATTATATTAACACCAAATAATATCATAAAATATAATAGTAGCATATTAACACCCAATACTTATAATAATATTATATTAACACTCAATAATTTCATAAAATACCCGTTTCAACATATTAACACTTAATATTATCTAAAAATACCCGTTTTCTAAAGAACGGGGTATTACATCCTTCCCCACTTAAAGAAAACTTCGTCCTCGAAGTTGAAACCACATTCTAAACAACCCCCATCTACGAGTCTCCATTCTAGGGTATAACTAGCAAATACAACCTAATATAACACACGATGAGTAACATACTATAAGAATGTACTAAAACCGCCAAGCCGGAAGTCCGAAAAGGCCGACCCGGTAGCCCAGGGATGTCACTCCGTACCCGAGATTAAACCCGGATACAAGGAGATTTTATAACAGAATATCCAAACCAAATCCATAAAAATATTTGATTGAAACTTTAAAACTTGTCTCGCCACAAATACGGACATTATTCCAATCTAAAATTCAACTACTAAATAAAATAATTCTAGATGTGAAATTTAAATTACTAGAGTGATGTGTCTCGATTTCCCCCAAAAGCCATGCTTCCACCTAAACCTGTGGTGCAGAAACAAAAAGAAACACCACAGTTTCCAAAGTCAGCGGAAAATACTGAGTAAGCAACACCCAAGCATGTAAACAGATTATGAAGCAGTTTAAAAACGACACATGAGTTTGAAGAGTAAAGTATTTTTGTATGAGAATAAGTATGAAACAAGAATTCACAAATATTTTCCTTTATCACTTCACTTGTGGGGAAACATTCCCAAACTCTTTTCACTTTAGTGTCTCCATTGGGGAAACATTTCCAAACTTCCTCATTTGTCCAATCGGGACTTTCAATTCTCAATCATAAAGGTCCATCATTCAGAAAACATATATTACCATGTTGACACGGGGAAGATCTACTAATAACTGGCTACCAGACCATAAGTGTCGACACCCCTCTAAGACTTCTTGCGGCCAGAGAGGTAAGTACTGGAGCGAACTCGGGGCTGTTGCGACCGAGCAAAATAAAATAAAGCGGGTCGAGAGACGTAGTCCACATCAACCAAAGCTTAAAATATTGATCCCCGATACAACTATTCCACTTTACGTCTTTACGTCTTATTAATTTATCATGTGATAGTTGTGATAGAATCACCTTTATAAAATCAGTAAACTTTCTCAAATAAACAGTTCACGTAGATATTACAATTTTGAGACAATAAATCACAAAAGCAGTTTAGACACGAAAGAAGATATGGGCGCTAGGCCTGGCATGTTTACTTACCTCGAATCTCAAGCAAAGCAAATCACTTCCTAATAATACTCGACGTATCCTTCGTCAACGAATTTTTCGCCTACAAATTTAATAATATCCTAATCAACACATTGCACACGAAGTCCTATAGGTAAATGAAATAAATCCCTTACTAACTCTCCCCAACCTTGCTAATAAAATACGCTTTATAACGTTTATTATTTGTAAAAACATAGCTATAGTTATATAAATATAACTTATAAGATTAGATAAAATATCCCTTTTATTATTTAGGATAGAGAAGCATATTATTTTATCTCAAAAACACTTTTGATTCAAATAGTAGTTTTTCCCAACCAAACAAGCCTTAGTAGAGAATATAGGTTATAAACTAACTAACTTTTATTTAAAAGAAATAACAAATTTATTTGAATAAAATAACTTATTCTAATTTGTAATAAACTTATAAGAAAAATATACTTTTATTTTTGGGTAAAGATGAGTACAAAAAGATTACTTTAAACTTGTATAAAAATAATTATCTAATTTTTACTACTATAAAGTATAACCCAAGAGTATTATTTTTCAAAAGATTAACCTTTAAACAAGAAAATAAACTTCCTAAATAAATAATTCTCAAGTATTTTAACAAGGCTTTCATTCCCCCAAAACTTCTCTTTTAAATATTGAGTGTAGTGTAGTAAAAAAAAATAGTTGTCAATGGTGAGATTCGAACCCAAGACCATCTCAATACTAACAATCAGCTTTAACCACTGGGCCACTGCCCATACTTGTTGTCTCCTTCCCAACTAGTATTAATATATAATAACATAAAGTAATAAAAACAAAAAAAATAAAATAGAAGAAGATGAAAAGAGAGGGACGGGTTTGTTTACCCGTGAGAGGAGAAGAGTGACGGGTTGGAGTGGGGGTCTCCGACGGTGGCGCCGGAGAGAGGCGGACGACGGCGGCGAGGTCGCCGGTGGCGTCGACGGCGAGGCGGGACGCGGCGGCGGCGGTGGGCAGCAGCGGCGGCGGCGATGGGCAGCCCATCGGGTGAGAAAGAGAGAGATTGAACGGGAGAGAGAGAGAGAGATTGAAGGAGAGATTGAGAGGTTGAGGGATTGAGATTGTGGGTTTAAAATCTGAGAATTAATGGGTTTATATAGGTAGAGAGGTGAAGAATTCAACCTCCATGAGGAAACCCACTTTGAAAATTTTGGTTTTGAATCGGGACAACAAATTGGCGAAATTGGGTTGCTTGATGCTAAATTATCGAGCCTTGATGAGTTTAAATCGAATAGGGAGTGATTTGGGACAAACATCAACGAATTTGGTGAAGATTCGGAGTGGTAATGGTGGTGTTTGGGTTGGAGATGGACTTCTTCCTCCATGGGAGAGTTTGAGGAAGAAGATGACTAAATTTTTGGGTAAAGACAATTTAACCCCCACTGGTTTAGTCATTATACAACTACTACCCCCAAGTTCACTTAAAAGGCACACTTTAAGTTAGGAAAAACTACATAAAACCCCCTAATGGATTATAACATTAAAATTAACTTTCTAAATAATAGTAACTAATATCCCAACTTATACTAATATTATATTAACACCAAATAATATCATAAAATATAATAGTAGCATATTAACACCCAATACTTATAATAATATTATATTAACACTCAATAATTTCATAAAATACCCGTTTCAACATATTAACACTTAATATTATCTAAAAATACCCGTTTTCTAAAGAACGGGGTATTACATCCTTCCCCACTTAAAGAAAACTTCGTCCTCGAAGTTGAAACCACATTCTAAACAACCCCCATCTACGAGTCTCCATTCTAGGGTATAACTAGCAAATACAACCTAATATAACACACGATGAGTAACATACTATAAGAATGTACTAAAACCGCCAAGCCGGAAGTCCGAAAAGGCCGACCCGGTAGCCCAGGGATGTCACTCCGTACCCGAGATTAAACCCGGATACAAGGAGATTTTATAACAGAATATCCAAACCAAATCCATAAAAATATTTGATTGAAACTTTAAAACTTGTCTCGCCACAAATACGGACATTATTCCAATCTAAAATTCAACTACTAAATAAAATAATTCTAGATGTGAAATTTAAATTACTAGAGTGATGTGTCTCGATTTCCCCCAAAAGCCATGCTTCCACCTAAACCTGTGGTGCAGAAACAAAAAGAAACACCACAGTTTCCAAAGTCAGCGGAAAATACTGAGTAAGCAACACCCAAGCATGTAAACAGATTATGAAGCAGTTTAAAAACGACACATGAGTTTGAAGAGTAAAGTATTTTTGTATGAGAATAAGTATGAAACAAGAATTCACAAATATTTTCCTTTATCACTTCACTTGTGGGGAAACATTCCCAAACTCTTTTCACTTTAGTGTCTCCATTGGGGAAACATTTCCAAACTTCCTCATTTGTCCAATCGGGACTTTCAATTCTCAATCATAAAGGTCCATCATTCAGAAAACATATATTACCATGTTGACACGGGGAAGATCTACTAATAACTGGCTACCAGACCATAAGTGTCGACACCCCTCTAAGACTTCTTGCGGCCAGAGAGGTAAGTACTGGAGCGAACTCGGGGCTGTTGCGACCGAGCAAAATAAAATAAAGCGGGTCGAGAGACGTAGTCCACATCAACCAAAGCTTAAAATATTGATCCCCGATACAACTATTCCACTTTACGTCTTTACGTCTTATTAATTTATCATGTGATAGTTGTGATAGAATCACCTTTATAAAATCAGTAAACTTTCTCAAATAAACAGTTCACGTAGATATTACAATTTTGAGACAATAAATCACAAAAGCAGTTTAGACACGAAAGAAGATATGGGCGCTAGGCCTGGCATGTTTACTTACCTCGAATCTCAAGCAAAGCAAATCACTTCCTAATAATACTCGACGTATCCTTCGTCAACGAATTTTTCGCCTACAAATTTAATAATATCCTAATCAACACATTGCACACGAAGTCCTATAGGTAAATGAAATAAATCCCTTACTAACTCTCCCCAACCTTGCTAATAAAATACGCTTTATAACCTTTATTATTTGTAAAAACATAGCTATAGTTATATAAATATAACTTATAAGATTAGATAAAATATCCCTTTTATTATTTAGGATAGAGAAGCATATTATTTTATCTCAAAAACACTTTTGATTCAAATAGTAGTTTTTCCCAACCAAACAAGCCTTAGTAGAGAATATAGGTTATAAACTAACTAACTTTTATTTAAAAGAAATAACAAATTTATTTGAATAAAATAACTTATTCTAATTTGTAATAAACTTATAAGAAAAATATACTTTTATTTTTGGGTAAAGATGAGTACAAAAAGATTACTTTAAACTTGTATAAAAATAATTATCTAATTTTTACTACTATAAAGTATAACCCAAGAGTATTATTTTTCAAAAGATTAACCTTTAAACAAGAAAATAAACTTCCTAAATAAATAATTCTCAAGTGTTTTAACAAGGCTTTCATTCCCCCAAAACTTCTCTTTTAAATATTGAGTGTAGTGTAGTAAAAAAAAATAGTTGTCAATGGTGAGATTCGAACCCAAGACCATCTCAATACTAACAATCAGCTTTAACCACTGGGCCACTGCCAATACTTGTTGTCTCCTTCCCAACTAGTATTAATATATAATAACATAAAGTAATAAAAACAAAAAAAATAAAATAGAAGAAGATGAAAAGAGAGGGACGGGTTTGTTTACCCGTGAGAGGAGAAGAGTGACGGGTTGGAGTGGGGGTCTCCGACGGTGGCGCCGGAGAGAGGCGGACGACGGCGGCGAGGTCGCCGGTGGCGTCGACGGCGAGGCGGGACGCGGCGGCGGCGGTGGGCAGCAGCGGCGGCGGCGATGGGCAGCCCATCGGGTGAGAAAGAGAGAGATTGAACGGGAGAGAGAGAGAGAGATTGAAGGAGAGATTGAGAGGTTGAGGGATTGAGATTGTGGGTTTAAAATCTGAGAATTAATGGGTTTATATAGGTAGAGAGGTGAAGAATTCAACCTCCATGAGGAAACCCACTTTGAAAATTTTGGTTTTGAATCGGGACAACAAATTGGCGAAATTGGGTTGCTTGATGCTAAATTATCGAGCCTTGATGAGTTTAAATCGAATAGGGAGTGATTTGGGACAAACATCAACGAATTTGGTGAAGATTCGGAGTGGTAATGGTGGTGTTTGGGTTGGAGATGGACTTCTTCCTCCATGGGAGAGTTTGAGGAAGAAGATGACTAAATTTTTGGGTAAAGACAATTTAACCCCCACTGGTTTAGTCATTATACAACTACTACCCCCAAGTTCACTTAAAAGGCACACTTTAAGTTAGGAAAAACTACATAAAACCCCCTAATGGATTATAACATTAAAATTAACTTTCTAAATAATAGTAACTAATATCCCAACTTATACTAATATTATATTAACACCAAATAATATCATAAAATATAATAGTAGCATATTAACACCCAATACTTATAATAATATTATATTAACACTCAATAATTTCATAAAATACCCGTTTCAACATATTAACACTTAATATTATCTAAAAATACCCGTTTTCTAAAGAACGGGGTATTACACCCTACGCTTCGGCTATAAGATCCATCATGTACGCTATGTTGTGTAATAGACCAGATGTGTCATACGCGCTGAGTATGACAAGAAAATATTAGTCTAATCTGGGTGAGAATCACTGGATAGCGGTCAAGAACATCCTCAAGTACTTGAGAAGAACCAAGGATGCATTCTTGAGCTATGGAGGGGGGAAGAGTTGCGTGTAAGGGGTTACACGGACGCAATTTTCCAAACCGACAAATATGATTTGAGATCGCAGTCGGGATTTGTGTATTGCCTAAATGGAGAAGATGTGAGCTGGAAGGATCCAAGCAAGAGACAGTTGTTGAATCTACAACTTAGGCTGAGTACATTGCTGCGAGTGGTGCAGCAAAGGAAGCTGTTTAGATTAGGAAGTTCATTACTGAGCTTGGTGTGGTTCCTAGCATTGTGGATCCAATAGAGTTGTATTGTGACAATACAGGAACAATTGTACAATCAAAGGAAATTAGGTCACACCATAAATCCAAACACGTGCTCAGGAAGTTCCATCTTATTCGAGATATTGAGGAGATGTGAAGACATGCAAGATTCCGACAGATGAGAATCTGGCAGATCCTCTCATGGAGCCGCTTGTTCAGCGCAAGCATGAAGGGCACACTAGATCTACTGGCATATAAGATGCACCTGATTGGCTTTAGTGCAAGTCGGAGACTATTGGAATAGATGCCCTAGAGGCAATCTTGTTTAGTATGAACATTACTTTTGGCTAGAATATTCATTGTATTATTTATGGAGATATTTAATATAATGAAGTCCATATATTGCAAATGTGTTGTTTATCTTAAATATCCCTAGTCAATTATACTAATTAATATGACGATTAACTATAGACTAGTATATTGGTAGATTGATATGGAGATATCAAGTCAAGCACATGGGTATGCATTAAGAGTATGGCATAATGGATTGACCCACAAAGAGAAGGCTACGTACAAGTTATGTAAAGTCACAAGTGCTTCTCGTAGTGACATCGGTATTGTCATCCTTAGACTTGAAGTCACCAGATCCTCTAGTTGTGGAATATTGTGTTTTGATATCATCAAACACTACACCGTAACTGGGTAGTAATGAAGGTGCATCTCGGACGCAATAGGAAGCAAGCTTAGAGTTGGTAGAGATGTACATAGAATTTGCCCCTCCCACATAACGGGAGAAAATACTTACGGCAATCGAGGGATGGTGCTTATAGAATGTCTGGTTAGACTCAGATAAATCAATATGGAATATAGATGTTATCTGCATGGATAAGACTATTCCCAGGATCCAGAAATTATGGATTGGATATACGAGTGTGACTTGTATATCTCGTTTCCAATCCGGATATAGAGACAAATGGATGAGACAATACTTGCACAAGGTTTGTCGGATTACTGACTATTTTTGTTAGTTGGGTGGCATGGATGTGTTGCTAGACACCGCTTTATGTTAGTACTCGTTACTACTAACTAAGTAGAAACCTATGAGTTCACACTCAATATGGATTAAAATCGGACTTGGGAATTAATTAATATGATTAATTAAATAGAAGGATCGATGCGCGCAACCACATGCAAACTTAGTAGGACTAATTTGCAATGTTGACTAATCCGTGTGAGGACAAGATTAGTATTGGAGATTTTATGTAGTTAACAATTAGTTGTTAGAAAATATAAAGGACACTACTAGCTTATTTCTAATAAGAGTGTCATAATTTTTATCACACAAGGAGATAAAAGAAAGGAGAGAGAACAAGACAAGAAGGAACGAATCCCCTTTTCCTCCCCCTCTACATGTCGGCCTCAAGGAGGTGATTCTTCATCTTCTTCCTTCATCCCTAGGTAGCACAAAGGTGTTGAGGATACAGAGACAATCTAAGGATTGGACTATCCATAGAGACGTGAACACTATTTCGCGTTTGAAGTCATCCAAAGAAACAAACAAGGTATTTGATACTAAATCCCTTACTATCGTTATGATGTCTAGTCGGTTGATCCTTGGAGGGTCTTGTGCGGATATTTATTTGCTTTATTCTGCTTCGTAATCCGTTACAAAACCCTATAATGTGATCCCATCCCACTCTACCTAGAACACCATAATGGAATGGCGTGTTTAAGAATATAAAGTGGACCTTGTTAGAAACGGTTCGGTCCATGATGTGTCAAACAGAACTTTCAATTTACTTTCGGGGCCATGCTCTATTTACAACAATTTCACCCTTAACCTTGTTCCATCAATATCAGTTAGGAATAAACCATATGAGATATAGATAGGAGGTGTCCTAGTATGTCATTCATAAGGAACTGAGGTTATGAATTTTATGTAAAATTTTTACAGATAAACTTGGACCCAAGTCGGATAAATGTGTTTTGTGGGATATCCTGGAGAGGATATTATTACTTGATTCCAACTGAGAACAAATTGTTTGTTGCTCGAGCCACTTTATTTCAAGAAAGAGATTGTCTCTAAAAGAAACAGTGGGAGGACGGTAGAACTTGAAGGATTTCAAGAACCACAAATTAACATTAACCATTTGACGGAACATGAGCAGGATCACAAGATGTTGTTAAGAAACCTACTCAGGTAACACAAGAACCTCGTAGGTTAGGTAGGATATGTCAAAGGGCTATAGAAATATGGATTTCTCATAACCCAGTCATGTGTTGTTCATTAAGATGAGCCTACAACCTATGAGGAGGCGACGAGTTGGCCAAAATCTCAGTAATGTCATAGAGCCATGAGATACGAAATGGAATCCATGTATACCAACAAAGTATGAACTTTGGTGGAACCACCTTGTAAGTTCAACTTGTTTCAAAGGCTTGAAACAACTTTCAAGGCCTGGAAACTGATTTCAAGATTTTGAAGCTAACACTGCAGATTCTAGCATGAACTTACGGGGAGCTGATGATCTTATTCCAACTCCTAATCTCTTATAATTCATTATATGTTACTTGATGATGAAAGACAAATCATTCTTCTATTATACAGTGTGATTAATCTATGTGTTTGGCTCAATATTTGTAGGGATATATTGTTTCCTATCTTGCAGGATTATTCAAATTTTCAAAGTTATTATGCACATTGATTTGGTGTATCTAAAGCTTCCCAACCTTCTAAGAAACAAGATCAAGGCAGTATCTTTAAAGATACTGAGAAACTATCCATTGGGAGAGCTGTTAGAAGAGTCAAAGACTTGCAGTTGAATTTTAGGAAAGTTTGGTAATGAAGATCCTTCATATCTTCAATTCAAACAAGGTGCATAAATAGGATTTTGAATGAATTTTTTTGAGACACAACAGTTCAGAATATAAAGAGACATTCAAACTCCACAAAGCATTGATAAGAAACCAAGAAGCAGATCCACATCACTCAATCCAATCATCTAAAGAACACTGCACATTCACTGAAGACTTAGCTCTTAGTGTTCTTCTCTTCTGATCTTCATTTGTATATCTTTTAGATAAGACTTTCAGTTCTTATTCTCATGGATTGTTCAAGGATAACAATAGATAATTCTCAGTTAATGAGTTAGCTAGAGCAGGTACTAGATAGGTTAGTGAGAACCACCAGCTATAACAGAGTAAGGTATCTCTCTGTGCTTGAGATCTAGGGCTTAGCTTTTGGAGTTGAAAATCCTGCAGGGATTAAGTCCCTGAGGTAGAGACGTAGGTCCAAGTGGACTGAACTCTATAAATCACTGTGTCTCTTGCATATACTTTGCTCCATTTTACTTAGCTTACAAAACTGCTCAAAATTGATTTCAGTTCAAGGGTGTGAACCTCCTTTCAAGGCCTTGAAAACCAACAGCTTTATATTTACCATATGTTTTGATTCCAAGGACTTGAAACTCATTTCAAGGCCTAGAAATACTTGCTACATTTCACGAACTTCTTTGAAACCACTCTTTTAGCAAAAGTTGCAATAGTTGCCATGCTCTATTCAATCCCCCTTCTAGAGTATTGATTGTTTAGTTATTCCTACTTTATTGTCCTTCAATTGGTATTAGAGCTTGTATCATTGCATATATCTAAAAATCTTGTAATTATGAGTACTGTAGAGGATGGTGGATTCTCACAGGGAAGAACTGCTAATAGACCTCCCGTGTTCTGTGGTAACAAATTTGTGCAGTGGAAAGCCCTGATGAAAATGTTCATCATTGATCAAGATCTGGAGCTTTGGTCTATCATTCAGAAGGGTCCTCACGTATTCAATACTAAGAAAGATGGGATCATAATTCCCAAAACTTAGGATTCACTTTCTCCTTCTGAATTAGAGCGATTTCTAAAAAATTACAGAGCTATGAATCTATTATATTGTGCTTTGAGTGCATATGAATTTAACAGGATTTAGGGTGTAAGACAGCCAAGGAGATATGGGAAAAGCTTGTGGTGACCTTTGAAGGAACTAGCCAAGTCAAGCAAACCAAGATCAACATATTCCCTACACAATATGAGTTGTTCTAGATGAATGGAGATGAATCAATCAGAGACATGTTCAAAAGATTCAATGATATTGTCAACAACCTTGATTCATTGGGAAAACATATTTCCAAAGAGGAAAAGGTGAGAAAGATTCGGAGAAGTCTTCTTAAAGCAAATGGGATCCTAAGACTACTGCCATTGAAGAATCTTAAGATCTATCATCTCTTCAAACTGATGACTTGCAAGGAAAGTTGCTTACACATGAGATCTCTATGAATGAAGCTGATGAGATTTACCAGACAGTGTCAAGAACTTAGCTCTCAAGGACAAGGAGAGTGAGTCCTCTCAAAGCCTTGAACCAGAAGAAGATGATGGTGAAAATCATTCTTCCCTTATTTCCAAATACTTTACCACGATTCTAAAGATCAAACAGAACTTTGGAAACAAAGATTTCATCAAGGAAAAAGATCGATCCACCAGTAGCAGAGACTACAAAGGTAAAGCTATCTCTCATGGTAATAGAACTAAAGTAATGAATTTATTTGAGTGCGGTGATGCATGACACTTAATCAGAGATTGTCCACACAAGAAAAGCAAACAATTTCAGAAGAAAGACCATGACAGAAGAAAGAAAGCTATGGTAGCCTCCTGGAGTGATTCTGATTCCTCTAGTGATTTTGAATCTAAGGAAGAACAAGCCAACCTCTACCTTATGGCTAAGTATGATGAAATTTCTGAAAAGAACATTGAGGTAATGGTAAACTATTTGATTTCTAAACCAACAGATGTCCTCACTGATTATCTTAGGACAATACTTTTACATGAGGAGGACTATCTGAAAAAGATTAGAACTTTGAAAGAAAAGGTCATGAGAAAGCAAAAGAGAACTTGGAACTTGTTACTAAAAAATAAAGCCTCGAAGTTTCTCAAATAAACTCTGACAGAGATTATAAAGCCTTGGAATCCAGTTTCAAGGCCTTGAAACTCAAGTCAAGGAAGTAGTTACTGAGAACTCTCTTTTGAGTGACAAAATTTGTAATACCCCGTCTAATTCTACGGGTAAACTCGTAAATTTAGGAGCTAATAATATAATTTTTATAAAATATTAGATACACTATCGTGTTTTGATGTCTAAGTGGACTATTAAAGAATTATTTTCGTAGAATAAAGTATATTTATATACATATACATATACATATATATATAGTTACCTATTTGTAGTATCAAATAATAATAATAATAATGATAATAATAATATAAAGAGAATAATATGTAGATAATAATAACAATAATAATAATAATCATGAGTAATAATAATAAATTTGAGTTATATATCGTTTTGCAATTAGTATTTAGAAATACGTTACGATAATAATCATAAGTTAAAACGTAAATATTTTCTTTATTTTGTTTATTAACGTGTGTCCGACCACCGCGAGATGTGTGTTTGTGTGTGATACACCCAACCACCCAACTACTTGGTGCGCCAACCACACCATATACTTTTTCTAAAGTTGTCTTCAACAATTGAAACTCTCCTTCAGGAGATTTTTCTCCAACGTTTCACCGCCACAAGCATCATCATCATCAACACCCACAACTTTGTCTCCTATATAAATCACCTTCACCATTATCATCAGTTCATCACAACCATCACCCACATCTTCATCTTCATCTTCTTCTTGTCCTCCGACAACTCTACTACCAACACCACCACCACTTCCACCTTCAACACCACCACCACCAACGACCTCAAACAACTGCCATCTCTTTGTTCTCATCTCTCTTTGTCCTTACATCTGGATATAGCGCACACAGCAGCAGCAAACAGCAGGCGAAGAAACCCACAGTCGCCGCTGCCGCCGTCGAGGAAGAGGCCCGAACCACCAAGCAAACCCCTGTTTTCTTTCCTTCTCTTCACCCGTCACTCTCTCTCTCTCTCTCTCTCTCTCTCTCTCCATCGATCCTCCTCTCTGTCCAGAACCCAAAAGAAGAACAAGAACAGAGATTTCATAGCAAGCAGTGAGGAAATCTCCGGCGAACCTCCAAATTTCTTGGCGAAGCTTCGGGTAACCCAAAACAGAGGCACCCAACCCTCAAGAACCATTCCCCTAGCCCCTAAAAGGTCCGACCAGACCATTAGAAGAATCGAACGGAACTGGGGAAGGCCCAATCGCCGGCATCGAGCTCCACCTCCGGCACCACCGTTCTGCCGCTTGACCCGACTCTATTCTCGACCTTTTCTCGCATTTCATGGGTTGGGTAAGCTCTAACTCACCTCGCGAGTTATTTTTAACAATCGAAATCATGTTTTGAGGCTTCGATTCGTGTTTTGTTTGGATTAATATCGTTATGTTCATGTTGAGGGTATTTTGGGTAATTTCAGAAAGCTTAGGGGTTGTGGGTGTCCTTTAATAAAGTTATAGGGGGACTAGTTGTAGTTTATATATTCTGCTATTATTGATATTTACATAGATTTTAACTATTAATCTAATTGTTGATTAATTTTGTATTTTAACTAAATAAATACAATAAATACTTTATAAATATATATATATATATATACATATGTATATATATGTTTGTATCAATTTGTGATAATAAAGTATTTATCTTAGAAAATGAACTAGTAAGAGTATTTGAATATATAAATATATTACTAGTTTAAATTAAAGGTGTTTATAATAATTGTTTACAAAAGTTTGTTAAAAATGAATAAATAATTTAGTGTTTTAGAAATTTGTTTTAATGAATATTTTTCTTGAAAAATAAGCAATAAAAATATTATATTTGTAATTTGGAAAATACTATTTGGCACTTTATTTCTATTTAAATAAGCATTGAGTTTCAATAATTATTCGCTAATACATTATCATAAAAAATTAAATGTTTATTAAAAGTTAAATAACTCTTTAGTAAGTATTATTATTCTTTTCCTAGTAGTTGTGATATTAAATAATTTTAAATACTTTTGTTATTTGTTGTTCTTGTCTCAAAATAATTTTGAGTATACATGCCTAGCTCACTTCGTGTCAAGAATGTGGTTTCTATTTCGTGTCTCAAAAGATATTTGAGTTATTTGTGATCTGTCTCAAGATATACCTGTGAGATTACATGTTCGGCCTTGTATGACTGTCTTCTCTCGTATCATAGCATGATTCATATCTTTCCTCAAAGTTTTTATGTGAATCACATGCTTTTACGTGAACTTGATTGCGTTTCGGAAAGATTTCCTTGACATGTTAAGATCGTAAAGTGGGATTGCACATACTGGAATCTGTGATTAACAAGGAGGTCCTTTGTTGACCGTTAACATTTACGAGGTCCTTTGTTGACCATTACTGATAGAACGTTTTAGGAGCTATCTATTACCTCCATTTTACCACATCATCACGAGTCATTTGAGCCCAAATTTAGAGAATAAATGTTGTTTTATCACTTGATGCTTCATATGCGCTTTATTGTTAGTCCGGGCGTTTCTATGCATATTTAGTTGTTATTTGTCAAATATAATCGCTTTGTATGTTTTTTCATGTTGTCCTGGCAGGAACGGATGCTATTCGATTGACATGAAGCATGGAACGAACTTTAGAAACAACGGGAGCTCAAGTGGAGTCAAGAGAAGCCGAATTGGAGGAGCTTGGATGACCAGTCTGCACTATTTTTATCATATCTGGTGTTGTACGAATAATTTCGAGGTGAGACTAGTGCCAAATGAAAGTAGACTCATAGAGATTTTCAACGATAGGTCACGGAGCTAAATCCGAGTTAGGATGAAAAAGATATGGCCTATTGATGTCAGGAGCAGATTTAAGGGGGCTATTGTGCAATTACTAAAGACTTATGCGGGTTATGAAGGACGGACGACCTAGGGACGGAAATAATCACCATTCACGCCTATTGAGAGCAACGATCAAGGAGGAGAGCAAGGAGACTCCATTGGGAGCAACGTCAAGCAAGGGGAAGAGCTTGGATCAGGCCAATCTTCACGATTTCTTGCGTTTGATCTCTTATTCCCTCTACTACTAACGATTGTTAGTAGTAGCTAGACGTTTTGCTAGGCTTCTCTAGAAAGCCTAGGGTTTATGTAGACAATATGTTTTCCGGATTTTAGACTTTGTTTCATGCTTCCGGTTTGATTTATTGAATGAATGTTGGTTTCTTGATCTTATTATTGAATCTAGTGTATTGACACGACTAGTTTATGATTTGATAATCATGAACTTAGGGTTTGTTCCTAGATTGTGGTCTTGCTTAGAATTAATATATGTTTTAGCTAATTGTTCATATGCTATGCGTAATCCTTGGCAAGAATGGAGTAATTAACCGGACTTGTTAATTAGCTAGCGAGTGTGTGAGAGCGGCTTAGACCTAGTTGTGATGAGATATGAACATCAATCCTGTATCACTGAGACTGAGAAGAGAAGTGTGTAGGATTGGCCTGAAAGTGAGGTGTTCGTGTGGTGGTGGTCTGAGAGGACATCATTTCGTGCACTGTCGTTAGCCTACTAGAACGGACCGGTAGATGTAGGTGGACCGACAGTACACCAATTAAACCGTGATGTAGAACGACGTGAGACCGAGAGGAGATTGTCAGTACTATTACCCGGCTTAACTAGAATAGGATTAACGTGTTACATATCTAATCCGGAAATCGTCTATATCCCTAGTTGATCTAGAGATTGCCTAGTTTCTCCAGATTTGATTAATAAATTAATAAACCCAAAAATATTAGTTTAGTTGTTATTTTATTTCAGTCACCTGTTTGAGGGTGAAAAATGTTTAATTTGTACTGTATTCTATGCTAATAACTAATTAAATAATCTCAAGCTTGTCCTCGTGGGATCGATAACTCGGGGTTGAAATACCACCCCTATATTACTTGACCGTGCACTTGCGCATACACGTAAGAAATCGTGTCAAATTTTTAGCGCCGTTTTCGGGGACAGCGGTAGATTATTTAGTTAGGAGTTAGTTTAGAGTATTTCTTTTATTTTTGTTTTGTTTCATTTTTTTTCTATCTCTGTGCTTCACGGGTTTCTTGTGAGTTTGTTTTTGCAGGAACACAGGAAGCAGGAGACATAATGAGCATGTCGAGCGAGGAATATTATGAGGGGATCTCTGATTACCTTTACTATTGTGCTAGATGCATAATTTGGCACACGGATGACTGCTCAGTAATTTGGTGCTATAAATGCAAGAAGGATCACAAGTATGAAGACGCGTGCATTTTTGATCCACCCCAACTTCATCAGCACCAAGAAGACTCGTCAGCGGATATGGCAGAACGGCGCAGTATTATGGAGGATATCCAAGTGTGCGTCAAATTTTGTCTGTTGCTCCACAATTTTCACAAGAGGATTCGGCCACAGGTATGGAATACGTGAGGGAGATGATGAAGAGGTTAACGAAACGAGTAGAGAAACTGTCAGCGGTAGGGGAATCAGGTATCCAAGTGCCACAAGGGGATCCCTTGCCACATGAAGTTGAGCCTAAATTTGAGCCTCCATCATCATCACCACCAGAGGACGATTTGGATGACCCATGCATTGGGAGCTTGTGGGGTGCTAACGATGAAGCTGATGAAACACTTGTGATTTTCGCTATTGAGGATTTGGAAATCAGCAAGTGTGGGGGTGTGAGTGAACTGCATGTGTTGATTGACGAGCATAAAGCACCAAAGAGGTACTACTGGGACGAATTTATGGCCAGAAATTCATTTGAGCACAATCGTACTTCGTGGAAGTTGATAAAGAAGAAAAAATGCAAGATGAAAAGAGTCAACTTCTACACTTCTCCACCATCTGCACAACACAGGGGTGCACGTGAAGTTCTGGAAAAAAGATGGTGGAAGAAGAAGAAGTGGAGAGTTAAGCATCCTTCACTATCCTAGATGGTCGGGGTAACCGGGTCTGGCCGTCGACCTTAAATTTCAAGCACTTCTTGGGTGGCAACCCAATGTAGAGTAGAGTTTGATATTTTTTTTTTCTTTTTTGTTTTTGATTTCTCCATATTTTATTGTGAGGGGTGAGAGAGAGTTTTTTTTAATATTTTCTATGAGTGTACAGGACACAAGTACCGAAGAACTCTCCGGATTCCCATTCTTGATGCATGTGCACAATTTCGCACGCAAAACGAGGAACAACTAGCTAACCGGGACCATTGAGCTTGATAAAGAATCTAATCGAGGTCGATGAGTAGCCAATTAGTCATGAGGAGCATGGTAGCGAGTTGGAGTATCGGGGTTGCACGCATCGGAATCCGGAGTGAAAATAGAGTTCAAGAGCTTTGGAGGCGAGATTCTTTGCACAAGAGAGATAAATTTAGAAGAAATGTAAACTTTCTTGGTTTGGGAATTTTCTAGTCAAAAATGGATTCCTCGTCGAATATGGATTCCATCGGTGAAAGAATCGTGCGAATCGGAGATCGGACGAAGAAACTAGAGCAAAAACAAGGTGGTCTACTCCAGTGATTTCGACACTCATTTCGGGCCGAAATTAACCTATTTCGGCCCGAAATAAAACAAGGTTTCTGTTTGGTTTTTGCCCAGTGATTTAGGGCCCCATTTTGGGCCGAAATGGGGGCCGAAGTCCATTGATTTCGGGCTCCATTTCGGGCCGAAATGGAGGCCGAAATCAGCCGGACAGCTCACTTTTTGGGTGTATTTTTGATACTTTTGGGGATTATTTTGACATTTTGGAGGATTTTTAAAGCCAAGAACCAACCACCAAGTCCCCTAACACCACAATTTGGATAAAACACTCCTTATATTCATCTTCTTGTTCTCCAAACCCTCAAGAACACCAACACACCCCAAACCCAAAACACATCCAAATCGCAAAATTTACAAGATTATATCTTGAGCTTTTAAGATAGTGAGCGGATTGAGTGTGGGGGAATTCAAAGAGGAAGAGCTCCAAGAACTTAAATCGTCCAATTCTTTGCTTTGGAGGGGGATCCGACAGAAGCTCAAAGAGGAACTTAAGACGGGAACACCGAGGAGCACATCAAGGGTATGCTTGCTTCAACTTGCTTGAGTTTTCGGAAAATTTGGTCGACCGATTCGGTCATTTCTTGACCAATTTTCGCGAAACCAATCCCGTAAGAATGGTACTCCGGGATCATAGGTACCATATTCTCTCTCGCTTTAAATAATCGCTCTAGACGATATGATTCATTTTACGCAAAGTGCCATGCAACACCTGTCTTTTTAAATCCTTACACTTTGAGATCATGTCATTGGGGGACACTCTAAATTCATTGAGGACGATGATTATCTCAAGTGTGGGGGGGGGGGGTGGTTCACATGTCTTTGCTTTCCTTAATTTGCATAGACTTGTTACATGTAGTTTAGTGAGTCGAGTTTGCATGTAGATGTCGAGTCGGTTAGTTTTGCATGTGCACGTTTATTTTATGCATTGTATATATTGTTTCACTTTTATGAATTGAGTCCACCTACCCATATGTGTTGTTAATAGAGATGGCCCAAGCATATAGAGTTAGGAAAATAGAATGAGAAAAAAAAAAAAAAAAAAATCCTAAAAAAAACCCTAAAAATTGATATTTTTTTTTGGGAAAGGGCAATTGAAAGAGTAAGCGTGGAGAGGGATCAATGATAGAAATTCCCTAGAAGTAGGACAATATGAGGTGAGTTAGACGCGATAATCTGGAGTAGGAAGGCTATAGGGCTAGTGCACTCGAGAATTGTGAGTAGCTGTCTCTCAAACTAGTTATCCTACTAGCGCTACACCACCGTCACTTAGGTAGTCGTCAACCCTCCTCGTAGTGGCAACCTGTGCGAGTGATTTTTATGGGGACCTCACGTCCCGTCTCCATCTCCTAGGTCCACTAGTTACCCCAATTTGATCCATTTATCCCTTTTATTCACAACCTCTAGCCTAGGAAGTCGTTCCTTGTGACTTTCATCACTGGTTAGAATGGTCCCTTCCTATGCGTCATGATAGAGGGAGTTGAGTTAGGGAGGTTCTTTGAGGGTGATTTGATATTATACATATTGAGTGGATACTCTTACATGACATATTTTGAGGGGATGTGAGGGTGAGTTAGAGACGGCAGCACACTTCGGTGTGGCGGTGATTCGTGTCCTTACTTCACGATCACAGGTGGATTGCCGTAGTGCGTGACATTCTTTCCGCACGTCATGGGGTGGGGGTTGATTGATCTTATAGGAGGATGTGCTTCGATTTGTATGATTATTATCTATATCTTAGGTGATGAGGAGGATAGGTTGGAAAAGGCACATATATATATTGACTACCGGGTTTTTGTGATATGCTTTACATTGAGTGTGGGGGTGTCGACATTTGTCTTGATTACACATTTGATTTTACATATTCCACCCCTATGTTATTTGCTTTGACGGATTGTTCTCCTTGGATATTTGCTACTACTATGAGCTCCATGTGATATATTGTGTAGTGAAAGAGAAAGAAAAAATATACAAAAACAGAAGAAAGTGAAATGGAATAGGGAGCCGGAAATTAAACTTCATGAAGACCGAGGAGATTAGCTATGAGTTTTGATCACTTCTTCACATTGTGGCCGCGAGAACGCCGTTACACCACGATTGAGGGAATGAGGTTCGAAGTAGCTAGTTCGGTGGGGTTCCTTGGATTTTGGTGAGGGAGTGTGAGAATGGGTTTTTGTGAGTTATATCATGACGTCTAGGACCGCGCTTCTAATTATCCTAGCCTACCCGTCCTAAGCCGTCAAAAATGGAAACCCGTGGATAAATAGCTCGGATGGTAGGTTTCTAGGGATACGTTTGATGAGTGTGCGGAAGCAACTTATTGAGTATTCGTGCCCGTTCTGTCTGACGAAACTGGCCGCAAGTTCTACCGATCACCAAAGTTTAGAATATTTTAGGGGATAAGAGAGACTTATGACATGCCGTTTTGTTCTTCGAGATTGTCCAATCTCCAACCAAAAAGAAAAAAAATATGTTCTTTACTTGATTGCATTGTTTATTGATTTGCATTGTTTAAAGTCATGTAGATTGCATAGTCCAGCGTTTGAGTCGTTGTGTCTAAGGCAAAGTAAAGATATATGTGAATCTCGAAAGCAAGTGTTGCTCGGGACGAGCAAGAAGATAGTGTGGGGGAATTTAATAGAACCTTTAGGTGCTATCTATTACCTCCATTTTACCACATTATCACGAGTGATTTGAGCCCAAAGTTAGAGCATAAAGGTCGTTTTATCACTTGATGCTCCATATGCGCTTTATTGTTAGTCCGGGCGTTTCTATGCATATTTTGTTGTTATTTGTCAAATATAATCGCTTGGTATATTTTCTCATGTTTTCTTGGCAGTAAAGGATGCTATTCCATTGATAGAAAGCATGGAACGAACTTCGTAAACAACGGGAGCTCAAGTGGAGTCAAGAGAAGCCGAATTGGAGGAGCTTGGATGACCAGTCTGCACTATTTTGATCATAGTTGGTGTTGTACAAATAATTTAGAGGTGAGACCAGTGCCAAATGAAAGTGGAATCAGAGATCTTTTCAACGATAGATCACGTAGCTAAATTCCAGTTTGGATGAAAAAGATATGGCCTATTGAAGTCAGGAGCAGATTTCAGGGGGCTATTGTGCAATTACTAAAGATTTTTGCGGGTTATGAAGGAAGGACGACCTAGGGACGGAAATAATCACCATTCACGCCTATTGAAAGCCACGATCAAGGAGGAGAGCAAGGAGACTCTATTGGGAGCAACCTCAAGCAAGGGGAAGAGCCCGGATCGCGCCAATCTTCACGATTTCTTGCGTTTGATCTCTTCTTCCCACTTTTAATCACTTGTATGGAGACACTTTGTTGTGTTTCTACGATTGTTACTAGTAGCTAGAAGTTTTGCTAGGCTTCTCTATAAAGCCTAGGGTTTATGTAGACAATATGTTTTCCAGATTTTAGACTTTGTTTCATGCTTTCGGTTTGATTAATTGAATGAACGTTGGTTTCTTGATCTTATTATTGAATCTAGTCTATTGACCCGACGCCAACCACCACCCTGGCGTCGTCTTTCTCTCTGCCCGTGTCCGCCACCACCGCCGGCACCACCATTGCCACCTCCTCCTTTGTCGTTTTTGATACCGAGTTGGTCGATTGAGAATCTGTGGAAGGCCCGTACTTCGTATATTAAGATCTCTTGAATTTCACCTGCCTCCCTACTCTCAATTTCGGTAAGTAGATATGTACAATGTCTTCAATTATCAAAATGTGTTTCGGTGTGAGTTATCATGAATATCATTATAGCATGTGTTACTCTTCAAATATTTATAAAACATATCTTGGTGGACTTTTGTTCAAAACACTTTTTGTAAATGACGTGTATCTTGCGAGACAATTGAAATGATGATTAATGAACAATAATATCATTATAGCATGTGTTACTCTTCAAATATTTATAAGGACGCTTATAGGCGATCCCTCGGGTAATAACCCATAGGAGATTACATACTCAACCCCCGTGGTTAATCGACAACACCGAGGTGATGCGGTCGCAGATTTTTAAAAGACGTGAAAACTATAGAGTACTACATATTCGGACGTAGGTCACTGCGGTATAGGGGTGTCGACACTTAGGTCATATAGTATTGTTCGAGCGGCGTATGCGATAGGCTACCTGCTAACGCTCTTGATGAATTGGGATGGGTGATGTCCCAAGAGGTACCATTTTATATTTTTCATTGTGACCTCTCTGTGGACATAAGTTACCCGCTGAGTTTTCATGCCTCAGCCAAACTAAGAAGTGAATGTGGTAATATTTTTATTCCCGGTTTAAATCAAGAGTTCTTTCATTAATTTGTTACTTCTTTTATGCTCGAGTTATTTCAGAAGTTCTTGTGAATATGTTGTACTTGTCCAAATCTCATGTTATGAAATATCCCAAATAATTTGAAGGGGTATTTTGTTAATTTTACATTATTTGGGGTTATTTAGAAATTTTTGTAATCGTTACGATCATCGATCGGTTTTCAGAGACTAGCGGGTCGTGGTAGTACATTCTTAATTCAATTTTTCTCTATGATTATTTTCTTATTCTATCATAGAAATATATATATATATATATATATATATATATATATATATATATATATTTTAGAGAGAAGAGAAATATTTTTTTTACATATAAACTCTTCCATAAATTCTTTTAATAATGTTTTAACACCTTATCACTACTCATTATGAGTAACCCCCAAATTACATACCAAATTAACCTAAATTAAACCTCCTTAATCGATCAGTTTTATGGAAACCATTACACCAAAATATTTAATAACCCACAAAACCCATGTAACCCAATACTCCTCTTTTACCTCGTATTCCCCATTTCACCACCAGCACCATCGTCCTCAATATCTCCCTCTCTGAAATTGTCAATTACCACCATTCCATCTTTCTTTCCTTTTCTCTGAAAGTTGCCACCACCGTTACCATCCACTTCTCTCTCACTCTTGGCTCCCTTCCCCTCTCGTGCTCGTCCGCTTAGAGCCCGAACAGCAGTCGTCGCTGCCATATCCACCACCGTTTCGCCTTTTGCTTTGTCTCCGTTTGACTCCGTTTCGCGCTCCGTCTCAGTCGCGTTTCCCCGCTTCGGTAAGTTCAATATCAGATGTGTATTTTCAAAATTTTTCCTCCTCCATTTTCGTCCATGTTCAGCATGCTTTATGGTTTCGTTTTGTTCCTGTTGGTAGGGGTTTGTGTACATTATTTGCATGTATGGGGATAAGAAGTTGTGGGTGTGTTGGGAACCTTCATGTGTGTGTGTGCAGAGTGTGAGTAGTATGGCCAGGGTAGTAAAAAACCAGGATTTTGAGTAAATCTAGAATTTAAGTCGTCGTACTCTCTCTCACTCTCTCAAATATACAGTTGTAATCTATCCGGTTTTGTCGGGTTGAAAATCCAACTGTGGGAACCAACCTATACTCCATGCACTCACCACAATCTGTGCATGTTTACTTCCCCTGTGCGTTGTAAAGCTGAGACCCACGCGCACATCCTTTTGGAAAAATTACTCTCTCCCCTCAAATCATCAAGTCGTCCACTTATCTCCGTCATAGTTGTGGATTCCGTTCTGTTCCGGGCCGGAACGTTCCGGTTTTAAGCTAAAACGGAACGGAAATCATATTGATCCGTACCATCCCCGATTCCGATTTGATCACTCGATTTCGGGCCACCCGATGTCCATATAGGGATTACCTGGGATTGCTTCTTTAACCGTTTTGTCACTCGATTTCGGGCCACCCGTGAGACAAAGGGGCTTCCTTCGTATAATGGGCTTCCGTTTTCTTTTTTTTTGTTCAAACTGCATTTTCATTAAAAAAACAAAAACCTTACACAGACAATTCTGCTCTTCTAATACAAAGACAGAGTTCATCAGGAGGCCTCCCTAGCCAATTCCCAACAATAGTATTTTTCTTAGCTAGCTTAACTAAACTATCAGCTACTGAATTTGCAGATCTAGGAATCCAACAAATCACATTCCTCTTATGATCTAAAAGGGCTCTTATGTCCTGGCATATTTTAACAATTTCCCAGTGAAGAGTTTTGCTTGCCAAAATTTGGTTAACAACTTCCAGGTTATCACATTCCACAAAAACTTCCTCTAAACCCAGATGGTTTGCATCCACACAAGCTCTCCTTAAAGACAAGGCTTCAGCAATTCTTGCAGTAGCAGCACTGAACTTGTACCATGCTCCTCCTATAAAATTTTCCTTGACTATTTCTCACAACCCACCCTCCAAAAGTTGTCTTTGACTCCTTATCCCAAGCAGCATCACAGTTTATTTTGAACTTCCCTTGTGGAGGAGGTTTCCATTTCTTGACCTGGTTTGACATCTGGATTTTGCTGCATGCACTTCTACTGTTGGCTTCTTTGTACTCATTTTTGTGTCTTAGAAATTCCTTCAAAGCCAGAGTTGGGTTGGGACTTATCTCTTCAAAAATGATCTTGTTTCTGGAGATCCAAATTGTCCATAGAGCAGTAACTATTTCTTCCATGTAACCAAAATTCAGCTTTTCTGCTTTCTCATCCACCTAGATTTGGACCAGCCAGTTTCTAATATTTCCAATCTGATTGAGATTCTCTTGGTTTAAAAAACCTATGCCAAACCAGAAGCTTTTAACCCAGGGGCAAAAAAATAAGCAATGTTCTGCAGTTTCTTCTTCCTCTTCACAGATTGTGCATAAGTTTGACACACTGCATTTTCTGATGAAGAGGTTTCTCCTTGTGGCTAAAGCATCTCTGCAGATCCTCCACCAGAAATGTCTAATTTTTGGAGGAATATTAGCCTTCCAAATGAATTTCCAATAACTCTCAGGCCATGAAAAAGAGGTAGAAGGTTTGGAAGTCTTCTTGTTATGAGTGCTGCTACCTTGGCTCTTTCTTCTAAGCTCAATATAGTAGCCACTTTTAACACTGTATTCACCATCAGCTGTCCAGCTCCAGAAAATTTTATCTTCTCTATCATAGAGGGGGAGGGAAACTTCTATTATCTGAAGAGCAATATTCATAGGAAAGGAATTGAAAATCACCTGTCTCCTCCAACTTTTATCATCTTGATTGATGAGTTCTGCTACTTTGAAATTTCTATCCTCATTTAACTCAGAGCACAATTTTTTGTTCTCCAAACCTGGAATCCAGCAGTCTTTGAAGCAGTTAATTTTAAGACCATTTCCAATATCCCACCTGACACCTTGAAGTAATACTTTTCTCCCTTCTAATATACTTCTCCAGAACCAAGAAGGATTTCCCCCTAATTCTGCATGTAAAAAGTCTTTGTCAGGATAGTACGAACTTTTGAACAATCTAGCTTCAAGGGTGTCCTCATTTCTAATTAGTCTCCAACCCACTTTAGCTAATAGAGCTTTGTTAAAAGCTTCAAAGTCTTTAAAACCTATATCACCATCATCCTTGCCTCTAGCAACCACTTCCCAATTTACCCAATTAATCTTCCTTTTTTCAGACTTGCCTCCCCACCAAAATTGCTTTATCAATTTGCTTAAGTTCTGACAAATTCCTTTTGGAAAGATAAAGCTCATCATTGTGTAACAGGGAACTGCTTGAAGTACAACTTTAATAAAAACTTCTTTGCCAGCTTGATATAAGAAGTCTTTTTTCCAGCCACCCATTTTTTGAAGCACTCTATCTTCCACAAATCCGATTGTTCCCTTTTCTCTAGCCTTGGGATGTTGGTGGGTTGGGCCTTTGAACTGGATCGTCTTTAGCTGCCTGAGACCGACCCATCACCAAAGGCATATCTAGGGGTTGGTCTTCCCCTATTACTTTTTTACCCCTCTTTGTTGTAAAATTTTTGTAACCAACCAGTACCTCTGGTTGCGTTTCAGGTACAAATTCATCGTCAATATCACTAGAGATTTCAGCAATATCACTGTACATGTACTGGTTTTTTGTCCCTTATCCTTCCCGTGCCAGCTTAGTTGGTTTTTGCCTGCCTATCTGTCCTTCAATTGTCCTTCACGAGCTCCATCCTCCGCGTTAACGGTCATGATTGCTGCTGTCGATTCATCGTCCTTTTGCACGCGCTCTGTGGGAAGTGGGTTACCCAACCAACGCGCCACCGTCGTCTGAATCTCTCGTCTGCCTCTTCCGTAACCGGCGTCGATAGATTTTCTGCTAACTTCTTCTGTTGTATTCCGCTTTAGATGTAGCCCGAAGATCAGGACCATAATCCATTCTACCCCCTTTCACCGTTCTCGGGAATTTACAGGTTATGTTATCGTGATTCACCCTTCCACAATTATAGCCGAAGTTTCTTAGTTTTTCATAACTCAGGTGAACCGATACCGGTTCTGGCCCATACCCCTTCAAATTGAAGCCTCTCGGAAGGGGTTCCTTCATGTTCATATGGGCTCTCACTTTCAGATATGGCCGGAAAATCAAATCTGCAGCTTCTTCTCTTTCTACCTTCTCCACCTTTCTGATAGCCCTTCCGATTTTATTCGCATTCTCCAGCGACATTTTTCTAGAGGAAGTCCGTGAATCTGGACCCAGAAGGGGGAATACGAGAAATTAATCTCACTGAGTCTTGTACCTTGCTTCCATTCTTTTATTATCATCAAATGGTTGTGAAACGTCCATGAAACTTGATCTTTAACTCTCTGGAATTTCTTTGAAGTAGAAGATAAATTTGTTTCTACCATAGCTTTCCACCTTTAGCTTCGAAGGTTTGATGTTCCAGATACCAAGAGCCATATTTTGGATGAGAGTTTGACTATAGGGTTTTACAGCTAGCAATTTCCCCACAATCGTAGCTCCTTCGAGTTTTTGAACCGTTGATGGGTCATCTTCCAACTCGAGTGTAATTTCTTCGTTCTCATACATTCTTCGAGAATGATGAAAAACCCCAAGAGCTAATAGAAGAAAAGGAGAGTGAAACCCCAGGAGCTAATTACAAGATACGGAAGAAAGGAGGGAGATCTAATTGAGAGTGGGTCAAATAAAACCCAATCAGGAAATAGAACCTGAGATGAGAGCAAGAGTATCCATAAGGAAAAGAAGGTAGAGTCAAAAGGGGAGCTGGAGGCTACGCCGACAGAAAACGAATAAAATCGTCGGAGACCTTTTTTAGGGATTAGAGAGCATTTTTCGGCTCGTGTCTCTGAGTGAGATTAACCCATAACAAGAATTAGTAAGCCGAGACTGGACAACCCTACCGAAGTCGGCGGCCGGGCACGATTCTTATTGGGTTATTGCAGTCACAAAATGGAAAAGAAGGAAAAAATATATAAGGAGGCCCAAATGTAACTATTTGCGTAGCCCACGCTACAGTGTGACAAGGCCCAATAAAAATTACAATTGAGGAAGCATTTTGTAAAGGAGCTTCTCAAGGTATCTTCTCTTACTCTTTGATGTGGGAATCAGGGAGTGATTTTTACGTGCCCTTAGAGAAAAGAACACATTTTATTTTATTTTTTGTACGGTTCAGGTTCATTTCACTACACAAAAATTGAACGAGTGATTGAAAATTATGAGTTATGAAACATATTTTTTCTATACTCTATATAGGTGGTTGGCCAATCCTTTTATTTATTTATTTATTTTAGGGAAATTGGCCAATCCTTTTAGGCTAATGTATTACTTCTATGAATTATTACAAAAAAAATAATGGACGGCGTGGAGTACTACATGTTCATGTTTACACTTAATAAATCCCGTGCTATATTTCTTTGCATGGAGACAGAATTCTAGATGGTGTGGAATAACATGTATGCACATTAATATTTTGTGATGTTCTCAAATACAATCGGTATATAATATTAGACACTTCCACTCTAGAGGTGACCTTGGTCATATACCACATGAAAATGGGAAGATACATTGCAATGCAATGGCCGCGACACTTAATTTCATGCAAGAATTATTTGAAGGAGCTTGTAGGGGACCAAAAAGAGATGATCAATCGGATTGGTGAAAACCGACTAGTTCTGGTCACAGACATACATACAAGGGAACTCACATGTCCAGGTAATGTTTGTCTATGCACCGGCTTTCACATAATGGATAAGAAACCCAGCACACATATGATGAACATGAGCCAACTTCATCAGTGATTTAATGCAACAATAATGATAATAACACATCTTTCTATAGCAACAAAGTTCCATAGGTCCTCTACATACAGGACCACACTAGTAGTACTAGTATTTGTTAATAGGGGCAACACCACCACCACCACCACCATCACTACCACCATCACAGCCAGGACCACCAGTAGTGATGATTGATATACATGTGTATATGGTTAATGGCTTCGCTTGATCAAGACTTGGGGATTATTCATTTCTCTTGAAGTTACTGAGATGGAGTTCTGTGTTAAACGAGAGTCGTGTGTGTGCAGTGGCGTAGAAATTTTGGCTAATATTCAACAAAATATTGAATAAGGATGACAATAACAGTATTAGAAATTTGGCTAATATTTTTATGGGCACAATTAAAATTAGTATAAAAAGGAGGGAGATGCATTTTCAATTTGTTAGATTTATGTCTTGAATAAGTTGAAGAAATCATCGAGAGCAATAAGGGGGACCAAAGGGACCAAGATGGATAGCAAAGAAACAAATAGATTTTTTTTATAAATTTTCCATTTGTGAATGGAAATCCTAGCTTGACGGCTCATTCTATATGTACCTTCTTCTTCTGCACTTTCTACTTTCTCTTCATTCTCTGCATTTATCTCATTCATTCACATCAACTTAAATTTCTAGAGTTTGCTTTCATGGTATCAGAGCCATGAGTCTCACCACAACGACCTCTAGCTCTTCCTCTTTCAATGCGCTTTACATTCTTGCTAATATCAACAATCTAGTGTCGTTCAAACAATATCATACAAATTTTGTTCTCTCTGTTCTTCGTGCTCAAAGCCTCTTTGTCTATGTCGGAGGCACCACTCCACCTCCGTCAAAATATCAATCAGATGCCACTGGCGCTCCTACCACTGTTGTCAATTCGGCTTACACCGCCTGGATAGTTCAAGATCAGGCGATCTTGACCCTTCTCAACGCGACACTCATACAAGAAGCACTCACCCTTATTATTGGTAAGACCTCCTCCAAATCTGCTTGGCTTTCTTTGGAACAGATGTATGCCCCTCTCACGCACTCTCATATTCTTGATCTCAAGTCTAATCCCAAAAATATCAAGAAGAAAAGTTATTTTGTAGATCTTTACATGAAAAAAATCAAGATAATACGTGATAAAATGGCTATCTCTTTGGTGACAATTGATGATGAGGATACACTCTTATATAATCTAAACAATTTGCCTATTGAATTTGATTCTTTTCGTTCTTCTTTACGAATTCAATCAACACCTCTTTCCTTTGAGGAACTACATGTTTACTGCGCGCTGAAGAATGTATGCTCGAATCTCAAGGTGCTTTGTCCTATGAGTGTGGTTCTGTTTCTGATTTTGCTGCCTCTTCTTCTGGTTCTCAATCTTTCTCGGGTCATAGAGGGTCTTTTCATGGGGTATTCACTCTGGTGGAAGAACCCCTTATCGCAGGGTTCTTTAGGGAGTCACTATGACTCCATAGGGGGAATGGGTGATGGCTTGAGAGGGGGAAGAATTGGTAACACTTACAATGGTCATAACAGAACCAATGGTAAAAGGATAGGGGTAGAGGTAACTCGGTATAATCAAAACAGGTCCTATGTAACACTCCAATAAATTTCCTGATACGTGTCTATGATTATCACTCTGCATTGGACTACTGACATAGGATCGATCAATCATATCAAGGAAAAAATGCCTATCCTACTATGAATGCTTCTAATCTACCCTCTAGTTCTACGTGAAATTATTGGTTATCTAACTCTGGTGCTACAAATAACATGATTGCTGAACTGGGAAATGTCTCCATGAATTATACTTGCACTAGTTTTGATCAAGTTTCTGTTGGAAATGGGCATCACTTACCCATAGATAACACTGGTACTGCTCATATGCACACCCCTCTTCATACTTTTTCTCTTTCTAACACTTTACATGTTCTTAAACTTGTAACTAATCTTCTTTCTGATTATCAATTATGCAAACTACACAATTCCTTTTTCTTATTTGATGCTGATACTTTCTCTATTCAAGACAATACTTCTGGGAAACTTCTCTACAGAGGACAGAGTGAAAATGGAGGACAGAGTGTAAATGGGTTATACCCTACTCACTCTTCTCCCTTCTCTCAACCTTCTTCACATACAACAAAGGGTGTACGTGGTGCTAAAATAAAATGTCCTTTGTGGCATGCCGGATTAGGACATCCTACGGATGTTGTCTTACATTCTTCCGTATTTAATACTTATTTTTCTTTACCTTCTCAAACTGTTACTTCTAAATCTTTTAGTGAACATTGCCTCAGGGGAAAAATGACTAGGTTACAAAATCTTCTACTTCTACTTTACATTTTCAGTTATTACATAACGATGTATGGGGGCCCTATTATGTGAAATCTTACCATGAATATATATTTTATTTGTTGTCTGTTGCTAATTTTTCTATGTATTCTTGGATATTTCCCTTACATCACAATGGAGTTCTACATGTTTTTTCAAAGATTCAAATTACTTGTAGAAATACCATGGGTCACACCATCAAAATTTTAAGAATAGATAGTGGTGAAGAATACATGTCTATTTTGTTCACTCAACTTTTATCTGCTCAAGGAATTACACATCAAAAATCTTGTCCTCAGACACCACAGCAAAATGGCAATGCAGAACGCAAACACAGACACATTTTTTATACTGCTGTTAACTTTATGCATCATGCCTACAAAAATTATTTTGGTTTCATTGTTTTGAAGCTGTTGTTTACATAGTCAACATAATTCCGAGTAAAACCTCAAACTTCAAATCTCCTTATGAGTTACTGTTTAAAGCTAAACAAGATTACTTTTCTCTAAAAGTTATTCAGTGTCCCTACTATCCAAATATCAGACTTACATGACTTCCAAGTTGGATTCCTAAACTCACCAATTTGTGTTTTTGGGATATGCGAACAACTACAAAGGGTACCTATGCTATAGGAATCTCTTCAATAAAATATTTATTAGCAAAGATGTAACTTTGATGAAAGTGCCTTCCCTTATACATCATCATCCTCTGCTACTTCTCACTCTCCTACATCTTCTCACCATGATCAATATGTTGTGTTCTTACCTATTGCAGATAATTTTCTACCACCCCAACATACAGGAGATGTGACTGAGAAACTAGGGCTGACACCAGAGATACAGCCACCTAGTCACACGGCTGCACCAATGATGGAGCCCACTGCAGCTAATGCACTCATTGAGCAACGAAAACCTGAGAGGCAACCTGCTAGCTCTGGCTTGGCACCTGGTTCCACCACCTTGCACTCTCTTGGTCCTGGTCACTCTACGCATACAACAAGCAAGGCTGGTATTGCCAAGAAGAAATTTTTAGGTATCACTGCTGATACCGGTACTCCTATCCTCTCTCTTTTATCTGATCCTACTTGTTTCTCTGAGTCTACGATGCACTCTCAGTGGAGAAAAGTTATGAATGAAGAGTTTCTAAGCCTCAAAAAGCAAAATAATTGGATTCTTCTTCCTCCACCAACACATGAAAATATTGTGTGTAACAAATGGATGTTTAGAACCAAATTTTATCCAAATGGCTCAATTTCTAGATACAAAGCTAGACTTGTTGCTAAAGGCTTTCACCAAACCCCAAGTTTAGATTTAATGAAACTCTTAGTTCCCTGGTTAATAACTCTACAGTTAGAACCATTTTAGCTCTTGCAGCTTCTTTGAACTGGCATTTACAATAATCAGATGTAAAAAAGACCTTTTTACATGGTTATCTCAAAGAAAAATGTTTCTATGAAACAACTGTAGAGAGAAAAAATGAGTTATTAGTCCACTGCCATGTGGACCCATCAGCTTCTTACAGGTGCCATCACCTTGGTTCTCTAGAAGCACATGATTATGTTTCGTTATGGTATGAGGGCCCATGAATCATGGGTCCCTCGCGCCTATCACTTATCGCGGAAGTCGGGGGTTCTATTGGCATGGTGGATGAAGTAACACCGTTGCACGCGGTTTCCGTCCTATGTGTGACCAGTATTGTACCCACGAAACCGACTTGTCCACTTGTCTTCATTTATTCTAGGTTTGACGTCACCAGTATTGTACCCACGAAACCGACTTGTCCAGTTGTCTTCATTTATTCTAGGTTTGACGTCACCAGTATTGTACCCACGAAACCGACTTGTCCAGTTGTCTTCATTTATTCTAGGTTTGACGTCACCTGTGATAGTCTTCCAGTGATAGAAGGTACGCTGCGATCATAATGGGTCGTCGCTCACCACGTGTCTCCCATTGGTTGCCCTAGCCAGACTAGTATAAATATGACACTTATTTTTGCCATTTGGTAAAGTACACTGATCACTCTGTTGGTATATTGTGATTATTACATACACGGATGCCTCTGTACCGAATGACTGAATTGTTGATTCAAACTGTTTTTGCCCTTCGACGAGTACAATACTGTTTATTTCCACCCCTTTTCTCTACATTTCCTTTCTCCCCGATCAACCTGAGTTTCGCACTAGAAGACTGTTAGCTCTGATTCCTATAATCCGAAAACTATATCATAATCTACAACACACCCTCTCCATTTCCACAACATTTTTGGTGAACCCGACGTGAAATAGATTTAACCAATCAGAAGAGAGAAAACCCTGATCAGATCGTACATCATGGATATTGATAGAGCCAATAACCTTTACCCTGATGGTACTCCCTTCCAGATCTTCTTCAGCTCTTGGCAGTCAGAGGAGCAAAACCCTCAAAACACTCAAGCTCTTCTCTTGGTAGCTTTCAAAACCCTAAACAACTACTTGCATAACCAGATTGTTCAACTAAATATGTCCATGGATGAAGCCACATTGATCAATGCCTAGAAACATGAACAGCTCGCCCGCGAACTCTCAACCATACATGCTGCGATAAGGTTGCCAAGACTCGAAGCTCGTCCTACATTATCACCAATTATGAAAGTTGGAGAGATGCGGAGGATGTTGGGGAAATTCCCCAAGGGTTTCACACCTTCGCATGAAGGGATCTGGCCACCCCTGCAACGAATCGACCAAGCACGGTGTCCGGGGTTGCAACCCTGGGAGACCAAGACTGACCACCCGCGACGTCCCCCCGTCTGAAGCCGATACTCTTGATGTATTCAACCAATGTCCATGAGTACTTTGAAACTTTTGTTTGTACACTTTAATAAATTATTTCGTGATTTAGAAAAATAACAAATCATAAGTACTATAAAAACCCTTGATTTGCTAGATACTAAATCGACAACCCATGAGTACTTTGAAACTGTTGGATTTCTATGAGTGCTTGAAACTTTTGGTACATCTAACAATTGATCTATTGATAAATAGTCCCCACAAGGCATAAGACATGTTTTCGTCTTACAACGCAAATTGTTTAATGTGTACATATTCAAGACCAATATGCTTTTTTAAACAGATGGACGACACCATCATACTTGGGTTAGCTTAAATTCAACTCGTACGAAACTTTTATTTCAACATATCCAAAAAATTGAATAATCACATTCAATGAATCAGGTAATCGAATCAAACTTAACATGACATGTCCTACTATTCTATAGAGTATGAAGCATACAATGAGAAAATAAAGACAATATTCGTATCTATAGCCTTAGTTGGCATTACGTCCATTACTTTAATTTTGAACGTTGCATTCCCCACACACATGTCGTGCTTAACAACTGCATTTTTTTTCAGATTCAAGGCTAAGTTTTGATCCTTTATAAACTGTCACATATTAAGAAACCAAATTCTTACGTTTCAAATATTGAATACACTTTTAAATGTGATTTTGTTTTTTTTTTCTAAATCTAATTGCATAGACTATTCGGATAGGTACAATATTGTTTCAAGAAACTTTGACCACAATTATGTAAGTGTTCGACTGTGTATCTAACATAAAGACCATATCCATTGGATTTGTCTCGTCGAAATACGGGATTATCATATATGACTTGCCTTGATCCGAGGTCGATAGCTCCATTTATACTTCAAAAACAGAACTCGGAATTTATACAAAAATCTGTTGCGAACCAACAACTTTGATCAACGATATCTGGAGTTTTACAGCTCTGATTGATGTGTCTCTTTTTTTAAATGCTTCATTTTTTTGTTATCTGCAACTAACATGTTTTTCAAAAATAGATCTGAGATACTTGCCAATCTCTAAACAATAAAATACAATTATGCCCCAATTTATGCAAGTTGAATTTTCGCGAAGCAAAATCCGGTCTCCAATGACACATATCGGTAAAACAAAATTTTCTTACAATGAGTTGTATTAATGAGTACTATAAAAAAAAATCTTTAATACAAGAAGCTGTGAGTACCATAAAACTTTCATATTATAAGAAAACTAAATAAACCCAACATAAAAAAAGCGGTAAAAAACAATTTTGAAAGTAAAGTATTAAGATTGTTGGAGAACAACCGAAACTGTACCGAAAAATAAAAAGATGAAGATGAAGCAGAAACAAAACTGTATGATAGAAAGTAACTAAATAAAGAAGAATTGATATTGTACTTGCAAATATCGTCGAGTATGGATAATATAAACGATCGCGAGCATTCACTCGATGTCCTTAAGGCTATATTTTCTCCCTTTAGTACTGCTTGGTCCAGAAGAAACCGCATCCTGGGATAATCGCTTCTCCCGCGCCTCCGGGGATAATCGCTTCTCCCGTGTAAGAAGCCAGTACACCGCTTACACCCTACGAACCGCAATGGCATGGCATCTCTCTTGAAGGAATTTGAATTTTAATATAAAAATTTGAAATTCTGAAAATTGTAGGTTCTTCAAAGTTTTGGAAGACGTTGTAGGAAATTGGGAGAGTAGAAGGAAACGTTGAAATACTCCATATGGGTGGAGAATACATTTATTTATTATAGAGTATGTGACCCTTCAAAGGTTGCAAATGAACATATGTGTTTATTCATTACCGGATAATCACAACCTTTGTAACTTCCAATAACTAACTTTGGTTAGGAGATCTAATAGACTTATTAGTAATTTCACAACATCCCCTACTAGTTATACAATTATTAGTTTTTTACTTTAATTAATATCCAAAGTTAGTGTCCATTAAATGAATTATTTGTACACTCTATTTAACAATAATTTCCATTCACCCATTACTTATTTTGGACAACTCTGAATTGTAAAATTAACATCTCATAATGAGAGTGAAACTTTGTATATGTATCTATCCAAAATTCAAAGTTTTCCAACAAAGAACCAAGATTTCATTCGGTACCATTTTAGAAAACATAAAAGACAGCTCCAAAAAACTGAAAGCCAGTATTTCTTTTTTCTTTTTTGGTAATAGAAGAGTGCTCAAGCACTAAAAAACAAATCTAACAGATCCAAACCCACATTTGTCATGATCCAACACAGGGAGACAAAATGCAGGAGGGTCTGGCAACAAAACTCTGTTACAACTCTTGCTACTACAACTTCTAGCTAACTTATCAGCAAGATCATTAGCTTCTCTCCAAATTTTGACAACAAGACAGTTCAATGTAGCTAAAAGATTTATAACTGCAAAAACTAAACTCCAGAAAGGGGTAGTAGAGTTTCCTTGATCAATTAAAAGCCAAGCTTCATAACTATCAGTTTCCACAATGACATTCTTCATACCTTGGATAGAAATTGCTTGCAAACCTTTAAAAATATCCCCTTGCTCTGCATTGAGAACTATATTCTTGCCAAGCCATTTCTGAGTTCCCCAAAGCCAATTACCATCATGATCTATGCAGACTGCACTAACAGAAAACGCAGAACTTCCCTCATTGCCAGCACAATCAACATTAACTTTGAACGGCACAAGAGCAAGTTTAGCCCAGTAAACCCATCTAGGATGCTTCACCACACTATTGACAACCAACTTTAAGATTTTACTCAACTGATCAGCCATTTACAACACATGCCAATGAGGGTATTTTGGAACAGAGAAATCAACTTCATGAGGTCTTCTTATTGTGGTAAAACTAGAAAAGAGATATGGAGGTCCTGAAAATCAGAGACCAAGGAGTATCAGTTCTACAACCCCAATTTCTTCCTGCAATATTAGCATCAGCCCAGGCTGGCACTGGAGTAGAAAAGAATTCTTCCCAC
This sequence comes from Linanthus parryae, assembly GCA_023055425.1. Classification (NCBI taxonomy): domain Eukaryota; kingdom Viridiplantae; phylum Streptophyta; class Magnoliopsida; order Ericales; family Polemoniaceae; genus Linanthus; species Linanthus parryae. The sequence continues at coordinate 27,087,985 of JALGPY010000011.1, read as the reverse complement.
AACTCACACTTGATCAAAACTTTCCAAATATATGCGACCAAGGTGCAATCCCTTAAAGCATGCCCAGAATTTTCACACCAAAAATGACACAAAGGGCAAGAAGATTCCATTAAGATACCTCTAGAAGCTTTAAACTTGTTAGTTCACAGTCTTTCATGTCTTAGGAGCCACGAAGACACCATTGGATATATCTAGGGTTTGATCTTGTTCTTTTTCTCTTCTAAATCAATCTATGGAGAAACTTGTGACTTTTTTCAGGTTGATTTCAATTAGCTAAACTATTTTCTAGGCGTATCTATGAGAGCCTAGGGTTTATGTAGACGATTGATTTTCTGGGTTTAGACTTGTTTCATGTTATTGATTAGATCTATTGAATATACGTAGTTTCTTGAATTTGTTAGCGATTATAACCTATTGACACGGTTAGAGTATAATTGATAATCAATGAGACAGGGTTTTGTTCATAGACATTAATCATTCTTAATGTTAGTTTTTGTTCTCGTTACATGTTCTTACTGTTGGAATAGATTCCCTAGAGGCAATCTAGTTTAGTATGAATTATTTGTGGCTAGAAATTCATTTATTATTTATTGGATATTTAATATAATGAAGTCCTTAGATTTACAATTGTGTTGTTTATCTTAAATATCCCTAGTCAAGTATAATGATTAATGGGACGATCATCTATAGACTAGTATGGGGTTGGATTGATATGGAGATATCACGATCCAACACATAGGTGTGCATTAGGGAATGTTGCACTGGATTGACCCATCTCCGAGAAGGCTACATACACGTTATGTTGAGTCACAAGCGCTTCTCGCGATGCAATGGTATTGTCATCCTTAGACTTGAAGTCACTAGATATTCTAGTTGTGGATTATTGTGATCTTGGTAGTGTTAAACGCTACACCGTAACTGGGTAGTTATAAAGGCGTGTACTGGATACAATAAGAAGCAAGCTTAGAGATCGTAGTGGACGTAGATAGGATTTGTCCCTCCCACATAACGGGAGCAAATATCCTAGGCCACTCGAGGGATAGTGCTTATAGAATGTCTGGCCAGACTCAAATAAATCAATATTGGATATTGATGTTATTTGCACGAATAAGGCTATTCCCATGGATCGAGAAACTATGGATTGGATATACGAGTGTGACTTGTATTTCTCGTGTCCAATCCGGATATAGAGACAAAGGGATGAGACAATTACTTGTACAAAGGTTGTTAAGATGACTATTCTATTAGTTGGCTAGAATGGATGTTTTGCTAGAGACCGCTCCATATTAGCAAATAGTTGCTACCAACTAGATAGAACCTATGGGGTCACACGCTATATAGAGTTGAACTAGATTTGGGAATTAATTAATTGGATTAATTAATTAGAAGGATCACTTTGCAAACCCTTGGAAACTTAGTAGGGACTAATTTGCAAGGAAGGGACTAAATTGAATTCTAGTAGGACTAGAATAAGTCATTTAGGTAGTTGACAAGGAGTTGTTGGACTATATAACGGACCTTCCTTCCTTCCTTCCCAGATAACTTATGCTCATAATTGAACATAACAAGAGTGGGAGAGAACAAAAGGAGAGAGAGCAAGCAACAAGGGAGCCCGACCGCCCCCTTGCCGCCGCCCCTTTCGCCGTCGGCCATAGGAGGCCGAGACCCTCCTTTTGGGTCTCGTTTTGCGTGATTCTTCTTCCTCTTTCTCTTCCGGGCTAGCACCAAGGACTTGGGAGATTCTAGGATCAACTCTAGGCGTGGATCAACTATAGAGAACGTGACACAATTCGCGTTTGAAGTCATCAAGGAGAACCCAAAGATGTGTTTATGATTTCTAACCCTTACCATCGTTATGTCTCTTGACTTGTGATCCTTGGAGGGTTTTGCATGGTTTTATGTTTGTTTATGCTTCCTTTGCGCATCCATGAATCAAAACCCTACACTTACATTGTGCTTAATCCTTAACAAGAATGGATTCGCGACCCGAACTTGTTAATTAACTAGAAAGTGCACGACAGTGACTTAATTTAGTTGTGAAGAGTGTATGAACGTAATCTCGAACCACCGAGACCGAAAAGGAAACGTGTTAGGATTGGCCTTAGTGGGTAGATTTGGTAGGTTATTTCGACTGTTTCGTGCAACAGTGGACCAACAGGACCCGCTAACGTACCAGTAGATGGCCTACTAGAACGGACCATTTGAAAACATGAGACCGAGAGGAGAATGTAGTTAACCGAGACGTAAAATAACATGAGACCGAGAGGATATTGTCATAGCCTATTACCCGGATGAACTAGAATAGGATTAACGTGTTGCTCAGCTGAACCGAAAATTGTCTACAGCCCTAGGTGATCTAGAGATTGCCTTGTTTCTCTATATCTATTTATTAAAATAAAAAAATACAAAAATATTAGCTTAGATGTTATTTCAATTCTTAAATCAATAAAATATTTCTTCCTGCACCGTACTCTAAATTAAATAACTAATTAGATAATCTAAAATATGTCCTCGTGGGATCGATAACTCGGGGTTGAAATACCAACCCTATATTACTTGAACGTGCACTTGCGCATACACGTTAAGAAATCGCGTCAATTTTTTGGGGCCGTTGCCGGGGACAGCGGTAGATTATTTAGTTGGGAATTAGTTTAGAGTACTTTCTTTTAGTTTGTCTTATTTTGTTTATATCTTTGTGCTTCACGGGTGTCTTCTGAGTTTGTTTTCTCACGAACACAGGAAGCAGGAGATTCAACTAAGCATGTGCAGCGAAGATTATTATTCTGGTCCCCCCTGCTGTTTTTGCTGCAGGGGTAACCATGAAGAAGAGGTTGAATGCATAGTTTGGTGCTATCGATGCGGCATTTATCATGACAATAGGGACCCATGTCAAGTTCATCCGCCCCAGCTTCATCAGCACCAAGAGGATTCATCAGCGAGTATGGCAGAACGACGTAGTATTATGGAGGACATCCAAGTGTGCACAAAGTTTTTGTCCATAACTCCACAAGTGCCACAAGAGGATTCAGCCATCGGTATGGAATACGTGCAGGAGACGGAGAGTATAAAGGAACGACTAGAGAAACTGTAAACAACAGGGGAATAAAGTATTCAAGAGCAAAAAGAAGAAACCTTACCACATGACAGTGAGCCTCAAGTTGAACCTTCATCATCACCTCCACAAGTGCAAGATGAGATACCTGAGCTGGGCGAAGACAGTAGTGTCCAAGAAACATTGGTGGACTCTGTCATTTATGAGGATCCGGACTCTGATTCAGACTGGGGTGGACCTGTGTGCCCAAGGTGGGAGGATTTGCCGTATTGCGAGCAAAAACTGCAGGCGCCCTCACATCCTTGGCATGAATGAAAAGACCCTGACATTTGAAGTTTGTGGTGTGCCGACGATGAAGCTGGTGAAATACTTGTGCTCAGTGATATTGAGGTAAAATCCCAACTCTGATTAGTGATGACTTCTCCATATCCTATGTCATGCAAGTCTGCGACGAGTTGGAACAATTACTGTATGGGGATTCTTATGGGAAAGAATGTGATGAGCAAATTCCAATCTCTTGTTCTATGGGCGATTCTATTGACCATCCATACGCCATAGTCAAGGAGTAGGAAGTGAGTAAGTGTGGGGTGTGGATGAATTGCATGGGTCATTTGAAGAGCATATAGCACCAAGGAGGTACTACTGGGATGAATTTATGGAAAATGATGCATGTGAGCCCAGTGGTAATTTGTGGAAGTTGATCAAGAAGATAAATTGCAAGATGAAAAGTGTCAGCTTCTACAACTCTCTACCATCTGCACAGCACAGGGGTGCACGTGAGATTTTGGAAAAGCGATGGTGGAAGAAGAAGAAGTGGAGGGATAAAGCATCCTCCACCAGCCTTGTTGGTTGAGGTAACCGGTTCGGGCCGTCGACCTTAAATTACAAGCGCTACTTGGGAGGCAACCAAATGTAGAGTATGATGCTATTTATTTCTGTTTTTTCTTTTAGTTATCCATATATGATTTTGAGGGGTGAGAGACAGTTGTGTTAATTCTTCCAATCAGTGTGCTGGGACACAGGTACTGAAGAAGCTCCAGGTTCCCTTTCTTGATGTGCGCGATAGAGAGTAGGCGCATCGGAATCCGGACGCGAGGTGAGACTTTTTCGGAAACTGTCAACGGTCCACAAGACCCCTTCTTGTTGCTGTTTCGCGGACACGGTGCCCATGTAGGTCCGGGCACCAGAGGTACCTCTAACTCTCTCTGTTTTACGTATTGAATAATTGTGTAGATCCACTGCCAACACATTTAAGTGTGGAAACCTCCTACTAAATCTCTAAATTCGTTGAGGACAACGAATTGCTTAAGTGTGGGGGGGGGGATTGTGTATAATTTCACTAGCAATGTTTTTGTCTTGCATCGCCTTGTTACATGTAGTTTATGAATTATTGTGAGTTGTGTGGTTAGTGTAGTGTTTAATACATTATCGTATTGTGTTAGAGTTTTAATTTTGCATTTCTTTGCACTTTTACTTTATTGAGAACCCTACCCAAAACGTGTGGTTAATCGAGTTGTCCAATGCATGTCGAGTAGGAAAATATTATATATATAAAAAATCAAAAAAAAAAAAACAAAAAAAACAAAATCCATAAAAAATTGAAAATTTTGAGTTAAGGTTAATTGATGAAGCTTGAAACCGAAGAGAGTTCAGTGAAAGAGTCTATGAGAATAGGAAGCACCGTAGTGGGGGAAACCTTAATTTTTAGTATCCTGCGCACCAGCTTCACGAATGGAAGTCCCGGGTATTCTGGGAAAAGTGGAAAGTAGACGAGGGCATACCTTTGGTTCCTATAGTGTGCTAGGAGGATTTGGTGTTGGGGTAGTCCAAAAGTCTGTGTTCTGTGGAAAACTGGTGGCCTCTTGAAATCTGGGGTGGACCTTCATGTATAGTTGGTTTCATGCGGTACGGTTGCCTCGGCCTAAGTGAAGTCGGTGGGCGTACACCACCATCCCTTACGGCGGTTTCAAGAGCTAACCGAAAAAGCCCACACTTAGTTTCTCTAAATGCACGGCTGAAAAAAATAAGAAGAGAGTGAAAAAAAATATACCAAAATCTTTTCTTGGACTAGATACGGTGAATAGCCTAATGTGCCCCCGTTCGCGCGGGGAGTTTGGATTTAAACCACTTAGAGCATCTAAGGAAAATTAAAGTCAAGCCGTATTACATGGAGTTGTGTCTCCGGTCACTGGAAGAATTTGCATTCAATGCAATAACGACTAAGAGGGTCTGAAAACCTCATATGACTTGGCGACAAAAGACTACAATAAGACTGAGGATGCCTAGACCCTCTGAGCTAAAGGACGTGCCCGGATCTTGGATTGAGTTTGGTGGATGTTTGGGGACCCCTTAGCGAGCTTGTGCGTATGGACATCGTATTTTCAATTCCATGTTGCGGTTGTGTGAATTGCAAAAGAGATTTGTGAGAACTTAATGATTTTGGTTAGTGATAGCGAGATTGCCCGTCTCTTAAGAAAAGAAGAAAAAATATGTGTTGTTTTAATATTTGCATTGTTTATAATCGATTTGCATTGTATAGTTCATGTAGACTTGAATAGTCGTGTGTGTGTGTTGTTTGTGTCACATGGCTAGTAGAATCGTATGCAATTCGATGGATTGAAACGGAGTGTGAGAATTGATTTTGCTCAGGACGCGCAAAAAGGTAGTGTGGGGTATTTTAATAACTCTCTATTAGCGTTATATTTCTTGCACGTTTTATACCCTTTTGTGTGATTCATGGGTTAAATATATGAGTTTTGCACTATGAAAGTGGTGGGAACGCAGAAGTTCAGTTTTGAGCGCTTAATTGTAAATTCGGGCGTTTTCGTACTATTTTGAGCTATTTTTATTGTCACATATGATGCCGGTGTGTGCTCGTGTTGTGAGTTTCAGGTAACGGAGGCTCGGGAGAAGATAGGAGATTGGAAACAAGCTTCGGAAATGGAGTAGCATGAAGAAATGGCCAAGGAAAGAGACGATAAGAAGTTGCATGCCAAGCTGAGAAAAGAAAGGCTGAATGTAATTCCCAGGAATTGGATTGTAATTCCTGGGAATTGGACTGTAATTACTGGGAATTGCAATGTAATTCCCACTAATTAGAATGGAGTTGCAGAATGCAGATTCAAGTCAGAAGCAATTCCCACGAATTGGACTGTAATTCCCACGAATTGCACTGTAACTCGCAAGAATTGAAAAGCAATTCACAGAAGTTGGAACAGCAGCGCGCAAGAGTTAAAGTAATTCGGAGGAATTGGAATCCAATTCCCAAGAATTAGAATCAGAATTAAAAAATAAAGTTTTGGGGGAAAGAGGAGGCCACGAAGGAGAAAACGGGGATGATCCGAAGACACCATTGGAGATCTCTAGAGTTTGATCTTGTTCTTTTTCTCTTATCAATCATTCTATGGAGAAACTTGTGACTTTTGTTAGGTTGATTTCAATTAGCTAAACTATTGCTAGGCGTCTCTATGAGAGACTAGGGTTTATGTAGACGATTGATTTTCCGGGTTTAGACTTGTTTCATGCTATTGATTAGATCTATTGAATATACGTAGTTTCTTGAATTTGTTAGCGATTCTAATATATTGACACGGTTAGATTATTAATTGATATTCAATGAGACTAGGTTTTTGTTCTTAGACATTAATCATGCTTAATGTTAGTTTTTTTTCTCGTTACATGTTCTTACATTGTGCTTAATGCTTAACAAGAATGGATTTGCGACCCGAACTTGTTAATTAACTAGAAAGTGCACGACAGTGACTTAATTTAGTTGTGAAGAGTGTATGAACGTAATCCCGGACCACCGAGACCGAAAAGGAGACGTGTTAGGTGTAGGGTTTTGATTCATGGATGCGCAACGGAAACACAAACAATCATAACCCATGCAAAACCCTCCAAGGGTCACAAGTCAGGAGACATAACGATGGTAAAGGAAGAAATCAATAACACACCTTAGGGTTCTCCTTTGATGACTTCAAACGCGAATTATGTCACTTTCTCTATAGTTGATCCACGCCTAGAGTTGAATTCTAGATTTTCCAATACTTGGTGCTAGCCTGGAAAGAGGAAGAGGAAGAAGAATCACGCAAAACGAGACAAACAAAGGAGGTCTTGGCCTCCTTGTGGCCGACGGGGAGGGGCGGCGGCTCCTCTCTTGCTTGCTTGCTCGCTCTCTCCTTTTTGTTCTCTCCCACTCAAGTTATGATCAATAAGGTCATAAGTGTGGGAAGGAAGGAAGGAGTGTCCTTTATATAGTCCAACAAATCCTTGCCAACTACCTAAAGAACCTATTCTAGTCATACTAGAATTCAATTTAGTCCCTTCCTTGAAAATTAGTCCCTACTAAGTCTGCAAGGTGTTGCAAAGTGATCCTTCTAATTAACTAATCCAATTAATTAATTCCCAAATCTAGTTCAACTCTAAATAGCGTTTGACCCTATAGGTTCTATCTAGTTGGTAGCAACAATTTGCTAAGATGGAGCGGTTTCTAGCAAAACATCCATACTAGCCAACTAATAGAATAGTCATCTTGACAAACCTTGTACAAGTAATTGTCTCATCCCATTGTCTCTATATCCGGATTGGACACGAGACATAAAAGTCACACTCGTATATCCAATCCATAGTTTCTTGATCCATGGGAATAGCTTTATTCGTGCAAATAACATCAATATCCCATATTGATTTATTTAAGTCTGGCTAGACATTCTATAAGCACTATCCCTCGAGTGGCCTAGGATATTTGCTCCCGTTATGTGGGAGGGACAAATTCTATCTACGTCCAATACGATCTCTAAGCTTGCTTCTTATTTTATCCGGTACACGCCTTTATAACTACCCAGTTACGGTGTAGCGTTTAACGCTACCAAAATCACAATAATCCACAAGTAGAATATCTAGCGACTTCAAGTCTAAGGATGACAATACCATTGCACCACGAGAAGCACTTGTGACTTAACATAACGTGTATGTAGCCTTCTCGGAGATGGGTCAATCCAGTGCGTCATTACCCTTAATGCACACCTATGTGTTGGATCATGATATCTCCATATCAATCGAACCCCATAGTAGTCTATAGATGATTGTCCTGTTAATCATTATAATGGACTAGGGATATTTAAGATAACAACACAATTGTAAATCTAAGGACTTCATTATATTAAATATCCAATAAATAATAAATGAATTTTCTAGCCACAAATAAATTCTTACTAAATAGATTGCCTCTAGGGCATCTATTCCAACAGTCTCCCACTTGCACTAGAGCCAATCTGGCGCATCTCGTATGCCCATACTCCTAGTGTGCCCTTCATGCTTCCACTGCGTAAGCGGCTTTGTAACCGGGTCTGACAGATTCTCATCTGTAGGAATCTTGCTTATCCGAACGTCTCCTCTATCGATAATATCTCGAATGAGATGAAACTTCCTGAGCACGTGCTTGGATTTCTGGTGCGACCTGGGTTCCTTTGATCGCGCGATGGCCCCAGTGTTGTCACAGTACAACTCAACTGGATCCGCAATGCTAGGAACCACACCAAGTTCAGAAACAAACTTTATGATCCAAATAGCTTCCTTTGCTGCGCCATTTGCAGCAATTTACTCAGCCTCTGTTGTAGAATCAGCCACCGACTCTTGCTTTGAACTCTTTCAGCTCACCGCTGCTCCATTCAGGAAAAACACATATCCCGACTGTGATCTAAAGTCATCTCTGTCAGTTTGGAAGCTTGCATCAGTATAACCCCTTACACGCAACTCTTCCTCACCGCCAAATATCAAGAAAGCATTCGTAGTTCTTCTCAAGTACTTTAGGATGTTCTTGACTGCAATCCAGTGACTCTCACCCGGATTGGATTGGTATCTGCTTTTCATACTCAAGGCATATGACACATCTGGTCTAGTACATAACATGGTGTACATGATAGATCCTATGGCCGAGGCATATGGAATTCTACTCATGCGTTCCTTCTCAATCTCATTGGAAGGGCAGCCACTCTTCGAAAGAGTGATTCCATGTGACATGGGCAAGAATCCCTTCTTGGAATCTTGCATGTTGAACCGCTTCAACACCTTGTCAATATATGTACTTTGACTTAGGCCTAGCAGTATCTTAGATCTATCTCTATAGATCTTTATACCGAGTATATAGGCTGCTTCCCCTAAGTCCTTCATTGAGAAACACTTCCCTGGCCAATCTTTAACAGATTGCAGCATGGGAAAGTCGTTTCCAATGAGTAGTATGTCATCCACATACAAGACCAGAAAAGCTACAAAGCTCCCACTAACCTTCTTGTAGACACAAGACTCATCTTCGTTTCTGATGAAGCCAAACTCTTTGACTACTTCATCAAAACGTCGATTCCAACTCCTAGAAGCTTGCTTCAATCCATAAATGGATCGTTGCAGCTTACAGATTTTGTTGGCTTGCTTTGGATCTTCAAAACCCTCCGGTTGTATCATATACACGTCCTCGAGGAGATTCCCATAAAGAAATGCTGTTTTGACATCCATCTGCCAAATCTCATAGTCATGGTATGCTGCAATCGCAAGTAGGATTCGGATGGATTTGGTCATAGCGACAGGTGAAAAGGTTTCATCATATTTAATACCATGAATCTGCCTGAATCCTTTAGCCACCAATCGGCCCTTATAGGTAATCACATTACCATCCATGTCGATCTTCTTCTTGAAGACCCACTTGCACCCTATGGGCCGCGCCCCTTCGGGTGGTTCCACCAAAGTCCATACTTTGTTGGTGTACATGGATTCCATCTCGGATCTCATGGCTTCTAGCCACTTCTGAGAGTCTGGGCCTTTCATGGCCTCTTCATAAGTAGTAGGCTCATCATCTATGAGCATCGTGTCGCCGGAATCGGTCACGAGAAGTCCATATCTCTCGGGTTCCTGGCGCACTCTACTAGATCTACGAAGCTCTTGTGTTACCTGAATAGGTTACTCCACAACTCCTTGTGGTTCCTGTTCATGTTCCATAATCGGTTCAGTGATTTGTGGTTCTTGAATCTCTTCAATTTCTACAGTCCTCCCACTTGCTTCTTTAGAGACCAACTCTCTTTCTAGAAACACGCCGATCCGAGCAACAAACACTTTGTTCTCGGTTGGATTGTAGAAGTAGTAACCCTTAGTTTCCTTAGGGTACCCTACAAACTTACACTTATCCGATTTTGGCCCTAGATTGTCTGATTGTAAACGTTTTACATAGACATCGCAGCCCCAAATCCTCATGAACGACAGTGTGGGACGCCTCCCACTCCACATCTCATGTGGTGTCTTCATGACTGATTTAGATGGAACACGGTTAATGGTGAAAGCTTCACTTAATAGAGCGTGGCCCCTAAACGATAATGGAAGATCGGTTTGACACATCATAGATCGAACCATATCCAGTAGGGTTCGATTCCTCCTCTCAGACACGCCATTCCATTGTGGCGTTCCGGGTGGAGTGAGTTGGGATACGATCCCATACTCTCTAAGATAGTCGTCAAACTCTTGGCTCAAGTATTCTCCTCCACGATCCGATCGTAGAGCCTTGATACTTTTGCCAAGTTGCTTCTCTACTTCATTCTTGAATTCTTTGAACACTTCAAAGGACTCGGATTTGTCCCTCATGAGGTACACAAATCCATATCTACTGTAATCATCAGTAAATGTAATGAAGTAGACGTAACCACACCTGGAAGGCGTGGCAAATGGTCCACACACATCAATGTGTATGAGTGCCAATTGCTCACTAGTCCTCTCACCTTTCTTATTGAAAGGGGACTTTGTCATATTTCCCAATAAACAAGCCTCACGTGTCTCATATGATTCAAAATCAAATGAGTCTAGTAGTCCATCCCTATGGAGTCTAGATACACGTTTCTCGTTTATATGGCCTAAACGACAGTGCCATAAGTAAGCAGGATTTAAATCATTTATTTTAATCCGCTTGGTATTAATGTTGTAGACAGGATTTCTTAGATCAAGGACATATAGTCCATTAAATAATTGCGCACTAAAATAGTGAATATTATTCAAATAAAAGGAACAACAATTGTTCTTTATTGAAATAATAAAACCATCCTTGTCCAAACAAGAAATAGAAATAATGTTTCTGCTCATATCAGGCACGAAATAACAATTATTTAATTCTAAAACTAATCCTGAAGGCAGAGATAGCTCGCACACGCCCACGGCCAACGCAGCAACTTTTGCTCCATTCCCTACGCGCAGATCTATCTCCCCTTTAGCCAATCTTCTACTTCTCTTTAGATCCTGCACATTTCGACAAATGTGAGATCCACATCCAGTATCTAATACCCATGATGTAGAGACAGTTAAATTGACATCTACAACAAAAATACCTGGTGGTGGTGGAATCACTATTCCAAGCCTCTTGTCCTCCAGATATTTTGGGAAGTTCCTCCTCCAGTGTCCAGGCTGACTGCAGTAGTGACACTCACCTTTAGTAACACCTTTGGCAATGCCAACAACAGGCTTAAGGGCAGGTTCCTTGGACTTGGCAACTGACTTGCCTTTGCCCTTGGAGGATGAGGCAAACCTTTTGCCCTTTCCTTTCTGCACCATCATAATGGCCTTGCCCTTACCCTTGTTGATGCTTTGTTCAGCTGTCCTCAACATACTGAGCAAATCTGGCAGTGGTTTCACGATCTCGCTCATGTTATAGTTCATGATGAACTGTCCATAACTCTCGGGCAACGATTGCAACACGAGATCGGTTGCCAACTCTTGGCCGACCGGAAACCTTTGTCGGGCGAGATTCTCCAAGTACCCGATCATACGGAGTACATGGGGTCCCACCGGGTTCCCTTCTTCCAGATGACACTTGAAAAATGCCTTAGAAACCTCATACCTCTCAACCCTTGCCTGCTCCTGGAAGAGCTGCTTCAGATGCTCCATCATATCGACACCATTCATGTTTTCGTGTTGCTTCTGAAGCTCAGAAGTCATGGTGCATAGCATAAGGCAGGCCGCATCATTAGCGTCATCTACACGCTTTTGATACGCCTTTAGGGCTGCAGGTGTTTGGTTCTCTGGACCTACTGGAACATGCTCCTCTATTGCGTACAGTTTCTTCTCTTGCTTGAGAACGATTCTCAAGTTTCTGTACCAATCAAGGAAATTGGTTCCAGAGAGCTTGTCCTTCTCAAGGACAGGTCGTAGGGAATGTTGTGAATTCGATGAGTTGTTTGCTATTTGGAATTATACAAAAAGGAAAATACGCAAGTTTTAGTATTTGTGAATTTTTGACTATATTCAATAATGGCTAGTTTATCAAATATAGCTCCCACTATTTTTCTACGGATTAATAACCCTCAAGATATTAATGCAGAAAATATCCTTATATTTTCTAGTGGGCCAAGATCCATGATTCATCTCCTTATGAGCTTGCTTTGGCAAGTCACCCATAATTTGACTACTTTAGGTAGGAACAATTTCCAATTGCATCCCTTATGCAACTCTTGGTTCAATTGGGCAAATAACTCCTTATTTATCCATCCATATGGATAATCCCAATTGATTGCCTCTAGGTTTCTTAATCATATTAATAGCCTAGTTGTGTTCAACCTCTTATTTAAACAATTGCACATTACTAGCATGTGCCATCGCATTCCACCATTATGAACCAAGTCGCCATGCTTTGGCACGCACGAACTTGATAAATCATTATGATAATGAGTGTTTAAGTAACGAGAAGGCAAGAACACAATATTTGAATTTTGAGGGATTTTAAATTCAATTTTAATTATTTTGTTGTCAATATCAACTAATCTATCTATTTGAGTTTGGGCACAACTCCAAATAATAGATCCGGGTTGTCTAATTATCTTATTATCCTAATTGCATGCATCATCCATACACCAACCACAAAATAATAAGACCATAAATTAAACAACCACAAAACAAAAATAAAACGTGATGTGAATATGGCCTTTTCTAGACTAAGATAATTCCAAGCCAATGGAATTATCTATGAACCCTAAAAGCAAACACATCTCCATGCGTCTTGATCTTTTGGTCCATCCTTCTTAGTCATGTGGAATGCTCCAAGCTCCATGCTCCATCTTTTGTGGCTCCTTTTGGCTTTGGGCTTCTTTTCTTCAATCTTGGCTAACAATCTACTCTATCTAGCACTAGCTAACAACTATACTAAATAAAATAAATCTCACAAGTTGAGAAAAAAATGGCTCGCAGGCCATAAAATCCTAATTAATTATTACAATTAATTGATCAGCTCGCAGGCCGTAAACCAAACCACAAAATTAAACATCCACAACAAACCACATCCTAAGGCCATATCCAATCACCATGCGAATTGCACATAAACAGTTAAAATCCAATTTTAAGGTGCTTGGTCAATTTTAATTGATTTTAGGATATTTTAGGGTTAAAACGGTCCATGGGGCACAACAATCCAATTGCCCGGGCCCAAAAGAGAACCAAAAATGCCTTGGCCCCGGCCCCTAGGCCGAGCCTTGCTTGGGCGGAAAGCAAGGAGGGGCGGTCCCCTAGGGGGGCCAAACCTCCTTTGGGAGTTTTTTCCAAAACAAGTCCCTTGCTTGGTGCCCAAGTTTGGTTGTTTCCTTGTATGGAAAGAACTCCTTCTTCCCAAAGGATTCCCAAACCCTAGATCTAAGATCCTAAAATTTCTCAAACTCACTAATTCATGCATCCCATGCAAAAACTAGATCTTGTTATGATAGATTATTGATAAATTGCATCATATGCTTGATTTGTCTTGTTTTACGCGATAAACAACAATTTTAAGGTGTAAAACTATCAAAACGTAACACATAAACCACGTTTATGCTCTACGAACCAGGCTCTGATACCACTGTAGGTTTTTGATTCATGGATGCGCAACGGAAACACAAACAATCATAACCCATGCAAAACCCTCCAAGGATCACAAGTCAAGAGACATAACGATGGTAAAGGAAGAAATCAATAACACACCTTAGGGTTCTCCTTTGATGACTTCAAACGCGAATTATGTCACGTTCTCTATAGTTGATCCACGCCTAGAGTTGAATTCTAGATCTTCCAATCCTTGGTGCTAGCTTGGAAAGAGGAAGATGAAGAAGAATCACGCAAAACAAACCAACAAAGGAGGTCTCGGCCTCCTTATGGCCGACGGGGAGGGGCGGCGGTGAGGGAGGGGCGGCGGCTCCTCTCTTGCTTGCTTGCTCTCTCCTTTTTGTTCTCTCCCACTCAATTTATGATCAATACGGTCATAAGTGTGGGAAGGAAGGAAGGAGTGTCTTTTATATAGTCCAACAAATCTGTGCCAACTACCTAAAGGACATATTCTAGTCCTACTAGAATTCAATTTAGTCATTTCCTTGCAAATTAGTCCCTACTAAGTTTGTACGGTGTTGCAAAGTGATGCTTCTAATTAATTAATCCAATTAATTAATTCCCAAATCTAGTTCAACTCTATATAGCGTGTGACCCCATAGGTTCTATCTAGTTGGTAGCAACAATTAGCTAATATGGAGCGGTTTCTAGCAAAAGATCCGTTCTAGCCAACTAATAGAATAGTCATCTTGACAAACCTTGTACAAGTAATTGTCTCATCCCTTTGTCTCTATATCCGGATTGGACACGAGACATACAAGTCACACTCGTATATCCAATCTGTAGTTTCTCGATCCATGGGAATAGACTTATTCGTGCAAATAACATCAATATCTCATATTGATTTATTTGAGTCTGGCCAGACTGTCTATAAGCACTATCCCTCGAGTGGCCTAGGATATTTGCTCCCGTTATGTTGGAGGGACAAATTCTATCTAAGTCCACTACGATCTCTAAGCTTGCATCTTATTGTATCCGGTACACGCCTTTATAACTATCCAGTTACGGTGTAGCGTTTAACGCTACCAAAATCACAATAATCCACGACTAGAATATCTAGCGACTTCAAGTCTAAGGATGACAATACCATTGCACCACGAGAAGCACTTGTGACTTAACATAACGTGTATGTAGCCTTCTCGGAGATGGGTCAATCCAGTGCGACATTACCCTTAATCCACACCTATGTGTAGGATCATGATATCTCCATATCAATCCAACCCCATACTAGTCTATAGATGATTGTCCTGTTAATCATTATACTGGACTAGGGATATTTAAGATAAACAACAAAATTTTAAATCTAAGGACTTCATTATATTAAATATCCAATAAATAATAAATGAATTTTCTAGCCACAAATAAATTCATACTAAACTAGATTGCCTCTAGGGCATCTATTCTAACATTAGGACTGGCCTTAGTGGGTAGATTCGGTAGGTTATTTCGACTGTTTCCTGCAACGGTGGATCGACAAGACCCGCTAACGTACCAGTAGATGACCTACTAGAATGGACCAGTAGACAACATGAGACCGAGAGGAGATTGTAGTTAAGGGAGACGTAAAATAACATGAGACCGAGAGGATATTGTCATAGCCTATTACCCAGCTGAACTAGAATAGGATTAACGTGTTAGATACCTCAACCGAAAATTGTTTATAGCCCTAGGTGATCTAGAGATTGCCTAGTTTCTCCAGATCTATTTATTAAAAAAAAACAAAAAAAAAAACAAAAATATTAGCTTAGATGTTATTTCAATTCTTAAATTAATCAAATCTTTCCTCCTGCACCGTACTCTAAATTAAATAACTAATTAGATAATCTAAAGTCTGTCCTCGTGTGATCGATAACTCGGGGTTAAAATACCAACCCTATATTACTTGACCGTGCACTTGCGCATAGGCGTTAAGAAATCGCGTCAACTTACCTTCATCTTCCACACTTTCTTCCAATTAATAGAATCACTGGTAGCAATCTCTTTCTTATTGAGCAACTTATAAGCTGAGGCCACTTTAAACTTCCCAGTAGGAGAGAGATGCCAAACATTAACATCATGATCTTCCTCATCATTACTAATAGTCACAGTATTAATGAGTTCAATGATACCTTAGGTAACACTTCCTCCAAGAGATCCAATCTCCAACCTGTTGGGTTTTGACGTAGGTAACGCAGCGGAATAACAAAAATTAATCCTACTCAAAGCCCACCAAGGATAGTCAAGAGGAGACAGCATAACATGATAAAGGACATAGTATTGCATACCTTTTGGTTTGAGAGATCACACGAAGAATGATGTCCTCGTCTCTACGGTTGATCCACGTCTAGAGGTGAGATCTATATTCTTCCTTCAACAAGTGCTAGCTTGAACCGGATGAAGAGGGAAGAAGGAATCAAAGCAACAAGGACAAGAGGAGGGTTCGGCCTCCTCTTTGACGCCGACAGGAGGGGCGGACGGCTAGGAGCGGTCAGCCGTAGCTTGTCTTCCTCTCTCTCTTTTGTTCTCTCCCACTCCCTTGTGTTATGTCTCAAATAACATTCACTTAGTGGGAAGGAAGCTAGAGCGTTCTTTATATACTCCAACAACTCCTTGTTGTTTCCATAAAGGTCCTTCCTAGTTCTCCATGAACTTGGATTAGTCCCTTCCTTGCAAATTAATCCTACTAAGTTTGCAAGGTGTTGCACAATGATCCTTCTCATTAATTAATCATATTAATTAATCCCAAATCTGGCTCTACTCTATTTGACGTGTGACCCCATAGGTTTCTACTTAGTTGGTAGTAACTTATTACTAACATGGAGCGGTGTCTAGCAACACATCCATGCCACCCAACTAATAGAAATAGTCAGTGATCCCGACAAACCTCTTGTGCCCAATATCTTATATTGCACTTTCCCTTTGTCTCTATATCCGGATTGGACACGAGACATATATAGTCACACTCGTATATCCAATCCATAGTTTCTCGATCCTTGGAATATTCTTATGATTGCAGATAACATCAATATCTCCATATTGATTTATCTGAGTCTGGCCAGACATTCAATAAGCCTCATCCCTCGAGTGGCCATGGATATTTACTCCCATTATGTGGGAGGGACAAATCCTATCTACATCACTACGATCTCTAAGCTTGCTTCCTATCATGCCCGATAGCTATCTTTATAATTACCCAATTATGGTGTAACGTTTGATAACATCAAAGCACAATATTCCACAACTAGAGTATCTAGTGACTTCAAGTCTAAGGATTGCAATTATATTAGCACTACGAGAAGCGATTGTGACTTGACATAATCTAATGTATCCTTCTTGTTGTGGGTCAATCCAGTATGCCATTACTCCTAATGCATACCCATGTGTTAGACTTGATATCTTCATATCAATCTACCCACATACTAGTCTATATTTGATCGTCCTATTAATCAATATAGTGGACTAGGGATATTTAAAATAAACAACACATTGTATCTAAGGACTTCATTATATTAAATATCACAATATATAATAAATGAATATTCTATCCAAAACAATGTTCATACTAAATATACGATTGCCTCTAGGGCATCTATTCCAACAATGATCATGACCCCAGTAATGGTGAACATCCAATAAGAGCTCATCATCACTAACTTGCCTTAAAGCTAAATCAACAAGCTTAAACTTCCCCAGCCAGCTATCAACCATTTCCATTCCTCACATTCTTTCCTATACCATCCTTAGTAGCTCTGATAGCCTGAAACGAATGCCTCCAAACTCTAGAGTTGTGAGCTTTGGGGTTTTAAGTGCTATAGTTCTACTTAAACACCTGAGCACATAAACTGTTTGACTCATGATTGATCTTCCACCTAGATTTACCTAGCATGGCTAGATTAAAAAGTGCCAGATTCTTAAATCCAAGGCCACCTTCCTGTTTGGGTAATTGCACTTTCTGCAACAGCCCGCGGTTTCCCAAGCCTCCCGTTCCGGACCGGAAAGCCCAGGAGGGCGCTGCTAAAAGTAATGGCGGGAATCAAAAGCATCACATTCCAAAAGTATTTATTTATTACACAACATCAAACGTCATGAGAGTCTCTAAACATTACAAAAGTGATTTCCAAAAGCTATACATCATCCTGGCTTGCTAACTAAATACTACACGTGAGTCCCGTACCCATCTTCGCCATAGCCTCCTGCTTCTAAGCCTGCGGTGGGAAGGAAACAGGAACCGCAGTTTTCAAAAGTCAGTACGAAATACTGAGTAAGTAACACCCAAACATGTAAAACAGAAGATAAAGCTTAAATTTATTGTTTGAAATAATAAAACAGGAGGAATAAAACTTGTAAAGAATGAATTCAATAAAGTAAAGTAGGAACTCTTATAAAATTCTTCTTATCTTAATATCTCTTCCGAACGGGGATTATCTTCCTCAATCTTCTTTTTTTCTTTCAAAAGCTCATGCCAAAACTGTATTATTAGCTTTGTTGATACGGGGAAGGAACTACTAATCTATCACTAGCAGCCATGACCTTAACTGCCGGCAGCCTCCTAAGACTTCTTGCGGCCAGAGAGGTGAGTACATGGAGCGACCCGGCAGGTTGCGACCGGGTTAAAATAAAATCAGATCTCTGGTCGAGTGACCGAAGTCAACACGATAATAATAATAATAAGCTTCTCCCGCACAACTCTTTCCACTTTACGTTAATTACGAATTATTATTAATCATGTGACAACTTCAAATAAATAACTTCTTTGAAATAGAAGGAAACTTCAAATAAAACGAGTAAATGAATAACCAAATAAAAATGCATTTTGACACAGGAAATAAATGTCATATTAAGACACGAAGGAAGCTAGGCTCGACGCTTGGCATGTTACTTACCTTACTTCCGTAGCACTAGCACGTCTAAAAGCCGGTCGGCCTACAAATTGCCACCTACAACCCGTAACTTTTATGTTAACTAATAATACAACAAAAATACTACACGTCCTAATTATTCTCTTTTATTTCTACCCAACCCCACTAGCTAATTTTTTTTCCTAACGTTTTTGCTTCGTTATAATCTTCTATTATAAATTATAAAACCACGTGTTTATATTTAAACGACTATTATTATTGTTATTATTATTATTATTAGCTAAAAGTAATTAATTAATTAGAGAAATTATTTTATAGAATACTTGATATAGTAGTGAAAACAAAACTGGTTTATTTTTATGAAAAAGACATATTATTATTTCTATAAAAATATTTAAAACTATTTAATTTGAAGAGAAATTTTCCCTAAATACTAATCAAAACAAAACAATATTTAAAATCTAGTAAAATGTCCAGTTTACAAGTATTAAACATCCAAGTTATTAACTAAGCGATTTAACGATATTTATTTAAAGCTTTAACTAAAAAAAATTCTTGTTAAGTTTTTAACGAACAATCCACATGTTATTTCAATACCCAAATTACTTTTCCAAAAAACGAGGATGAAAACTAATATTTTTAAAAATAATTTATATTCCAAAATTATTATTTTTATTTTTAACGAAAAGTGACAAGTTTAAGTAAAAGACACATAAACCCCTATTTATATTAAAAGTCTACAAATACCTCAACTAGTCACCAAAACAAGATTAATATAGTATACTAACAGCCCCTTCAGTTTCTGAAAATACAAACAGCACCCCTAAGCCATGTTTTAACAGTTTATATAAACTACACTTTTACCCCCCTACGACAATAAATTTAATTTCTTCAATCCAACTAAGATCTAAGCTAACAAACTTCAATTTTATCAACATAAAACAACTAATCAAAAAGTATAGAGCGTACCTAGGCCAAAAATGGCCGGAAATCGCTAAGAAATGGGTCGGGTCGAAGCTCGACGTCGGAGTCGCCGGAGTTGGACCTTGGTGGTCGGCTCTAATGGCTTTCCCAGCCTGGTTTGAGGCTCCTAGTAAGTTGGTCGGCCTCCTAGGACTCTACTGGAAGCAGAGAGAGGGTGGGTGCTGCTGCGGTGCTTGGGTGGTGTTCGGCCGAAGCTTTGGCCGGCAACAATGGCTGCCGATGGTGGAGGCAGTGGCTTCTGCTGCTGCTGCTTCCCTCTGCTGGTCCTCTATTTCTGGACAGGGAAGTTTGAGACTCTAATCAGAGAGATAAGAGAAGGCAGGGGATGAGAGAGAGAAGTGGGTTTGTTCAAGCTTTGTTGCCAGAGAAAATGGTGGCAGCGGTGGAGGGGTGGCTTCTGCAACTTTTTTACTGCCTCTGTTTCCCCTCTGGTGGCAGAGAATTAGAGTAAGAAAGAGGGAGAATGGTGGTGGTTGCAGTGGGGTTGCTTCTCTCGGGTTTTACCGCAGGCAGCTATGGCGGCGGTGGTGGTGGTTAGCTGCTGCCACCACTCTTCTGCTGCTGCCACCACTCTTCTGCTGCTGCTGGTGGTTGCTGAGAACAGAGGGAGATGGGGATGGAGAAGTAGGCTGCTGGGTTTTGAGAGCAGAGAGTGGGAAGTGGTGGTGATGTTGAAGATGACGATGGTGATGAGGGATGTGGTGGTTGTGGGGGTGGCTGCTGGCGTGAGGAGGGAGGTTGGAGGCTTATATAGGTGGGTTTACTTGGAGCCCAAGCACGAGTGATGTGACAGGGGCGGTGATGGTGGCTTCCCGAAGGTGGTGGTGAGGCGGTGGAGGTGAAGCGTATGGAGGAAGAAGAAGATAGCTTGCTGGAAACAAATTTTCATTTAACTAATATTTATTTGAAATATTTGGGTGTGGGTGGAGTACTATGTGGTTGGGAGATCAGGTGTGGCAAGCCTATCAATTTTCGCGGTGGTTGGACACGCGCTATAACTCTGAACTAGCTAAAATTGGTTAAACCACTACGAATTGATTATCAACCATTACTCTATATTTTCCAAAACTTTTTACAAATTAAACTCAGGGATTTATTCAAATATTATTTTGCTAATAAATTATTATTATGCTTCCTAAATGACTGTTTTACCCCTGCTAGATAAACGGGGTATTACATCCTTCCCCCCTTAAGCACAGCTTCGTCCTCGAAGCTATAATCAAGCGACTCATCATGATATTCAAATCATCTAACAAGCAACTATCTAAAAGAGTAATATCACATGGCTGGCAAATAATTTCACATAGCAAATAATAGCAAGTAGTCATTTTACGACATACGCAATGCAACACGTAAAGTCAAATAAGGTCGTAGTCACGTCTATCTAATTAGGTAGTCATAGTCTCATTTGGGTTCTAAGTATCGAGGTCAAACATATCTCAAAGGTACTAAGACGTAACAATAGCAGACTAAAGCGTAGTAGTATTAAACAGAGGGTTGCATCCTCTCCCCCTTAGAGAGTGACGTCCCTGGAACTCCACGTACCTCATTAAATAAGTGTGGGTACTTCTTTCTCATCTCTTCTTCAGCCTCCCAAGTTGCTTCTTCTGTTTGGTGGTTGGTCCTGAGGACTTTGACCAGTTTGACACTCTTGGTTCTCGTATCCCTTGTCTTTGTGTCTAGTATCTTGACAGGTTGTTCCTCGTAGGTTAGCGATGGGTCGAAATCCACTGGTTCTGGATCCAAGATATGAGACGGGTCTGGTATATACTTCTTCAGCTGGGATACGTGAAAGACATTGTGTACTCGCCCCAGATTCGATGGTAGGTCCAGTCGATACGCAACTTCTCCTATCTTCTCAATAACATCGTATGGACGAATAAATTTAGGGCTTAATTTTCCTTTCAGGTTAAACCTGGTTACCCCCTTAGTAGGTGAGACTCGCAGGAATGCTTTCTCTCCTACCTGGAATTCCAATGGCCTTCTCTTATGATCTGCGTATGAATTTTGTCTGTCTTGAGCTGCCTTCATTCTTTGTTGTATGAGTCGAACTTGGTTCGTCATGTCTTCGATCATTTGTGGGCCAATGATCACCGTTTCGCTGATGTCACTCCAACACAGCGGCGATCGACACTTCCTTCCCTAGAGGGCCTCGTACGGTGCCATCCCGATGCTAGCGTGGTAGCTGTTGTTGTAGGAGAACTCTATTAACGGCAGCTTATCGACCCATGAGCCTTGGAAGTCCATAACGCATGCTCTTAACATATCCTATAGCGTCCGTATAGTTCTCTCCGTCTGACCGTCTGTGGCTGGGTGGAAAGCCGTACTGAATTTCAACTGAGTTCCCAGTGCTTCTTGAAGCGCTCTCCAGAAATGAGAGAGAAAGTTAGGGTCTCTATCCGAGATTATCGAACTCGGAACCCCATGATATCTCACGATGTTTCTGACGTACGCATCTTCCCTTTGCTCCATGTTCCACGTGTCCTTCATTGGGATGAATCTCGCCGTCTTAGTTAGTGTGTCTACGACCACCCATATCTGGTTGAGTCCATTCTTCGAGGTAGGTAGGGCTGTGACGAAATCCATTGATATGGAGTCCCACTTCCAGACTGGAACATCCAACGGTTGGAGTAGACCTCCCATCCTTTTGTGCTCGAACTTCACTTTCTGGCATGTTAGGCATCTGGCCACGAACTCGGCTACTTCCTTCTTCATATTCGGCCACCAGAATGTCTTCTTCAGATCCTTGTAAAGCTTACCGCCTCCAGGGTGAACTGAATATGGAGTGTTGTGTGCCTCCTGCATCAGCTTCTCCTTAACCTCTGAGCACTTCTGTGGCACGCACCATCTTCCTTTGTAGCGAATGCTCCCATCCTCGTGAATCCGGAACTCCTTGGCCTCTACTGCTGCAATCTTCTTCTTGATCCTCGCGAGCTTCACGTCTCCTGCTTGATTGCTTCGTATTTCTTCGAAGAAGTCTGGAACCGCTGTCATGCTCCCGAGCAACTTTTGCACCGTTCCTTGTTCCACCACTTCGATGTTGAGCTTCCGGAACTCGTGACATAACCAGTCTGATAAAACTACCATAGCGTTCACAGCATGGCTCGATTTACGACTTAGCGCGTCAGCGACTACATTAGCCTTCCCCTCGTGATACTGGATGCGTAGGTCGTAATCCTTGATAATCTCCAGCCATCTTCGTTGCCTGTTGTTTAGCTCCTTCTGTGTGAATATATACTTCAGGCTGCGATGATCTGTGTAGAGCTTGCAAACTGCCCCGTAGAGATGATGCCTCCATATCTTTAGTGCGAAGACTACTACTGCCAACTCCAAGTCATGTGTGGCATAGTTCTCCTCGTGGGGCTTCAGCTGCCTTGAAGCGTAAGCAATCACTTTCCGGTCTTGCATCAGCACACATCCAAGTCCTTTCTTTGACGCATCGCTGTATAGTTCGAACTCTCCAGAGTCGTTTGGCAAAGCTAACACTGGTGCTGTAGTGAGCTTCTCCTTTAGAGTCTGGAACGCCTCTTCACAGCTGTCGTCCCAGTGATACTTCACCGCCTTCTTCGTCAGCGTAGTTAGTGGCCTGGCAATCTTCGAAAAGTCCTTCACGAAACGCCTGTAGTAACCGGCTAAGCCGAGGAAACTTCGAATTTCAGACACGTTCTTCGGTGTAGGCCAGTCCTTAACCGCTGAGACCTTTGCTGGGTCAACGGATATTCCTTCCTTGGAGATGATGTGGCCTAGAAACGGCACACGATCCAAACAGAAATCACACTTTGAAAGCTTAGCGTATAGCTGCTCTTGCCTCAAGGTCTGCAATACTTCTCGGAGATGTTCCTCGTGATCTTCTTCGTTCCTCGAGTACACCAGGATGTCATTGATGAAGACAACCAGGAACCGGTCTAGAAACGGCTTCATTACTAGGTTCATCAAGTTCATGAATACGGAAGGAGCGTTGGTCAAACCTAATGTCATGACCGTGAACTCGTAGTGGCCGTACCTTGTGCTGAAGGCCGTCTTTGGAATATCTTTCTCGGCTACGCGGAGTTGATGATAACCAGATCTCAGGTCGATCTAGGAGAAGACACTGGCTCCTTGTAGCTGATCGAATAGATCGTCAATCCGGGGTAGTGGATACTTATTCTTGATAGTGACACTGTTTAGCTCCCGGTAATCGATGTATAATCGCAAGCTTCCATCCTTCTTCCTGACGAACAGCACTGGTGCTGCCCAGGGTGACACACTAGGTCGTATGTACCCCTCTGCAAAAGCTCTTGTATCTGCTCCTTCAGCTCCTTCAATTCCACAGGTGCCATCCGATACGGAGCCTTGGAGATGGGTGCAGTTCCAAGTGCCAAGTCTATAGTAAACTCCACTTCTCGTTGGGGTGGCATTCCGGGAATCTTGTCAGGGAATACATCAGGAAATTCCCTTACGACATGTATCTCGTCCAGCACATTTTCCTTCTTGGTTACGTCTTTGACATAACACAAGTAGGCCGAGTTCCCCTTCTTCATTTGGTTGATTATAGTCAGAGCAGACACCAGTCTGATTCGAGGTTCCGTGGTGATACCACGATAGGTGATATTTTCTCCTTTAGGTCCCTTTAACCGAACTCTCTGATTATAGCAGTCAATAACTGCCCTATACTTCCCAAGCCAGTCCATTCCTAGGATCACATCTATGCCTCCTAGGTTAAATTTTATTAAGTTGGCAGGTATGGTGCATGTTAGGATTTTGAGTTCTACCCCTTCGAATACGGTATCACAGACAGTTATCTGGCCATTAGGGGTTGCTACTGGGATAGATATACTAGATGAGCTAAGTAATCCCAATTTCTCAGCAAACGAGGATGATATAAAGGAATAGGATGCACCAGAATCAAATAGCACGAAAGCAGGTTGCTCATGGATAGAGAAAGTACCCGTGACAATTCCATGTGCAGCTTCTACCTCAGTCTTAGTCAGCACAACAATTCGTCCCACGTTTGAATTCTAATCTCCTGATCCTCCGGCTCCTGCTCCATTGTGGTTGTTCCCGTATCCAGCATTTTGGTTCCCGATCCTGGGTTGGCCTCCGTTCTGGCCTGCATTGCCTGGGTTGTAGTTCTGCTGCCTGACATATCCATTGCCTCCATTGTTCTGGTTGCGGTTTCCACTCTACTGGTTCCCGAACTGCTGGTTGCGGGCAAAGTTGTTCCCGTTCTGCTGACGGTTGCCCTGGTAGTTGTTCTGCTGTGGCCTTCCAAAGTTGCCTCCTTGGTTAGCTGGTTCCCGGCTAGTTGAGATCGGCATTCATAAGCTCGATGTCCTCGCCTGCCACAGTTGTTGCAAGTGACCGGATTTCCCTCGCAGTCTGCTCCTGGGTGGTTTCGCGGGCACCATTTGCAGAAATAGCGACGATTCTTCTGAGTCCCAGTATTCTGCTGATTGCCACGATACTGCCCCTGATTACCTCCTCCATTGTTAGGCTTGAACCTCTGATTGCCCTTGGCAAAGTTGGTGTTTCTTCCTCCTACCTCCTCAAGCTTGCGGTTCTCTTCCTGGGTGACACGTACTCGATAGATGTCAGCAGCTCTGTCGTAAGCTTCATGAAGCGAAGAGTAGGTCATGCTCAGCAGAGACTCTTGCAGCCTTTCGTGCAATCCACCGATGAATCGGGAAACTTTGGAGTCTTCATCCGGCACCATGTTTCCTACGAATCGTGTCAGCTCAGTAAATTTCTGGAAATACTCAGTCACTGAGTCATTTCCTTGCCGCAGGTTCTGGAATTCCTGTTCCTTGCTCCTCTTCACGTGATGAGGGTAGAAACAAGCTCTGAGGGCGGTTTGAAGAGCCTCCCTGTTGAAGTTGGGTTCGGCCAGAAGAGTTTCTCGTACATTTCTCCACCAGAGGTTCGCTTCACTTTTCAAGTAGAAGACCGCGCAGTTGACCTTTCAGTCATCGGGACATTCTATTACCTCAAGAATTTTATCCATTTCCATGATCCAGTCTTCTAACTCAACAGGATCCTCTTTCCCAGTAAACTCCATTGGTTTCATTTCGGCTACTTTCTTGGCCCAGTTATTTCCTCCCTGTCCCCCGTTGTTCATCAATCTGAGCCATTTGCGCGAAGAATTGCTCCATAGGGATGTTATCGGCCATCTATCCTGATCAAACTTTCCTATAGTGGTAATGGAATGGTCTATTAGTCACATCCTACGGTATCCTTGGTTAGGGTCGTGGGAACTTCATTAATCATACTTCGCAATTAATATATCTAATATTATCACATAAACTAACACGCATGAAATAACAATCTTGCAATAATAGCACATAAGGCTCATATCTGCATAACTCAGCTAATCAAGAAAGTGCATCTTGTGCAAGTTAGATTCTATCTCCTTCTCATAAAAATCAGCAAAAAGATGCATCTCAAATAACTCAGAACACATAATGCTGGAAATCAGGATGCGGGAGGGTGGGAGAAATCAAGACCTAGACTACCCGTAACCCCCACGGCTTATCCAATTTTAATTATCTTGCCCTATGTCCATTTTTAGTTTCCCTACAGGTTTTAAATTTCCTTTTTATGGACTGCCTGCTCTGATACCACCTCCACCAGCCCTGCGGTTTCCCAAGCCTCCCGTTCCGGACCGGAAAGCCCAGGAGGGCGCTGCTAAAAGTAATGGCGGGAATCAAAAGCATCACATTCCAAAAGTATTTATATATTACACAACAACAAACGTCATGAGAGTCTCTAAACATTACAAAAGTGATTTCCAAAAGCTATACATCATCCTGGCTTGCTAACTAAATACTACACGTGAGTCCCGTACCCATCTTCGCCATAGCCTCCTGCTTCTAAGCCTGCGGTGGGAAGGAAACAGGAACCGCAGTTTTCAAAAGTCACTACGAAATACTGAGTAAGTAACACCCAAACATGTAAAACAGAAGATGAAGCTTAAATTTATTGTTTGAAATAATAAAACAGGAGGAATAAAACTTGTAAAGAATGAATTCAATAAAGTAAAGTAGGAACTCTTATAAAATTCTTCTTATCTTAATATCTCTTCCAAACGAGGATTATCTTCCTCAATCTCTTCTTCTTTTCTTTCAAAAGCTCATGCCAAAACTGTATTATTAGCTTTGTTGATACGGGGAAGGAACTACTAATCTATCACTAGCAGCCATGACCTTAACTGCCGGCAGCCCCCTAAGACTTCTTGCGGCCAGAGAGGTGAGTACATGGAGCGACCCGGCAGGTTGCGACCGGGTTAAAATAAAATCTGATCTCTGGTCGAGTGACCGAAGTCAACACGAAAATAATAATAATAAGCTTCTCGCACAACTCTTTCCACTTTACGTTAATTACGAATTATTATTAATCATGTGACAACTTCAAATAAATAACTTCTTTGAAATAGAAGTAAACTTCAAATAAAACGAGTAAATGAATAACCAAATAAAAATGCATTTTGAGACAGGAAATAAAAGTCATATTAAGAAACGAAGGAAGCTAGGCTCAACGCTTGGCATGTTACTTACCTTACTTCCGTAGCACTAGCACGTCTAAAAGCCGGTCGGCCTACAAATTGCCACCAACAACCCGTAACTTTTATGTTAACAAATAATCCAACAAAAATACTACACGTCCTAATTATTCTCTTTTATTTCTACCCAACCCCACCAGCTCATTATTTTTCCTAACGTTTTTGTTTCGTTATAATCTTCTATTATAAATTATAAAACCACGTGTTTATATTTAAACGACCATTATTATTGTTATTATTATTATTATTAGCTAATAGTAATGATTTCATTAGAGAAATTATTTTATAGAATACTTGATATAGTAGTGAAAACATTTTATGAAAAAGACATATTATTATTTCTATAACAATATTTAAAACTATTTAATTTGAAGAGAAATTTTCCCTAAATACTAATCAAAACAAAACAATATTTAAAATCTAGTAAAATGTCCAATTTATAAGTATTAAACATCCAAGTTATTAACTAAGCGATTTAACGATATTTATTTAAAGCTTTAACTAAAAAAATATTTCTTGTTAAGTTTTTAACGAACAATCCACATGTTATTTCAATACCCAAATTACTTTTCCAAAACGAGGATGAAAACTAATATTTTTAGAAATTATTTATTTTCCAATTATTTTTATTTTTAATGAAAAGTGACAAGTTTAAGTAAAAGACACATAAACCCCTATTTATATTAAAAGTCTACAAATACCTCAACTAGTCACCAAAACAAGATTAATATAGTATACTAACAGCCCCTTCAGTTTCTGAAAATACAAACAGCACCCTTAAGCCATGTTTTAACAGTTTATATAAACTACACTTTTACGCCCCTACGACAACAACTTTAATTTCTTCAATCCAACTAAGATCTAAGCTAACAAACTTCAATTTTAACAACATAAAACAACTAATCAGAAAGTATAGAGCGTACCTAGGCCGAAATTGGCCGGAAATCGCTAAGAAATGGGTCGGGTCGAAGCTCGACGTCGGAGTCGCCGGAGTTGGACCTTGGTGGTCGGATCTAATGGCTTTCCCAGCCTGGTTTGAGGCTCCTAGTAAGTTGGTCGGCCTCCTAGGACTCTAATGGAAGCAGAGAGAGAGGCTGGGTGCTGCTGCGGTGCTTGGGTGGTGTTCGGCCGAAGCTTTGGCCGGCAACAATGGCTGCCGACGGTGGAGGTAGTGGCTTCTGCTGCTGCTGCTTCCCTCTGCTGGTCCTCTGTTTCTGGACAGGGAAGTTTGAGACTCTAATCAGAGAGATAGGAGAAGGCAGGGGATGAGAGAGAGAAGTGGGTTTGTTCAAGCTTTGTTGCCGGAGAAAATGGTGGCAGCGGTGGAGGGGTGGCTTCTGCAACTTCTTTACTGCCTCTGTTTCCCCTCTGGTGGCAGAGAATTAGAGTAAGAAAGATGGAGAATGGTGGTGGTTGCAGCGGGGTTGCTTCTCTCGGGTTTTACCGCCGGCAGCTATGGCGGCGATGGTGGTGGTTAGCTGCTGCCACCACTCTTCTGCTACTGCCACCACTCTTCTGCTGCTACTGGTGGTTGCTGAGAATAGAGGGAGATGGGGATGGAGAAGTAGGCTGCTGGGTTTTGAGAGCAGAGAGTGGGAAGTGGTGGTGATGTTGAAGATGACGATGGTGATGAGGGATGTGGTGGTTGAGGGGGTGGCTGCTGGCGTGAGGAGGGAGGTTGGAGGCTTATATAGGTGGGTTTACTTGGAGCCCAAGCACGAGTGATGTGACAGGGGCGGTGATGGTGGCTTCCCGAAGGTGGTGGTGAGGCGGTGGAGGTGAAGCGTATGGAGGAAGAAGAAGATAGCTTG
The DNA here is from genome assembly GCA_023055425.1 of Linanthus parryae. Classification (NCBI taxonomy): domain Eukaryota; kingdom Viridiplantae; phylum Streptophyta; class Magnoliopsida; order Ericales; family Polemoniaceae; genus Linanthus; species Linanthus parryae. The sequence goes on along the minus strand of JALGPY010000011.1, from coordinate 27,058,891 downwards.
CTGGAAACAAATTTTCATTTAACTAATATTTATTTGAAATATTTGGGTGTGGGTGGAGTACTATGTGGTTGGGAGATTAGGTGTGGCAAGCCTATCAATTTTTGCGGTGGTTGGACACGCGCTATAACTCTGAACTAGCTAAAATTGGTGAAACAACTACGAATTGATTATCAACCATTACTCTATATTTTTCCAAAAAATTTTACAAATTAAACTCAAGGATTTATTCAAATATTATTTTGCTAATAAATTATTATTATGCTTCCTAAATGACTGTTTTACCCCTGCTAGATAAACGGGGTATTACACTTTCTTCCACCAAATTAGAGACATCGTACTCTTCTCCTCAGTTCCTCCCTAAATAAACCTCTTACAAGATTTGTCAATCTATTTAATCACAGATTTAGGAAGAAGGGTTGTCTGCATAACATAACTAGGAAGAGCTTGCAACACAAAACTGACCAAAGTAGCTCTACCAGCCAGAGAAAGTTGAGCAGCAATCCACCTAGCTAACCTCTTCTTGACTTTGTCAATAGTGAACTGCAAAGTGATGGCATTAAAATTATTGTGGATGAGTGGCATACCAAGGTCTTCAATAAACCCAATTCCCAAAATAGAACTCAGCTCTCTAGCCTTCCTTTTTGAGATACAAGGAGCCACAAAAACTTTAGACTTGTCAAAGTTGATCAACTGCCCAGAATCCAAACAGAAGTCCTCAAGGAATTGTTCCATAACCCTAACTTGCCTTTCAGTAGCTTCTCCAAAGAGAATCAGATCATCCACGAAAAATAAGTGTGTTAAAGCCAAACCATACCCAGCACACTTGATCCCTTTCCAAGTACCATTCCTCACTGCCTCCTCAATCTTCTGAGCAAGAAGTTCCATAACCAAGAGAAAAAGGTAAGGGGAAATGGGATCTCCTTGCCTCACTCCCCTCTGTGGCTGAAAAGACCTCAACCTCTCTCCATTCCACAAGACACTGAAAGAAGCTGAACACACAAAGTCCATAACGAGACTACTCAAATTTGCATGGAGCCCCATCTGCTGCAAAATAGACCCCAGAACACTCCACCTAACTCTATCATAGGCCTTAGCAAGGTCTATTTTAATAGCAAGCCCACCCTTCCTGCTTTTCATATGATGCATAGTGAAAAGTACTTCTTGAGTAAGAAGGACTTTGTCACTAGCATCCTACCTCCAAGAAAGCTAAAATGCATAGGATGAATGACCCTTTGAAGAATGGATCTCAATCTTTGAGTAACAACCTTTGTAATAATCTTAAGAATGACATTACAAAGACTAATTGGTATCAATTTCCCAAAATTATTAGGACAATCCACCTTGGGAATGAGAACAATGAGGGTGTCATTTATACCTCTAGGGAGCTTCCCCCACCTTATTGCAGTTTTGACCATGTCAACTACAAAGTTGCCAACAGCAGCCCAACACTTCTGATAAAGATGGGGAATAATACCATCGGGCCCAGGGCTTTTGAAACTCCCCATAGACTGAACCACTTTGAAGACTTCAACTGCAGTGACCTCAATTGAGAGGGAGTTCAACTCAGTGTCATTCAACAAACCTCCTTTCCAAGTGACCTCAGGGCAGTCCATAGTAGAGTTTGAGTAAAGCTGCAAAAAATACTTGGTGACCTCAGCCTTGAGTCTAAGTTCATCCTTACACCAGACTCCATCATCAAGCTGGAACATAGAAACATTGTTCTTCCTTCTCTCGATAACAGTAGTGAGATGGAAGTACCTAGAATTCCTATCACCCAGCAAAGTCTTCTCCACTCTAGCCTTCAGAAACCAAAAAAGCTCCCCTTGAGCAAGAACCACATTGATCTTCCGAGACAACTATTTTTCTGACTCAAAAAGAAATTTGTTCTCCTTATTAGCTAGAGCTTTTTGAACTCCAAACAACCTGGCAAACATATTCTTCTTCCTGGAAAACAAATGTTTCCAAAATCAGTAACATTCCATGCTCTAAGTTTCTCAATCAACATCTTCACAGAGTCTGCAAACTTAGAATCAGTGCACCAACTATTTTGAACCACACCATGAAAATCCTCATCAGTGAACCAAGCAAGCTCCATCCAAAATGGCTTCAAAGAAGGGGAACGAAGCTGCACACCGGAAGTGTCAATGAGAATAGGATGATGGTCAGATTTAACTTTCACCAAATTTTTCACAATGGCTTCTGGGAACATAAGTCTCCATTCCTCATTGCAGAAAGCCATATCGATCCTTTGGCAAACTCTCCTACCAAACCCATGAGAATTTGACCAAAAGAATCTTGGGCCATCAAACCCCAGATCCAGTAAATTGCAATTGTCAAGACACTCCACCAGCCCATCACATTTCTTAGAACTTGCCACCCTACCCCCTCTTTTGGAATTAACTTCAGTGACTTGATTAAAATCACCAGCTAGAAGCCAGGGGAACTCATGAGTTCTAGACATCTCAATTAGGTAATGCCAAAGTTCCTCCCTATTCAAAGGGTAAGGACTTGCATACACAGCTGAAAACAGCCAATCATGCTAGTTAAATCTACAAATTATACCAAAAATTACCTAACTCTTTATGGAAAAATCCTCTACCTCCACTACATTGCTATCCCAGAAGAGCCAATAACCTCCAGCAAAACCATTTGCTTCCACCTTTTCAACACTGGTGAATCTGGACCTCCTGCAGATCGCGTCAGCATGACTGCTCTGAACCCTAGGTTCCACTATGACCAACACATCTAGTCTATGATTCCTACATAACTCCAGCAGAGCACGTATCGTCTACTCATTCCCTATACCCCTAAGTTCCATGATAAAATCGTCATTGAATTACTGTTGATTGGGTTGGCGACCATCTGATTCTGAGTGAAACACTCATCCAAAGCACGGATTAACATTCTCTGCCTCAGCGGTAGCGCCAGCCGAAGTTCCGTATGCCATACTGGTTCGATTGGCGGCGTGAAGACCCTTCTAAGAGAAAAGTCCACCATGTCGATCTAGCTTGCCACCTGTGTGAACTCCGGTTGATGCCAACCCTGACTGACCATGATGAACACCTCGTCGTGCCAAAGTGAACGGTGATGAAGCCTTTCCATGTTCACTACTTCCAACCTGGAACGAACGATCTTAGAAGAGGTTCGTGTTAATCTGCCCTAGTGGTTTTCGACCATTAGGGTTAGAAAACCCCTTACAAAAGTTCTTCCCCAAATCTTTTGAATCAACGACTCTACTAGATCCAATCCCATCAGATCCAACGGCTTCCCTACGGATAAAAATTTTATCTAGTGCTCCAGGAACACCAAGTTCAACATTGCTACCATCCAAGGATAACACCCCAAACCGTGAACCAACGGTAGATATCCAACCTTGATCCACAACACGGTTATGTGTCCCACTCGAACCCGGATCCGGGTTCGAACTCGGATCCGGGCTACCCCTTTTGCGATCTGACACGCCCCGACCCTGATAATCACCCATCGTCTTCTTCTTTGATAGTTTAGGTTTCCGACGCGCTACCATCCAATGTCAAAACTCCGGCCGAAGAACCTCTGTCCTCTCCGGCGAAGCCAAGCCATCCTTAAGCACCTCTTCCTGCATCAATTCCTCCCCTGCAACCTTCGTCTTATCAGTTCCCTCCGGACAACCATTACGACGGTGCCCAAACTTCCCACAACCAAAGAAAATCCTATCAAGGCCTTCGTACTCAGCCAAAATTTCTTTACTGTTGACAACAATCGCCGACAACAGAGCTTGATTCAGATCCATTTCAACACAAATCCTCGCATACTTACCCCTTGCTGCAGCGATTGTGGCCAGATCTACTTTGATAGATCTACCAAACGCCGTTCTAATACCATCAATATCTCCTTGTCGAAATACTCCAACGAAGCACCACGGAGGCGAATCCACACCAGAGTAGTGTGAATTTCCACCGCGTAAGGATCGAAGTGAGGCGTCAACTTCCTTACCGTCACGTAGTGCCCGAGAACCATCCACGGACCGCCAAGGAGGACTCGATCATAATCCTCCTTGCAGTAGAATCGAACACAGAAAAAGCCATTAGCAACATCAGTGAGATCAAATCCACAGAACAACTTCAACTGTGCTGTTAATCGATCATGAAGGAATTCATATTCCGGCGTTCGGTCGAGTACGCGGATGAGAAGAGCCCTTCTCCAATGCCTATGAAGCTTTTCTCGACCTCGTCCTTCAATTCGAAAGCTAACTCGGCCATCCGCCAAATTCTCACGGCGGACTCAACTCCCCTGATGATCGGTTCCATGGATAACACCTTCATCCTCCATATAGATCCCCACTGGAGCTCTACAAAGAGTCTCCGAGAAGGTTCTACTTCCCTCTGGCGTCTCAGATCCATCGCCTCTCAAATCAGAGACAAACTGTCGCTTGAAATTGACTTGAGATCGGCGACCAACCTCCTCTATATCCCCGTCAACTACCACCGTCGTAGCTACCGACGGTGGTTCCGGCGTTTTCTGAGAAAATACGTGATCGACGTTCATAAGTGCCTAGAGAGCGGTGAGAGAAAATAATCTAGAGAGAGAAAAAAATTCTTTTCCTTTTCGATATTGAAGTATAATCAATAATGAAATATTTGATGTCAGACCATTGCATGAAAAGCCAGTATTTTCAACTATTGGTTTTTATAAGAAAGCGGTCTAAAAGTAGCCGAATACAATAGCATACTAGATGTGTTTTGATTAGAAAAAGAATTGCCGAACATGCGGTAATATTGTGATTATAATTTTTTTGACAAATTACATTGTATAGCCGGGTTCGAACCGGAAATTTCATATAGATGCTTCAAACGCTCTACCACTGAACCAGCACTCATTTTCCGTTGTGGTCATAATTGAACTATCTGTGGTGTCTAAAAAGTGAAACTAAATCACCGAGGACATAGAATAAGGAAAGGGCCCAACCCATATGGGAGTTTGGACCAACATGCGTTGTCGAGAAACCCAATAAAGACCCACAGTTTAGAATTATTTGAATGCACCCATTTGTCAATTTCTCGACCCTTTCTTGAATATAGACACTTTCTGTTCTTAGAACAGATCAAACAAAAGTTTGAAAGGTTTGGGTATGAATGTGAGTAAAAGGAAAAGGATCTATCAGAGGGGAGATTTTATTTAGACAAAGTAGTAGTGGGCTCATTATTGATCATATATGTCCCAAAGGAGGAAGATGATGATAAAAGCTAACTGTGTGTTTGTCAATGGGTTTGGTTCTAAAAGTTAGAAGAAACCATTTTTGATGGTCCCACTCCCAAGACCAACCTTTCTTGGACCCTCCTCTCCACTTCATGTCTGTTGTTCACCCTGCAATGGCCATCACCTCTCTCGATCTCACTGTCATCTACCGTATATAAGTAGTTACTCTATTGTTTTATCATATTTGATTAAAAACAATCTATTTCATCCTGAAATGTCTTTTTATGAGGTGGGATCGTAGCCGTTATTTTTCGAATGCGCACCGGATAAATTATGTCCTAATGTAATATCTTGCAAACTAAACTAAAGAAATAAACCAGCCTGAGAAGAACCGGGCTCGCAAGCTCACAGTTGTGGAGGCAAATAGACAATCATTAAGTTGCCCTAATGTTTGACCACAAGACCTCATGCAAATCCGACCGACTCAACTATACCCCTAAGGTTAATCATAATATGTTTGTTATATTGATTTTCTCCTTCGCTTTCCAATTGCTTTTCATTTTACATTTTTTAGGAGCTACTTTTCAAATTTATTTTTCTTTTTATTTTTCTTTTAGGGAAAGCAGTGGCTTTTTAATTTGTTTTCTTTGTTTATATATTTAATTGCAGATACTTAGTAGTCTTAGACCACGTTTGGTGCATGTTTAAAAGCATGCAATAATTTAAAAAAATCAACATCAGCATTTGTAAAAGTTTAGTCTTGGAAAACAATCAAGGGTGTTTTATGTTAAAAAACATTTTTTTTAAAAACAAACAGGGTTTCCAAACATCTCACCAACTTCCCAAAACCACCCCTCAAATTTGGATAAATTTGATGAGGTGAAACATGGGCTTTAGGTTACTTATAGGAAACAAGATAATTCACCTGGATTTAATAGCAACCAAACCAGTCTAGTCAAAGCATTGTAGCATGATTGGTTCATAAATTTCTGATTAGATTCCGAAAGTCGTATCTAACATATGATCCAATAAAATCAAACCGCCATGTCAATATAAGAAGGAGAATAAAGCCACGCACACGAGGACGTTACCATTAGCATGTCATTCCCATAATTCAAAAGTTGATGTTCTATCTCTTTCTCCTGTTGGTTGAATGTTTCACAAACAAAAAGAAATTGTCATTCGATCATTCTTAATCAAAGGATACAAATCGTTTGACAAAAATTGCAAGTAAAACATCAAAAGTTCTATACCTTATAATTTTTTTTTGACATATATAAAATAGAAAATAAAATCATAGTTTCAACTGTTAATAGCCGACTCTAATTGGATCATATTTACGCAAAAAAGAACATAATAATTTAAAATACAACTGTAACAGTCAAAGCTACCGAATCACATGTTTAGTCAACAAAAATACTTCATATGAATGTACGTCACTAATGAGCTAGCTAGTTCATGAGTCTCTAATCTTATTCGACCTTCTACAAAAGTCTAAACATGTACGGATTATTGTGTTTGAGTCTTTGAGTACCTGTTTCGTATCAAAGAATTGGATACAAATCGAGCTCTTTTAAACAATTCTGTTTGTTATTCATGTAAATTTTAATCTGATAATCTGCAGATTAAAATAATCTGTATGCAATTGTAAAATATCCAGAATTGGGGATTATCCAGCTGAAAATATCTAAAAATTAATTTAGATTTTTTTACATTAGCATGATCACAGTTCATTTATTAATTGGTGTAATCAATTACTTGAATTTAGAACTCTTTAAATTTTGTTAAATGGATCAAGTTAGTAATCTCTAATTTCAGCTCATACCAAATAGATTATGATTCTCATTTAAGTTGGATTTTCAGTTCAAATTATTTTCAGCTGATTATTGAGATTTTCAGCATTGTCCAAACATGCCGTGAGTGTCCAAATTTTCTCTCAAACAAGTTGGTGTTTAACTAACGAGTTTTCACTTTACACAAAATAGTACTCCCTCCGTTTCGCAAGGTTCTTCAAAAAAATATTTTGGTATTATTTGGGCTTAGCGATTTGATAAGCAAAACGATGCAAGAATTTGGTAATCTTTTCATAGTGTCGTAGAGTACACTTTGCTCTACTATACCACAAAAAATTACCAAGTTACTAACCAAATCGCTATGATCAAATAATACCCAAATAAATTTTTGAAGAACCTGACAAAACGGAGGGAGTATAATTTACACCATCCGTCCCACCAGATTGGTGAATAAGTTAATCGGGTATTATTTGTGTATAGCTATTTGGTTAATCAAACAAGGCAATAATGTGATAATCTTACATGGACTTGTATAGTAAACTAGTCTCTACAAGACCATGCAAAAATTATCAAATTCTTGCTTTGTTTGACTAACCAAATCACTATGCCCAAATAACCCGATTAACTTATTCACCTGTCTCGTGGGACGGAGGGAGTATCCTCTAATGACATGAAATAAATTGTACTGCAATTATCTTTCATCAAAAAACAATTGTAGCATATGTCTCAGTTTAAAATAAAACTCTAAATTTTAATAAGAGTTTTCGTCTGAAAGAGGGCCAACCGTGCCAACCGTGGAGACGCTATATTACATGTGTTGAAGTTGAGATTTTTTTTTTTGAGAAAAGAAATTGAGATATTGTTAAGACTATGCACATCACTGTTGTCAATATATACACACCCGTCACTGGTTTGATTTGGTTTGGTTTGGTTTGGTTTGGTTTGATTTGGTTTCAATCACTTTAACAAAACAACACTACACTTGTATCACATGATGATATGGGCTTCCGCATAAGATCGGTCCCGAGAGACCTCTAGCCTGGGAGTTACTTCCTCTATTTCTTTTCTTGTTTCTTAGTGTACTATTTACTTGATCTTTTTGACTCAATGATCTAGTTAGTTAAACGATGTAAGGATTTCGTAACTTTTTGATGGTGTTGTAGAGAAAAATTTGCTCTATAACGCAATGAAATTATTATCAAGTTCTTGTATTGTTTTGTTAATTAAATTATGGAGTCAAAATGACTATTGAACATTAAAATAGCGAGGAAGTAAGAGAAGAATCAGAGAAAACATATAAGAATGTCTAAACAAAGTACCAGTGACCACATTCTAGCCGTATTTGTCATGCATGACACAAATCACAGGGTTTTACAAACAAAAAGTATATGTTTTAGTGCTACTAAATCAAAAATATGGATCATCAGTGTAGGAATCCGTTATATTTTCTTCGTTAAAAGAAGAAACACGAGGGGAACAAGTTAATCAAACTGTAGGTATTTAGGTACCGAGACACGAGCAACATTTCGCTCTCCATTGGACCTCGACAGTATTAGTAACATGCATGGCTACTTGTGGTCCTGTTTAGAAAGAATGTATAGTTTTCCCGAGAAGATGCACAAAAAATGTTAGGGCTTCTTTGTTTGGATCTCACAACACTACCATGTGAATACGTCGTGTGTGGCCTCTCGATGTCCTCTCGATGGTCACTTTCTCGCACATAGAGATGCCAGATCAGTTCAACGAAATTTGCAAATCACAAGTTTCTAAAAGTTTAAAACCTGGCAATATATAAAGTGACACCGGGGCAAAATGCTCATAAAAGTGTATTAAATCTTAATATTCTTTTGATAACTTGATTGTGAAGCTACCAACACTGGTGGACAACAATAGTAGAAGCTCTTCCTAATTTATTGGCAAGTTGCAGCGTGAAACTTTTTTTGGTCAAAATTGTAGTGTGAATTTATTGGCAAGGTGCAATGACATGTACACCAAGGGCTTTTAGACTTGACACCACGTCACTATAGCTCTCCTAACCCCTCCTGTCTCATTATTCACCTCTCTACCCATAAAAGTTTGTCAAGGCAAGAGCTTGGGCAACTCTAGACCCTTACCTTGCATTTTAGCCCTTTTGTCACATAGGAATTCCACCCCATATTTCATCCACAAATACTAGTTTTTTTATATTATAAAAAATAACAATTTTGTATATAACAAAAAAAAAATTATCATATTTCACAAAGATCTGTTTTGAGAAAAATTGTTTGTACTAGTTTTGAAAAATCTGTTTTGAAATAAATTATCATGTTTCACAAAAAACTGTTTTGAAAAAAAAAAAAAAAACTGTTTGTACTAGTTTCTAGTTTAGCAAAAGCTATTTTGAAAAAGCAGTTTTTTGTAAAAACAAGTTTTGAAACAAAAGATAGTGTTGAAAAATCTGTTTAGAAATTGAAAAAAAAAAAAAGTTGGATAAACCTCTGTTTTTACCTTTTGAAAAACTGTTGAGAAATACTAGTTTTGAAAAGCTGTTTGTAAGAAATTTTATTTTTTGCTATAAATTGTGTTTGTTTACTATAATTTTGTAGTGAAACCGACATTCCTATATAAGAAAAAATAAAGAGACAAATTTAGCAATAACATTCAATTTCATAACTAAAAATATTATTAAACTATGAAATACAGTATTTTACAATTTTCTCAAAGCAGTGAACAGTGTCTTGCCTCCACCCTATCACAACGGGTGAAAACAGACTTTAAAAAGTAGTGAACAGTGTCTTGCCCTAGAGCCCTTGCCTTTTGCCCTGGTGCCTTAATGGGTGGACATGCCATTATGTGATACTAAGATATTTGAGTCTAACAGTTGTAGACCTCGATACCATAATAGAGATTATAAGGTAGGCGAAGGGTTTAGGAGAAGGTATAATAGCATCAACAAGCCAAATGGGTATGATTCTTATAAGGGTAAAAGACACTGACCACCCCTGAGTTTAGGATAAATTCCTTTCTGCTACCATGTGTTTTGAAAGAGACAATATGTACTTTTTTTTGGATGGAAGCTAACTGTTGACTAGCAGCACGGCAAAAAGACACTTTTACCCCTAAAATGTTATAAAAGTACCTCCTATACATTACCCTAATATCTCTCTCCTTCATTTTTAACCCTAATCCCCCTCTCTCTCTCTTCCCTTCCTCTCTTGATGTGTTTCACATATACCCCTTTTCCTTCTTCTCCATCATTTCCTTCATCTTTTTCTTCTCTCATTGTCCACCGGGGAGGCACAGGCACACACCCGACCAACACCGAAAGGAAGACTATATTTGCTAATGGGAAAGGATATTGAGATCCACCGGGTCGCCAGCGCAGGCAAACGACCATCCAATTGGTTCGCCGGTTCTAGTGCCTTGGTGGTGGCGTACAGAATAATCCATGGAGTTCGTGGCTGTGGTGAATCAAGATCTGACTTTTGACTGTGGCGATGGCGATTTGGGGACTTCATGGAATAGAGGCTTGGTGAGTCGAGCTCCCAGTCGCTGGGGGTGCATCTCATCTCTTAGATCTGGTTGGTGAATCTCATCTCCCTTCCTCTCTCGCTCCATCTCTCCCTCTCCCGGCGTCTCTTCCTGTCTCCTCGCGGCGCATCGGTGGTTGTGGTGGTCGCCGTAGAGGAAGACGAAGATTGGGGTGGTCGTTGTATTGGTCGTCGGAGGGGAAGACGAAGTTGGTTATCAAACCTGGGTTTGTGTTACCTTTTCCTCTATGGGAAAGTAGCATTTTTCTATGAAGAGTTTTTGATGATGGTTTTGTTCTGGTTTAGTTTCCATATCTTCTTTTGTTCTGGTTTCGTTTTCTGGTTATGTGCTTGGTGAGTGGTTTCTGGGTGTTTTAGTATTTAGTTAACGATGGATGTGTGATGCACTCTTCTTTTACCAGACAAGTGCCTGGGTTTGTGTTCTCAGCTTGGTTTGAGTTTCAAAAATTTGTTCATCAGATTGTAAACTTAGCACTGATAAAAAACAGTTGACAACAACATGCTTCACAAATTTTGTTCTTGGCTTGATCTTCTTGGTATTCTTGATGATAAAATGGACAAAACAATCCAGAAAAAGGGGCAATATGGTATGAAAAAATTCAATCACCCTCTTTTTAACGGAAACTAATAGAAGGGTGCTGAGTACCACTGAATATTCTGTTAATTGGGTGCAAAGTATATTTTTTCCAAAACACAGGGTAGCGGGGAGAAATTTATCCTAAACTCAGGGGTGGTCAGTGTCTTTTACCCTTCTTATAATGATGTAGTCACTTGCTAAATCTATGATAGTGATTATCATTCTTCTTCTGATTGTTATCATATGATACTATGCCTATCAAGGCGAATTGCCATCTCAAACACTATGTATTGTGAATGCTTCCACTCAACCTATCGCTTCATTTTCTGGACCTTCTCGCAATGGGATATCTGATTCAGGTGCAACTAATCATATGACATATGACACGAACAATTTGAGTCTAAGTGAGCACCATATTGGTTTAGATCAAGCTTTTGTGAGTAATGGTTAAACCACTTATATCACTCATTCCAGTATTTCTTATCTTCCAGACTATACACACTCTTTTAAACTTGATAATACTTTCCTTGTACATATGTCTAATAATTTATTGTGTTACTATAAATTATGCAAACACCACAATAGACACTTGGTATTTGATCCTGAAACACTTTTCGTTCAGGACAAGGCTTCTAGGACACTTATGTACCAATGATTAAGTAAAATTGGGTTATACCCCATATATACTCACCCTTTTTTCTAATCTACCAAAAATGTTTGACTGGTAGAAAATTAGTGAATCATATCTGGCATGCTAGACTGGGTGTAATACCCCTAGTTTTCAAACTGGGCTTATCTATAATTTTAGGAATTACAAGGGCAACTAGGTAAATATTTTTCTTGTGCATAAATGAGTGTTTTGGGGAATTTCGTAAACTTCTAATTGATTTTGGGGACTATTTTGTAATTTCTAAAAAAGTTGGGGAATGTTCATAATCCAATTAACCTATTAAAACCCCTAATACTTAAAAATACTGATAGCTCGTTATTTTGAACTATCTAGGCTTCCTTTTCAGAGGTATGCAGTGAGTTTCGAGTGAGATTCAAATTGATCGTAGGTGATTATTTTTTTTTTTTGGAGCTTGAGTGAGCATTGAAGAGAGAGTCCGTTTTTATGCATTTCACGGTATTTTCTATGGCGTATATTTTTATCACTGGTATGATCACGGATTTTGTTGAGATGATTTGCAGGTACAAAGGGAGGAATCCATGCAAATTAAGGCAATGCATGGAAGCAGAATTTGAAAACTCAATCGGGCAAGTGAGGAACATAAAAAAATAGATGTTCATGAGAAGCTTGGATTGATGAGCAAATAGGAACGCACAAAGAAGTCACCGAGATATAATTTCCAACGTCAAGAATGCTCAAGAACCAAGGATGGAGAGAAACGGGTGAAGAGAGTTAGGAAATTAAGAAAATTTAGCTGATTGAGGAGTTCACTGTGTTAAGGAAGTTAGCTACCGCGATAAACTACACCAAAGAGCTATAGGAAATTAAAGTTTGCTCTCGGGACTACTTACCACTACAAGGGAGGGGGCCTTACCGCGGTAAGAAGCTGGAAGGGGATTTTTTCTGAAGCACGAGTAGATGTTACCCCTGTAAGCAAGAGGCTTACCGCTGTCACTTTTTAACAAACTCTCCAAACTGTTAAGGAACTCTAAGAATTGTTGGTGTATGCCCTAGAGGCAATCTATTTTAGAGTGAACATTGTTTTGGCTAAACTATTTATTTTATTAGATATGTAGATATTAAGATAATGAAGTCCTTATATTTCAATTGTTGTTATTTTAAATTATCTCTAGTCAAGTATAATGGCTATTAGGATGATCACTATGCATAGAGACAAGTATGTGGGTAGATTGACATGGAGATAACATGTCTAACACATGGGTAAGCATAAGGAGTAATGGCATACTGGATTGACCCACCACGAGAAGGCTACATGGGTGTTATGTGAATGTCACAAGTGCTTCTAGTAGTGAAAATGATGTTGTAGTCCTTTGACTTGAAGTCACTAGATACTCTAGTTGTGAGTTATTATGTTTTGATATCGCCAAACGTTTCACCGTGACTTTGTAACTATAAATGCGATAATCGAACATGATATGAAGCAAGCAGAGATATGGTAGTGATGTAGAGAGGATTTGTCCCTCCCACATAACGGGAGTATGTATCCATGACCACTCGATGATTAGTACTTACATATGCCTGTCCAGGCTCAGTTAAATCAATATACGATGTTGATGTTATCTGTTCAGGTAAGTCTATTCCCAGGTTCGAGAAATTATGGATTGGATATACGAGTGTGACATATGTGTCTCGTGTCCAATCCAGATATTGACAAAGGGACAATACGGCACGATAACATTAGTCACATATGTTTGTCAGATCACTGACTATACCTATTGCTTGGGTAGCATTGATGTGTAGCTAGACACCACTCAATGTTTGTAATTGTTACTGCTAACGTAAAATAGGAACCTGCAGGGCTACACACACTACAACAGATTCTGCTTTCAGCGACCAGTTTCCTTCCGACTACCAGGATTATGGTCTTTAAAAGCTGTACAAACAGTCTTTTTTATCTGTTAGTCGTCTGCCTTGTCGTCTTTTAGATTTTTAAAGACCAGCTGTGTTTCTGTCGTGGGGAAACGACTAGTCATCCGAAATAAAAAATTATTAACGACTTGCAGTTTTGTCGGGAATGGATCTAAACAGAAATTTGACCAAACTTTTGGGTGTGAAATGAAATTTTCGCTAAATTTTGGGGAGGAAAATGAAATCTCCCCAAGTGTTGGAGGCAAAATCAAATCATAACAAAAAATCAATTCACCCTATCTGCTGGCCAACTAACAACTCCCCGCATTACTCCCCCCTTTCGGCCTCCATATCGAATTCACCTATCAAGAAACCTAGCTAACTCATCATCTTCCACTCGACACCACCGCCGGCTCTTCTCTCTATCCCCGCAAAACTGCGGTCCTCTCGCCACCACCGTCTTTCTCCTTTCCCGAATCGATCGTTCTTCATTCCGATTGACTCAATCGGGCACCAGCTGGTTCAAATCTGAGAATGGAGTTTTGGCGCAGGAAGAGAAATTCCATGCCTCACCCTTTTCAAACATCTGCCCTCAGCACTGGTCCGTCGCTCTCTGTCTCTCTATTTCAATTTGGCTTCTCAGTTTCTATTGATTATAAATGCCCTTTTCAATTTGGGTCTGTATGGTGGCTTGAGCTCATATCTAACAAGCTCTTTCATTTCCATGACTTAAAAGGAGAAACTTTACTGTGATATCTGTATTTGTAGGCCGGGCTTCATCTTTCATGCTTATAAATTGTATGTGCTTTAACTTTACTCTGATATCTGCAAACATTTTAAATATGGGTAAATCCTGTGTTCGGATCTGTTAGCTGAGTGTAGAATGTGGTATATATATAATGTTTCTCACATAAACCAAGTGGTTTCTGTTAACTGATTGGAAAGTGTGTATTCATGTGCTGAATGCTATATCTATGCGGCAACATACTGATCAGAATGTGTGTTTTAATGTATATATAATTTGGCTAGCTGAATGTGATGTGGATGAAACTGAGGTAGCTAAAAATGTGCATGTCTCCCAGTTTATGTGTACGGTATAAAGTTTTTAAGTACCCTTTTGTCATTGCTGCAAGTTCATAATTTGATGTGTCCAAACATTTAGTTGTGTAAGAGGCCATGATGATATGGATCTACCGAATTCACTCATTGAAGCTGTTAGAGTGTAATATGCCAGGCAAGGCAAATTTATTTTTGCAGCCTGCTGTTGTCATCTCTCATTTGTTAATGAGTACTGATCCTATCCTCTTCATGCTCACTGAAGAGGCCGTTATGAGATGGATCGTTCGAATTCACTCTGTAGCCGATACAGTGTCATGATATGCATGGCGAAGCAAAATCCTTTTGCAGCCTGTGATCATGGATGTGTTATCTGTTTTCACGAGTACAGATCTGAGCCCATTTCCATATTTCCCTCCTTTCATTCCATGTTTGTTATTTGTTATTATCTATTTTCTCCGTTCAACCTCTCTATTCTGGGGGTCTTGCGAAGGTCATTGAGACTCGCTGATAATGTTGACAATTTATTGCAAACATTTGTGCATGAAACCCAGGTCAAAGTGGCCTTCTCAAGTGCCGGCATTCGATAGCGGATGAATGGATGAATTTCCAATTAATGAATGCTTGTTCATTAATATGCCAGTTTAATGCAAAAGGAAATCATGAATTAATAAAAATAAGAGAATGATATGAGATAAATTCCAGAAACATAAAAGTCTTAACCTTGTTGCTAGGTGTACTTGTGAAGGGCATTTCGACCAGCTGATAATCAATGTTGGCAAAATAATGCAATCATTAACTTGTGTGCCTCCAAATCGGGTCGAAATGTCCTTCACAAGTACTCGAAGACTATAGAGGATGAAAGGTTAGAATTAGAAACGAATGGTATTTTGGTTCACTTCAAGTCTATGTTATGGCTTAATGCTTCGACCGCTTGGGAAGTTATGAATGATCACATGAATGAAAATATGAAATATAATAGATATCTTAAACAGATCAACGTTGAGGTGTATTTGGAGGTGCTCCATCTTTCATGATTCTAATTTGAATGAGGTGCATTGTCTCATAAATAACTGTTGCTTTCAAGATATTAGTGGATGCGAATTCAAGATATTGGTTGTCATGAGGACTGATTTGGGCCTCTTCATGATATTATGATGTTCTTCATGCTCACTGCTTGCTGACTGTAAGAGGCCGTGATGATATGGATGTTTTGAATTCACTCTTTGTAGCCGATAGAGTGTGATACGCATGGCAAGACAAAATCCTTTTGCAGCCTGTGATCATCGATCACTTATCTGGTTTTCATGAGTACAAATCTGAGCCTCTTCATTCTCGTTGAAGAGTCGATGATGATCTGGATCTATTGAATTTACTCGTTGTAGCCCATATAGTGTGATATGCATGGCTTAAGGCAAAATCCTTTTGCAGCATGTCATCATCGATCTCTTATCTGCTTGTTTTAATGAGTACTGATCTGAGCCCCTTTATGTGATTTACCCGGAGTGGTCAAATTTTTCTTGTGCAGTACTGATATGAGCATATTATTGCTTTTTATGATGTTCATTATGCGCGCTGCTTGGCTAGTGTTTGGTCACTGTAAGAAAACCTGGTGATATGGATATACATATATGTAATTCACTCTATTATTGCATGTGTGTCAGTAACGACAGCAAAATCCCCACCCTTTAAAGAGGAAGAGGTGACCAGTGCTCTCACATGACAGCCTCCACTGTATTTGAATGCTCCAGTGGTGGTCTCCGATTCAGAGGATGAAAAGTGTGACCCACCGAAACTGACTGTATCCCACGAATGCATGAAGCCTGCAGCTGAACGCGAAAGGAAAGTCAATCTACTTGAAGGTAACAGAATTGTTGAAGTGCCTGTGGAAATCTTCAAAGGAATGGGTGAATCTATCGATTAGAGAACAACAGATATGGTGGGTAAAGGCAAAGGAACCAGAAGAAGCTAGATGCTGCTATCTTTGTTGATGCTTTTGCTTATTTTCTGTTATATATGTAATATTGAATATTTTCCTGTAAGTATTCCCGAAAAATTTTCTGTGACAGATATTTGAACAATGCTAGCTATGTGTTACTACTACTTGTGTGTTATATATTAACTTATATTCATGTTCAAGGACCGTACAACTTTTTGATAATTAGGTAAAACTTAAATGTTCACATATGTCTTCAATAAGATTCGAACTTGGTCAACTTTATGTAAAAAATATAAATTTCCACACACCAATATACAATTATTGATGAAATTGTATCAAAATATGCAATTAGTTGAGATAACTATAGAGTTCTATTTAAAAAAAATCCTAATAAAAATCGGGACCTGGTCGTATTGGGGGCCTAAAGCGGCCGCCTCGGCTGCTTACTATAGAGCCAGCACTTTTTGTGAATTATCACTTAAATAAATTATGGTCAAACATAAACCGAAAAGTCCACTATCTTCTTGATGTTGATGATTCTCCGGTCTATTCTTGATGTTGAAATTCCATCTTGGAGGGAAACCTTATTTTATGATCGCCTAACATAGCTTTCAGAGTAACTACTGTCTGGATGAATTAGTTGTGACATGTGAGAAAATTAAGAGCGAGTAGAAAGAAAAACATATGAAGTAATAGCACTAAAATCAAGCAGCTTCTTCGTGGTTATTCAATGCATCACAAGAAAGCTGGGTTGGAAGTCCAAAACCTATGGGGTTACTGCATAGTATGGTTCATCAACCATCGAATACAGCAACATATTGGGTTGGGGCATACTATGGTAGATGAATCATACACGCAGCAACCCAATAGATTTTAGACCGCCATGCCAGCTTTATCTGTGATGATTCTGCGTGCCCGGGTGGTGGTAGACGAGATTCTGAGTATCTCATTGTGATGCTAGAAACAATCATAAAAAAGCTAGCCGCCACCTCCGGCTGCTTCTTTATGATTGTTCCAGCATCACAATGCTGCCGAACGGAATTGCCGTCGATCAGGAGTTAGGCTTTGATAAACAGAGGTTGGCATCGTTATGTTCTGACTACCTGAAGCAACATCTTTTTTATCATTCCATGCATCACAAAGCTGCATCAAGACAACCAGAACATAACGAAATCAACCTTGTGGAGATCGTTGACATCGACATGCTTTCAGACAAGCAAAACTCTATATAGGAAGATGAAAGGTGTAGTGAAATGTAGAAGGCTGTAGGCTCTGGTTTTATACACAGTTGGGAAGCTGGGGGGTTAGGAGAAGATTGAGAGTTTAAAGATTTACAGGTGGGGGTTGGGGAAATTAATTGAGTTTAATAAATGCTAGTTTGAAGATGTGGTTTCAAATCAAAATTACTGCTGGTTTAAAGAGTAGTGCAGGTCAGTAGGTATAGGTTAATGATGAACCTCATTGATTAGGGGTGGAAATGATCTGAAAATAGTCTTAACGTTGTTTTTTTGGGTATAAACGTTTGGCTTTGTGATGTCCGTGGAGTTTAATATTGGGTCTTTAACCGGATGGCGAATTGGTCTTTGCAATCTACTATCGGCTGACTTAGTCAGAATTTTGTTTCTTTAAGCTGATACCAAACAGTCTCTTAGTACCACTTTGCTTCTTCTCTTATAGCAAAATGATGCAATTTGTTTTTATAATAATGACTCAAGAAGGAGGCTCAATCTGTAGAGAGATGGGGATGTTTTTTGGAGGGGGGTTGACCCTCTCTGCAGTTGTTTGTTTATGAGCCGGTGATTTCTGAACTCTTTCAATCAACTGCCCTCCCATATGTGTATTTTTATGTCGCAAACAACATACATACATAGTGAGTGATATCGCTAACTTGGAACTTTCTGGCGAAGCATACCAAAGTATAATAATACATGGGTAACATAGCTTTAGAGTAACAAATTGATTAATAAATGTTTGTTTGAAATTTGGTTTCAGAGTAATCATTGCTGGGTTTAAAGATGTGGTTGCAGAGACATCATTGCTGGTTTAGAGATTAGTGCAGTAGGTATATGCTCATGAACCACCTCACTGGTTAGGGGTGGTAACATTACAAAATTATACGCACTTTTTTTCTACTCACCTGTTGCAGGTACAGTTTGAATGTTATAGAACATTGATACTAGTAGTATATTAGCGCCTTATGTGATGTCCAAAAAGTACCAGGCCAGAAATCTCCAAAATATTTACAGAGTATTTCGTTGAAGGACGAGTTGCGTCGCAAGTAGAGGTAAATTACCCTGCAATACTTTACATCATCTGAATGTTCCTCGCATTTGAAAATCGTAAACGAGACCCGTGCGTGGTGTGGGTGGAGGCTTCTGCCAGGTGGAAGCTATGCATGTAAAACGCACTGAAACATTCACTATATATGTTTGACACTTCCACTGCTGTATGCTGCATGTTGCTCGCTCGAGACCCCTGCGTGGTGTGGGTGGAGACTCTTGCATGGTGGAGACCATGCATACAATTCACACACTGCACGCACAATATTATATGTACACATTATGCGCTCAGAAGTTATGGAAGTTTATTGGTATTGTTGAATTGAGATGAGGGCTCCCTGAGAGCTGAAAATTGCATTTGACAATGTCACTGTTGCGTTTTCTTCCGATAGTTGTCCATTGTTATCAGTGTGAATCAGATTTAAGAATGTGAATTTTGTATATCGGGTGAACAACTAGCTAGCTGAGTTTAGTTTAGCATACACCTTGTACTACATAACATAATTCTTGTTCATACTTGTCCGAAAATTTATATGTTGTTTCTGAATGTCTTCAGGTTTTATGAAACAGACTCCCAACACGACGATTGCATGACCGTGTAGCTTGCAAGAACTCAAGGTCGCCTCCACCTCATATGCACGATACACGTTCACATTGGAGCTTCCCTACTCACAACTACGTACCTAGCAAGTGTAGATTATGCTAAGTTTGTAGTTTTGGTTAGGATGAGATATCGTTTGTTAAGATTTTATGTTGTAGTTGATGTAAATGTACAAATTTTTGGTACACTGGGTTCAGTTGATATTAATAGAAATTTCATTTCTTTTCAAGAATTTAGTATTTAGTTATAAAAAATATTATTTTTATAGACGACCACTTCTGGACGAACAATTAGTGATCAAAATAACTATACGACGAGTAGAATTGCCGTTTTAAGAAATAAAGACAAGTACTATGGTCTTCTTTTCACGAACAATGGGCAAAAAGCACAAAAATTACGAAAATAGATAATAAATAATGACGAAAATAGCAGTCCTGCAGAGACCAAAGACGACGAGAATAATTGTCTGCATAAATTCAATGAACACCAAATCTTGTCGAAATAATAGTCGTTAAAAGTTTTGACCACAATTTTTTTAGTCGGGAAGTCGTCGGCAAATTTTTAAAGACGAAACGATTTCGTCGGAAAGGGTGGTCGGTAAAAAACTTATATCGACCACTGCGATATGTTGTCGCCCCGTCGAACTAACGACGGAGCTATTCCAACGCACTTTGGACGAACTTTTCTCGTCATTATTTCATTCTAACGACGAAATTTCGGGTTTTAACGACGAGTTTATTCGTCGTAATAAACCAATATTTTTGTAGTGACACCAAAGGATTATACTGGATGTAGATGTTAACTAATTAGATTAATTAACAGTTAAAAGAATCACGGATCAAAGTGCAACAACGTGCATATTTAGTTGGACAAAATAGTAAACTTGATTAAATTGCTAAGTAATCCTAGTATGGATCGGATTATTAGTGGGCAGTTTTGTAATCAATAAAGAGTATTAATTATAAAATACTAGTACGCCCTAATTATTCATGAGATGAAATAATTGGAGCTAGAGATAAAATAGAATGGAGAGGTTCGGCCCCCTACCCGACGGAAAGAAGAGAGGCCGCCCTCCCTCATCTATTGTTGCGCACTTCGCTTGATTGGATCAAGCTTCCTGATTGCTCTTCTCGTACACTGTCACCACAAATAGTAGAGGAAGATCCAGTTGCTCATCCTACGGTGTGGATACTTGCAAAGGCGTGGACACTACTTCTTCGCAGTGATTAGTCATATTAACAAGGTAACCCTTCTCCTTCATCATGTTATGATGCTTCGCCTGAGATAAGTGAAGAGATTTGGACAATCTTTTTTTTTTTTTTTTTTTTTTTTTTTTTTTTTTTCCGCTGCGTAACCTGCACCAAAACTCTACAGTGGTATGAATGCCACAGGTGGATAGCGCATAATACGATTTATGCGGTTTGTGGGGTTTTGATGCAGGATGCACATCGGAAATACAATCAAAATTCCCTAATCAAATCCCTCCACGAATCGCATGTTAAGCTCTCAAAACGTGATAAAGGAAGTAATGATTACCTTGTGGGTTTGTGTGATCACAACGCAGGCTGATGTCCACGTCTCTACCGGTATCCACACCTTATGATTGGGAATTGGAATCTTCTTCACGCCTTGTGCTAGCTACGTTGAACAAGGAATCAAACGATCACGCAAAATGGGACAAGAGGCCGAAGGGGGGATTTGGCCGTGCTCCTTGCCGTGGGGTATTGGGTTCGGCCACCTCTTGGTGTTCTCTCATTCTCTGTTATTTCACTCAATGATGAATCTTGTGAAATAATAGAGCTAGGACTCCCCTTTTATAGTCAATAACTACTTATGGACTACAAACTTTCCCCAATACTAATCCTGTCCCTACACGGATTAGTCCACTTTGCAACTTTTTCTAACTTACTTTTCATGTGGTTGCGTTTTGATCCTTGATCCACATAATTTTTTAATTAGTCCAACTAATTAACATTCATATTTAGTTTAATCCTTTTTGGTGTGTGACCCTGCATGTTTCTATTAAGTTGGAAGTAAGAATTACAAACATTGAGCGATGTATAGCAACACATCAATGCCACCCAACTAATAGAAATAGTCAGTAATATGAAAGATCTTGTGCCCAATGTTACCGTGTTGTGTATGTCCCTTTGTCACTATATCCGGATTGGACACGACACATAAATGTCCCACTCGTATATCCAATCAATACTTTCTCGATCCTAGGAATAGGCTTATCTGTACAGATAACATCAATATCATAAATTGATTTATCTGAGTCTGGCCAGACATTCCATAAGCACTACCCCTTGAGTGGCCCGTGGATATTTTCTCCCATTATGTGGGAGGGAAAAATTCTATCTACGTCACTACCATCTCTCAGCTTGCTTCCTATCATGTCTTATTACCATTTTTGTAGTTACCCTGTTAGGGTATAACGTTTAAAGATATCAAAATATGATATTTCATAACTAGAGTATCTACTGACTTCAAGTCTAAGGACTAGAATACCATTGTCACTACGAGAAGCACTTGTGACATTCACATAATTCATATGTAGCCTTCTCGTGGTATGTCAATCCTGTATGCCATTACTCCTAATGCATACCCATGTGTTAGACTTGATATCTTCATATCACTCTACCACATACTTGTCTCTCTGTATAATGATCGTCCTATTACTCAATATTCTTAATCAGGGATATTTAAGATAAACAGCAATTGTAATCTAAGAACTTAAGTATTTTAAATATCTCCATAAATAATAAATGAATATTCTATCCAAAACAATGCTCAAACTATAATAATATTGTCTCTAGGCAATCTACTCCAACAGTCTCCCACTTGCAATAGAGCCAAAGCTTTGGAGCTTTGGCCACCTTTAAAGCTTGGCAATCATTCAACAATCCTTAAGAAATATTAATCTGCATACTTGTCCAGCATTATAAAGTCAATATATATACTCAAGAATAGCTGTAAGAGACAATATAAAGTCTATAATAAGGCTCCCAATCCATTGCTGCAACACATAAAACATGTTAGCAAGTATAGCCCAGTATATAAGCATTGTAAACTTCAAAGTTTTGGAGCTTTGAACATGTATCTCAAACTAAACCTGTCTTTCATCATCTTGAAAGTATAACTCCCCATGAGTTTATACACCACATAATTCAGAAGGATTGAATTATCAATCTCCCCTTGCTGAAAGACAAAATAAATATTCTTCCTGCCTTATCTGTCCTGAAACTTAATAGCATTTATAATCCAACAGATAGACATATATATGCAACAAGGGCTCAAATAAAGTCTTATATACATAATTATACAACTCTTACATACTTAAACAAATTACTATCATGTAATTTACCATATCTCCAAGTCGACTAGCATTCTAACAATGTCTAAGCACATATGCGTCACGGAGCACGTTATCGCATATCAAATTAATGCCTTGCTACTTCTTGCTTCTTACATGTCCTTAAAACCTGAAAAAAAAGGGGTAACGTAAAAGGATGAGCTCAACTAGCTCTGTGAGTTACATCTACGCACCTCCGTAGGTTTGGAAAACGAAAAAGAGGCTAACTTTCCATGGAGCATCATGAACATAACTTATTGTCATACATACTTGTGAAACGTGAAAGAGCATGACATTCGTAAAATATAATTTGTATCGTAAAGAAAGCGTAACGTAAAGCATAACTTGAGACTTGTGAAATCATATTGTTCCAAGTAGGAACCTTGCTTAATTCGTCTCACGTGGAGATCATAACGTACTTGAACATACTTGCTTATTTTCTTATCTTATGGCCCGTGTAACCTTCGTGACTTAACATAACATAACATAACATAACGTAGGGACATGTTCATCGCGACGGCTCGTGAGGCGACGCAATGCCTGCTTTATATTACCCCGTTAAAAGGGCCGTAACCTGCCTATACCCGACATGGGGTTTCGCTACGATAACCGTGGCCTTTCTGAAAACGTGTTTTATCTTATGAAACGTCCATTTTTCTTTGTTAGCATCCATGGGGAATAAACATTTCACTTGAGTAAAGAAAGCATAAATACATAATAATAGGGACAATATGAACATAGATAAGCTTTTAAGAAACTTGAGGGTAGGTACAGAATTCGGGAGGTAGGGTAACTCAACTTGCGAGCTTAATCCTTTTATTTGATTCTTCTAAGTCCAATTTCAAACAACTTAAGCATGTTAGCTCTAACTCCAACTTCATATATGTCGCAAAGAATGCTACAAATAACACATATAATCACTTAACACGATTTCAATCCAAGCATAGCACATAGTCACTTAGAATGAAGCCATTCCAAACATAGCACATAATCATTTAGTATGAAATCACTCCAAACATAGAGCATGCATAAATCACTTAGCTAAGTGATACTAGTCTTATGGATGCAACATGAACTAACTTTTCACATACCATATACTTCTAGAGTCTTAACGTCTTATAGATGCATAAGTGATGTCTAATGCGGCACATGAATGAAATATGACATATAATGAACTAAAGCATAACTTACATACACTAGCCTTAAGAAAATTTTGTAAGCTTCCTAAATATGCTTATAAGCAAAGCGTGACCACCGATAGTTCAAAATTCATAAATAATTCAAAACAATTATACATAACCAATTTTTTTTACATAACATAGATAAAGAGCTTAATGATAACGTACAAAATTATCATAAATTATAAAAGCTTCTAAGTATTTTTAAACATTAAAATTTTGAGCTGTTTAGGTGTAAAACAGAGGCTGAAAAGCGGTCATGGAAGTAAACTCATAAAATATTCATATGAACTCTAACAATTATGAAATTTTAAATAGAGGTAAATGACAACGCTGGAAACAACATATCCAAAATTGGTAACAATTGGAGTATAAGAAGTAGATGAAATCGATGAAAAACTTCTCTGGTCTGTGGTTGGACAGATTCGTAAACCAGCCCCAGTATTTGGACGATTAAAAATTAAATATAAGTATAATGACTCTAAAATTTTTACTGTAAAAATATAACATATAAATACACACACTATAATTGTTTCATAATTTTTTGAAGTACGTAACTATTTTTCTCAATTTCTTGAAAGTAAGCACAAAACATGAACTTTATAATTTTCTATACTTCAAAACTTTTTGCATGAAAGAATTGCTCTACCAAAATATGAAATTACACCACCACAAGCTCTAAATCACATACATACCACTACTCATAACATATTCTTACATGAATCAAAGAGGTTTTACCCAACAAACTCACTTTTGCACATGCATGTATGAAGATGATGATGAATCAAGAACATGCAATCATGAATCCACCATGCTTTCATATAAATGAGATGATAAATTCCAAAATTTATCTAAAAATAATGAATCACAAACATGAACTAATGATCAAGCACTTTTCATACCAAGAACATGAACTATTAACAAATTGAACACATAAAGAAGAAAATAGTGCTTACTTATAACCCTTGAGAGGAATTAGGGAATGATCTTGGATTCTTGGAGGTTAGAAGAGCTTGGATTCTTGAACAAGATGAAGATAAGGCTCCCCCAATGCATAGTATAACATTGGACTTGATTTTTTCATGATTTGAGAGGTAAAAAAGTGAGTTTTGGTGGTGTTTTGTGAGGGTGAACACCCAAATCCGGGAATAGTATTTGAGCTAAGAGGAGAGAGCATTCATGGATGTTCTTGATGAAGAAGATGCAAGGAAAAGGAATGAGAGAAATGGAGAGTGATTTGATGGGGGGTATGAGTGGTATACATAGAGTCATACATGTAATGAAAGCACACTATATCATATTATAGTTGACTAGAATAATGGAGGAAGAATTGAGATGTTAAACTAAATAGAAAGACATGCAATTTTGGGTAAATGATGCAAAATCAAAAAATGGAGATGTTAATGCATAAAAAATTAAAGTTTAGAACACAATCGCAAATCCACATGAAGTTTGGGACAAACTAGAAATTTGATACTAACTAAAAAGTTGGTACAAATAACATACGTAAAATATTTCTTTTAAAATTTAGCATACGTAATAAAATTTTAATCTTAACACACATATTTAGAAGATAATAATATCGCTTAACTCATAAACATGCAACATAATTATGCGGGTTACTACACGATGCTTGTCTGTTGTTTGCCATTGGAATTTTACAAAATGGGAAATATGCACTTTTAGTATTTTGAACAATTAACTACATTCAATAATAGCTAGATTATTAAATTTAGCTCCCACTATTTTTCTCGGATTAATAGCCCTCTCCATTAATACGGAAAATATCATATATTCTCTAGTGGGTCCAAGATCCAAATTTCACTTCTTCTTGAGCTTGCTTGGGCAAGTCGCCCAAGAATTAATTATTTAAGTAGGAACACCTTCCAATTGCATCCTATAAAATTATTGATTCAATTAGGGGAATAACCCCTTATTCATTATCTATCTCATAGATAACACCTAATTGCCTTGCCTATAAGTTTATCAATCCAATTGAACTAACCTAGTTGCGTCCAACCTCTTACTTCAACAATAACACATTACTTGCTTGTGTCGTCGCATTATATCATGGTGAATAAAAATCGCCTTGCTTTGGGAAGTCCGAATTTAGTAGACCTTGATCCTGAAGGGTGTTTAAGTAAGAGAAAACGCAATAGATCGCTTGAGGGATTTAATTGTCATTATTAATTGTTTTGTTGATCCTATCAACATGATCTACTTATTTGAATTGGGCAATCCCAAATAAAAGATCAACCTTGTTTATTATTATCTTGTTACGTTTTGCATGCATCATCCATAGACCAAAAATAAATAACAAGATAATAAATAAATAAACATGGCATGGATATGGCCCCTAAGACTAAGATATTACCAAGCCAAAGAAAATATCTATAAGCCCTAAAGTGACAAGCTCATCTCCATGTGCCTCCACCTTGGCCGCGTGTCCTAGGCTTGCGAGTCCTCCATCGTCTTTGTGGTTCCTTGATTCTTTGGTCTTCTTCTCCATGTCTTGACTATCATCTAACTATCTAATACTAGCTAGCATCTATACTAAATAGAAATATCTAACAAGTGAGGGAGAAGACGACACGCATGCCGTAGAACTAATTAATTACATTCATTACAATAAACCAAATCAAACCACAAAATAAACATCCACAACCTAGCCCATATCCATCCATCATGAAATAAAGCACATAAGTAGTTAAAATCCAATTTTCTTGTTCAATTTTAGTTGAATTTGAATTTTATATGGTCAAAATTGTCAAAGGGGCCCACTAAATACTTTGGCCGAAATACCAGAGGACACCCCAAGTCGCCTAGGCGGTCAGCCCAAGCTGCTCGGTCAAACAAACAACTTGGCCGAGCCACCTAGAGCGTACGACTTGGATTGGAACTCGAGGAAGGCGGCGGTCAACCCCTTGGCCGCCCTTCTTGAGTTGTTTCAAAAAAACTTCCTCCTTCCTTGTTGCTTGTTTCCAATTGATGAGAAAAACCCATTTTCACCAATTGTCCCTAACCCTAGATTTTCAAAACCCAAAACCTCACATCATATGTGAACTAACTTTGCCAAATTTTATACGATATATAAAATTGGCGCAATCTCTATTGAATCATATTCAATTTGCATCATATGCTTCACTTCCGTTTTTCGCAAAAAAGTGTAAAACAATAAAAAACTGATAAACGGTAACACTTAAAATCATGTTATGCGCTACAACATGTGGCTCAGATACCACTGTAGGGTTTTGATGCAGGTTACGCAGCGGAATAAAAATAAATTAATCCTGCTCAATACCCTCCACGGATCGCAGGAAAGTTTTTCATAACATGATAAGATAAGAGAATTATGTACCTTAGTTTGTGTGATCACTACGAATAACTCTATCTTCGTACCTATGAGTATCCACACCTTGGATTAGTAGATGGAAACCTTCTCCACGTTTAGTGCTAGCAACGCTAGAAGGAGGGAAGATATCTCGCAAAATGGAGCAACGACGCCTCGGGCCTAAAGAAGCCAACAACACCAATGGGGCGGACGGGTAGGGGGTTTAAACCTCCTAGTTTGTCTCTCTCCTTGCTTTGTTACGTTCTATCAGTAATGACACACTTCTGAGAAAATAACAAACTAGATTCTTTTATATAGTTAATAACTCCTTATTAACTACATAATTTCCCCAAAACTAATCCTCTCCATACACGAATTAGTCCACCTACTTAATTTGCTTGTGGTTGTGTTTAGATTCTCCTGATTAATGAGTCATACTAATTAATGCCCATATCCAGTTTAATCCATGTAGTGTGTGACACCATAGGTTTCTACATAGTCTAACATTGTCCCGTGTCTAGCAACACATCTATGTCACCCAACTAATAGAAATAGTCAGTGATCCGACAAATCTTGTTCCTAATGTTACAGTATTGTATTATCTCTTTGTCTCCATATCCGGATTGAACACGAGACATAATTTTTACACTCGTATATCTAATCCATAGTTTCTCGATCATGGGAATATGTTTATTCATGCAGAAAACATCAATATCTCCATATTGATTTATCTGAGTATGGCCAGACATCCTATAAGCACCATCCTTCGAGTGGCCCGTGGATATTTGCTCCCATTATGTGAGAGGGAAAAATCCTCTCTACATCACTACCATATCTCAACTTGCTTCCTATCATGCCCGATAACTATCTTTTTAGTTACCCAGTTAAAGCGCAACGTTCGATAACATCGAAGCACGATATTTCACAACTAGAGTATCTAGTGACTTCAAGTATAAGGACTACAATACCATTAGCATTACAAGAAGCACTTGTGACTTTGACATAATCTAATGTAGCCTTCTCGTTGTGGGTCAATCCAGTATGCTATCTCCATATCAATCTACCTACATACTGCTCTATAGTGATTGTC
Source organism: Linanthus parryae (assembly GCA_023055425.1). Classification (NCBI taxonomy): domain Eukaryota; kingdom Viridiplantae; phylum Streptophyta; class Magnoliopsida; order Ericales; family Polemoniaceae; genus Linanthus; species Linanthus parryae. The sequence continues at coordinate 27,030,445 of JALGPY010000011.1, read as the reverse complement.
ATGTTAATCAATATAATGGACCAGGGATATTTAAGATAAACAACACATTCAAATATAAGGACTTCATTATATTAAATATCTCCATAAATATTAAATGAATATTCTAGCCAAACAATGTTCATACTAAATCTAGACTGCCTTCAGGGAACCTATTCGAACAAGCATAAACATTGTATGACCTTGGAGCAGTGAGTATGCGATTGCCAGATTTATCATCTTGCACCACACCTTTTTCCTTGTCAAAAATGAATTTATTACCCTTATCACATATGAAAGATAATATGTAGGTAACTAATACGGGATCAATACTCTAGAAGAGGGGGTTGAATAGAGTATGACAAGTTTTGCCAAAAGAGTAGTTTTAATCAACTTTGTAGAAAATATGAAGTGTTTCAAGGACTTGAAATAAGTTTCAAGGACTTGAATTAAGTTTCAAGTCCTTTGAATGAAAATAGATAGTAGAATAGTTTGTTGATAGTTTTCAAGGCCTTGAAATTCCTTTCAAGGCTTTGAACTGAAAACCTGTTTTGAGCAGTTTAACTTGTGCAATTTAGAAACTGAAAAGCGAAGAGCAAAAGACACAAGGAATTTAGAGAGTTCAATCCTCAATGACCTACGTCTCTGCCAGAGGGATCTAATCCCTGCAGAATTTTTGCAACTCACATCTTATTAATCAAAAGCTAAGCCCTAGATCTCAAGCACAGAGAAGTCCCTTACTATGTTACAGCTTGTGGTTCTCACTAGCTTTCTAGTACCTGCTCTAGCTAACTGATCTAATAAGAATCTATTGTTTTTCCACTTGAAAAAAGCACGATATTAAGATAAGATAAGTATCAAATACAAATATATACAAATGCAGTACAAAATGAAGAACATTGTAAAACAGTGAAGCAGTTAAGTCTGCAGTGCTGTTCTCATGCTTGGATTGTGTGAGATGAATCTTCTTCTGTGTTTCTTTTCAATCCTTGAGAGAGTTTGATTTTTTCAGCAAAAAGTAGTGTTCGAATTCTCTCAACAGTGTCCTCATTCTGCTTGATGGAAATGCAAAATATATAGAGGATCATCTTCAACAGATTTTCCTAAAATCATTCAGCTTATCTTTGACTCCTTAACAGTTCAATCCCAACGACTAGTTGCTCGGTATCTTCAAAGATATTCATCTGATCTTCCTTCAGAAGGTCTTAGGAAAGTCCAGACATGATTCCATACGAGTTGGATTCAACTGCAAGCTGGATTTCCTTTTCTGCATTTAGATAAGTTAGGAAATAGTTCTTGCAAAATAGGTAGCTAGTAAATCCTGCAAAAAATCAGTCAACCAGTGAGATTAAGTCATGATTAAACATCTGATTAGTTTGGATTTCATCATCAAATAAATCATAATCAATCAAAGGGGAACAGAGATCAAATCAGGACGAAAACTCCCCATGAATTCATACTTTTATTGCAGTACTGTTTCAAAGGCTTCGAATGCTTTTTCAAGGCCTTGAAACAGTCTATGAACTTACAATCTCCCCCTTGATGAAAGATTAAACCACTAATCTTTTTGGAACTAAGATTCTGCAAAATAAATACATTAGTAGCATGGAATAACAATTATATGGAATCAAAAACTAACATAGTTAGCAGAAAAAAACAATTAAGTAAACTCTAAAAACATACTAAAGCAGTTCAAGTATCCATATAACCTTGTGATCTTCACAAGTTCTTATTATTCAGAAAAGAACACCTAAAACAACTAAATTTCTCCCCCTTTTTTACTTTCATCAAAAAATAGAGAGAAAATGTTGGATCGAAAGTTTGTGAAAAAATTTAAAAGCATAGAAAAATTGGTAATAGAGCAGAATATTTTCAAGGCTTTGAAAATAGGGTAGAAAGAAAGATTGGAATCAAGGCTTTGGGTCTGCATCTCTCTTGTCTCCAGTATCTTCCCCTTGATCACTTTCTTCCTCTTCTGCATCTTCAGCATCATCCCCTTGAGCAGCTCATCTCCAGGTTCATCATCAGCCACAGTTTCAAACATGCCAGCAGAAGTCATAGGTTCCTTTCCTTTCTTTTTCATCTGCAAAGACTCTTTGAGAAGCTCCTCAGTGTCAATATTGTCTTCATCAATCAATCCCTTATCTTCTGCAATCTGTTTCCTAGCTTCCTCTTTATCAGCTTGTTTCCCAGTACCCTGATCTCCTGCAGTGAAACACCCCGGGATCTCGGTTCAGGGTTAATGCGCGAATAGATAACCAAAAGTAGAAATATGTTTACGAATATTAAAATTTAGCTAATAAGTAAAAACGATCTTTGAAAAAACAAGTTTACAATATCAAACTGTTTTAAAACTATGTGGTCTAACTTAAGCTAAACATCTTCGTCTCGATCCGCGTTCCCATCCCCCACCTTGATTGTTGACCGGCGGTTTTAAAATTGCAAAAGACGACGCAGTTTTAAAGAAAATGATCAGTAAAAACTGAGTAAATACACACTACGACATGTAAAGAAATGAGTTGCACGGAAGCATGAGTTGAAATAAATCAAGAGATTTTAAACATTAAAACTAACAAGTTGTGGAATTCGAAACAACTGAAAGTAACCGAGTAACGAAAACCTCTCAATTTAAGACCATTGAGAAACCACGAGTATTCGGTAATATATCCAGAGTAAACAAGTCCATTTAAGTTGATAACGATATTAGTTCATGAGTAGCTAAAGCTTTCAAAATAATTTCAATCGATTAGGGCAAATCTAGAGCCACAAACAACATCAATAGAGTAGTCAATTTTCTTTCAACTTCAATCAACAGTTTAATTTAGCTGAGACATGTCCAGAGCCACCAGCAGGAGCTATGTAGATAAAGGGATCACGAAGTAGTCATAAAGGATTCCTTCTAGGGTCTATCAAACCCTATTCCACCCGAGCATTAAGGGAGCCCATTCATCAACCCCGCTCACAACATTAGCCAAAAGGCCTTAAGTTTCGACAACCCTATACCGTAGTGATCCTTACAAGTATAAGTAGCACTCTATAGCTCTACAAATCCCTTGGGCTCAATACAATAGTACATTTTGGCTCATCGGGGGCGGATTTGTGAACAATTAAGCTCTATCCAATAAAAGTAAGCATTTCTTCAATGGCCGTAGCCATATATAACGGGAGGATCGCTTGGCGCCTCCAGCCGAAGCCATAATAAACAGAACTCTGTACATCAACCTAATCAATTAGAGGTATTTTATTTCTTCTCTTTCACATAAACATGATCAGAATATCAACATTTCACAAGTAATTTACGAGTGTTCTCAAATGAGATGTATAAAATAGTTTAACAACTTTCGAGTGGAAAACATGCATTCGCATACTATTTCATATAACAAAACGTTCATTCCAAAACTTCATACGCATACGCACATTTTGATAATTACATGTCGCACGTATGTACTTACCACTGCGTCAAATAACAACGACAAGCAATTCTAGAACTCCAGCAAGGACACTGGTCTCATACGATGCTGGGTCTCACAGTCAATGCGACAGCACGAATACATACGTCTACTTCGAACGTTCCTTAATAACTGCTGGATATACACAAGTAAAGTATACAACCTATTAACATATACCCTCTATATGAGGTTGTATGCAAGAATGCAATGAAATGCAGGTCATGCAACCTAATTGGCCAAAATGCCCCTGATACTCCAAAACCGTCTAGTACAGCGTCTGACACTTCCTAGATCCCAAATTATACTCATATTGGCCCAAAAACATGCAAGAATTAAATTCAAACTCTTCCATATGAACTTAGCAACGAAATCTACAACTTTCAATAAATTACACTTAGGCCCCTAAAGTTTAGTAAAATTGCAAAAAGGCCCCAACTATAGACTTAGTCAACCGACCTGAGAATGACATACGCGTACTCAAAATACGCATAAAAGACATGGTGACAAACTCCAAGTTAATAAACGAAACTTATTCAATGCTTAAGTGAAAATTTCCTTTTGGCCCTCTTATACAGTTAAGTCAAATTAGGGTTTACGGAAAGTCAAACTTGGTCAAAATTTATATTTAGACTCAGAATATGAATACGAACAAGTTTCATGAAGAACGCTAAGTCTAGAAATGTTGTCCAAATGCTCAAAACCGAAGGTCAGAGATAGCGAAAAGTCATTCAAGTAGTCAACTTCGCGGCTCATTTCTGAGAAATTGGGAAGGATTTTTGAGAAAATGGGAATGGGGTTTTGAAGATGAAAGTTCAAGGATTCGAAAACAAATTTGAACTCCTAGAAACTTCAATTATTCAAAGAGATATCGCTTGTCAAAGTTGGACGAAAATTCCGATTCAACACTTAGGATAATTCAAGAGTTTTACACGAGTTCAAAGCAACAAATTTAGGCTTTATTTGTGAGAAATCCGTTAAAAAATTGAAGATGACCTATAGAGGATGAAATGAAGTATTATATACCTGATTTACACAGGAGAAAAGAGATCTAGATCTCATTAAGTTTTGAAGAAGATGCAAGGGTTAGAAAATGGGTGTTTCACCACAGCATTCTATACTTAGAAAATTTTGAACACTTGACAGCCAAGAACACACCATCCACCACGCTCACTTGCCATGTTCAAGCCCGATTTCAGGGGGTTTAGAGATCTAATTTGAAAAAATTTAAAACACGAAAGCCAATAATCTAGGGATTAGAGAAAGCAAAGGCTCACTCAAAACGGATTAAAACGAGGGAGATACAAGCATTTGAACAGGGGTGGTTTTTGTGCCGGAAAACTAAGAAAGGACGAGAAAAATCGTACCAAACCAACCTCTAAACCAATTTTTGGTAAATTTCAGGTTTCTAGCATGATCAAGCATGTCCTAGGGTTCATTTAGATGCAGCACCGCAAAACAAGAAGAAATAAGAGGAATACCGAGTTTTTCGACGAACCGCGCAATTCTCGCGGAAATGGCCGAATCTGGCGAGATTTGCTGCCCAATTCCCGACAATTCCCAGAACTGATCAAAACCAAGTATGAGTGAAGAATGGTCGCTCTACCTGATTCCCATCATCACTTTGATTTTCCCGACGGGTTCTTCAACCCGGAATCCGGCGAAGCCGATTCCGGCGATTCACGTGATGAGAGAGGGTGAGTTAGAATCCCCTCGACCTCAGCAGTTGGAATACCAGGGTTAGGTTCTCCGATATACAACATGCAGAGTTTGACAAGAATTTAATCTAGGGTTCTTGAGTGTTACCTTCGATTTTGACATCAAAACTCGATGAAATCTCAAATTGATTTGTACGTATTGCTCAGAGGACTGATTAGGTGCTGTGGTAGGAGCATTTTTTTATTTGGAGAAAGAAATGGTGGCTGCCTTTGTGGTGGTGGTGGTTTCATGGTGGAGAGGGTGGTGGTTGGTGGTGCTAGAGGGAAAGAAGAAGAAGTTGATGAAGGAGGAGTCTTTTGTCTCCAAAAGAGATGTAAAATTGAAATGTTTATAGCATGAGTGAGTGTTTGTACTTGTCACTAGAGCCATATGCCTAAATTGCATGTGTGACACATAGAGGGGTGCTAAATGAAATTAACAGATGTCCATAGTCACAATCATAATTTCCTCTCAACCTTTGATAATTATGAATCTGACCTCACATATTTCTAGTGCCTTAAGATCATTCTAACAACTTCCAAATATTTCAAACACTCCATAGTTCTAACTTTAAAGACACAAGAAATTATCTACACATTTTCCCCCAAAGTCTTGATATTGCACTTAGAGCAGGCTTCAAAAATAGGGGTGTTACATGCAGCTTCATCCTCAGTTGTTTTTTCATCAAACAAATCAGCTGTAGAGCATGCCTTCTTTGATCCCTTTGGAGCTCGTGAGAGTTCTTCCTCAGCACGTATCAGATTAATACTTTTGAAGACACTTTCAACCATGTATTTTATCTATTTGAATTCAAAAACTAGCTCAAACTGTCCCTGCTTTAATTCATCCAATTCATTCTCAATGAAATCTAGCCTTTGAATCACCAGCGATTGGTCTTGAGATGGAGGAGGTAGGGTTGAAGGAGAGGGTATGGACTTAGGTTTAGGAAACTTCTTAGACTGTAGCTCCTCATTAGACAATTCATACTAGAGTTTCCAAACTCCCTCATTGGCTTTAACTATTCCAATCCTTTAAAAAGCCTTTTCATCAAGCATTCCAATGCCAGTTGTGATTGTCTCTTCCCTGTCTACAGGTATGTATAGGTGATCAAAGAATATGGTAAGGAGATTGGCCTAAGGTAGAGGGTGCTTCCTTTACTTGGTACAAGAGTGAAGCATGAGTTCCATCACAATGGTTGGCAAATATATCTCATAACCATGCATGATAAAATACATCAAATATAGAAATCTGTCAGAAAGCAACTCCTTAGAACTACACACCTCATCAAAATGGTAAATAGAATTTTCGCTTCAACAGTCAACACAGAGTGTGTCAGCAGTTTTGAGGAGGTAGCTACATTGGGTAGAAAAATTATTCATTGACCAATTTCAAGGCTTCAGCTCTGCTGTGATGATTGTCAAGGTTGTAACTCTTAGGAAACCCCAGAACATTAGAAAACTCATGTGATCTGAATCCATATCTTTTCCAGCAACCTTAGAAGATATAACTAGATTCAAGGTCTTAATTTGCTTCATGTTTAGATAGAATAGTCTGGTAAGTCTACGGTATGCAACTTTTGATGGATTAAGAATCTTCCATAAAGAACTTCGTTTCAACCTCCTAATGCACTCCAGATTCATATCATTCAACATGTTGATGCTGATCATACTACAATATTCAATACGAGAAGTGGCAAAACCATCCAACCAAATTCCTCTTGCTGAATGATTAAAAAATCATTTACTAGAAATGACTTTCTTACCAGGAGAGCTTTGTTTTGCAGAGAAGATATGAATTTCCTTGCCATTGTCCTTCTGTGGTACCTCAATCTCTTTTCCAGTGACCTTTTCTTTTCCTTTTTCAGACTTCTGAGGCTTTTTCTTTGTTTATTTAGGGCTTCCAATTTGAATTCGTTTCTGTTTCTTAGAATCCACTGTTGGATCAGACTTCTTCTTCTTGCTTGAGACAGCAGTCTGTTCTTCGTTTTCCTTCTTGCTCTTCTTATTTGGTGGAGGAGAGGAGGGTTTAGGTGGACTAGGAGTTCTGTAAGTGGATTCATCACTGATGGTTTGCACTTCCGCTTCTGCAGTCTTCCTCTTTTTCCTTGAACTCTTCTTGGAGCCTCTAGTTATCTTGATTCTGTCTGAGGTTCTTCGAGAGTCCATTAGAGTTTGGGGTATTTTAGAAGAGAGAGGCAGGAGTGATAGATACGAGAGAGAAGATAGGAAATAAGTAGCAAAAAGTTTGAGTTTGAATAGAAAACAAAATATTCCCATATATTTGAGAAATGAAGTTTGACTGAAATTCAAACTCCTGAAGGAAATAAAATAATTTGCTACGAGTCCTAGAAATAATTGATTTTAATTTCAAAAATAATTTTAGGCAATTATCTACAGAGATAAAACCCAACATTGGTGATCATTTCATTGACTATGTAATACAAAATTTTATTTTCAAGGCTTTGAAAATTTGTGAAAAGACCTTGAAATGCCGCAGTACTGAAGAAAATAATTTCAAGGCTTTGAAAAGCTTTTGAAGGCATTGAAAAACTTTCAAAAACACACAACCTTACCTGATACTCCCCCTAAACCAGTGATTCCTTGTTTACCATGCCCACTCCCAATCTCAAGGCTGAGAATCCTTCATCTGGGAATGGTTTAGTGAAGATATCTGCAAATTTCATATTAGTAGGCAGAAATTCAAGCTAGATATCACGCCTCTCTGCATGATCTCTAATGAAATGGTGTCTGACATCTATGTGTTTGGTTCTTGAGTGCTAGACTGGATTCTTTGAAATAGATATTGCACTAGTGTTGTCACATTTGATAGGAATTTATATGAATTCAAATCCCAAGTATCTCATCTGTTGAGCTATCTATAGCACTTATGAGCAGCAAGCTTCGGCTTCTATGTATTCAGCTTCTGCAGTTGACATTGATACTGAGTTTTGCTTCTTAGAATGCCACCTTATCACAGATGAACAAAGATATTGGCAACACCCTGAGGTGATTTTCTATCAACTTTATACCGTGCAAATTCAGCATCTGAATATCCAACACAGAGAGAAGTTAGACTGTTTTGGATACCAAAACCCTAAGTCTTTGGGACCATTGAGATATCAGAAAATTCTTTTGAGAGCAACTATGTGTGATTCCTTTGGATCAGCTTGGAATCAAGCACACATACACACACTGAACATGATGTCTAGTCTACTAGAATTAAGATAGATAAGTGAACCAATCATACGTCTATACTCTTTCTGGTTCACACGCTTACCATTTTGATCTTTGTCTAAAGATAGAGTGGAACTCATAGGTGTTCTAACTACCTTGGACTGGGACAAGTTGTATTTTTAAAGCAAGTCCTTGGTGTACTTTATATGATGTAGAAAAATTCCCTTCTTCATTTGATGCACTTGAAGTCCAAAAAGGAAATTTAACTCTCCCGTCAAGCTCATCTCAAACTCCCTGCTCATAAGACTTGAGAAATCCTTGGAAAGAGACTCATTAGTAGGACCAAATAGAATATCATCAAGATATAACTGTACTACAAGAATAAATTTCTCATGACTCTCCGTGAAAATATTTTTTTCCACTAATCCTCTTTTGAAATCATTTTCAAGTAGAAATTCTGACAATCTTTCAAACCAAGCTCTAAGAGCTTGTTTCAAACCATAAAGAGCTTTGTCAAGTTTATAGAAATAGTTTAGAAACTCTTCACTTTCAAAACCATAAGGTTGAGCAATATAAACTTCTTCTTGCAGATAACTATTCAGGAAGGCACATTGAACATCCATTTGAAAAAATGCGATGTTATTATGAGATGCAAAAGCAAGTAACAATCTAATTGCTTCTAACCTGGCAACAGGAGCAAAATTATGCTCATAGTCTATACCTTATTCTTGATTGTAACATTGAGCAATTAATCTTGATTTGTTTCTTATAATCTTACCATTCTCATCAAGCTTGTTTCTGGACACCCACCCTGTGTCAATCACAGAATGATCTTTGCGAGGAGGAACTAGATTTCAAAACATGTTTCTTTCAAACTCATTGACACTACTAGAAATATTAGCAAAAGCGTCATTAGATTAATGAGGTATTTGCTAAAATTAATGATGCATTTAGCAAACACAGCATTAATTGCAGCATTAATGCTAATGCTGCATTAGCCAGTGCTGTTTTTTGCATTGCACCATTAAGCTAATGCTGCAAAGAAAAGCAGCATTATTTGCAGCATTAACTAATGCTGCACAACTAGTTCTCCAGGAAGCTAATGCTACAACGAAAAGCAGCATTACTCATGAGTTCAATTTGCATAGAAATGATGCAGTCTGCTTCTTGTAATGCTTCCTTCACATTTTAGGTTCTACAAGACAAACAAAAGCATTAAAAGAGCACAAGTTCTTTAATTGAGATCTAGTTTGAGTACAAGTGGATGGATCAGAAATAATGTTGTCTGAAGGATGTGCTGAAAGGAATTTGAATCTCTCTCTTGATGTCCAGGGTTCTGGTTCTCCAGGAAGCTTTTCAAGTCTTTGAAAGCTTTAAGAGGAGTCTTGATCTGTTTCAAGGCTTTGATATGCATTTTCAAGGCCTTGAAAATGTTTTCTGTTATCCTGCAAGATTTCTTTGTAACCACCTTCTCGATTGTCATCATCTGCCTCATGATTGTTCATATTTAAGTCTGCAAAACTTTCACTCAAATAACCATCATAGCTTTCAGCAAAAACAACATGAATTATTTCTTCAAAAAGATTGGTTCTCTTGTTATAGACTCTATAATCCTTGCTAGTGAGTGAATAACCAAGAAAGATACCTTCATCACTTCTGGCATCAATGCCAATATTTTTCTTACCATTTTTGTGTACGAAACAGGTACACCCAAGAGGCCTGAAGTAAGAGATATTTGGCTTTAACCCTTTGAAGAGTTCATAGGGAGTTTTCTTTAATCATTGGCCTACTCATGCACATGTTCAGAATGTAGGTGGCAGTGTTTACAGCTTCTTCCCAGAAGGATTTTGGCAACTTGTTCTCCAGAAGCATTGTCCTAGACATGTCCTCAAGAGTCCTGTTCTTTCTTTCAACTACTCCATTCTGTTGAGGAGTTCTAGGAGCAGAGAAATTCTGAGAGATATCAAACTTAGCACAAAAAGAATCAAATTCAAGTTGATCAAATTCTTTCCCATGATAACTTCTGATAGAAGAAATAGGTAAGTTTTTCAAAGTTTATAGCTCTTTACAAATCTTTGAAAATTCAAACACAGCTTCAAACTTTCTCTTAAAAACATTACCCAAGTAAATGTAGAGAAATCATCTACAATAACTAACGTATATTTTTTACCCTTTGGAGAATAATTTCTCATAGGACCACAGAGATCCATGTGAAGCGATTCAATGGATCTAGTAGTATTTACAAAGTTCTTGGGCTTGAAAGAGCTTCTTGTCTGCTTGTTTTGCATACATATTCAACTTTCAAATTAATGGCAGGTAGACCTCTGACAAGCTCTTTGGAAACTAGTTTGTTTAGAGTACGCAAGCTTATGTGTCCAGGATTTCCAAGCCTAAGTTTTGAATCTTCTTTCAAGGCTTTGAGACACTTCAGACTTTCTCGTGCAACTTTGTTAGTATTCAAAGAGTAAACATTATTTGATCTAAAGGCTGTGAGTATGAAATTGCCTGATTTTTCATCTTGCACCCTACATTTCTTTTTGTCAAATATGAACCTATTTCCTTTGTCACATAATTAAGAAACACTAAGCAAATTATATTTAAGACCATCTACAAGATACACATATGAGATAGAAGTTTCATAAATGTTACCAACATTCCCAATTCCTATGATGTTGCATTTTCCTTTTTCTCCAAGTGTGATTGTTCCTCCTGAATGTTATTTCAATTCTGAGAATAAAGAACTCTTGCTACTCATGTTTCTGGAGCAACCACTATCCATGATCCACTTATGTTCCTTGCTTTTGGTGACAACCTACATGTTCTTTTCAGAACCTTCATCATGCTTGGTCATAAGGAATAGGTTGTCTTGATCTTCTTCATATACAAAATCATTAGAAGAATGAGAATCACTCCAAGAAGCTACCATAGCTTTCTTTCTTCTGTCATGATCCTTCTATGAAGAATGCTTGCTCTTCTTGTGAGGACAGTCTCTAATCAAGTGTCATGCATCACCACACTCAAAGAAATTCATTACTATAGGTTTATGAGAAGAGTTTTTACCTTTGTATTCCTTGCTACTATAAGATTCATATTTGTCCCTGCTGAGGTCTCTATTTCCAAAGTTCTTCTTCATTTTGAGAATATGGCCAAGGCTTTGCAAGTAGGAGCACATGGATCTTCTTCATAATCTTCCTCCTTTTCAAGGCTTTGATATGGTTCATTATCTTTAGCCTTAAGTGCTAGGTTCTTCACAATTTCTGGTAGTTCTCCATCAGCTTCATTCATGGAGATTTCATGAGTGAGTAGTTTTCCCTGTAAATCATCTAGTTGAAGAGATGATACATCTTGAGCATCTTCAATAGCAGTGGTCTTTGGTTCACATTTGTGAAACAACCCCCTTATCTGACTCGGACAAGACCAGGAGGGCGATGCTAATAGTAACGGCAAAAATCAAAAGCATAACATCACAACTTATTTATTTATTACATAATATTAAACATTACAAAAGTATCGAGATATAACATGTGTCTAAAATTAAAATTACTATCATTGCTAACTAGACTAGATTCTACTCGTGATGATATCCATCTGAGTGAGTCTCGTACCCAGCTACACCCCAGTCTTCAGCTTCTAAACCTGCAGTGGGAAGGAAACAAGAACCGCAGTTTTTATAGTCAGCATGGAAATACTGAGTAAGTAACACCCAAGCACGTAAAACGGGGGATGAGGCATGACTTTCTTTTCACAATAAATATAAAGAGGAAATAAATCAGAAAAGAGTAAACTTGATGAATAAATTAGGAACACGAATAAAATTCTTATCTTCTCTATTTTCATTCTTGAACTTCAAACGAGGAGAATTGTTCCCAATCTCTTTCTTATTTTCTTTTATAAATATCCAAATCTCAGAGAAACTATATTATTAACTTTGGTTACACGGGGATGATCTACTATTCTATCAGTAGCAGCCATGACCTTAAGTGTCGGCACCCCACTTAGACTACTCGCGGCCAGAGAGGTGAGTACATGGAGCTACCCGGCAGGTTGCGATAGGGTTAAAGATAATACCGGTCGAGTGACTGCAGTCAACACGACCAATCTAATCGAAAGCAATCAAACGATCCCCGCACAACTCATTCCCCTTTACGTTAATTACGAATTATTATTCGCGTGACAGTATCAAACAAAACAACTTCTTTAAAATGTAAGAAATTCAAAACTATACATGTAGATAATCAAGAAATGTATTTTGAGACAAGTGTTAAAATTAAATTAAGACACGAAAGGAACTAGGCACGCAAGACTTGGCATGTTTACTGACCTTACTTGTGTAGCAAAAACACGTCCTAACAGCGGCTCGGGCGTACAAAGATGTCACCTACAAATCGTAACTTCTACGTCAATAAATATTCAAATAAAATGTTATAAGTCCTGACGAGCGTTATTTTTATTTATACGCCTAAACCCCCACAGTTAATTTCCTAAAGTTTTATTATTTAGTAATAATTTTGTAAAACAACACGTCTATTTTAAACGACTAATATGTTTAAGAAAATTTCTACACGATATTAAAGTAAAAACAAGCTAGCGAAATGTCAAATTTTACAAGTGTTAGATATTCAAATTATAAACTAAGTGATTAGGCAATTTTAGTAAATCTTTTAATAAAAACATTTCTTATTTATTTTTTAACAAACAACTAAAATATTATTTTGACAACCGAATTATTTTTCCAAAATTAGGACGGAAATTAGTATTATTAGAAATTATTTCTAATTCGGAGACAACATTTTTATTTTTAGCGAAAAGTGTGAAGTTTAAGTTAAAGACATATAGAACCTCTAAGTTGTGTTAAAAGTTGTCACGTACCCCAAATATTACAAAAACACTATTGACAAAACACACTAACAACCTTCCGAGTTTCTTAAAGTACAAACAGCCCCCTTTTTGTTATGTAATTAAACTTTCTCTAAATTACTATTTGACCCCCTTTTTACAAAACTTCAAGTTCATCAATCTAGATTAGGATTCAATCTAGAATTTTGATTATCTAGAAAAACTAATTGAGAGTTTTAGGACATACCTAGGCCAAAAATTGCCGGAAACCATCAAGAAATGAGTCGGGTCGGAGCTTGACGTCGGAGTCGCCGGAGTAGAGCTTCGTGGCTGGATTTAATGGCTTCTCTGTCATGGTCTAAGCTCTCCAATGGGTTGGGGGAGGGGGGTTCCTAGGAGCCTTTTGGAAGAAGCTCAGGTTCTGAGTGGTGCTTAAGAGCTTGGCCAAAAAATTTGGCCGGCTTTTATGGAGGTCGGGGTTGGCGGCAGTGGTTCTGCAACGCTGCTGCTGCTAGGCCTCTGTTTCTGGATAGAGAGGGGGATGAGACAGAAAGTAGAGAGATGGGGAACAAGAGGGAGAGAGAGATTGAGCAGTGGGTTTGCTCGGTGGTTCGTGCTGCCAGAGGTTCGGCGGTGGTGGTGGCTGTGGCTACGACCACTAGCTATTTCTGCCGCTGCTGAGTCTCAGACAGGGAGAGGGAGAGAAGAGAAGGGAAAAGAGGTAGAGAGATATGGTGGTGGGTTTCCTCTGGTGTTGCGGAAGGTGGTGGTGGTGGTGGTGATGAGTACCGTGGTGACGATGGTGATGGTGATGTTGAGGATGGCGGCTGGTGGTGAGTAGGGGAGGGGGAGGCTGTCATTTATAGCAGGGGTTTTTTGTTGGGGCGGTGAGAACTCTCCCGAATGATTTGGGGCGGTGGTGATGAATTTTCCGTGAAGGCAAAGCTTGACGAAGGAGGTTGGGGAGAATTTATAGGGTGCGGGTGGTGTACCATCCACCTAGGTGATTGGGTATGACAATCCTACCTAGTCTCGCGGTGGTCGGACACGCGCTAAAATTAACTATAATTTACGGAACGTTACGTATTAATTCTCGAATACTACCTTAATTTTTTTCCTAAAATTTTACAAATATAACTCGATAAATTACCCGAATTTTATTTTGAAACTAAAATTCTTTTTAGTCTTTTAAAATTACCGTTTTACCCTTGCTAATTAAACGGGATACAATTTTCCTTTGGGAAGGCTTATCAAGATCTTCCTGACTTTCTCTTCATTTGAAAAGGACTTCCCCAAGGAACTTAGATTGTTGACAATTGTGAACCTCTCGAACATGTCCTTCATGAATTCATCTCCATTCATTTTAAACAGTTCATATCGTCTAAGGAATATATTGATCTTTGTTTGCTTCACTTGGCTGGTTCCTTTAAAAGTCACCACAAGCTTGTCCCATATTTCCTTAGCAGTCTTGCAGCCTGATCTGTTGAATTCATCTGCACTCAAAGAACAATATAAGATTGTGCTCTTCGGAAAGATCCAAGTGTGCACCTCAAGTAGGGAACAGGAACCCAAAGAGATGTAGGGTTGTGTGTAGGGAGAGGGTAAGCAATGGTAACTCTCAGAGAGAGAGACAACTTAATGGCAGAGCTTCTGTAAGTCCAGAAGCACTAGTGTGTCACTCGTGTGTCGCAACGGAGGGCTAAAGATCCTATATATAGTGGGTAAGTGACCGTTGTGAGGGGGTTAATGCACCATCAATGGCGGCTTAATGGTAGCCACCGTAACGGCACGTTCGACCGTGTATATAGGAAACGTTAGGCACCTGACTGTACATATCGGAGACCGTTATGAGGTCAAGCGGGGTTTATAGGACTTGGCCATTAAGTCTCTCAAAGCAGTTACAAAGAGTCGCGCGCGAGCTAAGTTGTCGCACGCGCGCGATGGGCCTTACCCCAGCCTCCAAGCCACTAAGTCCCTACAATTCCCGTGTTGGTATGCAAGGGCCCTGTCTCGCAGCCCCCAAGCGGATAAGCATAAGTAGTTATCCGGTGTGTATGGAGCACGCCTGGGTGTGCTGGATGGTTGCCACGTGGCTATGATCTGTCTGTCTGGAAAGCACCATCTACAAAGATATCCATATCTCTGTAGTTCTTAGAAAATTTTTCTAATTTAGAAGTTGAAAGTGAATCCTCGGTCTTGGAAGTTCTAATCCCATCCTTTTCTATGTAAAATGTTTGAGGACCATTCTGGATAATGGACCACAACTCAACATCTTGATCGATGGTGAACATGTTCATCAAGGCTTTTGTAGGATTTTGATATGGATTACGCAGCGGAATAATAAAAATAAAAATCCGTTCAATACCCTCCAAGGACCACATGACTAGAATTCATAACGATGGTAAAGGATGAGAACATCAAGTACCTTAGTTTGTCTCCTTAATGACTTCACGTGAAATATTTTCCACGTCTCCATGCAAAGTCTACTCCTAGGATTGATCCCAGATCCTCCACACCTTTGTGTTAGCTAGGGAAGGATGAGGAAGAAGTAGATCACACAAAACGAGACCAAAAGAGACCACGTCTCTTTGGCCGACGACGAGGAGGGGCCAACTAGGGGGGATCGGTTCGGCCCTCCTTGTTGGCTCTCTCCTTTCTTTGTTCTTTCTCTCTTGTGTGATAACAATTATGAAAGGGGAGTATGCAGATGAATAAGCAACACATATAATGTAGAAGGGGGGGGGGGTTGAATAGAGTATGCCAACTTTTTGCAAAATTAGAGGAGGAAAAGAGTTTTAGTATTAGTGCAAAGGAGTTCAAGGCCTTGAACACAAATTCAAGCCTTTGGAATGAAATACAGTTTGCAATAAAACAGAAAAGTATTTTTCAAGGCCTTGAAAAGAGTTTCAAACCCTTGAAAAACAAACAAGTTTAAGTGCTGCAAAAACTATGAATGTGAATGAACTGTAAATGCAAGAGACAAAGGATTTATAGAGTTCAGTACACTTGGACCTACATCTCTACCTCAGGGATCTTCTCCCTGCAGGATTTTCAACTCAATTCTTATTAATCAAAAGCTAAGCCGTATATCTCAAGCACAGAGAATTTCTTACTTTGTTACAGCTTGTGGTTCTCCCTAACCTATCTAGTACATGCTCTAGCTAACGGATTAAGTAATAATTCTATATTATTCACTTTGAACAATCCTTAAAAATGATGTATAGAAGTATTACAGAAATTATCTACCAATAAAGTACAATACAGAAGAACACTAGAGTAGAAAACTGCAGTGAAGAATGCAGTGAACTTCTGTGTGTTGGATTGTGAGAGTGATGAACTTATTTGATGCTTGTCAAACCAGAAATTTGTCTCTCTTTTTGCCCGTTCACTTATCTCTTTTTATGCTTCAAAATGGGCTCTAATTATACAGTTTGAAATTCTGCAAATCTTCCTAGAATTTCAGCAACAACTTCCTGTATTTTAGGCAATAGCTTTGACTCTCTTCAACAGCCTTCTCCAACGGATAGTTGATCACAATATTCATAGATTTTGATGTGATATTGTCTTTAAACAAATTGAGAAGCTGTTAAGAAGATCTGATTAATCACAGGATCCTCTTCATTAAGTAGTTTCCTTCCTGCAAAAGTCAGATAAGGAAATAAATCCTGCGAATATAGGAGGTAAAATATCCCTGCAGTACTGTGTCAAAACAATGGATTAAAACATGTTAGATATATCAAAAAAATTTGTCTTTCATCATCAAAATAATAAATTAAGTATAGGGATGGTATTAAATCAAAAGAGTTTAGAAAAACTCCCCCTCAGAACATGTATACCGGTCAGAAAGTTTAAACGCTTGGAATCCTGGTTCAAGGCCTTGAAATAGCTCTGCTATTTCAACTGTGAAACCTGATTCAAGGCTTTGAAAACTTGTTAAAGGCATTGAAATACCTATGTATTTCAAATCCATGAAACCTGTGACCTTACAAATTATGACATAACTTACGAGAAAATAAGCTAAGAGTGTTCTTCATATAGTCTAACAACTCCTTGTTAACTACATATTAGCCCCTCCACTAATCATGTCCTTAAATGGATTAGTCCATCTTGAAAATTAGTCCTACTAAGTTTGTAAGTGGTTGCGTATTTATAATTATATTTTAATTAGTCCTATTAATTAATTCCCAAGTCCAGTTTAATCCATAGGGAGTGTGACCCCATAGGTTTCTACTCTAGTTGGTAGTAAAAATTACTAACATAGAGATGCTCCTAACAAGGCATCTATGCCACCAAAAAAATAAGAAATAGTCAGTAATCCGACAAACCTCGTGACCAATTTTACTTTAGTGTATTATTCCTTTGTCTCTATATCCGGATTGGACACGAGACATACAAGTCACACTCGTATATCCAATCCATAGCTTCTCGATCCTGGGAATAGTCTTGTCCATGCAGATAACATCAATATCCTATATTGATTTAACTAAGTTTGGCCATACATTCTATAAGCAATACCCCTAGAGTGGCCACATATATTTTCTCCCATTATTTGGGAGGGACAAGTCCTCTCTACATCACTACCATCTCTAAAATTGCTTCTTATCATGTCCGATTACTACCTTTATAGTTACTCGGTTAAGGCGCAACGTTTGATAATATCAAATCATGATCTCTCACAACTAGAGTATCTAGTAACTTCAAGTCTAAGGACCACAATACCATTGTCACAACGAGAATCATTTGTGACTTTAGATAACTTGTATGTAGCCTTCTCGTTGTGGGTCAATCCAGTATGTCATTACACCTAATGCATACCCATGTGCTAGACTTAATATCTCCGTATCAATCTACCTACATACTAGTCTATAGTTAATCGTCCGGTTAATCAATATAATGGACTAGGGATATATAATATAAACAACACATTTGTAATCTAAGGACTTCATTATATTAAATATCTCCATAAGTAATACAATGATTATTCTAGCCAAAAACAATGTTCATACTAAATAAGATTGCCTCAAGGGCATCTATTCCAACAGTCTCCCACTTGCACTAGAGCCAATATGGTGCATCTCGTGTTCCTATATATCTAGTGTGTCCTTCAAGCTTGTGCTTTGTCTGTGGATCAGACAGATTCTCATCTGTAGAAATCTTGCATATCCTCACATCTCCTCGATCGACAATCTCTCGAATAAGACGGAACTTCGAGTACGTGCTTGGATTTTTGGTATGACATGGGTTCTTTTGATTGTGAGATCGCTCCAGTGTTGTCACAATACAACTCCATTCGAACCACAATACTAGGAACCACGCCAAGCTCAGTAATGAACTTCCTAATCCAAACAGCCTCCTTTGTTGCGCCACTCACAGCAATGAATTCAGCCTCAGTTGTAGAATCAGCAATCGTCTCTTGCTTGGAACTTTTCCAGCTCACAGCTCCTCCATTCAGGAAATAAACGAATCCCGACTTCGATCTGAAATCATCTTTTTCAGTTTGGAAGCTTGCATCCGTGTAACCCCTTACACGCAACATTTCCTCCCCTCTATAGATCAAGAACGCATCCTTAGTTCTTATCAAGTAGTTAAGGATGTTCTTGACCGCTATCCAGTGACTCTCACCCGGACTAGACTGATGTATGATTGCCATACTCAATGTGTATGACATATCTGGACTAGTACACAACATGGCGTAAATGATGGATCCTATGGCCGAAGCATAGGGAACCCTACTCATGCGTTCCTTCTCAATATCATTGGAAGGAAAATCAGCCTTCAAAAGGGTGATTCCATGCGACGTGGGCAAGAGTCCCTTCTTGGAATCTTGCATGTTGAACCGTTTCAACACCTTGTCTACATATGTACGTTGACTTAGGCTGAGCAGCTTCCTAGATCTATCCCTATAGATCTTGATACCAAGGATACAAGGTGCATCCCCTAAGTCCTTCATTGAGAAACACTTCCCTAACCAATATTTTTCTTGATTATCTTCCCTAGCCAATCTTTAACAGATTGCAAGGTAGGAATGTCGTTTCCATTGAGTAGTATGTCATCCCCATACAAAAACAGAAAAACAATATAGCTCCCACTAACCTTCTTGTAGACACAAGGTTCATCTTCGTTCTTGATGAAGCCAAACTCTTTTACTGCGTCATCAAAACGTAGTTTCCAACACTTAGAAGCTTCCTTCAACCCATAAATGGATCCCTGCAACTTACACACTTTATGGGCATGCTCTGGATCATCAAAACCCTCCGGATGTATCATGTACACATACTCGAGGAGGTTTCCATAAATAAACGTTTTTTTGACATCCATCTACCAAATCTCATAATCATGGTAAGCTGTAATAGCAATTAAGATTCGAATGGATTTGGTCATCGCGACTGGGAAAAAGGTTCCATCATATTCAATACCATGAATTTGTCTTTTTCCATCAATCGGCCCTTATAGGCAATCACATTTCCATCCATGTCGGTCTTCTTTTCGAAGACCCACTTGCACCCTATGGGCCGAGCCCCTTGGGGTGGTTCAACCAAAGTCCATACTTTGTTGGTATACATGGATTCCATATCGGATCTCATGGCTTCAAGCAAATTTTGAGAGTCCAACACTTTCATGGCCTCTCCATAGTTAGTAGGCTCATCATCTATGAGCAAAGCATCACCAGGATCGCTCACAAGAAGTCCATTCCTCTCTGGCTCCTGGCGCACTCTAATCGACCTACGATGTTTTTGTGTTACCTATACAGGTTCCTTCACAACTTCTTGCGGTTCCTGTTCATGTTCCATAGTATGATCAGTAGTTTGTGGTTCTTGAATTTCTTCAAGTTCTACTGTCCTCCCACTTGCTCCTTTAGAGACAAAATCTCTTGCTTGGAACACGCCGGTCCGAGCAACAAACACTTTGTTCTCGGCAGGATTGTAAAAATAATACCCTTTCATTTCCTTAGGGTATCCCACAAACTTACACTTATCCGACTTGGGCCCGAGCTTCTCTGTTTGTAAACGATACATAAACATCGCAGCCCCAAGTCCTCATGAACGAAAATGTGGGATGCCTCCCACTCCACATCTCACATGGAGTCTTCATGAATGATTTAGATGGAATACGGTTAAGGGTGAAAGCGACACATAATAGAGCGTGCCCCCAAAAGGATAATGGAAGATCAGTTTGACACATCATAGATCAAACCATGTCCAACAGAGTTCGATTCCTCCTTTCGGAAAACCCATTCCATTGTGGCGTTCTGGGTGGAGTTAGTTGGGACAAGATCCCACACTCTCTAAGATAGTCGTCAAACTATTGGCTTAAGTTTTCTCCTCCACGATCCGATCGTAGATCCTTAATACTCTTGCCAAGTTGCTTCTCTACTTCATTCTTGAATTCTTTGAACTTTTAAAAGTGAAAGTGTAATGTAGAGTAAACACAGGATCTAATACTCTAGAAGGGGGGTTTAATAGAGTATGGAAAATTTTAATAAAATTGAACTTTTAAAATTCTAAAACAAGGAACTAATGAAATCTCAAGGATTTGGAAAAGATTGGAAAGCGTTGAAACATTAGAACTAACTGATGATTCAAAGCTTTGAGATAAAAAATTCTCCAAAGCATTGAAGCAACCTATTTTGTGATGTCTGGTTTGCAGAATGAAAGCAGTAAAGTAAATAACACAAGATTTTTTTTTAAGTTAAGTCACAAATGGACCTACTCTGTGCCTGAGGGACTTGATCCCTCAAGGATTTGAACACACTTCTTATTAATCACCCTGATTTAGCCCTAGATCTCAGGCCTAAGTGAGCTACCTTACATTTATGCAGCTTGTGGTTCCCAACCTATCTAGTTTCAGCTACAACCTGATGAAACAATAAGAACCTCTTGCAGTTTACTTGAAAAACTAACTTCTAAAGTTGGTGAGGTTAAGTAACAATAGATAATGTTAAAATGAAAGCACAAAGAAGAACACATAATACAAATAAGCAATGAATACTTAGAAGTGTTCTTGAGATTATGGATGATTTGATATTGTTCAGCAGTTGAATCCTTTCTTAATTTGAAGAGTAGTATGTGTTGATCTCCCACAAATGAATAACTCTTCCTTTTTCAGTGATAAGCCCTCTCTCCGTGTGTCTCTGTCACTTTGAAATTCAAACTTCCTTTAAACCCAAACTGCTGTAACAACTTGAGACATTTCAGGAACAACCTTCCTGAAAATCCTCTCCCTTTAACAGCTTCTTTCAACAACTATGTTTGAATAGCTTTTCAGATTTTTTTGGAAGGTTTGAACGACGAACTACCCTGTAACAACTCAATCACAAGATCACACAAAATCCAGATAATATAGCATTAAGAATACTAACTTATTGGCATATAAATTTAGCCAATAAACTGAGTTAATAATCCGAGAATAGTCTCCATGATAACTTCCAGATAAATAACCCGTGATAAATAATAATAACATGATTAGGACTCATAACAAGTCAATAGTCAATCACATAAACAGTTGTAACCACCTGCAACTAGAATCAGTAAGAATCAGAATAACTGCCAAAGGCTTAAGATAATCATCCAAAGCTTTGGAGCTTAAGATATTCTTCAAAGCTTTGGCATCAATATGCTCTGACCCTCGATGCATTCACACTGGGAGATTTGTTAGTGTTAGAAACACAATAAGATAGATTAAGAATATTTAAATGAGAAATTTAAACATAATCTAATCTAATGACAAGCCTGCAATATAGAAATTGCTAGTCGACAGCTAACAAGTTCATAGTAGGCAATAGTGTGTCTTCAAAGATTTAGAGCTTTGAGAATTTTCTATTTAGAAACTGTCTTTCATCATATTCAATATACAAACTTCCTTTGAGTTCATACTTCTAATTCATCCAGAGGGATTGAATTATCGATCTTCCCCTTGATGAAAGGCAAAACAAATATTCTTTCTATCTCAACATCATGCAGCTTAATAACCATGAGTACAGTAAACACAATAATAACAACTATTACACATAGCAAAAACTTAAAAACTTAACTAAACTGAAATAGATATGAAACCTACAGTATCCAAATATTACAAACTTAATAATCCATAAACCTACTTGAGACAGATAAACACATTAACCACATCATTTTCTCCCCTTTTTGACTTTCATCAAAAGAGTAGAAGAAATCTCGGATCATGCCCAGAGTTTTCTAAAAACTTAAAAACAGATAAAACTAACTTCAAGGCTTGAAGAGAGAAAAATAAATAAATAATAATTCAGAAGAGAAGGAAGGGGTAAAGGCTTTGGGGTTCATTCTGCAGCATCCTTGGATCTTGCTTTTTACCTTTGTTTTTATCTTTGTCAGCTTTAGCTTCCTCTCATTCCTCTTCTGCTGATCCTTCCTCATCTGAATCTTCTTCATCCCCTGCCTGTTCTTTAGCATGTTCAGCTTCAACATCAACTTCAACATCACCTCCCACTTTAGCTATAACCTCATCAATTTTATTTGAAACTTTTTCAACAGTTTCTTCAGCCATTCCTTCAGCAACTTCTTCACCATCAGCTTCATCATCATTTTGCTCAAACAGATCCTTTGAATTCAGAACAACTGGAACCTTCTTCTTCTTTTGTTTCTTCAGAACATCTCCAATCACTTCATTAGAATCAATACTGTCCTCATTGCTCTCATGAGATGGCACCTTCTCCAGATTCAACCCTTTGAAAATCACATCTAACTTCCCATTCATAGAAATCATCAAAGCTTTGACTTTTCCAAAATAATTTGACAGATCAAACAGACCTTGCCTCAAGTCTTCAACACCATCTTCCAAAACCTCAACTGTGTCAATTATCGGGGAGAAATCCATATTTGTTGAAGCCTATGGTGTGGTTGCAGCTTTAGGATTAGTGAAACTTTTTTCTTTCAACTCAGCAGTAGACAACTCTGAGTAATATTTCCAACTCCCTTTTCCAATCTGAACAACTCCAATCCTTTGGAGAGAAACTTCATCCACCAAACCAAACCCATTACTAATATTTTCCTCATTCTTCACAGAATCCCAAAGTACATAAAAAATAATTGCAAAAAAAATAATAAGGCAAACAATGATTCATAGTCCTAGTACAACAGTACACCATATGCTCCATGATCACACTAGATAAATCAACTTCAAAGCCTTGACAGATAAGATACATCAAGATTAAAAATATGTTAGTTACCAAATCCTTTGAATGTTCCCTTGGCACAACACATCTCATGATGATTGGAAAAGAAAATCTTAGCTTCACAATTTAACACAATATGTGTCAATTTTTTTGGTCCAGTTGGTGTACTCTTTATGAAAAACATGGACTTAGAATTTTCCAAACACTCCTTTCTCTCAGGATCTTCATGGACTTTGTACTTCCTAGTTATACCCAAAGCTTTGGCAAACACTTTGTGATCTAGTCTCATATCAACTCCAGCAACCTTAGAGGTTAAAACATAACTTTCTTCATATTCTTTCACCAAATTCAAATAGAAAAGCCTTGTTAACCTAGGATATACTTCAGAACTAGGTTTTAACATCTTCAAAAAAAAAGAGTTTCTCAGTTTCCTAATGCAGTTTATGTCAAGTTTGTCTAGCTATTTGTCAGAAATCATACTGCAATAGGCTACTTTAGATGATGCATACTCATCCATCCAAACCCTATTAACCTCTGAACTAATAAACCAATTTTCTGGAAGTAAATTCTTGCCAAAAAAAGAAGTTCCTTTGCTCTTGGCTTTAGCAGCACTGTGCTTGAAACTAGTCTTCTTCTGAGAAGGTTGTTTATCCTTATTTTCTGATTTCTTCTTCTTTGGATTCTGATCTTTCTTTTTGTCTTCTTCATCTTTCTTCTTCTTTTCTCCCCCTTTCTTCTTATTTGGCTCAAATTGATCAACCTGGACTACTTTTTGTCATCCCTGTTCTTGCACCACTTCTCCCTGTTCTTCTTGTTCCTCCTCTGGTTCTGAGCAAGATTCCTCAACATCCTTCTCTTTCCCGATCTTCTTTGCTGGAGGAGATCCCTCATGCATGCTCTGGGTGTTCTCTGAATCTGAATCAGAAATAGTCACATCCACCTTTCTGTTAGCTCTCCTCTTCTTCCCCATTGTTGAAGTGTGGTAGATTTGCTCTCCATTTGGGTTTAGTGTTTAGAGAAGAGATAGAGAGAATTGAGAGAGAGATTGAGACGGAGAGATTGAGAGTGACTAGAATAGAAAAGCCCTGAAGTTCAGCTTATAAGTTGGAATGAAATAATATTTTAAAATGACTCTTTTAAACTGCATGCAAAAATCATATCTACAAAGATATTTTACATTTTTTGTGATATTTTGAGTAAATCAAATATTCTACAGTTATATATTAAGATAATAGATAATATTTGGTGATCCAAATTTTTTGAACAAAACAAATATTTTTTCTCCAAAGCTTTAAAGAACAAGTCCAAAGCTTAGGGAACAACACAGTTTCACATAAACGTCAAAGCTTTGAGGCATACTTCCAAGGCTAGGAAAGTGTGATCTCAAGGCTTTAAGATTCAACACAAAAGCACATACATGATCCAATACTCCCCCCTAAACCAATGCATCCTTGTTTAGCATAACCAATTCAAGCCTTAGAGGTGCAAACCTCTCACTGGAAAAGATTTAGTGAAGATATCAGTAACTTGCTTAGAAGTAGATATAAAATATAAAGACACAACTCCTTTCTCAGCATGATCTCTTATAAAATGATGTCTTACATCTATATGCTTAGTTCTAGAGTGCTGCACATGATTATTTGTGATTGAAATGGCACTTGTATTGTCACAGTTGATAGGAACATTTATGAATTCATATCCAAAATCTATTAGTTGTTGAGCAATCCATAGTACTTGTGAACAACAAGAACCAGCTGTAATGTATTCAGCTTCTGCAGTTGACAAGGCTACTGAATTCTTCTTCTTTGAATGCTAACTAATTATTGATGAAACAAGAAATTGACAGCATCCTGAAGTACTTTTCCTATCCACCTTGTAGGCTGCAAATTATGGTTCTGAATAACCACTCAACAAGAAGTTAGTTCTTCGTGGATACCAAATCCCCAAGTCTTTGGTTTCATTCAAATATCTAAAGATCCTTTCAACAACTACTAAGTGACTTCCCTTAGGATCTCTTGAAACCTTCCACACATACAGACACTAAACATAATAGCAGGTCTACTAGCAGTTAAATACAACTATGAACCAATCATACCTCTGTAATCCTTTTGATGCACACTCTTACAATTTGTATCCTTATCTAAGGATAGTGATGAACTCATGGGAGTTTTAACTTGGACTGATACATGTTGTACTTGTTCAGCAAGTCCTTCGTATACTCTCCTTGATGCACAAAAATTCATTTCTTCATTTGATGTACATGAAGAACAAGAAAGAAACTGAGCTCTCCCATCAAGCTCATTCAAATTCCCTGCACATTAGACTTGAAAACTCTGGAAACAGGAGAAAATGTTTCTTCATAATCAATACCTTCTTCTTAATTATACCCCAGTGCCACAAGTCTGGATTTGTTTCTCACAACTTTAGCATTTTCATCAAGCTTATTTCTGAACACACATCTGGTTCCAATCACTGATACAGTCTTTTGTCTAGGAACCAGGTTCCAAACCTTGTTCCTTTCAAATTCATTCAGCTCATTCTACATTGTTTTGATCCAATTTGCATCTTCTAGTGCCTCCTTTGCATTTGTCGGTTCAATCATGAATACAAAATCACTGAGTGCACACAAGTTCCTTAATTTTCCTCTGGTATGTGTACCAGTTGATGGATCTGAGATAATGTTGTATGTTGGATGAGCTGGTACTTGAACCTCTTCCGTGGTGCCTAGGGTTCTGGTCCAGCAGGTAACTTTTCAAGTATTTGAGAACTTGATGTAGTAGATGGAGAACTTTGTGTTATTTGAAGTTCAGTATCAAGGCTTTGAGATTTTGAGTCATAAGGATGTTCAAAGCTTTGAGATTCTTCTAGATGTTCGTGCATATTTTTTTTCCTTCTTTCCTCATTCTCAAATCATCATCTGCCTCAAACTTATTCAAATTGAGATCAGCAAAACGTTCACTCAAGGAATCATCAATACTTTCATCAAAGATCACATGAATACTCTCCTCTACAATCTTAGTTCTCTTATTTAAAACTCTGTATGCTTTTCTAGTTTGAGAATAACCAAGAAATACACCTTCATCACTTCTAGCATCAAATTTTCCAAGATTATCCTTTCCGTTATTATGCACATAACAAGTACAACCAAAACGCTTAAAATAAGAAACATTTGGTTTCAGACCTTTGAACAGTTCATATGGAGTTTTCTTTAAAATAGGTCTAATCAAACATCTATTCAACACAAAATCGGTAGCGTTAACAGTTTCTGCCCACAGATACTTTGGCAAATTATTTCAAGTAACATGGTTCTAGACATGTCTTCAAGTGTCCTATTCTTCCTCTCAACTACACCATTTTGATGAGGAGTTCTAGGTGCAGAAAAGTTGTGTGAGATGCCATGATTTGCACAAAATAAATAAAAATCAAGCTGATCAAATTATCTTCCATGATCACTTCTAATAGATGCAACAGGTAAGTTTTTCAAAGTTTGAAGCTCCTTACAAAGCTTTGAGAATTCAGGTAAGGCTTCAGATTTATCTCTAATACACATAACCCATGTAAATATAGAATAATTATCTACCATAACAAGCATATACCTCTTACCTCTTGGAGTTTGACCTCTCATAGCACCACATAAGTCCATATGCATCAGTTCTAAGGGTCTAGTGGTACTTACAAGGTTCTTTGGCTTGAATGAACTCCTTGCCAGTTTACCTAGGGTACATACCTTGAAAATCTCATCTTCTTTGAATTTCAGGATTATTAATCCTCTTACCAATTCCTTTGAGATGAGCTTGTTCATTGTATGCATGCTTATATGCCCTAGTTTCCTATGCCAAAGCTTTTAGTCTTCCTTCAAATCTTTGAGGAACTTCAGAATTTCACCTGCAACTTTGTTAGCATTTCTCTGTGTAAAAAAAATTGTATTACGCTTATCACACAATTGATAAATACTAAGCAGATTATACTTTAAACCTTCAACTAAGTAAACATCAGAAATAGAAGTAGCAGATTGATTACCAACACTACATATTCCAATGATATTGCATTTGTCTTTGTCACCAAGAGTGATTGTTCCTCCTGAATATTATTTAAGTTCTTTAAATAGATACTTCTTTCCAATCATATGCCTAGAGAAACCATTATCCATAAACCATTTTTGATCCTTCAAAGCTTTGGTGACAGCCTGCAAAAAATCAATCAATGCCTCAACAGGCTATTAGACCAATTGTAGGATTTCGATTCATAATCAGAATCAACCATATTAGGTGGTCTGATTCCTTTAGGAACCGAAATCTGCCTCACTTTTCCCTTGAGCTGATAAGGATAAGTGTTCCTCAGTATGTGAGGTTCTGTTCTTCTGAAGGGACAAGCTAACTTCACATGACCAAGCATCCCACAGTAATGACACTTTGCAGAATGTCTGTTTCCTGATTTTACAAAGGCGGTTTGGCTTTTCTTTGGAAAATTTGAATTATAGCCAATTCCACTTTTGTGCATAGACTGCAGGCTTCCTCCAAGCATGACATTGAGATAGTGTTCTAAGCCTGCAAATTTTGATAAAATCTTTCTAGAATCTTGAATTTTTTCAGTCAATGAAGTTATTTGTTGTTCTAAATCATCTGAATGATATTTTAGATCAACAAATTTATCAGTTAAAATAGATTTTTGATCAACAACTTCTTTGACCTGATCCGTCAAAGCTTTGAACCTGCTGTCCAAGGCTTTGAAGTAACTCTCAATTTTTGACTTGAACGCTTCAAGAGTTTTGTTCATAAAAACCAGATCTAAATTTTCTTGTCTGCTAATGAACTTTACCTTCAAAGAATCAGTCTCATTTCTGTAAATTTCCTCATTCAAAAATATGCTTTTAAGGATTTCAGGTAAAACATCAGAAGGACTAGCAAGAAGATTCTTTACCATTTCTTCAATGTGCTTGTCTGAGCCTTTTTTCATGCTCAACCATTAAGTAAAGATTGGCTTTCTCTTCATCTGAGTCTGTTGTTGAATAAGAATCACTCTCGTTATCACTTTCCTTCTTTGGAAAATGTCTGTTTTGCATCTTTTGAGGACAATCCCTCACCAAGTGATTTGTGTCTCCACATTCAAAGCAATTCATTATTTTAATTTTATGTGAATGTGAAGTGGACTTACCTTTGTGATCCATGCTGCTTGAGGGCCTAGATTTATCTATGTTCTAATCTCTATTTCCAAAGTTTTTCTTCATCTTCAGAATTATGGCCAGAGCTTTGGAGATTAGGGCTAAGGCTTCCTCATCATCATCATCTTCCTGTTCAAGGCTTTGAGATTTTTCATTGTCTTTTTCGTTGAGTGCCAGGTTCTTGATGCTGTCACTCATGTCACCATCCACTTCTTTCCTGGACATTTCATTAGTGAGCAGCTTGCCTTGCAGATCATCTAACTCCAGAAGACTTAGATCCTGATCTTCCTCAATAGCAGTTTTCTATGGCTCCCACTTGGCTTTTGACAAACTTCTCAAAATCATTTTGAAATTTTCTTCATTTGAGAAGGCTTTACCCAATGATTCAAATTATTCACAATGTCTGTGAATATTTTGAACATCTCCTTGATGTATTCTTCAGAATTCATCTTGAACAACTCATACTACATCAGAATGATATTGATGCTTGTTTGTTTGACTTGACTAGTTCCTTCATATGTCACAACCAATTTTTCCCAAAATTCCTTGGTACTTTTGCAATTTGATACTCTGTTGAACTCAGCTGCACTAAGAGCAAAATACAACAAGTTCATAGCTTTATAGTTTTTGATACCTTTTCTCATTCTGTAATCGGGAGATCTTCACCAGTTTTGACAGTACTGATCCCATATGTAGTGGTGTAATACACATAGGGACCATTGAGAATTATTGACTGCATTCACATGTCTTGATCTATGATGAACATCTTCATCAATGCTTTCTAATGCATGAAATTTTCACCACAGAATAATGGAGGTCTGTTGGCTGCTCTTCCCTGTGAGAATCCTCCATCACCTACATTACTCATTGTCAACAAGATGGTTAGATCTTATATAGTGACCCAAGATCTTATACCAATTGGAAGTGTATAGTGTATAGTAAACACGGGATCTAATACTCTAGAGGGGGGGTTGAATAGAGTATGGAAACTTTTGCTAAATTTAAACTTTTAAAATTCTAATACAAGGAACTAATAAAATCTCTAGGCTTGGAAAAGATTGGAAAGAGTTGAAACAGTTTAGAACTAACTGAAGCTTCAAAGCTTTGAGATAGAAAATTCTCCAAAGCTTTGGACCAACCTGATTTGTGATGTCTGGTTTGCAGAATGAAAGCAGTAAAGTAAAGAATACAAGGATTTTTACGGAGTTCAGTCACAAT
Organism: Linanthus parryae; assembly: GCA_023055425.1. NCBI lineage: Eukaryota > Viridiplantae > Streptophyta > Magnoliopsida > Ericales > Polemoniaceae > Linanthus > Linanthus parryae. The sequence continues at coordinate 27,000,790 of JALGPY010000011.1, read as the reverse complement.
TGTAGCTACTCTCTGCCTGACGGACTTGATCTCTCAAGGATTTGAACACACTTCTTATTAATCACCCTGATTTAGCCCTAGATAATTGCTTAATATTTCCCCTTACTTTCCAAAAACCCCTTTTTAGCGAAAATAATATTATATTATTTACTTCCTACGGCATGCACAATTTTGAATCTAATTGATTCAGCAAATCTTCAAAATATTAGGAAAATATTCAGTTTCCTTTTCAAACTGAAACTCTTCAGTATTTATCTCCTTTTCAAGATGGCTGGTGGTTCAAAGGCTACTACAGAAAAGAAAAGAAAGACTACTGAGGAAGAGGTTTAGACCGTTAGTGGTGACTCAAGTTCAAGAACTCCAAGTGCAGAATACATTGCCCCTCCTCCTCCCATGTAGAAGGAAAAGAAGATCATACACCAACTTCCATCAAGAAAAGGAAGATGAAGGAAGTTGAATCTGCTCCAGAAACACAGATTGCTAGTCCTAATAAGCTGAAGAAGAAGAAGAAGAAGAAAACGAAAAGTAGCAGAGAATAAGCCAGAAGAGAACATTGAGAAGGCACTGCAGATCTATTCAGAAAAGAAGAAATCCACTCGTAAGGAATCTGGCCTTGATAAGAAGTGGTTCATTACTAATGTTGCTAGAGGTCAATGGCTAGATGGATTTTCTTCTAGATCAGTTTCTTACAGCAGTATGGTCAGTGCTTCTATGTTGAATAGTATGAACCTAGAGTGCATTAAGATGCTGAAGAAAAGCTCACTTTGGTTTGTTCTAAACCCTCCAGAGATAGCCTACCCAAGACTCACTAGATTCTTCTACCTAAACATGAGACAACTCAAGAATACTGTGAAACTTGTGGTTCAAACCAAAGTTGCTGGTATTAATATGGAATTATATCACTCTGCGTTTGCCAATGTTCAACCCCCTAAAAGTGAAGCTTTGAAACTGTCCAAAGAAGAATTCTTTCTACCCAACACCCCTACCACATCCAAGTAGTTAGCACACTCTGTGCTAACTGTTGAAGCTAAAGTCTTGTTTACAATCTTAATGAGATGTGTGGTACCAAGGGAGAACTCAAAGAAGTTGATAACTGAAAGAGTGCTACACTTAATGTGCTTGGTTATATGGTTATGTGGTTGATCTTCCAAAAATTGTGATGGAACACATGCTTTATTTCCAAACCAATCAGATAAAAAATCATTTGCCATATGCTAATCTGCTCACCTCGTTCTTTCAACACCTTGAAATTCCAACTGACAGGGAAGAAATTATTACTACTGGTTTTGGTATGCTTGATGAGAAAGCATTTGAGAAAATTGGTGTAGTAAAAAACCGGTGCTAAGACTTGGAAGTTGTACTCATAATTGACTGAAGAAGAGCTAAACTCCAAGAAGTTTCTTAAACCCAAGGCCTTGACCCCTACCCCAATTCAAACCCCTCAACCTCAAGACCTCTCCTTGGTTCTTTAGAAACATGATGGACTGGAGAAGGACATGGATGAACAGAAGGAAAATCAGCATGAGTTTGGAACTGAGTTTACACAAATGAAGTACATGGCTGTAAACATCTTCAAGAGCATGACTGTGTTTGATGTGCGTGAAGAAATTTCTCAAGCTGCAGAAGGAAAAAAAAGGTTGGATCAACCAAAGAACTTTTCAATGACCATACAACTCAGCATTAGACTGCTGGAGTGAAGGATAAGGATAAGCAAGTGGTTGAGAAACAGGTTGGTGAAGACCAAGAGCAAGATGAAGTTGACAGTTCAGATTCACGAATGTTGCTTAAAGATGTTAAGAAGAGGCAAAATATGCCAACCATTCCAGCAATAGTTACTTAAACTGATATGTTTGAGGAAGAAGGTGAAGTTGGTGAAAAACTGGCTCAAGAAGAAGATCAGGATGATGAGCATGATGAAGAAAATAGTGAGGAAGAAGATGCAGAGCAGCAAGGAGATGAAGACCCAACCCCTTAACTCTTTCCTATTCTTTCTATATTTTTCAAGGCCTTAAAATCCTTTTCAAAGTCTTGAAAAAATGCTATCTTTTCAAAAAGTTTTCTTTACTTATTTCCAAAACTTAGATCCAACATGTTCTCTGTCTTTTTTTACGGGGAGAATTTTAGGTGTTTTTATGTTTATTTTGCTGGTTTAGAGACCTGGTTTTGGTCAATAGGATTATCTGAAAACTTTGATGCTACTTCGCTGCTTAATAAGTTGGATTATTTGGAAACCTTGTGTTACAGTTTATTGTTATAATTTATTGCTATGCTCTAACGAGTAGTTTTTTGCATAAAACTATTCCTTAACATATTAGGTTTTTCTCTTTCATCAAGGGTGAGATTGTAAGTTCAGCATGATTTCAAATGTTTGAAATAGCCAGTATATTTCAAGGCCTTGAAACAGCTTCAAAGATTTGAAACAGACAACACAGTTTAAGCATGAACTTAGGGGGAGTTTTATGATTCCATTCCAACTCCTATTCTCGTATACTTGATTATATTTTATTTTATGGTGAAAGACAGTTTTTTAACACTCTAATCTGTGACTTATTAATCTTTTTCACTAAGCTTTTGCAGGGAAATTATGTTTCATATTTTGCAGGATATATATCCTAAACTGTATTTTGCAGGAAGGGAAACTGCTTGATGATTTGATTTTGTGCTTGACTTTTCTTGATTAAAATCTTCCCAACATATTCACAAACAAGATCAAGACAGTATCTTTGAAGATACTGAGCAACTATCCGTTGGGAGATGAATCTACAAAATAGGGAAGTTTGTTTTGAATAGATCTTGAAGATCTGCAATTCAAACTTCTCCTTAAAAGTTTGAAGAGCTGGATAAATTCAATGGGAAAATTAACAGAGACACTCAAACACATTCGGAAATTGACAAGTGTAGATAGTGCATCTGGAACTGACCAACCATCGTCCACGTGGCATCCATCCAGCGCATTTAATGGTACACTGTATACACTCAATTACATATCCTTTAGTTCATGTATTCTTACATGCGAGCTCATTCTTATGGGGGATGTGAGACAGGGTCACCCGCGATACTAACCACACGGGAGTTGTAGGGACTTAGTAGCTTGGACGCTAGAGTAAGGAACGCCGCGCGAGAACAACAACCACGCTCGCGCGCGACCCTTGGTAGCTGTCTGAGAGATTTGATGCCTATGTGTCCCATAAATGCGGTCGATCTCATAACGGTCCCCTACTTATGCGGATGAGTGTGTAACGTGCCCTATATATACGGTCGAACGTGTCGTTACGAGGATATCATTAAGTCACCATTTATGGACGCATTAACCCCTCATAGCGATCACTTCCCCACTATATATAGTAACATTAGTCCTCTATGGCAACTTCTTGAGTCTCTAAGCCAATTTGTTATATTGTCTCTCTCAAAAGAACAGTTAGCAAGTGCTTACTCTTTCCCCTACGCCAACCCTCAATCTCTTTGTGTTATATTCTTGTTCTTATCTCCTGTTAGAGGTGTACACTTAGATCTCTCCCAAGGATTTCCTTGTACACATTTGGTGAACCTGAAAACATCGACTCTGCCCTGCGACTGCTCAACATGTGTCGCAGCCAAGTCTTAGCGGTGTTACAGAGAGCCCAAGACTAGAGGTCCCAAGGCAACCTTCTTGCCGAGAGAGTATGATAGCGAGCGCGAGCACATGAGTGAATACCCCATCGCGTGGATGCCCATCTATCAAGTAGAGCGAAAACCAGACGCAGAAACCACACAAGGTCCAGTCAGCACCCTTTCCTTCGAGGGCGATGATCGCTTCTGGGTCTTCCTCCTCTAACTCTTGAGCAATTTTTTGGCTTGGCAAAGTCTCTGAAGAAATACATGATCCATTTCGACCAGATATTCTTCGCGCCAGAGGAAACAGACATGTATGAGTCGAAGTAGGTGGTTTAGTTCGGCTTCCATCTTGACGCAGCATTCTTCATGTCAGCAATACACTCTTTCATTTGTGCGAAAAGAGTGAGCTCTTCATCAGAGGCCAGAGGAGCTAAGGGGTCAATAGCTCCTATGCTAGGAAGTAGAAAGAGAATCTCTATATCTTCAAGGGTGGGTGCAGCCTCGAAGGTGGAAAAACAGAAAGAGTGGGTCTTTTTGGAGTACCTTGAGAACAGGGCTCTGAGCATATCACTATCGAGCCTGAGGTTGAGTCCTGTAGTCGCGCGGATGGCGTGGAAGATCCCAGCTCTTTATCAGTTCATTTTCATAATTGTCGAGGATGTACGCCGTCCAATCCTCCATCTAGTCGAGCTTCACCATGAATTATTGAAGAAGAAGATATGTGTAAGGGTACATGCCAGCTTCGAGTCCAAGGCGTTGAACGTCTTGAGTACCCACCAAATCCCACTCGTCCCTCTCTTGTTCCGGTACTAATTTCAAGGCATCTTCTATTGGAGATCCCTGAAGGGTGGTCCCTTTGACGGTTGCCAGGAAGAAATCAACTCCAACCAGATAGGGGGCGTTGAACCGCAGATCCTTAGAGAGTTCGGGAAACTAAACCGCTTCCTTCTGAGACTTATTGGGAGCCATTTCTATAACACAAGTAATAGGTGTAAAAAAGGCTTGAGGATCAGTATTCTAATCGAACATGAATAACAGTGAAGAACATGAAGAACAATGAAGAACAAAACCCATATTAGGTTGCATGCCAAGAACAAACTCGAATTCTAAACCCAGATCGGGGTTGCTAATATGATTTTAAACATGAACTGAAGATAAAGAATCACTAACCTTGATGCTTCTTGAGTACTTGAACTTCTTGCCTGATGCTTTCGAGAATTTAATCGAAGATCTGAGTGTCATGTTGGGAGTTCTCTCTCTGGCTCATAAAACTTCGGTATCAACAATGGTGGAAAAGTTGTAATCGTTGCAGCAAAGGGTTTAAATAGGGTTCTGAAGCCTGAAGAGTCGCGACTGCTGACATTCGCTGAATCAGCATTATCTTGATAATCGGCGAAATTGACGACCTATCAGATCATTTCGAATCATTCTTGCCTCGAAAATCGACAAAAATATGTGGATGACGTCTGGTTAGCTTCGCAACGGCCACGCCTCATTAAAGACTACTCGACGTTACAGATCCCTAGGAAATCATGGCTATATCTGGGGGCTAGGGTTTTTGAGTAATATTCGAACTGATACGAGGATCTTTGTGGGGCCACACACGGTTGGTTTTGCGCGTCTGCACAACGGCGCGCGTCGCATACGTGCAAAAAGGGGCTAATGTAGATAGTGCATTCTGAACAGACCAACCATCGTCCACGTGGCAGCCATCCAGCACATTTAATGGTACTCTTTATACACTATATTACATCTCCTTTAGTTCGCGTATGCTTACATGCGGGCTCATTCGTATGGGGGTTGTGAGACAGGGTCACCCGCGATACTAACCACACGGGAGTTGTTGGGACTTAGTGGCTTGGAGGCTAGAGTAAGGAACGTCGTGCGAGAGCAACAACCACCCTCGCGCGCGACCCTTGGTAACTGTCTGAGACATTTAATGCCTACGTGTCCCATAAATGTGGTCCCCTACTTATGCGGATGAGTGTGTAACGTGCCCTATATATACGGTCGAACGTGCCGTTACGAGGCTATCATTAAGCCACCATTTATGGACGCATTAACCCCTCATAACGGTAACTTCCCCACTATATATCGGTAGTCCTCTATGGCAACTTCTTGAATCTCTTAGCCAATTTTTTATACTCCCTCTCTCTCAAGAACAGTTATTTCAAGTGCTTACTCTTTCCCCTACGCCAACCCTCAATCTCTTTGTGTTATATTCTTGTTCTTATCTCCTGTTAGAAGTTTACACTTGGATCTCTCCCAAGGATTTCCTTTTACACAACAAGCAACAAAGAAGCAGATTCATTCCTCTTAATCCAAGCATCTGAAGAACAATGCATACTCGCTGCGAACTCAGTTCTAGTGTTCTCCTACTCCGAGCTTTCATTTGTATATCATTCTGATAATACTTATAGTTCTTATTCTCGTGGATTGTTCAAAGTTAAAAATAGATAATTCTTAGTTAATGAGTTAGCTAGAGCAGATACTAGATAGGTTAGTGAGAACCACAATCTTTAACAGAGTAAGGCATCTCTGTGTGCTTGAGATCTAGGGCTTAGCTTTTGATTAATAAGAATTGAGTTGAAAATCATGCTGGGATAAGATCCCTGAGGTAGAGACGTAGGTCCAAGTGGACAGAACTCTATATATCTTGTGTCTCTTGTATTTACTTTTCGGTTCTATACTTAGCTTATTGCAGCAAACATAAAAGGTTTTATTTCAAGGGTTTGAAACTCTGTTCAAGGCCTTGAAATAGACTTAGCTTTTCTACAAACAACTTTTTTGATTCCAAGGACTTGAAACTCATTTCAAGGCCTTGAAATACTCTTTACTTACTACAAATATTTTTGAAACCACTCTTCTTGCAAGTTTAGAAAAAAATTTCATACTCTATTCACCCCCCCCCCCTTCTAGAGTATTGATCATGTATTCTGCTTACATTACACTCATTCATTATAGTTCATAATGAACTGTCCATAACTACCAGGCAACGATTGCAATATGAGATCATTGAACAACTCTTGGCCTATTGGAAATCATAGGCGTGTGAGATTCTCCAAGTACCTGATCATGCACAGTACGTGAGGTCCCATAGGGTTTCCCTCAGAAAAATGACATTTTAACAATGCCTTGGAAACTTCCTACCGCTCAACCCTTGTCTGCTCTTGAAATAGCTGCTTCAAGTGTGTGATCATATCAAACACATCCATGTTTTCATATTGTTTTTGGATCTCAGAGTTCATGGTGAAAAGCATGAGGCAGGCCACATCAGTAGCATTGTCAACGATCTTCTGATATTCCTTTAAGGCTGCATCAGAATTATTTTTCGGGCCTTGAGGAACTTGCTCTTCTAGATATCTTGCATGAGAAAGATTCTCAAGTTCCTATACTATTCTAGAAAATTTGTTCCAGAAAGCTTGTCCTTCTCAAAGACCGATCATAGGGATTGTGATGAATTCGATGAATTGTTTGTCAATTGAATTCTACAAAATGGGAAGTATACAAGTTTAAATATTTTTTGAAAAAATAACAACATTTAATAATGTCTAGATAATTAAACATAGCTCACACTATTTTTTGGATTAAAAACCCTCCATATTAATGCGGAAAATATCATTATATTTTCTATTGGGCCAAGATTCATATTTCACTTCCTTTTGAGCTTGCTTTGGCATGTCACCCAAAATCAGTTATTTAGGTAGGAACAATTCCAATTGCATCATATGCAACTCTTGGTTCAATTGGAAAATAAATCCTTATTTATCTATCACATTGATAATCCCAATTGATTGCCTCTAGGCTTTCAATCCAATTGAATTAGCCCAGTTGCATCCAACCACTTACTCCAATAATCGCACATTACTAGCTTGTGTCGTCGCGCCACATCATGATGAATCAAGTCACCTTGCTTTGGCAAGCCCGGACTTGATAAATCATGATCATGACGAGTGTTTAAGTAACGAGATGGCAAAACGCAATATTGAAATTTGAGGGATTTTTCTTTTAATTTTAATTGTTTTGTTGATCCATATCAACTGATCTACTTATTTGGGTTGGGCAATCCCAAAATGAAATATCCGAGTTGTTTTATCGTGTTACCAATTTGCATGCATCATCCATACACCAACAATAAATAAGAAGACAATAATTTAAACAACCAGAGACAATAAATAAACGTGATGTGGATATGGCCTCCTAGACTAAGATATTCTCAAGCCAATGAAAATATCTATAAGCCCCAAAAAATAGCAAGCTCGCTACCATGTGCCTCCATCTTTTATTCAATGCTCCTTTAGCTTGTAGAATGTCGCCATCTTGTGGTTCCTTCAATTCTTTAGGCTTCTTCTTCAAGTCTTGACTATCATCTACTCTATATAATAGTAGCTAGCATCTATACTAAATAGAGAGACCTCACAAGTTGAGGAGAAAACCGGATCACAAGCCGTAAAACCTAATTAATTAAGTATTACAATAAAACCAAACCAAAAAAATAAACATTCACAACATCCACATCTGAGGCCATATCCAATCACCATGCAAAAGCGCATAGTACAGTTCAAATCCAATTTTAACTCACTTGGTCAATTTTAATTGATTTTGATGTACTAGGGTTAAAACGGTCCAAGAGGGTCCACCAACACTTCATCGGAACCCCTAATGGACCGCCACAAGGGCCTTGGGTCGGCCGGTACCTAACCCACGTGGCCAAGCTGCGCGCTAAAGGGGCCCCGGCCCTTGGTCGTGGCTTCCTTGGCGCCCAGGGAGGGGCGGAAGGCCCTAGGGTTTCGGCCTTAGGATTGTTTCTTTCCTCTCCTTCTTTGTTTCCCAAGTTTGCTTGTTTCCAAATTGGGAAAACCCCTTTTTCCTAATTTTTTCCCAAACCCTAATTTTCTGGAACCAAAATTCACATCATAAGTGATCCGAATTCACTAATATTTACATCATATGTAAAATTAGCTCATTCTTGCTTTAATCATATTCAAATTCCATCTTTATGTCAATTCTAGTTTTACGAGGTAATTAACAATTAATGTGTAAAATTGACATAAACATGACACATAAACCACGTTATGCTCTACAAATTGTGGCTCTGATACCACAGTAGGGTTTTGATACGGATTACGCTGCGGAATAATAAATATAAAACTCCGTTCAATACCCTCCAAGGATCACAGAACTAGAATTCATAACGATGGTAAAGGATGAGAACATCAAGTACCTTAGTTTGCCTCCTTGATGACTTCACGTGAAATAGTGTTCACGTCTCTATGCAAAGTCCACCCCTAGTATTGATCCCGTATCCTCCACACCTTTGTGCTAGCTAGGGAAGGAGGTGGAAGAAGTAGATCAAGCAAAATGAGACAAAAAGGGACCACGTCTCTTTGGCCGACGGCGAAGAGGGGCGGACGGGGGGGGGGGGGGGGGGGGTCTGTTCGGCCCTCCTTGTTGGCTCTCTCCTTGCTTTATTCTCTCTATCTTGTTTTAATAATTATGACACAACTTATGACAAAATAGGCTAAAATTTTTCTTTATATAGTCTAATAACTCCTTGTTAACTACATATTAGCCCCTCTACTAAGCATGTCCTTACATGGATTAGTCCACCTTGTAAATTAGTCATACTAAGTTTGCAAGTGGTTGTGTATTGATCCTTCTATTTATTTAGTCCTACTAATTAATTCCAAAGTCCGGTTTAATCCATAGGGAGTGTGACCCCATAGGTTTTTACTTTGTTGGTAGTAACAATTAATAACATAGAGCGGCCCCTAGCAAGGCATCTATGCCACCCAATTAATAGAAATAGTCAGTAATCCGACAAAACTTGTGACCAATATTATCGTATTGTATTAATCAATATAATAGTTTAGGGATATTTAAGATAAACAACACATTTGTAATCTAAGGACTTCATTATATTAAATATCTCCATAAATAATAAAATGATTATTTTAGCTAAAAACAATGTTCATACTAAATAAGATTTCCTCTAGGGCATCTATTCCAACAACTTTTTAGTGCACAAAGTTATCTCCACATAATAGGGGAGGTCTGTTAGCAGCTCTTCCCTGCAAGAAACCACCAACACCTACAGTACTCATGATCACAAGATTGTCAGATATGTACAGTGATACAATCTATGATATCAATTGAAAGACAGTGTGTAGGTAACTAATACAGGACCAATACTCTAGAAGGGGGGTTGAATAGAGTATGGCAACTTTTACCAAAAGAGTGGTTTTTAACAAGTTCTTAGAAAACATGAAGTGTGTCAAGGCCTTGAAATAAGTTTCAATTCCTTGGAATGAATTTAGATAGTAGAAAAGTTTGCTGATAGTTTTCAAGGCCTTGAAATGCCTTTCAAGGCTTTGAACTAAAAACTTGTTTTGAGCAGTTTAACTTGTGCAATTTAGAAACTGGAAAGCGAAGAGCAATAAAAACAAGGATTTTACAGGTTTCAGTTCTCAATGACCTACGTCTCTGCCTGAGGGATCTAATCCCAGAATTTGCAACTCACTTCTTATTAATCAAAAACTAAGCCCTAGATCTCAAGCACAGAGGTTATCACTAACCTATCTAGTACATGTTCTAGCCAACTGATCTAATAAGAATCTCTTGTTTTTTCCTCTTGAAAAAAATCAAAAAATTAAGATAAGATAGGTATTAAGCAGAAATATAAACAAATGAAATACAGAATGAAGAACACTGTAACACAGTGAAGGCGTTAAGTCTGCAGTGCTCTTCTGATGCTTGGATTGTGTGAGATGAATCTTCTTCTGTGTTTCTTGTCAATTCTTGAGAGTGTTTGAATGTTTATGCAAATATTAGTGTTCGAATTCTCTCAACAGTCTACTCATTCTGCTTGATGGAAATACAGAATATATAGAGGATCATGTCCAACAGATTTTCCTAAAATCAAGCAGCATAACTTCGACTCCTTAATAGTTCATTCCCAACGGCTAGTTGCTCATTATCTACAAAGATATCGATACGATCTTTCTTTTGAAGGTCTTAGGAAATTCCAGACATGATTCCATAAGAGTAGGACTCATCTGAAAGTTGGATTTCTTTTTCTGCATTTAGATAAGTTAGGAAATAATTCCTGCAAAGTAGGTAGCTAGTAAACCTTGCAAAAACTCAGTGAACCAGTGAGATTAAGTCATGATCAAACATCTGATTAGTTTTTCTTTCATCCTCAAATAAAGAATAATTAATGAAAGCGGAGCAGAGATCAAATCAGAAGGAAAACAGTCTATGAACTTACAACATAATTGAGAGATACTACAAAATTATACTATAAACCATCTACAAGATAAACATCAGAAAATGAACTTGCAGATTCATTATCAATACTACCTATGAAAATAATGTTGCGTTTTGCCTTGTCACCAAGCTTGCTTGTTCCTCTAGATTTCTCTTAAACTTTTGTGAATAGAGACTTCTTTCCACTCATATGCTTGGAGCAACCACTGTTTAAAATCCACTTATGTTCCTTACCCTTGGTGACAGCCTGCAAAGCTCAATTAATGCCTCAACACCCTGTTAGACCAAGTGTATAACTTAAACTCAAGTTCAGAATCAACCAAATTAGGTGGTCTCACTCATTGAGGAAACCAAATCTGTATCATTTGTCCCATTAGCTGATAAGGATAGGTATTCCTCATTATGTGAGGTTATGTCCTTCTAAAGAGGCAAGTTAACTTAACATGACCAAGCTTTCCACAATACATTTTTTTGGAGAACGTATATTTCGTGATTTCACAAAGGTGGTTCGGTTCTTCTTTGGAAAATTTGGATTGTAACCAATTCCACTTTTGTGTACAGAATGCAGACTTTCTCCAAGCATGCGATTTAAGTTATGTTATGACCCTGCAAATCTTGATAAAACTTTTCTTGATTCTTGAAGTTTCTTAGTCAAATAAGTGTTCTGTTGTTCGAAATCATCTAAATGATGTTTCAGATCAACAAACTTATCAGTTAAAAGAGTATTTTGATTCACTACTTCGTTGACTTGTGCATTCAAAGCTTTGAACCAGTTGTCCAGTGCTTTTAAGTCACTGTCAATTTTTTAGTTAGACACTTTAAGAGTCTTATTGAGCAAAACCAAATCTAAATATTCCTTTGCCTGCTTATGAACTTCTACCTTCAAATATTCAATCTCATTTCTGTAGCTTTCCTCATTTAAACAAAAATTACTTTTGAGGATTGCAGGTACAACATCAGAAGGACTAGCAAGTAATTTTTTTACCATTTCCTCAATGTGTTTGTCTGAGTTGTTTCCTTCATCATGCTCAGCCATCAGACAGATATTGGCTTGTTCTTCATCAGAATTTGAATCACTTGATGAATCAAAATCACTCCATGTAGAAACCATAGCTTTCTTCCTTCTATTGTCATTTTCCTTCCTATGGAAATGATTTTGTTCTTCTTCTTTTGTGGAAAATCCCTTACCAGGTGATCTGCATCCCCACATTCAAATAAATTCATTACTTTAGATTTATGTGACTGTGAAGAAGACTTACATCTATGATCCTTGATGCTTTAGGATCTGAACTTTTCTTTGCTGTAGTCCTTGTTTCCAGAATTCTTGTTCATTTTCAGGATTCTGGTCAAATCTTTGGAGATCAAGGCTAAAGCTTCTTCATCATCATCATCTCCTATTTCAGGCTTTGGGATTTCTCACTATATTTTTCCTTGAGTGAGTGCCAAGTTCTTGATGTTTTCATTCATATCACCATCAACTTATTTCATAGAGATCTCATGAGTGAGCAGCTTGTCTTGCAGATCATCTAGCTCCAGAAGACTCATATCCTGAGCTTCCTCAATTGTAGTGGTCTTTGGTTCCCACTTGGCTTTTGGAAGGCTTCTCAGAATCATTTTGACTTTCTCTTCATTTGAGAATGCTTTCTGTAAGGACTCTAGGTTATTCAAAATGTCTCTGAACCTTTTGAACATTTCCTTGATGCATGCATCAGAGTTCATCTTGAATAGCTCATACTGCCTTAGAAGAATGTTGATTTTGGTCTGCTTGACCTGGCTGGTTCCTTCATATGTCACCACAAGTTTGTCCCGAATCTCCTTTGAACTTTTGTAGTTGAATATTCTGTTGAACTCATCTCCACTAAGAGCACAGTATAATAATTTCATAGCTTTATAGTTTTTTGAAACCTTCTCCTATCCAGTAATTGAAATATCGTTCAGTGTTGACAGTTTTGATTCCCTCTGCAGTAGAATAGAATATGAAAGGGCCATTGTGAGTGATTGACCATGGCTCCATGTCCAGATCTATGATTAACATATTCATCCAGTGTACAAAGTTATCACCACGGAACAGTGGAGTTCTGTTGGGTGCCCTTCCTTGTGAGAATCCTTCATCGCCTACATTACTCATTGTCACAAGATGGTTAGATCTTTTACAATGACCCAAGCTCTGATACCAATTGAAAGTGTGTAATGCAGGTAAAATACAGGATCAAGATACTCTAGAAGGGGGTTTGAATAGAGTATGTAATTTTTTTCAAAACATAGGATTTTGACACATAAATTGGTAGGTTTTCAAGGCTTTGGACAAAACAGGAGTAGTTTGGGAAAGTTTGAAAATGTCTTAAGCATCAAATCATTGAAGTATGAACTCCTCCAAAGCCTTGGAGAAACTCTGTGTTGAACATTTTGTGAAGAAAATGAAATGGAGAACTGTAAAGTAAATGAACACAATGATTTTTTACGAAGTTCAGCCACCAATGGGCCTACTCTCCGCCTGAGGGACACTATACCTCTAAGATTTAAACGCCTTCTTATTAGTCACAAACCTAGCCCTAGATCTCAAGCCTAAGTGAACTCCCTTACACTTATACAACTTGTGGTTCGAAACCAATCTAGTTTCAGCTACAATCTAATGAAACAATAAAAACATCTTGTTGTTCACTTGAACAACTTCAACTGCTAATGTCAATGAGCTTTTAGGAATTCTAATGAATACACAATTTAAGCACAGGTATGAAGAACACAGAAAACAGAATAAGCTTGAAGCGTCAACTGTTATTCAGAAAATATGGAATGATTGAGATAAATGATCTTCTTCAATGTTGAGCTCTCAATCTGTTTGAATGGTTGAAGAGTTGTAGTTTGATCTCCTGTGTATGTTATATGTCAATCACCCTCCCTTTCTCCTATCTTTCAGCTTGAAATTCAAACTCAGTTTATATCAAACTGGCAGCAACAACTTGAGAGATTTTAGGAACTAACTCCTGCAAATCCTCAGCAACCTAACAGCTATCTTTAACAGCTGAATTCAAACGGCTATATTGACTTGATCATCCAGATTTGATCAAGGTCTAGCCCTGCAAAACTTGAACACAAGTTAAGAAAAAATCCATATTATATGGCACAAATATAATGACATGTTTGACAGATCATTTAAACCAATAAGCATAGCTATTGTTTTTAGAGTAAACATTATAAATATATGTCTAAATAATGATCAATATTGAGAATATAGATTAAATCAAGTAAACAAACAATCACACAACTTGATATGTCATCCTGCAAAAAAAATATGTTAGCCAATATAGCATAAGCATAATTCCAGAATAATCAGAATAACCTCCAAAGCTTTTAAGCTTTGGCCACCTTCAAAGCTTTGGCCATTATTCAATAATCCTTAAGACATATCAATATGCATATTTGTCCTGCATTATAAACTCAATATATATATATTCAAGAATATTTGTAAAGAAACAGTATAAATTCTATAATAAGGCTCTCAATCCATTGTAAGTCCTGCAACACAGAAAACATGTTAGCAAGTATAGCCCAGTATATAAGCATTGTAAACTTCAAAGATTTGGAGTTTTGAACATGTCTCTCAAACTAAACATGTCTTTAATCATACTCAAAGTATATCTCCCCCTGATTTTATACACCACATAATTCAAAAGGATTGAATTATCAAGTAAATATGGATTTGTGTATCTTATGAAGAACAAATCCGAATCATTTGAAAAGTTCAAAGAAGTCAAGAATGAAGCGAAGAACCAGCTTAGCAAGAGTATTAAGGGTCTACGATCAGATCGTGGTGGAGAATACTTAAGACAAGAGTTTGATGACTATCTTCGAGAGTGTGGGATCTTATCCCAACTCACTCCACCTGAAACACCACAATGAAATGGTGTGTCTGAGAGGAGGAATCTGACTCTGTTGGACATGGTTCAATCTATGATGAGTCAGACAGATCTTCTAATTTCATTTTGGGGTCATGCTCTATTAACATCTATATTTACCCTTACCGTGTTCCATCTAAATCAGTTATGAAGACGCCATATGAGATATAGACTGGGAAACGTCCCAGTGTGTCGTTCATGAGAATTTGAGGTTGGGAGGTTTATGTAAAGTTTTTACAATCAGATAAACTTGGACCCAAGTCGGACAAGGGTAAGTTTGTGGGATATCCTAAGGAAACAAAAGGATATTATTTCTACAATCCAACCGATAACAAAAATTTTGTTGGAGAGGTTAAGGCACCGCAAAGCATTGATTCTATGATGAAACATGAGCATGAACCACAAGATGTTGTGGAGCAATATGCTCAAGTAACACAAGAGCTTCGTACATCTGGTAGGATACGTCAGGGGCCAGAGAGGTATGGACTTCTCGTGACTGAACCCGGTGATGTATTGCTCATGGATAATGATGAGCCGACAACCTGTGAAGAGGCCATAAAGGGGCCAGACTCTCAGAAATTGTGTGAAGCCATGAGATCCGAAATGTATTCCATGTATACCAATTATGTATGGACTTTAGTGGAACCACCTGATGGGGCTCGGCCCATAGGGTGCAAGTGGGTTTTCAAGAAGAAAACCGACATGGGTGGAAATTTGATTTCCTTTAAGGGACGATTGGTGGAAAAATGACTCAAACAGATTCATTGTATTGACTATGACGAAACATTTTTCCCAGTTGCAATGCTTAAATCTATTCGCATCTTGCTTGCTATTGTAGCTTATCACGACTATGAGATTTGGCAGATGGATGTCAAAACAGCGTTTCTGTATGAAACCTCCTTGAGGATGTGTACATAACACATCCAGAGGGTTTTGAGGATCCAGAGCATGCCAATAAGGTGTCTAAGTTGCAGCGGTCCATTTATGGGCTAAAGCAAGCTTTTGGATTTGGAATCTTTGGCTTGATGATTCATTCAAAGAGTTTGGCTTCATCATGAGCGCAGATGAACCTTGGGTCTATAATAAGGTTAGTGGGAGCTTTTTAGTGTTTCTGTTCTTGTATATGGATGACATACTACTCATTTAAAACGATGTCCCTACATTTCAATTTGTTAAAGATTGGATTGGGAATTGCTTCTCAATGAAAGACTTAAGGGATGCAACTTTATACTCGGTATAAAGATCTATAGGGATAGATCAAGGAAGTTTCTCGGCCGAAATCAAATTACATGTATTGAAAAGGTGTTAAAGCGGTTCAACATGCAAGAATCGAAGAAATGATTCTTGCCAATGTCACATGGGGTTACCCTTACGAAGCCTGACTATCCTTCCAATCAGATTGAGAAGGACCAAAAGTGTAGGATCCCATACGTGTCGGCTATTGGATCTATCATGTACACCATGTTATGTACTCGACCATATATGTCATATACTTTGAGTATGACAATTAGATACCAGTCCAATCTGGGTGAGAGTCACTGGATTGCTGTCAAGAATATCCGTAAGTACTTGAGAAGGACTAAGGATGCATTCTTGATATATGGAGGGGAAGAAGACCTCATTATAAAGGGTTATACTGATGCGAGCTTCCTAACCGATAAGGATGATTTCAGATTGCAGTCGCATTATGTGTTTTTCCTTAACAGAGGAACAATGAGCTAGAAAGGGCTCCAGGCAAGATTCAGTTGCCCATTTTATCACAGAAGATGAGTGTATTGATGCATTAGATGCACATACTTAGGAGACTACATCTCATTCGAGAGTTCGTCAATAGAGTAGATGTGAATATATGCAAGATACCAACAGATGATAATCTTTCAGATCCACTCACTAAAACCCATGATCAGCGCAAGCATGAGGGTCGCACTAGATCGATAGGCATACGAGATGCACCAAATTTTACCTATTGCAAGTGGGATACTGTTGGTGTATGCCCTAGAGGCAATCTATTTTAGTGTGAACATTATGTTGGCTAGCGTATTCATCTTATTAGATATGGAGATATTAATGTAAGCAGTCCTTGTATTGTAATTGTTTTTATCTTAAATTATCCCTATTCAAGTATAATGGTCATTAGGACGATCACTATGCATAGAGACTAGTATGTGGCAGATTGATATGGAGATATCAAGTCTAACACATTGGTATGCATTAGGAAAACTGGCATACTGAATTGACCTACCACGAGAAGGCTACACGGGAGTTATGTGAATGTCACAAGTTCATCTCGTAGTGACAATGGTGTTGTGGTCCTTTGACTTTAAGTCACTAGATACTCTAGTACCGTAACTAGGTAACTATAAAAGTGATGTAAAGAGGATTTTTCCCTCCCACCAAGCGGGAGTATGTATCCATGACCACTCGATGAGTAGTACTTACAAATGCCTGCCGAGGCTCAGGTAAGTTGATATATGATATTGATGTTATCTATTTAGATAAGTCTATTCCTAGGATCGAGAAACTATGGATTTGATATACGAGTGTGACATATGTGTCTCGTGTCCAATCCGGATATTGAGACAAAAGGACAATACAACACGGTAACAGTGATCACAGAGGTTTGTCATATCACTGACTAGTCCTATTGCTTAGGTAGCATTGATGTGGTGCTAGACGCCACTCACTATTTGTAATTGTTACTGCCAACTTATTAAGAACCTGCAGGGTCACAGACCAAAGGATTATACTGCATGTACATGTTAATTAGTTGGACTAATTAATAGTTAAAAGAACCAGGCATCAAATTGCAACAATGTGCATATGTGTTTGGACTAAATAGCAAATTGGACTAAACTACTGATTAATCCAAGTATGGATCGAATTAGTAGTGGGACAATTCTGTAACTAATAAGGAGTTATTAATGATATAAGACTAGTCCAGCCCTAATTATCCATGAGATGAAAGAATTAGAGCAAGAGAGAAAAGAGAAGGAAGAGGTTCGGCCCCTCCTACCCCACGACAAGAAGAGAGGTTGTCCCTCCCTTCTCGATTTTTGTGAAATTTGCTTGATTGGATCAAGCTTCCTGATTGCTCTTATCCTACACTGCTAGCACAAATAGTAGAGGAAGATCTAGTTGCTCATCCTATGGTGTGGATACCAACAGAGGCGTGGACACTACTTCTGCGAAGTGATAAGTTAGATTAACAAGGTCACCCTTCTCCTTCATCATGTTATGATGCTTCACCTAAGATTCGTGGAGATTTTTCGGCAGGATTTTTTTTGTATTTCCGATGCGTAACCTGCACCAAAACCCTATAAGAATTCATTAAATCTTCTATAAAATCATGTCAAAAATGAACTAGTTGTTGGAGAAAGAGATAATATCATCATTTAGGAGCTGAAGAAGAGACTAGGAGCATGTGGCATCGTGTGGATTGAAGATCAGGCGCGGATTTCGTGTATCCATGAAGGTTTTAGCCTTTGCTCTACTTTTCTCTTACTCTCTTAACTTAGAATCAAACAATCAACTCTATTTTTGGTTACTTCATTATTATTATGAGTAACTAAAACACTTCTGTAAGGTCCGAGTTGGGTTCCTAGAGTTACGATTCTGTTATGAACATGTGATGTCTTGATTCATGCTTTTTTTTAATAGATGAATTTAGTTTACTGTCTATGTTTTTATCTATATACTCAATATTACGCGAGTTGTAGTCGACACAAAATTAGCTACTTGCCAGTCATCTTCCAACGTGTTGTAGGTTCTCACTAGCAAGAAAGAGGGATAATAACACATGTTTGTATCCTTATGCAAAGAAATGTAGTGTGTTGGGCATGGCCTTGGGTAGAAAAGAGCTTAAATGTTTAACTAGTTTACACTACATTTTCAAAATGATGTAAAGCTTTAGTCACTCTAGGTAAAATTGTAATTTCCAATGTAATGTGGGGGTATAATATATACCCGGTTAGAAGTAACTAAATTTTCATGTTTCATGAATCAATGTTCAAAAGAAATCGACCCCGCGTTCCAACGAGGAGCCCTAGTATTTCTCATATTTGTTAATCTCTTGCAATTCACAACCTATGCTTATCTTACTCGTTGTTAGCATCAGTTAAACAAACTGAATTTGCGCACTTGATTATCAAATAAAACTAGAAACATAGTCTCTTGGATACAGTAAATCACTAGTTCTTACCAGACTATATTAACTGTCGTGCAGTTGCGATGACTAGCAGTCAAGTTTTTGACGATGTTGCTGGGGACATAGCTATTTGTTTTGATTGACACTCTTAGTAAGATTTCGTTTTATTTTATTTTTATCTCTTTTCACTTGGTCATCCATACTTAGCTTCAGGTCTAAAAGATGACATGGTTGATGATGTGAACCAGGTTAGGGAGAGAAAGCGAAAAGAGAATTAGGAGCTTAGACCTCAAGTGGATGTACGCCGCATTGGTCTCCCAACTAGCGCCACCACCATCCGCACAAGAACTGAGGCAACGAGGTCCTCATAAGATCAGCAACACAGAAAAACATAAGCCAGTTTTCAGTCGGCCATCCTTGTGCCACCAATAGAAGTAGACCATTTTAAGCTCAAGAGCTTGTTGATTCTGATGAGAAAGATTATTCGGTGGGATCCTATTAGAGGATCCAAATGCTCATCTAGGTGATCTTTAATAGTTCTGCAGAACGTTTCAAGCTAGATGTGTCCCTGAATATACTATTAAAATCATGTTGTTCCCTTTCTCTCTAGTTGATAGAGCAAAGGAGTAGTTGAACGGACCGCCGTGAAACTCCATCACTACGTGGGATTAACTTACTTTGGAACTTTTGTGGAAGTATCATCCGCCTTCCAAAGTGGCTGAATTGATGGGCTGAATTTTTCGTTTCATGCAGCTAAAGATTCACCTGAGAGGACATGAGAGAGATTCAATCAAATTTGCGCAAGTGTCCAAGTCATGGAGAGTTGTGGTTCAACATGTTCCATACTTCTATGCAGCTTTAAATAAAAGATTCATCAAAAGAATTTGATATGCTCAACAAAGGAAATTTCATGGTCTTGGATGATCAGCCAGCAATTGATTTGCTGAACAATGTAGCCAAGAAGGAGACTACAAGAGGGGACACTCAAATAACAGAGTTTTAGAGGAGATCTCACTATGTTGATCCGAATTGGAATTATAAAGTCCCGGATAGCTATGCCGACTAGAGCTTTTCATCAAAATAACCCACAACAAGGGAAGACCATGGGAAAACAAATGTCTGAGTTTCACAGCAAGGGGTATAATTACAGAGTTGGAGATGTAAAATATCTGAGAGAAAAACCACAACAGTAAGGGGGTGATAGTTCTTATAATTCCAGCTCTAATTCAAGCAATCAGCCACATCTATCTTACCATGCTCCAATTCACGCGCCATCACCTCTAACACATCAAGTACATCAGTCGTAAAATCAACTAAGCCACCCAAATATAATCAGTCAGTTGGCCATAGGACTCCAAATCGGGCGGGCTCGACGAGTTAGCACCCTTGTCCAGGTCTGAGCCCGAGTTCTGTCGAGGCTGCCCAAGCCCAGCCCAAACCGAGTTAATAGAATTTCAGCCCGTCCGAGCCCAAATTCGTTCAAATCAATTCGGGTTCAGGCTATTACATTAAACTTAATACATTTTTTAAAACATAAGAAAAAGGTATGATGAAAAAACCAAATTAATATATAATAAAATAATGATTAAACACATCCCTATAATCAATGAAAACTGTAGGGTTTTGATAACGGATACACAGCGAAATAAACATAATTAATCCGTTAAAGACCCTCCAAGGATCACAGGAAGAGACTACATAACGATAGTAAGGGATTAGTATCAAAATTGCCTTTAGGATCTCCTTTGATGACTTCTAACGTGAAATTGTGTTCACGTCTCTATGGGTAGTCCACTCCTAGGATTGAACCCGGATCCTTCAAGCCTTTGTGCTAGCTAGGATTTAGGGAAGAAGATGAAGAAGATCACGATCACGTAAAATAGAGCAAAGGAAGGGGGCAGTCCTTCCTTGTGTCCGACGGTGAGGGGGCGGCAAAGGGGGTCCGGCCCTCTTTGTTGCTCTCTCTCTCCTTTATATAGTCCAACAACTCTTTGTTGACTGCATAGAAGCCCCTATCCAAATCATGTCTATACACAGATTAGTCCAACTTGCAAATTAGTCCTACTAAGTTTCCAAGTAGTTGCGTATTGATCCTTCTAATTAATTAATCATATTAATTACCTCCCTAGTCCGATCTAATGTATAGGGAGTGTGACCCCATAGATTTCTACTTAGTTGGTAGTAACAATTTACTAGCATGGAGCGGCCTCAAGCAAGACATCCATGCTACCCAACTAATAGAAATAGTCATCCGACATACCTTGTGCAAGTATTGTCTCATACCTTTGTCTCTATATCCGTATTAGCACGAGACATACAAGTCACACTCGTATATCCAATCCATAGTTTCTCGGTCCAGGAAATAGTCTCATCCATGCAGATAACATCAATAACCTATATTGATTTATCTGAGTCTGGCCAGACATTCTATGAGCACCATCCCTCGAGTGGCCGTGGATATCTACTCTCGTTATGTGGGAGGGACTGATAAATCCTTAATAATAGTTATCCTACGTACGTTTCACATTGTTATTTTTGTGCGTTCCGATGCTAAGTGACGAGATTTGAGCCAAAATATGAAGAAAATGCACTTTTAGATGTTTTTGAGCTTTAAAGCACAATCCGGGCGTTTCTTAATGGTTTTGAGTATGATTTTGATAATTTATCACATTTGATCTTCGCGGTAGTGTTCGTGTCGTTGTTTGACAGGAATTAGGCATGCGGAAATCAAAGGGATAGAAGAAAAGATCTTCGGAATAGAAGGTAAAGGTGTTTTTTATGTTTTCGCCAAGTTTGGGCAATAATGGAGAAAAACGAGAAAATGGTCCGGAAAGGGAGATTTCTCTACATGGGCGAATTCTACGTCGCAAAAGGAATCCAAAGGTACAAAAATCTCATTCATCGGAGCTCGGGATCAAAATTCGGGTCCTTGTTTGCTTTTCAAAAAGCTTAGTTGCTTTTACAGGATATTTTAGAGAAAATTAAGGATGTTTTGAGGATATATTGCATTCTACAATGAAGATGGAGGTGAGACCGGTGGCAATTGAAAGTAGACTCGAAGAGCTTTCCAACGGCGGGTCACGGAGCTAAAACGGAAGTCGGACGAGAAAGTTATGGCACGGAGAAAGTCGGAGAAAAAAAGCTGAAAATTGGCTAAGGCAAACAATTCGCACGACTTGTTAACAGAGGTCGCACGACCTGATGAGAGGAGGACACAATGCTGGAAATATTACAACAAGTCGCACGACTTGTTCAAATAGGTCGCACGACTTGTCCGTCAGCAGCAGAATATGAAAACGTTTTGGGGTTACTTTTTAATTACTCCTAACTTGTTCTCAACACTTGGAGAACGTATTAGACCTGGTTAGGGCTCGTTTTTGGGGTAGGAGACATTTTTTTGGACGTGCTTGGAGCTAAGGAGCGATCGTGGGAGCTTGGAGCTTCGTTTAGATCTTTTATCTTCTCTTTTTCTCTAGTTTTTGCTATTTTGATCATAAAACTTTGTATTGTGATCATGCTTTGGAGTAGCTAAACTCTTTTATCAGGGTATCTCGTAGGGATTTAGGTTTGGATCACTTTGTTGACGATTTATGGATTTTCTTTCATGCTTTAGAGCTTAATTGATGATTTCTTATCTAGTTATGTGTGTTTTATGCATTTAATTCATCTTTTATATTGGTAGACGTATTGATAGGATTGAGTTTGGTCGTGAACGGTAGAGACATCAATGTTTATTGCCCGGAATCTTGAAACACACACTAGCCGTATCTAGGGTTGAGAAATCTTCCTAGTTAGCTAAGAGTATACGAATGATCATAACGCGTATTTAAACTTGTTTAGACTAGAGAAATCAGCTTTGATAGTTTGAATATAGGTGTTGGTTGAGATGTCTTCAACATAAGAGTGCACGTTTAGCTGGTTAAAGAATCATTGTGTTAGTAGAACATAAATCCAACATAGTGTGACAATCCTAGAGACCCGTAGAGATATCCTGACTTCGTAAAACTTTGAGAAAACCCTACAATATTTAGTCTCTATTAATCGTGAATTAATTCAATCGGTTAATAGAGATTCGTATTTTCCTTAATTTAATAAAATTAGTAAAAACAACAACTGCGGTTGACCCACATAAGGATTTGACTTATTAACTAATTTACAAAGAAGTCTCTAGGGTTCGATAAACCCATAATTACCGGATATTACTACACGCGAAAGCCGTACACTTGTGGTTGGAACGTGTCAGGGACAAATCATATCTACGTCACTACCATCTCTAAGCTTGCTTCTTATTGTATCTGACTAACGCCTTTATTACTACCCAGTTACGGTCTACCGTTTGACGATGTCAAAATACAATAAGCCACAAATGGAGGATCTGGTGACTTCAAGTATAAGGATGACAATACCGTTGTGACTAGGAGAAGCACTTGTGACTTTACATAACTTTTATGTAGCCTTCTCGTTATAGGTCAATCCAATGTCCAATTACTCCTAACGCATACCCATTTGTTGGATCGTGATATCTCCATATCAATCTAACCCCATACTAGTCTATAGTCGATCGTCCTGTTAATAAATATTGAAAGTTTGTAATGTAAGTATAAAGCAGGATCTAAATACTCTAGAAGGGGGGTTGAATAAAGTATGCTAACTTTTGCTAAAACACAGTCTTTTAAAACTTGAGTAGAGTATGCAGTTGATGTATCAAAGCTTTGAAAAAGTTTAAAGAAGCTTAAAGAAATAACTGCAGAATATAGAGGCTTCAAAGCTTTGAGATTTAGAAAGCTCCAAAGCTTTGAAACTTCCTGTTTAGATGGAAATGAAAGAATAAAAAGTAAGCAACAAGAACACAAGGATTTTACAGAGTTCAGTCACAATTGGACATAGTCTCTGCCTGAGGGATCTTATCCCTCCAGGATTCAAACACAGCTTCTTATTAATCTCCCAGATTTAGCCCTAGATATCCAGCCTAAGTGAGCTACCTTTCACCTATACAGCTTGTGGTTCCCAACCTATCTAGTTCCAACTACAACCTGTCGAAACAATAGGAACCTCTTTGTTGCTTACTTGAACAACTAAACTTCTATTTTTGTGAGCTTTAAGAACACAGAATGATAAAAACAAGTCTAGTACAAGTGTGAAGAAAACATAATAAAGATAAGGAGTAAACCTTGGAAGTGTTCTTCACTCTGTGATGAGTGATCTTGCTTCTGGAATGCCAATGGCCTGATGAATCTGAAGATTTGAATGATCTAACTATCCTATTTGTAGCACTCTTAAAATCTCACGAAGACCAGTCTCAATCTATATGTCTCTCTATTTGATGCGCTTTTTAGCGTGCTATTCGCAAGTATACGAATCAAGTAATATAGAGAGTATTTTCGACTCAGATTATCGATCCCACAGGGACTTTGCAGGTTTTTCTAATAATCAGTTATAACTAGCAGAGTGTAAAAGGAGGAATACTTTAGGATTGTGATAGACTATAAACTAAAAATAAACAAATAAAACGTAAATATTTTTGTGAAAGTTTTCTAAATAATCTTAAGGTTGTAAAACTAGGGTTTGAGATACTAGGTTCCAGGATCCCCTAGGGTCTCTTCAGATTTTCGTTCTTTGTTTGACATGAAAACACACAGCAGTCTCGTTATCCGTGCCACGTACCAATTGTGCAGTATCTTTTCTTTTCCTGCACGTTATCACAATCCTGCAGACTGTCGGATTCCTGTTAAGCTGCCTAAATCTGCAGTCTCGTTCTAAGACTGCTAGGGTTTCTAACCTGTCCTAATGGCCCGGGTCAGATTCTCTAACAGTTGGTCTCACGATTTCAGGCTAGTCCTAACTCCCCTTCTCTGGTCGGGTCATCGGGGTAAGGTGCTAAATTATGTCTTCTCTTCCTAACCCTAACCAGACGTTTTCACCTACCGGCTCGGGTCTGTAGCAATTCTGGGTGATCAAGCCGAGCATGCATGAACAGTAAAATTCAAAGACAGAATAACGAATAAAGCTGCTGAATTAAGATAGTACAATCATGAATCCATAGTCAAAACGTAGAACTAATCTCTGAAAACGAAACCCTAGGTTCACCGAGAACCTAGGTAAAAAGTTTAGCTACTGAAATTCATATGTAAATAACACAGTTTTTGAATAAGAGAAAAGAAGAGCAAACGAATGTCTTGAATCTGGATTCACGTTTCCGTGCTCTCCGGGGATGCTCCGACTTCTCCGTGGATGTGTTATTGTGTGTTGATGTTGTATTATTCTTTAAAACGAGCCTGGACAGTCTTTATATAGTGCTGGAGACGTTTCTGGAAACTGCCTTTATTTACGAAACTGCCACTGCCCGGAACCGCCTCAAATTTTGTGCTGTCTGCGTAAAATACGCAGGATCCTGCGTATAATACGCAGACAGCAGCCTGACATATGTTGACTTCTGCGTATTTTCCTCCCTGGCTGCGTATAATACGCAAGGCTGCGTATTTTTCCATCCTGGCTGCGTATTTCACCTCCCTGGCTGCGTATAATACGCAAGGCTGCGTATTTTTCCATTTTTCTGCGTAGTTTCTTCCCCTGGCTGCGTTTAATACGCAGGATGCTGCGTATAATACGCAGACAGGGTCAGAAACTGGCCAAAAATCCTCCCTCTGGCTTGCTGTCTGCGTATAATACGCAGGATCCTGCGTAAAATACGCAGACAGCAAGGAAAACTGCTCTTTTCGGCATCGGCCTGCGTTTTGACCCGAAACTTGTCAAAATTACCAAAATACCCCTGGGTCGAAACTACTCCAAATTATGCCAAATCCTGACTCTGGCCATAGAAAAACTGCTGGCTGAATTTGGGAGACAAAATCTGAACTTGACTCCGGAAACCCGGGCCCGGTGTCAAAATGACCAAAATACCCCTAGGCCAAAATTGTCCCGGAAATCGTCATGAACATGAAATAGTTGCTTACGACTCTGGACACCGGGAAACGAGACTCCTTACTCGGGCGTGGCCTGTCTGGGACCCACACTTGACGGGAGTCGGTTTTTCGGCCGGACTCCGTTTCAGCATTATAACCTGTTTTCGGAAAGCCCTTGACGTCTCCGTTCTTTTGCCCCTGGTTTCACTTCAAAATTCCAATTCTAGCTCAAGATATTGTCAACCGAGCGCATCCCGGTGATTCTCGGTTTTGGCGTTTTCTCCTTTCTCGGTCGGCTTTCACTGCCCGTTTCTCCTCCAGTCTTTCTGTTTTCTGTTCCACTCTCCCTTTTACCAGTCTCGGTCAAATCCTGCTCCGAGCATTTTCTATACGTTTCCCGAGGCGAACCCGGTTCAGTCTCGACACGCATCCCAATGCGCTTCTCGAACCTGTTCCTGTAAAGAACACATGAACAAACCCGTGATCATATCTCGAAATGCGTGAAATAAGGAGAAATTTACGAAGAGCAAATAAACATCTCGTTCTAATTTCCGAGGCTTTCTGAGGGTGAATTCTGGCTAAAACGTGGTTTTCCAGCACACATACACGTCTTTTCAGGCTATAAGATAACCCCTATTTGGGCGTTATCACTATTTCAATTCAAAGCACCGATCTCTTTAAATAACATCTTGCAACAAACTGAGAGATTTTAGGAACTGAAAACCTAAAAATCCTCTTCCCTAATATGCTTCTTTCAACAGCTATGCTTGGATAGCTTTTTAAATGTTTTTATGGACGTTGGAATGCTCAACAAACCAGCATGCACTCAACAAACAAGATCAAACAATATCCAGACAAACTAGCATCAAGATTTGATCAGCAATATGCCAACAGTTCATGAGAAAAATTGGGCTAGGTTTTGTCTGAAAATAGACTCATCTAATATAACCAATTTGATGAATATATCATCAACTCATTATGGAATAAGTATTAATAGACAATAATGGATTCATAACAAGTTATGAATTCCAAAGAAGTAACCTTCAAACACAGATTTAATCAGATGAACTTAGCAGTAAAGAGTATTCAGTAAATCTCAAAGCTTTGAAGATTTGTCTGCTAGTTCATCAGAATGAACCTTGATTTTCAATCCAACTCAAACCTGTATATAATATTAATCCATCCAAAACAATGATTACTAAAGCCTGCATAGTTTTGTATGTAAAGTTGTATAACTCAGTTCATATCAAAATCAAAGTCCTGCACCAAAGAGTTAGTCACATGTATATGTATAAGCATAGCTACAGTGCCTCAAAGATTTGAAGCTTTGGCACTTAGAATTAGCCTGTGTTTCTGGCTTTCATCATCAATGGATCTAAGCTCCTTCTGCATAATTATTCAAATATCAATATCAAAGATCTTCAAATCTATCAGTCTCCTCCTTGATGAAAGACATAACACATTACTAAAATCCAGATTATGAACAATTTCCTTCAACTCAAAAACACAAGTGATTCACCAGTTCTGATAATAGTTTTAAACCAAAGATTACACTTAAACAAAATATAGTACCTCAAAAAAAATCTGCATAGCATAGAAATGACCAAAATAACCAACCTCCTACTTACTACAAAACATAACACAAAAACACATAATCTTCTCCCCCTTTTTGTCTTTCAAAAAAAGAGTAGAAGTAATGTAGGATCTAGTTCAGAGTTGTTTTGACTAGAAACAGCAAACTTAAACAAACTTCAGGACTTGAAAGAGAAAGAAGGACAGAAAGAAAAATAAGGGTGGACTTCAAGGCTTCGAAGATTCAGCTTCAGGATTCTTCTTTGCAGACTTCTTTCTAGACTTAGCTTTTCCCTTTCCCTTGTCCTGAGCTTCTTCCTGAACCTCTCCAACTGTTTCAGCCTCTGAATCTCCTTCAGCTTCAGCTGGTTCTTCTCTTTGCTCATCTTGTTCAGCACCTTCTTCACCCTGTGCTTCCTCAGTCTAGTTTTCATTTTTTCAACTACTTTATCAACAAGCTTATCCAAATCAGCAGCTTCCTTTTCAGCAGTTTCTGCAGTTGTTTCCTCATCACTAGCCTCATCCTCAGATTGATCAAAAAGATGATTTGACGTAAGAACAATAGGAACCGATTTCTTCTTCTTCTGCTGCTTCTTAAGAGCTTCTCCAAGTACTTCATCTGAGTCTATGCTAGTTTCTCTGCTTTCTGAAGAGGGTATCTGCTCTAGGTTTAAACCTTTGATTATGATTTTTGGCTTATTGTTCACCAAACCTTTGAACTTGGTGAAATCAGTAGATAGGTCAAACAACCCTTGCCTCAGATCTTCCACTCCATCTTCCAAAATCTCAAACCTGTCCAGTATTTTTGAGAAATCCAAATTACCAGACACTTTGGGGGTTGTAGCAGCTCTAAGTTTGTTAAACTCCTTCTCTTTAAATTCTTTAGCACTCAATTCATAATAGAATTTCCATTTCCCTTTGGCAGTGTAAGCTATCCCAATCCTTTGGAGAGATGCCTCATCAACCATCCCAAAATCAGTAGTAATCTTCTCCTCGAGACTCCAAAGTGTTTGAAAAACAAAGGTAATAAATTGGCATAAGGCAGGGAATGGTTCCTAGTCCTAGTAACACATATACCATATGCTCCATCACAACAGTAGGTAGATCAACTTCAAACCCTTGACAAATTAGATACATCAGGATCAACACCTTATCTGTCACCAGCTCTTTGAAATACTCCCTGGGAACTACACATCTCATCATGATAGAAAACAAGATTTTAGCTTCACAAGTAAACACTGAATGTGTTAACAGTTTTGGTTCAGAAGGGGTTCCCTCCAAGAAAAACAAGGCTTTGGCCTTCTCGAAAATATCCTTCCTATCAGGGTGATCACTAACCTTATACTTTCTAGGTACTCCCAAAAATTTGGCAAACATCATGTGATCCAACTTAATATCCACACCAGCCACTTTTGAAGTGAGAATTTACTTATCACTATCATCCAATTCTTGAACTAAGTTCAGATAGAAGAGTCTGGTCAACCTAGGGTAAGCCTCAGATGGTGAATTTATCATACTCCCAATATATGATTTCCTCAAATTCTTAATGTAGTCTAAATCCAATAAATCAGTACTAATTTGACTACAGAAATATACTTTAGATGATGCATACCCATCCATCCATACAGACTTAACTTCTGAATTGACAAACCAAGAATCAGGCAATAGGTTCTTACCAAAATTTGTAGCCTTATCAGTCTTTACTGCACTGTGTTTCACTCTTTTCTTCTCTGGAGTTGCTTCACCCTTCTTCTCATCAGCTTTCTTATCCTTTGAAGATGGAACACTCTTCTTTTCACCTTTCTCGAAAGCCACTTCCTTCTTCTTGCTTGATTCTTCTCCCTGATCCTTATTCCCCTGTTCCTTGTTCTTCACCACTTCTTCTGTAGCAGACTCTGGTTCTAACTCAGCCTCTGTTTCTTCTTGAACTTCCTTTCCCATCTTGACCTTCTTTGAGGGAGGTGAATTCTCATGGACACTGGCTGTGTCTTCTGAGTCTGGTCCATGAATGGTGATCTTCCTCTTAGCCTTCCTCTTTAACCTTTTGTTGGAAGTCTGACCTTGCTGCTTGATCCTTTCAGACTTGCGCTCCCTTTTGAATAGGGTTTGAGAGGGTTTGAGAGAGAGAACGAGAAAAGAGAGAGAGAGAGAGAGAGAGAGAGAGAGAGAGAGACGAAGAGATAGAATTTGAGAATGAGAGAAATAAGCCGTGAACTTAAGTAGGTAGAAGAGTTTGATTTGAAAAAGGGATTTGCATGCAAAAGAGATTGCAGAAGATTTTCTATGATATTTTTGGATATTTTGTCAAAATCTCTTAACTTTTGGGATATTCTGTAATTATCTAAAAATATATTACAAAATAATCCACGATCCATTTATTTAAAAGAATGCATATCCACTTAATCAAAGCAGTGTAACAGTGTTTCAAAGCTTAGGAAGTTTCAGACCAACACAGAAACCTTCAAAGCTTTGAGCCATACTTTCAAGGCTTATGAAAGTATGATATCATGTCTTTGAGATTCACACATATTATACACATAGAAACTAATACTCCCCCTAAACCAATGCATCCTTGTTTAACATACCCGATTCAAGCCTTAGGGATGCAAGCTTTTCATCTGGCAATGGTTTAGTGAAAATATCAGCTATTTGCTTAGAAGTAGAAGTAAAAGATAGAATAATATCACCTTTTTCAGCATTATCTCTAAGAAAATGATGTCTCACATCTATGTGTTTTGTCCTTGAATGCTGAACTGGATTCTTTGATATAGAAATGGCACTTGTATTGTCACAGTTGATAGGCACATTTCTGATTTATATCCAAGATCCCTTAGATGTTGAGCAATCCATAAAACTTGAAAGCAACAAGCTCCAGATGCAATGTATTCAGCTTCTGCAGTTAAAGAGCCACTGAATTTTATTTCTTTGAATGCCAACTAATCAATGATAAACCAAGAAACTGGCAACATTCTGAAGTGCTCTTTCTGTCTTCTTTGTATCTTGCAAAGTCTCCAACATAAAATTAGATCATCTTGGATACCAAAGCCCCAAGTCTTTGGTTCCATTCAAATATCTGAAAAATCCTTTTCACATCAGTCAAATGACATTCTTTAGGATCTGGTTGAAATCTAGCACACATGCATACACTAAACATAATATCTGGTCTACTAGCAGTTAGATATAGAAGTGAACCAATCATACCACTGTAATCCTTTTGATTCACACTCTTACCACTTTTATCTTTGTCTAAATACAATTATGAACTCATAGGAGTCTTAACAACCCTGGACTGTGACATGTTATATTTATTTAACAAGTCCTTGGTGTATTTCCCTTGATGCACAAAAATTCCTTTCTTCATTTGACGCACATGAAGTTCGAGAAAGAAATTCAGTTCTCCCATCAAGCTCATCTCAAATTCCCTGCACATTTGACTTAAAAACTCTTGCAACAGGAGAAAATGTTTTCTCATAGTCAATGCCTTCTTCTTGATTATATCCATGTGCAACCAGTCTTGCTTTATTCAGCTCATTCTGCATTGCAATGATCCAATATGCATCTTCTAAAGCTTCTTTTGCATTCTTAGGCTCAATAAGTGATACAAAAGCACTGAAAGCATACAAATTCTTCAGTTGACCTCTTGTCTCAGTTCCAGTGGTTGGGTCTGATATAATGTTCTCTGCTGGATGATCAGATAAGTACTTGAACTTCTTTCTGGGTATCCAAGTGTATGGTCCTTCAAGGCTTTGAGTTCTTGACACAGTAGAAGGAGCATCATATTTCCTGTCAGTCTCAGTCTCAAGGCTTTGAGACTCTGGATCAGCAAGGGGTTCAAGGCCTTGAGATTCTTCTGAATATTTATGCTGCTTAGTTTTGCATCTATTGACTTTGTCATTGTCGTCATCAGCCTCATACTTGTTCAAATTGAGATTTGCAAAACTTTCACTCAGAGAATCATCAGCACTTTCATCAAAAATCGCATGAATACTCTCCTCTACAATCTTAGTTCTCTTATTGTAAACCCTGTAAGCTTTGCTAGTTTGAGAATAACTAAGAAAAACACCTTCATCACTTCTAGCATCAAACTTACCAAGATTATCTTTACCATTGTTATGCACAAAACAAGTACATCCGAAAGGTTTAAAATAAGCAACACTAGGCCTTTGAAGAATTCATAAGGAGTTTTCTTCAAAATATGACTGATCAAACATCTATTGCACATAATTGGCAGTATTAACAGCTTCTGCCCACATAACTTTGGTTATTACTTTCAAGCAGTATGGTTCTAGACATGTCTTCAAGATTCCTATTTTTCCTCTCAACAACACCATTCTGATGAGGAGTTCTAAGTGCATAAAAATTGTGTGAGATGCCATGCTTTGCACAAAATAAATCAAAATCAAGTTGATCAAATTCCCTACCATGATACTCCTAATAGATGCAACAGGTAAATTTTTCAAAGTTTGAAGCTCTTTACAAAGCTTTGAAAATTCAGATAATGCTTCAGGCTTATCTCTAATAAACACAACCCAAGTAAATCTGGAATAATCATCAACCACAATAAGCATATATCTCTTACCTTTGGGTGTTTGAACCCTCATAGGACCACACAAGTCCAAGTGCATGCTTATATGACCAACCTTTCTATGCCAAAGCTTTGAGTTATCCTTCAAAGCTTTGAGTCATCCTTCAAAGCTTTGAGACATTTCAGACTATCACCTGCAACTTTGTCAGTACATAGTGCAAAAAACATTATGTGACATGGGAGCAGTGAGTATGCAGTTGTCTGATTTTTCATCTTGCACCACACATTTCTCCTTGTCAAAAATTACTTTATGTCCTTTATCACAAAGCTGAGAAATATTCAATAAGTTATACTTAAGACCATCAACTAGTTAAACATCTTAAATTGACAATGCAGAATTATTACCAATACTTCCTATACCAATTATGTTTCACCTTTCTTTGTCACCAAGTGTGATTGTTCCCTCTGATTTCTCTTTAAGCTCAGTGAATAAGGATTTCTTTCCACTCATGTTCCTGGAACATCCACTATCCAAAATCTATTTTTGATCTTTCAAAGCTTTTGTGACATCCTGCAAAATTCAATCAATGCCTTAACAGGCTATTCGACCAAGTGTAGAATTTGGATTCATACTCAGAATCAACCATGTTAGGTGGTATAACTCTTTTTGGAACCCAAATCCGTTTCACTTGTCCCTTAAGCTGATAAGGATAGGTGTTCCTCATTATATGAGGTTATGTCCTTCTAAAGGGGCAAGTTGGTGACATTTTGGAGAATGTCTGCTTCCTGATTTTTACAAATGTGGTTTGGTTTCATTTTGGAAAATTTGGATTATAAACAATTCCACTTTTGTATACAGAATGCATACTTCCTCCAAGCATAAGATTTAGCTTATGTTCTGAGCCAGCAAAATTTGAAAGAATTTTCTTGGATTCTTGAAGCTCACTAGCCAATGAAGTGTTATGTTGTTCTAAACCATCTGAATAACTCTTTAGATCCAAAACAAATTCAGTTAAAAGAGACTTTTGATCAATAACTTCATTGCCCTGTGATTTCAAAGCTTTGAATCTACTGTCCAAGGCTTTGAAGTCACTATCAATTTTCAACTTGGTAGCTTCAAGAAACTAGTTTTGAAAAACCAAATCTAAGTTTTCCTTTGATTTCTTATGAACTTTTAATTTCAAGGAATCAATCTCATTCCAAAAACTTTCCTCATTCAAAAATATGTTTTTGAGGATTTCATACAATACATCAGAAGGGCTAGATAAAAGATTTTTTACCATATCTTCAATTGTCTTCTCTGAAGAGTGATCTTCTTGATGTCCAGCCATCAAAAAAAGATTGGCTTGCCCTTCATCAGAATCTGAGTCTGAAGAGTCTGAATCACTCCATGAGGCTACCGTTGCCTTCTTTCTTCTGTTGTCATTTTCCTTCTTAGGAAATTGCCTGCTTTTCTTCATTTGAGGGCAATTTCTTACCAGATGATCTGCATCTCCATATTCATAGCAATTCATAACTTTAGGTTTATATGAATGTGAAGTAGATTTACCTTTTTGATCATTGCTGGTAGAGGGCCTGAATTTTTCTTTGTTGTAGTCCTTTTTTCCAAAGTTTCTCTTTTTTCTCAGAATTCTGGCCAAGGGTTTGGAAATCAAGGATAAGGCTACTTCATCATCATCCTCCTGTTCAAGGCTTTGAGATTTTTCATTGTCCTTTGCCTTGAGTGACAAGTTCTTGATGGTGTCATTCCCATCTACCTCCTTTATGGAGATCTCATGAGTGAGCAATTTTTCTTTTTGATCATTAAGTTCCGGAATGCTTAGGTCCTGAGCCTCCTCAATTGCAGTTGTCTTAGGCTCCCATTTTGCCTTTGGCAAACTTCTGAGTATCTTCCTGACATTTTTCTCATTTGAGAAAGATTTTCCCAAAGATTCCAAGTTGTTCACAATATCTGTAAACCTTTTCAACATATCCTTGATGGATTCATCATAATTCATCTTGAACAGTTCATACTCTCTCAAAAGGATACTAATCTTTGTCTGCTTGACTTGGCTAGTTCCTTCATAAGTAACAGTCAGCTTGTCCCATATCTCTTTTGCACATTTTCAGTTGAATATCCTGTTAAAATCATCTTCACTAAGAGCACAATATAGTAAGTTCAAAGATTTGTAAATCTTTGATACCTTTTCCAGCTCAGTGACTGAGAGATCCTCATCAAGTTTGACAGTCTTGACACCATTGGTAGTGGTATAGAATAAATTTGGGCCATTCACAACAATAGACCATAGCTCCATGTCTTGGTCTATGATGAACATCTTCATCAATGCCTTCCAATGTACAAAGTTATCACCAAAGAACAGTGGAGGTCTATTTGCTACTCTTCCTTGAGAAAATCCTCCTTCACCTACATTACTCATTTTCACAAGACTGATAGATCCTTAAATGTGACCCAAGCTTTGATAACAAATGAAAGTTTGTAATGTAAATATAAAGAAGGATCTAAATACTCTAGAAGGGGGGGTGAATAGAGTATGCTAATTTTAACACAGTCTTTTTGAAACTTGAGTAGAGTATGCAGTTGATATCTCAAAGCTTTGAAATAGTTTATAGAAGCTTGAAGAAATAACTGCAAAATACATAGGCTTCAAAGCTTTGAGATATGGAAAGCTCCAAAGCTTTGAAACTTCCTGTTTAGACTGAAATGAAAGCATAAAAAGTAAGCAACAAGAACATAAGGATTTTACAGAGTTCAGTCACAATTGAACCTAGTCTCTGCCTGAGTGATCTTATCTCTCCAGGATTCAAACATAACTTCTTATTAATCACCCAGATTTAGGCCTAGATCTTAAGCCTAAGTGAGCTACCTTTTACCTATACATATTTTGGTTCTCAACCTATCTAGTTCCATCTACAACATGTTGAAACAATAAGAACATCTTTGTTGTTCACTTGAACAACTAAACTTCTAAGTTTGTGAGGTTTAAGAACACAGAATGATAAAACAAGATTAGTACAAGTGAGAATACACAGAATAAAGATAAGTAGTAAAGCTTGGACGTGTATTTCAATCTGTGATGAGTGATCTTGCTTCTGGAATGTCAATGGCCTGATGAATCTGAAGATTTGAATGATCTGAACTCTCATGTTTGTAGCACTCTTCAAATCTCACGAAGATCAGTCTCAACCTTTGTATCTCTCTATTTAAATTCTAAGCACTGATCTCTTTAAATAACATCCTACAACAAATTGAGAGATTTTAGGAACTGAAAACCTAAAAATCATCTTCCCTAATATGCTTCTTTCAACAGCTATGCTTGGATAGCTATTTGAATGTTTTTATGGACGTTGGAACGCTCAACAATACACTCAAAAAACAAGATCAAACAATATCCAGACAAACTAGCATCAAGATTTGATCAGCAATATGCCAACAATTCATGAGAAAAACTGGGCTAGGTTTTGTCTGAAAATAGACTCATCTAATACAACCAATTTGATGAATATCATCAACTCATTATGGAATAAGTATTAATAGACAATAATGGATTCATAACAAGTTATGAATTCCAAAGAAATAACCTACAAACACAGATTTAATCAGATGAACTTAGTGTTAAAGAGTATTCAGTAAATCTCAAAGCTTTGTCTGCTAGTTCATCAGAATGAACCTTGATTTTCAATCCAACTCAAACCTGTATATAATATTACTCCATCCAAAACAAGGATTACTAAAGCCTACATAGTGTTGTATGTAAATTTGTATAACTCAGTTCATATCAAAATAAAAATCCTGCCAAAACAGTTAGTCACATGTATATGTATAAGCATAGCTACAGTGCCTCAAAGCTTTGAAGCTTTTGCACTTAGAATTAGCCTGTGTTTCTGGATTTCATCATCAGGGGATCTAAGCTCCTTCTGCATAATTATTCAAATATCAATATCAAATAGCTTCAAATCTATCAAATATAATTGACATTGGATATTTAAGATAAACAACATATTTGCAATTTAAGGACTTCATTATATTAAATACCTGAATAAATAATACAATGATTGTTTCTAGTCAAAAACACTATTCATGCTAAAATGATTGCCTATAGGGAATCTATTCCAACCAAAACTAGCATATTCATGTTAGATATTTCACATAATGTTATCAAAATATAATGTTTATAGGTAGTGATCATACAAATTGGGCAATTCGGGTTACCCCGTCCTTTAATATTTGTGCCCAAGTCCGACCCTGATTGCAATTCGGGCTGATAATTTCTGTCCAAGCCTGTCCAAAGTACTGAAACTATGTGTCCAGGCCCTATTTTTAATCGGTTAGGCTCGGGTTGGTCGGGTTCAACCCGCCCAAGTTGCACCCCTAGTCGGCCAAGATGGATAAGAAGCAAGATCATTGTGAGATTTAGCTACTGATCGTAAGTCATTACTTTTGTTCTTGTTAGCAGTGTTCCTTCTCGACCTTGTCACCGGATTAATCATTGGGAGTTTTACCCCCACCAATCACCACCGGTGTGTGATTATCTTCCATCCACTTTTGTTGTTGTTGTTGTAGAGTTAGGAGTCCATTAGAACGTTGTCTTAC
Source organism: Linanthus parryae (assembly GCA_023055425.1). NCBI lineage: Eukaryota > Viridiplantae > Streptophyta > Magnoliopsida > Ericales > Polemoniaceae > Linanthus > Linanthus parryae. The sequence goes on along the minus strand of JALGPY010000011.1, from coordinate 26,964,300 downwards.
AATGAATGCATGTATAACATGTGATTTTGTGAATGGAACACTTAACTTGTTACTATTGTTATTCACAAAGGCCTCGTTTGGAAAGGTATAAAAGAAAAAGTATAAGAGATATGTTGGTATATGAGATGGATATGAATGTATTGGAATAATGTATGATATGTGATTTTTATTTATGAATGTTCTGGTAGGACAGGATATGAGGAAAAATAAGATACAGTCAATGGAAGATCTCTATAGCTCATTGTGGGGCTATGGTCGTGACACGTCTAACCACAAGTGTATGGCCGTCGTGTGTTGTAATATCCGGAAATCCGGGTTTATCGAACCTAAGGGACTTGTCGTGAACCAATTAGGATGATTAATTGTGTGGTCTAGCAATTGAGTTTGTTTACTAATCTAAAAATTAAAATAGCGCACTAATTATTGAAATTTAGATTAATGCGAGAGACAAGTATCAGGATTTTCTCTAGGATCACTAGGTATCCACCGTTAACGAATTTTGTTTTGAAACACATGTGATGATTTAATTTGCCAAATGAGCAACAATAATCACCGAATTACCAAGTGAGATTTCAATTCCTAGGTTGAAATAGAACCGAGTTAACAAGTTCTTAATTTTCTCTAAAACATGTATTAAGAGCATCTAGTTCTACTCAATGTTCACAGTCTGTGGTTGATTTCTCTAACCGATGACGACGTGCTTAATTCTATTATCCGGGAAATTCGTTGCTTTCACTAGATAATTACCTATGATCTTCATATAGGTGATCAAACTACACAAAGATGGGTTAAGAACAAGAATTAAACATAGCACAATGATTCATCATCAACTGAGTTTAGCAAAACGTGAATCAAATTCAAAATCCGCCAAAACAGCTTCAAACCCTAGCTACCATGGAGAAATCCCGATAATGAACTTAGATACTGAGATTCATGAGTAACAAGATAAATTTTATGTTATCATGATCGCAAACAATGAAAAAGATAGAAAAGAGAGATCAAACGATGAAATCCTCGCTCTCACGACGAACTCCAAGCTTCAAGCCTTCCTCCAGCGTCTTCTTCTTTGTCTCCAGCAGCCTACTCTTCCCTCTAAGTATAAAAATCTTCATGTATAGGGCAGGACACGATTTTTATCGTGGCCGAATTCGCAATTCAGCCCCTCTAGTTTGGAATTCTTGGACATATTTCATTAGCTGATCTTGCGCGGGCCTTTTCTCCCTGATCCGGACTCCGTTTTGGGCCTATTTTATATCGTTGGAAAGCCCTGATTGTCTACTTTCCAATGGCGTAGGATTTGATCCAAAATTTTATATTTAAATCCAGATACATCCCGAAGAGTGCACACTGGTCCAGTGAACTTTTCTAGCTTTTCTTCGTTTTTGCGTCGTCTCGCCGGGCCATAAATTTCTCGTCCGGCCTTTGATTGAGATCCGTGACCTATCGTTGGAAAGTTCTTTGAGTATACTTTCATTTGGAACCGGTCTCACTATAGCAGGTCTTGTAGAACTCAATATTTCATCAAAATAGTGAATGTTGGTCACTTTTGTTCCTCTAATTTCTCTTCTCTTCATTCTTCTTTGACTTCCAAAACTCGTTTCTTCTATCCAAATGCTCCTGGCATGTCTTATTCCTCGAAATCACAACACGAACGCACCCACGAAGATCAAATGTGATAAAATACATTAAATCACACATAAAACAACGCAATAAATGCCCGGACTTCACATTTAAGCTCTAAAACTCACTTATGCTCATTTTCTCATATTTTGACTTGAAAATCATCACTTTGCACCGAAACGCACACAAATTAGCATTGAATCAGTATAGATTATAACTCCAACTACAGAGTTATCAGGCCGCCGCTCAAGTTTTCAAAAATTTCAATTTTACCCTTATTTTGTGTAGTATTGTTAAGGTGGTTCTACAAAAGTTGCATTGTAGTTCCCACTAAATTTTTAAAATTAAGAGTTTTTTCTTAATTTATTTCATTTATCTAATTTAGCCCTTATTATAACAGAATCTTGGATTCGCCATTCAATGTAGGGATGTGTAATGCTGCCCCTGTTTATTTTCTTTCAATTTAGGTTGACTTTTTACCCGTATGGTCACTCTGACTCGGTGATTTGGATAGCAAAACGATGTATTTTTTTTTCAATTTTTTATGGTATTGTAGAGTAAAGTTTATTCTACAAGATCATGTAAAGATTACCAAATTCTTGAATCGTTTTGCTAACCAAATCAGCGGATCAAATTGACCCAATGAATATTGTCTAAAAATGAAGTAAACTGAAAGAGAAGAAACAGATGTAGTAACATTCTTGGTTAATAGATAGTAAGAGATGGGACATGTTTATAAATCTACCTTGATGTTGCATGTATACAACTATTTTATTTAAATTATTTGTCTTCATTGTAGAATCTGAATATAAAAAATAAACAACCATATTTACACATCAAATATGAAAACATTAGAGTAGAGAATTATAAATCCCATTGTCACTAAAATAATCAACCTTGGTTGAAGTTGGAGAAGTTAAACATTACAAAATTTGCATAAATACATTATTAAATTACAAATGCATAATTGCAACCCCTACAAAAATAACCAACATGAAACCAATAATTGCAACAAAGAGGTTGATTTTCTTTTTCTTTTCTTTTTTTTTTTGCATGAAAAGAGGTTGATTTTCATAGTTTTATTTTTTTAAGTAGTCATAGAATTCAATCATGTCAACAACAAAAAACATTATTAACGTGTATATTCTATAATTGCTCTTCATATGGAAACATAAAATTTAATTACAACGCAAATGGGTGTTAGTTTAGTGGCAGAGCATTTGAAGTTCCTGTATGATGTCTGGGTTTGAACCCGTCCTAGACGTGCGATTCGATATAACTTTCGAAAAAAAACAACTACAACAATATTACTTTTTTAGAAATACATCATATAGCTTGGTTCGAACTCCGAACCTCATCCAGGGCCTTTAATTGCTCTACCAATGAGCTAGCACCCATCTGCATTACATAATTACATTCATCGTGTTTACATAATCACATTACAATCACACTATTTTGGGGTTTTTTCGAGCCCGTTAGACAATGCTTTTGCTTTCTAGAAAGTTGATTTTTGATGTCAAAAGTAATTGTTGATATTTTTTGTAAATTTTAATTTGTCTATTTTCTGGACAGCAACAATTTTTCACCGCAACTTTTGACTTTTTATTGGACCTGCTTTTTTATATTTTTATTAAGATAATTTTTTATCCATGTCATAACAATAAATTAAAACAACATATCTTATTGCAATCAAGCTCCAAGTATGATATAATCATTTTGACTGTTAAAATAAGTCTACATAAATAATTTCTGAACATAAAATATAAAAAAGAAAATCCACAACATGTTATATATAAAATTTACTAAATTTTATGGCTGCACTTCCGGCATGCTTTTTAAAACGTCACAACATTCTTAAAGTGGCCTTAGTCTTTTTCAACTGTCACCCTATCCCCAGAAATTTCTTATATTGTTTATACCGCCTAAATTTGTGAGAAAATTTGATGGAGTAGGATAGAGAAAATATAACGTATACATGTTTTTACCAGGCTCAAACACATGATACTCTTACGAAAATAAAACACATGATAGGACACCGCATAGATAAAATTATCTTTCTCTCTCCTCATATCTTACGTAGACAAGGCCAAAGTAGAAGTACTACTAGTAGCCTTCCAATAAAGATTTGATTTCTAAACTCCACGCCACTACACATGCAAGGTAGGGTTAGGCTAGGATCAAAAGCAAAAAAAAACAAATGATGGTCACTTTTGTGTCCCCCGACTTTCCGCTTTTCTTAACATAATATCACGCCCGAGTATTAAAACATTCCAAAGACTCCATGTGTGGGGTTCATTAATCAGATATTTCTGAACAGTAGCATCAGATTTATAAATTGAGAGCTTCGTTTGACAATATTTTTTTTTTTTTTTTTTTGAGAAGACGTTTGACAATAATTTTACTTTCGCTAAAAAAAAAAAAAAAAAAAAAAAAAAAAAACTACTTTCGCTAACGTTTTCTAGTGTCAAAAATAATAGGGTTAATTGCTTTTTATCCCCTTATAGATAAGCGTTTGTGCGAAAGAATCCCTTGGAGTTTCAAATGTTGCAATACACCTTCCCGTTGTTTTGTTTTTGTGCGGTTGTGTGTGTGTGTGGGGGGGGGGGGGGGGGGGGGGAGGGGGGGGGGATTTTTGTTAGTTGGGGCATAAAGTCCTAAATACCCCTATTTTTTTTATTCAATCATTTTCTCCACTCACGTTCTCTATCATTGGTCTCTCCCTATCTCTTTTCTCTGATCTTCTTATCTATTCTCCCGACTTCTTCTCTCTCAATCTGGAGCAGCGATGTACGGTGAGTAGGGATGGCAACGGGTCGGATCTGGATTGGATCAGGCACTTCTTGATCCAGATCCAACCAAGAGAAATGGGATCCAGATCCGTTCGGATTTATCACCGGGTTCGGATCGGATTGGGTCGGGTTTCATTCAGCCGATCCAAATCCGATCCGTAGATCCATATAGTACTTGATCGGATCGGATTCGGATCGGTTCAGGCTCAGATTTGCAATAAAATACAAAAAATAATATAAAAAATAAACACGATTTCATACGCTAAAGCATGTTTGTAAGTTACGGAGTCTAAAACACAAAAGAAATGGCTTTATAGATTGGAGTTGCTACTGTATTCTTCTTGGAAGTGTGAGTTGGCGGTAATAGGAGTATATTCATAAAGCACACATATACGTCGGATGGGATCGGGTCGCAACCCGGTGGATCTGCCCTCGGATCGAAATTCATATCCAAATCCGATCGGGTCTGGCTTTCCAGATCAAAATCCGATCCATTTTCAATTGAATCGGATTTGGATCTCAGATTGGATCGGACCATATTGCCATCCCTAACGATGAGGGGAATCTCCTCCTCCTCCTCCTCATTCTACTATCTTCCAGAACCACTGTTTGTTTATTTTTTCCTCCTCCTTACTCTTTTTCTTCTCTACATCTGTTTTATTTTCTTTTTTTATTGCCTTCTTCTTCTTCTAGGCTGCAGCTACTGCGGAGATGGGAGGTAGGTTGTTGGCGGACCATGGTGGTTATTTTGGACAGAGGAGAGGTTGTGGTGTTCTAGGGTTTTTGACTTGGTAAAAAATATCGAGCATGAGAGGAAGAGACGTGATAGAGGGAGGGAGAGAAGATAGGAAAAGAGTGACAGTGGAAGTGGGAGGTGAGGCTGTAGTGGTTTTCTGGTTTCCAGATTTGGGGAAAAAGCATCAAGAGGGAGAGAGAGAGAGAGAGAGAGAGAGAAAAGAAAAATAGTCAAAGAGAAGAGAAGAAACTAAACTAAAATTGAAACATGAGGTTCTCTTCTTCTCCTACTGATCCGTCCAGGTCTTCTAACCTTCTTCTTGGTTCCTCATCTTCTTCTCCTTCAGACCAGTTATCTTCTTTTCTTTGTTCAGAATTTTTTTGACCTTCTTTCATCTTTGTTTTTTTTTTTGTTATTATCTTGTTTTTTCATAAACTTTATATATTGATTGAAATTTGAGGGTATAAGGGACATTTCATGTGAGATCCCGAATTTGTTAAACGTTAAAATTTACTTTTTCTGTGTAACACAAATTAATTATTGTGTATAGTGCTTTCAATTATATTATCTATTTCTTTTTTGTCTATAGAACGGGGACAAGAATAATTGTGTGGATTGAGACCAATGCTCATGTTTTTATTAGAAAAAAACAATTGTTATGCATATCATTCAGTATTATCATTTGTTATTTGTGGATGTATTATTCTGACATTTGTGGGGTGTTAGTTGTAAAATATTTTACTTGGTGGTAGTTTGTATATATGTTACAAATAATTGAAATGAGTGAAACTTGGCATGTACATTCCATTTGATACTTAACTGCCACCAAGTTAAAAACTAGCTTAGTCACCTATTCTTGTTGGTGAAGTAATGGGAGGAGAAAGGAGAGCTCGCACGAAGTAGATAGGTACATACTACTACTACGATAAGAGAAAAAGGAAAATATTGTTTAGTACCTTCTTTTGCTAGAAACATATTATGTTTGGGTCATTAGCAAGATGATAGGTATGGCCATGGTTATTCAGGAAGAAAATAGACAGTGAGTATACCCGAAGTCGAGCACGAGAAAATATTTCAAGAAGAGAAGTATTTTAGGCAATGGAGTTGTGTCTGAATATGTACAGAGAGATAGTTCGACCAATTTGATTCTCCTTTGTACTGGTTTGGCTTGGTTCTGAATCAGAATGAGGTAGGGAAAATCCGACTTCTAAGTTCCCTACAGTTACATTGTATTTCTGTTTATACTGCTGTTGTGATTTTACAGCTTTATAGTTATCGGATTATTAGTGGTGATTGATAAATCACGTTATTTGTCTATTTGGTGGCGCATGCTGATGTGTAATAACTGGATGTTGTGTTAAGTACGAAACAACCCTTGCTAGCACAACCAAACGATAATCCAAAAGCGCATTTTTTAAATAAAACCGGAGAAATCCTCCAACCATAGATTGAAATAAATAACGACAAGGGTTCAAATCTAAATTGTGAATGAAATACTTCCTAGATAAAGGAAATACGTCCTAGCTGCCTGATCCTAATCTCCAGCTTACGTGTGAGCGTTCCTCCACTTTATTCATAACATGCGGGTTTTAAAATAGCAACAGCCGGCCGTAGTAAAAGTTTGTCAGTAAAAACTGAGTAAGAATATACCACAACATGTAAAAGAAGAGTTTTGGCTAACATGAAATATAATCAGAATAACAACATATTAATCATTGATTTGGTTGAGGCGTATCCCGCGAGCCCCAACAGGTACGATGTGGACAAAGAGGTCACGATGGAATAAATAATAATATGGGTGCATGTTGGGATGTACCAATTTCTCTCGGGACGTTAGTAGATAGCCCTTCGCTATCCCGCCCTAACCATTCTAATGAGACCTTAAGTGTCGACACACCTATACAGTCATAACTAAACATGCATAGGTAGTACTCATAGATTCCACGATAAATAAGAGGGTATGTACCTAGGGAAATCACTCAAATGTGTTCCCGACGGTAGCCTTTATGCGCATCCTCTGCACATCGTTCCCAATTCCATTATCGTACATTTAGATATCACATGATCGTTCTAATAACCACAAGTAACCGCATACTTTCCAAAGAGATATTCCAAAATTTAAGACTTTAAAAGAGTTGTAAGATATACTAGTAACACACGCCAAACATATTTTGATAGTTGATGTTGTTGTGCATACAAACTTACTTGGATAGAAGAGAGATCGTCACACTAAAGCAAGCACACAACTACTCGTAGTACGGTTCCTCAATGAACTCGCATCCTACGAATTCAGAATCTACAATAGCAATTATTCCTAATTAACACACAGCTATCAAGACAATAGTGCACACAAGTCCTATATGCAAATTCAAGTGTAACCCCTTATTAAACTCCCCGCAATTTGCTAAAGTATACGACTACCTTTATTTAAAATATGGTTTATAAAAACTAACGTTTAAAAGCATACCATACCATAATTATATAACCTTATAAAGTAATATAAACTTTATTTATAGAATATGGAAACTAGTTAACTTTATTATAATAAATAAATAAGGAATTTAGCTTCAGAATTATTTTTATATAAATTAGAAAACTAGATAATCTATTAAGAATTAATTAAATGTTATGAAATATGTTATTGGACTGATGTGAATATCCACCACATAGTTGGGTGTATTTTGTATAATTATATTCTGGTCCAGAAGCCCACCTAATGCCTATATAAGGAGGCTTAGGGTTGGAGAATAATATACATCTACTAGCATTCTCCCTACACACATTTGTCTCTCTTTATTTACTGTCTCTCTCAATTCTCGTTTCACAACACGTTATTAGCACGAGTCTCTAAATCAGTTGGAGAAGGAGTAAATCAAAGTATCAAAAAACTAGTCTACTGGCAACGTAACCCTAGCACCAACTTATGCTATGTTGCGGTCGAAGTTCTATACTACCAACTTGCTTGAGAAGCAATACGGTGATAGTGGCCAGGTATTGTTTTTTGGTTGTTTATAATATTGTTCATTAGCTATTGATCTATTTAAAAAAAAAGGAAAAAAAAAAAAAGTACGCCGTACCATTCCACACACTAGTTTGTGGGTTGGTCATGAAAGAGATCAGTGCGTTGTGGTATATAGCCATTACATGTGTCATGTTGGTATGATCTCTAAAGAAAACAGGGCGTTGGGCTATTGGTTGTGCAACAGATCTTGTATCCTTTGATGCTCGCAGTTGTTCATTGTTATTTTTTTTCTTTTAATAAACATATATTGCGATTTGTCAAGTACTTACAGCATAATCATGTGTGATTTTGCACATGCGGACTCCAAAAAAGGTTAATAAAGTATGACTTCTCATGTGAATTAAGCTAGTGATAAGCTTATGAAAATTATATTTTCACACCTGAAGTTGTGAATCAAAGTATTTTTTTTCCGTGACTTGAAGTTACGATACTATTTTTTTATGACCCGAAGTCATAAATTATTATTAAGTATCTCCAGAAGAGATCGTATTAAAATCTTAACAGACTTGGAAAAGTCATGATCCATACATGAAGTTATGGATTATATGGAATATTAATCGTAACCCGAAGTTGGGACAATTCTTTTTATGACCTGAAGTCATAATTTTAGTTACATCAAGAGAGTCCTACAACTTTCATGTCGAGCTCCCGAAGAGCTCATATTACTATGTTACTTCAATTAATTTAATTTATATGTTACTTTTATTCTTCTGTTATCTTATGACGGATCAAAAGTGAACCTCTTGAAGAGAATTCGCAATCGCCATCGATGTTAAATCTGGCCATGTCATATGTACCTGAAGTTACATATAACATGATAGTTATGAATATTAGAACCTGAAGTTCTGAAATATTTTAATTATAAAATCTCATGAAGAGATATCTAAAAATTTGAATAACGATCAACCCTCCTGAAAAGGATGCTGAAGTATGTTTTATTTTTCTTTTTGATAGAAGTAGAACATCTAGAAGATGTTATTAGTCCATGAGGGTTTATTGGACAAACGCAATTTATATGCGTAAAAAGTTGTTTTCATACGAGAAGTTATGAAAATAACATTATAACATGCAGTTATAAAATAACATCAAAAGATCTCCCTAAAGAGAGAATCCACAACCACTCATTTTTGAAAAAAAATATTGACATTTACGTCTCTTTTTGGGTTTCTTGGCGAAACTTTAATTAGAGAACTACGACGTCCAAGAGATTGCTTATTGTCAATGTTTTTATTTTAATTTGAGGATTGGTTTATACAAAGTACATATGAGACAAATTGATGCCTGAAGCATCAACAAAGTATCATTATGGCTATGATCATACTGCTCACGTCATGAGGGGGAGAATGGGTCCTATTGCATGACGTGAGCCAAAGTACTATCGTCTCATCGGGTATTTACTAATGTAAGTTTAAAATCCCAACAAGATGGATGTCTTATGGACGAATGGGTATTTTATATGGGTATATACTTTAAGCATAAAAAGGTTGCTTGTGTACATATGTTGATCCTCCGGAAGAGGAACATGAAATCAAAGCATCCAAAATAAGTTGGGATATGAATATATTGCTCTACAAGATGGGAAAACAAGATTGCAAGGAGAATCTTGAAAGATTGTCATTAGTATGGATCAAAACCAACGTTGGTAACCAAATAGCCCTGGAAGAGGCAAATAGCTCTGGAAGTAGCTAAAGGTACCTTAATACAATCTTATGATCCTACATTTAATTATTATTATATTAAGCGCTATACAAATCATATGGGTTAAAGGGAAAAGTGTTGACTAGATAATCAATGGCCGAACAAAGTCAACAAGTGCATAGAAAATTGCTCGGGTACAATCATTTTGAATATGTAGAGCATACAAAATCCGAAGCAGAAATTACATACTATTCAGAGACTACATATCCGCCGGTAAGCGTGGTATCTATGTAGTTATTATATGTCCGCTATAAAGCGTGAGACTCATGTTAAGGTTCAAAATCCGCTGGTATGCGTGGGATTTATGTTAACGTTTATGTCCGCTTTTAAGCGTGGGACTCATAAATGAAAACATGATATGGTATTCATGATGAATTCTCATAAATATAATCATCTCGTGGTGAGAATGATGATAATGTTGTCTTAGTGACGGGGATTAAGGAACAACAAAAGATGGGTTGAAAAGTAACTAGTTGCAAATACGATCGTACAAATTACAAATTTGTAAATTCCATGGAGGTTGTTACCCATGAGAAATATTATCTGCCTGAAGCAAATCAAAAGTGTACACTCGCGAGTAGGTTTAGGTGCATATGCATTGATCAGTTATGATTGTTAATTATTTCTTTTAGATTGTTGTTTTTGCAATGGATTTTGTTTGTCAGGTACAAGGATATTCCAATGAGGGGGAGATCCAATGAAATGCTAAAAGCGCGACACTCTTTTTCCTTCGCTATGGTTTTTTTCCCACAGGGTTTTTCCAAGCAAGGTTTTACCGACGCTTGCAAAGATTATCCAGATGCGTTCCAGAAGAATGTCATCACCAATGCTGAGCAAATAGAATTCACCGATGTACTCTTTTTCCTTAGTCATTGATTTTTTCCCACTGGGTTTTTCATGACAAGGTTTTAACGAGGCATAGTAGTGGTGAATATTCAAGGGGGAGTGTTATGAAATATGTTATTGGACTGATGTGAATATCCACCACATAGTTGGGTGTATTTTGTATAATTATATTCTAGTCCAGAAGCCCACCTAATGCCTATATAAGGAGGCTTAGGGTTGGAGAATAATATACATCTACTAGCATTCTCCCTACACATATTTGTCTCTCTTTATTTACTGTCTCTCTCAATTCTCGTTTCACAACATTAAACAAACTTTTTCATAGAAACTACATAATAGCAAATAGTTATATAAAACAAGCTTTAATTTATTTTTGAAAACATACCAAAATTATTTATTGAAACCCTTCTAACTTTAAATTATACCATAAAGAGTTCATTTCCAAAACATAGAATTTCACTAATTCCCAATAATACATTATAGTTTAAAACAAATAAAAACAGACCCTAAAACTACGCTAGCTCCCCCTTACAGTTTGATAACAGACAACCCGACCCCCACACAAGTTTTGCAGCGTTCAAAATAACCCACAAAGGGTTTACCACAGTTTCAATTACTTCCTTTTTCCACTACTTACAGTAACAACACCCAAAATTGATGAATACAACCACAAGTGAAATTGAGCAAACACAAAAAAGGGGGGTTGGATTTACCGGAAAAAGGGCAGAGGTCGACGATGGGAAAGGCGAGGACGACGGCTTCGCCCGAGCTGGTTCGACTTCCTCGGACCTTGGCTTCGGCTGGGTCTTCTTCGGCAAATCGGAGCAGCGAGAGAGAGGGTCAGAGCGAGAGAGAGAGCTGATGGTTGGGTGTAAATTTTTGGGTTTCACACGAGGTTTATATAGGCTTCGTGTGGAGAGTTCGACCAGTACGAGGATTCTGATTGGGGAATTTTCGGGTTGAATTGGGTTTGAGAAATCGGCGAGATACACTCGTGAGAGGGTTGAATTCGTGTTTGGGTTTAATACGGAGTGAATCAGGACGATTTTCGGGTTGTAATGGTGGTGGTTGGAGGCGGTGCCGCAGTTGGAGGCGGAGATGGAGTCATCTCGTGTACGTAGGTGGAGAGGCAGGGGATAACTTGAGCTTTGTTATCATGTGACGCTCTCACAACGTACCGCGGTGGCTAGTTACGTAACAATTAATCAAAACATCCATTTTTGGTCACGTTATAAATGTTACACGACACACTACTACACCCAACTAATTACTAACTTTAACTATGATAAAAATATATAAAGATAATAAAAATATATACATACACAAAATATATTATTATTAGATATCTATATGACTATAATTAAAATTATAAAGTGAATTATATTTGTAGTTCTAAATATAAAGAAAATCTACTTTTATAAAAGTAAATAATGGTCCACACTAGTCCATAAATTCCTAAAAGTACCCCTAAAATTCAGGGGTATTACATCACATCTCCCTTAAAACAAAGCTTCGTCCCCGAATCTTAAATTAATTCCCCAATGCAATGCATGCAGTACTCATGCACAATTAATAGCAAGACATGTAATACGAAACAGGACGGGTAATAAAATACGTGGCTGTTAAATCACATCTCCCTTAAAAGGAGTGACGTCCCCGTCACTCGACTCGTACTTGGTCGAAAAGGTGTGGGTAACGCTTTTGCATATCTGCTTCGGCTTCCCACGTTGCTTCTTCAGTGAGATGGTTCGACCAAAGAACCTTAACCAACGCAGTTAACTTGGTACGGGTTTCCCTAGTCTTTCGATCTAAGATTTTTATTGGCTGCTCTTCATATGTGAGGGATGGATCAAATTCAACTAGTTCGGGGTCAAAGACATGGTTTGGGTCATGGATATAAGGTTTGAGTTGGGAGACATGGAAAACATTATGGACTCGACCTAAGTTGTTAGGAAGGTTAAGGCGATATCTGATCCAAAACTTCATAGGGTCCGATGAACTTGGGACTCAGCTTTCCTTTCTCATTAAAACGCATAACCCCCTTGGTCGGAGAGACTTTTAGGAACACTTTATCGCCAACCTTAAATACAAGTGGTCTTCTCTTCGTATCCACGTAAGACTTCTGTCGATCTTGTGTCGCTTTCATCCTCTGCTGAATCATCCGAATCTGGTTCGTCGACTCCTCAATCATTTGAGGTCCTAGAATGATGTCGCTCCAACACAAAGGTGTCCTACACTTCCTTCCATACAACGCCTCATAGGGTGCCATGCCTATGCTAGCATGATAAATGTTGTTGGAAGAGAATTCGATAAGTGGTAACTTGTCCACCCATGAACCTCCAAAGTCCAAAATGCAAGCTCTTAGTATATCTTCCAGCGTCTGAATCGTCCTTTCGGATTGCCCATACGTTGCTGGGTGAAAAGTTGTGCTAAACCGCAACTCTGTGCCCATAGATTTCTGCAACTCTTTCCAAAAGTGAGACAAGAAATTCGGGTCCCTATCAGAAACGATTGAACTTGGTACTCCATGTAATCTCACAATATTCTTAATGTAAGCATCCACTCTTTTCTCCATATCGCACGTGTCCTTCATGCGAATGAATCTAGCTATCTTCATCAGTCGATCGACTACCACCAAAATCTGGTTCAGACAATTTTTTGAAACAGGCAAGGCCGTAAAAAATTCCATTGAGATAGAATCCCATTTCCATACTGGTATTTCTAAAGGTTGCAACATCCCTCCTGGTCTCTTGTGCTCGAACTTGACCTTTTGACAAGTCAAACACCGAGATACAAAGTCCGCTAATTCCTTCTTCATACCCTTCCACAAAAAAGTTCTTCTTTAGATCCTTGTATAGCTTGTCTCCTCCTGGGTGTACCGAATAGGGCGTACTATGAGCCTCCTTCATAATCTTCTCCTTTACTTCCGCACATTTCATTGGTACACACCACCTTCCTTTGAACTTTATGCTTTTTTCTTCCTCTACTTTGAAGACGGGTGCTTCGCACTTTCCGGTCTTCTCCTTAATATTTTGTATAAAAGCATCCTCCTTTTGAGCATCTTTTAGTTCCACAAAGATATCCGGTAATATTGTCATATTGCACAACATGTTAAACGTGGATCCTTGTGTGCAAACTTCAATCTCTAACCTTCGGAACTCCTCGTAAAGCTTAGGTGGTAAAACCCACATTGTATTCACCGTATGATCAGTCTTTCGGCTCAACACATCCGCTACCATGTTGGCTTTTCCTTCATGGTATTGGATCTTAATATCGTAATCCTTCACTAACTCTAACCACCTTCTTTGTCGCATATTCAGCTCCTTTTGCGTGAATATGTACTTCAAACTCTTGTGATCCGTGAAGACCTTGCAAGTCGTACCGTAAAGGTAATGCCTCCACATCTTCAGTGCAAAAACGATAGCTGCTAACTACAAATCATTAGTGGGGTAGTTCTCTAGTTGCCTGGAAGAATAGGCAATCACATTGCCATCTTGCATCAGAACACATCCTAGGCCATGTTTCGAGGCCTTACTTTATACCTCAAATTCTCCTCCTTCGATAGGTAAGGTCAACACATGTGTTGACGTTAATCTATCCTTCATCGTTTGGAACGCTTCCTCACACTTGCTATCCCAAACATACTTGCTCGACTTCTTCATTAATGTCGTCATGGGTTTCGCTATCTTAGAGAAATCATTCACAAATCTCCAATAGTAACCCGCCAATCCTAAGAAACTTCTTATCTCCGTCACACTCTTTGGTGTGGGCCAGTCCTTCACTGCCGATATCTTCCCTGGGTCCACTGACACGCCTTCCTTGGATATGATATGCCCTAGGACAGTCACTCTATCCAACCAAAATTCACACTTCGATAATTTTCCCAACAACTTCTCTTCCATTAGGGTTTCCAATACTTCTCTCATATATTGCTCATGTTCTTCTTTCCATTTCGAGTAGATTAGATTGTCGTCGATGAAAACGACAAAAAACTTATCCAGGTACTTATGAAGAACTCGGTTCATCAGCTCCATAAATGCTGTTGGAGCATTGGTTAGACCGAGTGGCATGACTGTAAATTCATAGTGGCCATATCGACTCTGAAATGTCGTTTTAGGAATATCATGTTCAGCTATCCTAAGCTGGTGATATCCTGACCTTAAATCGATCTTCGAAAAGGTATCGGCTCCTTGTAACTGATCAAGTCGTCGATCATGGGAAGTGGGTATCTATTCTTAACGGTTACACCATTTAATTCCCGGTAATCTATGCAAAGTCTAAAACTTCCATCCTTCTTCTTTACAAACAAAAATGGGGCTCCCCAAGGTGATGCACTAGGTCTGATGAAACCCTTGTCTAATAACTCCTTAAGTTGTTCTTGTAACTCCTTGAGCTCGGCTAGTGCCATCCTATATGGCGCCTTTGATATTGGTCGAGTCTCTGGTACTAAATCAATCGCAAAGTCTACGACTCTCTTTGGTGGCATTCCTAGAAGCTCTTCTGGGAAGACGTGTGGAAATTCTCTCACCACTGGAATATCTTCTATCTTTTCC
Source organism: Linanthus parryae (assembly GCA_023055425.1). Lineage (NCBI taxonomy): Eukaryota > Viridiplantae > Streptophyta > Magnoliopsida > Ericales > Polemoniaceae > Linanthus > Linanthus parryae. The sequence goes on along the minus strand of JALGPY010000011.1, from coordinate 26,949,036 downwards.
CCTTCTTTCTCTTCATCGTGGATTGTACAGAGGTATGCCTTATGCCCTTTCTTCACATAGGATAAGATGGATAAGGCTGGCACGATTTAGATTTTGGGTCCATTGGTTATACCTCTATAGGATAGACGTTCGCTTTTCGGGCCACATAATCTAACCTTTTGGTTGGCACATTATATGTTTGCTTTGTATTTGCTAAGCAGTCCATACCTAAGATGATGTCTAGGTTTCCTAGATCGAAAAGAATCAGGTCAGAAGGTAGCTTGGCGCCTAGGATCTATAGGTTGACTCCAGGATGCATGGTTTTACAGGATATGGCTTCTCCACTAGGGGTAGAGATGGTAATAGAAATTGGGGTAGGTGTTGGCAATTCTAACTTATTAGCAAAAGTGGATAATATGAAAGAAAATGTGGCACCAGAATCAAATAATACTAAAGCAGGGGTGAAATGGATTAGGAATGTACCAGTCACCACGTCGGCCTGCTGTGCTTGAGTCTGATTCATCACTTTAATTGTTCCAGCTGCGCTACGGGCTGTGGCAGCTGGTGCTGTAGGAGTTATTGTTGCTGCGGTCGCAGATCCAGCAACACTTCCTTGTGGCCTGTTGTTATAGTTGTTTCCTCCTTTCCCATTGTTGTTCCTCCATTTATTATTGTTGCCATAGCTTCCACCTTGCAAATAGTTGCGCTAGTTCCCTCCATACTAGTTACCACGGTTGTTATTGCCTCCCTGGTTATATCCATTGTTATCCCCACCGTAGTTTTTGCCTCCACGGTTGAATCTACCATTGCCTCCTTGGTTGCCACTATTTTTGCTCACCGCGGTTCTTGATCGGCATTCATACCTTCGATGGCCCAGCCTGACACAATTGAGGCAAGTAACCTTTCTGCCCTGGCAATCCATCCAAGGGTGGTTTCTGCCGCACCTCGAGCAGTGGTAAGTTCTCATTTGGCCTTGTCCCCCTTGGCCTTGGTTTCCGAACTGGTTGGTGGGGGTTGGGTTGGTACGAAACCTCTTATCTCCTCCATTGGTTCCTGTATCGCGATTCGGGAAACTAGTTGCTGCTGGTGCCTTGGTCTTTCTTTTCTTGTTAGCTTCTATGTCCTCATCCAGCATGCGCTGCATATCCTAAGCCGCTCCATAGGCATCCAACAGCGAGTTGAAATGTGTAGGCTCTATGGCCTTTCGAACTTGAAAGTTCAAACCTTTGACAAACTTGCGGATCTTGCTCGCCTCTGTCGGTGCAATTGCTTGCCCCAACCTCATAAGTTCCATAAACTTTTCGTAGTAATCAGTCAGGGTATCCCCCTCTTGCTTCAGGTGCAAGAACTCATTAAACTTCCTAGACTTCACATGATCGTGGTAGAACCGCTCACGCATAGCTTCCTTTAGTTGCTCCCATCCAAAGTCTTCTTGGGCGAGCAAAGTAGCTGAAGCGGAAGTCCACCAGTTATCGGCTTCTTTCTTAAAATAGTTCCTCTGGGTAACGCACCGAAATCAGCGCCTTGTGAAATTCGCGGATCCAATTCTCCAGAATGGTCGGGTCGTCCGTCACGTAAAAGAATTCGGTTCGGAGTTCCGCCAACTTACTCATGATGTCGCCTCCCCCAGCCTGCTGATTGTGCAGGAGTTGGGTTAAGGCTATGGTTGCTTGTTCCAGATTCTGGAACCGAATTGGGCCATACTGTTGAGGAGCCTGAACTTATTGGTTTCCTTGGTTTCCTTGATTCATGGTTCCTACTTTTCTTGAACGACGCCTGGTATAATATTTCATTGTACCTTTAAATATAACTTCACTCAATACAATCCTAAGGTATTGCATTCATGCACACAAAACGTATGCTTAAAATAATCATGCTATGCTATATGAAGAGTCTCTAAATCCAAAGGTTGGTGGAGCAGTGCGGGTAGGGCGGCCATATGAGAAGAGGCAAGAGAAGTCTTAGAAGTGTTCTAAACCACGTACACACTCATAATTTCAACGAAATTAATCTAAATAATCAAATAACAAGTGACAATCAATTATCACAATAATATTAGCACATTGAGGCACACAATATGACACATAACAATCTCCAATAAATCTCAAATATCCAACACGAAAGCTGATAGACTAACCCACAACCCCGGCTTGTTTAAATTTTATTTCCAATTTTAGTTATCCTATATTCATTTATATATTAAAAAGTTATTACTTTAAATTTTTATCTTTAATGGAAATCGTCGGGTCGCACTAGCGTTGGGACCGTCTGCTCTGATACCAACTGAAACAACTTGCTAGCACAACCAAGCGATAATCCAAAAGCGCATTTATTAAATAAAATCGGAGAAATCCTCCAACCATAGTTTGAAATAAATAACGACAAGGGTTCAATCTAAATTGTGAATGAAATGCTTCCTAGATAAAGGAAATACGTCCTAGCTGCCTGATCCTAATCTCCATCTTACGTGTGCGCGTTCCCCCACTTTATTCATAACCTGCGGGTTTTAAAATAGCGACAGCCGACCGCAGTAAAAGTTTGTCAGTAAAAACTGAGTAAGAATATACCACAACATGTAAAACAAGAGTTTTGGCTAACAGGAAATATAATCAGAATAACCACATATTAATAATTGATTTGGTTGAGGCGTATCCCGCGAGCCCCAACATGTACGATGTGGACAGAGAGGTCACGATGGAATAAATAATAATAGGGGTGCCTTTTGGAATGTACCAATTTCTCTCCGGACGTTAGTAGATAGCCCTTCGCTATCCCGCCCTAACCATTCTAATGAGACCTTAAGTGTCGACACCCCTATACAGTCATTACCTAAACATGCATAGGTAGTACTCATAGATTCCAGAATAAATAAGAGGGTATGTATATCACTCAAATGTGTTCCCGGCAGTAGCCTTCACGCGCATCCTCTGCACATCGTTCCCAATTCCATTATCGTACATTTATCACATGATCGTTCTAATAACCACAAGTAACCGCATACTTTCCGAAGAGATATTCCAAAATTTAAGACTTTAAAAGAGTTGTACGATATACTAGTAACACACGCCAAACACATTTTGATAGTTGAAGGTGTTGTGCATGCAAACTTACTTGGATAGAAGAGAGATCGTCACACGAAAGCAAGCACACAACTACTCGTAGTACGGGTCCTCAATGAACTCACCTCCTACGAACTCGGAATCTACAATAGAAATTATTCCTAATTAACACACATCTATCACGACAATAGTGCACACAAGTCCTATATGCAAATGCAAGCGTAACCCCTTATTAAACTCCCCGCAATTTGCTAAAGTAAACGACTATCTTAATTTAAAATATTGTTTATAAAAACCAACATTTAAAAGCATGCTATACCATAATTATATAGGGAATTGATTCTTACACCGGTCATTTATGATGGTTACACCGATTTTTAGTTTGTGTGGCCTTTTTACCCTCAATTGTTATTTAGTAACATTTACTCAACTTAATAGGTAATACTTTATTTTAATTAACGTCAGATTTTCTCATATTTGTGCATTAACTTAATTAGACATTCATTTTTGTAATTTAGGAATGGTGAAATTCCTGAATGTATGCCTTAATTGTCGACAATTTTTCATTTCTTGGAAGGTTTATTTATGCACCTAAGACCCTTAATGAGAAACCAAACAAGTTTCGACACTCCAGCTTAAATTCTCGGTGGCTAGCTCCCCAGCAATCGAGCATATTACGTTAGTGTTCCATTTTTTGGTCCCTACAAACCAAATAGATCATAAATCTCTTTTTTTGGACTCACTGCATTTGAGACATTTAAAAAATAAACTTAAACTAACGACTTCTGGTTAGTTTTTTGGTCAAAGGCAGAAGCAATATCGCTAGTTACTTTTGCAGTAAAACCATTTCTAATGGCAAACAATCAGGATTCTTTAGAAAAACGCCATCACGGCAAATTTCAAAAAAAAATGACAGTAAATGTAGAATAAAAAAAGAATGACAGTAAATATAGAAATGTGAGAAAATACTAAAAATCTAATGTTACTTAAAGTAAATGATCAAAGATTAAATAGAATAAGTGTTAACAAATGGAGGTAAATAAGTCACACCAACGAAAATTCGGTGTAACCATCAATAACGACCGGTGTAAGAATCAATTCCCATTATATAACCTTATAAAGTAATAGAAACTTTATTTATAGAATATGGAAACTAGTTAACTTTATTATAATAAATAAATAAATAAATAAATAAATAAGGAATTTAGATTGGGAATTATTTTTATATAAATTAGAAAACTAGATAATCTATTAAGAATTAATTAAACAAACTTTTTCATAAAAACTACATAATAGTAAATAGTTATAGAAAACAAGCTTTAATTTATTTTTGAAAACATACCAAAATTATTTATCGAAACCCTTCTAACTTTAAATTATACCATAAAGAGTTCATTTCCAAAACATAGAACTTCACTAATTCCCAATAATACATAATAGTTTAAAACAAATAAAAACAGACCCTAAAACTACACTAGCTCCCCCTTATAGTTTGATAACAGACAACCCGACCCCCACACAAGTTTTGCAACATTCAAACTAACCCACAAAGGTTTACCACAGTTTCAATTACTTCCTTTTTCCACTACTTACAGTAACAACACCCAAAATTGATGAATACAACCACAAGTGAAATTGAGCAAACACAAATAAAGGGTTGGGTTTACCGGAAAAAGGGCAAAGGTCGACGATGGGAAAGGCGAGGACGACGGCTTCGGCGGAGCTGGTTCGTCTTCGTCGGACCTTGGCTTCGGCTGGGTCTTCTTCGGCAAATCGGAGCAGCTAGAGAGAGGGTCAGAGCGAGAGAGAGAGAGAGAGAGAGAGAGAGAGAGGGAGAGAGAGAGAGAGAGAGAGAGAGAGAGAGAGAGAGAGAGAGAGAGAGAGAGAGAGAGAGAGAGAGAGAGAGAGAGAGAGAGAGCTGATAGTTGGGTGCAAATTTCTGGGTTTCACACGGGGTTTATATAGGCTTCGTGAGGAGAGTTCGACCGGGACGAGGATTTCGATTGGGGAATTTCTGGGTTGAATTGAGTTTGAGAAATTGGCGAGATACACTCGTGAGAGGGTTGAATTCGTGTTTGGGTGTAATACGGAGTGAATCAGGACGATTTTCGGGTTGTAATGGTGGTGGTTGGAGGCGGTGCCGCAGTTGGAGGCGGAGATGGAGTCATCTCCTGGACGTAGGTGGAGAGGCAGGGGATAACTTGAGCTTTGTTACGGTGTGACGCTCTCATAACGTACCGCGGTGGCTAGTTATGTAACAATTAATCAAAACATCCATTTTTTGTCACGTTATAAATGTTACACGACACACTACTACACCCAACTAATTAATAACTTTAACTATCATAAAAATATATAAAGATAATAAAAATATATACATACATAAAATATATTATTATTAGATATCTATATAACTATAATTAAAACTATAAAGTGATTTACATTTGTAGTTCTAAATATAAAGAAAATATACTTTTATAAAATTAAATAATGGTCCACACTAGTTCATAAATTTCTAAAACTACCCCTAAAATTTTAGGGGTATTAAAAGTAGATTTTAGATTTCTACGCCAGTGGTTAGGCGGTACATGCTGGGCTATTTTGGCTCACACCTCTGTTTTACAGGTTGAGCCGGAGCGCGACTGGATCGCGGAGTAGTTGTTCAAATTTGTATTTTAGTTAACTATGTTGTTTTTATCTGTTTTTAGCAGTTCGTTGTAAATTACTATTTTGGGTCATATATTTATAAAATGTCATTTTTGACCAGCTGGAGTAACTTTTTAGTAATTTCGGTCATGTACCAGTTTATCAGAAATTTGACTAAAAATGTTGTCTGGTGAACTGTGTGTCTGGTGGTTGAGTTTTGGACGTCTGAAAGTGTCAGACAGGTTGACTGTAAATAGTGATTTTTATCGTAAAATGATAATTTATTATTAAAATTGTGACCGAGTCGTCACATTTCAAGTACAACATTTAACGTTTCCGTTAGTTTTACGAAACCGCACCAAAGCTAAACCACGAGATGTGTATTGCAACATTTGAAACCCAAGGGAGTCTTTCGAACAAACCCCTAACTACAGGGGGTAAAATGCAATTATCAATTTGGATGTGTTTGGTAAATTGTAACTTATCAATTTTCATTTCTCACCGCATCTTTTGAGTAGCGGTGGTGTGATAGTTTTTGGTACTAACTTTTAAATTACTGCTACCTCCGTTTTTTCTCTATCACACCGATTTGACACTCGTATATGGGTCACTTTGACCGGGTGATTTGGAGAGCAAAACTATGCGATTTTTTGATAATTTTTTCACCGTGTTATAAAGCAACTTTTACTCTGCAACGACATGAAAATATTATCAAAAAGTTGCATCGTTTTGCTATAAAAATCACCGGGTCAAAGTGACCCAGTGAATAGTGACAAAAGTCAAAGCGGTGTGATAGAGAAGAAACGGAGGTAGTTCTAATTTTTTTTATCCATATCATAACAACAAATTACGATAGATAACTTATATCAATAGAAATCGTAAACAATTATAATTATTAAAAAAAATGTTAAAAATATTTTTCAACAGCAGATTACAGTGGAAGTTCACCAAATATTGTCTACGTGAATTTTCACAATAGCTTGCACGTCTTAGAACACCACGACATTGTCAGACTAACCCTCGGAACTGTGGTCTCTCTTCAATTTAATTATAATTTAATTAATCTAATTCTAAAAATTTAAATTTAACATTAGTCTCCAAACCCTCAAACGCGTCCAAAGTTCCCCAACTCCCAAAAACAAGAAAGTGAAATACAGAAAATCTCATCTCACAAAAGATGCTTTCAAATGCGCTTCCTTTAACTGCAGTACAACACCAACTGGTTGAATAATTGTGACAAGTCCAATTCCCACTTCTCATCACTAAGGTATTGAGTAATTACATAAAGTACAGGCCAATATCACAATCAAACAAACAAGTCACTCGCTTAAATAAAGATGGAGAAAAAAAATGTTCCCTCCAGTATCCTAACACTTCAATCTAATTTAATCGCCTAGCTTGTCGCCTTCTGATGCGATGGACATGAATTTACGGGAATAGAAAAAGATCGAATAGAGTCGTCGCCTTTTCCTCCGGGATCCCCTCCCCTTGTCTTTCTTGGCCCCTTACACTATATTGTGTCCGTGTAAGCTTCAGGCGACGTGTGTCTAGCTGCATTTAGTCTCTTCAACGCAAATAAATAACAGTCCACCCCTCTACATGTCTTGGAGTCGAAAACTTTAAGGTTTAGGGTGTTAGTTAGCACACGTATCGTGGTTTTAGGGTTAATGCTTCAAGTCGGGCCACGACGCTTACATTCTCTACAAATTTCTCGGACACTTCATCGGCTTTGTGGGAGATTATAATCCAAGAACAATGTAGTAGACTAGAGTAATAGGCAACGCAATCAACATCCCAAAAATAACTCTGCAAAAATATATAGAATACGAGCCATCAGAAAATTGAATAGTTAATAGTTTGATGCAGCGAAGGACTTATAGCGTTACTCACCCGGTGCTAAGGATTTGGGGATGGACATTATATTCTTTGGCAAAGACGAAAGGAACAATCCCTTGAGGGAGTGCAGCCTGATTCCGATAAGAAAGGGTAAAAGTTACATATATTTTACTAAGATTAAAGATAAAATAAAATTATAGTCAGTGCGAATGAATACCTGGACAATTGCGACATGGAGGAGGGTGCCGCGAAGGCCGACGGCGATTGAAGCAGCAGCCATTACGGCCGGACCAGTGAGAAATCTCACTGCCATCGCAAACGTGGCTACCGAGTTTCCGCAGGCGATGATCTTCGGTTGAAGAGCCATGAACAAACCTTGGACGAAGAAAAAAATAAAATTTTCGAAACTTGTGTTAGGGAATTACTAGAATAAGATATTCAAATCCAAAGTAGCTAGCATTGCTAATAGATGCACCCAACCTAGTCAATGCGGCTAAGTGCATTTTGATTAAAAACAGGGTTGTTTTTTTAAACTCATTTGGTATGCATGTTTTTCTGTCTGTTTAAAAACAAAAACATGCAGAAAAACAGCTGTTTAAAAAAACAGCAAATGTGGTGTTTTTTTGGTGTTTTTTTCATACTATTGGTGTTTAAAGACATTTCAACTATGATTAGATGCAACAAATATCAAATATATGTCGGTATAGTACGTAAAAATGATTTTTAAGCAAATTAACATTGAAATTTACTAATGTTGCCAAACGTGTTTTTGATTTTAAACACTGTTTTTAAACGGATACCAAACAGTTTTTTGATTATGTTTTTAAACGTGTTTTTTCGGTACGTTTTTTTTCCACTGTTTTTCTTGTTTTTAAACGGAGAGCTTGTTTGGTATCCGTTTAAAAACAAGAAAAACAGTGGGAAAAAAACGTACTGAAAAAACAAGTTTAAAAACAGAATAAAAAACTGTTTGGTATCCGTTTATAAACACTGTTTAAAATCAAAAACACGTTTGGCAACATTACTAAATTTCAATGTTAATTTGCTTAAATGTCATTTTTACGTACAATACAGACATATATTTGATATTTGTTGCATCAAATCATAGTTGAAATGTCTTTCAACACCAATAGTATGAAAAAAATACAAAAAAAAACCACATTTGTTATTTTTTTAAACAGTTGTTTTTCAGTATGTTTTTGTTTTAAACAGACAAAAAAACAGGTGTACCAAATGGGTTTAAAAAAAACAACCATGTTTTTAATCAAATTTGATTAAAAACAGGGATGCCAAACATGCACTAAGTAGGTTGGGTACTACTAGAGACAGCGCGTCTCGGCCCTACTTTGTCTGGTGGTTAATCCATTAATGGCCACCACTCATGTTCTCTTATCATCAACATCACACACCATATTGTTGGGCTAAACATGATTTGAGGACCCTATTGTAAAGAAAAAAAAAAAATATACAAAAATGTTCCTAGAGAGTACTTTGGTACTAACTGAAAATATAAATAATTAATTATAAATAATATAAAAAATGTTCAAAATTTTGAAATAGTTAAAAGTTTCTAAAGATGTTTGATATGGGCTTATAAATGTGATATAGTTTTTTAAATTTGAGATTAAATAATTTATAAATTTTTGGTCTATAATAAATTTTAATTGATATTGTAAAACTGTGTAACAAACAGAAGTAAATTAAAATGTCCGGTTTTAAGTAAAACATCTCATGAAACGGAGAGTTTAGACCGATAGAAGATAGGTAACAAGTATCAACCATCTCCTAGAGTATGCATCCGACAACATCTCAGTTGAAGATAGGTAAAGAGAGTTTAGACGGATATCAACCAACCCATGTGAGGTTATTCTGTGATCAACGGCCCAGATCTGACAATCTCCAGCATCGCATGTGGTGTATTTTAGTCTCCATCATCCAGAAAAAGTGTAGACAATGAAACAATGAAACATGGAATAAAAAGCAGGAAAGCAGGAACATAGCTAGCCAGTAGTACTATAATACTCACCTAGGCTGAACATAGCCATGCCAAGACCAGCATCTGAAAGAATTGAAATTGACTTCTCTAATATCTTAGGCATTGCCACATGCCACCTGCAATTTCAAAGAATATCCTCCATCAATAAAAAATATAAAATTAAACTACGATAATCGAATTCAATATCTGTATATTTTAATGACGATAAAGACCTGAATGCAACGAGAGACCAAATCAGGCCAATGAGGCTGGAGTAGGTGTTGGGATTGCGGATAAGTTTACGCCAAACCATGATCAAGATCAGACGCGTCATAACGCTGGCAGGTGGCATTTGTTTTCCAACGCCTGAATCGTGATCATTCCCTGTTTTAGGGTGGAGTTCAGAAGTTGAGCTCGAGCCGAATTTGTTTAGACCTGTGGGGCCCTCATTCGCTCTGTCGTCCCCGTGCCCCTTCTCCTCACCGCCTCCGAAGCTGAAGTCCTCCCTGCCGAATTCCCCGCCACCCGGAATAGCTTTGAAACATAAAGAATAGCACGAAACAACACAACAATTAGTTGATTAAATTACAGAGGGGATCCTCAAAAAAAATTACAGAAGGGTAAAAGACTTTCAACCCCCTAGTTTATTTGAAAGACACTTTCAACCCTTCAATGAGTCAAACCTCAACTATCTTAACTATGATGCCGTTAGTACTAGTATGGGGTGGAGTATGTCAGTAAAAGTAGTTTATGAGACAAATCTACCTTTCATACTACCTCTGTTTCTTCTCTTTCACCTTACTTCACTTTTTAACACTATTTACTGGGTCACTTTGACCCAGTGATTTGGTTAGCAAAACGATACACGAATTCGGTAATCTTTGCATGATCTTGTAGAGAAAACTTTACTCTACAATACGATGAAAAAATTATCAAAAAATTACATTGTTTTGCTATCCAAATCACCGAGTCAAAGTGACTCCGATACGGATAAAAAAGTCTTCCTAAGGTGAAAGAGAAGAAACAGAGGTAGTATAATGTAAAAAATCTATCATACCAGTGGGTAACCGCTGAATTTTGCATGCCATGGGGGCAATTTGTCTTAAGATTTTAGCAATAGTCCCCGACTCTAGACTACAAGCACCACACTAAGGAGGACTAAGGAGGAGTAAATTTCCAGAAATTCAGCACACTGAAGGGGCGAAAGTGTCCTTTTCCAAGTTGGAAAGAATAAAAGTTTGCTTCTATCAAACTAGAGGGAGTGAAAGTGTCATTTACCCACTACAGAATCCAATTTAAGTTTGGTTAGATTATTGTTTAACAATTATTGATGGAAAATGTGACGTGAATAGATTATGGACATTTACCTTTGTTTTCCCCATTTTGGGGGTGATCAGTGACCAACATCCTGATTTCCTTGGCGCCATGATCGGACCGTCCAGATTGCTCCGCTGAGCCGAAATCGCCGCCGCCGAACACGTGGAGCCCACCGGCGCGACCCTCCGACACCGGCGACGCGCTTGAGCTCCAGACAAACATGTGAAGTTCCTTGGCGTCGCTACCTCCTTTGCTCTGGGAAACTATCTGCTGCTGCGGTTGTACCGCCGGTAGTTGGCTCCTCACCGGTTTACTAACCGTCGATACAATCTCCGGGTTCGGCGCCGGGTACGACGTCGCCGCAGCAGTCGCCGCCGGGAAGTACCCGAACTTCGGCGACGACATGGTCTGCGCCGGCGCAGACCCCTCTTCGAAATTCGACGGTCTCGGCGTCGGACCTCTGGAGGATTGAACAGAGTACATATCCGCAGGACCGAAATTCGATAACCTCCCGCCGGGGAAACCCATCATGTTGTAGAAATCAGAGTGGTTGAAATTAGACCCCCTGGGCGTGGAACTCATGCTATAAATCTCCGCTCCGGTGAGATTCGACGGCCGGGGAGTCATTCCGGTGAACGAACCCGGTCCAAACGACCGCCTCGAAGCGTTCGATTTTCTCACCCGGACGTGGAGCTTCCCGTCGTTTCCGATCTCGGCGTCGGTCTCCAGGAAATCGTGGCCGTCGAGGGAAACGACGTCGGATTCCACCTTGAAGGACACAATCGACGCCGCTGTCTCTGGGAATTGCTCCATAATCAGCATTTTAGCGCCACGGTACTCGAAGAGGAACAAGAGCAGAGTGTACCAGATTATGCATTGCAGAACCACCACCTGCAGCGGCGGATCCAGGAATTCGTTACAGTGAATGCTAAATAAATAAACTTAAACAAAAATAAGAATAAAATTCAAGTTTTAGAAAGTGGAGTGGAAGGCTAAACTAGAGCTAAATTGAATGAAATTGACAAAAGAATGGAAAAAGTCCATTTTCTAAAAGTTGAGTGGGAATTGTATCCATCACCCGAACCATGAGCGTGTCAGAGTAGTGGCTGTAAAAGGGTAAAATATAAATTTTAAAAAGTTGAGTGGGAAATGAAGGCTAAATCGAAACACATTGATCAAACAAGAAAAAAAAAATCCAATTTCTAAAAGTTGAATGAGGGCTATACCTGAACCATGAGCGTGCCGGAGTAGTCACCGTACATGGCAATCAAGAGAGGGATACCCATAACAAGAGTGTTGGGAAGCGTTGAGAGAGAGAAGATGGTGATTGCCCACTCGAGACTGCCGTTTTTGGTGAAATTGGCCCAGATCCCGAGCACGGCGAGCATGATGATCTTCTGCAGCGTGTCGGCGGCGATGAACCGGAAGTTCATGGCGTAGGGGTCGTTGGTGGAGATGAAGTGGAAGGAGAGGAGGGGAACAGCGAAAATCGCGACGAACCGGTTTATGCCGGAGCACTGGTCGGGACTGAAGATCTTCCACCACCGGACGGAGCCGTAGGCCAGAATCATGGCGACGTAGAGTGGAATCACCGCCGTCAGGACGGTGTAGAGGTCGTGCCAACTAATCATCGTTGCCGGGTCAGATTTTCTGTCAGTTCAGATCTAGTGGAGGAGGATTGAGGGCATTGAGAAGAAAATTAGGACGGTATTAGAGGGCAAAACGGGAAGAAAAGAATCCGTTAAGTAACAAATTCTTTTTTTGGGTGATCGAATTTGGGAAGCTGTTACTACAACTACTCTGCTACTTCTATTTCTGAATATCAGCAGTGGTGGTATGGGTGTGTAGAGAGAGAGAGAGGGGATGGGGTTTAGAGGAGTGTGAAGTGAAATTACAAGGGGATGTAACTTGGGAAGAGACATATATAGGGAGAGACTGAGGTATAATTGCAACAATTTTGGGACCAAAAGTTGGGTTAGGCAGTAACCAGGTGGTCTAGCTAACTTGCCCCTTGCAAGAGGGTGTTGGTGTTTGATTGAAGACGTGGCATATTGTGGATGGTTGAGGCAAGTACACACTGAACAAGACTTCATATATCCATCTCTTCTCTCAATTGTAGTACATGAATTTAACAATGGCTATGCTTGGATTGGATTAAGCTGATTTTTTTTTTTAATCGAATCATATTCGGAGCTGTTTGGGTGACATAACTTTCTGTTGGTTTTTTGCAACTTTGGTGCACTTAAGTGTGTCTTAGGGATGGTTTGAAATCACCGAAACGACCTACTCGGGTACCGAATATTTTTTTTTTTTGGCTATTCCGTTAGAACTGATGCACCGGTAACACGCCAGGCTTATTGTGCCATGAGAACATTATCGTCAGCGCACACAGGGAAGGGCCGGTGGGGGCCACAGCCTCTCTAACATTTTGTAGGGTAAAAGACATTTTCCACCCTCCGAATATGGGGAAAAAAATACATTTTACCCCTTAATTTATGGAAATATACATTTTGCACCTCTGTTAACGGATGGAGGGTGGACATATACCATCCTTCTGTTACAATTCGTTAGTGAAGGGGTGCAAACTGACTTTTTGTGACCATTTTACCCTTATTGATTGTGGACAAGTACAACCCTTTTTTTTGTTTACTATATTCAATTTATCATGTTCTTGATGTTATTGGTGTTCTTCAGCATCACCTCCACTACCACCAACTCCCCACCCCAACCACCACCACCACCACATCCCCACTAACAACAACAACAACTGAACCAACCAATGTCATCTCCAGGTCCCTAATTCACTCACCCTCAACTCACTGCCTATTTTCACCAACCCCAACAGACCACCATCCTGCAAAGCTTTCAGCTCCGCAGCCAATTGGATGTCGTGTCAGTCCGTCGGTCTATTTTTGAGCCTATTCGAACCACCAAGTCTAGTTTGAATCTTCGCAAATCATTCTCCAATTCCAGAACAACCACCACCTCGCCCTCAAATTCTTCCAATGCACCCTTCGTCGCTCCCTCTTGCCACCACACCCTCGCCTCCTACTCCACCGTAGACCCTCGATGGCCTCCGCCACCCACCATGAGAGAAAACTGGATTCCTGTGAACAAGAACACGACGAAGATAGCAGAGAGATAACAGAAGAAACACCACCCACCATGAGCTCTCGTTTCTCATCTCTCGCTCGATCTCTCAAATCCAACAATAGCAACAACCCATCCGCCTTCCTATCCCCTCGCTCTTTCTCGACCTCAACCTCCGTAGTGGCCTCCATTTCCCACAATTTTACACCCAGCGCCGACAGAAGCCCAAAATCAAACGAGCTGAACACCCCCCCCCCCAACGAATTAAACAAAGCTGAAACCCATAATCATTCGGATCTGAAACTTCCAATTGGAACACTGAACCTTCGTAGCTGTGTCTGGAATAGCGAAAAACTCCTCCTCACGGTGGCTGGGTTTGGCGACCAAGAAGAACACACACACACATAGAGGAGAGAGAGGAAGAAGAAAGGTCGACAGAGGAAGAAGGAGGACGCTTGTGGTGGTTGGTGGTGGAAGAAGAAGGAGGGAAGAAATTGGTGGTTCGATTTGAGAACAGTTGTCGCCTTTTCCCATATCTGTAGACTCCTCCTCACGGTGGCTGGTACGCCGCCTGGTCCAACGCCACTGTGGTTGGACCCGTCGCCTGAAACGGGTGCCAAGTCAAGTTCGACTTCAGCCACGATCATGTTCTCTCATCATCCTCCTTCCCCAATTTCACTCTGATTACGGTTTTAGAAACCCTAGAACTGACTGAGTTGGGTTTGAATTCGCTAGGTGCGTTGTGCCATGAGAACTGATGCACCGGTAACACGCCAGGTTAATTGTGCCATGAGAACATTATCGTCAGCGGACAAAGGGAAGGGCCGGTGGGGGCCATAGCCTCTCCAAAATTTTGTAGGGTAAAAGACATTTTCCACCCTCCGAATAAGGGGAAAAAATACATTTTACCCCCTGATTTATGGAAATATACATTTTGCATCCTTGTTAACGGATGGAGGGTGGACAGATATCATCCTTCTGTTACAATCCGTTAGTGAAGGAGTGCAAACTGACTTTTTGTGACCATTTTACCCTTATTGAATGTGGACAAATACAACCCTTTTTTGTTTACTATATTCAATTTATCATGTTCTTGATGTTATTGGTGTTCTTCAGCATCACCTCCACTACCACCACCACCACATCCCCACTAACAACAACAACAACAACAACAACAACAACAACAACAACAACAACAACAACAACGACAACAACAACAACAACAACTTAACCAACCAATGTCATCTTTAGCTCCCTAATTCACTCACCCTCAACTCACTGCCTATTTTCACCAACCCCAACAAACCACCATCCTACAAAGCTTTCAATTCCGCCGCCAATTGGACGTCGTGTGAGTCCGTCGGTCTGTTTTTGAGCCAATTCAAACCACCATGTCTAGTTTGAATCTTCGCAAATCATCCTCGAAATCCAGAACAACCCCAACCTCGCCCTCAACTTCCTCCAATGCACCCTCCGTCGCTCCCTCTTGCCACCACACCCTCGCCTCCTACTCCACCGTAGACCCTCGATGGCCTCCGCCACCAACCATGAGAGAAAACTGGATTCACAGGAATCTGTGAACAAGAACACGACGAAGATAGCAGAGAGATAACAGAAGCAACACCACCCACCATGAGCTCTCGTTTCTCATCTCTCGCTCGATCTCTCAAATCCAACAATAGCAACAACCCATCCGCCTTCCTATCCCCTCAGCTCTTTCTCCACCTCAACCTTCGTAGACCCTCGATGGCCTCCGTTTCCCACAATTTTACACCCAGCACTGACAGAAAGCCCAAAATCAAACGAGCTGAAACCCCCCCCAACGAATCAAACAAAGATGAAACCCATAATCATTCGGATCTGAAACTTCCAATTGAAACACTGAACCTTCGTAGCTGTGTCTGGAAAAGCGAAAATCTCTTCCTCAAGGTGGCTGGGTTTGGCGGCCAAGAAGAATACACACACACAAAGGAGAGAGAGGAAGAAGAAAGGTCGACATAGGAAGAAGGAGGACAATTGTGGTGGTTGGTGGTGGAGGAAGACAGAGGAAAACGCCGCCTTTTCCTAGATCTGCAGACTCCTCCTCACGGTGGCTGGTACGCCGATGTGGTTAGACCCGTCGTCTGAAACGGGTGCCAGGTCTGGTTCGACTTCGTCCACGATCAGGTTCTCTCATCATCCTCCTTCCCCAATTTCACTCTGATTATGGTTTTAGAAACCCTATAACTGACCTGAGCTGGGTTTGAATTCGCTAGGAGTGTTGCGTACCTATTGTTGTCGGCGGGATCGTGGGACAAAAAAGTGGGACAGAGAGGGAGACGGAGACGAAGAAGAAGCAGGTGGGTTGGTGGTGGAGGAATGTTGTGTTAGAAGAGAAAGAGGAAGAGAAGCGAGGGTGGCTAGGGTTAGAAAATGAGGGTAGAAGGGTAGGGAGTGGGTTTATAGTGAGATAATCTCGTAAATTTTCAGGGCACTTTTATCTCTTCGCCCCTTCGTTAGTGTAGTGTTAGTTTTTAACTCTGACAGGGGTGAAAAATGTATCTTCCCATAAATTAGGGGGAAAAATGTCTTTTCTCCATAGTCGGATGGTGGAAAATGTATTTTACCCAATTTTGTATCTTCATTTCTACCCCTTATGATTTGAATATTTTTAGATAAGTACTAACATTTGGGTCCCCTAAAAATTATTTATTTTCAAATTTATTCTTCAAATTTGTAGAGTTAAACATTTACCAAATTATGTTTACAATCTCATCCACCTATTCTAGAAATCAACGTATTTCTTTCAAAATGTTGTCATCACGTAATAGAATTTCTCATTGCTCAACTAAATATTAACAACCATTAGTGCATTAATTTTATAAAAGTTATTAAAGTAGACATAACAAGTATGTTGACGAACTCTAACCTTTGAGAAAAAAACATAACTACTTCTATTGACAAGTTGACCCCCACTCAGAGTAAACATTCTGTTTTGCGTGATCACAAGATCATAGCCCACGATCTGAGCAAGTAAGATTGCACGATTAGCCCATCAGATTGCGCTATCTGTTGAAGGAAAAGGCACTAACTTGCTCACTTATGACGTGTTTTTGGGTTAAAACAAAACTATGGCCCCGAATTAATTAATACACTGTTGAGAAGACTTAAGAGGGGTATTCATTATCATTCGAAGGAGACTACGGGTGACATACCATATTTTTTATTATAGGCTTAAAATTATATTTTAGAGACTTTGAGGGGAGTTATTATGAGTGCAGAGTCTTTTGGGGGAGTTATTATCATTTAATTAGAAGTTGGGGACTTTGGAGAAGTACTAAAAAGTTGGTTTGGACTAAATTGAATTAGTTTAGTTTCCGACTTTTTCCAAAAACTCTGAGTCCTTTTCCTATTCTTATTTTTTTTCTTTTTTCTTCTCCATTTCTTTCTTTCTTCTTTTTCTTTCTATCCTACCCGTGTCCTACTTTCTCTCCCGATCTCTCTCTCTCTTTCTCTCCCTCCCGTGTATCTTGGACCCGGCGCTGCCGCCGTCACTCTCTTTTTCTCTTTGTTTTGGTGAGTTCTTTATCTTCTATTCTCTTATTTTCTATCTCTCAATCTCTCTAATCTCTATGATGATCACAATCAAGGGATTCACACCGTTGAGATCACCGTTACAATCTTGTCACCGGTATGTGAATCAAGACTATAGTTCAATTATTTATCCAAATACTTAAATTTTCATATTCATATTGTAATTCTCATCATTCAGGAAGTTGAAGGATCAATAATAAAGTGTTGGGATTAAGTGTGTTTATAGTTTATGGGCAAAACCCTAGTTTAAGAGGGGATGTTTAATTAATTTATTTGGGTGATTTGGTGATTGTGCACAAGGATTTCCTCAGAGGAGAACCCAAGTGTGCGCCTCAAATAGGGGATGAAAGCTGGAACACGAAGAAGTGTAGGGTGTGTGTCGGGAGAGGGCAAGCACTGGTAACTGCTCGAGAGAGAGACAGTAGGCAGAGAGAGAGAGAGTAGGTTGCTTAGTGTTCCAAGAGATGAGATGTATCGTTCTGTACTCGGAGTTGTAATGGAAAGCTAACGATCCTATATATAGTGGTGAAGTGACCGTTGAGGGGATTAATGCACCATAAATGGCGGCTTAATGATAGACCCCCAACGGCATGTTCGACCGTGTATATAGGAACTGTTACATATCTGTCCGCAAGTATCGGAGACCGTTATGATATCAGCCGCATTTATGGGCACGTAAGCCTAGAACCTCTCAGTCAGTTACCAGAGGTCGCGCGCAAGCTTGGTTGTCGCACACGCGCGACGGGCCTTACCCTAGCCTCCAAACCACTAAGTCCCTAAAAGTCCCGTGTGGGTACGCGAGGGCTCTGTCTCGCAGCCCCCACATGCATCAGCATAGGTAGTGATCCGGTGTGTATGGAGCACAGCTGGGTGTGCTGGATGGCTGCCACGTGGTTATGATCTGTCTATCTGTAAAGCACTATCTACAATAGCCCCCTTTTGCGCGATTGTCACGCGCGCGTCCTGTGTGCACTCGCGCAAAATCAGCTGTGCGTGAGCCTCACGTAGATTATTTTTATTTGAACTCGAATCCCCATAGCCCCCAGTCGTAGGCCATGATTTCCTAAGATTTTGGAAGTGCCGTTTAGCCTCTGACGAAGCGTGAGCACTGTCGAGTTAATCAGACGTCATCCAATTTTGCCTATTTTTCGAGGCAAGGATAGCTGATAGGTAGTCAATTTCGTCTGATTCCGAAGCATTGCTGACTCATCAAACGTCAACAGTCATGACTCTTCGAGGGTTTATATAAACCCTACTATTTCTTCAATTACAACTTTTCCATTGTTGTGCTTCTGATTTCGTATGCATCGGGGAGAGCATCCGCAGCAAGAAGCAGAAACCTTCGATGTGATATCCGTAAATGGATAAGAGATCTGTGTGGGGAATCTTCACGTAAGTCACCGCTCTAGGCGCGCATGATGTCCCCCTTTTCTTTTCTTTGTATCAGTACATAACCCTTTGATCATAAGCAGGTCATTCTAGGCTGAAGGGTATCGATGATAACTTACAACATGATGATTGTGTGGGTACCCCATATAAGTGGGGAAGTACCGCTCATGATAGCAGTAGAGGTCTTGTTTTTCTTGTTCGAGTCTCTCCTTTTGTTAAAGCCCTTATATTCCTTCTCCCAAGAGCACATTAGTGACATATCATTTTTGCAGAGCCCGAACCTTGCCCTTTGATATGCCGTCGCGTTCGGAGTGCGATTCCTGAGTCTGCTGGCAACATTTTTGGTGTAGGCTTTTCAGGACAAGTCTTGACGGAGGATGCTCCAATAGTGGAGGGTGATCTAGGTGCGGAGCCCATTATCGAGCAGGAAGAAGAGAACGACGGGGGAAGGATAATTTCATTGCTCTCCTTACTCAAGTAATACCCATTTCTTCGGATGAAGCAGATGCTGAGCAAGAAGCAAGTCCTGAGCGGGCTGTGACGACCACTTATGCTGAGCATGATGTGCTCACTGAGAAGAATGTTGAATAGGTTGAGCGTGCCGCTCCAATTGAGGGTAATTCTGCAAAGTTGTTTTGTCTGAGCATGATCCTCCTATCACTCAGAATGTTGAAGAGACTGTGTCTGCCGATCAAAATACATCCCCTGCATCAAGTGTGATGAGAAGTGCTGACCCTGCGTGAGGCATTGATTTTGACCAGGAAGCTCTCTTATCTGAGAATCCATTTGAAGTATGGGGTTCGCAAACTGCAAGCCCTGTTACAATTGAGAGGACCTTTGTGTTTCCCGAGGCGTATTTTGCACGCGAGTCCCGAGCAGATCAGAGGTTGGCTGAGGCAGCCTGTGCTAGTTCGCGGGCAGCAGTGCCCATTGCTCCTCTTCATCAAATTGTCGAAGGGACTGGTAAGTTCATCCCCCCTATACTTTTGACACTTTGATTCTTAAACCCATATTTGGCTAAGTATTGTCAAGTTTACGTGCACAGGAATTGATCAAGCTTGCCTTGAATGGTTAATGAAAGTGTGTGTGTCTTTCCCTACTGCATTCGCTCGAGTACTAGAACTGGCACCACAGGACAGAGGATAACTTCTAAAGGAGATGACTACCTTTTTGGAGAGGATGTATAAAACTACTCCTGCGAGCACCACAGCTTCCAGGGCCCAAGATCTCCTTGCAAACGCGCAGAAGCGTCAGCAGATTGCGGCAGGGCGACTGGACCTGGACTTTCTCGTGCAGAGATTAATCAAAATCAGCAATTCTGCCAATCTTGGGTGTGATTACGCTGCTTATAAATAGGATACAGTTGCTCTCAATGCGCGCAGGGAAGCTTTGGAAAAAATGGCTAAGGAATACAAGGCAGCTGTGAAGCATCATGAGGAGAATAAGACTCGCATTGAGAAGCTTGCTGATAATTTACTCAAGTTTTCAGCGAGAGACTCCCTCCCGAAGGATTTCTTCGAAGATTGAAATATCAGTACTGCTAATCTTTTTGAAATTTATTCTGATGTAACCTTTGCGCAACTTGTGGCCGCGACCCTCGGATCATTTGAACATCTGTGACATTGTTGTTTTGGTGCGCGCTAGTTTTGGCATTATGAGATGCCTTCTTTCGTGCTTTTGATTGGCTTATGTCTTTGTTTACATAAGTGCTAAGCTGTAAATAGGGTTTTTTCCATTACTTAGGCAAAAACTTTAGCTAGATCATATAACATTTTGCTGCAATTTGTAGGTTATAGCCATCCAACAGGTAGACTCCCGTATTGCTACATATAATTGCTATCATATGAGATAGGCTTACACATTGCTGCGCCTTTACTGCTATCATATGAGATAGGCTTACCCCGCTTCTTGTTGATACTTAAAAATGTAGGCTTACACTTGTCTTGACATTTTGGCGCTATTGAAGACGAATAGGCTTATGCATGTATGTCGAGTCTTGCTGCTATTGAGATTCTCAATGTTCTGAATATATTAGTTCAAGTCCCCAAAAGTCGTTATCATGGTCTGAATTACTGTGCCGGCGTAGAGTCCGGATAAGGTATGGTCGTCACACAGTAGGTTGAACCCTCATTATTGCCTAGGGCTAGTGTACCGTCATAGGCTTTAACAGTGTCATTGATTCTCCTCAGGTTTCGAGGCGTTGCTAGAAACTGAAGGGTCCTCCTTGAGTTCTATATAAACCTCCTTCTCCGTTATTTTGCTCTTCATCGTTGCTTCCTTTCTGGGTCTTTACAATTGAAAAGACGTCCTCTTTCCCGGGATCTTTGCCGTTCTTTTCATTACACTCATCCACCCGAGTTCCGGTTCTATAAACTCGTATTGATGCGTTGTGCTATAGAAATTTCCCCCAAGGATCTCTTAGCGGAAGCCGCTGATTCATCCGGGCTTCATGAAGACTAGTGGTGCAAGTTCTTCCATCAGAAGGAAGGCGCCTTTTTCTTAGTCATGTTTGCGGGGGCTATCCCTGGTGGAACTCCGACGGAGATTGCTTCATCACCAGTTCTTGAATCAAAGCGTAATGAGCTGGATGTTGTTCCGGTGGCTCTCTGTTGGAGAACTATTTTCCACCAAAACTTAGATGAGGGAGTAGCGAGTTGGGGTGCTATCTATTTATGCGTGATCTGCCTCCTGAGCTGTTCTCCCACTTGTTCTTCAAGTCAGCAGCCTCCATTGCTTAAAGTTCATCTGGCATCTTGCCATGTTAGGGGCATCGACCAAGGCTCTGTTCTAATCGAAGGCATCGACGATGTCGGCGAGCCTATTATAGTTAAACTCGTAGCTTAGTGCCCCGCGTAGGAGTCTTCGAATTTTCTTTTGAGAACACATAGTTGCTGCTTTGTAAGCTTGGCTCTTTAGCTGCTATCTAGACAGATAAGTTGTATTATGCTTTTTGCTGTTTTGTCTAATAAAATAGACTTGAATTTGCACTTCTGAGGTTACTTTGCACAGATAGGCGCGTGCTTCAGTTGCTATGTTTTGCCTGTCTAATGGGTTCGCGTGTGAGCGTTTGTTGTTGGTCTAAATAAGATAGATTCTATAAGTTGCTGCTATTCAATCGAATAGGCTTTTGGCTACTATCTTAATTTGATAGAATTTTGCTTGTATTAGGCTCCTATCTAGAAAG
The DNA here is from genome assembly GCA_023055425.1 of Linanthus parryae. Taxonomy (NCBI): domain Eukaryota; kingdom Viridiplantae; phylum Streptophyta; class Magnoliopsida; order Ericales; family Polemoniaceae; genus Linanthus; species Linanthus parryae. The sequence continues at coordinate 26,926,988 of JALGPY010000011.1, read as the reverse complement.
ATAGATTTTTTTTTTCCGCCATCTAAAGAGATAGACTTGTGTCGTGTTTGGCTGCTACCATATGAGATAAGCTTTGATTTTGCTGCTATCTAAACAGATATGCTCTTAGTCGTGTTTGGCTGCTATCATATGAGATAGGATTTTTTCGCTATCTAAACAAATAGGCTCCAATCGCGTTTGGCTGCTATCGTATGAGATAGGCTTTTCGCCGCTATCTAAACAGAGAGGCTCTAATCGTGTTTGGCTGCTATCATATGAGATAGGCTTTGATTCTGTACTACTGCTATCATATGAGATAGGCTTACGTTCGCGTATTGCTGCTATCTTATGAGATAGGCTTTGCTCTTTGCAGTGGTCACCTATGGACCCACAAGTGATGAGATGAGACTGGCAGTTGATAAAAGAGCTCTCATATGGGAGAGTTATTATCATTGAATGAATCCCCATGTGGGAGGATTTTACAAGAAGCATTCCATGCGAACAGTAAGCAATGCAAAGAGAGAGTTAGGGATAGTACTTTTTTAGCCATCCAATGTTGATTGGCGTTGGAGTAGTGGCAGTCCCGTGACAGCGTAAAATTTTGCAATATCCGATTTCAAAGACCTCCTTTACCTTGAAAGGACCCTCCCAGTTAGATGCAAAGTTGGGATGGGCCGCTTCGCGCATGCAGTGGTCGGAAGCTCGCAGGACCATGTCCCCTACTGCAAAGTCTATGTGCTGGACCATCTTTTTATAAGCATGTGAGATTATCTCTTTGTACTTGGTGTTTGTCGTGCTAGCCTTTTCGCGTTTTCCCCCCAACAGGATGAGGTCATGGTCTCGGTCGTTGTCGTACAAGGCACTGAATGCCAACCTTGTCGAATTCACCTTTACTTCACGACGAATGCTTTAGCTCCGTAGCATAGCAAGAACGGGGATGTTCCTGTAGGGGTCCTTGGCGATGTGCGATACGCCCATAATGCTATCCCAAGCGAGTCTGTCCACTTTTTGTGATCATCCGAGACCATTTTACTCAGTATTCGAAGCAATGTCTTGTTGGTGGCCTTCGATTGTCCATTCCCTTTCGGATAGTAAGGAGTTGAGCATATCTGCCTTATGTTGTAATCCACCAATTTTACGGCTACATATCGATTGACAAAAGGATTTCCATTTTCGGACAGGATGGTGTTAGGAATGCCAAAGCGATGGATGATGTTTCCTTGTATGAATTTGACCACCACTGCTGCATTTGCCGCCTTGAGCGGGAGTGCCTCTACCCACTTTGTAAACAACTCCGTTCCTGTGAGAATATACTCATTTCCTCTTGAAGGGGGTCGTATTGGTCCGATGAAGTCCAGCGACCAAGTGTGAAATGGCCAAGGAGTCCCTAACGCGTGCAAATCAACAGCATGAGCATGTACAAGATTGCCATGGAATTGGCATTGCTGACATTTTCTGACCTTCGCGCGACAATCAGCTTCCATGGTCGGCCAGAAATACCCAACTGTTAAGAGTTGTCTGCATAACTTCGCACTCCCTTGATGGTCAAGTTGGTGTGTCATGTCCATAACTTCCTGAGTTTCTTCTCCATACATGCATTTGAGCAAGTTCTCGTTATGCCCTCTTCACCATAGTGAATTTTCCTAGAAAATTTATCGAGCAGCTTTCTTTCTAAGCTTGTCTGCCTCTTTTCTGCTGGCTGGCAAGGTCCCATCCCGTAGGTAGTCAATTATTGGTGTTCACCAATCCTTATCTTCGACTATGGTGATTTCCATTGAGTCTTTGATCAATGCAATTTTTTTTCAGTTGCTCTGTATGATAGCCGCGAAGTATGACATCTGCAGCTAGTGGATTCCATACCTTTGAGCTTTCCTATAGATGGAAATCTCATCGTCTCCGCATGAATGTTGGTGGATCTTTTCCAATATTGCTCGAACTTCTTTTTCCGTTACACATCGCATGAGGATGCCCCCATGGACTTTGTGGTATAGCAGGCCATCGTGTATGCAAAATCCCTTGACAGAAACCCAAGTTTCTTTACTGGTTCCGTCAGCCATCGCGCGTAGAATGGGATTTCTCCAATCTGTTTCTTCAGAAGGCTTCTCCTCGCATAACTCTTTTACCAAGGACGGTGTCGCTTTGACTTGAATCGATATCTGGGCCGGGCATTTGTCAGGGCTAATTTTTGACCCCAAAGTGGCTAGTGTGTCGGCATGACAATTATCGGATCTGGGAGTGTGCTCGTATTTGACGGATTCGAATTTCTGGACCAATATCTACACTATTGACCGATATTTGAGCAGATTAATTTCCTTTAGAGCGTACTTTCCCGAATCTTGCTTGATGATTAGCTTCAAATCTCCCATGACGATAAGGTTCTGGACCTCTAAGTCTTTGGCTGCAGGGAGACCTGCAATTAAGGCTTCATACTCGGCTTCGTTATTGGTCACCGCGAAGTCTAGTTTGGTTGACATCTGGATGACTTCTTGGTCAGGCTTGATTAACAATACTCCAATTCCTCCTCCTGATTTTGTCGAAGATCCATCAAAGTGCAGCTTCCAATACTGATCTCTGATTGCATATATCTCAGGTCCATCGGGCTCCTCCGACACAGTTTCGTAGTTTTCTTCTGGGAACTGGGCTAGCAGATTTGCCAATGCTTGGGACTTGATTGACTTTGGTCGCATACAGGTTATGTCGTACTGGGAGATGGTCATGTACCATTTTTGCAAGTCTCCCGGAGGGAGGTGAATGTCCCAGCAAATAACGTATAGGATCATGCTTTGTTACAACGACCACTTTGTGAGAAGAAAAATAATGTTTGAGCTTTTCAATAGCGAAAAACAAAGCCAAGCAGTGCCGCTCTATGTCTGTGTACCGGGATTCCGCAGATTTGATCAGCGCGAGATGTAGTACACTGGCCTTTCTTTCCCTTCAAACTCCTGGGCTAGTAACGCTCCAATGGATCTCTTGGTTGAAGTCAGGTACAGTAGTAGAGGTGACCCTAGCTGAGGTGCGATCATGACCCTTGAAGATGTCAATAGGTTTTTTAGTTTCTCGAATGCGGCCTGATGCTCCTCTGTCCACATGAATGTCACGTTCTTCTTAAGAAAGCTGCTAAAGCAAAAGGTCAACTCCGCAATGGCTGGTATGAACCTTCGTAGATATGAAAACTTCCCTAAGAATTCCTTTAATCCAGTTTGAGACTGTGGTGTAGGCAAGCTTGTGATTGCTGAGATCTTGGCTGGGTCAGGCTCGATCCCATGTCTGTGGATTACACAGACTTGGAACTTTCCAGATGTTACCCCAATGGCGCAATTCATCGGATTCATTTTTAGCTGAAAGGTGCGACATCTGTCGAAGACCTTCCTCAAGTCCCTTAGGTGATTTTGCTTTCGCCTCGATTTGACCACCAGGTCATCCACATAAAATTTAGCCTCCTGATGCATCATATCGTGAAATAATGCCATTATCGCGCACTGATACATAGCCTCTGCGTTCTTTAGACCAAATGGCATAACCGTGTAGTTGAAGACCCCTACAGGCGTGATGAATGTCGTTTTCTTTGCTTATTCTGGATCCATCTTGATCTGGTTGTAGCCACTAAATCCATCCATGAAGCTGAACATTTCATGGCCGGAGGTGGAATCAATCAACATGTCTATGTTCGGCAGAGGGAAATCGTCCTTTGGGCAGAATTTGTTCAAGTCTCTGAAATCAACGCATACACGAAGACTCCCATTTTTCATCAGAACGGGTACTATGTTCGCGAGCCAAGTTGGATGATGATTAGGCTCAATAAACTTGGCGTTCAGTAGTTTGACGATTTCTTCCTTGATTTTGACGTTTATCTCGGGTCGAAAATTTCTCGCACTTTGCTTGATTGGCTTCGAGCCAGGGATAACGTCTAGTCGGTGCATGGTGATGCCCTGATCTAGCCCTGGCATCTCATCATAATCCCACGTGAATGCATCCCTATATTCCCTTAGCAGCTGAATCAGCTGTTGCTCTTCCTCACTGCTGAGATCCGCACTTAAGAAGACCAGTCTCTTCTTTTCCTTGTCAGGGCTTAAGAATACCTCTTTTAGATCTTGCTTTTGTGGCATTGGGTGGTCCTCCATGCATTCAGGTGCCTCTTTTATTTCTTCCATCGGTGCGCCTCCCCTGTTTTCTTCCAGGGCCTCTGCTAGCTCACAAATTTGCCCGGGGACACCCTCGATGGGGTGGATCGAAGATCACCCCGCATACCTTCAGATGCGATACTTTTTCCCGTTGGAGTAAAAACTACCCACCTGCCTGCCATTGTCGTCATGCTCGTTGACCCTCTTCAGGGTGTAGATGTTCTTGGTCTCCTTAGGGACCTCCTCCCGTGCGGTCTGTTTTTCCCTCGGTTCCTCTCGCGTCACCATTACTCTGGCTGGTGACTGATCTTGGATGTCTTCCCATCTGGGCAGGGGAGTTGGCTGAAATGGGACCGGAAGCGACCCGTCCTCCATTTCTGTGAACCATACCGCCACAGATAAGTGTGACTCCTCTAGATTGAAAGGATTCACAGAGGCGGGTATTGTGACCACTCTTTCTTTCCAAACGGCCTTCATCACTTGGGGAGTTGTTGAGGGTACAGCGTCAAAGCGATGAATCCACGCTCGAACAATGACCATATGGTAGGTTGTGTTGGCGTCAATAACATGGAATTTAGCAGAACAGCTGATCTGCCGATTTGGATTCCCAAGCGAATCCACCCCATGGTCATTCTCGACTAACTTCCGAATCCCGTCAAGGGCGACGACCTTTTAACGATCTTGTGTCTTGGGATTCCTGCCATTTCCAAAGTGCTTATGGGAATCACATTTACCGCGGCTCCACTGTTGACAAATGCTCTTTTGAAATCAATGTGATTGATGGCAGCTGTCACATATAGCGGTCTCTGATGGTTTGCATCAGTCCTCTTGTCTGACTCATCGAAATTCATGACAAGACCCTTTGGCCGACTGGCCCTGATAACTTTGCCATTCGAGGTAACTAGCTCTTCCCCATAGTCCTCTGCCACTCTGAGAATTGCTTTGATCATTTCGTGCCTACAGCTACTCGAGAATTTCATCTCGTCGAAGAACCTAGCAAATTTGGCGGAGTCCTTCATCCGCTCAGCACGCGAATCCTCCGTGTCGATGTCGTAGTCCTCATCCTTATGGATTTCCTCGACCAATGGGACTTCCGTATCCGTGACCTCCTCAAGGTCCGTGATTGAAATCATATTTATCTCCTTACCTTTAGGTTCCTTCCTCGTGTGAGACGGAAGGGGGTTGTTGCGTACATCCTTGGTTGGTTCATCTACAAACAGCTGGCCCTCCTTTATTTTCCTATCCACCAGCCATCTGAGCTTCTTGCACTCCTTGGTTGGGTGCGATACCTAGTCATGGCATTCGCACTACCTTGGATCCCTAAACTGGTCTCCTGTGGGCTTGTGCTCGAAGGGTGGTAAAATTTCGTCCTTCCGCCATCTTTTGCAAAGGTCGATTGCGTCCTCGATCGAACAGGGCAGTGGTGGCGCCTGCGCGGGCCGTTTTTTCTTGTTGGAGGGTGAAATCGCGTGGACATTGGTGTCTCGCGGCCGTTTGTAGTTGAACTTTCCAACCTTGAAGCTGGGGTTCGACGGCGTACGCTCGCTAGCGTATCTTTTCTTCATTCTTTCCACCAGTGGCTCAACATTCCTGGTGCAGTCAATCAAATTCGAAAAAGTGGGCATGTTCAAGTTGATTAACATGCCTTTGTATTCGTCACGCATGCCTTGCAGGCATATTTCCACCAGACGGCCTTCCGAGACCTCGTCGATGCATTCCAGGGATTTGGCCCTAAACTTTTTGATGAATGTGACGCCTTCTTCATCATGCTTCTGGTACATACGGGAGAGGTGAATGGTGGTAACCCTCTCGTCGACTTGGAAGAACTTGGTATAGAACTTCTTCACCATCTCCTCCCACGTCTTGACAGATTCCGCTTCCAGGGTTCTGTACCACTTGTACGCAACGGTTCCCAGGGACTTGGGGAACTCGCGCATAAGAAGTTGGGTATCAGCTCCATGTGGTCCCATCATATCGACGAACCTCATCACGTGTTCGTGCGCATTTCCACTAACCTCGTCAAATTTCTCCCATTTGGGTGCTTTGTACCCGGTAGGATTGGGAATCAGGTAGATTTCCCGTGGAATAGGAGGTGTGTTATCCACTCTGGGGGATGACGGTGTCTGCAAAACTTAGGTTGGCGATGATATTATCGAGCCTTTGCTCAAGAGCCGCCACACTGGCAGGCGTACTTCCGAACGCTGAGGACGACATGGGCCCAAAACCCGTAATGTAGGGCATATTGGGGTTGTAAGAAGGAGGAGGTGGAGGCGCATGGCTCCCTAGGGCTCCGTTCGCATAGAAGGATGATGTAGGATATGGGGTAGGATTCCCCGCTGTCATCAGGGATGAGCCTGATGAGAGAACTGGCATTTGGATCGCTGGGCCGTTCGAGAGAGGAGTCTGGGCGGCGGAGACATGCACTATGGAGGTGGTTATCGTCCCTGCCGAGGGCAGTTGAGCTGTTAATGGCGAGGCGGAGGCTCCTGGAATAACATTCTGGGCAACCCTTCCCATTTGAGCGATTTGATCAGACTGAGCCTGCATGGCCCGAGCCTGATTTTGTATCGTAGCCTCGAGTGACTCCAAAGAGGGCCCTCTTCCATCAGCCACTTGCGCACGGACTTTGGGAGTGGCAGCGGTGTTGAGAAGTCCCTCTTCTTCTGAGGTCTCCTCATGGGAAGGGGACCGATCACCGTTACGAGCATTTGCGTCAGAAGACATTATGGAAGGGTTAAAATGGTTGAACCTTTGAATGTGGATGGATTCACGTCGGGTTCACCAAATTGTGCACAAGGATTTCCTCAGAGGAGAACCCAAGTGTGCACCTCAAACAGGGGATGAAAGCTGGAACACGAAGAAGTGTAAGGTGTGTGTAGGGAGAGGGCAAGCACTGGTAACTGCTCGAGAGAGAGACAGTAGGATGAGAGAGAGAGTGTAGGTTGCTTAGTGTTCCAAGAGCTGAGATGTATCGGTATGTACTTAGTGTTGTATTGGAAAGCTAACGATCCTATATATAGTGGTGTAGTGACCGTTGAGGGGATTAATGCACCATAAATGGCGGCTTAATGATAGACCCCCAACGGCACGTTTGACTGTGTATATATGAACTGTTATGTATCTGCTCGCAAGTATCGGAGACCGCTATGAGAACATCTGCTTTTATGGGACACGAAAGCCTAGAACCTCTCAGTCAGTTACCAGAGGTCGCGCGCGAGCTTGGTTGTCGCACACGCGCGACGGGCCTTACCCTAGCCTCCAAACCACTAAGTCCCTACAAGTCTTGTGTGGGTACACGAGGGCTCTGTCTCGCAGCCCCCACATGGATCAGCATAGTTAGTGATCCGGTGTGTATGGAGCATAGCTCGGTGTGCTGGATGGCTGCCACGTGGTTATGATATGTCTGTCTGGAAAGCACTATCTACAGTGATCATAGTATGTGGATAATAACTTGATTTGAAGTGGGTAATCATTGTACATGGAAGTTAGATTGAAGACGATATTATTAACTATATGATTTGGATGTTAATTTATGTAAAAATCCCGAATTTTTGTATTGGCAGCGGGTTAAAACCGCCGGTTATAGCAGAATTGTGACTAGTAAGTTAAAGTGAGCATATATTTTGATCCAGGAAGCGGAATACGAATTCGTTTGATGCTATACTTATTTTTCTGAGTGTTTTGGATCTAAGACTATTTTTGAGTCATGATATGTTTGGAAAGTTTCAGTAACAAATTAATGAAGTTATGTTAGGTTAAGTGCATATAAGTTATGGGATTTGGAATAAGGTGTTAGATTGTGATTTGGAGCATGGATTAAGGGGTGATCTATAGACATTAAAACCAACTTCGTATGACCAAAATCTTGTCATAAAGGTATTTTTTATCTATTTGTAGTATTATATTTTGATTGGTGTAATATTAAATTGTAGGAGACGTTTTCGTTGACGAATGATACGTCGAGTATTCCTCAGGCGTAATTTTCTTTTTCTTGTGATTCAAGGTGAGTTGATATGCCAAGGCTTGAGCCTTATATTCTTTCATGTCTACACGATGTTTAATATATATTTCTCAAAATGTGTTTCATGTTTACATGCTTTACTTGGAAGTTGATTTTACTTCAAGTGTTCTTTTGAGCAATTACATGGAACTTGTATTAATGCTTAATGAAGTAAAGTAGAAAGAGTTGTACAGGAGATCAATAACATGCAATATGTATCGTTTTTCTTCGGTCACTTGAATTATTTTTGAATATTGTAATGCATGTATGTAAATACAAGATCATATACTCAAAAATGGGGGGGGGGGTGAATAAATTATGGCAACTTTTGCCAAAGGAGTGGATTTAAAAAAAAAGAGAGAGAGAGAGAGAGAGAGAGAGAGAGAGAGAGAGAGAGAGAGAGAGAGAGAGAGAGAGAGAGAGAGAGAAGAACTTGAAGTATTTCAAAGCTTTGAACTATGTTTCAAGTAGTTGAAATCCAAACAGACAATTTAAAAGTTACTAATAGTTTTCAAAGCTTTTCAATGCTTTGAGCTGAAACATGTTTTGAAGCAGTTTTGTAGACGAGTAAAGAACTGAAATGCAAGACAAGAAACACCGTGATTTGTTACGAAGTTCGGTCCCAAGTGACCTACTCTCCTACTGATGGATCTAATTCCCTCTAGGATTTCAACAATTTCTTATTTTTCAAAAGCTAAGCTCTAGATATCAGGCCAAGAGAATTGCCTTACTCTTTTTCAGCTTGTGGTTCTTCCTAACCTATCTAGTACCTACTTTATCTAACTAATACAATAAGAATCTCTGTTTTTCCTCTTGAACAATTCACGAGAACATATGATTAGGTAATATAATAAAAGATATACAAATAAGCTCTGGATGAAGAACATTGTGATGACATTGAAGCAGTAAAGTTTGAAGTGTTCTTCAGGAATCTAGAATGGATTGAATGATGAAATGATATCCTTCAATGATGCTTGTCAATCCGTGAGAGTTTATGAATCTCTATTTAATGCTTTGCACTTCTCTATCTCTTTGAATTAGTGTTTTTCTGTCAATTTTAATTGCAGGATATATAGGAAAATTGCAACAGAAATCCCTACAAATCCTCCAGCAGATTTTCTCATTGTTTTTTATATGATCTTCAATCTGAAAGCCTAAGGTAAGTCCAGAAAACTTTCCATAACAGTAGGTTCATATGTGCAGACCAAAACTTCAACCCTGCAAATAAGGAAGCTTAGTTAATCCTGCAGCACAGAGTTAGCTAACAATTCCTGCAATATAACTTAGACAAGTGATAAGATTAAAGCATATTATAACATAGAATTAGTTTGACTTTCATCACTTAATATAGCATGATCAAGTGCAGGAGATTAGAGAGTGATTAGGAGTAAGAACTCCCCCTGAGTTCATGATGTGCAGTTTCAAGGCTTTGAAACCACTTTCAAAGTTTTGAAATCAACTTTGAACTTACAATCTCCACCTTGATGAAAGACAAAAACACCAATCTGTTTGAATTGTATTTCGTCAAAAGATAGACATTAGTAGCATAGCACAAACAGTTATATAGGATCAAAAAAAATAACCAACAGTTATAATAGCAGGATCAAAATCAAACTAAATAACCAGCTAAGGAGTTTTAACATATCAACCACCACAGATCCGAAATCCCCATCTTCCTAAAAATACCCCTAAATTTCTCCCCCTGTTTTACTTTCATAAAAAAAAATTGAGAAAATTTTGGATCAAATCATATTGAAATATTAAATAGTTTTAAGAGAAATAGAAGTTTAGAAAGAAAATAGGGGGTTCAAGGCTTTGCAAAAGAAGAAAGAGAAGGCCGGATTCGAGGCTTTGGATCTTCATTTGTCTTAGGCCCTGCAACATCATCTTTATCATCTTCTTCCTCTTCCTCATCCTCTTGCTCATCTTCTTCCTGTGCATCTTCATCATGTGCAAGTTCTTCACCAGGCTCATTAGCTACCACATCATCTTCAAACAAGTCTTCTCAGGTGACCATTGCTGGAGCCTTTCCTTTTCTGTTTCTTCTTCTGTAGATATTATGTGAGTAGCACCCCTGATTTGATGATTCCTTCATTACTAGGTTCTTTTTCCTCAGCCACCTTTGACCCAGCTTCCTTATCCCCAACAGGCTTATCCTTATTACTCTGCTCATCAAATAAGTCCCTGGTAGATCCTGACTTCCTTAAGCCTTGTGGAACAGGTGTATCCTCTTCTTCCACATGCACCAAGTTGATGCTCTTGAAAACACTCTAAATCATGTACTTCATCTGTCTGAACTCAATACCGAGCTGATACTGACCCTGCTTAAGTTCATCTATCTAATTCTCAATAAAATCCAGCTTCTCAAGAACGTGAGATTGGTCTTGAGTGGTAGAAGGTATGGATACTGGAGTGGTTAAGGATTTAGGTTTGGAGAACTTCTTAGCTTTCAACTCATCAGCTGACAACTCAGAATAGAACTTTCATTATCCCTCAGTGGTTTTCACAATTCCAATCCTTTGAAAAGACTTCTCATCTATCATTCCAAAACCAGTAGTGATTGTCTCTTCCTTATCAACATGTATTTCCAGATGGTGAATGAAAAGTGTGAGAGGTTGGCTAGGGTAGAGGATGTTTCATGTTCTTGGTGCATCTATAGAGCATGTGTTTAATTACAATGCGTGGCAGATCAATCTCATATGCATGCATAACCAAGTACATCAGATACAACACTCTATCAGATAGAAATTCCTTTGAATTCTCTTTTGGTACTACACAATGTTAGGAATGGATGTCCTAGAGGCAATCTTATTTTAGTGTGAACATTATTTTGGCTAGAATATTCATTGTGATATTTATGGACATATTTAATATATTGAAGTTCTTAGATTGAAATGTGTTGTTTATCTTAAATATCCCTAGTCCATTATATTGATTAATAAGACGATCACTATAGACTAACATGTGGGTAGATTGATATTGAGATATCAAGTCTAACAAACGGGTATGCATTATGTGATAATGGCATATTGGATTGATCCACCATGAGAAGGCTACATTAATTATGTTAAAGTCACAAGTGCTTCTCGTTGTGACAATGGTATTGTGGTCATTAGACTTGAAGTCACTAGATACACTAGTTGTGGAATATTATGTTTTGATCTCGTCAAACGTTACACCGTAACTGGGTAGCAATAAAGGCAGTTATCAGACATAATAGGAAGCAAGCTTAGAGGTGTTATTGATGTAGAGAGTATTTGTTCCTCCTGCATATGGGAGTAAATATCTGTTGGAATTGTGCCCTAGAGGCAATCAATTAATTGTGACATTTATGGATTTACGATTCATTATGTTATCGATATGGAGATATGTTAACATGAGTGAAGTCCTTAGAATATAAGTGTTATAATCTTAAATATCCCTAGTCGATTATAATGATTAACAGGACAATCATCTATAGACTAGTATGGGGTTGGATTGATATGGAGATATCATGATCCAACACATGGGTATGCATTAGGAGTAATGGCATACTGGATTGACCCATCTCCGAGAAGGCTACATACACGTTATGTTAAGTCACAAGCGCTTCTTGCGGTGCAACGGTATTGTCATCCTTAGACTTGAAGTCACTAGATATTCTAGTTGTGGATTATTGTGATCTTGGTAGCGTCAAACGCTACACCGTAACTGGGTAGTTATAAAGGCGTGTACTGGATACATTAAGAAGCAAGCTTAGAGATCGTAGTGGACGTAGATAGAATTTGTCCCTCCCACATAACGGGAGCAAATATCCTAGGCCACTCGAGGGATAGTGCTTATAAAATGTCTGGCCAGACTCTAATAAATCAATATGGGATATTGATGTTATTTGTACGAATAAGGCTATTCCCAGGATCGAAAAACTATGGATTGGATATACGAGTGTGACTTGTATGTCTCGTGTCCAATCCGGATATTGGGACAAAGGGATGAGACAATTACTTGCACAAGGTTTGTCATGATGACTATTCTATTTGTTGGCTAGAATGGATGTCTTGCTAGAGGCCGCTCCATATTAGTAAATAGTTACTACCAACTAAATAGAACCTATGGGGTCACACGCCATATAGGGGTGAACTAGACATGGGAATTAATTAATTAATATGACTAATTAATTAAAAGGATCAAATCGCAACAACTTGCTAACTTAGTAGGACTAATATGCAAGTTGGACTAATCCATGTATAGACATAATTAGGATTTGCCAAGGTGGCCTAATTCATGTAGAGACATGATTAGGATTAATTTGAAAATAGAACTAATCCATGTATTGACATGAGAAGGACTATTTTTGCAAAAGGGGACTAATCCGAATTCTAGTAGGACTAGAATAGGGCCTTTAGGTAGTTAACAAGGAGTTGCTGGACTATATAAAGGATGCTCCTTCCTTCCTTCCCACACTAATGCTCATAACATAAGTGAGTGGGAGAGAAAAGGAGAGAGTGAGAAATCCCACCAAGAGGCCGAACCCCCCCTTGGGATTGCCGCCCCACCCGTCGGCCTAAAGGGGTGCCGCCCACCTTGGCTTGCCTCGTTTTGAGCGATTCTTCTTCCTCTTCCTCTTTCCGGGCTAGCACCAAGGATTGGAAGATCTAGATCTCACCTCTAGGTGTGGATCAACCGTAGATACGTGACACTATTCGCGTTTGAAGTCATCAAAGGAGAACCCTAAGGTGTGTTATTGATTTCTTCCCTTACCATCGTTATGTCTCTTGACTTGTGATCCTTGGAGGGTTTTGCATGGTTTATAATTGTTTGTGTTTCTGTTGCGCATCAATGAATCAAAACCCTACAGTGGTATCAGAGCCACAGGTCGTAGAGCATAAACGTGGTTTATGTGTTACGCTTTAGTTGTTTTACACCTTAATTTGATTATTTATTGCGTAAAACAAGACAAATCAAGCATGGGATGCAATTTGTCAATAATTAATCATAACAAGATCCAATTTTTGCATTGGGTGCATGAATTGGTGAGTTTGAGAAATTTTAGGATCTTAGATCTAGGGTTTGGGCATCCTTGGAGAAGAAGGAGTTCTTCCAAAACAAGGAAACAACCAAACTTGGGCACCAAGCAAGGGAGTTGTTTTGGAAACAACTCCCATAAGGAGGTTCGGGCCCCCCTAGGGACCGCCCCCCTTGCTTGCCGCCCAAGCTTGGCCGCCCTAGGGGCCGGGCGGCCCTAACCCGCGGCCTAGGCTTGTGGGTTTTGGGCCGGGCCGGCCCTAGGGCCTTACGGTTCACCTTTTTGGGCCCGGGCAATTGGATTGTTGGGCCCATGGACTGTTTTAACCCTAGAACATCCTAAAATCAATTAAAATTGACCAAGCGCGTTAAAATTGGATTTTAACTGTTTATGTGCAATTCGCATGGTGATTGAATATGGCCTTAGGATGTGGTTTGTTGTGGATGTTTAATTTTTGTGGTTTGGTTTACGGCCTGCGAGCTGATCAATTAATTGTAATAATTAATTAGGGTTTTATGGCCTGCGAGCCATTTTTTTTTCTCAACTTGTGAGATTTATTTTATTTAGTATAGTTGTTAGCTAGTACTAGATAGAGTAGATTGTTAGCCAAGATTGAAGAAAAGAAGCCCAAAGCCAAAGGGAGCCACAAAAGATGGAACATGGAGCATGGAGCATTCCACATGACTATGAAGGATGGACCAAAAGATCAAGACGCATGGAGATGTGTTTGTTTTAGGGTTCATAGATAATTCCATTGGCTTGGAATTATCTTAGTCTAGAAAAGGCCATATCCACATCACGTTTAATTTCTGTTTTGTGGTTGTTTATTTTATTGTCTTATTATTGTGTGGTTGGTGTATGGATGATGCATGCAATTAGGATAATAAGATAATTAGACAACCCGGATCTATTATTTGGAGTTGTGCCCAAACTCAAATAGATAGATTAGTTGATATCGATCAACAAAACAATTAAAAATTGAATTTAAAATCCCTCAAAATTCAAATATTGTGTTCTCGCCTTCTCGTTATTTAAACACTCATTATCATCATTATTTATCAAGTTCGTGCGTGCCAAAGCATGGCGACTTGGTTCATCATGATGGAATGTGATGGCACGTAACAATGTGCAATTGTTTAGATAAGAGGTTGAGCACAACTAGGCTATTAATTCGATTAAGAAACCTAGAGGTAATCAATTGGGATTATCCATATGGATGGATAAATGAGGAGTTATTTTCCCAATTGAACCAAGATTTGCATATGGGATGCAATTGGAATTGTTCCTACCTAAAGTAGTCAAATTATGGGTGACTTGCCAAAGCAAGCTCATAAGGAGATGAAAGATGGATCTTGGCCCACTAGAAAATATAAGGATATTTTCCGCATTAATATCTTGAGGGTTATTAATCCGTAGTAAAATAGTGGGAGCTATATTTAACAAATTAAATCCTTGTTAAATATAGTTAAACGTCACAAACTTTGCATAATCCTATTATGTTGAATTCCCATGGCATTGAACAAATAAAAACGTGACTTTATCTTTTTCTAGACTGGTATAAAATTGAGAATTGTTCTCAAATAAAAGAAAAATTGTTGTACATGGTAGAACATAAAGTTCTCTTCCTACCAACTACCAAAACACGTTAAAACCTAATGGAAGGGACATCAAAGAATGGTTCTTTGGATGTGACTTGCCTCATGTTAGCTGCCATGAACTCTGAGCTCTAGAGGCAAGAAGAGAGACATGGACAAGTATGATATGATCATACATTGAAAGAAGCTCTTTCAAAAGAGGGAGCTAGACATGAAAGGTTTGAAGTGTTGCTCCACTTTGGGTTATGCAAATATACTAATTCAATATGATTGAAACATTAGTGAATATGCATTATCTATGAGATAGATAAAGAATAAAAGGTTATTCACCCAAGTGGACCACGAATTGCATTGGATGCAATTATAGTTTTGTTTTAAAGTTGATTTACTCAATATGATTGAAAAATCACTAAACAAAACACTAATAATGGGCATGGGCAAAGTTGTTAATGGATAACAACATGGGTAAGGGCAAAATAGTTTGCGCCAACCCCATAGGTATAAAGCAAGCCTGTTGCTGAAGCCAAGTTGCCTTAAAGTCCCATAGGTAGTGTAAAGGAAGAGAGGCTACCCAAAGTCCCTGGAAGTAAGTAATAAAGGAATTATGAATTCCAATATAGGCATTTTGTTATAGAAATCAATGTGTCTATCTTATCATCGTAAGTATATGATACTAGATGAGGATCTCACATTTATAGAAATGTGGAGGATCTCAAGAGACGAAGACAATTGGATAAGGAAGAAATAATCCTACACGTGGGGCTATGAAGCAAAGGGTTGCAGAAAAGCCGTAGGGAATTATTTCTACCTTTAAGAAATTGTTCATGAATTAGACAAAAACGATCATGTCCTAGCTATGAGTAGGACCATTATCATAGTTTCTTGTTTGGACAAGAAAGCTCCTTATCATAATAAAGGACAAATGTTGTTCCATTTATTATGATATGCATTATTGTAATGCAATTTTGTCTAAGTGGATTCTATATCCATGATCATGATAATTTCATCTATAACATTAATACCTAGAGGTTTGCATATAATGATATGAACTTCACTTATCTTTAGCATTATCGTTTAGGCCTCATAAATAAGAAATACATATCTAGAACTCCATGAGGATGGATTTCTGGAACTCATTTGATTATTGAATCATATGAGACATGTAAGACTTATTAGGCAAAGATATGATCTTCTGGGAATCATACATATTGATGTATGAAGGCCGCTAAGCACAAATGCTAAAGATGGTTTTCAGTACTTCATCATATTTACTGATGGGATCAGAGAAATATGGATTTGTGTATCTTATGAAGAAACAAATCAGAATCCTTTGAATTGTTCAAAGAATTCAGGAATGAAGTAGAGAACCAGCTTGGCAAAAGTATTTAGGCTCTACGATTGGATCATAGAGGAAAGTACTTGAGCCAAGAGTTTGACAAGAATCTATGGGAGTATTGGATATGATCCAAAACTCGCTCCACCTAGCACGCCACATGGGTTTGGCGTGTCTAAAAGGAGAGTTCGAACCTTGTGGGACACGGTTCGGTCCATGATGAGTCAAACAGAATTTCCAGTTTACTTTTGGGGCTATGTTCTAATTACAGCAAATTTCGCCCTTAACCTTGTTCCATCAAAAGCAGATTATGAAAAACACCATATGAGATATGGAATAGGAAGTGTCCTAGTATTTCATTCATAAAGATTTGGGTTTATGAAGTTTTTGTAAAGGAGTTTACAAATAAACTTGGACCCAAGTCGAATAAATGTTTTGTGGAATATCCTGAAAAATATATTATTTCTACAACCTAATCGAGAACAAACTGTTTGTTTCTCGAACCACAATGTTTCTAGGTAGAGATTGTCTCTAAAAGAAACAGTGGGAGGATAGTAGAACTTGAAGAAGTTCAAGAACCACAACAAAAACATTGATCCTTTTGATGGAACATGAGCAGGATCACAAGGTGTTGTGGAGCAACCTACTCAGAAAACACAAGAACCTCGTAGGTCAGGTAGGATATATCGAGGGACTAGAGAAATAAGGATTTCTCATAACCCACGATATATTGCTCATCGAGATGAGCCTACAACCTATGAGATGGCCACGTGTGGGCCATACTCTCCGAAATGGCTAGGAGCCATGGGATACAAAATGGAATCCATGTATACCAACGAAGTATGGACTTTGTTGGAACCACCTAAAAGGTGCAAGTGGGTTATGAGGAAACCAACATGGATGGTAATATGATTACCTATAAGAGAAAATTGGCAGGAAAGGGATTTCATGTGAGTTCATAGTATAGACTATAACGAAATCTTTCCCAATTGTGATGCTTAAATCCATTCGTATCTTGCTTGTAGCAATCTATTTATAGATTGGATGAATCTTCTAGGAGTTGAAATCTTCAAATTGATGATGTAATCAAAGGAGTTTGGTTCCATCAAAATTGAAGATGATACTTGTGTTTACGAGAAGGTTAGTGGGAGCACAGTTATTTTTCTGGTCTTGTATGTGGAGACATACTTAATCATTGGGAATGTTGCCCCTACTTGGCAGTCTTACGTAGATTGACTAGGGAGTTGACTTTCTAATGGTAGACTTAAGCGAAGCAACTAGTGAAGATCTATTGAGGTAGATCAAGATGGTTGTATAACTTAGGTCATAGTACACAAATTGACAAAGGTGTTGAAATGGTTGAACGTGAAAAGAATATTGATTCTTACCCATGTCACATCGAATTAGTCTTTGAAAGGCTAATTGTCTTGCCAATTAGATTGGGAATGGACCGTATGAATTAGATTCACGAGATACGCCATGTTATGTACTAGACCAGATGTGTCATATGGTATGACACAAAGATACCAGTCAAATCCGGGTGAGCGTCACTGGATAATTATCAAGATTATCCTTAAGTGCTTGAGAAGAACTAAAGGATGAATTCTTGATAAATAGATAATATGAAGAGTTTGCTGTAAGGGGTTACAGTGATGCGAACTTCAAATCTGACAAAGAAGATACAGATTATAAGTCGAGTTTTAAGTTAAGCCCCAGTGGGAGCGACTGTGAGCTGGAAAGGTTCCAGGCAAGATTCAGTCACTGATTCTAACATAGAGGACTGAGTAAATTAATACATAAGATGCATTTACTCAGAATATTCAATCTCAATCAAATTGTTTGATAGAGGAGATGTGAATATTTGCAAGATGTCAGCATATGTCTCGCCCCTACGCAGTGTAAGCATGGAGGGGCCGCGCGAGATCAATAGGCATATGATGCAGGAGATTGACTCTAGTGCAAGTGGGAGACTTTTGGAATTGTGCCCTAGAGGCAATCAATTAATTGTGACATTTATGGATTTACGATTCATTATGTTATCGATATGGAGATATGTTAACATGAATGAAGTCCTTAGAATATAAGTGTTATATTCTTAAATATCCCTAGTCGATTATAATGATTAACTGGACAATCATCTATAGACTTGTATGGGGTTGGATTGATATGGAGATATCATGATCCAACACATGGGTATGCATTAGGAGTAATGGCATACTGGATTGACCCATCTCCGAGAAGGCTACATACACGTTATGTTAAGTCACAAGCGCTTCTCGCGGTGCAACGGTATTGTCATCCTTAGACTTGAAGTCACTAGATATTCTAGTTGTGGATTATTGTGATCTTGGTAGCGTCAAACGCTACACCGTAACTGGGTAGTTATAAAGGCGTGTACTGGATACAATAAGAAGCAAGCTTAGAGATCGTAGTGGACGTAGATAGAATTTGTCCCTCCCACATAACGGGAGCAAATATCCTAGGCCACTCGAGGAATAGTGCTTATAAAATGTCTGGCCAGACTCTAATAAATCAATATGGGATATTGATGTTATTTTCACGAATAAGGCTATTCCCAGGATCGAGAAACTATGGATTGGATATACGAGTGTGACTTGTATGTCTCGTGTCCAATCCGGATATTGGGACAAAGGGATGAGACAATTACTTGGACAAGGTTTGTCATGATGACTATTCTATTTGTTGGCTAGAATGGATGTCTTGCTAGAGGCTGCTCCATATTAGTAAATAGTTACTACCAACTAAATAGAACCTATGGGGTCACACGCCATATAGGGGTGAACTAGACATGGGAATTAATTAATTAATATGATTAATTAATTAAAAGGATCAAATCGCAACAACTTGCTAACTTAGTAGGACTAATATGCAAGTTGGACTAATCCATGTATAGACATAATTAGGATTTTCCAAGGTGGCCTAATTCATGTAGAGACATGATTAGGATTAATTTGCAAATATAACTAATCCATGTATTGACATGAGAAGGACTATTTTTGCAAAAGGGGACTAATCCGAATTCTAGTAGGACTAGAATAGGGCCTTTTGGTAGTTAACAAGGAGTTGTTGGACTATATAAAGGATGCTCCTTCCTTCCTTCCCACACGAATGCTCATAACATAAGTGAGTGGGAGAGAAAAGGAGAGAGTGAGAAATCCCACCAAGAGGCCGAACCCCCCCTTGGGATTGCCGCCCCACCCGTCCGCCTAAAGGGGTGCCGCCCACCTTGGCTTGCCTCGTTTTGCGCGATTCTTCTTCCTCTTCCTCTTTCCGGGCTAGCACCAAGGATTGGAAGATCTAGATCTCACCTCTAGGCGTGGATCAACCGTAGAGACGTGACACTATTCGCGTTTGAAGTCATCAAAGGAGAACCCTAAGGTGTGTTATTGATTTCTTCCCTTACCATCGTTATGTCTCTTGACTTGTGATCCTTGGAGGGTTTTGCATGGTTTATAATTGTTTGTGTTTCCGTTGCGCATCAATGAATCAAAACCCTACAATATCCATATCCACTCAAGGGGTAGAGCTTATAGAATGCCTGGCCAGACTCAGATAAATCAATATGGGATATTGATGTTATCTGAACGGATAGGTCTATTCCCGTGATCGAGAAACTATTGATTGGATATACGAGTGTGACATTTATGTCTCGTGTCTAATCCGGATATAGAGACAAAGGGATAGTAAATACGGTAACATTAGTCACAAGGTTTGTCGGATCACTAACTATATCTATTAGTTGGATAACATAGATTTGTTGCTAGACGCCGCTCTATGTTTGTAATTGTTACTACCCACCAAGTAGAAACCTATGAGGTCACACACACTATGGATTAAACTGGAGTCTGGGATTAATTAGTAGGACTAATTAATAAGAAGGATCGATATGCAAATATAATAAAACGTAATTGTTTTATTATATTTCCGCTGCATAATCCGTATCAAAACCCTACAGTGGTATCAGAGCCACAAGTCGTAGCACATAACGTAGTTTTATGTGTTAACGTTATATCAGTTTTACACCGTATATATTATTTTTCGTGTAAAATTGATTTTGGCATAATGATGCAAACTGAATATGATTCATTAGAGGATGAGCTAATTTTATGCATCGTACTGAAATTGGCAAATTTTGTTCACATATGATGTGTCTTTTTGTGATTTGGTAACTAGGTTTTGCGCACAATTGGGGAAAAAGGGGTGTTTCTCTACAATCGAAAAATTGCCTACAAGGAAACAAGGAAAGTTTTGGAAACTTCCTATGGGGTTCGGCCAATGAGACCCCCCCCTTCCTTGTGGCGCAAGAAACATAGGCGTGGGCCTAGCTGGGGCGGCCAACCGCCGGTTTGGTAGCGCGGGTTGACTCCACTAGACTGGGCGAGGCCCTGGCGGTCCCTAGGGGTTTGACCAACTTGTTTGGTTGACCACTTTGACTGTGTTGACCCTAGAAAATCCAAAATTCAACTAAAATTTACCAAGCGCGTTAATTGAATTATAACAGTATTATGTGCTTATGCATGGTGATTGGATGTGGCCTTAGATGTGGATGATGTTGATGTTTCTTTTTTTGGTTTGGTTTTATTGAAACTAATGTAATTTATTAAGTTTTATGGACTGCGCGTCATCTTCTCCTCAACTTGTGAGGTCTCTCTATTTAGTATAGGTGCTAGCTAGTATTAAATAGTTAGATGATAGCCAAGACATGGAGAAAAAGCTTAAAGACCAAAGAAATCACAAGATGGCGTTATTCCACAAGCTAAGGCGCATGGACTAAGATGGAGGAACATGGATATGAGCTTGCTATTTTTAGGGTTTATAGATATTCTCATTGACTTGGGAATATCCTAGTATTAGGAGGCCACATCCACATCACATTTATTGTTTGTTTGTTTATTTATTGTCTTGTTATTTATTTTTGGGGTATGGTTGATGCATGCGAAATGTAACAATATAATAATTAAAACCCGGATCTTTTATTTGAGATTTCCCAATCCAAATAAGTAAACCCAGATGATTGGATCAACAAAACAATTAAAATTGACAAGGAAATCCATCAACGAAAATATTGCGTTTTTCCTTCTCGTTACTTAACACTCGTCAAAATTATAATGTACTAAACTCGCGCTTGCCAAAGCAATGCGATTTGTTTCATCATAGGATGGCGCGATGACACAAGCTATTAATGTGCAATTGTTGAAGTAAGAGGATGAACACAACTAAGATATTTCAATAGGATTGAATGCTTAGAGGCAAGGCAATTGGGATTATCTATGGGATAGATAAATAAGGAGCTATTTTCCGAATTGAACCAAGAGTTGCATAGGATGCAATTAGAAGGTGTTCCTACCTAAATAACTAATTCTTGGGTAACTTGTCAAAGCAAGCTCAAGAAGAGGTGAAATATGGATCTTGGCCCACTAGAAAGTATATGATACTTTCCGCATTAATGATGAGCTATTAATCTGAGAAAAATAGTGGGAGCTATATTTCAACAGTCAACA
The DNA here is from genome assembly GCA_023055425.1 of Linanthus parryae. Taxonomy (NCBI): domain Eukaryota; kingdom Viridiplantae; phylum Streptophyta; class Magnoliopsida; order Ericales; family Polemoniaceae; genus Linanthus; species Linanthus parryae. The sequence goes on along the minus strand of JALGPY010000011.1, from coordinate 26,905,433 downwards.
CAGAATGAGTTAACTGTTTAGATGTAGAAAGATTCTTTTCTGAAAGAAATTTAACTCTCCCAAGCTCATCTCAAATAATTTGGAAAAACGCAATATTTAACATTCAAATAATTTGTAAAAACTCAATATTTAACAATATTTACACAGAATGAGTTAACTGTTTACATATACTTCTGCTTGCAGATAACCATTTAAAATGGCACATTTAACATTCATTTGAAAAAGTTTTAAGTTCTTATTTGACGCAAATGCAAGTAACATTCTTATTGCTTCTAACCTGGCTACATGAGAAAAAGTCGCCTCATGATCTATACTTTCTTCTTGGTCGTAGCCTTAAGCTACTAGTCTTTCCTTATTCCTAATAACCTTACCATTTTCATCCAGCTTGTTTGAGAACACCCATCTTGTTCCTGTAACAGACTGATATGTGGAAGAAGGAATTAGATTCCAAACTTTGTTCCTCTCAAATTCATTTAGCTCACTTTGCATTGCAATGATCCAGTTTGCTTCTTGTAGCACTTCCTTCACATTCTTAGGTTCTACAAGAGACACAAAAGCACTAAAAGCACACAAGTTCTTCAACTGAGATTTTGTTTGTGTACTAATGGATGGATCAGAAATGATGTTTTATGCAGGATGATAACTTATATTTGAAATTCTTTCTCTGTGTCCAGGGTTCTGGCTCTCCCGAAATCTTTTCAAGGCCTTGAGAGCTTGATGTAGTGGCTTGATCACTCTATGTTCCTTGAGACTCTATTTCAAGGCTCTGAGAGCCACTTTCCAGGATTTGAAAATTTAATATGTTTTCATGCATGTTAGTCTTAGAACCATTCTCTGAATATGCTTCATCCTCTGACTCGTGCTTGTTCAAATTTAAGTATGCAAAACCTTCACTCAAATAACCATCATTGATTTCATCAAATATAACATGTATACTTTCCTCAACAAGCTTGGTTATCTTATTGTAAACTCTGTGGGCTTTGCTAGTCAAAGAATAACAAATAAAAATACCTTCATCACTTCTTGCATCAAAAGTGCCAAGATTATCCTTACCATTGTTGTGAACAAAACAAGTACATCCAAAAGGTTTGAAATAAGAATTTATATGTGAAAAAAATAAGATCAGGTAAATTATCGTGTTTTTTATAGATGAGAAACTCGTGAAATATTATATTTATACGTCTAATTAGATACAAAATTATTTATTTATTTTAGTCGCTAACGCGTGTGCGACCACCGGGGGACTTGCTAGACATGTTACACCTAGTTAGCCTATCCTCTAGTGTGCCCAACCACACCCAATGATTTCCAAATATTAATAAATTAATTGAATTTCACTTCATCACCAATTCTTCTTCCTTATCCCTCACGGCCACTATCACTTTCACCGCCACTGTTCCCACCGCTCTTCCTCGTTATAAATTTCACTTCTTCTTGTCCTTCACACAACACATCCACCACCACCACCATCATCATCGCCATCTTCCTCTTCTCCGGCAGAACAACCACCGGCACCACCAACGACCACCATCACTTTCAACCTCCACCTTCATCACCTTCATCTTCTCTCTACTTTTCCTTCCCTCTCCATATTTTTCTCTCCGCCCCTGAGCAGAGACAACAGCAGTAGCAGCTAGGGTGACAACCCAACCACCACCACTGCCACTGCCGTTGTAGGAGACGACCAACCGAAGCCAACCACCACCATTGATTCTTCCTCTACCTCTGACTATCTATCGATCCTCCTTTATCTGTCCAGAACCCAGAAACAGAACGAGAATCTGAAATAGAAGTAACAGCAAGTAGCTGCAGTATCCGAGGAAAAGCTCCTACGAATCTCCATAGTTTCCGGTGAGAGCTTCGGAACAACCAACCCAACGCCACCCAGCTCTTTTCCTTCATCTCCCTAGACTCCAAGAGGTCGTACCCGCGCCCAGAAGTGACCGGACAAAGCCCCGTCGGCCACCATCACCGGCGACAATTTCGATGACTCGACCCGCTCTGTTTTTTCAAATTTTCTCGTGTTTCTTGGCTTAGGTATCATCCAAATATTATCTTAGCTCATTATTTACAGTCAAAACTGGTTATTGGTAGCTATTATTCGCATTTGGATCGATTTGGTTGTGGATTTGCCGTGAGTTCTTGTGTGGGGTAGTTCTTGCACTTTTCAAAAACTATTTTGGCGGTTAGGGCTGTATTTTATGCAAACTTGGTGGTGTTGTTTATGCTTAAGTATAAGTATAGGGTGTTAGGTATAGTATAGATATTCATATTTACATGATTATTTGCATAAAACTAATAAGTATATTTCAAGAAATAAAATAAAAGGTTTAATAAAATAGTTGTAGTATTAAATACTTTTCATAAAAATAAGCTAAGTGTATGGATGCTTGAAAAATAAGGTTGTCTAATAAATCGTTAATTTTTCATGTTGGTTTATCCGAATAAATCATAACTCCCAAATAGTTATTCATCTTTTTACTACAAAGAATATTTTTTTAACATTGAATATTATTCCAAAATAATTTTCCTTGCTAAAATTATAATACTTGTTACTGTGATAACGAATCTCTCAATTATTTAATATCGGAATTGTATCTAAAAATAATTCTTTATATTAATAAAGATATAATGAAATCAGGAATTCATTAGGGTTGCTGGGATGATTTTATTACCGACCTAGACGCGCATTCGTTTATTCGAGAATAACACCGTTGTGACTAGACATTTGTAAATTGTAGGCGACAGATTCGTGGATATAGGCTTTGTCGAATTCTCTACCTACTAGCTGCTGAGTTGACATCATGTGAGTTAAATGCTTAGTCTTGCTTGCCTAGCTTTATTCGTGTCATGTCATGATTTTATAACTCGTCTCAAAATGTGTTTTTTGACTCACATGCTTTACTTGAGTTTTGTTTATGTTTTGAAATGATTGTTCTGAAACTAAGCTCACATGTACTAGAACCAGGCGTTTGGATTTGCCCATGTTGGCTCCATTTGCCCTTATGAGGTTGGTTTGGCCAATAGTTGGCCCGACTCTTCGCCTTGTTAGCTAGAGTCCCATATAGTAATACTCTTTTGGACTTACAATCCTTAAGGGGGTATCGACACTTAAGGTCTAGTATGTTTTATTGAATTGGGGGCGGGAGAGGTTCTCCACAACGCCAAGCACGGAGGAAGGTTTTCTCTCTCGTTATCGTCCTACGCGGGAAGGTTTCCCAAGGAAAGGTTTTCCCATCCTCGATCTGTATATCCGATTAGAGTAATGTTATTATCGACTCTGGTTACTGTGAGCAATAACTTATTTTGAAAGTTGATTTATATCGGGATGATCCTTACTGGTACTACTATTTATACTGCTACAAACTCTGATAAATGTTTTACTCATATTATGTGATTTTTTTATTTAACTTGTGACTACGCAATATATCTCATCTTTCTTTACATACTAAGGTGTATCTCACTTAGTTTCTTGTTGACTTTCAAAAAACTGTGGTTCTTGTTATTTTCTTCCCACCACAGGCCTAGGAGTTGGGGAAATATGAAATAAAAGGGGCGCGAGGCACACCTAGACTGTGATCGTCACCAGTAGACTATCTAATAATGTTAGAGAAGTATTGTGTAATAGTAAGCACCTCTTGTATAAGACTCTAAGTTTGATGTTTAATAATATGAATAAGTGTTTTGAAATGTATTGCTTTTGTTCTCCGCCGCTTCTATTAAAACATCACCCTCCCGGTATCGTCCCGAGCCGGATAAGGTGGTTGTTGCAGGTGGTATCGGAGCAGTTATTTCTAATAATAGTAATTAAAACCTTTAGGGTAACCTAAAATGAATTAGGGCATGATAAAATACAGAAAAGCCGGGAATTTAGGGAGTTATCGATTACTTCCTCTTGCATGATAAGTTGTTGCTTGTTAGCTGATTTATCCTATTTCGTTTTGGGGCCCTAGTATTGTTCCTGACATAGGGTTGTCCTTTCTACGAGTGGATTCGTTCATGTGTATCTCGATGAGATATGATATGTAATTGGTTGATATTATTTATTCACTGGTTCAGACATGTTCCTTAAGGACTTGAGTATGTGGAAAGTTCATGTTGATGCTTGATAATGTGTGTTATTTGTCCAAGTGTTTCCTGCTAGGAACTATGAACGGACTAGGGTAGTAATCCTATGTACCGTACCTCGTAGACTGACCTTGTATTTATTTGTATTAATAGCCTACTAGGCGTTATAGCATTAGTGGTGACTCTAAGATCCGAAACCTTAGATTATGGTCCGAGCTTCGAGGACGAAGCTCATTCTAAAGGGGAAGGATGTAATGCCACGTCTAATTATTAGGGTTAAAATAGTAAATTAGAAGCTAAATAAGAATTTATTGTGAAAAAAATAAGATTGGGTAAATTATCGTGTTTTTTAAAGATGAGAAACTCGTGGGGGAATTCTAGAAATATTATATTTATACGTGTTATTAGATACGAAAGTATTTATTTATTATAGTCGCTAACACGTGTGCGACCACCCCGGGACTTGCTAGACATGTTACACCTAGTTAGCCTATCTTCTAGTGTGCCCAACCACACCCAATGATTTCCAAATATCAATAAATTAATTGAATTTCATTTCATCACCAATTCTTCTTCTTCTTCCTTATCCCTCACGGCCACTTCCACCGCCACCATCACTTTCACCGCCAATGTTCCCACCGCTCTTCCTCTCTCTATTAAATTTCACCTCTTCTTCTCTTTCGCACAACACATCCACTACCACCATCAACATCACCATATTCCTTTTCTCCGGCAAAACAACCACCGGCACCACCAACGACAACCATCAGCTTCAACCTCCACCTTCATCACCTTCATCTTCTCTCTTCTTCCCCCCCCCCCTCTCCATATCTGTCTCTCTGCCCCTGAGGAGAGACAGCAACAGCAGCTAGGGTGACAACCCAGCCACCACCACCGCCACTGCCTTCGTCGGAGACGACCACCCGAAGCCAACCACCACCATCGATTCTTCATCTCCCTCTGTCTATCTCTCGATTCTTCTTTCTCTTTCCAAAACCCAGAAACAGCCCCCTCGGCCACGATCACCGGTGACAATTTCGGCCACTCGACCCGCTCTGTTTTTCCACCTTTTCACGCGTTTATTGGCTAGGTTATGGTCTAAATATTCTTCTATTTCATTATTTATTGTCAAAACTGGTTCTTGTTAGATATTATTCGCATTTGGATCGATTTGGTTGTGGGTTTGCCGTGAGTTCTTGTGTGGGTGTAGTTCTTGCACTTTTCAAAAACTATTTTGGGGGTTGGGTTGTATTTTATGCAAACTTGGTGGTGTTGTTTATGCTTAAGTATAACTATAGGGTGTTAGCTATAGTTTAGATATTCATATTTACATGATTAGTTGCATAAAACTAATAAGTATATTTCAAGAAATAAAATGAAAGGTTTAATAAAATAATTTTAGTATTAAATATTTTTATTAAAAATAAGCTAAGTGTATGGATGTTTAAAAAATAATTTTTTCTAATAAATCGTTAATTGTCATCTTGGTTTATCCAAATAAATCATAAATCCCAAATATTTATCCATCCTTTTAGTACAAAGAATATTTGTTTAACATTTAATATTATTCAAAAATAATTTTCCTAGTTAAAATTATAATACTTGTTACTTTGATAACGACTCTCTTAATTATTTGATATCGGCATTTCAAGAGCCTTGAAAACTCTTATCTTTTTATTTTTCATCAGTTTTCTTTCCAAGGACTTGAAACTCCTTTCAAGAACTTGAAATAGTTACAGCTTTGCACAAATTTCTTTGAAACTACTCTTTTAGCATACATTTCAAAAAGTTGTCATACTCTATTCAACCCCCCCCCCCCTATTCTAGAGTATTGATCATGTTTTAAAACCTACATTATTTTCTTTAAATTGGCATCAGAGCTTGTACCACTGCATAAATTTAACCATCAAGTGATTATGAGTACTGTTGGTGATGGTGGCTTCTCTCAGGGAAGAGCTACTAACAGACCTCATCTATTATGTGGTGAAAACTTTGTGCACTGGAAAGCCCTGATGAAAATATTCATCATTGATCAAGATATGGAGTTGTGGACTATCATTCAGAATGTTCCTCACACATTCTACACAGATAAAGATGGGATTAGAACTCCCAAGAGAGAAGATTCACTTTCTGCTTATGAGTTAGAACAATATTCCAAAAATTACAAAGCTATGAATCTCTTATATTGTGCTTTGAGTGTAGATGAATTCAACATGATTTCAGGCTGCAAGACTGCTAAAGAAATATGGGACAAATTGTGGTAACCTTTGAAAGAACCATTCAAGAAGACAAAGATCCACATTTTTCTTAGACAGTATGAACTGTTTAAAATGAATGGAGATGAGTCTATCATATCCATGTTCAAGAGGTTCACTGGCATTGTTAACAATCTGGAGTCCTTTGGAAAATATTTTCCAATGAAGAGAAAATCATGAAGATCTTGAGAAGCCTTCCCAAAGCCAAGTGGGAACCAAAGAATACTGCTATTGAATAAGCTCAAGATCTATCATCACTTAACCTTGGTGACTTGCAGGGAAAGGTGCTCACACATGAAATCTCCATGAATGAAGTTGATGGATAACTGCCAGATAGTGTAAAGAATCTAGCTCTCAAGGCTAAAGAAACTTTACCATCTCAAAGCTTTAAAAAATAAAAAGATGATGAAGATCCATTAGCTCTCATTTCCAAAGATGAAAAAGAACTTTGGAAACAAAGACTTCAGCAGGGATAAACACAAATCCTCCAGTAGAGAAGACTACAAAGGTAAAACTTCTTCCCATGGTAATAAGTCTAAAGTAATGAATTTCTTTGAGTGTGGTGATGTTGGGTTTTTGACGTAGGTTACGCAGAGGAATAACAAAATTTAATTCCTACTCAAAGCCCATCAAGGATCACAGGAAGAGACATTCATAACATGATGAAGGACATAGAAGATGTGTACCTTTCTGGTTCGGGAGATCACACGAAGAGTAGTGGCCTCATCTCTACGGTTAATCCACGTCTAGAGGTGAGATATATATTCTTCCTTATCCTAGTGCTAGCTTGGACCGGATTAAGAGGGATGAAGGAACCAAGCAACAAAGAAGGAAAAAGAGGGTTTCGGCCCTCCTCTTGTGGCCGTCAGGTAGGGGACGGGCAAGGGGGTTCGGCCTCCTAGCTTGTCCCTTGCTCTCTCTTTTGCTCTATCTCCCACTCACTTATGTTATGAACATTAGTTGTGGGAAGGAAGCTAGAGCATCCTTTATATAGTCCAACAACTCCTTGTTAACTACATAAAGGCCCTTCCTAGTTCTACATGAACTTGGATTAGTCCCTTCCTTGCACATTCGTCCTACTAAGTTTGCAAGGTGTTGCAAAGTGATCCTTCTCATTAATTAACCATATTAATTAATCCCAAATCTAGTTCAACTCTATTTGACGGGTGACCCCATAGGTTTCTACTTAGTTGGTAGTAACCAATTATTAACATGGAGCGGTGTCTAGAAACACATCCATGCCACCCAACTAATAGAAATAAGTTAGTGATCCCGACAAACCTCTTGTGCCCAATATCACATATTGCACTATCCCTTTGTCTCCATATCCGGATTAGACACTAGACATGAATATTCACACTCGTATATCCAATCCATAGTTCCTTGATCCTGGGAATATGCTTATGAAAGCAGATAACATCAATATCTCCATACTGATTTATTTGAGTATGGCAGATGTTAAGGATCGTAAATTGTATATTTTAGTATGTTAACGAACTCTTCATAACTTGCTAATATGTGTAATTTATCTATTTCATCTCTCTTTCTAGACTTATGCTTGTTTTCGTAGTTTTGGTTGTTTTTCCCTAATTTTGTAGGTGAAAACGTGCTAGGGGACCTTAAACGATGAATTTGAAGAGGATTTGCGGCTCAATGAGCCATGAAGAAGGGACTTGGAGGACTTAATTTGAAGAAGTCAAGTGATAAAGAGGCTAAAGTTGAAGACAAAGCAAGAATTTGCAAGTTAAAGAAAGGTTTCAAGGGTTTAAATGAAGAGGACAAGGGAAAATAGAGGCCAAAAATGAAGATTTAGAAGCCAAGAGGCCACATTACAAGGCCAAAGTTGCATCTATGGGGTTGTTTGAGAAGAAACTAACGGAAGTGGGGCTTAAGTGCAAGTTTTGAAACGTTTTAATGGCTTATGTGAAGAATACTTAACGGATTGGGGGTCAGATGGCTATTTTCAGAAGTTTTTAAGTAAGGAACGGGCCTTTTAAAGCATTCCAGCAAGCTAGGGGGGAGCCGGGTGCAATTTCCCGAAACCAGCTCACCCCCCAGCCCTCTCTCACGCGTCACTCTCTCTCTCCCCGATCGTTCAACAGCAAGCGACCCAGCAGCCATGAAAGCTTCGTCGAAGCTTCTTCCAAGACCCACCCAAGCCTCGTTTCTTCACCAAATCAAGCAAGACCGGTCTCAAATTGCTCCCCAGCCCAAGAGCTCTCTCCTAAACCCATCAATTCGGCCCAAGAACAAAGCAATCAAAAAGCCCCAATCTCTAGGGTTCATGAGAGCGAGATGAAATCAACGATGCAGAGGGTGGGAGACGAATTGAATGGATGAGATGAGTTCTTGGAGGCCAAGTAATCCCGAAGCCAAGTCTATATAAATCAGAATTGAAGAAATCAGAGCTCTCTTGGCTCAGACCCGACGGTGATACATACTCTGTTCTGGGTTCGTTTTCTCCTATCTCTCTCTCCGATTTCTCTGAGTTTCTGGGTTGTTCTTGAGCTAGAACAGAGAAAGAGGGAGAGAGGGAGAGAGGAGCTGTGGTTTTTGATCCAATTCTGGACGAATTTTGGGTCTGTTGTGTGGCTGTTGCAGTGCTCTTTTCTTGGTGCTGCTGCTGCTGTGTTCTTCACTATAGCATAGCAGCAGCAGCTTGATTTGGGTAGTAGCTTCACTATTAGAAGCTTAGTTTGGTAGTGATTATAGCATAGCTTTGTGTTTTTGGCTATTTTGCTCTTAGTTTTGTGTAGTTGTTGAGGTTGAATTGGCAAAAAACAAGTGTATGACATCAATTGTGATTCAAGCTTTGATTATTGAAAGTAAATTTCTCTCAATCTCTCTTGAATTTCTTATAATGTTTAGCTAATTCACTTGCTTGGGTGATTTGGGACTATCTAGTGTCTAAATCTTCCTATTGTTTCAAGTTGAACTTCAAGGATGAATGGGTTGAATTGGGTTCACTTGAGTGCTTAGTGCAATGTTTGAATTTCTCTTGTTGAAGTATTTGATGCATTGAATAGGTAGATGTGCGAATACTCTTGACTTGTTTGATTTGAAGTTGCATTTGAGTGAGAGGAACTCATCAATCCTAACTTTGAGAAATCGAGTTCTAGTTTGGTGATTTGAGTGAGAATTTACAAATCTCATTTGTTGCTTGATCTTTCATGTGGAAACACCTATGTGTGTTTACATATGGTTGATGCTTGAAACACTTGAAATTTGGAGAGTCTCATTTGAATAGCCTCTTTAGTGCTTGAGTAGCGTGTTGGATTTACACACTTCTCTTGTCGCGAGTTGGATTGTATGAGCAATCACTTCTTGAGATACTTGTCTTGTGGATTGACACATGCGAATTAAGAATCGGGCTTGAATATAATAGGAGGATTGGTCACTAGAGAAACCGATGATCCCTAGCCCCTCATTACTTGTCGTTTCACTTAGTTTCTTGAATCGTAGCTCTAGTAGTCGTTTACTTTGTTCTTAAACTCAAACCTCAAACTTACTCCATCAATTGATTTTGGTGGATTTGAATAGCTTGGCAAGCTTTGAAGCCATTGAGAGTTTGTGTTTCTTGCTTTAGTTTGTCGTTTTCTAGTTTTGCAAGTCATTGTCTAAACCTCCTCTCCTTGTGGATTCGACCCCGTTCTTACTCGGGTACTACTTAGAACGATATTCCTATACTTGGGAATTATCGTCAACAAGTTTTTGGCGCCGTTGCCGGGGAGAGGCTAGGCTTTAGATTTGATTTGCTTTCTTAGTTAGTTTGTTAGTAGTTTGTTTTTGACATTTTTCTAGTTGCTTGTGCTTACTTAAGCTTGTGAGATTCAAGAGGGCTTGTGACATTCATCAAGTACCTCTCATCTACTTGCTTGAAAAAAAAAAATGTCTCATGAACATTTTGGACTTGGTGAGAGGCCTAGTGTTCCTTATTACTATGCATTTACTAGTCATGAAAATCATTCTAAGGAATCAATGCGTTCTAAACGTGAACGTGCGATTAAAAATGGTGATTATTTTCCTAAGAATGATTATTCTTGGCATGGTAGTAGGACACTAGATTACACATCTCATGCTTCTTGTGCACAATCACCTCCCTCAAACACTTTGAACTCTCATGATTCTTGCACTTATCAATATAATGATATGATGTGTGAATCAAGAGGAGTTAATCATTTTGAGAGGGAATCACTTGTGAATGATGAGCTAAATACGCCTATAAGTGATTCTTTATATGAGAAAATTCAAAAGCATATTCAAGAGAATAAAGAAATTTTGGAATCACTAATAGAATCAAGAGAATCACAAAGAAAATTTGAAGAATCATTCTCTCACTTGGATGATAGAGTGGCTTCCTCACAATCGCATGATGATTCTCTTGATTATAGTACTTACTCTTCACAAGACTCATCATCACACGAGTCTCAACTTCCTATTCACACACGTCACGAGTCTATTCAAGACCAAATTTTGGATTATGTGTATGATGATGGAGTTGTTGCTACTAGGATAGGTGATTGTATTCATTTCTCATTTGCACATTCCAAAGAAGCATGTGATAGTGATATTGGTAGTGAGATTGATATTTTTGATGATGACTCTTCAACCCATGACATGAGTGAAGCCATTTTGGATGACTCACATAGTGACAAATGTGAGGAGGATTCACAAAATGAAAATCACTCATGTGATGAGATAGAAGTCGAATTGGATGCTACCATTCATGAAGGAAATGTTATTTTGTCTAGTGCTTATGAAGAGTCTAATATTCACCATAGTTCCAATGATCATGAGCATCACTTCTTTTTTGATGACTTAGAGGATACTCTAGGAGAACCCCCTCCACTAGAAATTGTGGAAGAACCTTCAAGCAAGTTGGGGGGTTCATGTGTTGATACTCCGATTCATATAGACTCTTTCACTACATCTTCTAAAGAATTAGATGAGCTTACTTGGGAGGAAATAGAATTTTTGTATGGTAGTGAAGCTTCCTACTCATCTCTTCTTATGGAAGATGCAATTAACTTTGGTGAAGAGGAGAGACTATTGGCTCAACTAGACCAAGTCAATGACCCAAATTATGAGCCTAAGGGTTTGGATGTGGTTTTATGTTCTAAAATGATTTTACCTCTCTCTTGTGAGGCCACATCGCTAAATCCATGTGCCATGCTTAAAAGTGATGAGAATGAGGATTCACAAGTTGGCCCTATCTCTCAAGTTGTGGTTTCAAGTAAAATATTGGCAACTTATGAAGACCCATTCTATGATTCAATTCATTTGAGGATTTCAAACCCTTTTCTTAAGATGATGCAAGACATAACAAGTTGCTCTAACCTTGTTGTTAGATTTTGCTTGCATCTCTTATTCATCTTTTGTGTCTTGCCCCTACTTCTCCTATCTATTCTAATTTATGAATCAAACTTTTTAAAGGAGAAGTACTTTTCTAAGAATGAAGTAGGGGCATGGCATGGAAAGAAATTTCCAAGATTGGGGGTGGGATAGCATCATTTTCTTTGTTCCACCTCCCTAGTTGTACATAAATAAATTAGTTTATCTCTATTTCTTGCATTTTCTTTTCTTTTACCATTTTCTAGGTTGCTCTTGGAGGAGGATTTGTGCTTGGTGGCCAAGAAAGCGAAAAATGAGGTCCATCTATCCCTTGTCTCTTTATATGAATTAGTTTGCTCTTCCATTGTTCTCACACATTGAGGACAATGTGATATTTTAGTTGGGGGGTGGAGTATATTTTATTTCTTGCTTAAATGGTTACAAGCATGCTTTTTCTTCATTAGTGATTTACATGAAAAATACAAAAAAATGAAAAAATGAAAATCCAAAAAAATTGAAAAATTGAAAAAAAAATGTGTGAACCTTTCATGAGAAGCATCACTCTTTCCCCGTGTCAAACCATAGGTTTTTATTTTCATTTCTTTGGTAGTTTTATTTATTTTCACCTTTCATCTTGAGTCTAGATTTTATTTTCTTATTTGATAGCTTTATTGAGTCTTAGGAAGTTATAGTTGAGTCACTTATTTTAAAAAAATGAAAAAAAAGAAAAAAAAAAAAAGGAAAATGAAAAAAAAATGAGAAAAAGTGAAAAGGGGGAATTTTAGGAAGCTAGATGTTTTCAAAAAATAAAATTTCTTAGTCCATGTTCTTTTTATTTTTATTTTAGAAAGGATTTCTTTGCTTATACTCAATACATCTACACCAATATCCCACCTTCCGCGACATCATGCGTTCTCACAAAGCGACACACTAAATTTACGTTTCATGTTTAAGTCCTTCAAGCTAAGTTGATCATATAAACTTTGACGTCTTTTACTTTTGATAAAGGGTGCATTTTCTAAAGCTATTTGAACTTCACAAAAAGATTTTACTCTATTCGTTTTTGCGGTGGAAACTTGTAGCCCATTGGAGTGGTGGTTACCAATGACACCCCATGCGATGTCTAAGAAATAGAGGGGTGTCCGGGGATAATGTTACGTCACCACCTAGATAGCTCCCTTGGTTTAGCTTAAAAAGCCCACTCGCGTGTATATTCCTCTATTTTGTTGTGGGTCTTGGAGAGCCTTGGATTTGAGGTTAAAAAAAAAAAAAAAAAAAAAAAAAAAAAAAAAAAGAAGAAAAAGAAAAAAAAAAATCATGATAAATCACACAATCTACCAAAAATCCACAAAAGGATCATACAAGCCCACAACCACATCTCCCCTTCTTAAAAAAATTTTTGTTCAAAGCTTTGGAAGTCCATCCTACATGGGTGCTTTTGAATAAGTATGAGAATGTCTAGTTTCTTGTGATCCTTATTTTTGAAGGCATACTTTCTCGCAAATTGGACTTAATTTAACAAGTTTTGTAGTTCGCATGAGTCACCTTCTACCAAACACCGCCCACATTTGCATGAGTATATGCTTAGACGTCCTTAGGCTTCTTTCTCAATCTTCTTGGACTTTGAGAATTTATTTGAGGAGACATTTATGCATTCTTCTTTTTCCCCCACAAAAAAAAAAAAAAATTAAAATTAGCTAGTAATCTTTAGGATTTTATTTTCTTTGAGTTCTCACTTAGGATAGATAATGTGTGTGTGTGTTTGTAAATATTTGAGTCTAGTTTAGAATTGAGTCAAGCCTTGTCTAGTTGAGTGTGTGTCTCTCATGATTGGTTTTTCACTAAATTTCTACTCATATCGCTCTCTTTGCTCGAGGACGAGCAAAAGGCTAGTTGGGGGGTGTGTTAAGGATCGTAAATTGCATATTTTAGTATGTTAACGAACTCTTCATAACTTGCTAATATGTGTAATTTATCTATTTCATCTCTCTTTCTAGACTTATGCTTGTTTTCGTAGTTTTGGTTGTTTTTCCCTAATTTTGTAGGTGAAAACGTGCTAGGGGACCTTAAACGATGAATTTGAAGAGGATTTGCGGCTCAATGAGCCATGAAGAAGGGACTTGGAGGACTTAATTTGAAGAAGTCAAGTGGTAAAGAGGCTAAAGTTGAAGACAAAGCAAGAATTTGCAAGTTAAAGAAAGGTTTCAAGGGTTTAAATGAAGAGGACAAGGGAAAATAGAGGCCAAAAATGAAGATTTAGAAGCCAAGAGGCCACATTACAAGCCCAAAGTTGCATCTATGGGGTTGTTTGAGAAGAAACTAACGGAAGTGGGGCTTAAGTGCAAGTTTTGAAACGTTTTAATGGCTTATGTGAAGAATACTTAACGGATTGGGGGTCAGATGGCTATTTTCAGAAGTTTTTAAGTAAGGAACGGGCCTTTTAAAGCATTCCAGCAAGCTAGGGGGGAGCCGGGTGCAATTTCCCGAAACCAGCTCACCCCCCAGCCCTCTCTCACGCGTCACTCTCTCTCTCCCCGATCGTTCAACAGCAAGCGACCCAGCAGCCATGAAAAATTCGTCGAAGCTTCATCCAAGACCCACCCAAGCCTCGTTTCTTCACAAAATCAAGCAAGACCGGTCTCAAATTGCTCCCCAGCCCAAGAGCTCTCTCCTAAACCCATCAATTCGGCCCAAGAACAAAGCAATCAAAAAGCCCCAATCTCTAGGGTTCATGACAGCGAGATGAAATCAACGATGCAGAGGGTGGGAGACGAATTGAATGGATGAGATGAGTTCTTGGAGGCCAAGTAATCCCGAAGCCAAGTCTATATAAATCATAATTGAAGAAATCAGAACTCTCTTGGCTCAGACCCGACGGTGATACATACTCTGTTCTGGGTTCGTTTTCTCCTCTCTCTCTCTCCGATTTCTCTGAGTTTCTGGGTTGTTCTTGAGCTAGAACAGAGAAAGAGGAAGAGAGGGAGAGAGGAGCTGTGGTTTTTGATCCAATTCTGGACGAATTTTGGGTCTGTTGTGTGGCTGTTGCAATGCTCTGTTCTTGGTGCTGCTGCTGCTGTGTACTTCACTATAGCATAGCAGCAGCAGCTTGATTTGGGTAGTAGCTTCACTATTAGAAGCTTAGTTTGGTAGTGATGATAGCATAGCTTTGTGTTTTTGGCTATTTTGCTCTTAGTTTTGTGTAGTTGTTGAGGTTGAATTGGCAAAAACAAGTGTATGACATCAATTGTGATTCAAGCTTTGATTATTGAAAGTAAATTTCTCTCAATCTCTCTTGAATTTCTTATAATGTTTAGCTAATTCACTTGCTTGGGTGATTTGGGACTATCTAGTGTCTAAATCTTCCTATTGTTTCAAGTTGAACTTTAAGGATGAATGGGTTGAATTGGGTTCACTTGAGTGCTTAGTGCAATGTTTGAATTTCTCTTGTTGAAGTATTTGATGCATTGAATAGGTAGATGTGCGAATACTCTTGACTTGTTTGATTTGAAGTTGCATTTGAGTGAGAGGAACTCATCAATCCTAACTTTGAGAAATCGAGTTCTAGTTTGGTGATTTGAGTGAGAATTTACAAATCTCTATTGTTGCTTGATCTTTCATGTGGAAACACCTATGTGTGTTTACATATGGTTGATGCTTGAAACACTTGAAATTTGGAGAGTCTCATTTGAATAGCCTCTTTAGTGCTTGAGTAGCGTGTTGGATTTACACACTTCTCTTGTCGCGAGTTGGATTGTATGAGCAATCACTTCTTGAGATACATGTCTTGTGGATTGACACATGCGAATTGAGAATCGGGCTTGAATATAATAGGAGGATTGGTCACTAGAGAAACCGATGATCCCTAGCCCCTCATTACTTGTCGTTTCACTTAGTTTCTTGAATCGTAGCTCTAGTAGTCGTTTACTTTGTTCTTAAACTCAAACCTCAAACTTGCTCCATCAATTGATTTTGGTGGATTTGAATAGCTTGGCAAGCTTTGAAGCCATTGAGAGTTTGTGTTTCTTGCTTTAGTTTGTCGTTTTCTAGTTTTGCAAGTCATTGTCTAAACCTCCTCTCCTTGTGGATTCGACCCCGTTCTTACTCGGGTACTACTTAGAACGATATTCCTATACTTGGGAATTATCGTCAACAGCAGACATTCAATAAGCCTCATCCCTCGAGTGGCCGTGGATATTTTCTCCCATTATGTGGGAGGGACAAATCCTCTCTACATCACTAAGATCTCTAAGATTGTTTCCTATCATTCCCGATAACTACCTTTATGGTTACCCAGTTACGGTGTAACGTTTGATAACATCAAAGCATGATATTTCACAACTAGAGTATCTAGTGACTTCAAGTCTAAGGATTGCAATTATATTAGCACTACGAGAAGCGATTGTGACTTTAACATAATCTAATGTATCCTTCTCGTTGTGGGTCAATCCAGTATGTCATTACTCCTAATGCATACCCATGTGTTGGATCGTGATATCTCCATATCAATCCAACCCCATACTAATTTATAGATAATTGTCCCATTAATCATTATAATTGACTAGGAATATTTAAGAATATAACACTTATATTCTAAGGACTTCATTCATGTTAACAAATCTCCATATCGATAACATAATGAATCGTAAATCCACATATTTGTCACAATTAATTGATTGCCTCTAGGGCCCAATTCCAACAGTCTCCCACTTGCACTAGAGTCAATCACCTGCATCATATGCCTATTGATCTAGCGCGGCCCTCCACGCTTACACTGCATAGGGGCGTGGTAGGCGAGACATGTGCTGGTACTTTGCAAACATTCACATCTCCTATATCAACAATTTGATTGAGATTGAATATTCTGAGTAAGTGCATCTCATGCTATAATTTACTCGGTCCTCTATGTTAGAATCAATGGCTGAATCTTGCCTGGAACTTTTCCAGCTCACAGTCGCTCCCACTACTGCAAAACATAAAACTTGACTATAATATGAAATCTTCTTTGAAGTTCGCATCATTGTAAATATTTACAGTAAACTCTCCCTATCCTCTATTTATCAAGAATTCATCATTTAGCTCTTCTCAGTACTTAAGGATAATCTTGATAATTTTCCAGTGACTATCACCCGGATTTGGCTGGTATCTTTGTGTCATACCATATGACACATCTGGCCTAGTACATAACATGGCGTATCTCATGAATCTTATTCATACAGTCCTTTCTCAATCAAATTGAAAAGACAATTAGTCTTCCAAAGTCTAATTCCATATGACATAGGTAGAATCCATATTTTATACATGTTGAACCATTTCAACACCTTTGTCAATTCGTGTACTATGACCTAAGCTCCACAACCATCTTAGATTTTAACTGTTTATGGCTTGGCAGCGCATGGGCTAGGCCAACCGGCCCAAGGTCATGCCTTGGTCTCTTAGGATTTCGTCGAAAGCCATGGAGAACCCTTTTGGACTGTTTTGACCCTACCATATCCAAAAACAATTAAAAATTGACCAAGCGCGTTGAAATTAGATTTTAACTATTTATGTGTTTATTGCATGGTGATTGGATATGGTCTTAGGTTGTGGCTTGTTGTGGATGTTTATTTTGTGGTTTTTTTTACGGCCTGCGAGCTGATCAAATTAATGTAATAATTAATTAAGTTTTACGGTCTGTGAACCGGTATTTTTTTTCCTCAACTTGTGAGATATTTTTATTTAGTCTAGATGCTAGCTAGAATTAAATAAAATAGATAATATTCAAGACATGGAGAAAAAGAAGCCTAAAGAAACGAAGGACCACAAGGCGACAATCCACAAGAGCTTTGGAGCAGGGACCAAAAGTTGGAGGCACATGGAGATGAACTTGCTATTTCAGGGTTCATATATATTCTCATTAGCTTGAGAATATCTTAGTTTAGAGGCCATATCAATATCACATTAATTTTTGTTGTGTGGTTGTTTATTTTATTGTCTTATTATTTATTGTTGGCGTATGGTTGATGCATGCAAAATTAACAATAAGATATTTAACAACCCCGATCTTGTATTAGTGAGTTGGCCCAACTCCAAATAAATAGATTAGTTGATATGGATCAACAAAACAATTTAAAATTGAAAAGGAAAAATCTCTCAATTTAAATATTGCGCTTTTGCCTTCTCCTTATCTATACACTGTTCATGGTCATGATTATCAAGTTTGTGCGTGCCAAAGCAGGGAACTTGATTTGTCATGATTGTTTTGCGATGGCACAAACAAGTAATGTGCAATTTTTTAAGTAAGAGGTTGGACGCAACTGGGTGATTTTAATGAGATTAAAAGTCTAGAGACAAACAATTGGGATTATCCATGGGATGGATAAATAAGAAGTTATTTGCCCTATTGAACCAAGAGTCACATAAGGATGCAATTGAATTTGTTCCTACCTAAATAACTGATTTTGGTTTACTTGCCAAAGCAAGCTCAAAAGAAGTGAAATATGGATCTTGGCACCCACTAGAAAATATAATGATATTTTCGCATTAATAATTGAGGGTAATTATCCGGAAAAAAAATAGTATGAGCTATGTTTAATAATCTAGCAACTGTTAAATATAGTTATTAAATCACTAAATACTAAAAACTTGTATATTTCTCATTTTGTAGTATTCCAATGGCTAACAACTCATCGAGTTCATCACACTCCCTACGATCTATCCTTGAGAAGGAAAAACTTTCTGGAACCAATTTCCTAGACTGGTACAGAAACTTGAGGATCGTTCTCAAGCATGAAAAGAGTACACTCTAGAGGAAGAAGTTCCATAGGGTCAAGAGAATAATTCCGCTTCAGCTCTAAAGGCGCATCAAAAGTTCGTTGATGATGCTAATGATGTGGTCTGCCTGATGTTTTGCACCATGTCCTATGAGATCCAGAAGCAACATGAGAACATGGCTGCGTTTGATATGATCGCACACTTGAAGCATCTCTTCCAAGAGCATGCTAGGGTTGAGAGGTATGAAGTCTCCAAGGCATTGTTCAAATGTCATATGTCAGAGAGAAACTCGGTGGGACCTCATGTACTCTGAATGGTCGGGTACTTAGAGAATATCGCTCGTCCAGGGTTTCCGGTGGGTCAAGAGTTCGCCACAGATATCGTGTTGTAATTGTTTCCTGAGAGTTATGGAAAGCTCATCATGAACTATAACAAGAACGATATCGTGAAACCTCTTCCAGATCTACTCAATATGTTTAGGACAGCTGAACAGAGCATCAAGAAGGGAAAGGGAAAGGCCATAATAATAGTGCAGAAGGGGAAGCGCAAAAGGTTTGCCTCTACCTCCAAAGGAAAAGGCAAGGAAGTTTCTAAATTTAAGGAAGTTGCTCTTAAGCCTGTTGGTGGCGTTGCCAAGGGCGTGACTAAGGGTGATTGTCACTACTGCAGTCAGTCTGGACACTTGAAGAGGAACTGCCCAAAGTATCTGGAGGATAAAAGGCTTGGAATAGTGATTCCACCACCACAAGGTATTTTTGTTATAGATGTAAATATTACTTTCTCTTCATCTTGGGTATCGGAAACTGGATGTGGATCTCACATTTCTCGAAATGTGCAGGATCTAAAGAGAAGTAGAAGATTGGCTAAAGGGGAGATAGACCTGCGCGTTGGGAATAGGGAAAAGGTTGCTGCATTGGCTGTAGGTGTGTACAACCTGTCTCTGCCTTCAGGATAAGATTTAAAAATAAATAATCGCTATTTTGTGCTTGCTATGAGCAGAAACAATATTTCTATTTCTTGTTTGGACAAGGAAGGTTTTGCTATTTCAATAACGGACAATTTTTGCTCCATTTATTTTGATAGTATTCACTATTGTAGTGCACAATTTTTTAATGGATTGTATATCCTTGATCTAAATAGTCATGTCTATAACATAATTACCAAGAGGATTAAAATGAATGATTTAAATCCTGCTTATCTGTGGCACTATTGTTTAGTTCATATAAACGAAAAACGTGTATCTAGACTCCATAAGGATGGATTCCTAGACTCATTTGTTTTTGAATCATATGAGACATGTGAGGCTTGTCAATTGGGAAATTGACAAATCACCTTTCAATAAGAAAGGAGAAAGTACTAGTGAGCAATTGGTGCTCGTGCATAATGTGTGTGGGCCATTAGCCACGCCTTCCAGGGGTGGTTATGTCTACTTCATTACGTTTACTGATGAATTCAGTAGATATTGATTTGTATACCTTATGAAGGCCGAATCCGAATCCTTTGAAAATTTCAAAGAATTCAAGAATGAAGTAGAGAACAACTTGGAAAAAGTATCAAGGCTCTATGATCGAATCGTGGAGGAGAAAACTTGAGCCAAGATTTTGACGACTATCTTAGAGAGTGTGGGATAATATCCCAACTCACTCCACCCGGAACGCCACAACGGAATGGTGTGTCTGAGAGGAGGAATTGAACACTGCTGGACATGGTTCGATCTATGATGTGTCAAACTGATCTTCTATTATCCTTTTGGGGATACGCTCTATTGTGTGCAGCTTTCACAATTAACCTTGTTTCTTCTAAATCGTTCATGAAGACACCACATGAGATGTCGGGTGGGAGGCGTCCCACAGTGTCGTTCATGAAAATTTGGGGTTGCGATGTCTATGTAAAACGTTTACAATCAGACAAACTCGGGCCTAAGTCGGATAAGTTTAAGTTTGTGGGATACCCTAAGGAAACTAAAGGGTATTACTTCTACAAACCAACTGAAAAAAGTGTTTGTTGCTCGGACCGTCGTGTTTTTAGAAAGAGAATTTGTCTCTAAAGAAGCAAGTGGGAGGACCGTAGAGATTGAAGAAATTCCAAAACCACAAACCACTGATCCTTCTATGGAACATGATCAGGAACCACAATTGTTGTAAAGGAACATGTTCAAGTAACACAAGAGCTTCGTAGGTCAAGTAGAGTGCGCTAGGAGCCAAAGAAGTATGGACTTCTCGTACTGAGTTTGATGACACGTTGCTCATAGATGATGAGACTACTACCTATGAAGAGGCCATGAAAGGGCCTGACTCTCAGAAGTGGTGCAAAGCCATGGCATCGGAGATTGAATCCATGTATACCAACAAAGTATGGAATTTGGTGGAACCACCCCAAGGGGAACGCCCTATAGGGTGCAAGTGGGTCTTCAAGAAGAAGACCGACATGAATGGTAATGTGATAACCTATAAGGGCCGATTGGTGGAAAAAGGATTCAGACAGATTCATGGTATAGACTAAGATGAAACCTTTTCACCAATCGCAATGACCAAATCCATTCGAATGACTACGAGATTCGACAGATGGATTTCAAAACAGCGTTTCTGTATGGAAACCTCATCGATGATGTGTACATGACACAACTTGAGGGTTTTGTGGATCCAGAGCATGCAAATAAAGTATGTAAGCTAAACGATCCATTTATGGATTAAAGCAAGAATGAAAATGAGTTTTGTGTCTACAAGAAGGTTAGTGGGATCTCTGTTGCTTTTCTGGTCTTGTATGTGGATGACATACTACTCATTGGAAACAACATTCCTATGCTGCAATCTGTAAAAGACTAGGAAAGTGTTTCTCAATGAAGGACTTAGGGGAAGCATCTTATATACTTGGAATCAAGATCTTAAGAGACAGATCGAGGAAGCTTCTAGGCCTAAGTCAAAGTAAATATTTAGACAAGGTTTTGAATAGGTTCGAAATGCAAGATTCCAAGAAGGGACTCTTGCCCATATCCCATGGAATCACTTTTTCGAAGAGTGATTGTCCTTCCAATGAGATTGAGAAGGAACGCATGAGTAGAGTACCCTATGCCTTGGCCATAGGATCCATCATGTACGCCATGTTATGTACTACCAGATGTGTCATACGCATTCAGTATGACAAGAAGATATCAGGCGAATCCAGGTGAGAGTCACTGGATAGTGATTAAGAACATCCTAAAGTACTTAAGAAGAACTAAGGATGCGTTCTTGATCTACAGAGGGGAGGAAGAGTTCCGTGTAAGAGGTTACACGGATGCAAGCTTCCAAACCGACATAGATGATTTCAGATCGCAGTCGGGATTCGTGTATTGCCTGAATGGAGGAGCTGTGAGCTGGAAGAAATCCAAGCAAGAGATGGTTGCTAATTCTACAACTGAGGATGAGTACCTTGCTGCGAGTGGCGCATCAAAGGAAGCTGTTTGGATTAGGAAGTTCATTACTGAGCTTGGTGTGGTTCCTAGCATTGTGGATCCAATAGATTTGTATTGCGACAACACTGGGACGATCGCACAATTGAAGGAACCCAGGTCACACCATAAATCCAAACACGTACTCATAAACTTCAATCTTATTCGAGATATCATCGATAGTAAGATTTGTGAAGATATGCAAGATTCCTAGAGATGAGAATTTGTCAGATCCGCTTACAAAGCTGCTTGTTCAGAGCAAGCATGAAGGACACACTAGATCTATGGGCATAGGGGATGCGCCAGATTGGATCTAGTGCAAGTGGGAGACTGTTGGAACAGATGCCCTAGAGGCAATCTTTTTAGTATGAATGGTGTTTTTGCTAGAAACAATCATTGTATTATTTATTTGGATATTTAATATAACGAAGTACTCCTTAGATTGCAAATATGTTGTTTTTCTTAAATATCCCTAGTCAATTATATTGATTAACAGGACGATCAATTATAGACTAGTATAGAGTTGGATTGATATGGAGATATCACAATCCAACACATGGGTATGCATTAGGAGTAATAGCATACTGGATTGAGCCATAACGAGAAGGCTACATACTAGTTATGTAAAGGCACAAGTTCTTCTCGTAGTGACAACGGTATTGTCATCCTTAGACTTGAAGTCACTAGATCCTCTAGTTGTGGATTATTGTATTTTGACATCGTCAAACGCTACACTGTAACTGGGTAGTAATAAAGGCGTTAGTCGGATGCAACAAAGAAGCAATCTTAGAGATGGTAGTGACGTAGATAGAAGTTGTCCCTCCCACATAACGGGAGTAGATATCCACGGCCACTCGAGGGATGGTGCTCATAGAATGTCTGGCTAGACTCAGATAAATCAATCTTGGGATATTGATGTTATCTGCATGGATGAGACTATTCAGAGGATTGAGAAACTATGGATTGGATATACGAGTGTGAATTATATGTCTTGTTCCCAATCCGGATATAGAGACAAAAGTATGAGACAATACTGCACAAGGTAAGTCGTATGACTATTTCTATTTGTTGGGTGGCATGGATGTCTTGCTAGAGGTCGCTCCATGTTTGTAATTATTACTACCAACTAAGTAGAGAACATATGGGGTCACACTACCTATGCATTAGACCGGACTAGGGAACTAATTAATATGATTAATTAATTAGAATGATCAATACACAACTACTTGCAAACTTAGTAGGACTAATTTGCAAGTTGGACTAATCTGTGTATGGAGAGAATTAGGATAGGGGCTTTTATGCAGTCAACAAAGAGTTGTTGGACTACATAAAGGCACTCCTAACTTCCTTCCCACATAACTAATGCTCATAACACATTGAGTGGGAGAGAGAAGCAAGGAGAGAGAGAACAACAAAGGAGGCCGAAGCCCCTTTGTCGTCCCTCACCCCGTCGGCCACCAAAGAGGACCACCCCTCCTTGTCTTGTTTTGCGTGATCGTGATCTTCTTATTCTTCTTCCTTCAATCCTATCTAGCAAAAGGTGTTGGAAGATCCGGATCCTAAACTAGGAGTGGACTAGCCATAGAGACGTGGATACTTTTCACGTGTGAAGTCATGTAAGGAGATCCAAAAGGTATTTTGATACTAAACACTTACTATCGTTATGAATTCTAGATTTGTGATCCTCGAAGGGTCTTGAACAGATTAATTATTGTTTATTCCGCTGCGTATCCGTTATCAAAACCCTACACTTGGTGGCGGCGGCGTTGGAAACTCCCTGCCTCTGCAGGTTGTTGTGCTCTAAATTGGTGGCGGGTCTGGGGAAGAAACCCACGGGTCAGGGGAATACCTGGTGTTGGGTTAGGGTTACCCACCCGGGCCTGGTACCCGTCTGCCTCAAAACCCCTCTGTTGCATCGGCTGGGTTTGGCAGCCACGATTTGGTTGTCTTTACTGGAGGTAATCAGTGGTTCCAGTGATGAAATCCTTGGTTTCTCTGGCTTGTGGGTATGGTCCGAGGCGGTCCAATCCCGTTCCCGTGGAGGCGCCACTGAATTCGATGGTGAAAGTGGTAAAGATGCTCCTGCTCGGCGAGTGTGGCGGCCAGAATTTGAGGGTTCGCCGGCGTCCGGGAAGAACTCGACCTGAGAGGGCTCTGGTAGATCGGGGTTTGCCAACGGGTCTAGAGCGCGACCCGCGATGGCAGCCATGGAGCTCTCCACAGCGATTAGGCGATTGGTGATGGCAACGAGGGAAGGTGTGACTAGCTGTTGTAGGGCTGGCGACTGGGCGGTGACTAGGGTTTGGTGGCCGGCTGTGAGCTGTGTGTTGGCCGCTACCAGCTGATCCGGTTGGTTTGGCGGAGGTATGGATGAGGCAGGGGCTGCGATACAATTTTCCAAGACCGAGAACCTGGATTCCCAACGCGCGTCCTGGGTTTGCACTTCTTCCCTCATCTTCGTCATTATCTCCTCCACGAGTGATTTGTTGCTTGCTTGAAGTATTTCCTCGATGATTGCTTTGGTGTTCGTCATAGTATCGTCAATGGTAGTGACGATGGCAAGAAAGCACCAAGTTGATAAGGGAAGGTATCGAAAGAGATTTTTTTGTGAGAAATCGTCAAACTCCCACTTAGCTGAGCCTACAACGCTGTCCTAACCAACTAAATTCGTGATCAAACGAAGAAATGTACTTTTCAATTCATCTGTTAATAATAACTCAATCATGGCATATACATACTAATTGGCTAACGACTAATTAATTATCCTAACACTCTCTCTAACAATTAAGTAATTATACTAACCCCCCCCCCCCCCCCCTAACAATCAAAATACTTCATAATACTTTAATTATTAAAATAATCTAATAAAATAAATAAGTGACTGATTTGTGACGTAGTCTTTGAGATAGTCCTGTGCGACTCGTTCGCGTGTTCCACGTCTCGGGCCCGTGTCCGTGTCAGGATACGTATCGTATTATAAACACATTTTTTTCTCTGTATTTAGCATCTTCTTCTTCACTTCCAAATTGAATCTCTGAAGATTTTCTCTCGTTGCTCTTGTTTCGGTCCGTTTTGTATGAATATTTAACTATAATTTATAATCCTATAATCTGAACGAGCCAAACGGCCTCATTATCTATCAGCATCAGATTGAAGAAAAACAGTACGTTTTAGACTTGGTGTTTTATTATTGTTAGTTTCCATTTCTCACTCAAGAGAGTTGACAGTTACAGTAAGACTTTACACTAAACTGATGCAAGATAGTTTGAAAAAGATTTCGTGTTTGACCCACCACTGAAACGTGTTTTTCAATTCGGAAAATCTACTTTTTGACTATCAGTATCACTGAATAGGTGAATAGGATACTGATTACTATAAGATTAACACATTTTAGTGTTTTCAGTGAATATGATACTGATTATAAGATTGAAACATTTTGGTGTTATATCATTAATTATATTATTCGGTCAAAGAAAACCGATGAATAATACGCTGAAAAGATTTTGGTGTAACCAAAATAGTACTCGTTTGGAACTGTTACTTATTTTTTTATTTTATTTTTTTATTTTGAGAATGTTTAGAATTGTTTATACTAGCTAGTATTGCTGATTCTCAACTTAGGCAACAACTGGTTCCTGCGTGAAATAACTGTTTCTTATGATGTATATTGAAAATGGTTTTGAATTACTCTGATTTTTATATGACCATTAGACTGAAAATGGTTATGATAACCAGGTTATTAAAAAGTCAGGATGCACATTACATTGTTAGTATCCCCGGGTGGAACTCCGGCTTGTATATAAATAATTAAACATATATATAGAGAGAGACTTGGTTGGGAGATGTAAAACTCACTTCGGTGCAGATACTTACATCTTCTGATGTACATTGGCGTGCAAGTCTCCTATTAACTCGCGCCTATAGTGGTTCACACCTTTTTTTTATCATGTACTTCCTCTGTTTCTTCTCTTTCTTTTACTTTTGAGTTTTACCACTATTCATCAGGTCGTTTTGACCCGATGATTTGATTAGCAATATGATGTAATTTTTTGATAAATTTTTATGGTGTTGTACAATAAACTTTAATCTACAACACCATGAAAAATTACCGAAAAATTGCATCGTTTTGTTATCCAAATCACCGGGTCAAAGTGACATGTCTACGAACGAAAAAGTCAAAATTGGAAGAAAGAGAAGAAACAGACCAAGTACATGAAACATGCATTACAAAAACTACATACTCCAAACCGCAACCTCCAAATTTGAACTTGGAGACATTTCAGGCAAAGGTTTCGGGTTTTAAATGTTCTACAACTAAGCTACTACCACTTCATTTGCAAGTAAATTATTTTTGGGTAAAATTAAACTAAAAATACTCAAATTTTTATTTTTTCTGAAAAGTGGGTATTCAAACTTTAAAATCATGCAGTCACGGCCCCAAACTTTTTAAAATCGTTCAATTGGGTACTCTTTCATTAACTTTCCCTCCATATTGGACGAAATAATATAAAAAGACTATCGTACCCCTCATATACACCCCAACTTTTTTTTTAAATTGCAGGTTTATTAAAAAATCTAAAAAATATCAACCTCAAACAAAAATCTAAAAACTATTAAAAATAATAAATTTTAATATAATAATTCAAATATGTGTAATATAATGTCATTTATTTTCATCAAAATAACCTACACATTTTTACATCATTTAACATAATTCCGTCAATCTTAAATTGTATAAGATTTTATTTTCATAAAGTTATTATCAAATTTTATTTCTCAAAATTCACAATTTTACATGTATTATTTAATAAAACAATAAAGTACA
Source organism: Linanthus parryae (assembly GCA_023055425.1). Classification (NCBI taxonomy): domain Eukaryota; kingdom Viridiplantae; phylum Streptophyta; class Magnoliopsida; order Ericales; family Polemoniaceae; genus Linanthus; species Linanthus parryae. The sequence continues at coordinate 26,878,774 of JALGPY010000011.1, read as the reverse complement.
AGTATCTTTGTAAATTTTAACGACTGATCCCATAGTTGACACCAGACGTTCTTGAATATTTCTTTCTCGTAATGATTTGTATTTTTCATGCAAAATGTAGACTTGTTATTTTTATGAAAACATATGGTACATATATATATATATATATATATATATATATATATATATGTGTGTGTGTGTGTGTATGTGTGTATGTGTGTGTGAGAATTATTGAATTAAAATTTTATTATTTATAATATATCTTGGATTTGTTCGTAAAATTTTATTATTTATGATATATCTTGGGTGGCGGTGATGGGTGGTGATGGAAGTAGGTGGTAATGGTTGTTATTGATGGTGAAGTGTAAGTATGAGTTGTTGTTGTGCTACTTCACTCTCCAGAATATGACTTACGGATTTTAAATGAGTAAATCATTTTATATCATTTGAGGGAAAATATTTTACAATTTTTATTTTTACCTCCAATAACAAACACCAACAACAAGGGAAAATAATTGACAGGAAAATATTTTAGCACCAACCAAACGAAGCCAAAGTGCTAAAATCATCACTTTCTGTGGTTCATGACAAAAATATGAAACTAACTACCATGCTTCTTCTGAGTACTACCTCTGTTTCTTCTATATATGAGTATACTTTATTTTTTGTCATTATTCACTGTCCATTTTGATGCCGTGATTTGATTAGCAAAGCGATACAAAAATTTGCTAATTTTTGCATAGTCTTGTAGAGTAAACTTCAATATGCAATCACTACTAGAAAAACTTGCTTTTCCGACGCTTTTACATAGCTCCCGCCGTTTTTAGAATCTACAAAGGGCGGTTTTTTGTAAACTGCCGTATATAACTGCGGTTATAAGAAAACTGCCGTAAACATGATCTAAAATACGATGGCTATTAGGACAGCGTCGTTTACAATAACCTATAAGTCGGATTTTTATTAAGATCCGTTAATATTGCCTAAAAATTACATCGTGATGCTATGTAAATCACCGAGTCAAATTGATCCGGTTACGGGTCAAAAAGTCAAACCAGGACTATACAGTAGCAACAGATGTAGTAGCTTAGAGCTTGTTTGGTATCTGCTTAAAAAAAATAAAAAAAATAAATAAACCATTAAAAAAAGAAACTAAAAAAACACGTTCATACACAAAATTTAAAAAGCTATTTAGTGTGTATTTAAAAACATTGTTTACAATGAAAAACGTGTTTAACAACGTTATTTAATTTCAGTGTTTGCTCTAATGTCATTTCATACATACAAAAACGACATCTAATTGTTATCCTACTTTTTTTTTTTGAGAAATACCTTATGCATTCAATAAGGGAGCAGAAATTTGTTTAACCACCAAAAGTACGAAAAACATAAAAAACGCCAAATCTCTTGTGTTTTTTTTAACGGGCATTTATTGGTTGTTTTAGTTTTTAAACAGAGCAAAAACAGGTACTCCCAAACATATTTCTCGAAAAAACAGTGTTTTAAACATATTCTTTAAATACAGGATACCAAACAGGTACTTAGAGAAAAATGACATATGTTGTAAGAAAGATTTTACAAATCTGCCCTAAAAGCAGTGAGAATACACAAAATATTATGATTCCTTAAACAGATAAACAGTGTGAACACACAAAAAATGAGGTCAGAGTAGTTATTTTACTACTACAAAAATTTGCTAAATAATGGAAGTAGGCTGAAAGAGAGAACAACACAACAATGAAAGTAGACTGGTTCACAAACACAATTTTTTTTGGCTCTGCATAACCCCGCATGTTATTGTTGGGTTTGTCTCGAACTCTGCAAGACGAATCGTGTACGTGATGCGTCTGATTTTTCTTCTAAGGAGGTGATAGCTTGGTCTTGGTGGGCTTTTCTACCTCCTCTAGTTTAGTATAAATAGAGGTGCTAGCTATTGTTTTATTCATAAGTTCAACTCATGAGTGACACACAAGTTTAGTGTGTTGGAGAGTTGAGAAGCTTGTAGGGAGAATTGTGGGTGTACGGTTTTCGTACCCAGTGAAAATTCTTTCTTGCCCCATGCACGTAGACAACTTTCCGAAGCACGTTAAATATTATGTTCTTTATTTCTCGTTCTCCTACATCGCGTGTTCATGTAGTGATCTTTTTTATTGTCCGTTGTGCGGGATTTCGACGTGTTAAATCCCAACAAGTGGTATCAGAGCCTGGTTACGATCCGGGTTATACACACAACAAGAACGGTGACGAGATTATAAACATTCGGCGACGACGAGACGCTTGCGGCGGCGGTGATTTTTTGTTCTTGAAGAGCTCACAGCAACGGGACATGTGGCGCGTGGGTTGAGAAAAACAAGTAGCAGCAGCAGCGTTGAAGGAGTTGAAGCGGCAGTGAGAAGCGGCGACGAGCAGAGTCTGTGGTAACGGCGGCAGCGGCGTTTTAAGGTTTTCCCATTGGCGGCATCGGTAAAAAGATCCTTGAGCGGCTACCTAACAAGGTTTAGGCTGATTCCGGGTTGAAATCAAAGAGGTTTTTTGCCTTCTACGTTGTCCAATTCGACGGGAAAACAAAAACGCAGGTTATGGGTTTAGTTCTGGTCGTGAGGAAGTAGAATACCAGGAGGAGTGATCCTGTGCTTCGCAGGGCTGCTGGGCGCGTGTCTGAAACGCGTGTTGTGTGGTCCAAATTATTTGGGACGTATCTTGGGCTCCAGGAACCCGTTTGACTTGAAACAAGAGTTTAACTCTAGGTTTTTGGGCGTTCCGGACACATTGGTGGTGTCGGATTATGAATATTGTAAATTGAAATTTGAATATTGGTGTGATGGCTGTGAAAAGTTTTAGTTTTGTGATTGAACAAATCAACGGCCACAACGATTTCACTATATGGAAGCAATGAGTGAAAAATATGTTGACGAGTGAAAGTCTTATCAAGGCTCTCACGAAGAAGAAGTCCGAAAATCCGGCGGGTGTGACAGATGACAAGTGGGAGGAGATGCGAGAGATGGCGAATAGCAAGATTCAGCTATATCTCTGCAATAGTACACTCCGGGAAGTCATCAATGAGACGGATATGTATGAGTTGTGGACAAAGTTGGAGAGCAGGTATAAGTCCAAGTCATTGACGAGTCGTCTGTTCTTGAAGAAACAGTTGTATGCACTGCGTATGGCCGAACGAAAGGATTTTATGGAACACGGATGAGTTGAACAGGGTTCTAACAGAGCTGCATGTGGTCGAGGCGAAGATTGAAGAATAAAATCAAGAAATTCTCTTGTTAGTTTCCCTACCTTCTTCGTACGAGCACATTAAGACTACGTTGATGTATGGAAGGAGATACGTTATACGTATCAATAATGAATAAATGAAGATTTATAGGAGAATTTAGAGAAGACTAGAGTAAGAAACTGATAGGAGAGAATAGGGTTCTGAGATATCTTTATTCATTGCATAAACGGGGAGATTACATCTGTTTACATAGATAAGCTGACCTAACCTGACCTAACCCATGACTCCTACGGCCAAGCCCGGATAAACTAAATACTACATAATATAATTAAATAAATCAAATGACTAACAAACCTAATAAATAACCGAATAAATAAATAATACTGATACGGTATCCGTATCAACTCTCTCAAGGTGGAGGTTGAAAAATTCCGCAATATTCTTGCCCGTGTCAAACTGACGGCGAATGGTCTTGAAATCTTCTTTTTGTAGTCCCACTTTAAGCTTAAACAATTCATGCCCAATATAACTTGGCCCAAATAGAACTTAAGACCAAGTTGGAAAAGTGGATCCAAGTTTTGTTCTCAACCCAGAATAATCTGGAATAAACCCAATTTCAGGACGTGGGTCGGCCCAAAACAAGTAATTGGCCCAATTAAACTTTGGATCCCAACTACCACACATAGGCCCATCAAAGGAAACCCGTAGGCTCACCTGTTGAGGAAGACAACCCTTACGGGTCTGTGGTGGCGGCGGATCTGGAGGGGGATGCGCCGGTGGTTTATTCGTCGGGTGGAGGTGCTGGAGGCCATCGTCGGAGGTTAATCGAAGGTCAGCTGGTGCTGAGAAAACGACGATGGAGGTTGGCTCAAGTGGTAGCCACTGTTGCAGCGATGGGAGCATTGCTGGGCTCCGGGTAGGTAGCTTTGCCAGCGACAGAGACTTTTGCAGGGTCTGGAGGACCGCACGGACATCGGGTAGAGGCTATTGCGCCGGCGCCAGATTTGCCGCCGATGGAAGTGATTGGGGGGCGTCCTATGTCGTCGTCGGTACCTACGTGGTTTGCGGCGGTGATTGCAGCAGCTGCTGTGCTGGCGGTGGTGCTCGATTAATTTTCACTGGATTTGTTGAATCTCTGTTGCGATTGGGTGTGGTGTAATTGAGGATTACAAGGTCTTTTTCGGTTAGAGTCATCGGAGACTTCCCTTGGTCCCGAAAAAACTTGTAAAGGTGTTTGTGGTTGGGCATTCGATTGGAGAATTCCAGTGGTCTGGTTGTGGTTGTGGGGTTGTTTGGAGGTAGTAGTGGGTTGATGAACAGGGAGTTGTTGCGGGGTTGTTTGGGGCGGTAATGGGTTGAATCTCCGGCGGTGATTCCAGCAGTGGGGTTTCTTGCGATGGCATTTGTGGTGGTAGCGATTCCTGGTTTGGTTCCTGCGGCGACAATGGTTCTTCAAGTGGCGACAGTGTAGGGTCTTGAATCATGGAAGCGCAACGGAAACAATAATTAACCATGCAAAACCCTCCAAGGATCACAAGTCAAGAGACATAACGATGGTAAAGGAAGAAATCAATTAACAGACCATAGGGTTCTCCTTTGATGACTTCAAACGCGAATTGTGTCACGTCTCTATGGTTGATCCACGCCTAGAGGTGAGATCTAGATCTTCCAATCCTTGGTGCTAGCCCGGAAAGAGGAAGAGGAAGAAGAATCACGCAACAATGGAGCACCAAAGGTGGGGCGACACCCTTTGGGCCGACGGGTAGGGGGCGGCAATCCCAAGGGGGGTCGGACCCTTTTGGGACTTGCTCTCTCTCTCCTTTTCTCTCCCACTCACTTATGTTATGAGCCTTAGTGTGGGAAGGAAGGAAGGAGCATCCTTTATATAGTCCAACAACTACTTGTTAACTACCTAAAGACCCTATTCAAGTCCTACTAGAATTCGGATTAGTTCCCTAGTCCTAATCATGTCCATACATGGATTAGTTCTATTTTCCCATTAATCCTAATCATGTCTCTACATGAATTAGGCCACATTGGCAAATTCTAATCATGTCTCTACATGAATTAGGCCAACTTTCATATTAGTCCTACTAAGTTAGCAAGTTGTTGCGATATGATCCTTCTAATTAATTAATCATATTAATTAATTATTTCCCATGTCTAGTTCACCCCTATATGGCGTGTGACCCCATAGGTTCTATTTAGTTGGTAGTAACTATTTACTAATATGGAGCGGCCTCTAGCAAGACATCCATTCTAGCCAACAAATAGAATAGTCATCATGACAAACCTTGTGCAAGTAATTGTCTCATCCCTTTGTCCCAATATCCGGATTGGACACGAGACATACAAGTCACACTCGTATATCCAATCCATAGTTTGTCGATCCTGGGAATAGCCATATTCGTGCAAATAACATCAATATCCCATATTAATTTATTTGAGTCTGGCCAGACATTTTATAAGCACTATCCCTCGAGTGGCCTAGGATATTTGCTCCTGTTATGTGGGAGGGACAAATTCTATCTACGTCCACTACGATCTCTAAGCTTGCTTCTTATTGTATCCAGTACACGCCTTTATAGCTACCCAGTTACGGTGTAGCGTTTGACGCTACCAAAATCACAATAATCCACAACTAGAATATCTAGCGACTTCAAGTCTAAGGATGACAATACCATTGCACCGCGAGAAGCACTTGTGACTTAACATAACATATATGTAGCCTTCTCGGAGATGGGTCAATCCAGTACGCCATTACTCCTAATGCATACCCGTGTGTTGGATCATGATATCTCCATATCAATCCAACCCCATACTAGTCTATAGATGATTGTCCTATTAATCATTATAATCGATTAGGGATATTTAAGAATATAATACTTATATTATAAGGACTTCATTCATGATAACATATATCCATATCGATAACGTAATGAATCGTAAATCCACATGTTTGTCACAATTTGATTGCCTCTAGGGCACAATTCCAACAGTCTCCCACTTGCACTAGAGTCAATCTCCTGCATCATATGCATATTGATCTAGCGCCGCCTTCCACGCTTACACGGCGTAGAGGCGAGACATCCGCTGGTGCTTTGCAAATATTCACATCTCCTCTATCAAACAATTTGACTGAGATTGAATATTCTGATTAAGTGCATCTCATGCGGTAATTTACTCAGTTCTCTATGTTAGAATCAGTGACCGAATCTTGCCTGGAACCTTTCCAGCTCACAGTCGCTCCCACTAGGGCAGAACATAAAACTCGACCTATAATCTGAAATCTTCTTTGTCAGATTTGAAGTTCGCATCACTGTAACCCCTTACAGCAAACTATTCCTATCCTCTATTTATCAAAAATTCATCCTTAGTGCTTCTCAAGTACTAAAGGATAATCTTGATAATTTATCCAGTGACTCTCACCCGGATTTGACTGGTATCTTTGTGTCATGCCTTATGACATATCTGTAGGGTTTTGATTCATGGATGCGCAACAGAAGCATAAACAATCATAAAACCATGCAAAACCCTCCAAGGATCACAATTCAAGAGACATAACGATGATAAGGGTTAGAAATCAATAGCACACCTTAGGGTTCTCCTTTGATGACTTCAAACGCGAATTGTGTCACGTTCTCTATAGTTGATCCACGCCTAGAGTTGATCCTAGATCTCCCAAGTCCTTGGTGCTAGCCCGGAAGAGGAAGAGGAAGAAGAATCACGCAAAACGAGACCCAAAAGGAGGGTCTCGGCCTCCTTTGTGGCCGACGGGGACGGGGCGGCGGCAAGGGGGGCGGTCGGCTCCCTTGTTGCTTGCTCTCTCTCCTTTTGTTCTCTCCCACTCTTGTTATGTTCAATAATGAGCATAAGTTCTATGGGAAGGAAAGAAGGAAGGTCATTTATATAGTCCAACAACTCCTTGCCAACTACCTAAAGGACTTATTCTAGTCCCACTAGAATTCAATTTAGTCCCTTCCTTGCAAATTAGTCCATACTAAGTTTGCAAGGGTTTGCAAAGTGATCCTTCTAATTAATTAATCCAATTAATTAATTCCCAAATCTAGTTCAACTCTATGTAGCGTGTGACCCCATAGGTTCTATCTAGTTGGTAGCAACTATTTGCTAATATGGAGCGGTCTCTAGCAAAACATCCATTCTAGCCAACTAATAGAATAGTCATCTTGACAACCTTTGTACAAGTAATTGTCTCATCCCTTTGTCTCTATATCCGGATTGGACACTAGACATACAAGTCACACTCGTATATCCAATCCATAGTTTCTCGATCCATGGGAATAGCCTTATTCGTGCAAATAACATCAATATCCCATATTGATTTATTTGAGTCTGGCCAGACATTCTATAAGCACTATCCCTCGAGTGTCCTAGGATATTTGCTCCCGTTATGTGGGAGGGACAAATTCTATCTACGTCCACTACGATCTCTAAGCTTGCTTCTTATTGTATCCAGTACACGCCTTTATAACTACCCAGTTACGGTGTAGCATTTAACGCTACCAAGATCACATTAATCCACAACTAGAATATCTAGTGACTTCAAGTCTAAGGATGACAACACCATTGCACCGCGAGAAGCGCTTGTGACTTAACATAAAGTGTATGTAGCCTTCTCGGAGATGGGTCAATGCAGTGCAACATTCCCTAATGCACACCTATGTGTTGGATCGTGATATCTCCATATCAATCCAACCCCATACTAGTCTATAGATGATTGTCCCATTAATCATTATACTTGACTAGGGATATTTAAGATAAACAACACAATTGTAAATCTAAGGACTCTATTATATTAAATATCCAATAAATAATAAATGAATTTCTAGCCACAAATAATTCATACTAAACTAGATTGCCTCTAGGGCATCTATTCCAACAGTATCCCACTTGCACTAGAGCCAATCTGGCGCATCTCGTATGCCCATACTCCTATTGTGCCCTTCATGCTTCCACTGCGTGAGAGGCTTTGTAAGAGGGTCTGACAGATTATCATCTGTAGGAATCTTGCATATCCGAACGTCTCCTCTATCGATAATATCTCGAATCAGATGAAACTTCCTGAGCACGTGCTTGGACTTCTGGTGCGACCTGGGTTCCTTCGATTGCGCGATCGCCCCAGTGTTGCCACAGAATAACTCAACTGGATCCGCAATGCTAGGGACCACACCAAGTTCAGAAACAAACTTTCTTATTTAAACAGCTTCCTTTGCTGCGCCATTTGCAGCAATGTACTCAGCCTCTGTTGTAGAATCAGCTGCCGTCTCTTGCTTGGAACTCTTCCAGCTCACCGCTGCTCCATTCAGGCAAAAGACATATCCCGATTGTGATCTAAAGTCATCTCTGTCGGTTTGGAAGCTTGCATCAGTGTAACCCCTTACACGCAACTCTTCCTCACCGCCAAATATCAAGAAAGCATCCTTAGTTCTTCTCAAGTACTTTAGGATGTTCTTGACTGAAATCCAGTGACTCTCACCCGGATTGGATTGGTATCTGCTTGTCATACTCAAGGCATATGACACATCTGGTCTAGTACATAACATGGCGTACATGATAGATCCTATGGCCGAGGCATAGGGGATTCTACTCATGCGTTCCTTCTCAATCTCATTGGAGGGACAACCACTCTTCGAAAGAGTGATTCCATGTGACATGGGCAATAATCCCTTCTTGGAATCTTGCATGTTGAACCGTTTCAACACCTTGTCAATATATGTACTTTGACTTAGGCCTAGCAACCTCTTTGATCTATCTCTATAGATCTTTATACCGAGTATATAGGCTGCTTTGATAACTCTGTATAGAGTTATATTTCTTTTACGTATCTATATCGTTTTGCGTGCTTTTCGGGTGAATTATATGAGATTTACACTATAATTGTGACGAATTCGTGTAGTTGAGCTTTGAGTGCTTAATTGTCAATCCAGACGTTTTTCGCATTAATTTGAGCTATAATTGTCATATTTTATGCCGGTATTTGTTAGTGTTGTGATTCTCAGGTACTAGAAGCTCATGAGCGTGGAAAGGTAACGAAAGCGAACTTCGGAATTGAGCGAAGCTCAAGAAATTGGCTAGGGACGACGAGGAAAAGAGTCGCGAAGAAGGTTGCCGAATTGAATAACAAAGCTGCTGCATTCACCAATAACCTCTCCTATTCCACCTACACCTCATCCACCAAAATTTACCCACCTGAGACCTAACTATACCCAGCAAATTCACCTCATTTCCATGACTTTACAACCAGCCATTCTCTTAGCCACCACATCACCACTGCCATCATCCATTACCAATCAATTTACCATCCTTTCACCACCAAAACCACCCTCTGATCATACCAACTTAATTCATCATAGACCTATAACCAATACCAATCTCATTCCCTAATTTCAACACACAAAACCATGACCAGTACCTACCTAACCAAGCCAATTCAATACCAATTTCCATCCTACAACTAAACACATCCCACTGCCACCTACATCTCCTAAATCACCAAAACCACCTGATATAAACAACCATCATAGCAACCCAGTTCATAAATTCACCATTCTCTGTTCATCACCATGACCCACAAATCAACCTATTCTAATTCAAATCAAACCACCATTACACCCTTCACCATATCCTGAAACTACACAAACAACTCACCATCAGTCATGAACATTCACCCAATTAATCAACCAAACCATCACCTCTACCACCACCCGAACCTTCACCAACACAGACCCACTCACAACCTTCAACCACTGCTATCTCCCTCAGACCTAAACCCACCAATCAATTCACCACCTACAGACCTTCAATCCATCAATCTAACACAGCCAAGGCCGCAAGAAGCAAGACCCATCAGGGAGAAGAGAAGCATCGCAAAACAGAGGCTCGATCCAGAATCAAAGCAGCGACGCAAGAAAACAGAGACGACCCAAACACGCAGAAGAAAGAGAGGAGAAAAGCACAGAAAAGAAATTGCGCAAAGAAGTGAAAGAGGAAGCAGAAATCGCCAGGAGATCGCACGACCTCATCACCTGGTCGTGCGATCAGAAGAGAACACTTAGCCGAAATTGCGAGCAACAAATATGTTGAAGTCTCTGTTTTATGCGATCAAGTGACCTGATCGTACGATTAGGCCAAGAGCTGCACAGATCGCACGACCACACAAAGGAGGTCGCACGATCAGAGGTGGTTCCAGGCGGCTATATCTTCCTGAGGCAGAAGTGAATTAATGAGAAGTTTATTAAAATAAAAGCCACGGGGTTATATCTCTAGCAGCCTTAGGGTTTGAGAGTGTTTCCCACATTCTTGGAGGTGTTGTTTTGCGAATAATTGAATTTTTTACTTCATCGGGTTAAAGAAGAGAAAAGGGGGCTGATTTGAGGGAGGTACGCTATTCTACACCAACGAAGACGCACGCAGAAGAAGAAGACGAAGGGGGTGAAGCGCCGGAGCGCGGATTGACCGTTTGATCTCTTTCTTTCCCTCGTTTTATCAATATTATGGAGAACTTTGTTGAGCTAAGCGATTCTATGTCTAGCTAAATTTCTCATAGCTAGATAGTTATGGAGAACTAGGGTTTATTTCAGATTTTCCGGATTTGAAGTTTGATTCATGTTTTGAACTTAATTCTTCCTATTGTTCTAGTTAATTCAACAAGTTCTTGTTCTTAACTCTTAGTTTGTTTGGTTTGATCACCCAATACATGCTAGTTGTCTAGGTTTGTTGCACGACAGTGAACATAATCCGGATTCGTGAAGAACGTTGTTGACATTCTCGTAGTTTCTTGAGACCGACAGGAGATAGAGACTTGAATGACCGTGTGTGGGTTGTTTCGGTTAGTCGTAGTTAGGTTTTAGTGAAATCGGTGGGCCGACAGGACCCGGTGAGCGAACCTGGCTAGCTGACTAGAACGTTACGGTAGACAGAGGTGGACCGACAGGACCCGAAGTAGACCGTAACGTAGATTTGCGTGAGATCGACAGAAGATCGTAATGAGTGTGACCCGGTATAACTGGACGTAGGTAGAGTGTTTTAAATCGTAATCCGGAATTGTCTAAATGCCCTAGGGACCCTAAAACTATCTAGTGTTCTCCATATTCATATTAATCAGAAAATTACAAAAATATTAGTTTATTTCGTTTATTTAATTTAAGTCACTTGTTTGAGGGTGACTATCTCTTAAATCACACTTTTTCCTCTGGTTACTTGACTTTAAATTAATTGTTTAACTAATTAAATAATCTCAAGCCTGTCCTCGTGGGATCGATAATTCGGGGTTGAAATACCACCCCTATATTACTTGACCGTGCACTTGCGTATACACGTAAGAAATCGTGTCAAATTTTTGGCGCCGTTGCCGGGGACAGCGCGTAGATTAGTTAGTTAGAAATTAGTTTAGAGCTTTTGTTTTATTTTTCTTTTTGTTACTATCTGTTTACCTCACGGGTCTGCTAGTGTTGTTTTCTCTGGTAGCTATGGCGGAAGGCCAAGGGCTGATTAGCCTCACAACGGAGCAGCTGCAAGCTATGGTAGCTTCAGCCGTAGAGAAAGCACTGGCGGCAACATCGAGACCGCACCCGACCTTAATGCCATATAACCGTTCTGGGAAAGCAATAATCCAGGCATTTGAGGCGGATCTTAGAGGAAGGGAGCCAGCAATTTTGGTTCCACCAATTCAGGCAGAAAGATTCAGTCTAAAGCTGAGCACAATTCAATTCACTCAGGAACAGTGCACATTTGCTGGTACATATGAGGAAGACCCACATGATTTCATTGGGAGATTTCAGAGCCATTGTGGGCTAATCCGATATAGTGGGGTCACATCTGAAGCGCTCAAACTGATGCTCTTCCCCCATTGCCTCAAGGGAGCTGCTATGGATTGGCTGGATTCATTGCCATCCAACTCAATCAAGACATGGGAAGACTGTGCCTCCCAGTTCATGAGTAAATTCTTTCCCATCTCACGCATGATTCAGCTGCAGAACGAGATTTGGTCATTCAGGCAAAAGCAAAATGAATCCATGGTCAAAGCATGGGAGCGTCTCAACTTCTTGCTACGCAAATGCCCCAACCATGGCATTGCAAAAAGCCAGATCATACAGGTCTTCTATGATGCACTTGGAATGCTTGAAAAAGACAAGATTGATAGAGAAGCTGGGGGCAGTTTCTTGTTCAAATGTGATGTTGACGGTGCTTATGAGTTGATGAGACGTGTGGTTGAGCAAGAGGAGAGCTGGGAGTATGAGCACCAACAAAAAGAACCGATGAAGCATAGCTCAGTGGCATATAGCACGGTTCAGGTGAATGCGGTAGAGGTAGTGCATGAAGCAAATGTTTCAGAGATGCATCAGCAGCAGCCAGTACCACCATTAGAGTTGACCGATATGACAGGGTTAATAAAGACGATGGCTCAGCACATGACAGACATGTCCACACAGGTCAGCTCTGTAGCAATTGCACTTCAAGTTGCTCAAGCAGAAATAAAATATCTAAAGGAACAACTTGAACAAAGGGCATTGGGTAGCATGGTTGACACATCTGAGGGACAGGCTCTAGCAATCACTACTCGTAGCGGTACAGCACTTAAGGACCCTCCTTATCCTAGTCATGCCAGAGCAGAAGCCTCAAAGGCAAAGGAACATGAAGTCTTTGAGTCTGAGAAGACACCTGTCGTGGTCCCCCAATCAAAGGGCATGACTCCACCAGACGAGGAGGAGCATACTCAGGTACCACTTTCATCTTCTCCTTGTTCTTCAGAACTTCCATACCCATTACGTACTAGGGGGAAGAAGGATGATTCAGAAGAATACAGACGCTTCTTGAATGTCTTCTCTAAACTGCATATCAATATTCCACTGATTGAGGCACTTCAAAAGATGCCTAAGTATGCTCGATTTATTAAAGATGCAGTTCTTGGAAAGAAATGGGTGGATGAATTTCAGAGGGTAAACTTAAATGAAAAGGTTAGTTCATGTGTTTTGCATGGGTTACCTAAGAAAAAGAAGGATCCAGGTAGCTTTGTCATTGAGGCTACATTGGGTGATTCCTACACTGGAAGAGCTCTCTGTGATCTGGGAGCGAGCGTGAATTTGATGCCGTTGTCGGTATTCAAAAAGTTAGGTGTGGGGGAGCCCCCGAAAACCAGGATAACTCTCCAATTTGCAGATAAATCGACCAAGAGAGCATGTGGGATGATAAAATATGTGCTTGTGAGAGTTGGGAGCCTGATAATTCCAGCGGACTTTGTAATACTAGACATGCCATTGGGTGATGTGCCTATCATTCTGGGCAGGCCATTCTTGGCGACTGGTCGTACTCTCATTGACGTAGAGAATGGAGAATTGATTATGAGGGTACATGATGACATGGAGACTTTTCGGGTCTTCAAACCGTCACCCCAACATTCATGGGAGTATCAGCCAGGGGTTCCATTTGCTGTGCAAGTGAAGCGACAGCTCCCTGATTTATCGCACGGGGAGCCACCTGATTATTGGGATAGGAACAAGCCATCAGCGGGCATGCACATGAAGCAGTACTTCAGATTCAGCACAGGAAAGCCAAGTTGGATGCGGCACAATGTGCCAGACCACCCTCTTGAGGCGGCAGAGGTAACATGGTCGGGCCGTCGACCTTAAATTACAAAGCGCTGCTTGGGAGGCAACCCAATGTAGAGTAGGATGCGATTTGTTTCTGTTTTTGCTTTTAGTTCTCCATATTTGATTTTGAGGGGTGAGAGAGAGTTGCTTTAATACTTTCAATCAGTGTGCAGGGACACAGGTACAAAAGACGCTCCGGGTTCCCCTTCTTGATGCGTGTGTTAGAGAATGTTGAGTAGGCGCATCGGAATCCGGACGCGAGGTGAGACTTTTCCGGAAACTGTCAACGGTCCACAAGACCCCTTATTGTTGCAGTTTCGCGGCAACGGTGCCCATGTAGGTCCGGGCACCCCAGGTACCTTTAACTTTCTCTCTTGTTTTTACGTTTTGAGCCATAATTGTGGAGATCCACCGCCTACACATTTAAGCGATGAGCCCACTTATTATATCTCTGAATTCGTTGAGGACAACGAAACGCTTAAGTGTGGGGGGGTTTGTGTATGTTTTGCTAGCCATGTCAGTTATGCATCGCCAGTTACATGCAGTTGTGTCGTATTGTGGAGTACATGTGGTTAGTGTAGAGTGTTTGATATAGTGTCGTATTGTGTTAGGATTGTTAGTATGCATTTTTTTTAGCACTTTTACTTTATTGAGTCCCCTACCAAATCGTGTGATTAGTCGAGTTGGCCATTGCATATAGAGTCTAGGAAAATATGAAAAAAAAAAATCATAAAATTTTAAATTTTTGAGAAAGGGCAATCGAAGAGAGTGAATGTGGAGAGGGCTTAATGATAGAATTCCTTAGGAATATGAAAATCTGAGGTGAGGTAGACGCGAGAATCTGGAGTAGGAAGACTTATAGGGCTAATGCACATTAGAAATGCGAGTAGCTGCCTCTCAGACTAGTTATCCTACTAGCGCTACACCACCGTCACTTAGGTAGTCGTCAACTTTCCTCGTAGTGGCAACGGAACAGCTGTGCGAGTGATGTTTATGGGGGCCTCACGTCCCGTCTCCATCTCCTAGGTCCATTAGTTACCCCTATTGATCCGTTTACCCCTTTTATTCACAGCCTCTAGCCTAGGAAGCCTTTCATTGTGACTGTTATCACTTGTTAAAATGGTCCTTTCCTATGCGTCATGATAGAGGGAGTTGAGTTAGGGAGGTTTGATGAGGGTGAGCTGATTTGATACATCTTACGTGGATTCTCTTACATGTCGTCTTTTGAGGGGATGTGAGGGTGAGTTAGAGACGGTAGCACACTTCGGTGTGGCGGTGAGTCGTGTCCTTACACCACGATCACAGGTGGAGTCCCGTAGTGCGTGGTATTCTTCCGCACGTCATGGGGTGGGGGTTGGTTGATCTTATAGGAGGCCGTGCTTATGCTTTATCTATATTCTCTATATCTTAGGTGATGAGGAGGATCGATTGGAAAAGCACGTTTACACATTGACTACTGGGTTCGTGATTTGCTTTGCATCAAGTGTGGGGGTGTCGACATCTATGTACATCACTAATTTGACACATTCCACCCCCATGTTATCTAATTTTGACATTTGATCTCCTCGGATATTACTATCGTATTGTCGGCTCCATGTGCTTAATGTTATTGTGTGGAAAAGAAAAAAGAAAAAGAAAAAAAGAAAGTAAAATAGAAAGTGAAAGTGAAAGTGAAAGGGAATAAAGGAGCAAGCTTGAAATTGAAGACCGGGGAGATTAGCTATTGTTCGAGATCACTTCTTCACATTTGTGGCCGCGAGAACGGCGTTGCACCAAGATTGAGGGAATGAGGGCCGGAGTAGTGAGATTCGGTGTGGTTCCTTGGATTTTGGTGAGGGAGTGTGAGAATCGGGTTTTTTGAGTTATATCATGACGTCTAGGACTACGCTTCTAAATATCCTATCCTACCCGTCCTAAACCGTCAGCAATTTAACCCGTGGATAAATAGCTCGGAAGGTAAGTGCTAGGGATACGTTTGATGAGTGTGCGGAAGCAGCATATTTTGTGTTCGTGCCCGTTCTGTCTAACGAAATTGGCCGCAAGTTCTACCGATCACCAAAGTTATAGAACTTCTGAGGGAATATGAGAGCCTTATGACTTGCCGGCTTATTTTTTGAGATTGCCCAATCTCTAACTAAAAAGAAAAAAAAATTGGTGTTGTTTCAATTTTTGCATTGTTCTATAATCGAGTTGCATTGTATAGTCATGTAGATTGCATGGGTGTGTGTGTTGTTTGTGTCACATGGCTAGTGAAGTTAAATGCAATTCGGTGGATTGAAAATCATAGTGTGAGAAGTGTTTTTGATTTTGCTCGAGACGCGCAAAAATGTTGTGTGGGGGAATTTGATAACTCTGTATAGAGTTATATTTCTTTTACGTATCTATATCGTTTTGCGTGCTTTTCGGGTGAATTATATGAGATTTACACTATAATTGTGACTAATTCGTGTAGTTGAGCTTTGAGTGCTTAATTGTCAATCCAGACGTTTTTCGCATTAATTTGAGCTATAATTGTCATATTTTATGCCGGTATTTGTTAATGTTGTGATTCTCAGGTACTAGAAGCTCATGAGCGTGGAAAGGTAACGAAAGCAAACTTCGGAATTGAGCGAAGCTCAAGAAATTGGCTAGGGACGACGAGGAAAAGAGTCGCGAAGAAGGTTGCCGAATTGAATAACAAAGCTGCTGCATTCACCAATAACCTCTCCTATTCCACCTACACCTCATCCACCAAAATTTACCCACCTGAGACCTAACTATACCCAGCAAATTCACCTCATTTCCATGACTTTACAACCAGCCATTCTCTTAGCCACCACATCACCACTGCCATCATCCATTACCAATCAATTTACCATCCTTTCACCACCAAAACCACCCTCTGATCATACCAACTTAATTCATCATAGACCTATAACCAATACCGATCTCATTCCCTAATTTCAACACACAAAACCATGACCAGTACCTACCTAACCAAGCCAATTCAATACCAATTTCCATCCTACAACTAAACACATCCCTACTGCCACCTACATCTCCTAAATCACCAAAACCACCTGATATAAACAACCATCATAGCAACCCAGTTCATAAATCACCATTCTCTGTTCATCACCATGACCCACAAATCAACCTATTCTAATTCAAATCAAACCACCATTACACCCTTCACCATATCCTGAAACTACACAAACAACTCACCATCAGTCATGAACATTCACCCAATTAATCAACCAAACCATCACCTCTACCACCACCCGAACCTTCACCAACACAGACCCACTCACAACCTTCAACCACTGCTATCTCCCTCAGACCTAAACCCACCAATCAATTCACCACCTACAGACCTTCAATCCATCAATCTAACACAGCCAAGGCCGCAAGAAGCAAGACCCATCAGGGAGAAGAGAAGCATCGCAAAACAGAGGCTCGGTCCAGAATCAAAGCAGCGACGCAAGAAAACAGAGCCGACCCAAACACGCAGAGGAAAGAGAGGAGAAAAGCACAGAAAAGAAACTGCGCAAAGAAGTGAAAGAGGAAGCAGAAATCGCCAGGAGATCGCACGACCTCATCACCTGGTCATGCGATCAGAAGAGAACACTTAGCCGAAATTGCGAGCAACAAATATGTTGAAGTCTCTGTTTTATGCGATCGAGTGACCTGATCGTACGATCAGGCAAAGAGCTGCACAGATCCACGACCACACAAAGGAGGTCGCACGATCAGAGGTGGTTCCAGGCGGCTATATCTTCCTGGGGCAGAAGTGAATTAATGAGAAGTTTATTAAAATAAAATCCACGAGGTTATATCTCTAGCAGCCTTATGGTTTGAGAGTGTTTCCCACATTCTTGGAGGGGTTGTTTTGCGAATAATTGAATTTTTTACTTCATCGGGTTAAAGAAGAGAAAAGGGGGTTGATTTGAGGGAGGTACGCTATTCTACACCAACGAAGACGCACGCAGAAGAAGAAGACGAAGGGGGTGAAGCGCCGGAGCGCGGATTGACCGTTTGATCTCTTTCTTTTCCTCGTTTTATCAATATTATGGAGAACTTTGTTGAGCTAAGCGATTCTATGTCTAGCTAAATTTCTCATAGCTAGATAGTTATGGAGAACTAGGGTTTATTTCAGATTTTCCGGATCTGAAGTTTGATTCATGTTTTGAACTTAATTCTTCCTATTGTTCTAGTTAATTCAACAAGTTCTTGTTCTTAACTCTTAGTTTGTTTGGTTTGATCACCCAATACATGCTAGTTGTCTAGGTTTGTTGCACGACAGTGAACATAATCCGGATTCGTGAAGAACGTTGTTGACATTCTCGTAGTTTCTTGAGACCGACAGGAGATAGAGACTTGAATGACCGTGTGTGGGTTGTTTCGGTTAGTCGTAGTTAGGTTTTAGTGAAATCGGTGGGCCGACAGGACCCGGTGAGCGAACCTGGCTAGCTGACTAGAACGTTACGGTAGACAGAGGTGGACCGACAGGACCCAAAGTAGACCGTAACGTAGATTTGCGTGAGATCGACAGAAGATCGTAATGAGTGTGACCCGGTATAACTGGACGTAGGTAGAGTGTTTTAAATCGTAATCCGGAATTGTCTAAATGCCCTAGGGACCCTAAAACTATCTAGTGTTCTCCATATTCATATTAATCAGAAAATTACAAAAATATTAGTTTATTTCGTTTATTTAATTTAAGTCACTTGTTTGAGGGTGACTATCTCTTAAATCACACTTTTTCCTCCGGTTACTTGACTTTAAATTAATTGTTTAACTAATTAAATAATCTCAAGCCTGTCCTCGTGGGATCGATAATTCGGGGTTGAAATACCACCCCTATATTACTTGACCGTGCACTTGCGTATACACGTAAGAAATCGTGTCAAGTTTTTGAGACGATGCAGATTGCAGCATGGGAATGTCGTTTCCAATGAGTAGTATGTCATCCACATACAAGACCAGAAAAACTACAGAGCTCCCACTAACCTTCTTGTAGACACAAGACTCATCTTCGTTTCTGATGAAGCCAAACTCTTTGACCACTTCATCAAAACGTCGATTCCAACTCCTAGAAGCTTGCTTCAATCCATAAATGGATCGTTGCAGCTTACGGACTTTGTTGGCTTGCTTTGGATCCTCAAAACCCTCCGGCTGTACCATATACACGTCCTCGAGGAGATTCCCATAAAGGAATGCTGTTTTGACATCCATCTGCCAAATCTCATAGTCGTGGTATGCTGCAATCGCAAGTAGGATTCGGATGGATTTGGTCATAGCGACTGGTGAAAAGGTTTCATCATAGTCAATACCATGAATCTGTCCGAATCCTTTAGCCACCAATCGGCCCTTATAGGTAATCACATTACCATCCATGTCGATCTTCTTCTTGAAGACCCACTTGCACCCTATGGGCCGCGCCCCATCGGGTGGTTCCACCAAAGTCCATACTTTGTTGGTATACATGGATTCCATCTCGGATCTCATGGCTTCCAGCCACTTCTGAGAGTCTGGGCCACTCATGGCGTCCTCATAGGTAGTAGGCTCATCATCTATGAGCATCGTGTCACCGGAATCGGTTACGAGAAGTCCATACCTCTCGGGTTCCTGGCGCACTCTACTAGATCTGCGAAGCTCTTGTGTTACCTGAACAGGTTGCTCCACAACTACTTGTGGTTCCTGTTCATGTTCCATGATCGGTTCAGTGATTTGTGGTTCTTGAACCTCTTCAAGTTCTACATTCCTCCCACTTGCTTCTTTAGAGACAAATTCTCTTTCTAGAAACACGCCGGTCCGAGCAACAAACACTTTGTTCTCGGTTGGACTGTAGAAGTAGTAACCCTTAGTTTCCTTAGGGTACCCCACAAATTTACACTCATCCGATTTAGGCCCCATCTTGTCTGATTGTAAACGTTTTACATAGACATCGCAGCCCCAAATCCTCATGATCGACAGTGTGGGACGCCTCCCATTCCACATCTCATATGGTGTCTTCATGACTAATTTAGATGGAACACGGTTACTGGTGAAAGCTGCACTTAATAGAGCGTAGCCCCAAAATGATAATGGAAGATCGTTTTGACACATCATAGATCGAACCATATCCAATAGGGTTCGATTCCTCCTCTCGGACACGCCATTCCATTGTGGCGTTCCGGGTGGAGTGAGTTGGGACACGATCCCACACTCTCTAAGATAGTCGTCAAACTCTTGGCTCAAGTATTCTCCTCCACGATCCGATCGTAGAGCCTTGATACTTTTGCCAAGTTGCTTCTCTACTTCATTCTTGAATTCTTTGAACACTTCAAAGGATTCGGATTTTGCCCTCATAAGGTACACAAATCCATATCTACTGTAATCATCAGTAAATTTAATGAAGTATACATAACCACCCTTGGCAGGCGTGGCAAATGGCCCACACACATCGATATGTATGAGTGTCAGTTGCTCACTAGTCCTCTCACCTTTCTTATTGAAAGGGGACTTTGTCATTTTTCCCAATAAACAAGCCTCACATGTCTCATATGATTCAAAATCAAATGAGTCTAGCAATCCATCCTTATGGAGTCTAGATACACGTTTCTCATTTATGTGGCCTAAACGACAGTGCCATAAATAAGCAGGATTTAAATCATTTATTTTAATCCGCTTGGTATTAATGTTGTAGACAGGATTGCTTAGATCAAGGACATAAAGTCCATTAAATAATTGCGCACTAAAGTAGTGAATATTATTTAAATAAAAGGAACAACAATTGTTCTTTATTGAAATAATAAAACCATTCTTGTCCAAACAAGAAATAGAAATAATGTTTCTGCTCATAGCAGGCACAAAATAGCAATTATTTAATTCTAAAACTAATCATGAAGGCAGAGATAGCTCACACACGCCTATGGCCAACGCAGCAACCTTTGCTCCATTCCCAACGCGCAGATCTACCCCCCCCCCCCTTTAGCCAATCTCCTACTTCTCTTTAGATCCTGCATATTTCGACAAATATGAGATCCACATCCAGTATCTAATTCCCATGATGTAGAGAATGTTAAATTGACATCTACAACAAAAATACATGGTGGTGGTGGAATCACTATTCCAAGCCTATTGTCCTCCAGATATTTTGGGCAATTCCTCCTCCAGTGTCCAGGATGACTGCAGTAGTGACACTCACCTTTAGTCACACCTTTGGCAATGCCACCAACAGGCTTAAGGGCAGGTTCCTTGGACTTGGCAACTGACTTGCCTTTGCCCTTGGAGGAAGAGGCAAACCTTTTGCCCTTTCCTTTCTGTACCATCATTATGGCCTTGCCCTTACCCTTGTTGATGCTCTGTTCAGTCGTCCTCAACATGTTGAGTAAATCTGGCAGTGATTTAACGATCTCGTTCATGTTATAGTTAATAATGAACTGTCCATAAATCTCGGGCAACGATTGCAACACGAGATCGGTTGCCAACTCTTGGCCGACCGGGAACCCAAGTCGGGCGAGATTCTCCAAGTACCCGATCATTCGGAGTACATGGGGTCCCACCGGGTTCCCTTCTGCCAGATGACACTTGAACAGTGCCTTTGAGACCTCATACCTCTCTACCCTCGCCTGCTCTTGGAAGATCTGCTTTAAATGTTCGATCATATCGACAGCATTCATGTTTTCGTGTTGCTTCTGAAGCTCAGAAGTCATGGTGCAAAGCATGAGGCAGGCCGCATCATTAGCGTCATCAACACGGTTTTGATACGCCTTTAGGGCAGCAGGTGTTTGGTTCTCTGGACCTTCTGGAACATGCTCCTCTATTGCGTAAAGTTTCTTCTCTTGCTTGAGAAAAATTCTCAAGTTTCTGTACCAATCAAGAAAGTTGGTTCCAGAGAGCTTGTCCTTCTCAAGGACAGATCGTAGGGAATGTTGTGAACTCGATGAGTTATTTTCCATTTTTGACTATATTCAATAATGGCTAGTTTATCAAATATAGCTCCCACTATTTTTCTACGGATTAATAACCCTCAAGATATTAATGCGGAAAATATCCTTATATTATCTAGTGGGCCAAGATCCATCTTTCATCTCCTTATGAGCTTGCTTTGGCAAGTCACCCATAATTTGACTACTTTAGGTAGGAACAATTCCAATTGCATCCCTTATGCAACTCTTGGTTCAATTGGGCAAATAACTCCTTATTTATCCATCCATATGGATAATCCCAATTGATTGCCTCTAGGTTTCTTAATCACATTAATAGCCTAGTTGTGTTCAACCTCTTATTTAAATAATTGCACATTACTAGCTTGTGTCATCGCATTCCATCATTATGAACCAAGTCGCCATGCTTTGGCACGCACGAACTTGATAAATAATGATGATAATGAGTGTTTAAAATAACGAGAAGGCAAGAACACAATATTTGAATTTTGAGGGATTTTTAAACTCAATTTTAATTGTTTTGTTGATCAATATCAACTAATCTATCTATTTGAGTTCGGGCACAACTCCAAATAATAGATCCGGGTTGTCTAATTATCTTATTATCCTAATTGCATGCATCAACCATACACCAACCACAAAATAATAAGACAATAAAGTAAACAACCACAAAACATAAATAAAACGTGATGTGGATATGGCCTTTTCTAGACTAATATAATTCCAAGCCAATGGAATTATCTATGAACCCTAAAAGCAAACACAACTTCATGCGTCTTCATCTTTTGGTCCATCCTTCATAGTCATGTGGAATGCTCCATGCTCCATGCTCCATCTTTTGTGGCTTCTTTTGGCTTTGGGCTTCTTTTCTTCAATCTTGGCTAACAATCTACTCTATCTAGCTTAAGCTAACAACTATACTAAATAAAATAAATCTCACAAGTTGAGAAAAAAAATGGCTCGCAGGCCATAAAACCCTAATTAATTATTACAATTAATTGATCAGCTCGCAGGCCGTAAAATCAAACCACAAAATTAAACATCCACATCAAACCACATCCTAAGGCCATATCCAATCACCATGCGATTTGCATATAAATAGTTAAAATCCAATTTTAACGCGCTTGGTCAATTTTAATTTATTTTAGGATTTCTAGGGTTAAAACGGTCCATGGGCCCAACAATCAAATTGCCCGGGCCCAATAAGGTGAACCACAAGGCCCTAGGGCCGGCCCGGCCCAAAACCCACAAGCCTAGGCCGCGGGTTAGGGCCGCGCAGCCTCTAGGGCGGCCAAGCTTTGGCGGCAAGCAAGGGGGGCGGTCCCTAGGGGGGCCGAACCTCCTTATGGGAGTTGTTTCCAAAACAACTCCCTTGCTTGGTGCCCAAGTTTGGTTGTTTCCTTGTTTTGGGAGAACTCCTTCTTCTCCAAGGATGCCCAAACCCTAGATCTAAGATCCTAAAATTTCTCAAACTCACCAATTCATGCATCCAATGCAAAATTTGGATCTTGTTATGATTAATTATTGACAAATTGCATCCCATGCTTGATTTTTCTTGTTTTACGCGATAAACAATCAAATTAAGGTGTAAAACAACTAAAACGTAACACATAAACCACGTTTATGCTCTACGACCTGTGGCTCTGATACCACTGTAGGGTTTTGATTCATGGATACGCAACGGAAGCATAAACAATCATAAAACCATGCAAAACCCTCCAAGGATCACAAGTCAAGAGACAAAACGATGGTAAGGGTTAGAAATCAATAACACACCTTAGGGTTCTCCTTTGATGACTTCAAACGCGAATTGTGTCACGTTCTCTATAGTTGATCCACGCCTAGAGTTGATCCTAGATCTCCCAAGTCCTTGGTGCTAGCCCGGAAGAGGAAGAGGAAGAAGAATCACGCAAAACGAGACCCAAAAGGAGGGTCTCGGCCTCCTTTGTGGCCGACGGGGACGGGGCGGCGGCAAGGGGGGCGGTCGGCTCCCTTGTTGCTTGCTCTCTCTCCTTTTGTTCTCTCCCACTCTTGTTATGTTCAATAATGAGCATAAGTTCTATGGGAAGGAAGGAAGGAAGGTCCTTTATATAGTCCAACAACTCCTTGCCACCTACCTAAAGGACTTATTCTAGTCCTACTAGAATTCAATTTAGTCCCTTCCTTGCAAATTAGTCCCTACTAAGTTTGCAAGGGTTTGCAAAGTGATCCTTCTAATTAATTAATCCAATTAATTAATTCCCAAATCTAGTTCAACTCTATGTAGCGTGTGACCCCATAGGTTCTATCTAGTTGGTAGCAACTATTTGCTAATATGGAGCGGTCTCTAGCAAAACATCCATTCTAGCCAACTAATAGAATAGTCATCTTAGCAACCTTTGTACAAGTAATTGTCTCATCCCTTTGTCTCTATATCCGGATTGGACACGAGACATACAAGTCACACTCGTATATCCAATCCATAGTTTCTCGATCCATGGGAATAGCCTTATTCGTGCAAATAACATCAATATCCCATATTGATTTATTTGAGTCTGGCCAGACATTCTATAAGCACTATCCCTCGAGTGGCCTAGGATATTTGCTCCCGTTATGTGGGAGGGACAAATTCTATCTACGTCCACTACGATCTCTAAGCTTGCTTCTTATTGTATCCAGTACACGCCTTTATAACTACCCAGTTACGGTGTAGCGTTTAACGCTACCAAGATCACAATAATCCACAACTAGAATATCTAGTGACTTCAAGTCTAAGGATGACAACACCATTGCACCGCGAGAAGTGCTTGTGACTTAACATAACGTGTATGTAGCCTTCTCGGAGATGGGTCAATCCAGTGCAACATTCCCTAATGCACACCTATGTGTTGGATCGTGATATCTCCATATCAATCCAACCCCATACTAGTCAATAGATGATTGTCCCATTAATCATTATACTTGACTAGGGATATTTAAGATAAACAACCCAATTGTAAATCTAAGGACTTCATTATATTAAATATCCAATAAATAATAAATGAATTTCTAGCCACAAATAATTCATACTAAACTAGATTGCCTCTAGGGCATCTATTCCAACAATATCTAGCCTAGTACTTTTCATGGCGTATCTCGTGAATCTAATTCATACGCTCCATTCCCAATCTAATTGGAAAGACAATTTAGCCTTCCAAAGACTAATTTCATGTGACATGGGTAAGAATCAACATTATGTTCAACATCTTTGTCAATTTATGTACTATGACCTAAGCTATACAACCATCTTGATCTACCTCAATAGATCTTCAGAATTTGCTTCGCTTAAGTCTACCATTAGAAAGTCAACTCCCTAGTCAATCTGTGTAACACTGCCAAGTAGGGGAAACATTCCTAATGATTAAGTATGTATCCACATACAAGACCAGAAACTTAATTATACTCCCACTAACCTTCTTGTAAACACAGGTCTCATCTTCAATTTTGATGGAACCAAACTCCTTTAATTGCATCATCAATTTGAATAATCCAACTCCAAGAAGCTTGGCTCAATCTATAGACAGATTGCTACAAGCAAGATACGAATGGATTTAAGCATCACAACTTGGGAAAGATTTCGTCATAGTCTATACTATGAACTCACAGGAAATCCTTACCAAACCAATTGTCCCTTAAAGGTAATCATATTACCATCCATGTTGGTTTCCTTATAACCCACTTGCACCTTTTAGATGGTTCCACCAAAGTCCATACTTTGTTGGTATACATGGATTCCATTTTGTATCCCATGGCTCCTAGCCATTTTTGAGAGTATGGCCCACATGTGGCCATCTCATAGGTTGTAGGCTCATCTCGGTGAGCAATATATCACTGGTTATGAGAAATCCTTATTTCTCTAGTCCCTCGATATATCCTACTTGACCTACGAGGTTCTTGTGTTTTCTGAGTAGGTTGCTCCACAACACCTTGTGATCCTGCTCATGTTCCATCAAAAAGTTCAATGTTTTGTTGTGGTTCTTGAACTTCTTCAAGTTCTACAGTCCTCCCACTGTTTCTTTTAGAGATAATCTCTACATAGAAACACTGTGGTTCGAGAAACAAACAGTTTGTTCTCGATTAGGTTGTAGAAATAATATCCTTTTCAGGATATTCCACAAAACATTTATCCGACTTGGGTCCAAGTTTATTTGTAAACTCTTTTACATAAACTTCATAACCTCAAAACTTTATGAATGACATACTAGGACATTTCCTAGTCCATATCTCATATGGTGTTAGTCATAATCCGTTTCTGATGGAACAAGGTTAAAGGAAAAATTTGCTGTAATTAGAACATAGCCCCCAAAAGTAAACTGGAAGTTCTGTTTGACTCATCATGGACCGAGCCGTGTCCTACAAGGTTCGAACTCTCCTTTTAGACACGCCAAACCCATGTGGCGTGCTAGGTTGAGCGAGTTTTGGATCATATCCAACACTCCCATAGATTCTTGTCAAACTCTTTGCTCAAGTACTATCTTCTACGATCCAATCGTAGAGCCCTAATACTTTTGCCAAGCAGGTTCTCTACTTCATTCCTGAATACTTTGAACAATTCAAAGGATTCTGATTTGTTTCTTCCTAAGATACACAAATCCATATTTCTCTGATCCTATCAGTAAATGTGATGAAGTACTGAAAACCATCTTTAGCATTTGTGCTTAGCGGCCTTCATACATCAATATGTATGATTCCCAGAAGATCATATCTTTGCCTAATAAGTCTTACATGTCTCATATGATTCAATAATCAAATGAGTTTCAGATTTCCATCCACATGGAGTTCTAGATATGTATTTCTTATTTAAGAGGCCTAAACAATAATGCTAAAGATAAGTGAAGTTCATATCATTATATGCAAACCTCTTGGTATTAATGTTATAGATGAAATTATCATGATCAAGGATATACAATCTTCTTAGACCAAATTGCATTACAATAATGCATATCAGAATAAATGGAACAACGTTTGTCCTTTATTATGATAAGGAGCTTTCTTGTCCAAACAAGAAACTATGACAATGGTCCTACTCATAGCAGGGACATAATCGCTTTTGTCTAATTCATGAATAATTTCTTAAAGGTAGAAATAATTCCTTACGGCTTATTCAGCAATCCTTAGCTTCATAGCCCCATGTGTATATCCATTTGTCTTCGTCTCTTGAGATCCTCATCTAGTATCATATACTTATGATGATGAGATAGACACATTGATTTCTATAACAAAAATTCCCAAATCGGAATTCATAATTCCTTTATTACTTACTTCCAGGTAATTTTGGGTAGTCTCTCTTCCTCTGCACCACCTATGGGACTCCAGGGCAACTTGGTTTTAGCAACAGGCCTGCTTTATACCCATGGGGTCGGCGCAAACTATTTTCCCTTACCCATGTTGTTATCTATTAACAACTTTTCCCATGCCCATTATTAGTGTTTTGTTTTAGTGATTTTTCAATCATATTGAGTAAATCAATTTTAAAATAAAAATATAATTGCATCTAATGCAATTCTTGGTCCACTTGGGTGAATAACCGTTTATTCTTAGTCTATCTCATAGATGATGCATATTCACTAATGTTTCAATCATATTGAATTAGTATATTTGCATAACTCAAAGTGGAGCAACACTTCAAACCTTTCATGTCTAGCTCGCTCTTTTGAAAGAGCTTCTTTTAATGTATGATCATATCATACTTCTCCATGTTTCTCTTCTTGCTTCCAAAGCTCAGAGTTCATGGCAGCTAACATGAGGCAAGTTCTAACCAAAGAACAATTCTTTGGTGTTCCTTTCATAGGTTTTAGTGTATTTTGGTAGTCGGTGGAAGAGAACTTTATGTTCTACGAAGTACAAAAAATTCTCTTTTATTTGAGAACAATTCTCAATTTTATACCAGTCTAGAAAATAGATAAAGTCACGTTTTTTTTAATGCCATGGGTATTCAACATAATAGGATTATGCAAAGTTTGTGACGTTTAACTATATTTAACAAGGATTTAAATTATCAATTATAGCTCCCACTATTTTACTACGGATTAATAACCCTCAAGATATTAATGCGAAAAATATCCTTATATTTTCTAGTGGGCCAAGATCCAAGTTTCATCTCCTTATGAGCTTGCTTTGGCAAGTCACCCACAATTTGACTACTTTAGGTAGGAACAATTCCAATTGCATCCCTTATGCAACTCTTGGTTCAATTGGGCAAATAACTCCTTATTTATCCATCCATATGGATAATCCCAATTGATTGCCTCTAGGTTTCTTAATCACATTAATAGCCTAGTTGTGTTCAACCTCTTATTTAAATAATTGCACATTACTAGCTTGTGTCATCGCATTCCATCATTATGAACCAAGTCGCCATGTTTTGGCACGCACGAACTTGATAAATAATGATGATAATGAGTGTTAAAAATAACGAGAAGGCAAGAACACAATATTTGAATTTTGAGGGATTTTTAAACTCAATTTTAATTGTTTTGTTGATCAATATCAACTAAACTATCTATTTGAGTTTGGGCACAACTCCAAATAATAGATCCGGGTTATCTAATTATCTTATTATCCTAATTGCATGCATCAACCATACACAAACCACAAAATAATAAGACAATAAAGTAAACAACCACAAAACATAACTAAAACGTGATGTGGATATGGCCTTTTCTAGACTAAGATAATTCCAAGCCAATGGAATAATCTATGAACCCTAAAAGAAAACACAACTCCATGCGTCTTCATCTTTTGGTCCATCCTTCATAGTCATGTGGAATGCTTCATGCTCCATGCTCCATCTTTTGTGGCTTCTTTTGGCTTTGGGCTTCTTTTCTTCAATCTTGGCTAACAATCTACTCTATCTAGCTTAAGCTAACAACTATACTAAATAAAATAAATCTCACAAGTTAAGAAAAAAAATGGCTCGCAGGCCATAAAACCCTAATTAATTATTACAATTAATTGATCAGCTCGCAGGCCGTAAACCAAACCACAAATATTAAACATCCACATCAAACCACATCCTAAGGCCATATCCAATCACCATGCGAATTGCACATAAATAGTTAAAATCCAATTTTAATGCGCTTGGTCAATTTTAATTGATTTTAGGATATTCTAGGGTTAAAACGGTCCATGGGGCCCAACAATATAATTACTCGGGCCCAATAAGAGAACCGCAAAGGCCTTAGGCCGCGGGCTAGGGCAGCCCTGGCCCCTAGGCCGAGCCTTGCTCGGGCGGCAAGCAAGGAGGGGCGGTCCCTAGGGGGGCCGAACCTCCTTTGGGAGTTGTTTCCAAAACAACTCCCTTGCTTGGTGCCCCAAGTTTGGTTGTTTCCTTGTTTAGGACGAACTCCTTCTTCCACAAGGATGCCCAAACCCTAGATCTAAGATCCTAAAATTTCTCAAACTCACTAATTCATGCATCCAATGCAAAAACTTGATCTTGTATTGATAGATTATTGTCAAATTGCATCACATGCTTGATTTGTCTTGTTTTACGCGATAAACAACAATTTTAAGGTGTAAAACTATCAAAACGTAACACATAAACTACGTTTATGCTCTACGACTTGTGGCTCTGATAACACTGTAGGGTTTTGATTTATGGATGCGCAACGGAAACAATAATTAACCATGCAAAACCCTCCAAGGATCACAAGTGAAGAGACATAACGATGGTAAAGGAAGAAATAAATTAACACACCTTAGGGTTCTCCTTTGATGACTTCAAACGCGAATTGTGTCACGTCTCTATGGTTGATCCACGCCTAGAGGTGAGATCTAGATCTTCCAATCCTTGGTGCTAGCCCGGAAAGAGGAAGAGGAAGAAGAATCACGCAACAATGGAGCACCAAAGGTGGGGCGGCACCCTTTGTGCCGACAGGTAGGGGGCGGCAATCCCAAGGGGGTTCGGCCCCTTTTGGGACTTGCTCTCTCTCTCTCCTTTTCTCTCCCACTCACTTATGTTATGAGCATTAGTGTGGGAAGGAAGGAAGGAGCATCCTTGTTGGGTTTCGACGTAGGTAACGCAGCGGAATAACAAAATTAATCCTACTCAAAGCCCACCAAGGATCACAGGAAGAGACATCATAACATGATCAAGGACATAGAAGATGTGTACCTTTTCGTTTGTGAGATCACACGAAGAATGATGTCCTCGTCTCTACGGTTGATCCACGTCTAGAGGTGAGATCTAGATTCTTCCTTCAATCAAGTGCTAGCTTGAGCTTTGGAGGAAGAGGGATGAAAATCAAAGGCACAAAGCAACAAAGCAACAAAGGAGGGGCGGCCTCCCTTTTGCCGTCGGGTAGAGGGGCGGACGGGGCTAGGGTTTCGGCCCTAGCTCTTGTCTTGCTCTCTCTTTTGCTCTCTCCCACTCTTTATGTGTTATGACTAAATAACTCATATGTGGGAAGGAAGCTAGAGCCTCCTTTATATACTCCAACAACTCCTTGTTGTTTCCATAAAAGAGTTTTCTTGTTCTAGTAGGACTAGAACTATTCCCTTCCTTGCAAATTAGTCCTACTAAGTTTGCAAGGTGTTGCACAATGATCCTTCTATTAATTAATCCATATTAATTAATCCCAAATCTAGCTCTACTCTATTTGACGTGTGACCCCATAGGTTTCTATATAGTTGGTAGTAACTATTACTAACATGGAGCGGTGTCTAGCAACACATCCATGCAACCCAACCAATAGAAATAGTCAGTGATCCCGACAAACCTTTGTGCCCAATATGTCATATTGCATTATCCCTTTGTCTCCATATCCGGATTGGACACGAGACATAAATAGTCACACTCGTATATCCAATCCATAGTTCCTCGATCCTGGGAATATGCTTATACTTGCAGATAACATTAATATCTCCATATTAATTTATCTGAGTCTGGCCAGACATTCAATAAGCCTCATCCCTCGAGTGGCCGTGGATATTTACCCCCATTATGTGGGAGGGACAAATCCTATCTACATCACTACGATCTCTAAGCTTGCTTCCTATCACGCCCGATAGCCACCTTTATGATTACCCAGTTACGGTGTAACGTTTGATAACATCAAAGCGCAATATTTCACAACTAGAGTATCTAGTGACTTCAAGTCCAAGGATTGCAATAGTATTAGCACTACGAAAAGCGATTGTGACTTCACATAATCTAATGTATCCTTTTCGTCGTGGGTCAATCCAGTATGCCATTACTCCTAATGCATACCCATGTGTTAGACTTGATATCTCCATATCAATCTACCCACATACTAGTCTATATTTGATTGTCCTATTAATCAATATAATGGACTAGGGACATTTAAGATAAATAACACAATTTATCTAAGGACTTCATTATATTAAATATCGCCATAAATAATAAATGAATATTCTAGCCAAAAACATTGTTCATACTAAATCTACGATTGCCTCTAGGGCATCTATTCCAACAGTCTCACACTTGCACTAGAGCCAATCTGGCGCATCTCGTATGCCTATAGATCTGGCGTGCCCTTCATGCTTTCGCTGCGCAAGAGGTTTCGTGAGCGGATCTGACACGTTGTCATCTGTCGGAATCTTGCATATCTTCACATCTCCTCGATCGATCATATCACGAATAAGATGGAATCTCCTAAGTACATGCTTTGACTTTTGGTGCGATCTTGGTTCCTTTGCTTGTGAGATTGCCCCAGAGTTGTCACAGTACAACTCTACGGGATCCACTATGCTAGGGACCACACCGAGCTCAGTGATAAACTTCTTTATCCATACTGCCTCTTTTTCTGCTTCCGCAGCAGCAATGTACTCAGCTTCTGTTGTAGAATCAGCAACTGTGCCTTGCTTGGAACTCTTCCAGCTCACAGCTCCTCCATTTAGGCAAAACACGTATCCAGACTGCGATCTGTAATCATCCTTGTCGGTTTGGAAGCTTGCGTCAGTGTAACCCTTTACACTTAGCTCTTCCATTCCTCCAAATATCAAGAACACATCCTTAGTTCTTCTCAAGTATTTTAGGATGTTCTTGACAGCAATCCAGTGACTCTCACCCGGATTGGACTGGTATCTGCTCACCATACTCAATGCGTATGATACGTCTGGTCTAGTACATAGCATGGCGTACATGATGGATCCTATGGCCGAAGCATAGGGTATCCTACTCATGCGGTCCTTCTCCATCTCGTTGGAGGGACAATCATTCTTGGAAAAAGTGACTCCATGTGACATGGGCAAGAATCCCTTCTTGGAATCTTGCATGTTGAACCTCTTCAACACCTTGTCAATATATGTACTCTGACTTAGGCCAAGCAACCTTTTAGATCTATCTCTATAGATCTTTATACCCAGTATATAGGCTGCGTCTCCTAAGTCTTTCATTGCAAAGCACTTTCCTAGCCAATCTTTAACAGATTGCAGAGTAGGAATATCATTGCTAATGATTAGTATGTCATCCACATACAAGACCAGAAATACTATAGAGC
This sequence comes from Linanthus parryae, assembly GCA_023055425.1. NCBI lineage: Eukaryota > Viridiplantae > Streptophyta > Magnoliopsida > Ericales > Polemoniaceae > Linanthus > Linanthus parryae. The sequence goes on along the minus strand of JALGPY010000011.1, from coordinate 26,846,574 downwards.
TCCCACTAACCTTCTTGTAAACACAAGGCTCATCTTCGTTCTTGATGAAGCCAAACTCTTTGACCGCGTCATCAAAACGTCGATTCCAGCTCCTAGAAGCTTGCTTTAATCCATAAATGGATCTTTGCAGCTTACAGACTTTATTGGCACTCTCTGGATCCTCAAAACCCTCTGGTTGTGTCATGTACACATCCTCAAGGAGGTTCCCATAAAGGAACGCTGTTTTGACATCCATTTGCCAAATCTCATAGTCGTAGTATGCTGCAATAGCAAGTAAGATTCGAATGAATTTAGTCATGGCGACTGGTGAAAAGGTCTCATCATAGTCAATACCATGAATCTGTCTATAACCTTTGGCCACCAATCGCCCCTTATAGGCAACTACCTTGCCATCCATGTCGGTCTTCTTCTTGAAGACCCACTTGCACCCTATGGGTCGAGCCCCTTCGGGTGGTTCCACCAAAGTCCATACTTTGTTGGTGTACATGGAATCCATTTCGGATCTCATGGCTTCCAGCCACTTCTTAGAATCTGGGCCATTCATGGCTTCTCCATAGTTTGCAGGCTCATCATCCATGAGTGGTACGTCATCGGGCTCAGTCACGAGAAGTCCATACCTCTCTGGCTCATGACGCACTCTTCCTGATCTACGGAGTTCCTGTGTTACCTGAACAGGCTCTTCCACAACTTCTTGTGGTTCCTGTTCATGTTCCATTATAGGTTTAGTGGTTTGTGGTTCATGAATTTCTTCAAGTTCTACAACCCTCCCACTTGCTTCTTTAGAGACTAGTTCTCTTTCTAGAAACACGCCGGTCCGAGCAACAAACACTTTGTTCTCGGTAGGGTTATAGAAATAATATCCTTTAGTTTCCTTAGGATATCCCACAAACTTACACTTATCCGCTTTAGGCCCGAGCTTGTCTGTTTGTAAACGATTTACATAGACGTCGCAGCCCCAAATCTTCATAAACGACACTATGGGACGCCTCCCAGTCCATATCTCATATGGCGTCTTCATGACTGATTTGGATGGAACACGGTTAATGGTAAAAGCTGCAGTCATTAGAGCATGTCCCCAAAAGGATATCGGAAGATTTGTTTGAGACATCATAGATCGCACCATATCTAATAGAGTGCGATTCCTCCTCTCAGATACACCATTCCATTGTGGTGTTCCGGGTGGAGTGAGTTGGGATACTATCCCACACTCTCTAAGATACTCATCAAACTCTTGGCTTAAGTATTCTCCTCCACGATCCGATCGTAGGGCTTTAATACTCTTGCCAAGTTGCTTCTCTACTTCACTCTTGAATTCTTTGAACAATTCAAAGGATTCGGATTTGGCCTTCATAAGGTATACAAATCCATATCTACTGAAATCATCAGTAAACGTGATGAAGTAGGTATAACCACCTCTGGCAGGCGTGGGGAATGGTCCGCATACATCAGTATGTATGAGTGCCAATAACTCACTAGTCCGTTCGCCTTTCTTATTGAAAGGGGACTTTGTCATTTTTCCTAATAAACAAGATTCACATGTCTCATATGATTCCAAATCAAATGAGTCTAGAAGTCCATCCTTATGGAGTCTAGATATGCGTTTCTCATTTATATGGCCTAAACGACAGTGCCATAGATATGTAGGATTTAAATCATTAGTTTTAATCCTTTTAGTATTTATGTTATAGATTGGATTATTTAGATCAAGGATATACAATCCATTACACAAATGCGCACTACAATAGTGCATACTATCAAAATAAATGGAGCAACACTTGTCCTTTATTGAAATAGAAAAACCTTTCTCGTCCAAACAAGAAACGGAAATAATGTTTCTGCTCATAGCAGGCACATAAAAGCAATTGTCTAATTCTAAAATAAGTCCAGAAGGCAAAGATAGCTCATAAACGCCTACAGCTAATGCAGCAACCCTTGCTCCATTCCCGACGCGCAAGTCTATCTCCCCTTTTCGCAATCTTCTACTTCTTTTCAAATCCTGCACATTACGACAAATGTGAGAACCACATCCGGTATCCAATACCCAGGATGATGAAATAGAAAGATTGACGTCTATAACATAAATACCTGGTGGTGGTGGAATCACTATTCCAAGCTTCTTATCCTCCAGATATTTAGGGCAATTCCTCCTCCAATGACCCGGCTGGCTGCAGTAGTGACATTCACCTTTAGCCACACCTCCACTAGGCTTTAGGGCATCCTTGGATTTCGCAACTTTCTTGCGTTTCCTTTTGAAGTAGATGCAACTGACTTGCCCTTCTTCTTGTGCACCATCATTATGGCTTTGCCCTTGCCTTTATTGATGCTTTGCTCAGCTGTCTTTAGCATGTTCAATAGGTCTGGTAAAGACTTGTTGATCTCATTCATATTATAGTTCATAATGAACTGATTATAACTGTCAGGCAACGATTGCAAGACGAGATCAGTCGCCAAGTCCTGGCCGAGTGGGAACCCCAGTCTCTCAAGGTTCTCTATGTACCCGATCATTCGGAGTACATGAGGGCCTACTGGATTCCCCTCTGCAAGACTACTTTTGAACAATGCTTTAGACACTTCATAGCGCTCATGCCTTGCCTGTTCCTGAAACAATTGTTTCAAGTGTCTGATCATATCATAGGCTTCCATGTTCTCGTGTTGCTTCTGAAGCTCACCAGTCATGGTACAAAGCATGAGGCAAGTCACGTCATTAGAATCATCAATATGTTTCTGACGTGCCCTTACTTCCGCTAGTAGAGACTCAACTTGTGGTGGGTCTGGAATTGGAGTGTCCAAGACGTACAGCTTCTTTTCTTGCTTGAGGACAATCCTCAAGTTTCTGTACCAGTCAAGGAAATTCGTTCCAGACAATTTATCCTTCTCAAGGACAGATCGTAGGGATGAACTCGATGCGTTGTTGTTTGCCATTTGGAATTCTACAAAAATGAGAAATATGCAATTTTAGTATTTTTGAACAATTTGACTATATTTAACAATGGCTAGATCATCAAATATAGCTCCCACTATTTTTCTCGGTTTTATAGCCCTCACCATTAAAGCGGAAAATATCTTTATACTTTCTAGTGGGTCCAAGATCCTTATTTCACTTCTTCTTGAGCTTGCTTTGGCAAGTCACCCAAGAATTGGTTATTTAGGTAGGAACCATTCCAATTGCATCACATGCAACTCTTGGTCCAATTAGGTGAATGAATTCCTTTTATTCTTTATCCAATTGGATAACTCCTAATTGTCATGCCTCTAAGCTCATCAATCCAATTGATTCTTGCCTAGTTGCGTCCAACCTCTTGTTTTCAACATACACGCATTACTAGCTTGCGTCGTCCGCAACACATCATGAAAAATTAAAATCGCCTTGCTTTGGCAAGCCCGAATTTTAATAGTCCATGATCATGAAGGGTGTTTTGGCAAGAGAAGGCAAAACGCAATATTTAATTGAGGGATTTCTTTTAATTCGTTTGGTTGATCTTTATCAACATGGTCTACTTATCTGGATTGGGCTATCCACAATAAAAGACCAACCTTGTTTATTATTATCTTGTTATCGTTTTGCTTGTAGCGCCATACACACAAAATAAATAACAAGGCATGAATAATAAACATCCACAAAAAATAAAAACGTGACATGGATATGGCCTCTAGACTAATGATATTATCAAGCCAATGATAATATCTAATTGCCCTAAAGTGCCGAGCTCATCTCCATGTGCTCCACCATAGCTGCGCGCCTAGGGATGTCTTTTGGCTCCTTTGGTTCTCCGGTCTTCTTCTCCATGTTCTTGGCTATCATCTAAATATTTCTAATTCTAGCCTAACATCTAGAATAAATAAATAACAAAAGCCTCACATGTCGAGGAGAAAAAGAACGACTCGCAGGCCGTAAAACTCAATTAATTATTACATTAATTTGATCAGCTCGCAGGCCGTAAACCAAACCACAAAACAATAAACATCCACAATCCTAGGCCATATCCATCCACCATGCAATAAAGCACATAATACAGTTAAAACCAATTTTTAACGCGCTTGTTTAATTTTAATGAAATTGGGTAACTAGGGTTTCACAACAGTCCAAAGGGTCCAAGCCAACAAGTGGCCCGAACCCTAGGACCGCCGCACGCCTAAGGGGGCCGCGGCCTTGCTTGGCCCCCAAGGGAGGGGCGGGCGGCTAGGGTTTCGGCCCTAGTCCCCTTCCTCCTTCCTTGTTGCCCAAGCAAGGTTGTTTCCTTATGGAATTATTTCCATAATTTTGTTTCCATAATTGAAAACCCCTTTTCAATCATGTGCCCATGAACCCTAATTTTTCAAGAACCCAATTATTCACATCGTGTGTGATTAAACTCACCAATTCTAACATCCAATGTTAAATTGGGTCTTGTTTGATTGAATCAAATTCAATATTGCATCTACTATGCCAATTTTTCAGTTTTCGCGTAATAAACAATAATACGGTGTATGTACTGAAATCGTAAACACATAATATCATGTTATGCTCTACGACCTGTGGCTCTGATACCACTGTTGGGTTTTGACGTAGGTAACGCAGCGGAATAACAAAATTAATCCTACTCAAAGCCCACCAAGGATCACAGGAAGAGACATCATAACATGATCAAGGACATAGAAGATGTGTACCTTTTCGTTTGTGAGATCACACGAAGAATGATGTCCTCGTCTCTACGGTTGATCCACGTCTAGAGGTGAGATCTAGATTCTTCCTTCAATCAAGTGCTAGCTTGAGCTTTGGAGGAAGAGGGATGAAAATCAAAGGCACAAAGCAACAAAGCAACAAAGGAGGGGCGGCCTCCCTTTTGCCGTCGGGTAGAGGGGCGGACGGGGCTAGGGTTTCGGCCCTAGCTCTTGTCTTGCTCTCTCTTTTGCTCTCTCCCACTCTTTATGTGTTATGACTAAATAACTCATATGTGGGAAGGAAGCTAGAGCCTCCTTTATATACTCCAACAACTCCTTGTTGTTTCCATAAAAGAGTTTTCTTGTTCTAGTAGGACTAGAACTATTCCCTTCCTTGCAAATTAGTCCTACTAAGTTTGCAAGGTGTTGCACAATGATCCTTCTATTAATTAATCCATATTAATTAATCCCAAATCTAGCTCTACTCTATTTGACGTGTGACCCCATAGGTTTCTATATAGTTGGTAGTAACTATTACTAACATGGAGCGGTGTCTAGCAACACATCCATGCAACCCAACCAATAGAAATAGTCAGTGATCCCGACAAACCTTTGTGCCCAATATGTCATATTGCATTATCCCTTTGTCTCCATATCCGGATTGGACACGAGACATAAATAGTCACACTCGTATATCCAATCCATAGTTCCTCGATCCTGGGAATATGCTTATACTTGCAGATAACATTAATATCTCCATATTAATTTATTTGAGTCTGGCCAGACATTCAATAAGCCTCATCCCTCGAGTGGCCGTGGATATTTACCCCCATTATGTGGGAGGGACAAATCCTATCTACATCACTACGATCTCTAAGCTTGCTTCCTATCACGCCCGATAGCCACCTTTATGATTACCCAGTTACGGTGTAACGTTTGATAACATCAAAGCGCAATATTTCACAACTAGAGTATCTAGTGACTTCAAGTCCAAGGATTGCAATAATATTAGCACTACGAAAAGCGATTGTGACTTCACATAATCTAATGTATCCTTTTCGTCGTGGGTCAATCCAGTATGCCATTACTCCTAATGCATACCCATGTGTTAGACTTGATATCTCCATATCAATCTACCCACATACTAGTCTATATTTGATTGTCCTATTAATCAATATAATGGACTAGGGACATTTAAGATAAATAACACAATTTATCTAAGGACTTCATTATATTAAATATCGCCATAAATAATAAATGAATATTCTAGCCAAAAACATTGTTCATACTAAATCTACGATTGCCTCTAGGGCATCTATTCCAACAGTCTCACACTTGCACTAGAGCCAATCTGGCGCATCTCGTATGCCTATAGATCTGGCGTGCCCTTCATGCTTTCGCTGCGCAAGAGGTTTCGTGAGCGGATCTGACACGTTGTCATCTGTCGGAATCTTGCATATCTTCACATCTCCTCGATCGATCATATCACGAATAAGATGGAATCTCCTAAGTACATGCTTTGACTTTTGGTGCGATCTTGGTTCCTTTGCTTGTGAGATTGCCCCAGAGTTGTCACAGTACAACTCTACGGGATCCACTATGCTAGGGACCACACCGAGCTCAGTGATAAACTTCTTTATCCATACTGCCTCTTTTTCTGCTTCCGCAGCAGCAATGTACTCAGCTTCTGTTGTAGAATCAGCAACTGTGCCTTGCTTGGAACTCTTCCAGCTCACAGCTCCTCCATTTAGGCAAAACACGTATCCAGACTGCGATCTGTAATCATCCTTGTCGGTTTGGAAGCTTGCGTCAGTGTAACCCTTTACACTTAGCTCTTCCATTCCTCCAAATATCAAGAACACATCCTTAGTTCTTCTCAAGTATTTTAGGATGTTCTTGACAGCAATCCAGTGACTCTCACCCGGATTGGACTGGTATCTGCTCACCATACTCAATGCGTATGATACGTCTGGTCTAGTACATAGCATGGCGTACATGATGGATCCTATGGCCGAAGCATAGGGTATCCTACTCATGCGGTCCTTCTCCATCTCGTTGGAGGGACAATCATTCTTGGAAAAAGTGACTCCATGTGACATGGGCAAGAATCCCTTCTTGGAATCTTGCATGTTGAACCTCTTCAACACCTTGTCAATATATGTACTCTGACTTAGGCCAAGCAACCTTTTAGATCTATCTCTATAGATCTTTATACCCAGTATATAGGCTGCGTCTCCTAAGTCTTTCATTGCAAAGCACTTTCCTAGCCAATCTTTAACAGATTGCAGAGTAGGAATATCATTGCCAATGATTAGTATGTCATTCACATACAAGACCAGAAATACTATAGAGCTCCCACTAACCTTCTTGTAAACACAAGGCTCATCTTCGTTCTTGATGAAGCCAAACTCTTTGACCGCGTCATCAAAACGTCGATTCCAGCTCCTAGAAGCTTGCTTTAATCCATAAATGGATCTTTGCAGCTTACAGACTTTATTGGCACTCTCTGGATCCTCAAAACCCTCTGGTTGTGTCATGTACACATCCTCAAGGAGGTTCCCATAAAGGAACGCTGTTTTGACATCCATTTGCCAAATCTCATAGTCGTAGTATGCTGCAATAGCAAGTAAGATTCGAATGAATTTAGTCATGGCGACTGGTGAAAAGGTCTCATCATAGTCAATACCATGAATCTGTCTATAACCTTTGGCCACCAATCGCCCCTTATAGGCAACTACCTTGCCATCCATGTCGGTCTTCTTCTTGAAGACCCACTTGCACCCTATGGGTCGAGCCCCTTCGGGTGGTTCCACCAAAGTCCATACTTTGTTGGTGTACATGGAATCCATTTCGGATCTCATGGCTTCCAGCCACTTCTTAGAATCTGGGCCATTCATGGCTTCTCCATAGTTTGCAGGCTCATCATCCATGAGTGGTACGTCATCGGGCTCAGTCACGAGAAGTCCATACCTCTCTGGCTCATGACGCACTCTTCCTGATCTACGGAGTTCCTGTGTTACCTGAACAGGCTCTTCCACAACTTCTTGTGGTTCCTGTTCATGTTCCATTATAGGTTTAGTGGTTTGTGGTTCATGAATTTCTTCAAGTTCTACAACCCTCCCACTTGCTTCTTTAGAGACTAGTTCTCTTTCTAGAAACACGCCGGTCCGAGCAACAAACACTTTGTTCTCGGTAGGGTTATAGAAATAATATCCTTTAGTTTCCTTAGGATATCCCACAAACTTACACTTATCCGCTTTAGGCCCGAGCTTGTCTGTTTGTAAACGATTTACATAGACGTCGCAGCCCCAAATCTTCATAAACGACACTATGGGACGCCTCCCAGTCCATATCTCATATGGCGTCTTCATGACTGATTTGGATGGAACACGGTTAATGGTAAAAGCTGCAGTCATTAGAGCATGTCCCCAAAAGGATATCGGAAGATTTGTTTGAGACATCATAGATCGCACCATATCTAATAGAGTGCGATTCCTCCTCTCAGATACACCATTCCATTGTGGTGTTCCGGGTGGAGTGAGTTGGGATACTATCCCACACTCTCTAAGATACTCATCAAACTCTTGGCTTAAGTATTCTCCTCCACGATCCGATCGTAGGGCTTTAATACTCTTGCCAAGTTGCTTCTCTACTTCACTCTTGAATTCTTTGAACAATTCAAAGGATTCGGATTTGGCCTTCATAAGGTATACAAATCCATATCTACTGAAATCATCAGTAAACGTGATGAAGTAGGTATAACCACCTCTGGCAGGCGTGGGGAATGGTCCGCATACATCAGTATGTATGAGTGCCAATAACTCACTAGTCCGTTCGCCTTTCTTATTGAAAGGGGACTTTGTCATTTTTCCTAATAAACAAGATTCACATGTCTCATATGATTCCAAATCAAATGAGTCTAGAAGTCCATCCTTATGGAGTCTAGATATGCGTTTCTCATTTATATGGCCTAAACGACAGTGCCATAGATATGTAGGATTTAAATCATTAGTTTTAATCCTTTTAGTATTTATGTTATAGATTGGATTATTTAGATCAAGGATATACAATCCATTACACAAATGCGCACTACAATAGTGCATACTATCAAAATAAATGGAGCAACACTTGTCCTTTATTGAAATAGAAAAACCTTTCTCGTCCAAACAAGAAACGGAAATAATGTTTCTGCTCATAGCAGGCACATAAAAGCAATTGTCTAATTCTAAAATAAGTCCAGAAGGCAAAGATATCTCATAAACGCCTACAGCTAATGCAGCAACCCTTGCTCCATTCCCGACGCGCAAGTCTATCTCCCCTTTTCGCAATCTTCTACTTCTTTTCAAATCCTGCACATTACGACAAATGTGAGAACCACATCCGGTATCCAATACCCAGGATGATGAAATAGAAAGATTGACGTCTATAACATAAATACCTGGTGGTGGTGGAATCACTATTCCAAGCTTCTTATCCTCCAGATATTTAGGGCAATTCCTCCTCCAATGACCCGGCTGGCTGCAGTAGTGACATTCACCTTTAGCCACACCTCCACTAGGCTTTAGGGCATCCTTGGATTTCGCAACTTTCTTGCGTTTCCTTTTGAAGTAGATGCAACTGACTTGCCCTTCTTCTTGTGCACCATCATTATGGCTTTGCCCTTGCCTTTATTGATGCTTTGCTCAGCTGTCTTTAGCATGTTCAATAGGTCTGGTAAAGACTTGTTGATCTCATTCATATTATAGTTCATAATGAACTGATTATAACTGTCAGGCAACGATTGCAAGACGAGATCAGTCGCCAAGTCCTGGCCGAGTGGGAACCCCAGTCTCTCAAGGTTCTCTATGTACCCGATCATTCGGAGTACATGAGGGCCTACTGGATTCCCCTCTGCAAGACTACTTTTGAACAATGCTTTAGACACTTCATAGCGCTCATGCCTTGCCTGTTCCTGAAACAATTGTTTCAAGTGTCTGATCATATCATAGGCTTCCATGTTCTCGTGTTGCTTCTGAAGCTCACCAGTCATGGTACAAAGCATGAGGCAAGTCACGTCATTAGAATCATCAATATGTTTCTGACGTGCCCTTACTTCCGCTAGTAGAGACTCATCTTGTGGTGGGTCTGGAATTGGAGTGTCCAAGACGTACAGCTTCTTTTCTTGCTTGAGGACAATCCTCAAGTTTCTGTACCAGTCAAGGAAATTCGTTCCAGACAATTTATCCTTCTCAAGGACAGATCGTAGGGATGAACTCGATGCGTTGTTGTTTGCCATTTGGAATTCTACAAAAACGAGAAATATGCAATTTTAGTATTTTTGAACAATTTGACTATATTTAACAATGGCTAGATCATCAAATATAGCTCCCACTATTTTTCTCGGTTTTATAGCCCTCACCATTAAAGCGGAAAATATCTTTATACTTTCTAGTGGGTCCAAGATCCTTATTTCACTTCTTCTTGAGCTTGCTTTGGCAAGTCACCCAAGAATTGGTTATTTAGGTAGGAACCATTCCAATTGCATCACATGCAACTCTTGGTCCAATTAGGTGAATGAATTCCTTTTATTCTTTATCCAATTGGATAACTCCTAATTGTCATGCCTCTAAGCTCATCAATCCAATTGATTCTTGCCTAGTTGCGTCCAACCTCTTGTTTTCAACATACACGCATTACTAGCTTGCGTCGTCCGCAACACATCATGAAAAATTAAAATCGCCTTGCTTTGGCAAGCCCGAATTTTAATAGTCCATGATCATGAAGGGTGTTTTGGCAAGAGAAGGCAAAACGCAATATTTAATTGAGGGATTTCTTTTAATTCGTTTGGTTGATCTTTATCAACATGGTCTACTTATCTGGATTGGGCTATCCACAATAAAAGACCAACCTTGTTTATTATTATCTTGTTATCGTTTTGCTTGTAGCGCCATACACACAAAATAAATAACAAGGCATGAATAATAAACATCCACAAAAAATAAAAACGTGACATGGATATGGCCTCTAGACTAATGATATTATCAAGCCAATGATAATATCTAATTGCCCTAAAGTGCCGAGCTCATCTCCATGTGCTCCACCATAGCTGCGCGCCTAGGGATGTCTTTTGGCTCCTTTGGTTCTCCGGTCTTCTTCTCCATGTTCTTGGCTATCATCTAAATATTTCTAATTCTAGCCTAACATCTAGAATAAATAAATAACAAAAGCCTCACATGTCGAGGAGAAAAAGAACGACTCGCAGGCCGTAAAACTCAATTAATTATTACATTAATTTGATCAGCTCGCAGGCCGTAAACCAAACCACAAAACAATAAACATCCACAATCCTAGGCCATATCCATCCACCATGCAATAAAGCACATAATACAGTTAAAACCAATTTTTAACGCGCTTGTTTAATTTTAATGAAATTGGGTAACTAGGGTTTCACAACGGTCCAAAGGGTCCAAGCCAACAAGTGGCCCGAACCCTAGGACCGCCGCACGCCTAAGGGGGCCGCGGCCTTGCTTGGCCCCCAAGGGAGGGGCGGGCGGCTAGGGTTTCGGCCCTAGTCCCCTTCCTCCTTCCTTGTTGCCCAAGCAAGGTTGTTTCCTTATGGAATTATTTCCATAATTTTGTTTCCATAATTGAAAACCCCTTTTCAATCATGTGCCCATGAACCCTAATTTTTCAAGAACCCAATTATTCACATCCTGTGTGATTAAACTCACCAATTCTAACATCCAATGTTAAATTGGGTCTTGTTTGATTGAATCAAATTCAATATTGCATCTACTATGCCAATTTTTCAGTTTTCGCGTAATAAACAATAATACGGTGTATGTACTGAAATCGTAAACACATAATATCATGTTATGCTCTACGACCTGTGGCTCTGATACCACTGTTGGGTTTTGACGTAGGTAACGCAGCGGAATAACAAAATTAATCCTACTCAAAGCCCACCAAGGATCACAGGAAGAGACATCATAACATGATCAAGGACATAGAAGATGTGTACCTTTTCGTTTGTGAGATCACACGAAGAATGATGTCCTCGTCTCTACGGTTGATCCACGTCTAGAGGTGAGATCTAGATTCTTCCTTCAATCAAGTGCTAGCTTGAGCTTTGGAGGAAGAGGGATGAAAATCAAAGGCACAAAGCAACAAAGCAACAAAGGAGGGGCGGCCTCCCTTTTGCCGTCGGGTAGAGGGGCGGACGGGGCTAGGGTTTCGGCCCTAGCTCTTGTCTTGCTCTCTCTTTTGCTCTCTCCCACTCTTTATGTGTTATGACTAAATAACTCATATGTGGGAAGGAAGCTAGAGCCTCCTTTATATACTCCAACAACTCCTTGTTGTTTCCATAAAAGAGTTTTCTTGTTCTAGTAGGACTAGAACTATTCCCTTCCTTGCAAATTAGTCCTACTAAGTTTGCAAGGTGTTGCACAATGATCCTTCTATTAATTAATCCATATTAATTAATCCCAAATCTAGCTCTACTCTATTTGACGTGTGACCCCATAGGTTTCTATATAGTTGGTAGTAACTATTACTAACATGGAGCGGTGTCTAGCAACACATCCATGCAACCCAACCAATAGAAATAGTCAGTGATCCCGACAAACCTTTGTGCCCAATATGTCATATTGCATTATCCCTTTGTCTCCATATCCGGATTGGACACGAGACATAAATAGTCACACTCGTATATCCAATCCATAGTTCCTCGATCCTGGGAATATGCTTATACTTGCAGATAACATTAATATCTCCATATTAATTTATCTGAGTCTGGCCAGACATTCAATAAGCCTCATCCCTCGAGTGGCCGTGGATATTTACCCCCATTATGTGGGAGGGACAAATCCTATCTACATCACTACGATCTCTAAGCTTGCTTCCTATCACGCCCGATAGCCACCTTTATGATTACCCAGTTACGGTGTAACGTTTGATAACATCAAAGCGCAATATTTCACAACTAGAGTATCTAGTGACTTCAAGTCCAAGGATTGCAATAATATTAGCACTACGAAAAGCGATTGTGACTTCACATAATCTAATGTATCCTTTTCGTCGTGGGTCAATCCAGTATGCCATTACTCCTAATGCATACCCATGTGTTAGACTTGATATCTCCATATCAATCTACCCACATACTAGTCTATATTTGATTGTCCTATTAATCAATATAATGGACTAGGGACATTTAAGATAAATAACACAATTTATCTAAGGACTTCATTATATTAAATATCGCCATAAATAATAAATGAATATTCTAGCCAAAAACATTGTTCATACTAAATCTACGATTGCCTCTAGGGCATCTATTCCAACAATCCTTTATATAGTCCAACAACTCCTTGTTAACTACCTAAGGGCCCTATTCTAGTCCTACTAGAATTCGGATTAGTCCCCTAGTCCTAATCATGTCCATACATGGATTAGTTCTATTTGCTCATTAATCATAATCATGTCTCTACATGAATTAGGCCACATTGGCAAATCCTAATCATGTCTCTACATGAATTAGGCCAACTTGTATATTAGTCCTACTAAGTTAGCAAGTTGTTGCGATTTGATCCTTCTAATTAATTAATCATATTAATTAATTATTTCCCACGTCTAGTTCACCCCTATATGGCGTGTGATCCCATAGGTTCTATTTAGTTGGTAGTAACTATTTACTAATATGGAGCGGCCTCTAGCAAGACATCCATTCTAGCGAACAAATAGAATAGTCATCATGACAAACCTTGTGCAAGTAATTGTCTAATCCCTTTGTCCCAATATCCGGATTGGACACGAGACATACAAGTCACACCTCGTATATCCAATCCATAGTTTCCCGATCCTGGGAATAGCCCTATTCGTGCAAATAACATCAATATCCCATATTAATTTATTTGAGTCTGGCCAGACATTTTATAAGCACTATCCCTCGAGTGGCCTAGGATATTTTCTCCCGTTATGTGGGAGGGACAAATTCTATCTACGTCCACTACGATCTCTAAGCTTTCTTCTTATTTTATCCAGTACACGCCTTTATATCTACCCAGTTACGGTGTAGCGTTTGACGCTACCAAGATCACAATAATCCACAACTAGAATATCTAGCGACTTAAAGTCTAAGGATGACAATACCATTGCACCGCGAGAAGCACTTGTGACTTAACATAACATGTATGTAGCCTTCTCGGAGATGGGTCAATCCAGTACGCCATTACTCTTGATGCATACCCATGTGTTGGATCATGATATCTCCATATCAATCCAACCCCATACTAGTCTATAGATGATTGTCCTATTAATCATTATAATCGACTAGGAATATTTAAGAATATAATACTTATATTCTAAGGACTTCATTCATGTTAACATATCTCCATATCGATAACGTAATGAATCGTAAATCCTCACAATTTGATTGCCTCTAGGGCACAATTCCAACAGACATTTTGTCGGCTCTGATGATGTGTTGGAGGCGAAAAAATTCATCCGTTGAAATCAATCAAAATTGATTCCGACTTGCTTGGAGTTATATTCTATTGTGATTACTTGTCGTTTTGTGTACTTTCCGATGCATTTATGTGTGTTTTAGGCCGAGTTTTGATAGTTTTGATCATACTTGAGTATTTGGACTTCATGGTGTAATCCGGGCGTTTTATGCATGTTTTATGCTTTATTTGTCGCATTTGATCTTCCGGTATTTGTTCGTGTTGTGGATTTCAGGAACCGGAAGCGTGGAGTGCGGATTTTGGAGCGGAAGTGCACTTCGGAAAGAAAGAAACTCAAGGAATGCATGAGAGAATAGAAGAAGAGGAGAAGCTAATAGGAGAAAAAGACTTAGCCAAATTTTCAAGAGATGAAAAGAAGCAAACTCACATAGAAGGTCATTGTGATCCTACAAAGGTGATCCTATGATCACAAGATCAAAGTGCAAGACCACATACAAGAATAACGTGACTCTACAACTACAAAAGGTGATCCTAGGATCACAAATTGTGATCACAAGATCACATTAGTAGATCTGACGCATGACAAAGTGGGTGAAAGTGTAATTTTTAAAAACTTAAAAAGAAGTGACGTGATTTAACAAGGAGGAACGACCTAGGGCTTGGATTATTCATCATTCGACGCCATTGGAGAGCAAGGAGCATTCTTGGGAGCTTGTAGACCATCGTTTGATTCTTTATCTTCTTCCCCTCTTTAGTTTTTGTTTATGATCATTGAAACTTTGTACTTTGATCATGTGTATTAGTAGCTAAACCCTCTATTCGGGATATCTCATAGGGAACTAGGGTTTTGAACACCATATTTTGGTGATTTATGGATTATGCTTCATGTTTATTGACTTAATTGGATGTTTATGCTTAGTTATGCTTGATTCATACGCGTAATTCTATCTTTCATATTGTTTGACGTCACAATAAGATTGATCTAGGTGATAATTATTAGAGGAATCAATAGTTATTGCTTGAACTTGAATCTTGCACTAGTCGAATCTAGGGTTGAGGAATCTTGCTAGTTAACTAGATCTAAGAGTTGATATCAAGATCATAATGCATATTTAAACTTAAGTAGGCTAGAGGAATCAGGTACAAGAGTTTAAATATAGACTTTGGTTGAGGAATCTTCAAATTGAAATTGCTCGTTTGGCTAAGTAGAAAACATCCGTGTTGTATGAACGTAAATCATAAGTGGTGTGAATTCCCTAGTGAACCCGTAGAGATATCCTGAACTTGTCCACTTGTTAAGTAACTTAAAAATAATTCTTCGTTAATCGTGAAGCTTTTCACCTGATTAATTGAGATCTTTGTCTTTTAATTTCAGTAGAGTTAGTAGAACAACCACTGCGCTTTGCCCACATAGGGTTATGAAATATCAATTAATTTATAAGAAGTCATTTGGGTTCGACAAACCCGGATTTACCGGATTATTACTACACGACGACTGTGCACTTGCAGTTGGAGCGTGTCAAGTTTTTGGCCCCGTTGCCGGGGGCTTCGGCTAAATTACTTATAATTCCTATCCGTAGGGATTTTATTTTATTGTTTATATCTATTACTCACCTACTTTCTGTGTGTAATCTGTGTTTTCAGGTTGAATTTCACGGTGCATGTCCCGTTCTCGAGACGAGCCTTTGCACCCAACACTTGAGGACCCGGAAACTTTGTTACGCGCACAACGTAGAGAAAAGAGGAAGACAAGATCAGTTGCTATGGATGACCAAACTAGAGCTGAGTTTGAGAGAATCCGCAAAGGGATGCAGGATGCGGAGGCAGCTAGAGCAGCAGCTGTAGAGGATGCAGCCAATAAAGCACGAGAAACTGAGCAGCTGAGGGCTCAAATGGCTGAGATGCAGGCAATGATGGATCGCTTGGCTCCCCCAAATCCACAACCACGTCCTGGTGTGGGGGCACAAGTGGCGAACATCGGTGGGAACAATAATGGGAATAATGGGGGAAACAACAGGCAGAACGCCGAGGCACCTGTTAACAATGCCGAGATTGAAGAACGCCCTATGGTGGATTATTTCAGGACTACTCCAGCGTGTTATCAGCGTACCATTGCCAGGTCGCAGATCAATGCCCAACACTTCGAGTTGCGCCAACATATGATCAATATGGTTCGTGATGAGTGCGCATTCAACGGAGCTCCAGGAGATGATCCCAATCACCATCTGCTGGTATTTGAGCAAATCACATCAACCCTGCACGACCAACGAGTTCCAGATGAAACAGTTAAGCTATTACTGTTTCCCTTCTCTTTATCTGGAAAAGCCAAGAAGTGGCTTATGCAGCTGCCAGCTGGGAGCATAGTGACATGGGCTGATTGTTGTCATGAGTTTCTGAGAGTATCTGCCACCATCCCCAGTCGCTCAGCAGATGGCTGAGATTGCAAATTTCACTCAGGAAGAAGCAGCTCATTAGGAGATGCTTGGAGGAAGTTCAGCCAAATTCTCCGTAGATGTCCGAATCATGGGGAGCCATGGCACAAGCTCTTCCATTATTTCTACACTGCATTAGACAAGGAGACGGATGACCAGTTAGATATGCTAGCTGGAGGTAACTTTATGGGGCTTGGGGCACAGCGAGCTCAAGATCTGCTGAACAACGTGTCAAAGAGAGAGTCTACATGAACTGAAACTCGTAGGTACTCCAAACCGGGGGATGCAGCCTTAGTCAACAAGATTGAATCTATGGAACAAAAGCTGGAATCCATGACCTCAGCATTTCACGGCATGCACCCTCCATCACAGAAGCCCATGGATGAATTACTAGCAGATGAAAGCCAGGGATATGATAATAGTGTTGAAGATGTGAATTTTATGCGACAGCAGCAATGGCCTAACACCTATCATCCCAAAAATCGCAATCACCCCAACTTCAGCTATGCCAATCCGAATAGTGGATTATATGCACCCGGTCAGAGACCAAATGTTCCATATCAAGCGCAAAGGCAAGTTCCACAACAGCAGGCTCCACAAAAAGAAGAGCAAGAGACGCATGCTTTATTGAGAAAGCTCCTAGCTAATCAAGACAGGATGGAGAGCACGATTGTCTCAATACAAGCCACAGTGAAGAGCCACGAGACTCAGATTGGGCAGATTGCCAATCAAAATATCAAACTCCCACCAGGTATGCTTCCTGCAAATACCATCACGCCTAATGAGCAGCTGAATGCCATCACAACTCGCAGTGGCATCACTACTGAGGATCCCCCATATCCTAGCCACGCGCGAGCAGAAGCAACTAAGGCAACTGAAAAGGCGTTGGATGAAGCAATTCCCTTGCCTACCGTGATTCCCCAATCAAAGGACACGAGTAGGTAGTCGGAAGAGAACCAAAATCCAAAAGAAGAGTATAGTGTGCGTGTGCCATACCCGAAGAGGTTGAAGAGCCAAGAGGATGCAAAGCACTTCAAGAAATTTGTTGATATCTTCAAGAAGCTGCATATCAATATTCCCTTTGCAGAGGTCATATCACAAATGCTAAAGTATGCTAAATTTCTGAAGGACCTCCTTTCCAATAGGAGGCGCATGGATGATTTTGAGACAGAGACTCTGAATGAAGAATGTAGCGCCGTTGTTCAAAAAGCGCTACCAAAGAATATGAAAGATCCAGGTGGTTTCATCATTCCTGTGAATTTGGGAGATGTCTTTCATGGTAGGGCATTGTGTGATCTTGGCGCTAGCATCAACTTAATGCCTAGATCAGTTTTTGAGCAGCTTGGTGTGGGAGATCCAAAACCCACTCGGATGTGCTTGCATATGGCTGACCACACCATCAAACGCCCAAGGGGTGTGTTGGAGGACGTGCTTGTGAGAGTCGAGGGACTTATCTTCCCCGCTGATTTTGTGATCCTAGACATGGAGGCCGACGATGATGTCCCCCTTATCTTGGGCCTCCCGTTCTTGGCTACATGGAGGACAATCATTGATGTGGCTAACGGAGAGCTAACTATGACGATCAATGATGAGAAGGCGACTTTTAACGTCTTTGAAGCTATGAAGTTTCCCACGTATGCGATGAGTGAGCAATGTTTTGGGGTGGAGGCATACACACCAGATGAGGAGGAAGACATTTTATTGGAGCGACTATATGAGGAGCTTTCTCTACTTGACTCTAGCGAAAAAGAGCAGGCTATGGAGACCCATTGGCGCCAGCCCTTACCCCTCTTTAATGAGGGAAGCAGGAAGACTCTTATTCATTCTATTGATATTGCTCCTATTTTAGAGTTAAAACCTTTACCTGCACATTTAAAATATTTATATCTTGGATCTAATGATACTTTACCTATGATTGTGTCTTCTTGTTTGGATAGGGAACAGGAGGAGCAATTATTGAAAGTGTTGCAGGTAAGGAAAGCAACTATGGGATGGACCATAGCGGATATCAAGGGGATCAGCCCCACAGTTTGCCAGCACAAGATCCGGCTCATGGAGGACAAGAAGCCAGTAGTTCAATTTCAGCGCCGCCTCAACCCTCATATGCAGGAGGTGGTGAAGAAAGAGGTGCTTAAATGGTTGGAGGCGGGCATCATCTACCCGATTTCCGACAGCACATGGACTAGCCCGGTGCAGTGTGTCCCTAAGAAGGGTGGTATTACTGTGGTGGAAGGGGAGAAAAGTGATCAAATTGCTACCCGTACTGTTACTGGGTGGAGAGTTTGCATGGATTACCGCAAACTCAATGATGCCACATTAAAGGATCACTTCCCACTTCCATTTGTTGATCAGATGCTTGATAGGCTGGCACATCATTCTCATTATTTCTTTCTTGATGGGTACTCCGGGTACAACCAGATCGCCATTGAGCGAGCGGATCAGGAGAAGACGACATTCACATTTCCCTATGGGACTTTTGCTTTTCGACGCATGCCCTTCGGGTTATGCAATGCGCCTGCTACTTTTCAGAGGTGCATGATGTCGATCTTCTCAGACATGATGGAGCAGAACTTTGAGGTATTCATGGATGACTTTTCGCTTTATGGTGATGGTTTTGATGACTGTTTGCAACAGCTGGCCCGGGTTCTTGATAGATGTATTGACACTAACCTAGTGCTCAACTGGGAAAAGTGTCATTTCATGGTGACTGAGGGCATAGTTTTGGGGCACAAAATTTCAAGCAAAGGCCTGGAAGTAGACAGGGCAAAGATTGAAGTCATTGAGAAGCTTCCATACCCTACTTCTGTCAAAGGGGTAAGGAGTTTCTTGGGACATGCAGGGTTCTACCGGCGATTTATCAGAGACTTCTCAAAGATCACGAAGCCTTTATCTGGATTGCTCGATAAGGATGCGGTATTTTATTTCAATGCAGAGTGCAAGTCAGCTTTTAATTTGCTCAAGGAGAAGTTGATTAGCGCGCCTATCATCACCACCCCAGACTGGACTTTACCGTTTGAGCTCATGTGTGATGCTAGTGATTATGCGGTAGGAGCAGTTCTAGGACAGCGAAAAGACAAGGTAGCTCATGTCATCTATTATGCTAGCCGGACCTTGAACAATGCACAGGTAAACTATGCTACTACTGAGAAAGAAATGTTAGCTATTATTTTTGCATTGGACAAGTTTCGACCGTAACTTGTAGGTTCTCAGGTGACTATTTTTACCGACCATGCCGCTCTCAAGTATCTTCTCACCAAGAAGGATGCAAAGCCAAGATTGATCCGGTGGGTACTTTTGATGCAAGAATTTGATATAGAGATTAAGGACAAGAAAGGGGTGGAGAATGTTGTGGCGGATCACTTATCCAGGTTAGAGATTGAGAAGCATGAGGAGGTGCCTATCAGAGAGGAATTTCCCGATGAACAGCTAATGGTAGTGGTCGCAGCTGTGCCTTGGTTTGCTGATTTGGAAAACTTCAAGGCGCTCAACATTGTTCCCAAAGACATGTCCTCGCATCAGAGAAAGAAGTTCTTTGCAGATGCACGGCAATATTTCTGGGATGATCCCTATCTGTTCAAGCTGGGAGCAGATAATGTATTGCGGAGATGTGTAGCGCCACCAGACACGTTGGAGATTCTCAGACACTGCCATGAGTTGAACTGTGGGGGTCATTTTGGCAAGTCGCGAAAAGTGGCCAAGGTACTTCAGAGTGGATTCTATTGGCCTACATTGCATAGAGATGCTCATTTGTTTGTGCAGCAGTGTGACCGGTGTCAGAGAACTGGAAATATTTCTAACCGGAATGAGATGCCTCAGAATTTTGTGTTGGAGGTAGAGCCATTTGATGTCTGGGGCATTGATTTCATTTGGCCATTCCCCTCTTCACTTGGTAATCTTTATATCTTTTTGGCGGTTGATTATGTGACCAAGTGGGTGGAGGCTATGGCATGTCAAAAGAACGATGGCGCTACTGTTGAGAAGTTCGTGCGCAAGAACATATTCACGCGGTTTGGGACGCCCAGAGCCATTATTAGTGATGAGGGAACACACTTTGTGAACAAGGTATTCGCCAATGTTTTGAGCAAATATGGGGTGAAGACGCACAAGATATCACTTGCCTACCATCCACAATCAAATGGACAAGCTGAAGTGTCAAACCGAGAGATCAAGGGGATTTTAGAGAAGACAGTCAATCCAGGACGCAAAGACTGGTCCCTACATCTAGATGACAGTCTATGGGCTTATCGGACTGCATACAAGACCCCCTTGGGCATGTCTCCCTATCAGCTTGTGTTTGGGAAGTCATGCCACCTCCCGGTTGAGCTTGAGCATAAGGCGTTTTGGGCGCTGAAAAAGATCAACTTAGATGCAAAGCTCTCATGTGAGCAAAGGAAGCAGGCATTACTTGAACTTGAAGAATTTCGATTGATGGCTTATGAGAGTGCAAGAATCTACAAAGAGAGGACCAAGCAATGGCACGATAAGCACATTATACCGCGAGACTTCAAGGTGGGAAAAAAGGTGCTGATCTTTAACGCACGTCTGAAACTGTTTCCTGGCAAGTTGAAATCGAGATGGAGCGGTCCTTTCACGATTACAGAGGTATATCCATGGGGTTCACTTGAAGTGGAAGCTGAGAACGGTAATCGGTTCAAGGTGAACGGACAGAGAGCCAAGCCGTAGGTGGACGGGAATTTCATTGGGACAATTGAGCGCCTCAACGCAATTCCCGTGTTCTGATCTCTTGTGAGGTAACTGGGTCGGGTCGTCGACCTTAAATTACACGGCGCTTGTTGGGAGGCAACCCAACGTAATTTTATGCTTTAGTGTAGAGAGTGTGTTTTTAAATACTGTTGTGTGCGTTTTTCAATACAGTCTTCTTATCTGAGGAGTGAGAGAGTGAGAATCTGACAGTTGAAATGAGTCTCTACAGGAATACAGGTTGAAATGCACCCGGGACTTCCCTCTCCTGATGCGTGCAAAGAGGATTGTGTCGAACCGCGAAAGCACAACACAAGCAAAGAGATTGAAAGTACGGAATTTGTGAGTTTTTCCTCCATAAATTTTGAAGTCACTTGTGCAAAATAAAAACGTACGCGAAACAAGCTTTCCGACGGGAGGTGTAAAGTAGAAGAGAAAGAAGAAAAAGTGAAAAGAAAAAAAAACAGAGAGACGCCAGATACTTAGAAAAAAAAAGTGGGGAAGAAATAATGAGCAACTGACTTTTAACACACGATCACATTAGCACACACTTAAAAAAAATTTGATCGCAGGATCACCTAATTAAAAGCAGCGACGGGTTAATCAAAAAAAAAAGAACAAAACACGCTGCCGTTAAAAGCAGCGACGTGTTAAAAAAAAAGAAAAAGCAGCGATGGGGAACTTCACGAATACAGCACCTACGACGACGCCGACAACCACTGCCGACCGAGAGATCGCCGGAATTCGTTGGAGTTTTGTCGGTTTTGATCGCCTAATCAGCGCCGACGACCAGGTGCGGTGTTTTCTTGGAGAAGACGCACCACGCAGAGCACACGAACACAGCAGCGATCCTGCACTTCAACTGGTCGGAAAACTCGCCTGAATCCGGCGAGTTTTGGTGGGTTTTTCTTCTCTGATCATCGCCGGCGACATCCCGTGTTCAATTGTGAAGATTTTACGAAGAATAGTGTGGGGGAAGCAAGTGAAAGCTAGGGTTTTCTCAAGACGAATCTGCAATTTCGTTATCAACCGGTTGGAATTTGATTAAACTGTTTGCGGGGTTGTGACGGGGACAGCGAGGACAAGCTATTGAGATAAAAATCTCATATCGCGAAAAGTATCGAAAACTTGACTGATTTTTTCGATTCAGCCCCGTTTGAACGGAACTCCAGGGCTTCAGGTATCGCTAATCTCTCTCTTTCGCAAGTTAATTTTATCGAGTCTAGGCACATTGAGTAAAAGCCCAAATTTGTTATTGTTCTTGCTTAGTTGCGGCGTTTGGGGGCGATTGACTAGTGTCCTAGGACTTATCTGCTAAATTGCTTTCTTGTTTTGATTCAGTACACACTCCTTGTCACGTGCACGTAGCGAATATAATCTCTAAATTTGAATTGCTACTTTCTTGTGCAATGAATTCATCTAGGGGTAAGAGGAGTAAGGCACCTGAATCTCGTAGTAAAAAGAAACAGAAAGTAGTTGGGGAAGCAGAAACTGATGTCGTGTCTGAGTTTGAGTGTCCTAGATCTCCACCTTATCAGTGGTTGAATAATCCATTGCCGGTTATCCCTGACGCTAAGGGGAGTAGAGGACATAAAATTAAGGATATTACAGACCCTGCGAAAGTGACCCCTACTAATTTTTTCAGCCTGAGGTTTGTGTGTTATCATGCCCATATTCATTTTCTTACAAATGAGGTCCTTAAGTATAAGCCAAACTCTGAAAGAGTTTTTCAAGCTGAAAAAGTTGCTCCACCACTTTGCGGTTTTGTGCCCCAAGAGTTGAAATATGTAGCCGTGAGAGAGAACTTTGAGAGCATGGAAAAATTAATCAATGGTGATTCGTGCTCGGCCCTTGCTCATGAGATGACCGTTAATGCCCGTTTTTCCAACTGTAGTTGTCGATATAGCGAGATAAGAGATGAGAGGGTGATTTTTGCTAGGAAAGTGTTTGTAGGCTTCACACCGGAGACTATTGCCGAGGCCCTTGAGTGGCCACCCGTCAAATATTGTAAGTTTCGAGAGACTTTGGAGAGAGAGAAAATAGAGGATGAATTAGAAGAGTTTTGCTTCAAGGGAGTGCCGGGAGCCGCGTGGGTTAAAAAGGGAAACAAAAGGCATTGGCAAATCGATAACAAGTTTCTCCTTCGGCCCGCACGATGGTTGATTGAGTGGGTAGAGACATGGGTTTTGGGAATTACCTCGACCCGTTTCGTCGACTTAGAAACATGTGTCATGGCCTATTTTCTATACAAGGGTTGGAGATTCGATATTCCCGCTCGGATTCACAGAAATTTCCGAGCAAGGTTGATGGAAAAGGGGAACCGAAGAGCGTCGGGGTATAGTTATTTGCTCATGCATCTGGCTCTCAAAGCAGGGTTGAATCTGCCAACTTGTGACCGCGATCGGCGGATGCCCGCTAGGCGGTTCTATGCAAGCATCCCGGACCCTTTTGCAGTCAAGATGACTGGGAGCATGCCATCAAAAGGCGGTAAAAAGAAGGGTAGCAAGAGTAGAATTAGTAAGCGAGCAGTTGAGAGAGACCCCTTAGGAGAGGAGAGTGGACTGAGTCAGCCGGAGCCCATTTCTGATACTGAGCATGCCGTTAGATTGATGAGAGCAGATACCTTAAATGCTATTGGGCAGGTGTTGGATAACGAAGATAGGCATTTTCTGCATGTGCGTAGCAGTTTAAGGAAGATAGGGGAAGAGCAGACTAGGCAGAACCAGTGGTTTGCCCAGATGAACGCTAAATACAATCTTGAGCTTCACCCTCAGCCTGGATTGTATGAGTATGCTTCAGATGCCTATAGTAGTGATGAGGAAGAGGGTGATGATGGCCCTGGGTAGATTCACCGCCCCTTGCATTAAAATTGTCGAGTCCTCTTGATTGATATCTAAATTCGTTGAGGACAACGAAGAATTCTAGTGTGGGGGGATTTTTAATCTTGACTAGCCAGTCCGTGTCTGCATTAACCTGTCACACATAGATTGTTAGGGCATATTGTGTCGTCTTCGTGGTCCGTGTCGTGTTTTGTTTTAGTGTCGTAATGTGTATGTTAGTTATATATATGTGTTAGTGTTAGATTCTTGCACGTTTATTAATTGAGTCTACCTACCCAAACTGAGTCAGTTTCGAGTCTTCTTTCGCGTCTGGCCTGGCATGTAGAGTTAGAATAAATAAAGTAAAGATACAAAAAAAAAATTAAAATTTTGAATAAGAAAATTTGAGAAAGGGCAATCAAAAGAAGCTTAAAATTTGGTAGAATCGAGGAGTGTGAGAATTTTAGGCGTAGGGCGTGACTTGTGACCGAGAAGGACAAGTTGAGTTCCCCCTAGTACGTATAGAGAGACTTCCTTTACGGGAATGTCTACCTATTTTATTACACTTACTTGATTTGCAAATTTAAAGTGTGTGTCGTTTGTTTTTACAAGAGTTGAGCTAGGTGTGAGCTAAACAAGCCGAACGTTCATGTGTACGTCTTAGGTAGTCGCTAGCCCGGCTCGTAGTGGCACACAGAACAGCTGTGCGAGGATGCGTATTAGAGCACTCACTGCTTGATAGATCTCACCTTGTAGGACCATTAGAAAGCCCAATTTGAACCTTGGTTTTATACATAACCTCTTGACCTAGGGTGACGATTCTTGGTCTTCATCATAAATCGTTTAGAATCACCACTTTAGTGCGTCACGAGGGAGTCGTAGTTGAGGGGGTTCGATGAGGGAGAGCTGTACTGCATATACTTGTGAGTTCTACATGATCGCTTGCGTATTATTACATATCTTCGAGGGGATGCGAGGGTGAGTGAGTAGGCTTGCGCACTTCGGTGTGGCGGTGTTCCATGTCACTACAC
The DNA here is from genome assembly GCA_023055425.1 of Linanthus parryae. Classification (NCBI taxonomy): domain Eukaryota; kingdom Viridiplantae; phylum Streptophyta; class Magnoliopsida; order Ericales; family Polemoniaceae; genus Linanthus; species Linanthus parryae. The sequence goes on along the minus strand of JALGPY010000011.1, from coordinate 26,821,510 downwards.
CATGGACACAGTTGTGGAGAGCCGTGAGTGCGTGACGTCTAATCCGCACAACAATGGGGTGGTTGATCTTAATTGGTGGACCGTGCTAGGTATCGTTTCTTTTCATCATCACGGTGTAGGAGGATCGGTTGGATTAGGCACGAGACTTACATACATTTGATTACTTGAGAGGGGGCATGTTTACATTCTAGTGTGGGGATGTCGACTTTTGACTACGGACATCGAGATTGAGCTTCTGACGACTCCATCCCTACACACGCGCTTTGACTATTTGGCGGCTTTGTTTGGTGACACCGTGTACTTCATTGAGTTAGGGGGAAATGAATTTTACTTGTGATATACATTCATTGGATCGTCTATTTCCTCCCCTTAACATATTTGCTTTGCTTGATTCTAAGAAGACCACTCGGATACTTTTACGGCATTTTGTTATATTGAGAGATGAAAAAAAATGAAAAGAAAAAAAAAAAGAATGAGAAAAAAAAAAGAAAAAAAACATAGAGAGAAAAAAAAAGGAGAGATGGGATAAAGGAATAAATTTGAGCTTATTGGAAATTGAGTGGTGGAAAGTTACTAGTTCGTTGACGACGGTTTGCATTTCGTGCACGTATCGCCATGGTAGCCACAGAGATCGTTATTGTACCGGGGTTTGAGGGGATCCAGGGCCGGAGACGGTGAGGTTCGGGTTGCAGTTTCTATCATCGTGGTGAGGGTGTGTGAGATGTGGGGTTTAATGTGAGAATGTGACGCTTAGGACTTGTTACTACATAATTATCCTTTTTTCCCTAAGCCTCAACATAATAACCCGTTAGCGGAGTAGGAGCTCAGACCTTGAACGTGGCTTAGCCTAGCGTAGCCTCTTATTTTTGTCGACACATGCGAAGAGGTAGGTATTCCTTTACATAGTAACGCTAGACTCTCTATACTAACTAGGGGAAATTCTCGTTGTCGAGTTTAGTTGCAATTCACGCCTTGTTCCTAGATTGATCATCACTCCATGAGAATCGGTTTGAGCTAATTGAGATTGCCCAATCTCGCAAAAGAAAGAAAAAAAAATGTGTTATTTTGTTCTGTGCATTGTATATATTGCATTTTCATATTGTTGCATAGTCGAGTCATGTATTGAGTCGTGTTTATGTCGAGTCGGCTAGTCTTGGTTTGTATGCAAGTGGTGTTTCGAAAAGTATGCAATTAGTTAGACTCATACCATGATTTGTTGGGGAGAAAGTTTGGAGATGATGGCCGGTTTTGATAGATTGCTCGGGACGCGCAAATGGTAAGTTTGGGGATATTTGATAACTCCATAATTGGAGTTATATTCTATTGTGATTACTTGTCGTTTCGTGTACTTTCCGATGCATTTATGTGTGTTTTAGGCCGAGTTTTGATAGTTTTGAGCATACTTGAGTATTTGGACTTCATGGTGTAATTCGGGCGTTTTATGCATGTTTTATGCTTTATTTGTCGCATTTGATCTTCCGGTATTTGTTCGTGTTATGGATTTCATGAACCGGAAGCGTGGAGTGCGGATTTTGGAGCGGAAGCGAACTTAGGAAAGAAAGAAACTCAAGAAATGCATGAGAGAATAGAAGAAGAGGAGAAGCTAAGAGGAGAAAAAGACTTAGCCAAATTTTCAAGAGGTGAAAAGAAGCAAACTCACATAGAAGGTCATTGTGATCCTACAAAGGTGATCCTATGATCACAAGATCAAAGTGCAAGACCACATACAAGAATAACGTGACTCTACAACTACAAAAGGTGATCCTAGGATCACAAATTGTGATCACAAGATCACATTAGTAGATCTGACGCATGACAAAGTGGGTGAAAGTGTAATTTTTAAAAACTTAAAAAGAAGTGACGTGATTTAACAAGGAGGAACAACCTAGGGCTTGGATTATTCATCATTCGACGCCATTGGAGAGCAAGGAGCATTCTTGGGAGCTTGGAGACCATCGTTTGATTCTTTATCTTCTTCCCCTCTTTAGTTTTTGTTTATGATCATTGAAACTTTGTACTTTGATCATGTGTTTTAGTAGCTAAACCCTCTATTCGGGATATCTCATAGGGAACTAGGGTTTTGAACACCATATTTTGGTGATTTATGGATTATGCTTCATGTTTATTGACTTAATTGGATGTTTATGCTTAGTTATGCTTGATTCATACGCGTAATTCTATCTTTCATATTGTTTGACGTCACAATAAGATTGATCTAGGTGATAATTATTAGAGGAATCAATAGTTATTGCTTGAACTTGAATCTTGCACTAGTCGAATCTAGGGTTGAGGAATCTTGCTAGTTAACTAGATCTAAGAGTTGATATCAAGATCATAATGCATATTTAAACTTAAGTAGGCTAGAGGAATCAGGTACAAGAGTTTAAATATAGACTTTGGTTGAGGAATCTTCAAATTGAAATTGCTCGTTTGGCTAAGTAGAAAACATCCGTGTTGTATGAACGTAAATCATAAGTGGTGTGAATTCCCTAGTGAACCCGTAGAGATATCCTGAACTTGTCCACTTGTTAAGTAACTTAAAAATAATTCTTCGTTAATCGTGAAGCTTTTCACCTGATTAATTGAGATCTTTGTCTTTTAATTTCAGTAGAGTTAGTAGAACAACCACTGCGCTTTGCCCACATAGGGTTATGAAATATCAATTAATTTATAAGAAGTCATTTGGGTTCGACAAACCCGGATTTACCAGATTATTACTACACGACGACTGTGCACTTGCAGTTGGAACGTGTCAAGTTTTTGGCCCCGTTGCCGGGGACTTCGGCTAAATTACTTATAATTCCTATCCGTAGGGATTTTATTTTATTGTTTATATCTATTACTCACCTACTTTCTGTGTGTAATCTGTGTTTTCAGGTTGAATTTCACGGTGCATGTCCCGTTCTCGAGATGAGCCTTTGCACCCAACACTTGAGGACCCGGAAACTTTGTTACGCGCACAACGTAGAGAAAAGAGGAAGACAAGATCAGTTTCTATGGATGACCAAACTAGAGCTGAGTTTGAGAGAATCCGCAAAGGGATGCAGGATGCGGAGGCAGCTAGAGCAGCAGCTGTAGAGGATGCAGCCAATAAAGCACGAGAAACTGAGCAGCTGAGGGCTCAAATGGCTGAGATGCAGGCAATGATGGATCGCTTGGCTCCCCCAAATCCACAACCACGTCCTGGTGTGGGGGCACAAGTGGCGAACATCGGTGGGAACAATAATGGGAATAATGGGGGAAACAACAGGCAGAACGCCGAGGCACCTATTAACAATGCCGAGATTGAAGAACGCCCTATGGTGGATTATTTCAGGACTACTCCAGCGTGTTATCAGCGTACCATTGCCAGGTCGCAGATCAATGCCCAACACTTCGAGTTGCGCCAACATATGATCAATATGGTTCGTGATGAGTGTGCATTCAACGGAGCTCCAGGAGATGATCCCAATCACCATCTGCTGGTATTTGAGCAAATCACATCAACCCTGCACGACCAACGAGTTCCAGATGAAACAGTTAAGCTATTACTGTTTCCCTTCTCTTTATCTAGAAAAGCCAAGAAGTGGCTTATGCAGCTGCCAGCTGGGAGCATAGTGACATGGGCTGATTGTTGTCATGAGTTTCTGAGAGTATCTGCCACCATCCCGAGTCGCTCAGCAGATGGCTGAGATTGCAAATTTCACTCAGGAAGAAGCAGCTCATTAGGAGATGCTTGGAGGAAGTTCAGCCAAATTCTCCGTAGATGTCCGAATCATGGGGAGCCATGGCACAAGCTCTTCCATTATTTCTACACTGCATTAGACAAGGAGACGGATGACCAGTTAGATATGCTAGCTGGAGGTAACTTTATGGGGCTTGGGGCACATCGAGCTCAAGATCTGCTGAACAACGTGTCAAAGAGAGAGTCTACATGAACTGAAACTCGTAGGTACTCCAAACCAGGGGATGCAGCCTTAGTCAACAAGATTGAATCTATGGAACAAAAGCTGGAATCCATGACCTCAGCATTTCACGGCATGCACCCTCCATCACAGAAGCCCATGGATGAATTACTAGCATATGAAAGCCAGGGATATGATAATAGTGTTGAAGATGTGAATTTTATGCGACAGCAGCAATGGCCTAACACCTATCATCCCAAAAATCGCAATCACCCCAACTTCAGCTATGCCAATCCGAATAGTGGATTATATGCACCCGGTCAGAGACCAAATGTTCCATATCAAGCGCAAAGGCAAGTTCCACAACAGCAGGCTCCACAAAAAGAAGAGCAAGAGACGCATGCTTTATTGAGAAAGCTCCTAGCTAATCAAGACATGATGGAGAGCACGATTGTCTCAATACAAGCCACAGTGAAGAGCCACGAGACTCAGATTGGGCAGATTGCCAATCAAAATATCAAACTCCCACCAGGTATGCTTCCTGCAAATACCATCACGCCTAATGAGCAGCTGAATGCCATCACAACTCGCAGTGGCATCACTACTGAGGATCCCCCATATCCTAGCCACGCGCGAGCAGAAGCAACTAAGGCAACTGAAAAGGCGTTGGATGAAGCAATTCCCTTGCCTACCGTGATTCCCCAATCAAAGGACACGAGTAGGTAGTCGGAAGAGAACCAAAATCCAAAAGAAGAGTATAGTGTGCGTGTGCCATACCCGAAGAGGTTGAAGAGCCAAGAGGATGCAAAGCACTTCAAGAAATTTGTTGATATCTTCAAGAAGCTGCATATCAATATTCCCTTTGCAGAGGTCATATCACAAATGCTAAAGTATGCTAAATTTCTGAAGGACCTCCTTTCCAATAGGAGGCGCATGGATGATTTTGAGACAGAGACTCTGAATGAAGAGTGTAGCGCCGTTGTTCAAAAAGCGCTACCAAAGAATATGAAAGATCCAGGTGGTTTCATCATTCCTGTGAATTTGGGAGATGTCTTTCATGGTAGGGCATTGTGTGATCTTGGCGCTAGCATCAACTTAATGCCTAGATCAGTTTTTGAGCAGCTTGGTGTGGGAGATCCAAAACCCACTCGGATGTGCTTGCATATGGCTGACCACACCATCAAACGCCCAAGGGGTGTGTTGGAGGACGTGCTTGTGAGAGTCGAGGGACTTATCTTCCCCGCTGATTTTGTGATCCTAGACATGGAGGCCGACGATGATGTCCCCCTTATCTTGGGCCTCCCGTTCTTGGCTACATGGAGGACAATCATTGATGTGGCTAACGGAGAGCTAACTATGACGATCAATGATGAGAAGGCGACTTTTAACGTCTTTGAAGCTATGAAGTTTCCCACGTATGCGATGAGTGAGCAATGTTTTGGGGTGGAGTAACGTGATCCTACAAAGGTGAAAAGAAGCAAACTCACATGGAAGGTCATTGTGATCCTACAAAGGTGATCCTATGATCACAAGATCAAAGTGCAAGACCACATAGAAAAGTAACGTGCCTCTACAACTACAAAAGGTGATCCTAGGATCACAAATTGTGATCACAAGATCACATTAGTAGATCTGACGCATGACAAAGTGGGTGAAAGTGTAATTTTTAAAAACTTAAAAAGAAGTGACGTGATTTAACAAGGAGGAACGACCTAGGGCTTGGATTATTCATCATTCGACGCCATTGGAGAGCAAGGAGCATTCTTGGGAGCTTGGAGACCATCGTTTGATTCTTTATCTTCTTCCCCTCTTTAGTTTTTGTTTATGATCATTAAAACTTTGTACTTTGATCATGTGTTTTAGTAGCTAAACCCTCTATTCGGGATATCTCATAGGGAACTAGGGTTTTGAACACCATATTTTGGTGATTTATGGATTATGCTTCATGTTTATTGACTTAATTGGATGTTTATGCTTAGTTATGCTTGATTCATACGCATAATTCTATCTTTCATATTGTTTGACGTCACAATAAGATTGATCTAGGTGATAATTATTAGAGGAATCAATAGTTATTGCTTGAAATTGAATCTTGCACTAGTCGAATCTAGGGTTGAGAAATCTTGCTAGTTAACTAGAACTAAGAGTTTATATCAAGATCATAATGCATATTTAAACTTAAGTAGGCTAGAGGAATCAGGTACAAGAGTTTAAATATAGACTTTGGTTGAGGAATCTTCAAAGTGAAATTGCTCGTTTGGCTAAGTAGAAAACATCCGTGTTGTATGAACATAAGTCATAAGTGGTGTGAATTCCCTAGTGAACGCGTAGAGATATCCTGAACTTGTCCACTTGTTAAGTAACTTAAAAATCATTCTTCGTTAATCGTGAAGCTTTTCACCTGATTAATTGAGATCTTTGTCTTTTAATTTCAGTAGAGTTAGTAGAACAAACCACTGCGCTTTGCCCACATAGGGTTAAGAAATATCAATTAATTTATAAGAAGTCCTTTGGGTTCGACAAACCCGGATTTACCGGATTATTACTACACGACGACTGTGCACTTGCAGTTGGAACGTGTCATACCACTTGTTTGAAGGTGTTCCAAGTCTGCCATGGTGAGACAATTAATCGTTTCACCTTGTTGGGAGAGCTCGACTATTTCATCGAGATGCACTAGTTGGGCAGTTTTGTGACTGAGATCGAGAATAGCGCAAGGAATAATGACATCATTGAGTCCGAGAAAAGCGCGGGGGATATTACCTGCGACCTCCATTCTTTCATTGGAAGCACCAAATGATACGTTATACGTATCGATAATGAAGAAATTAAAGATTTAGAGGAGAAGTTAGAGAAGACTAGAGTAAGAAACTGATATGAGAGACTAGGAGAGAATAGGGTTCAGAGATATCTTTATTCGTTTCATAAACGGGGAGATTACATCTCTTTAAATAGATAAACTTACCTAACCTAACCTTACCTAACCAAACCCTAGACTCCTACGGGCCAAGCCCAAATCAACTAAATACTACATAATATAATTAAATAACTCAAATGACTAAAAAACCTAATAAATAACTAAATAAATAAATGATACTGATACGGTATCCGTATCAACTCTCCCGCCGTTGAAAACCACATTGCCCTCAAGGTGGAGGTTGAAAAATTCCGCAATATTCCTGCCCGTGTCAAACTGACGGCGAACGGTCTTGAAATCTTCTTTTTGTAGTCCCATTTTAAGCTTAAACAATTCATACCCAAAATAACTTGCCTGAGACCAAGTTGGAAAAGTGGATCCAAGTTTTGTTCTCAACCCAGAATAATCTGGAGTAAACCCAATTTCAGGATGTGGGTCGGCCCAAAACAAGTAATTGGCCCAAAAAAATTTTGGAGCGCAACTACCATACATAGGCCCACTGAAGGAAACCCGTAGGCTCACCTGTTGAGGAAGACAACCCTTACGGGTTTGTGGTGGCGGCGGATCTGGAGGGGGATGCGCCGGTGGTTGATTCGTCGGGTGGAGGTAATGGAGGCCATCGTCGGAGGTTAATCGAAGGTCAGCTGGTGCTGAGAAAACGACGATGGAGGTTGGCTCAGGTGGTAGCCACTGTTGCAGCGATGGGAGCATTGCTAGGCTCCGGGTAGGTAGCTTTGCCGGCGGCAGAGACTTTTACAGGGTCTGGAGGACCGCACGGACATCGGGTAGAGGATATTGCGTCGGCGCCAGATTTGCCGCCGATGGAAGTGATTGGGGGGCGTCCTCTGTTGTCGTCGGTACCTACGTGGTTTGAGGCGACCATTGCAGCAGCTGTTGTGCTGGAAAATGGTGCTCGATTAATTTTCACTGGATTTGTTAAATCTCTGTTGCGATTGGGTGTGGTGTAATTGAGGATTACGAGGTCTTTTTCGATTAGAGGTCGTCGGAGACTTCCCTTGGTCCGGAAAAAACTTGTAAAGGTGTTTGTGGTTGGGCATTCGATTGGAGAATTCCAGTGGTCTGGTTGTGGTTGTGGGGTTGTTTGGGGGTAGTAGTGGGTTGATGAACAGGGAGTTGTTGCGAGGTTGTTTGGGGCGGTAATGGGTTGAATCTCCGGCGGTGATTCCAGCAGTGGGGTTTCTTGCGATGGCATTTGTGGTGGTAGCGATTGCTGGTTTGGTTCCTGCGGCGACAATCGTTCTTCAAGTGGCGACAGTTCGTCGGCTCTGATGATGTGTTGGAGGCGAAAAAATTCATTCGTTGAAATCAATCGGAATTGATTCCAACTTGCTTTTAGGCATTCCAGATCTGCCATTGTGATGTACCACTTGTTTGAAGGTGTTCCAGGTCTGCCCGGGTGATACAATTAATCGCTTCACCTTGTTGGGAGAACTCGACGATTTCATCGAGAAGCACTAGTTGGGCAGTTTTGTGAATGAGATCGAGAATAGCGCAAGGAAGAATGACATCATTGATTCCGATAAAAGCGCGAGGGATATTACCCGTGACCGCCATTCTTTCATTGGAAGCACCAAATGATACGTTATACGTATCGATAATGAATAAATTGAAGATTTAGAGAAGAATTTAGAGAAGACTAGAGTAAGAAACTGATAGGAGAGACTAGGAGAGAATAGGGTTCAGAGATATCTTTATTCATTGCATAAACGGGGAGATTACATCTCTTTAAATAGATAAACTTACCTAACCTAACCTAACCTAACCCTAGACTCCTACGGGCCAAGCCCGAATCAACTAAATACTACATTATATAATTAAATAACTCAAATGACTAACAAACTAATGAATAACTAAATAAATAAATGATATTGATACGGTATCTGTATCAGAAGGATACTATCAAGTTAGATGAGGTGATAACTGTTGGAATAGATGCCCTAGAGGCAATCGTATATTTAGTATGAACATTGTTTTCGCTAGAATATTCATTTATTATATATTGTGATATTTAATATAATGAAGTCCTTAGATACAATGTGTTGTTTATCTTAAATATCCCTAGTCCACTATATTGATTAATAGGACGATCAAATATAGACTAGTATGTGGGTAGATTGTTATGGAGATATCAAGTCTAACACATGGGTATGCATTAGGGGTAATGGCATACTGAATTGACCCACAACGGGAAGGATACATTAAATTATGTCAAGTCACAATCGCTTCTCGTAGCGCTAATATAATTCCAATCATTAGAGTTGAAGTCACTAGATACTCTAGTTGTGAAATATTGTGCTTTGATGTTATCAAACGTTACACCATAACTGGGTAATTATAAAGATGGCTATCGGGCATGATAGGAAGCAAGCTTAGAGATCGTAGTGATGTAGATAGGATTTGTCCGTCCCACATAATGGGAGTAAATATCCACGGCCACTCGAGGGATGAGTCTTATTGAATGTCTGGCCACTCAGATAAATCAATATGGAGATATAGATGTTATCTGCTAGCATAAGCATATTCCCAGGATCGAGGAACTATGGATTGGATCTACGAGTGTGACTATTTAGGTCTCGTGTCCAATCCGGATATGGGGACAAAGGGAAAGTGCAATATAAGATATTGGGCACAAGAGGTTTGTCGGGATCACTGACTATTTCTATTAGTTGGGTGGCATGGATGTGTTGCTAGACACCGCTCCATGTTAGTAAAAGTTACTACCAACTAAGTAGAAACCTATGGGGTCACACGTCAAATATAGTAGAGCTAGATTTGGGATTAATTAATATGATTAATTAATAAGAAAGATCATTGTGCAACACCTTGCAAACTTAGTAGGACTAATTTGCAAGGAAGGGACTAATCCAAGTTCATTGAGAACTAGGAAGGACCTTTATGGAAACAACAAGTAGTTGTTGGAGTATATATAGGAGGCTCTAGCTTCCTTCCCACTAATTGTGATTTGTTATTAGACACAACACAAATAGAGTGGGAGAGAACAAAAAGACATAGAGCAAGACAAGCCTAGGCCGACCGCCCTAGGCCGTCCGCCCCCTCTCCCGTCGGCGCCAAAGGAGGGCCGAACACCTCCTTGTCCTTGTTGATTTGATTCATGTTCCCTCTTCCTCCGGTTCAATCTAGCACTTTTGAAGGAATAATCTATATCTCACCTCTAGACGTGGATCAACCGTAGAGACGAGGACGTCATTCTTCGTGTGATCTCACAAATCGAAAGGTACGCAATACTATGTCCTTTATCATGTTATGATGTCTCCTCCTGAAGATCTGTGTTGGGCTTTGAAGTAGAATTAATTTTTGTTATTCCGCTGCGTTACCTACGTCAAAACCCAACAGTGGTATCAGAGCCATAGGTCGTAGAGCATAACATGATTTTATGTGTTATGATTTCAGTTTATACACTGTATTATTGTTTATTACGCGAAAACTGAAAAATAATTTCATAGTAGATGCAAATTGAATTTGATTCAATATAAACAAGTTCTAATTTAACAATGGATGTTAGAATTGGTGAGTTTAATCACATAGGATGTGAATAATTGGGTTCTTGAATAATTAGGGTTTATGGGCACATAATTGAAGAGGGGTTTTCAATTATGGAAACAAATTTATGAAAACAAATCCATAAGGAAACAACCTTGCTTGGGCAACAAGGAAGAGGGAAGGAGGCTAGGGACGAAAACCTAGTCGTCCCCCCCCCCCTTGCGCGCCAAGCAAGGGCCGCGGGCCACAATGGGGCGGCCGGCCTTGGGATGGGCCTAGTGGCGGGCGACAGTCCTCCAAGTGGTTTGGGCCCTTGTTGGCTTGAACTCCTTGGACCGTTGTAACCCTAATTACCCAATTCAATTAAAACTTGAACAAGCGCATTAAAATTGTTTTTAACTGTATTATGTGCTTTATTGCATGGTGGATGGATATGGCCTAGGATTGTGGATGTTCATTACTTTGTGGTTTGGTTTACGGCCTGCGAGCTGATCAAATTGATATAATAATTAATTACGTTTTACGGCCTGCGAGTCGTCTTTTTCTCCTCGACATGTGAGGCTTTTATTATTTATTTATTCTAGACGTTAGGCTAGAATTATAAATATTTAGATGATAGCCAAGGGCATGGAGAAGAAGACCGGAGAACCAAAGGAGCCCAAAGACAAAGAAGACGTCCCTTAGGCGTGCGGCTATGGTGGAGCACATGGAGATGATCTTGTCACTTTAGGGCAATTGGATATTATCATTGGCTTGATAATATCATTAGTCTAGGGGCCATATCCATGCCACGTATTTTTATTTTGTGAATGTTTATTATTTATGTCTTGTTATTTATTTTGTGTGTATGGCCATACTAGCAAGACATTAACAATATAATAATAAAAAAGGTTGGTCTTTTATTGTGGATTACCCAATCCAAATAAGTAGACCATGTTTATTAGATCAACCAAACAAATTAAGAAACTTAAATTCCGCAATTAAATATTGAGTTTTGCCTTCTCTTGCCAAAACACCCTTCATGATCAGGGTTCATTAAAATTCGGGCTTGCCAAAGCAAGGCGATTTTAATTTACCATGGTGTGTTGCGGACGACACAAGCTAGTAATGTGTGTATGTTGAAGCAAGAGGTTGGACGCAACTAGGCAAGATTCAATTGGATTGATGAGCCTAGAGGCATGACAATTAGTTGTTATCCATGGGATAAAGAATAAAGAGTTATTAACCTAATTGGACCAAGAGTTGCATGGGATGCAATTGGAATGGTTCCTACCTAAATAGCCAATTCTTGGGTGACTTGCCAAAGCAAGCTCAAGAAGAAGTGAGAAAGGGATCTTGGACCTACTAGAAAATATAATGATATTTTCCGCAATAATGGTGAGGGTTATTAATCCGAGAAAAATAGTGGGAGCTATATTTGATGATCTAGCCATTGTTGAATATAGTTAAATTGTTCAAAATACTAAAATTGCACATTTATCGTGTTGTAGAATTCCAAATGGCAAACAACAACGCATCGACTTCATCCCTACGATCTGTCCTTGAGAAGGATAAACTGTCTGGAACGAATTTCCTTGACTGGTACAGAAACTTATCGATTGTCCTTAAGCAAGAAAAGAAGATGTACATCTTGGACACTCCAATTCCAGAACCACCACAAGATGAGTCTGTTCTAGCGGAAGTAAGGGCACATCAGAAACATATTGATGATTCTAATGACGTGACTTGCCTCATGCTTTGCACCATGACTCATGAGCTTCAGAAGCAGCATGAGAATATGGAAGCCTATGATATGATCATACACTTGAAACAATTGTTTCAGGAACAGGCTAGGCATGAGCGCTATGAGGCGTCTAAAGCATTATTCAAGATTAGTCTTGCAGAGGGGAATCCAGTAGGACCTCACGTACTCCGAATGATCGGATACATTGAGAACCTTGAGAGACTGGGATTCCCACTGGGCCAATATTTGGCTACTGATCTTGTCTTGCAATCGTTTCCTGACAGTTATAATGAGTTCATCATGAACTATAATATGAACGATATTAGTAAAACTCTGTCTGACTTATTGAACATGCTAAAGACAGCGGAACAGAGCATTAACAAAAGGCAAGGGCAAGGCCATAATGATGGTGCATAAGAAGAAGGGAAAATCAGTTGCCTCTACTTCAAAAGGAAAGCGCAAGAAAATTGCGAAATCCAAGGAAGCCCTAAAGCCTAGTGGAGGCGTGGCTAAAGGTGAGTGTCACTACTGCAGCCAGCCAGGTCACTGGAGGAGGAGTTGCCTTAAATATCTTGAGGATAAGAAGCTTGGAATAGTGATTCCACCACTACCAGGTATTTATGTTATAGACGTCAATCTTTCTATTTCTTCATCTTGGGTATTGGATACCGGATGTGGTTCTCACATTTGTCGTAATGTGCGGGATTTGAAAAGAAGTAGAAATTTGAGTAAAGGGGAGATAGATCTGCGCGTCGGGAATGGAGCAAGAGTTACTGCATTAGCTGTAGGCGTTTATGAGCTATCTTTGCCTTCTGGACTTATTTTAGAATTAGACAATTGCTTTTATGTGCCTGCTATGAGCAGAAACATTATTTCCATTTCTTGTTTGGACGAGAAGGGTTTTTCTAATTCAATAAAGGACAAGTGTTTCTCCATTTATTTTGATAGTATGCACTATTGTAGTGCGCATTTGTCTAATGGATTGTATATCCTTGATCTAAATAGTCCAATCTATAACATAAATACTAAAAGGATTAAAACTAACTATTTAAATCCTGCATATCTATGGCACTGTCGTTTAGGCCATATAAATGAGAAACGCATATCTAGACTCCATAAGGATGGACTTCTAGACTCATTTGATTTGGAATCATATGAGACATGTGAATCTTGTTTATTAGGAAAAATGACAAAGTCTCCTTTCAATAAGAAAGGTGAAAGGACTAGTGAGTTATTGGCACTCATACATACCGATGTATGCGGACCATTCCCCACGCCTGCCAGAGGTGGTTATACGTACTTCATCACATTCACTGATGATTTCAGTAGATATGGATTTGTATACCTTATGAAGGTCAAATCCGAGTCCTTTGAATTGTTCAAAGAATTCAAGAATGAAGTAGAAAATCAACTTGGTAAGAGTATTAAAGCTCTACGATCGGATCGTGGAGGAGAATACTTAAGCTAAGAGTTTGATGAGTATCTTAGAGAGTGTGCGATAGTATCCCATCTCACTCCATCCGGAACGCCACAATGGAATGGCGTGTCCGAGAGGAGGAATCGCAGGCTATTAGATATGGTGCGATCTATGATGTCTCAAACAGATCTTCCGATATCATTTTGGGGACATGCTCTAATGACGGCAGCTTTTACCATTAACCGCGTTCCATCCAAGTCATTCATGAAGACACCATATGAGATATGGACTGGGAAGCGTCCCATAGTGTCGTTTATGAGGATTTGGGGATGTGATGTCTATGTAAAACATTTACAAACAAACAAGCTCGGGCCCAAAGCGGATAAGTGTAAATTTGTGGGATATCCTAAGGAAACTAAAGGATATTATTTCTACAATCCCATCGAGAAAAAAGTGTTTGTTTCTCGGACCGGCGTGTTTCTAGAAAGAGAGTTTGTCTCTAAAGAAGCAAGTGGGAGGGCTGTAGAACTTGAAGAAATTCAAGAGCCACAAATCACTGAACAGATGATGGAACATGAACAGGAATCACAAGTAGTTGTGGAGGAACCTATTCAGGTAACACAGGAACTCCGTAGATCACGAAGAGTGCATCATGAGCCAGAGAGGTATGGACTTCTTGTGACTGAGCCCGATGACGTACCACTCATGGATGATGAGACTGCAAACTACGGAGAGGCCATGAAAGGCCCAGACTCTAAGAAGTGTCTAGAAGCCATGAGATCCGAAATGGATTTCATGTAAACCAACAAAGTATGCACTTTGATGGAACCACCCGAAGGGGCTCGGCCCATAGGGTGCAAGTGGGTCTTCAAGAAGAAGACCGACATGGGTGGCAAGGTAGTTGCCTATAAAGGGCGATTGGTAGCCAAAGGGTATAGACAGATTCATGGTATTGACTATGATGATACCTTTTCACCAGTCGCCATGAATAAATCCATTAGAATCCTACTTGCTATTGCAGCATACTACGACTATGAGATTTGGCAGATGGATGTCAAAACAGCATTCCTTTATGAGAACCTCCTCGAGGATGTGTACATGACACAACCGGAGGGTTATGAAGATCCATAGAATGCCAATAAAGTCTGTAAGCTGCAAAGATCCATTTATGGATTAAAGCAAGCTTCTAGGAGATGAAATCAACGTTTTGATAACGCAGTCAAAGAGTTTGGCTTCATCAAGAACGAAGATGAGCCTTGTTTTTACAAGAAGTTTAGTGGGAGCTCTGTAGTATTTCTGGTCTTGTATGTGGATGACATACTAACCATTGGAAACGACATTCCTACTTTGCAATCTGTAAAAGATTGGCTAGGAAAGTGCTTTGCAATGAAGGACATAGGAGACGCAGCCTATATACTTGGTATAAAGATATATAAAGATAGATCTAGAAGGTTGCTCGGCCTAAGTCAAAGTACATATATAGACAAGGTGTTGAAGAGGTTCAACATGAAAAATTCCAACAAGGGATTCTTGCCCATGTCTCATGGAGTCACTCTTTCTAAGAATGACTGCCCCTCCAATGAGATTGAGAAGGACCGCATGAGTAGGATACCCTATGCTTCGGCCATAGGATCCATCATGTATGCCATGTTGTGTACTAGACCATACGTATCATACGCGTTGAGTATGGTGAGAAGATACCAGTCCAATCCGGGTGAGAGTCACTAGATTGCTGTCAAGAACATCCTAAAGCACTTGAGAAGAACTAAGGATGTGTTCTTGATATTTGGAGGTAAGAAAGAGCTGAGTGTAAAGGGTTACACTGATGCAAGCTTCCAAACCGACAAAGATGACTACAGATCGCAGTCTCGATACGTCTTTTGCCTGATTGGAGGAGCTGTAAGCTGGAAGAGTTCCAAGCAATGGACAGTTGCTGATTCTACAACAGAAGCTGAGTACATTGCTGTTGCGGAAGCAGCAAAAGAGGCAGTTTGGATAAAGAATTTTATGACTGAGCTCGGTGTGGTCCCTAGCATCGTGGATCCCATAGAGTTGTACTGTGACAACTCCGGTGCGATCGCACAAGCCAAGGAACCAAGATCACACTAGAAATCAAAGCATGTACTTAGGAGATTCCATCTTATTCGTGATATGATCGATCGAGGAGATGTGAAGATGTGCAAGATTCCAACGGATGACAATGTTTCAGATCCGCTCACAAAACCTCTTGTGCGGCGAAAGCATAAAGGGAAGGCCAAATCTATAGGCATAAGAGATGCGCCAGATTAGCTCTAGTGCAAGTGGAAGACTGTTGGAATAGATGCCCTAGAGGCAATCGTATATTTAGCATGAACATTATTTTGGCTAGACTATTCATTTATTATATATTGTGATATTTAATATAATGAAGTTCGTAGATACAATTTGTTTTTATCTTAAATATCCCTAGTCCATTATATTGATTAATAGGACGATCAAATATAGACTAGTATGTGGGTAGATTGATATGGAGATATCAAGTCTAACACATGGGTATGCATTAGGGGTAATGGCATACTGGATTGACCCACAACGAGAAGGATACATTAGATTATCTCAAGTCACAATCGCTTCTCGTAGTGCTAATATAATTGCAATCCTTAGACTTGAAGTCACTAGATACTCTAGTTGTGAAATATTGTGCTTTGATGTTATCAAAAGTTACACCGTAACTGGGTAATTATAAAGATTGCTATCGGGCATGATAGGAAGCAAGCTTAGAGATCGTACTGATGTAGATAGGATATGTCCCTCCCACAAAATGGGAGTAAATATCCACGGCCACTCGAGGGATGAGGCTTATTGAATGACTGGCCAGACTCAGATAAATCAATATGGAGATATTGATGTTATCTGCTAGCATAAGCATATTCCCAGGATCGAGGAACTATGGATTGGATATATGAGTGTGACTACTTATTTCTCGTGTACAATCCGGATATGGAGACAAAGGGAAAGTGCAATATAAGATATTGGGCACAAGAGGTTTGTTGGGATCACTGACTATTTCCATTAGTTGGGTGGCATGGATGTGTTGCTAGACACCGCTCCATGTTAGCAAAAGTTACTACCAACTAAGTAGAAACCTATGGGGTCACACGTCAAATAGAGTAGAGATAGATTTGGGATTAATTAATATGATTAAATAATAAGAAGGATCATTGTGCAACACCTTGCAAACTTAGTAGGACTAATTTACAAGGAAGGGACTAATCCAAGTTCATGGAGAACTAGGAAGGACCTTTATGGAAACAACAAGTAGTTGTTGGAGTATATAAAGGAGGCTAGCTTCCTTCCCACTAATTGTGATTTGTTATTAGACACAACACAAAGAGAGTGGGAGAGAAAAAAAAGAAAGAGAGCAAGACAAGCCTAGGCCGACCGCCCTAGGCCGTCAGCCCCCTATCCCGTCGGCGCCAAATGAGGGCCGAACCCCTCCTTGTCCTTGTTGCTTTGATTCCTATTCCCTCTTCCTCCGGTTCAAGCTAGCACTTGTTGAAGGAAGAATCTAGATCTCACCTCTAGATGTGGATCAACCGTAGAGACGAGGACATCATTCTTCGTGTGATCTCACAAATCGAAAGGTACGCAATACTATGTCCTTTATCATGTTATGATGTCTCCTCCTGACGATCCGTGGTGGGCTTTGAAGTAGGATTAATTTTTGTTATTCCGCTGCGTTACCTACGTCAAAACCCAACATTAACTACTATTATTTCCCATGAGCCGGTAAGGAAAAAGGAGAGCGACAAGACGCAACTTCATGGAATCATGGCTACATCAGAGGGAAGTCAAGATCGTGGAAGGAGGCAACAGAAGGAGGCTCATAGGAGGGACCTTCCAAATCTAGAGGTGATGACTACAAGCTGCGATGTTTCTTTTTTAGTCAAGAAGTCCATATTCGAAAGCATTGTGAGAAGTACAAAGTGGCGAGGAAGATGAATCAACCATCAGAGGCAGCAGTCATTCAGAAGTCCGACAGTGATGAAGATCCAGTGGATGTGATGACAGTCACTTCAGGTAATGAGAACTCAGATTGGATTTTAGATTCTGGATGTTTGTTTCACATGTGTGCAGCCAGGCAGCAGTTTGCAACTTATCGAGCTTGTGATGGGGGTACTGTCAAGATGGCTAACAACTCGACTAATAAAGTTGTTGGTATGGGTACAGTAAGGTTTCGTAAGCTTGATAGGAGGATCTTGGCGCTAACGGGGGTGAGACATGTGCCAGACTTGAGGAAGAATCTGATCTCATTGGGGATGTTGGACAGTGAGGGTTGTAGAGTCTCAATTCAAGGTGGAGAAATTGAGGTTGTGTCTACGACAGACAAGACTGTGCTGCATGGGAAATTGGTTGATGGTCTATACAAACTTGTGGGGAGTGTTGTGACATGTGGATCTTCTGTCAAACAAGAGGCAAGGAATATAGATGGGCGAGATACGCATGCGGGGTATATGAATGAACAAGGGAAGTAACTAAGGAGATGCATCAAGAAAGGACGCGAAGGAGCACGAGGTGGACGTTCAAGGGCGTTCAAGCGCAAGACGAAGAAGGTGCAGGCTACACAAGAGTTGCAAGTTGTTCAAGGATGTTGTCCAGTCAAATTGATCGAGACGCATATGAAGGTTGACGATCCACCATTGATGAGAACATCAATGAAGAAAACTTATGCAGAAGTGAAGAGGAACCGAGTCTCGTTTGCACTTGATATGGATGGTGGTGGTCTCTCCAATGATGTTCGAGCAGGTGGAGAGGTGGAGCCACACCGCTCCCCAAAGTAGCAGACTTTGGGACGCACCCGTGTCAGGGGTGCGAGGAGTCGCCCCAGGGAGGGGGCGCGAATGGGAGCATCTCGGTGGAGGTGCTGTGAGGGGTCGTGCATGACGAGCATGGCAGATGCGGCGGAGTTTACATCAACAGCGGAGTTGGCTGAGGAATTTGATGGCGCTTGCAAAATTCAAGCCAATGTGGAGTTTGTTGCGTTTGTCTCGAATTCCGCAAGACGAATAGTGTACGCGATGCGTCTGATTTTTTCTCTGAGGATGTGATCTCTCAGGAGGTGATAGCTTGGGCTTGGTGGGCTTTTCCACATCCTCTAGTTTAGTAGAAATAGAGGTGCTAGCTATTGTTTTATTCATAAGTTCAACTCATGAGTGGCACCAAGTTTAGTGTGTGGGAGAGTTGAGAGGCTTGTAGAGAGAAATGTGGGTGTACGGTTTTCGTACTAGTGAAAATTATTTCTTGCCCGTGCACGTAGGCAACTTGCCGAAGCACGTTAAATATTGTGTTCTTTATTTTCTCTTTCTCCTACATCGCGTGTTCATGTAGTGATCGTGTTTGATTTTCCGTTGCGCGGGATTTCGACGTGTTAAATCTCAACAGTTATTAGAGCAAAATATTCAGGATTTCTACCTGTAATAACCGTGGGGGACAAAATCACATTCACTGCCAACCAACCAAAAACCCTCATGGAGGGCGACAAAATAAAAGGACCATTCTATCCTACATATACAAACTCTTGAACTGAGAAGGAAGCTCACTCACGAAGCTGCACTCAACAAAATGTATAAGATTCTCAGAAAAGTGCATGTATGATATGCTGGCCCGAGCCTTAACTAAGGGGGCTCGTCGGCTGGCTGGCTCATCCATGAGGGAAGGCCCAGACCTAACCCGAGGCTGCCCCAAGCCTTGGAGCTGATTTGGAAATATTTCCACCTCCTTCAGCTGGAAGGAAGTTTAGTGCAACTATCATTAGTCTCTTTCTTTGTGCCCAGGGGAGTAGATTTCGTGCTTCTGAGATTGATTATAGGAGTTTATTAAACTTCCAGGGGCAATCCATGTGAAAGAACATTCTTCTACATGGTGTCACTCCAAAAACCCTCATGTTCCTAGGTCTCCATTATCTGTTTCCCATCTCTCTCATTTCACTCTCCAAGGTAGTCTCTCTTTTCCTCTAATTTCTCCAAAAAGAAGCTGTTTCCAAAGACAGCTAACTCTGGATCTAAAAGTCCCGCCAACTTTGGACTTCGTTAAAGATCATAGGGAAAAAGAGGGGTTACATGTTAGTGGGAGCTGGGAACATGTCGAGTTAATGTTTTGACACATTTTAGGTTTATCATTGATTCGAGTTTTTATTATTGTTATGAGGGCAACAATGCAAACACCAATGTGTCATCTTTTAGTTATAGTGACCACCCGAAGACTACAAATCAATGAAGAGCCACGTGATAATAAAGTGTGTGTTGCGAACTTATGTTTAGTTGCTAAAATGGCTTACTTAGATCAATAAATAGTAGTATGTGTTATTCACTTATTCCATTTCGTGAGCAAGAAGTCGGAAATTCACATAGAGAAGAAACGAACAAACATCGCAGAGATGGAGTGAAATCTTCATTCATTTCTTTCTCGAGAATAAACACATGTATGTGCTTACAAGGCACAGTGCAACTGTGAAATTATTTCTTTGCCAATCACTAAGTGACACCTGTCACTAATTAAGAAAAGAAAAAACAAATGAAAAATTCAACTCAAACGTTACACAAAACAACTCGTTAGACTAGGGCCCCAATTTGTTATTGTTATGACATAAGAGTTATGAGCAAGAACGACTAAATGGATAATCAAGAACGTTCAAAGAATTAACGTGATTCATTAACAAAGTCGCTAGCTATCTTCACGGTTCGAAAATTCAATTTATTACTCATGAGGAATCTGGTTACAACCCCCGCACTCGCATAAAAGTTTAGCCGCGACCCTAAATGCTTATATAGACCAAGATAACGAAACTTGATGCCCAAGACAACCCGGGACCTTCCAAAACGCAATAAGGAAACAATTAAGTTGTCTGAGCCCCGACGCTCGTCTTACAACCAGCCCTTCCTGGTCGTACGACTAGCAGGAACTTTCTACTGTTGTTGCTTCATTTTTGTGTACAAGGAAAGATCTGGACTGGATCCTAACGTATACCTGTAACACAAACAATACACAAAAGCTTAAATAAGGATGAGAATAATATAAGTGAGTAAGGGACAAGAGTAAGCCAAGTATGCTATCCAAGAGAGAGACAGTAAAGCAATATGGTTAAGAATTCTGAACCCCTATCATAGGATGACCTTCATATATATACTAGTCTTAGGACAGCAGTTACGAGTAGTTATATAACCGCAGGTAGTGGTTATATAACTACCTCGCATGCGGGCATATCGCAAGTCTCCTGAGTAACATACAAGGGTCGCATGCGAGTATGAGCATACCTCGCACGCGACGAACCTAACTCTAGCCTCTATACCACTTAAACCCTTAACTCTGAGTATGCAAGGATTATATGCGAGAGAACCCAGTCTCACAGTCTCCATGTGGATATGCGAGTAAACAATAATTATTATACAATGCATGTGGAGTGACGACATGTCTTACCTGTGAGGCCACATGGATGAGTGTTGGATGTCGTCGGACTAAGATATCTACAGTTTTCCTTGTCTTCCCCGCTTTGTTGCTTGACCGATTTGCTCGAGTTTCGAGTTACTTCAACATCTCTCCACCTTAACTGGAATATCCTAGCAATCAGAACTAGAATCGATGCTTTCATCCACAACTTGAGACTGATGCAAATCCTACAATCAGAAACTAGTATATGTCCCGGATGCATTGGGTGTTTCTCCAATGAGTTCCTACAACGGATGCGCCAGATCCACGGATGCACTTACAGAAACAGAAACATGTGCTCCACGTTGAACCATATTCACATACATTCACTGAGACAAGACCAATTTCATTCAAGATGAGCTCCAAATGACGCCAAAACCAGTGCACCAAGAAAAGTGCAAGGAGTGTTGCCAGAACAGATCCACAATAACTAGTACCAGAACAGATGCGAGCCAAAAAAACGTGTCAAGTACACGCCATAGACAGATGCATGCCAGAAACAAACTCGTGCATAATGGGCTTCAGAACCAGATCGTGTGCCAGATGCTCCATGCCAGGAGCCCAGATAGACCCCGAGGGGCTCAAAGAATTAGGCTATCCTCAAAAGCCCCTCCGCCTTCATCCAAAGTTTCACATCCAGGGTTCTTCTTGGGATACTCCATCTTCCAATGGCTTTTCTCCTTACAATAGGCTACATCCCTCATTAACGTGGAGCCTGCAAATCGCATGTACTCCTTACTCTTGCATCGTTTGACCATCAAAACCGGAATCATGATCGTCTGAACATGTATATAGAGCCATATGTCACATATCCCTGGTGTGATGAAGAGGTGATATAACCTCTTCTAGATTTACAGTATATTTTCCAACAATGAAAGACTCTACGAAACTCTCATACGATGGAGGTAGAGACACCAACAGAATTAAGGAAGCATATCCATCACTCACAATCTTATCACTATTGAGCGATTCAAGCAAAATAGTGTTTAGTTTTTCTAAGTAATCCATGATATGTGTACCTTCAGACATGCGCAGACTAAACAATCGATGTTTCAGCATCAGCATGTTGGTGAGAAACTTCGTCGTGTAGAGGCTCTCCAACTTAATCCACTAGGCAGCCGCCGTCTCCTGATATGCGACTTCAGTGATCACATCGTCCACGAGGCACATCATAATCGTTGTCTGCGTCTTCTCCTCCATTGTCAGATACTCAACGGTGGTTGTATATGTGCCCTTATTATCTACCTCCAACGGAAACCAAAGACCTTGCTACTTCAATAAAGCAGGCATCTTGATATGCCACAGATTGAAGTTGTTTCTCCCGGTGAAACAACTAGCAAACCCCTAGCTCTCATCCTGATATGCCACAGACTGAAGTTGCTCGATCTTGAGTATTGAACATAACATCGTTGTTCTCAAAACCCTAGTTCTCATACCAGTTTGTTATAACTTGGAATATTGAGCAAGAAAGGCCAAACGAATAGTCAAGAACACACAGAGAATTCACGTGGTTCACTAGCAAAGTTGCTAGCTACCTCCACGGCCCGAAAACCCGATTTATTACTTAACCTCGATTAAAACCCACACACTCTCATACAAGTTTAGGCACGACCCCAGACTATTATATAGACCTAGAGAACGAAACATGTTTCCCAAGACAACACGGAACCTTCCAAAACACAGCAAGAGAAAAACTAAACTCCCCCAACCCTGACCCGGGTCTTATGACCAGCACAAACTTCCAGCAGATGGTTCTTCGTTTTTCTTATCTTCCGCACTTTGTTGCTTGCTCGATTTGCTAGAGTTTGGAGTTACTTCATGTAGAAAATTGAGAGAACAATATGGTGGAATTGGATTTTCTCATATATCAAAGAACATGTACATGTACACTATTTATAATCTACGCAATATTTGGAAAACTAAACTATTCCTAAAATTAATTATGGAATTGATTAGCCTGTAATAAAGAAGATATATATGCAGTTCCTAAAAAATCAACAAGTGATTTTATGAGCTTAATATTCCAGCTCATCAATCCCTCGAAATATGCAATTAGCCTTCAGAGGTTAATCTGCTTTCCATCACTCCCCCTCAAGCTGGTTTGAAAATATCTTCCATGGCCAGCTTGCAAGTTAATTTCTCAAATTTTCTCTTGGATAATCCCTTTGTAAAAATATCAGCAACTTGTTCTTCGCTTGGTGATAACTCCGTTTTCGGAGTTATTTTATGCCTTTTATTTCTACGTTTTGCGTGCTTATAATGGAGAATTTGTCGTCTTTTGAGTGAATTAAGCGTAAATGTGATTATGTGAGTTCATGTGCAATACTTGTTAAATCCGGGCGTTTCTTTAGATTTTTGAGCTTTTATTGTGATATGATCGCGGGTTGTGTTTTCGTGTTGTGATTCGCAGGAAAACAGGGCTTGGAGGATCGTGCGGGATTTGGAAGCGAACTTCGGAAACAAGGAACTCAAAGGCAAGTCAAAAGGAAGGAGAAAGTCAAAGAAAGTCAGAGGAAGGTCAAGGGAAGAAAGAATGGAAGAAGAAAGTCAAAGAGTGGAAGATAAAAGTCAAAGGAGGCAAAAAGAGGGCTGGACACAGAAGTCTTCGTGCGAAGACATTTGTCTTCGTGCGAAGACATTATACTTAGCCAAAATTCAGCCTTGCAAAATTCTCTTCGCAAACACACTTGCAGTATCTAAATGAGAAGGCCTTCGCACGAAGAGGCAGAAGTCTTCGTACGAAGACTCTTCGTGCGAAGACAACTGTCTTCGTGCGAAGAGATCGTGGGACAGAGCAGTTTTTTTTGGGGCTTTTTCGTATTATATCCAAACTTTGTAATATTATTATGGGAACATATTTAAGGCTTTTAGGTCGACTTTTTCAGTAGTTTTTGGAGATTAGAGACATCTTTGGAGATCAAGAAGCCTTGGAGAGAGCTTAGGAGCTTTTGGATCATTCGTTTGGATTCTAAACTCTCGTTTTTCTTGATTTTTATGTTTAAACTCATTATAATCGTCGTTTTGATTATGAATATGAGTAGCTAAACACTTTTTACTGGGAATTCTCGTTTGGTGTAGCTAGGGTTTGATCTAAAGTTGATGTTTTGATGATTGTAATGCATGCTTAAGCTTAATCTCTCGTGTTTATTCATTATTATGGATTATTTACGTTCTTAATCTTATTATCTTTGCGAGTAGCTAACGTAGAGATAGAATCAATTAGTTTTCACGCGGTAACTCCGTGATAACTAGTCGGTACATTGAATAATCCACCTAGTCGTATCAATGCTTGGTAACTCGGCATCGTTAACTAGGATCGTTAAAGTAGAATTACATTATTAATGCATGCTTAAAGCTAAATTAGGCTTGGTAACTTGGTCTAGTTTAACCTAAGTATAGTGGACTTGTTTGGTAACTCGGTAAGTTCAACCTTGCTTGATTAATAGTGAATAACACGTGGTTGTTTTACAAATCAAAACATAAATTTAGAACAACCTAGTGAACCTAGAGAATTCCCGGTACTTTTCCCTTATTGATAAAAACCTCCAATTATTCATTCTTTATTAATCGTGAATTACTTCACTTGGTTAATTGAGAATATTGCATTTATTTTCTTAGAATTAGATAAAAACACAACTTGCGACTTGCCCACATAAGGTTTAGAATAGTAATTAATTTAAACAAAGTCCCTTGGGTTCGACAACCCGGATTTCCGGTTTATTACTACACACGACGGCTGTGCACTTGCAGTTGGAACGTACCAAGTTTTTGGCGCCGTTGCCGGGGACTTCGGCTAAATTAGTTATAATTCCTAGCCTTAGGGATTTTAATTTATTGTTTATATCCGTTACTCACCTACGTTTTGCGTGTTTCGTGATTTCAGGTTGATTTACTCGGTGCATGACCCGTTCTCGAGACGAGCCTTTGTATCCAACGTTTGAAGACCCGGAATCCTTATTAAAAGCACAGCGTAGAGACAAGAGGAATTCAAGCTCAGTAGTTATGGATGAAGAAACGAGAGCTGAGTTTGAGAGGATCCGCAAAGGTATGCAGGATGCGGAAGCAGCTAGAGCTGCAGCTGTAGAGGAGGCTGCACAAAGAGCCGCAGAAGCTGAGGAGGTGAGAGCTCAAATGGCTGAGATGCAGGCAAGGATGGATCGCATGGCTCCCCCAAATCCACAACCACGTCATGGTGTGGGGGCACAAGTGGCGAACATCGGTGGGAACAACAATGGTAATAATGGGGAAAACAACAGGCAGAACAATGCTGAGAATGAAGAACGCCCGATGGTGGATTATTTCAGGACTACTCCAGCATGTTATCAGCCTACCATTGTCAGGCCACAGATCAATGCCCAACACTTCGAGTTGCGCCAACATATGATCAACATGGTTCGTGATGAGTGCGCATTCAACGGAGCTCCAGGAGATGACCCCAATCACCATCTGCTGGTATTCGAGCAAATCACATCAACCCTGCACGATCAGCGAGTTCCAGATGAAACAGTTAAGCTTTTACTATTTCCATTCTCCTTATCTGGAAAAGCCAAGAAGTGGCTTATGGAGCTGCCAGCTGGTAGCATAGTGACATGGGCGGATTGTTGTCATGAGTTTCTGAGGAAGTATTTGCCACCATCCAGAGTCGCGCAGCAGATGGCAGAGATTGCAAAATTCACTCAGGATGAAGACAGCTCGTTGGGATATGCGTGGAGGAAGTTCAGCCAAATTCTCCGTAGATGTCCGAATCATGGAGAGCCATGGCACAAGCTCTTCCATTATTTCTACACTGCATTAGACAAGGAGACAGCTGACCAGTTAGATATGCTAGCTGGAGGTAATTTTATGGGACTTGGAGCACAGCGAGCTCAAGATTTGCTGAACAACGCGTCAAAGAGAGAGACTACACGATCTGAAACGCGTAGGTACTCCAAACCGGGGGATACATCCTTAGTCAACAAGATTGAATCGATGGAACAAAAGTTGGAATCCATGACTTCAGCATTTCACGGTATGCACCCTCCAACACAGAAGCCCATGGGTGAATTACTAGCAGATGAAAGCCAGGGATATGATAACAGTGTTGAAGATGTGAATTTTTTGCGACAGCAGCAATGGCCTAACACCTATCATCCCAACAATCGTAATCACCCCAACTTCAGCTATGCCAATCCGAACAGTGGATTATATGCACCGGGTCAGAGGCCTAATGTTCCATATCAAGCGCAAAGGCAAGCTCCACAGCAGCAGGCTCCACAAAAAGAAGAGCAAGAGACAAATGCTCTATTGAGAAAGCTCCTAGCCAATCACGACAGGATGGAGAGCGCGATTGTCTCAATACAAGCAACAATAAAAAGCCATGAGACTCAGATTGGGCAGATCGCCAATCAAAATATCAAGCTTCCACCAGGCATGCTTCCAGCAAATACCATCACTCCTAACGAGCAGCTAAATGCCATCACAACTCGCAGTGGCATCACTACTGAGGACCCCCCATATCCTAGCCACGCGCGAGCTGAGGCGACTAAGGCCACTGAGAAAGCTTTGGATGAAGAGATTCCCGTACCTACCGTGAGTCCCCAATCAAAGGACACGGTGAGGAAGTCGGATGAGAAGCAGAAGCCTAGGGAGGAATACAGTGTGCGAGTGCCATACCCGCAGAGATTGAAGAGCCAAGAGGATGCCAAGCATTTCAAGAAGTTTGTGGATATCTTCAGGAAACTGCACATTAATATACCTTTTGCAGAGGCCATCTCACAAATGCCGAAATATGCCAAATTTCTCAAGGACCTCCTTTCTAATAGGAGGCGCATGGATGACTTTGAAACCGTGACTCTAAATGAGGAGTGTAGCGCCGTTGTGCAAAAAGCGCTACCAAAGAAGATGAAAGATCCGGGCGATTTCATCATTCCTGTCACATTGGGAGACGCATTTCATGGGAGGGCATTGTGTGACCTTGGTGCAAGTATTAATTTGATGCCTACATCGGTTTTTGAGCAACTTGGTGTAGGAGATCCTAAGCCTACAAGGATGTGTTTGCAGATGGCTGATCGCACGATAAAACGCCCCAGGGGTGTTTTAGAGGATGTATTAGTGAGAGTTGAAGGACTCATCTTCCCAGCGGATTTTGTGATCTTAGACATGGAGGCCGACGATGATGTTCCTCTTATTTTGGGCCGTCCATTCCTGGCCACTGGGAGAACTATCATTGATGTGGCCAATGGGGAGCTGATTATGCAGATCAACGATGAGAAGGTGGCCTTCAATGTATTTGAGGCTATGAAGTTTCCCGCATACGCGGTGAGCGAGCAGTTCTTTGGGGTGGAGGCACACACGCTGGACGGGGAGGACGATATTTTGTTGGAGCAACTATATGAGGAGCTTGCTCTATTTGATTCCAGCGAGAAAGAGCAAGCCTTAGATGTTCATTGGCGCCCACCATTACCCCTCTTTAATGAGGGAAGCAGGAAGATTCTTACTCCTTCTCTTATTACTGCTCCTGTTTTAGAGTTAAAGCCTTTACCTGTTCATTTGAAATATTTATACTTGGGATCTAATGATACTTTACCTGTGATTGTATCTGCATGTTTAGACAGGGAACAGGAGGAGCAGCTTCTCGAGGTACTACAGAAGAGGAAAGCAGCTATGGGATGGACAATAGCAGATATTAAGGGGATCAGCCCCACAGTTTGCCAGCATAAGATCAGACTCATGGAAGACAAGAAGCCGGTAGTTCAATTTCAGCGCCGCCTCAACCCTCACATGCAGGAGGTGGTGAAGAAAGAGGTGCTTAAATGGTTGGAAGCAGGTATCATCTATCCGATTTCCGACAGCACGTGGACTAGCCCGGTACAATGTGTTCCCAAGAAGGGAGGTATAACTGTGGTGGAAGGGGAAAAAGGTGATCAAATTGCCACACGTACCGTTACTGGGTGGAGAGTTTGCATGGACTACCGCAAACTCAATGATGCCACTTTGAAGGATCATTTTCCCCTCCCATTCGTGGACCAGATGCTTGATAGGCTAGCTCACCATTCACACTACTGCTTTTTGGATGGATATTCTGGGTATAATCAGATAGCGATTGAGCCAGCTGACCAGGAGAAGACGACATTCACTTGTCCATATGGGACGTTTGCATTCAGACGCATGCCCTTTGGGCTATGCAATGCCCCAGCTACGTTTCAGAGGTGTATGATGTCTATCTTCTCAGACATGATGGAGCAAAATTTTGAAGTCTTCATGGATGATTTTTCGCTTTATGGTGATGGGTTCGAAGACTGTCTCCAGCAGCTAGCTCGGGTACTGGACAGATGTATTGACACCAACCTAGTGCTTAACTGGGAGAAGTGCCATTTCATGGTGACCGAGGAAATAGTGTTGGGGCACAAGATCTCCAATAAAGGTTTAGAGGTAGACCGGGCGAAGATTGAGGTGATTGAGAAGCTTCCTTACCCTACGTCTGTCAAAGGGGTACGGAGTTTCTTGGGACATGCAGGTTTCTATCGGCGCTTCATTAAGGACTTTTCGAAAATCACAAAGCCTTTATCTGGTTTGCTTGAGAAAGATGCCGTGTTTGATTTCAATGAAGACTGCAAGACAGCTTTTGATTTGCTCAAGAAAAAGCTGATTAGTTCTCCCATTATAGCCACTCCAGACTGGACTCTACCGTTCGAACTTATGTGTGATGCCAGCGATTACGCGGTGGGAGCAGTGCTGGGACAGCGGAAAGACAAGGTAGTTCATGTTATTTACTATGCTAGTCGTACTCTTAACACTGCACAGGTTAATTATGCCACCACGGAGAAAGAGATGTTGGCTATTATCTTCGCATTGGACAAGTTTCGTCCATACCTTGTGGGTTCTCAGGTGACTATTTTCACGGACCATGCAGCCCTCAAGTATCTTCTTGCGAAGAAGGATGCGAAGCCTAGATTGATCCGATGGGTGTTGCTAATGCAAGAGTTTGACATAGTGATAAAGGACAAAAAGGGTGTAGAGAACGTTGTTGCAGACCATTTGTCACGACTGGATAACGAAAAACAAGAAGATGTGCCGATTAGAGAAGACTTTCCAGACGAACACCTTATGGTAGTGGTAGCAGCTGTGCCTTGGTTTGCGGATTTGGCAAATTTCAAGGCGCTCAAAATTGTCCCGAAAGACATGACGTTCCATCAGAAAAAGAAATTTTTCGCAGATGCACGACACTATTTCTGGGATGACCCTTATTTGTTTAGGTTGGGAGCTGACAATGTGTTGAGAAGATGCGTAGCTGAGCCAGACACTTTGGACATTCTTAGACACTGCCACGAATTGAATTGCGGAGGACATTTTGGCAAAGCGCGTACTGTGGCAAAGGTATTGCAAAGTGGATTTTACTGGCCTACTTTACATAAAGATGCTCATCTATTTGTGCAGCAATGTGATCGATGTCAGAGAACCGGCAATATCTCCAGCCGAAACGAGATGCCTCAAAATTTCGTGTTGGAAGTAGAGCCCTTTGATGTCTGGGGCATCGATTTCATGGGACCATTCCCGTCTTCACTTGGCAATCTTTATATACTGTTAGCTGTGGATTATGTGACCAAGTGGGTGGAGGCAATGGCCTGCCCCAAAAACGATGGAGCTACTGTAGAGAGATTCGTGCGGAAGAGCATTTTTACACGGTTTGGAACTCCCAGAGCCATAATCAGTGATGAAGGATCGCATTTTGTGAATAAAGTCTTTGCCAATGTCTTGAGCAAATATGGGGTAAAGACGCACAAGATATCACTGGCCTATCATCCGCAGTCGAATGGGCAAGCAGAAGTTTCTAACCGAGAGATAAAAGGGATTCTGGAGAAGACAGTCAACCCGGGACGCAAGGATTGGTCTCTGCATTTAGACGACAGCTTATGGGCGTATAGGACTGCTTACAAGACTCCTTTGGGCATGTCTCCCTACCAGTTAGTGTTTGGGAAGTCGTGTCATCTTCGGTGGAACTTGAGCACAAGGCATTCTGGGCTTTGAAGAAGATCAATTTGGACGCTAAGCTCTCAGGTGAGCTACTAAAGCAAGCACTACTTGAACTTGAAGAATTTCGTTTGATGGCGTATGAAAGTGCGAAAATCTATAAGGAGAGGACAAAACTGTGGCACGACAGGCACATCATCCCGAGAGACTTCAAGGTAGGACAGAAAGTATTGATCTTCAATGCAAGACTAAAGCTGTTTCCAGGGAAACTGAAATCTAGGTGGAGTGGTCCCTACACGATTACTGAAGTTTATCCCTGGGGATCTCTTGAGGTAGAGGATGCAAATGGGAACAGGTTTAAGGTGAATGGCCAGAGAGCAAAACCGTACGTGGACGGGAATTTCATTGGAGTCATTGAGTGGCTTCATGCAACTCCCGCAACTTGAAATATCTCTGAGGTAACTGGGTCGGGCCGTCGACCTTAAATTACAAAGCGCTTGTTGGGAGGCATCCCAACCTATTTATTGCTTTAGGATAGGTTTTAATACTGTTTTGTAATTTTTATTCGGTTTGACTTTATTGAGAGGTGCGAGAGAGTGGATTTAATATTTCCAACGAGTATGTGCAGGAATACGAGGTGAAAGGCCTATTTCGGATCCCCCTTCTTGATGCGCGCATGCGAAACAGAGTAAAAAGTCCAGATTTGCAGCTAAATACGCGTATCGGGATCCGAAATGAAGGAATTGAAGGTAGAAGCCATTTCTGCATCTATTCAACACACGCACCTGCGGAAGATCATGTTCCCGGACTCCCCGTCTTGATTTGCGCAAGAATTTAATTAGTGAACGGAGAAAGCTAGCACGCCGGCACGGATTACGAGGTGAAATTTTGAAGGACAGACTGAAATAAAGATTGAATAGCGCCAACGTGTGGGGGTGGTCGAGAGCTTTCTGTAGACAGGTGGATCGCGCAAATCGGAGTCCGGATGAAGAAGTTACGCCAAAAAGGATGTTTTAGCAAGTAAAACGAGGCCAAAAGCATCCGGAAATGCAAAACGTGCCTTGGAACGCGTGAAATTGACAAATAAAATATTCCCCGGATTTTGGGCGTGTTTTAAGGTAAAAAGGGAGTCTCGAGGTCGAGGAGCTCCGTCGAAAAGCAAAGTCGCGATCGGATACGCGAAAAATCGACAAAAAGGATGTTTTTGGCACAATTCAGCATTGTCTTCGTATGAAGACAATTGTCTTCGTAGGAAGACTCTATACTTAGAAAAAATTTCAAGCTCTGAATTGTCTTCTCAAAACCAAGTGCAGTATCTATGTGAGAAGACCTTCGTGCGAAGACAAATTGTCTTCGTACGAAGACTCTTCGCACGAAGAGAAATGTCTTCGCACGAAGACATCGCGCAAAAGGTCAGATTTGGCCACGCACGGACAAAGGTTTGAAGTTACTTCTTGGGGGCTTTTTAGACTTTTTGGCATGAGTGAAAGCTTCATCACCTGCAGATCGACCAATTCCCTCATTCTTCATCTTCAACAGCAACCTTCTCCTCCATAGCCGCACCACACTCAAATCGCCTCCCCCATTGTTTCTTCACCAAATTCAGCAACCAACCTAGGGTTTTGTTCGCAAATCAAAGGAGAACAAGATTTCAGAGGAGTTTTTGAGTGAGAGTAAGAGACAAGAGAGAAATCAGAGGAGGAAGGAGCTAGGGTTTTGAAGAAGAACTGAGAAATTGGACGAGTTACAGCTTGATTCAGCTTACGGACGAGAAGGAAACACTAACGGGGACTACGCAAGGAGTACGGAGCATCAAGCAATTCGAGATTTCGACAAATTTTTCCGGCACCATCAAAATCAGTCCGGGTTTGTCAAAATTGTGAAATTTTTGCGTCCGTAAGACTTGCTCCGGACGCGTAGGTACAATCTGAACTTCCTATTTTCATATTCGAGTCCTAGGCACATTGAGTAAAAGCCCGAATTATATTTTGTTGCGCTTAGAAGCGTATTTGGGGGCGATTGCGTAAAGTCCTAGGAATTATTTGCTTACGTGCCTACGTGT
Organism: Linanthus parryae; assembly: GCA_023055425.1. Lineage (NCBI taxonomy): Eukaryota > Viridiplantae > Streptophyta > Magnoliopsida > Ericales > Polemoniaceae > Linanthus > Linanthus parryae. The sequence continues at coordinate 26,789,572 of JALGPY010000011.1, read as the reverse complement.
TTCGTTTAGTATACACTTCTTGTTCACGTGCACAATTGTTGAATTGTTCGTTTTACTTGAAATTGAATTTTAAATGGCGGGTGGAAAGAAACGGAAGACGGGAGAGGGGTCTTCGCAAGAAGCATCGGGGTCGGGCGATCCTCAATTAGAGATTCCGCCTACTCCCCAATATGCCATCTTGACTGCCCCTTTCCCGGCTAAACCGGGTATTGTTGGCCGACGAACGGCTAAAGCTAATTTGAAAGAGCGTAGTATTGCGCCAGGATATTATGATAGCTACCGTTTTGTCACTTACGAGGCCCACATTGACTCTCGTAAAGATACCTATTTGACCAAGAACGGGCAGCCCGAAAAGGCATTTCCATTGCACGAGGACATGCCTCAAGCAATTAAGGAAATTTTTGAGCGCGAGAAGCTTGCCAATTGGTTTAAGCTAGTAGGGCCGTCTAGTTCGCATATTACTCGAGAGTTTTTGTTCAATTTGCGTTATGCAAAGGATGGTGAGAGTCAAGATCCTCGTCTTGTGTACTGTCGGAACAATTGGATAGTCTTCACGCCAGAGACTATCGCATTGGCCATGGGTTTCCCCGCTTTGAAAGAGGGTTGTGGGTTAGAGACGGTTCTTCGTAGTGAGAACCTTTGGTCTCGTTTAAATGCTTTTTGCTTTGCGAAGGGGGTTGATCCATGGGACAGGAAAGGGGAGGTGCTTCATTGGAAGGCCGAGAAGAAGTTTTATAGGCCGGAGGCTAGGTGGTGCTGTGAATTGTTAGAAAACTGGGTTTTGGGAATCACACGAAACCCTAGTTACACTTTCCGCCTCTCTGTCTGGGCTCTTTGTCTTTACACCGGGGTTAGAATTAATATCCCCAAACTGATTTGGGAGAACTGTCTTGAGAGGGTGTCGAGGACGAACAAATTGGGCCCCGGTCATACTTGCTTGATCACTCACCTAGCCAAAACTACCGAAGTAGTCATAGGGAGAGATATGGACTTGAAAGCGTTTACTGCTCGGAAGTGGCATAGGTTTGATGAGACGGCGAGGAAGAAGGGAAAGGGTAGGAGGATGAACACCTCTAGGTTTGACAACCAGGTTGCCTACGACCACCTGCGAGAGGAGATGGCCCGGGATAGACTTGAGAGAAGACGCCAGTTTGCCCACACTCGGGACAATCAGGCGAAGCTGGGAGGATTGATCCAGATGGTTGGCCAGTGGGTTATACAGTCTAGTGGTCAGGCGGCGGGGGAGTTTGTTCCACCGGTCCCGACGGCGGATCCGTGGTTCCAGGAGGATGAATTTGAGTATCCGGTTCCGCCGAGTGAGGATGAAGAAGAAGAAGAAGATGAGGAGGAAGAAGATGATGAGGATGAGGAAGATGACGAGTAGTGGAGTGTGCCCTCGTGCTAGAATTGTTGAGTCCTCGTGTTATCGTTGAGGACAACGATGCATTCTAGTGTGGGGGTGGTTGAATCCTTTTTACTAGTCAGTGTCGTGTCTTTGCATCGCCAGTGTCAGCATGTAGTTAGAGATTTTTGGTTATGTCCTTATTTTTCTTTTTATTATTCATTTTTTTTTTTGCACGTTTTGGTATTTTTGAGTCAACCCACCCTTGTTGAGTCGTTAGTCAAGTTGGCCTTGCATATAGTATAGGTAAAAAAAAAATCTAAAAATGTGAAAACACCAAAAAAATTAAAAATTTGAGAAAGGGCAATTGAAAAAAGCTGAAAATTCGGTAAAATCGAGAAGTGTGAGACTTTTAGGCATAGGGCGTGAATTGCGATCGAGAGTGACGATGTGAGTTTCCCTTAGTAAGTATAGAGAAACTTTCTTTACGAGAATGCGTGCCTATTTTACACACGAACTTAATTCTTTCAAATTTAAAGTGTGTGCCTAATTTTCTTACAAGAGTTGAGCTAGGTGTGAGCTAAACAAGCCGAACGTTCTTGTGTACGTCTTAGGTAGTCGCCAACCCGCCTCGTAGTGGCACACAGAACAGCTGTGCGAGGTGTGTATTAGAGCACTCACTGCTTATAGAACTTACCTTGTAGGACCACTAGTAAACCCGGATTTGAACCATGGATTCTTTGACAACCTTTGGACTTAGGGTGACGATTCTTGGCCTTCAGCATTGATTGGTTAGAATCACCGCTTTAGTGCGTCACGAGGGTGTTGTAGTTGAGGGGGTTCGATGAGGGAGTACTTCAGGCTATATTTGTGTGAGTCTTACATATCGCATGCACTTCATTTGTGATCTTCGAGGGGAATGCGAGGGTGAGTGAGAGTAGGCTTGCGCACTTCGGTGTGGCGGTGTTCCATGGCATTACAACATGGACACAAGTGAGGAGAGCCGTGAGTGTGTATCATCTAATACACACAAAACTTGGGTTGGGAGAATTTAATAGGTGGATCGTGCTAGGTACCGGATCTTACTCATCAGGGTGTAGGAGGTTTGGTTGGATTAGGCACGAGACAGACATTTGATCGACTACTTGAGAGGGGACAGGATTACATTCAAGTGTGGGGGTGTCGACATTTGACTTCGGACATCGAGATTGCGTTTGCGACGACTCCATCCCCACACATGCTCTTTTATGTTAGCGGCTTTGTTGGTTACACCGAGGATTTTATTGAGATAGGGAGAGACATTTATTTGTGATTTATACGTGTTGATTTGGATATTGTCTCTCCTTACGATTATATGTTAGCTTGGCACTTGGAAGACCACTCGTGAAAGATATTGAAGGAATTGTGCAGGAATTTGAAAAAAAAAAAAAAATCAGAAAAAAAAATCAGAAAAAAAAAGAGAGAAAAAAAGGAGAGATGAATAAAGGAAGAATGAAAAGTTTGTGGAAGAACGAGTGGAGAAGCGACTAGTTCACGAACGGGAAATTTTGGCTTATACATTATTCATGACAATAGCCGCGGAGATCGTAATTGTACCGGGGTGTGAGGGGATCGAGGGCCGGAGATGGTGAGTTTCGGGCTTGGTTTCCATCATTGTTGTGAGGGTGTGTGAGCTATGGTATTTGTGAGAATGTGACGCTTTAGGACTTGTATTTGATTCTTATCCTATTTGTCCCTAAAGCCTCATCATTTTAAACCCGTTAGCGGATTAGGAGCTCGGACCTTGAACGTGGCTTAGCCTAGCGTAGCCTTTTATTTTGTGGCACACATGAAAAGGTATTGCATTCTTGTACTTAGTAAAGTTAGGTTCTCTATACTAGCTAGGGGGAATTCATGTTGACGAATTTGATTTCGAATCATTCCTTGTGTCTAGATTTCTCATCACTTCGTGTGAATCGGTTTAAGCTAATGGAGATTGCCCAATCTCACAAAAGAAAAAGAAAAAAATTGTATTTCAATACTTGCATTGTGAATATTGCATTTGCATATAGGTGCATTGTGTATAATCGAGTCGTGTCGACTAGTAGGAAGGATGGTTGGTGAATGGTTCTACTCGGATTAGTATGCAAGAGTTCTTGGTTTTGTATGCAATGTAAGGTGATAGTATGCAATTGGCGTAGGGAAGTTATGCAATGAGTAAGTAGGGTAGTATGCAAAGTTGGATGGATTGCGGAAAAGCGAAAGAAGCTTTGACTTGAGAGAGATGGAATTGACTTGGGAGATTTGCTCGGGACGAGCAAAAGGTAGTGTGGGGGTAGTTGATAACTCCGTTTTCGGAGTTATTTTATGCCTTTTATTTCTACGTTTTACGTGCTTATAATGGAGAATTTGTCGTCTTTTGAGTGAATTAAGCGTAAATGTGATTATGTGAGTTCATGTGCAATACTTGTTAAATCCGGGCGTTTCTTTAGATTTTTGAGCTTTTATTGTGATATGATCGCGGGTTGTGTTTTCGTGTTGTGATTCGCAGGAAAACAGGGCTTGGAGGATCGTGCGGGATTTGGAAGCGAACTTCGGAAACAAGGAACTCAAAGGCAAGTCAAAAGGAAGGAGAAAGTCAAAGAAAGTCAGAGGAAGGTCAAGGGAAGAAAGAATGGAAGAAGAAAGTCAAAGAGTGGAAGATAAAAGTCAAAGGAGGCAAAAAGAGGGCTGGACACAGAAGTCTTCGTGCGAAGACATTTGTCTTCGTGCGAAGACATTATACTTAGCCAAAATTCAGCCTTGCAAAATTCTCTTCGCAAACACACTTGCAGTATCTAAATGAGAAGGCCTTCGCACGAAGAGGCAGAAGTCTTCGTACGAAGACTCTTCGTGCGAAGACAACTGTTTTCGTGCGAAGAGATCGTGGGACAGAGCAGTTTTTTTTGGGGCTTTTTCGTATTATATCCAAACTTTGTAATATTATTATGGGAACATATTTAAGGCTTTTAGGTCGACTTTTTCAGTAGTTTTTGGAGATTAGAGACATCTTTGGAGATCAAGAAGCCTTGGAGAGAGCTTAGGAGCTTTTGGATCATTCGTTTGGATTCTAAACTCTCGTTTTTCTTGATTTTTATGTTTAAACTCATTATAATCGTCGTTTTGATTATGAATATGAGTAGCTAAACACTTTTTACTGGGAATTCTCGTTTGGTGTAGCTAGGGTTTGATCTAAAGTTGATGTTTTGATGATTGTAATGCATGCTTTAGCTTAATCTCTCGTGTTTATTCATTATTATGGATTATTTACGTTCTTAATCTTATTATCTTTGCGAGTAGCTAACGTAGAGATAGAATCAATTAGTTTTCACGCGGTAACTCCGTGATAACTAGTCGGTACATTGAATAATCCACCTAGTCGTATCAATGCTTGGTAACTCGGCATCGTTAACTAGGATCGTTAAAGTAGAATTACATTATTAATGCATGCTTAAAGCTAAATTAGGCTTGGTAACTTGGTCTAGTTTAACCTAAGTATAGTGGACTTGTTTGGTAACTCGGTAAGTTCAACCTTGCTTGATTAATAGTGAATAACACGTGGTTGTTTTACAAATCAAAACATAAATTTAGAACAACCTAGTGAACCTAGAGAATTCCCGGTACTTTTCCCTTATTGATAAAAACCTCCAATTATTCATTCTTTATTAATCGTGAATTACTTCACTTGGTTAATTGAGAATATTGCATTTATTTTCTTAGAATTAGATAAAAACACAACTTGCGACTTGCCCACATAAGGTTTAGAATAGTAATTAATTTAAACAAAGTCCCTTGGGTTCGACAACCCGGATTTCCGGTTTATTACTACACACGACGGCTGTGCACTTGCAGTTGGAACGTACCACTTGGCACATAGGAGATACTGAGTTGCTTGCCGTCTATCTTCTCCTTAATAAAGTGCTTGTCTATTTCTACGTGTTTTGTCCTGTCATGAAGAACAGGGTTATGAGCAATTGAAATTGTTGCTTTGTTATCACAATATGCCTTTATCGGAGAGGGACTTGAGAGCTTTAACTCATCCAAGATTCTCTTAATCCATAAAACTTCACAAATTCCATGTGCAGCTGATCTAAGCTCGGCTTCCGCACTACTTCTTGCCACCACATTTTGCTTTTTACTTCTCCAAGTAACGAGATTACCTCCAACAAATGTACAATAACCAGAAGTTGACTTTCTATCAAATATGCTTCCGGCCCAATCTGCATCCGTGTATACCTCAATCTGTGAGTGGTTGTGTTTCTCAAACAACAACCCTTTTCCTGGTGATCCTTTTAAGTACCTCAGGATTCTGTACACCGCCTCAAAGTGTTCTGAACCTGGTGAATGCATAAACTGACTTACCATGCTCACTGCAAAAGCAATATCTGGACGTGTATGCGATAAATAAATCAATTTACCAACAAGTCTCTGATATTGTTCTCTGTTCTTCACATCTTTGGCTTCGGCCGGTCGAAGTTTCAAATTCAACTCCACTGGAGTCTCCGCTACCTTGCAGCCGAGTAGACCCGTCTCCCCGAGAAGATCAAGTACATATTTCCTTTGAGACACAAAAATGCCTCTCTTGGACCTGGCAAATTCCATGCCAAGAAAGTATTTTAGGACTCCAAGGTCCTTGATCTCAAAGTCATCAGCCAAAACTTTCTTGAGTCTTTCAAGCTCAACCTGATCATCACCCGTCAGTATTATATCATCAACATACACAATCAAGATAGAAATTTTCCCTTCACTCGAGTGTTTATAGAACAAGGTATGATCTGCCTGACTTTGAGTATATCCGTGACCCTTTACAACTTTTCCGAACCGTTCAAACCATGCTCGAGGAGATTGTTTAAGGCCATACAGAGACTTTTTCAATTTGCATACTTTCTTTTCACCAAATTGTTTCTCAAACCCTGGTGGTAGCCTCATATATACTTCCTCTTCTAAATTTCCATTTAAGAAGACATTCTTTACATCCAATTGGTGAAGGGGCCAATCACGATTGACAGCTAAGGATAGTAAGATGCGAATGGAATTAATTTTTGCGACAGGAGCAAAAGTCTCTTGGTAATCAATACCATGTGTCTGTGTAAAACCTTTGGCCACTAAGCGAGCCTTGTATCTTTCAACACTCCCATCAGCTCTACATTTAACCGTAAACACCCATTTGCATCCTATTATCTTCTTCTCCCTCGGTAAGTCGACTACTTCCCACGTTTCATTCCGTTTCAATGCATTCATCTCTTCCAAAACTGCTAATTTCCAATCAGGATCATCTAAGGCCTCTTGAATAGCTCTAGGGATAAAGAGGTGGGAAATTTTTGTTGTGAAGGCTTTATACGACTTTGACAGTTTATGGTAAGACACAAAATTACCAATAGGATGTTGGGTACAGGTGCGAACTCCCTTTCTAAGAGCTATAGGTACATTAAATTCACTTGGAGTAGGAACAGAATTTGACAAATGAGGATCAGAGTTACCTTGAGGAGTGGTTGCTAGATCATCTCTGAGGGATAATGATTGGTTTTGTGCAGGCCCTGAAGGCAAGCCTTTCTCTTTTTGATGGGTCCTCTTTCGAGTATAAACACGGAGCTCTGATGTAGGAATAATATGATCTTGTGCTAGTATTTCTCCCCCTGCTTGCAAGTTATCTAAGTTTGGCAACAATACACTAGAATCCTCATCGTTATTGTTATCAAAAGTCTTATTTTCTTGACCTGGAGATGTTAAAGGATCATGAATAATGGGAGGAAATACTGTATTGGGCAAAGGAATAGGTGTTTCCCAAAAACCAAAACTACTATTTTCCTCCTCCCTCTCCAAAGAGTTTTGCTCAAAATAAGACTGACTTTCCACAAATGAAACATCCATACTCACAAATGTTTTTTTCTTTTGAGGGTTATAACACTTGTACCCCTTTTTATTTGGGGCATACCCGATGAACACACATTTTTCTGCTCTAGGATCAAGTTTAGACCGTAGTCTACTAGGTATGTGGACAAAAGCTGTGCATCCGAAGATTTTAAAGGGTAAATCAGAGAAAAAAACATGCTGAACAATATTTCAAAACTTTTGAACTGTTCCACGGGCGTACGATATTTCAAAACGCGAGTAGGCATCCTATTTATCAAATAACATGCTGTTAATACCGCATCTCCCCATAAATATTTTGGAACATGCATTGAAAACATAATCGCCCGTGCAACTTCAAGTAAATGTCTGTTTTTTCTCTCAGCAATACCATTTTGCTGAGGAGTGTCAATGCAACTTGATTGGTGAACAATCCCTTTCTCTTCTAAAATTTTACCCACATATTGATTAAAATACTCCGTTCCATTATCTGAATGAAGTATCTTTATCTTGGTTTCAAACTGGTTTTCAATCATATTTGAAAAAAGTTTGAACACAGTTTCAACTTCAGATTTATCACTCATCAAATAAACCCAACACAAACGGGTATGATCATCTATGAAAGTTACAAACCATTTTTTTCCAGAATATGTGGTAGTTCTTGAAGGACCCCACACATCACTGTGAACCAAGTTAAATGGTTTGGATGCACGATAAGGTTTTGGACTGAAGGTAGTGCGATGACTCTTCGATAAATGGCAACTTTCACATTCAAAAGATGAGCAATTGACATTTTTAAAAAGGCTAGGAAAAAGGTGCTTCAAGTAAGAAAAACTTGGGTGTCCTAGTCTACGATGCCAAATCATTATTTGCTCACGAACAGGGAGAGAACTGATACTAGCATTAAAACTCTGAGCTTGTTTATAACTTGAGGAGATCTCATCAAAATAATAAAGTCCGTCCACCAATGTAGCACTACCAATCATCATCCCTGTGTTCTGATCCTCAAATTTGCAGTGAGATTTAGAAAAAATGACTTCACAATTAGAATCTGTAGGAAGCTTGCTTACCGATAAAAGATTGCAAGCAAGATTAGGGACATGAAGGACTGATTGAAGAGTGATTTTGTCAGAGATTCTAATGGAGCCTTTTCCTGCTATAGATGCAAGATTTCCATCTGCAATTCTAACTTTCTTATCACCAAAACAAGATGAATAAGACTGAAATTTGTGCGAGTCATTTGTCATATGATCAGAGGCACCTGAATCGATTATCCATGGTGTAGGAGTAAAATGACAAGAGAAAGCACTAGAGCTGCTACCTGATTGAGCCAGGAAGTTCTTAGAGACGCTAGAACCTGGATTGAATTTTAGCAGCTTCAGAAGATCCGTATGCTCTTTACTAATACAGCTTTCAGGAAGCTTGGATCTAAACATTATGAGTGCTAGGATCCAAAAAAAAAAAACTCAAGGAATAAGTCCTGAATTAATCTCTCTTCTCAAATATGTAACAGGAGTCAGAAATAAAGTTCTGCTCTGATACCATGTAGAAAATTGAGAGAACAATATGGTGGAATTGGATTTTCTCATATATCAAAGAACATGTACATGTACACTATTTATAATCTACGCAATATTTGGAAAACTAAACTATTCCTAAAATTAATTATGGAATTGATTAGCCTGTAATAAAGAAGATATATATGCAGTTCCTAAAAAATCAAAAAGTGATTTTATGAGCTTAATATTCCAGCTCATCAATCCCTCGAAATATGCAATTAGCCTTCAGAGGTTATTCTGCTTTCCATCACTTCAACAGTTATGTAACTCTTAACGTGAGACATCATGAGTTTGTTTATTTGCAAAAACTAACACAGAGGCTTAGGGATGATGATGATGGTGGTGATGATGATGATGATTATTATTATTATTATTATTATTATTATTATTATTATTATTATTACTACATGTGTTTCTTCTTTTTCAGCTGACTTCACTTTTTGACAATATTCACTGTACACTTTGACCCGGTGATTTGGTTAGCAAAAAGATACAAAAAATTGATAATATCTGCATGATCTTGTAGAGTAAACTTTACTCTACGATACTATGAAAAATTACCAAGTAATTATATCGTTTCGTTATCAAAATGACCGAGTCAAAATGACACAGTTACAGGTAATTGATGAGTCTTAAATTGCAACGGCAATATTGTATTTTCATTATTTTCCTCTGTATGTGCAAGTATAAAGAAAGTGGCAAGGTATAGTAGTGTCATAAAACTATGACCTAGTCTCTCTTCTTCTATGTCTCTTCTATTCTTTCTAACTCCACTGCAAACCCTAGTTACCCTTTGAATATTCGGACTGATTATTTTTGCTAAATTTCTACTATAATTTTTGCATTCTTTCTTATTCCAGTTTGAACTGAAAATCGCTGAGCATACATGCCTACTGAAATGCCAAAGGAGATGTGTCTCCTCTTTTTGATGTACCACGGTGTAAGTTTTTTATTTAATAACTTTCACAAGAAAAATCGAGTTGCACTGGTGAAAGTTACATATCCCTTGAAATTACACTTCTGTTACTAGTACATTTCGCTGTGATAATCCAAGGATATCAATATTATATTTCACACTTTGAGTATTTTATTCATAGATATTCTTTCTCTGTCGTATTTCATATTGTGTCAACTTTTCAGGTGCCACAAAAAATCAATATTCTATAATATCTATCTAAAAGGTGGACAAAAGTTGACTCTCAAGTCTCAACCTAAGTCACCTGGAGCGGGAGCGGAAGCGAGAGCGGGAACGGGAGCGGGAGCGCAAAAACGAAAGATTCATAAAATGTTGTATTTGAGAGCGTCATGAGAGCGCGTATATAAATCACATATTTAATATAATTTTATATAAAAATATATTATATACTGATTTTTTCTGTAATCTTGAATGGGTGACGATAACTACAAAGTTTACATATGAGAAAAAGCCTCCCATATTGAAGAATGTAATGGAATTTCAACTTAATTGAATGTTAGAAACGAGAATTTGATGTACAGTGAGGCAGCAGAGTACCTTGATAAGTAGTTGGTTATGTCATTTTAGTTAAAATTTTCATTTGTGTTAGTTTCAAATAGACTTGATAACTTAGTATTGATGTCAATTGGTGAGAAAGTACAGAGCGCTGGCAAAAGCGCGCTCTAACATTTTCGGAGCGAGAATTATAGGCGAATTCGAGCTGAAAGCGCCGGAGCGAGGATCGGGAGCGGGAGCGAAGCCCCTCCCAGGAGTTTTAGGTGATCTAGGTCTCAACCCCTCGAAAATTTAACAAAATACTTTTAGGACTTTGAAAAACTCCTTAACTTTCATCATGGAGTCCAAAAGATATGCTGCTTAAAATATAAAGTAGCGTAAAACCCTAAATTATTGTGTTTGAGAGCGTGATAAAAGTCAATATATAACTTGTATATTTATTACAATTTCATATATAAACATATTACTGATTTGATTTTCACATTAACAAATATAATATATGTTCAATTTCACTGAATGTTAGCAATGAGAACTTAAAATATAATAAAGTAGTTAGTTATGTCATTTTATTTAAAAAAAGAAAAAAAAAACTTTGACTTCGTTTCCGTTAAAACTTTGCAACTTAAGAAGATACATAATACATAGAGTTAATGAAACATGTGCTATAAAATTTTAGAAACGAGATTATAAACGAATTCGAACGGAAAACGTTAGAGCGGGAATTAAGAAGGGTGGGGCTCTCTGGAGACGATGGAATACTAAATAACCCCAAAGGTTGGTCTAGTGGTAATGGATTGTGACTTAAGGGTGTACTTCCCTTAGGTCTCAGGTACGAACTCTACAAACGTCACTCATTTTGAGACCACTGGAATTCATATGATTTTTCCAGAGTGTCGTAGATTAGTTGAGGAGCGCATAAACAGACCCGAACATCACATTAAAAAAAAAAAAAAAAAAAAAAAAAAAAAAAAAAAATGAACACCAAACAAAGATGATGGGGCCATAGGGTCCATATTCATTAGACAAGTATTGACGGTAAAGTTAAGTAAACCCCCTCTTGATCAATCAATATTCTTCCCATTCTAGAATCGGACGGTTCATAACTGCCAAACTCAACCATGTGCTTGGTGTTTCATTACTACTTTTAGACCCTCTTTCTTCATCTAGGAATGAAACATCTAAAAGTGACCCTCTACTTTATCTAAACATCTTTCCAAACATTCTGGCCACAATGTTCTTAGATTTGATTTCCAGAGCAGAACACGTGGTGGTTTTGAGGCATTTGAATATGTTAATTGATTTTTTTAAGTGTCGACTTGATCGGAATTGTTCATCTAAACACTCCACAACCTTATACTGGTACTCTTTATAATTAGTCGATTCATGCAGGTTAGAGAATTTCTTTTTGAGATCCTCAAATTATGGTCCAATGTGGTTCCCAAATAACACATTATAAAAAAAGTTGCTTAAAGTAAAGTATTAAAATTGACTATCCATGTTGATCCACCATAGTGCCCTACATGCACCTAATATAAGAAGTCATGCCCATACCTCCTTCTTAAAGTTTCAAGGACGAAAGTGAATTTAGGGGTATGTCCTACAAGTGTGTAGGAGATGAGTTGTAGGGCATGGTCCTTATCACAAGCAAGATCAAAAGGTGACCAATGTGTCCAGTTTCATGTGATATATAGGATGTGAGAAGCCATTCCACACTACTACTTGTTACTTTGTTAGCTGTTGCTCCATTCCAAGTTCTCTCTTGTCTACTACCATCAAGTTTCTTCTTCTCATGACCATCTTGCTCATGGTTTCACATGAGTGTCTTTTTCCATGAAATGCCAGAGAAATTTAGCACATTATCTTCTATATACTTGAAGAATTAATAAAAATGTATTTTAGTGACCGATGGGACCTGAAAATAAAATATAAACTTAATTTATGCTTTTGCAAGTACATAAAAGATAAAATTAGGGTAAAAGACATTTTCCACCCTCATACTATGGACAAAAGACATTTTACTCCCTGATTTATGGAAAAAGACATTTTGCACCCTTGTTAACGGCTGGAGGGTGGACAAATACCACCCTTCTGTTACAATTCGTTAGTAGAGGGTGCAAACTGACTTTTTCTTTACCAGTTTACCCTTACAAATTGTGGACAAATATTACCCTTCCTTTGTTTAGGAAATTGACTCTATCATGTTCTTGGTAATCTTGAGCACCACCACCACCACCACCACCACCACCAACAACAACAACAACAACAACAACAGAAATAGATCCAAAATTAGATGGTGTTATTTGAGAAGAATAATCTCCAAATGATAATCATAAACAAAAATAGACAAAAAATGTCAAAATAGCACCCAAATCCGAGAACACTGCACATTCGAACTCACCAACGAACATTTGAAGCAAACCCAACAAGTGAAACACAAAAATTCTAAAAACAATGTCTTGGCCACCAGTCGGATAAAGCACAGAGGAGAATCCCCAATTAGTTCAACCAGAAATCGATTGGTCGCATCTAACAAAACCAAGAATACCTCACTGTTTTTGCTCGAACTCACCTAGCCCAAACGTAGCAGCCCCCAACCACCATCACTGCCTCCTATCTTCTTCTCCGTCCACGACCAAAGCTACCCAGAAAGTCGACGAACGAGAACGAACCCAGAACACCAAATCCAGCAGATGTGCTCCGCCAAAACCCGAATAAATCCGTTGAGGCTTCTATTGAACCCATGGGTTTTTGGCGAATCAGAACGACAACCCACCAAGAACGCCGATGAATCTGAGGATTTAGGGAGGTGGGTTCCTGAGCGAATTTGGGCTTCGAACCCTCAAATCGATCCCTCTATCGTTAGCTATGGTCGTGGATGGAGCATTTTGCGTTGAGCCTCAGGGTTCTGAGCATTTTAAGGCTTCGAAACCTCCTCGTCCTTCGTCCGGCGCCGATCGTGCCCAGATCTACAATTCTCACAGAAGCCTCAACCATCAAACGGAGGTGGGGGTCGTTGTGGGTGAGGAAGCAACGAAGGTGGAGGTCGTTGTGGTGATGGTGCGGTGGGGAGGAGGATGCAACGGGGTGGAAGTCGTTGTGGTGATGGTGGGTGGAGAGGAGGGGGCAACAGAGGTGTTGGAGGAGAACAGAGTTTCTGATGGTAGAGAAGGAGAGATAAGGTCGGTAGGGTTAGGAATGAGAGGAGAAAGGAGAAAAATTGACTTTTATAATGGGGTAATTTTGTCAAATTTTAAGGGTAATTATGTCTTTTAGTCCGTCCGTTATTGTGGTGTTAGTTTTTAATTATGACAAGGGTGCAAAATGTCTTTTTCCATAAATCAGGGGGCAAAATGTCTTTTGTCCATATTTGGAGGGTGCAAAATGTCTTTTACCCATAAAATTATTGTTTAGAAAATCTAATTCGTGTGACAATTTTGATCGGAACTTGTCGTGAACTATCTAATACTATGCAAAACAATGTTTTCATACGAGGAAATAACATACATCGTTCCAAATTAAGTGTTCTGCTCTTTCTTTCGAGAATTTTACAGAGCTTAATTGATTAGCAAGACCGTGTTAGAACTTGTTAATATTTTTATAATGTCATGGAGTGAATTATTCACTTCGCAACTTTATAAAAACAAAATAACATATTTCGGTGCCGTTTCTTTAGATAGTGAATTAATCTCCACAACCTGATAAAAAAAAGAATTAATCACCACAAAATTTTTAGAGAAACAGCATGTGCTCGTTGTGGGGACTGATGAAGTAGTCTTTGTTTCTTTATGTAGATAATAAGTCGTGAATAATTGGGTCTTAGGGTTGAAAAGATATGTGGTATGCAATTATGCATTATTGGTATGCACAAATATATCCATCTATTTACACAATTATGGAAAAGATTCTTAGGCCGTGCAATTTCCCAGCCTGCTCGCTCCATAATGTTTCTGATGTAATGGTTTTTAGATCTTCATTGTTTATTAGTGATGATGCAAATTCTAATAATACTCCCGCAAATTCTAATAATTTTTCGGCCTCAATCGAATCGCAATAAAATCTCAATAAACTGTACGACTGAGATGTTACACAACTGCAGAGTTTTCATTTGAGGACATAATCATTATCGTACAAGATAATAGTACTAACTTGGAATTGAGCATATTCATCACCAGAGATACTCGGCGGTATTGTGTGATTTTTTTATTTTTTTTTTTAGAACTAGCCATCCTTGTTGTATCTGTAAAACCAAAATTCCAAATCACCGCATATACTCAAAGGGTGGATGCACATTGATCAAGAGGCTACTACAATAGAACGGGAGTTAAAATAAAAATTGAAATTCCTAAATCCGCCACTGTAGATACTAAACGAACTAACCAGTCGTCAATTTCTTGTTTGTAGTAGTTTGTTTTAGTCACATCTTGACTATTAGTGATAAAATTTATTCCTTTTCCACAGAAAAAGATGTTTGCGCAGTGGTAGATTGATCACTACAGGACATTAGGGTAGTGTGTCAATATAGAGTAGCTTAAACCACAATAGGGGATCAAAGAGAATTCAGTTCAGTCTCAAAGCTCCAAAGGGAAACGCATATTCCACGTACATCTACGCTGCATATTTTTTCAACTTTTTCCCTGCCAGTCCTCTCTGGGAAAGATCAAGTAATGTCAAACATGCTATAGGGAAGGTAAATAAACGCGCTACCAAGGGTTTCAAACGGAGATGAGTTCTGAGAAATAGACCACTGAGGTTTCAGCCCCAAAAGGGTTTGCTTATTGGTCGGGAAACAATGCCATGTTACAAGACAAAATAAAATGTGTGTGTATATATATATATAGAGAGAGAGAGAGATAGCCAAACCACCCCGACCTCTGAGAAAATGTAAAGATAACCACAATACTCAGTTTAAAAAATAAAAAAAAATGCACAAAGAGCAAATCCCTGCTTCTCACATCTTTGGTTCCTCTCTTTGATCGGCTCATTCATTCTATAACTTGTAATCCTATCACTCTATTTTTTTCTTTATGTGCTAAGCTCTTCATGAGTTCAAAGAAAGCTATAGCATTACTACTATACAAAACATGATGACAGCAGTCATTCAGTATGTTCCTCATTGTCGTCTCTGCTGCAACCTTCAGATGTCGTCACCTTCAACTTATTGCGCTTGCACCAACACAAGTACTGAGGTATCGGGCCTTCTTCTCCGAGGAACCAGGCGTGCCCTGATACGTCTTCCAAAGTCATCCTCAGACTTGGGTCTGCACGAATAAATGAGAATAAATGCAAAAGCAAGCACATAGGTGAGTAGGGTTCATCAATAAAGCACATTTGCTAACTGTAGTAGACCAGGAATAATATTGCACTGCTATGGGTCAAGAGGTACAATGGGATATTAGACATGCCACTAAAAGTTTAAGAACTGAAAGTTTAGCTCAGATAACATACCAGTCGGTAGAGTGGGAACCTAAACCAGGGACATACTAAAGGGATTATTCTCATTAAGAGAGATGACAATTTGAGGTTGATAAATATATTTTCTGCCTTATCTTACGCACTTTATAGATATACATTTTACTTTTTACTTCAGTTACCGACATAAATCAAACCCAGATCATCAGACTCCATCTCTTCCACCGCAGTCCTCCACTAAATTCAGCCAACTTTTGCTGGTGAACCCGTTATTTCAACCGTGACTCGTTAATAGGTGAGAAAATCACAACTGTGAAGACAACATGGTTTGGCCGTTCTAGAGAGAGATTGCGGTTTAGAGGAGGTTGGATGAATCGATTGATTGCAAGGTGAATTGTAGAGAGTAGGAACGACCGCAGAGAAAGTACAGAAGCCTTGAGAAGTAGCAAGGTGGGACCAAAATGACAGATTAACAATAGAAAATGCTGACTTGGCAATTTTTCTGCACATAATCGCATATACATACATACATACACGTAATGTATGTATGTATATGCGATTATGTAATGTAATCACATAATGCTGACTTGGCATATATATATATATATATATATATATATATATATATATATATATATATATATATATATATATATATATATATATATATATATATATATCTGTGTGTGTATAAAATCTAGCAATCACAGTTAAGTAATATTGATTTCTGGCGGACAGGAACATAATGTGGTTTAGTATCGGTTACCATACTATCTAGTTGTTGAATTAATTTCCAACAAAAACATCTTCCTACATCCAAAAAACAATGGTCAATCCTTGAAGAGAACGAGATTATGGCAACAGTGCACTGTTAACCGTGGGATATGGCAAAATCGGCCAACGCGGTGGGGTCAGTGGTAGTTGTTATTCTTACAAGCAGTACCCATCATCACAGGTAATATGACACGGTGGGGTCACTGGTTGTTGTTATTCTTACAACCAGTACCCATCATCACAGGTAAAATGACTTCTAGTCTACATATTAGGGTTAAATCAGAGAATCCGTAACTACATTCTAGTGCTACTGCTTCTGGATACAAAAATGTTCTAAAAAAGGTTTTTTGAAAAATTAATTGAAATTTTACTGGCTTCTCAACAAATAAAACTTCGTCTCATGCATATGAATAAAGAAAACTAACCTTTGCAAAGTAACCCTTCTAGTAAGTTCCTCAACAAGGGATCCACAGTGTCCAGCAAAGATAAAGGATCGTTAACAATCTGAAGAAAGCAAGAATATTATCTAATTAGACGACAACAAAATAGAAGGATGAAATTCTCAATATGATTATGATAAACAGGAAAGGACAAATATCACTGAAGTGCCTTAAAAATTACATCTTTACCACACCAGTGCTGACACTTTCAGTTTAGCTTGTAACGTACGTACATGTTCAATTATGAACCCTCTAAAATGTTAATGTTGTTGAACAGAAAATGGTGGTGTGTTGTTCGCAAGAGGATAATTGTCTTTCTCTTAATGTTAATGTTGTTGTCTTTTTAGTTACGGTCTGAATGTTTTTCAACATTTCATTGAAATCCTTCTTCTTCCGGTTTCTTTCTCCAATTTCAGCCACCAGTCTAAAGACCGACCATTCTGGGGGAATTGAAGTGACGGCTCTGAACTTTGTTGAGACGGTAAGTTTCCCCTGGATCGTCTCATTATTAGTCAATCCGGTCCAAATTGTTATCGACTTAGACATAGGCTATTAAGCTAGCAATTGATGTATATGTTGGCCTTGTATGAGATCGACTAGAATTTTCAAGGCTGTGTTTCTCCCTAATCCTTATGTGCAGGTGATCACATTGCAAGATCCGGAGTGCACATAGACTAAATAATAAGTTCTCCAACCTCCAGTGTCAAGGACCAAAGAGCCAAATAGGACAAGCTAAAGAAATTTAGGCAACAAGGAACCCCTTAGTGGGCCGACCGGCCAGAGTAGAGGCGTCTAAGGGGCGACCGTGCCTGGGTGCCCGAAACCCTAGGGAGGTCTACTCATTGACTTTGTTTTGTTTGCTTCTTTCCTATTTGGTCCGATAATTCGTCTTTCCCAAAACCCTAATCCCATTCCAAACCCTTTCAAGTGTCTTTTTCTTATGATTCTTAGCTGTTTTAATTATAAGAGAGAGGGAGAGAGAAACTCTTCTGTTTTTTATTAATCCTCTTATGGTTCTTATTAGGTTATGAGAATTTTCTCCTTTGTGCTAAATTATCGTTCTCTTAACCAATATGACTCATCATGAAGTCGTTAGGGTTAAGGACATTATCTGTAGAGGACTTCTCTCTCCAAGTAAATTCAAGATTGAAGCTCTATGACTCTATTGCTCGAGTGTGAAAGATCCCTACTGGGCTCATTGTGTATTATTCATATATACATGTACAGAGTTAATCTAACCGGGTTAAATTACATTACAGTCTTTACTTACTTCGTATACACTAATACACCCCTGCAGTCGGAGTGGGAGGAGCGACACTCAGGCTGGACCATAGTTACCAGAAATCACTCAACACGGTGCCATATGTGATCCTGATCGCGCGATCCCAATCAAGGGTCATACGCGTGGAGCTACATAATTTAATATTATTACTCTTACCCCATAACGTTACCAAGTAATTCACGTCTTTACCTACAAAATTTTATCGGATAACAATCGATATTA
The DNA here is from genome assembly GCA_023055425.1 of Linanthus parryae. NCBI lineage: Eukaryota > Viridiplantae > Streptophyta > Magnoliopsida > Ericales > Polemoniaceae > Linanthus > Linanthus parryae. The sequence continues at coordinate 26,771,205 of JALGPY010000011.1, read as the reverse complement.
CTATGAAATTCTAATATGACTGTATTTTAAAAAGCTTTCTTCGAACCAGAAAAGCGAATCTCTATCCAACTGATTGATCGACCCGACGAAACCTACCCCCGACGAACAACATTTCTACCAGACCGCGTACCGTGTTCCCAATCCTATTCCGCAAACCATAGCGTTCCGCGATCCTGGTAACCGGGCTGGACCTGAAATGTTCAAATAGATGACGGGGTAGCCGTTTGGTGAAGCTGTCCGCATATTGATAATCGATCGGAATACAGAGAACACGAATTGTCCCAGCCGCACTTTTTCCCGAACAAAGTGCAAACCAATCTCCACATGCTTTGTGTGCTGATGATGGACTGGGTTACCGAAGAGATCTCTTTGATGGCACTGACATCGTCACGGTACACAACACAAGCACGAGGCGGTGGTCCCGAAGTTCAAAAAGAAGTTTGCGAAGCCAGCATAACTCATAGGCCACATTGCAACACCGCGGTGTTCAGGTTCAGTACTAGAATGAGAAATTGTGGCCTGGCGCTTAGAAGATCAGCTGCCACCGAAGAAAACACAATAGCTGGAAGTGGAACACCAAGTGTCCGGACAGCCGGCCCAATCCACATCAGTATAGGCAAGGGGAAGCCGATATCCTAAAACCAAATTCGAAATGTAACAGTGACATACCATAGGATTCTTTTTAAAGCATGAAAGTGTGGCTCCCGAGAATCATGCATGAAGAGACAAATTTGTTGGATGGCATAAGACAATTCAGGGCGGGTGAATGTGAGATACTGTTGAGTACCCGCAAGACGCCAATAGAGAGTGGGATTACAGACAGGAGGAACAGAACTGCGAGTGATTTCAGAGTGTCTCAACAGGCATAATGGCTGACTTACATGTTGTCATAAGCACGTGGAAGGATATCAAGTAAATAATGTCGTTGATAATAACATCATTATATGTTTGGGCCTTGGCTTAGCCCAATCTCTACAATACTTCAAGCCCACTAGCAAGACTTCAGGCCCGTTGCTCTTCTAAAGCCCATATTCTAGTCTGCTAGGGTTTTATATTTTGTACCGTTTGATTATTACCGTTGGATGTAATCGTACAATCCAACGGCTGTATTTCTTGCTTTATATTCACTGAACCTTCTAGGGTTCTGTAGTGAGTCGGTCCATTTTCTTCACATTCATTGTATAGCCTCTCTCTCTCTAATATACAGAACACCTTTTGGTTTCTCTCTTTGATTCAATGCATACACAGTTTATTGTTTGATCAAATCTTTCATGGTATCAGAGCATGTCGCTCATACCTTCTTCTCCGGCGACGCCGCCGCTTTACTTACTTGCAAATATACACAACCTTGTCCCGTTTAAGCTTGATAGCTCCAATTTTGTTCTATGGCGGCATCAGATCCAATCTCTGTTCCGCACCCACTCTCTTTTTGGCTACCTAGATGGTTCTACCGTTTGTCCGCCGTCTCACATCTCATCGGAGACGGGTCCGGTTGCAAATCCGGCCTTCTCGGCCTGGATCTTGCAAGATCAGGCAGTTCTCACTGTGCTTAATGCAACTTTGACCACAGAGGCTCTTACTCTTGTGGTGGGGTGTTCAACTTCTGGTGAGGCTTGGCAACCCCTACAGCGCCGCTACGCTTCTCTAACCAGATCCAACATCATTCAATTGAAATCCGATCTCCAATCTGCCAGAAAGGGGTCAGATTCAATCGATGTTTACATGCAACGGCTGGCCACGATCCGCAACAAACTTGCCCTCTCTTCGGTCATTGTTGAAGATGAAGATATGCTCCTCTATGCAGTTGGCGGCCTTCCGGTCGAATACAACCCTTTTCGTTCTTCTCTCCGTACCCACTCCAACCCCATCTCCTTCGAAGAGCTGCATGTCCTTTTAAAAGCTGAAGAACAGATGTTTGCCTCTCAGATCCACACCTCCGACCCACTTCCCACTGCTTTCTACTCATCCTCCGGCCGTGGTGGTGGTCGGGGAGGGCGGAACCCTACCGGATCTCGTGGCGGCAGAGGTGGTCAACGGAGTGGTGGCCGTTTTGATTCCTCTCGGGGCGGTCGCTATTTTTCGGGTTATGGGTCTCCACCTGGTTCTGGAAATGGAGGCGGGTCAGGGTACGGTCCCGGGTACGGATCCGGGTATGGTTCCGGGTACGGATCCGGTCGTTCGGGTCCGGGTCGTAACTCCGGTTACCATCGAGGACGTGGCGGTTCGGGTCGTGGCAACGGGTCAGCTGTTGTTAATTGCCAAATCTGTGGACTTGACTACCACAGTGCACTTGACTCTGGCTTGGCACCCAATCAAGCTCCAGTGATGATTCCCCCCCTCCCCACTTCTCCACTCCCTCCTCCTACTTCTGGTCACCCTATGCAAACCAGAAGCAAATCTGGTATTGTTAAAAAGAAGTTACTTTTTCATACATCTACTGCACCTATGCATTCTGGGTTTACTACTACTCTTTCTTCTTCACCTCATCTTGAACCCAGAAATTATACAGAGGCCTCTAAACAGCCTGTTTGGCAAAGAGCCATGGAAGATGAGTTTAACAGTCTTACTCATCAATGCACATGGTCTCTAGTTCCAGCTCCTCCTCATGCCAATATTATAGGCAATAAATGGGTTTTCAAAACAAAGTTTAACCCCAACGGGTCTGTTTCTCGATACAAGGCTCGTCTAGTAGCCAAAGGGTTTCACCAAACCCCTGGCCTTGACTATGACGAGACCTTTAGCCCTGTTGTTAAACACAGTACTGTTCGTTGCATTTTATCTTTAGCTGCTAGCTTTTCTTGGCCTTTACAGCAGCTTGACGTTAAAAATGCGTTCTTACATGGAACCCTTCGTGAAACAGTTTTTATGCAACAACTTACTGGGTTTGTTCATCCCCAATTTCCTAAACATGTATGTCTGTTGCACAAGTCAATCTACGGGCTTAAGCAAGCACCACGTGCTTGGTTTGAAAAATTTACGACTTATCTTTTTTCCCTTGGTTTTATTTCCTCCTATGCAGATACATCTCTTTTCATTCGACACTACAATAATAGACTTACTATTCTATTATTGTATGTTGATGACATTATAGTTACGGGGAATGATATTCCCTACATTACCACTTTAGTTACCAAATTAAATCACGAGTTTCAAATGACCAATTTGGGTCCTCTAACTTATTTTCTTGGACTCCAAATTGTTATAAATTCTTCTGGTTTGCTTATTCATCAAGAAAAATACATTATTGATCTTTTAGCACGTTTTAACATGAGTTCTTGCAAGCCCAGTCCTACTCCGCTTGCTTCTGGTACTAAGTACCATATTAATCAAGGGGAACCCTTGCCAGACCCTACTATATATAGACAATTATTAGGTGCATTACAGTATCTAACCTTCAGTCGACCTGACTTGGCTTTTGCGGTAAATCACCTATGCCAATTTATGCACTCTCCCACCACAGCTCATCTCAGTGGTGCCAAACGTATCTTACGATACTTACAAGGCACCAAAACTCTTGGTTTATTTTATCACAAAGTTCCACTAAATTTACAAGTTTTTACTGATGCGGATTGGGCCGGGGACCCAACTGATAGGCGCAGTACCACTGGGCTTATTGTTTTTCTTGGCCCAAATCCCATTCATTGGGTTGCAAAAAAACAACCCACAGTGGCCCGATCCTCTACCGAAGCAGAGTATCGGGCCCTCGCCACAGCTGCTGCTGACATTTCATGGTTTCGATATCTCTTTCGTGATCTGGGTTTCACACTTCCAGAAGCTCCCTGTCTTTGGACTGATAACTACTCTGCTTTATCACTTACTGCAAATCCATTATTTCACGCTCGAACAAAACATATCGAGTTAGATTACCATTACATCCGTGAAAAAGTATTGCGCAAAGAACTAATTGTGTCTTTTGTTTCAGGTAAGGATCAAGTTGCTGACATTTTCACCAAGTCTCTTCCAATTGCTCAATTCAGTCGATTCCGGCATAAACTGATGACTTCTCCGGCGTCCTCAGTTTAAGGGGGGCTAATAACATCATTATATGTTTGGGCCTTGGCCTAGCCCAATCTCTACAATACTTCAAGCCCACTAGCAAGACTTCAGGCCCGTTGCTCTTCTAAAGCCCATATTCTAGTCTGCTAGGGTTTTATATTTTGTACCGTTTGATTATTACCGTTGGATGTAATCGTACAATCCAACGGCTGTATTTCTTGCTTTATATTCAATGAACCTTCTAGGGTTCTGTAGTGAGTCGGTCCATTTTCTTCACATTCATTGTATAGCCTCTCTCTCTCTAATATACAGAACACCTTTTGGTTTCTCTCTTTGATTCAATGCATACACAGTTTATTGTTTGATCAAATCTTTCAGTTGAGACAGAAACAGACCAGAGGTTGCGATTCCCAAAATGTGATGAAGAGGGCCGAAATCGGACATAGCAAACTCACTGGAGAGCTGAGAGAGAATCTGCTGGAGAAGACCCGAAGAGGATGATGTCCTCGACATATAATAGCAGGTACAATGGTTGTCACAGGAGCAACCAGAGAAACCAACCTCGTCAGTGAGGAAGGTAGTGAAGCGCTAAAACAAAGCCAGACGTGTTTAAGGCCATAAAGGGATTTTCAGAGACTGCTTACACGGTACCGAGGCGGCTATATTGTCTCATCAAAATCACCGTGAAGGAAGGTGCTTTTAACGTCAAGTTGCTGTCAAGTTGCTGGAGGGGCGGACACAGCAATAGCAAGTACAATGCGAATGGTGGAAGATTTAACAACCAAGCTCTACTCACAATCCACACTTAGACTTACCATTAGCCACTAGCCGCGCTTTATAGCACCGGAGAGTACCATCAACCCGAGACTTGTGTCAGAGAAGCCACATAGCTCAAAGAATATTGCTCGGGGCGATGCACCAAGTCCCAAGTATGATTCGTAACCATAGCACCAAACTCATCATCCATAGCTTCCTTCCAGTGTGGGTTCGACATAGCAGACACATTGGACTTAGGCAAGGGTGATATAGGTATGACGTTTGGACATGGTGATGAATAGGCTTGGTAATGCCATTCTTTGAAGAATGAGCTGGAGGAACGGATGCAGGCGAAGGGGGGACCGGGGGCACGGGTGCACCCGGGGTGGGGGGCTGATGGTCCAGGTCCGGCAGGCGAGGGTGTGGGTGGGATAGTAGGCAGCCGACGGGGTATAGTGCAACGGGAATGGGTGTACAAGTGAGTGAGTAGGGGAGGGAATGGGGTTGCGAGTGTGTTAGAACAGATAGGGGGAGACACTCGTCGTGATCAGGAGATTTGTACCCAGGAGTAGAAAAGGGAAAGGCATTTTCATCAAACGAGACATGTCGGGATATACAAACTTGACCGGTGGAGATGTCTAGACATCGATAGCCGAGATGGTTCGGAGGGTATCCAAGAAATATACATCGAGTGGAGCGAGGAGCAAGCTTATGGGGAGCAGTGGCAGATAGATTCGGGTAGCACCCACACCCAAACAAAAGTCCAAAGGTGATCATAGGTAAGCAGGCATGATAAAGAACGACAGTGGGAATATTGTTATGAAGAGCCTTGGTGGGAAGGATATTGTACAAGTGGACTGCCCTAAACAGGGACTCAACCCAAAAGTTTAGAGGAAGGGGTGCCTAAGAGAGTAGAGCACGCACGAGCGATGTCGTTAATACGACGAATCATATGCTCAACCTTGCCATTTTGAGGAGAAGTTTGCGGACACGCAAAACGAAAGACAAGGCCATGTTGGGTGGCATACTCATGGAAGGGGCCGTTATCAACAATGTCACAGTGAAAACTTTTGACAGACTTATCAAACTGAGTAGAGACGAAGGCATAGAATTGCTTGAATTTTATGAGATCCTCGGACTTATGTTTTAAGGGAAACACCCATAGGAAATGAGAGAATTCATCAAGGAAGAGGAGATAATATTTATAGTTCGATTTACTCAAAGCTGGAGAAGTTCATAAATCACTATAATGAATCACATTGGGGCGAGCTGTGCATTACAGAGAAAGCGAAAACGATAATATAACATGTATGCTGAGTTGACAGGTGTGGCATAAAGTAGAATGTTGAGTTTATTACAAGACATAAAACTACCATTGCTAAGATAATCAATGATGAGGTGGCTAGGGTGACCAAGGCGATTGTGCAACCCTGGAGCAGGAAGGACGGTAAGAGACTGAGCTGGAGAAGTGGACTGACTCGACTGGATGGGGTACAAATCTCCCGAACTATTACTCTAAAGCAAAATATTCCCCTAATGAAGATCTTTCAAAGAAAAAACCATTCAGCCCAAACTCAATTAAAACATTATTATCAACGATAAACTGGCGAACAGAAACTGGGTTTTTATAATGTTGGGAGTTCGAGTACGTTTTTGAGGTGAAGGGGTCAGGCTGAAGTGTGGATAGTGTGCTGACGGGAACCACACACTGGGATGCTTGTACCGGTACCAACCAGCATATCAGAAACAGGGAAAGATGTCAATACAAAGGAGAGCATGCATGTATGAGAAGTAGCTCCATAATCCATATACCGAGTCTGTTCCAGGACATTGTGTTTGAGAAATCCGTACTCGAAGCTGTAGGGGACATGGGAGTGCTCGAAGTAGCCGCAAAAGCATGAAGGCGAGAGGCAGGCGCTGGTCCAAGTAAATGGATGCGAATGCGGAAAGAAGGACGATACCACTTGTTAGGAATCAAGAAGAGACGATGAACGAAGAACAAGATGAAGAACAACACAAACGATTTAACGTGGTTCACTAGTTTTGAGACTAGCTACGTCCATGGCCAAAACAACCAGATTTATTGATGAGAAAACCAATCACAATCAACGATACATCACACTTTTCAGTAGAAGAGTCCTACACCCATATATAGGCCTACACTACTGACTTGTGCCTAAAGCAACGTGCAAACGTTGCCAAAAACGAACAAGGAAATAGTTCTAAAACGTTCAAGGAAACAATCCTTAGCCGCCTTGGACCAAGTCAATTTTATATTCTAGGTGTTTGAATTACCCGAACCTAACAAATATCCACCTTGATTCAAACACCCTAGCAGTGAATCTGATGCTCCTCTTCATCAATCCAATTGTGGATGCGTCTCCCGATCAAGAAAGCCTCCACCCTAAACCCGATGTTCCGCACATAGATGCGAAAGCCAATTCACCAAATCGTTTCTCCAATTGCCATCCGTCCTTTCAACGAATACGCCAATTGTGGATGCACCTCCAACAACTAATTCAAAGTGCTCCACCCAAATTGAAATGACCAACTAATCAACCGATCGAATGTATTCTCAAAATTGCGGTGTTGGAATACATTACAAATGCGCCACAACAAGCGTGTTTTTGCGTCTCAACAAACGCATAGACTTGTGTGTCCCAATCAACACACTCTAATGCACCATGACACAATGCATCACCCCAATATCATCTCAGTGACACTTGATGAAAGTGCCTATCAACCGATCAATACCATGCCAATTGCGCAACCAAAGCACCGCACCAATGCACAAACCGAGACACGCCTAATAACGTGCCAACAATCAATACGTGCACAATAACACGCCGCCAAACAATACATGCCCAATAACATGTAATCAATCAATTCACGCCCAATAACGCGCTGCCAACCAAATCACATGTGAACAACACGCGTCAATTGCTCCATGCCATGAGACAAATCCGCCAGTTGATTCGAGTCGTCTCCACCTTGACTTGAATCCTCCTAGCACCAAGAACAAGATCGCTCCATGCCGATGCGCCAACTCTTACGAGTTCCTGCGACGGATGAGCCCGATTGAGATCCACACGCCCAATGCTCCACGCGGGAAGCCCGATTGCGCCAGAACGCCAATTGCACGTGAACCGCCAGATTCGCGACGGAATGTGCGCCTGATGCTCCATGACAAATAACCCGATAGCTCCCACAACAAGGAGCCCAATAGCCTCCCAATAAAGACTCGGTGTGGTGGGTGTATCAACAATACTCTTCTCATCAAAACGATAGATCTTCATCCCAAACGAATTCACCATCACTCATCTCTAAAAAAACCCTAACCCACAACCTGGCTCTGATACCACTTGTTAGAATGCGAATGCGGAAGCACGATACCACTTTTTAAGAATCAAGAAGAGACGATGAACGAAGAACAAAATGAAGAACAACACAAACGATTTAACGTGGTTCACTAGTTTTGAGACTAGCTACGTCCACGGCCAAAACAACCCAATTTATTGATGAGAGAGCCAATTATAAACAACGATACACCAGATTTTTCAATAGAAGAGTCCTACACCCATATATGGCCTAAACTACTGACTTGTGCCTAAAGCAACGTGCAAATGTTGCAAAAAACGAACAATGAAACAATTCCAAAACGGACAAGGAAACAATTCTTAGCCGCCTTGGACCAAGTCAATTTTCTATTCTAGGTATTTGAATCACCCAAACCTAACAACGGGGATCATGCGGGAGACCAAATCCAGCTGCCGTGTTGGTATGTAGGGGGAGGGGGGTGCATTTGTACGGCTCCGCCCGCGGCCATGACCTCTGCGGGAATCGTCACGAAGACGAGGAACAATCCTTAGCCGCCTTGGACCAAGTCAATTTTCTATTCTAGGTATTTGAATCACCCAAACCTAACAACGGGGATCATGCGAGAGACCAAATCCAGCTGTTGTGTTGGTATGTAGGGGGGGTGCATTTGTACGGCCCCGCCCGCGGCCATGACCTTTGCGGGAACCGTCACAAAGCCCACCCCCACCACTGGGTCCGTGGGTAAGTGGCGCAAGTGGTGGTGTGGGCTGTGGGGTAGGCAGCCATGTCGGGGCAGCCATGAACACGTGGTGGGTCCGTGGGCATCCACCTCTTGGTAAGCCAGCGTCGTTCTCCCATCAAAGCATTGATACTACGGTCAGAAAGTTGGGCAGTGGTGAGGTATATTGGATCAACATAGAGACATTCCCCTGGTGGGAGAAAGGCTGCTGGTTAACCGTCATTCCCAACTGCAGTCCCTACATTCCCGATCCCGTCACCAAGAGATTTCAGTTACTGTAGTAATCATGAAGAGAAGAGCATTGATCCAATCGAAGCGAAACCAAATCAATTTCCACACTAGCAACCCAGATGTCGCGTTGTCACAGAACATGTTTTCCAGCGTGACCATGCTTAATGAGCGGTTTGGTCAGGGGCGAGGATGGAAAGAACTAGGTCATCAAAAATAGTCTGGTAAATCCAAGAGAGAAACACAGAATCAACTGATTTCCAGAGGTCATCTTTTGCGGTAGATGCAATGGGAGCATCGATGTGATCCCGTGATTTGAGTTCGTTTGAAGTCGAAAGAATGTCGCTCAATGATCATATTGCATTTTGTCATTATCGAGAATGAATTGCACCTTTATTTCGATATTCGTGTTGAGAAAGACGGGATGGCTTCTTGGAGTAGGAGGCCCAGATCTCGAACTTTTCACCAGCCAAGGAGAGCGGCAGCGAGGACAGGGACCGGGCCGAAGGTGCTACCGGGCAGTGTAGGCGACGATGTAGCAACAAAGGAGGTTGTGTGACGCCGACGAGGGTGTTGGCACGTAAATCTTTGAGTGTGTATGATGCCCTTCGAATGTCGCCTGAGCTTCGAAAGTCTTTGATATACGCTTTATACAGTCACCGACAGTCAAGAAAGTGTGATCGCATGCATGTCCGCAATCACATTTGGGGACGACGACATGTACGTCGAGGTGACCGACCATAACCGTCCGCTGTTTATCACCGGGTCCATCTACGACACCAAAATATCAAGGGTTTTGGTAGATGGAGGGTCAGCTGTGAATCTTTTGCCAAGAAGGGCTTTAAGCTTAATGGGTCTGAAAGTGTCTCATTTGCAACCGAGTCGTTTGGTGATCCAGGGGTTTAACCAAAACGAGCAAAAACCCTTAGGAAAGATCAGGTTGCGTACAAAATTCGGCGAAATCGAAGACAACACCGAGTTCCTCGTAATTGATGTTGATACTTCGTATAATGCAATGCTTGGACGCCCTTGGGTCCACGATAACAGAGCGGTACCCTCAACGTACCATCAATGCATCAAATTCCCATTACCCTCGCCAAGAAATGTAGGGGTAATCATCGCAGACCATGACCCTTTCAACGGGGTAGAAGCCTACTACGCTGACGCACACTTTTACCAAGCGAAATCAGTGAAAGAAGAGAAAGAAGTGTCTAGGCCTATGGTCGGGGTAAGTAATAGGCAACCCCCTCCTCCTCCGAAGACCTTTCGGTACGTCCCGAAGTCTGAAAGGAAGCCTGGGGCAAGTTCCTTAGCACCTGTGGACCCAGTTGTGAAGCTGAAGATAAATTTCACTTTGCCACTTCAGAAAACCGAATGCTCTATAGTAGAAACCTATAGTAAGTTCGTGGTCCCAGCCAAAGGAGAAGGCTCTAAGCAAATTCGTTTCCATGCACTCGGAGATATCGAGAAGAGTGGTCCTGAGATGAGCCAAAGCATGGAAGAGGTGCGCACGGGATTCAAGAAACCCATTTTTAGCACAAGAACGGCCAAAATGTTGGTAAAAGCAGGCTTGGACCCTGAAAAGCTTGATGGAAGGGGCTCATTCGATCGAATATTGACGTCTTCCCAGAGAAAGGCTTTAAGAAACGGGACTCCTATCAAAGCCACTAAAGAAGGCTTAGGATACAAACGACCCAGTGGCTCGGAAGAAGCATCAGTAAATATGACAACTTCTCATGAGGATGCGAGCCTGTATGAAGAAGGAACTAATCCTACTTCTCAAGAAGATTCAGATTTAAGCGAAGAAGAAGCTAAGCCTGCTCTATTAGAATTGGAGGACGGTGGGCAAGCCACCATAGATGAACTCCGTGAAGTTAATCTGGGTGACGACGTGAACAGAAGGCCGACGTTCATAAATGCCAATCTGACAAATGAGGAAGCCTCAAGTTACATCTCTTTCCTTAAGGAATATAAAGATGTGTTCGCCTGGAGTTACGAGGAAATGCCAGGACTCGATCCGGAAATAGCCGTACATAGGCTTGCGGTTTCCACGGGAAAGAGGCCTGTAAAACAAGCTCAAAGACGAACTCGCCCGGAGCTAACCACCCAGATAGAAATGGAGGTGGAGAAGCTCATCAAGGCCGGTTTCATCCGAGAAGTAAAGTACCCTACGTGGCTGGCCAACATAGTTCCCGTGAAGAAGAAGAACGGCCAAATTAGAGTGTGTATCGATTTTCGGGACTTAAACGAAGCATGTCCAAAAGACGACTTTCCCTTGCCCATAATAGAGCTCTTGGTAGATGCAACCACTGGTTACGAAACCCTATCCTTCATGGACGGGTATTCGGGGTATAACCAAATTCGGATGGCTCGTGAAGACGAAGAATTGACAGCTTTCAGGACACCCAAAGGCGTATTCTGTTACAAAGTAATGCCCTTTGGTCTTAAAAACGCGGGGGCCACCTATCAAAGAGCTATGACAGTAATCTTCAACGACATACTGCATGATATTGTTGAATGCTATGTCGATGACCTAGTCGTGAAGACTAGGAGAAGAGAAGATCACCTCAAGGACCTGAGTGAAATTTTTGAACGCTTGAGGCGTCACAACCTCAGGATGAACCCTTTAAAATGTGCCTTTGGGGTCTCATCGGGAAAATTCCTCGGATTTGTAGTCCGAAGTAGTGGTATTGAAGTTGACCCCGCTAAAACAAAGGCGATCATTGATATGCCCCCACCAAAAAACCTTAGGGAGTTAAAAGGGCTGCAAGGGAGGCTAGCCTACATAAGGAGATTCATATCGAATCTCGCTGGACGATGTATGCCATTTTCCAGACTTATGAAGAAAGGGGTGCCTTATGAATGGGATGAGGCTTGCCAAAATGCTTTTGATAGCATCAAAAGGTACTTGGTGAATCCACCTGTTCTCATGAGCCCAATAAAGGGAAAGCCTTTGATTTTATACATCACAGCTCTCGACAATTCCCTCGGTGCTCTATTGGCTCAACAAAATGAACAAGGAAAAGAAAATGCATTGTACTACTTAAGTCGGACTTTGGTGGGGGCAGAAATTAACTATTCTCCCATCGAAAAGATTTGCTTGGCCTTGGTGTTCGCGCTGCAAAAGCTTAAACACTACGTGTCTGAACACGAAGTTAAGCTGATATCTAAAGCCGATCCGCTAAAGTACATACTCTCGCGTCCCGTCCTTAATGGGAGGATCGCAAAATGGGCTGTACTTCTTCAGCAATTCGACATCCAGTATGTCCCTCAAAAGGCGATAAAGGGACAAGCCTTGGCATATTTCTTGGTTGCACACCCTATCCCAGATGACTCACCCTTAGCAACAGACTTGCCAGACGAAGATGTGATGGCGGTAAATGTGCAAAAAGGATGGGAAATGTACTTTGATGGAGCTTCAAGAAGCCCTGATGGGATGAAGCAAGAAAACGTTAAAAACAATAAGTCAGGGATTGGTGTTGTTTTCATCACACCAGAAAACGCTGTCATCCCACATTCTTTGGCACTTAGCGAAGGGTGCTCCAACAACGAGGCCGAGTATGAAGCCATTATCGCCGGATTAGAACTCGCCTTCCAGATCCCCATTGAGGATTTAACAATATATGGGGACTCTGAATTGGTGATTAAACAGTTACGAGGAGAGTACATCGTGAAAAAGGCGAGCCTCGTCCCATACTATGAGCGGGCGGACCAATTGCTCTCACAGTTCAAAAAAATACACATCTTCCATGTGAGGAGGGGGGTAAATGCTCAAGCCGACGCGCTAGCAAGCCTTGCGGCGTCCCTGACTCTTCCCGACAACAAAACACTTAGGGTCGTTGTAGGGGAAAGGAGAGTTGTGACACCCCTTAAAGAAACCCCGAGTACAGTCCAAGTCTTGACACTCTCCACAAATGAAGACGGTGAGGATTGGCGGGACGTGTTCATCAACTATCTTCAAAATGGGAGACTTCCAGAAGATAAAGCGAAGAAAGCAGAAATAAGGCGTCGTTCGACTAAGTTTGTCATGTTGAAAGACATCCTTTAAAAGGTCGCTCGATGGCATATATCTACGTTGCATTGCCGGAAATGCAACCAAAGAAGCCATGGCTGAAGTCCATGCAGGGATATGTGGTGCTCACCAAGGCGGTCCAAAGTTGCACATGCAACTCAAAAGGTTGGGGTATTATTGGCCCACTATGATCGCAGATTGCATTGACTATGCAAAAAGATGCCAAGTATGTCAATACCATGGTGACTTCATTAACCAACCCCCCGAGCCCTTGCATGTCACGACTGCCTCATGGCCTTTTGCGTCGTGGGTATGGATATCATCGGACCATTCGTTCCTCCTTCGTCAAAGGAGTATCGATACATCCTTACTGCCACTGACTACTTCTCTAAGTGGGCAGAGGCCGTCGCTCTAAAAGACTTCAAGAGCTCGACGGTTGCCGAATTTGTCCGAACTCATATCATCTACAGGTTCGGAGTTCCTGACAGAGTCATTGCAGACAATGGGCAACCATTTCGAAGCGATGCTCTTCATAAGTTGTACGCTAAGTACAACATTAAATCAAACCACTCTACCAGGTATCATGCTCCCGCCAACGGTCTAGTCGAGGCTTTCAACAAGACTCTCAGCAAGATTCTCAAGAAAATGGTAGACAAGAACAAGAAAACATGGCCGGAGAAGCTACAAGAAGCCCTATGGGCCTATCGGACTTCTTACAGGACAGCCACTCAAGCTACGCCGTATTCACTTGTCTTTGGAGGTGAGGCAGTCCTACCACTCGAAGTCCAAATATCTTCCTTGCGAGTGACGGTGCAAGAGTCTCTCACTGAGGAAGAGCACGCCAAGCTAAGGTTGGCTGAGCTAGAAACCTTGGATGAAAGGAGAATACATGCCCAACAAAATTTGGAGATGTATCAACAAAGGATGGCAAACGCATTCAACAAGAGAGTACGCCTCCGCTCCTTCAAGAAAGGGGACTTAGTTCTAATGGTCCGAACTCCAATCATAGTGACCAGACGGACAAAAGGGAAGTTGGAACCTAAATGGGAAGGACCTTATGTGATCGAGAAAGTATACTCGAATGGAGCATACTTGTTGATCACAGTAGATGGGGAAGGATTATACCACCTACTAATGCAAGGTTCCTGAAGCGGTACTATCCTTGATAAAGGGTCTACTAGGCCAAAAATCCGAAGGGACGCCTAGACAAATTCAGACCCTAGTCCACTAGGTTGAAAACCTGAAAGGGCGGCCTAGCATGAAATGGACAAAATGACCTGCAAGGTTGAAAACCTGAAAAGGCGACCAAGCAAATTCTAAGGTCATCATCAAAAAAAAAAAAAAAAAAAAAAAAAAAAACAATGAACTACGTCTGACTTGATCCCGACAGGGTACGTAGGCAGCTCGACTTCTACATTCGAGTTCAGTCCACCTCAAAAAGAACCCCATAAGTTCCCCCAAATGAACTACGTCTGACTTGATCCCGACAGGGTACGTAGGCAGCTCGACTTCTACATTCGAGTTCAGTCCACCTCAAAAAGAACCCCATAAGTTCCCCCAATGAACTACGTTCGACTTGATCCCGACAGGGTACGTAGGCAGCTCGACTTCTACATTCGAGTTCAGTCCACCTCAAAAAGAAACTTCGTGTTCCCCAAAATGAACTACGTTCGACTTGATCCCGACAGGGTACGTAGGCAGCTCGACTTCTATATTCGACTTCAGTCCACATCTCAAAATGAAAATCTCGTGTTCCCAAGTGAACTACATTCGTCTTGATCACGAAATGGGTTATATAAGCTTGAAATCAACTTTCAAGTTCAGTCCACCTTCCTCGAATCTCCCATACAGACATGTGCTTAGTCAAATATGCTTTGACAAAATGAAAGGGTTCTTACACCTTGAAAGAATTGCAGAGAAGTCCTTAAACTCTCTGAAATGATGCGCGACAGTCTATCTAAAGGGGTTAACCCAAAAAGCCCAAAAGTCATGAGTCAAAAGGGGTTGACCCATTTGACTCGAAGTACGTAAGAGGTTCACCGTCCTGAATGATATGGACCACAAAGACATGATCAAAATGGGTTAACCCATTGACAAAACACATAAGCAACAGAAAAGTTCAAAAGACATTACTAAAGGGGTTGACCCATGGACTGAAAGACTAATAAGTGGCGGACTCAAAGTCTCAAAAGACACAAGCCGAAGAGGTTCAACGAAGTCGTTGATCCAAAGCCCTAAAAGACACGTCCCAAGCAAATAGCTCGACGTCAAGAAATATCTCAGCCTCAAAAGGAGAAAGACCAGCAAGCAAGGTCCAAAAAAAAAATGAAGAAAGGAAGCCCAAAAGAAGAAAAGGGCCAAAATACAAAGAGAATGGGTATGATATGACCCTGAAGACGTCCACAAGGCCGAAGCATAAGCCAGGACTATTCAAGCCATGCATCAGGCCTCAAAAATGTGGGTGCCAAGTTTTCGTGATTTGCAGAAGAGCCGCATCTCTCTTGCTCAAATCACGAGGGGTATTTGTTGGCACGTAAATTTCGCCAGAAGATTTATATATATAAATTATATATCTATATATATATATATATATATATATATATTTGTTTTAATTCTAAAGTGCAAAAAAGGGAATTAAATAACCTGAATCTGGACTGTATTTGACTAACAAGTCAATGTCCAGATTCATCAACAGAAAAAACATATTTATCTGTTGAATATCTAGAAAATGATAGAGATAAACTTGGATTAAAGAGATAAAATCCCTCCCTTATCTCTTAAACCTTGAGATAAGAGTGCAATGGATGAAGAGATATCTCAGAAATCTGCAGAACTTATCAAGAGCTGGCTCCAGACCTCTATAAATAAGGGGTCTCACAAAGCTGTACAAAAAGGACTTTTTGGCTGGAGAGAAATACAGCAGAAAAGAAAAGAGAAAAACAGTAGTGAAGCCTCTGTGCAAAATCCTGCAGAGTACAGTTTCTGCAGAGAGAAGAGAACCCCGCTGGAATTATATTCCGAAAAAGAAGGCAGAACACAAGCTGCTGCAACTTGCAGCAAACAGATCCAAAAGCGAAAATCTCCAGAAACCGGAAATAAACTGCAATGGCGGCTGTCCATCTCAGGTAAACAGTTCCGGTTTCAGAACAGAGAGTCCATCAATTCTGAAGCACAGAAGTGTAAACAGATTGTAAAAAATGTGTTTTTTACATTGAGTTTGATCAATAAAACTCTACCCAGTATTTTTCATATAAATATGTTGCTTTTCTTCATTTTAGGCTTATCAATCAGGGGTTCCAGTAAGCTTTAGGGTAATTAACGATTTGATAACTCGAATCGGGAATAGGGAACTCACCACACACAAATCTGAAATCATTTGTCATTCTTGGATTTTTCAGAAACCTAATGAAAATTATGGGTTAAACAGAGGGCAGCAGGCAGCGGAGAGAGAGTTGCAGGGCCAGGTGCAACCGAGAGGCGGCTGCGATCTGCAGCTGCTGGCAGCGGCCGGCGATCTGTGCATCTTCTGTCCTCGAGTCAACGAGAGACGGAGGCCAGGGAGCAGCGAGAGACTGAGGCCCGGGAAGGAAGGGCAAGGACGTGAGTGGGCAAGGGCGACTGCTCAAATAAGAAGAAGAAAATAGCTAGGTCTATAGCTCTTATACGAAAGTGTGAAAGAGTTTCTGCTCGGCTCATTATGTATTACTCATGTATATACAATATATACAAGTACACAGTTACCCTAACGGGTTAAATTACATTAGTCTTACTGACTTCGTATACACTATTATATTTGACTTGAGCTCCAATCAATCTTTTTCTATGACAAGAGCCCATAGTTTCATGCCAGGGTTGAAGCTCTTCAAAGCTGAAAAAGTCCCAAAGCAAGTAAGCCCGTTTTACTTTCTTTGATTTCATTTGCGTTCTTGCATTATCAAACAAGAGATATAAGGGTAGAAACCCGAATAGTGTAGCAAGAGGCCGACAAACCCCCCAAAGAGCCAAACTGTTGGGTCCAAGCCCACCCAAACATGACAAAGTGGGGGCGGTGATGATGTTGAATTAGTCAACAGTGACTTGCTTTGGCAGCATGCCAAATGGAGATTTGTTTCCTTTGTGAAGTTGATTCCACCGCCATAGAACAGCCTATCTTTCCTTTGCTTTGTGACCACGAATTGAGAAGTCTCTCAATTGTGAATTCCCTCAATTCATCTTGCTGCTACCTTGTGTTAGGAGTGCTCAACAGAGAGCATTACTTTGTGGGTTTGTGTGGCTGCGACACAAGAGGACAAGAGTACTTCCTCGCTTTGGTCAACGAGAGACGGAGAGAAGATTACCGCGACGTGATCATTCGCGACAACGACGGTGAAGATTTCAGAAGTCAATTCAGGGTAATTCGTTAGCAATTAGTTTGCTTGGTTTCTGCCTAGCGGCGAGGTTTTGTTTTACCCGTCTAGTAGCTTCTAGTTTGTCTACCCACGTTCATGTGGAATTTGTCTACCCATTGTAATTGTCATAGCGTAAGTTTTGTGGGTCGTTTTGTCCCTCTCACTTAGAGGGGTTTTCCCACGTTAAATTCTTGTGTCCTACATCTTCTACTTTTCCGCACTTGTTCGTGTTGGCGTAGTTTGCGCGTTCTAGTCCGTCTGATTCAGCCCCGTGACCCAACACAAACCACTAAGTGACCCACTCCCTTGGAGATGACATTCCCCTTAGGTCCAAACCTCAATCAGCAAAACCCTACTAGGGTCGAACCAATATTGATTTGCTTCTTTCTTTGTTCATTCTCTGTGGTCCGTCTCTCATATACCTAGCGGGGATTTGAACGCAATTTGTTTGTTGGTTTCTCCAATGTGTTTGGTCTTGTAATCATATCCCAAGGTTACTCAGTTAGATGCATTGGACTCTTAGGTCTAAGTTAGAACCCTACTTGTCAAGATCATGTTCTTTGAGGTTCTTCCCAAACCTTGGGAGTGTTTGTACCACGCTGGGAAGATGTATGAAGTCCGCAATGCATGTCTATCTAGATCCAAGGTGCATTTGGATCACCTCACAATTGAGGATTCCTGACGAACCAGAACAAGACCAGTGAGGAGGTGAGTTCACGTAAAGGTACCTTTAGTAGCAATACGGTAATAATCCATGTACCATCTCCAGTTTCAAAATTCTCTTATTACCACCTACAGTTTATAATTGTTAACAACTAACAGCCGGGGTAAACTCCGTCTAAACTTTTCCGTTAGTTGACGGTTTTATAGGGACAATGTTGTGAACTTACAAAAAGTATGAACACCAAAGTAGTACCACAACCAACACCATTACCACCACCAAGACCATTGTTGCACCACCAGGATCACCGACAAAACCAGAATCCGGCCACCACTAAAAAACTCAGAATCCGACGATATCACAGTAAAACCCCCACCCTTTGCCGCCTAAACACCACCATTCCCATCATCTAAGACCCATAAAAGTAGCCACCAACACCACCAAAACTGCAAACAATACACACACACAAACAGATACGTAGATCTGGAAAAGATGATGAAGAAGAAAAAGAGGAAGAAGAAGAATCAGAAACACCCACACTAAAAGTCGGATTTTGAGTCTCATCGTCGGATTTTTTTTGGAAAATGCAACCCTGTGGTTTTCGACCGTCGAACTGCAGGTAACCTCCCGCCGAGCCTCCAACTACAATTAATCATGAAGACCGACTAGACCTCGTCGTAATTGTTCACTGGCCGGCGAATCTTCCGCTGGCAAAGTTTGCCATAGATTGAGAGACGGAGAGGGAGAGGGTAAATGAACGAGAGAGACAGAGAGAGATCGATTCTGAAAGAGAAGGGGACAAATCTGAGTTGAGAGTGAGACAGAAGAGACGTGGAGAACAAAGAAGATGAGATTGAGAGCAGATCGACAATCGCACACTTCATCTTCATCTTTTTCTTCTAGTTTTTTCTTTTTATTTTTCTCTACCTCTTAGTTTTTTCTTCATTTAGTTTTTGCTTACTATTCTACTTTAGCTTCATTTTTCTTAAAATGATGTTGCATATATTAAAAAAATAAACATTAAAAAGAAAAGACAAATGAGAAAATGTTCATATCTCTTTACTGGACCACTTTACCCTTAAAAAACCGTTAACTAACGGAAAAGTTTGGACGGAATTTACCCCGGTTGTTAATTGCTAACAATTATAAACTGTAGGTGGTAATAAGAGGATTTTGAAACTGGAGGTGGTACATGGATTATTACCCTATACTGGAGGTGGGTGATAAGTAATTGACCCTATTAAAAAAATAAAGATTAAAAATAAAAGAGGAATGAGAAAATGTTCATATCTTTTTACTGGACCACTTTACCCCTAAAAAAACTGTTAACTAACGGAAAAGTTTGGACGGAATTTACCCCGGTTGGTAACTGCTAACAATTATAAACTGTAGGTGGTAATAAGAGGATTTTGAAACTGGAGGTGGTACATGGATTATTACCCTATACTGGAGGTGGGTGATAAGTAATTGACCCTATATATAAACTGCTTCTTCTTAATTCAGAGACGCCAGGGACTAGTTGCCAGACACTGGTTTTACTCCTATAGACTAGGTGTAAAGAAAGGTCTCCCCAGGATACAAAATTTGTGTTGAAGTTTTCCCTATTGTCACTGCATTATATGTTACTTAGATTAGTTTAGATCGCATATATAGCCAAGCGCCGAACTCTTTGAGAACAAGCTGATCCTGACACAATGTATCCGCTACAGAGAAACACCTGTACTCGTGTTGTATCACTTCACATTTGGAATGTAAGTCAATTTTGGAAAATCGATAAGGGGTTTGTGATTGCAAGTAGAATGATCCGAAATGTGTGATGTCGATGCCTAAATCTGATATCAACCAAGCAAAACTGAAACTTGATCTACCAAACAACCAACACTAGAAATTGATAGCCCATTTAGACGGCAAGACTAAACCCACCATATAGCCGTTGTCGACACACCCTGGTTAACTAGCAAGTCAAAAACAGGCGGCAATACCATAATTTAGTCAGTGGGGCAGGTTCACGTCTTGGTAGCGTCACAGGGTGTGGATTTTCTGTTGTTGCTTCTATGGTTCATAGGACTATAGAATTTGTGTCTTCAAGTAGAGTACAGATAGAGAGAGAGGAACATGGTCACCCATTCCAACCACAACACCTAGCCACCCGAATCTCAATCCCTGACTGGTCACCTAATCCAATCTACCCCTGCATACACTACATCAGAGGGAAAGAGAGAAAGAAAGGTTGTAGTTGGGACTTGGGAGTTTGGTTTTCTACTTCACTTTCTTTTTCTTTTAATTTGTTAGGTAAACGATGGATAATTGTAAATCCAATTTTCATCCAGGGGTAAATAAACAATTGATACATTTTTATACAAAAACTAACCAGCTAACTAGAGGAACTGATTTAGGTCAAAACCGAAAGCATATATTATATATACTTTACTATCCAAATTGGAAGTGTGGGAACTTAAATGGGAAAGAACAAAGAAGTCTAGCTGTACGGTAATTAAGATATATTATCCCGCGAAGAAAATAAGCAATTCAGCATCAGATAAACTCATAGTACCTTATCATAAGTATCTGGTAGAGTTTCTCCACGAAATGGGTATTTACCAAAGACCATACAGTACAAAGTAACCCCCACTGCCCACGTATCAGCAGCTTTGCCACCATAAGTCAGACCTATGGTTCAGACAATAATATAAAAGGTGAGAGTTACATACTCATTTCATTATGCAAAGTGCTTTAAAGTTCTTAAAACGAAGAATAGAAAATATTTACCCAGACAACATTCTGGTGCAGTGAAAACAGGAGTTCCGGGAGAACGGCGAAGCTGATCATTATCATCCTGCAGTTCGACAGAAATCACGCAAGCCATTTAAGAATCCTCGAGTTAAACTCTATATATGCATGGTGAAGCAAAGATCTATATGACCTTTGGTAAAAAAAAAAAAAAAAAAAAAAAAAAAAAAAAAAATCTCATAACTGTGAAGCGGTCTGTACAAAGATTGAATGGGAAGAAAAAACAAGAGAAATGGATCCTGATTTTGGGTATCAAAGGAATTTGACTGCTTTTAGTCCTCTACTTGAACAGATATAGAAAGATGGCAAAAAGGATGAAGGCAAAGAATGAATCAAGATGGCGCACAGCCACCATAAGTTGATGTGAAAATCGGAAAGGCATGTCTAGACAGAAGTGGTGAATTTCAGTGAACATAAATGTTAGGCTATAAACATCAGATGATTGGCACAAGTATTTCAAGATGACCATTGAACTGTATCCAAGAACAACTCTTTGATGTCGTCGGTTGTGGTCATCACTAATCAGTACTCACTATCTGTTGGTGTCAAATTAATTACCTGTCTCTGTCCACTGATCTGCCATCAATTCATTCCATCTACTAGATATTGCTAGTCACTCTTCTGAGTACATTCAAACTATTGTGAGAACCTCTTAAGCCACTCTTGAGTCGCACTTCAAAAATTTCCACGGATAACCATTATTGTTTTCTCATTTAAGGTGTAACAATCCGGCTGTGGTAGTCTTTTTCTCCCAGTCTCGGTGGTGTGTTGCCAGCTTAGCTGATTTTAGTGATCTAAACAATGGGGCAGCTTTAAGTAGGCACAACATATCACATTGTATACTTAAGCTTTATTAGTGCACTCCTAATATTCTAAAGAGCGTTATTCACCAAGCCTAACGTATGATAGGACATCTCACTTTACCACATGGTGAAATTGTATGGAAAAGAGTTGATTCATCACTATGGAACGTAGCTGTGTAAGAAGAACTTAATTTTATCAAATAAGAACTGAAACAAGATGACAAGTTGGCAAAAATGATTGCCCGTTCATAAGCGGTGGTGTCACGTATCCCATTCCGGGGTCTAAATTAGAAAGCTTTGCTGGCAAAAATGAATGCAATATGTAACCGCAGTACAGTTTTCAATTAAATGGGTGTATGTTAGCTCCCTGTGCCTATTATTCTCGAAGAAATCAAATCTATTAGTGTGCATGTTCCATGTAAAGCCAGAGTACCAGACACCATAAGTTTGATTGCTCCTGGCTTCAGTAATACAAGTTTGATTGCATCAGTAGTTTACACTGCTAAGTCAGGTCTAATTAGCTGCTTGGCCTAGGGTGGTCCATCGTCAAAGAAAAACCTCGTAACCGTAGGGTATATGGCTTGTGGGTAGAGAGACAAGACAGACCCCACCCCCCACCCCCAAAGTAGAAGTACAAGGAACTCGTGGTTTCATTAAATCAAATATTATATTGATCAAGATTGTAACCAAGTTGAGAGTGGGCTTATACACTTAGGCTTGTCGTACAACCTTATATGTTTTGCCTAGTTCGAATGAGGGAGAGAGTGGGGATGGCATTGATCAGCATAAACCAATAATTACAAAGAGCTAAAGTAATAACTTCTAAAGGAAGCTAAGAGAAATCTCTTAATAGGGGAAGAGTGTCCAAGAGATGCTTAGAAAATACCTCAAAAACCTGGCTGACACTAAAGTCCGCAATCTTAACTCTTCCAGCAGCAGTGACCAAAAGGTTATCAGGTTTAATGTCCCCATGTATAATATTCTGTCAGATGGAAGAAAAATTATGATTGTGCAAAGCAGTCTAACCACAACCCAACACTTCACTACACAGAATAAAGGAGGCACGAAAAAACTCCATTTGCAACAAATTTAGTGTTGAAATGAAACTGGAAATAAACACTACCGTGACATGTGGATGAAGGACAACATTAAGCTAGAAATTATCTTGTGCATCAAAGCAAAGGCTAGTAAAATCAACCCATTGGCATTGTGGTTAAACATGGGATGAGGTAAATAACAATACCAACTTGAGGCACATGAGCGCGATAGACTAACAGTACCTGTAGTGCAGTTTAGTGCAATAGACAGCTGATTTCACTACATTCAAGACTTACTATCCAATACAGGATTCCACTCAATTACATCTGCTTTCTGCTTTCTAGAATGTAGTTGGAGCAAGTTTCCAGTTTCATGTGTACAATTTGAAATAACATTCATGACCGCATAAGTAAACTATTTCTTTATAGACAAAGAGAAGGTTTTCACAGGTCTCTGGTTGCATCTAGTAAAATTAAGTCAATAATGATTCTAGAAACCAAAAAATATCAACATCGATGACCCTAAAATTCACAGCAAATCTATAACATGGTTGATCTAAGGGCACTACTAAAAATAATGTCACAAAGTTCTTCAATCCCCACGATCTTAGCATTCATGAGACCAATATACCTGACGTAAATTGAGAGAACAATCACAGGGAAAGAGCTCTGACTATATTTTTCCATTAGTAAACATGTACAGAGTTAGACTAATATATACTTATCCTAGGAACATAAAAGGAAACAAGATGGACTGTCAAATCCCATGATTTATGGGATATTAATACAAGAAAGGCAACCAATTAAACCAGCATAATCAAAGGGATATAGCTGTTGCAAATTATCCCAAGAATCTGCTAGTGCATTAATCATATATTCTCACACTCCCCCTCAAGCTGGTGAATAGATGTTTTCCATTCCCAGCTTGGATAAAATCTTTTGAAACACAGAGGTGCTTAACCCTTTTGTAAGTATATCTGCAAGTTGCCCATGTGTAGACACGTAAGGAGTACAAATCAGTCCGCTATCCAGTTTCTCTTTGATGAAGTGTCTATCAACTTCAATGTGCTTCGTTCGATCATGCTGAACCGGATTGTGAGCTATGCTGATTGCAGACTTATTGTCACAATAAAGTCTCATTGGACCATCCCATCTGATCTTCAAGTCTTCAAGAATAATCTTTACCCAAAGTAATTCACACACACCGTGAGCCATTGCTCGAAATTCTGCTTCCGCACTGGAACGCTCTACCACATTTTGTTTCTTACTCCTCCAAGTAATGAGGTTACCTCCAAGAAATGTGCAATATCCTGTAGTGGACCTCCTATCAATGATTGACCCAGCATAATCAGCATCGGTATATGCCTCAAGCACCAGACCCCCATTTCGTCTAAATAAAATGCCTTTACCCGGTGTCCCTTTGAGATACTGTAGCACTCGGTGAGCTGCTTGCAAGTGCAATGTTCTCGGACTATGCATGAATTGACTAATCACACTCACTGCATATGCTATGTCCGGTCGAGTATGGGATAAATATATCAACTTACCAACTAAGCGCTGATACATTTCCTTATCCACTGCAGCCTCTTCCTCAGCCATTCCAAGTTTCAGATTTTGATCTATTGGAGTAGCTGCTGGTTTGCATGCTGCCTGCCCAGTTTCTCTAAGTAGATCAGTGACGTACTTTTGTTGGGAGATAAAAATGCCTTTCTTGGAGTGAGCCACCTCAATCCCCAGAAAATATTTCAGCCTCCCTAACACTTTGATCTCAAATTCCTTAGCCAAGCGCTGACTTAAGTTTTGTTTTTCCTTATCATCATTACCTGTCACTATTATATCATCGACATACACCAACAGTGCTGTGACTCCCCCTGAAGATGAGTGTTTAATGAACAACGTGTGATCCCCTTGGCTTTGCTTATATCCCATTACAAGCATGACTCTTGCAAATCTACCAAACCATGCTCGTGGTGATTGCTTAAGTCCGTACAAGGACTTCTTGAGTTTACACACAATATCAGCTTCCAAATTCTTTCCATAACCAGGTGGGACATCCATATAAATTTCTTCTTCGAGGTCTCCATGCAAAAAGGCGTTCTTAACATCAAACTGCTGCAACTCCCAACCATAATTGGCTGCTAATGAAAGTAAGATTCTAACTGTATTCATTTTCGCAACTGGAGCAAATGTCTCTTGGTAATCAATCCCATAAGTTTGAGTATAGCCCTTGGCTACTAGCCTTGCCTTGTACCTCTCAATTGACCCGTCTGCTCTATATTTCACTGTATAGACCCATTTGCACCCCACAGGTTTCTTCCTGACCGGAAGCTGCACTAACTCCCATGTTTTATTCTTTTCCAATGCCTCCATTTCCTCATTCATGGCTTGTCTCCATTTCTCATTGGACAAAGCATCGGATAAAGTGGAAGGGATGGCAGTGGCATTTAGACTAACTAGGAAAGCTCTTTGTGAAGGAGAAAAATGTTTAAACGACAAGAATTGTGCAAGAGGGTATAGTGGTCGTTTCGTGCAATCTCTAGTTCCTTTCCTAATAGCAATAGGCAGCTCCAGATTTTGGTCATTATGGCCAACATGAGCCTCAAATTCAGGTTCAGATTCAAAAATCGTTGGCTCATTCTCGGGATCTTTGCTGGATTCTTCGACTTGCACATAGTCTGGGACAACTGTCTTTTTCCTTGAGTACACCTGGCCATATTTCGAATTTTGAATTGTGGGGATGGGACTTTCTGAAATCTCATTGTCGGTCTCGGTGATTTCAATGTGGGGATCTGGAGTTGACAAAATTTTAGGATTAGATTCGACCCCGGAATTTGGGACAGGTTCTGACATTGGAAATGGTACAGATTTTGGAGGTTCCGGAAGATTGAGTAAGGGATTTTCATTCTTATCTTCAAGCTTCTCCTCTGGAGGATAAGGTGTAGTGAAGTATGGAGCCTCTTCACTGAAAGTAACATCCATGGAAACATAGAATTTCTTTGATGGCGGGTGATAACACTTGTACCCTCTTTGAGTTGAAGAATAGCCCACAAATACGCATTTCAACGCCCTTGGGTCAAGCTTCCCCCGATTTTGGCTATGAACGTGGACGAATGACACACATCCAAATATTCTAGGCACGAGACTACTTGTTATGTGTGTTGGATAGAACTTAGAGAGTGTTTCCATTGGACTCTTCAATCCCAAAACTCTTGACGGTAAACGATTTATAAGGTGGGCTGATGTAAGAACGGCTTCCCCCCAATAGGACTTGGGGACATTTTTCTGGAATAAGAAAGCACGGGTTGATTGAAGGAGATGACCATTTTTCCTTTCAGCTATTCCATTTTGTTGGGGTGTACTAACACAAGATGACTCATGTATTATCCCCTCCTTCAAAAAATAAGGAGTTAGGACTTGATTGAAATAATCCCTGGCATTATCGGACCTGAATCTCTTGATATTAACCCCAAATTGGTTCTTAATCATAGAACAGAAATTTGGAATAACAATGCTCACATCAGATTTCTGTTTAAGCAGAAAAATCCAAGTTACACGCGTACAATCGTCGATAAACGACACGAACCATCTTGCCCCGGAAATATTAGGAACAGTTGAAGGACCCCAAATATCACTATGGATGAGATGAAAAGGAGTTGAACTTCTTCTAGAACTTTCGGGAAAATGCACGCGTTTGTGTTTTGCGAGTTCGCACACTTCACAGTGAAAACTCTCGACGTCTACACCTTGAAATAAGGTTGGAAAAAGAATCTTAATGACTCTAAATGAAGGATGTCCGAGTCGACGGTGGTGAAGCCAAACTTTCTCTTTATTCGAAGAATGAATTTCAGAAACAAAGGATGAAGGCGTATCTCTTTTGGTTATGTCTGACTTGCTTGGTGCGTCAAGGTAGTAGAGACCATTCCGCTCACTAGCAAGTCCAACCACTTTTCCTGAATTCTCATCTTGAATAACACAAGAGTTGCGACGAAAAACCACATTGCAACAAATATCTTGAGTAAGCTTATGTATAGAGACTAAATTTACGGATAGTCCTGGAACATGAAGGACATTTTTTAAGGTCAGTGAGGAGCACACTCTAACATTTCCCACACCTGCTACAGTGATCAACGAACCATCCGCTGTGGCTATTTTCCTATTACTTGGACATGGAGAGTATGTTAAGAAGACATTCGAAGAGTGGGTCATATGGTCGGTAGCTCCTGAATCCATGATCCAATAACAGGTAGATGCTTTATCCATGACATTTAATCCAATAGGGAATGAAAATTGACATGAGTACACTGATGAGCAAGTACCTGAGGGGTTTTTATCGTTGCCAATTTGAGACCTCACTTGTGATGATCCATTCAGTTGTGCCAACGTGCCATTTTTCTGAGGCGGCTCTCCACTATATCCCCACTCTCTACTAGGAGGTTTTCCATGAAGTTTCCAACAGCGCTCACGATTATGGCGTGGCTTCTCACAGTAGGTGCACCACAAACTGTCCCGGTTAGTGGTCTTTGAATGTTGAGAACCAACTGACCCCTCTGGTTGAGTAGGTACCTCTGCACCTTTTGACATTCTTTCAAAACTCAAGAATTTCCCGGGGGACTTAATAAATATGTTCCGTCTTTACAAAACAGAACAAAAGATAGCAAAAGCCAGCAATGAAGGCTGAGAGTTAATCCAACAAAGGAGAAAAAATCTGGAGCAAAATACCAGCAATGAAGGCTGGAACAAGAGAGATTTAAACCAGCAATGAAGGCTGGAGAAGAGAATCCCAGAACTGAGCCTAAAGCTCTGATACCATGACGTAAATTGAGAGAACAATCACAGGGAAAGAGCTCTGACTATATTTTTCCATTAGTAAACATGTACAGAGTTAGACTAATATATACTTATCCTAGGAACATAAAAGGAAACAAGATGGACTGTCAAATCCCATGATTTATGGGATATTAATACAAGAAAGGCAACCAATTAAACCAGCATAATCAAAGGGATATAGCTGTTGCAAATTATCCCAAGAATCTGCTAGTGCATTAATCATATATTCTCACAATACCCTATCTCAATACCAAGAACATTTTTACATTATATTCACAATAAAGGGAGACAATTCAGAAAATAAAAGAGCAAGTAACGCACATGAGCATGAAGATACATCAGCCCGGAAACTATATCCCGCAAGTAGTTCTGTGCTTTCTTTTCTCCCAGGCCACCTGGTGGACCAGAATCCTCGCAGACCCATTTGCCTTCGACATATTCTAGAACTAAATAATTCAACGAATTTCCAACCATTAAACTACAAGACAGCATAATACTTTGTATATACAGCAAGAGTGCATTCTTATGCAAACATAAATATTGCGAGTGGCAAAGTTACCCATATAGAATTGATCTGTGGTAGGGTCATCAATAACCTCTACTAGATTGACTATGTTAGGATGTTCCAGCATTTTCATAATCAAGACCTGCAAAGCAAGAGTGCTGAAAATATTAATCTAGAAGATCCAAGTAAGAGATCGGCCCATCAAAGAGAAGTGTTATTTTGCGTGGTGTTATTTTGCTGTCTGTAATGTGTGTTATATAAGGGGTTCATGATTTGACCCCTGTTTTGGCTCCCTCATTCAAATGTTTTGATCTAATATTAACACTAAATGTTTGGAGGGAAATTTATTAAAGTTGAGTGCTGTACAGTTGGCACTGTTACAATTCATGCTTTTTTTGTGTAAATAATACTTCAACACAGGGACATTTTAGTCTTTTGAACAGGATTCTTAAAACCTATGCATTGGAGGGGTAGGAAGTTAGTGGTGAAACAGAGGAAGTACAGACTAAAAACTAGTACCAGCAAACAAGGTAAACACAGTTAGCAAAAAGTTCTAAGAGAATAAAATAACTGCAGCACTACCACGGGTATAGGGGAATAGCACCAAACTAAGCAAAGAGAGGACGGATTATACCAGGTGTGAGCGACTGAGTCAGAAAATCACCCATCAAAAATTACAATCGTATACCACGATCTGAACATGTAGCCCCACTTGATGGAATATCTCCTCTCCAAACGGTTTTCTATCTTACAAGACCCACGAGCTATATCAGAAAAGTTGTGCATGCTTTATTTTTTCAATTAAAATAACTCTCCATAAATGTGACCCCAAAAAATCAGTTATAGACTTTTCCAGAAAGGGACATTGCCGTACACTTAGTTAGAAGTTCAATAGATTAGTAACACATGCAAGTGAAGTTGCTCACATATCTAAAATTAAATAAAAATGAAGCTGCTGATTCAAAATGAAATGCATATTAATGCATTAAAGTTGATATATAAATGGAGAGGCGGAATAGATCAGAATCATACAACTCCAGAGTCCAGATATCTCCCTAAGATTTCTTAATAATTAGATGATTTTCTAGCCGATATAAGAAAAAGCTCCTACAGTCAACAATTTCTCAAAAGCATGAAACAGCACAATCAATTATGCCAACCAAGTCATGAGATGATTTAAGCAAGTGACAGTGAAACAGTTAGGATGGCTGGATGCTAATTTAGGTTTGTTTCAACTGAGTGAAGAATGGTCCATCTTGACTTGATGAGTTTAAATGCATTCCCCTACCTCGTTTCTTTTGCGAAGTGAATTTTTCCTTCGTGTTGATAGAATCTTGCACTGATAACGTCTTAAGACCAACGCAATGCTAAGAGGAAAAAACATCTAAGTTTAAAAGAGTAACACAAATAGACCTGAGACCATTGAGTATTGTGAGTCTTATGGGGAGAACACCGCTGTCTGTTGTAAACTATGATTGAGAACGACCACTTATTTCACGGAGGATTTGTTTTACATATTTTAGACCTGACAAATAAAACCAAAGTCTATACAAGTGCAGAAATAACAACTGTTTAGTAAACCTGTTTAGTTGAAAATAAGGTCAAAATACTAGAACTAGATGACTTTTCTTTGCGCATTTATATTCAGAAGAAGCCCCTTGCCTCAAGGGTTCCTCGCAGGGGTGGCCCAAGGGGGAAGCAAGGCGGGGGCAGCCGCTTTAGGCCTCTGGGCTGGTGGGGCCCTGTAATTTATAGTAATAATTAAGCTTATATATATTTTAATACATTTTAGTGTAATATTATTGATGTATGTTAGTATTTTTCTCACAGATGTGACTCATGCTCAACTCTCACAAATGCAATTTCGTTTGCATATGTTTTACGCAGAGTTCAAAAAGGTTAATATATATATATATATAATATTCAGGTCCTCAAAATTCTAATTGCTTTAGGGCCCGTCGCCCGAGAGTTCTAGGGCCAGCCCCGGTCCCTCAAGTCCCTTCATAGCTCCGCCCTGGCTACATGGACAGTGATTCCTAGACCTCAGACATGGAACTCCAGGCTACAGCCTCAAAAGTTTAGTACTAACGCAATATGAACTGCAAAGAATCGCCACGTCAGATTCTTGGGTATATGCTGCAAGCTACGTTACCCGGACTCTTCTAAATCGCCACCGTACCCGTGTCGATACGATCCGACATGGGTGTGGGTATGGGATGTGTGGCGGGTGTGGCTGGATTGTTCCGGACGCTTTGACTACGAGCCGCTTACTCAAAACAGTGGACTAGGCCAAGGGTTTAGTTATATTTCAGTTATTTTCAGCAGACCTTTAAAAGAAGAATCAGTTTTTGCACTAAATTTCAATATATTCCTTGTAGTGTAGCTATACAACAGTTTTATACACTAAAACTTGCCTAAATATGTTGCAATTCCGTATTTCTGCATTCTCATGTATGACATTCTAAAAATATATTTTGAAATAATCATTTTTCTACCATATCCCCGCACCCGTGTCCAAAAGTTGGATACTTTTTAGCCGAGTCGACGTATCCTACTTTTATATAAATTTGCGAATCCGATCTCCGGATCCGTATCAGATCTGATACCCGCACCCAAGTCCGTGTAACATAGGCTGCAAGTACCTAAATAAGGCATATGCGCTAGAAAATAACACAAAGTATAGCTAGAAGGGTCGGTGTATTCTTCAAGAGAGAATGACTATAGTAAGAGGAATAAATTGGATTCACCCAATTAAGTGTCCATATGCATAGCACATACGAAATCATTTAAGGCATTTAATTTACACAAGACATTTATTACAATCCAACATTTAGTTCTTTCTATAGTAGAGCTGAACCTGACAATTTATATGATGTCTCAAAACAATAAATCACATATGACGTGAGTAAATACCTCACGTAAAACATCAGTCATGGCAGTTTCACTAGGAGCAACTTGCAGTTTTGATAGATAAGACTTGTGAAAGGCCTACAGTCAAAAAGTAAAAGAATGGTAAGTCAGAAAGTTTAAAGCATAAAATTTACATCCATGAGAGCATGTCGTAATTCAAGTAACAGAGCACCCGTTACGGTGAATGAATTAATTGGCTGTATATGCACTCATGCAGACATCTACCAACAAATTTGATTGTTGTTTAAAATGATGAATCTCCTCTCAAAACCTAGGACGTGGAGAGTACAAAAAGCTCAAAAGATTGACAAAATCCTGAGTCAATTTCATTCTCCTGCAAAGTTCTGTTTCTGGTTGTGCGTCTTTGAATCAGTTTCACATTGACCACTACAAATATAATGTATGTTGTAAGTATGTGTGTGTGTGTAATTATGTATATACTATATCGTGTAACAAACAATATAAGTATATAACTCCTTTAAACTGGGGCTTGATAGGAATAATCATGCATCCTTCTAATTAAGAACGACTGAGTATATATGGAGCAAGCAGCTCACTCTGAATTGTCAACTTTCGGTTAAATTAAGATGCAGCTTTAGATAGGAAGCTCATATTGTAGGTATTAGCCCCAGATTGAAGTCTCTTTGGGTTCATTGTTTCAATATTCGGACTCTATGCCAGTAAAGGACTCGCATTAACATGAAGACGAACACCTGATCACCACCTTATTGTTTAGATTGTCAGTTCTATCCTGCTCAATTAAACAAGAAAAGATTGAGATATCGTATCTCAGAGGTACCATATCTAGATCTTATCTTTCTGATTCACTTTAATAGTCTCACAGCTCATGCTACGTATTTTTACATGGCTGAATGTACACGAGTCTATAAAGACATGAACTGTCAATTGAACAGTGTAGATCGGAGACAATGTGGTGTGCAAAAATTGAAATCAGTATATTTACATTAGGAGCACTACTTGAGGGACCTGCAGGTAATTAAAGACTTCATCACTAACTCGGTGGACACTACATTTGCAGGTACAATATACAAAATATGATAGAAAACCAGTAGTATTAAACTATTGATAAACTACTGCGATAAGAAACTTCCAATCTGATGCAGACCTGCAGACAAGCAAAACATAATCTTAATAGTTATAGGACTCTTATGTAAATAATTAGAGGACTAGTTGTATAATTAGCGATTGTATTTTACCTATTTAAGGGTGTAAATAATCTCTATCCTTTCCAGCCTGGCCCACCACAGTCGTCTGCTGTCTCGTTAGCTGCTCTTCCTGCTTCAGTTTGGCACAACCGCCTCGGTCATCCCGGGCTTCCAGTTTTAGATTTGCTTCGTAGTAGTCATTTCATAGATTGTAGTAGGAATAAAACAGACACTCTGTGTCATGCTTGTCAGATTAGTAAACATGTGCGTTTGCCTTTCTTAGCTTCTACTTCTTCCACTGTCAGTCCATTTGACATTATTCACAGTGATTTATGGACATCTCCGGTTTTAAGCAAATCGCACTACAAATACTACCTACTACTCTTAGATGATTACACGCATTTTCTCTGGGTGTTCCCACTCAAACAGAAGAGCGAAGCAATTTTGAAATTCAAACAATTCTCTACTTTTGTCCAAACCCAGTTTCAGCGACCCATCAAGAGTTTTCAATGTGACCTTGGTGGAGAATTTGATAATGGCTCCTTTCACTCCCGCGCCATTCATCATGGACTTGTCTTTCGGTTTGCCTGTCCTCAGACGTCATCTCAAAATGGCAAAGCCGAACGCATGATTCGTAGAATCAATGACATTATGCGTACTCTTCTAGCTCAGGCTTCCCTACCAGCCTCTTTTTGGGTTGAGTCTCTTCTCACTGCTGTCTACCTCCATAACATCCTTCCCACCAAAGTCCTTGGAAACATTATCCCTACTGTTGCCCTCTATCATCGCTCACCCTCGTATGCGCATCTTCGCACGTTCGGATGCTTGTGTTACCCGAACCTCTCTGCCACCTCCCCTCACAAGCTTGCACCCCGCTCTGTTCGCTGTGTCTTTTTGGGGTACCCTCTTAGTCATCGTGGGTATCGGTGTCTCGAATTGCGCACTGGTCGGGTTCACATTTCCCGACACGTCACTTTTGATGAGACGGTGTTTCCTTTCTCGTCTCCTGGGTTAGTGTCTCCCTCTGTTCACAGGACGTCTGATCCCGATGACAGTCTTCCGTCTCCCCTCTTCACTTCTCGTGCCCTCCGCCCTGTGGCTCCCGCACCCTCCCCCACACCTCTTAGGGTACCCACATCCCCCCCAACACCTGCTCGGGTACCCACACCTCCTACGGCACCTACACAACTTACCCCGTCCAGGACCCTTGTGGATCCTTTTCCTCACCACTACGTCCGACGGTCTGTGTCGACTCGCCCTCCTACTGTACCATCTGTGCCGGTGTCGCCTGACCCTCCTGAGTCACCCACACCAAGCCCAGTGGCTACTTCTCCTCTTCCTACATCTCCTCAGATGACCACCCGATCCATGCACGGCATTGTCAAACCAGTCACCCGTCTCACTTTAGCGGCCCAGCCCCCAGATCCCATCTCGCCCATTCCCAAATCCCCAATCCTCGCCTTGTCAGATCCTCACTGGAAAGCGGCCATGGATGATGAGTTTGGAGCTATGGTTACGAACCACACTTGGGATCTGGTTCCTCGCCCGGCAGGGGCTAATGTTCTGCGGTCTCTGTGGCTCTTTCGACACAAGTTTCGCGCTGATGGCAGTCTGCAGCGCTATAAGGCGCGATTGGTAGCTAATGGGAAGTCCCAGATGGTTGGGATCGATTGTGAGGAGACTTTCAGCTCGGTTGTCAAACCGACCACCATCCGTACAGCTCTCAGTATTGCTGTCACGCGCAATTGGCCTATCCGCCAGCTGGATGTCAAGAACGCTTTTCTTCATGGTGATCTCTCCGAGACGGTATACATGCATCAGCCCCCTGGCTACCGTGACCCGCGTCATCCTGACTTTGTTTGCCGGCTACGCAAATCCTTATATGTTCTGAAGCAGGCTCCCCGTGCTTGGTTTCAGCGATTTGCCACCGTCCTCACACAGACCATCGGTTTCTCTGGTTGCTCCTGCGATGAGTCTCTCTTCGTCTACAGTCGTGGCTCCGACATCGTCTACCTCCTGCTCTATGTGGATGATATCGTCATCACTGGGTCGTCTTCGGTTGTCTTGGATCAGATTATCTCCCAGCTCTCTGGAGAGTTTGCTATGACTGACCTGGGCCATCTGCATCATTTTCTGGGCATCGCTGTCACCCGTGATTCGTCTGGCCTGTTCCTGTCTCAGCATCAGTATGCGACCGAGATTCTTCGTCGTGCTTCTATGTCGACCTGTAAGTCTACTGCCACCCCTGTTGAGGTCGGGAGTAAACTTACAGCTACATCTGGCCCACCGGTTGCTGATCCTACACTATACCGCAGCCTTGCTGGGGCCTTGCAGTACCTCACGTTCACTCGACCAGACATCCAGTTTGCCGTTCAGCAGGTCTGTCTCTTCATGCACGATCCTCGTGAGCCGCACTTTCATGCCCTGAAGCGTATCTTGCGCTACATCAGTGGGACACTAGAGTATGGTCTTCGGCTCTCTTCCTCTGCTGCTGATTCCCTCACCGCTTACACTGACGCAGATTGGGCTGGTTGTCCGGACACGCGCCGCTCCACTTCTGGTTACTGTGTCTTCTACGGCGACAATCTTCTGAGTTGGTCGTCCAAGCGACAGGCCACGGTATCTCGTTCTAGTGCTGAGGCTGCGTATCGCGGTGTTGCTAACGCCGTCTCCGAACTCTGCTGGGTTCGGAATTTGCTTCTTCAGCTTCGTGTTGCCCCGCCTCGGGCCACCGTCGTGTATTGCGACAACGTGAGTGCTGTCTATCTCTCTGGTAATCCTGTTCAGCATCAGCGCACTAAGCATGTTGAGATTGATCTCCACTTCGTTCGTGAGAAGGTTCGTTTGGGTCAGCTTCGCGTGTTGCACATTCCAGCAGATTATCAGTACGCCGACATCTTCACCAAGGGTCTTCCTCGGCCCTTGTTCCAGAGCTTCCGTTCCAGTCTCAGTGTTAGCACGCCTACAGTTTCGACTGCGGGGGAGTAATAGTTATAGGACTCTTATGTAAATAATTAGAGGACTAGTTGTATAATTAGCGATTGTATTTTACCTATTTAAGGGCGTAAATAATCAATCAAAGGTACGGAAGATTTTACCCACTTTCAAATCTATGCTGATGTCATGCAAACGAGTCAGTTCTTCCCCTAGCGATGTGAGGGGATTTCATTCTAGATCAACCATATTTATTTCTGTGATTGTAAACTTAATTTGGTGTCTAGGTAAACTTAATTTGTCTGCCCCTCATGACAGCAAGATTTCTTTCAAAAACCCATATTCCATAATCTACAAGGTTAAAAATTCACATTAACTTAGAGTCACACTAGACTAGTTATGGCACTTGCAGCGACGATGTTATCTTAGTCAATATGATGACTCTTGTGTTCTATTATTAGTAGACCTTAGATTTTGAAGTCATAAAGGCACTTTTAAATGTAGATACTTCGAAATTAGCCGTTTCCGTCCTTCCACTTCCATTCCAGCTCTAAACTATCATAATTTAGATCTATCCCCTGTCACAAGTTACAAATAATCTTGCAACCATTGCAAGCATGGGTGCTCCAATAGA
Organism: Linanthus parryae; assembly: GCA_023055425.1. Taxonomy (NCBI): domain Eukaryota; kingdom Viridiplantae; phylum Streptophyta; class Magnoliopsida; order Ericales; family Polemoniaceae; genus Linanthus; species Linanthus parryae. The sequence goes on along the minus strand of JALGPY010000011.1, from coordinate 26,735,501 downwards.
CTCGTGTAACTCATCTGTTATATGTGACATCAAACTACTTAGTATGATCCAACTACACGCAAGTTACTGGCTGATTTCACCAAATTGTCATTGAGTGTATTCCACCCTCCACGTCACGTGTGCAAGATCATTTCCTTGTTTGAAGTATCCCATACCAATAGGTGCAATCACAACATATAGCATGGTAGTTAATCTTGAAGCTGAATTTGGTACAGAAAATATACCAAATAATATCATTGTTTTGCTAATAATATCCTTCTGTAGAAACACTGCCGAACATATTTGACGAAATTTGTTTCTTTTTTTCACTTTAACAACAGGTGATCTTCACTGTGCAATCTTTATGAGGAAACTACCGACAATATGATTATGACCTAAATGGAACATGATAAATACCTACCAATCACATGTCTCTTTCTTTCATTAGCTAGTGACGATAATGATAGAGCCTTGATTAACTACTTCACGTTGTGGCAAACTTTTACTTCTAATTCAGAAAACTTCTTGACCTCTATTCATTTTGTAAGACATAAATATGTACAAAGGTAAAAGGTGGACTTCAGGTGGAAGCGAACAGGGTCTAGGTTGTTAGTGAAGAGACTTCTTCTGAGACATGTTTTTATCAGCTAATCATGCACCTGTGTTTATTTAAAAAAAAAATACTTCTAAAATGTATGGCAATCTCTGGAAGATATTCGACGGAAAGAGGTCTGTTTATGTATCGCCTGCTATGCATCAAAATTTTAGAAAATTCTAATGATGCCTGGAGCGTAAAGCAAGAGGGTATATAAACAAAATGCTGTATACTGAATAGAGACAAATGGAAAGTTCAAATTAACTGCCCGCACTAAACTGTATAGCATATCCTGTATGGACAAAGATGGGAAGTTAGAATCCTAGTTAGTAAATACTCCGAATTTTTCCGTTTAATACCCGTCCGTACGTATAAATGAAAAATACTTCCGTATTTCATACTATTGCTGGACCTAACGAAAAATACTCGAATTTTTGAGCAAAAAAGTTTAATACTCATATTTCACGTTTTAACGTACAATACTTCCGAATAAAACTTCATGAAAACAATATTGCAGTGAATAAACTATCATCCAAAATAGTATAACTTATAGTAATTAGTTATTATTAAATATTTTCTTACTATTTATATATTTTAAATATTTATTTTTATAAATATTACAAGTATTATTATAAAACTTTAAAAATATTAAGTTAACATAACTATAATTATATATGTGTGTGTGTGAGTATATACATGCATCTTGAGTCTTATATGTTATATTATTAAGTTTAAATAATACATGTTTAAGATTAGGGAATGCGTAGTAACTTTTTTTTTACAGAAGTAGTTTGAATAGTATGATATTGTTTTACATAAGTAATTAATATGGGTAAATAGTGTAAATACCAGAAATGATAAACAATTGAGTAATGATTTACAAATTATTTTTAAATATTTGATAAAAATATGAAAAAATGACAATGTGTGACACAAAGAACTCATTATATATGCTAAAATACTAAGAAATGCACCCGTATTTTTAATTCCGAATGAATAACTAGTATACGAACTATACACGTACGTACAAAAAACTCGAATTAATCAAATCACGTATTTTTAAGCCGAATTTTTACTAACGTATTTTTAACCTAAAATCGTGTAATACACGTACGTACCGTATCACGTTTTATTTCCGTCCCGTATTTTACTAACTGTGGTTAGAATAAATGAATGTTTTCTCCTTTGCAATTAGTTGGTCCAGTAGTCCAGAATAAAAGCTCTTAGATAATTGAGGCTCATCAAGAAATTTTCATGCAATAATGCATATTATGGAACAGCCCAAACCCAAAAGAAACGAGTGATCATAAGAGAGTTTTGAAATCCACTCAGTATTGATAATACCATCAACAGGTCATTCATACAACACAAATCGGGTTTTGGGTGGATCCAAATCAATTTCTACCTTAGTATATGTTTGGTCTGAAAATTTATTAAAAGATTTTGAGACTTCTTCTTATGTGTTATGTGGCTCCTTCAACGGAGCTCAATGAACAGCCTTCTCAATACAATCGAGTTCTAGGCATTGTGTTGGAAAATAGGTTTTCTTTTGAGTGCATTGTTGCTGTGGATTTCTTGCTTTTGGAAAATAGCCTTCTCAATATAATGATGTGCTTATCTTTATTATCATAATTTCAAGGCTATAGTCCTCGCAGCTTGATGATTAGTTATACTTCTTTCTTTGTTCGTAGTCAGTTATGGAGGTTATAAAGTGTAGTTAGTGTGTACTCAAGAGTCAAGGGTCATAAGATTTACCCTTTTCACGTACTCCGAAATAATCTTGTTTGCTACTTATGAAAAAGATGATTAATGAATATAACAGGATATAAGGCCTTTTTCAATTAGGAATTTGCATGCAAAATATCAATTTTTATGTCGTTGAGATGCACATTATCCAATGGAATCATCCGAGTCTATCCCTCAAGATGTTTTGTTATACATTTTGCATGAATGTTTGTAACAATCATTTGTATAAATGTTCAGATCCACTTACTTATCGACTATTCCCAACAGCACTATGCATTCAAGATGTTACTCAGATTACAGAGACATCCATAGTACTTAGGAAATAAAAACGTCTATTTCCCTAATAGAATCAAATGATCTCTAATTATTGCAAAAGCAAGAAATCAGCAAATCAATCGGGAAACTTGCACATTGAAACAACACATCTCACAGTTCCAAAATAACTTGAACCCAGAACTGAATTACCATAGAATGTAATTACAAGATATCATAAAAGGATTAGGCTAATCAAGTATACAAATTGAACTAAATCCCTATACATGGTAAAATAGCAATTCACAAGTGTTATGATTCCTAAGGTGTGGGGTTGTCCCACATCGGCGAAGTATGGGATTAGCATGTGGTATATAAACAAATGAGCACCCTCCCTTTGTTAGCCGGTTTTCAAGGGTAGGTTCTACTCGTGGGTTCACCACATTTGGAGCCGGGTATGGATCGGACAACTACGAATTCGCGGCTGGAAGTCTCAGAAAGGGCTACCTAGGAGAGGGCTACATGGGGCAAGAGACCGCCAGGGTGAAAGCTACCTAGAGTGAATGCCGTCGAGGACTCTGGTAGCGGAGCGTGGTGGATAGTTGTGATTCCGAAGGTGTGGGCTTGTCCCACATCGGCTAAGTAAGGGATTAGCATGTAGTATATAGGCAAATGAGCACCCTCTCCTTGTTAACCGGTTTTCAAGGGTGAGTTTTACTCGTGGGTTAACCACACAAGCTAAGGAAAAAAACAGCCGTTCCCCACCGGAAAGAAGCAGACAGGTCAAACTCAAGCAGTACGGTGGATGTAAACCACAAAGCTATCATTGGAACAAAAAAATTCCAGGAAATAAAGCCCACGAACATTTATGAGATAACTACCTTAATGGCGTAATGCTTTCCATCTACACTGCTTCTGTAAAGAACCTGTTGCATGCATCATAAAGCTATAATTAACAACCTGAAACAAATAAAAAATGCCCAAATATCAAAAAATTATTAGTATAGGCTTACCACTTTACCATAGCTACCAGAACCAATCTTGTATTCGCGAACATATTCATTGACCATCTTGTTCCCAAGTTCATCCTGAGAATAGTACAGCAAGTTAAACAACTATAGTTCTATTGCATATAAAATATCAGCGCTCACAACAATGAAATTCGTCTTCAACGTGATAACTGATAAGAGCAGCTCTATGTAAACAGAAATCCTTCCTTCTAAACGTCTCCTTACTAAAATCCCATTACAATAACTCTACCAAACAAAAACATGCTGCTCTACAAGTACCAACACCTTATCCCTGAGGTTGTCAATTCTCAACCCCACAAACAACTTGGCCAGCTACGGCCTGGGTCTTGGACTAGTTACTTAAAGATTGAGAGTCATCTTATCATTATGGCAGACAGGCATTGCCAAGCTACACGCATATTGTGAATAGATTTTATAATTTATATCTCGCACATTTTTCTGTATCTACTCTCACAATTATAATCCACATAATAAGCTGCTATGGGGAATAAGCTATCCTCAAAATGTGACAGGCGGAATAGCTTATCCACATCTATATAATAAGCTGTTATGGGAATAAGCCATCCCCAAAATGTGAAATATGGAATAACTTAACTCCACTATATCCTAAGAACTAAATATTTCATAATAAGACAATCTCACCCATTGAAACTTAAGGATTTTGTTAGAATTCATGGGGTTCCACCTCAAAACCAATTGGCAATGAGGTGAGTAGCCCAGGAAACTTATTAATTATGTTTCTTCTTCTTGAATGTCCGATGTGGGACTTCTCAACACGCCCCCTCACGTGTGGCATTCTTTGGCCTACACGTGGATCTTTTGTCTGCGGGTGACGGTGAGCACGTGGGTTGTTAGACCATTCACGTGTGTGAGCCGAGGCTCTGATACCATGTTTGAATCCATGGGGTTCCACTTCAAAACCAATTGGCTGTGAGGGGAGTACGTGCTCACCGCCACCCGCAGACAAAAAAGATCCACGTGTAGGTCAAAGAATGCCACACGTGAGGGGGCGTGTAGAGAAGTCCCACATCGGACATTCAAGAAGAAGAAACATAATTAATAAGTTTCCTGGGCTACTCCCCTCATTGCCAATTGGTTTTGAGGTGGAACCCCATGAATTTAACAGATTTATCATACATTTGTTGTGGTGGTGCCCTCGGGCACGGGATATGCACTAATTCTAGAGAAGATATAATGTTATCCTTGTAATAGAATTTTAAAAATGTGTAATCACAGAAGATTTAATCTTGTGTAGATGAAAATCTGGTTTCAAGTGATCAAGAAGAGACTGAGAGCCTTTCAGTACAAGTAAACCCAAAAGGTAGACACACACATACGCACAAAGGTGGTTCAAAGCAACTTCAAATTTCAGCATTTCTTCACACATACTGGTACAGAATGGGATAATACTTGATACAGGCTATAATATTATTTGTTGAAGCATGTATATACACAGAATCGTAGGTAAATCACACTGAATAGCATGTTTCATGTATCATAAGATACAGGGGAGTTCATCATTCACCCATTCTTCTCGATCGTCTCACCCCGGAAGATGATGACGATGACCGCAGTTCATGACAGCTTCAATAAATATTCTGTCTGGAAAATCTTTCCCGAGTGCCCGCCATGTTTTCTTTTTGCTCTCTCATATTCTTAGTTATTTTAAGCAGAAGTACAGAACTGTGCCCTTTATTAAATATGGGTCGGGAGTCAATTTGCACCCTTAATTTTAAGCAGGGTCAATTTGTACCCTTAAGTTCTCTTCTTCATCTGGTTTACATCCCAAGTCTATTTCTTCCTTAAGTGGTGCACTCATATTCCAATCATAATTTTTGGTAATTTAATTTCTGAAAGTGTGTTGAATATATAAGGATGTGTAAAGATTAAAATAGCCCCCCCCCCCCCCCCCCCCCGCCAGTTCATAGAGTTCTCTACATTCACCATCTGTTTCTCGTCTTTGTCCAATCCCCAGACACAGCAACCCAATCCCCGGCACCAGTCACCAATTCATCCAGCTTCAGGCAGATTTGTGAATAGAGGAAAACAGAGACCTGGAGATGTCAAAAGATTGAGAGAATTTGATATAGAGTGAGTGTGTGTGTGTGTGTGTGAGAGAGAGAGAGAGAGAGAGAGAGAAACTAGATCGACAGGGATGAAACTCAATGAGTCTATGAGAGAATATCAAGCAAGTAAAACTGCCCAAGGCGAGATGCTCTTGGGTTGGTTCAACACACTCGAGTCTGGTCCAGCCTAAAGAAAAAATTTGCCCGCAATCAGTGGAAATTGTTGTAATTTGGCCTCTCTAGAAAAAAATTAGGGTTGGACCTAGAGCAACCAGAAGAGAAGAGAAGGTGATGGATGAGGAGTCTTTGCTCGGAATTTCTGACCGCCGACACTGGTGTCCGTTACTTTCTCTATCGTGATTTGGATGCACTCGTGATTCGTTTGTTGCCACTGCCAGTTGTGGTGGTCGGCCATTTGATTGCAGCAGTGGTGGTCGACAAGGTGTGAGATTTGCAGCAGTGGTTGTCATGGGCTGAGAAGAGGAAGAGAATAGTAAAAGGTGCTGTGCTATTACATGAATACTTTGGTCTAATACATTAATTTCTCGTCATCTTTGGAAATTATAATAGGTTCGAAAAGATAAAACATCGGAAGCATGGATACTCTAAAACAAGGCCGTATCCATGTCGGATACTTGGGACACCCGGACACTCGGACGACACTCCAAAATACGTGTCAGACACTCCAGCTGGCTTGTCTGTATTTTAGAGTATTTTGTTAGATCCGACACTTGGAGCTGGAGGACAATGGACACCTTATGGACAGTTAATGAGAGAGATTTAATAGACATTCACACAGGTTGTTTTATGAAACATTAAACTGGTTTAAAATATAACTAAGCTGATATAATTTCATCTGATTTAAGCTCATCCAAACAAACACAATATATATAGATATGATTAATGGAGGGCTCAATATATGAAAAGGTTGTCCTTTTGAACGAAAAGTTCAAGCGAGGTTTTAAGTTCTTACATGCGACAACTTCGAAGTTTTCTCAGACACAACTCATCAAACTCGAACCCACGTAAGGTATTCCTCTCTCTTCTCATTCTTTATACTTAATCTATGATTTTCGTGATACTTAAGCTATAAATATATTAAAGAAGTTGAGCCAATATTTTATCATCTATTAGTATAAAAATTCAAATGTATATACAAAAATATTAATAATGTTGATGTATCCTCGCCATGTCGTATCCTCAATTTTTTAGAAAATGACGTATCCCGTGTCCGTTCCCGTATCATATCCGACACCTGTATCCGTATCTGTTCTTCTTAGGATAAAACTTCAATTATAATGGAGTACTTAACGGAAAAAATAGTTTTCACAAACAATGGTAAGCATTCCAGCGCCTAGAATGATAAAAAGGGCGTCTTATGCAGAATCATGTATCCCTCCTAGAAAAAGCGAAGTTTTGCACTAGTCCCACTATCTACGAAATCCCAAAAATTCAGTGTTATTTCCAAACTTCAGCCAAAGACTTTGTACTTAAACCAATTTTCATCCTTCTGGGACTGCTTCTGAAAAGTTCAAAAGTGAAACAAGGACTATGTGGAGATATGCAGGTGCACATTCTTTTACTACCCTTTCTTTTCTGGAGTTTGATACCAGAATTCTTAATCAGACTTTTCTTTTGGGGAAATCCTTATGCTCCATTCATGATCACTAGTAGCCTTCTTACTTGAAAGACAAATACTTAAGCAAGTGAAAGGAGGGACATTGATAGAAGCTAAACTCCGTTAATTACCTCCGAACGAACAAGTTCACGAGTTTCTTTTACTGGAAATTCCCGACAGATCAATCCATGTTGAGTTCTGTACAAAATGATTTCTTCTGTACGTTTGGTGGGGCTGTGCATTTCACTCTCATCTCCATTACCCATTTCAGTAATATCCCCGTTATACGAACAATCATCCTCCTCTTCTTCAACCTCTTCAGGAATCAACAATTCCCGGGACACATGATTGTCTGTGCTTGCGGAATACCTTGTTGAGCTTTTGGGTGTCTTCGCAGAATAAAGTCCAAAACAACCACAGCATGCCATTTGTGTTACTTTTGCAAAAGAAGAGATCTTGTTGAACATCTTAATCTTTAGTCTTGAAGTCTATAACAATTTATCGCACAGATAACACACTTCAAACTGAAAACCTGAACCAATAAATACAACTTTAATCAACTCTAACAGAACTGTAAACAGCAGGTACTTATCATGACATAGATCAAATTTCAGGCTTCGATTTTAGAAGCTTGCGAAGGAACAAGCTTAAAGATAGTACTGTGTGCCAACAGACATTGTTAAGTAGATACAGTATAAGAAGACTTTAGATCATAACCTTAGCTGATAAAGGTCTATGAGTTTCAAGCTCTGAAAAATCGCTATTCAATTGGGTGCCATTCAGAAAAATGAACGAAACAACTAATGCATGTGCGATTGGAGGTTGTCATCTCGTTAAATCCAGTTTCAAACAAGGAAGATTCACTTGATAAGTTTTGCCGCCATCACTGAGAGAGAAAATAAAAAAGAAACCAAATTAGTAAAATATTATGTCATTACCCATAACACTCCGTGACTGAAATTGAGATGTGATGAAACACCACACGTCCAACACTTCAACCACAAAACAACACAAGAGAAAATGAAACTTTAATACTTCAGTATCCGGAAATGTATTATGTAAATATAATAATTTAATATCATTTACCCACCTATTGTTCAATTACAGAACCAATATGAGTTTTTACTGGTTCTGGATAACCAAATCTGTTATCAGGACTAAAAGTGCTATCGCCACTAATCCAGATCGTCAAATAAATAAAATATGGTCTCACATGACAGCTAATCTCAAAATTGGGAGTTCAATGGGTTCCTAAATTCCATTCAAGAGCAAGGCAATAGGAAATCCTGAATTGAATCAAGAAACAGAACTACAGATGAAATCAAAAAATGTGAAACAAGACACCAGACTGGGGGGTTCCAGTGAGATGCAATGTTCTTGGACTGGATTGGATTCGATTAGATTATAACTTATAAAGGTAGGGTTAGCAGAGCATTATTGGTATTTCGGATAGATGTGTTTTGGGAAATATTAGATTCTTGCTGTATATGTACAATATATATGCTTTAGCACAACACCGGTACTATATGTGCAGATAAAGATGACGTTAGGCAAGGGCTGTCTACAGAGCAACATAAACACTAAAGAAGATTGAAATATCGGCTGATCCTAGAAGACATAAGAACTAGGAAGTGAGAGGAGACGGGAGGCACAAACTATGAGTGAGTAAGGAAAGGAATAGGATTCATTTCATCCTTCATAACTTGATATCATAACTCTGTACTTTGTCATGTTTCATATTCCTTCTGTCTTGAATTATGAGTCCAGTGCCATGCCTAAATGACTAATATGCTTAGATATCATTTGTTTATTTGTTTGCTTTTTTGCATGAACGACGTGAAATTAAAATACAATTTAATTTGCACTTTGAATTGGAGGTAAGACTTAAAGTGGCAACGTAAATTTATATAACAAATGTCCTTAAAACTGTGCGATATCAAATTATGAAGATTGAGCCAGCAATCATATAGCACCCCTTAGCCCTAGGTAGTTAGAGCCTTCTCTCTATCTATCTTTCTCTCCACTATCTCCTTAGGAAAATCCAATATTCCAATCTGCTCAAGTTCTCACTGCTTCCTTCTCTAAACTTCCCTAAAGTTGTCGTCATTAACCACATGCAGTAAACCCAGATTGTGCACAGACATACCTAGAGAAAGATTTACTTTTTACATATACTCAACAAGAATTAAATCTTAACCAATTCAGAACCCTCCAAATTCAATCAAAAATAATCTCTACTAACCCTACCCTGTAAGACCTTTTATAATCTAAAATGTCATCAAGTCCACCGAGAACATGGCAGCTCCCCTGCTAGAATTGCCCAGCCCCTCAAACTAGCTTTTTCCATTTCTCAAAATTTCAGTTTCCTATCTTACTTTGTATCAAACTTAGAATGCCGCATCATCTCTTGCTCTGACGGAATCTATCAACTTTTTGGAAACTCCGAGTTCTTGGATCAGCAATCAAGGTAAGTCCCTGATTCTAATCCTTTGATTGTTCTCACTGATTTGATCTGGAGACATTTTTAAAACAAATTTTCAGTCTTAACTATTGATCGAGTGATTGGAGTGAGGAAACTTTCAATTTGGACTCGCAATAAAACAAAAGGTGAGTGAGAGATCATTATATTGACATGATATTTACCTAAAGTATGAGATTTCATTGCCATACTGTTTATCATGTCTCCATTTTCTTTCTCCGGTTTGCTTTTACTACTTAGAGTAGGTTGTCCTTTCAGACAGTGACAGTGGAAAAACTTGTCACATGAACTTCCCTTGTCAACTCTGGAATTTATTCGCATTTTACAAGAGGTTACCTCAGGTAAAAATTCATACAACCTCCAGTAAGTTAGAAAAATGTGCAAACACACAGAAGTGTGCGTCAAATCAGTGGCGGAGCCAGGAATTGACGAGTGGGGTGGCACAATACACAATTTCACACAACTAAATTTCATTGGGGTGCACTTTTGTCATTTAAAGAAAGGCAGAGTTGAAAAAAGCCAGATTATAGGGGGTATATTAGTAGTAAACGAAAAGTTCAGGGGTGCAAGTGCACCCCCGTGCCCCCATGTCCCTCCGCCCCTGCGTCAAATTGAGACGCCACGTCCATTAAGATACTCAAGTTTTGGCAGAAAGAGTGAATAATAGGATCCCCCTCTGGTCCTTTAACCAACAGATCAAGAGAAAGCTCTTGTCCCCACACCCAAAAACCTAGGGCACAGCCATTGAAAGAATCAGCTCCAACTTGATTTCTTTTCCTTATGTACATCTTGCCCGTGTTCGTTGAATGCTCAACCACATATAGTTGCTGATTAGCTACTGCATTAAGCAAGGTGCTTGCTTATCACTGTTGACACTTGGATAGATACTGTCAAATTTAATCCAATTCGTCGAACTAAGATCCTACTCTTCTCCGCAGTTTAACAAAAAAGTTGGACTGATTCCCCCAATCTCATACAAATTTCCACCAATTAAGAGGAGCATAATCTAGGTGGAGAGGCCATGTTTGGCAATATATCCCAACAACCTTTTTTAGCCCATATAATTGAGAAATTTTGGAACTTCCCCATTCTTATCACTCCCTCCTGCAATAATGGTGGTTGACGTAAGACTTATATAGACCAAACAAGACACTGTAGATGATTCCTTCCTTGACATCTTACCCATTTCTGACAAACTATATGGAGTTCCAACAGACTAAATTTAATAAGTGACGGGCAAAACAAGTAATTCTCTAGTCACAGCTAGGCACTCCTTACTTTCATTGTCGAAACATTCATCACAAGGATTTTTGGGGACGTAATCCAGTCATTCCTAGAGTCGTGGAATGCCTCCCACGCCCCAGATCACAAACCCGATATTCCCAATGCTCCAGGAACCGAAACTGCTTCCGCAAGTCACACTAGTATCCACTTTCGACAAACGAATAATTTTGCAAATTCAGCAAAGATTAAAATAGCAAAACTGATCTATAAACAAGCTGTAGCAACTAGAAAAGTTAAGGCAACATCATAACTGCTTTTTTCGAGCTATCATAGCAATCGAGAGTACCCCATAACAACTACCACTCTGATTTTTCTCTTTCTCCCCATTTGACTTTTTTGACTCGTATCTGGGTCAATTTGACAAGGTGATTTGGATCGCAAAACGATGCAATTTTTTGTCAAAAGATTTTATTATTTTGCTATCCAAATCACATGGTCAAAGTGACCATGTGAATAGTGGTAAAAATAAAAATGGGGAGAAAGAGAAGAATCGGAGTGGTACCACTCTTATGAAAGTTCGCAAAGGCAATCTTATAACACATCCCTAAAATCTCTCAGTCATCTCCCCAGGAAACCAAGAAGAAATTGTGATGTTTGCGTTTCATCATGATTTATCTCTATCAATCAGTCAACTAAATTCTACGTTTCAAAGCAACGCACTCCAAAAACTAGCTAATCATTATCAACCTGAAAGCGCCGATATCAAGCAATCAACTTATCGATCGCGATCAGCGTCAGATAAGATATTTTCAGAAAAAACTGTTGCAGGAATGGTATTTGATCACGATACAGGGCGAGACCATATGAAGATTCAAATAGGAGGGCTAAAATTCAGGTGAATGTCGCTAGAAGGTACTAGTGAATAGGGATAGGGGACAGACGAGTACCTGAAACAATCATCGACGGGCAAATGAGGAATTCTTCGATCGATTCGGATATCTAGGGTTATGTCGTCGTAGATATCGGCGGGAGGGGCGGAGGGTGACCGCTGTCGCTGCCGCAACTCAGCCGCAGAGAGAGAGGGGGGAGGGAGGGAGCTGTCAATACTACTGTTTCAGCTGTTCTGTGCTGTACTTTTCTTAACTTTTCTTTAAACAGAAAACAAGCTGATCTGTTACCATAAACCAATTAAAAATTAAAAGAATTTTTCTTAGGAAAAAAACGAATCAGTCTACTACGGTTAGTAGTCATCATGTCCAAATATATCAATGTTTTTTACATCTTGAGCCTAAGAAGGCGTTTGAAAGAGTAAAAACTAATATCTGTCTTCAACCCGAAACAACCAAATATGACAAGCCATTCCCTAACGTCGAACATGTTGGTACTCAATGGACCAGAACTTTGCCGAAGTAGTTCTGCAAGTTGCAAACTTCTCTTTCATGTATACCCAATCGATCAGAACTTCGCCGATATAGTTTGCAAGTTGCCAACTTCTCTTTTATGTATGATATTGCTTTTTGTCTACTTGATTTATTTCGCCTCACCATCTCGTAACAGTTGAAAACATGTTAGGGTTTATAGGAGAGATACAAAGATTTCTAGAAATGGAAACGAGATAGAAATGAAAAGGAAGCAAAATGAAGCACTTGGGGTTTATTGAATCAGGAAGAAGACTAAATACAGAGGTGGTCGAACGGTCGTATTGTGACCGTTCGATCTTCGAGATGACCGATCGATGATATAAGAAAATAATTACAAGATGACACTGAAAGTGTTGATTCAGTTCATAATAGTCCTTGGGTCTTCATGTTGGGCTTCTACATGAACTGAGTTGGCTTTGAGCTTCCGGGCTTCGTCTCTTCTGTGAACCGGACTGGGCTGAAACATATTTGAAGCCCATTGGTTAATACCTCCCCTCAAGTTAATAATCGATTTCAATATGTTTGGTTCTGGCTTGTAAGATGGGATTATGAGCCATTGCAGACTTACTGTCACACCACATATGTGGTGCTTGTGGTAAAGGAAGATGAAGATCACGAAATTAACACTTAAACCATGTTAGATCAGCAGCAGTAACAACAAGAGCTCGATATTCTGCTTCAGCAGAGGATCGAGATAAAATGGTCTGTTTCTTGGCGGCCCAAGGAGCTGCACTGGGCCCAATAAAGATAACAAATCCAGTGGTGATACGGCAATCTGTTGGGTTGCCAACCCAATCAGAGTCACAATAAGCATCAAGAGGCAGATGTCCAGATTGATGAAATAAACCATGAGATTGTGAACCTTGTATATATCTCAAAACTCATTTGGCGCCAATTATATGCAAATTGGTAGGATTGTGCATGACTTGGCACAAGTGATTCATAGAAAAAGCAACGTCCAGTCTGGAGAATATCAAGTGTTGCAATGCACCAACAAGAGATCTGAACATAGTAGGATTTGTGAAAGGTGTTCCATCCAATAAATGATATTTGCCACCAACAGCTAAAGGAGTTGGACAAGGCTTTGAATTTTGCATATTGAAACGTCTAAGAAGATCATTTACATAACCGGTTTGGTGAATGAACAACCCAGAAGATGTGTACTTAATTTCAAAACCCAAAAAATATGCAAGTTTACCCAGATTTGTCATTTGAAACTCATAGTGTAAAGAAGTTCAAAGTTGTGAAATGAAGGTGTTGTCATTGCCAGTAACTATAATATTATCAACATATAGTAGGAAAATTGTGATTTGTGATTTTGAATGTCTAATGAATAAACTTGAGTCAGAAGAAGATGCAGAGAAACCCAAAGAGAGTAAGAAACTTGTAAATCTCTCAAATCAGGCTATAGGAGCCTGTTTGAGTCCATATAGAGATTTGTTCAATTTGCAAACAAACTGTGGGACTTGTGAATCAACATAACCTCGAGGTTGTGATAAGTAAATAGTTTCTTTTGAGATAGCCATGTAAAAAAGAATTTTTAACATCTAATTGTTGTAAATTCCATTTGAAAGATGTTTCAAAAGCAAGAACAGTTCTAACAGTAGCATGCTTCACCACAGGACTGAAGGTTTCATCATAATCGATTCCACGGGTTTGGTGAAACCCCTTAGCAACAAGTCTAGCTTTGTATCTACCTATACTATCATCAGTGTTATATTTGGTTCTATAAACCCATTTTGTGCCAACAATGTTGGCATTTGGGGGTTTCGGAACCAAAGTCCAAGTGTTTTGTTATGTGAGGCTAAGGAACTCATCAGTCATGGCTTGTTGCCACTGTGAGTATTTCTTAGCCTCAGGAAAACAAGTAGGATCAGAAACATTAATGGAAATTGAGAGAGCAGTACCAGAACAGAAGAACTAGACAAGTTATCACAAATATTGGTTGCATTTAATTTACGTGAGGAATCAGAACTACCAGAAGCAGCAGTAGCTGGATAGCCAAAAGTTTTCTTTTTGAAAATGCCTGACTTGCTTCAGGTTTGCATAGTGTGTCTTGGTGCTGTGGCTGGCTCTGGTTCTGCCCCTGGTGCCATTCCAAAACTGGTGGAGATGGGAGAAGAAGGTATCTGCTTTTGATGTATCTGTTCATATGAGGTGTCTCCCTTATCTACACCAGGGTGCACATAAGCAGCAGGAGTGGCTGGAGCTTGAGGTCCATTATGTGAATTTTCATCATATCCAGGTGAAGGGAAGATCACAGGGGCATAAGATGTGAAGTAAGAAGATGTTGGGAGAGGAGCTGCTGCTGCAGAAACATTAATAGTAACATAATAGGGAAATACATTTTCATCGAATATCACATCTCTAGTAATGTGAAACTTTTTTGAAAGCTTATCAAAGCATAAATAACCTTTGTAATTGGATGCATAACCAAAGAACACACATTGTTTTAGTTTTTGGATCTAATGTAGATGACATGTAAGGTCTTAAGCATGGATAACAAGCACCGCCAAATATTTTCAGATGACTATAAGCTGGTTTCTTTTTGAACAAGAGTTCTCAAGGTGATTTATAATTTGTTGTTTTAGAAGGCATGAGATTGATGAGATAAACTGCAGCAGAGAAAGCATGAGACCATAAATATTTAGGAAAAGAAGCTTGTTGCATTAAAGTTAGAGCAGTTTCTACTAAATTCCTATGATTTCTCTCAGGTATTATATTTTGTTGTGGTGTGTGTGGACAAGATTTTTCATGTGTGATTTCATGTTGTGCAAGAAAAGTTTTAAACAGATAAGAGATGTATTCACCTCATCCATCCGTTCTGAGAATTTTGATGGAGGAGCCAAGTAGTTTTTCAACTTGAAGTTTGAAGATTGGAAACAAATTTGCCAAATGAGATTTGTGACATAAAGGAAAAATCCAGGTAAATCTAGAAAAATCATCAATGAACAACACATAATATATGTAACCATGATAGCTTTTAACACTAGAAGGTCCCCACACATCACTATGAATCAAATGTGAATGATCATGAGTTTTGGAAAAGGATGATTTAAAGGAAGTCTTGATATTTCCAGCTAAACAAAACTGACAAGTAGAAGGAGATTGTCTATCAGAGGCAAAAATAGAAACTATCTTACGCAATATATCATCAATAGGGTGGCCAAGCCTGGAATGTCAAAGTGTAGATGTAATATTTGATAAGTCTGAAGCTCATGTATATTATGATATGAAAATACAGGCAGAGAGCTTAGCTCCTTGATGATGAAAGCAAGAAACACTAGCATAAGTAATTGCTAAGTACCAAAGCTTCAAAGCGTTGAGTTACTGTAGCAGTTTCTATATGCTGTATTATCTAACTGTTTTGTGCGGGTTTTGGTTATATTTTGATATTGTTTGGTTTATATATATAATTATATTCAACAATTTATGTCTTAAGATGATCACTGCAGGATTAAGTTGGATTGAAAATCCAATATACATTCTTGTGAAGTTAGCAGGCAAAGCTTTAAAGCCTTGAGATTTTCTAGTCACTCTTTACTGCTAAGTTCAACTAACCATCTTTCTGTGTGCAGATGGATTCAGTGTTACTTGGATGATGTTACATGCTGATTATTGTCTATTATTGTGGACTGTATATTGGTTATTTGATATACTCTTGAGATTGGAAATACTTGTTAACTCAGAACTACCAGCAGACAACCTAGCATGATTTTCTCTTAAATGATTTGCTGCTGTTTCAAGCAGATCTCTTTGCTAGATTGTATTGTTATTTGTTTGATCTTGTTTGCTAAGTATTTGCAGGTGTGTTGGACTCTCCAACGTCCATAAACAGATCAGCAATGTATTTAAATTGAGTTGTTAACAAGAGCTTATCAGATAGGAGATATTTTAAGAATTATGTTCCTGAAATCTCTCAAGTTAGTTGCAGACTAAAACAGCTACTTAAGTTTGAATTGCAGAGACTTATCAGAGAGACAGAGGTCGTGATTTTGAAGAGTACAATCATCTGGAAAGATCAATTACATACAGCTCTTCAAATCATTCAGGGAATCAATTCAAGCAGGAAGAAGATCATTCAAATCCGGAAGAACTTTTCCAGGCTTTAAACAGCTTATTCTTTCTGAGTTCTTCTCTCTGTACTTAAATGTATCATCTTTTCTTGATTTCTAAAACCTCACTAAACTTAGTAGTTTGGTTGTTCAAGTGAACAACAAGAGTTTATTATTGTTTCAACAGGTTGTAGCATGTAACTAGATAGGTTGGGAACCACAAGCTGTATAAGTGTAAGGTAGCTCACTTAGGCTTGAGATCTAGGGCTAATTCTGGGTGATTAATAAGAAGTTGTGTTTAAATTCTTGAGGGGTTAGATCCTTCAGGCAGAGACTATGTCCAATTGTGACTGAACTCTGTAAAATATTTGTGTTCCTGCTATTTACTTTTGCTGCATTTACTTACAGTTTGCAATGGGAAGTTTCAAAGCTTTGGAGCTTTTCAAGTCTCAAAGCTTTGAAGCCTCTACACTCTGCTGTTATATCTTTAAGCTTTACAAAGTTCTTTTCAAAGGTTTGAGATATCACCGTTTGTTC
The DNA here is from genome assembly GCA_023055425.1 of Linanthus parryae. Classification (NCBI taxonomy): domain Eukaryota; kingdom Viridiplantae; phylum Streptophyta; class Magnoliopsida; order Ericales; family Polemoniaceae; genus Linanthus; species Linanthus parryae. The sequence goes on along the minus strand of JALGPY010000011.1, from coordinate 26,718,498 downwards.
GTCTTAAAGTTTCAAAAACTTGAGTGTTGGCAAAATTTAGCATACTCTATTCACCCCCCCTCCCTTCTAGAGTATTATTATACCTGTTTACACCTACATTACACACTTTCAATTAGTATCAGAGCTTTGGGTCACAGTTTAAAGATTTAACAATCTTGTGACAATGAGTTTTGTAGGTGAAGGAGGATTCTCACAGGGAAGGCATCTAATAGACCTCTATTATTCTGTGGTGATTACTTTGTGCATTGGAAGGCATTGATGAAAATGTTCATCATAGATCTGGACATGGAACTATGGTCTATTATTGTGAGTGGGCCAAACCTATTCTACACTACTGTGGATGGTGTTAAGACCATAGTTTTAAAAACCGGACCGAACCGGCCGGTTCGACCGGTTCGACCGGTGAACCGGTAGGTAACCGGTCCGGTTTAGCTGGTGGACCGCTTATGCAAGAAAGTGGTCAAAACCGGACAAAAAACGGCGGTTTTTACAAAACCGGTGAACCGGCCGGTTCTGACCGGTTTCAGTGGTTTTTGCAAAAAAAAAAAAAGAAAATCCAGATCTCTTAGCCCACTCTCTCGCCCTCAACAATCTGCCTCCGTCGTTCTTCTCTGTGAGTCTGGGTCGATTCACAGTTGAATGAAATCAAGTTACATGCTGCGACATCGATGCCCTCCTTTCCCAAGATTGGGGACATTTTTGAATCAAGAACGAATTGTACGCGTGAGAGAGAGATAGAGAAAGATTTTGTGCCGTGAAGTTGAGATTTGAGAATAGGGAGTCTGGTTGGAGAGAGAACAAGAGGAAGAGGAGATAGATGATGGAGGATTGGAGGGGATACGGTTAAGAGAGAGAACGTGAGGTGAGGGGATAAGAAGAAAGAAAATGAAGGGCTACAAGCCTACTACTACTACTGGTATTTTTTTTTTTTTTTTTTTTTGCAATTACTACTGGTAGTACTTGTTTGTGGGTGAAAGCTGCCACGTAAGTTTCCATTTGAAGATGTTAATTTGACTAAAATGTTAGTTATTTTGATTTTATAGAAATTCTTATTTATTAGCAGTACATTATATATTATGCAAAAAAATAATTATATGGTTTTACTCATAGGCCATGTCTATTTTTCAACATATGATCTTGATTAATATTATTTTTGTATTATATTATTACTATATATAACTTTCTTTTTGAGGGAATTACTATATATAACTAGAAATAATATTTATACATTATTAAAATAACGTGCGGTTCAACCGGTCCAACCAGCGGTCCGACCGGTCCGACCGTGAACCGGTGTCTCACCGGTTCGATGGCCTGTCCGGTTTTGAAAACTTTGGTTAAGACTATCAAACCTGATGAAGATTCTCTCAGTTACTGAACTGTAAAAGGTATCAAAAATTTACAAAGCTTTGAACTTATTATATTGTGCTCTTAGTGCAGATGATTTCAACAGAATATCCTACTGCATGAGTGCAAGGAGATCTGGGATAAGTTGACTATTACCTATGAAGGAACTAGCCAAGTCAAGTAGACAAAGACTAATATTCTTTTGAGGCACTATGAACTGTTTAACATGAACTCTGATGAGTCCATCAAAGATATGTTCAAAAGGTTTACAGATATTGTGAACAACTTGGAGTCTTTGGAAAAAGCATTCTTAAATGAAGAAAATGTCAGGAAGATTCTCAGAAGCTTGTGATACGATTTCTGCAAGTGTACAGTTATCGCTCTAGTAATAATGTGAATAAGAGGGTTGTCGAATCCCAGAGGACTTGTCGTGAACTAATTAGGACGATTAACTTTATGCGGGTAAACAGTTTGAGTTGATTACTAAACTAATGAATTGGAAAGACAAAACAATTATTTAAATGTTGAGATTAACAAGAGAGATGAAAATCAGAATTTCTCTAGGCTCACTAGGTGAACACCATTAACGAATTACGTTTTGAAACACAGATGATGTTTTATTTTACCAAACGAGCAATATTGCTAACCGAGTTACCAAGCTAGCTTTCTATGCCTAGGTCAAATTACAACCGAGTTACCAAGTTCTAATTAGCCCTAAAACATATAATTAAGATCCACTAATTCTACTCAAAGTTCACAGTCTGTGGTTGATTTCTCTAACCTGCGACTACGTGCTTAATTCACTTATCCGGGTAATTCGTTGCTTTCACTAACGTATTACCTATAATCTTCATATTGATGGCCAAACAATACAAAGATAAATTAAGAACGAGAATTAAACATAGCGAATAAGCACATCATCGATTAAGTTATTCAAACATGAATCAAACTCATAATTCGCCAAACCGGCTTCTAACCCTAGCTACCGTTTGAGAAATCCCGGTATAAAGTACTTAGCTACTACGATTCATGATTACCAATACAATGTTCTTCATAATCGTATACAAAAATAAAGAAAACGAGAGAAGAGAGGTCCAAATGATGAATCTCCGCGCTCCAAACAGTGCTCCAAGATCCCAGCTCTTCTAACGTGAATGAATAGCGTCATGAATATTCAGCCCCGTTGCTTCTTTAATTGTCAAAACCATTATTTGCATTTTAGCCCCTCCAAGATTGTTGGAACTTCACCTCAGCCCTAGGGTTCAAATAAAACCCACGCCAAATTAACCGCCTGGAAACTCTCCTCTTCGCACGAAGACTGCAACCCTTCGTACGAAGATGTTCGTAGATGGATACTGCAGCTATTTTCACGAAGAGACTTTGAAAAATTCTGAGATTGGCTAAGTATTGGTGTTCGCACGAATAGATTACTCTTCGCACGAACACCCCTGGAATCGCTGCTCTGATTTCTTCCTCTTCTTCGCTTCTGAACCTTGTCGTTGCTCCCTGTTCTTGATCGCTGGTTGCAGAGAAGGCCATGGCTGATGTATTGGAGTGGTTCTGGTGATGGCTTAGGTCAGGTTTATTCGGTGAAGGTAGCAGGAGGTAATGGAGGAGAACTGCTGGTGGGTTTTTAATGGAGATAACAGGTGGTTATGGTGATGAGCGAAGGTGGAGTATGGGTTAAATTGAAAAGGGTGATTTGCAGGTGGATGAATTAGCAGGGGGTATTGATATGGGAGTTGCAGGTTCATTTTGGTTATGGAGGTTAAATGGTGGCTGAGTTTGATTTATAGGTGTGAAGTAAATTGGTTGCAGGTGGTAGCTATGTTGGTTAAAGGCAGTTTGTGAGCTGCTGAATTGCAGCAGGTGGTGTTTAGGTGAGATAGGAGCTACTGAATTGGTGGCTATAATTCAGGTTGGTTGTAGGTGTTGGCTGCTACGGGCTTGAAGGGGAAGAGAATGGAGATGGATGGGTTATTGTGTGGAATAGGCAGATTGTGGTGATGGTAGTTAAGTTAGTTACTTGGTATTTGGATGGTGAATTAGATGCTGATGATAGTTTAAGTCTAGGAACGCCCTTGTTAATGGTGTTAGGAATTGGTGTACGTTATGTATTGATTAGAGATGTTGGTTGAAGGATTGTTTGATGAATTGGTGTTGTTTCAGGCGGTATTGGGTCTGTTATGTGTTGGGTTAATAGGTGGGGGTTAAGAGGATGGAACAGGTGGTTTAATGGAGGAATTGTAGCTGAGTTAGTAGCAGGTGGTTTTCAGTGGTTAAAGTACTGGGTTTTATAGCTGGAGTTGCTGGGTTTAAATGGAGTTTCAGGATGGTGTAACAGTGAGGTGGTATTGATGAATTATGGGTTTGTGAATGAGTCATGTTGAGGTTAATTGGCTGAGGTGAAATTGCAGGTGAAGATGGAGATTTTGAGTTACTAAGTTGGGTGTAATGGTGATTTGAAGTCAGGGATATTGGGCTGGTGACAATGCTGAATTGAAGAAGGTAAATTGAATGGAGGAGTTGTGTTTAGGTTCAGGTGGTAGGCATTTGAACTGGGTTTTAGGTCTGATTGGTGTAGGTGCATTTAGTAAGTGGTTAGAAGAAGGGAATTGGTGTATAGCTGGTTGGTGAATATGGTGACAAGGAGGTAGCAGCTAGCCAGTTGGAGGTAGGTTTGTTTAGGAGAATTTAGGTTACTGGTGATTTGTAAGTGAAGGAGGTGATGGCATTATGGGGGATAGGTGCAAAAGTGGGTTTTTCATGGTTCTTTATTGAGGGAGATGGTAGTTAATGTGAAGGGGGTAAGGCTGGTGCTGATGGTGGTTGTAGGCAAGGATGATAGTAATTCATGGTGTAGGGCGTTGTAATAGTTTGAGAGCCAAAAGGTTGCTCGGGAGATGATTCAGGATGTTTCAGGATAAAATCAGGATCTTCTGGATACTTTAAGATCGCGGAAAAGAAAATAAGGACTCGGATTTTGATCCCGAACTCCGATGAATGTGATTCTTGCACCTTTGGATTCCTTTTGCGACGTAGACTTCGTCCATGTAGAGAAATTCCCGTTTCCGGACCATTTTCTCGTTTTTTCTCAATTATTGCCCAAATATGACGAAAACATCCAAAACGCACCAAATTCACCTTTTTCTTCTATTCCGAAGTTCGTTTCTTCTCTCCACTTGATTCCCGCACGCGTAATTCCTGTCAAACAACAACACGAACGCTACCGCGAAGATCAAATGTGATAAATTATCAAAATCATACTCAAAACCATTAAGAAACGCCCGAATTGTACTCTAAAGCTCAAAAACATCCAAAAGTGCTATTTATTCATATTTTGGCTCAAATCTCGTCACTTTGCACCGAAACGCACACAAATGACAATATAAGGTGTACTAAAGATAACTCTAATGAAGGAGTTATCAGCTTGCCTAAAGCCAAATGGGAGCCTAAAACTACTGCAATTGAAGAAACTGGATGATCTGCAAGGAAAGTTACTCACTCATGAGATCTCTATGAAGGAGGTTGATGGTGAACTGAGTGACAACATGAAGAATCTGGCACTCAAGGCAAAAGACAATGATAAATCCCAAAGCCTTGAACCAGAGGAAGACGATGATGATGAGGAGGAGGAGGAAGAAGCCTTAGCCTTAATTTCCGAAGCCTTAGCCAGAATTCTTAAGAAAAAGAGGAACTCTGGAAACAAGAATTACAACAAAGAAAAGTTCATATCCTCAACTAGCAAGGATCAGAAAGGTAAGTCCTCTTCAGAATCACATAAACCTAAAGTTATGAATTGCTATGAATGTGGAGATGCGAATCACTTGGTGAGAGACTGTCCTCAAAAGAAAAAGAACAGAAAATTTTCAAAGAAGAAAAATGACAACAGAAGGAAGAAAGCAATGGTGGCCTCATGGAGTGACTCAGACTCTTCAGACTCATACTCTGATGATGAGCAAGACAATCTCTGTTTAATGGCTGGACATCAAGAGGATAATTCCACTGAAAAGCCAATTGATGACATGGTAAAAAATCTCTTATCTAGTCCTTCTGATGTGTTACCTGAAATCCTCAAAAACATGTTTTTAAATGAGGAGAGTTACAGGAATGAGATTGACTCTTTGAAAATGAAGGTTCGTGAGCAGGCAAAAGAAAATTTAGATTTGGTTTTTCAGAATAAATGTCTTGAAGCTACTAATTTAAAAATTGATAGTGACTTCAAAGCCTTGGACAGTAGATTCAAGCTTTGAAATCATGAGTCAAAGAAGTAGTTGATCAAAACACTATTTTAACTGACAAGTTTGTTGATCTAAAAAATCATTCTGGTGATTTAGAACAACAAAACACTACATTAACTAGTAAGCTTCAAGAATCCAAGAAATTTCTTTCAACTTTTGCTGGCTCAGAACAGAAGTTAAGTCTCATGCTTGGAGGAAGTCTGCAGTCTGTTCACAAAAGTGGAATTGGATATAATCCAAATTTTCCAAGAAAAAGTCAAACCACATTTGTGAAAGTTGGAAGCAGGCATTCACCAAAGTGTCATTATTGCTATAAAATTGGACATGTAAAAGTAACTTGCCCCTTTAGAAGGACAGAACCTCACATAATGAGGAACACCTATCCTTAAGGGACAAGTGAAACAGATTTGGGTTCCAAAAGGAGTTAGACCACCTAATATGGTTGATTCTGAGTATGAATCCAAATTCTACACTTGGTCTAATAGCCTGTTAAGGCATTGATTGTTTTTTGCAGGATGTCACCAAAGCTTTGAAAGATCGGAAATGGATATTGGATAGTGGATGTTCCAGACATATGAGTGGGAAAAATCTTTATTCTTATAACTGAAAGAACAATCAGAGGGAACAATCACACTTGGTGACAAAGCAAACTGAAACATAATTGGTATTGGAAGTGTTGGTAACAATTCTGCATATTCAATTTCTGATGTTTATTTAGTTGATAGTCTTAAGTATAATTTGTTGAATATCTCTCAGCTTTGTGAAAAAGGTAATACGGTTGTTTTTGACAAGGAGAAATGTGTGGTGCAAGATGAGAAATCAGGCAATTGCATTCTCACTGCTCCTAGGTCACATAATGTTTATGCACTGTGTACTGACAAAGTTGCAGGTGATAGTCTGAAATGTCTCAAAGGTTTGAAGCAAAACTATGGCACAGAAAGCTTGGTCATATAAGCATGCAGTCCTTGAATAAACTCATCTCAAAAGATCTGGTAAGGGGATTGTCAATCCTTAAATTCAAACAATGAGTTTTCCAAGGCATGTACTCAAGGTAAACAAACCAAAAGCTCATTCAAGCCAAAGAATTTTGTAAGTACCTCCAGACCCTTAAAAATGCTGCATATGGACTTGTGTGGTCCTATGAGGGTTCAAAAACCCAGAGGTACGAGATATATGCTTGTTAGTTGATGATTACTCTAGATATACTTGGGTTATGTTTATTAGAGAGAAGTATGAAGCATTATCTGAATTTTCTAAACTTTGCAAGGAGTTTCAAACTTTGAAAAACTTGCTTGTTGCATCTATTAGAAGTGATCATGGTAGGGAATTTGATCAACTTATTTTGATTTAATTTTTGCAAAGCATGGCATCTCACACAACTTTTCTGCACCTAGAACTCCTCAAAAAAATGGTGTAGTTGAGAGGAAAAATAGGACTCTTGAAGACATGTCTAGAACCATGTTACTTGAAAGTAATTTGCCAAAATCTTTGAGGGCAGAAGCTGTTAATACTGCCAAATATGTTCTCAATAGATGTTTGATCAAACCAATTTTGAAGGAAACCCATTATGAACTGTTTAAAGGAAGGAAGCCTAGTGTTGCTTACTTTAAGCCTTTTGGATGTACTTGTTTTGTGCATAACAATGGCAAAGATAATCTTGGTAAGTTTGATGCTAGAAGTGATGAAGGTGTGTTTCTTGGTTATTCTCAAACCATCAAAGCTTACAGAGTTTACAATAAGAATCTAAGATTGTAGAGGAGAGTATTCATGTTGTTTTTGATGAAAGTATTGATGATTCTCTGAGTGGAAGTTTTGCAGATCTTAGTTTGAATAAATATGAGGCTGATGAAGACCTTGAGAAAGTCAGCAAGATCAAAACTAAGCATCAAAAACTTTCAGAAGAATCTCAAGGCCTTGAACCCCCTGCTGTGTCAAAATCTCAAAGCCTTGAGACAGAGACTGACAGGAAATATGATGCTCTTTCTATTATATCAAGAACTCAAAGCCTTGAAGGTCCATACACTTGGACACCCCGAAAGAAGTTCAAATATCTCTCAGATCATCCTACTTAGAATATTATATCATATCCAAAACTGGAACTCAGACAAGAGGACAATTGAGAAATCTATGTGCATTCAGTGCTTTTGTATCACTCATTGAGCCAAAAAAAAATGCAAAGGAAGAACTAGAAGATGCAGATTGGATCATTTCAATGCAGAATGAGCTGAATGAGTTTGAAAGGAACAAGGTCTGGAATTTGGTTCCTAGACCAAAAGATAAATCAGTGATTGGAACAAGATGAGTGTTCAGAAATAAGCTTGATGACAAAGGTAAGGTTGTGAGAAACAAAGCAAGACTGGTTGCACAAGGATACAATCAAGAGGAAGGTATTGATTATGAGGAAACATTTTCCCCTATTGCAAGGTTAGAAGCTATCAGAATACTTCTTGCATTTGCATCACATAATTACATAAAACTTTTTCAAAAGGATGTCAAATGTGCTTTTCTGAATGGTTATCTACAAGAAGAAGTATTTGTTGCTCAACCACCAGGTTTTGAAAATGACATCTTTCATGATCATGTTTACAAACTGGACAAATCCTTATATAGACTTAAGCAAGCCCCAAGGGCTTGGTATGACAGACTCTCAAAATTTTTGTTAGAAAATGGTTTTAAGAGAGGCCGGGTTGATAAAACTCTTTCTTTCAAAAATCAAGAAAAAGATATGTTAGTTTTTCAGATATATGTAGATGATATTCTTTTTGGTGCTACTAATGATGCTCTTTCAAAAGAGCTTTCAAGTCTAATGTGCAGGAAATTTGAAATGAGCTTGATCGGAGAACTGAATTTCTTTCTTGGACTTCATGTACATCAAATGAAGAAAGGAATTTTTGTGAATCAAGGAAAGTACACCCTGGACTTGTTAAACAAGTATAACATGTCACAGTCCAAGGTTGTAAAGACCCCTATGAGTTCATCACTGTCTTTAGACAAGGACACAACTGGTAAGAGCGTAAATCAAAAAGAACATAGAGGTATGATTGGTTTACTTTTGTATCTAACTGCTAGTAGACCAGATATTATGTTTAGTGTGTGCATGTGTGCAAGCTTTCAGGCTGATCCTAAAGAAAGTCATTTAATTGCTGTAAAAAAGATTTTTAGATATTTGAATGGAACCAAAGACTTGGGGCTTTGGTATCCAAGAAGGACTAATTTTCTGTTAAGTGGATATTCGAATACAGACTTTGCAGGTTACAAAGTAGACAGAAAGAGTACTTCTGGATGCTGCCAGTTTCTTGGATCTTCATTGATAAGTTGGCTTTCTAAGAAGCAGAATTCAGTAGCCTTGTCAAATGCAGAAGCTGAATATATTGCAGCTGGAGCTTGCTGTTCACAGGTTTTATGGATTGCACAGCAGCTAAGAGATCCTGGATATGATTTCAGAAATGTGCCAATTAACTGTGATAATACAAGTGTCATTTCAATATCAAAGAATCCAGTACAGCACTCAAGGACAAAGCATATAGATGTGAGACATCATTTTCTTAGAGATCACCCAGATAAAGGTGACATTGTTCTATATTTTATTTCTAATTCTAAGCAATTAGCTGATATTTTCACTAAACCATTGCCAGATGAGAGGTTTGCATCCCTAAGGCTTGAATTGGGTATGTTAAACAAGGATGCATTGGTTTAGGGGGAGTAATCAGTCACTATGTGCAGTAACTGTGTGATTTCAAAGCCCTCAGATTATATTTTCTGGAGCCTTGAAAATATAGCTCAAAGCTTTGAAGTTTTTGTATTACTCTGAAACTTCTCAAAGCTTTGAACTACTATTTCGATGTTGTGATGAGTGGATTTGCATTATCTTTAAAAACTGGATCATGGAAAATTTTGTGTTATCTTTTTAGATAATTACAGAATCTTTTCAAATGTTCAGAGATTTGTTCAAAATATCTACTTATTGAAAATCTTCTCAAATCTTTTTGCATGCAAATCTCCTACTTTTAGTCAAACTCTCTACCTACTTAAGCCAGCTTCGGGACTTATTTCCTTTCATTCTCTACTTAAATATCTTTGTATCTATATCTCTCTCTCTCCCCATTCTCTCAATTTCTCAAACCCTACCCAAATTGAGAGAAAATCTGAAAGAATCAAGCAGCTAGGTCAGACCTCCAACAAGAGGGTGAAGAGAAAAGTTAACATAAAGATCACCATTCATGGATCAGACTCAGAAGACACGGCTAGTGTTCATGAGACCTCACCCCCTGCAAAGAAGAACTAGAAAGGGAAGGAAGTTCAAGAGGAAACTAGGGCTGGGTCAGATTCAGAATCAGCAACAGAGGAGGTGGTGAAAGAAAAGGGAAACAAGGATCACGAGGAGGAGTCAAGCAAGAAGACGAAAGAGGTTATTGCTGAGAAAGAAAATAAGAATGTACCTGCTAAAAAGGAGACGAAGTCTGGTGACAAGAAAGCAAAACCAACCCCATAGAAGAAGGGTAAAGAAACCACTGAGAAGAAGAGGGTGAAACACAGTGCAGTAAAAACAAAGAAAGCCACAAACTTTGGTAAGAATCTCTTGCCTGAATCTTGGTGTGTTAATTCTGATGGTAAGAAGGTATGGATGGATGGGTATGCATCATCAAAGGTGTCTTTTTGTTTTATGATCAGTTCTAATTTATTGGAGATTTTAAATTTAGACTACATTAAGAACTTGAGAAGTTCATCTGTTGGAAGTATGTTAAACCCAACCTCTGAATCCTACCCTAGGTTAACCAGACTGTTCTATTTGAATCTGGTTCAAGAGCTTGATGATAGAGATAGATATATCATAACCTCAAAGGTGGCTGGAGTGGACATTAGGTTAGATCACATGGTGTTCTCCAATGTTTTGGGAGTTCCTAGGAAGTATAAAGTTGGTGACTATCCTGATAGAAAAGAGATCATAGAAAAAGCCAAAGCCTTGTTTTTCTTGGAGGGAACCACTTCTGAACCCAAGCAGTTTACACATTCTGTGTTCAACTGTGAAGCCAAAATCCTATTTTCCATCATTATGAGGTGTGCGGTACCCAGGGAATACTCCAAAGATTTGGTAACAGACAAGGTTTTAATCCTGATGTACTTGATTTGTCAAGGGTTTGAGGTAGACCTTCCTACTGTGGTGATGGAACACATGGTTTACTGTGGAACTTGGACTAGCAATCATTCTCTACCCTATGCCAATGTTTTACCACTATTTTCCAAACATTTTGGAATATCTCTGAAGGATGAAGAGAATATTACTACTGGTTTTGGGGTAGTTGATGAAGCATCCCTTCAAATGAGTGGGATTGTGTATACTGCTAAGGGAAAATGGAAGTTCTATTCAGAGTTGAGGGCTAAAGAGCTGAAGGAAAAGGAGTTTATCAAACCTATAGTTGCTTCAACCCCTAAGGTGCCTGGTCATCTGGATTTCTCATAGATTATAGATAGGGTTGAGGTTCTGGAAGATGGTGTTGAGGATTTGACACAGGGATTGTTTGACTTGTTCAATGATTTGACTAAGTTCAAAGGTTTGGTACTTAAAAAGCTTGTTCTGACATCAAATGATATCTTTGATCCGTCTGATGAAGAAGCAGATGATGAGGAAACTGTTGCAGAGAAAGCTGAAGAGGAAGCTGCTAATCTTGAAAAATTGGTTGATGAGGTTGTTGAGAAGATGCAAACTGAGGAAGTTCATGGAAAGAAAGCTGCAGAGCAAGGAGAGCAAGCTGAGGAACAGGCTGAAGATGCAGAAGTCTCAGAAGAAGAACAACAAGAGGCTCAGGGCAAAGGCAAAGGAACAGCAAAGGCTACAGGATCTTCAAAGCCTTGAACCTCATTTCTTTATTATTTCTTCTCTCTTAAGTTCTGAATATTAGGCTATTATTCATATTTTATTCTAAAAACTCTGAACAGATCCAACATTTTCTTCAACTCTTTTGATGAAAGTCAAAAAGGGGGAGAAGATTATGTGTTTATGTGTTTTTGTTTTATGTTTTAGTTTCATGTTTTTAGGATATTAAGTATCTACTTTTATGACGTGTAATAAATTTTGGATCTGGTGATGTTTATCTATGCAGTTTTGTGGTTTTTGAATTTATGTTCTATAATTTATTTACTGCTGTTTGTAAGATGCATGACATCAATATTCAGATAATGTGTTTTGTCTTTCATCAAGGGGGAGATTGATAAGTCTGAAGCTCATGGATATTATGATATGAAAATACAGGCAGAGAGCTTAGCTCCATGATGATGAGATCCAGAAACACAAGCACAAGTAATTGCTAAGTACTAAAACTTCAAAGCGTTGAGTTACTGTAGCAATTTCTATATGCTGTATTATCTAACTGTTTTGTGCAGGTTTTGGTTATGTTTTGATATTTTTTGGTTTGGTTATATAATCAGCAATATATGTTTTAAGATGATGACTGCAGGATTAAGTTGGATTGAAAATTCAATATACATTCATGTGAAGTTAGCAGGCCAAGCTTCACAGCTTTGAGATTTTCTAGTCACTCTTTACTGCTAAGTTCTACTAACCATCTTTTGTGTGAAGATGGATTCAGTGTTACTTGCTGATTATTGTCTATTATTGTGGACTCTATATTGGTTATTTGATATATTCATGAGATTGGAAATACTTGTTAACTCAGAACTATCAGTAGACAGTCTAGCATGATTTTCTCTTAAGTGATTGGCTGTTGTTTCAAGCAGATCTCTTTACTAGATTGTATTGTTAGTTGTTTGATCCTGTTTTCTAAGTATTTGCAGGTTTGTTGGACTCTCCAACGTCCATAAACAGATCAGCAATGTATTCAAATTGAGCTGTTAACATGAGCTTATCAGATAGGAGATATTTTAGGAATTATGTTCCTGAAATCTCTCAAGTTAGTTGCACACTAAAACAGCTACTTAAGTTTGAACTGAGGAGACTTATCAGAGAGACAGAGGTCGTGATTTTGAAGAGTACAATCATCTAGGAAGATCAATTACATACAGCTCTTCAAATCATTCAGGGAATCAATTCAAGCCGGCTGAAGATCATTCAAATCCAGAAGAACTTTTCCAGGTTTTAAACAGCTTATTCTTTCTGAGTTCTTCTCTCTGTCCTTAATTGTATCATCTTTTCTTGATTTCTAAAACCTCACTTAACTTAGTAGTTTGGTTGTTCAAGTGACAACAAGAGGTTCTTATTGTTTCAACAGGTTGTAGCCTGTAACTATATTGTTTGGCAACCACAATCTGTATAAGTGTAAGGCAGCTCACTTAGGCTTGAGATCTAGGGCTAAATCTGGGTGATTAATAAGAAGTTGTGTTTGAATCCTGGAGGGATTAGATCCCTCAGGCAGAGAGTAGGTCCAATTGTGACCGAACTCTGTAAAATATTTGTGTTCCTGCTATTTACTTTTGCTGCATTTACTTACAGTTTGCAATTGGAAGTTTCAAAGATTTGGAGCTTTTCAAGTCTCAAAGCTTTGAAGCCTCTACACTCTGTTGTTATATCTTTAAGCTTTACAAATTTCTTTTCAAATCTTTGAGATATCACAGTTTGTTCTTCTTAAAGTTTCAAAAACTTGAGTGTTGGCAAAAGTTAGCACACTCTATTCAACCCCCCCCCCTTCTAGAGTATTGTTATACCAGTTTACACCTACATTACACACTTTCAATATTCTTTCCCAACTTTGCAGCAGTAGTATGAACTGGAGTAGGACCAGTGTGTGTAGACTTAGTGTGAATGAGGTAAAGTCCATTTTGACTGACACCTTGATACAGAATTTTCCCCGAAGCCTTTTCCATTATGGAAAAGGAATCAGAGTTAAAGATAAATGTGAAGTTGTTATGTTTACACATTTGACGCATAGAGAGTATGTTAGAAATAACCTGTTATTTAGATACGGGTATTTTATGATATTATTGGGTGTTAATATGATATTATTATAAGTTATGGGTACTAGTCTTTATTGTTTGAAAGTAATTTTTTTATTATTTACAACTTGGGGTTTTTATGTCTTTTACTTAAATTATTTAGTGTCTTTTAATTAAAATATGGGGTAGTAGTTTTCTTTTACCTAAACCTATGGGGGGTAAAATGTTTTTAGGCCAAAACTTGACCCATCTTCTTCCCCAAAATTTTCTCCACGGCCGTCTCTCTCTCTCTCTCTATGGCCGACCCTCTCTCTCTCTCCAACTCCAAATCTACAGTTTTATCTCTTTTCACCCAAATCCGATCATAATCCGCTACAAATTCGATAAAGACATAAACTTTAGCAACAAGAAATCCATTTTCGTGCAAAATCATGTCCCAATTCGGAATCTAATTTTAACCCGCAAACAATCCTAAACCTCCATGAATTCTTACCTTCAAGCCTATATAAGCCCACCACAATCTCAATTCACACTAACACCAAAGAAGCTCTCAAATCACACTCTCTCTCTATCTCTTACCCGATGGGCCGCCGCCGCCATGCCAACCGCCGCCGACTCCGCTGCCACCGTCGTCGTCTCTTCCGTAATTTTTCCGGTAAATCTAAACCCATCTTCTTCAAGTTCGTTCTCTTGGGTTGTTGGTATTTTGAGAACCCATTGTTGGGTTGAGAAGAAAATAATTCTAATTTTGGTGAAATTTTGGAAGAAGAAAGTAAATTGGTTTTGGTACCAAACTTTGGGGGGGATCATCTGCACAATCTAAAACCATAAGGGTATCTAGTATTAATTACCAACATTTGGGGGATTTTACTGTCCCTTTTCAAAATAAGTTTTATGGAATATTATATATTTAATTATACAAGTTAATTCTTGTAAAGATGATATTATGGGGTTATGTTTAATTGATTTCTTTGTAATAAGAAAATAAGAAATGTATTACCTTTCAAGTTATACAAATTACATAACTATAGCTATGTAGTTGTAATAACAAACGTTAGTTTTATAAATCGGATTTTATAAATAAAAAATAGTTATTCACCTTAGCAAATAATGGGGAAATTAATAAGGGTTGTATGCATTGATATAGGAATTTATGTGTGTATGTATGTTAGCGGTATGTTAATTATATTATCATAAACTTGTAGGCAACGAGTTCTCCGACGAAGGATACGTCGAATATTACGACTGATTTGCTGTAGTTGTGTGTATTTGAGGTAAGTAAACATGACAGGCCTAGTGTGCCTAACGCCTTTCGTGTCGAATAATTTTTCTTTCCTACTTGTCTCAAAATGAGTATATGTGTTATGTACTATTTGAACACTTGATTTCCACTTGTTTAAACTTTGTATAATAAAATATCACGATAAAATAATAATCGATGATAACGTAAAGTGAAAGAGTTGAGCGGGGTTGTTACATGGTTACTATTGTGCATTGGTCGTGGTGACTTCGGTCTCTCGTCTAATTAATTTTATTTAATCCGGTTGCGATGCCCCTGATAGCTCCTTGTACTCACTCTTCTGGCCGCAAGAGTCTTAAGGGGGTGTCGACACTTAAGGTCCTTATATGCTTGCGAGATGGTTGGTTCTTTTTCCCCGAATCAACAAATTAACAATGTGATTTTGGAAATTTATGGAAAAGTGACGAATATGTGATTTTGGAACTTTCTAATTCAAATAATGAAATTGAAATCTCTCTTGTTTTCTTACAAGTGTCAAGCTTCTATTTCCCCTTTGTTTGTAAAATGCTTCATGTTTGTAAAATGCCTCATAATCTGTTTACATGCTTGGGTGTTTATTTACTCAGTATTTCCGCTGACTTTTGGAACTGTGGTGTTCTCTTTTGTTTTCTGCACCACAAGTTTAGATAGGAGCTTGGCTTAATGGGAGCGCGAATCACATCATCTAGAATTGTCACGTTAAATTTTGTTAGGACATCTTTTAGTAGCTTTGAATTTTAGTTTGGATAATGCCCATATTTGTGGCACAACGATTAAGTTTTACTAAGTATTACTTTTAAGATTTTATGGGTGATGTTGGAACCTCTATTTTAAACCTCCTTGTATCCGGGTATACTCTCGGGTACGGAGTGACTCCACCGGATTTCCGGTTTGGTCGATTTGGGGTGTTAAAATGTTTATTGATAAATTAGGAACATATAAAGTATTTGAAAGAGTGAAAGAATGTGTAGAAGTAGGGATATAAGCAGTACCAATGCCAGTAATATGAAGGGTATGACCATTAGCCACAAAAACTTGCTCTGAGCCTTGATAAGGTTCATAGGTAGAGAGATTCTAAATATCAAATGTCATGTGGCTTGAGGCACCAGTATCAGATAGCCATAAATCAGAAGGGTATTGGTTTGGAGAGTTGGGATTTTGTGTATTTGCAGCAACCATTGAAGAGAGTTGCTCAGGGGGTTCTTACTCCGATAGGAGTGGTCCATTCTATGATAACAATCAATGGCAGAGTGGTAATCATAACCACAAATTTGACAGTTAATAGTAGTGTTTGAGGTTTAGCCAGAACCTATGTTGGGGTAAGTGTTATATCTACCCCTCCCATTGTCAAAAGGACCACGGGAGTTTCCTCTTCCTCTTTGAGGACTAAAATTTGGGTTTCTACCCCCATAAGACCTTCCACCTCCTCTCTAATAGCCAGAGAAAGAATTTCCAGAATTAAGGTTTGTCCTACCACCACGATAACCATGACCTCGAGACCCAAAAGTATTAACAGAAAAAGCAGATTGACCCAAATCAGTAAATTTAAATGATTGAGATTCTATCATGTGTTCAACGCCTTTTAAAAAAACATGCAAGTCTTCAAAAATAATAGGTTCAGATGTAGTCCTTAAATGAGAAAGAAGGGTATTATACTCATGAGGTATTCCATTTAGAATATAGAGAATCATATCTTCATCGTGTACATGAGCCATAGCAACAGACAGTTTATCACGAATAGATTTCATCTTTTTCATATAGGCATCGATACTATCAGACCCCTTCTTAGTAGTCTCTAGTTCAGATTTTAGCTGAAGAATATTGGAACGAGTCAACGGCATACCTGCGTTCCAGAGCTAACCAGGCAGATCTAGATGTATTGTGGCCAATAACATGAGTAAGAGCCTCCTGAGTCAAGGTGGTGTTGATTAGGGTTAAAATTGCCTGATCTTGACTCAGCCATATTTGCAACGTCGGATTGGGAGTGTTTGTTGGAGCGTCAGTGGGTGTGTCGTCGAGATTGAGATAACGAGGCGCTGAAGTGATGGTGTCGTCAAAATAGCCAAAAAGGCTCTGAGTATGAAAGATCGACGAGATCTGATGCTTCCAAAGAACATAATTAGATCCATCAAGTTTCAATGGCATACAGTTATTGATTTTAGGAAGCAGAAATAGAGGATTTGATTGTGATGCGGCCATGGATAGAGAGGTGGTAGAGAGAATTAAGGCTCTGATATCATAAAAACCTTTTAGGGTTTGTAGCGAGAGAGACGAAGCTCTCTGGAACTGGAAACAAGACGAGATTGAAAAGGAAGCAAAATGAAACGCTTAGATTTTATTGCATCAGGAAGAAGACTACATACAGAGGTGGTCGAACCGTCGTATTGTGACCGTTCAATCTTCGAGATGACCGTTCGATGATAATTAGAGTAATTACAAGATGACACTGAAAGTGTTGTTTCATTTCATAATAGTATGTGGGTCATGATGTTGGGCTTCTACATGAACTGGGCTGGCTTTGAGCTTCTGGGCTTCGTTTCTTCTGTGAACTGGACTGGGCTGAACTATAATTGAAGCCCATTGGTTAATAGTAATAGTTCCACATCCGTGAGGCAATCGGCCTCTACCTTGATAGAGTGGAGGCCGAGCTTTAGCGCTAATTCCATGCCTTCAGTGACTGTCGCCACCTCATCCATTAACGGCGATCTTTGTTGGGGTAATCTTCTTTGCCTCGGTGCCACGAATGATCCATCATGAGCCCGAATTACCACTCCAACTCCGGTTGCTGCTCCTTGTGTAGACCAAGACGCATCAATGTTGATTTTTACGAACCCAACCTTAGGAGGCTGCCACTTCTCCTCGTTGTGGATTGAAGCAAGAGCAAGCTCCTCCATCTTCCCTGGCATAATTTCTTCCTTGAAACACATAAAATACTTATTGCTATTTTTTTCTATGTCTTCTGGTGATTTGCCATGATCGTTGAAAATCGTGTTATTGCAATATCTCCATATATCCCAGATTGTTAACGCAAAAAGTTCTTGGACACTACTCTTTTTATTGATGAAAACATCAATCATTCAATCTCGAACACCGGTGCGTCGTTTGGCTAAGAACTCGTCCCCTAACATCAACTACCAAAGATGCCAAGGGTGAGAGAAATTAACAAAAAGATGATATTCCATTTCAACCTCATCATTACACAAACAACAATTAAGTTGAGCTACCCCTTTGTTTCTTAGCTTTGTCCCGATCGGTAGGGAAGAGTGCCAAAGCCGCCAACATGGAACCAAGATTTTATTTGGTACCTTTAAACTCCACAAATTCCTTAACCAAGATCCGTTTGAGAAACTCCCCGACGTAGAAGGCACTTAATTTGAGATGTTCGTCTGAGCTTTATAACCTGATTTAAACGAATAGTTTTCGTCTTCAGAGTGATACCAATAATAATAATCATAAATGTCTTGCGAGATAGGGATATTTGGGACTTCTCTAGGCCGTAACTTCTTCGTACGATAACCAATTTAGCTCTGTGACCTGTCATTGGAAAGCTCTTTGGCACCGGTCTCACTCCTAAATTAATTGTAGAATTACATATATCATTAAATGAGTGAGTACTTGTCATTCTAGCTTCTCCAACTTCGCTTTTCTTCACTCCACTTGAGCTCCCCTTGTTTTCGAAGTTCGTTTCATTCCTCCTACCAATCAATTAGCAATCGTTCCGACCGAGACAGCATGAACAAACATACCGAGCGATTATATTTGACAAATAACATCAAAATATACATAGAAATGCCCTAAAAATATAGCACATATGAAGCATCAAGTGACAAAACGAATCATATTCTCTGCTATTAGGATCAAATCTCTCATATTAATGTGGTAAATGGAAATAAGATATAGCTCATAAAAGGCGCTATTAGATCTTCCTCTTGAGACGTCATACAATAAGAAAATAAGATGAAGAACATGAATTAAGTATAACAAATATCATGTCATCAATTAAGTCTCAAAACATGAATAAAAAATCCATAATCCGCCAAATCGGAATTAAACCCTATCTACCGTAGAGAATCCTGATAAGAAGTACTTAGCTAGACATATTTTTATGACCACCATAGAAATTTGTGTGATCATAAGCAAAACAAAGAAAAGAGAAGGAGAATAGATCAAAGGAATTTTTTCCAACTTCCAAACGTGGTCTCCAATGTTTTTTCTTCTTCCAAATATAATCTTAGGTCTTTGAGGTAGTTTAGATAGGACTGTTTTTTTTTTTTTTTTTTTTTTTTTTTTTTTTTTTTTTGATAGTATAAATATATGAGTTTTTTGGGTTAAGAAACCAATTCTAGGAAGTAATAAAATAACTGATCAGGTGCATGGGGTCCTTTTTCGTACGGGTAGAGGTGGTGGTGTCGGTGGTCTACGGAGGTGGTTGTTTCAATCGAAAATAGAAAAGAAATAGATATGTAGGTTGACAAGGCGGTGATGGATATGTGGGAGGTGATGGCGGTGATGGCGATGTTAGTGTTTGGCGGGGATAAGAAGAAGATAAGATGGAGAAGAAAAAGAAGATAAGCAGAATATGGATTTGATGTTTGGGGCCAAATTGGGTTGGATTTTTTTATTAGATTAGTAGATGATTGACCTGTTTAATATAATGGGCCACTAATCTGTGCTAATTGGTGTCCCAATCTAATTATGAAATGAGTTTAATAAAAATATGGGTATCATTTGTGAGACTAACTCGCTAATTGATCGTCATTAAACTTGTCAAAAAAGAAAATTGGCATAAAGAAAGGGAACGTTGCAAAATGGCAATTGAGAACAAATAGAAAGAACGAAGTGGTGATGAACAAGACTTCATGAGCGTTCATCGATTTATATTGGTATTTTCTTGCACGAACGAATCAAATGCCAACAGAAGAAATCGTATTTGGTGATCAAAGATAAATTTTCATCAAATTATATAACCACATACCCATTATCTAGTTTTCTACAACAATGTTTGTTTGGGTAAAAGACAAAAAACCACCCTCCGAGTATGGGTTAAATAAAAATTAGCCCATCGTCTTTGGGATATACGAATACCATCTTGTCAGAGACAAAAAAACCATGTCAGTGGATGGACATTAGACGAATAGCGCCCTCCTGTTCCAATCAGTTAGTATGGGGATGAAATCTGACTTTTTTATGACCATTTTACCTCTATCTGTATTTTTTTTTTATTCTGTTCATGTTCTTGATGTTCTTGGTGTTCTTGACCACCACCATGGCCCCAACACCACCACCTTCCCAACCACCTCCACGACAATAACAAAACAACCAAACAACAAAGAAAAGTCCCCATACTAATTGAAGATTACATATCAAATCTAAGGGAGAAATATATGCAATTAAATCAAAAAGTTTTCTTCAATGTCACATAAATACAACATTTTTGTTCTCGTGTTTGATTCAGAAAACACAACACGAATCTGCAGATCCAAAACCGAGCAAGCCAACAATAAAGAGGATTTTCTCTAAAGTTGAATGAATTGAGAAGAATATTCTCCAAATGATAATCCTGAAAATAAATGGACAAAAAATTTCAAAATAGCACCCAAATCAGAGAACACTACAGATTCGAACTCACCAATCAACACTAGAGGCAAATCATATGAGTGAAACGCACTGATTACACATAATGAAAGAAAACCCTAATTGGGGGAGGATAAGGAGGACTGCCCTCGCCGATGGCACAATTATGGACAATTATGGTAACTCTTATGAGGTCTTCAGAGAGAGGGCAACCGAATACGTCGGGGCAACAGGGCGGAGACGAGGAGGATTGAAAGAGCCGCCACCGCAGCCAGATGGGGGTCTCCTCGAATTGAATTCTCTCAAGGCGGAGAGGGTATTGGCGGCTCGCTCAAGGGCTTCGAGGTTGAATTTGTCCTCATCGTCGTTGATGGAGATTTCTTATGAGGAACCACCAGAGCGACCGCCACAGTCACCAACACCGCCATCGACAGCCGCCACCAGCGAATACCACTACAAGAGAGAGAGAGAGGGGAGAGATAGAGAAGAAGACATACCAGACAAATCATATCGGAGCCTCCACATCCAGATCAGAGCCTCCACGTCTAGGGGAGTTTGTGTTGTTGTCTTCCACCGCTAGATCGGACTTCTCCGGCGTCCTCTTCATCAAGCTCTCTGTCCGGTGGTGGGTTGAAGGACAAGAGGGCGAGAGAGAGGGAGAGGCAAGGCTAGGGAAGGTTTTGATCTAGATGAGTGGTTGTGAGGTGATAGCACTGCTGGCGCAGGTGGGTTGTGTTTGTGACATGAGAGAAAATGGGAGGAAGAGAGAGAAAGGAACGGATAAGGTCGGGTTATGAAAATGAGGAGAGAAGGGAAGGGAGTGGGCTTTATAGTGCGAAAATTTCATAAAATTTACGGGATATTTTTTCTTTTTGCCCCTCCATTAATTCACCATTACCTCCGCTATATGATGGGGGTATTCGTATATCCCCAAAGACGAGGGGTTAATTTGTATTTAATCCGTACTCGTAGGGTGGCTTTTGTCTTTTACCCTTTTTGTTTGAATTTTTTCATTAAAAATTAAATATTATTTCAGAGTTTATTAACTGAAGACTTGAAACTCAGCTTGTACTATTAACTTTGTTTCTTCTGTATCAGTCGACTTCACATTTTGTCACTATTCATTGAGTCACTTTGACCCGGTGATTTGGTTAGCAAAACAATACAAAAACTTGGTAATTTTTGCACGGGCTTGTAGAATAAACTATACTTTACAAAACCATAGACAAATTGCCTAAAAATTACATAGTTTCGTTATCTAAATCACCGAGTCAAAGTAACATAGTTACGAGTTAAAAATTCAAACCGGAACTATACATAAGAGATGGAGGTAATCGTTGTTATGGCATGCGGATCCCTTTTTTGCTTAGTCATGCTCCATCAACATAATATGTAGCCATAACTTCCGTCTACATTTGGCACTCGCCATGAATGTTCGAAGCTGGAACTGCAGAGGTATCGGTCACCCTCTGGAAATTCACTCAGCTCACAAATTGACCTTGAATTATAACATTTTGATTATTTTTCTTTTTGAAACAAAATGTATAGTTAGTGAATGTTCTCCTATTTTCTCTTCGTGGGAGTTCTCCTCTTGTGTGGGACTTTTGTTGTTGGTCTCTTGGGAGGCCTTTTTCTTGGATGGAAGATCCCTCTCAATGTGTCTCACCTTTTCTCCTCGAAAAATCTCAACATTTTCTCTGTTAGTTGCTCGGTAGGATTTTTCTACCTGGCTTGCATTGACGAGGCTCCTAACGCCTCTAATAGGAGGCAAACCTGGCTTTCTATTTAATCTCGTTTGTCTGCTATTGATGGTCCCTTACTCTGTATTGGTGATTTTAACCAAATTTCGGGACCGGGTGACAAATGGAGCTATAACTCTTTTTGGATGGCCGCGGTCGCGCACTTTAAAACCTTTCTTTGCGATCTCGGCCTTCAGGAGATTAGCTATAAATGGGCGCATTTTACATGGCTAGTAATAGGGATCCTCCTTTCACCACCTATGAGCGGCTGGATCGTGGTTTCCACAATGCTGACTGGGCCAACTCTATTCATGGTTTCTATCTCCTTAATCTACCAATTATCGGATCTGACCATGGGCCTTGTATTTTCTTTATCAGGAGTGCCTCTTCTCCTAAACCCAAAAGATTTCACTTTGAAGCTTTCTGGCTTCGTTATCCGGATTGTAAGAAGATTATTAGTTCTTTCTGGAGCGAAAATCTTCACGTATATCCTTGTTTCAGATTTGTGGCCCACTGCAAATATCTTCGCTTTAGCCTGCTTTCTTGGAAACGTTATGCTGTTGGCTCGATCAGTCAACGGATCAAAGCTACTCAAGACAACCTTGAGCGCTGCATTTCATCAATAACTTCCCATAACAACGCTTCTCTTGAGAGAAAGCTTCGAAATGAGCTTAATGAGCTTCTCTCTCAAGAAGAGACCATTTGGGAACAAATAGGTAAGGGGAAACGACTTAGGGAAGGGGATAAAAACACCAATTTTTTTCATCGTGTTTGTAAAAAAGGATCGGCCAGAAATAGATTAGAAAGACTCCAGGATCAATCTAGCTCTTAGATCACAGGCCAAAGCAACCTCTCCAAGCTCCTGACTGATCACTTCCTCTCTATCTCTCACAAGGTAGCCAGTATCAACCAGGCTGACTGCCTTAATTGGGACGGATGGTCTCTCATCACCCCTAGGATCACTCCTTCATATCTCTAAATCCATTTTCCTTTGAGGAAATTAGGAATGCGGCCTTTTCTCTAGGCCTGTTTAAATCCCCTATCCTAGATGGGTTACCAGTATCTTTTTTCATAACAACTGGGATATCATTGGCGATATGGTGGTAGAAGTGGTTGCCTCTTTCCTGAACACTAGTCACATGTTGAAGCAAATTAACTATTTCTTTACAGCTCTCATCCCTAAAACAGAATTCCCTAAGGGTGCCTCTAATTTCTGGCCGATTAGTCTTTACTCCTCCCTGTACAAAAATTATTGCCAAAGTCCTCGTTAATTGTATCAGGATGATGCTCCCTGATATCATTTCCCCAGAACAGAATGCTTTTGTCCCATGGAGGCAAACATTTGATGGTATCATTCCTCCAATGAGGTTTTCTTCATAATTAGATCTCAGACCTCTGGGAAATCTTACCTTGGGGCACTTAAACTTGACATGAGTAAGGCCTTTGATAGAGTCAACTGGCAATTTCTGAAGAAGGTCCTTGTTAACTGGGGCTTTCCCACCCATTGGATCCAAATTATTATGCAATGTGTCTCAACTTCTTCCTTCTATGTGCTTGTTAATGGCCAGCCTGGTGAAAGAGTATACCCCAAGGCGGGACTCAGACAGGGGGCCCCCGTCCCCCTACCTAATAATTTTTTATCTCGAGGCCCTCACCGCCTTGATATCTAGGCTTGCAGTTGATGGTATTTGTCTGGGTGTGTCTCTTTGTAGAAAAGGGATTAGTATTTTTGTCCTCTTCTTTGCAAATGACTGGCTTATTTTCTTTCAGCCGTGTCTGTCTTCCTGCGCCAATCTTAACAGGACCTTGGAAGCCTTTGCCTTGCTTCCGAACAAGACATCAATAAGGACGAATCTTCTCTCATCCTTAGTTCTAATGTCCCAGCTGATATAGGTGCTATATTTGCCAATTTTCTTGGCATCAGAATCAATAATTCTAAAGGCACCTATCTTGGCTTACCTTTAAGCCCTGGAGGTAAGAAAAATGAAATATTTGGATCTGTCCGAAGTAACGTCACCTCTACTCTGAGAGGGTGGCCAGGTAAATACATCAATTGTGCTGGGAGGCTAACCCTTGCGAAACCTATTCTTTCAGCACTCCCAACCTATGTTATCTCCTCCTTCAAAGCTCCCTAAGACCCTTAATCAGGAAATCTCAAACAAGATTCTCTCCTTTTGGTGGAATTCTCATAAAAAGCAGCTCCTAAAAAGCTTACCGGAAAGTGCTAAATTGTTCCAAATCTAAAGGAGGTCTTGGTCTTAGGAACTTCAAATGGTTTAATCAGGTCCTTTTAGCTTCTAAGGCTTGGCATATTCATTCTAACACTGAATTGGCAGTCTCGAAGTTTCTTTGTCAAAATTATTGTAGGATAAAGGACTTTCTTCATTATGATGGTCCCAGTAATGCATCCTGGGCCTGGAAGAGCATCCTGCATTGTCGTGATCTTCTTAAGCGATGACTCATTTGGAGAGTGGGTTGTGGGAAGGACACTGACATCCTAAAGGATAACTGGATTCCCGATTTGACTTTTTCCCTGCAAAACATTGTCAATTTACCAATTATAAATGCTAATCAAAAATTCGACTCCCGGATCTCTCTTGAAAACGACATAAAAAGATTGTATAGGGAAGCTATTCTGAGTAGTGTCCCGAATTTCATTGCCAGAAGGATTCTTTCTATTTAACTCACAAAGGATCAGGAGTAGGATGAGTTAATTTGGAAATTCACCCGGGACGGCTACTTTACCACAAATTCGGGTGTGTACAAGGAAATACTAAAGGAAGATCCAAGTGTACACCTATAAAAGGAAACAAGAACAAGAATGAAAAGCATAGAAAGATTGTTAGAGAGTGTAGGGGAAGAGTAAGCAATGGTCAACTGTTCTTGAGAGAGAGACAGTATAATGACTAGAAAAAGATTCGAGAGTTTCCATAGAAGGCTAACGTTCCTATATATAGTAGGGAAGTGACCGTTACGAGGGTTTAATGCGCCCATGAATTGCGACTAGATATCGGCCTCGTAACGGCACATTCGACCCTATACATAGGGCACGTTACACGAATGTTCGCATATGTAGGGACCGTTACACGATCGACCGCATTTATGGGACACGTGGGCATTAAATCTCTCAGACACTTACCAAGGGTCACGCGCGGGCGTGGTAATTGCTCGCGCGCGACGTTCTTTACTCTAACCTCCAAGAACTAAGTCCCTACAACTCCCGCGCGGTTAGTATCGCGGGCGACCCTGTCTCGCAGGCCCCATATGCTCAAGATGTACTATCTACATTAGCCCCCTTTTGCGCATTCGTCACGCGCGTCGTCGCGTAGACGCGCAAAGCCAGCCGTGCGTGGCTCCACGCAGATCCTCTTATCAATTCGAATATTATTTGAAAACCCTAGCCCCCAAAAGTAGCAATGTTTGCCTAGGTCTCTGTAACGTTGAATTTCCTTTAATAGAGCGTGGCCGTTGGGAAATTAATCAGACACCATCCACATATTTTTGCCATTTTCAAGTCAGGAATGATTCGAATAGATCTGATAGGTCGCAAATTTTGCCTATTTTTTAGGTAACGCCGATTCAGCAAATCTGAAGGGTCACAACCCTTCGAGAGCCTATATAAACCCCTTCACTGTAACGATTAGAAATTTTCCACCATCGTTGTTATTCAAGTTTTATGAGCCAAAGAGAGAAATCTCAGCAGCAAGTTCAGATCTTCGACAAATTCTCGACAACATCACTCAAGTAGTTCAATCCCTCAAGAAGCAACAAGGTTAGCATTATCATCCTTCATTTCATGTTTTGAAATCAGATAAAATAAAATAGGCATGCAACCCAATCTGGGTTTAGCATTCATACTTGTTCTTGGCATGCAACCCAATCTGGTTTAGTGTTCTTCCTACTTATTCTTCACGCATGAGCAGCCCTTTTTCCTTTACAGTCTCTTAATTTTGCATTTGTACTCATCATTTGTGCAAGAGATGGCTTCCAAGAAATCTTCCGAGGAGGCAGTTGATGTCTGGAAATCCGGAGGGATCTGTGGTGTAAAGCACCCTACTTGGGAGGCGAGGATTTCTATTTGACTACTGTCAAAGGGGCTACCCTCTAGAAATCTCCAGTGAAATATGCTCTGCAGCTAGTGTCTGAACCAGAGAGGGGCGATTGGATTTGGTCGGTATTCAGGATGTGCAGCGACTCGGCCTCGAGGCTGGGTTGTACCCTTTCACTGACGTTCTTCTCCAATCTTTCATGGAGAAACTCGATTGGATGGAGGAATGGATAGAGTTCATCCTCGACAACTACGAAGAAGAGATCACGAGCGTCGCGATATACAATGCCGTGCGCGCAACAAAAGGACTCAGCGTCAGACTCGATCATCGGGTTCTGTTCTCCAGGTATTCGAAGAAGACTCATACTTTTGACTTCTCTACCTTTGAAGCCGCGCCAACTCTTGAAGACAGGGAGATACTGCTAGAACTTCCGAGTATGGGACCTATAGATCCCTTGGCTCCTCTGCATTCTGATGAGGAAATCACGCTCTTTGAGCAGATGAAAGAATGCCTTGCGGAGGTGAAAAAGATCGTTACAAGGTGGAACTACCACTTTTTGCGAGATGTACATGTCTGTGGTGTCAGGCGCGAAGAATCTCTGGTCAAAGTGGATCACCTATATCTTCAGAGACTTCGCAAAGCCAAAGATTGCCCAAGAAATACTGGAGAAAGACCCAAACGCGATAACCGACCTTGAGGGGAAAGGTGCTGACTGGACCCTATGTGGCTTCCTT
This sequence comes from Linanthus parryae, assembly GCA_023055425.1. Lineage (NCBI taxonomy): Eukaryota > Viridiplantae > Streptophyta > Magnoliopsida > Ericales > Polemoniaceae > Linanthus > Linanthus parryae. The sequence continues at coordinate 26,691,648 of JALGPY010000011.1, read as the reverse complement.
TGTGTTTGGATGTCGCGCTACCTCATAGAAGGTCACCCTCGCGATGGAGTATTTTGTCATGTTCTCCCGCTTGCTGTCAAGCTTCACTTGGCCAAAAGGTAGCCTTGGGGCCTCGAGTTCTGGGTTCCCTCTATCACCGCTTGGACCTGGCCGTGACACACGTCGAGCAATCACAAGGAAGGTTCGATGTGGTTTCTTTCTTCAACATCGCGTTCCTGACGTAGTGGGTTTTTGAGAGATGGCCTTTGTACGCTCTAGTTCCATCATATGTCAGTCTGTGGGACGCGCCTAATGAAGGGAAAATTTGACGAGATTTATCCCGGATCACGTGATTTATGTATAGAATTAATCATAGGCATTCAAAAAATTATTGTGGTAAGTTAGCTTGCGGAATAAAACTTACCACGGTCCATCCGGACTAGGACGACGCGAATCCCAAGACTTTGACCAGCCACTTACGAAGATATGTTCTGTATCTGAAACCAGGACCTGTTTCATTGCGCCCGCCTCGTCGAGATACACGATTTTCATATATGACTTGTCTTCATCCGACATCTGTAGCTCCAGTTATGCTCCGAAGTCCGAATTCAGATCCTGCTGAAAATCAACTACGGGCCAGAAACTTTGACCGGCAATATCTGGAGTTCTACAACTCCAATAGACGCGCAATTTCTTAAAGTCATTATATTTTTTCTATATCTACAAATTTTGTGTTTTACCAAAAGCGATCCGAGATCGTTATCTTGCCGTAAACACCCAAAAAGCGAATCTGGTATGTCCGGAAGCCTTCCGACCTATGATCCAAGCTCCGATTCAAGTTCGATGGTGATTCAAACAAGAAAATCATGAAGGCACAGTTGGGTTTTTCTCTCTTGTGTGTAAAATATGTATGATCAATCATCATCACTTAAGAACTATGGCGGATTATTTATAGAGACATATTAGGAATACCAGTAATTGCACACAAGTCCCTAATAGGAAAATTTTACATAGCAAGTCCCTCCCTACAAACTTTAGTTTAGCTTACAATTAAGTAATAATCATATGGTTTATAGTAATACCTATCAACTATAAAATACCAAACATAATCTCAATTTACATTCCACACACTTGAGACTCAAAAACACTTGTGAATCACAAGATCACGCTTATGTTGGACTACGTCGGGGACCTCTGGAGAAAATAAATGAATCGGCTCCCAATATTATATTTAAACTCATAATTCCCTGAATTAAGTTCAAAAATAATTATTAATTATAGTTTACTCCACCATAAAACTATAGTTGCACTCCGACATTTTTTCTCATCATTATGTATGAGCTCGTGTTATTAATATCAGATAACTCCCCGCGATAAGATTACAAATACCCGTTAATGCTATCTACTGTTACTGACAGTTTTGATCTCATCAACATCTTAAGTATTCCCTTATCTAAACCGCTCAGCCCTTATTCGTTATGTCTTACAAATAACCAGCTGGCCAGGCTTGACATAACAAAACCTAGTAAGCTCCCAGGAGGGTACATCATTCTCATAAGTGACGTGGATTCCATGATTCGTTTAGCTTTCACCAAATCATAAAAATCATTATCCAATATACCATGATTGTTGACTCGCATTTGAATCTCACTCAATATATCAAAATAATGACTAATCAAAATTTGTGTCCACTTAAACAATCATAGATTAAGAGTTTCCAATATTACCAATAACAATGAAATATTATATTATCTCACTTCGGTCAGTCCGAGATAATGATATTTCATATGACGGTCCTGTTCAACATACACAAAGTATGCTAGTGCAACAAGTTGAAACTATACCGTTTCCTTGATCGAGATGTGTCACTATAATGTTACACTACAGTCGTTCCGATGATTTGTCCAAAATCATCTAGACTGTGTACCCTTACTTATATTCTATAAATAACAGACAATCAATCTTGCGCATGCCCGAACTCGTCTGCATGTCCGATTGTCTAAGGTATGGAACATTGAACTTTATAATGCATATTAATATGGAAAATAATAAATAGCATTTGCATACTCACGTGTTTGCTAAATTAAGATGCAAATAGTTATCTATTAAGAATTATTAATTCAACCATAAATATGGGATTCTGAATACGATTCCCAACAATCTCCCACTTATTCTCAAAACCATAATTTAACAATCTAGAAACCCTTCATAATCGGAAGTTTGAATCTATGTGTAGACTTTATGTGATAAACTAGCATATCTACTCTAAATCTTGTCAGATACCCGAGTATGCTTTTATCACAGTCCACTGGTGTTCTTTCCTTGTAAGTCACTTAAAACTATTATCCATGCTAAAAGCAAAATAGTTATCATGTCAAATACTATATATAGTATACATGAGGCTCCACCTGCTAAAGCATGAGAAGCTGCCTTTTCCCTCTCCATCTAATCACGTGTACGAAACACTGATTCTGAGACAGAGAAACTCCACACGCTATAAGCAATAACGTTCTCTTGGAGTCTTTGCATACTTGAAACATGAAAGAACTTTACTGATATATGTGAATTTAGAAACAACCATAATTCATTTATCCCGATCATGCGAGAGCTCAAACCAAGGATCTGAATGGTTTCACCTAAATCCCACATATCACGTTTACTAGATAATCACACATTCACAGAAGATGTATATCCAACATTGTTTCCAATGATCCATCCTAAATATGGAGCACAAGAAATATTACCAATTTTCATTGCATCTCTTCTACACACGAGATTCATTAAGACACAAATCAAACTATGATATTTGATTGCTTGGTCAAAACGAATGCTGCAAGATCTGAATACTAGCTTAATCCCCATGTCAATTGACATCTTAAGTTTGTATTTCACCTTATCTTGCACAACTAACTATTTTGGTCGCTTCATGTAGATGCATCCATCAAGAATTCCAATAAGGAAATCCATCCGGACATACATATTCCATATCTCATTACTGAAACGAGCAGCAAATACGAACGAGAATCTGAGTAGACCTATATATAGCTACCGGCATAATCAGCCTAGCTTTTAAGGTTTTCACCCTTCCGTCTACTCTTCTCTTTCTCTTGTAGGTTCATTTGCAACCGATGATTTGTTATCTCATCTTGCAAATCTACAATGTCCAAAAGGTAATTATACTACCTGAATGTTATCTCAGATGCTACAGACTAATGTCATGACTCTGCATATTCAACATTCATTGTCTCTTCATAGTATTAGGACTGAGTTAAAACTTATCCGGGATTCAACTTATCCCAAGTAGCTCAACCTATGAGGTTGTCATATAACTCTCCCACTACGACAAAGATCTCTCGTTTCTCGTGTATTCAAAACAGAATAAATTTATACTTCTTGTGTTTGTGTTATCTCAAAACTAACAACTTGATCATATTCCTTAAGCTCCTTTAAAACAACTCTGTGTTACAGTTTCTTATTCATATGATTCCATTTTTCAAGAATCAGGTATTGTGCCGACAATAACTTTCTGATCCTTAAGATCATAAATAATTAACATTCTTATCCTTCTAATATTAAACCAAGAGACTTACTTATAATTTAGCTTCAAACTTATCGGAATGACTTCTCCATACCTGAAAGTGTCTAGAAAAGATTTTACCATTTTCTACAATTTTATGGATGTAGTCATGATCAATTTAGAGTGCGCTAAATTCAAAAGTATCAAATAGTCTCTAATGAACAATCTTAAGACGGTAACAAAATAGTTGAATAACACTTTAATTCACTTATCCGATCATATCTATGAAAAATATGTTTCTTCTATCAGTGATGTTACTTGACTAATCTTTTTGTATTAGGAAATATTATAGTAATTTAATATACAATTGTCACCACTATGCTAAACATACCTTAGGCAAAAAAAAATAACTTACCTCAAATTTAGCACATAAGACAATCTCTCGATACTAAAGGTCTAACATAAAATTCTCCCACTGCAAGAGTACCTACTCTCAGAGCATCTCTTGTCATGATGTCTATCTCTACACTACCAAATCGTCTACTTGTTCTGAACCCTCATAAGGAATTCCAAACATGATTATTTTCTCTCAAATCTACAAACCAGGATTGGTTGAACAAGCAACTAAACATAATATGACGAATAGTGTACAAGACACGAGTGAGTTGTTCATATTTGGCTTAAATTGTTAAGTTGTTTGTTCCTGGTGTCTTTTCAAATAGCAAATAAAATTCTTGCCTTTCGGCTTTTATTAGCATCACCTCTGATGAATAAAAACAACAACCTTAATTGGATCTATGAATATATTTCTACATCCTGCTACCAAATGGTTTATAAGTAGAACTAATTTTCATTCACCAATATACTAGTTGTACTCCCTGACGAGTCTTTCACCCACAAATAATTCAATTAGCATTTTTTTCAATGAATAACTCAACCTATCAATGTTGTATTCATTAAAAATTGCTTAAAAGAAGTTTATGGGACCTCTTTATCCAACCGACCTAGTTTTCACTATCGATCTGAGATCCCTTGATCACATGTTCACTCAAAATATGTAACATCCTTAGAACATGTGCGGGGGCTCTATCTCATCTATGTATTCATTAACTCCCTTATTGCCACTTACATTGCAACCCGATCTTGATGCCCAACATCTTTACATGTTTGCACCATATCGTATGCATCTGACACCGGTTGATGATGATGTTGCACTACATTTGACATATGCCAAGATGTAACCAGCGACATCTCACCAACGTTATCCTACCTTTGATAGGCCCGGGTATTTAAACCACCCCCCTCATCACTAGGTTCTTAAGTGCAAAACTTGGTGAACACACACTTGTATTCCTTCGCAGTAAAGACAACTTTTAAAACTCTCTTCCAACTATAGTAATTCTAGTTAATTTATATTATCCGAGAATCAATAACTGGTTTCAAAACCTAGCATCTTTAATTATCTGACAAACACGATAAATAAAAAATATGTATGTCCCTGAGTATACTTAACATTTGAACTCAACTAATATTAGAATTAATCGGCAATTCGATTTCCATTTCAACTGCCTGTGACGATGGCCACTCGACTTTGAAATAAATCAAACAGACAACGTAACTTTAGATTTATTATATGGACATTTACCTGTCCAATAAAACTAAATAGCCGATTCTTAGGCCCAACAAAATTAGTAACAAAAACTCGATGGGAGGATATTACCAACTTTATTGTTAAGTGATTCAACCATTACTACGTACTGAACTAAATCTCTTAGTTTTAAATAGGGGTGCAACTTGGGCGGGTTGAACCCGACCAACCCGAGCTCATCCCGAACTTTAAAAGGGCCCGGACACATAATGTTGGTAATTTGGACGGGCTAGGACAGGAATTCTCAGCCCGAATTGCAATTAGGGTCGGGCTTGGGCACAAATATCGAATGACGGGCTAACCCGAATTGCCCGATTTAGCACGAATTGCCCGATTTGCATGACCACTACGCCCAAATATTATATTTTGAAAGAATTATGTAACATATCTAACATGAATATGCTACTTTTCTTTCAAGTATTAGCGATGCTTCTAATCATTGTTTTATTCTTCAACTAGTTGATTATTTCCGCTAACCATTAATTATTCCCTTGTGTTTTTAAGAAGATATTAAGTTTAATGTACTAGCCCGAATTCAACCAGAACCCGAATTGATTTATACGAATTTGGGCTCGGATGGGTTGACAATGCTCTTATCTCGGGTCGGGTTGGGCTTGGGCAGCCACGACAGAACTCGGGCTCGGGCTTAGACAGGGGTCCCAACCCGTCCAGCCCGCCCGAGTTGCAGTCTTAGTTTTAAAGAACAGCTCCGATCGGGAGACTTGTCCAACAAAACTAGATTCAACAACTATCCTTGTAAGGATATTTGTCAAACAATCCGTAACTAACCATGGTACCGATGGGGCACTCATATCAATTACATTGTTTCTAAATCAGTAATGGAGGCCTCGGGCTTCATTAATTTGCCAAAGAAAACCCTTTATCCACTTAATGTTTTTGTTTGAAATACTTATTTTATTAATTGAAAAATATACTCCTTATTTGACTCGACCAAAAATTACAAAATAATACCTTGTTTAAACACGTAAATATTTTGTGACCAATTTGGATCTCAAATGAGCGAATAATTTCTCATTAATAAAATTAACTTCAAACAAAATTAGATTGCTATTGACATGCAAACATCCGTTTTAATATCCATGTTGTCCACGATATCTTGATTAGTGCCTATTAACAAATAATAAACCAATCAACACAACATAATAAAACATCCACCTACATAACAGAAATAACACATAAACTATAATTATGACCATGTCTTCATCGTCTCGATAGTCGCTTCCAATCTTTGAATGCTCCATCATCTTCGTCCGATCTTTTTGGGTCCACCATGTTCCTTCAATTTCTATTACATAGTTCTATCCTACTACATGTATCTAGGCTATATAAAATTGAAAAACAAGCTACTAATTAATTTACTATTCTCCACAAACCAGAGACTTTACAATTAAAGCCAATCTAAAATAGTGCAAGAAACACGGCAATAAAATCACAACCACAAACATAAAATCAAATTTTAATATGGCCATAATAACACTGAATCTGCAAAACAACGTTAGCACAATACAGTCCATCCACAATTACCGTATTTTAACTGGACAACATGGTTAGATTATTCTAAGCATAAAATCAACGTTGGCTCTGATACCACTTGAAGGGAAAATTTGACGAGATTTATCCCGGACCACATGATTTATGTAGAGAGTTAATCATAGGCATTCAAAAAATTATTGTGGTAAGTTAGCTTGCGGAATAAAACTTACCACAGTCTATCCGGACTGGGACGACGCGAATCCCGAGACTTTAACCAGCCATTGACGAAGCTATGTTCTGTATCTGACACCGGGACCTGTTCCATTGCATCCGCCTCGTCGAGATACACGATTATCATATATGACTTGTCTTCGTCCGACATCTATAGCTCCAGTTATGCTCCGAAGACCGAATTCAGATCCTGTTGAAAATCAAATGCGGTTCCAGAAACTTTGACCGGCAATATCTGGAGTTCTACAACTCTTATCGACGCGCTATTTCATCGTGCCTCTTCATTTTTTTGAGATCTACAACTTTTCTGTTTTACCAAAAGCGATCCGAGATCGTTATCTAGGCCTAAACACCCAAAAACCGAATCTGATATGTCCGGAAGCCTTCCGACGTATGATCCAAGCTCCGATTCAAGTTCGATGGTGATTCGAACAAGAAAGTCTCATGAAGGCACAGTTGGATTTTTTTCTCTTGTGTGTAAATATGATCAATCATCATCACTTAAGACCTATGGTGGACTATTTATAGAGACATATTACTAACCCTAATATTAGGAATACCCATAATTGCACACAAGTCCCTTGTAGGAAAACTTTACATAGCAAGTCTCTCCCTACAAACTTTAGTGTAGCTTGCAATTAAGTCATAATAATTGGTTTATAGTAATACCGATCAACTATAAAATACAAAACATAATCTCAATTTACATTCCACACACCTGAGACTCAAAAACAATTGTGAGGCACATGATCACGCTTATGTTGGACTACGTCGGGGACCTCTGGAGAAAATAAATGAATCGGCTCCCAATAATATATTTGAACTCATAATTCCCTGAATTAAGTTCAAAAATAATTATTAATTATAGTTTACTCTACCATAAAACTATAGTTGCACTCCGACATTTATTCTCATCATTATGTATGAGCTCGTGTTATTAATATCAGATAACTCCCCGCGATAAGATTACAAATACCCGTTAATGCTATCTACTGTTACTGACAGTTTTGATCTCATCAACATCTTAAGTATTACCTTATCTAAACCGCTCAGCCCTTATTCGTTATGTCTGGTTACAAATAACCAGCTGGCCAGGCTTGACATAACAAAACCTAATAAGCTCCCAGGAGGGTACATCATTCTCATAAGTGACGTGGATTCCATGATTCGTTTAGCTTTCACCAAATCATAAAAATCATTATCCAATATACCATGATTGTTGACTCGCATTTGAATCTCACTCAATATATCAAAATAATGATTAATCAATATTTGTGTCCACATAAACAATCATAGCTTAAGAGTTTCCAATATTACCGATAACAATAAAATGTTATATTATCTCACTTCGGTCAGTCCGAGATAATTATATTTCATATGGAGGTCATGTTTCAGCATACACAAAGTATGCTAGTGTAAGAAGTTGAAACTATAACGTTTCCTTGAACGAGATGTGTCACTATAATGTTACACTACAGTCGTTCCGATGATTGGTCCAAAATCATCTAGACAGTGAACCCTTACTTATATTCTATAAATAACTGACAATCAATCTCGCGCATGCCTGAACTCGTCTGCATGTCCGATTGTCTTAGGTATGGAACACTGGAATTTATAATGCATATTTATATGGAAAATAATAAATAGCATTTTCATACTCACGTGTTTTTTAAATTAAGATGCAAATAGTAATCTATTAAGAATTATTAATTCAACCATAAATATGGCATTCTGAATACGATTCCCAACACCTAATGCTACCAAGGAGCTCCTCAGTCCTCGATCATGGCGTTGGTTCAAAACCAAATGTGTTCAGCGCTCCTTTTCTCTGCTGTGCGACGACATCCATTAGTTCGAGGCTAGGCCCTATGTCACCGCCTTGGAGGACATTGGTTTCCATGAGAGCATGTATCCGGAGTTTGATATCAAGTTTAGACCTCAACACATCAGTAAGGGAGCCAGACGTTATTCGCAGTTTGTCAATTGGTACAGAAGAGGGTACTTGCCCGCCCTTCTTGAGTATGTGGCCAACCCAGAAACCTTGAGCTATGGAATCATAACAGTTCCTTATGATCCAATTCGAGTGAGCCCACAATTGGGTTTCGACGCCGTCGCGCCACCCCTCTTATCTGATTCCATCACTAAAGGCTGCTACAATGGGCTGCTCTACGGGAGGAACAATAGCCTGTTGATTCCTGAGCTCCCATTTACTCAACCTTCCAGAGAAAGGTGAGGGGAAAATACTCCAAACTGGGTGTCTTTCTGGAATGCGCAGACTCATCTTCTTACGAAGTCTCGAGCTCAGCTCCAGCTAAGAAAATCTCCCGCGATCCTAATAAAAGATCATCCATTCAAGTCATCCTGCTCCCGGGACGCGACACAATATGGTTTTTATTCTCTATCGGATAAAGATCATCACTTGCGTGCTGACTTGATCCTTCAGGAAAAGATTGATTTTGTGAGGAAGAACTCCTTTAATGCGAGGAAAATATACGGAGATGACTTTAACAAGGTATGCTTTAACAACATATCGTCTAACAAGCTTTCACATATCATTGCTTTTTGAGGCTATTTGCGTCCGGGGATCGCAGCACAAGCTTTGTTGACCTACTGCGCTCGTAGAAGAAGCCTGACATCCCTATCACCACAAATATGAGGATGGATCATGGAGTTCAAGACGCGATCTCAAACACGTTTGAAGCCTTTCTTTCCCTTCTTATCAAACAATCGAAGAAGAAGAAAGCTTTGGACGAGCCTGCATGAGATGCGACCGGCATCATAACGATCCGGCAGCTAAAGCGTCCAAGAGTCAATACTGCTCCCAAGAAGAATGTTGCGCCCCCATAAAAGAGTCAAGTTCAGCCTTCGGCTACAAAGAAAACAGCAAGGGCGCGACAAAGTAGCATCGAAGACTTTGTGGAGTTCAATCTAGACACAGCGGACGCCACGTTCGTTTCAAGAGAAGGTAGTCAAATTACATCTTTACTAGAGTTATGATGAGCCATTTTTTCTTAACACATCATATCTTTATTGCAGATAGCGAGGACTCAGTTCAGGAACCAGCAGGCCTTACTGAAAATCAAATGCGGTTCCTGAAACTTTGACCGGCAATATATGGAGTTCTACAACTCCGATCGACGCACTATTTCATCATGCCTCTTCATTTTTTTGAGATCTACAACTTTTGTGTTTTACCAAAAGCAATCCGAGATCGTTATCTAGGCCTAAACACCTAAAAACCGAATCTGATATGTCCGGAAGCCTTCCGACGTATGATCCAAGCTCCGATTCAAGTTCGATGGTGATTCGAACAAGAAAGTCTCATGAAGGCACAGTTGGATTTTTTTCTCTTGTGTGTAAATATGATCAATCATCATCACTTAAGACCTATGGTGGACTATTTAGAGAGACATATTACTAACCCTAATATTAGGAATACCCATAATTGCACACAAGTCCCTTGTAGGAAAACTTTACATAGCAAGTCTCTCCCTACAAACTTTAGTGTAGCTTGCAATTAAGTCATAATAATTTGGTTTATAGTAATACCGATCAACTATAAAATACCAAACATAATCTCAATTTACATTCCACACACCTGAGACTCAAAAACAATTGTGAGGCACATGATCACGCTTATGTTGGACTACGTTGGGGACCTCTAGAGAAAATAAATGAATCGGCTCCCAATAATATATTTGAACTCATAATTCCCTGAATTAAGTTCAAAAATAATTATTAATTATAGTTTACTCCACCATAAAACTATAGTTGCACTCCGACATTTTTTCTCATCATTATGTATGAGCTCGTGTTATTAATATCAGATAACTCCCCGCGATAAGATTACAAATACCCGTTAATGCTATCTACTGTTACTGACAGTTTTGATCTCATCAACATCTTAAGTATTCCCTTATCTAAACCGCTCAGCCCTTATTCGTTATGTCTTACAAATAACCAGCTGGCCAGGCTGAACATAACAAAACCTAGTAAGCTCCCAGGAGGGTACATCATTCTCATAAGTGACGTGGATTCCATGATTCGTTTAGCTTTCACCAAATCATAAAAATCATTATCCAATATACCATGATTGTTGACTCGCATTTGAATCTCACTCAATATATCAAAATAATGATTAATCAATATTTGTGTCCACATAAACAATCATAGCTTAAGAGTTTCCAATATTACCGATAACAATAAAATTTTATATTATCTCACTTCGGCCAGTCCGAGATAATTATATTTCATATGGAGGTCATGTTTCAGCATACACAAAGTATGCTAGTGTAACAAGTTGAAACTATAACGTTTCCTTGACCGAGATGTGTCACTATAATGTTACACTACAGTCGTTCCGATGATTGGTCCAAAATCATCTAGACTGTGAACCCTTACTTATATTCTATAAATAACTGACAATCAATCTCGCGCATGCCTGAACTCGTCTACATGTCCGATTGTCTTAGGTATGGAACACTGGACTTTATAATGCATATTTATATGGAAAATAATAAATAGCATTTTCATACTCACGTGTTTTTTAAATTAAGATGCAAATAGTAATCTATTAAGAATTATTAATTCAACCATAAATATGGCATTCTGAATACGATTCCCAACACCTAATGCTACCAAGGAGCTCCTCAGTCCTCGATCATGGCGTTGGTTCAAAACCAAATGTGTTCAGCGCTCCTTTTCTCTGCTGTGCGACGACATCCATTAGTTCGAGGCTAGGCCCTATGTCACCGCCTTGGAGGACATTGGTTTCCATGAGAGCATGTATCCGGAGTTTGATATCAAGTTTAGACCTCAACACATCAGTAAGGGAGCCAGACGTTATTCGCGGTTTGTCAATTGGTACAGAAGAGGGTACTTGCCCGCCCTTCTTGAGTATGTGGCCAACCCAGAAACCTTGAGCTATGGAATCATAACAGTTCCTTATGATCCAATTCGAGTGAGCCTACAATTGGGTTTCGACGCCGTCGCGCCACCCCTCTTATCTGATTCCATCAATAAAGGCTGCTACAATGGGCTGCTCTACGGGAGGAACAATAGCCTGTTGATTCCTGAGCTCCCATTTACTCAACCTTCCAGAGAAAGGTGAGGGGAAAATACTCCAAACTGGGTGTCTTTCTGGAATGCGCAGACTCATCTTCTTACAAAGTCTCGAGCTCAGCTCCAGCCAAGAAAATCTCCCGCGATCCTAATAAAAGATCATCCATTCAAGTCATCCTGCTCTCGGGATGCGACACAATATGGTTATTATTCTCTATCGGATAAAGATCATCACTTGCGTGCTGACTTGATCCTTCAGGAAAAGATTGATGTTGTGAGGAAGAACTCCTTTAATGCGAGGAAAATATACGGAGATGACTTTAACAAGGTATGCTTTAGAATTTTTTTAACAACATATCGTCTAACAAGCTTTCACAAATCATTGCTTTTTGAGGCTATTCGCGTCCGGGGATCGCAGCACAAGCTTTGTTGACCTACTGCGCTCGTAGAAGAAGCCCGACATCCCTATCACCACAAATATGAGGATGGATCATGGAGTTCAAGACGCGATCTCAAACGAGCTTGAAGCCTTTCTTTCCCTTCTTATCAAACAATCAAAGAAGAAGAAAGCTTCGGACTAGCCTGCATGAGATGCGACCGGCATCATAACGATCCGGCAGCTAAAGCGTCCAAGAGTCAATACTGCTCCCAAGAAGAATGTTGCGCCCCCATAAAAGAGTCAAGTTCAGCCTTCGGCTACAAAGAAAACAGCAAGGGCGCGACAAAGTAGCATCGAAGACTTTGTGGAGTTCAATCTAGACACAGCGGACGCCACGTTCGGTTCAAGAGAAGGTAGTCAAATTACATCTTTACTAGAGTTATGATGAGCCATTTTGTCTTAACACATCATATCTATATTGCGGATAGCGAAGACTCAGTTCAGGAACCAGCAGGCCTTACTGAAGAGGGGGCGATCGCAGAGTCCTTATCCATGGCCTAACAAAAAGAAAGGTACGCAAAACTGCAAGAGGAGCGCGAAATTCATCGGGCCATGGAGAAAAGTTTGGAAGAGTAGGATCAACGTTCACAGTCTTTTGTTGGTCAACTGGAGCGCACTCAGCAAAGCTTTCAGGACATTATCGGCGACGAAGACGAGGAAGGTACTATATACCTATTTGCCTTATCTCTTCAAGATATTATCTTTGAAGCTTTAAACTGTGGGGTGTCTAAGAGCGACATTCGCCGTTGGTTAGTGGACCAATGTGGCTAAGCGTCAGGTAAACAATTCTCTCTGAATTGCTATAGTCAATTGCATCGTTTTCGGGTTATAATGATAATAAACTTTGCGCATGACCAGGTCACGCAATGTTAAAAGGAATTGATGATAATTTGCAACGTAATAGTAACCCAGATATCCCACGTTATTATGGAGTTGCGATTCCATATGAATGTGGAGGTTTTTACCATAAGCCCTCCAATTTTGAGTAGTACAATTCCTTGAACTTAGAGTGACTTTGAATTTTGCATTGGTATAGATCCAGATCCATTGGCAAGAAGACTTCGCAGGATTCAGAGTGGTGTAGTTCGCATCTCCGAAACTCCTGACGCGACAAAGGAAGAGCCAACTAGGTGATCAGTTGGGGAGACTCGGCCGGTCGAGGATAACGCTGGTGTCGAGGAGGAACGACTCGAATTCATTGTAGAGCAAGAACAAGAGGAGAGGACCTTCAACAAGAGCAAGAGCTGACAGAAGCTACGAATGTTGAACAAGTCGCAATTGAACAAGGGGGAATTTCTTCACCTCCTGAAGCTGATTCGTGTATCCCTGTTCAAAATTCTGATCGAGCCGAAACTCAAAGGAAAACGAATGTAATTCCTGAAGTTCCATCACGCCCTACTCTCAAAGGGACCCTCAGAGAAATTTTTTGACTGAAGCTCAACAAGGAACTAGAACTGAAGGGGGGAGTAGCTGCCATTCCTGAGGTGCCATCAAGTGTTGTTCCTGAGGGGACCCCCCTTGAGGGAACTAAGAGAATTGAGACTGGTCGAGGAACTTATGCGACTCCTACAGCCCAAGTCATGCCAAAGCTTTTGAGAACTCAGCTCAACATCGCGTCTGAGCTTGCTATTCTGTGAGGTGAAAGAAGAATTGATCCTGAGTCGAATGCAAGCAGCGGCGCAGCTGACCAGGACACGGAAGATGCTCAGCAGCCAACAGTTTCGGGAACCAACACTGTTGTGGCTCATGGGACACAATTCAATGTCGCACATGAAAATGTACCAGAAGTTCCCAGTGTCCTCGCCAAGCTTGGCCGAAGCAGGAGATGGAAGGAGTGAAGACATAGCCATGGATGAGCCTCATCAAGATTCAACTTCGAAGACAAACACTCCAGTGGCCGCGACTGAGATGCCAGCAAGAATTACTTCGATCGTGACAAATCCAAACAACTCAAGGAATGCTGCATCTTCAAAGGGCCTTAGTGAGAATGTGTCGCTTCCCGGTATGGTTGCTGGAGAATCTCGTGATGGGGACGAATCGTACCCGCTTAAAACAAAATGATAAAAAGGGTCGGGCAAAAGCATAGCTCTTTCTTTCCGGTCTCTTTGGTTCTGATCTGGAAGCGCTCTTTGCTCAAAATCCTTGGAAAGACTAGTTTACTGCGGCTCTTGAGGCTATCGAAGCTGAAGAAGAATGTGCTATCCCTGAGGGATACTTCGCGCAAGAAGCCCTCGCTGATCAGCGATTAGCTGAGGGTGAAGCTTCCAATAGTGCCCAAGCAGCGATCCCCATTCCTTCCTTGCACGAAATAGTTAGGGGCACTGGCAACGCTTTTAATTTATGTTTTATAAGTATGTAATTATAACAAGACATGTACCCTCTTTTTTTTTTGAAAATTTACACGTTCCTTTTGAAAATGCAGGCATCAAGCAATCGTCTTTGAAGTGGCACATGAAGATGCGCGTTTCATATTCCAAGACTTTTGCCATAGCGATGGAGCTGCCTGCTAAGGACAGAAAGGATCTCGTCACAGAGATATCTGATCTTATGGAAAAGACAAGCAAGACCACGCCAGCCACTATTTCCCATACAAATGCACAACATTTCTTGACAAGTGTGCATGGCGTTCAGCATGTTTCACACAACCGCCTCAACTTTGATTTTCTCATCCAAAGGTTAAAGAGGATCAACAACTCCAAGCTCCATTTTTGTTTCGAAAATTATCACTTGGAAAGTGCCCAACTTCGTACTCAAAGAGAAGAGATTGAGAAGGCTATAGCCAAGTATGAGGAAGCAAAAATGAAGCATGAAAATCATAGAAAGCAGCTCGATCAGTGGGCTGGCAACTCTATTCAGCTAGCAGCTCAAGACTCACTTTTCAAGGGTCTATTTGGGGGAAATGAGTCGCACCATGTAGTATTTTCGAGCTGTAAACTTTGAATTTCTTGCTTTGCTCTGCTATCCTTCTTTTGTAATTTGAACATCTTTGTACTTCGAAGCTATGTGCTTGAATCTTGCTATATGAAAACACGAAGTTTTGGCTCTATGGATATCGAGCATCCTTTCTGCTTTGTTAGGCAATGTGTGTCTAAACTCATGTATTAAATTTTGCTATAGTTTAGATAAGATTTTGACTATGTATTGTTGCTATCCAGAAAGATAGGCTCGATTGGGATGACTTGCATCTAGACAGATAGATCCAGTACTCGCATGTCGGCACTATATAGGCAGATATGGTTAAGCAAATTGCTATCCATTTAGATAACCTTAACTCTCACACATTCATGTTGTTAAAGAGGTAAGTTGCTTTGTTGGTATCTAGACATATAGGCTTGAATTGGCGTGCTACTACTATCTTACTCAAATAGGCTTTAGTTTTTCTATCTAAACAGATAGGCTTATGTTCGTGTATTGCTGCTATCTAGACAGATACGCTTTAGTTTTGATACTATCTAAACATATAGGTTTTAATTCGCATACTGCTGCTATCTAAACATACGGGCTTTGTAAGAAAAGTTGCTATCTAGACAGATAGGCTTTGCAAGACAAGTTGCTATCTAGACAGATAGGCTTTGTAAGAAAAGTTGCTATCTAGAAAGATAGGCTTAAGTTCGCGAGGCAATTGACTATCAGTCTCAACAAGCAATGCAATAATAAAGTAAAGCCAGCAGTTGATAAAAGAGCTCTCATATGGGAGAGTCATTATCATTAATCGAATCCTCATATGGAAGGATGTGAACGAAATACTATAACATCCACGTATCCGGCTCGTTAGAGACCGGGAGAGTGCTACTCGAGTACCAGAAATCGAGAACATTACATTCCATAAAGTTAAATAACGAGTAACTACATTATCGTCTTTAGGATACAACACGTGCTACAACATTATAATAATGACTTTAAACTAGTTTTCTCATCGTAAGTGAAGATGCCTAATTATCTATGTGTGTCGTGAATCCCGCTACTCCATAAATTCAGCTCCTAGACCTGTGGGGGAATGAAACAAAGACCGCAGTTTTTCCAAAGTCAGCAAGAAATGATGAGTGAGTTACACCTTAGCATGTGAAAACAGGAAGGTTATGAAAGGCTACAGGGTCACGTGTTAAATAAATAAGAGTAACAGAGTACGATTATAACAATTGTTTTCACGAATAAAGCAAAAATGTTAAAAAGTATCGATTGATTTTCACGTAACAAATCCGTTTACCACGATGTCCCAATAAAATTTCTGATGACTTCAAAAGTTTCCAGTTTAAATCCTTCACGTGTGGAAAGACCTGTTCAGAACGTGGCTTAAATATAACTGTTCCCAAACATAGTAATCGTAATATTATTGATTTCCACAGTACCCGGGTAGACCAGTGACCACAATTAGACATACGAGACCTTAAGTGTTGCAAAACCCTCCTAAGATCGTCAATCAAAGGAGTGGTACCTAGATGCTGGACCTAGCCAACAAGGCAAAGAGACAGAGCACGCGAAATCCCCCATTTTAGGGACCTGAGCCTAAGGTATCGAAACTTGAGGGGCACACGAAGTCCGACATTTTAGGGACCTGAGCCCAGGGGATCGAAACCCGATATAAGTAACATAACAGGTTCCGGTACATGCGAATCATTTCATTTTACTCCGGGGATCGAACATGAATATATCTTTAGGGACTAAGCCCAGGGAATCATCACCCAATATAAGTAACTCAGGGGATCTAACCCGATTATCTCTTTAGGGACTAAGCCCAGGGAATCATCACCCAAAATAATTAACATTATAGGTTCGTACGTGATTACTGATTTCTGATCAAGTGTGACAAGTATTCCCAACACAAATAATATTTTAAAGATTCGAAAACAAACAACACGCATGTATCTAGTAGGGGTAAAACACGACAACGATTTTCAATTAAACGAGTAGTGGACACGAAATAAGCTGGCACGCAAGGCTAAGCTTGTAAAACTCACAAGTATATTTTGAGACAGAAAATATAAATCACATTTTGACACGAAATGAGCTACGCAATCAAGGCTAAGCTTATAACTCACCTGATCCGATACCGATTATTGCATAAAAGCTCCTACGACGGATTCTAGTCCTCGTCTACGGACCTGTTGCCTACAATTTACCAATTTTCTAATTACAGCAACAATACTTCAAAAATGATAGCACTAGCTCTATACGAATGCTCGGCTAGGTCGATATTAAGTCCAGCTCTCACGATTTCCCGAAACTCGTCTCAAGTTAAATTTCCATAAATATACAAAGAAATAGTTTAGAAATAATCTTGATATTGAATACTTGTGACAACTCTTACGAATATAAGCAAATAAAACTTGAGACTATTTAGCGTCATAATTCTAATTTATAATAAAAAATAAGAGTAATTATTATGCTTAAAGCGTTATTTTAAGTAGAGGAACAAACATACCTATTGTTAAAAAGTTCACTATTTGATACTCAATATCTATTCAAATAAAACTAAGGCGACATTTAGTAAATAATTTGAACAAACTTTACTTTCAAACAAAATATTCTTGTTAGCTTATTTTTCAAGAAAACGGATTGTAGTTTTTAATTATAAGTACTTCCAACGTAAAGAAATTTATCTTCTCATTTATTACAAACATATTTATTTTAATTATTTATTTTTACTCAAAAATGTCTTTTTCTATAATATTCACCCCCAACTATTTTATAAAAATATAGTTATTAGTTTATAAATAATAATCTAGATAAATTTAGGAAAAACTAATTATGTCAATGAAACCGAAATCGAATACTACACCTACGTCCCCAAAATTTTCTGAAATGTCATCTGCCTCCCACATAGGTTTCTGAAACAACACAATAACCCCCCACAAACTTTCTGAAAAATTACACTTTAACCCCCCAACCAAGAACATTCAAACTAACCGATTAAAACATGGATTCGAGACCTTAAAACTTGATTTTGAATACATAAAACAACTTAGGAGGGGATTTTAGTCATACCCAGTCTAAAATTGCAAGAAACGATGAAGAAACGGGACGGGTCGAGCTCGCCGGAGATGGAGCTTCGCCGGGCCTTCTCCGTTGGTTCTTGGTCTCGGTTGAGGCCTCCTCTCGCTTAGTCGGACCTCCAGGAGCTGAACGGTGCTGGTTTTAGGGGATGGGTGGCTTTCGGTGAGCTCCGGCGAGAAGCTCGCCGGAATCCATGGTGGCTTGGCCGGCGGGTTCGTTCTTGTCGCGTTTGTGGCTGCCTCTTTTATGCTTCTTCTGCTAAAATGGTCAAAGCAGAGAGGGTACCAAGAGAGAGAGGGAACAGAGGGGTGGAGGTGGTGTTTGGCGGTGGGTGTGCTCGTTGGTGGGTCTCCGGCGGTGGCAGCGGCTAACGCCACTGCTGTTGCTGCTGCTTCGCCGACAGAACATAGAGGAGGAGGGAGGTCAGGGGAGAGAGATGGGTTGTGGTGGAGGCTGCGGAGATGGTTGTGGTGATGGCGTTGTTGGTGATGGTGGTGGTCGCCGGAGAAGGCAGCGGCCTTGTGCCGCTGCTGCTGATGTGTTCGTCGTCAGCAAGACAAAGAGGGAGAGAGGGAGACAGGGGAGAGATGGAGGGGAAAGAGAGAGGTGGCGGCTTGTGGTGTCCGTGGTGATGGGGGTGGTGTCGGGTGAGGAGGGAGGAGAAGGAGAAGAACATATAAATAGAAGGGGATGAGGGAGAGAATAAAGAAAAGAGAGAAAAATTTGTTGGGGAATGAGAAATTCAAGAGTTGGGGAACAGAATGAAAGTCAGGAGGGTTCTCAACATCTTTTTTTTATATTATTATTATTATTATCATTATTATTATTATTATTATTATTATTATTATTATTATTATTATTATTATTATTATTATTATTATTATTATTATTATTTATCTACTAGGTTTTCTAGCTTTTGACAATTACAACTATTACCCCCAACTAGCATCTAGTTAATAACATCTAACACTACAACTACCTCCCCTCTAGCAACATATTTTTGAAAATAACTGATAAACTTTACGAAAAATACGTCAATAATACTTAGAAAAAGACGGGGTGTTACATCCTCCCCCCATTAAAGAGAGCTTCGTCTTCGAAGGTAGAGTTGATACTAGAGTCTCGGGTCTTAGAGTCACCACTAACGCTATAACACTTAGCAAGTTACCAATACAAATAGAATACAGGGCATGCCACGAGGTTCCAGAGGTACGGTACATAGGATCGTCACCCTAGTCCGCCCTTGGTTCCTCGGGCTGGTACGGTATATGGGATCGTCACCCCAGTCCGACCTTGATTCGTAGAAACAAGCGCTTGTACAAGTAACACACATTAACTTTCACACAAACTAAGTATCCAGATGTACTTTCACAACTTACACGAGGAGCATTTCACAACCAGATAATAGACAACATCAATCAATCACATCATATATATCTCGTCATGATATATTAAGAATAATCACCAGGTAGAAAAGACGACCACACGTCCGAAACGGCACTAGAGCCCAAACAAGAAATAGAGTAATCTCAGGTAATACGTAGCAGCTTATCATGCGGGAGTCTATAAAGGATCACACCCCCAAATACTCGGATTTCTATATCTTATCTTTCCCTATATTCATTTTAAGTTACCCTACAGGTTTTAGTCCCTTATTGGAACGAACTGCTTTGATACCACCTGTAACACTCCACGTATCCGGCTCGTTAGAGACCGGGAGAGTGCTACTCGAATAGCAGAAATCGAGAACATTACATTCCATAAATTTAAATAACGAGTAATTACATTATCTTCTTTAGGCTACAACACGTGCTACAACATTATTATAATGACTTTAAACTAGTTTTCTCATCGTAAGTGATGATGCCTGATTATCTATGTGTGTCTCGAATCCCGCTACTCCATAATCTCAGCTCCTAGACCTGCGGGGGAATGAAACAAAGACCGCAGTTTTTCCAAAGTCAGCAAAAAATGCTGAGTGAGTTACACATTAGCATGTGAAAACAGGAAGGTTATGAAAGGCTACAGGGTCACGTGTTAAAATAAATAAGAGTAACAGAGTACGAGTATAACAATTGTTTTCACGAATAAAGCAAAAATGTTAACAAGTATCGATTGATTTTCACGTAACAAATCCGTTTACCACGATGTCCCAATAAAATTTCTGATACGTCAAAAGTTTCGAGTTTAAATCCTTCACGTGTGGAAAGACCTGTTCAGAACGTGGCTTAAATATAATTTTTCCCAAACGTAGTAATCGTAATATTATTGATTTCCACAGTACCCGGGTAGACCAGTGACCACAATCAGACATACTAGACCTTAAGTGTTGCAACACCCTCCTAAGAGCGTCAATCGAAGGAGTGGTACCTAGATGCTGGAATCTAGCCAACAAGGCAAAGAGCCGGGGCACGCGAAGTCCTGCATTTTAGGGACCTGAGCCCAAGGGATCGAAACCTGAGGGGAACACGAAGTCCCGCATTTTAGGGACCTGAGCCCAGGGGATCGAAACCCGATATAAGTAACATAGCTGGTTCCGGTATATGCGAATCATTTCATTTTACTCCGGGGATCGAACCCGAATATATCTTTAGGGACTATGCCCAGGGAATCATCACCCAATATAAGTAACTCCGGGGATCTAACCCGATTATCTCTTTAGGGACTAAGCCCAGGGAATCATCACCTAAATATAAGTAAATCTGGGGATCTAACCCAATTATCTCTTTAGGGACTAAGCACAGGGAATCATCACCCAAAATAATTAACATTATAGGTTCGTACGTGATTACTGATTTCTGATCAAGTGTGACAAGTATTCCCAACACAATTAATATTTTGAAGATTCCAAAAAAACCAAACGCATTTATCTAGTAGGGGTGAAACACAAAAACCATTTTCAATTAAACGAGTAGCGGACACAAATAAGCTGGCACGCAAGGCTAAGCTTGTAAAACTCACAAGTATATTTTGAGACAGAAAATATAATTCACATTTTGACACGAAATGAGCTAGGCAATCAAGGCTAAGCATATAACTAACCTGATCCGATATCAATTATCACATAAAAGCTCCTACGACGGATTGTAGTCCTCGTAGGTGGACCTGTCGCCTACAATTTACCAATTTTCTAATTACAGCAACAATACTTCAAAAATGATAGCACTAGCTCTATACGAATGCTCGACTAGGACGATATTAAGTCCAGATCTCACGATTTCCCGAAACTCGTCTAAAGTTAAATTTCCATAAATATGCAAAGAAATAGTTTGGAAATAATCTTGATATTAAATACTTGAGACAACGCTTACGAATATAAGCAAATAAGACTTGCGACTATTTAGCGTCATAATTATACCTTATAATAAAAATAAGATTAATTATTATGATTAAAGCGTTATTTTAAGTAGAGGAACAAACATACTTATTGTTAAAAAGTTCACAATTGTATACTCAATATCTATTCAAATAAAACTAAGGCGACATTTAGTAAATAATTTGAACAAGCTTTACTTTCAAACAAAATATTCTTGTTAGCTTATTTTTCAAGAAAACGGATTGCAGTTTTTAATTATAAGTACTTCCAACGTAAAGAAATTTATCTTCTATTTTATTACAAATATATTTATTTTAATTATTTATTTTTACTCAAAAATGTCTTTTTCTATAATATTCACCCCCAACTATTTTATAAAAAAATATAACTATTAATTTATGAATAATAATCTAGCCAAATTTAGAAAAAAAAACTAATTATGTCAATGAAAAAAAAATTGAAAACTACACCTACGTCCCCAAAATTTTCTGAAATGACATCTGCCTCCCCCATAGGTTTCTGAAAAGACACAATAACCCCCCATAAACTTTCTGAAAAATTACAATTTAACCCCCCAACCAAGAACATTCAAACTAACCGATTAAAACATGGATTCGAGGCCTTAAACTTGATTTTGATTACAGAAAACAACTTAGGAGGGGATTTTAGTCATACCCAGTCCAAAATCGCAAGAAACGGTGAAGAAACAGGACGGGTCGAGCTCGCCGTCGACGTCGCCGGAGATTGAGCTTCGCCGGGCCTTCTCCGGTGGTTCTTGGCCTCGGTTGAGGCCTCCTCTCGTTTAGTCGGACCTCCAGGAGCTGAACGGTGCTGGTATTAGGGGATGGGTGGCTTTCGGTGAGCTCCAGCGAGAAGCTCGCTGGAATCCATGGTGGTTTGGCCGGCGGGTTCGTTCTTGTCGCGTTTGTGGCTGCCTCTTTATGCTTCTTCTTCTGCTACAATGGTCCAATCAGAGAGGGCACCGAGAGAGAGAGATGGAACAGAGGGGTGGAGGTGGTGTTTGGCGGTGGGTGTGCCCGTTGGTGGGTCTCCGGCGGTGGCAGCGGCTAACGCCGCTGCTGTTGTTGCTGCTTCGCCGACAGAACAGAGAGGAGGAGGGGGGTCAGGGGAGAGATATGGGTTGTGGCGGAGGCTGCAGAGATGGTGGTGGTGATGGCGTTGTTGGTGATGGTGGTGGTCGCCGGAGAAGGCAGCGGCCTTGTGCCGCTGCTGCTGCTGTGTGTTCGCCGCCAGCAAGACAGAGAGGGAGAGAGGGGAGAGATGGAGGGGAAACAGAGAGGTGGCGGCTTGTGGTGGTCGTTGTGATGGGGGTGGTGTCGGGTGAGGAGGGAGAGAAGGAGAAGAACAGATAAATAGAAGGGGAGGAGGGAGAGAATAAAAAAAAAGAGAAAAAACTTGTTGGGGAATGAGAAATTCAAGTGTTGGGGAACGGGATGAAAGTCAGGAGGGTTCTCAACAATTTTTTTTTATATTATTATTATTATCATTACTATTATTATTATTTATCTACTAGGTTTTCTAGCTTTTAACAATTACAACTATTACCCCCAACTAGTATCTAGTTAATAACATCTAATACTACAACTACCTCTTCTCTAACAACATATTTTTGAAAATAACTGATTAAACTTTACGAAAAATACGTCAATAATACTTAGAAAAAGACGGGGTGTTACAAATACAATGCAAATGGAAACCAGAAAGAAAAAGGCTAAGGATAGTACTATTAAGCTATCGCATATTAACTAGAGTGGGAGTCGAGCGGTCCCATGGCAACGTAGGATAGTGCAATAGCTACTGTCAAAGACTTCTTTGACTTCAAAGGTCCATCCCAGTTCGCAACAAACTTGGGATGAGCTTTTTCGCGCATGCAGTGGTCGGACGCTCGTAAGACCAGATCTCCAACAACGAAGTCTCGGTGCTGAACAGTCTTGTTGTAGGCTCGAGAGATTTTCTCCTTGTACTTTGTGTTCGCCCTCTTGACTTGTTCGCCCTTCTCTTCTAGCAAGATAAGGTCGTGATCGTGTTCGTTCTCCTACAAAGCACTGAAGTCAAGTCTTGCAGAGTTCACCTTAATTTCAGATGGAACCACTACTTCAGCTCCATAACAAAGCAAGAATGGAGACACCCCTGTAGGAGTTCTTGGTGACGTGCGATAGGCCCATAACGCTAAACTCAAGGAATCTGACCACTTCTTGTGATCGTCTGCGACCATCTTGCTTAAAATCCTTAGCAGGGTTTTGTTTGTGGCCTTGGACTGCCCATTTCCCTTTGGATAGTAGGGCGTCGAGCACACTTGTCAGACCTTGTATTCCATAAGCTTTGAGGCGACTTGGCGATTGACAAAAGGCGCACATTTTCAGACAAGATCGTATAGGGAATTCCAAAGCAATAAATGATATTCTCCTGGATGAACTTTACAACAGCCAACGCATTTGCTGTCTTGAGTGGGCCTACTTCCACCCACTTGGTAAATTGTTCTGTCCCGCTCAGTATGAATTGGTTTCTGCGCGATGGTTGACGAATGGGACCAATGAAATCCAGAGACCAAGAGGGAAATGCGTGCAAATCAACTGCAGAAGCATTCACTAGGTTGCCATTGAATTGGCATTGTTGACATCTCTTGAATTTCATGCGACAATCTGCTTCCATGGGTGGCCTAGCCAACTATAAAGAGTTTCCTACAGAGCTTCGCGCCTCCTTGATGTTCCACGTGGTGCGACATTTCCATGACCTCTTGTGTTTCTTGGCCATTCAAGCATCTGAGCAAGTTTCCCTTGTGTCCCTTTCACCATAACAGGTGTTCCTTCAGCACGTACCAAGCTGACTTCCTCTTGAGCTTCTCAGCCTCCTTCTTGTCTTCGGGTAGGATTTCATCTTGCAGATAGTCAATTAAGGGATTCCTCCAATCAACTTCGTCATCGATTAAAGCAATTTCCAAAGAATCCTTCATCAGTGCGCACTTTTCGCAGTTTCCCTGTAGGATTGCAACATACCATGACATATGCGGCCAATATCTCTGTGCCTTTCTGAAGATAAAGACTTCACTTTCTCCACAAGAATTTTGGTGAATTTTCTCTATCAAGGCTCATCCTTCTTCTTCCGTGACGCATCGCATCAAGATTCCTCCCGGCCCCTTATAGTAGAGCAAGCTGTCATGTATGCAGAACCCCTTAGTGGAAACCCAACTTTACTTGCTCGTTCCTTCGGCCATTGCGCGCATGCTGGGCCTCCTCCAGTCCTCAGCTTCGATAAATTCGTCTTCGCACAAATCCTTTATCAAGGAAGGGGGTCGTTTTGACCTCAATCGAGATCTTTGCGGGACATTTATCTGAACTGGTCTTCGACCCTAAAGTGGCCAAGGCGTGTGCATGCCAATTGTCTGATCTAGGAGTGTGCTCGTACTTGATGGAATCAAACTTTTGAATTAGATTCTGCACGATTGAACTATAGCTCAGTAAGTTGACCTCTTTTAAACCATAATCGCCCGAGGCTTGTTTAACAATCAACTTGGAATCTCCCATTACTATTAAGTTATGCACTTCCAAAGCCATGGCCGCGAAAAGACTATCAATTAAAGCTTCATACTCGGCCTCATTGTTGGTCACTGCAAAATCGAGCTTGTTCGACATCTGGATGACTTCCCCATTGGGCTTGGTCAAGACAATTCCAGTTCCTCCTCCTGCCCTTGTTGATGATCCATCGAAGTTCAGCTTCCAGTATAGTGATTCCAATGCGTATACTTCTGGACCCTCAAACTCTTCTTCCACCATGGGTTCATACCTCTCATCTGGGAATTGTGCTAACCAATCTGCCACTGCTTGAGACTTGATGGCTTTCGGTCGTGAGCATGTGATGTCATACTGTGATATGGTTATATACCATTTCGCCAATCTCCCACAGGGAACAGAGTGTCCCAACAAGTAGCGTATAGGTTCGCTTTTGGTTATAATGACAACTTTGTGGGACGCGAAATAATGATTTAATTTTCCAATAACAAAAGATAAAGCAAGGCAATGACGCTCGATGTCTGTGTACCTGGATTCCTCAGACTGGACTATGCGCGAGATATAGTAGATAGGTCGCTCCTGACCTTCGAATTCCTGATCAAGTAGAGATCCGATAGACTTCTTTGTTGAAGTGAGTTACAGGAGCAGGGGCGATACAAGTTGAGTTGCGATCATAACTCGCGGGGATGTCAGCAACTGTTTCAGCTTCTCAAACATTGTTTGGTGCTCCTCTGTCCAATTGTATGCTGCATTCTTCTCGAGCAAATTGCCAAAGCAGAACATCAATTACGCAATTGCCGGTATGAATATCCTCAAGTATGAGAGTTTTCCCAAGAATGTCTTCAACGCGCTTTGGGTCTGTGGCGCAGGCAAGCTGAGGATGGGTGAGACCTTCCCGGGATCAGGCTCGATACCATGCCGGTGGATCACGCATCCCAAGAATTTCCCTGAGGTTACCCCAAATGCACATTTCATGGGATTCATCTTCAGATGGAACCTTCTACACCTCTCAAAAACTTTCCTTAAGTCTTTTAAATGATCTTCCTTCTGCCTGGACTTGATGACCAGATCATCCACATAGAATTCCGCCTCTTGATGCATCATATCGTGAAAAAGCGCCATCATCGCGCATTGATAAGTCGCACCAGCATTCTTCAAGACAAAGGGCATGACTGTATAATGGAATACTCCCACAAGTGTGATGAATGTTGTCTTCGTTGCATCTTCAGGTCCATCTTGATCTGATTGTAGCCACTAAATTCATCCATGAAGCTAAACATCAGGTGGCCTGTAGTAAAATCAATCAGCAAGTCTATGTTCGGCAATGGGAAGTCATCCTTGGGGAAAAATCTATTCAAATCCATGAATTCAACACAGACTCACAGCTGCCCATTCTTCTTCAGAACTGGTACAATGTTGGCAAGCCAGGTGGGATGATGTTCAGGCTTGATAAACTTCGCATTTAGCAGCTTTACTATTTCCTCCTTTATCTTCATGTTGATTTCCGGGCGAAAAATCCTTGTACTCTACTTTACTGGCTTCAAACTAGAATTACATCTAGTCTATGCATGGTAACCTCTGTATCTAGGCCAGGCATTTCATCATATTCCCATGCGAAGACGTCTTTGTATTTCGCCAGCGGCCCCAACAAACCCTTCTCTTCTTCAATATCAAGATCTGCACTTAAGAATACTGGCCTTTTCTTTTCTTCCGTGGGGCTCAAGAACACTTCTTTCAGCTCCTGCTTTTGAGGCTTTGGCTTATCTTCCATGCACTCGAGCGCCTCTTTTAACCTCTCCATCGTCGTCCCGCTCGTTTCTTCATCTGCTATCTCATTTATTTGCTCAGGGACATTGACAGCTTGAAAATGTATTAGTCTGGGACATCTTTTTACCATTGGTTTTAACCCTGTGAGAGTTGAGTTTGGCCATTTTCAGCTTATTTTCCACCTGATACGAGGCAGAGATTTGTATATCATGGTTGCAAAATTTGAGTAATTTTATGCATACTTTTGTTTGTTGGATATGATCGCGGGTGCGTGTTATGTGCAGGTAACAGGTGCCGGAAAAATGCATGAGATTGACTTGGATTGGAGGCAGCGTATCAGGAAAGCTGAGCAGAAAAAGGGAGAAAATGACTAAGTTGTGCGTTCAAACGCAGAAGCTGCGTTCAAACGCACAAGGCAGGCAGCAGGAAAAATGGCAGAATTTGGCTAAGGCATGCGTTCATACGCAGAGACATGTGCGTTCATACGCAGGAGGCAGAGACCAAAACGCAGAAAAAACTAAGTCCTGCGTTCAAACGCAGGTTGTGCGTTCATACGCAGGGCTCAACACTCAGGAGAAGAAACGACCAAGGGGTGCGTTCAAACGCAGAGGAGCTGCGTTCAAACGCATGGGTTCAGGAGCCAGAAGAGGAAATTGACTAAGTACTGCGTTCATACGCAGGGGGGGTATGCGTTCATACGCACTGCGTTCATACGCAGGAAAGTGCGTTTGAACGCACAGACTTGTTCCAGAACCTTCCAGGACGGATCTTTTCGAGGGTAAAACAGGAATTTCGTGCATCAGTTTTTGAGACTGTGGCAATATAAAAGGAGGTGTCCCAGCACTGTTTTAGGGTTACGAACGAAGGCATACCACAGCTACCATCATCATCAGCAGCCAGTTTCACAGCAGCCAGGAGTTGGAGCAGAGCAGGATTGGAGCAGTTTTCCAGTATCTTCAGAAATAACTAGTTTGATCTTTTCTCTTTTTATGAAACATTGTCTTTTAATAATGCAAGCTAGCTAGACCTTTTGCCTAGGTTCTCGGTGAACCTAGGGTTTATGAATTCAGCAGATTTGGATGTTTTGATTTTCAGATGCATGGCTAGCTAAGTCTTAATACAGATGGTTTGTTTATTATTCTGTCTTTGATTTTATTTACATACATGAATGGCCTGATCACCCAGGAGTGTTACAGACAGGACCTGGTGCGCGAGAGTGACCAGTGAATGTTAGGAAGAAAAGACAGGATTTAGTACTCTGCCTTGATGGACCGAGAGGTGAAGAGAATCAGGGGACTAGCCCAGAAGCATTAGACCAACTGTTAGACGTTTAGGGGGAGACCGAGAGGAGAACCTGTAACCCTAGCAGACTTAGAACGAACCTGCAGATTTAGGTGGACCGAGAGGACCCGAAAATCTGCAGTTGAGTGATAAGTGCATGAGACCGAGAGGAGATTGTACTATTGGTATGCTGGCATAAACAAAACCACTGTGTGTTTCTGAAATCAAATAAACTATGGAAGCTGGAAAGTAACCCTAGGGGATCCTGGAATCTAGATTTTTAGAATTATCGACTTTTACAACTACAACAATTTCAGCAAAATAATCAGCAGAAAAATAAAATAAGCCTTTTTACTGTTTTTATTTATTATAATTTAGTATAATCAAATCCGAAACCTTCCTCCTTTTTATAAACTTCGTGTCTTATTCTGATTCTGATTAGCAAAAACTTAAACTGTTCTCGTGGGTTCGACAACCAGAGTCACAATTACATACTCTATACTACTTGATCGTACACTTGCGAAAAAGCAGATAGTTTACGCTGTCAAGTTTTTGGCGCCGTTGCCGGGGAACGGTTACGGTTTTTGTTAAAGAGACATTAGAATAAGTTTCAGAGTTTTTCTTTTATTTTTACAGTTACTTTCTTTCGACTTACTACTCTTGAAATCTGATTTTCAGGCTATTCTAGTTTATGCCCAGATTGCCCCGCAAACTGGTATCACCACTCGAAGATCCCGAAAAACTTTTCAGAGAGCAAAGTCGCAGACACCGAGCAGCGATGTCTGAGCACGGAGAAGACACCACGACCGAAACAGGAACACCCACAGGACAGCCACAACGTACTCCAGCACAGATGGCTCTTTACATTGAAGAGCTGATAGCAGCAGGTTTTGCTGCCAGGAACAATCAGAGGACTTATAACAGGTCTGGCAGGGCACTGGTCGAAAACTTTGAAGTCCCGACCGGAGGACATCAACCAGCTATTGTAGTGCCTCCCATTACAGCAGAGCACTTCGACCTGAAGTCATCCACCATTCAGACCGCCCAGACCCATTGTCCTTTTAATGGGAAGGCAGATGAAGATCCAAACGACTTCCTCGGAAAATTTGAGGATTACTGCAACAAGATTAAGTACAGAGGAGTCGAAGCGGACACGCTAAAGCTGATTTTATTCCCATACTGCTTGTTCGGAACAGCAAAAGATTGGCTGGAGGCAAGACCACCGAGGTCTATCACTACCTGGGAGGGGTGTGTTGCTGATTTCTTGGCAAAATTCTACCCTGCATCCCGTGTTATCAAGCTGCAGAGTGAGATTCTATCTTTCAAACAGCAGATGGGGGAGACAGTGGTAGATGCATGGGACAGGCTAATGAGACTTGTGAAAAAATGCCCCAATCACGGCTTCGGGGACGCAAAGATTCTGCAGGTGTTCTACCACGCACTTGACAGGGAGAATGCAGACAGGATTGACAGGGAAGCTGGGGGTAACTTTTTGTACCATGTGGATAAAGATGGAGCCTACGAACTGATGAAGCAATTAGCCAAACAGGATACTCGCCTGTTTGATGACCGCAGGCTCGCAGCAGTAGCAGAACCAGTGGTTGATGACAGGATTGATAATCTCACGAAAGTGGTACAGGACTTAGTCAAGAAGGTATACACAGAAAAGAAGCCGGTAGCATCAGTGGACGAACCTGACTTTGACGCAGCAATTCTGGAGCTTCAGACCGAAGATGCTAACTATGTTCAGCAGCAGTGGGATCCTAGTCGCTACAGACCAGGCACACGTGACCATCCAGGGTTTCGCTACGGAAATCACAATGCAGCAGTGTATGCACCAGGATTCCAGCACAGGCCACAGGCACAACAGACAGCTCCAGCTCAGCCTGCACCAGCAGCACCACAATTAAACCTGTCTCAGCAACATTTTGAGTCCTATATGGAGAAATTCAATAAGCAGTTGGAAACTAGATTCGCACAGATGGACTCATTAACTGCTGATGTGAGCCAGATGAAGATTGCTATCCGCAACCTGGAAGTACAGAATGGACAGCTTGCACAGAACCAGGCAGAACGAGCCCCAGGGAATTTACCGTCTAATACAGTGAACAATCCACGCGCTCAAATCAATGCTATCACAACTCGGAGTGGAATTGCACTGCAGGATCCACCGTATCCCAGTCATGCACGCGCAGAAAAGTCAAAAATTATTGAACAGGAGGTGATTGACCGGGAAGACAGTTCAACCGTTGACCCTCAGAAAAGGGGTTCGGTCGAGCAGGAAGCAGCGCAGAAGAATGAGGGTAATCCAGAGACAGTGCCAACTTCTAAGGAGGTTCCTTACCCTCTGAAGACACGCAAGAGAGATGACAGCAAAGACTACGCCAGATTTCTGGAGGTATTCAAGCAATTACAGATAAACATACCTTTTGCTGAAGCACTTGCCAAAATGCCTACTTATGCAAAATTTCTCAAAGACATCTTGTACGGTAGAAGGCGAATGAGTGACTTCGAAACAGTGAATCTGACGGCAGAAGCGAGCAGTTGTGTAAAAAATGGTCTACCACTGAAAAAGAAGGACCCTGGCAGCTTTGTTATTCCAGTAACCCTGGGCAGTGCATACACAGGAAAAGCCTTATGTGATCTGGGTGCCAGCATCAACTTGATGCCACTGACCATCTTCAAAAGTCTGGGAGTCGGAGAGCCACGCCCAACCAGAATTATGCTTCAAATGGCTGACAGATCCGTGAAACCTGCCTATGGGGTAATTGAAGATATCCTGGTAAAAGTTGGAGAGCTTATTTTTCCAGCAGATTTTGTGATACTGGATATGGAAGCAGGAGAGGTTCCGCTGATCCTGGGCAGACCTTTCCTGGCGACTGGTGAAGCCATTATTAACTGCAAAAGTGGAGAGCTGTCCATGCAAATTAATGAAGAAAAAGTAAAATTTAATGTTTTCAAATCTCTCCAACTTCCCGATCATTATGGACATGAAAACTGTTTTGCAGTAGAGGTAATTGATGACCTGGAATGCGATGAGATAGAAGATTTATGGGAGGACTTTGAAGACATATTTCCAGAGGAAACAGAAGAGCAACAGGATGAGCAGATCATGGGAACAGAAAGCTGGGTCAGGCTATACAGGGATGAAGGAGGCGAGCAGAAAATGACACTGGTCCCGTCACTGCAGGAACCACCAGCCCTGGAATTAAAGCAGTTGCCAGACCACCTCAGGTACGCTTTTATTGGTGAAAATAATACACTGCCAGTAATTGTTTCATCTTCTTTATCTCAGGAACAGGAACAAAAGTTACTGGAGGTACTTCGAGAGCATAAAGAAGCCATAGGATGGACAATTGCAGACTTGAAGGGAATCAGTCCTGATTATTGCATGCACAAAATAAGAATCGAAGACGGAAAGAAGCCAGTCATCCAGCCCCAAAGAAGATTGAACCCGATTATGAAAGATGTGGTACGTAAGGAGGTCATGAAGTGGCTAGAAGCAGGAATTATATACCCCATATCAGACAGCACCTGGGTGAGTCCTGTCCAGTGTGTACCGAAGAAAGGGGGTATTACAGTAGTGCAGAATGCTGATCAGGAACAGATCGCCCAGCGAACTGTCACTGGCTGGCGAATCTGTATGGACTATCGGAAGCTGAACGAGGCCACACTGAAAGACCACTTCCCGCTGCCGTTCATGGATCAAATGTTGGACAGACTAGCACACCATGCGTACTACTGCTTTCTGGACGGGTACTCGGGTTATAACCAGATCTACATAAATCCAGAAGACCAAGAAAAGACGACGTTCACTTGCCCATATGGAACGTTCGCCTTTAGAAGAATGCCGTTTGGACTGTGCAATGCTCCAGCAACATTCCAGAGGTGTATGATGGCAATTTTCTCTGATATGATAGAGAAAAATCTGGAAGTTTTTATGGACGATTTTTCGTTATTCGGAGACAGCTTCGAAGATTGCTTATATCATCTGGCCAGAGTTCTGATTCGCTGCAGGAAAACAAATCTGGTACTTAACTGGGAAAAATGCCACTTCATGGTGACTGAAGGAATAGTGCTGGGACACAGGATTTCCAGTAAAGGGCTGGAAGTAGACAGGGCAAAAATAGAGGTGATCAAGCAGCTGCCGTATCCAACCACAGTGAGGGCAATCAAGAGCTTTTTGGGCCACGCAGGATTTTACAGAAGATTTATTAAAGACTTCTCAAAAATTACAAAGCCACTTTGTAATTTGTTGGGAAAAGATGTGCCCTTCGTATTTGATGAAGCCTGCAAAGAAGCTTTTGACGTGCTTAAAGAAAGGCTGACGACTGCACCCATTATCACAACACCAGACTGGACGCTCCCGTTCGAGCTGATGTGCGACGCCAGTGATTATGCTGTGGGCGCAGTACTGGGACAGAGAAAGGACAAGGTGTGCAGTGTCATCTATTATGCCAGCAGGGTCCTGAATGAGGCGCAGATTAATTATGGGACTACAGAGAAGGAGCTGCTGGCAGTCGTTTTTGCCCTGGATAAATTCAGATCGTACCTGGTAGGCTCTAAATTCATTATTTTTACAGATCACAGTGCACTGAAATACTTGCTGGAAAAGAAAGATGCAAAGCCAAGGCTGCTGCGTTGGATTCTGCTGATGCAGGAATTTGACGTCGAAATCAGGGATAAAAAGGGAGTTGAAAATGTAGTAGCTGATCATCTATCTCGGCTGGAGAAACCTACAGAAGAAGTGGTGCCCATTCAAGAAAATTTTCCAGATGAACATATTATGAAGATCAAGACCAATAGACGGCCCTGGTATTATGCCATTGCCAATTATCTGGTCAATGGAGAGCTCCCTGAAGACATCACCCCTTGGCAGAAAAAGAAATTTATTTCAGATTGCAGGCAATATTTCTGGGACGATCCTTATCTGTTCAAGCAAGGGGCAGATAATATTCTCAGACGATGCATTCCATGTCACGAAATTCTGGAGGTAATTCAGCACTGCCACTCAGCACAGTGTGGAGGACACTTCAGCGGACCGAGAACAGCTCACAAGGTGCTGCAGTCAGGATTTTTCTGGCCAACAGTTTTCAAGGACTGCCATGATTACGCGCAGAGTTGTGATCGCTGCCAACGGACAGGAAATATCTCCCAGAGGAATGAAATGCCCATGACACTGTGGCAGGAAGTCGAGCCTTTCGACGTGTGGGGTATTGATTTTATGGGTCCTTTTCCTTCGTCGCTGGGAAATCTCTACATCTTATTGGCAGTGGACTACGTGTCAAAGTGGGTGGAAGCAATAGCCTGCCAGAAGAACGATGCGTCAGTCGTAGAAAGGTTCCTCAAACGCAACATCTTTACCAGATTTGGGACACCGAGAGCCATGGTCAGTGATGAAGGTTCTCATTTTATCAATAAAGTCTTTGCCAAGGTTCTAAAGCAGTATGGGGTGTCTATCCATAAGGTATCACTGCCTTATCACCCTCAGGCAAACGGGCAAGCAGAGGTGTCCAACAGGGAAATAAAGAGCATATTGGAAAAAACTGTGAATCCTGGACGGAAGGACTGGTCGTTGAAGCTGGATGATGCGCTTTGGGCATACAGAACTGCTTACAAAACCCCACTGGGAATGTCCCCGTACCAGCTGGTGTTTGGGAAAGCATGTCATTTACCAGTAGAATTGGAGCACAAAGCTTACTGGGCAATCAAACAGCTAAATATGGATCACAGTTTATCAGGAAACAAACGGAAGATGGCACTCCTTGAACTGGAGGAATTTCGTAAAACTGCATACGAGAGTGCCAAAATTTATAAGGAAAAAACGAAGAAGTGGCATGACAACCGCATTCTACCAAAGAAGATAGAAATCGGGCAGAAGGTTCTCCTATATAATTCAAGGATGAAATTCTATCCAGGGAAGCTGCGCTCAAGATGGTCTGGACCATTTATTGTGAAGGACATTACATCATGGGGAGTGGTGGAACTGGAGAACCCGAGGGACAATACAGTTTTCAAGGTGAATGGGAACAGAGTCAAGCCATACAGGGACTCTCAGGAAATCATGGAGGTAGAGGCACTCTACCTCGACAGTCCGTGATTACAGCAGAGGTAACAAAGTCGGGCTGTCGACTGTAAATCACAAGCGCTGGTTGGGAGGCAACCCAACGTAGGTTAGTTGTTTTTAGATAATTTTTACAATGTTCATAATTTGAGAGAAAAGTGAGAAAGAGGGATTTAATGTTGAATTCAGTGATTTCAGGAAGCAGAGGCGTGCGTTTAAACGCAGAAGATTTGCGTTCAAACGCAGTGCGTTCAAACGCAGAAATCTTGCGTTCAAACGCAGCCCCACCAATGGACAGGAAGAACACTGGAAACTGCTAACACTTTTGCGTTCAAACGCAGCAGCTCTGCGTTCAAACGCAGAACACAACATGAAAAAATTTTCAGCCACCAAGTAGTGCGTTTAAACGCAACACAGTGCGTTCAAACGCAAGATGACAAAGAAGAGGTGAAAAATTCTTAAGGCGTGCGTTTAAACGCAGGACCTGCGTTCAAACGCAGACCCAATCAGCAGAGATTTTCTAGAGAGACCAAGGCATGCGTTTAAACGCAACTCCTGTGCGTTCAAACGCAGCTCATCCGAGATGCAGAAGATATGCCTTGCGTTCAAACGCAGTTCATGTGCGTTCAAACGCAACTCATCAGGCCCAGAAAAATTCAAGAGCATTCAAGCACTGCGTTCAAACGCACAACCTGCGTTTAAACGCAGCTCATCAGATCTGAAAATTTTCCAGAAAAACTAAGCAGTGCGTTCAAACGCAGAACCTGCGTTCAAACGCACATTTGAGCGGGATCAAAACTTTCGGAAAATTTTGAAAAATTTTGAAATTTTGGGGCCATTCTGCAATTTCTGAAAGTTCGCCTATATATACTGTACGGATGACAGTGACTCATTTCCACACAAGTCTTCCAGTTTTCAACTCTCTCTCTAGAAAATTCTCTCTGCCCTAGCAGACGCCAGAGCAGTCCGCCGCCAGCAGCCTCCGACGACCACCGCAGCACCGCCAGAAGGTCAGGAACAGTGTGGGGGTGATCCAAATCTGCCGATTCAAACATCAACAGACTCATCTCAGAGAGACATTTCCAGATCTGTACCCGTAAGATTCACTCCGGGTACCCAGGTTCTATCTTTTCATTCTCTCTGCATATTTTCAATTTTTGCTGTTTGAATCTGAAATGGAGGTGGATCAACCTTTCATGAGGCCGGATAGGGCTATTGCACCACTGAACATCATAGATTGCCGTCTGCTTAGGCCTAACTATTTCTGCGACCATAGGTTCGTTAACATGGAGGCTCACCGTTTCTTTTTGCAAGACAAAAAGATTCGGTATGACATACCCGCTGAGAGGACCTTTCCACGTGATAGGGTAGCCATGGGGGACGAATTGTTTGAGTTTACGGGGCAGGATCAGTTTGGGGATTTGTTTACTGGGTTTCCCAATCTGCGGGTCAGTTCTGTGCTGGCTAAGGAGATTTACAGCAATCTCCAGCAGTGCATGAACAGTGAAGTCCAGTCAATTGACTGGATTTACTGCAGAAAGAGATGGATTAGAATTACCCCAGAGAGTATCCGAGAGAGTCTGGGTCTGGAGTTGGTGTTGGATGACTGTCAGTTCCAGGAACTGAGACGTCATCCATCTGAGCAGTTGAGTGAGCAGATCCTGACCACCCTGTGTGCTGGTGTCCCCGGCGCTGTCTGGTACCACCCTGAGAGGAGTCCTTCCTACCGGAAACTGCCATCGACCTACCTGATCCGAGAGGCGAAATGGTGGACAGAGTGGGTGAACAACAGAATTGTGGGTATAAAACACTTTACCCACATTGATTATAATATTGCCCTGCTTGTTTACTGTTTGATGGCTCGTGAGCCTGTCAGCCTCCCGGAAATTATCTGTGAGTTTTTCCGGGAACGGAAGGAGACCCATAGCAAGAAGGGTTTGGGTCTTCTGGGGATGTTGACAAAAATGGCGCAGGATTATCTTGTGGTCATTCCTGGCGAGCTGAGAGACATTCGACCTGTTCAAGTACGCAAGTACAAGAACATGAGATGTGCGCTGGAGGAGGCTATTCACGGGCCTCCTGAATATGTCCAAGTGGATGATGATGATGATGTTGTTCCACCTCAGGGTGGGGGTGGTGGCATGCCACCACCGCCTCCTCCCGGTGATGGGGGTTTACCAGCTTTACCAGGACCCTTCCCACTGCCCCGTTCTGCCAGTTCCAGCGAACACAGGCAGCACGACCCTGACTTGGGGCAGTCTAGCAGAGGGGCCAGGCGCAGCTCTTTTGGGCGCCTGGAGAGGACTGAGCATGAGGAGTGGGTCAGAAAGAAAATTAAGGCCCAAGAAAAAGTACAAAACTACCTGGTAAAGACTGTCAAGAAAATGGCCAGGGGTCTTGGCAAATTGTTTAAGACCCAGAAGCATATCTACCACGCCCACACAGCCGCTATGAGAGCTCATGAGTCGGCACTTGCTGAAATCCAGAGTAACATGCGTGGTAGGCAGTTTAACTTTCCGGCTCGCTATTCTAGTGATAATTGTCCAAGTTGGACAATGGAGGATAGCCGGCCATTTGATAGCTTCTCTGGCCATGACCCCACACCGAGCCCGGAACATGGAGACAGTGTCGGTGACCCCGGCAGACCCGGTACCCAGTACCCACCTAGGAGAGATCATGCAGACCCAGGGGCCAGCAGTGCCCATCCCGGTGCCAGCCACGCTGGTACCGCTGCCGCAGCACGCCATGCTGCGAGGAAGCGCGCCAGAGGGCGCACCCCTTCACCATCTCCCGAGCCGACTGACCAGTCTACTCCGGAGAACACAGATTCGAGTTACCGACCAGATCAGTAGAGTCGCGAGGACGCGCCACCTCTAGTGTGGGGGTGGGTAATCGTGTCCTCCTGCATAGCCATGTCAGCATATTTTGGTCAATTTTATTTTTATTTTTATTTTCATTTTTGAGTCAGCACGTTTTTTATGATTGAGTCGACCCACCAACCTTTCTGACCTTGCATGATATATAAAAAAAAAAAAAATAAAAAATTAAAAAATTAAAAATTAAAAAAAAAAAAAAAAAAAAAAAAATAAATAAATAGGGAAAATTAATAAATGTTTTTTCTGAGAAAGGGCAACTTAGGACCTAGAAACTGAAGAGAGTCCAATGAAAGAGCTTATTAGAGTAGGAAGCACCGTAGCAGGGATACCTAAAATTTTAGTATTTTGTGCACAATTTTCACGACAGGCTATCCCGGGTATTCAGGAATGTGGAAAGTAGATACAGGCATACTTTTGACTTCTCTAGTGTGCTAGGCAGATTCGGTCTTTAGATAGTTGAATATTCTGTTTCCCGTAGAAACTAGTGGACTCTTGGAATCTGGGGTGGACCTTCGTGTTGAGTCGGTTTTATGTGGTACAAATCTGTAGCCTAAGCGAAGTTGTAGAATGTACACCACCATCCCTTAAGGTGGTTCCAAGAGAAAATCCTAAAAAGCCTACACTTCTAACGCTCCACTGCACCGTTGTAAAAACAGAGGGGATTAAAAAAAAAAAAAAAAAAAAAAAAAACAGTTTGAAAAAAAAAAAAAATAATAATAAATAAATATTTTTGTGCTTAAAGGAGAAACAACGTAATGTGCTTCCATTCACATGGAAAATTTGGATTCAATCCAATTTGGAGCTTAGGAGGGAAATTAAAGTCAAGCCGTATTACACAGGAGTTGTGTCTCCCAGCAATGGGACAATTTGCTAATCAAACGCAATAACGGCTAAGAGGGTCTGAAAACCTCAAATGACTTGGCGAAGAAAAACTATCTGTTGACTATAGATGCCTGGACCCTCAAAGTCAAAAGACGTGCCTTGTCTTGGTTGGTTTGGTGGATGTTTGGGGATACCTTAGTGAATTTGTGCATAGGATCAGTTTATATCATTTCTTGCTGCGTGTTGTGGAATTTCGAAATAAGCTAGTGAGGATTTGATGATTTCAGTTTATGACAGAGAGGTTGCCCAATTTCAGAAAATATATATATATAAAAAAAAAAAAAAAAGTTAGTTGCGTCTTGAGTCAGTTTGTGTATTCTGTATCTGCGTCAGTATCTATCGAGTGTTTTGGTCTGTGTCTTGAATCTGTGAAAGAGGGGAAGTATGCAAATTAAAGTATGCAAAAATTGGGTCTGCAGTACAGTATGCAAGGGTCTGCTCGGGACGAGCAGAAGTAAGTGTGGGGGTATTTTGACAGCTTGAAAATGTATTAGTCTGGGACATCTTTTTACCATTGGTTTTAACCCTGTGAGAGTTGAGTTTGGCCATTTTCAGCTTATTTTCCACCTGATACGAGGCAGAGATTTGTATATCATGGTTGCAAAATTTGAGTAATTTTATGCATACTTTTGTTTGTTGGATATGATCGCGGGTGCGTGTTATGTGCAGGTAACAGGTGCCGGAAAAATGCATGAGATTGACTTGGATTGGAGGCAGCGTATCAGGAAAGCTGAGCAGAAAAAGGGAGAAAATGACTAAGTTGTGCGTTCAAACGCAGAAGCTGCGTTCAAACGCACAAGGCAGGCAGCAGGAAAAATGGCAGAATTTGGCTAAGGCATGCGTTCATACGCAGAGACATGTGCGTTCATACGCAGGAGGCAGAGACCAAAACGCAGAAAAAACTAAGTCCTGCGTTCAAACGCAGGTTGTGCGTTCATACGCAGGGCTCAACACTCAGGAGAAGAAACGACCAAGGGGTGCGTTCAAACGCAGAGGAGCTGCGTTCAAACGCATGGGTTCAGGAGCCAGAAGAGGAAATTGACTAAGTACTGCGTTCATACGCAGGGGGGGTATGCGTTCATACGCACTGCGTTCATACGCAGGAAAGTGCGTTTGAACGCACAGACTTGTTCCAGAACCTTCCAGGACGGATCTTTTCGAGGGTAAAACAGGAATTTCGTGCATCAGTTTTTGAGACTGTGGCAATATAAAAGGAGGTGTCCCAGCACTGTTTTAGGGTTACGAACGAAGGCATACCACAGCTACCATCATCATCAGCAGCCAGTTTCACAGCAGCCAGGAGTTGGAGCAGAGCAGGATTGGAGCAGTTTTCCAGTATCTTCAGAAATAACTAGTTTGATCTTTTCTCTTTTTATGAAACATTGTCTTTTAATAATGCAAGCTAGCTAGACCTTTTGCCTAGGTTCTCGGTGAACCTAGGGTTTATGAATTCAGCAGATTTGGATGTTTTGATTTTCAGATGCATGGCTAGCTAAGTCTTAATACAGATGGTTTGTTTATTATTCTGTCTTTGATTTTATTTACATACATGAATGGCCTGATCACCCAGGAGTGTTACAGACAGGACCTGGTGCGCGAGAGTGACCAGTGAATGTTAGGAAGAAAAGACAGGATTTAGTACTCTGCCTTGATGGACCGAGAGGTGAAGAGAATCAGGGGACTAGCCCAGAAGCATTAGACCAACTGTTAGACGTTTAGGGGGAGACCGAGAGGAGAACCTGTAACCCTAGCAGACTTAGAACGAACCTGCAGATTTAGGTGGACCGAGAGGACCCGAAAATCTGCAGTTGAGTGATAAGTGCATGAGACCGAGAGGAGATTGTACTATTGGTATGCTGGCATAAACAAAACCACTGTGTGTTTCTGAAATCAAATAAACTATGGAAGCTGGAAAGTAACCCTAGGGGATCCTGGAATCTAGATTTTTAGAATTATCGACTTTTACAACTACAACAATTTCAGCAAAATAATCAGCAGAAAAATAAAATAAGCCTTTTTACTGTTTTTATTTATTATAATTTAGTATAATCAAATCCGAAACCTTCCTCCTTTTTATAAACTTCGTGTCTTATTCTGATTCTGATTAGCAAAAACTTAAACTGTTCTCGTGGGTTCGACAACCAGAGTCACAATTACATACTCTATACTACTTGATCGTACACTTGCGAAAAAGCAGATAGTTTACGCTGTCAGACATCTTCGATAAGTAGGGTCGAAAATGACCCCGTGCACCTCCAGATGCGATAGCACTTATTCCCGTTCACATAGAAATTGTCTATCTCCTTGCCCTCGTCATTGTGTTTGACCACCCTTTTAAGGGTGTAAACGTTCTTCTTCTGGTAAGTTACCTTCGGCGCCACTTCCTGTGAAGGTTGCTCCTTTTGAGCTTCCCTCATCACCATTACTCCTGCTGGTGATTGATCTTTGATATCCTCCCACCTGGGCAGGGAGTGGGTTTGAATGGTGCTTGCATCTCCTCGTCTGCTATCTATGTGAACCATACTGCCTTGGTTAGGTGCGCTTCATTAAGGTTGAATGGATTTACCGAAGCTGGTATATTCACCACTCTATCTTTCCAGATGGCTCTCATCATTTGGTGGGTTGTGGATTGCACAACATCGAAGCGATGAATCCATGCTCGACCAATGATCATATGGTAAGTGGTATTGACTGTTGGAATAGATGCCCTAGAGGCAATCTAGTTTAGTATGAATTTATTTTGGCTAGAACATTCATTGTATTATTTATTGGACATTTAATATAATGAAGTCCTTATATTTACAATTGTGTTGTTTATATTAAATATCCCTAGTCCGTTATAATGATTAATGGGACAATCATCTATAGACTAGTATGGGGTTGGATTGATATAGAGGTATCGTGATCCAACACATGTGCATTAAGGGTAATGGCGCACTGGATTGACCCATCTCCGGGAAGGCTACATACATGTTATGTTAAAGTCACAAGCGCTTCTCGTGGTACAATGGTATTTTCATCCTTAGACTTGAAGTCACTAGATATTCTAGTTGTGGATTATTGTGATTTTGGTAGCGTCAAACGCTACACCATAACTGGGTAGTTATAAAAGGCGTGTACCGGATACAATAAGAAGTAAGATTAGAGATCGTAGTGGACGTAGATAGAATTTGTCCCTCCCACATAACGGGAGCAAATATCCTAGGCCACTCGAGGGATATTGCTTATAGAATGTCTGGCCAGACTCAAATAAATCAATATAGGATATTGATGTTATTTGTACGAATAAGGCTATTCCCAGGATCGAGAAACTATGGATTGGATATACGAGTGTGAATTGTATGTCTCGTGTCCAATCCGGATATAGAGACAAAGGGATGAGACAATTACTTGTACAAGGTTTGTCGGATGACTTTTCTATTAGTTGGCTAGAATGGATGTTTTGCTAGAAACCGCTCCATATTAGCAAATTGTTGCTACCAACTAGATAGAACCTATGGGGTCACACGCTATATAGAGTTGAACTAGATTCGGGAATTAATTAAAATGATTAATTAATTAGAAGGATCACTTTGCAATACCTTACAAACTTAGTAGGACTAATTTGCAAGGAAGGGACTAAATTGAATTCTAGTAGGACTAGAATAGGTCATTTAGGTAGTTGATAAGGATTTGTTGGACTATATAAAGGATGCTCCTTCCTTTCTTCCCAGACTTATGAGCCGTTTTTATCATAACTTGAGTGGGAGAGAACAAAAGGAGAGAGAGCAAGCAACAAAGGGCCGAACCCGACCCTTTGTCGCCGCCCCCTACCCCGTCGGCCACCAAGGAGGCCGCCACCTCCTTGTTGCCTCGTGTTGCGTGATTTCTTCTTCCTCTTCCTCCGTTCCTAGCTAGCACAAAGGATAAGGAAGATCTAGATCTCAACACTAGGCGTGGATCAACTATAGAGACGTGACACAATTTACGTTACAAGTCATCACAGGAGAAACCCTAAGGTGTGTAACTTGATTTCTTCCTTTACCATCGTTATGTCTCTTGTCTGTGATCCTTGGAGCGTATTGATGGATAAATTATATTTTCCGCTGCGTATCCATGATCAAAACCATACAGTGGTATCAGAGCCACAGGTCGTAGAGCATAAACGTGGTTTATGTGTTACGTTTTGATAGTTTTACACTTTAAATTTATTGTTTATCGCGTAAAACAAGACAAATCAAGCATATGATGCAATTTGTCAATAATCAATCAAAACAAGACCTAGTTTTTGCATTGGATGCATGAATTAGTGAGTTTGAGAAAATTTAGGATCTTAGATCTAGGGTTTGGGCATCCTATTGAAAGAAGGAGTTCTTTTCAAACAAGGAAACAACCAAACTTGGGCAACAAGCAAGGGAGTTGTTTTGGAAATAACTCCCTAAGAGGCTCAGCCCCCTAAGGGGACCGCACCTCCTTGCTTGCCGCCCAAGTAAGGGACGGCCTAGGACCAGGGCAGCCCTAGCACACGGCCTAGCCGTGTGGGCTAGGGGCCGGCCGGCCCAAGGCCTTGGCGGTCTCTTTGGGGTTCAGGCAATCGGATTATTGGGTCCCTTTGACCGTTTTAACCCTAGAAAATTCATAAAATCAATTAAAATTGACCAAGCGCGTTAAAATTGGATTTAACTATTTATGTGCAATTCACATGGTGATTGGATATGGCCTTAGGATGTGGTTTGATGTGATTGTTTAATTTTGTGGTTTGGTTTACGGCCTGCGAGCTGATCAATTTGTTGTAATAATTAATTAGGTTTTTATGGCCTGCGAGCCATTTTTTTCTTAACTTGTGAGATTTATTTTATTTAGTATAGTTGTTAGCTAGTGCTAGATAGAATAGATTGTTAGCCAATATTGAAGAAAAGAATCTCAAAGCCAAAGGAAGGCACAAAAGATGGAGCATGGAGCATTCCACATGACTATGAAGGATGGACCAAAAGATCAAGATGCATGGAGATGTGTTTGCTTTTAGGGTTCATAGATAATTCCATTGGCTTGGAATTATCTTAGTCTAGAAAAGGCCATATCCACATCACGTTTCTTTTTGTTTTGTGGTTGTTTATTTTACTGTCTTATTATTTTGTGGTTGGTGTATGGATGATGCATGCAATTAGAATAATAAGATAATTAGACAACCCGGATCTATTATTTGGAGTTGTGCCCAAACTCAAATAGATAGATTAGTTGATATGGATCAACAAAACAATTAAAAATTGAATTTGAAAAATCCCTCAAAATTCAAATATTGTGTTTTTGCCTTCTTGTTATTTAAACACTCATTATCATCATGATTTATCAAGTTCGTGCATGCCAAAGCAAGGCGACTTGGTTCATAATGATGGAACGCGATGGCACAAACAAGTTATGTGCAATTGTTTAAATAAGAGGTTGAACATAACTAGGCTATTAATATGATTAAAAATCTAGAGGAAATCAATTGGGATTATCCATGCGGATGGATAAATAAGGAATTATTTGCCCAATTGAACCAAGAGTTGCATAGGGATGTAATTGGAATTGTTCCTACCTAAAGTAGTCAAATTATGGGTGACTTGCCAAAGCAAGCTCATAAGGAGATGAAACGTGGATCTTGGCCCACTAAAAAATATAAGGATATTTTCCGCATTATCCGTAGAAAAATAGTGGGACCAAATTTGATAAACTAGCCATTATTGAATATAGTCAAAATTCACAAATACTAAAACTTGCGTATTTTCGTTTGTAGAATTCCAAATGGCAAACAACTCATCGAGTTCACAACATTCCCTACGATCTGTCCTTGAGAAGGACAAGCTCTCTGGAACCAACTTCCTTGATTGGTACAGAAACTTGAGAATTGTTCTCAAGCAAGAAAAGAAACTGTACG
The DNA here is from genome assembly GCA_023055425.1 of Linanthus parryae. Lineage (NCBI taxonomy): Eukaryota > Viridiplantae > Streptophyta > Magnoliopsida > Ericales > Polemoniaceae > Linanthus > Linanthus parryae. The sequence continues at coordinate 26,647,670 of JALGPY010000011.1, read as the reverse complement.
CAATAGAGGAGCAAGTTCCAGCAGGTCCAGAGAACAATACGCCTGCAGCCCTAAAGGCGTATCAAAAGTGTGTTGATGACGCGAATGATGCGGCATGCCTTATGCTATGCACCATGACTTCTGAGCTTCAGAAGCAACACGAAAACACGAATGATGTCGATATGATCGAGCATCTGAAACAACTCTTCCAAGAGAGGGCAAGGGTTGAGAGGTATGAGGTCTCTAAGGCATTGTTCAAGTGTCATCTGGCAGAAGGAAACCCGGTGGGGCCCCATGTACTAGGTATGATCGGATACTTGAGAATCTCGCACGACTAGGGTTTCCGGTCGGCCAAGAGGTGGCAACCGATCTCGTGTTGCAATCGCTGCCTGAGAGTTATGGACAGTCCATCATGAATAATAACATGAACGAGAACGTGAAACCACTGCCAGATACTCAATATGTTGAGGACAACTGAACAAAGCATCAACAAGGGTAAGGGCAAGGCCATTATGATGGTACAGAAAGGAAAGGGCAAAAGGTTTGCCTCATCCTCCAAGGGCAAAGGCAATTCAGTTGCCAAGCCCAAGAAACATGCCCTTAAGCCTGTTGGTGGCATTGCCAAAGGTGTGACTAAAGGTGAGTGTCACTACTGCAGTCAGCCTGGACACTTGAGGAGGAAATGCCCAAAAGATCTGGTGGACAAGAGGCTTGGAATAGTGATTCCACCACCACCAGGTATTTTTGTTGTAGATGTCAATTTAACAGTCTCTACATTATGGGTATTAGATACTGGATGTGGATCTCACATTTGTCGAAATGTGCAGAATCTAAAGAGAAGTAGAAGATTGGCTAAAGGGGAGATAGACCTGCGCGTTGGGAATGGTGCAAAAGTTGTTGCGTTGGCCGTGGGCGTGTGCGAGCTATCTCTACCTTCAGGATTAGTTTTAGAATTAAATAATTGCTAGTTTGTGTCTGCTATGAGCAGAAATATTATTTCTATTTCTTGTTTGGACAAGGAATGTTTTATTATTTCAATAAAGAACAATTGTTGTTCCTTTTATTTTTAATAATATTCTCTATTGTAGTGTGCAATTATTTAATGGACTGTATGTCCTTGATCGAAGCAATCCTGTCTACAAAATTAATACCAAGAGGATTATAATACATGATTTGAATCCTGCTTACTTATGGCACTGTCGTTTAGGCCACATAAACGAGAAACGTGTATCTAGACTCCATAAGGATGGACTACTAGACTCATTTGATTTTGAATCATATGAGACATGTGAGGCTTGTTTATTGGGAAAAATGACAAAGTCCCCTTTCAATAAGAAAGGTGAGAGGACTAGTGAGCAATTGGCGCTCATACATACTGATGTGTGTGGGCCATTTGCCACGCCTGCCAGGGGTGGTTACGTCTACTTCATTACATTTACTGATGATTACAGTAGATATGGATTTGTGTACCTCATGAGGGCCAAATCTGAATCCTTTGAAAGGTTCAAAGAGTTCAAAAGTGAAGTAGAGAAGCAACTTGGCAAAAGTATCAAGTCTCTAGGATCGGATCGCGGAGGAGAATACCTGAGCCAAGATTTTGACGACTATCTTAGAAAGTGTGGAATCGTGTCCCAACTCACTCCACCCGGAACGCCACAATGGAATGGCGTGTCCGAGAGGAGGAATCGAACTCTATTGGATATGGTTCGATCTATGATGTGTCAAACCGATCTTCCATTATCATTTTGGGGCTATGCTCTATTAAGTGCAGCTTTCACCATTAACCGTGTTCCATCTAAATCAGTCATGAAGACACAACAGGAGATGTGGAGTGGGAGGCGTCCCACACTGTCGTTCATGAATATTTGGGGCTGCGATGTCCATGTAAAGCGTTTACAATCAGACAAGCTAGGGACAAAGTCGGATAAGTGTAAATTTGTGGGGTACCCTAAGGAAACTAAGGGCTACTACTTCTATAATCCAACTGAGAACAAAGTGTTTGTTGCTCAGTCCGGCGTGTTTCTAGAAAGAGATTTTGTCTCTAAAGAAGCAAGTGGGAGGACTGTAGAACTTGAAGAGATTCAAGAACCACAAATCACTGAACCGATTATGGAACTTGAACAGGAACCACAAAGAGTTGTGGAACAGCCTGTTCAGGTAACACAAGAGCTTCGTAGATCTAGTAGAGTGCGCCAGGAACCCGAGAGGTATGGACTTCTCGTGACTCATTTCGGTGACACGATGCTCATAGATGATGAGCCTACTACCTTTGAAGAGGCCATAAAATGTCCAGACTCTCAGAAGTGGCTAGAAGCCATGAGATCCGAGATGGAATCCATGTATACCAACAAAGTATGGAATTTGGTGGAATCACCCGAAGGGACGCGGCCCATAGGGTGCAAGTGGGTCTTCAAGAAAAATATCAACATGGATGGTAATGTGATTACCTATAAGGGTCGATTGGTGGCTAAAGGATTCAGACATATTCATGGTATTGACTATGATTAAACCTTTTCACCAGTCGCAATGACCAAATCCATCCGAATCTTACTTGCCATTGCAGCATACTACGACTATGAGATTTGGCAGATGGATGTAAAAATAGCATTCCTTTATGGGAATCTCCTCGAGGACGTGCATATGATACAGCCGGAGGGTTTTGAAGATCCAAAGCAAGCCAACAAAGTCTGTAAGCTGCAACGACCCATTTATGGATTGAATAAAGCTTCTAGGAGTTGGAATCGACGTTTTGATGAAGTAGTCAAAGAGTTTGGCTTCATCAGAAACGAAGATGAGTCTTGTGTCTACAAGAAGGTTAGTGGGAGCTCTGTAGCTTTTCTGGTCTTGTATGTGGATGACATACTACTCATTGGAAACGACGTTCCCATGCTGCAATCTGTTAAAGATTGGCTAGGAAAGTGTTTCTCAATGAAGGACTTAGGCGAAGCAGCCTATATACTTGGTATAAAGATCTATATAGATAGATCTAAGAGAATGCTAGGCCTAAGTTAGAGTACATATATTGACAAAGTGTTGAAACGGTTCAACATGCAAGATTCCAAAAGGGGGTTCTTGCCCATGTCACATGGAATCACTCTTTCGAAGAGTGGTTGTCCTTCCAGTGAGATTGAGAAGGAACGCATGAGTAGAATTCCCTATGCTTTGGCCATAGGATCTATCATGTACGCCATGTTATGTACTAGACCAGATGTGTCATATGCCTTGAGTATGACAAGCAGATACCAATCCAATCTAGGTGAGAGTCACTGGATTGCAGTCAAGAACATCCTAAAGTACTTGAGAAGAACTAATGATGCTTTCTTGATATTTGACGGTGAGGAAGAGTTGCGTGTAAAGGGTTACACGGATGCAAGCTTCTAAACCGACAGAGATGACTTTAGATCACAATCGGGATATGTGTTTTGCCTGAATGGAGCAACGGTGAGCTTGAAGAGTTCCAAGCAAGCGACGGTAGTTGATTCTACAACAGAGACTGAGTACATTGCTGCAAATGGTGCAGCAAAGGAAGCTGTTTGGATTAGAAAATTTGTTTCTGAACTTGGTGTGGTTCCTAGCATTGCGGATCCAGTTGAGTTGTATTGTGACATCATTGGGGCGATCGGGCAATCAAAGGAGCCCAGGTCACACCAAAAATCCTAGCACGTGCTCAGGAAGTTCCAGCTGATTCGAGATATTATCGATAGAGGAGACGTTCGGATATGCAAGATTCCTACATATGAGAATCTTTCAGATCCACTTACAAAGCCGCTTGTGCAGTGGAAGCATGAAGGGCACACTAGGAGCATTGGCATACGAGATGCGTCAGATTGACTCTAGTGCAAGAGGGATACTGTTGGAATAGATGCCCTAGAGGTTGTTGGATTGAATACTAAAAGCCATGCCTTTTGTATTGTATTATATGAATTTGATATTTATGAGAATGGGTTTGGGCAATGTTTTTGCATTATATTATTATTGTGCATAGTCGTCTATTGTTCTACATAGTAGAAGATCTGGTGTGTAGAGTCTAGCTCACACACAGAAGATCTTATCTTCTGTTCTTGTGGAATGAAAGTTGTGAGATCACAATCTAGATGGAATTAGACAAACCATCGGAACGATTGTAGCACATTGTTTTAGTAGGTATGTTTGGCTACAGGAAACAGTATAGTTCATACTATAGTTTCAACTCAATGTGCTAGTATACTTTGTGTATATTGAACAGGACCAAGTTGAGATCATTGTCTTTGTACTGACATAATAAGACAAGCTATGTCTCATGGTTATTATGATTATTTATGCTCCTAATCCTTAGATAGTCAATGTGCACATGTATTTAGTAGTTATTGCTTTGACAAGTCAAGTGAGTGAGATTCCTATGGAATCAATAACCTCGATGAGTTGGGTGATACTATTGAGTCCATGGTGTAAATTGATATATCGAAGGAATCCATGTCCCGGTTATGGGATTGATGATATCCCTTTGATGAAGCTTATAAGTTTTGATTATGTCAAACCCTGCAGGTAGATTACTTGGTGTAGATACTGCTTTCTGACATGACAGATCTTGGCCACGTGGCAGCCATCTAGCACACCATATTGTGCTCCATACACACTGGATCACCAGCCGAGCTGATCCATGTGGGGGCTGCGAGACAGAGCCCTCGCATACCACTGCACGGGACTTGTAGGGACTTAGTGGTTTGGAGGCTAGAGTAAGCCCTGTCGCGTGCGAGCCAAGCCCGCATGCGACCTTTAGTAACTGTTTTGAGAGATTTATGGAACGAGCTCCATAAACCCGGTCAATCCGGTCAAACCCGGTCAACCTCGTAACGGTTCTGGTATTCGCGCACCACGTGCTCTAATGGTCCCTATATACTCGGACGAACGTGCCGTTATGGTTAAGCTAATTAAGCCGCCATTAATGGGCGCATTAACCACACTACAACGGTCACGTTCTCCAGTATATATAGATCGTCAACCTTTCCATACAAAGGAGGACACACTGCCATACGCGGAAGCTCTGCCAAACCTCTGTCTCTCTCTCAGACATTGCTACTGCCTTACTCTCTCCCTACACACACCCCTATTCTTCCTGTGCGATCCTTGATCCACTGCACACGGTGCACACGGAGGTCTCCCCGCCGGAATCTCTTGTGCACATTTTGGTGAACCCGACGTGAAACTTACCAGCAAAAGCAACCATGTCTCAGGAGGATGATGTCAGCAACCGATCGCCTTCCACCGAAACTCCCTCGGGAGACGAGACCCGCCGTACTCCGACGACTCCCGGCGAAGTACCGACGTTAGAGTCTTTGGACGCCACTGTCCAAAGCCAGGCGAAAGCTCTCAAGTCCCAATCTGCGCAATTAGAACAAATCTTGGCTGTTCTGGGCACCCTTGCGCCAAATCCTCCGCCAGCCACCGCTATCACTCAGGGAGGAGGAACCCCTACCGCTCCAGGATTGGGAGTGTCAGCCACACCTCCCAACCCTCATCTGCAGACTCCACCGTCAGCTACGCAGCTGCCTTCGGTTCAAGGATCGACGGCACAGATGCTGCCTCCTGCCGCCCACGCTCCTCAGCCCTCGGCTTTGGCGTCCAACCCAACTTTGCAATACCCTTTGCCTCCCCCGACGATGATCTGGGGAAACGCGGGCAGTCAGTATGCTCCCAATCCTCCAGCGGCGTATGTGTCGCCACCGCCTACGGCAACCCCTGCGTCAACTACCGAGGGGAGCATTCCAGAATGCATGACGTCTCTACAGAAGCGTGTGGACACTATTCTGGCTCATCAGTCATTTGCGGATACCATTATCCCAAAGCTAGACAACGATCCACCCATTCCACGGGAAATCTATCTCATGCCTAACCCGGCGGGGTACAAGGCTCCTAAATGGGATAAGTTCGAAGATGTTAACGGAAACGCACATGAGCATGTCATGCGTTTCATTGATGTCATGGGTCCGTACGGGGCTGATCCCAAACTGCTAATGCGAGAGTTCCCAAAATCTCTTGGGAACGTAGCATACAAATGGTACCGAACATTGGAGGCCGGATCCGTGAAGACTTGGGACGACATGGTCCAGAATTTCTATTCCAAGTTCTTCCAGATGGAAGAAAAGGTGACAATGATCCATCTCTCGCGGATGTACCAGAAGCGTGAAGAGGACGGAATCACCTTCATCAAGAAATTCAGGGCGAAATCCTTGGAGTGCAAAGATCCAATGCTCGAAAGCCGTCTCGTAGAGATATGCCTGCAGTGCATGCGAGATGAATACAAAGGTATGCTCATTAATTTGCAAACACCTACGTTTTCAAAACTAATCGAATGCACGAAGAACATCGAGCCCATAGTCGAGAGACAGAAAAAGAAGAACGCTCCAGAGCGACCTGCGAGCGGCATCACTTACAAGATCGGAAGGTTCAGCTACAAGCGGGGACGCGAAGCAAAGGTTAATACAGTTTCGCCCCAGAAACAAGCGAAGGTTGTGAACTTCGATGCACCGCCTCTGCCATGCTCAGTATAGGAAGCAAGTGACCTCTGCAAACAGTGGCGCAAGGACGGCGTCCTGCCACCGCTCGAGAAAACACCCTCCAAGGAGATGGTGAGGGACCCTAAGTGGTGTGAGTACCACGGCAAGGTCATGCATCCCACCGCCGAGTGCAAGAAACTCAGGTTCGCGTTCGATCAGAAGATGAAGAACGGTGAGCTCATCGTCAGCGACCACCGGAAGGACGTGCGCAACAACCCGCTTCCCGTGCATGCGGAACCGGGCTCGAAGGGCAAAGAGGTCGCTATGATCTCGATCGTCGACTTGGAAGAAGTCGCAGAGGATGGCCTACCCATCGTCGCCGAGGTCCATGAAGACGAAGACTATAGCATGGACACGGAGGATGAACGTGCTGACCGCATGAAAGGGTCGCATGGCTTCAACAAATTCTTCGACGAGATGAATTTCTCCGAGAAGTGTCGGACTGATATGACGAAAGCAATCTTAAGGATAGCGGAGGACTACGAGGAGGACCTCGTAGTCTCCAACGGGAAAGTCATCAGGGCGTCTCGTTCCACAGAAAAGATCATGACCTTTTCTGCCAGCGACAAGAAGACGGATGCGAGTCACCAGAGGCCTCTGTACGTGACCGCCATCATCAACGGCGTCGAATTCAAGCGAGCATTCGTCGATGGAGGAGCAGCGGTTAATGTTGTTCCACTCCACACACTGAAGCTAGCAGGGATCCCCGAGCACAAGGTAGTCAAGCGTCCATCTCCACTGGTGGGATTCGGAAGCGACTCTAGAATGACGATCGGATGGATCCGCCTGGGCGTCCAGATTGGCAAGATCAAGTGCTCGGCGAAGTTCTATGTCATAGACGCGAACACCACATACCACATGATTATAGGTCGAGCCTGGATTCATCGCTTCGACGCAGTCCCTTCGACGGCTCACCAGGTTATGAAAGCTATCTGGAACGACAGAATAGTCGAGATACCGGCTTCGACTAACCCGTTTAACTTGGACGAAGCACATCTCAGCGAGGCGGTGTGGTTCACTGAGATGGCGGACGAGCAGACACCCGGGCCGTTCAACCCTACTCCTTTGCCTCTCTGGGAGGACATCAAGGACCAGTCACCTGCGGGCGTGATGGTGACAAGGGAAGATGCCAAGGAAAAGCCGCCTACACGCGAAGAGGCGCCACGTATCGCATATCATCGAAAGAATGTGTACACCCTGAAGAGGATCGCAAAGCATGACCCCGAGGGCAAGGAGATAGAGAGCTTCTACGCCAATGGGAAGAAATGCTATCGCATATGAAGGTGCGCGGGGATGTCCTCACGCGAGCATGGGGATATCCCTGGGCAAATCAATCAAGTCGAGCAAGTTGCGCTGACAAAAGAGCCAACACAGGGCGCTCCAGACGAGAAACTCAAAGAAGCGCCTGAATGCATGGAAGACAGGCCAAGACCACAAAAGCAAGAACTAAAGGAAGTGTTCCTCAGCCCGAACGAGGAAAAGAAAAGGCCAGTCTTCCTGAGTGCGGACCTCACAAGCGAAGAGAAACAAGGGCTGCTGCAGCTCCTAACTGAGTACAAGGACGTGTTCGCATGGGAATATGATGAGATGCCAGGTCTGGATACAAGCATCACCATGCACCGTTTAGACATCATCCCAGGGTCTAAACCGGTCAAGCAAAGCACCAGAAGCTTCAGGCCAGAACTCAACGTGAAGATCAAGCAGGAGATTGTCAAACTCCTAGATGCCAAGTTCATAGAGCCAAATCATCATCCCACATGGCTGGCCAACATCGTGCCGGTGGTGAAGAAGAACGGACAGCTCCGCATCTGCGTGGACTTCCGAGATCTCAATCGCTTCTGCCCTAAGGACGATTTCCCACTACCCAACATCGATTTGCTTATCGATTCAACAGCAGGCCATCGCATGTTCAGTTTCATGGACGGTTTCAGCGGGTACAATCAAATCAAGATGGATCCCGAAGATGCGCGGAAAACTGCATTCATCACTCCCGTGGGGGTATTCAACTACACGGTAATGCCGTTCGGTCTTAAGAACGCGGGCGCGACCTATCCGCGAGCCATGATGGCTCTATTCCACGACATGATGCACAAAGAGGTGGAATTCTACGTGGATGACCTGGTGGTTAAATCCAAGCACGAAGCGGATCACCTTGCAGACCTGCGAAGGGTGTTCAACAGATGCAGGAACTTTCAACTGAAGATGAACCCCATGAAATGCGCATTCGGCGTGACCTCGGGGAAGTTTTTGGGATGCGTAGTCCTTCGCCAAGGGATCGAGCCTGACTCTGCGAAAGTGTCAGCCATCACCAGCATGACGCCACCCCATAACCAAAGTACCTTGAAAACATTCTTGGGAAAACTGTCGTACCTGCGGAGATTCATCCCAGCAATTGCAGAAATCACATGCTGTTTCAGCACTCTTCTCAAGAAGGACGCCGCGTACAACTGGGCTCCGGACCACGAAGCCGCATTCGAAAAGCTGAAAGAGCTGCTCACGTCCTCAAAGATAATGATCGCGCCTCAGCTGGGATCACCGCTGCTGCTATATCTTACATCAACAAGGAGATCTATAGGAGCACTCTTGGCTCAGGAGTACGAAGGCCAAGAGAGGCCCATCTACTATATCTCTCGCATTGTGCAGCCTGCTGAATCAAGGTACACAGATATCGAACGTCATTGCCTTGCTTTATTCTTTGTGATAGAGAAGTTGAGACACTATTTTGCATCACACAAAGTAGTGGTGGTTACCAAGAGCGACCCCATAAGATATTTGCTAACTCACACTACTCCGGGCGGGAGATTGGCAAAATGGTACATGACCATCTCTCAATACGATATCACATGCGTGAAACCAAGAGCGATCAAGTCGCAGGCGGTAGCAGATCTGTTGGCACAGTTTCCTGACAACAGCCACGAACCCGTGATTGAAGAAGAGCTCGAAGGCCCTGAAATCTACGCAATCGACGTGCCCTATTGGAGCCTCCACTTCGACGGTTCGTCAACCAAAAAAGGCGGAGGCATTGGGATAGTCTTGACAAAGCCAGATGGGGAAGTCATACAGATGTCCGCAAAGCTCAACTTCGCGGTCACGAACAACGAGGCGGAATACGAGGCTCTCATCGCGGGACTCCGTGCGGCGAAAGCTTTGGAGGTGAGCAACTTAACGGTCATGGGAGATTCCAAACTGATTGTTAAGCAAGCCTCGGGCGAATATGGTTTGAAGGAGATCAACCTCCTGTCATACCGCACCCTAGTACAAAAGCTGATGCAGCAATTCTGCGATGTGAAATACGAGCACAAGCCCCGAGCGGACAATAGGCACGCAGACGCCTTAGCAACCTTGGGATCTAAGGTCAGTATAGACAAGTGCCCCGCAAGGATTTCCATCGAACTGCGAACATCGTCGGCATTAACAGAGGATGCGTGCGACGACGAACACATGGATGACGCAGACTGGCAGAAAGCAATCCTGCAAGCTATTGCGAAAGGCACCAGCAGCGAAAGCTGGGCACTCACAAAAGGATACTGCATCCACGACAACACCCTTTACTACAAGGGTCCTGGAGGAATACTCATGCGATGTGTCTCCGAGCAAGAGGGACAACAGCTGTTAGAAAAGATTCACCAACACGCTTGCGGAGAAAGCGAGGTGTCAATCTACAGAAAGGCTTAGAGATATGGAATTCATTGGCCAGGCATGTCAACAGCTGCAGCCCTGATACAAGGGAAGTGCGAAAGTTGTGCACTAATCAAAGATTCTCTACTCGTCGCCTTAATCGATGACGACACGGACTGGAGGAAGCCACTGTTTGATTTCCTCACCCAGGGCATCGGTCCCATCCGACCAACGTCGCACGGGAATCATTTCATTCTCACCGCAACTGAGCTGTTCACCAAGTGGGTGGAAGCAATACCACTAAAGACGGCAAATGCGCTGGCTGTGGTCAACTTTATCCAAGAAAGCATCGTATGCAGGTTCGGAATCCCAAACACCATTCTTTCAGATAACGGTACTCCTTTTGTTAATCGCCAGGTAGCTGCGAAATTAGCGGAGTACAATATCAGGCAGATATGTTCTACCCCTTACTACCCAAAGGGAAACGGACAAGCCGAAGCGACTAACAAGACGCTGTTGAGAATATTGAGCAAGATGGTCGCAGACGACCACAAGAAGTGGGCCGACTCTCTAAGCATAGCTCTGTGGGCCTACAGAACTTCTCCAAGGACACCCACAGGGGCCTCACCATTTCTACTGTGTTATGGGGCCGAAGCTGTAATACTTGCGGAGGTTAGAGTCAATTCGGCAAGACTGGCTTTCCATGCACTCTATGAAAATCAACGTGATCATGACTTAGTCTTGCTGGAAGAAAAGCGAGAACAAGCTAAAAGGACCAACAAGTGGTACCAGGAAAGAATCGCTCGCGCCTACAATAAGACAGTCCAGCGAAGAGATTTCGCAGTCGGAGACCTGGTCTTGCGCGCATCTGACCACTGTATGCGAGAAGCAACTCACCCAAAATTCGCAGCTAATTGGGAAGGACCCTTCGAAGTCACAGAAGTCTTCGATAGTGGCTACTGCAGCATACGAAGGTTGCACGGCACAACCTCAACTCCGAGTTCAGTCAACATGCGCTGGATTAAGAAGTACTATCCCTGACTTCTCTCATTTCATACGTTTTATGATAACGTGCTTAATGTCTTATGTGGCTACGATTTACGCAATCTCCTCTCCCATATGAGAGGATTGTAATCTCATCTCTCCCATATGAGAGCATTGTAATAAAAGAATTCTCCCAAATGAGAAGTTCACATTTCTAGCTGTTTATGTTGCTCTATTCAGTTTGTTATTATTTTAAACAATGGTTTATTCGCTGCAATAGCAATCAATGCAAATGCGATCTTAAGTGATCATCTAAGCCTATCTCTTACGATAGCAACCGATGCAAATGTGATCTTAAGTGATCATCTAAGCCTATCTCTTACGATAGAAACCGATGCAAATGCGATCTTAAGTGATCATCTAAGCCTATCTCTTACGATAGCAGCCAATGCAAATGCGATCATAAGTGATCATCTAAGCCTATCTCTTACGATAGCAACCGATGCAAATGCGATCTTAAGTGATCATCTAAGCCTATCTCTTACGATAGCAACCGATGCAAATGCGATCTTAAGTGATCATCTAAGCCTATCTCTTACGATAGCAACCGATGCAAATGTGATCTTAAGTGATCATCTAAGCCTATCTCTTACGATAGCAGCCAATGCAAATGCGATCTTGAGTGATCATCTAAGCCTATCTCTTACGATAGCAGCCAATGCAAATGCGATCTTAAGTGATCATCTAAGCCTATCTCTTACGATAGCAGCCAATGCAAACGCGATCTTAAGTGATCATCTAAGCCTATCTCTTACGATAGCAGCCAATGCAATGCGATCTTAATTGATCATCTAAGCCTATCTCTTATGATAGCAGCCAGTACAAATACGATCTTAATTGATCATATAAGCCTATCTCCTACGATAGCAACCTGTCTAAATGCGATCTTAATTGATCACCCAAGCCTATCTGTTACGATAGCAACTTATGTGCAAAGCGGCTTTACTTGATCGCTCAAGCCTATCTGTTATGATGGCAACGCATGCGCAAAATGATCTTATTAGATCTTCTAAGAGTCTATCCGTTGCGATAGCAGTTTATGTGAGAAATGACCTCAATCGATTCTCTAATAAAGCCTATCTGCCATGATAGCAATTCGCACCACTTAACGATCTTAATTGATCCGCTAAAGACTATCTACTACGATAGCGACGTTGTGAAAATGATCTTAAATGATCCACAATGGCCAACCACAAGCCCATCTGTCGGGATGGCACAGCTGCGAAGATACGATCTCGAACGATCTAAAGAAACACCCGCGAATCAATATATCGCAGATGCGAAACAATTACATAGCATCATGCAAGGCGAAATATGCCGAAACGCATGCGAAATTGTATTTTGTTGTAAAGAGACAGCAGATAATACAGAAAGCTATTTATCATTACGAGTCAAATGACTTACAATTTATCTATCTAGATAGCAGCTTACAAGCGAAAAGCTCAAATCTAATTACGCAGCCAATACGGCTTACAATACATTCGAAAAATGTCTGACAAGTCAGAGACACAGTACGGAAACCCGGACTGCAAAGGATGAACCCACCGGTTTCAAACACCGGCTACGCAACGCCCAGATCTGCGGGTGAACATCTGTAGCAGGGGGGATCTTGCTCTAAAAGAGCCACATGAAGCCATACGCTCAAGATCCCGGTATCCGACAAGACCGTTGTCAGATATGCACCCCATAACATTTGCCCAAGGAACCACCGGTTCCGGCGATCCACAGGCAAGCAGAAGCTCCAAAGGGCAAGGGCTCCTTGTAGACGGGGATGAACGCGACGGTTCGTCACCCCGAGCTCACAAACGTGAAAGTGACGGATTCTTCTCCGGAGATGCTGAAGAAGAATTCCGCCGTTCATTACGAGACGGTAGCACGGTCACTTCGGCGCTGCACCTCACCACGAGGCGGCCGGAAACATGACCTGCACACATAATACACGAAGAAATTTCTTCGAACAAACATGAGATATTATCTGCATCTTCTTTATGATGGTTATAAAGAGCAATAAGCCTCATAAAGTGGATCTTGGAAACTATTTATATAGCACAAAGCGCAAACTCAGGATTCAAAACTTGAAGTTGCCATGAATCAACGAAAAACAAGCGTTGAAGCCAGCAGTCGTAAGGACTCACGGCAAAGCACATGTTTGGGATGAAGAACCCAAATAGCAAAGACAGGATTTATATAGACCCTGTACAGACTCTTCGGTTGCCTGAGATGAGTCAGCAAAATTCAAAAAGAGGGTAAGTTCAATCACTTACGCCTTGAAAAGCGGTAACAATCAATTACCCTACTAAAGGCTACGACGATTCAGTTGCGTATCCTAATAAATGACGGATAGTCATGATTCGGATGGACTTCCCAACGGAAGCGTGCTTATCTGCCGAGAAATTAGCGCGAAAATCAAGCAGAGAATCAATTGCTGATGTCATAATTGGATATGCACAGAAATGTCCAATCAAATCCCGGAAAAGGGCAAAATGGGAAAATTCATTGTTCTTGTTAAAAAAAAAGGGGGGAGAAACCCTAGCAACATTACATTAATGTTCAAGACATTACATTAATGTTTCAGCTATTTTTCTTGCTATTTTTGCAAAATTCGAAAAATCAAAGCAAGTTCTTGATTAAAGAGTCTTGGGGCGCGAACTGCTCGCTCAGCTTCTCTACCTGCTCCACTTCTTGCTTCAGTAGCTCGCACCTGGCATTCATCTCATGATACAGCTTTAGAGCTTCATCAACCTTTTGCTTCTGCTGCTCCACCTTCTGCATCTCGACTGCGAGATTCTGGTGACCGAGTTTCAAAGTTACGGCTGCGCGAATCAGCGTGACTCTGTCCTTAAGAAACTTGAAGCCCATTCTGCCTTGGACTTTGGTCACGAGGTTTTGGCACATGCCACATAACAGTTCAGCACTCTGGACCGAAATGGTCGCGGGTGTAGCTGCAGACAGCTGCTCCAAAATCCAAATGGCTTCAGTAAGGAACAGCCTCCTGTCAAAAGGCCCGATCTCCAGAGATCTCACAAACGAGCGAGGGTACCTGAGACGCATTCGAACCACCCAGTCTACATCGGTTTGCTTCAAACCTAAGGAGACGTCAAAGATAAGTTATGATGTCAAAGCTCGCAAGCGAATAATGCGACGTGCGAACAGTAAAGCTCTACTTACCAGTTCCTTCCAGAATCTCATGAAGATAAGGAATGCGGGCTGCCGGGTTGTTCGAAGACTGCCCTCGCTCCATGACTCTCCTATCAGCTGCGAGCTCCAACCTCTCATAGTCAGGAGGAAGAGTGTAGGCCGCACCAGCTGCGACTGCATTCCCAGCCTGCGAGCCCCAAATGCTCCACGCAGGAATAGGTGCCTCTGGCTCAGTCATCGCCGGAGGCGAGGGGGCAGCCGCAGTCGCTTGTCGAAGGACACTCTCAGATGCGGAAGCATTAGCAGCAGTTGTCCTTATCTCTTGAGCACTAGCATGGACATCTTCATCCATCAACACAGTGTCAGCTCCAGCATCGTCGGAAAGCTCGATGATGTCCTCACGAGGCTCACCCGTGTGGTCAGCAGCTGCGACGGGCTTCTCGGTATGGGAGCTCGGAATTGGAACATAGGACGCAGAAGGCTGACTTCTCTGCTCCAACTCTGGTTCTTCAGCATGACCTGCGACATTAAATGCGATGACATGAGGTAACTTGCGTTATAAGTTATTTTGCTATCTTTGCTAAAGCTAAGAGAAAGCACCTCCACGCGAAGGTGGGATTGAGGTATCCTCATCATACACTAAGGACGTGGAACCATGCCCTATCAGTGTGTCCTCACTAAGCAAGTCTTTAAGAGAAGCGTGACCTGGGATGCGAATAAGCCGGTCATGATTCTGCCTTAAAATGCTAAAAGCCTAGTACGTGCGAATCACTCAAATAATTACCTGAGGGTTCTCCGCATTTGCCTACTAACCAACGACGAATGTCAGCCTTTGACACACCATGCTTCAACGCACCCACAATAACATCTCTATAAGTTACTGCGAGATTGAAGATCTCACCTTTATCGCCGCCTGCGATCTCTTCGAAGTCTGCTTGGACTTGCTCTAGTGCTGCTGCATCCTCTCCGGGAACCTCATCTTCCTCCTCCACATGAGGAGCCACTTCTTCGGGAAGCTCGTCTTCCTCGCCGACTGGACGCACTAAGTCGTCAACATGCTGCTCTTCGAGGCTCCGCTGTTTCACACGCTCGAGCTCCTCTTCCTCTCGCCGCCTTCTTCTTTCAGCAGCTTCCGCGGCTGTCTTCCGGGACTCAGCAAGAACGTCCTCGCTTATGGGCTCATCTGGAATGCCAGAATGGACATCTCTCTTTTGTCTCTTGGCCACAAAGCCACCAACGCTTTCATCATCATCATCTGCGAATACACAATTGGTTCAAAGAAAAGAATGGCAAAGAAGTTATGATGACGGGAAAGGAAATGCGACGGAAGTACCTCCTGATTCTTCCTCGTGCATCACAACCGTTACTTCTCCTTCATCACTTGCTTGAGGCTCCTGCCTCTCTTCCTCTTCCTCTTGGTTGAATGGAACAAAAGTCTCAACTGCGAGATCTTTTCGCACTTTGCTGGGCATGCGACCTTTGCCTTTGTCCTTGATAGAAAGGGACCTCACTGGGGGAGAAGCTGGAGCACTTCTAGGGGAAGAAATCGTAATTCCCTTTTGCCTAGGTCTCTTCACTCTCGGCGCCGCAATCGCTGGAGGGGACGGGTCATCTCTGGGAGGAGACGGAGCCGGAGGATTGTCTATCAGCGAGTCGGCAAAAGCCTTCATGACTGCGCGAACCTTTGTTTCGATCTCGGCGTCCATCCTCCATGCTAGCCGGAACGACTCCCCTTGCCTTCTGGTGGCAACAATGGTGTTAACCAGCGATTTGGAGCGATCACCAGCTGCGAACCTCCGTACATGACACTAAAACAGCACAGAATGAAAGTATCAGCGTAAGAAAATCAAAAAGCTTAACGCACGCGAAGAAGTTGCTTACCTCAGCAAACGCCTTGCTATATCTGACGACATGCGTGTCGCCCTTCTTGATTGCGGCGACTTGCTCCTTCAGAATGAAATCAGGGCACAAATGGTTCTCACGGTCCCACAGTGAGTAGCAACCATACTCAGACTCGCTCAAACTGCAATTGGGGCGAAACGGAAAAGAGTTTCTTTTGAGCAAGGGGGCCCTACCTGGCTGCGCCGCCGCCTCCGTCTCAATCCTCGTTTGCTGGGCAACCCAGTATGCGAGCCAGTTCTGGGAACAACCACCCTCGCGAGTTCCCGCAGGCTGCTCAAAGGGAAGATTGCTCATGAAGACCGTCTTGCACTCCTTTGTCAGCAAGCGCTTGTAGCATCCTCTGATAATAGACTGGGGCCAGATTGACGGGGCCACCGCATCAAAACCAAACTGAGGAGAAACCCGAGTGGGGTCAACATCCACTGTAAGCTTTTCATACCTTGGCGCGAGCTCACGAATATGCTCTGCAAGGGCAGGAAAGGAACCTCGCAGACACCAGCAAAAGAACTCGCGATAGCGCTCGTGGAAATGCGGTCCCTTCTCAAAGAGAAGTTCTTCTGAGAAGACCATAACCTTGGAGGGGTATAGCTTTGGAAACCATCGTACATTCTCGATACGCGTGGCATAGGGACTGGCAGTAAACTCCTTCCGTTTGTCGCATATCAAACTCCAAGCGCACTTGGTGTTGCTTGCTCCAAACCATCTCGCAGCTCTTCCGCTGTTGCGTGCTTCTGTCTCGCCTGGGGGACACCACTTATCAAGTTGAAGAGCAGTTGGAGCATAAGACGGCCAGCGCTCGAAAACCCACATTGTCAAAAAGGAAATATTGACAAAGGTCAGGACATCGAGGCGGCCACGCGACTCCCTCATACCCAGAACCAGCTGATCGAGCCTATAATACAGCGTGCCCAAGACCAAGGGTCCGAGTGCGACTCTCTGGCCAAGAGCGAGCCTCACAGCAAGTGGCAGCACATGGTAGAAGACTCCGTCATGGGGGTGACCATCAATCAGGTACCTCGACAGCCAGGCACAGAGAAAAGCACAAAGGGTCAAATGATAGCCCTTGCCCTCTACGTAATTCTCGGCCTCCGGGTCCTCACTCAGAAGTTTCTTGGTAATACCGATGTTCGCATAGTCTCGGAAGAAGTACTGCAACCATTTGTTCCAGGTATTCTTCGCAGACGTATCAACCAGCTGCCAGTTCGGAAGGGGCTTTGTAGTGGTCCACCGAGTGGAGATTTTCTTTACCTCTGCTAGGCATTCCTCCATCTGCGTAAACAAGGCGATCTCCGCAGATGTCCTCAAAGGACTCAAAGGGTCCACTTCACCCATGGGGGAAAGCTCGTACAGCATTTGCACGTCCTCGAGCGTGGGGGCAGCCTCGAACTCAGCAAAATGGAACGTGTGAGTCGCAGGCGAGTAACGGGACAGAAGGTCTAGAAGCATGGATTGATCCAGCTTCACGGCAGCACCCTTCATAGCACGGATAGCAAAGTATACGCCGGCTTCATTAAGAGTCTCGGCGTGATGATCCAACACGTGGTCAATCCACTCATCCATATAGTCCAATTTCTGGACGAACGCCTGAGTAGAAATCGCAGTATATGGGAAGTGCCCGTTCTCGATCCCCAATCGAACTACATCCTCGGAACCAACCAACTCGAGCAGGGCTGAGTTAACTGAGCGAGTTAGCGTCAGCAATCGCTCAACTGGAACAGGATCAGGCATCCTCTTCGCCTTTACCCTCGCATGGTAGAAATCCTTGCCGCCTAAAAAGGGGGCTTTTCGCCACAGGGCCTGCGGGAGGTCGGGTATCTCTTCATCTTCCTTCACGGGTCTGGTTACTCTTGTCTTGGCCATTCCTGTGGAAGAGCAAGAAAAAAGGGGGGAGAAATACCACACTTCAGTTTGAATTTTGGAATTCAAAGATCTATGCAAAGGAAGACGAACAGTTCCGGTATCGATTTCAGAAATTGGGAAGTTGCAAGATCCAATATTATTGAAAGATTAAAACGAAGCAGGTTCAAAGATCAAAGCCTCTTCACAAATTTCATGGGTTTACAGATTCAACGCAGTTCAAGGCAAACACTGGTATCTTAAATCAAAAGTAAACAAGGCCAACCTTGTTTTCTTGAAGCCTGCTTGGATATGCACAATTGAAGAATACGATTTGCAGTTCTGAACTGGTGATTGATTATCTGGATCTGCTCTCGAAGATCTCCGGGTACCATTCACTTTAAGAGAAAGAAGTGATGCTTTGCAATAATGGGGGATACAAGGTATTTATCCAAAACAATGAAGGGTTGCGTCCTTTCGATAGTCGAATCGCAATCGTCACCGTCGAATCGCGCAATCACAGGACAAGCTGGCGTCACGCCTAAAACCCTAAAGGTCAGACGGCACGACTCTAGGGGTTTTAGGTCATAATGACACGCACGGGGGCTGAACTTACCCGTATTTGAATTGGTGCGTGGCGGCGACGCGTATGTTGGTTTCCGCGCATGGAAGTCTATACGGCTATGAGTCTTCACGCGCAGAAAGGGGGCTAATGTAGATACTGCTTTCTGACATGACAGATCTTGGCCACGTGGCAGCCATCTAGCACACCATATTGTGCTCCATACACACAGGATCACCAGCCGAGCTGATCCATGTGGGGGCTGCGAGACAGAGCCCTCGCATACCACTGCACGGGACTTGTAGGGACTTAGTGGTTTGGAGGCTAGAGTAAGCCCTGTCGCGTGCGAGCCAAGCCCGCATGCGACCTTTAGTAACTGTTTTGAGAGATTTATGGCACGAGCTCCATAAACCCGGTCAATCCGGTCAAACCCGGTCAACCTCGTAACGGTTCCGGTATTCGCGCACCACGTGCTCTAACGGTCCCTATATACTCGGACGAACGTGCCGTTATGGTTAAGCTAATTAAGCCGCCATTAATGGGCGCATTAACCACACTACAACGGTCACGTTCTCCAGTATATATAGATCGTCAACCTTTCCATACAAAGGAGGACACACTGCCATACGCGGAAGCTCTGCCAAACCTCTGTCTCTCTCTCAGACATTGCTACTGCCTTACTCTCTCCCTACACACACCCCTATTCTTCCTGTGCGATCCTTGGTCCACTGCACACGGTGCACACGGAGGTCTCCCCGCCGGAATCTCTTGTGCACACTTGGTAATCTGGACATATCAAATAAGTTAAGTGGTAAGGATCAAGGAATTTGGGAAAAGGTCGATTAAATGAATTAGTCAGTAATTAATTTAATCGACAGATATCTGTAATATTAACATGGGGAGATAATAAGTATTTAATAACAGGAGCTCTAAATATTATTTTTTTGAGAATATGGACAGGAGTGCAATAACAGTTATTTAGTGGTACTAACTGTTATTAACTTTATTCGGACTAGGTTCGGGTGGAACCAGAAGTCCTAATAAAGTTAGGAGCCTGATTCGTATTTTCTCCTCCAGGTCCCTCCCGTAGCCTATATAAGTGTCCTTAGTCTTAAGAATTCGTATGCTCCAGATACACACCGAAATCTAGGGTTTCGAGAGTGAGAGCAATTCGTCTGGAGGCCAAGAAGGATTCTGGAAGCAGCAAGCCCACACTTGCATCCAGGAAGAACTTCAGGAATACGGGAGAAGATCAGGAGTGTTTTCAGACCTACATCAGATAGCTTGGACGCAGGTATGAACCCTAATTCCGCCTAGTAGGGTTTTTAGCGTTCATGTTGAAACAAGTTTTAATCGGTATAGCAGACATGCAATCGAACTGGTCCAGCGATTCGCCTCTCTTCAGAGGCAATCTAGTTTAATATGAATTTATTGTGGCTAGAACATTCATTGTATTATTTATTGGATATTTAATATAACGAAGTCCTTAGATTTACAATTGTGTTGTTTATCCTAAATATCCCTAGTCCATTATAATGATTAATGGGACAATCATCTATAGACTAGTATGGGGTTGGATTGATATAGAGATATCATGATCCAACACATGGGTGTGCATTAAGGGTAATGGCGCACTGGATTGACCCATCTCCTGGAAGGCTACATACATGTTATATTAAAGTCACAAGCGCTTCTCGCGGTACAATGGTATTGTCATCCTTAGACTTGAAGTCACTAGATATTCTAGTTGTGGATTATTGTGATTTTGGTAGCGTCAAACGCTACACCGTAAATGGGTAGTTATAAAGGCGTGTACCGGATACAATAAGAAGCAAGCTTAGAGATCCTAGTGGACGTAGATAGAATTTGTCCCTCCCACATAACGGGAGAAAATATCCTAGGCCACTCGAGGGACAGTGCCTATAGAATGTCTGGCCAGACTCAAATAAATCAATATATGTCATATTGATGTTATTTGTACGAATAAGGCTAATATATGTCATATTGATGTTATTTGTACGAATAAGGCTATTCGCAGGATCGAGAAACTATGGATTGGATATACGAGTGTGACTTGTATGTCTCGTTTTCAATCCGGATATAGAGACAAAGGGATGAGACAATTACTTGTACAAGGTTTGTCGGATGACTATTCTATTACTTGGCTAGAATGGATGTTTTGCTAGAAACCGCTCCATATTAGCAAATTGTTGCTACCAACAAGATAGAACCTATGGGGTCACACGCTATATAGAGTTGAAATAGATTCGGGAATTAATTAATATGATTAATTAATTATAAGGATCACTTTGCAATACCTTGCAAACTTAGTAGGACTAATTTGCAAGGAAGGGACTAAATTGAATTCTAGTAGGACTAGAACAGGTCCTTTAGGTAGTTGACAAGGATTTGTTGGACTATATAAAGGATGCTCCTTCCTTCCTTCCCAGACTTATGAGCCTTTTTTATCATAACTTGAGTGGGAGAGAACAAAAGGAGAGAGAGCAAGCAACAAAGGGCCGAACCCGACCCTTTGCCGCCGCCCCCTACCCCGTCGGCCACCAAGGAGGCCGCCGCCTCCTTGCTGCCTCGTGTTGCGTGATTTCTTCTTCCTCTTCCTTCGTTCCTAGCTAGCACAAAGGAGAAGGAAGATCTAGATCTCAACTCTAGGCGTTGATCAACTATAGAGACGTGACACAATTCACGTTACAAGTCATCAAAGGAGAAACCCTAAGGTGTGTAACTTGATTTCTTTCTTTACCATCGTTATGTATCTTGTCCTGTGATCCTTGGAGGGTATTGATGGATAAATTATATTTTCCGCGGCGTATCCATGATCAAAACCCCACATTGACATCAATGACATGAAACTTTGCAGAGCACTTGATTTGGCCGATCTTGATCCCTAGGCGGATCCATCCAACAGTCATCCGCGAGTCGTTACCGAAGCCCATCAGAGGCGATGGCTGCTTGAAAATCTTGCTCTCTGGGATACCAGCAACTCAAGAGTGTTGAGTGGTATCACATTTACTGCAGCTCCTCCGTCGATGAAAGCCCTCTCGAACTCGACCCCATTGACTACTGCTGTCACATACAGTGGTCCTTGGTGGTTAGCATCTGTCTTCTTATCTGCTTGCGTGAAGGTCATTTCCAAGCCTGTGGATCGCGCATCCCTGGCAACTTCTCCATTCGAAACCAACAATTCCTCTCCAAAGTCTCCAGCCACTCTTAGGATCGCCTTTGTCATCTCCTGCCGGCACTTGCTTGAGAAGTTCATATCATCGAAGAGCTTCTCAAACTTGTGCGAGCCCTTCATTCGTTCAGCTCGAGAGTCTTCTGTGTTCAAGGAGTAGTCCTCATCTTCGCAGATTTCGGCTATGACTGGGATACCTTCTTCTGCGACTTCCTCATAATCGCAGATGGATGTCATTTTTATATCCTTTCCCTTAGGCTCCTATTGAGAGTGGGAAGGCAACGGATTGTTGCGTACATCTTTTGTTGGCTCATCAATGACCAGCTATCCTTCCTTATTTTTCTGTCCACCAGCCATCTCAGTTTCCTGCACTCCGTGGTTGGGTGCATGACTTGACCATGGCATTCACACCATCTGGGGTCTCGCAGCTGTTCTCCCGTCGGTTGTGCTCCAAATCAGGTAGGACCCCATCTTTCCTCCACTGCTTGCATAAGCCTGTGACTTCTGCGATCGAGCACGATAGCGGAGGTGGCTCCTTTGGTGGACCTCGCGGTTGTTTTGGATCCGAGACCGCATTAACGTCAGACTCGCGTCCTCGCTTGTAGCTAAGCCGCCCAACCTTGAAGCCAGAGCTTGCTGGTGCCCGGTCATTCGTGTACCTCTTCTTCTGCCTCTCCACCAGTGGCTCGATGTTCCTGGTGCAGTCAATCAACTTTGAAAAAGTAGGAATGTTCAGGTTGATTAACATACCTTTATACTCATCGCACATACCCTGGAGACAGATCTCCACAAGGCGGCTCTCAGCCACTTCATCGACGCACTCCAGCGACCTGGTCCTGAATTTCTTGATGAATGTGACGCCTTCCTCGACGTGCTTCTGGTACATGCACGACAGATGAATCGTCGTGACCTTCTCCTCCACTTGAAATAATTTGGTATATAACTTCTTGACCATATCCTCCCAAGTCTTGATCGAGCCTGCCTCCAGGGTTCTATACCACTTTTATGCGACCGTTCCCAAAGACTTTGGGAATTCGCGCATGAGCAGCCTTGTGTCAATTCCGTGTGGGCCCATTAAATCAACGAACCGCATCACATGCTCCAGCGCGTTTCCGCTGACTTCGTCAAATTTCTCCCACTTAGGTGCCTTGTACCCAGCAGGGTTAGGCATCAGATAAATATCGTGCGGGGTTGGCGGCGCGCTATCAACCGGGATGACGGTATCCGCAAAGCACTGGTTCGCGATCAGATTGTCTAACCTTTGTTCCAGGGGCATCACGTTGGAAGGCGCACTTCCTCCTGGGGTAGACGATGGAGTCGCTGCGAGCCCATGTATGTAGGGCATGCTAGGATCGTAGGGAGGTGGAGGTGCATAACTCGCCTGGACTCCAGTCGGGTATGACGACAACACGGGGTACGGTGATGGATTCCCAGCAGCTGCACGTTCTGGCTGATAACCGGGCACGAGAGGTGCCTATGACGACAATCTTGGTTGCTGGGGCGCCGGGCCCTGAGGAAAGGAGGCTGAATCGAAGACGATGGATCCGATTGAGCAGGGATATGTGGCTCTTGTGCCATGGTTGTCCCTTGAGGGACTGGAGCTCCTTGAGTAGCATTTTGGGCAAGCCCTCCCAGGATCGCCATGATCTGGGCTATCTGGGTTGATTGGGCCTGCATAGCCCTAGCTTGGCTCTGGATTATGGCGTTCAACATCTCCAAGGAAGGATTGTTCCCAGAAGTGGTCTGAACCTGGTCATTGGTATTGGTGGTGATGTTAAGTGGGTTCTCCTCTCTCGAGACATCTTCCCTTAAGGGAGACTGGTTGCCTTCACGGGGGTTGGTTTCCTGAGACACGATTGCAGAGAATTTTGAAGGTGGGTTCACGTCGGGTTCACCAAATTTTTAAAAGGAAATCCTAAAGGAAGATTCAAGTGTACACCTGTAACAGGAAACAAGAAAAAGAATGGAAAGCACAGAAAGATTGTAGGAGAGTGTAGGGGAATAGTAAGTAATGGTCAACTGTTCTTGAGAGAGAGACATTATAATGACTAGCAAAAGATCTGAGAGTTCCCATAGAAGGCTAACGTTCCTATATATAGTAGGGAAGTGACCGTTACGAGGGGTTAATGCGCCCATGAATGGCGGCTAAATATCCTCCTCGTAACGGCACGTACGACCGTATACATAGGGCACATTACACGAATGTCCGCATATGTAGGGACCGTTACACGATCGACCGCATTTATGGGACACGTGGGCAACGTCTCTTACTCTAACCTCCAAGCCACTAAGTCCCGACAACTCCCGCGCGGTTAGTATCGCGGGCTACCCTGTCTAGCAGCCCCCATGTGGCTAAGTATGAATATAAAGATAGTGATTGAGTGATACTGGAGTACCGTTGAACCTCCTGGATAGCTGCCACGTGGATGACGATCGATCTGCTCAAGATGTACTATCTACATTGGGCTACAATTTTCTCAGCACCAAATACACCGTCACACTTAGGCCGGGCAGTATTTTCTCAAATTACAGAGATCCTCCAACAAGAATATGAGGCTCAATTTGGGGTCTCAATATTCCGGAAAAATGGAAGTTCATGCTTTGGAAAGGCGCCCACGAGAAGCTTCACACAAAACATTTCCTTAGTAACCGTCTCAATAAAAAAAGAGGATACTTGCGTTCATGCTCTAGTTACAAGGAGACGCTTGATCACATGTTCTTCGAATTTCCTCGTGTTAACCCACTTTGGGACAATTGTACCTTCAAGCCTTCCATTGGGATATCATTTTGCGATAGCCTTAAGGACATTGTTTATCGAAATGATACTCAAGCCATTCACACCATGTGGGCTATCTGGAGGGGGAGATGCAGTCTGATTTTTAAAGCTGTCCCCTTCACGTATAGAGAAGCTCGTAACCGAATGAAGGATGAAGAACATCCTGTTTCTCAAGCCATCAAGAGGTCTACCACAACCCATACTCGAAAGTTCCCCCCCCCCCCAATATACTCATGTTATCATCACTGACCTGCATATTCCAAGCAATCACACTTGGGCTATTGAAGTCGATGGTGCTTGAGATGAAAGGGACATCTCTTTTGAGGCAAGTCTCCACACTAAAGGAACTAATAACAGTAACTGGACATTTGGAATTAGAACTAACGCCTCGAGTGCTCTTCAGTCTGAGCTCCTTGCCATTAGCCACAGAATTGACTTTGCATTGCATCATAAATTATCTCACGTTAATATTATTACTGATTCTTCTATGACTTTATCTCTTCTTGAGGGGACCAGGAGGCCGGCGATCCATGATGCCGCCATTATGTGGAATATCAATGAAGCCATGGATCACTTATCTTTTTTGTTGCATTTCTAAAATTGATCGCTCAGGGGTGGCAACTGCCCATAAGGCAACTAGGCTAACTATGTTTGATAATCATCCTATGTAACTTGTTGTTGATGTTGGACGTTTTTTGATGTTATTTTGTCTTTGCGGCATCCTTTGTATCTTGGACTCTCGTTTGTTCTGTAATATCATGGTTGATGGTTATTTAAAAAAAAAATCATATCTAAAGTTTAGTCCATTTATCACTAACCCCGTTTGCTCTTTCACAATTTTGTCAACTCATTTATCATTAACCCTTTTCCTCTGTCACAAAATTACTCATGCCATGATGAATAATTTGGTCAAAATTATTATAAAAAAAGTAGTGATTCGAAAATGTGAAGGATGAACAAATCCATTTATCATACAATGACTTTGTTTAATAACTTCCTTATCATTGAATCTTGTACCGACTGGTTCGATTTTATGGCTCTGCCCCTACCTAAAATCACAAAGAAGATTCTCATTTTTTCATTTTTATGAGATGATAAAATATTTACACATGAATAAGAATCCATGAGTGTTCAATATTTTGTATTGGCATTTTCTTGTGTGAATAAATAAAATACCAACATAATAAATTGTCTATGATAATCAAAGACAAAGTTTCAACGACTTATAAAATCACATACCCAATATCTAACTTTCTACAACAAATAATTTTTCTTGAACTTTCTGTTAAAAACTTGAATATTATTTTGGGGGCGAGTTAAAAGACTTGAAAACTCAGCTTTTACTAGTGGATCCCATTTTCGTCCAGAGTGCGGATTCTCTATAGCACTTTTCCTATAGCACTTTAGTAGCACTTTTGTTACGATCGCGACACATCATCACGGAGAAATCCAAAGGATTTGAACTCACCGTTGGTTTGCAAATCATGTGTTTCAAGGACAACTATATTACCATAGATGATTATTTTTGGTATGATTTGCAAACCAACGGTGAGTTCAAATCCGTTGGATTTCTCCATATGATGTGTCACGATCGTACAGAAAGTGCTACTAAAGTGCTATAGGAAAAGTGCTATAGAGAATCCGTACTCTTTGGTCCAATCATGCTTCATTAACATCTGATATGTTTCTCAAAATAAATAAATAAAAAACACTCAAAAACCATTATATGCATCAATAATTTCAATATGCAATTTTCTATCTAAAATTTTGTCAATTTATCATTAGCCCTTTCCCTCCACAAAAGTACTCATGCCATGAACAAGTATTTCGAAAATTCATTCTCAACGAAAGCAGTTGTTCGAAAATGTGAAAATGTTGAAGCAAGAGGTTGGACGCAACTGGGTAAGACTCAATTGGATTGGTGAACCTAGAGGCATGACAATTAGGCGTTATCTAAAGGATAAAGAATAAAGATTTATTCACCTAATTGGACCAAGAGTTGCATGGGATGCAATTGGAATGGTTCCTACCTAAATAACCAATTCTTGGGTGACTTGCAAAAGCAAGCTCAAGAAGCAGTGAAAAGGAATCTTGGACCCACTAGAAAATATATAAGATATTTTCCGCATTAATGGTGAGGGCTATTAATCCGAAAAAAAAATAGTGGGAGCTATGTTTAACAATTTAAATCCTTGTTGAATATAGTTAAACGTCACAATTTTTACATAAATCATTTTGTGTTGAATACCCATCGCATTAAACAAACAAAAACGCGACTTTATGTCCATATATGGACAAGCTGTCTGGAATGTATTTTCTAGATTGGTATAAAATTGAGAATTTTTCTCAAATAAAAGAGAAATTGTTGTACATCGTAGAACGTAAAGTTCTCTTCCCACCAACTGCCAAAACACACTAAAGCCTTATGGAAGAAACATCAAAGGATGATCCTTTGAATGTAACTTGTCTCATGTCAGCTCCCATAGACTCTAAGCTTTGGAAGCAAGATGAGAAATATGGAGGCGTGTGATATGATCATACGTTAAAGAAGCTCTTTCAAAGAGCGAGCTTGTCATGAAGGCTTGAAGTGTTGCTCCACTTTGCACTCTCTTGCTTAGCACTCGTCATGGTCAAGATGGAATAAGTTCGGGCTTGCCAAAGCAAGGCGACTTAGTTCATCAAGATATGACGCGACGACACAAGCTAGTAATGTGTGACGGCTGAAGCAAGGGGTAAAGCGCAACTAAGCTACTTCAATAGGATTGAAAGCTTAGAGAATGGGAGTTATCTATGAGATAGATAATGAATAAATGGTTATTCTCCCAAATGGACCGAGAATTGCATTGGATGCAAATATAGTTTGGTTCAATATGATTGAGAATCGCTATACAAAGCACTTATAAAGGGCAAAAGGCAAAACATGTTAATGGTTAACAGCATGGGTAAGGGAAAAAAGTTTGTACCGACCCCATGGATATAGAGCAAGCTTGTTGCTAAATCAAGTTGCCTTAAAAGGTCCCAAAGGTGGCATGGAGGAAGAGAAACTGCCCAAAGTACCTGGAAGGAAATAATAAAGGAATTATGAATTCCAAATTAGGTAATTTTGTTATAGAAGTTAATATGTCTATCTCATTAGTATATGATACTTGATGAAGATCTCACATTTATAGAAATGTGGAGGATCTCAAGAGATAAAGACAATTGGATAAGGAAGAAATAATCCTACACGTGTGGCAATGAAGCAAAGGGTTGCTGAATTAGCCGTAGGAAATTATTTTTCCCTTCGCGAAATTGTTCATGAATTAGACAAAAGTGTTTATGTCCCTGCTATGAGTATGTTCATTATCATAGTTTCTTGTTTGGACAAGAAAACTTTCTATCATAATAAAGGACAAATGTTGTTCCATTTATTCTGATAAGCATTATTGTAATTTTGTCTAATGGATTGTATATCCTTGATCATGATAATATAATCTATAGAATTAATACCAAGAGGTTTGCATATAATGATATGAACTTCACTCTTCTTTAGCATTATCGTTTAGGCCACATGAATAAGTGATACATATCTAGAACTCCATATAGATGGATTTATAGAACTCATTTGATTATTGAATCACATGAGATATGTAAGACTTATTTATTAGGCAAAGATATGATCTTTGGGGAATCATACATATTGATGTATGTAGGCCACTAAGCACAAAATTCTAAAGATGGTTTTCAGTACTTCATCATATTTACTGATGGGATCAGAGAAATATGGATTTGTGTATCCTGTGAAGAAACAAATCAAAATTGAAACAGCCCGGGGATCTCGGTTCAGGGTTAATGCGACAATCGACTTCCAAAAGTAGATGATTAACTATTAAGTTTACATTTCGGTTAAAGTACATAACAAAATTTCGATATTAAGTACAATCTAAAACAAATCGTGTGTGATCTACTAAGTGATCTAAGTTAAGCTATACTTCTTCGTCTCGTTCCAGCGTTCCCATCCCCCTCTTTGATTGACGACCTGCGGTTTTAAAATGGCAAATGCCGACGCAGTTTTGAAGAAATAATCAGTAAAAACTGAGTAAATACATACTACAACATGTAAAGCATCGAGTGGCACGGAAGCATGAGTTGAAACAAATTAGAAGATTTAAATAGTAAAGCTATCATGTTGGAGAATTTGGAACAACTGGAAGTAAACGAGTAACAAAAACCTCTCAATTTAATAACATTGAGAAACCACGAGTAGTTGGTAAAATATCCAGAGTAAACAAGTTCATTTGAACTGATAACGATAGTACTTCATGAGTAGCCAAGATTTACAATTCATTTCAAATAAATAAGGGCATATCAAGAGCCACAAACAACGTTAATAAGTAGCCAATTTTGAATTTCGACTTCAATCAACAGTTTAATTTAGCTGAGGCGTGTCAAGAGCCACCAGCAGGATCGATGTAAACAGAGGGATCACGAAATAACTACTAAGGGTTCCTTCTAGGGTCTATCAAACCCTATTTCACCCGAGCGTTAAGGGAGCCCATTCGTCAACCCCGCTCATAACATTAGCTAAAAGGCCTTAAGTGTCGACACCCCTATACCGTAGTGACCCTTACAAGTATAAGTAGCACTCTATAGCTCTATAAACCCCTTGGCCTCAATATCTTGATACATTTTGTCTCATCGGGGGCGGATTTTTGAACATTGACGTTCTATCCAATAGTAAGAAGCATTGCTTCAATGGTCTTAGCCATAAGAAAATGGAGGATCGCTTAACGCCTCCCATTAATATCAGTACTCTGTACATCGTCCTAAGTCTATTAGAGGTATTTTATTTCTTATCTTTCACATAACTAGAATCAGGATGTCAACAATTCACAAGTAATTTCGGAGAGTTCTCAAAGGAGATGAATAAAATAGTTTAACAACTTTCGAGTGGAAAACATGCATTCTCATACTATTTCATATAACAAAAACTCATTTGAAACATCAAGCACTTACGCATATTTTGATATGAAAAGGCCGTACATATGTACTTACCTCTGAGCCATGAAAGGCGCAACGCAACACTAGCACTCCTACAACGCTCGTCTCCGAGTCTCACCGTAGATGCAGCAACACGAAAACGTACGTCTACTTCGAACGATCCTTAATAACGGCTGGGTATACACAAGTAAAGTATACAACCTATTAGCATATATCCTCTATATGAGGTTTTATGCAAGAATGCAATAAAATGCAGGTCACGCAAGCTAACTTGACCAAAATGCCCCTAATACTTTGAAACTGTCCAGTACAGTCCCTGATTGTGCCTGGACCCCATATTACACTCATACTGGCCCAACAACATCCAAGAATGACTCTTAACTCATCCATATGAACTTAGCATCGAGATCTACAACTTTCAGTAAATTACACTTAGGCCCCTAAAGTTTGCTAAAATTACAGAAAGACCCCCACCATTGATTTGATAACTCCCGAGTCAAATAATTCATTCTTAAGGCTCCAAGTATCCTTATAAGTCAGGTTGTTGGTCTCAAAACATTAACTTTGTTCAAATGCAAAGTTTTAATTAATTGCACATAGGCCCCCGAAGTTTAGTAAAACTGCAAAAAAATGCCCCAACTGTTGACTTGGTCAACCCAAACGAGACATGACATACGAGTACTCCAAATACGTATATAATACATGCTTACAAACTCCAAGTTACTTTACTCATCTCAATTCAAAGTTTAAGTGAAATTACTATTTTGCCCCTCCTATACAGTTCAGTCAAACTAGGGTTTTCGAAAAGTCAAACTTGGTCAGAATTGATATTTAGACTCAGAATATGAATACGAACAAGTTTCGTGAAGAACGCTAAGGCCAGAAATGCCATTCAGATAGTCAAAACCGAATATCAAAGATAGCGAAAAGTCATTTCAAGTAGTCAACTTCGCGACTGATTTCTGATCAATTGAGAAAGAGTTTTGAGAAACTGGAAATAGGGCTTTGAAGATGACAATTCAAGGATTCCAGAACATATTTGAACTCCTAGAAACTCTAAGTATTCAAAGAGATATCGCTAGTCAAAGTTGGACAAAAATTCCGATTCAATACTTAGAAAAATTCAAGAAAATTTCATGAGTTTCAAACTAGCGACTTTAGACTCATTTTGTGAGAAATCCGTTACAACTTTGAACATGACCCAGAGACGATGATTTGAACTATTATATACCAGCTACACATAGGAGAAAGAAACACAAGATTTCATCGAAAATTGAGGGAGTTATGATGGTTTGAAAATGAGTGTTTCAATCTAAAACTCCAACACTTAGAAAAAAAACTGCTCCGGACAGCTTGTACAACACGAATCGCAGCGACTTCAACTTGATTTTCAGATGGGTTAGAGACCGAATTTGACAAAATTTAAAACACGAAAGTTGTAGATAATTGTCTGAGGATTCCAGAAAGTCTTGAATCGCTCAAAACGGATTAAAAACGAGAGAGATATGATCATTTGAACAGGGGGCTGTTTATGCATGACGGAAAAACGAACCAAGAGTGAAAAATGAAACAAAACTCGAACCTAACTAAAATCTGGGCAGGTTTTGATGCTTCTAATGCATTCCTAAGGTCATGGGGATCACATTTATGTAAGGAACATCGAATTTGGTGGAGAAATGAAGGAGTTACCATTTTTGG
Source organism: Linanthus parryae (assembly GCA_023055425.1). Lineage (NCBI taxonomy): Eukaryota > Viridiplantae > Streptophyta > Magnoliopsida > Ericales > Polemoniaceae > Linanthus > Linanthus parryae. The sequence continues at coordinate 26,616,408 of JALGPY010000011.1, read as the reverse complement.
TCGGCCATGGAGGTTTGGCGGCGGCGGCACGGTGGCTGGAGCAAAATCCGGCGATTTGCAGGGCATACTTGTGCTTCCCAGGTTCGCCTCGACACAAGGAACACGAATATGTGTGTTAATTGTGATGGGTTGCAACGAGGAGGGAGAAATCGACGAAAAACCGAACTAGGGTTCTTACCTTCAAACCCGAATTTCTCACTCGATTCTTGATGAAATCCCGATCTGTTTGGGGCGTTTTGATCCTTGTGGTGAGGGCTACTCCAGGTGGTAGTAGGTCGGGATTTGGTGGTTGTTTGGTGGTAGTTCCTTGGTGGAGGTGGTGGTTTCATGGTGGAGATGAATGAAGAAGATGATGAGAGATGATGAGGAAGAGGGAGATAGTTTCTCTCCATGATCTGCTGGTGGAGGAGAAGGTAGTTCATTAGCTACCACCTCACTATTGAGGTGTCAAAATGATATTGCCAAGTGGCTCTCATGCAAGGGGGGTTCTAGTGTATTTTTCTAAACTTTTGGGTACAACTAGAATTAGAGCTTCTACTTAATTTCAGAGAATTGCACAACCACCCCAAACATTTCTAGTGCTTCAAAATCATTCTAACAACGTCCAAATATCGCTAAAACTCCAAAATGCCCACTTTAAAGCCGTGACAAACTATTTACAAATTAGCCCCCAAAGTCTTGATATTGCACTAACAACTCTCTCGGGAATTAGGGGTGTTACAAAAATCCTTTGAATTGTTCAAGGAATTCAAGAATGAAGTAGAGAACCAGCTTGGAAAAGTATTAGGGCTCTACGATTGGATCGTAGAGGAGAGTACTTGAGCCTTGACAAGCATCTATGGGAGTATTGGATATGATCCAAACTCGCTCCACCTAGCTCGCTACATGGGTTTGGTGTGTCTAAAAGGAGAAATTCGGACCTTGTTGGACACGGTTCGGTCCATGATGTGTCAAACAATAACTTCCAGTTTACTTTTAGGGGCTATGTTCTAATTACAGCAAATTTCGCCCTTAACCTTGTTCCATCCAAATAAATTATGAAAGACACCATATGAGATATGGACTAGGAAGTGTCCTAGTAGGTCGTTCATAAATATATTGGGTTATGAAGTTTATGTAAAGAGTTTACAGATAAACTTGGACCCAAGTCGTATAAATGTGTGGGATATCCTGAAAGGGATATTATTTCTATAATCCAATCGAGAACAAATTGTTTGTTGCTCGAACCACAGTACCACAGTGTTTCTAGATAGAGATTATCTCTAAAAGAAACAGTGGGAGGGCAGTAGAACTTGAAGGAGTTCAAGAACCACAACAGAACATTAATCCTTTTTGATGGAACATGAGCATGATCACAAGGTGTTGTGGAGCAACCTACTCAGAAAACACAAGAACCTCATAAGGTTAGGTAGGATATGTCAAGGGACTAGAGAATAAGGATTTCTCATAACCCGTGATATATTACTCATCAAGATGAGCCTACAACCTATAAGATGGCCACGTGTGGGCCATACTTTCATAAATGGCTTGGAGCCATAAGATACGACATGGAATCCATGTATACCAACAAAGTATGGACTTTGTTGGAAACCACCTGAAAGGGTAGAACCCATAGGGTGCAAGTGGGTTATGAGAAAACCAACATGGATGGTAATATGATTACTTTTAAGGGACAACTGGTTTGAAAAGGGTTTCATGAGAGTTCATAGTATAGACTATGACGAAATCTTTCCCCAGTTGTGATGCTTAAATTCATTCGCATCTTGCTTGTAGCAATCTCTTTATAGATTGAGTCAAGCTTATTCGAGTTGGATTCTTCGAATTTCTGATGCAATCAAAGGAGTTTGGTTCCATCAAAATTGAAGTTAGTGGGGGCACGGCTATGTTTATGGTCTTGTATGTGGAGACATACTAATTATTAGGAATAATGTCTCTACTCAACAATCTTGTATAGATTGGCTAGAGAAATTGAATTCCAACAATAGACATAGGCGAGAGAATCTATAAAATCTATGGAGATAGATCAAAGTAATTGTTCAGCCTGAGTCATGGTACACATATTGACAAAAGGTGTTCAACTGGTTCAACATGTAAAGAATATGGATTCTACCTTTGTCACATGGAATTAGTCTTTGGAAGACTAATTGTCCTTCCAATTAGATTGAAAAGGACCGTATGAATAAGATTCATGAGATACGCCGTGATATGTACTAGGCCAGACGTGTCATATGGAATGACACAAAGATACCAATCAAATCCGGGTGATAGTCACTGGATAATTATCAAAAATTATCCTTAAGTACTTGAGAAGAACTTGGGATGAATTCTCGATTACTGGAGGATAGGAAGATTTTACTGTAAGGGGTTACAGTGATGCGAACTTCAAATCTAACAAATAAGATTTCAGTTTATAGTCAGCTTTTATGTTTTGCACTAGTGGGAGTGACTGTGAGCTGAAAAGATTCCGGGCAAGATTCAGTCATTTATTCTAACATAGAGGACTGAGTAAATTATAGCATGAGATGCACTTACTCAGAATATTCAATCTCAATCAAATTGTTGATAGAGGAGATGTGAATATTTTTCAAGATACCAGCAGATACCTCGCCCCTACGCAGTGTAAGCGTGGAGGGCCGCGCTAGATCAATAGGCATATGATGCAGGAGATTGAATCTAGTGCAAGTGGGAGACTGTTGGAATTGTGCCCTAGAGGCAATCAATTTATTGTGACAAATATATGGATTTACGATTCATTATGTTATCGATATGGAGATATGTTAAACATGAATGAAGTCCTTAGAATATAAGAGTTATATTCTTAAATATACCTAGTAAATTATAATGATTAATGGGACAATCATCTATAGACTAGTATGGGGTTGGATTAAAATGGAGATATCACGATCCAACACATGGGTATGCATTAGGAGTAATTGCATACTGGATGACCCACGACGAGAAGGGTACATTAGATTATGTTGAAGTCACAATCGCTTCTCGTTGTGCTAATAATATTGCAATCCTTAGACTTGAAGTCACTAGATACTCTAGTTGTGAAATATTGTGCTTTGATGTTATCAAACGTTACACCGTAACTGGGTAATTATAAAGATAGCTATCGGGCATGATAGGAAGCAAGCTTATAGATCGTAGTGATGTAGAGAGGATTTTTTCCCTCCCGCATAATGGGAGTAAATATCCATGGCCACTCGAGGGATGAGGCTTATTGAATGTCTGGCCAGACTCAGATAAATCAATATGGAGATATTGATGTTATCTTCTAGTATAAGCATATTCCCAGGATCGAGGAACTATGAATTGGATATACGAGTGTGACTATTTATGTCTCGTGTCCAATCCGGATATGGAGACAAAGGGATAGTGCAATATGAGATATTGGGCACAAGAGGTTTGTCGGGATCACTGACTATTTCTATTAGTTGGGTTGCATGGATGTGTTGCTAGACACCGCTCCATGTTAGTAATAAGTTACTACCAACTAAGTAGAAACATATGGGGTCACACGTCAAATAGAGTTGAACTAGATTTGGGATTAATTAATATGATTAATTAATAAGAAGGATCATTATGCAACACCTTGCAAACTTAGTAGAACTAGTTGTGCAAGGAAGGGAACTTTTATGGAAACAACAAGGAGTTGTTGGAGTATATAAAGAAGGCTCTAGCTTCCTTCCCACAACTAATGTTATTATACATAACAAAGAGAGTGGGAGAGAGCAAAAGAGAGAAAGCAAGACAAGACCTAGAGGTGCACACCCCTAGGCCCGTCCGCCCCTTCCCGTCGGCGCAAAGCAGGAGGCCGAACTCCTCCTTGTCCATTTGTTGTTTGATTCCTTCTTCCCTATTCCTCCGGTTCAAGCTAGCACTTGTTGAAGGAAGAATCTAGATCTCACCTCTAGACGTGGATCAACCGTAGAGACGAGGACACTATTCTTCGTGTGATCTCCCAAGTCACAAAGCTACACATCTTCTATGTCTCTCATCATGTTATGGTGTCTCTTCCTGTGATCCTTGGTGGGCTTTGAGTAGGATTAAATTTTTGTTATTCCGCTGTGTTACCTACGTCAAAACCCAACAAACCCTTCTGCCACTGCCACTGGTGCTACAAAAACAGAGTTTTCAGATTCATCCGCCATAGGCACCGATTCATTCAGGTCAAGAGGATCATCATTAGGAGTAGCCATAGAGGAGCACAAAATGTGCACTGTATGCTCAGAGGGATCATATTCCATGTCTTCTGAGAGGTTTTCAAAACCATGCGCATCCGGAGACGACATCGCCGGCGATGGTGGCGGAGATGGCAGTGAACGCCAAAGAGTCCAGCGAATAGCTCCATTAGGTTTCTGCTGCCATTCGATGCGAGTGGGTCCTTAGACGTAGCCCGTAGAAATCCTTGTTATGCGCTCAAGATTGACATTTGTGATAGTGCGAAGAAACCGAGTATACAAGGGCGATTGTTGGTAGTGATGAATGGTCGCTCCAAATCTGTCCACCATCTGCTCAAGTCGAACCTAGTGTTGATTCACAGAAGAAGTGAGGGAAAGGGAGCAATAAAACTCAGTATGCCCAATTTTCCCGCATCGATAACAAAGTCTGTAAATTTTCTCATAGCTAAAGTACAAGAAAGCGCATTCCCCATTATCTAACTTGAGAGTAACCCCCGGCAGAAGAGCGTGGTTGATGTCCAGCTGGATCAGAACTTTCATAGTACATTGAAGACTTCCAGAGAGAGTGTCTGGATGATGGAGAAGAAAGCCCCCAGCAATATCTCCAAGTCGATAAGCCAGCTGAAGGCTTATGTAGTCATAAGGGACATTATGGATTGTGAGCCACACAGCCGCCGTGTTCATTGTGCTTGGGGAATAGATGCTATTGGGTTGCCATTGCCGAAGCAGAACCAGTGCTCCCAAGACATTAACAGTTTTCAACCTTGCTAGGTCCTTTATGTCCTGATTATTGAAGAATTCCACCCAGAAAAAACCAGGGGTATCCCATACATATACCTTGAAGGGTGGACCTTCTAGTTTCCAATATGTGTTCATTGCCAACTCAAGTTGTGGAGCCGAAATGTGACGGTCATCTTTCACATAAGAAACTAAAAAACGATGGCGGTTGAGCTGTCGAACTTCTCTAAAGTTTTCTTAGGACGGGAAAATTCCTGGTGAAATAAGTTAGTGGTTTGGGTAAGCGTGAAGTCCAGACGATTGATGTTCAGGTGAATCCATGGCGAAAGGGTTGAAGAAACAGGGATGATGGATAAGTAGGGAGATGCAAAGAAGGGGGAAGGAGGCGAAAATTTTAGAGAGAGAAAGTCAGAGACTCGTTTGTTTGAGTATGTTGTGTCCTTCCTCCCGGATCTCTCTTGAAAACGACATAAAAGATTGAATTGGGAAGCTGTTCTGAGTAGTGTCCCGTATTTCATTTCCAGAAGGATTCTTTCTATTCAACTCCCAAGGGATTAGGAGTTGGATGAGTTAATTTGGAAATTCACCCGGGATGGCTCCTTTACCACAAAGTCGGGCTACAATTTTCTCAGCACCAAATACATCGTTACACTTAGGCCCGGCAGTATTTTCTCAAATTACAGATTTCCTCCAACAAGAATATGGGGCTCGATTTGGGGTTTCAACATTCCAGAAAAATAAAAGTTCATGCTTTGGAAAGGCACCAACGAGAAGCTTCACACGATAAATTTCCTTAGTAACCGTCTCAATACAAAAGAGGATACTTGCGTTCTATGCTCTAGCCACAAGGAGACGCTTGATCACATGTTCTTCGGATTCCCTCATGTTAAACCACTTTGGGACAATTGTACCTTCAAGCCTTACATTGGGATATCATTTTTGAGATAGCCTTAAGGACATTGTTGATCCAAAGGATACTGAAGCCATTCACACCATGTGGGCTATCTGGAGGGGGAGATGCAGTATGGTTTTTAAAGTAGTCCCCTTCACGTATAGAGAAGCTCGTAACCGAATGAAGGATGAATAACATCTTGTTACTCAAGCCATCAAGAGGTCTACCACAACCCATACTCGACCCCCCCCCCCAAGATACTCATGTTATCATCAAGGACCTGCAGATTCCAAGCAATCACACTTGGGCTATTGAAGTCGATGGTGCTTGATATGAAAGGGACCTCTCTTTTGCGGCATGTCTCTACACTAAAGGAATGAATAACAGTAACTGGACTTTTCGAATTAGAACTAGCGCCTCGAGTGCTCTTCAGTCTGAGCTCCTTGCCATTAGCCACGGAATTGACTTTGCATTGCATCACAAATTATCTCACGTTAATATTATTACTGATTCTCCTGTGGCTTTATCTGTTTTTCAGGGGACCAGGAGGCCGGTGATCGATGATGCCGCCATTTTGTGGAATATCAATGAAGCCGCGGATCACTTATATTTTTTGTGGCATTTCTAAAGTTGCTCGCTCAGGGGTGGCAACTGCCCATAAGGCAACTAGGCTAGCTATTTTTGATAATCATCTTATGTAACTTGTTGTTGGACATTTTTTTTTGATGTTATTTTGTCTTTGCGGCATCCTTTGTATCTTAGACTCTCCTTTGTTCTGTTGGCTTCGGTGGAATATCATGGTTGATGGTTATTTAAAAAAAAAAAATCTATCTAAAGTCTAGTCAATTTATCATCAGCCCCGTTTCCTGTTTCACAAATTTGTAAACCCATTTATCACTAACCCTTTTCCTCTGTCACAAAATTACTCATGCCATGAACAAATTGGTCGAAATTGTTTTTTAAAAAAGTAGTGGTTCGAAAATGTGAAGGATGAACAAATCCATTCATCATACAATGACTTTGTTTAATAACTTCCTAATCATTGAATCTTGTACCGACTGGTTCGATTTTCTGGCTATGCCCCTGCCTAAAATCACAAAGAAGATTCTCATTTTTATGAGATGATGAAATATTTACACATAAATAAGAATCCATGAGTGTTCAATATTTTGTATTGGCATTTTCTGTGTGAATAAATCAAATACCAACAGAAGAAATTGTCTATGATAATCAAAGACAAAGTTTCAACAACTTACAAAACCACGTACCCAATATCTAAGCTTTCTACAACAAATAACTTTTCTTGAACTTTCTGTTAAAAACTTGAATATTATTTGGGGGGGGGGGGGGGGGGGGGAAGGGGGGAGAGTTAAAAGACTTGAAAACTCGGCTTTTACTAGTGGATCCCATTTTGGTCCAATCACGCTTCATTAACATCTAATATGTTTCTCAAAAAAAAAAAAAAAAACATGCACATCTGCTATGCGAACTCAAAAAACATTTATATGTATCCATAATTTCAATATGCAATTTTCTGTCTAAAATTTTTGTCAATTTATCATTAGCCCTTTCCCTCCACAAAACTACTCATGCCATGAACAAGTATTTTGAAAATTCATTCTGAAAGAAAGTAGTTGTTCGAAAATGTGAACACTGTTGCCTGCACGGATAAAGGGTGGGTTTGGTATGACTTTTTGGACTTTTAAGTCGACTTTTAAGTTGTTGTGAAAAAAGTTCGTGACAAGAAAGTTGATGAAAAAATGTGTATGGGTTTGGTGAAAAAAGTTATGCTGTAAAAAAGTTAGGATGCTACACTTTTGTTTGTTAGTGAAAATTATCATTTTATATTTTTTATATTTACTAATAAAATTATAGTAGGTCTAATTTGATGACATAGTATGTTGGTACAAAAAAAATAGAGAAGGATGGCTATCGACCGTTTTATGGTCAACTATGGCACCCACGTTTTATGGTCATTTCCCTGTGATTGAGAAGAGTGGTAAGGTAGCATATTGATTACAACTTCCAACCCATGCCCTCATTCACAATGTATTCCATGTGTCTCTCCTTAAAGAACACCTGGGCCAAGAATGTTTTTTCTCCTACTCTTCATGACACTGGCCCAGAAGGCCAGTTACTAGTGGAACCAGTGGCTATCTTGGATAGGAGAATGATAAAGAGGCACAATTCAGGGGTTAATCAAGTGTTGGTGCAGTGGTCTAATGCTCTTCCTGGTGATGCTACATGGGAAGATTAGAGCTCTTTCTATGCTAAATTTTCTCATTTCCAACCTTGAGGACAAGGTTGAGGAAAGGGGGAGGCATTGTGTGGTGAGCAGTTACTGGTAATTCCCAGATTTAGTGAAAATGGAAGGACCAAACTGTCATCAGTAGTAAACTGATGACCTATAAGTAGGACCAAAATGCAAAGTGAGACAAACTAATGACACGAAAGAACTTGCAGCATCTACCGTACGATTAAAAGGAAGGATGGCTATCGACCGTTGGATCAATATATCCGTTTCTTGCGGAGGAGATCAAACAGCTAGTGGAACGGCACCGTTTTGTTTATTAAGTAGGATACAAAGACTATCTTGTCCCTCTTTCGATTCTGTATTTTCAATTTGTACCAGTTTGTTTTATGGGTTTCCGTGCAATGTTGCCGAGTCATCAGCAACGGTTATATGTAGCTCTCATGAGAGAGAGAAAGGCATGAATGAAAATTATCATCACAATTTTGTGATTCTCTCTTCTCTCTCTATCTCTCCTCTCGAATTCTCGTCTCTCTCATCTTCTTCCCTAATTCTGAACTCTCTTCGAACCCTAATTCTTCAATTAGGGGGAATTATCCAGTCGGGTCCTAGGGTTAATTGACCGGGTCCTGAAAAACTCATCGTTCCCGTCACCGGTAAATGAACAGTAGCTTCCGCCGTCCTTTCCGAGCATCTGGTGGTTTTGAAGTCGCCTGACGCCGTCGATCTCGAGGAGATCGAAGTCGCCTGATGTCGTGAGGGACGCCGAGAGGTCCGTCGATCTCTTGAGAGTCGGCTACAGACGTTCCCCAGGAGCTCCGGAAAGCTGGAACGCGTCCCGATGCCATTCCCATTAAGTTCCGAACTTCAGTTTTTTCAGGGACGCCACCTGTCGCTCCGGGAACGTTTCGGGGCGTTCCGGCGTTCCGGACGGGTACGAAACGGGGACGACAACCCATATGACGTTCCGCTGCTTCATAGACCATCCGCAATACAAGCTCGGTTGGAACCAATACATCGAGAATGAGCAGAAATAGAAATTTGCTTTTCTGCGTGGAAGAAAATTGAAGCTCTTGAGCATGGAATGGCCAGGAACCCATGTCAAATAATTTTCTATTGATGCGATGATGACAACAGAAACAACAACAAACACTGGGGTCAGGTACATGGGTCAAGCTCATCCAATAATGTATGCTCAAACAGACGGTTTGAAACAGATTTTTGTTATACTAAGTAATGAGAAACCTTTGAACTTCAAACAGACAGCAAACTAGTGGTGGCTATATTTTGAGTTTAACTTACTGCACTACCTATTGCCAATATGTCACAGATATGATTTTAGTCAAACAGTTGGAAAGCATTTCAGATGTTTTCTACCATCTCCGCAAACGAAAAACAAGTGGCAAATCATACTGAAGAAGAGATATGGGCAGAAATGGTAGCAAGACAGTAAGGCCAAAAGGAGCTGTAGAGGAAAGGACAAGGTGGTGGAGTCGTACAGCAGCAGGAATATGGTACAGTGGAAGCCAATGAGAGAGGGACACGTGTCCTCAGGTGACAGCAGGAGCATAGGAAACTGCGTGGAAATAAGGGAAGAAGATTTAGATGAAAGGAGAGGACAGGGGCAATATTGGAAGGATAAATTTGACGGAACAGATTCCTTGTTAAACCCTTGGTTTTTGGGGCTGGATCAGAACAAGCCCAGCCCAATAAATCACCCGTTCAAAAATATCAAAAGCCCAGCGTTTGGAGGCCTTATAAGCTTAAAAGGAAGAGACCCAATACAATTATTGGGCCAGTATGTAGCCCAATACTTAAACCCGATGCTTGAAAGCCCAATACACTTGGTTGGAAATGAAGAAACCAGTTTGACGGGTCAAAGAAGTCAACTTTCAGAAGGGAGTAAGAACCCTAATCTGGAGGAAGAAGAAGAAGGAGGGAACAACACAGACATAAACACTCCAATACAAACAGAAGAAGAATTGAAAGAAGAAACGCGCAGATGGGTGGTCAATACAGCGTTGGCAGAAGATCTCAAACAAAAGGCGCAATTAAAAAGAGAGTTTACGAAGGTCATGTACTCGACCCCAAGAGAACTGAAGAGGCGAGGAATCGGCAACAAAGGAGAAAGAAGTTTCGTGCCAGAAAGATTAGAGGAAGTGATTGACGAAGAGAATTGGGATAGTGAAGAGAAACAAACGTTCATCACAAGGAAGTACATAGATGCAAGAAAATTTTTCAAAAGGGATGAGGATGGGATATTTCGCAGAGTCAAAGTAAGGGTGGAGGATTTTATACAAGTGGATGAAGAAGATGAATCTGCTGAGAAGAATTCTAAGGCTGAGGAGGCGGGCCATAACATGCCCCCCAAACATCCATGAGAGGACTAAGCTGGAATTGCAGGGGGATCGGGCAGGCCGCTGCAATTCAACAGCTCAAAGCCCTAATAAAGCTAGAAGAAGTGGATTGGTACTTCCTAGCAGAAACTAAGGTATGTTCTACAAAATACAAAAATAGTCTTCTAAATTCAGAGTTCACAAATATACATTGTGTGGATCCAAAAGGAAGGAGTGGAGGTCTATGCTTTAGCTGGAAAAGTAATATTGACTGTGAGGTGGTGTTTAGTTCAGAAAGTTTAATTGCAGTTTTGATGCATCCTTGGCAAGATAAGCCAAGATGGATACTGGTGTGTGTGTATGCTCCATGTATAGCAAAAAAGAGAGAAAAAGTATGGAATGATATTAGTTACATTCATGATCTGTGTCAAATCCCTATGGCTGTGATAGGGGATTTCAATGAAGTATGCTTTCAAGAGGAAAAATTGGGTGGTAGGAGAGTAGCTCAAAGCTCAAAAAGAGGGCTTCTTCAGTTTATAAATACAATGGGGCTGATAGACCTTGGGTTCACTGGGTCAAAATATACTTGGACAAATGGGTGGCAAGTGAACAAATTGATTAGGGAAAGAATTGATAAGTGTTATGCTTCTAGAGAATGGAGAATTAGTTTCCCAAATGCAAGTGTTTTTCACAAAACTGCAGGTCTCTCAGATCACATTCCAATTATTCTGGAGCTAGATAAAAGAGAAGGTGGGATTAGAAGGCCTTTTAGATTTGAAGCTATGTGGATTAGAGACAAAACCAGCAAGGAGGTAGTGGCTAATAGCTGGCTGCAATATAAAGCTGAGAAACCTGGGAAGAATTGGCTGAGACAGTTAAAAAGCACCAAGACAGCACTAAAGAAGTGGAACAAAGAGACTTTTGGATGGCTAGACACTCAGATAAAAGAAGCCACCATCAAACTACAAGAAATTCAGCAGCTGGATGAAGTGGACAATGTTGCAGAAAGAGGGATCAAAAACCACCTGAAAGAACTGCTCACTAGACAGGAAATTCTTTGGAAACAGAAATCTAGAGACAAGTGGATGGTTGAGGGTGATGCAAATACAAAATATTTCCACACTATAGCAGCTATAAGGGGGAAAAGAAACAAGATAGAAGGTATTCTCAAAGAGAATGGAGAGTGGTGTTTCAAAAGAGAAGAAATAGGGGAGCAATTTCAACAATTCTTTGGTGATCTATTCAGATCTGAAGTGGAAGAGGTGCCTGAGTGGCTAAAAGAAATAGTTCCCCCTTCTGTGCTGGAGGAAGAATGGGATGAGATGAGTAGAATTCCAGAAGATGAGGAAATCAGAGAGGTCTTATTCAAAATGAGCAGCTTAAAAGCTCCTGGACCAGATGGTATGTCAGTCCTATTCTATAAACACTACTGGAGCATAGTTGGTAATGATCTCTGTGGAATTGTGAAAGAATTTTTTGCAACTGGAAAAATGCCAAAAGCTTTAAATTGCACTTTTATCACTTTGATCCCAAAAATTGAAGGAGCTCATAAGGTCTCTCAGTTTAGACCTATTAGCCTTTGTAATGTAATTTACAAGGTCATTGCAAAGCTGATAGCCAACAAGATTAAACCTTGTCTAGAGAGAATTATCTGTCCTCTGCAAGCAGCCTTTGTTCCACAAAGACATATACAGGATAATGCCATTCTCTTGCATGAGACTCTACACACAATGGGAAGGAAAAAAGGGAAGAGTGGGTTAATGGCTATCAAGGTGGATATGGAAAAAGCATATGACAGAATGGAGTGGAATTTTATTGATTGCATGTTGAAATGGTTACACTTCCCTCCACAAGTCAGAAACTGGATTAAAGAGTGTATCACCACTGTTCAATTCTCCATCCTTATCAATGGTGGTCCATTTGGCTTCTTTCCAGCTCAAAGAGGATTAAGACAAGGTGACCCCCTTTCACCTTATTTATTTATTATTGGGTCTGAATTACTTTCTAGAATTCTAAATTTTGCTAAAGAAAATGGTTGGATGAGTGGGATTAAATTAGCAAGGAACTGTGATTCTTTACACCACTTGATGTATGCTGATGACCTTATAATCATGACAAGAGCAAAGGAAGAAGAAGCTAGGTATGTAAATTGGTGTTTGCAATTATATGAGGAAGTTTCTGGTCAGAAAGTGAATAAGCAAAAATCAGCTCTTTTCATGAGCAAAAATATGAAGGGAAGTGAAAAGAGGAAAATCAGAGAAGTGTTAGAGTTAAAGAAAGGAAACAAAAAGAGTGTGTATTTGGGAATTCCAATGTTTCAAGAAAGATCAAAGATAAACACTCATCAAAGCACTTTGGACAAGATGACTCAGAAAGTTGAAGGGTGGAAAAGAAAGCAGTTGTCTTATGCTGGTAGAATGATATATATACAGTCAGCAGTGAGCACTATTCCATCCTATATCATGTCCATGTTTATTCTCCCTAAGAACTTATGCAAAAGAATGGATGATCTGTGTGCTAACTTCTGGTGGGGGAGAAATGAACAGAAGAAGAAATTTCACTGGCTAAGTTGGGAAAAGCTCTGTATTTCCAAAGATGAAGGGGGTCTGGGCTTCAAGCAAAGTGAGAAGGTCAATATGGCTCTGGTCTCAAAACTAACTTGGCATTTATGGTGCAATAAAGAGTGTGTGTGGGTGAAGCAGCTTATTGGTAAGTACTGTAGCAGACTTGAGTTTCAAAAAGTGGAGGCAAAGAACACAGATTCAAGTTTCTGGAAAGGTGTGCTGAAATGCAGAAGCATCATTGAGAAAGGAGCTTATAAGATTATTGGCAATGGAGGCAATATAGATATATGGCAAGACCCATGGGTGCCAAATCTAGAAAATGCAAAGCCAAAACCCCCAGATGATGTTACATATGCCCCAAAAAGAGTAAAAGAGATATTTGATAGTGCAACAAGGAAGTGGAAGAGTGATATTCTACAAGACTGGTTTGATGAACAAGAACAGGAGGAGATACAGAAATTGAAAATTCCTCTCCAAGAAGTAGAAGATAAATGGTGCTGGATCCTTGAAAAAAAAGGGGAAGTCACTGCTAAAATGGCATATAAGGCTCTCACACCAGTAAGACATAATGGGGAGAATGATGAGGTGCAGAAGGAGGTATGGAAAAAGTTGTGGAAGGCAAGAATCCATAATAGACTCAAGATGGTACTATGGAGAGCTGCTAAAAATATACTGCCAACACACCAGAGAATTAGAAGCAGATTTGCAGACATTGATGATAGATGCCACATCTGCCAAATGGAGGAAGAAAATGAGGTACATGTCCTACTCAAGTGCTCATTGGCTAGACAAGTGTGGAGTAATGTACTGGGAGTCAGAACACATCAAGTTCAGTGTGCTACTATTATGGAATGGTATGAATATTTGCTTAATAAGCAAAATGAGTGGCCTATGGAGATAGATGAAATATGGAAGATTACTGCCTGCATCTTTGAGAAACTATGGATGATAAGAAACAGGTGTATTCAAGAGAAGGATGCACAGAACTGGAACATTACAAAGTTGGAGAAAGTTAGTAGAGAGGTAAGATCTCATTGTGAGAAATACAACATAGTTTCAAAAGAAAAAAAAGACACTAAAAAGGTGACCACAGAGGAATATGGATGGACACCACCAAGGGTGGAGGGCATAAAAGTAAACTGTGATGCAAGTCTGGATAGCAAGAATGGTGTGGCAGGAATAGCTGTTATTAAAAGGGATCACCTAGGAGCAATAAAGAGCATCAGCACAAGATGGTGTCAAGTAAACTCTATTGAAGATGCAGAGTTGATGGGAATTGAGATAGCTGTGGAAGAAGCAAGCTCTCAGCAGGTAAAAGAGGTAATTATAGAATCTGATTGTCAAAAGATGGTACTAGCAGTTAATGATCCAGCAAAAGCTGGGTGGGAGCTAAAGAATAGAGTTGAAGCTATTGCTAGGAGAATCAGGAGAAGTAGAAACATAAGAGTGATTCACTGTTTTAGAAGTTGTAACAAACTTGCCCACTTTGTAGCCAACTGGGCAAGAATTAAGCAGAAGACTGGTTTATTTTTGTTAGATGATTTGGATCCCATTTGTAGGGAGATCCAAAAGACAGAAGAGGGTTAGCCAGGAGGCTTGTTCCTGGAGTTTTGCTTGTGGTTGAGTTTTATTTAATTCCAATTTATCAAAAAAAAAAAAAAAAAAAATTGGTCATTTTGATTGTTTAGGAAGAAAAAAGTCCAAAAAAAGTTCATGAAACCCAACTTTTTTCTCAATTCAGTTTTACACTACAAGACAAAAGCCAAAATCCAAAAGCTGGCACAGAAAAAGTCATGCCAAACCTTTCAGAAAAGTTCAAAACAGATTAAAAGTTCAAAGTGGATTAAAAGCTGAAAATAAGTCATACCAAACCCACCCAAAAAAAGGTCACAAATATTTAATGCAACCGCTCCCTCCCGCCCTAAAATTGAAACCAAACAATCATTTCACCCCCAAAAAAGTTCAAATCATAACCCGAACTTCCAAAACCACCCATAAATGAACACACATTCCTACCACAACTCTTCAACCACACCTCTAAACCGACTCTAGTATCGTCATTTCCACATCACAATCCCCCCTAACCCCAATCCTTTACCGGGAAAAATTCCCTCCTTCCCTCGCAAGCTTCCCCTATCTGAAAATTTTCAACTTCCCTCCCAACCTTTCAAACTCTCAAAATTCCCTTTATAAACCCCTCTTGGTCCCTCTTCAATTTCATCATCTTCAACCCCAAACTTTCATTTCTCTGCAACAAACCCTAGCCCCAAAAAATGCCTTCAATCGCACAAGAGCCACTCCTGACACCAAACCCAGACCGGTTCTGTATGTTCCCCATCAAATACCCCCAGATCTGGGAGATGTACAAGAAAGCCGAAGCCTCCTTCTGGACCGCCGAAGAAGTCGACGTCTCCGACGACACTCGCCACTGGGACCACGTCCTCACCCCCAACGAGAAGCACTTCATCAAGCACGTCCTCGCCTTCTTCGCCGCCTCCGACGGCATCGTCCTCGAGAATCTCGCCGGCCGATTCATGAAGGAAGTCCAAGTCTCCGAGGCTCGAGCCTTCTACGGCTTCCAGATCGCCATCGAGAACATCCACTCCGAGATGTACAGCCTCTTGCTCGAGTCCTACATCAAAGACTCCTCCGAAAAGGATCGTCTCTTTCGAGCGATTGAAACCATCCCTTGTATTGAGAAGAAGGCTAATTGGGCTCTCAAGTGGATCGAATCCGGCGAGACCTTTGCGGAGCGTATCGTCGGTTTTGCTTGTGTCGAAGGGATCTTCTTCTCAGGGAGTTTCTGTTCGATTTTCTGGCTGAAGAAGCGAGGTCTCATGCCGGGATTGACGTTCTCGAATGAACTGATTTCGAGAGATGAAGGGCTTCATTGTGACTTCGCTTGCTTGCTTTACGAGTTGCTGACTCAGAAGCTGAGTGAGGAGCGAGTTAAGGAGATTGTGGCTGAGGCGGTGGAGATTGAGATTGAGTTTGTTTGTGATGCGTTACCGTGTGCGCTTGTTGGGATGAATGGGGATTTGATGAGTGATTATATTAGGTTTGTGGCGGATCGGCTTTTGGGGGCTTTGGGGTGTGGGAAGATTTATCATGTGGTGAATCCGTTTGATTGGATGGAGCTGATTAGTTTGCAGGGGAAGACTAATTTCTTTGAGAAGAGGGTTGGGGATTATCAGAAGGCTTCTGTGATGAACAGCTTGACTGGGAATGGTGGGGTTCATGAGTTCAAGCTTGATGAGGATTTCTAAGTTTTTAGGGTTGAAATTTCATTTTCTGGTTCTTGTGTAAAAAAGTTGTTTGTGTTTTTCATTTTCTCAATTTAATGTGACGAGTTGGTTTGGATTATACTGTTATGGTTTAATTATATTGCATTTGTTTTACAATTTTACCAATTGGGTGCGATCGAGCATTTGGTTTGTAGGTCTTGTATTGGAATGACCTAATGTTGATAAGTGCCCATCTCCATCACAATTAGCTGTAGGTTGGAATTTGTCAAATACCTCTTGAAATGAACAAAGCAAATTATCACCTGAATAAACAATCTGGAAAGGAAATTAATGTACAAGATGATCATATTACTCTGCAATGAACAATGTATTGGTACCTAAGTAATCTCTACTAACCTCTAAAACTTCTATAGATTACTGTGGTGGAACCGTGCCTTTGTGCTCCTAATATCGTCTATAGGAAATCCATGTTTGTTTAGTGAAGTAGTGATGATCTGAGACTTGCTGTTATGTGCTTCTACAGAAGAAAACACTCATTTCTTTTTTGTTCACTTTCATTATTTGAAGTTCTATAACTGTACATGGTGCTACAGGAGAGTTACTCCTTGCATTTACTTTGTTCTCAGTCTATTATTACTTTATTTTACTCAGGAGTGTCGTGGCAGCAAACTTTTCTTTCTTGTAGGTTGTCTTTAACTGAGCTTATGGGTTATGCTTGATTGTCTTCTTGTTTCAGACACCAGGCCGGGAGTTCTTACTTCGTGTCTCATATCTTGAGGTCTACAACGAGGTCAGGAGAGGACCAATGACATGAAATTTGGAAATAGATAGCAATGTTATATGTCCGCTAATATTCTTACCATCTCTTCTTCTACTGCTGACCAGGTGATAAATGATTTGCTTGATTTGCGAGTCAAAGAAGATGCACAGGTTTCCTTTTTTTTCTTTTAGAAATTTTGATAATTGATGAGCTGCATTTTCTTATGCTTCCCAAACTGTTTTTTTTTTTTTTTTTTTTTTTTTTTTTTTTTTTCATATAAGTAAATGCAATCTATGATCTCAGAAAACATGATTGGAAGAGATGGTAGTAGCCAAGTGTTCCGAGGGTGTCTTCCAGATGGCGAAGAAATCGCAGTGGAACTCCTAAAGCCATCTGAAGATGTGGTGAATGGTGATGCAGTTTATTTCAGAAATTTAGATCATCACAGTTTTACATCACAAGAATGCAATTTCACTGCTGGGCTTTTTGCATTGAGGAGGACAAATTACTACTGGTTTATGATTTCCTGTCGAGGGGAAGTCTAGAAGAAAATCTTCATGGTAGGGTTTGCTTAGGAATTTATGACAAGCTCTCTTTTAAAATTTCATTTCATATATTTTGTAATCGGGTAGTAAAAGAATTGAATTAACATTTGGCTTGGAGGATAGATATAAGGTGGCTTTGGGAGTTGGCGAGGCACTGAATATCTACAGATTGAAGCTGAAGAACCTGTGATTCACAGGGACGTGAAATCTTCAAATATATACTTCGGGCAGATAATTTTGAGCCACAGGTGCCGTATTATCATCATTGTGCTCCATTTTTTGTCAGCCTTTATACATGTCTAATGATTGTGTGTTTCTGCGGTTTTCAGATTTTGGACTTGCTATGCGCGCATCTGATTCTTCACCCCATGTAATATGCATTGATGTTGCAGGGACATTTGGGTATGTAGGTCTAGCCACTCCAGCCTGCAACTTACATATAATATATTTACCCAGTTAAGTATACTGGTAGCAGTGCTTCCTGTTGTAGTTACTTGACTCCAGAGTACTTCATGCGTGGAAAAGCAACCGAGAGAATTGATGTCTACGCATTTGGTGTTGTCATCCTGGAGCTTTTATATGGTAGAAAACAGATCGATAATGCGAACTCTAAGGGCCAGGAAAGCATCATGACTGTCAAGTTTGTGGCTGATAGGCTTCTGGATGCTTTGGGGTGTGGGAAGATCTATGATGTGCAGAACCCATTTGATTGGATGGAGCTGATTAGTCTACACTTTACAAGGGAAGATCAATTTCTTTGAGAAGAGGGTTGGGGATTACCAGAAGGCTTCTGTGATGAACAGCTTGACTGGAAATGGTGGGGGACGTGGGGTTCATGAGTTCAAGCTTGATGAGGATTTCTAAATCACGTTAAATTTTTAGGTTGAAATTTCATTTTCTGGTTCTTGTGTAAAAAAGTTTGCGGTTTTAATTTTCTGAATTTAATGTGACCGGTTTGGTTTGGATCATATAACGTTTGAATTGGAGTAAATTATGTTTCATATTTGTGTTATAATTCTACCAACTGGGTGCAATTGAGCATTTGGTTTGTGTAAAAGAGTGGAATGTATTTGGTTATAGGAGTGGAATGTAGTACTTACTGTGTTGCAAGTGAAAGATGTTCCTTTAGCTCTTGAATTGGAAGGACCTAATGTTGGTACTAACTGGTAAGTGCTCATCTCCATCACAATTAGCTCTAGGTTGGAATATGTCCAATGATTTTTTTTTTTCAAAAGCTAGATGACATTATGCTATAGTGGAGCAGGAGAAAACAAGGCTGCCTTCTTTCGAGGAAGTGTCTGCACAAACATGAAAAACCAGATGAGGATATCTTTCTGGCCGCGGAAGGTGTTGGAATTGGGATATGCACGGAGGGCATTGGAGAATGCAGTGGGAGTTAATGAACATCTAAAAGGTGTTGGCCTTCGCGTTTTAGGTCTTTGTTTGGGTAAACAGGCTAAAGTGTTGTCTTCTGACTTTGAGAGGTCTCAACTTCAGTATAGTGCTCTAAAATCATTGGATGAAGCAATGGCTCTTGAGCATAACAACTCTGACCTCATTTGAGTTGGGATATGCAGAACACAGAAATCTGAATGCATCTCTATGGTATGCCAAGAGGTTCATTGATGCAACAGGAGGATCTTTACTGAAAGGCTAGAGATTGCTGGCGTTGGTTTTATCAGCTCAGCAGAGGTTTTCAGAGGCTGAAGTAGTCACTGATGCTGCTTTGGATGAAACTGCAAAGTGGGAGCAGGGAACTCTGCTAAGGGTACAAGGCAAAGCTTAAAATTTCCCAGTCATTACCAACAAATGCGAGTGAAACTTACCGCTACCTTCTAGCATTGGTTCAAGCCCAGAAGAAATCCTTTGGTCCCCATAGAAGTCCGCCTCAGGTATCGTACGTTCCCCTTTCTCCTATGCGCTTATGCAGACTAAGGGTGAAAGATCTCACCAGAAATGACACATACCTTTTTGTCTAAAAACTCGCTCAAGAGATCACTCAGGTAGCTTTGAGGGCCGAAAGATATATATGCAAAGCTTTGTTATAATTCAATAGTTACTGCGTTGCTAATTATTTTCCACATGATCCTTTTCCTCTAAGAACCTTATTACCTTCATCGTCTAATTAAATTTATCCTTTTGTTTCTGAAGTAGTCTACCGAAGCATAAATTCATAAATTGCAGTGGCGTTTATTGTAATGTCTGGATGTGGAAGGGTGGTGTCCAATGATTCTTGAAATGAAAAAGCAAATTAAATCACCTGAATAAATAATTGGGAAGGAATCTAATGTACGTTGGAGGAGCGAAAAATATTTTGATTTTTTTGTTTTGGATTTTATTTGATTATATATTTAAAATCTGACTTGGTATCACATGTTGAGATGGCCGAGTTGGTCTAAGGCGCCAGATTAAGGTTCTGGTCCGAAAGGGCGTGGGTTCAAATCCCACTCTCAACACAATTTTTTGGCCAATCTCTTCATTGCATTCTTTCATTTTTTTTGTTTTGGCTATATATTAATAGTATCTTTTCTGTATTCGACTTCGAACATAATTTTTAGAAGTTATATGGGAACTTGTTTCTTTCGGTTATTCTCATATTTATTTTACATATCTTAACACTTTTTTTTTGAAACACGTGATGATATTTCTCAAAGTACCTTGTGGTCGTTAAAATTTTATCAAAATAGACATAAAACGTGATATACTTGACATGACATTAAACAAATCAAGCTCGAACATTGAGTAGTCGGTTCGGCTCGGTTCATTTACCACATACTTAAGACAACTCTGAATTGAGACATCTCTAAAATGTTGAACTCTGATAATAAGAATTAAGTGTGCAACTTGGGTGGGTTGAACCGATCGACCCGAACCTAGCCCAAACTTAAATAGAACCCGAACTCATAGTTTTGGTAATTTATACGAGCTTGGACATAAATTTTAGTCCAAATTGAAATTATGGTCGACATTGGGCACAAATATCGAATGACGGACTGACTCGAATTGCCCAATTTACATGACCACTACCTATACATACTATATTTTGAAAGAATTAAGTAGCATATCTAACATGACTATGCTACTTTTGATACTGTTCCTTTGATTATTAACAATGTTTTTAATCATTATTTTGTTCTTGAACTAGTTGATTTGTTTTTTTGCCAACAATTTATTAATCTCATCAGTTTTAAAAAAGATATTGAGTTTAATGTACTAGCCCGAATTCAATTCGAGCCTGAATTGATTTAGCGAATTAGGGCTCGCCCGGACTGGCAATGCTCTTAACTCGGGTCGGGCTGGGATTGGGCAGCCACGACAGAATTCGGGCTCGGGCTTGGGCACGGGTGCAAACCCGTCCAACCCGCCCGAGTTGCAGCCCTAATAAGAATTCTCTGTGTGAATTTGCGAGATAGTGCATATGTAAGCGTTAGGTTTGCTTCCTCCGGTCATCGTTCCGGATCTTGTCAACTAATTAAGTCTAAGAAAGATAGTGCCTAGATCCTCATTTTACGAGGACGGTACTCAGATTTTCGTTTCCAGATAATCAACACGACAGCCACCACAACACGCATACATTGGTAGAAGACACTTTCGCCCATCAAATTTTAGACATACACTCTTACCCTATCAAGTTTGGGAGATAACACTTTTTACCCCTTCGACGTGTTAAACTTTCAGGACACTTGCATCCCTTGATTGTGACGCCGTTAGGTTGGGTGAAGTCTGTCACTAATCGTAGTTCTTGAAAATGTTGGAGGGGGTTGGGGGGGGGGGGGGGGGGGGGGGAACACCCTGCCCCTCCATGCCTTTGTCCCTGGGTTTCATGACATTATTGTCATAAATGTAATGAATATAGTTGGTCGAGTTGTAATTTAAACATCAAATGTGACTTCAGTGGTGATTAAATATTCCAAGAAGACCAATTCGTCCAAAAATCTAGTTATGAGTTACAGACTCTACTTCTGAATTAAAGGCGCCACAATTAGGGCGTGCATGTGTCTTGAAGTTTGACAGACTGAGGGGTGCAAGGGTGTCATTTCCCAAATTGGAAGAATGAAGGTCCCTTGCGCAAAACTTGAGGGGGTGAAATTTTCTTTTATCGTCTTAACTTTCTGGCCTAGCCAGTAATATTTGGGCCTATAATAAGGGCAGCCCACATAAGACTAGCCCAGTCCCCAACCATAGTCCATAGCCTAGTCTCCTTTCCTATATATACAAAGAAGCAGGTTTTAGGGTTTCGCAGTAAATCTTCTAGACCTAATGGCTTTAGCCGCAGCATGTGTTAGGTGATTGTATTTGATCTTCATTAGTTTCAGCTTCTTTCATCTTCTAGGTTTGATAAATTTGTTATTCAAATTGGTATCATGTTCGATTCTATCTATTGGGTTTGGGTTTTGATGGCAAAAAATGGGGTGGAGTTCCAGATTCAATGGCTCTGAAATGCTTGCAGGTTCTCTGCGGGATGCCCTAAACCATCGAAACCCTAACAGAGAAACAACGGTGGCATCATAGTACGGGTTTTGTGCATTCGAAATTGGGATTTTGCTTTGTCAGAGAGAGTGAGGGCTGTTTGGTCATTTTTGTGACCAGATTTTGCTCTCTCGCTCCCTGCAGCTGTTTCAATTTCGATCTCTTCTTCTCAAACCCGCCTCCAAAGGCCATTACATTTGCTCTTTAATTTTTATTTCAGATGTTTTAACATAATTTGGAGTGGGTAATAGCATTTCCAGTACAAGTATGTCATTTTTTTTTTTAAAATAAAGTCTTTCTGTTGCATAATAGATAACAAACTGGTTATCTTATTTTGCTGGCTAAATCATCTAAAAGCTTTTAGTACTGTAGTGTATCGTTCTCTTCTTGACAAAAAAAAAGTGTGTATTTCTCTTCTTTTGCAAACGGTTATGTTGAGATGATATGTCATACTACGTGGTTATCCCGCAGTGGGTTGAAAATGTATTTTACACCGTTCTCTTGGCCGTGACTTCCCTCAATTAATGAAATTTTTTGTCCCTTAAAAAATGTTGAATAACTGCATAGTCTGCAAAGAATTTGAAAAGTAATTTAGGACTCTTCCTTAACGGAGAGAATTTGTTATACAAATTATTTGAAATGGGTATAGAAACCTAAGTCACCTGAGTGCCAAAGTGACAAATGTTAAAAATGTTGTATTTGAGAACGTCAAGAGAACGCGTATATAAATTATATTATATATTCAATATAATTTTAGATATAAACATATTATGTTTTTATTAAAGGAAAACATATTATGTTTTAAATTTATATGTAATCGATGTTTAGTGACAATAATTTCAGACCTTAATATAAGCTTGGAACCTCTCATATTGAAAAATGTATTGAAAGTTTAACTTGACTGAATCATAGCAATAAGAACTTGATAAACAGTGAGGGGTTAGTTATGTATTCTACTTAGTTTGAAATAAGCTTGATAACTAATGACTGAGGCCAATTGCTAAGAAAGTATAGAGTTCCCAGTAACTGCAGTTGGCATGCAGGTGGGATGAGAGGCTAAACAGAACCTCAACTGGGGTTAAAAGCCCAATTAGAAGTAGTAACTGTTTGTATGCATAAATAGAATGAAAGAGAAAAAGCAGTAGCTACTATGACAAGCACTCTATTTGATTGATTCACGTTGCTTTGAAACCGTTGCGTTTATTTCGCTCTTCTCATCCACGTATTAAACACCTTTCCAGCATCCTCTAGCCTGATTCCGATCATGTTAAGGTTTTTTTTTTTTTTTTTTTTTTTTTTTTTTTTGTTATCAGGTAGGAGTACTGGTTTGTTCGAGTTGGTTCTTTGTATTCCTTTCGTGTCTTATAATCCCTCAGGCTTTCTTTCGACTTCTCTAATGGCTCAATATAGGAAGATATTTATAATTCAAAATTCATTGTTTATCTAGGGGCATTCTAGTGATTTTGCTAAAAGAGATGTTAATCAAGTCATTTTTTTTATTTTTATTTTTTTTAATCAGGAAGGAGTCAACCAGTTTGTTCGAGTTGGTTCTTTGTATTCCTTCCGTGTCTTATCCCTCAGGCTTTCTTCCGGCTTTTCTAACGGCTCAATATAGGAAGATACTTATAATTCAAAATCCATTGTTTATCTAGGGGCATTCTAGTGATTTTGCTAAAAGAGATGTTAATCAAGTCAAATGTTCATCATCAAAGTGTTCTCCACAGCCAATGTATAAATGTTTCTCATTTATGATTCTGTTTTGCCAATGCAGGTGAAATCAAGATTTGTAAAAGGATATTATTATTGTAGCTCTATGGAAGTTTGCTGCGGGGGCGCACATGTAATACCCCGTATAATTTACAAGGGCAATATAATAATTTAAATAGCTAAATAAAGAATTTAATTGCGAAAAATAAAGTTCGTTAAATTATAGTGTTTTATAGACAAGAAATTCGGGTAAGAATTTTAGAAAACAGTAGAGTAGTATTTGTAGATAAATACGCGAGACAGTTATCTATTAGTATTATTTTGTTAACGTGCACACGACCACCCCTAGCTTGAGTGTGGGTGCTACACTTAAATCTCTGTAACTTTTGGTGTGCCAACCACACCATATGCTTTTCTTGAGTTGTCTTCAACAATTGAAACTCTTCCTTGGGAGATTTTTCTCCACCGTTTCACCGCCACAAACATCATCATCATCCCCTCCACTTTTATCTCCTATAAAACCACCTCACCCTCTCAATCATCAGACACAATCACCACAATCACCTTCATCATCAATTTCATCTTCTTCTTCTCCACTTCCGGCCAACCACCACCATGAGCACCACCACCTCCACCACCCACAAACTCTCTGCTTCTTCTCTCCTCTCTCTCTCTCTTTTTCCTCCCCATCTCCCTGTCACGAGCAGAAACAAGGAGCAGCAGCAGCAGCAGTGGCGAAGCCGAGAAGGCCACCACCACGCCGCTGCCGCCGTCGGGAAGGAGGCCGAGAATACCCACCACACGCCCCTGTTGCTCTCTCTCACTCCCTCTCTATTTCTCCCTCGCTCTACCCTCTCTCTACTGACGTGAAACAAGAAAGAAGAAGTCGTACACAGTAGCTAATCAGCCTTGAAACAAAGCACGACCACAACCACCGCTGGCCTCCATTTTTGCCGGCGAAGAGCTCCGCCGAACTGAAACAGAGACACCCACAACCTTTGTACCCTTCTAATCAACTCCTTGGACCTCGACTAAGCTAGGAGAAGGCTCAATCGAAGCCCAGAACCATCAGAGAAGGTCCGGTCGAGCTCCACCTCTTGCGACGATTTCGACGACTTGAACCGACTCAATTCTTGACCATTTCTTGCGATTCTTGGTTCCGGTATGCTCTAATCTTTGCCCTGAGTTGATTTAGATAATCAAAATCATGCCTTAATGCTTGAATTTATGTTTGGATTGATCAAATTAGAAGTTCATGCTTAGGAGGAGGTAGTTGTCTTTTTCAGAAAGTATTTTAGATAAAGGAGGGGGGTGTTTATGTTGTTTGAGCATACTTTGGGGGTTCTCCTGACATTTAGCAATCTGCATATATAAGAAATGAAATAAAAAATAAAATATTATGTTTAAATCAATTTCAATAATATTTATCTACATTCTAGTTAAATAAAATTATGCAAAATATTGAAGTAATATGGTAGAATATTCGTTAATTAAATAAAATGTATTTTCTTGAAAATATATCGATTTCTTTATCAATTGTTTGTAAATTGTGTTTCAAATAACTAAAAGAAAAGAACAAGTGTTTTAAAAATAATTGTTTTAGTAATTTGATTTAATAAATTACTCTCTTGGGAAATAAGAATATTTCTGAGTATCTATAAAAATTGTGTTAATTACTTTACCGCAATTGCTTATTCGAGTAAATAGTGATTTCGTCAACCAGAATATTTCTGTAAAATCAAATGTTGACGTACCCATAAATAATCTTTCAAGCTAAAGTAATATGACAGTTGATCTTTTCCTATTATTATTATTGATAAATATGGTTTTCATATATTATTGGCTTACTTTCATGAATATTTGAAAGGGTTATTTTAATTAGCTACTATCACATTTTCTAAACTACTTCTCTATATAATTGTGTGAATAAGTATATGAACTAAAATGGGTTTTAGTGGGGAGTCGAGAGGGTTGGACTTAGTATTCGTCCTAGCCAAGCATCCGTATAAGGCTATTACATTCAGTTATTTGTAAGTACTGTCGTTGTGACCAGAAAATTGTAATTTGTAGGCAACAAGTTTGTAGACAAGAACAACGAGCATCCGTAGGAGCTTGTATGTGCTAATTGCTGTGGACTGAGGTAAGTAAATATTCCAAGCCTAGCGTGCTTAGCTCCTGTTCGTGTCGAAATTTGATTTTAATACTTGTCTCAAAATGCTTTTGTGATTTACATGTTTTCTGTGAGTTTTCCCTACAATTGAAAGATGTTGCTTTGCTTTGATACTGTCACACGAGCAATATGAATCCGTAAATATTATAACGTGTAAAGAGTTGTGCGGGGATCATTATATATGCTTTTCGACAAGATTGGTCGTGGTTGGCTACGTCCACCCGACCCGTTTAATTTACCCGGTAGCAACCTGCCGGGTTTGCTCCATGTACTCACCTCTCTGGCCGCAAGAAGTCTTAAGGGGGTGCCGGCACTTAAGGTCTTGGAGTATGCGAGATGGATAGATCTTCCCCGTATCAACTAAGTTAAAATGTGGTTTTCTCTGAGACAATGATGGTTATGGAAAGGAAAGAAGAAATAGATTGGGATTAACACTCCCCGTTGAGATTCAAGAAAGAGAATTGAGAAGACAAGAATTTTATACAAGTTTTTGTTCTGTTATACAAGTTTTCTATTTTACGACTTATTCCTCGTTATGGTTGTTATGAAAAGAATTGTGCCTCATCATCTGTCTACGAGCTCGGGTATTTGCTTACTCAGTATTTTATGCTGACTTTAGAAACTGCGGTTCCGTTTTCCTTCCCATCGCAGGTCTAGAAGCTGAGGATCAAGATGGTTGTATAGCTTAGGTCATAGTACATAAATTTACAAAGGTGTTGAAATGGTCCAACGAGAAAAAAATATTGATTCTTACCTATGTCACATGGAATTGGTCTTTTGAAGACTAGTTGTCTTTCCAATTAGATTGGGAATGGACCGTATGAATTAGATTCACGAGATACGCCATGGAATGTACTAGACCAGATGTGTCATAAGGCATGACACAAAGATACCAGTCAAATCCGGGTGAGAGTCACTGGATAAATTATCAAGATTATCCTTTAGTACTTGAGAAGCACTAAGGATGAATTTTTGATAAATTGAAGATACGAAGAGTTTACTGTAAGGGGTTACAGTGATGCGAACTTCAAATCTGACAAAGAAAATTTTCAGACTATAGTCAAGTTTTATGTTTTGCCCTAGTGGGAGCGACTGTGAGCTGGAAAGGTTTGGGGCAAGATTCAGTCACTGATTCTAACATAGAGGACTGAGTAAATTAATGCATAAGATGCATTTACTCAGAATATTCAATCTCAATCAAAATTGTTGATGGAGGAGATGTGAATATTTGCAAGGTGCCAGCATATGTCTCGCCCCTACGCAGTGTAAGCGTGGAGGGCTGCGCTAGATCAATAGGCATATGATGCAGGAGATTGACTCTAGTGCAAGTGGGAGACTGTTGGAATTGTGCCCTAGAGGCAATCAATTAATTGTGACATTTATGGATTTACGATTCATTATGTTATCGATATGGAGATATGTTAACATGAATGAAGTCCTTAGAATATAAGTGTTATATTCTTAAAAATCCCTAGTCGATTATAATGATTAATAGGACAATCATCTATAGACTAGTATGGGGTTGGATTGATATGGAGATATCATGATCCAACACATGGGTATGCATTAGGAGTAATGGCATACTGGATTGACCCATCTCCGAGAAGGCTACATACACGTTATGTTAAGTCACAAGCGCTTCTCGCGGTGCAATGGTATTGTCATCCTTAGACTTGAAGTCACTAGATTATCTAGTTGTGGATTATTGTGATCTTGGTAGCGTTAAACGCTACACCGTAACTGGGTAGTTATAAAGGCGTGTACTGGATACAATAAGAAGAAAGCTTAGAGATCGTAGTGGACGTAGATAGAATTTGTCCCTCCCACATAACGGGAGCAAATATCCTAGGCCACTCGAGGGATAGTGCTTATAAAATGTTTGGCCAGACTCAAATAAATCAATATGGGATATTGATGTTATTTGCACGAATAAGGCTATTCCCAGGATCGAGAAACTATGGATTGGATATACGAGTGTGACTTGTATGTCTCGTGTCCAATCCGGATATTCAGACAAAGGGATGAGACAATTACTTGCACAAGGTTTGTCATGATGACTATTCTATTTGTTGGCTAGAATGGATGTCTTGCTAGAGGCCGCTACATATTAGTAAATAGTTACTACCAACTAAATAGAACCTATGGGGTCACACGCCATATAGGGGTGAACTAGACATGGGAATTAATTAATTAATATGATTAATTAATTAAAAGGATCAAATCGCAACAACTTGCTAACTTAGTAGGACTAATATGCAAGTTGGACTAATCCATGTATAGACATGATTAGGATATGCCAAAGTGGCCTAATTCTTGTAGAGACATGATTAGGATTAATTTGCAAATAGAACTAATCCATGTATTGACATGAGAAAGACTATTTTTCCAAAAAGGGGACTAATCCGAACTTGAGTAGGATTAGGAGAGGGGTTCTTTATGTAGTAGGACAAGGAGTTGTTGGACTATATAAAGAACACTCCTAGCTTATTTTTCTCTCTACACAACACACATCTATATGATAGAAGAAAGGAGAGAACAAAGCAAGGAGAGAGAGCAAGTCCCAAAAGAGGGCCGAACCCCCCATTGGGACCGCCCTCCTACCCGTCGGCCAAAAGGAGAGCCGCCCCACCTTTGGCACTCCATTTTTGGCGATTCCTTCTTCCTCTTCCATTCTTCCTACCTAGCACAAGGGATTTGGAGGATCTAGATCTCACCTCTAGGCGTGGATCAACCGTAGAGACGTGACACTATTCGCGTTTGAAGTCATCAAAGGAGAACCCTAAGGTGTGTTATTGATTTCTTCCTTTACCATCGTTATGTCTCTTGACTTGTGATCCTTGGAGGGTTTTGCATGGTTTTATGATTGTTTGTGTTTCCGTTGCGCATCCATGAATCAAAACCCTACAGTGGTATCAGAGCCACAGGTCTTAGAGCATAAACGTGGTTTATGTGTTACGTTTTAGTTGTTTTACACCTTAATTTGATTGTTTATCGCGTAAAACAAGACAAATCAAGCATGGGATGCAATTTGTCAATAATTAATCATAACAAGATCCAATTATTGCATTGGATGCATGAATTTGTGAGTTTGAGAAATTTTAGGATTTTAGATCTAGGGTTTGGGCATCCCTGGGGAAGAAGGAGTTCTTCCAAAACAAGGAAACAACCAAACTTGGGCACCAAGCAAGGGAGTTGTTTTGGAAACAACTCCCATAAGGAGGTTCGGCCCCCCCTAGGGACCGCCCCCCCTTGCTTGCCGCCCAAGCTTGGCCGCCCTAGGGGCCGGGCGGCCATAACCCGCGGCCTAGGGTTGTGGGTTTTGGGCCGGCCCGGCCCTAGGGCCTTGTGGTTCATCTTGATGGGCCCGGGCAATTTGATTGTTGGGCCCATGGACCGTTTTAACCCTAGAAATCTTAAAATCAATTAAAATTGACCAAGCGCATTAAAATTGGATTTTAACTGTTTATGTGCAAATCGCATGGTGATTGGATATGGCCTTAGGATGTGGTTTGATGTGGATGTTTAATTTTGTGTTTTGGTTTTACGGCCTGCGAGCTGATCAATCAATTGTAATAATTAATTAGGGTTTTATGGCCTGCGTGCCATTTTTTCTCTCAACTTGTGAGATTTATTTTATTTAGTATAGTTGTTAGCTAGTGCTAGATAAAAGTAGATTGTTAGCCAAGATTGAAGAAAAGAAGCCCAAAGCCAAAGAAGCCACAAAAGATGGAGCATGGAGCATGGAGCATTCCACATGACTATGAAGGATGGACCAAAAGATGAAGACGCATGGAGATGTGTTTGTTTTAGGGTTCATAGATAATTCCATTGGCTTGGAATTATCTTAGTCTAGAAAAGGCCATATCCACATCACGTTTAGTTTCTGTTTTGTGGTTGTTTATTTTATTGTCTTATTATTGTGTGGTTGGTGTATGGATGATGCATGCAATTAGGATAATAAGATAATTAGACAACCCGGATCTATTATTTGGAGTTGTGCCCAAACTCAAATAGATAGATTAGTTGATATTGATCAACAAAACAATTAAAAAAATTGAATTTTAAATCCCTCAAAATTCAAATATTGTGTTCTTGCCTTCTCGTTATTTAAACACTCATTATCATCATTATTTACCAAGTTCGTGCGTGCCAAAGCATGGCGGCTTGGTTCATCATGATGGAATGCGATGGCACGTAACAATGTGCAATTGTTTAGATAAGAGGTTGAACACAACTAGGCTATTAATTTGATTAAGAAACCTAGAGGCAATCAATTGGGATTATCCATATGGATGGATAAATAAGGAGTTATTTGCCCAATTGAACCAAGAGTTGCATAAGGGATGCAATTGGAATTGTTCCTACCTAAAGTAGTCGAATTATGGGCGACTTGCCAAAGCAAGCTCATAAGGAGATGAAACATGGATCTTGGCCCACTAGAAAATATATATTTTCCGCATTAATATCTTGAGGGTTATTAATCCAAAGTAAAATAGTGGGAGCTATATTTGACAATTTAAATCCTTGTTGAATATAGTTATACGTCACAAACTTTGCATAATCCTATTATGTTGAATTCCCATGGCATTGAACAAATAAAAACGCGACTTTATCTTTTTCTAGACTGGTATAAAATTGAGAATTGTTCTCAAATAAAAGAAAAATTGTTGTACATGGTAGAACATAAAGTTCTCTTCCTACCAACTACCAAAACACGTTAAAACCTAATGGAAGGAACATCAAAGAATGGTTTTTTGGATGTTACTTGCCTCATGCTAGCTGCATGAACTCTGAGCTTTGGAAGCAAGAAGAGAAACATGGAAAAGTATGATATGATCATACATTGAAAGAAGCTCTTTCAAAAGAGCGAGCTAGACATGAAAGGTTTGAAGTGTTGCTCCACTTTGGGTTATGCAAATATACTAATTCAATATGATTGAAAGATTAGTGAATATGCATTATCTATGAGATAGATTAAGAATAAAAGGTTATTCACCCAAATGGATCAAGAATCGCATTGGATGCAATTATAGTTTTGTTTTAAAGTTGATTTACTCAATATGATTGAAAAATCACTAAAACAAAGCACGAATAATTGGCATGGGCAAAGTTGTTAAAGGTTAACAACATGGGTAAGGGAAAATGGTTTGCGCCGACCCCATGGGTATAAAGCAAGCCTGTTGCTGAAGTCAAGTTGCCTTAAAAGTCCCATAGGTAGTGTAAAGAAAGAGAGACTACCCAAATTACCTGGAAGTAAGTAATAAAGGAATTATGAATTCCAATATGGGTATTTTGTTATAGAAATCAATGTGTCTATCTTATCATCATAAGTATATGATACTAGATGAGGATCTCACATTTATAGAAATGTGGAGGATCTCAAGAGACGAAGACAATTGGATAAGGAAGAAATAATCCTACACGTGGGGCTATGAAGCAAAGGTTTGCTGAATAAGCCGTAGGGAATTATTTCTACCTTTAAGAAATTGTTCATGAATTAGACAAAAACGATCATGTCCTAGCTATGAGTAGGAACATTATCAAAGTTTCTTGTTTGGAAAAGAAAGCTCCTTATCATAATAAAGGACAAATGTTGTTCCATTTATTATGATATGCATTATTGTAATGCAATTTTGTCTAAGTGGATTCTATATCCATGATCATGATAATTTTATCTATAAAATTAATACCTAGAGGTTTGTATATAATGATATGAACTTCACTTATCTTTAGCATTATCGTTTAGGCCTCATAAATAAGAGATACATATCTAGAACTCCATGAGGATGGATTTCTGGAACTCATTTGATTATTGAATCATATGAGACATGTAAGACTTATTAGGCAAATATATGATCTTTTGGGAATCATACATATTGATGTATGAAGGCCGCAAAGCATAAATGCTAAAGATGAGTTTTCAATACTTCATCATATTTACTGATAGGATCAGGTAAATATGGATTTGTGTATCTTATGAAGAAACAAGTCAGAATCCTTTGAATTGTTCAAAGTATTCAAGAATGGAGTAGAGAACCAACTTGGAAAAAGTATTTAGACTCTACGATTGGATCATAGAGGAAAGTACTTGATCCAAGAGTTTGACAAGAATCTATGGGAGTATTGGATATGATCCAAAACTCGCTCAACCTAGCACGCCACATGGGTTAGACGTGTCTAAGAGGAGAGTTCATACAGTGTAGGACACATTTCGGTCCAAGATGAGTCAAACAGAACTTCCGTTTACTTTTGGGGCTATGTTCTAATTACAGCAAATTTCGCTCTTAACCTTGTTCCATCAAAAACGGAATATGAATAACGCCATATGAGATATGGACTAGGAAGTGTCCTAGTATGTCATTCATAAAGATTTAGGGTTATGAAGTTTATGTAAAAGAGTTTGCAAAATAAACTTGAACCCAATTCGGATAAATGTTTTGTGGGATATCCTGAAAAGGATATTATTTCTACAACCCAATCGAGAACTAACTGTTTGTTGCTCGAACTACAGTGTTTCTAGGTAGAGATTATCTCTAAAAGAAACAGTGGGAGGACAGTAGAACTTGAAAAGTTCAAGAACCACAATGGAACATTGACCCGTTTGATGGAACATGAGTAGGATCACAAGGTGTTGTGGAGCAACCTACTCAGATAACACAAGAACCTCATAGGTAAGGTAGGATATATCGAGGGACTAGAGAAATAAGGATTTCTCATAACCCCTGATATATTGCTCATCAAGATGAGCCTACAACCTATGATATGGCCACGTGTGGCCATACTCTCAGAAATGGCTTGGAGCCATGAGATACGATATGGAATCCATGTATACCAACAAAGTATAGACTTTGATGGAACCACCTGAAGGGTAGGACCCGTAGTGTGCAAGTGGGTTATGAGGAAACCAACATGGATGGTAATATGATTACCTGTAAGGGAAAATTGGTAAGAAAGGGATTTCATGCGAGTTCATAGTATAGACTATGACGAAATCTTTCCCAGTTGTGATGCTTAAATCCATTCGTATCTTGCTTGTAGCAATCTTTCTATATATTGAATCAAGCTTCTAGGAGTTGGACTCTTCAAATTCATGATGCAATCAAAGGAGTTTGGTTCCATCAAAATTGAAGATAATACTTGTGTTTACAAGAAGGTTAGTGGGAGCACAGTTTTTTGTCTGGTCTTGTATGTGGAGACATACTTAATCATTAGGAATGTTGCCCCTACTTGGCAGTCTTACGCAGATTGACTAGGGAATTGACTTTCTAATGGTAGACTTAAGCGAAGCAACTTGTGAAGATCTATTGAGGTAGATCAAGATGGTTGTATAGCTTAGGTCATAGTACATAAATTTACAAAGGTGTTGAAATGGTCCAACGAGAAAAAAATATTGATTCTTACCTATGTCACATGGAATTGGTCTTTTGAAGACTAGTTGTCTTTCCAATTAGATTGGGAATGGACCGTATGAATTAGATTCACGAGATACGCCATGGAATGTACTAGACCAGATGTGTCATAAGGCATGACACAAAGATACCAGTCAAATCCGGGTGAGAGTCACTGGATAAATTATCAAGATTATCCTTTAGTACTTGAGAAGCACTAAGGATGAATTTTTGATAAATTGAAGATACGAAGAGTTTACTGTAAGGG
This sequence comes from Linanthus parryae, assembly GCA_023055425.1. NCBI lineage: Eukaryota > Viridiplantae > Streptophyta > Magnoliopsida > Ericales > Polemoniaceae > Linanthus > Linanthus parryae. The sequence continues at coordinate 26,582,887 of JALGPY010000011.1, read as the reverse complement.
GTTACAGTGATGCGAACTTCAAATCTGACAAAGAAAATTTTCAGATTATAGTCAAGTTTTATGTTTTGCCCTAGTGGGAGCGACTGTGAGCTGGAAAGGTTCCTGGCAAGATTCAGTCACTGATTCTAACATAGAGGACTGAGTAAATTAATGCATAAGAGGCATTTACTCAGAATATTCAATCTCAATCAAAATTGTTGATGGAGGAGATGTGAATATTTGCAAGGTGCCAGCATATGTCTCGCCCCTACGCAGTGTAAGCGTGGAGGGCCGCGCTAGATCAATAGGCATATGATGCAGGAGATTGACTCTAGTGCAAGTGGGAGACTGTTGGAATTGTGCCCTAGAGACAATCAATTAATTGTAACATTTATGGATTTACGATTCATTATGTTATCGATATGGAGATATGTTAACATGAATGAAGTCCTTAGAATATAAGTGTTATATTCTTAAAAATCCCTAGTCGATTATAATGATTAATAGGACAATCATCTATAGACTAGTATGGGGTTGGATTGATATGGAGATATCATGATCCAACACATGGGTATGCATTAGGAGTAATGGCATACTGGATTGACCCATCTCCGAGAAGGCTACATACACGTTATGTTAAGTCACAAGCGCTTCTCGCGGTGCAATGGTATTGTCATCCTTAGACTTGAAGTCACTAGATTATCTAGTTGTGGATTATTGTGATCTTGGTAGCGTTAAACGCTACACCGTAACTGGGTAGTTATAAAGGCGTGTACTGGATACAATAAGAAGCAAGCTTAGAGATCGCAGTGGACGTAGATAGAATTTGTCCCTCCCACATAACGGGAGCAAATATCCTAGGCCACTCGAGGGATAGTGCTTATAAAATGTCTGGCCAGACTCAAATAAATCAATATGGGATATTGATATTATTTGCACGAATAAGGCTATTACCAGGATCGAGAAACTATGGATTGGATATACGAGTGTGACTTCTATGTCTCGTGTCCAATTCGGATATTCAGACAAAGGGATGAGACAATTACTTGCACAAGGTTTGTCATGATGACTATTCTATTTGTTGGGTAGAGTGGATGTCTTGCTAGAGGCCGCTCCATATTAGTAAATAGTTACTACCAACTAAATAGAACCTATGGGGTCACACGCCATATAGGGGTGAACTAGACATGGGAATTAATTAATTAATATGATTAATTAATTAAAAGGATCAAATCGCAACAACTTGCTAACTTAGTAGGACTAATATGCAAGTTGGACTAATCCATGTATAGACATGATTAGGATATGCCAAAGTGGCCTAATTCATGTAGAGACATGATTAGGATTAATTTGCAAATAGAACTAATCCATGTATTGACATGAGAAGGACTATTTTTGCAAAAAGGGGACTAATCCGAACTTGAGTAGGATTAGGAGAGGGGTTCTTTATGTAGTAGGACAAGGAGTTGTTGGACTATATAAAGAACACTCCTAGCTTATTTTTCTCTCTACACAACACACATCTATATGATAGAAGAAAGGATAGAACAAAGCAAGGAGAGAGAGCAAGTCCCAAAAGAGGGCCGAACCCCCCATTGGGACCGCCCCCCTACCGTCGGCCAAAAGGAGAGCCGCCCCACCTTTGGCACTCCATTGTTGGCGATTCCTTCTTCCTCTGCCATTCTTCCTAGCTAGAACAAGGGATTTGGAGGATCTAGATCTCACCTCTAGGCGTGGATCAACCGTAGAGACGTGACACTATTCGCGTTTGAAGTCATCAAAGGAGAACCCTAAGGTGTGTTATTGATTTCTTCCTTTACCATCGTTATGTCTCTTGACTTGTGATCCTTGGAGGGTTTTGCATGGTTTTATGATTGTTTGTGTTTCCGTTGCGCATCCATGAATCAAAACCCTACACTAAGAAGGATGTCATCACAAATAGTAAAGTAAGCTAGTATGACTAGCGTTAGCGTAATGTTTTAGTAGTGACGTGTGAAAAACTCAAGAGCGACATGTAATGTCCAATAAGATGTAATATATAAAGACTTGTGTAATGTTTAATAGTCTTGTAACATACGGATGTTGTGCTTATGACTTCCACCAACCCTTTTGGCATCGCCCTCCTGGGCTTTCCGGTCCGGAACGGAAGGCTTGAGGATCACTGGGTGTTGCAGCACACCTCATATATATTGTACTTGCTTTCAAGTGATAGTCAACTGCCAGTGAGGAAGGAACGAAGGTGAAGAAGAAATACACTCTTAATTAGTCAGATGTGATCAAAGAAGACTCAGGAGGGGTGGTGGTCCTAAAGAAGATCAGGTTGATTAGAGCTCTGACATATCTAACATATAGATAGATGAGGCAGATGAGAAGATATTCTGACAGTTTGGCACGAGCATGAGGATTATGACGTGGACATGTGAAATTAGATTTGAGCATCATCAAACTGCGACAAATCTCAACAATTAAGCACATGCATTGATGAGAGAAGGGATTACAAGATTGCTGCATGTTGCCAGACCCCCTCCTGGGCGAAGCCTAGTCCAGACATAATTTTGAACTGTGAAAGCATGCATATGCCGAGCAATGTGCTATAATGATGTCATGGTTTTCGTCTTTAAAATTTATTATTCGTACATAAGATAACATGAAAAGTAGAATTGATAAAATGATTTCTCGGAACAAAACAAAGAAAGAATAGCATTTTACTATTCATAAGATAACATAGATGTCTTCTTCTTTTTTTGAGAGAATTACATCAGATAGCTGCGTCCGAACAGTAGAGGGGCTTCAAATGCTTACCACTGAGGTAGCCACCCATTTGCACATAAATGTCTTCTTCGAAAACATTAACAAAGAAAACAAACACACAAGAATATCATTGGGTTAATGAAAAGGGCGAGTTTTTGTAAATTGGTGAACCATTGTTTTTATTCAAACGTCATAGATATTTTCTGTTTTTTACCCTTATGCTAAATGAATTGAACTTGGGATAGGATAATCTGCAAGTCCGCTATAATTCTTTCAGTTTGGGATAGGATAATGTGAAAATTTTGAACACCTCCATAATTGTGACGCTGTTAGTACGAGGGTGATAGTCCTTCATTGATAGTAGATATTACGTACAAACTAGTCGTCGTTATAGTATGAAAGAGGAAAATAAATGTGCAAGTGTTTTGAAGTTTTTTTTTTTTTTTTTTTTTGAAATAAGAGTATTTTGAAGTTTGACACACTAAGGGATGCAAGTGTCTTTGGGTCAAATTTAAGGGGGTTAAATTGTCTTTCACCCATTTTATTTTCCCCCAAATCATCAAAACCCTTCCTCCTCCCAGTCTAGGGGCAATTGGAGTAATGCCAGTCTCTGAATTGGTCTTTGAATTCTGCACTTGGCTGAATTGGTATTTGAAAAATACCACCCTATATAAACAGATGCTTACAAAAGTTTTAGAAAACAAGTGGGGCAATTGGGTGTGGCATGGCTGATGACATGTACCCTAAAGTGGGTGAGAAACCATTGAATTACCTTGCTACCCTTGTCAGTGAGAGTGATATTCAAACTCAAAAACAAACCCTAACAAATATGTAGCTCTCTCTATAAAAACATTGAATGTTTCCATCTACCCTAACCTAGCAAAGTACAGTTGAATTAACTCAAACTGTAAACTTAATGAACGAGCTGCATTAAAGCCTCAAAACTGGTTCATTTTTCACTCTCATTTGCTCTAGTTCTCCCACTTTGTGTATATAAGTCTCTCTCTTTCGCCATTGTTGTTGAGCTACGGTAAACCCTAAACTCTGGTTCTACTTTTTCTATGATTCTTATATTCACGTCAGAATATTCTAAAATTTGTGCTAGTATAGTGTTTTTATTAAATTTGATCTTCATTTGTGTTTCTGATTAAATTTTGGTTCATTATATTGATGTTGTGTTCTTCATTCTGGGTTTGATGTGTGTTGTGGATTGTGTGGAGACTATAACGAGTAGATGCTCGTCCCTGTATTGTCAGAAAGGACTGGGACGATGCATCTCCCCGTCCCAGCCTATGAAGTGAACAACTAAGTCGTGTAACCAAAACTGAGACGAGCAAATGCTCGTCTCAGTTTTATGTTCCATACGAGGAAGAGCATTTGATGTTCCTCGTATGGAACATCAAAGTGAGATGAGCATTTGCTCGTCTCAGTTTTGGTTACACGACTTAGTTGTTCACCTCATAGGCTGGGACGGGGAGATGCATCGTCCCAGTCCTTTCAGACAATACAGGGACGAGCATCTACTCGTTCCAGTCTCCACACAATCCACAACACACATACTGTGACGAGTATACCATAAACCCTAAACCCTAAAATCATTACAAAATGTTTTTAAACCTTGTCAAAAATGTTAAGTGTAATTACTAAATCATAAAATCATGTAAGGTAAACTTTTAACCCAAAAATCATGTAATCTTGAACTCTTAATCATGTAATCCTAACACTTGGATCATAACCCTGTATCATACAATTGTGAAAGTATTACCTTGAAACCAACTTAGGAACCATTACAATGATCACTAAAAATGTTATTCAAATCATGTAAAACCCCTCTAATCAATAAACCATGAATTCCTAAATCCTAAATCCATAAACCCCAAGTCTTGTAATCCCTTAAACCATAAATCATCTATTCTAAAACCCTAACATCGTAGTCAATAAACACCTAAACCAACTAAATACCATCAATATGATTACTAAAAATGTAATTCAACCATGTAATACCCCTCTAATCAATAAACCATGAATTCCTAAATTCATAAACCCCATGTCTTGTGATCCCTTAAACCATATATCATCAATTGTAAAGCCTAAAATTTTAGTCAATAAACACTTAAACCAATACCATCAATATGATTACTAAAAATGTAATTCAACCATCTAATACCCCTCTAATCAATAAACCATGAATCCCTACATCCTAAATCCATAAACCCTAAGTCATGTATCCCTTAAACCCTATATCATGCAACCTAAATCCTCTTTGTAAGACCTCCAAGACTGAGACGATGGACATCTCGTCTCAATTTTCAGATCCAGCCGAGGTAGTTACTCGTCTCAGTATTGGAGGTCTTCCACGTTTTAGTTTTCACTTCATAAACTGGGACGTGCATGTTCACAATACATAGACGAGTAACTGCCCGTCTTAATTTGTAGTCATCCTCGTCCCTGTTATTTAAAGGTTCTTACTTGCCTTATCTTGCAAGACACCAGGTGTCACTGTCCCCACACAATGAACAAATGTGACACCAGTAACCCTAATATTGTAAACATTAAACCCTAAAATGTTACCTATACCCTTAAATCCGATATTTTTTCAGAATCTTTCAAATCCTATTATAATAAATAAAATGTTTTTCATATAATTTAACCTGAATTTTTAAAACCCTAACATTGTAAAAAGTAAAACCTAAAACTACTAAGTACTACAATGGGTATCAAAAATATTATTCAATAATTTTAAACCCCTTAATCATAGATTATCTAACGTAATAAAGTTAAATCTCAGGAATGCCTCGCAGACATTATTATTACGTCGTATTTGTGGGTCGTCAAACGGGCATATATACCTCTTGGCCAGCATGTCAGGAGTAAACGACAGGATATAAGAACGCTTGCTATATTAGGTATGCAACATATGAAGAGGCTGCAAATGCGTGGTTTGAGAACCAGCAACGCCTGCGTGAAACCGACCGTACCAGACAACCAACTTCATACGACGGTCCATCCACTTCTCTAGACGTAGTTGCTCATGCGCCTCAAAAGCTAAATTGTTCCTTGTTCTCGTGATTGGTTTTGTTTATGGTTTCGGTAGTTGCTATATAATCATGTCGTAGGTATGCGTTCGTGTGTTTGTAATTGTTGGTAGTCGTTTTTTGTTCGTTGTTTCCTATGTAATCAATTTGTAGTAATAAAACAAATTTGGAAAACCAAAAAGCTCATTCAACACCAAAAAAAGTTTTTATCTCATTACAAGTTTTGTACACCAAGTCCACCTACTTACGCACCATCTTGTCTTTCCTCTTACCCTCTCCATCGCAAACCGGAATGTGAAAAGGAACCATCCAAATTAAAATACAATAATTTTCCTTCATCGGTTTCAGAGTCTTTTTGTCTAGTTCAGTCCAACCCCTAATGGGATTACATTCCATAAGGTGCTCGATCATTCTGACGACATAGAAGCCCTAATCTTTCTTCATATTTGTTGCGTATCTCCATTTATCTCCCGAATTGAAGTAGTGCGTCATCTGTAACTGATTCCTCTTAATTAACAACCTGTTTGGCGCTCTGCATACACCGGACGCTTTTAGCATCTTAGGGAATTCCTTGCGAAGAGAACCAAGGTCCCATTGCATTTTTCCCATTCCTATCACTGGATCGAAGACTTGAACCAACATATTTTCCACTTCAATGTAAACGAGAAACCAATTTCTTGCCCCTCCCTTATATGGCATTTTTGAGAACCATGGCATGAGCCACTTACGTGCTTTGGCCATCTCTGTCCCATGGTACGGCCTATTCCCTTCAAAATAAAGAGCCAACTCCTTCTGCCGCGCTTCCTCACTCAAGTTCTTGTTCACCCATGTGTGATACCACTTACCGTCGGTAATGACTATGTCGGTTCTGGCTTCGCGTCGTTCCTTCGAGTACAACCGTCTAAGCACATAAGTCATCTCATACATTTGACCCCATCCTAGAGTACATTTATCCGAAAGTAAATAACGGAAGAATTCTCCAAGTACCTTGCAACCACTGTTTAACCCCTGGTAATCTTTGAAAGGATCGTCTAGCCAAGCATAGAATGCTTTGTGAAAGTCTGGGACCGGCTTAGTCTTATTCTTCATAGCAAAATCTGGAACATACACACTGCAGAGCAACTTCTTAGGAATACAACCGTCTTGTGCCAGTGCAACCCCATACAGCGTAGTCTCCCAATCAAATCTAGCACGATTATAGCTCCATTAACGTTCCTGACCATTCTCATAAATAATTTTCATCTCATCCCGGCCGTATATGTCATGTAACTCATTCCCTCTCTTATAATCGTAAAGCGATTGGGGAGAACAACCCCCTTCCAATCTTTCACTTTCAACTGCGTCGTACCACGCAACCCAATCCTGAGGTCCAAACTGATCAATCGCAATCGATTTAGGATCTGGATCTGATTCTTCACGGAGTTCCGAGTAATTATATTTCATCCATTCTGCTAATTCTTCATCGGTGGCTGCACCCTCATCTTCCTCAAACCCACCTGCTTCTTCTGCTTTGGACGGTCCTGCTTCGGTTTCTACGATTGGGGGTGCTTGGACTTGCCTGGACCCCCTGCTTCTGTTTCTGTTGTGGGGTTAGCCTCAACTGGATTGGAGCAATAAGTTCCTTCTGTTTCAGTGACTGGGGTTGACTCGATTGTCCTGAAACCCCCTTGTCCCTGTTTCACTAACTGTGGTTGGCTCGATTGTCCTGGAACCCCCTTCCGCTGTTTCTCTAACTGTGGTTGGCTCGATTGAACCGGAACCCCCTTTCGCTGTTTCTCTAACTGTGGTTGGCTCGATTGGACTGGACCCCCTTTCTGGGTTGGAATCAATGACAGCTTCTCTTTCTGTATCCTAACAATAGGATGAATAGATTTATTAGGTCACAATTACATTACATTACACAGGTCAAACACCGTAAATAAGAGCAATATGCAAACCTCGCTAAGAAACCGAATGCCAGAAGTTGGGTCTACTCGCACTTCATCCCAAGCGGTGTGCAGATCTTTTACCATATCGTGCGTTGCTTCTCCCCACTCGCCGAGCTTGTTCAGTCGTTCCACCTCTTTCCTGTCGTGACGCTTGATCTTTTCACGTACACTAGTGCAACCGGTCTTACATTTGTTTTTTAAGGCAACCAATTCTTTCTCCATCTTACCCATCCTACTGCTCATTTCTGTCATTTTCTCACTCAAATGGATCTGGTTTTCTTTGATAGGAACCAATGCCTCTTCAAAAGCTTTCCGAATTTCGCGCTTCAAGTCTTCTAAGTCAACTCCCACAGTTCTCGAAGCTTCAGGTCGACCGGCAGGTTGAGGTGTTGCGGACACTGAAGGTTGGGTTCTCGGTGGAGATGGAGGTAGGGTTGAGGAAATCACAACTGCACCCTTTCTCTGTCTCAGGACAAGACTAGCATCCTCCTCTTCCTCTTCTTCTTACTCATCAACAAGAGCAAGTTCTTTGCTCTTCTCCGTCTTCTTCTTATTCTTCTTGGAATGTGGGCCATGCTTGTCGTCGTTAACTGTTTTTTTTTTCTTCTTCTTCTGGGGCCCGACCCCATCATACTTTGCAACATCCTTTTTCCTCCTCCTCTTCTGCGGCTTATCCAAAGCCACTGCCTCATCCGGATGCACTCCCTCAAAGTTGTAGCTGGGTGTGAATTTCCGATTAGAACTCATGTCATCCTCAATCACTATCCTCTTCTCAAACAGGGCAGTCCACCTGGGGTGAAGTGGTTGGTCGGGGTGAGTTCTCCTGTATTCAATGAAGCTACTCCAGTAGTGTAGTTTCTTCTCTTCCTCCGTTGGGACGAGGGTAGGATTAACATACTTTATCTCACTCCAGCATTCCGCTGCTTCTTCCAAGCCCAACGCGCATCCTCTCCACGTCCAATTAGCCAAGCGCGGCAACTTCCTTTCCTTATCTTCCTCGGTCTTCCCAGCTGTTCACCAAGGTGGGGTATGGCCTCGCAAATCCATGCCAGAAATATGTGCGGAAAGTTCAACATGTTGTACTTCCGGCGACTGAGATGATCCATATTTTTTTTCCAAGCCTCCTCAGCCACTTGCTCAGCGAAATCTGGCCACAAGTACCTGCTCCATCCGAATTTGTTTGCCCATTCAAAATCCGAAAGCAGGCCAAACGGTGTCATGGATATTGTGTCTGCATTTGTTTTCACAAACATCATTTGTCCAATCAGGCATACCATTAGCAGTCTCTCATAATCAAATTTCTCCTTCTCAGTCGAATCTTTAATTTTGGGCTTCAGGCCATGCAAAACCTTTTCAATTTCCGATACATTGATGTTGTTACCGAGCCTGTTGTAATACCCCGTTTTAATTTAGGGGTGATTATTGACTTTTATGAAGTGTAGATGTTAAATATACACTAAACGGGGATGTGGTTGTAGTTTGAGATAATATAAACTAGTTAACAAAGGGGGGTTGTAGTTGTATTTTGAAGAAAGCCTATAACCTAGTTGGTAAATAGGTAATAGTGGATTAAATATTAATGAAAAAGAATAAAAAAATTGTTTTCTCTACCCATTTTTCGGCACTTCTCCCGTCCCCCAACACTTACTCATTCCCCAACAAAATTCTTTTTTTTTATTCTCTCTCTCTCTCTCTCCTCCCCCATCCCCTATTTCTTCTTCTCTTCTCTCGGCAACACCCCACCCCCGACACCACCAACTCCATCGCCACCCTCACCTCCCTCTCCACTCTTCCTCCTCCCTCTGCCTCTCTTTCCCTCTGATGGCCAGCAAGCACAGCAGCAGCAACGGCTCCGACGAGCGCCACCACCCCACTACCGGCACCAACTCCACCACCACAGCCACCACACCACCTCGTCCTCCTCAATCTCTCCCTCTCTCTCTGCTACCTTCTGCCCAAAACAGAGCAACAACAACACCAGCGGCAGCTGGTGGCAGCGGCCAAACCCACCACCACAGCTGCTGCCATTCCCGACGGCAACCACCGGCAAAAACCACCATCAACGCCACCACTATCACAGTCACCACCTCCTCCACCATCTCTCCGTCTCACTCCCTCTCTTCCTCTGTTTCTGCCGACGAAAACAGAGCAACCCCCAGCAGCGGCGTTGTGCCGCTGCCTTCCCCGACGGCAGCACCAACGGGACCACCACCACACCAATCTCTATCTCTATCCCTTATTTGACCCCCAAGACTTATTCCCCTCTCTGTTTCGACCATAATAGAGGCAAGAACAGCAGCTAAAACCCACTGCAAAGAAGACCCAGAACCGCCGCCGACCGCCGGCGGCCATTAACGCCACGAGAACCTCGAACGAGCCATCCGACGCTACCCAGCCCCTCAAACCAATTCCAAACGATTCCCTGAGGCCCGAGGAAGCTTTATCCGGTGCCAATCGAAGCAGAGGACGCTAGAATCGTCGGATTCGACCATCACCGCCGGCCACCATCGACGGCGAACCCAACCGGACCCAAATCTCGACCGTTTTTCGAAATTTTTGGTATGGGTAACCCCTAAATCCTCCCCTAGTTCGTTTTTGATAATCAAAACACAATTTTAATAGCTAAATTTGGATTCGGATCATTGAAGTGAAGGTAGTGTACATGTGTTCATGTTGGGGGGTAATTATTGCATTTTCAGAAAAGTTGGGGGTTCATGTGTAGCATGTTGAAACTGATTTTGTTAGTAGAAGGTCATTGCATGTCATTTATGAAAAGTTGGGGTATCTAGTTGTTGATTACTTAAACTGCATATAAAATATAAAATTAAATTTGCAATTTTGTATTAGAATTAATTTCTAATATTTCTAGTTATTTTTTTTAATAATATAAAAGATGTTTTTACTATTAAAATTATGTATGCATTATTTAATTTGGGATATTGTTGTTTTATTGAAAAAAAAATAAGCAAGATAAAATATATAGTTCTTTAATCGTATAAAATTTAGTGTGATTAAATAAATATTTCAAGTATTTATAGATTAGTTTTTTTTTAGTAGAATATGTTATGTTCTTAATATTGATAAAATAACATAAGTTAGAAAGTTAAAAGGAAAATAACTTGTAAGAAAATTCCTCCATTTATAAATAATTAAAGTTTGATTATTATTTGTAGATATTATAAAATAGTTTCTCCAAAATAAAGTTATAATTTATGTGTGACTAAACACTTATTTTATGTGAATAAACATTTTGTGAGTTTTATTTATGAAATTTAATCCTTTAATAGAATATACATTTTATAATAATTGATTAGCAATAATTAAATAAGTTTGAATTAAATTTTGTAGTAACTTACAAATAAATGTGTTGTAAAATAGATTATTATTTTCTAAGTATGAGAGTGTATAAAGTTAATATGCGATTTCTTACTTAACAATTTTAAGAGTTAGTATTTATATAAGTAATGATTTTATGAAAAAAAAAAAAAAATTGTTTGCGTCATCGTTTTATTATATAAATATGGCACGCTAGGAAATAATGGGATAATGGGGGTAATTTCAGATGAGACTTATAGAGATTTTTCATAGCATACTTGCACACTTTGGACTTGAAATTGATTTAGGAATTATAAATTGTAGGTGACGAGTTCGTAGATGAGGGCTACGTGTACTCGTAGGAGCTTTATCGTGATAATTGTCGTGCTACTTGAGGTAAGTAAACGTGCCTAACCTAGTGTGCCGTCCTCCTTTCGTGTCCAAATATTTTTATAATTTTATGTCTCAAAATGTGACTTGTGATATACGTGTTCGACTTGAGATTTCAAATACTTGTCTAAATGATTCTTTTGGAAACTATCACTTGAAATTAATAATGCGTAATAACGTAAAGTGGAAACAGTTGTGCGGTGGAACCATATTTGGATACTTTTATATTTTGATATTTTGCTCGGTTGCAATTAGCCCCGAGCTGCTCCATGTACTCACCTCTCTGGCCGCAAGAAGTCTTAGGGGGGTGCCGGCACTTAAGGTCTTGGATGCATGGGATATGGTTGGTTACTTATGAGATACTGTGATGGATTATTGCGATGGATTGGTTCGTTCCCCGCTACAACTAATTAATAAATGTGGATTTTCATGAGAAAATGAAAGGAATTACATACTTGAGATTTTCCCATTATTGGGACAGAATTATGAGATTATCCCTAATCGGGACAGTATTGTGGTTTGGAAATATTTCATTGGAATCATAAATGGTAATATTTTGAGAATATTGGAAAATTTATATCATCTCACACTTGGTCATTTGCGCTACTAAATATGATTCCTTGTTATTATTCGTGTTCTTTAAAGAAAAACTCGTCTTTCCTGTTTACACGTTGGGGTGTTTACTTATTCAGCATTTCTTGCTGACTTTGGAAAACTGCGGTCTTGTTTCTTTCCCCCGCAGGTCTAAGAGCTGGGATTATGGAGTAGCGGGATTCGAGACTCATCTAGTAATTGATATCACTTTTAATAAAGCGCACTCTTAGTATAATATCATCTTGTGTAACAGTATATTGTAAACAAATTAAGAGTTGTAATATATAAATATCGGATGTGTTGTTCTTGATTTCCGCCGCTTCATTTTTGAGTAGCACCCTCCTAGGCTCTCCGGTCCGGAACGGAAAGCTCGGGGAACGAGGGGTGTTACAGGTGGTATCAGAGCAGTTCGTTCTAAAAGGGAATTTAAAACCTGTTGGGAAAACTAAAATCAACATAGGGTAAGATAATAAAACTGGAAAAGCCGATCGGATTATGGGTAGTCTAAGTGCTGATATTGGTCCCACCCACATCCTTTCTTGCTAATTGTTATGTACTTAAAAGGTACTTGGATTATTTTGTTTGAGTTGGTAACGTCATCCCCGATGGGTTGATTGACCAGTTTACTCCTGTTGTGGAGATTGAGAAATATGGGTTATCATAACCAGATTCTGAATTGCAAGTGATTTGAGAAGATGAGTATATATCGGTGAAAGTAATTGCATAATTTGGCCCCATGAGGTCGTTGATACTTGAATTATTTGGAATCTTTATCTTTTGATTGGTTATTGGATAATTAATGCTCTTAAAATAAGGGGAAAATTGGTTAAGAGTTATAAAAGTTGGATTGTGAATCATGAATGATGCATTACTCTATTTGAAGATTTATATGTTGTGTATAAGATTTATATGAATTGCTAAAAGTGATATGATATTTATCCATTTGTATGATGATTTAAATCCCTGAGACCATGATGGAATAGATAAAAGCACCATAGATGACTGCTGAAATTATGACTAATAAACCATTGCGATAATATAGTGGGAGGACCCGATAAGGATAGACGGCTCAGGGCAATAACTACATGGAGTGACTCTTCGTCTGATAGTAATGTTATAGATACGTGACTCTTATGATAACTCTTGGGGGGAAGTATTGGGTTCCGACCATTTGAGACTTGGGTCAAAGAGACGTAGCGAGAATGTTGAAATATTTGACTGGTGAACCCTAGTTTCATTAACTTGATCTGAGAAGACTTTGATGATATATTTGAGGTACCGTTTGAGATATTAGGTTTAGAAACAGGGTCAAGGATAAATTTATTTTGAGAATCTTTTCTAGTAATCGAAGAAAGCTATTCGAACAAGGTCCCACCCACCCTCACCTGAGAAGTTAAGACGATCCCTTGAGTTTTGACTTGTTTTGTATACAGTTTCACAGCCTTGGTGATTGGAGAGACTTTTCTATGTAAATGGTTGATTGTAGTCTACTTTTCATGGTTTATATTAGGGGGGGGGGGTTACGCTAGGCTGCTTTGTCGTTTGAGGGTACTGTTACTATTTAACTATTTGAGGCGTTACTTGTATTCTGGTTACTCTAATGTTTCTTGATGATTGGGATGTCTATTCGGCTACATATTAATTATATGATTTAAATGGAAGAAACGGTGTATAAACTGTGTAAGAATTATTGTTGGTTCATTGATGGTCGCTAATAATATATGGACACACCCTATGACAGATCTAAGCAGGTTTATTATGAAGTTACACATTTAGTGTTGTATTGGAGTTCTGACCGAGGCTTTGAAATGTGTGTTTAGAGCCTAATAAATTTATATTGGAGTCTCCTATTTTAAGAAGATTGCTCGAGAGATATTATTGTGCAAGAAATTATGGAAGCCTCTTATATATAACTATAGCATACTCAGAGTGTTGTAGCAATACTGTTTCTCATGGTCGGGGTATATGCTCGGATATTGATTGTTTCTAAGGGATGTATGCTTCACATATGTCATTCTAAGTCTTTTGGGGTTAGGGGAGATGTTGTGCATTCTTCAACTTTGCGTAGTTCTGTTTATGGTGTGAGATACGAACTGTATGAAGATAATGCTATCAGTTACCAAGACAGAAGACGTTAAGAAAAGCTCGGAGTTCGTTTAGAAAATTTGAGGCAATACTAGCTTTATATTTGGAGACTTGTTAGGATATAGCCAGAAGGCCAGTAAGTGTTCCGTTATTTGGCTAAATCGAGTAACAAATTCGGACTAAGAAGAACTATGGATCTAAATGGTTGGAGTTCAATTAGAATACTCGGTAGAAGCGCATGGGTGGTGGTCGTCAAATGAAATATGAAGACTTTAGTACCCTCTAGGTACAACAAGTGGTTATATAAGTAATACCCTAAGTTTTCGTAGGTACTGGACACATAGAAGAACCTAACGTAAGGAACTCAGCTCCGGATATGACCATAAGACATAGTTAGAATTCTAGAGAGTAATTGCTTCGGTGCTTGATCGGAAAAAGCGTCATTTGAGGTATATTTGGGTAGCGTGTGATCAATGGGGGGCTCTTCCATGAAGGATTTTGGAGGAACTTCGAAGAAATGTTGGTAGTTGAATCAAAGGTCAGGGACCAAACCACTAAGTTTTAGATACCCTCAGCTAACTTGGTTGGAGACACTAAGTTCGGTTTTAAGATGTCTATTTGGAGTTCTATTATTTAGATCAACCACCCTAAGGAATCTGGTTATTGATGTGGTCGGTAATTCTCTACAATGTGTATGGACTAGCAAGTTTGCGAGCCTTATGGAGTTATGTAGCAGAATGAGATGTCTCGGTAGCCTAACTTTAGTACATACTCTTCCAATAAAACTTAATTGGGGTCTTGTTGTTAATGTCTTGTTGTGGTATACACTCTTCACTTAATCGAGGTTTGGTTACGAGGATTGAATCTTGATAAGTTGCTTGGTAGTTCTTCTTCAGAATCGAGCCTTCTCTAATCATTTGAAACGGTATTTTGGGATTCTTGGGGAGTGTCTTGGAATTTTGGGTCGGTAGCTAGATTTCAAATAACAATAAGAACTATATAATGTGAAGCCTTGTTCGCTATTTTCTTAAGTCATGTTTGGAAGGAATAAAGTGATTCGAATGCCTAAAAAGTTGATAATTTCTTTGGACATTGTTGCATGAAGTTTTGTCACTTGATCATCACCGGAGGAGCCTGAACTTTGAGTCATGAACTACCGTTGGAGTCAGAAAACCCGTCGGATTATGTGTTATGTAGGAATACATTCTAATTCATTTATTGATTAATTTTCTGGACTATTGGTTATATCAAGTAAGCATTATATGTGGCATTAGTAGTTTATAAAGACTTTGGAGGTTTTTCTTGAAATAGTTCTATGACTTGGTGTAATTAGGCTCTTCTATCGAATTATGGTACTGATTCAGATTTCAGGTAGTTAGTACAATCCGCCAGTGGAAGTGTGCAATTTAAAGTCTTATCGCTAAACACATATTTGGGAGCCATGGTATGATCGTTCACTTATCAACTAATCCTTGATGTTATACGACGTATCGGACTACTTACGTTTCATCTGAACCAAGGGTAATAACTGTTATTTAGAAAACTCGGAGACATGTGTTATCTTGACGGGAGCGACTAGTGAAGACAATATATTTCGAGGTAAAAAGGGAAATAGTTAGTGGGTAAGAGGAGAAAAGAGACTTCATAAATTTATGGAGAACACCTGATTCAATTCAGTCTGGAAGATTAGGCATAATTTTACGTCGTAGCTTCTTAGACGAGTACGTGACAGTCAGTCGACCTTGGAACAAATATATAGTGTCCATGAACACAACTAGCGACATGTATTCACTAAGTATGACCATCCATTGCGACTATAGTTCCGGGGACGTCACTTTTTAAGGGGGAGAGGATGTAACCATTCGCTTTAATACCCTTACGCTTTGGTTAAAGTAAACCTTCATAAGCACAAAAAATAGAGTTTAAACATTTCATGTTATCTCTGGTTAGCCTCGTGACATATTTTGTGCATCACCATATATACATATCTTACATCGAGAAGAAACTATTTGCTCATTGAGTAGCTTTAGCTTCGAGGACGAAGCCCTCCTTAAGGGGGGAAGGATGTAATACCCCGTTTTAATTTAGGGGTGATTATTGACTTTTATGAAGTGTAGATGTTAAATATACACTAAACGGGGATGTGGTTGTAGTTTGAGATAATATAAACTAGTTAACAAAGGGGGGTTGTAGTTGTATTTTGAAGAAAGCCTATAACCTAGTTGGTAAATAGGTAATAGTGGATTAAATATTAATGAAAAAGAATAAAAAAATTGTTTTCTCTACCCATTTTTCGGCACTTCTCCCGTCCCCCAACACTTACTCATTCCCCAACAAAATTCTTTTTTTTTATTCTCTCTCTCTCTCTCTCCTCCCCCATCCCCTATTTCTTCTTCTCTTCTCTCGGCAACACCCCACCCCCGACACCACCAACTCCATCGCCACCCTCACCTCCCTCTCCACTCTTCCTCCTCCCTCTGCCTCTCTTTCCCTCTGATGGCCAGCAAGCACAGGAGCAGCAACGGCTCCGACGAGCGCCACCACCCCACTACCGGCACCAACTCCACCACCACAGCCACCACACCACCTCGTCCTCCTCAATCTCTCCCTCTCTCTCTTCTACCTTCTGCCCAAAACAGAGCAACAACAACACCAGCGGCAGCTGGTGGCAGCGGCCAAACCCACCACCACAGCTGCTGCCATTCCCGACGGCAACCACCGGCAAAAACCACCATCAACGCCACCACCATCACAGTCACCACCTCCTCCACCATCTCTCCGTCTCACTCCCTCTCTTCCTCTGTTTCTGCCGACGAAAACAGAGCAACCCCCAACAGCGGCGTTGTGCCGCTGCCTTCCCCGACGGCAGCACCAACGGGACCACCACCACACCAATCTCTATCTCTATCCCTTATTTGACCCCCAAGACTTATTCCCCTCTCTGTTTCGACCATAATAGAGGCAAGAACAGCAGCTAAAACCCACTGCAAAGAAGACCCAGAACCGCCGCCGACCGCCGGCGGCCATTAACGCCGGCGAGAACCTCGAACGAGCCATCCGACGCTACCCAGCCCCTCAAACCAATTCCAAACGATTCCCTGAGGCCCGAGGAAGCTTTATCCGGTGCCAATCGAAGCAGAGGACGCTAGAATCGTCGGATTCGACCATCACCGCCGGCCACCATCGACGGCGAACCCAACCGGACCCAAATCTCGACCGTTTTTCGAAATTTTTGGTATGGGTAACCCCTAAATCCTCCCCTAGTTCGTTTTTGATAATCAAAACACAATTTTAATAGCTAAATTTGGATTCGGATCATTGAAGTGAAGGTAGTGTACATGTGTTCATGTTGGGGGGTAATTATTGCATTTTTAGAAAAGTTGGGGGTTCATGTGTAGCATGTTGAAACTGATTTTGTTAGTAGAAGGTCATTGCATGTCATTTATGAAAAGTTGGGGTATCTAGTTGTTGATTACTTAAACTGCATATAAAATATAAAATTAAATTTGCAATTTTGTATTAGAATTAATTTCTAATATTTCTAGTTATTGTTTTAATAATATAAAAGATGTTTTTACTATTAAAATTATGTATGCATTATTTAATTTGGGATATTGTTGTTTTATTGAAAAAAAAAATAAGAAAGATAAAATATATAGTTCTTTAATCGTATAAAATTTAGTGTGATTAAATAAATATTTCAAGTATTTATAGATTAGTTTTTTTTTAGTAGAATATGTTATTTTCTTAATATTGATAAAATAACATAAGTTAGAAAGTTAAAAGGAAAATAACTTGTAAGAAAATTCCTCCATTTATAAATAATTAAAGTTTGATTATTATTTGTAGATATTATAAAATAGTTTCTCCAAAATAAAGTTATAATTTATGTGTGACTAAACACTTATTTTATGTGAATAAACATTTTGTGAGTTTTATTTATGAAATTTAATTCTTTAATAGAATATACATTTTATAATAATTGATTAGCAATAATTAAATAAGTTTGAATTAAATTTTGTAGTAACTTACAAATAAATGTGTTGTAAAATAGATTATTATTTTCTAAGTATGAGAGTGTATAAAGTTAATATGCGATTTCTTACTTAACAATTTTAAGAGTTAGTATTTATATAAGTAATGATTTTATGAAAAAAAAAAATAAAATTGTTTGCGTCATCGTTTTATTATATAAATATGGCACGCTAGGAAATAATGGGATAATGGGGGTAATTTCAGATGAGACTTATAGAGATTTTTCATAGCATACTTGCACACTTTGGACTTGAAATTGATTTAGGAATTATAAATTGTAGGTGACGAGTTCGTAGATGAGGGCTACGTGTACTCGTAGGAGCTTTATCGTGATAATTGTCGTGCTACTTGAGGTAAGTAAACGTGCCTAACCTAGTGTGCCGTCCTCCTTTCGTGTCCAAATATTTTTATAATTTTATGTCTCAAAATGTGACTTGTGATATACGTGTTCGACTTGAGATTTCAAATACTTGTCTAAATGATTCTTTTGGAAACTATCACTTGAAATTAATAATGCGTAATAACGTAAAGTGGAAACAGTTGTGCGGTGGAACCATATTTGGATACTTTTATATTTTGATATTTTGCTCGGTTGCAATTAGCCCCGAGCTGCTCCATGTACTCACCTCTCTGGCCGCAAGAAGTCTTAGGGGGGTGCCGGCACTTAAGGTCTTGGATGCATGGGATATGGTTGGTTACTTATGAGATACTGTGATGGATTATTGCGATGGATTGGTTCGTTCCCCGCTACAACTAATTAATAAATGTGGATTTTCATGAGAAAATGAAAGGAATTACATGCTTGAGATTTTCCCATTATTGGGACAGAATTATGAGATTATCCCTAATCGGGACAGTATGGTGGTTTGGAAATATTTCATTGGAATCATAAATGGTAATATTTTGAGAATATTGGAAAATTTATATCATCTCACACTTGGTCATTTGCGCTACTAAATATGATTCCTTGTTATTATTCGTGTTCTTTAAAGAAAAACTCGTCTTTCCTGTTTACACGTTGGGGTGTTTACTTATTCAGCATTTCTTGCTGACTTTGGAAAAACTGCGGTCTTGTTTCTTTCCCCCGCAGGTCTAAGAGCTGGGATTATGGAGTAGCGGGATTCGAGACTCATCTAGTAATTGATATCACTTTTAATAAAGCGCACTCTTAGTATAATATCATCTTGTGTAACAGTATATTGTAAACAAATTAAGAGTTGTAATATATAAATATCGGATGTGTTGTTCTTGATTTCCGCCGCTTCATTTTTGAGTAGCACCCTCCTAGGCTCTCCGGTCCGGAACGGAAAGCTCGGGGAACGAGGGGTGTTACACCTGTGATCAGGGAAATACTTTGCAGCCCAACTGTATGCATGCTCTTTATCACCATAACCAGTTGTATAGTTCAAGCTCAGCCCCGAAACTAAACAAAACTCCTGAAATCCAAACCGAACTGGCATGTTGTTAATGTATAATCAAAACTCCGGATCATTTTTCTCCGTGTATGACAAGATTCACAACCATACTAGGAAAGGTAACGTTGCTCGCGCAATGGATGTCCAACAAAAATTTCAGCTGTGGGAGCCTTGCTTCAATCAATTCCTGAACTTCAGGGCAGACGTATTGCAAACTCTTCTTGTACCCTTTCAAGGCTACCCTCGTAGTGATGTTTCATTTCTCGACTTTAATCTTGCACAATGGAAGCGGTACATCTCCCAACTTCTCGTCGAACTCCGAAACCTTAAGTATTTGCTTCTACAATTCAAATTAAACTTTCATTAATAATGTCAGATTGATAATGAAATACTTCAAAGTATTTATAAATGGTCTGTTACTTAAAAGTTTATAAGTTTTCAATTATTATAAGTGTTACTGATTTTTTTTGAGGGTATAAGTGTTACTAAATTTAGATTCAATATAAGTGCGTCACATTTTTTATTTTACGTGAAGTGTTGATGGGAGATCCTTTACTGTTCAAGTCTACACAGATAAATAATTTTAAGTGTTAAAGTTGCAGAACTGTTCTAAGTTTGGAATCAATGGGTTTTTTTTCATCTTCTAACTGCTGAGACGAGCAGTATAAACTGGATATACTGAGACGAGTAAGTTGCTCGTCTCAGTATAAGCTGGTCTCTACCGAGACGAGAATAGTGATCGTCTCAGTATAAACTGGTCTCAACCGAGACGAGAGTCATGCTCGTCTTAGTATAAGCCAGCTTATACTGAGAGGAGCATGAAGTTCTTGTCTCAAGACGAGTAAACTGTGTAGGGTTTTGATTCATGGATCGCGCAACGGAAGCATAATCAAACAAATAGCCATGCAAAACCCTCCAAGGATCACAAGTCTAGATGCATAACGATAGTAAAGGTAAGAAATCATAAACACACCTTTGGGTTCTCCTTGATGACTTCAAACGCGAATAGTGTCACGTTCTCTATAGTTGATCCACGCTTAGAGTTGATCCTAGATCTCCCAAACTCCTTGGTGCTAGCCCAGAATAAGAGGAGGGTGAAGGAATCACGCAAAACGAGACAAAAGAGGGGCTTCGGCCCTCTTTTTGGCCGACGGGGTGAGGGCGGCGGCAAGGGGGTCGGGTTCGGCCTCCTTGTTGCTTGCTCTCTCTCCTTTGTTCTCTCCCACTCTTGTTATGTTCACTAATGAGCATAACGTATGAGGAAGGAAGGAAGGAGGGTCCTTTATATAGTCCAACAACTCCTTGTTAACTACCTAAAGGACTTATTCTAGTCCAACTAGAATTCAATTTAGTCCCTTCCTAGCAAATTAGTCCCTACTAAGTTTGCAAGGGTTTGCAAAGTGATCCTTCTAATTAATTAATCCAATTAATTAATTCCCAAATCTAGTTCAACTCTATATAGCGTGTGACCCCATAGGTTCTATCTAGTTGGTAGCAACTATTTGCTAATATGGAGCGGTTTCTAGCAAAACATCCATTCTAGCCAACTAATAGAATAGTCATCTTGACAACCTTTGTACAAGTAATTGTCTCATCCCTTTGCCTCCATATCCGGATTGGACACGAGACATACAAGTCACACTCGTATATCCAATCCATAGTTTCTCGATCCATGGGAATAGCCTTATTCGTGCAAATAACATCAATATCCTATATTGATTTATTTGAGTCTGGCCAGACATTCTATAAGCACTATCCCTCGAGTGGCCTAGGATATTTGCTCCCGTTATGTGGGAGGGGCAAATCCTCTCTACGTCCACTACGATCTCTAAGCTTGCTTCTCATTGTATCCAGTACACGCCTTTATAACTACCCAGTCACGATGTAGCGTTTAACGCTACCAAGATCACAATGATCCACAACTAGAATATCTAGTGACTTCAAGTCTAAGGATGACAATACCATTGCATTGCGAGAAGCACTTGTGACTCAACATAACATGTACGTAGCCTTCTCGGAGATGGGTCAATCCAGTGCAACATTCCCTAATGCACACCTATATGTTGGATCGTGATATCTCCATATCAATCCAACCCCATACTAGTCTATAGATGATTGTCCCATTAATCATTATACTTGACTAGGGATATTTAAGATAAACAACACAATTGTAAATCTAAGGACTTCATTATATTAAATATCCAATAATTAATAAATGAATTTTCTAGCCATATACAAATTCATACTAAACTAGATTGCCTCTAGGGCATCTATTCCAACAGTCTCCCAATTGCACTAGAGCCAATCTGGCGCATCTCGTATGCCCATACTCCTAGTGTGCCCTTCATGCTTCCACTGCGTGAGGGGCTTCGTAAGCGGGTCTGACAGATTATCATCTGTAGGAATCTTGCATATCCGAACGTCTCCTCTATCGATAATATCTCGAATCAGATGAAACTTCCTGAGCACGTGCTTGGACTTCTGGTGCGATCTGGGTTCCTTTGATTGCGCGATCGCCCCAGTGTTGTCACAGAACAACTCCACTGGATCCGCAATGCTAGGGACCACACCAAGTTCAGAAACAAACTTTCTGATCCAAACAGCCTCCTTTGCTGCGCCATTTGCAGCAATGTACTCAACCTCTGTTGTAGAATCAGCTACCGTCTCTTGCTTGGAACTCTTCCAGCTCACCGCTGCTCCATTCAGGCAAAACACATATCCCGATTGTGATCTAAAGTCATCTCTGTCAGTTTGGAAGCTTGCATCAGTGTAACCCCTTACACGCAACTCTTCCTCACCGCCAAACATCAAGAAAGCATCCTTAGTTCTTCTCAAGTACTTTAGGATGTTCTTGACAGCAATCCAGTGACTCTCACCCGGATTGGATTGGTATCTGCTTGTCATACTCAAGGCATATGACACATCTGGTCTAGTACATAACATGGCGTACATGATAGATCCTATGGCCGAGGCATAGGGAATCCTACTCATGCGTTCCTTCTCAATCTCATTGGAAGGACAACCACTCTTCGAAAGAGTGATTCCATGTGACATGGGCAAGAATCCCTTCTTGGAATATTGCATGTTGAACCGTTTCAACACCTTGTCAATATATGTACTTTGACTTAGGCCTAGCAACCTCTTAGATCTATCTCTATAGATCTTTATACCGAGTATATAGGCTGCTTCCCCTAAGTCCTTCATTGAGAAACACTTTCCTAGCCAATCTTTCACAGATTGCAGCATGGGAATGTCGTTTCCAATGAGTAGTATGTCATCTACATACAAGACCAGAAAAGCTACAGAGCTCCCACTAACCTTCTTGTAGACACAAGACTCATCTTCGTTTCTGATGAAGCCAAACTCTTTGACCACTTCATCAAAACGTCGATTCCTACTCCTAGAAGCTTGCTTCAATCCATAAATGGATCGTTGCAGCTTACAGACTTTGTTGGCTTGCTTTGGATCCTCAAAACCCTCCGGCTGTATCATATACACGTCCTCGAGGAGATTCCCATAAAGGAATGCTGTTTTGACATCCATCTGCCAAATCTCATAGTCGTAGTATGCTGCAATTGCAAGTAGGATTCGGATGGATTTGGTCATAGCGACTGGTGAAAAGGTTTCATCATAGTCAATACCATGAATCTGTCTGAATCCTTTAGCCACCAATCGTCCCTTATAGGTAATCACATTACCATCCATGTCGATCTTCTTCTTGAAGACCCACTTGCACCCTATGGGCCGCGCCCCATCGGGTGGTTCCACCAAAGTCCATACTTTGTTGGTATACATGGATTCCATCTCGGATCTCATGGCTTCCAGCCACTTCTGAGAGTCTGGGCCACTCATGGCCTCCTCATAGGTAGTAGGCTCATCATCTATGAGCATCGTGTCACCGGAATCAGTTACGAGAAGTCCATACCTCTCGGGTTCCTGGCGCACTCTACTAGATCTACGAAGCTCTTGTGTTACCTGAACAGGTGGCTCCACAACTGCTTGTGATTCCTGTTCATGTTCCATAATCGGTTCAGTGATTTGTGGTTCTTGAACTTCTTCAAGTTCTACATTCCTCCCACTTGCTTCTTTAGAGACAAACTCTCTTTCTAGAAACACGCCAGTCCGAGCAACAAACACTTTGTTCTCGATTGGATTGTAGAAATAGTATCCCTTAGTTTCCTTAGGGTACCCCACAAATTTACACTTATCAGATTTAGGCCCTAGCTTGTCTGATTGTAAACGTTTTACATAGACATCGCAGCCCCAAATCCTCATGAACGACAGTGTGGGACGCCTCCCACTCCACATCTCATATGGTGTCTTCATGACTGATTTAGATGGAACACGGTTAATGGTGAAAGCTGCACTTAATAGAGCGTAGCCCCAAAATGATAATGGAAGATCGGTTTGACACATCATAGACCGAACCATATCCAATAGGGTTCGATTCCTCCTCTCGGACACGCCATTCCATTGTGGCGTTCCGGGTGGAGTGAGTTGGGACACGATCCCACACTCTCTAAGATAGTCGTCAAACTCTTGGCTCAAGTATTCTCCTCCACGATCCGATCGTAAAGCCTTGATACTTTTGCCAAGTTGCTTCTCTACTTCATTCTTGAATTCTTTGAACACTTCAAAGGATTCGGATTTTGCCCTCATAAGGTACACAAATCCATATCTACTGTAATCATCAGTAAATGTAATGAAGTAGACATAACCACCCCTGGCAGGCGTGGCAAATGGTCCACACACATCGGTATGTATGAGTGCCAATTGCTCACTAGTCCTCTCACCTTTCTTATTGAAAGGGGACTTTGTCATTTTTCCCAATAAACAAGCCTCACATGTCTCATATGATTCAAAATCAAATGAGTCTAGTAATCCATCCTTATGGAGTCTAGATACACGTTTCTCATTTATATGGCCTAAACGACAATGCCATAAATAAGCAGGATTTAAATCATATATTTTAATCCGCTTGGTATTAATGTTGTAGACATGATTGCTTAGATCAAGGACATAAAGTCCATTAAATAATTGCGCACTAAGATAGTGAATATTATTCAAATAAAAGGAACAACAATTGTTCTTTATTGAAATAATAAAACCTTCCTTGTCCAAACAAGAAATAGAAATAATGTTTCTGCTCATAGCAGGCACAAAATAGCAATTATTTAATTCTAAAACTAATCCTGAAGGCAGAGATAGCTCGCACACGCCTATGGCCAACGCAGCAACCTTTGCTCCATTCCCAACGCGCAGATCTACCTCCCCTTTAGCCAATCTTTTACTTCTCTTTAGATCCTGCATATTTCGACAAATATGAGATCCACATCCAGTATCTAATACCCATGATGTAGAGACAGTTAAATTGACATCTACAACAAAAATACCTGGTGGTGGTGGAATCACTATTCCAAGCCTCTTGTCCTCCAAATATTTTGGGCAGTTCCTCCTCCAGTGTCCAGGTTGACTGCAGTAGTGACACTCACCTTTAGTCATGACCTTGGCAATGCCACCAACAGGCTTAAGGGCTTGTTCCTTGGACTTGGCAACTGACTTGCCTTTGCCCTTGGAGGAAGAGGCAAACCTTTTGCCCTTTCCTTTCTGCACCATCATTATGGCCTTGCCCTTACCCTTGTTGATGCTCTGTTCAGCCGTCCTCAACATGTTGAGCAAATCTGGCTGTGGTTTAACGATCTCGTTCATGTTATAGTTCATAATGAACTGTCCATAACTCTCGGGCAACGATTGCAACACGAGATCGGTTGCCAATCCTTGGCCGACCGGGAACCCAAGCCGGGCGAGATTCTCCAAGTACCTGATCATTCGGAGTACATGGGGTCCCACCGGGTTCCCTTCTGCCAGATGACATTTGAACAGTGCCTTTGAGACCTCATACCTCTCTACCCTCGCCTGCTCTTGGAAGAGCTGCTTTAGATGTTCGATCATATCGACAGCATTCATGTTTTCTTGTTGCTTCTGAAGCTCAGAAGTCATGGTGCAAAGCATTAGGCAGGCCGCATCATTAGCGTCATCAACACGCTTTTGATACGCCTTTAAGGCAGCAGGTGTCTGGTTCTCTGGACCTTCTGGAACATGCTCCTCTATTGCGTACAGTTTCTTCTCTTGCTTGAGAACAATTCTCAAGTTTCTGTACCAATCAAGAAAGTTGGTTCCAGAGAGCTTGTCCTTCTCAAGGACAGATCGTAGGGAATGTTGTGAACTCGATGAGTTGTTTGCCATTTGGAATTCTACAAAAAGGAAAATACGCAAGTTTTAGTATTTGTGAATTTTGACTATATTTAATAATGACTAGTTTATTAAATATAGCTCCCACTATTTTTCTACGGATTAATAACCCTCAAGATATTAATGCGGAAAATATCCTTATATTTTCTAGTGGGCCAAGATCCATCTTTTCATCTCCTTATGAGCTTGCTTTGGCAAGTCACCCATAATTTGACTACTTTTACGTAGGAACAATTCCAATTGCATCCCATATGCAACTCTTGGTTCAATCGGGCAAATAACTCCTTATTTATCCATCCATATGGATAATCCCAATTGATTGCCTCTAGGTTTCTTAATCAAATTAATAGCCTAGTTGTGTTCAACCTCTTATCTAAACAATTGCACATTGTTACGTGCCATCGCATTCCATCATTATGAACCAAGTCGCCATGCTTTGGCACGCACGAACTTGATAAATAATGATTATAATGAGTGTTTAAATAACGAGAAGGCAAGAACACAATATTTAAAATTTGAGGGATTTTAAATTCAATTTTAATTGTTTTTGTTGATCAATATCAACTAATCTATCTATTTGAGTTTGGGCACAACTCCAAATAATAGATCCGGGTTGTCTAATTATCTTATTATCCTAATTGCATGCATCATCCATACACCAACCACACAAATAATAAGACAATAAATAAACAACCACAAAACAGAAATTAAACGTGATGTTGATATGGCCCTTTTCTAGACTAAGATAATTCCAAGCCAATGGAATTATCTATGAACCCTAAGCAAACACATCTCCATGCGTCTTGATCTCTTTGGTCCATCCTTCATAGTCATGTGGAATGCTCCATGCTCCATGCTCCATCTTTTGTGGCTTCTTTGGCTTTGGGCGTCTTTTCTCCAATCTTGGCTAACAATCTACTTTATCTAGCACTAGCTAATATCTATACTAAATAAAATAAATCTCACAAGTTGAGAAAAAAAATGGCACGCAGGCCATAAAACCCTAATTAATTATTACAATTAATTGATCAGCTCGCAGGCCGTAAAACCAAACCACAAAATTAAACATCCACATCAAACCACATCCTAAGGCCATATCCAATCACCATGCGATTTGCACATAAACAGTTAAAATCCAATTTTAACGCGCTTGGTCAATTTTAATTGATTTTAGGATTCTAGGGTTAAAACGGTCCATGGGCCCAACAATCCAATTGCCCGGGCCCATTAGAGTGAACCAAAAGGCCCTAGGGCCGGCCCGACCCAAAACCCGCAAGCTAGGCCCGCGGGTTAGGGCTGCCCGGCCCCTTAGGGCGGCCAAGCTTGGGCGGCAAGCAAGGGGGCGGTCCCTAGTGGGGCCGAACCTCCTCTTGGGGGTTGTCTCCAAAACAATTCCCTTGCTTGGAGCCCAAGTTTGGTTGTTTCCTTGTTTTGGGAGAACTCCTTCTTCCCCAAGGATGCCCAAACCCTAGATCTAAGATCCTAAAATTTCTCAAACTCACCCATTCATGCATTCAATGCAAAAATTGGGTCTTGTTATGATTAATTGTTGACAAATTGCATCCCATGCTTGATTTATCTTGTTTTACGCGATAAACAATCAAATTAATGTGTAAAACAACAAGAATGTAACACATAAACTACGTTTATGCTCTATGACCTGTGGCTCTGATACCACTGTAGGGTTTTGATTCATGGATCGCGCAACGGAAGCATAATCAAACAAATAGACATGCAAAACCCTCCAAGGATCACAAGTCTAGATGCATAACGATAGTAAAGGTAAGAAATCATAAACACACCTTTGGGTTCTCCTTGATGACTTCAAACGCGAATAGTGTCACGTTCTCTATAGTTGATCCACGCCTAGAGTTGATCCTAGATCTCCCAAACTCCTTGGTGCAAGCCCAGAATAAGAGGAGGGTGAAGGAATCACGCAAAACGAGACAAAAGAGGGGCTTCGGCCCTCTTTTTGGCCGACGGGGTGAGGGCGGCGGCAAGGGGGTCGGGTTCGGCCTCCTTGTTGCTTGCTCTCTCTCCTTTGTTCTCTCCCACTCTTGTTATGTTCACTAATGAGCATAAGTTATGAGGAAGGAAGGAAGGAGGGTCCTTTATATAGTCCAACAACTCCTTGTTAACTACCTAAAGGACTTATTCTAGTCCAACTAGAATTCAATTTAGTCACTTCCTTGCAAATTAGTCCCTACTAAGTTTGCAAGGGTTTGCAAAGTGATCCTTCTAATTAATTAATCCAATTAATTAATTCCCAAATCTAGTTCAACTCTATATAGTGTGTGACCCCATAGGTTCTATCTAGTTGGTAGCAACTATTTGCTAATATGGAGCGGTTTCTAGCAAAACATCCATTCTAGCCAACTAATAGAATAGTCATCTTGACAACCTTTGTACAAGTAATTGTCTCATCCCTTTGCCTCCATATCGGGAATGGACACGAGACATACAAGTCACACTCGTATATCCAATCCATAGTTTCTCGATCCATGGGAATAGCCTTATTCGTGCAAATAACATCAATATCCTATATTGATTTATTTGAGTCTGGCCAGACATTCTATAAGCACTATCCCTCGAGTGGCCTAGGATATTTGCTCCCGTTATGTGGGAGGTGAAAATCCTCTCTACGTCCACTACGATCTCTAAGCTTGCTTCTCATTGTATCCAGTACACGCCTTTATAACTACCCAGTCACGGTGTAGCGTTTAACGCTACCAAGATCACAATGATCCACAATTAGAATATCTAGTGACTTCATGTCTAAGGATGACAATACCATTGCACTGCGAGAAGCACTTGTGACTCAACATAACATGTATGTAGCCTTCTCGGAGATGGGTCAATCCAGTGCAACATTCCCTAATGCACACCTATGTGTTGGATCGTGATATCTCCATATCAATCCAACCCCATACTAGTCTATAGATGATTGTCCCATTAATAATTATACTTGACTAGGGATATTTAAGATAAACAACACAATTGTAAATCTAAGGACTTCATTATATTAAATATCCAATAAATAATGAATGAATTTTCTAGCCATATACAAATTCATACTAAACTAGTTTGCCTCTAGGGCATCTATTCCAACAAACTGCTCCTCTGGCAAGGTCTTACTTTCTCCTCGTTCCAGTTTTATATGTTCTCGTCTCAGTATTCATCTCCTGATACTGATACGAGAACAACTTGTACGAGTTCCACGATCTAGAACAGGTCATCGTCAGAGTTCTAGATCTGGATCTCGTCCGAGTTCTTGATTTGGTGGAATTATGATCAAATTTTACAGGTGACAACAGATTCAAACATGGATTTGATTTTTCTTTGATTCAAACATCAATTACAAACATGTACATGCATCATCAAGTAAGTTACAGAATTGCGAAAGAGGGTATTTGAAAAGGCCAACCTCTTCGTCGACGGTGGGTGTATCAGTGGCGACGGGGTTGGGAAGGGGTAAGACGGCGGCCGGAGCGGAGGAAGAAGAAGAAGCAGTGGAAGCCATGCGTACAGTTGCAGAGAACGACAGTGAGTGATTTGTAGAGAAGAGAGAAAGAGAGAGTGAGTTGCATTTGGAGTGAAAGTGAATTCGAGGGGGTGGATGATGATGTGTATAGGTTTGTTTTATTTATTTGTCTGATTAAGTGTTAATTTTAGTTGATTAAATTGTTTAACCTCGCGTGGGTTACACACGCTAAACATAAGTGAGAGACGGGTATTCACCAGACGGGTAGCATGCCAATTCTTTCCCCAGTCTATCTCATTTCAATTTGCGACGAAGAAGATTGATATTGTCGTTCTGCAAAATGCTCCTCCGGCCAAAACCTAGTTTTCTCCTCAAGGGCTCCTCCTTCTACTCCTCAAGGCTCATTACTCATCTGCGAATTGATGTGAATGCATTGCCGGCGACTTATTTCTTCTCAACGGGGGCAACACTCGAGTTGAGTGTGGAAGACCAAGGAGGAAAAGGGTCTCTGAAATCTCTCCAAACTCCTTCCTGAGCGCCCTCATGTCTTCAATTCTGTACACCCGGAGAAGACCCTTTTTCCCAAGTTGGACTTCTTTCGTGGGACACTAGGTTTGTCCGACACTGACCTCCCTTGCTTTATCTCTTCCAACTCATCTCTGTTAACCTCCAATTTGCAATATCAGATCGTCCCTTGTTACAGTTTCATTAAAACCTTACTTTTATCATCTGATGATGAAATTGTCCTCAACACTTTCAAATGAAACAAAAGACTCCTTACATATAGCGTCCATATAGGATTGCTCCCAATATAGCCGAATTGAGAGAAGCTGGTGTGCCCCACAAACACATCTTGTCTTTGTTGCGCCGGGCTCCTGCAGTATTGGGGTCTTTGTGTATAGGGGAGAGTATCAAAAGGGCTGCTGAAATGGGATTTGATCCCAACAAGTTGTCCTTTGTTGTGGCAATCAGAGTGTTCACTCAAATGTCCAAGTCTACACGGGATAATAAAATGGAGGTTTACCGGAATTGTGGCTTGTCTGATGCCCATATTCTCAAGGCATCCAGGTCGTCTCCGATATGTATGGAGTTGGCGGAGGAAAACATTGTGCAAACCATGGATTTCTTCGTAAAGAAGATGGGTTGGCAGCCAAATGATCTTGCCTTGAATCCGTCTGTGCTCGGTTACAGTTTAGAGAAGAGGACCATCCCCCGATGTACGATTGTTAGATATCTGCAAGGAAAGGGTTTGTTAAGGAAAACAATCTCTTTCCGTAGTTTCTTATCCATGAAAGAGAAAGATTTCATAGACAAGTTTGTGAAGAAGTATGAGGATGATGTCCCAGACCTCATGGATATTTATTTAGGTAAAATCATTCCTCCTCTTCAAGAACCAATACTGTGATCAAATGCCCTTGTCCTCATGGAAAATGGATGTAAAACTGTTGTTGAAGAAGTGGTTACTGTTACAAAACTTCACTTGCAGCTCTTGTTGTACTTCTCTTTTTCTGCAATAGATCAAACAATGAGGTTTGAAATCACAAACCCCTTCCTCATTATTAGCATGTATGACTCCTAACAAACTTGTTTTAACTTCCAAATGCCTTTTCTTCAATGAAACACCATTGCTATAATGAATGAACAATTATTGTTTGTTTGTTCCAAAATAGATTCTATTCTTTTCAACTTCATCTCAATCCTCACCTTATGTACTACTGATATTCTTCTTTGGTTCATCCTCCCACTGCATGGATTCTGAAATTTTATTACTGCAACTGCCTTGAGAAAAGTAGGGCTGTTGCTGCTTTGGTTTTCCTACCAGTAATTGTCGGTTAATGTCACGGTGGTTGAAATGGGATTCACCCAAATAGATTGTCATTTGTGCATGATGTTGGAGTGTTCACTGGAAGGTCAAATTCAAAACGGGATAGGAAAATGTCTGATGCCCAGATTCTTATGTCATTCATGCCGAACCCAACCCTGTTGCTTTTTTGGCAGAACAAAACATTGGCAATTTTGATAATTGACCTCCATTGACAAGTAGGTGCGGGCTTTTTCTTTGTTTGGTTTGATTTATGTTCACTCTATACTTCTCTTGTATGGATGTGGTCTTGGTATTCCTGAGGATGGGTGTTGTTTGGGTCGGTTAGCACTCAATGTGATAGGAAAGTCGTTGTAGTCGATAGTGATAACACTTCTTTTATGTATGGTTGAATTTGTTCGTGGGTTTCGTATGTTGGTTCATGTGTTTTTGTTGATTCTGTGTTGGGTTTCTGGAAAATAATCTTGCTCTGGTGAAGGGCATTGTCAAATTTGGATATGAAATTATGAGTGCTCATTCTTCATGCATGTAAATTGTAGTAACTGTTGGTATGCACAAATAACATGAAAGTAAAACAGCAGAGCTACTATGAAAAGCACTCTATTTGATTGATTCACATTGCTTTGAAACCGCTGCGTTCATTTCTCTCTTATTCCTTTCATTAGCATGCAGCTTAAATATCTAGATTTGTCTTGCGCTACAAAGTACACACACAACATCTTGAAGCAGCTGCTCACATTGACAAGCTGCTAACTTTTTGTTCCCTCCATGTTGTATATCACTCTGTTTTTGATGTTCGATAAATTTTAAATGGTTTCATTTTTGCCTTAGAGAAAGTGTTAATTGTGTTCTGAATCTTGGTGGACACCGCCGTAATGTTTGTTTCTGAAATGAATAGTAATATTTTCTTACTATATTCTGGACATGTGGTTGCTTAAATCTGTTCCTCGATTTCACATGATGGTATGTATCTGGCTGTCTTTTTGTTGTTTCTCAGGAGTTCTTGCAGAGTGTGGGGTTTCTGAACCTTTAGTAAACAACATGACGGGTATTTGAAGCTCTTAGGAATGGAAATAGATAACGTCATCTGTCTTATATTTGGGGAGAATAACCGTTTTACTGAAAATGAGAAGTAGGTTTATGCATCCAATAATATATGCACGCGTAATTATGTCCAAGTAGCATTGCTGATAGCATGATCTCGATTCATCTTACTTTTTTTTTTGATAAATTCATCTTCTTACTTGTTTTGCTTCATTCTCTCCTTGCTAGAAGTACCACGTGTGACTTTCCCTTTTTAGTATATTTATCTGATCGGTTTACTTTGAATGGGTTTTGTTCCTGAAGTGAGAACTGTTGGAAAATATGATTTTGACCCGACTTCAAACCCGGGTTCTAGAAAGCTCGCTTGAGAGCTTACATAAAATTAGAGAAGTAAAGAGATTAGTTCCTGATCTCATCCGTCAAAATCATTGATTGATGAATGAAAAATGAGACATTGAACGTTGACGTCTCTCAATTGAGTATTGTAAATTAGTTGCACGTTTTACTTTGAATTGAAAAGTTGTAATCTTTCAATTTGAAATGGACAATTACAACTCTTCGTAAGAGGTGCCTTATATCTATAAATAGCAGTCTCTCCTCTCATTCTAGTTATTTCCAATAACCATCTTCTTATCCCTCAATATCTCTCAAACATAGTTTCGTTCGCCGTGTACTGTAGACTGGTGCATCGTCCACAGTACATGAAGGACTTTTATCATGGGGAGCAATTCACCTTGTAGTATTATTCAATCAGACGCACCAACTGTGGGGGGCGAATATTGCTTTACGGAGATCGTCGTCATACGAGACTGTCCTTCAAATTATCTACGTTTTAGTCGGCATTTAACCTGTAAGTTTACATTTTATCATTTATTTTGTTTATTTCACTTTCTGTTTTCTTCTTGTCAGAACAAATCCGATTCTAATTTCTAACAAGAACATATAATTTTGTGTATCCTGGATGCTTGAATTTGTACCCGGGTTTCTTTGCATGTTTCCTGTCTTTTACTATCATTATTTTTTTTGCAAAATGCAGGTGAAATATAGATTGTGGAAGGGTATCATTATAACAATGGAAGTTCTCTGCGCGGGGGCACCCCTTACATTTAATGTACTCCTCACTCTCAAGTGATTTGATTTTCTCAAGGGTGGAAGGAAGGAGAATAATCAGTTTGTGGGAACTATAATTCATGAGGGTACACTCTGAATGACTCTGAATTTATCTAATGGTACCAGTAGAATTCATGAGGGTGCAGTCTGAATGACTCTGAATTTGTCCTAAAGGTAGGAAGGTCATTGTTTCGCGGTTCTCTTCCGCCAAAGGCGGCTAACTATGTCAAGGAGCGCTTCTCTTCTGTCAAAGCGCGACAAACTACTGTCTAAATAAGAAGGTAATCTACCGCATTAGAGACATTATTCTCACTTCGTCTTGCAGATTTGCTATGGATTTCTTGTGCAAATGATATTCCGCTATCGTGAAAAAGCCCATTATATCATCATCACCCCTCGCTGCTCTCCATGTTTTAGGCAGGAATATTATATCATAGTCATTGGTGGCGATGTTCGAGCGTAGAAGTGTTTGCAAGTCGTTTGAAGCGATAGTTAAATATTTATTCTTCTTAGAAATGTAAAATATGTAATGCAGTATTTTGTTTCATGCTTGTTTTAACTGATGTAGTTGTGATTGTTCATGAGAAATGAGAACCGATGGATGGATTCGTATTTCAAAAAATAAAATAAAAATAAAAATAAAAAAAAGAAGGGCAAGTTTTCATTATTTGGTGAACTATAAGGGTACATATTATTGTTATTCAAACTTTAGGATTAGTTACTGGATTTACCTTTTTGCTAAACCACTTTGACTTTTATTATCAGTCCTAGTTTGGGAAAGGACACTTCGTTGTGACATCTAGACTCCATTGTGATAGCGTTAGTCCGAGGGTGACAGTCTTCTTAGAGTATAAGTAGACACAAATAGGAGGTGTGTAATTGTTAGTAATTGTTTGGTAAACTAAAGAAATGAAAGCGTCATTCTAAAAAGGGATAGTGTCTCTGTTTTAACTTGAGTGGGTGGTAGTGTCTTTGCGTCAAACTTGATTGGGGTAAAGGTGTCTTTGTATTAAACTTGAGGGAATAAAAGTGTCTTTGTGTCAAACTTAAGGAGGTGAAACTGTCTTATTTTGGGGGTGAACAAGAGGTGAAATTGTCTTTTACCCTTTCTATTTCCACGAATCATCAAAATCCTCTCTCTCATGTCAAACATTGCGAAGAAGAAGATTGATGTTGTTGTTGTGCGAAATGCTCCTCCTCCGGCAAAAACCTAGCTTTCTCCTCAACGCCTCCTCATGGCTCGTTACTCATCTTCCGACTCGTCGGAATTCATTCTCGGCGAAGCATTTCTTCTCATCTGATGCGCCAGATCTCGAGGAAGTAGAGCTGACCGAAACCCTCTTCAGAAGGTATGGCTTTACAAACACCCATCTCTCCAAACTCCATCTTATAATCCCTCGGATCTTCACTCCCGAGACGACCCTTTTGCAGGCTAGGTTGGACTTCTATCGGGGTACAATAGGTTTCTCCAACACTGACCTCCCTGGCTTCATCTGTTCCAACACTCGTCTCTTAAGTTACAGCTTGCAGAACCAGATAGTCCCTGTTTACAATTTCATAAGAGACTTACTTTTATCTGATGATGAAATTGTCATCAAAACATTAAAACGCAGCCCCAGACTGTTTGGATATAGTCTCCAGAAGAGGATTGCTCCCAATGTAGCCGCCTTGAGAGAAGCCGGTGTGCCGCAGAAACAAATCTTGTATCTGCCGTCGTGTCTAGGGGAGAGTATCCAAAGGGCTAACGAGATGGGGTTGGATCCCAACAAGCTGTCCTTTGTTGATGCAATCAGAATGTTCACTAAAATGTCCAAGTCAACATGGGATAAGAAAATGGAGGTTTACCGTAAATGTGGGATGACTGATGCCCAGATTCTCAAGGCATTCAGGTCGTTCCCGATATGTATGGCTTTGGCAGAGGAAAACATTGTGAAAACCATGGATTTTTTGGTGAAGACGATAGGTTGGCAGCCGGTTGATCTTGCCCTGAATCCTGCTGTGCTCGGTCGTAGCTTAGAGAAGAGGATCATCCCCCGATGCACATTTATTAAATATCTGCAGGGAAAGGGGTTGGTAAAGAAAAGTATCTCCTTGGGTAGTTTCTTACTCTTGAAGGAAAAAGATTTCATAGCCAAGTTTGTGAAGAAGTATGAAGAAGATGTCCCTGACCTCATGGATATTTATTTAGGTAAAATCAGTCCTCCTCAAGAACCAATACCGTGATCAAATGATGTCCCTGCCCTCATTGAAAACAGATGGAGAACTGTTGTTGAAGAAGTTACAACTCTTACGGAACGTCACTTGCAGCTCTTGTTGTACTTCTCTTTTGCTGCAGTAGATCAATCAATGAGGTTTGAAATCACAAACCCCTTCTCCATTATTAGCATGTATGACTGCTAAGAGCCTTGTTTTAACTTCCAAATGCCTTTTCTTCAATGAAACACAATTGCTATAATGAATGAACTATGTTTTTTTTCTTCTGTCCGTCAGGATTTTATGAGGATTTTTTAGTTTTGATTAAATTACGTGCATGTCATTTAGAGTTCCTCCATCTCAGAGAAATAGAAGGAATAAGTTTCTCTTCCATCATTAAATTGAATTGAACTCCTTCAAAAACGAATTACTTTTGAGTTTGTTGTCACGGCGGCTGATATGGGATTCCACCCTAATAGAATGTCCTCTGTGAATGATGTCAAAGTCAATACGGAATAAGAAAATGGAGATTTACCAGAAGGTGGAACGTCTGATGCCCATATTCTTGTCATTCAAGCCGAACCCAACCCTTATGCTTATTGCCAGAACAAAACATTGACAATTTTGCTATTTGACCTCCATTGACAAGTAGGTGGTGCATGCTTTTTCTTTGTTTGGTTTGATACTTCCCTTGTATGGATGTGGACTTTGTTTTCCTGAGGCTGGGTGTTGTTTGGCTTGGTTAGGAAAGTCATTCCAGTCGATAGTGATAAAACATCTTTTTGTGTATGGTTGAATTTGTTCCTGGGTTTTGTGTTGGTTCATGTGTTTTTGTTGATTCTGTGTGGGGTTTCTGAAAAAAACCTTGCACTGGTAAAGGGCATTGTCCTTGTTTTCCAGGTTACCAGAAGACTTGAAGATTTTCCCGTCACATTTTGATATATGAAATTATGAGTGCTAATTCGTCATTCATGTAAATTGTAGTAACTGTTTGTATGCAGAAATAGCATGAAAGTGAAAAAGCAGTAGCTACTACGACAAGCACTCTATTTGATTGATTCACATTGCTTTGAAACCGATGCTTTCATTTGGCTCTTCTCATCCGTGTATTAAACACGTGTCCAGCATCCTCTTGCCTGATTTTGATCATGTTAAGCTTTGAGTTTTGTTTTATCCCACAGGCTTTCAGCTTCACAAACGGCTCAATATAGGAAGATATTATAATTCAAAATCCATTGTTTATCTAGACACATGCAAGAGATTTTGCTAAAAGAGACAGTTAATCAAGTAGAGAAGACTGTTTTTCACCAGCCAATGTGTAGATGTTTCTCATTTATGATTCTGTTTTTCAAATGCAGGTGAAATCCAGATTTCTGAAAAGGATATTATTATTGTAGCTATATGGAAGTTTGCTGCGCGGGGGCACACCTCATATATATTTTACTCGCTTCCAAGTGCTAGCCATCTCTAGTGAAGGAGAGGAAGAAAGCAGTTCGCAGGGGAACTAGTATTCATGATGGTACACTCTAAATTAGTCTGATGTGATCAAAGAGGACTCATGAGGGTCCTAAAGAAGATGAGGTGGATTGGAGCTCTGACATGTCTGCATATAGATGATGCAGATGACAAACATTCTGATAGTTGGCGCCGAGCATGATGATTATTATGACGTGCGATAAATCTCAGCAATTAAGTACATACTTGCATTGATCTGAGAAGGGATTAAAGTTGCTTCAAGTTGCCTGCCCCCCTCGTGGGCGAAGCCTAATTTTGAACTGTGAAAGCATGCATATAGTGAGCAATGTGCCATAATGATGTCATGGTTTTCGTTTAAAAATATATTGAGCAACCATATTGATAGACAGCGTGCCATGTTTTTTTTTTTTTTGGTTTCATCGTTAAAATTTATTATTTGTAGAGAAGAGAAACATGAAAAGTATAGCATTGATATATTGAGCAACCATACTGATAGATAGCACACATCATGTTTATTATCTGGGTATACTGATAGATAACACGTATCATGTTTATTATCTGGGTATATATTGAGCAACCATATTGATAGATAGCACTATCACCCTTTCCAGTTTGGAAAAGGACGTCTTCACCCTTCTAGTGTGCAAATTTTGAACACCTTTGAAATTTTGACGCCGTTAGTTTGAGGGTAGAATCCTTCATTGATAGAAGTTTTGGGATCCTTCATTGATAGAAGTTTTAGAGACAAATTTAGAGTATGGGAGGGTGCATTTGAACACTTCCGGAATTGTGGCGTTGTTAGTTTGAGGGTAATAGAAGTGTTAATAAGAAATCTAGAATATATGGAAGGGCACAATCATATGCGCAAGTGTTTTGATGTTTGGCACAATAAAGGATGGAAGGTGTATTTGGGTCAAATTTGAGGGGGTTAAATTGTATTTTACCCCTTGTATTTTCCCCAAATCTAAACCCTAACTCTCTCGGGGCAATTGGAATAATGCCAGTCTCTGAATTGGTCTTTGAATTATGCACTTGGCTGAATTGGTATTTGAAAAATACCTCCATTTTTAAACAGATGC
Organism: Linanthus parryae; assembly: GCA_023055425.1. NCBI lineage: Eukaryota > Viridiplantae > Streptophyta > Magnoliopsida > Ericales > Polemoniaceae > Linanthus > Linanthus parryae. The sequence goes on along the minus strand of JALGPY010000011.1, from coordinate 26,544,903 downwards.
TTACAAAAGTTGTTAGCAAACAAGTGGGGCAACCGGGTGTGACATGGCTGATCATATGGAACATCATCAAACTGAGTTTTGGTTACACGACTTAGTTGTTCACTTCACAAACCGGGACGGGCAGATGCATCGTCGCAGTCCTTTCAGACAATACAGGGACAAGCAACTACTCGTTCCAGTCTCCACATAATCCACAACACACATACTGAGACGAGCATACCCTAAACCCTAAATCCTAAAATCATTACAAAATGTTTTTAAATCTTGTGAAAAATGTTTTGTGTAATTACTAAACCATAAAATCATGTAAGGTAAACTTTTAACCCAAAAATCATGTAATCTTGAACTCTTAATCATGTAATCCTAACACTTAGATCATAACCCTATATCATACAATTGTGAAGTACTACCTTCAAACCAACTTAGGAACCATTTCAATGATCACTAAAAATGTTATTCAAATCATGTAAAATTCCTCTAATCAATAAACTATGAATTCCTAAATCCTAAATGCATAAACCCCAAGTCTTGTAATCCCTTAAACCATAGATCGTTATTCTAAACCCTAACATCGTAGTCAATAAACACCTAAACCAACTAAATACCATCAATATGATTACTAAAAATGTAATTCAACCATGTAATACCCCTCTAATCAATAAACCATGAATTCCTAAATCCTAAATCCATAAAACCCAAGTCTTGTTATCCGTTAAACCATAGATCATCTATTCTAAACCCTAAAATTGTAGTCAATAAACACTTAAACCAACTAAATACCATCAATATGATTACTAAAAATGTAATTCAACCATGTAATACCCCTATAATCAATAAACCATGAATCCCTAAATCCTAAATCCATAAACCCTAAGTCATGTATCCCCTAAACCCTATATCATGCAACCTAAATCCTCTTTGTAAGACATCCAAGACTGAGACGATGGACATCTCGTCTCAGTTTCAGATCCAGCCGAGGTAGTTACTCGTCTCAGTATTGGAGGTCTTCCACGTCTTAGTTTTCACTTCATAAACTGGGACGTGCATGTTCACAATACAAAGACGAGTAACTGCTCGTCTTAGTTTGTAGTCATCCTCGTCCCAGTTATTTAAAGGTTCTTACTTGCCTTATCTTGCAAGTCACCATCTGTCACTGTCCTTACACAATGAACAAATGTGATACCAGTAACCCTAATATTGTAAACAGTAAACCCTAAAATGTTACCTATACCCTTAAATCCGATATTTTTTTAGAATCTTTAAAATCCTATTATCATAAATAAAATGTTTTTCATATAATTTAACCAGAATCTTTAAAACCCTAACATTGTAAAAAGTAAAATCTAATGAAACTAAGTACTACAATGGGTATCAAAAATATTATTCAATAATTTTAAACCCCTTAATCCTAGATTATCTAACGTAATAATGTTAAATGTGAGGAATGCCTCGCAGAGATTATTATTACGTCGTATTTGTGGGTCGTCAAACGGGCATATATACCTCTTGGCTAGCATGTCAGGAGCAAACGACAAGATATAAGAACGCTTGCTATATTAGGTGTGCAACATATCAAGAGGCTGCAAATGCTTGGTTTGAGAACCAGCAACGCCGCCGTGCAACCGACCGTACTAGACAACCAACTTCAAACGACGGTCCATCCACTTCTCTAGACGTAGTTGCTCATGCGCCTCAAAAAGCTAACTTGTTCCTCGTTTCCGTGATTGGTTTTGTTGTTGGTTTCGGTAGTTGCTATATAATCATGTCGTAGGTATGCGTTGGTGTGTTTGTAATTGTTGGTAGTCGTTGTTTGTTCGTTGTTTCCTATGTAATCAATTTGTAGTAATAAAACAAATTTGAAAAACAAAAAGCTCATTCAGCACCAACAAAAGTTTAATCTCATTAGAAGTTTTGTACACCAAGTCCACCTACTTACGCACCATCTTGTCTTTCCTCTTACCCTCTCCATCGTAAACCGGAAAGTGAAAAGGAATCATCCAAATTAAAATACAATAATTTTCCTTCACCTGTTTCAGAGCCTTTTTGTCTAGTTCAGTCCAACCCCTAATGGGATTAAATTCCATAAGTCCATCATTCTGACGACATAGAAGCCCGGATCTTTCTTCATATTTATTGCATATCTCCATTTATCTCCCGTCTTGAAGTAGTGCGTCATCTCTAACCCATTCCTCTTAATTAACAACATGTTTGGCGCTCTGCATACACCGGACGCTTTTAGCATCTTAGGGAATTCCTTGCAAAGAGAACCAAGGTCCCATTGCTTTTTTCCCATGCCTATCACTGGATCGAAGACTTGAACCAACGTATTTTCCACTTCAATGTAAACGAGCAACCAATGTCCTGCCCCTCCCTTATATGGAATTTTTGAGAACCATGACATGAGCCACTTACGTGCTTTGGCCAACTCTGTCCCACGGTACGGCATATTCCCTTCAAAATAAAGAGCCAACTCCTTCTGCCGCGCTTCCTCACTCAAGTTCTTATTCACCCATGCATGATACCACTTACCGTCGGTAATGACTATGTCTGTCCTGGCTTCGCGTCGTTCTTTCGAGTACAACCGTCTAAGCACATAAGTCATCTCACCCATTTGACCCCATCCCAAAGTACATTTATATGAAAGTAAATAACGGAAGAATTCTCGTCCACGTACCTTGCAACCACAGTTTAACCCCTGGTAATCTTTGAAAGGATCGTCTAGCCAAGCATAGAATGCTTTGCGAAAGTCTGGGCCCGACTTAGTCTTATTCCTCATAGCAAAATCTGGAACATACACACTGGAGAGAAACTTCTGAGGAATACAACCGTCCTCTGCCAGTGCAACCCCATATGGCGTAGTCTCCCAATCAATTCTAGCACGATTACGGCTCCAATAACGTTCCTGACCATTCTCCCAAATAATTGTCATCTCATCCCGGCGTATATGTCATGTAACTCATCCCCTCTCTTATAATCGTAAATCGATTGGGGAGACCAGCACTCTTCTAATCTTTCACTTTCAACCGTTTCATACCACGCAACCCAATCCTGAGGTCCAAACTGATCAATCGCAAACGATTCAGGCTCTAGATCTGATTCTTCACGGAGTTCCGAGTAGTTATATTTCATCTATTCTCGTAATTCTTTATCGGTGGCTGCACCCTTATCTTCCTTGAACCCACCTGCTTCTGCTGCCCTGGACGGTCCTGCTTCGGTTTCCACGGTTGGGGGTTCTTGGACTTGCCTGGACCCACCTTCTTCTGTTTCTGTTGTGGGGTTAGCCTCAAGTGGATTGGAGCCATCGGTTCCTTTTGTTTCAGTGACTGGGGTTGGCTCGGTTGTCCTGGAACCCGCTTTCGCCGTTTCTCTAGCTGTGGTTGGCTCGATTGGACCGGACCCCCCTTTCGCTGTTTCTCTAACTGTGGTTGGATCGATTGGACCGGACCCCCTTTCTGGGTTGGAATCAATGACAACTTCTCTTTTTGTATCCTACCAATAGGATGAATAGATTTATTAGGTCACAATTAACTTACATTACAGGAGTCAAACACCGTAAATAAGAACAATATGCGCACCTCGCTAAGGAACCGAATGCCGTTCGTTGGGTCTACTCGCACTTCTTCCCAAGCGGTGTGCAGATCTTTTACCATATTGTGCATTGCTTGTCCCCACTCGCCGAGCTTGTTCAATCGTTCCACCTCTTTCGTGTCGTGACGCTTGATCTTTTCACGTACACGAGTGCAATCGGTCTTACATTCCTTTTTTAAAGCAACCAATTCTTCCTCCATCTTACCCATCCTACTGCTCATTTTTGTCATTTTCTCACTCAAATGGATATGGTTTTCTTTTATAGGAACCAATGCCTCTTCAAAAGCTTTCAACATTTCCTTCTTCAAGTCTTCTAAGTCAACTCCCACAGTTCTCGAAGCTTCGGGTCGAACGGCAGGTGGAGGTGTTGCAGACACCGAAGGTTGGGTTCTCGGTGGAGATGGAGGTGGGGTTGAGGAAATCACAACTGCGCCCTTTCTCCATCTCAGGACAAGACTAGCATCCTCCTCTCCCTCTTCTTCTTCCTCATCAACAAGAGCAAGTTCTTTGCGCTTCTCCGTATTCTTCTTATTCTTCTTGGACTGTGAGCCAGGCTCGTCGTCGTTAACTGTTTTTTTCTGCTTCTTCTTCTGTGGCCCGACCCCATCATCCTTTGCAACATCCTTCTTCGACCTCCTCTTCTGCAGTGTATCCGTAGCCACTGCCTCATCCGTATGCACTCCATCAAAGTTGTAGCTGGGTGTGAATTTCCGATTAGAACTCATGTCATCCTCAAGCACTTTCCTCCTCTCAAATAGAGCAGTCCACCTGGGGTGAAGTGGTTGGTCGGGGTGAGTCCTCCTATATTCAATGAAGCTACTCCAGTAGTGTAGTTTCTTCTCTTCCTCCGTTGGGACGAGGGTAGGATTAACATACTTTATCTCACTCCAACATTCCGCTGCTTCTTCCAAGCCCAATGCGCATCCTCTCCATGTCTAGTTATCCAAGCGCGAAAACTTCCTTTCCTTATCTTCCCTCGGTCTTCCCAGCTGATCAACAAGGTGGGGTATGGCCTCGCAAATCCATGCCAGAAATATGTGCGGAAAGTTCAACATGTTGTACTTCCGACGATCGAGATGATCCATATTATTTTTCCCCTCCTCAGCCACTTGCTCAGCGAAATCAGGCCACAAGTACCTGCCCCATCCGAATTTTTTCGCCCATTCGAAATCCGAAAGCAGGCCAAACGGTGTCATGTATATTGTGTCCGCATTGGTTTTCACAAACATCATTCGTCCAATCAGGCATACCATTAGCAGTCTCGCATAATCAAATTTCTCCTCCTCAGTCGAATCTTTAATTTTTGGGCTTTAGGCCCTGCAAAACTTTTTCAATTGCCGATACATTGATGTTGTTACCGAGCCTGTGATCAGGGAAATACTTTGCAGCCCAACTGTATGCATGCTCTTTATCACCATAACCAGTTGTTTCGTTCAAGCTCAACCTCGTAACTAAACAAAACTCCTGCAATCCAAACCCAACTGGCATGTTGTTAATGTAGAACCAAAACTCAGGATCTTTTTTCCCCGTGTTCATCTTTGCGTTCATGACAAGATTCACAACCATACTGGGAAAGGTAACGTTGCTCGCGCAATGGATGTCCAAAAAAAACTTCAGCTGTGGGAGCCTTGCCTCAATCAATTCCTGAACTTCAGGGCAGACGTATTGCAAACTCTGCTTGTACCCTTTCAAGGCTACCCTTGTAGTGATGTTTCCTTTCTCGACTTTAATCTTGCACAATGGAAGCGGTACATCTCCCAACTTCTCGTCGAACTCCGAAACCTTAAGTATTTTCTTCTTCAATTCAAATTAAACTTTCATTAATAATGTCATATTGATAATGAAATACTTCAAAGTATTTATAAATGGTCTATTACTTAAAAGTTTATAAGTTTTTGAATTATTATAAGTGTCACTGATTTTTTTTGAGGGTATAAGTGTTACTGAATTTAGATTCAGTATAAGTGTGTCACATTTTTTATTTTACGTGAAGTGTTGATGGGAGATCCTTAACTGTTCAAGTCTACGCACAGATAAATAATTTTAAGTGTTAAAGTTGAAGAACTGTTCTAAATTTGGAATCAATGGTTTTTTTTTCTTCTTCTAACTGCTGAGACGAGCAATATAAACTGGATATACTGAGACGAGCAAGTTGCTCGTCTTAGTATAAGTTGGTCTCTACCGAGACGAGAATAGTGATCGTCTCAGTATAAACTGGTCTCAATCGAGACGAGAGTCATGCTCGTCTCAGTATAAGCCAGCTTATAGTGAGAGGAGCATGAAGTTCTTGTATCAAGACGAGTAAACTGCTCCTCTGGCAGGGTCTTACTTTCTCCTCGTTCCAGTTTTATATGTTCTCGTCTCAGTATTCATCTCGTGATACTGAGACAAGAACTACTCGTACGAGTTCCACGATCTAGAACAGGTCATCGTCAGAGTTCTAGATCTGGATCTCGTCCGAGTTCTTGATTTGGTGGAATTATGATCAAACTTTATAGGTGACAACAGATTCAAACATGGATTTGATTTTTCTTTGATTCAAACATCAATTACAAACATGTACATGCATCATCAAGTAAGTTACAGAATTGCGAAAGAGGGTATTTGAAAAGGCCAACCTCTTCGTCGACGGTGGGTGTATCAGTGGTTGGGAAGGGGTAAGACGGCGGCCGGAGTGGAGGAAGAAGAAGAAGCAGTGGAAGCCATGGGTACAGTTCCAGAGAACGACGATGAGTGAGTTGTAGAGAAGAGAGAGAGAGAGAGAGAGTGAGTTGCAGTTGGAGTGAAAGTGAATTCGAGGGGGTGGATGATGATGTGTAGAGGTTTGTTTTATTAATTTGCCTGATTAAGTGTTAATTTTAGTTGATTAAGTTTTTTAACCTCGCGTGGGTTACACTCGCTAAACATAAGTGAGAGACGAGTATTTTTCGAAGACCAATTCACCAAACGGGTAGCACGCCAATTCTTTCAACTCTCTCTCATTTCAATTGCGAAGATGTTGTGCGAAACGCTCCTCCGGCGAAAACCTAGCTTTCCCCTCAAAGCCTCCTCCTCCTCCTCCTACTCCTCCTCCCCATGGCTCGTTACTCGTCTGCCAATTCATCGTAATTCATTTTCGGCGACACATTTCTTTTCAACGGAGTTGTGTGTTGAAGACAGAGGAGGAAAAGGGTCTCTGAAATCATCATCATCATCATCATCAGATGTGGTGGACAAGGTAGAGCTGACCAGAACCCTCCTCATAAGGTATGGCTTTACAAACACTGATCTCTCCAAACTCCTTTCTCAGCGCCCTCACATCTTCACTTCCGTTCCGGAGAGAACACCTTTTCCTAAGTTGCACTTCTTTCGTCGTACAGTAGGTTTCACTAACACTGACCTCCCTCACTTTATCTCTTCCAACTCATCTCTGTTAGGTACCAGCTTGCAGAATCAGATAGTTCCTTGTTACAGTTTCTTGAAAGGCTTCCTTTATCATCTGATGATGATGAAATTGTCCTCAACACGTTAAAACACATCCCTAGACTCCTTACATATAGCGTCCAGAAGAGGATTGCTCCCAATATAGCCGCATTGAGAGCAGCTGGGGTTTCCCCATAAGCAAATCTTGTACCAATCCGTTCCACCTCTAACGCACCATTTGGACTTTTTCACCCGTAACTGGGTCACTTTGACCCGGTGATTTGGATAGCAAAACGATGTAATATTTTGAAAATTCTTATTGGTCTTCTAGAATAAGAGCTACTTTACAATACTACGAAGAAATTATTTAAAAATTATAAATTTTTGCTATCCAAATCATCGGGTCAAAGTGACCCCATGAATAGTGGTAAAAATCCAAATGGTGCAAAAGAGGTGGGACGGAGTGGTATCCGATGCGTCGGGGTCCTACAGTATTGGTGTCCTTGTCTCTAGGGGAGAGTATTAAAAGGGCTGCTGAAATGGGATTCGATCCCAACAAGTTGTCATTTGTTGACTCAATCACAATGTTCACTAAAATGTCCAAGTCTACATGGGATAAGAAAATGGAGGTTTACCGGAAATGTGGGATGACGGATGCCCTTATTTTGACTGCATTCAGGTCATTTCCGATATGTATGTCTTTGGAAGAGGAAAACATAGTGTAAACCATGGATTTCGTGGTAAAAAATATGGGTTGGCAGCCGGTTGATCTTTCCCGGAATCCAACTGTGCTTGGTTGTAGTTTAGAGAAGAGAATCATCCCCGATGTACTGTCGTTAGATATCTGCAGGGTAAGGAGTTATTAAGGAAAAATATCGGCTTGAGTACTTTCTTAAAGGCCATAAACGAGAAAGATTTCATAGAGAGGTTTGTAAAGAAGTACGAGGATGATGTCCCCTACATCATGGATATGTATTTGGGGAAAATATGTCCTCCTCAAGAACCGATATCGTGATCGAATGACGCTCCTCCTGCCCTCATGGAAAAGGGATGGAGTAGAACCGTTGTTGAACAACTGGTAACTCTCATGGAACTTCACTTGCAGCTCTTGTTTTACTTCTCTTATGTCGCTGTTGTAGAACGAACGATGAGGTTTGAAATCACAAAACCATTGTCCATTATTAGGATGCATATATGACTGCACACCCTTGGTTTAACTTCCAATTATCTTTTCTTCAATGAAACACCATGTCTTTTCTGGCCGTCAGGTTTTCCTAAGTTCTGATTAGATTTCTTGCATGTCATTTAGAGTTCCATCTAAGAGCAATAGAAGTGTCTCTTTCATCATTGAATCGAATTGAACTCCTGAACTTCAAAACAAATAAAAACAATTACTATGTGAAACTTCGTTTTGTACGAGTCTTGACTTGGTCTCTATCTAGTGGGTGGAAGAAGAGAGCTTCTTGTTATCATGAGATGGAACTCTCTATTTTTTACTTTAATGGTTAGTACGTGGATATGACTCATTCATGCACAAGCTGAGGCTCTTTCCTCTTGATATGGCTGGAATCTGTCACCGAATTTTTGTTAATTTCTCTATCCACTGCTGCGACTTTCTGATCTACAAAATTGGAACTGAGAATGTTAAGTAGCTTTTATGTATGTACTAGAATAGAAACACGAGGAGTACTTCAAAATCGTCATATGCACAGTGTGAGTGCCGAATTTCATTCATGAACTGTTCATATGAAGAAGTGACATGAAAAAAAGAAAAATCAGTAGCTTCTAAGACGAGCACTATTGCTGGATTCACATTGCTCTGAAACCCTCTATGTTCATCGCTCTTATTCAGCATAAGAAACCAGATTCGACCTAGGCTACAAAGAACATTAACAAACATCTTGAAGTGGTTCCTCACAGTGACAAGGTGCTCGTTTTTTGGTTCTCCTTTATCTTCCATGTTGTTTGTCCATTGATATATCTTTCTTAGTACGCGATCAATTGAACCTCTATTTCTATGTAGTACTGTTGAAATGTTTTCATCAAGGTCTCTACATTCTTCTGAAGATTATGCTTCTGTTCACCGGCTCTTAAATGGATGATTACAAGTCCTTGGAAAACTATCTCACAAGTGGCTTCTAGTTCTTTGGCAAAAATTAGCCTTCTACCCTTTTACTCTTCGCATCCCTGTATTAAACACGTTTCCAGCATCTTCTTGCCTGATCCCGACCATGTTAAGATTTGAGTTTTTTTGTACAAGGATTCAACCAGTTTGTTTGAGTTGATTATTTGTATTATGTGTTTGAATTTCAAAGGTTTTTGGCTTTTCAAATGGCTCAATACAGGAAGATATTTAGAATGAAAAATCTATTGTTTGTCTAGAGGCATGCTATTGATTTTGCTAAGAGAGACGTTAGTCAAATAGAGAACACTGAGAGTCTCCTCACCAAAAGGTTTTCAACCAGCCAATGCGTAGATGTTTCTCATTTATGATCTTGTTTTGCCAAATGCAGGTGAAATCCAGATTTGAGAAAGGATATTATCATTGTAGCTGTAAGGAAGTGATCAAAGAAGACTCATGAGGGGTGGTGGTCCTAAAGAAGATCAGGATGATTGGAGCTCTGACATATCTAACATAATTGGAGCTCTGACATATCTAACATATAGATAGACTAACAAATGACCCGTGCCCGTAGGGAACTTATAATATATCACGTGACTCACCCGTGGCCGTAGGGAAATTAAAAATATATATCATTTAAATTATATTTAATTTCTTCAGATAAATTTTGATGATAAATTTATATAAAATTACTTTGTTTTATGTTAAAAGATAATTAATAATTAATCAGATAAAGACATGTTCTTTTAGATCTAAGATACATTTCAAAAAAGCTATTCAAGATAAAATTGAATTTTGAAATAGTTAGTTGGATGAAAGAGAGGTTTTAAGATATAACAATATATTATCATTTACTCCCTCCGTTTCGCCAGATTCTTCAAATTTTCCAAAAAAGGAAACTTTGATATTGGTAAAATACCACTATACCCTCACTAAAAAAACTCAAACCCACATTATAACTGGGCTAAACTAATCAATTTTTAGACTAAATCTGATTAATTAAGCCCAATCATAATTGTGGGCTAATTAATCAAACATATCAGCCCAACCACCCCAACCACTATGAACCCAATCCTTTAATGTTTCAAACCCTAATTCCCCAAACACCTCCTCCACTTACATCCTCGTTCAGTGTTCTTCCCCAATTCATTTCATCTCCGCCTCTCTCTCTCTCTCTCAATCTCCTTCCGTCTCTCTCTGTCTCTCCGCCTCTGTCGCTAGGATTTCTTGTGTTCTTGAGAAACCCTAGCAATTCACCCACTCCACCGCCAGATCTTATACTCGTACCGTGATTCCTAACACCAATTGAACCGGAATCGATGACTTCTGTGGTGGAACCAGAGATTATGGACCTTGACTAGTCCGATCTCACATGGTTTGATGATGCATGTGGGAAACCGATGTCTTTCGATGAGGATCGCTATGCTCTTTTCCGATTCATGGCTATTCAGGTGCCGGCCATGCTTCGCACGCCGCCGGAGAATCCTACCGTCGCCGCCTTGGTGGATGAGCCGAAGAATCTAATCGTCGCCGACTCGGAGGATGAGCTGGAGAATCTTATCGTCCCCGACTCGGAGGATGACATACCAGACACCGAAGAAGATCAACCGAACCGGTGCCAATCAAGAGGGAAGTGAAAAGAAACCCTAAATCTGTTTTGTGAGAAACCTAAATCTCTCTCTCTCTCTCTCTCTCTGTTTAGATCTGTAAGAAACCCTAACTCTCTCTCTCTCTATTTCGATCTGTTTTGTGATCTGTTCTTCATGTATAACATGTTTTTATGTGATATGTTGTGGTACTATAATAAGTACCTGCAAGTGTTCTAACTGTCCTCCTATGTTTCAACTCCATGTCTCTGATGAATTGGATATCAATCTGGATCTTTGTCTTCTTATTACCATTATACTTTGGCTTCATCTTCATGGGAGCACCCTCTTTGTCACATGACTTAAAATTTTCCCAGATGTATAGCATGTCTTTAAACTTACACTCCACTTTGATGCAGCTTGCTCAATTGCACCCTTGTTAAGTTTCATGATTGTGGTGTTTAAGTGTTGTGTTTTAGAGCTGTTTTGAAGCAAGAAACACTTTGTAAATTCCTTCTCTTCTTCATTCAATCTTCTTTTACTCATTTCTTAAGTTCTGCTTTTTTTGCAGGTACAATCAGTTCTGCACATCCAACACAAAAAATGACATGGAGATGAAGAAATGGAAATGCAGATAGGATATGAAGAATGGAGATGAATAATGCATCACCTTTTGGGTAGTTCAACAATGAAGATGAGAGATGATGAACTCTGCCTACCTGTTCCACCTAATCTTTTTCTCCTTCTGCTCCTTCTTCTTCTCAGTTTTTCTGGTTTTTAGTTTGCTGGGTCTTCTCTCAAGAACCCAGTTTTAAGAGTTTCATTTTGTGGTTGATGAAATGTGTAATAGGGACTCTTAAGTAGACTTTGCAAACTGTAAAATAATTTGGAGGGAATGTAATTTTTAGAGGGAATGATTTCATATTTAAGATCAGGTTTAATTTGGGTGGGAACTGGGTTAAAATATGCCACCTGGTTTCCACTCACTGCTTTTGGTGAGTCACAGGGGTAGATAGGACATTTAGGTGCCTTTCTTAATCCTTGTGCACAAAAAGTTTTTGAAGTATCTAGTGAAACAGAGGCAGTATAAGTTTTAACTAAATTATATTTTTAATAATGTCTCTAATAAAAAAGAAATGAAGATCAACGGATCAAAATATCTTGAGACATTTCTTAAGATTGAATGGCTAGGATGTCCCTTTGACTTTTTTTAGAGGAAAACACCTAGCTGATTTATTATATAGATTTAGATGACGCACATGAGAAGATATTCTGACAGTTTGGCACGAGCATGAGGATTATGACGTGGACATGTGAACTTAGATTTCAGCATCATTAAAAATCTCAACAATTAAGCACATGCATTGATGGGAGAAGGGACAAGATTGCTGCATGTTGCCTGCCCCGGGCGAAGCCTAGTCCATGCATAATTTTGAACTTTGAAAGCATGCGTATAACGAGCACTGTGCTATAATGTCATAGTTTTTTCGTTTAATGTCATGGTAAGTAGCATTGATAATATGATTTCTCGGAACAAACGAAGAAATAATAGCATTTTACTATTGGGACAGATGTCTTTTTCGAATACATTAATAAAGGAAACAAGTCTTAGGGAGCGGGTGCCAACTCCTATTTTTCTTAGAATAGAAGGCATAGCCCCGTCCGTCCTAATCGACTCGGGCAAGGTCCATGAAGCTTGTTCCCACTCGCAACCCTGACATGGCAAACAAGAGTTGTTACCCGCTCCCTGGAGTTCGAGCTGGAAGTGCCGGAGCGAGGATGGGGAGCGGGAGCGGGAGTGAAACCCCTCCCTGGAGCTTTAGGTGATCTAGGCGGAAACACGAGCGTATTATGAACAATTTTACCTATTCTTCAAGTTACCACTTAAATCTCGATTCATCTATTTTTGCGTACTTTCAATTAAGAATTCTCACCCCAGCGGATTCGTGGATTCGACCCGTAAGATACCAATAGATACTGTCACACAAGTGTTCACGTGTACACTCTAAGTTCGTCTAATCCAGCAATGTACACATACAACAACTTTGAAAAGTTTCGTTATAAACAATTCCGTACCCTTCGTGTACACATATTAGCAGATTTAAAGAGACAGGAAATTCGGAAGAAGCCCTCAAGACATGACTAGTAGCCCCTATAGCATAGGGCATGGGCATCCCAAGTTAGAAAAGAAGCATAATGAACACACTTTCTTCTAGTAGGAGTGCGACCCTGCGAGGACTTTGGAATACAGAAAAATCACGATGATTGAAACTTTATCGCCCTGAATTTAGCAATGTAATCACCAGGAAAATAAAGAATAAACATCCAATATGTCTAGCAGAGAAATGGCCAAAATAAGAAAATATTAATAATAATAATTTGTGATCACTAAAATAACCGAGTTATCTGTCTGATTGAACACGCCTTATCAGTATCACAATTGAACTTTGAGGTCATGACTGATGACTGCAACAAGTGCAGAATTGTTGCAGTCCATCAGTCTCTTCTCTCCTTAGCCCACACACTTCAAAGAGCGTGTATACAACAACCTCCAATCACTCTCTGAAGAGGCAAATCTCCTATTTAATCGCAGCGGTAAAACATATAGTTTCTACAGTGCTAATTATTCCCGTAAATTAGTGGTGCCTACCCATAAAACCTGCAGTTATACATGCTTAGGTTAAATACGACGCTTTCACCAACTTTAACTGCTAGCACACATTGCTTGTACAGTTCTGCTCATGGCCATGATCATCCACTCACCACATATCCGTTTTTTTCCGAGTAAGCTTCCTGCAGAACATAAACCCATAAAGACTTACCACATGCTTGGTATCAGCCGAAAATCTAAAAACGCGACTAAAAATAATTTGAGTTTATATGGTATGAGCTGAAAATATAGATTATATGTATGACACATTTGAAAAATCTAAAAAGTTTTTTAGTCATATACTACATTTGTTTCTTCTATATCAGTCTACTTCACTTTTTGTCACTATTCATTGAGTCATTTTGATCCGGTGATTTGATTAGCAAAACGACACAAAAATTTGGTAATCTTTGCATGGTCTTGTAGAGTAAACTTTAGTCTACAACACCGTGGAAAAATTTCCAAACAATTACATCTTTTTGCTATCCAAATCACCGAGTCAAAGTGACCCAGTTACGGGTTGAAAAGTCAAACCAGGACTATACAGAAGAAACATAAGTAGTACTTGAATACGCTCATTTATCATGTTGGAGATTCTACAATTTGCCTTGAAATGCTTAATATTTGGGTGGTGCCAGATGAAATTGGCTGAAAAGACAAATTTTCATCCCAGTTGGATTAATCAGGGATGCCAAACATGCACTTGAGCAAAGAAATAGTCAAAAGCACACCGAACGATCTATCGAAGTACTGATCAAAGTAAAATCAAGCGATTACCTGAAAACTTCTTCCTGTTGAGCTGACACATTTGGAGCTGAAACACTTGGAAGACGTAACGGTAGAACTCCTAGACACAACATGACCGTTTTCACTACTTCTTTTGCCACGGTCATCCTTAGCGGATTCCTTAACCCCCTGTGATGTTGTCGGGCTAAAATGTACAGTTTCAGCAAACGGCATTCCCATACGCTTCTCAAATTCACCATCGTCATCGGACTCCTCATCTTTGAGTGCACATACCCTTTCCCTGTTAGAAACCAAGATGTTTGAGCAAAAATACATGAAAACAAATTACCTTCATCATTGTCAGAAGAGGGTTCTTGTAAGTTTATGTTGGGATATACCTCGGCACAGAAGCATAGTGCCTTCTGAGAGGAGTGCTTCTTCCTCTTTTGCCATAGTACTCCTCGAGATGCTCAAACTGTTCCTTGAATCGATCCACTCCACTGAAATAGCAAAGTTCAACTTGATATTGCGCATAGAGATATAAGAGGAAAAAAGTTTGTATATTTAGCATTTTCATTCTCAATTCATTCGGTGAAAGAAACATCAGAAAGTCCATGACATTAGAGAAGATTGTAGCAACTATAAAAGACCTACGAAAATTCTGCCTAAACGTTTTTAGCATCTTATCATGTATTCAATTTCGAGAATACTAAGACAAACAATATATGCACACAATGAATAAATATTAAATTGTGAACTGTTTTATTTCTGTTGGAAAACTGTACGGGTAGCTAAAAAAATCATTGATTGACGAAACTTGAGAGACACAATGAGCATCTCACGTGTCATTTTCTATGGCTTTCATTCTCCACAAATGCAATTTTCTATGGCTCTTTGTGTGGCGATCCGGAACAGTTTCGGCTAGTGATCTGTAGAGCAGGCTTCTTTAATATTCAAGTTTTAGAATATATATATTCTACAACTATTGTTATGTGAAATCATATACACGTATATATAATTCTATGTTATAATTAATTGTTAAATTATGTATAATGTTGTTTTTACCATTGATTTTGAGTACTGTCATTGTGAGAAGAGCCATACAAGAAGCACTCTAGCTCATTCAAATTCTCGCAAGCCGAGCCCGTACACATAATATTTTGCGAGATCAGAACCTGTGGCTGCAATATCGAGCTCTAACAGAGGCTTTCTTCACGGGTAGAGCTTGAACATTTTTTTTCTAAAGCCGAGCCCGAGGCTCCATTATAGATCTCTAAACTGAAACCCTAGCTGGTGATGCCGAACCGGGCCAGCAATATGCTGTAGAGAGCCAAGCCTGAGCCAAGGGATATTCAGCTCAGCTCCCTCCCTCCCCTTCAGTGATTCTAAACCTATATACTTCTAATGGCCTTAAACAAGAAACATGCAATGAGAACAGCTGCAAATGAGTACTTGACAGCTTTCACAAGAAATGAGCAAATTGTGAGTTCAATGTACGGCAGACCTACAGAAACGCTGAATACAGCCTCAATTCGCGGTCATGAATGATTATAAAAGAAAGAATATTCCTGACCTTGGATACATGAAGTGAGTTCGATCGACACCATTCAGGTACTCCCGCAGCATTTGTGGATGATACTCCAAAATCTGTTTGGTTATTAGGAAGAATGATGAGCAGCAGAAAAAAGGGTATATGAACCGAAAGCAAGAACCATCCACTGTACCTCTCTGTATATTAGCTCTCGTACATCATCTTTATTTAATTTTCTCCTATCAAACTCGAACTCAAATTTTGATATGGGACGAGTCGGTGGTTCCGGTTCTAGATCTGCCAAACTGCTGAAGTAGGGATCAGCTAATGCCTGCAAAAATGAAATCACAATCTCAAAACTCCAGCAAGGATAACTCAAGTAAGTCAACAAAATCATTAGTTCACTCAATTTACCACACCTTTTCAGCTGATATACGATCTCTGGGATCAAATTCAAGCAAACGCTCAAGTAACCGAAGAGCCAACGGATCCATATGTGGGAATTTTTGCGAGAAAGGGACTGGTGGCTTCCACTTCATGTTACTCAAATATCTTCTAGCCTTTTCATTACGAATCTGCAGGCTTATATCAGTTATAATAAACCGAAGGAACGAGGAAGCAAGAAAATGTACCCAATTGTGTCGATATTTTAATTTCAAACACACACACACAGAAAGGGGGAAGAACAAACCCTTGCGATAGTATCAGCTTCAGGAGTCCCAAGAAGATCAGTTATGAGATCCAACTGGTGAACCACATTCTTTCCAGGAAACAATGGCTTCCCTGTAAGCATTTCTGCAAATATACATCCTAGGCTCCAGATATCAATTCCTGAGGTGTACTGCAAATTCAACATAAAAAAATCTTGTAAACCCATGGAGGAACCTTTTCTGCAAAATTTTATCTTGATAGATTTAGGACAATTTATACCCTAAAAAGTTCTTCAAAACAGTATTGAACCTTAAAATCCCACTGTGACCTACTACAGCCAGTGGAAGCACAAAAAATCACAAATTTAAGACACGAAACTGTGGCGAATTCAATGTGAATCAAGCTAATCATCACAAGCCAACAAATAACCAACTAATAGAATGATTCTCAAACCACTCTTTTCTATCAAAACTTGATTTTCAATCCATGAACAGGAATTACCATAGGATATGATGCAGCTTTAGGACAGGGGTGCCTCCAGAGATAGCTGATAATGATTGTACAGTGGCTTCACCAGTATCTATTAGAGAGATACAACATCTGAAGGTTCTAAACTGATAAAGTCTCCACAGCAATGTCTCATATAACAATATTTTCCTACAATCTTCCATTGCATCCTTTCACCAAGCCATTGCCCTCATCAACTTCATAACACCTTAACCCACTGACAATTGGGAGGTAATACTATCAACACCAGTAATGGACGTCAAGTCTCATTATACTCCAACTAAGAAGTTAATTGATGCCTCAATGCAATATAATCAAAACTTTGTGATTATAAATCAATAATAGTTATTTTTATTTTTAGCAAAAAAGTTTTTTAGTATTTCTAAAACCAAAAAGTTCAAAATAAGGATTAGACAAATATATGTCATTACTTGTAAGGGCGTTAGCGATTAGGGTAGTAATGAAGATGAGGGAGAGAATGACCCCACCCCACCCCGGTTTGAATGTGTGTGCCGTAAAGTGAAAGTAGATTCAACTAATCCATCTAACCGAAGGGTTTAAAAGATAGATCATAGGATTTGGAGAGAAAAAAAGATGTATCATATGCGCCACGTTTACATAAGATGTGTTACACAGCAGATACATAGGAGCTACCACATATGACCACTTAACCTTAGTCTAGCCTCGGGACTCTGGTAGCTTAAGCTACAACTTCCTCGTCCATGGTTTGAATATTTGAATGAACCTATATCACATAAGCCTGCAACTGCTTGCCTAGTTTTACATGCAAAATATACTACAGTATCCAAAAATAGAATCCCGGCTCATACACTTACCTTCTACATTAACCATTAAAGTTAGAGAATCCTAAGTTCTCCAACATCCAGAAATAGAAGATTTGACCCATAACAGTAACCTTCGACATTTGCAATAAACGACAGGTAAAGAACCCTTAGTCCAACTTCAATGGGTAAATAAAATTTCAGTTGCCTTGACATGATTTCAAGACACTCCCTGAACCTCACTCCACCTCTTTGATCACACATGCAGACACATGAAGGACTCCCAACAAAGTTCATATTCAATTAATCAACTCCCCCAATAAGTCCAGAAACATGGCAGGAGCTACCACACAACCGAAACCATTGCAAAGGTTAGAGAAACAAGATTCTACATAATCTATCTCATCTGGAGACAAATAAATCAAGCTTCTACACCAAGAGCCTCTTTAGTTGAAACAAAAGTACCCCGCATTGCCTCTTCAGTCCTCACCAAAAAAATATGTTTTGGATTGAAAACGTGAATGCATAGATGCCAAAGACAATGGTTCTCGTTAATGCCTAAAAGAATCACAAGATATGGATCTGAGCTGAAGACTACGACATACAATCATCCTCACGAAAGGGCAACACCAAGTAGCAAATTACCCGGGGCAGAATTTAATAATTTAAAAACAGATGATGCTCAAAGCTTTTTGCAGTGTCAATGAATATCAAAATACCAGTCATCATTTGAAGAGTACATCAATGAAATAATAACGCAGTACAAAAGAAGGGAACACAATTTGATAGACGGATCTTGTTGGGACATCCTGATTTTAAGTGATTTGGCTTTCTTTTATCAGACCAAATTTTCCCAAATTGTGAAGTTCTCAATTTTAACAGTTTTCATGATAGGTTTTAGAGGATCTTAGAGGAAAATTGATGAAAATCCCTAATGAAATTATATGGTAGCAATGTCAAACCTGGAACTAGTTACAACTTCTAGGAAGCTGCTTTCGTGTATTTTATATGCTTTTCTCCAGCTAATAAAGAATTCAATTTCTAAGTTAAGGCAAAAAGTTGAATAACATTAAGTCAAAGAACTTCTAGAATCCATCTGGACAAATAAGTCATAATACAAGCACACCTGCTGTGTTCGGCTTGGTAATAATCAAAGTAATGATCCAAGAAGCAAAATATCCTAGAGATGAATAATATTTTTATTAGAGACTACGCCAAAGAAATGGTCCCATCTTATCAACTGCTAAGAAACTGCTTTCGTATTTTCTTACCATGATTTTCTCCAGCTAATAAATAATTACGATCTTCTAAACCTATCGTGAGAGTTGATAGGAATAGAACAACTAATTTTGTAAGTTAAAAGAAAAAGTTGAATAAGATGACGTCAAAATTGAAAGTACGTCTAGAATCAATCTGGCTGAATAAGTCATAAGACACGCGTACCTATAGGCTATGGTGTTTAGGCTTGGTAACAGACAAAAGAATGATTCAAGAGACAAAAAAATCCTACAGATAAATAACATTTTAACTAGAGGATGCGCTAAAGAAATGACCTCCACGAAAATAAAATATGAAAATACTTAATAGATCTTCCTTAGCAGGTGGTATCATAGTTACAAGATACAACAAGAGAGTAGGTCTATAAGTCCAATAACTGCATTGATTACTCTAGGAAAAGATCAAGTGTTTATAAACCGCCCTCTGCTCAGGAGAGAGTAAAATAAGAGATGATAGACTGATACAGCATGCATGATAACATGCAGGTATCATGATCTAAGACGTACTTACCTTAGAGAAAAACGAACCGCAAAGTTCAGGAGCACGATACCATCGGGTAGCCACATAGTCCTAAAGGTAAATCAAATCAGTAAGTACTCGGACAATGCTGGATAATTCATCATATACTGGGCTAGATATGGAATAAAATAAAAATCGAGAATACACGTTGCTTATTATATAAAACAATGAACATACAGTCCAAAAGATTGGTGATGGGGCGTTTAATGATATACGAGCTAGCCCAAAATCACAAATCTTCAGTTTGCAGTCTGCATTGGCGAGAATGTTTTTTGGCTTTAAATCTCGATGGTAAACATTTGCTGCAAGAGTAAGAAAACATGTAAGATATTTGCCACACAGGTCTAGAATTACATGTGTGTGCGTCTGCGTGCGGACATCCCTGCACCTAAGGATGTAATTTGCCATAACTTTTACCAAAAAAGAGTAGGGCAATGTTTGGTATCGGCTGAAAATTTGAAAAATTGACTGAAATAATTTTGGGTGAATAATCCAGCTGAACTAATAATCAAAATGCGCTTGGTATGAGCTGAAATTGTGGATTGTTAATTTGATCCAGTAGACAAAATTTAAAGAGCTATATTGTCAATTTCTTGAATACACCCACTTACAAATCATGCTAATGAAAGAAACACATAAAAAAAAGTCGGAGATTTTCAGCCGCATAATCCCCAATTTTGGAGATTCTACAATTGCACTGAGATTATCTTAATCTGCAGATTTTCAGATTAAAATTTTGTGTCATAACAAACAGAATTAAATTAATAGGACCGATTTTAATCGAAAGTGATTAAAATTCTGGTTCCCAAACACGCACTAAATAAAAAAATTGAACCTGCATGTATGTGTTTCAAAGCCCGGAGAAGCTGATACAAGAAGAACTGGAAATGTTCAGGAGTGAGATCGTCATTTGCCTGGATTACCTCGTCCAGATCAGATTCCATCAACTCAAAAACCACATATATATCTTTGAATTCCCTCCTACATGGAGGAAGCATAATATGCTTTATCTCCACAATGTCCGGGTGTCGAAGAAGTCGCAGAAGCTTGATTTCTCTAAGAATGCGAGTAGCATCGGAAACATGTTCGAAAATGTTGTTGATCTTTTTTATAGCTACCCTTTCCCCAGTATGTGTATCAACTGCAGCTGCAACAACACCATAACTCCCTTTTCCAATAACCTCTTGGATTTCATACTGACTTGCCTCACCGTACTCCGTGAAGAACTCTTTGTCAAGCATCTCCTGAATATAACCAAACAGCTATTGGTAACTGAAAGCATGCAGCGATTAAAATCAATGTAGAGAGAAAGACGACAAGCTTAGGCTGTGTACCATAGTGGCTAGCCAAACTAACAAATTAAAAGAACCTGTCTCATGTGTGGATAAGTACAGGATTCATCTAATGCGCATCTTAAGCATAAGACAAGCTAAACTACATTACTAAGTGAAATCTAGACAATATTAAAGAACATATTTTAGTTTAAAACTATAGTGGATGAACTAGAGTCATAACTATGGAACACTGCATACTTGGTCAGAGTATATATAACTATGACGATGACATATTTATGTCTTTCTTGGCAGAGTGCAGTACACAGACACTTAACAAACGTAGTTGATCTTACATAGTAAGTATATTTGCTTCAGGATGAAGGTCTGTACCCAATATCGCAGTTAATTACAGTATTAATTTTCATATATTACCAGGAGTTAATTCCAGTATCGTGACAAATAATAGCACCAAGCCACAAACAAATGACGATCGTGAAATCCAACACAAATGTCGTATCCTATTATCTTTGTGGATTAAACAAGAATTTCTTGGAATAAGAAACCTTTTTTTTTTGCTTGATCTTACTGAGACTTCTTGATAAATTGAAAACCTATTTGATTCACATCTAAGTTATCCTATCAAGTCGAAATAATTTGGGGATAGACTGAAAAACGTGGCAGAAAGACCATTCAAGACTTGAGCACTCTGGAAAACTCGGGAAATGGTCAGCGAGATCTACCAAACAAAACATGTAAAAAGAATAGCTAACAGAGAACACACACACACACAGAGAGGCCAAACAAGAACCTTAGATCTTAAAGAGCATATGTTGCAATTCAAAAGGGGCTTTCTGCAAGATTTGGTCTCTTAGTAGTTAGTTAAAAGCAATTAACAAGCAGCTCAACAAGAAGTGGGAAGCAAAACCCACAACAAATGATTGCAAATCAATTTTACACTACATCTCCAAAGAAACAATAAGGTGGTTCTTGACATGATACAATTCTACTTAGGTCCCAAGTGATACTTATGTGGATTGAGAATAACTTGACACATCAAAATCAAATAACTGACAAATAAATAAAGAGCATCAAACAGCAAGCAAACCTTGTTGTTCCTCTGCCAAAGAACTCAAAAACCAAGGAAGCCAGTTTTTTTTTTTCTGAAGTAGTAACCTCTCTCCAAGAGCTTTGGAAAACCACCAGATCAAATGAATTGAACAAAGCCACAACTTGAGTATATCTATCTAAATACCCATACACACGTACATATTTTAATATATCTTGGATATGTACGTGGGTCACAAATTGAATAAATACCCACAAAACTGTCAACTAAAGCGGTGTCAGAATTGATCATGAAATTGAAGCAAATATCGCATTTTTATATTTATATTCTCTCTAGGGCTAATTGAGATAACAAATCGAAACAGCCAAGCAATTCATCTTTACCTTCCGTTTGAAGTAAACGACGAAAATGGATTCTTGAAATGCGCGCCTTATCTTATCACCTCCAGCCACCCACCGACGAAGAGGGACGTGAATTGTGAAGCTGTAACTGGGAAAGGTCCTATTTGGGGAGACTTTTATTACCCTTCTTCTTCTTTCACTGAAGCTGGAGATAAACCATTAAAGTTGTTGGATTCGATTGTGCCCTCAACTGTTATTACGGCAGGAAAAACGACGATGGTCCAAAGAGACCATGTAAACCTGCCGTTGGTCTTTCTCAGTCGAATTCGAATAATTCCTTGGGCGAGATTGATTGATCGAAAGAGAGAAACAGACACAGGGATTGATTGCTTGAAATTCTTTACGCAACTGACTGGCATGAGCTTCGTTTGAAAGCAAATAGTTGGTCGTCAGATTTCAAAAAGGGGGCCAATTTGCTATTTTTAGATTTCAGACATGTGGAGAGCATGCATCTCTTTCTTCATTTCAGCCACATGTTCAAAAAATTTAACGGATCTATTGTAGATTGGATAATTGTCTAGTTTATGACTGACCAATATTGGATAAATTATTAAATGTGTGGTTGAAATGAAGAGCGAAAAACGAATATACATCATATCAACCACTCATTCAATAAGTTATCTGATAACTTATCTCATCCAAACTTGACCAGTGTAGATAACGAGATTAGACTACAAAATTATCTCTTCTCTGCCACATGTTGAAAACATTTAACGGATCTATTGCAATTCAGATAAGATGAACAGCTATATTAGGCTACTATAAATTGAATTCTCACATTTTAAATTGTAGATTATTCAATTTCATAACCTCACTCTCTAAAAACAACCTCATAATCTCATTCACCATACAAAGTCAGTGTGTGTATAAAACATAGTCGGCTTGTTCTTCAACCTACGACCTTTCGCAAAGCTCTGGAACCGTAAAAGACGAATGCCTTCAACCTATTTAAACGGAGTCAACCCCTAAGCAAGGAACAACATATTGTCCTTTCCCCAACAATTGAAGTCGATTCTTTAGAAACCTACCATGGTCCCTAGTTACCGATTGAATCAACTAAGAGAACAGACAAGCTTAGATATCAAGAGTATCGTAGAGGATGTTTTCGTGTGAGCTATATAATATAATATAATATAATATGATATAATATAATATAATATAATATAATATAATATAATATAATATAATATAGTATAGTATAATATGGTATAGTATAGTATAGTATAATATAATATAATATAATATAATATAATATAATATAATATAATATAATATAATATAATATAATATAATATAATATAATATAATATAATATAATATAATTGTGTACGAGAGAATCCTGCAGAGAGAATTCAATATACACCAAGAGTAGAGGATAGAAAGGACACAGAAAGTGTAAGGCTGTGTGTAGGGAGAGAGTAAGGCAATAGCACTGTATAAGAGAGAGACAAGATTTTGGCAGAGCTTCCGCGTAGTTCAGATGAGTTCTCTCCTGTATGGAAGGGTTAACGATCCTATATATAACGGAAAATGTGACCGTTGCAGTGTGGTTAATGCGCCCATCAATGGCGGCTTAATTAGCTTAACCACAACCGCACGTTCGTCCGCGTATATAGGGACCATTACAGCACGTTATCCGCGTATACCGGAACCGTTACGAGGTTGACCGGGTTTGACCGGGTTTATGGAGCTCGTGCCATAAATCTCTCAAAAGCAGTTACTAGGGGTCGCGCGCGCGACAGGACTTACTCTAGCCTCCAAACCACTAAGTCCCTACAAGTCCCGTGAGGTGGTATGCGAGGGCCCTGTCTCGCAGCCCCCACGTGGATCAGCACGGCTGGTGATCCAGTGTGTGTGGAGCACAGTATGGTGTGCTGGATGGTCGCCACGTGGCTAAGATCTGCCTGTCCAGAAAGCACTATCTACATTAGCTCCCTTTCTGCGCGTGAAGACGCATAGCCGGATAGGCTTCCATGCGCAGGAACCAACGTACGCGTCGCCGCCACGCACCAATTCAAATGCACGCAAATTCAGCCCCCGTGCGTGTCATTATGACCTAAAATCCCTGGAGTCGTGCCGTCAGGTCTTTTATGGTTTTAGGCATGACGCCAACTTGTCCGTGATTGCGCGATTCGACGGTGACGGTTGCGATTCGACTACTGAAAGGACGCAACCCTTCATTGTTTTTGGATAAATACTCTGTGCTCTCCATTGTTGCAAAGCATCAATTCTTTCTCTTAAAGTGAATGATACCCGAAAGCCTTCAAGAGCAGATTCAAATAATCAATCATCAATTCTTTCTTGTCAATCGTCTTCTTCAACTGTCCGCATCCAAGCAAGCTTTACCAAAACAAGGTTGGCCTTGTTCAATTTTATTTAACATATCGATATATGCTTTGAACTATGTTGGATCTGCAAACCCATGACTATCTGAAACATACCATCAATTGAAAACTGTGAAGGAGGCCTTGCTCTTTAAACTCAGACTTGATTTAATCCCCAGATTGTAAGGGTTTTGAATGTAGGGTTTCTGAAATTCCCAATAATGCAAACGATTCTGGACTTTCAAACCCCAAAATTGACACCAAACTGTTCATCTTTCTTCTGATAAAGCCTCGTTGCTTCAAACTGAATCTTGAAATTCAAACTAAAGTATGTGTATTTCTCCCCCATTTTTTCTTGCTTTTCCGCAGGAATGGCAAAGACAAAAGGAACCAAACCCGTTAAAGAGGTCGAAGAAATACCTGATCTTTCCCAGACCTTATGGCGGAAAGCCCCCTATCTGGGTGGCAAAGACTTTTACCATGCTAGGGTTAAGGTGAAGAACCTGCCAACCCCTGTTCCTGCTGTGGATTTGCAAACACTGACCCCTCCTGTTAATGCGGCCATGCTCGAATTGATCGATTCCAAGGATGTGGTTCGATTGGGGGTTGAGAATGGGTTTTTCCCGTACACTGCGATTTCCACTCAAGCGTTTGTTCAGAAACTGGACTTTATGGATGAGTGGATTGACCATGTACTGACCCATCATGCCATTGCTTTGAACGATGCTGGCATATATTTTGCAGTCCGTGCTATGAAGGGTACCGCCGTGAAGCTGGACCAGTCCATGCTTCTAAACCTTCTCTCGCGCTACTCGCCTGCGACTCACACATTCCACTTCGCTGAGTTCGAGGCCGCTCCCACTCTTGAAGATGTACACATGTTGTACGATCTTTCTCCTGTTGGTGAGGTGGACCCCCTGAGTCCCTTGAGGACTGATGCAGAGCTTGCTTTGTACAAGCAGATGGAGGAATGCTTGTCAGAGGTAAAGAAAATTTCCACCCGGTGGACACCTGCGAAGCTTCTTCCCGACTGGCAACTGGTCGAACGTCTGCGAAGAACACTTGGGGCAAGTGGGTGCAGTACTTCTTCCGCGATTATGCAAGTAGTAGCATCACCAAGAAACTCCTGAGCCAGAACCCGAAGGCTAAAAATTATGTGAATGGGAAAGGCTATCATCTGACTTTGTGTGCTTTTCTCTGCGCCTGGTTGTCGAGGTATTTGATCGATGGCCATCCTCATGATGGGGTCTTCTACCATGTCCTCCCACTTGCTGTGAAACTGACCCTTGGTCAAAAGGTCGCACTTGGGCCTCTAGTCTTGGGCACCCTGTACCATAGATTGGACCAGCTGGTTGTAGCAACCAAGGACTCGCGCGGTCGCCTCGATGTGCTGACCTATGTCAATATTGCATACTTGACTATGTGGGTCTTCGAGCGGTGGCCCACTTATGCTCCTGTTCCTTCTAAGCCCAGTAAGTGGTGTGTCCCGGGTGCGGAGGAAGAGCGTAACAGTGGCAGGGCTGCGAGATGGTTTGGAACTCATTTTCCTAAGTGTACCTGGAGCCTGATATGCGACGATCGCAGCGAGTTTACAGCTAGGCCTTATTCCACACGCGTTGAGAATGTGCGATGGTTCCCAAAATGTATCCTTCCAAGGGTGTTGCTTTCTCGGAAGATCTTCTTTTCGAGGGCGGGAAGCATTTCCACGAGCGATATCGCGAATTCTTCTGCTGGTGTCTAAGAGGCTCTCTTACTGCTCTCGCGGAGTATGTTCGCGAGCTTACTCCTAGGTACGAGAGGATCACAGTGGATGTCGATCCTAATCGCGTTTCTCCCCAGTATGGCTTTGATGCGGTGGCACCATCGATCTGGCCGCATTCCATCATAAGGGGCTGCTACAAGCGACTGTTGTCTGGCGAGTGCAAGACAATCCTAAGGAGCAATCTTCCCTTCAAGCAGCCCCCATGTGAACGCGTGGGTGGCTACTCCAAGAATTGGGTTGCCTATTGGAATACCCAGCAAGCAAGGTTTGAGACGCAATCGACCCCTCGGCCAAGCAGAGCTCCTGTAATCAAGAGGAATTCTTTCCCTTTCCGTCCCAACTGTAGCCTGGACGACACCCAATATGGCTGCTATTCATTGCTGGACCACGAGTATCACTTGTGTCCCTCCACCATCCTTGAAGAGAAGATGGATGTAGTTAAGAAAGGTGATTCACACGTCATCAAATATAGCGAAAATTTTGCCAAGGTAAACAATCTCCTTTGCACGCGTCGAGTTTCTTTACTCTGATGTGTCAAAACTTATGCTCCATCTTCTGCTGTAGTGCTATGTGAGGAGGTTTGCATCTGGTGAGCGCTCCAAATCGCTGATCACCACCATTGTCGCTGCGAGAAGGCAGGGTGAGCCGGTTCGGGTAGCAATGAGAATGGCTCCCGCAGTTGAGGCCCGAATTCGCGAGGTCATGGATGTTTTTGCTGAATCGCTGATAGACAATACTCCAGCCTTGTCTCCACCCAGGAATGATCCATCTCCTCCAGCAACTGCTGCTCCCAGGGCAAAGAGACCAAGACAGAAGGGCATCACAATCTCTTCCCCTAGGAGCGCTCCAACTTCCCCTCCTGCGAGATCCCTTACTTCCAGGGACAAAGGTAAAGGTTGCATGCCAAGCAGGGCGCGGAAAGAGCTCGCAGTGGAGACCTTTGTTCCGTTTGGTCAGGAGGAAGAGGAGGAGGATAGAAGGGAGGCGAGAGAAAGGGATGATGATAAAGAAGAAGAAAGATTCAAAGATGTCAGAGAAGGAGGGAGAGACGAGATACAAGATGAAGAATCGGGAGGTATCTCAATCGTACTTCTCTTCTCATTATCTTAGCTTTCGCAATCTTGATTGAACAATTTTTTCCTTTGCAGATGATGATGATGAGACCATCAGCGGCCTTTTGGCCAAGAGGCAGAAGAGGGGTTCTCACTCTGGTGTTTCCAATGAAATCATAGACGAGGACATCCTTGCGGAGTATAGGAGAACAGCTGCAGAGGATGCTGAAAGAAGAAGAAAGCGAGAAGAAGAAGAGATTGAACGCGTAAAGCAAAGAAGCCTGGAAGAGCAACATGTCGACGACTTGGTGCGTCCAACCGATGAGGAAGATGCGGTTCCAGAAGATGCGGCTCCTCAAGTTGATGAGGATGATGTGGTTCAAGAAGAAGAGGCGGCTGCTCTAGAGCAGGCTCAGGCAGACTTTGAGGAGATCGCAGGCGGCAATGAAGGTGAGATTTTTAATATTGCGGTAACTTACCGAGATGTTATTGTTGGTGCATTAAAGCATGGCTTATCGAAAGCTGACATTCGCCGCTGGCTAGTAAGCAAGTGCGGTGAACCTTCAGGTAATCATTTGAACAGCCTTTGTGAACTAGGCTTAGTAACCCAAACAGTATCATGACTGGTTTCTTCGATCCCCAGGTCACGCTCACCATAAAGATATGCTTAATGAAGATACGTTAATAGGACATGGTTCCGCGTCCTTAGCATATGACGAAGATGCTGCAATCCCACCCTCGCGTGGAGGTGCTCACTCTTGATTTACCAAAATATTAAAATATTGTTCGATACAAGTTACCTCACATCATCCTGTCTTGTATCGCAGGTAATGCTGGTGAAGCCATGCTGGGACAGAGGAGTCAACCTACTGCCTCTTATGTCCCGGTGCCAAGTTCTCATACCGAGAAGCCCGTCGCAGCTGTCGATTATGCGGGAGAGCCCTTCGAGGACATCATTGAAGTTTTTGATGATGCTGAAGCTAACGCTGTGCTGATGGAGGAAGATACCAATGCTGCTGCTGAGGAAATAGAAGCAGATGCTGCTGAGGCTTTCGCATCCGAAGGCATCCATAATCGAGCAGCAGCTTCTACTATTGCCATGCCTCCAACAAGGATTGAGCCTCCAGTGATTCCTCCTACGTGGAGCTTTTGGAGTTTGCAGGTAGGAGCTGCAATCGCACCTGGTGCGGCTTAAACCCTTCCTGCCAACTATGAGGAGCTAGAGCTCGCAGCTGATAGGAGAGCAATGGAGCGAGGACAGTCTTCAGCTGCCCCAGCAATGCGTATTCCTTCTTTGCGCGAGATCCTTGAAGAAACTGGTACGTTACCATTATTGTCGTTCGCATCTTGAATTCTTCATTTACAAGTTTGATATTCTAACTTGATTTAACATTGCTTAGGGCTGATGTGGACTGGCTGGTTCAAATGCGTCTCTCCTATCCTCGATCGTTTGCGAGGTCCTTGGAGATAGAGCCCTTTGACAGGAGGCTATTCTTGACCGAGGCCATCTGGATTTTGGAGCAGTTGTCTGCGGCCACATCTGCGACCATCTCTCCTCAGAGTGCGCAGTTTCTTTTCAGCATGTGCCAAGGCCTTCAAGCCAAGGTTCAGGGCAAGCTGGGCTTCGGGTACCTTGTCAACAGAGTCACCCAGATTCGTGCGGCTGTAAATTTGAAGCGCGGCTTCCATAACCTCGCAGCTGAGGAGCAGAAGGTGGAGAAGCAAAGTCAGAAAGCTGAAGAGGCTGCGAAGCTCTTCCGTGAGATGAGGGCCAACTACGAGCAGTTGAAGCGAGAAGTGGAGCAAGTGGCAAATTTGTCACGTCAGTTTACTCCTGATGACTCCCTGGTCAAAGGCTTATTTTGAACAATAACAAATTTGTTTTGAACAAAATGTTAAAACATTATTTTAATGTTGCTAGGGTTTCTCCCCCCCCCCTTTTTTTAATTCAAAGCTTGAATGTCTGTTTTGCCCTTCCCGGGATTTGCTCGAATATCTTTGTGCGTATCAATTATGACATCAGCCAGCGATATTCTGCCTTGATTTTCGCGCTAATTGCTTATCAGATAAGCACGCTTTCCTTGGGAAAGCTATCCGTATCATGACCTTCCGTCATTAATTAGGAAACGCAACTGAATCGTCGTAGCCTTTAGTAGGGTAATTGAATGTTACCTCTTTTCAAGGCGTAAGTGATTGATTCTTACCCCTTTTCCAAGCTTTGCTGACTCAGCTAAGCAACTGAAGGGTCTCAACTGGGTCTATATAAACCCTGCCTTCTGCTACTTGGGTTCTTCATCCCACAATGTGGCTTGCCATGAGTCCCTACGACTGCTGGCTTCAACGCTTGTCTTTCGTTGATTCATGGCAACTTCAAGTTGTGAAACCTGAGTTTGTGCTTTGTTCCATAGAAATAGCTTCCGAGATCTTCTTTACAAGGCTTATTGATCTTCATAACTATCATAAAGAAGATGCACATAATACCTCATGCTTGCTCGACGAATTTTCTTCGTCTATTATGTTTGCAGGTCGTGTTTCCGGTCGCCTCCCGGCGAGGTGCAGCGCCGTACTGACCTTCTTACCAATTTGTAATGAACGGAGGATTTTTCTAGCTTTCCCGGAGGAGAATTTCTTGCCTCCACGTTCTTGAACTCGGGGTGGCGAGCCATTGTGCTCGTCTCCGTGGACAAGGAGCCTCTTGCCCTAGGAGTTGCTGCTTGCCTGTTCTTCACCGCCGCATACGCCGGAACATGTGGTTCCTCAGGCACATCTCTTGGGGTGATGATCAGACAGAGGCCTTTTCAGATCCTGAGATCTTGAAGGTGGCATCGCATAGTCTTTGTGACGTTTGTAGGACGTTCATTTTACAGCAAGACCCTACTTGCGACAGATCTTCGGTTGCAGACCGATACGTTGCATAGATTTTGTTAGATCCTGTAGGCCGATCCTTTTACAGCAAGGATTTCCCTTCTGTGTAACTTTCGCCTGTAGGCTACTATTTAGATGCATTGTAAGCCATGTTGGCTATGTAACTAGCTCAGTCTGATCTTTTCGCTTGTAAGCTGTTATCTAGACAGATAAATTGTAAGTCATTTTGACTCATAATAATAAACCGCTTTGTATGATTTGCTGTTATTGTCACAACAAATTGCTACATTCGCATGGGTATTGGCAAACTTCACTTTTTGTAGTGTCATATTCGCACTCTGTGTTGTCGCTATAATTTGCTATCCAAAAGATAGTTTCGCAGGTTGAGAATCATTCATGAGAACTGCTATCTTAGCAGATGAGTTTTTAGATCGTTTGAGATCCCATTTGCATAGCTTTGCTATCTTGGCAGATAGGTTTGAGAATCACTTAATATTAGACTCAAGTACGGCTGCTATCTCGGCAGATAGGCTTTTGGAGATCACTTAAGATCATATTCGCATAATGCTGCTATCACGACAGATAGGCTTGAAGATCACTTAAGATCATATTTGCATAGTGCTGCTATCATGGCAGATAGGCTTAAAGATCATTTATGATCGTATTCGCATAGTGCTGCTATCACGGGGGATAGGCTTAAAGATCATTTAAGATCGTATTCGCATAGTGCTGCTATCACGGCGGATAGGCTTTAAAGATCATTTAAGATCGTATTCGCATAATGCTGCTATCACGGCGGATAGGCTTTAAAGATCATTTAAGATCGTATTCGCATAATACTGCTATCACGGCGGATAGGCTTAAAGATCATTTAAAATCGTATTCGCATAATGCTGCTATCACGGCGGATAGGCTTTCACTATTGAGAAATGAAGAAATAAATAAAGCGATAAAGACAGTTGAAATCATAAAGTTCTTCCCATTTGGGAGAAGTCTTTTATTATAGAACACTCTCATATAGGAGAGGTGAGATTACAATTCCCTCATATGGGAGAGAAGATGCATGAATCATTAATAATACAGAGCATAAAGTAGGCATTGTACTCTAATGCATGTAATGAGAGGAGTTAAGGATAATACTTCTTAATCCAGCGCATGTTGACTGAGCTTGGGGTTGAGGCCGTCCCATGTAGACTTTGTATATTGCAGTAGCCACTGTCAAAGACTTCTTTGACTTCGAAGGGTCCTTCCCAGTTGGCTGCGAATTTTGGGTGAGCCGCTTCCCGCATGCAGTGGTCCGATGCGCGCAAGACCAAATCTCCAACTGCGAAATCTCGATGTTGGACTGTTTTGTTGTACGCACGGGCAATCCTTTCCTGGTATCGCTTGTTAGTCCGTTTAGCCTGCTCCCGCTTCTCTTCTAACAGGACCAAGTCATGATCGCGTTGATTGTCGTATAGTGCATGGAAGGCCAACCTTGCAGAATTGATCTTTACTTCCGCAGGTACTACAGCTTCAGCTCCATAACACAAAAGGAATGGAGAGACTCCTGTAGGCGTCCTTGGAGAAGTTCGGTACGCCCACAAGGCTATGTTCAAAGAATCTGCCCATTTCTTGTGGTCATCTGCAACCATCTTGCTCAAGATTCTCAGCAACGTTTTGTTGGTTCCTTCCGCTTGACCATTCCCTTTCGGATAGTAGGGGGTAGAGCATATCTGCCTTATGTTGTACTCCGCTAGCTTCGCAGCTACCTGGCGATTAACGAAGGGGGTACCATTATCCGAGAGAATGGTGTTAGGAATTCTGAACCGGTATATGATATTCTCCTGGATGAATTGGACTACAGCAAGCGCATTTGCTGTCTTCAGCGCTATTGCTTCTACCCACTTGGTGAATAACTGGTCGCAGTGAGGATAAACTGGTTCCCATGCGAGGCTGGTCGGATAGGGCCAACAAAATCCAAAGCCCAAGTATGGAACGGCCATGGTGTTCCCAACGCATGTAGATCTACGGCGGGAGCATGTACTAGGTTGCCTTTGAATTGACACTCCTGGCACCTTCTTACTTTAGCTCGTCAATCTGCTTCCATGGTGGGCCAGAATTAGTCGACTGTGAGGAGCTGTCTGCATAACTTCGCACCTCCCTGATGTTCCACT
The DNA here is from genome assembly GCA_023055425.1 of Linanthus parryae. Lineage (NCBI taxonomy): Eukaryota > Viridiplantae > Streptophyta > Magnoliopsida > Ericales > Polemoniaceae > Linanthus > Linanthus parryae. The sequence continues at coordinate 26,512,661 of JALGPY010000011.1, read as the reverse complement.
TGATGAGAGAGGTCCATCACCTCTTGTGCTTCCTTGCTATCTAGGCATCGCAGCAGGTTACCCTCGTGGCCCCTTCGCCAGAGTATATTCTCTTGCACCACGTACCGTGCTACTTTCCTCTTTAGCTTCTCGGCTTCTTTTCTCGACTCGGGCTCAATCCCCTGTGTGAGAAAATCAAAGAGTGGCTTCCTCCAATCCACGTCATCATCGACCAGAGCAATTGATAGAGAGTCCTTGATCAGTGCGCAACTCTCGCAATTTCCTTGGATCAACGCCGCAGCCGCTGACATGTCCGGCCAGTGAATCCCATACCTTTGAGCTTTTCGATAGATTGACACCTCACTTTCCCCACCAGTATGTTGGTGAATCTTTTCTAACAGTGCTTGTCCCTCCTGCTGGGAGACGCATCGCATGAGTATTCCGCCTGGGCCTTTATAGTAGAGGGTGTTGTCATGTATGCAATACCCCTTTGTAGACGCCCAGTTTTTGTTGCTCGTTCCTTCTGCGATGGCACGCAATATTGACTTTCTCCAGTCTGCATCATCCATGCATTCGTCGTCGCACGCGTTCTCTGCCAACGCCGAGGACGTTCGCACTTCGATCGAGATTCTCGCGGGACATTTATCCGCACTAACCTTGGATCCCAGGGTAGCCAAAGCATCAGCATGTCTGTTATCTGCCCTTGGTTTGTGCTCGTACCTGACATCACAGAATTGTTGCACCAGCTTCTGTACTAAAGTCCGGTAGGGCAATAGGTTTACCTCCTTCAAACCATACTCGCCCGAGGCTTGTTTGACGACTAGCTTGGAGTCCCCCATAACCGTCAAATTGCTGACCTCTAGTGCCCTTGCCGCGCGAAGACCTGCGATGAGAGCTTCATACTCTGCTTCGTTGTTGGTGACTGCGAAGTCAAGCTTTGCGGACATCTGTATGACCTCTTCATCAGGTTCGGTCAAGACTATCCCGATTCCTCCACCTTTTCTTGTTGATGACCCATCAAAATGGAGCGTCCAATAAGGCAACTCAACTGCATAGATCTCAGGACCCTCCAGTTCCTCCTCAATTACAGGCTCATAACTATTATCAGGGAATTGTGCTAACAAATTCGCCACCGCTTGCGATTTGATTGCCCGGGGTCGAACGCATGTGATGTCGTATTGGGAAATGGTCATATACCATTTTGCCAGTCTTCCCCCAGGAGTAGTGTGAGTCAAAAGATACCATATAGGATCACTCTTTGTAACCACCACCACTTTGTGCGAAGCAAAATAGTGCTTTAACTTCTCTATTACAAAGAATAGGGCAAGACAATGACGCTCGATGTCCGTGTACCTTGATTCTGCTGGCTGTACTATGCGAGAAATGTAGTAGATCGGACTTTCTTGTCCCTCATACTCCTGAGCCAAGAGTGCCCCTATAGACCTCTTCGTCGACGTTAGATACACTAAGAGCGGTGATCCGAGCTGGGGTGCGATCATTACCTTTGACGATGTCAACATGTCCTTTAGCTTTCCAAACGCAGCTTCGTGCTCCGTAGTCCAGTTATATACAACATCTTTCTTGAGAAGGTCGCTGAAACATAAGGTAATTTCGGCAATCGCCGGGATGAACCTTTGCAGGTAGGATAGCTTCCCCAAGAAAGTCTTCAAGGCACTCTGGTTGTGAGGCGCCGTCATGCTAGTGATGGCCGATACTTTCGCGGGATCGGGCTCTATTCCTTGACGATGTACTACACATCCCAAGAACTTCCCCGATGTCACTCCGAATGCACACTTCATGGGGTTCATCTTTAACTGGAAGCTTCTGCATCTGTTGAATACTTTCCGCAAATCCCCCAAGTGATCTGCCTCTTCTTTGGACTTGACAACCAAGTTGTCAACGTAGAATTCTACTTCTTTGTGCATCATATCGTGGAACAGGGCCATCATGGCTCGCTGATAAGTTGTGCCGGCGTTCTTGAGACCAAAAGGCATAACTGTGTAATTGAAGACTCCCACCGGAGTGATGAACACGGTTTTCCGTGCATCTTCAGGGTCCATCTTGATCTGGTTGTACCCACTGAAGCCGTCCATGAAGCTGAACATGCGATGACCCGCGGTCGAATCGATAAGTAGATCGATGTTGGGAAGCGGAAAATCATCTTTGGGACAGAAACGATTAAGGTCTCGGAAGTCCACGCAAATGCGAAGCTGCCCATTCTTCTTCACCACAGGAACGATGTTAGCCAACCATGTAGGATGGTGATTCGGCTCGATGAATTTGGCGGTCAGAAGTTTGACAATTTCCTTCTTGATCTTTACGTTGATCTCCGGACTGAATCTTCTTGTGCTCTGCTTTACCGGTTTGGATCCTGGGATTACATCTAACCGGTGCATGGTGATGCTCGTGTCCAGACCGGGCATCTCATCGTACTCCCATGCGAATACGTCTTTATACTCGGTCAGAAGCTGCAGTAATCTTTCCTCTTCCTCTCTCGTGAGGTCTGCACTCAGAAAGACTGGCCTATTCTTTTCTCCGTTTGGGCTTAGGAGCACCTCCTTCAGTTCCTGCTTTTGTGGTTTGGGCTTGTCCTCCATGCATTCGGGCGCTTCTTTGAGATTTTCCTCTAAAACGCCTAACGTCGGTTTGTTTGATTCCATGACCTGCTCGATTTGGTTGATTTGCTCAGGGATATCCCCATGCTCACTTGCGGGTATCCCCGCGCACCTTCATATGCGGTAGCATTTCTTCCCGTTAGCGTAGAAGCTTTCTATCTCTTTTCCTTCGGGATCATGTTTTGCTATCCTTTTCAGGGTGTAAACATTCTTTCTTTGGTAAGCGATCCGCAGTGCCTCTTCTCGCGTAGACGGCTTTTCTTTGGACTCCTCTCTTGTCACCATCACTCCTGCAGGTGACTGATCTTTGATGTCCTCCCAACGAGGCAAAGGAGTGGGGTTGAACGGCCTCGGAGTTTGCTCATCTGCCATCTCAGTGAACCATACCGCCTCAGTGAGGTGCGCTTCATCCAAGTTGAAAGGATTTATCGAGGCTGGTATCTCTACTATTCTGTCGTTCCAGATAGCCTTCATCACCTGGTGAGCCGTTGAAGGGACCGCATCGAAGCGATGAATCCAGGCCCGGCCTATAATCATGTGATACGTAGTGTTCGCATCAATGAAATAGAATTTAGCTGAACACTTGATTTTACCAATCTGGACACCCAGACGGATCCATCATATCGTCATTCTGGAGTCACTTCCGAATCCCATCAGCGGGGATGGACGCCTGACAATCATCTGCTCCGGGATTCCTGCTAGCTTCAGAGTGTTGAGCGAGACAACATTAACTGCTGCTCCCCCGTCGACAAACGCTCTTTTGAACTCCACACCATTGATGACTTCCGTTACATACAGAGGCTTCTGGTGGCTCCCATCTGTCTTCTTGTCGCTTGCGGAGAAAGTTATGACCTTTTCTGTAGAACGAGATGCCCTGACAACCTTTCCGTTGGAGACCACGATATCCTCCTCGTAATCTTCCGCTATCCTCAGGATCGCCTTTGTCATTTCCTTTCGGCATTTCTCCAAGAAGTTCATTTCATCGAAGAACCTGCTGAACCCGTGCGACCCCTTCATCCGATCAGCACGTTCGTCCTCCCTGTCTATGCTGTGGTCCTCGTCATTGTGGATCTCGGCAATGATGGGTAGACCATCCTCCGCAACCTCTTCAAGGTCCATAATAGAGATCATGGCAACCTCTTTGCCCTTCGACTCTTGCTCCGCGTGAGCATGCAGTGGATTGTTTCGCACATCCTGCCTCTGGTCGCTGACAATCAACTCGCCATTTTTCATCTTTTGGCTTACCATGATTCTGAGCTTCTTACAGTCAGCCGTGGGGTGCATGACCTTTCCGTGACATTCACACCACTTTGGGTCCCTCACCATCTCCTTGGAGGGTGTCCTTTCGAGCGGCGGCAGGATACCATCCTTACGCCACTGTCTGCACAAATCACTCGCTTCCTCTACCGAACATGAAAGAAGTGGCACATCAAAGTTTGCGACCTTCGGCTGCTTTTGGGGCGAGACCGTATTCACTTCAGCTTCACGTCCCCTTTTGTAGCTGAACCTCCCAATCTTAAAGGTAGTCCCGCTCGAGATCTCTCAGAGGCGTGCTTCTTTTTCTGCCTCTCCACTATAGGCTCTATGTTCTTTGTGCATTCGATCAGCTTCGAAAACGTAGGAGTTTGCAGGTTGATAAGCATGCCCTTGTACTCGTCTCGCATGCATTGCAGGCATATCTCCACGAGTCTGCCCTCAAGCATCACGTCTCTGCATTCCAAGTACTTGGCCCTGAACTTCTTGATGAACGTCACTCCATCCTCCTCGCGCTTCTGGTACATCCGCGAGAGATGAATCATTGTCACCTTTTCTTCCATCTGGAAGAATTTAGTGTAAAACTTCTGGACCATGTCGTCCCAGGTCTTTACGGATCCGGCTTCCAACGTCCTGTACCGCTTGTAGGCCACGTTCCCCAGGGATTTCGGGAACTCGGGCATCAGCAGATTAGGATCAGCCCCGTATGGCCCCATCACATCAATGAAACGCATGACATGCTCAAGGGCGTTCCCATTGACATCTTCAAACTTGTCCCATTTAGGAGCCTTGTACCCAGCAGGGTTAGGCATGAGGTAGATCTCGTGTGGGATAGGTGGATCGTTGTCAAGCTTCGGGATGATGGTGTCTGCGAATGGTTGATTAGCTAGGATGGTTTCTATGCGCCGCTGCAGCGACGTCATACACTCCGGCGCACCTCCCTCAGCAGCAGGAGGAGGAGTTGTCGCAGGCGGAGGCGAAACATATGCCGTTGAAGGGCTGGGAACGTACTGTGGATTTGCATTGCCCCACGCCGCCGGCGGAGGAGGCAAAAGGTATTGTGAGGACGGATTAGATGCTAGGATTGGCGGTTGAGGCACATGAGCGGTAAGAGGCAACATTTGAGCTGTTTGCCCTGAACTGAGGGTAACTGCGCCGTTGCCGGTGGAGTTTGAAGGTTAGGATTAGGTGGTGTGGTTGATACTCCCAATCCTTGAGTGGTGGAAGCTCCTCCTCCCTGAGAGACGGCAGTGGCTGGTGCAGGATTTGGGGCGAGAGTCCCCAGAATGGTCATTATCCGTTCCAGCTACGCAGACTGAGCTTTGAGAGCCTTCGCCTGGTTCTGGATGGTAGCATCTAGAGCCTCTAGCGTCGGAGCTTCACCGGCGGTTGTAGGAGTACGACGGGTCTCCTCTCCCGAGGTGGTCTCCGTGGAAGGCGATCTGTTACTGACATCATCTTCGTGAGACATGGTTTCTTGCAATGGTAAGTTCACGTCGGGTTCACCAAATGTGTACGAGAGAATCCTGCAGAGAGAATTCAATATACACCAAGAGTAGAGGATAGAAAGGACACAGAAAGTGTAAGGCTGTGTGTAGGGAGAGAGTAAGGCAATAGCACTGTATAAGAGAGAGACAGGATTTTGGCAGAGCTTCTGCGTAGTTCAGATGAGTTCTCTCCTGTATGGAAGGGTTAACGATCCTATATATAACGGAGAATGTGACCGTTGCAGTGTGGTTAATGCGCCCATCAATGGCGGCTTAATTAGCTTAACCACAACGGCACGTTCGTCCGCGTATATAGGGACCGTTACAGCACGTTATCCGCGTATACCGAAACCGTTACGAGGTTGACCGGGTTTGACCGGATTACCCGGGTTTATGGAGCTCGTGCCATAAATCTCTCAAAAGCAGTTACTAGGGGTCGCGCGCGGGCTTGGTTGTCGCTCGCGCGCGGCAGGACTTACTCTAGCCTCCAAACCACTAAGTCCCTACAAGTCCCGTGAGGTGGTATGCGAGGGCCCTGTCTCGCAGCCCCCACGTGGATCAGCACGGCTGGTGATCCAGTGTGTGTGGAGCACAGTATGGTGTGCTGGATGGTCGCCACGTGGCTAAGATCTGCCTGTCTAGAAAGCACTATCTAATATAATATAATATAATATAATATAATATAATATAATATAATATAATATAATATAATATAATATAATATAATATAATATAATATAATATAATATAATATAATATAATATAATATAATATAATATAATATAATATAATATAATATAATATAATATAATATAATATAATATACACACACAACATATTTGCTGAAAACCAATATCTCGTAGATGTCGAGATTCGAAGGATTAACCTTTGGATAAGGAGTAGTTGTTCTCTACGCCTTCTCGTAGTTACTGTGTATTTATCGAGCATGTCGTATCCCTACTAAGAAACTCTTTCATGTCCTCTACTACTGTAACACCCACATCCTGGTGAGCTGACAAATCTAACGGAAGATTTCCATACTCACAGGGATGTCCTCCGCTAAAGCAAACAAGTTCCCCCAACAAAGAGTCTATTACTCAGGATTCTGCTACGATACATGATTAAAGAAACTGGCAATTTAAAGTTAAAGTGAGTACTTGCTATTAGCACAAGCATTTATAGTGGATTAGGTGGTACACAATCAGCTGCATGTTTAGCTGAGCTCCCTAGTTCACCGGTTTCTCACCTTCACTGTTTTATAAAATAGATTGACGAGAAAATATGTCAGAGATAGTCTGAGTAAATAATTATGTTGAAATTATATTGAAAGTACTTTATTTAGAGTGTATATAAAAGTTGTGATTTAGTACTTACGTGTTCTCAAGCCAAAATTCTGATATAGATAAGCAACATATTTGACAATCGCAAGTATATCGGTCTTATACGGAGGATTCCGAATTCCAGTCTACCTAGAGGGTTGCAAAGATCGTATTCACTTCCGACAAAGATAACTTTTTCGAATCCACCAAGACAACTATACTTTAAGTGTCGACACCCCTACAGGATCACCAGATCAGCAAAGTAGTACTAGTGCCTGCTGCTGAGTAAAGTTCTGATAATCAAGTTGGCTCTAAGTTATCTTATTCAATACCTAATCCAACAGTGGAGTCGAGGAGACCTGTAGTGTAATACCCCGTCTAATAATGAAGCACGATTTGAGACTTTACACTAAGTTTGGAGGTAATTTGACAATAATTTGTTGTAAGTTTTTTTTGTCAAAGCAAAGAACTTCAATTCGAAACATAGATAGTACATCCCTCGGGCATAGATAAGTACATAGAAATAACGCTAAGACGAGGAGGAAACGACTAAAAAACAATCAATTGCCAAACCAAGCCACAAAGGCTTAACAAAAGAGGGCAAAACATGTCAGACTAAGAGAACTAGGAAGAAATAGTGTAACACCCCTTGGTTCCCAGACTTTCCGTTCCGGACCGGAGAGCCCGGGTGGGTGCTACTATAATATGAAACGGTGGAAATCAAGAACAAACACTGCCATACCTATATATTACATATGATAAAAGTTTCGCAACATCGTCTTAAAACATTATTACACAAAGTTAAAGTCTAAGAGTTCGATTACTAGGCGTGCTGATACAACTAGATGAGTTCGCGTTTTCCCCGTCCTAAGCCAAGCCTTCTCCATCTAGACCTGCGGTGGGAATTAAAACAGGAACCGCAGTTTCTAAAGTCAGCAATGAAATACTGAGTGAGTAACACCCAAGCACGTAAATCTGGAACGAGGCATTTTAACTCAAGTAAAAATAATAAATGGACGAAGAGTAAATATTTCACAAGTACTTAACTTCAAATGGAAATACAGCGTAAGTAAAAGACAGTGTAATAGTAAGACATTTCCGAGTTCTCGTAAGTCTTCAGAAAATCTCCAATAATCATAATTAAATCCATATCAATATCCAAACCATTTAATCTCAATATTTCAATATCCATTAATATCCAATATCCAAACCATTTAATCTCAATATTTCCATATCCATTAATATCCAATATCCAAACCATTTAATCTCAATATTTCCATATCCATTAATATCCAATATCCAAACCATAAAATCCATTAGTTGATACGGGGAAGAATAATCCATCACAAGCATCCAAGACCTTAAGTGGCGGCACCCCCCTAAGACTTCTTGCGGCCAGAGAGGTGAGTATACGGAGCGACCCGGCGAGTTTCGACCGGGTTAAAGTACACAGGCCGAGTGGACAAAGCCAACACGACAATAATAATCACAGGCCGAGTGGACGAAGCCAACACGACAATAATAATCACATGCCGAGTGGCTAAAGCCAACACGACAATAATAAGTTTTCCCCGCACAACTCTTTCCACTTTACGTTATTACGCGTTATTATTTTCACGTGTCAAATTTCAAAGAAAATATCTCAACACAATCCAAATTTCAAGTAAAGCAGGTATGTCATAAAACACATTTTGAGACAAATTATAAAATCATATTTTGACACGAAAGAAGCTGGGCGCGCTAGACTTGGCATGTTTACTCACCTTGATAACACGGCAAATATGACGACGGCTTTCACAGGTAGAAGTAACCTTCGTCTATAAACTCGTCACCTACAGTTATAATTTCTAAATCAATCACAAGTCCAAGTATGATTTTGCGAAATGCTAAATTCCTAACAAGTCTCATTTTTCCCATAACCCCATTAATTTATAGAATACAATATATAATAAATCGGCGACGTAAACCACAACTATATACATATTTATTTATTTATTATTTATTTATTTATTTTCCTCATAGAAAATCACTACTTATATAAATACTAGCTCTTTAAATTTATTAAGTAGGAAATCACATATTAAATGCATACACTTTCATAATTAGAAAATATTAAGTTATTATACAACACATTTATTTGTAAGGGACTAAAAAGATTAAATTCCAATTAACTTAATTATAGCTAATTATTTATTGGAAAATATACATTCTATAAAAGAATTAGATTCACCAAAAATATTTATTCTAAGAAATTAAGTGTTTAGTCATACATAATTATAGCTTCATTTTTAGAAAAAATTTCTAATATCTACAAAATAATAATCAAGTTTTTATCTATTTATAAATAAAGGATTTTTCTTAAAAGTTATTTTCCTATTTAACTTCCTAACTTATTTGTGTTAGCAATATTAAGCAAACAACATATTTTACTCAAAACACTAGTTTATAAGCATTTAGAAAATATTTATTTAATAACATATATTTTTAGTTTGATTATTTTCCAAGAGAATCAACAATATTGTATGTTAAGTAACTCCCACATAGTTTTAAATAGCCAATTTTTCTTTTAAATAATTAAAATATTATTTAAAAATGTTAGGAAATAATTTTAGTCTAAAAATAGCATTTTAAATTTTATGAATCATTTGCAGTTTAGGTATTTAACAACTGGATCCCCCAAGTTTTGATAACAGACACATAATAGCCTTTCCACCAACACTAGCAGTTTTATATGTGGTAGATTCTACCCTTCAAGTTTCTGAAACTACACTTTAACCCCTATTTCAAGAACACATAACACCCAATCGGTCCAAGTTCGGATTTAGCCATTAAAATTGCAGTTTGATTATCAAAAACGAATCAGAGGAGGATTTAGAAGTTACCCACACCAAAAATCGCGAAAAACGGTTGAGAATTGGGTCCGATTGAGGTTGCCGTCGAGGTGGGTCGGCGATGATGAACGATTCCGGCGACTGAGGCGTTCTTGGCTTCGATTGGCAGCGGTTAAAGCTTCATCGGACCTCTGGGATTTGATTAGGATCGATTCGAGGGATTGGGTATCGTCGGATAGCTCGGGTCGAGCTTCTCGCCGGCGTTAATGGAGGTCGCCGGAGTTGTGGTGGCTCTGGGCGGTTTCTGCAGTGGTTCACTGCTGTGGTGGCTTCCCTTTGGCTCGAAACAGAGAGTGGAGGGAAGAGAGAGTCGAAATAGAGGGAGAGCAGAGAGGTGCAGGTGGTGGTGGCGGTCGTTCTTGGCGTCGGGGACCTCGCCGGAGACGGCAGCGGCCCTATGCCGCTGCTGCTTCTGCTGGGTTTTCGCCGGCTAATCCAGAGAGGCGAGAGAGAGACAGAGGGAGAGATCAGGGGGTGGTGAGGGAGAGATTGAGGTGGCTGGTGGTGGTGGCGTCACCGACGGGGGAGGCAGCAGCTTTCCCCCTGCTGCTGCTACCTCTGTTTTCGTCGGGCAGGACAGGGGAGAGGGAGAGACAGAGGGATGGCAGAGAGGTGAAGGGGGATGTGGTGGTGGAAGTGATGGTGTTTCCGGTGATGGAGGTGGTGGTGGTGTTGGTGGTGGTGACGGGTGAGAAGAGAGGGAGGGGTTGCTGGGTTTTTTGAAGGAGGAGTTGAAGAAGAAGACAAAACTCTTGTTGTTGGTGAAATTCTTCAGCAGATGTTTGTGTAAATTGGTGGAGAAGGTTTCTTCAATTAATTTTATTATTTCATTTATTTATTCCTTTTTATTTTGGGTTTTTATTAATTAATTCACTTATATGTATTTACTCTTTAAGTATTTAACTCTCTTCAAACTACAACTTCCTCCCCGCTACATTAACTAATTATCTCTTCTTAAACTACAAATACCTCCCCAATTCGCATTTAAACTTCACGATTTGCTAGTATCTCACCCGTATAAAAACGGGGTATTACATCCTTCCCCCCTTAAATAGAGCTTCGTCCTCGAAGCGCAAATCAACCAATGCTAATATGAGATTTTATATGTATCACAACAGCTAATTTCCATAATATGATGTGTAGGAACTGTCAACACACACAATATATTAATTGCATTAATATTTAGTTCGAGGTGGCACAAGGATTAAGGTTACGAAAACTAAAGGGTTACATTCCTCTCCCCCTTAGAGGAGTGACGTCCTCGGAACTCAGTTAACTTCGTCAAAGAGGTGCGGATACTTCTTTCTCATTTCATCCTCTGCTTCCCAAGTAGCCTCTTCCGTCTGATGGTTCGTCCACAAAACTTTCACTATCTTAACGCTCTTGGTGCGCGTGTCTCTTGTCTTGGTATCGAGGATCTTGACAGGATGCTCTTCATATGTCAAAGACGGATCTAACTCAATCGGTTCGGGATCCAAAACGTGAGATGGATCGGGTACATACTTCTTTAACTGCGACACGTGAAAAACATTGTGTACTCGTCCCAAATTCGAAGGTAGGTCTAGTCGGTACGCAACTTATCCAATTCTTTTCAGAATGTCATATGGTCCGATGAACTTTGGACTTAGCTTCCCTTTATGATTGAATCTCGTTACTCCCTTCGTAGGCGAAACTTTAAGAAACGCCTTTTCACCCACTTTGAACTCCAATGGTCTCCTTTTCTGGTCTGCATAGGACTTCTGTCTGTCTTGTGCTGCCTTCATTCTTTGCTGGATGAGTCGCACTTGATCTGTCATTTCCTCAATCATTTGTGGGCCTAACACCACTGGCTCGCTGATGTCACTCCAACATAGAGGCGTTCGACACTTCCTCCCATACAAGGCTTCGTGGGGTACCATGCCTATGCTGGCGTGGTAGCTGTTGTTGTAAGATAACTCTATTTATGGCAACTTGTCAACCCATGATCCTTGGAAATCCATGACACAAGCCCTTAGCATGTCTTCCAGCGTCTGAATGGTCCTTTCTGTTTGTCCATCCGTGGCTGGGTGGAATGCTGTACTGAATGTTAGTTGGGTTCCCAACGCTTCTTGAAGAGCCTTCCAGAAATGTGAGAGGAAGTTAGGGTCCCTCTCTGAGATTATTGAACTCGGAACCCCATGGTACCTCACTATGTTCTTGATATACGCATCAGCTCTCTGCTCCATGTTCCATGTGTCCTTCATTGGAATGAACCTTGCTGTCTTGGTCAATCGGTCAACCACTACCCATATTTGGTTGAGTCCATTCTTCGACGTTGGCAAAGCAGTTACGAAATCCATAGAGATGGAATCCCACTTCCAAACTGGGACGTCCAATGGCTGAACTTAGCCTCCCATTCTCTTGTGCTCAAACTTCACCTTCTGACAGGTTAAGCATCGTGCTACAAACTCAGCTACTTCCTTCTTCATGTTGGGCCACCAAAAAGTCTTCTTCAAATCCTTGTAGAGTTTGTCACCCCCAGGATGAACAGAATAAGGTGTGTTGTGTGCTTCGCGCATTAGCTTTTCCTTGGTTTCTGCGCATTTTTGCGGTACACACCACCTTCCCTTGTAGCGAATGCTTCCATCCTCGTGAATCTTGAAGTCTTTGGCTTCTCCTGCTGCAATCTTCTTCCTGATCCTTTCAAGCTTCACGTCTCCGGCTTGATTGCTTCTTATTTCCTCAGTGTAGTCTGGCACAACTGTCATGCTTCCAAGTAGGCCCTGCACTGTTCCTTGTTCTACCACTTCAATTTCGAGCTTCTCGAACTCGTGACATAGCCAGCTTGGCAAGGCTAACATGGTATTCACCGCATGGCTCGACTTCCGACTTAACGCATCGGCGACCACATTCGCCTTTCCTTCATGGTACTGAATACGCAAGTCATAGTCCTTGATAATCTATAGCCATCTTCGTTGTCTGTTGTTCAGCTCTTTCTGGGTGAAGATATACTTCAGGCTTCTATGGTCCGTATAGAGCTTGCAAACAGCCCCGTACAGATGATGTCTCCATATCTTCAGCGCAAAAACTATTGCTTCCAACTCCAAGTCATGTGTGGCATAGAGCTCTTCGTGGGGTTTCAATTGTCTTGAGGCGTAGGCAATTACTCTTCTGTCTTGCATGAGCACACATCCTAGCCCCTTATTTGATGCATCGCTGTACACTTCAAACTCGCCAGAGTTGTTTGGTAGAGCTAGTACTGGTGCCGTAGTAAGCTTTTCCTTTAGAGTCTGAAATGCTTCTTCACAGCTGTCGTCCCACTGATACTTCACCGCTTTCTTTGTTAGCGTAGTTAGTGGTCTGGCAATCTTGGATAAATCCTTCACAAAGCGTCGATAGTAACCTGCTAAGCCAAGGAAACTCCTTATTTCAGACACGTTCTTCGGTGTTGGCCAGTCCTTAACTGCTGAGATCTTTCCTGGGTCTACTGATATTCCTTCCTTTGAAATGATGTGACCCAGGAATGGAACACGATCCAACCAGAACTCGCATTTAGACAGCTTGGCATACAATTGTTCTTGCCTCAGAGTCTGCAACATTTCTCTAAGATGTTCTTCGTGGTCCTCATTGCTTTTCGAGTACACAAGGATGTCATCGATAAAGACCACTACGAATCGGTCCAGAAATGGCCTCATCACCCGGTTCATCAGATCCATAAACACTGCAGGTGCATTGGTCAGACCAAATGGCATCACTGTGCTCATAATGGCCATATCTGGGTCTGAAGGCAGTCTTCGGAATATCCTTTTCGGCTACCCGAAGCTGATGATACCCTGACCTCAGATCAATCCTGGAGAAGACACTGGCCCCTTGAAGTTTATCGAACAGATCGTCAATCCGAGGTAGAGGATACTTGTTCTTGATGGTTACGCTGTTTATTTCTCGATAGTCGATGCATAGCCTCAGGCTCCCATCTTTCTTCTTCACGAAAAGCACTGGTGCTCCCCAGGGCGACACACTTGGTCGTATGTACCCTTTCTGTAGGAGTTCTTGCAGCTGATCCTTGAGCTCCTTTAATTCTGCTGATGCCATCCGATACGGTGCCTTCGAGATAGGAGCGATTCCAGGTACTAAGTCGATGGTAAACTCCACTTCTCGTTTGGGTGGCATCCCTGGAATCTCGTCTGGAAAGACATCGGGAAATTCCCTTACGACAGGTATCTCCCCCAGTAGATTTTCCTTCTTGGACACGTCCTGGATGTAGCACAGGTAAGCAGGGTTCCCCTTCCTCACTTGATTGACTATAGTTAAGGCTGACACTAGTCTGATGCGAGGTTCCCTTGTGATACCACGATAGGTGATCTTCTCCCCTTTGGGTCCTTTCAACCGAACTTTCTGATCGTAGCAGTCAATAACTGCTCGATACATCGCGAGCCAATCCATCCCTAGTATAACATCTATACCCCCAAGGTCAAAATTTATCAGGTTGGCTGGCAGGATACTTGATAGGATTTCTAGCTCAACTCCTTCAAATATGGTGTCGCATACTGTTATTTGGCCAGTAGGGGTTGCTACGGGAATGGATATGGTGGATGACTTACTCAAACCCAGTTTATCGACAAATGATGATGATATGAACGAGTAAGATGCACCAGAATCAAATAATATAAATGCTGGATGCTTGTGGATAAGGAATGTACCAGTGACAACTCCATGAGCAGCTTCTGCCTCGGTCTTTGTTATGACAGCAATCCTTCCGACATTGGCATTCTGGTTTCCAGCTCCTCCTGGTGCATTGTTGTTGACCGCAGCTCCAACATTGTTGTTGCGGTTCTGGCCTCCATTCTGTCTGGCATTCCCCTGGTTGTAGTTTGGCTGCCTTCCATAGCCATTTCCTCCATTGTTTGGATGGTTGCCAAAGTTGCCATACCCAATCTGCAGGTTTGCAGGTTGCTGGTTCACATACTGCTGGTTGTGCCCAAAATTATTCCCATTTTGCTGGCGATTCCTCTGGTAGTAGTTCTGTTGCAGCCTGGTGACAGCGTAAACCTATCTGCTTTTTCGCAAGTGTACGATCAAGTAATATAGAGTATGTAATTGTGACTCTGGTTGTCGAACCCTCGAGAACAGTTTAAGTTTTGCTTATTAGAATTAGAATTAGACAAAAAGTCTGTAAAAAGGAGGAAGGTTGGGATGTGATTGTACTCACTAAATTGCAGTAAATAAAACAATATTTAGAAAAGCTTATTTTATTTTTCCTGTAAGTAATTTTCAGAAATTGTGGTAGTCGTAAAAATTGATAATTCTAAGAATCTAGGTCCCAGGATCCCCTAGGGTTACTCTCCAGCTTTCCTGGTGTATTTGATTTCAGAAACACACAGTGGTTTTGTTTATGCCAGCATACCAATAGTACAATCTCCTCTCGGTCTCATGTACCTGTCACTCTCCTGCAGATTTTCGGGTCCTCTCGGTCCACCTAAATCTGCAGGTTCGTTCTAAGTCTGCTAGGGTTACAGGTTCTCCTCTCGGTCTCCCCCTCAACGTCTAGCAGTTGGTCTAATACTTCTGGGCTAGTCCCCTGATTCTCTTCACCTCTCGGTCTATCAAGGCAGAGTACTAAATCCTGTCTTTTCTTCCTAACTCTCACTGGTCACTCTCGTGCACCAGATCCTGTCTATAACACTCCTGGGTGATCAAGCCATTCATGTATGTAAATAAAATCCAAGACAAGATAATAAACAATCCATCCTGTATTAAGACTTAACTAGCCATGCATCTGAAAATCAAACAAACCAGTCTGCTGAATTCATAAACCCTAGGTTCACCAAGAACCTAGGAAAAAGGTCTAGCTAGCTTGCATTATTGAAAAACAATGTTTCATAAAAGAGAGAAAAGATCAAACAAGTTATTGGCTGAATACTTAAAAACTGCTCCAATCCTGCTCTGCTCCAATCCTGACGGCTCTGAAACTGGCTGCTGTGATGATGATTGTAGATGTAAGAGTGTGTATGTGTAACCCTAATTCTGTGCTGGGAAACCTCCTTTTATACTGCCACAGTCTCCAAAACTGATGCACGAAATTCCTGTTTTACCCTCGCAAAAACCCGTCATGGAAGCTTCTGGAAACCCTCCGTGCGTTCAAACGCACTCACCTGCGTTAAAACGCAGTGCGTCTGAACGCACTCATCCTGCGTTTGAACGCAGGCCTTAACCAATTTCTTTCCTCTGGCTTCTGGCTTCTCGGACTTGTGCGTTTGAACGCAGCCCACCTGCGTTTGAACGCACGACTTGGTCTTTCTGCTCCTGATGTCGAGTCCTGCGTTTGAACGCAGGTTGTGCGTCTGAACGCACAACTTTTTTTTCTGCACTTCTGAATTTGAGTCCTGCGTTTGAACGCAGGTTGTGCGTCTGAACGCACAACTTAGCTTCTTTTTCGCCATTTTCCCACTGCTGCCATGTGGTGCGTTTGAACGCAGCTGCCCTGCGTTTGAACGCACAACTTAGACTTTTTCTGCTCTTTTTCTGCTCAGCTTTCCTGATACGCTGCCTCCCCATCCAAGTCAATCTCATGCATTTCTCGGCACCTGTTACCTGCACATCATAACATGTACCCGCGATCATATCCAACAAACAAAAGTATGCATGAAATTACTCAAATCTTGCAGTCATGTCCTATAAATTTCTGTCTCGTATCAGGTGGAAAATAAGCTGAAAATGGGCAAACTGAACTCTCACAGGGTTAAAACCAATGGTAAAAAGATGTCCCAGACTAATCCCATTTTCAAGCTATCAAAATACCCCCACACTAAACTCTGCTCGTCCCGAGCAGACCCTTGCATACTGCCTTGCAGACCCTTCTTTTGCATACTTTAATTGCATACTTCCCCCCTTTATCACTGATTCATGCTACAGACCAAAAGACTCAACAGATTACTGACTAAGATACAGAATATACACAAACTGACTCAAGACACAACAATTTTTTTTTCTGAGATTGGGCAACCTCTCTATCATAAACTGAAATCATCAAATCCTCACAAGCTCATTTTGAAATTCCCCAACACGTAGCAAGAAATGGTATAAACTGATCCTGTGCACAAACTCACTAAGGTGTCCCCAAACATCCACCAAACCAACCAAGATAAAGCACGTCTTTTGACTTAGAGGGTCCAGGCATCTTAAGTCACTAGATAATTTTTCTTCGCCAAGTCATTTGAGGTTTTCAGACCCTCTTAGCCGTTATTGCGTTTGATTTGCAAATTGTCCCATTGCTGGGAGACACAACTCCTGTGTAATACGGCTTGACTTTAGTTTCCCTCTTAAGCTCTAAATTGGATTGAACCCAAATTTTCCGTGTGAACGGAAGCACATTATGTTGTTTCTCCTTTAAGCACAAATAATTATTTATTTTTTCAGATTGTTTTTTTTTTTTTTTTTTTTTTTTTTTTTTTTTGTTTTTTTTGTTTTTTTTTTATATAGACCTCCTCTGTTTTTTACCACTGTGCAGTAGAGCTTTAAGAGTGCGGGCTTTTTAGGATTTTCTCTTGGAACCACCTTAAGGGATGGTGGTGTACATTCCCCAACTTCGCTTAGGCCGAAGACTTGTACCGCATAAAACCGACTCTACACGAAGGTCCACCCCAGATTCCAAGAGTCCACAAGTTTCCACGGGAAACGGAATAATCAACTATCTAAAGACCAAATCCTCCTAGCACACTAGAGAAGCCAAAAGTATGCCTGTTATCTACTTTCACCATTCCTGAATACCCGGGACATCCTTTTGTGAGACTTGCGCACAAAATACTAAAATTTGAAGTATCCCTACTACGGTGCTTCCTACTCTCATGAGCTCTTTCATTGGATTCTCTTCAGTTTTCAGGTCCTAAGTTGCCCTTTCTCAAAAGTTTTTAAATTATTTATATTTTTTCCGTTTTATATATATATATATATATATATATATATATATATATATATATATATATATTTTATGCAAGGTCAGAAAAGTTGGTGGGTAGACTCAACATAATAAACGTGCTGACTCAAAAATGAAAATAAAATGAAAAATAAAATTGACCAAAATATGCTGACATGGCTATGCAGGAGGACACGATTCCCCACCCCCACACTAGAGGTGGCGCGTCCTCGCGACTCTACTGATCTGGCCTGTAACTAGAATCTGTGTTCTCTGGAGTAGACTGGTCAGTCGGTTCTGGAGATGGTGAAGGGGTTCGCCCTCTGGGGCGTTTCCTCGCAGCATGGCGTGCTGCGGCAGCGGTACCAGCGTGGCTGGCACCGGGATGGGCACTGCTGGCCCCTGGGTCTACATGCTGCCTCCTAGGTGGGTACTGGGTACCGGGTCTGCCGGGGTCACCAACACTGTCTGCGTGTTCCGGACTCGGTGTGGGGTCATGGCCAGAGAAGCTGTCGTAGGGCCGACTATCCTCCATTGTCCAACTGGGACAATTATTACTCGAATAGCGGTCCGGGAAGTTAAATCTCTTACCACGCATGTTGCTCTGAATTTCAGCGAGTGCCGCCTCATGAGCTCTCAATGCGGCTGTGTTAGCGTGGTTAATATGCTTCTGGGTCTTGAACAACTTCCCAAGACCCCTGGCCATTTTCTTGACCGTCCTTACCAGGTAGTTTTGCACTTTTTCTTGGGCCTTAATTTTCTTTCTGACCCATTCCTCATGCTCAGTCCTCTCCAGGCGCCCAAAAGAACTGCGCCTGGCCCCTCTG
Source organism: Linanthus parryae (assembly GCA_023055425.1). Taxonomy (NCBI): domain Eukaryota; kingdom Viridiplantae; phylum Streptophyta; class Magnoliopsida; order Ericales; family Polemoniaceae; genus Linanthus; species Linanthus parryae. The sequence continues at coordinate 26,494,419 of JALGPY010000011.1, read as the reverse complement.
CTGGACTGCCCTAGGTCGGGCTCAGTCTGCCTGTGTTCACTGGAACTAGCAGATCGTGGCAGTCGGAGGGGACCTGGTAAGGCTGGAAAACCCCCATCACCGGGAGGAGGTGGTGGTGGCATGCCAACACCCCCACCCTGAGGCGGAGCATCATCATCATCATCGTCCACTTGGACAAATTCTGGAGGCCCGTGCAGAGCCTCGTGCAAAGCACATCTCATGTTTCGGTACTTACGTACCTGCACTGGTCGGATATCTCTCTGATCGCCAGGAATTACCACCCGATAATCCTGGACCATTTTAGTCATCATCCCCAGAAGACCTAAACCCTTCTTGCTGTGGGACTCTCTCCGTTCCCTGAAAAACTCACAAATAATCTCCGGGAGGCTCACAGGCTCTCGGGCCATCAGACAGTACACCAAGAGGGCAATATTATAATCTATGTGGGTAAAGTGTTTAATCCCCACAATCCTGTTGTTTACCCACTCAGTCCACCATCTCGCCTCTCGAATCAGGTAGGTCGCAGGGAGTTTCCGGTAGGAAGGACTCCGTTCAGGATAGTACCAAGCAGCGCCTGGTACACCAGCACACAAGGTGGTTAGGATCTGTTCGCTAAGCTGTTCAGAGGGATGACGCCTCAGTTCCTGAAACTGACAGTCATCCAACACTAGTTCCAGACCCAGAATCTCTCGAATACTCTCTGGGGTGATTCGAATCCATCTCTTTCTGCAGTAAATCCAGTTAATTGACTGGGCTTCACTGTTCATGCACTGCTGGAGATTGCTGAAAATCTCCTTAGCCAGAACTGACTTACAGATTGGTAAAACCAGTAAACAAATCCCCAAAATGATCCTGCCCAGTATAGTTGAACAGTTCATCCCCCATTGCCACTCTATCACGGGGAAAAGTTCTCTCAGCAGGTATATCATACCGAATCTTTTTGTCTTGCAGAAAGAAACGGTGAGCCTCCATGTTAACAAACCTATGGTCGCAGAAATGGTCAACCCTAAGCAATCTGCAATCTATGATGTTCAAGGGTGCAATCGCCCTATCAGGCCTCATATACGGGCTATCCTCATCCATTTCAAGATTCAAACAGAAAAAATGGAAATCTTCAAAGAGAAGGAAAAGATAAAACATGGCTACCCGGAGTGAATCTTACGGGTACAGATCTTGAAATTGCTCTCTAAAGTTGATGTATAGGTGTTTGGATCGGATGAGTTTGACCACCCCCACACTGTTCCTGACTTTCTGGTGTTCCTGCGGTGGTCGTCGGAGGTCGCTGGCGGCTGACTGCTTCTGGCGGCTGCTAGGGCAGAGAGAATTTCTAGAGAGAGAGTTGAAAACTGGATGACTTGGGTGAAAATGAGTCACTGTCATCCGTACAGTATATATAGGCAAACTTTCAGAAATTGCAGAATGGCCTCTGAAATTCAAATTTTTTCAAATTTTTTCAAAATTTTCTGATCCCGCTCGAATGTGCGTTTGAACGCAGCTTCTGCGTTTGAACGCACTGCTTCAACTTTTTCTGGAAATTTGAAATTTTTATGATCTGCGTTTGAACGCATCCTGTGCGTTTGAACGCAGTGCTTGAAGTGCTATGAAGTTTCTGGGTTTGTTGAATTGCGTTTGAACGCACATGACTTGCGTTTAAACGCACTGCTTGTCTTCTGCAATGCCTCTGATGAGTTGCGTTTGAACGCAAATGATTTGCGTTGAAACGCATGCCTTTTCTCTAGAAATTCTCTGCTGATTGGTTCTTGCGTTCGAACGCACCCTCTGCGTTTAAACGCACGTCCTTAGGCTTTTCCAACCCATCTTTTTCTTCTTGCGTTTGAACGCACCTTGTGCGTTTGAACGCACCACTTGTTGGCTGGAAATCTTCATTGTGATCTGCATTTGGACGCAGGTGGTCTGTGTTTGAACGCAGAAGTGTTAGCCATTTTCATTGTTTCTTCGGTCTGTTGGTGGGTCCGCGTTTGAACGCATGTCTCCTGCGTTTGAACGCACGCCTCTGATTCCTGAAACACTGAATTCAATATTAAACCCCTCTTTCTCACTTCTCTCTCAAATTATGAACATTATAAAAATTATATAAAAACAACTAATCTATGTTGGGTTGCCTCCCAACCAGCGCTTGTGATTTACAGTCGACAGCCCGACTTTGTTACCTCTTTGTAATCACGGAAGGTCGAGGTAGATTTCCTCCACCTCCATGATCTCCTGAGGATCTCTGTATGGCTTGACTCTGTTCCCATTCACCTTGAAAACTGTATTGTCCCTCGGGTTCTCCAGCTCCACCACTCCCCATGATGTAATGTCCTTCACAATAAATGGTCCAGACCATCTTGAGCGCAGCTTCCCTGGATAGAATTTCATCCTTGAGTTGTAAAGGAGAACCTTCTGCCCGATTTCTATCTTCTTTGGTAGAATGCGATTGTCATGCCACTTCTTCGTTTTTTCTTTATAAATTTTGGCACTCTCATATGCAGTTTTACGGACTTCTTCCAGTTCAAGGAGTGCCATCTTCCGTTTGCTTCCCGATAAACTGTGATCCATATTCAGCTGCTTGATTGCCCAGTATGCTTTGTGCTCCAATTCTACTGGTAAGTGACATGCTTTTCCAAACACCAGCTGGTATGGGGACATTCCCAGCGGGGTTTTGTAAGCAGTTCTGTATGCCCAGAGCGCATCATCCAGCTTCAAAGACCAGTCCTTGCGTCCAGGATTCACAGTTTTTTCCAGTATGCTCTTTATCTCCCTGTTGGACACCTCTGCTTGCCCGTTTGCCTGAGGGTGATAAGGAAGTGATACCTCATGGATAGATACCCCGTATTGCTTTAGAACCTTGGCAAAGACCTTATTGATAAAATGAGAACCTTCATCACTGACCATGGCCCTCGGTGTTCCGAATCTGGTGAAGATATTTCGTTTGAGGAATCTTTCCACGACTGACGCATCGTTCTTATGACAGGCTATTGCTTCCACCCATTTTGACACGTAATCTACTGCCAGTAAGATGTAGAGATTTCCCAAAGACGAAGGGAATGGACCCATAAAATCAATACCCCAAACGTCGAAAGGCTCAACTTCCTGCCAAAGTGTCACGGGCATTTCATTTCGCTGGGAAATATTTCCTGTCCGTTGGCAGCGATCACAACTCTGCGCGTAATCATGGCAATCCTTGAAGACTGTTGGCCAGAAAAATCCTGACTGCAGCACTTTGTGGGCTGTTCTCGGTCCGCTGAAGTGTCCCCCACATTGTGCTGAGTGGCAGTGCTGAATTACCTCCAAAATCTCGTGACATGGGATGCAACGGCGGAGAATATTATCTGCCCCTTGCTTGAACAGATAAGGGTCGTCCCAGAAATATTGCCTGCAATCTGAAATAAACTTCTTTTTCTGCCAAGGGGTGATGTCTTCAGGGAGTGCCCCATTAACCAAATAATTGGCTATGGCGTAATACCAGGGCCGTCTATTGGTCTTGATCTTCATAATATGTTCATCCGGAAAATTTTCTTGAATTGGAACCAATTCTTCTGTAGGGTTTTCCAGGCGAGATAGATGACCAGCTACCACATTTTCAACTCCCTTTTTATCCCTGATTTCGACATCAAATTCCTGCATCAGCAGAATCCAACGCAGCAACCTTGGCTTTGCATCCTTCTTCTCCAGTAAGTATTTCAGCGCACTGTGATCTGTGAATATGATGACTTTTGAACCTACCAGGTAGGATCTGAACTTATCCAGGGCAAAAACGACTGCCAGCAGCTCCTTCTCTGTAGTCCCATAATTAATATGTGCCTCATTCAGGACCCTGCTGGCATAGTAGATGACACTGCACACTTTGTCTTTTCGCTGTCCCAGTACCGCACCCACTGCATAATCACTGGCGTCGCACATCAGCTCGAATGGGAGGGTCCAGTCTGGCGTTGTGATAATGGGTGCAGTTGTCAGCCTATCTTTAAGCACGTCAAAGGCTTCTTTGCAGGCTTCATCAAATACGAAGGGCACATCTTTTCCCAACAAATTACATAGTGGCTTTATAATTTTTGAGAAATCTTTAATAAACCTTCTGTAAAATCCTGCATGGCCCAAAAAACTCTTAATTGCCTTCACTGTGGTTGGATATGGCAGCTGCTTGATCACCTCTATTTTTGCCCTATCTACTTCCAGTCCTTTGCTAGAAATCCTGTGTCCCAGCACTATTCCTTCAATAACCATGAAGTGGCATTTTTCCCAGTTGAGTACCAGGTTAGTTTTTCTGCAGCGAATCAGAACTCTGGCCAGATGGTATAAGCAGTCTTCAAAGCTATCCCCAAATAACGAGAAATCGTCCATGAAAACTTCCAGATTTTTCTCTATCATGTCAGAGAAAATGGCCATCATACATCTTTGGAATGTTGCTGGAGCATTGCATAATCCAAATGGCATTCGTCTAAAGGCAAACGTTCCGTATGGGCAAGTGAACGTCGTCTTTTCTTGATCTTCTGGATTTATATAGATCTGGTTGTAGCCAGAGTACCCGTCAAGAAAGAAGTAATAAGCATTGTGAGCCAGTCTGTCCAACATCTGGTCCATGAATGGCAGCGGAAAGTGGTCTTTCAGTGTTGCATCGTTCAGCTTCCGGTAGTCCATACAGATTCGCCAGCCAGTGACAGTGCGCTGGGCGATCTGCTCGTGATCAGCATTCTGTACTACTGTAATACCCCCTTTCTTCGGTACACACTGGACAGGACTGACCCAGGTGCTGTCTGATATAGGGTATATAATTCCTGCTTCTAGCCACTTCATGACCTCCTTACGTACCACATCTTTCATAATTGGGTTTAGTCTCCGTTGAGGCTGGATGACTGGCTTCTTTCCTTCTTCAATTCTTATTTTGTGCATGCAGTAATCAGGACTGATCCCTTTTAGGTCCGCGATTGTCCATCCGATGGCTTCTTTATGCTCTCGGAGTACATCCAGCAACTTTTGTTCCTGTTCCTGAGATAAAAGGGAAGAAACAATTACCGGCAGAGTATTATTTTCACCAATAAAAGCGTACCTGAGGTGGTCTGGCAACTGTTTTAATTCCAGTACTGGTGGTTCCTGGAGTGATGGGACCAGCGTCATTTTCTGCTCGCCTCCTTCATCCCTATATAGCGTGACCCAGCTCTCTGTTCCCATGATCTGCTAAGCCTGTTGCTCCTCTGTTTCCTCTGGATACATGTCCTCAAATTCCTCCCATAAATTTTCCATCTCCTCATTCTCCAGATCATCAATTACCTCTACTGCAAAACAATTTTCATGCCCATAATGGTCAGGAAACTGGAGAGATTTGAAGACGTTGAATTTCACCTTTTCTTCATTGATTTGCATGGACAACTCTCCACTTTTGCAGTTAATAATGGCTTCACCAGTTGCTAGGAAAGGTCTTCCCAGGATTAGCGGGACCTCTCCCGCCTCCATATCCAGGATAACAAAATCTGCTGGAAAAATAAGCTCTCCAACTTTTACCAGGATATCTTCAATTACTCCATAGGCAGGTTTCACAGATCTGTCAGCCATTTGAAGCATAATTCTTGTTGGACGTGGATCTCCGACTCCAAGAATTTTGAAGATGGTCAGTGGCATCAGGTTGATGCTGGCGCCCAAGTCGCATAAGGCTTTTCCTGTGTATGCACTGCCCAGAGTTACTGGAATAACAAAGCTGCCAGGGTCTTTCTTTTTCAGTGGTAGCCCATTTTTCACACAACTGCTCGCTTCTGCCGTCAGATTCACTGTTTCGAAGTCACTCATTCGCCTTCTCCCATACAATATGTCTTTGAGAAATTTCGCATAAGTAGGCATTTTGGCAAGTGCTTCGGCAAAAGGTATGTTTATCTGTAATTGCTTGAATACCTCCAGAAATCTGGCGTAGTCTTTGCTGTCATCTCTCTTACGTGTCTTCAGAGGGTAGGGTACCTCCTTAGATATTGGCACTATTTCTGGACTACCCTCATTAGTCTGCTCTGCTTCCTGCTCGACCGAACCCCTTTTCTGAGGGTTAGCGGTTGAACTGTCTTCCCTGTCAATCACCTCTTGTTCAATAATCTTTGACTTTTCTGCACGTGCATGACTGGGATACGGTGGATCCTGCAGTACAATTCCACTCCGAGTTGTGATGGCATTGATTTGAGCGCGTGGATTATTCACTGTATTTGATGGTAAATTCCCTGGGGCTCGTTCTGCCTGGTTCTGTGCAAGCTGACCATTCTGTACCTCCAAGTTGCGGATATCAATTTTCATTTGGCTTACATCGGCAGTTAACGACTCCATCTGCGCAAATCTAGTTTCCCACTGCTTATTGAATTTCTCCATATAGGACTCAAAATGTTGCTGTGACAAATTTAGTTGTGGTGGTGCTGCTGGTGCGTGCTGTGCTGGGGCTGTCTGTTGTGCCTTTGGCTTGTGCTGGAATCCTGGTGCATAGACTGCTGCATTGGGGTTTCCGTAGCGAAACCCTGGATGGTCACGTGTGCCTGGTTTGTAGCGACTAGGATCCCACTGCTGCTGAACATAGTTGGCATCTTCGGTCCGAAGCTCCAGAATTGCTGCATCAAGGTCAGGTTCATCCACTGATGCCACTGGCTTCTTCTCTGTATACACCTTTTTGACTAAGTCCTGTACCACTTTCGTGATATTGTCAATCCTCTCATCAGCCACTGGTTCTGCTGCCGCTGTGAGCCTGCGGTCATCAAACAGGCGAGTATCCTGTTTAGCTAATTGTTTCATCAGTTCATATGCTCCATCCTTATCCACATGGTATAGAAAGTTACCCCCAGCTTCCCTATCAATCCTGTCAGCATTCTCCCTGTCAAGAGCATGGTAGAATACCTGCAGAATTTTTGCATCCCCGAAGCCATGATTGGGGCATTTTTTAACGAGTCTCATCAGCCTATCCCATGCGTGTACCACCGTTTCCCCCATCTTCTGTTTGAAAGATAAAATTTCACTCTGCAGCTTGATAACACGGGATGGGGGGTAGAATTTTGCCAAAAAATCAGTAACACACCCCTCCCAGGTAGTGATAGACCTCGGTGGTCTTGCCTCAAGCCAGTCCTTTGCTCTTCCGAACAAGCAGTATGGGAATAAAATTAGCTTTAGCGTATCCGCTTCGACTCCTCTATATTTAATCTTATTGCAGTAGTCTTCGAACTTTCCGAGGAAGTCGTTTGGATCTTCATCTGCTTTCCCATTGAAAGGACAATGAGTCTGGGCGGTCTGAATGGTGGATGATTTCAGATCGAAGTGCTCTGCTGTAATGGGTGGCACTACGATAGCTGGTTGATGTCCTCCGGTCGGGACTTCAAAGTTTTCGACTAACGCCCTTCCAGACCTGTTGTAAGTCCTCTGATTGTTCCTGGCAGCAAAACCTGCTGCTACCAGCTCCTCAATGTAAAGAGCCATCTGTGCTGGAGTACGTTGCTGCTGTCCTGTGGGTGTTCCTGTTTCGGTTGGTGTGTCTTCTCCGTGCTCAGACATCGCGGCTCGGTGTCTGCGACTTTTCTCTTTGAAATTTTTTTCGGGATCTTCAAGTGGTGATACCAGTTTGCTAGGCAATCTGGACATAAACTAGAATAGCCTGAAAATCAGAATTCAAGAGCAATAAGTCAAAAGAAAATAAACGTAAAATAAAAAGAAAAGACTTTGAGACTTATTCTAATGTCTTTTTAACAAAAACTGTAACCGTTCCCCGGCAACGGCGCCAAAAACTTGACAGCGTAAACCTATCTGCTTTTTCCCAAGTGTACGATCAAGTAATATAGAGTATGTAATTGTGACTCTGGTTGTCGAACCCTCGAGAACAGTTTAAGTTTTGCTTATAAGAATTAGAATTAGACACAAAGTCTGTAAAAAGGAGGAAGGTTGGGATGTGATTCTACTCACTAAATTGCAGTAAATAAAACAATATTTAGAAAAGCTTATTTTATTTTTCTTGTAAGTAATTTTCAGAAATTGTGGTAGTCGTAAAAATTGATAATTCTAAGAATCTAGGTCCCAGGATCCCCTAGGGTTACTCTCCAGCTTTCCTGGTGTATTTGATTTCAGAAACACACAGTGGTTTTGTTTATGCCAGCATACCAATAGTACAATCTCCTCTCGGTCTCATGTACCTGTCACTCTCCTGTAGATTTTCGGGTCCTCTCGGTCCACCTAAATCTGCAGGTTCGTTCTAAGTCTGCTAGGGTTACAGGTTCTCCTCTCGGTCTCCCCCTAAACGTCTAGCAGTTGGTCTAATACTTCTGGGCTAGTCCCCTGATTCTCTTCACCTATCGGTCTATCAAGGCAGAGTACTAAATCCTGTCTTTTCTTCCTAACTCTCACTGGTCACTCTCGTGCACCAGATCCTATCTATAACACTCCTGGGTGATCAAGCCATTCATGTATGTAAATAAAATCAAAGACAAGATAATAAACAATCCATTCGGTATTAAGACTTAACTAGCCTTGCATCTGAAAATCAAACAAACCAGTCTGCTGAATTCATAAACCCTAGGTTCACCAAGAACCTAGGAAAAATGTCTAGCTAGCTTGCATTATTGAAAAACAATGTTTCATAAAAGAGAGAAAAGATCAAACAAGTTATTGGCTGAATACTGAAAAACTGCTCCAATCCTGCTTAGCTCCAATCCTGACGGCTCTGAAACTGGCTGCTGTGATGATGATTGTAGATGTACGAGTGCGTATGTGTAACCCTAATTCTGTGTTGGGACACCTCCTTTTATACTGCCACAGTCTCCAAAACTGATGCACGAAATTCCTGTTTTACCCTCGCAAAAACCCGTCCTGGAAGCTTCTGGAAACCCTCCGTGCGTTCAAACGCACTCACCTGCGTTCAAACCAGTGCGTCTGAACGCACTCATCCTGCGTTTGAACGCAGGCCTTAACCAATTTCTTTCCTCTGGCTTCTGGCTTCTCGGACTTGTGCGTTTGAACGCAGCCCACCTGCGTTTGAACGCACGACTTGGTCTTTCTGCTCCTGAAGTCGAGTCCTGCGTTTGAACGCAAGTTGTGCGTCTGAACGCACAACTTGTTTTTCTGCACTTCTGAATTTGAGTCCTGCGTTTGAACGCAGGTTGTGCGTCTAAACGCACAACTTAGCTTCTTTTCCGCCATTTTCCCGCTGCTGCCATGTGGTGCGTTTGAACGCAGCTGCCCTGCGTTTGAACGCACAACTTAGACTTTTTCTGCTCTTTTTCTGCTCACCTTTCCTGATACGCTGCCTCCCCATCCAAGTCAATCTCATGCATTTCTCGGCACCTGTTACCTGCACATCATAACATGTACCCGCGATCATATCCGACAAACAAAAGTATGCATGAAATTACTCAAATCTTGCAGTCATGTCCTATAAATCTCTGCCTCGTATCAGGTGGAAAATAAGCTGAAAATGGGCAAACTCAACTCTCACAGGGTTAAAACCAATGGTAAAAAGATGTCCCCGACTAATCCCATTTTCAAGCTATCACCTGGGATAGTTCCCTCCTTGATTCACTTGCAAGTTCCCTGCTGGTGGTGCTCGACATTCATAAGCTCGATGTCCCCTCCTACCACAATTGTTGCAGTTAACTGGGTTCCCCATGCAATCAACTCCGGGGTGGTTTCTCTGACACCTCTTACATATGTAGCGACGGACTCGCAGAGCTTCATGGTTCTGCTGATTGCCTCGGTACTGTCCCTGGTTACCTCCATTGTTGGGCCTAAACCTCTAGTTCCCCCTTGCTAAGTTGTTGTTACTTCCTCCTGCTTATTCTATCTTCCGTTTCTTGCGCCTTTCATCTTGGGCTGCCTGGACTCTCCAGATATCGGCCGCTCTGTCATAGATAGGATAAGTTCTGCTTAGCAGAGACGTCTGCAGCCGCTCTTGCAGTCCAAAGATGAATTTAGAGACTTTGGACTCTTCATCGGGAACCTTGTTGCCCGCAAACCGCATCAGCTCCGTAAACTTCCAAAAATACTCAGTTACCATGTCACTTCCTTGTTGTAGATTGTGGAATTCTTGTTGCTTGGTCATCTTCACGTGATGAGGATAAAAGCGGGTTCTGAGTGCAGCTTGGAGGGCTTCCCAGCCAAAGTTAGGCTGAGCCAAGAGGGTTCCTCGAGCATTTCTCCACCACAGATTTGCCTCATGTTGATGAATTAAAATTGCATATCTTAGTATGTTAATGAACACTTCTTAACTTGCTAATATGTGTAATTTATCTATTTTATCTCTCTTTCTAGACTTATGCTTGTTTTCGTAGTTTTGGTTGTTTTCTCTCATTTTGTAGGCAAAGAAGTGATTTAGAACGCAAGGGGCTAGTTATGAAAGCTTGAATGAGGAATTTGAAGGCTTAATTTGAAGAAGTCAAGTGATAAAGAGGCTAAAGTTGAAGACAAAGCAAGAATTTGCAAGTTAAAGAGAGGTTTCAAGGGTTTAAATGAAGAGGACAAGGGAAGATAGAGGCCAAAAATGAAGATTTAGAAGCCACGAGGCCACATTACAAGGCCAAAGTTGCATCTATGGGGTTGTTTGAGAAGAAACTAACGGAATCGGGGTCAAAATGCAAGGTTCTAAAGTTTCTAAGGACTTGAAAGATGACTTTTTAACGGATTGGGGGTCATTTTGCCATTTTCAGAAGCTTTTAAGTAAGGAACGGGGTATTTTAAAACAATTCACCAAGCTAGGGGGGAGCCGGGTGAAATTTCACCTAAACAGCTCACCCCTCACGCGGATCTCCCTCACATTCTCTCTCCCCGTCGGTCTAACCCAGCAAGAATAGAGAGCTCCTCCATGAGAGCTCGAAGAAGCTTCTTCCACCCTCTCACCCGACCCCGTTTCTGCACCAAATCGCACGAACCCGGTACCAAAACACTCCCCAGCCCAATCTCTACCTCCCTCTTCACTCAATTCGGCCCAAGAACAACTCAAACAAAAAGCCCCAAATTAGCTAGGGTTCTTGAAGGTTCTGAAAATCAACGATTCGTGGGAATTGGACGAATTCAACGGTGGAGATAAAGCCTTGGAGGCTACGAAATCAAACCCTAGCATCTTTATAACTCGAAGTTGAAGAAATTGGAGGCTCTTACTCTGACCCGTCGGCTCTGTTTTGGGTTCGTCGTCTCCTCTCTCTCTCTCCGATTTCTCCTCGTTTATGGGCTGTTCTTGAGCTCGAACAGAGAAAGAGGAAGAGAGGGAGAGAGGAGCTGTGGTTTTTGATCCAATTTTGGACGAATTTTGGGGCTGTTTAGTGCTCTGTTCTTGAGCACTGTGAATGCTCTGTTCTGGGTTGATTTCTCAGTAGCAGCAGCAGTAGTCACAGTGGCAGTAGCAATTCACAGCAGCTTTCTTTGCAATTGCTTCACTAGTTTGTAGCTTAGTTGTGTTTTTGGCTATTTTTGTTTAGTTTTGTGTATTTGAATCAAGTGGTAGTTGATGTTTTGAGGAAGAATTGGTGATAACTTGTGTTGGATTCAAGTATGATGAATGAAATGATAATTTTCTTTACTACTCTTGAATCAATCATGTTTAGCTAGTTAACTTGCTTGGGTGATTTGGGACTATCTAGTGCCCTAATCCTCTTATTGATTCAAGTTGGACTTCAAGGATGAATGGGTTGAATTGAGTAGCTTCAATACGTAGTTTAATACTTGAATTTCTCATGTTGGAGTATTTGATGCATTGAATAGGTAGATGTGCGAATGTTCTTGACATGTTTGATTCGGAATTTCTCTTGCGTTGAAGTGACTCGTTAATCCTAACTTTGAGAAGTTGAGCGCTATTTAGGTGATTCGAGTGAGAATTTAGGAATCTCATTTGTGGCTTGATCTTTCATGTGGAAACATCTATGTGTGTTTACATATGTTTGATGCTTGAGGCACTTGATATTTGGAAAATCTCATCTGAATCGTTTCTTTAGTGCTTAATTATCGTGTGTTAGAGTTAGGCACTTCATTTGTGGCAAGTTGGATTGCAATGAGCAATCGATTCTTGAGGCACTTGTCTTGTGGAATTCTACATGTGATATGAGAACCGGGCTTGAATATAATAGGGGGATTGGTCACTAGAGAAACCGATGATCCCTAGCCCCTCATTACTTGTTATTTCACTACTATCTTGAATCGTAGTTTTAGTAGTTGTTTACTTTGTTCTTTAAATTTTCAAATCTCAACTCGCTCCATCAATTAGTTTTGGTGGATTTGATAGCTTGGCAAGCTCTAAAGCCATTGAGAGAAGTTGCTTTTATCGTTTAGTTAGTCGTTTTCTAGTTTTGCAAGTCATTGTCTAAACCTCCTCTCCTTGTGGAAATCGACCCCGTTCTTACTCGGGTACTACTTAGAACGATATTCCTATACTTGGGAATTATCGCGAACACCTCACTTTTCAGATAAAACACCGCACAGTTGACCTTCCGATCCTCAGGGCGTTCCACGTTCTCAAGGATCTTGTCCATCTCCATGATCCAATCTTCCAGCTCAACGAGATCTTCGCTTCCAGTGAAACTCGGTGGCTTCATGTCGGCCACTTGCTTGGCCCAGTTAACTCCTGCCCGAGCTCCATTGCCCATCATTTGAGCCATTTGAGCAAAGAATTGCTCCATGTTGTTGTTGTTGTTGTTTCCTGCCATCTGTTCTTGTCGGACTCTCCTGGTGTAGTAGCGCAGGGGTTTGTCAGTCATATTCCTACACTATCACCTATTGTATTATTCTCTAATTTATCACGGGCTTGAAATGAATCATCCAATAAATTACATGCTTGGCAATTCATACAACACGCACATCACACAGAAAAATATCATCTATCATAAGGCAGGCATCTATAGTAATTCATTCTCATTCCTGCTTCCATAAATCAATCCTGGAATTGTAATCACCATACCATAATCCATAATTATATCTTCCTTTACGAAAATAATACTTTTCCAATGGACATCAAGGAAATTATCACATCCAATAAATCCAGATAGTGTTAAGCATACATCGTGTCTCATAAAGGAGGGAAAAGGACGTGGGTGGGACTAATAAAAGTAGAACTTACACTACCCATAACCCAATCGGCTTGTCCAATTTTAATTATATTTTCCTAATTTCATTTTAGGGTTGCCCTACAGGTTTTAATTTCCCTTTTTGGACAGCCCGCTCTGATACCACCTGTAACACCCCTTGGTTCCCAGACTTTCCGTTCCGGACCGGAGAGCCCGGGTGGGTGCTACTATAATATGAAACGGTGGAAATCAAGAACAAACACTGCCATACATATATATTACATATGATAAAATTTTCGCAACATCGTCTTAAAACATTATTACACAAAGTTAAAGTCTAAGAGTTCGATTACTAGGCGTGATGATACAACTAGATGAGTTCGCGTTTTCCCCGTCCTAAGCCAAGCCTTCTCCATCTAGACCTGCGGTGGGAATTAAAACAGGAACCGCAGTTTCTAAAGTCAGCAATGAAATACTGAGTGAGTAACACCCAAGCACGTAAATCGGGAACGAGGCATTTTAACTCAAGTAAAAATAATAAATGGACGAAGAGTAAATATTTCACAAGTATTTAACTTCAAATGGAAATACAGCGGAAGTAAAAGACAGTGTAATAATAAGACATTTCTGAGTTCTCGTAAGTCTTCAGAAAATCTCCAATAATCATAATTAAATCCATATCAATATCCAAACCATTTAATCTCAATATTTCCATATCCATTAATATCCAATATCCAAACCATTTAATCTCAATATTTCCATATCCATTAATATCCAATATCCAAACCATTTAATCTCAATATTTCCATATCCATTAATATCCAATATCCAAACCATAAAATCCATTAGTTGATACGGGGAAGAATAATCCATCACAAGCATCCAAGACCTTAAGTGACAGCACCCCCCCTAAGACTTCTTGCGGCCAGAGAGGTGAGTACATGGAGCGACCCGGCAGGTTTCGACCGGGTTAAAGTACACAGGCCGAGTGGACAAAGCCAACACGACAATAATAGTCACAGGCCGAGTGGACGAAGCCAACACGACAATAATAATCACAGGCCGAGTGGCTAAAGCCAACACGACAATAATAAGTTTTCCCCGCACAACTCTTTCCACTTTACGTTATTACGCGTTATTATTTTCACGTGTCAAATTTCAAAGAAAATATCTCAACACAATCCAAATTTCAAGTAAAGAAGGTATGTCATAAAACACATTTTGAGACAAATTATAAAATCATATTTTGACACGAAAGAAGCTGGGCGCGCTAGACTTGGCATGTTTACTCACCTTGATAACACGGCAAATATGACGACGGCTTTCACAGGTAGACGTAACCTTCGTCTATAAACTCGTCACCTACAGTTATAATTTCTAAATCAATCACAAGTCCAAGTATGATTTTGCGAAATGTTAAATTCCTAACAAGTCTCATTTTTCCCATAACCCCATTAATTTATAGAATACAATATATAATAAACCGGCGACGTAAACCACAACTATATACATATTTATTTATTTATTTATTTATTTATTATTTATTTATTTATTTTCCTCATAGAAAATCACTACTTATATAAATACTAGCTCTTTAAATTTATTAAGTAGGAAATCACATATTAAATGCATACACTTTCATAATTAGAAAATATTAAGTTATTATACAACACATTTATTTGTAAGGGACTAAAAAGATTAAATTCCAATTAACTTAATTATAGCTAATTATTTATTGGAAAATATACATTCTATAAAAGAATTAGATTCACCAAAAATATTTATTCTAAGAAAATAAGTGTTTATTCATACATAATTATAGCTTCATTTTTAGAAACAATTTCTAATATCTACAAAATAATAATCAAGTTTTTATCTATTTATAAATAAAGGATTTTTCTTAAAAGTTATTTTCCTATTTAACTTCCTAACTTATTTGTGTTAGCAATATTAAGCAAACAACATATTTTACTCAAAACACTAGTTTATAAGCATTTAGAAAATAATTATTTAATAACATATATTTTTAGTTTGATTATTTTCCTAGAGAATCAACAATATTGTATGTTAAATAACTCTCACATAGTTTTAAATAGCCAATTTTTCTTTTAAATAATTAAAATATTATTTAGAAATGTTAGGTAACAATTTTAGTCTAAAAATAGCATTTTAAATTTTATGAATCATTTGCAGTTTAGGTATTTAACAACTGGATCCCCCAAGTTTTGATAAAAGACACATAATAGCCTTTCCACCAACACTAGCAGTTTTATATGTGGTAGATTCTACCCTTCAAGTTTCTGAAACTACACTTTAACCCCTATTTCAAGAACACATAACACCCAATCGGTCCAAGTTCGGATTTAGCCATTAAAATTGCAGTTTGATTATCAAAAACGAATCAGAGGAGGATTTAGAAGTTACCCACACCAAAAATCGCGAAAAACGGTTGAGAATTGGGTCCGATTGAGGTTGCCGTCGAGGTGGGTCGGCGATGATAAACGATTCCGGCGACTGAGGCGTTCTTGGCTTCGATTGGCAGCGGTTAAAGCTTCATCGGACCTCTGGGAGTTGATTAGGATAGATTCGAGAGATTGGGTATCGTCGGATAGCTCGGGTCGAGCTTCTCGCCGGCGTTAATGGAGGTCGCCGGAGTTGTGGTGGCTCTGGGCGGTTTCTGCACTGGTTCACTGCTGTGGTGGCTTCCCTTTGGCTCGAAACAGAGAGGGGAGGGAAGAGAGAGTCGAAATAGAGGGAGAGCAGAGAGGTGCAGGTGGTGGTGGCGGTCGTTCTTGGCGTCGGGGACCTCGCCGGAGACGGCAGCGGCCCTATGCCGCTGCTGCTTCTGCTGGGTTTTCGCTGGCTAATCCAGAGAGGCGAGAGAGAGACAGAGGGAGAGATCAGGGGGTGGTGAGGGAGAGATTGAGGTGGCTATTGGTGGTGGCGTCACCGACGGGGGAGGCAGTAGCTTTCCCGCTGCTGCTGCTACCTCTGTTTTCGTCGGGCAGGACAGGGGAGAGGGAGAGACAGAGGAATGGCAGAGAGGTGAAGGGGGATGTGGTGGTGGCAGTGATGGTGTTGCCGGTGATGGAGGTGGTGGTGGTGTTGGTGGTGGTGACGGGTGAGAAGAGAGGGAGGGGCTGCTGGGTTTTTTGAAAGAGGAGTTGAAGAAGAAGACAAAACTCTTGTTGTTGGTGAAATTCTTCAGCAGATGTTTGTGTAAATTGGTGGAGAAGGTTTCTTCAATTATTTTATTATTTCATTTATTTATTCCTTTTTATTTTGGTTTTTTATTAATTAATTCACTTATATGTATTTAATCTTTAAAAATTTAACTCTCTTCAAACTACAACTTCCTCCCCGCTACATAAACTAGTATATCTCTTCTTAAACTACAAATACCTCCCCAATTCGCATTTAAACTTCACGATTTGCTAGTATCTCACCCGTATAAAAACGGGGTATTACAAATAGACCGTCTAAAAGATAAAAACCAAACAAACCATCTAGACAACGGCACAACTAACTACTCCATAATAAAAGGCACGATAGCATCAGCAGCAACAGAACATTCTGGGAGGGGGGCCAGATCATAACTTTCAAACGAAGCTGGAGGCAAACGAGGAGTGAGTCTTGGGCAAACAGGACCAGCAAAGGGATCCAATGAATCATCCGAGACAGGAACTTGCTGAGCTTGCACCGGAACATCCGAAGAGAGAGAAGGAGACGCCACCATCAGTGGGGGAAGAACCATAAGGGGAACTACATAAGAAACTGGAACCAGACTAGCGGGAACACTACACTGAGTCGAAGCATGAACCCAATTAGAGGCACCCTTTAAAAATGCCCCTTCTACCAAACCAGAGATACGAGGTAAATAAAAAAAATTAAGCAATGTAATTATTTGTAGATAAAATAGCTTTGAGAGTTTTCCCAAGCTCAAGAGCTTTATGAAACAGGTTATCCACATAGGAGACTTCATGATTGAAGATCCTCTTATTTCTGGCTATCCTCAGAGCCCATAAAATGGTCGGATACCAATACCAATTTGGCCACATCTGCAATTTCTTTTTTGCTCGTAACCAACCTTTGATTCAATATTGAATGTCATCACATCTAAGAATAGGGTTAGAAACTGGAGCCAAATGCCAAACTCCTTGAGCCAAGGAACAAGAAAAATATGAGAAGCAGTTTCAGGCGCTAAATTACATGAGGGACACAATGGAACACAGGAGGGAACTTTAGAATGCAGATTGGAGAGATTGGGGAGGGAATCAATAAGAATACGCGAAAAGATACCACAAAACTTAACAGGGAGACCACTAGCCCAAAGATTTTTCCAGTTGTACTCAATGCTCATTTTTTTACAATGATTTTTCTTTGAGGAAACATTTGGAGAAGTGTTACTAAAATTCATAAGTGAATATGCTGAGGCAACTGTGAACTTTCCATGGAGGGTTGGCTGCCAGAAAGGAGTATCCTCCTCACCTGAGTGAATATCAGAATCATCACAAATTCGTCTAACCATCCACTCAGGAAATAAATGGTGAAGCGTAGGCACTGACAGTAATACCCCGTAATTTTGGGGGTATTTTTCAGAGATTATTGAATATTTTGTGCTGTTAATATGATTTATAAAAAGTAGTTTTCAAATTTTTAGGTGTTATATAGATTTTTTATATATATATATAATTATAAGTTAAGAAAAATAATATTAGTGAACTTTTTATTTTATATATTGTTTTAGTAAAAGTTGTATAAGTTTTAGTTATTATAAGTTGTGGGTCGTATTACATTTTTAACGTGTCCAAACGTCACGTTTTAATTAATTTTTACGTACCGAACCACCGCGGTACTTTGTGAGCGTGCCATACCGTAACACCTTTCTAGTCATCATCCCCTACCTTCCCTCACGAACAGGAGACTTGTTCTCCAGCGATATCTCCGCCTCCAACTCTACTTCTCTGACACCGCCTCCATACACCTCCACCATTGCCGAATTCCATCCAAATTTAGGAGAAGAGTTCGCCTATCCTTCGGATTTGAATCACGCCCCAAAACTTTGCCCGAATTCGAAGCCGAAATCACCGCCGGCGAACTCCACATGCCTCTCGGAAACTCTCCTCTCACAGCCTATATAAGCTCACCCTCAAACCCAGTGGTTTCACACCCTCAAAGCTCTCAACCTTGCCTCCCTCCTTTCCATTCGAATTTTCCGAAGCAAGCTCGCCGAAAACTCAGCCGGAACTCGACTGAGCCCAGGCGAGCCCAGCCATTCCGACGCCGCCACCATAATCGTCTTCCATCTGTCCCAGCTCTCTCACGCGTCCTCAGCCGACCCAGAGGCCGGCGACTCGAAGCCGAACCAGAGCAGCCGACGGTGACCCAACCGGGTCCGTCCCGATCGAAGCCAACGCCGCCAGCTCCAGCGAGCCTTCCGTCGCTGCTCCGCCTTTCCCGTTGTCGACGCCATCGTCTTCGCCTCACGTTTCAGTCGCACGGTAAACCAACCCAAACCCTCTGTTTTGGTTGCTTTCAACTTCACCTCTTTTTTTTTAATGGTTAATTCTGGGGGATTGGGTGTTATTACCCATTAGCAGTAGATTGATTTATTACCAAAGAAATGCGGCAGGCAAATCTAGCACTCACCCAAATCCTACAGAATACCCACAATGGGGGAAATGTTATGAGCAAGGTAGCTGAACTCCGCCCGGACTTCTTTTATGGGACGAATGACCCCACTACCTTGGAAAAATGGATCAGGGACTTCAGTAAATTCCTAGTATTTGTGCGCTGCCCCTAGGATCAGCGTGTTGGAGTAGCCATCTTCTACTTCAAGAAAGAGGCTGACGACTGGTGGTCAGCCAAGGGAGAAGAACTTCTTGCCCAACAGGGATTTGGCTGGGAATAGCTGAAAGCGGCACTACGAGAACGTTTCTATCCTGACCATGTCAAGGATAGGAAGTTCAAAGAATTCATGAACTTGAAACAAGGAAGTGATAGCCCTTATGATTATCATCATAAATACATGGAGCTGATGAGGTTTGGAAGGGAACTGGTGCCGACCGAGGCAAAGAAGATCAAGAGGTTTATAGAAGGTTTAAACTTCCAACTTCAAATGACCTTGATTGCGTTCTGATTCGACACCCTCATGGATGCTTATGGGGCAGCTCAGGACGCCCAGAATTTGATTGACGAGAACAATGAGGAGACTAAGAAAAGAAAGAACGAGGCACCAGCAGCAACTGGATCCCAGAATAGCGGTACAGGAAACGATAGTGGAGATAAAAGGTTTCGTCCCAACCCAGCCCCCACCAACCAATTTGGGAACCAAGGTCAAGGTGGACAGGGCCAGGTAAGGACTCACCACTGCAAGAGATGCGGCGGAAATCACCCAGGGGTGAACTGCCAAGGCATGAAGGTGACTTGCCTCAACTGTGGAAAGCTAGGCCATCGAAGGTATGAATGCCGAGTAAGAACCGCAATAAGTAACAGCGGTGGAAATCAAGGAGGAAATGGAGGATTGAACCGTGGAAACAACAACTACGGTGGATATAACCAAGGAGTCTACAACAATGGAGGAAACAACAACTGGAGGAACAACAATGGCTACAACAATGGAGGCAACAAAAACTAAAGGAACAACAATGGAGGAAGGAACGACCAAGGCAATTATGGGCAAGGAGGAAACAACTATAACAACAGGCCACAAGGAAGTGTTGCTGGATCCGTGACCACCGCAACAACAGCTCCTACAGCACCAGCTGCCACGACCCGTAGCGCAGGTAGAACTATCAATGTTATGAATCAGACTCATGCGGAGCAAGCTAACGTGGTGACTGGTACATTCCTAATCCACTCCACCCCTGCTTTAGTTTTATTGATTATGGAGCCACATTTTCTTTCATATCATCTACTTTTTCTAAGAAGTTAAACTTGCCAACTCCTACCCCAATATCTATTACCATTTCTACCCCTAGTGGAGAAATCACACCTTGTAAAACCATGTATCCTAGAATCAACCTAGAAATCTTAGGAGCCAAGCTACCTTCTGACCTGATCCTATTCGATCTAGTAAATCTATACTGTAGGGTTTTGATTCATGGATCGCACAACGGAAGCATAATCAAACATAAAACCATGCAAAACCCTCCAAGGATCACAAGTCAAGAGACATAACGATGGTAAAGGTTAGAAGTCATAAACACACATTTGGGTTCTCCTTGATGACTTCAAACGCGAATTATGTCACGTTCTCTATAGTTGATCCACGCCTAGAGTTGATCCTAGATCTCCCAACTCCTTTGGTGCTAGCCCGGAAGAGGAAGAGGAAGAAGAAATCACGCAAAACGAGACCCAAAGGAGGGTCTCGGCCTCCTTTGGCCGACGGGGACGGGGCGGCGGCAAGGGGGCGGTTCGGGCCTCTTTGTTGCTTGCTCTCTCTCCTTTTGTTCTCTCCCACTCTTGTTATGTTCACTAATGAGCATAAGTTATGTGGGAAGGAAGGAAGAAAGGTCCTTTATATAGTTCAACAAATCCTTGTTAACTACCTAAAGGACTTATTCTAGTCCTACTAGAATTCAATTTAGTCCCTTCCTTGCAAATTAGTCCCTACTAAGTTTGCAAGGGTTTGCAAAGTGATCCTTCTAATCAATTAATCCAATTAATTAATTCCCAAATCTAGTTCAACTCTATATAGCGTGTGACCCCATAGGTTCTATGTAGTTGGTAGCAACTATTTGCTAATATGGAGCGGTCTCTAGCAAAACATCCATTCTAGCCAACTAATAGAATATTCATCTTGACAACCTTTGTACAAGTAATTGTCTCATCCCTTTGTCTCTATATCCGGATTGGACACGAGACATACAAGTCACACTCGTATATCCAATCCATAGTTTCTCGATCCATGGGAATAGCCTTATTCGTGCAAATAACATCAATATCCCATATTGATTTATTTGAGTCTGGCCAGACATTCTATAAGCACTATCCCTCGAGTGGCCTAGGATATTTGCTCCCGTTATGTGGGAGGGACAAATTCTATCTACGTCCACTACGATCTCTAAGCTTGCTTCTTATTGTATCCAGTACACGCCTTTATAACTACCCAGTTACGGTGTAGCGTTTAACGCTACCAAGATCACAATAATCCACAACTAGAATATCTAGTGACTTCAAGTCTAAGGATGACAATACCATTGCACCGCGAGAAGCGCTTGTGACTCAACATAACATGTATGTAGCCTTCTCGGAGATGGGTCAATCCAGTGCAACATTCCCTAATGCACACCTATGTGTTGGATCGTGATATCTCCATATCAATCCAACCCCATACTAGTCTATAGATGATTGTACCATTAATCATTATACTTGACTAGGGATATTTAAGATAAACAACACAATTGTAAATCTATGGACTTCATTATATTAAATATCCAATAAATAATAAATGAATTTCTAGCCACAAATAATTCATACTAAACTAGATTGCCTCTAGGGCATCTATTCCAACATATACGTCATCTTAGGTATGGACTGGCTTAGCAAATACAAAGCAACCACAGAATGTGACAACCAAAAAGTTAGATTCCGTGGGCCGAAAGGTGAACGCCTATCCTATAGGGGTATAACCAGCGAACCCAAAATCCAAATCGTGTCAGCCTTATCCATCCTATCCTATGTGAAGAAAGGGCATAAGGCATACCTCTGTACGATCCACAATCAGGAGAAAGAAGAGGAAAAGTTAGAAGATATTCCAGTAGTGAGAGAATTTCCGGACGTCTTTCCAGAAGAGCTGCCAGGAATGCCACCAAAGAGAGCCGTCGACTTTTCTATTGATTTAGTACCAGGGACTGGACCGTATCGAAGGCACCATATAGGATGGCACCAGCCGAACTCAAGGAATTACAAGAGCAACTTAAGGAGTTATTAGACAGAGGATTCATGAGACCTAGTGTATCAACCTGGGCAGCACCAGTTTTGTTCGTAAAGAATAAGGATGGAAATCTAAGACTTTGCATAGACTACCGTGAATTAAATGGTGTAACCGTTAAGAATAAGTACCCACTTCCCAGGATTGACGACTTGTTCGACCAGCTACAAGGAGCCGATACCTTTTCGAAAATCGATTTAAGATCAGGATATCACCAGCTTAGGATAGTTGAACAGGATATTCCTAAAACGGCGTTTCGAAATCGATATGGCTACTACGAGTTTACGGTAATGCCATTTGGTCTCACCAATGCCCCAACAGCATTTATGGAACTGATGAACCGAGTTCTTCAGAAGTACCTAGATAAGTTTGTTGTCGTTTTCATCGACGACATTCTAATCTACTCAAAAGGGAAAGAAGAACATGAACAACATTTGAGGAAGGTATTGGAAACCCTAAGGGAAGAAAAGTTGTTTGGAAAGTTTTCAAAGTGCGAATTTTGGTTGGATAGAGTGCCTTTCTTAGGGCATATTATATCCAAGGAAGGTGTGTCAGTGGACCCAGGGAAGATTTCCGCAGTAAAGGACTGGCCCGCTCCAAAGAGCGTGTCGGAGATAAGAAGTTTCTTAGGATTGGCGGGTTACTATCGAAGATTTGTGAAGGATTTCTCTAAGATAGCCAAACCTATGACGACATTAATGAAGAAGTCGAGCAAGTATGTGTGGGAAAGCAAGTGTGAGGAAGCATTCCAAACTTTGAAGGATAGGTTAACTTCAGCACCTGTTTTGACCTTACCTACCGAAGGAGGAGAATTCAAGGTATACAGTGATGCCTCGAAGCATGGCCTAGGATGTGTTATGATGCAAGAGGGCAAAGTGATTGCCTATGCTTCCAGACAATTGAAGCCTTACGAGGAGAATTACCCCACCAACGATTTGGAGTTAGCGACTATCGTGTTTGCACTGAAGATTTGGAGGCATTACCTTTACGGTACGACTTGTAAGATTTTCACGGATCACAAGAGTTTGAAGTACATATTTACGCAAAAGGAGCTGAATATGCAACAAAGGAGGTGGTTAGAGTTAGTGAAGGGTTATGATATTAAGATCCAATACCATGAAGGAAAAGCCAATGTAGTGGCGGATGCGTTGCCGGAAGACGGATCATACGACAAATGCAATGTGGGTGTTTCCACCTAAGCTATTACGAGGAGTTCCGAAGGTTAGAGATTGAAGTTTGCACACAAGGATCCACGTCTAACATGTTGTGCAATTTGACAATAGTACCGGATATCTTTGTAGAAATAAAGGATGCTCAGAAGGAGGATGCTTTTCTACAAAAGATTAAGGAGAAGATCAATAAAGGGGAAGCAACTGAATTTAAAGTAGAGGAAGACGAAAGCATAAAGTTCAAAGGACGATGGTGTGTACCAATGAAATGTGTGGAAGTGAAGGAGAAGATTATGAAGGAGGCTCATAACACGCCCTATTCGGTACACCCAGGAGGAGATAAGTTATAAAAAGATCTAAAGAAGAACTTTTGGTGGAAAGATATGAAGAAGGAAGTAGCAGACTTTGTATCTCGGTGTTTGACTTGCCAAAAAGTCAAATTCGAGCATAAGAGACCAGGAGGGATGTTGCAACCTTTAGAAATACCCGTATGGAAATGGGATTCCATCCCAATGGACTTTGTTACGGCTTTACCCGTTTCGAGAAATGGTCTGAACCAGATTTGGGTGGTAGTCGATCGACTGACGAAGACAACTAGATTCATTCCCATGAAGGACACGTGGGATATGGAAAAGAGAGACGATTCTTACATTAAGAACATTGTAAGATTACACGGAGTACCTAGTTCAATCGTTTCGGATAGGGACCCGAATTTCTTGTCTCACTTTTGGAAAGAGTTGCAGAAAGCTATGGGGAAAAAGTTGCGATTAAGCACAGCTTTTCACCCAGCAACAGATGGACAGTTCGAAAGGACGATTCAGACACTGGAAGACATGCTAAGAGCTTGCAATTTAGACTTTGGAGGTTCATGGGTGGACAAGTTACCACTTATCGAATTCTCTTACAACAATAGTTATCATGCCAGCATAGGTATGGCACCCTATGAGGCGTTGTATGGAAGGAAGTGTATGACACCTTTGTGTTGGAGTGACATTAGCGAGACGGTCATTCTTGGACCTCAAATGATAGAGGAGTCGACGAACCAGATTCGGATGATTCAGCAAAGGATGAAGGCGGCGCAGGATCGACAAAAGTCTTACGCAGATACGAAAAGAAAACCACTTGAATTTAAGGTTGGTGACAAAGTTTTCCTAAAGGTCTCACCGACGAAGGAGTTATGCAGTTTAACCAGAAAGGAAAGCTAAGTCCTAAATTCATTGGACCCTATGAAGTTTTGGATCGAATCGGAGAGGTAGACTATCGCCTTAATCTTCCTAATAACCTAGGTCGAGTCCATAATGTTTTCCATGTCTCTCAACTCAATCCGTATATCCATAACCCGAACCATATCTTAGATCCTGAACGTGTTGAACTTGATCCATCCCTCACATATGAAGAGCAGCCAATCAAAATCTTAGATCGAAAGACTAGGGAAACCCGTACCAAGTCAACTGCGTTGGTTAAGGTTCTTTGGTCAAACCATCTCACTGAAGAGGCGACGTGGGAAGCCGAGGAAGACATGAAAAAGCGTTACCCACACCTTTTCGACCAGGTACGAGTCGAGTGACGGGGACGTCACTCCTTTTAAGGGAGATGTGATTTAACAGCCGTACCATTTCAATAACCGTCCTGTTTCGTATTACACGTCGTGCTATTACTTGTGCATTTAGAACTACATTCATTGCATTGGGGAGTTAGTTTAAGGTTCGGGGACGAAGCTTTGTTTTAAGGGAGATGTGATGTAATACCCCGTAATTTTGGGGGTATTTTTCAGAGATTATTGAATATTTTGAGCTGTTAATACGATTTATAAAAAGTAGTTTTCTTAATTTTTAGGTTTTATATAGATTTTTTTAATATATATATATAATTATAAGTTAAGAAAAATAATATTAGTGAACTTTCTATTTTATATATTGTTTTAGTAAAAGTTATATAAGTTTTAGTTATTAAAAGTTGTGGGTCGTATTACATTTTTAACGTGTCCAAACGTCACGTTTTAATTAATTTTTACGTACCAAACCACCGCGGTACTTTGTGAGCGTGCCACACCGTAACACCTCTCTAGTCATCATCCCCTACCTTCCCTCACGAACATGAGACTTGTTCTCCGACGATATCTCTGCCTCCAAATCTACTTCTCCGACACCGCCTCCATACACCTCCACCATGGCCGAATTCCATCCAAATTCAGGAGAAGAGTTCGCCTATCCTTCGGATTTGAATCACGCCCCAAAACTTTGCCCCAATTCGAAGCCGAAATCACCGCCGGCGAACTCCACATGCCTCTCGGAAACTCTCCTCTCACATCCTATATAAACTCACCCTCAAACCCAGTGGTTTCACACCCTCAAAGCTCTCAACCTTACCTCCCTCTTTCCCGTTCGAATTTGCCGAAGCAAGCTCGCCGGAAACTCAGCCGGAACTCGACTGAGCCCAGGCGAGCCCAGCCATTCCGACGCCGCCACCATCATCGTCATCCATCTCTCCCAGCTCTCTCACGCTTCTTCAGCCGACACAAGGGCCGACGATTCGAAGCCGAACCAGAGCAGCCGACGGTGACCCAACCGGGTCCGTCCCGATCGAATCCAACGCCGCCAGCTCCGGCGAGCCTTCCGTCGCTGCTCCGCTTTTCCCGTTGTCGTCGCCATCGTCTTCGCCTCACGTTTCAGTCGCACGGTAAACCAACCCAAAACCCTCTGTTTTGGTTGGTTTCAACTTCACCTCTTTATTTTTTTTAATGGTTAATTATGGGGGATTGGGTGTTATTACTCATTAGTAGTAGATTGATTTAGTTGGGTTTTGAAAGTTTGGAAAAGATGAGTTATTCCCCGTTTGTATGTATATGTATGTAAGAGGGGTACAAAAGTGTCTTTATTCAAATTGTTTGGGGGTACCTAATATCTTTTATCAACCTATAGGGGAGGCAATGTGTTTTACAAAAAGATGTTTATATACTAGTCATTGATTAAGTTTGTTATAACAAAATCTAAGATTGCATTTCTTTATAACTTGTTATTTAATATTATAGACTGTTTCCTGAAAATAACATTTATAACTTGATAATTTTTTAAAAATTGAAATTTTAGGAATATATGCAAGTATACTATTAACAATATTATGATGATTTCTTAACAACTAAATAGCACTGTTCTATATGTCGTAAAAAATGACTTTTTCTCCTTTAAATATCTTTTCACGTTAATTACCTTTTTAACGGTTATTCTCTTATCAAATTACTTTTTAAACTTATGTCTATAGAATATTTTTGTTTGGGAATAATTGGGGGGTACAATTGCATTGCATATGGGGTTTGTATGTACATTTGGCGTGTTAGTAGTGTATTGATTAGGACTACTTGTTATTGTAGACACTGATTTCGTAGACGGCGAATTTGTGGAGGGTTACGACTACTAGGAGTACTTGCTTCCGTGTGACGATCTCTCTTCCAATGCAAGTAAGTATATGTGCAAAAAACTTTCAACTATCAAAATGTGTGTGATGTTTTGTGTGAGTAACTTCAATACTGTGAGACTATCTTGAGAAGCATGTGGATTTCAAACTTATAGTACTCGTGTGAAGCATGTGGAAGGATTAATGAATGATAATGGAATTGTGAATGATGTACAGAGGATGTGCGTGAAGGCTACTGCCGGGAACACAATTGAGTGATTTCCCTAGGGTACATACCCTTTTTATTTATCGTGGAATCTATGAGTACTACCTATGCATGTTTAGGTCATGACTGTATAGGGGTGTCGACACTTAAGGTATCATTAGAATGGTTAGAGCGGGATAGCGAAGGACTATCTACTAACGTCCGGGGAGAAATTGGTATACCCAAGAATGTACCCCATTATTGGATTTATTGCATCATGACCTCTTTGTTTACATCGTACCTGTTGGGGCTCGTAGGCTACGCCTCAACCAAATCAATGATTAAAATATGGTTATTCTTTTACTATTAGCCTACTCTGTTTTACATGTTGTGATGTATGCTTACTCAGTTTTTACTGATAAACGTTTTATGCGGTCGGCTGTTGCTATTTGAAAACTCGCAGGTTATGAATAAATTGAGAGAAACGCGCACACGTAAGCTGGAGCTAGGATCAGGATGCTAGGATGGATTTTCATTTATCTAGGAAGTATTTTATTTAGAGAACTTAGACAATATCTTATGTTTTTTGTTTCATTCAAACTATTGTTGGAGGGTTTTCTCCGGTTTTATTTCAATAATTGCACTTGGATTTCCGTTTGGTTGCACTAGCAAGGAATCGTAGGTTCCAGGGTTGTTTCACTGACCATTGAAGATTAGAGGCATGATTAGAAGATGATTCCATAAGTTGTGAGACCCATTTAAAGTTTTGAGCTTGGTATGAACTAACAAGGCAATCATTGATGCAATCTGCAGGCACCGAATCAATCCAACCTCATGATCTAATCCAAATATTATATCCTTTGCTTACCCTCCATATAAGCCCCAAAGCCAGGGTGTCCCTTCCTTTACAGATAGATTTCCACGCAGTGGAGGCAGAGGGATTAACTTTAATACCAGTAAATGGTTTCCTTTTGCAATACTTAGGAGAAAAGTATTTGGAGAAGAAAGAATTTTAAAGTACAATCATTCTTCAACTATTTTTGGCAAGTAAAGCTTTATTTAAACATTAAACATTTTTAAGCCCCAAACCCCCTCTATTAGTCTTTTTGCATAAAAAGTTCCATGAGAGCCATTGAATTCCTTTACTAAAAGGGTTACCAAACCATAAAACTTAGCAAGGAGAAATGTAATGAGATTAAACTGTTTTTTATTAAAAAGGCAGATATACATAGGGTAAACTAGAGTACTATTAAGCACAGTTTTGATGAGAACACATCTACCAAAGAAACTCAAGAGGAGACCCTTCCATCCAGAGCACATATCAACCACTTTTTGAATTGTATTCTTAACTAAATCATTATTATTACCCTTTTGATTTAGGAAGACTCCTAAATATTTCCCAATACATTCCTTCTCAGGGATGTTAAGATCTTGAGTAACAAGCAATTTGTCATTAGGGGTGCAAATTGGATTAAACACTAGAGATGATTTAACTATGTTGATATCCTGACGTGATTGCCTAGTATAATTATCCAGAAGATTCTTAGGATTACAACCCACTGAAGGGGTAAGTGATGCGCAATTTAGCGTACTATTCGCAAGTATACGAATCAAGTAGTATAGAGTGTATTACGACTCAGCTTATCGATCCCACAGGGACTTTGCAGGTTTTTCTAGCAATCAGTTTTAACAAACAGAGTGTAAAAAGGAGGAGTATTTTGAGAGTTTGAACGTAAATAACTGAAACGTAAATATTTTTGTGAAAGTTTTCTGAATAATCTTAAGGTTGTAAAACTAGGGTTTGAGATACTAGGTCCCGGGATCCCCTAGGGTTCTTCAGATTTCCGTTCTTTGTTTGACATGAAAACACACAGCAGTCTCGTTATCCGTGCCACGTAACAATTGTGCAGTATCTTTTCTTTTCCTGCACGTTATCACAATTCTGCAGACTGTCGGATTCCTGTTAAGCTGCCTAAATCTGCAGTCTCGTTCTAAGTCTGCTAGGGTTTCTAACCTGTCCTGATGGCCCGGGTCAGATTCTCTAACAGTTGGTCTCAACGATTTCAGGCTAGTCTTAACTCCCCTTCGCTAGTCGGCCCATCGGGGTAAGGTGCTAAATTCTGTCTTCTCTTCCTAACCCTAACCAAACGTTTTCACCTACCGGCTCGGGTCTGTAGCAATTCTGGTTAGCTACTCCGATCATGCATAAACAGTAAAATTCAAAGACAGAATAACGAATAAAGCTGCTGATATTAAGATAGTACGATCATGAATTCATAGTCAAAACGTAGAACTAATCTCTGAAAACGAAACCCTAGGTTCACCGAGAACCTAGGTACAAGTTTAGCTACTGAAATTCATAACGTAAATAACACAGTTTTTGAATGAGAGAGAAGAAAAGCAAACGGGTGTCTTGAATCTGGATTCACGTTTCCGTGCTCTCCGGGATGCTCCGACTCCTCTGGTTGTGCTATCTTGTGTATTCATCTCTCAAAACGAGTCTGGACGAGTCTTTAAATAGTGCTGTTTTTCCCGAAAACGCTTGTGCCCGAAATTACGGAATCTGCCATCGGTCCACCGTCTTTGACCAAAAGTCAAAACTGGCTGCGTATATACGCAGGGGTTGCGTATATACGCAACCAGGGCCCAACCAACAACCTCCACCACCCTCACTGCCCGCGTATATACGCAGGCCGTGGGGGCTAGGTGGGGTCCACTTGGTCCTTTGGTGGGCCAGGTCTGGTCCCCTGGGTCCCACTCTTCTGCCTGATGCTCCCGGTTTGCCTCTTCGGTGTACTTCTGCTTTTCCGTGTTCCCGTCTTGCGTTTTGACCCGAAACTTGTCAAAATTACGAAAATACCCCTGGGTCAAAACCGCTCCAAATTCTGTCCAATCCTGACTCTGGCCATAGGAAAACTGCTGCCTGAATTTGGGAGACAAAAACTGAACTTGACTCCGGAAACCCGGGCCCGGTGCCAAAATGACCAAAATACCCCTAGGCCAAAACTGTCCCAGAAATCGTCACGAACATAAAATAGTTGCTCCTGACTCTGAACACCAGGAATCGAGACTCCTTACTCGGGCGTGGCCTGTTTGAGACCCACACTTGACGGGAGTCGGTTTTTCGGCCGGACTCCGTTTCAGCATTATAACCTGTTTTCGGAAAGCCCTTGACGTCTCCGTTCTTTTTCCCCTGGTTTCACTTCAAAATTCCAAGTCAAGCACAAGATATTGTCAACCGAGCGCGTCCCGGCGATTCTCGGTTTTGGCGTTTTCCGCTTCCTCGGTCGGTTTTCACTGCTCCTTTTTCCTCCAGTCTTTCCGTTTTCCATTCCGCTCTCCCTTGTACCAGTCTCGGTCACATCCTGCTCCGAGCATTTTCTGCACGTTTCCCGAGGCGATCCCGGTTCTGTCTCGGCACGCATCCCAATGCACTTTCCGAACCTGTTCCTGAAAAAGCAAGAAAAAACCCGCGATCATATCCAATAAAAGTACAAAACATGTAGAAATTCACGAAGAGCAAATAAACGTCTCGTTCCTAAAACCGAGGCTTTTCGAGGGTGAATTCTGGCTAAAACGCGACTTTCCAGCACACATACACATCTTTTCAGGCTATAAAATAACCCCTATTTGGGCGTTATCAAATACCCCCACACTAAACTTTGCTCGTCCCGAGCAAACTCCAGCAATATACTACCAATGCATATTATCCCGAATCAATCCAGAGCGGTGTAACTGCACTTATTTAAAAACAGTATCTATAAAAACAGTTTATATTTTTTTTTGGTGAGACTGGGCAATCTCTTCAACTCAAACTGAACATCATCAAGTTCTCATATTCCCCTAAATTTCAGAAACTGCGGTGATCGGAAGAACTCGCGGCCAGCCTAGGTTAGGAACAAGCACGAACACCACTTACTTCCGCTTTTGCACGCAAACCGAACGTATCCCTAACGCACACCTTCCGTGCTTTTACTCTGGGTGTAATGTAAATCTGCCGGCTTTGGGACGGTAGGATAAGTCATTTAGAAGCGATGTCCTAAACGTCACAGCACACTCACAAATACCCCAATCTCACACTCCCTCACCAAGATGATGGAAACTGACCCAAATCACCTAAGATTCTAAACACTCAATTTCCCTAGTCCCGGTGTAACTGCCGTTCTCGCGGCCACAACTGTGAACGAATGTGAAACTGTGATAAAAATTGCCGGCCTGGCGTTTTGAAATAAACTCAATCAAGCACCCTGAATTTTCTGCCTTTGATTACTTTTTTTCTTCGTTTTTTTTTTCTTTTTCTCTGTTTTTTTTTATCTTTTTTTTTTTTTTTTTTTTTTTTTTTTTTTTTTTTTTTTTTTTTTTGCGGGGCAACACAATAAACAATATAAACCAGGCCAACTCTATGATAAACTAAAAACGTGGGGTGGCAGAAAAAATACTGAAATAAAATCTGAAACGACCACCCCCACACTAATTTCGAACCATGTAGTCAATCTGTAAAATAATCGCGCTTTTCCAACCGATCCTCCTCACTCCAAGGATGTCTAAATAGCTCAGCATGTCCTCCAATCAACCCTGTCAACCCAAAATCCCCCATGTCGTACGGGAAATTTACGCACTACGGCTCTCCTCCTGTGCTCACGGTGTAATGTCGTGAGTCACCGCCACACCGAAGTGTGTTGCCGTCACTATCTCACCCTTACACACCCTCAAATATAAAAATAAAGCTCATCCACTATCAAATATGACAATTCTGCTCTTCCCCAGAAAATCCCCCTCAACTCAACTCCCTCGTGCCATGACGCGTAGGAAGGGTAAAAATACTAACAATGATGCGAGTATCAAAAAACGGCTTCCTAGGCCAAACGGTTACCAAGAAAAAGGATTAATGGATCAACGGGGCTCACTAGTGGACCTAAGGCGCGAGACAGGACGTGAGGTCCCCTATGGCCTATCACTCCACCAAATGATGTGGTGAGCGTGATGGCGGGTTGACGACTACCTGGTGACGGTGGTCTGGCAGCTAGTCGGATACATTGCTCGGGAGACAGCTACTTGCGTTTTCTGAAGTTTATTGGCTCTATTAACTCCCCTAGACAGATTCTCGCAGCTCTTCCTCACCTAAGTTCGTCCACTTCGGGAAATTTTCTATCATTGAGCTCTCTCCAGTTTTAAGCTAAATCCTTCACCCAGTCTCAAAATTTTCAATTTTTAAATTTTTAATAATTTTTTTTTTTACAAATTTTTTTAATAAAACGTTATGCAGTTACAACGCCACCACCCCCACACTGGATGGTGCCATGCCCTCATGGTACTAATCATCAGGCATATAATCTGGATTGGATGAGCTGGCTTGCCTCATCGAATGGGAACAACTGGTAGCATACGCAGAAAAATAAAGCGAGAGACAGAAATTGAACCTGTGCACCCGGAGTCAGTTCTTACAGGTGCGGAACTTTTCGCAGATTCCGGTGGAGCAGGACCGTTGACCGGTCGCCGGAAAATTTCTCGACGGAAGTTGTCAACCTTCCGGGCTCTATGTGCGCTCTTCAAATGTGCAATCCCCGAGCACCATTGTGTTTGACAATGTGCTCCCATATGGTCGAGTATACTTCCGTACACCGGGGTCGATTGCTCTATTCGACAGAAAAACTGTTCCTGAAAAATCCCCAACTCGTACGAGTCCCTGTGACGGTCGAGTGTGCCAGAACACACTGGGGTCGATTCTTCAAGATTTTGAAAATCTGCCTTTCCTTCTACGAAATTTTCTGAATTCGCTTCAAACTCCACGGATCTGTGTATGGAGGTAGAGAGAGAAAAATGGGGCAAAAACGTGCTGCTGTCCGAAAAAAAAAATATTTTTTTTTCTTCTTCTGCCTGCGTATATACGCAGTACTGCGTATATACGCAAACAGGGAGCAATTTGAAAAAGTTTTTTTTTTTTTTTTTTTTTCAAAATCCTGAAATTTTCGCTGCTGACTGCGTATATAGGTAAAAAAAAATATTTTTTTTTTCACAATTCTGAAATTTTACTGCAGGCTGCGTATATACGCAACAGCTGCGTATATACGCAGGCAGCAGGTAATTTTTTTTTTCAAACATAAATTTTTTTTTCTCTCTCTACTCCTTTTTGTTCTCGTTTTCTGCTCTGCTGTATCTGCACATGCTCAATTCAAAGTCAATACCCACTCATCTTACCTCTCTCAAAATTCAAAACTGAAAATAAAACTGAAATAATTTAAACTTACTACGTTGGGTTGCCTCCCAACCAGCGCTTGTAATTTACAGTCGACGGCCCGACCCAGTTACCTCATGTTTGCTCAAGGGACGTCAAAACCGCCAGGGTCTACCTTGACGTCTGCTCCCGGGCCCGGATATGGCTTGACCCGGTTTCCGCTCACCATGCGAGTTGTACTGTCATGCGAATTCTCCAATTCAACCGCATCTTATGAAAGTATCTCTTTGATGATAAACGGTCCTGACCACCGAGATCTCAATATTCCCGGGAAAAACTGCTTTCGAGAATCGCAAAGAAGTGCTTTTTGCCCTTCTTGAAACTGCTTTGGTTGTGCCGAACTTTGATGGCTCGGGAGCGGTTTAAGTTCTCGGGTCGGTGGCTCTTTGAGTGACGGGACCAGGGCCACTTTCTGCCCACCTTTTCTGTCCAGCTGTAAAGTGGTCCGGTTTTCAGCTTGCATGGCCTGCTCCTCCTGGAATCTCTCCTCGTTCTCTCTGTCCACTCTGTCAATCTCTGCCCATAGCTCATCCATCTCCTCGTTTTCCCAGCCTTCTTCGACTACCTCCACTGCGAAGATGTCTTCATGCTCGTAATAATTCGGTAGTTGCAGATTTTTGAAAACATTGAACTTCACCTTGTCTTCATTGATCTGTATAGTCAGTTCTCCGCTCTTGCAGTTTAAAATGGCTTCTCCGGTGGCCAGAAACGGTCTGCCCAGAATGAGTGGTACGTCTCCTGCCTCCATGTCCAGAATCACAAAATCTGCTGGAAAAATTAATTCTCCGACTTTCACCAGAATGTCTTCAATAACTCCGTAAGCCTGCTTCACGGATCTGTCCGCCATCTGCAGCTTGATTCTGGTGGGCCTGAGTTCACCAATTTTCAAAGTTTTGAAAATTGATAACGGCATCAGATTGATACTGGCCCCTAGGTCACACAGAGCCTTTCCTGTGTAAGCATTACCTAGGGTCACCGGGATGACAAAACTGCCAGGGTCCTTCCTCTTCCTCGGTAGCCCATTCTTCACACAGTTGCTCACTTCTGCCGTCAGATTTATTGTCTCGAAATCGCTCATACGTTTCCGTCCATACAAAATATCTTTGAGGAACTTGGCATAAGTGGGCATCTTTGCCAACGCCTCCGCAAAGGGTATGTTGATCTTCAGCTGTTTGAAAATCTCGAGAAATCTGGCGTAGTCCTTGCTATCATCCCTCTTTCGTGTCTTCAAAGGATACGGCACCTCCTTGGAGACAGGTACCGTTTCTGCTTCCTTCTCCTTTTGCACTGCATCCTGCTCAACCGAGCCCTTCGGCTGGGGGCAGTCGGCTGAGCTGCTATCCTGGCCAAATACTTCGCGCTCGATTTCCTTTGATTTTTCTGCACGTGCATGTCTAGGATACGGCGGATCCTGTAGTGCTAATCCACTCCGAGTGGTGATGGCATTGACCTGAGCACGTGGATTATTCACTGTATTCGATGGCAAGTTTCCTGGCTGTCTCTCCGTTAGCTGCTGTGCTAACTGTCCAACTTGTACCTCCAAAGCGCGCAGTGACGTTTTGGTCATCTGCACGTCGGCTGTCAGGGCATCCATGTGCTCGAACCGGGACTCCATGGTCTGGAACATGGACTTGATCTCCTTCATCTGAGCGTCGTACTGCTGTGCAGATGGGCCCGACTGAGCCTGCTGCGTCGGTGCAGCCTGCTGGGCTGGTGGCCTGTGCTGGAACCCCGGTGCATAAACTGCTGCGTTCGGGTTTCCGTACCGGAACCCGGGATGGTCTCTCGTACCCGGTCTGTACCGGCTTGGATCCCACTGCTGCTGTACGTAATTGGAATCTTCGTTTCCGAGCCCCTCGATGGCTGTGTCCAAATCTGTTTTTCCTACTGCATCAGTTGAGTAAACTTTCTTGACCAAATCTTGAACGATCTTGGCCAGATTGTCTATCCGGTCGTCTTCCACTGGCTCGGCTCGGGCCGTGATCCTGCGATCATCAAACAGGCGAGTATCATGTTTGGCTAATTGCTTCATCAGCTCATAGGCACCGTCCTTGTCCACATGGTACAGAAAATTTCCTCCGGCTTCTCGGTCAATCCTGTCAGCACTCTCCCTGTCTAGGGCATGGTAGAATACCTGCAGGATCTTCGGGTCTCCGAAACCGTGTTTCGGGCATCTTTTCACAAGTCTCATCAATCTGTCCCATGCGTCTACCACCGTCTCTCCCGTCTTCTGTTTGAACGACAAAATCTCGCTTTGTAATTGAATGACCCGGGAGGCGGGGTAAAATTTGGCCAGAAAATCGGTGACACACCCCTCCCATGTAGTGATCGATCTGGGTGGTCGGGATTCGAGCCAGTCGTTGGCCACTCCGTATAGGCAGTATGGGAACAAAATTAGCATGAGTGCCTCGGCTTTAACTCCCTTATACCGGACTTTGTTGCAGTAGTCCTCGAATTTCCCGATGAAATCGTTCGGGTCTTCGTCAGCTTTGCCATGAAACGGGCAGAGGGTCTGCACAGTCTGGATGGTGGAGGGTTTGATGTCAAAGTGCTCGGCGGTGATCTCGGGCACCACAATAGCTCGCTCATGCCCCCCGGTGGGGACTTCGAAATTCTCCACCAACGCCTTCCCAGACCGGTTGTATGTCCTCTGGTTGCTCCGGGCAGCGAATCCTGCTGCGATCAAATCCTCGATGTACCGAGCCATCTCAGCTGGAGTACGTGTCTCGGGCAGTTCTGGCGTTTTCTCGGTATTGTCGCCCATCCTGAAAAAGTAGAGATCTCAAGTGCAGTGAGATAACGGAAAAATAAAAACAAAATAAAATAAAAATAAAAACTCTGAAAATTAATTCGGATTACTAAATAAACCCTAAAATGTCCCCGGCAACGGCGCCAAAAACTTGATGCGCAATTTAGCGTACTATTCGCAAGTATACGAATCAAGTAGTATAGAGTGTATTACGACTCAGATTATCGATCCCACAGGGACTTTGCAGGTTTTTCTAGCAATCAGTTTTAACAAACAGAGTGTAAAAAGGAGGAGTATTTTGAGAGTTTGAACGTAAATAACTGAAACGTAAATATTTTTGTGAAAGTTTTCTGAATAATCTTAAGGTTGTAAAACTAGGGTTTGAGATACTAGGTCCCGGGATCCCCTAGGGTTCTTCAGATTTCCGTTCTTTGTTTGACATGAAAACACACAGCAGTCTCGTTATCCGTGCCACGTACCAATTGTGCAGTATCTTTTCTTTTCCTGCACGTTATCACAATTCTGCAGACTGTCGGATTCCTGTTAAGCTGCCTAAATCTGCAGTCTCGTTCTAAGTCTGCTAGGGTTTCTAACCTGTCCTGATGGCCCGGGTCAGATTCTCTAACAGTTGGTCTCAACGATTTCAGGCTAGTCCTAACTCCCCTTCGCTAGTCGGCCCATCGGGGTAAGGTGCTAAATTCTGTCTTCTCTTCCTAACCCTAACCGGACGTTTTCACCTACCGGCTCGGGTCTGTAGCAATTCTGGTTAGCTACTCCGATCATGCATAAACAGTAAAATTCAAAGACAGAATAACGAATAAAGCTGCTGATATTAAGATAGTACGATCATGAATTCATAGTCAAAACGTAGAACTAATCTCTGAAAACGAAACCCTAGGTTCACCGAGAACCTAGGTACAAGTTTAGCTACTGAAATTCATAACGTAAATAACACAGTTTTTGAATGAGAGAGAAGAAAAGCAAACGGGTGTCTTGAATCTGGATTCACGTTTCCGTGCTCTCCGGGATGCTCCGACTCCTCCGGTTGTGCTGTCTTGTGTATTCATCTCTCAAAACGAGTCTGGACGAGTCTTTAAATAGTGCTGTTTTTCCCGAAAACGCTTGTGCCCGAAATTACGGAATCTGCCATCGGTCCACCGTCTTTGACCAAAAGTCAAAACTGGCTGCGTATATACGCAGGGGTTGCGTATATACGCAACCAGGGCCCAACCAACAACCTCCACCACCCTCACTGCCTGCGTATATACGCAGGCCGTGGGGGCTAGGTGGGGTCCACTTGGTCCTTTGGTGGGCCAGGTCTGGTCCCCTGGGTCCCACTCTTCTGCCTGATGCTCCCGGTTTGCCTCTTCGGTGTACTTCTGCTTTTCCGTGTTCCCGTCTTGCGTTTTGACCCGAAACTTGTCAAAATTACGAAAATACCCCTGGGTCAAACCGCTCCAAATTCTGTCCAATCCTGACTCTGGCCATAGGAAAACTGCTGCCTGAATTTGGGAGACAAAAACTGAACTTGACTCCGGAAACCCGGGCCCGGTGCCAAAATGACCAAAATACCCCTAGGCCAAAACTGTTCCGGAAATCGTCACGAACATAAAATAGTTGCTCCTGACTCTGAACACCAGGAATCGAGACTCCTTACTCGGGCGTGGCCTGTTTGAGACCCACACTTGACGGGAGTCGGTTTTTCGGCCGGACTCCGTTTCAGCATTATAACCTGTTTTCGGAAAGCCCTTGACGTCTCCGTTCTTTTTCCCCTGGTTTCACTTCAAAATTCCAAGTCAAGCTCAAGATATTGTCAACCGAGCGCGTCCCGACGATTCTCGGTTTTGGCGTTTTCCGCTTCCTCGGTCGGTTTTCACTGCTCCTTTTTCCTCCAGTCTTTCCGTTTTCCATTCCGCTCTCCCTTGTACCAGTCTCGGTCACATCCTGCTCCGAGCATTTTCTGCACGTTTCCCGAGGCGATCCCGGATCTGTCTCGGCACGCATCCCAATGCACTTTCCGAACCTGTTCCTGAAAAAGCAAGAAAAAACCCGCGATCATATCCAATAAAAGTACAAAACATGTAGAAATTCACGAAGAGCAAATAAACGTCTCGTTCCTAAAACCGAGGCTTTTCGAGGGTGAATTCTGGCTAAAACGCGACTTTCCAGCACACATACACATCTTTTCAGGCTATAAAATAACCCCTATTAGGGCGTTATCAGTAAGTTTAAAAAATAGGAGAGTATCATCTGCAAACTGAAGATGTGAAATAGAAGAGTTTCTACTGAAGGGAATTCCTTGAATAAGCCCATCAGTTTGAGATTTAACCAGAGAGCTAGATATCACTTCGGCACATAGAGAGAATAGGAAAGGTGATAGTGGGTCACCTTTTCTTAATCCTCTTTGTGGAATGAGAGCCTGAGAGACATTCCCATTAACATTCATTTAGTAGGAGACAGTAGTTAAACATTACATTATGAGGTGAATGAATTTGTTAGGGAAGTGCATCTAATGCGGTAATGTTCAAGAAAGTCCCATCTAAATCTATCAAAATATTTAGAGATGTCAAGTTTAAGGGGCCCAAGCTTTTGCTGGAAACTAGATTTAGATTTATATATGGTATGTATAAGGTCTTGTCCTATAAGAATATTGTCCTGAATCACCCTCTGAGGCACAAACCCATTTTGATTTACTGAAATTAGGGAGAGAAGAACTTCCTTTAGTCTGGATGAAAGAATCTTAGCAATTATTCTGTAAATGAGATTACACAGACTTATTGGTTTGTAGTCATTTACAAATTGAGGATTGTGGGACTTGGTAACTAAAATAATGAGATTTTTATTAAAATCTTTAAGCATATGTCCTGAGTTAAGGAAGGACATGACAGCAGAGGTAAATGGAGTGGCAACTATAGACCAGGCCTTCTAAAAGAAGGCTGGTTTTATTGTAAGCCATCCGGCCCAGGGGCTTTAAGAGGAGACAAGGAGATGGCTGCTTCTTTCACTTCCTGAGCTGAGAAGGGCTGAGCTAGGAAGGATTGCTGATCAGGGGAGAGAATTTTAGTGACATTAAAAAGTTGCTCAAACGCAAACAATTTATTATTCTCATTGAGCAACTCAACTAAAGATGGTGTAGGATAAGAACAAACATTTTGGAAATGAGAGACAAAATCTCTATGAAATTGACTTGGATCAGTAATAGGTTGTCCACCATTCCAATGGAGAGTCCTGATAGTATTTAACTGTCTCCTGATCTTGGTGTATGCATGGAAGAACTTAGTGTTTCTACTTCCCCCATGAAGCCATGAACCCCTGGCTCTCTGAGCCCAGTAAACTTCTTCACATGCTAATAGCTTCTGTAGCTCAACTTTTCTTTTCTTTTTTTTTTTTTAAGTTCGAGAGGCCACAGAGTTAGGAAGGAGAGATTGAGCATTTAAAATGTCTTGTTTAAAACAGTGGATTTGATTTTTCAGGGCATGTATACAAGCAACCCAAGTCCTTAGGGCTTTGAGAGTAATGAATAAGAGCTTAGCCACCCTATAACTAGGAGATCCTACAATAGGCAACGACCAAACACATTCGATAAGTTGGTGGGCTTTACCGAACCTAAGCCACCAAGCTTCAAACCTATGGATTTCAATTCCTAACTGTTGGGTAGGTTGAAAAAGGTGGATTAACATAGGCGAGTGATCAGATGAAGAGATTCTAAGATTGTGAATACTAAACGGGGAAAATTTGAAGAAAATTCAAATTGTTCCAAGCTCTAACAAGCCTCTCAAAAGTTAGTTGAGAATGCCATATGTTGTTTGTCCATGAAACCATGGACCGGCATTTTTACCTCAACAACATTTCATCTGTTAAGATGAGAAAGAAATAGGTCAGCCCCTCTCAGAGAAGAGAAGCCAGGACCCATTTTGTCATTCTGAGAGAGGACGTTATTGAAATCCCCTATGATAAGGAGAGGCTCATGCAAAGGGAAAACAAAATCAAACAGATTCCAGAGAGAGACTCTTTGATCAAAATAAGGCGACCCGTATACTAATCGTAAATTCGATTTGTTGTTAAAAACATCAAGCACTGATAAAAGAATTAAATTTTTCAGAAGAAAAGGTAACAGAACATGAAAAAATAGATGCATCTCAAGAACACCAAAGACCTCCACAAGTACCAACTAGATTCACCCCATGTTAACCAGAAAACCCTAGCTTCCTGAATTTATTTTGCATAAAAACAGTATCCTTTTTTGTTTATGATAAGAGTAATAGAGAGGGTTTGTACTTATGTACCATATGAAACACTTCATGAACTGCAGATTCCTAGCCCAACCCTCTGCAGTTCCAGGTGATAACTCCGGTTTAGGAGTTATTTTATTGCTTATTTTTCTGCATTTTGCGTGCTCATCATGGAGAATTTTTCGTCTTTTGAGTATAATATGCTTAGAACTGTGAGACTTGAGTTTCTGAGCGTTCATTGTCGAATACGGGCGTTTCTTATGTATTTGGATGCTATTATTGTGATATGATCGCGGGTTCTTGTTTCGTGTTGTGGTTGGCAGGAAATAGGGCGCGATGATCAAAGATGATGAAGAGACGAGCTTTGGAAACGGGAAACTCAAGGAAAAGAGCTAAAGAAAAGCTGTAGCACAGGCTCTTCGCACGAAGTGAAGAGTTAGCCAAATTTCAGAAAGTCTTCGGGAAGATGCTTGCAGTATTGAAAGAAGAAGACCTTCGTGCGAAGGCTAAAACTCTTCATACAAAGATCTTCGCACATAGAAATTTCTTCTTCGCACGAAGAGATCGCTAGATCAGCAGATTCGTTGGGGGCTTTTGTGTAATTATTTATAACTTGTTCCAAACACTATGGAAACATATTAGAACGAGTTAGGGCTTGTTTTATCAGTATTATTACGTTGGAACTCGTGCTTGGAGCTTGGAGAGAGATTGTGGAAGCTTGGAATCTTCCGTTTTCCTTCTCAAACTTCTTATTTTCTATAGTTTTGGATTATGATCATGAAAACTTGTATTGTGATTTTGTTTTTGAGTAGATAAACTCATATATGGGGATATCTCGTAGGGAACTAGGGTTTGATCACCACGATTTGTGGTTTATGGATTTGACTTCATGCTTTCTTGCTTGATTGATGATATTTTGCTTAGTTATGTGTGTTTGATGATTATCATTCATCTTTTCTATTGTTAGACGTAGCAATAGGATTGAGCTAGGTTATG
Source organism: Linanthus parryae (assembly GCA_023055425.1). Classification (NCBI taxonomy): domain Eukaryota; kingdom Viridiplantae; phylum Streptophyta; class Magnoliopsida; order Ericales; family Polemoniaceae; genus Linanthus; species Linanthus parryae. Next base: position 26,453,516 of record JALGPY010000011.1, on the reverse strand, counting down.
AACGCTAGAGGAATCACCGTTTGTTGCCCGGAAACTTGAAACACATAGCCATATCTAGGGTTGAGAAATCTTGCTAGTTAGTTAGAAATAATAGTAGACTAATGATGATAATGCATGTTTAAACTTGATTAGGCTAGAGGAATCAGATATAAGAGTTTAAACATAGTTTTTGGTTGAGGAATCTTCAACATAATCATGCTCGTTTGACTAAGCAAAGTATTATCGTGTTATCAAAACATAAACACAACGTGGTATGACATCCTTACCACCCCGTAGAGATATCCTGATTTTGTCAACGTATTAAGAAACCAACTAAAAATTCATCTTTATTAATCGTGGAGCAATTCACTTGGTTAATTGGGATTTGTATTCTTTTCAGTTCATCAGATTTAGCAAAACAAACAACTGCGCTTAGCCCACATAAGATTGGAAATATCAACTAACTTTTAAAGAAGTCTCTTGGGTTCGACAACCCGAATTTTCGAAATTTATCACTACACCGACAGTTGTACACTTGCAGTTGGAACGTGTCAAGTTTTTTGCGCCGCTGCCGGGAACTTTGGCTAAATTAGTTATTGAAGGGGTGTACAGTAGGTATAAATACAAGATCAATACTCTAGAAGGGGGGGGGGGGCGCCGTTGCCGGGAACTTTGGCTAAATTAGTTATTGAAGGGGTGTACAGTAGGTATAAATACAAGATCAATACTCTAGAAGGGGGGGGGATGAATAGAGTATGCAGACTTTTGCCAAACTTTGCAAGAATAGTGGTTTCAAAAGATTTGTAAAGAGATTCAAGGCCTTGAAATGAGTTTCAAGCCCTTGGAATAAAACAGTTAGAGTAAAAAGAAGAATAAGTCTATTTCCTAGTTAGTAAATACTTTGAATTTTTTTTGTTTAATACCCATCCGTACGTATAAATGAAAAATACTTTCGTATTTCGTACTATTGCTGGACCTAATGAAAAATACTCGAATTTTTGAGTAAAAAAGTTTAATACTCGTATTTCACGTTTTAACGTACAATACTTCCGAATAAAACTTCTTGAAAATAATATTGAAGTGAATAAATCATCATCCAAAATAGTGTAACTTATAGTAATTAGTTATTACTAAATATTTTTTCCTATTTATCTATTTTTAATATTTAATTTAATAAATATTAATAAGTATTATTATAAAACCTTGAAAATCTAAATTAAAATAACTATAATTATATGTGTGTGAGTGTATAAATGCATCTTGAGACTTATATGTGTTATATAATTAAGTTTTAAAATAATACGTGTTTAAGATTAGGGAATGTTTAGTAATTTTTTTTACAGAAGTAGTTTGAATAGTATGATATTACTTTACATAAGTAATTAGTTATGAGTAAATAGTGTAAAGGCTTAATTACTTAATACATACCTCCAGTATACTGAAACTAACACATTGCAACCTCCACTTCTAGAATAGGCTTTTTCCACCCCCCATTTGCTAAAAAGCCTACTTGTTGAAACTGGTAAAAAAATCCATCCCAACAACATCCATATGTGGAGGGTAAATGTGGCAATACTTAATAGTTAATAAACAAAAAAGTTAATAAAAAACTGGAAACAGATAAAAAAAATATGAGAAAATAATAGATGAACACATTCTTTGCAAAAAAAAGAAAAAAGAGAAAGAAAAAGAAAAGATAAGATGAACTCAGTTTTCTCCCGTCTCTTCGCTTCATCCATATATGCCGTCTCTCTCTCTCTCTCTCTCTCTCTCTCTCTCTCTCTCTCTCTCTGTTGTCCATCCAGACATGAATCGCCGAACACGACTCAACTGGGTTTTGTACAAATGGTGAGGGTGGAGATTGTTGTTTCGATTGGTTGTTTCAGGGATGGTCCTTGAAGAATTAGATACGGCTACTCTGTTTTTGGGAAGTTTTGATTTGAATGTTTATGGGTTTTTGGACGAGAAAATTTCTGGGTGATTGTTGAGAAGTATGATTTGAGGGTTTCTTGTGAAGTTCTGTGTCTTTATGAGATTCATATATTTGATTATTTTGGTCTTTGTTCTATTTGTAAATTGCGACAAGGTGTAAGCTTCTCAAGGCTGGAGGGCGGCGCTGCTGGATTCGAGGGAAGATGAAGTTGAAGACAATGGTGCTTTTGGCCTATGAACAGAGCAATACTGTTATTTAGGTTCAAACCATGTGGATTGGGGTCGGTTGGAGTGAATCTGTTTTTGGTGTTTGGTCCTCGGTGATGTGGAGTGGAAATCCAACTTGCCGGAATTTGGATTTCTAGAGGCTGTTTAAGGTGGTGTTCTTATTTTTGGGGAGTGGACTATTTTACCCTCCATAGAAAAGGACTTTTATGCCAACTAATGGAAAACTTCGTTAAGTATTGGACGGATTTTTTTACCAGTTTCAACAAGTAGGATTTTTATCAAATGGGGGATGGAAAAAGCCTATTGTAGAAGTGGGGGTTGCAATGTGTTAGTTTCAGTATACTGGGGGTATGCATTAAGTAATTAAGCCTAGTGTAAATACCATAATTGATAAACAATTGAGTACATTCTTTACAAATTATTTTTAAATATTTGATAAAAATATAAAATATGGCAATGTGTGACACAAAAAACTCATTATATATGCTAAATTACTAAGAAATGCACCCGTATTTTTAATTCCGAATGAATAACTAGTATACGAATTATACTCGTACGTATAGAAAACTCGAATTAATCAAATTGCGTATTTTTAAGCCGAATTTTTACTAACGTATTTTTAACTTAAAATCGTATAATACACGTACGTACCGTATCACGTTTTATTGTCGTCCCGTATTTTACTAACTATGGTCTATTACAAGGCCTTGAAATGAGTTTCAAACCCTTGAAAATAAACTGTTTTGAAAGATGCAAGAGTTCTAAGTTTGTAATTGAAAAGTAAATGCAAGAGACACAATATATATAGAGTTCAGTCCACTTGGACCTACGTCTCTACCTCATGGATCTTCTCCCTGTAGGATTTTCAAATCAATTCTTATTAATCAATAGCTAAGCCCTAGATATCAAGCACAGAGATATACCTTACTTTGTTACAGCTTGTGGTTCTCACTAACCTATCTAGTACCTGCTCTAGCTATCTGATTAACTAAGAATTCTCTATTGTTCACCTTGAAAATTCCTTGAACAATTACCATTATTGTGGAAAAAACAAGTACAGCCATATGGTTTGATGTAAGAAATGTTTGGCTTTCTTCCTTTGAACTTTTCCTAGGGGGTTGATAGCACCTTTTAGGGGCTATAATTCTTTAGCATTTACCACATGTTAATAGGTATTTGAGAATGATTTGAGCCAATGTTAGAGATTATAGGTCGTTTTATCACTTGTTGCTACCATGTGCTAAATTGTTAGTCCGGACGGTTTCTATGCATATTTCATTGTGATTTGTCAAATATAATCGCTTGTTATGATTTTTCATGTTGTTTTGGCAGGTACGGATGCTAATCGGTTGATAGGAGGCATGGAACGAACTTCGCAAACAACGGGAGCTCAAGTGGAGTGAAGAGAAGCCGAATTGGAGGAAGCTTGGATGACCAGTTTGCACTATTTTAATTATAGCTGGAGTTCTACAATTAATTTGGAGGTTAGAACTATGCCAAATGAAATTAGACTCAAAGATATTTCCAACGATAGGTCACGGAGCTAAATTCGAGTTCGGACGAAAAAGATATGGCCTATTGAAGTCAGGAGCAGATTTTAGGGGGCTATTGTGCAATTACTGAAGACTTCTGTGAGTTATGAAGGAAGGACGACCTAGGGACGGAAATCATCATCATTCACGCCTATTGAGAGCCACGATCAAGGAGGAGAGCAATGAGACTCCATTGGGAGCAACCTCAAGCAAGGAGAAGAGCCCGGATCGCGCCAATCTTCCCGATTTCTAGCGTTTGATCTCTTCTTCCCTCTTTTTACCACTTGTATGGAGAAACTTTGTTGAGTTGCTAAGATTATTAGTAACTAGATGTTTTTCTAGGCTTCTCTAGAAAGCCTAGGGTTTATGTAGACAATATGTTTTCCGGATTTGAGAATTTGTTTCATGTTTTTGGATTTTGATTCATTGAATCAATGTTTAGTTTCTTGATATTGTTATTGAATCCAGTCTATTGATACGGCTAGAATATGATTTTATAATCATGAGATTTACGACTTATTCGTGTATCAATTTATTGCTTAATGTTAATTTCATTCTAGTTATTGTTAATATTCTATGCTTAATCCTTAGCAAGAACGGAGTGATCAAACCAGACTTGTTAATTAGCTAGCGAGTGCGTGAGAGCGACTTAGACCTAGCTGTGATGAGATATGAACAACAATCCTTAATCACGGAGACTGAGAAGAGAAGTATGTAGGATTGGCCTTAGTAGGTAGATTCGGTAGGAGATAGTGAGGTGTTCGTGTGGTGGTGGTTTGAGAGGACATCATTCCGTGCACTGTCGTTAGCCTACTAGAACGGACCGGTAGATGTAGGTGGACCGACAGGACACCAAGTGAACTGTAATGTAGAACGACATGAGACCAAGAGGAGATTGTCAGTACTATTACCCGGCTTAACTAGAATAGGATTAACATGTTACTTTGCTGATCCGGAAATCGTCTACAGCCCTAGGTGATCTAGAGATTGACTAGTTTATCCATATTTGTGTAATAAAATAAAAAAATACAAAAAAGATTAGTTTAGTTGTTATGTAATTTCAGTCACTTGTTTGTGGGTGACGCCTTAGTTAATCACAATTCTTCCTCGTGTTACAGTACTCTAAGTTAATAACTAATTAAATAGTCTCAAGCTTGTCCTCGTGGGATCGATAACTCGGGGTTGAAATATTACCCTATATTACTTGAACCGTGCACTTGCGGTAACACGTAAGAAAGCGTGTCAGGGGTCTTCTTCAGAATAGGTCTGATCAAGCACCTGTTAAGAATATAGTTTGTTGTATTCACAGCTTTAGCCCAATAGTGCTTTGGCTACTTGTTTTCCAGAAGCATTGTTCTTGACATATCTTCAAGAGTCATATTCTTTCTTTCAACTAATCCATTCTGTTGAGGAGTTCTAGGAGAAGAAAAGTTGTGATAGATCCATGCTTAGAACAGAAAATATCAAACTCTAGTTGATCAAACTCTCTACCATGATCACTTCTGATTGAAGCAATAGGTAGGTTTTTCAATATTTTAAGTTTTCTACAAAGCTTTGAAAATTCAAAGAGAGCTTAAGATTTTTCTTTAAGAAACATTACCCAAGTATAATTAGAGAAAGCATCAACAATAACAAGCACGTACTTCTTACCCTTTGGAGTTGGATTTGTCATAGGACCACATAGATCCATATGCAATAGTTCAATGGGTCTAGTAGTACTTACAAAGTTCTTTGGCTTGAATGAGCTTCTAGTTTGCTTGCCTTGTGCACATGCCTTGCATACTTCTTCATCTTTGAACTTGATAGAGGGTAAGCCTATTACTAAGTTCTTGGAAATTAACTTGTTCAATGTATGCAAGCTAATATGTCTCAACTTTTTGTGCCAAAGCTTTGAGTCTTCTTTCAAGGCCTTGAGACACTTCAAGTTTTCACCTGCAACTTTGTTAGTTTGAAAAGTATAAACATTGTTTGATCTAGAGGCTGTGAGGATGCATTGTCAGGTTTCTCATTCTGCACCACACATTTCTCGTTATCAAAGATAACCTTGTTTCCATTTTCACAAATTTGAGATAACTAAGTAGATTAAATTTCAATCCATCAACTAGATATACATCAAAAATAGAGCTTTCATAATTTGTACCGACTTTACCAATATCAAGAATGTTGCATTTGCCTTTGAGTTGGAAGGGAAAAGTGTTCCTCATTATGTGAGGGTCTCTTCTTTTAAAAGGACAAGCCATATTAACATGACCTATCTTATTACAGTAATGGCACTTGGGAGATGGTTTGCTTCCAACTTTCACAAATATGGTATTGTTCTTCTTTGGAAATTTTGGATTGTACCCAATACTAGTTTTGTGAACAGACTTTAAGCTACCTCCAAGAATCAAGCTGTGTTCTGAGCCTGCAAGTTTTGTTTTGACCAACTCATATTCTTGAAGTTTCTCAGTCAGATTAGTCTTTTGTTTATCCAATTCATCAACTTGATGTCTTAGATTAACAATGTTGTCACTCAAGAGAGAGTTCTCAGTGACTACTTCCTTGACTTGTTTTTTCAAGGCTTTGAAACTGGTTTTCAAGGCCTTGAAATCACTGCCAGTTTTCTTCTGAGAAATTCCAAGATTCTGATTTAGACAAACAAGATGTAAAATTTCTTTTGCTTGCTCATGAATTTTTTCTTTCAAACTCTAATTTCTTTCAGATAGTCCTCTTCATTTAAAATAATTGTTCTAAGATAATTAGAGAGGGCTTCTGTTCTTTTTAAAATGAAGCAGTTTACCATTACCTCAATGTTCTTTTTCTGAACTTTCATCATGCTTGGCCATAAAGCATAGGTTGACATGTTCTTCTTTAGATTCAGAGTCACTTGATGTATCTGAATTACTCCATGAAGCTATCATAGCTTTCTTTCTTCTATCATGATTCTTCTTCTGAAAGTTCTTGCTTTTCTTGTGTGGACAATCTGTGATTAAGTGTCCTGCACCACCACACTCAAATCAATTCATGAATTTAGGCTTAATACCATTTGAAGAATATTTACCTTTGTAGTCTTTGTTACTGGAGGATCTATGTCTTTCTCTGTTGAAGTCCTTGTTTCCAAAGGTTTTCTTCATTTTAAGAATTCTGGTCAAGGCTTTGGAAATCAAAGCAGTTGGATCTTCATCATCATCCTCAGTTTCAAGGCTTTGAAATGTCTCATTCTATTTAGCCTTGAGAGCCAAGTTCTTGACACCTTCAGGTAGTTCTCCATCAACTTCATTCATGGATATCTCATGTGTAAGGAGCTTACCTTGTAGGTCATCAAGTTGGAGTGATCAGAGATCTTGAGCTCCTCAATAGCCGTAGTCTTTGGCTCCCATTTTGCCTTTGGAAGGCTTCTCAGAATTTTCCTCACATTTTCTTCATTGGAAATATACTTTCCCAATGAATCAAGGTTGTTGACAATTTTAGTGAACCTTTTTAACATGTGATAACTACCATTTATGAGTTATCTGTGAGCTTATATTAGAATTTAATAAGTTGAGTTTCCATAATATTGAGCACGTTTTAGCCGACAAAGCCCCGGTAGTATGAAAAAGATCAGTTTGAGCTTAATTGAGAAATCCGGGCGTTTTCGTGCATAAATTGATATAAAATGACATATATAATCGCTTGGTATGGTTATTCATGTTGTCTTGACAGGAACGAATGCTTAGTGGTTGATTTGAGGCATGAAACGAACTTCGGAAGCAACGGGAGCTAAAGCGGAGTAAAGAGACGCAAAGTTGGAGAAGCTAGAGTGACCAGTCTCCACTATTTTGATCATATCTTGATTTATACAATGAATTTGGAGTGAGACCGGCAGCAAATGAAGGTAGACTTCAAGAGCTTTCCAACGATAGGTCACGGAGCCAAATCGGAGATCGGACGAAGAAGTTACTGCATTTTGAAGTTGGAGTTGTCGCTGATGTGCATTCAGACGCACATGTTCTGCGTTTAGACGCACATGTGCGTTCAAACGCAGCCCCGATGTTAAAAACAACTTATGTCCGCATGCAAGAATGGTGGCCAAACTCAAAAACTGAGTCCCGGAAGGCCGAAAATTGGCTAAACGCAAGGCCCGATATTTAGACTCAGAAAATGCAGAAAATTGGCTAAGTATTGTGCGTTCAAACGCAGCTAACCTGCGTTCAGACGCAGGTATCCAGAGTGTGACACAGAAGAGGTATAAATTCGACTAAGTATGTGCGTTCAGACGCACATTGTGCGTTCAAACGCACAGCAAAGTGCAGTGTAGCAGCATAAGAGAGGGAAACTGGCTGAAAAAATGACTAAGTATGTGCGTTCAAACGCACATCCTGCGTTCAGACGCAGGAAACTTCAAATTTCAGAAAGGTCAGAATCAGGCAGAAGTCAACCAGAAGACCAAGTATGTGCGTTCAAACGCACACCCAAAAAGTCAACGGAAGTCAAAGTCAAAAAGTCAACTCTCAGAATGTGTGTTCAAATGCAGCCGTTGTGCGTTCAAACGCAGGTCAAGATTTCCTGAATTTTCTGAAGACGGTGGAAAAAGTCAAACTTCGTCAGAAAAGTCAAAGGCGGCCAGAATTGAGGATAGAACAGGAATTTCAGCACAGGACTATGGAAACTTCAGCAGTATATAAAGCAGCTCTGCCCAGCAGTTTGAGGATACAACATATACAACATAGGAGACACAAAAACAGAATCAGAGTCAGACACAGTAGAGCAGAGCAGAAACAGGAGTATCGGAGCAGTCACCTGTTTGATTCTCTTCTCTTCTTTATGTTAGTTTTTATTAGCTAGACTTTTTACCTAGGTTCTCGGTGAACCTAGGGTTTATGATTTCAGCAACTTAGTTTATCTCGAATTCAGATTCATGATTGTTTAAATCTTAATACAGTAGAAGTTTTGTTTATTATTCTGTCTTTGTTTTTTACTGCTTATGCATGAACGGAGTCGCGAACCTGGATTGCTACAGACAGGATCTGGTGCGCGAGAGTGGGAAGTGAGAGTTAGGAATAGAAGACAGGATTTAGTACTCTGCCTTGATGGACCGAGAGGTGAAGAGAATCAGGGGGCTAGCCCAGAAGCACTAGACCAACTGCTAGAAGTTTAGGGGGAGACCAAGAGGAGAACCTGTAACCCTAGCAGCCTTAGAACAAACCTGCAGATCTAGGTGAACCAAAGGGATCCGAAAATCTGCAGGAGAGTGATAGATGCATGAGATCGAGAGGAGATTGTATCATTGGTATGCTGGCATAAACAAAACTGTTGTGTGTTTTTGAATCGGAAAAACTGACAAGCCGAATAGTAACCCTAGGGGATCCTTGAAAATCCCTCAAATTTTAAAATATTGTGTTCTTGCCTTCTCGTTATTTAAACACTCATTATCATCATTATTTATCAAGTTCGTGCATGCCAAAGCATGGAGACTTGGTTCATAATGATGGAATGAGATGGCACGTAACAATGTGCAATTGTTTAGATAAGAGGTTGAACAAAACTAGGCTATTAATTTGATTAAGAAACCTAGAGGCAATCAATTGGGATTATCCATGAGGATGGATAAATAAGGAGTTATTTGCCCGATTGAACCAAGAGTTGCATATGGGATGCAATTGGAATTGTTCCTACCTAAAGAAGTAATCAAATTATGGGTGACTTGCCAAAGCAAGCTCATAAGGAGATGAAAAAGATGGATCTTGGCCCACTAGAAAATATAAGGATATTTTCCGCATTAATATCTTGAGGGTTATTAATCCGTAGAAAAATAGTGGGAGCTATATTTAATAAACTAGCCATTATTAAATATAGTCAAAAATTCACAAATACTAAAACTTGCGTATTTTCCTTTTTGTAGAATTCCAAATGGCAAACAACTCATCGAGTTCACAACATTCCCTACGATCTGTCCTTGAGAAGGACAAGCTCTCTGGAACCAACTTTCTCGATTGGTACAGAAACTTGAGAATTGTTCTCAAGCAAGAGAAGAAGCTGTACGCGATAGAGGAGCATGTTCCAGAAGGTCCAGAGAATCAGACACCTGCTGCCTTAAAGGCGTATCAAAAGCGTGTTGATGACGCTAATGATGCGGCCTGCCTAATGCTTTGCACCATGACCTCTGAGCTTCAGAAGCAACATGAGAACATGAATGCTGTCGATATGATCGAACATCTAAAGCAGCTCTTCCAAGAGCAGGCGAGGGTAGAGAGGTATGAGGTCTCGAAGGCACTGTTCAGATGTCATCTGGCAGAAGGGAACCCGGTGGGACCCCATGTACTCCGAATGATCGGGTACTTGGAGAATCTCGCCCGGCTTGGGTTCCCGGTCGGCCAAGAGTTGGCAACCGATCTCGTGTTGCAATCATTGCCCGAGAGTTATGGACAGTTCATTATGAACTATAACATGAACGAGATCGTTAAACCACTGCCAGATTTGCTCAACATGTTGAGGACGGCTGAACAGAGCATCAACAAGGGTAAGGGCAAGGCCATTATGATGGTGCATAAAGGAAAGGGCAAAAAGTTTGCATCTTCCTCCAAGGGCAAAGGCAAGTCAGTTGCCAAGTCCAAAGAACAAGCCCTTAAGCCTGTTGGTGGCATTGCCAAGGTCGTGACTAAGGGTGAATGTCACTACTGTAGTCAACCTGGACACTGGAGGAGGAACTGCCCAAAATATCTGGAGGACAAGAGGCTTGGAATAGTGATTCCACCACCACCAGGTATTTTTGTTGTAGATGTCAATTTAACTGTCTCTACATCATGGGTATTAGATACTGGATGTGGATCTCATATTTGTCGAAATATGCAGGATCTAAAGAGAAGTAAAAGATTGGCTAAAGGGGAGGTAGATCTGCGCGTTGGGAATGGAGCAAAGGTTGCTGCGTTGGCCATAGGCGTGTGCGAGCTATCTCTGCCTTCAGGATTAGTTTTAGAATTAAATAATTGCTATTTTGTGCCTGCTATGAGCAGAAACATTATTTCTATTTCTTGTTTGGACAAGGAAGGTTTTATTATTTCAATAAAGAACAATTGTTGTTCCTTTTATTTGAATAATATTCACTATTTTAGTGCGCAATTATTTAATGGACTTTATGTCCTTGATCTAAGCAATCCTGTCTACAACATTAATACCAAGCGGATTAAAATAAATGTTTTAAATCCTGCTTATTTATGGCATTGTCGTTTAGGCCACATAAATGAGAAACGTGTATCTAGACTCCATAAAGATGGATTACTAGACTCATTTGATTTTGAATCATATGAGACATGTGAGGCTTGTTTATTGGGAAAAATGACAAAGTCCCCTTTCAATAAGAAAGGTGAGAGGACTAGTGAGCAATTGGCGCTCATACATACCGATGTGTGTGGGCCATTTGCCACGCCAGCCAGGGGTGGTTATGTCTACTTCATTACATTTACTGATGATTACAGTAGATATGGATTTGTGTACCTTATGAGGGCAAAATCCGAATCCTTTGAAGTGTTCAAAGAATTCAAGAATGAAGTAGAGAAGCAACTTGGCAAAAGTATCAAGGCTCTACGATCGGATCGTGGAGGAGAATACTTGAGCCAAGAGTTTGACGACTATCTTAGAGAGTGTGGGATCGTGTCCCAACTCACTCCACCCGGAACGCCACAATGGAATGGCGTGTCCGAGAGGAGGAATCGAACCCTATTGGATATGGTTCGGTCTATGATGTGTCAAACTGATCTTCCATTGTCATTTTGGGGCTACGCTCTATTAAGTGCAGCTTTCACCATTAATCGTGTTCCATCTAAATCAGTCATGAAAACACCATATGAGATGTGGAGTGGGAGGCGTCCCACACTGTCGTTCATGAGGATTTGGGGCTGCGATGTCTATGTAAAACGTTTACAATCAGACAAGCTAGGGCCTAAATCGGATAAGTGTAAATTTGTAGGGTACCCTAAGGAAACTAAGGGATACTACTTCTACAATCCAACCGAGAACAACGTGTTTGTTGCTCGGACCGGCGTGTTTCTAGAAAGAGAGTTTGTCTCTAAAGAAGCAAGTGGGAGGAATGTAGAACTTGAAGAAGTTCAAGAACCACAAATCACTGAACCGATTATGGAACATGAACAGGAATCACAAGCAGTTGTGGATCCACCTGTTCAGGTAACACAAGAGCTTCGTAGATCTAGTAGAGTGCGCCAGGAACCCGAGAGGTACGGACTTCTCGTGACTGATTCCGGTGACACGATGCTGATAGATGATGAGCCTACTACCTATGAGGAGGCCATGAATGGCCCAGACTCGCAGAAGTGGCTTGAAGCCATGAGATCCGAGATGGAATCCATGTATACCAACAAAGTATGGACTTTGGTGGAACCACCTGATGGGGCGCGACCCATAGGGTGCAAATGGGTCTTCAAGAAGAAGATCGACATGGATGGTAATGTGATTACCTATAAGGGCCGATTGGTGGCTAAAGGATTCAGACAGATTCATGGTATTGACTATGATGAAACCTTTTCACCAGTCGCAATGACCAAATCCATCCGAATCCTACTTGCAATTGCAGCATACTACGACTATGAGATTTGGCAGATGGATGTCAAAACAGCATTCCTTTATGGGAATCTCCTCGAGGACGTGTATATGATACAGCCGGAGGGTTTTGAGGATCCAAAGCAAGCCAACAAAGTCTGTAAGCTGCAACGATCCATTTATGGATTGAAGCAAGCTTCTAGGAGTTGGAATCGACGTTTTGATGAAGTGGTCAAATAGTTTGGCTTCATCAGAAACGAAGATGAGTCTTGTGTTTACAAGAAGGTTAGTGGGAGCTCTGTAGCTTTTCTGGTCTTGTATGTGGATGACATACTACTCATTGGAAACGACATTCCCATGCTACAATCTGTGAAAGATTGGCTAGGAAAGTGTTTCTCAATGAAGGACTTAGGGGAAGCAGCCTATATACTCGGTATAAAGATCTATAGAGATAGATCTAAGAGGTTGCTAGGCCTAAGTCAAAGTACATATATTGACAAGGTGTTGAAACGGTTCAACATGCAAGATTCCAAGAAGGGATTCTTGCCCATGTCACATGGAATCACTCTTTCGAAGAGTGGATGTCCTTCCAATGAGATTGAGAAGGAACGCATGAGTAGGATTCCCTATGCCTCGGCCATAGGATCCATCATGTACGCCATGTTATGTACCAGACCAAATGTGTCATATGCCTTGAGTATGACAAGCAGATACCAATCCAATCCGGGTGAGAGTCACTGGATTGCTGTCAAGAACATCTTAAAGTACTTGAGAAGAACTAAGGATGCTTTCTTGATGTTTGGCGGTGAGGAAGAGTTGCGTGTAAGGGGTTACACTGATGCAAGCTTCCAAACCGATAGAGATGACTTCAGATCACAGTCGGGATATGTGTTTTGCCTGAATGGAGCAGCGGTGAGCTGGAAGAGTTCCAAGCAAGAGACGGTAGATGATTCTACAACAGAGGCTGAGTACATTGCTGCAAATGGCGCAGCAAAGGAGGCTGTTTGGATCAGAAAGTTTGTTTCTGAACTTGGTGTGGTCCCTAGCATTGCGGATCCAGTGGAGTTGTTCTGTGACAACACTGGGGCGATCGCGCAATCAAAGGAACCAAGATCGCACCAGAAGTCCAAGCACGTGCTCAGGAAGTTTCATCTGATTCGAGATATTATCGATAGAGGAGACGTTCGGATATGCAAGATTCCTACAGATGATAATCTGTCAGACCCGCTTACGAAGCCTCTCACGCAGTGGAAGCATGAAGGGCACACTAGGAGTATGGGCATACGAGATGCGCCAGATTGGCTCTAGTGCAAGTGGGAGACTGTTGGAATAGATGCCCTAGAGGCAATCTAGTTTAGTATGAATTTGTAATTGGCTAGAAATTCATTTATTATTTATTGGATATTTAATATAATGAAGTCCTTAGATTTACAATCGTGTTGTTTATCTTAAATATCCCTAGTCAAGTATAATGATTAAATGGGACAATCATCTATAGACTAGTATGGGGTTGGATTGATATGGAGATATCACGATCCAACACATAGGTGTGCATTACGGAATGTTGCACTGGATTGACCCATCACCGAGAAAGCTACATACACGTTATGTTGAGTCACAAGTGCTTCTCGGGTACAATGGTATTGTCATCCTTAGACTTGAAGTCACTAGATATTCTAGTTGTGGATCATTGTGATCTTGGTAGCGTTAAACGCTACACCGTAACTGGGTAGTTATAAAGGCGTGTACTGGATACAATGAGAAGCAAGCTTAGAGATCGTAGTGGACGTAGAGAGGATTTGCCCCTCCCACATAACGGGAGCAAATATCCAAGGCCACTCGAAGGATAGTGCTTATAGAATGTCTGGCCAGACTCAAATAAATCAATATATGGGATATTGATGTTATTTGCACGAATAAGGCTATTCCATGGATCGAGAAACTAGGGATTGGATATACGAGTGTGACTTGTATGTCTCGTGTCCAATCCGGATATGGAGGCAAAGGGATGAGACAATTACTTGTGCAAGGTTGTCTAGATGACTATTCTATTAGTTGGCTAGAATGGATGTTTTGCTAGAAACCGCTCCATATTAGCAAATAGTTGCTACCAACTAGATAGAACCTATGGGGTCACACGCTATATAGAGTTGTACTAGATTTGGGAATTAATTAATTGGATTAATTAATTAGAAGGATCACTTTGCAAACCCTTGCAAACTTAGTAGGGACTAATTTGCAAGGAAGGGACTAAATTGAATTCTAGTAGGACTAGAATAAGTCCTTTAGGTAGTTAACAAGGAGTTGTTGGACTATATAAAGGACCCTCCTTCCTTCCTTCCCTACACACAACTTATGCTCTAAAGAGAACATAACAAGAGTAGGAGAGAACAAAGGAGAGAGAGAGCAAGCAACAAGAGGGACGCCGCCCACTCGTCCCCGACGCCACAAGAGGGCCGAGCCCCCTTTTGTGCCTCGTTTTGCGTGATTCCTTCACCCTCCTTTCATTCCGGGCTAGCACCAAGGAGATTGGAGATCTAGGAACAACTCTAGGCGTGGATCAACTATAGAGAACGTGACACTATTCGCGTTTGAAGTCATCAAGGAGAACCCAAAGGTGTGTTTATGATTTCTTACCTTTACTATCGTTATGCATCTAGACTTGTGATCCTTGGAGGGTTTTGCATGGTTGTTTGTTTGATTATGCTTCCGTTTGCGCGATCCATGAATCAAAACCCTACAGTTCAGTCTACTTGGACATACATCTCTAACTCAGGGATCTTCTCCCAGTAGGATTTTCAACTCAATTCTTATTAATCAACAGCTAAGCGCTAGATCTCAAGCACAGAGAGCTACCTTACTCTGTTACAGCTTGTGGTTCTCACTAACCGATCTAGTACATGCTCTAGCTATCTGATTAACTAAGAATTCTCTATTTTTCACCTTGAACAATCCTTGAGAATGTAAACAGAAGTAGTATAAGAATGATATACAAATAGAGTTCAGAAATGAAGAACACAGAGAGTGAGACTGCAATGAGAGTGCAGTGTTCTTCAAATGCTTGGACTGGGAGATAATGATCTGCTTCTTTATTGCTTGACAATCCTTAAATGTGTTTTCAGTGTATCTAGCTTTTTCCCGTTGTTTTCTCTGTCAAATGCTTCAAACTGAGCTCCTTATATATAGCTCATTTGATCTGCAAATCTTCAAGATTTTCAGCAACAGACTTTCCTATTTTATAGGAAATAACTTTGACTTCTCTAAGAGTCTTATCCAACAGATAGTTTCTCAGTATCTTCAGGGATACTGATTTGATCATTTTCATAATCATGTTGAGAAGCTTTTACAATCACTAGATTGATTACAGAATCAAATCATCTCAGAATTTCCTTCCCTGCAAAACTCAGGTTAGGAAATAAATCCTGTAAAATAGGAAATAAACTTTCCCTGCAGAACTAAGTCAAACAGATGGATTAGATATTATTAAACACGTCAAAATACTTTTATTTCATCACCAAGTAATAATTGATCAAGCACAGTGGTTTAGGAGTTCAATCAGAATCAGAAACTCCTCCTAAGTTCATGCGTATAAGGCTCAGTCAGTTTTAAGGCTTTGAAAGCTGTTTCAAGGCCTTGAAATAGATAAGATATTTCAAGTCTTGAACCTGCATTGAACTTACAGTTATTATTCCTAGCCTTAGGGATTTTACTTTCTGTTAAAATCTATTACTCACCTACTTTCTGTGTGTGATCTGTGTTTTCAGGTTGGATTTCACGGTGCATGTCCCGTTCTAGAGACGAGCCTTTGCACCCAACACTTGAAGACCCGGGAACCTTGATGTAGAGACAAGAGGAAGATAAGCTCAGTTACTATGGACGAGCAAATTAGAGCTGATTTCGAAAGCATCCGCAAGGGTATGAAAGATGTGGAAGCAGCTAGAGCTGCAGATGTAGCTAATGCAGCGAACCGAGCAAGAGAAACGGAGCAACTCAGAGCTCAGATGGATGAGATGCAAGCAGCCATGGTACGCCTGGACCCACTGTTGGAATAGGTTCCCCAGAGGCAATCTAGTTTAGCATGAACAATAAATTGGCTAGAACATTCATTGTATTATTTATTGGATATTTATTATAATGAAGTCATTGAATTTACAATTGTGTTGTTTATCTTAAATATCCCTAGTACATTATAATGATTAATTTGACAATCATCTATAGACTAGTATGGGTTGGATTGACATGGAGATATCATGATCCAACACATGGGTATGCATTATGAGTAATGGCATACTAGATTGACCAAACTCCGAGAAGGCTACATACATGTTATGTAAAGTCACAAGTGCTTCTCGTGGTGACAACGGTATTGTCATCCTTATACTTGAAGTCACTAGATCATCTAGTTGTGGATTATTGTGATTTTGGTAGCGTCAACCGCTACACCGTGACTGGGTAGCCATAAAGGCGTGTACCGGATACAATAAGAAGCATGGTTAGAGATCGTAGTAAACGTATATAGGATTTGTCCCTCCCACATAACGGGAGCAAATATCCTTGGCCACTCGAGGGATAGTGCTTATAGAATGTCTGGCCAGACTCAAATAAATCAATATAGGATATTGATGTTATTTGCACGAATAAGGCTATTCCCAGGATCGAGGAACTATGGATTGGATATACGAGTGTGACTTGTATGTCTCGTGTCCAATCCGGATATTGTGACAAAGGTATGAGACAATACTTGCACAAGGTTTGTCATGATGACTATTCTATTTGTTGGCTAGAATGGATGTCTTGCAAGAGGTCGCTCCATATTAGTAAATAGTTACTACCAAATAAATAGAACCTATGGGGTCACACGCCATATAGAGGTGAACTAGACTTGGGAAATAATTAATTAATATGATCAATTAGTTGGAAGGATCAAATCGCAACAACTTGCTAACTTAGTAGGACTAATATACAAGCTGGACTAATCCGAACTTGAGTATGATTAGGATGGACCTTTATGTAGTGACAAGGAGTTGTTGGACTATATAAAGGATGCTCCTAGCTTCCATCCCTATAAATTATGCTCATAACATACTTAGAGTACGAGAGAAGGAAGGAGAGAGCAAGACAAACAAGGAGGCTGAAGCCTCCCTTGCCGTCCGCCCATCCCGTCGGCTACAAGAGAGGCCGCCCCTCTCTTTGGTGCTCCATTGCGTGATTTCTTCATTCTCTTCCACTCTTCCTAGCTAGCACAAGGCGTTTGGAAGATCTAGATCTCACCTCTAGGCGTGGATCACCATAGATACGTAATAATTTTCTCGTTAGAAGTCCTTAAGGAGACCTCAAAGGTACTTAACACTATTCTCTTACCATCGTCATGATTTCTCTTCCTGTGATCCTTGGAGGGTCTTGATCGAATAATTATATTGTTCTTCGGTTGCGTATCCATGATCAAAACCCTAAAGTGGTATCTGAGCCACAGGTCGTAGAGCATAACGTGGTTTATGTGTTACGTTTTTGTTGTTATCACCTTTAATTGTTGGTTATTGCGTTAAAACAACAAATTAAGCATATTAGATGCATGTTGAATATGATTCAACCAAACAAGATCGAATTCTTGCATTGGATGTATGAATTAGTGAGTTTGAATCTTATAATATGTGCTATTTGCATGGTGATTGGATATGGCCTTAGATGTGATTTGTTGTGGATGTTTAATTTTTGTGGTTTGTTTACGGCCTGCGAGCTGATCAATTTGATGTAACAATTTATTAAGTTTTACGGCATGCGAGCCCCTTTTTTTCTCTCAACTTGTGAGATTTATTTTATTTAGTATAGATGTTATCTAGTGCTAGATAAAGTAGATGATAGCCAATATTGAATAAATGAAGCCCAAAGAATTGAAGGAACCACAACATGGAGCATGGAGCATTCCACAAGGCTATTAAGGATGGACCAAGAGATGGAGGCACATGGAGTTGCGTTTTTCATTCTAGGGTTCATAGATATTGTCATTGACTTGAGAATATCTTAGTCTAGGAGTCCATATCCATATCACGTTTATTTATGTTTTGTGGATGTTTATTTATTGTCTTATTATTGTTGTTGGTGTATGGTTGATGCATGCAATTTGATAATAAGATAATTAACAACCCGAATTTTTTATTTGGAGTTGTGCCCAAACTCAAATAAGTAGATCAGTTGATGCAGATCAACAAGATAATTTAAAATTGAAATAAAAATCCCTCAAAACAAAATATTACGTTTTTTCCTTCTCGTTACTTGAACACTCATCACAAGATCGATGGATCAAATTCGTGCGTGTCAAAGCAGGGCGACTTGATTCATCATCATTTGGTGCGATGGCAGACATAGTGTGCAATTGTTGGAGTAAGAGGCTGGACGTAACTAGGTATTTTAATAAGGTTTGAAAACCTAGAGGCAATCAATTGGGATTATCTATAAGGATAGATAAAAAAGGAGTTATTTGCACAATTTCACCAAGAGTTGCATATGATGCAATTGGAATTGTTCCTACCTAAATAGCTAGTTTTGGGTGACTTGCCAAAGCAAGCTCAAAAGAAGTGAAATAGGGATATTGGAACCCACTAGAAAATATAATGATATTTTCCGCATTAATATCTTGAGGGTTATTAATCCGTAGAAAAATAGTGGGAGCTATATTTTATAATCTAACCATTATTGAATATAGTTAATTGTTCACAAAATACTAAAACTTGCGTATTTTCCTTTTTGTAGAATTCCAATGGCAAACAACTCATCGAATTCATCACACTCCCTACGCTCTATCCTTGAGAAGGACAAGCTATCCGAGACCAATTTTCTAGACTGGTACAGAAACTTGAGAATCGTTTTCAAGCAAGAAAAGAAACTGTACGCTCTAGAGGAGCAAGTTCCCGATGCTCCAAAAAACAACACTCATGCTGCCCTAAAGGCGTATCAGAAGCGTGTTGATGACGCTAATGATGCGGCCTGTCTAATGCTTTGCACCATGACCTCTAAGATTCAGAAGGAACATGAGAACATGAATGCAGTCGATATGATCGCACACTTGAAGCAGCTCTTCCAAGATCAGGCAAGGGTTGAGAGGTATGAAGTTTCCAAGGCATTGTTCAAATGTCATCTGTCATAAGGAAACCCCGTAGGGCCGCACGTGCTACGCATGATAGGCTATCTTGAGAGCCTAGGGCGCCTAGGGTTTCCGGTGGGCCAATAATTGTCCACCGATCCCATCTTGCAATCGTTTCCTGAAACTTATTGATATTTCATCATGAACTATAACATGAATGAGATCGTGAAACCTCTGCTAGATTTACTCAATATGTTGAGGACAGCTGAACAAAGCATCAACAAGGGTAAGGACAAATCCATAATGATGGTGCATAAAGGAAAGGGAAAAAGGTTTGCCTCATCCTCCAAGCGGAAAGGCAAGTCAGTTGCCAAACCCAAGGAACCTGCCCTTAAGCCTGTTGGTGGCATTGCCAAAGGTGTGACTAAAGGTGAGTGTCACTACTGCAGTCAGCCTGGACACTGGAGGAGGAACATCCCAAAATATCTGGAGGACAAGAGGCTTGGAATAGTGATTCCACCACCACCAGGTATTTTTGTTATAGATGTCAATATTACTTGCTCTTCATCATGGGTATTGGTTACTGGATTTGGATCTCACATTTTTCGAAATGTGCAGGATCTAAATAGAAGTAGAAGATTGGCTAAAGGGGAGATAGACCTGCGCGTTGGGAATGGAGAAAGAGTTGTTGCATAGCCGTGGGCGTGTACGAGCTGTCTCTGCCTTCAGGATTAGTTTTAGAATTAAATAATTGCTATTTTGTGCCTACTATGAGCAGAAACATTTGAACGTGTGAGTGTGCAGGTGTTAATCCAGCTAAGATACTCTAGGATGGGGGGTTGAATAGAGTATGCAAACTTTTTGCAAAACTTGCTAGGAAGATAAAGACTAGTGAAAACAATGAAGTTCAAGGCCTTGAAAACTAGTTCAAGCCCTTGGAGGAGATGCAGACAGTATAAAGCAAGTAAGCTTTTGTGGAATGAATTGAGAGTTTAATGTTCTTATTTGGAGCTTTGTAGCCTATCATGCGTAGCACGTGCGGCCCTACGGGGTTTCCTTATGACAGATGACATTTGAACAATGCCTTGGAAACTTCATACCTCTCAACCCTTGCCTGATCTTGGAAGAGCTGCTTCAAGTGTGCGATCATATCGACTGCATTCATGTTCTCATGTTCCTTCTGAATCTTAGAGGTCATGGTGCAAAGCATTAGAAAGGCCGCATCATTAGCGTCATCAACACGCTTCTGATACGCCTTTAGGGCAGCATGAGTGTTGTTTTCTGGAGCATCGGGATAATACAGAAATGATATACCAATACAGCTCAATACAGAAGTACACTTAGAATAGAAAACTGCAGTGAAGAATGCAGTAAACTTTTGTGGAATGAATTGAGAGTTTAATGTTCTTATTTGGAGCTTTGTCAATCCAGAAACTTGTCTCTCACTTTTACCCGTTGAGTATTTTATGTTGTTTCATCAAAGTGAGCTCCATTTATACTGTTTGAAGCTCTGCAAATCTTCCCAGATTTTCAGCAACAACTTCCTATTTTGTAGGCAACAAATTTGACTCTCTTTAACAGCTTTCTCCAACGGATAGTTGATCACAATATTCAGATATATTGTTGTGATCTTGTCCTTAAGCAATCTGAGAAGCTGTCATGAGTCTCTGATTGAACACAGGATCAAATTTTCAAACTATCTCTAAATCTCCAAAAGTTCAGTTTAGGAAACAATCCTGCAAATCTTGGAAATACAATTTCCTGCAATATCAAAGTCAAAAAAATGATATTTTATGATCAACCGTGTTATAATAATTTGTCTTTCATCATCTAATAACAGTGAATCAAACATATGAAAGATAGAGAGGGAATCAACTCAGAGAGCTTGCAGAAAACTCCCCCTGAGAATGTTCACACAAGTTAAATAGTTTCAAGGCTTTGAATCCAGTTTCAAGGCCTTGAAAATAGCTAAACTTTATTCAAGCCTCTGAGAACTGATTCAAGGATTTTAAAGATGATTCAAGGACTTGAAATAGCTGAACTATTCCAAGCCTTGCACAACCTGATCTTACAATCTCCCCCTTGATGAAAGACAAAACCAAATTTGATTTGATCCTTAGTCTCTGCAAAAAATACTGATTAGTTTACCATGTATAACATAGTAATTCCAAAAAGATCCAACTTATTCAAATTGCCAACAAAAAGTAAACGGTTCAACAAGATGCAAGAATTAAACCTAGAAAGCTAAACCTAGAATTTTCTCCCCCTTTTTGACTTTCCTCAAAAAATGATAGAAAATATGTTGGATCAAGTGTCTGGAAAATTTTGAAAACTTAAAGAAAATCAGAGAATGTGGAAGAAAGAGTAGGCAAAATTAAGGTTTTGTGGCTTGATCCTCAGCTTGATCTCCTCCTTCTTCACCACTGTCTTCAGCATCAGTCTTCTCTTGTACTTCCTGATCCTCTTCAATCCTACCACCAGTAGTCACTTCTTCATTCTTATCCTTTGTATCAGTCTTTGGAGATTTCTTCTTCTTATTCAAAGTAATCAACAGATCATCTGAGTCAGGGCTATTGACTTCATCTTCTTCATGTGAGGCCTGTTCTTCTACCTGCTTTCCCTTATCTGAAACTAGAGCGACCTCTTCCTGGTCTGAATGTTCACTAGGAAAATCCTTTTCAGAGTCTCCTTTATTTGTACCTTCATCATCCTCAGGAACATCAAGCAAAGTCATGCTTCTGAAGATGCTTTCCACCATGTACTTGACTTGCCCAATTTCACTTTCAAGTCCATAAACAGTTGTTTTGATATCCTCCATGTCCAACTCCAACCCATCAAGTCTCTGATTCTCTGTTGGCTGAGAAGTCTGACTTGAAGTGGGAGTCAAGGTCTTGGGCTTAGGAAACTTCTTTGCACCTAGTCTTCTTCAGTCAATTATTATTAAAGCTTCCATGTTTTTTCCTTGGTTTTTACCACTCCAATTTTCTCAAAGGCTTTATCATTAAGTACTCCAAATCCAGAAGTGACTGATTCCTCTCCAGTAGTTGGAATCCCAATGTGTTCAAAGAACAAAGTGAGCAAGTTTGCATAGGGCAGAGGATGTTTCCTTTGACTGGTAAGGCTAAAGAGCATATGTTCAATCACTAGTTTTGGGAGATCAATCTCATAGCCATGCATAACCAGATACATGACGTGCAGCATTCTCTCAGTCACCAATTCTCTAAAGTGCTCTCTGGGAAAAATACACCTAACCAGGATGGTATGAAGGACTTTGGCTTCAAATTTTAAAACAGAATGTGTTAACTGTTTGACTAAGGTGGAGATGTTTGGAAGAAAGAACTCATCTTTGGCTAGCTTCAGGGTTTCTGACTTTGGTGGATGGTTGCTAGTGTCATATCTCTTTGGACAGCCTAGCACATTGGCAAACTCAGAGTGATCCAACTCAATTACTATCCCATCAAATTTAGATTTGATCACCAAATGTGCAGATCTCTTAACTTGTGTCATATTCAGGTAGAAGAGTCTGGTGAGTCTAGGGTAGGCTAACTCTCTAGGATTCAGCATAGACCACTGAGAGCTCTTCTTTAACATAGAGATGCACTTAAGTTTCATGTTTTCCACCACATGCTTACTGATCATACTACAGAAACCAATAGATCTTGAAGCAAAACCATCTAACCACTGACCTTTAGAGATATTTGAGACAAACCAAGTCTCATCTGGAGATGAGTTCTTTGTTGAGGCATTTGAATAGATTTGCAGGGCCTTCTCCAATTGATCTTTTGGATGTGCTTCTGTCACCTTTCCTTTCCCTTTTTCTGCTTGAGTTGGTTTTTTCTTCAGCTTCTTAGAACTAATGATATCTCCTTTAGGTTGCTTCTCTGTAACAACCCTTTCTTTCTGTTTCTTCTTTTATGAGGAGGAAGTTGCAACCTTCTTGACCTTCTTTTTGGGTGGAGGAAGATATGGAACTGCCTTTTCACTAGGGGTTCTAGAGCTAGAATCTCCACTGACTTCTTGAGCTTCATCCACTACTGCCTTTCTTTTCTTCTTTGAAGCAGGTTTAGATCCTCCAGCCATCTTGATTATGTCTGAGTTTCTCCTTGTGCTCATTAGGGTTTGGGAAAAGAATAGAGAGAGGTGGAATGATACGGAGAGAAGGAGAAGAGAAGAATATAAATACTGAGAGAGTTTGATTTTCAAAAGGAAACAAGAATATCTCTCTGATCTCAAAAAGATTTGCAATAGTCAGAGAAAGTTCAAATCTTTAATGCCGTTGAAAAATAAAATATCTAATACTATTTTTGGCTAAAACAAATTTTTGAAAAGGGTAGGGACTATATTATACAAATATCTACAGAGATATCACCCAACACAGTAAGATCCATGTTTATTGACTATCAATGTAGCAGACTTATTTTCAAGGCTTTGAAAAGGTTTTCAAGGTCTTGAAAAACTGTAACACTGCAACAGATAAAGATCAAGGATTTGAAATGATTTTCAAGGCTTTGAAAATCAGTTCAAAACTTTGAAAAGACATACAACTTACCTTGCTTACCTGATGCTCCCCCTAAACCAATGCATCTTTATTTAGCATTCCCAATTCCAATCTCAGAGCTGAGAATCTTTCATATGCTTATAGTTGAGTGAAGATATTTGAAATTTGCATGTTAGTGGCAACAAATTCAAGAACAATATCACCTTTCTCAGCATGATCTCTGATGAAATGGTGTCTGACATCAATGTGCTTGGTTCTTGAGTGTTGCACTGGATTCTTTGTAATTAAAATTGCACTAGTGTTATCACACCTGATAGGTATGCTCTTGAAATCAAATCCAAGGTCTTAGTTGTTGAGCAATCCATAGTACTTGTGAACAACATGCTCCTGCAGCTATATATTCAGCTTCAGCTGTTGATAGAGAAACTGAATTCTGCTTCTTGGAATGCCAACTGATCAGTGATGATCCAATATATTGGCAAGTTCCTGAAGTGCTCTTCCTATTAACTTTGTAACCTGCAAAGTCTGCATCTGAAAATCCATGCAAAGAGAAATTAAAATGTTTTGGATACCAAAGCCCTAAGTCTTTGGTTCCATTGAGATATCTGAATATTCTCTTCACAACAGTTAAGTGTGATTCCTTTGGATCAGCTTGAAATCTAGCACACATGCATACACTAAACATTATATCTGGTCTGCTTGCAGTGAGATAGAGTAATGATCCAAGCATACCTCTATACTCTTTTACGTTGACAATCTTAACAGATTCATCCTTGTATAAAGACAGTGTAGAACTCATAGGAGTCTTAGCTTCCTTACATTGAGCCATGCTATATTTGCTTAGTAAGTCTCTTGTGTACTTGCTTTGATGAAGAAAGATGCCCTTCTTCAACTGAAGTATTTGAAGTCCTAGGAAGAAGTTCAACTCTCCCCTCATGCTCATTTCAAATTCCCTGCTCATAATACTTGAGAATTCTCTACACAATTAATCATTAGTTGCTCCAAACAATATATCATCAACATATATATGAAATACAATCAATTCTTTCTAATGAGTCTTTATGAAAAGAGTCTTGTCTACTAAACCTCTTTTGAAATCATTTTCAAGCAAAAACTTTGACAGTCCTTCATACCAAGCTCTTGAAGCTTGTTTCAAACCATAGAGAGCTTTGTCAAGTTTGTAAACATGATCTGGAAATTTGTCATTTTCAAAACCAGGAGGTTGTGCCACATAAACTTCTTCTTGTAAGTAGTCATTCAAGAAAGAACACTTTACATCCATTTGAAAAAGTTTCATGTTCTTGTGAGATGCAAATGCAAGTAAATTTCTAATTGCCTCTAACCTGGCAACTCGAGAAAAAGTTTACTCATAATCAATACCTTCTTATTGATTGTAACCTTCAGAAACTAACCTTGCTTTATTTATGATCACATTGCCACTTTCATCTAACTTATTTCTGAACACCCATTTGGTACCTATGACAGACTGGTTTGTAGGTGGAGGAACCAGGTTCCAAACCTTATTACTTTCAAACTCATTGAGTTTACTTTGAATAGCAATGATCCAACCTGCTTCTTGTAAAGCTTCCTTCGCAGTTTTAGGTTCTACAAGAGAGATAAAAGCATTAAAAACACATAAGTTATTCAACTGTGATCCAGTTTGTGTACCGGTGGTTGGATCTGAGATGATATTATCAACTGGATGAGATGAGAGATATTTTAATCTCTTTCTTGGAGACCATGGTTCAGGCTCTCCATAGATCTTCTCTGGTCTTGAAGTAGTGGCTTTTTCACATGTATCCTTCTGATCATCTTCTTCAAGGCTTTGAGGCTTATTTTCAAGGCCTTGAACACCATTTTTAAGGTCTTGAAAATGTCTTATATTTTCTTCTGAGCCTTTCTTGAATCTCAGTGGATTCTCAGCTTCTTCCTCTGATTCATGCTTATTCAAATTCAAGTCTGCAAAGTTTTCACTCTAAGAACCATCATAGCTTTCATAAAAAATAACATGAATGCTCTATTCAACCAATTTGGTTCTTTTATTATAAATTCTATAAGATTTTACATTCAGAGAGTAACCAAGAAATATACCTTCATCACTTATTGCATCAAACTTACCAAGATTGTCTTTTCCATTGTTATGGATAAAGCAAGTGCATCCAAAGGTCCTGAAGTATGAAATGTTTGGCTTCCTCCCTTTGAATAGTTCATAGGGGGTCTTATTCAAAATAGGTATGATCAAGCACCTTTTCAAAATATAGTTTGTTGTATTCACAACTTCTGCCCAATAATGCTTTGGCAGCTTGTTCTCAAGAAGCATTGTCCTTGACATATTTTCAAGAGTCCTGTTCTTTCTTTCAACAACACCATTCCGTTGAGGAGTTCTTGGAGCAAAAAATGTGTGAGTAATACCATGCTTATCACAGAACAAATCAATTCTAATTGATCAAATTCTCTACCATGATTACTTCTAATTTAATCTATAGGTAGGTTTTCATAGATTGAAGTTCTCTGCAAAGCTTTGAAAATTCAGAGAGAGCTTCAGATTTTTCTTTGAGAAACATAACCCAAGTATATCTAGAAAAATCATCTCCAGCAACTAGCATTTACCTTTTAGCTTTTGGAGTAGGAGTTCTCATAGGACCACAGAGATCCATATGAAGCAGTTCAATAGGTCTAGTTGTACTTACACACTTCTTTGGCTTGAAGGAGCTTCTGGTCTATTTTCCTTGAGCACAGGCCTTGCAAATTTCATCTTCTTTGAACTTAATGGATGGAAATCCTCTCACCAAGTCTTTGGAAATCAAATCAAAGTATGCAAGCTGATATGACCAAGCTTCCTATGCCAAAGCTTTGAATCCTCTTTCAAGGCCTTGAGGCACTTCAAACTTTTACCTGCAACTTTGTTAGTCTAAAAAGTATAAACATTGTTTGATATAGAGGCTGTGAGAATGCAATCTCCTGATTTATCATTTTGCACCACACACTTCTCTTTATCAAAGATAACTTTGTTGCCATTATCACAAAGCTGAGATACACTAAGCAAGTTAAATTTCAAACCTTCAACTAGATACACATCAGAAATAGAGTTTTCAGAATTTATTCCAACTTTACCAATACCAAGAATATTGCATTTTCCTTTGTCACCAAGTGTAACTGAACCTTCTGATTGCTTCTTTAATTCTGAGAATCGAGATCTCTTTCTACTCATATGTCTTGAGCAACCACTGTCCATAAACCAATTCTGTTCTTTGATGTTTGTGACAACCTGCAAACACCAATCACTGCCTTACCCAGTTGTTAGACCAAGTGTGGAATTTGGATTCATATTCAGGATCAACCATGTTAGGTGGTCTAACCCCTTTAGGAACCCGAATTTGCTTAACTTGTCCTTTAAGTTGAAAAGGAAAAGTGTTCCTCATTATGTGAGGGCCTCTTCTTCTGAAAGGACAAGTAACATGACCAGTTTTGCAACAGTAATGACATTTAGGAGAAGTTTTGTTTCCATCTTTCACAAATCTGATATTATTCCTCCTTGGAAAGTTTGGATTAAATCCAATACTAGCTTTGTGAACAGACTCTGAACTTCCTCCAAGAATAAAGTTCAACTTGTGTTCTGATCCAACAAGCTTGACTTTGACCAATTCAGATTCTTGAAGTTTCTCAGTAAGAGTAGTCTTTTGTTTATCTAATTCATCAATCTGATGTCTTAGATTGACAAGGCTGTCACTCATTGAGGAGTTTTCAGTGACTATTTCCTTAACTTGTGTTTTCAAGGCTTTGAAACTGGTTTTCAAGGCCTTGAAATCACTGCCAGTTTTCTTCTGAGAGATTTCAAGATTCTGATTTAGGCAAACAAGTTGTAAGTTTTCTTTTGCTTGCTCATGAACTTTTTCCTTCAAAAGTCTGATCTATTTCAGATAATCTTACTCATTTAAAAGCATTGTTCTGAGATATTCTGAAAGAGCTTCTTTTGGTTTTGAAATCAGATAATTTACCATTACCTCAATGTTATTCTCTTAACTTTCATCATGTTTGGCCATGAAGCATATGTTGGAATGTTCTTCTTCAGATTCAGATTCACTAGAGCTATCTGAATTACTCCATGAAGCTATCATGGCTTTCTTTCTTTTGTCATGATCTTTCTTTTGAAAGATCTGACTTTTCTTATGTGGGCAATCTCTTATCAAGTGTCATGCATCACCACATTCAAAGCAGTTCATAACTTTTGATTTATTTTGTGAAGAGGACTTACCTTTGTAGTCCTTGCTACTGGATGATCTATGCCTTTCTCTGTTGAAGTCTTTGTTTCTAAAGTTTTTCTTCATTTTGAGAATCCTTGTCAAGGCTTTGGAAATCAAAGCAATTGGATCTTCATCATCACCATCCTCAGTTTCAAGGCTTTGTGTTCTCTCATTCTCTTTGGCTTTGAGAGCTAAGTTCTTGACACTATCTGGGAGTTCTCCAGCAGCTTCATTCATAGATATCTCATGTGTCAGAAGCTTCCCTTGTAGGTCATCAAGTTGTAGAGTTGAGAGATTCTGAGCTTCTTCAATAGTTGTAGTCTTCGGTTCCCACTTTGCCTTTGGAAGACTTCTTAATATCTTCCTCACCTTTTCTTCATTGGAAAAATGTTTTCCCAGTGAACTAAGGTTGTTTACAATGTCTGTGAACCTCTTGAACATGTCTCTGATAGATTCATCTGGATTCATCTTGAATAGCTCATATTGTTTGAGATAGATGTTGATCTTGGTTGCTTGACTTGACTGGTTCCCTCAAAGGTAACCACAAGCTTAGCCCAGATTTCTTTAGTAGTAGTGCATCCAGAGATCCTGTTGAATTCATCTGTACACAAAGCACAATACAAAATGTTAATAGCTTTGTAGTTCTTAGAAAATTGCTCTAATTCAGAAGAGGAGAGTGAGTCTTTAGTTTTGGGGGGTTTTAATCCCATCTTTCTCTGTGTAGAAAGTATGAGGTCCATTTTGGATAATGGTCCAAATCTCTAGATCTTGATCTATGATGAACATTTTTATCAAGGCATTCCAGTGAGCGAAATTTTCTCCACAAAATAGAGGAGGTCTGTGAGGAGCTCTTCCCTATGAGAAACCACCATCACCTGCAGTACTCATGATCACCAAATGGTTAAATCTATACAGTGATCCAAGCTCTGATACCAATTGAAAGTGTGAGTGTGCAGGTGTTAATGCAGCTAAGATACTCTAGAAGGGGGGGTGAATATAGTATGCCAACTTTTTGAAAAACTTGCTAGGAAGATAAAGACTAGTGCAAACAGTGAAGTTCAAGGCCTTGAAAACCAATTCAAGCCCTTGGAGGAGATGCAGACAGTATAAAGCAAGTAAGCCTTTTTCAAGGCCTTGAAAACAAGTTCAAAACCCTTGAAAAAACATACAATTTTGTATTCTGCAAATACAATGAAAAAGAATGAACTGAAAATGCAAGAGACAAGTGATTTATAGAGTTAAGTCCACTTGGACCTACGTCTCTACCTCAGGAATTAGATCCCTGCATCAACTCAATTCTTACAAATCAAAAGCTAAGCCGTAGAACTCAAGCACATAGAGTTCCCTTACTCTGTTACAGCTTTTGGTTCCCAACCTGTCTAGTACCTGCTCTAGCTAACTGATTAACTAAGAATTCTCTATTTTTCACCTTGAACAATCCTTGAGAATAGATATAGAGATAATACAGAAATGATTTACCAATACAGCTCAATTCAGAGCTACACTTAGAATAGAAAACTGCAGTGAAGAATGCAGTGAACTTCTGTGGAATGAATTGAGAGTTTGATGTTCATATTTGGAGCTTTTTCAATGCAGAAACTTGTCTCTCACTTTTTCCCGTTGAGTATTTTATGTTGTTGCTTCAAAGTGAGCTCCATTTATACTGTTTGAAGTTATGCAAATCTTCCCAGATTTTTAGCAACAACTTTCTATTTTGTAGGCAACAACTTTGACTCTCTTTAACAGCTTTCTCCAACGGATAGTTGATCACAATCTTCAGATATGTTGCTGTGATCTTGTCCTTAAGCAATCTGAGAAGCTGTCATGAGTCTCTGATTGATCACAGGATCAAAGTTTCCAACTATTTCCAAATCTGCAAAAGTTCAGTTTAGGAAACAATCCTGTAAATCTTGGAAATACAATTTCCTGCAATATCAAAGTCAAACAAATGATATTCTATGATCAAACGTATTAGAACAATTTGTCTTTCATCATCTAATAACAGTGAATCAAACATATGAAAGATAGAGAGGGAATCAACTTAGAGAGCTTGAAGAAAACTCCCCCTGAGAATGTTCACACAGGTTAAACAGTTTCAAGGCTTTGAATCCAGTTTCAAGGTCTTGAAACTATTTTTAAGCCTCTGAGAACTGTTTTAAGGATTTGAAAGCTGATTCAAGGCCTTGAAATAGCTGAACTATTCCAAGCCTTGCACAACCTGATCTTACAACATTATTTCTATTTCTTGTTTGGACAAGGATGGTTTTACTATTTCAATAAAGAACAATTGTTGTTCCATTTATTTTGATAGTATTCACTATTGTAGTGCGCAATTATTTAATGGATTATATCCTTGATCTAAGCAATCCTGTCTATAACATTAATACTAAGGGGATTAAAATGAATAATTTAAATCCTACTTATCTATGGCATTGTCGTTTAGGCCACATAAATGAGAAACGTGTATTTAGACTCCATAAGAATGGATTTATAGACTCATTTGATTTTGAATCTTATGAGACATGTGAGGCTTGTTTATTGGGAAAAATTAGAAAGTCCCCTTTCAATAAGAAAGGTGATAGGACTAGTGAGCAATTGGCGCTAGTACATACTGATGCATGTGGTCCATTTGCCACGCCTTCCAGGGGTGGTTATGTCTACTTCATCACGTTTACTGATGATTTCAGTAGATATGGATGTGTATACCTTATGAAGGCCAAATCTGAATCCTCTGAAATGTTCAAAGAATTCAAGAATGAAGAAGTAGCTTGGCAAATGTATCAAGGCTCTACGATCAGATCGTGGAGGAGAATACTTGAGCCAAGAGTTTGACGACTATCTTAGAGAGTGTGGGATAATATCCCAACTTACTCCACCCGGAACTCCACAATGGAATGGCGTGTCCGAGAGGAGAAATCGAACTCTATTAGATATGGTTTAATCTATTATGTGTCAAGATGATCTTCCATTATCATTTTGGGGATATGCTCTATTGAGTGCAGCTTTCACCATTAACCGTGTTCCATCCAAGTCATTCATGAAGACACCGCATGAGATGTGGAGTGGGAGGCGTCCCACAGTGTCGTTCATGAAGATTTGGAGATGCGAAATCTATGTTAAACGTTTACAATCAGACAAGCTAGGGCCTAAGTCGGACAAATACAAATTCGTGGAATACCCTAAGGAAACTAAGGGATATTATTTCTACAATCTAACTGAGAATAAAGTGTTTGTTGCTCGGACCGGCGTGTTTCTAGAAAGAGAGTTTGTCTCTAAAGAAGCAAGTGGGAGGATTATAGAACTTGAAGAAGTTCAAGAACCACAAAGCATTGATCCTACTATGGAACATGAACAGGAATCACAAGAAGTTGTGGAACAGCATGTTCAAGTAACACAATTGCTTCGTATATCTAGTAGAGTGCGCCAGGATCCATAGAGGTATGGACTTCTCATGACTGAATATGGTGACACGATGCTCATAGATGATAAGCCTACTACCTATGAAGAGGCCATGAAAGGGCCAGACTCTCAGAATTTGCCTGAGGCCAAGAGATCCGAGATGGAATCCATGCACACCAACAAAGTATGGAATTTGGTGGAACCACCCGAAGGGGCACGACCCATAGGGTGCAAGTGGGTCTTCAATAAGAAGATGGACATGGATGGTAATGTGATTACCTATAAGGGTCAATTGGTGGATTAAGGAGTCAGGCATATTCATGGTATTGACTATGATGAAACCTTTTCACCAGTCGCAATGACCAAATTTATCCGAATCTTACTTGCTGTCGCAGCATACTACGACTATGAGATTTGGCAGATGGATGTCAAAACAACATTCATGTATGGGAATCTCCTCGAGGATGTGTACATGACACAACCTGAGGGTTTTGAAGATCCAAAGCAAGCCAACAAAGTCTGTAAGCTACAACGATCCATTTACAGATTGAAGCAAGCTTCTAGGAGTTGGAATCGACGTTTTGATGAAGTATTCAAAGAGTTTGGCTTCATCAGAAACGAAGATGAGTCTCGGGTCTACAAGAAGGTTAGTGGGAGCTCTATTGCTTTTCTGGTCTTGTATGTAGATGACATACTACTATTGGAAACGACATTCCCATGCTGCAATCTGTCAAAGATTGGCTAGGTAAGTGTTTCTCAATGAAAGACTTAGGTGAAGCAGCCTATATATTCGGTATAAAGATCTATAGAGATAGATCTAAGAGGATGCTCGGACAAAGTCAAAGTACATATATAGACAAGCTGCTGAAATGGTTCAGCATGAAAGATTCCAAGAAGGGATTCTTGCCCATGTCGCATGGAATTACTCTTTCGAAGAGTTGTTGTCCCTCCAATGAGATTGATAAGGAACACATCAGCAGGGTTCCCTATGTCTCGACCATAGGATCCATCACGTACGCCATGTTATGTACTAGACCATATGTGTCATATGCTTTGAGTATGACAAGCAGATATCAGTCCAATCAAGGTGAGAGTCACTGGATTGCGGTTAAGAACATCCTAATACTTGAGAAGAATTAAGGATGCATTCTTCATATTTGGAGGTGATAAAGAGTTGCGTGTAAGGGGTTACACGGATGCAAGCTTCAGACCGACTGAGATGATTTCAGATCACAGTCAGGGTTTGTATTTTGCCTAAATGGAGAAGCGGTAGCTGTAAGAGATCCAAGCAAGAGACGATGGCTGATTCTACAACAGAGGCTGAGTATATTGCTGCAAATGGCGCAGCAAAAGAAGTTGTTTGGATTAGGAAGTTCATAACTGAGCTTGGTGTCGTTCCTGGCATTGCGGATCAATTGGAGTTGTATTGTGACAACACTAGAGCGATCGCGCAATCGAAGGAACCCATGTCGCACCAGAAATCCAAGCACGTACTCAGGAAGTTCCATCTTATTCGAGATATTGTCGAAAGAGGATACGATCGGATATGCAAGATTCCTACATATGAGAATCTCTCAGATCCTCTTACAAAGCCGCTTGTTCAACGCAAGCATGAAGGGCACACTAGGAGAAGTGGCATACGATATGCACCGGATTGGCTCTAGTGCAAGTGGGAGACTGTTGGAATAGGTGCCCTAGAGGCAATCTAGTTTAGTATGAACAATAAATTGGCTAGAACATTCATTGTATTATTTATTGGATATTTAATATAATGAAGTCCTTAGATTTACAATTGTGTTGTTTATCTAAAATGTCCCTAGGCCATTATAATGATTAATGGGACAATCATCTATAGACTAGTATGGGGTTGGAGTGATATGGAGATATCATGATCCAACACATGGGTATGTATTATGAGTAATGGCATACTGGATTGACCCAACGCCGAGAAGGCTACATACATGTTATGTAAAGTCACAAGTGCTTCTCGCGGTGACAACGGTATTATCATCCTTAGACTTGAAGTCACTAGATCATCTAGTTGTGGATTATTGTGATTTTGGTAGTGTCAAATGCTACACCGTGACTGGGAAGCCATAAAGGCGTGTACCGGATACAATAAAAAGCAAGCTTAGAGATCGTAGTAGACGTATATAGGATTTGTCCCTCCCACATAACGGGAGAAAATATCCTTGGCCACTCGAGGGATAGTGCTTATAGAATGTCTGGCCAGACTCAAATAAATCAATATAGGATATTGATGTTATTTGCAAGAATAAGGCTATTCCCAGGATCGAGGAACTATGGATTGGATATACGAGTGTGACTTGTATGTCTCGTGTTCAATTCGGATATTGTGAAAAAGGGATGAGACAATACTTGCACAAGGTTTGTCATGATGACTATTCTATTTGTTGGCTAGAATGGATGTCTTGCTAGAGGCCGCTCCATATTAGTAAATAGTTACTACAAACTAAATAGAACATATGGGGTCACACACCATGTAGAGGTGACCTAGACTTGGTAAATAGTGAATTAATATGATTAATTAATTTGAAGGATCAAATCGCAACAACTTGCTAACTTAGTAGGACTAATATGCAAGTTGGACTAATCCGAACTTGAGTAGGATTAGGATGGGCCTTTACGTAGTAACAAGGATTTGTTGGACTATATAAAGGATGCTCCTAGCTTCTTTCCCTACAAATTATGCTCATAACATACTTAGAGTAGGAGAGAAGGAAGGAGGGAGCAAGACAAACAAGGAGGCTGAAGCCCCCCTTGCCGTCCGCCCATCCCGTCGGGAACAAGAGAGGCCGCCCCTCTCTTTGCTGCTCCGTTGCGTGATTTCTTCATCCTCTTCCACTCCTCCTAGCTATCACAAGGCGTTTGGAAGATCTAGATCTCACCTCTAGGCGTGGATCAACCGTAGATACGTGATAAATTTCTCGTTAGAAGTCATCAAGGAGACCTCAAAGGTACTTAACACTATTCTCTTACCATCTTCATGAATTCTCTTCCTGTGATCCTTGGAGGGTCTGGATAGGATAATTATATTATTCTTACGTTGCGTATCCATGATCAAAACCCTACACCCCACCACCACTACCCGGTGCAGGCGTACCACCTGGCAACAATGGAGGTAATAACAGTGGAAATAATGGAGGTAACAATGGGGGGGACAATGAGCAGAATGTTGTGGCACAAGTCAACAACGCTGAAATTGAAGACCTCCCTATGGTATACTATTTCAGAACTACACCAGCATGCTATCAACCTACCATGGTTAGGCCACAGATCAATGCACAACACTTCGAGTTGTGCCATCACATGATTAATATGGTTCGTGATGAGTGCACATTCAATGGAGCTCCAGGAGATGACCCCAACCACCATCTACTCGTGTTTGAGCAAATTACATTGACTTTGCATGACCAAAGAGTTCCAGATGAAACTGTTAAGCTACTACTATTTCCCTTCTCTTTATCTGGAAAAGCCAAGAAGTGTCTTATGGAACAGCCAGCTGGGAGTATTGTGACACGCGTAGATTGCTGTCATGAATTTCTGAGGAAATATTTGCCACCATCCAGAGTCGCTCAGCAAATGGCTAAGATTACAAAGTTCACTTAGGAAGAAGACAGCTCATTGGGATACGCATGGAGAAAGTTCAGCCAAATTCTTCATAGATGTCCGAATCATGGGGAGCCATGGCACAAGCTCCTCCATTATTTCTACAACGCATTGGACAAGAAAACAACTGATCAGTTGGATATGATAGATGGAGGTAATTTTATGGGGCTTGGAACACAGCGAGCTTAGGATTTTCTGAACAAACTATCTAAGAGAGAGAGACTACGAGGTCTGAGACTCGTAGGTATTCGAAACCTGGGGATGCAGCCTTAGTCAACAAAATTGAGTCTATGGAACAAATGCTTGAATCCATGACCTCAGCATTTCAAGGCATGCAATCTCCATCACAGGTAAAGCCCGTGAGTGGGTTACTAACAGATGAGAGTCAGGGGTACGATTGTAGTGTTGAAGATGTGAATTTTATGAGACACCATAAGTGGCCTAATACTTATCATCCCAACAACCGCAACCACCCAAACTTTAAATATGCCAACCCAAATAGTGGAATTTATGCACCAGGTCAGCAACCTACTTCTCAGTATCAAGCTCAGAGAAAAGTTTCGCGGTAGCAGGCACAACAACAGCAAAAGCCAGACTTGTACATCATATTATAAAATATAAATGAGAAGTTGATTTCCATGGAAGCTAAAATGAAAAGTCATGAGACGTAGATTGGCCAGATAGCCAATCAAAATACTAGACTTCCACCTGGAATACTTCCGTCTAACACAATCACTCCACCGGAACAGCTAAAGCCTATCCCTAATCGCAGTGGGACAAACACTAAGGATCCTCCATATCCTACCCACGCGCTAGCCGAGGCGACTAAGGCCACTGAAAAAGTATTAAATGAAGAAATTCCCGTGCCTACCGTGATTCCCCAATCAAAGAACACGAGTAGGAAGTCGGAGGAGAAGCCAAAGCCAGAGTATAGTATGCGTGTGCCATACCCGAAGAGGTTGAAGATCCAAGAGGATGCACATCATTTCAAGAAGTTTGTAGATATCTTCAGAAAGTTACACATTAATATCCCCTTTGCGGAAGTCATATCGCAAATTCCCAAGTATGCAAAGTTTCTCAAGGACCTCCTCTCTAATAGGAGGCGCGTGGATGATTTTGAGACTGTGACTCTGAATGAGGAGTGTAGCGCCGTGGTGCAAAAGGCGTTGCCTAAGAAGATGAAAGATCCAGGCGGCTTCATCATTCATGTGACATTGGGAGATGCCTTCCATGGAAGCGCATTATGTGAGCTTGGCGCAAGCATCAATTTGATGTCCACATCCGTGTTTGAGCAGCTAGGCTTGGGGAACCAAAACCGACAAGAATGTTTTTGCGAATGGAAGACCGCACCATTAAACGTCTAAGAGGCGTTTTGGAGGATGTACTGGTGAGAGTTAAAGGACTTATCTTCCTAGCTGACTATGTGATATTAGACATGGAGGCCGATGATGATGTCCCCCTTATCATGGGTCATCCATTCCAAGCCACAGGGAAGACCATTATTGATGTAGCCAACAGAGAATTGACGATGAGGATCAATGATGAGAAATTAGCCTTCAATGTTTTTTAGGCATAAAATTCCCTGCATATGCGGCGAGTGAGAAGTGTTTTGGTGTGGAGGCATACACACTGGATGAGGAGGAAGACATTTTATTGGAGCGACTATACGAGGAACTAGCTTTGCTTGATTCAAGCGAAAAGAAGCAAGCTATGGAGACTCATTGGCGCAAGCCCCTACCCCTCTTTGACGAAAGAAGTAGGATGATTCTTACTCCTTCTCTTTTTACTGCTCCTATTTTAGAATTGAAACCTTTACCCATTCATTTAAAATATTTATATTTCGGATCTAATGAGACTTTTCCTGTGATTGTGTCTGCATGTTTGGAAAGGGAACAGGAGGAGCAACTTCTCAAAGTATTGCAGGGAAGAAAAGCAGCTATGGGATGGACCATAGCAGATATCAAGGGGATCAGCCCCACAGTTTGCCAGCACAAGATCCAGCTCATGGAAGTTAAAAATCCGATAATTCAATTTCAGCCCCGCCTTAACCCTCACATGCAGGAGGTGGTAAAGAAAGAGGTTCTTAAGTGGTTGGAGGCAGGCATCATCTATCCGATTTCCGACAGCACTTGGACTAGCCCAGTGCAGTGTGTCCCTATGAAGGGATGTATTACTGTGGTGGAATGGGATAAAGGTGATCATATTGCTACCCGTTCTATTACTGGGTGGAGAGTTTGCATGGATTACCGCAAACTCAATGATGCCACTTTGAAGGATCACTTTCCTCTTCCATTCGTTGATCAGATGCTTGATAGGCTGGCTTGTCATTCTCACTACTGCTTTCTGGATGGGCACTCCGGGTACAACCAGATAGCGATTGAGTTAGCGGATCAGGAGAAGACGACATTCACGTGTCCCTATGGGACCTTTGCCTTCAGACGCATGCCTTTTGGGTTAAGCAACGCGCCTGCTACTTTTCAGAGGAGTATGATGTCGATCTTCTCAGACATTATGGAGCAGAACTCTGAGGTATTTATGAATGAAGTCATCGGGATTATCGGCGCTGAAATTGAATTATAAACTTCTGCTAGTCACCGACTATTTCTATTAAGTTGAGTGGCACTGACTATTTCAAAGTAGAAACCTATGGGGTATTTATGAATGACATGGAGCAGAAATGAAATTGAATTATCGACTTTTCAAAGTCACCTATGGGATATTTCAAAGTCAACGCGCGTTCAAAGTATTTATGAATGAAGTCACCTGATAATTCAATAGAAATAGAAATAGTCACCTATGGGATATACGAGTGGCGCCTGCTAACAGCGGATCCGATAATTCAATTTCAACGCGCCTGCTAACATGGAGCGGCGCCACCCAACTTAATAGAAATAGTCAGTGATCCTAATTGCTTTTTCTATTAAGCCGATAATTCAATTTCAACGCGCCTGCTACTTTGAGGTATTTATGAATGAAGTTATCGTGATCCCAACTTAATGGACCATCTTCACAATCGCTTCTCGTAGTGCTAATATAATTGCAATCCTTAGACTTGAAGTCACTAGATACTCTAGTTGTGGAATATCATGCTTTGATGTTATTAAACGTTACACCGTAACTGGGTAATCATAAAGGGAGTTATCGGGCATGATAGGAAGCAAGCTTAGGGATCGTAGTGATGTAGAGAGGATTTGTCCCTCCCACATAATGGGAGAAAATATCCACGGCCACTCGAGGGATGAGGCTTATTGAATGTCTGGCCAGACTCAGATGAAACAATATGGAGATATTGATGTTATATGCTTGGATAAGCATATTCCCATGATCGATGAACTATGGATCGGATATACGAGTGTGACTATTTATGTCTCGTGTCCAATCCGGATATGGAGACAAATGGATAGTGCAATATGAGATATTGGGCACATGAGGTTTGTCGGGATCACTGTCTATTTCTATTAAGTTGGGTGGCATGGATGTGTTGCTAGACACCGCTCCATGTTAGTAATAAGTTACTACCAACTAAGAACAAACCTATGGGGTCACACGTCAAATAGAGTAGAAATAGATTTGAGATTAATTAATATGATTAATTAATAAGAATGATCATTATGTAACACCTTGCAAACTTAGTAGGACTAATTTGCAAGGAAGGGACTAATCCAAGTTCATGAAGAACTAGGAAGGCCCTTCATGTAGTTAACAAGGAGTTGTTGGACTATATAAAGGAGGCTCTAGCTTCCTTCCCACTTAATGTTATTAGACATAACACAAGAGAGTGGGAGAGAGAAAAAGAGAGAGAGCAAGACAAGCCTAGAGGCCGACCGCCCCAAGGTCGTCCGCCCCCTTCCCGTCGGCGCCAAAGGAGGGCCGAACCCATCCTTGTCCCTTGTTGTTTGATTCCTTCCTCCCTCTTCCTCCGATACAAGCTAGCACTTGTTGAAGGAAGAATCTAGATTTCACCTCTAGATGTGGATCAAACGTAGAGACGAGGACATCATTCTTAGTGTGATCTCTCAAAACTAAAAGGTACACAATTACTATGTCTCTTATCATGTTATGATGTCTCTTCCTGTGATCCTTGGTGGGCTTTGAGTAGGATTAAAATTTTGTTATTCCACTGCGTTACCTACGTCAAAACCCAACAGTGGTATCAGAGCCACAGGTCGTAGAGCATAACATGATTTTATGTGTTACGATTTCAGTTTAAACACCGTATTATTCTTATTACGCGAAAACTGAAAATAATTGGCATAGGAGATACAAAGTGAATTTGATTCAATATAAACAAGATCTAATTTAACATTGGATGTTAGAATTCTTGAGTTTTATCACATATTATGTGAATTATTGGGTTCTTAAAAATTAGGGTTCATGGGCACATAGTCGAAAAGGAGTTTTCAATTATGGAAACAGTTTTATGGAAACATCCATAAAGGAAACAACCATGCTTGGGCAACAAGGAAGAAGGGAAGGAGGCTAGGGCCAAAACCCTAGCCGTCCGCCCCCTTCCTTGCGCGCCAAGCAAGGGCCGCGGGTCACAAGAGGCGGTCGGCCTTGAGCCGGGCCCAAGTGGCGGGCGGCGGTCCTAGGGGTTCGGCCTAGGCTTAGGTTGGACCCCTTGGACCGTTGTAACCCTAATTACTCAATTTAATTAAAATTGAACAAGCGCGTTAAAAATTGGTTTTAACTGTATTATGTGCTTGATTGCATGGTGGATGGATATGGCCTAGTATTGTGGATGTTTATTGCTTTGTGGTTTGGTTTACGGCCTGCGAGCTGATCAAATTAATGTAATAATTAATTAGCTTTTACGTCCTGCGAGTCGTCTTTTCTCCTCGACATGTGAGGCTTTTATTATTTATTTATTCTAGATGTTAGGCTAGAATTAAAAATATTTAGATGATAGCCACGAGCATGGAGAAGAAGACCGGAGAACCAAAGAAGTCAAAAGACAAAGACGACACCCTCCTAGGCGCGCGGCTATGGTGGATCACATGGAGATGAGCTTGTCACTTTAGGTCAATTGGATATTATCTTTGGCTTGATAATATCTTAGTCTAGGGGCCATATCCATGCCACATTTTTTTAAATTATTTTGTGGATGTTTATTATTTATGTCTTCTTATTTATTTTTGTGTGTATGGCGATACTAGCAAAACGTTAACAAGATAATAATAAACAAGGTTGGTCTTTTATTGTGGATTGCCCAATCCAAATAAGTAGATCATGTTGATTAGATCAACCAAACAAATTAAGAAAATTAAATCCCTCAATTAAATATTGCGTTTTGCCTTCTCTTGCCAAAACACCCTTCATGATCAGGGTTCATTAAAATTCGGGCTTGCCAAAGCAAGGCGATTTTAATTTACCATGGTGTGTTGCGGACGACACAAGCTAGTAATGTGTGTATGTTGAAGCAAGAGGTTGGACGCAACTGGATAAGATTCAATTGGATTGATGAGCCTAGAGGCATGACATTTAGGCATTATCCATGGGATAAAGAATAAAGAGTTATTCACCTAATTGGACCAAGAGTTACATGGGATGCAATTGGAATGGTTCCTACATAAATAACCTATTCTTGGGTGACTTGCCAAAGCAAGCTCAAGAAGAAGTGAAAAAGGGATATTGGACCTACTAGAAAATATAATGATATTTTTCGCATTAATGGTGACGGCTATTAATCTGAGAAAAATAGTGGGAGCTATATTTGATGATCTAGCCATTGTTGAATATAGTTAAATTGTTCAAAATAAATAAATTGCACATTTCTCGTTTTGTAGAATTCCAAATGGCAAACAACAACGCATCGACTTCATCCCGAAGATCTGTCCTTGAAAAGGATAAACTGTCTGGAACGAATTTCCTTAACTGGTACAGAAACTTAAGGATTGTCCTTAAGCAAGAAAAGAAGTTGTACGTCTTGGACACTCCAATTCCAGCCCCGCCACAAGATGATTATGTCTAGCGGATGTGAGGGCACATCAGAAACATATTGATGATTCTAATGACGTGACTTGCCTCATGCTTTGCACCATGACTCCTGAGCTTCAGAAGCAGCACGAGAATATGGAAGCCTATGATATGATCATACACTTGAAACAATTGTTTCAGGAAAAGGCAAGGCATGAGCGCTATGAGGTGTCTAAAGCATTATTCAAGAGTATTCTTGCAGAGGGGAATCCAGTAGGGCCTCATGTTCTCCGAATTATCGGGTACATAGAGAACCTTGAAAGACTGGGATTCCCACAAGTCAAGGATTTGGCAACTGATCTTGTCTTGCAATCGTTACCTCACGGTTATAATCAGTTCATCATGAACTATAATATGAACGAGATCAGTAAGACTCTGTCAGACTTGTTGAACATGCTAAAGACAGCGGAACAGAGCGTCAACAAAGGCAAGTGAAAGGCCATAATGATGGTGCATAGGAATATGGGTAAAGGAGTTTCCTCTACTTCCAAAGGAAAGCGCAAGAAAGTTGCGAAATACAAGGAAGCCCTAAAGCCTAGTGGAGGCGTGGCTAAAGGTGAGTGTCACTACTGCAGCTAGCCGGGTCACTGGAGGTGGAATTGCCCTAAATATCTGGAGGATAAGAAGCTTGGAATAGTGATTCCACCACCAGGTATTTATGTTGTAGACGTCAATCTTTCTATTTCTTCATCTTGGGTATTGGATACTGGATGTGGTTCTCACATTTGTTGAAATGTGCAGGATTTGAAAAGAAGTAGAAGATTGAGTAAAAGGGAGATAGATCTGCGCGTCGGGAATGGAGCAAGAGTTGCTGCATTAGCTGTAGGCGTTTATGAACTATCTTTTCCTTCTGGACTTATTTTAGAATTAGAAAATTGCTTTTATGTGCCTTCTATGAGCAGAAAGATTATTTCCATTTCTTGTTTGGACGAGAAATGTTTTTCTATTTCAATAAAGGACAAGTGTTGCTCCATTTAATTTGATAGTATGCACTATTGTAATGCGCATTTGTCTAATGGATTGTATATCCTTGATCTAAATAGTCCAATCTATAAGATAACTACTAAAAGGATTAAAACTAAAAAATTAAATCCTGCATATCTATGGCACTGTCGTTTAGGCCATATAAATGAGAAACGCATATCTAGACTCCATAAGGATGGACTTCTAGACTCATTTGATTTAGAATCATATGAGACATGTGAATCTTGTTTATTAGGATAAATGACAAAGACCCCTTTCAACAAGAAAGGAGAGAGGACTAGTGAGTTATTGGCGCTCTTACATACCGACGTGTGTGGACCATTCCCCACGCCTGCCAGAGGTGGTTACACCTACTTCATCACATTTACTGATGATTTCAGTAGATATGGATTTGTATACCTTATGAAGGCCAAATCTGAATCCTTTGAATTGTTCAAGGAATTCAAGAATGAAGTAGAGAAGCAACTTGGTAAAAGTATTAAAGATCTACGAT
Source organism: Linanthus parryae (assembly GCA_023055425.1). Taxonomy (NCBI): domain Eukaryota; kingdom Viridiplantae; phylum Streptophyta; class Magnoliopsida; order Ericales; family Polemoniaceae; genus Linanthus; species Linanthus parryae. Next base: position 26,411,029 of record JALGPY010000011.1, on the reverse strand, counting down.
CGGATCGGGGAGGATAATACTTGAGCCAAGAGTTTGATGAGTATCTTAGAGAGTGTGGGATAGTATCCCATCTCACTCCACCCAGAACGCCACAATGGAATGGCTTATCCGAGAGGAGGAATCGCACGCTTTTAGATATGGTGCGATCTATGATGTCTCAAACAGATCTTCCGATATCCTTTTAGGGACATGCTCTAATGACGAAAGCTTTTACCATTAACCGTGTTCCATCCAAATCAGTCATGAAGACACCATATGAGATATGTACTGGGAAGTGTCTCATAGTGTCGTTTATGAGGATTTGGGGCTGCGATGTCTATGAAAAATGTTTACAAACAGACAAGCTCGGGCCCAAAGCGGATAAGTGTAAATTTGTGGGATATCCTAAGGAAACTAAAGGATATTATTTCTACAATCCCACCGAGAACAAAGTGTTTGTTGCTCGGACCGGCGTGTTTCTAGAAAGAGAGTTTGTCTCTAAAGAAGCAAGTGGGAGGGCTGTAGAACTTTTAGAAATTCAAGAACCACAAATCACTGAACCGATGATGGAACATGAACAGGAACTGCAAGTAGTTGTGGAAGAACCTGTTCAGGTAACACAGGAACTTCGTAGATCAGGGAGAGTGCGTCATGAGCCAGAGAGGTATGGACTTCTCGTGACTGAGCCCGATGACGTACCACTCATGGATGATGAGCCTACAACCTACGGAGAAGCCATGAAAGGCCCAGGCTCTAAGAAGTGGCTAGAAGCCATGAGATCCGAAATGGATTCCATGTACACCAACAAAGTATGGAATTTGGTGGAACCACCTGAAGGGGCTCAGCCCATAGGGTGAAAGTGGGTCTTCAAGAAGAAGACCTACATGGATGGCAACATAGTTGCCTATAAGGGGCGATTGGTAGCCAAAGGGTATAGACAGATTCATGGTATTGACTATGATGAGACCTTTTCACCAGTCGGCATGACTAAATCCATTCGAATCCTACTTGCTATTGCAGCATACTACGACTATGAGATTTGGCAAATGGATGTCAAAACAACGTTCCTTTATGGGAACCTCCTCGAGGATGTGTACATGATACAATCAGAGGGTTTTGAGGATCCAGAGAATGCCAACAAAGTATGTAAGTTGCGAAGATCCATTTATGGATTAAACAAAGCTTCTAGGAGTTGGAATCGACGTTTTGATGACGCAGTCAAAGAGTTTGGCTTCATCAAAAACGAAGATGAGCCTTGTGTTTACAAGAAGGTTAGTGGGAGCTTTGTAGTATTTCTGGTCTTGTATGTGGATGACATACTAATCATTGGAAACAACATTCCTACTTTGCAATCTGTTAAAGATTGGCTAGGAAAGTGCTTTGCAATGAAGGACTTAGGAGATGCAGCCTACATACTTGGTATAAAGATCTATAGGGATAGATCTAGAAGGCTGCTCGGCCTAAGTCAAAGTACATATATCGACAAGGTGTTGAAGAGGTTCAACATGCAAGATTCCAAGAAGGGATTCTTGCCCATGTCGCATGGAGTCACTCTTTCTAAGAATGACTGTCCCTCAAATAAAATTGAGAAGGACCGCATGAGTAGGATACCCTATGCTTTGGCCATAGGATCCATCATGTACGCCATGTTGTGTACTAGACCAGACGTATCATACACGTTGAGTATGGTGAGCAAATATCAGTCCAATCCAGGTGAGAGTCATTGAATTGCTGTCAAGAACATCCTAAAGTACTTAAGAAGAACTAAGGATGCGTTCTTGATATTTGAAGGTAAGGAAGAGCTAAGTGTAAAGGGTTACACTGATGCAAGCTTTCAAACCGACAAAGATGACTACAGATCGCAGTCTGGATACGTGTTTTACGTAAATGGAGGAGCAGTGAGCTGGAAGAGTTCCAAGCAAGGGACAGTTGCTGACTCTACAACAGAAGTTGAGTACATTGCTGCTGCGGAAGCAGCAAAAGAGGCAGTTTGGATAAAGAAGTTTATCACTGAGCTCGGTGTGGTCCCTAGCATCGTGGATCCCATAAATTTGTACTGCGACAACTCCGGGGCGATCGCACAAGCCAAGGAACCAAGATCACACTAGAAATCAAAGAACGTACTTAGGAGATTCCATCTTATTCGTGATATGATCGATCGAGGAGATGTGAAGATGTGCAAGATTCCAACGGATGACAATCTTTCAGATCCTCTCACAAAACCTATTGCACAGCGAAAGCATGAAGGGCACGCCAGATCTATAGGCATACGAGATGCGCCAGATTGGCTCTAGTGCAAGTGTGAGACTGTTGGAATAGATGCCCTAGAGGCAATCTTATATTTAGTATGAACATTATTTTTGGCTAGAATATTCATTTATTATATATTGTGATATTTAATATAATAAAGTCCTTAGATGCAAAGTGTTTTTTATCTTAAATATCCCTAGTCCACTATATTGATTAAATAGGACGATCAAATATAGACTAGTATGTGGGTAGATAGATATGGAGATATCAAGTCTAACACATGGGTATGCATTAGGAGTAATGGCATACTGGATTGACCCACAACGAGAAGGATACATTAGATTATGTTAAAGTCCCAATCGCTTCTCATAGTGCTAATATAATTGCAATCCTTAGACTTGAAGTCACTAGATACTCTAGTTGTGGAATATCGTGCTTTGATGTTATCAAACGTTACACCGTAACTGGGTAATCATAAAGGTAGTTATCGGGCATGATAGGAAGCAAGCTTAGAGATCGTAGTGATGTAGAGAGGATTTGTCCCTCCCACATAATGGGAGAAAATATCCACGGCCACTCGAGGGATGAGGCTTATTGAATGTCTGGCCATAATTAGATGAATCAATATGGAGATATTGATGTTATCTGCTTGCATAAGCATATTCCCAGGATCGAGGAACTATGGATCGGATATACGAGTGTGAATATTTATGTCTCGTGTCCAATCCGAATATGGAGACAAAGGGATAGTGCAATATGAGATATTGGGCAGAAGAGGTTTGTCGGGATCAGTGACTATTTCTATTAAGTTGGGTGGCATGGATGTGTTGATAGACACCGCTCCATGTTAGTAATAAGTTACTACCAACTAAGTGGAAACCTATGGGGTCACTCGTCAAATAGAGTAGAAATAGATTTGGGATTAATTAATATGATTAATTAATAAGAAGGATCTTTATGCAACACCTTGCAAACTTAGTAGGACTAATTTGCAAGGAAGGGACTAATCTAAGTTCATGAAGAACTAGGAATGACCTTTATGTAGTTAACAAGGAGTTGTTGGACTATATAAAGGAGGCTCTAGCTTCCTTCCCACTTAATGTTATTAGACATAACACAAGAGAGTGGGAGAGAGCAAAAGAGAGAGAGCAAGACAAGCCTAGAGGCCGACCGCCCCTAGGCCGTCCGCCCCCTTCCCGTCGGCGCCAAAGGAGGGTCGAACCCCTCTTTGTCCCTCGTTTTTTGATTCCTTCCTCCCTCTTCCTCCGGTTAAAGCTAGCACTTGTTGAAGGAAGAATCTAGATTTCACCTCTAGACGTGGATCAACCGTAGAGACGAGGACATCATTCTTCGTGTGATCTCTCAAAACCAAAAGGTACACAATTACTATGTCCCTTATCATGTTATGATGTCTCTTCCTGTGATACTTGGTGGCTTTGAGTAGGATTAAAATTTTGTTATTCCGCTGCGTTACCTACGTCAAAACCCAACAAAATTTTTCAATGTATTTCTCAAAATGCTGTATTTATAAGTTAAGTTGTTGTTGTGCTGCTGGTGCTTGTTGTGCAGGGGCTGCCTGTTGTATCTGTGGCCTGTGCTGAAAACCTGGTGCATAGACTGCTGCATTAGGGTTTCCGTATCGGAACCCAGGATGGTCACGTGGGCCTGGTCTGTAGCGGCTTGGATCCCACGGTTGTTGCACGTAGTTAGCATCCTCATTCTGAAGTTCTTGGATGGCTGCATCCAAGTCTGGTTCGTCCACTGCTGCTACAGTCCTCTTTTCTGTCTAGACCTTCTTGACCAGGTCTTGCACAACTTTTGTCAGATTATCAATTCGATCATCAGCCACTGGTTTTGCTAATGCGGTGAGCCTGCGGTCATCAAACAGGCGAGTATCCTGTTTGGCTAGTTGCTTCATCAGCTCATAGGCTCCATCTTTAGCTACATGGTACAAAAAATTATCCCAAGCTTCCCTGTCAATCATGTCAGCATTCTCTCTATCCAGAGCATGATAGAATACTTGCAGAATTTTTGCGTCCTCGAAGCCGTGATTAGGGCAATCTTTTTACAAGTCTCATTAACCTGTCCCATGCGTCTACCACCGTTTCTCCCATCTTCTGTTTGAAAGACAAGATTTCACTTTGAAGTTTGATAACCCGAGAAGCGGGGTAGAATTTTTCCAAAAAGTCAGAAACACAGCCTTCCCAGGTTGTGATGGATCTCGGCGGTCTGGCTTCAACTCCTCTGATTCAAGCAGTAGGGAAACGAGATCAATTTTAGTGTGTCTGATTCAACTCCTCTGTATTTGATCTTGTTACAGTAATCTTCAAACTTCCCGAGGAATTCGTTTGGGTCTTCGTCAGCTTTCCCATTGAACGGACAATGGGTCTGGGCAGTTTGGATAGTGGATGATTTCAGATCGAAGTGCTTTCCTGTTATTGGAGGCACTACGATGGCTGGCTCATGTCTTCCAGTAGGAACTTCGAAATTCTCAACTATCGCCCTCCCACATTTGTTGTAGGTTCTCTGGTTGTTCCGGGCAGCAAAGCCTGATGCAATCAGATACTCAATGTAGCGAGCCATCTTGGCTGGGGTGCGTGTCTCAGGTTCTGTGGGTGTATCATCTCTGTGTTCAGACATCTTGGCTCAAGGTCTGCGGTTTTGCTCTTTGAAAGTTTTTCTGGATCTTCGAGTGGTGGCACCAGTTTGCTAGGCATTCTGGGCATACACTTAGAATGGCCTGAAAATCAGAGTTTAAGAGCAGTTTGATAAAGAAGAGAAAAGATAAAAATAAGAGAAAAAACTTCGAAACTAATTCTGATTCCTAAGAGAAACCATTACCGTTCCCCGGCAACGGCGCCAAAAACTTGATAGCGTAAATTTGGGTGTGCTTTTTCGCAAGTGTACGATCAAGTTATAGAGTACGTATTTGTGAATCAGATTATCGAACCCAGGAGAACAGGACGATTTTTAACTTTTGAAAATCAGAACTAATTGCAAAGCTGTAAAAAGGAAGAATAGTTGTGTGTGTTTTACTAAACTGATTTGCAGTAAATAAAAGAAGTGATTGATAACTCCATATTTGGAGTTATATTCGTATATGTTTCCTTACCGTTTTGCGTGTATTCCGATGCGTTTTGATGGATTTTGGACAATTTCTTGCTAAAATTGGAGCATGTTGAGTCTTTGAATGTTAATGATGAGTCCGGGAACTTTTTGCATTAATTTTGACTATATTTTATCACGTTTGATCTTCCGGTATGTTTCTCGTGTTGTGGTTTTCAGGAACCGGGAGCTCGGGACGTGGCATTGGAGCAAAAGTGAACTTCGGAAAAGTTGGAGGCTCAAAGGAATGCTCGGGAAGTGAAGACGACGGGAAAAAGAGCAAGAAGATGGAGTTTTGTTGGTGGCTGCCCAGAAGTAATCGTACGATTACATGGAGGTAATCGTACGATTACCCCTTAGCCAAAATCTCATTCAGCAATTAAACGCAGCAAGTAATCTTACGAAGTAAACGCACAGGTAAACGCAGCATGTAATCGTACGATTACATCAAGGTAATCGTACGATTACCTCTGCTGCCAGGATCGGATTTTTGGGGAAATTTTGCTATTTTGGCATAGTTTTGAGATGTTTGAGCCACGGAAGACTTAGGAAACATTGGGGAACGTGTTTGGCATCAGAAAACACATTGGGAGACGTGCTTGGAGAGCTTGGAGCTAGGTTGGAGAGCTTGGATCATCCGTTTGGCTTCTAATCTTCGTTTCTTCTCTAGTTTTTGATATTGGATCATGAAACTTTGTATTTTGAACATGTTTATGCGTAGCTAAACGCTTATTTCGGGATATCTCGTAGGAAACTAGGGTTTGATCACTACGTATTGTGATTTATGGATTTGCTTGCATGCTTTCTAGCTTAATTGATGAAGTTTTCTCTAGTTATGTGTATTTTACATCTTTCATCTATCTTTTCTATTAGTAGACGTATTAATAGGATTGTTTTAGGTTGTGAATGATAGAGGAATCTACATTCGTTGCCCGGAAACTTGAAATACACACTAGCCGTATCTAGGGTTGAGGAATCTTGCTAGTTAGCTAAGAACAAAGAGTAGAATTAATATCGTAATGCGTGTTTGAACTTGAGTAGGCTAGAGGAATCAGTTATGAGAGTTTAAGCATAGTTATTGGTTGAGACATCTTCAATATAAAATTGCTCGGTTAACTAGAACAAAAACTCATCGTGTTAGTAGAACATAAATCCAACGTAGTGTGAAATACCTAGTGATCCGTAGAGATATCCTGATTTTGACCCATTTTGAGAAACAACCAAATCAACTCGTGCTTATTAATCTTGAAATAATTCTTTGAATTATTTGAGATAATTGTTATTTTTAATTATTAGTAGAAATAGAACAAAACAACTGCGCTTTGCCCACACAAAGAACAAATTTAGTAGTTAATTTACACGAAGTCTCTTGGGTTCGAAAACCCGGATTTCCGGAATATTATCACTACACCGACAACTGTGCACTTGCAGTTGGAGCGTGTCAAGTTTTTGGCGCCGTTGCCGGGGACTTCAGATAAATTAGCTATTATTTTTCTCTTTAGGGATTTACTATTTCAGTTTATATCTGTTACTCACCTGTTTTGTGTGTGTGATTCGTGTTTTCAGGTCTGATTCACTTGGTGCATGTCACGTTCTCGAAACGAGCCTTTGCATCCAACACTTGAAGACCCGGAATCCTTATTGCGAGCATAGAGTAGAGACAAGAGGAAAGCAAATTCAGTTCAGATGGACGAGCAAACTAGAGCTGAGTTTGAGAGGTTCCGCAAAGGCCTCGAAGATGCAGAAGCAGCTAGAGCTGCAGCTGTGGAAGATGCAGCAAATCGAGCAAGGGAGACTGAGCAGCTTAGGGCTCAAATGGCTGAGATGCAGGCAGTGATTGATCGCATGAACCCCCCAAATCCACGACAACTCCCTGGTGCAGAAATGGTTGATAGAAACAATGGAGGAGTTAATGGTGGAAACAACGGTGGCAATGGGAACAATGGGGGTAATAATCGGAACAATAACGGCCGGAATGTGGTGGAGCAAGTCAACAATGCTGAGGAGGATGAGCGTCCTTTGGTGGACTACTTCAGGACTACACCGGAGGGATATCAGCCTACCATTGTCAGGCCGCAGATTAATGCCGCGCATTTCGAGATTCGCCAACCGTTGATCAATATGGTTAGGGATGAATGCTTATTCACTGGAGCCCCGAGTGATGATCCACATCAGCACTAGCTCAATTTCGAGCAGATTACTTCTACCATGTATGACCAGAGAGTTCCAATCGAGACGATAAAGCTCATGCTTTTCCCCTTCTCTTTATCGGGAAAGGCAAAGACATGGCTTATGGAACTTCCAGCAGGCAGCATAGTTACATGGGCAGATTGTAGCAGAGAGTTTCTCAGGAAGTATCTTCCACCATCCAAGGTTGCTCAACGGATGGCTGACATAACCAAATTTACACAGCAAGAAGATGATTCTCTGGGTGACACGTGGAGAAAGTTCAACCAGCTCCTTCGCAGATGCCCTACTCACGGAGAGCCATGGTATAAGCTTCTTCACTACTTTTATAATGCTTTGGAAAGGGAGACTGCTAGTGAACTAGACATGATGGCTCAAGGCAATTTTATGGGGATGGGACTACAGAGATGTCGTGATTTGCTAGATAATGTAGCAAAACGTGAATCCACGAGGTCTCAGACTCGTAGAAGCGCGAAATCAGATGGGGCATTGGTTAGTCAGATAGAGTCTATGGTGGAACAGAAATTTGAACATCAGATGGCAGTGATGACATCGTCTTTCAGTAATTTGAATCCATCGGCACAGGTGAAGTCAGTGGGAGAGATGGTAGCATATGCAAATCAGGGATATGGGGATGGCATTGAAGACGTGAATTACATGGGTCAACAAAGACAGCAGCAATGGCCAAACACCTATCATCCCAACAATCGCAATCACCCCAACTTCAGCTATGCCAATCCGAATAGTGGTTTATATGCGCCAGGTCATAGGCCAAATTTTCCTTACCAAGCTCAGAGACAGGTTCCACAACAACAGGCTCCACCTCCACTCTCAGAAGAACAGGATACAAATGCGATGCTGAGGAAACTGTTAGCTAGCAATGATAAGATTGAGAGCAAGATTGTCGCAATGGAAGCTTCGCTAAAGAGCCATGAAACACAAATTGGCCAAATAGCTAATCAGAATCCTCGACTTCCACCAGGTATACTTCCGTCCAACACTATTACTCCAACTGAGCATTTGAAGGCTATTACTACTCGCAGTGGGACCACTACCCAGGATCCCCCATATCCTACCCATGCGCGAGCTGAGGAAACTAAGGCCACTAAAAATCCTTGGATGAAGAGATTCCCGTTCCTACCGTGATTCCCCAATCAAAGGACACGGTGAGTAAGTCGGACGAGAAACAGAAGCCAAGGGAGGAATACAGTGTGTGAGTACCATACCCGCAGAGATTAAAGAGTCAAGAGGATGCCAAGCATTTCAAGAAGTTTGTGGATATCTTCAAGAAACTGCACATTAATATATCTTTTGCGGAGGCCATTTCACAAATGCCTAAATATGCCAAATTTCTCAAGGATCTCCTTTCTAATAGGAGGCGCATGGATGACTTTGAAACCGTGACTCTGAATGAGGAGTGTAGCGCAGTTGTGCAAAAGGCGCTACCAAAGAAGATGAAAGACCCGGGCGGTTTTATCATTCCTGTTACGTTGGGAGATGCGTTTCATGGGGGGGGAATTATGTGATCTTGGTGCAAGTATTAATTTGACGCCCACATCGGTTTTTGAGCAACTTGGTGTGGGAGATCCTAAGCCTACCAGGATGTGCTTGCAGATGGCTGATCGCACTATAAAACGCCCCAGGGGTGTTTTAGAGGATGTATTAGTGAGAGTTGAAGGACTCATCTTCCCAGCGAAATTTGTGATCTTAGACATGGAGGCTGACGATGATGTTCCTCTTATTTTGGGCCGCCCATTCCTGGCTACTGGGAGGACTATCATTGATATGGCCAGTGGAGAGCCGACTATGCAGATCAACGATGAGAAGGTGGCCTTCAATGTATTTGAGGCTATGAAGTTTCCCGCATATGCGGTAAGCGAGCAGTGCTTTGGTGTGGAGGCATACACACCGGACGAAGAGGACGATATTTTGTTGGAGCAACTATATGAGGAGCTGGCTCTACTTGATTCCAGCGAGAAAGAGCAAGCCTTAGATGTTCATTGGCGCCAACCATTACCCCTCTTTAATGAGGGAAGCAGGAAGATTCTTACTCCTTCTCTTATTACTGCTCCTGTTTTAGAATTAAAGCCTTTACCTGTTCATTTGAAATATTTGTACTTGGGATCTAATGAGACTTTACCTGTAATTGTGTCTGCATGTTTGGACAGGGAACAGGAGGAGCAGCTTCTCAAGGTACTACAGGAGAGAAAGGCAGCTATGGGATGGACCATAGCAGATATCAAGGGGATCAGCCCCACAGTTTGCCAGCACAAGATTCGGCTCATGGAAGATAAGAAGCCGGTCGTTCAGTTTCAGCGCCGCCTCAATCCTCACATGCAGGAGGTGGTGAAGAAAGAGGTGCTTAAATGGTTGGAGGCGGGCATCATTTATCCGATTTCCGACAGCACATGGACTAGCCCGGTGCAATGTGTCCCAAAAAAGGGAGGTATAACTGTGGTGGAAGGGGAAAAAGGTGATCAAATTGCCGCTCGTACAGTTACTGGGTGGAGAGTTTGCATGGATTACCGCAAGCTCAATGATGCCACTTTGAAGGATCATTTTCCCCTTCCATTCGTTGATCAGATGCTTGATAGGCTGGCACATCATTCTCATTATTGCTTTTTGGATGGGTACAACCAAATAGCAATTGAGCCAGCTGACCAGGAGAAGACGACATTCACTTGTCCTTATGGGACTTTTGCTTTTAGACGCATGCCTTTTGGGTTATGCAACGCACCTGCTACGTTTCATAGGTGTATGATGTCGATCTTCTCTGACATGATGGAGCAGAATTTCGAGGTATTCATGGATGACTTCTCGCTCTATGGTGATGGATTCGAAGACTGCCTGCAACAGTTGGCCCGGGTTCTGGATAGATGCATTGACACCAACCTAGTGCTCAACTGGGAGAAGTGTCACTTCATGGTTACTGAGGGTATTGTTTTGGGCCACAAGATCTCCAGCAAAGGATTAGAGGTGGATAGAGCCAAGATTGAGGTTATTGAGAAGCTTCCTTACCCTACCTCTGTCAAAGGGGTAAGGAGTTTCTTGGGACATGCAGGGTTCTATCGGCGCTTCATTAAAGACTTCTCGAAGATCACGAAGCCTTTGTGTGGATTGCTTGAGAAGGATGCAGTTTTTGATTTTAATGCGGAGTGCAAGTCAGCTTTTGATTTGCTCAAGGAAAAGCTGATTAGCGCGCCTATCATCACCACACCAGACTGGACCCTACCATTTGAGCTCATGTGTGATGCTAGTGACTATGCGGTGGGAGCAGTTCTGGGCCAGCGGAAAGATAAGGTAGCTCACGTCATTTATTATGCCAGTCGTACTCTTAATGATGCACAGGTTAATTATGCTACCACGGAGAAAGAGATGTTGGCTATCATATTTGCGTTGGACAAGTTTCGTCCATATCTTGTGGGTTCTCACGTGACGATTTTCACGGACCATTCAGCCCTCAAGTATCTTCTCACCAAGAAGGACGCCAAGCCAAGATTGATCCGGTGGGTTTTATTGATGCAAGAGTTCGATGTGGTGATCAAAGATAAAAAGGGGGTAGAAAATGTGGTTGCCGACCATTTGTCAAGACTGGAGAACGATAAGCAGAAAGATTTGCCTATTCGAGAGGACTTTCCAGATGAGCAGCTTATGGTTGTAGTTGCAGCTGTGCCTTGGTTTGCTGACTTGGCAAATTTCAAGGCACTAAACATTGTGCCCAAGGACATGAATTACCACCAGAGGAAGAAATTCTTTGCAGACGCTCGACAATATTTCTGGGATGATCCTTATCTGTTCAAGTTGGGGGCGGACAATGTATTGCGGAGGTGTGTTGCAGAACCGGACACGTTAGAGATCCTTAGACACTGCCACGAGTTGAATTGCGGGGGACATTTCGGCAAATCACGCACGGTTGCTAAGGTACTTCAGAGTGGTTTCTTTTGGCCAACTTTGCATAAAGACGCCCATCTATGTGTGCAGCAGTGTGACCGGTGCCAAAGAACAGGTAATATCTCTAACCGAAATGAAATGCCTCAAAATTTCGTGTTAGAAGTAGAACCGTTTGATGTGTGGGGATTTGACTTTATGGGGCCATTCCCATCTTCGCTTGGTAATCTGTATATTTTGTTGGCGGTTGACTATGTTACCAAATGGGTGGAGGCTCTGGCGTGTCCAAAGAATGATAGTGCTACAGTCGAGAGATTCTTACGCAAGAATATATTCACAAGGTTTGGAACGCCTAGAGCCATTATTAGCGATGAGGGATCACACTTTGTGAACAAGGTCTTTGCCAATACCTTGAGCAAGTATGGGGTAAAGACACACAAGATCTCATTGGCCTATCATCCACAATCCAATGGTCAAGCTGAAGTGTCTAACCGAGAGATCAAGGGGATTCTAGAGAAAACTGTCAATCCAGGACGCAAAGACTGGGCTCTACACTTGGATGATAGTTTATGGGCATACCGGACTGCATACAAGACTCCCTTGGGCATGTCTCCCTACCAGCTCGTTTTCGGGAAATCGTGCCACCTGCCGGTGGAACTTGAGCACAAAGCGTTTTGGGCTCTAAAGAAATTAAATTTGGATGCTAAGCTCTCTGGTGAGCAAAGGAAGCAGGCATTGCTTGAATTAGAAGAACACAGGTTGATGGCATATCAGAGTGCCAAGATCTACAAAGAGAGAACCAAGCAATGGCATGACAAGCATATCATTCCACGAGACTTCAGAGTGGGCCAGAAGGTATTGATATTCAACGCCCGACTGAAATTGTTTCTGGGCAAGCTAAATTCAAGGTGGAGTGGTCCATTTATAATTACAGAGGTTTACCCATGGGGATCGCTCGAGGTAGAAGCTGAGAATGGGAACAGATTCAAGGTAAATGGACAGCGAGCAAAACCGTACGTGGATGGGAATTTCATTGGGGTGATTGAGAGCCTCAAACCAATTCCCGATATCTGATCTCATTTGAGGTAATTGGGTCGGTGACGCGGATTTACTAACGCGTATGCGCAAGTGCACGGTCAAGTAATATAGGGGTGGTATTTCAACCCCGAGTTATCGATCCCACGAGGACAGGCTTGAGATTATTTAATTAGTTATTTAATTTAGAGTACGGTGCAGGAGGAAAGATTTGATTGATTTTATAAATTGAAATAAAAACTAATCTAATATTTTTGTATTTTTTATGTCTAGGATATAAGATTGGAGAAACTAGGCAATCTCTAGATCACCTAGGGTTGTAGACGAATTCCGGTTCAACTATGTAACACGTAAATTCTATTCTAGTTCAGCCGGGTAATTGCACTGACAATCTCCTATCGGTCTCATGTCATTTTACGTCTCGGTTAACTACAATCTCCTCTCGGTCTCATGTTGTCTACCGGTCCGTTCTAGCAGGTCATCTACTGGTACGATAACGGGTCCTGTCGGCCCACAGTTTCACGGAACAGCTAAATAATCCTACCGAATCTACCCACACTAGGCCAATCCTAACACTTCTCCTTTTAGGTCTCGGTGATTCGGGATTGTGTTCAAATTCTCTACACAATTAGGTTGAGTCACTGTCGTGCACTCATCTAATTAGCTAGTACGTCCGGGTAGCTACTCCATTCATACTAAAGATTAAGCATAGAACAAGAACGTGTAACTAGAACGAATATTAACTTTAAGCAATGAATTGATTCACAAAATAAACCCTAGTTCGTTGAATATCAAATCATATCCTAATCGTGTCAATAGACTAAGATCAACAACAAGTTCAAGAAACTAACATTCAATTGAAGAATCAAATCCAAACGCATGAAACAAAGTATGAAATCCGGAAAATAACCGTCTACATAAACCCTAGGCTCTCGTAGAGAAGCCTAGCAAAACGTCTAGCTAGAAAAGATCAACCAAACATGGTGCAATAGTTTCTCCATACAAAAGTTGAGAGAAGAAGAAGACGAAGAAACCTAATCTTCAATGGAAGTCGTCTTCGTTCGTCGTCCCCTTTTTTTTTCTTCTGCGTCCTCTTCTTTTTCTTTTTCTTGTTGTTCTGTTGAAATCTCCTCTTTTTTTCTTTCCCGTAGGTCTGCTCTTAAACCCCCCCCCATTAATTAATGATTGCCCCCCTTAATAATGGATCTAATCATAATGTGCTCCAACGATTGTCAAATCATGGGTAAATAATGATTAGTTCATAATTAGTGGGCAATCATTAATAATGCTCAATTATTGCATTGAAACCCACTGGGAGCCGTGAGTTTTCCTCCAACTAAGCACAACCAATGATTAGTAATCATTGGCTTTAATGATTGGCTCTAAAGGTTTGCCATGATTGGCTCCATTAATTGGTAATGATGGGCTCCATTACAAGCTTTAATTGCAATGTGCACCAAATCAATTGCCGTCCATCTTTTTGTTGTGCCCCTGATATTGCTAGCAGATCGTGCGATCTGCTTTTGCTGATCGTACGATCTTCTCTGATCCTACGATCTGCTACTTGATCTTGTATTCCAGTGAGTTCTCCCCTAGCAGATCGTGCGATCACTAAAGTTGATCTTGCGATCTGCTACTTGATCCTAGGATCAACTTTTGATCCTACACTTCAAAATTTCTACAATGACACTTTGACCCTCTTTTTCCATCTTTGTCCTCTTTTCTTCCAATTTCTTTCTCTCCCAAGCTTCCGCATATGTTTCGAAGTTCGTTTTCCTCCTCCTCTTGATCCATGAGCTCCGTTTCCTGTCCAACACAACACGAAAACACCCTGTGCGATCAAAAGTGACAAAATAAATGTAAATAATGTGAAAAACGCCCGGATTAATAATTTATCACTCAAAGCTAAACTTATCCAATTTCCTCAAGTTCATAGTGTATTTCTAATATATTCAACCCGGAAACTACACAAAACGGTACACAAACGTAGAAGAAATATAACTCTAATATAGAGTTATCAAATCCCCCCACACTACCTTTTTGCGCGTCCCGAGCAAAATCAAAAACATCTCTCACACTATGATTTTCAATCCACCGAATTGCATTTAACTTCACTAGCCATGTGACACAAACAACACACACACCCATGCAACCTACATGACTATACAATGCAACTCGATTATCAAACAATGCAAAAATTGAAACAACACCAATTTTTTTCTTTTTAGTTAGAGATTGGGCAATCTAAAAAAGTAAACCGGCAAGTCATAAGGCTCTCATATTCCCTCGGAAGTTCTATAACTTTGGTGATCGGTAGAATTTGCGGCCAGTTTTGTTAGACAGAACGGGCACGAACACAAAATATGCTGCTTCCGCACACTCATCAAACGTATCCCTAGCACTTACCTTCCGAGCTATTTATCCACGGGTTAAATTGCTGACGGTTTAGGACGGGTAGGATAGGATATTTAGAAGCGTAGTCCTAGACGTCATGATCTAACTCACAAAACCCGATTCTCACACTCCCTCACCAAAATCCAAGGAACCACACCGAATCTCACTACTCCGGCCCTCATTCCCTCAATCTTGGTGCAACGCCGTTCTCGCGGCCACAAATGTGAAGAAGTGATCTCGAACAATAGCTAATCTCCCCGGTCTTCAATTTCAAGCTTGCTCCTTTATTCCCTTTCAATTTCAATTTCACTTTCACTTTCTATTTTACTTTTTTTTTCTCTCTCTTTTTTTTTTCATTTCCCCACAATAACATTAAGCACATGGAGTCGACAATACGATTGTAATATCCGAGGAGATCAAATATCAGAATTAGATAACATGGGGGTGGAATGTGTCAAATTAGTGATGTAATAACATAGATGTCGACACCCCCACACTTGATGCAAAGCAAATCACGAACCCAGTAGTCAATGTGTAAACGTGCTTTTCCAACCGATCCTCCTCATCACCTAAGATATAGAGAATATAAATAAAGCATAAGCACGGCCTCCGATAAGATCAACCAACCCCCACCCCATGACGTGCGGAAGAAATACCATGCACTACGGTACTCCACCTGTGATCGTGGTGTAAGGACACGACTCACCGCCACACCGAAGTGTGCTACCGTCTCTAACTCACCCTCACATCCCCTCAAAAGACGACATGTAAGAGAATCCACGTAAGATGTATCAAATCAACTCACCCTCATCGAACCTCCCTAACTCAACTCCCTCTATCATGACGCATAGGAAAGGACCATTCTAACAAGTGATGAAAGTCACAATGAAAGGCTTCCTAGGCTAGAGGCTGTGAATAAAAGGGGTAAACGGATCAATAGGGGTAACTAATGGACCTAGGAGATGGAGACGGGACGTGAGGCCCCCATAAACATCACTCGCACAGCTGTTCCGTTGCCACTACGAGGAGGGTTGACGACTACCTAAGTGACGGTGGTGTAGCGCTAGTAGGATAACTAGTCTGAGAGGCAGCTACTCGCAGTTCTAATGTGCATTAGCCCTATAAGTCTTCCTACTCCAGATTCTCACGTCTACCTCACCTCAGATTTTCATATTCCTAAGGAATTCTATCATTAAGCCCTCTCCACATTTACTCTCTTCGATTGCCCTTTCTCAAAAATTATCAATTTTATGATTTTTAATTTTTTTTTTTAATATTTCCTAACTTTATATGCTTTTGGCCAACTCGATTAAACACAAGTTTTTGGTAGGGGACTCAATAAAGTAAAAGTGCTAAAAAAATGCATACTAACAATCCTAACATAATACGACACTGTATCAAACACTCTACACTAACCACATGTACTCCACAATACGACACAACTGCATGTAACTGGCGATGCATAACTGACATGGCTAGCAAAATATACACAAACCCCCCCCCCCCCCCACACTTAAGCGTTTCGTTGTCCTCAACGAATTTAAAGATATAATAAGAGGACTCATGGCTTAAATGTGTTGGCGGTGGATCTACACTATTATGGCTCAAAACTTAGAAACAAGAGAGAGAGTTAAAGGTACCTGGGGTGCCCGGACCTACACGGGCACCGTTGCCGCGAAACTTCAACAAGAAGGGGTCTTGTGGACCGTTGACAGTTTCCGGAAAAGTATCACCTCGCGTCCGGATTCCGATGCGCCTACTCACATTCTCTATCACACGCATCAAGAAGGGGAACCCGGAGCGTCTTTTGTACCTGTGTCCCTGCACACTGATTGAAAGTATTAAAGCAACTCTCTCTCACCCCTCAAAATCAAATATGGAGAACTAAAAGCAAAAACAGAAACAAATTGCATCCTACTCTACATGGGTTGCCTCCCAAGCAGCGCTTTGTAATTTAAGGTCGACGGCCCGACCATGTTACCTCAACCTTCTAGGATAGTGGAGACTGTTTTATCCCTCCACTTCTTCTTCCACCATCTCTTCTCGATAACTTCACGTGCACCCCTGTGCTCTGAAGAAGGTGGACAATTGTGGAAGCTGACTCCTTTCATTTTGCAATTGATCTTCTTGAGAAACTTCCACCAAGTACCACTGGGCTCAAATGAATCTCTGGCCATAAAATCATCTCAGTAGTACTTCCTTGATGTTATATGCTCTTCAAATGACCCATGAAAATTATCCACACCCCCACACTTGCTGACTTCCAACACCTTGACTATGGCATATGGATGATCAATAGAATCGCCCATAGAACAAGAGATTGGAAGTTGCTCATCAAATTCTTCCCCATACGAATCCCCATACAGTAATTGTTCCAGCTCATCGCAGACTTGCGTGACATAAGATATGGAGAATTCATCATTAATCAGAGTTGGGACTTTTACCTCAATATCACTGAGCACAAGTGTTTCACCAGCTTCATTGTCGGCACACCACAGGCTTCCAATGTCGGTTTCTTCCCATTCATGCCAAGGATGTGAGGGCGCCTGCGGTTTTGGATTGAAATACGGAGTATCTTCCCATCTTCGGCACACAGGTCCACCCCAGTCTAAATCAGAGTCTGAGTCCTCATATATGGAAGAGTCCACCAATGGTTCCTGGACACTGCAGTCTTCGTTTAGCTCAGGTATCTCTTCTTCCACTTGTGGTGGGGATGATGAAGGTTCAACGTTTGGCTCATTGTCATATGGCACGGTTTCTTCTTGTGGCTCTTGAATGCTTGATTCCCCTGTCACTGACAGTTTCTCTACTCGTTCCTTTATCCTCTTCATCATCTCCCTCACGTATTCCATACCTGTGGCAGAATCCTCTTGTGGCAATTGTGCCTCTATGGACAAAAATTTGGCGCAAACTTCCATGTCATTCATAATACTATGCCGTTCTGCCATATCCGCTGATGAGTCTTCCTGGTGCTGATGAAGCTGGGGGGCATGTACTCGACATGACTCTCTACGTTCGTGCCAAATTCCGCATACGTAGCACCAAGTTATGCATGCGTCCTCGTCTTCGTGGTTACCCCTGCAGTGGAAACAGTAGGGGGACCCGAATAACAGTCTTCGCTCCACATGCTTAAATTGTCTCTTGCTTCCTGCGTTCCTGAGAAACAAACTCACAAGACACCCGTGAAGCACAGAGATATAGAATAAGAAAAAATTAAAACTAAAACTAAAATAAAAGTACTCTAAACTAACTCCTAACAAAATAATCTACCGCTGTCCCCGGCAACGGCGCCAAAAACTTGACGCGGATTTACTAACGCGTATGCGCAAGTGCACGGTCAAGTAATATAGGGGTGGTATTTCAACCCCGAGTTATCGATCCCACGAGGACAGGCTTGAGATTATTTAATTAGTTATTTAGTTTAGAGTACGGTGCAGGAGGAAAGATTTGATTGATTTTAGAAATTGAAATAAAAACTAATCTAATATTTTTGTATTTTTTATGTCTAGGATATAAGATTGGAGAAACTAGGCAATCTCTAGATCACCTAGGGTTGTAGACGAATTCCGGTTCAACTATGTAACACGTAAATTCTATTCTAGTTCAGCCGGGTAATTGCACTGACAATCTCCTATCGGTCTCATGTCATTTTACGTCTCGGTTAACTACAATCTCCTCTCGGTCTCATGTTGTCTACCGGTCCGTTCTAGCAGGTCATCTACTGGTACGATAACGGGTCCTGTCGGCCCACAGTTTCACGGAACAGCTAAATAATCCTACCGAATCTACCCACACTAGGCCAATCCTAACACTTCTCCTTTTAGGTCTCGGTGATTCGGGATTGTGTTCAAATTCTCTACACAATTAGGTTGAGTCACTGTCGTGCACTCATCTAATTAGCTAGTACGTCCGGGTAGCTACTCCATTCATACTAAAGATTAAGCATAGAACAAGAACGTGTAACTAGAACGAATATTAACTTTAAGCAATGAATTGATTCACAAAATAAACCCTAGTTTCGTTGAATATCAAATCATATCCTAATCGTGTCAATAGACTAAGATCAACAACAAGTTCAAGAAACTAACATTCAATTGAAGAATCAAATCCAAACGCATGAAACAAAGTATGAAATCCGGAAAATAACCGTCTACATAAACCCTAGCAAAACGTCTAGCTAGAAAAGATCAACCAAACATGGTGCAATAGTTTCTCCATACAAAAATTGAGAGAAGAAGAAGAAGAAACCTAATCTTCAATGGAAGTCGTCTTCGTTCGTCGCCCCCTTTTTTTTCTTCTGCGTCCTCTTCTTTTTCTTTTTCTTGTTGTTCTGTTGAAATCTCCTCTTTTTTCTTTCCCGTAGGTCTGCTCTTAAAACCCCCCCATTAATTAATGATTGCCCCCCTTAATAATGGATCTAATCATAATGTGCTCCAATGATTGTCAAATCATGGGTAAATAATGATTAGTTCATAATTAGTGGGCAATCATTAATAATGCTCAAATATTGCATTGAAACCCACTGGGAGCCGTGAGTTTTCCTCCAACTAAGCACAACCAATGATTAGTAATCATTGGCTTTAATGATTGGCTCTAAAGGTTTTCCATGATTTGCTCCATTAATTGGTAATGATGGGCTCCATTACAAGCTTTAATTGCAATGTGCACCAAATCAATTGCCGTCCATCTTTTTGTTGTGACCCTGATATTGCTAGCAGATCGTGCGATCTGCTTTTGCTGATCGTACGATCTGCTCTGATCCTACGATCTGCTACTTGATCTTGCATTCCAGTGAGTTCTCCCCTAGCAGATCGTGCGATCACTAAAGTTGATCGTGCGATCTGCTACTTGATCCTAGGATCAACTTTTGATCCTACACTTCAAACTTTCTACAATGACACTTTGACCCCCTTTTTCCATCTTTGTCCTCTTTTCTTCCAATTTCTTTCTCTCCCAAGCTTTCGCATATGTTCCGAAGTTCGTTTTCCTCCTCCTCTTGATCCATGAGCTCCATTTCCTGTCCAACACAACACGAAAACACCCCGTGCGATCAAAAGTGACAAAATAAATGTAAATAATGTGAAAAACGCCCGGATTAATAATTTATCACTCAAAGCTAAACTTATCCAATTTCCTCAAGTTCATAGTGTATTTCTAATATATTCAACCCGGAAACTACACAAAACGGTACACAAACGTAGAAGAAATATAACTCTAATATAGAGTTATCAGTCGGGCCGTCGACCTTAAATTACAAAGCGCTTGTTGGGAGGCAACCCAACCTATTTCCTGCATAGCGTAGATTTCAATACAGTCTTGTTATTTTATTTTGTTCTAATTATTTGAGAGGTGCGAGAGAGTGGTTTAATATTTCCAATGAGTATGTGCAGGAATTCTAGGTGGAAGGCCTATTCCGGGTCCCCCTTCTTGATGCGCGAGTGAAGAATTGCACGAAAAACGAGAAAGAGCAGACCAAAACGCGTATCGGGACCCGGAATGAAGAAATAGAGGATTGAAGCCATTCCTACACATATTCAACACATGCACCTGGGGAAGATCGAGTTCCCGGACTCCCCTTCTTGATATACGCAAAGAAGACGTAAAGAAATTGGGAAAGCTGGCACAATGGCACGAATTACGAGGTAAATTTTTGAAGACAGAACTGTGAGCTGATTTGAACAGTGCCATAGTGTGGGGGTGGTCAAGAGCTTTCTGTGGATAGGTGGATCGCGTATATCGGAGTCCGGACGAAGGAGTTATGGCAATTTGGATGTTTTCGCGAAGAAAAAGTGACGAAAAGCATCCGGAATCGCCAAACGGGCCTGAAGAGCAAATTTGAGGAATAAAGAATTCCCCGGACATTGGGAATTTTTATAATCAAAATGGAGTCTCGAGGTCGAGGAGATTCATTAAAAAAGCAAAGGAACGGTCAAAAAGGCGAGAAAGGATGTTTTTGTGAAGAAAAAGCAATAAAAAGCATCCGAAATGGCACAATAGGTCAAAATCATGAGCTACGGGTGGAAATTGTGAAAAGGCATGTTGGAGTCCAGTTGTGGGGGTGAAATATCATGTTTGAGCTTATCGGAGGCTGTTTCGAGCTAAAAATTCAAGAAAAAGCAAGTCCGGAGAAGTTAAAAATTTTGCGGGCTGGTAACTAGGTCGTATGACCTAGTTACTAGGTCGCACGACCTAGTTGGTGGAAGCAGATTTTTTAACTAGGTCGCACGACCTACCCACTAGGTCGCACGACCTAGTCTTGAATGGTTGTAATTTGATCCAAAAAGGGGGGATGTTAATTGTCATTTATCAAAAGTATAGTTATCAAATTGATAACTATCTCACGGCCCTTCTCTTCCAGTATCCCCGACACATCTTTCTCCTCCTCCAAGAAGCTGCGACGCGACCTCCATCTCTTCCACCTCCGACCACCTGCGACCATCGCCATCCGTCCTAAACACTATCCGACCGCCAGCCGTACCATCTCCGGCCGCACCAGCTCCAAGCCATCGCAAACCAGAAGCGCCGGCGCCTCTCTTCCCCCCTCCTCCCAGACCGACGGGTTCACCAACAGGGACCCGCATCCGCCTTCTCCAGCCACCTCCATAGCAGACCACCATCGCCGCCACCATCACAGAATCGCCGCCGCCAGCGCCAGAAACCCTCTCGCACCCCGACCAGAAACCCGACCACCTACACGCTGCAACAACCTTCCAGGTCCAACCCCCCTCCCCTCCTCTGCCACCCTACCTCCTCTGCCACCCGACCACCAGCGCACAAAGCCCCAATCTTCTCTGCCCTCTCTCCCCCCTCACCACCACGCATCTTCTCTGCACATCACCGGAGGGAACGAGAGAGAGTACTGGTCAAATTCGATTGGGCTGCTTGGTTGAAGAATTGGAGGATTGAAGAAGCTAGGGTTTCGAAAAGAAAAAAAACTGAAATTGGGCGAAATTGAGGTCGAATTCGAAGAAATTGCTTTAGGGGTTTCGACGGGGACACCGCAAGGAGCAAAAGGCACAGATTGATTGCAAAACTTGGAAGAAAAAAATTCGGCGACCCGAAAACAGCCCGGTTTGTCGAAATTCTGCAATTTTGTGCCCGTAAGACTTGCTCCGGGCACGTAGGTATATTCTAACACTAGCAATTTCCATACTCGAGTCTAGGCACGATTGAGTAAAAGCCCATTTTAATTTTTGTTGCGCTTAGTAGCGTGCTTGGGGGCGATTGCTTAGAGTCCTAGGATTACGTGCTTACGTGCTTACTTGCGTCATATCTGTTACACTTCTTGTCACATTGCACTTGATCGAATTTTGTCACGTTAATTGCTTTATCTTGTAATACTTGCTTTGGTCAAAATGAGCAAACGTGCTAGAATGAGTCGTGATGAGGACCCCGACTACACATTACCCGGGGCGAGTGTGGTGGCAGAACCTGAGAGTGAGTCTGAGTCTGATGGGGGTGACACAGGTGGCCAATTGGTCATCCCGTTATCCCCTGACCTTAGGGTTTTTCATACACCCGTTCCATCCCAATTGCCCCCATTTAGAAAGGGTCGTGGTCATAAGCCGGATGACGAAAAGCTGGAAATTGATAGGGGCGGGGTCTTTTGCGATTATAGGTTTATTTCGGCGATTGCCCAGGGTTTTTACCGATCGAACCCTAGGATTAATAGAGGTGTCCAGGCCGAGAGAATCTTTCCACTTGAGGGAGTGCCTGAGGACCTACAAAAGGTCGCGAAGACCGAGAACTTTGCGGGGTGGATGGAGTTAGTGAAAAAGAAAGCCAGTTCTGTACTGACTCGTGAGATTTATGCGAATGCGAGACACACCGATGAGGGTGAGACGTCTAGGCTCAATGACTCTCGTGTGATTTATTGTCGTGGGCGCTGGCTAGTTTTGTCTTCTGAGCGCATCGCCGCAGCACTTAAGTGGCCCCTGTTGACAGAGCCTTGTCAATTTAAGATTTATCTGCAGAAAGACCAGCAGACGCTCATTAATGAGGTGTCGGCTTTTTGTTTTGCGGGAGTGCCAGGAGCCGACTGGGATAGGTCTAAAACTAATATCAGACATTGGAAGATCCCAGTCGGATACTTGCTGCCTAAACCAAGGTGGCTCATTGAGATTTTGGAGTCATGGGTGTTGGGAGTTTCGGCTCCAAATTATGTTGACTTTGAGGTGTGTCTCATGGCTCTTTGTCTATCCAGGGGGCATCGGATAGACATTCCTAGGCGGATCTTCCTGTATTTGCACGAGAGGTATGAATCGAAAAATAGGAAGTCTGCGGGCCATAGTTTCTTACTCATGCACCTAGCTCAGGATTGCGGGGCCAGCGTGTCTAAGGATGAGCGAGACCTCAAACCCAAGGCTCCGAGACACTTTGACAAAATCCCGGACCCGTTGAAAGATGTAGTTGTGATGGAGGCGGGGACTAGTTCTAGACCTCCTAAAGGAAAGGCTAAGAAAAGAGCCTCTTCCTCGCGTGCAGCTCCTACGCCTCCAGCTCCTACTCCTCTAGCTCCCACTCCTCCCGTTCCACCTCAGCCTGTACCTCCACCTGTCATTGACCCTGGCCAGCCGAGTGTGAGCTTAGCAGACTTGATGGCCGAGTTGAGATTGACCAGGACTATGACCCTCACATCCCAGGGTCGGTCCCGTGACTATGTTGCTGACATGAGTGCTAGGCAGTTTGAGCATCACCGCAGTAGCATGCGTAACTTAGGACAGGGACTACGTCAGGTGAGTCTGCATCAGCACCGTCAGGACCAGTGGTTAGAGGCATTGGCCACTCACGTGGGATTCCCGAGAGATCAGTGGCCTAGTGGCCAAGAGACCTACCCTGGTGCCTACGAGTACCATTCGGATGCCTATTCCGGAGATCAGGACCAGGACGGCGAGGATTCGTCCGAGTAGACTTACCACCCCCTGCATTTGAATGCTGAGTCTTTTCGCTTGACCTATGCATTCGTTGAGGACAACGAAGCGTTCAAGTGTGGGGGGGTTTCTCAGCCTTTATTAGCCAAATCCGTGTCTGCATTCACCAGTTACATATAGGTCGTTTGTGTCGTATTGTGAGTCAGTTTTTGTAGTCCGTGTCGTGTTTATATATATTGTGTGTGTCGTATTGTGAGTAGTTTATGTTTAGTGCACGTTTTATTTAATTGAGTCCACCTACCCGAGTTGAGTCAGTTTCGAGTCTTCTTTCGAGTCGGCCCATGCATATAGAGTAGGAATTATATATCTGAAAAAATAATTAAAAAAAATAAAAATAAATAAATAAATAAAAAGAAATCTGAAAATTGAGAAAGGGCAATCAAAAGAAGCTTGAATTTGGAAAATCGAGGAGTGTGAGAACTTTAGGCATAGGGTATGACGTGTGACCGAGAAGGACAATTTGAGTTCCCCTTAGTATGTATAGAGAGACTTCCTTTACGGGAATATCTGCCTATTTTTAATACACTTAAATGATTTTCAAATCTAAAGTGTGTGCCTTGTTTTCTTACAAGAGTTGAGCTAGGTGTGAGCTAAACAAGCCGAACATTCATGTGTACGTCTTAGGTAGTCGCCAACCCGCCTCGTAGTGGCACACAGAACAGTTGTGCGAGGTGTGTATTAGAGCACTCACTGCTTATAGAACTTACCTTGTAGGACCACTAGTAAACCCTGTTTTGAACCTTGGATTCTTTGATAACCTCTGGACTTAGGGTGACGATTCTTGGCCTTCATCATCGATTGGTTAGAATCACCGCTTTAGTGCGTCACGAGGGTGTTTGCAGTTGAGGGGGTTCGATGAGGGAGTACTTCATGATATATTTGAGTGAGTCTTACGTATCGCATGTACTTCATTTATGATTATCGAGGGGAATGCGAGGGTGAGTGAGAGTAGGCTTGCGCACTTCGGTGTGGCGGTGTTCCATGTCATTACACCATGGACACAGTTGTGGAGAGCCGTGAGTGCGTGACATCTAATATGCACGAATTGGGTTGGGTGATTTAATTGGTGGATCGTGCTAGGGATCATTTCTTTTCATCATCTTGGTGTAGGAGGATCGGTTGGATTAAGCACGAGACTTACATTGTTTTGATTACTTGAGAGGGGACATGGGTGTATTCTAGTGTGGGATGTCGACTTTTGACTACGGACATAGAGATTGAGCTTTTGACGACTCCATCCCCATACATGTACTTGGATTTGTTTGCGGCTTTGTTTGGTGGCACCGTGTATTTCATTGAGTTAGGGGGAGATGGATTTTACGTGTGATATATATTCATTGGATTGTTTACTTCCTCCCCTTAACGTTTTTGTTTGGCTTGACACTTGGAAGACCACTCGAGATATACATTGTAGAAGTTGTGTTTTTGGATATTGAGAGATTTGAAAAAAAAACGAAAAAAAAAGAACAGAAAAAAAAGAGAAAAAAAAAATGAAAAAAAGAGAGAAAAAAAGGAGAGATGAAATAAAGGAATAAAGTTTGAGCTTAATGAAGAACGAGTGGTGGAGCAACTATTTCATTGACGGCGATGTTCATTTTATGCATGTTTCATGACGGTGGCCACGGAAATCGTTATTGTACCGGGGTTTGAGGGGATCGAGGGCCGGAGACGGTGAGTTTCGGGTTGCGGTTCCTATCATCGTGGTGAGGGTGTGTGA
This sequence comes from Linanthus parryae, assembly GCA_023055425.1. Taxonomy (NCBI): domain Eukaryota; kingdom Viridiplantae; phylum Streptophyta; class Magnoliopsida; order Ericales; family Polemoniaceae; genus Linanthus; species Linanthus parryae. The sequence continues at coordinate 26,385,544 of JALGPY010000011.1, read as the reverse complement.
GATGTGGGTTTTAACGTGAGAATGTGACGCTTAGGACTTGTTACTACATGATTATCCTTTTGTCCCTAAGCCTATACATTCTAACCCGTTAGCGGAATTGGAGCTCGGACCTTGAATGTGGCTTAGCCGAGCGTAGCCTCTTATTTATCGGTACACGCGAAGAGGTAGGTTATTCTTACACTTAGTAAAGCTAGGCTTTCTATACTAACTAAGGGAAATTCTTGTTGTCGAGTTTAGTTGCAATTCATACCTCGTTCCTAGATTCTTCATCACTCCATGAGAACCGGTTTAAGCTAATTGAGATTGCCCGATCTCGCCTAAAAAGATATGTTGTGTATATATGTGTTTAGTAGGATCGATTCATATAATTGCATTGCATCATATTGTTGCATCGTTGAGTCTTGTATTGAGTCGTCGTGTGTATTGAGTCGGCTAATTGAGGTTAGTATGCAATTGGTAAGTTGAAAAGTATGCAATGGTCTTGGTTGGAATAGTTGACTCGAGAGGTGAGATGAGAGGAGAAAGGTTCGGATGATTTTTGATAGTTTGTGATTTGGATTGTTGCTCGGGACGCGCAACGGGTAAGTGTGGGGATAGTTGATAACTCCATATTTGGAGTTATATTCGTATATGTTTCCTTACCGTTTTGCGTGTATTCCGATGCGTTTTGATGGATTTTGGACCATTTCTTGCTAAAATTGGAGCATGTTGAGTCTTTGAATGTTAATGATGAGTCCGGGCACTTTTTGCATTAATTTTGACTATATTTTATCACGTTTGATCTTCCGGTATGTTTCTCGTGTTGTGGTTTTCAGGAACCGGGAGCTCGGGACGTGGAATTGGAGCAAAAGTGAACTTCGGAAAAGTTGGAGGCTCAAAGGAATGCTCGGGAAGTGAAGACGACGGGAAAAAGAGCAAGAAGATGGAGTTTTGTTGGTGGCTGCCCAGAAGTAATCGTACGATTACATGGAGGTAATTGTACGATTACCCCTTAGCCAAAATCTCATTCAGCAAGTAAACGCAGCAAGTAATCATACGAAGTAAACGCAGAGGTAAACGCAGCATGTAATCGTACGATTACATCAAGGTAATCGTACGATTACCTCTGCTGCCAGGATCGGATTTTTGGGGAAATTTTGCTATTTTGGCATAGTTTTGAGATGTTTGAGCCACGGAAGACTTAGGAAACATTGGGGAACGTGTTTGGCATCAGAAAACACATTGGGAGACGTGCTTGGAGAGCTTGGAGCTAGGTTGGAGAGCTTGGATCATCCGTTTGGCTTCTAATCTTCGTTTCTTCTCTAGTTTTTGATATTGGATCATGAAACTTTGTATTTTGAACATGTTTATGCGTAGCTAAACGCTTATTTCGGGATATCTCGTAGGAAACTAGGGTTTGATCACTACGTATTGTGATTTATGGATTTGCTTGCATGCTTTCTAGCTTAATTGATGAAGTTTTCTCTAGTTATGTGTATTTTACATCTTTCATCTATCTTTTCTATTAGTAGACGTATTAATAGGATTGTTTTAAGTTGTGAATGATAGAGGAATCTACATTCGTTTCCCGGAAACTTGAAATACACACTAGCCGTATCTAGGGTTGAGGAATCTTGCTAGTTAGCTAAGAACAAAGAGTAGAATTAATATCGTAATGCGTGTTTGAACTTGAGTAGGCTAGAGGAATCAGTTATGAGAGTTTAAGCATAGTTATTGGTTGAGACATCTTCAATATAAAATTGCACGTTTAACTAGAACAAAAACTCACCGTGTTAGTAGAACATAAATCCAACGTAGTGTGAAATACCTAGTGATCCGTAGAGATATCCTGATTTTGACCCATTTTGATAAACAACCAAATCAACTCGTGCTTATTAATCTTGAAATAATTCTTTGAATTATTTGAGATAATTGTTATTTTTAATTATTAGTAGAAATAGAACAAAACAACTGCGCTTTTCCCACACAAAGAACAAATTTAGTAGTTAATTTACACGAAGTCTCTTGGGTTCGACAACCCGGATTTCCGGAATATTATCACTACACCGACAACTGTGCACTTGCAGTTGGAGCGTGTCAGTGATTAAAGAAACTGTTTTTGATGTAAATTCTCTGGGAATTTTTTTAAGGCTGAAAACTGATGAGTTAAAGATGTAGGCTCCAGGATCCCCTAGGGTTACGATTCAGCTTTTACGTTTTACTCTGATTTCAGAAACACACAGCGGTATTGTTTATGCCAGCATAACAGTGATACAATCTCCTCTCGGTCTCATGCATCTATCACTCTCATGCAGATTTTCGGATCTCCTTCGTTCACCTCGACCTGCAGGTTTGTTCTAAGTCTGATAGGGTTACATGTTCTCCTTTCGGTATCCCCCTAAACTTCTAGCAGTTGGTCTAATGCTCCTGGGCTAATCCCCTGATTCTATTCACCTCTCGGTCCATCAAGGCAGAGTACTAATATTGTCTTCTCTTCCTAACTCTCACTGGCCACTCTCGCGCACCAGATCCTGTCTGTAGCACTCCTGGGTGATCAGGCCATTCATGCATAAATAAAAAAATCAAAGACAGAATAATAATCAATCTAATACTGTATTAAGATTTCAAACTAGTCATGGATCTGATAATCAAAACAAACTACGTCGCTGAATGCATAAACCCTAGGTTCACCGAGAACCTAGGTTAAAGGTTTAGCTAGAGTACAATATTGAAAAACAAAGTTTCATAAAATAAAGAGAAGATAGATCAAACGAGATTATTTCTGAAAACTGAAACTGCTCCGTGCTCTGCTCTACTCCAGTACTCCGGTTCTGATGAGAAGCCTGTGATAAATAATTTTGTGCTGGGACGCCTCTTTTATACTGCCACAGTCTCCAAAACTGATGCCTGAAATTCCTGTTCTGCCCCAGTCTAAACTGCCCTGGGAAGCTTATGGAAGTTCTGATATGCGTCTGAACGCACCCACCTACGTCTGAACGCACATCCCTGCGTTTGGACGCACAATGCTGATTTTGAATTTGACTTTTCTCCCTTTCGTTGACTTTCTGAGTTGTGCGTTTGGACGCACATACTTGGTCTTCTGGTTGTCTTCTGCCTGATTTTGACCTTCTGAAATTTGAAGTCTCGTGCGTCTGAATGCAAGATGTGCGTTTGAACGCACAACACTTGGTCATTTTTCTGCCAGTTTTACGTGTCTTCTGCTGCTACCCTGTGTTGTGCATCTGAAGGCACACTGTGCGTCTGAACGCACAGACTTAGTCTTTTTCAGTGTTTTTCTGCTTTGACTTCTTGATACGGTGCCTCCATCCCAAGCCTCTTTCATGCATTTTTGGTACCTGTTTCCTGCTCACAACAGCAAGTACCCGCGATCATATCCAATAGACAAAATTATGCATGAAATTACTCAAATATAACAATTATACTCCCAACATTCTCTTTCCTGTATCATGTGGAAAACTGACCAAAAACACGCAAAATCAATCTCAACAAGGTCATAACCAATGATAAAAAGGCGCCTCAGACTAACTCTATTTATGAGCTATCAGTGGGCTAACATGAGTAAGCATTCGTATTAGGACCCCGACTGATAGAGGAGAAACATGACTAAGTTCTTTTGATACGACAACTGATGAAGGTAGCACAAGACATATAGAAGTCTGACGCAAATAAAAGAATGAGACCGTTAGCATTTCAGAGACCCGAATTCAAGATGACCGATAAACACCGCACATAAAGAATTGTAGAAGACATTATTTGTATTAGTAGAAGCTAGAATTGATCTAATCTATTAGTTTTAGTTTATTATGTATCAATAATGTTATGAATATGTAAAAATGAATACACACTTCTTAATAATTGGCTTGAAATTATTCTAAATAAATATAGTGAGGGGTTTGGGTTGTCTTGAAATGTCAAATAAAGAGTTCACTTCAAAATTAGAACGTTCATCGCGTAATTCCATTTAACATGCTAGTTGGAACTTGAATTGATTTGAAATTATAATTTTTAGGTGACATGTTCGTAAATGAAGACTACGTCTACCCGTAGGAGCTATATCTTGATATTTGCTGTTGCGACTTGAGGTGAGTAAACATGCCAAGCCTAGCGAGCCCAACCTCCTTCCGTGTCCAACTATTTTATGATTTTATAATATTTCTCAAAATGTGTTTTGTGAATTACATACCATACTTGAGTTTGGTTACATTTCAAAATGATTATTTGAAACGGTTACACGAAAATAATAATGCATAATCATGTAAAGTGGAAAGAGTTGTGCGGGGAACCTTTATTATTTTCGATGTTGACTTCGGTCACTCGGCCCATGATTATTATTGTCGATGTTGACTACGGTCACTCGACCCATGATTATTATTGTTCATGTTGACTACGGTCACTCAGCCCGTGTATTTTACTCGGTTGCAATTAGCTCTGGGTCGCTCCATGTACTCAACTCTCTGACCGCAAGAAGTCTTAGGGGGTGCCGGAACTTAAGGTCTTGGTAGCTTGGTTATGAGATATTTGGTGATGAGATATATTGTGGCAGTGGTTCTTCCCCACTAAAACACGATAATGATGTGAAATTTTAATGAGGAAAATGAAAGGAATATTGAATTTTGGATATCCCCTAATTGGAGAAATGGTATGGATTGGTAATGTTTCCCTTGGATATGTGCTTGATGATTTGAGATTACTTTTCCGAAATCAAATAATTAAAAAGAGTTGGGAAAAATTGATTTCTTTTCAGACATGGTCATTTATGAGACATATGTGATTACTTATCAAATATCATCTTGGTTTATTAAAAGGAAATGTCCCTTATCCGCTTTACGTGTTTGGGTGTTTGTTTACTCAGCATTTCTTGCTGACTTTGGAAAAATTGCGGTCTTTGTTTTCTTCCCCCCACAGACCTAGGCGAAGGGAGCTCGGCGTAAGGGGAATGCGGTCTCACGTAATGTATAATAGTAGTTTTAATTATGCCGAGCTCTTAGTTAAGTTCCACCATGTGTAATAGTATGTAGAATATTTTGTTCAAGACAATTTAAGAGTTTGAATATAGAACTTTGGCGGGTTTTGTTCTCGATTTTCACCTCTTCATTTTGAGTAGCACCTCCGGGGCTCTCCAGTCCAGAACGGAAGGCTCAGGAAATCGAGGAGGTGTTACACATGTAGACTCATCGTGAGAGCCGAAGAAAGGCTAGCTATGCCTCTACTCATAGACCGTGTCTTGCTCTATATTCTCGTCGTATTCATGCTCGAAGGCATACACATATAGTCTCAGTCACAACCAAGTTCAGATTGACAAGCATGTGACAATGCACAATTGCAGATGTCCAATATGATGTGTGTGTCCCAAAAAAAAAAAAACAAAACAAAAACAAAACTCAAGACATACGGTCTTTAAGGTAAAAACCTTACGAAAATGATAGTCTAACACCAGCTAGCCCAAATACAAAGTCATTGAAGCCATATACACTAGAGTGATTAAAGCGAGTTAAAACACTTAGGACTCTCGAAACATCAAATTCTTTTTCTTGACTTATTGTCTTTATTAGACCTACTAAATCACTGAGTTAGACCGTGAAATTCTCATGGAATGAAAATAAATGAATGTAGTTTCAAAATAAAGAGAAATCGACTGAATATCTGTAACATATTGACAGTAACAATCCCAAAACTATTGCTGTGCGTGAAGGAAACCCTGAACAATACAGTTGACTTTGAAGGTGGAAAACTCTCACTTACCAAACTTGTTTCAAGCTAAATCTTGGCTGACAAAATGATATTTAAGCTAATTTTCATTCATAGAAAGAATGGAGTCAAAACATTTATAGAAGATAGAGAAACCAAAGTTGAAAGGGGAGTATGTAGATAGATATGCAGCACAGATACTCTAGAAGGGGGGGGGGGGTTGAATAGAGTATGCCAACTTTTTGCAAAACTTGCAAGGATAAAATTTTAAGTGAAGAGCAATGAAGTTCAAGGCCTTGAAAACAGTTTCAAGCCTTTGGACAGGAATACAATTTGAAAGAAAACAGACAAGTCTTTTTCAAGGCCTTGAAAAGAGTTTCAAACCCTTGAAAACAGACTAGTTTGAATGTTGAAAAAACTAAGTATGTAATTGAACTGTAAATGCAAGAGACACATAATTTATAGAGTTCAGTCCACTTGGACCTACGTCTCTATCTCAAGGATCTTCACCCTGCAGGATTTTCTACACAATTCTTATTAATCAAAAGCTAAGCCCTAGATCTCAAGCACAAAGACATGCCTTACTCTGTTACAGCTTATAGTTCTCTCTAACCTATCTAGTACATGCTCTAGATAACTGATTAACTAAGAATTCTCTATTGTTCAATTTGAACAATCCTTGAGAATAAGAAAAAAGAGTAATATAAGAATGATATACAAATAAAGTGCAATTCAGAAGAACACTGAAGTGTAGAACTGCAGTGAAGAATGCGGTGATCTTCTGTGAGATGGATTGTGAGACTGATGTGCTTCTTTGATGATTGTCAATCCTGAAACGTGTCTCTCTTTTTTCCCGTTGAGTGTTGTATCTTGTTGCTTCAAATTAAGCTCTATTTATACATCTTGATGCTCTGCAAATCTTCCCAGATTTTCAGCAACAACTTCCGATTTTGTAGGCAACAACTTTGACTCTCTTAACAACCTTCTCCAACGGATAGTTGATCATAATCTTTAGAGATATTGTTGTGATTTTGTATTTAAACTAATTGAGAAGCTGTCATGAGTGTCTGATTTTATCACATAATCATCTTCTCTTAATGTTTCCTTTCCTGCAAAAGCCAGATTAGGAAACCAATCCTGCAAACTTATGAAATAAAATTTCCCTGCAAAACTGAGTCAAACAGATGGATTAAATGATGTTAGATATATCAAAACAGTTTGTCTATCATCATAAAATAATAACACATTAAGCATAGGGGTGAGAGAGATCGAATCAAATCAGAATAGTTTAGAAAAACTCCCCCTTAGAGCATGCATACAGGTCAGACAGTTTCAAGGCTTTGAATCTTGGTTCAAGGCCTTGAAATAGCTCTGCCTGTGAAACCTGATTCAAAGCTTTGAAAACTGGTTCAAGGCCTTGAAATAACTTAGTATTTCAATTCCATGAAACCTGTGACCTTACAATCTCCCCATTGATGAAAGACAAAACTTTAATCTATTTGAGCCTTAGTTTATGCATAAAAACACTGATTAGCATACAACACAAATAGTAGTTCCACATAAATTCCAAAAGATCCAACTTATTAATAAACTTAAGCAGAAAAAACATATAAGTTGTAGATAGTTCTACTGACCAAAAGATAGGTCACTTAAACAGAAATAAAAACAAACTAAGATTTCTCCTCCTTTTTGACTTTCATAAAAAAGAATGAGAAGATGTTGGATCAGTGTCTGGAAAATTTTGAAAAGAAAACTTAAAAAGAGAAGTTGGTAGGAAATAATAGGCAGGAATTTAAGGGGTTCGATCTTCATCTCTATCCTGATCTCCTTCCTCTTCCTCACTATCTTCATCATTTTCATGTTCTTCTTGTTCCTCTTCATTCACACCAGCAGTCTCTTCTTCAGTCTTGTCTTTAGTATCAGTCTTTGGAGATTTATTCTTCTTCTTCTTCTTCAGATTTATTAGCAATGCATCTGAATAAGGACTGTCTACTTCATCTCCTTCTTGAGCAGCTTGTTCAACTACCACCTGCTTTCCCTTATCCTTGACTTGATCAGCATCTTCCTGATTGGAGTGTTCACTGGGAAATTTCTTTTCACAACCATCTTTCTTGGCACCTTCTTCATCCTCAGGGACATCAAACACAGTCATGCTTCTAAAGATGGTCTCCACCATTTATTTTACCTGTTTGAGATCATCTTAAACCCATGCTAATTCTATTTTATTTCACTATTGTCCATCTCTAGACCATCAAGTCTCTGAAGGATTGAAGACAAATCAGGAGGCTGAGAGGTCTGGCTTGAAGTAGGGGTCAAGGCCTTAGGCTTAAGAAACTTCCTTGCATTCAGCTCTTCCTCTGTCAAATTTGAATACAACTTCCAAATTTTTGCCTTGGTTTTTACGACTCCAATCTTCTCAAAAGCTTTCTCATTTAGCATATCAATCCCAGAAGTGATAAACTCTTCACCAGCAGTTGGAATTTCAAGGTGTTGGAAGAACAGAGTGAGCAAATTTGCATAAGGCAAATGATTCTTTCTCTGTTATGTTTGGCTAAACAACATGTGTTCCATTACATGCTTCTGAAGATCAATGTCATAGCCATGCATATTCAAATACATATTGTATAGCACTCTCTCAGTGACCAACTCCTTGGAATGTTCCCTTGGAAAGATACATCTCATCAAGATAGTGAATAAGACTTTGGCTTCAACATTTAACACGGAGTGTGTTAACTGTTTGGATGAGGCAGGAACATTTGGTAGAAAGAATTCTTCTCTGGCCAACTTCAAAACTTCATTTTTGGGAGTATGGTTCTGTGTATTATATCTCTTAGGACAGCCTAGGACAGATGCAAAATCAGCATGATCTAATTCCATAGTAACACCAGAAACTCTAGTCTTGATAACTAAGTGTAGGGAGTTCTTAAGTTCTTCATGTTGAGATAGAAGAGTCTGGTAATTCTTGGGTAGGCCAGCTTAGGAGGGTTTAGCATGAACCACAGAGAGCTTTTCTTTAACATGGTAATGCAATTCAGATTCATTCCAGTCAACATAGGCATACTGATCAAGCTACAAAAATCAATTTACCTAGAGGCAAAACCATCCAACCAATGACCTTTGGAAGTGTTTGAGATGAACCATGATTCATCAGGAGCAGTGTTCTTTGAGTAGATCTGCAAGGCTCTCTCCACATTGTCTTCTGGTTCTTCCTCTGTCACCTTCTCTTTTCCCATTTCAGCTTGAGAGGCTTTCTTCTTTTTCTTCAACTTCTTGGGGCTTGAGATCTCTGTTTCTGGTTGCTTTTATGCAGCAGAATTCTCTTTCTTCTTATTGTTTTTGTCTGAAGATGGTGTCACATCCTTCTTAGTCTTCTTCTTTGGTGGAGGAAGTTCTTCAATAGCTTCTGCACTGGGAGTCCTAGAGCTGGAGTCCCCACTGATTGTCTAAACTTTATCTTCAACTATCTTTCTCTTCTTCTCAGAACTAGGTTTTGAACCTCGGCCATCTTGATTCTGTCTGAGGCTCTTCTAGTGCTCATTAGGGTTTTGGAGAAGAATAGAGAGAGGTAGATTTGATACGGAGTGAAGGAGAAAAGAAGATGATAAATACTGAAAGAGTTTGAGTTTGAAAAGGAAACTGCAATATTTTGTTTGATCTTAAAAGATCTGTAATGATCAGAGAAGATTCAAATCTTTGAAGCCATTGGAAATAAATAATTTAGTACCATATTTGGCAGAAAAAGAATTTTGAAAAAGGTAGGGGCAATATTGAGCAAATATCTACAAAGATAGCACCCACTATTGAATGATCCAAGAATTATTGACTAACCAGTTATCAGACTTATTTTCAAGGCTTTGAAAATAGTTTCAAGGTCTTGAAACGCTGCTATACTGAAACAAGTAAAATCAAAGTTTTGAAAGGATTTTCAAGGCTTTGAAAATCAGTTCAAATCTTTGAAACACATAATAACTTACCTTTTCTTACCCGATGCTCCCCCTAAACCAATGCATCTTTATTTAGCATGCCTAATTCCTGTCTTACAGCTGAAAATCTCTCATCTGGCAATGTATTAGTGAAGATATCTGCAAGTTTCATGTTAGTATAAACAAATTCAAGAACAATGTCACCTTTCTCAGCATGATCTCTGATGAAGTGGTGTCTGACATCAATATGCTTGGTTCTCGAATGCTGAAATGGATTCTTTGTAGTTGATATTGCACTAGTGTTTTCACATTTGATGGGTATACTTCTGAAATCAAATCCAAGATCTCTCAACTTTTGAGCGATCCACAACACTTGTGAGCAACATGCTCCAGCAGATATATATTCAGCTTCATCTGTTGATAGAGCAACTGAATTTTGTTTCTTGGAATGCCAACTAATCAAGGAGGATCCAATGAATTGGCAAGTTCCTGAAGTGCTTTTCCTATCAACTTTGTAACCTGCAAAGTCAGCATCTGAAAATCCATGCAAAGAGAAAATAGAATGTCTTGGATACCAAAGCCCTAATTCCTTGGTACCATTGAGATATCTGAATATTCTCTTCACAACACTTAAGTGTGATTCCTTTGGATTAGCTTGAAATCTTGCACACATACACACACTAAACATGATATTTGGTCTACTAGTAGTAAGGTATAGAAATGATCAATCATACCTCTATACTCTTGTACATTGACGCTCTTACCAGATTCATCCTTGTCTAAGGACAGTGTAGAACTCATAGGAGTCTTGATTTATTTGGATTGAGACATACTGTACTTGTTCAACAAGTCCCTAGTGTACTTGCTTTGATGCAGAAAGATGCCCTTCTTCAACTGATGTATTTGAAGTCCAAGGAAGAAGTTCAACTCTCCCATCATGCTCATTTCAAATTCCCTGCTCATAAGACTTGAGAATTCTTTGCATAGAAGATCAGTAGTAGCTCCAAATAGAATACCATCAACATAAATCTGAACTACAAGTAAATCTTTCTCATGAGTCTTTATGAAAAGGGTCTTGTCTACCAATCCTTTTTTGAAATCATTTTCAAGCAGAAATTTTGACAATCTTTCATACCAAGATCTTGGAGCTTGTTTCAAACCATACAGAGCTTTGTCAAGTTTGTAAACATGATCTGAAAACTTGTCACTTTCAAAACCAGGAGGTTTATGCAACATAAAATTCTTCTTGCAAGTAACCATTTAAGAAATCACATTTCACATCCATTTGAAATAGCTTCATGTTCTTGTAAGATGCAATATCAAGTAAAATTCTAATTGCTTCTAACCTGGCAAATGGAGCAAAAATTTCCTCATAATCAATACCTTCTTCTTGGTTGTAACCTTGAGCAACTAACCTTGCTTTGTTTCTGATCACTTTGCCATTCGCATCCAATTTGTTTCTGAACACCCATCTGGAACCAATGACAGACTGGTTTGTTGGTGGGGGAACTAGGTTCCACACCTTGTTTCTTTCAAACTCACTGAGTTCACTTTGCATAGCTATAATCCAGTCCGGTTCTTCTAATGCTTCATTCACATTTTTGGGTTCTACAAGAGAAATAAAAGCATTAAAAGAACAAATATTCTTCAACTGTGATCTTTTTTGTGTACCAGTGGTTGGATCAGATATGATGTTGTCAGCTGGATGAGATGAAAGATATTTGAATTTCTTTCTTGGAGACCAGGGTTCCGGCTCTCCATATTGCTTCTCGGGTCTTGAAGTTGTAGCCTGGTCACTTATATCTTTCTGATTATCCGTGTCAAGGCTTTGATCTCTATTTTCAAGGCCTTGAGATCTATTTTCATGGTCTTGAAAATGGCTTATTTTTCCTTCTGAACTTTTCTTGAACCCAAGTGAATTCTCAGCTCCTTCTTCTGATTCATGCTTGTTCAGATTCAAGTATTCAAAACTTTCACTCAAAGAACCATCATAGCTTTCATAAAAAATAACATGAATACTTTCTTCAACCAGCTTGGTTCTTTTATTATAAATTCTATAAGCTTTGCTAGTAAGAGAGTAACCCAGAGAGATACCTTTATCACTTCTTGCATCAAACTTACCCAAGTTTTCCTTACCATTATTGTGGACATAGCATGTGCAGCCAAAGGGTCTGAAGTATGAAATGTTTAGCTTCCCCCCTTTTAAGAGTTCATAGGGGGTCTTCTTCAATATAGGTCTGATCAAGCACCTGTTCAAAATGTAATTTGCTGTATTCACAGCTTCTGTCCAATAGTGTTTTGGCAGCCTGGTTTCTAAAAGCATTGTTCTTGACATATCTTCAAGAGTCCAGTTCTTTCTTTCAACAACACCATTCTGTTGAGGAGTTATATGAGCAAAGAAATTGTGATAGATACCATGCTTGACAAAAAACAAGTCAAATTATAATTGATCAAACTCTCTATCATGATCACTTCTGATTGAAGCAATAGGTAGGTTTTTCAAGGTTTGAAGTTCTCTGTAAAGCTTTGAAAATTCAGAGAGGGCTTCAGATTTTTCTTTGAGAAACATAACCCATGTATATCTGGAATAATCATCTACACTAACTAGCATATACCTCTTAACTTTTGGAGTTGGAGTCCTCATAGGACCACAGAGATCCATGTGAAGTAATTCAATAGGTCTAGAAGTACTTACAAATTTCTTTGGCTTGAATGAGCTTCTGGTCTGCTTACCTTGAGCACAAGCTTTGCATACTTCATCATCTTTGAACCTGATAGATGGTAATCCTCTTACCAGATCCTTGGAGATCAACTTGTTATGCAAGCTGATATGACCAAGCTTCCTATGCCAAAGCTTTGAATCCTCTTTCAAGGCCTTGAGACACTTTAAGATTTTACCTGCAACTTTGTTAGTCTGAAAAGTATAAACTTTTTTTGATCTAGAGGCTGTGAGAATGCAATTGCCTGATTTCTCATTTTGCACCACACACTTCTCTTTATCAAAGATAACCTTATTGCCATTATCGCAAAGCTGAGATACACTAGCAAGTTAAATTTCAAGCCATCAACTAGATATACATCAGAAATAAAATTTTCAGAATCTGTACCAACTTTACCAATACCAAGAATGTTGCATTTGCCTTTGTAACCAAGAGTAATTGAAACTTCAGATTGCTCTTTCAATTATGAGAATAGAGATCTCTTCCCACTCATGTGTCTTGAGCAACCACTTTCCATAAACCACTTATGGTCTTTGACATTGGTGACAACCTGCAAACACCAATCACTACCTTACCCAGATGTTAGACCAAGTGTGGAATTTGGACTCATACTCATGATCAACCATATTAGGTGGTCTGACCCCTTTAGGAACCCAAATCTGTCTGACTTGTCCTTTGAGTTGAAATGAGAATGTGTTCCTCATTATGTGAGGGTCTCTTCTTCTGAAAGGACAGGTCATCTTAACATGACCGATTTTGTTGCAAAAATGGCACTTAGGAGAAGTTTTGTTTCCATTTTTCACAAATTTGGTACTATTCTTTCTTGGAAAATTTGGATTGTATCCAATACCAGTTTTGTGAACAAAATTTGAACTTTCTCCAAGAATCAAGTTCAACATGTGTTCTGAGCCTGCAAGCTTGACTTTGACTAATTTTAATTCTTGAAGTTTCTCAGTAAGAGTAGTCTTTTGTTTATCTAATTCATCAACTTGATGTCTCAGATTTACAAGGCTGTTATTCAGTAAAGAGTTCTCAGTGACTACTTCCTGGACTTGTGTTTTCAAGGCTTTGAAACTGATTTTCAAGGCCTTGAAATCACTGTTAGTTTTCTTCTGAGAGATTTCAAGATTATATTTCAGACAAACAAGTTGTAAATTTTATTTTGCTTGCTCATGGACTTTTTCTTTTAAAACTCTAATCTCTTTCAGATAGTCCTCTTCATTTAAAAGCATTGTTCTGAGGTAACTTGAGAGAGCTTCTCTTGGTTTTGAAATCAAACAGTTTACCATTACCTCAATGTTCTTCTCAGAACTTTCATCATGCTTGGCCATGAAGCATAGGTTGGCATGTTCTTCTTCAGATTCAGAGTCACTTGAGATATCTGAATCACTCCATGAAGCTACCATAGCTTTCTTTCTCCTGTCATGGTCTTTCTTCTGAAAGTTCTTGCTTTTCTTGTTTGGACAATCTCTTATCAAGTGTCCCGCATCACTACACTCAAAGCACTTCATGACTTTTGATTTACTTTGTGAAGAAGACTTACCTTGGTAGTCCTTGCTACTGGATGATCTGTGTCTTTCTCTGTTGAAGTCTCTGTTTCCAATGTTTTTCTTCATCTTGAGGATTTTGGTCAAGGATTTGGAAATCAAAGCAAATGGATCTTCATCATCATCTTCAGTTTCAAGGCTTTGAATTTTCTCATTCTTTATGGACTTGAGTGCTAAGTTCTTGACACTTTCTGGCAGCTCTCCATCAGCTTCATTCATGGATATTTCATGTTTCAGGAGCTTTCCTTGTAGGTCATCAAGTTGTAGTGATGATAGATCTTGAGCTTCCTCAATTGTAGTAGTCTTTGGTTCCCATTTTGCCTTGGGTAGACTTCTCAGAATCTCCCTCACCTTTTCTTCATTGGAAATATTCTTTCCAAGTGAATCAAGGTTATTGACTGTGTCTGTGAACCTTTTGAACATCTCTCTGATTGACTCATCTTCATTCATCTTGAATAGCTCATATTATCTGAGGTAGATGTTGATCTTGGTTTTCTTGACTTGACTGGTTCCTTCAAATGTCACCACAAGCTTATCCCAGATCTCTTTGGCAGTCTTGCAGCCCGAAATCCTGTTGAATTCATCTGTACTAAAGCACAATACAAGATGTTAATAGCTTTGTAATTATTAGAAAATTGTTCTAATTCAGATGAAGAAAGAGAGTCTTCTGATTTGGGAGTTTTGATCCCATCTTTCTCTGTGTAGAAAGTGTGAGGTCCATTCTGAATAATGGTCCATAGCTCTATGTCTTGATCAATGATGAACATTTTCATCAGAGCTTTCCAGTTAGCAAAATTATCTCCACAAAGTAGAGGAGGTCTGTTAGCAGCTCTTCCCTGTGAGAAACCACCATCACCTGCAGTACTCATGATCCCCAGATAGTTAAATCTATACAGTTATACAAGCTCTAATACCAATTGAAAGGGGAGTATGCAGATAAATATGCAGCACAGATACTCTAGAGGAGGGGGGGTAAATAAAGTATGCCATCTTTTTGCAAAACTTGGAAGGATAAAAGTTTAAGTGAAGAGCAATGAAGTTCAAGGCCTTGAAAACAGTTTCAAGCCTTTGGACATGAATACAGTTTGAAAGAAAACAGACAAGTCTTTTTCAAGGCCTTGAAAAGAGTTTCAAACCCTTGAAAAAGACTAGTTTGAATGTTGAAAAAACTAAGTATGTAATTGAACTGTAAATGCAAGAGACACATAATTTATCGAGTTCAGTCTACTTGGACCTACGTCTCTATCTCAAGGATCTACTCCCTGCAGGATTTTCAACACAATTCTTATTAATCAAAATGCTTCTTTGATGCTTGTCAATCCTGATATGTGTCTCTCTTTTTTCCAGTTGAGTGTTGTATCTTGTTGCTTCAAAATAAGCTCTATTTATACATCTTGATGCTCTGCAAATCTTCCCAGATTTTCAGCAACAACTTCTGGTTTTGTAGGCAACAACTTTGACTCTCTTAACAACCTTCTCCAACGGATAGTTGATCATAATCTTGAGAGATATTGTTGTGATTTTGTCTTTAAACTAATTGAGAAGCTGTCATGAGTGTCTAATTTTATCACATAATCATCTTCTCTTAATGTCCTTTCCTGCAAAAGCCAGATTAGGAAACCAATCCTGCAAACTTATGAAGTGAAATTTCCCTGCAAAACTGAGTCAAACAGATAGATTAAATGATGTTAGATATATCAAAACAATTTGTCTTTGAAATACCCCATTTTGTGAATATGGGTATTTATGATATTACTATAATTATTGAGAGGTAATATAATAATATTATAAGTATGGGGTGTTAATATGCTACTATTATATTTTAAGATATTATTTGGTGTCAATATGACATTAGTATAAGTGTTGGGAGCTAATCTTATTGATAGGAAGTTAATTTTTATTACTAGTAACTATTTGGGGTTATTATGTATTTTATCAACTTTATAAAGAGCCTTTTATTTAATTCAGGGGGTGCTAGTGACTTTTATCCAAAACAGTGGGGGTGAAAGTGTCTTTAACCCTAAAAATAGTCATCTTCTTCCTCAAACTCTCCGATGGAGAAAGAACTCCATCTCCAACCCAAACACCACCATTACCACTCCGAATCTTCACCAAATTCGTTGATGTTTGTCCCAAATCACTCCCTATTCGATTTAAATTCATCAAGGCTCGATAATTTAGCATCAAGCAACTCAATTTCGTCGATTTTTTGTCCCGATTCAAAACCAAAATTTTCAAAGTGGGTTTCCTCATGGAGGTTGAATTCTTCACCTCTCTACCTATATAAACCCATCAATCTCAGAAATTTCTCACACCCATTCAAGCTACCAAACTCAATCTCTCTCATCAATCCCTCTAACCTCTCAATCTCTCCTTCGATCTCTCTCTCTCTCTCTCCCTCTCTCTCTCTCTCCCCCGTCCGCCGCTGCCCGGCCGTCGCCGCTGCCGCCCGCCGCCACCGGCGACCTCGCCGCCGTCGGCCGCCCTATCCCCGACGCCACCGTCGGCCTCCACCATGCCTTCCCGTTTCCTTTTGTTCGGGTATGAAGAACAAAACCCGTTTGACTCACTCTCTCTCTCTTGTTTTTGTTTTGTTCTTTTTTTTTTTGGACTATCATTGAAAGTTAGATCATATTATTGTATCTGGTAAGAGACAATAAGGAAGGTAGTGGCCTAGTGGTTAAAGCAAATGTTAGTATTAGTGTTGGTCTTGGGTTCGAGTCTTATAGTTGACAACTATTTTTTTTACTACTCTACACTTAATATTTAAAAGATAAGTTTTGGGAGTTTGAAAGCCTTATTAAAACACTTGAGAATTAATTATTTAGGAAGTTTATTTTCTTGTTTAAAGGTTAATCTTTTGAAAAATAATACTCTTGGGTTATGCTTTATAGTAGTACAAATAAGACAATTCTTTTTATACAAGTTTAAAGTAGTATTTTTGTACTCACCTTTACTCCAAAATAAAAAGTATATTTTTCTTACTTATTTTTATAAGTTTATAACAAATTAGAATAAGCTATTTTCCTCAAATAAATTTGTTATTTCTTTTAAATAAAGTTAGTTAGTTTATAACTTATATTCTCTACTGAGGCTTGTTTGGTTGCGAGAAACTACTATTTGAATTAAAAGTGTTTTTGAGGTAAAATAATATGCTTCTCTACTCTAATTAATAAAAATGATATTTTTATTCAATCTTATAAGTTATATTTTTATAACTATAACTATGTTTTACAATAATAAACGTTAATTCTATAAAGTGTATTTTTCTATAAAAGAGGTTGTTCACCTTAGCAAGGGTTGGGGAGAGTTAATAAGAGATTTATTTCATTTACATATAGGACTTCGTGTGCAATGTGTTGATTAGGATACTATTAAATTTGTAGGCGACAGTTTCATTGACGAATGACACGTCAAGTATTACTAGGAAGTGGTTTGCTTTGCTTGAGATTAAAGGTAAGTAAATATGCCAAGCCTAGTGTGCTTATCTCTTTCGTGTCAAAACGAATTCTTGTATTTCTTTACGTCTCAAAATGTGTTTATGTGATGTGACATGCAATATGTGATTTCTACTTGATAAATGTTTTTCTTGGAAATATCACCATGATAATGATAATGCATTAATACGTAAAGTGGAATAGTTGTGCGGGGACATTTATGATTATTGTGGTATGGTTACCATTGGCATTGGACGGTTTGATCTCGGTCTTCCGTTTCAATTTATTTTTATTTTAATCCGGTTGCAAGTCCCCGGATAGCTCCTTGTACTCACTCTTCTGGCCGCAAGAAGTCTGTAAGGGGGTGTCGACACTTAAGGTCTTGGATGCTTGCGAAGTGGTTGGTTGGTTTCCCCGTCACAACAAAGTAATAATGGATTTTTGGTTTTGTTAACGGAAAGAAGTTAACGATGGATTTTGAATTTTCCTAATGATTTTGGAAATTGGTTGGAAATATTATGGAATTGGGAACTCTTATGTTTTAATACAAGAGTCAACTTTATTACCGCTGTGTTTGCGAAAAACTCTTACTTACAAATGAGTCATTGTTTTATAACTACCTCATCATCGTTTTACATGTTTGGATGTTTATTTACCAGTATTTCATGCTGATTTTGTACTGTGGTGTTTCTTTTTCATTCCGCACCACAGGTTTAGAAGATGGTTATCTGGCGTAGGAGGGGACGCGCATCACATGGAATAATAGAAGTAGTATTTCATTTGGATTTGAATTCCTTATTAGTTTAAACACTTTAGTTTGTTATGCCGGTTTGTGGCTAGGATGTTGGATTTTTAATAATGCAATATTTTCAATTGGATTTAATTATTATTGTGGATGTTTTGTGCTTGCGAACCATGTTATAAAATCTCCTTGTATCCGGGCTCCTCTCGGGTACGGAGTGACATCCCCGGGTCTCCGGCTTGGGCCATTTTGGGGTGTTACAGTCTTTCATCATAAAATAATAACACATTAAGCATAGGGGTGAGAGAGATCGAATCAAATAAGAATAGTTTAGAAAAGCTCCCCCTTAGAGCATGCATACAGGTCAGACAGTTTCAAGGCTTTGAATCTTGGTTCAAGGCCTTGAAATAGCTCTGCCTCTGAAACCTGATTCAAAGATTTGAAATAACTTAGTATTTCAAGTCCATGAAACCTGTGACCTTACAATCTCCCCATTGATGAAAGACAAAACCTTACTCTGTTTGAGCCTTAGTTTCTGCATAAAAACACTGATTAGCATACATCACAAATAGTAGTTCCACATAAATTCCAAAAGATCCAACTTATTAACAAACTTAAGCAGAAAAAACAGATAAGTTGCAGATAGTTCTACTGACCAAAAGATAGGTCACTTAAACAGAAATAAAAACAAACTAAGATTTCTCCCCCTTTTTGACTTTCATCAAATAGAATGAGAAGATGTTGGATCAGTGTCTCGAAAATTTTGAAAATAAAACTTAAAAAGAGAAGTGGGAGAGAAAGAATAGGCAGGAATTTAAAGGGTTTGATCTTCATCTCCATCCTGATCTCCTTCCTCTTCCTCACTATCTTCATCATTGTATTGTTCTTCTTGTTCCTTGTCATTCACACCAACAGTCTCTTCTTCATTCTTGTCTTTAGTAGCAATCTTTGGAGATTTCTTCTTCTTCTTCTTCTTCTTCTTCTTCTTCTTCTTCTTCTTCTTCTTCTTCTTCTTCTTCTTCTTCTTCTTCTTCTTCTTCTTCTTCTTCTTCTTCTTCTTCTTCTTCTTCTTCTTCTTCTTCTTCTTCTTCTTCTTCTTCTTCTTCTTCTTCTTCTTCTTCTTCTTCTTCTTCAGATTTATCACCAATGCATCTGAATCAGGACTGTCTACTTCATCTCCTTCTTGAGCAGCTTGTTCAACTACCACCCGCTTTCCTTTATCATTGACTTGAGCAGCCTCTTCCTGATTGGAGTGTTCAAAAAGAGTTTGTCTTTCATCATAAAATAATAACACATTAAGCATAGGGGTGACAGAGAGAGAATCAAATCAGAAGAATTTAGAAAAACTCTTCCTTATAACATGCATACATGTCAGACAGTTTCAAGGCTTTGAATCCTGGTTCCTGCTATTTCAAGCCTGTGAAACCTGATTCAAGGCTTTGAAAACTGGTTCAAGGCCATGAAATCACTTAGTATTTCAAGTCCATGAAACCTGTGACCTTACAAAAGTTTTACTCAGACTGGTCTAGAGAAAAGTCAAATTTGCATAGTCAACTTTGAAAGCTTGTAACTATATCTCCACAATACCTACGAGAGTGGTAATTTATGGAAATGAAAGTACCCAGAGTATTGTTTAGAAATATGTTGATATTTGTTCAAGAAAAAGTGGTTATAAGTGTAGTATTACCTGAAGTACACAAATTGTCAAGATTCAGAATCACCATGAACTGTTAACTTAGAAAATTCATAATTACATAACTAAAAAGAGTTAGATGTTGATTCAACTTAGAGAATGCTCCTACTTGAGTGTAGTTTCCATGAAAACAATTTTGAGGTCAGAAAAAAATTTAAGTTTTTGAACACTGCCCAGAAAATAGTTTGAAGCTTGAGAACACAAAATGAGTTAAGCGCAATTGTGCGTGTTTACGAACATGTATAAGCCATAATTGTACCGTGTGAAGTCAATTAAGAAGTGAGTACAGACATACACTCGAGTTACACAAGAGAACCACCCGCATCGAGTTGTTGAAATGAAGCTAGAGAGACGATTTACATTGTTCCAAGCTTTGTTTGAGATGAATGGAGGAACTGAGCTTGTTAGGAGATGAAGAACACCAAGAACACGTGAAAGAATTGAAGAAAGAGAGTGAAACGAGATAAATAACCAGCTAGGATCCGTTCTTTCTTTTACACGGGCTGGTCTTCACACGGGTGAAACAGAGGTTGTGCCGACTTCACAATGTGAAATAATAATTGGTTGTGCCAACTTCTTTTTTTTTGGTTCGAAAAAATATTTGTGCCAACTTCACTCTATCTAGACGTGGTGTTTATTTTGTCATTTTCTTTACTAAATAAAATTTAATAACAAAAAATATGGCCACTACACACTTACAAATTATAAATAATAATATTTGACTCTAAAAAAATACTTAGTAATTAAGAACACAATTATAAATTAATTCTTAAAAAGAAAAGAGAAAAATAATAATAATTACAGATGCTTTACTTCCAATTTCGTTTTTGCATCCCATTTGCATCCCATCACCCACCAAAATCTATCCCACTTTTCCTCCTTTTGCAAGAGATGCAGTTAAAGGAAGTTATAATTAATTTTTATTTTCAAACGAAAATTAATCAAGGAGGGGTGCAACCCAAATCAGTCCACGTTATGTGATGATGATCTTCCCTTCTCTTCCTTCTTCACACAAGCTTTTCCCTCCCATCCCAGAAAACACCCCATTTTCCGTCAAAAATTGAAACAGATGGGACACTAACGGCAGAGCTTACTTGACGAGGAATCTCTGCAAAACCCACAAGCGAAGATACAGTTTTATGCACAACCCAGAAAGCAATCAATCGATACTCAATCCCTCTGCTTGATTTGAGTTCTGGTACCAAACCCATGGACGATGATGTGGTCCAGCGAGCGTTCCATGGTGGGCGAGATTACTACCAGCAGCAGCCCTCTACTTCTTCATCTTCCTCCTCCATCCTCCAATCCCTCCCTCTTCATGTGGTAAGTCAGAGAGAAGCTCTCTCTTGAGTTGGGTTTGCTGAATTATTGTTTATATTGGTTTTGTACATGAGATACTGAAATACCCAATTGTTCATCTAGGTCTATCTCTCTCTCTTCTCAATCCTTAGTTGGGTTTGCTGAATTATTTGAATACTGAATACCCAATTGTTCATTTATGTTAGTTTATTTGTGTCCATTTTTTGTAGTACTAGTTTAGAGATCATGGATGTAGATGTATCTCAGATAGATTGTTCATTGATTGCTATGCCTAACAGTTGTCAATTTTGCGACTTGGCAGTCTTTTGATTACGGATACTACTTGTTGGTAAAATCTGTCCAAGAACTTAGAGAAAAGAAGGAAGGGCTTGTAACTGTAGGCATTGGTGGTCCTAGTGGGTCGGGTAAATCAAGGTACGAGTATTAATTGTAGTTTGCTTCTGTTATGATTTTAGTGATTGTAGAAAAATCTGAAGTGCTTGAGTTTGAATTGGTTTGAGCTGTTATCGACATATACTATTTGTTTACTTGACATGTTTCCGGTATGCTGTAACACTTGCACATCATATGTATTTTGTGAATCTAAAGCTTAACAGAGAAGGTAGCATCTGTGATTGGCTGTCATGTTTTATCAATGGACAATTATCGCATTGGAGTTGACGATGGGAATGATCTGGAGTCGATTGATTTCGACACTTTAGTTCAGAATCTAGAGGTAAATTCTCTTTCCTCTTTTGAAGCATTGGAGCTATGTTGTTTTCTTTGTTAAATGCTTCCTATGCTTTTTAGGAGTAAATAGGAGCTCTTAGCAGTCGTAATTAACTGTAGTTGTTCGGTAATTGGTCACTTCATCGTTGATGCTTTCATTCTTTCCCCTTAAAAAATCCCAAAAGACACTGGATTTTTTCCCTGGGCTTACTGGATGAAGTTTTGCTCAGAAACATTCCCTTCTGAACACTTTTATCTGTGTTGCTGTTAGCTAGACGAACGATCATTGTATTTACACAGGAATGGAGTTGTGGATTGCGAGTGCTTATAATAACAGAGTCTTGCGTTCATGTAGGATTTGATAAATGGTAAAGATACAGTGACTCCGCTCTTTGATTTCCAAGAAAAGAGGCGTTTTGGTTCCAGAGAAATAGAGAGCTCTTCATCTGGCGTCGTAAGTATGCTGATGCTTGGTTTCCTGACGAACCATGTTGTGGTGTAACTTTTGTTCCTTATGACTTGTATGTAGCTGATAGTTGATGGCACATATGCTCTTCATGCACGACTACGTTCATTGCTTGATATACGAGTGGCAGTGGTAAGAATTGTATCTGTGTCACTGTAATGCATCGTTTAGAGCCTATCATGAGTCAAAAGAAGACTTCACTGTAATTATGGATTTTGGATTTTGTGGATCAGGTAGGAGGTGTACACTTCAGTCTTCTTTCCAAAGTTCAGTATGATATTGGAGATTCTTGTTCACTAGACTACCTTATCGATAGCATTTTCCCGTTGTTTAGAAAGCACATTGAGCCAGATCTTCATCATGCTCAGGTTTGTATCTGATACTGCATCAATTTATATTTTTGTCATTGGTTGATGTGATGTGTTTCCCTGCAGATCAGAATCAATAACAGCTTTGTTTCATCATTTAGGGAGCCAATTTACAAACTCAAGTGCAGAAGTGAGGTGAGTAAGGGTCCTCATACTTTGTATTTTCTAATTTTGGCTCTTCAGATTATTAGGACATGTACCTGCTATACGTGGTCTGTCATTGTATTTTCTCATTGTTGTGCTCTATTTGGCTCTTCAGTCTTTGTTGAAGGGTGATCCTAGCTTATCGGTAGCATGAATATGTTCTTTTTTCATAACAGCCACCGTTTACTGTCTCGATGCTAAAGTAATTTGGGCCCTGGGTTGGCTGCAACAGAAGAACCAAAATCGAAATAATTAATACGACATTATTTTGACTAGTATGGAGGGAAACTGAAGGGTTTTCGGGAATGTGGAGTGGTTATTTCTGCAAACGAAGGTCAATCAGCAAACCTAAAATCAATGGAATTGCAAAATGTGGTTGTTTTAATGGATTCTCTATTTTCCTTTCTTGAAACAGTTCAATGTATCTCATGTTTTATTTCAGACATTTTGGCTTTGCTTGGTATTGAAAACCTGCTACCCTCTATGATCAACATGTTATACCTCGTATGTAATTTGATATTAACATATCACGAAAATTTAGTAAGGAATCCAGCCCCTGAAGCTGTTTTGAGAGTCTACCTAGAGATCAGAACACCACAGTTACTGAAACACGTGGTTTTTTTTTTTTTTTTTTTTTTTTTTTTTTTTTTTTTTTTTTTTTTTTTATGGCGAAAATGATGAGAGTGTATGATTTTCGGTTTCCAGATAGTCGGTACTCTAAGACAATAACTTTTCACTTAGAGGGCATATAATTTTAGCATAATCAACAAAAGATGACCACATTTGTTATGTAGATTGTCATAAAATATTATTGAAATGGAGAATGATGGTCACATTAAACCCACATAACATTCTTTTGCCTGCCACATCAAGGTATACGCTTTCGTTTTCATTTGATGGCCAATTTTCTACATGCTAAATGTCTGAGTCTCTCTCTCTCTCTCTCTCTCTCACACACACACACATTGTTCCACTCTGCCCTGCATCTGTAAGGTTTATAGTAGGTAAAGCTAGCAATAATTCTGCTGCTTTTTTCTTTCCTTTCTTTACAAACAAGTGTTTAATCTAAGTCAGCTGAGGTCCTGAAGTGTGGTGTAGGGTGCCACATGTGCCGGTAAAAAAGGCTCTATGGTGCGCTCCTAGGAGAAACACCGTTTGAAGTGTCAGACTAAAAGAACATCTGGCCCTTTATAAAGCCGGACTAAAATCAACTCTTGTTTGCAGACTAGGCCTACTCCACATCAGGTAAACCCAGTGTTCGACGTGATCGTTGGAACACTTTGTTATCAAACTCAGTAGAATCTCTCTCCTTTTTGGACAAAAGAAACTACTACTTTGTACGGATTCCACCTCATGCTATGCATGGCTGATCTCAATGTATAACATGATCTTTTGAGTAGCATATTAAGGTCAACAATACTCGCACCAATTTAGTAAAACCTCAAGGTTGTAATGCAAGTGCTGAGAAGTCTCACAACGAAAAATTACAATATAATTCAACAATTAAGGATATCCTGGATTACTTCCCCCATTGCCAATTGATTTTAAGGTGGAACATGGTATCAGAGCGCAGGCTAGTTGTTGGTCATGTGACCCACGTGTGTTCACCGCCACCCATTTATATTGTCCACGTTTTCTGCTTGTATGATGCCCCCCACGTGGGCGTGTTGAGATTTGTCCCACATCGAGAGTTTGATAGATGTATAGTGAATTAGTTCCGCGGCTCTTTCCCCCATTGCCAATTGTTTATGAGGTGGAATCCCACAGATTCTAACAGAATGAATCTACTAGAGCTGTAACTAATGCGGTTGTTTCAACTTAATCAAGGAATAGAACCACTAAGTAAATTATCAGTGAATGGTGTTCTGGCTTATTACATACTTCTAAGTACTTGAGAAGCATTAAATATTCCGAGTTTGTTCATTGCACAAAGCGCAACACAAAAAAAATCATATTTGGTGCTCATATGATGCTTGCAATTTCTTTCCTTCTGAAGTCAGCTGCCTAGCTTCCTGTTCTTGCTCTCACTCCTCGATGGGCTTCAGGTGACTCAGATTTTAACCATATTTGCCTATTCCTTGTTGCTTTTGGGCAGTCGCCAAATGGACATCCGGGATTTTCTTTTCATGGCAAGGAGGTGATCACGGATAAGTAAGTTGTTAGTAGCTATTACCTTCCCTGGCTGGTAATCTTGTATGGTAATCTCAAAAGACAGTTAATATGGCTCCTTCACATTTACCATATTTGCTTTCAGTTTCATCGAGATGTACTTGCGACCTCCTTCTGCGAGTGAAGAAGCACGAATAAATGACTGGATTAAGGTGCGGCAATCTGGTATCAGATATTACTTGTCACTAGGTGATCAGAGAATTGTTGACAAAAATTATATCATCCGACCGAAAGCTGAGTTTGAGGTGAGAACTTCATTATTTGTTCATTCCTGAATTATTGGTCTAATGTAAAATTTGGTTGCTGCTGCTAGGTACAGCCCTATATTATATACACCAATCACGTGAATTTTGTGTAATGGTGCATGGAGTTCATTATTGTCATATGGATCTGTTAAACCCTCTTATTAAGACGTGCGAAAGTGCTTCTCCTACCTTAAAAAAATATAGCTGTTATTAAAAATTTATTCCTCCATAGTTCATGATTCAGGACCGTGGAATCCTGTTATAATTATTAAGTACACTTAAATTTTTATTTACTTCCATTTTAAGTTTTCTACCTTATATATTTTAGTTTTATAGCCTTACTGATTTGTTTCTTCTTCCTGAAGGATATATCAGAACCATTAAGACTTTAAAGACCACATAAAGCAAGTAAATTCTCGGTACAACTCTCAGCTCAGGCTTTGATTAGTCCAGGAAATCAATTATTCTGAATGCTGAGCTGCTTACTATAATAACCGTCACACCTAAACGCCAAGAGACTAAGAAAGAGACTCTTCTTTCTCTTGAAAGTTTTAATCTCATCTCGTTAGGCTTGGTGATCTGCTGACCCCTCAGAAACATACAAAGTTCAGTATGGAGTAACCTAGTACATTTTCATTCTCCCTCTACCCTTGCAAGCATATTGCTTAATGAAAAAGCCTCCGTCACTGAAACTGGCACCACCAAAGCAAGTCCCACAGAAAGAATCTGGATAGGTTATCCTACGTCTGAACGAAATGTTCCATATCCCAAATAGTTCATTTTACCTCATAGTGCCAAAGAATAAGTATGTACTCCTTGTTAGAGTAGAACAACATATTATCTACTAGAAATTTGAGAAAACCTTCTATGCAATTTATTGTAAATTAGTCTGATTCCTATACTAAACATCCAAACAAAAGCATCTTTGGAACTGCAAAAGTCCAGATAGCCTTACTCTCTAGTGCTTTATAATAGAGGTTCGACAGAAAAGACAAGTTTCTAGTCTAGTATCCAGAGCAAAGCGTGAGCCCTGGCCTGGTGACAACTTTGTCAGGTTGCCTGCTCTAGGTGCAGGACTGCAGGCACACAATCCTGGAAACAGGTTTTTTGTGAACAGAAGAAAAGATGCCTCGTCTTCCCGTCCAAGTACCCAATGGTGGATGTTGGAGATTTGTGCGCTAGGTAATTGTTCTATTGTAGGAGATTATGGATTTATTTCTCAAGTCAACACTAGACAAGAGAAAAAAGTGCCATTAAGGCGAACAAAGACGACTTTTTCTACGTGAAAGTATCTGACAATCTATATTCTCTTTGCACATGGACCTTACCTATAATGAAAAACGAAAACACCTAAACAAGAGAGATTCAGAACACACGGATTTATGTTGGTACGCATAACAGCCTACATCCACAGAGTTGCAGAGATTTCACTAAACCTAACGAAAAGGTCTTGAGAGAATTACAAGCAAAATAAAAACGCTCAACATCCTTGCTACGAACCCTAACTGCTGTATAAATAGGCGACATATTAAATCGGGCTGGATCTAAGCCCCAACCGGGTCAGAATTTTTTTCCCTTTTTTTTTCTGGTTGTAGCAAAACATGAACCAGGTTGCATAAAAAACGGGTCATCCTAAACCAGGTTCCACCAACATTAACTTCACCATAAAGTTGAGCATGCTCTTATTACTTTTATTAATCTACTTTGTGTTATAAGGCTCACATGTTGACTGTTAAGCT
This sequence comes from Linanthus parryae, assembly GCA_023055425.1. Taxonomy (NCBI): domain Eukaryota; kingdom Viridiplantae; phylum Streptophyta; class Magnoliopsida; order Ericales; family Polemoniaceae; genus Linanthus; species Linanthus parryae. Next base: position 26,358,635 of record JALGPY010000011.1, on the reverse strand, counting down.
CATCATCTCCAATAATATCACAATATTGTTTAAAGGGTTTTCTGGTGACGTCGGGTTCAGTTAAAGATTTTCTTCTAATTCTGAACGAAGTTCATTGTCTCACTCATTTTCTCTCCTCACAATTGAACAGGTTGGTCGGATGACTTTGGGTGGATTGTTGGCTTTGGGTTACAATGTTGTAGTCAGTTATAAACGAGCATCTACCTCCATCAGAAATGGCAACGTTTCAATATCCCTGGAAACCATTGATACTCTTGATGAGACATATATGGTGCTGAGGGGCTCAAATAGAGAAGTATGAACTGTTCTTTACTCTTTCAAGTGATTGTCTGGCTTGAGTACAACTATCTTCTACTCTTTTATTTCTACTCTTTCAAGTGATTATCTGGCTTGCGTAAAACTATTTTTCTACTCTTTTATTTCATGTGCATTGCGTGTCTAGTCTGTATCATTATATCATGATTCCCGGCACGTTGCTGGAAGAGCACACAAATGTCACTATTCACTCATTTCTGCCACAAATGCTAGAGAAAAAAAAGGCAGAATTACAGAAAGACTGCATCTAATGCATGTCTTAAGTATAAGAATTTGCATGGAACAGCCGGTGTCGGAGAACCCTAACAGAGGAAGCGTATTTTGTTCAGGTCACCATTTCTCTGCCTATCTGTGTAGAGTAAGTTAGCCGCTGGTCATTCAAGAGTTGATGAAAGCTTTGCATAATGTAAGGGCGTCAAACACATTTTTCAGTAGTTATACTGCTAAAATGGAAGCAAATTAATTGAGTGTATGAAATTACTTATTGCAGCATATCAAATGAACTGGGTATTTCTTGTTGGGCAGTAAAAAACAGTGTTAGCTAGATTTGGTTATAATTGCTAAAATATTAGCATATCCGGTTTGCATCTTTGATCGAAGTCTTCAACTTCTTTTGTGAGCACACTAGCTTAGTCGTTTTTCATTGTTTCTTATTTTGCACACTAAATTGTACAATCAACACCTTGAAATCACTAAGAGATATGACATACAGAAATAATGCAGAAGATGAATTGGTAAGACATACTGCATTGTGCTTAACACTTAGTTGTTTGGATGACTTATCTAATGCACAATGATTAGCTAAAGAGACGAGAGTGCGCTATACTCACTAATCTTTCAAGCATCATTGTTTTTATACTAGTACAAAGTTGTAGGTTGAGAACTTGAATCTCAAACTTTTTTTCTAAATGCAAAATCCTCACTCGTGCCACATTCTCAGAGAACTTTTAAACTTGATAGGTCTCTCTTTGTAATGCAGTTCTTGTTTGAAGCATCTTACGTGTTTGTCCAGATTCACTTAGTTGACCACGTGTTATTTTTATTGCTCTTTTCTTTTAAGATGGTTGGAGCGGAAGCATCAAGGATAGGGGTAACTCGATCTTGGATCACCAAATCATATCTTGAAATGATTCTTGAAGCAAAAGGTTCAGCATCGGCAGATATTAGCTATTTGTATTACATTTAGTGTCTTAGGTTATGCTTTACAGTCTTCCATATAAGCTACTTGGTAAGTTGTAACTCTATGCATTACACTTGTAGGTGTACCACGTTTGAATACACCACCACTTCCGTCCAGTACATCTTCAAGTACTAATCAAGAAAGACTGATTGCCGCACCAAGGCCTCTACGTATTACCCCAGACCTTGTTAACCGGCTTGAAGATTCATCTCAGCCATGGACTCGGTCCCCAACAAAATCTAAAATGGAGCCAGTTCTAGCTACTTGGCGTTTCTTCTCACCAGATCTTCCACTAGCTGGTGTCTCTGTCACTGGTATATATTTTTTATCCGTAGGAAGTGAACTGTTTCCAGCTGGTATTAATTACGCCACGGTGTTCGTTGTAGTTGTGCATTTCGGTTCTTCTCATGAAACAACTACAGATCCTTCTTCTTTCAGGAATACCCTGCAGCTTGTTCCTATGCCTGATTCATTTGATTTTGATAGGGGATTGCTTCTTGCTGTTCAAGCCATACAGGTAATGCTTTTTTTTTATAAGTTGCTAGTGAAGTATTTGAATTGATTCCTTCATTACACTCCCACCTAGTTTCTTTTTGTCAGATTGACACTTAATCTACTATATATTTTGTTTTCAGGCTTTATTGGAGAATAAAGGTCTTCCGGTTATAGTTGGAATTGGTACGATATACTTAAAAAGACTGTGTAATATTGAGACTTTATAGATATGCATCACATGCCAAGATGCAATATGTCATGTCATGTGATTCTTAGTTTAACAAGTTTTTGTCAATATTTAGACAGTTTGCAAAGTTATATACCTCAGAAATAAGTTAGTGTAACTGATAATTGATTCATCACCAACTTATTTCGACTATAAACTGAGAGTGTGCCTGGTGCTTATTTTTCACTATGAAGTTGAAGAGACTAATTCTCCGAGATTCCTTTCTTCAGTATTATTTTACTTAGAGAATTGTTCACACAATAAAGTTCTTGCACAATTTTGGTTAAAATGTGGCTCTTTGTACTTCAGAATATAAAAACATATACAGAGTTAAGCATGACTTATGTTCTTCTTGGTGCTGATGTAGGAGGTCCAAGTGGGTCTGGGAAAACTAGTTTGGCTCGTAAAATGGCAAATATTATAGGTTGTGAAGTCGTTTCTCTTGAAAGCTATTACAAATCCGAACAAGTGAAGGACTTTAAGTATGATGACTTCACCTCTCTTGATTTATCCTTGCTTTCAAAGGTACGGCATCATACTTCTTTTCCGTATTGTCTTTTCTTTTCTATTAGTCACACTAGTTTGGAACTGTAGGGCATCTGCCATAATCTCTAAAATGTAACGAACTATATAAGTCCCTAAATGAAAAGTAGGTTTACATTTCAGTTTAGATGTCAATGTCAAATTGTTCGTGACTTTTGGTTATAGTAATTTGAAAATGTCAAGAGAATATTTGAAAGATTTCTTAAAATAGTCATCTTGTTTACTTAAGGAAATCTCAAGTATTCTTAAAGCTACTTTTGTGTTTATTTGACCCTTTTACCTCTACAAAACTCACAGAAAATAAAAAGAAGTTAACCTGTTAGTTGAAAGAGAAATAGAGTCTGGTCATCTGTCAAAACAGGCTGTTATGAAGATTAAAAAGAATATTCTGGGTGCTTTTTGTTACTTCTATAAGATAGCAGTCAGCTGCAGCTGGTTGACAAATTAGTAGGCTCGGAGTACTCCAGTGAGATTTTTGCGAATGCGTCCCACGTCATGTTCTTTTTCCTTAAACAACAAAATGAGAAGTTGATAAGTTTTTCATAGGCATGACTTTCTACGTTTTTTTACTTGCAAAGCTAGCTAGTCTTACATTTTAATCAAGACTTATGCAGAAAGGTTGCTTCTGTACCTGTGTTTGTTGAATCCCATTTGGCTATGTTATGCTAACTGTTCCAGAATTGGTGACATGCTTGCAGAATATTCATGACATAAGGAACTTTCGGAAAACAAAAGTGCCTACATTTGATCTGGAAACTGGCACAAGGAGTGGTTTCAAGGAGATTGAAGTTTCTGAAGATTGTGGCGTGGTATGAGGATTGCTGTACCTTTTCATAATTACTTGACATTAATCTAAATGCACACAAGATATTGTGATTCTCCATACTGGAAGCTGACTTTCTATGGCTTGATTTTCTTGCGATACTGAGTTGACTGTTATGACAATTTTCTTTGCCGCTAAAGTAGCCAGTGCAGTCACATTTTTTATTTGGTGCTCAGTCTTTAATCATGAAGTCAAGATAAATACTAATTTCTGACGGGTTAATTACTGATAGTTCTGTTTAATGAGCAGGTCATATTTGAAGGAGTTTATGCTTTGCATCCTGATATCAGAAAATCACTAGACTTGTGGATTGCTGTTGTAAGTATCAGTTTCCACTTGTTGTCTGGGCTTCATAATTTTTTATTTATAGTTTTGCTTCTTGCCTCAGAAACTTATGCCAATATCTTCTTTTATAAATGGCAATAGTTGGTATTATCTAATTGGATGTATGTAAACAGGTTGGAGGAGTTCATTCACATTTAATTTCTCGAGTTCAAAGGGACAAGAGTAGAGTGGGGTGCTTTATGTCCCAAAATGAAATCATGACGACAGTGTTTCCGATGTTCCAACAGCACATTGAGCCACATCTTGTACACGCACATGTTAGTAGTTTTTGATATATTCAAAGTTTACTACTGTATTTCCATTTGTTGGTTAAGATTGGAAGCATCCCGCTATAAATGTGGCATAAACACTAGTAGCGATAACCAACAGGCATGGTGAAATATAATGCCTGTCAAGCTTTTGAGTATCGAGTGTTTTGATTATTTTTCTGGGTTGAGCCAGATTCTGTTAATTATGCAGCCTTTATTTTCCTTTGAACAGTGGAGTCAACTTTCAACATCCAGATTTTGACTCCCCACATCCCCCACTCACAGTCTTGTTTGATCTATAAAACATGTGAAATTATTTTGAGATTGCACATGGAACCTTAATGGTCTTTTATATCTCTGAAATGTGGACTGCAGTTATTATCTCCATCTTCCTTTTTCTTTTTGAATAATTTTATAAGTACCACTTAACCTTTCTTTTTCCTTATCGTTCTGTTAAAAGTTTGAGACATGTAAAGCTTAACTGTTCTATCCTATGTTGCAGCTCAAAATTAGGAATGACTTTGATCCTGTGCTGTCTCCTGAAAGCTCACTATTTGTGTTGAAAAGTAACAAGCAAGTATGTGCATTATTATTATGATCATTGCTAAAGAGTAGCATAAATATGCGACAACTACCTCACCTTTTTTTATTTTGTCAATAACAGGTTGCTTATCAAGACATTCTTAGAATCCTTGATGCTAAGAAGATTTATAGTTCTGTCCAGAACTTTATCGATCTATACTTTAAGCTTCCTGGTATACCTGCTAATGGGCAGTTAGCTGAGAGTGACTGCATAAGAGTGAGAATATGTGAGGGAAGATTTGCATTATTGATACGTGAGGTTTGTTTCATTTAGTTGGTGGATTGTCTGTACTTTTGTGTTTTTGTGACTTGTGAGTGTGTACATATCTTGTTTATGTTGAGGTCGATTTCTTGTACTCCTGTATCCTTGTGGATGCTTGACCCTTTGTTTTATGCCAGCCCATAAGAGAGGGAAATTATATTATTCAACCAAAAGTGGATTTTGACATCAGCATTAGTACAGTTGCTGGTCTCCTTAACCTTGGGTGAGCCACATATTCTAACCTCGAACAAAATTTATTATGTTTACTTCTTTTCCTTTCTTACAATATTCTTAACAGCGTTGCACTATTCAGACTTGAGTTCAGTTAGCTGTTGTCTTTTTGTGTTTTCCATCCAACTGTTGAACGTTAGTTTATCTGCTGTTGCTTGAAGTGCTAACAAGTTTCAGAATCAAGAGATAACGTGTTTCCTGAATGGAGTTTCCTACTTTTTCTCATTAGTTTCCGGTGGTTTTGCATGCCTTTATTTTTCCTTTTTTTTGCAAACCTTTATTTTTCCTTTCTCCTCCAATTTTTTGAACTGAAAGTGTCATGAGTATGATACTAGGACATATGGATAATTTATGGAAAAGAACCAATTGACTCGGAACAATGGGTAAGCCAAAAACTATGAGGCCATTGTGTAGTATGGTATGAAGAGAATTGGCATTTAGATGAAAAAGTAATTTAAGTCCATGAAGGATGAAAAAACCCTTGCTCGAAGTCATTTCTGACATAACTTTATAGATTAGAGCCAGGCGATGAGATACTGGCAAGGATGTTGAGAAAAAAAAATCATAAGATAAGTACGTGTGTGTGTGTGTGTGTGTGTATTCAATCGGACAATTCATAGAAAGAACAATGATTGTGGATCTGCTTCAGAAAGATGTAGACTTCTTGCTGAAGACGATACCTACTGCATTTGATCTGTTTACATAGTATACAGAGGGTTGCTATTCCCTTCTGGGACAGAAAAGGAGTAATGAAATAGTGCAGCGCGGGTCATATGGGCTCTTCTTTATGTCCTTTGGTTGAAAATGTCAATCTAGATGACAAACGCTGGTTATTTAATTTTCTGTTGCTCAAATGTTGAGATAGTTTCTTGCCGCCTATTGCATACATTTTGAATCATTTCCTTTTTCCACGGAAGCAGATTCAAGTTTCCATTATAGTTTGCTCTCTAATGCTTCTTCCTTTCTGCTGTTTCAGATATCAAGCTGTGGCATACATTGAAGCATCTGCATATATCTATAGGGATGGGAAGGTACTCTTCTTCAGCGCATACCTTGTACACTTTTCCGTCAACATAGTGAATTCTTTTATTTGAATCATTGAAGCACTGAGACTACTCAGTTTTCTTGATTAAAATGCATTTTTTTGTACGTAATATCAAATGGTTGATGGAACCCGTTAATCTGGTTATACTGATTTTGACACCAAAATACGAGGGCCTTTGAGTTAATGCCTTGAATAGTGACTGTTGGATCAGACACTGAAAGTATCAGAGAACATTAGAACTTACTGCAAGTGAACATGAGAAGATTAGTAGTTACTTCGACATGATAAATTTTTCTATCACTCTGAATGAGTTATGCATGCATGCTCAAGCAAGTCTGGAGAAAATTTTTATGTATCTTGTGTGGTGCTTCAGCTTTAGATTAAGTTCTCTTATGTTCCCTATGTGAAACAAGAATAGAAGATACATAATCATATTAGTTGTTGTTACGTGATTACCTAAGCACCCCTAGGGGTTTGGAAATGAGAAGGGGGTTTGGAAATTAAGCACCCCTAGGGGTGTCTATATAAACTACGTGTACTCTCAATATTATATTATTTTCAATGGAAAACCTAATTCTCTGGACGTTGACATGGTATCAGAGCCATGGCTCAAGCACGTGAATGGTCTAACAAGCCATGTGCTCACCGCCACCCACATACAAAAATATCCACGTGTAGGCCAAAGAATGCCACACGTGAGGGGGCGTGTTGAGAAGTCCCACATCGGACATTCAAGAAGAAGAACAAGAATTAATAAGTGTCCCGGGCTACTCCCCTCATGGCCAATTGGTTTCGAGGTGGAACCCCTTGAATTCCTTATCAGAGCCAGATTGCGATCCTGGGACCTGTCGGTTATGGGCCCACCACGCTTTCACAGCAGAAGTATATTCATGATCAGTTACATCGGACTGGCATGACTGCTGCTAATTTGTTTCCACTCCACTTGATCCGGCCCTGACTCTGTCCCTGCACAGTGGCTCTTGCACTCCTAGACGCCAGTGAGTATCGTATGATAGTTGGCAGCCTTCACTACCTATCTTTCTCTCGCCCAGATGTTGACTTTGCTGTCAACAAGTTGAATCAGTTTAGCATCGACCGAGAACCACTCACTGGAACGCAGTCAAGCGTCTCTTACGGTACCTCAAGAGCACTTCTAATATGAGGGTAGTCATTCGCCGGGGTCCATGTTCGCTATATGCTTTCTCTGATGCTGATTGGGCTGGAAATAAGGATGACTACTCCTCTACATCGGGCTATATTGTCTATCTTGGTGGCTCCCCAGTGTCTTGCAGCTCCAAGAAACAGCGTACGGTAGCTCGTTCCTCCACCAAGGCTGAGTACCAGGCTGTCGCCGCTGCCTCTGCTGAATCCGTTGGATTTCCTCTCTGCTATTTGAGCTCGGGGTTACACCGGTGTGACAACATTGGTGCCACGTATTTGTGTTCCAATCCGGTCTTTCATTCTCGTATGAAGCATCTGGCATTGGATTTTCATTTTGTTCGGGAACAAGTTCAGGCTGGTACTCCCAGGGTGTCTCATGTAGCCTCCGTGGATCAACTGACTGTCTCACCAAGCCTCTCTCTCGAACTACACTATCTACATTGAAGTCCAAGATTGATCCTCCATCTTGCGGGGGCGTATAGGAGATCCATAATTGTATTACATAATTACCCAAGTACCCGTAGGGGTCTCTATATAAGCTACGTGTACTCTCAGTATTATTATCAATGGGAAACCTAATTCTCTACACGTTGACAACCAGGAATGCTTGATAACTAGGCGAGATTGAGATTTATATACTGGTCGGCATAATGTTACAGCAATTAGAATACTTGTTCAAGTTAATATTACCCTACAGTAACTGATGTACCAAGCTGCTATATTAAAGTTGTTAAAGATATCTGAAAATCGCAAGGAATTTATGAAACTGGAATGCATGTTACCATTTTAATGCACAACCAGATTGACTGATTTGCTAGTGTCTTTCGTAGAAACTTCTTCGGTTTCTTTGATTGATTTGTACTCTTTCGAATTGTATTCTATTTTGGATTTACTTTAGCCTATCATGTCGTCATGCTGCAATCAAGCTGAACACACTGTTGCTATTTTGTCATCATAAATGACAAACGGCTACTCCTTAATTTGGCAGAGCAGTAGGGTTCTGATGGTAAAACTGCAAATTGTGGTGCTTCACTTGAAGTTTATCTGACCATTTCCCTCAAGAAATCACTCATCTCTTTAGATGTGGCGACTTCTTTAACTTCATCTGTAGCTTCTCGGGAGCATACAACTATCTTAACGCTGTTCAAAGATCCTTAATAGCCTTTGAGTAATGATGCTATGTTTCTACAACGGCTATTTATCATTTGAAGCTTTAAGGGCTTATCATTTACTTTAAATTGTGATTCATCTCAATGTGCACACTTTATTTCTACTTTTTGATCTTCCTGTAAGCAATTGGGATTTGAAGTACTAACCTTAACCTTTCAATGTGAGTGCCTTATATATGCTGATATTTTTGTCTTTTCAGATTCTGATCGAGGTTGATCATCTTCAAGGAGTATCAAGTCCATACCTACAGATCAAAGGGGTTAATAAAGAGGCTGTGGCTGCTGCTGGTTCAACACTTAACTTGGATGGGACATATACTACTAAGGTTTTGCATCTATGCACATGTTCAAGTTTGTATGCATTTTTGTAGATGGCTCACTCTTGTACTGCTCTTTTCAGAGTTACCTTGAAATAGTTTTGGAAAGATTGCCAGCTCTAGAAAGAAGTTCCAGTGGGATTCAGACTCAGCAGACTGTGAGGTTGCAGGAACTTGTGGAGTTTATACAATCTCAGGTATTCATACATTACATAAACTAGGGAATGCCCCGTGGGCAGAGCCCACTTCAAATTTTATCCACCATTTCTCACCATTGATCTTGTAAAGATCTAGTGGCTGAAATTTGACCACAGAACTCCCAATGAACAGTATAAGAGGGAGCTCCTTCAGCATATAGATATAAATAGCCTAACAAATACCATTTGTCTGATTAGTGAAGCTGATAAATTCAGAACAGCTGAAGTCACAACAATCATGTCCTGTTTTTACCTTGAAAAGTTTAGACAGCCTTCAGTGCAAGAGAAAGAATTATCAATCCTATTTTTTTAGCTTAAGATGAACTAATCTAGCACACAGAACCTTTTCCGTAATTACATATAACTAGAGATAACTGTGGATGTGACTGAGAATATTGTTTCAAGTTGAGCTGGAAATGACGTAAGGTCAACGAAACAAACAGCTAGTGGGTTCTTGTTTTCAGCCAAATGTCAAAATAACCGGGTGGGAGTTTTCGTTAACTTATTGCTTTTATATCACCAGGAAGTTAGTGATCCAATTCCCTTCTAACTGAATGCATAATTGCTCTGGGTACTGTTCGGTTTGTCAATCGTCTATAACACCACAATATCTATTATCATGACCTTTCTACCCTTAAAGTTACTTTTACCCTATCTCTGAAGAGTAATCAGGTTTGATAGTTTAGATGCTGCAAAACTGAAACGCAGAAATGAGTGTTCACATTTTACCTAGATCCTACAGTTGCATGCTGTTTGGAGTTTTGAGAAAAACAACAGTAAAGACGAGGCAAGCTTGACATGAGTAAGATGAGGAACAAGATAAAAAAATACGCCCTAGACTAGTAGTATTAAATCACTCATAAAGAGGATTACAGAACTCTTGTTATCTTATATCCTCAAATGTTTAAGGCATCATATTAGAAATTTTGAATACATTTTCGAAGGACTGGGATGCTGAAATGGAAATCCATTCCTTGATGGGCATTGTGACAATTTGAGATAAAGAGAACTTGCTTGGAATCGGCCTCATACTCGGGACTTCAGTAATGGTGCAATACTTGTCAGATACTATACGTAAAAGGGTTCAGCAAGGTTTACTCGGGCCTAACCAAATGAATTTAAAAAAAAAAAAGCAAAACCCCACTTGCTTAAAAATACAGTTACCAGATATGACTCAGCTTTGAAAATAGAGGCACTCTTGATTTCTATCCATATCAGTTTGTCACCCAAACAGAATTAGAAAAGTCCTGCACATTAAGGGGCAGTTTAGTCATTCTATCTCATGGTTGGCATGTTGACTATTTCTTCTCCATCATGTTGGAGGTGGCTTCTGGAATCTTCCTTGAGAGGAGATGGTTTGGAATGGGGCTAAACTGAAATTTGGATACATTTCGAGGTGGTTACATTGAGATCTGAGAAGTATTTACTGTGCTATAATAGGATCAATGACAACTCAGCTAAAATTTAATACAAGGATAAGTTTCCTTTAGATGTCAATACAAGTGCGAGCTGCTTGATTATCCCAGAAAAATAGATTCACCGCTCTCAAGCTAGAGGTGGGTCTGAAATTTATCAACATTAGCTTTTATTGTGGATGAGACCCAAATTTATATGGCAAACCTTGAGTTATGACATCTGAATATCAGCGTCCTCATCATCCTGACAGTAAAAGTCATCCCACACTGTACCGAAAAAATTGTAGTATTAGTTATCCAGTTCACTGCATGGGGCTTCGTGCCTGGCTGAATTTCAAACCTAGAGTCTTACCAGCGTCTTCAGAGACCGAATTTGTACAACTTTGAGTACTTATCAAATAGGGCTTTAAACAAACCAATCTGTTTTCTAGCAACTCATATTTGGCCGGGTAAGAACTAAGAACTCGTTTGTATTCAATTTGAATAGATAAACAAACAAATCGATATATCAAAAATTGTTTCATTTAATAAACCAACATTAGCTTTCCGGTGTTAGTTTGTTTACATTCGTGATCGTTATACATATATAAATAAAATATAATAAATATGTATTAAATTTGTGGAATACATGTGAGCACTGGAAGTCTGGAATATAGAAAAAATAACCCTATTTTTCAAAAAGTCTCCATCTTATGCCTTATGATCTTAGTAATGGTAAGTTCAAAGGATATTTTTCGCAAACAAATTTCTGATGATCGACAATATTTGACCAAATCAAATCAAACAACTCTGATGATCTTGCCATATTTTTTGTTTGTTTGATTAAATCCCTTTTCAAACAAATTGTACTCAAACAACCAATGTTGGGTTCGTTCGGCTCGTTTTTTATAGGCTTAATATCAATCTCAAGGTATGTATTCTTCCTTCAGAGTTAACCCTTCTTTGAAAAGCTTCCCCTCTATGATAACTTACTTCATCATCTTTTGGAATGCTTACCAGTTACCATTAAAGGACGGTTAATCAAAGCATCTAATTCAGCCAAGTTACCTTGACCATGATGATTACACCCTTCCTCTTCCATAAGCTTGTGTGACTTACATTTTTTTAAACCGATACCTATTTCAGGCATACGAAAGAACAATGACCATAACCTCAACAAGTGGAACATAGTATGTGTTACGAATTAGGATTTAACCATCTGCAAACTGAACCATACCGATGGAGAAGCTTGCTAAGTACGTAAGAACTCCAATCTATGTTTTCAGCATAACTCAAGTTGTGTGAACATTATTCTTCTCTCCTGGTTAAATACCTGGCATGGCCATAGGATCACACGAGACATCGAGATGCCACGAGCTGTGGCTCGAACACCCATGGTTACAGAAATCACTCCGTCAAATATTCTCAGTCCAAGTCACTTGAACTGCATAGACCATTGTAAAAATGACTTTTTCTAGAAATGGGTAGTGATGTGACGATTCCATGAGTGATGCATCTAGTATTTGGAAGATGACATGAATTGATATGATAGAAAGGTAATTCTGGATCCGGAAAATAATGCTCATTGCATTGTAAATTGTAGTTGGTAACGGGAGATGCCAAGCTTCTGTAAATATTTAGAGATGGGAAATTCTCGTGTTTACCTTTGAGTAGGCAGGAGAAAACTGGCTGTCCCCTTCTTTCTTTAAAAAAAAATATCACACAACAACCAGTAGGAGTTTGCGTACTTGGATTCTAGGTGGTTTGTATATATCTTGATTATTTGACCCTCGATCACAAGAAGGTAAAAGAACACCACCAATCTCCCTATTAATATTCTGAAATTACTCTGGAGAATAAAAATGTGAAATGATTAGTTGTGATTAAAAGCCACAAATCCTAGAAGGTTAGACGTCACTTCTCTTCACCGTCACTTTTGGAGAGATTTTTAGCTATATGGTCTCTGTTCAACTTGGAAAGATATAATAAGAAATAATCTCCTGATGTCTTATCGAGAGGGAAGTTCTGAGGTCTGATTTAGCTCAAAGAAGTTTTGAGTCGACCCAAACAGAATGCGTGCATGAACACATGATTAAGAGTGTCCTCCTAGGTGTATATGCCACACGAGCGACATGAAATGGTGCCTTGTGGTATTACATTTGGGATTTTAGGCCACGGTTTCTTCTGATTTGCACTTTCAGAGGTAACCCATATTTGTTGAGGCACTTAAAAATCGAGATCCGCTGACAGTCGGTACAATAAGAAACCCTAGAGAACAAGAACTGTGTGATTTTGTACTTTTGTCTATTAAGATATTCATCGGTCTTGCAATTTTCTTATGTTTCCAGTGTAACATGGCCATGGAGAAACAGGGAAGCAGTTTGGCTTCTGATTCGTCACCAGGTAGGGAGGTTACTCCACTGGAAAATGTGATTGAAGATATGCAGTCAAGGATCAAGAGACTCGAACGGTGGCAGACAATTAATACAGTAAATTCCAACATCCTTCTTCAAATTAGGGCAATTTTATTCCGCAATGGTTAGAGTTTATGAAGTTAACGACGTTACGGTTAAATGTCATATGATTATCTGCCTGTAGGTATTGTGGACTTTCTTAATGTCTGCCCTTGTTGGTTATTCTCTTTATCAAAGAAAGCGCAAGTGATGACCCTCTCCGGGCTGATGATGGAAAGACGGTTGTTTACCACACTTATTTTTCAGAAATTCTTACTGCACGGGAAGCTACTTGTGGACATACCTGAGGCTAACCAATCTCAAAATTTTACTTTTGCATTGGGGGCATTTGTACACGTGTTGTGTCGAAGGATTATTCCTCTATGTAAATATCTTTGTTCTGAACAAGATCGAATAATGTATTGATCATCATATATGGAGATTGTTTGATAAACACTGCAAATGTTGTCTGGGCATTGCAATTGCAGAAATTGCTTCTCATGTTAGAGCAAACCAACAGTTGAAAAGGGTTTTCTATTACCATGCGAACCAATGGAGAGTGTATACGACACTGAGTTAGCCATTGGTTCGCATGGTAATAGAAAACCCGTAAGCTTTAAGATAGACTTTCTTTAAAAGCCGCGTCCCACACCGACGCAACTTTTAAGATAGACGGGGGAAAGTTAAGACTTACTTCATGTGTAGTCGTAAGCTTCTTTTACAAAGCAAAGAAAATGAATTATAAGTCCCGTTCAATTTCTTTGAGCAAAAGCATTTGTGTTGGAGAAAACTGCACATTAGTTCGAACGTCACATTAGATGGTTTCGGAACTAGCAATTCTTATTCCCCTTTATCCTCTCTCACACACTCATGAGTAGCATTTAAACTATCAAAGATATGAAAGGAGCCAGCTATTATTTATACGTACTTGTCCTTTATTGCCAGTCATGTTTGACTTGTAGATATCACTGACAGGATGATTTGATGGACAAAACGATACAGAAATGTGTCTTTCTGTAATGTTAGACTTGAGAAAACTCTACAAAGCCAATGGAAAGATTAGCAATACGATCTTAAAACGATCAAGCATTTGTTACAGAAGCATTCCGGTAACTTATTCAGAAAATGACCCGGAGTAGGCGATTCCTGAGAACTACTTCCACCGATAAATGGAATTAGAACTCAATGCTAGAATAGAGATAAAGAAATCTTCAAGGCTAAAATAAGAAACCCTAGGGGAAGAGGTCTGCATACTGTCAAGGAGAAGTAAAATAACACAAAAGAGTGTTCTCTGCTCTGCCGACATAACAAGACGTACAACGAATATTTCAACAGAGGAAGATCTAATCCTGAAGAACTTTGTATTTATCAATACAACCCACCCATCCCAGTCTTCACTATAAACCAAAATGTGACAAATTAGGGATGATATGATCCATCACCACCCACAAAAGCATAGTCTATTGATGGGCTTTTAAAGAAAGTTTGTATACGACATTGAGTTAGCCAAGTTAAAGAAGGCAGAAATCATTACATCGCTCCACAAATTAAGCCTTCACAGTTACATATTCGAACGCCAGATGACGGCATTACACCATAGACCAGGTCCTTGGCTATTACATGTGTTTGCAAAAGGACCAACATCTCGCTATTAAGGTGACTCATGCCTCTGTAGAAGAAAGCCTTGGTTCATCAGGTAATACGCAGCAATGGCAAGCAATATTATCAGTATAAACACCCACGAGATAGATCCTGCAAAAGAAGAAAAAATGAAAATCATTAAGCGTTTTTATGTACAGAGAAGATACATCTATGGGCAGTACTGGTACCACAACCATAATACTACACATTTACAGAGAAGACATGCTACCTCCCAAGAATCATTTTTGTCCTGTTCTAGCAAGAGAACTTACAGTCCTAATTAATTAACTTAAACAGGGAAATAGCATACAATACAGGGATAGAAGAACCGGTATTCACAAGTGCATAAAGTAAAATAGCCCCTCCGAACTGTCGGTTTGTGCAATGCGAACTTAAAATCCTGTGCATCGCTACCGGTTATGTCCTCGTTACTAACTGGATTTTTAGGTATAAATAAATGGGGCTTACTGTTGCTGTGAAGTAGTGGGGTTGATGAAAGTAAACGTAGTAGAATGCTTTTTTGTCTGGTGTCAATGCTATCTTGCATCTTGTCAATAAAATCATCTTAACAGTTTCAGAGTTAGACTATGCATATCAGTAGAATTTCTAGCTAATTGGGAAGTTTACCACTTCCTTATTTGAAAATCAAAGCAGGAGCTTACCACTTTTCTTGGCTTCGTTAATTATGGTCACCCTTGCACTTGAATCCAAGGATGCAGAAACCAAAGCCCTGAAATGAAAAAGAAGTGCATTTTTAGTCATCAACATTTCTCAAGAGCATCAAAATTGCAGTGTCAATTAAATATGCTATTGATACTAGATGATTTGTGTATCAGAACCTTGAATCTTTGGAGAAGGCCAGTGCGGTTACAACACCAAGGTGTGCTTTTTTGACAATGTTCCGCACGCTCGTACTGGCCGAATCTACAATTATAACATTGCCTTCAACTGTCCCTCTGCATGTTAGTCAAATATTAACAATCAGATCAAACACCATGGCAAAGAACACGCACGAACTACAAGATGTCAAGTTGATGTCTCAGAAGATAAGGCTGTGGGGTAAGCAAAATAGGGGGCTTGTTTGATTTTTAAAAGGATTCTGCATGCATAGGCCTTTACAGATGTGACGAACATAGTAGAAATTATGTTATGGTTATGAGACCTGGGTGCAAGATGGAGAAGTTTAAAAGGAAGGTAACTCCTATGAAGTACGGGAAACGCGAGGAGGATGCTGCTCAAGGGTGGAGCCAATCTGTGATTGTTGCTTGTTGAGAGTGATTGCAAATTCTTGGGACTATTTATGACAATTTTGTCAATAAGGATGTTACTTTTTTGGGTGAGAGGAGCAGGTAAATCATTTTTATCATTTCAAGCGTTTTAGAGAATAGAAATGCATGGGGTAGATGATTGTTTGAGGATTATAGGAAATCAGATACATGGAATAACTGATTTCAGTGAGCAAGAGGCAGAACCATTATGTGATTTTGCTACTTTCATTAAGAAATAAGGTTTTTTTGCACGCAGTCATAATTGCAATTTGGGACATGTACTATGTGAAGTATATTGTTATTACATCGTTCTACATTATAAGGACCATTTTTTTAAATAAGCTATGACCTAAATTGTATATTTGAATGTCCTAAATTGCCAAAGCCATTTATCCATATTCAAATCCAAATATCCAAACTTGGATGTCCTAAATTGCTCGTCCTTTACCGTCTCCAAGTTCTAAGAAATAACATGTATTAGAAAATGAACCATAAAACTTGTGCAGTTTTCTTTAACAACGGCATCAAATTCAATTTTCTTTATTCTTAGATATCCTGAATTGCTTGTCCTTATCCGTCAAGTTCTAACAAATACATATACTAGAAAATTAACCATAAAATTTATGCAGTTGTCTCTACAAGATAGATATGGAAGCTAATGCCACAACTTCGAATTTGGGAGCACGGACCAACTTAAAAAGTTAAGACGTACATTTTCCTAAAAAATCCATAATACATCTCTATATAGCGTTCATGCACCTAAATTGTATTAACACCCCATGAAATCTTCTGCAATTTTGTTTTCCTTTCCAACCCACCCTAAAAATGATATTAAACATCTCCACTGACACCCAACTGCCATAAATGGGTGAACCCGTTATCTAAACCTACCTTCGTTGCCCCCCATCTTGGTGTCAATCACTGACGAATCCCAGCTTCGTAGATCCTTCTCATCTCATGAGTGATTTTTCCATGGTCATGCAGCATCGCGTGGATGTGGTGCCTTGGTGGAGCACCACATCACTTGGCCCATAACCACTGAATAATTTCTCAATCTCGAGTTCGACAGGCCAAGTTCCAACCTTCTGCCACATAGCCGACCAAACTTATTGATTCTTCCTAACCTCCCTTGGTCATGACCCATCCCCCCATTCACTCCCTCTACTACTCCCATTTTAACAAACCCGTGCTATGTCAAGTTGTCAGCCGTACCACCAAGCCCACCAACATCCAGTTCACTGTACATGCACATCTACTGAATCTGAATGTATATATTAGTCTTGTATCACAAGCTAGTGGTCAGTTGATAACCACTACCCTCCAACAGCTAATCCAGTCTGTTGCCTTCTTTGTTCCTCGTGGTAGATACCATAAGATGCATCCCACACCGACGAAACCCTACCATCAATTCCTAACTCAAGAGAATATACATCATTCCACACCAATGAAACCCTACCATGAATTTATAACTCGAGAGACTACTAGGATATAGCAAGGAATACATGATTGTATATTTGAATAACCACACAATTAACAAGTCCACAATTCTGATGTATTGTAATAATAGCCGTTTAAAATCAATTCAAGTTGCACAGTTAATAGATATTGATATTGGGGTTTTGGCAATGGTGGTGACAAGGCTCAATCTGAAGATGTTTACAGCCAATACGGTATGTGGTGCCTGGAACAACAGTGGTTATGAGTGGTGGTGATTGTGGCATTGTTGATGAGTATCACGTGTAGGCATGTATCCAAGTGGCACACTTCCCCACTTATACATATTAAAGATTATTGTTTTAGGGTAATTGTTGGTAACTGGAGACAAATATTTCGAAGAGTCAAATCATTTGTATTGGCATGTCATTGGAAACTCAGCTGGAATTGCCATATACAGGCAAAAGAGAAAATGTTGATATATAAGTCTACCTGATGTGCATGCTATGAACTCAACACCATGGTTTCTTAACAGTTAGATTGCCCAAATATTCAAAACAAGAATCAGAGAAAATCTGGAGCTTAAGCTATAGGCTTGTATCTCATAGAAAGACGTGATGTGGGAAAGGGAATCCAGGTAAACATGAATGTGGGGTCAGTGTTTGGATGCTAAATCCCAATTCTTAGTGTTGCAGACAAGCTATCTAAACGGGATGAAGGAAATGCCTTTGATATATATACGGGGCTAAAGCATATTAAACAAAGCATCCTCACATTGCAAGGATCTTTCCATTATCTGAAACGTCAAAAGCAGAAACTGGGTCTCCAACTATGTGCTTCGAGCTCACTTTCTTCCATGAAGATGTGTCCCATTTCGCAATACTTACGCCTTGACCTGTTCAAGCAGGTGACTAATGATTCTTAGTCAATGCGATAGAGCTGTGAAATACAATAATAAAAAGGTGTGAAGTATACCCACTTCGCATGACAGTTATGTACAGAATTTGGTTCCCGTCACCATTTAGAGAGAATCTGCAAAAGCATAATCTCTCATCCTGTTGAAACGATTTTCAAGTTAGATACAGACATCAGAGAAACTTAACAGTGTTAAGAGGAAAGAAGAGAAATACCAATTCTGAAGCCACAATGATCGTTTAATAATTCATTATTACAAAAATTATACTTCTTTCTCGTCTTCTAGGAGTGGAGAGAGATGCACGGTAAACTTTTTCAACACAAGAAATCTTCTACTCCACCAAAAGTTTGTAAATCACTTATTACTAGTAACTAAAGAGTTTACTTACATTCTCCTTTGGTAAGGATGCCACATGATTGGAAGACGTAACATCCCAGACCCTACCGGGGCCACTTCCTACTGAAACAAGATACTTGCCATCAGGGCTGCACGGAATAGGACAACAGAATTAGCAAAAGAGCGTGGCTCAAACTTGTTCTTTAAGAAATAAATGAAGAGGCACAAGCTTTTAGCTCATCTTATTTTCTGAACCTGAAGTCCAAGTCCTTCACAGAAGCATGCACATTATCTTCATTAATAATAACTTCCATACTAGGCCACTTGAAAACCCTCAATTTGCCATCCTGTACTGCACCAAAATATGGATCATAGTGTAATGTTTCTTCTTTCTAAAAAATATCATAATTCTAAAAGTGTGTTATCTGCTCTACACAACCTAGCTCCTGTGTTCTGGAAAATATAACACTGCCAATAATTTCGAGCTTCATAACACTGCACTATTTATCGAACAGCACTCAGAAGCACTTAATAATTTAAATAGGTGAAAATACGATCTGCATCTAGTAAAGAGCATGAATAACCTTAATTCTTTGCTTATAGTTCTTTTTCATAAAGGCAAATCAAACAATGACGTTAGATGATAATCGGGGATGCTCAGTTTCCTTCATTCAGCTCCAACTCGACAGTTATTTATCCCAAGATAAATTTAACATTTTAGGAGCAAGCTAATTGAGCTTCATCATGAGAACGTAAGTATTACTAGGCTTCCCCTAGATCACTTAGATATATGGAAACCAGTGGAGCAAGAGATCAGTAAGTAGCTTAATACTTCAGTCATATGACCTAGAGTAACAGTTAAATCAATTGGTGATGTCACAGAAATATGGGAGGAAATTGCTTGAGGGAAGAACTACAAATTTGTAAAGTTTAGTGTTGGGGGTTATACTGATGAACATGTAAAATTCGCAGATCATTTATTGTGTCTCTCTACATATATCTACTTAAAAGAAGCTACCGTGGAATATATATTAAGCGCAAGCAGAACTTTGAAAGGTTAAAATGTGTATACTCTGTTAAAGGTCTCTCTACAGCGCAAATCCATATGTTCGACTAGATCTAGGTATCATTGCTTGCCTACAAGCTACAATATTAAATTTCCAAGCATTACGTGCAGGATAGTTCAATATTATCCTAAAGCAGAATCAACTGAAAAAGGACCACAACCTACGTCAGAGCGCCAGATGTTATTGATTGATCAAACAAGATTCGAGTTATATAGAAGCCGGAATTCATGAGAGAAGGGGTGAGGAACTAGATATATAGAAAACCATTGAAAGTTCCCCGAAGACAAATTATAATTAGATAACTGTAGTGTGGCAGCATACATTTTCCGTGTTGTTAGAGTAAGTACCAAAAAACTCCCAATCATAGGATTTGTTTCAAGTCAGTGATGCGACAAATAAAAAGTTCCCTTCCAGCAGTGGAATTCTAAATGAACTACAGTATGCTGAGTCTTATCACTTATGTTTTTTCACCGCCATAGATGCACCCCACTGAGCTTACGTAGAAAAAGGATCACTGAGAACGCCAAACAGAGCAAGAATCAGAGAACAGAACAGCTCTTGAGCTCAAAATGAATCAAGCGATGGGCAAACTGTTCTGCTCTTTCTTGCAAATTACACCAATGGCTCACCAAAAAGTATGTCTGTATAATTGTACTCGGAAGATTATGGAACACCAAGGATTCATATGTGTATGTGGGTATAATATACAGGGGTGGACACACGTGGAGCCCTGCGAGCTCCTGTGCCCTCGTCTATCTTTTCTTTCCCTCGATAATTATCATGTGTCCCAAATCTGTTCACATAGGTCCCCCACTGTTACTCTACAAAGAGAACCCACTTCTGAAACTTGTTCAATTTTGACCTTACACATGGCCCAACTATTTCTCTTTATTATGATTACACCCGCTATATAACCAGAATTTGGTGTTTACTTCTATTTAGTACATTATTTATAAGAAAAAGAACATATATAGCATTCTCTATTGTACCAAATAATAGGTTCTTAACTCGGTTTTCTAATAATTAAGCTGGGTTCGAGCATTTTTTCCTGCTTGGGATATCATTACTGTTCAATTTTTGGTCTACATGATAGCATTTTTGTGTTCTGTGATAGAGGAAAAGAATAATTTTGAACAAAATTAAGAAAATCTGATTACACATTTAATGTTAATTTGTCCCCACAAACATGAACACCCAGAAGAGAATCAAACTTGCTGAATGAGGATCTAGTAACGAACTGGTAAGTGGTCAGAGTGTCTGCATCTCCACCCTCACCACAAATCCCCATTCAGAAGGCTTGTGAAAAAAATAAAAATGTGCACCACTCATCAAGCTCTCGCAGCGTAAATGAACAGTCAAAGCATGGTTACCTCTATTGAAAGAAACATATCAAATTGACTAGATTCTTCCTTGAACTACATCTTCAGATGAACAATAACATTAAACACAAGACATTTCGCAATTAAATAAATCATCGTGTCCGACAAGCACATCGGAACCTTATCTGTAACCTAGTAATATTCAACCTAAGGGGTGTATATGTGACAACCATAGTTAAGAACTTCTAAATTGATAAATCTTTTGTACAATGTTACCATAAATTTCTAAATCTGATTATTCTTAGCATGAAGCAAATGCATTAAGAATATGACAACAATAAAAAAGATGGGTTTTACCTCGCCTCCAAGAGCAATTAAAGAACCCTCATCATTGAAAGCTATTGCTAATTGCTGTCCAATTTTTTGAAGTTGGTCAAGAACTCTGTCAGATGATTTTAGACCTGGTCTACGACCACCATTACCATCAATTGCCTCCCATTCAAACAATCTACAAAAACAAACATTCACAGAGAGAGATATAATAAGTACCTACAGCAGTACAGTTCATAAGGAAAACAACGAAATATGATGGAAAAAAAAAACTATTGAGTACACCACAAAACTCAGAATTAGGAGACAGTTTTCGTACAAAATATATCAACCAAACAGACAATTTTATTTTTTTTGGCTCAAGTCAAGCATATACCTGCAACTTTCTTGCAATGCACAAACAACGCCATCTCCTCTGGGGTGGACAGCCATTCTGTAAGGCAAATCATCCGCAGTTTCAAGCCTTGCCACCTACAAAGATGGATAAGAGAGCAAATTCTAAATTCTTTTAATTGCGACTATAATACCCATCATATGTCAACACTCAAGCATCAATAACAAGAGAAACGAGAGGTTAGTTGTATTTCCTCCCATTGAATCGGCACCCCATGTTTTCAACATCCCCTAAAGCTATTATTTATAAGACTACAAATGTTTTGCAGTCTCCTTGTTGCAATGATTTTCCATTTCCAGACAACAATTCTTCCAATGATTTAGTTTCCCAGAGTTCAATTCATTATATCTTCTAAATATTTAACCGATGTCTAAAGTTGCTGAGAAAGAACCCCTAAAGTAGAGCAAAATAAATCCTAACGGTGTGTTTGGATGAAGAATTTCGAAAACACTTGGTATTTCAAAATGATGGAATTTGAAATAATGGGATAAGAAACGCAAGGATATTAAATTTTGTTGTTTGCATGCAATTCAGAATGGGCTGGGTGAAAATAAAATGGACTTTGAAGAGGTGGCGGTGTTAGTCGAACTGGTGTTGATTGGGGGGTGTTAGAAGAGCCGTAGGTGCTGCTGCTGGTGGTTAGTCGCAGAAATGCTAGTGGTTGAGGTGGGCAGTGTGGCAGAATTTTTGCCCAACGTGGTGCACTAGTGGTGGAAGTGATGGAGGTGGTGGTGGAAGTGGTAGTGGTAGTGTGCAGTGGCTGGAGTGGGGGAGGTGGTGACTATCTAGTGGGTGGGCAAGTGGCCGTGGGCTGTGGAGGTTGTTGTACTGGGCGGCGATGGATGCTGCAGTGGTGAGGTGGTTGGCGGCGATGGTGGTTAGGTGGCGGGTGGTGGAATATGCGGTGCTTAACAAGGCAACAATGGTGGTTTGTGATTTTGATAGCAGACCCTCTGTTCCAGATCATGGTTTTCCTTTTTTTCCTTTCCCTATTTAAATTTCATTTGTATAAGAAAAGAGTATCAACATGGGAAGTTCAAAATGACGCCTACTTTTGTGTCATTGAAACATGAAATTGGGAGATTCAAACCCCCAATACTTTGAAAATTCTACATGAACCTCACCCAAACGAGTCATTTTAAACGACGGGATCTAAAATTCTAAGTTTTAATCAAATCCCAGGTTTTGATCCCTCATCCAAACACACTCTAAAAGAAAACATAGAAACCCCAGTTGCAGCCTCTAACAAAGTTGTCAAACTATCCCCAATTCATAATTTCTGTCAAATTGAGCAAGTAGAAGAGACCAAATCATTCACTATGAACAGATCAACCATGTTTATACAGATATGCAAAAATAAAATCGTCACCAGTGCTTACAGGCTCATCGGAGAGTGTATTAGAGGCGAATTCAAACTTGGAGATGAGGACAGCGTTGGGGATACCGCTACTGCCGGAACCTCCGCCTCCGGCGAGAACGACGCAGTTCTCGGCGGTAAACGATTCGTCGCCGGAGGGTCGATCTTCGTTATTCTTGCTAGGCTCGTCGCCTTCTCCTTCCTTCTTAGCCGGCGGGGCACGGTCGGCGGAAGTTAGGGCGCCGGAAGGGACCCAAGAAGCTCCGTAGAGCGGAACCCCATACTTCTTACTGTTCGGAAGCTCGGCCATCGTCTTCGTCGGTTAGGATTTGAATCGAAGTGAAATGAAGAAAGAAAGGTCTGTCTTTGCAATCGAACAATTGATCTGGGGTTTTGATATGGAGAAGAAATCTACAGAGAGAGGGAGAGATCAGAGAGAACTTGGGAGAGGGAGAAGCAGAACTCGCGTAACCGATCGAAGCCCAATTTACAGTACAGTTCATGTGCTACAAGTGCAAAAAAAAACTATAGAGAGGCCCCAACTTCTTTATATTTACAATTTGACCCTAACAACGCACAACAGCCAATCAAATATAGACATCTGGCATCAAGTATAGACACGTGCTATCTTTTTTTTTTGGAGAAGTACGTAATATCTATTTTCATCTATAAATGGTAAATTACTTCTCTAAAAAAAGGCTTGAATACATTGACTTAGCTTTTCTTTTTGTTGAAATTCTACATTTTTTTTTTTGAGAAATTATTTTTTTTATCGTCAATCGGTTTGAATCCGAGACCTCATGCAGGCTTCAACGCTCTATCACTCAGGGCCGGCTCTAGAATTTTGGATGCCCTAAGCGAACGAGAATTAAGAGGCCAATTTTTTTCTACATGAAAAGATTGACGATGGATCAAGAACTCATAAATTACGTCAAAAGTCTATTAAATACTTTTCTCTATATATATTTTTATTTCACATACCCACATCCATGTTTCATACACATCAAATATACAAAATGAATATTGAAACCTGACGAATCCATCTAGCAGATGTTAGATCGATTTAAAAAAAATTGAATTGCAACACTAACATTGAAAACAATGAATTGCGTTATGAATTCATGAATCAACAAAATTGAGATACAATAGACTCACTTGTACGAAAAAATATCAAAACTTTTACGTATTTTGAGGATGTAGACCTATTTTTTTCTTTTAAACTCTCGAAGAAACTTCAATTTCGATATCAGAACAGAAACCTTGATAATGTTAAATGGACGCCAAACATAAATCTTCAATAGGTGTCAGTGAATAGAATCGTGAGTAGTTACAAAACACTTGATGAAACAACGAGTAGTTGGTTCCTGTTAATTTGACCTTGAGGATCGAGACCTAGAGGATGGATGACGCTGCATTCTTTTGTGACTCTGACAAAAGTCATTTAGCTTGACAAGTATGACAGTGTTACAAATTAATCGTGGACTATATACTATAATATAGAAGAGTAATAGTTGTGGAGAGATTTTGAGGAGAAAAATAGAGAGACCGAAAACCAGATAATATATGTTATATTAAAGCAATGTGATAGTGTTTTTTATTTTTCATATTGAGGGAATAAGATAGTTGGAAATACAAGAGGGCTATTAATAGATTGAAATTTATGTTGAGTTTGTCAAATTACTACAATGGCCCTATATCTTCAAAATTGTGGTGCCCTCCCAACTGTAGTGCCCTAGGCAAGCACTTTAGTTAACTAGGCATAAAACCGACCCTGCTACCACTTGAGATACCACTCTAGCCGCTTGAAATTTGGTTAAAACACGCCCTACATTCAACATACTCGACATGTTTGCATGAACTAAAATCAAACAAAAATATATTAGCGTGTCGGAATGAGTTGATATTTATAAATAGTGAGGCAAATTTGTAATAGTAAAAAATTTAAAGGTCTGAATGTAATTTTATTCTTTAAAACAAAGAGGGTCAAATTGTTGTTGTTGAAAAAAGGTTGGGCACGTGCCTACCCAATCCCAACGTTACATCTAAATCGGGGCAGCCGCAGTCGGAGGAGTTCGGGAAGCAACCGATCATGAGATGGCGGACGGGTCTCGGGGTGTGTTCTCAGAATTCTCATCCCCATGGACGCCATCTACGGTTCTCGACAGAGAGAAAGAGAGGGCGATGGGAGCTCTGAAATTGTTTTGTTCTATTCCATAATATATGCCCCACGTATTTAAATTGCCTCTGCTATAGGGTCGATTACTCTTGCTGAGATTGTGCTTTTCAGTGATTGAGCTCATTGAAATTTGACAATTAGGTTTGTTTCGCCATACTCTTTTTTAGTTGTCACATAATTTAGCTAATAATATGATACGAAAATGTACTATTTTTTCATAATATTATAGTGTTAAAGAGAGATTTACAATATTATGAAAAGAGTAATGATAAGTAGCCCACTTCCGTAGCCAGAACGGTAGCCCGAATGTGACGTGGCATGCCACATCAACACATTGTGAGAGAAAATGAGAAAAAAGTTATTATTTTTTTATTTTTTTTTAATTACATGCCTTTCCATTCCGATTTGTTTGATTTCTTGCCTTTTCTTGTTATTTATTTTTTTCATTTTCCTCTCACAATGTGTTGATGTGGCATGCCACGTCACATTCGGGCTACCGTTCTGGCTACGAGAGTGGACTACTTATCATTACTCAAATATTAACACAATTTCGTAGCATATTGTTAGCTAAAGTAGTCAATCAAAGTCAACCGGGAAGATTCTGGCAAAATGGAGGTAATACTAGGGTAGTACTACTACCTAACATCACTTCGGTTCATTTCTTCTTCAGAAGTGTGCCCCAATGCATGAACATGCTCTAAAGTGTAACCCGAGAGCCCTCAACAGACAAACATTATCTAATATGCCCCCTTTGTATCTGTCTGTGTGAGAGATAATGTGCCACGCAGGGTGATTTCTTTTTGCAGTTATAATCCCATAGATAAACTTTAGTTCTTCCCTTTGACATTACCTGGTGTTGCAAACACCCTCTTCCTTTGGTTGAGTGTGTGATACTACTAGGCATGGCTCGGACCTTGGAGCCCGAAACTACGTTTGGCGTGATTTTGTGGCGGGCGATCCTAGGAGGTTGTCACCTCACGTGACTCAATAAGGCTCATGTGGGTGGGGCCGTGGGGGTTCCTTCTTAGAATCACACACAAAGAGAAGTTCTACCCTTGGGATTTCAGACCTTTAAGCATCTGAAATTCTCAAACTATGCATGGATTAAAGCTCTACCCTTGTTTTGATGGAAATTACTGGTATAATCATCTCAGGAAATCTTCTGTTAGTAATGAAGGATTAAAGTTTGCTGATGGAAAATTCAAGAAAGCTGGTTTGGAATACCTCGGCAAGGTGAACCGTTCACGTGCCTTTGCAGATATTTACTCGAAGGTCAGCTGATACTTTCGAAAAGTTGATGCATTGAATTTATTTTAGACGGATGGGTTTAATCTACTTGTTTTTTTTCCAAGATTGTACAGCTGATTTAATGCAAAAATTTACTTGCAAATTAACGAATTGCTACTTCGAGTACTGTGAGAGTTAACATGATCTCCACAAAGCTTTGTATATGTAGGTGGAAGTGAAAGAGTATCCCAGACGAATGCAGACGGGGCCTGACTAGGAGAAGGCTACTATATTTACCTTAGCTTGATGAGACTCACAACTGTTATTAGGAAACTAAGGTCAGAAGACATTTTTTATTTATAAATTGTACACATTGTATTCTTCCGCTATTTCAACTTTTTCTATTGGTTGCATCTCTATTTTCATGTCTCCACCCAGTTTACACATTCTTTCATAAGTCCTTTTGCGTTCTCAGTGAGCTCAAGGGCATGATTTTGCGTGAAGACGACTACTACTTTGCATATCTTAGAACAGTCTTATATCATAATTCATCCACATGGTATTTTAGAAGTATGCAGACTTCATTGTTAAGTTCACAGTAAATAGTGAAGACCAGATTCGAGCTTCCTACATGTTTATGTTTCTTAGTGCATTGATATGGCTTTTTGTAGTGGTTTTCTTGGCTCTTAACTATGGAGTCTCTTCGACTGAAAAAAAAATATCGTTTCTAAAAAACTATTGTTTCTCTAAAAGTGTCCCCGGGGCTTAGTTTGTAGCCCGAAATATGTCGTAGAAACAGAAATTGGAAGGAAAATTTGAAGCACCGCAATTTTACTAGGTATTGTACTTTTCTAACATGAGAACTGTATTAGGTCTTGAAATTGATAAACAGATCACACACAGTCTGAATATATCTAACTGATATGGGGTTGGCTTATGGTGTTGAATGCAGTGTTGGGAGAAGAAGTGGTCATATTCCTTATAGCGATATAAAGCTTACGCACATTCTGCACCATTCGTTTGGTAGAAACGCTTGCACTACTATCATATGCACTTTGAGCCATGTTGGACGTTCTCGAAACACTCCCTTCTTTGAATCCAAGCAAAGTAAATGGAAAATAATGATCAAAGTAAACAAGGTATGCAATTTTGTTACTAATCCTTCTTTCTTAACCATTACCTTTCTCGTTATTCAATCACGTAAGAGGCTGTTTTAATATCTCCCCATTTGGTTCAGAGAACGGGCTGATGCAACATCTGCAATAGGAAGTAGTGAGGCTGGAAGTGGAATTACACACACAAACTCCACAAAAGGAAAAAGATTGGAAAATTCAGCAGGTAATGTGGTTCTGGACTCACTTTTTATTTGTGTCTAATTTTTGTCTATTAACTTAATATTTTCTTTGATAAATCTTCTAGATGGAGTTAGAAATGGAAGAACTGAGGCGCCAGCGGGATGTAGCACAACTCCAAGCAGATGAATTGAGGCGAATAATAGAGGTGGAACAATAGGTATACACCTCTTTTTTCCAATGTTCCTGGTGAAGGGGGGCACACAATTATGTCATATATTCGTTTGAGAAACCTTCCGGTTTATGATCTAAACATCACTCCCTGTGTGGTTTGGTCTGTCCTTGATATTAATAATTTCCTTGATTCAGCTTGCAAATGTTGTCTTATTGCTATCCATTATGGCCCTGCTTTTTTTGGGTCTAATTTTAGGGGGTCTTTTGTTTTTTAAGTCATAAAAAAGGTCATATTTTGATCATAATTTTTTTTTTGATATTTTTAAAAATATTTTTAGGACCAAAAAAGTTAGTTTAATTTCAACTTTTCTTATCTTTTACTTCATCATATCAACTGTTTAGGAGATAAAATAGAAGAAAAAACATTTTTTCCCTAAAAGAGATAACTACAATTTTCTAGAAAATTAATAGTCACAAAGTAAGCAACACTTTTTTTTATCTCTTTTTAAGAAAAGATAAAAAATCGCATAATTTTGGTTAAGAAAGTGGGGCCTAAGTCCATTTCTATGAACTAGAAAACCCTACGTGAACTATTACAGTGCTAGCTACTGCATTCTTTTTCTGATTCCTAATTTTTGCTACCAAAAAATGAAAAGAAATTCTAGGTTTCTTTGCAGATTGTTTTTAGTTTTTATCTACAAACTGATTACGTAGTTCTTCTCAAAATGTATCTTTCCTTTAAGTAAAAGGATAATTAGAAGTGTAGCATGTATAACCACAAACATAACCATAAATGGTTCCATCACTCACATTATCAAATCATGTCTTGTACAAAGAGGATCATTATAATTGAAAACTAAGGAAATGTCATCATATGATTGATTCCCTTTCCAGGACAGATAGTTGCACTGCCTGTACTCTTTCCTTGTTTCAGCTTATCGCAACTGGTACTCGACTACTAGCAAGCATTCAAAATGCTTTTCGATGAGTTAGATCGTGGTTGGTATATCGATTAATTTCTTTGGAATCCTTCATATAGAGTCTTATTGAATATAGTTTTCATACATAGTCATGACTAGTAGTCGAGTTATCTTTATAACTCGACATCAGTGAAGCCACTGCTTCACCCACAGTCAAGAAAAGGCTATAAGTTTTGCTGAATTCGCCTTCTTCCTCTGCTCGCTGCAGCTTCTCCATAACCTCACCCAGCGGATTCACCAAAACCAACTGCAAATTATACCAAATAATCATTACTGATGCTAAGTTTTAAAGATACTATTTTCTAACAGCTATTAGAATGATATATGAAGTTGTTATGTGCTTGCCTCAATGCCCTTGAGTGTCACAATCTTCCTCAAATCTTTGAACAGTGAGACACCACTTGTGTCTATGGCAGTGACAGCTGAAACATTTTCAACACCATGTAGACAAGAGTCATTAGAATCCAAAAGGAAACCAACCCAGAAAGATAGTTCTGTAAACTTGTTAAATTTGTTTGTATAACCTGAAACTTCACTCAAAGAAGTACAATTTTTCTGCTATTAATTGTAAGAAAAGAAAAAAAAAGGGTTATGATTTTACCTGACAAATCTAGGACGACAAATCTGAGTCCGGACTGCTTTTTAATTGGCTCTTCTTCTGATTCATAGTCTTCGATCCATCTCAAGATCCTGGACGTGAAAGAGACCAAAATCAACATAATTAACAAGTAGTTGTCTTGATCCCATCTTATGCAATTAGCATAGTAGGATTTTTATGGTTAAATTGATTATAACTTGAAAGATTTTCAACTCACTACGGTAGTCTGCATATCATACAATAAAACCAACCCGAGACCACATGCAGATACCAATATCCGACAGTGTTGCAGTTACATTTGACGGATACATAAATTCTGAGATTTATTACCACATATCTTTCACTTTTTACAACACCATATTGAGAACAGGGGTGGATCTACATGGATATAAGTGGGGGCTAAAGCCCCATTCAAATTTTGAAAATTATTCCTTTACCCATATTTTGTTTAGAATTTTCAATTCAACCCCTATAAAGTGCACAATAGCCCCACTCAACTTCATAAAATTTAAATTTCATATTTCTCTTGTTCATTTTTTGCAGTTTAGCTCCCATAGAAATGAATTCCTTGACCGCCCCTAATTGAGATGATTAGATAACTAACCTTTCATTGAGGTAAGTTGTGTTGGCAAAGTTAATGGGGGCTTCAATGCTCAAGATGAGGAATCCAGGGATCCGGGTCGCCTCTCTGTACTGTTGAAGATTACGATAAATGTCTGTTCCGGGGATGTTACCCAACGTCTCGGTCTTTGGCCTCGTTATCTGCAAGAGGATCCGGAAAACAGACAGACCTACCGCGATGGCTAGACCTTCCTGCACCGACACAAATATAACCCCCAAAAACGCACACAACATGACTAAGAAATCGAATTTGTCAATCTTCCAAATTTGGTAAGCGGCTGGGACGTCGATAAGGCCAATGACCGCCGTGACTATGATGGCACCAAGGACGACGTTCGGGGTGTACTGAAAGAGTGGCATGAGGAAGAGTAGCGTCACCATCACCGTGAATGCCATTATGATGTTGGAGACCGCGGACTTAGCACCCGCGTTGTGGTTCACTGCTGATCTCGAGAATGCACCTAGCGATATCAAAAGATCGGCATTTTTAGATTCAATTTATAAATCTTAGCCGATTCATGATACGATGAGATGTACGACTTTTGACATATAACCGCTAGACAGTATATTTTTGTTACAATGCGTTACATGACTATGAAAGTTGACAGATAACTCCCATGCAGTATTGGTTTTATTAACATTGTGCCCCACAAAGGAAACATCTGTTACAATACTGTTGGTGCATGATGTCTGTAAAATCAATATTGGGAATTATCTATCAATGCTGATGATGCATGCATTGCACTGTCAGTGTACACGTGCTGTATGGGAGATTATGTATCAAATGTTCTAAAATGTATAGAATTTGATTCATGGACGAACCTGTGGTGACATAGCAGGAAGTGGAGGAGCCAACCACATTCATAAGCCCAATTGCTATCATCTCCTTGTTTCCATCAACTTTGTAGTTCTTTAAGGCAGCAAATGTCCTTCCCACAGCAATCCCTTCCTGAAGAGGACACAAAGGAGAGGTAATTCGTTATCATCGTGTAATATCACAGGAATTGTGTATAAGTGCCTCGAAGTCCATTGTGAGCACCACACTCATGACTTGCCTACTTAAAGATAACAAAAATTCAGTAAAAACTTACAGTTAGGGAAATAATTCCGGTGACAAGTCCTGTTTTCATGACCAGTCCCAAGTGGCTACCATGAAAATGCAACATGTTCCATGAAGGAGGGTTTAATCCTTGTTGTAGTTTCCCAATCTAAAGAACAATGAGAGAAAAAAAAGTCAAACTGTGAAGAGACTACATATATTTGGAGGCGGTCCTCTGCCGAGGCACAACAATCACACAACGGTATAGATGCCACTGGGGGCGGCGGTGTCTCTTATGAGTACTACCTCACTTGGTTCATGACGACATGAAATCACTGTGAAGAAACTGAGGATAACAAATAGACTATGGAGCCCAAGAAACTCTTTTGTCACATATGAAATACTCTCTATTATCGTTTTTAAACATGTTTTTTCAGTATGATTTTCTTAACTATATCTCCTGTTTCTAAGCAGGCATCAAGCAGGCTGAGAGATAAAATAGAAATTGTGGGGCCCAAGAGAATTACCACACTGATGCCTTGATTCTGAGCTTTGAATGCAAAAACCAGTAGGGTAGAGAGAATCACAGAGAGGAGAGGTGCTCCAGCTGACACCCAGAATAGCTTCGGCTTTTTTATGCTCTGCATTCAATTTTTTTATCACACTTTCCAACATAAGTAGATGCAACCCCATAGGATAGTCTATTTCATCTTCTATCACACTATTATCTCATTTTTTTCCCCATTTAAAAGAGCGGTAAGAAGGAGTAGTAACTTACCACATGTCTTGCTACAAGTAGAAACACTAGAAAGCACACTCCCATGAGTATAGTTTGCCAAGACCACTGCACAAGATAAATCATTTCATTCGTTAAAGTTATAACAACGATCGTGACTTTAGTCTGTGCTGCGTCCTCTGATATAGACAAGATTGATCAAGTGGCTCTTTAAAGAGAGCTCAAAGGTCCACCTCATTCTATCTTTTCTCTCTTCAATGGTTAAGATAAATGAGAAGAAGAAAAATTGAATATTGCAATATTTGGGTTTAAGATAAGTGACCTCATTTCTCTGGTGGAAGACTGAGCTCATGACAGGAACCAAACCCATCTGCTTGGTGAAATGTCTGATCCCAAGAAGGGCCTTCAACTGCTGCAGAGACACTATGATAGCTGCCCCAGCCATGAACCCAATAAGTGTAGCCTTTGAGAGAAAATCTATTATAAACCCAAGTCTGCAACAACAATTAAACACCAATATCAAGTCAACATTCCCATTATTTTGTAAGAACTTCTGGCTAAAAGCTTTTTTTCCTAGTGTCGTATGGTGTGAGCGTCAGATTCGTCCACCCTTACCACATCCATTTACTTTCAAGCACCAGATATATGTATGTACAGTGTTTTCTCATAGTCAGGGCGGATTTAGGAACTTGTTTCAGTGTGGACTAAATTAAAGAATTTGTCAAAATATGTGTAAAATTTAGTTTTCTTAAAGTTGAGTGGGGGCTATAGTAAAAAGTTTGTGGGGTTACGCTGAGATAACTAACGGAAATAAGGGCATAATTTCTATTTCAAAAGTTGGGTGGGAGCTATAGCGCCACTTTGATCTATGCAAATCCGCCACTGCTCATAGCTGTAAAAAAATGTAATACAGAATTATAAGTAAGAGGGTTTGTTGTGATTAACCTTAAGAACCCTAGTGAAGCTTGGAAAATGCCAGCAAAGAAGGTGGATGTGAAGGCCAATTGAAGGAACAAGATGGGATCTTTGGCTGGTGAAACCTCTTGGCTAAGCATTGATCCCATTAGAAGAGAAGCTATTGAAACAGGTCCCACTGCTAGATGCCTGGAGCTTCCAAGGACAGCATACACAAGTGGTGGAACAAAGCTTGAATCTATTAACAGAAACAATAAACATACTAGGATTAGCTATAAACTAACATACTATTAGCTAACCATAAACTAACAAACTTTTGCTATGTGGCAAAAAGAAAATTTATATTTTATACTATATCAAGTTTACCAAAATTTTAGGACAATCAGAAGAACATCACAGCTTATGATGATACTATGTTATAACTTTTTTTATTACATCCAAGAAATCATGTTCTACTCATTTGGGGACACTCGAAGTCGAGAACAGACTATCAAGTCAGTCAGTTTTGTCTCCAAATCCTATCAACAGAAACAACCCATTCTGTTAGCTCACTAGTTACATCAAAAGATACGAATCCTTTCACTCATCATCCACCAAAAGTTTCTTCTTCTTTTTTACCCCTCCCTATTTAATGTTTACAAGGACATCATCATAGCCTGTGAATGAAAAATTGAAAATGATTTCAAGTCAATTTTGAATCCAAATTCCATGTTAGAGGCTGATTGCTGAAATGATTAGCTTATAGGGACAAAAAAGTGTCAAAACTGAAGAAAAGTACAAAAAAGAACACTCACATAAGCCAACAATGGGAGGGAGATTAGCTAGCTTGGCATAACTGATTCCCTGAAAGAAACAGAAAAAGAAACATACATCATTCCTCAAAACAAATTGCAGGATGAGGGGAGTAAACCAAGTATCTTATTCGACACAGACGAAACAGATAAAATTCCGATATGGGACGAACAAGGACTCTCAACAAGACAAAATTTGTATTTGGGGGGAGAGAGAGAGACCTGAGGAATGGCTAAGCTAGCAATGGTGAGGCCAGAAACAATGTCAGATTTGAGGAGCTTAAGGCTATAAGTAGGACCCCACTGAAAAATAGGGAAGATGTACTGAGCTCCAAGTATGAGCTTCTTGCTCAATGACTGTCCTTTGAATTGTCTGAGAGGATCATCAGAGAAGAAGGTCTCTTTGAGCCTGTTCTTGAATTTGGCTAAGGTGCTCTTATAGGGTGGTGGAACAACCTTGTGAACTTCCATCACTCCTCCTCCTACTCCTAACTCAACACATGAGTACTCCCCATGAGACTGCAGGTGTGGTTCCATTTCTATTTCTCTAGTTTCATGAGAGGAATGAGGGAATATATGGCTTTGTGCTTGTAATGTGGTGCTTATAAATGGGAAAAAAATCTATGTCCCACATCAATCATCCATCAAACAGGGACATATCCAATTGAACAAATTGGTCCATGCCCACTAGGCAAGAAAGAGAATGATAGGAGATGTATTGTTACATGTTACCATACTTCATTAAGGCAAGCAAGTACTAGTATCCCATTAAATTATACTAGTATCAGGGTAGAAGACACTTACACCCCCTATAGTTTGGAAAACAACAGTCCCACCCCTTTTAATATGCCAAATTTCGAGTAACTTACAACCCCTAATTGCGACTGTGTTAATCTGAGAGGGGGGTCCAAAACAGAAAAATAGTTTTAGAGACAAATTAACCCCTCCATGTCATGTGAAAAGTAAATTATACCATTGGGTAACCCCAATTTTTTTGTAATATAGGGGAAAGTTTGTTCCAAATACTATTTTAATGACTTAACATTATCACGATATGAGGTGTGAATTTCCTAAAGTTTGGCACACGAGGGGTAAAAGTGTACTTTTCCAAACTGAAAGGAGGTGAGAGTGTCATTCTATCAAACTAGAGGCGGTCAAAGTGCCTCTTAGCTAATTTATGGGTCAAAGTTTGGATGACCATCGCAATTCGGAACGACAACAATCCACATAAACCATGATAGACCATGAATTTTTCTCAAAATTTTGAATTAATTAGGAGAGCGATAGACAACGTATAATTGTATAAACCAAGATGTAATTGAAGCAGTGAAAACGAATGCACCCATACCATTATAGAGGTGAGAAGTTTGTGGCGTGAGGCAAGAAATATCCGGACTCGAAGAGGTGATCATCAAAATAGCATGTTTTTTGTTCACTTATCTCAAAATTTTATATTATAATAAACCAATTGAGGACGTACAAGTCAAGATTTAAGAGAAAATGAATGCCCTCATGCCATCAACACCCCTAGGCATGACAATCCGTGTCAATCAAGACGGAAGATGATTTTACCTAGGCTCGAACCAAACCATGGTCTCAGGTCATTATTCCCATTCTAGGAATTACAATCCTAGTTAAATAAATACTAGGATACATAAATCTTTGATTATTTGTCATATATCAGGAAGGCAAGCGTGTACTACTAGTACTGTATGCAAATTTTAGAGCTGCAAGTTTGTGGCTATAGTTGTGTAAGCAAGACCATCCAAATAAACATGTTAGGTCGTCATTTACTTTAAAATTTTAAATTCTAAAGATAAAAACCACTAATTTCTACAAATTAAGATGTGGAAGAAGCAGTGAATGCACTCATGTCGTCAACCCCTCTATGCCAGGCTGCTAACTGAATGTGGTCGAGCAAGGTAACTAACTAGAGTCAATCACATCAGAAGAGGTATTACCTAGACCTGAACTTTGTAAGTCCTGGGAACTGTCGAACGCCCGGCCCAGGACTGCACCGGCTGAATGCGGACCACCGGTCCTGGGCTAAGGCGGGCCAGTCTCGGTCTGGGCCTAGGAGTTAGTATGCTAGGACCGGCTGGGCCCACAGGATCACACTCCTATGGGTGGGTCGGTTAATATATATATATATATATATATATATATATATATATATAGTAAAATAGAACGGTGTTTCCTGCCAAATCGAATTCAACTGAGCAATCTTTATCGTTGATTTTCTCAACTTCTAATCTCAACCGACAACCGCTCTTTTGTCTCTTGATATATTTTATAATCAACCATCAATCTAAACTAAACTACGATAGTGCCATTGAATATGAAACAAAAATTCCTTAAATACATTTCTATCTTTATTTCACCCATCAATACATCATTAATTCTCTCTTTTGAAGAGAAAGGTGCAGTATTAAGTTATAGTAATACATATAAATTTCCTTTACCAAATTGATTAGAAAAATATTCTTAAAAAAATTGATTAGAGGAAAATTTGGAATCAATCATTTTCTTGAAAAATGAATGTAAGTAAAGACTATTATATAGCATTCACAACTCAAATTGAAAATAACATGTTAGATAAATAATATGACACGATTTTTTGAGCATGTCCTTCACGTCAATGTTGACGGAAGGAATAAACAATTGGAAAGTTCTAATTGTTTGGAACTTTGTATGTAATTGGGTATGTTTTCTTCTAATTTTATTTTATAATTAAAAACTTTATTTAGTTGAGTTATTACATGTAGAGGTTTCACTAGAAATTTTTGTTTTGTTAAATATTACATAGGTATTACATACAGTGCCCTACGGACACGGGTAATTAGCTAGTAAATATGTATATATATATATATATATATATTAATGTGTGTGTGCATAAACATTATATTTATAAGTATATTGGCTTGGTCGTCCAGTCCTAAGCCGGTTGACGAGTCCAGATCTTGGAGATCCCAGATGGCTTCCAGGCTTACGATTGGCTGATCCGACGGTTCCCAAAGTCCTAAACTAGTCGGAACCACTACCTAGGCGGGTTAGGTCGGAACACCTTGAACCGGGCCGGTCCGAACCAATTCAGCGATACTCCAGTCCACTTGGCAGCTCTAATAGTCCTCCTAAATAGTAGTAGTACCACTGATAGATTGTTACCTACTCCAAAACCTTGAATTATTAGGAGAGCGGTTGCCAACAAACAAGTCAAGAAGATGTCACATAATTCATAAAAAAAAAAAAAAAAAAAAAAAAAGAAGAAGATGTCACATAAACAGATTGATCCACTAGAACAGTCACAGTAAATAGGATGTAGTACCATATTGTCAACTGACTAAAACTAACATCTTTCAAATTGTCATAGAATTGTGAGATGTGGATGTGGGTCTGACACCCAAATGGATCCATATGTAGCAATCATCCACTATTATACTGTGCAGTTTTTCTCTGACCGAATAAATTTGGAGATTTTGGGAGACACATTCACACATGGGGATATACCATAAAGGTTACTACCTCCGCTTCTTCTCTATCACACCGGTTTGACTTTTTGACTCGTATCTGAGTCACTTTGACCAGATGATTTAGATAACAAAACCTTTCGATTTTTTGATAATTTTTTCACCGTATTATAAAACAACTTTTACTCTACAACGCCGTGAAAAAAATATCAAAAAAATACATCGTTTTGCTACACAAATCATCGAGTCAAACTGACCCAGTGAATAGTGACAAAAGTCAAACCGGTGTGATAGAGAAGAAACGGAGGTAGTACTTCATACCAACATTTTATATACTAATGTTTTTAGGTTTTAATTTATTAGTAGGTCATGAAGGTTGTTCATTTTGGCCTCTCTCATAAGATGCCTGACAATTTTGACAAACTTTTGCTTCAGGTGAGCCAAAATATTATTGACAGATAACAATCGGGTTTACCGACCCCGCTAGAGTCCGGAATGACAGAAAAGTTGGGTCGAACTTCGAAGTTTGATTGGTGGGTGGGGTTACTGGGGTATGTTACACAATTATTCTCACTTGCCCCTCGAATGTAGAAGGAATGTCAAGTAGTCAACCATGAGAGTTGACTCCAAAACCAGTAGTATACATTAGAGTAGCACTACAATGGTACGAGAGTTTTTTTTTTTTTTTCAACAATTAATTTTCAAATGTTCATATACAACATACATACATTCATACATACATACACACATAACTGGATTCTAGAATATTGAGTTGTCGTTCATCACATATATACCCTAAATCCTAAAATGTCAAATTATAAACTCTAGATGCATAGTCTAAGACTAAGATACGTTATCCCTTATGCAAACGAACAAAAAAAAAAAAAAATGAATTCGGGTAAGTTGTGAAATGTGTGATTGACAAGAACTCATCAAGAATCTAGTGTGTATATATACACATTACATGGCTAACAAACGTGATGGCGACTGTTGTTAACAAATAATTAACAGAGTAACTAACAAACGAACCAAACTAACGATTTCCTAACAATCTCACAAATATTTACACTAGTGGTCCTTCAACTTTATCTCCATGAGTGTCACCAAGGAGGTAACCTGCGAACACAGTAGCGAATGAACGGGGGAGAGCTAGACAGAGAGAGAAAGTTAGGGTTGAAATTTTTTCTTATTGATTTGTTTTAGAAAAGTTACACCCTTATATGACTCTCTAGGTTCGACCATAATCCTAATCCGCGCAAAAAAAAAAAAAAAAAAAAACGTAAAGAAAAATCCGGATAATTCAATAACCATAACAACTTGTGCTAAATAAAATTAAAACAACTAATCTTTGGCTGCAAATAGTCCTATAAATACGACGGAGGCCCAACGTTGCGTTTAGGCCGCACGTTGGATTCGTCGTTTGTAGCATCGTGAACTGTTGGATTGAATACTAAAAGCCATGTTTTTTGTATTGGAATATATGAATTTGATATTTATGAGAATGATTTTGGGCAATGTTTTTGCATTATGTTATTATTGTGCATAGTTGTCTATTATTCCGAAGATCTGGTGTGTAGAGTCTAGCTTACACAAAGAAGATTTTATCTTCGGTTCTTGCGGAATGAAAGTTGTGTGTTCACAATCTAGATGGGATTAGACAAACCATCTGAATGATTGTAGCACATTGTTTTAGTAGGTCTGTCTTCGCTACAAGAAACAGTATAGTTTCAACAAGACGAGCTATGTCTCATGGTTATTATGATTACTTATGCTCTTAATCCTTAGATAGTCAATGTGCACATGTATTTAGTAGTTATTGCTTTGACGAGTCAAGTGAGTGAGATTCCTATGGAGTCAATAACCTCGATGAGTTGGGTGATACTATTGAGTCCATGGTGTCAATTGATATATCGAAGGAATCCATGTCCCAGTTATGGGATTGACGATATCCCCTTGATGAAGCTTATGAGTTTTAATTATGTCAAACCCTGCAGGTAGATTACTTGGTAATCTGAACATATCAAATAAGTTGAGTGTAAGGATCAAGGAAGAGGCCGATTTAATGAATTAGTCAGTAATTAATTTAATCGACGGATATATGTAATCTTAACATAGGGAGATAATAAGTACTACCTCTGTTTCTTCTCTTTCACCTTAGGTGGACTTTTTTACCCGTATCTGGGTCACTTTGACTCGGTGATTTGGATAGCAAAAACGATGTAATTTTTTGACAACTTTTTTGTAGTATTGAAGAGT
This sequence comes from Linanthus parryae, assembly GCA_023055425.1. Lineage (NCBI taxonomy): Eukaryota > Viridiplantae > Streptophyta > Magnoliopsida > Ericales > Polemoniaceae > Linanthus > Linanthus parryae. The sequence goes on along the minus strand of JALGPY010000011.1, from coordinate 26,319,315 downwards.
AAAGTTTAATCTACAAGATTATGCAAAAATTACCAAATTCGAATTCGTGTACCGTTTTGTTAACCAAATCACCGGGTCAAAGTGACTCAGTGAATAGTGTCAAAAAGTCAAGTAAGGTGAAAGAGAAGAAACAGAGGTAGTATTTAATAACAGGAGCTCGAAATATTACTTTTTGAGAATATGACAGGAGTGCAATAACAGTTATTTAGTGGTACTAACTGTTATTAACTTTATTCGGGCTAGGTTCGGGTGGAACCAGAAGTCTTAATAAAGTTAGGAGCCTGATTCGTATTTTATCCTCCATGTCCCTCCCGTAGCCTATATAAGTTTCCTTTGTCTTCAGAATTCGTATGCTTCAAATGCACTGAAATCTAGGGTTACGAGAGTGAGAGCAATATGTCTGGAGGCTAAAAGGATTCTGGAAGCAGCAAGCCCACACTTGCATCCAGGAGGAACTGGAGGAATACGGGAGAAGATCTGAAGTGCTTCAGACCTACATCAGATATCTTGGACGCAGGTATGAACCCTAATTACACCTAATAGGATTTACAACTTTCATGTTGAAACAAATTTTAATCGGTATAACAGACATGCAATCGAACTGGTCCAGGGATTCGCCTCCCTCCATGAACATCGTCTTCATCACTAGTAGATTTGCCATCCTCCACTATCCTCCACTGTAGCCGCATTAACTCCCCCGGTCTCAAAAACCAGCTTGTCCTCAAGCTGCAAATCAGGAAAAGCAACAGGGAGGTCCTGAATCGGCTCCCACGACAGCAAGGCCCCATCTGATCAAGAGACCAACCACTGCTGCTGAGGAGAATCCAAAACTAGCACGCTCTTGTAAAGCCGAGACTGGCACAACCACAGGGGGGCCTTTGAAGAACTGACCTGGAAGAGATTCTAGAGGGACAGCCAAGTCAGTTTGCACATAAGGACGAAAAAAAGAAACATGGAAAACAACATGTAGACGACATGAATCCGGAAGACGCAGACGATAAATCACCTGTCCAATGCGTTCTAGCACTTCAAAGGGTCTGCAGTAGCAACGAGCCAACTTCGCGGCTAAAGGTCATGCCAAGGAACGCTGACGGTAAGGGCGAAGCTGAAGAAGAACCAAATCACCAACCAGAAAAGAAACATCGCGGTGATGTTTATTAGACTGCGTACGCATCCGTTGTTTCATCTTTTCCAGGTGGGCCTTCAAATCCCACAACAACTCGTAACATTTCTGTCACTAACTCGTCCCCTGTAGGAGAGCAACCCGGGCTTGCTATGGTTGGAAACAAAGAGGGGGGATCGCGTCCATAAAGGGCACGAAAAAGGGGACATGTTGATACTGCCGTTATGACCGCAGCTTATCGCAAGCTCAACCCAAGGAAGAAAAGACGACCAGCGCTTTGGGCGCTCCGAAACAAAAGCGCGTAAATACTGATCGATCCCCCTATTCATAACCTCTGTCTGACCGTCCATCTGCGGATTGTAATCCGTATCCAATTTAAGAGTCATCCCAAAACTGCATAAAATCCTTCCAAAACAAACTCAAGAAAACAGGATCGCGATCAGAAAGCAGTGTTTCGGGAAACCCGTGGTGTTTCACCACCACATCAACAAAAAAGCGCGCCACACGCGATGCATCGAAATCACTCAGAAGAGAGCCAAAGTGGACATATTTAGTGAGACGATCAACCACCACCATGACTTTCATGGATCCCTGAGAAGTGGGAAGACCGATAATGAATTTATGGTAGCCGTAGCCCAAACACGATCTGGAATACGGCTGTAGAAGGTTGCCGGTCTTCTAAGTAGATTACTTCGTCGTCTGACAGACCAAACAAGCAGACAAATTTTTTTAATATCGCTACGCATACCTACGCATACCTGGCCAATATAATAACGCAACGAGACGATGAAAAGTCCGATACATACCCATATGACAGCTGTAGGTGAACTGTGGAACTCGCGCAATAAAAGTTCCCGAACAAAAGACTCACGGCTCAGGCAAATCCAAGTTTTGTAGTACAAAATACCGCCAACAATTGTAAAGTGTGGTAGTTTGGAATCTGAGTGAACTGCGGACAACAAAGCTTGAAGGTCCGACATGGTGCTTACCGTGTTGGTGTATGCCCTAGAGGCAATCTAGTTTTAGTATGAAAATTATTTTGGCTAGACTATTCATTTAATTAGATATGGAGATATTAATATCATGAAGTCCTTAGATTGCAATTGTTGTTTCCTTAAATTTTCCCTAACGATCACTATGCATATAGACTAGGATGTGGGTAGGTTGATATGGATATATCAAGTCTAATAGCATACTGGATTCACTCGTCATGAGAAGGCTACATGGAGGTTATGTGAATGTCACAAGCGCTTCTCGCAGCGACAATGGTGTTGTGGTCCTTTGACTTGAAGTCACTAGATACTCTAGTTCTGGATTATCATGTTTTGATATCACAAAATTTTTCACCATAACTGGGTAACTATAAAGGCGATAATCTGACATGAAATGAAGCAAGCTGAGAGATGGTAGTGATGTAGAGAGGATTTTTCCCTCCCACATAACATGATTATATATTGATTTTATCTGTTCAAATAAGTCTATTTCCAGGATTGAGAAACTATGGATTGGATATACGAGTGTGACATATGTGTCTCGTGTCCAATCCGGATATTGTGACAAAGGGACAATACAAAACAGTAACATTGGTCACAGAGGTTTGTCAGATCCCTGACCATTCATATTTCTTGGGTAGCATTGATGCGTTGCTAGACACCCTTCAATGTTTTAAATTGCTACTGCCAACGTAATATAAACCTGGAGGGTCACTGATGCAGGAGAAAATTTGAGGATTAATCAGTCGCGTCCAGGAAAGCAGTTTCGGTCAAAACGCAGAATCAGAGGCAAGATTGAAGGATGCGATATTTGGGTCGAACCATACATAATTTTGATTGGAAACGATATTCTAAAAACAACCCGTGATTTATCAAGGGCACCACCTCGATTTGGTCAAAATCGACTGTTTAGTGGTCGAAATCGCCACTTTTCTATTTTCAGAATATTTATTTCTTTAAGTAGGATTTTCATTTAAACCCGTTTTGGGTAAATCTTATAGCTGAATATTTTATTAGGTTAGATTTATGATTTAGTATTTAATTTAGGATTTTTACCATATTTCAAATTATTAGACTTTTCAGCTATTTATACCCGGCTTGTGGGTAATTTTTGGTCAGACTTTGATTATTGAATTATTCAGAACTCTAGAGAGCTTCGTGCCCTAGTTCTTTACCCTTTTCTTTGTTGATTCCACTGTGAACCCTCGTTGGGTGATTTACCCGGCGTCAGTCACACACCAAATGATTAGACTGGATGTATATGTAAAATAGTTGGACTAATTAATAGTTAAAAGAATCAGGGATCAAAGTGCAACAACATGCACAATTATTTGGACTAAATAGCAAATCAAACTAAATTAAAAATCAAACCAAGTGTGGATCGGATTAATAGTGGGACCGTTTTGTAATTAATAAAGATTTACTAATTATAAAAGACTAGTTTAGCCCTAAATTTTTCTTTAGATGAAATAATTAGAGCAAGGAAGAAAAGAGAGAGAGGTTCGCCCCCCTACGTGACAGCAAGAAGAGAGGTCGCCCCTCCCTCCTCCATTGTTGCGCGCATTACTTGATTTGATCAAGCTCCTGATTGCTCCTTCCCTACACTGCTAGCACAAACAGTAGAGGAAGATTCAGTTGCTCATTCTACGGTGTGGATACCAGCAAAGGCGAGGACACTATTTCTGCGCAGTGACCAGTCAGATTAACAAAGTAACCCTTCCCCTTCATCATGTTATGATGCTTCACCTGATATTCGTGGAGGGTTTTGGGCAGGACAACTTTTTTATTTCGCTGTGTAACCTGCACAAAACCCTACAGTGGTATCAAAGTCACAGGTCGATAGCGCATACTATAATTTATGTGGTTATCTATTTTATTAGTTTTGACCGTATCTGTCAGTTTGGGCGTAAACAGTAATAAAACTAATATGCGTATTATGATACACCATGAATATGATTCATGTGAACATTCATTAAACTTTTTATATGATGCAGAAATAATTAATTTTCAAGTAATTGGTGATGAACTACGGTTAGGGCACAATTGGGGAAGAAAAAACTGTTTTTCTATCCCACATAGGGTTCGACCAGCAAAGGGAAGGCTATTTTTTTTGATTTTTTGGCCCCAAGGGGTTCGGCCATGGTGTCCGACCGGTCCCCTTGGAGCGCTGACCTATAGCTGCCCGGTTTGACCGCCCGACCAGGCCTGGCCTGCTTGACTGGTTCGACCAAGGTTTGACTGGTTGACCGGTTTGGCTAGTTTGACTGGTCTGACCGGTTTGACCGTTTGACCCAGTTATCCCAAATCAATTAAAATTTACCTAGCACGATAAAATTGAATTTTAACTATTTTTTGTGTTTTATCGCACAGTGGGTGGATGTGGCCTTAGTTGTATGGTTGTTCATTTTATGTGGTTTGGTTTTGATTTTGATGTAATTAATTAGATTAATTTTACAGCCTGCGAGTCATCTTCTTCCTCTCCTGTGAGGTTCCTTTATATAGTTTATAGATATTAGCTAGAATTAGATAGATAGTAAATAGCTAGCATCATGGAGAGAAGATCAAAGACCAAGGAGACCACAAGACAATGAAGAAACACAAGCTAGGATACATGGACTAAAAACGGAAGAACATGGAGATGAGCTTGCTGTTTTAGGACTTATAGATATTCTCATTGCCTTAAAAGTATCTTAGTTTTAGAGGCCACATCCACATAAGGTTTATTTATTTCTTTATCTTGTTTTATTTTTGATGTATGGATGATGCATGCCAAACGATAAAAAGATAATTAGAAAACTATTTATATCTTTCAGTTGGGATTGCCTAATACAATTGAGTAGATAAGTTGATATGATCAACAAATTAAATGACAAGAAAAATCGCTCAAGGAAATATTGAGTTTTGCCTTCTCTTGCTTAGAACTTGCTATGATCAAGATGTATTGAGTTTGGGATTGCCACAGCAGGGTGACTTGATTCATCACGATGTGACGCGATGGCACAAGCAAGATGTGTGACTTCTGAAGTAAGAGGTCAAACGTAACTAAGCTACTTCAATATGATTGAAAGCTTAGAGGCAAGACAATTGGGAGTTATCTATGAGATAGATATGGAATAACGAGTTATTCCCCCAATTGAGCTCAGAGTTGCATTGGATGCAAATGGAATCTGTTCCTACCTAAATAACCAAATTTTGGGTGATCTGCCAAAGCAAGCTCAAGAGGAGGTGAAATATGGATCTTCGCCCACTAGACGATATTTGATATTTTCCACATTAATAGTAAAGGCTGTTAATCCAAGAAAAATAGTGGGATCTATATTTAATAATCTATCCATTGTTAAGTATAGTATAAATTGTTCACGATACTAAAACTGTATATCTCTCATTCTTTGTAGAATTCCAATGGCAAACAATCAACAAACATCGACACTATCATTGCGTTCGGTCCTTGAGGAAGACAAACTGTGTGGAATGAATTTCCTAGACTGGTACGGAAACTTGAGAATTGTTCTCAAGCAAGAAAAGAAGTTGTACATTCTAGAGAAACCAATTCCAGAAGCACCACCTGCCAATGCTACTGCTGCTTTAAGGATGGCACATCAGAAGATTGTTGATGATTCTACTGATGTGACTTGCCTAATGCTTTGCACCATGAACTATGAGCTACAGAAAAAACATGAGAGTATGGAGGATTATGATATGATCATACATTTGAGATAGCTCTTCCAAGAGCGAGCAAGGCATGAGCTGTGTGAAGTATCAAAAGCATTGTCCAAGTGTAGTCTGCCAGAGGGAAACCCAGTGGGACCTCATATACTCCGTATGATCGGGTACATTCGGAATCTCGACGGGTTTGGGTTTCCATTCAACCTAGATTTGGCTATTGATCTCATCCGACAATCATTGTCGGACAATTATAGTCAGTTCATTATGAATTACAGTATGAAGAGATCAACAAAAATCTTCCAGACTTGCTCAATATGTCGAGGAACGCCGAACAGATTATTATGGAAGGTAAAGACGAGTAAATAATTCTTATGACAAACCACCTCACAAACGATGAGAGAATGAAAGAACCGTTCGGTAGCGAAAAATCGCTAACTACGTCTACAGCAAAAAAAGCACCCCTATTTTACAAGAGGAACAATTACAATGATATTTTGCATGCCTAATAGTGTGACTACTAAATTCATTATATAGTGCTGGGAAACCCCCCCTCCCCCCTCCCCAAGGAGGAGACGAAAAAGACCCAAGCCCACAAAACCCACCGCCTCACAATTGTTTCCTAAACTAACTTTGCCGCCTTTGACTATTCAAGGCATATCAACAATAATGATGGTCAATAAGGGGAATAGCAAGAAGGTTGCTCTGAACCGTAAATGGAAGAGCAAGGTACTTGCAAGCTCCAAGGAAGTTTCCTTGAAGCCTACTGGTGGAATCGCTAAGGGACCATGGCTACTAGAAGAGGAACTGTCCAAAGTATCTGGAAGCTAAGAAGCTTGGAATAGTGATTCCAACACCAATTATTTTTCTTGTAGATGTCATGTCAATTTGTCTATATCTTCTTCTTGGATATTGGATACCGGATTTGGATCACATTTGTCGAAATGTGAAGGAACCATAGAGAAGCAGACGATTGGATATAGGGGAGATTGACCTACGCGTTGGGAATGGAGTAAGAGTTGCTGCATTAGCCGTAGGAGCTTATGGGTTATCTCTACCTTCTGGACTTATTTTATAATTAGACAATTTTGTATGTGCCTTCTATGAGTAGGAATTTTATTTCTATTTCTTGTTTAGATAAGAAATGTTTTTCTGTCATTATAAAGGACAAGTGTTGCTCAGTTTATTTTGATAGCATGCATTATTGTAATGCACTTTTGTCTAATGGATTGTATATCATCGATCTAGATAATTTCGTCTATAACATAATTACTAAGAGGTTTAAATCTAACGATATGAATCCCACATATCTTTGGCACTGTCGTTTAGGCCACACAAACGAGAAGCGCATTTCTAGGATCCATAAGGATGGATTTCAGGACTCATTTAATTATGAGTTATATGAGACATGTGAAGCTTGTTTATTGAAAATTACTAAGTCCCCTTTCAGAAAGAAATGTAAGAGGACGAGTGAGCTATATACAAATGTGTGTGGACCATTCGCCACAACCGCCAGAGGTGGTTATCCTTACTTCATTACATTTACTTACAATTTCAGTAGATATGAATTTGTTTATCTTATGAAGAACAAATCAAAATCCTTGAAAAGTTCAAAGAATTCAAGAATGAAGTGGCGAACAAGCTTTGGAAAAAGTATTAAGGCTCTACGATCGAATCGTGGAGGAGATGATAGCACCTTTTAGGGGCTATAATTCTTTAGCATTTAACACATGTCAATAGGTATTTGAGAGTGATTTGAGCCTAATGTTGGAGAATAAAGGTCTTTTTATCACTTGTTGCTCACCATGTGCTATATTGTTAGTCCGGGCATTTTCTATGCATATTTCGTTGTTGTTTGTCAAATATAATCATTTGGTATGTTTGTTCATGTTGTCTTGGCAGGAACGAATGCTAATCGTTTGATAGGAGGAATGGAACGAACTTCGTAAACAACGGGAGCTCAAGTGGAGTGAAGAGAAGCCGAATTGGAGGAGCTTGGATGACCAGGTTGCACTATTTTGATCCTAGCTAGAGTTCTATAAATAATTTGTAGGTGATACCAGTTCCAAATGAAATTAGACTCAGAGAGCTTTCCAACGATAGGTCACGGATCTAAATTCGAGTTCGGACGAAGAAGATATGGCCTATTGAAGTCAGGAGCAGATTTCAGGGGGCTATGGTGCAATTACTGAAGACTTCTGCGGGTTATGAAGAAAGGACGACCTAGGGACGAAAAAGGAGGATCATTAACGCCTATTGAGAGCCACGATCAAGGAGGAGAGCCAGGAGACTTCATTGGGAGCAACCTCAAGCAAGGAGAAGAGCCCGGATCACGCCAATCTTCACGATTTCTAGCGTTTGATCTATTTTCTCTCTACTTTCTTGTATGAAATATCTAGAAACCATCTTATCTTTTGCTAAGAAGCTATAGTCATACCTAGTCATCTATGGAGAACCTAGGGTTTATGTTTTGAGGATGTTTTCCGGATTTTGGATGAACTTTCACGTTGGGTTTATGATTCTATGGAGATTGCTATGTTCTATTTCATGTTGAGTTATTTCATTGACAAGCTAGAACTAAGATATGTGATGTTGAGTACTTATTTCTCCATGTAATCATGAACTAGGCTTAAAGACAATTCATAGTAGTTAATCACTTGTTTATTTTGCTTAATCCTTAGTAACGTAGGAGTCATGACCCGAAATTACTACGTAACTAGTGAGTGTGTGAAAGCAACTCTACCCTAGATGGGATGAATAAACAAGGACATTCTTAATCAATGAGACTGAGAGGTGAGTTGAATAGGAATGGCTAGATGATGGTAAATTCAGTAGGAAAGAGTGAATTGTTCGTGAATAGTGGTCTGATAGGACATTATCCCTTGCAACATCGTTAACCTACTAGAACACATAGGTAGTATACTTGGCCTGAGAGGGACAAATCATTACCGTTTTGTAGAACGACATGAGACCGATAGGTAATTGTCAATGCCACTACCCAGCTTAACTAATTATGAATTATCGTGTTAGAACATGAAATCTGAAATCCTCAAAACTACCCTAGGTGATCTATAGATTGCCTAGATTTCTCTCCTCTGATTTACATCAAATCATTTTATTCGCGTTATTTTACTACCATTGTTAGTCACTTGTTTTAGGGTGACAACACTTCAAACTACAAACCCTTTTTACTGGTTACTTAGGTGAATTGAATTTAATTGATAAACTAGATATACAGTAGAGACCTTCCCTTGGGTTCGATAACTCGGATTCCAAAATACTCCACTTTATTACTTGACCGTACACTTTCCTAGCAACGCGTAGTTTACACGCGTCAAGTTTTTGGCGCCGTTTCCGGGGAAGGCATTGGTTACTGTTCTAGTTTAGCGATTAGTTTAATCTACCTTTTTCTTTTTGTTTATTATTTTTGTTATTTCTGATTTGTTTTCTGAATTTTGTTTCAGGTTCTCAGTGTATGCACCAGATCTCCAGAGACCTTGTGCCCTCACTTGAAGACCCAGAGCAGTTATTCAGAACTCCGAGAAGAGGTCCAAGACAGATCGCAATGGGTGAGCAATTGACTAACGCTCAACTGAACCAGAAGTTGACTGAACTTCAGGATAAGCTTGATGAGCAGAAGAACCAGATGCCGTACAGTAAGTCGGGCCAAACTTTGGTGGATAAGTTTCTGTCAACTCAGAGAGGACACAAGCCAGCTATTGTAGTGCCAACCATTCAGGCTGAGCACTTTGATTTGAAGCCTGCCACCATCACGACAGTGTAGAATCAGTTCCTGTACTTTGGAAACAGGGATGAAGATTCAAATGACTTCATTGGTAAGTTTGATGCCTACATCAACACAGTGAAGTACAAGAACGTCAATGATGAGACCCTGAAGCTGATTCTTTTTCCTTATTGTCTGAAGGGTGCGGCAGAGAAGTGGCTAGAGTCCAGGGAGCCAGAACGATCACCACATGGGAGAAATGTGTGGATGAATTTATGAGCAAGTTCTACCCCGCTCAACGTGTCATAGGCTTGCAGGCAGAGATCCTTGGTTTTCAGCAGCATGCTTATGAGACGGTTGTTGATGCATGGGACCGGTTTATGAGGACGATACGCAAGTGTCCTAATCATAACTTCGGCGACTACAAGATTATTCAGGTCTTCTATCATGGCCTGGATCGTCCCAACCAGGATTGTCTGACAGGGAAGCAGGAGGTAACTTTCTTTACAGGGTTGACAAGGATGGAGCGTATGCTTTGATGAAGCAAATAGAGAAACATGATGCTCACATTCTCTGTGTCGTCTTTGAGAAGACCCCTGTCATGATCCCCCAATCAAAGGGCGTGACTCCACATATTGATGATGAGGTAACACCACCACCCCCTTCTATGTCTAATAATCTTCCGTATCCTCTTAAAGCAAGAAAGAAGAAAGATGATTCTGAGGAGTACAAGAGGTTCTTTTCCATTTTCTCAAAATTGCATATCAATATTCCATTGATTGAGGCAGTTAAGATGATGCCTAAATATGCCAAGTATATGAAGGATGCAGTTTCAGGAAAGAGAGCGGTGCCAGACTTTGAGACAGTTGATTTGACCGAGCAGGTGAGCTCATGTGTGATGCATGGTTTGCCTTAGAAACAGAAGGATCTGAGAAGCTTTGTAATAGAAGCTAACTTGGGATGAGCTTACACGGGAAAGGCGTTATGTGATTTGGGGGCTAGTGTCAGTTTAATGCAACCTTCAGTCTTTCAAAAGCTGGGAGTAGAAGCTCGTTCCACATGGATAACCTTCAGTTTGCTGACAAGTCTTGCAAGAGGGCATACGGTGTGGTGGAGGACGTGCTGGTTAAGGTAGGTAATTCGATTGTCCCTGCTGATTTTGTTATACTTGAGATGCCTGTGGGAGATTTTCCGATCATCCTGGGTAGGCCCTTTCTGGCTACCGATCGGAATCTCATTGATGTTGAGAACGGGGAATTGATCATGAAGATCAATGATGCGTGGGAGACCTTCCGGGTTTCTAAGGCGACTCCAAAGTAGTCTCAAGAGATGACACAGATGCTAGCGGCCGTGCAATCAGTGCACAAGAATTCTGAGGTGGTTCGTGATGAGCCACCGGTTTCAAAAGCCAAAGTTCATAGAGTTGTGTTGAGGATCCAGCAGAGGAAGCTGGATGAGATGGCACGAGGTGCCAAGCCACCTGTGTAGGGGCATTGAGTAACTGGATCGGGCCGTAGACCTTAGATTACAAGCGATGATTGGGAGGCAACCCAATGTAGGTAGTTGTATTTGTTTTTCGTATTCTGTTTTTTATATTCGTACTTGATTGAGAGATGTGTGAGAGATCGGTTTAATATTTTCCATGAGTGTGTAGGACATAGATACCGAAGACCCTTCGGATTCCCCTTCTTGATGCATCTGCATGACTTTGCACGCAAAACGAGACACAACGAGCGGTTTGACGATTGGACTTGAAGGCGAGGCTACTTGAGGTCGAGGAGTAGCTATTTATTAAATGATTATATTGGCAGCTTGTTGTGGCCCGAATTTGCACGCATCGGAATCCGAAGAGGAATGAAAGAATCACAAGCTTAAAGGGACTTGATTCTTGTGATAGGGAGAAATCTTGGAGATGATATGAAAAATTCCCCGAAATTTGGGAATTTTTCAGTCAAAAATGGATTCCACATTCAATGAAGAGTTCGAGAGCGCGAGAATTGAAGGAATCGGACATCGGACGAAGAAACTAAAGCAAAAACAAAATCCGGTGAGTCCCAGGGCATTTCGGGCCGAAATGAAACAAGGCCACTGTTTTGACATTTTGTAAACATTTCAGGCCGAAATGGTTTTCATTTCGGGCCGAAATGCTCTTACAGCCCCACTTATTGAGGGTATTTTTTGTATTTTGGGGGTATTATTTGAAGCAAAAACCGAGTTTTAACCCTTCTACACCCCAATTTCGGATCAAAGACACCTCCTTCATCTTCTTCCTCTCAAACTCTCAAGAAGACTCACACACACAAAATTTAAAACATCTTCAAACTCAAAACCTTTTGTTGGCTCCTTGCAAGCTCGTCATCAACATTAAGCCTTGGAGTTTGAGATATAGTGCACAGTTTGAGTGTGGGGGAAAACAAATAGGAAGAGCTCCAAGAAAAAAAAATTCCGATTCGCATAATTGGAGTAGGATTTGGCCTTAGCTCAAGAAGAGACTTGTGACGGGGAAACCGAGGAGCTTAAGGAGGTACTCTTGCCTTCACTTGCTCGTGTTTACGAAAAATTGGTACAATTTTCTCTCTCTCGGCTTTAATTCTAGCTTAGGCACTCCTAGGGCTTAATTTTCTCGCAATTTTATCGTGTTCATTGGTTGTACCCTGGGTTACTTTGTGTAGTTCACGGCTAAAACTCACGATCACTTGTTTTTCTTTTTCATATCACTATGTCTACATCTAGGAATGTTAATAAGAGGAGACGGGAACTTGTACTTGATGACCAACCGATCTTCAACCCTGAGGAAGATGTAGTTATGAGTGAGGAAGAGGAAGAAGTGAACAAGGGAGACGAGTCGGGGAACCGCCGTCAGGTTCCGCCGTCTCCAATTCGTTATGAGTTGAATCAGGTCATGCCACCACTCCCTACGATAGGAACTAGAGGCGCAACACCTAAGGATGTAGACCTTAAGGCTATCTGCAGTACCAAATTCTGCAGCTTCAGGTTTGTTAGTGCAAATGCCCACAAGGAGTATTGCGCCGACAAGTTCTGAAGAGGGAAGGGACTTCTGAAAAACCCATCCCGGTACACCCTAAGATGCCCCCAACAACTTAAGGACCTCTTTAAGAATGAGAAGTTAGACAAATGGTTTAAAATCTATCAGAAGTCTAGATCCGATCTTGAAAGAGAGTTTTTAGTGAATGCGCATTTCTACAGCGTGGGAGAGGGTAGGGATAGTAGGCACATATTTTTCCGGCGTGCTTATATAGTTCTCACGCCCGAGACTATAGCGGCTGCCTTGAACTTCAAGCCCCTAACAGAAGGGACTTGTGCCTACCATGAGACTATCCGGAGAGCTAATGCTGTTGAGGTCGTGAGCGCCTTTTGATTTGAGGGGGTGCCTGGGGCGGGATGGAATGAGAGACCCACGCTACATGAGTGGAACGTTTCTAGGAGGGTCGTGCATCCACATGCGAGGTGGTTGTGCGAACTTCTTGAGAACTGGGCGTCACTGCTCAACCCACTTACTCCTTCCAGCTTTGCATCCAGACTGTCCTTCTCTCTCCCCGACGCATCAACAGAGAAGAACCCAGCGAGGCAGCCATGCAAGCTTCACCGAAGGTCTTCAAATTCTCCCCCCGGCTTCCTTCCTTCACCAAATTGAGCCAAACCGGTCCCAGAATGCTTCCTAGACCGCTAGCTATCTTCTAGAAGCCTCAATTCGTCCCAATACAGAGTGAGTAGAAAACCCACAATTCACCTAGGGTTCTTGAATCTTCCTAAAATAGACGATGAAGATTGTTTGAGTTCAATTCAAGGGCTGAGATGAAGTCTTGGAGGCTACGAAACCCTTCTCCACACTCTATAAAAGGTAAGGAAGAAGAAAGCTCCTCTCAACAACATCGGTCTAGTACACTAAAATGGGTTTCTAATTTTTCTCCTCTCTCTTTCCCTCTATTTTCACTCGAATTCCAGCTTGTTCTTGAGCTCCCTCGTGAGCAGATTCGGGACTAAGAACAAGAGGAATAGGAAAAAGGGGAGAGAGGAGGTCGACTCTAAGATTCGGTGTGTCAAATTAGGGTCTGTTTTTGCTCTGTTACAACTGTTGTGTTTTGGAGTTATTCATGCTCTGTTTTGCTGTTGTTCTTGCTGTTCTTGGTGCCGCAACAGCAGCATCTACAGTTGCTTGCGAAAAAACTTCTCTATTAGTAGCTTAGTTCTTCATCTTCTCTTCATTTTCTAGCTTAGTTTTGTGTATTTGAATCAAGTTAAGGAAGAATTGGTGATAACTTGTGTTGGATTCAAGTATGATGAATGAAATGATAATTCTCTTTACCCCTGTTGAATTTATATTCATGTTTAGCTAATTCACTTGCTCGGGTGATTTGGGACTATCTAGTGCCCCAATCTTCATTAACTCAAGTTAAACTTCAAGGATGAATGGGTTGAATTGGGTTCACTTGAATGCTTAATGCGATATTTGGATTCCTCAAGTTGAAGTAATTGATGCATTGAATAGGTAGATGTGCGAATACACTTGACGTGTTTGATTTGAAGTTGCACTTGCGTGAGAGGAACTCGTCAATATTAAATTTAAGAAATTGAGTTGTAGTTAGGTAATTTGAGTGAGAATTTACAAATCTCATTTGTTGCTTGATCTTTCATGTGGAAACACCTATGTGTGTTTACATATGTTTGATGCTTGAAATACTTAAAATTTGGAATCTCACTTGTATGATCTCTTTAGTGCTTGATTAGCGTGTTAGGATTACATACTCAATTTGTGGCGAGTTGGATTGCAATGGGCAATATCTTCCTGAGATACTTGTCTTGTGGAATGCTACATGTGATTTGATAACCGGGCTTGAATTTAATAGGAGGATTGGTCACTAGAGAAACCGATGATCCTTAGCCCCTCCCTACTTGTCATTTCACGTCTTTCTTAGTTATTTAGTTTAGAGAATTCTCAAATCTCAAGTTGCTCCATCAATTTATTTTGGTGATTTGATAGCTTGGCTAGCTTAAGAGCCTATGAGAAGTTACTTATTTCCTTTATGTAGTCACTTTGTATTGTTAGTATAGTAAGTCATTGTCTAACCCTCCTCTCCTTGTGGATTCAACCCCAGACTTACCCGGGAACTACTTGAAACGATAATTCTATACTTAGGATTTTATCGCAACATGGAATATACTAACGAAACGAAAGGATATTATTTCTACAATCCAACTGAGAACAAGTGTTTGTTGCTCCAACCGGTGTGTTTCTAGAAAGAGAGTTTGTCTACAAAGAAACCAGTGGGAGGACTGTAGAACTTGAAGAGGTTCAGGAACCACAGAGCATTTATCCTATGATGTAACATGAGAAGGAACCACAAGGTGTTGTGGAGCAACCTGCTCAAGTAACACAAGAGCTTCGTAGGTCTGATAGGATATGTCACGGGCCAGAGAGGTACGGACTTCTCATTTCTTTGTCTCACTTCTCACATCGATTACGTGACTGAACCCGATGACGTATTGCTCATGAATTATGATGAGCCTACAACCTATGGAGAGGCCATAAAGGGGCCGGAATCTCAAAAATAGCTTGGAGCCATGAGATCCGAAATGGATTCCATGTATACCAATAAAGTCTGGACTTTAGTGGAACCACCTGATGGGGCTCGGCCCATAGGGTGCACGTGGGTTTTCAAGAAGAAAAACAACATGGATGACAATGTCGAACTCACCTTATCAAACTAGCCTACTAAACAAATGGGAATATCATTCAAGTGATTGCCTTTAAGGGGCGATTGGTGGCAAAAGGGTTCAGACTGATTCATGGTATTGACTATGAAAAAACTTCTCCCCCAAGTGCGATGCTTAAATCCATTCGCATTTTGCTTGATATAGCGGCTTATCACGATTATGAGATTTGGCAGATGATTCCAAAATAACGTTTTTGTATGGAAACGTCCTTCAGGATGTGTACATGACTTATCCAGAGGATTTGAGGATCCAGAGCATGCAAATAAGGTGTGTAAGTTGCAGCGGTCCATTGATGGGTTGAAACAAGCTTCTCGAAGTTGGAATCTTTGGTTTGATGATGCAGTCAAAGAGTTTGGCTTCATCAAAAACGAAGATGAAACTTGTGTCTACAAGAAGGTTAGTGGGAGCTCTGTTATATTTCTGGTCTTGTATGTAGATGACATACTACCCGCTGAAAACGATGTCCCTACCTTGCATTAGGTTAAAGATTGGCTATGGAATTGCTTCTCAATGAGAGACTTAGGGGATGCAACTTATATACGCGGTGTAAAGATCTATAGGGATAGATCAAGGAAGTTGCTTGACCTAAGTCATAGTACATATATTGACAAGGTGCTGAAGCGATTCAACATGAAAGAATTGAAGAAAGGATTCTTGCCCATGTCACATGGAGTTAGTCTTACAAAGACTGACTGTCCTTCCAATCGAATTGAGAAGCATCGTACGAGTAAAATCCCATATGCGTGGGCTATTGGATCTATCATGTACGCCATGTTATGTATGTTGGAATAGATGCCCTAGAGGCAATCTAGTTTAGTATGAATTTGTATATGGCTAGAAAATTCATTTATTATTTTTTGGATATTTAATATAATGAAGTCCTTAGATTTACAATCGTGTTGTTTATCTTAAATATCCCTAGTCAAGTATAATGATTAAATGGGACAATCATTCATAGACTAGTATGGGGTTGGATTGATGTGGAGATATCACGATCCAACACATAGGTGTGCATTACGGAATGTTGCACTGGATTGACCCATCACCGAGAAGGCTACATACATGTTATGTTGAGTCACAAGTGCTTCTCGGGGTGCAATGGTATTGTCATCCTTAGACTTGAAGTCACTAGATATTCTAGTTGTGGATCATTGTGATCTTGGTAGCGTTAAACGCTACACCGTAACTGGGTAGTTATAAAGGCGTGTACTGGATACAATGAGAAGCAAGCTTAGAGATCGTAGTGGACGTAGAGAGGATTTGCCCCTCCCACATAACGGGAGCAAATATCCTAGGCCACTCGAGGGGTAGTGCTTATAGAATGTCTGGCCAGACTCAAATAAATCAATATGGGATATTGATGTTATTTGCACGAATAAGGCTATTCCCATAGATCGAGAAACTATGGATTGGATATACGAGTGTGACTTGTATGTCTCGTGTCCAATCCGGATATGGAGGCAAAGGGATAAGACAATTACTTGTACAAGGTTGTCTAGATGACTATTCTATTAGTTGGCTAGAATGGATGTTTTGCTAGAAACCGCTCCATATTAGCAATTAGTTGCTACCAACTAGATAGAACCTATGGGGTCACACGCTATATAGAGTTGTACTAGATTTGGAATTAATTAATTGGATTAATTAATTAGAAGGATCACTTTGCAAACCCTTGCAAACTTAGTAGGGACTAAATTGCAAGGAAGGGACTAAATTGAATTCTAGTAGGACTAGAATAAGTCCTTTAGGTAGTTAACAAGGAGTTGTTGGACTATATAAAGGACCCTCCTTCCTTCCTTCCTCATAACTTATGCTCATTAGTGATCATAACAAGAGTGGGAGAGAACAAAGGAGAGAGAGAGCAAGCAACAAGGGCCGAACCCGTCCCTTGCCGCCGCCCCCTCACCCCGTCGGCCAAAAGAGGGCCGAAGCCCCTCTTTTGTCTCGTTTTGCGTGATTCCTTCACCCTCCTCTTATTCCGGGCTAGCACCAAGGAGTTTGGGAGATCTAGGATCAACTCTAGGCGTGGATCAACTATAGAGAACGTGACACTATTCGCGTTTGAAGTCATCAAGGAGAACCCAAAGGTGTGTTTATGATTTCTTGCCTTTACTATCGTTATGCATCTAGACTTGTGATCCTTGGAGGGTTTTGCATGGCTTTTATTTGATTATGCTTCCGTTTGCGCGTTCCATGAATCAAAACCCTACAGTGGTATCAGAGCCACAGGTCATAGAGCATAAACGTAGTTTATGTGTTACATTCTTGTTGTTTTACACCTTAATTTGTTGTTTATCGCGTAAAACAAGACAAATCAAGTATGGGATGCAATTTGTCAATAATTAGATCATAACAAGACCCAATTTTGCATTGGATGCATGAATTGGTGAGTTTGAGAAATTTTAGGATCTAAGATCTAGGGTTTGGGCATCCTTGGGGAAGAAGGAGTTCTCCCAAAACAAGGAAACAACCAAACTTGGGCTCCAAGCAAGGGAGTTGTTTTGGAAACAACCCCCAAGAGGAGGTTCGGCCCCCTAGGGGACCGCCCCCTTGCTTGCCGCCCAAGCTTGGCCGCCCTAAGGGGCCGGGCGGCCCTAACCCGCGGGCCTAGCTTGCGGGTTTTGGGCCGGGCCGGCCCTAGGGCCTTGTGGTTCACTTTGATGGGCCCGGGCAATTGGATTGTTGGGCCCATGGACCGTTTTAACCCTAGAAATCCTAAAATCAATTAAAATTGACCAAGCGCGTTAAAATTGGATTTTAACTGTTTATGTGCAAATCGCATGGTGATTGGATATGGCCTTAGGATGTGGTTTGATGTGGATGTTTAATTTTGTGGTTTGGTTTTACGGCCTGCGAGCTGATCGATTAATTGTAATAATTAATTAGGGTTTTATGGCCTGCGTGCCATTTTTTTTCTCAACTTGTGAGATTTATTTTATTTAGTATAGATGTTAGCTAGTGCCAGATAAAGTAGATTGTTAGCCAAGATTGAAGAAAAGAAGCCCAAAGCCAAAGAAGCCACAAAAGATGGAGCATGGAGCATGGAGCATACCACATGACTATGAAGGATGGACCAAAAGATCAAGACGCATGGAGATGTGTTTGCTTAGGGTTAATAGATAATTCCATTGGCTTGGAATTATCTTAGTCTAGAAAAGGCCATATCCACATCACGTTTAATTTCTGTTTTGTGGTTGTTTATTTATTGTCTTATTATTTGTGTGGTTGGTGTATGGATGATGCATGCAATTAGGATAATAAGATAATTAGACAACCCGGATCTATTATTTGGAGTTGTGCCCAAACTCAAATAGATAGATCAGTTGATATTGATCAACAAAAACAATTAAATTGAATTTAAAATCCCTCAAATTTTAAATATTGTGTTTTTGCCTTCTCGTTATTTAAACACTCATTATCATCATTATTTATCAAGTTCGTGCGTGCCAAAGCATGGCGACTTGGTTCATATTTTATGGAATGCGATGGCACGTAACAATGTGCAATTGTTTAGATAAGAGGTTGAACACAACTAGGCTATTAATTTGATTAAGAAACCTAGAGGCAATCAATTGGGATTATCCATATAGATGGATAAATAAAGAGTTATTTGCACGATTGAACCAAGAGTTGCATATGGGATGCAATTGGAATCGTTCCTACCTAAAAGTAGTTAAATTATGGGTGACTTGCCAAAGCAAGCTCATAAGGATATGAAAAGATGGATCTTGGCCCACTAGAAAATATAAGGATATTTTCCGCATTAATATCTTGAGGGTTATTAATCCGTAGAAAAATAGTGGGAGCTATATTTAATAAACTAGCCATTATTAAATATAGTCAAAAATTCACAAATACTAAAACTTGCGTATTTTCCTTTTGTAGAATTCCAAATGGCAAACAACTCATCGAGTTCACAACATTCCCTACGATCTGTCCTTGAGAAGGACAAGCTCTCTGGAACCAACTTTCTTGATTGGTACAGAAACTTGAGAATTGTTCTCAAGCAAGAGAAGAAACTGTACGCAATAGAGGAGCATGTTCCAGAAGGTCCAGAGAACCAGACACCTGTTGCCTTAAAGGCGTATCAAAAGCGTGTTGATGACGCTAATGATGCGGCCTGCCTAATGCTTTGAACCATGACCTCTGAGCTTCCGAAGCAACATGAGAAAATGAATGCTGTCGATATGATCGAACATCTAAAGCAGATCTTCCAAGAGCAAGCGAGGGTAGAAAGGTATGAGGTCTCAAAGGCACTGTTCAAATGTCATCTGGCAGAAGGGAACCCGGTGGGACCCCATGTACTCCGAATGATCGGGTACTTGGAGAATCTCGCCCGACTTGGGTTCCCGGTCGGCCAAGAGTTGGCAACCGATCTCGTGTTGCAATCGTTGCCCGAGAGTTATGGACAGTTCATTATGAACTATAACATGAACGAGATCGTTAAACCACTGCCAGATTTGCTCAACATGTTGAGGACGGCTGAACAGAGCATCAACAAGGGTAAGGGCAAGGCCATTATGATGGTGCATAAAGGAAAGGGCAAAAAGTTTGCCTCTTCCTCCAAGGGTAAAGGCAAGTCAGTTGCCAAGTCCAAGGAACAAGCCCTTAAGCCTGTTGGTGGCATTGCCAAGGTCGTGACTAAGGGTGAGTGTCACTACTGCAGTCAACCTGGACACTGGAGGAGGAACTGCCCAAAATATCTGGAGGACAAGAGGCTTGGAATAGTGATTCCACCACCACCAGATATTTTTGTTGTAGATGTAAATTTAACTGTCTCTACATCATGGGTATTAGATACTGGATGTGGATCTCATATTTGTCGAAATATGCAGGATCTAAAGAGAAGTAAAAGATTGGCTAAAGGGGAGGTAGATATGCGCGTTGGGAATGGAGCAAAGGTTGCTGCGTTGGCCATAGGCGTGTGCGAGCTATCTCTGCCTTCAGGATTAGTTTTAGAATTAAATAATTGCTATTTTGTGCCTGCTATGAGCAGAAACATTATTTCTATTTCTTGTTTGGACAAGGAAGGTTTTATTATTTCAATAAAGAACAATTTTTGTTCCTTTTATTTGAATAATATTCACTATTTTAGTGCGCAATTATTTAATGGACTTTATGTCCTTGATCTAAGCAATCCTGTCTACAACATTAATACCAAGCGGATTAAAATAAATGATTTAAATCCTGCTTATTTATGGCATTGTCGTTTAGGCCACATAAATGAGAAACGTGTATCTAGACTCCATAAGGATGGATTACTAGACTCATTTGATTTTGAATCATATGAGACATGTGAGGCTTGTTTATTGGGAAAAATGACAAAGTCCCCTTTCAATAAGAAAGGTGAAAGGACTAGTGAGCAATTGGCACTCATACATACCGATGTGTGTGGGCCATTTGCCACACCTGCCAGGGGTGGTTATGTCTACTTCATTACATTTACTGATGATTACAGTAGATATGGATTTGTGTACCTTATGAGGGCAAAATCCGAATCCTTTGCAGTGTTCAAAGAATTCAAGAATGAAGTAGAGAATCAACTTGGCAAAAGTATCAAGGCTCTACGATCGGATCGTGGAGGAGAATACTTGAGCCATGAGTTTGACGACTATCTTAGAGAGTGTGGGATCGTGTCCCAACTCACTCCAGCCGGAACGCCACAATGGAATGGCGTGTCCGAGAGGAGGAATCGAACCCTATTGGATATGGTTCGGTCTATGATGTGTCAAACCGATCTTCCATTATCATTTTGGGGCTACGCTCTATTAAGTGCAGCTTTCACCATTAACCGTGTTCCATCTAAATCAGTCATGAAGACACCATATGAGATGTGGAGTGGGAGGCGTCCCACACTGTCGTTCATGAGGATTTGGGGCTGCGATGTCTATGTAAAACGTTTACAATCAGACAAGCTAGGGCCTAAATCGGATAAGTGTAAATTTATGGGGTACCCTAAGGAAACTAAGGGATACTACTTCTACAATCCAACCGAAAACAAAGTGTTTGTTGCTCGGACCGACGTGTTTCTAGAAAGAGATTTTGTCTCTAAAGAAGCAAGTGGGAGGAATGTAGAACTTGAAGAAGTTCAAGAACCACAAATCACTTAACCGATTATGGAACATGAACAGGAATCACAAGCAGTTGTGGAGCCACCTGTTCAGGTAACACAAGAGCTTCGTAGATCTAGTAGAGTGCGCCAGGAACCCGAGAGGTATGGACTTCTCGTAACTGATTCCGGTGACACGATGCTCATAGATGATGAGCCTACTACCTATGAGGAGGCCATGAGTGGCCCAGACTCGCAGAAGTGGCTCGAGGCCATGAGATCCGAGATGGAATCCATGTATACCAACAAAGTATGGACTTTGGTGGAACCACCCGATGGGGCGCGACCCATAGGGTGCAAGTGGGTCTTCAAGAAGAAGATCGACATGGATGGTAATGTGATTACCTATAAGGGCCGATTGGTGGCTAAAGGATTCAGACAGATTCATGGTATTGACTATGATGAAACCTTTTCACCAGTCGCTATGACCAAATCCATCCGAATCCTACTTGCAATTGCAGCATACTACGACTATGAGATTTGGCAGATGGATGTCAAAACAGCATTCCTTTATGGGAACCTCCTCGAGGACGTGTATATGATACAGCCGGAGGGTTTTGAGGATCCAAAGCAAGCCAACAAAGTCTGTAAGCTGCAACGATCCATTTATGGATTGAAGCAAGCTTCTAGGAGTTGGAATCGACGTTTTGATGAAGTAGTCAAAGAGTTTGGCTTCATCAGAAACGAAGATGAGTCTTGTGTCTACAAGAAGGTTAGTGGGAGCTCTGTAGCTTTTCTGGTCTTGTATGTAGATGACATACTACTCATTGGAAATGACATTCCCATGCTGCAATCTGTGAAAGATTGGCTAGGAAAGTGTTTCTCAATGAAGGACTTAGGGGAAGCAGCCTATATACTCGGTATAAAGATCTATAGAGATAGATCCAAGAGGTTGCTAGGCCTAAGCCAAAGTACATATATTGACAAGGTGTTGAAACGGTTCAACATGCAAGATTCCAAGAAGGGATTCTTGCCCATGTCACATGGAATCACTCTTTCGAAGAGTGGTTGTCCTTCCAATGAGATTGAGAAGGAACGCATGAGTAGGATCCCCTATGCCTCGGCCATAGGATCTATCATGTACGCCATGTTATGTACTAGACCAGATGTGTCATATGCCTTGAGTATGACAAGCAGATACCAATCCAATCCGGGTGAGAGTCACTGGATTGCTGTCAAGAACATCCTAAAGTACTTGAGAAGAACTAAGGATGCTTTCTTGATGTTTGGCGGTGAGGAAGAGTTGCGTGTAAGGGGTTACACTGATGCAAGCTTCCAAACCGACAGAGATGACTTTAGATCACAGTCGGGATATGTGTTTTGCCTGAATGGAGCAGCGGTGAGCTGGAAGAGTTCCAAGCAAGAGACGGTAGCTGATTCTACAACAGAGGCTGAGTACATTGCTGCAAATGGCGCAGCAAAAGAGGCTGTTTGGATCAGAAAGTTTGTTTCTGAACTTGGTGTGGTCCCTAGCATTGCGGATCCAGTGGAGTTGTTCTGTGACAACACTGGGGCGATCGCGCAATCAAAGGAACCTAGATCGCACCAGAAGTCCAAGCACGTGCTCAGGAAGTTTCATCTGATTCGAGATATTATCGATAGAGGAGACGTTCGGATATGCAAGATTCCTACAGATGATAATCTGTCAGACCCGCTTACGAAGCCTCTCACGCAGTGGAAGCATGAAGGGCACACTAGGAGTATGGGCATACGAGATGCGCCAGATTGGCTCTAGTGCAAGTGGGAGACTGTTGGAATAGATGCCCTAGAGGCAATCTAGTTTAGTATGAATTTGTATATGGCTAGAAAATTCATTTATTATTAATTGGATATTTAATATAATGAAGTCCTTAGATTTACAATCGTGTTGTTTATCTTAAATATCCCTAGTCAAGTATAATGATTAAATGGGACAATCATTCATAGACTAGTATGGGGTTGGATTGATATGGAGATATCACGATCCAACACATAGGTGTGCATTACGGAATGTTGCACTGGATTGACCCATCACCGAGAAGGCTACATACATGTTATGTTGAGTCACAAGTGCTTCTCGGGGTGCAATGGTATTGTCATCCTTAGACTTGAAGTCACTAGATATTCTAGTTGTGGATCATTGTGATCTTGGTAGCGTTAAACGCTACACCGTAACTGGGTAGTTATAAAGGCGTGTACTGGATACAATGAGAAGCAAGCTTAGAGATCGTAGTGGACGTAGAGAGGATTTGCCCCTCCCATATAACGGGAGCAAATATCCTAGGCCACTCGAGGGGTAGTGCTTATAGAATGTCTGGCCAGACTCAAATAAATCAATATGGGATATTGATGTTATTTGCACGAATAAGGCTATTCCCATAGATCGAGAAACTATGGATTGGATATACGAGTGTGACTTGTATGTCTCGTGTCCAATCCGGATATGGAGGCAAAGGGATAAGACAATTACTTGTACAAGGTTGTCTAGATGACTATTCTATTAGTTGGCTAGAATGGATGTTTTGCTAGAAACCGCTCCATATTAGCAAATAGTTGCTACCAACTAGATAGAACCTATGGGGTCACACGCTATATAGAGTTGTACTAGATTTGGAATTAATTAATTGGATTAATTAATTAGAAGGATCACTTTGCAAACCCTTGCAAACTTAGTAGGGACTAAATTGCAAGGAAGGGACTAAATTGAATTCTAGTAGGACTAGAATAAGTCCTTTAGGTAGTTAACAAGGAGTTGTTGGACTATATAAAGGACCCTCCTTCCTTCCTTCCTCATAACTTATGCTCATTAGTGATCATAACAAGAGTGGGAGAGAACAAAGGAGAGAGAGAGCAAGCAACAAGGGCCGAACCCGTCCCTTTCCGCCGCCCCCTCACCCCGTCGGCCAAAAGAGGGCCGAAGCCCCTCTTTTGTCTCGTTTTGCGTGATTCCTTCACCCTCCTCTTATTCCGGGCTAGCACCAAGGAGTTTGGGAGATCTAGGATCAACTCTAGGCGTGGATCAACTATAGAGAACGTGACACTATTCGCGTTTGAAGTCATCAAGGAGAACCCAAAGGTGTGTTTATGATTTCTTGCCTTTACTATCGTTATGCATCTAGACTTGTGATCCTTGGAGGGTTTTGCATGGCTTTTATTTGATTATGCTTCCGTTTGCGCGTTCCATGAATCAAAACCCTACAATGTACTAGACCAGATGTGTCATATGCTTTGAGTATGACAATCTGATACCAGTCCAATCCGGGTGGGAGTCACTGGAATGCTGTCAAGAATATCCTTAAGTACTTAAGAAGGACTAAGGATGTATTCTTGATATATGGAAGGGAGGAAGAACTCAGTATAAAGGGTTATACTGATGCGAGCTTCAAAACCGACAAGGATGATTTCATATCGCATTCGGGTTATGTGTTTTTCCTAAATGGAGGAGCTGTGAGCTGGAGAAGTTCTAAGCAAGAGACATTTGCCGATTTTAAAACAGAAGTTCGGTACATTGCTGGATCGAGTGCATAAAAGGAAGCTGTTTGGATCAAGAAGTTCATCACTTGACTAGGTGTAGTTCCTAGCACAGTGGATCCCATTGTGTTGTATTGTGACAACACTGGGGCGATATCACAAGCTAAGCAACCCAGGTCACACCAAAAGTTCAAACATATACCCATGAAATTCCAAGCCCGTTTAGTAATGCTTTCACTTTCTACAACGCTGCATTTCTAATCCAGAAGCAGTATTTTTGTGTTTGGTAAAATATTGTTTTTCTACTTTCTAGAAAGCAACTGCTTCCCCACAGCAGCTTTTGAAAAGCAGGGGAGGGGTTGCTTTCTATGACCCGCTTTTTGATTAATTTATCGTTTGACATCATTATCCATTAATAAATATTAATAATATTTTATTGTGATAGTACTATTTATTATATCATGTCTCAAATGGTCGTTTTGACATTAACAAAAAGTCTAATGCACTAATTACCAAACACAGAATGCCGAAAGTGCTTTTCCACAACAGATTTTATAAGGAGTATACCAAACAATTTTTGCGTAGATTCTCACAGCAGCTTTCTCATAGTGCTTTTTACACGACAGCTTTCTGAACCGCCACATCATTACCAAACTAGCCCTCCATATCATTCGATATATCTCCAATAGAGGATATGTGAAGATATGCAAGATACCAACAAATGATAATCTTTCAAATCCACTCATGAAACCCCTTGCTCAGCGTAAGCATGAGGGCCACACTAGATCGATAGGCATACAAGCTGCACCAGATTGGCTCTAGTGCAGGTGGGAGACTATTGGTGTATGCCCTAGAGGCAATCTAATTTCAGTATGGGCATTGTTTTGGCTAGACTATTCATTTTATTTAATTTCAAGATCTTAATATAATGAAGTCCTTAAATTGCAATTGTTGTTATCTTAAATTATCCCTAGTCAAGTATATTGGCTAATAGGACGATCACTAGGCATAGAGACTAGTATGTGGGTAGATTTATATGGAGATATCAAGTCTAACACATGAGTATGCATTACGAGTAATGGCCTACTGGATAGACCCGCCTTGAGAAGGCTACATGGAGGTTATGTGAATGTCACAAGCGCTTCTCGCAGTGACAATATGGTTGTGATCCTTTGACTTGAAGTCACTAGGTACTCTAGTTGTGGATTATCATGTTTTGATATCATCAAACATTATCAAAGGTTGTGAAGGGGTGTACAATAGGTAGAAATTCAGGATCAATACTCTAGAAGAGGGGGGGGGGGGTTGAATAGAGTATGCAGACGTTTGCTAAACTTTGCAAGAGTAGTGGTTTCAAAAGGTTTGTAAAGAGATTCAAGGCCTTGAAATGAGTTTCAAGCCCTTGGAATAAAATAGTTAGAGTGAATAGAAGAGTAAGTCTATTTCAAGGCCTTGAAATGAGTTTTAAACACTTGAAATAAAATTGTTTTGAATGCTGCAAAAATTCTAAGTTTGTAACAGAAAGTAAATACAAGAGACACAAGATATATATAGTTCAGTCCACTTGGACCTACGTCTCTACCTCACGGATAGTTGTTCAATATCTTCAGGGATACTGGTATGATCTTGTCCATAAACATGTTGAGGAGCTGTTACAATCAATTGATTGATTACAGAATCAAATCAACCCAGAATTTCCTTCCGTGCAAAACTTGGGTTAGGAAATAAATCTTGCATAATAGGAAATAAACTTTCCCTGCAAAACTGAGTCAAACGGATGGATTAGATAGTGTTAAACATATCAAAATACTTTGTCTTTCATCATCAAGTAAAAATAGATTAAGCACAGGGGTTTAGGAGTTCAAACAGAAACAGAAACTCCCGCCTAAGTTCATGCTTATAAGTCTCAGTCAATTTCAAGGCTTTGTAAGCTGTTTCAAGGCCTTGAAATAGACTAGCTATTTCAAGTCTTTGAAACATTGAAACTTTACACATTGCATCGTAACTGGGTAATGATAAAGGCGATAATCAGACATGATATGAAGCAAGCTAAGAGATGGTTGTGATGTAGAGAGGATTTTTCCTTCCCACATACCGGGAGTATATATCCATGGCCATTCAATGAGTAGTACTGTTAAATGCCTGGCCAGGCTTAGGTAAATCAATATATGATATTGAAGATATTTGTTCAGATAATTCTATTCCCATGATCGAGAAACTATGGATTTGATATACGAGTGTGACATCTTTGTCTCGTGTCCAATCTGATATTGTGACAAAGGGACAATACAAAACAGTAACAATGGTCATAGAGGTTTTTCAGATCACTGACTATTCATATTGCCTGGGTAGCATTGGTGTGTTGCTTGGGTAACATTGATGTGATGCTAGACACCCTTATCCTTTTTTGATCCAATTTTCTTGAATAAGGACCATATGACCTGCACTTATTCTCCATCTTCCTTGATTCTTGAGGACTTCTCTTCCTGCAATAATGCTAGACCAAGCCCAACAGCCATTAGATCCCTTTTTGGCATGAAGAAATTCATTGTTAGGGTAATGGACACTCTTAAAAAATCTTGCTAAAGGGAGTTAGGGTGTTGGATAAGTCTCTACCCAATTTTAGCCAACAAATCTACATTGAACACTATAAAATCCTTCAAGCCCACCCTTCCTCTACATTTAGGTTGAGTGATCTTATCCCAAGCAACTCAAGCAATATACCTCTTCTCCACATTTCCATTCCACCAAAAGTTCCTATCAATTGATCAATCTTATCACAAAGGGATTTTGGGAGAAGAAAGCATTGCATGAAATATCAAAGGAGTACTTGGACGATAGACTTAATCATGGCTTCTTTATCATCTTGTGAGAGGAGCAAGCACTTCCAGCCCTTCATTTTAGCCCTGACCCTATCAATAATAAACCTGAATGCTCCATCTCCAGTCTTTCCTCATAAGGCAGGGATCCTAAGGTATTTGGAGGAATTAAAAATTTCTTTTATAAAATATTGAAGTTGTATAGTCTCCTTCGAAGAGTTAGGAGTATTTAGAGAGTAAATAATAGAAGTTTTAGGGATACTCACTTGCATTTCAGAGCAGTTCTCAAAATCAACTGCTAACTTGAAGAAACCTCCATTTCCAGGGAGCTAGTTTTGAGGACTGCAATTGCATCATCTGGAAACAATAGGTGGGAGATAGGCAAAGCAATATTGCTAACTTTGATGCGAGAAAGAGTTCCTTCCACTTGATCTTTACAAATCAATTTTGAGAATACCTCATTCACTAACACAAATAGGTAGGGGATAGAGGCCCCCCCTGTATAAGGCCTCTCTTTGGATAAAAGAACTCAAAGTGCTTTCCATATATGATTGCTGTAGAGGATACATATGTTACACATTGCATCACAAGAGAGATCCATTTTTTTCAGAACCCCGGTTTTCTCATCACAACTTCGAAGAAGTTTCAACAAACCTTGTCATAGGTGTTGGCTAGGTCTAGCTTCACAGCTGCCACTCCTTCTTTCCATGCCTTTTTTATTTTTATAAGTGACATATTTCTTGATCCATAAGCAAGTTATTTTGGATTTTTCTCTCAGGAATGAAAGCTCCTTAGAATTCACCAGTGATATGCTTGTGTATTGGCTTCAATCTGTTTGAAATAAATTTTGAAATTACCTTGTAACAAAACTTACATAGGCTGATAGGCCTGAAATCAGAGGGGCTTTGAGGATGGGCTGACTAAGGAATGAGATCATTAAGGTTTGGTTCCAACTTTTTAACAGATGACCACTTCTAAAAAGAATTTGCACAGCCCTGACTAGATCCTCTGTAAGAGTATCCCATTGACTTTGGAAGAATTTTCCATTGAATCCATCTATACCTGGAGCTTTGATGCTTCCCCTGAAATGCAACACTTTTGGTTTCTTCACAACTTGGGATGGCAAACAACTCTTCATTCATTTCACTGGTTACCACAGTTTGAAGACACTCCAAAACGCTCTCAGGACCCTCTCTTTGACTTTCAGAAAAAAGCTTTTGTAAATACTATGAGAAAACATTATAATTCCATTCCCTTCTTCCACCCAATTACCAGAGACATATTTGGTACTAGAATAGAGTTCCAACCTCTCATTTGAATAGTGGTAATATGAAAAAACTTAGAATTGTGATCTCCCAGTTAGAAATGTTGAAGTCTTGTTTTTTGAAGCCAAATGCAATCTTCTCTACTTTCCTCTAAGGCAATCTGTTCTTTCAAGCTGCTTTGTTCTAATTCCAACTCAGGGTTGGAGGGCTTGGCTTGAATCACATTAAGGAAATTTTTGAGCTATTGCAGTTTGATTATGGAATTCCCAAATTCTTTGAAGCTCCAACCTCTGAGAAAGTTCCCGCACTCATTCAGCTTGAATTGTAACTTGAATACAGTTGAACCATTAGGCCCCACTTTCTTAACCTAAATTTAGACGACTTTTTATTTTTTTATAAAGAGATAAAAAAATGTTGTTTACTTTGTCCCTATTAAGTTTTCGAAAAAGTTTCAGTTACCTTTTTAGTAAAAAAATGTTGTTTAATTAAATTCTTTTTTACCCCCTAAAAAGTAATTTAAGGAGTAAAAAGATAAAAAGTTGAAGTTAGAAAATCTTATAAAATGTAAAAATGTTATAAGACATAAATTCTAACGAAAAATGATCTAATTATAACTTTTTTTGACCTAAAAAAGGTAAAAAGTCGACTAAATTTAAACAAAGAAAGATGGGCCTTAGTATTATTCTCCCAACAATCGCTCACAACCTTATTGAAAGAAGGATGAGAAAGCCATCTTGATTCAATTTTGAACTGGTACGACACCTTGTTAAATTTGGGGCTAGTATCAATACTCAGGGGGATATGATCAGAGCCCAAGATGATTTTAGTGACAACAGTGGTTCTAGGATGAAGAAGTCTCCAGTTTGCATCGGCAAACCCTTTATCCAACTTTTCTCTAACATTCCCAACCTGTCTTTTGTTTAACCATGTATAGTATTCAAAAAACAATATTTAATGAGTGTGAAAGACAAAAGACGATCTTAATCAATATGGAGAGGACTAGGCAATCTATAGCTCACCTAGGGTTGTAGATGATTCCGGATATAGTAATCTGACACGTTAACTCTATTGTAACTAAGCCGGGTAACTACATTAACAATTTCATGTCAATCTCATGTCGTGCGAACGGCCTGCAGTATATTCTCTTGACTACTTCTTTTCTTGGTTTCCAAGCATCTTTCCTTGCGCTTCCTAGTTTCCAAAGCTCATGTCCTGATCCAATACACTCCTTAAGCCATATTTCCTGTCAATGACAACAAACAACAATACTGAGCAATTAAAAATAAGAAAAAATATAACGTAAAACCTGTCAGGACTAAAATTCAAGCATGTGGAGCAACAAGTGATAAAAACATGTAAAATCTATCAAATGTAGGCTCTAAACTCTCCTAAAACTTCTCAAAGATGAGATAAATGTCCTGAAGATATAGCTCCTAAAAGGCGCTATCACAAAAATTTAGGTTCAAGTAGCTGAGAATTAGGAAACTAAGCCTCCTCCTCTAGCAGTGTATTTGGTATATGTAGGAGTGTATAGAGGTTTACAGTCTTGCATTCCTACTTAACGAAACAAATCGTGATCATATTTTGACTAGTGAAGAGTCACCCCAGTGTCTACGCACTGAACTTCAATACCCAAGAAATAAGAGAGCTTGTTCAAATATTTGATTGAAAAGGCTTGTCCCAATTTGTGAATGAGAGAAGTCACTAAAGTGGGACTGCTTCCTGTTATCATGATGCCGTCCACATACACTAGCACTAAAATAACATGAGTGGAGGTATATTGGATGAACAGTGAGTTATGTTGACCGGATACAAAGTTGTGTTGGTGTAGAATTTGGATTACATATTGCACTACAGTTGGTGCTTGTTTAAGGCCATATAGGGATTTCTTCAGATTGCACACATGATGAGGATAAGTGGCTGACAAATCGTGGTGGTTAAGACTTATACACCTCTTTAGAGAAATGACCATTCAATAAGTCATCAGTAACACCTAATCATCTGATCACCCAGTGAAAATGAAGAGCAAGACTGATCACAACTCTCACTGTCTGATGCTTGACCACTAGGCTAAAAAACTCATCATAGCCAAGTCCATACTCTTGGTGGAAGCCCTTGACAACATGCCTGGCTTTATATCTTGAAATGGAACCATCAAAGTTCCAGAACAGTACCTGAGCATTTTTTTTTCATTTTTTGACTATTTGCACTCACCCCCTTACTCCGATATAAGTACCCACATATTACATCATCCTCACTAAAATTAACTCAACACTCTAAATTTCTCTCATTCTTCCTCACTCATAATTCACTCAACACTCTCATTCTTCCAACATTGTGAAGCAACATTGAATCAATACGTCCAACTCCTCCATCCAACTCAATCTTGCAAGCTCTTGGAGTTTGTAAGTTTAAAGTATTGTTTAGAATTTTATTTGTTTTATTACTTATTATTGGTTATTTGTTTCCTTCACTTAATTTTAATTTTTTCCAATCTTCTTAACAAAAAAATGTCTTCACACGTAGACGAAACGATTCATATTGATCTTGCCGGTTTAGAAAGTCTGCTTGAACAAAATTATCTGATAGATCAGAAGATCTTTTGTGTAAATATGTGGATATATACAAAGAGAAGGATATTTGGTTCCTTGGTGATGAAAGCAAGAAACACAAGTTTCAAAGCTTCAAAGCTTTGACACTATTGCAGCTGGAGCATGTTGTTCTCAGGCTTTATGGATTGCTCAACAGCTAAGAGATCTTGGATATGAATTCAGAAATGTGCCTATCAACTGTGACAATACAAGTGCCATTTCTATATCAAAAAATCCAGTTCAGCATTCAAGGAAAAAGCACATAGATTTGAGACATGATTTTTTTAGAGATCATGCTGGAAAAGGTGATATTGTTCTATATTTTATTTCTACTACTATGAAAATAGCTGATATTTCACTAAACCATTGCCCAATGAGAGGTTTGCATCCCTAAGGCTTGAATTGGGTATGTTAAACACGGATGCATTTGTTTAGGGGGAGTATTAGTCTCTATTTGTATTATATGTTTAAATCTCAAAGCCTTGAGATCATACTTTCTAGTCTTGAAAGTATGCCTTAAAGCTTTGAACGTTTCTGTTTTGGTCTGAAACTTATCAAAGCTTTGAACTATTGTTACACTGCTTTGATTAAATGGATATATGTTTTATTAAAAAATGAATCGTGGATTATTTTATAATATCTTTTTAGATAATAACAGAATATTTCAAATTTTCAGAGATTTTGATAAATATCCCAAAAATATCTCATGAAATCTTTTGCAATCTCTTTTGCATGAAAATCCGTTTTTAATTCTACCTACATAAGCCAACTTCAGGGCTTATTTCTTATATTCTCACATTTCTTCTCTTCGTACCTATCTCTCTCTCTTATATCTCTCAAACCCTAACCACAATGGAGCGCAAATCTGAGAGGATCAAGCAACAAGGACAGAATTCCAACAAGTGGACAAAGAGGAAGGCTAACAGGAAGATCACTATTCATGGATCAGATTCAGAAGAGACAACTAGTGTCCATGAGACTTCACCACCCTCAAATAAGGTCAAGAAGGGAAAGGAAGTTCAAGAAAAACCAGTGGCTGGGTCAGAATCTGAGTCTGAAACAGAAGAAGTGGTGAAGATCAAAGAACAGGGAGTAAGGATCAGAGAGAAAAATCAAAAAAGAAGAAGAAGGTAGAGGTTGAGGGAAAAAGTGAGAAGAAGAGTGTGTCATATTCAAAGGAAAAAGAAAGTTGATGAGAAGAAGGATGAAAGAAATCCAGAGAATAAAAGAGTGCAACACAATGTAGTAAAGACCAATAAGGCTTTGGTAAGATAATTTTGCCTGATTCTTGGTTTGTCAAATCAGATGTTAAGACTGTATGGATGGATGGGTATGCATCATCCAAGATATCTTTCTGTAGTCTAATTAGTACTGAGTTGTTGGATTTATTGGACTTAGACTACATTAAGAAATTGAGAGAATCATCTGTTAGGAGTTTGTTAAATCCACCATCTGAGGCATACCCTAGGCTGACTAGACTTTTCTATATGAACTTGGTTCAAGAGTTGGATGATAGTGACAATTACATCCTTACATCAAAAATTGCTGGGATTGATTTTAAGTTGGATCACAGAGTTTTTGCCAAAGTCTTGGGAGTTCCTAGAAAGTATAGAATTAATGATCATCCTGATAGGAAGGAGATTTTGGAGAAAGCCAAAGCCTTGTTTTTCTTGGAGGGAACCCCTACTGAACCTAAACAGCTAACACATTCCATGTTTACCTGTGAGGCTAAAATTCTGTTTTCTATCAATATGAGATGTGTAGTTCCCGGGGGGTGTTCTAAATAATTGGTGATAGATAGGGTGTTGATCCTTATGTATATGATATGTCAAGGGTTTGAAGTTGATCTCCCTACTGTTGTGATGGAGCATATGGTTTACTGTGGCACTAAGACTAGAAATCATTCCCTGCCTTATGCCAACAGGTTACCTTCGTTTTTCAAACACTTTGGAGTCCCTTTGGAAGATGAGGATAAGATTACAACTGGTTTTGGGTTGGTGGATGAGGTAATATTTAAAAGTATCGGGATAGTTAAAATTTTTTAACGAAAGTGGAAATTATATTCTGAACTGAGTGCTAAGGAATTGAAGGAGAAGGAGTTTATCAAACTTAGAGCTGCTACAAACCCCAAAGTGTCTGGTAATTTGGATTTTTCTCAAATACTGGATAGAGTTGAGGTTCTGAAAGACGGAGTGGAGGATTTGAGACAAGGGTTATTTGACCTATCTACTGACTTCACAAAGTTCAAAGGTTTGGTGAATAACAAGCTTGATGTCATCACCAAAGGTTTGAACCTGGAGAAAATACCCTCTTAAGAGAGCAGAGACACTAGTATTAATTCAGATGAGATAATTGGAGAAGTTCTAAAGAGGCAGAAGAAGAAGAAATAAGTCCCTATTGTTCTTTCTTCTAAGGATCTTTTTGAGCAATCAGAGGATGAGGATGGTGGTGAGGAAACAGCTGCAGTGACAACTGAAAAGGAAACTGCTGATTTGGATAAGGTTATTGATGAAGTGATGGAAAAAAATGCAAGCTGAAACTGAGGAAGCACAGGGTGAGGGAGTTGATGAACAAGGTGAACAAAGAGAATAACAAGCAGAAGCTGAAGGAGATTTAGAGGGTGAGGCAATTGAGGAAAAACAAGAAGAAGCTCAGGACAAGGGAAAGGGAAAAGCTAAATATGGAAAGAAATCTGCAAAGAAGGATACTGAAGTTGAATCTCCAAAGCCTTGAAACCTATCTTTCTTATTCTTTCTGTCTTTTCTTTCTTCTAAGTCCCGAAGTTTTTTTAATTTTTTTGGTTTCTTTTAAAACACTCTGAACAAGATTCTACATTCCTTCAACTCTTTTGATGAAAGTCAAAAAGGGAGAGAAGATTATTTGTGTTTTTGGTTTTGTTAAGTCTTTGTAATAATTGTGTTGCCATGATATTTTAAGACTGTTTAGGTTGATCTTTATTTGTGGTATTTTGGGAATCATTAGTGTTTGAGTTGCAGGGAAATATTCAAGATTTCTGGACTTCAATAATAGTTTTTTGTCTTTCATCAAGGGGAGATTGATGGATCACAAGATCTTTTGTGTCAATATGTGGATATATACAAAGAGACGGAGCTTTGGTTCCTTGGTGATGAAAGCCAGAAACACAAGTGTCAAAGCTTCAAAGCTATGAGACACTATTGATTGCCTTATATGATCTTAATTGTTTTATATTTTGCAGGTCTATAAGTTGGTTTTGGAATGATTATGTCATTCTCTATAATGTTCTGCAAATGCTATGGAATCATGTTTTGATTGGTACACCACAATATACAGGTCTGAGTTGGATTGGGAATCCAAGCTCTTTGTGATTAACTAGCAGTCAAAGCTTCAAAGCTTTGAGAATTTCTGAATGATGTTTGCTGCTAAGTCTATCTAACCTGATCTGTGTATGCATGTCAATTCATTTGGTTTTATTATGTGCTATGTACTTATACTAGTCTATTAATACTTGTTCTATAATGGTTATTTGGTCTACCCATTTTAGTAAATGTCTGAACTGTTTTTATTATCAGAAAAAACTTAGCCTAGTTTATTCTTTAACTGTTAGCATAATGCTGATAAGATCTTGATGCTAGTTTGTCTGGATATTTTTTGATCTTGTTTGTTGAGTATATGCAGGGTTGTTGGCCGTTCCAACATCCATAAACAAATCAAATAGCTATCCAAGCATAGCTGTTGAAAGAAGCATATCGGGGGAGAGGATTTTTAGGCATTCAACTCTCTCTCAGATTGTGGCAGGCTGTTATTTAAGAGATCAATACTTTGAATTTAAAAGAGAGACACAAAGGAAAAGACTGATCAACGTGAGAAGTGAAGAGTGCTACAAACACAAGAGATTAGATCATTCAAGTCTTCATATTCAACATGCCATTAACACTGAAGAAGTAAGATCATTCATCAGAGATTGAAGAACACTTCCAAGCTTTATTGTTTATTTCTATTCTGTGTTTTCACACTTGTAATAAACGTGTATTATCATTTTATGTTCTTAAACCTCACAAAATTAGAAGTTTAGTTGTTCAAGTGAACAACAAAGAGGTTCTTATTGTTTCAACATGTTGAAGCTGGAACTAGATAGGTTGGGAACCACATGCTGTATAGGTGAAAGATAGCTCACTTAGGCTTGAGATCTAGGGCTAAATCTGGGTGATTAATAAGAAGTTGTGTTAGAATACTGGAGGGATAAGATCCCTCAGGCAGAGACTATGTCCAATTGTGACTGAACTCTCTAAAATCCTTGTGCTCTTGCTGCTTAATTTTATTATTTTTTCATTCCAGTCTAAATAGAAAGTTCCAAAGCTTTGGAGTTTTCCAAATCTCAAAGCTTTGAAGCCTCTGTGTTCGGCAGTTATATCCTTAGTTTCTCAATTATTTTTCAAAGCTTTGAGATATCAACTGCATACTCTCTCCAAGTTTTAAAAGACTGCTTTTTTTTTAGCAAAAGTTGACATACTATTCAACCCCCCGCCTTCTAGAGTATTTAGATTCTGTTGATATACTTACATTACAAACTTTAATGATCCAACTCAAGGAAAAATTAAAAA
Organism: Linanthus parryae; assembly: GCA_023055425.1. NCBI lineage: Eukaryota > Viridiplantae > Streptophyta > Magnoliopsida > Ericales > Polemoniaceae > Linanthus > Linanthus parryae. Next base: position 26,283,260 of record JALGPY010000011.1, on the reverse strand, counting down.
ATCGCGTAAAGCTCCCAATTTAAGAAGTCCGATTTGACAATATATGAAAAAGGAACAAAGAGGCATAGGTCCCGATGGTAAATCTTTGTTTAAAGTTGTTTATAATCTTTTAAAGCCGAGTATACAACTCATAGCACCGGTGGATTAGGGTCATATAAAAAACATTTACAAGTTGAACACAAACTTTTGTTAGAAAATAAACTCGAAGGTAACGAGTAATTCAAACCCAACTAGGATATAACACTCAAGGAAAATTAGTTTCTTTTATTTAAGATCTACCACGTGCAAAAAATCATTAGCTCACTGAATTACCGCAAAAGAACTTCCTATTAGTACGACCGACGATGATGAGTTTGAAAAAATGACAAAATATGTCATTTAGTCCCTCTTTTACCCGATTTAGCAGAAATACTACTAGGAAAGATATAAGTAAGTTATACAATGATAGGAGAGAGCAATTTTTCAAAATTTTGGAAATTCTAATTTTACTATTGCTTGCACATCCGATATGTGGATCGGTGGAGACGACAAATGATATATTTGTATCGCCATACACTACATTGACCCGATTGGAATTTACAAAAACATGTACTTGCTTTTCGACAATGTCCATATCCTCACAATGGTAGGGACATAGGAGTAGCTATCATACATATTTTAATTGAGTGGGGTATTAAAGACCGAATTACCACAATTACTTTTAATAATGCTTCGTCAAGAACTAGTGTGACTAATACTTTTGGAGAGTAGGTGACAACACCCTTTGGTGAAGAATTTGGACACATGCGATGTGTATGTCACATATTAAATTTAATTGGACAAGTTGGTTTTAGAAGCACTCATGGTACATGTTACACCTATTCGCAATGCTATTCACTTTATTACGTCTTCAACCGCCCGTGTAAAAAGATTTAAAAATTTGCATTGTAATAATAATTTGAAAAGAAGGAAGTTTGGAGTTGATTGTAAAACAAGATGGAATTCAACATATTTGATGTTATCTAGTGTTGTTGGCAACAAGGGTCTTATCACTCGGTTTGTGAATGAATATGAGCCGGAATTCACCATAACTAGCCATGATTGGAAATTGCGGCGGCCATGAGAAATTTTGTTGAACCATTTCATAGTGTCGCCAATGTTAGCTCGGGAGTTTATTATCCAACCACTAATCAAGTTCTTCCACAAATAATATTTATTAGTGAATCTTTTAACAATGCTAGAGATAATATTGTATTAGGAGACACAATTGCACATATAGAAGATAAATTTCGCAAATATTTTGAAGACATGCCTATATAATTTTGTATAGGGAGTATTTTTGACCCTATGTGTAAGATTGGTGTCACGGAGTTTCCACTAGAAACTATTTCTACTAACATGAATTATGCTTGTACACCAACTATGGAAGATGTTAATAAAAATCTTAATTTTTCGTATAAAAAATATGTCGCCAAGTATGGTAAATGTAATCAAATCAATATTCATCTTCAATGATCCAAAGAGTAAGAAAAAACTTGGTTCATTATATAAGAGTAGACAATCCAACACGCTCGGGTCGTCCGCCACTTCGGAATTAGTCACGTACCTTAACCCTATTTTTTTCTCAACGCAATCCGAGGATGACCTAGAAAGCCTAGATGTACTCGCTTTGTGGAAGCAAAATGAATCAACATATCAAATTGTTCCGATTGTGGTACGTGATGTAATAACCGCACCAATTTCTACAGTGCCTTCCGAAACAACCTTAAGTGCAGGTAAACGAGTGTTGTCGGACAAATGGATGTGCCTAACATCGGAGATGTTGGAGGTTCTCGTATGCTCAAAGGATTGGAACGATACCGACAAACGAATACAACACATTCGAACTTTGGACATGGAGGTGGAAGAATTATTCCAAAGCTTAGGCATAGACGACAAGGGGACAAAAAATCAAGGCCACTAGACGACGATGCGGTAGAAATCAAGGCGAGTAGACGACGAGGTGACGAAAATCAAGGCGATTATTCATGTTCACTTCGTGAATGTAAAAATAAGTTAGTAACAATGTAAGTAAGAAAAAATGCAAATGATAGATACTTGAGTGGGTGTCAACCTAGTTCGGATGTACTTACACTATAGTGATGCAATTTTTCTGACATTCTCTTTTTTCATTAATAATACAAGTTATTCCTCTAAATGGGGGGGGGGGGGGTTATTTTTGTGTTGAGAATCAAAGATGCCTAGAATGTACTTGGGCTTGGTGAGGAGTTGGCGACGAAGTGGGGGAAGAAATGGACCAAACGGAGGAGCACGAGATGAAGATAACAAGCTGCTGGATCAGGGTCTTCGTCTGAAGACAAATTGTCTTCGTGTGAAGACATCCCTGGAGCCGGCTAGAGAGTTGTTTCCTTTTCGTTAGCTCGGTTTTGGTATTTCTTTGGGCACATGCTATCTAGTAGGCTATATAAAGGCAATAAGTCGTGCTCTACATTGTGTGGGTTGTATTCGTGTGTTTCTCTCAATAAAATCGGGACTTTCCGGGTCGTGGAGGTAGCTAGGTCATTGCTAGTGAACCATGTTATATCGTGTGTGCTCTTGTGTTCTTATTTCGTCTATTATCATTGTTCTCTGAGATCTGCCTGGATCATAACATTTTCGATACCAAAAAAAAAAAAAAAAATCAAAACCACAACACAACCAGACCCGGAACTGAACCGAGGCCTATCGGGTAAAAGGTTCCGGTTCCACGGTTCAGTCCGATTATAACTTTCTCCATTTTCCCAATTTCGGTTATCCAGAATCAGATCCGTACGTTAACAGTTCAATTAACTGGAACCGAACCCGCCGGTTCCTATTTTTCCGGTTCGATTCCGGTTTTGGTGAACCGAAAGTGCAACACTAAATATGGAGCAAAACTAATAATTGAAGCATTTGGATTAGGGTTTGGAGGTTGAAGATATTTATGTGACTGATTTGATCGCTTATTGGAGTAAGTGGAGATGTGTTGTTTCCAATTAGAGCCAGAGGATGAGCTAGCATAATAAGATGCATGTTGCACACCGGGTGTTCGAGATTATGTCAAAGAGAGATGGAGTTCTTCTTGCCTTAGGAAAATCGACAACTCGGTAGAAGAGATAGAAATAGCACGAGTCATGATCTTAGATTTGAAGAAATCATACTCAGATGGCAATCCTTTACGCAGTTACAAGACCAAATCATCATTATCAACATGAGAATTCACTTGAGCAAGCTTATTAGAAAGGAATTTCACATCATCCATATGTTCAGTTGTTGTGTAAAAATTCCAAAATCTGATTTTTGTGTGTAAATTTAAATTGTGTCTTTTCTTAAAGCTTGTGTTGTTCCAATATAGTTTTAAATTTTACAATAATTGTGTCCTTTCTTTTCCGAAGAGGTGCTTCAAGCACCCTTTGGTTCCTATAAATACAAGTGTATCTTTGTTGTTATAACAAGTTTTCAGATTAGTATCTCTCTTCTTCAATCACTTGTCCCGTGTCCGGGTTGGGTTCCAATTTAGGAGAAGACAAGAAGTGCAATCTTGCTTCTTCTCCACCGCGGTAGGCATTATATCGGTGGGTTGCATTTCCGTGTAACCCGTTTTGCACCTTATAGTGGGGGAAATTACTATCCTAAAGATAGGTCCTGGACCGCCTTAGCCTACACCGCCAATCTCCTATTCTCCTAAAATTTGATAAGTTTTTTTTATCTCCTTCTTCATATTCTTCTCTATTTATTTTCTGAATTTCTATTCAATTTTTGTTACTAACACATTTTCTGAAATTATTCTTATTTGGTGGACTTTCCACAACAATTTTAGGATAGTAAAATTCTCTTGATGGGCAAGTACAATTTCAGAGTTTGATGAAGGTCAGCATCATGAAGGATTTACAAATTGGTGAAACAATTTTCAAGATAGAAGAGACCCGTGTGCATTCACAGCCCTGTGAAATTGGTGGAACAGTTTAAAGGAACAAACCGAGGAAGTTCAAGATGCGCCCAAATTTGAAATTTAGTGACGTTGACATGAAGGAATTTTTTCCATGCATTCGGGAACCATAATTCGATTAAAGATCACTCCACATGGTACATTATGAAACATTTTTCTCAGTGCAACCATGTCGAAAGGGAACAAGATTGTGATCTGTCTGTCCAGTGTTGGAACAGATTGATCAATAGGAAAGGATTACAGGTTCTCTTTTTCCAATTTAAGATACCCTGTCCGTGATAAATTTTTCTTTTTTATGTATGTGTTGTGATATGTTTCGTTCAAAAATGTACTAATCTGCTTTCTCTTTGTGTTCATTTATTATGAGTATGTGAGTCCTGCACTCGCGTGTCAATGGTTAAATTAGATGCAATGGTAATATGTCTTGCACGTAAGCCGTTCTTTGTTTTGTCTTCTCGCAAAGGGTGTCCATCACAGTTCCATGTGAAGAGCGAAAGTGCATAAGCTTGCTATCAATTGAAGATTTATGATTTATGAGAACTGTCTACGGGAAGTTGGTTGCCACTGGTGATGAGATTCATGAAGAGGGTAATCCAACTTTCTCCAAACGTGTAAGGCTTCATCAAGATGTGTCTCAAAGATGTGTCTGATTCCATGGAGATCTACAAGTACAACTTTCAGATAAGTACTTACTTGTTTATAGATTTTTTCTTTTACAAGAATGTTGTTATAATAGAGCCCTGTGCATACTGTTTTTTCAATTTCATATTCATCATGAGATAAATGAAATATTTTGAATGGGTGAACTATTTAATTTCAAATCCCAAGAAGTTAGTAACTGCCAACTGTGTTTTTCTTCTTAGTTTTTCCTTTGGTCAAGGGTTGTGTCCTTCCGGTAGGAAAGGAACCATACTAAAAACAAATGCTTATTCAAGCAACAATCTTGTGAAGTGGAGGAATAAAGCAGTACAAGATGGTACAACAATTGCGCCGCAGCTTCTCTCCGTAATGTGTCAAATACTTCTGGAGATGCTTCATGTTTGTGGAGTGGTTGCCACAGCGTATGTCATCATCGGGGAATGATGAAGATTTTATGATGATGCTAGAACAATGACGTGTGGCTATATAGTACAAAGGAGATTCTGAGAAAGTCTATTCTGGATAGAACAATGTAGTAATAGGGATACCAATTATTATTGTGCTTTTGCACTGTTTTGCTAACTTATATTTGTGCAGCTGACAGATATACAAGGGATTACTTAAGAAAACGTCAACTACAACTAAAGAGGTATTGAGAATGACGTTAAATTTAAAAATTCGTGAGGAACCCCCATAAAATGGGATGTGTCGTTTAAGACAAAATGTCATGACATTGAGATATTGAGTGAAATACAAACCACATTATTTGGTTGAAGATTTTTATGTCACGGGAGATATGGGGCTATTACCGCTCAATAGAGGTGTCTAAATTGAAACCTACCCATCATGATGATGTCGGTCTTTACCGAAAATCACATGCATCGAGGTTCAAGGGCAATTCAATTAAAAGACTACCCGTGGAATGTTAGTATGAGACTGTATTCCCAGTGCATTGCTTCATTTAAGGAATAGTGGGGGTAGAAGCTTCTTACAAAAAAATGAATGCTATTCCTTCAAAGTCCCGTATCTGACTAATGCACTGTTTATCCACAACAATTTAGTAGGTTGGACGTAATGTCCTTAACAGAACTCATAGCCTTTATGGTGGAGCGATTAAGCGGTTGTGGACGCTCTCGATGAGTCTGCCTTTGCAAGTAAGAAAGTAAGGGCTGCTTTCTAGGGGTTACTCGGTAAGACCCTCAGAATACTTGCTAAGACCGATTCAGCGCAAGGCCCATTAATAAAGTGCTGCCTCTTGAAGAATTAGAACCCGGTGCCTACGTGAATAGTTTCTTACTATCCTCACGGATATAAGCTTCTATTCAAACCATGGTTCAAGACCCAGTCCACCGTTGGCGATACGTGGTACTACACCCGATCCCTATTTTCTGCGTCTTCGTGTTTTTTCGTATTCGCGTCTAAAATTTTGAGAATTTTTAGTGGGGGATTGTTGTGTAAAAATTCCAAAATCTTATTTTTGTGTTTGAATTTAAATTGTGTCTTTTCTTAAAGGTTGTGTTGTTCCAATATAGTAGTAACTTTTACAATAATTGTGTCCTTTCTTTTCCGAAGAGGTGCTTCAAGCATCCTTTGGTTCCTATAAATACAAGTGTATCTTTGATGACATAACAAGTTTTCAGATTACTGTCTCTCTTCTTCAATCACTTGTCCTGTGTGCGGGTTGGGTTCCAATTTAGGAGAAGACAAGAAGTGCAATCTTGCTTCTTCTCCACCGCGGTAGGCATCGTATCGGTGGGTAGCATTTCCGTGTAACCCGTTTTGCACCGTATAGTGGGGGAAATTACTATCCTAAAGATAGGTCCTGAACCGCCTTAGCCTACACCGTCAATCTCGTCTTCTCCTAAAATTCAATAAGTTTTTTTATCTCCTTCTCCATATTCTTCTCTATTTATTTTTTGAATTTCTATTTAATTTTTGTTACTCACACATTTTCTGAAATTGTTCTTATTTACTGGACTTTCCACAACATCAGTAATAGTAAAAGATCCTTTGGTAATAGTACACAACTGTAGTTTCAATTGATGGACATGATCTCTTGAGAGCAAATTAACAGAGTAGCTAACAAACTAACAGAGAAATAACATAGTAGTTAACCAACTAACCAAACTAACGGTTTCCTAACAACCTTACAAATATTTACACTAATAGTCCTTCAACTTTATATCAATGAGTCTTGTCACTCATTCTCTCTTGATTTGGTTCGGATAGTTATGTGTTCTTGTTTAACAGGGTATGAGGGGTTCCTGAAATAAGAAACGACAAGGCTCAAGTTTCTTTAGTACCTAATGGTAGGCGATAGTTTTATCTTCTTATAAATTTTATGTATTTAAAATTTAAAAGTACACTTAGTTACTTAAAAATATTCAATTCCTTATAGTAGAATAACAGCTTTCTTCCAAATTGCCTATTATTGGTGTTCATTTGGCATTATTGGTGTTCATCCAACTTCTGTTTAGTTCTTTCAAATTCTCTTAAAAAAAGTAATTCTCATAAGCTATTGGATAGGCTCTAATCTCTCTAAATATCTTGCTTTCAAACTAATTGTTTTTTTTCATAAATCAATGTTTAATGTAAAGAAGTATTGTAACTTTATTTAAGGGATTCCAACTATAAAGCTCATATTAGAATTTATGATAGGTAGTGGGAAATAATTTATGTTCTAAAAACTTAAATAGGAGGTGAGGAAGTTATTTTGTCTAACAAAAATCCTAACCAAATTTGACGAGGATGCCTATTCAAGTCCTGCATATCAAGATACATATTTTAATGGACTCAAACTTTCGTTAACTTCTTTCAAATCTTCCTAGAAAACTAATTTGCATAACCTATTGGAGATGCTCTAATCTCTCTAAATATCTTGCTTTTGAACTATTTTTTTGTTTTTGTTTTGATTAACCAATGTTTAATTAAAAGTATTGTAACTTTATTTACAGGATTCCAAATATAAAGCTCATATTAGAATTTATGATAGATAGTGGCAATTAATCTATGTTCTATAAACTTATCCTAGCACTGAGTTAGGCTCTTACATTCCCCCACCACACTACCTCGGCATCTTGATTCATGGCTTAGGTTCTATGATATGTAGGTATGATTCTTTGTCCCTCTACATGTATATATTCTAACTTTAGAACTAAATGTGTGAATGTGACTTTAAATTCTCTTTTCCCATTAAGGAAGTAGAAATGAATAAAAAAGTCTTCTAGATTCAAATTCTACAAAATAAAAATAAATTATTAAAAAAATATATATTATTGCTTTCATTTGTGCCCTTATATCCTTTAATAATAATAATACCAATGCAAATTTGTCTTTTATGAAAAATTTCCAATTATGATTAGAGTTGAGAGTTGAGATCTAACAAGTTGGCTTTTGCCTTTTGTTGAGGGACATAACTCTGCAAGGTGTTAACTTGTTTTCTTATGAAATATAAGTAGAGCACCCATGTGAATTAAAGAAATAAAATTGTAAGAATCTGCAACCAATTATTTACTACTAATTAGGCTAACCACAAGAGAATTTGGAGTAATATAAATCAATGTATACCATTATTGTTCTCAACTGAAATGACAAGACAGTTTATAGTCTACAAACGTTCTCTTGGTAGTGAAAATCAATTCACGGAAAATTCTTCAGCGATCGAATAACATGAAGAAGAAATAATTTGAATTTACAGTGACAACATGTTCTGACTACTAGTTTAGTTTATTTCTACTGAGTGCATGTTTGGTAACCCGGATTTTAATCCGTTTTTGAATTAAAATCGGTCACTTTAATTTAATTACGTTTGTTGTTATACAAAATTTTAAGTTCAAAATCTGCATATTAAAATAATTTCAATGCAATTGTAGAATCTCCAAAACTAAGGATTATGCGGCAGCAAATCTCTTTAAATTTTGTCGAATGAATCAAATTAGTTATCTAAACTTTCAATTCATACTAAACTGATTTTGATTTTCAGTTCAGTTGGATTTTTCATATTTTTTTCAACTGGTTTTTCAAATTTTCAGCTGATACCAAACATGGCCCGAATATGTGACGCAAGTGAGTTTGAACAGTCACATTGCCATGAACTTTGACCGTGGAAATCAGTCAGAAACAATAGTAGACTTGCGGGAATGTGGGTGAAACCATATCTTCTCCATAAAGGAAATCTTCGATGAAAGACAAAAGTGGAATATATGATTGGAGTTGGGTATGGTTATCATCTTATTTTTTGAACTGATTCAAAGGCTCAAAGCCAACAAACTTTGTGAATGACCCTACTCTCATATTCTTCTCTAATCGCCATGCAGGTCCCAAAAATTGAGGAGAAATTTCATTTTTTCTTCTTTCCTTTAGTTCTTTTTCTTTGTTCTGTGAATGGTGCCACTTGTTTGGCTTGAATGTTGGTATTTGATAGATCTCATTACGTGACACTTTTTGCCTGCATTTTAGTTGATAAGTTGTAACTTTCGAATAAATTCTTTCTTTTAATTGATAACAACAACGAGCATCTTTAATATGTTGCTTACGGTTGCGTAAAAAGTCAAATACTGATCTCAGGGTAAAATTAAAATGAGTACCTAATTTTGTAAAGTGTGTTGAAATACCTTAACTTGCAACCAAGTTGCAGCTCTTGTAGTTCTATCATTTTGTGTCACTCTCACAGGGCATAAGGATGATTTGTTAGTAAATAAAGCTATTTCAACTACTTCGCATATCTTATGCTAGTAGGTTTGATTGCATTTTAGGTCTTGATGCCATCCTTTTTGGTTTTGGTCCAGTATCTATTCTCTGCTCGAACTAGTGACAAGAGTGCGAAGTAAGTTGATTGGCGGTAAAATATTTTCTAGTGAAATACTACCTCCATTTCGTCTGTTTCGTCTGCGTTTGACTTTTTAACTCGTAACTGAGTCACTTTGACTTGGTGATTTGGGTACCAAAACGATGTAGTTTTTTAACAATTTTTTCACGGTATTTTAGAATAAACTTTTCTCTATAACACAATGCAAAGATTACCAAATTCTGGTATCGTTTTGCTAATCAAATCACCGAATGAAAGTAACCCACTGAATAGTGACAAAAAGTGAAGTAGGCTGAAAAACAGGCGAAACAGAGGTAGTATGTCTTAATTTCCAATGTTTATTCACTTTTGTTCTATAAAATAATTTTGTTTAAATGAGATGTAAAATAATTTAAAAGCTACGAATCGACAAGCCATTTTCCAAATTGTGTAAGGAAAAATTATTAACCCCTCTCCCCCTCTCCTTTCCAACCCATCATCACCAGCTATGACCAACTCTCCCACAATCACCGCCACCACCTCCTCCACCAGCACCACATGAACCATCGCCGCCACCGTCTGCTTCCACCAGCACTACCTCGACCTACCGCCGTTGCCGCCACTACTGCCACTTGAACCATCATCGCCACCACCTCTACGTACTGTTGCAGCCGCCAAGAGCCCCACTTGCTCAACCTGCTGTCGCCACGTGCCACAACATTTGCAGCCCCCCCCCCCCCACCCGAAACATATACGGCCACCACCATGTCCAGCTCCTCTACCTGCACCACTGAACTCCACTACCACCACCAGATGTTGCCATTGCCACCATATAGACAATGAAAATTTAATAAAGAAGTATTGTATAATTTTAACATTTATTCTAATACATTAGCAAAATAACTTTTAAGAGTTAACCAAACACATGAAAATGATTATAAGGATTATTCTAAAAAAAGAAAATAATTATAAGCAAAAAATGTCACAAAGAATATTTTACACGTAACATATCCGTGTATGCCAACCAAACAGAGCTGTAGTTCATTTTTTTTAAGTAAACATTTCAATCATTATTATTAATTATTAATATTTTAAAATAAACTCGTTGAATAAAAAGCATAGGTTTCTGATAAAAATAAAGCATAAGATTTAAACATAACATATATTTTATCGAGATCTTGCAGACTTAGGCGACATACTTCTAAGATGAACACATTTCTAGCTGTTGCTTCAGACGTCTTCTATACATATTTGTACAGTTGCATGTTAAAGGATTGTCCAACAAGAGATAGTCAGGGCATCTCCAACCCATTGGGGGAGGGAGAGTGGGGAAATCGTATAAAAATGTGGTTCAACTCCAACCCCATGTGGGGGAGGGGGTGCCATGGGGAGGATTTTTGTCTTGAGTGTGGGATGTTTATGGAAAAATCCCCCCTAACCATCCCACACCCAAGGTAAAATTTCTCCCCATAGCACACCCTCCCCATTCCTCTCCCCTCAAGGGGTTGGAGTTGAACTGTATTTTTATACGATTTCCCCCCTCCTCTCATGGGGTTGGAGATGCCCTAAAGAGAACAACGAAGTCGTATAAAAATGTGGGGAGGAGGGGGAAGGAGAGTGGGAAATCGTATAAAATTGTGGTTCAACTCCAACCCCATGAGGGGGAGGGGGTGCCATGGGGAGGATTTTTGTCTTGAGTGTGAGGATGTTCATGGGAATATACCCCCTAATCATCCCACACCCAAGGCAAAATTTCTCCCCATAGCACACCCTCCCCATTCCCCTCCCCTCAAGAGTTGGAGTTGAACCGTATTTTTATACGATTTCCCCCCTCCCCTCATGGGGTTGGAGATGCCTTAAAAAGAACAACGAAGTTATTTCATGCAACTGCATCCATAATTTGTAATTATTGCAGTCACAATAAGTCAAAAAATATTTTCCAAAGATAAATAAATTTCAAAATATCTCTATTTATCTCATAATAAGATAAAAGAATGTACTCTAAAAAAGAGAAAGGTAAAAGACAGCAAAATGTGTTTCTTTTGAGGGGACAAAATGTGGTTTACGAAAGAGTAGAAATCAAAATGCGTGGACGGCAGGATTCGAACCTGCGCGGGCAAAGCCCACATGATTTCTAGTCATGCCCGATAACCACTCCGGCACGTCCACCCTTATTGCCAAACTTTGCTATTTTAGAAAACGTATAAAATCGAAACACTTTGTACAATTTGGAAGGTACAGCTTATAGTGTAAACTAAAAAGACTAAACCCCTTTAATCTTGGGATTTAGTTATGCTGTTCGCAGTAAAAAAAAAAAAACAACCTTCTACTATTGTAACAAATTACGGAGATATCTTTGAAAGGGTACAATCAAATTGACTTGTCTGCTTGTTTCTCAGAGGCACCAATATCTTACATTAGCAAGCTCGAAAGGTTACAATTGACAAGGACGGTATAGTAACTTGATGTTATTTTCCATAACCAATTCAAAGTTCGAACTATACAAATTTAGACGAATCTAAGTTTAGTCGCTCCGGAAGAGAAGGAGAAGAAAAAAAAAGATGACTCGTATTCAATTAAGTAGGTCCATAAACACTATTTATACTTGATCACATTTCTTTGAGTTGACGAGTTCATAAATCTAAGTTTCCACCGTTTATAGTCAAATTTCTTATGTGTCACGTTTGTTCATTAAATATTGTTCTTAGTCTTTCATTTGAAAAGTCAAGTTCTCGAGAAATCTCATTTCCATAGAGAGGACCCCGGTTTATAAATGAGTATGATAATATTTCATTCATGCACTCAATGCAATACGGACTATCCCCATATTTTGGGAATGTATCCTCTCTGGTCGAGGATCTGTCCATCCCATCCAGCCTTTAAATCGCAGCCGTTGATCATATTATATAAGATAGAGTACTAACGAGTTGATAGAGGATGTCCATCGGTATAATTATAGTTATTTTTCTGTCAGATATTAAAAACACAGTGAATCCATGTAAGGGGACCTAAAATTTTCCCTCGTACTGGCACAGTGATCGTGATCGAGAATATTATGTTTGATAAGATTGTTATCAATCAAGATTATTGTGGCAAATGTACCGTGTGTTATCCCAAACCAAAGTGCAATCCATTGATTGTTTCGCACGTTACGTGCCTATAGATGCTTCTTAGCAACTTCAAAAACTGCGGAGGTTTCCATATACTTCATTCGTTTCGGTAGAATCTTCTTAGTTGATTTTAAGTAACTCACTTTGACCGACTAATTTAATTGTTGGTACATGATATACTCACAGATTTTGTGGTCGTGAACCTGGGAGCATCACGTCATCGACTCCAAGAGCACTGAAAATCTCTCCAACGGCATAATGATAACTACCAGTACCACGTATTCATTTCAGGAAAGAAAATAGATCATGATATGGAAACCCTCTCAATGTTCCATGATTCCAACCCAACAAGAATTCGCTGGCTCTTGGTACGCCACGCGTTGTTCAGTTACCGGATGACTCCAAAGTTACCAATTTCTGATTGGGAAGGGTTTATGTGATCATGGATTCTACATTATTGAAGTTTCTTGAAATATGAATCCAAATCTGTATATTCTCATGGTCCACATTTGTGGGGAAAAAAAAGATAGTTCACTTTTAGATGTGTGTTACCCAGCTATGGCTATAGCTTCTTTGGACCACTCTTTTACTTAGTGACTTTGGTGATGGGCCATAAGTATAGAAGATTGTATTCTACCGCATTGAATGGTTAATGTATGAGGAAAAAAAAATTATAACATATATATTTTCAGAGTGTTTGGCTATAGAAAAATATGTGGTAGATTATGATACATTTATACAATAAGGGACTGTGAGGATTAGTGTATCCCAAAAATATGACATGTGGAATAGTTTATCCCTACTATTAGTTATGAAAATTTAAAATAATATCTAGCACAATTTGAAGATAAATATCTTTCTATTTGGGTTGTGTTGGGCACGGGTTATGCACTAGTCTATATAAAATGATAGAGAAGTATATGTTCTGCAGAATTTAAGATACATTTTGTATTTACATTTTTTTTATAATATGACCCATCAACTTTATGAATGTGACAATATGTGTTACCAAGTAGTTAGCAATGGCGGCCTTGGTTACCACCGAAGGGGACGGACGGGAAGAGAGAGAGGATAGGAGGGTTATGATATTTTCTTATTGATGCTTCGCTAAGAAAAATTACATCCTTTTATGACTCTCCAATCCTAACGGTTCGATCCTAATCCTATTCCAAATAAAGAACCGTACAGAAATCCCAGACGAAATCAAATAACATTACATCTTAACGTAAAATCAAACTAACATAATTAACGTTTCTTTTTTGGGTTGCAGGTAGTCGCGCAAATATGACTGGTCCAACTTTGCGTTTGGGGTGCACGTTGGGCTCATCATCGTGGTCTGTTTCTTCACCCGTGACAGCCCCATGGTCCTCCACCATTGTCGTATCAATATGACTCACAAATTTTATATAAAGAATAACATTTGAACACAGCAGTTCGGCCCCAATCTTTCTAGTGAGAGAAAGAAGACCCGTCTCCTCTCTACTCATCTAGCTTTTTCCAAAATAGAGTAAGCTCTGGTTTTTCCTTCTTGCTACCGATCCGATCGGCGATTGTATCGGGTAGCTTTCTTCCCATTCAAATATGGCGTCGGATCTACGCCTAGAGTTAGATGACGATCCAGTAACTTCCCACAATCTCTATAGATCCACTTTGGTAGCAAAATATCTCTACGAGAGGAAGCTGGGGAAATCCACAATGACGCAAATCGTTGAGGGAGCCTGGGAGCTCACAGGAAAGCTCTCCGTTGAAACGTTTGGCACAAACTGTTTCACTTTCTCTTTTACTGAGGAGGAAGACTATAGCAGAGTCCTAGCTAAATCGCCCTGGCTAGTTGCAGGGCAAATATTAATGTTGAAAAAAATGGAACCCTGGGAAAAGTTTGAAGTCGGTTCCATTTGATTACTGTCCGATCTGGGTTCAGGTCAAAGACGTACCGCCGGAAAAGAGGTCTCCGGCGAACGCAGAAAAGATTGCGGGACTGATTGGTGAATATTTGGACCATGACGGGGTCGAACCATGTATATATGGGGTTAGACCATACTTCAGAATCAAAGTTGATTTCCCGGTGAAGAACCCTATTCCGAGGGGTTTTTTCCTTCCCGTCGAGGACGGGAAGGATATTTGGATTGGATTCCGATATGAAAGAGTGGGGGATCTCTGCTATAGATGTGGCAGACTAGGCCATACGAGAGCCCAATGCAGATTTCTGGGAAGAGAAGAAGACCAGAAATCGTCATATGACAGTGAACTGAGAGTTGGTTATCAGAAAATTACGGGGGAAGATAAACAGAAGGAACGTCTCAGGCGAGAGGATCTAAGCAAAAGGTGGAAACCCCTGTTGGACAAGATAGATGCAGATCAACAGAAGACGTTCAATAGTCCCTTGAACCAACAAGAGAAAAGGGTGGAATCTGGCGAAGATAATATGCCGGAACAGAATCAGAGCTCACCGGAGAAGATGACCGGAGCTGCAGCGATCGAGATGCCGCAGGTACAATGCGTCGGGACAAAGGACGTAGTGGTGGGGTCCACGGCAGGACAGCCAGTAGCGTACGAGGACGGAAACAGAGGAGGACACGTGGCTACACCAATATGTCAGGTACATTCTATGAGCTGTCTGTCTACCAACAAGAAGGGCAAAATGGTCATTAACGTACCGGGTAGGGTTCCTTCACCCGACCCAGTCCAACCTTATTATGTGGAAGAACCGGTCGATGAAGATGGGCTAACCAAGGAGTGTGGGCTTCTGAAGACCATAAGGATAGAACCCGCTAAGGCCCAGCCCAACTCGGGTTTAATTGAGGTGGCTAATACTGCTGAGGTGGAGGACACGTCGGCTGATGATATCAATCCTTATCGTGACGTGCATTTGGCCACGGTGTTCCATCGTCTCCTCTCCCTCAAAAGGAACAGAACCGACGAGGTTAAACCAGTTTACCTAATCGCAAAAAAAGCAAGAGTAGAGGTCTCTCAAGATCTGGTTATCTATGATTACTCCAATTCGGAGATGGAGAAAGAGATCAATCAGAAGGCCGAAGAGAATTGGAAGTATATTATGGCAGTTCAAAGTGCCAAGAGGAGAGATTCGAAGAGGAAGAGGCCAGCGAAGAGGAGTAAAAAAGCTGATGGTGATCTCCTATTCCTTCCAGAACGCACTCTTAGATTCGAAGCAGAGATCACCAAAATATTTGTCTCAGGTATGGCAGAAATTGATGCTTCACTGGTTTCGGAAAGGGTGGTGGTGGCTGACCCCAAACAGCCACAACCCCCATGTTAGGCTTGAGTTGGAACTGTCAGGGGTTGGGGCGACTCCTGACAGTCCAGCAATTAAGAGGGTTATGTTCAACCCATCGTCCCAGTCTCTTGTTCCTAATGGAGACTAAGAATAAGATGCAGTATATGGAGCGTATAAGGAGAAGTTTGAGATGGCCAAATGCTTGCTATGTGGATCCACAAGGGTTAGGAGGTGGTCTTTGCCTCTGGTGGGTGCAGGGTATTCGGGTTGAGATAGTTTTCAAGAATGCGAACTTGATTCACACAAGAATCGAGTATGAAGAAAGATCAGAATGGTGGTCATTTGTGTATATGAACCCCAAAGATAAGGAGAAGCAACAATTGTGGACCATTATTGAAGATTTCAGTAAAGACATCAAGGATACATGGTTCTTAATTGGAGATTTTAATGATATTAGCCATAGAGAGGACAAACAAGGAGGAGTTGAAGCACAAGCGTGGAGGATCAGAAGGTGGAGAAGCAGACTCAATGCAATAGGTCTGCTAGAGATGATGTTTGTAGGCCCAAAGTACACTTGGTGTAATCACAGATCGGAGAATTTGGTTTAGGAAAGGATTGATAAAGCGCTCTATAATGTGGATTGGTCCATTGGTCACCCTAATGCAGCTCTTGTTCATGAGTTGGATGTGGGCTCTGATCATTGTCCGCTTATCATCAACACTGATAAGAAATGTAGAGGTAATCTGAGAAGTTTCAAATTTGAGGAAGCATGGCTGGGTGCTGCACATTGTAAAGATGTGATGCGCAAACTAACGTGCTGTTCGCAAGTATACGAATCTTGTAATACCGGGCGTAATTAAGCTCGGGTGATCGTTCCCACGAGGACTATTTCGGGTTTTTCGAGAAATCAGTTTTAACTTCCAGAGTATGAAAAGGAGGAGTAGTTTTAAGATTGTGACTAACTATAACTAAAAATAAACAAAATAAAACGCAAATATTTTTTGTGACGTTTTTCTGAAAATCTTGAAGGTTGTAAATCTAGGGTTTGGAATACTAGGTCCAGGATCCCCTAGGGTTTCTTCAGAATTATGTTCTTCGGTTTGATATGAAAACACTCAGCAGTTTAAATTACCCGTGCCACGTACCGATTGTGCAGTAACCTTTCAGATTCCACACGCTGTCACGATCCTGCAGACTTTCGGGTTCCTGTTAAGCTGCCTAAGTCTGCCGTCTCGTTATGAGTCTGCTAGGGTTTCTAACCTGTCCTGATGGCCCGGGTCAAATTCTCTAACAGTTGGTCTATACGTTTTGACTAGCCCTATCTCCCTTTCTCTGGTCGGTCTATCAGGGTAAGGTACTAAATCCTGTCTTTTCTTCCTAACCCTAACCTGACGTTTTCACCTACAGGCTCGGGTCTATAGCAATTCTGGTTCGCGACTCCGATCATGCATAAACAGATATAATCAAAGACAGAATAACTGATAATACTGCTGAATTAAGATAACGAGATCATGCATTCATACTCAAACTGCAGAAATAATGTCTGAAAACGAAACCCTAGGTTCACCGAGAACCTAGGTAAAAGGTTTAGCTACTGAACGACATAACTAAATAACAAAGTTTCTGAATTTAGAAGAGAGAATAAGATCAAACTAAGTCTTCGGATCTGGATGAGTGCTTCCGTGCTCTCCCGGGATGCTCAGACTTGTCCTTGGATGAATTGCCTTGTGTGTTTTCCTCTTCAAAACGAGTCTGGACGAGTCTTTTTATAGTGCTGGCGAATTTCTGGAACTTGTCAATATTTACGAAACTGCCACTGCCCGAAACCGCCCCAGTTTTTGTGCTGTCTGCGTATAATACGCAGCCTGCTGCGTATAATACGCAGACAGGGTCTTCTGTTGCTGCTTTTTCTCCACTTTGTGCTTGCTGTCTGCGTATTTTCTGCGTATTTTCTGCGTATAATACGCAGACAGGGACCCATCTTGCCTTCAGCTTCTTCTTTCCTGCGTATTTTCTGCGTATTTTCCCCCTGGCTGCGTATTTTCTGCGTATTTTCTGCGTATAATACGCAGACAGGGGAGAAAATATGTCCAAAACCCCTCCCCTTCCTTGCTGCCTGCGTATTTTACGCAGGGTCTGCGTATTATACGCAGACAGCAAGGCAGGGTGCTCTTTTCTGCCTCTGTTTGCCTCCTGCTGCATTCCCGATCCATTCCTGCTGCATTCCCGGGCCCTGTTCCTGCATAGACAACATGAACACACCCGCGATCATATCCAAATAAAGTACGGAAAATGCAGAAATTTATAAAGAGCAAGTAACTGTCTCGTTCCTAAAACCGAGGCGTTCCGAGGGTGAAAATGGGCTAAAACGTGAGTTTTCCGGCACAAATGCACAAAAACCGAGCTATAAGATAACCCCTATTCGGGCGTTATCAAATACCCCCGCACTAAATATTGCTCGTCCCGAGCAATCCCCTTGCATACCAACCTGCTTGCATACCTCTCGGTTTTTGCAAAACCGACCCCGTCGTGCATACACTAACTTTGCATACTCCCTGCAATTGCATACTCTTTCAACCTGAACCGTATAACCAGACGACTCGATAGAAAGACTGACTCAGATAGAATATACACAGACTCAATGTACACGACTCAAAAAATATACTAAACATTTATTTTTGGTGAGATTGGGCAATCTCAAAAACATAACCGAGTGTCCTCAAAACCGCACCCTCTTTCCAGAAAATACTTCCCTGCAATCGATCGGTAAGTCTGAACAGATTTCTTTGGTGGATTTAAGCACGGGACCCGAGTACTGTTACTTTTGCTATCAACCTGAGCGAATCCCTAGTTAACCGACCATCCGAGCTATTTCCGAATCAAGGTTCTAAATCTAACAAGTAGGATATATATATGTAAAGGTACGGCATGATCCTACTCGTTATGACATTCTCACAATTTCCCAAACTCACACCCCTCACCGAGTTCCCGAAAAACTGCCTGAAACACCTAAGTTTCTGCCATATCAATCTTCCTGTCCCCCGGTGTGTCTTCGCCGTTCTCGCGGCCACAAATGTGAAGCGGTGTACTGTCTCGAAACTCGTGCTACTCACTCAGCTTTTTGACTCGATAACATAAACAACATAAATAACTGAAAAACTGCACAACTAGATCATTCATCATTTTTTTTCTTTTTTTTTCCATTTTTCATTTTTTTTTCTGTATATTTTTTTCTGTTTTTTTTTTTTTTTTTTCTGTTTTTTTTTCATTTTTTTTTTTCATTTTTTTTTCTTTATAATACGACTCTATATACACATAAATACACGAATAACGATAAATAAACTGACTAAAGCTGAGTGAATAGAAATAAACTGTCGTCGTGGGGTATGAAAGATGTCCTCATATGGAATACCCCCACACTAATCCTGAAGCGCTGATCCTGTAGTCGAAATAATACTGTGCAGTCCCACCGAACCTCCTCATCACCAAAGATGTAGAAAAACGGCACAACCACCAATTAACCTCTCAACCCCCCGGACCCCATAATGTGCGGAAAGATGTCTCGCACGCGACTAACTCCTCCTGTGGTCACTATGTAATGCAGTGATCCACCTCCGCAATTTAATGCACTGTCGCCTCTCACTCACCCTGTCCTTCCCTCGAAAAGCGTGTCCATGTCGAAACTGTCCAAAACTGATATGTCATGAAGTGCTCCATCTAAAACCCTCCCCAACTCACTCCCTCCGTCATAACTCGTAGAATAGCCAACTAATCGACTGATGAGGTCTCAAAGAAGGCTTCCTAGGCTATAGTGGCTAAGAATAAAAGGGGTAAATGGCTTCAAACGGGTTTACTAGTTGGACCTAGGGATAAGAAACAGGACGTGAGGTCCCTTGATAGCCAGTCACTCCACCGAAAGATGCGATGACCGTGACGGCGCCCGTGGGCGGGTTGTCGACTACCTAGATGACGGCGGTGTGGCAACTAGTCGGATCCTTTGCTCAGGTGATAACTACTTGCGGTTTCCAAGGGTCACTGGCTCTCACCTATCTACTATACCTCGGTGCAAGCTTTCTTTTCTGTCAAAGGGTTTAATCTCGATTTCTTCCCAGTTTCTGTAATCTTGATTGCCCTTTCTCAAATTTTCTGATTTTTAATTTTTTTTTTTTTTTGGATTTTCTGAAAATTTTCGATTTTTTTCTTTTTTTTTTTTTTAAATATACACAATGCAAGGTCAGAATGGTGTGGTGGGTCGACTCAAACAAAGAAAATATGCTGACTCAAAAAATAAAATAAAAACTGCAAATAAATGTGAAAAAACGTGCAGACCGGGTAATGCAGACACGACTCCCACCCCCACACTAAGAGGTGGCATGCCCTCATGGCACTGACTCGTCTGGACTATACGGCGGGTCTGACCCGGTCTCGGATGAACCGGACATGCTGCTAGGTGAGCTGCTGGTCTGCCTGAATCTGGCACTACTCGACTGTCGTGGGTGCGAGCTCGACGACTGGCGGGACCGTGAGCTCGATGACTGTCTGGACTGTGTCCGGGATCCTGACCGACTGCTAGGTGGGTGTAGAACCGGCGCTGTGGCATGCTCACTCGAGCTCGCCTCGTCCGACCAGCTGGTAGTGTACTCACTGGAATAGGAGGGAGGGAAGATAATAGGCAATGGCACCTCTCGGCCCGCATGACGGGCTGCCTCGCGCTGCTCCTCTCGGAGTGCAGTAATCGCATCGCCATGGTCTTTGGCTATCTTCTTCGTGGTCTTCTTGAGGTGCTTTAGGTATCGGAAAACTTTCCCTAACTTGTTAAGCACCTTCTCACCTAAAGACGCCTGGCCAGCACGGCATCCCTCAAGTCCCTCCTCTACTCGGGCCAACCTACGGTTCATGACCGAAAGTGGCGGTGGACCGGTCGGACCTCTCGTACCTCTCGTACTAGGTCTAGCTCTCTGACTCGGCCCGGCTCTCTGGCTCGGCTCTCCGTGGTCATGGGTGGACTGAGAACGTCTAAGTGTAGACGCTCCCGTCCCCCGAGTAGGTCTGTCCTGGGTCGATCGCCTCCTAGGGGCAGGGGCAGGGGCAGGCTCATCCTCCTCCATAGGGTCTGCATCAAGGTCGATGACTGGGTCATTCGGTCCCGGACCTCCCCCTCTAATCTTCCTATAGGCCTTAAGTAGAGGAGGATTCCAGTCACCCTCAAGCTCGGAGAGAGGAATCTGGAAATTACGAGCCAGTTGGATAATCAGGTTGCTATACCCGAGTCCCTTCTTGCTCGCGGAGACATTCCTCTCCTGAATATAAACCCAAATGCGCTGAGCTATATCAATCCGTCGCCTCATCATCAGACAGTACACTATCATGGTCGCCTCGTTCTCGAGGTAGGTAAAGTGTTGGATCCCCATAATGCGGTTCACCACCCATTCAGCCCACCACTTGGCAGGCTTGCACAAAAATCCCGAGTGCAGTTTCAGCCCCACATTTCCTTCTTCCTCAAAGTGGGCCCCCGCGGCTCCACCTGTCAAAACCCTCAAAACCTCCCCAGCTGACGGAGGGTTACTCATAGCTAACTGGTAGGCACACGGCTCTTGGGATGGTGGAATCCCGTAAGCCTGCCTAATAGAGTCAGGGGTCAGCAAGATATAGTCACGACGGCAGTAAATCCACCGCACATCAGTGTTCTCGGCATCGCCGGCATGCATAAGGTTGCAAAAGAACTCCCTAGTCAGCCTAGAACTAGACGTACCCTCAAACCCGGCTAGTGAAGTGCCAAAAATGTCTGCTCGACTGGCAAAATTCACCATCTGGATTGGCATCCTATCATCGTCTACCTCGAATCTGTGGTCCTTAGCCAACCTATAGTTCGGCTTTTTACCGGTCAGATAATAGGCATGGGCACGGTGGGTCACAAACCGATAACTGTCAAAGTTATGCGGTGTAAGTTCGCTGACAGGGATATCAATTGGCTCGTGCCGACGGTTCGGGTCAATGACAGGTTTGACTAAAGCCATGAAAATGCAAAAACGAGCAGAAACAGAAATCTAGAGTACGTGCGCGTGAAATAGTGCGTCTCAGCAAATAAGCCCCCTAGAATCTACCAGAGGTCCACACGGCACGGAAACCGAGAAAAATTTCAGAAACAATGACCCGGCTACGGGTCGTGCTTAAAACTGAAAAATTAAAGAGAGGGAAGAAAATTGGACCTTCCCACAACGGGGGTGAAGTGCAGAATCCGGCAAGGTTATCGCCGGAAAGCCGCCTGTAAACCGCCGTCCAGCCGCCGCCTAAGCCGCCGTCCAGCCGCCGCCTAAGCCGCCGGAAAAGTCAAATTTGCCGGAATGAAATTCCGGGCACACTCTCACGTAGCCTTCTTCCTCCTCTTCAACGTTCCCTTCTGTGAAATTTTCCGGTTTGGCTTCAAACTCAACAAATCTGAGATTTTTCCTCAAGAACACCCTTCACTTTCCTTCCACCCCCACACTAGCTCGGTTGGAATTTCTGAAAACCGAGAGTAGTTCCGTGCTCCTTGCGACGAGGGGATTCCAAAAATGCCTTCGGTTTTTGATTTCGAGCACTTTTGAAAAATTTGGAGTGTTGGTGCTAGAGAGAAATGGAGGTAGAGAGAGAAAGCTTGGAAGCAAAAATGGCTTCCCATGGCCGGACCTCCCTTTATAAACCCTAAGTGCCAAAATGACCAAAATGCCCCTGGCTTAAAATGGTCAAAAACTGCTACTTTTGTGCGTAATATACGTGTATGTTGTGTATTTTACGCAAACAGGGGTACCGGGTGATCAAAAATGTAAAAAAAATTGCAATTTTCCTCTCTGTCTGCGTATAATACGCAGGAAGCTGCGTATTTTACGCAAACAGGGGGAAAATTGAATTTTTTTTTTTTTTTTTTTTTTTTTTTTTCAAAAATTGTTTTTTTCAGTGCTGTCTGCGTATAATACGCAGAAAGCTGCGTAAAATACGCAGACAGCCCTCAAAATAATTTTTCAAGTTTTTCAAAAAAAATCCATTTTTGGTGCTGTCTGCGTATAATACGCAGAAACCTGCGTATTTTACGCAGACAGGGCCAAAATAAATTTTTCAAAATTTTTTTTTTTTTTTTTTTTTTAGAAAAATACAGTTTATACTGCTGGCTGCGTATAATACGCAGAAACCTGCGTAAAATACGCAGACAGCAGTTAAAATAATTTTTCAAAAATTTTCAAAAGTCAGTTTTTCTTTGCTGGCTGCGTATAATACGCAGAAAGCTGCGTAAAATACGCAGACAGCAGAGAAAAATTATTTTCAATTTTTTTTTTTTTTTTTTTTTTTTTTTTTTTTTTTTAAAAAAAAATTTGTTTTTTTTTTCACCTCGGTTATTTTGACACTGTGGGTTGAATGGGGGTCACTTTTCTCTCTCTCTCCTTTCTGTTTCTTTTCGTCTGCTTCTTCTGTATCTGCACATGCTCAATTTTCATTAAATACGCACTCATCTCACCTCTCTCAAAAATTCAAAACTTAAAATAAAAATAATATAATTTAAACTTACTACGTTGGGTTGCCTCCCAACCAGCGCTTTGTAATTTACGGTCGACGGCCCGACCCAGTTACCTCAGGTTCGATTATGGGTCGTCGAAGTAGATTGGTTCTACTTTGGCGACCTCGGCGTTCTCGAGATACGGCTTGATTCGGTTTCCGTTCACCCTGAAGCTTGAGTTGTCTTTTGGATTCTCTAGCTCGAATGCGCCCCATGCGAATATCTTCCTGATGATGAACGGTCCCGACCAACGAGATCTCAACTTTCCCGGAAAGAACCTCATTCTTGTGTTGTAGAGAAGTACCTTGTCTCCTTCGTTGAACTGTTTTGGCGTGATACGCTGATCATGCCACTTCTTCGTCTTCTCTTTATAAATTTTGGCGCTCTCAAATGTCGTCCTGCGGAACTCCTCTAATTCCAGCAGCGCCATCTTTCTCTTATCTCCGGCCAGACTCTCATCCATGTTGAGCAGTTTGATAGCCCAATAGGCCTTATGTTCCAGCTCAACCGGGAGGTGACACGCTTTCCCAAACACGAGCTGGTATGGTGACATTCCCAGCGGTGTTTTGAAAGCTGTCCTGTATGCCCATAACGCATCATCCAGTCTCATCGACCAATCCTTCCGACCCAGATTTACGGTTTTCTCGAGAATGCCCTTGATCTCTCGGTTTGACACCTCTGCCTGCCCGTTAGTCTGGGGGTGATAAGGCAGTGATACCTTATGGATCGATACCCCGTACTGCTTAAGTACCCTGGCAAACACTTTGTTAATAAAGTGTGACCCTTCATCGCTGATCATTGCTCTGGGGGTCCCGAATCGTGTGAATATGTTGCGTTTCAGAAAACGCTCAACTGTCGCTGCATCGTTTTTCTGACACGCTATCGCCTCGATCCACTTCGTAACATAGTCCACTGCCAGCAGTATGTACAGATTTCCCATTGAAGACGGGAACGGCCCCATGAAGTCAATCCCCCATACATCAAAGGGTTCAACTTCCTGCCAAATAGTCAAAGGCATCTCATCCCTATGTGACGTACTCCCTGTCCTCTGGCATCTATCGCATCCCTGTACATAATCATGACAGTCCTTGAAAAGTGTTGGCCAAAAGAAACCTGACTGCAGTACCTTGTGTGCCGTGCGGGTCCCTCCAAAGTGACCCCCACACTGAGCCGAGTGGCAGTGCCTGATCACGTTCCAGGCCTCGTGGGTTGGAACACATCTCCTCAGAATGTTGTCGGCTCCCTGCTTGAACAGATACGGGTCGTCCCAGAAATACTGCCGGCTTTCAGAGATAAACCGTTTCCGCTGTGACGGGGTTAGGTCCTCGGGAAGCGTGCCACTCACCAGATAGTTGGCTATAGCATAGTACCACGGTCTCCCCAGTTTGACCGCCATGATGTGCTCGTCCGGAAAGTTTTCCTGGATCGGTACCGGGTTCACCTCAGCATTCTCAAGCCTGGACAGGTGGTCCGCTACTACGTTCTCGACTCCCTTCTTATCCCGAATTTCCACATCAAATTCCTGCATCAGCAATACCCATCGCAGCAGTCTCGGCTTTGCGTCCTTCTTGTCCAGCAGATATTTCAGGGCACTATGGTCGGTAAAAACGATGACTTTTGACCCGACCAAGTACGGCCTGAATTTATCCAGGGCATATACCACAGCAAGCAGCTCCTTCTCAGTAGTGCCATAGTTGATCTGGGCATCGTTGAGTACCCGACTTGCATAGTATATCACATGGCACACCTTGTCCTTCCGCTGCCCCAAAACTGCACCGACTGCATAGTCGCTTGCGTCACACATTAGCTCGAACGGAAGTGACCAGTCCGGTGTAGTGATAACCGGGGCTGTGGTCAGCTTCTCCTTCAGATGGTCAAAGGCCTGCTGACAAGCTGCATCAAAGTCAAAGGGCACGTCTTTTCCAAGTAAAGCGCAGAGTGGCTTCGTGATCTTGGAAAAGTCTTTGATGAACCTCCGGTAAAATCCTGCATGCCCCAGAAAACTTTTGATCGCCTTTACGGTTGTCGGATATGGGAGCTGTTTTATCACCTCGATCTTGGCCCTGTCCACCTCGAGTCCCTTGCTGGAAATTTTGTGACCCAGCACGATCCCCTCGGTGACCATAAAATGACACTTCTCCCAGTTCAGCACCAAATTCGCCTTCTTGCATCGGATCAGGACCTGTCCCAGGTGGTGCAGGCAGTCGTCAAAACTGTCCCCGAACAGTGAAAAATCGTCCATAAAGACCTCCAGATTTTTCTCGATCATGTCGGATAATATCGCCATCATGCATCTCTGGAACGTGGCTGGAGCGTTACACAACCCGAATGGCATGCGCCGGAACGCAAACGTACCATACGGGCAGGTAAACGTTGTCTTCTCCTGATCTTCCGGGGCTATGCAAATCTGGTTGTACCCGGAGTACCCGTCCAGAAAACAGTAATAGGCGTGATGAGCTAGCCTGTCCAACATCTGGTCCATGAATGGTAGCGGGAAGTGGTCTTTCAATGTTGCATCGTTTAGCCTCCGATAGTCCATACAGATTCGCCAGCCTGTAACCGTGCGCTGCGCAATCTGTTCCTGGTCCTCATTCTGCACCACCGTAATACCCCCCTTTTTGGGCACACACTGGACCGGGCTGATCCAAGTGCTGTCTGATATGGGGTATATGATTCCTGCTTCCAGCCACTTCATGACCTCCTTGCGCACAACATCCTTCATGTTCGGGTTCAGTCTCCGCTGGGGCTGAATCACCGGTTTCTTGCCTTCTTCGATTCTGATCTTGTGCATGCAGTAGGAGGGGCTGATCCCCTTAATATCTGCAATCGTCCAGGCGATTGCTTCTTTATGCTCTCGCAATACCTCCAGCAGTTTCTCTTCCTGTTCCTGAGATAGAAGGGAAGAAACAATTACGGGCAGAGTATTATTATTACCAATGTACGCATACCTGAGATGGTTCGGGAGCGGTTTAAGCTCGAGTGCAGGTGGCTCCTTGAGTGACGGAACCAGGATCATCTTCTGCCCGCCATCTTCGTCCCGGTGCAAAGTGGTCCAGTCCTCGGCCCTCATGGCCTGCTCGCACCGAGTCATCTCTTTCTCTTTTCCGTACATGCTGTCAATTTCTTCCCATAACTGGTCCATCTCCTCGTTTTCCCAGCCATCATCCACTACGTCTATGGCGAAGATATCTTCGTGATCATAATAATTTGGCAGTTGCAGATTTTTGAAAACATTAAATTTAACCTTGTCCTCGTTAATCTGCATGGTCAGTTCCCCGCTCTTGCAATTTATCATAGCTTCTCCAGTGGCCAAAAACGGCCTGCCCAGTATGAGCGGTACCTCCCCTGCCTCCATGTCCAGGATTACGAAATCTGCTGGAAAAATGAGCTCACCGACCTTCACCAAAATATCCTCGATAACTCCATAAGCCTGTTTTACGGACCTGTCTGCCATCTGCAGCATAATTCTGGTGGGCCGGGGTTCCCCGACTTTCAAACTCTTGAAAATCGTCAATGGCATCAGGTTGATGCTGGCCCCTAGGTCACACAGAGCCTTTCCTGTGTAAGCGTTACCTAGGGTGACCGGTATTACAAAACTGCCAGGATCTTTTCTCTTCCTCGGTAGCCCATTCTTCACACAGTTGCTCACTTCTGCCGTCAGATTTATTGTCTCGAAATCGCTCATTCGCCCCCTCCCATACAAGATGTCCTTGAGGAATTTGGCGTAAGTGGGCATCTTAGCCAAAGCCTCGGCAAAAGGTATGTTAATCTGCAGCTGCTTGAACATCTCAAGAAACCTGGCGTAGTCCTTGCTATCGTCCCTCTTTCGTGTCTTCAAGGGGTATGGTACTTCCTTGGAGACAGGTACCGTTTCTGCATCTGTCTCATTCTGCACTGCATCCTGCTCAACCGAGCCCTTCGGCTGGGGGCGGTCGACTGCGCTGTTATCCCGGCCAGACAGTTTGCGTTCTACTTCTTTCGACTTTTCTGCGCGTGCGTGGCTAGGGTACGGTGGATCCTGCAGTGCTACTCCACTCCGAGTGGTGATAGCATTGATCTGAGCACGTGGATTATTCACTGTATTCGAGGGCAAGTTCCCTGGCTGTCTCTCCGTTAGCTGCTGTGCTAACTGCCCCACTTGTACCTCCAAAGCACGCAGTGACGTTTTGGTCGTCTGCATGTCGGCTGTCAGGGCGTCCATGTGCTTGAACCGGGACTCCATGGTCTGGAACATGGACTTGATCTCTTTCATCTGGGCGTCGTACTGCTGCGCGGATGGGACTGACTGAGCCTGCTGGGCCGGTGCAGCCTGCTGGGCTGGTGGCCTGTGCTGGAAACCTGGTGCATAAATTGCTGCGTTCGGGTTTCCGTACCGGAACCCGGGATGGTCTCTCGTACCCGGTCGGTACCGGCTCGGGTCCCACTGCTGCTGTACGTAGTTGGTGTCTTCGGTCCTTAGCTCCTCAATGGCTGTGTCCAGATCAGGTTCTTCGACTGCTGCGACAGTCTTCTTATCCGAGTAGACTTTCGTGACCAGGTCATGAACGATCCTAGCCAGATTGTCTATCCGGTCATCCTCTGCGGGTTCGGCTCTGGCCGCCATCCTGCGATCGTCAAACAGTCGGGTATCCTGCTTGGCCAACTGCTTCATCAGGTCATACGCTCCTTCTTTGTCTACGTGATACAAGAAGTTTCCCCCGGCCTCTCTGTCAATCCTGTCGGCGTTCTCCCTGTCTAGGGCATGGTAGAAAACCTGCAGGATTTTCGCGTCTCCAAAACCGTGGTTCGGGCACCGTTTGACCAATCTCATAAGCCTGTCCCATGCGTCCACCACCGTCTCCCCCATCTTCTGCCTGAATGATAGGATCTCGCTCTGTAGCTGTATGACTCGGGAGGCGGGATAGAACTTTGCCAGAAAATCTGCGACACACTCCTCCCATGTGGTGATGGATCGGGGTGGTCGGGATTCGAGCCAGTCTTTGGCTACTCCGTACAGACAATATGGAAACAAGATCAGCATGAGTGCCTCTGCTTCTACCCCCTTGTATCTGACCTTGTTGCAGTAATCTTCGAATTTCCCGATAAAATCGTTCGGGTCTTCGTCGGCCCTGCCATGAAACGGGCAGAGAGTTTGTACCGTCTGGATGGTGGAGGGTTTGATGTCGAAGTGTTCTGCGGTGATCTCGGGCACCACAATAGCTCGCTCATGCCCCCCGGTGGGGACTTCGAAATTCTCCACCAATGCCTTCCCAGACCAGTTATATGTTCTCTGGTTGCTTCGGGCAGCAAGTCCCGCTGTGACAAGTTCCTCAATGTACCGAGCCATCTGGGCTGGGGTACGTGTCTCTCGTTCCTGAACACCGGCTTCGGTGTTCTCGGGTGGATCTCTCTGGTTGGTTGCCATCCTGCTTTCTCGGTTTCTGCGGTTCTGTTCGGTGTACAGCTTTTCCGGATTGTCGAGTGGTGTTACCAAACTGCGAGGCAATCTGGGCATCAACTGAACAGTCCTGAAAAACGCAGATTCAAAAAGCAGTGAGATAAAAGAAAAATAACGAAACTGAAAAATAAAAACTCCGAAAACTAATTCTGATAACTAAATTAACCCTAAAAAGTCCCCGGCAACGGCGCCAAAAACTTGATGCGCAAACTAACGTGCTGTTCGCAAGTATACGAATCTTGTAATACCGGGCGTAATTAAGCTCGGGTGATCGTTCCCACGAGGACTATTTCGGGTTTTTCGAGAAATCAGTTTTAACTTCCAGAGTATGAAAAGGAGGAGTAGTTTTAAGATTGTGACTAACTATAACTAAAAATAAACAAAATAAAACGCAAATATTTTTTGTGACGTTTTTCTGAAAATCTTGAAGGTTGTAAATCTAGGGTTTGGAATACTAGGTCCAGGATCCCCTAGGGTTTCTTCAGAATTATGTTCTTCGGTTTGATATGAAAACACTCAGCAGTTTAAATTACCCGTGCCACGTACCGATTGTGCAGTAACCTTTCAGATTCCACACGCTGTCACGATCCTGCAGACTTTCGGGTTCCTGTTAAGCTGCCTAAGTCTGCCGTCTCGTTATGAGTCTGCTAGGGTTTCTAACCTGTCCTGATGGCCCGGGTCAAATTCTCTAACAGTTGGTCTATACGTTTTGACTAGCCCTATCTCCCTTTCTCTGGTCGGTCTATCAGGGTAAGGTACTAAATCCTGTCTTTTCTTCCTAACCCTAACCTGACGTTTTCACCTACAGGCTCGGGTCTATAGCAATTCTGGTTCGCGACTCCGATCATGCATAAACAGATATAATCAAAGACAGAATAACTGATAATACTGCTGAATTAAGATAACGAGATCATGCATTCATACTCAAACTGCAGAAATAATGTCTGAAAACGAAACCCTAGGTTCACCGAGAACCTAGGTAAAAGGTTTAGCTACTGAACGACATAACTAAATAACAAAGTTTCTGAATTTAGAAGAGAGAATAAGATCAAACTAAGTCTTCGGATCTGGATGAGTGCTTCCGTGCTCTCCCGGGATGCTCAGACTTGTCCTTGGATGAATTGCCTTGTGTGTTTTCCTCTTCAAAACGAGTCTGGACGAGTCTTTTTATAGTGCTGGCGAATTTCTGGAACTTGTCAATATTTACGAAACTGCCACTGCCCGAAACCGCCCCAGTTTTTGTGCTGTCTGCGTATAATACGCAGCCTGCTGCGTATAATACGCAGACAGGGTCTTCTGTTGCTGCTTTTTCTCCACTTTGTGCTTGCTGTCTACGTATTTTCTGCGTATTTTCTGCGTATAATACGCAGACAGGGACCCATCTTGCCTTCAGCTTCTTCTTTCCTGCGTATTTTCTGCGTATTTTCCCCCTGGCTGCGTATTTTCTGCGTATTTTCTGCGTATAATACGCAGACAGGGGAGAAAATATGTCCAAAACCCCTCCCCTTCCTTGCTGCCTGCGTATTTTACGCAGGGTCTGCGTATTATACGCAGACAGCAAGGCAGGGTGCTCTTTTCTGCCTCTGTTTGCCTCCTGCTGCATTCCCGATCCATTCCTGCTGCATTCCCGGGCCCTGTTCCTGCATAGACAACATGAACACACCCGCGATCATATCCAAATAAAGTACGGAAAATGCAGAAATTTATAAAGAGCAAGTAACTGTCTCGTTCCTAAAACCGAGGCGTTCCGAGGGTGAAAATGGGCTAAAACGTGAGTTTTCCGGCACAAATGCACAAAAACCGAGCTATAAGATAACCCCTATTCGGGCGTTATCAAGATGTAATCCAAGAGTCTTGGAAAGGAGAGGTGGCTGGTTCTAATATGTTCAAACTCCACTGTAAACTGAAGAGGGTAAGATGGGAGCTTAAAAAGTGGAGCAAGAAAAAGTTTGGCAATGCCAATAAGAGGATTGAATCCATCTGTAATCAACTTAGAAGAATACAAGAGCAAGGAGTTGGAACCCATAATGAAACTGAGAGAAGACATCTTTTGGGTCAACTTGAAATGCAGTGGGCTAGGGAAGAAAGTTATTGGAAACAAAGGGCCAGAACAAAGTATCTGCAGTTAGGGGATAAAAACACTAAGTACTTCCACTCTTCAGTCATTCAAAGAAGATTCAGAAACAGCATTAAGAGGATAAAGAAGAAAGATGGAAGCTGGTCCAAGGATGAAGAGGAGATGAAACAAGAAATTACTTCTTTCTTTAGCAATATTTATAGAGGTGAGGACATGGTGATGCCTTTTCAAACGACCTCCTGTCTGAAAAGAACAATCACAGATTCTATGAATGAGGATCTTGTTAGGATCCCCTCAATGGAGGAGGTCAAAGATGCAGCAAATCAACTGGGTCAGTGGAAGGCCTCTGGTGTAGATGGTTTTCAAGGAGGCTTCTATGTCCTGGGATATTGTTGGCAATGATCTCTTCAATGCAGTTAGTAATTTCTTCTCTACGGGCTTCATTCTCAAAAGCTTCAATATCACAAGAATAGCCCTTTTACCCAAGATTCAGCATCCAGAGTATCCTAATCATTTTAGACCTATAGGTCTATGCAATTTCAAATACAAAGTTATTGCAAAAATACTTGCCAATAGGCTAAAGCCCCTCCTGCAGACTCTTGTCTCTTCTTCCTAGTCAGCATTTGTGCCACAAAGGTCTATACATGACAACATTATGGTGGCAAGTACCCTTATTCATCATATCCAGACTAGCAAAAACAAAGAGAAAGCTCATGTTGTTCTTAAACTTGACCTAAACAAAGCCTACGACATGCTGGACTGGAATTTCATTTTGGAAGTGTTTAGAAGACTGGGATTTTGTCAAAAATGGGGCCATATGATTAACCAGTGTATTTCTACTGTACACTATAAATTGCGGCTTAATGGGGTTGATGTGGCATATATTACTCCAAATAGAGGTCTACGGCAAGGAGATCCACTCTCTCCATATATTTTTGTGCTAGCTATGGATGTCCTCATTAAGAATTTGGAGCAGGCTGTTCATGAAGGGATGATTGAAGGGTTGGCTATTCCAAATGGTCCAATTATAACCAATATGTGCTTTGCGGACGATGTCCTGTTATTTACAAAAGCTGAAGTAAAGGAAGTCTTCTTTTATAACCAGCTTCTTGCCCAGTTTGGGAATGAATCGGGTCTTAAACTCAACCCAACAAAGTCTGGGTTTCTAGTTTCCCCTTCTGTGAGCAAGGAAATCAAGATGGCTATTGCAGAGATTCTCAAGGTTCCTCCTCTAAAAGATGATTCCATTTATTTGGGGATCCCTCTATTTTGGGGAAAAAACAGAAAGAGAGCTACAGACCAAATTGAAGACAGAATTCTTAAAAAGCTAGGAGGGTGGAAAAGCTTGTTACTATCTAATGGAGGTAAGGAGATTCTCATCAAAGCTATCATGCAAGCTCTCCCTAGCTTCTTGATGTCTTGTGTTTACTTGCCTTCTTACTTGCATAAAAGACTCTCCCAAGCTATCAGAAGATTCTAGTGGGGAAATGACCCCATAGAAAATAAGATTAATTGGTTGGCATGGGATAAGGTCACTCTGAGCAAGGAAGAGGGTGGTTTAGGGTTTAAGGACTTCAAATGCTTCAATTTGGCCTTACTTGCAAAGCAGGGGTGGAGAATGGGTACTAATGAATCCTTACTTCTCTCCAAGGTTTTCAAAGCCTTGTACTTCAGCAATTCTACCTTCTGGGATGCAAATCTGGTGAAAGGTTGCAGCAAAGTGTGGAAATATTTGATGAAGGCTAGGGATGTATTGAAAGCTGATTCTAGGTGGCCTATTGGTAAGGGTGACAAGGTGGATGTCTTTGATAACAAGTGGTTGGTGACATATATATGTCTGAAAGAGCATTGCAAGGTCAATGTCAACAATGTTAAGCTGAGAGTGGCTGACCTAATAAACAGTCATCTCAAGTCATGGAATGTCTCTTTGGTGTGTAATCTTTTTGACAAAGAAGCTACTCAATCCATCTTAGCTAGCAAGAAAGAGCTACGAGACAGAAGAGTGTGGAATTGGACTGATAATGGGGAGTACACTGTCAGGTCTTGCTATAGAACTTGTGTGAAACTCCAGAGGAAATCCACTGTGCTTGCAGAAAAAACTTCTACCTCTACCAATTCTGGAGCTGAAGTTAAAAGTTTTCTAAGGAAAGTGTGGAGCTTAAATCTCCCCCCCCCCCCCAAATTGAAGCATTTCTGGGGGAGAGTCCTAAACAACATTCTACCCACAAATATGGCTCTGTCTAGGAGGAGGTGCTCTAGATCTGCAAAATGTGGTATATGCAATGATGCCATTGAGACAGTGGAACACACTCTCTTTCACTGTAAGTGGACTTTTCCCATTTGGTTTGCTGCAAGTCTCATCTCTGCTGAGGAACTTAAGAACATCACTTCCATCAGTGGTTGGTTTTATACCATTATAAACCTCCCAATCAATTCTCACTTACCTAAGGATTTCTTGGAAAGAGTGGTGTTCATTTGCTGGGGTATTTGGGGAGCCAGGAATCAATGGGTTTTTAATTCCATTCTCCCAAACCCAAATTCTATAATAGAGGAAGTAGTGGGATGGAGAACTCACTTCATATGCACTCTCAAAGATAAAGATGGGGTGAGGAATATTTCCAGTTTCCCAATGGACTCTTCAGAGGAGCACTGGAGACCACCAGATAAGGGAAAAGTCAAGTTCAATGTGGATGCTAGCTGGAATGCCAAGACCAACTGCTCTAACATGGCTGCTACAGTTAGGGACCACAATGGTAAGTTGCTGAACTATTGGTACAAGAGAGGTATGGCCACCTCTGCCTTACATGCTGAGCTAAATGCATTGAATTGGAGCTGTCAACTAGCTGGTGATGTCCAACAAGTAAGCTGTATTGAAAGTGACTGTCAATTAGCAGTTAAAATGGTTAACTTGAAGGCCAGGCCTAAGGTGCTGCTCCAAGATTTGGTGGGTGAAATCCAAGAACAAATGCAGGCTTTGAAGATCTTAGTGGTTTGGGTTGGAAGAAAAGCTAATATTCTTGCAGATTGGTTAGCTAGGTCAACTAGAGATGTAGTTGCAGGTAGCTCTTTAGGGCAGGATAAGTTAGCTGCTATGTCAATTTTGCTAGACAATGATAGGAAGTGTATTACCCCTCTGTATAGTACTGGTACTGCAGATGATGGGGGTTAGAGTTTGAGTTGTATTGTTTCCTTCCTTTTAATACAATTTTGACCAAAAAAAAAACATTTGAACACAGCAATTATGAACTATCTTACAAACCCTGTCGAAATACAGTATGACTTACTTCCTCTGTTCTCTCTCTATCTTCCAAGTTTGCATATTGTCACTATTCACTGAGTCACTTTAGTTCGGTAATTTAATTAGTAAAACGAGGCAAAAAATTTGATAAACTTTGCAAAGTGTTATTGAGTAAACTTTACTTTACAATATCATAAAAAATTATCAAAAAATTACATCGTCTTGTCATCCAAAGAACCTGGTCAAAATGACCCGGTTACGGAAGAAAAAATCAAACGTGGACGATAGAGAGAGAACCGACTAAGTATAACTTTGTAAAACATATATTTTTTCATTATGGCCAGAAACTTAATAAGCAACGCTATGTAACCCCATAGCACGCACATTGCTCTAGTGTGTGTGTGGCATAGCCTTTTTTCTTAATTGTATATGGAAATTGAAATCAATTCAACACTTAGTCATATAACTCAAACCCTTATCCTTGCGTGGTATTAAGTTTTTGGAAAAAAAGAATTGAATAGTATGATAGGGTACGGTAAATTGTACTTCTTCCGTTTCTTCTCTTTCTCTACATTTTAACTTTTTGACTCGTATCTTGTCATTTTGATCGGGTGATTTGGATCGCAAAGCGATACAATTTTTTGATAATTTTTTCACCATGTTATAGAACAACTTTTACTCTACAACACTATGAAAAAATTGTCAAAATATTATATCGTTTTGCTATCCAAATCACTGGGTCAAAGTGACCCTGTGAATAATGACAAAGTCAGAACGTAGAGAAACAGAAAAAACGGAGGAAGTACTAGTCTCATACATATTAGGTTGCAAGATCTTAATATAACACATCTTTATACCATTTTCTCTTTATAGCGTACCCAAGCAAGGCCTAAAGGTCTCTCATTTTGTGTGATGAAGAGAACTTGGTCTGTGAAGACAAGCCATATGGATGTTAGCATGGGAAAGAGATCATGAGAGTGCTGAAGTGAGAAAGGTGGTCCAGAACAATGTCAACCATATTCTAAAAGTAGTTAGACATTTGGACTTTGATGAGTACCGTATGTATGAAGAAGAAAATGGAATGTGGTGGTAGTGGTGGGGAAGAAAGGGGAGCATACTAGCCTGAGTTAACATGTTACATGCCTCGTCAATGTCTCTATCTAACACAGGAATAATCAATTGGCGGAATCAGTGAAATGACAAATGACAAGACGGGTTTATTTACACTTGGTCTGTTTCTTCTCGTGCTTCCCGTTTCGACTGTTCCTTCCGTAACCACACTTTGACGCGAATTTAGCTAGCAATACGGTGCAAAAAGTTGTATCGTATTGTAATCAAAACAACGGATCGATGAATACTGGTAAAAGTCAAGTAGGAAGAAAGAGAAAAAATAGAGGAAGTAATTGATAAATGCAAAAGTGTATTTACGATTCGGAAGAATATAGGGCGGTGCATATCTCGTGCTGAAAGTGAAGAGGAGTTGGAAGTAGGACGGATAAAATTGAACAAAGAACGATTTTTCTTACCACTTCTTAGAGAAAAAGTTCTAAAAATCCGTCGTTGTGAAATCGTCTTTGGACAATAGAAATAGGACTTCTCGCCAGTACTTAAAAAATCAACCTATGGATTACAGGTATAGAAGATCTCAAATTCGTTTCAGATAAATCAACAAAGTTGAGTATTGCAACCGATTGTTCTACTCATGAAGTCTGCAAGAGATCCTCAGCCAGAGTAATTCTTGTAGTAAATCTTCCAGTATTCTTGGACCCAATTACATTGTCAGTAGCAGCAGGTTTTCAACTGTGTTTCTGCTTGATGTTGAGCCCATCTATGCCTAAACCCGCGTATAAACAGGCCCAATCGCCATTTGATAGCACTTGCCTATAAGTGACAAACCACATGGACAGGATCTAGGTCAAGACACAAATGAATTCTAGTATCTAACTTCTTTAAGCCATACAAGACAGACTATTAGTCGAATGCAGCGACTGCTAGCATGCTACTCTACTATTCAGCACCTTCCTATCTTGCTACTATTTTCACGGCCAAATTCCACATAATTGTCAATTTGTTTGCAGGAAAGAACAATGGAAACATATTTTTCCCCAGTGAGTTGATACATACAAACCATAAAAAAGCCGATACCAGAATTGATGTAACTTTACTCCCCGAATACGAGTTACCAGAGTTCTTGGCTGCAGCACCATTGGCTTTTTTCTTTTCATGCCGTCTCACAACGTTGTCAAAACACCACAGTGCTTTTGACATTGTCAGCTTCCTCCTCTTCTACTTTCACTTCTTCCTGCATAAGCAAATTAGATTAAATGTATAAGTTTGAAATTCAAGATGGAACAGATCAAGCTAAAATAGAACTGTGAAACTGCAACCCACACAACCACAAGTCATGCTCATGCAATGACTTTTCCATCAACTCGTTCCACTACCCGTAATTCGAATATGGTATTGCAAAAATACAACCTGACTTGTGGAGTCACTGCAAGTTTATGAAAATATGTCCTGCAAGTCACCGCAATGATTTTCCATGAATCCGGTAATTGAAATTTATGGGAAAATACTACCCACAGAGACTAGACAGCTGTTAGATACTCTACTTTGAAACAAGGCATTTGGGAATAGTAAAAGAACTACAACATTGCGAAACACTTACTTTTATCACGTTCAAATATAATTAAGAATGATGTATACATGATATTGATAATAGAAGTAAAAGACTATTTATTTGAGTTCACGACACAACAGTCAATTGAAATTCCTTAGCCTTCATAAAGTTGCAGTTAACAGAAACTTTATTGGTACCAATTCGTATCAGAATCTCTCCATTGTTACTCAGGATTTCAGGTTTTAAGAAATCCTGGCAATGTCCATGTTCAGAATAGACCTACTACAGGATAAAACAGGGAAATTAGGAGGGCCAAAGTCAGAGTCCTAAAGAGTTATAACAGTATATCAAATCCGAAGTTAGTAACCTGAACCCAGGAAAAAGAGCTGCAAGAAATGCTTTCTTTTGAAAGAACGAAACAAAACAAAACACCACGAGCAAAGATACAGGTCAACTCTTCATTCAAAATAAAAATAAAAAATAAAAATACAGGTCAACTCCTTGAGGAACATAGTGGTCTTAGATTCTTAATTACTACAATCAGTCTAGCATGGTAATGTCATTTGTACACAAACACACAAATTACATCCACAGGATCTACGTCGTGGTGCATCATTGGCAAATAACTATTCTCTACCTCTGTTCTGTTTCTAAATAGCTATGTTGAGCCATTACCCCTTCCATGCACCACCAACCACCAAAATTCAGCTTCTGCACCACCAAAACTAGCTCTCACCAGTTTTAGGGGAATCCTGATATCCATAGAAATTCGTTTTGCAGAAACATGGAACAATGCCATTCTAGATCTATGTATTTAGTGATCCAACGCATTACCAGTAGCCCAAACTATTTGTTATCATAAACCATTCTTCGATACTGCCGATCAATTCTCAAGGTGCAACAACGTTGCAGCGCAACTGTGGCAGAAGATTTC
Organism: Linanthus parryae; assembly: GCA_023055425.1. Taxonomy (NCBI): domain Eukaryota; kingdom Viridiplantae; phylum Streptophyta; class Magnoliopsida; order Ericales; family Polemoniaceae; genus Linanthus; species Linanthus parryae. The sequence goes on along the minus strand of JALGPY010000011.1, from coordinate 26,245,707 downwards.
GAGGAAAAGAGGGAAAAACTGACAAGCAAAGATTGAAGAAGCATATGAAATGTCTTCTTTGCACAAACACTTAATATGACACCAATTGAAAATGTGGAAACGAGAAGCCAGTTTTAACAAGAATATGGGTTTGACATGCCAGGATATGGTATATAGTATACAGGTACTTTCCTGAAAGGTAATTCACTCTTTCATGTATCTATTTACAATAAGTGAACACATTGAGATTTGGTGACTGTAAATTAAATTTCTTGTGACATCCTCCAATCTTCAAATATTTACTATCTTCCAAAACCTACATGCAATCTTCAGGAGAAGGAGGCGAACATTAGGATAAAGACCGCCATAATATGGTAACCACGTCTCTAAACAATTGCCTTTCCCTCATTTATTATTCTATATAGTTCTACATAAACATGCACCAAATATAGTTTTGACTTTTGATCCTACCACATTCCACATATCCAGTGGGTGGGCCTGTTTGCTTGCATACCCAAAAACCATCTAAGATTGAAAAACACTAAGCAATGAACTTGAAAGTCTCGACATCTTTCTTTTTCTACCTACCTAAAAAGAAGCACAGAACAAGGACCAACCCCCTCCTTGTAAGAAATACCCTCAGTGTGGATCTCTGATAACCCCCTATTTCCCTAGAGTAACAAGGTTCCAATCTCTAATTCCTGAGACTCTGTATCCCACCACCTTCCCATCTCTTAGCACTATTTACTTTCAGTGATTCCATATGCAAGAGGGCAATTTAACAAAAGCGAGAACATGATATGGGGAATCCGCCCCAAACCAAAAAACAACTCCACACATGATCTTATCTGTTCCACTTTTCTATTATCTGCACAATGGGAAAAAAAAAGAACCATTGAAAAGGCAAGCACAAGTCTTAAGGAGATGACTTGACATGTCTCATCATGAAATGCATACCCACAAAATGACCCATGTTAGAAACATTTTCAAAATTCACCTCTAGGTTTGTTGTCGTGAATGTTGAGTCTCTTGATCCGATATGTGAGAGCATGTATTGATTTCACTGACCTATTTGGATACATGAGTATGGATTGAAATGATACACCTCCATGGTATAGGGTTGATAGGATTCTGCAGGATATACGTCAGGTGTAACGGCTGAACCTATCCCAACATGTCTGCATAAATTTCTCTCAAATATATTAGGAATCCTCTTCTTCAAACAGCATCAGCTTGCACTCAAACCATAATAGTCACAGCAGCACAGGTACAACATTTACCAATCACCCAGTTATCCGGAATTTTATAGAATAACTTATCATTAAACCATCTCATAAGAATATGTCAAGGTCAGAACAACATAGCTAACCAAAAAAAAATACATGTACTTCATTGCGAAGATCATGTTGCCTTCAAGAGTAATGGAAGTTTGATCTTCTTGAGTGTTTCTAGAACAACCTTTGAGTTCTTTCTCTCCTTGGTTGAGTCCGCGAAGCATTGCATTTACAGAAATGTGAACCTCAACTCTGAATGTGCACCTCAACCAGCAACTTCAATTATACAAAGACTCACATTGTAAGAAAACTGAGGTGTAGACTTGCCCCACAACAAATAGAGACTCACAGAGAAGAGCAGCCATCTCCAGATAAGTAATGGGTAAATGTTGCTAGCACGGACAGAGAAATCTTACACAAGAAACTGTGGTCTCTGGATATCATCAAGGAAAAATAAAAACTTGTTCAAAAACTCAAAAACATCAGCTTAGACGAGACAAACTTACACGAGAAGACATGATCAATCATAAAACGAACAGGGACTAACAGACAAAAAAATACTCGTTTATTTAATTGTTCATCGGCTTGCAACATCAATAACTTCCTCTTTAGCCACAACTGAACAGACGCAACATCCAAGTGTCACACCTTAAGGCATTAACAGTCATTTGATAATCTGGAAAGTCAATCCAAAGAAAACACGGCATCAGTGCTCATGGGGATCAGAAAAAGCTATTGCATGAACAATAAGAACACAAATTCGTGAAATTAACAGCAGAAACTAGTGCAGAATCCAAATTAAAATTCATACAACAAAACCATAAATGAAGAAGGCATATACTTACATCAAGTTACATTGGCAAGGAAATTGAGTTTGATCTTCTTGAGCATTAATAGAACATCTTTCATGTCCATTCTTTCCTCGGGTGAATCATTGCAGCAATCGGAGGCCAGTTTTAAGATAACTGACACACACTGCACAAAAGCACTCACTTGATGTTCCTCTTGCCTCACCAAATTTCCATCTATAACTTTGATGACATGGTCTGGAAGTGACTGCTTTACCCAAAGTTTCAGGTTCAAATCTCCATCAAACATTTCTTCGGTGGGTCTCTTCCTTGTAAATACTTCCATCAACATAATGCCGAAGCTATAGACATCACATTTTGTGGATACTAGCCCTTCTTGTCCATACTCTGTTGTTACAACAGATAAATTATCTAAGCAAGTGAAAATGTAGCGTATATGTGAAGGAAAAATTGATAGAAGAAAATTTAACCTGGTGCTATGTATCCAATTGTGGCCAATGTGTTGGTTTGCACAATACTCCATTCCTCTTTTAAGAACTTAGAGATGCCAAAGTCACTCACGTGTGCAACCATTTCTTCATCTAGCAAAACATTACTTGGCTTCAAGTCACAGTGAACTACTGGAACAGAATAACCGCAGTGGAGATAATCCAAAGCAGATGCAACATCAATCACTATGTCTAGTCTCTGCTTGGCATCCAACATATAGTTGTGAGAGTACAACAACTTATCAAGACTTCCTTTAGGCATGTACTCGAGAACCAATGCCATAAAATCAAGGTTCGTGCAACTGCTAATTGGTCAGATTCCTGTGACGAATGTTGCGCAACATTTTACACTCTGTGTCAAAACTTCTTATGGCGCAGTCCACCTGCAACTTAAACACCTTTACAGCCCAGATTCTTCCACCAGCAAATACCCCTCTATAAACAGAACCAAAGTTTCCCGTGCCAAGTAAATTGCTCTCGTCGAATGAATTGGTTGCTCGCTGAAGCTCATAGTATGAAATTCTTTCATGTGTTACTGCAGGCTGCAGATCTTCCACGAAAGGAAATTGATGTTTCATTCTGCATATCACATACAGAATGGCCAAAACAACTAGAATTAGCAAGGTCAACCCTGTCATTACAAGCACAAATAGAAGTATTGTTCTTCTTCTTGTATGATGCTTAGAGGAGCCATCATTTAGGCACTGCGGGACATGAAATTGAGGGGATCCACATAGTGCTCCGTTAGACTCAAAGCTAAGATATGTGAGGTTGTGGAATGGTCCCCCACTTGGTATTTCTCCACTTAAATGATTAACTGATAGGTTGAGAATCTTCAGATGGGAAAGTGCTTGCAATGAATCTGGAATCTCACCGGAGAGGTTATTGTAGGATAGATCAAGTTCCATCATGCTTAACAACTTGCCAAATGACTTTGGGATTGAACCTTCAAAATTGTTATGTGCCAAAGAAAAACTAGCCAAGGTTTTTAAGCTCCCGATTTCACTTGGGAGTGTTCCCGAGAGTTGATTCATGGATAGGTTTATGTAAATTGCAGCTCTTAAGGTTCCAATATCTTGGGGTAAATAGCCAGTGAATGAATTCGAAGACATGTCAAGTTCCATGATATCTTTGAGAGTCCACAAACTTACAGGAATTATGGAAGACAATGTGTTATCATTAAGATAAAGATATCTCAAAGTAGTAATGTTGCCTTGACAATCGGGCCATGGGCCGGAAAATTTGTTCCTCTGGAGATCCAACAGGCCCAATCTTGGTAGGTGGCATATGTCTTCTGGAATTGATCCACCAAGGTTGTTATCAGAAACTGACAACCTGTCCATATTTGATAAAACCTGGAGCATATGTGGAAGGGATCCGACAAACCAATTTGAAGAAAGATCCAAAGCCTGCAAATTGCTCATATTTCCTATATCTTGGGGGATCTTCCCCTTGATTCCGCAATTACTTGCTTCGAAGTCTTGAAGAGAAGATGTAAGGTTTCCAAATGAGGACGGGAACAGTCCATTTACTTGATTGGAACTAATATATAAGTGGTGTAAATGCATACAAGTTTTCAAGGAAGCAATGAACTCTGTTCCATTTAGTCTGAGATTGTTCTCTCCTATGTTCAGCCACTCCAGAAGCCTTAAATTTCCAAACGTTCTGGAAGGAGATCCCGTGAAGTTGTTCTGCATAAGATCCAGAATAGTGAGTCTAGAAGCATTAGAAATCGAGTCAGGGATAGTTCCACTAAATTTATTGATACCAAGATAAAGTTCTTGAAGATTAGGCAGTCCAAAGCCTATTGTTGATGGCAGATCTCCCGAAAAATGATTTCCAGTGAGTGAAAGACCTATTAAAGATGTGATGTTGAAGAAGTTTGCTGGAACATGACCACTTAAGTTGTTCTCACCGAGTGCCAACGTTTCCAACATGTGAAGCCTACCAATAGGTTCTGGGACTTCACCTGTTGGAGAGTAAAATAAAATAATGAAAAACTAAAAACATTGACTTCAATTTCTAGGCAATCAATCCATGTATAACTCATCAAAACCCCAAATTTCCTTTCAAGCGATTGTGACTTTCTCAACTTAAAAGAATTTTCTTCACATACGACCTTTGACCTTTGCGTCCACTGCAATTCGCCAACGTAAAATACCTCAAACTGAACAGTAATTGTGAGGTAAAGTTTTGAAGTTGAGCATCCACTCGCGTCTCTTAATTGTGATTAGAATACTACTTTCGGTACACCATGATCTAATTGGGCACGACTCGAGGGGAAAAATGGTTTCTCTCAATTAGCCTTTCTTGAAATCGTAGAAATTTACTAGGAAGTAATCTCAGTCATGGGTAGATAAGAGGGTTCATCAGAATCGGAGGAACATATTTGTATTCCATTATTTTCACTTCCTAGCCCTTCAAACCCACCAAAGAAAATCAGTTTCTTGTTTAAGTTAAATAAAGAAAAGAATGTGGAGGCACTTAATTTCCTTACAAATATTGGTATCGTTTAGCATTTTCCTTACAAATATTGGTATCGTTTCAGAAATGTAATTGGCTCAAATAATTTTCGAGGCACTTAATTTCCCATCTCTATCATGATTCATGATCTTGATGAATACATTCTAATTGAAAACTGATGAGGTCTTTCATCTCCTGTGTATAAACCTATTACGCTATTTAGAATGGACATTGGATTTAGGAATTAGTGAACTTTCTGTCATGGAGCTTTTACTTTCAGGGCCACTGTAAATATCTCGACAATTAGTTCAAGAGGTGGCAATGAATTCATATTACACTTCAATTTCAAAATTACTGGAACAGTTACATTCTCTTCCCAATACCCAGTTCTTTTCCCACTGAAAACCAGATTTCCCAATTCACAAGCCCATCCTGTCTAAAAACCATTTCTACTGCAGTGGCAGTTTGGAGTGGTGATTGAAAAATCAAAATGTGGGATGAAAAATAAAGGTTGCAGGAGATCAGAATATTATTAAACTTCATCTACACGAAGTGATATTTCTCTAAAGTAGTCAGATAGACTGTCTTCCTCCATGCACATTTAAAACCGATGGCTCATTTGATTATCAGCCCTAAATTCAATACAACCGAGCTATATGTTTTCACCAGCATGAACAAAAGCTAATTTGAATAATCTGGACCAAAGAAATACATGGTTTTTGCATGTGGATTGGAGCCAACACATTATCAACCATTTTCATATGAATAATCTCGACCTAAGATATACAGTTTTTTATACTCCCTAATGACACCATCCATGACACTTAACAGAGGTAAGCCAACTATAATATCCACCAAAGAAAAACATGTAATCATTGGTAAACGTAAACACAGTTACAACATAAGATCCATAAACAAAAACTTATTCATATATTTTCAACATGGTTGATACTCTTTAGTCCGAGTAATAAGACAATTTTATTCTGAAAATAAGACAATAGAAAATAAGAATTACATTCTAAAAAAAGACAAAAGGGAATAATGTTACGTAACCCAGGCTAATCAGTTTTTGTAGATGGTCTGAATTTTAAAGAAAAATATAGTTCTAGGTACCGTATGGAGCATGAATCTATCCACTTCTTCGTATGAGCAAGTGTCAAATTGGAAGTCTTGGCATACTTCCAGTGCAGTCCTGTACATATACTGTACATATACTATGAAGGTAATAATTGTAAAACATGGTGTTCCTAGAGATTATGAAAAGTAGCTATGATTATCCAGTGACCGTTTCACTTATCCCTTAAACCTTTTCATTCCCGCACAGTAAGAACTTTTTTACATACTACTTTTGCGAATGAAGTTCAAAGGAAAAGGGTGCTGGGAAGATGTAGGATGCATGTTATTATATGAATTTAGAAGTACTTTCCCGGAGAAGATCCTCTGCCGAGTAGGGGAGGCTATTGGGGGGGGGGGGGGATTTTTGGTATATGCCTTTCCCTGAACATGTCTTTGCTTTATACCTTTGGCTGAACTTGGTCTTTCCAATCTACCCGGCTATGTAATTGATTGCTAACAAAGTTCTTAACAGGCAAGTGGTCCCAAGTGTTAAAGAAAAAAATTGTTAAATTACAAGGCTACCCTCCTCACATGCAAATTAAAAACAGACGATCTCATTCGTCTGGGTTTGTCAATTAGGGTCGTCTGGGTTTGTCAGTTAGGGTCGTCTGGGTTGGCCAAACAAGGTCGTCTGGGTTTATCAATTAGGGTCGTCTAGGTTTGTCAATTAGGGTCGTCTGGGTTGGTCAAACAGGGTCGTCTGGGATGGTCAAACAGGGTCATCTGGTTTGTCAATTAGGGTCGTCTAGGTTTGTCATTTTTATTCTTTACACATTTTTTTTTTAAATAATTACTCTTCTGGCATCCTAAACCCTAAACCCTAAAATCATGAAACACAAAACGCTAAACCCTAAACCGTAAGTGTAAACCCTAAAATCATTCAAATATGTTATTCAATAATGTTAGGTGTAAACCTTAAACCTCAATCGAAATACTTTGTGATCAAGTAGGACTATAATTGTGATTCACCACTCAATCAAACCATCGATCTTCACTAATAAACTCAATCGAACTAGTAATTGATCAAATCGAACTACTGTTCTTCACTAATAAACTCAATCGAACAACCAGTTAGGCAAAATAAACTATCAATTGTGACTCACTACTCAACCGAACTATCAATCTTCACTAATAAACTCAATCGAAATACTTTGTCATCAAGTAGGACAATCAATTGTAATTCACCACTCAATCAAACCATCGATCTTCACTAGTAAACTCAATCAAACTAGTAATTGATCAATCGAACTATCGAACTATCGTTCTTCACTAATAAACTTAATCGAACAACCAATTAGGCAAAATAGACTATCAACTGTGACTCACTACTCAACCGACTATCAATCTTCACTAATAAACTCAATCGAAATACTTTGTGATCAAGTAGGACTATCAATTGTGATTCACCACTCAATCTAACCATCGATCTTCACGAATAAACTCAGTCGAACTAGTAATTGATCCAATCGAACTATCGTTCTTCACTAATAAACTCAATCGAACAACCAATTAGGGAAAATAGACTATCAATTGTGACTCACTACTCAACCGGACTATCAATCTTCACTAATGAACTCAATCGAATTAAAGAAAAAAAGATTGTTACATTTTTCTTCGATTGGTAGATATTCTTAACATTTTTTGTTTGTCTCTTCAATTGGTACATGTACTTTAGCATATTTTGTTTGAAGGGGGTGAGAAAAAAATACAAATATAATCGCTTAAAAATATTTATCAATAATAAAAAAATTAGAAAAAAAAACTGCGTCTAGTAAGAATTGAACTCACAACCTCTTATGTGATAAGCAACCAAGTAACCAACTCCACCACTAAGGATAGTATGTCTGTAGCAATGTAAATATTTAATATACTATCTGTTTCTTTTTAAAAATAGACAAACCCAGACGAACCAAATCGTCAGAGACGAACCAAATCGTCTGCGACGACCTAGTTCGTCTGTTACGACCTAGTTCGTCTGGGATGAGTTGGTTCGCCACAACTTGCTTCGTCTTGGACGATTTGGTTTGTCTCAGTCGTCTCAATTTCATCCAGATTGAGTTAACTCGTCTCACTCCTAGATCTAACTAATATCAGTCCACAATTTTTGAATCAAAGGTCTTAAAAAAGAGTTTTACCATGAAATTTGAAGAGAAAGTCATTACGATGCGAGTGGAGAGAGGGAAATAGATTTGCCGGAGGCCGTAGCGACCATGGAAACCGATGAAGACGACGAAGCAATTGCAGAGAAGGAAAGGAAGAAGCCATGGAAGCAGATGAAGAGAAAAGAGAAGTTGTAGATGAGAGAGAGACAGATTTCTCAAAAAGATAAGGACAAAGATCTGATTTTTTTCTAATAAAATGATTAATTTTATAAAATTGTTATTATTTTTAATTAATTACACTTGTTAAACTCAAACGAGGTCAATAAGTGATTTTTAGTCAATGCCGGGTAGATTGTAAAGACCAAGTTCGTAGCCGGTTTAAACACCAATTTATTCCTATTGGGGTTAGGTGTTTATTGACATTTTTAAGCTAAAGAGCACATATAGTTTAGTTACAGTACGTTATAGGTTAGATTCGGTCAAAATCATAAATACCAAGTTCCCTATCAAATTATGAATTATTTTAAAAATATTGTTCCTTGTATGAAGTACCCGACCCAATTGCCATTAGCTTATTAGATTCTGTCAAACCCACACTACTAATATACCACCACCAACCCATAAGGAGTTTCTTTCTAGTGAGAGAAACTGGGTCTTGTGACCTTCTCAATTCTCAACTCATCACCCCCCCCCCCCCCCCTCTTCTACTGACCTTCCCAATTCTCAACTCACCAGTTCCCCGTAACCAAGCATGATTCCACTTCTCAAAGCCTCTCTTCTTCCTCTTTTTCCGATCTCCTAGTCTTCTCCACTTCCCTTCTCCACTGTTTTTTTCCCCTTTTCTCTCTTCACGGGTGATCCCCTATGGCGTTTCCCAATCACCCATCCGATTACTACTCCGTCCAAACATCTTACCAACCCTGTTCATACCATCCAAATTTCATCCATCATAGAGAGTTGGTTGATTTCCCCACACCGGATCTGCACTCATTCGTCCCAAAAAGGATGAAGCTGGAAAAATGTCTAGTGGCATTCTTCGTTGATTACATTGTTTGGGACAGTAAGACAATCTCCACGGCAATCAACCAGTTTTGGAAGCTTGCGGGGAGGATCAAAGTGAAGCTTATGAATGATCATATGTTCCTTATGGAACCTGAGAATGAGGACGACGCTGAAGACCTGGTCTTAGGGAGCCCATGGAATGTTCTCGGCTCGCTTGTAGTGATCAAAAAATGGACCCCCAACACAGTTTTCTGCGACGAACATTTCGCCCTAAATGACATCTGGATGGAGATCAAAGGCATCCCAATGGAGTACATCAACAACTCACTCATTCAAGGCCTTGGCAAGGTTGTTGGTGAAGTGGTTGACTACGAAGGAGCTGATGAGGAAGTTATCTGGCCCCTTATAGCAGATACTGATGCCAACGAGGGAGATGCCACCATGCACGTAGCCCAGGGGTTTGTGGATGAGAAGCACTTGGACAAGATGAGGGTTAAGGTCAGAATCAATATTTTTGACACCCTTATTCCTGGATGCAGTTTTGAAAAGGATGATGGGGAAAAAATCACTGCCCTCTTCAGCTACTCGAAGGTCTTCAGAGTCTGTTTTAGGTGTGGCTGCATTGGTCACTCTGAAAACAAGTGTCGTCACTCTTTAAGCATTGCGTTCAATCGCTACAAGGAAAGGATCGCGAGAGCTAGAGAAACCTCTGGATATGATACGGTGTCTCACATTGACCAGCCTCTGTTCACTAGAGCTCTCAGGGGTATGACTAACTCAAATGTTAATCGTACTACAAGGATTCGGGTTGCTTGGAACCGCCCAACGCGTCGTATCACGGTCAGAAAAGGCGATCATGGTGCCTGGTTTACCTACTTTGAAAGGGTAAACGCGAGGCAAAGCCTATCCCAGCAGCAGCGTGCCCCAGGGTGGGAATTACGTGAAAACATTCAAAGAGCCTCAGAGAATCAGCAGGTTCAGGGTCCTGAAGGGGGTAATGGGACCATTCTTGGGCAAACTAATCTAGTGGTGAATGTGGAAGGAGGCCCGTCGACAAGAATGGAGGTGGCTCCTGCTGCAAATGCAGAGGCCTCTGCTGGGAAGAGTTATGGAACCAATCCTGATGAAATGGCGGACCAAGGAGAAAAGGAAAACCCTAAAAAACAGAGACTCATTGAAAAGCTTTTTGAGGTTTCATCCTCCACCTCCGAGAAAGAGTTGAAGCACTGCTTCTACGCTAACAATATCATTGAAACTAAATATGGCTTCGCCAAAATGAAGTTCGGCTGGGTTTGTCAAAATGTAGAAAAGGGTGAAGAAGCCACGAGTAAGCCGACGCATATCACCATCTCTGACTCTGAAACTGATCATAGCGATGGAGGTGACGGTTATGTCAAGGACAGTGGTGGCAATATCAACCTGCCGGAGAAGTGTTGCTGCCACCAGAGGGGTAAAGGTGGTTGGATTTCAGACTCAACTTCTAGTGAATCTAACAATCATAACAGTTTGGGTTTCGAAAAGGACGCCGTGGCCCTCATTAAGGGGAAGATGGTTCAATGTGGTGAGAAGGGGAAGCAATTGAACAACCCGCCGGATTCAATGGAGGTTGCTGTCGCTGTGGAAGGCTCCGGCGAAGGAGGTGCTGCCGGCGGTAGTCCTCGAGTGACCCGAAAGAGGGCTGCATGGAGGAACGAACCAGCCTCGGAAACTGCTGACAACCCTTTGCGTGTGCAGACGGCACCTCTGACAAAACGCCGCCGCATGCAAAACCCTACGGAGAAAGAAAGCCCTACGGTGAACGGTACCCTCGTGCCTCTCTCTCCACTTTTCCATTTTAAAATTATTAGTTTTTCAGTTTTTTATTCACAAAACGTTTTTTATTCACTTAATGTTGATTGGATAAGTCCTAAGTGGGATTTTCTATCTTTTAATAATGATTTGTTTTATCCTCTCAATAACCATCCCTACTTTTTAGGTGTTTCTTATGTTAAAAGTGAATCTCCTTTACGTAAACAATCCCACTTTGCAGATTTGTCTTATCATCATAACTCACCTTTTATGTTTGTCTTATTAGCTCCTGATAAAGTTTATGTTTTGATTAACAAGCAATCTTCCTGTCACCCTCTCTACTATGTTTATTTTATTGCCTGTTTTTTGCATGGTTTTTGTCCACCTAGGCGGTTCAACCATAGGCCACTCGCCCCCAATCTCTCAACCCTTCCCCTCCTCTTTACTTCAACCGTTGGGCCTCAAGATTGGTCCATCCCCGCTACTCCCTTAGGCCCGCCCTGCATCAGTGTCCCTATAACCCACCCTTTAACCCATTTTTTAACAACAGCCCCGTTGGCCGCTATGGGCCTTTGGAGCTCAAAACCAGCCTCTAACCCTTCGTCCTCGTTGGCCCTGCCAACACCTACCCCCTGCATGGCTATTACGACCAAAAGAAAGAATGAAGCTCTTGACAGCCCCTCCCTTGCCACAGCGAAAAGGCTGAAATTCTCCAAATCCATACTTGGTTGCTACCCCTCGGCCTCTAAAGCCTCTTATCCATGTAAAGGAAGGGGCCCGGGGAGCCACTATGGCTTTGATGACGAATTCAGAGCCCTCCTTGCTTCGGAGGACCTAGACTCACCTCCACCTTCTCCTCCATCAAATCATAAACCTCAACCAAACAAAAGACCCCGAGAGATGCCCGCTGCCGCCCCTATTGTTCTCTCTGTTGCACCCACTGTCTGCTCCTTGGTGCCTCGTAAGAAACAAAGGATTGACTGTCCCGACCCTTGCTCTGACAAATGTATTGTTTACTCCATCTCAAAGGTTTCCGTGGTTGTCCTAGAACAACCACGGCGGTCGCCATGATCATTGGTAGCTGGAACTGCAGAGGGCTGGGCCACCCTCTGGCAGTTCATTCAGCGCATAAACTGGCCATTGATCACAAGCTATCGCTTCTTTTTCTTTCGGAAACTAAGTGCTCTTTGTTGGAATCTAGTTGTCTCTTTAAATCGTGGGGCTTTGACGCTACGTGTGGTGTTAGTTCTACTGGGCTAGCTGGAGGCCTATGCCTTGGCTGGAAAAACCATGTCAATGTCTCCCCCCTAATTGCTACTAGTAATTTACTCATCCTCTGTGCCATCTCTAGTAACCTAGGATCTTTCTTTCTTGCCTGCATCTATGGGTCCCCCTACTATGATCTCAGGAAGGAAACTTGGGACGCTATCGATGCTCACCTTGCCTCCCTGAACGACCCTCTTCTCTGTATTGGGGATTTTAATCAAATCCTTCATTCCTCCGACAAATGGTGTAGGAAATCCAGGTGGACCCCCGGCATTAAGGACTTTCGGGATTTCCTTGGAAACCTCAACCTCTCGGAGATTCATTACAGTGGTTCTAGATTCACGTGGACCAATAACAGACCCCCTCCTTTCACAACTTTCGAAAGACTGGACAGGGGCTTCCACAACCCAGAATGGGCCCTTAAGTTCAATAACTCTTTTCTTCTTAACCTCCCCATTATGGGATCGGACCATGGCCCCTGTATCTTTCATATTCGTAACTCTTCTAGACCAAGATTCAGGCGTTTCCACTTTGAAGCTTTCTGGCTCCGGTACCCCGAATGTTCTATCATTAAGGAAACCTGGCAGAGGAACTTCTTTGGTTCCTCGGCTTTCCGGTTTGCAGCTAGATGTAAAGCTCTCAAAACCAACCTATCCGCTTGGAAAGTTAAGGGAGTTGGATCCTTAAACCAAAGAATTGTCTCAACACAAAACAGGCTTCAAGAAGTCCACTCCTCCCTTGACAACTCCAACTCTGCCATTGAAGAGAAGCGTCTCAGATTGGAACTGAATGACCTCCTTTCCCAAGAAGAGACCCTCTGGGCCCAAAGAGCCAAAATCAAGTGGCTTAAGGAAGGGGATAGGAACACCCGTTTCTTCCACAAGTCGTACAAAAAACGTACGGCTAGGAACAGAATTGAGGGCCTCAAAGACCCCTCTGGAAACTGGGTGGAGAAACAAAATGATATCTCCCAACTTATTACTGAGCATTTTGAGTCTATTTATCATAGTGCCTCAATGATTGAGAAAGAGGACATTGACAACTGGGACGGTTGGAATCTGAACTTCCCTACCCTCGACGACCAACTTGTTAACTCCCTCAATGCGCCCATCTCCCCCGAAGAAATTAAAGAGGCGGCTTTCTCTTTGGGGGCGTATAAATCTCCTGGTCCGGACGGGCTGCCAGGGATTTTCTATCATAAAAATTGGGAGATTGTGGGCCCCTCGGTTGAAGAGGTTGTTTACTCTTTCTTTAATAGGGGTTTTCTCCTTAAAGAATTTAACTACTCCTTCCTCGCCCTTATCCCCAAAACTCCCAACCCAGAGAAGCCAAGTGAACTTCGACCTATCAGTCTGTGCTCTTTCATCTATAAAATCATCTCAAAAGTCATAGCCAACAGAATCAAAAAAACCCTCCCCTTCCTTATCTCGGAACAGCAGAATGCTTTTGTCCCGGGTCGCCTAATTTCTGATAGCACTTCGCTAGCCAATGAGGTTTTCGCCAAAATCAAAAACACCAATAAAGGGACTAACCACTTAGGGGCTCTTAAATTGGACATGAGCAAAGCTTTCGACAGGGTCAACTGGTACTTCTTGGAAAAAGTTCTTAGAAGGATGGGCTTCCCAGATAAATGGGTTAACCTCATCATGCAGTGTGTCTCTACAGTCTCTTTCTCGGCTATGGTAAATGGCCAACCTGGCAAAAGGGTCTTCCCCAAGGCAGGGCTCAGGCAGGGGGACCCATTATCCCCTTACCTCTTTATCATTTTCCTTGAAGCACTCTCTGTCCTCCTCTCCAATCTCGACACCTCTGGTACCTGTCCAGGCATCAGCCTTAGTAGAGGGGGTTCTAGGCTTTCACATCTATTCTTTGCGGATGACTGCCTTATCTTCTTTCAACCCTCTCTCTCGAGTTGTGCCGCTCTCAGCATAGCAATCGAATCTTTCTGCAAGGTCTCGGGGCAGGAGATTAATAAAGCCAAATCCTCTCTTACTCTTAGCCCAAACGTCCCTAGTGACCTTGGGGCTATCTTTAGTGAGTTTTTGGAAATTGGAATTGTCAAAGGAAATACTTCCTACTTGGGGCTTCCTGTTGTCACGGAGGGAAAAAGAAAAGACATTTTTAGCTTCTCTAGGGATGCTATCTCCTCGAAATTGGAGGGTTGGAAAGGTAAATATCTCAATGATGCTGGAAGACTGACCCTGGCTAAGGCTGTCTTATCTGCCCTGCCTACGTATGTCTGCTCCACTTTTAAACTGCCGACCACCCTCAATGATGAAATCTCTAACCAAATCCTTAGATTCTGGTGGAATCCTAATAAGAGGGCCCCCCTTAGATTAATTCCCAATGACACCCTCAGCCTTTCTAAATCAAGAGGTGGTTTAGGCTTGAGAAATGTTAATTGGATGAATCAAGCTCTTCTGGCTAGCAAAGCTTGGAGAATTCTGAACTCTACTAACACATTTGTTTCCAAGTTTCTCCTTCATAAATATTGCAGGAAAAGTACCTTCATGGAGACGAGTTGTCCTAGCAATGCCTCGTGGGCTTGGAAAAGCGTCATGTTCGGCCGAGACTTGCTTAAGAAAGGTTATAGATGGCAGATTGGCTGTGGGGATAGTGTCAACATCCTAACAGACAGATGGATCCCAGGTCTTAAAGAGCCTCTTGCCATGATGTTTGGTGCGGACTTTCTCAACCCAGAAACTAAGGTTAAGGACTGGATCAGCGTTGGGGATGATCAACAGTACTGGAATGCCCAGCTTATAAGAGCCCACTTACCGGACTTCATTGCCTTCAGAATTCTCGCCATCCAACTCCCATGCCCACCAAGGAAGGACAAAATTATCTGGCCCTTTACGAGATCTGGAAATTATACCACTAAATCAGGGTATAACTTCCTTAATGAAGAGCGAGCTCCCTGCTACCTCCCGGCTGGCCATTTTATCTCTGACCAATGGCCTCTCTTGGATCAAAGTTTTTGGGGCAAAATTTGGGGCCTTAACATTCCTGAAAAATGGAAATCCTTTCTTTGGAAATGTGCTCACCAAAAGCTTCCGACAAGATCTCTTCTCAGCCAACGCTTTCAGACAATCCCTGACTCTTGCCCGCTTTGCAATAACAACGAGGAAACCCTTAATCACCTCTTTTTCGAATGCTCTCGGGTTAAACCCTTGTGGGGAGATGGAAACTCTGTCCTAAATAATAACCCCTCTTTTGATGACAAGTTCCGTAAGATCATACTTTCCAAAGATTTTCAAGCTATCCACACTATTTGAGGTATATGGAGAGGGAGATGTGGCACTGTTTTCAATGATGGGAATGACTTCTCTGTGGAGGCTATTCGGGTTGTGATGGAAAATGAAAGGACCCTGCTCAGCTCCTCCGTCCCAACCCCTCAGTCTCGGCCACAAGTGACCTCACAAGTTGACCCCTCTATCATCATCACAAATCATGTAGAGGACTTGAGCAGCCCCATCAATATTAAGGATATTTATGTTGATGGGGCTTGGAGAGCGGACGCTCTTTACTCTAGTATGGGTCTCCATACAATTGGTGCAGATAGTACCCCTTGGATTATTGGTTTATGTTGTTTTGCCTCTAGCGCTCAGCAAGCGGAGTTACTTGCTGTTGAGCATGCTCTTAAATTTGCAGTTCACCATAATCTCGATCATGTTAATATTAATACTGACTGTATGGCTATTATTTGTTTTCTCCAGGGCATCTCAAGCCCGCCCATTCAGGATGAGCCTATCTTGGGAAGAATTTGGAAATTGTCAAAACTTTTGAAGTATTGTAGTATCACCAAAGTCAGCCGTTCCATGGTTATGATAGCTCATAGAGCTGCTCGAAGTACTCTTTTGGATAACCACCCAGTCTAGTCCTTGTCTTTAGTTGTTCTCTTTCTGTTGAAGTATTGTAGTAGTAGTGGTAGTCTGAGTTAGGTGCGCCTTAGTGTGTGGTTGTAGTTGTCTCCTTTTCTCTGTGTTGAAGTACTTGTCTCTAAGGGGTATGCCCCTTCTCTTTGTACTTTGTCTTTTGGTAATGGATGACCTTTCAACAAAAAAAAAAAAAAAAAAAAAAAAAATAATAATAATAATAATATACCACCACCACCACATTTATTTACCATTGCAAATTTGACCTTTGTTATGACCTTAATCACCGCCGCAGATCTAGTTATAACCAAAAATCAAATCCTCAAATGGGTCTCCAATCCTAAATCAATATTGAACTCAAATTAATCCCATAAACTGAAACCCTCAACCGAGCCGCGAAGTTGAGATTCCAATCCTCCTCTTTACTCTTGAATCCTTGCAAACACAAACATAGAACGTGAAGAACTCAAAGCTAAAACCATTGCACTCGAGTCTATTCCAGAGCAGGAAGGAGGTAAAAATTGCAATTGTTATTTGCTCACACATCGAATTATACATCAAAGGAAATAAACACAACAGAACATAATTTACGATTAAGTTCCTGGAAATTGGTGGGTGCGCTGATAGAATCGAATTCAATAATTGGAGAATTCTTAAAAACATGGTTATGCTATTGAACCACTAATCTTTGTGAAAACAACCACGGGAATCTTTGTGAATTCAATAATTGGAGAATTCTTCCAAAGATTCCAGTAGTTATTTTGTTCTCTTGATAATCAAAGTTCTGTAAAGGAGATGGTTTCCGCTGATCGTTCTTAGCGTTGTTAATTGTTGGAGTAGAAGAACTTACCCTGGCTCCCCGGATCAAACAATAGATGTGGATACTCTCATGTGAGTCTGCACCTGTTAAGCCGGAAGGAGCAGAGTCCAAAGGCAACATAAACCTGTATGAACCGTGCTATGTTTAGGAGGCTTTGAAGAGACGGCAATGGGTTTTGGAACGATTGTTAGGGCTTTAAAGTTGCAGAGGCGCCGTTTGGTGAAACAACGCGGGAGGTCAGGTATGTTTATAACAGGGGCATGTTTGGCTATTGATTGGTTTAATGAGGGGTATTTCAGGCAATCCGAAAGTATCAAGAACAAATCTAGGTTAGGAACAATAAAAGGTTAGAAACACTACAAACTTTTAAGTAGTAGAGATAAAAAGTGGTGTCAGCTACGAAAAGTAATTTTTCTCCTGACTGTGAGTTTGGGTTTCGATTAGATCCTTCTGGGTTACTTGATAGTAGTTCTTTTACTCCATGAAGAGTAGAAACACTACAAATGTATATGATTTCTTTCTAAATAACTATAACTACTAAAGCTTCCTAATCTTTTCATAGCTTGGTAGTGTAGTTTTTGTATCATTTTGCAAATTTAATCATATACCCAAAGTTGCATCAAAAAGTCAAACATGACTAATTACGTCATTATATACATAATTCCAAAGAAGACATGAACAAAAATCAAAACTTTGTTCCAAGCATACATTCCAGAGTGATCCTTTACTTCGATCAAAGATCTGTGTAATAGGCGTTTGATTATCCAGATAGAGTTGTGCTATATCATCTACAGATAATTTAGATTAATTTGGACATAATTGCCTAATACCGTAGAACTAAAACCTACTAAGGAAATGGTGGACGCTAGGGAAAATAAGCAACTAATAAGACCATTAAGAAAATGACGAATTACTAGAAAAGAGCTGTTGAATCCATAACCATTGACTTTACTCAAATTTTTTAAGCAAACAACTAATCAGCACATAAAAATTCAAAGAAATCAAAAAAATCCCTTTGGCCTTTGCCTTCTCCATTTCTAAATATGGAGACTGGTGGCTCTGATACCGCCAAAATTCACTGCGGAATGTATCAGTACACAAATTGAATAGTAATTGTGTACAAATTGAACGGTAGTTGTGAACTAGAGCTTGGAAATTGAGTATTTACTCATCGTGTCTCTAGTGATTCGAATTGCGATCTAATTTGGCATGATTACAGGAAAGAAGAAATTTAGATCTAATTAGCCATATGCTTGAAATCGTACACAGAGTAAGAAATATGTGCGAAATTAATTCCCGTCATTTGCAGGTAAGTGATAGCCTGATAGGTTTATTGGGTTCTGGAGACCAGTATCCTATTACATTATGTGCACATCTAGCACTTCATACCCACCAAAGAAAACCAGTATCATATTAAGTTAAACAAAAGAAATGAATATGCAAGCTCAACATGCACGACTATGAAATTGCTAGTTTAACATTTGCATGCATTTTTATTCTTAAATTCATCATAGTAGAATGTTCTACATGACACTGCACAACCCAGATCTGTAAAAGCATGGCATGTGTCTCAAGCTGGTTTATTGAAAATAACAATATGAGCAATAAGAGTAAACGTGGTCTATCAGATTGAGACATACCTATGAAGTGGTTTTCTCCAATTTCTATCCGATTGATCGATGTACAATTTCCTATTTCCTTTGGAATGCTTCCACTCAAGCTGTTATCATAAAGATTAAGACTCTCGAGAGAAGTCATATTCTTAAAGATAGATGGCGGTATGGAGCCACGAAGGCCTGCGGACTCTAAAGCTAGATTCTTCAAATTGATGAAATTGGTCCATTCACTGGGTATGTCACCTGCAATATGGAGGACTGACTTAAATTAGCGAAAAAATAGTAAGAAATGTCATGTGTTTGTAATTTTACTAACTGAACGACAAAAAGATGCACCCTCAGTGTACAAAACTAGCTGGAATGCTCACCACTGGACATGGTATAAATAGTTGCCTCCTATGTCACAACTTGTCATCTCTTTATGTTGGTCTCTTGAAAGTCTGTAGGAGTTGTTTTTTTTTTGAAAGCTGTAGGAGGTTTCTAATTGTATCAAAATGACTATCCTTGTTTCTCAAAAATGACTCTATCCTTTACTTCAAGATTACTAGAACTACTATAACTAGTTGATCTTATCATATCGTTGTAGAAGTTTTATCATGTACTTAAAGTTGTGTCGAAAAGTCAAACATGACAGAGTAAAAATTGCCAAAAAGACATAAATAAAATCAAAACTTTCCTCCAAAAATACATTCCAGATCTATTCTTTAATTCGATCGAAGTAGTGTGATAGGCCATACTAGCTGTACTAACAAGTCCTGTAACATTCTTAATGTTGCGGAGAAGATTTCTTAATTCTGCAGGGCTAAAACAAAAAATATAACCCTTGGACAGGACTTGAGTGTCAGTTGAAGCTTAAAGAATGTCAAAATATTGAGTCAAATTTACTTTCGGATCCTTTCCGTCTTTGGGTGTCAGTTTTGCGTTGGTCTGGTTGCTTAGGTGAGTCGCTTTGGTTGGGCTAGGGTGCCGAACATACGAGAGTTTGATTTATCAGTGTCACACACACACACACACAAAGGTAGACCTAGTCCTTGCGGTATTTTTAGCTAGGACAGTCTATTTTCTTATTCCAGTCTATTTTTAGATCTTACTGTTGATGAATGGTTTCCAGGGAGTCGGGCATGGAGGGACTTAGAGTGCAATTAAGGTGGACAGTTATTATTTTTTTTTTTAAACGAAATTCTGTTAATATAGTTCAGGCAGTTAGAATGCTGATAAATGCTTTCTAATCTTCAGTTAGTGAATTCATGAAGTAAAATTCCTAAATTTATTGCTCATAATCAATTTTGAATGATCTTTTTGGAAAGTATTCATATTGGTCAGCAGAAAAAGAAAATGGAGTAACTAAAAGTGTTGGGTAGTATCAATTTCACCTTCCAGAGTGTTACCCCCGAGGAATAATATGTTCAGCATGGTCAAGTTCGCATAAGAACTTGGTATACGTCCATGAAATTTGTTATACGACAGCGACACTACCTGAAGCTGCGAGCAGAACTGTAGATTGGAAGGGATGCGCCCTTCCAATTCATTCCAAGAGAGTGAAAGAATCCTTAGATTCGACTTCCCGGTGCATATATCTGCTGGAAGACTTCCATAAATTCCATTTCTAGCCAAACTAAAAGATACAAGCGAGGTGAGGTTAAATATGGAACGGGATATTTCGCCACTCAGTTGATTCTGAGACATGTTGAGGTTTTCTAGCTTGGAACAGTTGGATAAAGAAGGTGGAATAGGACCTGTAAAGCTGTTGTTCTGAAGAAGCAAGTGCTTGAGTTGAGATAAGAAACCAAACCATGGAGGAATATTACCACTGAAGCTGTTGAAACTGAAATCAACGAAACTGAGTCGATGAAGACCAGCCATTTCTTGTGGCAGTTGGCCGTGGAACTTGTTGTTGCTGATGTCGAGAAATGCAAGGAAGGAAAGGCTTCCTAAATTTGAAGGAATGGTGCCACTTAGGCCCATGTCACCAAGGTCCAGGGCAACAACTCTCTGGTGTCGAAGACCACATGTAACACCTATCCAGTGACATTCTACCGAAGTTGTATAAGAATCAGAAGTCCAGTTGGTGTGCAGTGTGTTGTTGGTATTGGAAGTCGTGAGCAAATGGTCTCTGAAAGCAATAAGGGAAGATGTATCTGTTGTGATATCAACTGGCGGTTTCTTAGCCAAACATGTTGGGAAGAACCAGCCATTGTGTAATAGTGGAAGCAATAACACAAGCAAGAAGAAGAACATTTTTTTAGGGAAGGACAGTTTGGGCCATCGGTGCAAGATGAAGGAGGTGTGTGACAGTGAGGGAGGGACAGTTTGCTTTGAACAAGTCCTCACAATGAATTTCTTGTTCGATATTTTTTTTTCCTTGTAACATCAAGTCTATGCTGACACATGATTTATTTTTATCACTTGGATTTATAGTTTAAAAGAAGTTGACTCTAGTGATCAAATAAAGATGAAGCCGGCTGCTGAAGAGGTTGACTAGGCTCGGTTGGTTGGTTGGTTGATCTGCATCTATCAACCTTGCTATATGATTTTGATTCAAACTTAAGTTTCTAGTACAGGAAGAAGACTTATCTTGATTAATTTCCATTCTAACAATTAACATGAGCATAGATAACTAGAATGATTGCAAAGGATAATACTACCTCCGTTTCTTCTCTATGACACCGGTTTGACTTTTACCACTATTTACGGGGTCACTTTGACCCGGTGATTTGGGTAGCAAAACGATGCAATTTTTTATAATCTTTTCATGGTGTTGTAGAGTAACTCTATAACATGGTGAAAAATTATCAAAAAATCGCATCGTTTTGCTATCCAAATCACCAGGTCAATGTGACCCAGATACGAGTCAAAGAGTCAAAAAGTCAAACTGGTGTCATAGAGAAGAAATGGAGGTAGTATTAATAATTAAATTAAATTGTAGAGTTGACTAGGAGGTGGAGGGGATACCTTGGAAATGAACACAAACATGTGGGGGTGGGTGAAGGCAAATCAATATCGTCGATAATCACCACCTACTCTGAATTGCGGGGTCAAGAATGGCGTCAGACTTACAGACCATTATCATCTTTCCAGACCATCGTCTTGGGTTTCTTGGTTGATGGTTCATTGGTTGAAAATGGAGGGCGAGACAACTCTGTCATGGATAAATAAAAATGATGAGAACATGAAATAAGCTATGGAGTAACACAGAGTATTCCGAATAGCTGCTAAGGGAACTGATGTCAACAGTTCAGGAACGCAAACCACTCGAGATGATCTAGATATTGGAAATAAATGGTACATAAAGACCGGGGAACATACGGCATTTGGATAGACTTGTAAAGCTGTTACTCTGAAGATGCAAGTACTTGAGTTGAGTTATGAAACCAAACCATGCTGGAATATATTCCCCTGAAGCTGTTGAAGACTACCATCAAGTGATGAAGAACTGCCATCACCAAAGGGAGTTCCCTGGGGAATTTTGTTGTTGCTCATGTCAGGAAAAAAAAGGTTTCCTAAATGCGTAGTGGTAGTAGAATTATTGGTACCAGCAATAGTCCAGCTGTTCCGGATTAATAGTCCAGTCTGCCAATTAAGCATGTCAACTCATTCATCGTCTATCTATATTTTCATATGATTTTAATTCAAACTTTCGAGTTACAGTAAGAAGTCTTGATCTCAACCCTAGCAATAAATATAACAATAATAATAATAATAACAATAATAATAATAATCTAAAAAAATAAAAACAAACAAACAGAATGATTTCCAAGCATAGATATGTAGAATGACTCGTATATGAACCTAATTTGGGAGTTGATTAGGGATACTTTGGAACTGGACACGGCTAAGAAAAAGAAGTTGACTCTTCAACTAATGAATAAGTCGACAGCTGGTGTACACACACACACACACACACACACTTTGAATCAAACTTTATAGTAACAAACTCAGATGGTAACATGTGCATAGATATATGGAATAATTGCAAACCATAGATCAAAACCAAGTAATATTACTTAACTTGAGAGTTGCATTGGAATACCTTGTAACATTAACATGGCCATGTGTGTGAGTGTGTGTGGTAGGTGAACCCAAATCAACATTGTCGATCATCACCAGCTACCCTTAATTAGGGGTTAAGACTGATTTGTAGGTGATCAAATTTGTTATTTTCCACACTCCAGGTGCCGATACTATGAATACTGAGCCTTCACCCTCCCTTAAGAATCTACGCCTGTGTCTTAGCAGAAACACATATTCCCCATCACATATATTCATTACATCACTTGTAGGAACTCCCTTCAGTTTAAAGTACATTACAGATCCACTAATAAAAAAAATTCCTTCTTTTTATGCCGCCTCGGAGTTGTCTAAACACCACAGTGTTGCTCAGGTTGCATTCTTCGCTTCCTCTTCTACTTTCACTTGTTCCTGCCACAAAAAGTACGATTTAGTACTTAGGATGAATTCAGGAGAAACAGAGCAAATAAAAACACGCAACACCCAATATTAATCTTTACCGAACTCCTAAAACAGAATTTAGGAAATGCTCCCACAAGTCAGGCAATGATTTTCCATCAAATTCCTCCCTACCCGAAATTCAAATTCATTGCAAAAATTCTACCTGCGGAATGAGCTACGAAGAGGACTAAACAATCCATTCTAAACCAGGCATTTGTGGGAATCCTAAACTACTACATTTAGAACCTTGCTTTTATCCCACACATCGGCCCTGTTTGGATATTTCGGTTTTGTTAACCTCTACAAAAAGTTAACCAAAACTTCAACCCAAAATTTGTAGGACCCACATTCCACTCATTTTTCTACTCACATAAAAGTCAAAACCTCAAAACCAAAACCATTAAATCCAAACATCCACCTAGTTTAGTTAACCAAACAAGCTCAACCTTGTTATCCAAACAGGGCCATCAAATCAAAAATGATAACCCCAAGGGTTTGGCCAAGTGGTGAACACTAGAGGCCCAAAGGTTTGCTCCAATTGAGATAAACACCAGTTCCCATTGAGATCACTGGATCTTCAGCACTAAGAAGCCTTGCTTATATTGCATATAAATAATCAAGAATGACTTAGATAAGATATTGATCATCGAAGGAAAATACTATATATTGAATTTAGGGCACAACAGTCAACTTATTTTCGTTAGCCTTTATGAAGTTGCAGTTCACAGACACTTTATATCGCAAAATAGTACTCACTCTCTCCATGGTTACAAGGATTTCGGGTTTAAAGAAAGAGCAGAGCTAGATGCCTTCTTGGCAATGTCCATGTTCACAACAGACCTACTACAACAGGGATAAAATGGAGAAATCATGAGGTCCAAGGTTAGAGTCCTATATACTTAACAGTATATCAAATCGAAGTTAGTAACCCAAACCCAGAAAAAAGAGCTGCAATAATGCTTTCTTCTGAAAGAACGAAAATACAACGATCACCATATGAGAGGGATAATACCAATATAAGCTCATCTAGAAACCAATAGTAGGAGAATATGTTTTTGAGTTTAAAACCGATAATCATATACGAGGTCATTCCCTTTAAAACCACTAGTTCTACCAGAATGCGGCCAGGGTAGAAGAACCAAGTGGCATTCCAAACACAAGCATACACGAGTAATGACCTGCCCTTTTTATCGCTAAGAACATGCCCACTCGAGGAGTGAAAAGATATATCCACTGTGTTATGCTGGGCATCACATGAGTAATTAACATATTCCTCATTACCAACTACTTTCATCAGCTTCTACCTCCCAACTAGTACTCGAGAATAGAAATTGTATTATTTAGAGTAGGTCCGTTACAATAAGCCCAGAGAAGCCCAGTTGAGAAGGCACCGTGGAAGAAACTTCAGCTTCACAAGAAAGTATTAAAGAACAAATATGAAACCGAAGGTGTAAAGAGAGACTTACAAAGGGAATGGAGACCGCCTGTGAGAAAACCAGATGATGAAAGTCGCCAGGACTGTTCGGAAGTGCAATTTCCCAAATGTTGCAGAACTCTGCTGAAGGAAGAAATCAACACGTCCCCTTTTCTCATCGACCGGGAAGGAAGAATTTAAAAGTCCAAAAAAACAGTAACTTCAATAGCACAATCCTTTCTCTCCCCATAATATTAAAGGTTATCAAAACAGCTCTGAACACAAGTACACAACAGAAAGTCTGGCCATCTAAGTGGATTAGGGTATATGGATCCAATACTTCAGGGTGCATAAGCAACCATGAAAGTGCAGTTGCAACCATG
This sequence comes from Linanthus parryae, assembly GCA_023055425.1. NCBI lineage: Eukaryota > Viridiplantae > Streptophyta > Magnoliopsida > Ericales > Polemoniaceae > Linanthus > Linanthus parryae. The sequence continues at coordinate 26,220,863 of JALGPY010000011.1, read as the reverse complement.
AATAAGCAATTTTTTTTTTTTATAGACAAAATGGATAAAAAGTATCATTTCCCAAACAGAGGGGGTGAAAGTGTCTTTACATCAAACTTGAGGGGGTGAAAGTGTCGTTTTCCCTACTTAAAATCCAGAGAAGAAGAAACACACCCAAATCAACATCAATTACAACCAACAGAAACACCATTGTACTATCTGACGGCCTCTATCAAACCAACACCAACATGGCACTTCAATGTGAACCACTCTATCTTAAGGCCTTACTCCCTCCGTCCCACCAGGTAGGTGATTAAGTTAATCGGGTATCATTTGGGCCTAGCGATTTGGTTAGTCAAACAGAGCAAGAATTTGATAATTTTTGCATGGTCTTATAGACGCTAGTTTACTTCACAAGACCATGCAAAAATTATCAAATTCTAGCCTTGTTTGACCAACCAAATAGCTAGGCCCAAATAATACCCGATTAACTTATTCACCTACCTGGTGGGACGGAGGGTGTATTTGGGTAATAACAATATAGACAAACAATTCAGTAATACAATTCAAGATAGCTTCAATTCAATTTGGACACTGAACTTGGATATAACAGACAAAAAATAATTGGGTACAGACTTTTGGATTCAAAAAATCCAAAATCAAATCTAGCCCTAACCCTAGAGTTAACCACCGAAGCCGTAGAGAGTGCGGCCCTGGCGCTTGAGAGCATAGACGACGTCCATGCGGTGACTGTTTTCCGGCGAGCGTGCTCAGTGTAGGTGACGGCGTCTCTGATGACGTTCTCGAGAAAGATAGATACGCAAAGCGTATCGATAAATTGAAATACTGTAAATAAAAGAAGAGATTAGAGAGACGAGAGAGTAGGGAGACAGTGTAGGGAGGGATTGATTATTTCATTGCCTGGCATAATAATGAAGAAGTACACTGCTTAAATAGATAATACTAACCCTAACCCTAGCCTATTGGGCCAAGCCCGTATTATTAATTAAATAAATAACTGAATAATAAAATATTAAATAATATTGATACGGATACCGTATCAACTCCCCCACGCTTGAAAATCGCCTTGCCCTCAAGGCGGACGTTGAAAAATCGCTTTCTATTTTTGCCCGGATCGAATTGACGTCGAACTGTCTTCAAAACGCCACTTCGTAGTGTCAACTTACCACTAATCATGCCCGGATCAAATTGACGTCGAACGGTCTTGAAATCATCTTTTTGTAGTCCCACTTTAAGCTTAACTAGTTTCTGCCCAAAATAACTAGGCCCAAATACAATGTGGCATGCAATAGCTTGTCGTCTAAGAACTGGACGAGGCCCATATAATCCTGCATAATATTTAGAGGGCGAAATGGGCTCAAAATTATACCCAGAATAGTGTAACTCGTATGGGTCCTGAAGCCTACTGTAAGAATTAGGCACAAATGTTGTATATGCTGAAGTGGGTCTGATCTTGGAATTGGGCCCAATAGTAATCTCATCAGATGGAAGCCCATAATTTGCCGCCCCAAATGTTGAGGTAAGCTCTTGTGAAGGACTAAGTCCAGTTGGAAATGAAAGCCCAACATCACTCAGTAGCCCAAAGGGAGTTTGAACCCTAGCGAGCATTCCCGTCTGGTGGCCATGGAAGTCACCAACCACCACTATGGATGTGGCTGTGTGCTGTGGGAACGACGATGCCACTAGCGGACGAAGGGAGCCGGTTAAGTCTGGGGGTTCGAGTGGATTCTGAGGTGGGCTAAGGCGGTTTCGACTGATTACACGGCGGAATCGATCTGTGAGGAGGTCGAATCAGGCGATTGTTTGTCGGAAGGTGGTCGACGGGAGAGTGGGGTGTTTGATTGGGTTCGCCGAAGGCGTCGGGTGGGTCAGGCGGTACCGGAGGCTTCGGCGATGGCGGCGCTAGGGCCGTCGGGGAAGGCTTCAGCTTTCCGATTGAAGCTTATGGACCATCGCGGAAGGCGTCGGAGGGTGCGTGCTGTGGCTGCGACGGTAAAGGTGGATGATTTGGTGTGTGCTGAGGTGGCGGCCATGGAGTTTTAAGGTCGTGGGCTGGCGGTTGGAGTGAGGGCAGCAAGTGTTGGTGGTTCTCCGGCTTCAAGTGCGGGGGTGGGTTTGAGGTTGGTAAGAGAAGTGGCTGTTGTGATTTGCAGGGCAGAGACGGTGGTGAATGGATGTGTTGGGTCTGGGCGACCACGGCGGGGAATTCGCCGGTCTGTAACTGGGTTGGGGTTAGAGGCGATGATGGTTTGTCCAACGGAGACAGGGGCGTCCGTTGTTGATCTCGCTGCTTTTCGAGTGGCTGGGTTTGTGGCGGAAGGATAGTGGAAGGGGGCTGGACCTTCTAGTGATTGGGCCGCTGGGCTTTGTACCTGCAGCGGCGGTTCTTGCTGAAGTTGCTGCTGCTGTTGCGTTGGCGGCGACGGCGGCTGTTCTTCATCTAGCAGTTCGTCAGCTCTAAGGATGTGCTGCAGGAGACAAAACTCATCAATCGAAATCAATCGGAATTGATTCCGTCTTACTTTCAGGCCTTCCAGATCTGCTCGGGAGATGTACCCGCTGGTTTGAAATCTTTCCAAGCCTGCAATGGTGAGACAATTGATTGTTTCACCTTGCTGGTAGAGCTCGTCGATCTCATCGAGGAGCGCTAGTTGGACCCCTTTCCGACTGAGATTGACAATCGCGAACGGGAGATCCATAGAGTCCGGGGGCGAGCGCCGCGAACGAAAAGTCCGACCGACGCTCTCAACGAGAGCACCAATGATAGGTAGAACGTATCGATTAATTGAACAAACAGATAAAAGAGAGGGAGAGATACTGATAAAGGAAGATAAAGGGAGAGAGAGATTAGAGATCCGAGAAATACATCTTTATTGACTGAATAATGCTGAGGGAGTACAACTGTTTAAATAGATAAAATGCTGGACCCTAACCCTAATCCTACACCTACGGGCCAGGCCCGGATTATTAATAACCCAATACTTAAATAAATACTAATAAACTAAATAATTAAATATTATTGATAATATTGATACGGATACCGTATCAACTCCCCCACGCTTGAAAATCGCCTTGCCCTCAAGGCGGACGTTAAAAAATTGCTTCTATTCTTGCCTGGATCGAATTGACGTCGAACAGTTTTCAAAACGCCACTTCGTAGTCTCAACTCGCCACTAATCTTGCCCGGATCAAATTGGCGGCACGCGAGCTTGCGAAAATAACACAAGCCTAATGGGGGGTGGTCCAAGTTGGCGTAGCTCACATAAACTGGCTGACCCAAATTATCTTGGTAAGCTATAGAATGTTTGGGCCCAAATACTTGCTACAAAATCTAATAAGGCCCAAAAGAAATTTTAATTTCATTGGATGAATTGAGTCCAGGGGTATATTCCGGCCCAAATATGGGCCCAAATTCATTTTGAGCCCTAATATCCATCTTCTGAGATGATGGCGTTGGTGGCGGACGGTGAAACAGCGGTTGGAGGCGTTGGAGGCCAGAGGGGTCTGGTGGTTTCGGTGGGAGGCCGTCGGAGATTGGAAGGGGTTCTTGGGGGTGTGCTGGCGGCACTGCTAGTGTCGGGACTGGTGGCGGCTGTTGTGGGTTCGGGTCTGGGGGTTGATGGTTGAAGAGGCTGGGGTCGGTCAGTTGGAGGTCGGCGTCGGCAGTTATGGTCGGTAGTTTTCCGATTTGGGGCTAGCAATGGGTAATTGCTCAATGGGATGCTTGGTTTGTGGAGGAAGATTGGGCGATGGCGGTGGTTTGGCCGACGGTGGAACCGACGGTGGGAGGGGTGATGTTATAGCCGGATTTAATGGCAGAGATGGGCTCGGATCTGGCGGGTCTTCGGGGATTGCAGGTCTGCGATGGTGATATTCGACGGAGACTTTCGAGATTGGCGGCGTGGGTTTGTTTGCCGGCGTCCATGGCGGTTGCGTCACTTGCAGTGACTGTGGCGCAACCTCCTGGTCCTGTGAATCGGCCGTGAAGGAACCCTCTACTGTGGCTGCTAGGCTCTGTTGGTTCGGCGTCGTTTCCGTCGGATTTTGAGGCGGCTTGATTTGTTTTGGATGGGTTTGTTGAAGCTGCAAGTCTTGTTGGGTTTGTACCGCCGGCGGCTGTGGCCGCTGTTCTTCATCTAACGGCGCCAGTTCGTCGGCTCGGATTATGTGCTGGAGGCGACAAAATTCATCCGTCGAAATCAATCGGAATTCTTTCCGACTTGATTTGAGGCATTCGAGATCCGCCATGGTGAGATACCCACTTGCGTGGAAGGTTTCTAGGTCTGCCACGGTGAGACAGTTGATTGCTTCACCCTGCTGCGCGAGCTCGTCGATTTCATCGAAAAGCACCAGTTGGACACCCTTGTGACTGAGACCGACAATAGCGTATGGGAGATCCATGAGTCCGGGGGCGAGTGTCGCGAACAAAAGTCGACCGACACTCTCAATGAAAGCACCAATGATACGCAAAGCGTATCGATAAATTGAAATACTGTAAATAAAAGAAGAGATTAGAGAGTAGAGAGAGTAGGGAGACAGTGTAGGGAGGGATTTATTATTTCATTGCCTGCATAATAATGAAGAAGTACACTGCTTAAATAGATAATACTAACCCTAACCCTAGCCTATTGGGCCAAGCCCGTATTATTAATTAAATAAATAAGTGAATAATAAAATATTAAATAATATTGATACGGATACCGTATCAAAGATCTTCAACACTCCTCTGGTCTCTTCATAGATGAGGCCGCTGATACGCTTGACGCCGCCGCGACGGGCGAGTCTCCTGATGGCCGGCTTGGTGATGCCCTGGATGTTGTCTCGGAGGACCTTCCGGTGACGCTTTGCTCCTCCCTTTCCCAAACCCTTGCCTCCCTTCCCTCTTCCTGACATTCTCTCTCTGCTCTGCAATTGGGGGAGATTTTGTTTGAGCTGTGTTTTGAAGGAAGGTGAATGAAAGGGTCGTTTATTTATACCCGAGATGATAAGTGGTTTTGTGACCGTCGGATTAGTTTTGATCTGTGTGGTATTCATTATGCTAAATTGCTAATGATAGCGATCCGCGTCGACGAAACAATGCAATCTCATTGGTCCATAGAGTTACCAATCGGATTGCGCAAGGTTTGCCGCTTCTTTTCAATTGAGAGCATGTTCGGGATCCTTTAAAAAACAAGGAAAAAAATAAGAAAAACATGCTAAAATTAGAATTAAAAAATTATTTGATATGTGCTGAAAAGTAGAGCTTAAAATTAAAAATGTATTTGGCAACACGCCAACATTACTAAATTTCATTGTTAATTTACTTGAATATTATTTTTACGTACAATATTGATATATATCTATTATTATATCTCCAATCAGAGTTGGAATACCTTTTGATCTCTCTCAAAAATTATTTTTCCTGTGAACAGACCCTTCCACTCCAGACTCTCTCTGTGTGAAGAAAACTTGCTCTCCATTTTTGTTTCGTCAATCATAGGGGCTCGCCGCCGGCAAGTCCCTTGTTCTTCTTGTTGTTGGTTTTTTGTTGCTTTCTATATGTATTTTCAGTTTCTACCGTCTAAGAGCGGTTTTCCTCCGTCATATGACGACCAACTACCGCATTAGAGCGGCCAAATACCGCTTGGGAGCGGTTCTCTTCCACCAATGGGCGGCCAACTGCCGCCTAGGAGCGGTTCTCTTCCGCCAAGGACCGGCCAACTACCGCCTAGGAGCGGATCTCTTCCGCCAATGGGCGGCCAACTACCACCTAGGAGTGGTTCTTCCGCCAAGGAACAGCCAACTACCGCCTAGGAGCGGTTCTCTTCCGCCATAGGGTGGCTAACTACCGCCTAAGTGCGGTTTTTATCAACAATAAGGTACTAATCTACCGCATAAGTGTGGTGTTATATCTCACATGGTCTTGCAGTTTCGCTGTGAATTCTTATGGAGTCCGAATTCTGCTATCGTGATAGACGAATTATTTTCTTCACCCCTCCCGTTGCCCCGGATGTTGGAGGACAAAAAGCATTTAAGCCAATTGGTGGTGAAGTTTGAGCATACAAAAATTCAGGAATCGTTTGAAGCGATAATTTCCGATTTATTCTTCTTAGAAATTTACAAATTGTGTAGGCAAGATAATGAAATGTGTAACATTAAATTGTATTTCATACTCGTTTCATCCATTGTAATTGTGATTGTTTATGATGAATGAAAGTGTTGAATACATTTAAAAAAAAACACACCAAAAGTATGTAAAAAACACCAAAAAAATATTAAAATTAATGTTATTTTAAACATTGTTTACTTTGCCTTTTTTAAGCAGGAAAAAAACAGCGCTGACAAAAGAGTTTCTCAGCGCCATCACATTTGCTCCGGTCGTCGATTCTAGCGACTTTGTGTTCTCCGAACGGATCTGAAACTTCCCGAACTCCATCTTTAACTTCCGATTTCAAACCCTAACCCCTCTCTTGCTGGACCCCGAAACGCCTCACTGAGAGAACAAAAGAGGAAAAAGCTTCGAATTCAAATGATCTCGAGGTGGTCGGACTTCGCGCGGTCCGTGTAATAAAAGTTGTGTGAATCCAAACTTGTTGCTAGTTTTATTTATGGGTAAATGACACAAAGCACCTCTGAGATATGGCTTATTGCCGGTTTAGAACCCTATTGTTTGGATAATACCAGAAACTATCCATTTACTGGTCTTGGAGCGAGTACAATAGCAACAACCAAAGGAAGTTGAGTGTGTTCATTTTTTTTCCAAAAGTTGCCTCCTCTTCTTCTAACAGCATCAGCTAGCACTCAAACCATAAAAGTCACACTAGGTACAACATTTACCAGTCACCCAGTTGTCCGGAACTTTATAGAATAATTTATCATTAAACGATCTCATACGAATATGTCAAGGTCAGAGCAACATAGCTAATCAAGAAAAAACAAATACATGTACTATATTGCTAAGATCATGTTTCCTTCAAGAGTAATGGAAGTTGATCTTCTTAAGCGATGCTAGAAAAGCCTTTGAGTTCTTCCTCTCCTTGGGTGAGTCCGCGGACCATTGCATTTACAGAAATGTGAACCACAACTCAGAATGTGCACCTCAACCAACCACCAAACAAACATAGACTCAGTGTTTCATAAATAGCAAGCAGATAGGCATGTTTCAGATGTAGGAGAGCGGGCGTAAAGTGAACTCTTCTCTTAAGATATTTCCTTCTGCATTGGAAGATGGGAATTGCAGCTATGGTTGGAAGCCAAAGTCGTATGCGTAGTGCTGCAACATCCAAGTGACCCACCGTAAGGCATTAGCAGTCAGTTGATAATTTAGAAAGTCATCCCAAAGAAACAGGGCATTGGTGCTCATGGAGATCAGAAAAAAGCTATTGCAGAAACAATGAGAAAATAAAGTTGTGAAATTAATAACAGAAACTAGTGAAGAATCCAAATTAAAACCATAGAACAAAACCACAACTAAATAAGGCACATACTTACATTGCTCAAATCAAGTTACATTTGCAAGGAAAGCGTTTTTTGATCTTCTTGAGCATTGATAGAACATCATTCATGTCCATTATCTCCTCGGGTGAATCATTTCAGCAATTGGAGGCCATTTCTAAGATAACTGACGCACACTGCACAATAACATTGACTCTTCCTCTTGCCACATTAAATTTCCATCTATAAATTTGATCACATGGCCTGGAAGTGACTGCTTTACCCAAAGTTTCATGTTCAAATCTCCATCAAACATTTCTTCTGTTAGGAAACGACATCGGAAGCCCAAGACGATCGAAGAGACAATGAACACAATGAAGAAACAACACGAGAATTAACGTGGTTGACTACTTTTTTGGCTAGCTACCTCCACGGACAAAACGAACCAATTTTATTGATGAGAAGCCAATACAATCAACCACACTCAATATGTCTCGACCCTAGGTCCTTATATAGGCCTAGGATACTGACTTGTGCCCAAAGAAACGGAGAAACATTCCAAAATTGAACAAGGAAACAACCCAAAACCACCCAGTCCTGATGTCTTCGCACGAAGACAATTGTCTTCGCACGAAGACACTGGCAATACCAAATCTTGTGTCTTCGTTCTTCTTCCTTCCTTCGCCAATTGCTTCGCCGTTTCGTCCAACAACTAGCTAGGAGCTTGAATCACCAAAAATATAACATCTTCAATGGGTGTCCTCATTGTAAATGCTTCCATCAACACAATGCCGAAGCTATTGACATCAAATTTCATGGATACTAGTCCTTATGTCCATACTCTTTTGTTACAACAGATAAATTATCTAACCAAGTGAACATGTTGCGTACACGTGAATAAAAAATTGATAGAAGAAAATTTAACCTGGTGTTTTGTATCCAATATTGGCCAATGTGTTGGTTTGCACAATACTCCATTCCTCTTTTAAGAAATTAGAGATGCCAAAGTCACTCACGTGTGCAACAATTTCTTCATCTAGCAGGACATTTCTTGGCTTCAAGTCACAGTGAACTACAAGAACAGAATTACCGTAGTGGAGATAATCCAAAGCAGATGCAACATCTATCACTATGTCTAGTCTCTGCTTGGCATCCAACATATAGTTTTGAGAGTAAAACCACTTCAAGACTTCCGTTAGGCATGTACTCGATCACCAATTCCATGAAATCAAGGTGACCTTGGTGAGGTTCCTGTGACGAATGTTGTGCAACATTTTACACTATGTGTCAAAACTTCTTATCGCGCATGCCGCCTGCAACTTAAACTCCCTTACAGCCCAAATTCTTCCACCAGCAAATACACCCCTATAAACAGAACCAAAGCTTCCCATGCCAAGTAAATTTCTCTCGTCGAATGAATTGGTTGCTCTCTGAAGCTCATAGTATGAAATTCTTTCACGTGTTACTGCAGGCTGCAGATCCTCCACGAAAGCAATTTGGTGTTTCTTTCTGCACGTCACAAACAGAATGGACAAAACAACTAGAATTAGCAAGGTGAACCCTATAAATACAAGCACAAATAGAAGTAATGTTCTTCTTCTTCTTTTATGATGCTTAGAAGAGCTATGCGGGACATGGAATCGAGGGGATCCCCATAGTGCTCCGTTAGACTCAAAGCTAACATATGTGAGGTTGTGGAATGGTTCCCCACTTGGTATTTCTACACTCAAATGATTAGCTGATAGGTTGAGAATCTTCAGATGGGAGAGTGCCTGCAATGAATTTGGAATCTCACTGGAGAGGTTATTGTAGGATAAATTCAGTTCCACCATGCTTAAAGATTGGTCAAATGACTTTGGGATTGAATCTTCAAATGTTATGTTCCAAAGAAAAAATATCCAAGGTCTGCAGGCTCCCGATTGCACTTGGGAGTGTTCCCGATAGTTAATTCATGGATAGGTTTATGTAAATTACAGCTCTTAATTAAGGTTCCAACATCTTGGGGTAAATAGCCAGTGAATGAATTTGAAGACATGTCTAGTTCCATGATATCTTTGAGAGTCCACAAACTTACAGGAATTCTGAAAGACAATTTGTTATCATTAAGATAAAGTTATCTCAAAGTAGTAATGTTGCCATGACAATCGAGCAATGGGCCGGAAAATTTGTCCCTTTGGAGATCCAACCGACCCAATCTCCCTAGGTGGCATATATCTTGTGGAATTGATCCACCAAGGTTGTTATCAAAAACTGACAACCGGTCCATATTTGATAAAACCTGGAGCCTATGTGGAAGAGATCCAATAAACCAATTTGACGAAAGATCCAAATCCTGCAAATTGCTCACATTTCCCATATCATGGGGGATCTTCCCCTTGATTCCGCAACTACTTGCTTCGAAGTCTTGAAGAGAAGATGTAAGGTTTCTAGATAAGGGCGGGAGTGGTCCATTTACTTGACACGAACTGATATATGAATTGTGTAAATGCATACAAGTGTTCAAGGAAGAAATGAACTTCGTTCCACTTAGTCTGAGATTGTTCTCTCCTATGTTCAGCCATTCCAAAAGCCTTGAATTTCCAAACGTTCTTGAAGGAGATGTTGGGTTTTTTTCTTGATTCAGCGATTTGGAAATATTAGGAAATTATTGTTTTTGGGAACTAGTAGAACTTGGAGAGCAAGTCAGTGTGGCCTATTTATAGGCAGCTGTACAAGAGTTCTAATTGAGTGAGTGGGTCGAGTTGAGTAGAGAATTGGTGAGAGATATCTTTGAGCGTATGTGTGAGTTTAGGGTTTCACAGATGTAGTCTATGAGGATGAGAGTATCGCGTCGACGTAGTCCGCGATTGTGTTGTCTCTCCGCTACGATGTATTATCTCATTGATATAGTGAAATTCTCCTCCTCCCGTGGATGTAGGCGGTTTGGCCGAACCACGTTAATTCTTGTGTGTCGTTTTTCTTCTCCTAAATTGTGTGTGTTCAGTATGTGATCGTGTTTTTTTTTCTTCCGTTGCGGCGAGAATTCGGGTCGACGAATAATTCCCCAACAAGTGGTATCATAGCCAGGTCACGATCCGGATGGAGCGCACGAAGAGAAAAGGAAGAAGAAAAAAAACATGGAAGAAAAGAATTTGAAAAAAAGGTAAGAAAAAAGGGTGTGATTGTTCTTTTTTTCTTTGGTTCATGGCTTCAAGTGACAAAATGGGCTGGTAGGTGTTTCTGTGATAAGGAATCATACCGGGAAGAGAAGTTATTTGGTGCAGCCGGTTGTTGGTACTTCATGTGACATGGAGACATCAATTTGGAAGGCACATAGGGCCAATGGTGAAATGGCGTGGACAAATTTAGGAGATAATGAGTGCACATGGTGTGATGTTGTTGTAGTAAGAACCAAAGCAGAGGGAAGTATCTATAGGGTTTTGATTCATGGATCGCGCAACGGAAGCATAATCAAACAAATAACCATGCAAAACCCTCCAAGGATCACAAGTCTAGATGCATAACGATAGTAAAGGTAAGAAATCATAAACACACCTTTGGGTTCTCCTTGATGACTTCAAACGCGAATAGTGTCACGTTCTCTATAGTTGATCCACGCCTAGAGTTGATCCTAGATCTCCCAAACTCCTTGGTGCTAGCCCGGAATAAGAGGAGGGTGAAGGAATCACGCAAAACGAGACAAAAGAGGGGCTTCGGCCCTCTTTTTGGCCGACGGGGTGAGGGCGGCGGCAAGGGGGCGGGTCGGCCTCCTTGTTGCTTGCTCTCTCTCCTTTTGTTCTCTCCCACTCTTGTTATGTTCACTAATGAGAATAAGTTATGGGGAAGGAAGGAAGGAGGGTCCTTTATATAGTCCAACAACTCCTTGTTAACTACCTAAAGGACTTATTCTAGTCCAACTAGAATTCAATTTAGTCCCTTCCTTGCAAATTAGTCCCTACAAAGTTTGCAAGGGTTTGCAAAGTGATCCTTCTAATTAATTAATCCAATTAATTAATTCCCAATCTAGTACAACTCTATATAGCATGTGACCCCATAGGTTCTATCTAGTTGGTAGCAACTATTTGCTAATATGGAGCGGTTTCTAGCAAAACATCCATTCTAGCCAACTAATAGAATAGTCATCTAGACAACCTTTGTACAAGTAATTGTCTCATCCCTTTGCCTCCATATCCGGATTGGACACGAGACATACAAGTCACACTCGTATATCCAATCCATAGTTTCTCGATCCATGGAATAGCCTTATTCGTGCAAATAACATCAATATCCTATATTGATTTATTTGAGTCTGGCCAGACATTCTATAAGCACTATCCCTCGAGTGGCCTAGGATATTTGCTCCCGTTATGTGGGAGGGGCAAATCCTCTCTACGTCCACTACGATCTCTCAGCTTGCTTCTCATTATATCCAGTACACGCCTTTATAACTACCCAGTTACGGTGTAGCGTTTAACGCTACCAAGATCACAATGATCCACAACTAGAATATCTAGTGACTTCAAGTCTAAGGATGACAATACCATTGCACCGCGAGAAGCACTTGTGACTCAACATAACATGTATGTAGCCTTCTCGGAGATGGGTCAATCCAGTGCAACATTCCGTAATGCACACCTATGTGTTGGATCGTGATATCTCCATATCAATCCAACCCCATACTAGTCTATAGATGATTGTCCCATTAATCATTATACTTGACTAGGGATATTTAAGATTAACAACACAATTGTAAATCTAAGGACTTCATTATATTAAATATCCAATAAATAATAAATGAATTTTCTAGCCATATACAAATTCATACTAAACTAGATTGCCTCTAGGGCATCTATTCCAACAGTCTCCCACTTGCACTAGAGCCAATCTGGCGCATCTCGTATGCCCATACTCCTAGTGTGCCCTTCATGCTTCCACTGCGTGAGAGGCTTCGTAAGCGGGTCTGACAGATTATCATCTGTAAGAATCTTGCATATCCGAACGTCTCCTCTATCGATAATATCTCGAATCAGATGAAACTTCCTGAGCACGTGCTTGGACTTCTGGTGCGATCTTGGTTCCTTTGATTGCGCGATCGCCCCAGTGTTGTCACAGAACAACTTCACTGGATCCGCAATGCTAGGGACCACACCAAGTTCAGAAACAAACTTTCTGATCCAAACAGCCTCCTTTGCTGCGCCATTTGCAGCAATGTACTCAGCCTCTGTTGTAGAATCAGCCACCGTCTCTTGCTTGGAACTCTTCCAGCTCACCGCTGCTCCATTCAGGCAAAACACATATCCCGACTGTGATCTAAAGTCATCTCAGTCGGTTTGGAAGCTTGCATCAGTGTAACCCCTTACACGCAACTCTTCCTCACCGCCAAATATCAAGAAAGCATCCTTAGTTCTTCTCAAGTACTTTAGGATGTTCTTGACTGCAACCCAGTGACTCTCACCCGGATTGGATTGGTATCTGCTTGTCATACTCAAGGCATACGACACATCTGGTCTAGTACATAACATGGCGTACATGATAGATCCTATGGCCGAGGCATAGGGAATCCTACTCATGCGTTCCTTCTCAATCCCATTGGAAGGACAACCACTCTTCGAAAGAGTGATTCCATGTGACATGGGCAAGAATCCCTTCTTGGAATCTTGCATGTTGAACCGTTTCAACACCTTGTCAATATATGTACTTTGACTTAGGCCCAGAAAAGCTACAGAGCTCCCACTAACCTTCTTGTAGACACAAGACTCATCTTCGTTTCTGATGAAGCCAAACTCTTTGACCACTTCATCAAAACATCGATTCCAACTCCTAGAAGCTTGCTTCAATCCATAAATGGATCGTTGCAGCTTACAGACTTTGTTGGCTTGCTTTGGATCCTCAAAACCCTCCGGCTGTATCATATACACGTCCTCGAGGAGATTCCCATAAAGGAATGCTGTTTTGACATCCATCTGCCAAATCTCATAGTCGTAGTATGCTGCAATTGCAAGTAGGATTCGGATGGATTTGGTCATAGCGACTGGTGAAAAGGTTTCATCATAGTCAATACCATGAATCTGTCTGAATCCTTTAGCCACCAATCGGCCCTTATAGGTAATCACATTACCATCCATGTCGATCTTCTTCTTGAAGACCCACTTGCACCCTATGGGCCGCGCCCCATCGGGTGGTTCCACCAAAGTCCATACTTTGTTGGTATACATGGATTCCATCTCGGATCTCATGGCTTCCAGCCACTTCTGAGAGTCTGGGCCACTCATGGCCTCCTCATAGGTAGTAGGCTCATCATCTATGAGCATTGTGTCACCGGAATCTGTTACGAGAAGTCCATACCTCTCGGGTTCCTGGCGCACTCTACTAGATCTACGAAGCTCTTGTGTTACCTGAACAGGTGTCTCCACAACCGCTTGTGATTCCTGTTCCTGTTCCATAATCGGTTCAGTGATTTGTGGTTCTTGAACTTCTTCAAGTTCTACATTCCTCCCACTTGCTTCTTTAGAGACAAACTCTCTTTCTAGAAACACGCCGGTCCGAGCAACAAACACTTTGTTCTCGGTTGGATTGTAGAAATAGTATCCCTTAGTTTCCTTAGGGTACCCCACAAATTTACACTTATCCGATTTAGGCCCTAGCTTGTCTGATTGTAAACGTTTTACATAGACATCGCAGCCCCAAATCCTCATGAACGACAGTGTGGGACGCCTCCCACTCCACATCTCATATGGTGTCTTCATGACTGATTTAGATGGAACACGGTTAATGGTGAAAGCTGCACTTAATAGAGCGTAGCCCCAAAATGACAATGGAAGATCGGTTTGACACATCATAGACCGAACCATATCCAATAGGGTTCGATTCCTCCTCTCGGACACGCCGTTCCATTGTGGCGTTCCGGGTGGAGTAAGTTGGGACACGATCCCACACTCTCTAAGATAGTCGTCAAACTCTTGGCTCAAGTATTTTCCTCCACGATCCGATCGTAGAGCCTTGATACTTTTGCCAAGTTGCTTCTCTACTTCATTCTTGAATTCTTTGAACACTTCAAAGGATTCGGATTTTGCCCTCATAAGGTACACAAATCCATATCTAGTGTAATCATCAGTAAATGTAATGAAGTAGACATAACCACCCCTGGCAGGCGTGGCGAATGGCCCACACACATCGGTATGTATGAGCGCCAATTGCTCACTAGTCCTCTCACATTTCTTATTGAAAGGGGACTTTGTCATTTTTCCCAATAAACAAGCCTCACATGTCTCATATGATTCAAAATCAAATGAGTCTAGTAATCCATCCTTATGGAGTCTAGATACACGTTTCTCATTTATGTGGCCTAAACGACAATGCCATAAATAAGCAGGATTTAAATCATTTATTTTAATCTGCTTGGTATTAATGTTGTAGACAGGATTGCTTAGATCAAGGACATAAAGTCCATTAAATAATTGCGCACTAAAATAGTGAATATTATTCAAATAAAAGGAACAACAATTGTTCTTTATTGAAATAATAAAACCTTCCTTGTCCAAACAAGAAATAGAAATAATGTTTATGCTCATAGCAGGCACAAAATAGCAATTATTTAATTCTAAAACTAATCCTGAAGGCAGAAATAGCTTGCACACGCCTATGGCCAACGCAGCAACCTTTGCTCCATTCCCAACGCGCAGATCTACCTCCCCTTTAGCCAATCTTTTACTTCTCTTTAGATCCTGCATATTTCGACAAATATGAGATCCACATCCAGTATCTAATACCCATGATGTAGAGACAGTTAAATTGGCATCTACAACAAAAATACCTGGTGGTGGTGGAATCACTATTCCAAGCCTCTTGTCCTCCAGATATTTTGGGCAGTTCCTCCTCCAGTGTCCAGGTTGACTGCAGTAGTGACACTCACCCTTAGTCACGACCTTGGCAATGCCACCAACAGGCTTAAGGGCTTGTTCCTTGGACTTGGCAACTGACTTTCCTTTGCCCTTGGAGGAAGAGGCAAACCTTTTGCCCTTTCCTTTCTGCACCATCATAATGGCCTTGCCCTTACCCTTGTTGATGCTCTGTTCAGCCGTCCTCAACATGTTGAGCAAATATGGCAGTGGTTTAACGATCTCGTTCATGTTATAGTTCATAATGAACTGTCCATAACTCTCGGGCAACGATTGCAACACGAGATCGGTTTCCAACTCTTGGCCGACCGGGAACCCAAGCCGGGCGAGATTCTCCAAGTACCCGATCATTCGGAGTACATGGGGTCCCACTGGGTTCCCTTCTGCCAGATGAATTTTGAACAGTGCCTTTGAGACCTCATACCTCTCTACCCTCGCCTGCTCCTGGAAGAGCTGCTTTAGATGTTCGATCATATCGACAGCATTCATGTTTTCGTGTTGCTTCTGAAGCTCAAAAGTCACGGTGCAAAGCATTAGGCAGGCCGCATCATTAGCGTCATCAACACACTTTTGATACGCCTTTAAGGTAGCAGGTGTCTGGTTCTCTGGACCTTCTGGAACATGCTCCTCTATTGCGTACAGTTTCTTCTCTTGCTTGAGAACAATTCTCAAGTTTCTGTACCAATCAAGAAAGTTGGTTCCAGAGAGCTTGTCCTTCTCAAGGACAGATCGTAAGGAATGTTGTGAACTCGATGAGTTGTTTGCCATTTGGTATTCTACAAAAAGGAAAATACGCAAGTTTTAGTATTTGTGAATTTTTTGACTATATTTAATAATGGCTAGTTTATTAAATATAGCTCCCACTATTTTTCTACGGATTAATAACCCTCAAGATATTAATGCGGAAAATATCCTTATATTTTCTAGTGGGCCAAGATCCATCTTTCATCTCCTTATGAGCTTGCTTTGGCAAGTCACCCATAATTTGACTACTTTAGGTAGGAACAATTCCAATTGCATCCCATATGCAACTCTTGGTTCAATCGGGCAAATAACTCCTTATTTATCCATCCATATGGATAATACCAATTGATTGCCTCTAGGTTTCTTAATCAAATTAATAGCCTAGTTGTGTTCAACCTCTTATCTAAACAATTGCACATTGTTACGTGCCATCGCATTCCATCATTATGAACCAAGTCGCCATGCTTTGGCACGCACGAACTTGATAAATAATGATGATAATGAGTTTTTAAATAACGAGAAGGCAAGAACACAATATTTAAAATTTGAGGGATTTTTAAATCAAATTTTAATTGTTTTGTTGATCAATATCAACTAATCTATCTATTTGAGTTTGGGCACAACTCCAAATAATAGATCCGGGTTGTCTAATTATCTTATTATCCTAATTGCATGCATCATCCATACACCAACCACACAAATAATAAGACAATAAATAAACAACCACATAACAGAAATTAAACGTGATGTGGATATGGCCTTTTCTAGACTAAGATAATTCCAAGCCAATGGAATTATCTATGAACCCTAAGCAAACACATCTCCATGCGTCTTGATCTTTTGGTCCATCCTTCATGGTCATGTGGAATGCTCCATGCTCCATGATCCATCTTTTGTGGCTTCTTTGGCTTTGGGCTTCTTTTCTCCATTCTTGGCTAACAATCTACTTTATCTAGCACTAGCTTATATCTATACTTAATAAAATAAATCTCACAAGTTGAGAAAAAAATGGCACGCAGGCCATAAAACCCTAATTAATGATTATAATTAATTGATCAGCTCGCAGGCCGTAAAACCAAACCACAAAATTAAACATCCACATCAAACCACATCCTAAGGCCATATCCAATCACCATGCGATTTGCACATAAACAGTTAAAATCCAATTTTAACGCGCTTGGTCAATTTTAATTGATTTTAGGATTTCTAGGGTTAAAACGGTCCATGGGCCCAACAATCCAATTGCCCGGGCCCATTAAAGTGAACCACAAGGCCCTAGGGCCGGCCCGGCCCAAAACCCGCAAGCTAGGCCTGCGGGTTAGGGCCGCCCGGCCCCTTAGGGCGGCCAAGCTTGGGCGGCAAGCAAGGGGGGCGGTCCCTAGGGGGGGCCGAACCTCCTCTTGGGGTTGTTTCCAAAACAACTCCCTTGCTTGGAGCCCAAGTTTGGTTGTTTCCTTGTTTTGGGAGAACTCCTTCTTCCCCAAGGATGCCCAAACCCTAGATCTAAGATCCTAAAATTTCTCAAACTCACCAATTCATGCATCCAATGCAAAAATTGGATCTTGTTATGAGTAATTATTTGACAAATTGCATCCCATGCTTGATTTGTCTTGTTTTACGCGATAAACAATCAAATTAAGGTGTAAAACAACAAGAATGTAACACATAAACTACGTTTATGCTCTATGACCTGTGGCTCTGATACCACTGTAGGGTTTTGATTCATGGATCGCGCAACGGAAGCATAATCATACAAATAACCATGCAAAACCCTCCAAGGATCACAAGTCTAGATGCATAACGATAGTAAAGGTAAGAAATCATAAACACACCTTTGGGTTCTCCTTGATGACTTCAAACGCGAATAGTGTCACGTTCTCTATAGTTGATCCACGTCTAGAGTTGATCCTAGATCTCCCAAACTCCTTGGTGCTAGCCCGGAATAAGAGGAGGGTGAAGGAATCACGCAAAACGAGACAAAAGAGGGGCTTCGGCCCTCTTTTTGGCCGACGGGGTGAGGGCGGCGGCAAGGGGGCGGGTCGGCCTCCTTGTTGCTTGCTCTCTCTCCTTTTGTTCTCTCCCACTCTTGTTATGTTCACTAATGAGCATAAGTTATGGGTAAGGAAAGAAGGAGGGTCCTTTATATAGTCCAACAACTCCTTGTTAACTACCTAAAGGACTTATTCTAGTCCAACTAGAATTCAATTTAGTCCCTTCCTTGCAAATTAGTCCCTACTAAGTTTGCAAGGGTTTGCAAAGTGATCCTTCTAATTAATTAATCCAATTAATTAATTCCCAATCTAGTACAACTCTATATAGCGTGTGACCCCATAGGTTCTATCTAGTTGGTAGCAACTATTTGCTAATATGGAGCGATTTCTAGCAAAACATCCATTCTAGCCAACTAATAGAATAGTCATCTAGACAACCTTTGTACAAGTTATTGTCTCATCCCTTTGCCTCCATATCCGGATTGAACACGAGACATACAAGTCACACTCGTATATCCAATCCATAGTTTCTCGATCCATGGAATAGCCTTATTCGTGCAAATAACATCAATATCCTATATTGATTTATTTGAGTCTGGCCAGACATTCTATAAGCACTATCCCTCGAGTGGCCTAGGATATTTGCTCCCGGTATGTGGGAGGGGCAAATCCTCTCTACGTCCACTACGATATCTAAGCTTGCTTCTCATTGTATCCAGTACGCGCCTTTATAACTACCCAGTTACGGTGTAGCGTTTAACGCTACCAAGATCACAATGATCCACAACTAGAATATCTAGTGACTTCAAGTCTAAGGATGACAATACCATTGCACCGCGAGAAGCACTTGTGACTCAACATAACATGTATGTAGCCTTCTCGGAGATGGGTCAATCCAGTGCAACATTCCGTAATGCACACCTATGTGTTGGATCGTGATATCTCCATATCAATCCAACCCCATACTAGTCTATAGATGATTGTCCCATTAATCATTATACTTGACTAGGGATATTTAAGATAAACAACACAATTGTAAATCTAAGGACTTCATTATATTAAATATCCAATAAGTAATAAATGAATTTTCTAGCCATATACAAATTCATACTAAACTAGATTGCCTCTAGGGCATCTATTCCAACAGTATCACCTACAGCTAGTCCACAGAGCTCCAAGTCTTCCAGGTAGGGATTGAGTGGTCCAAATTGATTCGTGTGTTCAGAGCTGCCTGTAAGTTCGATTGGGCTCGGCAGGAGTTGAGCCCCTGGTTTTTGGATGTTCCCGATGCGATGGTGAAGTTAGATCTGACAAAAGGCAGACATAATTTGCACATTGCTGACTATGCAGCGTATCGACGTGAATCGACAATCCAAACTTGTTCGGGTGGTTATGGCGTGCCTATAGATCGGATTGGGATGATTCAGGAGTCTAACCCTATATTTTTGGACGTTGCGGATTCATCGGTATGGTAAGAATTTTGAGATTCTGAGTGGATTGAGAAGATCAGAATAAATCTATATCAGCTGGCGATATCAAGACGACGAGATGCGATGACGGTCAATCAAGTTCAAGTCCAATCAGGTGGGGTCAATTAGAGGCATTTTTCCTAATTTAACATTTGATTGGCAACCTATGCAAGCTTCGGAGTGTGTTGAAAGTTGGAGCTGTTGTTCAAAATTGAGACGTAGCATTGGCTTTGTGTGTTTGTGAGCACGAGACGCAACAGTTGCGTAGAAGTCTGGATAGAGACGTGGGAAACTATTGCAAGTAAATTCACAAGAAGCTCCAGAGCATAGATTAATGTGGTGGATGATGTTGATGAGGCAATGTCATGGTGAAGTGTCCTGGTATCTTTGTGTGTGATTCGTGACGATAACTCTTGAGCAGGTTGAGGCACGAAGAGAGGTAAGTCTCAACGGGTCCGCAAAGCGGTGGCTTTGCATGAAGTCTTGGTGGTGAAGGTGTAGGATTGAACATTAGAAGCAACATCGCAAGGATGAGTACTAGAGCTGGCGTGGGGAAACACGTGGTTGACGTGTAAGGACGTTGAAGCGTGGTGATAGTGCAGGCGATGCTGCAATTGCAGGTTGTTCGAGATGAAGCTTAAGTGACGAGAACGGTGATGAAGAAAACTACTGCAGTAGTGAAGAGGCAGGGAGTCTCGTATTCACTTGACCTGGTTGGTGGTGATCTCTCCAATAATGAGCTAGCTATTAGAGAGATGGAGCCATACTACTAGTATTCCCAATTGCGGTTATTTCCTAATACTGGTGCAATTAGGATTACTTGGAGAGAAAAATATTTCCTATTTTAAACCTTTTGGCTGCACTGCTTTGTTCACAATAGTGGAAAGATAATCTTGGCAAGTTTGATGCTAGGAAGTGATGAGGGTATTTTTCTAGGTTACTCTTTGATAAGCCAAGCCTACAGAGTTATCAATAAAAGAATGATGGTTCCTTGAGTGAAGGTTTTGCATATTTGAATTTGAACAAGCATGAGTCATAAGATGAAGCTGATACAAAGATTGGTAGTAAGACTGGCTTGCAGGAACACAGAAAGAATTTCGAATCCTTGAAAGTGGTTCTCAAAGCCTTTAACTGTATCCCAAAGAACACAGAGTGGTTCACCCACTGCTTCAAATTCTCAAGGCCTTTAAAAGCTTCCTGGATAACCATAACCATGGACTCAAAGGAAAAATTATTCATCATCCTATCCAGTGGAAAACATCATTTCTGATCCATCTACTGGTACTCAGACTCGATCTCAATTAAAGAACTTATATATTTTTTGTTGGAATAGATGCCCTAGAGGCAATCTTATTTTAGTATGAACATTATTTTGGCTAGAATACTCATTGTATTATTTATGGAGATATTTAATATAATGAAGTCATTAGATTACAATGTGTTGTTTATCTTAAATATCCCTAGTCGATTATATTTATTAACAGGATGATCAACTATAGACTATTATGTGGGTAGATTAATATGGAGATATCAAGTCTAGCACATAGGTATGCATTAGGGGTAATGGTATACTAGATTGACCCACAACGAGAAGGCTATATAAAAGTTATGTAAAGTCACAAGTGCTTCTCGTAGTGACAATGGTATTGTGGCCCTTAGACTTGAAGTCACTAGATACTCTAGTTGTGAAATATCATGCTTTGATATTATCAAACGTTGGGCCTTAACCGAGTAACTATAAAGGTAGTTATCGGGCATGATAGGAAGCAAGCTTAGATATGGTAGTGATGTAGATAGGATTCGTCCCTCTCATATAACGGGAGAAAATATATGAGGCCACTCGAGGGCTAGTGCTTATAGAATGTCTGGCCAGACTCAGATAAATCAATGTAGGATAATGATGTTATCTGCATGGATAAGACTATTCTCAGAATCGAGAAACTATGGATTGGATATACGAGTATGACTTGTATGTTTCGTGTCCAATCCAGATATGTAGACAAATGGATAATACAATACGGTAACATTGGTCGCAAGGTTTGTCGGATTATTGACTATTTCTATTAGTTGGGTGGCATAGATGTCTTGCTAGAGGCCGCTCTATGTTAGTAATTGTTACTACCAATTAATTAGAAACCTATGGGGTCACACTCCCTATGGATTAAACCGGACTTGAGAATTAATTATTTGGACTAATTAAATAGAATGATCAATATGCAACTACATGAAAACTTAGTGGGACTAATTTGAAAGGTGGACTAATCCATATATGGATAAGATTAGTAGAGGGGCTAATATGTATTTAATCGGGATTTATTAGCTATATAAAGAGACTCCTGGTTTATTTTCTCATAATTGTCATAATTATTATCACACAAGAGAGAGAACAAAGCTGTCACATCCCACTCCCGCCGACCCCGATTAGCGATTAATAAAACTTTGCGTTAACGCGAGGAGGGCGCGACATGCCGGTGAGTAGGGGTGCAACTTGGGCGGGTTGAACTCGATCAACCCGAACTTAAATAGGGTCTGAACACATAATTTTGGTAATTTGGATGGGCTTGGACATAGATTCTCAGCTCGAATTACAATTAGGGTCGGGCTTAGGCACAAATATCGAACGAGTGGCTAACCCGAATTGCCCAATTTGCATGACCACTACTTATAAATATTATATTTTAAAATAATTGTGTAGCATATTTAACATGAATATGCTACTTTTCTTTTGATTATTAGCGATGTGTTTAATCATTGTTTTGTTTTTAAACTAGTTGATTTTTTTTCGCCAACAATTTATTATTCTCTCGTGTTTTTAAAGATCTATTAAGTTTAATGTAATAACTCGAATTCAACCCGAACCCGAATTAATTTATACGAATTTGGGTTCGGACGGGTTGACAATACTCTTAACCCGGGTCGGGCTGGGCTTGGGCAGCATTACAGAACTCGGGCTCGGGCTTGGACAGGGATGTCAACCCCTCCAGCCTGCCCGAGTTGCAGTCCTACCGGTGAGGCCTTGACTCGTCGAGAGGCTGAACGGGTAATAAAAGTCATGATCAAAAGATTGTATTTGAAAAAATTTGCGGAAGTGTAATTGACAAACTATTTTGGGGTCGTCTTGATAAACAATTTGACTTTTAACTTAATTGAAACTATTAGCAAGAAAAGAAAGTTATAACTTGAAAAGTTATGTACATTTAGCCGTCTCGACTCATAACGTAAGCAGAGCATAAAATTCGGGAAATGTTCTAAGTATCATACAACGGCTCATACAAGGTCGTGTATTACATAAATTTTACATTCTTACAAAAAATTAAGAACATGTATTGTACAATTTCTCCAAGTCGCCTTACACATTTGCAACATATAAGAACATTAATGCCATTGGTCCAACAAGCCAACACATATCAAGTTAACGTCAAGCTACTTCTTTCTTCTTACGTGTCCTTATAACCTGAAAATAAAGTTAATTTTAAAGGTTAAGCTCAACTAGCTCAGTGAGTTACATCTACGCCCCTCCGTAGGTTTGAAAACAAAAAGGGGCTAACTTCCCCATGGAGCGTCATGAACATAAGGCATAATCATACATACACATATACTTGAGGAACTTGAAAGATAATGACATTCATAAACATAACTTGTAACATAAAGAGAGAATTACGTAAAGCATAACTTGAGTCGTGTAAAATCATATTGTTCCAAGTAGGAAACTTTCTTTGTCTCTCGTAGAGTCCATAACGTACTTGCATATGTTTTCTTAGTGTCTTATCTTATTGGCCTGTGATAACCTTCCTGACTTAACATAACGTAGGGACATGTCCATCGCAACGACCCGTGAGGCGACGCGTGCGTGCTTATATTGCCCCGGCAAAAGGGCCGTAGCCTGCCTATACCCGACAGGGGGTTTCACTCCGGTACGGTGGCCTTTCTGAAATCCTGTTTTATCTTATGAAATGTTTATTTTCTTTGTTAGCATCCATGGGGGCATAAATATTTCACTCTCGTTAAAACCATACATACATACTAGTTGGGACAACATGAACATACATAACTTCGCAAGAAACTTGAGGGTAGGTACAAACATTTGGATGTAGGGTAACTCACCTTGCTAGCTTAAGCCATTTACTTAACAGTCCTTAGTCTAATTTCAATCAACTTAAAGCACGTGATCATCAACTCCGTCGTCACATAACTAGCAAAGAATGATACAAATAATACAATAATCTCTTAGCACGAAGTCATTCCAAACATAGCACATAATCACTTAGCATGAAGTCATTCTAACGTAGCACATACCTAAATCACTTAGCTAAATGACATTAATCTTGTGAATGCACATAAACTAACTCTACCCATATTCATAAACTTATAGTCTTAAACATCATATTAGATGCATATGAAGTGTCTAATGTAGCACATAAATGCAAGATGACATATAATGAAGTTAAACTTAACTTACATAAACTAGCATGAAGAAACTTGACAAATTTCTAAATTATGCTTATAAGAAAAGTGTGACTATCGCTTGTACAAAAATTCATAGAGGGCTTAAAATAATTATTTGGGACCTGAAATTTTGAATCAACATATATAAAGAGTTTACCCATAACATACTGTAATATCAAAATTATAAAGTTTTCTAAGTATTTACATAACATTTCGGATCTGTTTTGGTACGAAAACAGAGGCAGGTAGCAGCCTTGAACATAAATTCATAAAATATTCATATTAATTCCAAAAATTATGAAATATTTAAAGTAGGTAGATAAAATTTATGTGATAACATATTAAAATTTGGTAATCATTGAAGTAGTATAAGAACATGAAATTCATGAAAAACCGCACTGGTTTGGGGTTGGACAGGTTGTTAAAACAGAACCGGTTTTTGTCAGATTAAAAATTAAATACAAGCCCAATGAATCTGAAATTTTTAATATAGAAACATCACATACAAATACACAAACTGTAAATTTTTTAATTTTTTTTGAAATGATTAAGTATTTTTCCCGATTTTGTGAAAATAGGTTCAAAACATGAGTTTTGTGATTTTCCATACTTCAAAACTTGTTGCATGAAAGAAATTATCCAACCAAGATCTGAATTTTCACTAAAAGAATGTCTAAATCATATCAATCTCTCTACATATAACATCCTCTTCCATAAACCCCAAACAAACTTACTTTTGATGACATGCATGTATAATCTAGATGAAAGAGGTGAAAATTAAACCACAACATGATGAATTTTACCTTAAAGGATGATGTTAGATTATTCTTGAGCCTCCTAAACTTGTAAGATGGAGCTCCTAGCATAACTTGGTGAAAAATGTGAAGAAATTGGGGGTTGATCTTCCAATTTTGGAGATTTTGAGAAGAGTTAGGACATGGTAGCTACAATGGGGGGAATAGTTTCATAAGAGAATAGAGAGGAGAAGAGAGGTACGAATGGGTTTGGAGGAGGAGGAGAAAGTGGAGAAAGAAATGGGGAGGAAGAGTGACATGTGTTGGGAGTGGAGTGACAAGTGGATGGTTAGTTCATGCACATGGGGGGGATTGATTTGGTGCAACAATTGCACCGATTCTACCATTCTATGAGGTTCTAAATTCGACATATACATGAATGTGGCTATTCACACGATACACATAGAAAAACTACCACGTAATACTAGTATACCTAAAAAAAATTAAAATAGTTACTAACTCAATTTTTAATTTTCTCATACACTCTTCCAGTTTTATTCTTGTTTATTCTTTACACTAAAGGAACTAGTAACTAGAACTTAGCCCCCAACAATTATCATTTACTAAAGTGGTCATTTAATCTAACTATGCACATAATTTATTTATCACATATCTTGTAAGATGAAACTCGAATAATAAAACAATGCATTCAACTCTATTTCAAATATACTTATAACATTCATGAGCATGAGCTAATGACCAAACGTTAAATGAAATACTAACATATAATCACACATCATTTACGTGCTAATACGACTTAGAAATGTTGGTTTCCACATTCTCCCCACAATAAAGAGTTCGTCCTTTAACTCGCTTAACGCAATACTTATGAGGAGATAACATGCATGGAATCATAACTAACATAATAAAGCACTTACTACCCATCGAAAAAGAATATTATTTGATTGATAGGGTCATCAACTGCGTCTGGGCTTCCACGCTTATGAGAAGGAACAATACGTAGTGTCGTCACACTTTATACCGCTCCAACAGGCTCATAATTGTGTTAGAATTCCATGTTCCCCTTTAACGCTTACGAGAGGGAACAATACGCAGTTTCATCACACTTTGTACCGCTCCAGCAGGCTCGTAATTGTGTTAGGAGGGAGTCCATTTTCGTGTGCATAATGGGGAACAACTTATAACATTGTAATGTTATAGCTACTCAACCAGCTTACATATGCAACGACCCAACGCTTGATATTTTTAGTTCGGATCGGACATTAACATACTTAAATATTTTGTTAACTAGATTAACGACATACACATTACATGAGACAACTTGTTTGTCAATAAATCCATGTCATGCATAACCATACTATGCTATACATATTCAAACACACTTTGAAGGTATCATATTTGGCATATTAAAACATCTTATGGCATACAAGTCAATTATTTTACCTTTGTTTTGCACATAAAACGTGATATTTTATGTAAAACGTTTCATAGGAGTTCATATAAGAATATATTTTAAAGATGCTATACTTTCTTAATACATAAGACCCACAACAATCATATTATAAAACCGAGTAACATGACAAAACTAATCTCGAATGAACTATAACATGTATCACCCATATAAAGTTATACAAGAGAGTAATTTTACATGATTATGCATTCTTGTCATTCATACTTAAGAAACATACAATGATTTATTACTTGCACATATATCTTTCACACATACGGAAAGAAAATGTCGAGTAACATACGAGGCACATAAAGTCATAAAGATGTAGTAGTATCACTTAGACATGGCATGGTCAAATAAAAAAAAGATGAAATCATCTACAGACACATAAAATCAGACCACATACTATCGTCATCTTGTCATGGAGATTTTATAAAGTGTAATTCTAGTATCACCCATGGTACGTGACCACATAACATGAACCTGTTTCTACACCTCCATTTCTTACGTGTCATACTCTTAAAACATAAATCATAAAGTTTAAAGGTCATGTATTATGCACATATTATGCTTAGAAAAATACATAACAAATCAAAACCATTATACTATACTTGATTTATGAGCTCTTATCATATAATTGCTTCAATTTTATTCCTATGGGGCATACACAATACTTAACCATGTTCTCATAAGTCAACTTGTCATTTTTCTTATCTCATGTATGACTAATGCAAGAAAGAAAAACATAGAGAGATCAATCACACACATTCATAGCATTTACTCATAAACATATCATCGAATATCAAATTTGAAAGTGTGAGTGTGCAGATGGTAATGCAGCAAAGATACTCTGGAAGGGGGGGGGGGTTGAATAGAGTATGCCAACTTTTTGCAAAACTTGCTAAGATAAAGGATCTTGTGAAAGCTAGTGAAGTTGAAGGCCTTGAAAACAAGTTCAAGCCTTTGGAATGAAATACATTTTGGAATAGATCAGTTAAGTCTTTTTCAAGGCCTTGAAAAGAGTTTCAAACCCTTGAAAAACAGACAAGTTTGAATGCTGTAGAAACTGAGTAAGTAAAGAAACTATAAATGCAAGAGACAAATGATTTATGGAGTTCAGTCCACTTGGACCGAATCTCTACCTCAAGGAACTGATCCCTGCAGGATTTTCCATACAATTCTTATTAATCATAAGCTAAGCCCTAGATCTCAATCACAGACAGATGCCGTACTCTGTTACAACTTGTGGTTCTCCCTAACCTATCTAGTACCTGCTCTAGCTAACTGATTAACTAAGAATTCTCTATTGTTCACTTTGAAAAATCCTCGAGAATAAAGATAGAAATATTACAAAAAATTATCTACCAATAAAGCACAATACAAAAGAACACTAGAATGTAGAAACTCCAGTGGAGTATGCAGTGAACTTCTGTGAAATGGATTGTGAGAATGATGAACTTATTTGATGTTTGTCAATCCAGAATTGTCTCTCTCTTTTTGACCGTTGAGTGTTGTGTTTGTTGCTTCAGAAATGAGCTCTATTTAAGCTTCAAAAAGCTCTGCAAATCTTCCCAGATTTTCAGCAACAGAACTCCTATTTTGTAGGCAACAAACTTGACTCTTTGACAATCTTCTCCAATTGTTAAATGATCACAATTTCCAGAGATAATGTTGTGATCTTGCATTTTAATAGATTGAGAAGCTGTCATACCAGTCATATTAAACACATAATCATCTTCTCAATTATTTCCTTCCCTGCACAAGTCAGATTAGGAAATAATCTCTGCAAACTAAGAAATAAAATTCCCTGCAAGAACATAGCAAAACAGATGATATTTTATGTTCAAACATGTTAGAATAATTTTTCTTTCATAATAAAATAACAGTAAATCAATCATATTTGGAAGAGATATGAAATCAACTTAGAAGAGTTTACAGAAAACTCCCCCTGAGAATGTTCATGTAGGTTAAACAATTTCAAGGCTTTGAATCCAGTTTGAAGGCCTTGAAAATAACTATACTATTTTCAAGAATTTGATAACTGATTCAAGGCCTTGAAAGCTGATTCAAGGCCTTGTAATAGTTAAGCTATTTCAAGCCTTGCACAATTTGTCATCTTACAATCTCCCCCTTGATGAAAGACAAAACCAAATTCTGTTTGATCCTTAGTCTCTGCAAGAAATACTGATTAGTTCATAATTCATAATAACACAGTAATTCCAAAAAGATCAAACTTATTCAATTCAACAACAGAAAGTAAATAGTTCAGCAGATAATTCCTAAACATAAAACCCTAGAATTTCTCCCCCTTTTTGACTTCCATAAAAAAGATAGAGAGGATGTTGGATCAAGTTTCTGGAAAATTTCAAAAATAAAACTTAAAAACTTAAAGAAAAAGAGAGAATGGGGAAGAAAGAGTAGGCAAGATTAAGGGTTTGGGTCTTCATCTCCATTTTGATCTTATTCTTCTTCATCACTGTCTTCAACATCAGTCTTATCCTGTTCTTCCCGTTCTTCTTCATTCTCACCAGCAACAGTCACTTCTTCAGTCCGGACTATTGGCTTCATCTCCTTTCTGAGAATCTTGTTCTACCACTTACTTTCCCTTATC
This sequence comes from Linanthus parryae, assembly GCA_023055425.1. NCBI lineage: Eukaryota > Viridiplantae > Streptophyta > Magnoliopsida > Ericales > Polemoniaceae > Linanthus > Linanthus parryae. The sequence goes on along the minus strand of JALGPY010000011.1, from coordinate 26,192,116 downwards.
TTTAACTGGAGCAACCTCTTCCTGGTTGGAATGTTCACTAGGCAGATTCTTTTCAGAGTCACCTTTCTTTGTACCTTATTCATCCTCAGGAACATTAAGCAAAGTCATGCTCCTGAAGATGCTTTCCACCATATTTAACTTGCCCCATATCATTTTCAAGTCCATAAATAGTTTCTTTGATTTCCTACAAATCCAACTCCAAACCATCAAGTCTTTGATTGTTTGTAGGCTGAGAAGTCTGACTTGAAGTGGGAGTCAAGGTCTTGGGCTTAAGAAACTTCTTTGCACCCAGTTCTTCTTCAGTCAAATCTGAGTACAACTTCCAAATATTTTCTTTAGTCTTCACCACTCCAATGTTCTCAAAGGCTTTCTCATTAAGCATTCCCATGCCAGAAGTGACTGATTCCTCTCCACCAGTTGGAATCTCAAAGTGTTCAAAGAACAATGTGAGCAGATTTGCATAGGGCAGAGGATGTTTCCTTTGATTGGTATGGCTAAAGAGCATATGTTCAATAACTAAATTTGGAAGATCAATCTCATAGCCATGCATGATCAGATACATGATGTGCAACATTCTCTCAGTCACCAATTCTCTAGAGTGCTCTCTGGGAAAGATACACCTTACCAAAATAGTGTGAAGGAATTTGGCTTCAACATTTAACACGGAGTGTGTCAATTGTTTGGCTGAGGTGGGAGTGTTTGGTAGGTAGAACTATTGTCTAGCTAGTTTCAGTACTTCTTTCTTTGGTGGGTGATTGCTTGTGTCATACCTCTTGGGACACCGTAGCACATTGGCAAACTCAGAGTGGTCCAATTCAACCTCTATTCCAGCAAATCTAGATTGAATTACCAAGTGTGCTGATCTTTTAACTTGTTTCATGTTCAGATAGAAGTGTCTGGTGAGTCTTGGGTAGGCTAACTCTTTAGGATTCAGCATAAACCACATAGAACTCTTCTCTAACATAGAGATGCACTTAAGATTCATGTGTTTCACCATATGCATATTGATCATACTACAAAAGCACTAGATCTGGAAGCAAAACCATCTAACCACTTGCCTTTGGAGGTGTTTGAGACAAACCAAGTTTCATCAGGGGTTGAGTTCTTTGAGTAGATTTGCAGGGCCTTCTCCATATGATCTTCTGGCTGTTCTTCTGTTACTATCCCTTTCCCCTTTTCATCTTGAGTTGCCTTCCTTTTCTTCTTCAACTTTTTTGGGGATAGAGATCTTTGTTTCAGGTTGCTTCTCTGCAACAGCTTCTTCTTCTTCTTCTTCTTCTTCTTCTTCTTCTTCTTCTTCTTCTTCTTCTTCTTCTTCTTCTTCTTCTTCTTCTTTTCTGAGGAGAAAGTTACAACCTTCTTGAATTTATTTTTGGGTGGAGGAAGATCTGCAGCTGCCTCTGCACTAGGAGTTCTAGAGCTAGAGTCTTCACTAATATCTTGAACTTCATCCACTGCTGTCTTTCTTTTCTTCTCTGAGCCAGGTTTTGATCCTCCAGCCATCTTGATTCTGTCTGAAACTCTCCTTGTGCTCATTAGAGTTTGGGAGAATAATAAGGAGATGTAGGAATGATACGGAGAGAAAAGAAGAGAAGAAGATAAATACTAAAAGTGTTTGAGTTTCAAAAGGAAACTAGAATATCTCTCTGATCTGAAAAGATCTGAAATAATCAGAGAAGATTCAAATCTTTTAGTCCATTGAAAGAAATAATTTAATATTATATTTGGCTAAAAAGAATTTTTGAAAAAGTTAAGGGCTATATTGTGCAAATATCTACAGATATATCACCCAATACAGAATGATTCAAGTTTATTCACTACTAGTATAGCAGACTTATTTTCAAGGCTTTGAAAAGGTTTTCAAGGTCTTGAAACGTCGTAACACTGCAAGAGATAAGAATCAAAGCTTTGAAATGATTTTCAAGGCTTTGAAAATTAGTTCAAACCTTTAAAAACACATACAACTTACCTTTCTTAACCCCTAAACCAATGCATCTTTATTTAGCATTCCCAATTCCAATCTTAGAGCTGAGAATCTCTCATATGCCAATGATTTAGTGAAGATATATGCAGTTTGCATGTTAGTAGCAACAAATTCAAGAACAATATCACCTTTCTCCGCATGATCTCTGATGAAATGGTGTCTGACATCAATGTGCTTGGTTCTTGAATGTTGAAATGTATTCTTTGTAATTGAAATTGCAATGGTGTTACCACATTTGATAGGTATGCTTCTGAAATCAAATCCAATGTCTCGTAGATGTTGAGAAATCCATATTACTTGTGAACAAAATGCTCCTGTAGCTACATATTCAGCTTCAGCTGTTGATAGAGCAACTGAATTCTGTTTCTTGGAATGGCAACTGATCAAGGATGATCCGATAAATTGGCAAGTTCCTAAAGTGATTTTCCTATCAACTTTGTAAACTGGAAAGTCAGCATCTGAAAAACCATACGAAGAAAAATTAGAATATCTTGGATACCAAAGCCCTAAGTCTTTGGTTCCATTGAGATATTTGAAAATTCTTTTCACAGCACTTAAGTGTGATTCCTTTGGATCAGCTTGAAATCTAGCACACATGCATACACTAAACATAATATCTCGTCTGCTTGCTATGTGATAGAGTAATGATCCAATCATTCCTCTATACTCTTTCACATTGACACTCTTACCAGATTCATCCTTTTCTAAGGACAGTGTAGAACTCATAGGAGTCTTGGCTTCCTTACATTGAGCCATGTTATACTTGCTTAACAAGTCTCTTGTGTATTTGCTTTGATGCAGAAAGATTCCCTTCTTAATTTTATGTATTTGAAGTCCTAGGAAGAAGTTCATGTCTCCCATCATGCTCATTTCAAATTCCCTGCTCATAAGACTTGAGAGTTCTCTGCACAATTGATCATTAGTAGCTCCAACCAAGATGTCATCAACATAGATCTGAACTACAAGCAAGTCTTTCTCATGAATCTTTATGAAAAGGGACTTGTCTACTAGTCCTCTTTTGAAATCATTTTCAAGCAAAAACTTTGACAATCTTTCATACCAAGCTCTTGGAGCTTGTTTCAAACCATAAAGAGCTTTGTCAAGTTTGTAAACATGATCTGTAAAATTGTCATTTTCAAAACCAGGAGGTTGTGCTACATAAATTTCTTCTTGTAAGTAGCCATTCAAGAAAGCACACTTCACATTCATTTGAAATAATTTCATGTTCTTGTGAGATGCAAAAGCAAGCAAAATCCTAATTGCTTCTAACCTGGCAACTGGAGAAATTTTTTCCTCATAATCAATACCTTCTTCTTGGTTGTAACCTTGAGCAACTAACCTTGCTTTGTTTCTAATCACTTTGCCACTTTCATCCAACTTATTTCTGAACACCCATCTGGTACCAATCACAGACTGATTTGTAGGTGGAGAAACCAGGTTCCAAACCTTATTCCTTTCAAACTCATTGAGTTCACTTTGCATAGAAATGATCCAGTCTGATTCTTGTAATGCTTCCTTCGCAGTTTTAGGTTCTACAAGAGAGATAAAAGCATTAAAAGCACATAAGTTCTTCAACTGAGATCTAGTTTGTGTACCAATGGTTGGATCTGAAATGATATTATCAACTGGATGAGATGAGAGATATTTGAATCTCTTTCTTGGAGACCAGGGTTCAGGTTCTCCATAGATCTTCTCTGGTCTTGAAGTAGTGGCTTTGTCACTTATATCCTTCTGATCATCTTTTTCAAGGCTTTGAGGCTCATTTTCAAGGCCTTGAGCACAATTTTCAAGGTCTTGGAAATGTCTTCTGTTTTATTCTGAGCCTTTCTTGAATCCCAGTGGATTCTCAGTCTCTTCCTCTGGTTCATGCTTGTTAAAATTCAAGTCTGCAAAACTTTCACTCAAAGAACCATCATAGCTTTCATAAAAAATAACATGAATGCTCTCTTCAACCAGTTTGGTTCTTTTATTGTAAACTCTTTAAGCTTTGCTATTCAGAGAGTAACCAAGAAATATACCTTCATCACTTCTTGCATCAAACTTACCAAGATTGTCTTTTCCATTGTTATGGATAAAACATGTGCATCCAACGGGCTTGAAGTATGAAATGTTTGTCTTCCTCCCTTTGAATAGTTCATAGGGAGTCTTCTTCAGGATAGGTCTGATCAAGCACCTGTTCAGTATATAGTGTTCTGTATTCACAGCTTCTGCCCAATAATGTTTTGGCAACTTGTTTTCAAGAAGCATTGTCCTTGACATATCTTCAAGAGTCCTGTTCTTTCTTTCAAAAAAACCATTCTGTTGAGGAGTTCTTGGAGCAGAAAAGTTGCGAGTAATACCATGCTTATCACAGAACAAATCAAATTATAATTAATCAAATTCTCTACCATGATCACTTCTAATTGAAGCTACAGGTATGTTTTTCATAGTTTGAAGTTCTCTGCAAAGCTTTGAAAATGCAGAGAGGGCTTCAGATTTTTCTTTGAGAAACATAACCCAAGTAAATATAGAAAAATCATCTACAACAGCTAGCGTATACCTTTTACCTTTTGGAGTAGGAGTTCTCATAGGACCATAGAGATCCTTATAAAGTAATTTAATGGGTCTAGTTGTACTTACAAACTTCTTTGGCTTGAAGGAGCTTCTGGTCTGCTTGCCCTGAGCACAAGCTTTGTACAATTCATCTTCTTTGAACTTAATGGATGGCAATCCTCTTACCAAGTCTTTGGAAATCAACTTATTAGAAGTATGCAAACTAATATGATCAATCCTCCTATGCCAAATCTTTGAATCCTCTTTCAAGGCCTTGAGGCACTTCAAACTTTCACCTGCAACTTTGTTAGTCTGAAAAGTATAAACATTCTTTGATCTAAAGGCTGTGAGAATGCAATCTCCTGATTTCTCATTTTGCACCACACACTTCTCTTTATCAAAGATAACTTTGTTGCCATTATCGCAGAGCTGAGATACACTAAGCAAGTTAAATTTCAAACCATCAACTAGATACACATCAGAAATGGAGTTTTCAGAACTTTTACCAACTTTACCAATACCAAGAATGTTGCATTTGCCTTTGTCACCAAGAGTAATTGAACCTTCAGATTGCTCTTTCAATTCTGAGAATAGAGATCTCTTTCCACTCATGTGTCTTGAGCAAGCACTGTCCATAAACCAATTATGTTCCTTGATGTTGGTGACAACCTGCAAAAACCAATCACTGCCTTACCCAGCTGTTAGACCAAGTGTGGAATTTGGATTCATATTCAGGATCAACCATGTTAGGTGTTCTAACCCCTTTAGGAACCCAAATCTGTTTAACTTGTTCTTTGAGTTGAAATGGAAAAGTGTTCCTCATTTTGTGAGGGTATCTTCTTCTGAAAGGACAAGTCATTTTAACATGACCAGTTTTGCAGCAGTAATGACATTTAGGAGAAGTTCTGTTTCCAGCTTTCACAAATCTGGTATTTTTCTTTCTGGGAAAGTTTGGATTGAATCCAATAGCAACTTTGTGAACAGACTGTGTACTTCCTCCAAGAATCAAGTTCAACTTGTGTTCTGAGCCAACAAGCTTAACTTTGACCAATTCATATTCTTGAATTTTCTCACTAAGAGTAGTCTTTTATTTTTCTAATTCTTCAACATGTTTTAGATTAACAAGGATGTTACTCATCAAAGATTTCTCAGTGACTACTTCCTTGACTTGTGTTTTCAAGGCTTTGAAACTGGTTTTCAAGGCCTTGAAATCACTGTCAGTTTTCTTCTGAGAGATTTAAAGACTCTGATTTAGACAAACAAGTTGTAATTTCTCTTTTGCTTGCTCATGAACTTTTTCTTTCAAAATTCTGATCTCTTTGAGATAATCTTCTTCATTTAAAAGCATTGTTCTGAGATAATCTGAAAGAGCATCTTTTGGTTTTGAAACTAGACACTTTACCATCACCTCAATGTTCTTCTAAGAACTTTCATCATGCTTGGCCATGAAGCATAGGTTGGCATGTTTTTCTTCATATTCTGATTCACTTGAACTATTTAAATCACTCCATGAAGCTATCACATCTTTCTTTCTGCTATCACTGTCTTTCTTTTGAAAGTTCTTGCTTTTCTTGTGTGGGCAGTCTCTTATCAGATTTTCCGCATGACCACATTCAAAGAAATTCATGACCTTTGATTTATTTTGTGAAGAATACTTACCTGTAGTCCTTGCTACTGGATGATCTATGTCTTTCTCTGTTGAAGTCTTTGTTTCCAAAGTTTTTCTTCATTTTGAGAATTCTTGTCAGGGCTTTGGAAATCAAAGAAAATGGATCTTCATCATCACCATCCTCAGTTTCAAGGCTTTGAGTTCTCTCATTCTGTTTGGCTTTGAGAGCTAAGTTCTTGAAACTTTCTGAGAGTTCTCCATCAGCTTCATTCATAGATATTTCATGTGTCAGAAGCTTCCCTTGTAGGTCATTTGTAGAGTTGAGAGATTCTAAGTTTCTTCAATAGCTGTGGTCTTTGGTTCCCACTTTGCCTTTGGAAGAATTCTTAAAATCTTCCTCACATTTTATTCATTGGAAAAATGTTTTCCCAGTGAATCAAGGTTGTTAACAATGTCTGTGAACCTCTTGAACATGTCTCTGATAGATTCATTTGCATTCATCTTAAACAATTCATGTTGCCTGAGATAGATGTTGATCTTGGTTTGCTTGACTTGACTGGTTCCTTCAAAAATTACCACAAGCTTATCCCATATTTCTTTGGCAGTAGTGCAGCCTGAAATCCTGTTGAATTCATCTGTACTCAAAGCACAATACAAGATGTTAATAGCTTTGTAATTCTTAGAAAATTGCTCTAATATAGAAGAGGAGAGTGAGTCTTCAGATTTGGGAGTTCTAATCCCATATTACTCTGTGTAGAAAGTGTGAGGTCCATTTTGAATAATGGTCCAAAGCTCTATGTCTTGATCAATGATGAACATTTTCATCATAGCTTTCCAGTGAGCAAAATTTTGTCCACAAAATAGAGGAGTTCTGTTAGCAGCTCTTCCCTGTGAGAAACCACCATCACTTGCAGTACTCATGATCACCAGATGGTTAAATCTATACATTGATAGCTATGATACCAATTGAAAGAGTGAGTGTGCAGATGGTAATGCAGCTAAGATACTCTAGAAGGGGGCGGGGGGGGGGGGGGGTTGAATAGAGTATGCCAACTTTTTGCAAAACTTGCTAAGAGAAAGGATCTTGTGAAAGCTAGTGAAGTTCAAGGCCTTGAAAAAAAGTTCAAGTCTTTGGAATGAAATACAGTTTGGAATAGATCTGTCAAGTCTTTTTCAAGGCGTTGAAAAGAGTTTCAAACCCTTGAGAAACAGACAAGTTTGAATGCTGTAGAAACTGAGTAAGTAAATAAACTATAAATGCAAGATACAAATGATTTACAGAGTTCAGTCCACTTGGACCTAATCTCTACCTTAGAGATCTGATCCATGCAGGATTTTCAACACAATTCTTATTAATCAAAAGCTAAGCCCTAGATCTCAAGCACAGACAGATGCCTTACTCTGTTACATCTTGTGGTTCTCCCTAACATATCTAGTACCTGCTCTAGCTAACTAATTAAATAAGAATTCTATATTGTTCACTTTGAAAAATCCTCGAGAATAAAGATAGAAATATTACAAAAAATTATCTATCGATAAAGCACAATACAGAAGAACACTAGAGTGTAGAAACTGCAGTGGAGTATGCAGTGAACTTCTGTGAAATGGATTGTGAGAATGATGAACTTCTTTGATGCTTGTCAATCCAGACTAGTCTCTCTCTTTGTTCCCGTTGAGTGTTGTGTTTGTTGCTTCATAAATGAGCTCTATTTAAACTTCAAACTGCTCTGCAAATCTTCCCAGATTTTTAGCAACAAAACTCCTATTTTGTAGGAAACTCTTTGACAATCTTCTCCAACGGTTAAATGATCACAATATCCAGAGATAATGTTGTGATCTTGCATTTGAATAGATTGAGAAGTTGTCATACCTGTGAGATTAAACACAAAATCATCTTCTCAATTATTTCCTTCCCTGCACAAGTTGGATTAGGAAATAATCTCTGCAAACTAGGAAATAAAATTCCCTTGAAAGAACATAGTCAAACAAATGATTTTTTATGTTCAAACATGTTAGAATAATTTGTCTTTCATCATTAAATAACAGTATATCAATAATATGAGGAAGGGATATGAAATCAACTTAGAAGAGTTTACAGAAAAATCCCCCAGAGAATGTTCATGTAGGTTAAACAGTTTCATGCTATTTTCAAGCCTGTGATAACTGATTCAAGGCTTGGAAAGCTGATTCAAGGCCTAGAAATAGTTAAGCTATTTCAAGCCTTGCACAACCTGTGATCTTACAAAATTAACTACAACATGATCATGCTTAGCAAATAACACGCAATTGACCAAAGTAAATATATAATTACATAATTGACTCATACACTAGGTCATATTATCATAAAACTTAACGTATCACCTTAACTTTCATAAATACTAGCATCACAAAGCCATAGCATGAAAGTACACATATATAACTACTCGTACATACTTATATACATGAAACACATGAAAGGGTTCCTACGGTACTAGTCCTAGGTATCTATAACCTAGAGCTCTGATACCAAAAATGTCACATCCCCCTCCCGCCGACCCCGATTAGCGATTAATAAAACTATGCGTTAACGGGAGGAGGGTGCGACATGCCGGTGAGGCCTTGACTCGTCGAGAGGCTAAACGGGTAATTTATAAAAGTCATGATCAAAAGATTGTATTTGAAAAAATTTGCGGAAGCGTAATTGACAAACTTACTTGGGGTCCTCTTGATAAACCATTTGACTTTTAACTTAAATGAAAATATTAGCAAAAAGTTATGTACATTTAGCCATCTCGACTCATAACGTAAGCAGGGCATAAAATTCGGGAAATGTTCTAATTATCATACAACGGCTCATACAAGGTCGTGTATACATAATTACATAAATTTTACATTCTTACAAAAAAACTAAAACATGTATTGTACAATTTCTCCAAGTCACCTAACACATTTGCAACATATACGCACATAAATGTCATTGGTCCAACAAGCCAACACATATCAACTTAACGTCAAGCTACTTCTTGCTTCTTACGTGTCCTTATAACCTGAAAAGAAAGTTAATTTTAAAGGGTGAGCTCAACTAGCTCAGTGAGTTACATCTACGCCCCTCAGTAGGTTTGAAAACTAAAAGGGGCTAACTTTCCCATGGAACGTCATGAACATAAGGCATAATCATCCATAAACATATACTTGAGGAACTTGAAAGATAATGAAATTCATAAACAAAACTTGTAACATAAAGAGAGCATAACGTAAAGCATAACTTGAGTCGTGTAAAATCATATTGTTCCAAGTAGGAAACTTTCTTTGTCTCTCGTAAAGACCATAACGTACTTGGACATGTTTTCTTAGTCTCTTATCTTATTGGTCTGTGATAACCTTTGTGACTTAACATGACGTAGGGACATGTCCATCGCGACGACCTGTGAGGCGACGCATGCCTGCTTATATTGCCTGGAAAAAGGGCCGTAGTCTGCATATACCCGATAGTGGGTTTCACTCTGGTACCGTGGCCTTTCTGAAATCGTGTTTTATCTTATGAAATATTTATTTTCTTTGTTAGCATTTATGGGGGCATAAATATTTCACTCTCGTTAAAGCCATACATACATACTAGTTGGGACAACATGAACATACATAACTTCACAAGAAACTTGAGGATAGGTACAAACATCGGGAGATAGGGTAACTCACCTTGCTAGCTTAAGCCATTTACTTAACAGTCCTTAGTCCAGTTTCAATCAACTTAAAGCACGTGATCATCAACTCCGTCGTCACATAACAAGCAAAGAATGCTAAAAATCATACATAAAATCTCTTAGCACGAAGTCATTCCAAACATAGCTAAATCACTTAGCTAAATGACATGAATCTTGTGAATGCACATGAACTAACTCTACCCATATTCGTATACTTATAGTATTAAACATCATATTAGATGCATATGAAGTGTCTAATGCAGCACATAAATGCAAGATGATATATAATGAACAGAAACTTAACGTACATAAACTAGCATGAAGAAACTTGATAAATTTCTAAATTATGCTTATAAGAAAAGTGTGACTATCGCTTGTACAATTCATAGCGGGCTTAAAATAATTATTTGGGACCTGAAATTTTGACTCAACATATATAAAGATTTTACCCATAACATACTGTAATATCAAAAATTATAAAGTTTTCTAAGTATATTTAAACATAACATTTCGGATCTGTTTTGGTACGAAAACAGAGGCAGGTAGCAGCCTTGGACATAAATTCATAAAATATTCATATTAATTCCAAAAGTTATGAAATTTTGAAAGTTGGTAGCTAACATGTATTGTAATAACATATCCAAATTTGGTAAGCATTTAATTAGTATAAGTACAGGAAATTCATGAAAAACCGCACTGGTATGGGGTTGGACATATTGTTAAAACTGAAAAGGTTTATTGTCGATTAAAAATAAAATAAAAGCCCAATGAATCTGATATTTTTACTATAGAAACATCACATACAAATACACAAATTGGAAAGTTTTTATAATTTTATGAAATGTTTAAGTATTTTCCCGATTTTGTGAAAATACGCTCAAAATATGAGTTTTATAATTTTTCATACTTCAAAACTTGTTGCATGCAAGAAATTGTCCACCAAAATCTGAATTTTCACTAAAACAATGTCTAAATTATATCAATCTCACTACACATAACATCTTCTTCCATGAATCCAGCAACAAACTTACATTTGATGACATGCATGTATGATCTAGATGAAAGAGGTGAAAATTAAACCACAACAAGATGAACTTTACCTTAAAGGATGATGGTAGATTGTTCTTGAGCCTCCTAAACTTCTAAGATGGAGCTCCTAGCATAACTTGGCGAAAAATTTGAAGAAATTCGGGGTTGATCTTCCAATTTGAAGATTTTGAGAAGAGTTAGGACATGGTAGCTACAATGGGGGATATATTTTCATAAGAGAATAGGGAGGAGAAGAGAGGTACGGATGGGTTTTAAGGAGGAGGAGAAAGTGGAGAAAGAAATGGGGAGGAAGAGTGACATGTGTTGGGAGTGGAGTGACAAGTGGATGGTTAGTTCATGCACATGGGGGGATTGATTTGGTGCAGCAATTGCACTGATTCTACCATTCTATGAGGTTCTAAATTGACATATACATGAATGTGGCTATTCACACGATACACATAGGAAAACTACCACGTGATACTAGTATACCTAAAACATTTTAAAATAGTTACTAACTCAATTTTTAATTTTCTCGTACACTCTTCCAATTTTATTCTTGTTTATACTTTACACTAAAAGACCTAGTAACTAGCACTTAGCACCCAACAATTAACATTTACTAAAGTAGTCATTTAATCTAACTACACACATAATTTATTTATCACATAATTTGTAAGATGAAACTCGAATAATAAAACAATGCATTCAACTCTATTTCAAATCTACTTATAACATTCATGTGAATGAGGTAATGACCAAACGTTGAGTGAAATACTAACATATAATCACACATCATTTACGTGCTAATACAACTTAGAAGTGTGGGTTATTACAATATCAAGGTGAGAGCCAAGACAAGGAGGCCGAACGTCCCCCTCACTGTTCGCCACAAGAGGCACGACATCTTTTGGTCTCGTTTTGCGTATCTTCTTCTTCCTCCTTCTTCCCCAGCTAGCAAAATGTGTTAAAACATCTGGAGCAATCCTAGGAGTGGGCTTCCATAGAGGCGTGGACACTATTTCACGTGAAGTCGTCAAAGGAGACAAACAAGGTACATGATGTTCTCATCCTTTACCATGGTTATGATTTCTAGTCATGTGATCCTTGGAGGTTATTGAACGGAATCAATTATTGTTTATTTCGCTGCGTAATCTGTATCAAAAACCTACAGTTGTATCAGAGCCTGGTTATAGTGCATAACGTGGTTTATGTGTTACTTTTTATGTCAAATTTACACCTTAATTGTTAATTATCGCTTAAAACTAAAATATGCGTATTTATGCAATTTGAATTTGATTCAATAAAGGATGAGCTATTTTACATACGATGTAAAGAATAGTGAATTTGGATCACATGTGATGTGAAATTTTGGATCTAGAAAACTAGGGTTTGAGCACTATTAACGACATAAAATTGCATGTTTTAGTATGTTAATGAACTCTTCATAACTTGCTAATATGTGTAATCTATCTATTTTATCTCTATTTCTATACTTATGCTTGTTTTCGTAGTTTTGGTTGTTTTTTCCTAATTTTGTAGGTAAAGACGTGCTTTAAAATGCAAGAGGCTAGCTAGGGGGAGCTTAAACCATGAATTTGAAGAGGATTTTCGGCTCAATAGCCAAGAAGAAAGTACTTGGAGCGCTTAATTAGAAGATTATTGAAGATTTGAGAGGTCAAGATTGAAGAAATTGCGAGTTAAAAGTCAAAGTCAAGGGTTAATGTCAAGTGTTCTAATGTTTAGAGGGCTCATGTGAAGAGATTTTAACGGAATGGGGAGCTAAATGCAAGTTTATAAAGTTTTTAAGGACTAAAAATATGAGTTCTTAAAGGAGTGGGGGTCAGAGTTCCATTTTCAGAATGTTTTAAGTAAGAGACGGGGGTCTTTTAAAACATTTCAGCAACTAGGGGGGAGCCGCGCGTATTTTCGGCGAAACAACTCACAGCCAGAACGTGTTTCTTCTTCCTCGCGACGCTAAGACAGAGGAGAAGCCATGGAAGGCCACGAAGCTTTGTTCGAAGCTCCGACAAGACTCGTTGGACCCCCAAATCTTCACGAAATCAAGCGAAATCAAACCCAAAATGATCCCCAGCCCATGATTTGTCTACTTCAACCTTCAATTCGGCCCAACAAATTACGAAGATGAAAGCCCCAAATTAGCTAGGGTTCTTGAAGGTTCTGAAAATCAACGATTCATGATGAATTAGAAGAATTGGATGGATGAGATGAGTTCTTGGAGGCCAAGTAATCCCAAAGACAAGGCTATATAAACATAGCTTGAAGAAATCAAAGCCTTCTTCTCACAGACCCGACGGTACCACACCAAAGAACGCAACTCTGTTTCTCCTCTCTCTCTCTCTCTCCGATTTCTCTGCATTTCTGGGTTTCCTTTGAGCCAACAACAGAGAAAGAGGAAGAGAGGGAGAGAGGAGTCTTGCTTTTGACGAATTTTCAGCCCGATTTTGGGGTCTGTTCTTGCTCTGTTTTGAGCTATTCTTGAGCTGCTGTTTCTGCTCTGTTCTTCATACAGTAGCAGCATCAGTAGTCAGCAGATAGTAGCAGCAGCTAGCAGCAACATTGGAGCTGTTTAGTTGATTTTTCTTCCATTTCATGTGGTTTTGATTCAAGTAGTTTGATTTAGTTCTTCAAGTTGTAGCTTAATATTGTGTTATTGGAGTTGATTTTGAGATAGACTTGTGTATTCTTGAGTTTGAGCTTGAAATATATGAAAATCTATTTGAATATATTGGTGAAATCTCTTCTTCAACTCAATAACATTCTTAGCTAGTTCATTTGTAGGGTTACTTGATGAAGTTGGATGGCTTGATGTGAAGTTTCAATTATTCTTCAAAGTTTCACAAGTTTGGATGTCGAATTCGTTGAATTCTTGTGTCGAAAGACAAATCCGAATTGTGGCTTGATCTTGTATGTGGACTCACTTAGATGAGTACATACCTTGATGCTTGACATAACTCGATTTTGGGTTTCACTGTTGAATTCGTGAGCTAGACGATTCCGTTTGCTTTAGAATCCATGTTTCGTCGTTTCATACAAAGTTTGGGTGTTGGACTTCACTTGCAAGTTTTCTAGCGGAATCAATTGACCCAACATCCATTCTCTTGAATCGTAGTAGTATTAGTAGTCATTTCTTTTGGTTCTTACTCGCATTCTCAAACTTGCTCCATCACTAGTGATGGATTTGATAGCTTGGCAAGCTCTAAAGCCATTGATAATTTGTTACTTGTTTTAGTTAGTCGTTTTTCTACTCGCTTTTGTTAGTATAGTAAGTCATTATCTAACCCTCCTCTCCTTGTGGATTCGACTCCGGACTTACCGGATTTATTACTTGAGACGATATCCTATACTTGGGATTTTGTCGAACAAGCACAAATTAGGAAAAATGATTTTTTCTTAATTTGCAAACAAGCAAACTTGGGAAACAAGGAAGGAGAGGAAGGAAACAACCCTAGGGCCGTCTTCCCCCTCCTTGGGCGCCAAGGAAGCCAGGACCAAGGGTCCGGGCCGGCCTAGCGTGCGGCTTGGCCGCATGGGCTAGGGCCGACCGGCCCAAGGCCTTGTGGCGGTCCATTAGGGGCTCGACCAAGTGGTTGGTGGGACATCTTGGACCGTTTCGACCCTAGCACATCCAAAATTAACTAAAATTAACCAAGCGCGTTAAAATTTGATTTTAACTGTATTATGTGCTTTTGCATGGTGATTGGATATGGTCTTAAATGTGGATGTTGTGAATGTTTAATTTTGTGGTTTGATTTTATTGTGATAATCAATTAATTAAGTTTTAATCCCTGCGAGCCGGTCTTCTCGTGAACTTGTGAGGTCTCTCTATTTAGTATCGATTCTAGCTAGTTTTAGATAGAGTAGATGATAGTCACGATTTGGAGAAGAAGCCTGGAGAATTTAAGAAACCTCAAGATGACGACATTCCACAAGCTAAGGCACATGGCCTAAAAGATGGAGGCACATGGAGATGAGCTTGCTATTTTTTTTAGGGCTTATAGATATTCTCATTAACGTGGGGATATCTTAGTTTTAGGAGGCCAAATTCACATCACGTTTATTTATTGTTTGTGGTTGCTTATTTTTTGTCTTGTTATTTACTAATGGTGTATGGATGATGCATGCAATTTGGTAACAAGATAATACAACCCGTGTCTTTTATTTTGGGATTGCCCAACCAAAATAAGTAGACCAGTTGATAAGAATCAACAAAACAATTAAAATTAAATGAAAAAATCTCTCAAATTTAAATATTGCCTTTTTGCCTTCTCGTTATTTAACACTTGTCATGAGCATGATTTATCAAGTTCGGGCTTGCCAAAGAAAGACGACTTGATTCATTACGATGTGGCACAACGACACAAGCTAGTAATGTCCAATTGTTGAAGTAAGAGGTTGGATGCAACTAGGCTACGTCAATAGGATTGAAAGCCTAGAGGCAAACAATTGGGATTATCTATGGGATAGATAGATAAGGAGTTATTTGTCCAATTGAACCAAGAGTTGCATAGGATGCAATTGGAATTTTTCCTACCTTAATAATCGATTTTTAGGTTCCTTGCCAAAGCAAGCTAAAAAAGAAGTGAAATATGGATCTTGGCCCACTTAAAAATATAATAATATTTTTTGCATTAATATGGAGGGTTATTAGTTCGAAAAAAAGAGTGGGAGCTATGTTTAATAATATGGCCATTAGTAAATGTAGTTATTTGTTCACAAAATATTAAAACTTGTACATTTTTCATTTTGTAGAATTCCAATGGCAAAGATTCATCGAATTCATCACAATCCCTACGATATGTTCTTTAGAAGGACAAGATCTCTGGAACAAACTTTCTGGACTGGAAAAGAAACATGAGAATCGTTCTCAAACAAGAAAAGAAATTGTAAATTCTATAAGAGCAAGTTCTTGAGGGTCCAGAAAATAATTCTGCTGCAGCCTTAAAGACATAATCAGAAGATCGTTGACGATGCTAGTGATGTGGTCTGCCCTCATGCTTTGCACCATGAACTCTGAGCTTCACAAGAAACACGAAAACATGGCTGCGTTTGATATGATCATACACTTGAAGCAACTCTTTTAAGAGCAGGCAAGGGTTGTGCGGTATGAAGTTTCCAAGGCATTGTTAAAATGACATCTGTCAAAGGGAAACCCTGTGGGACCTCACGTACTGCATATGATCGGTTACTTGGAGAATCTCACACGCCTGGGGATTCCGGTAGGTCAAGATTTGGCCACTGATCTCATCTTGCAGTCGTTGCTTCATAGTTGTGGACAGTTCATTATGAACTATAACATGAATAAGATCAATAGGCCTCTGTCAGATTTATTCAATATGTTGTGGACAGCTGAACAAAGCATCAACAAGGGAAAGGGCAAGACTATAATTATGGTGAACAAAATAAAAAGAAAGCAAGTTGGTTTTACCTCAAAAAGGGAAAGGCAAGGAAGTTGCAAAACCCAAGGAAGTTGCCCTTAAACCTGCTAGTGGCGTTGCCAAGGACGTGACTAAGGGTGAGTGTCACTACTGCAGTCAGCCTGGACACTGGAAAGAGGAACTTTCAGAAGTATCTAGAGGATAAAAGGCTTGGAATAGTGATTCCAACACCACCACGTATTTTTGTTATAGATTTCAACTTAACTATCTCTTCATCTTGGGTAATGGATCTTGGATGTGGATCTCACATTTTTCAAAATGTGCAGGATCTAAAGAGAAGTAGAAGATTGACTAAAGGGAAGATAGACCTGCGGGTTGGCAATGGAGCAAAGGTTGCTGCATTGGCCGTGGTCGTGTACAAGCTATATTTCCTTTCAAGATTAGTTTAGAATTAGATAATTGCTATTTTGTGTCTGCTATGAGCAGAAACATTATTTCTATTTCTTGTTTGGACGATAACAGTTTTACTATTTCAATAAAGGACAAATGTTTCTCCATTTATTTTGATAGTATGCACTATTATAGTGCGCAATTATCTAATGGATTGTATATCATTTATCGAAATAATAATTTCTATAACATAAATACCAAGAGGATTAAAACTAATTATTTAAATCCTACTTATCTATGGCACTGTCGTTTAGGCCATATAAACGAGAAGCGCATTTCTAGACTCCATAAGGATGGATTCCTAGACTCATTATTAGGAAAAATGACAAAGTCCCCTTTAAACAAGAAAGGGGGGAGGACTAGTGAACAATTGGCTCTCGTGCATACTAATGTAGGTGGGCCATTTTCCACGCCTGTCAGAGGTGGTTATATTTATTTCATTATATTTACAAATGATTTCAGTAGATATGGATTTGTGTACCTTATGAATGCCAAATCCGAATCATTTGAAAAGTTCAAAGAATTCAAGAATGAATTAGAGAAGCAACTTGGAAAAAGTATTAAGGCTCTACGATCGGATCGTGGAGGAGAATACTTAAGCCAAGAGTTTGACGACTATCTTAGAGAGTGTGAGATCTTGTCCCAAATCACTCCACCCGGAACGCCACAATGGAATGGCGTGTCCGAGAGGAGAAATCGAACTCTGTTGGACATGGTTCGATATATGATGTGTCAAACTGATCTTTCATTATCCTTTTGGAGGCACGCTCTATTATGTGCAACTTTCACCCTTAATCGTGTTCCATCTAAATTTTTCGTAAAGACTCCATATGAGATGTGGAGTGGGAGGCGTCCCACGTTGTCTTTCATGAGGATTTGGGGATGTGATGTGTATGTAAAGCATATAAAAATAAAAAACTCCGGCCCAAGTCAGATAAGTGTAAGTTTGTGGGATACCCTAAGGAAACGAAGGTATATTATTTCTACAATTCTACCGAGAACAAAGTGTTTGTTGCTCGGACTGGCGTGTTCCTAGAAAGAGAATTTGTCTCTAAAGGAGCAAGTGGGAGGACTGTGGGGCTTGAAGAAATTCAAGAACCAAAAACCATTGATCCTACTCTGGAATATGAACATGAATCGCAAGATGTTGGGGTGGAACCTGTTCAGGTAACACAAGAACTTCGCAGGTCTAGTAGGGTGCGTCAGGAGCCAGAGAGGTATGGACCTCTCGTGACTGAGCCTGGAGACGCACTACTCATAGATGATGAGCCTACTACATATGGAGATGCCATGAAAGGGTCGGACTCTCAAAAGTGGCTTGTGGCCTTGAGATCCGAAATGGAATCCATGTATACCAATAAAGTATGGACATGGGTGGAACCACCCAAAGGGGCTCAACCCATAGGGGGCAAGTGGGTCTTCAAGAAGAAGATCGACATGGATGGCATCGTGATTGCCTATAAGGGCCGATTGGTGGAAAAAGGATTCAGACAGATTCATGGTATTGACTATGATGAAACCTTTTCTCCAATCGTAATGACCAAATACATTCAATTACTTGCTATTGCAGCTAATCATGATTATGAGATTTGGCATATAGATGTCAAAATAGCGTTTCTGTATGGAAACCTCCTTGAGGATGTGTACATGACACAACCAAAGAGTTTTGAGGATCCAGAGCATGCCCATAAACTATGTAAGTTGCAACGATCCATTTATGGGTTGAAGCAAGCTTCTAGGAGTTGGAATCTACGTTTTGATGACGCGGCCAAAGAGTTTGGCTTCATCAAGAACGAAGATGAACATTGTGTTTACAAGAAGGTTAGTGGGAGCTCTGTTGGTTTTCTGGTCTTGTATGTGGATGACATACTTCTCATTGGAAACGACATTCCTACCTCGTAATATGTTAAAGATTGGACAGGGAAGTGCTTTTCAATGACGGACATAGGGAATGCAGCTTACATACTTGGTATCAAGATCTATAGGGATAGATCTAGGAAGTTGCTTGGCCTAAGTCAAAGTACATATATAGACAAAGTGTTGAAACAGTACAACATGTTCCAAGAAGGGATTCTTGCCCATGTCGCATGGAATCACCCTTTCGAAGGCTGATTGTCCTTCCAATGAGATTGAGAAGGAACACATGAGTAGCGTTACCTATGATTTAGTCATATGATCCATCATGTATGGCATGTTTTGTACTAGACCAGATGTGTCATACGTGCTGAGTATGACAAGCAGATATCAGTCCAATCCGGGTGAGAGTCACTGAATAGCGGTCAAGAACATCCTTAAGTACTTGAGAAGAACTAAGGATGCATTCTTGATCTATGAAGGTGAGAGAGAGTTGCGTGTAAGGGGTTACACGAATGCTAGCTTCCAAACCAACATAGATGATTTCTGATCGCATTAGGGATTCGTGTATTGCCTGAATGGAGGAGCTGTGAGCTGGTAAAGTTCCAAGCAAGAGACGGTTCCTAATTCTGCAACTGAGGCTGAGTACATTGCTGCATCCGGTGCAGCAAAGTAAGCTGTTTGGATTATGAAGTTCATTACTGAGCTTGGTGTGGTTCCTAGTATTTTCGATCCAATAGAGTTGTATTGTGACAAAACTGGAGCGATCGCACTATCCAAGGAACCCAGGTCACACCAGAAATCCAAGCACGTACTCAGAAAGTTCCATCTTGTTCTAGAGATCGCCGATTGAGGAGATGTGAAGATATGCAAGAGGCAATCAATTTATCTTAATCTCATTGAAATGTTGGAATTGTGCCCTAAAGGCAATCAATTTATCGTGCATTTATATGGAATTACTATTCATTATGTTATCGATATGGAGATATGCTAACATGAATGAAGTCCTTAGAATATAAATGTTATATCTTAAATATCCCTAGTCGAGTACTACAGTTAATCGGACGACTGTATTGCATCGAGACTAGTATGTGGGTATATTGATATGGGGATATCAAGTCTAACACATGGGTGCGCATTAAGATTAATGGCGTACTGGTTGACCCACCATGAGAAGGCGACATGGGAGTTATGTGAATGTTAGAAGCGCTTCTTATAGTGACAATGGTGTTGTGATCCTTAAACTTGACATCACTAGATACTCCAGTTGTGAATTATCATGTTTTGATATCGTCACACGTTACACCGTAAATGGGTAACTATAAAGGCTTTAATCAGACATGATAAAGCTGAGATGTGGCAGCGATTTAGAGAGGATTTGTCCCTCCTACATAACGGGAGTAAATATCCATGGCTACTCGATGAGTAAGACTTAGGAAAATGCATGGCCATGCTCGAATGAATCAATATGAGATATTTATGTTATTTGTTTATCTAAGTCTACTCATAGATCAAGAAAATATGAATTAGATATACAAGTGTGATACTCCTTGTCTTGTGTCCAATCCGGATAGGTGAGACAAAGGGATTATACAACACGGTAACATTTGTCACAGAGGTTAGTCAGATCACTGACATTCCTGTTACTTGAGAGCATTGATGTATTGCTAGGTACCGCTCAATGTTTGTAATAATTATTATTACTGCCAACGTAATTATGAACCTACAAGGTCACACACAATAATAGATGAAGTTTGGATTATTTCTAATTAGTTGGACTAAATAGCAACAACGAATTGATTGGACTAAATTGTAAACTGTGCTCATTAGTTAAACTAAAGAGCAATTTTGGACTTTAATGTAACTAGTCCCAGGAATTTCTCTAGCTATAAATAGGACTTATAGGCTACGAGAATTCAGTCCGAACTAATACTACACAACACAATTTACTAGAGAGCTAGAGAGAAAAAGAAGAAAAAGGATTTTTCTTCCCATAAGGGTTCGGCCAAACCCTATCCGAACCCACCATGGAGTCGTCGGCCTCCAATGGTGCCGCCCCTCTCTTGTGCCCACGACATGGTGATGCCGTGTCCTCTCCTTTCCGCGTTGATGGATGTGATCCAGCGCGTGCACGTCCATGTTCGTCCTTCTTCTCAAGATTGCCAGAACCATTGGAGAAGAATCCCGGTTGAGGTCTATCCGTGTGGATACCGTAGAGACATATATGCTATTCTTTGTATGTGATCGTCCCAACCTTGTATGGCTGAGGTAACATTTCTTCCTTCATCATGTTATGATGCTTCACCTGCGATTGATGGAGGGTTTGAGGAGAATACTTTTTTTGTATTTTCGCTGCGTAACCTGCATCAAAACCCTACACGAAAATCTATCGGATCCACTCACAAAGTCGTTTGTTCAGCGCAAGCATGAAGGGAACACTAGATCTATATGCAAACGAGATGCACCAGATTGGCTCTAGTGCAAGTGGGAGACTGTTGGAATAGATTCCATAGAGACAATCTTATTTTAGTATGAAAATTATTTTGGCTAGAATAATCATTGTATTATTTATGGAGATATTTAATATAATGAAGCAAAGTTTTAACAACCGGACCGGTCATTGAACCGGTGAGGCACTGGTTTGCGGTTCAACCGGTCGGACCGGTGGTTCAACCGGTTTAATCGCATGTTACTTTTTAATGTGTTATAAATTTTTCTTATCAATATATAATATAAAATATCTTAAAACTCAATCTAAATACTTCGTTTTTTGATAAAATTTCACACAACTAACACAATTTACGCTAAACATTGCCTCAATATCTTCAAATACGATAAAAACACATTACATTAGCTATCAGAAGTTCCATAATAAATATAACTAATTAACAAAAGTTTACGAATCATAAAAATATCTCAAGTGACTATTTGTCAAAAGAGAAAAAAAGAAAAACTTGATTAAATGATTCACTTTGACGTAGCAATTTTGAATCCACGTGTTTCCATTTTCATTTCTTTGTTCTTATCCCCTCCCTATATCCCGGTTCTCTCTCTCTCTCTCTTCATTATTCAATTGTTCAACCTTATCTGCTTACCCACTCATTCTCTCTAGTCTCTCCCACCACTCTCTCTCTTCTCACCCAGTCAAATCTCAAACCACCACTCATATGCATTATCTCCGGTAACTAACTCTGATTGAGTCGTTTTGCATTTTTTTAGTCTGACGGGAGGGAGTAGATGACTCCAAAGTTCATCACGAGTCGCAAAAAATGGCTTGATTCAGTCAATTGTGAACTAGTAAGGGTTTTAGATTTGGGGATTTCCAATTTTCAACGGACTTTTCTGAGTTTTCTAAGTTTCTTCAGTTTTTCCAAAAAAGTGTACAAATACCGTTCGAACTGGGCAAAACCTGCCGGTTCACTGGTTTAACGCCAAACCGACAGTTTTGACTAGTTTTGACCGGTCTGCTTGCATGCACGGACCGATAGCTGGACCAGACCAGTGAGGCAACATTTCACTCGTCGAACCGGCTGGTCCGATCTAGTTATTAAAACTATTTAATGAAGTCCATAGATTACAGTGTGTTGTTTATCTTAAATATCCCTAGTCGATTATATTGATTAACAGGACAATCAACTATAGACTAGTATGTGGGTAGATTGATATGGAGATATCAAGTCTAGCACATGGGTATGCATTAGGGATAATGGCATACTGGATTGACCCACAACGAGAAGGCTACATACAAGTTATGTAAAGTCACAAGTGCTTCTCGTAGTGTCATCGGTATTGTGGTCCTTAGACTTGAAGTCACTGGATACTCTAGTTTGTGAAATATCATACTTTGATATTATAAAACGTTGCACCTTAACCGGATAACTATAGAGGCAGTTATTGGGCATGATGGCATGATAGGAAGCAAGCTTAGAGATGGTAGTGATGTAGATAGGATTTGTCCCTCCCACATAACGGGAGCAAATATTCGCGTCTAATCGAGGGGTACTGTTTGAAGAATGTCTGGCTAGACTCAGATAAATCAATATAGGATATTGATGTTATCTGCATGAATAAGACTATTCCCAGGATCGAGAAAGTATGGATTTGATATACGAGTGTGACTTGTATGTCTCGTGTCCAATACGTATATGGAGACAAAGAGATAATACAATACGGTAACATTGGTCACAAGGTTTGTCGGATTACTGACGATTCCTATTAGTTGGGTGGCATAGATGTCTTACTAGAGGCCACTCTATGTTAGTAATTGTTACTGCCAACTAAGTAGAAACATATGGGGTCACACTCCCTATGGATTAAACCGAACTTGGGAATTAATTAATTGAACTAATTAAATAGAAGGATCAATACGCAACTACATGCACACTTAGTGGGACTAATTTGAAAGGTGGAATAATACGTATATGGATATGATTAGTAGAGGGGCTGTTATGTAGTTAATAGGGATTATTAACTATATAAAGAGACTCCTAGTTTACTTTTTCGTAAGTGTCATAATTGTTATCACAAAAGAGAGACAGAACAAAGCAAGGTAAGAGCCAAGACAAGGAGGCCGAACGCTCCCCCCCCCCTCACCGATGGCCCCAAGAGGCACGATCTCTTTTGGTCTCGTTTTGCGTGATCTTCTTCTTCCTCCTTCTTCCCTAGCTAGCAAAAAGGTGTTGAAGGATCCGGAGCAATCCTATGAGTGGACTTCCATAGAGGCGTGGACATTATTTCACGTGAAGTCATCAAAGGAGACAAACATGTTACATGATGTTCTTACCCTTTACCATCGTTATGATTCCTAGTCCTGTGATCCTTGGAGGTTATTGAACGGAATCAATTTTTGTTTATTCCGCTGTGTAATCCGTATCAAAAACCTACAGTGGTATCAGAGCCTGGTTGTAGTGCATAACGTGGTTTATGTGTTACTTTTTATGTAGATTTTACACCTTAATTGTTAATTATCCCTTAAAACCAAAATAGGCATATTGATGCAATTCGAACTTGATTCAATAAAGGATGAGCTATTTTACATAACATGTAAAGATTAGTGAATTTGGGTTACATATGATGTGAAATTTTGGATCTAGAAAACTAGGGTTTGGGCACAAATTAGGAAAAAATATTTTTTCTTAATTGGGAAACAAGAAAACTTGGGAAACAAGGAAGGAGAGGAAGGAAACAACCCTAGGGCCGTCCTCCCCCTCCTTTGGCGCCAAGGAAGCCACGACCAAGGGTCCGGGCCGGCCTAGCATGCGGTTTGGTCACATGGGCTATGGACGACCGGCATAAGTCCTTGTGGCGGTCCATTAGAGGCTCGAACAAGTGTTTGGTGGGCCCTCTTGGACCGTTTTGACCCTAGTACATCCGAAATCAACTAAAAAACGCGTTAAAATTGGATTTTAACTGTATTATGTACTTTTTCATGGTGATTGGATATGGTCTTAGATGTGGATGTTGTGAATGTTTAATTTTTGTGGTTTGGTTTTATTGTAATAATTAATTAATTAAGTTTTACTGCCTGCGAGGCGCTCTTCTCCTAAACTTGTGAGGTCTCTCTATTTAGTGTAGATTCTAGTTAGTTTTAGATAGAGTAGATGATAGTCACGACTTGGAGAAGGAGACTAAAGAATTGAATAAACAACAGGATGGCGGCATTCCACAAGCTAAGGCGCATGGACTAAAAGATGGAGGCACATGGAGATGAGATTGCTATTTTTTAGGGCTTATAAATATTCTCATTGGCTTGGAATATCTTAGCTTTACGAGGACATATCCACATCACGTTTATTTATTGTATGTGGTTGTTTATTTTTTGTCTTGCTATTTATTGTTGGTGTATGGATGATGCATGCAAATTGGTAACAAGATAATACAACCCGGATCTTTTATTTTGGGATTGCCCAAACCAAATAAGTAGATCAGTTGATAAGGATCAACAAAACAATTAAAATTAAATGAAAAAACTATTCAAATTTAAATATTGCGTTTTTGCCTTCTTGTTACTTAACACTCATCATGATCTTGATTTATCAAGTCCGGCCTTGCGAAAGCAAGACAAATTGATTCATTATGATGTGGCACAACGACACAAGCTAGTAATGTGCAGTTTTTGAATTAAGAGGTTGGATGCAACTAGGCTACGTTAATAGGATTGAAAGCCTAGAGGCAAACAATTGGGATATCTATGAGATAGATAAATAAAGAGTTATTTGCCCAATTGAACCAAGAGTTGCATAGGATGCAATTGGAATTTTTCCTACCTAAATAATTGATTTTTAGGTGACTTGCCAAAGCAAGCTAAAAAAGAAGTGAAATATGGATCTTGACCCACTAAAAAATATAATGATATTTTCCGCATTAATATGGAGGGTTATTAATTCGAGAAAAATAGTTGGAGCTATGTTTAATCTAGCCATTAGTAAATGTAGTTATTTGTTCACAAAATACCCAAAAACTTGTATAGTTTCCATTTTGTAAAATTCCAATGGAAAAAAATTCATCGAATTCATCACAATGATATGTCTTTTAGAAGGACAAGATTTCTGGAACAAACTTTCTGGACTGGTAAAGAAATTTGAGAATCGTTCTCAAGCAAGAAAAGAAATTGTACATTCTAGAAGAGCAAGTTCCTGAGGGTCCAGAAAATAATTCTGCTATAGCCTTAAAGGCATATCAGAAGATCGTTGACGATGCTACTGATGTGGTCTGCCCTCATGCTTTGGACCATGAACTCTGAGCTTCAGAAGCAACACGAAAACGTGGCTGCGTTTGATATGATCATACACTTGAAGCAACTCTTTCAAGAGCAGGCAAGGGTTGAGCGGTATGAAGTTTCCAAGGCATTGTTAAAATGACATCTGTCAGAGGGAAACCCTGTGGGACCTCACGTACTGCATATGATAGGTTACTTGGAGAATCTCACATGCCTGGGACTTCCGATAGGTCAAGAGTTGGCCACTGATCTCATCTTGCAATCGTTACCTCATAGTTGTGGACAGTTCATTATGAACTATAACATGAATGATATCAATAGGCCTCTGTCACATTTACTCAATATGTTGAGGACAGATGAACAAAGCATCAACAAGGGAAAGGACAATGCTATAATGATGGTGAACAAAATAAAAAGAAACGAAGTTTCTTTTACCTCTAAATGGAAAGGAAAGGCAGTTGCAAAACGCAAGGAAGTTGTCCTTAAACCTGCTAGTGGCGTTCCCAAGGACGTGACTAAGGGCGAGTGTCACTACTGCAGTCAGCCTGGACACTGGAAGAGGAACTGCCCAAAGTATCTGGAGGATAAAAGGCTTGAAATAGTGATTCCACCACCACCAGGTATTTTCGTTATAGATGTCAATTTAACTATCTCTTCATCTTGGTATTGGATACTGGATGTGGATCTCACATTTGTCAAAATGTGCAGGATCTAAAGAGAAGTAGATTATTCACTAAAGGGGTGATAGACGTGCGCGTTGGGAATGGAGTAAAGGTTGATGCATTGGCCGTGGGCGTGTACAAGCTATCTTTGCTTTCAGGATTAGTTTTAGAATTAGAAAATTGCTATTTTGTTCCTGCTACGAGCAGAAACATTATTTCTATTTATTGTTTGGACGAGAAATGTTTTACTATTTCAATAAAAGACAAATGTTTCTCAATTTATTTTGACAATATGCACTATTTTGGTGCGCAATTATCTAATGGATTGTATATCCTTGATCAAAATAATCATGTCTATAACATAAATACCAAGAGGATTAAGACTAATTATTTAAATCCTACTTATCTATGGCACTGTCATAAGGATGGATTCCTAGACTCATTATTAGGAAAAATGACAAAGTCCCCTTTCAGCAAGAAAGGAGAGAGGACTAGTGAACAATTGGCTCTCGTGCATACTAATGTATGTGGGCCATTTGCCACGCCTGACAGATGTGGTTATATTTATTTCATTATATTTACTAATGATTTCAGTAGATATGGATTTGTGTACCTTATGAAGGCCAAATCCAAATCCTTTAAAGTTCAAAGAATTCAAGAATGAAGTAGAGAAGCAACTTGGCAAGATTATTAAGGCTCTACGATCGTATCGTGGAGGAGAATACTTAATCCAAGAGATTGACGACTATCTTAGAGAGTGTGGAATCTTGTCCCAACTCACTCCACCCGGAACACCACAGTGGAATGGCGTGTCCGAGAGGAGAAATCGAACGTTGTTGGACATGGTTCGATCTATGATGTGTCAAATTGATCTTTCATTATCCTTTGGATGCACGCTCTATTATGTGCAGCTTTCACCCTTAACCGTGTTCCATCTAATTTTTTCATGAAGACTCCATATGAGATGTGGAGGACGAGGCGTCTCACGTTGTCTTTCATGAGGATTTGGGGCTGCGATGTGTATGTAAAGCGTTTAAAAACAAAAAAGCTCTGGCCCAAGTCGGATAAGTGTAAGTTTTTGGGATACCCTAAGGAAACGATAGGATATTATTTCTACAATCCTACCGAGAACAAAGTGTTTGTTTCTCGGATCAGCGTGTTCATAGAAAGAGAATTTGTCTCTACATGAGCAAGTGGGAGGATTGTGGAGCTTGAAGAAATTCAAGAACCAAAAACCACTGATCCTACTCTGAAATATCAAAAGGAATCGCAAGATGTTGTAGCGGAACCTGTTCTGGTAACACAAGAACTTCGTAGGTCTAGTAGGGTGCTTCAGGAGCCAGAGAGGTATGGAATTCTCGTGACTGAGCCTGGAGACGCACTACTCATAGATAATGAGCCTACTACCTATGGAGAGGCCATGAAAGGGCCGGACTATCAAAAGTGACTTGAGGCCATGAGATCCGAAATGGAATCCATGTATACCAATAAAAGTATGGACTTGGGTGGAACCAACCAAAGGGGCTCGGCCCATAGAGTGCAAGTGGGTCTTCAAGAAGAAGATCGACATGGATGGCAATGTCATTGCCTATAAGGGACGATTGTTGGAAAAAGGATTCAGACAGATTCATGGTATTGACTATGATGAAACATTTTCCCCAGTCGCGATGACCAAATTCATTCGAATCTTACTTGCTATTGCAGCTTATCACGATTATGTGATTTGGCATATAGATGTCAAAACAGCGTTTCTATATGGAAACCTCCTTGAGGATGTTTACATGAAACAGCCAGAGGGTTTTGAGGATCCAGAGCATTCCCATAAAGTGTGTAAGTTACAACGATCCATTTATGGGTTGAAGCAAGCTTGTAGGATTTGGAATCTACGTTTTGATGACGCGGTAAAAGAGTTTGGATTCATGAAGAACGAAGATGAAACTTGTGTTTACAAGAAGGTTAGTGGGAGCTCTGTTGTTTTTTTGGCCTTGTATGTGGATGACATACTACTCATTGGAAACAACATTCCTACCTCGTAATATGTTAAAGAATTGCCAGAAGTGTTTCTCAATGAAGGACCTGGGGGATGCAGCTTACATACTTGGTATCAAGATCTATAGGGATAGATCTAGGAATTTGCTTGGGCTAAGTCAAAGTACATATATAAACAAGGTGTTGAAACGTTTCAACATGCAAGATTCCAAGAAGGGATTTTTGCCCTTGTCGCATGGAATCACCCTTTTGAAGGCCGATTGTCCTTCCAATGAGATTGAGAAGGAACACATGAGTAGGGTTCCCTATGCTTCAGCCATATGATCCATCATGTATGCCATGTTGTGTACTAGACCAGATGTGTCATATGTGCTGAGTATGACAAGCAGATATCAGTCCACTCCGGATGAGAGCCACTGGATAGCGGTCAAGAACATCCTTAAGTACTTGAGAAGAAATATGGATGCATTCTTGAGCTATGAAGGTGAGTGAGATCTGCGTGTAAGGGGTTACACGGATGCTAGCTTCCAAACTGATGTAGATGATTTCCGATCGCAGTCAAGATTCGTGTATTGCCTAAATGGAGGAGCAATGAGCTGGCAAAGTTCCAAGCAATAGACGGTTGCTGATTCCACAACTGAGGCTGAGTACATTGCTGCATCGGGTGCAAAAATGTAAGCTGTTTGGATTAGGAAGTTCATTATTGAGCTTGGTGTGGTTCCTAGTATTGTGATCCAATAGAGTTGTATTGTGACAAAACTGGAGCGATCACACTATCAAAAGAATCCAGGTCACAAAAGAAATCCAAGCACGTACTCAGAAAGTTCCATCTTATTCGAGAGATCGTCGATCGAGGAGATGTGAAGATATGCAAGATTCATATAGATGAAATGTTGGAATTGTGCCCTAGAGGCAATCAATTTATCGCGACATTTATATGGACTTACTATTCATTATGTTATCGATATGGAGATATGCTAACATGAATGAAGTCTTTAGAATATAAATGTTATATTCTTAAATATCCCTAGTCAAGTACTACGGTTTATAGGACGACTGTATTGCATCGAGACTAGTGTGGATAGATTAATATGGGGATATCAAGTCTAACACATGGGTACGCATTAGGAGTAATGTCGTACTGGATTGACCCACCATGAGAAGGCTACATGGGAGTTATGTGAATGTCACAAGCGCTTCTTATAGTGACAATGGTGTTGTCATCCTTAGACTTGAAGTCACTAGATACTCTAGTTGTGAATTATCATGTTTTGATATCGTCAAACGTTACACCGTAATTGGGTAACTATAAAGGGCTTAATCAGTCATGATATGAAGCAAGATGAGAGGTAGTAGTGATGTAGAGAGGATTTGTCACTCCCACATAACAGGAATAAATATCCATGGCCACTCGAAGAGTAGGACTTAGAAAAATGCATGGCCATGCTCAAATAAATCAATATAAGATATTGATGTTATTTGTTTCATCTAAGTCTACTCATAGATCAAGAAAAGTGTGACACTCCATGCCTTGCGTCCAATCCGGATAGATGAGCTAAAGGGATTATACAACATGGTAACATTGGTCACAGAGGTTAGTCAGATCAGTGACATTCCTATTACTTGGGAGCATTGATGTATTGCTAGGTACCTATCAATGTTTGTAATAATTATTATTACTGCCAACGTAATTAGGAACCTACAGGGTCACACACAATAATAAATCAAGGTGGGATTATTGCTAATTAGTTGGACTGAATAGCAATAATGAATTGATTGAACTAAAGTGTAAACTGTGCTCATTAGTTGGACAAAAGAGAAATTGTGGACTAGAATGTGGCTAGTCCCACATTGTTGAGTTTATGGGCAAAGATGAATTTCTCTAGAAATAAATAGGATTTATAGGCTACGAGAATTTAGTCCGAACTAATCCTACAGAGCACAATTTACTGGAGAGCTAGAGAGAAAAAGAAGAAAAATGAGCTTTCTTCCCATTAGGGTTCGACCAAACCCTAGCCGCCCCACCATGGAGCCGTCGGCCTCCACTGGTGCTGCCCCTCGCTTCTGCCCACGACATGGTGATGTCGTGTCCTCTCCTTGCTGCATTCATGGATTTGATCCAGCCCGTTCACGTCCAAGTTCGTCCTTCTTCTCAAGGTTGCTAGCACCATTGTAGAAGTATCCCTCTTGAGGTCTATTCGTGTGGATAGAGTAGAGACAAAGATGCTATTCTTTGTATGTGTTCGTCCCAGCCTGGTATGGCTTAGGTAACCTTTCTTCCTTCATCATGTTATGATGCTTCACATGCGATTCATGGAGGGTTTTGAGCATAATTTTTTTTTTGTATTTTCGCTTCGTAATCTGCATCAAAACCTTACATGAAAATATGTCAGATACACTCACAAAGTCGTTTTTTCAGCGCAAGCATGAAGGACACACTAGATCTATAGGCATATGAGATGCACCATATTGGCTCTATTGCAAGTGGGAGACTGTTGGAATAGATGCCCTAGAGGCAATCTTATTTTGGTATGAACATTATTTTGGCTAGAATAATCATTGTATTATTTATGGAGATATTTAATATAATGAAGAAAAGTTTTAAAAACCGGACCGATCTTTGAACCGGCGAGGCACCGGTTTGCGGTTCAACCGGTTTAATCGCATGTTATTTTTTAATGTGTAATTAATTATTTTTTATAAATATATAATATAAAATATCTTAAAACTCAATATAAATACTTCATATTTTGATAAAATTTCTCAGAACTAACACAATTTACGCTAAACATTGCCTCAATATCTTCAAATACTATCAAAGAAAACATTACATTAGCTATCAGAAGTTTCATAATAAATATAACTAATTAACAAAACTTTACAAATCATAAAATTTCTCAAGTGAACATTTGTCAAAAGAGAAAAAAAAGAAGAAAAAATTGACTAAATGATTAACTGTGACGTAGCAATTTTGAATCCACGTGCTTCCATTTTCATTTCTTTGTTCTTATCCCCTCCCTATATCCCCGTTCTCTCTCTATCTCTCTATCTCTCTCTCTCTCTCTCTCTCTCTTCATTCTTCAATTGTTCAACCTTATCTGCTTACCCACTCGTTCTCTCTAGTCTCTCCCACCACTCTCTCTTCTCACCCGGTCAAATCCCAAACCACCACTCATGCATATCTCCGATAACTTACTCAGATGGAGTCGTTTTGCAATTTTTTAGGCTGTCTGGAGGGAGTAGATAACTCCAATGTTCATCACGAGTCGCAAAAAATGGCTTGATTCAGTCGATTGTGAACTAGTAAGGGTTTTAGATTTGGGGATTTCCAATTTTCAACAGAGTTTTCAGAGTTTTCTAGGTTTCTTCAAGTGTTCCAAAAAAGTGTACAAAAACTTGTTCGAACCGCGCAAAACATGCCGGTTCACTAATTTAACACCAAACCGGCGGTTTTGACTAGTTATGATCGGTCTGCTTGCATGCACGTATCGATAGTGAAATACCCCGTTTTGTGGCTATGAGAATTTTGTGATATTAGTATAAGTTTTGAGAGTTAATTTTCATTGTTATTAAACTTTTCGGATTTTTGTGATTTTTACCTAAAGTTGTTAATGTCTTTTACCAAAACAAGGGGTGTAAAAGTGTCTTTTAGCTAAACTAGGGGTCTGAAAGTGTCTTTCTGCTTAGTTAAGTGTAAAAATTCCACACTTTTCACGGGATATCCTCTGTTAATCGGATTAAGTACCGATTCTTTTTTCGTTCGTCGATATTTTCTTCCAAAACCTCCTCACAATCGATCTCTCATCTTCTCCATCTATCTCTCTTCATCCTCACGATCTCTCTCTCTCTCTCTCTCTCCCCCTTTCTCTATGTTCACTGAATACAGCAAGTAGCAGCAGCTACCGCCACTGCCGCCGTCGAGGAGGAAGCCCGAAGCCACCACCACCACGTCTCCTCTGCTCCAGGGGCGGAGCCATGTAGGGGGGGGGGGCACGTGCCCCCCTAACATTTCCCAGAGCCCCTAGGGTATCCATATTTTTTTTTTGAAGTGTGCCCCTCTTTAAATATACTGGTGCCCCCTCTTAAATGTAAAGTTCTTCTTGGTCGAGCGGTTAAGATTTTGCAATTTGAAGCTATTGGCCAGGGTTCGATTCTTGGCCCAAGTTTTAATTATTATTATTTTTTTTTATTATTTTTTTTTTATAAAAGCTACACAAACGACCTTATTTTTTTTAGAATAAAGGTACCTTCTGATTATTTTTTGAAATATATTGTCTTTTTTTTTTAGAAATAATATATACTAATCATTACATTAGTATAACTTCTCACAAAACAAAAAGAAAAAAGGAAAGAAAAACTTACTGGAAGATGGAATGACCAGGACGACAACGACAACGAACAACGCAGCACGGCGTCTGTCCCCCCCGTCTGGCGTCGCTCAACCTCCCTCCGACGTCGGCGTTTCTCGCCCTCCCGCTACCGGTCCGGCATCCCGCCACGGCTCCGTTCTTCTCATCTTCCGGCGATCAATCGGTAAACCCTAGTCTCTAAAAGTCTAAATACTTCTTCTGAAATCTAAAATCTCATTGATTCTCCTTAGTTCTTAATTTCTAATTGTGAATATTCTTCCTCCAGTGTTCAATTTCGATTACTTTAAGAATTAGGAACTCCATTATGAAATTGTTGGTGTTCTTAATTATAAAACATTGAAATTGTTGGTTTCTTGATTATGAAAAAAGATCCGAATTCAATATCAAATTAACAATCAATCTCCGAACTCGATACCCAAGTCGCCTCTAGCCCTCTTTTTCACTGTAGAATATGCAGTGATGTTGACTCTAGGTCTGCCTCAAACCTCGTCTTCGTCTTGTCCGAAATCAATTAATAATTTGTGGAAATTTCATAATTGTGGTTGATTTGAGTTCCTGATTTTATATTTCATGTTATATATATATATATATATATACTGAATTTTATATGAAATTATAAAATTTCACACTTATAATTCACCTTAGAAACTACGGTTCATAGTTTTTTTTGTATTTTGAACTCTAGTTATTGGATGAGTATAAATTGAGGCTTTTGATCACTTTGAGTCATATACAGGCTCTTTTGTTCGCAATTTTCTTCAAAGGAGTTGTGCCCCCCCTTGGATGAAATCCTGGCTCCGCCACTGCTCTGCTCTTCCCCACTCATATTCCTCTCTCTCATTCCTCTCTCTGCTCTAAACCAGAAGAAAGAGAAAGAAGAACAGAAGCAGAAGCTGCAGTAGCAGCCGTGACAGCCACCACCGCCCGACCTCCATAGCTTCCGGCGAGAAGCTTGGTCCGGCCAAATCGACGCCACCCATCTCTCTGTCTTGGTATCTCCAGCCTCCAAAAGCTCCGACCAACATCCAGAAGGTCTCATTCGAAGCCAATAACCACCGGAGAAGCTCCGGCCGAGTCCAACTCCGCCGGCGTTTTTGTCGACCTTGACCCGCTTCGAAATCCAATTTTAACATTTTTTCATGCATGTTTGCATGCATAAGTTGCCGAGTAGAGTAATGCATCATAGAAACACAAGTCAGAATGATTTGATTTGCCCAAAATTGAAGAAGCAAGTAAAATAACAATGAAATAATTAGGATTCAAAATCCGTCAGATATGAATTTTGGTTACAGAAACGTGAGCAGGGATGTGGAGATAGCCTATGAAGTTGTGAAATGAACAAAATCAACTTAGAGAGGTGGACCAAACTAAATCAATCGAAATAATGACTGCGAATAGTTTCCCATCAAGATCACTGCAATTACAGATCACTAAGCAAAATCCTTCAACAAACAATTTTCTTCATAACTACCGCAATCTCCATCAGGATCACTACAGTTAGGGATCATTCAGTAAAATCTTCGAAGATCAGAGTAATAGTTCATCAATCAGCGAGGGTCCCACAGTCCACAATCCATGGAAAAACCCTTTATATGAATTTCAGCTGAGAATCAATGTTGATCCGCTTCAGTGTCATAAGAGACATCTATTCGTTTTTTTTCATTACTCAGATGACAAGAAAGCATAAAATCCTTCATCACATGGCTAATTTTGTAAATTAAGAATAAAAAAGAAGCTTTGATTACCTCCCCGGTTGATTTTAGAACCCCTTTGGCTGTTGGGAAAATATATCTTCTTCTACAACCTGAAAAATCAGAATAATGATCTAGTAGTACTTGACAATGCATAGGAGAGGAATCAGATCATTAGGCACAAATGCTGAGGGAGAGAAGATGATACAACTCACTGATTGAAATAATTCGTTGTTATCGAAGACCGCTTCTCACTTAAGTAAGTTTGAGTCTCACCAAAGCGTGACCTCTCTCTATCTGGGGTATTTTTTTACTCAGGGTCCTTCCGAGTGGTCTCTCTTGGATACTCATGAACTTTACAGTATGAAAAAATCTAAAGACCATAGGAAAAGAAACAGAATGCTCATGAGCTCATGAGGAGCAATATCTAATTTACAACATTAATATTTGTTTCAGTTTCATTAAAATAGGGGTGTTCATAGATCAAAGCTCCCAAGTAGGAAACATAAGATTATCAGTGGATTTCCAGGAAAACAAATCAAGCGACACATAATTACACACAACATCAAAACCTTGAATTACTGCGAGGAAAACATAACAAAATTAGACAAAATCAATTACCAGGACGAAAAAAAGTAGCGACATGAACCTCCATTTCTCTTGAATGTGAGCTAGCCTCTTTCATTAGAAGCCGATTGTATCTCTGGTAAAGGAGGAAATCAGAGGGTTTGCAAACCTGTTGAATTTATGTGAAAATCGTGTCACATACGTCTCCGATCAGATATGAAGCGTTGTTACATGATAATGGAGATCTGGCTTGAAGAAGTTTGGGGGTGAGAAGACCAAAAAGTGTTTCAGATACAGATAGAATAGAGACAGATATATAGTTACCTCCATTTCCGCGATAGTGAAGGTAACTCTGGTGTCTTGCAGTTGCGAGCAACCTTCTCAAGTTAATCTATGTTTTACTGATTCCCTCTCAATCGCCTACTAATTTATAGTAATTTCAAAGTCACTATCAGTAAAATTATCAGCCAAACAAGAAATAATAATACTTACTCCTTTATAAAATATGAAACCAAGAGAAAATGCTAGCCATGTATATAAAACCTTCAAAATTAAAGAGTAACAAACCTCCTCAAGTAAATTACCAGTGCTAGTAAACCATTTCCATTGCCACACGATACTTTACCTGCAAGAACAAACCAATTGAATGAAAAACTATTAAATCTTCTACCCTCATAATTCGATATCATCACATGCAATCCAGCGAACTAAAAGGTATGGACGAAGACAATACAAAATGAACAAAGAAACAGAGATAAAATTGAACAATATATCTCAATTTTTAGTATGTTAGGTTTGGTGTCTTGAACAAGTCGGCAAATTTGGGTAAGGAAGTCAACTTTGTTTCCTTATAGCTTTTTGGCAATGTCTGGTTAGGTAGGAAACTAATTGAGGCATTAGTGTATTGTGAGATTTGGGCGGCATGTGACCTCTTCGTAGTAGTATAAATAAAGGCTATGCCTTTGTTTAGTAGTAACCCACAAGGACAAATTTGAGAGATTCACAAGTGTGTGTCTTCGGGTGGGTGTTTCGAGTCGCCGCTGTGGCCGTTGCGGCCACAGCGTGCATTGTAATCTGATTCTGGTCGTGGATTAGCTGGCGGGTTCGTTACGAATTCGTTAGTGAACCACGTTAAATATGTGTCTCGTTCTTTTTTCGCTTTCGTCGTTCTTGCTCGAATACCCTAAGGTTATAACAAACTGTAGCAGAGCTCTGAAACAGGAGTTCTGTTACAACAAACTGGTATCAGAGGCGGGTTTCCAAAATCCGTGTGGAGGCAAGAGCTAAGGTCTCACGCTTTGGTGAAGCTCAAAGCTAGGGTTTCGCGATTCAGTTGGAACAGGCTATTGGGAGTGGGGTTTCGAGATTCCGCCGAGAACGATGTCTGATTTGGCAATCAAGATCGATCTGTTTGTGAGAGAGAAGCAGGTACACCCACCATCTGAAGCCTTGTGGAGGGGGCTATCCGGGCTCCTTTCAGAGCAATCTGACGCACATCTGATTAGGCGTGCAAGGGATCTGGCAAATCCAACATGCATTCGGTACATGCACGAATCTGGGGATTCACGCGCATCTGGCGTTCTGGAGATTCACGTTAAGGCGCAATCTGACTCCCGACGTAGAGCATCTGGCGTGTGAATTGAATCTGGTTCTAGATCATGCGTTGCAAGAACTCGTTGGAGTTAGAACAACGACATGGAACATCTGGCGCGTGAGATTTCTCGCACGCCCACCTGGTTCTGGTTCTGGCGCGCATTATGCACGATTTTGATCTGTCGTGCATCTGTTCTAGTTTAGGAGTGTGTACCATGACACGCATTGAGCTCGCATCTGGCGCAATCTGTTTATGGCGAGCATCTGGCGCATCTGAGGCATACAGGGCGCATCGGAAATGACAATTTGTGGCACTCGCCGTTGCATCTGGTCTGGATGATATCTGGGCATTCTGTCATGGTGCATATGTCTGGAACAACTGGGCGCATCAGGAATACATTCGGTCATGTTTCTCGGTGAATGTATTTGAGTCTGGTTCTGGGTGGAGCACTTATTTCTGTTTTCGGAAGTGCAACCACATCGGGCACATTCGTTGCAGGAACGCATGGTAGTTGAAGCAACCATTTGGCGATTCGGGTTTCGCATACAGCAACGAAACATCTGATCGGGAAGGCGTGCTCGTTTCTAGTTCTGATAGACGCATCCGGTTCAGGTTTGAGGAGAGAACATCAGTTCTGGTTTAGATTGCTGAGGTGATTCAAGACAAGGTGGAGATTGTTAGGTTTGGTGTCTTGAATAATTCTACAAGTTTGGGTAAGGAGGTCAACTTTGTTTCTTTATAGCTTTTTGATAATGTTTGGTTAGGTAGGAAACTAATTGAGGCATTAGTGTATTGTGAGCTTTGGGCGGCATGTGACCTCTTCGTATTAGTAACACACATGGACGAATTTGAAAGATTTTGAGAGCTTCACTAGTGTGTGTCTTCGGGTGGGTGTTTCGGGTCGCTGCCGTGGACGTTGCGGCCATGACGTGCATTGTAATCGGGTTCTCTTCTCAGTAAAATATTTGGTTCTGACCGTGGATTAGCTAGCCGGTTCGTTACAAATTCGTTAGTGAACCACGTTAAATATCTGTCTCGTTCTTGTTTTACTTTTGTCGTTCTTGCTCGAATACCCTCAGGTTACAAATTGGTAGCAGAACTCTGAAATAGGAGTTCTGTTACAACATAGTACGAAGCCACAATTGGAATCATGGTTAGATCTTAGTCGAATCCCAAAATTCATCAGAAGAAGTAGGCAATCTGCAATCTGCCAATCACTTCAACACAGAATCCAAAATAGACAAATTCGTTAAACAAAAACAATGAACAGTCGTGGACATGACCGAGCATCAAAATACCCAAATCTAAACAGACGTTAGAACTACACAAAGACTGAGAGAGAGAGAGAAGTTACATAGGGTTCGAAGAGCGGAACACCCATTGATGACTAAACAACGTGAGATAACAAGTTAACCTGGTGAAATAGTTACCTAGGGTCATCGTTCGGAAGAAGAGACGTGTGCTCTGGTGAGACTGTTTGGATACAATAGTGATTACTGATCACTATTGTATCCAAACAAGATGACACACATGCAAACAAAACGGAAAGAAGGGAGTCATATTTAATAATTAATGATGAATGACAAATGCCAATGGATGTCCAAAAACGTTAGCATATCTCAGAATATCAATACAACCCTTAAAGGAAAGGTGTATCAACTATCATGTATCAATAAAATCATTGAATTTAATGTATATATTTAATTAAATGATTTATTTCATACGTTGAGAATGGTAGTGAACTTTTTGCGTAGCATATAAAAAAGCATTCATTTTCAAAGGTATACAAATTTTCAAGATTCTTAAACAGGGTGAAAGAAGTCATGGAAGCCAAGCCTCAGACGAATATGAAGTTATTCATCACATTTTCACTAATCATCGTGTTTCTTCTGGCTTCAGGTATGATAAACATTTCTATTGAATCGAATCTTAAAACGAAAGAATTTTTTTTGAAAGAGACATGAGATGAAACAGAGTAATTTTTTTGGCATCTAATTTGCGTCCCTTTAACCAAGTTTTGTAATTTTTATATAGTTTATAAGCCTCCTACGTTTCATTCCATGTAGGTGCGGCTGAAGAGAAATGTTCATTTCCTTTCCGATGCGTAGGCCTATGCCCAAAAGGCTTCACAAGTGACGACTGCGCGGAACGTTGTAAAAGAGTAGGATTCGATGACGGATCTTGCGTAGTAAAGAAAGGTTGTCCAACAAAGTGTTGCTGTCAGGCAGCCCGACCCTAAGCTGGCCATAACTAAACGATGTACTGGTTATGCCAATATTAGTAACACGGAATAAAAATATTGGACTGCATTAAGAAAGTTCACGTTTTAATTTGGAGACTCGGGAGTTAAGTTGTACTATAATCTTTTGAAGTGAAGAATAGTAGTACTCCATTGACTCGTATATAAGAGACTAGATATAAAAAAAATGTATTCAAGAGACTTTCCGCGATTTCTCGTTTGACTGCCTCAAGTCAAACTTAATTACTGAATGATATTAAAGGATCATATAAAAGAAGAATGGATATATATATATATATATATATATATATATATATATATATATATATATATATATATATATATATATATATATATATATATATATATATATATATATATATATATATATCAAGGAAAAACATGGACGTCTTTAGGCCTCGTTTGGGTAGAGGATAAGGAAGGAGCATAGGATAAGTTATACCCTCTATTTTTTTTATCAAGTGTTTAGGTGCGGCATAAGGGAGAGGATAAGTTATGTTGCCTTATGCTGATGGAGTTTTTAATGAACAAATTTTATACCACCAACATGGAGGTATAAGCTCGGATAAGAAAATATAGCATATTAGGATGCTAGTAGGTTGACAAAAGTACCCCCACAAACTATCTAATTTCTTACCATTATCCCCAAACCCTATCAGCTAGTTTACCGTTTCACGTCCCTCCTTTATTTTTTGAGGAGATCTACATGGATTGATAACTATTATTTTGAGATTTCATAACTTTATTTTAGTATGTATGGTTGAGATAAATATGAAGATATTTTACCTTTATTTTACCGTGCTTGTTGAAATTTTGTTGGTTAAATTTAATTTGTTTATTGTAGAATTCTTAACACCATGTCAATATGCCAATATGTACTAGTAATTATACTCCATATTTGGCTATGGTCATGTTGTATCCATGAATATTCGTTATTTTTGCATGTTACGACAAGTTAATTTCGCGTATTAATATACATTTTGTATACATTTTGACAACGTCACTATTGTGTAGAAAAAAATATTAAAATATAAACAAAAATACTTATACATTTGTATATATTTTTCCTCGTCAATTTGAAATATACAATCTTTTATACAAAATAACAACATTGAGGTATTACAGTCATTTTTGGCACATATCATGCTTCAGATTCTGCATCGTATCCGACATCACCCAAACACACACAACCAGCATATCTTATCAGGTTTTATCAGACAACATTCATATCATTGCTTTTATCCCAGCATAAGCCTTATCCTTACATACCATATCCTCAACCCAAACGAAGCCTAGGGTATGCTAATAAAAAAAGGGTCTGGAAAACGAGAATGCACAGCAGAGGCGGTGAAACACTCTGAACCGTTATTGTTCATGATTCTTAATATCAAACAAGCATCTCGACCATGTGACTATAAATCAATACGTTTATCTTAGTGCATTTTATAAACTAGTAGTTTCTAGGACCACACCACATCGATTAAAGATGATCCGGGGTCAGAGGGATTTTCTTCTAAGTAGGATGATCACTCTGGAGTCTGGACTACCTATTACAACAATAATAATAATAATAATAATAATAATAATAATAATAATAATAATAATAATAATAATAATAATAATAATAATGACGATGACGACGATAATTTAAAAAAAGTTACAAAATCAAACAAACGGAATGATTTCCAAGCATAGAAATGTAGAAGAATTCCGGTACGAACATAGTTTGAGAGTTGATTAGGGATACCTTGGAACTAGACACGGCTAAGAAAGAGAAGTTGACTCTTCAATTAAAGAGTAAGTCGACAACCGGCAAACCCCAAAGTCAACTGAAATGAATGTTCAAGTATTAGGCTGGTTGATTTTTTTTTTTCTTTTTTTTTTTTTTTTTTTTTTCTGTGGCATGCCTGCGTGGTGGGGCGCGCCACTCACCTTCTGACAAATATGCATTAGTCAGATAGAACCCACCAAATTTTGCATTCTTGTCAGAATGTGAATGGTGCGCCCCACCACGCAGGCATGCCATAGTGGTGGGGCAATCCCCAATGAATACTTTCTCCTAGTTCCGCGGCTTCGCCCCGTAATCCGGGTCGCATGTCTGATATGACAGGTGAGTCTCCCAGTGAGAATTTTCTGCATACACAAGGACCCGAACCTGAGACCTGCTTAAGCGGAACCAAGTAGCTTACCACTTGGACCAACTCTCATTGGTTTGATTTGTATTCTTCCTACACCTAGAATTGAATCAAGATCTCTTCCATATCTATATAAAAAATACATATATATAGTTTGAATCAAACTTTTTAGTAACAAACTCATATGGTAACTTTACCTTAAAAAAAAAAAAAAAAAAAAACCTCAGATGGTAACATGTGCATACATATATATATATATATATATATATATATATATATATATATATAATATATGGAATAATTGCAAACCATAGATGAAAACAAGGTAATATTACTTGACTTGAGAGTTGCATAGGAAGAGTACCTTGTAAAATATCACGGCCATGTGTGTGAGTGTGAGGGTAGGTGAACCCATATCAACATTGTCCATCATCACCAGCTACTCTAAATTAGAGGTTATGACTAATTTGTGTAGGGTTTTGATTCATGGATGCGCAACGGAAACACAAACAATCATAAAACCATGCAAAACCCTCCAAGGGTCACAAGTCAAGATACATAACGATGGTAAAGGTAAGAAATCAATTAACACACCTTAGGGTTCTCCTTTGATGACTTCAAACGCGAATTATGTCACGTTCTCTATGGTTGATCCACGCCTAGAGTTGATCCTAGAATCTCCCAAGTCCTTGGTGCTAGCCCGGAAGAGGAAGAGGAAGAAGAATCACGCAAAACGAGACCCAAAGGAGGGCTCTCGGCCTCCTTGTGGCCGACGGGGACGGGCGGCGGCAAGAGGGGCGGGCGGCTCCTCTTGTTGCTTGCTCTCTCTCCTTTTGTTCTCTCCCACTCTTGTTATGTTCAATAATGAGCATAAGTTATGTGGGAAGGAAGGAAGGAAGGTCCTTTATATAGTCCAACAACTCCTTGCCAACTACCTAAAGGACTTATTCTAGTCCTACTATAATTCAATTTAGTCCCTTCCTTGCAAATTAGTTCCTACTAAGTTTGCAAGGTTTTGCAAAGTGATCCTTCTAATTAATTAATCCAATTAATTAATTCCCAAATCTAGTTCAACTCTATGTAGCGTGTGACCCCATAGGTTCTATCTAGTTGGTAGCAACTATTTGCTAATATGGAGCAGTCTCTAGCAAGACATCCATTCTAGCCAACTAATAGAATAGTCATCTTGACAACCTTTGTACAAGTAATTGTCTCATCCCTTTGTGTCTATATCCGGATTGGACACGAGACATACAAGTCACACTCGTATATTCAATCCATAGTTTCTCGATCCATGGGAATAGCCTTATTCGTGCAAATAACATCAATATCCAATATTGATTTATTTGAGTCTGGCCAGACATTCTAAAAGCACTATCCCTCGAGTGGCCTAGGATATTTGCTCCCGTTATGTGGGGGGGACAAATTCTATCTACGTCCACTACGATCTCTAAGCTTTCTTCTTATTGTATCCAGTACACGCCTTTTTAACTACCCAGTTACGGTATAGCGTTTAACGCTACCAAAATCACAATAATCAACAACTAGAATATCTAGTGACTTCAAGTCTAAGGATGACAATACCATTGCACCGCGAGAAGCACTTGTAACTCAACATAACGTGTATGTAGCCTTCTAGGAGATGGGTCAATCCAGTGCAACATTCCCTAATGCACACCTATGTGTTGGATCGTGATATCTCCATATCAATCCAACCCCATACTAGTCTATAGATGATTGTCCCATTAATCATTATACTGGACTAGAGATATTTAAGATAAACAACACATTTGTAAATCTAAGGAATTCATTATATTAAATATCCAATAAATAATAAATGAATTTCTAGCCACAAATAATTCATACTAAACTAGATTGCCTCTAGGGCATCTATTCCAACAGTCTCCCACTTGCACTAGAGCCAATCTGGCGCATCTCGTATGCCCATACTCCTAGTGTGCCCTTCATGCTTCCACTGCGTGAGAGGATTTGTAAGCGGGTCTGATAGATTATCATCTGTAGGAATCTTGCATATCCGAACGTCTCCTCTATCGATAATATCTCGAATCAGATGAAACTTCTTGAGCACGTGCTTGGACTTCTGGTGTGATCTTGGTTCCTTTGATTGCGCGATCGCCCCAGTGTTGTCGCAAAACAACTCGACTGGACCCGCAATGCTAGGGACCACACCAAGTTCAGAAACAAACTTTCTGATCCAAACAGCTTCCTTTGGTGCGCCATTTGCAGCAATGTACTCAGCCTCCGTTGTAGAATCAGCTACCGTCTCTTGCTTGGAACTCTTCCAGCTCACCGCTGGTCCATTCAGGCAAAACACATATCCCGACTGTGATCTAAAGTCATCTCTGTCAGTTTGGAAGCTTGCATCAGTGTAACCCCTTACACGCAACTCTTCCTCACCGCCAAATATCAAGAAAGCATCCTTAGTTCTTCTCAAGTACTTTAGGATGTTCTTGACTGCAATCCAGTGACTCTCACCCGGATTGGATTGGTATCTGCTTGTCATACTCAAGGCATATGACACATCTGGTCTAGTACACAACATGGCGTATATGATAGATCCTATGGCCGAGGCATAGGGAATTCTACTCATGCGTTCCTTCTCAATCTCATTGGAGGGACAACCACTCTTCGAAAGAGTGATTCCATGTGACATGGGCAAGAATCCCTTCTTGGAATCTTGCATGTTGAACCGTTTCAACACCTTGTCAATATATGAACTTTGACTTAGGCCTAGCAACCTCTTAGATCTATCTCTATAGATCTTTATACCGAGTATATACGCTGCTTCTCCTAAGTCCTTCATTGAGAAACACTTTCCTAGCCAATCTTTAACAGATTGCAGCATGGGAACGTCGTTTCGAATGAGCAATATGTCATCCACATACAAGACCAGAAAAGCTACAGAGCTCCCACTAACCTTCTTGTAGACACAAGACTCATCTTCGTTTCTGATGAAGCCAAACTCTTTGACCACTTCATCAAAACGTCGATTCCAACTCCTAGAAGCTTGCTTCAATCCATAAATGGATCGTTGCAGCTTACAGACTTTGTTGGCTTGCTTTGGATCCTCAAAACCCTCCGGCTGTATCATATATACGTCCTCGAGGAGATTCCCATAAAGGAATGCTGTTTTGACATCCATCTGCCAAATCTCATAGTCATGGTATGCTGCAATCGCAAGTAGGATTCGGATGGATTTGGTCATAGCAACTGGTGAAAAGGTTTCATCATAGTCAATACCATGAATCTGTCTGAATCCTTTAGCCACTAATTGGCCCTTATAGGTAATCACATTACCATCCATGTCGAACTTCTTCTTGAAGACACACTTGCACCCTATGGGCCGCGCCCCATCGGGTGGTTCCACCAAAGTCCATACTTTTTTGGTATACATGGATTCCATCTCGGATCTCATGGCTTCCAGCCACTTCTGAGAGTCTGGGCCATTCATGGCCTCCTCATAGGTAGTAGGCTCATCATCTATGAGCATCGTGTCACCGGAATCGGTTACGAGAAGTCCATACCTCTCGGGTTCCTGGCGCACTCTACTAGATCTACGAAGCTCTTGTGTTACCTGAACAGGTTGCTCCACAACTGCTTGTGGTTCCTGTTCATGTTCCATAATCGGTTCAGTGATTTGTGGTTCTTGAACCTCTTCAAGTTATACATTCCTCCCACTTGCTTCTGTAGAGACAAACTCTCTTTCTAGAAACACGCCGGTCCGAGCAACAAATACTTTGTTCTCGGTTGGATTGTAGAAGTAGTATCCCTTAGTTTCCTTAGGGTACCCCACAAATTTACACTTATCCGATTTAGGCCCTAGCTTGTCTGATTGTAAGCGTTTTACATAGACATCGCAGCCCCAAATCCTCATGAACGACAGTGTGGGACGCCTCCCACTCCACATCTCATATGGTGTCTTCATGACTGATTTAGATGGAACACGGTTAATGGTGAAAGCTGCACTTAATAGAGCGTAGCCCCAAAATGATAATGGAAGATCGGTTTGACACATCATAGATCGAACCATATCCAATAGGGTTCGATTCCTCCTCTTGACACGCCATTCCATTGTGGCGTTCCGGGTGGAGTGAGTTGGGACACGATCCCACACTCTCTAAGATAGTCGTCAAACTCTTGGCTTAAA
Source organism: Linanthus parryae (assembly GCA_023055425.1). NCBI lineage: Eukaryota > Viridiplantae > Streptophyta > Magnoliopsida > Ericales > Polemoniaceae > Linanthus > Linanthus parryae. Next base: position 26,147,425 of record JALGPY010000011.1, on the reverse strand, counting down.
TATTCTCCTCGTAGAGCCTTGATACTTTTGCCAAGTTGCTTCTCTACTTCATTCTTGAATTCTTTGAACACTTCAAAGGATTCGGATTTTGCCCTCATGAGGTACACAAATCCATATCTACTGTAATCATCAGTAAATGTAATGAAGTAGACATAACCACCCCTGGCAGGCGTGGCAAATGGCCCACACACATCGGTATGTATGAGCGCCAATTGCTCACTAGTCCTCTCACCTTTCTTATTGAAAGGGGACAATTGCTCACTAGTCCTCTCACCTTTCTTATTGAAAGGGGACTTTGTCATTTTTCCCAATAAACAAGCTTCACATGTCTCATATGATTCAAAATCAAATGAGTCTAGTAATCGATCCTTATGGAGTCTAGATACGCGTTTCTCATTTATGTGGCCTAAACGACAGTGCCATAAATAAGCAGGATTTAAATCATTTATTTTAATCCGCTTGGTATAATGTTGTAGACAGGATTGCTTAGATCAAGGACATAAAGTCCATTAAATAATTGCGCACTAAAATAGTGAATATTATTTAAATAAAAGGGACAACAATTGTTCTTTTTTGAAATAATAAAACCATCCTTGTCCAAACAAGAAATAGAAATAATGTTTCTGCTCATAGCAGGCACGAAATAGCAATTATTTAATTCTAAAACTAATCCTGAAGGCAGAGATAGCTCGCACACGCCTATGGCCAACGCAGCAACCTTTCCTCCATTCCCAACGCGCAGATCTACCTCTCCTTTAGCCAATCTTCTACTTCTCTTTAGATCCTGCATATTTCGACAAATATGAGATCCACATCTAGTATCTAATACCCATGATGTAGAGACAGTTAAATTGACATCTACAACAAAAATACCTGGTGGTGGTGGAATCACTATTCCAAGCCTCTTGTCCTCCATATATTTTGGGCAGTTCCTCCTCCAGTGTCCAGGCTGACTGCAGTAGTGACACTCACCTTTAGTCACACCTTTGGCAATGCCACCAACAGGCTTAAGGGCAGGTTCCTTCGTCTTGGCAACTGACTTGCCTTTTCCCTTGGAGGAAGAGGCAAACATTTTGCCCTTTCCTTTTTGTACCATCATAATGGCCTTGCCCTTACCCTTGTTGATGCTCTGTTCAGCCGTCCTCAACATATTGAGTAAATCTGGCAGTGGTTTCGATCTCGTTCATGTTATAGTTCATAATGAACTGTCCATAACTCTCGCGCAACGATTGCAACACGAGATCGGTTGCCAACTCTTGGCCGACCGGGAACCCTTGTCGGGCGAGATTCTCCAAGTACCCGATCATACGGAGTACATGGGGTCCCACCGGGTTCCCTTCTGCCAGATGACACTTGAACAGTGCCATAGAGACCTCATACCGCTCTACCCTCGCCTGCTCTTGGAAGAGCTGCTTCAGATGGTCGATCATATCGACAACATTCATGTTTTCGTGTTGCTTCTGAAGCTCAGAAGTCATGGTGCAAAGCATGAGGCAGGCCGCATCATTAGTGTCATCAACACGCTTTTGATACGCCTTTAGGGCAGCAGGTGTTTGGTTCTCTGGACCTTCTGGAACATGCTCTTCTATTGCGTACAGTTTCTTTTCTTGCTTGAGAACAATTCTCAAGTTTCTGTACCAATCAAGAAAGTTGGTTCCAGAGAGCTTGTCCTTCTCAAGGACAGATCGTAGGGAATGTTGTGAACTCGATGAGTTGTTTGCCATTTGGAATTCTACAAAAGGAAAATACGCAAGTTTTAGTATTTGTGAATTTTTGACTATATTCAATAATGGCTAGTTTATCAAATATAGCTCCCACTATTTTTCTACGGATTAATAACCCTCAAGATATTAATGCGGAAAATATCCTTATATTTTCTAGTGGGCCAAGATCCATGTTTCACCTCCTTATGAGCTTGCTTTGGCAAGTCACCCACAATTTGGCTACTTTAGGTAGGAACGATTCCAATTGCATCCCATATGCAACTCTTGTTTCAATTGGGCAAATAACTCCTTATTTATCCATCCATATGGATAATCCCAATTGATTGCCTCTAGGTTTCTTAATCAAATTAATAGCCTAGTTGTGTTCAACCTCTTATCTAAACAATTGCACATTGTTACGTGCCATCGCATTCCATCATTATGAACCAAGTCGCCATGCTTTGGCACGCACAAACTTGATAAATAATGATTATAATGAGTGTTTAAATAACGAGAAGGCAAGAACACAATATTTAAATTTTGAGGGATTTTAAATTCAATTTTTAATTGTTTTGTTGATCAATATCAACTAATCTATCTATTTGAGTTTGGGCACAACTCCAAATAATAGATCCGGGTTGTCTAATTATCTTATTATCCTAATTGCATGCATCATCAATACACCAACCACACAATAATAAGACAATAAAATTAAACAACCACAAAACAGAAATTAAACGTGATGTGGATATGGCCTTTTCTAGACTAAGATAATTCCAAGCCAATCCACTCACCATGCGATTTGCACATAAACAGTTAAAATCCAATTTTAACGCGCTTGGTCAATTTTAATTGATTTTAGGATTTCTAGGGTTAAAACGGTCCATGGGCCCAACAATCAAATTGCCCGGGCCCAACAAGATGAACCACAAGGCCCTAGGGCCGGCCCGGCCCAAAACCCACAAGCCTAGGACGCGGGTTAGGGCCGCCCGGCCCCTAGGGCGGCCAAGCTTGGGCGGCAAGCAAGGGGGGGGGGGGTCCCTAGGGGGGCCGAACCTCCTTATGGGATTTGTTTCCAAAACAACTCCTTTGCTTGGTGCCCAAGTTTGGTTGTTTCCTTGTTTTGGAAGAACTCTTTCTTCCCCAAGGATGCCCAAACCCTAGATCTAAGATCCTAAAATTTCTCAAACTCACCAATTCATGCATCCAATGCAAAAATTGGATCTTGTTATGATTAATTATTGACAAATTGCATCCCATGCTTGATTTGTCTTGTTTTACGCGATAAACAATCAAATTAAGGTGTAAAACAACTAAAACGTAACACATAAACTACGTTTATGCTCTACGACCTGTGGCTCTGATACCACTGTAGGGATTTGATTCATGGATGCGCAACAGAAACACAAACAATCATAAAACCATGCAAAACCCTCCAAGGATCACAAGTCAAGAGACATAACGATGGTAAAGGTAAGAAATCAATTAACACACCTTAGGGTTCTCCTTTGATGACTTCAAACGCGAATTATGTCACGTTCTCTATGGTTGATCCACGCCTAGAGTTGATCCTAGAATCTCTTAAGTCCTTGGTGCTAGCCCGGAAGAGGAAGAGGAAGAAGAATCACGCAATACGAGACCCAAAGGAGGGCTCTCGGCCTCCTTGTGGACGACGGGGACGGGCGGCGGTAAGAGGGGCGGGCGGCTCCTCTTGTTGCTTGCTCTCTCTCCTTTTGTTCTCTCCCACTCTTGTTATGTTCAATAATGAGCATAAGTTATGTGGGAAGGAAGGAAGGAAGGTCCTTTATATAGTCCAACAACTCCTTGCCAACTACCTAAAGGACTTATTCTAGTCCTACTATAATTCAATTTAGTCCCTTCCTTGCAAATTAGTTCCTACTAAGTTTGCAAGGTTTTGCAAAGTGATCCTTCTAATTAATTAATTCAATTAATTAATTCCCAAATCTAGTTCAAATCTATGTAGCGTGTGACCCCATAGGTTCTATCTAGTTGGTAGCAACTATTTGCTAATATGGAGCGGTCTCTAGCAAGACATCCATTCTAGCCAACTAATAGAATAGTCATCTTGACAACCTTTGTACAAGTAAGTGTCTCATCCCTTTGTCTCTATATCCGGATTGGACACAAGACATACAAGTCACACTCGTATATCCAATCCATAGTTTCTCGATCCATGGGAATAGCCTTATTCGTGCAAATAACATCAATATCCAATATTGATTTATTTGAGTCTAGCCCGACATTCTATAAGCACTATCCCTCGAGTGGCCTAGGATATTTGCTCCCGTTATGTGGGAGGGACAATTTCTATCTACGTCCACTACGATCTCTAAGCTTGCTTCTTATTGTATCCAGTACACGCCTTTATAACTACCCAGTTACGGTATAGCGTTTAACGCTACCAAAATCACAATAATCCACAACTAGAATATCTAGTGACTTCAAGTCTAAGGATGACAATACCATTGCACCGCGAGAAGCACTTGTGACTCAACATAACGTGTATGTAGCCTTCTCGGAGATGGGTCAATCCAGTGCAACATTCCCTAATGCACACCTATGTGTTGGATCGTGATATCTCCATATCAATCCAACCCCATACTAGTCTATAGATGATTGTCCCATTAATCATTATACTGGACTAGGGATATTTAAGATAAACAACACAATTGTAAATCTAAGGACTTCATTATATTAAATATCCAATAAATAATAAATGAATTTCTAGCCACAAATAATTCATACTAAACTAGATTGCCTCTAGGGCATCTATTCCAACAATTTGTAGGTGACCAAATTTGTTATTTTTCACACTCATGGTGTCCATATTGTGACCAAAGTATTCGGTGTTTATGAAATCAATCATAAACTTGCTGTGACTTGGTTTTTGTGCCATGACCTCTCAGTTCCAGATCTCAACGGAAGAGAGTGATCAATTGTCTAGAAGTGTGAGGAAGATGAAAGGGAAGGAAATTGTGAATCGGATAGGCGACGACAGAAAGTTTCATCAGTCAACTGAGGAAGATCTCGGCATCACTCCGGCTACTGTTATTCGCGGCGACGACTTTATGTTGGAATCTGGGGAGGATTTCTCCTTCAAACAAATTCTAGTGGGAGATGCCACAAAAGAGAAGTTGTTTGACGAAGAATTCGATGACATTGCGGAGGATTCCGATTCCGACATTGATATTTCCAATCCACTGAACCCAAAGGTCAATTTCTCCGAAGATATGATTTCGGATATCTCCAAACCTTTCCGAAATTGCTTAATCGTTAAGCTTTTGGGAAGAAGCTTGGGTTTTAGATTCCCAGAGGATAAAGCTAAGAAACTGTGGAATTTGATAGAGGAGGTATCCTTTAGGGATTTGGCAGGGGTTTTTTTCACGGTTTATTTCTCTGAGAGGCAAGACTATAATAGGGTGCTACTGGGAGGTCCCTGGGTTATTATGGATCATTACCTCACGGTCCGAAAGTGGGAGAGAGAATTCAAGCCGGAGGCAGCAAAAAACATCAAAACGGCTGTTTGGATTAGGCTTCCTCAACTCCCATCGGAAAACTACGACGAAAGAGCTCTCCGGAAAATCTCAAAATGTTTTGGCACTATGTTAAAGATCGATTTGGTTACAGTTCTTGGCACAAGAGGTAAATATGCTAGAATTTGTGTCTATGTTGATCTTGATTGTCCTCTTATCCCAGAATTTACTGTCGGAAAACATACGTATAAGGTCACATACGAACATATTTACACCATCTGTTTCGATTGCGGAAGAGTCGGACATCGCAGAGATCAATGCCCGACGAGGACCCACTCCACGACACCGGCGCCGGAGACGAAGAAGACAATCTCCTCTGAAAGTACAGCTTCAGAAACGGTCCCTGACATCCTACGGTCAATTGATAAATGATGATAATATTAGGGACAATAAAGTAATTCAACAGGAAGCAAAGTGGGTACAGCCTAAAAGGAAATTTAGAAAACCGACCCATTCCAAATCTAAGGGAGAGGCCTCTTCTAGTGGGCCAAAGGAGGGTCACAATAAGCCCATTCAAAATTCTGGCCCGAGAGGTAATGTTAATATTGGTAATCATAATCGTTTCAATATTTTGGGTGTGAGTTCAGGTTCGGGTCCAAGCCCAAGCTCCAACAAAAATTATGGTCCAGTGTATAGACCAACTCGTAAATTATTAGACTTGCCTTGTGGAAACCCTAAGGCCAGCTCAGACATTTTGATAAAGGAGACAATTAATGTCTATAATGCTTCACAGTTGCTGAGTATTGAAGAAGGGGATACGAAGATCTTGAGAAACCAGAAAGTTCTCGATCTGGTCAACCACTTTGAGGGTAACGAGATAATAGAGACTAACGCGAACCAGAACCCCCAATTGTCTGACAAAGGTGAAGGTAAGGATGGGACGACACAGAGAATAGCTGAAGAAGACATGGAGGTCGAAGCAGACCCGTCGGATGAGTTAAAACAGTGGCAAGGATTCAATCTATCGGTCGAGAATCAACCACCTGAGGATAGTTGTACAAAGATTTTGTCGATGGGTAAGAGTTTCAACTTCAATAAGAAAGCTAGAAAGAAGAGTCCCCTCATCATCAGTAAACTCTCAATTAGTCCTTCTACTAATTTCAAAGTCCATCAACAACTACGCCAAGACCATGGAGATCATGGAGGGGGCACCAAGAATGCTAGATTACGAAGCAATCAGAGTCAATAATTTGGGCTTCACTGGAAGCTCATTTGTTGATCTAGTTGGGAGGAAGGGTGGTATTTGGGTCTTGTGGGATCCCAGGGAAGTCACTGTTAGCACTCTCAGTATCTCTAACCAAGCCATCACGGCTATTTTGAAAAGAGAGAAGTACATTGATTGGGTCATGTCTGCTGTTTACGGTAGTCCTAACTCAGTTTATAGACAGCAAATGTGGGATGAGTTGGAAGAACAGATGGGCGATTCGGATGACCCCTGGTTGATTGCAGGCGATCTCAATGATTTCTCTAGCGTCAACGAAAAAAGAAGTTTCAGTAACTCCCCCAACAAAGCCAGAATAGAGAAGTTCCTGAGGAATCTCAATAAATGCAAGCTTATTGATATGGGCTGTAAGGGTCCAAGACTTACATGGACGAACAACAGAAAAGGTTTGGCGAACACCATGGAAAGACTTGACAGGGCGTGCTGCAATGCCTAGTGGAGAACCGCGTTCCCCGAAAGTTTGGTTCGCAAAAGTGCGTAATACAAATTTTTTCACGTTTCTGCGTTAATTAAGCGTAAAAGAAAAGAGATAAGAGTCCTTAAAATAGCCTTGGTGTGTGGATTGAGAATGTTGAGCTCCAGGACCATGTTACAGAGTACTTTAAGGATCTTTTTAATGTCGATTCTCCTTCTGATAATACTCTTTTTTTGACTGGAATGGTAATATTTGTCCTAAAATCCCCGCTGAGAAAGCCTCCAGTATTTACAACATTCCTACTGATCAGGAGATCAAAGAAGCCTTTTGGTCTATGAAAACGTTTAAGTCCCCTAGTAGGGACGGTCTCCAACCCCTTTTCTATAAAAAGTTGTGGTCTGTGGTGGGGAGAGAGACTTGTTTCATCAAAAATTGTTTTAATCTCAGTAAAATCCCTCCTACTATTAACAGAACCTTGATTTGCCTTATCCCTAAAGGGGATAACCCGGAAAACATTAAAAGCTTCAGACCGATTAGCCTTTGTAACACATCGTATAAAGCTTTAACTAAAATTGTAGTTAATAGACTCCGGGGCTGTTTGGCTGATGTTGTTAATCCGTACCAAAGTAGCTTTGTTCCGGGTAGATCTACGAAAGATAATATTATTCTCACTCAGGAGATTATCCACAAACTTAGAAAAAGGAACGGTAGAACAAGAGGCATGATTCTCAAGATTGATTTAGAGAAAGCATATGATAGACTTTCTTGGAGCTTTATTCACCAAACTATGTTGTTTTTTGATATTCCTGTGGATCTCATCAATCTTATCATGTGTTGTATTTCTTCTGTTAAAACGGCGGTGATTTGGAATGGTAATATTTTGGATGAGTTCGCTACGTGCAGGGTTATTAGACAAGGCGATCCGCTCTCGCCTTATATTTTTGTGCTATGTATGGAAAGACTTTCCCAGATGATTAGCTATGTTGTTTCGGATAATCTTTGGAAAGGTGTGAAAACCTCTAAAAATGGTGTCAAAATTTCACACCTCTTTTATGCGGATGATGTGATGCTTTTTGGTCAAGCAACTGTCAGTAATAGCTACATTATCAATGAGGTGCTGGAAGATTTTACCAATCTTTCGGGGTTAAAGGTTAATCTTGCTAAATCAAAAATCTTTTTTTCCAAAAATACATACATTAAAGCCATTATAAAAATTCCTATCACTAATGATTTGGGCAAGTATCTAGGAATTAAACTTGTGCACGACAGATTTAATAAGGCTCATGTCAATGAGATTGTCTCTAATATGCAGAAAAGACTTTTGGGTTGGAAAGCTAGCACTTTATCCCCTGCAGGTAGAATCAATCTTGTTAAAAGTGTGTTAACTACCATTCCTTCTTACCAAATGCAAGTGTTGCCCATTCCTATTGAGATTTGTAACAAAGTGGATCACATTTGTTGAAAGTTTGTTTGGGGCGACACTAACTCCAATAAAAAGATACATCTTGTTAATTGGGATATTTTGTGTCGTCCCAAAGACGAAGGTGGTCTTGGTATTAGAAAAGCTTTGGATATGAATTTGGCTTTCTTGTCCAAGTTTAGTTGGAATCTCCTATTTGGTCCCGAGAACCTTTGGGCCAAAGTGCTTAAAGATAAATATCTTGCTAATAATTCCTTTTTTGAGAGTAAATCTGTTGTTCCTAGCACTCCAACTTGGAAAGGCATGTTGAAAACCAGAAAATACATTTTGAATTCTACCAAGTGGAGTGTGGGAAATGGTTCTAACATTTCCTTGTGGAGGGACTGGTGGTGTGGTACTCACCCCCTTATGAAAAATTACGACAGCTTTAACTTTGACCCTGATATTAAAGTTTCATCCATTATCAATAATTTTGGTAATTGGGAGCTGACTCGCAAGAACATTAATCTATATCTATATCTAACCACCTATATAAAAAGAAATTATTGTTGTTCCTGTTCATTGCTTTTCCTGTTCACAAATTACGTCTTTGCCCTGCGTTTCCTTGGCTGTGTGTTGAAGTTGGAGGGACTTCTGGTAATTGGGGTGGCAGTTGGTTCCAGAAATTACGTGTTTTCCCCTTGGTAATTGGAGGGCATTTTTCTTTTCCATAGCTGTCTGTTGAGGTTGGATGTCATTTTGGTCATTTACGCGTCTTTGGTCCTGTTCATTGATGTTTCAGAAATTATGTTATTGTCCCTCGCTAACTGGTATGTCTATTCAAGTTGGATGGCATTTTGGTCATTTGCGCGTATTTGTTCCTGTTCATTGGTGAAGTTCGCAAATACCATTATCCCTTACTGCTGTGTCTTCCTGCGGTGAGGTACAAGGGCAATTTAAACAGCTTCGTGGGTTAGATGTCTGTTTGGTCGTGTTTCCTTACTTTGGCGTTAGAGGTAGTGGTAATGGCGGTAGTGGGTTGAGTTGCTCTGTGTGTGGGATGTGTGAGTGATAGTGGGGTTACATGGAAGTCGGAAAGTGATTCAGGTGGTTGTTCCCGTTGATAGCTATTACTATGGCTTCGCTCTCTTTACAAATCTACGCAGATTGGTTTCACTCCGGTGAGTTTGGCTCTCTCTTTCTCTCTCTATCTTCTCTGTGCGTCCAGCTTTTCGATCGTTGAGTTTTTTTCCCAGCTTTCTTCGTTTTAGTTGGTCAATTTTTTCGGAGTGACATGTGAATTTGATGTTTTTTGGGATTTGGGTGTTATGTGTTGATAACTCTGTATTAGAGTTATATTTCTTGCACGTTTTATATCGTTTTGCATAATTCTCGGTTTGAAAATCTTAGTTTTACACTATGATTAGATAGAAAACGTAGAAGTTGAGCTTTGAGCACTAATTTGTTAATCCAAGTGTTTCTCGCATTATTTTATAGATTTTTGTCACGTTTGATCGCACGGGTTGTGTTTCGTGTTGTTTTGGTAGGAAACAGATCTTGGGAGATGAAGCGGAGAGGAGAAACAAGCTTTGGAGATTTTTCATGAGCATAAACGAAGAAGAAATCGTGAAGAAACAGTCATAATACATGAAGAGGGGAGGAAAATGCAATTTAATGAAGCTTCTGTAATGACACATTAACCCCCTAGATGAAAAATGGCCAAACACTTGGTGAAAATTTGGTGGCAATACGTGAGAAGCTTACTGGAAGTGTAGGATCACAAATTGTGATCACAAGATCACCCACAGGACCACAATGTGATCCTCTGATCAAAAATTGTGATCACAAGATCACAATACTTAAAAAAATAAAAGAACGGGGACTCTTTTATTAAATGAACGCACGGAAGAAAAAAAAAAGAAAGATGACTCTCACGCAAGAAAAAGAGGAGGCTACGACTTCGAGAAGGGGGTTCCTCCATTGAAGATCTAGGTTTTTCTTTTTCTTTTTCTTCCTCTCTCAATTCTTGTATGGATAAACTTGTAAGTTTTGTTTGGTTGATTACTATTAGCTAAACTCCATTGCTAGGCTTCTCTAGAGAGCCTAGGGTTATGTAGACGATGAATTTTTCTGGATTTTTAATCTTTATTTCATGCTTTTGATTTCCTCTATTGACTGGATGTTAGTTCTTGAATCTTGTTAATGATCTTAGTATATTGACACGACTAAGATAGGAACTGATAATCAATGAACTAGGGTTTGCTCATATGATGAATCATGCTTAAAGTTAATTAAGTTCTAATTCAATTGTTCATAATCTATGCTCAATTCTTAATGGGGATGGAGTAATTAACCGGAACCATTAGTTGGCTAGTGAAGTGCGCGACAGTGACTTTAACTAGCTAAGATGATATATGAGCGTCAATCCCAACTCACCGAGACCGGTAGGAGAAGTGAGTAGAATTGGCTAGTGTGGGTAGATTCGGTAGGGTTGTTTAGCTGTTCCGTGAAACGGTGGACCGACAGGACCCGTTATCCTGTCAGTAGATGACTCGCTAGAACGGACCGGTAGACAACATGAGACCGAGAGGAGATTGTCATAGCCTATTAGCTTGATTAGGATATAATTAACGTGTTACTCAGATAATCCGAAAATCGTCTGCAGCCCTAGGTGATCTAGAGATTGCATAGTTTATCCATATTTGTTCTTAAATATAAAAATTACAAAAATAGTAGTTAGCTGTTATTTTAATTTTTAAAACAATCAAATCTTTCCTCCTGTACCGTACTCTAAATTAAATAACCAATTAGATAATCTAAAGTCTGTCCTCGTGGGATCGATAACTCGGGGTTGAAATACCACCCCTATATTACTTGACCGTGCACTTGCGCATACGCGTTAAGAAATCGCGTCATGTGTTCAATTCCCTTTCCAGATTTCTAGAGATTTGGGTTTTCAGTTCTTTCTATTGTTTTCTGTAGGGTTGGGAGCTTGCTTGCATTCTTTTGTTTAGGCTTTTATGGTTAGATTTACTGCTTGCATGTTTCGTTTGTTGACATGTAGTCGTCAATTTGGGGTTTCTTAGGTCAGGGTTCGTTGTGCTGCATAGTGCAATTTGGGCTTTTTCTGGTTAGGTTAGACTTTCATGCAGTGCATGATGTACACTTGTTGCATGCAGTGAACTATTGGAAAGAATACAGTGTTTACCTAAACGGATAGTATTTTGGCATTGATATCTATATTTTAATTGCATGTATTTAACATTTTGGGGATATTTCTGTGCGGTACCAAGATGTGTATATTTCTATGCTGTACTCTTACCGTTGTGTTTGTTATCTTGTTTCGCAGGTGTGTGTGTGTTTCTGTTTGGTGGAAAGTTGCCGTGCTTTCTTCCGTCTACACTCCCCGTTGTGTGGCCTGCGTTATTATTGTAAACACTGCTTCTTACCCTTTTTTGTTACTTACGATTCTGTTTGTGGTTGTCAAATCCCTGGTTCGTATCGTGCATCACTGTGTTGAGCATTGTTTCTTTCAGTTTAATGTTTGTGGTTGTTTTCTTATGTCATTATTGTTGCGTTAGATTTTGTAGTAAATGTGTTGTTATTTCTGTTATGTTGTACCCAAAAAATTAATTGGCAATATATGATTAGCATAACACAGTTTTTAATAATAATAGCAATATAATTGTTAGTAGTTGTTTTTTGCATCAACAAGTTTGTGGTTGTTCGATTTAAAATGTAGTTAAAATTTAAAATAGCAATCTTCGTAATAATGCATACCTATTACTGGAAAACTGATTTCAGAATTTGATTTCATGTTGTGTTATACTCTGAATGAATTGAAGTGCGGTATATATTAGGGTGATTATGTGTCACTGATGGGCATTTTCGCTTGCGTCATGTTGCGGAATATCTCTTGTGTATATTGTATTGTGGTATATAATCCTTTTAGTAAAGGGATGTCTTCTGGTAATCCTGCAAAACGTTCACGACGTTCTGCGGTGAATCAGGCTGTGATGGGAGCGTTGCGCGCGGTGTGGTTTAGACTCGAGCTACATTTTTTTGGAAGCGTTCAGAGCGCGCTGCTTTTACTTCTTTATTATTTTCATGGAGTTCCACCTCTAGCTGGTTGACCTTAAATGGTTCTCCAAGGTTCGGAGTTCGAACCGAAGGAGATTTGAATAGGCGAGGGGAACTTTGGAAGGCATATGTTCGTTCCTGGAAGAGCCGGATGTTATAAGTCCTCTCTTCCTCGGAATGTACTCCTGATGTAAATGATAACAGAATGGTAACTTAGCTGAATAAAACTTTGTTGTAATGCTTAATCTTAACTATGCAATGAATATTACAGAAGAAGTTAAACTGAAATATATTGGTTAAATATAGTGATTCTTCTTTACAATGAATAAATATTTGAATTTTTTAATATAATGAAGACGTAAAACATGACAACTATACATCTGCATAACAACCAAACTCTTAATTAGCTTTCTTAGTCTTAGTCTATGGCTTCATTATCATTCAATGTTGTGAAGTAAGATACTAAAAATGCAGGACAAGCATAGGAAACATAAACGCATTGTACAGAAGATGGTGTACCAGGGCAGTGGGTATCATAATTTAGAAGTATCTAATGAGTTACGAAGTCTCAGCAGTACACATTTGCTGACATTGCGTACATGGGCCAAGAAAATTCTTTTTACAAACATAGTAGTCTTTAATTTAGGTGAGAACATCTGCTTCATCATCAGAAATTACAGAATAGCTTTTAGACCTTCTCAAACAGATAGTTATCCAATCGAATTTGAGAGAAAACAGTTCCTTGTGCGTCCTTGCTCTGCCATGACAATAACAAGTCACATGGATAGACATTAGAAAATGTTGGGGTATATCCCCTCAGCCTGTGTTCTCACACGACCGACTTCATGTTGCACTATCACGCGCAAAATTGTCAGCAACGGTTAAAGTTTTAATACAACCTCTTAAAAATATTCAATCATTTCATAGCAATCGAAATGTTGTATACAAAGATTTTCTACGTAGAGTGGGTCACACACAGCTATAATATTATAAGCTTCAGAAGGTTAGTTTTTTTGGTTCTTATTTTTTTATTGTGAATATTCAGTTGTCATACATAAGCTCATGCATGCTTGGATGTTATGTAGGAAGGGTAACATGATGTGATCAAACTCAATAGTAGACATGTTTGTGATGCAGGGCATTTGTACATATCAAATGGAAGGGAGTTCGAAAGAGACAAGGGATGGCACATCGATGAAGTTGTGTGATTTGACGGATGAAACACGAGACTGGACGGTTCAAGTCCGTGTTACAGAAAAATCTTGCATCTTGAGAGCTCGATACGGGGATACCAAGTATCAGCGATACATTCTTACCGACAATGTGGTATGATAGCACTTATTTTACATGCATATTGATTTGCCATCATGTATTTGGTATTCTTCACTTGTCACATTTGTGCATGCTGGATTACAATATCGCAGGGAACAAAATACAAGCAAAAGCTTTGCAGGCAAACATTCCGAATTTTGACAAGAAGCTTCACCCACACTGTCTGTATTGGTTTAGTAATGGTGTTGTGAAACGTGTGCATCCTCAGTACCGTTATGTCGATAATGAATTTGTTCAGGTTCTTTATGAAAACATGAAATTGACTGCCGTCGAAGAAATGGAAAATGAGGCGGGTGGTAGTAAATTCAGATTTAAAACTCTTGAAGAAGTGCGGGCACTGGAAGATCATTGTGACAAATTTGGTGATTTGAGTTCTTCCTTCTGTTACATTTGTGTTATGACCATGTGGCTAATGAATAGCAAACAAAGTAACAATACATATGTGTTCATGTGCAGATGTAGCTGTTGTTGTAGTTGTTGTCATGTCAACGAAGACAGTTCCTCGGAAAGATTCATCAACCCGTTCCCGAGTTCGTGATGTCATTGTTGTGGCGAGTCGTACAGCTCCTTATTCACTACAAATTTCTCCAAGCAATACATTTTTCCAGGGTTAGTTATTATTTCGATCCAATATAATTGTCTTTAGATGTTGTGATGTGTAGGCTCTCTCCACTTTGCTTATCTGCATGGGATGATGCGGCAACGACCGATGCAGACAAATTAGCAAACCTTGCTAGTGCTGAGTCAGTGATTGTCTTCACTATGTCGCAACAACAAAAATGTAGGTATAATACATTAATACCTGTGATGGTATGTAAGGAACTGCGAAGTACGAATTGCTAATTGCGTTTGCATACCCTATAAATTTGTATCGTTCTTGCTGATTGGTCGTTGAAGACAACGGTTTCCACCCACGTTTGTATACGATGTCGACAATGCACGAGTGAAGCAGTTAGCTGATTGGTATGGTATTTTTTTTTTGTGTTTTTCATTTTTATATTTTATTATTATGTATATATATATATATTATTTTGTTGTTGTCTATATCACATACACGAAATGATATTCAGTTAACAACGTCGATGACCAGGCGAGATGCGAACTACAAACAAATTGATGAGCTGAAATGTCCTGAGACATTGTTGTCGAAGCAGCTTACAAAAAAATCCGAAACCAGAATTTAAGCTGTCTCAAATTGGTGGTTTTCCCAAAGTGTCGGTATTTCTACAATACTTGTACTACAGTATTCAACTATTTCAATTACATGCTTTCTAATTTTTCCCTGACACCTGTGTATTTTAGCACTTATGATGTTCTTTGTTTACAGTCTGCTGGTTCTGAAGTGTGGGTGAAGGTGTCGGTTCATGTGTCACCAGTCAACCAACGAGCTTCGTATCATGCCTACAGTTCATGCAATCGTGCTACAATTCACTTGATAGGAGATGTGTTTGATTGTTCCAATTGTGCTAACACAGGTTGCATATCTACTACATGGTGTGGATTTATACTCTACTGAACTTCAATTTATGTTCTTCTTATAAATGTTTTTAATTCCACATACATAATTATTGCAAAACAAATAAACCAAAAACTTGTTTTCTGTAGGGGTCGGCTTGCTGTTCAAATTGAAGATGGCAGTGGTGAACTGGAGGTAACCATATTCGGTCATGCAGTCGATACGATGTTGAAGAAAAGTGCTATTGATTTATCTGCAATGACTGAAAATGTATTAACCTCAGTCTAGAAGCAACATAAATTTACATCATATTATACACTACGTGCAGTATTCATTCCGTGGAATGCAATTAATATTTGATTAAGTTTTTCTTTCCTCCGCATATTTATATCTTCTCCAGGAGCAAAACAAAGCCATTGAAAGTTTGTAATGTAAGTGTAAAACAGGATCTAAATACTCTAGAAGGGGGGGGGGGGTTGAATAGAGTATGCTAACTTTTGCCAAAACACAGTCTGTTAAAACTTGAATAGAGTAAACAGTTGATATCTCAAAGCTTTGAAACAGTTTTGAGAAACTTGAAGATATAACTGTAGAATACAAAGGCTTCAAAGCTTTGAGATTTGGAAAACTCCAAAGCCTTGAAACTTCCTGTTTAGACTAAATGTAAAGATAACAAAAGTAAACAACATGAACACAAGGATTTTACAGAGTTCAGTCACAACTGGACCTAGTCTCTGCCTGAGGTATCTTATCCCTCCCGGATTGGAACACCACTTCTTATTAATCACCCAGATTTAGTCCTTGATCTCAAGCCTAAGTGAACTACCCTTCACCTGTTACAACTTGTGGTTCCCAACCTATCAAGTTCAAGCTACAAAATGTTGAAAAAATAAGAACCTCTTGTTGTTCACTTGAACCACCAAACTACTAAGTTTAATGAGGTTTCAGAAATATAGAATGAATAATACAATTCAGTACAAGTTGTAGAAATCATAATGAATAAGCTAATGAAGCCTGGAAGAGTTCATCTGATCTGATGAATGATCTTGCTTCTGCAATGTCAATGGCCTGATGAACCTGAAGATTTGAGTGATATGAACTCTCAAGTTTGTAGCACACTTCAAATCTCACAAAGATCAGTCTCAATCTCTGTGTCTTCTCTTCAAATCAAAGTGTTGATCACTTTAAATAACAGTCTGCAACCAATTGAGAGATTTTAGGAACATAAACCCTATAAATCCTCTTCTCTGATATGCCTCTTTCAACAGATATGTTTGAATAGCTATCTGATTTGTTTATGGATGTTGGAATGCCAAAAAAAAAATGCATAAAATCGGCAAACAAGATCAAACAACATCAAGAAAATCTAGCTAGCATTAAGATCTGTTCAGCAGTATGTTAACAAATCATGAGAAAACTGGGCTAGATTTGTCTTGAAATGTACTTATATATTCAATCTGTTGAATATATCAAATAAACAGTATAGAAAAAGTGTTATTAGTCAATAATAGATTCATAACAAGTTATGAATCACAAAGAAATAACCTGCATACACAGAATTAATCAGATGAACTTAGCAGTGAAGAGTAACCAATGAATCTCAAAGCTTTGAAGCCTTGCATGCTAGTTCAATAGAATGAACTTGGATTTTCAATCCAACTCAATCCTGCATATTTTGTTAATCAGAATATAAATAACTAATGCCTGCATAATGTTATTCCATATCAAAATCAAAAACCTGCACCAAACAGTTAGACAAATATATGTATGTGTGTATGACTACAGTAACTTAAAGCTTTGAAGCTTTGGATACTTAGACAAACTTCCTGCTTGTGTTCTAGCTTTCATCATCAAGGAATCAAAGTTCTCTGCATATGCATTCAAATATTAATATTAAGGAGCTTCAAACTTATCAATCTCCCCCTTGATGAAAGACAAAACACATTACTTGAATCCGGATTGTGAACAATTTCCTTCAACTCAGAAACACAAAGTAATTCAAGGTGAACAATTTCCTTCACATTACTTGTATATTGTTGCTTCAAGGTGAGCTCTATTTAAACTGTTTGAAGCTCTGAAAATCTTCCCAGATTTTCAGCAACAGTTTCCTATTTTGTAGGCAACAACTTTGACTCTCTTTAACAGCTTTCTACAACGGATAGTTGATCATAATCTCCAGAGTTATTGTTGTGATATTGTCCATAAGCAATCTGAGAAGCTGTAATAGTTCTCTAATTGATCAGATGATCAAAATATTCTTTTATTTCCAAATCTGCACAACTTTAGTTTAGGAAACAATCCTGCAAATATTGGAAATAAAATTTCCTGCATTATCATGGTCAAACAGATGATATCTTATTCTCAAAACATGTTATAACATTTTTTTTTCATCATCTAATAACACTGAATCAAACATATGAAAGAAAGAGAGAGAATCAACTCAGCGAGTTTGCAGAAAACTCCCCCTGAGAGTGTTCATACAGGTTAAGCACTTTCAAGGCCTTGAAAATAGCTAAACTATTTTCAAGCCTTTGAGACTGATTCAAGGTTTGAAAGCTGGTTCAAGGCCTTGAAATATCTGAGCTATTCCAAGTCCTGCACAACATGATCTTTCAGTTGTGAATTGCCCAAACTTTTTCTATACTACTGTTAATGGAGTTAGAACTGACAAACCTGATGAAGATCTATCAGTTACTTAACTGGAAAAGGTATCAAATAATTACAAAGATTTGAACTTATTATATTGTGCTCTTAGTGCATATGATTTTAACAGGTTATCCAACTGCAAAAGTGCAAAAGAGAAATGGGACAAGATGACTGTCACTTATGAAGGGACCAGCCAAGTCAAGCAGACAAAGATTAATATTTTTTTGAGACAGTATGAACTATTTAAGATGAATTCTGATGTATCCATCAAATATATGTTAAAAAGGTTTACAGATATAGTGAACGACTTGTAATCCTTGGGAAAAGCTTTCTCAATTGAGGAAAAGGTCAGGAAGATACTCCGAAGCTTGCCAAAGGCCAAATGGGAGCCTATGACAACTGCAATTGATGAGGATCAAGACCTAAGTATTCTGGAACTTGATCATCTACAAGGAAAACTGATCACTTATGAAATTTCCATGAAGGAGTTTGATGGTGAATTGAGAGACAACATCAAGAGCCGGGCACTCAAGACAAAGGACAATGAAAAATCCCAAAGTCTTGAACAGGAGAATTATGATGATGATGATGATGATGATGATGATGATGATGATGATGAATCCTTATCCCTGATTTCCAAAGCTTTGGCCAGAATTCTGAAGAAGAAGAGAAACTTTGGAAACAAGGGCTACAGCAAAGAAAAATTCAGATCCTCAAACAGAAAGGATCAGAAAGGTAAGTCTAATTCACATTCACATAAACCTAAAGTTATGAATTGATATGAATGTGGAGATGCAGATCATCTGGTAAGAGATTGTCCTCAAAAGAAGAAAATCAGACAATTTCCTAAGAAGGAAAAAGAAAACTGAAGAAAGATGGTAATGGTAGCCTCATTGAGTGTTTCAGATTCTTCTGACTCATATTCTGATGAAGAGCAAGCCAATCTATGTTTAATGGCTGTACATCAAGATGACCACTCTACTGAGAAGCCAATTGAACACATGGTAAAAAATTATTTTATCTTGTCCTTCTTATGTCTTACCTGAAATGCTCAAAAGTATGTTTTTAAATTAGGAAAGTTACAAGAATGAGATTGATTCCTTGAAAGTGAAGGTTCATGAGCAAGCAAAAGAAAATTTGGATTTGTTCTTTCAAAACAATTTTCTTGAAGCTACTAAGTTGAAAATTGATAGTGACTTCAAAGCCTTGGACAGCAGATTCAAAGCTTTGAAATCACAGGTTAAAGAAGTGATTGCACAAAACACTCTTTTAACTGACAAATTTGTTTATCTAAAGAGTCAGTCAGATGATTTAGAACAACAGAACACTTCATTGACAAACGAGCTTCAAGATCTTAGAAAATTCTTTCAACTTTTGCTGGCTTAGAACATAAGCTAAATCTCATGCTTGGAGGAAGTATGCATTCTGTATACATAAGTCAAATTAGTTTTAATCCAAATTTTCCATGACGAAACCAAACCAAATTTGTAAGATCAGGAAGAAGACATTCTCTAAAATGTCACTATTGTGGCAAAATTGGACATGTGAAATCAACTTGCCCCTTTAGAAGGACATAACCTCATTATATGAGGAATATCATCCTTATCAGCTTAAGGGACAAGTGAAACAGATTTGGGTTCCAAAAGGAGTTAGACCACCTAACATGGTTGATTATGAGTATGAATCCAAATTCTACACTTGGTCTAATAGCCTGTTAAGACATTGATTGAATTTTGCAGGTTGTCACCAAAGCTTTGAAAGATCAGAAATGGATTTTGGATAGTGGATGTTCCAGGAACATGAGTGGGAACAAATATTTATTCAATGAGCTTAAATAGAAATCATAGGGAACAATCACACTTGAAGACAAAGAAAAGTGAGACATAATTGGTATAGGAAGTATTGGTAACAACTCTGTATATCCAATTTGAGATGTTTATTTAGTTGATGGTCTTAAGTATAATTTGTTAAGTATTCCTCACCTGTTTGATAAATGTAATAAGGTAGTTTTTGACAAGAAGAAATGTGTGGTGCAAGATGAAAAATCAGGCAATTGCATTCTAACTGCTCCTAGGTCACATAATGTTTACGCACTATGTACTAACAAAGTTGCGGGTGATAGTCTGAATGTCTCAAAGCTTTGAAGGATGATTCAAAGCTTTGGAATAGTAATCTTAGTCATATAAGCATGCATACTTTGAAAAGACTCATATCAAAGGATCTGTTAAGGGCATTACCAATCCTGAAATTCAAAGATGATGAGATTTGCAAGACATGCACTCAAGGTAAAAAAAAACAAAAGTTCATTCAATCCAAAGAAATTTGTAAGTACTTCTAGACCTTTAGAATTGATGCACTTGGACAAATAGCTGCACAATGTCATTCCATATGAAAATCAAAAACCTGCATTAAACATTTAGACAAAATATATGTATATGTATATGACTACAGTAACTCAAATATTTGAAGCTTTGGATACTTAGACAAACTTCCTGCGTGTGTTTCTGGCTTTCATCATCAAGGAATCAAAGCTCTCTGAATATGCATCAAATATTAATATTAAGGAGCTTCAGAATTATCAGTCATCAGCAATGCAAACAAAGCAATTGTGAAGCAAAGGTTCTACTTTCGCCTGGCTTCTTCTATCAGCAAAACTCCTCGATGGTTGAACAAGTGGAGTGTTGGTCAGGTGGAGCAAGCATAGAATCAGGTCAAGCATGCAGTGTTCGACCGCTCAAGTGCGTGTAAGTTACTATGGATGTATATAGAAGCAATATAATTATTGACTATTTTTTGTGATGGAGAAAGTGTGCAGATAATGCTATCACAGCTCATAGCTATTATCGATATGCTTTCTCTGTCGTGTTGATGTCGTCTACTATGTGAAAGTTGTGTTGATCTAGGTTAGAGATTAGGTTTTGTGTTAATGTCAATCTGGTGATTGTTCTGGTATCCAAAAGTGTGTAGATGTAATACTGTTATGCTGCTTTGATATTATGTATATAAGTTGTGTGTATCTTTTGAATTTCACGTGTATCTATAGTGGATGCATGTTTTCTGTGTAGTACGTTATTAGATTTGAATCTACGTATGACAATATTTATATTACTTCAGTTGATGTTCGTCATGGTTCTATAGATGTGGTGTCTGTTGTGAATCTACACGAAATCTATTTAAGTTTGTCCTGTGTGTCTTGCACGTTCCGCCCACTGAATATAATTCATTGGTTCACACCTTATTTGTACACTTTCCCTACGAGACCCGTGCGTGGTGAGGGTGGAGGCTCCTTCCTGGTGGAAGCATTGCATACACATCATTTTGCACATTGAGACCCCTGCAAGGTATGGGTGGAGGCTCCAGCCGGGTGGAGGCGTAGCATATGTTGTATACACTGTTTAGTTAAAAAATTGTGAAGCAAGAATATGCTCCGTTTCATACAGATACAATAGATCTTAGCTTAGGATAGAACTTCATTCCTATGATAGCAATGATATCAGGGTTATAATCATATATGTGCCTTGATAAATCTGTCGGTCACTTACCTTGTGTTTGTGTGAATGGCATTGCATACAATTTTCTCAGACAGTGTGCAGATTCTTAATACTAGCACATAGTTGTTGTATTGTGCTCAGAAATCTTGTGAGCTTTAGATTCTTCAGTAAATGATGCTACATGAGCTTGCCAGCAAATTTGAGATGTGTGCCATAACTACAGAGCATTGAAAGTGAAAGATTCTGAAATAATGAATCGTTCCAACATCCTGCTCTCTTCAGCAGATTCGCGAGCTATCCAACGCATGCCCACTAAAAATATACTACATATAATCTTCTTTTCATTACCCCCACAAAGTTGTTACATTATGCTCGCAAAGTTTGTGAGGTTTAGATTCTTCAGTAAATGTTGCTACATCAACTTACCGACAAGTTTGGACTGTGTGCCAAATGCTAGAAAATATTGAATGTGACAGATGCTGAAATAATGCAGCGTTCCTATATACTTTATCTCTTCAGCAGCTATGTCAGGTATCTAACGCATGCTCACTTAAAATATACTGCATATAATCTTCTGGCTATTATATGTATCGGTGTGTTCTGGCAAAGCGGGTGTTTAATAAGAAAGAGATTTCTCAATCGTCTAACTGTTAGGTTACATTCCCTGTGATCAATACAATAGATATTTTTGCTCAATTCGGCAGCTGCTTAACTGCGTTGATATTTGTTTTCTACGATTCCCCGCGTTGCCAAAAATTACATAGTTGCATACCATCATATGTACTTGCTTATTATCTCATTTATTTCTATCCCTTGCAGATCTAGAAACCACCATGGCAACACATAAAAGATCCGTTTCCGATGAAGATGTCACCAGCAATTTCAAATTTTCAATTTCTTTAGGTTCTGTAGGAGAGCCTTCAAATTCTGATAACGAAAAAATTCTACTGGACGAGCCACCGGCACAAGTAATCTCTACCAACAGAAGTAAGTGTCTATTACTGACATACTTTAGGTAGGAACTTATAATTTTAATAGAATGTGCTTTCTATATCAAAGTTGCAGACTTATTAATTGAAAATTAATATGCAAGGAGTGACAAAAATAAATGTGCATGGCTATGTTCGTACTACTGGTGGGAGCGCTGGAATTGGAGGTGTCTTTCGAGATGAGAGAGGCGATTGGCAGCATGGTTTCATTAGTAAAATGGATGGAGTGAACAACTTGGAAAGGGAACTCTGGGCAATCTATCATGCAATTCATCTTTCTTGTGATAATAATTGGAAGGAAATTGAGCTGCAAACTTCCTGTTACGAGGCAACCAAAATATTTCTTGGGTTCAAATCTGGTCTGTCGTCCATGATTATCGAACTTACTAACGGCTCCACACTGATTCGACACATGCACATAGCACTAAATCATGTGTACCCCGGAGATAACAATGTTACAAAGAGGCTTGCTAGCATGGGTGCACAACAGATGGACCGGTTCAAGATATTGTACGCTGCTCTTGAAATAATACAAGATTTGACGTTTGTTGCTGAAGGCTTGCTTCTTAAAGTTTCTGATCCAAATTCCAGATAATACCAAGGTATTATCTTACAATGTTATTGCACTTGCAATTACTTTATCAGGATTTCCATGAAGAAGCGTTCATGTTGAATATGCTGCTTCGGTTATTAGGAGTGATGATATATTCTTGCAATCAACTACGTTACATTCAATAATCACATTTTTTGTATACAAATACCTTTTTAAATTCTACAGTCAATGAACTGATATAATATTGGTTTCACTATTTTAATCTGCATATTTGAATGGCAGCTGACAAAATTTCTTACTTAACTTTTTATGATCATGTAAGATAAAAGTTATTACACAACAATAGGAAAAAATTATAGAGAGATTACAAAATTTCCCTATCTTAATTATCCAGGAAAAGTGACCTTGTGAATTGTGTTTAAGACCCAAATGATGTAAAGGATTTTGGCTGAGATAGTAAATCTTACATATTATATAATCATCAAATTTAGAAATGCAAAAATAATAAGATAGAAGAGCAATTCCCTACAACTTTAGGGATCCAAATAACTATTCCATGTAAACAAGTGCAAAATATTCATTACAGCATACCTAATCACCTCAATACAATCTAGAAGATATCCCCAAAACCCTTGACGTTTCAGGTAACCCTCCACATCGTCTCCCAACTTTCTCTATCAATATCTCTATCTACACTTTGATGCGTCCCCTCTGTGGTGCTAAATTCCCAAAGTTGGACTTCCACGACTGTTTCATTTTTCGGAATCAGATCTCTGGTATGTGTTGTTTAACTGCTTCGACCTCACACAGCAACAATATGTTGTTGCATTCTTTGAATTTCAATTCCCTCTAAACTGTACATACCTACAATGCAACAATTTCTTACTTTGTACTATGCTATTTCGATTTTGTTATGCTCGAATGTTAATGATTGTATAATATACTGACCGACGTCCATTTGCATCACCCTAATTTAGGGAAATTGCGTTGGATCAATTAGGCAAAAGGATTTTGTTGATTGGAATTTATCTGTGTTTACACATGACAGTTGAGATAGTAGTTCGAAGCTTCCCACGAGTTTGGGTTGATTTGAGGTTACGCTTGAGGTCTTTTCTGGGTTCCATTAACAGTTTGGGCTACGGCTTAGTGATGGTATTTCGTAGTACCGATAGTGTGACTCTGGTGATGATAGTTGTAGGTTTGGATTTCAGATCTTGGACACACATAGTAATGGCTTATGCTTTTTTTTCCTGGGCATATTATATCTTCTGGAAATGGTGTCAAAACTATCAAGGGGTAGAGCTAGTACCCATTTTTAATTGTCTCTCACTGGTCCCCTGCTTGTCTGCATTGCATAAGTAGCTGGTACTGCTAATCAGTTATCACACCCATGATTTATGGTTTACTGCTTCAACATTGCAATGTATTGCTGGTATTCATGAGTTTGCCTGTGTCACTGTCACGTGTCTGAATGGATATTTGGGACAAAATTGGCCATTTATGTTATCAAGCTTTTGATGTTATGCACTGCTTGGAAAGGACCTCCAAATTGATAAGGAAACTAATATTACCATATTGAGTAGATAATCCAAAGGTAAGGAAAGTTGTGTGCACTATTAGCCAACTATGTCACGCAAGGAAGCGTCGTTGCATTATATGTGGTAAGCCCATGTTGTGGTTTCTTAGTTTGCTATACAAACACTGAAGATTAGGCTATGATAATCTCTATGTGGACACAATTGGGGAATTAGTGATATTTTTTTCTACTAAATACATCGAAGTGGAGATGATTTATGGTTTTCAACACTTGTGTAATGTTATTTCTAGTATAGTTCAAATTCTGTGCTATGATACAAATTAGTGTATCAAAATTATTGAAATTACTAAACGAAATATAACATTACATTTTTACAATATATTATTCGTGCCTATTTTTCTAACTAAGCTGCTGCTTATTCCATAATTTAACTTAAAATGCAGATAATGCATTTCTTCAAAGTCGTTTCTCCTGAGGCGTCAAAAAACTATACATTGGTAAGAAAGTATCGCGAACTACTACAATGAAAATATAGTGTATATATATTCTGATAGAATAAATGAATGAGTTAGATACAGTACTCTCACTATATAAAATTTACTCTCACAGAAATTACACTTGTACAGATGCTCCCAACATAGTTTATTTTCGAGAACGAACAAGAAATGGATGACATTATCCACGTGAAGGACCGAAATGGGCGAACATGGCATGTCTGCCTCTCCGGGTCAAACTGAGATTTTTACCTGGGTCATGGTTGGAAAAACGTTGTTATCTACTACTAGATATACGCAGGATATTTCCTCTATTTTAAATATCATGGCAACAACACTTTCACCATCCGGATATTAGATAATAGTACCACAGAAATTAAGTACCACCCATACTATCCTCATGTTTCAGCTGTGAGACAGGAAGCCACCAATGCAATGAACATTCCCCAAATAATATCACCACACTTGTTCCACATAAATGATCTGTGTTGCACTGAAAATCATACACTGGTAACCTCACTTTCTAGATTATCTATTCAAATTCACTTCTATGGGTACACTGAAATTATGCACTGACGTGTAATGTCAATTCCTCAAACACGGTGCCTTCCGCAAAGATTTGTTCATGAACACTTGCAGGACATCGGAAACAACATTCAGCTGAGAATTCCTGGTGGGACAAGACACCTAATCAAAATCTCCCGCTCCGATGGGAAGCTGTACTTTGGCCGTGAATGGGAAAATTTCTTGAAAGCTGCTCAATTGGTGCCCAATTTTTCCTGCTGTTAAAATTTGAGGGCAATTCAAAATTCAAGGTGCGGATAAAGGATCTGAGTGCAACACAGATCATTTACAGCTATGATGCATGAACTCTGTCACCCATCAGACCACGAGAAGATGCTATGGCCCAGGCTGATGCATATAGAACTGTAAATCCGTGTTTCCGTGTTCGTATCATTTCTTCACACATAATTCCAAATTGTGGAGTGGTAACAACCTATTTATATACGCTTTATGTTTCTTTCTAAGTCTAAATAGTTAATATTACACTGCACTTACTTACTGCAAATACAATAGAATGTCCCTGCTTATTTTCAAGAAAATGCATGGCGAAGACTCCAAGGCATGTTGAGCTACAAACCACTGAACGAGGTTAAATTACTTGGAAAGTCCGCTGTAGTTTCCCTTCCCCAAAGAATAAATTGAAACGACGTATCTTCTAGACTGATTTCATCAAGCATACTGGAGTCATCCTGAATGATGCATGTGTCGTAGAACTCGTTGATCCAGAAATACCAAAATTGAAGATCACCGTGTTCATGTCTTAGACTGCGCTACACATTTTGAAAAAGATGCATGGCTGCTTCAAGTATTAGATTAATCTAACAGCTTCGTGAAGCTTTATTTTGGTAACTATTTTTGAAAATGTATGAATGTTTATTGTGATGTGCCAACATACTTCTCTCATTACCATCACTGCATCGTTGTATTATGAGCTTCAAAGTCATTGTACATGTTTGGATGCTACTGCCAGTTTGTGATTTTGAAAATGAGCTCACTGACTGCTACATTGGAATCTTCAATTGGTACAACTAAATGATGCTATATTTCGATGCACTGCACGACTGCATTATACTAAACCTTCACAAATCTAAATATCTGTACAAAAATCACACATATTATATTTCTACTTATTAGCTGTGTTTACAATGTCCAAACAAAACTCCAAGTTAGCACGACCATCTGATAGTTGCAATATGTGTTTGATCAACTTGAGATATGATACATGAGTTATTGCGCCAACACTTATTATTTGCGAGACTCCACAGAATTGGGCTATGGAAAGAAGTAGTAACACCGAAAATGGTGTGTTAGATGTTTAAGTCAATCACCTAACACAACAGAAACAATAGCGGACATTATAGTACAACTGAGGGCATAGTATTCGAAGCTTAGATTTGTGATTTCTTCCATCAAAATAGGCGAGCATCTGAATTTTTATTATCCCTAACAACTATGTCTGGAGACAACAACAATACATTTGGTTTCGTATAATGAAAAAATATCTATATTATTTTTGGTATTACATTCCCAGGTGATAACTGCTAAATATAACTACTCATCTCCTGCTACATCATTCCGATACATTGAAGCTCTCTCACTGACTGAAATGTTACAAATGTAAGGAAATCTAACAACATTGTGAGATAAGGAACACTTTTACAACACTCCACCATCTCAAACAAGAGCTAGACCATTCCTACTAGGAAATAAAATCAGAAGCAACTTCAGGCACAAAATCACAACTCAATTTAAAAGCTGTTTGAAATGTGTGCCAATATCAGACATCAACTAAACAACAATGTAATTTACATAACATTCACATGCACTACACTATACAGACATGTTTTATAAAGCTTAAGAGATCTACAGAAGTAGAGCATCAAAGCCACTCAAACCACCGACAACTTATCTTGATATCACACCAGCAACAGGAAAGATCATAGGCGTAGAAAATGTTACCATTGAAAATAGCGAATGTCTGTGCATCGCTGGTAATATGACGCCGTACTACATTACTATCAATTATATCGCAAGCATTGCAACACAAAATACACTCTAGCTAAGAATGTGTTGAACAATTCTCCTAATTTATACTCATTTTTTGAACACTTGCAACTTTATTTATTATTTTTTTCCTTCTCTATTAGTAGCCTATGTACGCTGAAGACTGGGTAAAAGTATCAATCGCTGTTGTACCTACAATTCAATGTTCGTGGTTCAATGCGTGTGAAATTTGATCGTGAGCGAAGTCATCCCCGCTGCTCGGAATGTCAGTTCCGGCAAACTAACATCAACCCCAGGTCACCAACTAATACCCTCTATTTGAAAACAATAATTGTTCGATTTGTTTCACTATCACAGAAAAATATGTACAACTAACATGCATGTTTAATATATCGTTTCAGAGGTCATCTCGGAGTGACGCTGGAAGATGACACAGGAATCATGGACGTCATCATCTTTGGAAAAGACGTTGAAACTGTGTTAAAGGAAACCACATCGGTGCTGGCAACAATGAATCCATCGGTACTCAGTGGCAGAGCTAGGAAATCAAGTCCACACTGGTATCATGACTAGTAGCAGAAGGTATCTTCTCCAGATTCAAACCCTTGATGACAACATCCAGCTTTCCATTCATAAAATTCATCAAGCCCTTGAACTGGTTGAATTCAGTTGACAGATCAAATAACCTTTGTCTGAGATCTTCAATCTCAACCTGCTGATCTCCTAACTTCTCAACCAACAAAGAGCCTCATTGGCTTGTCCTTTCCCATATGTAGTCCCCTTGGGCTTTACAAACTCCTTCTCAGCAAGTTCTTCCTTTGAAAAATCTGAATAAAACTTCCAATGTCCTTTCCAAGTCTGAACTACTCCAATCCTCTGAAGTGCAGTCTCATCTATCAACCCAAAACCTCCAGTAATATTTTTCTCTCCTTTCACAGGTACATCAAAATATTCAAAGAAAAGAGATAACAGGTTGGCATATGGAAGATGATGGTTTCTAGTCCTGGTTGCACAATAAATCATATGCTCCATAACAGCTGTTGACAAGTCTATCTCAAACCCTTGAGATATCAGATACATCAAAATCAGAACCTTATCAGTCACTAACTCCCTTGAGTTCTCCCTAGGAACTACACTCCTCATCAGAATTGTAAACAAGATTTTGGCTTTACAGTTGAGCACAAAGTGTGTCAACTGTTTTGGACCAGAGGGAACACCTATAAAAAAACATTTCTTTTGCCTTATCCAGACACTCCTTCCTATCAGGATAATCTCCAGCATTGTATTTCCTAGGAATGCCCAAGACTTTGGAAAAAGTCCTATGATCTAACCTCAAATCCACACCAGCCACTTTTGAAGTTAACACCATTTTATCATCACCTTCAGAAACCAAGTTCAGATAATATAACCTAGTTAACCTAGGATAGGCCTTTGAACTAGGATTTAACACCTTCCAAACAGCAGTTTCTCTTAACTTTCTCATGCAGTCTATGTCCAATTTATCCAATAATTCTTCAGAAATCATACTACAGAAAGCTACCTTAGATGAAGCATACCCTTGCATCCATACAGTTCTAACCTCACAACCAACAAACTAGTCTGTAGGAAGTACATTCTTACCTTGATATCCTTTTTTAGTTGCAGCAGCAACTTGCTTAACCCTAGTTTTCTTCTCTGAGGGTTTGGTCTTGTCTTGTCCTCCTTCAGTTGGTTTCTTCTGGCTTTCCTGAGTTGATTTCCCTTGTCCTTTTCACCACTCTTTTTATTTTATCCCTCTTTCTTCTTCTCTGACCTAGGTTGATCACCACCCTGTGTCTCTTGTTGTGGATCAATGCTTGAGCCTTCATCTCCCTTCTATGTTCTGGACTTCTTTGCAGGAGGAGTATCCTCATGCAAACTCTGAGTGTTTTCTGAATCTGAATCAGAAATCACTATCTTCTCCTTCTTATTTGCTCTCTTCTTGGATCTGCCAGAGGGCTTTCTCTGTTGCTGAATTCTGACTGATTTGCGCTCCATTTTGGGGTTTAGGGTTTTGAGAAGAGAATGTGATTGAGGGGAACAGAGAGATAGTAGAGTCGTAGAGAATTGAGAGAGAATGAGAAGAAAAAGCCCTGACTTTCAGCTTAAGTAGGTTGAAAAGGATGAGTCATAAAAGGACTCTGCTATATCAACATGCAAAATAGGATCTTGAAAAATATTTTTTGGGATATTTTAGAAAATTCTTTGAGTAATTCAAATATTATACAGTTATCTAAAAAGATAAGATATAATATTTGATGATCCAATATTTTTTTAAAAAAATACAGATATTATCAAGACCTAGAGAACAGTCTCAAGGCCTTGAGATTTTCTGCAGTTTGAGAAACTTCAAAGCTTTGAGCTATACTTTCAACGCTTCAGAAAGTAAAATCTCAAGGCTTTGAGATTTCAGCACATAAATATATATAAGTACTAATACTCCCCCTAAACCAATGCATCCTTGTTTAACATCCCCAATTCAAGCCTTAGAGATGAAAACCTATCATCTGGAAAAGGTTTAGTGAAAATATCAGCAACCTTCATTGAAGTAGAGATAAAATTTAAAACAACATCACCTTGTTCTGCATGATCTCTAAGGAAGTGATGTCTCACATCTATGTGCTTGGTCCTTGAGTGCTGAACTGGACTCTAAGAGATTGAAATAGCACTCGTGTTGTCACAATGAATAGGCACATTTCTGAAGTTATAGCCAAGATCTCTAAGTTGCTGAAGCAATCCATAACAATTGTTAACAGCAAGCACCAACTGCAATATATTCAGCTTCTGCAGTTGATAATGCTACAAAATTTTGCTTTTTGGAATGCCAACTGATCAATGAAGATCCAAGAAATTGACAGCATCCAGAAGTACTTTTCCTGTCTACTTTATATCCTGCAAAATCTGCATATGAATAGCCACTCAACATAAAATTAGATCTTCTTGGATACCAAAGCCCTATGTCTCTGGTTCCATTCAAATATCTAAAAATTCTTTTGACTGCAGTTAAATGACTTTCCTTAGGATCTGCTTGAAATCTAGCACACGTACAGACACTGAACATAATATCAGGTCTGCTAGCATTTAAATACAATAGTGATCCAATCATACATCTGTATTCCTTTTGATTCACACTCTTACCATTTGAATCTTTGTCTAAAGAGAGTGATGAACTCATAGGGGTCTTAAGCACCTTGGACTGTGACATATTGTACTTATTCAATAAGTCCTTGGTATATTTTCCTTGATGCACAAAAATTCCTTTCTTCATTTGTAAGATATGAAGTCCAAGAAAGAAATTCAGTTCACCCATTAGGCTCATCTCAAACTCCCTGCACATCAGACTAGAAAACTCTTTTGAAAGAGCATCATTAGTAGCACCAAATAAAATATCATATACATAAATTTGAACTACTAACAAATCACTTTGATGGTGTTTAATGAAAAGAGTTTTGTCAACTAAGCCTCTTTTGAAATTGTTTTCAAGTAGAAATTTTGAAAGTCTGTCATACCAAGCCCTTGGAGCTTGTTTTAAACCATAAAGAGCTTTATCCAGTTTATAAACATGATCAGGAAAATTTTCATCTTCAAAACCAGGAGGTTGTGCTACAAAAACATCTTCTTGTAAATATCCATTCAGAAAAGCACATTTAACATCCATTTTGATAAAGCTTTATGTGATTGTGAGATGCAAATGCAAGAAGTATTCTAATAGCTTCTAACCCGGCAACAGGAGCGAAAGCCTCCTCATAATCTATACTTTCTTCCTGATTATATCCTTGAGCTACTAGTCTGACTTTATTTCTTACCACTTTGCCATTCTCATCAAGTTTGTTTCTAAATACCCATCTAGTTCCAATAACTGATTTCTCTTTAGGTCTGGGGACCATATTCCAAACCTTGTTCCTTTCAAACTCATTCAGCTCACTATTCATTGCAATGATCCATTCTGCATCTTCTAATGCTTCCTTGGTATTCTTAGGCTCAATCAAAGATACAAATGCACTAAAAGCACACAAGTTCTTCAACTGTCCTCTTGTCTGATTTCCAGTTGATGGATCTGATATAATGTTATCAGCTGGATGGTCTGCAAGGTACTTAAACTTCTTTCTTGGTACCCAGGAGTATTCTCCTTCAAGGCTTTGAGTCCTTGAAACAGTAGAGGGCGAATCATAGAAAGTTTCAGCTTCTGTCTCAAGGCTTTGAGATTTTGGTTCAGCAGGAGGTTCAAGGTCTTGAGATTCTGCTGATTGATTCTGCACATTAGTTTTGCCTTTGTCTTCTTTCACAGCATCATCATCTGATTCATGCTTGCTCAAATCTAGATCTGCAAAACTTTCACTCATAGAATCCTTAGTACTTTCATCAAAAATTACATGAATGCTCTCTTCTACAATCTTGGTTTTTCTATTATAAACTCTATAGGCTTTGCTAGTTTGAGAATATCCAAGAAATACACCTTCATCACTTCTAGCATCAAACTTACCAAGATTGTCTCTACCATTATTATGCACAAAACAGATACAACCAAAAGGTTTGAAATAAGAAACAGTAGGCTTTCTACCTTTAAACAGTTCATAGGGGGTCTTTTTCAAAATAGGTCTAATCAAGCATCTATTCAGCACATAATTGGCAGTGTTAACAACTTCTGCCCATAAAAACTTTGGCAAATTACTTTCAAGAAGCATGGTTCTGGACATATCCTCAAGTATCCTATTTTTTCTTTCAACTACTCCATTTTGCTGTGGAGTTCTAGTTGTAGAAAAGTTGTGTGAAACGCCATGCTTGGCACAAAACAAATAAAAGTTAAGTTGATCAAACTCCCTACCATGATAACTTCTAATGGATGCAACATGTAAATTTTTCAAAGATTGAAGCTCTTTGCACAGTCTAGAAAATTCAGATAAAGCTTCAGTTTTGTCTCTAATAAACATCACCCAAGTAAATCTAGAATAATCATCAATTATAACAAGCATATACCTCTTACCTTTTGGGGTCTGAACTCTCATAGGACCACACAAGTCCATATGAAGCAATTCTAAGGGTCTAGAAGTACTTACAAAGTTCTTTGGCTTGAATGAGCTGCTGGTTTGCTTACCTTGTACACATGCCTTGCAAACCTCATCATATGAAAATTTCTGTGATGGTAAACCTCTTACCAAGTCTTTTGAGATGAGTTAATTCAAGGTATGTATACTAATATGCCCAAGATTTCTGTGCCAAAGCTTTGAATCTTCCTTCAAGGCCTTGAGGCATTTTAGCTTGTCACCTGCAACACTGTTAGTATTCATAGCATATAGATTATATGATCTAGGAGCAGTGAGTATGCAATCACCAGATTTCTTATCTTGCACCAAACATTTCTCCTTGTCAAATATAGTTTTATAACCTTTATCACATAACTGAGAGATACTAAGCAAATTATACTTACGTCCATCTACCAGATAAACATCAAAAATAGAATTTGTAGAACCATTACCAATACTACATATACCAATGATATTGCATTTTGCT
Organism: Linanthus parryae; assembly: GCA_023055425.1. Taxonomy (NCBI): domain Eukaryota; kingdom Viridiplantae; phylum Streptophyta; class Magnoliopsida; order Ericales; family Polemoniaceae; genus Linanthus; species Linanthus parryae. The sequence goes on along the minus strand of JALGPY010000011.1, from coordinate 26,114,457 downwards.
TTGTCACCAAGTGTGATTGTTCCTCCAAATTTTTCTGTAAGTTCAGTGAAGAGAGACTTCTTTCCAATCATATGTCTGGAACACCCACTGTCTAATATCCATTTCTAATCTTTCAAGGCCTTGGTGACATCCTGCAAAAACAAATCATTGCCTCAACAGGCTATTAGACCAAGTGCAGAACTTTGAGTCATACTCAGAATCATCCATATTTGGTGGCCTAATTCCTTTTGGAACCCAAATCTGCATAACATGTCCCTTAAGTTGATAAGGATAAGTATTCCTCATAATATAAGGTTCTGATCTTCTGAAGGGACAAGTTAATCTGACATGACCTTTTTTTCCACAGTAATGAAATTTTGGAGAATGTCTGCTACCAGATTTGACAAAAGTAGTTTGGCCTTTCTTTGGAAAATTTGGATTATAGCCAATCCCACTTTTATGCATTGATTTCAGACTTCCTCCAAGAATGAGATTCAGATTATGTTCTGAGCTTGTAAACCTAGCTAGGACCTTCTTGGACTCTTGATGTTTCTCAGTCAAAGAACAGATCTGTTGTTCTAAATTCTCATAATGAGTCTTTAGATCAGCATATCTTTCAATCAAAAGAGTGTTTTGATCAACTACTACTTTTATTTTTGCCTTCAAGGCTTTGAACCTGCTGTCCAAGGCCTTGAAGTCCTTTTCAAGCTTTGTCTTAGAAACTTCAACAGTTTTGTTTGAAAAAACTAGGTCCAGGTTCTCTTTTACCTGCTCATGAATCTTAATCTTTAACGCAGAAATCTCATTTCTATGACTTTCCTCATTTAAAAAAACACTTTTTAGAATTTCAGGAAGTACAACAGAAGGACTAGCAAGTAAAGTTTTTACCATATCTTCAATATGCCCGTCTGATGAATTTTCCTCATCATGCTTTGCCATGAAGCATATGTTTGATTTCTCTTCTTCTGTGTCTGAGTCACTTGATGAATCAGAATCACTCCAAGAAGCCATCATGGCTTTCTTCCTTCTGTTGTCATTATCTTTTTTCTGAAAGTTCCTGTTCTTCTTCTTTTGTGGACAGTCCCTTACTAAATGATCTGCATCACCACACTCAAAACAATTCATTACTTTAGTTTTATGTGACTGTGATGAAGGTTTACCTTTGTAGTCCTTCCTGCCTGAGGGTCTTGATCTCTCTCTGTTGTAATCCCTGTTACCAGATTTTCTTTTCTTTTTGAGAATCCTGGCCAAGGCCTTGGAGATCAATGCTAAAGCCTCTTCATCATCAGGCTCATACTCAGTCTCAAGGCTTTGAGACTTTTCACTGTCTTTTGCCTTAAGTGCTAGGTTCCTGATGTTTTCACTCAAATCACCTTCCACATCCTTCATAGACATTTCATGAGTGAGCAGCTTTCCTTGTAGATCATCTAGCTGAAGAAGACTCAAGTCCCGAGCTTCCTCAATGGCTGTTGTCTTTGGCTCCCACTTGGCTTTTGGCAAGCTTCTCAGAATCTTTCTGACCTTCTCTTCATTTGAGAACTTCTTTCCCAATGACTCCAGATTGTTCACCACATCAGTGAATCTTTTAAACATCTCTTTGATGGTCTCATCTGATTTCATCTTGAACAACTCATATTGCCTCAAAAGTATGTTGATTTTGGTCTGCTTAACCTGGCTAGTTCCTTCATATGTCACCACCAGTTTATCCCATACTTCTTTGGCACTCTTGCAATTTGACACTCTGTTGAACTCATCTGCATTAAGAGCACAGTATAACAGATTCATAGCCTTGTAAATTTTTGATACCTTTTCAAGTTCAGTAACTGAAAGATTTTCCTCAGACTTGATACATCTGACTCCATCAGTTGTAGTGTAGTACTCATGAGGACCATTGTGAACTATTGACCATAGTTCAATGTCTTGATCTATGATGAACATCTTCATCAATGCCTTCCAGTGCATGAAGTTATCACCACAGAACAATGGAGGTCTGTTGGCTGCCCTTCCTTGTGAGAATCCACCATCTCCTACATTACTCATAGTCACCAGATTGTTAAATCTAAAACAGTGACACAAGCACTGATACCAATTGAAAGTGTGTAATGTAGACTAAATACAGGACCTAAATACTCTAGAAGGGGGGGGGGTTGAATAGAGTATGAAAACTTTTTGCAAAATTCAAAGTTTAACAGAATGACTTTGTGTGAAACTCAAATCTCAAGGCCTTGAGATTTTAGTAAACTGTCTGAAACTTTGAAAGGCAAAATAGAAAGCTTCAAGGCCTTGAACTGTAAACAATTCTAAACAGCTTTTGAACCCTAGTTTGATTTGAGTTGTGTGCAGCAGATAATAATCAAACTGTAAAGTAAAGAACACAAAGCAATTTACAGAGTTCAGTCCCAATGGACCTAATCTCTGCCTGAGGGATCTAATCCCACCAGGATTGGGAAAACACTTCTTATTACTCACACCTAAACAACCCTATATCTTCAAGCCTAAGTGATTTCCCTTACACCTATACAACTTGTGGTTCCAAACCTATCTAGTTCTAGCGACTAACTGTTGAGCTAACAAGAACCTCTTGTTGTTCACTTGAACAACCAACCACTAGGTTAAGTGAGGTTTAAGATAATATAAAGATACACAGATTAAAGTAAAAGTGAAGAACACAGTAAAAAGATAAGCTGTTGAAGCCTGGATGTGTTCTTCTGGAAAACTGGATTGATTTGATCTTCTGGAATCTGGATTGAAGCTTGAATGATTGTGTGTTGGAATGAATGATCTCCCACGAATTTGTCACACCTGTCTGAGTATTCTGCAAGCCTCTCTATCTTCAAAATTAAACCAGTCTCTTTTATCCGCAGCTGCAACTGATTGAGAGATTTTAGGATCTCAGTTCCTACAAATCATCTTTCTGTTTTCAACTGAAATTCAAAGAGCTCTAAGTGGATATCCGTTGGATTTTGTTGAGATTGCTCCTGCACGTTTAACAGTTCTGCAACAACATTGAAACACAGCAACAACAAAATCCAGAAAGATAACAATGCTATGACTGTTTGGTTATCCAGTTTCTGGTAAAACTGTTTAACAAATTAGAACAATAACCTGTATAACTTCTAATACATACGAATCATGAAAAATAAGTTTAAGACAATTGGAAGTGAGTAAATAATCACAATACTAAGAATCACAACCTGCAAGAAAGAATCAACTTAGTTCTGTAAAAAAACTTTCAGCAGCTCAAGGCACATCTCAAGGCCTTGGAGCTCTGAACCTTCTTCACAGAAATTCAAAGTTAAACCCATATAACTTTGATTCTTCCTGTTCTGATCATCTGCAATTGTGTTAGATATATAAATAGTGTAATCCATAAGTATATGCAGTAAATCCCTGATCTGTATAATCAGATGTCCAATCTGCAACACTGAACTGTTAGAACATATAGGAGAATAGAATAACTCTCAAGGCTTTGAAGTTCTGTCAATATCTCAAGGCCTTGAAGTATCTTAAATGCTTTGCTGCTTATGTCTTTGTCTTTGTCTTTCATCACTCAAAACAATTACCAACCAAAACACATTCAAGGGTCTTTACAGTACTAATACAAATCAACTAAAAAATGAAGTCACTGAAGTCATAGACACAAGAGTGAGTAAGGAGAGTCAAAACACAAGAGAATTTCACAACGCTGATTTACTGTCTTGACTTCTTGGCTTTGGCTGACCTACTAACTCACTGAGTTATACGATGAAATTCGCAGGGAACATCCAGTTTCAGAAACAGGGAGAATCAATTGAATAGCTAAAACAGATTGAGAAGAACATGTTCAAAACCACTGTTGTGCAGGATGGAAAACTGAACAGTACAATTGACTTTAAAGGTGAAAGAAAACTCACTTCACAAAGTTATTTCGGGCTGCTTAACTCTGGCTGGATAGTTTCGTCGATCAAAAGAATGAAGTCAAATTATCAATGATTTATGGTTTAGAAAACATAAATGGTGACCCATTTGATGTCTTGTCTTTTAGGTATAGTATCCCACGACAGAAGTCATGTTGAACTTGAACAAAAAATTTAAGCAAGTTTATATCAAGGTGAAAGATACAACTTTTAAACACCACTACACGATGATATTCTACACTTTATTTATTTCAAAACTTATATTCTTCCCCTTCATCTATCTATGCACAACAATGTAATTCCTTTTATGCCCAATACTTCGATACATTCCTCTTCGTAACTACTATCTTCGTATTTTCATTCTTGAAACACCTCTTCTACCGGAGAAGATTCATCACAAGTAAAACCTCGTTACATCGCGGAATCTATCTGAGGTACAAGTCTCCCTAGCTCATAGGTAAAAACAGCTTTCTCTCTATCTTGCCCTATCTCTCCTTGGTAAGGTAACAAAAGTTCACGGGTTACACGTTTTAGTTCAGTGTATTCCAAATCTTTTTAAACATGTTCCCCGGTCAAGCCATTATCCGAATGTGATCTAAGATCCTTGCAAGAAGAATATTAATGAAATTTCTCATAAACATTCTCAGTCACAAGGATCATTCGGAGTAAAAACAAAATTCTTAAGTTGGCGTCATTTGCAATATTCATATCAAACCAATGCAATTATCCTCTAGAGAAGTTGTTCGATTCCACATAAGTAGGTCTATTTATTTTAGTGTGTAGCAGCAAATTTATATGACACCTTAAAAACTACTCTGATACAGGAAGAACTTGACAAGGGTCATCAACTATCGAGCTTAGCGTTCCTAAGTTGAATTTATTTCTTGGTAAGCTAGTCCACTGACAACTTAAAAGTGAAAACCATTTACGTTGACTTCACTTGAGCCACATGACATGACTTGAATCAGTAAGTCTGTTCAAAATAGTAAAAAGCAAAAAGCGAAGTAACACTGAAAAACAAATATCTGAGTATACTATAGACCATACTGATCATCCTTTATATCAACAATTATTCGATATCCACTCCTTCCAAGGCATTAATATGGGCACCCCATCAACAGCCTGCGATGACCTTATTTATGAAAAGTAAGTAGTAACTAGTCGTTATCCCGCGCTATTGCACGGGCAACTATCGATATTTCATAAAGTGGGTTTTTAAGAGAAGAGGCAAAATGACATTTGCACATGTACTGCTTTATTTTAAGGTACAACAATACTAACAATCACATCACCTTTTTGGAGAACGTAGCTCAACCAGGGCCGGCCCAAGACATCAGGGGGCCTAAGGCGAGTAATAAATTCGGGACCCTAAATTGATAAAAAAATATAAGTAAAAGAGTTTCGTTTTAAAAAAATATTTGTATAATTCTAATAATTTTGTGTAATATATTAGATTCATGTTAGCTATAATAAATTTTCTTCAACCTCATAATGTTTTGATAAGTAAAAAATTTTACATTTGACATCAACGAGATTTGAAATTGGATTAAACTTGTGGCAAAATTATTGGTTACCACCAAACTAACATAAACTTCATTAACTGTTTACATTGAAGTATATAATTATCTGAAATATAGCTATCTATAAAAAAAAAATTAAACACGGGGCCCTGCCGGCCCAGGGGCCTAAGGCGGCCGCCTCAGCTGCCTAGCTATGGGGCCATCCCTGAGCCCAACTTTATTGAGGGTAATCTACCCGGTAACGATAGGGCACACACACCACACAAACACGAAAATAAAATAATAATCACTAATTCTTTATTTATTGATTCAAAAACTAGAGATTACATCCCATTTAAATAGATATAAGCTATCAAACCCTAACCTATCCCTTGACCTACGGGCCAAGCCCGAATCATTAACCTAATAAAATAACTCAAATACTAATAAACTAAATAATTAAATATTATTGATACGGCGACTCGTATCATCTAATCTTTTCAATTGTTTAAGGTTACCCGATTTGGAAATGGGGTGAAAGAGAGGAGACGTCCTAAAATAGACAATGGCTAAAGAGAAGAGACGGAGTGGTATATGAAAAATCAAGACAAAAATTGAATACCGTAAAAACCCACCCAGCCGACTACTATGCTTACATTTTTCACCAAGCACAGTGTGGTTGGTGAAATTTGTTTGGTGAAAAAAGTAAGCATGGTAGTCATTGAGGAGTAGGACGAAAATTTATGAGTTCCAATTTTGTCCTAGTTTGGGTAAGGTACAAGGAGGATGGACAAGAATAAAATTTTACCTCGTACTTCTTATCCTGTGTTTGGGTGAAGGATTAAGAGCAGGTACAAAACCGTTTTCCTTATCATCTCCAACAAGTGGAGGAAAACAATGTTTACACCAAATTTTGGTCCAAAACGGAAAAACACATCTTCAACAGCTGGAGGAAAAGGTGAACCAAAAGCTAGACAAAGTTTTGGAGGAGGAAACCCGAGTTTAACTATTCATAGCATCCAAAAATAAAGAAAATCACTTTCAATTTTGGTCCGTACCATACTAATCATGCTTATAATAACAAAAAAATAATAATAATAATATAATTTGGCCCAAGGACAAATTTTACTCCTCATTGTTGGAGCTCAAGCAAAAAGTGGAGGAGCAAATTTTGTTCAAAGACTAAATTTGGTCCAATGACATTTTTTTTCCTCCACCATCTCCAATTACAAAACAGTCTCTGGACTAAATTTGTACCTGTCCTCAATTTTACACCAGCACTTTCTGAGTAGTAGCTCCAGGAGATGCCTTAAATATAGGCCACCTGCATTATTTTATTATTTTACTATTTTCATTTTTAAACAACAGTGTATCTATATTATGTAACAACAAAATCATTTTACAAAAAAAAAAAAACGGATTAATTATTTTGTAAAAGTGAGCAATTTTTTTTTTAATTTTTTTTTCTTGTGTTCTTCACAGTTATTCTTGACATTGGTCAAAAACAGTAATTTCTCCAGTTTTGTCCAAATTTAGGGCTGGTGTAAGTGTAAACACCAGGCTTTACACCATCTGTTGGGGAAATTTTTGACCAAAGCTGGTCTATTTTTGTGCCAAATAACGTCTTTGACCAACTGTTGGAGTAGGTACAAAACTCAAACTTTTTGTCTACAACCTCGTTTAAGGCAGGATAAGGGAGGAGTGTACAGGGAAGGTGTGCTGGATGACAACATTGCCCCTATATGTATGCATTTTTATTTATAAACATGAATATACATACTAGGTTCACTCCGCGCGCGTTGCGCGCGGCGTGCCATTGCACCGGGCGTTGTTGTTGAGCTTGGAAGTTCACTTTTGTGTCGCTATAACAGTATAATAGAAATAGCCTTTTTTATTTGGACAGCAAATGTGATTTTTTTTTGGATTTCACGTATTGTACATAGTAATAATGTTCAAGCAAGTTGACATTGACATTTAGTAATGTTGCTAAACGTGTCTTTTATTTCAAACAGTGTTTATCAACGGAAAAGAAACAATTTTTTTACTCTCTTTACGAACGTGTGTTGTTGGTACATTTTATACGCACTGTTTTTCTTGTTTTTTAAACGGATACCAAACAACCTCATAGTTGGCAGAAGGAGGTACTCGAAATTTTCCTTCCATATTTAATAGTTTTTCATAATTACGCTCTGCAGCTCTCCCACAGGCATCATTTGCTCTGCCAGCACAACAAAATCACACTCATAACCTAAAAACCAAATCTATTGTCAACGCCTATTTTCATCTCCAATCACTCACCATCTCTGTCCTTCTGATTTACGTTTCATCATTTACATGCATTGTTTCGTGTGTGTTGAAGATTTCTGTGGTAGATTTAGTGGGATTTGCAATATCTTTCCATTGATTCATCTGTTTCAAATCATGCATTTATAGTAAACGTGTCTCTTTGAAGATGCATGGTAATAAGTTCTGTGAAAGGATATGAACAGTTGCGATGGTCTTTTCACATTCATACTCACATCTTATATATAAACGCAAGCAATTGCCTCTGGTCATAACATAGAGCGAGTCAATGGATTCTGGTAAAGAAAATACTGATGACAAGTTGAGGAAGACTGCCAAGAAGAAGATGAAAAAAAAAGATGAAGAAAAGTCATAAATATGAGAGTGAGTTGCAATTCACAGAGAGTCAGTCTTCATTGGAGAGTTGGCCTGAACATGGTTATGTGGTCGGGAAGGGGTCGGAGACAACTGTGTATTCAGACGCGTCGGAGACAGATGAATTCTGGCGAACCGAAACGGCTTCCTCGTATCCGCTGAAGTGGAAGCATTCTGTTTCCCGTTCTTCGACTTCCGGTAGAGGTAATAAGAAGAAATTCAGAGGCAAAGGTACTGAAGATTCGCAGAGGAAGAAAGCAAATTCTCCACCGGATGTGACACCAGATAACGGCAGCAAGAGAAAAAACACATATGATAATGTTCTGGAGTCGTGCAAGAAGAAACCAAGGATGTAGAGTGTCCAGCATCTTTACTATTCTGTTCTCAAGAAGTGTACTTTTATGTTAGGTCTTATGAGCAGTATCATGAAGTTGGATTATGTTTATTTTGAAGTAGTTATATGAACTAATGTTATCGTGGGATATATTTTCTTGATCAATGCTCTTTTTTAATTTGAGTTAAGTTAATGTTTGTTCACAATGATTTATTGTTCAATCTTAATCATGGATCGTTGCAAATTTTGTATATCGGGTCGACCAAGTTATTATTATTATTTTTGGTACAATTGATTTGATCATCCTGTAAGCCGATCCTGCATGTTAAAGAAACAAATGTCATCATGCTTAGTATTACTTCTGTTGTAAAATATCCAAATCAGCGGCTCAAAGTGAGCTGTGAATAATGATTCATCCAAATCAGCGGCTCAAAGTGAGATGTGAATAGTGACAAAAATCAAAAGGTAGAGAAAGTGACATTATGAAGAAGCATTAATTTTCCCCAATCATTAATCCATCCATTTTAGAGTGTTTAGACTGAAACAGTTTGTCTGAAACTGGCTAAAAAATTTCGTATACCACTTCTGTTAGATAAGTGAATTTTAGTATTTAAATACTTCAAGATGTACATGTGGCATGTTCCATTTTTTTTTTAATTTTTCTTATTTTTCCCTCTTCCAACTTTATTTTTTTTTTCTTTTTATTTTTGTTATTTATCTAACAGTAATGTGCGTCAATATGTCCTAAGTGTCGCACTATTACAAACAACATGGAAGATAAGTGGTAAAACCAATATTGTATGTAGCTACGCGTCTGGGAGACAAAACTGTGAGGGGGTACTACGTCAAAAGTCCTTTTATTATTCTTTATTTGTGTTTAAATTGTGAAGCAAGCATGTTTGATAAAAATGGCTATGGCATTTGTCTGTTATATATAAGTATGTTTCTAAACATAACCAAGGGGTAAGTATGTGTTCCCCAAACTACGCAGCCCGGCCGCTTTTTTACTGGTTGCTCTTTCAGGTTCCGAGTAGAGGACTCAGCCAAGTAACCATGCTTCGCAGCCTGGCCGGTTTTTAAATCATTGCTCTTTCAGGTTCCGAGAAGAGGACTGAGCCAAGTAACCAAGCTGCTTAATTGCCTTTGTCTAACCATGTTGTGGTATACATCATGGTTTGTGCTATGTATGTATGGTAGTACTTGGTGTCTTTCTATGTGTAACTCTTTGAGATCTACTATGCACTTGTTAGAGACCGTGTACGGTTGTATTTTGGCAATCGGAGTGTGTAACCTCATAAGGGGATATCCCAAGCACTGCAACAATACTTGCTTTTAGCCACCGGTTTCATTCCTACAACTTGGATTCCAGTCGTTGATATCAGTTCAAACAATCTTTTATTCCTGGTTGTCTTCTGGTTTGTCATCTCAGATATTTAAAGACACATTGTAATTGGGTCGATGGAGCCTGACAATTCATCCAAAATGGAAAATTATATAAGACGTGCAATATTGTCGTCAATGGATGTAAACACAATTTACCTATAGTTTTGGAGGCAAATTTAAAATTTCGCTGAACTTTTAGGGAGGAAAATGAAATCACAACAAAAAATTAAAGTCACACCCCCTGCCTCTATATCGATCAGAGAACCACAAAACCTATACTCGCTACCACCGTCGGCTCTCTCTTTATCGTTCCGCACAACCGCGGTCCTCTCACCACTATCCTTTCTCGTTGTCGATCCCCTTTTTAGAATCGGTAGTTCCTCAATCCAATTGACTCAGTCGACTAGCTGGTTCCAATCTGAGTATGGCCAACGAGCGCTGCCACATAAATTCTATGTCTAACCCTTCACAAACATCTGTCCTAACAGGCCAGCCTCTCTATCTCTCTCTCTCAGTATCAAATTTGGTTCTGAGTTTCAATTGATTGTGCATGCAGTTGACGATGTGGTTGAGCTCTGATCCAACAAGCCCTTTGAACTTCTGTCTTTAACGGAGCAGTCAGTTGATCTGTAATTTTAGGGCTCCATCTTTCATGCCTCTACCTCTATGTGGTTTAATTTTACTGTGATATCTGGAAACACTTTAAATATGCAAAAATCTTGTGTTCGGATCTGCTGGGTAGAAGGTGGTTTTACAGGGCCTGTTTGGATTTAAGGGTTTTGTGGTTATGGTTAACTCTAACCCCTTCGCGTTTGGTTGGTTAGGGTTAGAAATATTCCATTGACCAGGTGTGGTATAGCTGGCCACAGGTGTTGAAAATAAAAGGAAAAAAACATGTGACCCGGACACCGGTAATCCAACGGTGCACGGAAAGTTTTGTTTCTCTCTTTTTTTTGCTGATTTATTTGGTATGGTGGGTGAAGTTTACAAAGTAAAAAATAATAATGCTACATATCCCCACATATACATCCCAACAATGTCCCAACTTCACCAAATCCATATCTATTTCTCTTCACACCCATAAGACACCACCCGACAAAAAACTCAACCACCACCTACACCTCCACCCGGGCACCGGCCTTACCTCCCGGCTCCCGGAATTTCTCCCCGCCCTCAACCTGTCTACCTGCAAACCCAAAACTCAAGAAAGGTTGAAGTCCGGTCGGGGTTAGCCAAACCCGTGAATCCAAACGAGTTTTTAAGTACCATCTTTCTGTACTGTTTCTCATATAACCCAAGCGGTTGCTGTTAACTGATATATAAGTGTGTATTCATGGGTTGAATGATGTATATAAGCGGAAATATACTGATATGAATGTTTAATTTCATGTGTGATTATTTGGCTAGTTGAATGTGATGTGGATGAAAATGAGCTAGTTGATAATGTGCATGTCTCAAAATTCATATCTACCATATTAAGCTTTTAAGTACCATGTCTCATTGCTGCCTGTTGATAATTTGATGCTCCAAACTTAAAGTAGTGCAAGGCCGTGATGATATGGATCTATCAAAATCACTTGTCGTAGCCGATAGAGTGTAATGTGAATGCCAAGGCAAGATTATTATTGCAAACTGCTGTAATCATCGCTTATTCGGTATTAATGAGTACTGATCCGAGCCTCTTCGTGCTCACTGAAGAGGCCGTGATGATAGGTATCCATTGAATTAACTCGTTGTAGCTGATAGAGTGTGATGTGCATGGCGAGAAAAAATCTATTTGCAGCATGTGATCATCCCTTATCTAGTTTTCATGAGTACTGATCTGAGCCTCTTTTATGAATTACACAAGATGCACTATTTGTACTAAACGTGTTTAGTTAAGAAATTATAGTTTACCCTGAATGCTCTAGGGTTTGCTTGTGTAGTTCTGATATAAACCTATCATTGCTCGTTATGATGATTTTCATGCTTCTTGCTTAGCGCTTTCTCACTGTAAGAAACTGTGATGATATGGATATATATATATATATATATATATATATATATATATATATATATATATATATATATATGATATATCTAATTCAGTCTATTGTGTCAGTGACAGTAAAATCCCCTCCCCTTAAGGAGAAGGAGGTGACTAGTCGTCTCACACGATGGTCTCCAGTGTATGTGGTCATCTCTGATTCAGAGGATGAACATGATGACCCACCTAAACTGACTGGATTCGAGGAGATCATGAAGCCAGTAGCTAACGTTGAAAGGGGATTCGAGCAACTTGAGAATAACAAGATTGGGAATAGAATTGTTGAAGTGTCTTTGAATTATTTGAAGGAACAGATGAATTTGTCAATTATAGAACAGAAGATGTGCGGGGCAAAGGCAAAGGAACCTGAGCATGCTCTGCTGCTATCTTTGATATGCTTTTTGCTCATTTTCTGTTATATGTTGCGTCTTGCCTGCAAAGATGTAACATTACTGAAATATATTCTCTGACAATTGTTTGACCTATGCTAGTTCTGTATGACTTCTGATTTTTTTAGTACTACTAATTAGTTGGTTTCAAATATTACATTACTATCATGGTGGAAAAAAAGTAACTGGACTCAAGTTTAGAGTGTACCATTACCTAGCGTAGTCAAATGCATGTTTGGATAGTGGATATGTGAATTATCCTCTCTTTTTTCATTATCCTATGGGTGGAGAATATGGGAGAACTTATCACATACTGTACCACCTTATTTTAGTTAGGAATTACAAATTCCCTTGTCCATTCAACTTAGGGGATATTGACTAACACGGTAACACGGTTAACTTCCGGTACATAAGTGAATGTCGAGGAAGAACCCAAAATACCCCAACCTTGTAGCTAAAATACCAAGATACCACCGTTCAGGTAGTTAATCCCAAAATGCCACCGTTTTGAAATCTCATTTTGGTCTTGATTTTTCTAAGAAGTGCAACCCGTTTTCAATTTGAGGTTTCAGTGTGTTTTAGGCTCGAAAAGCTATTTTTCATAAACACTGATTAACCTTGAATTAGAGTTGACAAAAATTAGTTCGTTCTATGATATCTTTGAATGAAGATTTTGTTTGTTTTTGGTTTTGTGAATTGGTTAAGAACATCATTTGCAGTTAATTTATGTGGGTATAACAAAATGAAATTTTGCTTTGGGGTTTTATTGTCGTTGCTACTGGTAACGCTGGTGATATTTTGCAGATAAACAAGAGGGTCGTACTGTGAGAAGTTTCACTTACTAAACGTTAAAGTTATCATAAGGGATATTTATGGGGAAGTTTCTCTAACACTAAATCTAGCTGGGAAAAGTTAGAAAATGTTAACAGTTAACGGATAAAATTGGATGAAAACATACCATAAACCTCAGGTATGAATTCATGGCAACCCACATGTATGTGTTTTATGAAAAATAAATAAATTTATGTTTAATTGATACTTTAAGAAAAAAGTTTAAAAATAGTAGCATTCCACAAACCTTTTTTATTCTTCATGCTAATGTGTATTATACGAGGTTGAATTGCAGAGAAACCTCAAGACTAAAATGAGGTTTGAAAACTGTGGCATTTTGGGATTTCTCACCAAAAGTGTGGAATTTTGGTATTTTAAGTACGACACAGAGGCATATGGGGTTCTTCCTCAGTGAATTCCATTTTAGTATTTTAATTCTTCCAAAGGGACGGTGGTTTCTTCTCACTTGTTTTTCTTCATTCTTTGTTTTTCTGTTTTGCAATTTTATTTATAGTTTTCTTCCTTCTTCTTCTTTTTTTTTAATTGTTATATTTAAATTACGGTAGTTAACAATGTAAGTCAATTTGGCTGGTTAGTCATGCCATTATAATCTCTATCTTCGGTTCTCTCAAGCTTCTCTCTAATGTGTTCTTGGTGTTCATCTCAACCAAGCCTGGAGCTAGGTAAATCGTCTCCCTAGTTTCGTTTCAAGCACTCAATGCACATGAATCTCTTTATTATCTATGTTTCATGTCTCCAATGAATTCTTAAGTTTACTGTTCATTGTGGATTCATGGCTTACTGTCATTAAGCACTCACTCTTTCACTTATCTCATGTTTGTATTCTCAAGCTTCAAACAACTTTCTGGGCAGTGAGTTTCTGGGCTGTGTTCGAAATTTTATAATGTTCTCCTACCTCATTTTTTTCCTTCTTTTGGAGGGAATACTCCAATGGGAGAATTCTAAGTTGAACCATTCTCTTACTCTCCAGTTATTTAATCATGAATTTTCAAAGCGTACTATTGTACTCTGTTCTGTTCTTATTCTGAACAGTTTTCTTATTTCGGGTATTACTAAATTTTAACCACCATTTTCATGAACCAAACTTGAAATATTCTAAAATAGACGCTGAGAGCCTTCATTATCAAGAAGAATCACCCTTATAGCTATTGTGAGGAAATAGATACAAGTTTTCAAAGTGGACTATATGCAGATTCGATTTTCAATGGACCAATTCTGTAATGATTTTGAATCCAATATATTAGGGGGAGTTTGGATGTATGAATTGGAAAGTTGGATTTCGACTTATAAGTTGAAATGGTGATGCTTTTTTGGTTTTTTTAAGTTGAACCACCAGTTGTGGGGATCAGCACAGTGTCCGCTTTGCTCAAGAATGACCATAGCCTCAAGGCTGAGACTGAGTGGAAACGTAGGGTTGTCATCTTCATCCTTGGCTGCTGCGGGCTACCTACCATTAGAATACTCTTTGCGGAAGCACGATGCTACTTGTTAGAATCAAGAAGAGTGATTAGACGAAGATGAAGATGAAGAACAATAGAATAATATAAAACAAAGTCGCCTAAACCAATGTCGCCGGTCACCAAAAGTCCTTAGAGAAGAACTACACGAATAAATACCCCGGAACAGGCAGGAAAGGATTTGGAGATTGTGTCCGTGAAAGAAGTTATTGCTTTATTTAATAACATTTTGCGCAAACCCATTTTCATAGTGTTTCAACGAAACTTCACCTATCCAAGAAATGTCAGTCGACATACCCGTTACGCCTAAATCAAAGTCCATTGTGACGACCCGTCACACATTTAATAATAAGATTATCGATTTACGATAAAAATCACGTTTACTGTCATCCCGTCTGATACTTTCAGACGTCCAAATCTCAACCAGCAGGACACACAGTCCACCAGACAACATTTTTAGTCAAATTTCTGATAAACTTGTACGTGACCGAAATTACTAAAAAGTTACACCAGCTCGTCAAAATGACAGTTTTTATTAATATCTGGTCAAACCAGCAATTTACATCAAATTATTAAAAACAGCTAAAAATAACATGTTTAACAAATAAACACAATTTTTAGCTACAACTCCGCGATCCTCAAACTTCCGTGGCTTGAAAGGCCATAGTCCCTCTAAGAAGCTAGCTGTGGAAGAGACCTCCACATAGCTAGTTAGCAGGCTGAGGTCCTGTTCCGTTCATTAAAATTCCTCGGACAAGGACTACGCCAATGAATACCCGGAAATGGTCAAGATAGACCAAGTTAGGCCTCGCCGACCGCCCTACTGATGATGACTTCAAGTAACATGAGTATGTTACACATTTTTCAATGATTGGTCTAAGCCTTGAGTTAAAAATCTGCATCTTTCTCTTTACATAGCCGCCTCATATTTGTTTGCAGTCGGTTGATAGTACATGTTGGAAAGACCACAACAAAATTGCATCGTGGGTTTTCTTGGGAATTACAGTATGAACAGTGGTTCAGTTGCATGGTGAGTCTGATGACATGATGCATAAACCTATTTGACACGTTATTCAGCCGTTTATACTAAACCGGTCTTGGATTCGTCCCCGCATCTATGCTTCAAAGGTTATTGATTGCATGGCACGCGTTTTTAGGAATTCGAATACTCGAGATACAAGAGAAAGAAAGAACAACAAGAGTAATATTAAGAACACAAGAATTACGTGGTTCACTAGTTTTGAGACTAGCTAACCCACGGCCAAACCAAACCAATATATTGATGAGAAGCGAAACCAATTACAAGCACTCTGATACGGATCACTCGTATCTTTATCATCTATTTGGTATTATTTACTTATTTAGTTGTTATCGCATTATTATTTATTAGCTAGTTTATTTACGTAATTAGTTAATAGCATTATTTATTTATTTAGTAGACCAGGCTGGGCACGTAAGAGTCTAGGGTTAGGGTTAGTTCGTCTATTAAGCAATTGTGGTTTCAGTGTTTTGATTATCAATGAATAATATCAAATTTTGAGAGTGTTTTTGTGTGTGGGTTAAGAACTCTAGTGTGTGTGGAGACTTGAGAGTGTCTAGATTACTATCACGTTAGGTAAACCCTAGCACACCCACTACTCAGAGTCGCAACCCTAGAATCTATATATACTAGTACAAGACTTGGAGCCAAAGCAAAGACGCAAAAATAATCTGAGACGAAGTTGGAAACAACCAAGCCGCCCCATCCAACATGTAAATCCAAAGGACTCTTGCTTTGACCGACTATCAAAAGAAGAGACCAAATATGTCCCAAAAACAAATTTCCTTCAAGCCTAGTTTGTGGCTTTCACCAATTAATGCAAGACTCTTAACTTTTACCTTTGACAGCCATTCACAAGCACAACAGTGATACTCCACGCCAAGCAAGCACCAAAGCCTAAACTTATCTCGTGCTTTGCATGCACCAACCTAAAGCTACAATTCGAATCAACAAAAAAAAACCCAAAAAACCTCCCCCTTGATTCAAACCCTATGGATACCGATCAACAAATACAATCCGAGTGTATTCCGAATTTGCGGAATTGAACACACTCCCAATAAGCCCCAACAAGCGCATTTATGCGTCTACAACAGACACAAAGACAATGCGTTCCAATAAACACTACCCTAATACACCATGACACAATGCATGCCTCAAGGTCGCGCCAATGACACTTCGCAATAAAGTGTCTATCAAACAATGTCATGCCAATTTGCGTCGCCATCCGCACCAATGCGCACAAAAACCAATAATCGAAGGGCCCCTAATCCAAGATCCAATCGCGCCACCAACCAATGCGTGCTGTGCGCAATAACAAGCCCCCAATTCGCGTTCCCAACAACACGTGCCCATCCTCCATGCTCGGAGCGTGAACCGACCCCAAGGGGCCGAGAGAGTTTCATCTTCCTCGATCCCCCCTCTGAAGCGAGAGCTACAGAAGTCCGATTCTTGGGGGACTCCCTCTGCTAATGACCTTCCACCCTCAACTCCTAGGTGATTCGAGTCGCATCCACCAATACTTGAATCATCCTATCTGTACTTGCATAAAATACTTTGGTTGGAAAAGCACACGCTAGATCCCTCCCCCGAAGATGTTGTATGCTTGACCAAACTGATAGAATACGAATGCGGAAGCACGATACCATTTGTTAGGAACCAAGAAGAGTTATGAGAATAAGAACAAGATGAAGAACAACAAACAATGATTTAACTTGGTTCACTAGTTTTGAGTCCAGCTGCGTCCACGGCCAAAAAAACTGATGAGAGAGCCAATTACAATTAACGAGACACAAAACTCATAAATAGAAGAGTCTACTACTGACTTGTGCACAACGCAACGTCCAAAATTTGCCAAAACGAACAAGGAAACAATTCCAAAAACTGCCCAGACCCGGTATAGGTCGCACGACTAGTAAAAATGGTCGCATGAACACAACAGTTCACCAAGCCAGGAAGAACCGCGACCTAATCCAGGTCGCACAATCTCTGAGCAACCCAATTCATGCAGCTTTGATTCCTATGCCTCCTATATCGTTGCTTTTCCAATTTGATGCTAAGGTTTTGATCACCCAATTCATAGCTGCTACAAATCATGTGTATTCTAATTGATCTCTGTCTATGTCTTCAGAGATCAGTAGGAACTACAATGGAATAATTTGGCTGTTATTTTTTGGGTCAAGGAAGTGAGCCTGTCCGTGAAGATCTTACTCTTCATATCTCAAAAACAATGCCTGAATAGTTTGATATTTTTCAGGACGAACTCCTTTAACTGCTGCGCTTGAGGTCTCTCTCCAAGGCATTTAACTTACGATTTGAGTCTACCAAGTTGAATACCAAAGCAGATGTTCATGTACAAGTTTTCACTGCATTTCAGGCACTTAAATGTAATTATTGCAACAATATGCATAAGTGGATCTAGTTATATGTCTAATGGAGATTCTGTTCGTAGTACTAATTAGTGGAGGTGTATTAAGTGGGGGTGTAATATGATTTGTGCAGTAGTAATTGGCGAGATTAAAGGTCGGGCACCTTCTTGAAAATTAAAGAGAATTTTCTAAGATGTGTCGTAGATGAAGAAAATTGATGTTCCCACAACAGCTGCATAAATCCAAGGGCTAATCGATAACTTGAAATTACCTCACCAAACAATGGGTCCCGCTCTATCATCCTCAAATACATTATAACATTTGGAACTCTCGTCATACATGTAGCGTGGCAGTTGGAGTCGTGTTCTCTTTCAAGGCAATTGCATGACCTTGTGGGTAGCTGCGCTCTGTTTTTAAGCCCATGCCACTGATCTCCATTACCATTTAGTAATTAAAATTGGTTGCTCTAATGTTTTAAATCAGTTCTATGCTCATAATTCTCACAATCGTGGCCCTATACTTGATTTGTGCAGGCATATATCCACTGGGTTCCACAGCTTTGTCCCACTGCAGTATGTCCCAAACCAAACAAAAGGGCTGCTGTTATTGCCAAGCATGATGGTGCTTCTGGTTCTAATTGTCTCTTTCCATGTGTTTGTATTTCCAGATAAACAATATCCATGTTTACTCCTGTGTTTACGGAGCCTACTTTGATTGTGGACTGTAGGGGTGTTTCCTCCCTCATGAATGCTCAATTTTTTATTTTGGAAGTTGTCAACAGTATATGTATATCATTGTCCCTAAGTTACCTCGAACGCTGATTTTCTTGACTTGTACGGGAACTGGATTGCTGAACCCCATACCTTATGGAATTAGGTACATGATGCTTCGATTGCTGAATCCCATACCACAAGAGGTACATCATAGAATTGTGACGTATGTTCTGTGTTGTAATTCATATCAACATCATTGAGGGTTTTGGTGATAAATCTAAAAGAGTTCAGTGCAATGTATTACTATGTTTGGTTTAACTTCTCTTGTACCATGTGCGAAAATTCTTGCGGGTAAGATGATCCATAGAAACTGTCGCTAACTTTACAAGAGAATCCTAATTACACCATACTTTAAATATATTAGACGAATAGAAATCATTCAATGGATCTAACGTTCGATCCAAATCGCCACTGTTGTTCAGTATATTGTTGGCTCTGAAGGATGTGGGAAAGCAAGTCCAGGCGATGTAATGGAATTTGTGATATTAGGCTGGTATTCTTGAAGTATGTAGAATGTTAGTAATAATAACTTCTACATATATATATATATATATGTACGCAAACATCTATCAGCGTATATAAATTCTCTAATGCTTAGTCTTTTGCTAATCTATCAAGCAACGTATGTATATTATCGCTTAATTTTTGTATGTCAAGCTGTAGAATGTTAGTAATAATAAATTTTATATATATGTACACAAACTCTATCAGCATATAAATTTGCTAATGCTTAGTTTTTTGTTAATCTATCAAGCAACGTATGTATATTTGTATATGTTTACTATAAATTTACATACTCCTATATTTTATGAACACAGCCTAATCCGACAAACTACAACCAAACTAATACAAATATGGTCAGTTCTAAGATAAACGCTAGTACATGTATTTATGCAAACTGACAAGTTTAATTCCCCTTCAAAAACCAAAGTAGACTAAAAATTTGTTAAGTTAACTATATGTAATGTTCATCTGTTTCTGAGTTGCTATACAACATGCCAATCTTTCTCATACAATTATACTAACAAATCATGTATCATACATTTACAATGAAATCAGAACCAAACACAACGCGCAAAGTGTTACGCGACTTCAAGAAATTATAATTCTTAGGGAAATATGCTCTAATATAATCTTAAGTTATCTGCATCCTCCCATGTCTTCATCCAGTACCATAATAATGTATTGATATTTTTTTATTGTTTATGTGTGACTTTCATGGTGCCAAATACACTTAACTAGGAATATTTAACCTTCTTCTGTTTCTTCTCTTTCTTCCACTTTTGAGTTGTACCACTTTTCATCTGGCTGCTTTGACCCGATGATTTGATTAGCAATACGATGCATTTTTTTGGTAAATTTTCACGGTTTTTTACAGTAAACTTTACTCTACGACACCATGAAAAATTATCGAAAAATTGCATCATTTTGTTATCCAAATCTCCGGGTCAAAGTGACATGCCTACGGATGAAAAAAGTCAAAATTGGTGGTTTGTCGATAATGTACATACGTTGCTTGATGGTCTGTTTTCTTCTAAAAAAACAACAACTCTTCCGCTACTACACCTCCTTGGCATTGTCAACTCAAAAACGTTTCCCCTTCCACCATGTTGTATTATCAAGCAGAAAAAAAAGTGCCATTTCAACCCCATGCTACCTTCTCAGCCACGATCCTCTCATCTACTTGGACAATCTCGCCAATACAACTCTTTCCTCGCCTCTTCCTCCGGCGACATATCTTCTTTGAGATCGCTAGTTGAATCCGTGGAGGCCAACTATCTGCTATGTTCTTGTAATTATCCTCCCTCTGTTGTTTCTAATGAAACCCTACTCAATAGTTTTATTAATTTTACTTCGTATATATACAAATTGGTGTTGTTATAAAACCAAACTTCAGAGATCGGTATAATACCTCACCTTTTCCAATTTGATTAGGTTTTTATTGAGTAATGAACTTATATAATTGGTCACTTATATTTCTTGGTTCCATCACTGCTCTGGTTCCTCGTTTTGGTAACTAATTGTTCACATTTTTGCTTTATTTCCCAATTGTAATAATCAAAGATGAAGTTGCATTTAACAGGATATTTAAGTCTTAAGATCTTGTAAATATATACTCTGTATATATTATTTGCACTTGTACCATCGTTTGCACTAAATACAGTGATTGAATTTTTTGGCTACACTTATGTTCTTTAGTAGATTACCGCTAAATTGTTTTCCACATCTTCCATTCAGATATTCCATTGGCAGCAGTGTAGCTACCAGCAACAGATTAAAAACATGGGTACCAACAGGCTGATTTCATAAATTTTATACGTGTATAAAAGCGTATAGTTCGTAGGCTCGTAGCCATAATTTCTTAACAAAGAACTCTGTGTTCTAACTATCCTGATGCATGCGAACATAACTGTAGTAATTACTCTTGGAAAATGGTGTAATATTGTAATGAACCAAACAGTTGTTGATTGAACACTGGAAACAAAACATTGACTGAATTAGCAAATGCATGAGTTAATTATACAAATTTAGCAGTATACATCACAGTCAAATCATGGAATCATCTAAACTGTACCGACATATGGCGCGTCTGATAAAGTTGCATGAGGCACTGAACTATCCACAAATTATACAAAGCTAGGAATAAATTGTTGTGCAGTTTAAAAGGAAGTGTTTTCCTTGGACGTACACACAATGATCATAAGAAATAATTAATTCACGATTCCTATAATTGTAACTGTGCCCTAACGCGAAAGCTTCCTACCAAACGACTTGCCTAATCAGGAATTGACATATATAGCCGCGAACCACATACCTGCATTTCCATCAACATATAATATAACTCCGATTAAATGTTACCAATCACACTTGTCTGAAATTCTGAATTCTCTCCCAATTGCTACAGAGTTACAATGGAAAATGAAGATATGAATACCTCAGCATTTCACACCGACGACAAGTGGTCGCCAACAATTGCTTCAGCCATAGGTGAAGAATGGAGAAATTGGCGTCCACTTCTTGTTGCTGACAAATCTGCATCGAAAATGGCTGATCTCGCGGACCAAAAAATTGATCGAGCCAATGAAGTTATTAAAATATTTGAACCGAAGATCCCATTGAAGCAAGAAGATGTTCAGCTAGCCAAAAAAAATAGAAATATTGGAACGGGAAATTGCATTGGATATGGAATATTGTGATGTCGTGATCAATTTCATAGTCAAGCTGGAAGAATAGAAAGAAAAATTCTGTAAGGACCGTTACAGTACCTCTACGAACTCTTCTGCCAAAACAAAAAGAGATGGTGACTCTCCCTAGCCTACGCAGTCAAAGATTGCGAAGGAGTAAGATACTATCATGCAGCATCCCACTACTGAAGCTAACTATCATGCATTAACATATTGATGTAGTATAGATTACAAACACATGCAGACGTTGCAGCTTTTGCTTAGTTATGTGGGTATTGATCACTATGCCATATGCAAACGTTGCAGCTTTTACATAGTTAAAATATACTAGATCCCATCTTATGCTCCGTGATTGGGTTTGGTGTTATGCTTTGCTATGATGTTATTTTTGGAATAGATACCCTAGAGGCAATCTAGTTTAGTATGAATTTATTTGTGGCTAGAAATTCATTTATTATTTATTGGATATTTAATATAATGAAGTCCTTAGATTTACAATTGTGTTGTTTATCTTAAATATCCCTAGTCCAGTATAATGATTAATGGGACAATCATCTATAGACTAGTATGGGGTTGGATTGATATGGAGATATCATGATCCAACACATAGGTGTGCATTAGGGGTAATGACGCACTGGATTGACCCATCTCCGAGAAGGCTACATACACGTTATGTTGAGTCACAAGCGCTTCTCGCGGTGCAATGGTATTGTCATCCTTAGACTTGAAGTCACTAGATATTCTAGTTGTGGATTATTGTGATTTTGGTAGCGCTAAACGCTACATCGTAACTGGGTAGTTATAAAGGCGTGTACTGGATACAATAAGAAGCAAGCTTAGAGATCGTAGTGGATGTAGAAAGGATTTGTCCCTTCCACATAACGGGAGAAAATATCCTAGGCCACTCGAGGGATAGTGCTTATAGAATGTCTGGCCAGACTCAAATAAATCAATATGGGATATTGATGTTATTTGCACGAATAAGGCTATTCCCATGGATCGAGAAACTATGGATTGGATATACGAGTGTGACTTGTATGTCTCGTGTCCAATCCGGATATAGAGACAAAGGGATGAGACAATTACTTGTACAAAGGTTGTCAAGATGACTATTCTATCAGTTGGCTAGAATGGATGTTTTGCTAGAAACCGCTCCATATTAGAAAATAGTTGCTACCAACTAGATAGGACCTATGGGGTCACACGCTATATAGAGTTGAACTAGATTTGGGAATTAATTGGATTAATTAATTAGAAGGATCACTTTGCAAAACCTTGCAAACTTAGTAGGGACTAATTTGCAAGGAAGGGACTAAGTTGAATTCTAGAAGGACTAGAATAAGTCCTTTACGTAGTTGGCAAGTAGTTGTTGGACTATATAAAGGACCATCCTTCCTTCCTTCCCACAACTTATGCTCATAATTGAACATAACATGAGTGGGAGAGAACAAAAGGAGAGAGAGAGAAACAAGCTAGAGGAGCCGCCGCCCCCCTAGCTCGCCGCCCCGTCCCCGTCGACCCCAAAGGAGGCCGAAACCTCCTTTGGTTCGTCTCGTTTTGCGTGATTCTTCGTCCTCTTCCTCTTTCCGGGCTTGCACCAAGGAGTGGGAGATCTAGGAATCAACTCTAGGCGTGGATCAACCATAGAGAACGTGACACAATTTGCGTCTGAAGTCATAAAAGGAGAACCCTAAGGTGTGTTATTGATTTCTTCCTTTACCATCGTTATGTCTCTTGACTTGTGATCCTTGGAGGGTTTTGCGTGGTTTATTATGTTTCCGTTGCGCATCCATGAATCAAAACCCTACAGTGGTATTAGAGCCACAGGTCGTAGAGCATAAACGTGGTTTATGTGTTATGTTTTAGTAGTTTTACACCTTAAATTGATTGTTTATCGCGTAAAACAAGACAAATCAAGCATGGGATGCAATTTGTCAATTATCTATCATAACACGATCTAATTTTTGCATTGAATGCATGAATTGGTGAGTTTGAGAAATTTTAGGATCTTAGATCTAGGGTTTGGGCATCCTTGGGGAAAAAGGAGTTCTTCCAAAACAAGGAAACGGCCAAACTTGGGCACCAAGCAAGGGAGTTTTTTTGGAAACAACTCCCTCAAGGAGGTTCGGCCCCCTAGGGGATCGCCCCTCTTGCTTGCCGCCCAAGCTTGGCCACCCTAAGGGGCCGGGCGGCCCTAGCCCGCGGCCTAGCCGCGTGGGTTAGGGGCCGGGCCGGCCCTAGGGCCTTGCGGTTCACATTTTTGGGCCTGGACAATTTGATTGTTGGGCCCATGGACCGTTTTAACCCTAGAAATCCTTAAACCAATTAAAATTGACCAAGCGCGTTAAAATTGGTTTTTAACTGTTTATGTGCAATTCGCATGGTGATTGGATATGGCCTTAGGATGTGGTTTGATGTGGATGTTTAATTTTGTGGTTTGGTTTACGGCCTGCGAGCTGATCAATTAATTGTAATAATTAATTAGGGTTTTATGGCATGCGTGCCATTTTTTTCTCAACTTGTGAGATTTATTTTATTTAGTATAGAAGTTAGCTAGTGCTAGATAAAATAGATTGTTAGCCAAGATTGAAGAAAAGGAGCCCAAAGCCAAAAGGAGCCACAAAAGATGGAGCATGGAGCATGGAGCATTCCACATGACTATGAAGGATGGACCAAAAGATCAAGACGCATGGAGATGTGTTTGCTTTTAGGGTTCATAGATAATTCCATTGGCTTGGAATTATCTTAGTTCGAAAAGGCCATATCCACATTACGTTTAATTTTTGTTTTGTGGTTGTTTACTTTATTGTCTTATTATTGTGTGGTTGGTGTATGGATGATACATGCAATTAGGATAATGAGATAATTAGACAACCCGGATCTATTATTTGGAGTTTTGCCCAAACTCGAATAGATAGATTAGTTGATTTTGATCAACAAAACAAATTAAAATTGAATTTAAAATACATCAAAATTCAAATATTGTGTTCTTGCCTTCTCGTTATTTAAACACTCATTATCATCATTAGTTATCAAGTTCGTGCGTGCCAAAGCATGGCGACTTGGTTCATAATGATGGAATGCGATGGCACAAGCTAGTAATGTGCAATTGTTTAAATAAGAGGTTGAACACAACTAGGCTATTAATATGATTAAGAAACCTAGAGGCACTCAATTGAGATTATCCATATGGATGGATAAATAAGCAGTTATTTGCCCAATTGAACCAAGAGTTGCATAAGGGATGCAATTGGAATTGTTCTTACCTAAAGTAGTCAAATTATGGGTGACTTGCCATAGTAAGCTCATAAGGAGATGAAACATGGATCTTGGCACACTAGAAAATATAAGGATATTTTCCGCATTAATATCTTGAGGGTTATTAATCCGTAGAAAATAGTGGGAGCTATATTTGATAAACTAGCCATTATTGAATATAGTCAAAAATTCACAAATACTAAAACTTGCGTATTTTCCTTTTAATTCCAAATGGAAAACAACTCATCGAGTTCACAACATTCCCTACGATCTGTCCTTGAGAAGGACAAGCTCTCTGGAACCAACTTTCTTGATTGGTACAGAAACTTGAGAATTATTCTCAAGCAAGAGAAGAAACTGTACGCAATAGAGGAGCATGTTCCAGAAGGTCCAGAGAACCAAACACCTCCTGCCCTAAAGGCGTATCAAAAGCGTGTTGATGACGCTAACGATGCGGCCTGCCTTATGCTATGCACCATGACTTCTGAGCTTAAGAAGCAACACGAAGACATGAATGTTTTCGATATGATCGAACATTTGAAGCAGCTCTTCCAAGAGCAGGCAAGGGTAGAGAGGTATGAGGTCTCTAAGGCACTGTTCAAGTGTCATCTGGCAGAAGGGAACCCGGTGGGACCCCATGTACTCCGTATGATCGGGTATTTGGAGAATCTCGCCCAGCTAGGGTTCCCGGTCGGCCAGGAGTTGGCAACCGATCTCGTGTTGCAATCGTTGGCCGAGAGTTATGGACAGTTCATCATGAACTATAACATGAACGAGATCGTGAAACCACTGCCAGATTTACTCAATACGTTGAGGACAGCTGAACAGAGCATCAAAAAGGGTAAGGGCAAGGCCATTATGATGGTACAGAAAGGAAAGGGCAAAAGGTTTGCCTCATCCTCCAAGGGAAAAGGCAAGACAGTTGCCAAGTCTAAGGAACCTGCCCTTAAGCCTGTTGGTGGCATTACAAAAGGTGTGAATAAAGGTGAGTGTCACTACTGCAGTCAGCCTGGACACTGGAGGAGGAACTGCCCAAAATATGTGGAGGACAAGAGGCTTGGAATAGTGATTCCACCACCACCAGGTATTTTTGTTGTAGATGTCAATTTAACTTTCTCTACATCGTGGGTATTAGATAGTGGATGTGGATGTGGATCTCATAGTGAGGACAAGATAGTGGATGTGGATCTCATATTTGTCGAAATATGCAGGATCTAAAGAGAAGTAGAAGATTTGCTAAAGGATAGGTAGATCTGCGCGTTGGGAATGGAGCAAAAGTTGCTGCGTTGGCCATAGGTGTGTGCCAGCTATCTCTGCCTTCAGGATTAGTTTTAGAATTAAATAATTGCTATTTCGTGCCTGCTATGAGCAGAAACATTATTTATATTTCTTGTTTGGACAAGGATGGTTTTATTATTTCAATAAAGAACAATTGTTGTTCCTTTTATTTGAATAATATTCACTATTTTAGTGCGCAATTATTTAATGGACTATATGTCCTTGATCTAAGCAATCCTGTCTTCAACATTAATACCAAGCGAATTAAAATAAATGATTTAAATCCGGCTAATTTATCCCACTATCGTTTAGGCCACATAAATGAGAAACGTGTATCTAGACTCCATAAGGATGGATTACTAGACTCGATTTTGAATCATATAAGACATTTGAGGCTTGTTTATTGGGAAAAATGACAAAGTCCCCTTTCAATAAGAAAGGTGAGAGGACTAATGAGCAATTGGCGCTCATACATACTGATGTGTGTGGGCCATTTGCCACACCTGCCAGGGGTAGTTATGTCTACTTCATTACATTTACTGATGATTACAGTAGATATGGATTCGTGTACCTTATGAGGGCAAAATCCGAATCCTTTGAAGTGTTCAAAGAATTCAAGAATGAAGTAGAAAAGCAACTTGAAAAAAGTATCAAGGCTCTACGATCTGATCGTGGAGGAGAATACTTGAGCCAAGAGTTTGACGACTATCTTAGAGAGTGTGGGATCGTGTCCCAACTCACTCCACCCGGAACGCCACAATGGAATGGCGTGTCTGCGAGGAGGAATCGAACCCTATTGGATATGGTTCGATCTATGATGTGTCAAACCGATCTTCCATTATCGTTTTGGGGCCACGCTCTATTAAGTGCAGCTTTCACCATTAACCGTGTTCCATCTAAATCAGTTATGAAGACACCATATGAGATGTGGAGTGGGAGGCGTCCCACACTGTCGTTCATGAGGATTTGGGGCTGCGATGTCTATCTAAAACGTTTACAATCAGACAAGCTAGGGCCAAAATCGGATAAGTGTAAATTTGTGGGGTACCCTAAGGAAACTAAGGGTTACTACTTCTACAAACCAACCGAGAACAAAGTGTTTGTTGCTCGGACCGGCGTGTTTCTAGAAAGAGATTTTGTCTCTAAAGAAGCAAGTGGGAGGACTGTAGAACTTGAAGAGGTTCAAGAACCACAAATCACTGAACCGATTATGGAACATGAACAGGAACCACAAGTAGTTGTGGAGCAACCTGTTCAGGTAACACAAGAGCTTCGTAGATCTAGTAGAGTGCGCCAGGAACCCGAGAGGTATGGACTTCTCGTAACCTATTCCGGTGACACGATGCTCATAGATGATGAGCCTACTACCTATGAAAAGGCCATGAAGGGCCCAGACTCTCAGAAGTGGCTAGAAGCCATGAGATTCGAGATGGAATCCATGTATAAAGTATGGACTTTGGTGGAACCACCCGAAGGGGCGCGGCCCATAGGGTGCAAGTGGGTCTTGAAGAAGAAGATCGACATGGATGGTAATGTGATTACCTACAAGGGCCGATTGGTGGCTAAAGGATTCATACAGATTCATGGTATTGACTATGATAAAACCTTTTCACCAGTCGCTATAACCAAATCCATCCGAATCCTACTTGAAATTGCAGCATACCACGACTATGAGATTTGGCAGATGGATGTCAAAACAGCATTCCTTTATGGGAATCTCCTCGAGGACGTGTATATGATACAGCCAAAGGGTTTTGAGGATCCAAAGCAAGAAAACAAAGTCTGTAAGCTGCAACGATCCATTTATGGATTGAAGCAAGCTTCTAGGAGTTGGAATCGACTTATTGATGAAGTAGTCAAAGAGTTTGGCTTCAGCAGAAACGAAGATGAGTCTTGTGTCTACAAGAAGGTTAGTGGGAGCTCTGTAGCTTTTCTGGTCTTGTATGTGGATGACATACTACTCATTGGAAACGACGTTCCAATGCAAAAATCTGCTAAAGATTGGCTAGGGAAATGTTTCTCAATGAAGGACTTAGGAGAAGCAGCCTATATACTCGGTATAAAGATATATATAGATAGATCTAAAAGGTTTCTAGGCCTAAGTCAAAGTTAATACATTGACAAGGTGTTGAAACGGTTCAACATGCAAGATTCCAAGAAGGGATTCTTGCCCATGTCACATGGAATCACTCTTTCGAAGAGTGGTTGTCCTTCCAATGAGATTGAGAAGTAACGCATGAGTAGAATACCCTATGCCTCGGCCATAGGATCTATCATGTACGCCATGTTATGTACTAGACCAGATGTGTCATATGCCTTGAGTATGACAAGCAGATACCAATCCAATCCAGGTGAGAGTCACTGGATTGCAGTCAAGAACATCCTAAAGTACTTGAGAAGAACTAGGGATGCTTTCTTGATATTTGGTGGTGAGGAAGAGTTGCGTGTAAGGGGTTACACTGATGCAAGCTTCCAAACCGACAGAGATGACTTTAGATCACAGTCGGGATATGTGTTTTGCCTGAATGGAGCAGCAGTGAGCTGGAAGAGTTCCAAGCAAGAGACGGTGGCTGATTCTACAACAGAGGCTGAGTACATTGCTGCAAATGGCGCAGCAAAGGAAGTTGTTTGGATCAGAAAGTTTGTTTCTGAACTTGGTGTGGTTCCTAGCATTGCGGATCCAGTTGATTTGTACTGTGACAACACTGGGGCGATAGCGCAATCAAAGGAACCCAGGTCACACCAGAAATCCAAGCACGTGCTCAGGAAGTTTCATCTAATTCGAGATATTATCGATAGAGGAGACGTTCGGATATGCAAGATTCCTACAGATGAGAATCTGTCAGACCCGCTTACAAAGCCGCTCACGCAGTGGAAGCATGAAGGGCACACTAGGAGTATGGTCATACGAGATGCGCCAGATTGGCTCTAGTGCAAGTGGGAGACTGTTGGAATAGATGCCATAGAGGCAATCTAGTTTAGTATGAATTTATTTGTGGCTAGAAATTCATTTATTATTTATTGGATATTTAATATAATGAAGTCCTTAGATTTACAATTGTGTTTTTTATCTTAAATATCCCTAGTCCAGTATAATGATTAATGGGAAAATCGTTTATAGACTAGTATGGGGTTGGATTGATATGGAGATATCATGATCCAACACATAGGTGTGCATTATGGGTAATGACGCACTGGATTGACCCATCTCCGAGAAGGCTACATACACGTTATGTTGAGTCACAAGCGCTTCTCGCGGTGCAATGGTATTGTCATCCTTAGACTTGAAGTCACTAGATATTCTAGTTGTGGATTATTGTGATTTTGGTAGCGTTAAACGCTACACCATAACTGGGTAGTTAGAAAGGCGTGTACTGGATACAATAAGAAGCAAGCTTAGAGATCGTAGTGGATGTAGAAAGGATTTGTCCTTCCCACATAACGGGAGCAAATATCCTAGGCCACTCGAGGGATAGTGCTTATAGAATGTCTGGCCAGACTCAAATAAATCAATATGGGATATTGATGTTATTTGCACGAATAAGGCTATTCCCATGGATCGAGAAACTATGGATTGGATATACGAGTGTGACTTGTATGTCTCGTGTCCAATCCGGATATAGAGACAAAGGGATGAGACAATTACTTGTACAAAGGTTGTCAAGATGACTATTCTATTAGTTGGCTATAATGGATGTTTTGCTAGAAACCGCTCCATATTAGCAAATAGTTGCTACCAACTAGATATAACCTATGGGGTCACACGCTATATAGAGTTGAACTAGATTTGGGAATTAATTAATTAGAAGGATCACTTTGTAAAACCTTGCAAACTTAGTAGGGACTAATTTGCAAGGAAGGGACTAAATTGAATTCTAGTAGGACTAGAATAAGTCCTTTAGGTAGTTGGTAAGGAGTTGTTGGACTATATAAATGACCTTCCTTCCTTTATTCCCATAACTTATGCTCATAATTGAACATAAAAAGATTGGGAGAGAACAAAAGGAAAGAGAGCAACAAGCTAGAGGAGCCGCCGCCCCCTAGCTCGCCGCCCCGTCCCTGTCGGCCCCAAAGGAGGCCGAAACCTCCTTTGGTTCGTCTCGTTTTGCGTGATTCTTCTTCCTCTTCCTCTTTCCGGGCTAGCACCAAGGAGTGGGAGATCTAGTAATCAACTCTAGGCGTGGATCAACCATAGAGAACGTGACACAATTCGCGTTTGAAGTCATCAAAGGAGAACCCTAAGGTGTGTTATTGATTTCTTCCTTTACCATCGTTATGTCTCTTGACTTGTGATCCATGGAGGTTTTGCATGGTTAATTTTGTTTCCGTTGCGCATCCATGAATCAAAACCCTACAATTATTATTTGTTTTTGCTTATATGCATGTTTTTATTTAATATATCATATCATGTATTTCGATCCCCTGCTAAATGTTGTTCGCGATGACACTCTATTAAACCAAAAAGTACTGCCTCAAACCACATATCTTCATATGCGATCCAGTTGTTCCTACTGATTCTAAAGAACCAAATAGCATAAGAAAAGAAAGTTTAGTACATGCCTCAAGTGGATCAGAATACTGGTGAGGAAGGATATTGAAGAGGATGAAAAAATGGTGATGAAATATATAACAAAGTCAATGAGATGAAAGAGGATATTGCAGGACTACTGGAGGGGTGTTGGAAGATTTATGGTCACGTGAATCAAGCAGCAATCAATAGGAAAAAAAAATTGGAAGCAAAAGGAAACAGATCTCAGCAAGCCATGTTGCAAGAATACACTACAACAGACGACCCGCCAACCCCGAAAATGCAGGATGTATTATGAAAAAGGAGTCAGAAGTCAAGTAAACAAAATAAAGCCATGGTCCGGCGGAATGATTGAAATGTGGTAAAACTTCTTTGTGCAACTTATATTATGAGATTGATATGGAGTCTGGTAGATAAATATTGAATTACTTGCGTGGTGACCATACAAGGAATATTCGTTTTGTTCTGTCCTATGTTCAACACTATAAATATTCTGTAGCGTGGTTTCATTTGGAAATACTACGATCCAAACTTTCTTCTCTGTTGAAGATCTCTAATCTTGTTTTTTTCAGAAAATGTACTTGCGTAAAATACTCTATGAAAAGCATGCGCTGGATCCCTCCCCTGAAGATGTTGCATGCTTGATATAAGCTTCTAACTGATAGAATATAAATGCGGAAGCACGATACCACTTTTTAGGAACTAAGAAGAGTACCGAGACTAAGAACAAGATGAAGAACAACAAACATAAGTATTTAACTTGGTTCACCAGTTTTGAGACTAGCTGCATCCACGACCAAAAAAACTGATGAGAGAGCCAATTACAATCAAGAAGATACCACACTCATCAATATAAAAGTCTACTACTGACTTGTGCACAAAGCAACGTCCAAACGTTCCCTAAACGAACAAGGAAACAATTCCAACCCAGACCCGGTAAAGGTCGCACGACTGGTCAACATGGTCGCCCGAACACAACAGGTCACCAAACCAGGACGCACCACGGTCGCATGACCTCTGAGCAACACAATTCACGCAGCTTCGATTCCTATGCCTCCTAGCTCGTTGCTTTGCCAATTTGATGCTAAGGTATTGATCACCCAATACATATTTTCAATAAATCATTGTGTATTCTAAGTGATCTCTGTCTATATCATCAGACATCAATAGGAACTACAATGGAATAATTTGACGGTGTCTTATTTGTTGGGTCAAGGAAGTGAGCATGTCCGTGAATATCTTACTCTTCATATCTCAAAAAGAATGCCTATATAGTTTGATATTTTCAAGATGAACTCCTATAAATCCTGCGGTTGAGGTCTCTCTTCGAGGCATTGAACTTACAATTTGAGTCTACCAAGTTGAATACCAAAGCAGATGTTCATGTACAAGTTTTCACTGCATTTCAGGCACAAAATGTAACTATGGCAACAACATTCATAATGGTGGATCTGGTTATATGCCTAATGGAGATTCCGTTCGTAGTACCAATTAGTGGATGTGTAATAAGTGGAGGTGTAATATCATCTGTCTAGTAGTAATTGGCGAGATTAAAGGTCGCGGTACCTTCTTGAAAACTAAAGAGAATTTTCCAATATGTGTCGTAGATGAAGAAAATTGATGTTCTCACAGTAGCTGCAAAAATTCAAGGACAAATTGATCACTTGGAATTACCTCACCAAACAATGGGTTCGGCTCTACCATCCTCAAATACATTATAACAATACACGTGAATTTGATCGCTGCTGCCACAAAATGTAGTGGTATGTGGGGACAAATCTTTACGATCTAGCGAGTGCAAAACTCTGTAAAATATTTATCAGAAGTATTGTGATCCGGGCACAGCTTAGAGAACGGTGAATTGGACGAAATAAGATCACACGAACACACCTGATATAACATGGTTCAGTTCAAATGATGTGGAAAGTGTACCTTAGGGGAAAAATATCCAATTGTAGTTATGGATAATGATGATGACTCTGAAAATGAAATGAAGAAGAGGAAGATTTTCATGCGAAGTTGATTTTTTTGGTAAGGAGTTCTTACTAGCTTGAAAAGCTCAGTATGGCCACAGAAATGAAGCTTGGATCAAGATTTTATAAAACGGACGCAGCTGACGTGTCTGTTGCGGTTGCGTATATTGGAAGATCAAACTTTGTGAAAGTTCCTCAATCAATGGATGTCGTGGGTTACGAAAACTTTGAAAGATCAAAATTCGTGACTAATCATCAATCAATGGCTGTCGTGGGTTCTCTGATAAACTAAAAGTTTATAAGACAATTCCTCAATCAATGGCTTCCGTGGCTTCTCTGATAAACGAAAACTCACAAATTCTCCTTAATCAGGTGAAAAAAATCTTCATGCACCAATGATCCAATTGTAGTTTGGGATAGTGATGACGACTCCGAAAATGAAGATGAAAAAGACGAAGATTTTCATGAGCAGTTGTTAGAAGAGAATTGTTTTGGTTAGGACTTCTTAGTAGCTGGAAAGGCGAGTATGGACAGAGAAATGAAGCTCAGATCACGGTTTTATAAAACAGAAGCGGCTGACGTATCGGTCAGAGGTTTGTTTAACGAGATTGGAATATATCGGACGCATCAAAGTTCTTGACAATTCCTCAATCAATGGCTGTTTTGGGTGAAAGTGTGATTGTGCAGGTGTTAATAAAGCTAAGATACTCTAGAAGGGGGGGGGGGGTGAATAGAGTATGCCAACTTTTTGCAAAACTCGCTAGGAAGATGAAAACTTGTGAAAATTGTGAGGTTCAAGGCCTTGAAATCTAGTTCAAGCCCTTGAAAGAAATGCAGTTTGTATAAAGCAAGTAAGCCTTTTTCAAGCCCTTGAAAACAAGTTCAAACCCTTGAAAAACAGACAGTTTTGTATGCTGCAAATACTATGAAGAAGAATGAAATGAAAATGCAAGAGACACGTGATTTATAGAGTTCAGTCCACTTGTACCTACGTCTCTACCTCAGGGATTAGATCCATGCAGGATTTTCAACACAATTCTTATTAATCAAAAGCTAAGACCTAGAACTCAAGCACAGAGAGTTCCCTTACTTTGTTAAGCTTTTGGTTTTCCCTAACCTGTCTAGTACCTGCTCTAGCTAACTGATTAACTAAGAATTCTCTATTGTTCACTTTGAACAATCCTTGAGAATGAATATAGAGATAATAAAGAACTGATCTTCAATGGAGTACAATACAGAAGAACACTTAGAGTGTAGACAATGCAGCGAAGTATGCAGTGATCTTTTGTGAATGGATTGGAAGAATGATGAACTTATTTGATGCTTGTCAATCCAGAACTCTTTCTCTCTTTTTCCCCGTCGAGTGTTGTGTTTTGTTGCTTCAGAATTGAGCTCTTTTTATATTCAAACAGCTCTGCAAATCTTCCCAGATTTTCAGCAACAAACTTCCTATTTTGTAGGCAACAGAGTTTGACTTCTTTGACATCTTCTCCAACGATTGATGATCACAATCTTAAGAGATTTTGTTGTGATATTTCGTTTAAACACCTTGAGAAGTTGTCATCCAAGTCTGATTGATCACATGATCAAAGTGTCCAACTATTTCAAAAACTGCATAAGTTCAGTTTAGGAAACAATCCTGCAAAACTTGGAAATAAAATTTCCCGCACTATCAAAGTCAAACAGATGATATTCTATGTTCAAATGTGTTAGAATAATTTGTCTTTCATCATCTAATAACAGTGAATCAAACATATGAAAGATAGAGAGGGAATCACCTCAGAGAGCTTGCAGAAAACTCCCCCTCAGAATGTTCACACAGGCTTAAGCAGTTTCAAGGCTTTGAATCCAATTTCAAGGCCTTGAAAATAGCTAAACTATTTTCAAGCCTCTGAGAATTGATTCAAGGCCATGAAATAGTTAAAATATTCCAAGCCTTGTACAACCTGATCTTACAGTGGGTTCTCAGATAAACGAAAAAATTTGGAAGATCAAAGTTCTTCAAATTCCTCAATCAATGGTTGTCGTGGGTTCTGAGACAAACGAAAACTCTGGAAAATCAAAGTTCGTGACAATTCCTCAATCAATGGCTGTCGTGGGTTCTTTATCCAAGCACAGGTGATTCAAGTTTCACGGCTTCAAACACATTTCATATACCATGGTTTGTGAAAGATACTTCGCTCAACGTATTTCTTGATACATGTTACCGTTTCATGTTTCACCGGCTACAACAAGTCACCGGTCATGAAATTTCATGAATAGTACCGGGTATTACTTGTTTTTCGCGAAAACCCGACCCATATAGTGTTTTTTCGCATAGAAACCTTACCCTAAACATAGTTAAGGTTTTAGGTTAACAAAATCAATTTTAAAGATCACTATGTCCGTGTCGACCTCTTTAGGTCGACTTTCGACTTATTCATATCTACAGTTGACCTAGACAAATAGACAGTCGACCAAGGGAAGTCAACTGTCAACCTACCTAAGTCAACAGTCTACGTGCATAGGTCGACATACCATTCTGGCATGTCGACCAGTGCATGTCGACTATCGACTACTTCAGGTCCACTGTCGACTTAGTGAAGTCAACTGTCAGCTTCACCAGGTCGACTGTCTCCACCGGCATTTCAAGATCTCGAGTTCTAAATAAGGGTATTTTGGTACTTCAATTTAAAATAGGGGTAACTAATAAGGGTACGTTTGTACTTTCAACAATAATGGGTTAGTTACATATGTTGGTGCTTTGTTGAAATGGGTTATACCCCTTGTGCTTTGTTACAATTGTTTTGAAACTTAGTCCTTATGAGCACTGTAGCCCAAGCGTTTGGAGAAACTTGGCCTTAGAAAATGCTTCGAACTCTATGGTAAAACTAGTTTGCTTCAACTCTGAGTATTTCTTCCTTTCCAATTAGTTCTTTCCACAAAGTAACTTTTTAGTTGTAAGACTGCACTCACTAGTCTTGCCACCAATGACAATATTTTCTAATTATTGTTGGTAAAATTGGTTCATTGTACATAATTAAGATAGTAATGAATACTGTTTGACTAAGCAGGAACTTGATTCCCGTATGGGAAAATAATTTATGGAACTAAAAGAAATTGTCCGACAGATGATTACTGATGTTGCAGTCAAGTCTTCGGACAAACAATGCCTGTTTGATGAGATTTAGCGCTTAGGCGTCTTTTACCATTTTGAGTACGAGATAGAAATTGAGCTAAACAAGATCTACACAGATTTGAGTGACGACAAATATAATGAAATTGATATTGGCATTGTGGCATTAGAATTCGGATTATTGCGGCAACTGTTCCTGATTTTAGTTTCATCGGCCATTTGTGTAATTGGATTTACTTACGACCAAAGTAGACAATGGTATATACATTGTACACGTTAGGAGGTGTGGAGTACACGTGTGCACACAACTATGCTAATGTCTTGGACAATGAACTCCCGGACAACTGCGGGGGTTCGGGGGAGGAGCCCCCGACGGGGGTCCAGGGGCAGCACCCCCGGTGGGGTCCAAGGGGAAAAAAACACAGAGGAACTTATTGAAATTGGATTTCAGACATTTTATTGCTTCACAAAAAACGTCTCCGATTTATTTTTCCGTTGAAAAACGGACTGAAATCTGGCGGTTAGAACTGCCAAGTTAACCGCCTTGTCTCCCTCTCTATTGGTCAGTTTTGGTTGAATTCAGAAACACAGAGGAAATCCATATCCGTTCTTGAAGTCTCTGTTTTATCCGATATTGATTTCGTGTGTATACCACCGAAATACTTTAATCTGAGAGTGATCTACACGACTAAGAGATTATCCAGGACAATTGATTCCCATACACACACCCAAAATTCCTACTAAGATTAAAGTATTCTGCATCATGACGAACGACAACACTGTTCAGGACATGACGAGCAAGTTCATGAAACTGGAGAAGTCGAGGGGCAGGATTTCCGAAGGTTGCAGAAGAATATGCACTTCCTGTTGACGGCGCTGAAGGTTGTTTACGTTCTCACCACCCCGATGCCTGAAGTCATGGAGGAGGAAACCCTAGAACATACAAGGAGGAGATCAAAGTGGGAGAATGATGACTACATCTACCGCGGATACATTCTTAACGCTATGTCAGATTCCTTGTTTGATGTTTATCAGAATGTTGAGAGTTCAAAAGAACAGAGGTTTTCTCTTGAATCAAAATACATGGTTGAAGAGGCTTCAAGCAAAATGTTTCTGGTCAATAATTGGAAAAATTACAGAATGGTTGATTCAAGGCCTGTGATGGAGCAATACCATGAATTGCTCCGAATCCTAGGGCATTTTAATCAACACAACATGAAAATGGATGAATCAATTTATGTTTCTAGTGTGATTGATAAACTGCCTCCATCATGGAAGGATGTTAGGCATAAGTTGAAGCACAAGGAGGAAGAATTTCCTTGGTCCAATTGGGCAATCACTTTCAGATTGAACAGTCCTTGAGGGATCAATAAAGTGACAAACCCCAAGACAAATTTACTGCTGATCCAGGTTCCGTAAATATTATGGCAGAAGGGGATTCTTAGAAGGGAAAGAAAAAATCTGGTAAAAGGACATTTAAACAGCAAGACAAGAATCCTAAAAATAAGCCAAAGACTGCTTGTTGGAAGTGTGGGAAACCAGGACACTTCAAGAAGGATTTTCATGTAGGCAAAATTAAGAAATGTGAAGGCACAAGTGGCAAGGGACAGGGGCCGAAAGGCAAAGATCAGCAACAAGGTATGTTCATTGAACAACCTGAAAATTCAATTCAAAATTATGTATCCCTAAATTCTGATGCATTTTATGTGCCGGATGATATATCATGGTGGGTTGATTCGGGTGCTACAAGACATGTATGCAAGGATCAAAGATGGTTTACAACCATGCAAACCATTGAAGATGAATCCACAATAAGAATGGGGAATGTTGCAACCTAGCCAATCCATGGAGTTGGAAGTGTTAACCTAGTATTTACTTCTGGATAATGTTTAAGTTTGAATGATGTATTGTTTGTACCCGGGATTCGAAAGAATCTCTTGTCTGGGATTGTATTAAATAAGCTTGGATACAAGCAGGTTATTGAGTCGGATAAGTTTGTATGGCCAAAACATGGTTCTTTTGTCGTCTTTGGTTATTTGTGTAATGATAGGCTTCGTTTAAATATTGTTCCTCCTTTTGGTAACAATTATGTTTGAGTTGCTAGTAATAGTATTGATAAATCAACACTTTAGCATGCACGTTTAGGACATGTACACTTTAAAAGGTTACAAGATATGTCCAAAATGATTCTAATTCCTTCATTTGATATTAATAGCGAAAGGTGTAAAACTTGTATGCTGACTAAGATAACTAGACAACCTTTTAAGGATGTTAAAAGGGATTCTAAGGTTCTTGAATTAATTCATAGTGATCTATGTGAATTTAATGCAACACCGTCTATAGGAAACAAAAAGTATGTTATTACATTTATAGACGATTCTACTCGGTTTTGTTATGCGTACTTGTCACACTCTAAAGATGAAGCTTTAGATAAATTCAAGACATACAAAACTGAAGTTGAGTTGCAAAATAATGGTTTAATAAAGATTTTACGCACGGATAGAGGAGGCGAATATTATGATCCTAAGTACTTCCAAGAGGTTGGTATTATTCACCAAACCATTGCTTCTTATACACCTCAACAAAATGGTATATCTGAGAGGAAGAATCGAACTCTAAAGGAAATGGTTAATTCCATACTTTCCTACTCGGTTTGAGTGATTGATTTTGAGGAGAAGCTATGTTAACAGCTTGCTATTTTCTTAATAGGGTTCCTGACAAAAGGAACAAAACTACCCCATATGAACTTTGGTATGGTAAACCACCAAACTTGCATTATTTGAGAGTGTGGGGTTGTAGAGCAATTGTTAGGCTCAATGAACCCAAGAGAAAGAATCTTAGTGAAAGAGGTATATATTGCATCTTTATTGGATATGTCATGCTTTCCAAGGCTTATAGGTTCTATGTGATTGAACCTAGTGACTCAGTATCCATTAATACTGTAATAGAGTCAAGACATGCTATCTTTTGATGCAGAAAGGTTTTCTTCTATACCTAGACCAAGGACTTGATTCCGAATTTGAGAAATGCTCAAAATGAAGGAACAAGTAACGCCATTACTTTACCTGAAGTAAGAAAGAGTAAAATAGATAGAGTAGCCAAAGACTATGGTTATGATTTTCAGCTATATTTAGTTGAGGGATCTAGGAATGAGATTCATACTCAGTATGCTTATTGTTTTATCATAGAGGAGGATCCTAGAACCTATAGTGAGGCTATGGCATCTCGTGATGTTGCTTTCTGGAAAGACTAGATGATGAGATGGATTCGATCATGCAAAATGGGACTTGGGAATTATCTGACTTGCCTCCTGGGTTGAAACCACTTGATGCCAAGTGGATCTTCAAAAATAAGATGGATGTCGACTACTTTGATACATATACTCATGTTGCTAGGATATCCGCGATTAGATCATTAATAGCTCTTGCAGCTATACATAATCTTGTTATTCACCAAATGGATGTGAAAATCGCATTCTTGAATGGTGATTTGGATGAGGAGATATATATGAAACAACCAGAGGGATTTGTTATGCCAGGAAATGAGCATAAGGTGTGTAAGCTTGTTAAATCACTTTACGGCTTAAAGCAAGCTCCTAAACAATGGTATCAAAAGTTTGATGATACTGCGTTGTCTAGTGGTTATCATTTGAACCAAGCAGACAAGTGTTTATATAGCAAATTTGATGACTCTGGTAAATGAGTCATAATTTGTTTAAATGTAGATGACATGTTGATCTTTGGTATCAGCCAAGATCAAGTGGATCAAGCGAAATAATTTTTGTCATTTAAATTTTCAAGAAGGATTTGGGGGAGGATGAAGTAATCCTAGGTATTAGGATTAAACGTGAGAACAAGGTCATTACTATTTCTCAATCTCATTACATTGAGAAGATGTTAAAATTGTTCTCCCGTTAGTACTCTGATGGAACCAAATTTGAAACGGTTGCCTAACCAAGGCAAGGATGTATCTCAACTGGGATACTCTAGGGCTATTGGTTGTCTAATGTATGTCATGATTAGTACACGACCAGATATAGCATTTGCTGTTGGAAAGCTAAGTAGGTATACTAGCAATCCAAGCACACATCATTGGCAGGCAATGATGAGAGTATTTAAATACTTAAGGAAAACCATGAATTATGGTTTGACATACAGTGGAAGTCCTTCGGTTCCAGAATGATATTCTGATGCAAGTTGGATAAACAATATGGAAGATCATTCTTCAACTAGTGGATGAATTTTTCTACTTGGAGGAGGGGCAATCTCATGGGCTTCAAAGAAGCAAACTTTCATTACTAAATCGACAATGGAAACTGAATTTGTGGCATTGGCTGTTGCCGGTAATGAGGCTGAATGGCTAAAGAATTTAGTGTATGAGATTCCACTGTGGGCCAAACCGATTTCACCAATATCTATCAAGTGTGATAGTGCTGCTACTCTGGCTAAGGCATATAGCCAGGTGTATAGTGGCAAGTCTAGACACTTGGGTGTAAGACATAGCATAATTAGGGATTTAATCATGAATGGTGTGATATCGGCTGAGTTTGTTCGTACACAACAAAATCTTGCAGATCATCTAACCAAAGGGTTAGCAAGGGACATAGTTCACAAGTCGGTCGTGGTGATGGAATTAAAGTCCATCTAAAAATTCTCTTAGGATAAGATACCCAATTCCCTTTTAATACAACGTTAGAAGCTGAATTCAATGTGGAATTCTTATATAAAGAAATTGGAACACAAAATTCATCCCAAGGTATGTGTTCAGACCTGCAAGTTAAGGAGGTTGAAGTTTACAATTCTTAATGGTTCTTTTGAAGAATTGTATGGCAGGTACAAGAGGAAAAGAACCACCTATATGAGTATGGCGTTTAGCAGCTTCAAGAAGTTGGGACTTGGCTTCTATATGCTCATTGAAGGATAGTGACACTAGGCTAGTAAAAATAAGTGTCAAGTTAGAACATGGAATATGTTGAACTTATGTGTATTTTACTTTTATGTATTCATCATGAGTAGAAATGGTTCAATCCATAGGACACCCCTATACTCGAATATTTGAAGATATAATTTACTAAGATGAAATTCAATCTTCGAGACATTTTCATTTATGCATAAGTTTGCTTTGTTATGGAAAGAGTAAGTGAATCAAGGATTACACTAAAATGGGGGAGGATTGTTGGTGATTGTAGTGTCACCGGCCATTTGTGTAATCGGATTTACTTACGACCAAAGTAGACATTGGCATATACATTGTACACGTTAGGAGGTGTGGAGTACACGCGTGCACACAACTATGCTAATGTCTTGGACAACAAACTCCTGGACGACTGGGGGGTTCGGGGGCGGAGCCCCCGACGGACTGGAATCTGGCGGTTATAAACGCCAAATTAACCGCCTTGTCTCCCTCTCTATTTGTCAGTATTGGTCGAATTCAGAAACACAAATAAAATCCATATTCGTTCTTGAAGTCTCTGTTTTATCCGATTATTGATTTCGCGTGTATACCACCGAAATACTTTAATCTCAGAGTCATCTACATGACTCAGAGATTATCCAGTCCACTTCATGCCCATACACACACACCCAAAATTCCTACAGCAACAAGGTTTTCATGCTTCTAGTGGTACGTTTTATTCTCACAAGTTCAATATTTATCTCACCATTTGTTTGAATAATGCATCAAATTCTAATAAACTCTCTTTCATCAATGGCAGATGTATTTAACAAATTCTAAGATGATGCTGGAAACTTCAGAAGTTCGTTAGTTTGTGATATTCCTGGCATGCTATGTTTATACGAGGCATCACATCTGAGCATACATGGGGAAGATATCCTAGATGAAGCTCTAGCTTTCACTTCTTTCCACCTCAAAGCCATCTTACCTTATTTAAAGGATGACCTAAAAAATCAAGTCACTCGTGCTCTTAACAGGCCCATCCTCAAGGGATTACCGAGGCTTGAAGCAATCCATTTCTTATCCTTATATGACAAGGACGATTCACACAACAGGATTCTACTCAAGTTTGCAAAATTGGATTACAATAACTTACAGTCGATGCACCAGAAAGAGCTTGGC
Source organism: Linanthus parryae (assembly GCA_023055425.1). Classification (NCBI taxonomy): domain Eukaryota; kingdom Viridiplantae; phylum Streptophyta; class Magnoliopsida; order Ericales; family Polemoniaceae; genus Linanthus; species Linanthus parryae. Next base: position 26,072,394 of record JALGPY010000011.1, on the reverse strand, counting down.
AAAATTTTGAAGTCCGTGATTTTCTTTAAATGATAAAACAATTTTTTTTTTCATTTATTCAGGTAAATCAAAGAGGTGAATTGTGGTTTATTTCTGAATTGCATAGTTGGTGGGAAAAGATAGATTGTGATCAAAGGCTTCCATTTGTGAGAGACAGAGTGGTCGACAGCTACTTATGGATCTTTGGAGTCTACTTTGAACCAAAGTATTCCATTGCGCGAATGATAACCTCCAAAGTAACTTATGACGCTTATGGCACAGTTGAAGAGCTCGAGCTCTTTACAAAAACTATTGAAAGGTTTGACACATCAGTTCCACAAGTTGTTAAATCTATTTTACGAGATGCTTTATGATCTACCAAAACAACCAATGCATGTTTTTTCCATAATTAACATCAGGTGGTCTCCAAGTTGCGTAGAATCACTTCCTGAGTACATGAAATTGATATACACTGTACTTCTAGACGTTTACACTGAAACTGAAAAGAATATCGAACCCCAAAGGTCATACTGCATTCCCTATGCGAAAGAAGTGGTTGGGGAGATGATCTCATTCTTCTTATATCGTGATATAGACTGCGAAAGATGTGGCGCATACTTGGGGAGATGATTTCATTCTTCTTATATCGTGATATAGACTGCGAAAGATGTGGCGCATACTTTCTTGAAGCAAAATGGTGCAATGAAGGTTATATCCCCACCATTGAAGAGTACATGAACAACGCACTGGTAAGCAGTCGTTACCCAATGCTGATGACCAATAGTTTCATCGGGATGGAAGAAAGCGCTATAAGGAAGTATTTGAATGGATCTCGAAAGACCCCCCAATTGTTCGAGCTTCTTCTATAATTTTTCGATTCATGGATGACATCGTGTCCCACGAGGTAATTTCAGTCATTATTTTGATCATCTCTTTATACTCCATCAAACAGTATTTAGTTCTCTTGTAGCATTCAGTTCTTTCTAACTGATAATATTTTTTGTGATCTTTAGTTTGAGCAAGAGAGAGGACATGTTGCTTCAGCCGTTGAATGCTATACGAAACAACATGCTGCATCAGAGAAACACAATGTTGGCTTATTCCGCAAACAAATTGCAATGCTGCATCAGAGGAACACAATGTTGGCTTATTCCGCAAACAAATTGCAGATGCTTGGAAAGACTTCAACAAAGAGATGCTCAAACCAGATATTGTTCCTAGAGAACTTCTTACTCGTATCCTCAATTTTACTCGCGTGATTGATGTTATTTACAAAGATGAAGATGGATACACGAACTCGCACGTGCTCAAGGGATACATTACCTCATTGATGATCATTCGTACGCAAATATAAATAAAAAAAAGATCTCGTTTAATCTCATCGATATGGAGTTGTGTATTGTACAGTTGAAAGTATTTGGGCTTCCTTTTGTAATCAGGTATACAATAGATTGTCCCAACTAAATTACAATAACTCCAGGAATAGAAGATCGCAGCTCCATCCGCCATCCTTCCACCATTAAAGGTTAACTTGTTCATCATGCTCTTATTACTTCCTGTGCTTGGAATGACACCCCCATATTCCTACACTTGTGAAAGAAACTCTTGAATCTCTTTGGCTTTTCTCCATCTGGCACAACTGTCGTTGGTAGTGCTAAGAACGGTAGCCTTAGTAATTCATCTGCGGTCAATCTTTCCTCAACATTCATCGCAAAGCAACTTTTCAAAAACTGCTGGGCTTCTTGAGATAGGTGACGAGGAATCATCGGGGTTCCAAGCTCGTAACCAATCTTGTAATAAAAAGTTGCTTTACTCCAATTCTCGTCTTTCACCCGTGCTCTCATCCCGGTCAGCATCTCGAGAACCACACAACCCAATGCCCATATATCTGAAGGAGGACCCTGAAGGCCCTCGAGAATAGCTTCTGGAGATAGATATGACGCTGTACCTCTCAGTTGCTGCTGGTTGCTTTCGTCTGTGTTCTTTCTTTCTTTCACCTTCTTGGCCATACCAAAATCACAAAGTTTAGCGTCGTAGATAATATTAGGACCACCACCACCGCCGGATGATTTTTTACCAATGGGGACTAGTAAGATATTGTCAGGTTTGATATCAAGGTGAGCATATCGACAATCGTGAATATGTTTAATCCCTTCAAGAATGGACCTTGTGTATCGTCTCACATCAGATTCTGGCAACCCGCAAGAACACGTCTGGTTGAAAATAACATCATATAGAGAACCACCTGAGGCATACTCCAAAAGCAGATTATAAACCTTCTCGCCTCCTTTCCCGTACGTGATGTCTTCTCCAAAACACCGAACTACATGACGAAAATCATGCAGATTTCCCAGTACTTTCTTCTCCTTTTGTAGGGTAGTAGAAACTGAATAATCTGCCGATTTCACCGCCATCTGTGCCGGCAAAGAGCCACCACACTGCAGCGTCATGGATTTCTTTGTAGTCGCTAAATATACCGAGCCAAAACCACCTTTCCCAATGCACGGGCCTCTGCACCAAGATTCGCCGTCGTCGCTCTTCCTGTCTTGATGATCATCGGCCGCTTTCTGAACTCTCCTTTTGCCTATCAGCATCACCATCTTTTTGGTTTTCTGTTGTCACGCTAGCTTTCACGCACAAATACTTCAGATATTACTATATGAGTATTTATAAGGGAAGCTAGAAACAAGACTACTTTACAATCAAACTAGAGGCTACCTTCAGTCTTTATATATGCACGTCAATCCTTCTATGCCGCCTCCATCCAACTTCTAGTATTAAAAGGATTTCAACATTCATCAGAAACAAAGCGCAATCGCTTGATGGTGAAGCAACTTTCATTTATAGCCCCTTAGCCGGCCTTCCCCTTAGGCAGCTTAGGCAGCCGCCTAAGGCCCCTAATTCGGTATAAACACAAAAACTGGAGATAGAAGGCCACAAATCCACAACTTAAATTTTTCTCAATTGAGGATGAGAGGGAGAAATATTAAGACGGAAATATTTTAGTAGCAGGTAATAGCGGGATTCGATTTTTGTTAGCTGATCGTGATGATTCCGAGATAATTTAAAAAATAAACAATAATGAAGAGAAAAAATAGAATTTTGTTTTTTAAGAAGATAAGAATTATGATAAGAAAGAGAAAAATACGGTGAGTGATCAGGAGACTATGTTGTGTAATTATTTTTCACAAATGTCAATCAACTATTAATATTCCCTAAACTATGGGAATGTCAAAGTTTCATTGTCATAACAAGTTTTTTTTAGTTTCTCAAAAACGAAATAAAAAAACAAGTTCACATCGAAATTTTTTTGAGGCATCTTTTTGATATCTTTTGGTTTACTCTGTATATCATCATCAAACCTTTTGTTTCATCTCCATATTCTTTGTCCAGCTGTTGAAGATTTTTTACTATTCCTTCCTCAAGCTCATTGCAATTTCAAGCGAAATATCGAAGTACTTGTTCAAGTTTATTGCAATTCCAATCACTGCTTCAGCCATTCAATCATTCCATTTCTTTAAGTGCACAGAATTACATTCCACCGAAAATTCAGGTTCTATCGTTCCTAGATTACACTTTTATATTCTTAAGCTTTTTTAGTTTATAAATTATTATTCTTTAGCTTCTACTGTTTATTGTTTACCATGTCAACTAGAAAACATTTATCCGATTATAAAAAACTTGTGAAGAAACGAAAATTTTGATATGTTCTCCAAAGGGTGCTATAGATAAATTTGTTAGTACTAGTAGAATTTTGGGTATAGCTGATAATCTTCATGTAGAGAAAGAAAATATGAGAGCTATGGAAAATAATAGTAATTCCCTGTATTTCTACATTAACTTAGGTCTCAATTATTAATTTTACCTACGGCTTCTAAAACCCTTGAGACGGCTCTGAGCCTCTAATAATTGAGTGATCATCAACTTTGGCCCGATAATTTCAAGAAAACCATATAAAATCCTAGATAAAAAATTGCTACACATTTATTGATGATAATTTAATAAAATGGTGAATTCCTTCACTTTTGACAACGGGATGGCCATTGGACTACTATGGATTTTTGTGTTCGGCATAGCAGATGTCTCTTTTAGCGATGATGGAATACTTGCGAATAGTAGCCGGGACAAGATCTTTGGAGAAGAGTCCCATGCTTGCGAATAGTAGCGAAGAATTCAGAAGATTTATACTCCATCGATCGCATTATCAGACCGAAAAACTTTAATCGGACACGAGAACTGTGTGTGGACAATAGCTGCTAATTCAAAATATATTTCACTAACTCTTAACGACTCTTTATTATAAAGATCCAAGTATACCGAGTAAAGTCTTCCACAAATATAACAAAATATCTTGATCCACCGATTGTGGCATGAGGAGAAGGCCCCCAAATATCTGAATGAACCAGGTTAAAAGATTCTGAGGAAGACGGCAGACTATGCGAAAAAGGCAAAGCATGCTTCTTGGCTAACTGACAAAGTACACAGTCAAGATGCAAATCCTCGACAGTGCCTAATGTACCGCTGGAGATAAGATAACGAACACGGCCAATAGAATCATGACCTAATCACAAGTGAAGAGAACATGATGCCGGATATTTTTCCGCAATAACTAAAGAAGTTGATGGGAGAGTGAGGCCTGTGAGTTGGAATAATTTTCCAACTATACGGCCACAGCCAAGTGTCTTGTCGGTTTGAGGATCCTGCAGACAACACCCACCAGAGGAAAATATAACATCCAAGCCAAGTTCATATTTTTTTACAACGAATACGAGATTGAGAGCAAGATCTGGAACTAAAAATGTATCAGGGAGTGATAGATTATGTTGTGAGATATCCCCAGTATGAGTAGCGCGCATACGAGAATATCAGCAGTATGAATAAGTGGAGTAATATAAATATTACCTCTGAGAATTAAATATCTCTGCATTAGAAGTTTATATGATTGCAACATGCTGAGTCAAAGTAATAAGAACTGTTACCTGAGACGGCATAAAGAAAATTATAATGAGTCTTCTCACGAACTGTATCAAGGAGCTGTATCAAGGATGCTCTTGAGAATAATGGCCAATCATCAAGAGGCGATGAAGTAGGACCCAATTTTAGTGATGGAGCAGGTTTGGACCGAAATCTGGGATTCTCATGGAATTGAGGCAAGTAGTGCTTCAACTGCTTCTGTCCACAAAATTGACAATGACGAATTGGGCAATATAGGACTCTATGCCCATTCTCATGACAATACGAGCAATTCCTCCAAGATATTGAATACAGGCTAGAAACATCATATCGATTTTGAGAAGTCAACAACCCAATATCCCGATAAAAGCCAATAATCTGGGTAAAATACCCCTAAAATAGTGAGAAACAATACTTACCAATCCAATTCTTGAAAAATAGAGCCTGGTAACAGAATCAGTGAGTTAAAAAAACCTTGGGAACTGGGGTGTTCCAGTTCAAATCCGGAGGAAACGGGCCAAAAAATAGCAAGTCAAAGCTGCAGGCTGGAGCGTAGCGGAACAAAATGGCTGGCTTAGCCAGATCTACTGCGGAACAGCTTCAGTGGCCATGGAAAATTCGTGACTCACGAGACGGCTTCGAAATTCAAAAGAAGAAGCAAGCTCAGCGGCGCTAGAATGCGGCTTCAGGAGCCGAGATGGGGCTGAGCTTGGTTATGCATTGATCTATGCCACACAAGTGTGAGGCTGAGCTGGCGCTTGACGAAGGCGGGCGGAAATTCACGATCTTAGGGTGGCGCGTGTCGGCGAGCCCGGGGTCAGATCACCGTGATCCTTTCGCGGACTGGATCTGATTCAATTCTGAGTCGATTGGAAGGGCGGGTGTGATTGAAAGACGATTGTAAGATGGTTGAATCATGGAAAGCAAGTGGGTAACTACGGGATCGAAAAGCAAGACGGATTCGAGACCGAACAAAAAAAAAAAACGAGACGGAAACGCTATGATCGTTTCAGCTCTGATATCATGTTATAATCTGAAGTTGAAGCAAAAGATAGTGTATTCAACTATGACATGGGAGCTATACATCGATACACACACACACACTAGAACTAAACCTATATACAAGGAAAGTTAATATCTAATATTAACATAGGAATAATAATGATATTATAACATCTACCATGAGATGGAAGATAAGTGAAAGGGACGGAAGAAATTTTAGTTTTTGAATTCGCTGCGATGTTCTGGTCACAACTTTGACTATGGAGTCAGAATTACGATTGTGACCCCAATCGAAAATCTCTCAAAGAGATGCACATGGGCTCGCTCAGTCGGAGACCCATCAGAGACACCTCGGCTTGGGGTAATGGTTTAGGAATCTTATGTGTTCTATGTGCTTGACTTGATCCTACCTCATAAGTTTATAGATATGACATTTTAGATGTTTTTGTTGTAGATGGCTACAAAAAACTTGGGGAATGGGACGAATGGAGAAAGTAGTGCTTCTGTACCTAATCAATAATTAACCCTGATACTATGAAGTCCCTTAAAGAGTTAGGAGGCAGAATCCACCTATTTTTTGAGGAATTCCTGACCCAGTTGCAGCAGAGAATTGGGTGAGACAGATTGACAAGACTTTCATTGCTATGGGGATCTTCGGAGATGAGACTAGAGTGAGGTTAGCTACTTTTCAATTTGAAGATGAGGCTGATTAGTGGTGGTATTTAGTAACCTCTAACCTAGACATATCACTTATTTCCTAGAGTATCTTTAAGACTATGTTTTTGAAGAAGTTATTTCCAGAGGTGGTTCGGGCAGCTAAGGCTCGGGAGTTTTTGAACTTGAAACAGGGTAGTATGTTTGTGATGCAGTTGTAGACAGTGCTTTCTAGACAGGCAGATCTTAGCCACGTGGCAACCATCCAGCACACCTAGCTGTGCTTCACACACACTGGATCACCAGCCGCGCTGATCCACGTGGGGGCTGCGAGACAGGGCCCTCGCATACCATTACACGGGACTTGTAGGGACTTAAAGGTTTGGAGGCTAGAGTAAGTCGTGTCGCGCGCGAGCGATAGCCAAGCCCGCGTGCGACCCCTTGTAACCGCTTTGAGGGATTTATGGCACGAGCTCCACAAACCCGGTCAACCCGGTCAACCTCGTAACGGTTCCGGTATACGCGGACAACGTGCTGTAACGGTCCCTATATACGCGGACGAACGTGCCGTTGTGGTTAAGCTAATTAAGCCGCCATTGATGGGCGCACTAACCACACTACAACGGTCACATTCTCTGTTATATATAGGATCGTTAACCCTTCCATACAAGGGAGAATCACCTGAGATACGCGGAAGCTCTGCCAAAATCCTGTCTCTCTCTCATACAGTGCTATTGTCTTACTCTCTCCCTACACACAACCTTATATTTTCTGTGTTCCTTCTATCCCCTACTCTTGGTGTATATTGAATTCTCTCTGCAGGATTCTCTCGTACACATTTGGTGAACCCGACGTGAACTTACCACTACAAGCAATCATGTCTCATGAAGATGATGTCAGTAACAGATCGCCCTCCACGGAGACCACCTCGGGAGAGGAGACCCGTCACACTCCTACGACCGCCGGTGAGGCTCCGACGCTAGAGGCCTTGAACGCCACCATTCAGAATCAGGAAAAGGCTCTTAAGGCTCAATCCGCACAGATGGAACGGATAATGGCCATCCTGGGGACCCTCGCCCCGAATCCCACATCGGCCACTGTCGTTTCTGAGGGAGGAGGAGCCTCCACCACTCAAGGGTTGGGAGTATTACCCACGCCACCTAACCCTAACATTCAAACCCCACCGGCAACAGTACAGCTTCCCTCAGTTCAGGGACAAACAGCTCAAATATTGCCTCTTACCGCTCATATTCCTCAACTGCCAACCCTGGCACCCAATCGGTCTTCACAATACCCTTTGCCCCTCCGCCGGCGACGTGGGGCTGAATTCACAGTACGCTCCTAGCCCGACCGTGGCATATGTGTCGCCTCCAACTGCAACAACACCTCCTCCTGCTGCTGGGGGAAGTGCACCGGAGTGCATGACGTCGCGGCAACGGCGCATGGAAACTTTCTTGGCTAACCAAACTTTCGCTGATACCATTATCCCGAAGGTTGATAATGACTCACACATTCCCTGTGGTTGAAGCACTATTTCGCTTCGCACAAAGTGGTAGTGGTTACAAAGAGTGACCCCATACGGTACCTCTTGACTCACACTTCTCCTGGTGGAAGACTGGAAAAATGGTATATGACCATCTCTCAATACGACATCACATGCGTTCGGCCCCGGGCAATCAAATCGCAAGCGGTAGCAGATTTGCTAGCACAGTTCCCTGATAATAGTCATGAGCCTGTGATTGAAGAAGAATTAGAGGGACCTGAGATCTATGCAGTTGAATTGCCTTACTGGACGCTCCATTTCGACGGGTCGTCGACAAGGAAAGGTGGAGGAATCGGAATAGTTCTGACAAAGCCCGATGGAGAGGTCATACAGATGTCCACAAAGCTTGACTTCGCAGTCACCAACAACGAAGCAGAGTATGAAGCTCTCATTGCAGGTCTTCGCGCAGCAAGGGCACTAGAAGTAAGCAATTTGACAATTATGGGGGATTCCAAGCTAATCGTCAAACAAGCTTCGGGCGAGTATGGTTTAAAGGAGGTAAACCTATTGCCCTACCGAACTTGCTACAGAAGCTGGTGCAACAATTCTGCGATGTCAGGTACGAGCATAAACCCAGAGCAGATAATCGGCATGCTGATGCTTTAGCCACCCTGGGATCCAAGGTTAGTGCGGATAAGTGTCCCGCGAGAATCTCGATTGAAGTGCGAACGTCGTCGGCATTGACAAAGGATGCGTGTGAGGATGAATGCATGGATGATGCAGACTGGAGGAAGCCAATATTGCGCGCCATCGCAGAAGGAACGAGTAAAGAAAACTGGGAATCCACTAAGGGGTACTGCATACATGACAACGCTCTCTATTATAGAGGCCCATGTGGGATAATCATGCGATGCGTCTTGCATCAGGAGGGACAAGCGCTGTTAGAAAAGATTCACAAGCATACTTGCGGGGAAAGTGAAGTATCAATCAATCGAAAAGCCCAAAGGTATGGGATTCACTGGCCGGACATGTCAACGGCTGCGGCGTTGATTCAAGGAAATTGCGAGAGTTGTGCACTGATCAAGGACTCTTTAACAATTGCTCTGGTCGATGATGACATGGATTGGAGGAAGCCACTCTTCGATTTTCTCACACAGGGAATCGAGCCCGAATCGAGAAAAGAAGCCGAGAAGCTGAAAAGGAAAGAAGCCCAGTACGTGGTGCAAGAAAACATACTCTGGCGAAGGGGCCACGAGGGTAATCTTCTTCGATGCTTAGATAGCAAGGAAGCTCAAGAGGTGATGGACCTCTCTCACCGAGTGGAACATCAGGGAGGTGCAAAACTATGCAGACAGCTTCTCACAGTGGGTTACTTCTGGCCCACCATGGAAGCAGATTGCCGCGCTAAAGTAAGAAGATGCCAGGAGTGTCAATTCAAAGGCAACCTCGTACATGCCCCTGCCGTAGATCTACATGCGTGGGGAACACCACGGCCGTTCTACACTTGGGCTCTGGATTTTGTTGGCCCTATCCGACCAACCTCGCATGGGAATCAGTTTATTCTTACCGCGACCGAGTTGTTCACTTAGTGGGTAGAAGCAATACCGCTGAAGACAGCAAATGCGCTTGCTGTAGTCCATTTCATCCAAGAGAACATCATATATAGGTTCAGAATTCCTAACACAATTCTCTCGGATAATGGTACCCCCTTCGTCAATCGCCAGGTAGCTGCGAAGCTAGCGGAGTACAACATAAGGCAGGTTTGTTCTACTCCCTATTATCCAAAAGGGAATGGTCAAGCGGAAGCAACCAACAAGACGCTGTTGAGAATCCTGAGCAAGATGGTTGCGGAAGACCACAAGAAATGGGCTGATTCTTTGAACATAGCCTTGTGGGCGTATCGAACTTCTCCGAGGACTCCCACAAGAGTCTCCCCATTTCTTTTATGCTATGGAGCTGAAGCTGTAGTACCTGCGGAGGTAAAAATCAACTCTGCAAGGTTGGCTTTCCATGCACTATACGAGAATCAGCGCGATCATGACTTGGTCCTATTGGAAGAAAAGCGAGAGCAAGCTAAGCGGACTAATAAGCGGTACCAGGAAAGGATCGCCCGCGCGTACAACAAAACAGTCCAACGTCGAGACTTCGTAGTCGGGGACTTGGTCTTGCGCGCATCGGATCACTGCATGCGGGAGGCGGCTCACCCGAAATTCGCAGCCACTTGGAAGGACCTTTCGAAGTCAAAGAAGACTTTGACAGTGGCTACTGCAATATACAAAGGCTACATGGGACGACCACAACCCCAAGCTCAGTCGACATGCGCTGGATCAAGAAGTATGATCCTTAACTCCTCTCATTACATGCATTAGATTACAATGCCAATTTTATGCTTACTACTGTCATAGACTCATGCGTTGTTCCTCCCATAAGAGGAATTTGTAATCTCGCCTCTCCCATATGAGGGTGTTTATAATAAAGGACTTCTCCCAAACGGGAAGAATTTTATGATTTCGGCCGTCTTTTACCGCTCTATTTACTTCTTCATTTCTTAATAACGAAAGCTTATCTGCTGAGACAGCAGCATTAATCAAATACGATCTTAATTGATCCTAAGCCTATATGCTGAGATAGCAGCATTAATCAGATGTGATCTTAAGTGATCCTAAGCCTATCTGCTGAGATAGCAGCACTAAGCAAACACGATCTTAATTGATCCCAAGCCTACCAGCTGAGATAGCAGCACTAAGCAAACACGATCTTAATTGATCCCAAGCCTATCTGCCGCGATAGCAGCACTATACGAATATGATCTTAGTTGATCTCAAGTCTATCTGCCGAGATAGCAGCAATACTTAAATTTGATCTTAAGTGATCCTCAAGCCTATCCGCCAAGATAGAAAAACTATGCAAATGCGATCCAAAGCTATCCTAAACCCTATCTGCAAAGATAGCAGCGACATTCAAAGGAAATCTCAAACGATCTAAAGGTTTATCTGCTAAGATAGCAGCTCTTATGTATGATTTTATGATCTGCGAATCGATCTATTAGATAGAAAATTATAGCGACAACGCAAAATGCGAATACGACACTACAAAGGGCAAGGTTTGCCAACACGCATGCGAAACTACAATTTGTTGTAACAAGAACATCAAATGATACATAGCGCTTTATTATGAGTCAAAAATGACTTACAATTTATCTGTCTAGGTAGCAGCTTACAAGCGAATGCTCAGACTGAGCTAATTAAATATTCAAAATGAATTACAATTCATCTACATAACAGCCTACAGGCGAAAGTTATACAGAAAGGAAATCCTTACGGTAAAATGATCGACCTACTGGTCATAACAAAAGCTATACGATATTATAGTCTGCGACCAAAGATCTGTAGCAAGAAAGGCCTTTCTATAAAATGAACGGCCTACAAACGCTACAAAAGCTATGCGATCCCAGGATCAGACAAGGCCTCTGTCTGGTCTTCTGCCCAAGAGACGTGCCTGATGAACCACCTGTTCAGGCGTATACGGCGGTGAAGAACAGGCAGGCAGTAACTCCTGGGGCAAGAAGCTCCTTGTCCACGGAGACGAGCACAATGGCTCGCCACCCCGAGTTCTAGAGCGTGGAGGCAAATAATCCTCCTCCGAGAAAGCTAGACGAGAAATCCCCCATTCATTACGAGTTGGTAAGAAGGTCAGTACAGTACTGCACCTCGCCGGAAGGCAGCCAAAAGTACGACATGCAAGAATAATAGACGAAGAAAATTCTTCGAGCAAGCATGAGGTATTATGTGCATCTTCTTTACGATGGTTATGAAGATCAATAATCTGCGTAAAGAAGATCTTGGAAGCTATTTCTATGGCACAAAGCACAAACTCAAGTTTCACAACTTGAAATTGCCATGAATCAACAAAGCACAAGCGTTGAAGCCAGCAGTCGTAAGGACTCAGGGCAAGACACATTTTGGGATGAAGAACCCAAGCAGCAAGAGGCAGGGTTTATATAGACCCTACGGAGACCCTTCAGTTCCCTAGCTGAGTCAGCAAAGCTTGGAAAAAGGGGTAAGAATAAATCACTTACGTCTTGAAAAAGGTAACATTCAATTACCCTACTAAAGGCTACGACGATTCGGTGGTGTGCCCTAATTAATGACGGAAAGTCATAATACGGATGGACTTCCCAAGGAAGGCGTGCTTATCTGATAAGCAGTTAGAGCGAAAATCAAGGCGGACATGTCACCAGGTGACGTCATAATTGATACGCACAAAAATATTCGAGCAAATCCCGGAAAGGGCAAAACGGGCGTTCATGCCTTGAATAAAAAAAAGGGGGAGAAACCCTAGCAACATTACAATAATGTTTCAACATTTTGTTCAAAACAAATACTTGCTATTTCGTTTTCAAAATAAATCTTTGATCAGGGGGTCATCAGGGGAAAACAAGAGTGATGTGTTTGTCACTTGGTCCACCTCTCGCTTCAACTGCTCGTACTTGGTGATAATCTCATGGAAGAGCTTGACAGCCTCTTCAGCCTTCTGCCTTTGCTTCTCTACCTTTTGCCCCTCAGCTGCGAGGTTATGGAAGCCGCGCTTCAAATTCACAGCCGCGCGAATCTGGGTGACTCTGTTGACCAGATACCCGAAGCCCAGCCTGCCCTGAACTTTGGCTTGAAGGCCTTGGCACATGCTAAAAGCAGATGCGCGCTCTGAGGAGAGATGGTCGCAGGGGTGGCCGCAGACAGCTGCTCCAAAATCCAGATGGCCTCGGTCAAGAACAGTCTTTTGTTGAAAGGTTCTTTCTCCAGAGACCTCGCAAATGAATGAGGATAGGAGAGACTCATCCGAACCAGCCAGTCCACATCAGCTTGCTTCAAACCTAACAATGTTGATTCAAGTTTAGAACATGAAGCTTGTAAATGAAAAGTGCAAGATGCGAACAAGAAAAACGGTAACATACCAGTTCCCTCAAGGATCTCGCGCAAAGAAGGGATGCGCATTGCTGGAACAGCTGAAGACTGTCCTCGCTCCATTGCTCTTCTATCAGCTGCGAGCTCTAGCTCCTCATATTTGGGAGGAAGGGTATAGGCCGCACCAGGTTCAATTGCAGCTCCTACTTGCGAACTCCAAAAGCTCCATGCTTGAGGAACCTCTGGAGGCTCAATCCCTGCTGAAGGAATGGCAACAGTAGAAGCTGCTGCTCGATTAGGAACGCCTTCAGGTGCGAAAGGCTCGTGAGACTCAGGAGCACTCATTTGAACATTCACATTCGCATGAGATCCTACATCTTCCACAACCTGCTCATGAACCTCAGCCTCAGCAGCATCTGCCTCCATTTCCTCAGCTGCAACATTAGTATCTTCCTCCATCAGTACGGCGTCAGCTTCAACATCATCAGAAACTTCGATGACATCCTCCAAGGGCTCTCCTGCATACTCGGCAGCTGCGACATGCTTCTCGACATGAGAGCTCCGCTCTGGGGCATAATGCGCAGAGGGTCGACTTCTTTGTTCCAGCACGGCCTCACCAGCATTACCTGTGATACAAGACAGGAAAATGTGAGGTAACTTGTATCGTACAATATTTTATTATTTTGATAAACCAAGAGCAAGCACCTCCACGCGTAGGTGGGATTGTGGCATCTTCATCATATTCTAAAGACGCGACACCATATCCTATTAATGTATCTTCGTTAAGCTCATCCTTAAGGTGAGCGTGACCTGGGGTGCGAAGAAACCAGTTATGATGGTAATTGGGTTGCTAAGCCTAATTCACAGACATTGCTTGGATGATTACTTGAGGGTTCACCACACTTGCTTACTAGCCATCGGCGAATATCGGCTTTCGATAATCCATGCTTTAATGCACCGACAATCACGTCTCGGTAAGTTACCGCAAGATTAAAAATCTCACCTTCATTGCCGCCTGCGATCTCCTCAAAGTTCGCTTGAGCCTGCTCCAGGGCATCCGCATCTTCCTCTTGAGCCGCATCTTCCTCATCGATTTGAGTTGCATCTTCCTCTGGAGCCGCATCTTCCTCATCGGTTTGCCGCGCCAAGTCGTCAACATGTTGCTCTTCCAAGCTCCTTTGTTTTATGCGTTCAATCTCATCTTCTTCTCGCTTCCTTCTTCTTTCAGCAGCCTCCGCAGCTGTTCTCCTAGACTCAGCAAGGATGTCCTCGTCTATGGTTTTGCTTGAAACACCAGAGTGAGAACCACTCTTTTGCCTCTTGGCCAGAAGGCCGCTGATGGTTTCTGCATCATCATCTGCGAAAGAACAAACTGTTCGATAAAGATCACGAGAGCTAAGATAATGAGAAGATAAGTTCGTTAGAGATACCTTCCGAATCTTCCTCTTGTATCTCGCCTCTTCCTTCTTCTCTGACATCTTCGACTCTCTCCTCTTCTTCATCATCATCTCTCTCTCTCACCTCCCTTCTCTCATCCTCCTCTTCCTCCTGACCAAATGGAACGAAGGTCTCGACTGCGAGCTCTTTCCGCGCCTTGATTGGCATGCGACCTTTGCCTTTGTCCTTGGAAGCAAGGGACTTCGCAGGGGAGGAAGCTGGAGCACTCCTAGGGGATGAGATTGTGATTCTCTTCTACCTTGGTCTCCTTGCCCTTGGAGCGGCAACTGTTGGAGGAGATGGAACGTCCCTAGGAGGAGACAACGCCGGGGTGTCGTCTATCAGCGAGTCAGCAAATGCGTCCATCACCTCACGAATTCAAAGCCTCAATCTTGGGAGCCATTCCCATTGCTAGCCGAATCGGCTCACCCTGCCTTCTCTTAGCAACAATGGTGTTGATCAGCGACTTGGAACGCTCGCCAGAAGCAAACCTCCTCAGATAGCACTGAAACAGATAATGGAGCATAAATTTTGACATATCAGAGGAAGGAAACTTAATGCAAGCAGAGGAAATTGTTTACCTTGGCAAAATCTTCGCTATACTTGATGACATGCGAAGCACCTTCCCTAACTGCGGCCATCTTCTCTTCAAGGATGGTGGAGGGGCACAAGTGATTCTCGTGGTCCAACAATGAGTAGCAGCCATATTGGGAGTCGTCCAAGCTACAGTTAGGACGGAAAAAGAAGGAATTTCTCTTGATCACAGGAGATCTGCTTGGCCGAGGGGTCGACTATGTCTCAAATCTGGCCTGCTGGGTAGTCTAGTAGGCAACCCAATTCTTGGAGTAGCCACCTGCGCGACTACCTGGGGGTTGATCGAAGGGAAGGTTGCTCCTTAAGATCGTTTTGCACTCGCTAGACAGTAGTCGTTTGTAGCAGCCTCTTATGATGGACTGCGGCCAGACTGATGGTGCCACCGCATCAAAGCCAAACTGGTGAGAAACGCGAGTGGGATCGACATCCACTGTGAGCCTCTCGTACCTGGGAGTAAGCTCGCGAACATACTCCGCAAGAGCAGGAAGAGAACCTCTTAGACACCAGCAGAAGAATTCGCGATATCGCTCATGGAAACGTTTATGACCCTCAAAAAGAAGATCTTTTGAGAAAGCAACAAGTCTGGTAGGATACAACTTTGGGAACCATCGCACATTTTCAATGCGCGTGGCATAAGGCCTAGCTGTAAACTTGATGCGATCATCGCATATCAGGCTCCAGGTAAATTAGGGAAATGAGTTCCAAACCATCTAGCAGCCCTTCACTGGAGAGTTCCTCTTCCGCATCTGGGACACACCACTTGCTGGGCCTAGAAGGAACAGGAGCATAGGAGGGCCGTCGCTCAAAAACCCACATGGTCAAGAATGCGATGTTAACATAGGTTAACACATCCAGGCGACCGCGAGAGTCCTTGGTCGCCACAACCAATTGATCCAATCTGTGGTACTGGGTGCCCAAGACTAGCGGCCCAAGTGCGACTCTTGGACCAAGGGTTAGTTTCACAACAAGAGGGAGGACATGGTAGAAAACCCCATCATGAGGGTGGCCATCGATTAGGTACCTTGATAACCAGGCGCGGAGAAAAGCACACAGGGTCAGATGAAAACCTTTCCCGTTCAAATAATTCTTCGCCTTTGGGTTATGGTCAGGAATTTCTTGGTGATACTACTACTCGCATAATCGCGGAAGAAGTACTGCACCCACTTGCCCCAAGTGTTCTTCGCAGATGTATCAACCAGCTTCCAGTCGGGAGGAAGTTTCGCAAGTGTCCACCGGGTGGAAATTTTCTTAACCTCTGACAAGCACTCCTCCATCTGCTTGTATAGAGCAAGTTCCGGATCGGTCCTCAAAGGAATTAGAGGATCCACCTCACCAACAAGAGAAAGATCATACAACATGTGCACATCTTCCAGAGTGGGAGCAGCCTCGAATTTTGCAAAGTGGAATGTGTGAGTCGCAGGCGAGTAGCGCGAGAGAAGGTTTAGAAGCATGGATTGGTCCAACTTCACGGCAGCACCCTTCATAGCACGGACGGCGAAATAGATGCCTGCATTGTTCAATGTGATGGCATGGTTGGTCAATACATGGTCGATCCACTCATTCATGAAGTCCAATTTCTGGACAAACTCCTGGGTACAAATTGCAGTATGGGGGAAAAACCCATTTTCAACCCCTAATCGATCCACATCCTTGGAATCGATCAATTCCAGCATGGCTGCGTTAACAGGTGGGGTCAATGTTTGCAACTCTTCAGAGGGAACAGGAGTTGGCAGGTTCTTCACCTTAACCCTAGCATGATAAAAATCTTTTCCGCCCAAATAGAGGGCTTTCCGCCATAGGGTTTGGGGAAGATCAGGTATTTCTTCGACTTCTTTAACGGATTGGGTTCCTTTTGTCTTTTCCATTCCTACGGAAGAGCAAGAAAAAAAGGGGGGAGAAATACACACACTTTCAGTTCGAATCAGTTCGAATTTCAGTTTGAAGCAATTATGTCAAAAGAAGATGAACAGTTTAGTGTCAATTCTGGGTTTGAAAGTTCAGAATCGTTTATGTTGCTTGGAATCTCAGAAGTCCCACATTCAAAATCGTTGCAATCTATCGATTAGCTTAGTTCTGGGTTTAAAGAACAAGGGATCATTTGCTTTGCAATTCTGGGTTTAAAGAACAAGGTCTTCTTTTGCAGTTTTCAACGAATAGCATGTTTCGGATAGTCACGGGTTTGCAGATCCAATACAGTTCAAAGCATATATCAGTACATTAAAAGGAATTGACAAAGCCAACCTTGTTTTGGTAAAGCTTGCTTGGATGAAGCCAGTTGAAGGAGACGATTGACTAGAAAAAATTGATGAT
This sequence comes from Linanthus parryae, assembly GCA_023055425.1. Lineage (NCBI taxonomy): Eukaryota > Viridiplantae > Streptophyta > Magnoliopsida > Ericales > Polemoniaceae > Linanthus > Linanthus parryae. The sequence continues at coordinate 26,055,078 of JALGPY010000011.1, read as the reverse complement.
TGATTATTTGAATCTGCTCTTGAAGGCTTCCGGGTATCATTCACTTTAAGAGAAAGAAGTGATGTTTTACAGCAATGGAGAGCACATAGTATTTATCCAAAAACAATGAGGGGTTGCGTCCTTTCAGTAGTCGAATCGCAACCGTCACCGTCGAATCGCGCAATCACAGGACAAGCTGACGTCATGCCTAAAACCCTAAAGGATCAGACGGCACGACTCTAGGGATTTTAGGTCATAATGACACGCACGGGGGCTGAATTTGGGTGTATTTGAATTGGTGCGTGGCTGCGACGCGTACGTTGGTTCCTGCGCACTGAAGCCTATCCGGCCATACGTCTTCACGCGCAGAAAGGGGGCTAATGTAGATAGTGCTTTCTAGACAGGCAGATCTTAGCCACGTGGCGACCATCCAGCAAACCTAGCTGTGCTTCATACACACTGGATCACCAGCCGCGCTGATCCACGTGGGGGCTGCGAGACAGGGCCCTCGCATACCACCACATGGGACTTGTAGGGACTTAGTGGTTTGGAGGCTAGAGTAAGTCCTGTCGCGCGTGAGCTACAGCCAAGCCCGCACGCGACCCCTAGTAACTGCTTTGAGAGATTTATGGCACGAGCTCCACAAACCCGGTCAACTCGGTCAACCTCGTAACGGTTTCCGGTATACGCGGACAACATGCTGTAACGGTCCATATATACGCGGACGAACGTGCCGTTGTGGTTAAGCTAATTAAGCCTCCATTGATGGGAGCATTAACCACACTACAACGGTCACATTCTCTTTTATATATATAGGATCGTTAACCCTTCCATACAAGGGACAATCACCTGAGATACGCGGAAGCTCTGCCAAAATCCTGTCTCTCTCTCATACAGTGCTATTGTCTTACTCTCTCCCTACACACAACCTTACATTTCCTGTGTTCCTTCTATCCCCTACTCTTGGTGTATATTGAATTCTCTCTGCAGGATTCTCTCGTACATAGCAGTATTAGTCAAATTTTATTGAGCTTGCTCGCTATGCCCCTAATATGGTGTATGATGATAGCGAGAATGCTAGACTGTTCGAGCGGATTCTTGCTCCATATATACGGGGCAAGATTGCTGTTTTGCGCTTGGAGTTTTATTTTGAGGTTGTGGAGTCAGCTTTAGTTGCTGAGAGGGAATTGGTCGATTCGAAAGTCTTATGGGAGTATAAAGGTCAGAACCGAGGTTACCAACAGAAGGGGAGGCAGTCTAACCAAAGGGAGAATGATTCAAACAAGAGGCTGCAGACATTTTATTCCCGATCCCAAATCCAATATTTTAGGCTTCCTCGTCCACAAGTTGTGGTATTCAGGAGAAGGGTAATGTAACATGTTCGGGGTGGGGTCAGTCAGGCGACTACCGCAGTGAGTGTCCTCGTGGGTATACTACAGTTCTTGGTGGGGGATCTCAGTAGGGTAGTGTGAACCAGCAGTCGCAGTTTCATCCGGCACTATCTGAGCAGTCTATTAAGCCACCCGTTTCATAGACTTATGGACGATCCCAGTAGACGGGCTATGCTCGAGGTATCAAGGAAAAGGAAAAGTTGGTGCGCAAATCTAGGGGTCTCAGGGTAGAGCTTTTGCACTTTATCCAGTTGATGAACCCTCATATGATCACTCAATGATACGAGGTACATTTTTATTGCACAATACATGGGTAAATGTCTTGTTCGATTTTGGCGCTTCATATTAATTTATACATGTTTCATGTGTTTCATTGCTTGGATTATATGCGGAACCTCTATATGCTGCTTTGGGAGTTAACTCACCGTTAGGTGGGAGGACTCGAGTTGATAAAATATGTAGAGATTGCGAGCTAGTTATTTCTGATACTCGAATAAATTTTGACTTGAGAGTTCTAGACATGAACGAGTTTGCCATTATTTTGGGCATGTACAGGTTTTATGCTCACTTTTTTTATTAGATTTTCACGAGAAGCGGGTGACGACAGTTACCCAAGATGGTACTTGTTTCCAGTTCACCGGAAACTTTAGAGATGTATTGCATGTTGTAATAGGTGCCCTAGAGGCAATCCATATTTAGTATGAACATTGTTTGGCTAGAATATTCATTTATTATTTATGTCGATATTTAATATAATGAAGTCGTTAGATACAATGTGTTGTTTATCTTAAATATCCATAGTCCATTATATTGGTTAACATGACAATTAACTATAGACTAGTATGTAGGTAGATTGATATGGAGATATCAACTTTAACACATGGGTATGCATTAGGAGTAATGGCATATTGTTGTGTACAAGGAAATCCCAGGGAGAGATCCAAGTGTATACCTCAAGTAGGGGATCAGAATAAGAACAAGAAGAACACACAGGGAGATGAAGGGTGTGTGTAGGGAGAGAGTAAGCAATGGCAACTGGTTCAGAGAGAGACAGTCTAATGACAACAAGAGCTTCGGTGAGTTCAGAAGATCTAGCAGAAGTTCCATGGAGGGTTAACAATCCTATATATATTATGGAAGTGACCGTTGTGAGGGGTTAATACGCCCATAAATGGCGGCTTAATGATAGGCTCGTAACGGCACGTACGACCGTATATATAGGGAACGTTACGCACCCTTCAGTATATACCGGAGACCGTTATGAGATCAACCGGGTTTATAGGACACATGGTCACTAAATCTCTGAGTCAGTTACCAAGGGTCGCGCGCGATCTTGGTTTTCGTTCGCGAACGACGGACCTTACTCTAGCCTCCAAACCATTAAGTCCCTACAAGTCCCGTGTGGTTAGTATCGCGGGTGGCCCTGTCTCGCAGTCCCCATGTGGATAAGTATGAGCAGTGATTGGGTGTATATGGAGCACAACTAGGTGTGTTGGATGGCTGCCACGTGGCTATGAGCTGTCTGTCTGGATTGCACCATCTACATTATCCCCTTTTTGCGCGAATATCACGCGCCCGCTTGTTGTACATCGCGCAAAACCAGTCGAGCGTATCTCCACGTGGGTTGTTTGACTTTTGAGTAATTTAATGTTTGAAACCCTAGTTTATGTGTTACGATTTCAGTTTATACACTGTATTGTTATTATTACACAAAAACTGAAATTAATTGGCATAGTAGATGCAAATTGAATTTGATTCAATTTAAACAAGATCTAATTTAACATTGGATGTTTGAATTTGTGAGTTTAATCACATAGGATGTGAATTATTGGGTTCTTAAAAATTAGGGTTCATGGACACATAGTTGAAAAAGGAGTTTTTCAATTATGGAAACAATTTTTTGGAAACATCCATAAAGGAAACAACCAAGCTTGGGCAACATGGAAGAAGGGAAGGAGACTAGGGACGAAACCCTAGCCGTCCGCCCTCTTCCTTGCGCGCCAAGCAAGGCCGCGGGTCACATAGGGCGGCCGGCCTTGGGCCTAGCCCACGTGGCCGGCGACGGTCCTAGGGGTTCGGCCTAGGCTTAGGTTGGACCCCTTGGACCGTTGTAACCCTAATTACCCAATTCAATTCAAATTGAACAAGCGCGTTAAAAATTGGTTTTAACTGTATTATGTGAATTGTTTCATGGTGGATGGATATGGCCTAGTATGTGGATGTTTATTGCTTTGTGGTTTGGTTTACAGCCTGCATGCGGATCAAATTAATGTAATAATTAATTAGATTTTACCGCCTGCGAGTCGTCTTTTCTCCTCGACATGTGAGGCTTTTATTATTTATTTATTCTAGATGTTAGGCTAGAATTAGAAATATTTAGATGATAGCCAAGAGCATGGAGAAGAAGATCGGAGAACCAAAGAAGCCAAAAGACAAAGAAGACACCCTCCTAGGCGCGCGGCTATGGGGGAGCACATGGAGATGAGCTTTTCACTTTAGGGCAATTGGATATTATCATTGGCTTGATAATATCTTAGTCCAGGGGCCATATCCATGCCACGTTTTTTTTGTGTGTGGATGTTTATTATTTATGTCTTGTTGTTTATTTTGTGTGTATGGCGATACTAGCAAAACGACTAACTAGATAATAATAAACAATGATGGTCTTTTATTGTGGATTGCCCAATCCAAATAAGTACATCATGTTGATTGGATCAACCAAACAAATTAAGATTAAATCCATTAATTAAATATTTCGTTTTGCCTTCTCTTGCCAAAACACCCTTCATGATCAGGGTTTATTAAATTCGGGCTTGCCAAAGCAAGGCTATTTTAATTTACCATGGTGTGTTGCGGATGACACAAGCTAGTAATGTATTTATGTTGAAGCAAGAGGTTGGACGCAACTGGGTAAGACTCAATTGGATTGATGAACCTAGAGGCATGACAATTAGGCGTTATCCATGGGGTAAAGAATAAAGAGTTATTTACCTAATTGGACCAATAGTTGCATGGGATGCAATTTAAATGGTTCCTACCTAGATAACCTATTCATGGGTGACTTGGCAAAGCAATCTCAAGAAGAAGTGAAAATGGGATCTTGGACCCACTAGAAAATATTATGATATTTTCCGCATTAATGGTGAGGGCTATTAATCCGAAAAAATAGTGGGAGCTATATTTGATGATCTAGCCATTATTGAATATAGTTACATTTTTCAAAATACCAAAATTGCACATTTCTCGTTTTGTAGAATTCCAAATGGCAAACAACAACGCATCGACGTCATCCCTACGATCTGTCCTTGAGAAGGATAAACTGTCGGGAACAAATTTCCTTGAATGGTACAAAAACTTAAGGATTGTCCTTAAGCAAGAAAAGAAGCTGTACATCTTGGACACTCAAATTCCAGCCCCACCATAGGATGAGTCTGTTCTAGCGGATGTAAGGGCACGTCAGAAACATATTGATGATTCTAATGACGTGACTTGCCTCATGCTTTGCACCATGACTCCTAAGCTTCAGAAGCAGCACGAGAATATGGAAGCCTATGATATTATCATACACTTGAAACAATTGTTTCAGGAACAGGCAAGGCATGAGCGCTATGAGGTGTCTAAAGCATTGTTCAAGAGTAGTCTTGCAGAGGGGAATCCAGTAGGGCCTCATGTACTCCGAATGATCGGTTACATTGAGAACCTTGAGAGACTGGGATTCCCACTTGGCAAAGATTTGACAACTGATCTTGTCTTGCAATCGTTTCCTGACAGTTATAATCAGTTCATTATGAACTATAATATGAACGAGACCAGTAAGACTCAGCCAGACTTGGTGAACATGCTAAAGACAGCTGAACAGAGCGTCAACAAAGGCAAGGGCAAGGCCATAATGGTGGTGCATAAGAAGAAGGGCAAAGGAGTTGCCTCTACTTCGAAAGGAAATCGCAAGAAAGTTGCCAAATCCAAGGAAGCCCCCGAGCGGAGGCGTGGCTAAAGGTGAATGTCACTACTGCAGCCAGCCGGGTCACTGGAGGAGGAATTGCCCTAAGTATCTGGAGGATAAGAAGCTTGGAATAGTGATTCCACCACCACCAGGTATTTATTTTATAGACATCAATATTTCTATTTATTCATCTTGGGTATTGGATAATGGATGTGGTTCTCAATTTGCCGAAATGGGCAGGATTTGAAAAGAAGTAGAAGATTGGCTAAAGGGGAGATAGATCTGTTCGTCTAGAATGGAGAAAGAGTTGCTGCATTAACTGTAGGCGTTTATGAGCTATCTTTGCCTTCTGGACTTATTTTAGAATTAGACAATTTCTTTTATGTGCCTACTATGAGCAGAAACATTATTTCCATTTCTTGTCTGGACGAGAAGGGTTTTTCTATTTCAATAAAGGAAAAGTGTTGCTCCATTTATTTTGATAGTATGCACTATTGTAGTGTGCATTTGTCTAATAGATTGTATATCCTTGATCTGAATAGTCCAATCTATAACATAAATACTAAAAAGGATGAAAACTAATGATTTAAATCCTACATATCTATGGCATTGTCATTTAGGCCATATAAATGAGAAACGCATATCTAGACTCCATAAGGATGGACTTTTAGACTCATTTGATTTGGAATCATATGAGACATGTGAGTCTTGTTTATTAGGAAAAATGACAAAGTCTCCTTTCAATAAGGAAGGTGAGAGGACTAGTGAGTTACTGGCACTCATACATACTGATGTATGTGGGCCGTTCCCCACGCCTGCCAGAGGTGGTTACACCTACTTCATTACATTTACTGATGATTTCAGTAGATATGGATTTGTTTACCTTATGAACGCCAAATCCGAATCATTTGAATTGTTCACAAAATTCAAGAATGAAGTAGAGAAGCAACTTGGTAAAAGTATTAAGGCTTTACGATCGGATCGTGGAGGAGAATACTTAAGCCAAGAGTTTGATGAGTATCTTAGAGAGTGTGGGATAGTATCCCACCTCACTCCACCCAGAACGCCACAGTGGAATGGCGTGTCCGAGAGGAGGAATCGCACACTATTAGATATGGTGCGATCTATGATGTCTCAAACGGATCTTTCGATATCATTTCGGGGACATGCTCTAATGACGACAGCTTTTACCATTAACCGTGTTCCATCCAAATCAGTCAAGAAGACGGCATATGAGATATGGACTGGGAAGCGTCCCATAGTGTCGTTTATGAGGATTTGGGGCTGCGATGTCTATGTAAAGCGTTTACAAACTGACAAGCTCGGGCCCCAAGCGGATAAGTGTAAGTTTGCGGATATTTATCCCAGCCACTCATTTCAACAATCTCATAACTTCATCCAAAAGGGAATTGAATCACGAAAGAACCTCCATTGGGCTGATAGAAAACTTAACGTTTCTAAAAAAAAAAACGAAAAAAAAACAGGTTCAAACCGAAGCCGGACTTTAATAGCTTAAAAATCTAATCATCCTAAATATGGTGAATATCCTAAAATTAATTCAAAATAATATTTTTGCGTAATTAAATATTCAATTAAAAGATCCACCCAAAGCAGGTTCAAAAGATTCTAAAAAAAACAGGTTCAAACCGAAATCCAAATATTAAAGAAACTATCACTGAAAAGATAAATACTTTTGATTTCGACCTTTAAATGGCCAATTTTGACGAAAAAAAGTTGGGTGGGGGGGGGGGGGATAGTTCACGAGTTCTTTTTTTAATGCCGTTTACTCTCAAAATCATGGACTTCCTCCGTATCACCTCTTACTCTAAGCTTTGAATTTTTGGCCCGTATTTGGTTCATTTCGACCGGATTATTTGGGTCCCAAAACGAGAAGATTTTTTTTTTTTTTTTTTTTTTTTTTTTTTTTATATTTTTTTCACCATGTTATATATCAACTTTTACTCCACAATACCATTAAAAATATAAAAAGATTAGATGGCTTTTCATCCAAATCAGCGGCTCAAAGTGAGCTGTGAAGTGATTCATCCAAATCAGTGGCTCAAAGTGAGCTGTGAATAGTGACAAAAATCAAAAGGTAGAGAAAGTGACATTATGGAGGAAGCATTACTTTTCCCCAATCATAAATCCATCCATTTTAGAGCGTTTAGACTGAAACAGTTTGCCTGAAACTGGCTAAAAATTTTCGTATATCACTTCGGTTAGATAAGTGAACTTTAGTATTTAAATACTTCAAGATGTACATGTGGCATGTTCCATTTTTTTTATTTTTCTTATTTGCTTTTCCCTCTTCCAACTTTATTAATATTTTTTTTTATTTTCATTTTTGTTATTTATCTAACAGTAGTGTGAGTCAATATGTCCTAAGTGTCGCAGTATTACAAACAACATGGAAGATAAGCGGTAAAACCAATATTGTATGTAGCTACGCGTCAGGGAGACGAAACTGTGTGGGAGTACTATGTCAAAAGTCCTTATATTATTCTTTATTTGTGTTTAAATTGTGAAGCAAGCATGTTTGATAAAAATGGCTATGGAATTTGTCTGTTATATATGAGTATGTTTCTAAACATAACCAAGGGGTAAGTATGTGTTCCCCAAACTACGCAGCCTGGCCGCTTTTTTACTGGTTGCTCTTTCAGGTTCCGAGTAGAGGACTCAGCCAAGTAATCATGCTTCGCAGCCTGGCCGGTTTTTAAATCATTGCTCTTTCAAGTTCCGAGAAGAGGACTGAGCCAAGTAACCAAGTTGCTTAATTGCCTTTGTCATACCATGTTGTGGTATACATCATGGTTTGTGATATGTATGTATGGTAGTACTTGGTGTCTTTCTATGTGTAACTCTTTGAGATCTACTATGCACTTGTTAGAGACCGTGTAAGGTTGTATTTTGGCAATCGGAGTGTGTAACCCCATTAGGGGATATCCCAAGCACTGCAACAATACTTGCTTTTAGCCACCAGTTTCATTCCGACAACTTGGATTCGAGTCGTTGATATCAGTTCAAACAATCTTTTTTTCCTGGTTGTCTTCTGGTATGTCGTCTCAGATATTTAAAGACATTGTAATTGGGTCGCTGGAGCCTGACAATTCATCCAAAATGGAAAATTATATAAGACGTGCAATATTGTCGTCGATGGATGTAAACACAATTTACCTATAGTGTTGGAGGCAAATTTAAAATTTCGCTAAACTTTTAGGGAGGGAAATGAAATCACAAAAAAAATTAAAGTCACACCCCCTGCCTCTATATCGATCAGAGAACCACAAAACCTATACTCGCCACCGCGTCGGCTCTATCTTTATCGTTCCGCACAACCGCGGTCCTCTCGCCACTACCCTTTCTCGTTGTCGATCCCCTATTTAGAATCTGTCGTTCCTCAATCCGATTGACTCAGTCGACTAGCTGGTTCCAATCTGAGTATGGATAACGAGCGCAGCCACATAAATTCTATGTCTAAACCCTTCACAAACATCTGTCCTAACAGGTCAGCCTCTCTGTCTCTCTCTCTCAGTATCAAATTTGGTTCTGAGTTTCAATTGATTGTGCATGCAGTTGACGATGTAATTGAGCTCAGATCCAACAAGCCCTTTGAACTTTTGTCTTTAACGGAGCAGTCAGTTGATCTGTAATTGCAGGGATCCATCTTTTTCCTCTACCTCTATGTGGTTTAATTTTACTTTGATATCTGCAAACACTTTAAATATGAGAAAATCTTGTGTTCGGATTAGCTAAGTAGAAGGTGGTTTTACAGGGCCTGTTTGGATTTAAGGGTTTTGTGGTTATGGTTAACTCTAACCCCTTCTTGTTTGGTTGGTTAGGGTTAGAAATATTTCATTGACCAGGTGTGGAATAGCCGGCCACCGGTGTTGACAATAAAAGGAAAAAAACATGTGACCCGGACACCGGTAATCCAACTGTGCCCAGAAAATTTGTTTCTCTCTTTTTTTGTTGATTTATTTGGTATGGTGGGTGAAGTTTATAAAGTAAAAAAGAATAATGCTACATATCTCCACATATACATCCCAACAATGTCCCAACTTGACCAACTCCATCTCTATTTCTCTTTACACCCACAAGACACCACCCGACAAAAAACGCAACCACCACCTACACCTCCACCCGGGCACCGGCCTTACCTACAGGCTCCCAGAATTTCTCCCCGCCCTCAACACATCTACCGGCCAACCCAAACCTCAAGAAAGGTTGAAGTCCGGTCGGGGTTAGCCAAACCCGTGAATCCAAACGAGTTTTTAAGTACCATGTTTCGGTATTGTTTCTCATATAACCCAAGTGGTTGTTGTTAACTGATATATAAGTGTGTATTCATGGGTTGAATGATGTATATAAGCGACAATATACTGATAGGAATGTGTGATTTCATGTGTGATTATTTGGCTAGTTAAATGTGATGTGGATGAAAATGAGCTAGTTGATAATGTGCATGTCTCAAAATTCTTATCTACCATATTAAGTTTTTAAGTACCATGTCTCATTGCTGCCAGTTGATAATTTGATGCTCCAAACTTTCAGTAGTGCAAGGCCGTGATGATATGGATCTATCAAATTCACTTGTTGTAGTCGATAGAGTGTAATGTGAATGGCAAGGCAAAATTATTATTGCAGACTGCTGTAATCATCTCTTATTTGATATTAATGAGTACTGATCTGAGCCTCTTTGTTCTCACTGAAGAGGCCGTGATGATAGGTATCCATCGAATTAACTCGTTGTAGCTGATAGAGTGTGATATGCATGGCGAGGAAAAATCTATTTGCAGCATGTGATCATCCCTTATCTAGTTTTCATGAGTACTGATCTGAGACTCTTTTATGAATTACACAAGATGCACTATTTGTACTACACGTGTTTAGTTGAGAAATTATAGTTTACTTGAAATGCTCTTGGGTTTGTTTGTGTAGTTTTTATATAAACCTATCATTGCTCGTTATGATGATTTTCATACTCGCTGCTTGCTCACTGCTTGCTCACTGTAAGAAACTGTGATGATATGGATATATATATATATTGATATATCTAATTCAGTCTATTGTGTCTCAGTCACAGTAAAATCCCCTCCCCTTAAGGAGGAGGAGGTGACTAGTCGTCTCACACGATGGTCTCCAGTGTATGTGGTCATCTCTGATTCAGAGGATGAACATGATGACCCACCTAAACTGACTAGATTCGAGGAGATCATGAAGCCAGCAGCTAACATTGAAAGGGGATTCGAGCAACTTGAGAATAACAAGATTGAAGGGAATAGAATTATTGAAGTGTGTGTGGAATTATTTGAAGGAACAGATGAATTTGTCAATTATAGACAAAAGATGTGCGGGGAAAAGGCAAAGGAACCTGAACATTCTCTGCTGCTATCTTTGATATGCTTTTTGCTCATTTTCTGTTATATGTTGCGTCTTGCTTGCAAAGATGTAACATTACTGAAACATATTCTCTGACAGTTGTTTGACCTATGCTAGTTCTGTATGACTTCTGATTTTTTATTACTACTAATTAGTTGGTTTCAAATATTACATTATTATCGTGCTGGGAAAAAAGTAACTGAACTCAAGTTTAGAGTGTACCATTACCTAGCGTAGTTAAATGCATGTTTGGATAGTGGATATGTGAATTATCCTCTCTTTTTTCATTCTCCTATGGGTGGAGAATATGGGAGAACTTATCACATACTGTACCAGCTTGCTTTAGTTAGGAATTACAAATTCCCTTGTCCATTCAACTTAGGGGATATTGACTAACACGGTAACACCGTTAACTTCCGGTAAATAAGTGAATGTCGAGGAAGAACCCAAAATACCCCCCCCCCTTTGTAGCTAAAATACCAAGATATCACCGTTCAGGTAGATAATCCCAAAATGCCACCATTTTAAAACCTCATTTTGGTCTTGAGTTTTCTAAGCAGTGCAACCCGTTTTCAACTTGAGGTTTCAGTGTGTTTTAGGCTCAAAAAGCAATTTTTTATAGTTTTTTCCTAAAACATTGATTAACCTTGAATTAGAGTTGACAAAAATTAGTTCGTTCTATGATATCTTTGAATAAAGATTTTTGTTTGTTTTTGGTTTTGTGAATTGGTTAAGAACATCATTTGCAGTTAATTTATGCTGGTATAACAAAATGAAATTTTGCTTTGGGGTTTTATCGTCGTTGCTACTGGTAACGCTGGTGATATTTTGCAGATAAACAGGAGGGTCGTACTGTGAGAAGTTTCACTTACTAAATGTTAAAGTTATCATAGGGGATAGTTATGGGGAAGTTTCTCTAACACTAAATCTAGCTGGAAAAAGTTAGAAAAATGTTAACAGTTAACGGATAAAATTGGATGATAACATACCATAAACCTCAGGTATGAATTCATGGCAACCCACATGTATGTGTTTTATGAAAAATAAATAAATTTATGTTTAATTGATAGTTTACGAAAAAAGTTCAAAAATAGTAGCATTCCACAAACCTTTTTTTATTCTTCAGGCCAATGTGTATTATACGAGGTTGCATTGCAGAGAAACCTCAAGACTAAAATGAGGTTTCAAAACTGTGGCATTTTGGGATTTCTCACCAAAAGTGTGGTATTTTGGTATTTTAAGTACGACATAGAGGCATCTGGGGTTCTTCCTCAGTGAATGCCATTTTAGTATTTTAATTCTTCCAAAGGGATGGTGGTTTCTTCTCACTTGTTTTTCTTTATTCTTTTTTTTTTGTTTTTTTTGTTTTTTGTTTTTTTTTTTGTTTTTTTGTTTTTTTTTTTTCTGTTTTGCAATTTTATTTATAGTTTTCTTCCTTCTTCTTTTTTTATTGTTATATTTAAATAACGGTAGTTAACAAATGTAAGTCAATTTGGCTGGTTAGTCATCTCATTATAATCTCCATATTCGGTTTTCTCAAGCTTCTCTCTAATGTGTTCTTGGTGTTCATCTCAACCAAGCTTGGAGCTAGGTAAATCGTCTCCCTAGTTTCGTTTCAAGCACTCAATGCATATGAATGTCTTTATTATCTATGTTTCATGTCTCCAATGAATTCTTAAGTTTACTGTTCATTGTGGATTCATGGCTGATACCTGTCATTAAGCACTCACTCTTTCACTTATCTCATGTTTGTATTCTCAAGCTTCAAACAACTTTCTGGGCAGTGAGTTTCTGGGCTATGTTCGAAATTTTATAATGTTCTCCTACTTAATTTTTTTCCCTTCTTTTGGAGAGTATACTCCAATGGGAGCATTCAAAGTCGAACCATTCTCTTACTCTCCAGTTATTTAATCATGAATTTTCAAAGCTTACTACTGTACCCTGTTCTGTTCTTATTCTGAACAGTTTGCTTATTTCTGGTATTACTAAATTTTAACCACCATTTTCATGAACCAAACTTGAAATATTTTAAAATAGACGCTCAGAGCCTTCATTATCAAGAAGAATAACCCTTATAGCTATTGTGAGGAAATAGATACAAGCTTTCAAAGTGGACTATATGCGGATTCGATTTTCTATGGACCAATTCTGTAATTATTTTGAATCCATTCTATTTGGGGGAGTTTGGATGTATCAATTGGAAAGTTGGATTTCGACTTATAAGTTGAAATGTTGATACTTTTTTGGTTCTTTTAAGTTGAAACACCAGTTGTGGGGATCAGCACAGTGTCCGCTTTGCTCAAGAATGACCATAGCCTCAAGGCTGAGACTGAGTGGAAACGTAGGGTTGTCATCTTCATCCTTGGTTGTTGCGGGCTACTTACCGTTAGAATACTCTTTGCGGAAGCACGATGCCACTTGTTAGAACCAAGAAGATTGATTAGACGAAGATGAAGAAGAAGAACAACAGAACGATATAAACCAAAGTCGCCTAAACCAAAGTCGCCGGTCACCAAAAGTCCTCGCAGAAGAACTACGCGAATGAATACCCGTAACATGCAGAAAAGGATTTGGCAATTGTGTCCGTGAAATAAGTTATTGCTTTCTTTAATAACATTTTGCGCAAACCCATTTTCATAGTGTTTCGCTGCTCTTTTTCTTAACTAAACTTCACCTAACAGGGGTCTCCTATCCAATAAATGTCAGTTGACATACCCGTTACGCCTAAAGCAAAGTTTCCGTTCATTAAAATTCCTCGGACAAGGACTACGCCAATGAATATCCGGACAAGGTCAAGTGAGACCAAGTTAGGCCTCGCCGACCGCCCTATTGATGATGACTTCAAGTACCATGAGTATGTTACACATTTTCAATGATTGGTCTAAGCCTTGAGTTATAAATATGCATCTTTCTCTTTACGCAGCCGCCTCGTATTTTTTTGCAGTCTGTTGATAGTACATGTTGGAAAGACCACAAAAAAATTGCATCGTGGGTTTTCTTGGGAATTACAGTATGAACAGTGGTTCAGTTGCATGGTGAGTCTGATGACATGCTGCATAAACCTATTTGACACGTTATTCAGTCGTTGATACTAAACCAGTCTTGGATTCTTCCCCGCATCTATGCTTCAAAGGTTATTGATTGCATGGCACGCGTTGTTAGGAATTCGAATACTCGAGATACAAGAGAAACCAAGAACAACAAGAGTAAGATTAAGAACACAAGAGTTACGTGGTTCACTAGTTTTGAGACTAGCTAACCCATGGCCAAACCAAACCAATATATTGATGAGAAGCCAAACCAATTACAAGCACTCTGATACGGCTCACTCGTATTTAGTATTATTAATTATTTAGTTGTTATCACAATATTATTTATTAGTTAGTTTATTTACGTAATTAGTTAATAGCATTATTTATTTATTTAGTAGACCAGGCTGGGAACATAAGAGTCTACGGTTAGGGTTAGTTTGTCTATTAAGCAATTGCGGTTTCAGTGTTTTGATTATCAATGAATAATATCAAAATTTGAGAGTGTTTTTGTGTGTGGGTTAAGAAACCTAGTGTGTGTGGATACTTGATAGTGTCTAGAATTACTATCACGTTAGGTAAACCCTAACACACCCACTACTCAAAGTCACAACCCTAGAATCTATATATACTAGTACAAGACTTGGAGCCAAAGCAAAGACGCAAAAATAATCTGAGACGAAGTTGGAAACAAACAAGCCGCCCCATCCAACATGTAAATCCAAAGGACTCTTGCTTTGACCGACTATCAAAAAAAGAGACCAAATCTGTCCCAAAAACAAATTTCCTTCAAGCCTAGTTTGTGTTTTTCACCAATTAATGTAAGACTCTTAACTTTTACCTTTCACAACCATTCACAAGCACAACAGTGATACTCCACGCCAAGCAAGCACCAAAGCCTAGACTTATCTCGTGCTTTGCATGCACCAACCTAAAGCTACAATTCGAATCAACAACAAAAAACCCAAAAAACCTCCCCCTTGATTCAAACCCTATAGCTACCGATCAACAAATCCAATCCGAGCATATTCTGAATTTGCGGAATTGAACACGCTCCCAATACGCCCCCAACAAGCGCATTTATGCATCTAGAACAGACACAAAGACAATGCGTTCCAATAAACGCTACCCTAATACACCATGACACAATGCATGCCCCAAGGTCGCGCCAATGACACTTCGCGATAAAGTGTCTATCAAAAAATGTCATGCCAATTTGCGCCGCCATCCGCACCAATGCGCACAAAAACCAATAATTGAAGGGCCCTTAATCCAAGATCCAATCGCGCCACGAACCTATGCGTGTTGTGCGCAATAACAAGCCCCCAATTCGCGTTCCCAACAACACGTGCCCATCCTCCATGCTCGGAGCGTGAACCGCCCCCAAGGGGCCGAGAGAGTTTCATCGTCCTCGATCCTCCCTTTTCCTCCCTCTGAAGCGAGAGCTACAGAAGTCCGATTCTTGGGAGACTCCCTCTGCTAATGACCTTCCACCCTCAATTCGCTAGGTGATTCGAGTCGCATTCACCAATACTTGAATCATCCTAGTTGTACTTGCATAAAATACTTTGGTTGGAAAAGCACACGCTAGATCCCTCCCCCGAAGATGTTGTATGCTTGACCAAACTGATAGAATACGAATGCGGAAGCACGATACCACTTGTTAGGAACCAAGAAGAGTTATGAGAATAAGAACAAGATGAAGAAGAACAAACAATGATTTAACTTGGTTCACTAGTTTTGAGTCTAGCTGCGTCCACGGCCAAAACAACTGATGAGAGAGCCAATTACAATTAACGAGACACCACACTCATCAATAGAAGAGTCTACTACTGACTTGTGCACAACGCAACGTCCAAATATTGCCAAAACAAACAAGGAAACAATTCCAAAAACTGCCCAGACCCGGTATAGGTCGCACGAATAGTAAACATGGTCGCACGAACATAACAGGTCACCAAGCCAGGACGAACCGCCACCTAATCAAGGTCGAACGACCTCTGAGCAACCCAATTCATGCAACTTTGATTCATATGCCTCCTATATAGTTGCTTTTCCAATTTGATGCTAAGTTTTTGATCACCCAATTCATAGCTGCTACAAATCATGTGTATTCTAAGTGATCTCGGTCTATGTCATCAGAGATCAGTAGGAACTACAATGGAATAATTTGGATTTTTTGGGTCAAGGAAGTGAGCCTGTCCGTGAAGATCTTACTCTTCATATCTCAAAAACAATGCCTGAATAGTTTGATATTTTTCAGGTTGAACTCCTTTAACTGCTTCACTTGAGGTCTCTCTCCAAGGCATTGAACTTACAATTTGAGTCTACCAAGTTGAATACCAAAGAAGATGTTCATGTAAAAGTTTTCACTGCATTTCAGGCACTTAAATGTAATTATTGCAACAATATGCATAATGCTGGATCTGGTTTATGTCTAATGGAGATTCTGTTCGTAGTACTAATTAGTGGAGGTGTATTAAGTGGGGGTGTAATATGATTTGTGCAGTAGTAATTGGCGAGATTAAAGGTCGAGTACCTTCTTGAAAATTGAAGAGAATTTTCCAATATGTGTCGTAGATGAAGAAAATTGATGTTCCCACAGCAGCTGCATAAATCCAAGGGCTAATCGATCACTTGAAATTACCTCACCAAACGATGGGTCCTGCTCTACCATCCTCAAATACATTATAACATTTGGAACTCTCGTCATATATGTAGCGTGAAAGTTGTAGCCATGTTCTGTTTCAAGGCAATTGCATGACCTTGTGGGTAGCTGGGCTCTATTTTTAAGCCGATGCCACTGATATGCATTACCATTTAGTAATTAAACTTGGTTGCTCTAATGTTTTGAATCAGTTCTATGCTCATAATTCTCACAATCGTGACCCTATACTGGATTTGTGCAGGCATATATCCACTGGGTTCCGCAGCTATGTCACACTGCAGTATGTCCCGGACCAACCAACAGGGCT
The DNA here is from genome assembly GCA_023055425.1 of Linanthus parryae. Taxonomy (NCBI): domain Eukaryota; kingdom Viridiplantae; phylum Streptophyta; class Magnoliopsida; order Ericales; family Polemoniaceae; genus Linanthus; species Linanthus parryae. The sequence continues at coordinate 26,038,382 of JALGPY010000011.1, read as the reverse complement.
GCTGATATTGCCAAGCATGATTGTGCTCCAGGTTCTAATTGTCGCTTTCCCCGTGTTTTCTATTTCCAGATAAACAATCTCCATGTTTACTCCTGTGTTTACCGAGCCTACTTTGATTGTGGACTGTAGGGGTGTTTTCTCCCTCATGAATGCTCTATTTTTTTATTTTGGAAATTTTCAACAGTATATGTATATCATTGTCCCTAAGTTACCTCAAACACTGATCTTTCTTGACGTGTAAGGGAATTGGATTGCTGAACCACATACCGTATGGAATTAGGTACATGATGCTGAGATTGCTGAATCCCATACCACAAGAGGTACATCATAGAATTTTGACGTATGTTCTGTGTTGTAATTCATATCAACATCATTGAGGGTTTGGTGATAAATCTAAAAGAGTTCAGTGCAATGTATTACTATGTTTGGTTTAACTTCCCTTATAGCGTGTGTTGTGAGTCGAAGAAAAATTCTTGCGGGTAAGATAATCCATAGAAACTGTCGCTAACTTTACAAGAGAATCCTAATTACACCATACGTTAAATATATTAAACGAATAGAAATCATTCAATGGATCTAAAGTTTGATCCAAATCGCCACTGTTGTTCAGTATATTGTTGGCTCTGAAGGTTGTGGGAAAGATAGTCCAGGCGATGTGATGTAATTTGTGATATTAGGCTGGTAGTCTTGAAGTATGTAGAATGTTAGTAATAATAACGTCTATATATATATATGTACGCAAACATCTATCAGCGTATATAAATTCGCTAATGATTAGTCTTTTGGTAATATATCAAGCAACGTATGTATATTATCGCTTAATTTTTGTATGTCAAGATGTAGAATGTTAGTAATAATAAATTCTATGTATATGTACACAAACTCTATCAACATATAAATTTGCTAATGCTTAGTCTTTTGTTAATCTATCAAGCAACGTATGTATATTTTTATATGTTTACTTTAAATTTACATACTCCTATATTGTATGAACACAGCCTAATGCGATAAACTACAACCAAACCAATACAAATTTGGTCAGTACTAAGATAAACGCTAGTACAGGTATTTATGCAAAATGACAAGTTTAATTCCCCTTAAAAAACCAAAGTAGACTAAAAATCTATTAAGTTAACTATATGTAATATTCATCTGTTTCGGAGTTGCTATACAACATGCCAATCTTTCTCATACGGTTATGCTAACAAATCATTTATCATACATTTACAATGAAATCAGAACCAAACACAACGTGCAAAGTGTTACGCGACTTCAAGAAATTATAATTGTTAGGGGAATATCCTCTACTATAATCTTATGTTATCTGCATCCTCCCATGTCTTCATCCATTACCATAATAATGTCTTGATATTTTTTATTGTTTATGTGTGACTTTCATGGTGCCAAATACACTTAACTAGGAATATTTAACCTTCTTCTGTTTCGTCTCATTCTTCCACTTTTGAGTTTTACCACTATTCATCAGGCCGCTTTGACTCGATGATTTGATTAGCAATACGATGCATTTTTTTGGTAAATTTTCATGGTGTTGTACAGTAAACTTTACTCTACGACACATGAAAAATTATCGAAAAATTGCAACGTTTTGTTATCCAAATCACCGGGTCAAAGAGACATGCCTACGGATGAAAAAGTCAAAATTGGTGGTTTGTCGATAATGTACATACGTTGCTTGATAGTCTGTTTTCTCTTAAAAAAAACAACAACTCTTCCGCTACTACACCTCCTTGGCATTTTCAACTCAAAAACGTTTCCCCTTCCACCATGTTGTATTATCAAGCAGAGAAAAAAGTTCCATTTCAACCCCACACTACCTTCTCAGCCACGATCATCTCATCTACTTGGACAATCTCGCTAATACAACTATGTCCTCGCCTCTTCCTCCGGCGACATATCTTCTTTGATATCGGTAACTGAATCCGTGGAGGCCAACTATCTGCTATGTTCTTGTAAGTATCCTACCTCTGTTGTTTCTAATGAAACCCTACTCAATAGTTTTATTAACTTTACTTCGTATATATACAAATTGGTGTTGTTATACAACCAAACTTCAGAGATCGGTATAATACCTCACCTTTTCCAATTTGATTAGGTTTTTATTGAGTAATGAACTTATATAATTGGGCACTTATATTTCTTGGTTCCATCACTGCTCTGGTTTCTGGTTTGGGTAACTAATTGTTCACCTTTTTCCTTTATTTCCCAATTGTAACAACCAAAGCTGAAGTTGCAGTTAACAGAATAATTAAGTCTTAAAATCTTGTAAACATATACTCTATATACATTATTTGCAGTTGTACCATCTTTTGCACTAAATATAGTGATTGAATTTTCAGGCTACACTTATGTACTTTAGTAGATTACCGCTAAATTGTTTTCCGCATCTTCCATTCAGATATTCCATTGGCAGTAGTGTAGATACCACCAACATATTAAAAACATGGGTACCAACAGGATGATTTCATAAATTTTATACGTGTATAAAGCGTATTGTTCGTAGGCTCTTAGCCATAATTTCTTAACAAATAACTTTGTGTTCTAACTATCCTTATGCATGCGAACAGAACTGTAGTAATTATTCTTGGAAAATGGTGTAATCTTGTAATGAACCAAACAGTTGTTGATTGAACACTGGAAAAAAAACATTGACTGAAATAGCAAATGCATGAGTTAATTATACAAATTTAGCAGTATACATCACAGTCAAATCATGGAATCGTCTAAAATGTACCGACATATGGCCCGTCTGATAAATCTGCATGAGGCACTGAACTATCCAAAAATTATACAAAGCCAGGAATAAATTGTTGTGCAGTTTAAAAGGAAGTGTTTTCCTTAGACGTACACGCAATGATCATACGAAATAATTAATTTACGATTCCTATAATTGTAACTGTGCCCTAACGCAAAAACTTCCTACCAAATGACTTACCTAATTAGGAATTGACATATATAGCCGCGAACTACATACCTGCATTTCCATCAACATATAATATAACTCCGATTAAATTTTACCAATCACACTTGTTTGAAATTCTGAATTCTCCCCTAATTGATACAGAGTTACAATGAAAAATGAAGATATGAATACCTCGGCATTTCACACCGACGACAAGTTGTCGCCAACAAATTTCTTCAGCCACAGGTGAAGAACGGAGAAATTGGCGTCCACTTCTTGTCGCTGACAAATCTGCATCAGAAATGGCTGATCTCGCGGACCAAAAAATTGATCGAGCCAATGAAGTTATTAAAATATTGGAACCGAAGATCCCATTTAAACAAGAAGAACTTCAGCTAGCCAAGAAAAAAAACAGAAATATTGGAACGGGAAATTGCATTGGATATGGAATAATTTGATGTCGAGATCAATTTCATAGTCAGGCTGGAAGAATATAAAGAAAAATTATGTAAGGACCATTAGAGTACCTCTACGAACTCTTCTGCCAAAAGAAAATGAGACGATGACTCTCCCTAGCCTACGCAGTCAAGGATTGCAAAGGAGTAAGATACTATCATGCAGCATCCTACTACTGAAGCTAACTATCATGCATTAACATATTTATGTAGTATAGATTACAAACACATGCAAACGTTGCAACTTTTTCTTAGTTATGTGGGTATTGATCACTATGCCATATGCAAACGTTGCAGCTTTTACATATTTAAAATATACTAAATCCCATCTTATGCTCCGTGAGTGGGTTTGATGTTATGCTTTGCTATGATGTTATTATCCGTTTTTGCTTATATGCATGTTTTTATTTAATATATCAAATCATGTATTTCGATCCCCTGCTAAATGTTGTGCGCGATGACACTCTATTAAACCAAAAAGTACTGCCTCCAACCACATATCTTCATATGGAGATCTAGTTGTTCCTACTGATTCTAAAGAACCAAATAGAATAAGAAAATAAAGTTTAGTACATGCCTCAAGTGGATTAGAATACTCGTGACGAAGGATATTGAAGAGGATGAAAAAACAGTGATGAAATATATGACGAAGTCAATGAGATGAAAGAGGATATTGCAGGACTACTGGAGGGGTGTTGGAATATTGATGGTCACGTGAATCAAGCAGCACTCAATAGGCAAAAAACATGGGAAGCAAAAGGACACAGATCTCAGCAAGCCATGTTGCAAGAATACACTACAACAGACGACCCGCCAACCCCAAAAATGCAGGATGTATTATGAAAAACGAGGTCAGAAGTCAGGTAAACAAAAGAAAGCCATGGTGCGGCGGAATGATTGAAATGTGGTAAAACTTCTTTGTGCAACTTATATTATGCGATTGATATGGAGTCTGGTAGATAAATATTGAATTACTTGTGTGGTGCCCATACAAGGAATATTCGTTTTGTTCTATCCTATGTTCAACACTATAAATATTCTGTAGCGTGGTTTCATTTGGAAATACTACGATCCAAACTTTCTTCTCTGTTGAAGATCTCTAATCTTTTTTTTTCATAAACTGTACTTGCGTAAAATACTCTATGAAAAGCACGCGCTGGATCCTTCCCCCAAAGATGTTGCATGCTTGATATAAGCTTCTAACTGATAGAATATAAATGCGGAAGCACGATACCACTTATTAGAAACCAAGAGGAGTGACGAGACTAAGAACAAGATGAAGAACAACAAACAGAAGTATTTAATTTGGTTCACTAGTTTTGAGACTAACTGCGTCCACGGCCAAAACAACTGATGAGAGAGCCAATTACAATCAACAAGATACAAAACTCATCAATAGAAGAGTCTACTACTGACTTGTGCACAAAGCAACGTCCAAACGTTGCCAAAACGAACAAGGAAACAATTCCAACCCAGACGAGGTAAAGGTCGCACGACTGTTCAACATAGTCGCACGAACACAACAGGTCACCAAACCAGGACGCACCACCTCTCAATCCCGGTCGCATGACCTCCGAGCAACCCAATTCACGCAGCTTCGATCCCTATGCCTCCTAGCTCGTTGCTTTGCCAATTTGATGCTAAGGTATTGATCACCCAATACATAGTTGCAACAAATCATTGTGTACTCTAAGTGGTCTTTGTCTATATCATCAGACATCAATAGGAACTACAATGGAATAATTTGACGTCGTCTTATTTGTTAGGAAAAGGAAGTGAGCATGTCCGTGAAGATCTTACTCTTCATATCTCAAAAAGAATGCCTAAATAGTTTGATATTTTCAAGACGAACTCCTATAAATGTTGCGCTTGAGGTCTCTCTCCGAGGCATTGAACTTACAATTTGAGTCTACCAAGTTGAATACCAAAGCAGATGTTCATGTACAAGTTTTCACTGCATTTCAGGCACAAAATGTAATTATGGCAACAACATTCATAATGGTGGATCTGGTTATATGCCTAATGGAGATTCCGTTCGTAGTACCAATAAGTGGATGTGTAATAAGTGGAGTTGTAATATCATATGTGTAGTAGTAATTGGTGAGATTAAAGGTCGGGGTACCTTCTTGAAAATTAAAGAGAATTTTCCAATATGTGTCGTAGATGAAGAAAATTGATGTTCCCACAGCAGCTGCGAAAATTCAAGGACATATCGATCACTTGAAATTACCTCACCAAACAATGGGTCCGGTTCTACCATCCTCAAATTCATAATAATAATACACGTGAATTTGATCGCTGCTGCCACAAAATGTAGTGGTATGTGGGGACAAATCTTTACGATCTAGCGACTGCAAAACTCTGTAAAACATTTATCAGAAGTGTTGTGATCCGGGCACAACTTATAGAACGGTGAATTGGACGAAATAAGATCACACGAACATACCTGATATAACATGGATCAGTTCAAATGATGTGGAAAGTGCACCTCAGGGGAAAAATATCCAATTGTAGTTATGGATAATGATGATGACTCTTAAAATGAAGTGACGAAGAGGAAGATTTTCATGAGCAGTTGATATTTTTGGTAAGGAGTTCTTACTAGCTTGAAAAGCTCAGTATGAACACAGAAATGAAGCTTGGATCAAGATTTTACAAAACGGACGAGGCTGACGATTCTATTGCGGTTGCGTATATTGGAAGATCAAACTTTTTGAAAGTTCCTCAATCAATGGCTGTCGTGAGTTACGAAAACTTTGATAGATCAAAATTCGTGACTAATCACCAATCAATGGTTGTCGTGGGTTCTCTGATAAACTAAAAGTTTATAAGAAAATTCCTCAATCAATGGCTTCCGTGGGTTCTCTGCTAAACGAAAAATCACGAATTCTCCTTATTCAGGTGAAAAAAGCTTCATGCACCAATGATCCAATTGTAGTTTGGGATAGTGATGATGACTCCAAAAATGAAGATGACGAAGACGAAGATTTTCAGGAGCAGTTGTTAGAAGAGAATTTTTTTGGTTAGGAGTTCTTAGTAGCTGGAAAGGCGAGTATGGACAGAGAAATAAAGCTCGGATCACGGTTTTATAAAACAGAAGCAGCTGAGGTATCAGTCACAGTTGCGTGTAACGAGATTGGAATATATCGGACGCATCAAAGTTCTTGAGAATTCCTCAATCAATGGTTGTTGTGGGTGAAAGTGTGAGTGTGAAGGTGCTAATGCAACTAAGATACTCTAGAGGGGGGGGGGGGGTTGAATAGAGTATGCCAAATTTTTGCAAAACTCGCTAGGAAGATGAAAACTTGTGAAAACTGTGAGGTTCAAGGCCTTGAAAACTAGTTCAAGCCCTTGAAAGAAACGCAGTTTGTATAAAGCAAGTAAGCCTTTTTCAAGGCCTTGAAAACAAGTTCAAACCCTTGAAAAATAGACATTTTTGTATGCTGCAAATACTATGAAGAAGAATGAAATGAAAATGCAAGAGACACATGATTTATAGAGTTCAGTCCACTTGGACCTACGTCTCTACCTCAGGGATTAGATCCCTGCAGGATTTTCAACACAATTCTTATTAATCAAAAGCTAAGACCTAGAACTTGAGCACAGAGAGTTCCCTTACTCTGTTACAGCTTGTGGTTTTCCCTAACCTGTCTAGTACCTGCTCTAGCTAACTGATTAACTAATAATTCTCTATATTTCACTTTGAACAATCCTTGAGAATGAATATAGAGATAATAAAGAAATGATCTACCAATGGAGTACAATACAAAAGAACACTTAGAGTGTAGAAAATGCAGCGAAGTATGCAGTGATCTTCTGTGAATGGATTGGAAAAATGATGAACTTCTTTGATGCTTGTCAATCCAGAAATCTTTCTCTCTTTTTCCCCGTTGAGTGTTGTGTTTTATTTCTTCAGAATTGAGCTCTATTTATATTCAAACAGCTCTGCAGATCGTCCCATATTTTAAGCAACAAACTTCCTATTTTGTAGGCAACAGAGTTTGACTTCTTTGACATCTTCTCCAACGATTGGATGATCACAATATTCAGAGATTTTGTTGTGATCTTTCGTTTAAACACCTTGAGAAGTTGTCATCCGAGTCTGATTGATCATAGGATCAAAGTGTCCAACTATTTCCAAAACTGCATAAGTTAAGTTTAGGAAACAATCCTGCAAAACTTGGAAATAAAATTTCCCGCAATATCAAAGTCAAACAGATGATATTCTATGTTCAAATGTGTTAGAATAATTTTATTTCCATCATCTAATAAGAGTGAATCAAACATATGAAATATAGAGAGGGAATCACCTCAGAGAGCTTGCAGAAAACTCCCCCTGAGAATGTTCAAACAGGTTTAAGCAGTTTCAAGGCTTTGAATCCAGTTTCAAGGCTCTGAGAACAGATTCAAGGCCATGAAATAGCTGAACTATTCCAAGCCTTGTACAACCTGATCTTACAGCGGGTTCTCGGATAAACGAAAAAAATTTAGAAGATCATAGCTCTTCAGAATTCCTCAATCAATGGCTGTCGTGGGTTCTGAGACAAACGAAAACTCTGGAAAATCAATGTTCGTGACAATTCCTCAATCATTGGCTGTCGTGGGTTCTTTTTCCAAGCACAGGTGATTCAAGTTTCACGGCTTCAAACACATTTCATATACCATGGTTTGTGAAAGATACTCCGCTCAACGTATTCTTGATACATGTTACCGTTTCATGGTTCACCGGCTACAGCAAGTCACCGGTCATGAAATTTCATGAATAGTACCGGGTATTACTTGTTTTTCGTGAAAACCCGACCCATATCGTGTTTTTTCGCATAGAAACCTTACCCTAAACATAGTTAAGGTTTTAGGTTAACAAAATCAATTTTAAAGATCACTATGTCTGTGTCGACTTCTGTAGGTCGACTTTCGACCTATTCATATCTACAGTTTACCTAGACAAATAGACAGTCGACCTGCATAGGTGATAACTCCCATTTATGAGTTATCTGTGAGCTTATATTAGAATTTATTAATTTGAGTTTCTATAATATTGAGCACGTTTTAGCCGACAAAGCCTATGTAGTATCAAAATGATGAGTTTGAGCTTAATTGTGAAATCCGGGCGTTTTCATGCATAAATAGATATTAAATGACATATATAATCGCTTGGTATAGTTGTTCATGTTGTCTTGACAGGAACGGATTCTTAGCGGTTGATTGGAGGCATGAAACAAACTTCGGAAGCAACGGGAGCTAAAGCGGAGTAAAGAGACGCAAAGTTGGAGAAGCTAGAATGACCAGTCCCCACTATTTCGCCCATATCTTGAGTTATACAATGAATTTTGGAGTGAGACCGGCGGAAAATGAAAGTAGACTTCAAGAGCTTTCCAACGATATGTCACGGAGCTAAATCGGAGATCGGACGAAGAAGTTACGACGTTTTGAAGTTAGAGCTGTCGCTGATGTGCGTTCAAACGCACATTGTGCGTTCAAACGCAGCCCCGAAGTCAAAATTAACTTATGTACGCATGCAAGATTGGTGGCCAAACGCAAAAACTAAGTCCCGGAGGCCGAAAAAGGGCGGAAATTGGCTAAACGCAAGAAAGTGCAGAAAATTGGCTAAGTATGTGAGTTCAGACGCACATTGTGCGTTCAAACGCACAACACTGTGCAGCAGCAGACAGGGAAAACTGGCCAGAAAATGACTAAGTATGTGCGTTCAAACGCACATCCTGCGTTCAGACGCAGGAAACTTCAAATTTCAGAAAGGACAGAATCAGGCAGAAGTCAACCAGAAGACTAAGTATGTGCGTTCAAACGCACATTGTGCCTTCAAACGCATGTCCAAAAAGTCAACAGAAGTCAAAGTCAAAAAGTCAACTCTCAAAATGTGCGTTCAAACGCAGCCTTTGTGAGTTCAAACGCAGGTCAAGATTTCCATAATTTTCTGAAGACGGTGGAAATGTTCAAATTCGTCAGAAAAGTCAAAGGCGGCCAAAATTGAGGACAGAACAGGAATTTCAGCACAGGACTATGGAAACTTCAGCAGTATATAAAGGAGCTCTGCCCAGCAGTTTCAGGATACAACATATACAACACAGAGAACACAGGATACACAGAATACACAGAATCAGAGTCAGACACAGAAGAGACAGGGAGCACCGGAACAGTCCCGGAAATTGCCAGATTTCCGTCACCTGTTTGATTCTCTTCTCTTCTTTATGTTAGTTTTTATTAGCTAAACTTTTGACCTAGGTTCTCGGTGAACCTAGGGTTTATGATTTCAGCAACTTAGTTTATCCCGACTTTGGATTCATGATTGTTTAAATCTTAATACAGTAGAGGTTTTGTTTATTATTCTGTCTTTGGTTTTTACTATTTATGCATGAACGGAGTCATGAACCTGGATTGCTACAGACAGGATCTGGTGCGCGAGAGTGGCCAGTGAGAGTTAGGAAGAGAAGACTGAATTTAGTTTCCTGCCTTGATGGACCGAGAGGTGAAGAGAATCAGGGAACTAGCCCAGAAGCATTAGACCAACTGCTAGAAGTTTAGGGGGAGACCGAGAGGATAACATGTAACCCTAGCAGACTTAGAACGAACCTGCAGATCTAGGTGGACCGATAGGACCCGAAAATCTGCAGGAGAGTGACAGGTGCATGAGACCGAGAGGAGATTGTATCAATGGTATGCTGGCATAAACAAAACTGCTGTGTGTTTCTGAATCGGAAAAACTGAAAAGCTGAATAGTAACCCTAAGGGATCCTGGAGCTTAGATCGTTAATTTATCAGTTTCCTACTTCAATATATTTCCAGAAAATTACCGAAAAGATCGTTTAATTTTGTTATTACGTTCAGTACTTAGTTTAGATAAATCAACTAGAAATCCCTCCTTCTACTTTTTACGTTTTTACTCTTTAAGCCTACTTTCTGAATAAGGAGTAACACTGTCCTCGTGGAATCGATAACTCGGGGTTGAAATACCAACCCTATATTACTTGAACCGTGCACTTGCGGTAACACGTAAGAAATCGTGTCAATAGGTCGACATACCATTCTGGCATGTGGACCAGTGCATGTCGACTATCGACTAGTTCAGGTCCACTGTCGACTTAGTGAAGTCAACTGTCAGCTTCACCAGGTCGACTGTCTCCACCGGCATTTCAAGCTCTCGAGTTCTAAATAAGGGTATTTTGGTACTTCAATTTAAAACAGGGGTAACTAATAAGGGTACGTTTGTACTTTCAACAATAAGTGGGTTAGTTACATATGTTGGTGCTTTGCTGAAATGGGTTATACCCCTTGTGCTTTGTTACAATTGTTTTCAAACTTAGTGCTTATGAGCACTGTAGCCCAACCGTTTGGAGAAACTTGGCCTTAGAAAATGCTTCGAACTCTATGGTAAAACTAGTTTGCTTCAACTATGAGTATTTCTTCCTTTCCAATTAGTTCTTTCCACGAAGTACCTTTTTAGTTGTAAGACTGCACTCACTAGTCTTGCCACCAATGACAATATTTTCTGATTATTGTTGGTAAAATTGGTTCATTGTATATGATTAAGATAGTTACGAATACTGTTTTACTAGGCAAGAAATTGATTATCCTATGGGAAAATAATTTATGGAACTAAAAGGAATTGTCCGACAGATGATTACTGATGCTGCAATTTAGTCTTCGGACAAACAACGCCTGATTGATGAGATTCAGCGCTTAGGCGTCTTTTACCATTTTGAGTACGAGATAGAAATTGAGCTGAACAAGATCTACACAGATTTGAGTGACGACAAATACAATGACATTGATATTGGCATTGTGGCATTGGAATCAGATTACTGCGGCAACTGTTCCTGATTTTAGTTTCATCACCCATTTGTGTAATCGGATTTACTTACGACCAAAGTAGACAATGGTATATACAATGTACACGTTAGGAGGTGTGGAGTACACGCGTGCACACAACTATGCTAATGTCTTGGACAACGAACTCCCGGACAACTGCGGGGGTTCGGGGGAGGAGCCCCCGACAAGGGTCCAGGGGCAGCACCCCCGGTGGGGTCAAAGGGGCAAAAAACACATAGGAACGGACTGAAATTGGATTTCAGAAGTTTTATTGCTTCACAAAAAACGTCTCCGATTTATTTTTCCGTTGAAAAACGGACTGAAATATGGCGGTTATAACCGCCAAATTAACCGCCTTGTCTCCCTCTCTATTTTTCAGTTTTGTTTGAATTCAAAAACACAGAGGAAATCCATATCCTTTCTTGAAGTCTCTGTTTTATCTGATATTTATTTCGTTTGTATACCACCGAAATACTTTAATCTGAGAGTGATCTACACGACTCAGAGATTATCTAGGACAATTGATTCCCATACTCACACACCCAAAATTCCTACAAAGATTAAAGTATTCTGCATCATGACGAATGACAACACTGTTCAGGACATGACGAGCAAGTTCATGAAACTGGAGAAGTTCGAGGGGCAGGATTTCCGAAGGTTGCAGAAGAATATGCACTTCCTATTGACGGCGCTGAAGGTTGTGTACGTTCTCACCACCCCGATGCATGAATTCGTGGAGGAGGAAATCTTGGAACAGACAAGGAGATCAAAGTGGGAGAATGATGACTACATCTACCGCGGATACATTCTTAACGCTATGTCATATTCCTTGTTTGATGTTTATCAGAATGTTGAGAGTTCAAAAGAACTAGGGTTTTATTTTGAATCAAAATACATGGTTGAAGATGATTCAAGCAAAAAATTTCTGGTCAGTAACTGGAACAATTACAGAATGGTTGATTCAAGGCCTGTGATGGAGCAATATCATGAATTGCTCCGAATCCTAGGGCAGTTTAATCAACACAACATGAAAAATGGATGAATCAGTTTTTGTTTCTAATGTGATTGATAAACTGCCTCCATCATGGAAGGATGTTAGGCATAAGTTGAAGCACAAGGAGGAAGAATTTCCTTGGTCCAATTGGGCAGTCACTTTCAGATTGAACAGTCCTTGAGGGATCAATAAAGTGACAAACCCAAAGACAAACTTACTGCTGATCCAGGTTCCGTAAATATTATGGAGGAAGGGGATTCTTCGAAGGGAAAGAAAAAATCTGGTAAAAAGAAATTTAAACAGCAAGACAAGAATCCTAACAAGAAGCCAAAGACTGCTTGTTGGAAGTGTTGGAAACCAGGACACTTCAAGAAGGATTTTCATGTAGGAAAAATTAATAAATGTGAAGGCACAAGTGGCAAGGGACAGGGGCCTAAAGGCCAAGATCAGCAACAAGGTTTGTTAATTGAACAACCTGAAAATTCAACTCAGAATTATGTGTCCCTAAATTCTGATGTATTTTATGTGCAGGATGATGATATATCATGGTGGGTTGATTCGGGTGCTAAAAGACATGTATGCAAGGATCAAAGATGGTTTACAACCATGCAAACCATTGAAGATGGATCCACAATAAGAATGGAGAATGTTGCAACCTAGCCAATCCATGGAGTTGGAAGTGTTAACCTAGTATTTACTTCTGGAAAATGTTTAAGTTTGAATGATGTATTGTTTGTACCCGGGATTCGAAAGAATCTCTTGTCTGGAATTGTATTAAATAAGCTTGGATACAAGCAGGTTATTGAGTCGGATAAGTTTGTATTGTCAAAACATGGTGCTTTTTGTTGGCTTTGGCTATTTATGTAATGATAGACTTCGTTTAAATATTGTTGCTCCTTTTGGTAACAATTCTGCTTGCGTTGCTAGTAATAATATTGATAAATCGACACTTTAGCATGCACGTTTAGGACATGTACACTTTAAAAGGTTACAAGATATGTCCAAAATGAGTATAATTCCTTCATTTGATATTATTAGCGAAAGGTGTAAAACTTGTATACTGACTAAGATAACTAGACAACCTTTTAAGGATGTTAAAAGGGATTCTAAGGTTCTTGAATTAATTCATAGTGATATATGTGACTTTAATGCAACACCGTCTATAGGAAACAAAAAGTATGTTATTACATTTATAGACGATGCTACTCGGTTTTGTTATGTGTACTTGTCACACTCTAAATATGAAGCTTTAGATAAATTCAAGACATACAAAACTGAAGTTGAGTTGCAAACTAATGGTTTAATAAAGATTTTACGCACGGATAGAGGAGGCGAATATTATGATCCAAAGTACTTCCAAGAGGTTGGTATTATTCACCAAACTATTGCACCTTATACACCGCAACAAAATGGTATATCTGAGAGGAAGAATCGAACTCTAAAGGAAATGTTTAATTCCATGCTTTCCTACTCGGGTTTGAGTGATGGATTTTGAGGAGAAGCTATGTTAACTGCTTGCTATTTTCTTAATAGGGTACCTAATAAAAGGAACAAAACTACCCCATATGAACTTTGGTATGGTAAACCACCAAACTTTCATTATTTGAGAGTTTGGGGTTGTAGAGCAATTGTTAGGCTCAATGAATCCAAGAGAAAGAATCTTAGCGAAAGAGGTATATATTGCATCTTTATTGGATATGTCATGCATTCCAAGGATTATAGGTTTTATGTGATTGAACCTAGTGACTCAGTATCCATTAACACTTTAATAGAGTCAAGAGATGCTATCTTTGATGCAAAAAGGTTTTCTTCTATACCTAGACCAAGGACTTGGTTCCGAATTTGAGCAATGCTCAAAATGAAGGAACAAGTGACGCCATCATTTTACCTGAAGTAAGAAAGAGTAAAAGAGATAGAGTAGCCAAAGACTATGGTTCTGATTTTCAACTATATTTAGTTGAGGGATCTAGGGATGAGATTCATGCTAAGTATGCTTATTGTTTTATCATAGAGGAGGATCCTAGAACCTATAGTGAGGCTATGGCATCTCGTGTTGTTGCTTTCTGGAAAGAAGCACTAGATGATGAGATGGATTCGATCATGCAAAATGGGACTATGGAATTATCTGACTTGCCTTCTGGGTTGAAACCACTTGATGCCAAGTGGATCTTCAAAAATAAGATGAAAGTAGATGATACCGTAGAAAATTTTAAGCCCCTACTTGTTGTACGTGGATTTAAGTAAAAAGAGGGTATCGACTACTTTGATACATATACTCCTGTTTGTAGGATATCCACGATTAGATTATTAATAGCTCTTGCAGCTATACATAATCTTGTTATTCACCAAATGGATGTGAAAATCGCATTCTTGAATGGTGATTTGGATGAGGAGATATATATGAAACAACCAGAGGGATTTGTTATGCCAGGAAATTAACATAAGGTGTGTAAGCTTGTTAAATCACTTTACGGCTTAAAGCAAGCTCCTAAACAATGGTATCAAAAGTTTGATGATACTGTGTTGTCTAGTGGTTATCATTTGAACTAAGCAGACAAGTGTTTATATAGCAAATTTTATGACTTTGGTAAAGGAGTCATAACATTTTTAAATGTAGATGACACGTTGATCTTTGGTATCAGCCAAGATCAAGTAGATCAAGCGAAAGAATTTTTGTCATCTAAATTTTCAATGAAGGATTTGGCGGAGGCTGAAGTAATCCTAGGTATTAGGATTAAACGTGAGAACAAGGTCATTACTATTTCTCAATTTCATTACATTGAGAAGATGTTAAAATTGTTCTCCGGTTAGTACTCTGATGGAACCAAATGTGAAACTGTTGCCTAACCAAGGCAAGGATGTATCTCAACTGGAATACTCTAGGGTTATTGGTTGTCTAATGTATGTCATGATTAGTACACGACCAGATATAGCATTTGCTGTTGGAAAGCTAAGTAGGTATACTAGAAATCCAAGAACACATCATTGGCAGTCAATGTTGAGAGTATTTAAATACTTAATGAAAACCATGAATTATGGTTTGACATACAGTGGAAGTGCTTCGGTTCTAGAAGGATATTCTGATGCAAGTTGGATAAACAATATGGAAGATCATTCTTCAACTAGTGGATGGATTTTTCTACTTGGAGGAGGGGCAATCTCATGGGCTTCAAAGAAGCAAACTTTCATTACTAAATCGACAATGGAATCTGAATGTGTTGCATTGGCTGCAGCCGATAATGAGGCTGAATGGCCAAGGAATTTAGTGTATGAGATTCCATTGTGGGCCAAACCGATTTCACCAATATCTATCAGGTGTGATAGTGCTGCTACTCTGGCTAAGGCATATAGTCAGGCGTATAATGGCAAGTCTAGACACTTGGGTGTCAGACATAGCATAATTCGGGATTTAATCATGAATGGTGTGATATCGGCTGAGTTTGTTCGTACACAACAAAATCTTGCAGATCATCTAACCAAAGGGTTAGCAAGGGACTTAGTTCACAAGTCGGTCGTGGTGATGGAATTAAAGTCCATCTAAAAAATCTCTTATGATAAGATACCCAATTCCCTTTTAATACACCGTTAGAAGCTGAATTCAATGTGGAATTCTTACATAAAGAAATCGGAACACAAAGATCATCCCAAGGTATGTGTTCAGACCTGCAAGTTAAGGAGGTTGAAGTTTACAATTCTTAATGGTTCTTTTGAAGAGTTGTATGACAGTTACAAGAGGAAAAGAACCACCTATATGAGTATGGCGTTTAGAAGCTTCAAGAAGTTGGGACTTGGCTTCTATATGCTCATTGAAGGATAGTGACACTAGGCTAGTAAAAATAAGTGTCAAGTTAGAACATGGAATATGTTGAACTTATGTGTATTTTACTTTCATGTATTCATCATGAGTAGAAAGGGTTCAATCCATAGGACACCCCTATACTCGAATATTTGAAGATGTAATTTACTAAGATGAAAATTCAATCTTCGAGACATTTTCATTTATGCATAAGTTTGCTTTGTTATGGAAAGAGTAAGTGAATCAAGGATTACACTAAAATGGGGGAGGATTGTTGGTGATTGTAGTGTCACCGGCCATTTGTGTAATCGGATTTACTTACGACCAAAGTAGACATTGGCATATACATTGTACACGTTAGGAGGTGTGGAGTGCACACAACTATGCTAATGTCTTGGACAACGAATTCCTGGACGACTGGGTGGGTTCGGGGGCGGAGCCCCTGACGGACTGAATTAACTGCCTTGTCTCCCTCTCTATTTGTCAGTTTTGGTCGAATTCAGAAACACACAGAAAATTCATATTCGTTCTTGAAGTCTCTGTTTTATCCGATTATTGATTTCGTGTGTATACCACCGAAATACTTTAATCTCAAAGTGATCTACATGACTCAGAGATTATCCAGTCCAATTGATTCCCATACACACACACCCAAAATTCCTACAGCAACAAGGTTTTCATGCTCCTAGTGGTACGTTTTATTCTCACAACTTCAATATTTATCTCACCATTTGTTTGAATAATGCATCAATTCTAATAAACTCTCTTTCATCAATGGCAGATGTATTTAACAAATTCTAAGATGATGCTGGAAACTTCAGAAGTTCGTTAGTTTGTGATATTCCTGGCATGCTATGTTTATACGAGGCATCACATCTGAGCATACATGGGGAAGATATCCTAGATGAAGCTCTAGCTTTCACTTCTTTCCACCTCAAAGCCATCTTACCTTATTTAAAGGATGACCTAAAAAATCAAGTCACTCGTGCTCTTAACAGGCCCATCCTCAAGGGTTTACCAAGGCTTGAAGCAATCCATTTCTTATCCTTATATGACAAGGACGATTCACACAACAGGATTCTACTCAAGTTTGCAAAATTGGATTACAATAACTTACCGTCGATGCACCAGAAAGAGCTTGGCAAAATTTTGAAGTCGGTGATTTTCTTTAAATGATAAAACATTTTTTTTTTCATTTATTCAGGTAAATCAAAGAGGTGAATTGTGGTTTATTTCTGAATTGCATAGTTGGTGGGAAAAGATAGATTGTGATCAAAGGCTTCCATTTGTGAGAGACAAAGTGGTCGAGCGCTACTTATGGATCTTGGGAGTCTACTTTGAACCAAAGTATTCCAAAGTAATATCAACTACTTCGCTAATAGATGATACTTACGACGCTTATGGCACAGTTGAAGAGCTCGAGCTCTTGACAAAAACTATTGAAAGGTTTGACACATGAGTTCCACAAGTTGTTAAATCTATTTTACGAGATGCTTTATGATCTACCAAAACAACCAATGCATGTTTTTTTCTTAATTAACATCAGGTGGTCTCCAAGTTGCGTAGAATCACTTCCTGAGTACATGAAATATATACACTGTACTTCTAGACGTTTACACTGAAACTGAAAAGAATATCGAACCCGAAAGGTCAAACTGCATTCCCTATGCGAAAGAAGTGGTAGGGGAGATGATCTCATTCTTCTTATATCGTGATATAGACTGCGAAAGATGTGGCGCATACTTTCTTGAAGCAAAATGGTGCAATGAAGGTTATATCCCAACCATTGAAGAGTACATGGACAACGCACTGGTAAGCAGTCGTTACCCAATGCTGATGACCAATAGTTTCATCGGGATGGAAGAAAGCGCTGATAAGGAAGCATTTGAATGGACTTCGAAAGACCCCCCAATTGTTCAAGCTTCTTCTATAATTTTTCGACTTATGGATGACATCGTGTCCCACGAGGTAATTTCAGTCATTATTTTGATCATCTCTTTATACTCCATCAAACAGTATTTAGTTTCTCTTGTAGCATTCAGTTCTTTCAAACTGATAATATTTTTTGTGATCTTTAGTTTGAGCAAGAGAGAGGACATGTTGCTTCAGCCGTTGAATGCTATACGAAACAACATGCTGCATTAGAGGAACACACTGTTGGCTTATTCAGCAAACAAGTTGCAGATGCTTGGTAAGACTTCAACAAAAGATGCTCAAACCAGATATTGTTCCTAGAGAACTTCTTACTCGTATTCTCAATTTTACTCACGTGATTGATGTTATTTAGAAAGATGAAGATGGATACACGAACTCCCACATGCTCAAGGGATACATTACCTCATTGATGATCATTCCTACGCAAATATAATTAAAAAAGCTCTCGTTTAATCTCATCGATATGGAGTTGTGTATTGTGCAGTTAAAAGTATTTGGGCTTCAATTCTTTCTGTAATCGGGTATACAACAGATTGTCCCAACTAAATTACAATAACTCCAGGAATAGAAGGTCGCTGCTCGATCCGCCATCCTTCAACCATTAAAGGTTAACTTGTTCATCATGCTCTTATTACTTCCTGTGCTTGGAATGACACCCCCATATTCCTACACTTGTGAAAGAAACTCTTGAATCTCTTTGGCTTTTCTCCATCTGGCACAACTGTCGTTGGTAGTGCTAAGAACGGTAGCCTTAGTAATTCATCTGCGGACAATCTTTCCTCAACATTCATCGCAAAGCAACTTTTCAAAAACTGCTGGGCCTCTTGAGATAGGTGACGAGGAATCATCGGGGTTCCAAGCTCGTAACCAATCTTGTAATAAAAAGTTGCTTTACTCCAATTCTCGTCTTTCACCCGTGCTCTCATCCCGGTCAGCATCTCGAGAACCACACAACCCAATGCCCATATATCTGAAGGAGGACCCTGAAGGCCCTCAACAATAGCTTCTGGAGATAGATATGACGCTGTACCTCTCAGTTGCTGCTGGTTGCTTTCCTCTGTGTTCTTTCTTTCTTTCACCTTCTTGGCCATACCAAAATCACAAATTTTAGGGTCGTAGATAATATTAGGACCACCACCACCGCCGGATGATTTCTTACCAATGGGGACTAGTAAGATATTGTCAGGTTTGATATCAAGGTGAGCAAATCCACAATCGTGAATATGTTTAATCCCTTCAAGAATGGACCTTGTGTATCGTCTCACATCAGATTCTTGCAACCCGCAAGAACACGTCTGGTTGAAAATAACATCATATAGAGAACCACCTGACGCATACTCCAAAAGCAGATTATAAACCTTCTCGCCTCCTTTCCCGTACGTGATGTCTTCTCCAAAACACCGAACTACATGACGAAAATCATGCAGATTTCCCAGTACTTTCTTCTCCTTTTGTAGGGTAGTAGAAACTGAATAATCTGCCGATTTCACCGCCATCTGTGCCGGCAAAGAGCCACCACACTGCAGCGTCATGGATTTCTTTGTAGTCGCTAAATATACCGAGCCAAAACCACCTTTCCCAATGCAGGGGCCTCTGCACCAAGATTCGCCGTCGTCGCTCTTCCTGTCTTGATGATCATCGGTCGCTTTCTGAACTCTCCTTTTGCCTATCAGCATCACCATCTTTTTGGTTTTCTGTTGTCACGCTAGCTTTCACGCAAAAATACTTCAGATACTACTATATGAGTATTTATAAGGGAAGCTAGAAACAAGACTACTTTACAATCAAGCTAGAGGCTACCTTCAGTCTTTATATATGCACGTCAATCCTTCTGTGCCGCCTCCATCCAACTTCTAGTATTAAAAGGATTTCAACATTCATCAGAAACAAAGCGCAATTGCTTGATGGTGAAGCAACTTTCATTTATAGCCCCTTAGCCGGCCTTCCCCTTAGGCGGCCTAATTCGGTATAAAACAAAAACTGAGGATTATTCGGGAGAAGTTAAGGTTTTAATTTTTTCCAACTGAGGATGAGAAGGAGCAATATTATTACGGAAATATTTTAGTAGCAGGTGATAGCGGGATTCGATTTTTGTTAGCTGATCGTGATGATTCTAGATAATTTCAAAAATAAAAAGATAAATGAAGAGAAAAAATAGGAGTTTGCTTTTTATGAAGATAAGAATTTTGATAAGAGAAAATATGGTGAGTGATCGGGCTAGTTTGGGAATGTTATGGCGGTGCTAGAAAGCTGCTGTGTGATAACAATTTGGAAAAGCTACTGTGAATTCTTGATAAAATGTTGTTTGCGAAATATTGATATAGTAATTTTGTGTTTGGTAAAATCATCTGTGAAGTTGCTGTGAGAGGGTAAAATGACAAAAATATATGACACGTGTCATTTTCGAAAAGATAACTATTGATACTTTTGAAAATTGTAAGGTTAAAATCGGTTTGGATACTTAATCAAAAATACTTTCTGGGAAAGCATCTCCCCCCTTACTTCTTGAAAACTGCTGTGGGACAGCAGAAACTGTCCGAAAAAGCAGAAATTTTATTTTTACCAAACACACTAAAACTGCTTTTGCTGTCAGAAAAGCATTTGTGCTGGCAGCAGAAGCATTCCCAAACTCACCCTATGTCGTGGGTGTCAATTAGATAAAAATTAGTTACCCAAAATACAGTTGATCGGGACATTCAATCTGCAGCAGGGTGTGTAATTATTTTTCACAAATATCAGTCAACTATTAATATTCCCTAAACTATGGGAATGTCAAAGTTTCATTGCCATAACAAGTTGTTTTTTGTTTCTCAAGAAAGAAAAAAGAATTATCGGAATTTTTTTTGAGGCGTCTGTTTGATATCTTTTGGTCTTCTCTGTATATCATCATCAAACCATTTGTTTCATCTCCATATTCTTTGTCCACCAGTTCAAGATTTTTAATTATTCTTTCCTCAAGCTCATTGCAATTTCAAGCGAAATATCGAAGTACTTGTTCAAGTTTATTGCAATTCCAAGCACTGGTTCAGCCATTCAATCATCTTTTCCATTTCTTTAAGTGCACGGGATTACATTCCACCGAAAATCAGGTTCGATCGTTCCTAGATTACCCTTTATATTCTTAAGATTCTTTAATTTACAAATTATTATTATTTAGCTTCTACTGTTTATTGTTTACCATGTCAACTAGAAAACATTTATCATATTATAAAAACTTATGAAGAAACGAAAAATTTGATAAGTTCTCAAAAGGGTGTTATAGATAAATTTGTTAGTACTAATAGAATTTTGGGTATAGCTGATAATCTTCTTGTAAAGGAAGAAAATATGGGAGCTATGGAAAATAATAGTAATCCACTGTATTTCTACATTAACTTAGGCCCCAATTATTAATAGTGCCTAAGGCCTCTAAAATCCTTGAGACGGTGTTAATTGAGTTCTCATCAACTTTGGCTCGATAATTTCAAGAAAACCCTATAAATTTCTCGTTAAAAAATGGTTACACATTTATTGATGGTAATTTAATAAAATGGTGCATTACTTTACTTTTGACAATGGGATGACCATTGGACTACTATGGCTTTTTGTGTTCCGCAGAGCAGGTGTCTCTTTTAGAAATGATGGAATACTTGCGAATAGTAGCCGGGACAAGATCTTTGGAGAAGAGTCCCATGCTAGCGAATAGTAGCAAAGAACTCAGAAGATTTATACCCCATCGATCGCATTATCAGTCTGAAAGCTTTAATCGGACACGAGATCTGTGTATGGACAATAGTTGCAAATTCAAAATAGATTTGACTAACTTTTATAGACTCTTTATTAGAAAGATCCAAGTATACTGAGTAAAGTCATCCACAAATATAACAAAATATATTGATCCACCGATTGTGGTATGAGGGAAAGGCCCCCAAATATCTGAATGAACCAGGTCAAAAGAAGTTGAGGAAGACGTCAGACTATGCGAAAAAGGCAAAGCATGCAAGTGAAGAGAACACGGCCAATAGAATCATGGCCTAATCACAAGTGAAGAGAACATAATGCCGGATATGTGGCCACATTAACTGAAGAAGTCGGTGGGAGAGTGAGGCTTGTGAGTTGGAATAATTGTCCAACTTTACGGCCAAAGCCAAGTGTCCTGCCGGTTTGAGGATCCTGCACACAACACCCACTGGAAGAAAATATAACATTTAAGCCAAGTTCACATATTTTTTACAACGAATACGAGATTACGAGCAAGATCTGGAACTAAAAATGTATCAGGGAGTGATAGATTATGTTTTGAGATATCCCTTGTATGAGTAGCGCGCATACGAGAACATCAACAGTATGAATAATTGGAGTAATATAAGTATTAGCATTAGAAGTTATATGATTGCAACATCATGAGTCAAAATAATAAGAACCGTTACCTGAGGTGGCAGACAGAAAATTATAATGAGTCTTCTCACGAGTTGTATCAAGGATGCTCTTGAGAATAATGGTCAATTTAGAGAGCGATGAATAATCAAGAGGTGATGAAGTAGGACCTTATTTTAGTGATGGAGCAGGTTTGCACCGAAATCTAGGATTCTCGTGGAATTGAGACAAGTAGTGCTTCAACCGCTTCTTTCCAAAAAATCGACAATGGCGAATTGGGCAATATAGGACTCTATTCCCATTCTCATGACAATACGAGCAATTCCTCCAACATATTCAATATAGGCGGAGAAACATCATATCGATCCATTTTAAGAAGTCAACAACCCAATAGCCCGATAAAAGCCAATAACTCGGGTAAAAACCCCTAAAACAGTGAGACACAATAACTAGCAATCCAAATCTTGAGTCGTGGCGCGTGAAGGCGTGTCCGGGGTCATATCACTGGGATCCTTTTGCGAACTGGCTTTGATTCAATTCTGAGTCGAGGGGCGGTTGTGAGATGGTTGAATCACGGAAAGTTCGTGGGTAACTACGGGACGGAGAAGCAAGACGGAAACGAGACCGAACAAAAAAAACAAACGAGACTGAAACCCTGGGATCGTTTCAACTCTGATATCATGTTATAATCTGAAGCGGAAGAAAAAGATAGTGTATTCAACTGTGAAATGGGCGCTATACATCGATACGCACACACAGAGAGACACACTAGAACTAAACCTCTATACAAGGCAAGTCAATATCTAATATTAACATAGCAATAATAATGTTATCATAACATTTACCATGAGATGGAAGATAAGTGCAAGGGACGGAAGAAATTCCTCATTTTGAAGTCTCCGCGCTGTTTTGGTCACAACTTTGGCTATGGAGTCAGAATTACGTTTTTGACCCCAATCAAAAATCTCTCAAAGAGATGCACAAGGGCTCGCTCATTCGAAGACCCATCGGGGTCCGTCTTCATCCCTAATTTTTTGTACTTATTTAATTAAACGCGGGGTTATGCCGCCCTACCCCCGGTAAGTTACCCTAAAAAAGTTACGTTTTACTATTTTCGTAATATTTCAATTGTTGATTTGGACTTGAGTTTTAATTCTTTTTGGGTCAAAATTTCGCGTGCATCTTTCTTTCAATAAGGCTAATGTTATCGGCCAATTTCGTGATTTTATCATAATTTGGAAAAATTAAGATTTTCTGTTATAACTGCCCAGCTTTTGGACCTGATTTGGCAGTTGATTGATTATTGAACTATTCTTCGAACCCTCGAGACGTTTACTCTCGGTTTATGCATTTATGTTCGTCATTTACGCTGCGTTGATCCATCACTTGATTAGATTCAGCGTTCGGTTAGTATCAGAGCCCAGTTCGACGTGGAAGGAATTTGTTTCTTGTAGTGATCATAGCGTCATGAACTAGAATTACTGCTTGATCAATGATAGATGGACTGACACGTGAAGATTGATTAGCTTGTGAATCTAGGATTGCTAGTAAACACTGTATCATAATATAAAAAAGGAGAAATGTTAGGGTTCATATCAAAATATAGGATTGGTCTTAAAGCTTGATAGCTAATGCAGTTTATGGATCAACATATGACGACTATTAAACCAAGCATAGGCTTACACGAGAATGACATAGTAATATAATTAATTAAACGTGATCAAGCGCATATCCAGTATTACATGTCTCAGTATAGTATCAGGAAGGGTCTACAGCCCTAGGTTATCCATAAAACATCCGAGGTAAATGGCCACAAAATCACAAATAGAGAAACCATTCTAGTACGATTGCGTAACATCTTAATAAGCGCGAGTTAAGAAATATTTTACATATGGATAAATAAAGAATAGTTTTGTGTGACAAAAAATATGGTTTCACACAAAATGACCAATTATATAAATATATATATATATATATGTATAAAGATATATATATATATATATTATAATATAAAATTTTTAAGAAACATAAAAATAGTACTTTGATAGTATCGACTATATGTCGCTTCTCTTTGAATAGTGACTGTGCAAACCTAAAACATTGGAAGTATGAATTTTTTCTTTCATTTCTTCCAACCTATAACTTTAATGACTTTAGTGAAAATAATTAAAGTTGAAATTATAATTCTTAGCAAAAAGCTTGTGAACATATAGTAGTTTACGATGAGTAGTGACAACTTGGATCACGGTAATTGAATTTCTAGCCCTCTTGGAGTTACAATAAATCTTTCAGAGTACTTCTCTAAAAGTAGATATTTCGTGCAATGTATTATGGGTATTTTATAGCATAATAACTTGTTCTGAAAATTGGTCTAGTAACGAAGGAAATCTCATACGACCAAAAAGAAATTGATCTGCCATTAAAATTCTTAATTTGGTAAAAGTTAAAAGTTTTGAGTGACATGTTATTAACGGTGATTTTGGGTACCAATATTTAATAAAGTGAAGAAAATATGTTTCGCTATGGAGACTTGAAAATAATTGTCTAGAAGTCATTAAATTTGTTACATAATTATGTCTTACTAAATTGAATTTTTACTTCGGCTGAAAGAGATAGGATTTGGGATTTATTTTTAACAAGGAACTTGAGGATGGAGTCTTTTTTTCTTTTTTTTTTTTTTTTTTTTTGATGAGTTGAGGATGGAGTCTTGATAACTAATGAAAGAGTTATAGTGTGGTGTAATAAAAACGTTGAGGTGTCCGTTGTGGGCCACATGTATTCTTCGTAGAAGGATATAAATGTCACACACAACCTAATTCACTCTCTTTTTTTTTACCAAAAACTAACCTTATATTACCTGAATGTACAAGATGACGTTGCCAACCAAAAGTTTATAATTATACAAGGGGAATTTAAGTCAACATATGAAAAAAGATGTAAAATACATGGGAAAAAATCAAACAAGCCTAACACTTATTTGAGGGAAAAGAAGAAAATCTAAGATGAAACACCAAACAGGCCTAAGAAAATATTTGGCTTTGTTGGTGGCTGTGAACTTTATGTCGGCTTGGCTTTGGAGCTTGGTATCCCAGAGGAGCATCATCAGAGACCTCGGTGAGGTCAGCGTCGACGGGATAAACCCATCGAAGACTCCATTACAGAATTATTGTGGAGCTATCGGTGAGGCGGTGATAACTGCCACCTGAAGCCTTGGTGGTGATGGAAGGACCCACCGACAGTGTGGTCGGTGAGGCGGTGATGTATGGAGGTGGAAGAGGGAGAGAGATGAATCCTAGGGAAACGATGTCGAAGAACTCAAACATGTGCGACAGTGAGAAACCAGCTGTAGACTCCAAGGACGAGAACCTTTGAAGAACAATGCCAGCATGAAACCTGCCGATGAACCAAGGCAGCTGTTGGAATAGATGCCCTAGAGGCAATCGTAGATTTAGTATGAACATTGTTTTGGCTAGAATATTCATTTATTATATATTGTGATATTTAATATAATGAAGTCCTTAGATACAATGTGTTGTTTATCTTAAATATCACAAGTCCACTATATTGATTAATAAGATGATCAAATATAGACTAGTATGTGGGTAGATTGATATGGAGATATCAAGTCTAACACATGGGTATGCATTAGGAGTAATGGCATACTGGATTGACCCACAACGAGTAGGACACATTACATTATGTCAAGTCACAATCGCTTCTCGTAGTGCTAATATAATTGCATTCCTTAGACTTGAAGTCACTAGATACTCTAGTTGTGGAATATTGTGCTTTGATGTTATCAAACGTTACACCGTAACTGGGTAATCATAAAGATGGCTACCGGGCATGATAGGAAGCAAGTTTAGAGATCGTAGTGATGTATATAGGATTTGTCCCTCCCACATAATGGGGGTAAATATCCACGGCCACTCGAGGGATGAGGCTTATTGAATGTCTGGCCAGACTCAGATAAATCAATATGGAGATATTGATGTTATCTGCAAGCATAAGCATATTCCCAGGATCTAGGTGTAGGGTTTTGATTCATGGATCGCGCAACGGAAGCATAATCAAACAAATAACCATGCAAAACCCTCCAAGGATCACAAGTCTAGATGCATAACGATAGTGAATGTATGAAATCATAAACACACCTTTGGGTTCTCCTTGATGACTTCAAACGCGAATAATGTCACGTTCTCTATAGTTGATCCAAGCCTAGAGTTGATCCTAGATCTCCCAAACTCCTTGGTGCTAGCCCGGAATAGGAAGAGGACGAAGGAATCACGCAAAACGAGACAAAAGAGGGGCTTCGGCCCTCTTTTTGGCCGACGGGGTGAGGGCGGCGGCAAGGGGGTCGGGTCGACCTCCTTGTTGCTTGCTCTCTCTCCTTTTGTTCTCTCCCACTCTTGTTATGTTCACTAATGAGCATAAGTTATGAGGAAGGAAGGAAGGAGGGTCCTTTATATAGTCCAACAACTCCTTGTTAACTACCTAAAGGACTTATTCTAGTCCAACTAGAATTCAATTTAGTCCCTTCCTTGCAAATTAGTCCCTACTAAGTTTTCAAGGGTTTGCAAAGTGATCCTTCTAATTAATTAATCCAATTAATTAATTCCCAAATCTAGTTCAACACTATATAGCGTGTGACCCCATAGGTTCTATCTAGTTGGTAGCAACTATTTGCTAATATGGAGCGGTTTCTAGCAAAACATCCATTCTAGCCAACTAATAGAATAGTCATCTAGACAACCTTTGTACAAGTAATTGTCTCATCCCTTTGCCTCCATATCCGGATTGGACACGAGACATACAAGTCACACTCGTATATCCAATCCATAGTTTCTCGATCTATGGGAATAGCCTTATACGTGCAAATAACATCAATATCCTATATTGATTTATTTGAGTCTGGCCAGACATTCTATAAGCACTATCCCTCGAGTGGCCTAGGATATTTGCTCCCGTTATGTGGGAGGGGCAAATCCTCTCTACGTGCACTACGATCTCTAAGCTTGCTTCTCATTGTATCCAGTACACGCCTTTATAACTACCCAGTTACGGTGTAGCGTTTAACGCTACCAATATCACAATGATCCACAACTAGAATATCTAGTGACTTCAAGTCTAAGGATGACAATACCATTGCACCGCGAGAAGCACTTGTGACTCAACATAACATGTATGTAGCCTTCTCGGAGATGGGTCAATCCAGTGCAACATTCCGTAATGCACACCTATGTGTTGGATCGTGATATCTCCATATCAATCCAACCCCATACTAGTCTATAGATGATTGTCCCATTAATCATTATACTTGACTAGGGATATTTAAGATAAACAACACAATTGTAAATCTAAGGACTTCATTATATTAAATATCCAATAAATAATAAATGAATTTTCTAGCCATATACAAATTCATACTAAACTAGATTGCCTCTAGGGCATCTATTCCAACACTAGGAACTATAGGTTGGATATACGAGTGTGACTATTTATGTCTCGTGTCCAATCCGGATATGGAGACAAAGGGAAAGTGCAATATATGATATTGGGCACAAGAGGTTTGTCGGGATCATTGACTATTTCTATTAGTTGGGTGGGATGGATGTGTTGCTAGACACCGCTCCATGTTAGTAAAAGTTACTACCAACTATATAGAAACCTATGGGGTCACACGTCAAATATAGTAGAGCTAGATTTGGGATTAATTAATATTGATTAATTAATGAAAGGATCATAGTGCAATACCTTGCAAACTTAGTAGGACTAATTTGCGAGGAAGGAAATAATTCTAGTTCATCTAGAATTAGGAAACACCTTTATGGAAATAACAAGGAGTTGTTGGAGTATATAAAGGAGGCTCTAGCTTCTTTCCCACTTAATGTTATTAGACATAACAAAGTGAGTGGGAGAGAAAGCAAAAGAGAGAGCAAGAGACAAGCTAAGGCCGAAGCCCTAGCCCGTCCCCTACCCCGTCGTCCACCAAAGAGAGAGCCGAACCTCTCTTAGGTCCTTTGTTGCTATGATCCTCTTCCCTCTTCCTCTGGGTTCAAGCTAGCAATTGTTTGAAGGAAGAATCTGGATCTCACCTTTAGACGTGGATCAACCGTAGAGACGAGGACATCATTCTTCGTGTGATCTCACAAATCAAAAGGTACACAATACTATGTATCTTATCATGTTATGATGTCTCCTCCTGACGATCCGTGGTGGGCTTTGAAGTAGGATTATTTTTTTGTTATTCCGCTGCTTTACCTACGTCAAAACCCAACAGTGGTATCAGAGCCAC
Source organism: Linanthus parryae (assembly GCA_023055425.1). Classification (NCBI taxonomy): domain Eukaryota; kingdom Viridiplantae; phylum Streptophyta; class Magnoliopsida; order Ericales; family Polemoniaceae; genus Linanthus; species Linanthus parryae. Next base: position 26,009,804 of record JALGPY010000011.1, on the reverse strand, counting down.
AGGTCGTAGAGTACCTGATTTTATGTGTTACGGTTTCAGTTTATACACCGTATTATTGTTTATTACGCGAAAACTAAAATTAATTGGCATAGTAGATGCAAAATTGAATTTGATTCAATAAATCAAGATCCAGTTTAACATTGGATGTTAGAATTGGGGAGTTTAATCTCATAAGATGTGAACAATTGGGTTCTTGAAAAATTAGGGTTCATGGGCACATGATTGAAAAGGGGTTTTCAATTATTGAAACAAATTTATGGAATTAATTCCATAAGGAAACAACCTTGCTTGGGCAACAAGGAAGAGGGAAGGAGGCTAGGGCCAAAACCCTAGCCGTCCGCCCCCTCTCTTGCGCGCCAAGCAAAGGCCGCAGGCCACATGGGGCGGCCGGCCTTGGGGCCGCCGGCCTTGGGCCGGGCCTTGTGGCGGGCGGAGGTCCTTGGGGTTCGGGCCCCTTGTTGGCTTGAACTCCTTGGACCGTTGTAACCCTAATTACCCAATTCAATTAAAATTGAACAAGCGCGTTAAAAAATGGTTTTAACTGTATTATGTTCTTTGTTTCATGGTGGATGGATATGGCACAGGATTGTGGATGTTTATTGCTTTGTGGTTTGGTTTACGGCCTGCAATCTGATCAAATTAATGTAATAATTAATAAGTTTTACGGCCTGCGAGTCGTATTTTTCTCCTTGACATGTGAGGCTTTTTTTTATTTATTTATTCTATATGCTAGACTAGAATTAGAAATATTTAGATGATAGCATGGAGAAGAAGACCGGAGAACCAAAGGAGCCAAAAGACAAAGATGACGTCCCCTAGGTGCACGGCTATGGTGGAGCACATGGAGATGAGCTCGGCACTTTAGGGCAATTGGGTATTATCATTGGCTTGATAATATCATTAGTCTAGGGGCCATATCCATGCCACGTTTTTTTATTTTTTGGATGTTTATTATTCATGTCTTGTTTTTTAAATTTTGTGTGTATGGTGATATTAGCGAAAACGATAACAAGATAATAATAAACAAGGTTGGTCTTTTATTGTGGATTGCCCAATCCAAATAAGTAGACCATGTTGATGAGATCAACCAAACAAATTAAGAAAGAAAAATCTCTCAATTAAATATTGCGTTTTTCCTTCTCTTGCCAAAACACCCTTCATGATCAGGTTCATTAAAATTCGGGCTTGTCAAAGTAAGGCGATTTTAATTTACCATGGTGTTTTGCGGACGACACAAGTTAGTAATGTGTGTATGTCGAAGCAAGATGTTAGACGCAACTAGGCAAGAATTAATTGGATTGATGAGCCTAGAGGCATGACAATTAGGTGTTATCCATGGGATAAAGAATAAAAGAGTTATTCACCTAATTGGACCAAGAGTTGCATGGGATGCAATTGGAATGGTTCCTACCTAAATAACCTATTCTTGGGTGACTTGCCAAAGCAACCTCAAGAAGAAGTGAAAAAAGGATCTCGGACCCACTAGAAAATATAATGATATTTTCCGCATTAATGGTGAGGCCTATTAATCCGAGAAACATAGTAGGAGCTATATTTGATGATCTAGCCATTGTTGAATATAGTTAAATTGTTCAAAATACTAAAATTGCACATTTCTCGTTTTTTAGAATTCCAAATGGCAAACAACAACGCATTGACTTCGTCCCTACCATCTGTCCTTGAGAAGGATAAACTGCCTGGAACGAATTTCCTTGACTGGTACAGAAACTTAAGGATTGTCCTTAAGCAAGAAAAGAAGCTATACGTCTTGGACACTCAAATTCCAGAACCACCACAAGATATCACCTTCCTGATCAAAATCGTGATTTGGGCACTTCATGATCAAATGCATAAATCTATCCCACACCTCTACCACGGTCTCATGGGCCTGCTGCTGAAAGCCAAGGATATCACCTTGTAACTGAATCACCCGCTGAACTGGGTAAAACTTTGCCATGAATTCATCCACACATTGAGCCCATGTAGTGATTGAATCCGGAGCTCTCGACTCAAGCCACTTCTCAGCTGCACCTTTCAAACAATAAGGAAATAGGATAAGTTTCAACGCCTCTGGAGTCACGTTCTTATACTTCACAGTCTTGATATAAGCATTGAACTTCCCAATGAAATCGTTGGGATCCTCATCCTTGTTCCCATAAAACTGGAACTGATTGGTGACTGTCTGGATCGTAGCTAGCTTGAGATCGAAATGCTCAGCCTGTATGTCTGGCACTACAATTGTCGGGTTGTGTCCATACGTGGACGTCTGAAATTTCTCCACAATAGTCTGCCCAGACTTGTTCTATGGTGTCTGGGCATTGCGATCATTCAACTGTTTCGCCAACTCTTCCATTTTCTCATTGAGCTGCGCGTTGGTCAATTGATCACCCATCTTGCTCTGTTTCTGTCTTCTCCTCTGATCTCTGAATAACTGTTCCGGGTCTTCAAGTGGGGGCACAAGTTCTCTAGGGATCCTGGGCATACACTGACGACCTGAAAAGTAGAATCAAATACAAGTGAGAAAACAAATAGCTAATTAAACAAAGAAAGTAAAAGAGATTTCCTAATTCAATTTCTACTAAACTAATAAACCGTTAAAGTCCCCGGCAACGGCGCCAAAAACTTGACGCGAATTCTTTACGCGTTTAAGCGCAAGTATACGGTCAAGTAGTATATGGAGTATTTTACGACTCCGAGTATCGAACCCAAGGGAATTTACGATTACTAGACAACTAGATATTAACTTTACGATATCTAAGTAACAAGTAAAAATGGTGGTTGATTTTGTAACGTTGTCGCCCACAAACAAGCGACGTAAATTAGATGACAAGATATTTTTGTAAGTTTTCAATTTAAACAACGATAAACTATGATTTGATTACGATAAATGAGAAAGAACTAGGCAATTGATGTCCCTAGGGTTGTTAACGATTTCTGGAATTATGCATGAAACACTCTACTCACGTTCTAGTTATATCGGGTAATGCTCATCACGATCTTCTCTCGATCTCACGTGAATTTGTGTAAACAATAGATTTCGGGTCCTCTCAGTCCACCTCCGTCTATCACTACAATCTAATTGATTTGCTAGACTTGTTCACCGGGTCCTATCGGTCCACCGAATTCACTAAGTTCTAACAAAAATCAATTGAAACTACCCTCACACGATTAATCAAGTTTCTATCTCCTCTCGGTCTCAAGAAACTACAAGATTACCTACAATATTCTTTAACATGTATCAAAAAGTTCACTTTCGTGCAACAATCTCGACGACTAGTATCCTAAGGGTGATCAAGCCAAGAATACTAAGAATGAAGTACAAGAATATGTAAGATAACTAGAGCCTTCATAAAATGTAAGCAAACGCATGTATCATGTCCAAAATCTGGAAAATCATCCAACAAACCCTAGTTTTCCATCAATCACCTAGCTTTAAGAAATTTAGCTAGACATAATAGTGTTCAACATAAACAAAATAGTAGAGTTCATGAAGAAAAAGAAGAAGAAACAAAGATCAAACGCAAAAATCTTCGATGTTGATGATCTCCCAAGCTCCTAGCTTTGTCTCCCGTCTTCTCTAGCTCCCAAGACTACAAAGATGCGTCAATATATTGTTCTTAGGTCGTTCTCCCCGTTTTCTACCAGCTGGGCACGCTTTTTAATGAAAATTAGCCGAAATTGCACTTCAGCCCCTCTACTTTGTAATTCCCGGACAGAGTTATTTGCTGATTTTGCGCGGGCTGTATCTCCCTCATACGGACTCTTCTTCGGGCCTACCATATACCGTTGGAAAGCTACGGATGTCTACTTTCCAATGCCACAAGCCTTGCTTCAAAAATCTTTATAGATTATCCTAGGAAACGAAAAGAGTGCAGGCTGGTCCTGTGTGACTTTTCCAACTTTTCTTCGTCTTTGCGTTTTCTTTTCTCCTCTTCATCTAGCTCAATTCCAAGCATATCCAAGCATCTCATAAGCTCCATTTCACCTCTTATACCTGAGATACACAACACTAAACAACCCGGAAGATCACATGCGATAAACAATATATAAATCATACGAAAAACGTCCGGATTACGAAATAAAGCTCAATAACTCATGTATGCTCAAAACAACTAGGATTTGGTCAATTTCTCACATAAATACACCGAAACGCTCGCAAAACGGTCATGGATCATAAACAATATAACTCCTAATGTGGAGTTATCAAACACCCCCACACTAACCTATTGCACGTCCCGAGCAATCCAATCAAAGTACAACCAAAATCCGGCCACAATCCAACCAAAACATCTCCAATGAAACACAACCCCACAAGTGATACGAGTCGAGAATTGCATACTTAATAGAAACACCGTTACATAAAAATCCTAACTAGCCGACTCAATAACGACACAAGACTCGACAATGCAACAATATGATGCAAAATGCAAACTACGACTCGATCCTACCCAAACACATATACACAAAACACACTTTTTATCTTTTGGTTGAGATTGGGCAATCTCCATTGGCTTAAGTCGATTATCATGAAGTGATGAGAGTCCTAGGAACAAAGCATGAGTAGAAACTAAATTCGACAACGAGACTCTCCCCTAGTTAGTATAGAAAGCCTAACTTTACTAAGTACAAGAGTACGCTACCTCTTCGCGTGTGCCACGAAATAAGAGACTACGCTAGGCAAAGCCACATCCAAGGTCCGAGCTCCTAATCCGCTAATGGTTTTCACATGATGAGGCTTAGGGACATAAAGATAATCTCGTCGAAATCAAGTCCTAAGCGTCACATTCTCACATCAAAACCCACATCTCACACACCCTCACCACGATGATAGGAACCAAAACCCAAAGCTCACCACCTCCGGCCCTCAATTCCCTCAAACCCCGGTACACTAGTGATCTCTGTGGCCATCGTCGTTCGTCGTGCATGAAACGTGAACCGTCGTCGTCAAAGTAGCTCCACCACTCGTTCCAATTCAACTCCAATAAAACTTTATTTCATCTCTCCTTTTTCTTTTTTCTCTCATTTTTTTTTTCTTTTTTTCATAATTCTCTCAAAATACCATCACAATCCAACAATAATATCCGAGTGGTCTTCAAATAACAATCAAATATGCTAGGAGAAGGAAACACGTAAATCGATGAATGAATATCACATAAAAATATCATCTCCTCCTAACTCAATCAAAGTCCATGTCAAGTCCAAGCCACAAAATCAATGAAGTAAATGTGTGGGAGTGGAGTCGTCGCAAGCTCACACTCAATGTCCGGAGTCAAAAGTCGATACCCCCACACTCGAATGTAACCATACCCCGTCTCAAGTAGTCCCGAAGATGAATGTATCTCGTGCCTAATCCAACCGATCCTCCTACACCAAAGAAATCAAAACCGGTACCTATCACGATCCATCAATTAAGTTCACCCAACCCAATTCCGTGCGTATTAGATTCACGCACTCACGGCTCTCCACAACTGTGTCCATGATGTAATGGCATGGAACACCGCCACACCGAAGTGCGCAAGCCCACTCACTCACCCTCGCATCCCCTCGTAGATAATCAATGAAGTGCAAGCGAGATGTAGAACTCACTCCCTCATCGAACCCCCTCAACTACACAACCCCCTCGTGACGCACTAAAGTGGTGATTCTAATCAATTTGTGATGAAGGCCAAGAATCGTCACCCTAGGTCCGAAGGCTAGCAAAGAATCCAAGGTTCAAATTGGGGCGTCTAATGGTCCTACAAGGTGAGTTCTAAAATCAGTGAGTGCTCTAATACACGTCCTCGCACAGCTGTTTCATGTGCCACTACGAGGCGGGTTGGCGACTACCTAAGACGTACACATGGATGTTCGGCTTGTTTAGCTCACACCTAGCTCAGCTCTTGGAAGAAAATAGGCACACACTTTGGCTTTGAAAATCACGTAAGTGTTAAAAATAGGTAGGCACTCCCGTAAAGAAAGTCTCTCTATACCTACTAGAGGGGACTCACGTCACTCTCGGTCGCAAATCATGCTCTACGCCTAAAATCCTCACACTTCGCGATTTATCAAACTTTAGCCTCTTTTGATTGCCCTTTTCTCAGAATTTTCTCTTTTTTAATTATTTTTTTTTTGGATTTTTCAATTTTTTGATTTTTTTCTTTTCTTTTTATATATATATATAAATCCTAACTCTAAATGCAAGGCCAAACACGAAAGAAGACTCTAAACTGACTCGATTCAGGTAGGTGGACTCAATTAAGTAAACGTGCAACAAAAATTAAACAACTAACACATATATAGAGAGCTAATAACATCACAATACGCCACTATAAATAGACACGACATGGACCAAAAATATGACACAATACAAACTAACAATCTATATGTGACAGGTTAATGCAGACACGGACTGGCTAGTTAAGACTAAAAATCCCTGCACACTAGACTGCTTCGTTGTCCTCAACGAATTTAGAAGTAAAACCGAAGACTCGGCATCTCTAATGTGAGGGGCGGTGGATCTACTCGGACTCGGAACCCTGATCCTCATACCCCTCGTCTGTCGAACCAGGCTCCTCGTCTGCCGAACCGGCCTCATCGAAATCGCTCGACTCGTACCACAAGTGCTCACTGTCAGGGCTAGGGTCTAGGTCCACATTGCTCTTATGAGCCAATTGAGCTACCCACTTCCCTAGAGTCTCTACGGAGGCTCTTAACTTCTTTCGGCTGCTTCAGTCATGAGCAAACCGCCTCGCATTCTCCGCCTTAGACTCTAACATCATCTTATGCATGCTCTGCAAAAGTGTGTCGGTGCTCAAAGACTCACCTACCTTCTCCTTTCCCTTTCTAGACCTAGACGCCCTAGAGGGTTGCAAATACTTTGACCACTCGCGCTTAGTGGGTGGCAAGATGTCCATCTCCCCTACTCCTACACCGGCGTCGCTAGCCAATTTGGTCAACAAACATGTGTGACCCGGGGCCATCCTATTTTTCTCCGATTTGCGTGCCATGATGTTTAGCCAAATCATGCGAGGAATGTCAACCCGCTGACCTAACCAAACACACATGGACATGAAACAATGACGGAATGTGAATCGGGGGTTCGGTGTGATGCCTAAGACCCAATTCTCAAGCATCTCACAAACCCACCTAGCACGAGGGAGGAGGCACTTCTTCTCCACCGTCCACATTGTCACCTCGGCCTTCGATTTATCCCAAGTATCCGCCCCCTCACCCGGAAAACAAAAGGGATTGACCATATGGACTACATCGGGTCGCCTAAGCATGTCGTGTAACACACAAGGGGTATTGGGGTCCAACTCTGTAAATTGAAGGGCTTTGCTAATGATCTCCGGTGTTATCCGCACCCAAGTTCCCCGAAAATACACCATCCTATCGTCCTTGCTCTCTCCCTCGTCCCCGAACCGGAGATTAACGTAAATCTCCCTTGCAACTTGAGAACTAGATGGTTCACACAACTCAAACCACTTATGTAACCGCTCACGTTCATGAATGGCTATTAGTTCGGTAGGCATGAGTTTATCTTCGTCTATGGGGTAGGGTTTCTCGGCCGCACCTCTTAGCTTAAGGTATCGGTCGCGAAACGACGCAACATGAGCTTGAAAACTCACGAACCGATATGTGCAATACTTAGTTGGCGACACATTTTCATTGGATATCTTGAGCCGTTTGTCCGACCTACCCTTTCTCAAACGAGGCCTAGGGGGCATGGGTTTGCGGAGTATGTGATGTGGCGGAGAGTCCGGCACCACATACTCGGGCTCTTCGGGTGGTACGATAGGTGGGTCCTCGACTACCATGTCCTCTACGTTAGAGGGACCTACTCTCCTAACGGGGTGAAAGATAGGGTCGTCAAACGTGGCGGATTTACGTTTCGACATTAGACTCAAATAACACAAGTCCAACAACTAGAAATTCAACAAATTCAACTTAACAAATCAACTCACAACTCCTTTTAACAAAGCAATTCAACAACTAATGCGAAGAAAGCACGTAATTAAAGAGAGAGTTTAGGAGTACCGACGAAAAAGATTGCAGAAATTTTTAACAAGAACCCGATTTGGACGCCGAATTCTTTCGCTGAATTTCTCCAATTGAGTGATGCCCTAGCCTCTCCTTGTTGTCCCCGTCAATTCTTCCTTCTTAGCCGAAAGCTGAATTGATGGCCTTGTTCTTCAATTTCACAATTTTTCGAAAAAACCCTAGGTGGGTTGTTCTTCCCCAATTATGAATTTAATCCTTCAATTCCTCTCAACCCCGATGTAGTGGTGTTGGAGGTGTGTGTATTTCGCCTAAAACAACCAAAAAGCCGGTGAATATGAGGGTAGTTGGTTGCGGTGGTGGCTATGTGGTGAGATAGCCATCGGGTGGAAGAGGGTATGGCCTGCTGCCGCGCTGGTTCGGGGGTCTCTGTGGTCGCCGGAATGAAGAGAGAGCCGCCGGATTTACAGTCGTCCTGAAAACCACCTCAACACCGCCGGAATTTGGGCCGGTGGTGTTGGTTGTCGTTGGTGGCGTGAATTCGACGGAGAGAGAGAAGATGGGTTGCTGGGTTCGCCGGAGTGAGAAAGAGCCGCCGGTGTGAGAGAGACGTCGCCGGAGGCTGAAGCCGCGAGGAAACACGCCGGAGCACGGTGATTCGATCGGGTTGCAAAGAGTTGGAGTGGTTCTATGTTCGATCGGGTTGCAGAGAGTTGGAAGGTGAAGAACATCCCCTGTATAGCCCGATGAAACATCAAAAAAATTATCCAAATTTCCTCTTTGGCCCTCAATAACTATCGGATTGACCTTTTTACCCTGTTCGTGCGAGCAATAAGGGTGTTCGCACGAACAGTGTTCACAAGAACACTCTTTTCTGTTCTTAATATCCGGCAGTGACTTTTTGGGGCTTGGCTATTCCTGCGAACACAGGGGGTGTTATTTATCTTTTATTTTTTATTATTATAATTTTTTAATCCGTTTCCTTTGCTTGATCTTCGAGGGTCCTTAGCTTTGCATTACTTGTTCCCCTTTTTGTTCTTGAGCCCATTTTTTTGTAACGAACTTCCCATTCTTCTCGGGAATCTCTTCGTGATCATATCTCGCTCAAATTCCGCCTTTCTTTTACGTTCGAACTCCGATGCGCGTTTTTCCAAATCTACGCACATCAAGAAGGGGAGTCCAAATCGCGTAATAACCTGTAATCCTGCGGAGACTCAATTTAAATGTCAAATTCTCGCTCTCTCACCCCTCAGATAACCAAGCGGAATTAAAAACGCACGCAACAGTATTTAAACACACTCTCTACACTAATGCATAAAATACGTTGGGTTGCCTCCCAACAAGCGCTTTGTAATTTACGGTCGACGGCCCGACCCAGTTACCTCAATACGATCACGGCTCGTAAAAGTAGATAACATCCACTTTGGCCGGAATTGGAGCGGATTCCAAGTACGGTTTAACTCTGCTTCCATTCACACGGAAGCATTCCTTCGTACGTGGATCTTCTAACTCAACCGCACCCCAAGGATAGATTTGGTGTATCCGGAACGGCCCGGACCATCTCGAACGAAGCTTTCCCGGAAAGAGCTTCATGCGTGAGTTGAATAGCAATACCTTTTGTCCCACACGAAGTTCCTTCGGTTTGAGACGACTGTCGTGCCATCTCTTCGTCTTTTCCTTGTAAATCCGGGAACTATCATAGGCTTGTAATCTCCATTCCTCAAGTTCAAGAAGCTTCATCTTCCTTGCTTGTCCTGCTAACTCGGGATTCATGTTCAACCGCTTGATCGCCCAATAAACCTTGTGCTCTAACTCAACGGGAAGGTGACATGCCTTACCGAAGACAAGATGGAACGGTGACATGTTCAAAGGCGTCTTCCATGCAGTACGGTATGCCAACAATGCATCATCCAGCTTCATAGCCCAATCCTTGCGTCCGGTGTTGACGGTTTTCTGAAGAATCCCCTTAATCTCCATGTTTGAAACTTCCGCTTACCCATTGGTTTGGGGGTGAAAAGGTAGGGAAACCTTATGGATAGACACCCCGTACGTCTTCAAGACTCTGGCAAACACTCGGTTTATGAAGTGTGAACCTTCATCGCTCACCATTGCCCTTGGTGTGCCAAACCAAGTAAATATATGTTTCTTCAGGAACTTCTCAACCGTTGCTGCATCATTCTTGGGGCACGCAATTGCTTCAACCCATTTCGTCACATAATCAACAGCAAGGAGGATGTAGAGATTACCATACGAAGGAGGAAACGGACCCATGAAGTATATGACCCAAACATCGAAGGGCTCCACCTCAAGCCATTCAGACATTCGCATCTCATCTCGCTTGGAGATGTTACCCGTTCTTTGGCAACTATCACATCCTGCAACCCAATCATGACAATCTTTAAATATAGTAGGCCAAAAGAAACCGGATTGTAGTATCTTCATGGCGGTGCGAGGACCGCTAAAATGACCTCCACTAGGTGCTGCATGACACTGCTTAATCACATCATAGATCTCATGGGTAGGCACACACTTTCGAATGATATTGTCGGCTCCCATCTTGAATAGATATGGATCCTCCCAAAAGTATTGCTTCACCACATACAAGAACCGCTTCTTCTGCTGCACTGTCCATTATTCTGGAATCTTCCCATTGGTGAGATTGTTAGCAATTTCCCAATACCATGGCTCAGTATCCCCCAAATACATCAAGCTTTCGTCCGGAAAGTTCTCTTGAATCGGCACCTTCTCTACCATTCCATTCTCGATTCTTGAGAGGTGGTCCGCTACCACATTCTCAACACCCTTCTTGTCGCGGATCTCAAAATCAAATTCCTGCATCAAAAGAACCCACCGCAACAATCTTGGCTTGGCATCCTTCTTATCAAGAAGATATTTCAGCGCCGAATGATCTGTAAAGACAATCACTTTCGATCCCACAAGATAAGGCCGTAATTTGTCAAGAGCAAAAATCACAGCTAGAAGCTCCTTCTCAGTAGTGCCATAATTTAGTTGAGCCTCATTAAGAACTCTACTAGCATAGTAAATAACATGGCATACCTTTTCCTTGCGCTGCCCCAATACTGCTCCAATGGCGAAATCACTAGCATCGCACATGAGCTCAAATGGCAAACTCCAATCCGGAGTTGTGATGATAGGAGCAGAGGTGAGCTGTTCCTTCAAAAAGTCGAAGGCCTTCTTGCACGCTTCATCAAACACAAACGGGACATCTTTCCCTAGCAACTCACACAAAGGCTTGCAGATCTTCGAGAAGTCCTTGATAAACCTGCGATAGAAACCTGCATGTCCCAAGAAGCTTCTGACCCCCTTCACTGAAGTCGGATAAGGGAGTTGCTTGATTGTCTCTACCTTCGCTTGATCAACCTCCAAACCTCTGTGTGAAATCTTGTGACCAAGAACTATCCCCTCTGTGACCATGAAGTGGCATTTCTCCCAATTCAGCACGAGATTAGTGTCTTCACAACGAACCAAGACACGGCCGAGATGATGTAGACAGTCCTCAAAACTGTCACCAAATAAGGAGAAGTCGTCCATGAAAACCTCTAAATGCTTCTCAATCATGTCCGAGAAGATGGCCATCATACACCGCTAGAAAGTAGCCGGTGCATTACATAATCCAAATGGCATGCGGCGGAACGCAAATGTGCCATAGGGACATGTAAAGGTAGTCTTATCCTGGTCTTCTGGAGCAATGGCTATCTGGTTGTAGCCTGAATAACCATCCAAGAAGCAGTAGTACTCGTGGTGAGCCAAACGATCAAGCATCTGATCAATAAACGGCAACGGAAAGTGATCCTTGAGCGTGGCTTCATTCAGCTTCCTGTAATCCATGCACACACGCCATCCAGTAACTGTCCGCTGAGCAATCTGCTCATGCTTGTCGTTCTCTACCACAGTCATTCCTTCTTTCTTAGGCACACACTGGATCGGGCTAGTCCAATTGCTGTCTGAGATCGGAAAAATAATACCAGCCTCTAGCCACTTCATGACCTCTTTTCTCACCACTTCTTTCATATGCGGATTCAATCTCCGCTGTGCTTGGATCACTGGCTTCTTTCCTTCTTCTACCCGGATCTTGTGATGGCAATAGACGGGGCTGATCCCATTTATATCTGCGACAGTCCATCCAATTTCTCCCTTATGCTTCCTTAGCACATCCAAAAGCTGCTCCTCCTGTGCCTGAGATAAAACAGAAGAAACAATTATGGGTAATGTGTTATCAACACCAAGAAAAGCATACCTGAGATGGCTAGGCAATGGCTTCAACTCAAGCACGGGTGGTGACTTGAGTGAAGGAACAAAGCTAATTTCTGCTCCCCTTGCTCGTATAAATCCAGCTGGGTCCAGCTGCTCATGTGGCACAAATCCATGGGAGGGCTCTGATCTTCATCCTTGTACATTCCATCAATTTCCTCCCACATCAATTTAGCTTCCTCATCTCCCATATCATCATCAAAGATCTCTACGCTAAAGAAATCTTCATAGTTATAACATGAAGGCATTTTCATTTCCTTGAACACATCGAAGACCACTTTTTCATCATTGATCTGCATAGATAGCTTTCCACTCTTCACATGAATAATAGCCTCCCCTGTAGCTAGAAAGGGCCTGCAAGAATGAGAGGTACTTCGCCAACCTCTATGTCTAAGATGACAAAATCTGCAGGAAAGATAAGAGTACCAACTTTGACCAAAATGTCGTCAATCACCCCATATGCTCTACGGATCGACCTCTCAGCCATATGCAAGGTGACTCGGGTGCGACGAGGCTCCCCCACACCTAGCTTCCTGAATACGGACAAGGGCATCAAATTGATGCTTGCCCCCAAATCGCACAATGCAGTCATAGTGAGAAAATCACCAAGAGTAACCGGTATCACAAAGCTCCCAGGGTCTTTCTTCTTTTTAGGCAATCCATTTCTGACGCATTCAGAAGTCTCAGCAGTCAAATTCACCTGTGCAAAATCACTCATGCGTCTCTTTCCTGAAAGAATATCCTTGAGAAACTTGGCATATGTAGGCATTTTAGAGATAGCCTCTGCAAAAGGAATGTTAATCTCCACCTTCTTGAATATATCAAGAAACCTCTGAAATCTCTAGAATCATCCCTCTTTCTCGTTCTCAAAGGATATGGAACTGCCTTAGAAACAGTAGTATCAATACGTACCTCATCCTTGTCTTTCACCGCCTCATCATCCGTCGCGCCCTTTGATTGGGGGATCACGACATTAGTATCATCATCAAATATCTCATGCTCTTTAGCCTTAGAAGCATCGGCTCTAGCATGAGTGGGATATGGCGGATCTTTTAATGCAACCCCGCTTCGAGTAGTGATTGCATTGATTTAACGAGGATTTTCTTCCGTGTTGGAAGGCAAAGAACCTGGAGCTCTAGATGAGAGCTGAGTAGCAATCTGACCCACTTGTACCTCAAGAGAACAAAGAGAAGTCTTCGTAACCTGTAAATCCGCAGACACAGCAGTAACCTGCGTGGACATGTTGTTCACATTGGTGTTCATAGTATTCATGTTTTCACTCAATTGTGCCAATGCCTTTGTCAACACAGAGATGTCTAAACTTGGTGCTGCAACAGCTGCTGGTGGAGCCTGCGAAACCTGTGGTCTATGCTGGAACCCCCGTGCATATGTTGCTCCAGACTGATCCCCATACCTGAATCCTGGATGATCTCTAGTTCCTGGCCTGTAGTTCCTTTGATTCCAGTTCTGCCTCTGTCCGTGTGCCCCCACATAGTTCAAATCCTCATTTGCCATGTGTGCCATTGCTGCATCATATTCTGGCTCCTCAGCACTTGCTACTGTCTTCTTGTCCTTATAAACATGCTTGGCCAAGTCTGACACCATCTTGCTGATCCCATCCTTCCACTCATTATCTTTCGCCTCAGGCAATGCCGAAACTCTTCTAGATTCATAAAACTGTGTATCCTGCTTGGCTAGCTGTTTCATAAGTGCAAATGCTCCCCCTTTGTCAACTGAGTACATGAATTTTCCTCCAGCTTCGGTGTTAACCAACTCCTGGTTATGGCGTTCTAAGCCATGGTAGAAGACCTGCAAAATTTTGTAGTCCCCAAAATTGTGATTTGGGCACTTCCTGATCAAATGCATAAATCTATCCCACGCCTCTACCACGGTCTCATGGGCCTGCTGCTGAAAGCCAAGGATATCACCTTGTAACTGAATCACCCGCTGAACTGGGTAAAACTTTGCCATGAATTCATCCACACATTGAGCCCATGTAGTGATTGAATCCGGAGCTCTCGACTCAAGCCACTTCTCACCTGCACCTTTCAAACAATAAGGAAATATGATAAGTTTCAACGCCTCTGGAGTCACGTTCTTATACTTCACAGTCTTGATATAAGCATTGAACTTCCCAATGAAATCGTTGGGATCCTCATCCTTGTTTCCATAAAACTGCAACTGATTGGTGACTGTCTGGATCGTAGCTGGCTTGAGATCGAAATGCTCAGCCTGTATGTCTGGCACTACAATTGTCGGATTGTGTCCATACGTGGACGTCTGGAATTTCTCCACAATAGCCTGCCCAGACTTGTTGTATGGTGTCTGGGCGTTGCGATCATTCAACTGTTTTGCCAACTCTTCCATTTTCTCATTGAGCTGCGCGTTGGTCAATTGATCACCCATCTTGCTCTGTTTCTGTCTTCTCCTCTGATCTCTGAATAACTTTTCCGGGTCTTCAAGTGGGGGCACAAGTTCTCTAGGGATCCTGGGCATACACTGACGACCTGAAAAGTAGAATCAAATACAAGTGAGAAAACAAATAGCTAATTAAACAAAGAAAGTAAAAGAGATATCCTAATTCAATTTCTACTAAACTAATAAACCGTTAAATTCCCCGGCAACGGCACCAAAAACTTGACGCGAATTCTTTACGCGCTTAAGCGCAAGTATTCGGTCAAGTAGTATATGGAGTATTTTACGACTCCGAGTATCGAACCCAAGGGAATTTACGATTACTAGACAACTAGAAATTAACTTTACGATATCTAAGTAACAAGTAAAAATGGTGGTTGATTTTGTAACGTTGTCGCCCACAAACAAGCGACGTAAATTAAAGACAAGATATTTTTGTAAGTTTTCAATTTAAACAACGATAAACTATGATTTGATTACGATTAATGAGTAATAACTAGGCAATTGATGTCCCTAGGGTTGTTAACGATTTCCGGAATTATGCATGAAACACTCTACTCACGTTCTAGTTATATCGGGTAATGCTCATCACGATCTTCTCTCGATCTCACGTGAATTTGTGTAAACAATAGATTTCGGGTCCTCTCAGTCCACCTCCGTCTATCACTACAATCTAATTGATTTGCTAGGTCCTATCGGTCCACCGAATTCACTAAGTTCTAACAAAAATCAATTGAAACTACCCTCACACGATTAATCAAGTTTCTATCTCCTCTCGGTCTCAAGAAACTACAAGATTACCTACAACAGTCTTTAACATGTATCAAAAAGTTCACTTTCGTGCAACAATCTCAAAGACTAGTATCCTAAGGGTGATCAAGCCAAGAATACTAAGAATGAAGTACAAGAATATGTAAGATAACTAGAGCCTTCATGAAATTTAAGCAAACGCATGTATCATGTCCAAAATCTGGAAAATCATCCAACAAACCCTAGTTTTCCATCAATCACCTAGCTTTAAGAAGTTTAGCTAGACATAATAGTGTTCAACATAAACAAAATAGTAGAGTTCATGAAGAAAAAGAAGAAGAAACAAAGATCAAACGCAAAATCTTCGATGTTGATGATCTCCCAAGCTCCTAGCTTTGTCTCCCGTCTTCTCTAGCTCCCAAGACTCCAAAGATGCGTCAATATATTGTTCTTATATCGTTCTCCCCGTTTTCTACCAGCTGGGCACGCTTTTTAATGAAAACTAGCCGAAATTGCACTTCAGCCCCTCTACTTTGTAATTCCCGGACAGAGTTATTTGCTGATTTTGCGCGGGCTCTATCTCCCTCATACGGACTCGTCTTCGGGCCTACCATATACCGTTGGAAAGCTACGGATGTCTACTTACCAATGCCACACTATGATGAAAAATGCAACTTACGACTCGATCCTACCCAAACACATATACACAAAACACACTTTTTATCTTTTGGTTGAGATCGGGCAATCTCCATTGGCTTAAGTCGATTATCATGAAGTGATGAGAGTCCTAGGAACAAAGCATGAGTTGAAACTAAATTCGACAACGAGACTCTCCCCTAGTTAGTATAGAAAGCCTAACTTTACTAAGTACAGAGTACGCTACCTCTTCGCGTGTGCCACGAAATAAGAGACTACGCTAGGCAAAGCCACATCCAAGGTCCGAGCTCCTAATCTGCTAATGGTTTTCACATGATGAGGCTTAGGGACATAAAGATAATCTCGTCGAAATCAAGTCCTAAGCGTCACATTCTCACATCAAAACCCACATCTCACACACCCTCACCACGATGATAGGAACCAAAACCCAAAGCTCACCACCTCCGGCCCTCAATTCCCTCAAACCCCGGTACACTAGTGATCTCCGTGGCCATCGTCGTTCGTCGTGCATGAAACGTGAACCGTCGTCGTCAAAGTAGCTCCACCACTCAATCCAATTCAACTCCAATTCAACTTTATTTAATCTCTCCTTTTTCTTTAATCTCTCATTTTCTTTTTTATTTTTAATTTTCTGTTTTTTTTTTCTTTTTTTTTCATAATTCTCTCAAAATACCATCACAATCCAACAATAATAACCGAGTGGTCTTCAAATAACAATCAAATATGCTAGGAGAAGGAAACACGTAAATCGATGAATGAATATCACATAAAAATATCATCTCCTCCTAACTCAATTAAAGTCCATGTCAAGTCCAAGCCACAAAATCAATGAAGTAAATGTGTGGGAGTGGAGTCGTCGCAAGCTCACACTCAATGTCCGGAGTCAATAGTCGACACCCCCACACTCGAATGTAACCATATCCCCTCTCAAGTAGTCCCGAAGATGAATGTATCTCGTGCCTAATCCAACCGATCCTCCTACACCAAAGTAATCAAAACCGGTACCTAGCACGATCCACCAATTAAGTTCACCCAACCCAATTCCGTGCGTATTAGATTCACGCACTCACGGCTCTCCACAACTGTGTCCATGATGTAATGGCATGGAACACCGCCACACCGAAGTGCGCAAGCCCACTCACTCACCCTCGCATCCCCTCGTAGATAATCAATGAAGTGCAAGCGAGATGTAGAACTCAACAAAATGTATAATCACTCCCTCATCGAACCCCCTCAACTACACAACCCCCTCGTGACGCACTAAAGTGGTGATTCTAATCAATTTGTGATGAAGGCCAAGAATCGTCACCCTAGGTCCGAAGGCTAGCAAAGAATCCAAGGTTCAAATTGGGGCGTCTAATGGTCCTACAAGGTGAGTTCTAAAAGCAGTGAGTGCTCTAATACACGTCCTCGCACAGCTGTTTCGTGTGCTACTACGAGGCGGGTTGGCGACTACCTAAGACGTACACATGGATGTTCGGCTTGTTTAGCTCACACCTAGCTCAGCTCTTGTAAGAAAATAGGCACACACTTTGGCTTTGAAAATCACGTAAGTGTTAAAAATAGGTAGGCACTCCCGTAAAGAAAGTCTATCTATACCTACTAGAGGGGACTCACGTCGTCACTCTCGGTCGCAAATCATGCTCTACGCCTAAAATCCTCACACTTCGCGATTTATCAAACTTTAGCCTCTTTTGATTGCCCTTTTCTCAGAATTTTCTCTTTTTTAATTTTTTTTGGATTTTTTGATTTTTTGATTTTTTATATTTTTTTCTATTATATATATATATATATAAATCCTAACTCTAAATGCAAGGCCAGACACGAAAGAAGACTCGAAACTGACTCGATTTAGGTAGGTGGACTCAATTAAGTAAACGTGCAACAAAAATTAAACAACTAACACATATATAGAGAGCTAATAACATCACAATACGCCACTATAAATAGACACGACATGGGCCACAAATATGACACAATACAAACTAACAATCTATATGTGACAGGTTAATGCAGACACGGACTGGCTAGTTAAGACTAAAAGTCCCCCCACACTAGACTGCTTCGTTGTCCTCAACGAAAGGCCCAGACTCTAAGAAGTGGCTAGAAGCCATGACATCCGAAATGGATTCCATGTACACTAACAAAGTATGGACTTTGGTGGAGCCACCCGAAGGGCCACGGCCCATAGGGTGCAAGTGGGTCTTCAAGAAGAAGATCAACATGGATGGCAATGTAGTTTCCTATAAGGGGCGATTGGTAGCCAAAGGGTATAGACAGATTCATGGTATTGACTATGATGAGACCTTTTCACCAGTCCCCATGACTAAATCTATTTGAATCCTACTTGCTATTGCAGCATACTACGACTATGAGATTTGGTAGATGGATGTCAAAACAGCGTTCCTTTATGGGAACCTCCTCGAGGATGTGTACATGACAAAACCGGAGGGTTTTGAGGATCCAGAAAATGCCGATAAAGTCTGTAAACTGCAAAGATCCATTTATGGATTGAAGCAAGCTTCTAGGAGTTGGAATCGACGTTTTGCTGACTCGGTCAAAGAGTTTGGCTTCATCAAGAACGAAGATGAGCATTGTGTTTACAAGAAGGTTAGAGGGAGCTCTGTAGTATTTCTGGTCTTGTATGTGGATGACATACTAATCATTGGCAACGACATTCCTACTTTGCAATCTGTTAAAGATTGGCTAGGAAAGTGCTTTGCAATGATGGACTTAGGGGATACAGCCTATATACTTGGTATAAAGATCTATAGGGATAGATCTAAAAGGTTCTCCGCCTAAGTCAAAGTACATATATAGACAAGGTGTTGAAGATGTTCAACATGCAAGATTCCAAGAAAGGATTCTTGCCCATGTCGCATGGAGTCAGTCTTTCTAAGAATGAATGTCCCTTCAATGAGATTGAGAAGGACCGCATGAGTAGGATACCTTATGCTTCGGCCATAGGATCCATCATGTACACCATGTTATGTACTAGACCGGACGTATCATACGCGTTGAGTATGGTGAGCAGATACCAGTCCAATCCGGGTGAGAGTCACTGGATTGCTGTCAAGAACATCCTAAAGTACTTGAGAAGAACTAAGGATGTGTTCTTGATATTTGGAGGTGAGGAAGAGCTAAGTGTAAAGGGTTACACTGATGCAAGCTTCCAAACCGACAAAGATGACTACAAATCGCAGTCTGGATACGTGTTTTTCCTGAATTGAGGAGCTGTGAGCTGGAAGAGTTCCAAGCAAGGGATAGTTGCAGATTCAACAACAGAAGCTGAGTACATTGCTGCTGCAGAAGCAACAAAAGAGGTAGTTTGGATAAAGAAGTTTATCACTGAGCTCGGTGTGGTCCCTAGCATCGTGGATCCCATAGAGTTGTACTGTGACAACTCTGGGGCAATCACACAAGCCAAGGAACCAAGATCACACCAGAAATCAAAGCATGTACTTAAGAGATTCCATCTTATTCGTGATATGATCGATCGAGGAGATGTGAAGATGTGCAAGATTCCAACGGATGACAATGTTTCAGATCCGCTCACAAAACCTCTTGCGCAGCGAAAGCATGAAGGGCACGCCAGATCTATAGGCATACGAGATGCGCCAGATTGGCTCTAGTTCAAGTGGGAGACTGTTGGAATAGATTCCCTAGAGGCAATCGTAGATTGAGTATGAACATTGTTTTGGATAGAGTATTCATTTATTATATATTGTGATATTTAATATAATGAAGTCCTTAGATACAATGTGTTGTTCATCTTAAATATCCCAAGTCCACTATGTTGATTAATAGTACGATCAAATATAGACTAGTATGTGGGTAGATTGATATGGAGATATCAAGTCTAACACATGGGTATGCATTAGGAGTAATGTCATACTGGATTGACCCACAACGAGAAGGATACATTAGATTATATCAAGTCACAATCGCTTCTCGTAGTGCTAATATAATTGCATTCCTTAGACTTGAAGTCACTAGATACTCTAGTTGTGGAATATTGTGCTTTAATGTTATCAAACGTTACACCATAACTGGGTATAAAGATGGCTATCAAGCATGATAGGAAGCAAGTTTAGAGATCGTAATGATGTAGATAGGATTTGTCCCTCCCACATAATGGGGGTAAATAATTACGGCGACTCGAGGATGAGGCTTATTGAATGTCTGGCCATACTCAGATAAATCAATATGGAGATATTGATGTTATCTGCAAGCATAAGCATATTCCCAGGATCGAGAAACTATGGGTTGGATATACGAGTGTGACTATTTATGTCTCGTGTCCAATCCAGATATGGAGACAAAGGGAAAGTGCAATATAAGATATTGGCCACAAGAGGTTTGTCGGGATCACTGATTATTTCTATTAGTTGGGTAGCATGGATGTGTTGCTAGACACCGCTCCATGTTAGTAAAAGTTACTACCAACTATATAGAAACCTATGGGGTCACACGTCAAATAGAGAAGAGCTAGATTTGGGATTAATTAATATTGATTAATTAATGAAAGGATCATAGTGAAACACCTTGCAAACTTAGTAGGACTAATTTGCAAGGAAGGGAATAATTCTAGTTCATCTAGAATTAGGAAACACCTTTATGGAAACAACAAGGAGTTGTTGGAGTATATAAAGGAGACTCTAGCTTCCTTCCCACTTAATGTTATTATACATAACAAAGTGAGTGGGAGAGAAAGCAAAAGAGAGAGCAAGAGACAAGCTAAGGCCGAAGCCCTGGCCTGTCCCCTACCCCCCTCGGCCACCAAAGAGAGAGCCGAACCTCTCTTTGGTCATTTTTTGCTTTGATCCTCTTCCCTCTTCCTCCGGGTTCAAGCTAGCACTTGTTTGAAGGAAGAATCTAGATCTCATCTCTAGACTTAGATCAACCTTAGAGACGGGGACATCATTCCTCATGTGATCTCACAAACCAAAAGGTACACAATACTGTGTCTCTTATCATGCTATGATGTCTCCTCCTGACGATCCGTGGTGGGCTTTGAAGTAGGATTATTTTTTTTTGTTATTCCGCTGCGTTACCTACGTCAAAAACCAACAGCAACAAGCCGCCGGAGAAACAACATTCACGAAGCAGATCTAAAGAATCCAAAAATAGGAAGAGAAGGATTCGATCGAAAAGCCCAAACCAGGACAAGGCTCCACCAGAGGAACATCTCCGCAGGAGACGAAGCAGAACCGTGGAGACTGGCCGATCGAGCAAACGTCTAACTCTCTATCTTTAGAAACCTAGAGAGAGGTCATAGCCCTCCGCTTTAGATAGAGAGTGATACTTATTTCACTCTAGTGTAGGCTTACCTTGTCTGTTGAAGGTGAAGAATAAGAAGTAAAATTGTTTGGTCTTCCTAGCTTGACCAGGAGAGTTGGCTGTGAGATAATGGGAAGAAAGAAATAATGTGTGGGTCTTGTGGTTTTAGGTTAGGTGGATTTGTTTGATGGGTTATATGTGAGGCAATCCACCACCATGGGTTATCTCCATGAATGCCATATACTCATGCGTCCATGCATGAGCATGGCCATGTGGGGCCTTCTAATTGTAGGCACGACATGCCACTGCCCTGTCAATTCGTAGGCGCTGGTCAGCCTGCAACACGACATGGTCCCGCTCGGGCGATTCAACAGCCCGTGAAGCTGACACGCCACCCTTCTGTGCGGCGGGGCGCTAGTGGTCGTCCTCCTCTATAAATAGAACTGAGCGCTATAGATAATTTTCATTTCTGATTTCAGTTAAACACTAGAGAGAGAGTTAGAGAGATAAAGAGGAGGGTATTACCGATATTATATTCGGAGGTTCTGGAGGTTATATATTATAATATTAGCAGCTCCGCCGGACCGAGGTAGGGAATCTGAACATTGTAGCCCTACCGTATTGTGTTTCCTGTTTATATGTTATTCATTGCAATGTTTAGATATATTCGTTCTAATTATCGAATTGTTATTACTATGCCGGTGTTATGCCCGATTATTGTGAAATTGTAGATTGATATATGATTCATGTGGAGATGCTGTCAAAATTATTATTTGAGTACTTGTATTAAACAGAGATGCTGCTGAAATTTCTATTCGAATATACTGTCGATATTCGTGACTATTCTAAATATATGCTATCATCTATGTTGATTGTTGATATACTCTTAGCATGATGGTGTTGTCGATAGTACTGTTCAAGCACGGTATGTGTAGATAGTGCTTTCAGAGCTGACAGATCTTGGCCACATGGCAACCATCTAGCACACCATATTGTGCTCCACACACACTGGATCACCAGTCGCGCTAATCCATGTGGGGGCTGCGAGACAGGGCCCTCGCATACCACTGCACGGGACTTGTAGGGAATTAGTGGTTTGGAGGCTAGAGTAAGTCCTGTCGCGTGCGAGCCAAGCCCGCACGCGACCTTTAGTAACTGCTTTTGAGAGATTTATGGCACGAGCTCCATAAACCTGGTCAATCCGGTCAAACCCGGTCAACCCCGTAACGGTTACGGTATTCGCGCATAACGTGCTGTAACGGTCCCTATATAGGCGGACGAACGTGCCGTTGCGGTTAAGCTAATTTAGCCGCCATTAATGGGCGCATTAACCACACTGCAACGGTCACATTCTCCATTATATATAGGACGTTAACCCTTCCATACAAGGGGGACACACTAGCCATACGCGGAAGCTCTGCCAAACCTCTGTCTCTCTCTCAGACATTACTACTGCCTTACTCTCTCCCTACACACAACCCAACTCTTCCTGTGCCATCTCTGATCCTCTACTTACGGTGTACACGGAGGTCTCCCTGCCGGAATCTCTTGTGCACATTTTGGTGAACCCGACGTGAACTTACCATCAAAAGCAACCATGTCTCATGAGGATGATGTCAGCAAAAGATCGCCTTCCACCGAAGCCGCCTCAGGAGAGGAGACCCGCCGCACTCCTACGACCACCGGTGAGGCCCCGACGCTAGAATCCTTGGACGCCACCATCCAAGGTCAGGCGAAAGCTCTCAAAGCTCAATCTGCGCAGCTAGAACGGATCATGGCTGTCTTGGGGACTCTTGCACCGAACCCTACACAAGCCACCGCCGTTTCTCAGGGAGGAGGAGCCCCTACCGCTCAAGGACTGGGAGTGTCAACCACACCCCCCAACCCTAATCTGCAGACTCTACCAGCAACTACGCAGCTACCCTCGATTCAAGGGTCAACAGCTCAAATGTTGCCCCTCACTGCTCACACCCCTCAGCCTCCAGCCTTGGTACCTAATCCGGCCTCGCAATATCCCTTGCCTCCTCCAACGACAATCTGGGGTAATGCGACACTCAATACGTCCCCAATCCTCCTGCGGCATATGTGTCGCCTCCGCCTTCGGCAACCCCTCCACCTGCTACTGAGGGAAACACCCCAGAGTGTATGACGTCTCTGCAGAAGCGCATAGACACCATTCTTGCTCACCAATCGTTCGCGGATACCATCATTCCGAAGCTAGACAACGATCCACCTATCCCGCGAGAGATCTATCTCATGCCTAACTCGGTTGGGTACAAGGCTCCCAAATGGGACAAGTTCGAAGATGTCAATGGAAACGCTCATGAACATGTCATGCGTTTCATCGATGTCATGGGGCCGTATGGAGCTGATCCCAAACTGCTAATGCGAGAATTCCCGAAGTCTTTGGGAAACGTGGCGTACAAGTGGTACAGGACGTTGGAAGCTGGGTCCGTCAAGACTTGGGACGACATGGTCCAAAAGTTCTACACCAAGTTCTTCCAGATGGAGGAAAAGGTTACAATGATCCACCTCTCGCGCATGTATCAGAAGCGCGAGGAGGACAGGATAACTTTCATCAAGAAATTCAGGGCGAAGTCCTTGGAATGCAAAGATCCGATGCTCGAAAGTCGGCGTGTAGAGATATGCCTGCAGTGCATGCGAGTTGAATACAAAGGTATGCTCATCAACCTGCAAACGCCCACGTTTTCCAAACTAATCGAATGCACGAAGAACATCAAGCCTATAGTGGAGAGGCTGAAAAAGAAAAACGCTCCGGAGCAATCCTCGAGCGGTACTACCTACAAGATCGGGAGATTCAGTTACAAGAGGGGACGCGAAGCTGAGGTCAATACAGTTTCACCCTAGAAGCAGGCGAAGATTGTGAACTTCGATGCACCACCTCTGCCATGTTCGGTGGAAGAAGCAAGCGACCTCTGCAGGCAATGGCGCAAGGACGGTGTCCTACCGCCACTCGAGAGGGCACCCTCCAAGGAGATGGTGAGGGACCCGAAGTGGTGCGAGTACCACGGCAATGTCATGCATCCCATAGCAGACTGTTAGAAGCTCAGAATTGTATTCAGCCAAAAGATGAAGAATGGCGAGCTGATCGTCAGCGATCACAGGAAGGATTTGCGCAGCAATCCACTTCCTGCCCATGCGGAGCAAGACTCGAAAGGTAAAGAGGTCGCCATGATCTCGATTGTGGATCTGGAAGAGGTCGCAGAGGATGGTCTACCCATCATTGCCGAAGTCCATGATGATGAGGACTACAGCGTAGACACGGAGGACGAACGTGCCGAACGGATGAAGGGGTCGCACGGCTTTAGCAGATTCTTCGACGAGATGAACTTCTCAGAGAAATGCCGGACAGAAATGACGAAAGCAATCTTGAGGATAGAAGAGGACTACGAGGAGGATCTTGTAGTCTCCAATGGGAAAGTCATCAGGGCGTCTCGCTCTACAGAAAAGATTATGACCTTTTCCGCCAGACAAAAAGACAGATGCGAGCCACCAGAGGCCTCTGTATGTGACGGCCATCATCAATGGCGTCGAGTTCAAAAGAGCATTCGTCGATGGAGGAGCAGCGTTCAACGTCGTTTCGCTCCACACACTGAGGCTAGCAGGGATCCCTGAGTACAAGATTGTCAGGCGTCCATCTCCGCTGATGGGATTTGGAAGCGACTCCAGAATGACGATAGGATGGATCCGCCTGGGCGTCCAGATCGGCAAAATCAAGTGCTCAGCGAAGTTCTATGTCATAGATGCGAACACTACGTATCACATGATCATAGGTCGAGCCTGGATTCATCGCTTTGACGCGGTCCCTTCAACAGCTCACCAAGTCATGAAAGCTATCTGGAACGACAGAATAGTCGAGATACCGGCTTCAACGAATCCATTAAACATGGATGAAGCACATCTCAGCGAGGCTGTGTGGTTCACCGAGATGGCGGACGAGCAAACACCGGTACCATTCAACCCTACTCCTTTACCCCTATGGGAAGATATCAAGGATCAGTCGCCTGCGGGAGTGATGGTGACAAGGGGGGATGCCAAGGAAAAGCCGCCCACGCGGGAAGAGGCGCCGCGAATCGCTTACCAACGAAAGAACGTATATACTCTGAAGAGAATAGCAAAGCATGACCCCGAAGGCAAGGAGAGAGTTTCTACGCCAATGGAAAAAAGTGCTATCGTATATGAAGGTGCGCGGGGATGTCCTCACGCGGGCATGGGGATATCCCAGAGCAAATCAACCAAATCGAGCAGGTTGCGGTAACGGAAAAACCAATGTAGAGCACTCCAGATGAGAAACTCAAGGAAGCACCCG
This sequence comes from Linanthus parryae, assembly GCA_023055425.1. Taxonomy (NCBI): domain Eukaryota; kingdom Viridiplantae; phylum Streptophyta; class Magnoliopsida; order Ericales; family Polemoniaceae; genus Linanthus; species Linanthus parryae. The sequence goes on along the minus strand of JALGPY010000011.1, from coordinate 25,984,123 downwards.
AATGCATGGAAGACAAACCCAGACCACAAAAGCAAGAGCTAAAGGAGGTGTTCCTCAGCCCGAACGAGGAAAAGAAGAGGCCAGTCTTTCTAAGTGCGGACCTCACAAGCGAGGAGGAGAAAGGACTGCTGCAGCTCATGACTGAATACAAGGACGTGTTCGCATGGGAGTACGATGAGATGCCCGGACTTGACACAAGCATCACCATGCACCGTTTAGACATCATACCGGGGTCTAAGCCGGTAAAGCAGAGCACAAGAAGCTTCAGGCCGGAGCTTAACGTGAAGATCAAACAGGAGATTATCAAACTCCTGGAGGCCAGGTTCATAGAACCGAATCACCATCCCACATGGCTGGCCAATATTGTGCCAGTGGTAAAGAAGAATGGACAGCTTCACATCTGCGTGGATTTCCGAGACCTCAATCGTTTCTGCCCCAAGGACGATTTTCCGCTCCTCAACATCGATTTGCTCATCGATTCGACAGCGGGTCATCGCATGTTCAGTTTCATGGACGGCTTCAGCGGGTACAATTAGATTAAGATGGACCCTGAAGATGCACGGAAAACTGCATTCATCACCCCAGTGGGAGTGTTCAACTACACGGTGATGCCCTTTGGTCTCAAAAACGCAGGTGCAACCTACCAGCGGGCCATGATGGCCCTATTCCACGACATGATGCACAAGGAAGTGGAATTTTATGTAGATGACCTTGTGGTTAAATCCATGCAAGAGGTGGATCATCTGGTAGATTAGCGGAAACTATTCAACAGATGCAGACGCTTTCAGCTGAAGATGAACCCTATGAAATGCGCATTTGGGGTAACGTCAGGGAAATTCTTGGGATGCGTGGTACATCGTCAAGGAATCGAGCCTGACCCTGCGAAAGTTTCAGCCATCATCAGCATGACTCCGCCGCATGACCAGAGTGCCTTGAAAACATTCTTGGGGAAGCTATCGTATCTGCGAAGATTCATCCCAGCGATTGCCGAGATTACTTTCTGTTTCTGTAGTCTTCTCAAAAAAGATGCCGCATACAACTGGACTTCGGAGCACGAAGCTGCGTTCGGGAAGCTAAAAGAGCTGCTGACGTCTTCAAAAATAATGATCGCACCTCAGTTAGGATCACCGCTTTTGCTGTATCTGGCGTCAACGAGGAAATCCATAGGAGCTCTTTTGGCTCAGGAGTACGAGGGTCAAGAAAGGCCCATCTAATACATCTCTCGCATTGTGCAGCCCGCAGAATCAAGGTACACGGACATTGAGCATCATTGCCTTGCCCTATTCTTCATAATAGAGAAGTTAAGACACTACTTTGCGTCACATAAAGTGGTGGTGGATACAAAAAGTGATCCCATACGATATTTGCTAACTCACACTACTCCTGGAGGAAGATTGGCAAAATGGTATATGACCATTTCCAAATTTGATATCACTTGCGTTCGGCCGCGGGCGATCAAGTCGCAGGCGGTAGCGGATTTGTTGGAACAGTTCCCCGACAACAGTCATGAGCCTGTGATCGAAGAAGAACTCGAGGGACCTGAAATCTACGCAGTCGATGTACCCTATTGGACGCTCCATTTCGACGGTTCGTCAACAAGGAAATGTGGAGGCACTGGGATAGTCTTGACCAAGCCAGATGGGGAGGTCATACAGATGTCCGCAAAGCTTGACTTCGCAGTCACCAACAACGAGGCAGAATATGAGGCTCTCATAGCGGGACTTCGTACAGCGAAAGATTTGGAAGTAAGCAATCTGACGGTCATGGGAGACTCCAAGCTAATTGTCAAGCAAGCCTCGGGCGAGTACGGTTTGAAGGAGATAAATCTTCTGTCCTACCGGACTTTGGTACAAAAGCTGGTGCAGCAATTCTGCGACGTTAGGTACGAGCACAAGCCCCGAGCGGACAACAGGCATGCAGACGCTTTGGCCACCTTGGGATCCAAGGTTAGTACAGATAAATGTCCCGCAAGAATCTCGATCGAAGTGCGGACATCGTCGGCGTTAACAGAAGACGCGTGCGATGATGAACACATGGACGATGCGGACTGGAGAAAGGCAATCTTACAAGCCATCGCAGAAGGCACAAGCAGCGAGAGCTGGGCACTCACAAAGGGGTATTGCATACATGACAACACCCTTTACTACAAGGGCCCTGGCGGAATACTTATGCGATGTGTCTCCGAACAAGAGGGACAGCTGCTGCTAGAGAAGATTCGCCAACATGCTTGCGGAGAAAGCGAAGTGTCAATCTATCGGAAGGCTCAGAGATATGGCATTCACTGCCAGACATGTCAACAGCCGCAACACTAATACAGGGAAAGTGCGAGAGTTGCGCACTGATCAAGGATTCTTTACTCATTTCCCTAACCGATGATGATGCGGATTGGAGGAAACCACTCTTCGATTATCTCACCCAGGGAACCATACCTGAATCGAGAAAAGAAGCTGAGAAATTGAAGAGGAAAGCATCCCGATACGTGGTACAAGAAAACCTGCTTTGGCGAAGAGGCCATGAGGGCAACTTGCTGCGATGCCTAGACGGCAGAGAAGCACAAGAAGTCATGGACCTTTCTCATCAGGTGGAACACCAGGGAGGTGCGAAATTATGCAGGCAACTCCTGTCAATTGGATATTTCTGGCCCACGATGGAGGCTGATTGCCGCACCAAAGTACGACGCTGCCAGGAGTGTCAATTCAAAGGAAACCTAGTGCACGCTCCTGCTATAGATCTACATGCATTGGGAACGCCATGGCCATTTCACACATGGGCTCTAGATTTCATTGGTCCCATCCGACCAACTTCGCATGGAAATCATTTCATTCTCACCGCGACTGAGCTGTTCACCAAATGGGTGGAGGCGGTACCACTGAAGACGGCAATGCGCTAGCTGTGGTCCATTTCATCCAAGAAAGCATCATATGCAGGTTGGGAATAGCCAACACCATCCTTTCAGATAATGGTACTCCTTTTGTTAATCGCCAGGTGGCTGCGAAGCTAGCAGAATACAACATCAGGCAGATATGCTCCACCCCCTACTACCCGAAAGGGAACGGGCAGGCCGAAGCGACCAACAAAACGCTGTTGAGGATCTTGAGCAAGATGGTCGCAGATGACCACAAGAAGGGGGCTGATTCTCTAAGCATAGCCCTGTGGGCTTACCGAACTTCTCCAAGGACACCCACAGGGGTCTCACCATTCCTCCTATGCTATGGGGCTGAGGCTGTGGTACCTGCGGAGGTGAAAGTTAATTCGGCAAGATTGGCATTCCACGCATTGTACGATAATCAACGCGATCATGACTTAGTCTTGCTGGAAGAAAAGCGAGAACAAGCTAAAAGGACCAACAAGCGGTATCAAGAAAGGATCGCTCGTGCGTACAACAAAACAGTCCAACGTAGAGATTTCGCAGTTGGAGATTTGGTCTTGCGCGCATCTGACCATTGCATGCGAGAGGCGGCTCACCCAAAGTTCGCAGCCAATTGGGAGGGACCCTTTGAAGTCACAGAAGTCTTTGACAGTGGCTACTGCAGCATACAGAGGTTGCACGGAACGAACTCAACCTCAAGCTCAGTCAACATGCGCTGGATTAAGAAGTACTATCCTTGACTTCCCTCATTTTATGCGTTTTATTACAACGTTGCCTTATGCTATGTATAGCTATGATTTGCGCATCATCTCTACCATATGAGAGAACTGTAATCTCATCTCTCCCACATGAGAGCTCTATAATAAAAGACTTCTCCCAAATGAGAAGAACTGTATACTTCTAGCCGTTTATATTGCTTCATTTGGTTTATTATTACTGTTAGCAAAAGCCTATCCGCCGCGATAGCAACCTACTCGAATGCGATCTTAATTGATCTTCTAAGCCTATCTGTCACGATAGCAGCCTATGCAAATGCGATCTTAATTGATCTTCTAAGCCTATCTGTCACGGTAGCAGCCTATGCAAATGCGATCTTAATTGATCTTCTAAGCCTATCTGTCACGATAGCAGCCTATGCAAATGCGATCTTAATTGATCTTCTAAGCCTATCTGTCACGATAGCAGCCTATGCCAATGCGATCTTAATTGATCTTCTAAGCCTATCTGTCACGATAGCAATCTATGCGAATGCGATCTTAATTGATCTTCTAAGCCTATCTGCCACGATAGCAGCCTATGCAAATGCGATCTTAATCGATCTTCTAAGCCTATCTGTCACGATAGCAGCCTATGCAAATGCGATCTTAACTGATCTTCTAAGCCTATCTGTCACGATAGCAGCCTATGCGAAAATGATCTTAATTGATCTTCTAAGCCTATCTGCCACGATAGCAGCTCATGTGAAAACGATCTTAAGTGATCTTTTAAGCCTATCTTCTATGATAGCAGCCCATGCGAACATGATCTTGAATGATCTCTCATGCCTATCTGCCACGATAGCAACGCTATAAAAATGCGATTTTAAAATAGTTCTTAAGTCTATCTGCCATGATAGCAGTATTATGCAAAAACGATCTTAAGTGATCTCCAAAGGTCTATCTGATAAGATGGAACTCGCACTTGAATCTAAGGCAAATCTCAAGCCCATCTGCCAAGATGGCACAGCTGCGCAAACACGATCTCGAACGATCTAAAAACAATACGAAGTATGTATATAGCATTACACAAGGCGAAATCTGCCGATACGCATGCGAAATTGTATTTTGTTGTAACAAGACAGCAGATCATACAAAACGATTTATCATTATGAGTCAAAAGGACTTACAATTTATCTGTCTAGATTCTCGCCAATCTAACTACGCAGCCAACATGGCTTACAATACATCTAAAAGAAGTAAATTACGAACAAGAAGTTACACATCGCGGGAATCCTAGCTGAAAAAAGGATGAACTTAACGGTCCTAACACCAGCTATGCGATGCACAGATCTGCGACCAAAGATCTGTAGCAAGTAGGGCGCTCCTGCGAAGAGATCAGCTCGCCATTCGCTTCGCCCCTAGCAGCAAGATCTGTGTAACGCTACGTCCAAGATCTCAGGATCTGACAAGGCCTCTGTCTGATCAAGATATGTACCAGAGGAACCACCTGTTCTGGCTTGTGCAGCCGTGCAAAACAGGGGAGCAGTCATTCCTCTGGCAATGGGCTCCTTGTCTAGATAGACAAGCGCATTGGCTCGCCACCCTGAGTTCAAGAACGAGGAGGCAAGAAACTCTCCTCCGGGCATGCTAAAGGAGAATCCCGCCGTTCATTACGAGTCGGTAGCAAGGTCACTACGGCGCTGCACCTCACCGGGAGGCGGCCGGAAACATGACCTGCAAACATAATAGACGAAGAAAATTCTTCGAACAAAAGTGAGGTATTATCTGCATCTCCTCTATGAAGGTTACAAAGATCAGTAAGCCTCATAAAGCGGATCTTGGAAACTATTTCTATAGCACAAAGCGCAAACTCAGGTTTCATGACTTGAAGTTGCCATGAATCAACGGAAAATAAGCGTTGAAGCCAGCAGTCGTAAGGACTCACGGCAAAGCACATTTTTTGGGATGAAGAACCCAAATGGCAAAAGGCAGGGTTTATATAGACCTTGTGGAGACTCTTCAGTTGCCAAGATGAGTCAGCAGAATTTGAAAAGAGGGTAAGGTCAATCACTTATGCCTTGAAAAGCGGTAACGATCAATTACCCTACTAAAGGCTACGACGATTCAGTTGCGTATCCTAATTAATGACGGATGGGCATGATTCGGATGGACTTCCCAAGGAAAGCGTGCTTATCTAATGAGCAATTGGCGCGAAAATCAAGGCAGAATATCAATTGCTGATGTCATAAATTGATATGCACAGAGATATTCTAGCAAATCCCGGAAAGGGCAAAACGGGCACTTCGATTCTTTTGTTTTTGAAAAAAAAAGGGGTGAAACCCTAGCAACATTACATTAATGTCTCAGCTATTTATTTGCTACTTTTCAAATTCAAAAATCAAAGTAAACCCTTGATCAAGGAGTCATGAGGGGTGAACTGACGGCTCAGATTCTCTACCTGCTCTACTTCCTGCTTCAATTGCTCGCACTTGGCATTCATCTCACGATAGAGCTTCATAGCCTCTTCAACCTTTTGCTTTTGCTGCTCTAACTTCTGCTTCTCAGCTGCGAGGTTTTGGTGGCCGAGTTTCAAAGTTACTGCTGCGCGAATCAGGGTAACTCTTTTCATAAGAAACTTGATACCCAGCCTGCCTTGAACTTTGGCGAGAAGATTTTGGCACATGCCAAAAAGCAATTCGGCACTCTGAGGAGAAATGGTCGCAGGCGTGGCCGCAGACAGCTGCTCCAAAATCCAAATGACCTCGATAAGAAACAGCCTCCTGTCAAAGGGCCCTATCTCTAGAGACCTCGCAAATGACTGGGGATAGGCGAGGCGCATCCGAACTAGCCAGTCCACGTCGGCTTGCTTCAAACCTGAAGCAATATCAAAGCCAAGTCAACTATCAAATTTGCAAATGAAGGATGCAAAATGCGGACAGCAAATCACGACATACCAGTTCCTTCAAGGATCTCGCGCAGAGAAGGAATGCGCATCACTGGGGTAGTTGAAGATTGCCCTCGCTCCATTGTCCTTCTATCAGCTGCGAGCTCTAACCCCTCGTAGTTGGGGGGAAGAGTATAAGCCGCACCAGTTGCGATTGCAGTCCCGACCTGTGAGCCCCAAAAGCTCCACGCAGGAAGAGGTGCCACCAACTCATTCATCGCTGGAAGCGTAGTAGCAGCCAAAGTTGCTTGGCAAGGGACACTCTCAGATGCGGTAGCATCAACAGCACTTGTTCTCATTTCCTCAGCACTAGCATGGGCATCTTCCTCCATTAGCACAGTGTCAGCCTCGGCATCATCAGAAAGTTCAATGATGTCCTCAAAAGGCTCTCCTGCATATTCAGCAGCTGCGACGGGTTTCACAGTATAAGAACTCGGAACCGGGACATAGGACGCAGAAGGTTGACTCCTTTGCTCCAACACGGGTTCGTCAGCATTGCCTGCGAATCAAAATGTGATAGTATGAGGTAACTTGTATCGTATGATATTTTATTATCTTCGCTAAGCTAAGAGCAAGCACCTCCACGCGAAGGTGGGATTGCCATATCCTCGTCATACGCTAAGGACGTGGAACCTCGCTCTATTAATGTGTCTTCATTAAGCATGTCCTTAAGATGAGCGTGACCTGGGGCGCGAAGAAACCGGTCATGATTATGTTTCGAGTTGCTAAGTCTAGTTCATGCATATCGTTCAAGTGATTACTTGAGGGTTCACCGCACTTTCCTACTAGCCAACGGCGAATGTCAGCTTTTGACACACCATGCTTTAATGCACCGACAATAACATCTCGATAAGTTACTGCGAGATTAAAAATCTCACCTTCATTGCCGCCTGCGATTTCTTCAAAATCTGCTTGGGCTTGCTCCAAAGCTGCTGCATCCTCTTCTGGAGCCACATCCTCCTCCTCAGCTCGAGGAGCCACCTCTTCGGGAAGCACATCTTCCTCATCAGTTGGACGCACTAAGTCGTCAACATGCTATTCTTCGAGGCTCATCTGCCTCACAAGCTCGAGCTCCTCCTCTTCTCGCTTTCTTCTCCTTTCAGTAGCTCCCGCAGCTGTCTTCCTGGACTCGGCGAGAACTTCCTCGCTTATGGGTTCGTCAGAAATGCCAGAATGAGCACCCATCTTCTGCCTCTTGGCCAAAAGGCCACTGATGGTCTCATCATCATCATCATCTGCGAAGAAATGATTGGTTTAACATCAAGTTGAAAAAGAGTTACGATAATGAGAAGGGAAACGCGATGGAGATACCTCCTGATTCTTCCTCATGTACCACAATTGCTCTTTCTTCTTCTTCTTCATCTCCTTCTCTTGGCTCCCGCCTCTCCTCTTCTTCCTCCTGGACGAATGGAATGAAGGTCTCTACTGCGAGCTCCTTCCGCGCTTTACTGGGCATGCGACCTATACCTTTGTCCTTGGCAGAAAGGGGCCTCGCCGGAGGAGAAGTTGGAGTGCTTCTAGGGGACGAAATTGTAATTCCCCTTTGCCTGGGTCTCTTCGCTCTTGGCGCGGCAGTCGCTGGAGGAGACGGATTATCTCTAGGGGGAGACAAGGCTGGAGCATTGTCTATCAGCGAGTCAGCAAAAGCATTCATGACCTCGCGAATCCTGGTTCCGACCTCAGGGTCCATCCTCGATGCTAGCAGGAATGTCTGTCCTTGTCTTCTTGTGGTAACAATTGTGTTAACCAGCGATTTGGAACGGTCGCCAGATGCAAACCTCTGCACATGGCACTACAGCAAGCAGTGTAGAATAAAGATGTCAATATGTGAAAATAAAGAAGCTTAGCGCATGCAAAAGAAGTTGCTTACCTTATCAAAAGTCTCGCTATATCTGATGACATGCGAATCGCCTTTCCTAACTGCGGCGATCTTTTCATCCAGAATGACGGCAGGGCACAAATGGTTCTCATGATCCAACAATGAGTAGCAACCATATTCAGACTCGTCCAGACTGCAGTTGGGACGAAACGGAAAAGAGTTTCTTTTGATCACAGGAGCTCTGCTTGGATGAGGGGCCGACTGCGTCTCAAATCTTGTCTGCTGGGCGTTCCAGTATGCGAGCCAGTTTTTTAAACAACCACCTTCGCGGTTACCCGCAGGTTGCTCAAAGGGAAGGTTGCTCATGAAGACTATTTTGCACTCCTTTGTCAACAAACGCTTATAGCAGCCTCTGATAATAGACTGTGGCCAGATTGATGGTGCCACTGCATCAAAGCCAAACTGGGGAGAAACGCGAGTGGGATCAACATCCACGGTAATCCTCTCATACCTCAGCGCGAGCTCACGAATATGCTCTGCGAGAGCAGGAAGGGAACCTCGCAGGCACCAGCAAAAGAATTCGCGATAGCGCTCATGGAAATGCGATCCATCTTTGAAGAGGAGCTCTTCTGAGAAGACAACACCCTTAGAAGGGTACAGCTTTGTAAACCATCGCACGTTTTCAATACGCATGGTATAGGGCCTGGCAATGAACTCTCGCCAATTGTCGCATATCAGACTCCAAACACACTTGGTATTGTTGGTTCCGAACCACCTTGCAGCTCTGCCGCTGTTACGCTCCTCCACCGCGCCTGGGGGACACCACTTGTTGGGCTTAGAAGCAGTTGGGGCATAGGAAGGCCATCGCTCAAAGACCCACATTGTCAAGAAGCAATGATAACGAAAGTCAGTATGTCAAGGCGGCCGCACGATTCTTTCATGGCCACAACTAGCTGATCCAGTCTGTAGTACAGCGTGCCCAAGACCAAGGGCCCGAGTGCGACTTTCTGGCCAAGGGCCAGTTTCACAGCAAGCGGCAGAACGTGATAGAAGACCCCATCGTGCGGGTGACCATCGATTAAGTACCTCGACAGCCAGGCACAGAGGAAAGCACAAAGGGTCAAGTGATAGCCTTTACCTTCCACGTAGTTCTTGGTCTCTGGGTCTTGACTCAGAAGCTTCTTGGTAATGCTGCTGTTCGCGTAATCACGGAAGAAGTACTGCACCCATTTATTCCAAGTATTCTTCGAATATGTGTCGACCAACTGCCAGTCAGGAAGGGCTTTTGTAGTGGTCCACCGGGTGGAGATTTTCTTTACCTCTGACAAGCATTCCTCCATCTGCGTGTACAAAGCAATCTCCGCACCCGTCCTCAAGGGACTCAAAGGGTCCACCTCGCCCATGGGAGACAGATCATACAGCATGTGCACGTCCTCGAGCGTGGGAGCAGCCTCGAACTCAGCAAAGTGAAAAGTGTGAGTCGCAGGCGAGTAGCGGGAAAGAAGGTTTAGAAGCATGGACTGGTCCAGCTTCACGGCAGCACCCTTCATAGCACGAACGGCGAAGTATACGCCGGCCTCATTGAGAGTCACAGCATGATTGGTTAACACATGGTCAATCCATTCATCCATGTTGTCCAATTTCTGAACAAAAGCTTGGGTGGAAATCGCGGCATACGGGAAGTACCCATTTTCGTTTCCCAATCGAACCACGTCCTCGGAGCCAATCAAATCAAGCAAGGCCGAGTTAACTGGAGGGGTTAATGTTAGCAATCCCTCATTAGGGACAGAAGCAGGCAGTTTCTTTGCCTTAACCCTCGCATGGTAGAAGTCCTTGCCACCCAGGTAGGGGGCTTTTCGCCATAGAGCTTGTGGAAGATCAGGTATTTCTTTTTCCTCCTTGGTGGGTCTAGTTCCTTTTGTCTTTGCCATTCCTGCGGAAAAGCAAGAAAAAGGGGGGAGAAATATGCCACACTTCAGTTTGAATTTCGAGATTCAAGATCTATGGGAAGAAAGATGAACAGTTTCTGGTATCAATTTCAGAAATTAGGGATTGGAAATTGTTTGCATTATCAGGGATTTCAAAACCCTACATCCAAGGTCCTTATCATTGAAGGATTAAGTCAAAATTGGGTTCCAAGATTGGAGCTTCTTCACAAGTTTTCAACAGATAATATGTCATGGGTTTGTAGATCCAACATAGCTCAAAGCATACATCGGTATGTTAAACAAAATTAAACAAGGCCAACCTTGTTTTGGTAAAGCTTGCTTGGATGCGCACAGTTGAAGAAGACGATTGACAAGAGTGAACTGGTGATTGATTATTTGAATCTGCTCTCGAAGACCTCCGGGTATCATTCACTTTAAGAGAAAGAAGTGATGCTTTGCAACAATGGAGAGTACAGAGTATTTATCCAAAAACAATGAAGGGTTGTGTCCTTTCAGTAGTCGAATCGCAACCGTCACCGTCGAATCGCGCAATCACAGGACAAGCTGATGTCACCCCTAAAACCCTAAAAGCCAGACGACACGACTCTAGGGGTTTTAGGTCATAATGGCACGCACGGGGGCTAAATTTACTCATATTTCAATTGGTGCGTGGCGGCGACGCGTATGTTGGTTTCCGCGCATGGAAGTCTATACAGCAATGAGTCTTCACGCGCAGAAAGGGGGCTAATGTAGATAGTGCTTTCTGAGCTGACAGATCTTGGCCACGTGGCAACCATCTAGCACACCATATTGTGCTCCACACACACTTTATCACCAGCTGCGCTGATCCATGTGGGGGCTGCGAGACAGGGCCCTCGCATACCACTGCACGGGACTTGTAGGGACTTAGTGGTTTGGAGGCTAGAGTAAGTCATGTCGCCTGCGAGCCAAGCCCGCACGCGACCTTTAGTAACTGCTTTTGAGAGATTTATGGCACGCGCTCCATAAACCCGGTCAATCCGGTCAAACCCGGTCAACCCCGTAACGGTTCCGGTATTCGCGCATAACGTGCTGTAACGGTCCCTATATAGGCGGACGAACGTGCCGTTGCGATTAAGCTAATTAAGCCGCCATTAATGGGCGCATTAACCACACTGCAACGGTCACACTATCCATTATATATAGGACGTTAACCCGTCCATACAAGGGGGACACACTAGCCATATGCGGAAGCTCTGCCAAACCTATGTCTCTCTCTCAGACATTACTACTGCCTCACTCTCTCCCTACACACAACCCAACTCTTCCTGTGCCATCTCTGATCCTCTACTTACGGTGTACACGGAGGTCTCCCTGCCGGAAGCTCTTGTGCACAGTATGCATGTGAAATTATAATGAAAGTGGAAAAATAAATGGATGGGGTTAGCAAGAAGGGATTGCGCATCTCTTGGGTGAAAGACCCTGAACGCGCCTGAGGCCTGGTGCAAAAAGCACTGCTAGCTTGATGCCAGATGGGCACTCCCCTCCCAGTTGAGAGTACGTATACGAAGGTCGGCTGACTCACTCCGGGCTGCGGTCGCGCATGTGAGCACCTCAGGTTCCACGAAGATAATAAAACGATGAAAGACTTTCATATGCATGACTTGACATACATGCCTACATTGTACTGCGATTGCAAGCTCATGTGATACATGTATCATGATACAATACGTGCTTGTACTGTTTCCTTGATATTCTTTACTGAGCTTGCAGTAAGCTAACCCCAAACATTTCACAAGTACAAGTTATAGTGGTGGTGAATGTTCAGTCTCTCAGTTTTCTTAGCTGTTTGGAGGGCTAGCCTGTCTATAGCTTTTGAAACGAGTCTCAACTCGTTTTGTTTGTAATATAGTTGGGTTGGAAGCCATTGATAGCGCTGACTACTCTGTAACATAATTCAGTTTGTATAATAAAAGTTTGTGTTGTTCAGTTCACCTCTTGTTCGATCAGTTTCTTTAGTTTATTTAAAAAAAAAAATCACCCCGGTTTACGGTCGTGACAGCTTGATATCAGAGCATAGGTGTACGAGTCACCTCGGGCTTGGGGTAATGTTTTAGGAATCTTATGTGTGCTATGTGCTTGACTTGATCCTACCTCATATGTTTATAGATATGACATTTTATATGTTTTTGTTGTAGATGGCTACAGCAAACTTGGGGAATGGGACGCATGGAGATAGAAGTGCTTCTGTACCTAATCAATTGTTAACCCTGATACTATGAAGTCCCTTAAAGAGTTAAGGAGGCAGAATCCACCTGTTTTTGGAGACATTCCTGACCCTATTGCAGCTGAGCATTGAGTGAGAAAGATTGACAAGACTTTCATTGCTATGGGGATCTTCGGAGATGAGACTAGAGTGAGGTTAGCTACTTTCCAAATGGAAGATGAGGCTTATCAGTGGTTGTATTTAGTAACCTCTAACCTAGAATATATCACTATTTCGTGGAGGACCTATAAGACTATGCTTTTCAAGGAGTTCCTTCCAGAGGTGGTCCGGGCAGCTAAAGCTCGGGAGATTTTGAACTTGAAACAGGGTAGTATGTTTGTAATGCAGTATGAGGCAAATTTTATTGAGCTTGCCTGCTATGCCCCTAATATGGTGACTGATGATAGCGAGAATGTTATACTTTTCGAGCGGAGTCTTGTTCCATCTAGACATGCCGATTCAAAAGTCTTATGGGAGTATAAAGGTCAGAACCGAGGTTACCAACAGAATGGGAGGCAGTCTAACCAAAGGAAAGATGATTCAGGCAAGAGGCAGATGACGTTTTATTCCCAATCCCAAAGCCACTATTTTAGGCCTCCTCGTCCACAAGGTTGTGGTATTCAGGAGAATGGTAATGTTACATGTTGGGGGTGTGGTCAGTCATGCCACTATCGTAGTGACTGTTCTCGTGGGTATACTACAGGTATTGGTTGGGGATCTCAGCAGGTTAGTGTGAACCTGCAGTCGTAGTTTCATCCGGCACTATCTGAGCAGTCTATTAAGTCACGCGTTTTCATAGACTTATCGAGGATCCCAGCAGACGATTTACGGTCGAAGAAAAGGCAAAGTTGGTGCGCAAAGCCAGGGGTCTCAGGGAAGAGATTTTGCACTTTATCTAGTTGATGAACCCTTATATGATCACTCAATGATACGAGGTACATGTTATTGCACAATATATGGGTAGATGTCTTGTTTGATTCTGGCGCTTTGTATTCCTTTATACATTCTTCATGAGTTTCATTACTTGGCTTATATGCGGAACCTCTATATGCTGCTTTAAGAATTAAATCACCGTTGTAACCAACAACAAGTGGAAAGGTCAAAGTAAACTTTGACGCTGCCTGGCAGCGCTACGACGTCGCGGCGGGGCTCGGCTGTGTGATTAGAGGCTCTGCGGGCCAATTTCTGGCCGTTCGGTTTCAACTTTGCTCAAACCTACAGACTCCACTGATGGCCGAGCTACATGCCATCATTTCAGGTCTTCAACTGGCGAGAAAACTGGGGTTTAATTCCATTGAGGTGGAGACGAACAACTTAATTGCTTCACACCTCCTTCTCCCCCACGAATTTGGTATTTTGAAGAGGGACACTTCCCTCGGAGAACTCAGGCTGCTTGTGAATGATTGCAGAAACAAACTAGCTGAATTCAATTGCTTTTCAGTACAACATTTTGTTAGAAGTTGCAACCAACTAGCACACTGTTTTGCTCAAAAGGGTAGGGTAGAAGATGATATGTCGTTTTATAATCAAGCCTCGAACTGGGCTACTTCTGTATTCACCGATTATATAGCGGGTGTGACGCCCAGCTTTTAATAATAATTATTTTTTCCCTAAAAAAATATTATTATTAGGGGCGTTACATTTCGCACAATTTATGCGACGACCAGTGGCGGAGCCAGGATTTCATCATAGGGGGGCACAACTCGGCTTGTAGTATTTGTACTCTAATTAAAGATAAAGTAACATTAAATAACAACAAAGACACCAAAAGCCTTCTAGCTCAGTTGGTAAAGCACTCCAGTTTAGACCTCAACGATGGGGGTTTGTGTCTCCTTGGGTAAGTCTTAATTATTTTTTTAACTATTTGTGAAAAAAAAATTAAAAGCATGTTAAATATTTGTGAAAAGAAAATTAAAAGCACGCATTGGGAGGGTCAAACTTCCGCCGTTATAGTTTTAAGCCAAGACAGTTACCACCGCAGTGGACGCGCTTTCAGAAAAAAGGGGGCACCTTTGTATATGTAGAGGGGGCACGGTTATTTTTTTTTTTTTTACAAATTAGGGGGTTTTGCAAAATGTTTGGGGGCACATGCCCCCTCCCCCGTCCCGTGCCCCTGCATGGCTCCGCCCCTGGCGACGGCTGTGTGCTACTCTTAAATCACAATCCTACTCATCATAGAAGGCACAACTTGCGGATGATATACCATCTCTTTCCTATAACTGGGGAGCTTTCAGTGGAGCATCATATCAAAGGGTCTTTAACCTATTTGTAAATAGTTTTAACTTTGTTCCTAAGAACTTCAAATGTTATAATAAGTGTAAGATTAAGTAGCAATCATAGTTTGAAATTGCGTTTCGTTTCGGTCGATTCGTAGCGTTTCGGTCTTAAAACGAAGTATAACCGGTACCGGTACATACCGGGCTCAAATTCGGTAAGTACCGGCGTGTTTCGGCCGATTTCGGATGTTTCGGTGTGTTTCTGACGATATAGCAAATTTCGGGTGGATTTCGGTCGGGGTTCCGTTTGTACTTAAACAAGTTTTGGGGCATTCATATAAATGTAAAAAAATCATACAATTATGTTGATCTTCTAGATAAATATTTTTCGAAGTATTTTTCATTTCGTTCACTCATTGCATACTATATTTTAGCAAAAAATAAGAATAAAAATCAAAGTTTAGTTAAAAAATACATGATTTATGCTTATCTAAAAAATATATGAATAAAAATTGGGTACTTCTAAAAATATAAGAAATTTTGGGAAATTATTTTATTTAAAAAAATTAGTCCGAAATGAATCACCGACACATAGCGGTACCGAAGTGTTTCATTCCAGTCATAAAAACGAAACGACGTCCGGTACGTGATAACTCCACATTAGGAGTTATATTGTTTATGATCCATGACCTTTTTGCGAGCGTTTCGGTGTATTTATGGGAGAAATTGACCAAATCCGGGTTGTTTTGAGCATACATGACTTATCGAGCTTTATTTCGTAATCCGGGCATTTTTCAGATGATTTATACATTGTTTACCGCATGTGATCTTCCGGGTTGTTTAGTGTTGTGTATCTCAGGTAAACGAGGTGCAATGGAGCATATGAGAAGCTTGGATATGCTTGGAATGGAGGTAGATGAAGAGAGGAAAAGGAGGCGCACAAACGAAGAGAAGTTGGAAAAGTCACACAGGACCAGCCTGCACTCTTTTCGATGCCCAGGAAAATCTACAAGTAATTTTGAAGCAAGGCTTGCGACATTGGAAAGTAGACATCCGTAGCTTTCCAACGGTATATGGTAGGCCCGAAGACGAGTTCGTATGAGGGAGATACAGCCCGCGCAAAACCAGCAAAGAATTCTGTCCGGGAATTACAAAGTAGAGGGGCTGAAGTGCAATTTCGGCATAGTTTCATTAAAAAGCGTGCCCAGCTGGCAGAAAACGGTGAGAACGACCTAAGAACAAATTATTCACGCATCTTTGAAGTCTTTGGAGCTAGGGAAGAAGGGAGAACAAGCTTGGAGCAAGGATCATCAACTACATTGAAGATTTTAGCGTTTGATCTTCGTTTCTTCATCTTTTCTTCATGAACTTCATTATTTTGGATATGTTGAACAATATTATGTCAAGCTAAACTTCTTAAAGCTAGGTGATTGATGGAAAACTACGGTTTGTTGGATGATTTTCTGGATTTTGGACTTGATGCATGCCTTTGCTTAATTCTATGAACGTTCTTGTTAGTTTATCTATTCTTGTACTCAATTCTTAGTGTTCTTGGCTTGATCACCCGTAGAATGTTACTTGTTGATAGAATTGCACGAAAGTGAATTCTTTGAGACATGTTAAAGGATAGGTAGATAATCTTGTAGTTTCTTGAGACTGAGAGGAGATAGAAACTTGATTAATCGTGTGAGGGTAGTTTCGATTGATTGTGTTAGAACTTAGTGAATTCGGTGGACCGATAGGACCCGGTGAACGAAGCCTAACAAATTAATTAGATTGTAGTAGTAGACGGAGGTGGACCGAGGGGACCCGAAATCTATTATTTACACAAATTCACGTGAGATCGAGAGAAGATCGTGATGAGCATTACCCGATATAACTAGAATGTGAGTAGAGTGTTTCATGCATAATTCCGGAAATCATTAACAACCCTAGGGACCATCAATTGCCTAGTTCTTTCTCATTAATCGTAATCAAATCACTATATATTTTTGTTAAAAATTGAAAACCCTTAAAAAATAGTTAGTTACTTGTTATTTAATTTACGTCTCTTGTTCGTGGGCGACAACGTTACAAAATCACACACCATTTTTACTTGTTACTTAGATATCGTAGAGTTAATTTCTAGTTAGCTAGTAATCGTAATTTTCCCTTGGGTTCGATACTCGGAGTCGACCGTATACTTGCGTTTAAGCGCGTAAAGAATTCGCGTCAAGTTTTTGGCGCCGTTGCCGGGGACTTTAACGGTTTATTAGTTTAGTAGAAATTGATTTAGGATACCTCGTTTACTTTCTTTGTTTAATTAGCTATTTGTTTTCTCATTTGTATTTGATCTTGCTTTTCAGGTCGTCAGTGTATGCCCAGGATCCCTAGAGAACTTGTGCCCCCACTTGAAGACCCGGAACAGTTATTCAGAGATCAGAGGAGAAGACAGAAACAGAGCAAGATGAGTGATCAATTGACCTACGCGCAACTCAATGAGAAAATGGAAGAGTTGGCGAAACAGTTGAATGATCGCAACACTCAGACACCATACAACAAGTCTGGGCAGGCTATTGTGGAGAAATTCCAGACGTCCACGTATGGACACAATCCGGCAATTGTAGTGCCAGACATACAGGCTGAGCATTTTGATCTCAAGCCAGCTATGATTCAGACAGTCACCAATCAGTTCCAGTTTTATGGGAACAAGGATGAGGATCCCAACGATTTCATTGGGAAATTTAATGCTTATATCAAGACTGTGAAGTATAAGAACGTGACTCCAGAGGCGTTGAAACTTATCCTATTTCCTTATTGTTTGAAAGGTGCAGCTGAGAAGTGGCTTGAGTCAAGAGCTCCGGATTCAATCACTACATGGGCTCAATGTGTGGATGAATTAATGGCAAAGTTTTACCCAGTTCAGCGGGTGATTCAGTTACAAGGTGATATCCTTGGTTTTCAGCAGCAGGCCCATGAGACCATGGTAGAGGCGTGGGATAGATTTATGCATTTGATCAGGAAGTGCCCAAATCACGATTTTGGGGACTACAAAATTTTGCAGGTCTTCTACCATGGCTTAGAACGCCATAACCAGGAGTTAGTCAACAGGGAAGCGGAGGAAATTTTATGTATTCAGTTTACAAAGAGGGAGCATTTGCACTTATGAAACAGCTAGCCAAGCAGGATACACAGTTTTATGATTCTAGAAGACTTTCGGCATTGCCTGAGGCGAAAGACAATGAGTGGAAGGATGGGATCAGTAAGATGGTGTCAGACTTGGCCAAGCATGTTTATAAGTACAAGAAGACAGTAGCAAGTGTTGAGGAGCCAGAATATGATGCAGCAATGGCACACATGGCAAATGAGGATTTGAACTATGTGGGGGCACACGGACAGAGGCAGAACTGGAATCAAGGGAACTACAGGCCAGGCACTAGAGATCATCCAGGATTCAGGTATGGGGATCAGTCTGGAGCGACATATGCACCAGGGTTCCAGCATAGACCACAGGTTTCGCAGGCTCCACCAGCAGCCGATGCAACACCAAGTTCAGAAATCTCTGTGTTGACTAAGGCATTGGCGCAATTGAGTGAAAACATGAATACTATGACCACCAATATGAACAACATGTCCACGCAGGTTACTGTTGTGTCTGCGGATTTACAGGCTACGAAGACTTCTCTTCGTTCTCTTGAGGTACAGGTGGGTCAGATTGCTACTCAGCTCTCATCTAGAGCTCCAGGTTCTTGCCTTCCAACACGGAAGAAAATCCTCGTCAAATTAATGCAATCACTACTCGAAGCGGGGTTGCATTGAAAGATCCGCCATATCCCACTCATGCTAGAGCCGATGCTTCTAAGGCTAAAGAGCATGAGATATTTGATGATGATACTAATGTCGTGATCCCCCAATCAAAGGGCGCGACGGATGAGGAGGCGGTGAAAGACAAGGATGAGGTACGTATTGATACTACTATTTCTAAAGCAGTTCCATATCCGTTGAGAACGAGAAAGAGGGATGATTCTAGAGATTTTCAGAGGTTTATTGATATATTCAAGAAGGTGGAGATTAACATTCCTTTTGCAGAGGCTATCTCTAAAATGCCTACATATTCCAAGTTTCTCAAGGATATTCTTTCAGGAAAGAGACGCATGAGTGATTTTGCACAGGTGAATTTGACTGCTGAGACTTCTGAATGCGTCAGGAATGGATTGCCTAAGAAGAAGAAAGACCCCGTGAGCTTTGTGATACCGGTTACTCTTGGTGATTCTCTCACTATGACTGCATTGTGCGATTTGGGGGCAAGCATCAATTTGATGCCCTTGTCCGTATTCAGGAAGCTAGGTGTGGGGGAACCTCGTCCCACCCGAGTTACCTTGCAGATGGCTGACAGGTCGATCCGTAGAGCATATGGGGTGATTGACGACATTTTGGTCAAAGTTGGTACTCTTATCTTTCCTGCAGATTTTGTCATCTTAGACATAGAGGTTGGCGAAGTACCTCTCATTCTTGGCAGGCCCTTCCTAGCTACAGGGGAGGCTATTATCCATGTGAAGAGTGGAAAGTTGTCTATGCAAATCAATGATGAGAAAGTAGTCTTCGATGTGTTCAAGGCAATGAAAATGCCTTCATGCTATAACTATGAAGATTGCTTTAGCGTAGAGATATTTGATGATGATATGGGAGATGAGGAAGCTAAATTGATGTGGGAGGAAATTGATGGAATGTACAAGGATGAAGATCACAGCCCTCCCATGGATTTGTGTCACATGAGCAGCTGGACCAAGCTGGATTTATATGAGCAAGGGGAGCAGAAACTAGCTCTTATTCCTTCACTCAAGTCACCACCCGTGCTTGAGTTGAAGCCATTGCCTAGCCATCTCAGGTATGCTTTTCTTGGTATTGATAACACATTGCCCGTAATTGTTTCTTCTGTTTTATCTCAGGCACAGGAGGAGCAGCTTTTGGATGTGCTAAGGAAGCATAAGGGAGCAATTGGATGGACTATCGCAGATATAAAGGGGATCAGCCCCGTCTATTGCCAGCACAAGATCCGGGTTGAAGAAGGAAAGAAGCCAGTGATCCAAGCACAGCGGAGATTGAATCCGCATATGAAAGAAGTGGTGAGAAAAGAGGTCATGAAGTGGCTAGAGGCTGGTATTATTTTTCCGATCTCAGACAGCACTTGGACTAGCCCGGTCCAGTGTGTGCCTAAGAAAGGAGGAATGACTGTGGTAGAGAACGAAAAGCATGAGTAGATTGCTCAGCGGACAGTTACTGGATGGCGTGTGTGCATGGATTACAGGAAGCTGAATGAAGCCACGCTCAAGGATCACTTTCCGTTGCCGTTTATTGATCAGATGCTTGATCGTTTGGCTCACCATGAGTACTACTGCTTCTTGGATGGATATTCAGGCTACAACCAGATAGCCATTGCTCCAGAAGACCAGGAGAAGACTACCTTCACATGTCCCTATGGCACATTCGCGTTCCGCCGCATGCCCTTTGGGTTATGTAATGCACCGGCTACTTTCCAGCGATGTATGATGGCCATCTTCTCAGACATGATTGAGAGGAATTTAGAGGTCTTCATGGAAGACTTCTCCTTATTTGGTGACAGTTTTGAGGATTGTCTACACCATCTCGGTCGTGTCTTAGTTCGTTGTGAAGACACTGATCTCGTGCTGAATTGGGAGAAGTGTCACTTCATGGTCACAGAGGGGATAGTTCTTGGTCTACACCATCTCGGTCGTGTCTTAGTTCTTCAGCGAAGGGGGTCAGAAGCTTCTTGGGACATGCAGGTTTCTATCGCAGGTTTATCAAGGACTTCTCGAAGATCTGCAAGCCTTTGTGTGAGTTTCTAGGGAAAGATGTCCCGTTTGTGTTTGATGAAGCATGCAAGAAGGCCTTTGACTTTTTTAAGGAACATCTCACCTCTGCTCCTATCATCACAACTCCAGATTGGAGTTTGCCATTTGAGCTCATGTGCGATGCCAGTGATTTCGCCATTGGAGCAGTATTGGGAAAAAGGAAGGAAAAGGTATGCCATGCTATTTACTATGCTAGTACAGTTCTTAATGAGGCTCAACTGAATTATGGCACTACTGAGAAGGAGTTATTAGCTGTGATTTTTGCTCTTGACAAATTCCGGCCTTATCTTGTGGGATCGAAAGTGATTGTCTTTACAGATCATTCAGCGCTGAAATATCTTCTTGATAAGAAGGATTCCAAGCCAAGATTGTTGCGGTGGGTTCTTTTGATGCAGGAATTTGATGTTGAGATCCGCGACAAGAAGGGTGTTGAGAATGTGGTAGCGGACCACCTCTCAAGACTCGAGAATGGAACGGTAGAGAAGGTGCCGATTCAAGAGAACTTTCCTGACGAGAGCTTGATGTCTTTGGGGGATACTGAGCCTTGGTATTGGGCAATTGCTAACTATCTCACCAATGGGAAGATTCCGGAAGAGTGGACAGTGCAGCAGAAGAAGCGGTTCTTGTATGTGGTCAAGAAATATTTTTGGGAGGATCCATATCTATTCAAGATGGGAGCCGACAATATCATTCGAAAGTGTGTGCCTACTCATGATATCTATGATGTGATCAAGCAATGTCATGCAGCGCCTAGTGGAGGCCATTTCAGCGGTCCTCGCACTTCCATGAAGGTACTACAATCCGGTTTCTTTTGGCCCACTATATTTAAAGATTGTCATGATTGGGTTGCAGGATGTGATAGTTGCCAAAGAACGGGTAACATCTCCAAGCGAGATGAGATGCCAATGTCTGAATGGCTAGAGGTGGAGCCCTTCGATGTTTGGGGCATAGACTTCATGGTTCCGTTTCCTCCGTCGTATGGTAATCTCTACATCCTCCTTGCTGTGGATTACGTGACAAAATGGGTTGAGGCAATTGCGTGCCCCAAGAATGATGCAGCGACGGTAGAGAAGTTTCTGAAGAAGCACATCTTTACTCGGTTTGGCACACCAAGGGCAATGGTGAGCGATGAAGGTTCACACTTCATAAACCGAGTGTTTTCCAGATTCTTGAAGACGTACGGGGTGTCTATCCATAAGGTTTCCCTACCTTATCACCCCCAAACTAATGGGCAAGCTGAAGTTTCAAACAGGGAGATTAAGGGGATTCTTCAGAAAACCGTCAACACTGGACGCAAGGATTGGGCTATGAAGCTGGATGACGCATTGTGGGCATATCGTACTGCATGGAAGACGCCATTGAACATGTCACCGTTCCAGCTTGTTTTCGGTAAGGCATGTCACCTTCCCGTTGAGCTAGAGCATAAGGTTTATTGGGCGATAAAACGGTTGAACATGGATCCTGAGTTAGCAGGACAAGCAAGGAAGATGAAGCTTCTTGAACTTGAGGAATGGAGATTACAGGCCTATGATAGTTCCCGGATTTACAAGGAAAAGACGAAGAGATGGCACGACAGTCGTCTCAAACCGAAGGAGCTTCGTGTGGGACAGAAGGTTTTGTTATTCAACTCACGCTTGAAGCTCTTTCCGGGAAAGCTTCGATCGAGATGGTCCGGGCCGTTCCGGATCCACCAAATCTATCCTTGGGGTGCGGTTGAGTTAGAAGATCCACATACGAATGAGTGTTTCCGCGTCAACGGAAGCAGAGTGAAACCGTACTTGGAATCCGCGCCAATTCCGGCCAAAGTGGATGTTATCTACTTTGACGAGCCGTGATTTGATTGAGGTAACTGGGTCGGGCCGTCGACCGTAAATTACAAAGCGCTTGTTGGGAGGCAACCCAACGTATTTTATGCATTAGTGTAGAGAGTGTGTTTTAAATACTGTTGTGTGAGTTTTTAATTTTGTTTTGTTATCTGAGGGGTGAGAGAGCGAGAATTTGACATTTGAGTTGAGTCTCTGCAGGATTACAGGTTATTACGCGATTCGGACTCCCCTTCTTGATGTGCGTAGACTCGCATGGAAATGCGCGCATCGGAGTTCGAACGTAAAAGACAGGCGAAATAGGAACGAGAAAGATGTGATCACGACGAGATTCCTGAGGATGTTGGGAAGTGTGTCACGGAAAAAAAAATATGAGCTCAAGAACAGAAGAGGAACATGGAATTCAAGCTAAGGAACTGTGAAGATTAGCAAACAAAGCGAAAAAAAAATGCCAGGAGATTGTATGATCAACATGTTAGATCGTGGGATCAGCATGAATACTTAGAAGAAATTTTTACGAAAAAAGTTGAGCAACTCACTGGAGAATAATATCACAGAGGAGATCCTACGATCAAAGCAGATCGTACGATCACAAATTGTGATCGCACGATCTGCTAAGGAGTCTTGCCGCAACAAAAAAGAGCAACCCACTGGAATTGCCGATTACATACCAGATCGCACGACCATCTCAGATCGTACGATCACCTTATGGTGATCGCACGATCATAAACGAAACACACGGATCATTAACGGGGGGTATTGTCGTCTTTTGGCAACAATTAAAAGGAATAAAACACCTCCTTCACGGATTGAACCACAGAAACACGCCCCCATCTTCAAGCCCGTCGCACTCTCTCTTGTGAGCTCTCTCAGTGCTCAAGAACACGATTGGAAGAAGTTCATCAAATTCTGAATCGAGATAGGGGTTTTGCTCGCCTCAAGCTCCTCTACAACTATTGTGAAGCCAATTCAGCTAGTTTACAAGAGACAAGTGTGGGGGAGAGTAAGGAAGTCCAAGCCCTAGAACGAAGAATCGTTCTTCATCGTTTGAAATTTCAACAAACCGGTTTCGGGGTTTTGACGGGGACACCAAGGGGAAGCTAAAGAGCTAAAAATCTCACATCGCGAAAAATACAGAAAAATCAGTCAATTTGACTGATTTTGTCAGGTATTCCTAAACTTTAGCGTATTATTTGTTTTTGCACTTGTACTTGCTGCA
This sequence comes from Linanthus parryae, assembly GCA_023055425.1. NCBI lineage: Eukaryota > Viridiplantae > Streptophyta > Magnoliopsida > Ericales > Polemoniaceae > Linanthus > Linanthus parryae. The sequence continues at coordinate 25,960,510 of JALGPY010000011.1, read as the reverse complement.
CTTGTTTGACAATTGATACGTTTGTGAGATGAGGCCTAATAGAGGCAAGATGGTGATGGGTTCGTGAATGAGAGTGATTTAGTTGACCGTTACCAAAACGAGGATGAACCTGAGTTGGAGATGGGAGATGAGACATCTAGTGACGATGAGGAAACCGATTGTCCTAAATCACCTAAGTTTAGTTGGCTTAAAGGTCCCTTTCCTGCTAATCCTAAAATGAGGGCATCTAGGAAGCACCCGATGAAGGATATCACTGATCCTAGGAAGATTGAACCCACAAATTTTTGCACTCATAGATTTGTTTGTCATGATGCTCATTTGTTTTTCTTAACAAACAAGGGGATCAAATATAGTGTTAATCCTGAGAAAGAGTTCGACTTTACAGTCCCTGATGTGCCTAAGGAGATTAAAGATGCGGCCAAGCGTGAGAACTTTCTGGGTATGTATGCCCTACTCAAAGAGTCCTCATGTTCGGCACTTGTGCGTGAAATGATTGTGAATGCTCGGTACTCTACTTGTGCGTGCCACCATGGTGAGGTTAGCGATGAGAGAATAATTTATGCTAGGGGCAAGTTTGTGGTTTTCACCCCGGAATCTATTGCTAATGCCTTTAAGTGGCCACCCCTAACTGAGAAGTGAAAATTTCATGAGGTTTTGAGGCGCATAGGGATTGAGGAGGAGATAGGACAGTTTTGTTTTGCGGGGGTGCCAGGGGAAGATTGGGTGAGAAGAGAGAATAAGAGAGACTGGCTGGTTGAGAACAAGGTTCTCCTAAAGCCTGCCCGGTGGTTAATAGAGTGGGTTGAGACATGGATTTTGGGTGTTACTTCTACCCAATGGGTGGACTTTGATACCTGTGTCATGGCCTACAGTTTGTTCAAGGGGTGGAGGTTTGACATACCTGCACGAATTCATAAGAATTTCCGATCTAGGTTGGAAAAAGGGAATAGGAGGGCGCCCGGCTATAGCTATTTGCTAATGCATTTGGCTACCGACGCCGGTGTGACGCTAACCAATTCTGAGCGCGATAAGCAAAAGCCTCCAGAACGTCTTTGGAATAACGTTCCTTCCCCTTTTAGGAACTTGCCACCGAGCGGCAGTAGGAGGAGAGGAAGAGCTGCAGTAGGAGGTGTTGAGAGTGTCTCGAGTGAGCCGGTGCCCAGTTTTGATTTCGAGCGGGCATTTCGTAGGTTGGGGGCGAAGGAGGATAGGCATTTTGCGCATACTCGTAGTAGTATGAAGAAGATAGGAACAGAGGTGGCTAGGCAGAGTAGGTTGTTGGCTCAGTTAGCCATACAACACAACTCTGGCGTTGATCCTCAGGCCGAGCTTTTCGAGTATGCCTCTGACCCTTACCAGAGCCCGGAGGATGAGTAGATTCACCGCCCCTCACATTAGAAATGCTGAGTCCTCGGTTTTACTTCTAATTTCGTTGAGGACAACGACGTATTCTAGTGTGGAGGGAGTTTTAGTCTTGACTAGCCAGTCAGTGTTTGCATCGCCATGTCTGCATATAGTTTGTTCGTGTCGTATTGTGTCTAATTATGTGGTCCGTGTCGTGTTTTTGTGATAGTGTGTCGTGTTTTTGTGATCGTGTATCGTATTGCGATATGTTAGTCGTGTAGTGTATATACGTGTTTGAGTTTGCGTTTAATATTGCACGTTTTCTTATTTGAGTCTACCTACCCTGTCGAATGTCTTGTGTAGTTTCGTTCGTGTCGGCTTGCATGTAGTGTAGGGAATATATAAAAAAAAAAAATCAAAAAAAAAATTTGAAAAATCCAAAAAAAATTAAAAAAGAGAAAATTTTGAGAAAAGGGCAATCGAAAGAGGCTAAAGTTTGATAAATTGCGAAGTGTGAGGACTTTAGGCGTAGAGCATGATTTGCGACCGAGAGTGACGACGTGAGTCCCCCCTAGTAGGTATAGAGAGACTTTCTTTACGGGAGTGCCTACCTATTTCTAACACTTACGTGATTTTCAAAGTCAAAGTGTGTGCCTATTTTCTTACAAGAGCTGAGCTAGGTGTGAGCTAAACAAGCCGAACATCCATGTGTACGTCTTAGGTAGTCGCCAACCCGCCTCGTAGTGGCACACGAAACAGCTGTGCGAGGATGTGTATTAGAGAACTCACTGCTTTTAGAACTCACCTTGTAGGACCATTAGACGCCCTAATTTGAACCTTGGATTCTTTCCTAGCCTTCGGACCTAGGGTGATGATTCTTGGCCTTCAACACAAATTGATTAGAATCACCACTTTAGTGCGTCACGAGGGGGTTGTGTAGTTGAGGGGGTTCGATGAGGGAGTGATTATACAATTCGTTGAGTTCTACATCTTGCTTGCGCTTCATTGATTATCTACGAGGGGATGCGAGGGTGAGTGAGTAGGCTTGCGCACTTCGGTGTGGCGGTGTTCCATGCCACTACATCATGGACACAGTTGTGGAGAGCCGTGAGTGCGTGAATCTAATACGCACGGAATTGGGTTGGGTGAACTTAATTGGTGGATCGTGCTAGGTACCGGTTGTGATTACTTTGGTGTAGGAGGATCGGTTGGATTAGGCACGAGATACATTCATCTTCAGGACTACTTGAGAGGGGATATGGTTATATTCGAGTGTGGGGGGGTCGACTTTTGACTCCGGACATTGAGTGTGAGCTTGCGACGACTCCACTCCCACACATTTACTTCATTGATTTTGCGGCTTGGATTTGACATGGCTTTTGATTGAGTTAGGAGGAGATGATATTTCTATGTGATATTGATTCATCGATTTACGTGTTTCCTTCTCCTAGCATATGTGATTGTTATTTGAAGACCACTCGGATATTATTGTTGCATTGTGATGGTATTTTGAAAAAAAAATAGAGAAAGAAAAAGAGAGAAAAGAAAAAAAAAACAAAAAAAGGAAAATAAAAATGAGAGAAAAAGAAAAAGGAGAGATGAAATAAAGTTGAATTGGAGTTGAATTGGAACAAGTGGTGGAGCTACTTTGACGACGACGGTTCATGTTTCATGCACGACGAACGACGATGGCCACGGAGATCACTAGTGTACCGGAGCTTGAGGGAATTGAGGGCCGGAGGTGGTGAGCTTTGGGTTTTGGTTCCTATCATCGTGGTGAGGGTGTGTGAGATGTGGGTTTTGATGTGAGAATGTGATGCTTAGGACTTGATTTCGATGAGATTATCTTTATGTCCTTAAGCCTCATCATGTGAAAACCGTTAGCGGATTAGGAGCTCGGACCTTGGATGTGGCTTTGCCTAGTGTAGTCTCTTATTTCGTGGCGCACGCGAAGAGGTAGCGTACTCTTGTACTTAGTAAAGTTAGGCTTTCTATACTAACTAGGGGAGAGTCTCGTTGTCGAGTTTAGTTTCAACTCATGCTTTGTTCCTAGGATTCTCATCACTTCATGATAATCGATTTAAGCCAATGGAGATTGTCCAATCTCAACCAAAAAGATAAAAAGTGTGTTTTGTATATATATGTTTGTGTAGGATCGAGTCGTAGTTTGCATTTGCATCATATTGTTGCATTGTCGAGTCTTGTGTCGTTATTGAGTCGGCTAGTTAGGATTTGTATGCAACGGTGTTTCTAGTAAGTATGCAATTCTCGACTCGTATCACTTGTGGGGTTGTGTTTCATTGGAGATGTTTTGGTTGGATTGTGGCCGGATTTTGGTTGTACTTTGATTGGATTGCTCGGGACGTGCAATAGGTTAGTGTGGGGGAGTTTGATAACTCCACATTAGGAGTTATATTGTTTATGATCCATGACCTTTTTGCGAGCGTTTCGGTGTATTTATGGGAGAAATTGACCAAATCCGAGTTGTTTTGAGCATGCATGACTTATCGAGCTTTATTTCAAAATCCGGGCGTTTTTCATATGATTTATACATTATTTACCGCATGTGATCTTCCGGGTTGTTTAGTGTTCTGTATCTCAGGTAAACGAGGTGAAATGGAGCTTATGAGAAGCTTGGATATGCTTGGAATGGAGGTAGATGAAGAGAGGAAAAGGAGGCGCACAAACGAAGAGAAGTTGGAAAAGTCACACAGGACCAGCCTGCACTCTTTTCGATGCCCAGGAAAATCTACAAGTAATTTTGAAGCAAGGCTTGCGGCATTGGAAAGTAGACATCCGTAGCTTTCCAACGGTATATGGTAGGCCCGAAGACGAGTTCGTATGAGGGAGATACAGCCCGCGCAAAACCAGCAAAGAATTCTGTCCGGGAATTACAAAGTAGAGGGGCTGAAGTGCAATTTCGGCATAGTTTCATTAAAAAGCGTGCCCAGCTGGTAGAAAACGGTGAGAACGACCTAAGAACAAATTATTCACGCATCTTTGAAGTCTTTGGAGCTAGGGAAGAAGGGAGAACAAGCTTGGAGCAAGGATCATCAACTACATTGAAGATTTTAGCGTTTGATCTTCGTTTCTTCATCTTTTCTTCATGAACTTCATTATTTTGGATATGTTGAACAATATTATGTCTAGCTAAACTTCTTAAAGCTAGGTGATTGATGGAAAACTAGGGTTTGTTGGATGATTTTCCGGATTTTGGACTTGATGCATGCCTTTGCTTAATTCTATGAACGTTCTTGTTAGTTTATCTATTCTTGTACTCAATTCTTAGTGTTCTTGGCTTGATCACCCGTAGAATGTTACTTGTTGATAGAATTGCACGAAAGTGAATTCTTTGAGACGTGTTAAAGAATAGGTAGATAATCTTGTAGTTTCTTGAGACTGAGAGGAGATAGAAACTTGATTAATCGTGTGAGGGTAGTTTCGATTGATTGTGTTAGAACTTAGTGAATTCGGTGGACCGATAGGACCCGGTGAACGAAGCCTAACAAATTAATTAGATTGTAGTAGTAGACGGAGGTGGACCGAGGGGACCCAAAATCTATTATTTACACAAATTCACGTGAGATCGAGAGAAGATCGTGATGAGCATTACCCGATATAACTAGAATGTGAGTAGAGTGTTTCATGCATAATTCCGGAAATCATTAACAACCCTAGGGACCATCAATTGCCTAGTTCTTTCTCATTAATCGTAATCAAATCACTATTTATTTTTGTTAAAAATTGAAAACCCTTAAAAAATAGTTAGTTACTTGTTATTTAATTTACGTCTCTTGTTCGTGGGCGACAACGTTACAAAATCACACACCATTTTTACTTGTTACTTAGATATCGTAGAGTTAATTTCTAGTTAGCTAGTAATCGTAATTTTCCCTTGGGTTCGATACTCGGAGTCGTAAAATACTCCACATACTACTTGACCGTATATTTGCGTTTAAGCGCGTAAAGAATTCGCGTTAGTACGGTATTTCAAACTATGGTAGCAATTTGAAGATGTTTCCAATATTTTCTAAAAATACAAATGGGTGCTAGTTCAAGTGGTAGAGCATTCAAAATCACATGCATGAGGTCTTGTGTGCATACCCAGTAGACGAAAAATAGACAAGTCTAAAAAAATCTAAAAAATAAATAAAAATTATTCGAATACGTTAATATAAACAATTGTCATACACTGTGACCAGGGGCGGTTCTAGCATGGGACAAGTGGGGCCTATAGCCCCCACTCAGTTTTCATTTTTTATATTTTCACCCTGCGATTTCTGATTTTATACAATTTAGGCCCCCACTGACTTGACATAAAAAACCCGTAAGTATACCGATTTCTTTCATTTAAGCCACTATATCTGGATTGATTTTAACCCCCTAAATTTCTCGATTTTAGAAACAGACCTTCACCTATTTAAACCTAGAGAAAACATCATAATAGTTGTTATGCGTACACAATATTCACCATTGAGAGTGATTACCCAAAAAAAAATCACAATTGAGAGATTTTTTGTTCCTTTTAGTATACTTGTTTAGTAAATTGAGCCTTTTTTGTTGTCTGGTCTGTGTGAAAATGCTATTGCCTTTGAATTTTCTTGTATTATTTATGATGTATCAATTATAATTTTTGGTATTTACCCATGTGAATTCGTATCTAGTTTAGTACACTTATTATTAATCTTGTCGTAACATTTTAGCCCCCACTGACATGAAATCATGGATCCGTCCCTGACACTGTCACCAATATTGTAGCATGATTGTACTGTATCTATTGTCCCTTTTAGCGTGCCAGATGCTCAAAACATCTATAAATAAAATCTTTAGGCTCATTGAAGGAAACACTCACAGGGAAATAGTTTCACTTTAGTGCACTATCAACAAGAAAGAAGATGTCTTACCAAATATCAGTAACCAGAGGCTTGCAAACGATTCGTCATCCGAAAGCAAACTCCCCCCCCCCCCCAACCGTTTGGAGAAACTTGCTCTTAGAAAATGCTTCGAACTATATGGTAAAACTAGTTTGCTTCGACCCTGAGTATTTCTTCCTTTCCAATTAGTTCTTTCCGCAAAGTATTCTCTTAGTGATAAGACTGCACTCACTAGTCTTGCCACCAATGACAATATTTTCTGATTATTGTTGGTAAAATTGGTTCATTGTATATGATTAAGATAGTTATGGATACTGCTTGACTGAACAGGAACTTGATTCTCCCATGGGAAAACAATATATGGAACTAAAAGGAATTGTCCGACAGATGATTACTGATGTTGCAGTCAAGTCTTCTGACAAACTATGCCTGGTTGATGAGATTCAGCGCTTAGGCGTCTTTTACCATTTTGAGTACGAGATAGAAATTGAGCTGAACAAGATCTACACAGAGTTGAGTGACGACAAATACAATGACATTGATATTGGCATTGTGGCACTTGAATTCAGATTACTGCGGCAACAAGGTTTTCATGCTCCTAGTGGTACGTTTTATTCTCACAACTTCAATAGCGATATCACCATTTGTTTTGAATAATGCATCAATTCTAATAAACTCTCTTTCATCAATGGCAGATATATTTAACAAATTCAAAGATGATGCTGAAAACTTCAGAAGTTCGTTAGTTTGTGATATTCCTGGCATGCTATGTTTATACGAGGCATCACATCTGAGCATACGTGGAGAAGATATCCTAGATGAAGCTCTAGCTTTCACTTCTTTCCACCTCAAAGCCATCTTACCTTATTTAAATGTTGACCTAAAAAATCAAGTCACTCGTGCTTTAACAGGCCAATCCTCAAGGGATTACCAAGGCTTGAAGCAATCCATTTCTTATCCTTATATGACAAGGACGATTCACACAACAGGATTCTAATCAAGTTTGAAGTCGGTGAGTTTCTTTAAATTATAAAACAATATTTTTTTCATTTATTCAGGTAAATCAAAGAGGTGAATTGTGGTTTATTTCTGAATTGCGTAGGTGGAAAGAGATAGATTGTGATCAAAGGCTCCCATTTGTGAGAGACAGAGTAGTCGAGTGCTACTTCTGGATCTTGGGAGTCTACTTTGAACCAAAGTATTCCATTGCGCGAATGATAACCACCAAAGTAATATCAACTACTGCGCTAATAGATGATACTTACGACGCTTATGGCACAGTTGAAGACCTCGAGCTCTTTACAAAATCTATTGAAAGGTTTGACACATCGGTTCCACAAGTTGTTAAATCTATTTAAGAGATGTTATATGATCTACCAAAAACAACCTATGCATTTTTTTTTCTTAATTAACATCAGGTGGTCTCCAAGCTGCGTAGAATCACTTCCTGAGTACATGAAATTGATATACACTGTACTTCTAGACGTTTACACTGAAACTGAAAAGAATATCAAACCCGAAAGGTCATACTGCATTCCGTATGCGAAAGAAGTGGTAGGGGAGATGATCTCATTCTTCTTATATCGTGATATAGACTGTGTAGGTTCTCATGTTTGTATAATCAATGCATAATTTCTTGGTCTATTCTAGATGAAGAAATTATGTGGCGCATACTTTCTTGAAGCAAAATGGTGCAATAAAGGTTATATCCCAATCATTGAAGAGTACATGGACAACGCACTGGTAAGCACTTGTTACCCAATGCTGATGACCAATAGTTTCATCGGGGTGGAAGAAAGCGCTGATAAGGAAGCATTTGAATGGATCTCGAAAGACCCCCCAATTGTTCGAGCTTCTTCTATAATTTGTCGACTCATGGATGACATCGTGTCCCACGAGGTAATTTCCGTCATTATTTTGATCATCTCTTTATACTCCATCAAACAGTATTTAGTTTCTCTTGTAGCATTCAGTTCTTTCTAACTGATAATATTTTTTGTGATCTTTAGTTTGAGCAAGAGAGAGGACATGTTGCTTCAGCCGTTGAATGCTATACGAAACAACATGCTGCATCAGAGGAACACAATGTTGGCTTATTCCGCAAACAAATTGCAGATGCTTGGAAAGACTTCAACAAAGAGATGCTCAAACCAGATATTGTTCCTAGAGAACTTCTTACTCGTATCCTCAATTTTACTCTCGTGATTGATGTTATTTACAAAGATGAAGATGGATACACGAACTCGCACGTGCTCAAGGGATACATTACCTCATTGATGATCATTCCTACGCAAATATAAATAAAAAAAGCTCTCGTTTAATCTCATCGATATGGAGTTGTGTAATGTACAGTTGAAAGTATTTGGGCTTCCTTGTGTAATCGGGTATACAATAGATTGTCCCAACTAAATTACAATAACTCCAGGAATAGAAAGTCGCAGCTCCATCCGCCATCCTTCAACCATTAAAGGTTAACTTGTTCATCATGCTCTTATTACTTCCTGTGCTTGGAATGACACCCCCATATTCCTACACTTGTGGAAGAAACTCTTGAATCTCTTTGGCTTTTCTCCATCTGGCACAACTGTCGTTGGTAGTGCTAAGAACGGTAGCCTTAGTAATTCATCTGCGGTCAATCTTTCCTCAACATTCATCGCGAAGCAACTTTTCAAAAACTGCTGGGCTTCTTGAGATAGGTGACGAGGAATCATCGGGGTTCCAAGCTCGTAACCAATCTTGTAATAAAAAGTTGCTTTACTCCAATTCTCGTCCTTCACCCGTGCTCTCATCCCGGTCAGCATCTCGAGAACCACACAACCCAATGCCCATATATCTGAAGGAGGACCCTGAAGGCCCTCGACAATAGCTTCTGGAGATAGATATGACGCTGTACCTCTCAGTTGCTGCTGGTTGCTTTCCTCTGTGTTCTTTCTTTCTTTCACCTTCTTGGCCATACCAAAATCACAAAGTTTAGCGTCATAGCTAATATTAGGACCACCACCACCACCACCGGATGATTTTTTACCAATGGGGACAAGTAAGATATTGTCAGGTTTGATATCAAGGTGAGCATATCGACAATCGTGAACATGTTTAATCCCTTCAAGAATGGACCTTGTGTATCGTCTCACATCAGATTCTGGCAACCCGCAAGAACACGTCTGGTTGAAAATAACATCATATAGAGAACCACCTGAGGCATACTCCAAAAGCAGATTATAAACCTTCTCTCCTCCTTTCCCGTACGTGATGTCTTCTCCAAAACACCGAACTACATGACGAAAATCATGCAGATTTCCCAGAACTTTCTTCTCCTTTTGTAGGGTAGTAGAAACTGAATAATCTGCCGATTTCACCGCCATCTGTGCCGGCAAAGAGCCACCACACTGCAGCGTCATGGATTTCTTTGTAGTCGCTAAATATACCGAGCCAAAACCACCTTTCCCAATGCAGGGGCCTCTGCACCAAGATTCGCCGTCGTCGCTCTTCCTGTCTTGATGATCATCGGCCGCTTTCTGAACTCTCCTTTTGCCTATCAGCATCACCATCTTTTTGGTTTTCTGTTGTCACGCTAGCTTTAACGCACAAATACTTCAGATACTATTATATGAGTATTTATAAGGGAAGCTAGAAACAAGACTACTTTACAATCAAACTAGAGGCTACCTTCAGTCCTTATATATGCACGTCAATCCAACTTCTAGTATTAAAACGATTTCAACATTTATCAGAAAGAAAGCGCAATTGCTTGATGGTGAAGCAACTTTCATTTATAGCCCCTAAGCCGGCCTTCCCCTTAGGCGGCCTAATTCGGTATAAAACAAAAACTGGAGATAGAAGGCCACAAATCCACGACTTAATAGGAGATAGAGCGAGTGGAGGATTATTCTGGAGAAGTTAAGGTTTTAATTTTTTCCAACTGAGGATGAGAGGGAGAAATATTATGACGGCAATATTTTAGTAGCAGGTAATAGCGGGATTCGATTTTTGTTAGCTGATCGTGATGATTCTAGATAATTTCAAAAATAAAAAGATAATGAAGAGAAAAATAGGAGTTTGTTTTTTAAGAAGATAAGAATTTTGATAAGAAAGAGAAAAATATGGTGAGTGATCGGGCTAGTTTGGGAATGTTGTAGAGGTGCTAGAAAGCTGCTGTGTGATAACAATGTGGAAAAGCTGCTGTGAATTCTTGATAAAATGTTGTTTGGTAAATATTACGTAAAAGCTGCTGCGAAATATAGATATAGTAATTTTGTGTATGGTAAAATCTACATAAAATTTGCTGCGAAATATTGATATAGTAATTTTGTGTTTGATAAAATCATCTGTGAAGTTGCTGTGAGATGCTAAAATGACAAAAATATATGACACGTGTCATTTCCGAAAAGATAACTATTGATACTTTTGAAAATTGTAAGGTTAAAATCGGTTGTAGATAATTAATCAAAAACACTTTCTGGGAAAGCATCTCCCCCCTTACTTCCTGAAAACTGCTGTGGGACAGCAAAAACTGTTCGAAAAAGCAGAAATATTATTTTTACCAAACACGCTAAAACTGCTTCTGCTGTCACCCTATGTCGTGGGTGTTAATTAGATAAAAATTAGTTACCCAAAATACAGTTGATCGGGACTTTCAATGTGCAGGGTGTGTAATTATTTTTCACAATATCAGTCAACTATTAATATTCCCTAAGCTATGGGAATGTCAAAGTTTCATTGCCATAACAAGTTGTTTTTTTGTTTCTCGAGAAAACAAAAAAAAAAAAAAAAAAAATCATCAGAATTTTTTTGAGGCGTCTGTTTGATATCTTTTGGTTTACTCTGCATATCATCATCAAATCATTTGTTTCATCTCCATATTCTTTGTCCACCAGTTCAAGATTTTTAATTATTCTTTCCTCAAGCTCATTGCAATTTCAAGCGAAATATCGAAGTACTTGTTCAAGTTTATTGCAATTCCAAGCACTGGTTCAGCCATTCAATCATTTTTTCCATTTCTTTAAGTGCACGGGATTACATTCCACCGAAAATCAGGTTCGATCGTTCCTTGATTACACTTTTATATTCTTAAGCTCTTTTAATTTATAAATTATTATTCTTTAGCTTCTACTGTTTATTGTTTACCATGTCAACTAGAAAACATTTATCATATTATAAAAAATTATGAAGAAACAAAAAATTTGATAGTTCTCAAAAGGGTGTTATAGATAAATTTGTTAGTACTAGTAGAATTTTGGGTATAGCCGATAATCTTCTTGTAAAGGAAGAAAATATGGGAGCTGTGGAAAATAATAGTAATCCACTGTATTTCTACATTAAATTAGGCCCCAATTATTAATTGTGCCTAAGGCCTCTAAAATCCTTGAGACGGTATTAATTGAGTTCTCATCAACTTTGGCTCGATAATTTCAAGAAAACCCTATAAATTCCTCGTTAAAAAATGGTTACACATTTATTGATGATAATTTAATAAAATGGTGCATTCCTTTACTTTTGACAACGGGATGACCATTGGACTACTATGGTTTTTTGTGTTCGGCAGAGCAGATGTCTCTTTTAGAGATGATGGAATACTTGCGAATAGTAGCCGTGACAAGATCTTTGGAGAAGAGTACCATGCTTGGGAATAGTAGCGAAGAACTCAGAAGATTTATACTCCATCGATCGCATTATCAGTCCGAAAGCTTTAATCGGACACGAAAACTGTGTATGGACAATAGTTGCAAATTCAAAATAGATTTGACTAACTCTTATAGACTCTTTATTTAAAAGATCCAAGTATACCGAGTAAAGTCATCCACAAATATAACAAAATATATTGATCCACCGATTGTGGTATGAGGGAAAGGCCCCCAAATAATTGAATGAACCAGGTCAAAAGAAGCTGAGGAAGACGTCAGACTATGCGAAAAAGGCAAAGCATGCAAGTGAAGAGAACACGGCCAATAGAATCATGGCCTAATCACAAGTGAAGAGAACATTATGCCGGATATGTGGCCACATTAACTGAAGAAGTCGATGGGAGAGTGAGTCTTGTGAGTTGGAATAATTGTCCAACTTTACGGCCAAAACCAAGTGTCTTGCCGGTTTGAAGATCCTGCACACAACACCCACTGGAAGAAAATATAACATCTAAGCCAAGTTCACATATTTTTTATAACGAATACGAGATTACGAGCAAGATCTGGAACTAAAAATGTATCAGGGAGTGATAGATTATGTTGTGAGATATCCCTAGTATGAGTAGCGCGCATACGAGAACATCAACAGTATGAATAATTGGAGTAATATAAGTATTAGCATTACAAGTTATATGATTGCAACATCATGAGTCAAACTAATAAGAACCATTACCTGAGGTGGCAGACAAAAAATTATAATGAGTCTTCTCACGAGCTGTATCAAGGATGCTCTTGAGAATAATGGCCAATCTAGAGAGCGATGAATAATCAAGAGGTAATGAAGTAGGAGCTTATTTTAGTGATGGAGCAGGTTTGCACCAAAATCTAGGATTCTCGTGGAATTGAGACAATTAGTGCTTCAACTGCTTCTGTCCACAAAATCGACAATGGCGAATTGGGCAATATAGGAATCTATGCCCATTCTCATGACAATACGAGCAATTCCTCCAACATATTCAATATAGGCTGAGAAACATCATATCGATCCATTTTAAGAAGTCAACAACCCAATAGCCTGGTAAAAGCCAATAACTCGGGTAAAATACCCCTAAAATAGTGAGACACAATAACTAGCAATCCAAATCTTGAGTCGTGGCGCATAAAGGCGTGTCCAGGGTCATATCACCGGGATCCTTTTGCGAACTGGCTCTGATTCAATTCTGAGTCTAGGGGCGGTTGTGAGATGGTTGAATCACGGAAAGCCCGTGGGTAACTACGGGACGGAGAAGCACGACGGAAACGAGACCGAACAAAAAAAAACAAACGAGACGGAAACCCTAGGATCGTTTCAGCTCTGTTATCATGTTATGATCTGAAGCGGAAGCAAATGATAGTGTATTCAAGGAAAGTAAATATCTAATATTAACATAGCAATAATAGTGTTATCATATCATTTACCATGAGATGGAAGACAAGTACAAGGGACGGAAGAAATTCCTGATTTTGAAGTCTCCGCGCTGGTTTGGTCAAAACTTTGGCTATGGAGTCAGAATTACGATTTTGACCCCAATCAAAAATCTCTCAAAGAGATGCACAAGGGCTCGCTCATTCGAAGACCCATCAGGGTCCGTCTTCATCCCTAATTTTTTGTACTTATTTAATTAAACGCGGCGTTATGCCGCCCTACCCCTCGGTAAGCTACCCTAAAAAAAGTTACGTTTTACTATTTTGGTAATATTTCAATTGTTGATTTGGACTTGAGTTTTAATTCTTTTTGGGTCAAACTTTCGCGTGCGTCTTTCTTTCAATATGGCTAATGTTATCGGCCAATTTCATGATTTTATCATAATTTGGAAAAATTAAGATTTTCTGCTATAACTGCCCGGCTTTTGGACCTGATTTGGCCGTTGATTGATTATTGAACTATTCTTCGAACCCTCGAGACGTTGACTCTCGTTTTATGCATTTATGTTCGTCGTTTCTGCTGCGTTGATCCATCACCTTGATTAGATTCAGCTTTCGGTTAGTATCAGAGCCCAGTTCGACGTGGAAGGAATTTGTTTCTTGTAGTGATCATAGCGTCATGAACTAGGATTACTACTTGGTCAATGATAGATGGTGTAATAACCCCATTTTGTGAAGCTTATATTACTTCAGTGAATTTCATGTTTAAGCACTTAGTGTTTTGATGTATCCATGTCTGCCAAACTATAATAGTTAAGCTCGTCCAGAAAGACACCAGAAGTCCTAATATCTTCTCTAATCGCTAAATTAAGGATAAAAATGTTTAGAGAATAATTAGTACTAATCATTTTGTTTAAGTGTTGATTAGCTTAATTAATCATGATTAGTACATAATGACATGTATTATAGAGTGTGTTAGCTTGTATACACGTTAATTGCATGAGAGACACGTAGGGGGACATGTGTCATGCTACTGGGCCCTTGTCTTTACATATTTGACACACAGGGGGACACGTGTCGAGGTTTGGTGTATTGCTCTGCATGCCTGACACATAAGGGGGCATGTGTCGCGATTCAGTGACCTGCTTCGCATGCGTGACACCTATGAGGGCGCGTGTCGCGACTTGGTGCCTTGCTTTGCATGCTTGACACGTAAGGGACACGTGTCAGCGTGTGGCGGCTCTTGCGGTGCATGAGTGCCACGTGTCGTGATGACTCATCGCAGCCTGATTGGTCGATCACTTCTATAAATAGAGACTAGTGCTATAATTATTTCTCATTCTAGATTCGGTTAATGTATTGATAAGTAAAAAAAAAGGGAGAGACAGTTACTCGGGATATTCTGAGATAGTACATTTGGAGCTACTCTCATCATTTCAAAGCTATTGTGCGGATGCTACTATTGAGGTAGGGGAATAATCGCTTTTCACGTATATTTGAAGTTAAGATTATGCGTGATATTGTGTTGGTTTGAATGTTATTTTGGAGTTGTTGATACATGAATTTGGTGGTATATGATTGTCTATGTGGTTCGTTATCTTGGAGCTATTTGAATAATGGTATCATGTCTATATCTGCTGCATTGTAATTGGATACTTTGCGGCTATGCGATCCCTACTGGGCTTTTGGCTCACCCTTTTATTTTGCAGGATTCAGACCGGATGATTTCGAGACGGTAGAGAAGCTAGATTTATAGCTATTTGGATATGTTTGACAATATGTCTGTATTCTTTATTTGTATCAGAATATTGGTCATGATATAAAGTATGGATTTTCAAATTGAGAGTCACGTACCGCTCTATCAGCTTTTATGAAGTAAAATAACATGTGTTTGTTTAAATACGTTGTTTGGTACCTGAGCTGGTGGCTCAGACGGTACCTGTTTGGCAGACGAGTCTTTGTTCCGGTACCCGCGGTGGTGATCCGCAGGTGGTGCCGGTTGGATCGTCGTGCCGGTTTATATTTGTCACTATTTTATCCTAAAATTGACCCCTGTGTTCCGGGGCGTCACTGATGGACTGACACGTGAAGATTAATTAGCTTGTGAATCTAAGATTGCTAGTAAACATTGTATCATAATATAAAAAAAGGATAAATGTTAGGGTTCAGATCAAAATGTAGGATTGGTCTTAAAGCTTGATAGCTAATGCAGTTTATGGATCAACATATGACGACTATCAAACCTAGCATAGGCTTACACGAGAACGACATAGTAATATAATTATTTAAACGTGATCAAGCGCATATTCAGTATTACATGTCTCAGTATAGTATCAGGAAGGGTCTACAGCCCTAGGTTATCCATAAAACATCCGAGGTAAATGGCCACAAAATCACAAATAGAGAAACCATTCTAGTACCATTGCGTAACATCTTAATAAGCGCGAGTTAAGAAATATTTTACATATGGATAAATAAAGAATAATTTTGTGTGACAAAAAATATGGTTTCACGCAAAATGACTAATTATATAAATATATATATATATATGTATAAATATGTATATATATTGTAATATACAAATTTTTAGAAACATAAAAATAGTACTTTGATATTATCGACTATATGTCGCTTCTCTTTGAATAGTGACTGTGCCAACCTAAAACATTGGAAGTATGATTGTTTTCTTTCATTTATTCCAACCTAAAACTTTAATTACTTTAGTGAAAATAATTAAAGTTGAAATTATAATTCTTAGCAAAAAGCTTGTGAACATATAGTAGT
Source organism: Linanthus parryae (assembly GCA_023055425.1). Lineage (NCBI taxonomy): Eukaryota > Viridiplantae > Streptophyta > Magnoliopsida > Ericales > Polemoniaceae > Linanthus > Linanthus parryae. Next base: position 25,944,483 of record JALGPY010000011.1, on the reverse strand, counting down.
TTAAGATGAGTAGTGACAACTTGGATCACGGTAATTGAATTTCTAACCCTCAGTGGCTGACTTTGGAGTTAGAATAAATCTTTCAGAGTACTTCTCTAAAAGTTGATATTTCGTTCAAAGTATTATGGGTATCTTCATAGCATAAGAACTTGTTCTGAAAATTGGTCTAGTAACGAAGGAAATCTCATACGACCAAAAAGAAATTGATCTGCCATTAAAATTCTCAATTTGGTAAAAATTAAAAGTTTTGAGTGACATGTTATTAACGGTGATTTTGGGTACCAATATTTTAATAAAGTGAAGAAAATATGTTTTGCTATGGAGACTTGAAAATAATTGTCTAGAAGTCATTAAATTTGTTACATAATTATGTCTTACTAAATTGAATTTTTACTTCGGTTGAAAAGAGATTGTATCTGGGGTTTATTTTTAACAAGGAACTTGAGGATGGAGTCTTTTTTTTTTATGAGTTGAGGATGGAGTCTCGATAACTAATGAAAGGGTTATAGTGTGGTGTAATAAAAACGTTGAGGTGTCCGTTGTGGGCCACGTGTATTCTTCGTAGAAAGATATAAATGTCACACACAACCTATTTCACTCTTTTTTTTTAACAAAAACTAACATTTTATTATCAGAATGTACAAGATGATGTTGCCAACCAAAAGTTTATAATTATACAAGGGGAACTTAAGTCAACATATGAAAAAATATGTAAAATACATGGGAAAAAACCAAACAAGCCTAACACTTATTTGGGGGAAAAGAAGAAAATCTAAGATGAAACACCAAACAGGCCTAAGAAAATATTTGGCTTTGTTGGTGGTTGTGAACTCCATGTCGGCTTGGCTTTGGAGCTTGGTATCCTAGAGGAGCGTCATCGGAGACCTCGGTGAGGTCAGCGTCGACGGGATAAACCCATCGAAGACTCCATTTTAGCATGATTGTGGAGCTATCGGTGAGGCAGTGATAACTGCCACCTGAAGCCTTGGTGGCGGTGGAAAGACCCACCGACTGTGTGGTCGGTGAGGCGGTGATGTGTGGAGGTGGAAGAGGGAGCGATGAATCCTAGGGAAACGATGTCGAAGACCTCAAACAGGTGCGACAGTGAGAAACCAGCTGTAGACTCCAAGGAAGAGAACCTTTGAAGAACAATGCAGCGTGAAACCTGCCGATGAACCAAGGCAGCAAGACGCCGTAGAAACAACATGCATGAAGCAGATCTAAAGAATCCAAAAAGATGAAGAGAAGGCTTCGATCGAAAAGCCCAAACCAGGACAAGGCTCCACCAGAGGAACATCTCCGCAGGAGACAAAGCAGAACCGTGGAGACTGGCCGATCGAGCAAACCGACTGACTCTCTCTCTTTAGAAACCTAGAGAGAGGTCATAGCCCTTCAGCTTTAGATAGAGAGTGATACCTATTGCACCCTAGTGTAGGCTTACCTTGTCTGATGAAGGTGAAGAATAAGAAGTAAAATTGTTTGGTCTTCCTAGCTTGACCAGGAGAGTTGGTTGTGAGATAAGGGGAAGAAAGAAATGATGTGTGGGTCTTGTGGTTTTAGGTTAGGTTGATTTGTTTGATGGGTTATATGTGAGGCAATCCACCACCATGGGTAATCTCCATGGATGCCATATACTCATGCGTCCATGCATGAGCATGGCCATGTGGGGCCTTCTAATTGTAGGCACGACATGTCGCTGCCCTGTCAAGTCGTAGGCGCTGGTCAGCCTGCAACATGACATGGTCCCGCTCGGGCGATTCAACAGCCCGTGAAGCCGACAGGTCACCCCTCTGTGCGGCGGGGCGCTAGTGGTTGTCCTCCTCTATAAATAGAACTGAGTGTTATAGTTAATTCTCATTTCAGATTTCAGTTAAACACTAGAGAGAGAGTTAGAGAGATAAAGAGGAGGGTATTATCGATATTATATTCGGAGGTTCTGGAGGTTATACATTATAATATTAGAAGCTTCGCCGGACCGAGGTAGAGAATCTGAACATTATAGCCCTACCGTATTGCGTTGCCTGTTTATATGCTAGTCATTGTAATGTTTAGATATATGCGTTCTAATTATCGACTTGTTATTACTATGTCGGTGTTATGCCCGATTATTGTGAAATTGTAGATTGATATATGATTCATGTGGAGATGCTGTCAAAATTATTATTTGAGTACATGAATTAAACAGAGATGCTGCTGAAATTTCTATTCGAATATACTGTTGATATTCGTGACTATGCTGGATACATGCTATCAACTATGTTGATTGTTGATATACTGTTAGCACGATGGTGTTGTCGACAGTACTGTTCATGCACGATATGCATGTGAAATTATAATGAAAGTGGAAAGATAAATGGATGGGGTTAGCAAGAAGGGATTGCACATCCCTTGGGTGAAAGACCCTGAATGCGCCCAAGGCCTAGTGCAAAAAGCACTTCTAGCTTGATGCCAGATGGGGCACTCCCCTCCCAGTTGAGAGTACGTATACGAAGGGCGGCTTACTCACTCCGGGCTGCGGCCGCGCATGTGAGCACCTCAGGTTCCACGAAGATAATAAAACGATGAAAGACTTTCATATGCATGACTTGACATACATGCCTACATTGCACTGCGATTGCAAGCTCGTGTGATACATGTATCATGATACAATACATGCTTGTACTGTTGCCTTGATATTCTTTATTGAGCTTGCAGTAAGCTAACCCCTAACATTTCACAAGTACAAGTTATAGTGGTGGTGAATGTTCAGTCTCTGAGTTTTCTTAGCTGTTTCGAGTGCTAGCCTGTCTAGCTTTTGAAACGAGTCTCAACTCGTTTTGTATGTAATATAGTTGGGTTGGAAACCATTAATAGCTCTGACTACTCTTTAACATAATTCAGTTTGTATAATAAAAGTTTGCGTTGTTCAGTTCACCTCTTGTTCGATCAGTTTCTTTAAATTTATTTAAAAAAAATCATCCCGGTTTACTGTCGTGACAACTTGATATCAGAGCATAGGTGTACGAGTCACCTCTGGCTTGGGGTAATGTTTTAGGAATCTAATGCGTTCTATGTGCTTGACTTGATCCTACCTCATAAGTTTATAGATATGACATTTTAGATGTTTTTTTTGTAGATGGCTACAAAAAACTTGGGAATGGGACGCATGGAGATAGAAGTGCTTCTGTACCTAATCAATCGTTAACCCTGATACTATGAAGTCCCTTAAAGATTTAAGGAGGCAGAATCCACCTATTTTTCGAGACATTCCTGACCCTATTGCAGCTGAGCATTGAGTGTGACAGATTGAGAAGACTTTCATTGCTATGGGGATCTTCGGAGATGAGACTAGAGTGAGGTTAGCTACTTTTCAATTGGAAGATGAGGCTTATCAGTGGTTGTATTTAGTAACCTCTAACCTAGAATATATCACTATTTTGTGGAGGACCTATAAGACTATGTTTTTGAAGAAGTTCCTTCCAGAGGTGGTCCGGGCAGCTAAAGATCGGGAGATTATGAACTTGAAACAGGGTAGTATGTCTGTAATGCAGTATGAGGAAAATTTCATTGAGCTTGCCCGCTATGCCCCTAATATGGTGACTGATGATAGCGAGAATGCTATACTGTTCGAGCGGAGTCTTGTTCCATCTAGATGGGCCGATTCAAAAGTCTTATGGGAGTATTAAGGTCAGAACCGAGGTTACCAACGGAAGGGGAGGCAGTCTAACCAAAGGAAGAATGATTCAGGCAAGAAGCAGAGGACGTTTTATTCCCAATCCCAAAGCCACTATTTTAGTCCTCCTCGTCCACAAGGTTGTGGTATTCAGGAGAATGGTAATGTTACATGTTGGGGGTGTGGTCAGTCATGCCACTATCGTAGTGACTGTTCTCGTGGGTATACTACAGGTATTGGTGGGGGATCTCAGTAGGTTAGTGTGAACCTGCAGTCGCAGTTTCATCCGTCACTATCTGAGCAGTCTATTAAGCCACACATTTTCATAGACTTATGGAGGATCCCAGCAGACGGGTTACGGTCGAAGAAAAGGCAAAGTTGGTGCGCAAAGCCAGGGGTCTCAGGGTAGAGCTTTTTCACTTTATCTAGTTGAGGAACCCTTATATGATCACTCAATGATACGAGGTACATGTTATTGCACAATATATGGGTAGATGTCTTGTTTGATTCTGGCGCTTTGTATTCCTTTATACATTCTTCATGTGTTATATTACTTGGCTTATATGCGGAACCTCTATATGCTGCTTTGGGAATTAAATCACCGTTGTAACCAACGACAAGTGGAAAGGTCAAAGTAGACTTTGACGCTGCCTGGCAGCGCTAAGACGTCGCGGCGGGGCTCGACTGTGTGATTAGAGGCTCTGCGGGCCAATTTCTGGCCGTTCGGTTTCAACTTTGCTCAAACCTACAGACTCCTCTGATGGCCGAGCTACATTTTATCATTTCAGGTCTTCGACTGGCGAGAAAACTGGGGTTTAATTCCATTGAGGTGGAGACAAACAACATGTAGGGTTTTGATTCATGGATGCGCAACGGAAACAATAATAAACCATGCAAAACCCTCCAAGGATCACAAGCCAAGAGACATAACGATGGTAAAGGAAGAAATCAATAACACACCTTAGGGTTCTCCTTTGATGACTTCAAACGCGAATTGTGTCACGTTCTCTATAGTTGATTCACGCCTAGAGTTGATTTCTAGATCTTCCAATCCTTGGTGCTAGCCCGAAAAGAGGAAGAAGAATCACGCAAAACGAGACCGAAACCAGGAGGTTCAGCCTCCTTGTGGCCGACGGGGACGGGCGGCGAGCAAGGGGGGCGGCGGCTCCTTTGCTTGCTTGCTCTCTCCTTTTGTTCTCTCCCACTCAAGTTATGATCAATAATGACATAAGTGTGGAAAAGAAGGAAGGAGTGTCCTTTATATAGTCCAACAAATCCTTGCCAACTACCTAAAGGACTTATTCTAGTCCTACTAGAATTCAATTTAGTCCCTTCCTTGCAAATTAGTCCCTACTAAGTTTGCAAGGTATTGCAAAGTGATCCTTCTAATTAATTAATCCAAATAATTAATTCCCAAATCTAGTTCAACTCTATATAACGTGTGACCCCATAGGTTCTATCTAGTTGGTAGCAACAATATGCTAATATGGAGCGGTTTCTAGCAAAACATCCATTCTAGCCAACTAATAGAATAGTCATCTTGACAACCTTGTACAAGTAATTGTCTCATCCCTTTGTCTCTATATCCGGATTAGACACGAGACATACAAGTCACACTCGTATATCCAATCCACAGTTTCTCGATCCATGGGAATAGCCTTATTCGTGCAAATAACATTAATATTCAATATTGATTTATTTGAGTCTGGCCAGACATTCTATAAGCACTATCCCTCGAGTGGCCTAGGATATTTGCTCGCGTTATGTGGGAGGGACAAATTCTATCTACGTACACTACGATCTCTAAGCTTGCTTCTTATTGTATCCGGTGCACACCTTTATAACTATCCAGTTATGGTGTAGCGTTTAACGCTACCAAAATCACAATAATCCACAACTAGAATATCTAGCGACTTCAAATCTAAGGATGACAATATCATTGCACCGCGAGAAGCGCTTGTGACTTAACATAACGTGCATGTAGCCTTCTCGGAGATGGGTCAATCCAGGGCGTCATTACCCTTAATGCACACCTATGTGTTGGATCATGATATCTCCATATCAATCCAACCCCATACTAGTCTATAGATGATTGTCCCATTAATCATTATACTGGACTAGGGATATTTAAGATAAACAACACAACTGTAAATCTAAGGACTTCATTATATTAAATATCCAATAAATAATAAATGAATTTTCTAGCCACAAATAAATTCATACTAAACTAGATTGCCTCTAGGGCATCTATTCCAACAGTCTCCCACTTTCACTAGAGCCAATCTGGCGCATCTCGTACGCCTATACTCCTAGTGTGCCCTTCATGCTTCCACTACGTGAGCGGCTTTGTAAGCGGGTCTGACAGATTCTCATCTGTAGGAATCTTGCATATCCGAACGTCTCCTCTATCGATAATATCTCGAATCAGATGGAACTTCCTGAGCACATGCTTGGATTTCTGGTGCAACCTGGGTTCCTCCGATTGCGCGATCGCCCCAGTGTTGTCACAATACAACTCAACTGGGTCCACAATGCTAGGAACCACACCAAGTTCTGAAACAAACTTTCTGATCCAAACAGCTTCCTTTGCTGCGCCATTTGCAGCAATGTACTCAGCTTCTGTTGTATAATCAGCAACCGTCTCTTGCTTGGAACTCTTCCAGCTCACCGCTGCTCCATTCAGGCAAAACACATATCCCGACTGTGATCTAAAGTCATCTCTGTCGGTTAGGAAGCTTGCATCAGTGTAACCCCTTACACGCAACTCTTCCTCACCGCCAAATATCAAGAAAGCATCCTTAGTTCTTCTCAAGTACTTTAGGATGTTCTTGACTGCAATCCAGTAACTCTCGCCTGGATTGGATTGGTATCTGCTTGTCGCACTCAAGGCATATGACACATCTGGTCTAGTACATAACGTGGCGTACATGATAGATCCTATGGCCGAGGCATAGGGAATTCTACTCATGCGTTCCTTCTCAATCTCATTGGAAGGACATACACTCTTCGAAAGAGTGATTCCATGTGACATGGGAAAGAATCCCTTCTTGGAATCTTGCATGTTGAACCGTTTCAACACCTTGTCAATATATGTACTTTGACTTAGGCCTAGCAGTCTCTTAGATCTATCTCTATAGATCTTTATACCGAGTATATAGGCTGCTTCCCCTAAGTCCTTCATTGAGAAACACTTCCCTAACCAATCTTTTACAGATTGCAGCATGGGAACGTCGTTTCCAATGAGTAGTATGTCATCCACATACAAGACCAGAAAAACTACAGAGCTCCCACTAATTTTCTTGTAGACACAAGACTCATCTTCGTTCCTGATGAAGCCAAACTCTTTGACTACTTCATTAAAACGCCGATTCCAACTCCTAGAAGCTTGCTTCAATCCATAAATGGATCGTTGCAGCTTACAGACTTTGTTGGCTTGATTTTGATCCTCAAAACCCTTGGGCTGTATCATATACATGTCCTCGAGGAGATTCCCATAAAGGAATACTGTTTTGACATCCATCTGCCAAATCTCATAGTCGTGGTATGCTGCAATCGCAAGTAGGATTCGGATGGATTTGGTCATGCGACTGGTGAAAAGGTTTCATCATAGTCAATACCATGAATCTTTCTGAATCCTTTAGCCACCAATCGGCCCTTATAGGTAATCACATTACCATCCATGTCAATCTTCTTCTTGAAGACCCACTTGCACCCTATGGGTCGCGCCCCTTCGGGTGGTTCCACCAAAGTCCATACTTTGTTGGTATACATGGATCCCATCTCGGATCTCATGGCTTCCAGCCACTTCTGAGAGTTTGGGCCTTTCATGGCCTCTTCATAGGTAGTAGGCTCATCATTTATGAGCATCGTGTCACCGGAATTGGTCACGAGAAGTCCATACCTCTCGGGTCCTGGCGCACTCTACTAGATCTACGAAGCTCTTGTGTTACCTGAACAGGCTGCTCCATAACTGTTTGTGGTTCCTGTTCATGTTCCATAATCGGTTCAGTGATTTGTGGTTTCTATAACCTCTTCAAGTTCTACAGTCCTCCAACTTGATTCTTTAGAGACAAACTCTCTTTCTAGAAACACGCCGGTCCGAGCAACAAACACTTTGTTCTCGGTTGGATTGTAGAAGAAGTAACCCTTAGTTTCCTTAGGGTACCCCACAAATTTACACTTATCCGATTTTGGCCCTAGATTTTCTGATTGTAAACGCTTTACATAGACATCGCAGCCCCAAATCCTCATGAACGACAGTGTGGGACGTCTCCCACTTCACACCTCATATGGTGTCTTCATGACTGACATAGATGGCACACGGTTAATGGTGAAAGCTGCACTTAATAGAGCGTGGCCCCAAAATGATAATGGAAGATCGGTTTGACACATCATAGATCGAACCATATCCAATAGGGTTCGATTCCTCCTCTCAGACACGCCATTCCATTGTGGCGTTCCGGGTGGAGTGAGTTGGGACACGATCCCACACTCTCTAAGATAGTCGTCAAACTCTTGGCTCAAGTATTCTCCTCCACGATCCGATCGTAGAGCCTTGATACTTTTGCCAAGTTGCTTCTCTACTTCATTCTTGAATTCTTTGAACACTTCAAAGGATTCAGATTTGACCCTCATAAGGTACACAAATCCATATCTACTGTAGTCATCAGTAAATGTAATGAAGTAGACATAACCACCCCTGGCAGGCGTGGCAAATGGCCCACACACATCAGTGTGTATGAGCGCCAATTGCTCACTAGTCCTCTCACCTTTCTTATTGAAAGGGGACTTTGTCATTTTTCCCAATAAACAAGCCTCACATGTCTCATATGATTCAAAATCAAATGAGTCTAGTAGTCCATCATTATGGAGTCTAGATACACGTTTCTCGTTTATGTGGCCTAAACGACAGTGCCATAAATAAGCAGGATTTAAATCATTTATTTTAATTCTCTTGGTATTAATTTTGTAGACAAGATTGCTTAGATCAAGGACATACAGTCCATTAAATAATTGCGCACTAAAATAGTGAATATTATTCAAATAAAAGGAACAACAATTGTTCTTTATTGAAATAATAAAACCTTCCTTGTCCAAACAAGAAATAGAAATAATATTTCTGCTCATAGCAGGCACAAAATAGCAATTATTTAATTCTAAAACTAATCCTGAAGCCAGAGATAGTTTGCACACGCCCACGGCCAACGCAGCAACTTTTGCTCCATTCCCAACGCGCAGATCTATCTCCCCTTTAGCCAATCTTCTAATTCTCTTTAGATCCTGCACATTTTGACAAACGTGAGATCCACATCCAGTATCTAATACCCATGATGTAGAGACAGTTAAATTGACATCTACAACAAAAATACCTGGTGGTGGTGGAATGACTATTCCAAGCCTCTTGTCCTCCAGATATTTTGGGCAGTTCCTCCTCCAGTGTCCAGGCTGATTGCAGTAGTGACACTCACCTTTAGTCACACCTTTGGCAATGCCACCAACAGGCTTAAGGACAGGTTCCTTGGACTTGGCAACTGACTTGCCTTTTCCCTTGGAGGATGAGGCAAACCTTTTGCTCTTTCCTTTCTGCACCATCATAATGGCCTTCCCCTTACCCTTGTTGATGCTCTGTTCAGCTGTCCTCAACATATTGAGCAAATCTGGCAGTGGTTTTACGATCTCGTTCATGTTAGAGTTCGTGATGAACTGTCCGTAACTCTCGGGAAATGCTTGCAACACGAGATTGGTTGCCAACTCTTGGCCGACCGGGAACCCTAGTCGGGCGAGATTCTCTAGGTACCCGATCATACGGAGTACACGGGGTCCCACCGGGTTCCCTTCTGCCAGATGACACTTGAACAGTGCCTTAGAGACCTCATACCTCTCAACCCTTGCCTTCTCTTGGAAGAGCTGCTTCAGATGCTCGATCATATCCATATCATTCATGTTTTCGTATTGCTTTTGAAGCTCAGAAGTCATGGTGCATAGCATAAGGCAGGCCGCATCATTAGCGTCATCAACACGCTTTTGATACGCCTTTAGGGCAGCAGGTGTTTGCTTCTCTGGACCTGCTGGAACATGCTCCTCTATTGCGTACAGTTTCTTCTCTTGCTTGAGAAAGATTCTCAAGTTTCTGTACCAATCAAGGAAGTTGGTTCCAGAGAGCTTGTCCTTCTCAAGGACAGATCGTAGGGAATGTTGTGAACTTGATGAGTTGTTTGCCATTTGGAATTCTGTAAAAGAAAAATAGGCAAGTTTTAGTATTTGTGAATTTTTGACTATATTCAATAATGGCTAGTTTATCAAATATAGCTCCCACTATTTTTCTAGGGATTAATAACCCTCAAGATATTAATGCGGAAAATATCCTTATATTTTCTAGTGTGCCAAGATCCATGTTTTATCTCCTTATGAGCTTACTTTGGCAAGTCACCCATAATTTGACTACTTTAGGTAGGAACAATTCCAATTGCATCACTTATGCAACTCTTGGTTCAATTGGACAAATAACTCATTATTTATCCATCCATATGGAAAATCTCAATTGATTACCTCTAGGTTTCTTAATCACATTAATAGCCTAGTTGTGTTCAACCTCTTATTTAAACAATTGCACATTACTAGCTTGTGTCATCGCACCATCATTATGAACCAAGTCGCCATGCTTTGGCACGCACGAACTTGATAAATCATGATGATAATGAGTGTTTAAATAACGAGAAGGCAAGAACACAATATTAATTTTGAGGGATTTTAAATTTAAGTTTTAATTGTTTTTTTGATCAATATCAACTAATCTATCTATTTGAGTTTGGGCACAACTCCAAATAATAGATCCGGGTTGTCTAATTATCTTATTATCCTAATTACATGCATCATCCATACACCAACCACAAAATAATAAGACAATAAAGTAAAAAACCACAAAACATAAATAAAACGTGATGTGGATATGGCCTTTTCTAGACTAAGAAAATTCCAAGCCAATGGAATTTTCTATGAACCCTAAAAGCAAACACATCTCCATGCGTCTTGATCTTTTGGTCCATCCTTCATAGTCTTGTGGAATGCTCCATGCTCCAACTTTTGTGGATCCTTTTGGCTTTGGGCTTCTTTTCTTCAATCTTGGCTAACAATCTACTCTATCTAGCACTAGCTATCAACTATACTAAATAAAATAAATCTCACAAGTTGAGAAAAAAATGGCTCGCATGCCATAAAACCCTAATTAATTATTACAATTAATTGATCAGCTCGCAGGCCGTAAACCAAACCACAAAAATTAAACATCCACATCAAACCACATCCTAAGGCCATATTTAATCACCATGCGATTTGCACATAAATACTTAAAATACAATTTTAACACGCTTGGTCAATTTTAATTGATTTTAGGATATTCTAAGGTTAAAACGGTCCATGGGGCCCAACAATCTAACTGCCCGGGCCAAAGAAGAGAACCGCAAGGGCCTAGGGCCGGTCGGCCCCTAGGCCGAGCCTTACTTGGGCGGCAAGCAAGGAGGGGCGGTCCCCTAGGGGGACCGAACCTCCTTTGGGAGTTGTTTCCAAAACAGCTCCCTTGCTTGGTGCCCAAGTTTGGTTGTTTCCTTGTTTGGGAAGAACTCCTTCTTCCCCACGGATGCCCAAACCCTAGATCTAAGATCTTAAAATTTCTCAAACTCACTAATTCATGCATCCAATGCAAAAATTAGGTCTTGTTATGATAGATTATTGACAAATTGCATCATATGCTTGATTTGTCTTGTTTTACGCGATAAACAACAATTTAAAGGTGTGAAACTATCAATACGTAACACATAAACCACGTTTATGCTCTACGACCTATGGCTCTTATACCACTGTAGGGTTTTGATTCATGGATGCGCAACGGAAACAATAATAAACCATGCAAAACCCTCCAAGGATCACAAGTCAAAAGACATAACGATGGTAAAGGAAGAAATCAATAACACACCTTAGGGTTCTCCTTTGATGACTTCAAACGCGAATTGTGTCACGTTCTCTATAGTTGATCCACGCCTAGAGTTGATTTCTAGATCTTCCAATCCTTGGTGCTATCCCGGAAAGAGGAAGAGGAAGAAGAATCACGCAAAACGAGACCGAAACCAGGAGGTTCGGTCTCCTTGTGGCCGACGGGGACGGGCGGCGAGCAAGCGGGCCGGCGACGCCTTTGCTTGCTTGCTTGCTCTCTCCTTTTTTTCTCTCCCACTCAAGTTATGATCAATATTGACATAAGTGTGGGAAGGAAGGAAGGAGTGTCCTTTATATAGTCCACCAAATCCTTGCCAACTACCTAAAGGACTTATTCTAGTCCTACTAGAATTCAATTTAGTCCCTTCCTTGCAAATTAGTCCCTACTAAGTTTGCAAGGTATTGCAAAGTGATCCTTCTAATTAATTAATCCAATTAATTAATTCCCAATTCTAGTTCAACTCTATATAATGTGTGACCCCATAGGTTCTATCTAGTTGGTAGCAGCAATTTGCTAATATGGAGCGATTTCTAGCAAAACATCCATTCTAGCCAACTAATAGAATAGTCATCTTGACAACCTTGTACAAGTAATTGTCTCATCCCTTTGTCTCTATATCCGGATTAGACACGAGACATACAAGTCACACTCGTATATCCAATCCACAGTTTCTCGATCCATGGGAATAGCCTTATTCGTGCAAATAACATCAATATTCAATATTGATTTATTTGAGTCTGGCCAGACATTCTAAAAGCACTATCCCTCGAGTGGCCTAGGATATTTTCTCCCGTTATGTGGGAGGGACAAATTCTATCTACGTCCACTACGATCTCTAAGCTTGCTTCTTATTGTATCCGGTACACGCCTTTATAACTACCCAGTTACGATGTAGCTTTTAACGCTACCAAAATCACAATAATCCACAACTAGAATATCTAGAGACTTCAAGTCTAAGGATGACAATACCATTGCACCGCGAGAAGCGCTTGTGAATTAACATAACGTGTATGTAGCCTTCTCGGAGATGGGTCAATCCAGGGCGTCATTACCCTTAATGCACACATATGTGTTGGATCATGATATCTCCATATCAATCCAACCCCATACTAGTATATAGATGATTGTCCCATTAATCATTATACTGGACTAGGGATATTTAAGATAAACAACATAACTATAAATCTAAGGACTTCATTATATTAAATATCCAATAAATAATAAATGAATTTTCTAGCCACAAATAAATTCATACTAAACTAGATTGCCTCTAGGGCATCTATTCCAACAGTCTCCCACTTGCACTAGAGCCAATCTGGCGCATCTCGTATGCCCATACTCCTAGTGTGCCCTTCATGCTTCTACTGCGTGAGCGGCTTTGTAAGCGGGTCTGGAAGATTCTCATCTGTAGGAATCTTGCATATCCGAACGTCTCCTCTATCGATAATATCTCGAATCAGATGGAACTTCCTGAGCACGTGCTTGGATTTCTGGTGCAACCTGGGTTCCTTCGATTGCGCGATCGCCCCAGTGTTGTCACAATACAACTCAACTGGATATGCAATGCTAGGAACCACACCAAGTTCAGAAACAAACTTTCTGATCCAAACAGCTTCCTTTGCTGCGCCATTTGCAGCAATGTACTCAGCCTCTGTTGTATAATCAGCCACCGTCCTTGCTTGGAACTCTTCCAGCTCACCGCTGCTCCATTCAGGCAAAACACATATCCCGACTGTGATCTAAAGTCATCTCTGTCAGTTTGGAAGCTTGCATCAGTGTAACCCCTTACACGCAACTCTTCCTCACCGCCAAATATCAAGAAAGCATCCTTAGTTCTTCTCAAGTACTTTAGGATGTTCTTGACTGCAATCCAGTAACTCTCATCTGGATTGGATTGGTATCTGCTTGTCATACTCAAGTCATATGACACATCTGGTCTAGTACATAACGTGGCGTACATGATAGATCCTATGGCCGAGGCATAGGCAATTCTACTCATGCATTCCTTCTCAATCTCATTGGAAGGACAACCACTCTTCGAAAGAGTGATTCCATGTGACATGGGAAAGAATCCCTTCTTGGAATCTTGCACGTTGAACCGTTTCAACACCATGTCAATATATGTACTTTGACTTAGGCCTAGCAGTCTCATAGATCTATCTCTATAGATCTTTATACCGAGTATATGGGTTGCTTCCCCTAAGTCCTTCATTGAGAAACACTTCCCTAACCAATCTTTTACAGATTTTAGCATGGGAACGTCGTTTCCAATGAGTAGTATGTCATCCACATACAAGACCAGAAAAGCTACAGAGCTCCCACAAATTTTCTTGTAGACACAAGACTCATCTTCGTTCCTGATGAAGCCAAACTCTTTGACTACTTCATCAAAACGTCGATTCCAACTCCTAGAAGCTTGCTTCAATCTATAAATGGATCGTTGCAGCTTACAGACTTTGTTGGATTGCTTTGGATCCTCAAAACCCTTGGGTTGTATCATATGCATGTCCTCGAGGAGATTCCCATAAAGGAATACTGTTTTGACATCCATCTGCCAAATCTCATAGTCGTGGTATGCTGCAATCGTAAGTAGGATTCGGATGGATTTGGTCATGGGACTGGTGAACAGGTTTCATCATAGTCAATACCATGATGTCTGAATCCTTTAGCCACCAATCGGCCCTTATAGGTAATCACATTACCATCCATGTCAATCTTCTTCTTGAAGACCCACTTGCACCCTATGGGTCGCGCCCCTTCGGGTGGTTCCACCAAAGTCCATACTTTGTTGGTATACATGGATCCCATCTCGGATCTCATGGCTTCCAGCCACTTCTGAGAGTCTGGGCCTTTCATGGCCTCTTCATAGGTAGTAGGCTCATCATCTATGAGCATCGTGTCACCGAAATCGGTCACGAGAAGTCCATACCTCTCGGGTTCCTGGCGCACTCTACTAGATCTACGAAGCTCTTGTGTTACCTGAAGAGACTGCTCCACAACTGTTTGTGGTTCCTGTTCATGTTCCATAATCGGTTCAGTGATTTGTGGTTCTTGAACCTCTTCAAGTTCTACAGTCCTCCCACTTGCTTCTTTAAAGACAAACTCTCTTTCTAGAAACACGCCGGTCCGAGCAACAAACACTTTGTTCTTGGTTGGATTGTAGAAGTAGTAACCATTAGTTTCCTTAGGGTACCCCACAAATTTACACTTATCCGATTTTGTCCCTAGCTTGTCTGATTGTAAACGCTTTACATAGACATCGCAGCCCCAAATCCTCATGAACGACAGTGTGGGACGCCTCCCACTCCACACCTCATATGGTGTCTTCCTGACTGACTTAGATGAAACACGGTTAATGGTGAAAGCTGCACTTAATAGAGTGTGGCACCAAAATGATAATGGAAGATCGGTTTGACACATCATAGATCGAACCATATCCAATAGAGTTCGATTCCTCCTCTCAGACACGCCATTCCATTGTGGCGTTCCGGGTGGAGTGAGTTGGGACACGATCCCACACTCTCTAAGATAGTCGTCAAACTCTTGGCTCAAGTATTCTCCTCCACGATCCGATCGTAGAGCCTTGATACTTTTGCCAAGTTGCTTCTCTACTTCATTCTTGAATTCTTTGAACACTTCAAAGGATTCGGATTTGGCCCTCATAAGGTACACAAATCCATATCTACTGTAGTCATCAGTAAATGTAATGAAGTAGACATAACCACCCCTGGCAGGCGTGGAAAATGGCCCACACACATCAGTATGTATGAGCGTCAATTGCTCACTAGTCCTCTCACCTTTCGTATTGAAAGGGGACTTTGTCATTTTTCCCAATAAACAAGCCTCACATGTCTCATATGATTCAAAATCAAATGAGTCTAGTAGTCCATCCTTATGGAGGCTAGATACTCGTTTCTCGTTTATGTGGCCTAAAAGACAGTGCCATAAATAAGCAGGATTTAAATCATTTATTTTAATTCTCTTGGTATTAATGTTGTAGACAAGATTTCTTAGATCAAGGACATACAGTCCATTAAATAATTGCGCACTAAAGTAGTGAATATTATTCAAATAAAAGGAACAACAATTGTTCTTTATTGAAATAATAAAACCTTCCTTGTCCAAACAAGAAATAGAAATAATATTTCTGCTCATAGCAGGCACAAAATATCAATTATTTAATTCTAAAACTAATCCTGAAGGCAGAGATAGTTTGCACACGCCCACGGCCAACGCAGCAACTTTTGCTCCATTCCCAATGCGCAGATCTATCTCCCCTTTAGCCAATCTTCTACTTCTCTTTAGATCCTGCACATTTCGACACACGTGAGATCTACATCCAGTATCTAATACCCATGATGTAGAGACAGTTAAATTGACATCTACAACAAAAATACCTGGTGGTGGTGGAATCACTATTCCAAGCCTCTTGTCCTCCAGATATTTTGGGCAGTTCCTCCTCCAGTGTCCAGGCTGACTGCAGTAGTGACACTCACCTTTAGTCACACCTTTGGCAATGCCACCAACAGGCTTAAGGGCAGGTTCCTTGGACTTGGCAACTGACTTGTCTTTGCCCTTGGAGGATGAGGCAAACCTTTTGCTCTTTCCTTTCTGCACCATCATAATGGCCTTCCCCTTACCCTTGTTGATGCTCTGTTCAGCTGTCCTCAACATATTGAGCAAATATGGCAGGGGTTTTACGATCTCGTTCATGTTAGAGTTCATGATGAACAGTCCATAACTCTCGGGCAACGATTGCAACACGATATCGGTTGCCAACTCTTGGCCGACCGCGAACCCTAGTCGGGCGAGATTCTCCAAGTACCCGATCATACGTAGTAAACGGGGTCCCACCGGGTTCCCTTCTGCCAGATGAAACTTGAACAGTGCCTTAGAGACCTCATACCTCTCAACCCTTGCCTTCTCTTGGAAGAGCTGCTTCAGATGCTCGATCATATCCACAACATTCATGTTTTCGTATTGCTTCTGAAGCTCAGAAGTCATGGTGCATAGCATAAGGCAGGCCGCATCATTAGCGTCATCAACACGCTTTTGATACGCCTTTAGGGCAACAGGTGTTTGCTTCTCTGGACCTGCTGGAACATGCTCCTATATTGCGTAAAGTTTCTTCTCTTGCTTGAGAACGATTCTCAAGTTTCCGTACCAATCAAGGAAGTTGGTTCCAGAGAGCTTGTCCTTCCCAAGGACAGATCGTAGGGAATGTTGTGAACTCGATGAGTTGTTTGCCATTTGGAATTTTATAATAGGAAAATACGCAAGTTTTAGTATTTGTGAATTTTTGACTATATTCAATAATGGCTAGTTTATCAAATATAGCTCCTACTATTTTTCTAGGGATTGATAACCCTCAAGATATTAATGCGGAAAATATCCTTATATTTTCTAGTGGGCCAAGATCCATGTTTCATCTCCTTATGAGCTTGCTTTGGCAAGTCACCCATAATTTGACTACTTTAGGTAGGAACAATTCCAATTGCATCACTTATGCAACTCCTGGTTCAATTGGACACATAACTCCTTATTTATCCATCCATATGGATAATCCCAATTGATTACCTCTAGGTTTCTTAATCACATTAATAGCCTAGTTGTGTTTAACCTCTTATTTAAACAATTGCACATTACTAGCTTGTGTCATCGCATTCCATCATTATGAACCAAGTCGCCATGCTTTGGCACGCACGAACTTGATAAATCATGATGATAATGAGTGTTTAAATAACGAGAAGGCAAGAACACAATATGAATTTTGAGGGATTTTAAATTTAATTTTTAATTTTTTTTTGATCAATATCAACTAATCTATCTATTTGAGTTTGGGCACAACTCCAAATAATAGATCCGGGTTGTCTAATTATCTTATTATCCTAATTACATGCATCATCCATACACCAACCACAAAATAATAAGACAATAAAGTAAACAACCACAAAACATAAATAAAACGTGATGTGGATATGGCCTTTTCTAGACTAAGAAATTTTCAAGCCAATGGAATTTTCTATGAACCCTAAAAGCAAACACATCTCCATGCGTCTTGATCTTTTGGTCCATCCTTCATAGTCTCGTGGAATGCTCCATGCTCCATCTTTTGTGGCTCCTTTTGGCTTTGGGCTTGTTTTCTTCAATCTTGGCTAACAATCTACTCTATCTAGCACTAGCTATGAACTATACTAAATAAAATAAATCTCACAAGTTGAGAAAAAAATGGCTCGCAGGCCATAAAACCCTAATTAATTATTACAATTAATTGATCAGCTTGCAGGCCGTAAACCAAACCACAAAAATAAACATCCACATCAACCCACATCCTAAGGCCATATTTTATCACCATGCGATTTGCACATAAATAGTTAAAACCCAATTTCAACACGCTTGGTCAATTTTAATTGATTTTAGGATATTCTAGGGTTAAAACGATCCATGGGGCCCAACAATCTAATTGCCCGGGCCAAAGAAGAGAACCGAAAGGGCTTAGGGCCGGTCGGCCCCTAGCCCACACGGCTAGGCCGCGGGCTAGGGCTGCCCCGGCCCCTAGCCCGAGCCTTACTTGGGCGGCAAGCAAGGAGGGGCGGTCCCCTAGGGGGGCCGAACCTCCTTTGGGAGTTGTTTCCAAAACAACTCCCTTGCTTGGTGCCCAAGTTTGGTTGTTTCCTTGTTTGGGAAGAACTCCTTCTTCCCCAAGGATGCCCAAACCCTAGATCTAAGATCCTAAAATTTCTCAAACTCACTAATTCATGCATCCAATGCAAAAACTAGGTCTTGTTATGATAGATTATTGACAAATTGCATCATATGCTTGATTTGTCTTGTTTTACGCGATAAACAACAATTTTAAGGTATAAAACTATCAAAACGTAACACATAAACCACGTTTATGCTCTACGACCTGTGGCTCTTATACCACTATAGGGTTTTGATTCATGGATGCGCAACGGAAACAATAATAAACCATGCAAAACTCTCCAAGGATCACAAGTCAAGAGACATAATGATGGTAAAGGAAGAAATCAATAACACACCTTAGGGTTCTCCTTTGATGACTTCAAACGCGAATTGTGTCACGTTCTCTATAGTTGATCCACGCCTAGAGTTGATTTCTAGATCTTTCAATCCTTGGTGCTAGCCCGGAAAGAGGAAGGGGAAGAAGAATCACGCAAAACGAGACCGAAACAAGGAGGTTCGGCCTCCTTGTGGCCGACGGGGACGGGCGGCGAGCAAGCGGGGCGGCGGCTCCTTTGCTTGCTTGATTGCTTGCTCTCTCCTTTTTTTTTCTCCCACTCAAGTTATGATCAATAATGACATAATTGTGGGAAGGAAGGAAGGAGTGTTCTTTATATAGTCCAACAAAATCCTTGCCAACTACCTAAAAGACTTATTCTAGTCCTACTAGAATTCAATTTAATCCCTTCCTTGCAAATTAGTCCCTACTGAGTTTGCAAGGTATTGCAATGTGATCCTTCTAATTAATTAATCCAATTAATTAATTCTCAAATCTAGTTCAACTCTATATAACGTGTGACCCCATAGGTTCTATCTATTTGGTAGCAACAATTTGCTAATATGGAGCGGTTTCTAGCAAAACATCCATTCTAGACAACTAATAGAATAGTCATCTTCACAACCTTGTACAAGTAATTGTCTCATCCCTTTGTCTCTATATCCTAATTGGACACGAGACATACAAGTCACACTCGTATATCCAATCCACAGTTTCTCGATCCATGAGAATAGCCTTATTCGTGCAAATAACATCAATATCCAATATTGATTTATTTGAGTCTGGCCAGACATTCTATAAGCACTATCCCTCGAGTGGCCTAGGATATTTGCTCCCGTTATGTGGGAGGGACAAATTCTATCTACGTCCACTACGATCTCTAAGCTTGCTTCTTATTGTATCCGGTACACGCCTTTATAACTACCCAGTTACGATGTAGCTTTTAACGCTACCAAAATCACAATAATCCACAACTAGAATATCTAGAAACTTCAAGTCTAAGGATGACAATACCATTGCACCGCGAGAAGCGCTTGTGAATTAACATAACGTGTATGCAGCCTTCTCGGAGATGGGTCAATCCAGTGCGTCATTACCCTTAATGCACACCTATGTGTTGGATCATGATATCTCCATATCAATCCAACCCCATACTAGTCTATAGATGATTGTCCCATTAATCATTATACTGGACTAGGGATATTTAAGATAAACAACACAATTGTAAATCTAAGGACTTCATTATATTAAATATCCAATAAATAATAAATGAATTTTCTAGCCACAAATAAATTCGTACTAAACTAGATCGCCTCTAGGGCATCTATTCCAATACAACTTAATTGCTTCACACCTCCTTCTCCCCCGCGAATTTGGTAGATTGAAGACGGACACTTCCCTCGGAGAGCTCAGGCTGCTTGTGAAGGATTGCAGAAACAAACTAGCTGAATTCAAATGCTTTTCAGTACAACATTTTGTTAGAAGTTGCAACCAACTAGCACACTGTTTTGGTCAGAAGGGTAGGGTAGAAGATGATATGTCGTTTTATAATCAAGCCTCGGACTGGGCTACTTTTGTATTCGCCGAAGATTTAGCGGTTGTGACGCCCATCTTTTAATAATAATTATTTTTCCCTAAAAAAATATTATTAGGGGTGTTACGTTTCGCACAATTTATGCGACGGCCAGTGGCAGAGCCAGGATTTCATCGTAGGGGGGAGGGCACAACTCGGCTTGTAGTATTTGTACTCTAATTAAAGATAAAGTAACATTAAATAACAACAAAGACACTAAAGTCTTCTAGCTCAGCTGGTAAAGCACTCCAGTCTAGACCTCAGCGATGGGGGTTTGAGTCTCCTTGGGTAAGTCTTAATTATTTTGTTAACTTTTTGTGAAAAAAAAAATTTAAAAGCATGTTAACTTTTTGTGAAAAAAAATTAAAAGCACGCATAGGGAGGGTCAAACTTCCGCGGTTATAGTTTTAAGCCAAGACAGTTACCACCGCAGTGGACGCGCTTTCAGAAAAAAGGGGGCACCTTTGTATATGTAGAGGGGGCACGGTTAATTTTTTTTTTACAAATTAGAGGGTTTTGCAAAATGTTGGGGGGCACATGCCCCCTCCCCCCGTCCCGTGCCCCTGCATGGCTCCGCCCCTGGCGACAGCTGTGTGCTACTCTTAAATCACAATCCTAGGGAGCTTTCAGTGGAGCATCATATCAAAGGGTCTTTAACCTATTTGTAAATAGTTTTAACTTTGTTCCTAAGAACTTTAAATGTTATAATAACTGTACGATTAAGTAGCAATCATAGTTTGAAATTGTGTTCTGTTTTGGCCGATTCATACCGTTTCGGTCTTAAAACGAAGTATAACTGGTAACAGTACATACGGGCTCAAATTCGATGTGTACCGGCGTGTTTCGGCCGATTTCGGATGTTTTGGTTTGTTTCTGACGATATAACAAATTTCGGGTGGATTTCGGTCGGGGTTCCGTTTGTACTTATGTTTATCTTCTAGATAAATATTTTTCGAAGTATTTTTCATTTCGTTCACTCATTACATACTATATTTTAGCAAAATAAGAATAAAAATCAAAGTTTAGTTAAAAAATACATGTTTTATGCTTATTCTAAAAAATATATGAATAAAATTTGGGTACTTCTAAAAATATAAGAAAATTGGGAAATTATATTATTTAAAACAATTAGTCCGAAATGAATCACCGAAACATACCGGTACCGAAATGTTTCATTCCAGTCATAAAAAAGAAACGACGTCCGGTACGGTATTTCAAACTATGGTAGCAATTTGAAGATGTTTCTAATATTTTCTAAAAATGCAAATGGGTGCTAGCTCAAGTGGTAGAGCGTTTAAAATCACATACATGAGGTCCTGTGTTCACAACCAGTAGACGACAAATAGGCAAATCTAAAAAAATCTAAAAAATAAATAAAAATTATTCGAATACGTTAATATAACCAATTGTCATACACTGTGACCAGGGGCGGTTCTAGCATGGGACAAGTGGGGCCTATAGCCCCCCGTTTTTATTTTTTATATTTTCATCCTGCGATTTCTGGTTTTATACAATTTAGGCCCCCACTGACTTGACATAAAAAAAACCCGTAAGTATACTGATTTCTTTCATTTAAGCCACTATATCTGGATTGATTTTAACCACCTAAATTTCTCGATTTTAGAAACAGACCTCCACCTATTTAAACCTAGAGAAAACATCATAATAGTTGTTAAGCGTACACAAAATTCACCATTGAGAGTGATTACCCAAAAAAAAATCACAATTGAGAGATTTTTTGTTCCTTTTAGTATACTTGTTTAGTAAATTTAGCCTTTTTTGTTGTCTGTTCTCTGTGAAAATGCTATCGCCTTTGAATTTTCTTGTATTATTTATGATGTATCAATTATAATTTTTGATTTTTACCCATGTGAATTCGTTTCTAGTTTAGTACACTGATTATTAATCTTGTCGTAACATTTTAGACCCCACTGACATGAAATCATGAATCCGTCCCTGACACTGTCACCAGTATTGTAGCATGATTGTACTGTATGTATTGTCCCCTTTAGCGTGCCACATGCTCAAAACATCTACAAATAAAATCCTTAGGCTCATTGAAGGAATCACTCACAGGGAAATAGTTTCACTTTAGTGCACTATCAACAAGAAAGAAGATGTCTTACCAAATATCAGTAACCAGCGATTCGTCATCCGAAAGCAGACTTGTTCCCCCCCCCCCCCCCCCCACTCCACCCCCAACCGTTTGGAGAAACTTGCTCTTAGAAAATGCTTCGAACCATATGGTAAAACTAGTTTGCTTCAACTCTGAGTATTTCTTCCTTTCCAATTAGTTCTTTCCGCAAAGTATCTTTTTAGTTGTAAGACTGCACTCACTAGTCTTGCCACCAATGACAATATTTTCTGATTATTGTTGGTAAAATTGGTTCATTGTATATGATTAAGATAGTTATGGATACTGCTTGACTGAACAGGAACTTGATTCTCTCATGGGAAAACAATATATGGAACTAAAAGGAATTGTCCGACAGATGATTACTGATGTTGCAGTCAGTCAAGTCTTCTGACAAACTATGCCTGGTTGATGAGATTCAGCGCTTAGGCGTCTTTTACCATTTTGAGTACGAGATAGAAATTGAGCTGAACAAGATCTACACAGAGTTGAGTGACGACAAATACAATGACATTGATATTGGCATTGTGGCACTGGAATTCAGATTACTGCGGCAACAAGGTTTTCATGCTCCTAGTGGTACGTTTTATTTTCACAACTTCAATATTTATCT
The DNA here is from genome assembly GCA_023055425.1 of Linanthus parryae. Taxonomy (NCBI): domain Eukaryota; kingdom Viridiplantae; phylum Streptophyta; class Magnoliopsida; order Ericales; family Polemoniaceae; genus Linanthus; species Linanthus parryae. The sequence goes on along the minus strand of JALGPY010000011.1, from coordinate 25,921,500 downwards.
CCCCATTTGTTTTGAATAATGCATCAAATTCTAATAAACTCTCTTTCATCAATGGCAGATGTATTTAACAAATTCTAAGATGATGCTGGAAACTTCAGAAGTTCGTTAGTTTGTGATATTCCTGGCATGCTATGTTTATACGAGGCATCACATCTGAGCATAAGTGGAGAAGATAACCTAGATGAAGCTCTAGCTTTCACTTCTTTCCACCTCAAAGAAATCTTACCTTATTTAAAGGATGACCTAAAAACTCAAGTCACTCGTGCTCTTAACAGGCCCATCCTCAAGGGATTACCAAGGCTTGAAGCAATCCATTTCTTATCCTTATATGACAAGGACGATTCACACAACAGGATTCTAATCAAGTTTGAAGTCGCTGAGTTTCTTTAAATGATAAAACAATACTTTTTTCATTTATTCAGGTAAATCAAAGAGGTGAATTGTGGTTTATTTCTGAATTGCGTAGGTGGGAAGAGATAGATTGTGATCAAAGGCTTCCATTTGTGAGAGACAGAGTAGTCGAGTGCTACTTCTGGATCTTGGGAGTCTACTTTGAAGCAAAGTATTCCATTGCGCGAATGATAACCACCAAAGTAATATCAACTACTTCGCTAATAGATGATACTTACGACGCTTATGGCACAGTTGAAGACCTCGAGCTCTTTACAAAAGCTATTGAAAGGTTTGACACATCGGTTCCACAAGTTGTTAACTCTATTTAAGAGATGTTATATGATCTACCAAAAACAACCTATGCATATTTTTTTCTTAATTAACATCAGGTGGTCTCCAAGCTGCGTAGAATCACTTCCTGAGTACATGAATTTATATACACTGTACTTCTAGACGTTTACACCGAAACTGAAAAGAATATCAAACCCGAAAGGTCATACTGCATTCCCTATGCGAAAGAAGTGGTAGGGGAGATGATCTCATTCTTCTTATATCGTGATAAAGACTGTGTAGGTTCTCATGTTTGTATAATCAATGCACAATCTCTTGGTCTATTCTAGATGAAGAAATTATGTGGCGCATACTTTCTTGAAGCAAAATGGTGCAATGAAGGTTATATCCCAATCATTGAAGAGTACATGGACAACGCACTGGTAAGCACTTGCTACCCAATGCTGATGACCAATAGTTTCATCGGATGGAAGAAAGCGCTGATAAGGAAGCATTTGAATGGATCTCGAAAGACCCCCCAATTGTTCGAGCTTCTTCTATAATTTGTCGACTCATGGATGACATTGTGTCCCACGAGGTAATTTCAGTCATTATTTTGATCCTCTCTTTATACTCCATCGAACAGTATTTAGTTTCTCTTGTGGCATTCAGTTCTTTCTAACTGATAATATTTTTTGTGATCTGTAGTTTGAGCAAGAGAGAGGACATGCTGCTTCAGCCGTTGAATGCTATACGAAACAACATGCTGCATCAGAGGAACACACTGTTGGCTTTTTCCGCAAACAAATTGCTGATGCTTGGAAAGACTTCAACAAAGAGATGCTCAAACCAGATATTGTTCCTAGAGAACTTCTTACTCGTATCCTCAATTTTACTCGCGTGATTGATGTTATTTACAAAGATGAAGATGGATAAACGAACTCGCACGTGCTCAAGGGATACATTACCTCATTGATGATCATTCCTACGCAAATATAAATAAAAAAAGCTCTCGTTAATCTCATCGATATGAAGTTGTGTATTGTACAGTTGAAAGTATTTGGGCTTCCTTGTGTAATCGGGTATACAATAGATTGTCCCAACTAAATTACAATAACTCCAGGAATAGAAAGTCGCAGCTCCATCCGCCATCCTTCAACCATTAAAGGTTAACTTGTTCATCATGCTCTTATTACTTCCTGTGCTTGGAATGACACCCCCATATTCCTACACTTGTGGAAGAAGCTCTTGAATCTCTTTGGCTTTTCTCCATCTGGCACAACTGTCGTTGGTAGTGCTAAGAACGGTAGCCTTAGTAATTCATCTGCGGTCAATCTTTCCTCAACATTCATCGCGAAGCAACTTTTCAAAAACTGCTGGGCTTCTTGAGATAGGTGACGAGGAATCATCGGGGTTCCAAGCTCGTAACCAATCTTGTAATAAAAAGTTGCTTTACTCCAATTCTCGTCCTTCACCCGTGCTCTCATCCCGGTCAGCATCTCGAGAACCACACAACCCAATGCCCATATATCTGAAGGAGGACCCTGAAGGCCCTCGACAATAGCTTCTGGAGATAGATATGACGCTGTACCTCTCAGTTGCTGCTGGTTGCTTTCCTCTGTGTTCTTTCTTTCTTTCACCTTCTTGGCCATACCAAAATCACAAAGTTTAGCGTCATAGATAATATTAGGACCACCACCACCACCACCGGATGATTTTTTACCAATGGGGACAAGTAAGATATTGTCAGGTTTGATATCAAGGTGAGCATATCGACAATCGTGAACATGTTTAATCCCTTCAAGAATGGACCTTGTGTATCGTCTCACATCAGATTCTGGCAACCCGCAAGAACACGTCTGGTTGAAAATAACATCATATAGAGAACCACCTGAGGCATACTCCAAAAGCAGATTATAAACCTTCTCTCCTCCTTTCCCGTACGTGATGTCTTCTCCAAAACACCGAACTACATGACGAAAATCATGCAGATTTCCCAGAACTTTCTTCTCCTTTTGTAGGGTAGTAGAAACTGAATAATCTGCCGATTTCACCGCCATCTGTGCCGGCAAAGAGCCACCACACTGCAGCGTCATGGATTTCTTTGTAGTCGCTAAATATACCGAGCCAAAACCACCTTTCCCAATGCAGGGGCCTCTGCACCAAGATTCGCCGTCGTCGCTCTTCCTGTCTTGATGATCATCGGCCGCTTTCTGAACTCTCCTTTTGCCTATCAGCATCACCATCTTTTTGGTTTTCTGTTGTCACGCTAGCTTTAACGCACAAATACTTCAGATACTATTATATGAGTATTTATAAGGGAAGCTAGAAACAAGACTACTTTACAATCAAACTAGAGGCTACCTTCAGTCCTTATATATGCACGTCAATCCAACTTCTAGTATTAAAACGATTTCAACATTTATCAGAAAGAAAGCGCAATTGCTTGATGGTGAAGCAACTTTCATTTATAGCCCCTAAGCCGGCCTTCCCCTTAGGCGGCCTAATTCGGTATAAAACAAAAACTGGAGATAGAAGGCCACAAATCCACGACTTAATAGGAGATAGAGCGAGTGGAGGATTATTCTGGAGAAGTTAAGGTTTTAATTTTTTCCAACTGAGGATGAGAGGGAGAAATATTATGACGGCAATATTTTAGTAGCAGGTAATAGCGGGATTCGATTTTTGTTAGCTGATCGTGATGATTCTAGATAATTTCAAAAATAAAAAGATAATGAAGAGAAAAATAGGAGTTTGTTTTTTAAGAAGATAAGAATTTTGATAAGAAAGAGAAAAATATGGTGAGTGATCGGGCTAGTTTGGGAATGTTGTAGAGGTGCTAGAAAGCTGCTGTGTGATAACAATGTGGAAAAGCTGCTGTGAATTCTTGATAAAATGTTGTTTGGTAAATATTACGTAAAACCTGCTGCGAAATATTGATATAGTAATTTTGTGTATGGTAAAATCTACATAAAATTTGCTGCGAAATATTGATATAGTAATTTTGTGTTTGATAAAATCATATGTGAAGTTGCTGTGAGATGCTAAAATGACAAAAATATATGACACGTGTCATTTCCGAAAAGATAACTATTGATACTTTTGAAAATTGTAAGGTTAAAATCGGTTGTAGATAATTAATCAAAAACACTTTCTGGGAAAGCATCTCCCCCCTTACTTCCTGAAAACTGCTGTGGGACAGCAAAAACTGTTCGAAAAAGCAGACATTTTATTTTTACCAAACACGCTAAAACTGCTTCTGCTGTCACCCTATGTCGTGGGTGTTAATTAGATAAAAATTAGTTACCCAAAATACAGTTGATCGGGACTTTCAATGTGCAGGGTGTGTAATTATTTTTCACAAATATCAGTCAACTATTAATATTCCCTAAACTATGGGAATGTCAAAGTTTCATTGCCATAACAAGTTGTTTTTTGTTTCTCGAGAAAAAAAAAAAAAAAAAAAAAAAAAAAAAAAAAAAAAAAATCATCAGAATTTTTTTGAGGCGTCTGTTTGATATCTTTTGGTTTACTCTGCATATCATCATCAAACCATTTGTTTCATCTCCATATTCTTTGTCCACCAGTTCAAGATTTTTAATTATTCTTTCCTCAAGCTCATTGCAATTTCAAGCGAAATATCGAAGTACTTGTTCAAGTTTATTGCAATTCCAAGCACTGGTTCAGCCATTCAATCATTTTTTCCATTTCTTTAAGTGCACGGGATTACATTCCACCGAAAATCAGGTTCGATCGTTCCTTGATTACACGTTTATATTCTTAAGCTCTTTTAATTTATAAATTATTATTCTTTAGCTTCTAATGTTTATTGTTTACCATGTCAACTAGAAAACATTTATCATATTATAAAAAATTATGAAGAAACAAAAAATTTGATAAGTTCTCAAAAGGGTGTTATAGATAAATTTGTTAGTACTAGTAGAATTTTGGGTATAGCCGATAATCTTCTTGTAAAGGAAGAAAATATGGGAGCTGTGGAAAATAATAGTAATCCACTGTATTTCTACATTAAATTAGGCCCCAATTATTAATATTTCATAAGGCCTCTAAAATTCTTGAGACGGCCCTGAGCCCCTAATAATTGAGTTCTCATCAAGTTTGGCCCGATAAATTCAAGAAAACCATATAAATTCATAGTTAAAAAATTGTTACACATTTATTGATGATAATTCAATAAAATGGTGAATTCCTTCACTTTTGACAACGAGATGGCCATTGGACTACTATGGATTTTTTGTTCGGCAGAGAAGATGTCTCTTTTAGCGATGATGGAATACTTGCGAATAGTAGCTGGGACAAGATCTTTGTAGAAGAGTCCCATGCTTGCGAATAGTAGTGAAGAAATCAGAAGATTTATACTTCATCAATCGCATTATCAGTTCGAAAAACTTTAATCGGACACGAGAACTGTGTCTGGACAATAGCTGCAAATTCAAAATAGATTTGACTAACTCTTAGCGACTCTTTATTAGAAAGATCCAAGTATACCCAGTAAAGTCATCCACAAATATAACAAAATATCTTGATCCACCGATTATGGCATGAGAGGAAGGCCCCCAAATATCTAAATGAGCCAGGTAAAAAGATGCTGAGGAAGACGTCAGACTATGCGAAAAAGGCAAAGCATGTTGCTTGGCTAACTGACAAAGTGCAAAGTCAATATGCTCATCCACGACAGTGCCTAATTTACCACCAGAGACAAGGGAACGAACACGGCCAATAGAATCATGACCTAATCACAAGTGAAGAGAACTTGATGTCGGATATGTGGCCGCAGTAATTAAAGAAGTCGATGGGAGAGTGAGGCTTGTGAGTTGGAATAATTGTCCAACTTTACAGCCAAAGCCAGTCTTGTCGGTTCGAGGATCCTGCACACAACACCCACTGGAGGAAAATATAACATCCAAGCCAAGTTCACATATTTTTACAACGAATACAAGATTGGGAGCAAGATCTGGAACTAAAAATGTTTCAGGGAGTGATAGAGTATGTTGTGAGATATCCCCAATATGAGTAGCGCGCATACGAGAACATCAGCTGTATGAATAATTGGAGTAATATAATTATTACCTCTGAGAATTGAATATCTATGCATTAGAAGTTATATGATTGCAACATCTTGAGTCAAAGTAATAAGAACGTTTACCTGAGGCGGCAGACAAAAAATTATAATGAGTCTTCTCATGAGCTGTATCAAGGATGATCTTGAGAATAATGGCCAATCTAGAGAGTGATGAATCACCAAGAGGCGATGAAGTAGGTCCCTATTTTAGTGATGGAGCAGGTTTGGACCAAAATCTAGGATTCTCATGGAATTGAGACAAGTAGTGCTTCAACTGCTTCTGTCCATAAAATCGACAATGACGAATTGGGCAATATAGGACTCTATGCCCATTCTCATGACAATACGAGAATTTCCTCCAAGATATTCAATACAGGTTGAGAAACATCATATCGATCCATTTTGAAAATCAACAACCCAGTAGCCTGATAAAAGCCAATAACCCGGGTAAAATGCCCCTAAAATAGTGAGAAATAATAACTAGCAATCCAATTCTTGAAAAAAGGAGCCTGGAAACAGAATTAGTGAGTTAAAAAAACCTTGGGAACTGGGGTGTTCCAGTTCAAATCCAAAGAAAATGGGCCAAAAAATAGCAAATCAAAGATGCATGCTGAAGCGTAGCGGAACAAAATGGCTGGCTTAGACGGATCTGCTGCTGAACAGCTTCCGTTCCCATGGAAAAGTCGTGACTCACGAGACGGCTTCGAAATTCAAAATAAGAAGCAATATGAGTTGCGCTAGAAGGAGGCTTCGGGAGCCAAGATGGGGCTGAGCCTGGTTACGCATTGATTAATGCCACACAAGTGTGAGGCTGAGCTGGCGCGTGACAAAGGAGGGAGGAAATTCAGGATCTTAGGTGGTGCGTGAAGGCGTGCCTGGGGTTAGATCACTGGGATCCTTTCGCGAACTGGCTCTGATTCAATTCTGAGTCGATTGGAGGGGCGGGTGTGATTGAAAGACGATTGTAAAAGATATCATGTTATAATCTGAAACAGAAGCAAAAGATAGTGTATTCAACTATGAAATGGGAGTTACACATCGATACACACACACACACTAGAACTAAACCTCTATACAAGGAAAGTCAATATCTAATATTAACATAGGAATAATAATGATATCATAACATCTACCATGAGATGGAAGATAAGTGCAAGGAACGGAAGAAATTCCAGATTTTGAAGTCGTCGCGCTGTTCTGGTCACAACTTTGGCTATGCAGTCAGAATTACGATTGTGACCCCAATCGAAAATCTCTCAAAGATATGCACATGGGCTCGCTCATTCGGAGACCAATCGGGGTCCGTCTTCATCCCCAATTTTTATTTTTTTCTTATTTAATTAAACACGGGGTTATGCCGCCCTACCCCACGGTAAGTTACCCTAAAAAAGTTAAGTTTTACTATATTGGTAATATTTCAATTGTTGATTAGGACTTCAGTTTTAATTCTTTTTGGGTCAAACTTTTGCGTGCGTGTTTCTTGCAATAAGGCTAATGTTATCTGCCAATTTCGTGATTTTATCATAATTTGGAAAAAATAAGATTTTCGGCTATAACTGACCGGCTTACGGACATGATTTAGCAGTTGATTCATTATTGAACTTTTCTTCAAACCCTATAGAAATTTACTCTCGATTTATGCCTTTCTGGTAGTCGTTTCTGCTGCGTTGATCCATCCCCTTGATTAGATTCAGCGTTCGGTTAGTATCAGAGCTCAGTTCGACGTGGACGGAACTTGTTTCTTGTAGTGATCATATCATCATGAACTAGGATAACTACTTGGTGAAAGATAAATGGACTGACATGTGCAGATTGATTAGCTTGTGAATCTAGAATTGCTAATAAACACTGTATCATGATATAAAAAAAATGGAGAAATGTTAGGGTTTAGATCAAAATGTAGGATTGGTATTAAAGCTTGATAGCTAATGCATTTTATGGATCGACATATGACGACTATTAAACCTAGCATAGGCTTATACGAGATCGACAGAGTACTGTAATTATTTAAACGTGATCAAGAGCATATCCAATATTACATGTCTCAGTATAGTATCAGGAAGGGTCTACTGCCCTAGGTGATCAATATAAGATCCGAGGTAAATGGCCACAAAATCACAAATAGAAAAACCATTCTAGTACCATTGCATAACATCTTTATAAGCGTGAGTTAAGAAACATTTTACATATGGATAAATATAGAATAGTTATGTGTGATAAAAAAATATAGTTTCATGCAAAATAACCATATATATATATATATATATATATATATATGTATATTGTAATATCCCAATTTTTAGAAACATAAAAATAGTACTTTGATAGAGGGAGAGATGAAACCTTGGTGAGGCAGTGATAACTACCACCTGAAGCCTTGGTGGCGGTGGAAAGACCCACCGACTGTGTGGTCGGTGAGGCGGTGATGTGTAGAAGTGGAAGAGGGAGTAATGAAACCTTGGAAAACGTTTTCGAAGACCTCAAACATATGCGGCAGTGAGAAACCAGTTTTAGACTCCAAGGACGAGCACCTTTGAAGAACAAGGCAGCGTGAAACTGCCGATGAACCAAGGCAGCAAGCCGCCGTAGAAACAAAATGCACGCAGCAGATCTAAATAATCCAAAAAGGGGAACACAAGGCTTCGATCGAAATTCCCAAACCAAGAAAAGGCTCCACCAGAGGAACATCTTCGCAAAAGACCATGCAGAACCGTAGAGACTGGCCGATCGAGCAAACCGACTAACTCTCTCTCTAGAAACCTAGAGAGAGGTGATAGCCCTCCTATTTAGACAGAGAGCGATACCTATTTCACTCTAGTGTAGTCTTACCTTGTCTGATGAAGGTGAAGAATAAGAAGGAAAATTGTTTGGTCTTCCTAGCTTGACCAGGAGAGTTGGTTGTGAGATAAAGGGAAGAAAGAAATGATGTGGGGGTCTTGTGGTTTTAGATTAGGTGGCTTTTTTTTATGGGTCATATGTGAGGAAACCCACCACGATGGGTAATCTCCATGAATGCCATATACTCATGTGTCCAATGCATGAGCATGGCCATGTGGGGCCTGCTAATTATTGGCACGACATGTCGCTGCCCTGTCAAGTCGTAGGCGCTGGTAAGCCAGCAATGCGACATGTGTCCCGCTCGGGCAATTCAACAGCCCGTGAATCCGACACGCCATCCCTCTGCGCGATGGGGCGCTAGTGGTTGTCCTACTCTATAAATAGAACTAAGCGTTATAGTTAATTCTCATTCCAGATTTCAGTTAAACACTAGAAATAGAGTTAGAGAGATAAGAGGAGGGTATCATCGATATTATATTCGGAGGTTCTGGGGGTTATATACTATAATATTAGCAGCTTTGTCGGACCGAGGTAGGAAAAATGAACGTTATAGCCCTATCGTACTGCGTTGCCTGTTTATATGCTAGTCGTTGTAATGTTTAGATATATTTGTTGTAATTATTGAATTGTTACTACTCTATCGGTGTTATGCCCAATTATTATGAAATTGTAGATTGATATATGATTCATGTAGAAATGTTGTCAAAATTGTTATTTGAGTACTTGAATCAAACAGAGACGCTTCTGAAATTGCTATTCGAATGTACTATTGATATTCGTGACTATGTTGGATACATGATATCAACTGTGTTGATTTTTGATATGCTGTTAGCATGATGGTGTTGTCGATAATACTGTTCATGCATGATATGCATGTGAAATTGTTAATGAAAGTGGAAAGACAAATGGACGGGGTTAGCAAGAAGGGATTGCACATACCTTGGGTGAAAGACCCTGAACGCACCCGAGGCCTGGTGCAAAAAGCACTGCCAGCTTGATGCCAGGTGGGGCACTCCGCTCCCAATTGAGAGTACGTATGCGGAGGGCGGCTGACTCACTCCGGGCTGCGACCGCGCATGTGAGCACCTCAGGTTCCATGAAAATAATAAAGCAATGAAAGAATTTCATATGCATGACTTGACATACATGCCTACATTTAACTACAATTGGAAGCTGATGTGATACATGTATCATGATACAATACGTGCTTGGACTGTTTCCTTGATATTCTTTACTAAGCTTGCTGTAAGCTAACCCCTAACATTTCACAGGTACAAGTTATAGTGGTGGTAAAGGTTCAGTCTCTGAGTTTTCTTAGCTGTTTGGAGTGCTAGCCTGTCTATAGCTTTTGAAACGAGTCTCAACTCGTTTTATTTGTAATATAGTTGGGTTGGGAACCGTTAATAGCTGTGACTACTATGTAACATACTTCAGTTTTTATAATAAAAGTTTGAGTTGTTCAGTTCACCTCTTGTTCGATCAGTTTCTATAATTTTATTTCCAAAACTAAAAAATCACCCTGGATTACGGGCGTGATAGATTGGTATCAGAGCATAGGTGTACGAGACACATCGTGCTTGGGGTAATGGTTTAGGAATCTTATGTGTTCTATGTGCTTGACTTGATCCTACCTCATAAGTTTATAGATATGACATTTTAGATGTTTTTGTTGTAGATGGCTATAGAAAACTAGGGGAATGGGACGAATGCAGAAAGTTGTGCTTCTGTACCTAATCAATCGTTAACCCTGATACTGTGAAGTCCCTTAAAGAGTTTAGGAGGCAGAATCCACCTATTTTTCGAGGCATTCCTGACCCAGTTGCAGCTGAACATTGGGTAAGACAGATTGAGAATAATTTCATTGCTATGGAGATCTTCGAAGATGAGACTAGAGTGAGGTTAGCTACTTTTCAATTGGAAGATGAGGCTGATCAGTGGTGTTATTTAGTAACCTCTAACCTAGACATATCACATATTTTCTGGAGGACCTTTAAGACTATGTTTTTGAAGTGTTCTTTCCAGAGGTGGTTCAGGCAGCTAAGGCTCGGGAGTTTTTGAAATTGAAACAAGGTAGTATGTCTGTGATGCAGTATGAGTCAAATTTTATTGAGCTTGCCCGCTATGCCGCTAAAATGGTGCCTGATGATAGCAAGAATTCTAGACTGTTCGAGCAGAGTCTTGTTCCATCTATACGGGGGAAGATCGTTGTTTTGCGCTTGGAGTCTTATTTTGAGGTTGTGGAGTCTTCTATAGTTGCTGAGAGGGAATTGGCCGACTTGAAAGTCTTATGCGAGTATGAAGGTCAGAACCGAAGTTTCCAACAAAAGGGGAGGCAGTCTAACCAAAGGGAGAATGATTCAGGCAAGAGGCAGAGGACGTTTTATTCCCAATCCCAAAGCCAATATTTTAGGCCTCCTCTTCCACAAGATTGTGGTATTTAGGAGAATGGTAATGTTACATGCTGGGGGTGTGGCCAGTCAGGAAACTACCACAGTCAGTGTCCTCGTGGGTATACTACAGTTCTTGGTGGGGGATCTCAGCATGGTAGTGTGAATTAGAAGTAGCAGTTTCATCAGGCACTATCTGAGCAATCTCTTAAGCCATCAGTTTCATAGACTTATGGAGGATCCCGGCAGACGGGTCATGGTCGAGGTCTTGAGGAAAAGGCAAAGTTGGTGCGCAAAGCCAAGGGTCTCAGGGTAGAGCTTTTTCACTTTATTCAGTTGAGGAACCCTTATATGATCACTCAATGATACGAGGTAAATTTTATTGCATAATACATGGGTAGATGTCTTGTTCGATTCTTGCGCTTCGTATTACTTTACACGTGTTTCGTGTGTTTCATTGCTTGTCTTATATGCGGAACCTCTATATGCTGCTTTGGGAGTTAACTCACCCTTAGGTGCAAGGACTCGAGTTAATAAAATATGTAGAGACTCCAAGCTAGTTATTTCTAATGCTCGAATAACTTTTGACTTAAGAGTTCTAGACATGAACGAGTTTGACATTATTTTGGGCATGGACTAGTTGTATGGTCACTTTTTTTTATCAGATTGTCACGAGAAGTGGGTGACGACAGTTACCCAAGATTGTACTTGTTTCGAGTTCACCGGAAACTTTAGAGATGTATTGCATGTTGGAATAGGTTCCCTAGAGGCAATCTATATAAATGGTATGAATATTTTTTGGCTAGAATATTCATTTATTATTTATGGTGATATTTGATATAATGAAGTCCTTAGATACAATGTGTTGTTTATCTTAAATATCCCTAGTCCATTATATTGGTTATAGGGACAGTCAACTATAGATTAGTATGTGGGTAGATTGATATGGAGATATCAAGTCTAACACATGGGTATGCATTAGGAGTAATGGCATACTGGATTGACCCACAACGAGAAGGCTACATTAGATTATGTCAAAGTCACAAGCGCTTCTCGTAGTGCTAATGGTATTCTAATCCTTAGACTTGAAGTCACTAGATACTCTAGTTGTGAAATATCATGATTTGATATTATCAAATGTTGCTCCTTAACCGGGTAACTATAAAGATAGTCATCGGGCATGGTAGGAAGAAAGCTGAGAGATCGTAGTGACGTAGACAGGATTTGTCCCTCCCACATAATTTGAGAAAATATCCATGGGCCACTCGAGGGATGGTTCTTATAGAATGTCTGACCAGACTCAGATAAATCAATATGGAGATATTGTTGTTATCTGTACGGATAAGCATATTTCCAGGATCGAGAAACTACGGATTAGATATACGAGTGTGACTATTATGTCTCGTGTCCAATCCGGATATGGAGACAAATGGATAACACAATACATGAACATTGGGCACGACATTTGTCGGGATCACTGACTATTTCTATTAGTTGGGTGGCATGGATGTGTTGCTAGACACCGCTCCATGTTAGTAAAGAGTTACTACCAACTAAGTAGAAACCTATGGGGTCACACAGTGGATGGATTAAAATTGACATTGGCATTAATTAGTAGGACAAATTAATCAAAAGGATATAAACACAACCACATGAAAAGTTAGTAGGACTAGTTTGCAAAGTGGACTAATCCATGTAAGGACAGCATTAGTATTGGGGAAATTATGTAGTTAATAAAGAGTTATTAACTATATAAAGGAACTCTAGCTTGTTATTTTCTCATCTAAGTCATTATTGAGAGAACTTAACAAAGCAAGCGAGAGAGAGAGAGAGACAAGGAGGTTCAACCCTAGTCCGTCCACCCCCTTGCCGCCGTCGACCCTCCTTGGGCCTGGTGGTAGCTCCGTTTTGTGTGATCTCTTGCCTCCTTCTTCCTTTTCTAGCACATCGCGGTGTGAAGGAATCCAATCAAAGATCCAAGGTGTGGATACTCGTAGAGACGAAGACATTATTCTTCCTGCGATCACTCAAACTAAGGTACACACCTATTCTACCCATATCATGTTATGATGGCTTCCCAGTGATCCTTGGAGGGATTTTAGCAGGATTAATTTTTGTTATTCCGCTGCGTTACCTGCATCAAAACCCTACAGTGGTATCAGAGCCACAGGTCGTAGCGCATAACATGATCTTATGTGTTACTGTTTTTCAGTTTTACACCGTATGTGTTGTGTTACGCGAAAACTAGAATTAATTAGCATATTAGAATAAAATTTTGTATGATTCAACCAAGGAAGAACTAATTTTACATGGGATGTAGGAATTAGTGAGTTTGGATCACATAGGATGTGATGAATGTTGGATCTAGGAACTAGGGTTTGGGAACAAGTTGGGAAAATGAATTTTTCAAACTAGGAAACAACTAAACTTGGGCAACAAGGCAAGGAATTGTTTTGGAAACAATTCCATAGAAGGGTTCGGCCCCCTTTGGGACCGGCCCCTTGCCTTGCCGCCCAAGTTAGGGCACGGCCAAGGGCTTAGGCCGGCCTAGCGTGCGGCTTGGCCGCGCATGCGGCTCGGTCGACCTGCCCAAGTTCGTGCCTTGGTCCTTGGGTGGTTCGGCCATGGCTATGGTGGACCCCTTGGACCGTTTTGACCCCAGTTTCCTATTTTCCAACCAAAATTGAACAAGCGCGTTAAAATCAGTTTTAACTGTATTATGTGCTTTGTTGCATGGTGGATGGATATTGCCTAGGTTGTGGATGTTTACTTTTGTGTTTTGGTTTACGGCCTGCGAGCTGATCAATTTAATGTAATAGTTAATTTGATTTTACGGCCTACGAGCTGATCATCTTCTCAACATGTGAGGTTTTATTTATTACTTAATTTAGATGCTAGCTAGAGTTAGATAATTAGATGATAGCCAAGAGTATGGAGAAGAAGACCAAAGAACCGAGGATCCAGAAAGATGATGGAGGAACTCGCACACCTAGGGCGCGCAACTATGGTGGAGGCACATGGAGATGAGCTTGTCACTTTAGAGCATATATATTATCATTGGCTTGGTAATATCTTAGTCTTAGGGGCCATATCCATGCCACGTTTATTTTATTTTGTAGATGGTATTATTTATGTCTTGTTATTTGTTTTGAGTATGGATGATACAAGCAAAACGTAACAAGATAATAATAAACAAGTGTGATCTTTTATTGTGGATTTCCAAATCCAAATAAGTAGATCAAGTTGATTGGATCAACCAAGCGATTACATAATAATGATTAAATCCCTCAATGGAAATATTGCGTTTTGCCTTCTCTTACCTAAACACCCTTCATGATCAAGGTCCATTAAATTTTGGGCTTGCCAAAGCAAGGCGACTTTAATTCACCTTGGTGTGTTGCGGCGACACAAGCAAGTAATGTGGTGACTGTTGAAGTAATAGGTTGGACGCAACTGGGCAAAATCAATTGGATTGATGAGCCTAGAGGCATGACAATTAGGTGTTATCTTTGGATTAGATAATGAATAAATGGTTATTCACCTAATTGGACCAAGAATTGCATTAGATGCAATTGGAAGGGTGATAACTCCGTTTTCGGAGTTATTTTATTCCTTATTTTGCTACGTTTTGCGTGCTCAACATGGAGAATTTGTCGTCTTTTGAGTGAATTATGCTATTATTTGTGAAAATGAGTTCTTGTGCTATTATTGTTGAATCCGGGCGTTTCTAGTGTAATTTCGAGTTTTTATTGTGATATGATCGCGGGTTGTGTTTTCTTGTTGTGATTCGCAGGAAAATAGGGCTTGGAGGATCGTGCGGGAGATGGAAACGAGCTTCGGAAAGGAGGAACTCAAGGAATAGGCCAAGGAACTCAAAGAAGAGCCAAAAGAAGGTGGAGTGCAAGTCTCTTCATGCGAAGAGATTCCTCTTCGTGCGAAGAGGAAAAAGACTTCGAAAAATTCTTGCTGTCAAAAGTCTTCCCAGAATGACGAACTCCCCCAAACTGAGAAGACCTTAGTACGAAGAGAAAAAATGTCTTAGTAAGAAGAGGGCACTGGAAGGGGGCGTTTCTGGCGGGGGTTTTCTGCAATTTCTGCAAACTTTTTCATAACTTTATGGAAACGTATTAAAGAGTCCTAGGTCGTGATTCTAAGGTATCGGAGCACGTTTTGGAGGCTAGGGACGTTGGAGAAGAAGGCTTGGAGCTAGGAGACGATCAAGGAAGCTTGGAATCGTTCGTTTGACAACTAAAACTCTGTTTCTTCTCTAGTTATTGTTATTTGATCACGAAACTTTGTACGTGGATCATGTTTTTGCGTAGCTAAAGACTTTTCTCAGGGTATCTTGTAGGGATCTAGGGTTTGATCCCTTTGTTTGGTGATTTATGGATTTGATTTCATGCTTTGAGCTTAACTGATGACTTTTTATCCAGCTATGTATTTTATGCGCTTAAATTCATCTTTGCTATCGGTAGACGTATTGATAGGATTGAGTTAGGCTTAGAACATCAGAGACATCAATGTTTCTTGCCCGGAATCTTGAAATACACACTAGCCGTATCTAGTGTTGAGAAATCTTGCTAGTTAGATAAGAACAAAGAGTAGATTAATGATCTTAATGCATACTTGAACTTGATTAGGCTAGAGAAATCGGCTTTGTTAGTCTAAGTATTGGTGTTGGTTGAAACATATTCAACACATTCGTGCTCGTTTAGCTAGATTAAAGAATCATCGTGTTAACAAAACATAAATTCGTCAAAAGGTGAAATACCTAGTGACCCGTAGAGATATCCTGATACTTATCCCTTGTATTAGTCTCAATTTTAATAATTAGCTTGTTATTTACTTTCTTAGATTAGTCAAACAATATCTAATACTTGCCCACATAAAGTTAAGAATACTAATTGATTCCCGACAAGTCCCTTGGGTTCGACAAACCCGGATTACCGGATATTACTACACGCGACAGCCGTACACTTGCGGTTGGATCCTGTCAAAGGGTTCCTCCCTAAATAGCCTATTCTTGGGGGACTTGTGTAGATAGTGCATTCTGAGAAGATTAACCATCATCCACGTGGCAGTCATCCATCATATCTAATGGTACTCCGTATACAATCTATCATGTCTCCTCTGATTTTCATACGCTTATATTCGAGCTTATCCATATATGGGCTGCGAAACAGGGTCGCCCGAGATACTAACCGCGCGGGAGTTGTAGGGACTTAGTGGCTTGGAGGCTGGAGTAAGGAACGTCGCGCAAGAGCAACAACCACGCTCGCGCGCGACCCTTGGTAACTGACTGAGAGATTTAATGACTACGTATCTCATAAATGCGGTCGACCTTATAACGGTCCCTACATAGGACAGTCGTGTAACGTTCCCTATATATACGGTCGAACGTGCCGTTACGAGGCGGATATCTAGCCGCCATTCACGGGCTCATTAACCCCTCATAACGGTCACTTCCCTACTATATATAGGAACGTCGGCCTTTTATGGCAACTCATGGATATTTTGCTATTCATTATACTGTCTCTCTCTTAAGAACAATTAACAAGTTCTTACTCCTCCCCTACCCTAACCTACAATCTCTCTGTGCTCTCTACTCTTGTTCTTATTCCCTGTTATAGGTGTACACTTGGATCTTCTTCTAGGATTTCCTTGTACACATTTGGTGAACCCGACGTGAACCCACCTTCAAAGCTTCCAAAATCTCTGCAACCATGTCTCAAGAAACCAACCCCCATGAAGGAAATAAATCTCCCTTAAGGGACGATGTTTCTAGAATGGAGAACCCACTCAATGTCATCACCAACACCAATATCCAGACTCAGACCACTTCTGGGAATAACCCTTCCCTGGAGATGTTGAACGCCATGATCCAGAGCCAAGCCAAGGTTATGCAGTCCCAATATGCCCAGATAGCCCAGATCATGGCGATCTTGGGGGACTTGCCCAAAGCGCTACTCAAGGGGCTCCATTTCTTCAAGGGCAACCATGGCACAGGCGCCACAGAACCATGCTCAATCAAATCCATCATCTTCGATTCAGCCTCCTCTTCCTCAGGGCCCTGCGCCCCAGCAACCAAGTTTGCCATCTTCGAAAAACTCAATGTCATCACCAACACCAATATCCAAGGTATGCGTGATGATTACAAAGGTATGCTAATCAATCTGAACATGCATACTTTCTCAAAGTTGATTGACTGCACCAGGAACATCGAGCGACTGGTGGAGAGGCAAAGAAGAGGTAAATGAATGATCGCGCACGAGCAAGCTCTGGTTTCAATATGGGGAGACTTAGCTACAAGCGAGGACGCGAGGTTGACGTTAATGCAGTCTCGGTTCCAAAGCAATCGCGAGGTCCACCAAAGGAGACACCTCCACTATTTTGCTTGATCACGGAGGTAACAGGCTTGTGCAAACAGTGGAGGAAATATGGGGTCCTACCTGAATTGGAGCATAAACCTTCCGGATAACAACTGCGAGAACCAAGGTGGTGCGAATTCCATGGTCAAGTTATGCACCCAACCAAGGAGTGCAGGAACTTGAGGTGGTTGGTGGACAGAAAGATAAAGGAGGGGAAACTGGTCATCGACGAGCCAACCAAATATGTGCGAAACAATCCACTGCATGCCCACTCACAGCAGGAGCCCAAGGGAAATGAGATTGCAATGATATCAATATGTGATTATGAGGAGGTTGCAGATAAAGGTATTCCAGTCGTAGATGAGATTCATGAAGATGAAGACTACGCCTTGCACACAAAGGATTCTCGAGCAGAACGGATGAAAAGTTCTTTGATGACATGAATTTCTCGGACGCGTGCCGCAAAGAAATGACGAAGGAAATTTGAAGCTTGGCAGAAGACTATGGAGAGGAGCTCGTGGTCTCAAATGGAAAGGTTATCAGAGTCGCGCGATCAAGACAGACGTGATGGTCATGACGTTCGATGACTCGGACAAAAAGACATACGCGAACCATCAAAGGCCGTTGTATGTGACTGTCGTTGTCAATGGCATCGAGTTAAAAAGAGCCTTTGTCAATGTAGGAGCAGCAAAGAATGTGATTTCCCTCGGGACCCTTGAGCTGGCTCGAATCCCAGAGAAAAAAATCGTCAAGAGGCCATCACCCTTGATGGGTTTCGGGAGTGACTCGAGAATGACTGTTTGTTGGATTCGCCTACGAATCCATATTGGTAGAATCAAGTGCCCAGCCAAATTTCATGTAACAAACGCGAGCACCTCATACCACACGATTATCGTTCGAGCATGGATTCATCGCTTCGATGCCATACCTTATATGGCTCACCAAGTAATGAAATTCATCTGGAAGGACAAAGTAGTGGAAATACCAGCCTAAGTGAATTCAACTTGGATGAAGCGCACTTGTCTAAGGCGGTTTGGTTCACATAAATGACAGATGTGGAAACTCCAGCACCATTTCAGCCAACTCCCTTGCCCAAGTGGGAGGACATCAAGGACCAATCTCCAGCAGGAGTGATGGTGATGCGATAAGCCCAGAAGGAGAATCAGCCAGCACAAGAGGAAGTACCAAAGATAGCCTACCAAAAGAAAAATGTTTACACCCTGAAGAGGGTCGTCAAACATAATGATGAAGGTAAAGAAGTGGGCAGTTTCTATGCCAACGGGAAGAAGTGCTATCGCATCTGAAGGTTCGCGGGGTCATCTTCGACCCATCCCATCGAAGATGTCCCTGAGCAATGTTGTGAGCTAACAGAAGCTCCAAACAAAGATAAAGAGAAAACACCACTGGAGGATTTGAAAGAAGCTCCTGAATGCATGGAAGATCGTCCAAAACCACAGAAGTAGGAATTGAAGGAAGTATTCTTGAGTAAAACAGAGGAGAAGAAAAGAGTAGTCTTCCTGAGCGCAAATATCGACGTCGAGGAAGACCAAGGTTTGCTGATGTTGCTAAAAGAATACAAGGATGTTTTCACATGGGATTATGATGAAATGCCAGGCTTGGACAAGGAAGTTACTATGCATAGACTGGATGTTATTCCGGGATCGAAGGCAGTAAATCAGAGCGCGAGAAACTTTCGCTCAGAGATCAATGTCAAGATAAATGAGGAGATAGTGAAATTGGTGAATGTAAATTTCATCCAACCCAATCACCTTACCACCTGGCTGGCCAACATTGTGCCAGTTCTGAATAAGAATGGAAGCCTTCGTGTATGCGTCGAATTCAAGGATTTGAACCGGTTCTGCCCAAAGGATGATTTCCCATTGCCAAATATAGATATGCTGATCGATTCTACTGCGGGCCATCAGATGTTCATCTTCATGGATGGATTCAGTGTGTGCTATCAGATCAAGATAGCCCCTGAAGATGCGAAGAAGACAGCTTCATCACACCTGTGGGAGTGTTCCACTACACGGTTATGCCCTTTGGCTTGAAGAATGCAGGCGCGACCTACCAAGGTGCGATGATGGCACTCTTTCATGATATGATGCATCAAGATGTTGAATTCTACGTGGATGATCTGGCCATCAAATCAAGGCAGAAGGAAGAACACTTGAAGGATTTGAGGAAGGTACTTGAAAGGTGCAGAAAGTTCCAACTAAAGATGAACCCTATGAAGTGCGCATTCGCGGTAACCTCAGGAAAATTCCTAGGATGTGTGTTCCACCGACATGCGATCGAGCCTAATCCCACGAAAGTTTCAGTTGTCGCTAGCCTGCCGATACCACAGACTCAAAGTGCATTGAAGACATTCTTAGGAAAACTCTCATATCTGCGAAGATTCATACCAGCAATTGCAGAGTTGACGTTTTGCTTTGGCAATCTGCCCCAAAAGAATGTGACATATGCTTGGACAAAAGAGCAACAGGTCACGTTCGAGAAGCTGAAGCAGTTGTTGTCATCTCCACGGGTTATGATCGCGTCTCAATTAGGATCTCCTCTGCTTTTATACCTTACTTCAACAAAGAAGTCCATCGGAGCACTGTTAGCTCAAGAATTCAAAGGACAGGAGAGGCCCATCTACTACATCTCGCGTGTGGTACAGTCTGTTGACTCCAAGTAAACAGATATTGAATGCCATTGCCTTGCTTTATTATTTTTCATATAAAAATTAAAGCACTACTTCGCTTCCCACAAAGTCGTGATCATAACCAAAAGCGATCCCATTCGATATCATTTGGGACGTTCAGCTCCCTGTGGGAGATTAGCAAAATGGTACATGACTATATCATAGTACGATAAAACATGCGCACGGCCAAAGGCTATCAAATCTCAAGCTGTGGCAGACCTGTTGGCATAATTCCCAGATAAGAATTACGAACCTATGGTAGAAGAAGATCTTGAGGGTCCGGAAGTATACTCGATGGAATCACTATACTGGAAGCTGCATTTCGACGGATCGTCGACAAGGTCAGGGGGAGGAACCGGAATCGTCCTGACCAAGCCCAATGGAGAAGTTATCCAGATGTTAAACAAGCTCGCCTTTGCAGTAAAAAAAAATGAATTTGAGTATGAGGATTTGATTGTTGGTCTCCTCGCGGCCAAGGCTTTGGAAGTGCAAAATATGATAGTGATGGGAGATTCCAAGCTGATAGTGAAGCAAGCCTTAGGCGAATATGGTCTAAAGGAGATTAAATTACTAAGCTACAGGTCCATCGTGCAGAAGCTAGTTCATAAGTTTGATTCCATCAAGTATGAGCACACCCCCAGATCTGACAATCGACATGAAGACGCCATGGCTACTTTAGGGTAAAAAATCAGCTCAGATAAATGTCTAGAAACGATCCCAATCGAGGTCAAAACAAATCCATACCTGATAAGCGATTTGTGCGAAGATGAGTTCATAGAAGTCGAAAAGTTGGAGAACACCTATCATGCGCGCAATGGCCGAAGGAACAAGCAAGGAAAGCTGGGTTTCCACAAAGGGGTTTTGCATACATGATAGCTTGCTCTGTTACAAAGGGCCCAGAGGAATCTTGATGAGATGTGTGAAGCAAGAGGAAGAACAAACCTTGCTATAGAAAATTCATCAGAATTCTTGCGGAGAAAATGAAGTCTCTATCTACAGGAAAGCGCAGATATATGGAATTCATTGGCCGCAGATGTCGTATTATGCCGCGATTATGCAAAGTAATTTTGAGAAGTGTGCATTGATAAAGTATTAACTGGAAGTGGCTACGATCGATGACGAAATCGACTGGAGGAAGCCCTTGATTGACTATTTGCAAGATGAGATCCTACTGGACGATAAAAAGGAGGCTGAGAAGCTCAAAAGGAGATCAGCTCGGTATGTTCTAGAGGAAAATTTGCTATGGAAAAAGGGACATGAGAGAAACTTGCTCAGGTGCTTGAACGTCCAAGAAACGCAGGAGGTCATGGAAATGTCTCACCAAGTGGAACATCAAGGAGGCGCGAAGCTTTGCAGGCAGCTCTTGAGTGTGGGCTATTTCTGGCCAACTATGGAGGATGATTGTCGCGCAAAGGTCAAAAGATGCCAGCAATGCCAGTTCCTTGGAAACTTACTCCATGCTCCTACAGTTGATAGGCACGCATTGGGAACCCCTTGGCCATTTCACACTTGGTCTCTGGACTTCATTGGTCCCATTCGTCCCCCAACGCGTGGAAACTAGTTCATCCTGACTGGGACAGAACAATTTACCAAATGGGTCGAAGCAGTCCCACTCAAGACAGCAAATGCATTGGCAGTGGTCAAGTTCATCCAGGAGAATATAATCTATAGCTTTGGGATTCCCAATACGATCATGTCTGATAATGGGACGCCTTTTGTCAATCGTTAAGCCGCCTCAAAGCTTATGGAATACAATGTCAGACAAGTGTGCTTGACGCCGTACTATCCAAAGGGAAATGGGAAAGCTGAAGCCATGAACAAAACCCTGCTAAGGATCTTAAGCAAGATGGTCGCGGAAGATCACAAGAAGTGGCCAGACTCCTTGAATTTAGCGTTATGGGCCTATCGCACGTCACCAAAAATTCCTACAGGGGTGTCTCCGTTTTTGCTTTGTTGTGGAGCTGAAGCAGTGGTTCCAGCTGAAATTAATGTGAACTCTGTAAGACTTGCCATCGGTGCTTTGTACAAGAATGAACGCGATCACGACCTTATCTTGCTAGAAGAAAAGCGCAAACAAGCCAAGAAGACGAACACAAAGTATAAGGATAGGACCTCTCGAGCCTAGAACAAGACTGTTCACCGAGACTTCGCTGTTGGACATCTGGTTCTATGAGCGTCCGACCACTGCATGCGCGAGGCAGCTCATCCCAAGTTCACTACCAACTGGGAAAGACCTTTTGAATTCAAATAAGTCTTTGACAGTGGCTATTGCACTGTCCTGCGTTTCCATGGGACTGCCACGACTCCCACTCCACTTAATATGTGATGGCTTAAGAAGTAATATCCTTAGAGTTGTGAGCCACAAGCTGAATAGAGTTGCCAGCCCACTGATGAGCTGCTTTCTATGATCTTCATGCTTCATTTTTTCTTCCTCGTACTTGCCTATAGCCTTCTCAATCTCTTCTCTTTGTTTGCAAAGTTGAGCACTCTCCAAGTGATAATTTTCAAAGCCAATACGGAGCTTGATGGAGTTGCTGATCATCTTCAACCTTTGGATGAGAAAATCAAATTTGAGTCGGTTGTGTGAAACATGCTGAACGCCTTGCCACTTGTCAGGAAATGATGCGCATTAGTAAGGGAAATAGTGGCTGGCGTGGTCTTGCTTATCTTCTCCATAAGGTCAGATATCTCTGTGAGGAGATCCTTTATGTCCTTAGCAAGCAGCTCCATCGCTCTGGCAGAAGTCTTGGGATATGAGACGCGCATCTTCATAAGAGACTTCAAAGACGATTGCTTGATGTCTGCATTGTAAAAAGGTGCGGGTAAGTTTTCAAAGAAAACGAGGATACATGTCTTGTTATGATTACATACATATTAAACGCAAGTAAAAAAAGCGTTACCAATCCCTCCAACTATTTTGCGCAAGGAAGGAATGGGAATAGCTGCTTGGGCACCGTTAGAAGCTTCAGCCTCAGCTAAACGTTGATCAGTGAGGCTTCTTGCGCGAAGTATCCCTCGGGGATGACACATTCTTATTCAGCTCTGATAGCCTCAAGAGCCGCAATAGACCAGTCCTTCCAAGGATTTTGAGCAAAGAGCGCTTCCAGATCAAGACCAGATGATCGGTCCCCATCATGGGATTCCCCAGCACCCATACCAGGAAGCGACAAATTTTTTCTAAGGCCCTCTGAGGAGGCAGCATTCCTTGAGGTGTTTGGATTTGTCGCGATTGAAGTGATTCTTGCTTGCATCTCAGTTGCGGCCACCGAAGTGTTTGTCTTTGAAGTTGCATCTTGATGAGGCTCATTCATGAATGCGTCTTCACTCCTTTTATCTCCTGCTTCGGCCAAGCTTGGCGCGGACTCAGGAACTTCTGGCACATTTTCATGCGCGACATTGACTTGTGTCCCACGAGTCACAACAGTGTTTGTTCTTGCAGATGTTGGTTGCTGAGCATCTTCCATGTCCTGGTCTACCGCGCTGCCGCTTGCATTCGACTCATGCTCGATTCCTCTTTCAACGAATGGCACATCTAGTTCAGACGCGACATTTAGTTGAGTTCCCAGAACTTTTGTAATAGTTTGAGTCTCAGGACTCGAACTAATTCCCTGAGGATCTTCAGTTCGCTCGACTTCTCCAAGAGAGGCTCCTGTGGGCAAGACTGTTGTGAGACCAGCACTTGAAGGAACTTCATGGGCAACACTTACTTCCGGTTGAGCGTCGCTTTGCTTAGGATTTTCAATAGGAGCATCATCGGAAAGGCCTGAATCAGCTTCTGGGGGCAAAGTAACTACTCCTTGACGAGACATGCCCTGATTAGCATTTGCAGTACTTTGTTCCTGCCTTCAGAAGGTTTTCTTCTTCTTGCTCTTGTTCCACGATGAACTCAAGCCTCTCCCCTTCGACGTCAGCTCCACTATCTATCGCTCAAACCTCCCCAGATGGTTGCCTAGTTGGCTCTTCCACTGCGGCGTTACCAGAAGTTCCATCAACAATCTTAGTGACGCGAACCACAGCGCTGCGAAGCCGGCGGGACCTTCTCATCATTGGCTCTGTCTCTATTTGAAAGTTAAAAGTTCACAGTTAATTCAAGATGAAAGAATTAACTGCACCAAATCTTAAAGGGCTGCGATGAAAAGACCTCCACTTTCATATGGGATATCTGCGCAAAGTTTATCATCAATTCTTTTTAATTTTGCATGACCTGATTGGGTGTGGAATATTGTTATTGTGTGAAACACTATCATCATCTGAAGATGGTAAAACAAAGCATGACAGCACTAAGGAAGTAGATGTACCTGAGTATTCTCCACATTGATCTACTAACCATTTGCAAATATCACTCCTAGACACCCCATGGTATAGTGCGCGCAAGATAAGTTCATGGTGTGATAAAGCGAATTTGAAAATAGTACCTTCTTCATCCTTATCACCAACGAGATCATGGAAGTTCTTTTGTGCTTGCTCCATCTGACTAGCAGTTGATCGCGAGCGTTGCTCTTGATCTTCAAGACTTTTTTGCAGAGCTGCCTGGATTTCGCGATCTTCTTCTAGTTTTTCCTTTGTAGCTCTTTCTTCAGCCATGGCCTTCCACTCTTCGATTGCCTCCTCTTCATTCATACCTTCCGGCTCTTGAACAGGGCTATCGCTATATTTAACAAAGGAGAGAATTGAGTGTCTTCGAGACAAGACAATTGATCATAATTCTAACAGGAATATGTGAACACCTCCTCTTGCGAAAAACGTGGTGTCCGCGGTGTCTGAATCAACCTCCACCAAATCTTCGATAGTACTTCGTCGCACATTTGTCGTCTTCTTTGCTGCCGCGTTCTTCGCAGTTGGAGGAGGATCTTGGCTTTTCTTTTCGGGCGCCAAATTCCCCATGGAAGCAGGGTTGTTTCTGGGACATTTTGATTGCTGAATTGTCAAGGTACCAGCCGCGTCCGATGCAGGCTCATCCAAAGCTCTCTTCTTCTTTGAGGTTGTGATAAGCGGTGCAAGGAAGGCTTCAAGCGCTTATGAGACCAAGTTTTGGAATTCTTGATTCATTGGCATCCCCACATAAATAGGGACATCGGGTTTGATCTTTTTCGCGCGGGAAAAGTCGATGAAACCTGCGATGCGATCCCCGGACGCGAATCTCCTCAAACAACATTATCATGAGAAGGCAAATTAGGCGTTGCATTATTTATTAAGACAAATAAAAGGAAACGTGCTTGAGTATACCTTCTTGAAGTCGTCTGCGTATTTCCTCCTCGGGTTGAAGGACTTCTTCTTGACTATGGCAACCTTCTCATGAAAAATCAATTTAGCACACAGATGATGGTCTTTATCCATTAGAGAATAAAATCCATACTGTTTCGCGTCTCGAGAGCAGGACGACTTGAAAGGATAGTATTTTATCATAAGCTTGGGGGCTTTGCTTGGCTGGAGTTGAGCTGGAGATCTCGCAAGGAGACGGATCTGCCCATTCCAAAATGAAACCCACTTTGGAGTGTACTTCCCTCGTCTTTCCCTATAAGGATTAGTCAATGGATTCTCAGCAACCAACAGACTATTTCTCCTCCCGTAAAGCAACCCATTGTAGCAACCCTTAGTAATTGAATCAGACCACAGAGGTGGCGCGACGGCATCGAAGCTAAACTGGGGGCTCACTCGAATCGGATCATAATGAACCTTTATGCGTTCGTAGCTCGAGGTTTATGGGCTAACCACATACTCAGTAAGAGCAGGCAAATATCCTCTTCTACACCAGTTGAAAATTTTACCATAACGCCTGGCACATTTGGTAATATGCTGAGTCCTATACTTGGTGTCCACTGCTGGATACATGATATCGTGAAAAAACGATGTTCTCCAAGTCAGTGACATAAGGTCTACCCTCCAAGTAGTTGATATTGCACACCAAAGAGAAGGGGCGTTGAACGGGCTTAGTCTAGTACCAACGCCATGCTCAAGGACTGAGGAGCTCTTTGTCAGCATTAGGCGTGTTCCACAGCTCCACATGTGATGAGATGGGAGCGTACTTGGGCCACCTTTCAAAAACTCACATCTTCAGAAACACGATATTGACGAAGGAGATAATATCAACTCTTCCTTGTGACTGCTCAGCATGTGTCGCAGCCAAATCCAAGCGATGATACAGGGAACCCAAGACTAAAGGCCCCAAAGCTAGCTTTCGGCCAAGAGAAAGTTTGACTGCGAGCGCGAGGACGTGAGTAAACACTCCATCACGAGGGTGACCGTCTATAAGATAGCGCGAGAGCCAAACGCAGAGAAATCCACAGAAGATCCAGGCAGCACCTTTTCCCTCAAGGGCAATTATCGCATCTGGGTCCTCCTCCGACACCTCCGGGGCAAATTTTGGCTTCGCGTAATCTCTGAATAAATACATGACCCATTTGGACCAGGTGTTCTTCGCACCAGAAGTGACGGTCATGTATGTGTCAGCATAGGTGTTTGTGTTCGGGTTCCACCTTGAGGTCGGCTTCTTCATATCAGCAATGCACTCTTTCATTTGCTCCAAAAGTGTGATCTCCTCATCACAAGTCAAAGGAGCCAAGGGGTTTACAGCTCCTATACTAGGAAGCAGCAGCAATAGCTCTGTATCTTCGAGATTTGGCCCAGCCTCGAAGGTAGAAAAATAGAAGGAGTGAGTTTTCTTAGAATACCTCCAGAACAGGACTCTCAGCATGTCATGGTCGACTCTGTGGCTGAGCCCCTTCGTCGCGCGCACCGTGTGGTATATCCCAGCATTCATCAATTCTTCTTCATTGTTGTCGAGGATGAACTCTGTCCATTCATCCATCCAATCGAGTTTCTCCATAAACAACTGAAGAATAAAATTAGTGAGAGGATACAACCCAGCTTCGAGGCCAGGTCGCTGCACGTCCTGAGCACCAACCAGATCCCAGTAATCTCTCTCCGGTTCAGAAACTAACTGCAAGGAATTATTCACCATAGATTCTTGTAGAGTGGTCCCTTTCATGGTCGCCAAGTAGAAATCCTCTCAACCCGAGTAGGGGGCTTTGTACCATAGATCTTTGGAAAGTTCGGGAAAATCGACTGCTTCCTTCGAAGATTTCTTGGGAACCATTTCTACAACACAAGTAACATGGGCAAAACAAGAACTAAATATCAATACCCTGTTCGGGTATGAAGAACAGTGGAGAACACTATGAAGAACAGTGAAGAACACTATGAAGAACAAAGAAGAACACTAAACCCAGATTGGGTTGCATGTCAGGAACAAGCATGAACGCTAAACCCAGATTGGTTCGCTAATCTGATTTCAAAAAATGAAGTGAAGGACAAGAATCACTAACCTTGTTGTCTCTTGAGTGACTGAACTACTTGAGTAATGTTGTCAAGAATCTGATCAAAAATCTGAACTTGCTGCTGAGAATTCTCTCTGTGGCTCATAAAACTTGGATAGCAACAATGGTGGAAAAGTTCTAATGGTTATAGTAAAAGGGGTTTATATCGGCCTTTGAAGGGTTGTGACTCTTCAGGTTTGCTAAATCGCGTTACCTCGAAAATCGGCGAAATATGCGACATATCGGATCTATTCGAATCATTCCTGACTTAAAAAATGGCGAAAATACACATTTTGGCGTCTGATTAACTTCGCAACGCCCACGCCCTATTACAGACTATTCGACGTTACAGGGACCTAGGCAATCATGGATACTTTTGGGGGGTAGGGTTTTCGAATATTATTCGAATTGATACGAGGATCTGCGTGGGACCATGCACGGCTGGTTTTGCACATCCGCACAACTACGCGCGTCCTATACGCGCAAAAGGGGGCTTGCATTCTGATCAGATCAACCATCGTCCACGAGGAAGCCATCCATCATATCTAATGGTACTCCGTATACACTCTATCATGTATCCTCTGATTTTCATGCCCTTGTATTCGAGCTTATCTATATGGGGGCTGCAAGACAGGGTTGCCCGCGATACTAACTGCGCTGGAGTTGTAGGGACTTAGTGTCTTGGAGGCTAGAGTTAGGAACATCGCGCGAGAGCAACAACCACGCTTGCGCGTGACCCTTGGTAACTGATTAAGAGATTTAATGACCATGTATCCCATAAATGCGGTCGACCTCATAACAGTCCCTACATATGCGGACAATCGTGTAACGTGCCCTATATACACGGTCGAACGTGCCGTTACGAGGCGGATATCTAGCCTCCATTCACGGGCGCATTAACCCCTAGTAACGGTCACTTCCCTACTATATATAGGAACGTTACCCTTCTATGGCAACTCTGGGATCTTTTACTAGTCATTATACTGTCTCTTTCTCAAGAACAGTTAACAAGTGCTTACTCTTCCCCTACCCTAACCTACAATCTCTCCGTGCTCTCTACTCTTGTTCTCTTTCCCTGTTAGAGGTGTACACTTGGATCTTCCTCTAGGATTTCCTTGTACACAACTTTCCAAAGCAAGCTCAAGAAGAAGTGAAAAAGGGATCTTGGACTCACTAGAAAATATATATGATATATTTCGCATTAATGGTGAGGGCTATTAATACGAGAAAAATAGTGGGAGCTATATTTAATGATCTAGCCATTGTTGAATATATTTAAAATTTTTCAAAATACTAAAATTGCATATTTCTCGTTCTATAGAATTCCAATGGCAAACAATCAACATGCATCGACTTCATCTCTGCGATCTTTCCTTGAGAAGGACAAGTTTTCTGGAACAAATTTCCTTGGCTGGTACAGAAAATTAAGGATCTTCCTTAAGCAAGAAAAGAATATGTACGTCTTAGACAATCCTGTTCCAGAACCACCCCAGGATGACACTGTTATAGCTGCTGTGAGAGCACATCATAAACATGTAGATGATTCTAATGATGTGAATTGTCTCATACTTTGCACCATGACCTCTGAGCTCCAGAAGCAACACGATAACATGGAAGCCTACGATATGATCGAACACTTGAAATAGTTGTTTCAAGAATCGGCAAGGAATGAGCGGTATGAGGTGTCCAAAGCACTGTTCAAAAGCAATCTCGCAGAAGGGAACCCAGTCCTCATGTACTCCGTATGATCGGATACATAGAGAACCGCGAGAGGTTAGGCTTCCCATTCGGCCACGAGTTGGTAACAGATCTCATCTTGCAATCGTTGCCTGATAGTTATAACCAATTCATCATGAACTATAACAGGAATGAGATCAACAAAGCTCTGCCAGACTTGTTGAACATGCTAAGGACAGCTGAACAGAGCATTAATAAAGGGAAAGGTAAGGCCATACTGATGGTCAATCAAAGGAAGGGCAAGGGAGTTTCCTCTACCTCCAAAGGAAAGATCAATAAATTTGCCAAGTCCAAGGGAGCCTTAAAGCCTACTATAGGTGTGGCTAAGGGTGATTGTCACTGCTATAGCCAGCCAGGTCACTTGAGGGGGAATTTCCCCAAGTATCTAGAGGATAAAAGGCTTGGAATAGTGATTCCACCACCACCAGGTATTTTTGTTATAGATGTCAATCTCTCTATTTCTTCATCTTGGGTATTGGATACTGGATGTGGGTCTCAAATTTGTCGAAATGTGCAGGATTTGAAAAGAAGAAGATTGACTAAAGGGGAGATAGACTTGCGCGTCGGGAATGGAGCAAGAGTTGCTGCATTAGCTATAGGCGTGTATGAGTTATCTCTGCCTCTAGGGCTTATTTTAGAATTAGACAATTGCTATTATGTGCCTGCTATGAGCAGAAACATTATTTCTATTTCTTGTTTGGGCGATAAAGGTTTTTCTATTTCACTAAAGGACAAGTGTTGCTCCATTTTTTTTGATAGTATGCACTATTGTAGTTCGCATTTGTCTAATGGATTGTATATCCTTGATCTAAATAATTTCATCTATAACATAAATAGCAAGAAGATTAAAACTAATGATTTAAATCCTACTTATCTATGGCACTGTCGTTTAGGCCATATAAATGAGAAACACATATCTAGACTCCATAATGTGGATTCCTAGACTCATTTAATTTGGAATCATATGTGACATGTGAATCTTGTTTATTGTGAGAATGACAAAGTCCCATTTCAATAAGAAAGGTGAGAGGACTAGTGAATTACTGTCACTCATACATACTGATGTATGTGGACCGTTTCCCACGCCTGCCAGGGGTGGTTACACCTACTTCATTACATTTACTGATGACTTCAGTAGATATGGATTTGTGTACCTTATGAAGGCCAAATCCGATTCCTTTGGATTGTGGAGGAGAATACTTGTGTCAAGAGTTTGACAAGTATCTTAGAGAGTGTGGAATGGTATCCCAACTCACTCCACCCGGAACGCCACAATGGAATGGAGTGTTCGAGAGGAGGAATCGAACCCTATTGGATATGGTACGATCTATGATGTGTCAAACGGATCTTCCAATATCGTTTTGAGGACATGCTCTATTGACCGCAGCTTTCACCAGTAACCGTGTTCCGTCCAAACCGGTCATAAAGACACCGTATGAGAGATGGACTAGGAAGCGTCCCATAGTGTCATTTATGAAGATTTGGGGTTGCGATGACTATGTAAAGCGTGTACAAACAAACAAACTCGGACCCAAAGCGGATAAGTGTAAATTTGTGGGATATCCTACGGAAACGAAAGGATATTATTTCTACAATCAAACCGAGAACAAAGTGTGTGTAGCTCGGACCGGCGTGTTTCTAGAAAGAGAGTTCGTATCTAAAGAAGCAAGTGGGAGGACTGTAGAACTTGAAGAAATTCAAGAATAAAAAAACACTGATCTGATGATGGATCGTGAGCGGGAACCACAAACTGTTGTGGAAGAACCTGTTCAGGTAACACATGAACTCCGTAGGTCGGGTGTACGTTATGAGCCGGAGAGGTATGGACTTCTCGTGACTGAGCCGGATGACGTACCACGCATGGATGATGAGCCTACTACCTACGGGGAGCCCATGAAAGGGCCATACTTTAAGAAGTCCCTGGTAGCCATGAGATCCGAAATGGAATCCATGTACACCAACAAAGTATGGACTTTGGTGGAACCACCCGAAGGGGCTCGTCCCATAGGGTGCAAGTGGGTCTTCAAGAAGAAGACCAACATGGATGGCAAAGAAGTTTCCTACAATGGGCGATTGGTGGCTAAAGGGTATAGACTGATTCATGGTATTGACTATGATAAGTTTTCACCAGTCTCTATGACCAAATCCATTTGAATCCTACTCGCTATTGCAGCTTACTATGACTATGAGATTTAAAAAATGGATGTCAAAACAGCATTTCTGTATGGAAACCTCCTTGAGGATGTGTACATGACACAAACGGAGGGTTTTGAGGATCCAGAGCATGCCAATAAAGTATGTAAGCTACAAAGATCCATCTATGGATTAAAGCAAGCTTCTAGGAGTTGGAATCGACGTTTTTGATGATGCGGTCAAAGAGTTTGGCTTCATCAAGAACGAAGATGAGCCATGTGTTTACAAGAAGGTTAGTGGGAGCTCTGTTGTGTTTCTGGTCTTGTATGTGGATGACATACTACTCATTGGACGACATTCCTACCTTGCAATCTGTCAAAAATTGGTTAGGGAAGTGTTTCTAAATGAAGGACTTAGGGGATGCAGCTTATATACTTGGTATCAATATCTATAGAGATAGATCTAGGAAGCTGTTCGGCCTTAGCCAAAGTACATATATAGAAAAGGTATTGAAACAGTTCAACATGCAAGATTCCAAGAAGGGATTCTTCCCCATGTCGCATGGAGTCACCCTCTCGAAGGTTGACTATCCATCCAATGAGATTGAAAAGGACCGCATCAGTAGGATTCCATATGCATTGGCCATATGGTCCATCATGTACGCCATGTTGTGTACTAGACCAGATAGTCATACATGTTGAGTATGGCAAGAAAATATCAGTATAATCCGGGTGAGGGTCACTGGATTGTTGTCAAGAACATCCTCAAGTACTTGAGAAGAACTAAGGATGCGTTCTTGATATTTGGAGGAGAGTAAGAGCTAAGTTTAATTGGTTACACTGATGCAATCTTCCAAACCGAAAAATATGACTATAGATCACAGTCGGGGTATGTGTTTCGCTGAATGGAAGATCTGTGAGCTGGAAGAGTTCCAAGCATGAGATAGTTGTTGATTCTACAATTGAAGCTGAGTACATTGCTGCTGCAGGCGCAAAAAAGGAGGCTGTCTGGATAAATAAGTTTATCACTGAGCCTCGTGTGGTTCCTAGCATTGTGGATCCCATAGCGTTGTACTGCGACAACTCTGGGGCAATCGCACAAGCCAAGGAGCCTAGATCGCACCAAAAATCAAAGCATCTACTTAGGATATTCCATCTCATTCGTGAAATGATCGATAGAGGAGATGTGAACATATGCAAGATTCCAACAGATTACAATCTTTCGGATCTACTCACGAAGCCGCTCGTTCAGCGAAAGCAGGAAGGGCACACTAGATCTATAGGCATAAGAGATGCACCAGATTGGCTCTAGTGCAAGTGGGAGACTGTTGGAATAGGTTCCCTAGAGGCAATCTATAGTTAGTATGAACATTGTTTGGCTAGAATATTCATTTATTATTTATGGCGATATTTAATATAATGAAGTCCTTAGATACAATGTGTTGTTTATCTCAAATATCCCTAGTCCATTATATTCAATAACAGGACAATCAGCTATAGACTAGTATGTGGGTAGATTGATATGGAGATATAAATTCTAACACATAGGTATGCATTAGGAGTAATGGCATACTGGATTGACCCACAACGAGAAGGCTACATTAGATTATGTCAAAGTCACAAGCGCTTCTCATAGTGCTAATGGTATTGTAATCCTTAGACTTGAAGTCACTAGATACTCTAGTTGTGAAATATCATGCTTTGATATTATCAAATGTTGCGCCTTAACCGGGTAACTATAAATATAGTCATCGGGCATGGTAGGAAGCAAGCAGAGAGATCGTAGTGACGTAGAGAGATTTGTCCCTCCCACATAATGGGAGCAAATATCCATGGTCCACTCAAGGGATGGTGCTTATAGAATGTCTGGCCAGACTCAGATAAATCAATATGGAGATATTGATGTTATCTGTGCGGATAAGCATATTCCCAGGATCGAAGAACTATGGATTGGATATACGAGTGTGACTATTATGTATCGTGTCCAATCCGAATATGGAGACAAAGGGATAACACAATACATGAACATTGAACACGAGGTTTGTCGGGATCACTGACTATTTCTATTAGTTGGGTGGCATGGATGTATTGCTAGACACCGCTCCATGTCAGTAAAGAGTTACTACCAGCTAAGTAGAAACCTATGGGGTCACACACCGGATGGATTAAATTAGATATTGGCATTAATTAGTTGGACTAATTAATCAAAAGGATCTAAACTCAACCACATGCGAAGTTAGTAGGACTAGTTTGCAAGATGGACTAATCTATGTAAGGACATGATTAGTATTGGGGCAATTATGTAGTTAATAAAGAGTTATTCACTATATAAAGTATCTCTAGCTTTTTATTTTCTCATCTAAGTCATTATTGAGAGAACTTAACAAAGCAAGACAGAGAGAGACAAGGAGGTTCGGCCCCTAGTCCGTCAGCCCCCTTACCGCTGTCGGCCCTCCTTGGGCGTGGTGGTAGCTCCGTTTTGCGTGATCTCTTTCCTCCTTCTTGAAGACATTATTCTTTGTGTGATCTCTAAAACTTAGGTACACACCTATTCTACCCTTATCATGTTTTGGTGGTTTGCCCGTGATCCTTGGAGTGATTTGAGCAGGATTAATTTTTGTTATTCCGCTGTGTTACGTGCATCAAAACCCTACATTGCCTTCTTCATTGAGACACTCTCAGTGGCGTAATCATCGGGATTGGTGGTTATCTAGTTTATCAGGTTCAGATGAGTCTAGACAAGTCATTTCCTTGCTGCATGTCGTTAGCGAGTTTGCTGATGTATTTCCTGAGGAGTTACCTGGTTTACCTACTCATAGGGAAGTAGAGTTCTTTATTGATTTGCAACCTGGTACTCATCATATCTCTATTACACCATATCGTATGGATCCAGCTGAGCTTAAGGAGCTTAAGGTCCAAATCAAATACTTATCAGATCGGGGGTATATTACACCTAGTTGCTCACCGTGGCGAGCTCCTGTTCTCTTTGCTAAGAAGAAGGATGGGACTTTAAGGTTATGTATTGATTATTGGAAACTTAATCGTGTTACCGTCAAGGATAAGTATCTTTTACCCAGAATTGATGATTTGTTTGACCAGTTGAAGGATTCTAAGCATTTTTCAAAGATTGATCTTCATTCGGGGTATCATTAGTTGAGGGTTAGAGAATAAGATATACCAAAAACTATCTTCAAGACCAGATACGGTCATTATGAGTTTTTAGTGATGTCGGTTGGGTTGATGCACCAGGGGTATTTATGGACTTGATGAACCGCATTTTCAGGCTTTATCTTGATCAGTTTGTTATCATATTCATAGATGATATCTTAATATATTCTCAGCCGGAAGAGGAGCATGAGAAACATTTTGGTCGGTAATACAGTTACTTAGAGACAATCAAGTTTATGGTAAAGCCAGCAAATGTGAATTTTGGCAAAATGAGGTGAAGTTTCTTGGGCATGTAATGTCCGAATCTGGAGTTTTTGATCCTAGCAAGGTTGAGGCATTTATGAATTGGGAGAGTCCAAAGACTATATTTGAATTCGGAGTTTTCTTGGGCTTGCTGGGTATTTTATAGAGAATTTCTATCGTTCCGCAGGCCCATTGACGAAGTTGACTATGAAGGGAGAGAAGTTTGTTTGGGATGATTATTATGAGCGAGTATTTCAAGAGTTGTAGAGGAGACGAGTGCTCCAATCTTAGCGGTTAGAGAATTTGAGGTATAATGTTTACTGGGATGCTTCTAAGGAAGGTTTGGTTTGTGTATAGATGAAATTAGGTAAAGTTGTGGCTTACGGGTCTCAACAGTTGATGTCTCACGAAGTTAATTACCCTACACATGATTTTGAAGTTAGAAGCTATAGTCTTCGCTTTGAAGACTTGGAGACATTATCTTTATGGCGAGTGTTTTGAAATATTTTCTGATCACAAGAGTCTGAAGTACATATTTACTCGGAAGGATCTTAATATGGGACAACGTAGATGGATGGAGTACTTAGAGGATTATGATTTCACATTAGAGTATCATCCGGAAAAAAGCTAACATTATTGTTGATGCTTTGAGTCAGAGAGTGGCATATGATAAGCTCAATTAACGTGTATAATTTGGGTTTAGAGGAGGAGAATGACATGTGTTTAATGGGAAGCTTATTTGCTACACCTAGTCTTTTTACTAGAGTTATTGAGGCACAACGGTGGAATTCTGAGTCAGAGGAAGTCAGAAAGCAAGTAAGAGAGGACAATGCAAACGAGGGTTGGTCAATACATGCTGACGATAGCTTAAGGCTTTGAGGAAGGGTATTCGTTCCAAAGGTGGATTAGTAGAGAGAAGAAGTACTTAAGGAATTTCATCATTCTCGTTTAGAAGTTCATCCAGGTGGAACTAATATGTATCATGATTTGTGTCGTCAGTACATTTGGAATGGGGTGAAAAGAGATGTTTCCTAGTTCCTGTTTAGATGTTTGAATTGTCAACATATTAAGGCAGAACACCACAGACCAGCATGATTATTGCAGCCATTGCCTATAGCTGAGTGGAAGTGGGAACATAATACTATGGAATTTGTTTCATGGTTGCCTAGATATCTTAGGGGACATGATTTTGTTTGGGTCATTGTTGAAGTCAACTCATTTCTTATCCATTCGTATGACTAGCTCATTAGACGTCTTGAGTCGATTCTATGTCAGAGAGATTGTTCGTTTACATGGAGTCCCAGTTTCTATTGTTTCTTATAGAGACCCTAGATTCACTTCTCAGTTTTAGCAGACTTTGCAGCATGCTTTAGGCTCTCAGTAATGTTTTAGCCCTGCTTTTCACCCTCATACAAATGGTCAATCTGAGAGGACAGTCCATATATTAGAAGATATGCGTATAGCTTGTGTCATGGATCTTAAGGGTATTTGGGAAGACCATTTACCTCTTGTGGGTTTTGCTTATTACGAAAGTTCCGGGGTAGCATTGGAATGGCACCTTATGGGGCATTATACGGTAGACCTTGTAGATCACCTTTATGTTGGGCTGAAGTTGGAGACACTCCTATTCTTAGACCTGAGCTTGTCATGGAGACAACTGAGAAGATTAAGCTTATTAGACAGAGACTTCTTACAGCTCAGATTCGTCAAAAGAGTTATGCCGACTAGAGACATAGGCCATTATACTTTGAGGTGGGTGATCACATTTTCTTGAAAGTTATGCCTAGAAGAGGTTTGATTCGGTTTGGGAAGAAAGGAAATTTATCACCACATGTTATTATCCCGTTTGATGTTTTAGAAAGGGTTGGTGATGTTGCTTATCGTTTGGCATTGCCACCTCACCTTTCGGGAGTTCACAATGTATTCCATGTTTGTATGCTGAGGAAATACGAGCCTGACCCATCGCATGTCTTAAATTTTAAGAATTTAGACGTATCTGATGATGTATTATTTGAGGAGAGAACCATTCGGATCCTTGATCGCCAAGTGAATATACTTAGAGGAAAAGATATTCCTATACTAAAGGTCTTATGGAGTCGCGGTGGTGTTGAGGAAATGACATGGGAACGTGAGACAATGATGCGAGAGAACTATCCACAATTGTTTTACAAATGAATGTATGTTTTATATTTTGAGGACAAAATTTCTTTAAGGGGTATAGGTGTAATATCCCAATTTTTAGAAACATAAAAATAGTAATTTGATAGCATCGACTATATGTTGCTTCTCTTTGAATAGTGATTGTGCCAACCTAAAACATTAGAAGTATGATTCTTTTATTTCATTTCTAGTGAAATTACATTACTAAAAATAAGTAAATTGAAATTGTAATTGTTAGCCAAAAGCTTGTGAAGATATAGTAATTTCATATGGGTAGTGACAACTTGGATCATGGTAATTTAATTTCTAACCTTCAGTGGATGACTTTGGAGTTAGAGTAAATCTTTCAAAGTACTTCTCTAAAGGTTGATGCTTCGTGCAAATTATTATGGGTATCTTTATAGCATAAAAACTTGTTCTGAAAATTGGTCTAGTAACAAAGGAAGTCTCATAAGACCAAAAAGAAATTGATTTGCCAATAAAATTCTGAATTTGGAAAAAATAAAAGTTTTGAGTGACATGTTATTAACGGTGATTTTGGGTACCAATATTTTAATAAAGTGAAGGAAATATGTTTCGCCATGGATACTTGAAAATAATTGTCTAGTAGTCATTAAACTTGTTACATAATTATGTCTTACTAAATTGAATTTTTACTTCGGCTGAAAGAGGTAGAATCGGGGGTTATTTTAAACAAGGAACTTGAGGATGGAGTCTTGATAACTACTTCGGCTGAAATTATCTTGTTATCATTTTGCATGCACCCACCATACATCAAAATAAAACAAGATAAATAAACAATAAATAAACGTGGTATGACCCATAAGAATAAGATATTCTCAAGCCAATGAGAAGATCTATAAGCCCTAAAATAGCAAGCTCGTCTCCATGTGCCTCCGTCTTTAGTCCATGCGTCCTAGCTTGTGGGTCTTCATCGTCTTGTGGTCTCTTTTGTCTTTGATCATCTTCTCCATGCCTTGACTATTTTTTATCTATCTAATTCTAGCTGGCATCTAAACTAAATATAATAACCTCACAGGCGAGGGAGAAGACGACATGCATGCCGTAAAATTAATTGAATTAATTATACCAAAACAAAATCAAACCATAATTTTAAAAAACCACACAAGTAGGGCTATATCCAACCACCATGTGATAAATCACATAATACGGTTAAAATCCAATTTTAAAGCGGTGTCAACTTTAGTTAAATCGGGACACAAGGGTCAAAAACGGTCAAAACAGTCGCGCCAGTCCAACAGGCCGAACTGTATTTGGACCTGCCAAACCGGCCCACATTGGTCGGACCAGCCCGCTCGGTCAAACCAGGCGTTGGCTGAACCGGTGGGCCGGTCAGCTTGAATTTGCGCGCCAAAGGAAGGGACGGGCTGAACATGACCGAAACCCTAGGGCCTATTCAGCCACCTTGGCTGAATCCCTTCGGGTAGAAAAGGTAACTTTTCTCCTCCTCCTTGTAGCCGAATCATCAATGTGGGACAGAAAACACATTTTCTTCCCAAACTGTGCCCAAAGTCTAGTTTTATGCCTCCAATTAATTCGTACATCATATGTACACGAAATTCACTAATTATCACATCATATGTAAAATTAGCATATTTCTTTATGAATTATATTCATGGCGTATCATAATACGCATATCAGTTTTACGCAAAAATTGACAACACGGTGTAAACTGATAAAGTAGATAACCACATATATCACGTTATGCGCTATTGACATGTGGCTCTGATACCACTGTAGGGTTTTGATGCAGGTTACGTAGCGGAAATATAAAATATTCTACTCAAAACCCTCCATGAATCGCAAGTGAAGCATCATAACATGATGAAGGAGAAAGGTTACCTCAGTCATCCTGACTGGGAAGATCACATACGCAGATCTAAAAAATGGCGTCTCTACGGTATCCACACGAATAGACCTCAACTGGACTTCTTCTCCAATGGTGCTAGCAATCTTTAGAATAAGGAGGATCTTGTCATACAAGATGATAAATTGGACTTGCACGGAGACTGGATCATATCCAAGCAGCGGCAAGGGAGGGACACAGCATCACCATGCCGTGGGCAGCGAGAGGAGGTCGTGAGGACCAAGGAAGGGCGGAACTCTTGTTGGGCGAACCTTAGGAGCGAAAAACTCCTTTTTCACTCTTCCTCTTTTATCTCTAGTGTACTGTGTGGAGTAGGAATGAATCTAGACTAAATTTTCATAGCCTACAAATCCTATTTATAGCTAGAGAAAATTCATCTTGCCCTTAAATCCAACAATTTTGATTAGTTGCATTCTAGTCCACAAATTGCTCTTCAGTCCTACAGATGAGCACAATTTACACTTTAGTCCAATCAATTCATTATTGCTATTTTGCAATAATCTCATTCAGATCAATTATTGTGGGTGACCCTGTAGATTCCTAATTACGTTGGCAATTATAACAATTGTAAGTGCACAAGTTTCCAAAGTTTGAAATAGCAGAGCTATTTCAAGGCCTTGAACCATTTTTCAAAGCATTGAATCAAGTTCCACAGGCTAGGAATATCAGAGCTATTTGAAGGCTTTGAAACAGGATTCAAAACCTTGAAACTGTCTTACCTGTATGCATATCCTAAGCGGGAGTTTTTCTGAACTCTTCTGATCTGATTCTACCTCTCTCGCCCCTATGCTTGATTTATTATAATTTTATGATGAATTACAAACTATTTTGATATATTTAATCCATCCGTTTGACTCAGTTTTATAAGGAAATATGATTTCCCAGTTTGCAGGATTGGTTTCTTGATATGGATTTTGCAGGAAAGGAAACTTGGAGAGAATATGATTCCATGATCAATTAGACACTCATGACAGCTTCTCAATTTGTTTAAAGGAAAGAACAGAACAATATCTCAGAAGATTATGAGAAACTATCCGTTGGAGAAGGTTGTTAAAAGAGTCAAAGTTGTTGCCTACAAAACAGGAAGGTTGTTGCTGAAAATCAGGGAAGATTTGCAGAGCGTCTGAGCTGTATAAATAGAGCTCATTTTGAAGCAAAAAAAAAAACAACACTCAATGGGCAAAAAGAGAGACACATTTCAGGATTGACAAGCATCAAAGAAGCACAGCGGTCTCACAATCCATCTCACAGAAGATCACTGAATTCTTCACTGCAGTTTTCACTTCAGTGTTCTGCTGGCTTGTACAAAATTTGCATATCATTCTTATACTACTTCTATCTCTCATTCTCAAGGATTTTTCAAAGAGAAAAATGGAGAATTCTTAGTTAATCTGTTAGCTAGAGCAGGTACTAGATAGGTTAGAGAGAACCACAAGCTGTAACAGAGTAAGGCATATCTCTGTGCTTGAGATCTAAGGCTTAGCTTTTGATTAATAAGAATTGTGTTGAAAATCCTGGAGGGAGAGGATCCCTGAGGTAGAGACGTAGGTCCAAGTGGACTGAACTCTTTAAATCTTGTGTCTCTTGCATTTACAGTTTCATTTGCATACTGAACTTTTGCAGCATTCAAACTAGTCTGTTTTCAAGGGTTTGAAACTCTTTTCAAGGCCTCGAAAAAGACTTGTCTATTTTCTTTCAAACTGTATTTCATTCCAAATGCTTGAAACTGTTTTCAAGGGCTTGAACTTCATTTCTCTTCTAAGAAACTCTTCTCTTCTACAAGTTTTGCAAAAATTTGGCATACTCTATTCAACCCCCCCCCCCCTTCTACAGTATATGTGCTGCATTTCAACCTGCATACTCCCCTTTCAATTGGTATCAGAGCTTGTATCACTGTATAGATTTAACCATCTGGCGATCATGAGTACTGCAGGTGATGGTGGTTTCTCACAGGGAAGACCTGCTAACAGGCCTCCTCTATTTTGTGGAGATAATTTTTCTCACTGGAAAGCTCTGATAAAAATGTTCATCATTGATCAAGACATAGAGATATGGACCATTATTCATAATGGACCTCACACTTTCTACACAGAGAAAGATGGGATTAAAACTCCCAAATCCGAAGACTCTCTTTCTTCATATGAATTAGAACAATTCTCTAAGAATTACAAAGCTATTAACATCTTATATTGTGCTCTGAGTACATATGAATTCAACAGGATTTCAGGCTGTAAAACTGCCAAGGAGATCTGGGATAAGCTTGTGGTGAAATTTGAAGGAACCAGTCAAGTCATGCAAACCAAGATCAACATCTATCTCAGACAATATGAGCTATTCAAGATGAATGCAGATGAGTCAATCAGAGAAATGTTCAAAAGGTTCACAGACGTAGTCAATAACCTTGATTCACGTCGAAAGCATATTTCCAATGAAGAAAAGGTGAGGAAAATTCTGAGAAGTCTACCAAATGAAAAATGGGAACCAAATACTACTGCAATTGAGGAAGTTCAAGATCTCTCATCACTACAACTTGATGACCTACAAGGGAAGCTTCTGACACATGAAATATACATGGATGAAGAAGATGGAGAGCTACCAGAAGGTGTCAAGAACTTATCACTCAAGGCCAAAGAGAATGAGAAAAGTCAAATCCTTGAAGCTAAGTATGATGATGAAGATCCATTTGCTTTGACTTCCAAAGCCTTGACCAAAATCCTCAAGATGAAGAAAAATTTTGGAAACAAAGAATTCAACAGAGAAAGACACAGATCATCCAGTATCAAGGACTACAAAGGTAAGTCTTCTTCACAAAGTAAATCAAAAGTCATGAACTGCTTTGAGTGTGGTGATGCAGGACACTTGATAAGAGATTGTCCACACAAGAAAAGCAATAACTTTCAGAAGAAAGAGCATGATAGAAGAAAGAAAGCTATGATAGCTTCATGGAGTGATTTAGATACCTCAAGTGAATATGAATCTGAAGAAGAACATTCCAACCTATGCTTCATGGCCAAGCGTGATGAAAGTTTTGAAAAGAACATTGAGGTAATGGTAAACTACTTGATTTCAAAACCAAAAGAAGCTCTCTCATATTATCTTAGAACAATGTTTTTTAATGAAGAGGACTATCTGAAAGAGATTAGAGTTTTGAAAGAAAAAGTTCATGAGCAAGCAAACGAAAACTTGCAACTTGTTTGTCTGAATCAAAATCTTGAAATCTCTCAGAAGAAAACTAATAGTGATTTCAAGGCCTTGAAAACCAGTTTCAAATCCTTGAAAACACAAGTCAGTGAAGTAGTCACGGAGAAATCTTTACTGAGTGATAGCCTTTTTAATCTGAGACCTCAAGTTGATGAATTAGATAAACAAAAGACCACTCTTACTGAGAAACTTCAAGAATCTGAATTATTCAAATTCAAGCTTGCAAGCTCAGAACACAAGTTGAACTTGATTCTTGAAGAAAGCTCAAAGTCTGTTCACAAAACTGGTATTGGATAGAATCCAAATTTTCCAAGAAAGAACAATACCATATTTGTGAAATATGGTAACAAAACTTCTGCTAAGTGTCATTTTTTCAATAAAATTGTTCATGTTAAGACGACTTGTCCTTTCAGAAGAAGAGACCCTCACATAATGAGGAATACATTCCCATTTCAACTCAAATGACAAGTCAGACAGCTTTGGGTTCCTAAAGGGGTCAGACCACCCAACATGGTTGATCCTGAGTATGATTCCAAGTTTCACACTTGGTCTAACAGCTGAGTAAGGCAGTGATTGGTGTTTGCAGGTTGTCACCAATGTCAAAGAACAGAAGTGGTTTATGGATACTGGTTGCCCAAGACTCCCAAGACACATGAGTGGAAAGAGATATCTATTCTCTGAATTGAAAGAACAATCTGAATGTTAAAGGAAAATGCAACATTATTGGTATTGGTAAAGTTGGTACAGATTCTGGAAACTCTATTTTTGATGTATATCTAGTTGATGGCTTGAAATTTAACCTGCTTAGTGTATCTCAGCTTTGTGACAATGGCAATAAGGTTATCTTTAATTAAGAGAAGTGTGTGGTGCAGAATAAAAAATCAAGCAATTGCATTCTCACAGCCTCTAGATCAAACAATGTTTATACTTTTCAGACTAACAAAGTTGTAAGTGAAAGCTTGATGTGTATCAAGGCCTTGAAAGAGGATTCAAAGCTTTGGCACAGAAAGGTTGGTGACATTAGCTGACATTAGCTTGCATACCAAAGATCTGGTAAGAGGATTACCATCCATCAAGTTCAAAGATGATGAAGTATTCAAAGCTTGTGCTCACGGTAAGCAGAACAGAAGCTCATTCAAGCCAAAAGAAATTTGTAAATACTACTAGACCTAGTGAGTTATTGTAGGGTTTTGATTCATGGATCGCGCAAACGGAAGCATAATCAAACAAACAACCATGCAAAACCCTCCAAGGATCACAAGTCTAGATGCATAACGATAGTGAAGGTAAGAAATCATAAACACACCTTTGGGTTCTCCTTGATGACTTCAAACGAGAATAGTGTCACGTTCTCTATGGTTGATCCACGCCTAGAGTTGTTCCTAGATCTCCAATCTCCTTGGTGCTAGCCCGGAATGAAAGGAGGGTGAAGGAATCACGCAAAACGAGGCACAAAAGGGGGTTCGGCCCCTTTGTGGCGTCGGGGACGAGGGGCGGCGGCAAGGGGGCGGCGTCCCTCTTGTTGCTTGCTCTCTCTCTCCTTTGTTCTCTCCCACTCTTGTTATGTTCTCTCTAGAGCATAAGTTGTATTGGGAAGGAAGGAAGGAGGGTCCTTTATATAGTCCAACAACTCCTTGTTAACTACCTAAAGGACTTATTCTAGTCCTACTAGAATTCAATTTAGTCCCTTCCTTGCAAATTAGTCCCTACTAAGTTTGCAAGGGTTTGCAAAGTGATCCTTCTAATTAATTAATCCAATTAATTAATTCCAAATCTAGTACAACTCTATATAGCGTGTGACCCCATAGGTTCTATCTAGTTGGTAGCAACTATTTGCTAATATGGAGCGGTTTCTAGCAAAACATCCATTCTAGCCAACTAATAGAATAGTCATCTAGACAACCTTGTACAAGTAATTGTCTCATCCCTTTGCCTCCATATCCGGTTTGGACACGAGACATACAAGTCACACTCGTATATCCAATCCCTAGTTTCTCGATCCATGGAATAGCCTTATTCGTGCAAATAACATCAATATCCCATATATTGATTTATTTGAGTCTGGCCAGACATTCTATAAGCACTATCCTCGAGTGGCCTTGGATATTTGCTCCCGTTATGTGGGAGGGGCAAATCCTCTCTACGTCCACTACGATCTCTAAGCTTGCTTCTCATTGTATCCAGTACACGCCTTTATAACTACCCAGTTACGGTGTAGCGTTTAACGCTACCAAGATCACAATGATCCACAACTAGAATATCTAGTGACTTCAAGTCTAAGGATGACAATACCATTGTACCCGAGAAGCACTTGTGACTCAACATAACGTGTATGTAGCCTTCTCGGTAATGGGTCAATCCAGTGCAACATTCCGTAATGCACACCTATGTGTTGGATCGTGATATCTCCATATCAATCCAACCCCATACTAGTCTATAGATGATTGTCCTATTTAATCATTATACTCGACTAGGGATATTTAAGATAAACAACACAATTGTAAATCTAAGGACTTCATTATATTAAATATCCAATAAATAATAAATGAATTTCTAGCCAATTACAAATTCATACTAAAC
This sequence comes from Linanthus parryae, assembly GCA_023055425.1. Taxonomy (NCBI): domain Eukaryota; kingdom Viridiplantae; phylum Streptophyta; class Magnoliopsida; order Ericales; family Polemoniaceae; genus Linanthus; species Linanthus parryae. The sequence goes on along the minus strand of JALGPY010000011.1, from coordinate 25,877,050 downwards.
TAGATTGCCTCTAGGGCATCTATTCCAACAGTCTCCCACTTGCACTAGAGCCAATCTGGCGCATCTCGTATGCCCATACTCCTAGTGTGCCCTTCATGCTTCCACTGCGTGAGAGGCTTCGTAAGCGGGTCTGACAGATTATCATATGTAGGAATCTTGCATATCCGAACGTCTCCTCTATCGATAATATCTCGAATTAGATGAAACTTCCTGAGCACATGCTTGGACTTCAGGTGCGATCTGGGTTCCTTTGATTGCGCGATCGCCCCAGTGTTGTCACAGAACAACTCCACTGGATCCGCAATGCTAGGGACCACACCAAGTTCAGAAACAAACTTTCTGATCCAAACAGCCTCCTTTGCTGCGCCATTTGCAGCAATGTACTCAGCCTCTGTTGTAGAATCAGCTACCGTCTCTTGCTTGGAACTCTTCCAGCTCACCGCTGCTCCATTCAGGCAAAACACATATCCCGACTGTGATCTAAAGTCATCTCTGTCGGTTTGGAAGCTTGCATCAGTGTAACCCCTTACACGCAATTTTTCTTCACCGCCAAACATCAAGAAAGCATCCTTAGTTCTTCTCAAGTACTTTAGGATGTTCTTGACTGCAATCCAGTGACTCTCACCCGGATTGGATTGGTATCTGCTTGTCATACTCAAGGCATATGACACATCTGGTCTAGTACATAACATGGCATACATGATGGATCCTATGGCCGAGGCATAGGGAATCCTACTCATGCGTTCCTTCTCAATCTCATTGGAAGGACATCCACTCTTCGAAAGAGTGATTCCATGTGACATGGGCAAGAATCCCTTCTTGGAATCTTGCATGTTGAACCGTTTCAACACCTTGTCAATATATGTACTTTGACTTAGGCCTAGCAACCTCTTAGATCTATCTCTATAGATCTTTATACCGAGTATATAGGCTGCTTCCCCTAAGTCCTTCATTGAGAAACACTTTCCTAGCCAATCTTTCACAGATTGTAGCATGGGAATGTCGTTTCCAATGAGTAGTATGTCATCCACATACAAGACCAGAAAAGCTACAGAGCTCCCACTAACCTTCTTGTAGACACAAGACTCATCTTCGTTTCTGATGAAGCCAAACTCTTTGACCACTTCATCAAAACGTCGATTCCAACTCCTAGAAGCTTGCTTCAATCCATAAATGGATCGTTGCAGCTTACAGACTTTGTTGGCTTGCTTTGGATCCTCAAAACCCTCCGGCTGTATCATATACACGTCCTCGAGGAGATTCCCATAAAGGAATGCTGTTTTGACATCCATCTGCCAAATCTCATAGTCGTAGTATGCTGCAATCGCAAGTAGGATTCGGATGGATTTGGTCATTGCGACTGGTGAAAAGGTTTCATCATAGTCAATACCATGAATCTGTCTGAACCCTTTAGCCACCAATCGGCCCTTATAGGTAATCACATTACCATCCATGTCGATCTTCTTCTTGAAGACCCACTTGCACCCTATGGGCCGCGCCCCATCAGGTGGTTCCACCAAAGTCCATACTTTGTTGGTATACATGGATTCCATCTCGGATCTCATGGCCTCAAGCCACTTCTGTGAGTCTGGGCCATTCATGGCCTCCTCATAGGTAGTAGGCTCATCATCTATGAGCATCGTGTCACCGGAATCAGTTACGAGAAGTCCGTACCTCTCGGGTTCCTGGCGCACTCTACTAGATCTACGAAGCTCTTGTGTTACCTGAACAGGTGGCTCCACAACTGCTTGTGATTCCTGTTCATGTTCCATAATCGGTTCTGTGATTTGTGGTTCTTGAACTTCTTCAAGTTCTACATTCCTCCCACTTGCTTCTTTAGAGACAAACTCTCTTTCTAGAAACACGCCGGTCCGAGCAACAAACACTTTGTTCTCGGTTGGATTGTAGAAGTAGTATCCCTTCGTTTCCTTAGGGTACCCCACAAATTTACACTTATCCGATTTAGGCCCTAGCTTGTCTGATTGTAAACGTTTTACATAGACATCGCAGCCCCAAATCCTCATGAACGACAGTGTGGGACGCCTCCCACTCCACATCTCATATGGTGTCTTCATGACTGATTTAGATGGAACACGGTTAATGGTGAAAGCTGCACTTAATAGAGCGTAGCCCCAAAATGATAATGGAAGATCAGTTTGACACATCATAGACCGAACCATATCCAATAGGGTTCGATTCCTCCTCTCGGACACGCCATTCCATTGTGGCGTTCCGGGTGGAGTGAGTTGGGACACGATCCCACACTCTCTAAGATAGTCGTCAAACTCTTGGCTTAAGTATTCTCCTCCACGATCCGATCGTAGAGCCTTGATACTTTTGCCAAGTTGCTTCTCTACTTCATTCTTGAATTCCTTGAACACTTCAAAGGATTCGGATTTCGCCCTCATAAGGTACACAAATCCATATCTACTGTAATCATCAGTAAACGTAATGAAGTAGACATAACCACCCCTGGCTGGCGTGGCAAATGGCCCACACACATCAGTATGTATGAGCGCCAATTGCTCACTAGTCCTCTCACCTTTCTTATTGAAAGGGGACTTTGTCATTTTTCCCAATAAACAAGCCTCACATGTATCATATGATTCAAAATCAAATGAGTCTAGTAATCCATCCTTATGGAGTCTAGATACACGTTTCTCATTTATGTGGCCTAAACGACAATGCCATAAATAAGCAGGATTTAAATCATTTATTTTAATCCGCTTGGTATTAATGTTGTAGACAGGATTACTTAGATCAAGGACATAAAGTCCATTAAATAATTGCGCACTAAAATAGTGAATATTATTCAAATAAAAGGAACAACAATTGTTCTTTATTGAAATAATAAAACCTTCCTTGTCCAAACAAGAAATAGAAATAATGTTTCTGCTCATAGCAGGCACAAAATAGCAATTATTTAATTCTAAAACTAATCCTGAAGGCAGAGATAGCTCGCACACGCCTATGGCCAACGCAGCAACCTTTGCTCCATTCCCAACGCGCAGATCTACCTCCCCTTTAGCCAATCTTTTACTTCTCTTTAGATCCTGCATATTTCGACAAATATGAGATCCACATCCAGTATCTAATACCCATGATGTAGAGACAGTTAAATTGACATCTACAACGAAAATACCTGGTGGTGGTGGAATCACTATTCCAAGCCTCTTGTCCTCCAGATATTTTGGGCAGTTCCTTCTCCAGTGTCCAGGTTGACTACAGTAGTGACATTCACCCTTAGTCACGACCTTGGCAATGGCACCAACAGGCTTAAGGGCTTGTTCCTTGGACTTAGCAACTGACTTGCCTTTGCCCTTGAAGGAAGAGGCAAACTTTTTACCCTTTCCTTTATGCACCATCATAATGGCTTTGCCCTTACCCTTATTGATGCTCTGTTCAGCCGTCCTCAACATGTTGAGCAAATCTGGCAGTGGTTTAACGATCTCGTTCATGTTATAGTTCATAATGAACTGTCCATAACTCTCTGGCAACGATTGCAACACGAGATCGGTTGCCAACTCTTGGCCGACCGGGAACCCAAGCCGGGCGAGATTCTCCAAGTACCCGATCATTCGGAGTACGTGGGGTCCCACCGGGTTCCCTTCTGCCAGATGACATTTGAACAGTGCCTTTGAGACCTCATACCTCTCTACCCTCGCCTGCTCTTGGAAGAGCTGCTTTAGATGTTCGATCATATCGACAGCATTCATGTTCTCATGTTGCTTCTGAAGCTCAGAGGTCATGGTGCAAAGCATTAGGCAGGCCGCATCATTAGCGTCATCAACACGCTTTTGATACGCCTTTAAGGCAGCAGGTGTCTGATTCTCTGGACCTTCTGGAACTTGCTCCTCTATTGCGTACAGCTTCTTCTCTTGCTTGAGAACAATTCTCAAGTTTCTGTACCAATCGAGAAAGTTGGTTCCAGAGAGCTTGTCCTTCTCAAGGACAGATCGTAGGGAATGTTGTGAACTCGATGGGTTGTTTGCCATTTGGAATTCTACAAAAGGAAAATACGCAAGTTTTAGTATTTGTGAATTTTTGACTATATTTAATAATGGCTAGTTTATTAAATATAGCTCCCACTATTTTTCTACGGATTAATAACCCTCAAGATATTAATGCGGAAAATATCCTTATATTTTCTAGTGGGCCAAGATCCATCTTTTTCATCTCCTTATGAGCTTGCTTTGGCAAGTCACCCATAATTCGATTACTTCTTAGGTAGGAACGATTCCAATTGCATCCATATGCAACTCTTGGTTCAACCGGGCAAATAACTCCTTATTTATCCATCTTTTATGGATAATCCCAATTGATTGCCTCTAGGTTTCTTAATCAAATTAATAGCCTAGTTGTGTTCAACCTCTTATCTAAACAATTGCACATTGTTACGTGCCATCGCATTCCATCATTATGAACCAAGTCGCCATGCTTTGGCACGCACGAACTTGATAAATAATGATGATAATGAGTGTTTAAATAACGAGAAGGCAAGAACACAATATTTTAAAATTTTGAGGGATTTTTCAATTTTAATTATTTTGTTGATCAATATCAACTAATCTATCTATTTGAGTTTGGGCACAACTCCAAATAATAGATTGGGGTTGTCTAATTATCTTATTATCCTAATTGCATGCATCATCCATACACCAACCACACAAATAATAAGACAATAAATAAACAACCACAAAACAGAAATTAAACGTGATGTGGATATGGCCTTTTCTAGACTAAGATAATTCCAAGCCAATGGAATTATCTATGAACCCTAAACAAACACATCTCCATGCGTCTTGATCTTTTGGTCCATCCTTCATAGTCATGTGGTGTGCTCCATGCTCCATGCTCCATCTTTTGTGGCTCCTTTGGCTTTGGGCTTCTTTTCTCCAATCTTGGCTAACAATCTACTTTATCTAGCACTAGCTAATATCTATACTAAATAAAATAAATCTCACAAGTTGAGAAAAAAAATGGCACGCAGGCCATAAAACCCTAATTAATTATTACAATTAATTGATCAGCTCGCAGGCCGTAAAACCAAACCACAAAATTAAACATCCACATCAAACCACATCCTAAGGCCATATCCAATCACCATGCGATTTGCACATAAACAGTTAAAATCCAATTTTAACGCGCTTGGTCAATTTTAATTGATTTTAGGATTTCTAGGGTTAAAACGGTCCATGGGCCCAACAATCCAATTGCCCGGGCCCAATAAAGTGAACCATAAGGCCCTAGGGCCGGCCCGGCCCAAAACTCGCAAGCTAGGCCCGCGGGTTAGGGCCGCCCGGCCCCTTAGGGCGCCAAGCTTGGGCGGCAAGCAAGGGGGGCGGTCCCCTAGGGGGCCGAACCTCCTTGTGGAGGTTGTTTCCAAAACAACCTCCTTGCTTGGAGCCCAAGTTTGGTTGTTTCCTTGTTGTGGGAGAACTCCTTCTTCCCCAAGGATGCCCAAACCCTAGATCTAAGATCCTAAAATTTCTCAAACTCACCAATTCATGCATCCAATGCAATAATTGGGTCTTGTTATGATTAATTCTTTGACAAATTGCATCCAATGCTTGATTTGTCTTGTTTTACGCGATAAACAACAAATTAAGGTGTAAAACAACAAGAATGTAACACATAAACTACGTTTATGCTCTATGACCTGTGGCTCTGATACCACTGTAGGGTTTTGATTCATGGATCGCGCAAACGGAAGCATAATCAAACAAACAACCATGCAAAACCCTCCAAGGATCACAAGTCTAGATGCATAACGATAGTGAAGGTAAGAAATCATAAACACACCTTTGGGTTCTCCTTGATGACTTCAAACGAGAATAGTGTCACGTTCTCTATGGTTGATCCACGCCTAGAGTTGTTCCTAGATCTCCAATCTCCTTGGTGCTAGCCCGGAATGAAAGGAGGGTGAAGGAATCACGCAAAACGAGGCACAAAAGGGGGTTCGGCCCCTTTGTGGCGTCGGGGACGAGGGGCGGCGGCAAGGGGGCGGCGTCCCTCTTGTTGCTTGCTCTCTCTCTCCTTTGTTCTCTCCCACTCTTGTTATGTTCTCTCTAGAGCATAAGTTGTATTGGGAAGGAAGGAAGGAGGGTCCTTTATATAGTCCAACAACTCCTTGTTAACTACCTAAAGGACTTATTCTAGTCCTACTAGAATTCAATTTAGTCCCTTCCTTGCAAATTAGTCCCTACTAAGTTTGCAAGGGTTTGCAAAGTGATCATTCTAATTAATTAATCCAATTAATTAATTCCAAATCTAGTACAACTCTATATAGCGTGTGACCCCATAGGTTCTATCTAGTTGGTAGCAACTATTTGCTAATATGGAGCGGTTTCTAGCAAAACATCCATTCTAGCCAACTAATAGAATAGTCATCTAGACAACCTTGTACAAGTAATTGTCTCATCCCTTTGCCTCCATATCCGGTTTGGACACGAGACATACAAGTCACACTCGTATATCCAATCCCTAGTTTCTCGATCCATGGAATAGCCTTATTCGTGCAAATAACATCAATATCCCATATATTGATTTATTTGAGTCTGGCTAGACATTCTATAAGCACTATCCTCGAGTGGCCTTGGATATTTGCTCCCGTTATGTGGGAGGGGCAAATCCTCTCTACGTCCACTACGATCTCTAAGCTTGCTTCTCATTGTATCCAGTACACGCCTTTATAACTACCCAGTTACGGTGTAGCGTTTAACGCTACCAAGATCACAATGATCCACAACTAGAATATCTAGTGACTTCAAGTCTAAGGATGACAATACCATTGTACCCGAGAAGCACTTGTGACTCAACATAACGTGTATGTAGCCTTCTCGGTAATGGGTCAATCCAGTGCAACATTCCGTAATGCACACCTATGTGTTGGATCGTGATATCTCCATATCAATCCAACCCCATACTAGTCTATAGATGATTGTCCTATTTAATCATTATACTCGACTAGGGATATTTAAGATAAACAACACAATTGTAAATCTAAGGACTTCATTATATTAAATATCCAATAAATAATAAATGAATTTCTAGCCAATTACAAATTCATACTAAACTAGATTGCCTCTAGGGCATCTATTCCAACAGTTATTTCATATGGATCTCTGTGGTCCTATGAGAACTCCAACTCCAAAAGGTAAGAGGTATATGCTAGTCATTTTAGATGATTATTCTAGATTTACTTGGGTTGTGTCTCTAAAAGAAAAATCTGAATACCTCCCTGAATTTTCAGAGCTTTGCAAAGAACTTCAAACCTTAGAAAACCTAAACCTACCTATTGCTTCAATTAGAAGTGATAATGGTAGAGACTTTGATCAATTAGAATTTGATTTGTTTAGTGTTAAGCATGGTATCTCTCACAATTTCTCTGCTCCTAGAACTCCACAACAGAAGGGATTTGTTGAAAGAAAGAACAGGACTCTTGAAGATATGTCAAGAACAATGCTTCTAGAAAACAATCTGCCAAAACACTATTGCGCAGAAGCTGTGAATACAGCAAATTACATATTGAACAGGTGCTTGATCAGACCTATCTTAAAGAAGACCCCCTATGAACTTTTCAAAGAGATAAAGCCAAACATTTCATACTTCAAACCCTTTGGTTGCACTTATTTTGTCCACAACAATGGTAATGACAACTAGGGTAAGTTTGATGCAAGAAGGGATGAAGGTATCTTTCTTGGTTACTTTCTTACTAGCAAAGCTTATAGAGTTTACAAAAAAAGAACCAAGCTGGTTGAAGAAAGTATTCAATTTATTTTTTATGAAAGCTTTGATGCTTCTTTGAGTGAAAGTTTTGCAGAATTGAATATGAACAAGCATGAATCATAAGAAGAAGCTGAGAACTCACTTGGTTTCAAGAAAGGTTCAAAAGGAAACAGAAGCCATTTTCAAGACCTTGAAAACATATCTCAAGGCTTTGAAAATAGAGATCAAAGCCTTGACAAGGATGATCAGAAAGATATGAGTGATCGGACTACTACTTCAAGACCAGAGAAGCAATATGGAGAGCCTGAACCCTGGTCTCCAAGAAAGAGATTCAAATATATCTCATCTCATCCAGCTGACAACATCATCTCTGATCCAACCACTGGTACACAAACAAGATCATAGTTGAAGAATAGTTTTGCTTTTAATGCTTTTATTTCTCTTGTAGAACCCAAAACTGTGAAAGAAGCATTACAAGAAGCGGACTGTATTATAGCTATGCAGAGTGAAATCAATGAGTTTGAAAGAAATAAGGTGTGGAACCTAGTTCCCACACCAACAAACCAGTCTATCATTGGTACCAGATGGGTGTTCAAAAACAAGTTGGATGAAAATGGCAAAGTCATCAGAAACAAAGCAAGGTTAGTTGCTCAAGGTTTCAACCAAGAAGAAGGTATTGATTATGAGGAAACTTTTGCTCCTGTGGCCAGGTTAGAAGCAATAAGAATTTTACTTGTTTTTGCATCTTACAAGAACATGAAACTATTTCAAATGGATGTGAAGTGTGCATTTTTGAATGGTTACTTGCAAACCTCCTGATTTTGAAAGTGATAAGTTTCCAGATCATGTTTACAAACTTGACAAAGCTCTTTATGGTTTGAAACAAGCTCCAAGAGCTTGGCATAAAAGATTGTCAAAGTTTTTGCTTGAAAATGATTTCAAAAGAGGATTGATAGACAAGACCCTTTTCATAAAGACTCGTGAGAAAGATTTACTTGTAGTTCAGATTTATGTTGATGATATTATATTTGGAGCTACTAATGATCTATTATGCAAAGAATTCTCAAGTCTTACGAGCAAGGAATTTGAAATGAGCATGATGGGAGTGTTGAACTTCTTCCTTGGACTTCAAATACATCAGTTGAAGAAGGGCATATTCCTACATCAAAGCAAGTACACTAGGGACTTTTTGAACAAGTACATTAAGTCTCAGTCCAAATAAATGAAGACTCCTATGAGTTCTACACTCTCCTTAGATAAGGATGAATCTGGTAAGAGTGTCAATGTTAAAAAATATAGAGGTATCATTGGATCATTACTATATCTTACTGCTAGTAGACCAGATATCATGTTCAGTGTATGTATGTCTGCAAGATTTCAGGCTGATCCAAAGGAATCACACTTGAGTGTTGTGAAGAGAATATTCAGATATCTCAATGGTACCAAAGACTTAGGGATTTGGTATCCAAGACACTCTAATTTCTCTTTGCATGGTTTTTCATATGCTAACTTTGTAGGTTACAAAGTTGATAGGAAAAGAACTTCAGGAACTTGCCAACTCATTGGATCCTCCTTAATCAGTTGGCACTCCAAGAAACAAAACTTAGTTGCTTTATCAACAGCCGAAGCTGAATATATATATCTACTGGAGCCTGTTGTACACAAGTGTTATAGATTGCTCAACAGTTGAGAGATCTTGGATTGATTTCAGAAGTATACCCATCAAATGTGACAACACCAGTGCAATATCAATTAAAAAGAATCCAGTTCAGAATTCAAGAACCAAGCATATTGATGTCAGACACCATTTCATCAGAGATCATGCTGAGAAAGGTGATGCTGTTCTTGAATTTGTTTCTACTAACATGAAACTTGCAGATATCTTCACTAAACCATGCCAGATGAAAGATTTTCAGCTCTAAGGCTGGAATTAGGTATGCTAAATAATGATGCATTAGTTTAGGGGAAGCATCAGGTAAGGAAGGTAAGTTATTATGTGTTTCAAAGATTTGAACTGATATTCAAAGCCTTGAAAATCTTTTCAAAGCTTTGATTTTATTTGTTTTAGTATAACAGCATTTCAAGACTGATTACTCTGTATTAGAGTTATATTTCTTACACAATTTGCTATCGTTTTGTGAGATTTCCGGGTAGAATATGTTAGCTTTACACTATGAACTTGAGGAAATTGAGTAAGTTTAGATTTGAGGTTTAAATTGCTAATCCGGGCGTTTCTCGTGTTAATTTATGCTATTTTGGCACGTTTGATCGCACGGGTGTGTTTCGTGTTGTTTTGACAGGAAACGTAACTCGGATACTGAAAGAAGAGGAGAAAGGAACTTCGGAAATTGAGACAAAGCTCGGAATTGGAGAGAAGAAGAAAATTTCAGCAGATCACACGACTTGCAAAACTGAGGTCGTGTGATCTGGAGCAAGACTTAGAATAAATTCGGAGGAGAAAATTGAGCAACTCACTGTTTCCATGACTTGAGTGGCTGATCGTGCCTTCAGCTTAAGGAGATCGCACGATCTGGTTTTGGCTGATCGTGTGATCTGATTGAAGGAAAACAAGTCTTGGACGCAACTCACCCCAGATCGCATGATCAGGAATTTCAGATCATGTGATCTGCTTAAGAAGAAAAAAAACACACGGACTCTCCTAAACCTAATTGGAGATAATTAATACAAAAACAACTACAATTAAAAGGAGATTCATTGAAGAAGAAAAGCTACCAACGTGGGAAGGACGGACGCACGCAAGAGGAGGACTCCTCCTCATTGAAGCTCTAAGTTTGATTTCTTCTTCTTCTCTCTCAATATTTGTATGGAGAAACTTGTAAGTCTTGTTTGGTTGATTATTATTAGCTAGACGTTTTGCTAGGCATCTCTTTGAGAGCCTAGGGTTCATGTAAACGATGATATTTTTCCGGATTTGAACTTTGCTTCATGATGTCTTGATTTCTTCTTTTGAATCAATTCTAGTTTCTTGTTTATGTTAGTAATCCTAATTGAGTGACACGATTAGGAGATAAAACTAGGGTTCACGAACTAGGGTTTGTTCGATAGTTGATTCATGCTTAAAGTTAGAAATATTTTAATTCAATTGTTCATGTATTGTGCTTAATACTCAGTGTTAATGGAGTAGCGAACCGGAAACACTGCTTAGTTAGTGAATGCACGACAGTGATTCTAACTAACTAGGATGAGACTTGAACATCAATCCTGTATCACTGAGACTGAGAAGAGACGTGTTGGGATTGGCTAGTGTGGGTAGATTCGGTAGGTGAGATTCGACTATTTCGTGCAACGGTGGACCGACAGGACCCGGTGTCGTGCATGTCGTTAGCCTACTAGAACGGACTGATAGACACAAGAGACCGATAGGAGATTGTAGTCTACCGTGAAGTAGAATGACTTGAGACCGATAGGAGATAGCCTGCGCTGTTACCCGGCTTAGTTAGAATATAGTTAACGTGTTGCTCAGATAATCCGGAAATCGTCTACAACCCTAGGTGATCTAGAGATTGCCTAGTTTCTCCATATCTTTTATTAAATATAAAAAAGATACAAAAATATTAGATTAGTTGTTATTTCAATTTCTAAAATCAATCAAATCTTTCCTCCTGCACCGTACACTAAATTAAATAACTAGTTAGATAATCTAAAGTTTGTCCTCGTGGGATCGATAACTCGGGGTTGAAATACCACCCCTATATTACTTGACCGTGCACTTGGGCATACGCGTTAAGAAATCCGCGTCAAGTTTTTGGCGCCGTTGTCGGGGAAAACGGTAGATTATTTATTTAGTAGTTAGTTTAGATTACTTTTATTTTAGTTTTTATTCTATATCTCTGTGCTTCACGGGTGTCTTGTGAGTCTGTTTTTCAGGAATGCAGGAAGCAAGAGACAATATAAGCATGTGGAGCGAAGAGTGTTATTCGGGTCCCCCCTACTGTTTCCACTGCAGGGGTAACCATGAAGAAGAGGATGCATGCATAACTTGGTGCTACGTATGCGGCATTTGGCATGACCGTAGAGACTCATGTCGAGTACATGCCCCCCAGCTTCATCAGCACCAGGAAGACTCATCAGCGATTATGGCAGAACGGCGTAGTATTATGAATGACATCGAAGTGTGCGCCAAATTTTTGTCCATAGCTTCAAAATTACCACAAGAGGATTCTGCCACAGGTAGGGAATACGTGAGGGAGATGTTGGAGAGGATAAAGAAACGAATAGAAAAACTGCCAACAGGAGGGGAAACTAGTATTCAAGAGCCACAAGAGGATCCCTTGCCACATGACAGTGAGCCTCACATTGAACCTTCATCATCCCCACCACAAGTGGAAGAAGAGATACCTGAGCCGAACGAAGACTGCAGTGTCCAGGAACCATTGGTGGACACCGCCACTTATGAGGACTCAGACTCTGATTCAGACTGGGGTGGACCTGTGTGCCCAAGATGGGAGGACCTTCCGTATTGCCAGCCAAAACTGCAAGAGCCCTCACTTCCTTGGCATGAATGGGAAGACACCAGGATTGGAAGCCTGTGGGGTGCCGACGATGAAGCTGATGATTCACTTTTTCCCATACCTATTGAGGTAAAAGCCCCTATTCATACTTTCGAAGAATTCTCCGTATCTCATATTAATCAATTCTGTGATGAATTGGAAAGACTTGTGTATGGAGATTCTTATGGGGAAGAATTCTCCGTATCTCATATTGGCGACTTTATTGATGATCCATATGTCATAGTCAAGGAGTTGGAAATCAACAAGTGTGGGGGTGTGGATGAATTGCATGGGTCATTTGAATAGCATCTAGCACAGATGAGGTATTACTGGGATGATTTTATGGCCAGAGATTCATTTGAGCCCAGTGGTACTTGGTGGAAGTTTCTCAAGAAGATCAATTGCAAAATGAAAGGAGTCAGCTTCCACAATTGTCCACCTTCTTCAGAGCACGGGGGTGCACGTGAAGTTCTTGAGAAGAGATGGTGGAAGAAGAAGAAGAAGAGGAGGGATAAAGCAGCCTCAACTATCCTTGTCGGTTGAGGTAACCAGGTCGGGCTGTCGACCTTAAATTACAAGCTCTGCTTGGGAGGCAACCCAATGTAGAGTAGGATGCTATTTATTTATGTTCTTTCTTTTAGTTCTCCATACATGATTTTGAGGGGTGAGAGAAAGTTGCTTTAATACTTTCAATCAGTGTACATGGACATAGGTACAGAAGACGCTACGGATTCCCCTTCTTGATGCGTGTGATATAATGTTGAGTAGGCGCATCGGAATCTGGACGCGAGGTGAGACTTTTCTAGAAACTGTCAACAGTCCACAAGACCCCTTCTTGTTGCAGTTTCGCGGCAACGGTGCCCATGAAGGTCCGGGCACTCAGGTACCTCTAACTCTCTCTCTGTTCTAAGTTTGGAGCCATAATTGTGTAGATCCACCGCCAACACATTTAAGCGATGAAATCTCGTACTTGATCTCTAAATTCGTTGAGGACAACGAAACGCTTAAGTGTAGGGGGGGGGGGGTTGTGTATATTTTGCTAGCCATGTCAGTTGTGCATCGCCAGTTACATGTAGTTGTGTTGTATTGTGTAGTACGTGTAGTTAGTGTAGAGTGTTTAATATAGTGTCGTATTGTGTTAGGATTGTTAGTATGCATTTCTTTGCACTTTTACTTTCTTGAGTTCCCTACCCAAAACGTGTGGTTAATCGAGTTGGCTGTAAGCATGTAGAGTCTAAGAAAAGAAAGAAAAGCGAAAATCCATAAAAATTAAATCTTTTGAGTTGGGCAATTGATGAAGCTTGAAACCAAAGAGAGTTCAACGAAAGAGTCTCAATGAATAGGAAGCACCGTAGTGGGGAAAACCTTAATTTTTAGTATCTTGCGCACTAGTTTCACGAAAGGAAGTCCCGGGTATTCAGGGAAAAGTGGAAAGAAGACGAGGGCATACCTTTAGTTCCTTTATTGTGCGAGGAGGATTTAGTCTTAAGGTAGTCGAATAGTCTGTTTTCGAGTGGAAACTTGTGGCCACTTGTAAATCTGGGGTGGACCTTCGTGTAGAGTTGGTTCCATGTGGTACACTGGCTTAGCCTAAGTGAAGTTAGGGAGTGTACACCACCATCCCTTAAGGCGGTTTCAAAAGCTAACCGAAAAAGCCCACACTTAGTTGCTCTAAATGCACGGCTGAAAATTAGAAGAGAAAAAAAAACAAAAAAAAAAATCAAAATCTTCTCTCGGACTAGATACGGTGAACAGCCTAATGTGCCCCCGTTCGTGCGGGGAATTTGGATTCAAACCAATTAGAGCGTCTAAGGAAAATTAAAGTCAAGCCGTATTACACGGAGTTGTGTCTCCCGTCACTGGGACAACTTGCATTCAATTCAATAACGGCTAAGAATGTCTGAAAACCTCATATGACTTGGCGACGAAAGACTACTATAGGACTAAGGGTGCCTAGACCCTCTGAGCTAAAGGACGTGCCAGGATCTTGGATTGAGTTTGGTGGATGTTTGGGGACCCCTTAGTGAGCTTGTGCGTAGGATCATTGTATTTTCAAGTCCTTATTGCGGTTGTGTGAATTGAAAAAGAGATTTGTGAGAACTTGATGATTTTGGTTAGTGATAGCGAGATTGCCCATCTCTTAAGAAAAAGAAAAAAAATATGTTGTTTCAATTTTAGCATTGTTCTATAATCGAGTTGCATTGTATAGTCATGTAGATTGCATTGTGTGTGTTTTGTTTGTGTCACATGGCTAATAAAGTTTTATGCAATTCGGTGGGTTAAAGCGTATTACAAGGTTTGATTTTGCTCGGGACGCGCAAAAAGGTAGTGTGGGGGATTTGATAACTCTGTATTAGAGTTATATTTCTTACACAATTTGCTATCGTTTTGTGAGATTTCCGGGTAGAATATGTTAGCTTTACACTATGAACTTGAGGAAATTGAGTAAGTTTAGATTTGAGCTTTAAATTGCTAATCCGGGCGTTTCTCCTGTTAATTTATGCTATTTTGTCATGTTTGATCGCACGGGTGTGTTTCGTGTTGTTTTGACAGGAAACGTAACTCGGAGACTGAGAGAAGAGGAGAAACGAACTTCGGAAATTGAGACAAAGCTCGGAATTGGAGAGAAGAAGAAAATTTCAGCAGATCACACGACTTGCAAAACTGAGGTCTTGTGATCTGGAGCAAGACTTAGAATAAATTCGGAGGAGAAAATTGAGCAACTCACTGTTTCCACGACTTGAGTGGTTGATCGTGCGTTCAGCTTAAGGAGATCGCATGATCTGGTTTGGCTGATCGTGTGATCTGATTGAAGGAAAACAAGTCTTGGACGCAACTCACCCCAGATCGCATGATCAGGAATTTCAGATCATGTGATCTGCTTAAGAAGAAAAAAACACACGGACTCTCCTAAACCTAATTGGAGATAATTAATACAAAAACAACTACAATTAACTAAGAGGAGATTCATTGAAGAAGAAAAGCTACCAACGTGGGAAGGACGGACGCATGCAAGAGGAGGACTCCTCCTCATTGAAGCTCTAAGTTTGATTTCTTCTTCTTCTCTCTCAATATTTGTATGGAGAAACTTGTAAGTCTTGTTTGGTTGATTATTATTAGCTAGACGTTTTGCTAGGCATCTCTTTGAGAGCCTAGGGTTCATGTAAAAGATGATATTTTTCCGGATTTGAACTTTGCTTCATGATGTCTTGATTTCTTCTTTTGAATCAATTCTAGTTTCTTGTTTATGTTAGTAATCCTAATTGAGTGACACGATTAGGAGATAAAACTAGGGTTCAAGAACTAGGGTTTGTTCGATAGTTGATTCATGCTTAGTTAGCAATATTTTAATTCAATTGTTCATGTACTGTGCTTAATACTCAGTGTTAATGGAGTAGCTAACCGGAAACACTGCTTAGTTAGTGAATGCACGACAGTGATTCTAACTAACTAGGATGAGACTTGAACATCAATCCTGTATCACTGAGACTGAGAAGAGACGTGTTAGGATTGGCTAGTGTGGGTAGATTCGGTAGGTGAGATTCGACTGTTTCGTACAACGGTGGACCGACAGGACCCGGTGTCGTGCATGTCATTAGCCTACTAGAACGGACCGGTAGACACAAGAGACCGATAGGAGATTGTAGTCTACCGTAAAGTAGAATGACTTGAGACCGATAGGAGATAGTCAGCACTGTTAACCGGCTTAGTTAGAATATAGTTAACGTGTTGCTCAGGTAATCCGGAAATCGTCTACAGCCCTAGTTGATCTAGAGATTGCCTAGTTTCTCCATATCTTTTATTAAATATAAAAAAATACAAAAATATTCGATTAGTTGCTATTTCAATTTCTAAAATCAATCAAATCTTTCCTCCAGTACCGTACACTAAATTAAATAACTAGTTAGATAATCTAAAGTTTGTCCTCGTGGGATCGATAACTCGGGGTTGAAATACCACCCCTATATTACTTGACCGTGCACTTGCGCATATGCGTTAAGAAATCCGCGTCAAAGACCTTGAAATTATTTTCAAAGCCTTGAAAATAAGTCTGATAACTGGTTAGTCATTAATTCTTGGATCATTTAGTATTTGGTGCTATCTTTGTAGATATTTTCTCAATATTGCCCCTACCTTTTTCAAAATTCTTTTTCAGCCAATTATAGTATTAAATTTTTTATTCCCAACGGCTTCAAAGATTTGAATCTTCTCTGATCATTACAAATATTTTGAGATCAGAGAGATATTGCAGTTTCCTTTCTAAACTCAAACTCTTTCGGTATTTATCTTCTTCTCTTCTCCTTCACTCCGTATCAACCCTATCTCTCTCTATTCTTCTCCCAAACCCTAATGAGCACTAGAAGAGCCTCTGACAGAATCAAGATGGCCGGTGGTTCAAAGCAAAGTTTTAAAAACCGGACCGGTCATTGAACCGGTAAGACATTGTTTTGCGGTTCAACCGGTCGAACCGGTGGTTCAACCGGTTTAGTCGCATGTTTTTTTATTTAGTATATAAATATTTCTTATATAAATATTACATAAATTTATTAAAAAATAACGTTGAAAACTTCACTATGACCACATTTGAGTAAAATTTTACAACAATAAAGTCCTACAAATTCATATCATAACACTGACACATAATAGTATAATTTTATAAACGTTCAACTACCAATAACATTTTCGAAAATTTACATATCCTTTTACATAAAAAAATATTACAAATCTTTTTATCTAAAAAAAAAATTTGCGTCAACAGTAATAAACAAAACTGAGTATTGAAGTATACAAACGTTAGTTATCTTCTTATCCATGAGTTTGTTAGAATAGGTCAATTTCGTTTGTTTTGTTCTCATCTCTTCCTCTCTTTTCGCTCCCTCTTTCTCCAACAATTAGGTTTCAACTGCAAACTATCAACCCACTATCTCTACTCTCTCGGTCTCTCCTACCATATTCTGCACACTCCTAACTTTAAGGTAACAACTGCGGTAAATTGCTTTCGTTCTTCACACTATCGACCCACTATCTCTCCTCTCTCCACCATTTTCTTCACACTTTCACACAATGTTTCATCTATTTTCTCCATCTTCAACAGTAGATCAAGAGAAGCACGAACAAACCGGGTTGTGGAGGCAGCGAGCCTCTGATTTCATGAAATTTGTTATGGATCTGGGGTTGCTAAGAAAATATGCAAAAACCGGCTGAACCGGTCAAAACCGGCCGGTTCGCTGGTTCAACAGTAAACCGGTGGGTTTGACCGGTTTTGACCGGTTTATTTACATAGGCGATCCAATATCCGAACCGGACCGGTGAGGCACCGGTTCACCGGTTCGACCGGTCGAACCGGCCGGTCCGGTCCGGTTATTAAAACTATGGTTCAATGCCTAGTGCAGAGAAGAAAAGAAAAGCATATGTAGAAGATTTTCAAGATATCAGTGAAGACTCGGATTCTAAGGGGTTTACTGGTGAATAACTAGAGTCTTTACCTCCCAAGAAGATGATGAAGAAGGACCTGTTTCCAGTGACCGTCAAGAAGAAAAAGACCACGGGGACTACACAAGAAAAGCAGAAGGGATTCCATATTGGAAGCCCTAAGAAGGACAAGAAAAAGGTAGACACATGGATGAAGGGAAAAGGAAAAGAAATCCTCATTCCAGACTCGGATTCAGATACTACTTCAGGTTCCTATGGAGTGTATTTTGTTTCCACAAAGGGAAGACGTGAGAAAGATCTTCCAGAAGCTGAGACTGTATCAAAAACTGGAAGGAAAGATCATCAAAAAATTTCCTTTGCACAACAGAAGAAAGTGTATGTGAAGAAGAAACTAAAGAATGGAAGAAAAGCTTTAGAGGGACTCACCTTCTTGTTCAACAATGTTATAGAGAAAATCAGTTCTATCATTGAAGAGAATGAAGAGGTTTCAGAACACGAGGAAAATGATGAGGACAGTGAGGAAGAAGAAGGAGATTAGGATGGAGATGAAGACCCAACCTCATAAACTCTTGCCTAATCTTTCTTTCCCACTTCTTTAAAGTTTATTTTTTCCAAAGACTCTGATCCAACATTTTCTCATTCTTTTTTGTGAAAGTCAAAAAGGGGGAGAAATCTTAGGTTATTTTTATGTTTTAGTGACCTATCTTTTCGGTCAGTAGGATTATTTGAACTTATTTGTTTTTTTGCTTAAAGTTTATTATTGAATAAAATGAATCTTTTTGAAACCAATGTGTTACTACTGTTTGAACTGTGTACTCATCAGTAATTTTTGCAGAAACTAAGATTCAAACAGATTGAGGTTTTGTCTTTCATCAAGGGGGAGATTGTAAGTTCATAGGATTCTCAGGTTTGAAATAGCAGAGCTATTTCAAGGCCTTGAACCAGTTTTCAAAGCCTTGCATCAATTTTCACAGGATTTGAATAGCAGAGCTATTTCAAGGCCTTGAAACAGGATTCGAATCCTTGAAACTGTCGGACTTGAATGCATATCCTGAGGGGGAGTTTTTCTGAACTCTTCTGATCTGATTCTACCTCTCTCACCCCTATGCTTGATCTTTTATTATTTGATGATGAAAGACAAACTGTTTTGATATATTTAATCCATCTGTTGGACTCTGTTTTACAGGGAAGTATCATTTCCTAGTTTAAAGGATTGGTTTCCTAATCAGGATTTTTCAGGAAAGGAAACTTAGAGAGAATATGATTCTATGATCAATTAGACACTCTTGACAGCTTCTCAATTTGTTTAAAGGCAAGATCAGAACAATATCTCAGAAGATAATGATCAACTATCCGTTGGAGAAGGCTGTTAAAAGAGTCAAAGTTGTTGCCTACAAAATAGGAAGGTTGTTGCTTAAAATCATGGAAGATTTGCAGAGCATCTGAGCTGTATAAATAAATCTCGTTTTGAAGCAAAAAAAAACAAAAACAAAACTCAACGGGAAAAAAGATAGACACATTTCAGGATTGACAAGCATCAAAGAAGCACATCATTCTCACAATCCATCTCACACAAGATCACTGCATTCTTCACTGCAGTTTTACACTTCAGTGTTCTTCTGACTTGTACTCAATTTCTATATCCTTCTTATACTACTTCTATCCCTCATTCTCAAGGATTTTTCAGAGATAACAATATATAATTCTTAGTTAATCAGTTAGCTAGAGCAGGTACTAGATCGCTTAGAGAGAACCACAAGCTGTAACAGAGTAAGGCATATCTATGTGCTTGAGATCTAGGGCTTAGCTTTCGATTAATAAGAATTGTGTTGAAAATCCCGCAGGGAGAAGATCCCTGAGGTAGAGACGTAGGTCCAAGTGGAGTAAACTCTATAAATCCTGTGTCTCTTGCATTTACAGTTTCATTTGCATACTTAGCTTTTGCAGCATTCAAACTAGTCTGTTTTCAAGGGTTTGAAACTCTTTTCAAGGCCTTGAAAAAGACTTGTCTGTTTTCTTCCAAAGGCTTGAAACTGTTTACAAGGCCTTGAATTTCATTGCTCTTCTCAGAAACTCTTCTCTTCTACAAGTTTTACAAAAATTTGGCATACTCTATTCAACCCCCGCCCCCCTCCTTCTAGAGTATATGTGCTGAATTTCTACCTGCATACTCCCGTTTCAACAATTATTACAAACATTGATCGGTATCTAGAAATACATCAATGCCACCCAAGTAATAGGAATGTCAGTGATCTGACTAACCTCTGTGACCAATGTTATGGTGTTGTATAATTTTTTTTTTTGTCTCATCTATCCAGATTCGACACAAGACATGGAGTGTCGCACTTGTATATCCAATCCATAGTTTCTCGATCTGTGAGTAGACTTAGATAAATAAATAACATCAATATCTCATTTTGATTTATTTGAGCATGGCCATGCGTTTCCCTAAGTCTCACTCATAGAGTGGTCGTGGATATTTATCCCCGTTTTAGTGGGACGGACAAATCCTATATACATCACTACAATCTCTCAGCTTTCTTCATAAGATGTCTGATTATCACCTTTATAGTTACCCAGTACGGTGTAACGTTTGAATATATCAAAACATAATAATTCACAACTAGAGTATCTAGTGACTTCAAGTCGAAGGATCACAACACCACTGTCACTATGAGAAGCGCTTGTGACATACACATAACTCCCATGTAGCATTCTCATGGTGGGTCATCCAATACGCCATTACTCCTAATACGTGTACCCATGTGCTGGGTGGAGACATGTAGAGGCAGTGGGGTGCCCCCAGCCCCACCCCCCCCCCCAAAAAAAAAATTTTGAAAACACTAGATAACCCCTAATTTGTAGGGGGGGAATTAACCATGCCTGTACAAATATAAAAGTGCCCCCTCCATCCTAAAAGCTTGTCCAGCGCAGTTGGTAAAATGGCTGGCTTAAAATCATAGTGTCGCAGGGCAGGTTCGATCCTCCCCATGCGCACTTTTAAATTTTTTCCACATAAAATTAAATAAAAAAAATGTGCCCAAGGAGACTCAAACCCTCAAGGAGACTCGAACCCTCGTGACTGAAAGTTAATAGGGGAGTGCTTTACCAACTGAGCCAAAAGGCCTACATTGTCTTTTTTGATATTTAAAATTTATTTATCTTTTAAATAAGAGTACAAATACTGCCGAATTCCCCCCCCCCTCCCTCGATGAAATCCTAACTCCGCCACTGCCCATGTGTTAGATTTGATATCCCCATATCAATCTACCCACATACTAGTCTTGATACAATACAGTCGTCCTATTAACTGCATTACTCGACTAGGGATATTTAAGAATATAACATTTATATTATAAGGACATCATTCATGTTAACATATCTTCATATCGATAACATAGTGAACCGTAAATCCATATAAATGTCACTATAAATTGATTGTCTCTAGGGAACAATTCCAACAGTCCAACTATCACAACAACACCAACATTCTTTCTAATGAAACATGAGTGAGTAGGTAACCTTACTTTATACGCTGAGTGAGTAAACAAAACAATAACACATTCAACAACAAACAAGCACCCTCCTAATAAACATACTTGATTTCAACAGAAAGTTCGATAATTTCATGAAATTTCAGCGAGCATAGAGATAATGACCTAATGTTAATTTTGTATTATTGAAAGAGTGTGAGGGTATATAAGTCAGGTGAAAAACTCATACCACAAAGCCACCACCACCTCCTTCGGAGATTCAATCAACCCATGGTCTAGCCGCGATTCACGCACAGCAGCAACCGCCGCTAGATGAAGAACAAGAGCATCATCAAGAAAAACTCAACCTACACCGACGTCGAACCAGCAGCCCCACCCAATTGAACCAGCAACCTGCGTTGTCAACCAAATTGCCCCTGGTCGCGTCCAAGCTCCGATGCTCCAGAACCTGGCTGAACCATAGGCGAACTACACCGGACTTCGCGACCTCCAGTCGCCCCTCCCAATCTCCGACGACCTCCCTATTCCGTCGTAATCAGAGCCACCACCACCGCCACCCCAGAAACCGGTCGATCTCACAGATCCACCGGCGACACAACAAGTTCAACAGTCGGCTCCAAAATCGACCTCCAACTGCCAAATTAATGTTCTCAAGCTTGCTCGACACCAATTTGATCCGGGAAAGAATATTGAAGATTTTCCCAACACCCACATTGAGGGCAAGGTGGTTTTTAAGGGTGGGAGAGTGATACGAGATAGCGTCTCATGATTATTTAGTTATTTAGTGGTTTATTAGATAATAAGTTATTGGTTATTTAATTGATATTATTTAGTATTTATTTATTTGGCACGTAGGGTAGGCCCGTTAGGTTAGGGTTATGTTTATTATTTATTTAAGCATTGTAATGTTAGATTAATCATCAGTTAATAAGAAATATCAATCCTCTAGTTCTCGCTCTTATTCTTGTTAATCTCTATCTTCCCTTTTCGTCTATTTCTTTCCCAATTTCTTCATCTCGTCAATCCAATTGGCCACAACACTCCGTCTAGAACCCCGACGGAGTTACATTTGTTGTCGGATCCCTTCCCTTCGTTCCCGACAGTGGCTGGCCCAAAGGCGCCCTCCGGCGGCCTCTTGCCGACGATCTCCGGCCTCCAGCTCCATCCAATGACCGCCGCCAGCATCCACCGGCCCAAAACAACCGGTGAACCAATCCCACAACACTCTGTTATGGCGGCGCGATTACAGATCCCTGGCAACCGGCTCGATTTAGCTGCTGGGGTGGGTTCGGCTTCAACACGGCTTGATTTAGTCGTGAGCTACATTTGGACTCGGCTTGAGCCACTTGATCTCAACTCGGCACAGCTAACTGTTGGCTTCCTTCAGGCTCACTTCAAGCCCTCGGCTCCAAATTGGCTCCAAGTGAGCCAACAACCTATTTTTGGCTCATTTTTTAACCGCAACTCCAAATATTTAAGACCCGGACTCTTTTCTAGGGTTTTTCGACCTCCCGAACGTACTTCCGGCATTCGCTTTTCAAGATTGGGCCTCCAAATTAATTTTCTCAAGCTCGTACGACGCCAATTCGATCAGGGCAAGAATATTGAAGATTTTTTCAACACCCACCTTGAGGACAGTTTGGTTTTTAAGGGTGGGAGAGTGATACGGGATAGCATATTATTATTATTTAGTTATTTAATTAATAGACAGTTTGTTAGTTTATTTATTTAATTAGTTTAATTTGATATTTATTTATTTATTTATTTATTTATTTATTTATTCATTTATTTAGTTTGTAGATCGGGCCGAGCCCATTAGGTCAAGCTATCTAGTTAGGGTTAGTATTTTTTTATTTAAGCATTGTAATAGTTCGTATTATTATTGATGGAATAAGAATTACAATTCTCTGAACCCTTGTCTCTCCATACTCTTTTATTTCTCTCGTCCCCTTTTCCTCTATCTCTCTCAATTTCTTACTCTAAATATTCAATTTTTCCACCTAAATCTCCAGTTTCTTCATTTATCGATACGTTCTCCGTATCAACAGTCCATGACTGTCGGTCGTTCCTAAACCCTGTTTTCCGTCGAACCCTGGACTTTGGATGTTACATTCGGAACCACTGAAAGGTACTCCCACCTTGAAAGTCGACTCCTTTTGCTGAACTTTTAAATTATTTGTTTAATTAACTCTAATACTCTAGTCATAATTTTGAATATTGCTGAATTTTTACTTTTTTTAGTTAAAATAATGAATCTTGCTCAATTCGAGGCCGCCTGTTCCTAGTTGAATTTATACCAGTTTGAAAAGGTAGTTGAAGAATTCGGCTTTAAATGCTATTTTAATAATAAACGGGTCATAAACGGGTTATTAACGGTTTAACGGTTACATTGACCCGTTTATGACCCACCCAAGATCACCCAAATGTTTATAAGGGGTTGAGCAGGTTGGGCTCGTTTATTAGTGAACCCGTTTATAAACGGGTTGAACCCGCCCAACCCGCGCGTTTGACACCTCTACTTGAGACTTCACTTCATTCACTCCAACAAATCATGAAAAGACAACTTCTCTGATAAACTCCCAAAGGAAACCCAATTATATGTTTTACGCCACAAAATTTGGAGAGATTTATGTTTTATGCTAACAAAATTGGAGAGGCAGACCGCAGACCTTGAGAGGTGCGTTTACCTAGCGGCTGTGACGAGAAAAAGGTTATGTAACAAATCCTAATACAAATGCTTTTAAAATGGGTTTCCAGCAACTCCTATATTCTTAAATGAGTGAACTTGAAGGGTGAAGAATAAAGAGTGGCGTTTAGCATTTATCTTCTTAAATACTTGCATCATTCCTGTTGAGGAGGTGCCTTGAATGTGTTGAATTAGTCAAAGGCGGTGGAATTGTTTCCATATCAAAGATGGAAACTTATGGGCAGCAAGTTTGTTTCCAATTTGGTTTTGGAAACCTTTGGCATGTGGGTTTCCTCTAGGGTACTATATAAAGAAGCTAGTAGTCTCTCTACTAGGTATGCATAAACATTGTAATTGTTCCTCTTAAGTGAATAAAGAGTGCTTTTCCGCCGTGGAGGCAGTTAGCAAATATTTTGCTAGCGAACCACGTAAAATATTCGTGTTCTTATTTTATTCGTTCTTCGTTCGTGAGGTGGTTTGTCATAACAAATCGGTATCAGAGCCAAGGTTGACGGTGTTTCAAGATCAAGGCGGAGCAAAGCTAGGGTTTCACAACTTGCTGAAATCAAAGCTAGGGTTTTGCGATCTAGGTGGAGCACGCGACTAGGGTTCAAGATCCACCAAGAACGATGTCCGGATCGATGTTGAAGATCGACAGGTTCACAGGAGGGAACAGCTTCAGTCTGTGGAAGATAAAGATGGAGGCTTTGCTCAAATCGCAAGGCTTGTGGGCACCTTTGACCACGGACAAGGGAGGCATGAAGTTGCATCAGCGGAGTTCAAGGCGATGGAGAAGAAGGCACACGCAACGATTATGTTGTGCTTATCGGATGACGTGATCATCGAGATCGCAGATCAGAAGGAAGCAGCGAAGCTCTGGCTCAAGTTGGAGAGTCTCTACATGACGAAGAGTCTCACTAGCAATTTGATGCTAAAGCAAAGGCTCTTCACCCTGCGGATGCTCGAAGGTATGGCTCTCAAGGACCATCTTGATCAATTGAACACAATTCTGTTAGATTTGCGTAATATTGGCGAGAAGGTGGAGGATGACGATGCTGCACTTTTGTTATTGATCTCGTTACCTCCATCATATGAGAACTTCGTGCAGTCGTTCATTGTGAACAAGGACGACTTATCCCTAGAGGAGGTGAGATCGGCACTCCATGCTAGGGAACTGCGCCATAAGGGTGCAGGCACAGGTATAGAGGACCATGCTTCCGGACTGATGGCAACAAGGGGAAGCAAGAAGGGTAAGAAGAACAATAAGAAGCAAATCTCAGATTCTAAGTTACCCAAGGATGTATGTGCCTTTTGCAAGGAAAAGGGGCACTGGAAGAGAGATTGCCCGAAACGAGGTCAACAGGGGCAGAATGGATCCGCAGCCGTAGCTGAACAAGGTAACTCGTCTGAGGATTATTACGTTCTAATGGCGGATGTTGTCACGCACTCTCAGGATGCGTGGGTCCTTGATTCCGGAGCTTCCTATCATATTTGCTCTAACAGGGAGCTATTCTCGACGTACAACCAAACGGATGGAGGGTATGTCTACATGGAAAACGGAGCCGTCTGTAAGGTGATTGGGAGAGGCTCAGTTATATTGAAGACGAATGAAGGGAAGTTATGTACTTTAGAGAAAGTCAGGCATGTACCACATATTAAGAAGAATCTGATCTCCTTGAGTCTACTCGACAGCAAGGGATACAGTTTCAAAGGTGAAGGTGGAGATCTACAAGTCTGCAAGGGTTCTAAGGTGATACTCAAGGGAGTCAAGAGCGGGACTTTGTACATGTTTCAAGGTTCGACGATCACAGGTTCTGCTAGAGTTGTCTCAGCCGAGATTAAGGAAGCTGATCTAACCAAGCTGTGGCATATGAGGCTCGGTCATATGAGTGAACGTGGAATGCAGGAACTTCACAAGAAGGGGTATCTCACCGGGCATGCGCCCAAGAGCCTAGGGTTTTGTGAGCACTGCGTGTATGGGAAGCTACAGCGTAGCAAGTTCCCTAAGGCGGTTCATAGAACGAAAGTTACTCTTGATTATATCCATTCGGATTGCTGGGGTCCATCTCGATTCGAGGCGATTGGAGGATACAGGTATTTCCTAAGCATCATAGACGAATACTCCAAGATGACTTGGATATTCGTGATAAAGCACAAGAGTGAAGCCTTCGCAAGATTCAAGGAGTGGAAGACACTAGTATAGAATCAGGTGGGAAAGAAAGTGAAGAGGTTGCGCATGGACAACGGCTTAGAATTTTGTTCATCAGAGTTTGATGGATTCTGCAAGGATCAGGGAATAGCACGCCATCACACCGTTCGGCACACACCGCAGCAGAACGGTGTAGCCGAGAGAATGAATCAGACACTTTTGGCGAAAGCAAGGTGCATGCTTTCGAACGCAGGTCTTTCTAGAGGTTTCTGGGGAGAGGCAGTTTCCATGACATGCTATCTCATAAATCGTAGCCCGCACACAGGTATAGGATGCAAGATTCCTATGGAAGTCTGGACCGGTAATGCAGTGGATTACTCGGGTTTGAGAGTTTTTGGTTGTGTTTCCTATTATCACGTTGATGATGGAAAACTAGAACCAAGAGCTAAGAAGGGAGTATTCATGGGTTTCGGAACAGGTGTGAAGGGATACAAGATATGGGCAAACAACAAGATTATACTTAGCAGAAGTGTAGTCTTTGATGAGACTCATATGTTGAAGAACTCCATGGAGGTGGAGCTTGGAGGTGCAAAGAATAATTTGGAGGGAGAGTCGGATCCTATTGATCCTAAGGATTCCGAAATCCTTACACCGCCGCCGGAAGCCGAAGAGGAAGAAGCAGAAGAGTCTGATAGTGAGGATGCGTCTACAGCAGAGGAACCGGTTCATCAAAGTATTGTTGAAGGGAGACCAAGGAGAGTCATAAAGCATCCAGCGAGATACAGAGATGACGGTATGGTGGGATATGCATTACAGGTAGCGGAAGAGGTAGAGGACGAACCATCCTCCTACAAGGCCGCTACATCTAGTTCTGAGTCAGCACAGTGGATTGCCGCGATGGGAGAAGAGATGGAGTCTCTTTGCAAAAACTCGACTTGGGAGCTTGTTAAATTGCCAGCAGGAAGGAAGATAGTCAGCTGCAAGTGGGTTTTCAGAAGAAAGGAAGGAACTACATCTGGAGAGGGCGTCAAGTATAAGGCAAGGCTAGTTGCAAGAGGGTTCAGTCAGAAAGAGGGAGTTGACTACAACGAGATCTTCTCACCGGTGGTCAGACATACTTCTATCCGGGTGTTACTAGCTTTAGTGTCACACCACGACCTAGAGCTTGAGCAATTGAATGTCAAGACAGCTTTCCTGCACGGAGATTTAGAGGAGGAAATATACATGAGCCAACCTGAGGGGTTCCAAGTTCCCGGAAGAGAGAACCACGTGTGCAAGCTGAAGAGATCTCTCTACGGACTTAAGCAGTCTTCGAGGCACTGGTACAAGAGGTTTGACAGCTTCATGTTGAAAATTGGTTACCACAAGTGCGAGTATGATTGCTGCGTGTATCACAAAGAGTTGCATAGTGGATCACGTATTTACCTAGTTCTATATGTGGATGATATTTTGATTGCAACTCGAAATATCAAGGACATTAGAGAACTGAAGAGGTCCCTTAGTGCGGAATTCGAGATGAAGGATCTGGGAGCTGCTCGGAAGATATTGGGAGTTGAGATCTATAGAGATAGGAAGAAGAAGAAGAAGATTTTCTTATCACAGCAGGTATACATCAAGAAGATCTTGGCAAGATTCGGGATATTATCAGCTAAAGCTATAGATACTCCTATGGCAACTAACAGCAAGCTAGGAATGTACACCGTTCAGACCGAGGAGGAGAAGGAGTACATGTCCAAGGTTCCATATGCTAGCGCAGTTGGAAGTCACATGTATGCTATGGTCTGCACACGACCGGACATAGCATTCGCTGTTAGTGTGGTTAGTCGTTTTATGGCTCATCCGGGTAGGGACCATTGGCAGGCGGTGAAGCGGATATTCAGGTACCTTAAGGGTACGTCAGACATTGGCCTATGCTATGGGTCACGTGAAAACATCTTGGTAGGTGGTTTCTCGGATGCGAACTATGCAGGGGATATTGACAGTAGAAGATCAATGACAGGCTACGTATTTGCTCTGAGAGCATCTGTTGTGAGTTGGAAGGCGACGCTACAGCCGACGATGACTTTGTCCACCACGGAGGCGGAGTATATGGCTCTAACGGAAGCAGCAAAGGAGGCAATTTGGCTTAAGGGAATGGTCAATGATCTAGGGCTACTTCAAGATCAGGCGATAGTCTACTGTGATAGCTTGAGTGCGATTTGCTTGACTAAGGACCAGGTTCATCATGAAAGGACCAAGCATATCGACGTCAGGTATCATTTTCTGAGAAACGAGAGCATGATCAAGGTGATGAAGGTGGGGACCGCTGACACCCCGCGGATATGTTCACCAAGCCGGTTCCGGAGAGCAAGTTCCAGCATTGTCTGGAATTGCTCAACATCTTGAGCCAGTGAGGCCCTTAGGGGCCATGTCGGACCCGGTGGGGGTCCAGTGAGTCTCTGTGACGAGAGACAATTGGGAGCGGAGAAGACATAGCTTTGTTTACGAGAAGAGGAGCAGCTGCTGTTGACAAGAGAATTCAAGTCAAGGTGGAGATTTGTTGAGGAGGTGCCTTGAATGTGTTGAATTAGTCAAAGGCGGTGGAATTGTTTCCATATCAAAGATGGAAACTTATGGGCAGCAAGTTTGTTTCCAATTTGGTTTTGGAAACCTTTGGCATGTGGGTTTCCTCTAGGGTACTATATAAAGAAGCTAGTAGTCTCTCTTCTAGGTATGCATAAACATTATAATTGTTCCTCTTAAGTGAATAAAGAGTGCTTTTCCGCCGTGGAGGCAGTTAGCAAATATTTTGCTAGCGAACCACGTAAAATATTCGTGTTCTTCTTTTATTCGTTCTTCGTTCGTGAGGTGGTTTGTCATAACAATTCCATCTCAAAGAAAATGAATGAAATCAACAAAAATAAAGTCCTGTTAACAAAATCCTGAGAAGTAACTATACTAAGTTCGAGAAAAGAAAATACATATGCAGAGAATTCTCATAAACATGTTTTTGCACTTTTTAGTGGGAATACTGGGTAGGGACATAGGCTCTAATTAACTAGTTAACAAGCAAGCAACTTAGCATTCATAATATATTCCTGAATGAATATGCACTTCGACAACATTCATCATACTTCCTTTCCAATCTACGATTAGGATCAAGATGTCATGTCATTACACTACTCAATTGTTCCATAAATAGGTTCTTCCCACTGTTTCTTTGCTAGCTTTTGTAATATTTATAAATTAATAAAATATGCATATTAATCGCCGTTATCGGTATGTATTTGATGAATAAGTTCAATTTTACCGCAGATAATTTTTTATTCTTTCTCTTCAAGTTAAAGTATATCATGTCGTTTGATCAAATATATCATGTCTATGCAACCAATATATGTTTTCTCGATTGATTCTGTTGACAGAATGTTTAATTGTATCATAATATTACTTACTCCACATCATAACAGTATATCTAGTATTGTTTGTTCTTTATTATTGTATAAATATATGATATAACCTTTTATTTCAAAGATAATGTTCGTTTCTCTTTATTTTGAAGAAAATGAGAAATTCTGTAAATTAATTTCATTGATAAAAAAAGCTATTCAAATTTAGTGTATCAAATTATTTTTACAACTCTTAAAGGTTCAAATAATATATTTTGAACCTTCATAATATTACTAATACATGATAATATATTTTGAGACATAATGTGTATTTGACTCTTAAAAATATATTTTTGGTGAACCATGATATTAAGCTATCTTTTGTGTGAAATTACCTCATGGAAAGATCACTGTTGTAAAAGTAAAAATAATTACTAAGTCGTAAAGTCATCTTTCTAATAACATTTTTTATGAAATGAAATTAGGCATTACATTTCATTACGTACATGCCTTCTTGATGATCATGTGATTGATGATCATAAAGGCACAAGTATGTGAATACGGGTCTGAATGAATAAAATGATATATGTTTTACTGTTGCTCATAGTATTATGAGTTTTTCATTTAAAAATTAACTTTGCTGCAATTAAATGAGATGTGGGTCTCTAAATTGTTTAATGTTCAGTTTATAAGTGCACTATGCTGCCCTTTAAAACTCAGTCTTTTTTGTCTTCCTCTATAAATGGGAAGGGTGCAAGACTTTCATCCTCTTTCGTGGAAGTATCTTAAGTATACGAGCATCTTTCCAAGTTACAACAAAAACGAAAAGTTACCAATTATATTTCTCAAATCCAGTGTATTTTATGGTGGTGTTTGGATTAGATTAAATCGAGAGGAATCTAATAGTCAAATATCTCAAATAATCAGAGAAAGTGCATAAAACCTAGCCCAAAAAATAGAATTTTGTGAAAAGAAATAGAATTCCGGCCGGATTCTTTGGAGAATTCAAGTTTTACTTGGGAGGATTCCAAATTTTCACCATAATTCCTGACTTTTTTAGGCTTCCGAATTTTTTTGGGAGGTTGCCTGATTTTTCACATGAATTACAGATTTTTTTAGGGGGAATTCTGGATGTTTTTTGTACGGAATTCCGGATTTTTGGGGGAATTGTAGATTGTATTAAAAAAAATTGAATTTCAAAAAATTATAAATAATCTTATTTAATCTACCATATCCAAACACCTCAGACCAGATGAGATTTTTGCGCTCAAACGCTCACTTACTTAAACTCATGCAAACAACCCCAATGTATATGACCTATGTGAATGGTATATATATTTGTGAGTCAAACTTATGACCTTTACAACACATATTCAAATTGAAGCACATAAATACTCTTTCTGGTCATTTGTGCTATTCCATAATTACTTAGATGTCCTGAGTATATACATGTGTTTGCAAAGTATGAGACTTCTATTACAATTTGCTTTCTTTCTTTCTTTTATTTATTTATATATTTATTTATTTATTTATTTATTTATTTATTATTATTATTATTATTATTATTATTATTATTATTATTATTATTATTATTATTTTGCTAAGGAACAAGTAATCTATCATTATAGGTGAGTTTTAATTAGAGAATAGAGATATAAAATGAAAGGACATATTCTTGTAACGGTTGGTGAATACAGAGTGAGCAAGGAAGAGGGAATAGATATGGGTGATCTAATTTATTCACCGAGTCAGAAATTGAGGGGGCACCCACAAGATAAAGACTTCCCATAGTAACCAAGAGGTCATTAACTCACAATCATCGTATGCTTAACAGATGGTGTTGTGCAACTGGTAATTATATACACCCAAAAATATAGTTGTTTCCCTTCCTAATTTTGATATGTGAATGAAGAAATCACGTATGCGAAATGAAATAGTTAGGAGGAGTTGTCCCCTAACCTCACTTCTATCCGAAAATCTGCATCTTTTAAAAGAATACAACAATAATATGCAATAACATTGGCACCTATACATGCAGAGACGCGCCGACGCGGGATAACGAATAGTTTTATTTAAAGAAGGAGTATTTGAACGATATAAAGTTGCTTAGGGGAACTTTGAAGAAGATGAAAATTTATATAACAAACTAAACGATTTTAAGAGATACACATTCATGGCCATGTTTTTTTTTCTTTGTTGTCACATGTATCAAGTTAATGAATAAATGGTTTCGACTTATAGCCAAGATGGAAGTTGGATAAATAGATCTGAATATGTTGGACAGAGATTGAAAATACACGAACTGAGAATCATGTTTAAAGGGAAATTCATATAACTTACCACATTACTAGAACAAGAGCTTCAATAATAGTAAGGGCTAAAGCAAGTAGGAAACCAAATAAAATGTAGTCGAAGAACCAATATGTAGCTGCATCAAACACCACGTACTAATCAATTACCGTTATCTATTCATAGAATTACGCATTACCATATGAAGGATCTATAACAGGGATGAAGACCCAAAAAAGCAGATTCTAAGGCAAACACCAGGTGGAACTCCGTTGCAAGAGGAGTATATACAAATACTTTCCTCTCTTTCTATCCATTTAAGTTTTTTAATTCGTATCTTGCTCACTTTATGACGCGATTTCTTAACGCGTATGCGCAAGTGCAGGGTCAAGTAATATAGGGGTGGTATTTCAACCCCGAGTTATCGATCACACGAGGACAGACTTCAGATTATCTAATTAGTTACTTAATTTAGAGTACGGTATAGGAGGACAGATTTGATTGATTTAAGAAGTGAAATAACATCTAGGCTAATATTTTTGTATTTT
Organism: Linanthus parryae; assembly: GCA_023055425.1. Taxonomy (NCBI): domain Eukaryota; kingdom Viridiplantae; phylum Streptophyta; class Magnoliopsida; order Ericales; family Polemoniaceae; genus Linanthus; species Linanthus parryae. Next base: position 25,844,847 of record JALGPY010000011.1, on the reverse strand, counting down.
TTTATTTTTAATAAATGGATATGGAGAAACTAGGCAATCTCTAGATCACCTAGGGTTGTAGACGATTTCTAGTTCAGCTATGTAACACGTCAATCATATTCTAGTTCAGCCGGGTAATAGAATATGACATTATCATGTCGGTCTCATGTCATTTTACGTCTCGGTTGACTAAAATCTCCTCTCGGTCATGTTGTCTACCGGTCCGTTCTAGCTGGTCATCTTCTGGTACGATAACGGGTCATGTCGGTCCACCGTTGCACGAAACAGTCAAAATAACCTACCGAATCTACCCACTAAGGTCAATCCTAACACGTCTCCTTTTTAGGTCTCGGTGATTCGGGATTGTGTTCCTACACTCTTCACAACTATATTAAGTCACTGTCGTGCACTTTCTATTTAATTAACAAGTTCGGGTCGCGAATCAATTCTTGCTAAGGATTAAGCATAATGTAAGAACATGTAACAAGAACAATAATTAACTTTAAGCAAGATTATAATCAACGAAGAACCCTAGTTTCATGATTGTTAAATCTTAAAATAGTCATGTCAATAGACTAGATTCATCAACAAGTTCATGAAATTAACATTCAATCGACAGAAATAATCCAAAGCATGAGACAAAAGTCTAAAATGCGGAAAATAGCCGTCTACATAAACCCTATGCTCTCATAGAGACGCCTAGCAAAATGTTTAGCTAATAATAATCAACCAAACACGGTGAAATAGTTTTCCATACGAAGATTGAGAGAGAAGAAGAAGAAATCAAACTTGAGTCTTCAATGCAGGTCTCCGACTCTTGGCTGTTCTTCGTCCGTAGCCTTCGTCGTCAGCCTCTTCTTTGCCCTAACGTCTCTTCTTTTGTTTCTCACGTCTCTTCTTCTTTTTAGGTCTAGGGCCTATTAATTAATCACCAAAAAGATATTAATTAATAACCCTAAGACCCCTTAATTAGATCCCGTGCGTGAGCTGACGTTGACTTCAGATCGCACGACCTAAATTTCCTGGTCGTGCGATCTGCTATGGTCTTATGTCTGATCGTGTGATCTCCTGGGCTTCTGATCCTATCTCTGGTCGTGAAATCTGAAGTAAGATCCTACGACCATCCACTCTGATCATGAAAACAGTAGGCTCCCAACTTTCTTTCGCCAAATAATTTTTAAGTCTTTTGTCTCTTCCTTTTGGGGTGTTACAATGTCATTAATGAAACTTGTTAAAATGATACTTTCCTCCCCTATTCATGTCTCTACTCCATTTTCTTCACGATTTCTTCTCCAGTTTAGTTCCGGATTAATCTCCCATGTTTGTTTCTCCTCTCCGCTTCATCTCCCAAGCTCCGTTCCCTGCCAAAACAACACGAAACACAACCCGTGCGATCAAACGTGACAAAAATACATAAAATAATGCGAGAAACGGCTGGATTAACAATATAATGCCTAGAGCTAAGATTCTACGTTTTCTCTCTAATCATAGTGTAAAACTAAGATTATCAACCCGGAATCACGCAAAACCATATAAAACGTGCAAGAAATATAACTCTAATAGAGATTTATCAAATCCCCCACACTACATTTTTGCGCGTCCCGAGCAAAATCAAACCTTACACTACGTTTTAATCCACCGAATTGCATAAAACTCTACTAGCCATGTGACACAAACAACTCACACACACAATGCAATCTACATGACTATATACAATGCAACTCGATTTTATGCAATGCTAAAATTGAAACAAAGTAATTTTTTTATTTTTCTTAAGAGACGGGCAATCTCGCTATCACTAACCAAAATCATCAAGTTCTCACAAATCTCTTTTGCAATTCACACAACTGCAGCAAGGAATTGGAAATGCGATGAACCTGCTCACAAGTTCACTAAGGAGTCCCCAAACATCCACCAAACTCAATCCAAGATCCGGGCACGTCCTTTAGCTCAGAGGGTCTAGGGACCCTTAGTCCTGTTGTAGTCTTTCGTCGCTAAGTCATTTGAGGTTTTCAAACCCTCTTAGACGTTATTGCACTGAATGCAAATTATCCCAGTGACGGGAGAAATAACTTCGTGTAATACGGCTTGACTTTATTTTCCTTAGACACTCTAATTGGTTTGGATCCAAATTCCCGCGCGAACGGGGGCACATTAGGTTGTTCACCGTATCTAGTCCAAGAGAAGATTTGAATCCTTTTGTTTTTCATTCTCTTCTTTTTTTTCCAGCCGTGTCGTTAGAGCAACTAAGTGTGAGCTTTTTTGGTTAGCTCTTGAAACCGCCGGAAGGGATGGTGGTGTACACTCCCTAACTTCACTTAGGCTAAGGCAGTGTACCACATAAAACCGACTCTACACGAAGGTCCACCCCAGATTTATAAGAGGCCACAAGTTTCCACTGAAAACAGACTATTCAACTACCCCAAAGACCAAATCCTCCTAGCACACTATAGGAGCTAAAGGTATGCCCACCATCTACTTTCCACTTTTCCCTTAATACCCGGGACTTTCTTTCATGAAACTGGTGCGCAAGATACTAAAAATTAAGGTTTTCCACACTACGGTGCTTCCTATTCATTGAGACTCTTTCACTGAACTCTCTCTAGTTTTAAGCTTCATCAATTGCCCAACTCAAAATTTCAAAATTTTCTTATTTTTCTTTTCTATTTTTTTTTTCAATTTTCTGATATTTGCCTAGACTTTATATGCTTTTCTCCAACTCGATTAACCACAAGTTTTGGGTAGGGGACTCAATAATTAAACGTGTAAACAATGCAAAAATATTAAACTAGCACAATACGACCTTAAAACACCACTCTACACTAACCACATTAACACAGTACTACACAAACTACATGTGGCAAGGCTATGCAAGACAAAATATGGCTTGTGAAATTATACACAAACTCCCCCACACTTAAGCGTTTCGTTGTCCTCAACGAATTTAGAGATCAAGTAGGAGGTATCCTCGCTTAAATGTGTTGGCGGTGGATCTACACAATTATGGCTCAAAACGTAGAACAGAGAGATTTAGAGATACTTGTGGTGCCTGGACCTACATGAGCACCGTTGCCGCGAAACTGCAACAAGAAGGGGTCTTGTGGACCGTTGACAATTTGGCGCTGATGAAGATCACTTGAGAAATCTCCAAGCTACATCATGTGATAATGAGCTCCCCTAAGGTCACGTGTGCCTCGCACACCGTGGGTAGATTGCTCCATGTTGCGTACGATGGGCACGAAAAATCCCCAACTCCATCATGAGGCCCCTTGTGGGTCTAACGTGCCATAGCACACTGGGGTAGAATTTTCGCTAAACATCACCTGCAAACACTAGATAACTCATCGGCCCCTTTCTCTCACCTCTCAAAATCAGGTATGGAGAACTAAAAAAACAGAAATAAAACAAATAACATTCTACTCTACATTGGGTTGCCTCCCAAGAAGCGTTTGTAATTTAAGGTCGACAGCCCGACCCGGTTACCTCAACCGAAAAGGATGGTGGAGGATACTTTATCCCTCCACTTCTTCTTCTTCTTCCACCATCTCTTTTCCAGAACTTCAAGTGCACCCATGTGCTGTACAGATGGTAGAGAGTTGTAGAAGCTGACTCTTTTCATCTTGCAATTTATCTTCTTGATCAACTTCCACAAAGTACCACTGGGATCACATACATCATTTTCCATAAATTCGTCCCAGTAGTACCTCCTTGGTGCTAGATGCACTTCAATTGACCCATGCAATTCATCCACACCCCCACACTTGCTGACTTCCAATTCCTTGACTATGGCATATGGATGATCAATAGAATCACCCATAGAACAAGAGATTGGAAGTTGCTCATCACGTTCTTCCCCATAAGAATCTCCATGCAGTAATTTTTCCAGCTCGTCGCAGACTTGCGTGACATAGGATATGGAGAATTCATCATTAATCAGAGTTAGGGCTTTTACCTCAATATCATTGAGCACAATTGTTTCACCAGCTTCATCGTCGGCACACCACAGGCTTCCAATTTTGGTTTCATCCCATTCATGACAAGGATGTGAGGGCACCTGCGGTTTTGGCTCGCAATACGGCATATATTCCCATCTTGGGCACACAGGTCCACCCCAGTCTGAATCGGAGTCTGAGTCCTCATAAATGGCACAGTCCACCAATGGTTCCTGGACACTGTAGCCTTCGCTCGGCTCAGGTATCTCTTCTTCCACTTGTGGTGGTGATGATGAAGGTTCAATATGAGGCTCATTGTCATGTGGCAAGGGCTCCTCTTGTGGTTCTTGAATACTAGATTCCCCCGCTGTTGATAGTTTTTCTACTCGTTTCTTTATCCTCTCCATTATCTCCCTCACATATTCCCTACCTGTGGTTGAATCCTCTTGTGGTAATTGTGAAGCTATGGACAAAATTTTGGCGCACACTTCGATGTCCACCATAATACTATGTCGTTCTGCCATAATCGCTGATGAGTCTTCCTGGTGCTGATGAAGCTGGGGTGCATGTACTCGACATGAGTCTCTACGGTCGTGCCAAATACAGCATACATAGCACCAAGTCATGCATGCGTCCTCTTCTTCATGGTTACCCCTGTAGTGAAAACAGTAGGGGGGACCCGAATAACACTCTTCGCTCCACATGCTTATATTGTCTCTTGCTTCATGCGTTCCTGAGAAAACAAACTCAAAATACACTCGTGAAGCACATAGATAGAGAATAGAACACAATAAAACTAAAATGAAATAAAATTATTCTAAACTAATTCCTAACTAAATAATCTACTGCTTTCCCCGGCAACGGCGCCAAAAACTTGACGTGATTTCTTAACGCGTATGCGCAAGTTCACGGTCAGGTAATATAGGGGTGATATTTCAACCCCGAGTTATCGATCCCACGAGGACAGAATTTAGATTATCTAATTAGTTACTTAATTTAGAGTACGGTACAGGAGGAAAGATTTGCTTGATTTAAGAAGTGAAATAACATCTAGGCTAATATTTTTGTATTTTTTTATTTTTAATAAATAGATATGGAGAAACTAGGCAATCTCTAGCTCACCTATGGCTGTAGACGATTTCTAGTTCAGCTATGTAACAATTCAATCCTATTCTAGTTCAGCCGGGTAATAGAATATGACATTATCCTGTCAGCCTCATGTCATTTTACGTCTCGGTTGACTACAATCTCCTCTCGGTCTCATGTTGTCTACCGGTCCGTTCTAGCTGGTCATCTACTGGTATGATACGGGTCCTGTCGGTCCACCGTTGCACGAAACAGTCAAAGTAACCTACCGAATATACCCACTAAGGCCAATCCTAACACGTCTCCTTTTAGGTCTCCGTGATTCCGGATTGTGTTCATACACTCTTCACAACTAGGTTAGGTCACTGTCGTGCACTTTCTAGTTAATTAACAAGTCCGGGTCGCGAATCCATTCTTGCTAAGGATTAAGCATAGTGTAAGAACATGTAACAAGAACAATAATGAACTTTAAGCAAGATTGTAATCAACGAAGAACCCTAGTTTCATAATTGTTAAATGTTAAAAAGTCATGTCAATAGACTAGATTCATCAACAAGTTCATGAAATTAACATTCAATCGATACAAATAATCTAAAGCATGAGACAAAAGTCTAAAATTCGGAAAATAGTCGTCTACATAAACCCTAGTCTCTCATTGAGACACCTAGCAAAACGTCTAGCTAATAATAATCAACCAAACACGGTGCAATAGTTTCTCCATACGAAGATTGAGAGAGAAGAAGATGAAATCAAACTTGAGTCTTCAATGGAGGTCTCCGACTCTTGGTTGTTCTTCGTCCGTAGCCTTCGTCGTCCTCCTCTTCTTTGCCCTCAAGTCTCTTCTTTTGTTTCTCACGTATCTTCTTTTTTTAGGTCTAGGGCCTATTAATTAATCACCAAAAAGATATTAATTAATAACCCTAAGACCCCTTAATTAGCTCCCGTGTGTGCGTTAATGTTGACTTCAGATCGCACGACCTCAATTTCTTGGTCGTGTGATATGCTCTAGTCTTATGTCTGATCGTGTGATCTCCTGGGCTTCTGATCCTATCTCTAGTCGTGCGATCTGAAGGAAGATCCTACAACCATCCACTCTGATCATGAAACAGTAGGCTCCCAACTTTCTTCCGCCAAATATTTTTCAAGTCTTTTGTCTCTTCCTTTTGGGGAGTTAAAGTATCATTAATCAAACTTGTTAAAATGACACTTGCCTCCCCTCTTCATGTATCTACTCAACTTTCTTCACGATTTCTTCTCCCCTTTAGCTCCCGATTAATCTCCCAAGCTTGTTTCTCCTCTCCGCTTCATCTCCTAAGCTCCATTCCCTGCTTAGATTCACGACGCCTAGAGCTAAGATTCTACGTTTTCTCTCTAATCATAGTGTAAAACTAAGATTATCAACCCGGAAAGCACGCAAAACGATACAAAACGTGCAAGAAATATAACTCTAATAGAGATTTATCACTTTGACCAGGTGATTTGGAACAATGCGTTTTTTTTATAATTTTTCCGTCGCGTGATAGAGCAACTATTACTCAACAATATCATGAAATGAATAGATTAACAAAAAAACATTGCATTATTTTGTTAAATAACCGGGATTTTAGCCGATGAATAATGGTAAAAGTCTTAGTGGTACGCAATAATTCAGTGAGATGCCATACCTTCAACGTTTTAATAACTCTAGAGATGTAGTGAGAACCTATTCCCTGTACAAAGAACACAGCCCGAGAAACGCAGCCCCTGAGATTGAACTCCAATAACTCAAATCTTGGATCGCAACATCAAGAACAAAGCCTGAGAAAGTGCTTTGGTGAGGCAATCAGGGAACTCATCCGAGGACGACGAGAAGTTTAGAGCAAATGATGTGGCTTTGCTCTAACCATACACTACAACACGAAAGAGAATGAGTGGAAGACAAAAGAAAGTGGATATTTTACATGTTCCTGACGTGTCATGTGATGCATTGATTAGAACACCATTGTACACACAAATTTATGCAATTGGAAACAAAAGCGAGAAATTCGGTGTCAAATAAATATTTTTTTGATGATTTGATGAAGTGGATTACAATCTCTGATAGTAAATTTCTAAACACAAATTAAATCCCCTGATTCTTCTCCTGAAACGTCGAACGAGGGCTTCGCAGCTTGATCTCGTATTGAACGGGTAGGCGTTCTTCAATTTTGGCGAAGAACGCGTTGAATGTCTTGAAAAATGCAAAGAACTTGCTTGAAGATCTCTGAATGTCTTGAAGAACGCTGGTAGGATCTTCGAAGGTCTCGAAGATCGTTGATGAATATCTTCGAAGTTCGCGAAGAACGTGAGTAGATCGTTGATGATTTTGTGGATGGATGAACTCTTCAAGGCTTTAGCAGCTTGATCTTCAGAGCTCTCTCCTTGCAATATGTAATTGTGTCTGTTATGCCTAGGGATGGCCCCTTTATATAGGCATGTGCTGACTTGTTAGCCAAGGTAGAAAATAATAATATTTATTATTTATTTATTTTCTGCATCAATTTGACAAGTGGAGTGATTTAATCGGTCTTACTTGCTAGGCTTGATAGCTTTGCCATGTAGTGACGTGGCGTCGCCATAAGCAGTCCTTGCTTGTAAATAAGTTTTGTCTTATTCACAATTTAGTCCTCCATTAATTAATCAATTAATGCATAAGGGCATTAATTTGACGGCGAGTGCTATTTGATCCAACATTTTAATCAGGTAATAATAGACATGTGGCACTATTTCATTGGCCGCAAATTTTGCGTGTCTACAAATGCCCCCCTTGAGACTTGATTGCTCCGCCTCTTGGCTTGTTGGTGCAGACGAGTCTCGACAAAAGTTCACTATGTCTCCTTCGAATTTATCTCGATTTATGTAAAAAATACATTTTTTTAATGTAGTATTAGCAACCCATCCCTTTTTCTTTTCTTAGTTCCCCTCCACCAAGAAAATTCAATGCTTTTTTGCTAAATGGTACAGTACTCCTTCGTGTCAGGAATCGATAGGCTCGTAGTAGTACTTTGCGGCAACCAGAAAGCTAGGGACGTGCTGCTAGCCTAAGGTTCGCCAATCAAATTCCCTCCTTACGTGTTTTTCGGAGTGGTGCGACCAATGCATGGAAAAGAAAGTTCCTTTACCAATTCAGTAGAAGCGCTGAAGGTTCCATATTTTTGGAAACGATCTCAATAATAATAATTTCTTTTCTTTTTCGTATAAGATTCTCTAGAAACCTCGATGGCCGCCTTAAGCCTCTATAAATAGGTGAGTGGCTTCGCATATAACATCCTCAATATTCTTGCTGCTTTAGTTGTTTAGTGGGTTTTTTTCCAGTCATGTCTAAATCATTTTGTCTCTGTTCAGGACGAGGGCGAGGCGTATTTGTTTCCGCCATTTGGTGCCGCTAGAAAATTCGATGATATCATGCCTAACCATCTTGTTCACGATCCAAGCATGAGAGCATGGCGTGTTTATTAAGATGAGATGTCGTGTTGTTGAAGCGATATAGCCACGAATTCCATTCAAATGACGAAGCTGCCGCGACCCGCGAAGACGACCTAGCCTTGGCGTCCAATGAATATGCAGCCACCTTGCTATTCAAGCGAACTAGCCATGAAGTCGGTCCAATTGTTCGATTCGTCGTGTACATTCAAGCAATTCAGGCCACTGTGACGTTTATCTGGGGATGGAGCCACTTGAAGTCTTATGTCAGACTCAGCGATGCCGTCCATTCAAGCGAGCCAACCTGTTCAAGCAACGTAGCCATGTTTAAGCAAAAAGCCTCTTGAATCTCCCATATCGCGCAGCTACGATGTCCATCCAAACGACCGAGCCGCCGGGTCATGACGCCTAATGAAGTGATGAAGACGCCGTATAGTAGACGTGATGGATTCGCCGTGGTTTCCTGCCAAGGACGGTTCATGCAATAAACTGAGCCAGTCATGAGGTACGCCCAGCACAAAGCCGCTAACAAGAAAGTGACAGAGCCTTGGAGTCTCCACAACAACTCTAACGATGAGCCGATGACCTCCATTCAAGCAACAAAGCCACGATGTTCTAGCGATGAAGCTTCTGAGAACCTCCATACCTCACCACCACGAGTCCAAGCAAACGACGGACCGTATTCAAGCAACGAAGCTATTGTGTTACGCTGATGGAGCGGCAGAGCAGCCATGACGTTCACTTGAGTGGCAGAGCCATGATTTTCAACCAACGACGCCATCAAGTTTGGCGTAGACGTCCATCCTAACGCGGGAGCCATGACGTTCACTTGAGCGGCGGACCATGGGTTTCAACCTGCGACGCCATCATGTTTGACGTAGACGTCCATCGTAACCAGGGAGCCATCGTGTATATTTGTGCGACCTAGCCACGACGTCCTTTCAAGCGATGAAGCTATCATGCTAAAGTGAAGGAGTCGCCATGACAATGTACAAATAATGGAGCCGCCATGAAAGAAGAGCTAGCGAGGTCACTTAAAGTTACGCCGCCATGTCCCCGCTCCGTAGCTAATTGTGGTTTCCTCCTCGTCGTTCTCTACCAGTGCCGAAGTCGTTGTAGAGGAGGGCCCGAAGAACTTGCCAAAAAAAATCTCGATGAAGTTTTCTTGATGTTGTTGCAACAACTGGTCCCTTTTTACTGAATAGTTGCTCATGTTAATCCTAAGGCTCTGTCCTCTTCTCCCTTTGCTTAAAGCACTTTGAATTCACCTTTTTACATGAAGTTCACGCAAACAACCAACAAAACTAAACTCTCTGGAATGCATTCGTAAAAGCAACACAAAAAGTTTAGCATGTGAACATTTATTGTACTGCCTTGACTTCATGTAGTCTCTAGCTAGCATGTTGTTGCTTGTTTTGTTCATTATTCTAACTATAATGAAAACAAAGAAGTTAACTAGGAACAAGTTCTCCAAACACTTAAAACTGTTATATCAATAATGGTCTTTTAATAATAGATGCCAACTCTTTTGGTTCAAATATTATTACTGCTTCATGATGACAAACTCATGAAAAAACCAAGAAATTAACCCTATTAAGGTACCAGAGCGGCAGAGCTGCATTGCAACCTAGCCAACATAGTCAGGGAATTGACCCACCACGTCAAGGTGAAAGAGACATGTATGATTCAGTTGAAAAGCCTCTTTTTTTTCAGCCGACCCTGCAATTTGAAAGGAAGTCCTTAGGCTTTAGTATTGCGTTTACATTCGACACCCTTCTTGAAACCAAACGCATCCCGATATTTTTTGCTTTCTCGAGTAACCCACTTCGTGTAACAAATAACTTTGAAGTTCCTGCAATTTGACGAAGGAAATTACTATATCCAAGGATTGGGACTTCCCGGGGAGGAGGTTTCTTTTGGTGGTTACGACTGCACTTGAGGTGGTGCCTCAAGCTGCCTACGTACCCTTTTGAGGATCAAGTCGAACGTAGTTCAACTTGGGTCCATTCACAGCTTATACTCTTGTGTCCAAGGAGTAGTGAAGCGGTTTATGCTCATGCCTTAGGAGCTGTAAAACAGTTTATGATCGTACTAAAGGAGTGGTGGTGCAGTTTATGCTCGTGCTAGAGCTGTGAAGCATTTTATGCTCGTGCTAAAGGAGCGGTAAAGCAGTTTATGCTCGTGCTAAAGGAGCGGTAAACAATCTTCTCATGCAAAGATCGAGAAAGTGTAGGCTCTTATCTAGGAGCTGTGACCAATCTTCATATGAGAAGACGGAGAAAGTCTAGGCTCTTATCCAGGAGTGGTCTGGTATCAATTTGTTGATTTTGGAGAAGGGAAATCCATGCCCTGCACATCCCCTCGTCGCATCTTTGATTTGCCGTGAATCTTTCTTGGTCATTGAACTAAAGAAAGAATTAGTGTCTTCACACTTGAGTTCTTTATCTTCTGTGATTAGGTCGCTTTAACTTCACTTGGAGAAGCTATCTTTAGCTTCATGCCTTAGAGGACTCCTTCATCTTGAGTTTGCTCATGATTTGACTTGTGTGGAGAGAGGTTCATTGGCTGGGGTTTCTTCCTTTTCCATACCTTCTCCACCTCACGCATCTTTGAGTCATTACATAAACATGTATGACGATCATTATACAGCGTTGGCTTACTTTGACATTGGACCCACCTCTTCTTTTGAGTAACTGGCATTCGTCCTTCGTCTTTGCGTTTGTTTACCTTCGTCTTTATGCAACGATTGCCCCCATTTTGAGAATAGGTTCTTTGCGCATCAATTTTCTTCTTTCCTTCCTTCTTGGCGCCGATAGGTGATTCCCCTAGCAACATTTTGCAAGAGTTCTTTGCTACTCGCCATTCGAAGGGTTCAACCGAGATCGAGGTCACATTTGTTGTAGCAGATCCAATTTCTTCCTTCAACAAGACCTTCCCTTCCTTGACAAGTTGCATGATCGTATCCTTGAGTACGAAGCACTTCGTGGTAGGATGACCAAGGAGGCGATGGTACTTGCAGTATGTGGGATCGTTAAATTTTTCGGCTTCCTCGGGTCGCTTTGACTTCAAAGGTTCAAGGATCTTTTGTTTCACTAGTTGTTCGAGCATTGAAGGAACTTCATCATCGAAAAACAGATACACCTTTGATTGCAATTCCTTGAGTGTAGGTCATGATGGTGTCTTTTCTGCATTAGAATTGACCATATAATTCTTCTTTCCCTTATCCGATAGCTTTATTGGCGTGGTGGTGACAACCATGGACTCTTGATTGGCGGCCTTAAGCGTGAACTTCCCACCTTTATGATAATCTTGTTTGCCTCCATCTTTCCATGCTTCAAAAGGCGGTGGTCCCTGGCTTCCACTTGACGCAATACTAAGTTCCATGTCATGAGCGCGAGTGGCAAGTTCCTCAAAGGAAGTTGGCCTTATTCCTTGAAGTATGTATCGCAGACCCCAATTCATGCCTTGGATGCACATCTCAATAGCCGAACCTTCTAAGAGTCTATCCTTGCAATTAAGGCTCAAGTTCCTCCAACGGTTGATGTAGTCAATGGCCTTCTCGTATTTATTTTGACGAGTGTTAGTCAACTCGACCATGTTGACGGTTCGCCTTGTGCTGTAGAAACGGTTGAGAAACTCCTGCTCCATCTGCCCCCAGCTATCAATGGACCTCAGTTCAAGCTGACCATACCACTCAAAGGCGTCATCTTTAATAGTCCTCACAAATTGCTTCACGAGAAGGTCTCCATCGGTTCCAGCATTGTTACATGTCTCGACGAAGTGGGCAACATGCTGCCTAGGGTTTCCTTTGCCTGAGAATTGCTGGAACTTAGGTGGATTGTAACCATCCGGCATGCTTAACTTCTCGATTCTCTCCGTGTACTGCTTGGTGTAGGACTTAGATGAAGCCAACAGTACTCCATGCCTCCCATTCATGGTGTTCAAGATGATCTCTTGTAGTTGATCGAGAGGAATGGTGCCATTGGCTGACTATTGCACACTTGGTCGTGCTTCTTGTCCACTATTCGTCGTTATAGCTTCTAGTGCGACCTTGGGAGCATGTTCAAACACTTGACTTGCTTCTTCGCGGGTGTCGAGTTTTTCAATCAACTTTGCGAGTTGAACGTCACGTACTTCCACAATTTTCTTTAAGTCTTCAAGTCCTTTGGTGAGGTTTGCAACTTGCTCTTCGAGAGGGACCGCACTAGTAGTCATGACGTGCATGCTGATATGATCCTCCTGATCACAAGTCGGTTTATGCTGAGTTCCCTTAGTGTCGGATTTAGAGTTTCTTTGGCCACTTTCCTCCCTAGATTTGTAGGAAGCAGAAGAATCATGAGGGGTGTGCGCATGTGACTGCGACTTCTCCGAGGCAGCGCCATCTTCCTTGCCCCCGGCAGTTGAAATAGCCTTAGACATACTGCGAGTTACTGGACGAGCGACAAGGATTCCAGAGTTTGTTTCTGAAGTTGAAGACTTGGTGTCACCAACTTTGAGTGATGGAAGTTCGTTATCCTTCGTAGGAGACATCACAAACACTTGTACTTGAGGAGAAGAGATGAGGGGCATATAATTCCCACTGGGCGTGACAAAATTTGTACACACAAATTTATGCAATTGGAAACAAAAGCGAGAAATTCGGTGTCAAATAAATATTTTATAGATGATTTTATGAAGTGGATTATAATCTCTGATAGTAAATTTCTAAACAAAAATTAAATCCCCTGATTCTTCTCCTGAAACGTCGAACGAGGGCTTCGCAGCTTGATCTCGGATCGAACGGGTAGGCGTTCTTCAATTTTGGCGAAGAACGCGTTGAATGTCTTGAAGAATGCGAAGAACTTGCTTGAAGATCTTCGAATGTCTTGAAGAACGCGGGTAGGATCTTCGAAGGTCTCGAAGATCGTTGATGAAGATCTTCGAAGTTCGCGAATAACGTGAGTAGGATCTTCGAAGGTATCGAAGATCTTTGATGATCTTGTGGATGGATGAACTCTTCAGGGCTTTAGCAGCTTGATCTTCAGAGCTCTCTCCTTGCAATATGTAGTTGTGTCTGTTATGCCTAGGGATGGCCCCTTTATATAGGCATGTGCCGACTTGTTAGCCAAGGTAGAAAATAATAATATTTAATATTTATTTATTTTCTGCATCAATTTGACAAGTGGAGTGATTTAATCGGTCTTACTTGCTAGGCTTGATAGCTTTGCCATGTAGTGACGTGGCGTCGCCATAAGCAGTCCTTGCTTGTAAATAAGTTTTGTCTTATTCACAATTTAGTCCTCCATTAATTAATCGATTAATGCTTAAGGGCATTAATTTGACGGCGAGTGCTATTTGATCCAACATTTTAATCAGGTAATGATAGACATGTGGCACTATTTCATTGGCCGCAAATTTTGCGTGTCTACAACCATGTAATATTTGCTCTTGGAGCAAGCAATAATTACTCGAGGACGGCACATCATTAAAGGGAAATCAAAGACAATTTCGGAATGTGGTCCAGCCACTGGCATAAGTCTGGTTGTCAGAGATGCAACGGGGGCTTTCATCGCTGCTAGACAGAGGAGAGTAATTTGTCAAAGATCAGTTTTAATGGCAGAATTGGAAGCAATGAGGGAAGGGCTTCTCTTCGTAGCAGAGATGGGCCACCATTCTGTTCAGCTAGAGTCGGATAGCATTACTGCCATTGCTCTTCTTAGGGATGGTGAAATTGGACCTTTGAAGGAAGTTGCAACCATTTCAGATCTTCGAGAGGTGTTGACCAAATGAAGAATTCAAGCAAATAAGTTTCAATATGTAGAATATTTAAATGTTCTTAGGGATGAAAATGGTTTTGCTCATTTAGTTGCCTCTAAAACGATAGAAGAGGGACATATTAGTTACTATTCACAAATGCCAGATTGGGCGCATCAAGTGTACAACTTTGATCTTTTGGGAGTGACTTCCCCGTTATACGATTATTTTTCTTTCTAAAAAAGACAATTTTGGAATGAAAAATACTTTTGTCAAAAATTGGGCTGAATCAATATACTAGTGTATGCACACACGATGAAGACAGTAGCCCATTTTCTTTCCTTTTCGTAAGAAACTAAGCCCACTTCTTAAAAATCCTAGACCCGTGCGTGACTTGTTGGGCTATAACCAGCCCAAATGGCAATTAAACCCCTGCAAAAACCCTTCGCATTTTGGATCCTAAAACCCTAACACCTAGAACCTTCTTTCTACTATCCTCTCCTCCTCTGCACTCCGCATAAATCCACACAGATCTCGTCGCAGTTTTTCCGATTTCCGCAGCAGAAATGGCGAAGCGTCTCCTTCCCCTCCTCAACAGAGTCCTCGTCGAGAAGATCGTCCCCCCTTCCAAGACCACCGCCGGTATCCTCCTCCCGGAGAAGTCCTCCAAGGTACGCCCACTCAAATCTCTCTATTTTCGAGCAATTATTTCTGGGTTTCTCTCTCTGAATCGTGGGTTTGATCGATTTAATGCAGCTGAACTCTGGGAAAGTTGTCGCCGTCGGGCCTGGAGCGCGCGATCGCTCCGGTAACGTCATCCCGGTGGGTGTGAAGGAAGGAGACACCGTTCTCTTGCCGGAGTACGGCGGCACTCAAGTGAAGCTCGGCGAGAAAGAGTACGTCTTCAATGAATTATCTCTAATATTTCAAGTTTTGAAGCTAATTGGATGATTTTGTTTTGATTTTGATTTTTTATTGTGTCTTTGTCTGTGCTTTTGTTGTGGGGTTTTTGGTGTGCAGGTTTCTCTTGTTCAGGGATGAGGACATTTTGGGCACTCTTCATGATTGATTTGGATTGATATGAATTGAGTAGAAAGTGATGATTGATCTGAATTCACTTCATTACCAGGCGGAAAAAATGATGTTTTCTGGAGGGTTTAGGGTTTTGATTTATTATGGGTTGTAATTGACATTGGTGATGATTTTATACCAGGTTCCTATTAATCCAATCCAAGTTCTGTTCTTTTTTTGGCTGTTTTAGTTAAAATTGTGTCCTCATTAAGCCCGTATCACTATTTGCTTCATGCATTTGTGAATGATTTTATACTAGTTTTTTCTTGAAATGTGGTCACTGCTATCCCTTTGCCTAATGGAAGATATTAGCCGCACTAACTCGTACTACTATGCGACTACTTGTGCTACTCTATCCCTTTTCACGCAATATGACCTAACAGGGCTTAAATATGTTTCCTAAATGTTTGGGACAGTTTAGGACTAATTACACGCCTCGAGAAGTTTCCAAAACTTTTTGATGCACGACCTCAACTCGTACGACCTTTGGAAAGGGGGCTCCAAGTTGTGTGACCTCTGCACAGGTCTTGCAGGACCTGCTCCTTGGACTTTTGAATTCTGTTGATTGTCTTCCAGGTCGTGCGACCTACTATAGACCTCGGTAAAATGTTCACTTCTCTGTTTGTCCCCTGCAACCTCTGACCAACCCAGGTTGTGCGACCTCTGGAAATGTCAGTGCTTCTCTGTTTTGGTCTACAGCCCTTCTTCTTGCTTCAAACTCTTCTTCTTGTCTTCGAATCAACCCCCGAGCATCCAATTTAGCCTCTTGTTCCTCATGCTCACAACGTCCATATTTGCTTTCTTCAAATCCCAAGCGCGCCAACTCTTTCGAAGCTCGTTTCTTCTTTTGAAATCATCCCTGCATGCTCCAATCCTGAAAAAACACAGCACGAATACACCCGCGAAGATCAACTGTAATAAAATATGTCACATAGCACGTAAACGATGCAAGAAACATCAGGATTTTGCAATAACCACATGCAACGCTCACTTCATCAATTCAAGCCAAAATTTACCCGAAACGACACTAAATACTCCATTCATGCTCACAAACCGATAGAAAATCAATAGAATAGATAACTCAAATTCGGAGTTATCATTATACGTAAGGGTGTTTAATGAAAGTATGATATTTAGTTTTTTCTCCGTTCACATAACTAGCACCAAGTACAATTTGAGACCTTCAAACGCCAAAATTTCTGAGCCCCTTTCTGTTAACATGTCCCGTTGATGTGGAAGGATCCCCTTTCGATATGATAACCTGAGCTTTATAGCATGTAGCAACTGAGAATATTCCATTGTCAGCATACAACCAAGAGAAAGAATTGGTAGTGTGACTCTCGGCGACGGGTATAGAGCGTATAACCTCAACGACAACCGGGTTGAGAAGTTGGTCGAGTCGATTCTCACTCCATGTTCTCCTATTCTGACCAACTAAACACTCACTGTGATATTTTCCTCGTCAGGTGGACCTCCGGATCCATTTGTCCTTAAAGACATTTATCTGACTGCCATCCCCCACCTTCCGCATCAAACCTGTCTTAATAAGATCACGGCCTGATAAGATGCTCCGAAAATCATGGAAACCTGACTGCTATGGGAAATTTCAACATCTAGGATCGTAGAGTTACGAAAGTATTTGGCTTTTAAAACGTGAATAACAAGGCTATTATGACTTCTCAGCATTCTCCACGTTTTCTTAGCAAGGATTGCAATATTAAAGTCATTAAAATCTCGAAAGTCAATCCCACCATCTTCTTTCGGCTTCATCTTCTCCCAAGCTATCCAGTGTACCTTTATTTTTCAACTCCTCCCCACCAAAATTTTCTAACAAGTCTCTCTAGATCCATACAAGTCTTCCTCGGTAACAGAAAACAACCCATATCATAATTTGGCATTGCATGTATCAGTGTTTTAATAGTCAGGTGATCCGGGTTGGATTATCGCAATGTTACCGCATTGTATTATCCATTTGTCTTTATGTCCACATTCGACACAAGACATACAAGTCATACTCTTATATCCACTCCATAGTTTCTCGATCATCGGAATAGGCTTATTCATGCAGATAAATCAATATCCCCATATTGATTTATCCGAGTCTGGAAGACATTCTATAAGCACTAACCCTCGAGTGGCTGCGGATATTTGCTCCCGTTATGTGGGAAGGACAAATCCTATCTACATCACTACAATCTCTAAGCTTGCTTCCTATTGTGTCCGATAAACACCTTTATTGCTACCCAGTCACGGTGTGTAGTGTATGACGATATCAAAACACAATATTTCAAAAATAGAGTTGTTGGAATAGATGCCCTAGAGGCAATCTAGTTTAGTATGAATTATTTGTGGCTAGAAATTCATTTATTATTTATTGGATATTTAATATAATGAAGTCCTTAGATTTAAAATTGTGTTGTTTATCTTAAATATCCCTAGTCAAGTATAATGATTAATGGGACAATCATCTATAGACTAGTATGGGGTTGGATTGATATGGAGATATCACGATCCAACACATAGGTGTGCATTAGGGAATGTTGCACTGGATTGACCCATCTCCGAGAAGGCTACATACACGTTATGTTGAGTCACAAGCGCTTCTCGCGGTACAATGGTATTGCCATCCTTAGACTTGAAATCACTAGATATTCTAGTTGTGGATTATTGTGATCTTGGTAGCGTTAAACGCTACACCGTAACTGGGTAGTTATAAAGGCGTGTACTGGATACAATAAGAAGCAAGCTTAGAGATCGTAGTGGACGTAGATCGAATTTGTCCCTCCCACATAACGGGAGCAAATATCCTAGGCCACTCGAGGGATAGTGCTTATAGAATGTCTGGCTAGAATCAAATAAATCAATATGGGATATTGATGTTATTTGCACGAATAAGGCTATTCCCATGGATCGATAAACTATGGATTGGATATACGAGTGTGACTTGTATGTCTCGTGTCCAATCCGAATATAGAGACAAAGGGATGAGACAATTACTTGTACAAAAGGTTGTCAAGATGATTATTCTATTAGTTGGCTAGAATGAATGTTTTTCTAGAGACCGCTCCATATTAGCAAATAGGTGCTACCAACTAGATAGAACCTATGGGGTCACACGCTACATAGAGTTGAACTAGATTTGGGAATTAATTAATTGGATTAATTAATTAGAAGGATCACTTTGCAAACCCTTGCAAACTTAGTAGGGACTAATTTGCAAGGAATGGACTAAATTGAATTCTAGTAGGACTAGAATAAGTCTTTTAGGTAGTTAACAAGGAGTTGTTGGACTATATAAAGGACCTTCCTTCCTTCCTTCCCACACAACTTATGCTCATAATTGAACATAACAAAGAGTGGGAGAGAACAAAAGGAGAGAGAGCAAGCAACAAGGAGGCCGACCGCCCCCTTGCCGCCGCCCCGTCCCCGTCGGCCAAAGGAGGCCGAGACCCTCCTATTGGGTCTCGTTTTGCGTGATTTCTTCTTCCTCTTCCTCTTCTGGGCTAGCACCAAGGACTTGGGAGATCTAGGATCAACTCTAGGCGTGGATCAACTATAGAGAACGTGACACAATTCGCGTTTGAAGTCATCAAGGAGAACCCAAAGGTGTGTTTATGATTTCTAACCCTTACCATTGTTATGTCTCTTGACTTGTGATCCTTGGAGGGTTTTGCATGGTTTTATGTTTGTTTATGCTTCCGTTGTGCGATCCATGAATCAAAACCCTACAGTGGTATCAGAGCCACAGGTCGTAGAGCATAAACGTGGTTTATGTGTTACGGTTTAGTTGTTTTACACCTTAATTTGATTATTTATCGCGTAAAACAAGACAAATCAAGCATGGGATGCAATTTGTCAATAATTAATCATAACAAGATCCAATTTTTGCATTGGATGCATGAATTGGTGAGTTTGAGAAATTTTAGGATCTTAGATCTAGGGTTTGGGCATCCTTGGGGAAGAAGGAGTTCTCCCAAAACAAGGAAACAACCAAACTTGGGCACCAAGCAAGGGAGTTGTTTTGGAAACAACTCCCTCAAGGAGGTTCGGCCCCCCTAGGGACCGCCCCCCTTGCTTGCCGCCCAAGATTGGCCGCCCTAGGGGCCGGGCGGCCCTAACCCGCGGGCCTAGGCTTGTGGGTTTTGGGCCGGCCAGGCCCTAGGGCCTTGTGGTTCACCTTATTGGGCCCGGGCAATTCGATTGTTGGGCCCTTGGACCGTTTTAACCCTAGAAATCCTAAAATCAATTAAAATTGACCAAGCGCGTTAAAATTGGATTTTAACTGTTTATGTGCAAATCGCATGGTGATTGGATATGGCCTTAGGATGTGGTTTGATGTGGATGTTTAATTTTGTGGTTTGGTTTTACGGCCTGCGAGCTGATCAATTAATTGTAATAATTAATTAGGGTTTTATGGCCTGCGTGCCATTTTTTTCTCAACTTGTGAGATTTATTTTATTTAGTATAGAAGTTAGCTAGTGCTAGATAAAGTAGATTGTTAGCCAAGATTGAAGAAAAGAAGCCCAAAGCCAAAGAAGCCACAAAAGATGGAGCATGGAGCATGGAGCATTCCACAAGACTATGAAGGATGGACCAAAAGATCAAGACGCATGGAGATGTGTTTGTTTAGGGTTCATAGATAATTCCATTGGCTTGGAATTATCTTAGTCTAGAAAAGGCCATATCCACATCACGTTTAATTTCTGTTTTGTGGTTGTTTATTTTAATGTCTTATTATTTGTGTGGTTGGTGTATGGATGATGCATGCAATTAGGATAATAAGATAATTAGACAACCCGGATCTATTATTTGGAGTTGTGCACAAACTCAAATAGATAGATTAGTTGATATTGATCAACAAAACAATTAAAATTGAATTTAAAATCCCTCAAAATTCAAATATTGTGCTCTTGCCTTCTCGTTATCTAAACACTCATTATCATCATTATTTATCAAGTTCGTGCGTGCCAAAGCATGGCGACTTGGTTCATAATGATGGAATGCGATGGCACGTAACAATGTGCAATTGTTTAGATAAGAGGTTGAACACAACTAGGCTATTAATTTGATTAAGAAACCTAGAGGCAATCAATTGGGATTATCCGTATGGATGGATAAATAAGGAGTTATTTTCCCAATTGAACCAAGAGTTGCATATGGGATGCAATTGGAATTGTTCCTACCTTAAGTAGTCAAATTATGGGTGACTTGCCAAAGCAAGCTCATAAGAAGATGAAAGATGGATCTTGGCCCACTAGAAAATATAAGGATATTTTCCGCATTAATATCTTGAGGGTTATTAATCCGTAGAAAAATAGTGGGAGCTATTTTTGATAAACTAGCCATTATTAAATATAGTCAAAAATTCACAAATACTAAAACTTGCGTATTTTCCTTTTTGTAGAATTCCAAATGGCAAACAACTCATCGAGTTCACAACATTCCCTACGATCTGTCCTTGAGAAGGACAAGCTCTCTGGAACCAACTTTCTTGATTGGTACAGAAACTTGAGAATTGTTCTCAAGCAAGAGAAGAAACTGTACGCAATAGAGGAGCATGTTCCAGAAGGTCCAGAGAACCAAACACCTGCTGCCTTAAAGGCGTATCAAAAGCGTGTTGATGACGCTAATGATGCGGCCTGCCTAATGCTTTGCACCATGACTTCTGAGCTTCAGAAGCAACACGAAAACATGAATGCTGTCGATATGATCGAACATCTAAAGCAGCTCTTCCAAGAGCCGGCGAGGGTAGAGAGGTATGAGGTCTCAAAGGCACTGTTCAAATGTCATCTGGCAGAAGGGAACCCGGTGGGACCCCATGTACTCCGAATGATCGGGTACTTGGAGAATCTCGCCCGACTGGGGTTCCCGGTCGGCCAAGAGTTGGCAACCGATCTCGTGTTGCAATCGTTGCCCGAGAGTTATGGACAGTTCATTATGAACTATAACATGAACGAGATCGTGAAACCACTGCCAAATTTACTCAACATGTTGAGGACGGCTGAACAGAGCATCAACAAGGGTAAGGGCAAGGCCATAATGATGGTACAGAAAGGAAAGGGCAAAAGGTTTGCCTCTTCTTCCAAGGGCAAAGGCAAGTCAGTTGCCAAGTCCAAGGAACCTGCCCTTAAGCCTGTTGGTGGCATTGCCAAGGCCATGACTAAAGGTGAGTGTCACTACTGCAGTCAGCCTGGACACTGGAGGAGGAACTGCCCAAAATATCTGGAGGACAAGAGGCTTGGAATAGTGATTCCACCACCACCAGGTATTTTTGTTGTAGATGTCAATTTAACTGTCTCTACATCACGGGTATTAGATACTAGATGTGGATCTCATATTTGTCGAAATATGCAGGATCTAAAGAGAAGTAGAAGATTGGCTAAAGGAGAGGTAGATCTGCGTGTTGGGAATGGAGCAAAGGTTGCTGCGTTGGCCATAGGCGTGTGCGAGCTATCTCTGCCTTCAGGATTAGTTTTAGAATTAAATAATTGCTATTTTGTGCCTGCTATGAGCAGAATCATTATTTCTATTTCTTGTTTGGACAAGGATGGTTTTATTATTTCAATAAAGAACAATTGTTGTTCCTTTTATTTAAATAATATTCACTATTTTAGTGCGCAATTATTTAATGGACTTTATGTCCTTGATCTAAGCAATCCTGTCTACAACATTAATACCAAGCGGATTAAAATAAATGATTTAAATCCTGCTTATTTATGGCACTTTCGTTTAGGCCACATAAATGAGAAACGTGTATCTAGACTCCATAAAGATGGATTACTAGACTCATTTGATTTTGAATCATATGAGACATGTGAGGCTTGTTTATTGGGAAAAATGACAAAGTCCCCTTTCAATAAGAAAGGTGAGAGGACTAGTGAGCAATTGGCACTCATACATACCGATGTGTCTGGGCCATTTGCCACGCCTGCCAGGGGTGGTTATGTCTACTTCATTACATTTACTGATGATTACAGTAGATATGGATTTGTGTACCTTATGAGGGCAAAATCCGAATCCTTTGAAGTTTTCAAAGAATTCAAGAATGAAGTAGAGAAGCAACTTGGCAAAAGTATAAAGGATCTACGATCGAATCGTGGAGGAGAATACTTGAGCCAAGAGTTTGACGACTATCTTAGAGAGTGTGGGATCGTGTCCCAACTCACTCCACCCGGAACGCCACAATGGAATGGCGTGTCCGAGAGGAGGAATCGAACCCTATTGGATATGGTTCGATCTATGATGTGTCAAACCGATCTTCCATTATCATTTTGGGGCTACGCTCTATTAAGTGCAGCTTTCACCATTAACCGTGTTCCATCTAAATCAGTCATGAAGACGCCATATGAGATGTGGAGTGGGAGGCGTCCCACAGTGTCGTTCATGAGGATTTGGGGCTGCGATGTCTATGTAAAACATTTACAATCAGACAAGCTGGGTGCGAAATCGGATAAGTGTAAATTTGTGGGGTACCCTAAGGAAACTAAGGGATACTACTTCTACAATCCAACCGAGAACAAAGTGTTTGTTGCTCGGACCGGCGTGTTTCTAGAAAGAGAGTTTGTCTCTAAAGAAGCAAGTGGGAGGAATGTAGAACTTGAAGAGGTTCAAGAACCACAAATCACTGAACCGATTATGGAACATGAACAGGAACGACAAGCAGTTGTGGAGCAACCTGTTCAGGTAACACAAGAGCTTCGTAGATCTAGTAGAGTGCGCCAGGAACCCGAGAGGTATGGACTTCTCGTAACCGATTCCTGTGACACGATGCTCATAGATGATGAGCCTACTACCTATGAGGAGGCCATGAGTGGCCCAGACTCTCAGAAGTGGCTGGAAGCCATGAGATCCGAGATGGAATCCATGTATACCAAGAAAGTATGGACTTTGGTGGAACCACCCGATGGGGCGCGGCCCATAGGGTGCAAGTGGGTCTTCAAGAAGAATATCGACATGGATGGTAATGTGATTACCTTTAAGGGCCGATTGGTGGCTAAAGGATTCAGACAGATTCATGGTATTGACTATGATGAAACCTTTTCACCAGTCGCTATGACCAAATCCATCCGAATCCTACTCGCGATTGCAGCATACCACGACAATGAGATTTGGCAGATGGATGTCAAAACAGCATTCCTTTATGGTAATCTCCTCGAGGATGTGTATATGATACAGCCGGAGGGTTTTGAAGATCCAAAGCAAGCCAACAAAGTCTGTAAGCTGCAACGATCCATTTATGGATTGAAGCAAGCTTCTAGGAGTTGGAATTGACGTTTTGATGAAGTGGTCAAAGAGTTTGGCTTCATCAGAAACGAAGATGAGTCTTGTGTCTACAAGAAGGTTAGTGGAAGCTCTGTAGCTTTTCTGGTCTTGTATGTGGATGACATACTACTCATTGGAAACAACATTCCCATGCTACAATCTGTTAAAGATTGGCTAGGAAAGTGTTTCTCAATGAAGGACTTAGGGGAAGCAACCTATATACTCGGTATAAAGATCTATAGAGATAAATCTAAGAGGTTGCTAGGCCTAAGTCAAAGTACATATATTGACAAGGTGTTGAAACGGTTCAACATGCAAGATTCCAAGAAGGGATTCTTGCCCATGTCACATGGAATCACTCTTTCAAAGACTGGTTGTCCTTCCAATGAGATTGAGAAGGAACGCATGAGTAGAATCCCCTATGCCTCAGCCATAGGATCTATCATGTACGCCATGTTATGTACTAGACCAAATGTGTCATATGCCTTGAGTATGACAAGAAGATACTAATCCAATCCGGGTGAGAGTCACTGGATTGCAGTCAAGAACATCCTAAAGTACTTGAGAAGAACTAATGATGCTTTCTTGATATTTGGCGGTGAGGAAGAGTTGCGTGTAAGGGGTTACACTGATGAAAGCTTCCAAACCGACAGAGATGACTTTAGATCACAATCGGGATATGTGTTTTGCCTGAATGGAGCAGCGGTGAGCTGGAAGAGTTCCAAGCAAGAGACGGTAGCTGATTTTACAACAGAGGCTGAGTACATTGCTGCAAATGGCGCAACAAAGGAGGCTGTTTGGATCAGAAAGTTTGTTTCTGAACTTGGTGTGGTCCCTAGCATTGCGGATCCAGTGGAGTTGTTCTGTGACAACACTGGGGCGATCGCGCAATCAAAGGAACCCAGATCGCACCAGAAGTCCAAGCACGTGCTCAGGAAGTTTCATCTGATTCGAGATATTATCGATAGAGGAGACGTTCGGATATGCAAGATTCCTACAGATGATAATCTGTCAGATGCGCTTACAAAGCCTCTCACGCAGTGGAAGCATGAAGGGCACACTAGGAGTATGGGCATACGAGATGCGCCAGATTGGCTCTTGTGCAAGTGGGAGACGGTTGGAATAGATGCCCTAGAGGCAATCTAGTTTAGTATGAATTATTTGTGGCTAGAAATTCATTTATTATTTATTGGATATTTAATATAATGAAGTCCTTAGATTTAAAATTGTGTTGTTTATCTTAAATATCCCTAGTCAAGTATAATGATTAATGGGACAATCATCTATAGACTAGTATGGGGTTGGATTGATATGGAGATATCACGATCCAACACATAGGTGTGCATTAGGGAATGTTGCACTGGATTGACCCATCTCCGAGAAGGCTACATACACGTTATGTTGAGTCACAAGTGCTTCTCGCGGTATAATGGTATTGTCATCCTTAGACTTAAAATCACTAGATATTCTAGTTGTGGATTATTGTGATCTTGGTAGCGTTAAACGCTACACCGTAACTGGGTAGTTATAAAGGCGTGTACTGGATACAATAAGAAGCAAGCTTAGAGATCGTAGTGGACGTAGATAGAATTTGTCCCTCCCACATAACGGGAGCAAATATCCTAGGCCACTCGAGGGATAGTGCTTATAGAATGTCTGGTCAGATTCAAATAAATCAATATGGGATATTGATGTTATTTGCACGAATAAGGCTATTCCATGGATCGAGAAACTATGGATTGGATATACGAGTGTGACTTGTATGTCTCGTGTCCAATCCGGATATAGTGACAAAGGGATGAGACAATTACTTGTACAAAAGGTTGTCAAGATGACTATTCTATTAGTTGGCTAGAATGGATGTTTTGCTAGAGACCGCTCCATATTAGCAAATAGTTGCTACCAACTAGATAGAACCTATGGGGTCACACGCTACATAGAGTTGAACTAGATTTGGGAATTAATTAATTGGATTAATTAATTAGAAGGATCACTTTGCAAACCCTTGCAAACTTAGTAGGGACTAATTTGCAAGGAAGGGACTAAATTGAATTCTAGTAGGACTAGAATAAGTCTTTTAGGTAGTTAACAAGGAGTTGTTGGACTATATAAAGGACCTTCCTTCCTTCCTTCCCACACAACTTATGCTCATAATTGAACATAACAAAGAGTGGGAGAGAACAAAAGGAGAGAGAGCAAGCAACAAGGAGGCCGACCGCCCCCTTGCCGCCGCCCCGTCCCCGTCGGCCAAAGGAGGCCGAGACCCTCCTATTGGGTCTCGTTTTGCGTGATTTCTTCTTCCTCTTCCTCTTCCGGGCTAGCACCAAGGACTTGGGAGATCTAGGATCAACTCTAGGCATGTATCAACTATAGAGAACGTGACACAATTGGCCTTTGAAGTCATCAAGGAGAACCCAAAGGTGTGTTTATGATTTCTAACCCTTACCATCGTTATGTCTCTTGACTTGTGATCCTTGGAGGGTTTTGCATGGTTTTATGTTTGTTTATGCTTCCGTTGTGCGATCCATGATTCAAAACCCTACAAGAGTATCTATTGACTTCAAGTCGAAGGACCACAATACCATTGTTACTACGAGAAGCGCTTGTGACTTTTTCATAACTTTTATGTAGGTACCAAACTCTTTCTTTCGCTTTAATTCCTTCTTAGGAACTCTTAGGGCTTAAATTTTCTCGCAAATTATACTTGCTTCTTACTTGTACCCTGGGTTACTTGGTTTAGTTCACTGTTAAACCTCACGTAAACTCATTTTTCTTTTTCTCTATCATAATGTCTACATCCGGTAGTGCTAAGAGGAGACGGGGAATAGTTATTGATGATCATCCCGTTTTCAATCCCGATGAGGATGTATTTATGAGTGAGGGGGAAAATGAGGTGAACAAGGGAGACGGTTCTGGAAACCGACGCCAGGTGCCTCCGTCTCCAATTCGTTATGAACTGAACCTGGATATGCCTCCACTTCTGGATATTGGGTTGAGGGGTAAGGCTCCTAAAGAGTTTGATCCCGGTTCTATCTGTAGTACCAAATTCTGCAACTTCAGGTTCGTTAGTGCGAATGTCCATAAGGCATATTACACTGACGCGTTCCTGAAGAGGGTAGGGACTCATGAAAAACCCCTCCCGCCAAGCGATAATATGCCAAAACATCTTAAGGATCTCTTCAAGAATGAGAGGCTAGACAGGTGGTTTAAGATTTTCAAGAAGTCTAGCTCTGCTCTTGCAAGAGAGATTCGTGTAAATGCTCGTTTCTATGACGAGGGAGAGGGTGATGATCAGAGGCAAGTGTATTGCCGGCGAGCCTATGTAGTTCTCACGCCCGAGACTAAAGCGGCCGCTATAAACTTCAAGCCTCTAAAGGAGGAAGTTTGTGCCTACCATGAGACCATTCGGAGGTTGGATGCTGTTGAGGTTGTGATCGCCTTTTTCTTTAAGGGGGTGCCTGAAGTGGGGTGGATTGAGGGACCCACTTTACCTGAGTGGATGGTTTCTAGGAAACTCGTACTTCCACGTGCGAGGTGGTTGTGCGAGCTTCTTGAGAACTGGGTTTTCGGTGTTACCGCTCAACCCACGTACTCCTTCCATCTTTGCACCATGGCTTAGTGTTTGTGGAGCGGTAAGCGTATTAATGTCCCGTACTTCATTTATCGTTTTCTTATGGAGAAGACTGTACGCTCTAACCGTAGATCTGCCGGTCACACTTGCCTTCTCCTAAAGCTAGCACAAGATGGTAAAAGCTAATCTTAGTGGTTTAGGGTATGACTCTACGGGAAAGAATAAGACCGATGCAGCGCGCACGTGGGAGAGAATACCCGACCCCCTGAAAGTCAAAGACCTGTTGCACCCCCACAGCCTAGAAGAGATGAGGCCACTAGCTCGGGCTCTAACATCGAGAGCCAGCTTACCATGATCACCCTCATGCTGGAGTCCCAGAGGCTCCAAGCTGATGAGGATAGAGCTAGGTCTAGGAGACAGTTTCAGCATATCCGGAGTAGTCACCGTCAGCTTGGCCGAGGTTTAGAGAGGTTGAGTTTGGATTGTGCTGAGCAGGGAGGCTGGATTCAGGACTTGGCCGCAGCGACCAATGTCCAGTTGCAGCACCCGCATACCTACAATGGACTGTTCCATTACCTGTCTGATGTATACCCAGAGTCGAGTCTGGACGCCCGAGCTGAGGACGATGCAACAACTCACTCCGACTAGACCCCACCAGTCCTATGCTTAGGCAGCCGAGTCCTCTTGATTTCACTTCCTTTTTCGTTGAGGACAATGAAGCGCTTAAGTGTGGGGAGATTTTTAGTTGTCCTCTAGTTAGCCCTTGCATAGCCTTGTTACATGTAGTTTAGTGAGTCAGTTTGCATGTAGATGTCAGTCGGTTAGATATGTGTTTGCATTTGCACGTTTATTTTATGCATTGTATATATTTGTTTGCACTTTTATTTATTTATTCCACCTACCCTATTTTGTTGATAATCGACTTGGCTAAGCATATAGAGTTAGGAAAATTAAAACAAAAACAAAGAAAAAAATGAAAAACCCTAAAAAAATTGAATTTTTTTGAGAAAGGGAAATCGAAGAGAGTGAATGTGGAGCGGACTCAATGATAGTATTCCCTAGGTAGTATGAAAATCTGAGGTGAAGTAGACGCGAGAATCTGGAGTAGGAAGGCTACAGGGCCAATGCACTTTAGAATTGTGAGTAGCTGTCTCTCAGACTAGTTATCCTACTAGCGCTACACCACCGTCACTTAGGTAGTCGTCAACCCTCCTCGTAGTGGCAACGGAACATCTGTGCGAGTGACTTTTATGGGGGCCTCACGTCCCGTCTCACAGCCTAGGTCCACTAGTTACCTCTTTTGATCCATTTACCCATTTATTCACAGTCTCTAGCCTAGGAAGTCGTTCCTTGTGACTTGCATCACTAGTTAGAATGGTCACTTCCTATGCGTCATGATAGAGGGAGTTGAGTTAGGGAGGTTCGATGAGGGTGAGGTTATTTGATACATCTTGAGTGGATTCTCTTACATGTCGTCTTTTGAGGGGATGTGAGGGTAAGTTAGAGACGGTAGCACACTTAGCTGTGGCGGTGAGTCGTGCCTTACACCACGATCACAGGTGGAGTACCGTAGTGCGTGATATTCTTTCTGCACGTCATGGGGTGGGGGTTGGTTGATCTTATAGGAGATCGTGCTTGTAATATTCTCTATATCTTAGGTGAAGAGGAGATCGGTTAGAAAATCCCGTTTACACATTGACTACCGGGTTTTGGATATGCTTTACATCGAGTGTGGGGGTGTCGACATCTATTTTGATTACATTACGATTTGACACATTCCACCCCTACGTTATCTATTTTGATATTTGATATCCTCGGATATTACTATTGTTAGTGTTGGATCCATGAGATTTGTTATATACATATGAAAAAAAACAGAAAAAAATAGAAATTGAAAGTGAAAGGGAATAAGGAGCTGAAATTGAACTTCATGAAGACCGGGGAGATTAGCTATGGATCTTGATCACTTCTTCACATTTTTGGCCGCGAGAACGGCGTTGCACCAAGATTGAGGGAATGAGGGCCGGAGTAGTTAGTTTCGGTGGGGTTCCTTAGATTTTGGTGAGGGAGTGTGAGAATCGGGTTTTGTGAGATATATCATGACGTCTAGGACTGCGCTTCTAAATATCTTGTCCTACCCATCCTAAGCCGTCAACATTTTAACCCGTGGATAAATAGCTCGGATGGTAAGTGCTAGGGATACGTTTGATGAGTGTGCGGAAGCAACTTATTTTGTGTTTGTGCCCGTTCTGTCTGACGAAACTGGCCGCAAGTTCTACCGATCACCGAAGTTATATAATCTTCTAGGGGATGTGAGAGTCTTATGACATGCCAGTTTATTCTTCGAGATTTCCCAATCTCTCTTAAAAAGAAAAAAATGTGTTCTTTAATTTATTGCATTGTACATACTTGAGTTGCATTGTACATATCATGTAGTTTGCATCGTCGTGTCTTTGTGTATTGAGTCGTGAGTCATGTTGGCTAGCGGAAAGTGAAGTATGCAAAGTGGTGGGTATGCATTGGTTTGGTTTTGGTATGTATGAAATGTCTCAAGTGTGGGGGTTTTTGAGCGTCGTTGTTGCTCGGGACGAGCAAGAAGGTAGTGTGGGGGAATTTTATATCGCCTTTTAGGAGCTATATTTCTTTAGCATTTACCACATGTTTAAGAGGTGTTTGGAGGGTTTTGAGCTAATATTGTTGAGATGAGCATGATTTATCACTTGTTCCTTTGTATGCGTAATGTTAGTCCAAGCATGTTCATTATGTTGATTTATGCTTAATTTGTTGGATTTAATCGCTTGGTATAGTTTTTGTTTCTGTATTTGACATGACATAGGGCTATTGGAGTGATTTGGAATCAAGAGCATGAACTTTGGAAGGAAGGAAGGGCAAGGAAAGAGGCTCGGGACCCAAAAGAAAGAGAGGTTGAAGATTCAAGAGGAGCAGCCCAGACCATTTCGGCCTGAAATGAGCCCGAAATGGTGGCCAAAATAAGGCATATTTTAGGCCGAAATGCTAGGCATTTGGGGCCGAAATAGGCAGATGAGATGTGCGGATTTTCGGGGGGGGGGGGGATGCAATTTTTGAAGATTTAGCTTCCCTACTCCAACCTAAAAACCAGAGGGATGTGAATAGACCTCAGTTGTGAGCCAATAACACTAAGGAGAGTAAGAAGAACACGTTGGGAGCATCATCAAGCAAGGAGACGAGCCCGGATCAACGCCATATCACAATTTTTAGCGTTTGATCTATTTTCTCTCTATGTCTTGTATGAACTATTCAAACGAGATGTTGATTTGTGTTATGAGTAGCCAAACTCATACATAGGCATCTATGGAGAGCCTAGGGTTTATGTTTTGATGATATTTTCCGGATTTTGGATGAACTTTCATGCTAGGGTTATGATTCAATGAAGTTTGTTTTGGTTTTCATCATGTTGAGTTCTTTCATTGACAGGCTAGGACTAAGATGTTTGATGTTGGTTATATATTTCTTCATGAAATCATGAACTAGGCTTAAAGACGGTCTTAGTAGTTAAATGTCTTGTTTATTGCGCTTAATCCTTAGTAATTTAGGAGTCATGACCTGAAATTACTATATAACTTGTGAGTGTGTGAAAGCAAATCTACCCTAGTTGGGATGAGTAAACGAGAATATTCTTAATCAATGAGACTGAGAAGTGATTTGAGTAGGAATGGCTAGAAGAGGGTATATTCAGTAGGATATAGTGAAGTGTACGTATGTAATGGTCTGAGAGGACATTATTCCGTGAACTATTGTTAGCCTACTAGAACATGGCGGTAGTTGAGTTGGCGTGAGAGGGACAAGTTGTTATTAATGTGTAGAGCGACAAGAGACCGATAGGTAATTGTCAGTGCCATTACTCATCTTAGCTAACTAAGAGTTTTCGTGTTAGAACATGGAATCCGGAATCGTCAAAACTGCCCTAGGTGATCTATAGATTGCCTAGTTTTCTCTCCTTTGATTTAATCTAAATCATTTCTTTTGCTTAATTCTATATTTAGTTTCTAGTCACTTGATTGAGGATGACAACACTCAAACTGCAAACATTTTTTACCTGTTACTAGTTAGTTTAAGTAGTTGTTAGACTTAGAAAAGTAAGCACCTTCCCTTGGGTTCGATAACTCGGAGTCCTAAATACTCCATTATATTACTTGACCGTATACTTGCGCAGCAACGCGTAATACAGACGCGTCAGATGTCACCAAGATCAAAGAGCAAAAATGGTTTATGGATTGTGGTTGCTCAAGACACATGAGTGGAAAGAGATCTCTATTCTCAGAACTGAAAGAGCAATCAGAAGAATCAATTACACTTGGTGACAAAGGCAAATGCAACATTCTTGGTATTGGTAAAGTTAGTACAAATTTTGAAAATTCTATTTCTGATGTATATCTAGTTGATGGTTTGAAATTTAATATGCTTAGTGTATCTCAACTTTGTGACAATGGCAACAATGTTATCTTTGATAAAGAGAAATGTGTGGTGCAGAATGAGAAATCTGGCAATTGCATCCTCACAGCCTCTAGATCAAACAATGTTTATACTTTTCAAACTAACAAAGTTGCAGGTGAAAACTTGAAGTGTCTCAAGGCCTTGAAAGAATATTCAAATCCTAGGCACAGAAAACTGGGACATATTAGCTTGCATACCTTGAAAAATTTAGTTTCCAAGAACTTAGTAAGAGGCTTACCCTCTATCAAGTTCAAATATGAAGAAGTTTGCAAGGCATGTGCACAAGGCAAGCAAACTAGAAGCTCATTCAAGCCAAAGAACTTTGTAAGTACTACTAGACTCATTGAACTATTTCATATGGATCTCTGTGGTCCTATGAGAACTCCAACTCCAAAGGGTAAGAAGTTTATGCTTGTTATTTTTGATGATTTCTCTAGATACACTTGGGTAATGTTTCTTAAAGAAAAATCTGAAGCTCTATTTGAATTCTCAAAACTTTGTAGAGAACTTCAAACTTTGAAAAACCTACCTATTGCTTCAATCAGAAGTGATCATGGTAGAGAATTTGATCAACTTGAGTTTGATGTTTTCTGTTCCAAGCATGGCATCTCTCACAACTTTTCTGCTCCTAAAACTCCTCAACAAAACGGAGTAGTCGAAAAAAAGAACAGAACTCTTGAAGATATGTCAAGAACAATGCTTCTGGAAAACCAGTTGACAAAGTATTATTGGGCAGAAGCTGTGAATACAGGAAACTATATTCCTAACAGGTGCTTAATCAGACATATTCTGAAGAAGACCCCCTATGAGCTGTTCAAAGGAAGAAAGCCAAACATTTCTTACTTCAAACCATTTGGTTGTACTTGTTTTGTCCACAATAATGGTAAGGACAAATCTCAATCTGAACAAGCATGATTCAGATACTGACGAAGAGTCCTCAAAAGGATCCAAAGAAATGTCACAGGAACAGGACATGCATTTTCAAGGCCTTGACAAAGGTTCAAAGCCTTGAAACAGAATCTCCACATAAAACAGGAGAAAAAGCTACTACTTCAAGTTCTCAGAGACATGAAAAGAAAACTGGAGAGCCTGAAACATGGACACCAAGAAATATATTCAAATATATCTCATCTCATCCTGCTGATAACATTATTTCTGATCCAACCGCTGGTACACAAACCAGATCATAGTTGAAAAATCTATGTGCTTTTAATGCTTTTATTTCTCTTGTAAAGCCTAAAACTGTGAAGGAAGCATTACAAGAAGCAGACTGGATTATAGCTATGCAAAGTGAACTCAATTACTTTTAAAGGAACAAAGACTGGAATCTAGTTCCTCTACCAAGAATTCAGTCTGTCATTGGCACCAGATGGGTATTGAGAAACAAGTTATATGAGAATGAAAAGGTAATGAGGAACAAAGCTAGATTGGTAGCTCAAGGTTACAATCAAGAAGAAGGTATTGACTATGAAGAAACTTTTGCTCCTGTTGCCAGTTTAGAAGCAATTAGAATTCTACTTGCATTTGCATCTCACAAAAACATGAAACTATTTCAAATGGATGTGAAGTGTGCTTTTCTAAATGGCTATCTGCAAGAAGAAGTTTATGTTGATCAACCTCCAGGTTTTGAAAACGACAAGTTTCCAGATCATGTTTACAAACTTGACAAAGCTCTTTATGGTTTAAAACAAGCTCCAAGAGCTTGGTATGAAAGGTTGTCAAAGTTTCTACTTGAAAATGATTTCAAAAGAGGATTGGTAGACAAGACCCTTTTAATAAAGACTCATGAGAAAGATATGCTTGTAGTTCAAATTTATGTTGATGATATTCTGTTTGGAGCTACTAATAATCTCTGCGCAAGGAATTCTCAAGTCTTATGAGCAGAGTTTGAAATGAGCTTGATGGGAGAATTGAACTTCTTCCTTGGAATTCAGATTCATTAAATGAAGAAGGGCATATTCCTACACCAAATCAAGTACACAAAGGAATTGCTAAGAAAGTATAATATGTATCAATCCAAAGAGATTAAGACTCCATGATTTCTACATTGTTTTTAGACAAGGATGAATCTGGTAAGAGTGTGAATGTGAAAGAGTATAGAGGTATGATTGGATCATTACTCTACCTCACATCTAGTAGACTATCATGTTCAGTGTGTGCATGTGTGTTAGATTTCAAGCTGATCCTAGAAAATCACACTTGACTGCAGTTAAAAGAATTTAGATATCTCAATGGTACCAAAGACTTCGGGATTTGGTATCCTAAACATTCTAACTTCTCTTTGTGTGGTTATTCTGATGCTGATTTTGCAGGATATAAAGTTGATAGAAAGAGTACATCAGGGTGCTGTCAATTTCTTGGATCATCTTTAATCAGCTGGCATTCAAATAAGCAAAACTCAGTTGCACTATCAACAGCCGAAGTTGAATACATAGCAGCTGGAGCTTGTTGTTCTCAAGTGTTATGGATAGCACAACAAATGAGAGATATTGGATTTGATTTCAGAGATATATCTATCAAGTGTGACAACACAAGTGCAATACCAATTACAAAGAATCCAGTTCAGCATTCAAAAACAAAGCACATTGATGTTACACATCACTTCAACAGATATCATGCAGAGAAAGGTGATATTGTTCTTGAATTTGTTTCTACTAACTTGCAATTTGCAGATATCTTCACTAAACCATTGGCATATGAAAGGTTCTCAGCCTTAAGATTTGAATTAGGCATGCTAAATAAGGAAGCTTTGGTTTAGGGGGAGAATCAGGTAAGTTTTATGTGTTTCAAAGGTTTGAACTAATTTTCAAAGCCTTGAAAATCCTTTCAAAGGTTTGAGTATGAGTTCTTTACATGATACAACTTTTCAAGGCCTTGAAACCCTTTCAAATGCATTAAAAATAAGACTGCATGTTAATTAGTCAATAATTCTGGATCTTTCAATGTTGGGTGTTATCTTTGTAGATAATTGCTCAATGTTGCCCCTCAATTTTTGAAAACCCCTTTTTAGCTAAAATAGTATTATATCTTTTATTTCCAACGGCACACACAATTTTTAATCTTTTTTTATCAGATCTTCAAAGATCAGAGAAAATATTTAGTTTCATTTTCAAATTGAAACTCTATTCTATTTATCTCTTTCTTTCTCTCCTTCGTATCTATCCTACCTCTCTCTTCTTCTCCAAACCCTAATGAGCACCAGAAGAGCATCAGACGGAATCAAGATGGCTGGTGGTTCAAAGGAAACAGAGAACAAAAGAAAGATCATTGTGGAAGAGGTTCAGACCATTAGTGGGTGTTCCAGTTCGAAAACCCTATTGCAGAATACATAGCTCCTCCTCCTCCCAAGAAGAAGGCCAAGAAAGATGAGACCCCAGTGTCCAGCAAGAAGAAGAGAAGACAGTGGATACTGCAGCAGAAAAACAGAAGGGTATTAAGATTGGTAGCCCAAAGAAGTCAAAGAAGATGGCTGACAAAGAAGACAAGGGAAAAGGAAAGGAAAAGGTAACACATGATGAACCAGAAGGTGAACCATATGAGAACATAGAAAAGTCACTGCGGATCTATTCAAAGAAGAATAAATCCACTGGTAAGAAATCATATCCTTATAGTACATGGTTTATTACTAATGTTGCTAAAGGTCAGTGGCTTGATGGATTTGCTTCTAGACCAGTTGCTTTCTGTAGTCTGGTTAGTATGCATATGTTACTGTTGGAATAGATGCCCTAGAGGCAATCTAGTTAGTACGAATTTATTTTTTGCTAGAACATTCAATGTATTGTTTATTGGATATTTAATATAATGAAGTCCTTAGATTTACAATTGTCTTGTTTATCTTAAATATCCCTAGTCCAGTATAATGATTAATAGGACGATCATCTATAGACTAGTATGGGGTTGGATTGATATAGAGATATCATGATCCAACACATGGGTGTGCATTAAGGGTAATGGCGCACCGGATTGACCCATCTCCTAGAAGGCTACATACACGTTATGTTAAGTCACAAGTGCTTCTCGTGGTGCAACGGTATTGTCATCCTTAGACTTGAAGTCGCTAGATATTCTAGTTGTGGATTATTGTGATTTTGGTAGCGCCAAACGCTACACCGTAACTGGGTAGTTATAAAGGAGTGTATCGGATACAATAAGAAGCAAGCTTAGAGATCGTAGTGAACGTAGATAGAATTTATCCCTCCCACATAACGGGAGAAAATATTCTAGGCCACTCGAGGGATAGTGCTTATAGAATGTCTGGCCAGACTCAAATAAATCAATATAGGATATAGATGTTATTTGGACGAATAAGGCTATTCCCATGGATCGAGAAACTATGGATTGGATATACGAGTGTGACTTGTATGTCTCGTGTCCAATCCGGATATAGAGACAAAGGG
Source organism: Linanthus parryae (assembly GCA_023055425.1). Taxonomy (NCBI): domain Eukaryota; kingdom Viridiplantae; phylum Streptophyta; class Magnoliopsida; order Ericales; family Polemoniaceae; genus Linanthus; species Linanthus parryae. The sequence goes on along the minus strand of JALGPY010000011.1, from coordinate 25,808,899 downwards.
ATGAGACAATTACTTGTACAAGGTTTGTCGGATGACTATTCTATTAGTTGGCTAGAATGGATGTTTTGCTAGAAACCGCTCCATATTAGCAAATTGTTGCTACCAACTAGATAGAACCTATGGGGTCACACGCTGTATAGAGTTGAACTAAATATGGGAATTAATTAATAGGATTAATTAATTAGAAGGATCACTTTGCAACACCTTGCAAACTTAGTAGGACTAATTTGCAAGGAAGGGACTAAACCGAATTCTAGTAGGACTAGAATGTGTCCTTTAGGTAGTTGGCAAGGATTTGTTGGACTATATAAAGGATGCTCCTTCCTTCCTTCCCACACTTATGAGCCTTTAGTTCATAACTTGAGTGGGAGAGAACAAAAGGAGAGAGAGCAAGCAAGCAAAGGAGGTCGACGGCCCCCCTTGCTGCCGCCCCCTTCCCGTCGGCCCAACAAGGAGGACGCCACCTCCTTGTTGCCTCGTGTTGCGTGATTTCTTCTTCCTATTCCTCCGTTCCGGGCTAGCACCAAGGATAAAGAAGATCTAGATCTCGACTCTAGGCGTAGATCAACTATAGAGAACGTGACACAATTCACGTTACAAGTCATCACAGGAGAAACCCTAAGGTGTGTAACATGATTTCTTCACTTACCATCTTTATGTCTCTTGTCCTGTGATCCTTGGAGGGTATTGCATGGATGAATTATGTTGTTACGCTGTGTATACATGATCAAAACCCTAAAGTGGTATCAGAGCCATAGGTCGTAGAGCATAAACGTGGTTTATGTGTTACGTTTTGATAGTTTTACACTTTAAATTTATTGTTTATCGCGTAAAAAAAGATAAATCAAGCATATGATGCAATTTGTCAATAACCATTCATAACAAGACCTAGTTTTTGCATTGATGCATGAACTAGTGAGTTTGAGAAAGTTTAGGATCTTAGATCTAGAGTTTGGGCATCCTATGGAAAGAAGGAGTTCTTTTCACACAAGGAAACAACCAAACTTGGGCACCAAGCAAGGGAGTTGTTTTGGAAACAATCCCAAAGGAGGTTCGGCCCCCTAGGGGACCGCCCCTCCTTGCTAGCCGCCCAAGCAAGGGACGGCCAAGGGGCCGAGTCAGCCCTAGCCCGCGGCCTAGCCGCGTGGGCTAGGGGCCGGTCGGCCCAAGGCCTTGGTGGTCCTCTTTTGGGGTCCGGGCAATTTGATTGTTGGGCCCCATGGACCGTTTTAACCCTAAAAAATCCTAAAATCAATTAAAACTGACCAAGCGCGTTAAAATTGAATTTTAACTGTTTATGTGCTATTTGCATGGTGATTGGATATGGCCTTAGGATGTGGTTTGGTGTGATTGTTTAATTTTGTGGTTTGGTTTACGGCCTGCGAGCTGATCAATTAATTATAATAATTAATTAGGGTTTTATGGCCTGCGAGCCAATTTTTTTCTCAACTTGTGAGATTTATTTTATTTAGTATAGTAGTTAGCTAGTGCTAGATAGAATAGATTGTTAGCCAAGATTGAAGAAATGAAGCCCAAAGCCAAAGGAAGCAACTAAAGATGGAGCATGGAGGATTCCACATGACTATGAAGGATGGACCAAAAGATGAAGACGCATGGAGATGTGTTTGCTTTTAGGGTTCATAGATAATTCAATTGGCTTGGAATTATCTTAGTCTAGAAAAGGCCATATTCACATCACGTTTTATTTTGTTTTGTGGTTGTTTATTTTATTGTCTTATTATTTTGTGGTTGATGTATGGATGATGCATTCAATTAGGATAATAAGATAATTAGACAACCCGGTTCTCTTATTTAGAGTTGTGTCCAAACTCAAATAGATAGATCAGTTGATATGGATCAACAAACAATTAAAATTGAATTTCAAAATCCCTCAAAATTCAAATATTGCGTTTTGTCTTCTCGTTATTTAAACACTCGTCATCATCATGATTTATCAAAATCGTGCGTGTCAAAGCATGGCGACTTGGTTAATAATGATGTGGTGCGATGGCACACCTCGTGTGCAAATTGTTTAAGTAAGAGGTTGGACGCAACTAAGTGTTTAATGGGATTAAAACCTAGAGACAATCAATTGGGATTATCCATGCGGATGGATAAATAAGGAGTTATTTGCCCAATTGAACCAAGAGTTGCATAAAGGATGCAATTGGAATTGTTCCTACCTAAAGTAGTCAAATTATGGGTGAGTGACACGTTTCAACCACAAGTGTATGGCCGTCGTGTGTAGTAATATCCGGAAATCCGGGTTTATCGAACCCAAAAGACTTGTCGTGACTAATTAGTATGATTAACTTTTTGTGGGCTAGCAATTGAGAGTTTTCTAAACTAAATAATTAAAAAGATAAAACAAATATTTAATTATTGAGATTTAATATAGGAGGAACAACCAGGACACCTCGTTTGGGGGATTGCTAGGATTTTCTTGTTGACGGTGTCTATGATTTGTGAAACACAGACAAAATTCACTTTTCTAATCGAGCAATACTAACTCACCGAGTTACCAAGTGAGCTTCCTATGCCTAGGTTAGATTAAAACCGAGTTACCAAGTTCTAATTATCCCTAAACATGCATTAACGATGAATTCTACTCTAACGATCCCATTCGACGTAGCCGAGTTACCAAGCCTATGAACGGGGGATTGTTTGATTTTCTGGTTTAACAATTACCGAGTTACCAAATAATTGCAAACTAAGTTCTAGCTAACAAGACGTATCCAATTAACTAGATGGGATGAAGATCACAAAACAACCATAGCAAACGTAAAATCATCAATTAGGTTTATCAAAACATGAATCTCATTTCATAAAACGCATAATCAATGTGAAAACCCTAACCCCAAATTCGGGTCCTGATCTAAGAAGTTTAGCTACGCATATTCATGATCACAAATACAAGAGTTTGTGTGATCATGATAAAAAAACAAAGAAAATAAGGAGAAAAGAGATCAAACAAGGTTTCACAAGCTCCACGATGTGATCCAAGCTCCCAGTTGATGTCCCGTCCTTCAATAATGCGTCTCTCCTCTGAGAATATGACCTAATATGTCTAAAATACGTTCCCTAAGAGTCCCGGGTCAATTAGGAAAGTTTTAAGTATCGTTTCCTTAATTTGGGCCGCCTCTGCACAGTGTCTTCGTACGAAGACTTTTCTCTTCGTAGGAAGAGTCTTCCTGCGAAGACATTTTCTCTTCGTGGGAAGGGTCTTCGTAGGAAGAGTCTTCGTACGAAGACTTTTTATCTTCGTAGGAAGGTCTTCCCAGATAGATACTGCAAGCTGTTTTAGGAACACATTTTAAGCAACTCAAAATTTGGCTAAGTATAATCTCTTCGTACGAGGACAATTCTCTTCGTACGAAGAGAAGTCTGGGTCACCCAAAAACATCCTTTTTCGACTAATTTCCGATTCCTTGCCCGCGCCTTTGCTACCTTAAGTATCTCCTCGACCTCGAGAATCCTTTTATGCTATAAAACATTTCCAAATTTCGGGGAACCCTTCATTCATCAATTTAGCCCCTCGAAAGGCGTGTTTGGCATTTTCGGATGCTTTTGGCCGCGTTTTATCTCTTTGAGCATCCCTTTTGACATAACTTTTTTGTCCGGATTCCGATAAATGTGATTTTGGCACCTTTGGATTCCTTTTGCGACGTAGACTTCATCCGTGTAAATAAATTCCCGTTTCCAGATCATTTTCTCGTTTTTCTCAATTATTGCCTAATATTTGGCGAAAACATCCAAAACGCGCCAAATTCGTCTTTTCTTCTATTCCGAAGCTCGTTTCTTCTCTCCACTTGATTCCCTCATACGTAATTCCTGTTAAACAACAACACGAACACTACCGCGACGATCAAATGTGATAAATTATCAAAATCATACTCAAAACCATTAAGAAACGCCCGGATTGTGCATTAAAGCTCAAAAATATCCAAAAGTGCATTTTCTTCTCAAATTAGCCCAAAATCCATCACTTTGCACCGAAACACACACAAATAACAATGTGAAACATACGTAGGATAACTCTTATTAAGGAGTTATCAGATACCCCCACACTTGACATTTGCGCGTCCCGAGCAAAGTCTCATCTACTGCATTTAACTGTATATTAGCCGACAAGACACAAATGACTCTAACATGACTCAAGACACAACAATGCAGCCATATGATGCAAATGCAAATTCTAGACTCTATATTAACACAACACACAAAGCGCTTTAAATCTTTCTTTTTCGTAAGATCAGGCAATCTCCCTCTCATCAACTGAAAATCATCAAACTCTCACTAATCCTTTTTGAAAATCATATACACGTAGCAAGAATTTGAAATAAAAATTTGATTTAGTGCAAAAGCTCACTAAGGTGTCCCCTTTCTTCCACCAATTCAAGCCAAGACACAAGCACGTCCTAAGCTTCATTGGGTCTAGTTAAGCTCAAATTTCACTGTAGCCTTTCTTCGCCGAATCATCTGAGGTTTTCAGACCCTCTTAGCCTTTATTGCGTTTGAATGCAAATTATCCCGGTGAAGGGAGTCACAACTCCTGTGAAATAAGGCTTGACTCTAGTTTTCCTCTCTAGCTCTACTTGGATGGAATCCAAATTTTCCGTGTGACCGGAAGCACATTAGGTTGTTTCTCCTTGAAGCACATTTTTTCTTTTATTTTTCTTTTTCCAGATTTTCTCATTTTCTTTTCTTTCCTCCTCTGTTTTTACAACCGTGCAATAGAGCATAAAGAGCGTGGGATTTTTCGGTTAACTCTTGTGACCACCGTAAGGGATGGTGGTGTACGCCCCCCAACTTCACTTAGGCTGAGGCAACCGTACCACATGAAACCAACTCTACACGAAGGTCCACCCCAGATCAACAAGAGACCACAAGTTTCCACTTGAAAACAGAATATTCAGCTACAAGCAAAACTCAATCTAATTAGCACACTATAGGAAACGTAGGTATACTTTACATGTCACTCTTTCACAACTTCCAAAAATTCCCAGGACATCCTTAGTGAAACATCTACACAAAATAAAAAAATAAAATTTTTCCTACTACGGCACTTCCTACTCAAAAGGATTCATTCACTAAGCTCTCTTCAGTTTCAAGATCTTCAATTGACTTTTTCTCAAATTTTTAATTTTCTATTTTTTATGGATTTCCTATTTTTATATATTTTTTGTGGATTTTTCATAAAATCCTAACTCTATATGCAAGGCTTAGACTCGGAAAAAAACAAAAAATTGACTCTGCACAAACTTTTTGTTTGGTGGGTGTACTCAATCATTTAAAAGTGCAAACAGTATTTAAATCTACTCTACAATAAGACAATATAAGGAAAAACATAACATAAACCACAATACTGACTCACAATACAACCTAGACACATCCTACATGTAACTGGCTATGCAAGACACATGGCTAATAGACAATTAAACCACCCCCACACTGAATGCTTCGTTGTCCTCAACGAATTTAGAAATTAAACATAGGACTCAGCAATCAATGTGTAGGGCCAATAGATGAGATGGAGCTGACATATACAAAAGAAACACATAATTTTAGCTAAAGGAAGAAATACTCACAACCACCTCGAGGGCGGGGACGAAATCCACTCCAAGCAATCCCCAAGCACTAATGGTGCCACCGTGCTCCTATATAGTCAGTGTGTTCTCGCACACCGGGGTCGACTGCCTCCTCTGCTAAAATCCATGTCTAAAGAATCCCCAACTCGCATGCACGAGTCCCTATGACGGTCATGTGTGTCATGGCACACCGGGGTAGATTCTCCCATAATCTGCTCAATTATGTCACTTGGAAACAAATGTTAGTCCCTCTCTCTCTCATCTCTCAAAATAAATAAACAAAACACATGCAACTGTATTAAAAACGCACTCCCTACTTTAAGCAAATAAATATTTTGGATTGCCTCCCAACAAGCGCCGGGTAATTTAAGGTCGACGACCCGACCCAGTTACCTCAAAAGATGTTTAGGAGATTTTTCTCTCCACTTTTTCTTCTTCCACCATCGCTTCTCTCTTTGTCTCTTCTCGAGTGAGCATGCACGAGATGCATATGGTGCAAAGAAATTGTAGAAGATAGCCTCAAAAAATTTCGTTCTTTTATGCTTCCACTCCTTGATCACCAGTCTTCTTGGGAATTCATCCACCACATCATGACCCCTTGTACCTCTCCTCTTCTTCTTCTTCTTATTCCAATTTTTCACAATCAATGCCATTGAGGACTGTTCATGTGCAAATATAATCCCACGTGGCACAGTAATGGCAAGGAGTGTCGTCTTGACTGCTTCCTTTCCTAGTGTTTGTCTTGGTATCACATGTGGCAATTCATGTATTGCATACAACTGGGGTCTTTGGTCTTTCTCATGTGATTCACCCAGTTTTATGATCTCCAAGAGATATGGATTAGGCGGAGAAACTTCATGATACTTGTCCTTGCAAACATCTCCCTGCGGTAATTCCTTAGCTTCATGACTTTCTTCAAAGAAAATATCTTCAGTGGGCCATAAGCTAGCGATGTCCACACTCTCCCATACACGCCACGACTCCGGAATTATGCGAGGCACAAGTTGTATAGGCTTCACAATATCATCCCAATCTGAGTCCGACTCCGAGTCTGAAGTAGCCCGAGGATCTATTACTTCATGATGAACAACATTGTAGACATAGACCTCTGGGGGTTCTTCGTCTTCCTCTTCGCACTCCTCAACTAAGCCAGGAATGATGCTACTTGGCCCATCGTCATTATCTTCATATGCCAATGCACTCGAAAGTTTTGCCAAGTGTTGTCCCTTCAGCTGGAGAGTTTCATCCATCCTATCAATCCCTTCCTCAATTCTGTCCATCTGAGCTATCATGAGCTTCAATATTTCTTTCATCTCCTCATCTTCTTGATTGCAAAGAGGAGGGGTGTACATATCTCCATAGGAGTAGTACGGTGAATAGCCTGGAGCTTGCCCATAGAAATTCTGTCCCCACATGATCACCAAGATACCTGCACAATAATTCGCTAGGAAGCAGGTGGATCAACAAATAAATAAACAAAAGCAAAAATAAAATTCCCTAAAGTTAATAATTCTAACTAATTCAACCGAAGTCCCCGGAAACGGCGCCAAAAACTTGACACGTTTCAACCACAAGTGTATGGCCCTCGTGTGTAGTAATATCCGGAAATTCGGGTTCATCGAACCCAAAAGACATGTCGTGAACTAATTAGTATGATTAACTTTATGTGGGCTAGCATTTAAGAGAGTTTTCTAAACTAAATAATTAAAAAGATAAAACAAATATTTAATTATTGAGATTTAATATAGGAGGAACAACCAGGACACCTCGTTTGGGGGATTGCTAGGATTTTCTTGTTGACGGTGTCTATGATTTGTGAAACACAGACAAAATTCACTTTTATAATCGAGCAATACTAACTCACCGAGTTACCAAGTGAGCTTCCTATGCCTAGGTTAGATTAAAACCGAGTTACCAAGTTCTAATTATCCCTAAACATGCATTAACGATGAATTCTACTCTAACGATCCCATTCGACGTAGCCGAGTTACCAAGCCTATGAACGGGGGATTGTTTGATTTTCTGGTTTAACAATTACCGAGTTACCAAATAATTGCAAACTAAGTTCTAGCTAACAAGACGTATCCAATTAACTAGATGGGATGAAGATCACAAAACAACCATAGCAAACGTAAAATCATCAATTAGGTTTATCAAAACATGAATCTCATTTCATAAAACGCATAATCAATGTGAAAACCCTAACCCCAAATTCGGGTCATGATCTAAGAAGTTTAGCTACGCATATTCATGATCACAAATACAAGAGTTTGTGTGATCATGATAAAAAAACAAAGAAAATAAGGAGAAAAGAGATCAAACAAGGTTTCACAAGCTCCACGATGTGATCCAAGCTCCCAGTTGATGTCCCGTCCTTCAATAATGCGTCTCTCCTCTGAAAATATGACCTAATATGTCTAAAATATGTTCCCTAAGAGTCCCGGTCAATTAGGAAAGTTTTAAGCATCGTTTCCTTAATTTTGTCCGCCTCTGCACAGTATCTTTGTATGAAGACTTTTCTCTTCGTAGGAAGAGTCTTCCTGCGAAGACATTTACTCTTCGTAGGAAGGGCCTTCGTAGGAAGAGTCTTCGTACGAAGACTTTTTCTCTTCGTAGGAAGGTCTTCCCAGATAGATACTGCAAGCTGTTTTAGGAAGACATTTTAAGAAACTTAAAATTTGGCTAAGTATAATCTCTTCGTACGAAGAGAAGTCTGGGTCACCCAAAAAGATCCTTTTTCGACTAATTTCCGATTCCTTGCCCGCGCCTTTGCTACCTTAAGTATCTCCTCGACCTCGAGACTCCTTTTATGCTATAAAACATTCCCAAATTCCGGGGAACCCTTCATTCATCAATTTAGCTCCTCGAAAGGCGTGTTTGGCATTTCCGGATGCTTTTGGCCGCGTTTTATCTCTTTGAGCATCCTTTTTGACATAACTTTTTCGTCCGGATTTCGATAAATGTGATTTTGGCACCTTTGGATTCCTTTTGCGACGTAGACTTCATCCGTGTAAATAAATTCCCGTTTCCAGATCATTTTCTCGTTTTTCTCAATTATTGCCTAATATTTGGCGAAAACATCCAAAACGCGCCAAATTCGTCTTTTCTTCTATTCCGAAGCTCGTTTCTTCTCTCCACTTGATTCCCGCATACGTAATTCCTGTCAAACAACAACACGAACACTACCGCGAAGATCAAATGTGATAAATTATCAAAATCATACTCAAAACCATTAAGAAACGCCCGGATTGTGCATTAAAGCTCAAAAATATCCAAAAGTGCATTTTCTTCTCAAATTAGCCCAAAATCCATCACTTTGCACCGAAACACACGCAAATAACAATGTGAAACATACGTAGGATAACTCTTATTAAGGAGTTATAAGTGACTTGCCAAAGCAAGCTCATGAGGAGATGAAACATGGATCTTGGCCCACTAGAAAATATAATGATATTTTCCGCATTAATATCTTGAGGGTTATTAATCCGTAGAAAAATAGTGGGAGCGATATTTGGTAAACTAGCCATTATTGAATATAGTCAAAAATTCCTAAATACTAAAACTTGCGTATTTTCCTTTTTGTAGAATTCCAAATGGCAAACAACTCATCGAGTTCACAATATTCCCTACGATCTGTCCTTGAGAAGGACAAGATCTCTGGAACCAACTTCCTTGATTGGTACAGAAACTTGAGAATTTTTCTCAAGCAAGAGAAGAAACTATACGCAATAGAGGAGCAAGTTCCAGCAGGTCCATAGAATAATACCCCTGCAGCCCTAAAGGCATATCAAAAGCGTGTTGATGACGCTAATGATGCGGCCTGCCTTATGCTATGCACCATGACTTCTGAGCTTCAGAAGCAACACGAAAACATGAATGTTGTCGATATGATCGAGCATCTGAAGCAGCTCTTCCAAGAGAAGGCAAGGGTTGAGACGTATGAGGTCTCTAAGGCATTGTTCAAGTGTCATCTAGCAGAAGGGAACCCGGTGGGACCCCATGTACTCCGTATGATCGGGTACCTGGAGAATCTCGGCCGACTGGGGTTCCCGGTTGGCCAAGTTGGCAACCGATCTCGTGTTGCAATCGTTGCTCGAGAGTTATGGACAGTTCGTCATGAACTATAACATGAACGAGATCGTTAAACCACTGCCATATTTGCTCAATATGTTGAGGACAGCTGAACAAAGCATCAACAAGGGTAAGGGCAAGGCCATTATGATGGTGCAGAAAGGAAAGGGCAAAAGGTTTGCCTCATCCTCGAAGGGCAAAGGCAAGTCGGTTGCCAAGTACAAGGAACCTGCCCTTAAACCTATTGGTGGCATTGCCAAAGGTGTGACTAAAGGTGAGTGTCACTACTGCAGTCAGCCTGGACACTGAAGGAGGAACTGCCCAAAATATCTGGAGGACAAGAGGCTTGGATAGTGATTCCACCACCACCAGGTATTTTTGTTGTAGATGTCAATTTAACTATCTCTACATCATGGGTATTAGATACTGGATGTGGATCTCACATTTGTCGAAATGTGCAGTATCTAAAGAGAAGTAGAAGATTGGCTAAAGGGGAGATAGATCTGCGCGTTGGGAATGGAGCAAAAGTTGCTGCGTTAGCCATGGGCGTATGCGAGCTATCTCTGCCTTCAGGATTAGTTTAATAATTAAATAATTGCTATTTTGTGCCTGCTATGAGCAGAAACATTATTTCTATTTCTTGTTTGGACAAGGAAGGTTTTATTATTTCAATATAGAACAATTGTTGTTCCCTTTATTTTAATAATATTCACTATTGTAGTGCGCAATTATTTAATGGACTGTATGTCCTTGATCTAAGCAATCATGTCTACAACATAAACACAAAGAGGATTAAAATACATGATTTAAATCATGCTTACCTATGGCACTGTCGTTTGGGCCATATAAACGAGAAGCGTGTATCTAGACTACATAAGGATGGATTACTAGACCCATTTGATTTTGAATCATATGAGACATGTGAGACTTGTTTATTGGGAAAAATGACAAAGTCCCCTTTCAATAAGAAAGGAGAGAGGACTAGTGAGCGATTGGTGCTCATACATACTGATGTGTGTGGGCCATTTGCCACGCCTCCCAGGGGTGGTTACGTCTACTTCATTACATTTACTGATTACTGTAGATATGGATTTGTGTACCTTATGAGGGCCAAATCTGAATCCTTTGAAATGTTAAAAGAATTCAAAAGTGAAGTTGAGAAGCAACTTGGCAAAAGTATCAAGGCTCTATGATCGGATCGTGGAGGAGAATACTTGAGCCAATATTTTGACGACTATCTTAGAGAGTGTGGGATCATGTCCCAACTCACTCCACCCGGAACGCCACAATGGAATGGCGTGGCCGGAGGAGGAATTGAACCCTATTGGATATGGTTCGATCTATGATGTGTCAAACCGATCTTCCATTATCATTTTGGGGCTATGCTCTATTAAGTGCAGCTTTCACCATTAACCGTGTTCCATCTAAATCAGTCATGAAGACACCACATGAGATGTGGAGTGGGAGGCGTCCCACTCTGTCGTTCATGAAGATTTGGGGTTGCGATGTCTATGTAAAACGTTTACAATCAGACAAGTGACACGATCTCTTACGTGTACACGCAAGTGCACGGTCTAAGTAATAAAGATGAGTTTTAAGATCCGGTTGTCGAACTCACAGGGACAGTCTTGAGATTATTGAGCTAGACAATTAATTTAAAGTTAAAGTAACCAGAGGAAGAAATTGGTTGATCTAAGAGTTCTTCACCCTCAACAAGTGACTAAAATTTAAATAACAAGCTAGACGAATATTTATACTATTTTCTGATTAACACGAATACGGAGAACACTAGATAGTTTTAGGGTCCCTAGGGCATTTTTTTTTACGATTTGAAACACTCTACCTACGTCTAATTATACCGGGTCACACTCATTACGATCTTTCGTCGATCTCACGCAAATCTACGTTTCGGTCTACTTCGGGTCCTGTCGGTCCACCTCTGTCTACCGTTACGTTCTAGTCACCTAGCCAGGTTCACTCACCGGGTCCTGTCGGTCCACCGATTACGCTAATCCTAACTAAGTATAACCGAAACAACCCACACACAGTCATTCAAGTCTCTATCTCCTGTCGGTCTCAAGAAACTACAAGAATGTCAACAAAGTTCTTCACGAATTCGGGCTCGTTCACTGTCGTGCAACAACGTAGATAACTAGCATGTATTGGGTGATCAGACCAAACAAACTAAAAATTGAGAACAAGAACTTGTCAAATAACTAGAACAATACGTAGAATTAAGCTCAAGACATGAATCAATGCACCAATCCGAATAATCTAAACAAAACCCTAGTTCTCCATAAACTATCTAGCTATGAAAGCATAGCTAGACATAATCTTGTTAAGTTCTACAAAGTTCTCCATGAAATTGGTAAAACGAGAGAGGGAAAAGATCAAACGCGAAATCAGGAGCTTCACCGTCGTCCTCTTCTTGGTCTTTTTCTTCGTTTTTTTTGTTGAATGACGTAGAACAGCCTCTTTTTTGTCTAAGTCATCCCTTTATAAATCTGACCCGTAGCTCCAAGTAAAATTCTCCTTTTTTCACTTTAGCCCCTCCAAGATGGGGGAACTTCTCCTCAACCCTAGGGCTTAAATAAACCCACGCAGCTTTTCCTTCATTTACTTTCCTCCTAATTGCACACTTTTGCCTCCAGCCAGATAAATCACCGCCTGAGAGCTTATGTTCATACAAATCAGCAGAAGGTTGTGCGAACACTTTCGGAATATTTCCAAGTATTTATGTTCGCACGAACGAATCACTCATCGTACGAACACCTCTCACAATCAGATTGCAAATCTTCTCTTACTCTGTTCTTCTTCTTGCTTTCTTCTTCTTTCTCTGTTCGCTGCCGTAGGTCTGTTGGGTTTTGCTTCGGTCGTGCTTCTGGTCTTGGCTTTTGATCATGGTTTACTTTGGCTGGTCGCGTTATTCCTCTCTTTCTCCTCTCTGCGATTGGATTCCTCTCTGCTTTGCTGGGTTATGGCTGCAATGGCAATTTCTCCCTGTTGTGGCTCTGATTGGCTTCGGTGATTTGGCCTCTGTTTTGTTGCTTCTTCGCTGCTGGTTTTGGTCGCGGCCATGGCTGGGTTTTCTTCTTTATTTCTGCGGGGTTTTGGCCAATTGTTGAGGCCCTGTTTCTTCTTAATTCTTGCTATGTTTTGTTGGGTTTGTGGTTCAGTGGCTATGGCGATTTCAGGTGGGTTGGTGATTGATTAGGTGAAGGCAAAGGAGATGGTGAATGGTTACAGATTAATTGGTGCTGAACGGTGGTGGGTTTGTGGTGTTTATTAGCAGAGGTGATGGTGAATTGGTGAAGTAATATGCTGGGTTTAGGCTCAGATGGGTTACTGAATTGGGGAATAAGGTGGCTGGGTTGGCAAGGGTAATGGTGAAGGAGGCAGTGAAGTTGGTGGTTATGAGGTGAATCAGGGGCTGGTTTTAGAGGAGTTTATGGAGGTGAAGAATGCAGGTGGTAATGGAATATAGGTGTATTTGGGTCTGTGAAGCTTTGATTTGCCGGTAGTGTAATGGTTTTGTGTTTGATTGTGAAGTAACAGTGGTGATGATTAGGAGGTTGGGTGCTTTTATTGGGTTCAATTAGATAGCAGGGGTGATGTTGGCTTAGGTTGGTGTTAATGGTGGATTATGGTGTTGTGGTGGTGGAATTGGGTTTATGATTTAGGAGATGCTCTGTTGATTTCTTGGAGGTCAGTTTGGAGAATGGGAGTGTTGGTTATTGAGATGGAATAGTTGTTTGTGGAAGGAGATAGATGGTGGCAGTGGTGATGAAGGTTGGTTGGAGTTTGTTTTGGTCGTGGTTGGTAATTGTAATGGAGTAGGAGGTGTTGATGGGTTTGATTTTGAGAGGTAGGAGGTTGTGTGTTACAGGTGATTGAGGTTGCATGGTTTATCATTCAGAAATGGTAGATGGTGATAATTTTAGAGGTAGAAGTTGGTAATGGTGTTGTACTGTGAATCTAGGCAGATTGTTGATAGCAGATCCTGCTTTTTGTCTAACTTTTCTCTCTTCTTCATCTATTTTCTCGAGCTTTAGTCGCTTCCAAAGTTCGTTTCCTTTTCACGTTAAGCTCCGAGCCTCCGGTACCTGAAAATCACACAACTACAAATACCGGCGTAAAATGTGACATAAATAACTCAAATAAAACCAGAAAACGCCCGGATTAGTCAATTATGCACAAATAACTCAATTACCCGCATACTTCACAATCATAGCCTATTTCTCATGTATTTTTCCCGGAAATCACACAAAACGGTAGGATTTCAACTGTAAATATAACACCGTAAACGGGGTTATCAAATACCCCCACACTACCTTTTTGCGCGTCCCGAGCAAAATCTCATTCAAATTCCCTCACACTATGATATTTTGATCCACCGTTTTGCATACATATTAACTAGCCATGTGACACAAACAACTCACACACACGACTATGCAATCTACATGCTCTATACAATGAAACTCGATTATTTCACAATGCAAGTTTTGAAATACAAACTATTTTTTTAGAGATCGGGCAATCTCATTATCACTAACCAAAATCATCAAGCTCTCACAAGTCTCTTTTGAAATTTCACAACCAATAGCAAGAAATTGAAGTAGAGTGATCCTACGCACAAGTTCACTAAGGGGTCCCCAAACATCCACCAATATCTACTAAGATTCGGGCACGTCCTTTAGCTCAGAGGGTCTAGGCACCCTTAGTACTAAGGTAGTCTTTCGTCGCCAAGTAATTTGAGGTTTTCAGAGCCTCTTAGCCATTATTGCATTTGAATGCAAATTGTCCCAGTGACGTGAGACACAACTCCGTGTAATACGACTTGACTTTAATTTTCCCTAGCCGCTCTAATTGATTGAATCCAAATTCCCCGTGCGAACGGAGGCACATTAGGTTGTTCACCGTATCTAATCCAAGAGAAGATTTTGATTTTTTAATTTTCATTCTCTTCTATTTTTTTTCAACCGTGCATTTAGAGCTACTCAGTGTGGGCTTTTTCGGTTAGCTCTTGAAACCGCCTTAAGGGATGGTGGTGTACACTCCCTAACTTCGCTTAGGCTAAAGCAGTGTACCACATGGAACCGACTCTACACGAAGGTCCACCCCAGATTTACAAGAGACCACAAGTTTCCACTTGAAAACAGACAATTCAACTACTTAGGACTAAATCCTCCTAGCACAATAAAGGAACTAAAGGTATGCCCTCGTCTACTATCCACTTTTCCCTGAATACCCGGGACATCCTTTCGTGAAACAGGTGCGCAAAATGCTAAAAATTAAGATTTTCCTACTACGGCGCTTCCTATTCTCAGAGACTCTTTCACTGAACTCTCTTCGGTTTCTAGCTTCATCAATTGCCCTTATTCTCAAAATTTAAATTTTTTTCTGATTTTTCACTTTTCTTATATATATATATATATATATATATATATATTCATATTTTCCTAGACTCTACATGCCTTTGGCCAACTCGACTAACCACAAGAACATTGGGTAGGGGGACTCAATAATTAAAAGTTCTAACAATGCAAGAAAATAAACCTAACACAATACGACAATATATTAGAACGACACTGAATCACAATACTACACAAGCTACATGCAACTGGTGATGCATAACTGACATGGCTAGCAAAATATACACAACACCCCCCCCCAAACTTAAGCATTTCGTTGTCCTCAACGAATTTAGAGATATAATAATAGGACTCATCGCTTAAATGTGTAGGCGATGGATCTACGCCATTACTGCTCAAATTACATAAACAGAGAGACAGCGAGAAATACCTATGGTGCCCAGACCTACATGGGCACCGTGTCCGTGAAACTGCAACAAGAAGGGGTCCATTGGACCATTGACAGTTTCCCTCTAATGAAGATCATCTGAGCAATCCCCAAGCTACACCATGCTATAATGTATCTCCCCTAAGGTCGTGTGTGCCTCGCACGCCGGGGTAGATTGCTCCATCCTGCAAAAATGCACGAAAAATCCCCAACTCCCTCAAGAGTCCCTGTGTGGGTCAAATGTGTCATGTCACACTGGCGTAGATTCTTCGTAACATCACCTGCAAAACTAGACAACTCATCAGTCCCTCTCTCTCACCTCTCAAAATCATGTATAGAGAACTAAATATAAATAAAGAAAATAACATCCTACTCTACATTGGGTTGCCTCCCAAGAAGCGCTTGTAATTTAAGGTCGGCAGCCCCACCCGGTTACCTCTTCCACCTCACGAGGGTGGTCTGGCACATTGTGCCACTTCCAGCTTAGCTTTCCTGTGTTGGATTTGAAGCACTACTTCATGTGCGTGCACCGCTGATGGCTTGTTCCTAACCCAATACTCGGGTGGATCCCTTTGAGACAACTCTGGGATTTGGCGCTTCACTGACACAGAAAATGGAACCCCTGGCTAATACTCCCACGAGTATTGGGGTGTCGGTTTGAAGACTCGAAAAGTCTCCATGTCATCATTAACCCTCATAATCAATTCCCCATTCTCTACATCGATGAGAGTCCGACCAGTAGCTAAGAATGGCCTACCCAAAATTAGCGGAACATCACCTACTGGCATATCTAATATAACAAAATCATCCGGAATGATCAAACTTCCGACCCTGACTAGCACATCTTTACCATTCCAAATGCTTTCTTGGATGATTTGTTTGCAAATTGGAGTGTAATCCAGGTTTTCGAAGGCTCCCCCACACTTAGATTTTTGAATACCAATAGTGGCATCAAATTCACGCTCGCTCCCAAATCACATAAAGCCCTTCCAGTGTAGGCATCACCAAGTGTAGCTTCAATGACAAAACTACCTGGATCCTTCTTCTTCTTAGGCAGTCCATTCAAAACACAAGAACAAACATGTTCATTTAGGTTCACTCTCTGGAACTCATCCACTTATTTCGTTCCAAGGACCGCATCCTTAATAAACCATGCATATTTCGGCATCTTTTGAAGTGCCTCAATCAAGGGGATATTAATATGCAATTTAGAAAATACGTTTAAAAAGCGCTTGTATTCCTCAGAATCGTCCTTCTTCTTCCGCGTACGTAATGGAAATGGTAGTTCTGAAGAAGAAGGAGAAGATGGAAGTGGTACCTCTGCATCCTGGTGAATCATGCCCTTTGATTGGGGGATCATGACAGGTGTCTTCTCATAATCAAAGACTTCATGTTCTTTCGCCCTTGAGGCTTGCGCTCTGGCATGACTCGGATATGGAGGATCTGTAAGTGCAATACCTCTTCGAGTGGTGATGGCTTGAGCCTGTCCCTCTGATGTGTCAACAATGCTACCCAGTGCTCTTTGTTCAAGTTGTTCCTTTAGATATTTTATTTCTGCTTGAGCCACTTGAAGTGCAATTGCTACAGAGCTGACCTGTGTGGACATGTCCGTCATGTGCTGAGCCATTGTCTTTATTATCCCTGTCATCTCGGTCAACTCTAAAGGTGGTACTGGTTGCTGCTGATGCATCTCTCGACCATTTATATCGTGCACTACCTCCATTGCATTCACTTGAATAGTGTTATAAGCCATATTTTCATCTCTTACCAGTTCCATGTGCTTGTACTGGTGTAGATAGTGCTTTCCAGACAGGAAGATCTCAGCCATGTGGCAATCATCTAGCACACCTAGCTGTGCTCCACACACACTGGATCACCAGCCGCGCTGATCCACGTGGGGGCTGCGAGACAGGGCCCTCGCATACCACCACACGCGACTTGTAGGGACTTAGTGGTTTGGAGGCTAGAGTAAGTCTTGTCGCGCGCGAGCAACAACCAAGCCCGCGCGTGACCCCTAGTAACTGCTTTGAGAGATTTATGGCACGAGCTCCATAAACCCGGTCAACCCGGTCAACCTCGTAACGGTTCAGGTATACGCGGGTAACGTGCCGTAACGGTCCCTATATACGCAGACGAACGTGCCGTTGTGGTTAAGCTAATTAAGTCGCCATTAATGGGCGCATTAACCCACTACAACGGTCACAATCTCCGTTATATATAAGATCGTTAACCCTTCCATACAAGGGCGGACTCACCTGAACTACGCGGAAGCTCTGCCAAAATCCTGTCTCTCTCTCTTATACAGTGCTATTGTCTTACTCTCTCCCTACAAACAACCCTATACTTCCTGTGTCCTTTCTATCCCCTACTCTTGGTGTATATTGAATTCTCTCTGCAGGATTTTCTCGTACACATTTGGTGAACCCGACGTGAAACTTACCATTGCAAGCAACCATGTCTCATGAAGATGATGTCAGTAACAGATCGCCATCTACGGAAACCACCTCGGGAGAGGAGACCCGTCACACTCCTACGGTCGCCGGTGAGGCCCCAACGCTAGAAGCCTTGAACGCCACCATCCAAAATCAGGCAAAGGCTCTTAAGGCTCAATTCGCACAGATGGAACGGATAATGGCCATTCTGGGGACCCTTTTCCCGAATCCCACATCGGCCGCTGCCGTCTCTCAGGGAGGAGGAGCCTCCACCACTCAAGGGATTGGGGTGACACTCATGCCACCTAACCCTAACCTGCAAACCCCATCGGAGAAGGCGCAGTTGCCCTCAGTTCAGGGGCAAACAGCTCAAATATTGCCTCTTGCCACTCATACTCCTCAACCGCCAACTCTGGTACCCAATCCGTCTTCACAATACCCCTTGCCTCCCCCGCCGGCAACGTGGGGCAACGTGAATTCACAGTACGTTCCCAGCCCGACCGTGGCATATGTGTCGCCTCCACCTTCAACAACCCTTCCTCCTGCTGCTGGGGGAAGTGCACCGGAGTGCATGACATCGCTGCAGCGGCGCATGGAAACTTTCTTAGCCAAACAACCGGTCGCTGATACCGTCATCCCGAAGGTTGACAACGATCCCCCTATCCCACGCGAGATCTACCTCATGCCTAACCCTGCCGGGTACAAGGCTCCTAAATGGGACAAGTTCGAGGATGTCAACGGAAATGCCCACGAGCATGTCATGCGCTTCATTGATGTGATGGGGCCATATGGGGCTTATCCCAAGTTGCTGATGCGCGAGTTCCCGAAATCTCTGGTAAACGTGGCCTACAAGTGGTACAGGACGTTGGAGGCTGGATCTGTGAAGACTTGGGACGACCTGGTCCAGAAGTTCTATACCAAATTCTTCCAGGTGGAAGAAAAGGTGACGATGATTCATCTCTCTCGCATGTACCAGAAGCGCGAGGAGGATGGAGTAACATTCATCAAGAAGTTCAGAGCCTAGTCCTTGGAATGCAGAAATGAGGTGCTTGAGGGCAGGCTCGTGGAAATATGTCTGCAACGCATGCGAGACGAGTACAAAGGTATGCTTATCAACCTACAGACTCCTACATTCTCGAAGTTGATCGAATTCACAAAGAATATAGAGCCTATAGTGGAGAGGCAAAATAAGAAACACGCCCCTGAACGATCCCCGAGTGGAACTACCTTTAAAATTGGAAGGTTCAGCTACAAGAGGGGGCGCGAAGCTGAGGTTAATACAGTTTCGCCACAAAAGCAGCCCAGGGTTACAAACTTGGATGCGCCACCTCTACCCTGTTCGGTGGAGGAAGCGATAGACTTGTGCAAGCAATGGCGTAAGGATGGTATCTTGCCGCCGCTCGAAAGGATACCCTCCAAGGAGATGATGAGGGACCCAAAGTGGTGCGAATGCCACGGAAAGATTATGCATCCCACGGGTGACTGCAAGAAGCTCAGGAACATGGTGAGCCGAAAGATGAAAGATGGTGAGTTGATAGTCAGCGACCAGAGACAGGATGTGCGAAACAATCCACTGCCTGCCCATGCGGAGCAAGAGCCGAAGGGCAAAGAGGTTGCCATGATCGCGGTAATGGACCTCGAAGAGATAGCAGAAGATGGTCTAACCATCGCTGCTGAAGTCTACAACGAGGAGGACTACAGCATAGACACGGAGGACGAACGTGCCGAACGGATGAAAGGGTCGCACGGGTTCAGCAGGTTCTTTGATGAAATGAACTTTTAGGAGAAATGCCGGAAGGAAATGACAAAGGCGATCCTAAGTAGCGGAAGACTACGAGGAGGATATCGTGGTTTCCAATGGGGAGGTTTTCAGAGCATCCCGCTCCACGGAAAATGTCATAACCTTCTCCGCAAGCGACAAAAGGACAGATGCGAGCCACCAGAAGCCTTTGTACGTGACGGCAGTAATCAATGGTGCCGAGTTCAAACGAGCATTTGTCGACGGAGGAGCGGCAGTTAACGTGGTCTCGATCAACACTCTGAAGTTGGCGGGAATCCTGGAGCAGAAGATCGTTAGACGTCCATTCCCGCTGATGGGGTTTGGAAGCGACTCCAGGATGATGATAGGATGGATCCGTCTGGGTGTCCAGATTGGCAAAATTAAGTGTTCAGCCTAATTCTATGTTATCGATGTGAACACTACGTATCACATGATCATCGGCCGGGCCTGTATTCATCGCTTCGATGCAGTCCCCTCAACAGCTCACCAGGTGATGAAAGCTATTTGGAACGACAGAGTAGTGGAGATACCAGCTTCGATAAACCCTTTCAATCTGGATGAGGCGCACCTCTCCGAGGCAGTATGGTTCACTGAAATGGCAGATGAGCAAACGCCATGGCCGTTTAACCCCACTCCTTTGCCTCGATGGGAGGACATCAAGGATCAGTCACCCGCAGGAGTGATGGTGACAAGGGAGGAGGCCAAGGAAAAATCGTCTCCGCGAGAAGAGGCACCACGGATTGCCTACCAAAGAAAGAATGTTTACACCCAGAAAAGGATAGAAAAACATGATACCGAAGGCAAAGAGATAGAAAGCTTCTACGCTAACGGGAATAAATGTTACCGCACATGAAGGTGCGCGGGGATACCCGCACGCGAGCATGGGGATATCCCTGAGCAAATCAATCAAATCGAGCAGGTCGTGGAATTGGGTAAACCAACACCAGGCGTTTTAGAGGAGAAGCTAAAAGAAGCGCCCGAATGCATGGAGGACAAGCCCAAACCGCAAAAGCAGGAGCTGAAGGAGGTATTCCTAAGCCCAAGCGAAGAAAAGAAGAGGCCAGTCTTTCTAAGCGCAGAACTCACGAGCGAGGAGGAGGAAAGATTGCTGCAGCTTCTGACCGAGTACAAAGATGTGTTCGCATGGGAATACGATGAGATGCCCGGCTTGGACGCGAGCATCACTATGCACAGGTTAGATGTAATCCCAGGGTCTAAGCCGGTAAAACAGAGCACAAGGAGCTTCAGGCCGGAGATCAACGTGAAAATCAAGCAAGAAATTGTCAAACTACTGACTGCCAAATTCATCGAGTCGAATCACCATCCCACATGGTTGGCTAACATCGTGCCTGTGGTGAAGAAGAATGGGTAGCTCCGCATTTGTGTGGACTTCCGAGACCTTAATCGTTTCTGTCCCAAAGACGATTTTCCGCTTCCCAACATCGATCTACGCATCGATTCGACCGCGGGTCATCGCATGTTTAGTTTATGGACGGCTTTTAGTGGGTACAACCAGATCAAAATGGACCCTGAAGACGCACGAAAAACCGCGTTCATCACGCCCGTGGGAGTCTTCAATTACACGGTTATGCCTTTCAGACTCAAGAATGCAGGTGCAACTTATCAGCGAGCCATGATGGCTCTGTTCCACGACATGATGCACAAAGAAGTGGAATTTTATGTTGATGACTTGGTTGTTAAATCCAAGGAAGAAAGGGACCACTTGGAGGATCTGCGAAAAGTATTCGAAAGATGCAGAAGTTTCCAGCTAAAGATGAACCCCATGAAATGCGCATTCGGAGTGACCTCGGGGAAATTCTTGGGATGTGGAATACATCGCCAAGGAATCGAGCCTGATCCCGCAAAAGTATCAGCCATCACTAGCATGACGGCGCCGCCCAATCAGAGTGCTCTGAAAACGTTCTTGGGGAAGTTATCCTACCTGCGAAGGTTCATCCCTGCGATTAGAAATAACCTTCTGCTTCAGTGATCTACTCAAGAATAATGCTGTATACAACTGGACCGCAGAACATGAAGACGCGTTCGGAAGGCTAAAGGACTTGTTGATGTCAAAAAGGGTAATGATCGCGCCCCAGCTCGGATCACCGCTCTTGTTGTACCTAACATCGACAAAGAGGTCTATAGGGGCAATTTTGGCTCAGGAAAACGAAGGGCAAGAAAGGCCGATCTATTATATTTCTCGCATAGTGCAGTCGGCCGAATCAAGGTACACAGATATTGAGCGTCATTGCCTTGCCTTATTCTTTGTAATAGAAAAGTTGAAGCACTATTTCGCCTCGCACAAAGTGGTAGTGGTTACAAAGAGTGATCCCATACGGTACCTCTTGACTCACACTTCCCCTGGCGGAAGACTGGCAAAATGGTATATGACCATTTCTCAATACGACATCACGTGCGTTCGACCGCGGGCAATCAAGTCGCAAGCCGTGGCGGATTTGCTAGCACAGTTCCCTGATAACAGTCATGAGCCCATGATCGAGGAAGAACTAGAGGGACCCGAGATATACGCAGTTGAATTGCCCTACTGGACGCTTCATTTCGACGGGTCGTCAACAAGGAAGGGTGGAGGAATTGGAATAGTTCTGACCAAACCCGATGGAGAGGTCATACAGATGTCCACAAAACTCGACTTTGCGGTCACCAACAACGAAGCGAAGTATGAAGCTCTCATCGCAGGTCTCCGTGCAGCCAGGGCACTAGAAGTGAGCAATTTGACGGTTATGGGGGACTCCAAGCTAATCCTCAAACAAGCTTCAGAAGAATATGGATTAAAGGAAGTAAATATATTGCCCTACCGGACTTTGGTACAGAAACTGGTGCAACAATTCTGTGATGTCAGGTACGAGCACAAACCTAGAGCAGACAATCGGCATGCCGATGCTTTGGCCACTCTGGATCTAAGGTTAGTGCAGACAAGTGCCCCGCGAGAATCTTGATTGAAGTACGAATGTCATCGGCGTTGACAGATGACGCATGCGACGACGAATGCATGGATGATGCAGACTGGAGGAGGCCAATATTACAAGCCATCGCAGAGGGAACGAGTAAGGAAAAATGGGCATCCACCAAGGGGTATTGTATACATGACAACAATCTCTACTATAAAGGCCCTGGTGTAATACTCATGCGATGCGTCTCGCAGCAGGAGGGACAAGCGCTGTTAGAAAAGATTCACCAGCATACTTGCGGGGAAAGTGAGGTGTCAATCTATAGAAAGGCTCAAAGGTATGGGATTCACTGCCAGACATGTCAACGGCTGCTGCGTTAATTCAAGGGAACTGCAAGAGTTGCGCATTGATCAAGGACTCTCTAGCAATTTCCCTGGTCGATGATGACATGGATTGGAGGAAGCCACTCTTCGACTTTCTCACACGAGGAATCGAGCCTGAGTCAAGAAAAGAAGCCGAAAAGCTAAAACGGAAAGCAGCCCGGTACGTGGTGCAAGAAAACATACTCTGGCGAAGGGTTCACGAGGGTAACCTGCTTCGATGCCTAGATGTTAAAGAAGCACAAGAAGTGATGGACCTCTCACCAAGTGGAACATCAGGGAGGTGCGAAATTATGCAGACAGCTTCTGAAAGTTGGTTACTTCTGGCCCACCATGGAGGCAGATTGTCGCGCTAAAGTAAGAAGATTTCAGGAGTATCAATTCAAGGGCAACCTCGTACATGCCCATGCCGTAGATCTACATGCGTTGGGAACACCATGGCCGTTCCACACTTGGGCTCTGGATTTTTTTGGCCCTATCCAACCAACCTCGCATGGGAATCAGTTTATTCTCACCGCGACTGAGCTGTTCACTAAGTGGGTAGAAGCAATACCGCTGAAGACAGCAAATGCGCTTGCTGTAGTCCATTTCATCCAAGAGAACATCATATACAGGTTCGGAATTCCTAACACAATTCTCTCGGATAATGGAACCCCCTTCGTCAATCGCCAAGTAGCCGCAAAGCTAGCGGAGTACAACATCAGGCAGATATGTTCTACTCCTTATTATCCAAAACGGAATGGTCAAGCAGAAGCAACCAACCAAACACTACTAAGAATCCTGAGCAAGATGGTCGCAGACGATCACAAGAAATGGGCTGATTCTTTAAACTTAGCATTGTGGGCATATCGAACTTCGCCAAGGACTCCTACAGGGTTCTCCCCATTTCTTTTATGCTATTGAGCTGAAGCTGTGGTACCGGCGGAGGTAAAAATCAACTCTGCAAGGTTGGCCTTCCATGCGCTATACGAGAATCAGCGTGATCACGACTTGATCCTATTGGAGGAAAAGCGAGAACAAGCCAAGCAGACCAATAAACGATATAAGGAGAGGATCGCTCGCGCGTACAATAAAACAGTCCAACGTCGAGATTTCGCAGTTGGGGACTTGGTCTTGCACGCATCAGATCACTGCATGCGGGAGGCAGCTCACCCAAAGTTCGCAGCCAACTGGGAAGGACCTTTCGAAGTCAAAGAGGTCTTTGATAGCGGATACTGAAATATACAAAGACTACATGGGACTGCCACGACCCCAAGCTCGGTCAACATGCGCTGGATTAAGAAGTATTACCCTTAACTTCTTTCATTACATGCATTAGATTACAATGCCTACTTTATGCTTAGTATTTTCATAGACTCATATGTCTTCTCTCTGAGGGATTTGTAATTTCGCCTCTCCCATATGAGGGTTTTTATAATAAAAGACTTCTCCCATATGGGAAGAACTTTATGACTATGATTGTCTTTTGTCACTTCGTTTGCCTCTCTGTTTCTTAACAACGAAAGCCTATCTGTTGAGATAGCAACACTATACAAATGCGATCTTAAGTGATCCTAAGCCTATCTGCTGAGATAGCAGCGCTAAGAAAATATGATCTTAATTGATCTCGAAGCCTATCTGCCGAGATAGCAGCCATACTTAAATCTGATCTTAAGTGATCTAAAAGCCTATCTGCTGCGATAGCAACACTATGCGAATGCGATCTCAAGTGATCTGAAAACCTATCTGCCGCGATAGCAGCACCATGCAAATGCGATCTCAAACGATCTAAAACCCTATCAACTAAGATAGCAGCTCTGATGTATGATCTTCATGATCCGCGAATCTATCTATTAGATAGCCAGCTATAGCGACAACGCATCGTGCGAATGCAAAATTTTTCAAGCACACATTCAAATACAAAGGGGCAAAGTTTCCCAACGCACACGCGATATTACAATTTGTTGTAACAAGAACAACAAATAATACAAAATGCTTTATTATGAGTCAAAATGACTTACAATTTATCTGTCTAGATAGCAGCTTACACGCGAAAGCTCAGACTGAGCTAATTACATAGACAAAATGACTTACAATTCAGCTCGATAGCAGCCTACAGGCGAAAGTTGTACAGGAAGGAAATCCTTACTGTAAAATGATCGGCCTACTGGTCCTAACAAAAGCTATGCGACATAATTGTCTGCGAACAAAGAATTATAGCAAGAAAGGTCTTACTATAAAATGAACGGCCTACAAATGCTACAAAAGCTATGCGATGCCATCTTCAAGCTCACAGGATCTGACAAGGCCTCTGTCTGGTCTTCACCCCAAGAGATATGCCAGGTGAACCACCTGTTCAGGCGTATGCGGCGGTGGAGAACAGGCGAGCAGCAACTCCTGGGGCAGGAGGCTCCTTGTCCACGAAGACGAGCACAATGTCTCGCCACCCCGAGTTCAAGAACGAGGAGGCAAGCAGTTTTCCTCCGGGAAAGCTAGAGGAGAAACCCCCCGTTCGTTACAAGTCGGTAAGAAGGTCAGTACGGCACTGCACCTCGCCGGGAGGTAGCCGGAGATACGACCTGCAAACATAATAGACGAAGAAAATTCTTCGAGAAAGCATGAGGTATTATGTGCATCTTCTTTACGATGGTTATGAAGATCAATAAGCTTCGTAATGAAGATCTTGAAAGCTATTTCTATGGCACAAATCACAAACTCAGGTTTCAGAACTTGAGATCGCCATGAATCAACAAAGAACAAGCATTGAAGCCAGCAGTCGTAAGGACTCATGGCAAGCCACATTTTGGGATGAAGAACCCAAGCAGCAGAAGTCAGGTTTTATATAGACCCTACGGAGACCCTTCAGTTCTCTAGCTGAGTCATCAAAGCTTGGAAAAGAGGTAAGAATCAATCACTTACACATTGAGAAAGGTAACATTCAATTACCCTACTAAAGGCTACGACGATTCGGTGGCGTACCCTAATTAATGACGGAAGGTCATGATACGGATGGACTTCCCAAGGAAATCGTGCTTATCTGATAAGTAGTTAGCGCAAAAATCAAGACAGGCATGTCACCAGCTGACGTCATAATTGATACGCATAAAATATTCGAGCAAATCTCGGGAAGGGCAAAACAGGCATTCAAGCCTTGAATAAAAAAGGGGGAGAAACCCTAGAAACATTACAATAATGTTTTAACAATTTGTTCAAAACAAATACTTGCTATTTTTTAAAATAAATCTTTGATCAGGGAGTCATCAGGACAAAATAAGAGTAATGTATTCATCACTTGGTCCACTTCTCGCTTTAGCTGCTCGTACTTGGTGCTCATCTCATGGAAGAGCTTGATATCCTCTTCAGCCTTCTGCCTCTGCTTCTCTACCTTTTGCCCCTCGGCTGCGAGGTTATGGAAGTCGCGCTTCAAATTCACAGCTGCACGAATCTGGGTGACTCTGTTGATAAGATACCCGAAGCCCAGCTTGCCTTGAACTTTGGCTTGAAGGCCTTGGCACATGTTGAAGAGCAGCTGCGCACTCTGAGGAGAAATGGTCGCAGGGGTGGCCGTAGATAGCTGCTCCAAAATCCAGATGGCTTCAGTCAAGAACAGCCTCCTGTTAAAAGGTTCTATCTCTAGAGACCTCGCAAACGACCGAGGATAGGAGAGACGCATCCGAACTAGCCAATCCACATCAGCTTGCTTCAACCCTGATAGTGATGATTAAAGGATCTCGCGCAAAGAAGGAATGCGCATTGCTGGAGCAGCTGAAGTCTGTCCTCGCTCCATTTCTCGTCTATCAGCCGCGAGCTCTAGCTCCTCATAGTAGGCAGGAAGGGTATAGGCCGTCACATGCGCAATTGCAGCTCCCACCTGCGAGCCCCAAAAACTCCATGCTTGGGGAACCTCTGGAGGCTCTATCTCTGCTGGAGGAATGGCAACAGCAGTAGCTACTGCTCGATCAGGAGCTCCTTCAGGTGCGAGGGGCTCGCGAGGCTCGGGAGCACTCATCTGAACATTCACATCCGCATGTGACGCTACATCTTCTGCGACCTGTTCATGGATCTCGGCCTCAGCAGCATCTGTCTCCACTTCTTCGGCTGCAGTTTTAGTATCTTCCTCCATCAGCACGGTGTCAGCTTCGAAATCATAAGAAACTTCGATGACGTCCTCCAAGGGCTCTCCTGCATACTCAGCAGCTGCGACAGGCTTCTAGACATGAGAACTTCGCTCTGGGACATAAGATGCAGAGGGTTGACTCCTTTGTTCCAGCATGGCTTCATCAGCATCGCCTGCGGTATACGACAGGAAGATGTGAGGTAACTTATGTCATACAATATTTTATTTTGATAAACTAAGAGCGAGCACCTCCACGCGAAGGTGGGATTGTAGCATCTTCGTCATATGCTAAGGACGCGACACCATGTCCTATTAACCTATCTTCGTTAAGCACATCCTTAAGGTGAGCGTGACCTGGGGTGCTAAGAAACCAGTTATGATGATGCTTGGGTTACTAAGCCTAGTTCACAAACACTGCTTGGATGATTACCTGAAGGTTCACCGCACTTGCTTACTAGCCAGCGGCGGATGTCAGCTTTTGACAAGCCATGCTTTAATGCACCCCTAATAACCTCTTGATAAGTCACAGCGAGGTTAAAAATCTCACCTTGTTTACCACCCCCGATTTCCTCAAAATCAGCTTGAGCCTGCTCCAGAGTAGCCGCATCTCCCTCTTGAGCCGCATCTTCCTCTTTTGCTGCATCTTCCTCATCAACTTGAGCCGCATCTTCCTCATCGGTTTGCCGCGCCAAGTCGTCAACATGTTGCTCTTCCAAGCTCCTTTGTTTTATGCGTTCAATCTCATCTTCTTCTCGCTTCCTTCTTCTCTCAGCAGCCTCCGCAGCTGTTCTTCTAAACTCAGCAAGGATGTCCTCATCTATGGCTTCACTGGAAACACCAGAGTGGGAACCCCTCTTCTGCCTCTTGGCCAGAAGGCCGCTGATAGTCTCTGCATCATCATCTGCGAAAGAACAAACTGTTCAATAAAGACTGCGAAAGCTAAGATAATGAGAAGACAAGTTTGTTAGAGATACCTTCCGAATCTTCCTCTTGTATATCACCTCTTTCTTCTTCTCTGTCATCCTCGACTCTCTCTTCCTCTTCATCACCGTCTCTTCTATCATCCTCCTCTTCCTGACCAAAAGGAATAAAGGTCTCGGCTGCGAGCTCTTTCCTCGCCTTGCTTGGCATGCGACCCTTGCCTTTATCTTTAGAAGCATGAGACTTCGCAGGAGAGGAAGCTGGAGCACTCCTAGGGGAAGAAATGGTGATTCCCCTCTGCCTTGGTCTCTTTGTTCTTGGAGTAATGTCTGCGGGAGGAGACGGAGCGTCCCTCGGAGGAGACAGAGCTGGAGTGTTGTCTATCAGCGAGTCAGCAAATGCGTTCATTACCTCGCGAATTCGGGCCTCGATTGCGGGAGCCATTCTCATTGCTAGCAGAATTGGCTCACCCTGCCTTCTCGCAGCAACAATGGTGTTGATCAGCGACTTGGAGCGCTCACCAAATGCAAAGCTCCTCACATAGCACTGCAACGGAAAATGGAGCATAAGTTTCGACACATCAGAATAAAGAAACTCAACATGCGCAAAGGAAATTGTTTACCTTGGAAAAATCTTCGTTGTATTTGATGACATGCGAAGCACCTTCTTTTACTGCGGCCATCTTTTCTTCAAGGATGGTGGAAGGGCACAAGTGATTCTCATGGTCCCGCAATGATTAGCAGCCGTACTGGGAGTCATTCAAGCTGCAGTTAGGACGGAAGGGGAAGGAATTTCTCTTGATCACAGGTGCTCTGCTGGGAGGAGGAGTCGACTGTGTCTCGAATCTGGCTTGCTGGGTGGTCCAGTAAGCAACCCAATTCTTGGAGTAGCCACCTACGCGGCCACCTGCAGGTTGATCAAAGGGAAGGTTGCTCCTCAGAATTGTTTGGCACTCCCCAGACAGCAGCCGCTTGTAGCAGCCTCGCACAACGGATCTGGACCAGACTGATGGCGCCACCGCATCAAACCCAAACTGGGCAGAAACGCGAGTGGGATCGACATCGACTGTGATCCTCTCGTACCTGGGAGTAAGCTCGCGAACATACTCAGCAAGAGCAGGAAGAGAACCCCTCAGACACCAGCAAAATAATTCGCGATAACGCTCGTGGAAACGCTTATGACCCTCGAAAAGAAGTTCTTCCGAGAAAGCAACAGGTCTGGCAGGATACAACTTTGGGAACCATCGCACATTTTCAATGCGCGTGGCATAAGGCCTAGCCGTAAACTTGCTGCGATCATCGCATATCAGGCTCCAGGTACACTTAGGGAAATGAGTTCCAAACCATCTAGCAACCCTTCCACTGGAAATTTCCTTCTCCTGCACCTGGGACACACCACTTGCTGGGTTTAGAAGGATAGGAGCATCAGAAGGCCATCGCTCAAAAACCCACATAGTCAAGAATGCAACGTTGACATAGGTCAACACATCAAGGCGACCGCGATAGTCCTTGGTTGCCACGACCAATTGGTCCAATCTATGGTACAGGGTGACCAAGACTAGATGCCCAAGTGCGACTCTTTGACCAAGGGTCAGTTTCACAGCAAGAGGAAGGGCATGGTAGAAAACTCCATCATGAGGGTGACCATCAATTAAATACATCGATAACCAGGCACAGAGAAAAGCACACAGGGTCAGATGGTAACCTTTCCCGTTCACATAATTCTTCGCCTTTGGGTTCTGGCTCTGGAGTTTCTTGGTGATACTGCTATTCGCATAGTCGCGAAAGAAGTACTGCAGCCACTTGCCCCAAGTGTTCTTCGCAGACGTATCAACTAGTTGCCAGTCGGGAAGAAGCTTCGCAGGTGTCCACCGGGTGGAAATTTTCTTTACCTCTGACAAGCATTCCTCCATCTGCTTGTACAGAGCAAGTTCTGGATCGGTCCTCAAAGGACTCAGAGGATCTACCTCAACAACAGGAGAAATATCATACACCATGTGTACGTCTTCAAGAGTGGGAGCAGCCTCGAACTCAGCAAAGTGGAATGTGTGAGTCGCAGGCGAATAGCGCGAGAAAAAGTTTAGAAGCATGGAATGGTCCAGCTTCACGGCAGCACCCTTCATAGCACGGACTGCGAAATATATGCCAGCATTGTTCAATGCGATGGCATGGTGGATCAATACGTGATCAATCCACTCATCCATAAAGTCCAATTTTTGAACAAATGCTTGAGTAGAAATTGCAGTATGGGGGAAAAACCCATTTTCAACCCCTAATCGAACCACATCCTTGGAATCGATCAATTCAAGCATGGCTGCGTTAACAGGTGGGGTCAATGTTTGCAATTCTTCAGGAGGAACGGGAGTTGGCAGGTTCTTCACCTTAACCCTAGCATGGTAAAAGTATTTTCCGCCCAAATAGGGGGCTTTCCACCATAAGGTTTGGGGAAGATCAGGTATTTCTTCGACCTCTTTAACGGGTTTTGTTCCTTTTGTCTTTGCCATTCCTGCGGAAAAGCAAGAAAAAAGGGGGGAGAAACACACATACTTTCAGTTTGAATTTCAAGAATCAGTTCGAATTTCAGTTCAGTTTGAAGCAACGATGTTTTGTCAAAGAGAAGATGAACAGTTCAGTGTCAATTTTTGGGTTTGAAAGTTCAGAATCGTTTACATTGCTGGGAATTTCAGAAACCCCACATTCAAAACCCTTACAATCTGGGATCAAATCAGTTCTGAGTTTAAAGAACAAGGTTTCTTTCGCAGTTTCCAACGAATGGCATGTTTCAGATAGTCATGGGTTTACATATCCAATACATTTCAAAGCATATATCAGTACATTAAAGGGAATTGAGAAAAGCCAACCTTGTCTTGGTAAAGCTTGCTTGGATGAAGCTAGTTGAAGAAGACGATTGACAAGAAAGAATTTATGATTAATCACTTGGATCTGCTCTTGAAGGCTTCCGGGTATCATTCACTTTAAGAGAAAGAAGTGATGCTTTGCAAACAATGGAGGGTACAGAGTATTTATCCAAAAAAACAATGAGGGGTTGCGTCCTTTCAGTAGTCGAATCGCAACCACCACCGTCGAATCGCGCAATCACAGGACAAGCTGACATCATGCCTAAAACCCTAAAAGACCAGACGGCATGACTCTAGGGATTTTAGGTCATAATGACACGCACGGGGGCTGAATTTGCGTGTATTTGAATTGGTGCGTGGCGGCGACGCGTACATTGGTTCCTGCGCATTGAAGTCTATCCGGCTATGCGTCTTCACGCGCAGAAAGGGGGCTGATGTAGATAGTTCTTTCCAGACAGGCAGATCTCAGCCACGTGGCGATCATCTAGAACACCTAGCTGTGCTCCACACACACTGGATCACCAGCTCCGCTGATCCACGTGGGGGCTGCGAGACAGGGCCCTCGCATACCACCACACGCGACTTGTAGGGACTTAGTGGTTTGGAGGCTAAAGTAAGTCCTGTCGCGCGCGAGCGACAACCAAGCCCGCGCGCGACCCCTAGTAACTGCTTTGAGAGATTTATGGCACGAGCTCCATAAACCCGGTCAACCCGGTCAACCTCGTAACGGTTCCGGTATACGCGGGTAACGTGCCGTAACAGTCCCTATATACGCGGACGAACGTGCCGTTGTGGTTAAGCTAATTAAGTCGCCATTAATGGGCGCATTAACCCACTACAACGGTCACAATCTCCGTTATATATAAGATCGTTAACCCTTCCATACAAGGGCGGACTCACCTGAACTACGCGGAAGCTCTTCCAAAATCCTGTCTCTCTCTCTTATACAGTGCTATTGTCTTACTCTCTCTCTACACACAACCCTATACTTCCTGTGTCCTTTCTATCCCCTACTCTTGGTGTATATTTCTCTCTGCAGGATTATCTCGTACACAACTGGTAATCCATGTTCTCTTCTTGCTGAACCAAGCATCTCATCAATGCATATGCCCCTTCATGATCACAGTTAAATAGGAAGTTTCCACCAGCTTCTATATCCATCTTGTCTCTATTGGGCTGTCCAAGTGAATCATAGAAGACCTGGATTAACTGTCGCTTGTCAATACCATGGTTGGGACATCTACGTAGCAAATGATTGAAGCGGTGCCATGCTTTAACAAGTGATTCATCCTGCTTTTGCCTGAACATCCAGATCTTATTCTGAAGCTGAATCACACGTGAGATAGGATAGAACTTACTCATGAACTGTGCGACACACTCTTCCCATGTTTTGATTGAACAGGATGGCACAGAGTCCAGCCAATCCATAGCAGCTCCCTTGAGACAATGAGGAAAGAACATCAGTTTGAGCGCTTCAGATGTGACCCCACTATATCGGATTAGCCCAAAGTGGCTCCGAAATCTCCCAATGAATGCATGTGGGTCTTCCTCGTATGTCCCAGTTGTGCACAAGAGATTCCGGCAGGGGAGAACTCCGTGTACACCGTAAGTAGAGGATCAGAGATGGAACAGGACGAGTTGGGTTGTGTGTAGGGAGAGAGTAAGGCAGTAGTAATGTCTGAGAGAGAGACAGAGGTTTGGCAGAGCTTCCGCGTATGGCTAGTGTGTGCTCCTCTGTATGGAAAGGTTAACGTCCTATATATAACGGAGAATGTGACCGTTGCAGTGTGGTTAATGCGCCCATCAATGGCGGCTTAATTAGCTTAACCACCACGGCACGTTCGTCCTTATATATAGGGACCGTTACAGCACGATATGCGCGAATACCGGAACCGTTATGGGGTTGATCAGGTTTAACCGGATTGACCGGGTTTATGGAGCTCGTGCCATAAATCTCTCAAAAGCAGTTACTAAAGGTCGCGCGCGGGCTTGGCTCGCACGCGACAGGACTTACTCTAGCCTCCAAACCACTAAGTCCCTACAAGTCCCGTGCAGTGGTATGCGAGGGCCCTGTCTCGCAGCCCCCACATGGATCAGCGCGGCTGGTGATCCAGTGTGTGTGGAGCACAATATGGTGTGCTGGATGGTTGCCACGTGGCCAAGATCTGTCAGCTCACAAAGCACTATCTACATTCGCCCCCTTTCTACGCGTGAAGACTCATAGCTGGATAGACTTCCATGCAACATACGCGTCGTCACCACGCACCAATTCAAATATGAGTAAATTCAGCCCCCGTGCGTGCCATTATGACCTAAAACCCCTAGAGTCGTGTCGTCTGTCCTTTAGGGTTTTAGGGGTGACGTCAGCTTGTCCTGTGATTGCGCGATTCGACGGTGACGGTTGCGATTCGACTATTGAAAGGACGCAACCCTTCATTATTTTTGGATAAATACTCTGTACTCTCCATTGTTGCAAAGCATCACTTCTTTCTCTTAAAGTGAATGATACCCGGAAGTCTTCGAGAGCAGATTCAGATAATCAATCACCAATTCTCTCTTGTCAATCGTCTTCTTCAACTGTGCGCATCCAAGCAAGCTTTATCAAAACAAGGTTGGCCTTGTTCAATTTTGTTTAACATACCGATGTATGCTTTGAACTGTGTTGGATCTGCAAACCCATGACATATTTTCTGTTGAAAACTTGTGAAGAAGCTCACAATCTCTGAATCCAATTTCGATTCAGTCCCCCAATGATAAAGACCTTGAATGTAGGGTTTTGAAATCTCTGAGAATGCAAACAATTCCAATCTCTAATTTCTGAAATTGGTACCAGAAACTGTTCATCTTTCTTTCCATAGATCTTGAATCTCAGAATTCAAACTGAAGTGTGCATATTTCTCCCCCCTTTTTTCTTGCTTTTCCGCATGAATGGCAAAGACAAAAGGAACTAGACCCACCAAGGAGGACGAAGAAATACCTGATCTTCCGCGAGCTCTATGGCGAAAAGCCCCCTACCTGGGTGGCAAAGACTTCTATCATGCTAGGGTTAAGGCAAAGAAACTGCCTGCCCCTGTCTCTGGTGAAGGGTTGCAAACATTAACCCCTCCAGTTAACTCGGCCTTGCTCGAATTGATTGGCTCCAAAGACGTGGTTCGATTGGGAATCGAAAATGGGTACTTCCCATATGCTGCAATTTCTACCCAAGCTTTTGTTCAGAAATTGGACTACATGGATGAGTGGATCGACCATGTATTGACTCATCACGCCGTGACTCTAAATGAGGCCGGTGTATACTTCGCAGTTCGTGCTATGAAGGGTGCTGCCGTGAAGCTGGACCAGTCCATGCTTCTAAACCTTCTTTCCCGCTACTCGCCTGCGACTCACACATTTCACTTTGCTGAGTTCGAGGCTGCCCCCACGCTCGAGGACGTGCACATGCTTTATGATCTATCTCCCATGGGCGAGGTGGATCCTTTGAGTCCCTTGAGGACGGATGCGGAGCTCGCTCTGTACGCGCAGATGGAGGAGTGCTTGGCAGAGGTGAAGAAAATTTCCACCCGGTGGACCACTACAAAAGTCCTTCCTGACTGGCAGTTGGTTGACACATCTGCGAAAAATACTTGGAACAAATTGGTGCAGTACTTTTTCCGTGATTATGCGAACAGCAGCATCACCAAGAAGCTTCTGAGTGAAGACCCAAAGGCTGAGAACTATGTGGAGGGTAAGGGTTATCACTTAACCCTATGCGCCTTTCTCTGCGCCTGGTTGTCGAGGTACTTAATCGATGGCCACCCGCACGATGGGGTCTTCTATCACGTTCTCCCCCTTGCTGTGAAGTTGGCTCTCGGCCAGAAAGTCGCACTCGGACCCTTGGTCTTGGGCACATTGTACTACAGACTAGATCAGCTGGTCGTGGCCATGAAGGAATCGCGTGGCCGCCTCGACATACTGACTTTTGTTAACATTGCCTTCTTGACAATGTGGGTCTTTGAGCGCTGGCCTTCCTATGCTCCAGTTGCTTCTAAGCCCAACAGGTGGTGCCCCCCAGGCACGGTGGAGGAGCGTAACAGCGGCAGAGCTGCGAGGTGGTTCGGGACAAATAATACCAAGTGCGTTTGGAGCCTGATATGCGACAATCGGCAAGAGTTCATAGCCAGGCCCTATGCCATGCGTATTGAAAACGTGCGATGGTTTCCAAAGCTGTATCCTTCTAAGGTTGTTGTCTTCTCAGAAGAGCTCCTCTTTGAAGATGGAGAATATTTCCATGAGCGCAATCGCGAATTCTTTTGCTGGTGCCTGCGAGGTTCCCTTCCTGCTCTTGCGGAGCATGTTCGTGAGCTCGCGCTGAGGTACGAGAGGATTACCGTGGACGTTGATCCCACTCGCGTTTCTCCGCAATTCGGTTTTGATGCGGTGGCGCCATCAATCTGGCCACAGTCTATTGTCAGAGGCTGCTATAAGCGTTTGTTGACAAAGGAGTGCAAAACAGTCTTGTTGAGCAATCTTCCCTTTGAGCAACCTGCAGGTAACCGTGAAGGCGGTTATTCCAAAAACTGGCTCGCATACTGGAACGCCCAGCACACAAGATTCGAGACGCATTCGGCCCCCCAGCCAAGCAGAGCTCCTGTGATCAAAAGAAACTCTTTTCCTTTTCGTCCCAATTTCAGTCTGGACGAGTCTGAATATGGTTGCTACTCATTGTTGGATCACGAGAACCATTTGTGTCCTGCCCTCATTCTAGATGAAAAGATCGCTGCGGTTAAAAAAGGCGACTCGCATGTCATCAGATATAGCGAAACTTTTGCTAAGGTAAGCAACTTCTTATGCATACGCTAAGCTTCTTTGCTTCAATATATTGACAACCTCATTCTACACTGCTTGCTGTAGTGCCATGTGCGGAGGTTTGCATCCGGTGAGCGTTCCAAATCGCTGGTTAACACCATTGTTACCACAAGAAGACAAGGACAGTCGTTTAGGCTAGCGTTGAGGATGGATCCTGAGGTCGAAGCCAGGATTCGCGAGGTCATGAATGATTTTGCTGACTCGCTGATAGACAATGCTCCGACCTTGTCTCCCCCTAGAGATGATCCGTCTCCTCCAGCGACTGCCGCGCCAAGAGCGAAGAGGCCTAGGCAAAGAGGAATTACAATTTCTTCCCCTAGAAGCGGTCCAACTTCCCCTCCTGCGAGATCCCTTTCTGCCAAGGACAAAGGCAAAGGTCGCATGACCGGTAAGACGCGAAAGGAGCTCGCAGTGGAGACCTTCGTTCCATTCGGCCAGGAGGAAGAAGAGGACAGGCGGGAGCCAAGAGATGAAGAAGAATAAGAAAGAGTTGAAGATGTCCGTGTCGGAGAGGAAGGTGCGATACATGAGGAAGAATCGGGAGGTATCTCAATCGTACTTCTCTCCTCATTATCTTAGCTCTCTTGCAATTTGATTTGAACAAATTGTTTCTTCGCAGATGATGATGATGATACCATCAGTGACCTCTTGGCCAAGAGGCAGAAGAGGGGTGCTCATTCTGGCATTTCTGATGAACCCATAAGCGAGGACATTCTCGCCGAGTCCAGGAAGACAGCTGCGGAAGCTGCTGAAAGGAGAAGAAAGCGAGAAGAGGAAGAGCTCGAGCGCGTGAAGCAGAGGAGCCTTGAAGAACAACATGTCGACGACCTAGTGCGTCCAACTGATGAGAAGATGTGCTTCCCGAAGAGGTGGCCCCCCGAGTTGAGGAGGAGGATGTGGATCCAGAAGAAGATGCAGCAGCCTTGGAGCAAGCCCAAGCAGATTTTGAAGAAATCGCAGGCGGCAATGAAGGTGAGATTTTTAATCTCGCAGTAACTTATCGAGATGTTATAGTTGGTGCATTAAAGCATGGTGTGTCGAAAGCTGACATTCGCCGTTGGCTAGTAGGCAAGTGTGGTGAACCCTCAGGTAATCACTTGAACGATATGCGTGAACTAGGCTTAGCAATTCAAAACCTAATCATGATTAGTTTCTTCGCGCCCCAGGTCACGCACATTTTAATGACATGCTTAACGAAGACACATTAGTAGGGCAAGGTTCCACGTCCTTAGCGTATGACGAGGATACAGCAATCCCACCCTCGCGTGGAGGTGCTTGCTCTTAGCTTTAGAAAAGATAGTAAAATAAGGTACGATACAAGTTACCTCACACTATCGCATTTTGTATCGCAGGCAATGCTGATGAAACCGTGTTGGAGCAAAGGAGTCGACCTTCTGCGTCCTATATCCCGGTGCCGAGTTCTCATACCGAGAAACCCGTCACAGCTGCTGAATATGCAGGAGAGCCACTTGAGGACGTCATCGAACTTTCTGATGATGCCGAGGCTGACACTGTGTTAATGGAGGAAGATGCCCATGCTGGTGCTGAGGAAATAGGAACAAATGCTACAGATGCTATCGCATCTAAAGATATCCCTCGCCAAGCTGCAACTTCTGTTGCCATCACGCCTCCAGCAATTACTGAGCCGGCGGCACCTCTTCCTGCGTGGAGCTTTTGGGGCTCGCAGGTCGGGGCTGCGATCGCACCTGGTGCGGCTTATACTCTTCCCCCAAACTATGAGGAGTTAGAGCTCGCAGCTGATAGAAGGGCAATGGAGCGAGGACAGTCTTCAACTACCCCAGCAATGCGCATTCCTTCTCTGCGCGAGATCCTTGAAGGAACTGGTATGTCGTGATTTACTGTTCGCATTTCGCATCCTTCATTTGCGAATTTGATAGTATAACTTGGCTTTGACATTGCTTCAGGTTTGAAGCAAGCCGATGTAGACTGGCTAGTTCGGATGCGCCTCACCTACCCCCAATCATTTGCGAGATCTCTGGAGATAGGGCCCTTTAACATGAGGCTATTTCTTACTGAGGCCATTTGGATTTTGGAGCAGCTGTCTGCGGCCACACCTGCGACCATTTCTCCTCAGAGTGCCGAATTGCTTTTTGGCATGTGAAAAAATCTTCTTGCCAAAGTTCAAGGCAGGCTGGGCTTCAAGTTTCTTATGAAAAGAGTTACCCTGATTCGTGCGGTCGTAACCTTGAAACGCGGCCATCAAAACCTCGCAGCTGAGAAGCAGAAGGTAGAGCAGCAAAAGCAAAAGGTTGAAGAGGCTATGAAGCTCTATCATGAAATGAATGCCAGATGCGAGCAATTGAAGCAGGAAGTGGAGCAGGTGGAAAATCTGAGCCGTCAGTTTACCCCCCATGACTCCTTGATCAAAGGCTTATTTTGATTTTTGAAAAGTAGCAAATAAATAGCTGAAACATTATTGTAATGTTGCTAGGGTTTCTCCCCCTTTTTTTTCAAAAAGAAGAATCGAAATGCCTGTTTTGCCCTTTCCGGGATTTGCTAGAATATCTCTGTGCACATCCAATTACGACGTCAGCAACTGATATTCTGCCTTGATTTTCACGCTAATTGCACATTAGATAAGCACGCTTTCCTTGGGAAGTCCATCCGAATCATGACCATCCGTCATTAATTTGGATACGCAACTGAATCGTCATAGCCTTTAGTAGGGTAATTGATTGTTACCGCTTTTCAAGGCGTAAGTGATTGATCCTTACCCTCTTTTCAAATTCTGCT
The DNA here is from genome assembly GCA_023055425.1 of Linanthus parryae. NCBI lineage: Eukaryota > Viridiplantae > Streptophyta > Magnoliopsida > Ericales > Polemoniaceae > Linanthus > Linanthus parryae. The sequence goes on along the minus strand of JALGPY010000011.1, from coordinate 25,770,470 downwards.
GACTCATCTTGGCAACTGAAGAGTCTCCCCAAGGTCTATATAAACCCTGCCTTTTGCCATTTGGGTTCTTCATCCCAATATGTGGTTTGCCGTGAGTCCTTACGACTGCTGGCTTCAACGCTTGTTTTTCGTTGATTCATGGCAACTTCAAGTTGTAAAACCTGAGTTTCCGCTTTGTGCTATAGAAATAGTTTCCAAGATCCGCTTTATAAGGCTTACTGATCTTTGTAACTTGCATAGAGGAGATGCAGATAATACCTCACATTTGTTCGAAGAATTTTCTTCGTCTATTATGCTTGCAGGTCATGTTTCCGGCCGCCTCCCGGCGAGGTGCAGCGCCGTAGTGACCTTGCTACCGACTCGTAATGAACGGCGGGATTCTCCTCCAGCATGCCCGGAGGAGAATTTCTTGCCTCCTCGTTCTTGAACTCAGGGTGGCAAGCCAATGCGCTTGTCTATCTGGACAAGGAGCCCATTTCCCGAGGAATGACTGCTCCCCTGTTTTGCACTGCTGCATACGCCGGAACAGGTGGTTCCTCTGGTACATATCTTGATCAGACAGAGGCCTTGTCAGATCCTGGGATCTTGGACGTAGCGTCACCCAGATCTTGCTGCTAGGGACATAGCGAATGGCGGGCTGATCTTCTCGCAGGAGCGCCCTACTTGCTACAGATCTTTGGTCGCAGATCTGTGCATCACATAGCTGGTGTTAGGACCGTTGGGTTCATCCTTTTTCAGCTAGGATTCCCGCGATGTGTAACTTCTTGTTCGTAAGTTACTTTTTAGATGCATTGTAAGCCATGTTGGCTGCGTAGTTAGATTTGAGCTTTTTCGCTTGTAAGCTGCTATCTAGACAGATAAATTGTAAGTCCTTTTGACTCATAATAATAAATCGCTTTGTATGATCTGCTGTCTTGTTACAACAAAATACAATTTCGCATGCGTATTGGCAGATTTCGCCTTTTGTAGTGCTATATACACTTTTTGCATTGTTGCTTGGATATGTTCTTAGATCGTTCGAGATCGTGTTTGCGCAGCTGTGCTACCTTGGCAGGTAGGCTCGTGATTTGCCTTAGATTCAAGTGCAAGTGCTATCTTATCAGATAGGCCTTTGTAGACCACTTGGGATCATTTTGCATAATGCTGCTATCATGGCAGATAGACTTTAAGAACGATTTCAAAATCGCATTTGTATAGCGCTGCTATCGCGGCAGATAGGCTTGAGAGATCATTCAAGATCATATTCGCATAGGCTGCTATCGTGACAGATAGGCTTAGAAGATCACTTAAGATCGTTTTCACATGAGCTGCTATCGTGGCAGATAGGCTTCGAAGATCAATTAAGATCATTTTCGCATGAACTGCTATCGTGGCAGATAGGCTTAGAAGATCAATTAAGACCATTTTAGCATGAGCTGCTATCGTGACAGATAGGCTTAAAAGATCAATTAAGATCGCATTTGCATAGGCTGCTATCGTGACAGATAGGCTTAGAAGATCAATTAAGATCGCATTTGCATAGGCTGCTATCGTGACAGATAGGCTTAGAAGATCAATTAAGATCGTTTTCGCATAGGCTGCTATCGTAACAGATAGGCTTAGAAGATCAATTACGATCGTTTTCGCATAGGCTGCTATCATATAAGATAGGCTTTGAAAGATCAGTTGAGATCGCATTCAAGTAAGTTGCTATCGTGGCGGATAGGCTTTTTCTAATAGTAATAATAAACTAAGTGAAGCAATATAAACAGCTAGAAGTATAAAGTTCTTCTCATTTGGGAGAAGTCTTTTATTATAGAACTCTCATGTGGGAGAGACGAGATTACAATTCTCTCATATGGGAGAGAAGATGTGCGAATCATAGCTATACAGAGCATAAGGCAACGTTATAATAAAACGCATAAAATGAGAGAAGTCAGGGATAGTACTTCTTAATCCAACGCATGTTGACTGAGCTTGGAGTTGAGGTTGTTCCGTGCAACCTCCGTATGCTGCAGTAGCCACTGTCAAAGACTGCTGCGACTTCAAAGGGCCCTTCCCAATTGGCTGCGAACTTTGGGTGAGCCGCCTCTCGCATGCAATGGTCAGATGCGCGCAAGACCAAATCTCCAACTGCGAAATCTCTACGTTGGACTGTTTTGTTGTACGCACGAGCAATCCTTTCTTGATACCGTTTGTTGGTCCTTTTAGCTTGCTCTCGCTTTTCCTCTAGCAGGACTAAGTCATGATCGCGTTGATTCTCGTACAATGCGTGGAAGGCCAATCTTGCTGAGTTAACTTTTACCTCCGCAGGTACCACAGCCTCAGCCCCATAGCATAGGAGGAATGGTGAGACCCCTGTGGGTGTCCTTGGAGAAGTCCGGTAAGCCCACAGGGCTATGCTTAAGGAATCAGCCCACTTCTTGTGGTCATCTGCGACCATCTTGCTCAAAATTCTCAATAGCGTCTTGTTGGTCGCTTCTGCTTGCCCATTCCCCTTCGGGTAGTAGGGGGTGGAGCATATCTGCCTGATGTTGTATTCTGCTAGCTTCGCAGCCACCTGGCGATTAACAAAAGGAGTGCCATTATCCGAAAGGATGGTGTTGGGAATTCCGAACCTGCATATGATGCTTTCTTGGATGAAATGGACCACAGCTAGCGCATTTGCCGTCTTCAGTGGTATTGCTTCCACCCACTTGGTGAACAACTCAGTCGCGGTGAGAATGAAATGATTCCCATGCGAGGTTGGTCGAATGGGACCAATAAAATCCAGGGCCCATGTGTGAAATGGCCATGGTGTTCCCAATGCATGCAGATCTACAGCAGGAGCGTGCACTAGATTACCTTTAAATTGACACTCCTGGCAGCGTCGTACCTTGGTGCGGCAATCGGCCTCCATATTGGGCCAGAAATATCCAATTGAGAGGAGTTGCCTGCATAATTTCGCACCTCCCTGATGTTCCACCTGATGAGAAAGGTCCATCACTTCTTGTGCTTCCCTGCTGTCTAGACATCGCAGCAAGTTGCCCTCATGGCCCCTTCGCCAAAGCAGGTTTTCTTGTACCACGTATCGGGACGCTTTCCTCCTCAGTTTCTCAGCTTCTTTTCTCGACTCAGGTACAATACCCTGGGTGAGAAAATCAAAGAGTGGCTTCCTCCAATCCGCATCATCATCGGTTAGAGCGACGAGTAAAGAATCTTTGATCAATGCGCAACTGTCGCACTTTCCCTGTATTAGTGCTGCGGCCGTCGACATGTCCGGCCAGTGAATGTCATATCTCTGAGCTTTCCGATAGATCGACACTTCGCTTTCTCCGCAAGCATGCTGGTGAATCTTTTCTAGCAGCAGTGGTCCCTCTTGCTCGGAAACACATCGCATGAGTATTCCGCCAGGGCCCTTGTAGTAAAGGGTGTTGTCATGTATGCAATACCCCTTTGTGAGTGTCCAGTTCTCGCTGCTCGTGCCTTCTGCGATGGCCCGTAAGATTGCCTTTCTCCAGTCCGCATCATCCATGCATTCATCATCGCACGCGTCCTCTGCTAACGCCGACGATGTCCGTACTTCAATCGAAATTCTCGCAGGACATTTGTCCGTGCTAACCTTGGATCCCAAAGTAGCCAAAGCATCCGCATGCCTGTTGTCCGCTCGAGGCTTGTGCTCGTACCTAACGTCGCAGAATTGCTGCACCAGTTTTTGTACCAAGGTCCGGTAGGACAGAAGATTTATCTCCTTTAAACCGTACTCGCCCGAGGCTTGCTTGACAATTAGCTTGGAGTCCCCCATGACCGTCAAGTTGCTTACTTCCAAAGCTTTCGCTGCACGAAGTCCCGCGATGAGAGCCTCATATTCTGCTTCGTTATTGGTGACTGCGAAGTCAAGCTTGGCGGACATCTGTATGACCTCCCCATCTGGTTTGGTTAAGACTATCCCAATGCCTCCGCATTTCCTTGTTGACGAGCCATCAAAATGGAGCGTCCAGTAAGGCACATCAACTGCATAGATTTCAGGTCCCTCGAATTCTTCTTCGATCACAAGCTCGTGATTGTTGTCGGGGAACTGCGCCAACAAATCCGCTACCTCCTGCGACTTGATCGCCCGCGGTCAAACGCATGTTATATCAAACTGGGAAATGGTCATATACCATTTTGCCAATCTTCCTCCAGGAGTAGTGTGAGTTAGCAGATATCGTATGGGATCACTTTTTGTAACCACCACCACTTTGTGCGACGCAAAGTAGTGTCTCAACTTCTCTATTATGAAGAATAGGGAAAGGCAATGACGCTCGATGTCCGTGTACCTTGATTCTGCGGGCTGCACGATGCGAGAGATGTAGTAGATGGGCCTTTCTTGACCCTCGTACTCCTGAGCCAAAAGTGCTCCTATGGATTTCCTCGTTGACGTCAGATACAGCAAAATCGGTGATCCTAACTGAGGCGCGATCATTATTTTTGAAAACGTCAGTAGCTCCTTTAGCTTCCCGAACGCAGCTTCGTGCTCCGGAGTCCAGTTGTATGCGGCATCTTTCCTGAGAAGATTACTGAAACAAAAAGTAATCTCGGCAATTGCTGGGATGAATCTTCGCAGATACGATAGCTTCCCCAAGAATGTCTTCAAGGCACTCTGGTCATGCGGCGGAGTCATGCTGGTGATGGCTGAAACTTTCGCAGAGTCAGGCTCGATTCCTTGACGATGTACCACGCATCCCAAGAATTTCCCTGACGTTACCCGATATGCGCACTTCATGGGGTTCATCTTCAGCTGAAAGCGTCTGCATCTGTTGAACACTTTCCGCAAATCTGCCAGGTGATCTGCCTCCTGCTTGGATTTAACCACGAGGTCATCCACATAAAATTCCACTTCCTTGTGCATCATGTCGTGGAATAGGGCCATCATGGCCCGCTGGTAGGTTGCACCTGCGTTTTTGAGACCAAAGGGCATCACCGTGTAGTTGAATAGTCCTACTGGGGTGATGAATGCAGTTTTCCGTGCATCTTCAGGGTCCATCTTGATCTGATTGTATCCGCTGAAGCCGTCCATGAAACTGAACATGCGATGACCCGCTGTCGAATCGATAAGCAGATCAATGTTGGGAAGCGAAAAATCGTCCTTGGGGCAGAAGCGATTGAGATCCCGGAAATCCACGCAGATGCGAAGCTGTCCATTCTTCTTTACCACTGGCACAATATTGGCCAGCCATGTGGGATGGTGATTCGGTTCTATGAACTTGGCGTCCAAGAGTTTGACGATATCCTGTTTGATCTTCACGTTAAGCTCCGGCCTGAAGCTTCTTGTGCTCTGCTTTACCGGCTTAGACCCTGGAATGATGTCCAAACGGTGCATGGTGATACTTGTGTCCAGACCGGGCATCTCGTCATACTCCCATGCGAACACGTCCTTGTACTCGGTCAGGAGTTGTAGCAATCCTTTCTCCTCTTCGCCTGTGAGGTCCGCACTTAGAAAGACTGGCCTCTTCTTTTCTTCGTTCGGGCTTAGGAACACTTCCTTTAGCTCTTGCTTTTGTGTTCTGGGTTTGTCTTCCATGCATTCGGGTTCTTCTTTGAGCTTCTCGTCTGGAGTGCTCTGCATTGGTTTTTCCATTACTGCAACCTGCTCGATTTGGTTGATTTGCCCAGGGATATCCCCATGCCTGCGTGAGGACATCCCCGCGCACCTTCATATGCGATAACATTTCTTCCCTTTGGCGTAGAAACTCTCTATCTCCTTGCCTTCAGGGTCATGCTTTGCTATTCTCTTCAGAGTATACACGTTCTTCCGCTGGTAGGCGATTCGCGGCGCCTCTTCCCGTGTGGGCGGCTTTTCCTTGGCATCCTCCCTTGTCACCATCACTCCCGCGGGTGACTGATCCTTGATATCTTCCCATAGGGGTAAAGGAGTAGGGTTGAATGGTCCCTGTGTTTGCTCATCCGCCATCTCGGTGAACCACACCGCCTCGCTGAGATGTGCTTCATCCATGTTGAATGGATTCGTTGAAGCCGGTATCTCGACTATTCTGTCGTTCCAAATGGCTTTCATCACTTGGTGAGCTGTTGAAGGGACAGCATCAAAGTGATGAATCCAGGCTCGACCTATGATCATGTGATACGTAGTGTTCGCATCTATGACATAGAACTTTGCTGAGCACTTGATCTTGCCGATCTGGACGCCCAGGCGGATCCATCCTATCGTCATTCTGGAGTCGCTTCCAAATCCCATCAGCGGAGATGGACGCCTGACAATCTTGTACTCGGGGATCCCTGCTAGCTTCAGTGTGTGGAGCGAAACGACGTTAACCGCTTCTCCTCCGTCGACGAACGCTCTTTTGAACTCGACGCCGTTGATGATGGCCGTCACATACAGAGGCCTTTGGTGACTCGCATCTGTCTTTTTGTCGCTGGCGGAAAAGGTCATGATCTTTTCTGTAGAGCGAGACGCCCTAATGACTTTCCCATTGGAGACTACGAGATCCTCTTCGTAGTCTTCTGCTATTCTTAAGATCGCTTTTGTCATCTCCGTCCGGCATTTCTCTGAGAAGTTCATCTCGTCAAAGAATCTGCTGAAGCCGAGCGACCCCTTCATCCGGTCGGCACGTTCGTCCTCCGTGTCTACGCTGTAGTCCTCATCGTCATGGACTTCGGCAATGATGGGTAAACCATCCTCTGCGACCTCTTCCAGATCCACAATCGAGATCATAGCGACCTCTTTACCTTTCGATTCTTGCTCCGCATGGGCAGGAAGGGGATTGTTGCGCACATCCTGCCTGTGATCGCTGACGATCAGCTCGCCGTTCTTCATCTTTTGGCTGAACACAATCCTGAGCTTCTTACAGTCCGCTGTGGGATGCATGACCTTGCCGTGGTACTCGCACCACTTCGGGTCCCTCACCATCTCCTTGGAGTGTGCTCTCTCGAGCGGCGGTAGGACACCGTCCTTGCGCCACTGCCTGCAGAGGTCGCTTGCTTCTTCCACCGAACATGGCAGAGGTGGTGCATCAAAGTTCACAATCTTCGCCTTCTTCTAGGGTGAAACTGTATTGACTTCAGCTTCGCGTCCCCTCTTGTAACTGAATCTCCCGATCTTGAAGGTAGTACCACCCGAGGGTCGCTCAGGGCCGTTTCTCTTTTTCTGCCTCTCCACTATAGGCTCGATGTTCTTGGTGCATTCAATTAATTTTGAAAACGTAGGCGTTTGCAGATTAATGAGCATACCTTTGTACTAATCTCGCATGCACTGCAGGCATATCTCCACGAGCCTGCTTTCGAGTATCACGTCTTTGCATTCCAAGGACTTCGCCCTGAACTTCTTGATGAAAGTTATTTCGTCCTCTTCGCGTTTCTGATACATTCGCGAGAGGTGGATCATTGTCACCTTTTCCTCCATCTGGAAGAACTTGGTGTAGAACTTTTGGACCATGTCGTCCCAAGTCTTCACGGAACCAGCTTCCAACGTCCTGTACCACTTGTACGCTACGTTTCCTAAGGACTTCGGGAACTCTCGCATCAGCAGTTTGGGATCAGCTCCATACGGCCCCATGACATCGATGAAACGCATGACATGTTCATGAGCGTTTCCATTGACATCTTCGAACTTGTCCCATTTAGGAGCCTTGTACCCAACCGGTTTAGGCATGAGATAGATCTCTCGCGGGATAGGTGGATCGTTGTCTAGCTTCGGGATGATGGTTTCCGCGAATGATTGGTGAGCCAGAATGGTGTCTATACGCTTCTGCAGAGACGTCATACACTCTGGAGTGCTTCCCTCGGTAGCAGGAGGAGGGGTTGCCGCAGGCGGAGGCGACACATATGCCTCAGGAGGATTGGGGACGTATTGGGCGTTCGCATTACCCCAGATTGTCGTTGGAGGAGGCAAGGGATACTGCGAGGCCGGATTAGGTACCAAGGCCGGAGGCTGAGGAGTATGAGCAGTGAGGGGCAACATTTGAGCTGTTGACCCTTGAATCGAGGGTAGCTGCGTAGTCGCCGGTGGAGTCTGCAGATTAGGGTTGGGGGGTGTGGTTGACACTCCCAGCCCTTGAGCAGTAGGGACTCCTCCTCCTTGAGAAACGGCGATGGCTTGTGTAGGGTTCGGTGCAAGAGTCCCCAATACAGCCATGATTCGTTCTAGCTGCGCAGATTGAGCTTTGAGGACTTTCGCCCGACCTTTGATGGTGGCGTCCAAAGATTCTAGCGTCAGGGGCTCACCGGTGGTTGTAGGAGTGCGGCGGATCTCCTCTCCTGAGGCGGCTTCGGTGGAAGGCAATCTGTTACTGACATCATCCTCCTGAGACATGGTTGCTTTTGATGGTAAGTTTCACGTCGGGTTCACCAAAATGAGCACAAGAGATTCCGGCAGGGGAGAACTCTGTGTACACCATAAGTAGAGGATCAGAGATGGCACAGGAAGAGTTGGGTTGTGTGTAGGGAGAGAGTAAGGCAGTAGTAATGTCTCAGAGAGAGACAGAGGTTTGGCAGAGCTTCCGCGTATGGCTAGTGTGTGCTCCTCTGTATGGAAAGGTTAACGTCCTATATATAACGGAGAATGTGACCGTTGCAGTGTGGTTAATGCGCCCATCAATGGCGGCTTAATTAGCTTAACCACAACGGCACGTTCGTCCTTATATATAGGGACCGTTACAGCACGTTATGCGCGAATACCGGAACCGTTATGGGGTTGACCGGGTTTGACCGGATTGACCGGGTTTATGGAGCTCGTGCCATAAATCTCTCAAAAGCAGTTACTAAAGGTCGCGCGCGGGCTTGGCTCGCACGCGACAGGACTTACTCTAGCCTCCAAACCACTAAGTCCCTACAAGTCCCGTGCAGTGGTATGCGAGGGCCCTGTCTCGCAGCCCCCACATGGATCAGCGTGGCTGGTGATCCAGTGTGTGTGGAGCACAATATGGTGTGCTGGATGGTTGCCACGTGGCCAAGATCTGTCAGCTCAGAAAGCACTATCTACACCAGCAAAAGTGCACTGGTCCTGAGCAAATTGAATTGTGCCCAGCTTGAGATAGAAGGTTTCTGCCTGAATTGGTGGCACCACAATTGGCTCCCTTCCTTGAAGATCCGCCTCAAATGCGTGGATTATTGCTTTCCCTGAACGATTATATGGCATTGAGTTCAAGTGCAGTCTAGATGTTGCTGCCAGTGCTTTCTCTACAGCTTCAGCCACCAAAGCTTGTAGCTGCTATGTGGTGAGGCTAATCTGTCCTTTCCTTCCACCATAGCTACCTGAGAAAACAACACTAGAACACTCGTGAGGTAAACAGATACTAACAAAAAGAAAAATAAAATAAAAACTCTAAACTAATTTCTAACTAAACAATCTACCGTTGTCCCCGGCAACGGCGCCAAAAACTTGACACGATCTCTTACGTATATACGCAAGTGCACGGTCGAAGTAATAAAGATGAGTATTAAGCTCAGGTTGTCGAACCCACAGGGACAGTCTTGAGATTATTTAGCTAGACAATTAATTTAAAGTTAAAGTAACCGGAGAAAGATATTGGTTGATCTAAGAGTTCGTCACCCTCAACAAGTGACTAAAATTTAAATAACAAGCTAGACGAATATTTATACTATTTTTTGATTAACACGAATACGGAGAACACTAGATAGTTTTAGGGTCCCTAGGGCATTTAGATATTTCAAGTTTACGATTTGAAACACTCTACCTACGTCTAGTTATACCGGGTTACACTCATTACGATCTTTCGTCGATCTCACGCAAATCTACGTTTCGGTCTACTTCGGGTCCTGTCGGTCCACCTTTGTCTACCGTTACGTTCTAGTCAGCTAGCCAGGTTCACTCACCGGGTCCTGTCGGTCCAGCGATTACGCTAATCCTAACTAAGTATAACCGAAACAACCCACACACAGTCATTCAAGTCTCTATCTCCTGTCGGTCTCAAGAAACTACAAGAATGTCAAAAAAGTTCTTCACGAATCCGGGCTCGTTCACTGTCGTGCAACAACCTAGATAACTAGCATGTATTTGGTGATCAAACCAAACAAAATAAAAATTGAGAACAAGAACTTGTCAAATAACTAGAACAATACGTAGAATTAAGCTCAAGACTTGAATCAATTCACCAATTCGAATAATATAAACAAAACCCTAGTTCTCCATAAACTATCTAGCAATGAAAGCTTAGCTAGACATAATCTTGTTAAGTTCTACAAAGTTCTCCATGAAATTGATAAAACGAAAGAGGGAAAAGATCAAACGCGAAATCAGGAGCTTCACCGTCGTGTTCTTCTTGGTCTTTTTCTTCGTCTTTTTTGTTGAATGACGTAGAACAACCTCTTTTTTGTCTACGTCATCCCCTTTATAAATCTGACCCGTAGCTCCAAGTAAAATTCTCCTTTTTTCACTTTAGCCCCTCTAAGATGGGGGAACTTCTCCTCAACCCTAGGGCTTAAATAAACCCACGCAGCTTTTCCTTCATTTACTTTCCTCCTAATTGCACACTTTTGCCTCCAGCCAGATAAATCACCACCTGAGAGCTTTAGTTCGTACAAATCAGCATAAGGTTGTGCGAACACTTTCAGAAGATTTCCAAGTATTTATGTTCGCACGAACGAATCACTCATCGTACGAACACCTCTCACAATCAGATCGCGAATCTTTTCTTCCTATGTTCTTCTTCTCGCCTTCTTCTTCTTTCTCTGTTCGTTGCCGTAGGTGATGTTGCTCTCCTGGGTTTTGCTTCGGCCATGCTTCTGGTCTTGGCTTTTGATCGTGGTTTGCTTTGGATGGTCGCGTTATTCCTCTCTTTCTCCTCTCTGCCATTGGGTTCCTCTCTGCTTCCCTGGGTTGTGGCTGCAATGGCGATTTCTCCCTGCTGTGGCTCTGATTGGCTTCAGTGAATTGGCCTCTGTTTTGTTGCTTCTTCGCTGATGGTTTTGGTCGCGGCCATGGCTGGGTTTTCGTCTTTATTTCTGCGGGGTTTTGGCCAATTGTTGAGGCCCTGTTTGAAACGACTAGGGATCTCGGTTCAGGGTTAAAGAGACAATCGATAACCAAAAGTAGAATTATGCTATTAAGATTACATTTCGTTTAGTGTGTACAACAAATCTTGTCGGAATAAGTCTACAAAAAAAGTAAATAAATAAAAAGTGTGTGCTATTCTAAATGATCTAACTTAATCACGCAGCTTCGTCTCGATACGCGTTCCCATTCTCCACACTTGATTGACGACCTGCGATTTTAAAATGGCAAAATCCGACACAGTTTTGAAGAAATGATCACTAAAAACTAAGTAAATACATACTACGACATGTAAAGCAACGAGTGGCACGGAAGCATGAGTTGAAACAAATCAGAAGATTTAAACAGTAAAACTATCATGTTAGAGAATTTGGAACAACTGGAAGTAACCGAGTAACAAAAACCTCTCAACTTAATTACATTGAGAAACCACGAGTAGTTGGTAACATATCCAGAGTACACAATTCCATCTAAGAGAATAACTTAGTTCATGAGTAGCCAAAGCATTTCAAATCATTTCAATTGATTAAGGCAATCCACAGCCACAAACAACATTAATAAAGTAGTCAATTTTTAATTTCGACTTCAATCAACAGTTTAATTTAGCTGAGGCATGTCCAGAGCCACCAGCAAGATCGATGTAGACAGAGGGATCACGAAATAATCACTAAGGGTTCCTTCTAGGGTCTATCAAACCCTATTTCACCCGAGCGTTAAGGGAGCCCATTCGTCAACCCCGCTCACAACATTAGCTAAAAGGCCTTAAGTGCCGACACCCCTATACCTTAGTGACCCTTACAAGTATAAGTAGCACTCTATAGCTCTATAAGCCCCTTGGCCTCAATATCTTGATACATTTTGGCTCATCGGGGGCGGATTTGTGAACATTAACGTTCTATCCAATAATAGGAAGCATTGCTTCAATGGTCTTAACCATAAGAAAATTGAGGATCGCTTGACGCCTCCCGTTAATAATAGTACTCTGTAAATCGTCCTAAGTCTATTAGAGGTATTTTATTTCTTCTCAATCACATAACTAGAATCTGCATATCAACATTTCACAAGAAATTTCCGAGGGTTCTCAAAGGAGATGAACAAAATATTTTAACAACATTCGAGTGGAAAACATGCATTCTCATACTTTTTCATATAACAAGCATTCATTTGAAACATCACACACATGTGCACATTTTATATGAAAAGATCGTACATATGTAATTACCACTGATATGAAGCACAATCAAAAGCAAGAAACTAAGCCTAGCACTCCTACGACAACTGCTCTCTCCTACGAGGTCGATGTCAAAATATTCAACAAGATGGTGCATGAAAGAGTGAAATTGGCCTTGAATTCTTCAGTGGAACGATGAAATAACTCCCCTCCATGATGGTAATAAGTTTAGACTCAAGTTTTTCATGATTTGGAGACTAAGAAATGAAGTTTTGGTGTTGTTTTTTAGAGGTCAACTCCCAAAAACGGGATGAAGTTTTGAGAGAGAGAATAGAGCATGTATGAATGCTCTTGAAGAGAAAAACATGTGAAGAATTGTGGAAGAAAGAAATGGGGTTGATGATGGAGGTTGGTGGTGAAGAATCTCCCAAAAGATGTTGATACAAAGTGAAGGTAGTAATGGGAGGTTGATAGAGATGGGAGTGATAGAAGGAAAAAAATGATTGAATATAATGGATGTAGTGCTCTTGATGTATTAGTAGAGTAAAATGTGAGATGCTTGTAAAAAAACATCTCCATGTTTTAGTAGAGTTGACCAAAAATAATTGAGGGGGTACTTGAGTATAATAATCAATAGATGAATTGCTAGTTGGGGTAAAAAATGTAATATTGATAAATGAGAGGTTTCTTTGTGAAAATTAAAAGTTGATGGGTGAAAATATATTTTCCAATTAATAGCTAACACCTATAAGTTAATTTTCATAAATAATAAACTTTCCAAATAATTTCAAATACACCACTCTGTATATAAATGTCAAAATTCACTTTTAGAAAACTACAAGTATTTCCCAAGTATACAATATAAGTTCCATATAGTATTATCCAAGTTTCAAAAATTACAAATAACTTCAAAACAAAATTTTATATAACCATAGATATCCAATGGTACCCTTATACTTTAAAACTAAGAAGAAGTCAAGAACAAGTTTGAAATATAAATGTATTGAGATTCTCAAATACTTTTCCGAAATTACCAAATAGCCCCCAACTAAGATATGGGGTATTACACTGTTTCTTCTTAATTCTTGCTCTGTTTTGCTGGGTTTGTGGGTCAGTGGCTATGGCGATTTCAGGTGGGTTGGTGATTGATTAGGTGAAGGCAAAGGAGATGGTGAATGGTTGCAGATTAATTGGTGCTGAAAGGTGGTGGGTTTGTGGTATTTATTAGCAGAGGTGATGGTGAATTGGTGAAGTAATCTGCTGGGTTTAGGCTCAGCTGGATTACTGAATTGGGGAATAAGGTGGCTGGGTTGGCAAGGGTAATGGTGAAGGAGGCAGTGAAGTTGGTGGATATGAGGTGAATCAGGGGCTGGTTTTAGAGGAGTTTATGGAGGTGAAGAATGCAAGTGGTAATGGAATATAGGTGGTTTTGGGTCTGTGAAGCTTTGATTTGCCGGTAATGTAATGGTTTTGTGTTTGATTGTGAAGTAACAGTGGTGATGATTAGGAGGTTGGGTGCTTTTATTGGGTTCAATTAGATAGCATGGGTGATGTTGGCTTAGGTTGGTGTTAATGGTGGATTATGGTGTTGTGGTGGTGGAATTGGGTTTATGATTTAGGAGATGCTCTGTTGATTTCTTGGAGGTCAGTTTGGAGAATGGGAGTGTTGGTTATTGAGATGGAATAGTTGTTTGTGGAAGGAGATAGATGGTGACAGTGGTGATGAAGGTTGGTTGGAGTTTGTTTTGGTCGTGGTTGGTAATTGTAATGGAGTAGGAGGTGTTGATGGGTTTGAGTTTGAGAGGTAGGAGGTTGTGTGTTGATTGAGGTTGCATGGTTTATCATTGAGAAATGGTGGATGGTGATAATTTTAGAGGTAGAGGTTGGTAATGGTGTTGTACTGTAAATGTAGGCAGATTGTTGATAGCAGATCCTGCTTTTTTGTCTAACTTTTCTCTCTTCTTCATCTATTTTCTCAAGCTTTAGTCGCTTCGGAAGTTCGTTTCCTTTTTCACGTTAAGCTCCGAGCCTCCGGTACCTGAAAATCACACAACTACAAATATCGGCGTAAAATGTGACATAAATAACTCAAATAAAACCAGAAAACGCCCGGACTAGTCAATTATGCACAAATAACTCAAGTACCCGCATACTTCACAATCATAGCCTATTTCTCATGTATTTTGCACGGAAATCACACAAAACGGTAGGATTCAACTGTAAATATAACACCGTAAATGGGGTTATCAACAAGCTAGGGCCAAAGTCGGATAAGTGTAAATTTGTGGGGTACCCTATGGAAACTAAGGGTTACTACTTCTACAATCCAACCAAGAACAAAGTGTTTGTTGCTCGGACCGGCGTGTTTCTAGAGAGAGAATTCGTCTCTAAAGAAGCAAGTGGGAGGACTGTAGAACTTGAAGAGATTCAAGAACCAGAAATCACTGAACCGATTATGGAACATGAGCAGGAACCACAAGTAGTTGTGGTACAGCCTGTTCAGGTAACACAAGAGCTTCGTAGATCTAGTAGAGTGCGCCAGGAACCCGAGAGGTATGGACTTCTCGTGATCGATTCCGGTGACACAATGCTCGTAATGATGAGCCTACTACCTATGAAGAGGCCGTGAAAGGGCCAGACTCTCAGAAGTGTCTAGAAGCCATGAGATCCGAGATGAAATCCATGTATACCAACAAAGTATGGACTTTGGTGGAAACACCCGAAGGGGCACGGCCCATAGGGCGCAAGTGGGTCTTCAAGAAGAAGATCGACATGGATGGTAATGTGATTACCTATAAGGGCCGATTAGTGGCTAAAGGATTCAGACAGATTCATGGTATTGACTAGCGGCGAAGAACAAATAGAATTTGCTACAAAATCCGGTGATGAAACCTTTTCACCAGTCGCTATGACCAAATCCATCCGAATCCTACTTGCAATTGCAGCATACTACGACTATGAGATTTGGCATATGGATGTCAAAACAGCATTCTTTTATGGGAATCTCCTCGAGGACGTGTATATGATACAGCCAGAAGGTTTTGAAGATCCAAAGCAATCCAAAAAATTCTGTAAGCTGCAACGATCCATTTATGGATTGAAATAAGCTTCTAGGAGTTGGAATCGACGTTTTGATGAAGTATTCAAAGAGTTTGGCTTCATCAGAAACGAAGATGAGTCTTGTGTATACAAGAAGGTTAGTGGGAGCTCTGTAGCTTTTCTGGTCCTGTATGTGGATGACATACTACTCATTGGAAAACGGCGTTCCCATGCTGCAATCTGTTAAAGATTGGATAGGAAAGTGTTTCTCAATGAAGGACTTAGGGGAAGCAGCCTATATACTCGGTATAAAGATCTATAGAGATAGATCTAAGAGACTGCTAGGCCTAAGTCAGAATACATATATTGACAAGGTGTTGAAGCGGTTCAACATGCAAGATTCCAAGAAGGGATTCTTGCCCATGTCACATGGAATCACTCTTTCAAAGAGTGGTTGTCCCTCCAATAAGATTGAGAAGGAACGCATGGGTAGAATTCCCTATGCCTCGGCCATAGGATCTATCATGTACTCCATGTTATGTACTAGACCAGATGTGTCATATGCCTTGAGTATGACAAGCAGATACCAATCGAATCCGGGTGAGAGTCACTGGATTGCAGTCAAGAACATCCTAAAGTACTTAAGAATAACTAGGGATGCTTTCTTGATATTTGGCGGTGAGGAAGAGTTGCGTGTAAGGGGTTACACGGATGCAAGCTTCCAAACCGACAGAGATGACTTTAGATCACAGTCGGGATATGTTTGCCTGAATGGAGCAGCGGTGAGCTGGAAGAGTTCCAAGCAAGAGACGGTAGTTGATTCTACAACAGAGGCTGAGTACATTGCTGCAAATGGAGCAGCTAAGGAAGCTGTTTGGATCAGAAAGTTTGTTTCTGAACTTGGTGTGGTTCCTAGCATTGCGGATCTAGTTGAGTTGAACTTTGAAAACACTGGGGCGATCGCGCAATCAAAGGAACCCAGGTCACACCAGAAATCCAAACACGTGCTCAGGAAGTTCCATCTGATTCGAGATATTACCGATAGAGGAGACGTTCGGATATGCAAGATTCCTACAGATGAGAATTTGTCAGATCCACTTACAAAGTCGCTTGTGCAGTGGAAGCATGAAGGGCACACTAGGAGCATGGGCATACGAGATGCGCCAGATTGGCTCTAGTTCAAGTGGGAGACTGTTGTAATAGATGCCCTAGAGGCAATCTAGTTTAGTATGAATTAATTTTGGCTAGAACATTCATTGGATTATTTATTTGATATTTAATATAATGAAGTCCTTAGATTTACAATTGTGTTGTTTATCTGAAATATCCCTAGTCTTGTATAATGATTAATAGGACGATCATCTATAGACTAGTATGGGTTGGATTGATGTAGAGATATCATGATCCAACACATGGGTGTGCATTAAGGGTAATGGCCAACGGATTGACCCATCTCCGAGAAGGCTACATACACGTTATGTTAAGTCACAAGTGCTTCTCGTGGTGCAATGGTATTGTCATCCTTAGACTTGAAGTCGCTACTAGTTGTGGATTATTGTGATTTTGGTAGCGCCAAACGCTACACCGTAACTGGGTAGTTATAAAGGCGTGTACCGGATATAATAAGAAGAAAGCTTAGAGATCTTAGTGGACGTAGATAGCATTTTTCCCTACCACATAACGGGAGCAAATATCCTAGGCCACTCGAGGGATAGTGCTTATAGAATGTCTGGCGAGACTCAAATAAATCAATATAGGATATTGATGTTATTTGCACGAATAAGGCTAATCCCATGGATCGAGAAACAATGGATTGGATATACGAGTGTAACTTGTATGTCTCGTGTCCAATCCGGATATAGAGACAAAGGGATGAGACAATTACTTGTACAAGGTTTGTCGGATGACTATTCTATTAGTTAGCTAGAATGGATGTTTTGCTAGAAACCGCTCCATATTAGAAAATTGTTGCTACCAACTAGATAGAACCTATGGGGTCACACGCTATATAGAGTTGAACTAGATATGGGAATTAATTAATAGGATTAATTAATTAGAAGGATCACTTTGCAACACCTTGCAAACTTAGTAGGACTAATTTGCAAGGAAGGGACTAAACCGAATTCTAGTAGGACTAGAATAGGTCCTTTAGGTAGTTGGGAAGGATTTGTTGGACTATATAAAGGATGCTCCTTCCTTCCTTCCCACACTTATGAGCCATTTGTTCATAACTTGAGTGGGAGAGAACAAAAGGAGAGAGAGAAAGCAAGCAAAGGAGGCCGACCACCCCTCTTGCCGTCGCCCCCTTCCCGTCGGCCCAACAAGGAGGACGCCACCTCCTTGTTGCCTCGTGTTGCGTGATTTCTTATTCCTCTTCCTCCGTTTCGTGCTAGCACAAAGGAGAAGGAAGATCTAGATCTCAACTCTAGGCGTGGATCAACTGTAGAGAACGTGACACAATTCATGTTACAAGTCATCACAGGAGAAACCCTAAGGTGTGTAACTTGATTTCTTCCCTTACCATCGTTATGTCTCTTGTCCTGTGATCCTTGGAGGGTATTGCATGGATGAATTATGTTTTTACGCTGCGTATCCATGATCAAAACCCTACAGTTACATGGTATGAATCTGGAATGCATCAAGATGTTGAGGAAAAGCTCTCTTTGGTTTATTCTAAATTCTCCAGAGTTAGCTTACCCCAGACTCACCAGGTTCTTTTACCTGAACATGAAACAACTCAAGAAGTCTGCAAGTCTGGTGATTCAGACTATGGTTGCTAGCATTGACATGGAACTAGATCATACTGAGTTTGCAAATGTTATAGGTTGTCCTAAGATATATGACACCAGTAACTACCCTCCTAAGATTGAAGCCCTGAAACTAACAAAAGAAGAGTTCTTTCTACCAAATACCCCTGCCTCATCTAAGCAGTTAACACACTCTGTTCTAACTGTTGAAGCCAAAGTTTAGTTTATCATTTTTATGAGATGTGTGGTACCTAGGGAACACTCAAAAGAACTGGTAACTAATAGGGTGTTGAACTATATGAAATTGGTTATGCATGGTTATGAAATTGATCTTCCAAAGCCGGTGATGGAACACATGCTTTATAGCCAAACCAACCATAGAAAACACCCTTTGCCATACGCCAACTTGCTCACCTTATTCTTCCAACACTTTGAAAGTCCAACTGATAGGGAAGAATCAGTGACTATTGGTTTTGGTATGCTCAATGAGAAGGCTTTTGATAAGATTGGTGTGGTGAAAACCAGTGCTAAAGTTTGGAAGCTCTACTCAGAATTGACAGAAGGAAGAGTTGGGTTCCAAGAAATTTCTCAAACCTAAATATGTGACTCCCACTTCTAGCCAAACCTCTCAGTCTCAAGATAACCCCTTAACCCTCCAGTTGCTGAAAGAACTTCAGATGGAATAAGGTGAAGGCGAATCAACATGGGTTTGAAACTGATCTCAGAAAGGTGAAGTATATGGTTGAAAACATGTTCAGGAGTATGAGAGTATTTGATGTGGCTGATGAAGTGTCTCAAGATGAGGAGAGTACCAAAAGGCTGAATCAGCAAAGAATCTACCTAGTGAGCATTCTACTCCGGACAGGGCTGCTCAGGAAAAAGGTAAAGGCAAGCATGTGGACATTGAACAAGTGGATGAAGATCAAGAGGAAGACAGTTCAGATTGAGGTTTACTGCTCATAGACCTTAAGAAGAAGAATCCTATGAAGCCCATTATGCGAGAGATTGTGACTGCTGCTAAGTTGTTTGAGGGAGAAGGTGAAAAAGATGATGATGTGGCTCAACAAGAAGAAGAACAAGATGATGAGGAAGAAATTCAGGAAGAGGATGCATAGAAGCAAGGAGATGATGACCCTACCCCTTAATTCTTACCTACTATTTCTTCTCCTTTTTCAAGGCCTTGAACTCCTTTCCAAAGCCTTGAAATTCTTATCTTCCAAAACTTTTACTTTTTACTATCTTTCCAAACACTGATCCAACATATTCTCATTATTTTTTGATGAAAGTCAAAAAGGGGGAGAAAATTAGGTTGTTTTATCTGTTATATTTGTGATTAGATGACCTGGTTTTGGTCAATTAGGATTATCTGCACACTTTGCTGCTATTAGCTTTTTCAGTTTAATAAGTTGGATCTTTTGGACATTATGTGTTGTTTCTATATGATTAATTTTTCTATGTGCTAATGAGTATTTGTTGCAGAATTACAGTATCAAACAGACTGGAAGACTATGGTTTTGTCTTTCATCAAGGGGAATATTGTAAGTTCAATGCAGTTTCAATGTTTCAAAGACTTGAAATAGCTAGTCTATTTCAAGGCCTTGAAACTGACTGAGTATTATATGCATAAACTTAGGGGGAGTTTCTGATTTTGTTTAAACTCCTAAACCTCTGTGCTTGATCTATAATTACTTGATGATGAAAGACAAAGTATTTTGACATGTTTAACACTATCTAATCCATCTCTTTAACTTAGTTTTGCGTGGAAAGTTTATTTCTATTTTACAGGATTTATTTCCTAACCCGAGTTTTGCAGGGAAGGAAATTCTGAGATGATTTGATTTTGTAATCAATCTAATGACTGTAACAACTTCTCAACATGTTTATTAACAAGTTCAAATCAGTATCCTTAAAGATACTGAGCAACTATCCGTTAGAGAAGACTGTCAGAGAAGTTAAGTTGTTGCCTATAAAATAGGAAAGTTTGTTACTGAAGATCCTGAAGATTTGCAGAACAAATGAGCTGTATATAAGGAGCTCAGTTTGAAGCTTTTTCAAGAGAGTACAACGGGAAAAAGCTAGAGACACTGAAAATACATTCAAGGATTTTCAAACAACAAAGAAGCAGATCATTCTTTCCCAATCCAATCATTTGAAGAACACTGCACTCTCATTGCAGTCTCACTCTCCGTGTTCTTCATTTCTGAACTTTATTTGTATATAATTCTTATACTACTTCTATTTACATTCTCAAGGATTGTTCAAGGTGAACAATAGATAATTATTAGGTAATTAGATAGCTGGAGCAGGTACTAGATAGGCTAGTGAGAACCACAAGCTGTAACAGAGTAAGGCATCTCTTTGTGCTTGAGATCTAGGGCTTAGCTGTTGATTAATAAGAATTGAGTTGAAAATACTACAAGGAGAAGATCCCTGAGGTAGAGACGTAGGTCCAAGTGGACTGAACTCTATATATCTTGTGTCTCTTGCATTTACTTTCTGTTACAAACTTAGAACTTTTGCAGCATTCAAAACAGTTTCATTTCAAGGGTTTGAAACTAATTTCAAGGCCTTGAAATAGACTTATTCTTCTGTTTACTGTAACTGTTTTATTCCAAGGGCTTGAAACTCATTTCAAGGCCTTGAATCTCTTTACAATTCTTTTGAAACCACTACTCTTGCAAAGTTTAGCAAAGTCGGCATACTCTATTCAACCCCCCCTTCTAGAGTATTGATCATGTATTTCTACCTACTATACACCCCTTCAGTTATGATTAAACCTGGTAATATTTGCATCACTATTTAAAATCTGCAAGCATGTGTCTATAACTTCCGCTCCCCTAATGCCCCAGAACTTCGGATAGAAGAGTGTTGGGAAACCATCAGGTTCAGGGGCCTTAATGGTGCCAATTGTCTCAAGGCTGCTTGAATGTCGTCTCCTGTAAACCATTGATTCATGAAATTACGATACTACACAGAAACCAATTCCTCAACGCCAGACATGACCGGTTCCATCTGTTGCCAAGAAATATCAGTCGAAGTAAATATTTTCCTAATGTATTCCTCTATCATCCCAAAAATCTGTTGTGGATCATAAATCCAAATACCTATCTCATTATCTAGCCCACTAGTACAATTTCGAGCTCGACAAGTTATAGCTTTGAGATGAAAGAAACCAGTATCATGATCCCCCTTCCTCAGCCATATCTCTATGGACCTCTGACACCACATATCCTCTTCCCCTACAAGGATTCGAAGAATTTCATCTCGCAATAACTTTGATTCTGCTAAGGCTGCAACTGACTGAACACCCTCGGTCAACAACTACAATCGACCCCTTAGATGTTTGAGTTGTCTTCTCACACTCCCAAAAGAAGAGGCCTCCCATTGCTTCAAATCCCCAACTACGATCCAGATCTTCCCATCAACAAAATGCTCGAATTGGCCCAATTGTTAGTTACAAATTTTCTACACCCCTCATGGTGTAACCACACCGCCTCAAACTGAAAGCGTCTTGGCACTTCCTCGAATTCACAGAGTCTAAACTCCTACGAAACTCTAACGGAACATGATCAGAGACTTCAACAACTAAGTTCTGAACTCTCGCCCAGCCAAAAAGATCAATCCAGCCATCAGTTATAAAACACCGATCAAGTTTCTTTCTTATACCTGCTTCATCCCACTAGTTATTGCTCCACGTAAAAAGAGATCCAAAGAATCCCATATCCCTCACCTGGAGTCGGTGAATCACGCTACATAAGCACTCTATCTGACTTAAAGGGATGGATCTACCCCCTTCCTTCTCCAAGATAGACATGAACACGTTAAAGTCCCCAACTACACACAAAGGTTGAGCACAGGGACTTAAAGTCTCCAGTAATTTCCATGAATTATGCCTCTCATTCCTTTCAGGATCTCCATAGAAACCCGCAAAGAAACTGTCTTAGATCAATCTTCCAAGCCAATCGTACCATCAATGTGGTGGGTTTGACCAGGTAATCAAACCAAAGCGAACCGACTCATCCCACATTAGAGCTAAGCCACCTTTTCTGCCACCATCACTTCCATCACAATCTCTGAAAATGCCATTCTCGAAACCCAGCTTCCTTCTTGATCCAATCCATATCATTTTCATACAATTAGGTTTCCATCAAAAACACGAAAATACGCAACGTTAAGAGGGTTGCCAAGCCCTCGTACGTTCCAGCTTAGGAGATTCATTGCGACTAGCTAGGCTGCCATGCAGCCTCAGCCAATATAGAGGTTGGGTACTTTGAGGCTACCCCATACTGTGTTGAAATCCGAGTCTCAGAAACCTGTGGTGTTGCATCACGCATCTTAATGTCCTCTGCAGCCTTCTTCATGTCCTGAGTACCGGTTCCTACACTCTTGGGTTTCAGACTATTTGTATGTGCTTTGTGACCCGCTTGCACAACAGGTTTCCCTCTTTGAGTCGACGATCCTCCAAAATTCGCAGGTTGAGGATGGCCTGTTGCCATGTTTCCAAAGACAAATTGACCAGACTTTGTTCAATTCGAAGAGAAGCTCATACCTCTTCCACCCAAGCCTTTTCATGAGAGCCTTGTCCTCCTTGTAACATTCCCACCGCCACAGCTATGCAACGTGCTTTCTCCTTCGTATTTGGCGAGAGGTTAGCCTCACTGACCTTCTATTTAGCTCCTCCTGGAATTTTGGGCTCTGCCACCGCTATTGCCTTACCCTTTTGTTCGGTTGTAAGTCTCTTATCAGCCTACATAACTTTATTGGGGGTGAGCTCGGCCACTGGGTTGATGAATGACGAGGTCTTCCCTGCCGTCTTAGCAGTAACTTCCTTCGTCCGCGGCGAAATCCAATCATCCCTGGCCATAATCTCATCATCGCTGTCTGACTTTGCAAGATCACCTTCCCTTTAAAATCCCCCTCCTCCATCTTCACCCAAAGGCTTCTTAGAAATCCTTGTCTCACCCTTCTCTTCATCTTTACTGTGCGAGAGATTTCCTATTCCAGCTGTTCGATATTCAGGCGTGGGATCATCAAAAAAATCAAGCAGCCTCTTCCTTGGAGGAGGTCGAAAAAATAACCATTCACCAAACCCCGTGATCTCTTCCTTATTCTCCGCATTGGTTTTGGCTTTACAATCTTCGGCGTAATGGCCAAAGCAACCGCACCACGGACACATGTATGGTATACGCTCAAACTGTAGGGTTTTGATTCATGGATGCGCAACGGAAACACAAACAATCATAACCCATGCAAAACCCTCCAAGGATCACAAGTCAAGAGACATAACGATGGTAAAGGTAGAAATCAATAACACAACTTAGGGTTCTCCTTTGATGACTTCAAACGCGAATTGTGTCACGTTCTCTATAGTTGATCCACGCCTAGAGTTGATTTCTAGATCTTCAAATCCTTGGTGCTAGCCCGAAAGAGGAAGAGGAAGAAGAATCATGCAAAACGAGACCGAAACAAGGAGGTTCGGCCTCCTTGTGGCCGACGGGGAGGGGCGGCGGCGAGGGAGGGGCGGCGGCTCCTTCCTTGCTTGCTTGCTCTCTCCTTTTGTTCTCTCCCACTCAAGTTATGATCAATAAGGTCATAAGTATGGGAAGGAAGGAAGGAGTGTCCTTTATATAGTCCAACAAATCCTTGCCAACTACCTAAAGGACATATTCTAGTCCTACTAGAATTCAGTTTAGTCCCTTCCTTGCAAACTAGTCCCTACTAAGTTTGCAAGGTATTGCAAAGTGATCCTTCTAATTAATTAATCATATTAATTAATTCTCAAATCTAGTTCAACTCAATATAGCGTGTGACCCCATAGGTTCTATCTAGTTGGTAGCAACTATTTGCTAATATGGAGCGGTTTCTAGCAAAACATCCATTCTAGCCAACTAATAGAATAGTCATCTTGACAAACCTTGTACAAGTAATTGTCTCATCCCTTTGTCTCTATATCCGGATTGGACACGAGACGTACAAGTCACACTCGTATATCCAATCCACAGTTTCTCGAACCATGGGAATAGCCTTATTCGTGCAAATAGCATCAATATCCAATGTTAATTTATTTGAGTCTGGCCAGACATTCTATAAGCACTATCCCTCGAGTGGCCTAGGATATTTTCTCCCGTTATGTGGGAGGGACAAATTATATCTACGTCCACCAAAATCTCTAAGCTTGCTTCTTATTGTATCCGGTACACGCCTTTATAACTACCCAGTTACGGTGTATCACAATAATCCACAACTAGAATATCTAGCGACTTCAAGTCTAAGGATGACAATAACGTTGCACCACGAGAAGCACTTGTGACTTATCATAACGTGTATGTAGCCTTCTCGGAGATGGGTCAATCCAGTGCGTCATTACCCTTAATGCACACCTATGTGTTGGATCATGATATCTCCATATCAATCCAACCCCATACTAGTCTATAGATGATTGTCCCATTAATCATTATACTGGACTAGGGATATTTAAGATAAACAACACAATTGTAAATCTAAGGACTTAATTATATTAAATATCCAATAAATAATAAATGACTTTTCTAGCAACAAATAAATTCATACTAAACTAGATTGCCTCTAGGGCATCTATTCCAACAGTCTCCCACTTGCACTAGAGCCAATCTGGCGCATCTCGTATGCCCATACTCCTAATGTGCCCTTCATGCTTCCATTGCGCAAGCGGCTTTGTAAGCGGGTCTGACAGATTCTGATCTGTAGGAATCTTGCATATCCGAACATATCCTCTATCGATAATATCTCGCATCAGATGAAAATTCCTGAGCACGTGCTTGGATTTCTGGTGCGAACTGGGTTCCTTTGATTGCGCGATCGCCCCAGTGTTGTCACAGTACAACTCAACTGGATCCGCAATGCTAGGAACCACACCAAGTTCAGAAACAAACTTTCTGATCCAAACAGCTTCCTTTGCTACGCCATTTGCAACAATGTACTCAGCCTCTATTGTAGAATCAGCCACCGTCTCTTGCTTGGAACTAATCCAGCTCACCGCTTCTCCATTTAGGCAAAACACATATCCCGACTGTGATCTAAAGTCATATATGTCGGTTTGGAAGCTTGCATCAGTGTAACCCCTTACACGCAACTCTTCCTCACCGCCAAATATCAAGAAAGCATCCTTAGTTCTTCTCAAGTACTTTAGGATGTTCTTGACTGCAATCCAGTGACTCTCACCTGGATTGGATTGGTATCTGCTTGTCATACTCAAGGAATATGACACATCTGGTCTAGTACATAACATGGCGTACATAATAGATCCTATGGCCGAGGCATAGGGAATTCTACTCATGCGTTCCTTCTCAATCTCATTGGAAGGACAACCACTCTTCGAAAGAGTGATTCCATGTGACATGGGCAAGAATCCTTTCTTGGAATCTTGCATGTTGAACCGTTTCAACACCTTGTCAATATATGTACTTTGACTTAGTCTTAGCAGTCTCTTACATCTATCTCTATAGATCTTTATACCGAGTATATAGGCTGCTTCCCCTAAGTCCTTCATTGAGAAACACTTCCCTAGCCAATCTTTAACAGATTGCAGCATGGGAACTTCATTTCTAATGAGTAGTATGTCATCCACCTACAAGACCAGAAAAGCTACAGAGCTCCCACTAACCTTCTTGTAGACACAAGACTCATCTTCGTTTCTGATGAAGCCAATCTCTTTGACTACTTCATAAAAACGTCGATTCCAACTCCTAGAAGCTTGCTTCAATCTATAAATGGATCGTTGTAGCTTATAGACTTTGTTGGCTTGTTTTGGATCTTCAAAACCCTCCGGCTGTATCATATACATGTCCTCGAGGAGATTCCCATAAAGGAATGCTGTTTTGACATCCATCTGCCAAATCTCATAGTCATGGTATGGTGCAATCGCAAGTAGGATCCGGATGGATTTGGCCATAGCGACTGGTGAAAAGGTTTCATCATAGTCAATACCATGAATCTGTCTGAATCCTTTAGCCACCAATCGGCCCTTATAGGTAATCACATTACCATCCATGTCGATCTTCTTCTTGAAGACCCACTTGCACCCTATGGGTCGCGCCCCTTCGGGTGGTTCCACCAAAGTCCATAATTTGTTGGTATACATGGATTCCATCTCGGATCTCATGGCTTCTAGCCACTTCTGAGAGTCTGGGCATTTCATGGCCTCTTCATAGGTAGTAGGCTCATCATCTATGAGCATCGTGTCACCGGAATCGGTCACGAGAAGTCCATACCTCTCGGGTTCCTGGCGCACTCTACTAGATCTACGAAGCTCTTGTGTTACCTGAACAGGTTGCTCCACAACTGTTTGTGGTTCCTGTTCATGTTCCATAATCGGTTCAGTGATTTGTGGTTCTTGAATCTCTTCAAGTTCTACAGTCCTCCCACTTGCTTCTTTAGAGACAACCTCTCTTTCTAGAAACACGCCGGTCCGAGCAACAAACACTTTGTTCTCGGCTGGATTGTAGAAGTAGTAACCCTTAGTTTCCTTAGGGTACCCCACAAACTTACACTTATTCGACTTTGGCCCTAGCTTGTCTGATTGTAAACGTTTTACATAGACATCGCAGCCCAAATCCTCATGAACGACAGTGTGGGATGCCTCTCACTCCACATCTCATGTGGTGTCTTCATAACTGATTTAGATGGAACACGGTTAATGGTGAAAGTTGCACTAAATAGAGCATGGCCCCAAAACGATAATGGAAGATCGGTTTGACACATCATAGATCGAACCATATCCAATAGGGTTCGATTCCTCCTCTCAGACACGCCATTCCATTGTGGCGTTCCGGGTGGAGTGATTTGGGACACGATCCCACACTCTCTAAGATAGTCGTCAAACTCTTGGCTCAAGTATTCTCCTCCATGATCTGATCGTAGAGCCTTGATACTTTTGCCAAGTTGCTTCTCTACTTCATTCTTGAATTCTTTGAATACTTCAAAGGATTCGGATTTGGCCCTCATAAGGTACACAAATCCATATCTAGTGTAATCATCAGTAAATGTAATGAAGTAGACGTAACCACCCCTAGCAGGCGTGGCAAATGGCCCACACACATCAGTATGTATGAGCGCCAATTGCTCACTAGTCCTCTCACCTTTCTTATTGAAAGGGGAATTTGTCATTTTTCCCAATAAACAGTCTCACATGTCTCATATGATTCAAAATCAAATGAGTCTAGTAGTCCATCCTTATGGAGTCTAGATACATGTGTCTCATTTAAGTGGCCTAAACGACAGTGCCATAAATAAGCAGGATTTAAATCATTTATTTTAATCCGCTTGGTATTAATGTTGTAGACAGGATTGCCTAGATCAAGGACATACAGTCCATTAAATAATTGCGCACTAAAATAGTGAATATTATTCAAATAAAAGGAACAACAACTGTTCTTTATTGAAATAAAACCATCCTTGTCCAAACAAGAAAGAGAAATAATGTTTCTGCTCATAGCAGGCACAAAATAGCAATTATTTAATTCTAAAACTAATCCTGAAGGCAGATATAGCTCGCACACGCCCACGGCCAACGCATCAACTTTTGCTCCATTCCCAACGCGCAGATCTATCTCCCCTTTAGCCAATCTTCTACTTCTCTTTAGATCCTGCACATTCGACAAATGTGATATCCACATCCAGTATCTAATACCCATGATGTAGAGACATTTAAATTGACATCTACAACAAAAATACCTGGTGGTGGTGGAATCACTATTCCAACCCTCTTGTCCTCCAGATATTTTGGGCAGTTCCTTCTCCAGTGTTCAGGCTGACTGCAGTAGTGACACTCACCTTTAGTCACACCTTTTGAAATTCCACCAACATGCATAAGGGCAGGTTCCTTGGACTTGGCAACTGACTTGCCTTTGCCCTTGGAGGATGAGGAAAACATTTTGCCCTTTCCTTTCTGCACCATCATAATGTCCTTGACCTTACCCTTGTTGATGCTCTGTTCAGCTGTCCTCAACATATTGAGCAAATCTGGCAGTGGTTTCACGATCTCGTTCATGTTATAGTTCATGATGAACTGTCCATAACTCTCAGGCAACGATTGCAACACGAGATTGGTTGCCAACTCTTGGCCGACCGGGAACCCCAGTCGGGCGAGATTCTCCAAGTACCCAATCATTCGGAGTACATGGGGTCCCACCGGGTTCCCTTCTTCCAGATGACACTTGAACAGTGCCTTAGAGACCTCATACCTCTCAACCCTTGCCTGCTCTTGGAAGAGCTGCTTCATATGCTCGATCATATCGACATCATTCATGTTTTCGTGTTGCTTCTGAAGCTCATAAGTCATGGTGCATAGCATTAGGCAGGCCGCATCATTAGCGTCATCAACACACTTTTGATACGCCTTTAGGGCTGCAGGTGTTTGGTTCTCTGAACCTGCTGGAACATGCTCCTCTATTGCGTACAGTTTCTTCTCTTGCTTGAGAACGATTCTCAAGTTTCTGTACCAATCAAGGAAGTTGGTTCCAGAGAGCTTGTCCTTCTCAAGGACAGATCGTAGGGAATGTTGTGAACTCGATGAGTTGTTTGCCATTTGAAATTCTACAAAAGGAAAATACGCAAGTTTTAGTATTTGTGAATTTTTGACTATATTCAATAATGGCTAGTTTATCAAATATAGCTCCCACTATTTTTCTACGGATTAATGACCCTCAAGATATTAATACGGAAAATATCCTTATATTTTCTAGTGGGTCAAGATTCATGTTTCATATCCTCATGAGCTTGCTTTGGCAAGTCACCCATAATTTGACTACTTTAGGTAGGAACAATTCCAATTGCATCCCTTATGCAACTATTGGTTCAATTGGGCAAATAACTCCTTATTTATCCATCCATATGGATAATTCCAATTGATTGCCTCTAGGTTTCTTAATCATATTAATAGCCTAGTTGTGTTCAACCTCTTATTTAAACAGTTGCACATTACTAGCTTGTGCCATCGCATTCCATCATTATGAACCAAGTCGCCATGCTTTGGCACGCACGAAATTGATAAATCATGATGATAATGAGTGTTTAAATAACGAGAAGGCAAGAACACAATATTTGAATTTTGAGGGATTTTTAAATTCAATTTTAATTGTTTTGTTGATCAATATCAACTAATCTATCTATTTGAGTTTGGGCACAACTTCAAATAATAGATCCGGGTTGTCTAATTATCTTATTATCCTAATTGCATGCATCATCCATACACCAACCACAAAATAATAAGACAATAAAATAAACAACCCCAAAGCAGAAATAAAACGTGATGTGGATATGGCATTTTCTAGACTAAGATAATTCTAAGCCAATGGAATTATCTATGAACCCTAAAAGCAAACACATCTCCATGCGTCTTCATCTTTTGGTCCATCCTTCATAGTCATGTGGAATGCTCCATGCTCCATGCTCCATCTTTTGTGGCTTCCTTTGGCTTTGGGCTTCATTTTCTTCAATCTTGGCTAACAATCTACTCTATCTAGCACTAGCTAACAACTATACTAAATAAAGTAAATCTCACAAGTTGAGAAAAAAATGGCTCGCAGGCCATAAAACCCTAATTAATTATTACAATTAATTGATCAGCTCGCAGGACGTAAACCAAACCACAAAAATTAAACATCCGCATCAAACCACATCCTAAGGCCATATACAACCACCATGCGAATTGCACATAAACAGTTAAAATCCAATTTTAACGCGCTTGGTCAATTTTAATTAATTTTAGGATATTCTAGGGTTAAAACAGTCCATAGGGCCTAACAATCCAATTGCCCGGGCCCAAAAGAGAACCGAAAAGGCCTTGGGCCGGCCGGCCCCTAGCCCATTCCTTGCAAATTAGCCCCTACTAAGTTTGCAAGGTATTGCAAAGTGATCCTTCTAATTAATTAATTCCCAAATCTAGTTCAACTCTATATAGCGTGTGACCCATAGGTTCTACCTAGTTGGTAGCAACTATTTGCTAATATGGAGCAGTTTCTAGCAAAACATCCATTCTAGCCAACTAATAGAACAGCCATCTTGACAAACCTTGTACAAGTAATTGTCTCATCCCTTTGTCTCTATATTCGGATTGGACACGAGACGTACAAGTCACACTCGTATATCCAATTCACAGTTTCTCGATCCATGGGAATAGCCTTATTCGTGCAAATAGCATCAATATCCAATATTGATTTATTTGAGTCAGGCCAGACATTCTATAAGCACTATCCCTCGAGTGGCATAGGATATTTGCTCCCGTTATGTGGGAGGGACAATCTACGTCCACTACGATCTCTAAGCTTGCTTCTTATTGTATCCGATACACGCCTTTATAACTACCCAGTTACGGTGTAGCGTTTAACGCTACCAAAATCACAATAATCCACAACTAGAATATCTAGTGACTTCAAGTCTAAGGATGACAATACCGTTGCACCACGAGAAGCACTTGTGACTTATCATAACGTGTATGTAGCCTTATCGGAGATGGGTCAATCAAGTGCGTCATTACCCTTAATGCACACCTATGTGTTGAATCATTATATCTCCATATCTATCCAACCCCATACTAGTCTATAGATGATTGTCCCATTAATCATTATACTGGACTAGGGATATCTAAGATAAAAAACACAATTGTAAATCTAAGGACTTCATTATATTAAATATCCAATAAATAATAAATGAATTTTCTAGCCACAAATAAATTCATACTAAACTAGATTGCCTCTAGGGCATCTATTCCAACACAAACTTGAAATCAATCCAGATTTTGTTCCCCTTAACAGATATATGCCCCCTCGAATCAAAGGTTCCTTGAGGTTTAGTCGGACTCTAGCACGCTTATAGTCACCATCCTAAGAGAATCCAATCATCCGTCTGCAAAACTTGTCCGATTCTATGAGCCACTTTGCTTAGGTCGTCCTTCGTTTGTAGGAAGAAGGGGATATTTCGTACCTGCACCCATGTTTCAATTATTTCGAAACTAATATTGTCTATGCGAGTTGTTATCTTCCATGAATTGAGAGCGAGAATATTATCGCCAAAAACCCACGGACCTCCGCTTAAGACTTTCTCTAGAGCATGAGTTGACGGAAACTGAACGATGAATCGGTTGGGGCTTGGCTCATGAATGCTTAGCTCTTCGGCCCCTGTCTATACTTTTTTTGAATAAAATCTTCATGGCCCAAGCACTAAATCTTACTGGAAAGAGGAAAAAACCAATGAGGAACAGTCCTCGACCTTGAATAGCGCCCAAAGAATAGTTAGTGCCGAAAACTTCCACCTCCTCGATGATCAACAATTTTCCGAAGCCATGAGAAAGATCCTCCATGTTGTTCATCGTGCCTGTACTACCTTCGCAAGGTGATATGAGAAGAACTGGAGATTCATGCTCGCCGCAAAAGCAACACAGTTGTCTTCGGCAATCCCCGCTGAGAAGCCCTGGTTGCGCCCCTCAATTCTACGAAAAACACGTAGCATAGTTTATCTCGAGCAAAAAAATTATAAAACAATGCTTTTTTTTTTTTATAATATGACACCGTAATAACAAACTTGCAAAATGGATATGAACTCTATGTATTTGCGGGACTGGCCCTATGCGGGATTAATTTGGAAAACAATCAAATACATACTCCATTTATTTTTCTAGTAATCAAGCAGATCCATTTCCATATCGCTCATGATATCTATCATAACTCGGACAACAATAAATCTTGAAACGAGACAGGCTTACCAGTAAACAAATCTAAGGGAATATATATATAATAAGTATATATATAATAAGTATATATATAATAAGTGCGCGATGATCAGTAGCTGGTCCGAGAGGATGATACCCTAAATTTATTACTCGCTTTAGACCCCATGTGTCTTAGACCGGACCTGAATGCCAAGTCTTCTCAAGAATGATATTTCTATGTACGCATATATATTATTAAGAAAGAACTCATTGTAGTGTTTCATTTGATTATTCACTCTTTATATTTTTCGACAAATGATGTCTGAAATTGAAAATGATCACCAACATACCAGTTGAGTGTACGAAATCCCAAGAGTGTACAAGACATGACTGATGGAGAATGAATTTCTTCCAATTAAGAGAAGATAAATCCTGCTTAGATATCAATATGGAACATATGGATGGCAATGGATCGGGTTTGGATCGGATCAGGCTGGATTTAGATCCGATCAATAAGCTTTCGGCTCGGATCGGATTTGGACCGGATTTTGCCGGATTCGAATCGGATTATCCAACGGATCATGGCGAAAAATATTTTTAGATCATTTTATCTAAGATTATTAAGAATAAGAATCAGAATTGGATTAACATACACTTTACATCTATATTATATCAATTCATTCACAATACAAATATAGATATATCAAACTTAGAAAGTTATCTGAAGTGAACAAAGTAAAAATTTTATACTGAATTATATTTATTCATGTATATTATTAAATTTATTAGGTATGTTAACCTAACTGGATCGGAACGGGTTTCACGGATCATAAAACTTGTGATCCATATCTGATCCATTTGTAAACAAATCGGATCGGATCTGCTCCATTAGAGTCGGATCAAGTCGGATACCAGATCGGATCGAACCCAATTGCCATCCCTAATTATTGGAACAAAACATGGAGTTTGCTTTCAAAGACATCCAAGTTGCGTGACGGAATTAAATCTTCGATTAGCAACCCGTGACTGCCAGACCAACCAACACTGAATTTTTTCAACATCAGCCCCCCAGAGATTAAAACAATTGAAAAGCACATGAGCATTATTGCCTCAAATATAATAATTAACTACTAAGAGCATCTCCCACAGTGCACCAAATCCTATATTTGATACTAAAATTTGGTGTTTTCGGCCTCCCACAACAAATCATCAAATCACCAAATCACCAAACAAATGGTGATTTTTTTGTAGGCCTCCTACAGTCGTTGATCAAAAAAACATCAAATCACCAAATCCTATATTTGGTGTAGCTTTTGTGAAATGGTGAAGTGCATCTCCCACAGTACCCTCAAATCCTATCCTATATCACCAAATCCTATTTTTACCATCAAATTTGATGGAAAAAATAGGATTTGGTGCAATCTACACCAAATTTTTAATTAGTATTTAGGGCATGTTTTCACATTACTTTCATGGTAATAATATGCTCTAATGTAATAGTGTAGCATTTCGTCTTTACAGTATATACGCCATCCGTTTTTCTTCTTCCACTTTGTATAATATGCTTTTGAGGCATAGCGTGTTACATAATATTTTCAGCATTATGCTGCGGGATGATAAAATGAAATAACTGATGTAGTTGCAACAGGTTTGGCCGAACATAATACACTGATGTTAAACTTCAAGAACTTCAGTAACCTTCTTGTACATATGGGATAATCATGGTCAAATAGATTAGACTGGTTAATTTTAGATTTTTTGAAGTGTTATTTAATCATTTTACAATTTCGTGTAATATTGTTTTGGTAATAAAATATTTTTTATCTTGATAGTTATGAAATTCATGATCTGGTGATAAATTTGATGATTTGTTGTGGGAGGCCAAAAATGCCATTCTCGAAATTTGATGAACTGGTGAAATAACTATTTGATGTAAAATTTGGTGAAAACTGTGGGAGACCAAAAACTCTATTTTTCCACCAAAAATGGTGAAATGGTGTTTTTGAGGGTTAACTGTGGGAGGTCAAACCATTTTTCTCCACCAAATATAAGATTTGGTGTAAAATTTGATGTCAACTGTGGGAGATGCTCTAATAGTAGTATTTGACAAAATTAACTACTAATAGTATTATTTAATCCCTTTTCTTCTTTCCGAACGCCTTCCCCAGAGCCAGAGCCCCACATCACATTTGTACTCCTCCCTTCCTCTCCCAGGGCACGTGCGCCTCTCTCTCTCTGTCGCCCTGCTCAATTCATCTCTCTAACGTCTGAATTCGAATCAATTCAGGCGGAGAACAACTGTTCTCTCTTCTTCACTCTCTTTCTCTCTCTCTCTGTTTCTCTATCCACACTTTCTCCATCACAGAGACCAGAGGAGGACGAACAGATAGAGGGATTCATTCGACTTGTGGTGGTCGCCGCCGCAGTTCCGTATGACGATGCGATAAAGGGGGGAAGGGGGATGGCATATAACAGGCTGCCGAGCAGCGGACACAACAGCCCCTCGCCGCCGGCGTCCCCGCTCCGATCCCCGACCAGGCTCCGCTCCGGCGGCCGCTCCAAAACCGGGAGGTTCACCCCAGGGCAGCCCCCCAGAACCCTCGCCCAGCGCATCGCTTGGATCTTCCTATCCGTCCTTCTCCGGAGACAGGGCATCTTCCTCTTCGCCCCGCTCTTGTACATCTCCGGTATGCTGTTTTACATGGGGACTATGCCCTTTGATGTTGTTCCTGTTATCAAACACCGCTCTGCTCCGGGGTCGCTTTACCGGAGTCCCCAGCTCTATGCCAAGCTCCGACCTGAGATGGATGCGGACAATTCGTCTGCCGATGCGGTTAGTTGTCTTCCCTCTACTGATTTGATTTGGGGGTTTCAATCTCGGTTTTCATGGAATCTAGAGGTGAAACAGTTTAAGTAAGAGGAAAAGTCAAAGTCATGTTGAGAGATTCTGAATAGGGATAGAGTAGTGAAGATCACTCAATGGGCATGAATTGAATTGTCACCCATTTAGAATTGAGATAGGATTGGTTTGTTGACTGGTTTATTTAATGTTTGATCTGTTGTGGGTGCACTAATGCTAACATAGACTCTTTTAGTAGTAATCCTTATATGATTGTAGAAGATATTCGGAATAGTATTGTTACAATTCACATCTGGCCCTGTGAGATCTAAATAGGAATAGTTGATGATATGCATCAGCGCGACATTTTAGTAAAGAGGAAAAGTCAAAGTCATTTTGAGAGATTTCTAAATTGGAATAGAGTAGTGAAGGTCACTCAATAGTCATGATTTGATCTACAATTGAATTGTCACCCATTTAGAATTGAGCTAGGATTGGTTTCATTAGTTTATTTAATGTTGGTTGATCTGTTGCGGGTGCAATAATGCTAACGGTGACTCTTTTAGTAGGAATCATTATATGATTGTAGAAGATAATCAGGGAGACTCTTTAATTGTTTTAATCTTTTTTCGGATAGCAACCCGTGACTGCCAGACCAAACAACACTGAGTTTTGCCACATTGATGATATACATCAGTATGAGGAAAAGTCAAAATCATATTGAGAGATCCTAAATAGGAATAGAGTAGTGAAGATCACTCAATAGTTGTGATTTGATCTTCAATTGAATTGTCTCCGGTTTAGAATTGAGATAGGCTTGGTTTTACTGGCTTATTTAATGTTCGTTGATCTGTTGTGGGTGCATTAGTGCCAACGGAGACTCTTTTAGTAGTAATCATTATATGCTTGTACAAATCAGAATAGTCTGCATCCATTTCAGTGCGACATTTTAGTAAGAGGAAAAGTCAAAGTCATATTGAGAGATTTCTAAATAGGAATAGAGTAGTGAAGGTCACTCAGTAGGCATGATTTGATCTTCAATTGAATTGTCACCCATTTAGAATTCAGATAGGCTTTGTTTTACTAGTCTATTTAATTTGCTGATCTGTTGTGGGTACACTAATGCTAACGGTGTCTCTTTCAGTAGTAATCATTATATGCTTGTAGAAGATAATTAGAATAGTATTGATACAATTCAAATCTAGCCCTGTGAGATCTACAATCCTGCAAGTTCATGCCGAAGATGGCATATTTGGCAATTTAAAGTCTACCCACTGAATCGGACATCCATATGTTATGTGTAACAACGTCATAAAATATACATGAACAATGACCACATTCAAAGTCTACCCACTGAAACAGTTGATGATGCACCAGTAAGAGGAAAAGTCAAAGTCTTATTAAGAGATTCTGAATAGGAATAGAGTAGTGAAGATCACTCAATAGGCGTGGATTGGTCTACAATTGAATTGTCACCCGTTTAGAATTGAGCTAGGATTGGTTTTATTAGTTTATCTAATGTTGGTTGATCTGTTGTGGGTGTACTAATGCTAACGGAGACTCTTTTAGTAGTAATCATTATATGCTTGTAGAAGATAATCATCAGAATATTATTGATACAATTCACAGATCTGCAATCCTGCAAATTCATGCCAAAGATGGCACATTTGGAAATTTCAGAGTCCACTGAATCTGACATCCATCATAAAATATGTGCTTGTAGAAGATACTAAGAATCAGAATAGTATTGCTACAGTTCACCATGAGCCCCACGAGATTCGAGACCCTGCAAAGTTGCACATTTTCATGCCAAGATGGTGCATTTAGCAATCCGAAGTGGACCCACTGAATAGAACATCCATCTATATTATAAAATAGCATGGTTTAACAAACTTTTGAAATTTCAACCCTTAGATTAAATCAACTTCATCCCCACCGTTAGATCTCACCTACTTATTACATTTCTAACTACCCACTCTCCTTAGACATGCTTAACTACCCACTTTCCTTGGACATCCCTAATTAATATGAGAGAGATTTTTCTCAATTACATCCCTAACTTGGAAGTTGTTGTTGTTGTTGTTTTTTTTTTCAACACAATTGTTAATATAATTTTTAGATAACACCTCTAAATTCATTTTAAAAAAAACGTCTCTAAATTAAAAACTATCAAATTTAGGTATAGTGCCCACGGGCACGGGTAATACTCTAGTATGTTATGAATAACAATAACATCAATGAATATGTAAGAACAATTAATGCATGCTTCTGGGCCTAATTAACTCCATGTCATCTGTGTAGAGATTCTAGTTCATCACCAAATAGAATTTCCTTAAGTTAGAGGGCTGTCGGGCTAAGGATTGTTGTTAACTGTACACGCACAGGGACATCGCCTCTGATAACTATCTGTGGTCTGTACTCTATCCTTCGTACGTCATCAGAAAAAAAGCCGTCTGTAAACTGCTCTTGTTTCTTTGGTGAAACTTTTACTCTTCTTTTGGTTTCAACAAAACTCTAAGTTCTCTCAAACATTAAGCAGTTTGGTAGAGGTTTCTCAGTGTTATATGGTCGTATTTTAATCATAGGGGAAACGAGAAACAGAAGCGGAAACCGTAGACAAATTTACTCAATTGAAACCATGCTTAGATTGCCAAAGAAAACTAGATAGTCGAAACAATCCTCCTCTGTAAGCTACAGGGTCACAATTCACAAGTAGATATTTCAGATGTAAAAGCGTCTTTTGGCAAGCACTTCAAAGCTTGAAGCTTATGCTCATGTTTTCTCTTGGTTGCTCATAGGCTATTTTGTTGCCCTTGTTGGTCTCTTGGCATGAACTTTTGACATCTTTGGAACTAAGGCCCTAGTTTTCCATCTATCAGTATATTCTCTCGTTGCACCTGTAATTCTTGATATAACTGGATTCTTTGATAATCTTCTTCGGGCTAAGGAAATCTGAAGAATGTAGTTGTCTCTGAATGCATAGTGGTGATTTCGTCAAAATATAACATGTTTTTCTCTGGAGGAACATTATTGTAACTTAAGCTGTTTATTTGTACAAAATTG
Source organism: Linanthus parryae (assembly GCA_023055425.1). Taxonomy (NCBI): domain Eukaryota; kingdom Viridiplantae; phylum Streptophyta; class Magnoliopsida; order Ericales; family Polemoniaceae; genus Linanthus; species Linanthus parryae. The sequence continues at coordinate 25,732,961 of JALGPY010000011.1, read as the reverse complement.
GTTGCCCTGTACAGGATAGCATTTTAATCTTTTTCAATTACTAAAGCCATTAAGATGGACATAGATAGATACTGCCCGTTAAATGATCAAATGAGTTATTGCTTCAGAACAAACTAAATCTACAGAAGGCAAAAGAAAATTTACCTGATCTTGATTTATTCATTGAAATACCAAAGGCCTCTTGGTCACTCTCCTTCAATATTTCTGGCATTTGTAGACTCTAAAATTACTCTTCAACCTCTACAGACATGTTTGGATGGTAAAAAATAAACATAAGGTTTTCAGCACCATGGTAAAGATCATCTTGGTCACTAGTCCTGAAACATAGAGCCTATTTGGATGGGATAGATTATGAGGTGACCTACTATCTCATAATCTGAATCCAGCTATCCCGCAATCTCCAAATTGGGAACCCTGTTTTTAAATTTAGGGATCCAGAATTGGTAGAACCGGAACCCTAAATGTAAAACCAGGGTTCCGGAACTTGTGAGATGAGAGTACGTGTCAGTTGTCATGCCGCGTGGAAGCTTGTGAGTGGCCTTTGACCGGTCCGGAGCCCAGTTTATGGGGACGGGTCTTCAGATTGGTCACAATTTCTATATTTGGTATTGGCAAAATGGCCGGATCCCTAGAATGGGGAAATAGGGATCGGGTTTACATAATCTCATGCAATAATCTTTCATATCCAAATGGCAGAGATTAAAGGAGATAAATAATCTTTTAATCTGCTTTAATCTATCTCATCTAAACAGGGCCATTGTACGCGTCCAACAAATGAGTGACTCATCAAGCTAAAACCTCGTGAGTAGTTATTTACTAGTTTTGCATAGACTATAATAGGTTGGGTTTCATATGAAAGCTGCCATACTGAGATAAGGTGGACCGTTTGACAGTATAATGTAAATGAAAATATTGGGATGCAATGGAGTTTTGCCTACTTACATATCTGGATGAGGTGCTAAAACATCTCGCCAAAAACAGATTTAAACATAGCTGATTTGAGATGAGGTTCTGTAATACTGAATTACTGCTTGTCTAACTACTTCTGAATTTTGACGCGAAAAGGTTTTACTTAGGTGTTTCTAGTTATAGGGTAATCTGTCATCGGAAGTGACTTTCTGTCTGCGTCGCACTAACTGGTCATTTATGTTTCATGAGTCACTGCATTCATATTCGAGGAAACATTGGTGCCACAATCTCATTTCCCATTCCTCGATCCCACAAGAACAGTCAAAAGAAGGTCCTATAGTTCGGGGTTGTGGCACAACTGCGGGACTTTAATCACTTATCAGATTTGAATCTTTCGAAGTACAGTATGTTCAAGTCAAAACTCAGGTAGTGCACAGTTTAAGCAATTTCAACTTTAATTTCCCTCATAGATATATTTAAGGTGAAACTGAGAACATTTGCTGGCCGTCGAAGCTACTGTTTCGGATCGCTTGCGTAGTGTGATAAGATTTGCAATTAGCAAGAGTAGGAAAGAGCTATTGTGACACGGAGTAGAAGTATATTATGATGCTTTCAACTAACGATTGCACTTTATGGTGGTTATGATATGGCTGAAGTGTTGCTTTCTGATTGCACTTCGGATACATTTTAGTTACTTTTGATTATGCTGACGTAGAATATTGCATTTACTGTAGATATCTACTGTATGGAAGCACCCAAAAAATCGCGAATGGATGCCTTGTATAAACAAGTCGTCATCAGGTACGAATATTGTTGCAAACTGGAGCCAGGTTACTTTGTCAATTTTATTATGCTTTTCTCTTTTACATCTGCATTCTTTGGGGCTTGTTAATCACTAATTTCATCTGGTCAATATAAGGTCACATTTGCAGGCTTTTTCGCACCATATGTTACGTTTCCTGAAGGCTCTTTGTTTCTATGAACTGAACAAAACTTGATTAGAGTTGTTTCTCTACGTTTGTTCATCTTTCTTGCATATTCCTGGCCATATTATGGGAAAACGGAAATTGTATCTGCACAGAAGGAGAAATCATTTTGGCACTGCAGAATTACTTTAAACTCACTGTGTTATACTGTCTGAATCAAGTTGGTTCCACGAAATTATGATAAGATGTGCATTAAAAGCATGATACAAGACCCATAGTTAAAATTGCTAAGGGTAAACAATTTTCAAGAATTGTGAATTCAACATCATTTGAATCATCCCATTGCAAAGTTGTCCAAAGTCGAAGCAAGAAGTTTTTGATGTGAGAGATAGCCCTTTCCCGATTATCAAAGGCACATTGGTATTGGACCTTGAAAATTTTAAGGACAATTTTCCACTTTTGTCTTTGGACCTTGCAAACTTTTATTTCCTACCAAGCCTGCAAAAAGGAGGACTGGTAAAATCCCACTTGAAATCTAAGAGGATAAGAATAAAGCTCCATAGGAAAAAAAAAGGCTAATTCATAATGTAACAAAAGTGACAAATTGGTTACCTTTTTACATGCAAGGCAGCCATTGAGAGGCTAATTGTCAATTCTAATAATTTTGCATAAGGGCGGACCATCAAAGAAGAGACCATTGTAGGTGCACCTACTTATTCCAAGGAATTAGGATCACGGGCAATCTTCTGTGATGTGGTCCCGAATGTTAAATCTTCTTTGATGTGGTCCCGAATGTTAAATCTTCTTTGATGTGGTAAACAGAATTACATATCCCGCACTGCTACTGCATATGATAATTAATTAGTACATTCATAAGTCAACCAGAAGCAAACTCTAGTGTTAAGAAGATGGGCCACATATTTAGTGGTTAGAAGAGCTTTACATGCCTAAAATATAGAAATGTTGAAAATCAAGATGTAAAGCAATGAGTCATACAATACCAAAAGATTAGAATAATAATACAAAGAATTAGCCTCAACCTTCAGAAAAGGGTTCCTGGCATTTCAAATTAAACATATGCAGCAAAACAGAGAAAAGAAGAGGGAAAGAAGAGGGAAAGTATAATTTGTTAGACTTGTAACGGGACTTGAGGGGAGGGGGAGGGGGTCGGTGGGGTTGGCGGTGAGATAGTACGTATAGATGTCGAGGAGGTAGGAATACGGCGGGTAGTAGGGCTGAACCACTCCGTGAGTCGAACATCGGTATTTCGCGGAGTATGAGGGGCACAGACTAGAAAGGGGAAGGAAGACTCAACAAACCGGACATGACGAAAACCATGCACTGGGTGAGTCGTGGGGTCGACACAGATAGGCGCTTTGAGCGAGAGAATACCCAATGAAGACACTAGAGAGCAATTCTCCAGTTTGTGAGAGCCTGAGAGGCACAACCAAACACGTAAAGCTTGAAGTAATTGAGTTTCTGGTGAAAGATGGTTTCGAATGGAGCCCGCTTCTTAAGAAACAGACGGTTGATGAGGTAAACAACGGTGGAGAAGTCATGTAGAGGCATGGTGTAGCAAGGCAAGCTAAGTTTGGACAATGTGCCGATGGCGTCTTTCCGAGTAAACTTCGTGCTTTCAATTGAAGCACGGAAGCGAACAAATATATCATGGTTGGGACTAGAGAGCAATTCTCCAGTTTGTGAGAGCCTGAGAGGCACAACCAAACACGTAAAGCTTGAAGTAATTGAGTTTCTGGTGAAAGATGTTTCGAATGGAGCCCGCTTCTTAAGAAACAGACGGTTGATGAGGTAAACAACGGTGGAGAAGTCATGTAGAGGCATGGTGTAGCAAGGCAAGCCAAGTTTGGACAATGTGCCGATGGCGTCTTTCCGAGTAAACTTCGTGCTTTCAATTGAAGCACGGAAGCGAACAAATATATCATGGTTGGGACTAGAGAGCAATTCTCCAGTTTGTGAGAGCCTGAGAGGCACAACCAAACACGTAAAGCTTGAAGTAATTGAGTTTCTGGTGAAAGATGGTTTCGAATGGAGCCCGCTTCTTAAGAAACAGACGGTTGATGAGGTAAACAACGGTGGAGAAGTCATGTAGAGGCATGGTGTAGCAAGGCAAGCCAAGTTTGGACAATGTGCCGATGGCGTCTTTCCGAGTAAACTTCGTGCTTTCAATTGAAGCACGGAAGCGAACAAATATATCATGGTTGGGACTGACGTTGCATGGGATAGAACCTGATATACTTAGAGAGATGATCAACAAAGATAACTTATTATTCATAATCATCATGAGAGTAAACTGGGATGTCTAGACATCAGAAAACATTACATTAAGAGGTTGAGCCGACCAAATACTAAAACCATGAAATGGAAGTTTATGACTCGTCTTGCAATCACACGCATTGGAGGGTGGAAACTCGGTGCAAGTGTGTAACTGCTAACTCGAAGAGAAAACTGCAAAACTAAGTGCCGACAAATCTATCCTATTGGGTAACCAAGAATCCAAAATGATGATGCCAGAATTGGATGAAAGGACGAGTTTGATCCACAGCCCTACTCTGACATCATCATCTTGATCACTTGGTCGGGGTGGAGTGGTCGGATGACCATGCTGGCCACGGCCACGAATCCACGATCTTGCCCGCAACCCAGAGGGCCTTATGACAAATCAGTTTCACGTGCTATAATGGCCTCCACGACAGGAAAGTAAACCTCATTCAGACCATCCAATATGCGATCTACTATATCAGACTCATCCAAAAGGGCCCATTCACCATGGTTCTGTTTTCACAAAATGCATAGTCAGAGATGGACCGATTACCCTGTAGTGGCTGCTTCAGGTGGTGTTCCTTGAAGTGACTGATGTGACCGCGGGAGGGTTTCGCTAAAATGTTGTGCAGGGTGGTCCAAATCTGAACAGAGGTTTGAGCCTTAGAAATATGGTAGAGGGCAGATTGAGACAGAGTGCACACAAGAAAAGAGAAGACCAACTGATCGTGTTGGTGCAAGGAGTAATAAGCAGGATTGACAGTGGAGGTTTGGGAAGACTCAACTAAGAGCCGCAGATAGCATTGAAGGGGGGAGGGAGGGTACTGTTGACCTAGCCCGTGAGACCATTACCATGTAGGGTTGACTGAACTTGGAGCTTCCAGGCAAGGAAGTTGATGGATTCCAGTTTGTGGGTGGTGGGATGAGCCGTTATAACGATCAGCGGTCGATCGGGGTTGTTAGGGTCAGGGAGGGTGGCAGGCGGAGTCGCCATTGCTGCGACGATTTGGGGAGCCTGACGGCATCGGGTGATAGATGGCCGAGGAAGTCGCCTGCTTAGCGGCGTAGGCTAGGGTTGCCAACCAGGAGCAGCACCTGCTCTGATACCTTGTTAAATAGATGTATGCGAGACATCTTTATTGTATTGATTGCACTGATAAGCTGAGTACTTATACGAGTACAGGAGTGGAGTATAAAAGTCCATGATTACCTTCAATACAACTCACATATCTAGCAACATTGAGTCGCAACTCACACCAGCAGAATGAATGTGCATCTTCTACCTGTTGGGTCACGTCTCACTGCAACTTGAGTCGCATCCCACTTCACTTGAGTTGCTAAATTACATGTTGCCTACAGTTGTTTCTATCTCGAATAAAGTGGTCTCTTAAAAATGGTCCGGGACGTGGAAAGATTAGATTACGAACTTCTGTTTATTTACTTGAAATTAAGAGATGCTCGGCTTTGTCAAAGTATGTGTAGATTCTTCTATTCGAGTCTAGTAAAGTATTGAGAAATCTCTAGGATATGCTTGCTAGCTGTGCCAAGGTGCCGGTGAGGAGATTATTTTCTTTGTTATTTGAAGGATGAGATCTATTTACAGGTTTATGCCACAGAACCCAAGTAACATTATTTTGTTTAATAAATTTCCTTCCCTTTTACGTTTGACAGGAAAAAATATACTTGAGATTAATTTTACTTTCTTGATTTTCACTTGGAAAAAATATACTTGGAAAAATATTTAAGAATCTACTCTGGAAATTGAATGATAAGTGCAGATGCTACCTATGGGTCAATTCTTCTTGATCATGGGTCATATTTTAGTTCTGAGTGCAGTTTACAAAAATCTCCATCTTTTGCTGTAAAAAATCTTCACCTTATTTTCATTTCAATATGAATTTTAGTGGTTACGATCTTGATGAACTATTATGACTTTTGTCACTCATATCAAAGTTCTTAACTGATGTATATAGGTTTGCCTGAATCAAACGGTTACATATATGTTGAGGCGAATGGAGGCTTGAATCAGCAGAGAACATCGGTACTTACTGGCATTTATATTTTTGTTATATATATGTTGTCTTTCGAGTGTGCGAAGTAGCTTTACTCATTTGTGCTCAGAGAAGATTTCCTGAATGAAGCCTTATTCGTATGCACCTTCTTCTTGTTGGCGTCTGTTCCTTGTAGATCTGCAATGCTGTTGCCGTGGCAGGCTATCTCAATGCAACCCTTGTGATTCCCAATTTTCATTTTCACAGCATTTGGAGAGATCCCAGGTTCTTAAGATTTCTCTCTCTCTCTCTCTCTCTCTCTCTCAGTAGCAGCAGTACTCCATGTCTGAACTTTTGTTAACAGACTGACACAAGGGCTTTTTTGAACTTAGTTCAAAATACAGTTTGTTGATACACTTCAATATTAATGGCCATGAGGTTTGGTAAAATTATTGGCAGCAGTTTGTAGTCAAGTTAGTTTTTATGTGCTATGTGGCTATGCTGTAAGATGCACGCCACCTCTTTCTTATCTGATAGGTTCTCTGACCTACACAATTATATTCTTAAGACAATTGTAGACAACTCCTGACCATTTTAGGTTTTATTACAAAAACTACCCTGCAGTTGCATTTTGGACACTTACACCCCCACAGTTTCAGTTTGGATTTTGGACACACAACTGACAGCTCCCTGCACTCCACAGATTTGGGACAATCAAGGACAGTCGCCACACGGCGTGGCTAAATTTTCTTTCTTTCTTTTTGGCTCAGTCGTGACTAAATTTTCACATAATTAGGGCACATGCTTTCACACGGTGTATGATATTTTATGGATTTTGGTTAAGAATATGATTGAATGTGGGATTATTCCGTGAAATTTCAGTTACGCCGTCAAAAGTTTATCTTTGATTGTCCCATTTTCATGAAGTGCAAGGAGTTAAGTGTCCAAATTGAAACTTAAGTGATTTTAGAGTTCAAAATTCTGAACAATGAAACTACATTTACGTACTTAACCCAATTTTTTACTCCCTCCATCCCATAATATTCCCCATTTTCGGAACTCCGACTTTTTTAGGGAACATGCATTAATTGCAGACGTGATTGAATTTTGTAATGGTATTGATACAATTGTCTTATTTATCAATTTCCAACACGATAATACTACTTTTTATTGGACATTCTTGTTATTGTATCCACTTTCAAACATGAAAAATGAGAGTGTAGAGTTATTTTGGGACATCCCAAAATGGAAAAGTGGACATTTATTAAGGGACGGAAGGAGTATCACCTATGGTCACATTCTTCCTGAATGTCCCTTGGAAGGCTTTGCACCATACATGACTGGTTTACTCCAATGTATTCTATCTTTATGTGACGCAGCCAGTATTCATTTGTTCCTCTCGGGATCGTCTTGCTTTGGTTTTGGTGCTATTTTGAGTTTCTTTTGAGTTCTAATTTTAAATACTAGTGATACCCCCATATCTTTGAGCTCCTACCCATGTGTCTGCCATCTTGAATTTCTTCGAAGGTAAAAAAACAAAAAAAAAAAAAACAAAAAAAAACTGAGTTTTGTGAGCTCATGCTTTTTTGAAAACTGAGTAAATGTTTGAATCGTGCAGTCATCATCTATCTCTTCTTATGGCCGTCCTTGAAAACATCCAGGTTACCACATACTTGGCTGGATTATGTGAAATGACCTGTCCTCATTTTTTTTCTGATGGGAGTTGGGACACGGGCAGTCTGTTTAAGTTTCTGCTAAGGTCAAGAATTCAAGATATGACACCCTCTTTATTGAGTCCTCGTTCTCCTTTTGGAGTTTCCGTATTCCTGAGTTGAAGCCTTGACTACCCAGAATGAGAAGCTTGTGTTTGATTCATGGTTTTAAGTAATGGTTGATACCGTTTTGTAACGTGTTATGTAATGACATCTTAGGTCTCCGATACCGTTACGACCGGTACCTACAGTGTAAATCAAAGTCAAATGATAATGGGCCGGTTCTGTACTTCACCATTGCAGCCGTTTCTATATCGTTTCATCTTTAAGAATTCAAAAGATTCACGCCGTTTGGTTGCCGATTCTCATTCAGTGTGTCTGTAAGGGCCTGATGTGTGACCTTTATGTAAGCAGCCACTGTTATTTAGAACCGTTTTTGAAGTGCACTGATGTTTTGCATAGAGGGCTGTATAACTATTTTATATGCTTTCTGGAGATACTGAATGCTGAGTTTCCTTTTCTTGAAAGATTCATGATTTGCAGCCTCTTTTGTTAATGACATTAGATATTATCAGAACCATGTTTCATGAATCTGGGGTCCAACTGGGTCATTAGAGTTTAATAGGTGGTTGCGGGCGCTGGGCAGGTTGTGCAGATCAAAAGAAGAGAAGGCCAAGAAAGAGATTTAAGTATTTGACCATCAGTCTCTGCTGCATGCTGCTAGGTGTAGGAAGCCCATTTCTTTTTTGGATGGAAAAGGTGGTGCTATTTTTTATTATTCCCTTTGTTCCACTCTGAGTGTCCTCTTTTCCTAAAATTGAAATACTAAAATGATTGTCATACTCTCGGTGGCCTAAAACGTCCACCTAGGGTGCCGCACACACTCCGGCACTCTATGGGCCAAAGCGTGGAAAAACTGCGCTCCAAAAAACTAAGAGCGCGGATTATCAAACGAATTGACTATCTGGAGTAGTTTTCTCAAATTTTTTGAGTGTTCTGTTTGGGCCTGAGTTAAATAATTAAAACTAAGCCCACAATGCAGGTTCTTTTGTTCGAGCCTAAGTTAAGTAATCAAAATTAAGCCAACAATGCTGTCCACCACTTAGATGCAGGCCCATAACCCCTTTAAGTAAGAAGGCTTCAGATGAAACTTACCCACCGCCATCGGTGTGGGACTTTTTTATATCTCTTTTTCATCTTCTCTTTTGTTAAGTACATAACTTGAAGATAAACCTTCCTAGAACGATGGGCTCTGTAGCTTTGACATTCACACGCTTTTTCTCTCTCATTATATTTAACGTAGGTCAACCTTACACTCAAATGAAAATACTCTATTTTTCCCAAAAATTATACTATATGAAGGCGCTCTCATGACACTCAAATATACTCATTTTTAATTTAAGCCATTTCGCGCTCCAGCTCCCTCTTCAGGTGACCTCGGTTATACTACCAAAAAGTTACTTTATCCCTTTACTTCCCTCCATACTTTCACCATTTTACTTTTCCACTTCCGTAAAATTTACCACATAAAACAAAGAATATTTTAGTAAATCTACAAAGTCAAAAGCAATTCCTGGAACACCGTGAAAGTCCACCCCGACACTCATTATGGGATGGAAGGAATAAGTGGAAATGCAATTGCTTGATTGCGTGATTTAAACTTTGGGGATGCAACAACTAAAAATCTATAAAGTAGAGGTGGTTTGTTTGGTAGGTTAATGTGATTGATCAATTACAGCTCTCAACTAGTCTGGCATTTTTCCTACTCTTGTCTCTTAGTTTTGGTAGTGATTTTTTCTGTAACTGTCTATTATTTCAAAGGTTCCTACAGAAAATTAATCTCTGTTCTTTCTGCAGCAAATTTAGCGACATATATGATGAAGATTATTTTGTTGAGGCCTTGAAGAATGATGTGAGGATAGTTGACAAAATTCCGGAGTATGTCATGGATAGATTTGACCACAATATGAGCAATGTATTCAACTTCCGGATAAAGGCATGGGCCCCCATTCAGTACTATAAGGATACAGTTCTTCCCAAGCTTCTCGAAGAAAAGTAAGTGGAACTTGATGTTTCCTTTGTACCTCATATTTCCTCCTATTGGTACTTGTGCAGGATAGGGGTTCTATGATTTTGTGATTATTCTTGGGATACGTGAAATGATTTTCCACCTCCTGTGCAGAATGATTTTCTTGATCAGCACTTGAGAACTCACGTGCCTTTCATGCTGCTGTCTATCTGCACTCTAGTACATGCAGCCCTTCTAGTCAATACGTATATACACACATACATATTCGTGTACATATGTGTGTGTGTGTGCACACACACACTTGCTGCGCAGGCACTTTTAGCCAAAGGTTGTATATATAGATGAGACGTAAGCAGCACAGCCTGCTGGCCTAGCTAGCCTACACGATCTCTTTATAATTAGGTATCGAATACTTTAAAACTTTATGTTAGAAGGTAAAGTTACCTCAAATTCACTAAATTGACATTATTTGCATTTTCTTGTTTTGAAATTTGCATTTGCTGTATTGATATCTGAGGTAACTTTACCTTCAAACATAAATTTTTAAAGTAATAAATATCTAATTATTTGTAAGATCGTGTAGGCTAGCTAGACAAATGGGTCATGCTTACAACGTTTTTAACAAGACACACATTTGCCAATATGATAAACTAAGAAGAAATTACGAACTAACGATTTATGTCGGTGTTAGTGACTAGAGAGCGCCTGTCTCGTCAAAATATGTATTAGCACGACCTAGCTACCCACATGATCTTGTAGATGATTAGATACTTACTCCCTCCGGCGCACAAAATATTGTCCCTTTTTGAAACTCCAACTTTGTAAGGGGACATGCATTATTTGCACACGTGATTAGATTTTATGGTGATAATGACGTGATTGCCCCTCTCTCCTTTTCCAAAACAACTATAACAACTTTGTAGTGGACATGGTGGTCAAATTACCCATGTCAAACAAGAAGTGGATAATTTTTTTTGGGGTATCTCGAAATAGAAAAGTGGACAATTTGTGGGACGGAGGGAGTACTACTTAAAAAATTTATGTTAGAACAAGCATTCACTAAATTAAACATTATTTGCATTCACCAATGTGACAAACTAAGAACAAACTGTGAACTACCAATTTATGTCTGTGTGAGTGACTACGCAGTGCCTGCCTCATCAGTTTAATGAACCCAAGTTGATCCTAAGTTTTGAGGCTCAGTTTGGGAAGGAACATCATTAGAATTACGATTTTTTGAAACAATTTGATTAATGCCAGTAAATAATTTCAGATATTTGAGTGATGGGGCATCTTTCTATTGTGTTTGGTGATTTGTATGGAGTGAATATGGAATTCAAGTTACAATATTGAGAGACTTTGAAAGCGCTAATTTGATGGTGTTATCTAGCCAAAAAATAGTTACATGCTCGGGATGAATATGTTGATGCGGCTGTGACACTAAACTAAGAGAAAAATGAAGGAAGAGAGAGATGAAGGAAACTATTATAAAGTGCTTCGGCCTGGACCAATGATTGGAGAATGCTGTTTCTCTGGAGTCTGGACCTTCAAAAGGTTAAATAAAATGAAGAAGCTTATAAGCATTAAGCACAGATAAATAACATTTGTTGAACACAGCCTTGCTCAGGTGGGCTCTATTAATCCATACCAAGAAAAAAATTATATATAATCGCATTGTAGCAAAAAGTCTCAACAGTCCAATTTTCACTTACTACGCCAGTTTCAAAACGATGCAAATTCTGTTGTTATATATCTATTATGGTGTATTGATTTGGTTCGGAGTTATGAAAATCGTCAGCCTGCTCTGATCCATGCATGCCCATTGGCTCCTTTACATGACCCTGAAACCGCAACAGAAAGAAATTTTGCCTCACTTTAAACTTTTGGATAGGTTAGCTTCGTGATAAGATGCACACATGTAAATCAAGGTAAGTGGATAAATCAGACAGAATGTATCAACTTATCAAGGAATGAAGATAATTATACTAAGGGATCCGTTTATGTTACCTTTTAAGTGCAAGAGTATCTGAACTCACAGAATTTGGATCCTAGATGTATCTTCAATCAACTCTGTAAAGCTTCTGACTTCAGCAAGATAGCGATAGCAGATAGACAATAGAAAATTTGATGATGTCATCAAAATCTCTCAAGAAAGATAGCGATAGCAGATAGACAATAGAAAATACATTTGATGATGTCATCAAAATCTCTCAAGAGAAATTCCTAAATCTTACCCTTTTAGATCTGGATTCCAATTTTTTGTTAGAAAGAAAATGATTTTTTTAGACAAGAAAACATTTAACAACTCGACTCGGCACTTTAATGAAAGGTTCCAATGCATTTAGTTGCCATATTTGTCAGAATATTACGATTCAGGATCCCATTCATACGATTGGTCACCCATGAAACATTGGTAATCCTCTGTGAATCCAAAGTGGGACAAAAATAATCAGAACCCCGATTTAAGAGCTTGAATCTTACGATTCTTAGAGATTCAGACTGATTCATGAGATTCATCTTCGATTAAATTCAGAGAGAGAACCTGCTGGAACAAATTAGTAAAAACCTGCAGTGCCCTAGGTGGATACTGAGATCATCTTCTTGTAGCCAGTATCCTGAAACTTGTCTTATTCCGTCTTATTTTTGTGTGTGGATTTTATAGATCTGACCAGCTTTTCTTTCAATCTATCTGCAAGGATATACGTAGTTTTGTGTGTATGATACCAAAATCTAGGTACATTTTTCCTTCTCATTTTCAACTCTTGGGTTCGGAGTTTCGCAGATAACATTCATTCTGAAGATCACTAGGGGACTATAACAACTTTGAAGGGCTGCCATTTTGTTCTATTTTTATGTTGCTTATCTGTACGGAAGCTGCAATTGTATATACATTCCAAACTTATTAGCGTGTATATAGGTTATAAATATCGACATTCCACAGGCTCCTGACCCGTGCGCTGTTTTTGCAATGTTTCAGAGGGTTTATGTCGTCTTCTTTTATTGCTTTCTTATTTTGTTATCTGGCTTGTTGTTTTACATCTACTTCCACTATGGCAGAATAAAATATGAAAATAATTTTCTATTTCCTTATAATTTAACTTGAAACTGATTTGTGTTGTAAATGTTGTTTCAGGATAATACGGATTTCTCCTTTTGCAAACAGATTATCTTTTGATGCTCCTCCAGCAGTTCAAAGACTTAGATGCCTGGCAAATTATGTCGCTTTGAGATTTTCAGACCCCCTTTTAAGTATGGGTGAAACCCTCGTTTCAAGAATGAAAGAACGCAGTGCGAATAGTAGTGGCAAATATGTCTCTGTACATCTACGCTTTGAGGAGGTAGCCTTCAGCTTCTGAAATGATTTCATTTTGCTCCATTTTTTTTATTTGAGTTACCAACGGATGCAAGTAGAACAAACTGTTGATAGTTGTCTTTATACCATTTCTACTTCCATTCTTTAGTGTGATTGGCTTTTATGGGGTTGGAGGGTGCGTTAAGGTTATGATTGGTTTATACAACTATACCCAATAGCTAAAACTTAGATGCATAACTCCGTTGTTTGTTAAGGCCTTGGCTAGGCCATTTAGGTTAATAGTTATAGGACAGGTATGCAATTATGCATGGTAAAATCTAATTTTGTGATTTCAACAAAGAGTTTGTGCTATTTGCCATTCGTGCAAGAACTAGGACTATCATAATGAATGTCTGGCAACAATATCAATTAAAAATTTCTGATTATAGGCACTACACGTAGTTGGTAATCAATAATTCTCACATGTTCGAATCTATTAAACTAATGCCCTCTACAGCTCTGTTTCTAGTGACACATTCCTTGATACTCTTGATATATTCCTATACATCTACATCTGTTACGCTGTTTAATATGGTGACTAAAATACCCCTTTGGGTTGATGTAAATGAAGTAAACTATTGACCTCACGAGTTATCTAAGGGGCGTCACCTACTTCCACATGTGCAGGATATGGTTGCTTTCTCTTGTTGCATATTTGATGGTGGTGCTCAAGAGAAGGAAGACATGGATGCTGCAAGGGAGAGGGGTTGGAAGGGGAAGTTCACCAAGCGGGGCCGAGTTATTCAACCTGGTGCAATCAGACTCAATGGCAAGTGCCCTCTTACTCCTTTGGAGGTAACATTTATTAATCTGTGATTTTGTACACTATTAGCGAGCATGCTTCTTACTCTCTCGAAAGACCGTCATTCTATGCCATCAAATTGCTCCTATTTTGTTATGCTCTTGTTTTCGATTCTCGGGGTTCAGAGACTTCTTCGTGGGTTTGTGGTGCTAGAAGTTATGGTGGAGCAAGTAGTTCATGATCGACGGAGGAGGCTCCTAGGTCTAGTTACAGAGGAAGGGTATGAATGTTTGGCGAATGATTGATTGGGTTAAGAGTGTTTTAACGAGGGTGGGGTGGTTCCGTGAGTACTAATTTTTTTCTCCAAATCTTCTCAAGATTAGAATCTTGATTCTTGAATCCACAATCTCAAAAGCATTTAAGCTGCTTTTCAAATGTTTGACCTAGAAAGTAATCAGTCTTTGTTAATGGAAATTTATTTGAACCAGTATATATTTGGGTTGATGTCATTTCATTACGGTTTGTCTCGTCTTAATGAATTATTTTGGAGTAATGAACACGATGACTTCACACTGCCCAAGGGGACACCGGCTTCCCTTTAATTATATCACTTCAGTTACACATCCCTTTTCACTTTATTTGTGTACTGCATTAGCATTACTGATATACTGGTGTGGAGTTTTTTTATTTGTAATTCCGTTCGGTGTGGTCTATATGTCTCTCTGAGATCAGTTTCTAGCTTTGTTAAAGCTGTTGATTCTAACATATTTTGCATCAGGTTGGTCTGATGCTTAGGGGAATGGGGTTTGACAAGAGCACATCCATCTATTTAGCGTCTGGGAAGATATATGATGCTGAGAGGAATATGGCACCATTGTTTGAAATGTTCCCTCTCTTACAAACTAAAGATATGTTGGCGTCTCCTGAAGAACTTGCTCCATTCAAGGTCTGGTTTTTCTTTTCTGGGCTTATATCACTTTGATTCTCTTTTGAGTTCTGACTAAAGGTTGTTACCTTTTACCGGTGTTTCTTCCTCTAGAATTATTCTTCCCGGATGGCTGCTATAGACTATACTGTTTGTCTTCATAGCGAAGTCTTTGTGACGACTCAAGGTGGAAACTTCCCTCATTTTCTATTGGGCCATCGGAGATACTTATATGGTGGACACTCCCAGACGATCAGGCCGGACAAGAGAAAGTTGGCCCTGTTGTTTGACAACCCCAATATTGGGTATGCACTGAATCTTACTATCACGATTTACTTCTAGGTCATCGCCTTTGTTGGTTTGGTCTTAGAATCCTGAAATGCGCAATAATAAGGAGCTTGTTAGGGAATATAAAAGAAAAATTAAAACCATTTTCATGTATATCTTCATTTTCAGATGGAAGAGCTTCAAGAGACACATGCTCAATATGCGAGTTCATAGTGATGCCAAAGGAACCGAGGTCAAGAGACCAAACGACTCGATATATTCGTTTCCTTGTCCAGACTGTATGTGTCGTGTGAATAAAACAGTAGATTCAAGATCATCAGTTACGTGATTGTTGGAGAAAGAGAATTTTGATGATTTTTCTCCTCCATGTAATTTTGTCGAAGGATCCAGCTGCTAACCCACCTTTTGGCTGTGTGATTCATTCATTTTTATTCCTCTCCTCATCGGCAAGAGATCTCACATTGTGCTCTGCTTTCTGGAACTGTGGGAGAGGACCCGCATAATACCACCTGGATCTGCGGAAGAAACAACGTTCTGTTTGTTGGATTGAATTGACCAGAGGGGTAAACAGTAAATTTTGTACATGAAGGCAGGTTTAAGGAGGATATTTGTCGATTAGTTGCAGGAGCTAACCCATTTTGTAATCATGCGTCTGTTAGACATATATGCCATTCCTTTTGGGTCTAGGTAAACTCATGCTTGTAGTTTCTGTAAATTAGTTTGGTCTTCTTTTCTTTCTCATTAAGGGTTTGCCAGATTTTGTAAAAACGGAAAGGTTTGTACACATGTATGGATATGATAAAAGCTGATCTTTTTCTTAGTGCTGGAATACA
Organism: Linanthus parryae; assembly: GCA_023055425.1. Lineage (NCBI taxonomy): Eukaryota > Viridiplantae > Streptophyta > Magnoliopsida > Ericales > Polemoniaceae > Linanthus > Linanthus parryae. The sequence goes on along the minus strand of JALGPY010000011.1, from coordinate 25,716,974 downwards.
CTACCGCTGTATGGCGTTTATTTGTGCCAAATATGGTGGTGTTCAGCTCTATACATCGCCATCTCTGCTAAATTAGCATGTTCATTATCAGCAGAACAGCTAATACACTACCTTGGTCAAAATCACGCTCTCATTGGAGTTTGAAGTGGAAGTATTGATACCAGAACTGATTGGAGACTAGACTTATCTTTTCTATACTTGAACATCGCGCACCTGATTGCTTTTCTGTAAATAAGTATGGCGATGAAATAAACTTAAACCAAAACTCCAACTTGGTCTAAGAGCCACGAGAGCAGGGGCGGACGCAGGATTTTCTCTCAGGGGGGTCACACTCAACAATTAAAAAGTTGATTAGAATTTTATTTTGATGAAAAGTTAAAGATTCATTAAAAAATAATAACAATTTTCAGTACCATTTTCTTAAATGAGCTTAAACTGGTAAAATAACAGCTAAAAATGTCGTATAATATAACCCATCATCGTCATATTGAGTTTTGTATCTAGTTTGTTATGGTTATACGAGTCAAATCGGTACATTTCTATATACTTTGGGGTTGCTTTTGCAATATTAGAGGGGTCCTATACTAGATATTTTCAAAACTTAGGGGTAAAAGTAGTAGAAAATGAAAAATGAGGGGGGCCCTAGGCCCACCTTGGGTCAGGTGTGTGTCCGCCCCTGCACGAGAGTACAAAACGAGCCAAGTTTAAGCTACATTTCTTGGCTCGGACGAAGCTTGAGCTGGAACCTGTGAAAATGTTGCAGATTGGAGCTCAAATATTATGAAACTCGGCTAAATTATACCCAGGGTGAGGCTCGCAGTGTAAAGTTTGAGCATACTCTGCAATTAGGGTTTGAGTTTTCCATTGTCAATGGGCTTCCATATTTGAAGGCTTGAAGCCAGCTGATGAGTCTGAGCTCCTTGTCATCAATTAGAATGTTAACCTCTAACGGAGTTATTATCAGCTCCTATAAACATGGTTTCGGGCCTTTGATATATTTTTTCACTGGACCAGTTTGCACACTCTTTAAGTAATCTATGAAGTCCTGGTAACACTTGCAGTTTCCTTCAAGTGGTCATGTGAAAGCCAGATGGCCCCAAGAATTACTGGATTTCACGGAATTCTGAACTAAGAAAAACCCTTGAGACGAAAGTTGCATTTGATTGCATAAAATAAAATATTTAGTCTTTATCATTCTGGCCCTTTTTTCTTATCCAATTGTAGTCCAAAAATGCATCAAATAACAAACTAGGCTACATCTTAGAACTAAAACATAGTGAAGGGTAATGAAGGAAATAAAATAACGAACATGAATATGTTTCTTGATTGCAACGAAAACATTGTTGCCTTCTTACAACCAAATGGGAGAGTTCCTAGCTTGCTCTGGTCATCATCGATGGAATCGTCCTTTATATCACTTTCATTGTGCGCACGTCTAACGGGTGTACAAAATGGCAACTCATCCACCTCAACATAATCACCTGACTTCGAAGTTGATTCAGATATAGTATCCATAGGACTATCCTTGTGTACAACTAAAAGTTTCGGAATGTACTCGTCCACCAAAACCAATAACCTGTATTTGAAGTTGCTTCAGATGCAGAATCGAAAAGTTAACGGTGCATGCCATCTTCCTTCAAAAGCCTTTATCTGCACCTTCATCGAATTCAGCAGACCCCCCAATTCTAAAATCCAATTTCTTCTGCTGTTTCAAGCAGCGACGTTTATCAAAATCTTCCCACCCTTCAAACTGCAGAAAATGTCATTCTCTTACACACCAAAAGTAAATGCCAAAACAAAACTGTACCAGCTTGCAGTTGTGAGAATTCCTCAACATGATTACCTGGCGTAGAAGATCCATTGTGACCTCTGTTCCATGGAGATCCAAGGTTGAAAGCTGAACACACATTTTGAATAGTGTAGTAGGGAGCGATTTTAGCCCATTGTTACTCAGACGCAAAGCCTGCACAATGGACGCAAACACCAATCAATACCGCGCTAGTAGACAAGTGAACAGTAGTCATTCAAGGCCATGTATTGTTAGTGCCAGGTGCTTTTCATTATGGAAGTCGAAAAGATCATTTTCCAGGAGTGATCTTATTCTGAAGTTAAACCTACAGGAGTGAGATGACAAAACCCCAGAATGAAGTCTTGGATTCAAGTCCTGGGCATTCCAATCCCCTACAAGGAACTATGAAAATGTGGTTGACTTGTTGCTCAAATCTAAGAGGAAGAACCTGGCCTGCTAAAATATGGCGGCATGTTGAAGAAAAAGAGAAGAAACAATTTTCTACAGTTCCAAAAATAAAATTGGCAAAGAAATGCTGCCTAAGGGAGAAATTGCCACGTTGAAATTATACAAGGATTGACAGAGTAGCAACTATTTCGGAGAATTATTGGGAAAGTAGTGTGCAGAACCCGACTTCGACCATCTCAAGTGCCATATTCGAACTTTAAAGGCCTAGCATATCAGATTTAGTAACTTTCTCAAGAACTTTGGATGGGCATCTGATGTACAAACTACAAACAGAAATAAAATGTAAATTAATTCACTCAATTCTCAATACTATTATCAGCTCTTATTCAACCATTCATAAATCAAATCTAGTTTTTTATACGCAAAGCATCGACTATAAAAGTAAACTAACCAATGAAAACATTCGAATCAGACCAATATGAAGTAACACTCGGATTTTTCTGAGAATCCAATTACTGCCTTCCTCAACTATTTCCTTCCCTTACCAATAACGAAATTACGTACCAGTGTTTCAGAGTTTTTATTAAAAATATTGTCTGGTGGACTGGTGTGTCCTCGTGGTTGATATTTTGGAAGTCTGGAAGTGTCGGGTTGACAGTAAACCGTGATTTTTATCAAATAATCGATTTTTATCGTTAAATGTGTGACCGGGTCGTCACAACTGGTATCAGAGCCTTACCCGACTGGATCGCTGTGCAGTTGCTAAAAATTGAATTTTTAGTTAAATATATTATTTTTAGCAATTAGTGAAAGTTGTAATATATAGTTGAGATGTGATTATTATGAAAAAAATGTCATTTTTTACCAGCTGGTGTAACTTTTTATCAAATTCAGTCACGTATCAGTTTTTCAGAAATTTGATTAAAAATGTTGTTTCAGCGGACCTGTGTATCCTGTTGGTTGAGTTTTGAATGATTAAAAATGTTATTTCAGCGGACTTGTGTGTCCGGTTGAGTTTTGGATGTCTGGATTGCCTGACAGTAAATCGCGGTTATATCGCTTAATCGATATTTTGTAATAAATGGGTGACGAGGGTCGTCACAACTGGTATTAGATCAGCCAGTTCGTGCGCTGAAATTTTCAGTACACGGTTTTACAGCATATTGGCCCTCAAAGCCCGGGGTCAGCTAGTTCATGGGCAGTTTTTGACGAAAGGATGCTATTAGATAAGTGTGCTTGTAGGCTGTGGCAGCATGTGTTAGTGTTTATAGCACCAAGATCCTCACCTAATCTTGGACCTCCTTAGGAGTTAGGACAGTGTTCACTAGCTGGATTTATGCCAAACCTTGGCATGCTCAGCTCAGAAACTGTTTCCATTTTCTGGCAATTGATGTAATTCTTTAAAACAACTCAAGTATTCTGGTACTTGTTCAACAAAATTCGACTCCTTTAGAAATGCATCCCAATAATTGATAGGTTATTTAGTTCAAGTCTGCCGTATCTGATTTGACCGACTACTTCATCTTGCTTCCGCTGCACTAAGCTACCATTGACAAAACATTTGAGCTAAATGACATTTGTTTAAGCTTCTATCAATATAAACGGACCTATTAAACGGTCATTATCTATCGCACAAGTAAAAAAGGGTAGAAGATTTCTCGTACTCAATGTTTGTTCTTGTCAGGTAAAGTATCTTGCTTTTTCCGATTGTTGATTCTTCGATGCTTCTTTCTTCAGTCAAAGACATTACTCATCTATAATATAATCTGCTAGATGAAGACAAAAGAGGAAGCGACTAAATAGCAAATGGCCCTTTTGAGTGCACGATGTTGGATGCTTTGAAGTATATAAAAGCCATGTAGTATAAAGACTTTTCTTCATTTCAATCTGTCATGCTGGAACGAATTAGACATAACTTTGGGCTGAACAAAGAATTATGTTGATTCCTACCCGTTGATCATCTGGATCTGTTGAATGCTTAATTTTATTCTTCATTCTGACTATTGATTTGTCTATATAAAAGGGGAGAATTTATCTGGGTTAGTTTGGCAAATACTTAGTTCATTGAAATGGGATGATCATTACTTGAGTACAGTTTTCAGGTCTGAGCAAAGCTATTTCGAGCCTAACGAGGAAGTATCTACAAGTTAATAGCTCAATCCCTGCTGATCTTCACCTATTAAATACTCACTAATATTTTGTAAAATATTCCCATTTGCTCGGACATACAAATACTTAGTTCATTGAAACGGGATGATCATTACTTGAGTACAGTTTTCAGGTCTGAGCAAAGCTATTTCGAGCCTAACGAGGAAGTATCTACAAGTTAATAGCTCAATCCCTGCTGATCTTCACCTATTAAATACTCACTAATATTTTGTAAAATATTCCCATTTGCTCGGACATAGGCAGAAAGGTTTAAAAAATATTTACCCCCAAAAGAAGGGGCGCAGAATAGGCACAGGGTCCCCAAAAACCAGGAATCAGACTCCAAGGAATGACTTCAGAGAAACGGTGGGCTGTCATATACTTTCTGTGATGTCTTTTGGCTTTGTTTAAGAACCAGTAATTGCTTTTGTCATAAAGTTTGCAGGTGTTAGGTTGCTTAACTTTCTTTTCCAAGTAAAGCAAACATTGATAACATTGATGGTTGGAGGTTGATACAATCTATGAAGCACCAAATTGCAACAGAAATAATCCTAGTGGACCAAAAGGAGAAGAAATAACAACCTATATGCATAATGATGGAATAACTTATGCCTCCTAAATGTAATGCATACATTTAGTGCAGTTCATTGGCAGTTTCTAGGTTTTATTTAGAACTTTCGACAGAAAACCCCCTAGCAGTATCAGTTCGCTGACACTGTGCTACCAACAGTTTGATTTTTGACACATAACCCCCTTGCAGTATGTATTTCGCTGACATCGCGCACCAAATTTGTTAACGCCGTTAGTGGATGTGGATTTCCGTTAGTGACGTGGCGCTACGGTATGAAAATTGACACATAACCCCCTTGCACTATGGGTTTTACTGACATCACTCACCAAAAATCTAAAAAAAAAATAGTTTCTCTTTTAAATAAAATTATTTTTGAAGTATATTTTTTTTTATATAAAAAAGTAATCTTTTAAAAAAATATATCATTTTCATGTAGTAAATATTTGTTATATTTCAGTAAAAAAATATAAAATACAAGTCTGTTTTAAAAAATACACCTTTGAGAAAATATTAGTAGCATAAAAGATATATATTTTCTTTCTCTGTGTGTTCTTTTCTCATTTTTTTAGATAGATCGTTGCTATTTATTTAATGAAAAAATATATAATTAATGAGCCTTAATAAAATATTCAAAATGTATAGTCATGTCTAACTAATGACGGCCAAAAAAGACAATTTTTATGAAATATTTCTATTTATTAACTCAGAAAAATTTCTTTAGTAACTAAGAAACTTCGAGGAAGGTCAAATGAGATTTTTTTTCTTAGAAAATGTTAATAGAATAAAAAATCTATATTTTTTTCTATATGGTCTTTTCTCATTTAATTCTTTGGACATATCTATGCTATTTATTTAATACAAAAGATAAAAGTGAAAGAAATGTCTTTTTAATAAAGGCTAAAAAGACACTTTACACTTAAAATAAAAATAAATAAATAACTATTATGTGTTGCATTCTTAATATATAAATAATATATTTTATTATTTAGAAAAGCTAAATTTGAAAAAGAAACTTACTTAAAAAAGAAACAAAACTTTTTTATTTTATTTTTGGTGCGATATGTCGGTAAAACACATACTGCAAGGGCTTATGTGTCAATTTCCATACTGCAATGCCACATCATTGACGGAAATCCATGTCCACTAACGGCGTTATTAAGATTGGTGCGCGATGTCAGTGAAATACATACTGCAAGGGGGTTATGTGTCAAAATTGAAACTGTTGGTAGCGTAGTGTCAGCGAACTGATACTGCAGGGGGGTTTTCTGTCGAAAGCTCTTTTATTTATAGTAGGATACGATGAATTTTACCAAAATCTAAGTAAACTTCATAATGAAGATAATTTCTGGTCATTTGCTCATGATTTCTGGTGCAAACCTTTCAACTTGCAGACGTTGGCACCACAATACAAAACACGATACAATTATTCTTTCCCTTTTATGTAACTGCAAACAACTGTTTGAAGAAATGAACAGTGTGTATGAAAGACGGACCTTTAGACTTCGTAAATTGCCGAATGTCTCTGGAAGCTCCAGAAGAAGATTTGATGAAAGGTCCACCTGCAGTACACAGAAACCATGTCAAGCACATTATAAAAATAAAAATGAAGTGTTTGTTCCAAGTTCGACATGCAAACTGCTAAAGTAGAATGCTTATCTGTAGAAAAATATTCAAGGTTATTGCTCCCAGACTAGAATGCTTAACCATAGATAAAATATTGCAGGTTTAATTAATTGCACATTTTCCTCTTAATTTAGTACAGGAAAATTAAAATAACCCCTAAAAGTGTTGCATTCTTATTCTGTGTGAAATAGAAAAGATTATTTATAAGACATTGGCGTCAAGAAAGATTATAGAAGAACCCCAACACATGTTTTCACAGAAACTATGTTTCTTGACCTAAATTGTAAAATAATATACATTTTATGGTGCCTGGCAGTGAGTTCAACACAAGGCGTGTGTGCTGTTATGGAAATGTCACCTAGATATATGCATGGGCATCTTATCACCATATGAAACTGGTGATGATGTGACTATCCTAGTAAGTTATGCCAATTTGATTGATAGACATGGAAGTGCTGGTATGTACATAATCAGATGAATAGCCTTTGTAAACTATCCTTACGTCAATATGAATTGACTGACATACAAGTATTAAGTACTAGTTCCGTTTCTTCTGAATTGTCTTACTTTGACTTTTTAACCTGTAATTGGGTAACTTTGACTCGGTGATTTAGATAGCAAAACGATACAACTTTTCATTGTATTATAGAGTAAAGTTTACTCTACAAGACCTTGCAAAGATTATCAAATTCTTGTATCGTTTTGCTGATGAAATCACCGGGTCAAAGTGACCCAGTAAATAGTGACAAAAAGTGAAGTAGGCTGAAACAGAAGAAACAGAGGTAGTACTAGTTAGTACATAACCAGATGAATAGCCTCTGCATGTTTTTTGTAGACAGATGTGGTCAAATATGTTCGAGACTGTATCAATATGTTTTCAGGAAATAATAGATAATAACATGAACAATACTTTTTGCAAGAAGATTAACAGTCTCACCTCTTCCAGCGAAGTACATTCTCCAAGACTAGTGGGAAGGATGTTTATCCTGTGCAGAGATGGAATGTCGGAAAAGTTTACAGAACAAAGAGAGGGAATTAGATGCAACCATGCATGAATTATAGAAGCTAACACCAGCTTCTGTCTACTCATCATCAAACCAGCACCCACAAGGTATACATCCGTGAACCACACTTATGAAATTTTGCAATTTGATATAATGCCCCCATTAACAAATGAGAACTACTAGGATCACAACCTGCACATAATTAATTAATTCTGGATTCTTAATTTGGAATCCGAAAGTTCAACGTCGAATTAGACTCCTAGAATTTTGAATGATTCATCTAGTCTAGTTTAGTCAGATTGAGTATCAATCTAAATGCCAGAACTGAATTTCACTTATCTTGCTGTTGTCAGTTTCCCATCTATGATTGTCTAAAATTCCCAGTATATTCCATAAATTGCCCCTTGTCTTTCTCTTACATTCGCTTTTTGCAAAATTCTTAAATTGACCAATGCTCTGTAGATTTATCAATTATAAATGGGGCTCCAACATTTTTTTTCATCTAAAAGCACATTTGTACTTATTCGGATTAAACATCTGAGGTCTGATAACTTTTTTCCGATAAAAGAAAAACATTTCCGATAGTATGCATAAATTGTAAAAGATCTAGTGCTGTATTATATGAGTGCGTTAGTGTTTCAACTTTTTGATAACGAATCTTTTTTGTGTTGATACATACTCCCTCCATTTAGTAATAACTGTCCACTTCTCCATGTGGGCTGTCCCACCATAATTGTCCACATTCTCTTTTAATGATTGATATCGTGTAGATTGACAAAATTGTCCAATAAAATACAATTAAATTTGTGTTGGAAATGAATAAGGGAGGGACAATTATTCAATACCACCACAAAATTCAAATCCGTGTGCACTTAATGCATCTCCCCTTAAGAAGTTGGAGTTCAAAAAAGGGACAGTTATTTTGCGATGGGGCAGTATAAAAAATCGAGAAATGCTACACCTTCCGAAACAATCTCCCGGCCACAGGCTGAATTTGCCACGTAAGACTATTAAGTTCTACGCAAATATTAAATTATTAATTTCTGCCCCACTTTCTCTCCTTTCCCTCCCTCCCTCTACATCATCATGCCCTTTCTCTTCACTCATCCTCACCGTCCTCCCTATACCCTGCACCTGCACTCATCCATCTCTTCCCATCTCCACAAATCCACCATTCATTTCAGGGAGATGATTGAAAAATCCGCAAATACCTAATTTACCTCCATGAACAAATGACTGTTGTTGAAAAGAAACTGTACATGCTTCCACTTCATAGATCAAAGCAGGGGAAATATGATATAATCAAATGGGAGTTCATGTCATGAAATTAACTGAACTTTTAGGTATTTTGAACAAGATTTCGACATCTCTTTCACAAAAGCTGGATTGGAAAAAAATTTGAGGTTAACACGGAAAGAAAGAAGATAATGTTTCTATGCAACTCTTTTGTGCCTAATCAGAAAACGAATAGAATAGTACAAGAAATGAAATTGTTGGCTTGATCTGCAGAGATTTTATAGAGATTGAAGCTTTAGAAGTATATCACTATGTGGGTTTTGCAGATGAGAGCTAGAAAGAGTGAAGTGAAAGAGGGCGGATGATGGAGACAAAGAGAGAAAGAAAGAGAGTGGAGGTATAGTTAATAATTTAATAGTTACTTCTCAAAAAAAATAGTTAAATGGACCTCTGACGTGGCGAATTTGGCCTGTAGCCGGGAGATTGTTTCGGCAGGTGTAGCATTGCTCTAAAACATCACAATCAACTTTGAAACTCGTGGACTACAGTTTTTTTTACATCATCTTAATGCTTAGACTTGGAGGTAGCTTTTGTGTTGATAAATATATGTATATATATATATATATATATACACACACACACACACACTCAGTGTACTATGCGATTATAAAAAATTAATGGAATCTTAGTATTCACAAATCGGTTAAATGCTGTATGCAGTAAAATAAACTTCAGCCATGATTTCCATCTCTATCATGCAACTAGGAAGTAACTTTTAATAATACTAATATGTAGGAAAAACTTTCAAACAACTAAAGTTGAATGACTGGAGGTGAACAAGCATCACAAACAGAAACTGAAAGGGAAATCGTAAGAGAAGAAAGGAGGAGATAACACCCAAAAAAATAACACACAAGAAAAAATCACATGGTAAAACGGTACAATTTAAAGAAAAGAGATACCTGTTGTTGTTGGCGACCAAAACTTGAAGCTGGGTCAGTTGCCCTATTGCAGAGGGGAAGCATGTGAGCTTGTTGTTTGCAACATGAAGTTGCTTCAGACAAGTCAGAGCACCCAATGCAGGAGGCAAACTAGTTAACCTGCCAAAATCAGAAGATATATATTGGGTCAGATACGGACCTTAGAAAAAACTAAAACTGGTAGCAGAACGCAATCAATCTTTAGAAAACAAATCCTGGTGTGAATTGGGGGAACGTGTCATTAAGTCATAAATTTTGTTATAAACCATTTAACGTCCTGTATTGTGTGCTATAAAGATATGGTCAGTGAATTCTTTAGCTCGCTAGCTTGGCTCTACAAACATATAGATAGCTCTATATTCATAGGCTTAAGGTCAAAGTTTACAGTAACCGAATCTACCTCCGCTCTGGTTGCACCAACCTACGGCCTTCATCAAGGAAGATCCATTTTTTCATTGAGTCGAGGGAGGAATTTACTGAACTACCAATCAGGATCCTGAGGTGTTCCTTAGTATTAGAAAATTATCAGGACAAATTATGTATAAAAACAAAAACGGTAAAAGACAAAATACACCCTCCTTAGATGGGTAATATACAAAAACAACCTCATTGTTCGGGGATATACAAAAACCACCCCTGACAGTGGACGGAAGGTAACGGAACCCTAACGGACGGGTAAAAAGACATATTTACCCTCATTTTAAGAAAAAATACCACACTGTAAATAATTTTTTTTCTTCTTCTGGCTCACTTCCTAATCCTGCGCCTACCTCCTTCCCCACCTCTCTCTCTCTCTCCATTCCCCCTGCCTTCACTCTTCCACCACTCTTTTTCTTCCTCATTTTTCTATCATCTTCCTCGCCTCCTTCTCTGCTTGGTCGCGAGCTTGGTCCGACTCAATCATGTCCGTGGAGCAAGCCCTTGAGAGGGTCGCGAATCAAGTCAGAGGAGGCTCGCGATTTCAAACTCTTCTGCAAATCAAGTCAGAGGAGCAAGCCCTTGAGAGGGTCGCGAGCTTGGTCCGGCGTTTCCACCGTCGCGATTTCAAACCCGCCGGCCTTCTCTGCCTCCAGATCTGGGTTCAAATTGAGGGTTTTGAAGCTCGGATCTGGGTTCAGATCGACTTCGCAACACCCATCGCCCCTCTCTCTGTCTTACTCTCTTGATCTATTTCTGGTCCCTTTCTTTTTGTTGTTGAAGTACGTTTTGTTGTTGGTGGTGGTGTTGTTGATGATTTCTTCGGCCCCCCTTGGTGGATCTGTGGTTGTTGAAGGACACAGAGAAAGAGAAAGATGGGTTTGATTGATGGGTGATGAAGATGAGGAGTGTGGTTGGAGGGGATTTATGTGGCTCTTATTGGGGGTATGGGAATCTCCGAAGCGAACCAGAGAATATCAGATTCGAAAAATGAGAGCAGGTGGCGATGGTGGACTGGTGGGATTGTTATTTGGTGCTTGTTGCAGGGGCTGGAGATGGTGGTGATGTTTATCTTGTGTTTTGAGTTTCAGTAGTGATTGTGGTAGTAACAGTGGTGGTGGTGGTGGTGTTATTGGTGTTGATTTGTAGGTTGTTGATGTTGGTGTTGTTGTTGTTGTTGTTGTTGTTGTTGTTGTTGTTGTTGTTGGTGGTGGTGGTGGTGGTGGTGGTGGTGTGGTGGTGGTGTGGTGGTCTTCAAGAACAATAAGAACACAAGAACATGAACAATGTGAATACAAAAATACACATAAGGGCAAAATGGTCATAAAAAATTTAAATTGTACCATTTACTAGCTGATACTAACAGAAGGGTGGTATTTGTCTAACGGCAGGGGTTTTTCTGTATATCCCCGAACAATGAGGTTGTTTTTGTATATTACCCATCTAAGGAGGGTGCATTTTGTCTTTTACCCAAACAAAAATAAAGAATTATAAACCACAATAGCTTCAATCAATTGGGAGAAATAAACAACACCCTGATTCTCCACAAATACACAGATTGATTTCCCTTCAAATAATCTGGAAATGAATCAAAATCAGATCAAACTATACATAAAGACTCGTTCCAAGTCAACAGGAAGTCCAAAAGATTACATCTGAATCTCAACTATCAAGGCTTTAAACAGAAAAACAAGTGGACAATGAGGCCCCTGATGGGAAGCTGCAGGGAATCTGATTTACCTAAAATGCGTATTAGCTTGAACCATCACCCAGGAACTAGATTATCAATTATAATGATTAATTAAGGAGTTGGACACCACAAAAGAAGCAACTCAATTCTCTAGTTCAACATTAAACTAAGGATAGCATACACAAGCAGCCACCTAGGTCAATTTAATAGATACTTTACAAATTATCAAAGATGACCAGAGTCTGGTATCTTCACCTGATTACAGAACCTGAGAGTAGTATGAGAATGCGCTCCACATGGTATTTTATTTGTTATAGGAGAATTGTATATGATATTCTCTACATAACCATTAACAAATAAGACTAATCACAAGTATAAATCAAACAATTCCTCTTCGGAATTGTGAAGCAATACGAAGACATAATTCTGTAATATATCAAAGGCTTAATTACTTAATGCCTACCCCCAGTATAGTGAAACTATCACATTGCACTACCCACTATCAAAACTAGCTGATAATGTTCCCCATTTGCAATTAATCAATCACTTTCAAACTGGGAAAAATTCCATCCAAACACCATCATCTCAATAAGGGCAAGATGGTCAATAAAAAGTAAAAAAATCGTACATTTGTGTTGATCTTCAAGATAAATAGCTCTCTAAGTATTTTTCATTTCGTTCACTCACTGCATACTATATTTCAGCAAAAAAAAAAGATTAAAAATTAAAGTTTAGCAAAAAATACATATTTTATACTTATTTGAAAAAAGAAATGAAAAGTTGGGTAATTTTGAAAATATAAAGACTTTCGGACAATTATATTATTTCAAAAAATTAGTCCGAAACGAATCACCGAGGCATACAGGTACCGAAATGTTTCATTCCAGTAATAAAAACAAAACGACGTCCGGTGTGGTATTTCAAAATATGGTCACAAGTCACAACTATTCAGGTTTTTAACTCAGTTAAAATTAACTTTTGAACTAAAATTCTAATTTGAATAGTCACCTATACCGATTGTAAATCTGTCAATTTGGCAAGGGTAATTTAGGAAACTAAGCAACAAATATGAAAGCCCATACACATTTAGAGAGTAGTATAGATAGATGATGCTAGCAACTGTTGTGAAAAAACGAAAAAATATGCAGAAAGAAAGAATCGAAACACACAGATTTACGTGGTTCGGCAAAACAGCCTACTTCCACGGAGTTGCAGAGATTTCACTAAAAACAGACGAATCGTCTCAGAGAGAATTACAAGCGAAATCAGAACGCTCAACAGAACATGCTACGAACCCTAAGAACTCTATAAATAGACGACCTATTAAACCGGCCCAAACTTCGCTCCACGAATCAAGTCTCCCTTTTCGGGTCGTAGCAAAACATGAACCGGGTCGATTCATAAAACGGGTCGCCCATGAACCAGGGCTCCTACCCAACAGCAACCACCAGTCCATGAATTCCTTTTCCATTTATGACCTGACTGCATTCTGGCATCACCTGCGAAAGCCTAATGTCTATGGAGTTTGAAAAAAAAAGGAGGAAATGCGACTTGGTGAATCAAAGCTATAAAAGAGCGTCCAAGAATCAGCGCCTCTGGAGACTCGGACAAGAAATGTGGTATCCTGGAGAAGCATCTATGGTTTATGCACAAAAATACAGTCACAAGTCCGATGATTAAAGAGACATAAGTACTAGGGCTGCAAGTTTGAACCAACAAAACCACAATCTGAACCAAATTGTGCTAATAAGTTACGGTTTGGGTTACACAATGGCTTTTGAAATTCGCAAACCATAATAAATGGCCCGGTTTCGGTTCCAGATTTTTCCAGACCCGTTAAACCAAACCGAACAGTCTAGAGTTTAAACCATGTTACTGATATTTTCTCTTTCTTCTCCTTTATTCCCGCTTGAGTGCTCTTCTTATTTGCTGCTAGTTTCGTCTAGAACAGCATTCTTCTTCTTCTTTGCTCATTGAGCACTAATCTACCTGCCCTTCTCAACCACTTTGGCCCTCTCCACACCGGCCGTTACAACCACTTGGCCTTCTCCGCTGTTGCTCTGGTGTCTGCTTGCAAACTCAATATTGGCACATTGAGTTTGAGGGGGGATGTTAGAGATATTATCGTTACAGTGATTATTGTTTGGTTATTTAGTTCTATATTAAGTCGATGATTGTGTTTCCTAGTTTAGATGATTCCATTATAGTTCAGTTTTATATTGGTCGCCCATTTATAGGCTCGTTGTACTCCTTGATTATTGCACAGTTGCACTTAATTATATTACTTTTCTTATATTCTATCACTCCTGTCCTAAATTAACTCCTTTTATTTTAGCATTTCACATTTTCAACAGGAATGAAACTCCCTTACTCTAGAGATAGAACCTACATTAACTGTAACGACATTTTCTACAACCTACAACAGTTGTAGAAAGAAATAGAATATTGTTCCTTGTGTAGCTCTTTCTATTTCTTTCTACAACTGTTGAAATAACTCGAACCCCACCAGAAGTGTGAGAATGAGGACAACAAGTTTAAAACAATACAAAAATATGAGCCCGACAATATGTTGTATAGAGTATAGACACAACCATCTGCAGTGAGCATAACTCTTTCAAATTATAATACCATCATACCAATGTTTTACTAGAAGCAATGCTCCACTCATTGTGAAGTAGAATCAATGCAAACAGGATACATTAATTATCGGAACAAATAAATCTTTGGAAATTAACTTACTGGTTATGGCTTAGTGACAAAACAGTTAAAGACTTCACTGATGAAATCCCTTCCCAGCTAACAGAGTCATCCAATAGTTCGTTTGCATTCAAGAGCAATCTCTACAAACACAAACACACACACCCCAAAAAGTACTATGTGAATTCCCTAGAGAAAGTTTCTTACAAAACCAGTCAAAACATCAAATAGACAAACAGACCTGCAAAGACGATAGTGAGCCAATGGTAGCCGGCACATTTTGAATAGAATTGTGGCTGAGATCAAGAACTCTGGCAGAAGAACCGCAAGTCCATACCTCGTCAGATATGACCTTCAAGATTCAGATAATCATTTTCACATGAAGGCTTGAATGATCCGCAGATACAACATATCGATGAAACTTATGCTACTTAATCTCTACTTCTATTTTTGTTTATAAGTAATAAAAACTAATTAATAAGAATACTTTGCAGACGAGGTAGGACAAAGAAAAAAGAACAAAGAAACAAGCACGAATAACTAACAACTTCAAACTAACTGCAATTTGCTTCATAATTCATAGAAGATTCCAGTCTGTTCAGTCTCAGTCCAATTTCGATCAGGAAGCCTTTGTCAAAGTTATTTGTTCTCTTTGAAGACGCAGAGACAGAAAACTTGACTCAGAAACTATTAAAACAGAGAAAATAGTTTATTGCACAAACACAGTTATTTGGCCATAATTTGTTTACATTTCTACTACATTTCCATCCATGTGCTTTTTTAACTTCCTTCCATGTGCTTTTTATAATTGTTACTCTTCCGTTTCCCAACTTTTCCATTTTCCAACAACTTCTTGATCCATAACACCATATCAAAATGCTTAAGCCTCGAAGGTACTGCTAGTAATCCACAAGGTTCATTGTAGAAAAGATGTCTAACTCATAATTTCACGATGTGGGACAGGGTATTAAAATGGGTCTACAAGGTTGAGCACAAAGCAAATGGTAGATTAGAAACGTGCAAGACCACGATGGTGGCAAAAAGGCTATACACAAACAAAAGGTGCCGACTAGTTTAAACTTCTATAGATGATCAAGCTATCTAGTGCTAGAAGTTTTTCTGGCTTTAACTACTATCCAAATTTGTATCTCCTTCAATTAGATGTCAATAATGCCTTTCTTCAAGGATATTTTGACGATGAATTCTACATGGACTTTTTGTTCCCGGTTACTCTCCTCCTCATACTCCTTCTACTCCTTTGGTATGCAACAAGCTAAAGAAATTCCGTTTAAAACAAGCCTCTTGGCAATGGTTTATTGCAACCTTATACTATATGGCATTTTAAAAAGGACAATTGATGCACTTAGCTCCCAGGTGGATGGTTTGACCTTTAAGGCTCTCTTTGGGTTGCAGTTTAAGCCAAAAATCTCAGCCACCTGGAAATTTTATGGGTTTTGAAATACTTATGATGGTATTAGCTTCTGCCAAATAAAGTTTACTCCCTCCGACTCATTTCAGGTATTCTGTTTGATTTCTCGCGTTGATTGAGGAAATGCCTTTGAATTGATAGATTTACTATATTGTTCTTTGTCTTGTGCGGTAATTTTCTGGGAAGTGAAAGATTAAGAATTTAAAACCAGCGTGGATGGAAGTAAAGTGAAACAGGAAGTTACCTTTGTGTAAGAGGACACATATTTTAGGAAAGGTGGACACATGAAATGGGATGAGGGAGAACTTAGAAATCTTGCAAGACGCCAGTTGCTCGCATTTCAGTTTGTTTGTTCATCTCCATAAATTTCTGGCTCCTGATGCACCTTGTTGTGCGAGAAGGATCCCCGAATCAAAGTTCAGGAAAAACCATTCCATCTTGAAGCAAAACAGAGAGAACAGATACAGAAGAACTGGAACTCCTAAATCCATTGTCACATATTTCTTTGAAATTCAATGGCTATGGAATACAGAAAGAAGGGTACAAATACGTGCATGAGTGTCGTAGAGCAGTGAATATGAGTTCGATTTCAAGGATATGTGCTGGAGATTGAAGAAAGCTAAAAGAGCTATTAGTGTACGAGGAAGGGATTCTGACGTTGTCAAATGGTGCATCCCACGGTACCATGGTGTCCATTTAAATTCAAAATACTTGTCAGAATACCAGTTTCCATTCAAAGGAGTGAAACTCCCAAAAGACTCGTCAGAATACTTGAAAAAATGGAAACTTTGGTCAAGTTTGAAAGGAAAAATGAACAATGGGGTTTCTACTAACAACATCAACAAACACAGTGTTAGGCCTAAGGTTAAAAGTTGCACCGTAAGCTTCAGCAACAAAAAGATGGATATTAAAGTAAATCCACAACAATGCTCACATAAGAAAATCAGCACACAACTCACAACCGTGTCACTCCATTGAAGGGAAATCTCTACATAACGACGCTCATCAGCGAGCAGATGATAACTCCCCACAACAATATTCCCCCCTTAAAATAATCATTCTAGACACCAAAATTGAAGAGAGCGGCATCTACTGATCTCATCTCTCTTTTTAAAAATGTAGTATTTACTACTGGAAAAAGTTGCTGGCATTTGCATATATAGCTAGAATTTCAATAAATCAAAATGCTTTCAGTCACAATTGTCCAATAGGGTGTGGCGTACCTTCAAGTTACTCTGGGACAACCCTATCACGCCAGTAGCTTTCCAACGGTTAGACTGGCTCTTCCCAACGGCGGCCTCCCTCTTCTCCATGGCGTGTGGATTTAAATCAGCCGGTCTCCTTGTAGTATTCATTGATGCAGGAGCTTCTTTTCTAATTGGACCATCCTATTACAACATATATTCACCATAGGTCCATAAAAATCAATCAATAATAGCACAAACTCAGAAACCCTAAAAAAATGAAGTTGTGTGAAGCTAAGAAACTGTACCCCTTGGTGCAGACCTTGGGAAGCCATGAGCATGATCTTGGAACCGTTGGAGACCTGGGCTGATTTGAGTGTCATCTCATCAGCTAGAACTTTACCTGATAAGGGAAATTTAAAGGAAATCATGAAGAAGATTTAGGGCACTTCTAAATTTCTTGCAGTTAAAGTGTATATCTGTTTATACCGCTGCATAATTTTACAGCTTGTTAGCTATCTGTTAATTGTTTGGGTGATATAAATTAAGTGAAATGTGTATTTGGTGTAGCATGCTGTTGTGCGGTAACTCGCTGTTGTGTGAAGTATATTTTAGATTTCTACGCCAATAGTTAGGCGGTACCTACTGGGCTGTTTAGCTCACCCCTCGATTCTACAAGTTGAGCAGGATTTGACCAGATTGCGATATTAATAGCTAAAAAGATGATTGTTCAGCTAAAATAGTTGTTTTTAGCTGTTTTTAGCGATTTGTTGTAAATTACTGTTAATGTCATTTCATCAGCCAGAACTTTACCTGATTAGGGATCATTTAAAGAAAATCGTGAAGAAGAATTAGGGCATTAAATTTTTAGAACGAAGATGGTATGGTTTTGTGTGGTGGAGTTACCTTTGAAGATGAGCTTTTGACCTCGAAGGAGGACATTGGTGAGGGGTTGGAGGAGAGACTTGAGGTCTCTGACGGTGGAATCAGGACTGAGTGATACGGAGATTGATCTTCCACTGAACTTCACGTTGACGTTGATGGCGTCGCCGGCGGCCTCCATTTTTGCTTTCGAATCTGATGCTATCTTCTCTTCTCTCAACCCTCCGACTTTGGGCACCTGACTGAACGAACTGGTACTGCAAGTATCGCTATGTTTGGTGTCAATTTTTGATCTTTCAAGTTTAACTAATGAGTCCTTTTACTATTATCTCTCTCTCTCTCTCTTTTTTCGAACAGACTTTTTTTTTGGGCAAAATTGCATTCATTGTACTCACATATTAATTTTCGTGTGAATTTAGAGTGTCTAGTTTCTTTTTTTTTTTTGGTAAACAAAGAGGGTTACAAACCCTAGCAACAGCCTCTAAGAACACCCAAACCCTCCTGATCAATGGCTAACACATCCAAACAATAATCAGGAGGGGAGAAAAGAACAACATGATCTAAACTAGAACTAGGACAAGATCTAGCTAACATATCTGCCACTAGATTGGCTTCTCTAGGAACATGACAAAGAGAACTAGAAGAAGTCTTCAACAAATTGGCACACTGATGAGCAATCTGCCAAAAGGGGTGCTGCAAATTGACATCATTAACCAGAGAAACAGCTTCTGCAGAATCTGACTCCACCACAAACTGGGACAAATTCATCAAAGCTGCAGTTGATAAAGCTGCAAGAATAGCCAACAACTCCCCCTGCAGAACACTAACAAAACCAATATTTTCATGGAAACCCCACTTCCACACACCACCAGCATCTCTGCAAACTACACCCACAGAAACATAAGCAGCACCCTGAGGAGTAGCACAGTCAAGGCTTCTCCCAATAAATCACCTTGGGCTTTTTAAACTGAACATCAGAAGATAAGTTCAGATTTCTTTTCACTCTCTGGGCCAGAAGAATAATCCATTCACACTTGTTTATTGGCAACACTTCATCACTTTGATGAGTTTTTTGATTATGCCAATACCAAATTTGAGTAACTGCAGCAGGAAAAACAAAACTCCAATCCCAACAAGAATCTCTCCCCACCTGATTTAACAAGTTCCAGTCCAGCCACTCCACAAGAGGCATAGTCATGAACTTATTCAAAAAATCAGGATGAATTAAATCCACCCAAATGTTCCAAGCCCAGAAACACTCCCTAATGGCATGAATAGAATTTTCAATAGCAGCACCACAAAGTAAACAAGAAGGGTCAGTGATGATACCTCTATGACACTTCATAGATTGAGTGAGAAGTCTGTCATGTCTTAACAGCCACAAAAAAGTTCTCCATCTTTGATAACCAGGCACTCTCCAAAGGTTCTTCCACCCCTTATGATGACTAGAGTGAAGGTGAGTCTTTCTTATTTCAGCATAAGCTGTAGCCACTGAAAATTTCCCAGAAGCTGAAGCAATCCAAACAGTACTATCCCTGTCTTCCTCATGATCAGAAAGAGTCACATTTTTGATCAAATGCAACACTTGGGTAGGAAGCAGAGATTGGAGGACCTCCATCTTCCAACCAGTGACACTGTCCCAGTAAAAATCCACTTTTTGTAACAACATATCATCAGAGAGAGGCTCCACCACCATATCAGCCAACTTAAACTGACCCAACCACTGATCTAGCCAAAACAGAGTGGTATGCCCAGTCACCACATTAACACCTACACCACTTTTGACAGCATTGAGACTAGTCCTGATGTGCCTCCAAACTTTAGAGAAATTACCCCCTTTAGAGTGATTATAGGAAGTACTCATGGGAGTTTCATACTTCTTGAGAAACTCTTGAGCCCAGAAAGAACTACTTTGATGAATCAAATGCCACCCCACCTTAGCCATGAGAGCCAATTGAAGCTGGCTAAGTGTTTAAAACCCAAACCACCAATCTCCTTAGGCAACATAGTAGAATTCCAGCCAATAAGAGGCAATTTATGCTTCTCAGCAGACCCTCCCCAAAGAAAGCATTTACAAGCTTTGTCAATGTCAGCAATAACAGAAGCAGGAAGCAATACTGATTGCATAGCATAAGTAGGAAGAGATTGAAGAACAGATTTTATCAAAGTCACTCTACCTGCTAAAGACAGCTGAGCAGCTTTCCAACCTGACAGTCTTCTCCTCACCTTGTCAATAATGAATTGAAATTGAGCTGCACTAAGCCTCTCATGAACAATAGGCATACCCAAATGAGACCCCAAATTATCTGTCAACATAACACCCAATATGTGACTAAGAGATTTAGCAACACTCTTCACCACAGCAGGAGCCACAAACAGTCTAGACTTCTCAAAACTAATTTCTTGCCCAGTTTCCAAGCAGAACTCATCAAGCACCTCTCTCATAACCCTAGCTTGTCTTTCAGTGGCTTCCCCAAATAACAACAAATCATCAGCAAAGAATAAATGGGTGATAGGGACACCCCTCCTAGAAATCTTCACTCCTTTCCATTTCCCCTGATGAACTGCATTATTGATTTTTTGGGCAAGAATCTCCATAGTTAAAAGAAAGAGATAAGGTGAAATGGGGTCACCTTGTCTCAAACCCCTAGAAGGTTTAAAAGCCTCCTGTTGCTCACCATTCCAAATAATCTTCAAAGAAGAAGTAGTGACATAATCCATGATCAAGCTTTGCCAATTCTCAGGAATCTCCATTTGATGAAGAATAGAACCAAGAAGAGACCACCTAACTCTGTCATAGGCTTTAGCAAGATCCACTTTCATTGCCAAACCACCCTTCCTACTCTTGGTAGTCTTCAAAGAGTGAAACAACTCTTGAGTGATTACAATATTTTCACAAGCCAATCTCCCAGGAAGGAAGCTGAATTGCAAGGGATGAATGATTCTCTGAAGAATATTTCTTAATCTGTGAGTAAGCAGCTTTGTAATAATCTTCAAAGAGACATTACAAAGGCTTATAGGCCTCAACTGAGCAAAAGAGGAAGGGTGATCAATCTTTGGAATGAGAGTGATCAAAGTGTCATTTATCCCTTTAGGAAGACACCCCTGAGCTACAGCAGTCACCACCAAATCCACTAGGGAGTTCTTAACCAGATGCCACATTCTCTGGTAGAAAATTGGAGGCAAACCATCAGGACCAGGGCTCTTGAAAGCACCCATATCAAACACTATTCTTTTCACTTCTTCCTCAGAGATAGGCCTCAGCAAACTCAACTTCTCTTCCTCTGTCAAAACACCACCCAACCACTGGACAGAACTAGCTACCTCAGGTTCAGGGTCAGTATAAAGTAACTTGAAGTGAGCAGTAGCTTCTCTCTTAATTTGATGATCATCAGAGCACCAATCACCATTTGCAAGTTTAATCAAAGTGATCCTGCTCTTCCTCCTTCTAGCTATAGTAGAAAGGTGAAAGAACCTGGTGTTCTTATCACCCAACAACAACTTGTTCAACCTAGACTTCTGAAACCAGAACACTTCCTCTTGACATAGCACAGTGTTAAACTGCTCCTGCAACTTCTTCTCAAGCTTCACAAGGAATTGATTCTGCTCCCAGTCAGCCACTCTTTGAATTCCTCTTAATCTAGCCAGCAGCTTCTTCTTCCTTTGAAAGATATTACCAAAACAGTGTTTGTTCCACTCTTTCAACTTACAAGTGAAATGGTGCACAGTAGAAGCAAAATCCAAGTTGCATAACCAATGAGCCTTCACCACCTCATCAAACTTATCTTCATGCAGCCAAGCAGCTTCAAACCTAAAAGGTTTGAGAGAAGGACAAGGTGCAGCAGCACCAACAGTATCAATAACCACTGGATGATGATCTGAATTGACTTTAACCTCATGACTAACCACTGCTTCAGCAAATAACAACCTCCAATCAGCATTGCAAAGAGCCCTGTCAAGCCTTTGCTTGATAGTCCTTCCCCCAAATTGAGAGTTGGACCAGGTAAAATGAGGACCAGAAAAGCCCATATCCATAAGATGACAAGCATCCAGACAATGAATCATCTTAGCACAGTTACTAGTATTAACTCCCTTGCCCCCTCTCTTCTCATCATGAGATAAAACTTGATTAAAGTCTCCCACAACTAACCAAGGCAGAGAGTGACAATGAGCAAGGTGCTGCAAATGAATCCATAACTCCTCTCTAGACTGAGGAATTGGACTGGCATAAATAGCAGAGAAAAGCCAGTCCTGCTTAGTACCACTAGAGACTAAACCAGTCATCACTTGACTATGAGTGTTAAATCAAAAGTGACCACAGCACTATCCCAAAACAACCAAATGCCACCTGAGAAACCCACAGCTTCAACCACTTGACAGTTATCAAAACGAGAATGACCACAAATTTTAGCAGCAATGCGAGTACTAGACACCCTAGGCTCAACAATAACCAACATAGCAGGCATAATCACCCTACAAAGATCCAACAGAGACCTTACCGTTTCTGAATTTCCAATGCCCCTACAGTTCCATGTGAGAATCTTCATGGAAAGGTTAGGAGAGAATTTGCCGTTTATCCGGCACAGAACCATTGCCAACACCTGGCACATCAGCTTCACAAGTAGCAGCAGCAACCGATTGCAGAGTTGCACTAAAAACATAACCACCATAGTCCATATCTGCTTGATTGGAGGACGGAGCAGTTTCACACATGGAGCCACGACCCGAACCGACCAGAGACATTCTTCTCCGATCCAGTAGCTTCGGCTTACTTGACGCAGCCGACGGATTCTGAGCACCGCTATGGAACGCCGGAACCGCAGAACCCTCCCGCCGATCAGACCGATTAAGAATTGACACTTGATTGGGATCAATTCCCTTCAAAGGAGGTCTAGGGTTCATGTTGATCCCTTTTCCTTTCCCAGAATTTTCTCCAAATTTTTCCGTGCGGCCCGGACCCGAACTCTTAGGCCCCGACCCGTCACGTGGACGGCTGTCCTTCCTTCCTGAGACGGAATTCGGACCCGGATTATTCTTACCCGGATCCACTGGAGCCTTGAAACCAAAACCTCCAAACCGGCCCGAAAGCCCAGCAATCGGTGTATTCGGTTCTCTCAAACCCGCCTCCTCCTCAGCCAGAGATCCGAACGGATTCTGGATTGGAACAGCAGCGATCTCCGGTGATTTCTGTACTCGAGCCGGTTTCGTCCCCGCCGATCTGTTTCGGCGTTGTGAAGCAATCATCTAGGCACCAAACCCTGACTCCTTGACCGGAGGAACCTCGGACGGCTCTGCGTCCGTCGGCACCTTCATCTTCTCCGGCGCCGGTTTCTGTAATGACGGACAGGATTCCTTCCGATGACCGTACGTTCCACACTCAAAGCAGATCGTAGCCAGCCCTTCATACTCAACCAACACCTTCCAATCATTGATCAGAACCGCCGGAACCAAACTCTGATTCAGATCTAACTCAACACAAATTCGAGCAAACTTACCCCGTGCCGCAGCTAGGGTTGTGGCATCCACACGCAGAGCACGGCCAAATTTACCCCCAATCTCCATCAGTGTTTCTTCATCAAAGTATTCAACCGGAGCGCCTCTCAATCGGAGCCAAACCGGAGTAGTCTTCACCTCCGCACCGAACGGATCGAAGTGTGGCCGCCATTTCTGAACCAGCAGATACCGTCCCTGAACCATCCAAGGACCTCCAAGGAGAACAGTATCGTAATCCTCCTTGGAGTAGAACCTTACACAGAAATAGCCATTCTCGATGTCCGTAAGCTCAAATCCTCGCCCTAAGTTCCATAGTTTCCCCAAACGAGCTTGGAGAACATGGTAGCTCAGATCTCTACCCAGCACATGGATGATCAAAGCTCGGCTCCATGGCTTATGAAGCCTACGGAGAGATTTGCCTTGAATTTTGATCGAGATCCGTCCATCATCAAGGATCTCCGACGAGATACCAGACTCCTCCATCCGATCATCCTCGAATAGATCGTCATCAACTACATAGATCCCCTTCGGAGGTTGACGAAGAGCCTCAGAAAACGATCGATTACCAGTAACGGACTCATCCTCATCAGAGCTAACGGAACCGGCAACAAAACGGCGTTTGAAGTTCACCTGATTCATCTGTAATTTCGCCTGAGCAGGTACCGAGCCAGAGATCGGAGACGGCGGAGTAGCAGGTGGAGGTGGTGGTGGTGGAGGTGGAGAAAAACGGTTATTCATCGGGCAAAGAGAGAGGTCAGAGCATTTCTAGAGAGAGAAAATCAAGTCAAGGTCAGAGTGTCTAGTTTCAATTGCAGCATCATTCAGCCAAACCAGTAGAGAAAGAAACAGAAACATGTCAAGAAAAAGAACAAGCAAAGCATGCACTTGTAAAGGACGTAGCGAAGAGTAATGTTGATAGCACTAAAGAAAGGAAAGACCCTGAAAAAGCTGCAGAGACAGAGCAATGCATAGTGTGTTGTTTCAGCTCGATTACACCAGTTTGTTGAACAAACAAAGCGCTTGTTTCCAGTAAAAACATCGGGATGACTATTTTATGAAAAATATAGAAACCCACTAACCAAGTTTGACATTTGGTTGTATCTCTACACTTGTGAGCATTAGGATGGTATTTGTGTATCTTTAAGTTCTATACGGGTATGTCCACGTCGAGGCCATCAGTGCAAAAGACAAGGTGTTCTCAGGTAGGACACTATTTATTGTTTTTTAAAGTCTGTTTTCACCCGTTGGAGTCTGGGGGAGAGGCAAGACATAGTTTACTGTTTTAAAAATGTAAAATACAATATATATATATATGTATATATATATAATAATCAGCTTGGTGTTTTCCTCCAAAAAAATATCAACATATAACATCCTAACCATTCAATCTTAAGAAATGTCTAAAGACATTTTGAGCCGTTGATTACCATTTCTCTTTTATTAAACAAAAAACAGTTGAAAATTTAGTTAACGATAATAAATTGTAAGATACAGATTATATCTTCAAAACTCTTTATCTTATCTAACTAAAATCTCTCTCTCATCTAACTAATTATTTAAACTTAATCTCCATTATGTACAAGTAAATAATATGTTAATAATAAAAAATTTCTTAAAACTGTATCTAAAGCAACATTCATTTAAAATTTATATTTATTTATAAAATAAAATATTGGTAGAATGATTTTTTTTTTCAATTTATATATTTGTTTTCCTAGTGCCCATATATATTAGTATTTTTTTTAGTTTTGAAATTGAAATGTTATGTTTCAATTTCTATAAATATGTAAAAATATTTAAAATATAATTATGTATTACATTTTGTGCTTATGTTATTATAAATATGAACTGTACACCTCAAAAAATAAAAAAATAATTTATTTTAAATTATATTATTATTATTATTATTATTTTGCAAATCAATTTTTGAAATTGTTAATAAAATACATACCGCCAAAAAGAAAAATTAAAAAAATAATGTCAATTTTGGACACATTTTGTAGATGCAACATTTCATTTATTTATTTTATATATAAAATTACTTTTTATGATATGCACAAACCAGTATTTGAGGGTGAAAATTGGGTGGAATGTCTATGTGTTAAGAGGGCTAGAGGGTAAGGAAAAGGGTTAGAATTGACCAAGCTCTTCTCTTAGGACAATTCTAGCATTGGCAAACGTTTTTTGGTGGATGAGTGAATAGTTGGCAATTTCCCGGTCAACACACCCGACACGAAATTCGTTGTTCTGATTTCAAATAATATTCTTTATTCCCAATTACAAATATTAACATTTCTATATGATATTTTGTAATAATGATCACAATATGTCAGTTGTCAATCTTTAGGTACTGAAATAAATATAAAAAGTACAGCTAATAGAGAATTAACAAGTGTAGTATCCACACTGGTGGTGCCAGAAAATCGAACCAGTCGGGTCAAAATTATATTATACGAAATTTACTAAATAAAGTCATTATGTATCATGAATTTTTAAGAAAATGATTTTTAATCAGCCGTGGCATTTATGCATTTTTCTTAAAGGGTTATACTGTAAAATAGTTGTAGTTAGAGAGGTGTGTTAATGGAGTTTTTAAAGAGTCAGATGTGATAATTGCTACCCCTTGTCCTCGAGTCTCTCCGCCCGTGATTATCCATACCTTATAGATTTTGATTAACGATGACACTAAAAAATATGAACGTTTTAGTTATCGAGGACATCAAAGGGGATGAGTGTTTTGACAAACTGTGCAACCAGAATTGTAGTAACCCTCATATTTATGTTGCACGTTTATGAATTAAGTGATATTTATAATTTCTAAATTTGTG
This sequence comes from Linanthus parryae, assembly GCA_023055425.1. Lineage (NCBI taxonomy): Eukaryota > Viridiplantae > Streptophyta > Magnoliopsida > Ericales > Polemoniaceae > Linanthus > Linanthus parryae. Next base: position 25,690,595 of record JALGPY010000011.1, on the reverse strand, counting down.
TGTTAATATTAATATTTTATTATGTATGTTAGAATTTAAAGAAAATATATCAAGAATGTTGTGTTTGTGCCAACTTGTTAGTTAGTATTAAATTCCTAGTTACCCCAAAACTATATGTAAATTTGTAATTGTGTTCCAAACTTTATATTCTTATGCATCGACCTCTCAACTAATGGATTTTACATAATTTACCCCAAGCTAGCATGTCTTCCCAAATAATGTTGGTATATCAATATTTCATCTATTCAACTATCAATTACAATATAATATTATTCCTCATCACATGCATAGCTCTATGAATACCCCCATATTCCATCATGTCACTCTCTAGTACTCTCCATGTCTCTCAAGCTCTCTCTCTCTCTATTTCTCTTCTACACCCAAACGCATCCTCAATAACACTATTCCCGGATTTGGAGGTTGACTCTCTCAAAACATCCCCAAAACTCCATTCTCTATCACTCAAATCATGAAAAACTCAAGCCTAATGTTATACTACGCATTGGGGGAGTCTTTTCCTTCATTTTCCTCAAGAATCCAAGCTCCTCCAACCTCCAAGAACTCAAGATTAATCTCTAATTTCTCTCAAGACATATAAGTAAGCACTCTTCTCTTCTTTATGTGTTAAATTTGCAGATAATGCATGTTCTTGGCATGAAATTGCTTGATCTTGAGTTGCATGTGTTATTTGATATTTGATTTGTAACTTTTAAACTTGATCTTCCTCATATCCAAGCATGCTTCATCATTTTCATGGCCAGATCATCATATTGGTACTTGAATGTTGCATATTTCATAAAACCCGCATTTGAACATCCATGCATGTCATCAAAAAAACAAGTTTGCTGCTAGAATCATGTGAGAAAATATTGTGGGTAGTGATATGTACATGATTTAGACCTTGTGCTAGTTTAATTTTAAATTTTTGTTGAATGGTTCTTGCATGCAACAAGTTTTCAAGTGTAGAAAACCATAAAAATCATGTTTGAGACTTTTTACACGAAATTAAGGAAAATAGTTAAAAATTTCAGAAAATTATAAAAAATTTACAATTTGTGTATTTGTATGTGATGTTTATACAGTAAAAGTTTCAGATCCATTGGACTTGTATTTAATTTTAAATAGGCCAAAAACCAGCTCTGTTTTAATACTATGCTCAACCCCATACCAGTGAGGTTTTTCATACATTTAATGTACTTATTATACTCCAATGGTTATAAAATTTGGATATGTTGTTCACAGGAGTGTTATTTACTTCCAGTTAAAATTTCATAATTTTTGGAATTACTATGAATATTTTATGAATTTATACTCAAAACCGCTTTTCAATCTCTGTTTTACACCTAAACAGCTCTGAAAGTTAATGTTTAAAAAAACTTAAAAGTTTTAATAATTTTTTTTTATATATTTGTATGTTATCAGTAAACTCTTTATCTATGTTATGTCAAAATTTTGGGTCCTGAATAATTCGTTTGAGTCACCTATGAATTTCCAAACTCCCTTCAAAAAAACAGAATTTCCAAACTAGCGATAGTTACACTTTGCTTATGAGCATAATCTAGAAGTTTATCAAGTTTATTAAAGCTAGTTTATGTAAGTTCATTTTTAGTTCATAATATGTCATATTGAATTTATGTGTTGCATTAGACATGTCATATGCATCTAATAACAAGTATAAGGTTCTAGATATGAATATGTGAGAAGGTAGTTCATCTTGCATTGATAAGCCTAGTGTCGTTTAGCTAAGTGATTTGAGCATCTGCAATGTTTGGAAAGGTTTTGTGCCAAGTCATTGTATGCTATGTTTGAAATGATCCCGTGCTAAGTGCTTATATGTATTATTTGTAGCCTTCTTTGCTATACACGTGACGTTGGAGTTTATGCTCATGTGCTAATTAAAAGTTGATGGAATTTGGACTAAAGAAACTTAAGTAAATGGATTAAGCTCTCAAGGTGAGTTACTCTACCTCCCGAAGTTTGTACCGAACCTCAATTTTCTTACAAGTTTATGTATATTAATGTTTCCCTATTATGTATGTATGTATGCTTTCGAATCAAGTAAACGTTTTATGCCCCATGGATGCTAAGAAAAATAAAGGATGATTCATAAGATAAAACACATTTTCAGAAAGGCCACGGTACCAGAGTGAAACCCCCTGTCGGGTATAGGCAGGCTACGACCCTTTTGTCGGGGCAATAGCAGGAAACGCGTCTCCTCACGAGCCGTCGCGATGGACATGTCCCTACGTTACGTTATGTTAAGTCACGAGTGTTACACGGGCCATAAGATAAGAAACTAATCAAACATGTTCAAGTACGATAGGGTCTCTACGCGAGACAAAGCATGGTTTCTATTTGGAATTATATGATTTCACAAGTCTCAAGTTATGCTTTACGTTACGCTTTTTTTACGATACAAGTTATGTTTTATGAATATCATGCTCATTCAAGTTTTACAAGTATATGTATGTATGATTATGCCTTATGTTCATGTCACTCCATGGGAAAGTTAGCCCTTTTTAGTTTTCCAAACCTACGGAGGGGCGTAGATGTAACTCACTGAGCTAGTTGAGCTCACCCTTTTACGTTATCATTTTTTTCAGGTTATAAGGACACGTAAGAACTAAGAAGTGGCAATGCTTTAAGTTGTTATGTGTTGGCGTGTTGGCTTGATGATGCTTATGTGCTCCTATGTTGTAAATATGCTAGATGACTTAGAGCCTATGCAATACATGTTGGTGAATTGTTTTAAGAATGTAATAGTTTATAATTATGTATATAAGACTTTATATGAGCCATTGTATCATACCTAGAACATTTCCCATGATTTATGCTCTGTTTACGTTACGAGTCAAGAGGGCTAAATGTATTTATTTCCAAGTTCCAACGTTCTTTTCTTTAGAAGCTTTCATTTATGTTAGGAATCAAATTGTTCAGCATGAAGACCCCAAGTAAATTTGGTTTTAGTTACGCTTCTGCAAAACTTTTCGAATAATCACGACTTTTTTTAAAATAACTTATTTAGCCTCTCGAAAAGTCAAGGCCTAAGCGGCGTGTCGCGCCCTCCTCCCGTTAATGCAGAGTTTTATCTTCGGTAATCGGGGTCGGCGGGAGGGGGATGTGACAAGAATGACTTATTATTTTACTCATATTTTTACTATAAATTATGTCGAACTAAATCATGCATGTCAAATTTTGTTTGCGCATTTTATAGCTTAATTGGGATGAAACTTAATTTTAGTTTTTACAAGGGCCTCGAGTATGAAAGTCGCCTAGGGCCCCAAAAAATTCAGGGACGGCCTGCGAATATCACATGCTTAAAACTAGTTCTTTCTACCTCTCTAGCTTTCTCCCCCCCTCCCCCCCCCCCCCTTACCGACTTAGCAAACCATACTAACAGTTCTCGTAACCATAAATAGTGTCAACTAGCTCCATATCTTTACGTGTACGATTCTATGTTTCATAATGCTAAACCCAACTTAAATGATGCTCTTCTGAGTAGTCAGTGGTGCTTTTTTTTGCTAGGTATGTACGGACACCTTGTTTATCTTTTGGGCCTTTTAGGAAGAAGCAAACATGTGTGTGTTGTAAATATGTGTATTACTTCTGCAGAGTTTTGATCATCACCGCCGGGGTGAGTGACACTATATTTTTTTTGGTGAAAATGAGTGACACTGTCTACTTAGACTTTAAAGTTGGCAATGTAACCCTCGTCACCATCACTTTTGCCTTCGAGGCAGAGACAGATGTCATTCGCGATAGGCTCCTGGTTGCTCTAGAATGTGACATACGTAATATTGCAGTGGAATCAGACGCTAAGAGGGGGATCGACGCAATCAATAAAGCTAGAAACTCACTCCAGAATTGTTCGGAAAACGGGGATGTCATCCACCATATCCTTAGCCTTTCTCAACGCTTAACATATATTTATTTTAATTATAGGCATCGCTTGACGAACGTCGTAGCTCACGAATTTGCTAAGTTTGGATTGTCATTACCAAACAAATCTGTATGGTTATGTAGTATTCAGAATCAAGTACCCAAATTTAACTACCATCGATATATTGTGGCGGATTTGTATAAATGACAATTTTTCCATCTTATTTCATCTATAAAATTTTGATAATTGTAATTTTATTTTAAATTTTAAATTATTTATGAAAAGGGTTAATTATATTCCCCCCCCCCCCCCCATGGTTAGGGGGTGTAGCTAAAAAACATATGAGTTTCAAAAGTTAAATTATAACATAACAAAAAAATAAAAAAGAAGCCTCTAAGAAGAAACAGGATGAAACCCATAGTAAAGGAAGAGGAAGAATAAGAGCCAGCCACCCTATCCATCGCCGCCGACGACCTTGCCATACGCCAAGAGAATATTCGGCCGCAGTTCTGGCTCACTCAACAATGGATTCGTCGCCGCCATCTTTTTGTTGGCATAGGTGCCCTAGAGGCAATCTATATTTAGTATGAACAATGTTTTGGCTAGACCATTCATTTATTATTTATTGTGATATTTAATATAATGAAGTCCTTAGATACGATGTGTTTTTTATATTAAATATCCCTAATCCATTATATTGATTAATAGGACGATCAACTATAGACTAGTATGTCTGTAGATTGATATGGAGATATCAAGTCTAACACATGAGTATGCATTAGGAGTAATGTCATACTGGATTGACCCACGACGAAATATGTGATTATTGGGCACAAGTTTTGTCGGGATCACTGACTTATTTCTATTAGTTGGGTTGTATGGATGTGTTGCTAGACACCACTTCATGTCATTACTGCCAACTAAGTAGAAACTTATGGGGTCACACATCGGATGGATTAAATTATATATACGTATTAATTAGTTGGACTAATTAATACAAGGATCATAACACAACCACGAGCAAACTTAGTAGGACTAATTTGCAAGTGGGCAAATTCATGTAATGACATGATTAGTATTGGGGTCTTTATGTAGTTAGTAAAGAATTATGACCATATAAAGGAACTCTAGCTTGTTATTTCTTCAAGTGAGTCATTATTTGAGAGAACATAACAAAGCAAGAGAGAGACTGTAACGACCCGAAACCCGGGGCGTTATTTTGGGGAATAATAAACAAAAGTGGCACGACGATCCAACCGGCACCACCTGCGGATCACCACCGCGGGTACCAAGACAAAGGACTCGTCTGCCAAACAGGTACTGTCTGAGCCACCAGCTCAGGTACCAAATACAATATCGTATCTCAATAAACGCTTATTCATTTAATTTCGTAAAAAGACGATACAGTGGTACGTGATTCACGATTGAAAATAGTGATTTTATAAAAGCATGTGTTTACAAATAATCTGATACAATAAACCAAATAACAAGCTTTAATCTAAACTAATAAAGCTATCACTTCGATTCTACCGTCTGATCCGTCCGTCGTAACCTGCAAAAACTGTTAGGGGGTGAGCTCGCGCCCAGTAGGTCGTTCACCGCAACAGTAGGGTGAAATGCAATAAACAATATAATTATAGCAGGTTACACGTAATATCACATATCACGTAATAATCACATAGCACACAATAGCATACGAATCGATAATAACGACAATAAGCGGATCAACATATATTTAACACGAAGCATGCTCATAAACCGTAAGCGATAATAATATTGTAAAGTGCATAACCTCCTACCTCAATAGTAGCATCAGATAACGACTTCAAAATAATAGCAGCAACTCCAAGTATAGAATAACACTAGTACCACTCTCTCACTTATCAATAACTAACTCGAGTCTGGAATGAGAAATAACTATAACACCGGACCCTATTTATAGAAGTAGTCGACCAATCACGCCGCGATGTGTCATGGGGACACGTGGCATCCATGCAAGGAAGGATTGGTTAGGACGCGACACATGTCGCACGCACACAGAGAGGGTGCCACACGATGACACACAGCAGGGTTATGTGTCAGAAGCATCTGACTTGCAGTAGGACACGTGTCGCACATGTGACGAAAGCTGCCACGCGACGACACGCAGCAGGGGCATGTGTCAATCATCTGTGACAGTGGCTAAGGCACTGACACATGTCACCCTACGTGTCATTCATACAGTTAACACATATACAAGCTAACATACTACCAGTCATTATGTACTAATCATGATTAACTAAGCTAAGTAACACTTAAACGAATGATTAGTACTAATTATTCCCTAAATATTTTTATCCTTAATCTAGCGATTAAAGAAGATATTAGTAATTCTGGTGTATTTTTGGACGAGCTTAACTATCATAGTTTCACAATTATGAGTTCATCTATCAGGATACTAAATAACATAAAATTCACTTAAGTAATATAAGCTTCAGAAATACAACCACTACACTGCATACAATAGCAATTAAGCATGCTAACAGGTTATGTCAAAAACACATATTTACACTAAATGTAAGTATTTCATGCTTTCCAAACCAGGGATATTACAATCTACCCCACTTAAATAAATTTCGTCCCGAAATTTAAAATAAGACCCAAATATTTTATTTGCAAATCGGTCACGTACCTGAGTCATCACCTCTGACGAACTCGTACCAACTTGGGGAATGAGTCACATACAGCCTTAGTTGCCCAAACCCTAATCACTAATCAGCTGATATCACAATCAGCAATAAACCGAGTCCACGAATCAACAGGCACAACTAAGCACTGAGTCCACACCATTTCCCACTTTGGTAGAGCTCTGTAATCGGATCTGTAACTCAAAAATCAGTTTAGAAATCACAGCGTAGATAAACTCATATTATCCCGTCGTCCCAAAACAGAGCGTTACCGTGCTCTGATACCATGTTGTGACGCCCCGGAACCCAGGGGTCAATTTTTGGATAAAATAGTGACAAGTAGAAACCGGCACGACGATCCAACCGGCACCACCTGCGGATCACCACCGCGGGTACCAAGACAAAGGACTCGTCTGCCAAACAGGTACTGTCTGAGCCACCGGCTCAGGTACCAAATACAATATCGTATCTCAATAAACGCTTATTCATTTAATTTCGTAAAAAGACGATACAGTGGTACGTGATTCACGATTGAAAATAGTGATTTTATAAAAGCATGTGTTTACAAATAATCTGATACAATAAACCAAATAACAAGCTTTAATCTAAACTAATAAAGCTATCACTTCGATTCTACCGTCTGATCCGTCCGTCGTAACCTGCAAAAACTGTTAGGGGGTGAGCTCGCGCCCAGTAGGTCATTCACCGCAACAGTAGGGTGAAATGCAATAAACAATATAATTATAGCAGGTTACACGTAATATCACATATCACGTAATAATCACATAGCACACAATAGCATACGAATCGATAATAACGACAATAAGCGGATCAACATATATTTAACACGAAGCATGCTCATAAACCGTAAGCGATAATAATATTGTAAAGTGCATAACCTCCTACCTCAATAGTAGCATCAGATAACGACTTCAAAATAATAGCAGCAACTCCAAGTATAGAATAACACTAGTACCACTCTCTCACTTATCAATAACTAACTCGAGTCTGGAATGAGAAATAACTATAACACCGGACCCTATTTATAGAAGTAGTCGACCAATCACGCCGCGATGTGTCATGGGGACACGTGGCATCCATGCAAGGAAGGATTGGTTAGGACGCGACACATGTCGCACGCACACAGAGAGGGTGCCACACGATGACACACAGCAGGGTTATGTGTCAGAAGCATCTGACTTGCAGTAGGACACGTGTCGCACATGTGACGAAAGCTGCCACGCGACGACACGCAGCAGGGGCATGTGTCAATCATCTGTGACAGTGGCTAAGGCACTGACACATGTCACCCTACGTGTCATTCATACAGTTAACACATATACAAGCTAACATACTACCAGTCATTATGTACTAATCATGATTAACTAAGCTAAGTAACACTTAAACGAATGATTAGTACTAATTATTCCCTAAATATTTTTATCCTTAATCTAGCGATTAAAGAAGATATTAGTAATTCTGGTGTATTTTTGGACGAGCTTAACTATCATAGTTTCACAATTATGAGTTCATCTATCAGGATACTAAATAACATAAAATTCACTTAAGTAATATAAGCTTCAGAAATACAACCACTACACTGCATACAATAGCAATTAAGCATGCTAACAGGTTATGTCAAAAACACATATTTACACTAAATGTAAGTATTTCATGCTTTCCAAACCAGGGATATTACAATCTACCCCACTTAAATAAATTTCGTCCCGAAATTTAAAATAAGACCCAAATATTTTATTTGCAAATCGGTCACGTACCTGAGTCATCACCTCTGACGAACTCGTACCAACTTGGGGAATGAGTCACATACAGCCTTAGTTGCCCAAACCCTAATCACTAATCAGCTGATATCACAATCAGCAATAAACCGAGTCCACGAATCAACAGGCACAACTAAGCACTGAGTCCACACCATTTCCCACTTTGGTAGAGCTCTGTAATCGGATCTGTAACTCAAAAATCAGTTTAGAAATCACAGCGTAGATAAACTCATATTATCCCGTCGTCCCAAAACAGAGCGTTACCGTGCTCTGATACCATGTTGTGACGCCCCGGAACCCAGGGGTCAATTTTTGGATAAAATAGTGACAAGTAGAAACCGGCACGACGATCCAACCGGCACCACCTGCGGATCACCACCGCGGGTACCAAGACAAAGGACTCGTCTGCCAAACAGGTACTGTCTGAGCCACCGGCTCAGGTACCAAATACAATATCGTATCTCAATAAACGCTTATTCATTTAATTTCGTAAAAAGACGATACAGTGGTACGTGATTCACGATTGAAAATAGTGATTTTATAAAAGCATGTGTTTACAAATAATCTGATACAATAAACCAAATAACAAGCTTTAATCTAAACTAATAAAGCTATCACTTCGATTCTACCGTCTGATCCGTCCGTCGTAACCTGCAAAAACTGTTAGGGGGTGAGCTCGCGCCCAGTAGGTCATTCACCGCAACAGTAGGGTGAAATGCAATAAACAATATAATTATAGCAGGTTACACGTAATATCACATATCACGTAATAATCACATAGCACACAATAGCATACGAATCGATAATAACGACAATAAGCGGATCAACATATATTTAACACGAAGCATGCTCATAAACCGTAAGCGATAATAATATTGTAAAGTGCATAACCTCCTACCTCAATAGTAGCATCAGATAACGACTTCAAAATAATAGCAGCAACTCCAAGTATAGAATAACACTAGTACCACTCTCTCACTTATCAATAACTAACTCGAGTCTGGAATGAGAAATAACTATAACACCGGACCCTATTTATAGAAGTAGTCGACCAATCACGCCGCGATGTGTCATGGGGACACGTGGCATCCATGCAAGGAAGGATTGGTTAGGACGCGACACATGTCGCACGCACACAGAGAGGGTGCCACACGATGACACACAGCAGGGTTATGTGTCAGAAGCATCTGACTTGCAGTAGGACACGTGTCGCACATGTGACGAAAGCTGCCACGCGACGACACGCAGCAGGGGCATGTGTCAATCATCTGTGACAGTGGCTAAGGCACTGACACATGTCACCCTACGTGTCATTCATACAGTTAACACATATACAAGCTAACATACTACCAGTCATTATGTACTAATCATGATTAACTAAGCTAAGTAACACTTAAACGAATGATTAGTACTAATTATTCCCTAAATATTTTTATCCTTAATCTAGCGATTAAAGAAGATATTAGTAATTCTGGTGTATTTTTGGACGAGCTTAACTATCATAGTTTCACAATTATGAGTTCATCTATCAGGATACTAAATAACATAAAATTCACTTAAGTAATATAAGCTTCAGAAATACAACCACTACACTGCATACAATAGCAATTAAGCATGCTAACAGGTTATGTCAAAAACACATATTTACACTAAATGTAAGTATTTCATGCTTTCCAAACCAGGGATATTACAGAGACATACAAGGAAGGCCGAAGCCAACCCGTCCGCCCCCTCCTTGGAGTCGTCGGCCTCCGCTTGGCCGCGCCTCCTCCTCGGTTTGCGTGATCATCTTCCTCCTTCTTCCGTTGCTATAACTACACGACTAGAAGGAATCCAATCAAGAATCCAATATTTGGATATTCATGGAGACGAAGAGACTATTCTTCGTGTGATCTCCCAAACTAAGGTACACATCTTCTATGCCCTTATCATGTTATGATGGCTTGTCCTGTGATCCGTGGTGGGATTTGAGCAGGATTAATTTTTGTTGCTCCGATGCGTAACCTGCATCAAAACCCAACAGTGGTATCAGAGCTTCAGGTCGTAGCGCATAACATGATTTTATGTGTTACGATTTTAGTTTATACAACGTTTTATTTATACTACGCGAAACTGAAATTAATTGGCATATTAGAAGCAAATTGAATTTGATTCAAGACAAACAAGACCTAATTTAACATCGGATGTGAAAATTGGTGAGTGTGATCACATAGGATGTGAAGAATTGGGTTCTTGAAAAATTAAGATTCTTGGGCACATAGTTGGAAAATGGGTTTTTCAATTATGGAAACAATTATATGGAAACAACCAAACTTGGGCAACAAGGAAGAAATGGGAATGAAGCTAGGGCCGAAACCCTAGCCGCCGCCCCTGATAACGCCCAAATAGGGGTTATCTTTTAGCCTGATTTGACGTGTCATTGTGTCGGAAAACTGCGTTTTAGCCAGAATTCACCCTATGAAAGCCTCGAGTTTAGGAACGAGATGTTTATTAGCTCTTCGTAAATTTCTACATTTTTCGTACTTTTATTGGATATGATCGCGGGTTTGTTCATGTTGTCTTTACAAGAACATGTTCGGGAAGTGCATTGGGATGCGTGCCGAGACAGAAACGGGTTTGCCTCGGGAAACGTGCAGAAAATGACCGGGCCAGGATTTGACCCAGGATGGTACAAGAGAGAGCGAAATGGAAAACGGAAAAACTGGAGGAAAAACGAGCAGTGAAGACCGACCGAGCAAGCTGAAAACGCCAGAACCGAGAATGACCAGGATACACTCGGTTGACAATATCTTTAGTTCTACTAGGAATTTTGAAATGAAACCAGCGGCAGAAGAAAGAAGACGTCAAGGGCTTTCCGAAAACAGGTCATAATGCCGAAACGGAGTTCGGCCGAAAAACCGACCCACGCCCAAGTGTGGGTCCATGACCGTGGGTCCCGGTGGCCAGAGTCGTGATCAGCTATTTCATGTTCCGGTCGATTTCCGGGATAATTTTTGAACTAGGGGTATTTTGGTAATTTTGACCCAAGGCCCGATTTTCGAAGTCGAGTTCGGATTTTGTCACCCAAATTCAGTGAGTAGTTTTCCTATGGCCAGATTCAGGATTTGACGGAATTTGGAGCGGTTTTGACCCAGGGGTATTTTGGTCATTTTGACACCGAGCCCGGGTTTTCGAAGTCAAGCTCGGTTTTTTCTTCCATATTCAGTCATCAGTTTTCCTAGAACCAGATTGAGAATTGGGTAAATTTTTGAGCGGTTTTGACCGGGGGTATTTTGGTCATTTTGACAAGTTTCGGGTCAAAACGCACGTTTTTGGAAGCTTCCAGACTCGGGTTCTGAGGAGGTTACAGGATTTTTGCAGGTAGACTTTTTCTTAGGCGGTTCCGGGCCCAGTGGCAGTTTCGTAAATTCGGGCAGTTTCTGGTAACTTCTTAGCACTATATAAAAGAACGTCCAGAGATCGTTTTTGACACACAACACAATCCAAGGAGATTTCAGAGCACCCTTGGAGAGCACGGATCCAGATTTCAGCATACTCGTTTGATCTCAATTCTCTCTTTTATTTCAGAAACTTTATTATTTAATTATGAATTTCAGCAGCTAAACTTTTACCTAGGTTCTCGGTGAACCTACGGTTTCGTACTCGGTGATTTTTTTTTTGAGAAGTGTTTCGTACTCGGTGATTAGTTCTACGTGTTGATTATCAGTACATGATTGCAATATCTTAATATCAGCAGCTTTATTCGTTATTCTGTCTTTGAATTTTACTGTTCATGCATGCTCGGCTTGATCACCCAGAATTGCTACAGACTCGAGCCGGTAGGTGCAGGGACGGACCCAGAAATTTTTCGTAGGGGGGGCCATGATAAATACGAAAGGTAAAAGTTGTGTTCAATATGTTATTTTATAAACATAGGGGTGGCCGAAAGAATAAGATTTTGTTAATATTTGAAAGTACTAGGGTAGTTTTTGTCATTTTCCGAAATCTAGGGGGGGCCATAGCCCCTGTTGGGTTGTACACAGTTCCGTCACTGGGTAGGTGAAAACGTCCGGTTAGGGTTAGGAAGAGAAGACAAAATTTAGCACCTTACCCCGATTGGCTGACTAGCGAAGGGGAGTTAGGACTAGCCTGAAATCGTTGAGGCCAACTGTCAGAGAATCTGACCCGGGCCATCAGGACAGGTTAGAAACCCTAGCAGCCTTAGAACGAGACTGCAGATTTAGGCAGTTTAACAGGAATCCGACAGTCTGCAGGATTGTGATAACGTGCAGGAAAAGAAAAGATGCTGCATAATTGGTACGTGGCACGGATAACGAGACTGCTGTGTATTTTCATGTCAAACAAAGAACGAAAATCTGAAGAACCCTAGGGGATCCCGGGACCAAGTATCTCAAACCCTAGTTTTACAACCTCAAGATTATTCAGAAAATTCTCGCAAAAAGATTTACGTTTCGGTTATTTACTTTTAGTACTTAGTTAGTTATCAAAATCTCAAACTATTCCTCCTTTTTACACTCTGTTCGTGAAAACTGATTACTAGAAAAACCTGCAAAGTCCCTGTGGGATCGATAATCTGAGTCGTAATACACTCTATACTACTTGATTCGTATACTTGCGATTAGCACGTTAGTCTGCGCATCAAGTTTTTGGCGCCGTTGCCGGGGACTTTTTAGGGTTAATTTAGTTATCAGAATTAGTTTTCTGAGCTTTTATTTTTAGTTTCGTTATTTTTCTTTTATCTCACTGCTTTTTGAATCTGCGTTTTTCAGGACTGTTCAGCTGATGCCCAGATTGCCTCGCGATTTCGTACCACCCCTCGACAATCCAGAGAAGCTTTAAACCGAACAGAACCGCAGAAACCTAGAAAGCAGAATGGCAAACAACCAGAGAGGCAATCCTGAAAACCCAGCGACCGGTGGGGAGGAACGAGAGACACGTACCCCAGCGCAGATGGCTCGGTACATCGAAGAGCTTATCACAGCGGGCTTTGCTGCCCGGAACAACCAGAGAACATATAACCGGTCTGGCAAGGCGTTGGTGGAGAATTACGAAGTCTCCACGGGGGGGGGGGGGGGCATGAGCGAGCTTTTTGGTGCCCGAGATCATCGCAGAACACTTTGACATCAAACCATCCACCATCCAGACGGTGCAGACCCTCTGCCCGTTTTATGGCAAAGCCGACGATCACAGGATGACGGCTAGAGCCGAGCCAGCGGAAGACGACCGGATAGATAATCTGGCCAAGATCGTTCAGGACTTGGTTAAGAAAGTCTACTCGGACAAGAAGGTCGTTGCAGCAGTAGGAGAACCTGATTTGGACGCGGCCATTGAGGAGCTCAGAATCGAAGATACCAATTACGTACAACAGCAATGGGACCCGAGCCGGTACAGACCACGTACGAGAGATCATCCCGGGTTCCGTTACGGAAACCCGAATTCTGCAAATTATGCACCGGGATTCCAGCACAGGCCACCGGCTCAGCAGGCCGCACCGACACAGCAGGTTAAGCCAGGCCCATCTGCACAGCAGTACGATGCCCAGATGAAGAAAATCGAGTCCATGTTTCAGACAATGGAGTCCCGGTTCGCGCATATGGATGCCCTGACAGCCGACGTGCAGACGACCAAAACGTCACTGCGCCTTTGGAGGTACGAGTGGGGCAGTTAGCACAACAGCTAACGGAGAGACAGTCAAGAAACTTGCCCTCGAATACAGTAAATTATCCACGTGCTCAGATCAATCCCATCACCACTCGGAGTGGATTAGCACTACATGATCCATCGTATCCTAGCTACGCTCGTGCAGAAAAATCGAAAGAAGTTGAATGCAAACTGTCTTGCCAGGATAACAGCTCAGTCGACCGCCCTCAGCCGAAGGGCTCGGTTAAGCAGGATGCAGTGAAAAACGAGACAAATGCAGTAACAGTACCTGTCTCCAAGGAGGTGCCATACCCCTTGAAGACACCAAAGAGGGATGATATCAAGGACTACGCCAGGTTTCTCGAGATGTTCAAGCAGCTACATATCAACATACCCTTTGTTGAGGCTTTGGCAAATATGCCCACTTACGCCAAATTCCTCAAGGACATTCTGTATGGGAGGAGGCGAATGAGCGATTTCGAGACTATTAACCTGACGGCAGAAGTGAGAAACTGTGTGAAGAATGGGCTACCGAGGAAGAGGAAGGATCCTGGCAGTTTTGTTATACCGGTCACCCTAGGTAATGCTTACACAGGAAAGGCTCTGTGAGACCTAGGGGCCAGCATCAACCTGATGTCATTAACGATTTTCAAGAGTTTGAAAGTCGGTGAACCCCGTCCCACCAGAATCATGCTGCAGATGGCAGACATGTCCGTAAAACAGGCATACGAAGTTATCGAGGATATTTTGGTAAAAGTCGGAGAGTTGATTTTTCCGGCAGATTTCGTGATCCTGGACATGGAGGCAGGGAGGTACCGCTCATACTGGGCAAGCCGTTTTTCGCCACTGGAGAAGCTATGATAAATTGCAAAAGCGGAGAACTGGCCATTCAGATTAACGAGGAAAAGGTTAAATTCAACGTTTTCAAAAATCTGCAACTGCCAAATTATTATGAGAATGAAGATATCTTTGCCATAGACGTGGTTGATGAAGGCTGGGAAAACGAGGAGATGGATCAATTATAGGAAGATATCGATAGTATGTATGGAGAAGAAAAGGAGATGACTTGGTGCGAGCAGGCTATGAGAGCCGAAGACTGGACCACTTTGCACCGGGACGAAGATGGCGGGCAAAATATGATCCTGGTTCCGTCACTCAAGGAGCCACCCGCACTAGAGCTAAAACCGCTCCCAAGCCATCTCAGGTATGCATACATCGGTGATAATAGTACTCTGTCCGTAATTGTTTCCTCTCTGTTATCTCAGGATCAGGAGCAGAAACTGCTGGAAGCATTGCGAGAGAACAAGGAAGCAATCGCCTGGACGATTGCAGATATTAAGGGGATCAGCCCCTCTTATTGCATGCACAAGATCAGGATTGAAGAAGGCAAGAAGCCGGTGATTCAGCCCCAGCGGAGACTGAATCCGAACATGAAGGATGTTGTGCGCAAAGAGGTCATGAAATGTCTGGAGGCAGGAATCATATACCCCATATCAGACAGCACTTGGATCAGCCCGGTCCAGTGCGTGCCCAAAAAGGGGGCTATTACGGTGTTGCAGAATGAGGACCAGGAATAGATCGCGCAGCGCACCGTTACAGGCTGGCGGATCTGTATGGACTATCGGAGGCTAAACGATGCGACACTGAAATATCACTTCCCGCTACCATTCATGGACCAGATGTTGGACAGGCTAGCTCATCACGCCAATTATTGCTTTCTAGACGGGTACTCCGGGTACAACCAGATTTGCATAGCCCCGGAAGATCAGGAGAAGACAACGTTTACCTGCCCGTATGGTACGTTTGCGTTCCGGCGTATGCCGTTTGGGTTGTGTAACACTCCAGCAACGTTCCAGAGATGCATGATGGCGATATTCTCGGACATGATCGAGATAAATCTGGAGGTCTTTATGGACGATTTTTCACTGTTCGGGGACAGTTTTGACGACTGCCTGCACCACCTGGGCCAGGTTCTGATCCGATGCAAGAAAGCAAACTTGGTACTGAACTGGGAAAAATGTCACTTTATGGTCACTGAAGGTATCGTGTTGGGTCATAAAATTTCTAGCAAAGGACTCGAGGTGGACAGGGCCAAGATCGAGATGATAAAACAGCTTCCATACCCGGCAACCGTAAAAGCGATCAAGAGTTTTCTGGGACATGCAGGATTTTACCGGGGATTCATCAAAGTATTTTCCAATATCACAAAGCCACTCTGCACTTTTCTTGGAAAAGACGTGCTCTTTGAATTTGATACAGCATGCCAGCAGGCCTTTGACCATTTGAAGGAGAAGCTGACCACAGCCCCGGTAGTCACTACACCGGACTGGTCACTTCCGTTTGAGCTGATGTGTGACGCCAGCGACTACGCAGTCGGTGCAGTTTTGGGGCAGCGGAAGGACAAGGTCTGCCATGTGATATATTGTGCGATTCGGGTACTAAATGATGCCCAGATCAACTATGGCACTACAGTGAAGGAACTGCTTGCTGTGGTATATGCCCTGGATAAATTCAGGTCGTACTTGGTCGGGTCAAAAGTGATCGTTTTTACCGACCATAGTGCCCTGAAATATCTGCTGGACAAAAAGGACGCAAATCCGAGGCTGCTGAGGTGGGTACTACTGATGCTGGAATTTGATGTGGAGATCCAGGACAAGAAGGGAGTTGAGAACGTAGTAGCGGACCACCTGTCCAGGCTTGAGAATGCTAAGGTGGACCCGGTACCAATCAAAGAAAACTTTCCGGACGAGCACATCATGGCAGTCAAATTGGGGAGACCGTGGTACTATGCTATAGCCAACTATCTGGTGAGTGGCACGCTTCCCGATGACCTAACCCCGTCACAGCGGAAACGGTTCATTTTTGAGAGCCGGCAGTATTTCTGGGATGACCCATATCTGTTCAAGCAGGGAGCCGACAACATTCTGAGAAGGTGTGTTCCGACCCGCGAGGCCTGGAACGTGATCAGGCACTGCCATTCGGCTCAGTGTGGGGGCCACTTCGGAGGGACCCGCACGGCACACAAGGTACTGCAGTCAGGTTCTTTTGGCCGACACTTTTCAAGGACTGTCATGGTTATGTTCAGGGATGTGATAGATGCTAGCGGACAGGGAGTACGTCACAGAGGGACGAGAAGCCTTTGACTATTTGGCAGGAAGTTGAACCCTTTGATGTATGGGGGATCGACTTCATGGGGCCGTTCCCGTCTTCTTTAGGAAATCTGTACATACTTCTGGCAGTGGACTATGTTACAAAGTGGATCGAGGCGATAGCGTGTCAGAAAAATGATGCAGCGACAGTTGAGCGTTTTCTGAAACGCAACATATTTACGCGGTTCGGGACCCCAAGGGCAATGATCAACGATAAAGGATCTCACTCATTAACAAAGTGTTTGCCAGGGTACTAAAGCAGTATGGGTTGTCCATTCATAAAGTATCACTGCATTATCACCCCCAGACTAACGGGCAGGCTGAGGTGTCGAACAGGGAGATCAAGGGCATTCTCGAGAAAACCGTAAATATGGGCCGAAAGGATTGGTCGATGAGACTGGATGATGCGCTGTGGGCATACATGACAGCTTTCAAAACACCGCTGGGAATGTCACCGTACCAGCTCGTGTTTGGGAAAGCGTGCCACCTTCCGGTTTAATTGGAGCATAAGGCTTATTGGGCTATCAAACTGCTCAATATGGATGAGAGTCTGGCCGGAGATAAGAGAAAAATGGCGCTGCTGGAATTAGAGGAGTTCCGCAGAACGGCATTTGAGAGCGCCCAAATTTACAAAAAGAAGACGAAAAAGTGGCATGATCAGCGAATCACGCCAAAACAGTTTAATGAAGGTGACAAAGTTCTTCTCTACAACACGAGAATGAGGTTTTTTCCAGGAAAGTTACGATCCCGGTGGTCGGGACCGTTCATCATCAGGAAGATATTCGCATGGGGCGCATTTGAGCTGGAGAATCCAAAAGATAACTCGAGCTTCAGGGTGAACGGAAACCGGATCAAGCCATATCTCGAGACCGCCGAAGTCGCCAAGGTAGACCCGATCTACTTTGACGACCCATGATCAAACCGGAGGTAACTGGGTCGGGCCTTCGACCTTAAATTACAGGCGCTGGTTGGGAGGCAACCCAACGTAGTAAGTTAGTTTAATTTATTCTAATTTTATTTTAAAATTCTGAAATTTTTGAGAGAGGTGAGATGAGTGGGTATTGACTTTGAATTGAGCATGTGCAGACACAGCAGAACAAAAACAGGAGAGAGAAACGAGCATCAAGCAAGTGTGGGGGTTGAATCAAATGGAGAGGTGTTGTTGAGGAAAAACGAAAATCTGTGAAGTTTGGAGCAAAATCAGAAAATTTCATAGACAGAAAAATGAAAGAGGAGGAAGAAATCTATGTTTTGGCGGTTTCTGATTTTCGTTCCGACAAGTTTAGTTTTCCGGTGACTTTTTCGGCGACCAGCCGGCCACTTTTCCGGCGACCTCCTTTCTGGAGTCTGCATTTCGCACCTTTTGAGGGCAGGTCCAAATCGCGTTCTCTTTTTTTTCGGTTTTAAGCACGAACCGTAGCCGGGTCACTATTTCTGCGTTATTTTCTCGGTTTATGTGCAGTGTGGACCTCTGGTAGATTCTAGTTGGATTACTTGCTGAGACGCACAATTCACGCGCACGTTAACTAGTTTTCGTTTTTGCGCGTTTTTCTGTATTTTCTACAATGGTCATAGTCAAACCCGTGCTTGACCAGAACTGGGTCTACCAGCAGCTCACCTAGCAGTCTGTCCGGTTCATCCGAGACCGGGTCAGACCCCCCTTATGTACCAGATCAGACCATGTCATGAGGACATGCCAGCCTTAGTGTGGGGGTGGGAGTCGTGTCTGCATTAACCCGGTCTGCACGTTTTTTTGTATTTATTTGCAGTTTGAGTTTTATTTTATTGAGTCAGCATGTTTTCTTTATTTGAGTCTACCCACCAACCTTTTCTGGCCTTGCATAAAAAAAAATTGAAAAAAATTGAAAAATCCTAAAAGTTAAAATTCAGAAAATTTTGAGAAAGGGCAATCGAGATAACAGAAACTGGAGAGAAATCGAGGTTAAATCCTTTGACAGAAAAGAAAACTTGCACCGAGGTATAGTAGATAGGTGAGAGCCAGTGACCCTTGGAAACCGCAAGTAGTTATCACCTGAGCTAAGGATCCGACTAGTTGCCACACCGCCGTCATCTAGGTAGTCGACAACCCGCCCACGGGCGCCGTCACGGTCATCGCATCTTTCGGTGGAGTGATTGGCTATCAAGGGACCTCACGTCCTGATTCTTACCCCTAGGTCCAATTAGTAAACCCGTTTGAAGCCATTTACCATTTTATTCATAGCCATTGTAGCCTAGAAAGCCTTCTTTGAGACCTTCATCAGTCGTTAGTTGGCTACTCTACGCGTTATGACAAAGGGAGTGAGTTAGGGAGGGTTTTAGATGGGAGAGCTTCACGATATATCAGTTTTGGACAGTTTTGACATTGGCTCGTTTTTCGAGGGAAGGACAAGGTGAGTTAGTGGCGACTGCATTAACTTGCGGAGGTGGGCATTACATAGTGACCACATGAGGAGTTAGTCGCGTGCGAGACATCTTTCCGCACAAAATGGGCCCGGGGCTGTGAGATGAATTGGTGGTTGTGCCGTTTTTCTACATCTTTGGTGATGAGGAGGTTCGCTGGGACTGCACAGTATCATTCCGACTACAGGATCAGCGCTTCAGGATTAGTGTGGGGGTACTTCACATGAGGACATTTTTTCGTACCCCACGACAGCATTTTATTTCTACCCACTCAGCTTTAGCTAGTTTTGTTTATTATCATTCTTGTATTTGTTTCTGTATATATTAGCGTTAAAAAAAAAACCAAAACGAAAAAGAAAAAAAAATAAAAAAAAAAGAAAAAAAATAAAAAGAAAAAAAAAACGGAGAAAAAAGCAATGTTCTAGTTTTACAGTTTTTCAGTTAATTATGTTATTTAGTCTAAAAGCTGAGTTGGTAGCGCAATTTTCGAGACATTTTAACCGCTTCACATATGTGGCCGCGAGAACGACGAAGACACATCGGGGGCCAGGGAGATTGAAAAAGCAGGAACGTAGGTGTTTCGGTCAGTTTTTCGGATCTCTGTGAGGGGTGTGAGTTTGGGAAATTGTGAGATTGTCATAACAAGTAGGATTGTGCCTTACCTTGATATATATATATCCTACCTCTTAGATTTAGAACCTTGATTCGGAAATAGCTCGGATGGTAGGCTAGCTAGGGATTTGCTCAGGTTGATAGCAAAAGTAACAGTACTTGGATCCAGTGCTTAATTCCACCAAAGAAATCTATTCAGACTTACCGATCGATTGCAGGGAAGTACTTTCTGAAAAAGGGTGAGGTCTCAAGGACACACCGGTTACGTTTTGGAGATTGCCCAATCTCGCTAAAATAATTTTGTCTTGTGTACGTTTTGAGTCTTTGTCTATCGAGTCAGTGTATATTCTGTTCTGAGTAGGTCTTTCTATCGAGTCGTCTCGTTGTAAAGGTTCGGGTCAAAAGAGTATGCAATGAGGTGATGCAAAGGTAGTGTATGCAAAAGTAGGGTCGTTGCAAGACATAGTTGTATGCAAGGGGTTGCTCGGGACGAGCAATGTTTAGTGCGGGGGTATTTGACAAGTTTCGGGTCAAAACGCCGGAAAACATTTTTGGAAGCTTCCAGACTCGGGTTCTGAGGAGGTTACAGGATTTTTGTAGGAAGACTTTTTCCGAGGCGGTTCCGGGCCCAGTGGCAATTTCGTAAATTCGGGCAGTTTCCGGAAACTTCTCAGCACTATATAAAAGAACGTCCAGAGATCGTTTTTGACACACAACACAATCCAAGGAGATTTCAGAGCACCCTCGGAGAGCATGGATCCAGATTTAAGCATACTCGTTTGATCTCAATTCTCTCTTTTATTTCAGAAACTTTGTTATTTAATTATGAATTTCAGCAGCTAAACTTTTACCTAGGTTCTCGGTGATCCTAGGGTTTAGTACTCGGTGATTAGTTCTACGTTTTGATTATGAATTCATGATTGCAATATCTTAATATCAGCAGCTTTATTCGTTATTCTGTCTTTGAATTTTACTGTGCATGCATGCTCGGCTTGATCACCCAGAATTGCTACAGACTCGAGCCGGTAGGTGAAAACGTCCGGTTAGGGTTAGGAAGAGAAGACATAATTTAGCACCTTACCCCGATGGGCCGACTAGCGAAGGGGAGTTAGGACTAGCCTGAAATCGTTGAGACCAACTGTCAGAGAATCTGACCCGGGCCATCAGGACAGGTTAGAAACCCTAGCAGCCTTAGAACGAGACTGCAGATTTAGGCAGTTTAACAGGAATCCGACAGTCTGCAGAATTGTGATAACGTGCAGGAAAAGAAAAGATGCTGCATAATTGGTACGTGGCACGGATAACGAGACTGCAGTGTATTTTCATGTCAAACAAAGAACAAAAATCTGAAGAACCCTAGGGGATCCCGGGACCTAGTATCTCAAACCCTAGTTTTACAACCTCAAGATTATTCAGAAAATTCTCGCAAAAAGATTTACGTTTCGGTTATTTACTTTTAGTACTTAGTTAGTAATCAAAATCTCAAACTATTCCTCCTTTTTACACTATGTTCGTTAAAACTGATTACTAGAAAAACCTGCAAAGTCCCTGTGGGATCGATAATCTGAGTCGTAATACACTCTATACTACTTGATTCGTATACTTGCGATTAGCACGTTAGTCTGTGCATCAACCCCTCCTCTTCCTTGTGCGCCAAGCAAAGCCGCGACCTAGGGGCAGCCGGCCTAGGGTCGAGCCGGGGTGGCGTGCGGCGGTCCATGGGGTTCGGCCTAGGTCTAGGTTGGACCTCTTGGACCGTTGTGACCCTAATTACCCAACTTCAACTAAAATTAAACAAGTGCGTTAAAAATTAGTTTTAACTGTATTATGTGCTTTGTTTCATGGTTGATGGATATGGCCTAGGTTGTGGATGTTTATTTTGTGGTTTGGTTTACGGTCTGCGAGCTGATCAAATTAATGTAATAGTTAGATTAATTTTACTGCGTGCGAGCTGATCATCTTCTCAACATTTGAGGTTTTACTTATTTCTTTATTCTAGATGCTAGGCTAGAATTAGAATATTTAGATGATAGCCAAGAGAATGGAGAAGAAGACCAGAGAACCAAGAAGCCACAAAGACGATGAAGACTCCCATCCTAGGCGCGCGGCTATGGTGAAGCACATGGAGATGAACTTGTCACTTTTAGGGCATATAGATATTATCATTGGCTTGGTAATATCTTAGTCTACGGGTCATATCCACGCCACGTTATTTTTCTTTTGTGGATGTTTATTATTTATGTCTTGTTATATATTTTTGTGTGTATGGGTGATACAAGCAAAACGTTAGCAAGATAATAATAAACTAATTTGATTTTTTATTGTGGATTGACCAATCCAAATAAGTAGATCATGTTGATTAGATCAACCAAACAATTAGATATTGAATATTAAATTCCTCAATGGAAATATTGCGTTTTCCCTTATCTTGCCTAAACACCCTTCATGATCAAGGTCTATTAAATTCGGGCTTGCCAAAGCAAGGCGTTTTAATTCACCTTGGTGCGTTGCGGACGACACAAGCAAGTAATGTGTGATTGTTGAAGCAAGAGGTTGGACGCAACTGGGCAAAATCAATTGGATTGATGAGTCTAGAGGCATGACAATTAGGTGTTATCTAAAGGATAATGAATAAGAAATTATTCACCTAATTGGACCAAGAGTTGCATGGGATGCAATTGGAAGGTTTCCTACCTAAATAACCAATTCTTGGGTGACTTGCCAAAGCAAGCTCAAGAAGAAGTGAAATATGAATTTTGGACTCACTAGAAAATATATATGATATTTTCCGCATTAATGGTGAGGGGTATAAATCCGAGAAAAATAGTGGGAGCTATATTTAATGATCTAACCATTGTTGAATATAGTTAAACTGTTCAAAATACTAAAGTTGCACATTTCTCGTTTTTGTAGAATTCCAATGACAAACAATCACGCATCGACTTCATCCCTGCAACCTGTCCTTGAGAAGGACAAACGGTCTGGAATAAATTTCCTTGACTGGTACAGAAACTTAATGATCGTCCTTAAGCAAGAAAAGAAACTGTACGTCTTAGACAATCCTATCCCAGCACCACTCGAGGATGAATCTATTCTAGCTGCCGTGAGAGCACATCAGAAACATGTGGATGATTCTAATGATGTGACTTGTCTCATGCTTTGCACCATGACCTGTGAGCTTCAGAAGCAACACAAGAACATGGAAGCCTACGATATGATCGTACACTTGAACCAATTGTTTCAAGAAAGGCGAGGCATGAGCGGTATGAAGTGTCCAAGGCACTGTTCAAGAGCAATCTCGCTGAAGGGAACCCAGTTGGACCTCATGTACGCCGAATGATCGGGTACATAGAGAACCTCACGAGGTTGGGGTTCCCACTCGGCCAAGAGTTGGCTACTGATCTTGTCTTGCAATCTTTTCCTGACAGTTATAATCAGTTCATCATGAACTATAACATGAATGAGATCAGTAAAACTCTGCCTGAATTGCTGAACATGCTAAGGATAGCTGAAGAAATCATCAATAAAGGCAAGGGAAAGGGCATACTGATGGTGAATAAGAGGAAGGTCAAGGGAGTTGCCTCTTCTTCTAAAGGAAAGCGCAAGAAAGTTGCAAAGTCCAAAGAAGCCCTAAAGCCTAGTAGGGGCGTGGCTAAAGGTGATTGTCACTACTGTAGTCAGCCAGGTCAATGGAGGAGGAATTGCCCCAAGTATCTGGAGGATAAGAATCTTGGAATAGTGATTCCACCACCACCATGTATTTTTGTTATAGACGTCAATCTATCTATTTATTCATCTTGGGTATTGGATACTGGATGTGGATCTCACATTTGTCGAAATGTGTAGGATTTGAAAAGAAGTAGAAGATTGCTAAAGGGGAGATAGATTTGCGCGTCGGTAATGGAGCAAGAGTTGCTGCATTAGCCATATGCGTTTATGAACTATCTTTGCCTTCTGGACTTATTTTAGAATTAGACAATTGCTATTATGTGCCTGATATGACCAGAAACATTATTTCCGTTTCTTATCGATCCCACGAGGACATCCTTGAGATTATTTAATTAGTCGATTAACTTAGAGTACGGTACAAGGAGGAAAATTGAGTGATTAAAAGAGTTGTCCCCACCCCCCCCAAACAAGCGAATGAAATTGAAATAACAACTAATCTAATATTTTTGTATTTTTATTTATTTAGAAGACAAAGATGGAGAAACTAGGCAATCTATAGATCACCTAGGGTTGTAGACGAATGCTGGTTTAGCTATGTAACACGTCAATCCTATTCTAGTTCAGCCGGGTAATAGGCTATGACAATATCCAGTCGGTCTCATGTCATTTGACGTCTCGGTTGACTACAATTTCCTCTCGGTCTCATGTTGTCTACCGGTCCGTTCTAGCAGGTCATCTACTGGTACGGTAACGGGTCATGTCGGTCCACCGTTTCACGGAACAGCTGAATAATCCTACCGAATCTACCCACACTAAGGCCAATCCTAACACTTCTCCTTTTTGGTCTCGGTGATTCGGTATTTTGTTCAAGTTCTCATCACAATTAGGCTAAGTCACTGTCGTGCACTCATCTAATTAACTAGCGTGTCTAGTTGATCACTCCTTTCACACTAAGGATTAAGCTCGGAATAAGAACATCTAACAAGAATAAATATCAGCACTAAGCAAGGAATTGATTCAGAAAATAAAACCTAGTTTCGTTGGAGATCAAATCATACCCTAATCGTGTCAGTAGACTAGGATCACCAACAAGTTCAAGAAACTAATATTCAATTGACAGAATCAAAATCATACGCATGAAACAAAGTCTAAACCTAAAAATTCATTCGTCTACATAAAACCCTAGGCTCTCATAGAGATGCCTAATAAATAATTTAGCTACTTGAAATCAATCTAGCAAAACACGATAGTTTCTGCATAACAAAATTGAGATAGGAAGAAGAAGAAAGAAAACTCAAAGCCTAGATCATCAATGGAGGTCTTGGCCTTCGTCTCCTCTTCTTCCTTGCGTCCTCTTTCTACATGCGTCTTCTTTCTCCCTCAAAGATATGTGAATGTTCCTTCCCCCACGTCCCTGGGTCATTTAATAAGTAATTCCCATCACTTGTGCCCAAAAAGTCTTCTAAGTTGCATTAGAAACCAAACTTCAGCATGCTGGTAGTCTGACTGGTCGTACTACCACTTTAACTGGTCGTACGACCAGAAGAAGGGTGCTTTTCCTTAGTTATTCAATTTTGGCTAAGTAAAAGTGGTCGTACGACCACTATGACCGGTCGTACGACCAGTCTGGGGAATTCATCATATTTTTCTTCTTTTTCTTTCTCTTGAATTCAACACCAAACATGTTATTGAGCCTCCTCATCCTTCCGAAGGTCATTCCACCTCCCATGCACATTCCCGAGTCTCCGGTTCCTGAAACGCACAACACGAAACAAATATCGAAAGATAAAATGTGATAATAAAAGCTCGAAATTACACATGAAATGTCCGGATTACACATTTATGCTCAAACGCTCAAACATGCTATCTTTCTCTCTATTCGTAGTGTAAAACTAAGATTATCAACCCGGAAAGCACGCAAAATGGTGTAAAACGTGCAAGGAATGTAATTCTAATAGAGAGTTATCAATATACGAGTGTGACTTGTATGTCTCGTGTCCAATCCGGGTATGAAGACAAAGGGATAGTACAACACAGTAATATTGGTCACAAGATTTGTCAGATTACTAACTATTTCTGTTAGTTGGGGGGCATGGATGTGTTGCTAGACACCGCTCCATGTTAGTAATTGTTACTACCAACTAAGTAGAAACATATGGGGTCACACTCCCTATGGATTAAACCGAACTTGGGAATTAATTAACATGATTAATTAAATAGAAGGATCAATATGCAACCACTTGCAAACTTAATAGGACTAGATTCAAGGTGAACTAATCCATGTAAGGACATGATTAGTAGAGGGGCTATTATGTAGTTAACAAGGAGTTGTTAGACTATATAAAGAATACTCCTAGCTTATTTTCTCATAAGTGTGTGTCGTAATTGTTATTACACAAGGAGAGAACAAAGCAAGGCCGTCGGCCTCTTGTAGGCACAGCTTGGGTGCCCATTTCGCGTGATCTTCTTCTTCCTCCTTCTTCCCTAGCTAGCACAAAAGGTGTTGAAGGATCCAGAGACAATCCTAAGAGTGGACTATCCATAGAGACATGAATACTATTTCACGAGTGAAGTCATCCAAGGAGACAAACAAGGTACTTGATGTTCTCATCCTTTACCATTGTTATGAATTCTATACTTGTGATTCTTGGATGGTCTTGAACGGATTTTATTATTGTTTATTCCGTCGCGCATCCGTTATCAAAACTCTACAAAAGAAAACTACATTCCACAGTCATTGTGGATTAAATCCTTAATAACAAGATGAGCAATGTCTTCATGGGTCTTCCAAAAGCACAATAGTTTCATTTTGATTGGCTCCTTTATTGGCCAATGCATAAACCAACCCATTCTTTGAGCAAGGAGCGTGGTAATGCTGCAGCTAGATCCTTCCAAAAGAATCTTGATATCTTCAGTGATCAGCTCTTAGGTAAAATTCTCATGGTAAGAGTTCTTGATGCAGTTAATGACATCAGTAGAGTCAGTCTCAATGTCCACATCGTACAATTGTTTCTGGAAAATGATGATAAATCCCCTATAGATTTCGCAGAGCTCAACTTCAAGGATAGAGCTATGCCCAATCTGACCCATAATATCTTTGACCCATTGGCCCTTCCCGTCTCTTAGAACATCTCCATAGCCTGCAACTCCATTCTCACCTTTCTTGCCCCCATAACAGTTCAACTTAAGTTTACCTGTAATATGAGGCAACCAGATATTAGTACGTGGATTACTATCGCCCGCTTAATTAAGTCCTTTATAGGCATTCTTAATCTCATCAACGATATGAAATGTTTTTATCCTTATTTCCATAAGGGGGTACTAAGGTGGTTGAAGAAATAATGGTTGTGACATTTCCAGTCCAAGAGCCACTTATGAATAAGCTCACCTTATCATAATTAATAGCATCATTGAGATTATCGAACCAAGAAGAAAAGGGGTGCTTCTACAAGAGAGCAACCCACCAGGCATCAAAAATTACTTCCCAAAAAGAAAAGGATTTAGGTCGAGAGACACCTCTTGTATGCATAAATTCTATCACGTATGATTGGTCTAAATGTTAAAAGCTAAGTAGGGGATTGTTGAGATAGCTTGCAATTTATTTCGCATGTTAGAGGTTTTGATATTACTTTTGTTGAAAGGTCGTGTTGTTATGAACGTACACAACTGTTTGATTATACACATCTTTTAGTTGAACGATTTCATTTGTTACGAACAGACACAAGTGTTTTATAAGACACATTTTTTGGCTGAAAGACTGCGTTATTACAAACCTACACAACTGTGTGATTAAACAAACATTTTCTGAAAAAACGCTATAGATGTCATTTCTCGTACTTAAATAAGGTCATTCTTTGGTAGATTTCATTACATGATGCATTCCGAACGAACTTATGCAGATTAGACAACTTGTTGTATTTTGGAGAGGATTCGTCATGACCTAGCAGGAAGTGGGGCGATTTATCCCTTAAAGACAAAGTTCTAACGCGCCTCAATGTTGCGACTTTATTCATCCAGTAATTTCCGGCGTAACAAATAACACGTGATTATCGATTCCACTTTATAAGAAATGCGTTCAACGTCAAGAGAAACGTTTCAATATTGTCTTGAACCATAGAACACACGTACCCATCACAAATATCAAAAATCAAACAAGGATAAAATGTCAATCCCGTTCACGATCTTTGTTTAGTGTGAATCGGGAGGTATCCTCCAGCCGGTAGGTAATGACTAATCCTTCTGAACTTTAGAGACCACCGAAATGAGTTTACCTCTTCCAACAAAGGGTGTGTTTGGCATGATTATTTATTTGGATTTATGGTCTACAAACTAAATGGATTAGTGAAATGTTTGTTTGCAGTGGTTTAAACCAGTATTCTATCTCTCCCTCTCTCCTTTTTTGTCATTTTCCATAGGTGGAAAAAAACTAATTTTGATAGTTGTTTCTTCGGTTTATTCTATGACACACAAAGACATAGTATCCTCACACCATAAGTCGTCTCTCATTTGAGTAGTTCTTTGACTTTTTAGTCATAGGAGTAATTAAAAATATTGCACATATTTTTCTTTATTTTTGCCATAAACTTTTTCCATAAAATGTAATTCACGCATATTTTGGACTATACATTTTATAGATGTGCATATTATTTAGGATCAATAATTGTTTGTTGTATTATTTTTTCTTATTGGATTATCTTGATTCTATCCTCAACGATGTATTGAAATAGTTATATTTGGATTAATGTTGATTATTTGTGTGTGTGTGTGTTTTGTTTTGTTTTGTTTTGTTTTGTTTTGTTTTGTTTTGTTTAATAATATCTAATTAAAAATCACTACCATAGACATTTATCCAGCTTTAATTTACATTAAAAACTATCACCAAACAAATTGTTTTAAGAATCTCTAAAAAAAAACTAAAATATTTCTCCCACAATCTATAAACCAGTTTTTCCATAAAAAAATTTCTACCAAACTCAATCAAAGTCATTTTTCATATGGAATCACACGGTTTGATCCCACTTAATTTTTAATAAATCCAACCATCTATCTGTTGTGCCAAAGCTAAGGGCCAGTTTGGGAATGCTTCTGCTGCCAGCACAACTGTTTTCCGACAGCAGAAGCAGTTTTAGTGTGTTTGGTAAAAATAAAATTTATGTTTTTTCGGATAGTTTCTGCTATCCCACAACAGTTTTCAGAAAGCAAAGGAGGAGATGCTTTTCCAGAAATTGCTTTTGATTAATTTATCTACAACTGATTTTAACCTTACTATTTTTAAAAATATCAATAGTAAGCTTTACGGAAATGACACGTGTCATATATTTTTGTCATTTTATCCTTTCACAGCAAGTTCACAGTTGATTTTACCAAACACAAAATTACTATATCAATATTTCACATCACCTTTTACGAAATATTTACCAAACAACATTCTGTCAAGAATTCACATGAGTTTTTTCACAGTGTTTTCACACAGGAGCTTTCTACCAACTTCACAACATTCCCAAACTAATATAATTGGTTTCTGCCAACAAAAAAAAAGAGAAAAATCTCGCCAAAATAAAAATTCAAATCCCTTCCACGATATAGAACTGGATAGATTCGAATATTTAGTTTCTGCAAAAATGATGTATCGCAAAGTGTAGACGGACACGTGTTTACCAAATAAGGAAGTTGTAGTGTACAACTACATCACTACATAAACGGTGATGTTTCTTTAATCTGAAATCACTCTCACCATTTCTCTTTCGCGTCTCTGCTCTGTAGTACCTGGAGATTCGGAAAGCGTAGTAGAGGGCTTCCAAGAGAAGAACAAAAGAATCAGTGATGGGGATTACTGCACTACTCTCTCCTGACCAACTCCAGTCCTTCAATTCTCAGGGTAATCTCTCTCAATCTCTCTC
The DNA here is from genome assembly GCA_023055425.1 of Linanthus parryae. NCBI lineage: Eukaryota > Viridiplantae > Streptophyta > Magnoliopsida > Ericales > Polemoniaceae > Linanthus > Linanthus parryae. Next base: position 25,660,898 of record JALGPY010000011.1, on the reverse strand, counting down.
CCTCAGCGCTATTTCTCTGTTGTTTCTTTGTTGAAACTTTGAATTTGTAAACATAAGAAGTTTAGCCGCTTCTGGAAAAAAAATTAAAGGTTTGCATTTGTAAATGTTGATGAATCCTGGATCGAGCACATGACTTAATATGCTAAAATTATGCTCATCGAAACTAGATAGACTTATGTGTGATACTTCAACTTCTGATTATAGAGTCTTGTTTTTATATGCGGACACTGAATACTTTATTAAAAGATTAAAATATGTACTCTAATTGAGGTTTAAATCGAGAGACACCTCTTGTATGCATATGCTTATCGCGATTGGTCTAAACGTTATAAGCTAAGAAGGGGAATGTTGAGATAGCTTGTAATTTATTTCGTATGTAAGGAGGGTTTGGCATCTATTTTTGCTTGAAATGTCGTGTTTTTATGAATATACACAACTGTTTGATTAGACACATCTTTTGGTTGAAATATTGTGTTGTTATGGAGGTATACAAGTGTTTTAGTAGACACATCTTTTGGCTGAAAGATTGTATTGTTATAAACATACACAACTGTTTGATTAGACACACCTTTTCAGAAAAGACATCATTGATGTCCTTTCACGTACAATAAATAAGGTCATTCTCTGTCAGACTTCATCACTTTACCCAATCACAGTTTCACTGAACATTCTGAACGAACTTTTGCAGATTGCTGTCTAGATTAGACAACTTGTTGTATCTTGGAGGGGAATCACCATGACCTAGCAGCAAGTGTGTCAGTGTATCCCTTAAAGACAACGTTCTAGCGTGCCTCAATGTTGCGATCTTCTTCATCCAATTGTTTATGGCATAACAAATAATACACGACTATCGATTCCACCTTATAAGAAAATGTGTTATACGTCAAGATAATTCAACACTGTCTTGTGTTATGATTCGAGCAGAGCTTAGAGAACGATGAATGCGATGAAACAAGAACACAAGAACACACCCGATATAACGTGGTTCACTAGCGATGAGCTAGCTACCTTCACGACCCGAAAAACCCTGTTTATTAGAGAGAGACACCACGAATACAACCCACACCAGTAGAGCACGACCTATAGCCTATATATAGGCATACTATACAGGTTGGTGCCCAAGAAATACCAAAACCGAGCCAAACGAACAAGGAAACAACTAATGGCCGCTTTCAGGATTCTCTTCTCACGAAGGCCCTGTACTCTTCGCATGAGGAGTCTGCTATTGCAGGTTGATTCTTTCGTGTCCTGCTTCTCCGTTTGGTCCGTTTCTTGCCCCGCTTCGTCGCCAACTCCTTGCCAAGCTTGAGTCCATTCAAGGCACCTCTAGATTCCCAAAAAATCTCCACTTTGCCTTGAATCCTCTCGTCTTCTTGCGCTTGAATTAGTCGGTTCTCTCCAATAGCCCTAAATCCACAAGTTGTTCCATCTTCGCCGAGATCCTACAACATGTGCCCCCAGCGATGCTCCAATCCCCATCTAGTTCCTTCAAGCAATCCCTACCGATGCTCCAACTACGACCGAGTTGCTGCAGTCAAATCCTCCTCTTGTTGTTCCAACTCCGACCGAGTTCCTACGACAAGTTTGTTTGTTGTTCGCATCCCACCGAATCCCTACAACAAATCCCCCAGCACGTGTCCCTTTCATGTTCCATTGTCTCTCGTCAGAGACTCACCTATTCCATCCTCCGCCTCCTCGTTAAGAGCATGGATTCCCCCTTACCCCCCAGCGGGGCCTAGAGCACGAAGTCTTCCCTTCGGACACTCCCTCTTCCAATGACCTTTCTCTTTACACAGTGCACAAACGTCGTTTTGCAGCTTAGAACTCTTGTTCCTCCTTTTTCCATAACCCCCTTTGGATGAAACGAACGCACCCGGCCCGAACCCCATCCGTACCCCCATATGCGGCCCTCTGCCGCAGCTCCCTTGTGTGAAGAGCTGATCTTACCTCCTCCAACGTGAGAGTCTCTTTCCCAGCACAAGAACTTTGCACGAACCCCTGATAAGACGGTGGTAAAGACACCAACAACATCAGTGCGACATCTTCATCACTTATCTTCTCATTAATGTTTCGCAACTCAAGCAAAATAGTATTAAGACGATCCAAGTGGTCTCTTAGATCCGTACCTTCCCCCATGCATAAACCAAGGAGTTGTTGCTTCAACATCAACTTGTTGGTGAGTGACTTCTTCTTGTATTGGCTCTTCAACTTGTTCCATAGTCCTTCAGCCGTCTCTTGATCCGCAACATCCGTGATCACGTCGTATGCTAAGCACAACATGATCATTGAGTGTGCTCTTTTCTCCATGGTCTTGTACTCCTTGGTGGTTGTAGAAGCCCCTTCCTTATTGTGCACAAGAGATTCCGGCGGGGAGACCTCCGTGTACACCGTATGTAGAGGATCAGAGATAGCACAGGAAGAGTTGGGTTGTGTGTAGGGAGAGAGTAAGGCAGTAGTAATGTCTGAGAGAGAGACAGAGGTTTGGCAGAGCTTCCGCGTACGGCCAGTGTGTTCTCCTTGTATGGAAGGGTTAACGTCCTATATATAGCAGGGAACGTGACCGTTGTAGTGTGGTTAATGCGCCCATTAATGGCGGCTTAATTAGCTTAACCACAACGGCACGTTCGTCCTCATATATAGGGACCGTTACAGCACGTTATGCGCGAATACCGGAACCGTTACGAGGTTGACCGGGTTTGACCGGATTGACCGGGTTTATGGAGCTCGTGCCAGAAATCTCTCAAAGCAGTTACTAAAGGTCGTGCGAGCGCACGCGACAGGACTTACTCTAGCCTCCAAACCACTAAGTCCCTACAAGTCCCGTGCAGTGGTATGCGAGGGCTCTGTCTCGCAGCCCCGACATGGATCAGCGCGGCTGGTGATCCAGTGTGTATGGAGCACAATATGGTGTGCTGGATGGTTGCCACGTGGCCAAGATCTGTCAGCTCAGAAAGCACTATCTACATTAGCCCCCTTTCTGCGCGTGAAGACCCTTAGCTGTATAGACTTCCATGCGCGGAAACCAACATACGCGTCGCCGCCACGCACCAATTCAAATACAGGTAAGTTCAGCCCCCGTGCGTGCCATTATGAACTAAAACCCCTACAGTCGTGCCGTCTGGCCTTTAGGGTTTTTAGGCGTGACGTCAGCTTGTCCTGTGATTGCGCGATTCGACGGTGACGGTTGCGATTCGACTACTGAAAGGATGCAACCCTTCATTGTTTTTGGATAAATACTTTGTACTCTCCATTGTTGCAAAGCATCACTTCTTTCTCTTAAAGTGAATGATACCCGGAAGTCTTCGAGAGCAGATTCAGATAATCAATCACCAGTTCAGAACTGCAAATCGTCTTCTTCAACTGTGTGTATCCAAGCAGGCTTCGCGAAAACAAGGTTGGCCTTGTTTAATTTCGATTTAAAATACCAGTGTATGCTTCAAACTGCGTTGAATCTGTAAACCCATGGCATATAATCTGTTGAAACTTGTGAAGAAGCTTCAAGCTTTGGACCCAATTTTGGCTTAATCCTTCGATGATAAGGATCTTGGATGTAGGGTTTTGAAATCCCTGATAATGCAACCCTCTAATTTCTGAAATTGATACCAGAAACTGTTCATCTTTCTTTCCATAGATCTTGAATCTCGAAATTCGAACTGAAGTGTGGCATATTTCTCCCCCCTTTTTTCTTGCTCTTCCGCAGGAATGGCCAAGACAAAAGGAACCAAACCCACCAAGGAGGACGAAGAGATACCTGATCTTCCGCAAGCTTTGTGGCGAAAAGCCCCCTATCTGGGTGGCAAAGATTTCTACCACGCGAGGGTTAAGGCGAAGAAATTGCCTGCTCCTGTCCCCAATGAGGGATTGCTAACACTGACTCCCCCAGTTAACTCAGCTTTGCTCGAGTTGACTGTCTCCGAGGACGTGGTTCGTTTGGGAATCGAAAATGGGTACTTCCCCTATGCTGCGATTTCCACGCAAGCTTTTGTCCAGAAATTGGACTACATGGATGAGTGGATTGACCACGTGTTGACCGATCATGCTGCGACTCTCAATGAAGCCGGCGTATACTTCGCTGTTCGTGCTATGAAGGGTGCTGCCATGAAGCTGGACCAGTCCATGCTTCTAAACCTTCTTTCCGCTACTCGCCTGCGACTCACACTTTTCACTTCGCTGAGTTCGAGGGTGCCCCCACACTCGAGGACGTGCACATGCTGTACGATTTGTCTCCCATGGGTGAAGTGGACCCTTTGAGTCCTTTGAGGACGGCTGCGGAGATCACTTTGTACACGCAGATGGAGGAGTGTCTGTCAGAGGTAAATAAAATCTCCACCCGGTGGACCACTACCAAAGCCCTTCCGAACTGGCAGCTGGTTGATACGTCCGCGAAGAATACTTGGAACAAATGGGTGCAGTACTTCTTTCGTGACTACGCGAACAGCAGCATCACCAAGAAGCTTCTGAGTGAGAACCCATAGGCCAAGAATTATGTGGAGGGTAAAGGCTATCACTTGACCCTTTGTGCTTTCCTCTGTGCGTGGTTGTCGAGGTACTTAATCGATGGTCACCCGCATGATGGGGTCTTTTATCACGTTCTGCCGCTTGCTGTGAAGCTCGCCCTTGGCCAGAGAGTCGCACTTGGACCCTTGGTCTTGGGCACATTGTACTATAGATTGGATCAGCTGGTTGTGGCCATGAAAGAGTCGCGTGGTCGCCTCGATATACTGACTTTCGTCAACATTGCCTTCTTGACAATGTGGGTCTTTGAGCGATGGCCGTCCTATGCCCCAACTGCTCTTAAGCCTAACAAGTGGTGTCCCCAAGGCGAGGTGGAGGAGCGTAACAGTGGCAGAGCTACGAGGTGGTTCGGAGCGAACAATACCAAGTGCGTTTGGAGCCTGATATGCGACAAGCGGCAAGAGTTCACTGCAAGGCCCTATGCCATGCGCATTGAGAACGTGCGATGGTTTCCAAAGCTGTACCCTTCTAAGGGTGTCGTCTTCTCAGAAGAGCTCCTCTTCGAAGAGGGATCGCATTTCCATGAGCGCTATCGCGAATTCTTTTGCTGGTGTCTGCGAGGTTCTCTTCCTGCTCTCGCCGAGCACATTCGTGAGCTCGCACCAAGATATGAGAGGATTACCGTGGATGTTGACCCTACTCGAGTTTCTCCCCAGTTCGGCTTTGATGCAGTGGCACCATCAATCTGGCCCCAGTCCATTATCAGAGGTTGCTATAAGCGCTTGCTAACAAAGGAGTGCAAGACAGTCTTCATGAACAATCTTCCCTTTGAGCAGCCTGCGGGTAACCGCGAGGGCGGTTGTTCCCAGAACTAGCTCGCATACTGGATCGCCCAGCAAACGAGGATTGAGACACAGTCGGCCGCCCAGCCGAGTAGAGCTCCCTTGATCAAAAGAAACTATTTTCCGTTTCGCCCCAATTGCAGTCTGAGCGAGTCTGAATATGGTTGCTACTCATTGTTGGATCATGAGAACCATTTGTGCCCTGACGTCATTCTGAAGGAAAAGATCGTCGCAGTTAAGAAAGGCGACTCGCATGTCATCAGATATAGCGAGACATTTGCTAAGGTAAGCAACTTTTTCCGCGTGCGTTAAGCTTCTTGATTTCCACATGTTGATGCCTTTATTCTATACTGTTTGCTGTAGTGTCATGTGCGGAGATTCGCATCTGGTGATCGTTCCAAGTCGTTGGTTAACACCATTGTTGCCACCAGAAGACAAGGAAAGTCGTTCCTGCTAGCATCGAGGATGGACCCCGAGGTCGAAACTAGGATTCGCGCAGTCATGAATGCTTTTGCTGACTCGCTGATAGATAATGCTCCGGCCTCGTCTCCACCCAGAGATAATCCGTCTCCTCCAGCGACTGCCGCGCCGAGAGCGAAGAGATCCAGGCAAAAGGGAATTACAATCTTCCCCTAGAAGTGCTCCAACTTCCCCTCCAGCGAGGTCCCTTTCTGTCAAGGATAAAGGCAAAGGTCGCATGCCCAGTAGAGCGCGGAAGGAGCTCGCAGTTGAGACCTTTGTTCCATTCAACCAGGAGGAAGAAGAGGAGAGGCAGGATCCCAGAGAAGGTGATGAAGAAGAAGAAGAAAGAACAAATGTGATACATGAGGAAGAATCAGGAGGTACCTCCATCGCGTTTCCCTTCTCATTATCGTAATTCTTTTGCAACTCGTTCTTAAACCAATCGTTTCTTCGTAGATGATGATGATGATGAGACCATCGGTGGCCTTTTGGCCAAGAGACAAAAGAGAGATACCCATTCTGGCATTCCAGACGATCCCATAAGCGAGGACGTTCTTGCCGAGTCCAGGAAGACAGCCACGGAGGCTGCTGAAAGAAGAAGGCAGCGCGAGGAGGAGGAGCTCGAGCGTGTGAGACAGCGGAGCCTCGAAGAGCAACATGTTGACGACTTAGTGCGTCCAGCAGACGAGGAAGATGTGCTTCCCAAAGAGGTGGCTCCTCAGGCGGAGGAGGAGGATGTGGCTCTAGAAGAGGATGCAGCAGCTCTGGAGCAAGCCCAAGCAGATTTTGAAGAAATCGCAGGTGGCGATAAAGGTGAGATCTTCAATCTCGTAGTAACTTATAGAGATGTTGTAGTTGGTGCATTAAAGCATGGTGTGTCAAAAGCTGACATTCGCCGTTGGCTAGTAGGCAAGTGCGGAGAACCTTCAGGTAATCATTTGAACGATATGCATGGACCAGACCTTAGCAACTTGAAACAGAATCATGACTGGTTTCTTCGCGTCCCAGGTCACGCTCATTTTAAGGACCTGCTTAATGAGGACACACTAATAGGGCATGGTTCCACGTCTTTAGTGTATGACGAAGATACTTCAATCCCACCTTCGCGTGGAGGTGCTTGCTCTTAGCTTTAGCAAAGATAGTAAAATAACGTACAATACGAGTTACCTCATACTATCGCATTTTATATCGCAAGCAATGCTGAGGAACCTGTGCTGGAGCAAAGAAGTCAGCCTTCTGCGTCCTATGTTCCGATTCCGAGTTCCCATACCGAGAAGCCCGTCGCAGCTGCTGAACATGCAGGAGAGCCTCTTGAGGACATCATCGAACTTTCTGATGATGCTGAAGCTGACGCTGTGCTAATGGAAGAAGATGCCCGTACTGGCGCTGAGGAAGTAAGAACAAGTACTGTTGACGCTTCCGCATCTGAAAGTGTCCCTTGCCAAGCAACTTCGGCTGTCACTTCGCCTCCGGCGATGACTGAGTCGGTGGCACCGCTTCCTGCGTGGAGCTTTTGGGGCTCGTAGGTCGGGAATGCAGTCGCAGCTGGTGCGGCTTATACTCTTCCTCCTAACTATGAGGGGTTAGAGCTCGCAGCTGACAGGAGAGTTATGGAGCGAGGACAGTATTCGACTACTCCAGCAATGCGCATTCCTTCTCTTCGTGAGATTCTTGAAGGAACTGGTAAGTAGAGATTTGCTGTTTGCATCTCGCATTATTCATTTGCGAGTTTGATAGCATAACCTAGCTTTGACATTGCTTTAGGTTTGAAGCAAACTGATGTGGACTGGCTAGTTCGAATGCGCCTCACCTACCCCCAATCATTTGCGAGATCTCTGGAGATAGGGCCCTTTGACAGGAGGTTGTTTCTTACCGAAGTCATTTGGATTTTGGAGCAGCTGTCTGCGGCCACGCCTGCGACCATTTCTGTCCAGAGTGCCGAATTGCTTTTTGGCATGTGCCAAAATCTTCTTACCAAAGTTCAAGGCAGACTGGGTTTCAGATTTCCTATGAAAAGAGTTACCCTGATTCACGCAGCCGTAACTTTGAAACTCGGCCACCAGAACCTCGCAGCTGAGAAGCAGAAGGTGGAGCAGCAGAAGCAAAAGGCTGAAAAGGCTATGAAGCTCTATCATGAGATGAATGCCAAGTGCGAGCAATTGAAGCAGGAAGTGGAGCAGGTAGAGAATCTGAGCCATCAGTTCGCCCCTCATGATTCCTTGATCAAGAATTTGCTTTGACTTTTGAATTTTGAAAAGTAGCAATCGAATAGCTGAAACATTAATGTAATGCTAAAGCATTAATGTAATGGTGCTAGGGTTTCTCCCCTTTTTTTTAACAAAAGAATCGACATGCCCGTTTTGCCCTTTCCGGGATTTGATGGGATATCTCTGTGCATATCCAATTATGACATCAGCAATTGATATTCTGCTTGATTTTCGCGCTAATTTCTCGTAAGATAAGCACGCCTTCCTTGGGAAGTCCATCCGAATCATGACTATCCGTCATTAATTAGGATACGCAACTGAATCGTCGTAGCCTTTAGTAGGGTAATTGATCGTTACCGCTTTTCAAGGCGTAAGTGATTGACCTTACCCTCTTTTCAAATTCTGCTGACTCATCTTGGCAACTGAAGAGTCTCCACAAGGTCTATATAAACCCTGTCTTTGTCATTTGGGTTCTTCATCCCAAAAATGTGCTTTGCCGTGAGTCCTTACGACTGCTGGCTTCAACGCTTGTTTTCCGTTGATTCATGGCAACTCCGAGTTGTGAATCCTGAGTTTGCGCTTTGTGCTATAGAAATAGTTTCCAAGATCCGCTTTATGAGGCTTATTGATCTTTATATCCATCATAAAGAAGATGGAGATGATATCTCATGTGTGTTCGAAGAATTTTCTTCGTGTATTATGTTTGCAGGTCATGTTTCCGGCCGCCTCCCGGAGAGGTGCAGCGCCGTAGTGACCGTGCTACCGACTCGTAATGAACGGCGGAATTCTCCTCCAGCATCCCTGGAGGAGGATTTCTTGCCTCTTCGTTCTTGAACTCAGGAGGTTCGCCAATGCCCTTGTCTATCAGGAGAAGGAACCCAGTACCAGAGGAATGACTGCTTCCCCTGTTTTGCACGACCGCATACGTCGGAACAGGTAGTTCCTCTGGTACATATCTTGATCAGACAGGGGTCTTGTCAGATCCTGAGATCTTGAACGTAGGACCACCCAGATTTTGCTGTTAGGGACGTAGCGAATGACGAGTTGATCTCTTCGCAGAAGCATCCCACTTGCTACAGATCTTTGGCCGCAGATCTGCGTATCGCATAGCCGGTGTTAGGACCGTTGGGTTCATCCTTTCTCAGTTAGGATTCCCTCGGTGTGTCACTGCTGGCTTGTCAGTTACTTTTCGAATGTATTGTAAGCCATGTTGGCTGCGTAGTTAGATTTGAGCTTGTTCGCTTGTAAGCTGTTATCTAGACAGATAAGTTGTAAGTCCTTTTGACTCATAATGATAAATGGATTTTGTATCATCTGCTGTCTCGTTACAACAAAATACAATTTCGCACGCGTATCGGCATATTTCGCCTTGTGTAATGCTATATACATACTTCGCATTTGCTGTCTGCCTCATAAATTCGCAGATATGTTATTAGATCGTTCGAGATCGTATTTGCGTAGCTGTGCCATCTTTGCCGATGGTCTTGTGATTCATTTTCAAATTCAAGTGCATGTGCCATCTCATCAGATAGGCCTTTTGGAGATCACCTAAGATCATGATGCCGTTATCACAATAGACAGTCTTAAGGGCGAATTTTAAGTCGCATTTGTATGATGCTGCTATCACATTTGATAGGCTCGAAGGATCATTTAAGATCATATTCGCATATGTTGCTATCACAATAGATAGGCTTGAAAGATCACTTAATACTGTTTTCACACGAACTGCTATCGTGGCAGATAGGCTTAAAAGATCAATCAAGATCACATTTGCATAGGTTGCTATCGTGACAGATAGGCTTAGAGGATCGATTAAGATCGTGTTTGCATAGGCTGCTATCGTGGCTGATAGGTTTAGAAGATCAGTTAAGATCGCATTTGCATAGGCTGCTATCGTGACATATAGGCTTAGAGGATCGATTAAGATCGCGTTTGCACGGGCTGCTATCGTGGCAGATAGGCTTAGAAGATCAGTTAAGATCGCATTTGCATAGGCTGCTATCGTGACAGATAGGCTTAGAGGATCGATTAAGATCGCGTTTGCACGGGCTGCTATCGTAACAGATAGGCTTAGAAGATCAGTTAAGATCGCATTTGCATAGGCTGCTATCGTGACAGATAGGCTTAGAGGATCGATTTAGATCGCGTTTGCACGGGCTGCTATCGTAACAGATAGGCTTAGATGATCAATCAAGATCGCATTTCGCATGGGCTGCTATCGTGACAGATAGGCTTAGAGGATCGATTAAGATCGCGTTTGCATAGATTGCTATCGTAACAGATAGGCTTAGATGATCAATCAAGATCGCATTTCGCATGGGCTGCTATCGTGACAGATAGGCTTAGAAGATCGGTTAAGATCGCAGTTGCATAGATTGCTATTGTGGCGGATAGCCCATTGTTAACAGTAATAACAAACTAAATAAAGCAACATTAATAGCTAGAAATATGAAATTCTCATTTGGGAGAATCCTTTTATTATAAGGCTCTCATATGGGAGAGATAAGCTTACAATTCTCCCATTTGGGAGAGAAGATTGTGTGAATCATAGCCATGCGATACATGAGGCAACGTTATAATAAAACGCATAAAATGAGAGAAGCCAGGGATAGTAATTCTTAATCCAGCGCATGTTGACTGAGCTTGGTGTTGAGGTCGTTCCGTGCAACCTCCGTATGCTGCAGTAACCACTGTCGAAGACTTCTGTGACTTCGAAGGGTCCTTCCCGATTAGCTGCGAACTTTGGGTGAGCCGCTTCTCGCATGCAATGATCGGATGCGCGCAGGACCAAATCTCCAACTGCGAAATCTCTTCGCTGGACCGACTTATTGTAAGCACGAGTGATCCTCTCTTGATACCGCTTGTTGGTCCTTTTAGCTTGCTCTCGCTTTTCTTCTAGTAAGACTAAGTCATGATCGTGTTGATTGTCGTATAATGCATGGAAAGCCAATCTCGCCGAATTGACCCTCACCTCCGCAGGTACCACGGCCTCGACTCCATAGCATAGGAGGAATGGTGAGACCCCCGTGGGTGTCCTTGGAGAAGTCCGGTAAGCCCACAGGGCTATGTTTAAAGAATCAGGCCACTTCTTGTGGTCATCTGCGACCATCTTGCTCAAAATCCTCAACAGCGTTTTGTTGGTCGCTTCGGCTTGCCCGTTCCCCTTCGGGTAGTAGGGGGTGGAACATATTTGCCTGATATTGTATTCTGCTAGCTTTGCAGCCACCTTTGTATTCGTCTCGCATGCACTGCAGGCATATTTCTACAAGCCGGCTTTCGAGCATTGGATCTTTGCATTCCAAGGACTTCGCCCTGAACTTTTTGATGAACGTTATCCCGTCCTCCTCGCGCTTCTGATACATCCGCGAGAGGTGGATAATTGTCACCTTTTCTTCCATCTGGAAGAACTTGGTATAGAACTTCTGGACCATGTCGTCCCAAGTCTTCACGGATCCGGCCTCCAACGTTCGGTACCACTTGTATGCTACGTTCCCCAAGGATTTTGGGAACTCTCGCATTAGCAATTTGGGATCAGCTCCGTATGGTCCCATGACATCGATGAAACGCATGACGTGCTCATGAGCGTTCCCGTTGACGTCCTCGAACTTGTCCCATTTAGGAGCCTTATACCCCACCGGGTTAGGCATAAGATAGATCTCCCGCGGGATGGGTGGATCGTTGTCTAGCTTCGGGATGATGGTATCCGCGAATGATTGGTGAGCCAGAATAGTGTCCATGCGCTTCTGCAGAGACGTCATGCATTCTGGAATGCTTCCCTCGGTAGCAGAAGGAGGGGTTGCCGCAGGCGGAGGCGACACATACGCCGCCGGAGGATTGGGGACATATTGGCCGCTCGCGTTACCCCAGATCGCCGTTGACGGAGGCAAGGGATACTACGACGCCGAATTAGGTACCAAAGCCGGAGGCTGAGGAGTATGAGCAGTGAGAGGCAACATCTGAGCCGTTGACCCCTGAATTGAAGGCAGCTGCGTAGTCGCCGGTGGAGTCTGTAGATTAGGGTTGGGAGGTGTGGTCGATACTCCCAGTCCTGGAGCAGTAGGGGCTCCTCCTCCTTGAGGGACGGCGGTGGCTGATGAAGGGTTTGGCGCGAGGGTGCCCAGAACGGCCAGGATCCGTTCTAGCTGCGCATACTGAGCTTTGAGAGCTTTCGCCTGACTTTGGACGGTGGCGTCCAAGGATTCTAGCGTCGGTGCCTCGCCGGGGGTCGTAGGAGTACGGCGGGTCTCCTCTCCCGAGGCAGCTTCGGTGGAAGGCGATCTGTTGCTGATATCATCCTCCTGAGACATGGTTGCTTTGGTTGGTAAGTTTCACGTCGGGTTCACCAAAATGTGCACAAGAGATTCCGGCGGGGAGACCTCCGTGTACACCGTATGTAGAGGATCAGAGATAGCACAGGAAGAGTTGGGTTGTGTGTAGGGAGAGAGTAAGGCAGTAGTAATGTTTGAGAGAGAGACAGAGGTTTGGCAGAGCTTCCGCGTACGGCCAGTGTGTTCTCCTTGTATGGAAGGGTTAACGTCCTATATATAGCAGGGAACGTGACCGTTGTAGTGTGGTTAATGCGCCCATTAATGGCGGCTTAATTAGCTTAACCACAACGGCACGTTCGTCCTCATATATAGGGACCGTTATAGCACGTTATGCGCGAATACCGGAACCGTTACGAGGTTGACCGGGTTTGACCGGATTGACCGGGTTTATGGAGCTCGTGCCAGAAATCTCTCAAAGCAGTTACTAAAGGTCGCGCGCGGGCTTGACTCGCACGCGACAGGACTTACTCTAGCCTCCAAACGACTAAGTCCCTACAAGTCCCGTGCAGTGGTATGCGAGGGCTCTGTCTCGCAGCCCCCACATGGATCAGCGCGGCTGGTGATCCAGTGTGTATGGAGCACAATATGGTGTGCTGGATGGTTGCCACGTGGCCAAGATCTGTCAGCTCAGAAAGCACTATCTACAGTTATCTTCCGCCAACGGCAACCACATGGCTTGCTGCTTCAACAAAGCACGTACCTTGATCAGCCATAAGCTGGAGCTGTTTCTCCCCTTGAACTTGTCGATCTTGGTCATCCCTCCGGTCATCTTCTCTGCAGCTCCTTTTCCAGATCCATAACCCCCAAACGCATGCTCCACCTTGATCAAGAAACCGTAGCTATGAATTTCACGGATTGTGAAACCCTAGCCATATAGCTCCAATTTGATCTTGGAACACCGCAACCCAAGCTCTGATACCAGGTTGTTATGATCTGGGCAGATCTTAGAGAACGATGAATACGATGAAACAAGAACATAAAAACACACCCGATATAACGTGGTTCACTTGAGATGAGCTAGCTACCTCCACGACCCGAAAAACCCCGTTTATTAGAGAGAAACACCATGAATACAATCCACACCGTAGAGCACGACCTATAGCCTTTATATACGCCTACTATACAGCTTGGTACCCAAGAAATACCAAAACCGAGTTAAACGAACAATGAACCAACTAATGGCCGCCTCCAGGATTCTCTTCGCACGAGAATATCTCTTCGCACGAAGGTCCCGTACTCTTTGCGCGAAGAGTCTGCTACTGCAGGTTGATTCCTTCGTCTCGTGCTTCTCCGTTTGGTCCGTTTCATGCCTCGCTTCATCGCCAACTCCTTGCCAAGCTTGAGTCCGTTCAAGGCACCTCCGAATTCCCAACAACTTGATCCATAGAACACCCTTACTCATCACAAAGATTAAGGATGAAAAATCAATCATGTCCATAATTTTTTTCTAGTGTGAATCAGGAGGTATCTTCCAGCCGGTAGTCAGAGACTAATACTCCTAACGTTTCGAGGTCACCGAAATGAGTTGACATTTTTAAATAAAGTCATTTTTGGTATGCAGACGTCAATGTTCAATCTCACCTCATATTTAAGGACCCAACTATCTACCAGTTGTGTCTAGTATGTATAGTTTCTGAAAAAAAATCTCCCGAAAATAAAAAAGTCAATCCCTTCCAGCCTTCCACCGATCAGGAAGTGGATAGATTCGAATATTTAGTTTCTGCAAAATTGATCTCGCTTGACGGACACGTGTGTTACCAATTACGGAAGGTGTTGCGTACAACTGCATCACTACATAAACGCTGGATGTTTCTTCAATCCGAAATCAGTCTCGCCATTTCTCTCTCGCGTCTCTGCTCTATAGTATTACCTGGAAATACAGAAACCGAAGTAGAGGGCTTTCACGAGAACAAAACAATCAGTGATGGGTATCGCTGCACTTCTCTCTCCTGACCAACTCCAATCCTTCAATTCTCAGGGTAATCTCTCCCCCCCTCTGAGCTATTTATAATTTATCTGTTGTTGTGTACGTTTTTGTTGTTGTTGAAGTTTAGAATTTGTACATGATTGGTGTTATAGGTTACATAATCCTGGAATCGTTTTCGACACGTGAAGAAATCGAAGCCATGAGGAAGAGAATGGAACAGTTGCTCGATGAGTTCGATCCTTCATCCACCGCCTCCGTCTTCTCTACCAAAAACCAGGTTTCTTTTTCGATCAGTTAATTAGGTCACTCTTTTGCTTCGATTTCCTTCTTGACTTGGATTTGCTGACTCAATTCGAGAGCTTGTCGTTGAATTTTTATTTCAGCAACGGACGTCGGATGATTACTTCTATGACAGCGTTGACAAGATTTCGTTTTTCTTCGAAGGTATTGTGTTTATTTTTGAGAATTCATATTCTGTTCCTAATCGTAAGTTTTACGAAAGTTCCAAGCTTTGAAGTCAATTCGGATGACGAAAAAATTGTTTTTTAGTTAGTCTCAAGTCCAGTGTTACCACAATTCAATCGGGAATTGGATTTCATGTTCCAAAACGTGGAACACCAGCGATCCAGATCGCATAATTTGGCGATCCATGTTTCGTTCACTATTTTAACCTAAAGTGTCTTATGTATAAGGGAAAATTAAATTTAGACATGTTAAGTTACATCTATTTTTGGAGTATTGACTTCTAAATATTGTATATATTGAGCAGTTTCATACTTTATGATTTGTGGAAAATAGTAAAACTCCTATAAAGGTATCCAAAGAAGCCTACCCTTGGCGTACCGAATTCCGTAGGGTATGGCGTTCCGCGATCTCGTTCCCGTTCCACGAACCGGAACGATCCACGTTCCAGGTAAATTAGGTTTTAACCTAGTTAGTTATGCTTAGGATGTCTGGAAATCGAAGGCAGTTAAATGTCTGGAAATGTAGAGATTTTGCAGCTGAAAAGGTCGCAAAATGGACCTCGGAATTGTATGGGGTATACTTTGATAACTTTATGACAGAGGAAATTGAAGTAATTGACAATAAAAAATTCTGGGTTTTGTTAAAAGATCCAACTTATAACCTATGAGTTTAAGCTCATATCAAAGATATATTGAATTTTCAGTTCAACTAGAGTTCGGGTAGGATAACTGTCACCTAAGTTTTTGGGTATGCGGGACATATCAAACATGATCTTAGAATATTTTATTTTAGTGGTGAAGATGAATTTCATCTCCATGGGTTTCTCGTGATGAGATGGGTGTGGTTGAGAGTGACACTTCTTCCTCTTTCTCTCCTTTAATCCTAGTTTCAAAAATTTGCTGCCAAGTAGACTGTTGCTGGAAACTAAACCAAAGAACGAATCATCATTGAACATTAAGTGATCAATGATGATTCTAGTTCGTTGTGTGACTCTAGTTAAGTGACCAAAGACGACATGAATTGCAATTAAGTTCAAATAGTTAGAAATGATTCTAGTTCGTTGTGTGTGTGTGTGTGTGTGTGTGTGTGTGTTTTTCGCTGGTCCTTTTCATGATTCTGTAGGCAGCACTTGGATACCTGATGAGAAGTTGGTAACCAAGCAATAAGTCTCCTAAAAGGCTCTGAGTCATACTAGGAAATTTTCTTTAAGACCGATTGCAATGATATAATAATCATGCTCAATCCGAAGTAGGTACACTGAAAAGAAACATTGAATTAAAATTCTCGGAACTTTCTGTATCTCACATCTCGTGCTTTCATTGAATTCGAAACTGTTTGTTTACTTCATTAAGTGCATTTTGTAAGATCGAATTTTACACACCAATTTGCTGAGAATATAAAGTGCAATATAACTATATAAGATTTCCCTTTTCTATCTGTTTACCCTAGCCTGCATTTTGTCTTAGTACGTTCCTTATAGCAATCCTGTTACCTGACCATGCTTACAATTGCTGTATATCTCGGCAGAAAAGGCTTTCAATGAAGATGGTAGCTTAAAGCAACCAAAGCAATTATCAATCAACAAAGTTGGACATGGTATTCAGTCGTTATTGTTCTTCTCATCCATTGTTTTTCTTGATTACAATAGTCTTGAATAGAGTGAGAAGTTTTGACTTCAGAATTCAAGAAAGTTTGATTTGATGCAATGATTGTTGTTTCCCTTCTTTTGTTGATGGCCGTCTTTTTTCTCTTATGTCCTTTATAGCACTGCACGACAATGATCCAGTCTTCAAAAGTTTCTCTTTATCGGATAAACTATTAGGCTTGTTGATTTCGCTGCGTTACATGAGGCCAGTGATCATTCAGTCAATGTACATATTTAAGGTATTCATTTATTCTTGTCTGTATTATCTCCTTTCTTTGTCCTTCCAGTGCCTGATCTCGTCTTTTTGGCTCGATAACTACGTGGTATCATCCTCTTATGTATGCTTCTGCTGAGAACTTTAATTGCAATAGTCTTTTATATACTGTTGCTTTACAAACTAATAATCTACATTTCTTTTTAGTTCCTTTTGTTAAGATAGAGCATAAAGTTACTGAATTCCGAACAATCCATTGCTTAGGGTTCTTCATTTAACTTTGGTCCTCTTTTCTTGCAATTTCTCGCGTAGGGTTTTCAGCATAAGCGATTAATTCTTCGTATTTTTTTTTGTTATTTATTAATTTTCCGCATGTCACTCTGAGATTTTGACTAGGCTCTTTCCCTGATTCATCCACTTGGTAGTCCGGTGATTTCTTAATTCTAGCTTCTGTATAGAAGTTATTTCTCGTATGTGCCAAGAGGAATACCAAATGAACTCTTGTCTCCATCAGTTCTTCTATAATGAAGTTCATTCTTCTTCTTGCAATTTCTGCGTACACAAACCCTACCTTTTCGAAAATTGGTCCATTTTCTGATGGAACTGTCAGAGGCCGTTGCTGGATCTAGCAAAGCACACGGCGTGGTCAGATGGGAATGGCTCCTGCTCCAAAGCAACCCTATTAGTTATGACCGATTTAATGTTCATTTTTTCCAAAATTTATGGATGAGCAAAATTTTGAAGTATAGTATTCTTCATGGATTTAGTTGGTGGTGTTATCTGAACCAATCTGAAGCTTGTCATTCGGTTGCCTTTTCTGAAGCAATCTGAACCCTGCAAATGGTTCAGATGAGATGCTTTTTGGCGATTCTACGTTATCATGACCCCAATATCTCGCTTAACCTAAGTAGAGGTTTGGGGGAAACATAGTACGCCCTTTGGAACTAAACGTTTATTTCTAAACATAGGAATAGAAGCACAATGACCTGTTCATAAATACTAGTGGATCTTAAAACCCGGCATAATGAGAGCTAAATGTATTTAAAAAGTTTACTATTGGACCCAATAATCACAAATCAATAAGACAACCATGCCACTCATGAATCTACTATTTTTTCTAAATAAACAGACCCTACACGAACACATGATTCACAATACATATAAAGCATCTCCAACTTCACTTTAAGATAAGCACGTCCTAAGAAATTCATATAGCAAATAACTTTTCAAAATCTCCACCTGAAAGGGGTAGAAAGGATAGGGGGTGAGTTAAAAGCTCAGCAAGTAATTCCAGTTCCCATGATGGTTAGTGGGATAAGAGAACATATCAAGAACAACTTGATAAAAATCATTAACTAAGTAAACATAAAACCATTATACATGACATTTCCACAACCCTTATAAAATATTCCTTCCCTTGGTTTACTTAGTCCTACCAAAGCCGTACCAGAACGAGGACTACCGGAACAAGTCCTCGTCCACCTGATCTCGTGGTGCAAACCTTATCGTGGTGCCCACACTGACCTTGTCTCGGTGTGAGGACATGTCCTGTAACAACGCCTTTTCAGGTTCGGGGTCGCTGTCTATTTTATCCCGACAGTAGGATTATGTGGTTTAGCATTTAATTCGTAAACATTTCTCATTCAAGCAAAAGTATTCCTTGAACAATTACTAAATAATTTATGTAAAGAATTACTTGTAAATCATGTAATTTCGATGTACGGGAACTGATATATCCAGTTCAAAGATAAAAATACTCGCATTATTGTCTTGTTACAATTATATTTCATATGCACATCACACACTCAGCATATGCATTATGCATTGAATGCATGATTTTAGCCTTTGATCGTCAATGTATAACTTAGTTGCCAATTCCTCCTCATGTGCATAATCTGCCCTATTTGCACCTTGGCCTTGATACTTCATTCCTAGGTATTCGATTGCACTCACTCTAAAGAGGCATCTTCCCAAGTCGATGTGCTCCCAGCCTCCCATCAGTTATCCTTAATATTGATTTATCCTACTGTACATAAAGATCCATTCTCTTTGCTAAGCATTGTCGCGATTGCTGTACTTCATGTTTTTAAAACATGGTGTTCACTATTTGGAAGGACAATGCTCTGGTGAACAACGTAAATATACAAGACCGTATATTTAGTTAAAATATCTTTGTTAGGTAAACTCCACAGTTGAGGACGCATGTTATTTGTCAAACTGAAAAAGCTTCGGAACTGTTCCAATATATTATGATCAGACATTTAAGTTTGTAGAATCTCTTTTCAAATTATTCAGGGACTAGCAAGGAGGTATTTGGGCTCATACAATTTCACCGTAGTACAGCAATCTGCCTGAAATTTAAACATCCAAAGAACAAGAGAATCAGATGCAGATCATTAACTCCAATGATAATTAGACATAGATGACTTGCCCTCTCGTAAAAGAACTTGGGGGCGCGGGGTACTTCACAGGGCTGGGTAACAAGAATGTTTTCAGATGACAATTGTTTCATGACGACATTCATCATGACTGGGGTTATGGTTTGGTGACAACGGGTTGTAGCATTTGTACAGCGGCTTTGAAGTTGCTGGTTTATGGTTCTGGGTTTGTGGTGAATCCATGGCTGGGATTGCGGGTGAGTTTGATTGGGCACTCTGGTTTTGGTGGGTTTTAATGGTGGTGGTTGATATTGCCAGTGTTGGAGTTGGTGGAATTCTGGTGCGAGTGGGCTGAAAACAAAGTGAGGAAGAGGGGTAATTAAGGGTGATTTTTTATTTCTTGGTATAAAAAAGGCAAGGCAAATCGGTATTTACGTGTATGTTTTGTCAGTTGACTAACTTGCCAGTAAGTGAAGGGTGTGTAAGTGTCACTAGTTTGGACGAAGTAAGGGTATGGGTGCCAGTGTAAATATGCCAAAATACAAGGTGGTTTCTTTCATTTACCCGTCTTCTTTTGTTTGACTCTTTTCAGTGATGTGTGTGACTTGAGTAACTGGTATTAGCTGACTTATTTTGCTGAGTGATATGCATAATATACAGTCACTGCCTCATTTTGATGTTGAGGTACTTTATTTCAGCAACCAGGAATAGGGGGTGAAGTGGTGCCGCATCAAGACAACTCATTTCTCTATACTGAGCCAACAACGTGCACTGGTTTGTGGCTGGCTTTAGAAGATGCAACCACAACCAACGGCTGTCTTTGGGCTATTCCTGGATCACACAAAAGTATTAGTTTCTTACCTTTAATGTTTAATTGCTTTTAAGCACCAAGAGAAGAGGGGGTACACAAGCTTACTGTTCTTCCACATCTTTACAGAAGGACTGGTGAGAAGATTCGTCAGGGATGAGAGCGGGGTCCGTTTTGATCGACCCTCCCCGTCATATGAACAAAAGGATTTTGTGCCTGTTGAAGTTAAAGCTGGATCATTGGTAGTCATTCATGGAGATCTTATTCATCAGAGGTCAGTACTCACATCTCTTCTCTATAATTAGAAGTTGTTTCACATTCCTTCACACACACATTGATATTCTATTGCTTGAATTGAGGTTACATAACCAGTCTTCAAGTTAGCTAGATTTTCCCATCTCAATGTTTTTGCACGTGTTTACCTGCAGTTTCGAGAATCAGTCTTCAAAGTCAAGGCATGCCTACAGTCTGCACGTGATTGATACTGTTGGTTGCAATTGGGCTCCAGACAATTGGTTAGTAGCTTACAGTTTACATGCTCTTACTTTTCATTCAACTTTTTACTGTTTAAATGAGCGAAATTGAGTTGAGTTCTATCTCTCAAATATAATTTTTCTCCCAGCCCATTTCAGGGCTTTGCAACTCGCTAATCTGAGGGCTAGAGCTTCACTCATCTCCACTGAAGCTGCTTTTTCTCTGAACCAGCCCCAATCAAGCACATTTCCTGAATCATCTCTCAACAACCATGCTAGATGAGCTTCCTTAAAAGTTTTACACCAACCTGCATCTGAGTTGCATTTTAAGACCCCACTCTCAGGTGCTCTCCATCTATTCTCAGTTTCACTCCTTCTCTGACCCTTCTTATTCTGTTGGGGTTGATCACTCAACTTTGGGTTCAAACCTTTGAGAATGTGACTGAATTCTCTTTGCACCTGGTACATAACTTGAATGGGATTTGGTAGCTTGTTGTCAAAGATACACCTGTTCCTCTCCTTCCAAATAATCCAGCAAGTAAAGATCTTCTTAACAACTACCTCCTCTGCCACTTTTTCCTCCTGCAATTCTATATTTTCAGCTAGCCAACCTTTCATATTGTGAATATTTCTGGACATTTCAGGATTCAACTAACCCAACCCAAACCAGATGGGGTGGGTCCAATGGCATCCAAAAAGACAGTGTTCTGAGGTCTCTCTTTTTTTCCTTGCAAATTTCACATAACTCACTAATCTTATACTTTCTGGCCTTCAAATTGGTGTTTGTTGCAAGAGCCTCTCTACTCATCCTCCACCAGAATTGCTTAACTCTAGGTGGTAAAGGGGCATGCCACAAATTCTTCCAATATTCTTTTGTAAATCTAAAAGAAGAGGAGGCCTTACCCAAGTCAACATATTTAGCACTCTGCACTTCTTTGCTCAGTTGAGTAGCCACTCTTGCACCTGTCTTGACTGAAAATACACCAGATTCTTCATGAGGCCAAATTATACTATCTTCCTTGTCATTTTGAGAAATAGGCACTTGCAAAATAGCTTCAACTTCATCTGCTTTAAATTTCTTTTTCAAAACAGACACTCTCCACCTTTTGGTGCTGTGATTGATAAGCTCAGAAACTCTAAATTTTGCGTTTCCTCCACTGTGTCAACTTTCATAGACTTGAATATTGGAATCCACCTCTTTTTAGAAACTTCAATAGACTTACCATTTCCAACACACCATGAAGCTTTCTTTTCAAGTAAAATTCTTCCCTTTAAGATGCTTGTCCAAACCCAAGAGGGATTATTTCCTTTAGTAGCAGAAAATAGATCCCCATTAGGAAAGTGTTTTGCTGTCATAACTTTTGCCAACAGAGAGTTTGGATTTTTAATAATCCTCCAACAGTTCTTTGCAAGCAAAGCTTGGTTAAAACTCTGCAAATGCCTAAAACCCATGCCACCTTCCCACTTTGGCTTTGACATTTCATTCCAGTTGACCCAGTTCAGTTTGCCTCCTTTTGGATCTCCTCCCCACCAAAACTTCCCTATTAACTGAGTAATCTTTTGCACAACTTTCTTTGGATATTCCACACAGGACATAGCATAACAAGGTATGGCATAAGCTATTGCCTTTAGAATCACCTCCCTCCCGGCTTGAGACAAATTCCTCTTCTTCCATCCTTGTAACAAATCTTCAATAATGCTCACAATATATAAGACAGAGCTTCACTTCTAGGCTTCCCCCAAAATGCAGGAAGGCCCAAATACTTAACCTTCTTATCTAAGGCTGGAATTTTGCATAAAAGAGAGATTTCATTCTCCATTTCGAACTCTGTATTGGGAGAGAATAAGATCCCTGATTTGTGAAAATTAATTTCCATTCCAGAAACCTCCCCAAAATCTTTAAGAATTTGCAAAAACACCTCCACTTCTTTAGTTTTTGATTCAAGGAATACCAAGGCATCATCAGCAAAAAGTAAGTGATTCAAACTAACCTTCCTCCTTGAAATTGAAACCCCTTTTAGCATTCCTCTCCTTTGAGCTGATTTCATTTGTCTGGAAAAGACCTCCATCATTATCACAGAGAGGTAAGGAGACAAAGCTCCTTGCCTCAACCCTCTGCCTGGAATGAAACTTTGACTCTCTTTTTCCATTAATTTTGATAGACATAGTTGTAGTAGTTACACATTGAATCACCAATTTCACCCATTCCTCATAAAAGCCAAACTTAAGTAGAACATCCTCCAAAAAGTCCCACTAGACCCTGTCATAGGCTTTGTTGAGGTATAGTTTTAGAGCCAAGCAACCCTTCTTCCCTTCCTTTTTGTGTGTAATGAAGTGAAAGAATTCCTGAGCAATGATGATATTGTCTTGAATCAATCTTCCTGACACAAATGCTGATTGTTCTTGAGAGATGAGTTTGGACAACACCATCTTCATTCTAGTAGCCAAAATCTTCGCAATCACCTTATAAAGAAAGGTACAAAGAGCAATTGGTCTATATTGTGTAATCTCCTCAGGATGTTGCACTTTAGGAATGAGTGATAACACTGTTTTGTTGATACTCTTCGGCATCACTTTGGAGGAAAAGAAATTCTGGACAGCCTTAACCACTTCACTTCTAATAATTTCCCAAAAACCTTGATAAAAGTAACCTGTGTACCCATCATAGTCAGGTGCTTTAGAAGGATCAAAACTAAAGACCACCTTTTTTATCTCATCTTCCTCAGGTACAGAAAGAAGCCTCTCATTTTCCTCAGTAGTTACTTCTTGAGTTACTTCATCTAACATAGAACCCCAGCTTCTTTGACCCTTTGAAGTGTAAAGATTCTGATAGTAGTCTTTGAAACTCTTAAAGATCAAGTCTTCATCTACAATCCACTGGTTCTCTCCTACTCTTATCTTGTTGATGGTATTCCTGTGTCTTCTTTGGATGGTGGACAAATAAAAAAACCTCGTATTTTTGTCTCCACTTTTGAGGTAGTTGACTCTGGCTTTTTGCATCCAATACTTCTCCTCTTTCTCCCATAACTCATTAATTTGAATTTTTAATTCCTCTTGAATCTTCCAATTTCCAGTATTCAAAGTCTGAGATTGAATCACCATTAGCTTTTCCTTGCACTTTCTAAGTAACTGAACAAGAGTTTTCATGTCAGGTACATTTGAATTGTGTTGCCAGCTTTTCATCACTACCTCCTTGCAATCTTCATACTCCAGCCAATTCATATCTAACTTGAACTTTTGAGGAACTCTGTTACTCACAGGATTTGTGTCAATCACTAAAGGAGAATGGTCTGACCCATTAATGCACAGCCTTTTTAACACAACTCTAGGATTAGCTACACCCCAATTTGTAGAATAGAAAGCCCTATCAATTAGCTCTCTTACTCCATTAACTTCTCTGTTATTGCACCAAGAATAAACCCTGGGAATTCAATTCCATAAGATCACAATCAGAGACAAACTTCTTGAATCTATTCACTCTCCAAACCTGGACTTGGGATCCTCATCCTTTGTCTTTCTCATGTAAATAATCAATGCAATCCCCTATCAATAAACAAGGTTCCTGTATTCCTTTAATCACAGCTTTAAGATTTTTCCAAAACAAACCTCTCTGTTGAGCCTTTGAAGGGGCATAAATGAATATCCACACTTCCCACACATTGTTTTTCACTTCTATTCTTGTGGCAATTGTATTTCTGTCACTCCACAGAATTTCAATATTTAAATTGTTCACCCACCACAATGCCAAACCACGTGCACCATTAGGACTCACACAGTAAGAGTTTGGAAATCTCAACCTCCTTTGAATCGTAGTAACTTTAAAGTTTTGATTTTTTGCTTCGGACAAAAAAACAAAACTAGGGAGATGGGTTGAACACAACCCTCGGATTCTCTGGACTGTCAGGTTACTCCCCAAGCCCTGACAGTTCCAGCAGATTCCTAACATGGACCTTGTGGCTGTTCAAGGCCAGCCACCACCGACATAGATTCAACATTCTATTCCTCCAATTTATCAAGCCTCTTCAATTCAGCATTCACATCTTTGTATAAATAAAGTTGTTCAACATGAACTGAAGACATTACCTCATATCTCGCGTCATCATCGTATTGTTTATCCACCAATCCTACTTCTGCCACTCCATTGTCTGTTCCTGTGTAGATCCTTAAGCCTCCCACATTCTTGCTGATCCCATTCTTTGCACGAATTGCTTGCACTTTCCTCGCATAACCAGCTTCTGCCAGAAGTTCCTCCTTCCTCTCTGCAACTCTTTCCGGTTCTATCTCCTTCTCCCATCTTCTTCGTTTCGCTTCAGGAGCAAAATCACCAGTTACCCCTTTTCTTTTCAAATTGACGAACTTTGAGAAGACCTGCGACAGACCTATATCCAAATAAGGGTTTCCAGGAATAGTATCATTTTGATCTTTGTTTTTGTTGTCTTCATAACCAGGGGTGTTTTTGTCTTAAAAAATTTTCCGGCTCCATTTTCTTGGACTTCTAGGAGCCCATATCAGTTCCTTTGTTGGGCTTTCTGGTTCTTCCACAAAATATAGCTGGCCCATACTATTACCCACTTTGGGCTTCACCGTCAAGTCCCGATCCAATATAAAATCTTCTGAGCATTTACCTTCTTTTACTTCATTAATTTTACCCCCTGTAACTTCCAAAATTCCGTCGTCTTCCTCCTCTAAAACCCTAATCCCTTCTTCATCCTTATCTCGTACCGGCATTTGGATTACTCCAACAGATTGCTGTGTCACCTCCTCTTCCGTACTAATACTCATATTCTCGTGCACCTCCTTTCGTACTATGTCGTTTTCCAGCACGCGTTTTGTCTCACCTGATTTTGGCGATTTCTCCCCCGAGTCTCCTCCGCTGGCTCGCTTACCTCCGGTTTTGACTCTCCTACAACTTCACTCAACCTTGATTGAACATCACGCGCCGCCTTGGACATCGTCGTCTTCCATTTTTCTCTGAGTAAATCTTTTCTCTCCTGTTCCTTGTCCTTCTCTGATTTGCTAATCCGACGATAATTGACTCTCAGATTGTCATCATAGCCAGATTCCTCTCCCTCTTTCTTTGTTGCAAATCGACATTGATGATTAGTGTGCCCTATTCTGCCACATCGATAGCAGACGCTCATACCGGAAATTTACCCACACATCTTCCCCCTCCGGTTGAGGCATGAAGAAACCCCTTGGAAGGGGATTATCAATCGGAATGAGCAATTGAATTCTAAAATATGGTTTAATTCCGAACACAACAGGTTTTACTCCTTCTGTTTGAAGGATATCTCCAATGAGACCTCCGATTCGCTCCGCGTTACCAACTGACCTCTTCTCCGGCGGAAGTCCTCTCACCTGTACCCAAAAAGGGCACCGCGAAAAATCTACACAGCTCAGATTCTTTCCCAGATGCCAACTCTTGAGTTGCAGCACTTGATTTCCCACCAGCCATGGCGATTTCTGTAAAATCCTTTTGTAATCTTCACTATCAGAGAAGCAAAACACAAATAGATTTGGCCCAAAGCCATCTATCGTCACCGTTCCTCGTAGATTCCAGGCTCCCTGAACCATGCTCTTCATTGTGTTCGTTCCAACCTCGTTGCTATAATACAGTTTACCGACTAGCGTAGTCGCCTGAAGCTGCCGGACCGCTTCTGGATCATCTTCCAACTCCAATAGGAGTTCTTTCGACATTTTTGTTGCTACAAACCCCCTTTTGAGATCTAAAGAGACTTATAAGAAGAAAAACGGAGGTAAAAACAGGGGGACACAGGAATTGGGAAAAGTTCCGGTCACACACCGGAAGGAAATAGAGAGAAAAAGGAAAAAGACAGAAGGTCAAAACGACCTGAGATATTTCCGGCAATGCACCTGTTTGTCAACCTCTTTACAAAATAGTAGTAATCATGAACCAATGAACGGAATTCATCAATAGATAGATAAATAAATAAATAATCATAATCAAGAACCAATGAGGTCCAACATTCTGGGAAAAAGAAACATTGAGAACAATGAACCATTGGCCCTGGAAACTGTAAGGACACCCCTCCAGAGTCCAGACGAGCATCGGCTAAATGGTATGGTTTGTCTTCGATGTTGATCATTACGGAATACCCTCTTACCAAGTTTTTTATGACATCATTATTTATTTATTTAATTGTTTTTCTTTTCCTTTTGGAATTCTGGTAGTCTTCATTGACCAGATTTATCATGTTGGTGACTGGTGAATATTTTCTCCATGATTGTTTCAGGATCAGAAGGAAAGTTGACCCTGAGCCGCTCTATGTTTCTTGACTTCTGTTTGTGGAACCAGTTTGCGTGCATCCACTTAGCGGCCAGTGCAGTAGTGAAGTAATATATGCCCTACCAGTTTCCCGTATGTTTCTCCCATACGGAAGTCAATAGAATACATGCAGTTCAGTTCTTGAATCATATTTCTCTGTGTTTTTCTTCTTAGACATTGTTTTTTTAGAAGAATCTAGCTGACTTGTATTTGTATTGCAACTTGTAACTGTTATATGCAAAATCGAGGTTCAACCCCATATCTTTTTTTTTTTTGTTTGTGTGTGTGTGTGTGTGTGTGTGTGTGTGTGTGTGTGTGTGTCTCTCTCAGAGGAACTAGATCACAGACAAGCCACGGTTTGGGTCGCTTACCGTAAGTGACTGTTAAGTCAAGACAGACTAAAATTTATTGTGAGGTCACATATTAGAGTTAAGTTCTCATAGGAGAAGGGGCTTAGGGCTAGGAAAGGACACAAACAACCGTAACTCGAGTACAAATTGCATTTTCACAGGACCTGAATAGTAGGATATATGTGGCATTGCTTTCTGATGATGAGATGAAATCATGAAGCTCAGCTCTTTTGGGTGGTTCCTTCGGCCATTATGCCAGCCCATAGCGAGAGGGTAGGCATGGCCTGTTCCCTTGACAGGCCTAGGTGATGGGTCGGAGCTTTGGTGCTCTGAAGTGGAATTCTGACTTGGTTAGCCTTGAATGAATATGTAACTGAAACTGAACAGTTACGGGTTGGAGCTTTGACGCTCTGAAGTGGGATTTTGACTTGGTTAGTCTTGAATGAATATGGAACTGAAAATGTCCTGGCTTGACTTTTCAACTGGTTATTGGATAATTGTGACTCGGTGATTTAGATAGCAAAAAGATATAATTTTTTAATTTTTTTTTTCCGTAGTATTGTAGAGTAAAGTTTACTTTATAAGACTATACTAAAAGTTACATAATTCTTGTATCGTTTTGCTATCAAATCACCAGATAAAGTGACCCAATAAATAATGACAAAAAATAAAGTATGCTAAAAGAGAAAAAATAGAGATACCAGTACAGTGCATGCACAAGGTAAACAAGTCATGAAATTTGCGAAGGAGTCAGTTTATTCATTCAAATAAGAAAGACATGAATAAACTGATCCGGAACCTGGAAAACAACCACAACCACCACGGTTGATTCCGACTTGCGAGGATCCCCCGGGCAGTCGCCAACGTCAGCGTACTCATGATTTGGGAAAGCACCACACATACCAGTCCGTTTCTTCTCTTTAGCCCCCTTTGGGTGGGCACGGTAATTAAGAAAATTGTGTCATTTATTATTTTGTCCCTACTCTTTTTCTATATTCCTCTCATATCCTCCTCTCTGCATGACCTTTGAATTTGTGAAGAACAACAAACCACCTCCAACACAGCCACCAGTCCTCCACCATCGCCAATCCACCACCAGCCAACCACCACCACCACCATCAGACCTCCACCACAACCAGACCTCTACCACCACCAGTCAACAACCACCAACAACAACATAAACTTGCAGATCCAACCATGTATTTACACAACCAAGAAAAGAATTACTTCTTCAATTCGTTTCTGATTACACGGATCGAAGAAGAAACGAATTGATTTGTGATGATTTTGACCATACCAGTATCAATTCGTTACTAAAATTACACAGATCAAAGAATAAACTTACAAATAGAAGAAAAAATCAGAAAAGGAAGAAGAAGAGGAAAAGAAGAAGAAGAAGAAGAAGAAGAAGAAGAACATAGCAATTCGCCGGAGAGCAGAGACCCGGTCGCGACCACCGCCGCCTTGCCATGCCTCCTCACCGGAGAAGACCCAGCTACCGCCTGGAGAGCAGTGACCCGGTCGTCTGCAACACCGTCGAGATTCCATCGAGAACGCCCAGATCACCGTCGATCAACTGTCTCTTTCCCCTTCTTCTTCCTCTCCCTCCCTCTATCTTGCTCAACCCCTACATCTGCGTCACTCTCTCTATCCAATCTAAAAATCTTATCTACAAAATGAGTGGTGATAGTGAGATGTGGGAGAAGAAAATTGGTACGGTAGGATATGTTGAAATGAAATGTGGGGTATTATTGTAAGGGCAAAGTGGTCATTGTCCATTATTAAACATGGCAAAAGAGGAAAGGGGGAGAAAGAAAGCGAACGTACTATGAAACCCTATTAGGGTATTGAAGGAGATGCAGAGAATACGGTGGAACAAATGTGAATGAACCGACTTGGTTAATTGCATTAGAAGGATCGAGAAGGCTTAAATACATTTTCTCCAACGTGGTTCTGAGGATACGAACAGATTACTACACTAATACTACACTCTGGTCCTTAGACAATTACATAATGACAGAAAGGCCCCAAGGCCCATAACTTGAGATAATTGTAGATTTGCTCATTGTCTTTATTTCTTCAGCTAATACCCCTTGCAAACTCATGGTGGCTGAGCATGGACCATGAGTTTGTTCTTGAGTTCTAGAAAGTGTGGAGTTGAGAGCCCCTTGGTGAAGATGTCTTCTATTTGATGTGAACTTCCTACAAAAGAAACACACAAGTCACGACGAAGAACTTTTTCACGAACAAAATGGTAGTCAAGTTCGATATGCTTGGTTCTAGCATGCTGTGTACAAGGAAATCCTGGGAAGAGATCCAAGTTTACACCTCAAGTAGGGGATAAGATCAAGAACAAGAACACATAAAGATGTAGGGTAGTGAGTAGGGAGAGAGTAAGCACTTGTAACAGTTCTTGAGAGAGAGACAATGTATCAAGTTAGACAAAGGATTCAAGAGTTGCTATTGAAGGCAAGTGTTCCTATATATAGTGGGGGAAGTGACCGTTGTGGAGGGGTTAATGCGCCCATTAATGGCGGCTTAATGACCGCCTCGTAACGACACACTCGACCGTATATATAGGGCACATTACGCACCAGTTCCGCATATGCAGGGACCGTTATGAGATCAACCACATTTATGGGACACGTAATCCTTGAATCTCTCAGACAGTTACCAAGGGCCGCGCGCCAGAGTGGTTGTTGCTCTCGCGCGACGTTCCTTACTCTAGCCTCCAAACCACTAAGTCCCTACAAGTCCCGTGCAGTTAGTACGCGAGGGTGGCTCTGTCTCGCAGCCCCCATGTGGATAAGTATGAGCAGTGATTAGGAGTATATGGAGCACAGTCAGATGTGCTGGATAGCTGTCTCGTGGATGATGATGGATCTACACAGAATACACTATCTACATTATCCCCCTTTTGCGCGAATGTCACGCGCGCATTTGCCGTATAATCGCGCAAAATCAGCCGTGCGTGGTCCCCACGCAAATCTTCGTATTAATTTGAATAAAATTCGAATCCCTAGCCCCCAGATATAGCCATAATTGCCTAGAGTTTTGAAACATCGTATAGCTTTTAACGAGGCGTGGCTGTTGCGAGGCTAACCATACGCCATCCACATATTCTCGACGACTTTCGAGGCCAGAACAACTCAGGTTGATCTGATAGGTCGCCAACTTCGCCAGTTATCAAGGTAATGCTGACTCAGCAAATGTCAGCAGTCGCGACTCTTGAGGCTTGAGGACTCTACTTAAAGCGTTTTGCCTCAACAATTAAAACTTTTCCACCATCGTTGCTACTGAAATTTTATGAGCCAGAGAGAGAATCATTAGCAAGGAGTCAAAATCTTTGATCAAATTCTTGACCAAATCACCCAAGCAGTTCAAGCACTCAAACATCAGCAAGGTTAGTGATTCTCCCCCTTTACTCGTGACTTGACCAAATCAACATCGTTGCTACAAATGTTTTCCCTTTTTGTTCTTGCCATGCAGCCCGATCTGGGTTTGAGTTTGATGTTCATACTGTTATTTAGAATGTTCTTCGATGCTCCCGTACTTCACAAAAGTGTTGATCTTCAAGTCTTGTTTTTCATATGCTTATTTGTGTTATAGAAATGGCTCCCAAGAAGTCGAATAAAGAGGCAGCCGATCTACCCGAACTCAGCAACGATCTGTGGTGCAAGGCTCCTTATCTGGGTGGAGATGACTTCTTCCTTCCAACTATCAAAGGGAGCACCCTTCAAGAACCTCCAGTGGAGGACGCCCTGCAACTGATGCCTGAGGCAGAGAGAGAGAGAGAGGACTGGGATTTGGCAAGTACCCAGGATTTGTAGAGGCTTGGCTTCAAAGCCAACTTATACCCTTTCACTGACGTCATTTTTCAGTCCTTCCTGGAAAAGCTCGACTAGATGGAGGAATGGATTGAGTTCATTCTTGATAATTACGAGAAGGTTCTAATGAAAGCTGAGATTTACCATGCCATTCGTGCGACGAAGGGGCCCAATCTCAAGGTTGACCAAGATATGCTGAGAGTCCTATTCTCCAGGTACTCCAAAAAGAACCATACCTTTCATTTTCCTACCTTTGAAGCCGCACCTACCCTCGAAGATGTGGAGGTCTTGTTGATGCTTCCAAGTATGGGGGCTTTCGACCCTTTAGACAAGTTGGAGTCTGATGAGGAGCTTACTCTCTTCACACAAATGCAAGAGTGCATTGCGGACATGAAGAAAGCTTCCACAAGATGGAAACCTAACACGATTACCCCTTGCGAGACTTACATGTCCGTTCCCTCCGGCGCGAAGAACATATGGTCGAAGTGGATTATGTACTTCTTCAGAGACTACGCTAAGCTGAAAATTATCCAGGAGTTACAAAGACGCGGTAATCGCCACCGAAGGGAAGGGTGCTAAGTGGACGCTATGCAGCTTCTTGTGCGTCTGGCTGTCGCGCTACCTCATAGACAGGCATGCTCGCGACGGGGTTTTCACTCATGTGCTCACCCATGCAGTGAAGCTTTCATTCGGCCAGAAGATTGCTCTGGGGCCCCTGGTCTTGGGATCTTTGTATCACCTGCTAGACTTGGCCGCGACCCACGTCGAACAATCACAAGGAAGAGTCGACGTTGTGTCCTTTGCGAACACTACCTTCGTGACCATGTGGGCTTTCGAGCGATGGCCTTTGTATGCTCCAGTCCCTTCGGAAGTAGAGCCGTGGAACGCGCCCAACTCCAAGCATCAACACAAGTGTCCTCGTGCGTGGCGTTGGTTTAAAACCAAAAGCATCCGCCTCACCTTTTCTCTGGTGTGCGACGACGTGCGATACTTCAAAATTAGACCCTACGCTGCCCAGCTGGATAACATTGTTTTCCTGGAAAAGATGTACCTAGAAGAGGACACCAAGTTCGAGCCTCAACTCATTACCCAAGGAAACATGTGTTATGGGAGGTATGTGAACTGGTGTAGGAGAGGGTATCTGCCTGCCCTTGCTGAGTATGCGCCTAGCCCCGAAACTTCTGCCTATGAACGCATAACAGTTCACTATGATCCAATCCGCGTGAGCCCTCAGTTAGGTTTCGATGCCACCGCGCCGCCCTTGTGGTATGATTACATCGTTAAAGGCTGCTATGACGGGGTACTCTATGGGAAGAGTAATGACCTTCTTATTGCTGAACTCCCGCTGACTCAACCTTCTGGAGAAAGACGAGGACGGAATACATCAGGTTGGATTGCTTTCTGGAAAACGCAGACTCGCCGTTTGGTGAAATCTCAGGCTCAGCTCCAGGCCAACAAAGCTCCCGCAATCAAAGAATATCCCTTTAAGTCTTCGGGAGGCGACGCGATATGGCTATTACTCCCCGTTGGATAGGAACCATCACTTGTGCGCGCAACAGATCCTTAAAGAGAAGACTGTCATAGTCAAACATAACTCGTTGAATGCAAGGACCCAATATGCAAGAGACTTCAAACGAGTATGCCTGAGCACCTTTGCTTTTCCCTTTCTTTATCAACAATGCAAATTCTAATTTGTTCTTCTCGTCTTGTCATAGTGCTGTTTGAGACGCTTCGTGTCTAGGGATCGCAGCGAGGGCTTTCTTGACTACTGCCGCGCAAAGAAGATCAAGCCCAACAATCCCATTACTCCAGAGATACCCATGGATGCAGAAGTTCAAAAGGTGATTTTTCGACGAAATCCCAAGTATAGGATATCGCTACAAGTAGTACCCGAGTAAGAACGGGGTCGATTTCCACAAGGATTGGGAAATAGAATAAGCACTCTAAGCTAACAAATATACTAAGTAACTAACTAAATTAAAGTGCGACGAAAGTAAATTTCTCAAAGGCTTTATAGCTAGCCAAGCTTCTAAATCAACCAAGATAAACTTGATGGAGCAAGGATATTTGTTGAACAATTCAAGAAACTAAGCAAACAACAAGTCGATTAAAGAGAATCTAAAACTTGAAAAACAGTTTGTAGGATTGAGAAAAGAGTTGGTCTTAGTTGAATCATCTAGGTGTGTTGTGCATGAATCCAACACCCAAACGATATTACAAGGAGATGTGTGGATTCTAATGTCAAATCCAAGTATGATTCATGAGTAACACTAGTGGAATCCAAAACTAAGTTGTATCAACTATCAAGTATGTGTATTCAAACATAAATCCACATACAAGATGAAGCTACAAATCGGATTTGTATTCCAACGCTTGTTCAATCATGAATCACAAGAGGAACTTCTCAACTCATTGATTCAACAATTGAATCCACACCCAACGCATCTAGATTCATCAACTTCAACCAACAACAAACTTAGCTACTCGTGACTAAGAGATATCAAGCCTATTCATGAACATTTTCATTCAATTCAAGTTCCAACTCAAGAATACACAAGCTGTTCTCCAATTTCAACTAAAAGTAGCCAAGTAACCCAAAATCATCAACTAAAAGTAGCCAAGTAACCCAAAAAATGAAGAACAAGCTAAGAAAAATGAAGAACACTATGAAGAACAACCTTGAATCTGACCCAACTCTTCCCTTAGGTGTTCTTGGCTCCGAATTTTCTCAAAACGAGCACGGAATCACCAAGAACTACCCAGAAATCGACCAAGGGCGAGAGAGAAGAGAGAGAGGCAAGGGTTAGTCTTAGAATTTTCGTGAGGTGAGAGAGAGAGCTCTTCAATCTTCATTTTCGGCTTATATAGAGGTTGGGGAAGGGTTTCTTGGCGTCCAAGGAGTGATCTCCACCATCCAATTCATCTAAATCCATCTCTATCATTGATTTTTGGAACCTTCATGAACCCTAGGTCGAATTGGGGCTTTTTGATTTGTTTTGTCTTGGGCCAAATTGAGAGGTCATATAGGTAGAGCTCGGTCTTGGGAGCGTTTTGGGATCAATTTTAGCCAATTTGGTGGAGAATTGAGGCTAGGGTGGAGCTTTGAAGAGCTTGGGTGAAGCAACAATGGAGGAAAGTGGGTTTTCTTCATTTAGGCATCGGGGAGAGAGAGAGAGAGATGTGGCTGGTGGTACTCAAGTTTGGCCGAAATTGCACTCGGCTCCCCCCACGTTTGCAAGACGTTTTTAAAATATCCCCTTGCTGTTAGAACTTGTTCATAACACTCCTTAAAACGTTTAGGAAATGGCAACTATACCCCCAATCCGTTAGAAACTTCTTTATTTGGCCCTCAAATGTAACTTTAGCCTTCCAACTCAGTCTCTTTGACTCTAGCTCTTCAATTTTTGGCCTCTAACTTCTATTTTCTTCTCACTTGGACCCATGAATCTTCACTTTGGTTGCACATAAGAATCTCAAATCTTCAAATCCCTTCAAATTAAGTCCTCCAAGCTTCTTTAATTCATTGTTTTGCCCTCCTAGGATAGTCTCTTGCGTTCCAAATCACGATTTCACCTAGAAAATGAGAGAAAAACAACCAAAACTACAAAACAAGCATAAGTCTAGAAAGAGAGATAAAATAGATCAATTACACATATTAGCAAGTTATGAAGAGTTCCTTAACATACTATAATATGCAATTTTAAGTCGTTAACAGTGATTTCAAACGCGCTTGAGGCTTTCCGCGTGCCACACGTCAAGGGGATGAAGAAGAGAAGTGCTGATGAGTTTGGGGCTAGTGACGCGAACGCTCAGCAATCGAAGCGTCCCAGAAGAGAACCTGTTGCCAAGGAGGCCATTACTCAAGCAAAGAAAGCCCCTCCTCCAAAGAAAGCTGTCCCTGCAAAGAAAGCTTATACGAAGAAGACATTCGTCGCGAGAGAAGGTAATCAAATCACGTTCCCACTAAGTTGTGAAAAGTTCCTTGTCTTGATACTTAATGCTTCCCTTGTCACAGAAAGCAATAGTCCGGACCAAGAGCCAGTAATTTTAACTGAGGAAGAAGCGATTGAAGAATCGAGAGTTATGGATGAGGAGAGAGAGAAGAGAAAAGGAAGAAGAAGATCGACAGATCCAAGAAGCTTCGCAGAAAAGTGTTGAAGAACAAGGGCCTCCCTCGCGCCCAACTGCTAGTCAAGTGCAACATGTGTGCCCCTCTACTGTTCAGATGCAACAAGCACAAATGGCCTTCCATGACCTTACTGGTGATGAGGATGAAGAAGGTACGATCTTTAAATTCGCTCTATCGCACCATGAACTTATCTTGCATGCATTATATCATGGGGTGTCTAGGCATGATATTCGCCCCTGGTTAGTAGCTCAATGTGGAGAATCTTCAGGTACCAATACTTAGTGCTGCCATGCTTCATTTTACTTTCCAGTAATGATAGTGTCTTATATGTGATCACAATATTCCACACCCATCAGGTCATGAAAAATTAAAAGGGATTGATGATAACCTTTGCGCATATACTCCATATGAAATTGGAAAGAGTGGGTATCGAAACTCCATAAGATTTGATAGCGTATATTTTTTTTTGCTTATTTTACTCTGAACTAATCTGTGAGCTTTTCTTTGTAGACGATGCAGATCCATTGATACATAGGTCCCGCCGGCTCCACGGTGGTGTTGTTCGCGTCCCTCCGTCTATCATTGAGGCTAACCAGGAAAGCCAGGAAGACGTGACTATGAGGGAGAGAGCTGATGTCGCGCCTCAGGGAACTATTGATGATGGAATGGTTGATTCTGAAGGTAAGCGTCTCAAAATCATTGTTGAGCAAGAGCAAGAGCAAGAGCAAGGGAAAGAGCAAATTCTGGCTCAGCAGGTAAAGATCACTTCTCTTCCAGAAGCTGATTTGCGCGATGTTCCCAAAGCTTCTCAAAGGGAAATTGCCGCAACTCATGAAGTTCCATCGGGTGTCGCTCCTGAGAGTGCTCTGCAAGCAGAGGTCGCCGCTGAAGTCACCTCTAATGACAATCGTGCAGATGCTCCTCTGAGTGTGGATGGAACAGAGTCTCCTTCCACCAATCAGGAAGCTGTTCCAGCTCACGAAGCTCAGAAACAACACACTGAAGAAGTTGTGGAAGGGTCCACCGATGCGCCTGCTGCATCTGGGGCTGCTTCCCTGAACTGGGTAGAAACAAGGGATAGTACTCAACCGGATGCGACTGATGTCGAGCAAGATGAGCATATGGAGGAGGCTGTTAATGAGTCTATATAAACGCCAGCCCATAACACGTCTCCGAGGTCAACCGCTCCTGCGGAAGCAATTGCGAAGCCAAGAGCCACTCCTACAGTATCCCGCTCAACCACTGTATCTAGGAGCCAAGACGAAAGGCTGCATCTTTCTGACACCCTTCTCGAAGAGTCGCATGGTGAAAACTAAGCACCTGCTCTTGATTTGGAAGTGATGCTTGCCCAGAACCCTTGGGGAGCTTGGGCTGCGCAAGCTTTTGATGCCATCGGCGCGAACAAACACTATGTCATACCTGAAGAGTACTTCACACAAGAAGCCCATGTATATAGAAGAATGACTGAAGCCGGTGCCTCCTCAAGCGAGAAAGTGGCATCGACCCCCATTCCTTCTCTTCGTGAGATGGTCGAAGGGCTTGGTAAGTACCTTTAGAGTACATAACTTGTGATTTTTAGCCTTTAATGCATAGCTAAGTCGTTATGCCTCTATTAAAATGCAGGTCTGAGCGAGTCATGTCTCAAGTGGCTGATGGAGATAAGTCTTTCCTTCCCCACGACCTTTTCAAGGGAAATGGAGCTGACTTCCATCGAAAGAAGGGATATTTTTATTGAAGTAGCCAACCTTGTGGAGATGATAGATGATGCAACCCCTGCGAGTGTATCTCACATAAAGGTACAATCTTTACTGGCGAGGGTGCATGGCATTCAACATATTTCGCAAGACAAGTTGAACCTCGACTTTCTTGTCCAGAGGTTAACAAAGAGTGCTAACGACGTCAATCTTAGGTTCGGATATGAGGCCTATCTCTTAGAAAATCTAAGACTTGCCAAACAAAAGGAAGCTATTTATTAAGCCATCAAGCATTACAATGAGGCATTTGAAAAGCATAAGCAAATGAAGCAGCAACTAGCTGTATTGGAAGAAAAGTCCATCCCTTTAGGCGCTCAGGACTCACTTCTGAAGAAATTGTTCCAACGAAACTAGTTTAGCTTTTCTTTGATGTATGAACAATGTCTCTTTTGTTTTTGTTGGCTGAAACTCAGTTTGAATATTTTGCCCTTGTAAAGCTTTGCTGAATTGGGCGCATTTATGTTATCAAACGTCCTTACCTTTTGCTTCGCGGATATGAAATCGCTATGCTATCTTGCTTCAGATAGACTTACATTGCTTGTATCGCTTTTGCATATGGCTGCTGTCCATACGGATAACCTTTAATCAAGAATATTGCTATCTATAAAAATAAGTTGAGTAACATTGCTATCTAAATATATATAATTGATTTCGCGTTTTGCCACTGTCTAAATAGATAGGCTTTAGTTTTGCTGCTATCTAGACATATAGGCTTTAGTTTGTATGTTGCCGCTATTGAACAAATAAGCTTATGATTGTGTATTGCTGCTATCTGGACATACATGCTTATGCTCGCGTATTGCTGCTATCTAAACAGATAGGCTTTGATTTTGCTGCTATCTAAACAGATAGGCTTAGTTCGCGTACGATTGCTATCTAAACAAATAGGCTGTTTTGCTGCTATCTAAATAGATAGGCTTAAGATTGGCCAAGTGATTGACTTTAAGACTATACCAGACAATGCAAACAATAAAATGAAACACGCAGCTGATAAAAGAGCTCTCATATGGGAGAGTTATTATCATTAATTGAGTCCTCATATGTGAGGATATAAGAAATATACAATGTAGGTGGAAAGCAAAAAGAGCAAGGCTAGGGATAATACTTCTTAATCCATCGCGTGTTGATAGGTGTGGGATTTGTGGTAGTCCCATGGCAACGCAAGATAGTGCAATATCCACTGTCAAAGACTTCTTTGACCTCGAAGGGTCCTTCCCAGTTGGCAGCGAACATGGGGTGAGCTGCTTCGCGCATGCAATTGTCAGATGCTCGCAAGACTAGATCTCCCACCGCGAAATCTCGGTGTTGGGCAGTCTTGTTGTAGGCTCGAGATATTCTCTCCTTGTACTTTACATTTGTCCTTTTGGCCTGTTCGCGCTTCTTTTCGAGAGAATGAGATCGTGGTCGCGCTCATTCTCATATAACCCACCGAAGGCCAATCTTGCAGAGTTTATCTTGACCTCAGCAGGCACCACTGCTTCAGATCCATAACAAAGCAAAAATTGAGAGGTCCCTGTAGGAGTCCTTGATGATGTGCGATACGCCCATAACGCCATAACCAAAGAGTTTGCCCACCTTTTGTGATCATCCGCGACCATCTTTCTTAAGATATTGAGGAGTTTCTTGTTCGTGGCTTCTGCTTGCCCATTTCCCTTCGGGTAATAAGGTGTCGAGCGCACTTGTCTCACATTATACTCCATCAGCTTGGAAGCTACTTGTCGATTAACGAAGGGATTAGCGTTGTCAGAAAAGATAGTATTGGGAATCCCAAAACGGTAGATAATATTCTCATGGATGAACTTGACCACATCCAACACATTTGCCATCTTTAGCGGGACTGCCTCAACCCATTTGGTAAACTGCCCTGTCCCAGTAAGGATGAACTGGTTCCCATGCGATGGAGGACGATTAGGACCAATGAAATTTAAGGACCAAGTTTGAAATGGCCAGGGGGTTCCCAATGCATGCAAATCAATTGCGGGAGCATGAACTAGGTTTCCATGGAATTGGCACTGTTGGCATCTCCTGAACTTCACGCGACAATCAGCCTCCATGGTTGGCCAAAAATAACCAACTATTAAGAGCTGTCTGCATAACTTCGCGCCTCCTTGGTGCTCCACCTGGTGAGACATTCCCATGACTTCCTGAATTTCCTGACCATTCAGGCATCTGAGAAAATTTCCCTCGTGCCCCTTTCGCCACAATAAGTTTTCCTTTAGGATGTACCGAGCTGACTTCCTCTTGAGCTTCTCAGCCTCTTTCTTGTCACTTGTAAGGACTTCGTCCTGCAGATAGTCGATCAGAGGCTTCCTCCAATCTGTCTCACCATCGATGGCAGCGATTTCCAAGGAGTCCTTCAGCAGAGCACACTTCTCGCATTTCCCTTGTATGATCGCATCATGCAATGACATATGTGGCCAATGAATTCCGTACCTTTGTGCCTTTCTTTAAATGGAGACCTCATTTTCTCCGCAGGAGTGCTGATGAATCTTTTCTAACAATGTCTGACCCTCTTCTTCAGTGATGCATCACATCAAGATTCCTCCGGGTCCTTTGCAATAAAGCAGATTTCCATGTATGCAAAATCCTTTGGTGGACACCCAACTTTCTTTACTTGTTCCTTCAGCCATCGCACGCATGATAGGCTTCCTCCAATCTTCTGCTTCGAAAAACTTTTCTTTGCACAAGTCCCGTATCAAAGAAGGAGCTGTTTTGACTTCGATGGAGATCTTGGCTGGGCATTTTTCTGAGCTGATCTTCGACCCTAGAGTGGCTAGAGCATTTGCGTGTCGATAGTCTGATCTAGGAGGGTGCTCATACTTGATGGATTCAAACCTTTGCAACATCTTCTAGCACAATTGATCTATAGCCCAGTAAATTCACTTCTTTCAGACCATATTCTCCGGAAGCTTGCTTAACAATCAACTTAGAATCTCCCATCACTATCAGGTTTTGTACTTCCAAAGCCTTAGCCGCAAGGAGACCAGCAATGGAACACGACCAGCTTCTCATAACTAGATGTCTCAGGGCCGGGCGCATATTCAGACAAAGCGGGTAGATGTCCCCTTCGCACCCAATTAACAAACCTTCTGTAGACTTAATCTCTCTTGGTAATGTGATCCGCAGTAATTTCACGTTTTTCCTCGGGATAGAAATCTTCCCAGAAATCTATGTTTTTGTATTCCATAGGAGTAACGTATGGGCGAGGTTGGAAATAACGAAAGTCATCGCATATAAGAGCAAAAGGGCATTGGGGGGCTTTTGTTTTGTACCAACGCCACGATCTAGGAGAAAGGTAATGGAGTCTGGCATTGGGCGCGTTCCACAAATCCACGACAACAGGGTCCGGGGCATACGCAGGCCATCTTTTGAAAACCCACATAGATAGAAATGCAGTATTGACAAAGGTAGTAATATCAACCCTCCCCTGCGAATGCTTAGCATGCTCCATAGCTAAATCAAGGCTGTGATAAAGGGACCCTAATACAAGGGGCCCTAAGGCTACCTTTTGGCCAAGTGACAATATCACGGCAAGGGCGAGTACGCGAGGAAACCCATCTATCAGGTAGCGCGATAACCACATGCACAGGTAGCCACAGAAGGTAAAATTCAGTCCCTTGCCGTCAACACCGATAGCAGCCTCTGGGTATTTGTCTTGCCACTCACGAGCTACATGTGGTTCAACATAATCCTTGAAGAAGTACATCAACCACTTCTACCAGCTGTTCTTAGAACTAGAAGGCGTATATGCAAATTCCTTGCTAGCACTGGTCGCGCCTGACTTCCATCTCGAAGTAGCCTTCTTCAGGTCTGCTATACACACTTTCATATCTTCGAAAAGTTAAAGCTCTTGCGGATCGGTCAAGGCGGCCATAGGATCAACGACCCCCATACTCGGAAGATGCAGCAAAACTTCAGTGTCTTCCAAGGTAGGAGCAGCTTCGAAATCTGGGAAATGAAAGGTGTACGTCTTCTTGGAGTACCTGGAAAAAAGGGTCTGAAGCATGTTGTTGTCAACCCTGATATGTAGCCCCTTTGTGGCACGAACGGCGTGGAAAATGTTGGCTTGCTTCAACTCCCTTGCATAGTTAGTGAGAATGAACTCCGTCCACTCTTCCATCCAGTCGGGCCCTTCCATAAAAGTTTGTGGAAGGATATCAGTGAAGTCATATAAACCAGTTTTGATACCAAGCCTGTGGACATCTTGGGTATTAGCCACATCCCGGTCAGAGCTTAAAGGCTCGAGCGCAAGTTGGAGAAGATCGACTCCTGGAGACGCCCGAAGAGTGGTTGCTTTAATAGTAGCCACATAAATATCATCACCTCCCAGGTAAGGATCCTTGTACCAAAGTTCCTTGGGAAGCTCCGACACTTCAACGGTCTCCTTGCTTGACTTCTTTGGGGCCATTTATGTGGGCATAAAGTAGCAGATTACAAATCAACAACATGCAAGAGGAAAGAAAAAAAGTGGGAGAAGAGTATCCGCAAAAATCGACCACAAAATTTCAAAAGAAGTTAAAAATACTCACCGTGTTGACGATTGAGAGATTGAATCGCTTGAGAGAAAGTGTCTACGAGCTGATCAAGGACTTGGTCGAAGTTTCTGCTTCAATTTGAGGATTCTCTATCTGATACATACGAACTCGGAAGCAACAACAATGAAAAAGTTCTAATTGAAGAGAGCAAAGGGTTTAAATAAGCCTTCAGATTGAAGAGTCATGACTGCTGACGTCTGCTGAGTCAGCAATGCTTCGGAATTCGGCGAAATTGACGACCTATCAGCTATCCTTGCCTCGAAAATAGGCGAAAAATCATAGATGGCGTATGATTAGCTTTGCAGTGACCACGCTTCGTCAGAAACTAAACGGCGCTTTTAAACCCTAGGTAATCATGGCTATGACCAGGGGTTAAGAATTTGAATTTTAACAAAGTTCAAAGCATCTGCGTGGGGCCCACGCACGGATGATTTTGCGCGACTGCACAACGGACGCGCGCGTGACATTCGCGCAAAAGGGGGCTAATGTAGATAGTGCTTTCTGGACAGACAGATCACAGCCACGTGGAAGCAATCCAGCACACCTAGCTGTGCTCCATATACACCGGACAACTACCCATGCTTGTCCACGTGGGGGCTGCGAGACAGGGCCCTCACGTACCAACACATGATTTGTAGGGACCTAATGATTTTGTTTATTTATAAAAACAAATAATATCGATGTTTGTAAACATTTCAAAGACTCAATATTTATTTACTTAAAAGAATTCGACATTTATTAATACATCCAACAGTGTTATTTATCGATGATATATTTAAACATATACTCAATATATTTGATTAACTTTAACTTTTTAACGAAAACAAATTTTTAATACTTAACTATAAATAATTTATAATCTATAGATATTTAGCTTTCTATTTACACCACTAAAAAATTTATTTATTTAAATAATTTAATTGACTTTGTAATAACAAATTAAACTAAATTAAACAAAAACATAATTAGATAAATAATACAGTTTAGGTAAAAGACGAGGGGTACTCCCATATTTAAGTGAACTACAAACACTTTATGTAACAAGTTTCATTTCCAACCATTGATACCCTAACAGTTACATATTGTACACATTTAACCCCCAAAACAAAACTTTCTTTCACTCACGCCATCTTCTCCAAAACACAACTTCAATACGATCTTTCGAAATCGAATCACGAAAATCAATAATGAATGATGATAAGATTTAGAGCATACCCATATCAAGAAAGCATAGAAACGGCGAAGAAATGAGGCGGGTCGAGCTCGTTTCGGCGGTGGAGTTTGGAGGGGCTGTTCCTCTGCATTCTGAACTTCGATTGAAGCTTCCTCGAGCTCCACGGACTTCCAGAGGGTGAGAGGAGGAATTTTATTGCCCGGGTAGCTCCGGTTGGTTTGGGCCAAAACCTCGCCGGCGTTAATGGAGGTTGGCCGACGGTGGCTGTGGTTGTTTGTTGTTGCTGCTAGCTGCTTCAGTTGCTGCTACCGTGAGCTGTGACTAGGTCCGGGAGTGGGAGAAAGAGGGCTGAGAGAGAGTCAGAGAAGATGTTGGGGTATTGGTGGTCGGTGGTTATGTCGGGGGTGGTTATGGCTAGTGGTGGTCCGACAAAACAGGGGGGGGGGGAGAGAGAGAAAGTGAGACAGAAAAGTGGGGCAGAGGAGAAAGAGGAGGAGATTGGAGGTGCTGTTGGTGGCAGTGGGGCTGCCAAAGGTGGTGGTAAAATTGGGTGGCTACAGTGGTGGACGATGGTGGTGATTATGGTGATGAAGTGGTGATTGTTTTTGTTGGGGGCTGGGTTCTCTCGGCCAAGACAAAGAGAGACATAGGAGTTTTTGAAGTTGCAAAGAGAGACATAGGAGTTTTTGAAGTTGTTGTTGTTAGTTAATGGTGGAAGGAGGAGAAGAAATGAGATAAAGAGAAGAGAGGGAGCTGATGGGAGTTGATGGGAGAGTTGGAGGAGCAGGAAATGATGGAGAAAGGGAGAAGGAGGTGGTAGGCAAGGCCGCAGCAGGGCTACGGTGAAGAGAAAACACAGAGGAAAAAGAGAGGAGGAAGAAAGTTATAGGGTGTGGCAAGTTCGCGCGTGGCGCGTAGGTCCGGGTACGCGACGAGCAATTAAAACGTAAAAAAACCTACTAACACGCGACGGCAAATTACACGCGACGATAAATTAACACGCTTTAAACAATTCATACGTTAACGAATAAAATAAAACGTTTTTTGACTGAAAAATTAAAAGTTGACTGACTAACGAATTTCTGTTTGACCGATAAAAATAAAATTGACATGTACATTATTTTTTATGTTAAAAAAGAGAAATTTAACTGATAAAATGTAGTTCGAATGATATAATAGATATTGGCCTTTAAAGATGAGTTCGACTGATAGAATATATTTAACTGATAAAAGAAATATTGTCTAATAAAATGAAATGTGACTGTAAGTTCGGACCTGATTTTGAGGAAACTCATTAACTTTTTATCTAATAAAAATTTACAAAACGATTATTTTAAAATTTAAAATTCATGTATTCTTTAAAATAAATAGTATTCATTAAAAGAAATTTCATAAGGACTAACTTATTAAATAATTATAAACGAATAGTTATTTATAATGCTTAGAGAAAATTAACTAAATAAATAATAAAGTAAAGTAAATTACTGAAATATCTTTACGGAAAAT
Organism: Linanthus parryae; assembly: GCA_023055425.1. Classification (NCBI taxonomy): domain Eukaryota; kingdom Viridiplantae; phylum Streptophyta; class Magnoliopsida; order Ericales; family Polemoniaceae; genus Linanthus; species Linanthus parryae. The sequence continues at coordinate 25,617,133 of JALGPY010000011.1, read as the reverse complement.
TTGGAGTATTACAGAGAAGGCCTTGAGTAAAGAAATTCCCGTGACTACCGTGCTTCCTCAATCAAAGGACACGTTGAGGAAGTCGGATGAGAAGCAAAAGCCAGAGGAAGAGTACATCATGCGTTTGCCATACCCGCAGAGGTTGAAGAGCCAAGAGGATGCCAAACACTTCAAGAAGTTTGTGGATATCTTCAGGAAGTTACATATTAACATTCCTTTCGCGGAGGGCATTTCAAAAATGCCCAAGTATGCTAAATTTATCATGAAAAATATTATCTAATAGGAAGCGCATGGATGACTTTGAAACTTTGACATTGAGTGAGGAGTGTAGCGCCGTAGTGCAAAAGGCGTTACCAAAGAAGATGAAAGATCCTGGCTGTTTCATTATCCCAGTGACATTGGGAGACATGTTCATTGGCATTATGTGATATTGGCGCGAGTATAAATCTGGTGCCCACATCCGTTTTTGAGAAACTTGGTGTGGGAGATCTGAAACCTACTAGAATGTGCGTCCAAATGGTAGACCGCACCATCAAACATCCAAGGGGCGCGGTGGAGGATGTACTTCTGAGATTCGAGGGACTCATCTTCCCTGTGGATTTCGTTATTCTTGAAATGGAGGCCAATGCTGATGTCCCACTTATCTTGGGACGACCATTGCTTGCCACGGTGAAGACTATCATTGGTGTCTCCAATGAAGAGTTGAAAATGCGGATAAACGATGAGAAGGTGGCATTTAATGTCTTTGAAGCTATGAGGTCTCCCGCATATGCGGAAGTGAGAAGTGCCATGGTGTGGAGGCAGACACACCGGATGGGCATGAAATTTTATTGGAGCAGCTATATGAGGAACTTGATTTGCTTGATTCAAGCAAAAAAGATCAAGCCATGGAGGCTCATTGGCGCAAGCCCTTACCCCTCTTCAACGAGGAAAGCATGAAGATTCTTACTCCTTCTCTTAAACATGCTCCTACTTTAGATTTAAAGCCTTTACCTGCACATTAAAATATATATATTTGGCGCTAATGAAAATTTCCCTGTAATTGTGTCATCTTGTTTGGACAGAGAACAGGAGGAGCAACTGCTCAAGGCATTGCATGGAAGAAAGGCAACTATGTGATGGATCATAGCGGATATCAAGGGGATCAACTCCCACAGTTTTGCCAGCACAAGATCCGGCTTATGGAGGAAAGGAATTCGGTGGTCCAATTTCAGCGCCCCCTCAACCCTCATATGCAGGAGGTGGTGAACAAAGAGGTGCTTAAACGGTTGGAAGCGGACACGATCTACCCGATTTTCGACAGCACATGGACTAGCCTGGTGTAGTGTGTCCCCAAGAAGGGAGGTATTACTGTGGTGGAAGGGGAGAAAGGCGATCAAATTGATACTAGAACCGTGACAAGGTGGGGAGTCTACATGGATTACTGTAAGCTGAATGATGTAACGTTTATACACCACTTTCCCCTTCCATTCGTTGATCAGATGCTTGATATGTTGGCTCACCACTCGAAGTACTATTTTATGGATGGGTACTCCAGGTACAACCAGATAGCTACTGATCTAGCTGATCTGGAGAAGACGACATTCACTTGTCCCTATGTGACATTTGATTTTAGACTAATGCCTTTCGGGTTATGAAATGCGCCTACTACTTCTCAGAGGTGCATGATGTCGATCTTCTCTGATCGATGGAGAAGAAATTTGAGGTATTCATGGATGAATTTTTGCTTTAGGATGAGGGCTTTTAAGATTGTATGTAGCAACTTGCCTGGGTAATGGATAGGTGCATATACACCAAACTTTGCTGAACTGGGAGAAGTGTCATTTCATGGTGTTTGAGGGGATAGATTTGGGGCACAAGATTTCAAGCAAAGGCTTAGAGGTAGATAGAGCCAAGATTGAGGTGATTGAGAAGCTTCCCTACCCTACTTCAGTCAAAGGGGTAAGGAGTTTTCAGGGACATGCAGGGTTCTAACGGCGCTTCATAAGAGATTTCTTGAAGATGACGGAGCCTTTTTCTGGATTGCTTGAGAAAGATATAGTCTTTGATTTTAACCAGGAGTGCAAGTTGGCTTTTGATTTTCTCAAGGAAAATCTGATTAGCGCGCCTATCAACACCACCCCGGACTGGACTTTACCGTTTGAGCTCATGTGTGATGCTAGTGACTATCCGGTGGAAGCAGCTATGGGACAGCGGAAAGACAAGGTAGATCCTGTTATATTTTATGCTAGCCGAACTCTGAATAATGAACAGGTTAATTATGCTTCTAATGAGAAAGAGATGTGGGCTATTATCTTCGCGTCGGACAAGTTCCGTCGATATCTTGTGGTTTCTCAGTTGAATATCTTCACTGACCATGCGGCCCTCAAGTACCTTCTCACCAAGAAGGACACAAAGCCAAGATTGATCCGGTGGGTTCTATTGATGCAAGTGTTTGATATTCAGATTAAATAAGGGGGTGGAAAATGCGGTGGCTGGTCATCTATCACGATTGAAGAATGAAAAGGATGAAGAGCTGTCAATTAAAGAAGATTTCCTAGATGAGCAGCTCATGGTAGTAGTTTCAGTTGTTCCTTGGTTTGCAGATATTTCAAACTTCAAGGCAAGACACATTGTTCCCATTAACTTGTCTTCTATTCAGAGGAAGAAGTTCTTTGCAGATGCACGACGGTACTGATGCGCAAATTAGCGCTCTAGTCGCAATTATACGAATCAAGTAGTACCGGGTGTATTTCAACTCAGGTTATCGTTCCCACGAGGAATTTTTCTGGTTTTATTACATAGTCGGTTTCAAAAGACAGGGTGTAAACTAGGAGGAATAAGTTAAGATTTTGGTTACTAACTAAGTGCTTAAAGTAAGTACTGAAAAGTAAATCTTTTTATGAGATTTTTCTGAATGATATTGGGTGTTTGTAAAACAAGGGTTTAAGGCACCAGGTCCCGGGATCCCCCAGGGTTTCTTCAGCTTACCGTTCTGTTCACTCTGAAAACACAAAGCAGTTACTTATTTGTGCCACATACTATCGCTGCAGTTACTATTCAGTTCCTGCACGTTATCACAATCCTGCAGATTTTCGGATCCTGTTAAGCTACCTAAATCTGCAGTCTCGTTTTAAGTCTGCTAGGGTTTCTAGCCTGTCCTAAAGGCCTCGGTAAAAAACCGTCCTATCTCCCCTTCTCTGTTTCGTCCATCGGGGTAAGGTGCTAAGTTCTGTCTTCTCTTCCTAAACGTAACCAACCGTTTTCACCTACCGGGTCGAGTCTGTAGCAATTTTGGTTCGCTACTTCGATCATGCATAAGCAATAAAATCAAAGACATAATGACGAATAAAAACTGCTGATATTAAGATCCGGAGATCATGAATCCATAATAAAAAACGGAACTAGATACTGAATACGAAACCCTAGGTTCCTGAGAACCTATGTAAGAAGTTTAACTAGTGAATGACATAATTAAATGAAAATGTTCTGAAATAAAGAGAGATTGAAATCAAAAGAGTGTCTCGGTTTCCGAATCCGCGCTTCCGTGCTCTTTGAGGTTTCTTTGAATTCTCCTTGGGTGTATCATTCCTCTAAAACGAGCTATGGACATTCCTTTATATAGTAATGAAAAGCTTTCGGGAAACTGCCTGAAATTATGAAACTGCCATTGGCCAAAACCATCACAAAAATAGGTGTCGTCTGCGTCCTTCTGCGTAGCTGGCAGTTAGCCATGCAAAAAGTGACTTTGTCTGCTAAAAAAATCTCTTTCTAGCCCCCTGCCTGTGTGGTTCCACGTATTTGGCAATTAGCCACGAAGACAGGGTCCTCCTGTGACTCAGATGCCTATCTCTCTTCCCTGCGTGCGTCCTGCTACGTACTGCTGCATACTGCTGCGTCCTGCTACGTACTTTTGCGTCGTGCTGGTAGTTAGCCTCGCAGACATCAGCCTTTCTTGCCTGTTTCTGCATCCTCTGCCTCCCCGGCTGTGTTTTGACCCAAAACTGGTCAAAATTACCAAAATACCCCTGGGTCAAAACCGCTCCAAATTCTGCCCAATCCTGAATGTGGTCATGGGAAAACCGCTAACTGAATTTGTAAGACAAAATCCAAACTCGAATCCGAAAACACGGGCCCGATTTCATAATTACCAAAATACCCCTGGGTCAAAAATGTCCTTGAAATCGAGCTGAACATGAAATAACAGATTACGACTCCGGACACCAGGATCGGTGACCCACACTTGGGTGTGGCCTCCCTGGGACCCACACTTGGATTTTTGGCTAAAATCCGTTTCAGCATTATGGCCTCTTTTCGAAAAGCCCTTGGCGTCTTCTGTCTTCTGCTGCTGGTCTCACTTCAAAACTCCAAGTAAAACTAAAGATATTGTCAACCGAGTGTATCCGGGTCATCCTTGGTTTTGGCGTTCTCAGCGTTCTCGACTCTTTCCTCTACAATCCTACCTCATTCCCGGCTCCTGCACAAGTCATGTCCCTTCGTAGACAACACGGAAAAAACCTGTGATCATATCTCTAAATGCGTGAAATAAAGCAATAATGCATAAAGACGTTCAACACACTCAGTCGTGAATTCCAAGGCTAAACACGGCTGAAATTTTGGTAAAACGCTCGATTATGACACAAATACCCCTCAAATTAGGCTCACCGATAACTCCTAGTGGGTAGTTATCATATTACCCCCGCACTAACATTTGCTCGTTCTGAGCAAACCTCTTGCATACTGACATGTCTTGCATACCGTTTCCGTGCATACTACTAGCATTTCATACCAACTAGCTGACCTAGACTTAATTTTGTACCAGTTGACTCGACTATTCGACTGACTCAGAGGGAATATACACGACTCGATAAACACAAACTCAAATAATTACGCAGTAAAAATTTCTTTTTGGTGAGATTGGGAAATCTCGAAAACGTAAACCAGGTGTCGTCAAGACCTCACCCTCCTTCCAGGAAATACTCGCCCGCAAGCGATCGACGAGCATGGCGAGATTTAAGAGTGGAAAATAAGCGTTGGCACCTGATATTGTTACTTCCGTACTCACCTGAGCAAATCCCTAGTTTATCGACGATCTGAGCTATTTCCGAATCTAGGATCCTAAGTCTAACATGCATGATATATATATATATATATATATATATATATATATATATATATATATATATATATATATATATATATATATATGTATCAGGTTAGGCATGATCCTACTTGTTATGACATCTCATAGTTTCCCAACTCACTCACCTCACCGAGTTCCTGAAAAACTGACCGAAACACCAAAGTTTCTGCTCACTCAATTTCACCAACTCCCGGTGTGTCTTCGCCGTTCTCGCGGCCACAAATTTGAAGCGGTGTAAAATCTAGAAAAATCGTGCCACCAACTCAGCTTCGAAACTTAACAAAATAGAACATCTATTTTTTTCTTGTTTCTATTATTATTAATTTTTTTTTTGATTTTTTGTGTGTATAATTAACAAAATTACAACTAACAGAACTAAACATAAACTGATATAAGAGGAGTGGCGCATATAAAATCCCATGTCGCGGGGTACGAAAAATTTCATCGTTTGTGGTACCCCCGCACTAGTCATGAAGCTTCGATCCTGTAGTCTAAAGATATACGTGTACTCCTACCCCTAGTTAGTAAATACTCCGAAATTTTCCGTTTAATACACGTCCGTACGTATAAATGAAAAATACTTCCGTATTTCGTACTATTGCTGGACCTAATTAAAAATACTCGAATTTTTGACCAAAAAAGTTTAATACTCGTATTTAACGTTTTAACGTATAATACTTCCGAATAAAACTTCTTCCATACAAAATTACCGCGAATAAATTGTCATCCAAAATATTAGAAGCTATATTAATTAGTTATTATTTAATATTTTCTTACTATTTAATAATTATAAATATTTTTTTGGAAAGAATAATAGTGTAAAGAATATTATTTTATTCGTTATAAATATTTATTACTATATAGGTTTACAAGTTTTTATTATAAAACTTTAAAAGTTTAAGTTGAAATAACTATGTACATGCATCTAGAGTCATATGTGTTATACTATTAATTTTCAAAATAATTATGGCTTGAGATGTGTTATACTATGTACATGCATCTAGAGTCCTACCGAACCTCCTCATCACCAAAGATGTAGAAAATCAGCACGACCACCAATTAACCCAACAACCCCCGGTACCTAGTTTTGTGCGGAAAGATGCCTCGCACGTGACTTTCTCTAACTGTTATCACTATGTAATTCAGTGAATCACCTCCGCAAATAAATGCAGTCGCCTCTAACTCACCCTGTCCAACCCTCGCAAAAACGTGCTGAAATCATAACTGTCTAACTCTGATCTGTCATGAAGCTCATACCCATCGAAACCCTCCCTAACTCTTTCCCTCTTTCATAACACGTAGAAACAACCAACTAACGAGTGATGAAAGTCATAAAGAAATATCCCTAGGCTACAGTGGCTATGAATAAAAGTGGTAAACTGCTTCAAACGGGCTAACTAGTTGGACCTAGGGTTAAGAAACAGGGCAGTGGGCGCGTTATGAGCCAATTACTCCTCCGAAAAATGCGATGACCGTGATCGCGCCCGTAGGCGGGTTGTCAACTTCCTAAGTGATGGTGGTGTGGAAACTAGTAGGATTTCTAGCTTAGGAGATAATTACTTGCGAATTATGAGGCACTCTGGCTCTCACTACTCTACTTCACCTCGGTGCGGGACTTCTTTCCTGTCAGAGGACTATCAATGATCTCTCCCCAGTTTTTGTTATCTCAATTGCCTTTTCTCAAAGTTTTCTTAATTTTTTTTTGAATTCTCAAAAAAATTCAATTTTATTTATAACTATCCATACTGCAATGTTAGACAGAGTGGTGGGTTGACTTAAAATAAAGAAAACGTGCATACTCTAAAAAAATGCAAAGAAAGCTGAAAAACGTGCAAACCTGGTTAATGCAGACACGACTACCACCCCCACACTAAGGGATGGCCTGTCCTCAGGACATAGACTGTACAGGCACAAATTCGGGTCTGAAAACAATATTCGTGATAGAATTGCTGGTCATGCCGGTGGGGTCACTATGAGGCAGAAAAATAACGCATAAAATAAGTGCATAAATTAAGTTTAATTACGTGTCCGTGATGTGTGCGTCTCAGCAAATAACCTCCTAAAACCACCAGGAGTTCTACCACATTTGGCACAAAAACCGAGAAAAACGCAAATAAATCTCTACACGGGTACGGGTTTGTGCCTAAAATTCAAAAAAAAAAGTGATGGAAGGAAATGTGCACCTTGGCACCCGGAGCAGATCTTAGGGGTGCAGTTTGTATTTTCCGGTCGCCGGAGTTTTTTTTCTGCGTTTTTACCCCACTGGCGCGCAGCACGTTTTTCTGCTCCAATTTCCTGCGTTTTCTACACATACTCCATTAGATATGAGATCAACCTCTTCTCACCTCTCTAAATTTCAATATATTTAAATAAAATATATTAAATTACTTCTAAGTTGGGTTGCCTCCCAACCAGCGCTTGTAATTCAAGGTCGACGGCCCGACCCAGTTACCTCCGGCTCGGTTAAGGGTCGCAAAAGTAAACCGGGTCTACCTTTGCGACGATTTCCGAGTCCAAGTATGGCTTGATCCGATTTCCGTTCAACCTGAAGCATGAATTTTCTTTTGGATTTTCCAGCTCAAACGATCCCCATGTGAATATCTTCCTAATGATGAACGACCCTGACCACCGAGACCTCAATTTTCCTGGAAAAAATTGCATTCCAGTATTGTAGATAAACAATTTATCCCTTCATGGAACTGTTGCGGCTTGATTCGCTGATCATGCCACTTCTTCATCTTCTCTTTATATATCTTCGCGCTCTCAAATGTTGTCCCGAGGAACTCTTCCAATTCTAGCAGCGCCATTTTTCTTTTATCTCCCGCCAGACGATGATCTATATTGAGCTGTTTTATGGCCCAATATGCTTTGTGCTCCAATCCCACCGCTAGATGGAACGCTTTTCCAAAAACCAGCTGGTACAGAGACATTCTCAGCAAAGTTTCAATTTCCTTTTCAAATTGAAACTCTCTTCTGTTTATCTTCTTCTCTCTTTCTCTTCTTCGTATCTATCCTACCTCTCTCTTCTTCTCCCCAAAAACCTAATGAGCACTAGAAGAGCCTCTAACAGAATCAAGATGGCTGGTGGTTCAAAGGATGGCACAGAGAAGAAAAGAAAGGCCACTGTGGAAGGGGTTCAGAACATCAATGGGGATTCCAGTTCAAATATTCCAACAACAGCAGACATGGCACATCCTCCTCCCAAAGAAGAAGGCAAAGAAAGATCAGACACCAGTATCTAGCAAGAAGAAAAAGGCAGTGGAGTCTGCTGAAGGAAAATAGAAAGGGATTCAGATTGGCATCCCTAAGAAGGTCAAGAAGAAGGCTGATATAACATACAAGGGAAAAGGAAAGAGAAGATCAACATTCAAGACTCGGATTGAGATGCAACTTCAAGTTCATATGAAGTCTATTCCGTTTCAAAGAAGGACAGAAAGAAGAAAGAACTTCAAGAAGATGTGTCAGAATCTAACATGGAATCTGAAAGAAAGAATCATATGAAAAACTATTCTTTGATTATGAAAAGGTCTTTTGTAAATAAGAAATTGAAACATGGAAGGAAAGCTTTGTAAGGGTTAACCTTCTTGTTCAACAATGTGATCAAGACCATAAGCTCAATCATTGAGGATGTTGATGTAGCTCAACAAGATGAAGAACAAGTTGATGATGATGAGGGAAATAGTTAGGAAGAAGATGCAGAGCAGCAAGGAGATGAAAACCCAACCTCTTAACTCCTTCCTACTCTTTCTTCTCCTTTTTTCAAGGCCTTGAAATCCTTTTCAAAGTCTTGAAAATTTCATCTTTTCAAACAGTCTTGAAAATTTCATCTTTTCAAACAGTCTTTCTAAATTCTTTCGAAAAACTTTGATCCAACATCTTCTCATTCTTTTTTGATGAAAGTCAAAAAGGGGGAGAAATCTAAGTTTAAAATTTAGGTTTTTATTTGTTTTATGTGCTTACTAGGATATCAGACCAGGTTTGGTTTTTGGTCAGTAGAATTGATTATCTGAACTTTGATGTTATGTGGTACTTTCAGAAAATTAATAAGTTGGATTTATTTTGGATATCATGTGCTATATATGACTATATGCTAATGCGTATTTTTTTTCTTCAGAATCACAGTATCAAAAAGATTGTGGTGATGTCTTTTATCAAGGGGGAGATTATAAGTTTAATTCAGTTTCAAGACTTGAAATAGCTAGTCTATTTCAAGGCCTTGAAACAGCTTTAAAATCCTTGAAACTGGATTAGATTTATATGTATGAACTTAGGGAGGAGTTTCTAATCTTAATCCAACTCCTAAACCCCTGTGCTTGATTTGATGATACTTGATAATAAAAGACAAAGTATTTTGACACAGTTTTCAGTATCTAACATCATCTGTTTGACTCAGTTTTGTAGTGATTTTTGTTTCCTATTTTTCAGGATTTGTTTCCTAACCTGAGTTTTGCAGGAAAGGAATTAGGTGACGAATTGATTCTGTGATCAATCCTGCTGTGTTTGGAAGTTGCCTAACAGGTGTTCGTACAATATCAAATCAGTATCCTTGAATATATTGATCAAACTATCCGTTGGAGAAGCTGTTAGAGAAGTCAAAGCTGAAGCTACAAAATAGGAAGTTTGTTAAAGAGAATATTTTGAAGATCTTCATTTTAAACTACTCTACAAAAGGAAGGAAAGCTAATGCATTGCAACGGGAAAATTAGTAGAGACATTCAGAGACACTCAAGGATTGACAAACATCAAAGAAGCAGATTCATCTCTCTCAATTCAGTCATTAGAAGAACACTGCATACTCACTCCAGAGTCAGTTATAGTGTTCTTCTCTTCTGAATTTAATTTGTATATCATTGATAATACTTCTAGCTCTCATTCTCAAGGATTTTTAAAAGTGAACAATAGACAATTTTTAGTTTCTTAGATAGATAGAGCATGTACTAGATAGGTTAGTGTGAACCAGAAGCTGTAATAGAGTAAGGAATATCTCTGTGCTTGAGATATAGGGCTTAGCTTTTGATTAATAAGAATTGTGTTGAAAATCCTGGAGGGAGAAGATCCCTGAGGTAGAGACGTAGGTCCAAGTGGACTGAACTCTATATATCTTGTTTCTCTTGCATTTACTTTTCTGTTTCATACTTAGAACTTTTACAGCATTCAAAACAGTTTTATTTCAAGGGTTTGAAACTCATTTCAAGGCCTTGAAATAGACTTATTATTTTTATACTCTAACTGTTTTCATTCCAAGGGCTTGAAATGCATTTCAAGGCCTTGAATCACCTTACAAATCTTTTAAAGCCACTATTCTTGCATTTGTAGCAAAAGTTTGCATACTCTATTGAACTCCCCTTCTAGAGTATTGATCCTGCATTTATACCTACTGTACACCCCTTTAGCAGTGACACCTTATTGATAGACACCCCGTACTGCTTAATAACTCTGGTAAAGACTCGGTTGATGAAGTGAGATCCTTCGTCGCTTATCATAGCCCTGGGAGTCCGGAATCACGTAAAGATGTTGCTTTTCAGAAAATGCTCAACCGTGTATGTGTCGTTTTTCTGGCACACTATTGCATCAATCCACTTCGTAACATAGTCTAAAACCAGCAGAATGTACAGATTTCCCATAGAATACGGGAACGACCCCATAAAGTCGATACCCCAACGTCAAATGGTTCAACTTCCTGCAACATAGTCAACGGCATATCTTCCATCTGTGACATATTTCCTGTCCTATGATATCTATCACATCCCTGTACATAATCGTGACAGTCCTTAAAAGTTTTTGGCCAAAAGAAACTCGAGTGCAGTACCTTATGTGATGTGCGGGTTCCCAAAAAGTGACCCCACACTTAGCTGAGTGGCAGTGTTTAATAACGTTCCAGGCCTCGTAAGTCAGAACGCATTTTCTTTTCAGCCTCTGGTTTGAAAAAATAAGGATCATCCCTGAAATACTGCTGGCTCATAAATAAACCGTTCCCGCTGTGACGACGTCAGGTCTGCCGGAAGTGCTCCACTCACCAAATAGTTATCTATGGCATAGTACCACGACTTCCCAAGCTTTACCTCCATGATGTGTTCATCCGTAAAGTTTTCTTAAATCAGCTCCCAGTCCACTGCTGAATTCTCGAGCATGGACAGGTGGTGTGTAACTACGTTCTCAACCCACCTTTTGTATTGAATCTCCACATCAAATTCCTGCATCAATAATACCCATCTCAACAGCCTCGGTTCTGTGTCGTTCTTGTCCTGTAGATATTTTAACGCACTATGATCGGTAAAAACGATCACTTTTGACCCCACCAAGTATGGATGGAATTTTTCCAGGGCATACACCATAGCAAGCTGATCCTTCTCTGTAGTGCCGTAATTTATCTGAGCATTGTTGAGTACCATGCTTGCATAGTAGATCACGTGACATACCTTTTCTTTACGTTGCCCCAAAATTGCACCAACGGCATAGTCGGTGACGTCGCACATAAGCTCAAATTGGAGTGACCAGTCTGGCGTGGTAATTACAGGGGTCGTGATAAGATTTTCCTTGAGGTGGTCAAAGTCTTAATAACACGCCTCATAAAATTCAAAGGGCACATCTTTTCCAAGCAAAGCACAGAGTGGCTTCGTGATCTTGGAAAAGTTTTTGATGAATCTCTGGTAAAATCAACATGTCCTTGAAAACTCTTGATCGCCTTAACTTTCCTCGGATATGGAAGCTACTTAATCATCGCGATCTCAACCCTGTCCACCTCCAGTCCCTTGCTGGAAATTTTGTGACCCAGCACGATACCATCGGTGACCATAAAATGGCACTTTTCCTAATTCAACATTAAATTGGCCTTCTTAAATCTGATCAAAACCTGGACCAGGTGGTGCAGGAAGTCCTCATAATGTCCCGGAATAGTGAAAAATCATCCATAAAGACCTCAAGATTTTTCTCGATCATGTCCGAGAATATGGCCATCATGCATCTCTGGAACATTTATCGAGCGCTACACAACCCGAACGGCAAGCCCCGGAAGGCAAACATACTGTACGGGCATGTAAACGTCATATTTTTCGGATCTTCTAGGGCTAGGTAAATCTGATTGTACCTGGAATACCTGTCCTGAAAACATTAGTAGGCATGATGTGCCACCTGTCCAGCATCTGGTCCATGAATGATAACGGGAAGTGATCCTTCAATGTTGCATCGTTCAGCCTTCGGTAATGCATTCAGATCCACCACCATGTGACGGTACGCTGCGGGATCTGCTCCTGCTCTTAGTTCTGCACCATCGTAATATCCCCTTTCTTGGGCGCGCACTAGGCTGGACTGATCCAAGTGCTGTCTGAGATAAGGTAAATAATTTGTGCCACAAGCCACTTCACCACCTCCTTGCGCACAACATCCTTCATGTTCGGATTCGGTCTCCACTGAGGCTGAATCACCGGCTTCTTATCCTTCTCAATCCTAATCTGGTGCGTACAGTAGGAGGGGCTGATCCCCTTAATATCTGCAATCGTCCAGGCGATTGCCTCTTTATGCTCTCACAACACCTCTAGCAATTTCTTCTCGTGTTCCTGAGATAAACGAGATGACACAATTATGGGCATATTATCTTTATCACCAATGTACGCATACCTGAGATGGCTCGGGAGTGGTTTGAGCTCTAGTGTGAGCGGTTCCTTGAGTGACGGAACGAGGGCCAGTTTATGCTCACTGTCTTCGGCAAGGTGTAGAGTGGTCCAGTCTTCATCTCTCATGGCCTACTCACACCGGGACTTTTCCTCTTCTTCCCCGTACATACTGTCAATTTCTTTCCATAATTTATCCATCTCCTCATTTTCCCATCTTTCTTCGACTACGTCTATTGCTAAGAAATCTTCATGCTCGTAATAATTTGGCAGTTGCTGATTTTTGAATACGTTGTACTTCACCTTGTCCTCATTAATCTTCATGGTCAGTTATCCGCTCTTGCAATTGATCATGACTTCTCCTGTGGCCAAAAAGGGTCTGCCCAGAATGAGCGGTACTTCTCCGACCTCCATGTCCAGAATTACAAAATCAGCCAGAAAAATAAATTCTCCGACTTTCACCAGAATGTCTTCAATGACTCCGTAAGCCTACTTCACGAATATGTCTACCATATGTAGCATGATTCTGGTGGGCCGGGGTTCACCGACCTTCAAAATCTTGAAAATCGTTAACGACATCAGATTGGTGCTGGCCCCCAGGTCACATAGATAATTTCTTGTGTAAGAATTACCTAGGGTCATGGGATGACAAAACTGCCAGAGTCTTTCCTCTTCCTCGGTCGCCCATTCTTCACATAATTGCTCACTTCTGTCGTCAGATTTATGGTCTCGAAATCACTCATTCGCCTCCTTCCATAAAGGATATCTTTGAGGAATTTGGCATAAGTGGGCAAATTTTCCAACGCCTTAGGAAACGGTATGTTGACTTGCAGCTGTTTGAAAATCTCGAGAAATATGGCATAGTCTTTGCTATCATCCCTTTTCCTTGTCTTCAAAGGATACGCTACCTCTTTGGAGACAGGCACCGTTTCATCTTCCTTCTCATTCTGCACTGCATCCTATCCAACCGAGCCCTTCGGCTGTGGGCTATCGGCTAAACATCTTCCTGGTCAGAAACTTCATGTTCGATATTTCCCGATTTTTCTGAATGTGCACGGCTAGGATACTGCGGATCCTACAGTGTTAATCCACTCCAAGTAGTGATGGCATTGATCTGAGAACATGGATTATTTGTAGTTTTCGAGGGTAACTTCCCTGGCTGCCTCTCTGCTTGTTTCTGTGCCAATTGCCCAACCTGAACTTCCAAAGAACGCAACGAAGTTTTAGTGGATTGCAGGTGAGCTGCGAAGGCTTCCATCTGCGCAACCGAGATTCGATGGTCTGAAAAATGGATTCGATTTTCTTCATCTGACAATCGTACTGCTGTGTAGATGGACCCTGCTGAACCTGCGGTGCTGGTGCAGTCTGCTGAGCCGGTGGCTTGTGCAGGAATACTAGCGCATAGATTGCTGCATTTGCATTTCCATACCTGAAACCGGAGTGGTCCCATGTTCCTTGCCTGTATCGGCTTAGATCCCACTGTTGTTGCACATAATTTCATCTTCGTTTCTGAGATCCTCGATGGCTGCGTCCAAATCCGGCCTGTTGTGCACGGGAGAATCCTGTAAGGAAGATTCAACGTACACCAAGAGCAGGGGATAAGGAGAACACAGGAAGAGTAGGTTGTGTGTAGGGAGAGAGTAAGACAGTAATCACTGTATGAGAGAGAGACATAGTTTTGGCAGAGCTTCCGCATAGTTTAGGTGATTTGGCTTATGTAAGGAAGGGTTAACGATCCTATATATAGTGGAGAATATGACCGTTGTAGTGGGTTAATGCACCCATTAATGGCGGCTTAATTACACCTTAACCGCAACGGCACGTTCGTCCGCATATAGGGACCGTTGCGCACTTCGTCCGTGTATACCGGAACCGTTATGAGGTTGACCGGGTTTATGGAGCTCGTGCCATAAATCTCTCAAAGCAGTTAATAAAGGTCGCACGCAGGCTTGGTTTTCGCTCGCGCGCGACGGAACTTACTCTAGCCTCCAAACCACTAAGTCCCTACAAGTCCTGTGTGGTGGTATGCGAGGGCCCTGTCTCGCAGCCCCCACATGGATCAGCGCGGGTGGTGATCCAGTGTGTGTGGAGCACAGCTAGGTGTGCCGGATGATCGCCACGTGGCTGTAATCTGTCTATCTGGAAAGCACTATCTACATTAGCCCTCTTTTTGCGCGTGGAGACACCTAGCCGGATAGGCTTCAATGCGCAAAAACCAGTGCACGCGTCGTTGCCACGCACCAATTCAAATACACGCAAAATCAGCCCCCATGCCTGCCATTATGACCTAGGATCCCTAGAGTCGTGCCGTCTGTTCTATTAGGGTTTTAGGCGTGACGTCAGCATCGACCTGTGATTGCGCCATTCGGCGGTGACGGTTGTGATTCGACCACTGAAAGAACACGACTCTTCAGTGTTTTTTTTGAATAAATACTTCATGCCCTCCATTGTTGCAGAGTATTGCTTCTCTATCTAAAGTGGATGTTTTCTGAGAGCCTTCAAGAGCAAATACATATAATCAATCATCAGTTCTTTCTTGCCAACCGTCTTCTTCAACTTGCTTCATCATCACAAGGTTGGCTTTGCTCCATTTTAGTAATGTACTCCATATCCCTTGAACTGTTTTGAATTTAAAAAGCCCAAAATCGTTTGAAACGCTGTTGAAAGGGCTACCTTAAACCCTAAAGATCGAAACCTCTTAAAACGAAGATCTGCTGCAATTTGAAATTCTGAATCTATAATAAGCCCATAACTGTTCATCTTCCTCTTTTGATAATTTCAAAACTTAGAACTGCTTCTCGAATTCGAACTAAAGGTGGATATATTTCTCCCCCCCTTTTTCTTGCTTTTCCTGTAGAAATGGCCAAGACAAAAGGCTCCAAATCTGTGAAAGAACCCGAAGAAATTCCTGATCTTCCCAAAACCTTGTGGAAGAAAGACCCTTATCTAGGTGGAAAAGAATTTTATCATGCTAGGGTTAAAGTAAAAAATCTACCAGCTCCCGCCACTGGAAATCTGCTACTTTGAGCCCCCTTACCAATCCAGCCATGTTGGAGCTAATTGATTCCAAGGACGTGGTAAGATTAGGTGTTGAAAATGGGTTCTTCCCCCATACTGAGATTTCTACCCAGGCCTTCGTACAAAAGATGGATATAATGGATGAGTGGATTGACCATGTGCTAACTCACCATACTTCACACCAGATCAGGCTGGGATCTATTTTTCTATTAGGGCTCTGAAGGGTGCTGCCGTGAAGCTGGATCGGACCATGCTTCTAAACCTTCTTTCTCGCTACTCACCTGCGACCCACACTTTTCACTTTGCTGAATTTGAGGCCGCCCCCACTCTGGAAGATGTTCAAATTCTGTATGAATTTTCTCCTATGGGCGAAGTGGATCCCTTAAGCGCTTTGAAACCTGGTCCGGAACTCACTCTCTATGCCTAGATGGAGGAGTGTTGACCGAGGTGAAGAAAATTTCTACTCGTTGGACATCTGCATTAGTACTTCCCGAATGGAAACTAGTTGAGATCTCTATGAAGAACACTTGGCGAAAATGGGTGCAATACTTCTTTCGTGACTATGCGAATAGTAAAATCACCAAAGAAATACTGGAAAATGACCCTGAAGTGAAGAATTATATATATGGGAAGGGGTATCATCTGACTTTGTGCGGCTTTCTCTGTGCCTGTCTGTCAAGGTATTTAATCGACGGTCATCCTCATGATGGGGTCTTTTATCATGTTCTGCCCCTTGCTGTTAAGTTGACCCTTGGCCAAAAATTCGCACTTGGGCCTCTGGTACTAGGCACCTTGTATCATCGGTTAGACCAGCTGGTGGTCGCAATTGAGGAGTCGCGTGGGCGTCTTGATGTGTTGACCTTTGTCAATATTTCGTTTCTTACCATGTGGGTCTTCGAAAGATGGCCTTCTTATGCTCCTGTTCCTTCTAGGCCCAACATGTGGAATGTTCCAGGTGCTCAGAATGCACTTCCCAGTGGGAGAGCTGCCCGTTGGTACATGACCAATCTTCCCAAGTGTTCATGGAGGCTAGTGTGCGACGATCGAAGGAAATTTACAGCCAGGCCTTACGCTACTCGCATTGATAATGTGCGATTCTTCCCGAAGCTGTACCCTAATAGAGACGGCTCTTATTTAGAAGACACCCTTCTCAAGGGACATGATCGCTACCGCGAATTCCTCTGCTGGTGCTTGAGAGGCTCACTACCTGCCCTTGCTGAAAATGTTTCTGAGGTAACTCCCAGATACGAGCAAATCACAGTCGACGTTGACACAACTCGCGTCTCTCCTCAGTTTGGCTTTGATGCAGTGGCTCCTTCCATTTGGCCTAAGTCAGTCAAAAGAAATTGCTACAAGCGACTGCTGATAAATAAGTGTAAATCGATCCTTCTTAGAAATCTGCCCTTCATCCAACCTTCGGGAGTCGCGTGGGTCGTCTTACCAAGAATTGGATTGCTTACTGGACTGTTCAACAAGCCAGGTTTGATGTATCTTCAGCTCCTCATCCCAGCAAAGCTCTTGCGATTAAAAGGAATGCTTCTCCATTCCGTCAGAATTGCAGTTTGGACGATTCTAAGTATGGTTTTTACTCCTTGCTTGATACTGACAACCACTTCTGCCCAGCCACTATTCTTGAGGAGAAAATGACCGCTGTTAGGGGTGGGGCTTCACACGTAATCCAGTACAGTGAAAATTTTGCCAAGGTAAACAACTCTCCTTTATGCTTAAAAGACTTATTTCTTTGACACGCTGAAACTTACACCCAATTTTCTTTTCCAGTGCTATCCGAGGAGGTTCGCATCCGGAGAGCGTTCCGCGTCCCTGGTCAATTCCATTGTTACGGGAAAAAGGCAAAAGAAGGAAATTCCAGTGGAAATGGAACTGGCTCCCCAGGTGGAGGCTCGGATACGCGAGGAGATGGACGTTTTCGCTCGTTCTCTGATAGAAAATGACGCTGAGGTGGATGTGGAGGTTTCCCCGAAGGCCAAAATGAAAAAACAGCGGGGAATTGTGATTTCTTCGCCTCCCAGGGACATTCCTACTTCCTCTCCTGCGAAGTCTCCCACTTCTAAGGGCAAGGGCAAAGGTCTCATGCTGAGCCGGACGCATAAAGATCTCGTGGTTGAGACATTCATCCCTTTCGGCCAGGAAGAAGAGTAAGAGGAGGACGAAGAAAGAGAAGAAAGAGAGGAAGAAAATGAAGAGAAAAGAGAGGAAGACGAAAGAGAAGAAGAAGAAAGAGAAGAAATCGGAGAAGAAAGTTCAGAAGGTACCTTAAATGAACTTATCTTCTTTGAACTTGGCTTTTGCAATATTTGTTAACTAATCTCCTTTCGCAAATGATGACACGGAGACCATCAGTGGCCTTTTGGCCAAATAAAAGAAAAAGACCAAAGGTTCTCGCTCTGACGCCTCTAGTGAGGCCATAGACGAAGCTATCATTTCCGAGTCTAAAAGAATGGCCGCCGAGGCAGAAGAGAGGAGGAGAAAGCGCGAGGAAGATGATATTGAGCTCATGAAGAGAAGAAGTCTGGAAGAACAACAAGCAGGCAGCATGAGTGTAGCTGCTTTGGAACGTGCTCAAGAAGACTTTGAAGAAATCGCAGGTCGCGAGGAAGGTACAATTATTAACCTTGCTGTGACTTATCAAGAAGTGATTTTCTGTGCATTAAAGCACGGTTTATCAAAAGATGATATCAATGTGGCGAACCCTCAGGTAAATATTTAAACGAAGTTTGTAAACTAAACTCGATAACTCGTTCCCGGTTGTAACGAATCTCTTCACGCCACCAGGTCATGCTCATCTTAAAGATGTGATAGATGAAGACACTTCTGTAGGATGTGGTGTCACGTCCATAACATATGATGTTGGAGTTGCAATCCAACCTAAGCGTGGATGTGCTCGCTTTTAATCTATCTGAGTAAAATAAGACATTATGCTATAACGCAAGTTACCTCAACATGTTGTCTTCAATTTTGTCTCGCAGGTGGTACTACCCCAAATGATTTTCTAATGTTACCCCTATTCCTCCTGCGAGTGGTACTGTCATTGCACGGAGTGTTGAAATAGATGCGCTAGAGGAAATCTAGTTTAGTATGAATTTATTTGTGGCTAGAAGTTCATTTATTATTTATTGGATATTTAATATAATGAAGTCCTTAGATTTACAATTGTGTTGTTAATCTTAAATATCCCTAGTCCAATATAATGATTAATGGGACAATCATCTATAGACTAGTATGGGGTTGGATTGATATGGAGATATCACGATCCAACACATAGGTGTGCATTAGAGGTAATGACGCACCGGATTGACCCATCTCCGAGAAGGCTACATACACGTTATGTTGAGTCACAAGCGCTTCTCGCGGTGCAATGGTATTGTCATCCTTATACTTGAAGTCACTAGATATTCTAGTTGTGGATTATTGTGATTTTGGTAGTGTTAAATGCTACACCGTAACTGGGTAGTTATAAAGGCGCGTACTGGATACAATAAGAAACAAGCTTAGAGATCGTATTGTACGTAGACATAATTTTCCCCTCCCACATAACGGGAGTAAATATCCTAGGCCACTCGAGGGATAGTGCTTATAGAATGTCTGGCCAGACTCAAATAAATCAATATGGGATATTGATGTTATTTGCACGAATAAGGCTATTCCCATGGATCGAGAAACTGTGGATTGGATATACGAGTGTGACTTGTATGTCTCGTGTCCAATCCGGACATATAGACAAAGGGATGAGATAATTCCTTGTACAAAAGTTGTCAAGATGACTATTCTATTAGTTGGCTAGAATGGATGTTTTGCTAGAAACCGCTCCATATTAGCAAATAGTTGCTACCAACTAGATAGAACCTATGGGGTCACACGCTATATAGAGTTGAACTAGATTTTTGAATTAATTAATTGGATTAATTAATTAGAAGGATCACTTTGCAAAACCTTTCAAACTTAGTAGGGACTAATTTGCAAGTAAGGGACTAAATTGAATTCTAGTAGGACTAGAATAAGTCCTTTAGGTAGTTGGCAAGGAGTTGTTGGACTATATAAAAGACCTTCCTTCCTTCCTTCCCACAACTTATGCTCATAATTGAACATAACAAGAATGGGAGAGAACAAAAGGAGAGAGAGCAACAAGCTAGAGGAGTCGCCGCCCCGTCCCCGTCGGCCCCAAAGGAGGCCGAAACCTCCTTTGGTTCGTCTCGTTTTGCGAAATTCTTCTTCCTCTTCCTCTTTCCAGGCTAGCACCAAGGAGTGGGAGATCTAGGAATCAACTCTAGGCGTGGATCAACTATAGAGAACGTGACATAATTCGCGTTTGAAGTCATCAAAGGAGAACCCTAAGGTGTGTTATTGATTTCTTCCTTTACCATCGTTATGTCTCTTGACTTGTGATCCTTGGAGGGTTTTGCATGGTTAATTATTGTTTCTGTTGGGCATCCATGAATCAAAACCCTACAGTGGTATCAGAGCCACATGTCGTAGAGCATAAACGTGGTTTATGTGTTACGTTTTAAGTTGTTTTACACCTTAAATTGATTGTTTATCGCGTAAAACAAGACAAATCAAGCATGGGATGCAATTTGTCAATAATCTATCATAACAAGATCTAATTTTGCATTGGATGCATGAATTGGTGAGTTTGAGAAATTTTAGGATCTTAGATCTAGGGTTTGGGCATCCTTGGGGAAGAAGGAGATCTTCCAAAACAAGGAAACAACCAAACTTGGGCACCAAGCAAGGGAGTTTTTTTGGAAACAACTCCCTCAAGGAGGTTCGCCCCCCTAGGGGACCGCCCCTCTTGCTTGCCGCCCAAGCCTTGGCCGCCCTAGGGGCCGGACGGCCCTAGCCCGCGGCCTAGCCGCGTGGGTTTGGGGCCGGGCCGGCCCTAGGGCCTTACGGTTCACCTTCTTGGGCCCGGGCAATTTGATTGTTGGACCCATGGACCGTTTTAACCCTAGAAATCCTAAAATCAATTAAAATTGACCAAGCGCGTTAAAGTTGGATTTTAACTGTTTATGTGAAATTCGCATGGTGATTGGATATGGCGTTAGGATGTGGTTTGATGTGGATGTTTAATTTTGTGTTTTGGTTTACGGCCTGCGAGCTGATCAACTAATTGTAATAATTAATTAGGGTTTTATGGCCTGCGAGCCATTTTTTTCTCAACTTGTGAGATTTATTTTATTTAGTATAGAAGTTAGCTAGTGCTAGATAAAGTAGATTGTTAGCCAAGATTGAAGAAAAGAAGCCCAAAGCCAAAAGGATCCACAAAAGATGGAGCATGGAGCATGGAGCATTCCACATTACTATGAAGGATGGACCAAAAGATCAAGACGCATGGAGATGTGTTTGCTTTTAGGGTTCATAGATAATTCCATTGGCTTGGAATTATCTTAGTCTAGAAAAGGCCATATGTTTTTGTGGTTGTTTACTTTATTGTCTTATTATTTTGTGGTTGGTGTATGGATGATGCATGCAATTAGGATAATAAGATAATTAGACAACCCGGATCTATTATTTGGAGTTGTGCCCAAACTCAAATAGATTGATTAGTTGATTTTGATCAACAAAACAATTAAAATTGAATTCAAAATCCCTCAAAATTCAAATATTGTGTTCTTGCCTTCTCGTTACTTAAACACTCATGATCATCATTATTTATCAAGTTAGTGCGTGCCAAAGCAGGGCGACTTGGTCCATGTGGGGTTCCCGGTCGGCCAAGAGTTGGAAACCGATCTCGTGTTGCAATCGTTGCCCGAGAGTTATGGACAATTCATCATGAACTATAACATGAACGAGATCGTGAAACCACTGCCAGATTTACTCAATATGTTGAGGACAGCTGAACAGAGCATCAACAAGGGTAAGGGCAAGGCCATTATGATGGTGCAGAAAGGAAAGGGCAAAAGGTTTGCCTCATCTTCCAAGGGCAAAGGCAAGTCAGTGGCCAAGTCCAAGGAACCTGCCCTTAAGCCTGTTGGTGGCATTGCCAAAGGTGTGACTAAAAGTGAGTGTCACTACTGCAGTCAGCCTGGACACTGGAGGAGGAACTGCCCAAAATATCTGGAGGACAAGAGGCTTGGAATAGTGATTCCACCACCACCAGGTATTTTTGTTGTAGAAGTCAATTTAACTGTCTCTACATCATGTGTATTAGATACTGGATGTGGATCTCATATTTGTCGAAATATGCAGGATCTAAAGAGAAGTAAAAGATTGGCTAAAGGGGAGGTAGATCTGCGCGTTCGGAATGGAGCAAGGGTTGCTGCGTTGGCCATAGGCGTGTGCGAGCTATCTCTGCCTTCAGGATTAGTTTTAGAATTAAATAATTGCTATTTTGTGCCTGCTATGAGCAGAAACATTGTTTCTATTTCTTGTTTGGACAAGGATGGTTTTATTATTTCAGTAAAGAACAATTGTTGTTCCTTTTATTTAAATAATATTCACTATTTTAGTGCGCAATTATTTAATGGACTGCATGTCCTTGATCTAAGCAATCATGTCTACAACATTAATACCAAGCGGATTAAAATAAATGATTTAAATCCTGCTTATTTATGGCACTGTCGTTTAGGCCACATAAATGAGAAACGTGTATCTAGACTCCATAAGGATGGATTACTAGACTCATTTGATTTTGAATCATATGAGACATGAGAGGCTTGTTTATTGGGAAAAATGACAAAGTCCCCTTTCAATAAGAAAGGTGAGAGGACTAGTGAGCAATTGGCGCTCATACATACCGATGTGTGTGGGCCATTTGCCACGCCTGCCAGGGGTGGTTATGTCTACTTCATTACATTTACTGATGATTACAGTAGATTTGTGTACCTCATGAGGGCAAAATCCGAATCCTTTGAAGTGTTTAAAGAATTCAAGAATGAAGTAGAGAAGCAACTTGGCAAAAGTATCAAGGCTCTACGATCGGATCGTGGAGGAGAATACTTAATCCAAGAGTTTGACGACTATCTTAGAGAGTGTGGGATCGTTTCCCAACTCACTCCACCCGGAACGCCACAATGGAATGGTGTGTCTGAGAGGAGGAATCGAACCCTATTGGATATGGTTCGATCTATGATGTGTCAAACCGACCTTCCATTATCATTTTGGGGCTACGCTCTATTAAGTGCAGCTTTCACCATTAACCGTGTTCCATCTAAATCAGTCATGAAGACACCATATGAGATGTGGAGTGGGAGGCGTCCCACACTGTCGTTCATGAAGATTTGGGGCTGCGATATCTATGTAAAACGTTTACAATCAGACAAGCTAGGTCCGAAATCGGATAAGTGCAAGTTTGTGGGGTACCCTAAGGAAACTAAGGGTTACTACTTCTACAATCCAACCGAGAACAAAGTGTTTGTTGCTCGGACCGGCGTGTTTCTAGAAAGAGAGTTTGTCTCTAAAGAAGCAAGTGGGAGGACTGTAGAACTTGAAGAGGTTCAAGAACAACAAATCACTGAACCGATTATGAAACATGAACAGGAACCACAAGCGGTTATGGAGCAGCCTGTTCAGGTAACACAAGAGCTTCGTAGATCTATTAGAGTGCGCCAGGAACCCGAGAGGTATGGACTTCTCGTAACCGATTCCGGTGACACGATGCTCATAGATGATGAGCCTACTACCTATGAAGAGGCCATGAAAGTCCCAGACTCTCAGAAGTGGCTAGAAGCCATGAGATCCGAGATGGAATCCATGTATACCAACAGAGTATGGACTTTAGTGGAACCACCCGATGGGGCGCGGCCCATAGGGTGCAAGTGGGTCTTCAAGAAGAAGATCAACATGGATGGTAATGTGATTACCTATAAGGGCCGATTGGTAGCTAAAGGATTCAGACAGATTCATGGTATTGACTATGATGAAACCTTTTCACCAGTCGCTATGACCAAATCCATCCGAATCCTACTTGCGATTGCAGCATACCATGACTATGAGATTTGGCAGATGGATGTCAAAACAACATTCCTTTATGGGAATATCCTCGAGGACGTGTATATGATACATCCGGAGGGTTTTAAGGATCCAAAGCAAGCCAACAAAGTCTGTAAGCTGCAACGATCCATTTATGGATTGAAGCAAGCTTCTAGGAGTTGGAATCGCGTTTTGATGAATTAGTCAAAGAGTTTGGCTTCATCAGAAACGAAGATGAGTCTTGTGTCTACAAGAAGGTTAGTGGGAGCTCTGTAACTTTTCTGGTCTTGTATGTGGATGACATACTACTCATTGGAAACAACGTTCCCATGCTGCAATCTATTAAAGATTGGCTAGGGAAGTGTTTCTCAATGAAGGACTTAGGGGAAGCAGCCTATATACTCGGTATAAAGATCTATAGAGATAGATCTAAGAGACTACTAGGCCTAAGTCAAAGTACATATATTGACAAGGTGTTGAAACGGTTCAACATGCAAGATTCCAAGAAGAGATTCTTGCCCATGTCACATGGAATCACACTTTCGAAGAGTGGTTGTCCTTCTAATGAGATTGAGAAGGAACGCATGAGTAGAATTACCTATGCCTCGGCCATAGGATCTATCATGTACGCCATGTTATGTACTAGACCAGATGTGTCATATGCCTTGAGTATGACAAGCAGATACCAATGCAATCCAGGTGAGAGTCACTGGATTGGAGTCAAGAACATCCTAAAGTACTTGAGAAGAACTAAGGATGCTTTCTTGATAATTGGCGGTGAGGAAGAGTTGCGTGTAAGGGGTTACACTCATGCAAGCTTCCAAACCGACAGAGATGACTTTAGATCACAGTCGGGATATGTGTTTTTCCTGAATGGAGCAGCGGTGAGCTGGAAGAGTTCCAAGAAAGAGACGGTGGCTGATTCTACAACAGAGGCTGAGTACATTGCTGCAAATGGCGCAGCAAAGGAAGCTGTTTGGATCAGAAAGTTGTTTCTGAACTTGGTGTGGTTCCTAGCATTGCGGATCCAGTTGAGTTGTACTGCGACAACACTGGGGCGATCGCGAAATCAAAGGAGCCCAGATCACACCAGAAATCCAAGCCCGTGCTCAGGAAGTTTCATCTGATTCGAGATATTATCGATAGAGGAGACGTTCGGATATGCAAGATTCCTACAGATGAGAATTTGTCAGACCCGCTTACAAAGCCGCTCACGCAGTGGAAGCATGAAGGGCACACTAGGAGTATGGGCATACGAGATGCGCCAGATTGGCTCTAGTGCAAGTGGGAGACTGTTGGAATAGATGCCCTAGAGGCAATCTAGTTTAGTATGAATTTATTTGTGGCAAGAAATTCATTTATTATTTATTGGATATTTAATATAATGAAGTCCTTAGATTTACAATTGTGTTGTTTATCTAAAATATCCCTAGTCCAATATAATGATTAATGGGACAATCATATATATACTAGTATGGGGTTGGATTGATATGGAGATATCACGATCCAACACATAGGTGTGCATTAGGGGTAATGACGCACCGGATTGACCCATCTCCGAGAAGGCTACATACACGTTATGTTGAGTCACAAGCGCTTCTCGCGGTGCAATGGTATTGTCATCCTTAGACTTGAAGTCACTAGATATTCTAGTTGTGGATTATTGTGATTTTGGTAGCGTTAAACGCTACACCGTAAATGGGTAGTTATAAAGGCGTGTACTGGATACAATAAGAGACAAGCTTAGAGATCGTAGTGGACGTAGACAGAATTTTTTCCTCCCACATAACGGGAGTAAATATCCTAGGCCACTCGAGGGATAGTGCTTATAGAATGTCTGGCCAGACTCAAATAAATCAATATGGGATATTGATGTTATTTGCACGAATAAGGCTATTCCCATGGATCAAGGAACTGTGGATTGGATATACGAGTGTGACTTGTATGTCTCGTGTCCAATCCGGATATAGAGACAAAGGGATGAGACAATTACTTGTACAAAGGTTGTCAAGATGACTATTCTATTAGTTGGCTAGAATGGATGTTTTGCTAGAAACCGCTCCATATTAGCAAATAGTTGCTACCAACTAGATAGAACCTATGGGGTCACACGCTATATAGAGTTGAACTAGATTTGGGAATTAATTAATTGGATTAATTAATTAGAAGGATAACTTTGCAAAACCTTGCAAACTTAGTAGGGACTAATTTGCAAGGAAGGGACTAAATTTTATTCTAGTAGGACTAGAATAAGTCCTTTAGGTAGTTGGCAAGGAGTTGTTGGACTATATAAAGGAACTTCCTTCCTTCCTTCCCACAAATTATGCTCATAATTGAACATAACAAGAGTGGGAGAGAACAAAAGGAGAGAGAGCAACAAGCTAGAGGAGTCGCCGCCCCCTAGCTCGCCGCCCCGTCCCCGTCGGCCCCAAAGGAGGCCGAAACCTCCTTTGGTTCGTCTCGTTTTGCGTGATTCTTCTTCCTCTTCCTCTTTCCGGGCTAGCACCAAGGAGTGGGAGATCTAGGAATCAACTCTAGGCGTGGATCAACTATAGAGAACGTGACATAATTCGCGTTTGAAGTCATCAAAGGAGAACCCTAAGGTGTGTTATTGATTTCTTCCTTAACCATCGTTATGTCTCTTGAATTGTGATCCCTGGAGGGTTTTGCATGGTTAATTATTGTTTCCGTTGCGCATCCATGAATCAAAACCCTACACGGAGCTCTGTTGATAATGTGTCGGCTGCGAGAGAGGTAACTAACGAGGCAGGTGTTGGCCATTCTGATGAGAACATGCTAGAGCAGAGAAATCAGCTTCCTACATCTTATGTTCCAGAGCGAAGCTCGCATGTTGAGAAACCTATGGCGGCTAATGAGTATGCAGGAGAAACTCAGGAGGATATTATCGAGGTATCTGATGATGTCGAAGCCGACACTGGGTTAAAGGAAGAAGGTGCTGAAGTTGAAGAGATGGAAGCGAAGGATGCTGGAGCTAGAGTTCATGAAAATGAACAGGTCATGGTAGACGTAGCATCGCATGAAAGTGTTGATGTTCCAATGGATGCTCCTGAGCCACAAGAACCTCTAGCGGCTGAAGAAGTTCTTCGGCAAGCAGAAGCCACAGCCGTTGCTGAAGTTATTCCACATACTTCTTCAAGTGCCGCCATTCCTGTGAATGTCTTTGAGCCTCAAGAAAGTCCTGCTATCCCTTCCACTGAGGTAGAAATTTTACAAGTTCCCCCCGCATGGAGTTTTTGGGGTTCGCAAGTGGGAGCTGCCATCACACCTGCCGCAACTTATGTTCTCCCTGCCAACTATTACGTGCGCGAAGTTGAAGCTGACAGGGGAGCGATGCAGCGAGACATGCTTCAGCTTTCCCGGTGATGCGCATTCCCTCTTTGCGTGAGATCCTTGAAGGAACATGTATATTACCATATGTCGCATTCTATGATTTCTTTTTAGCAATTTTGCACTCCTAAACTTATCATTTTTTCCTGGAATGAGGCAACCCGATGTGGATTGGCTTATAAGGATGCGCCTTTCATACCCATGGTCATTTGCGAGAACTCTAGAGCTGGAGCCTTTTGACAGAAGACTGTTCTTGACTGAAGCCATATGGATTTTAGAGCAACTGTCTGCAGCTACCCCCACAACCATTTCACCTGATAATGCACGATTGCTTTATAGCACATGCAGGGGTCTTCAGGCCAAGGCTCAAGGCAGATTAGACTTCGGATTTCTCCTTAACAGAGTCACCCAAATCCTCGCATCTGTGATGATGAAATATGGCTACCACAACCTCGCATCTGAGAAGAGGAAATTGGAGGAACAAAGGAAGAAGGCTGAAGAAGCTGCCACTCTCTTCCATGCGATGAAGGCCAAGTATGAAAAGCTGAAAAAAGAAGTGAACCAAGCAAAAGAGACATCGCTCTTGTTTTCACCAGAAGATCCTCTAATCATGGATTTATTTTAGAAGAAAAAGTTACGCATTATTGTAATGCTAGTGTTTCTCCCCCTTCTTTCCAAACATTTGAAATTTCGTGTCTCGTTTCGCTCCTTTGAGGATTTTGAACTCGTACTTTAATGTATATCAATTATGACGTCATGTATTGACGTAATTGCCTTGATTATTGTGCTATTAATTTATTAGATAAGCACGATTTCCTTGTAGGCCCCATCCTTATCATGATCTTCCGTCATTAATTAAAGTGTACTATTGGATCGTCATAGCCTTTAGTAGGGTAATTGATTTTTACCCATTCATTGATTTTTACCCATTTTTGAGACGTAAGTAATTGATTCTTACCCGTTTCCAAGGCGTTGCTGACTCAGCCAGAGAACTGAAGAGTCCCTTATGGAGTCTATATAAACCTTGTTTCTTGCTATTTGGTTCGTCATCCCAAAATGTGGCTTATCATGAGTCCTTACGACTGCCGGCATCGGTCCTCAACCTTTGCCGGTTCATGTCAATTTCAGGCTTTGAGACCTGAGTTTGTGCCTTGTGCTATAGAAATAGCTCCCAAGAAATTCTTCAGAAAGTCCTTCGATCCTCCCGATCTTTTTGAAGAACAATTGCGTAAGGTTTTCTGCTTCCGCAAAGATTCTTCTTTGTCTATTATGTTTGCAGGTCGTATCTCCGGTAACTTTCCGGTGAAGCACGGTCCTGTACTGATTTCACTACTAAATCGTAATGAATGGTGCGCATCTCCGCCAGCTATCCCGGAGGAGAACTATTTGCCACCATTGTTTCGAACAAGGTGTGCCGAGTGATTGTGCTCGTCTTTTTGCAGAATCAGCTTCCTGCCCCATGAGCTGTTCTCCCACTTGTTTTTCACGTCTGCAGCTGTCAGGGCATGAGATTCATATGGCATATCACCGTGGCAGGATATCAAATGAGGGCTCTGTTCTGATCCAGAACATCGGCGATAGCTTCCCGTCCCGTAGTTTTTAGACCTCGTAGGTTCAAGCTTTAGATTAGGAATTTTCCTTTTGTGTAAGCCTTTTGCTTGTAAGCTGCTATCTAGACAGATAAATTGTTTTGACTATCAATGGAATATGCTTTGTCATTCGCTGTTCTTGTTTGATGCAACAAATTGTAATTTCGCTTGTAGTCTTGCTATATGACGAAACAAGTTGTGTTTCCATCGCGTTTATATCCGAATAATGTTTGAATAATTCGCTATCTAAAGCAGATAGGCTTTGTATCACACGGGCGTTGTTGCTATTGCTGCTATCTAGGCATATAGGCTTTTAGATCACTTAAGATTATAATTCAATATAGCTGCTATCTCGGCAGATAGGCTTTGGCACGCACAAGGGCGTTGTTGCTATTGCTGCTATCTAGGAAGATAGGCTTTTGGATCACTTAAGATCAGAATTCAATATAGCTGCTATCTAGGAAGATAGGCTTTGGATCGCATGGGATCATATGGCATAGCTGCTATCTTGGAAGATAGGTTTTCGAAGGGTTCAAATAATGTAAGCAGACAAGTAAATGAATTAATAAAGGCAATCAAGGTAATAAAGTTTTTCTCATATGGGAGAATCCTTATTATTAAAGCATCCTCATATGGGAGGACCATGAAAACAAATTCCTCATATGGGAGGAAATAGTGCATAGATACATGGGAAAACTAGACTTAGAATCCAACATCCTTTGGCGTTAATCATAAAGAGATAGGCTAAGGATAGTACTTTTTGATCCATCGCATATTTATCGGACTTGGGGTTGTTGCAGTCCCGTGAAGTCTCTGTATTGTGCAGTAGCCACTGTCAAAGACTTCTTTAACTTCGAACGGTCCTTTCCAGTTAGCTGCGAACTTTGGGTGAGTTGCCTCCCGCATGCAATGATCTGAAGCTCGCAAAACCAAGTCCCCAACCGAAAAATCTCGGTATTGAATAGTTTTGTTGTAAGCGCGAGCAATTCTTTCCTGGTATCTTTTATTAGCCCTTTTAGCCTGTTCAGGCTTCTCTTCCAGCAAAATTAAGTCATGGTCACGTTGATTTTCGTACAAGGCATGAAAGGCTATCCTCGCAGAATTAACTTTTATTTCTGCTGGTACAACAGCTTCAGCCCCATAGCATAGAAGGAACGGGGAGACTCCTGTGGGGGTCCTGGGCGAAGTGTGATACGCCCATAAGGACACATTTAAAGAGCTTTCGCATTTCTTGTGATCATCCACGACCATCTTACTTAAAATACTTAGCAGCATCTTGTTGGTTGCTTCTGCTTGACCATTCCCCTTCGGGTAGTAAGGCGTGGAACAGACTTTCCTTATGTTGTATTCTACCAATTTCCCATCCACCTGGTGATTTACGAAAGGGGTGCCATTATCCGAGAGAATAGTATTGGGAATCCCAAACCGGTATATGATACTTTCTTGAACGAAGTTAACCACTGCAAGCGCATTTGCTGTTTTGAGCGGCACTGCTTCCACCCACTTGGTAAGTAACTCCGTCGCAGTCAAGATGAACTGGTTTCCCTGAGAGGCTGGTCGAATGGGACTGATAAAATCTAAAGCCCAAGTATGAAACGGCCAAGGTGTTCCTAATGCGTGTAAGTCTATAGCAGGAGCATGCACAAGGTTGCCTTTGAATTGACAATCCGGACATCTTTTCACCTTGGTGCGACAATCTGCTTCCATTGTGGGCCAGAAATAGCCAACGGTGAGGAGTTGTCTGCATAGTTTTGCACCTCCCTGATGCTCCACTTGGTGAGATAGATCCATCACCTCTTGCACTTCTTGACTATCTAGACATCTGAGTAGACATATTTGGCCAATGAATCCCATATCTCCGGGCCTTTCCATAAATCGACACTTCACTTTCCCCGCAAGATTGTTGGTGAATCTTTTCCAATAATGCTTGCCCCTCCTGCTGCGAGACGCACCGCATGAGTATTCCTCCTGGACCCTTGTAGTAAAGGGAATTGTCATGTATGCAGTACCCCTTAGTGGATGCCTAATTTTCTTTGCTCGTGCCCTCAGCAATTGCACGCAGTATTGGTTTTTAGCAATCTTCATCGTCTGTGGATTCATCCTCGCATGGCTCCTGTGTCAAGTCCGGAGTTGTTAGGACCTCGATAAAAATTCTCGCAGGGCATTTGTTCGCACTTATTGTAGATCCCAAAGTGGCTAAGGCATCGGCATGCCAATTATCAGCCCTAGGCATGTGCTCGTACTTGACGTCACAAAATTGCTGTACCAGCTTTTGCACTAAGGTCCGATAAGGCAACAGATTTACCTCCTTCAACCCATACTCGCTTGAAGCTTGTTTGAAAATTAGCTTAGAGTCCCCCATGACCGTCAGATTGCTTACTTCTAGTGCCTTGGCTGCACGAAGTCCTGCGATCAGGGCCTCGTACTCCGCCTCATTGTTCGTTACTGGAAAATCTAGTTTGGTGGACATTTGGATGACTGTTGAATCGATAATTCCCAAGTATAGGAATATCGTTCTAAGTAGTACCCGAGTAAGAACGGGGTCGAATCCACAAGGAGAGAAGGTTTAGACAATGACTTGCAAAACTAGAAAACGACTAACTAAACGATAAAAGCAACTTCTCTCAATGGCTTTAGAGCTTGCCAAGCTATTCAAATCCACCACAAAATGTGATGGAGCAAGTTTAGAGTACGATTTAGAGAACAAAGTAAAAGACTACTAAAGCGACAATTCAAGAAACTAAGTGAAACGACAAGTAGAGAGGGGCTAGGGATCATCGGTTTCTCTAGTGACCAATCCTCCTATTACATTCAAGCCCGATTCTCAATTCGCATGTGTCAATCCACAAGACAAGTATCTCAAGAAGTGATTGCTCATACAATCCAACTCGCGACAAGAGAAGTGTGTAAATCCAACACGCTACTCAAGCACTAAAGAGGCTATTCAAATGAGACTCTCCAAATTTCAAGTGTTTCAAGCATCAACCATATGTAAACACACATAGATGTTTCCACATGAAAGATCAAGCAACAAATGAGATTTGTAAATTCTCACTCAAATCACCTAACTAGAACTTGATTTCTCAAAGTTAGGATTGACGAGTTCCTCTCACTCAAATGCAACTTCAAATCAAACACGTCAAAAGTATTCGCACATCTACCTATTCAATGCATCAAATACTTCAACAAGAGAAATCTAAATATTGCACTAAGCATTCAAGTGAACCCAATTCAACCCATTCATCCTTGAAGTTCAACTTGAAACAATATGGAGATTTAGACACTAGATAGTTCCAAATCACCCAAGCAATTGAATTAGCTAGACATAATAGAAAATTCAAGAGAGATTGAGAGAAATTTAACTTTCAATAATCAAAACTTGAATCACAATTCATGTCATACACTTGTTTTGCCAATTCAACCTCAACAACTACACAAAACTAAGAGCAAAAATAGCCAAAAACTCAAGCTAAACTATCAACTAATGAAGAGCAAACCCTAACAAGCTACTGCTGCTGCTGTTGCAGTACCAATAACAGCAAGAACAGCAGCAAAACAGAGCACAATCCAGCAGCTAAAGAACAGTCCGTAAAAACCCAGAAATTGGGCTGAAAATGGATCAAAAACCACAGCTCCTCTCTCCCTCTCTTCCTCTTTCTCGTTCTTGGCCCTTAGAGAGCTCAAGAACAACCCAGAAGAAGGCGAAATCAGAGAGAGAGAGAGAGGAGAAAACGAACCCAGAACAGAGCACTGTTGAACCGTTCGGGTATGAGGAAGAGTGCTGTGATTTCTTCAAGCTTTGTTTATATAGCCTTGTCTTTGAGCTTCCTTGGCCTCCAAGAATGTATCTAAGCCGTCCAATTCATCCCAAGACCTCTGAATCGTTGATTTATAACCCCTTCAAGAACCCTAGGTGAATTGGGGCTTTCTTGTTGACTTGATATTGGGCTGAATTGAGGCTTGGGCAGGGAAGAGGGTTGGAATAGGAGCAATATGGTACCGGGTAGGCTTGATTTGGTGAAGAAACGAACCCGGGGTGAAGCTTGGAAGAAGCTTCGTCGAGCTTCCATGGAGGCTCTGTCTTCTTGCTGTTGAACGATCGGGGAGAGAGAGGGAGCCGCGTGAGAGAGGGCTGGGGGGTGAGCTGGTTTCGGGAAATTGCACCCGGCTCCCCCCTAGCTTGCTGGAATGCTTTAAAAGGCCCGTTCCTTACTTAAAAACTTCTGAAAATAGCAATCTGACCCCCAATCCGTTAAGTATCCTTCAAATAAGCCATTAAAACGTTTCAAAACTTGCACTTAGGCCCCACTTCCGTTAGTTTCTTCTCTATTTTGCCCTTTGACATCACTTTTGACTTGCAATCTAGCCTTTAACTTGCATTTTCTTCAATTTTGGCATCTTTTCCACTTGATTTCTTCAATATAAGCCCATCTAAATCCTTCTTCACTTCTCTTGGCCCCTCTAAAGCGTCTCACTTCATCATTCAAGCTCTCCAAACTAGCCTCTTACGTTCTAAATCACGTCTTTGCCTACAAAATAAGATAAAAACAAGCAAAACTACAAAGACAAGCATAAGTCTAGAAAGAGAGATAAAATAGATAAATTACACATATTAGCAAGTTAAGAGGAGTTCGTTAACATACTAAAATATGCAATTTTAATTCATCAACACACCCCCCAACTAGCCTTTTGCTCGTCCTCGAGCAAAGAGAGCGATAAGAGACGTAATCTAGTTATGAACCAATCATGAGAGACACACACTCAACTAGACAAGGCTTGACTCGATTCTAAACTAGACTCAAATATTTACAAAAACGCACACACACATTATCTATCCTAAGTGAGGACTCAAAGAAACAAAATACTAAGAGTTACTAGCTAATTTTATTTTATTTTTTTTTTGTGGGGGAAAAAGAAGAATGCATAAATGTCTCCTCCAATAAATTCTCAAAGTCCAAGAAGATTGAGAAAGAAGCCTAAGGACGTCTAAGCATATACTCATACAAATGTGGGCGGTGTTTGGTAGAAGGTGACTCATGCGAACTACAAAACTTGTTAAATTAAGTCCAATTTGCGAGAAAGTATGCCTTCAAAAATAAGGATCTCATGAAACTAGACATTCTCATACTTATTCAAAAGCACCCATGTAGGATGGACTTCCAAAGCTTTGAACAAAAATTTTTAAGAAGGGGAGATGTGGTTGTGGGCTTGTATGATCCTTTTGTGGATTTTTGGTAGATGATGCGATTTTTTTTTTTTTTTTTTTTTTTTTTTTTTTTTTTTGAGATTTATGGCATTAACAATTTATTTTTCACCTCAAATCCAAGGCTCTCCAAGACCCACAACAAAACAGAGGAATATACACGCGAGTGGGCTTTTTAAGCTAAACCAAGGGAGCTATCTAGGTGGTGACGTAACATTATCCCCGGACACCCCTCTATTTCTTAGACATCGCATGGGGTGTCATTGGTAACCACCACTCCAATGGGCTACAAGTTTCCACCGCAAAAACGAATAGAGAAAAATCTTTTTGTGAAGTTCAAATTGCTTTAGAAAATGCACCCTTTATCAAAAGTAGTAAGACGTCAAAGTTTATGTGATCAACTTAGCTTGAAGGACTTAAGCATGAAACGTAAATTAAGTTTGTCGCTTTGTGAGAACGCATGATATCGCGGAAGGTGGGATATTGGTGTAGATGTATTGAGTATAAGCAAAGAATTCATTTCTAAAATAAAAATAAAAAGAACATGGACTAAGAAATTTCATTTTTTTGAAAACATCTAGCTTCCTAAAATTCCCCCTTTTCACTTTTCTCATTCATTTTTTTTTTCATCATTTTTCATTTTTTCAATTTTTTTTTCTTTTTTTTCAAAATAAGTGACTCAACTATAACTTCCTAAGACTCAATAAATCTATCAAATAAGAAAATAAAATCTAGACTCAAGATGAAAGGTGAAAATAAATAAAACTACCAAAGAAATGAAAATAAAAACCTATGGTTTGACACGGGGAAAGAGTGATGCTTCTCATGAAAGGTTCACACATTTTTTCAAAATTTTCTCATTTTTTAATTTTTATGATTTTTTCAAATTTTTTTATTTTTTTGTATTTTTCAAGTAAATCACTAATGAAAGAAAAATCATGCTAGTAACCATTTAAGCCAAGTAATATATCTACTTCCCATCCCCCAACTAAAATGTCACATTGTCCTCAATGTGTGAGAACAATGGAGGAGCATACAAATTTTAGCAAGAATTAAGGGATAGAAGAGACCTCATTTTAGCTTTCTTGGCCACCAAGCACAAGTCCTCCTCCAAGAGCAACCTACAAAATGTTCATAGAAAAGAAATGCAAGAAATAGAGATAAACTAATTTATTTATTTACAACTAGGGAGGTGGAACAAAGAAAATGATGCTATCCCACCCCCAATCTTGGAAATTTCTTTCCATGCCATGCCCCTACTTCATTCTTAGAAAAGTACTTCTCCTTTAAAAAGTTTGATTCATCAATTAGAATAGATAGGAGAAGTAGGGGCAAGACACAAAATATGAATAAGAGATGCAAGCAAAATCTTACAATAAAGTTAGAGCAAGTTGTTATGTCTTGCATCATCTTAAGAAAAGGGTTTGAAATCCTCAAATCAAATGAATTATAGAATGGGTCTTCACAAGTTGCCAAATTTTTACTTGGAATCAAAACATGAGAGATGGCGACAACTTGTGAATCCTCAATCTCATCACTTTTAGTTAAGCCATATGGATTTGGGGATGGGGCTTCACAAGTGGAAGTTAAAATAATTTGAGAGCTTGAAGCCTCATCCAAACCCTTAGGCACATCTTCCATAATGATAGAATCCGAGGGAGCATTCAAGTAAAATTCAATTTCGTCACAAATACGAGCATAGCTCCACGGATCTTCATTGGACATGTCAATACTAACCGGAGTACCTCCCAATAAAACTTCAATTTCGTCACAATCAAGATCATAGGAACTCCGGTAAGTACTAGGCTCTTCTTGAGCACAAGACAAGTCTACATTCCTTTCACTAGTGGTAGCATCAAATTTGACCCCTAACTCATCACATGAGTGATTTTCATTTTGCGACTCCTCCTCACAAGTGTCACTATGTGAGTCATCCAAAATGGCTTCACTCATGTCATGGGTTGAAGAGTCATCATCAAAAATATCAATCTCACTACCAATATCACTATCACATGCTTCTTTAGATTGTGCAAATGAGAAATGAATACAATCACCTATCCTAGTGGCAACAACTCCATCATCAAACACATCATCCAAAATTTGATCTTGAGCAAGCTCGTGATGTGTGTGAATAAGAACTTGAGACTCATATGATGGCGAGTTTTGTGAAGAGTAAGTACTATATGCAAGAGACTCATTATCATGCGATTGTGAATATGAGGATTCCACTTTATCAATCGAGTGACAAAACGATCCTTCTACTTCTCTAAATGAGTCTTCAAGTTTACTTTGTGATTCTCTTAGTTCTCTTATAGAATCTCTTAGTTCTTTTGTGCCTTGGATATATTTTTGAAATGTCTCCTCTAGAGAATCACTTATAGGCATATTTAGCTCATCATTCACAAGTGATTCCCTCTCAAAATGATTAACTTCTCTTGATTCACACATCATATCATTATATTGATAAGTGCAAGAATCATGAGAGTTCAAAAACATGTAAGTGTTTGAGGAAGGTGATTGTGCACAAGAAGCATGAGATGTGTAATCTAGTGTCCTACTATCATGCCAAGAATAATCATTCTTAGGAAAATAATCACCATTTTTAATAGCACGCTCACGTTTGGAACGCATTGATTCCTTAGAATGATTTTCATGTCTAGTAAATGCATAGTAGTAAGGATGTGAATGGACGTTAGGCCTCTCACCAAGTCCAAAATGTTCATAAGACATTTTTTTTTCAAGCAAGTAGATGAGAGGTACTTGATGAATTTCACAAGCCCTCTTGATCTCACAAGCTTAACTAACCACAACCAACTAGAGAAAATGTCAAGAAAAATACTAAAAAAACAAAGCAAATCAAATCTAATACCTAGCCTCTCCCCGGCAACGGCGCCAAAAACTTGTTGAATCGATAATTCCCAAGTATAGGAATATCGTTCTAAGTAGTACCCGAGTAAGAACGGGGTCGAATCCACAAGGAGAGAAGGTTTAGACAATGACTTGCAAAACTAGAAAACGACTAACTAAACGATAAAAGCAACTTCTCTCAATGGCTTTAGAGCTTGCCAAGCTATTCAAATCCACCACAAAATGTGATGGAGCAAGTTTAGAGTACGATTTAGAGAACAAAGTAAAAGACTACTAAAGCGACAATTCAAGAAACTAAGTGAAACGACAAGTAGAGAGGGGCTAGGGATCATCGG
The DNA here is from genome assembly GCA_023055425.1 of Linanthus parryae. NCBI lineage: Eukaryota > Viridiplantae > Streptophyta > Magnoliopsida > Ericales > Polemoniaceae > Linanthus > Linanthus parryae. Next base: position 25,580,111 of record JALGPY010000011.1, on the reverse strand, counting down.
TTTCTCTAGTGACCAATCCTCCTATTACATTCAAGCCCGATTCTCAATTCGCATGTGTCAATCCACAAGACAAGTATCTCAAGAAGTGATTGCTCATACAATCCAACTCGCGACAAGAGAAGTGTGTAAATCCAACACGCTACTCAAGCACTAAAGAGGCTATTCAAATGAGACTCTCCAAATTTCAAGTGTTTCAAGCATCAACCATATGTAAACACACATAGATGTTTCCACATGAAAGATCAAGCAACAAATGAGATTTGTAAATTCTCACTCAAATCACCTAACTAGAACTTGATTTCTCAAAGTTAGGATTGACGAGTTCCTCTCACTCAAATGCAACTTCAAATCAAACACGTCAAAAGTATTCGCACATCTACCTATTCAATGCATCAAATACTTCAACAAGAGAAATCTAAATATTGCACTAAGCATTCAAGTGAACCCAATTCAACCCATTCATCCTTGAAGTTCAACTTGAAACAATATGGAGATTTAGACACTAGATAGTTCCAAATCACCCAAGCAATTGAATTAGCTAGACATAATAGAAAATTCAAGAGAGATTGAGAGAAATTTAACTTTCAATAATCAAAACTTGAATCACAATTCATGTCATACACTTGTTTTGCCAATTCAACCTCAACAACTACACAAAACTAAGAGCAAAAATAGCCAAAAACTCAAGCTAAACTATCAACTAATGAAGAGCAAACCCTAACAAGCTACTGCTGCTGCTGTTGCAGTACCAATAACAGCAAGAACAGCAGCAAAACAGAGCACAATCCAGCAGCTAAAGAACAGTCCGTAAAAACCCAGAAATTGGGCTGAAAATGGATAAAAAACCACAGCTCCTCTCTCCCTCTCTTCCTCTTTCTCGTTCTTGGCCCTTAGAGAGCTCAAGAACAACCCAGAAGAAGGCGAAATCAGAGAGAGAGAGAGGAGAAAACGAACCCAGAACAGAGCACTGTTGAACCGTTCGGGTATGAGGAAGAGTGCTGTGATTTCTTCAAGCTTTGTTTATATAGCCTTGTCTTTGAGCTTCCTTGGCCTCCAAGAATGTATCTAAGCCGTCCAATTCATCCCAAGACCTCTGAATCGTTGATTTATAACCCCTTCAAGAACCCTAGGTGAATTGGGGCTTTCTTGTTGACTTGATATTGGGCTGAATTGAGGCTTGGGCTGGGAAGAGGGTTGGAATAGGAGCAATTTGGTACCGGGTAGGCTTGATTTGGTGAAGAAACGAACCCGGGGTGAAGCTTGGAAGAAGCTTCGTCGAGCTTCCATGGAGGCTCTGTCTTCTTGCTGTTGAACGATCGGGGAGAGAGAGGGAGCCGCGTGAGAGAGGGCTGGGGGGTGAGCTGGTTTCGGGAAATTGCACCCGGCTCCCCCCTAGCTTGCTGGAATGCTTTAAAAGGCCCGTTCCTTACTTAAAAACTTCTGAAAATAGCAATCTGACCCCCAATCCGTTAAGTATCCTTCAAATAAGCCATTAAAACGTTTCAAAACTTGCACTTAGGCCCCACTTCCGTTAGTTTCTTCTCTATTTTGCCCTTTGACATCACTTTTGACTTGCAATCTAGCCTTTAACTTGCATTTTCTTCAATTTTGGCATCTTTTCCACTTGATTTCTTCAATATAAGCCCATCTAAATCCTTCTTCACTTCTCTTGGCCCCTCTAAAGCGTCTCACTTCATCATTCAAGCTCTCCCAACTAGCCTCTTACGTTCTAAATCACGTCTTTGCCTACAAAATAAGATAAAAACAAGCAAAACTACAAAGACAAGCATAAGTCTAGAAAGAGAGATAAAATAGATAAATTACACATATTAGCAAGTTAAGAGGAGTTCGTTAACATACTAAAATATGCAATTTTAATTCATCAACAATGACCTCCCCATCAGGTTTAGTCAGGACAATGCCAATTCCACCACCCTTCCTTGTTGATGATCCATCGAAGTGAAGCTTCCAATATTGCGACTCAACTGAATAAATCTCAGGTCCTTCTAGTTCCTCTTCAATCATGGGTTCATAGCTGCTATCCGGGAACTGTGCCAATAGATCCGCCACTGCTTGCGATTTGATTGCTCGCGATCGAGCACACGTAATATCATATTGCGAGATGGTCATGTACCATTTTGCCAGTCTTCCACAGGGAGAAAAGTGACTCAAGAGATACCGTATGAGGTTGCTTTTTTGTAATCACTACGACTTTGTGCGAGGCGAAATAATGCTTTAACTTTTCTATCACGAAGAATAAAGCAAGACAATGGCGTTCGATATCTGTGTACCTTGACTCAGCCGGTTTTACTACGCGGGATATATAATAGATCGGCCTTTCCTGCCCTTCATATTCTTGAGCTAACAGTGCCCCTATAGGCTTCTTCGTCGATGTCAGGTATAACAAAAGTGGCGATCCCAACTGCGGTGCAATAATTACTCTTGGTGATGTCAGCAGGTCCTTCAGTCTCCAAAATGCGGCTTCATGCTCCTTCGTCCAATTGTATACAACATTCTTTTTGAGGAGATCGCCAAAGCAAAAGGTTATTTCTGCAATTGCTGGGATGAATCTCCGCAGGTAAGATAGTTTCCCTAAGAACATGTTAAGAGTACTCTGATTATGCGGTGCCGTCATTCTGGTGATAGCCGATACTTTCGCAGGGTCAGGCTCAATTCCCTGGCGATGTATCACGCATCCCAAAAACTTCCCCGAAGTCACTCCGAACGCGCATTTCATGGGATTCATCTTTAATTGGAAACTCCTGCACCTTTCGAATACTTTCCGCAGGTCTCCCCGGTGGTCTGCTTCCTATCTGGACTTGACAACCAGATCATCAACATAAAACTCTACCTCCTGATGCATCATGTCATGGAACAGGGCCATCATTGCTCGCTGATAAGTTGCGCACGCATTCTTGAGTCCAAAGGGCATAACTGTGTAGTTAAAGACCCCAACTGGCGTAATGAACGCAGTTTTCCGTGCATCCTCAGGACCCATCTTGATCTGGTTATACCCACTGAAACCATCCATGAAACTGAACATCCGGTGCCCTGTAGTAGAATCGATGAGCAAATCGATGTTGGGCAACGGGAAGTCGTCCTTCGGGCAGAAACGGTTGAGGTCCCTGAAGTCTACGCAGATGCGAAGTTGCCCATTCTTCTTTACCTCTGGCACGATGTTGGCCAACCAAGTGGGATGATGATTTGGCTCAATGAACTTAGCAGTCAACAACTTGACTATTTCTTGCTTGATCTTCACATTTATATATGGCCTGAAACTTCTCGCACTTTGCATCACTGGTTTAGATTCCGGGACAACATCCAATCTTTCCATCGTCACGCTCGTGTCCAGACCAGGCATCTCATCATACTCCCAGGAAAACACATCCTTATACTCAGTCAGTAATTGCAGCAAACTTGTTTCCTCGTCGCTTGTGAGGTCTGCGCTCAGGAAAACATGCCTCTTTTTTTCTTCGTTTGGGCTTAGGAACACCTCTTTCAGTTCCTGCTTCTGTGGCCCCAGCTTGTCTTCCATGCACTCAGGCGCTTCTTTCAACTTGTCCTCCGGAACCTCTGACTTCAGCTTGTCCTCCTCCGGGCCCTGTTCAAGTTGACTGATTTGCCCAGGGATATCCTCATGCTCGAATGAGGGTACCCTCGCGCACCTTCACATGCGGTAGCATTTCTTTCCATTGGAGTAGAAACTCTCTATCTCCCTTCCCTTATCTTCATGCTTTACCACCCTTTTCAAAGTGTACACATTCTTCCTTTGGTAGGCGACTTGTGACTCCTCTTCGCGTGTGGGCACCTTTTCCGTGGCATCCTCTCTCGTCACCATTACCCCTGCTGGTGACTGATCCCTGATGTCTTCCCGTCAAGGCAGAGGAGTTGGATTGAATGGCCCCGGCGTTTTCTCATCCGCCATTTCGGTGAACCATACTGCTTCAGTGAGATGCGCTTCGCTCAAATTAAAGGGGTTTACTGAAGCGGGTATCTCGACTACCCTGCCGTTCCAGATGGCCTTCATCACTTGGTGAGCTGTTGATGGAACCGCGTCAAAGCGGTGAATCCAGGCTTGCCCTATGATCATGTGATACGTAGTATTCGCATCAATGACGTAGAACTTGGCCGAACACTTGATTTTACCTATCTGGATACCCAGACGAATTCAACCCATCGTCATCTTGGAATCACTTCTGAATCCCATCAGCGAGGACGGGCGCCTAACGATCTTCTTCTCAAGGATTCCTGCCAACTTTAGAGTGTTGAGCGACACATTAACGGCTGCTCCTCCATCAACAAATGCCCTCGTGAACTCAACGTCGTTAATCACCGCTGTTACATACAAGGGCTTCTGATGACTCGAATCCGTCTTCTTGTCACTTGCGGAGAAAGTCATTATCTTTTCCGTGAGGCGAGATGCCCTGACAACTTTCCCATTAGAGACGACAATGTCTTCTTCAAAGTCTTCTGCTACCCTCAGAATTGCTTTTGTCATCTCCTTCCGGCATTTCTCCGAAAAGTTCATCTCATCGAAGAATTTTTTGAACCCATGCGACCCTTCCATTCTGTCAGCACGCGAGTCCTCGGTGTCCATGCTGTATTCTTCCTCGTCATGGACTTCAGCGATGATGGGCAGACAATCCTCCGCAATCTCTTCAAGGTCCATGATCACGATCATGGCTACCTCTTTGTCCTTCGCCTCTTGCTCTGCATGAGCCGACAGCGGATTATTGCGCACTTCCTGCCTCTGATCGCTGACAATCAGCTCCCCTTCTTTCATTTTCCGACTCACGAGGTGCCTTAGCTTCTTGCAATCAGCTGTGGGGTGCATAATCTTACCGTGGCACTCACACCACTTTGGGTCCCTCACCATCTCCTTGGAGGGTATTCTTTCGATCGGAGGCCGTCTTTGCGCCACTCTTTGCATAGATCAATCACTTCCTCTAATGAGCATGGTAGAGGCGGCGCATCCGAGGTCGCAACCCTGGGTTGCTTGTGTGGCGAAACTGTGTTGAATTCAGCTTCACGCCCCTTCTTGTAACTAAAACTCACAATCTTGAAAGTGGGTCCCCCTGGAGATCGCTCAGGGGCGTGTTTCTTCTTTTTCCTTTCCACTATAGGCTCTATGTTCTTTGTACATTCAATTAAATTCAAAAAAGTAGGAGTTTGTAAGTTAATTAACATACCCTTGTACTCATTTCGCATGCCTTGTAGGCATATCTCCACGAGCCTGCCCTCGAGCACATCATCCCTGCACTCCAACGATTTGGCTCTGAACTTCTTGATGAAGGTGACACCATCCTCATCGCGCTTCTGATACATACGTGAGAGATGTATCATCGTAACCTTCTCCTCCATCTGGAAGAACTTTGTGTAGAATCTCTGAACCATGTCATCCCAAGTCCTGACAGATCCAGCCTCCAGCGTTCTATACGATTTGTAAGCCACGTTCCCCAAAGATTTTTGGAACTCACGCATCAGCAAATTGGGGTAAGCCCCATATGGTCCCATTACATCAATGAAGCGCATAACGTGCTCATGAGCATTCCCATTAACATCCTCGAATTTATCCACTTATGGGCCTTATACCCTGCGCGATTACGCATCATATAAATCTCCCGCGGGATAGAAGGGGCGTAGTCGACATTCAGAATGATGGTGTCCGTAAAAGGTTGATTGGCCAGGAAGGTCTCTGTGCGCCGCTCTAAAGCCGTCATACTTGCTGGTGCACTCCCTCCCATAGCAGGAGGAAGAGTTGCAGCTGGTGGAGATACATATGCCGCGGTCGGGCTAGGGGTGTAAGCCACATTGGTTAGGGGTGCCGGTGGAGAAGGCAAGGGATAATGTGAAGATATATTGGAGACAACAGCTGGCGGTTGGGGAATATGCGAGACAAGGGACGGTATTTGGACCGTTTGTCCCTGGACAGAAGGTGGTTGCACCATTGCTGGTGGGCTTTGCAAACTAGGATTAGGTGGTGTAGGTATTACCTCTGTTCCCTGGGTGGTAGAGGTTCCTCCTCCTTGAGAGACAACATCCCCCGATGCCGAATTCGGGGCAAGAGTTCCCAAAATGGCCATTATATGAGCCATATGTGCGGATTGAGCCTGAAGAGCTTTCGCCTGGTTCTGGATGGTGGCATTCAGTTTCTCCAAGGTTGGAGCTCCACCGGTTTCCGCGGAATTGTGGCGGGTCTCCTCTCTCGAGGTCGTCTCAGTGGAGGGAGATCTATTGCAGACATCTTCATCGTGAGACATGGCTGCTTGCAACGGTAAGTTCACGTCGGGTTCACCAAATGTGCACGGGAGAATACTTTAAGGAAGATTCAACGTACACCAAGAGCAGGGGATACGGAAAACACATGAAGAGTAGGGTTGTGTTTAGGGAGAGAGTAAGACAGTATTAACTGTATGAGAGAGAGACAGAGTTTTGGCAGAGCTTCCGCGTAGTTTAGGTGATTCGTTTTATGTAAGGAAGGGTTAACGATCCTATATATAGTGGAGAATATGACCGTTGTAGTGGGTTAATGCACCCATTAATGGCGGCTTAATTACCTTAACCACAACGGCACGTTCGTCCGCATATATAGGGACTGTTACGCACTTTGTCCGCGTATACCAGAAACGTTATGAGGTTGACCGGATTTATGGAGCTCGTGCCATAAATCTCTCAAAGCAGTTACTAAAGGTCGCGCGCGACGGAACTTTCTCTAGCCTACAAACCACTAAGTCCCTACAAGTCCCGTGTGGTGGTATGCGAGGGCTCTGTCTCGAAGCCCCCACATGGATCAGCTCTGGTGGTGATCCAGTGTGTGTGGAGCACAGCTAGGTGTGCCGGATGATCGCCACGTGGCTGTAATCTGTCTATCTGGAAAGCACTATCTACACCCGTCCACCGCTGAAACAGTCTTCTTGTCTGAGTAAACCTTGTTGACCAATTCTTGAACGAACCTGGTCAAATTATCTATCATTTCATCTTCTACTAGCTCGACTCCGGCTATGATCATGCGATTGTCAAGAAGGCGAGTATCCTGCTTAGCTAGTTGCTTCATCAGCTCATAGGCACCCTCCTTGTCCACATGGTACAGAAAGTTCCCTCCGGCTTCTATGTCAATCCTGTCGGCATTCTCCCTACCTAGTTCTCTCCATTTATTGATTAAGAAGCTCTTCTTAATTTCAATTTACTATTTTTTATTTCGTTACTACAGCCACTTGTTTGGGGGCGGCAACACCATAATTCGCACAACTTTCCTCCTGTTACCTAGTAAACTACATTAAATTGTTACTTATAAACTTGATACGTGCTTGACTTCATGGGATCGACAATCGAAGTTGTAAAAATACTCACACTCTACTAATTGACCGCACGCTTGCATAAAACGCGCTAGTAATCCGCGTCATCTTTTTCTCATCGTTGCCGGGAACAACGGTCAAAAAGTTTTGTTCACAATTATTTGAGTTTACATTTTATTTTATTTTTGTTCACTATATGTTACCTCATGGGTTTTCTAGTGTTGTGATCTCAGGTAACGGTGGCAGAGGAAGAAGAGCTGAGTAGCCCCACCCGTAAATAGATGAAAGCCATGATAGCTGAGGCTGAAATTACTACGGGCCCCAATGGCTAGATAGCATTCAAAGCCATATAACAAGTCTGGGAAAATGATAATCTAGGCATTTGAGGCAAACCTGAACGGAATTGAGCCAGTTATTGTGATGCCACCAATTCATGAATAAAATTTCTGCCTCAAGTTGTCCACAATTCAGTTCATACAAGAGATGGGAACCAACTCTGGCATAGATGAGGAAGATCCTCATGCATTCATTGAAAAATTTCAGAACACGTCCCAGGTAATACGCTACAAGGGGTTCACTGCAAAAGCACTTAAAGTGCTGTTATTTCCTCATTGCCTCACGGGAGTGACTGAAGATTGGCTGGATTCATTGTCTTCCAACTCAATCACAACAAGGGAAGATTCTGTCTCTCAGTTTCTGGGCGAATTCTTTCCAATATCACGTATGATTCAGCTGCAGAACGAGATATGAATTTTAGGCAAAAGCATAATGAATCACTCGCCACAGCATGGGAGAGTCTCACCTTCCTGTTGCGTAAATTCCCCAATCATGGCATTGACAGAGCTCATATCATTCAAGTATTCTATAATGGGCTTTACAAGTCTGATAAAAAAAAGATCGATTTGGAAGCTGGAGATAACTTCATGTTCAACTGCGACTGGGAAGGTGCCTATAAGTTGGTGAGCTGTGTGGTTATATAAGACGAGATCATGGGCAATCCGTACGAGCAACAAGTTACAATGAAGCATAGCTCAGCAGTATTTAGCACAGTTCAGGTGAATGCGCTTGAGGTAAAGCCTGAAGCAAATGGTTCAGAGTTGCATCAGCAGCAACATGACTCTTGAAAGATAGCTGATATGAGAGATTTACTGAAGATTATGAATCAGCACATGATGAACATGAAAAGACAAGTCACTACTGATGCAGCTGCATTCCAGGAGGCTCAAGCTCAAATCACAGCTTTGAAGAAATAGCTTGAACACAAAGCACTGCAACATCTCATTGATGCATCAAAGGAACATGCACATGCTATCGCACTCGCAGTGGCACCGCCCTTATTGACCCTCACTACCAGATTCATGTGAGAGTAGAAGCGTCAAAGGAAAAGGAATATGAATTAAAGTGTGAGTATGCAGATGTATATACTCTAGACGGGGGGGGGGGGGGTTTCAATAGAGTATGCCAACATTTTGCAAAACTTGCTAACAAGTAGAAGAACTTATGTAGAAAATGAATTTTTAAGGCCTTTAACACAGGTTCAAGCCTTTGAAAAAGATGCAGAGAGTTTAGAAAAAGTATGCCTTTTTCAAGGCCTTGAAAACAAGTTCAAACCCTTGAAAATAAACAGATTTAGTATGCTGCAAATGATTTGAAAGTATATGAAAAGAAAATGCACAAGACAAGTGATTTATAGAGTTCAGTCCACTTGGACCTACGTCTCTACCTCAGGGATTAGATCCCTGCAGGATTTTCAACTCAATTCTTATTAATCAAAAGCTAAGCCCTAGAACTCAAGCACAGAGTTCCCTTACTCTGTTACAGCTTGTGGTTTTCCCTAACCTGTCTAGTACCTGCTCTAGCTAACTGATTAACTAAGAATTTTATATTTTTCACCTTGAACAATCCTTGAGAATGAATGTAGAAATAATACAGAAATGATCTACCAATATAGCTCTATACAGAAGATCACTTGAGAGTAGAAAAACTGCAACGAAATGCAGTGAACTTCTGTGTATGGATTGGAAGAAATGAAGAACTTCTTTGATGCTTGTCAATCTAGATTACTTTCTCTCTATTTTCCCATTGAGAATTGTGTTGTTGTTGCTTCAAATTTTATCTCTTTAAGTACTTCAAACAGCTTTGCAAATCTCTCCATATTTTCAGCAACGACCTTCCTATTTTGTAGGCAACAGAGTTTGAATCCTTTGAGATCTTCTCTAATGGTTGAATGATCATAATCTTCAGAGATATTGTTGTAATCATTCATTTAACTATCATGAGAAGCTGTCAAACACGTCTAATTGATCACATGATCAAAGCATTCAAGTGTTTCCAAATCTGCAGCAATCCAATTTAGGAAACAATCCTGCAAAACTTAGAAACATATCATGGTCAAACAGATGATATAAAATGGTTCGAAACATGTTTAAAAATTTGTCTTTCATCATCTAACAACAGGTAATCAAACATAAACAACAGAGATAATAAATTAGATCAGAGAGTTAGCAAAAAAACTCCCCCTGAGAGCATGCATTCAGATTAAGTAGTTTCAAGACTTTGAATCCAGTTTCAATGCCTTGAAAATAGCCAAAACTATTTTCAAGCCTCTGAAGCTGATTCAAGGCTTTGAAAGCTGTTTCAAGGCCTTGAAATAGTCAAGCTATTTCAAGTCTTGAACAACTTGAGCTTTCAATCTCCCCCTTGATGAAAGACAAACCAAATTCTGTTTGATCCTTAGACTCTGCAAAATAAACTGATTAGTCTATAAATTAAAGACACAGTAATTCCAAAAATATCCAACTTATCTAAATACCAAAAACAGATAAAAAGTTCAGCAGATAAAACCAAATAATCCTAAATTGAAACCTAGAATTTTCTCCCCCTTTTTGACTTTCATCAAAAAGATAGACTTTCATCTCTCATTATCTTCTTCATCAGACTTGTCTTGTTCCTGTTCCTCTGCAATCCTTGCTTCAACATTTTCCTCTTCAGTCTTGTCCTTTTCAGCAGCCTTTGGATATTTCTTCTCCTTATTCAAGGTAGTCAACAACTCATCTGAATCAGGGCTATTAGCTTCATCTTCTGCCTGTTCTGCTGCCTGCTTTCCCTTATCTGAAACTGGAGTAGCTTCTTCCTGGTCTAAATGCTCTCTAGGCAGATCCTTGTTTGATTCTCCTTTGTTTGTTCCTTCGGGATCCTCAGGAACGTCAAGAAAGGTCATGATTCTGAAGATACTTTACACCATATACTTGACTTGTCCCATATCACTTTCCAGTCCAAAAATAGTAGCTTTGACATCCTCCATGTCCAGTTCCAAACCATCAAGTTTTTGATTGTGTGTAGGCTGAGAAGTCTGGCTTGAAGTGGGAGTCAAGGTCTTGGGTTTATTAAATTTCTTTGCACCTAGTTCTGCTTCAGTTAGGTCAGAGTATAGTTTCCAAACTTTCTCTTTTGTTTTCACAACTCCAATTTTCTCAAAGGCTTTCTCATTGAGTTCCCCAAACCCAGATGTGACTGATTCTTCTCCAGTAAAAGGGATCTCAAAAATTCTCAAAGAACATGGTGAGGAGGTTAGCATATGGCAGAGGGTGAATCCTCTTACTAGTTAGGCTGAAGAGCATGTGTTCAAGAACTAGTTTTGGGAGATCAATCTCATAGCCATGCATAACCCGGTACATGATGTGCAGCATTCTCTCAGTCACCAACTCTCTTGAGTGCTCTCTAGGAAAGACACATCTCACCAGAATAGTGTGAAGAACTTTGACTTCAACATTCAACACAGAGTGTGTTAACTGTTTGGCTGAGGTTGAGATATTTGGAAGAAAGAATTCTTATTTGGCTAGCTTCAAAGTTTCTGATTTTGGTGGATGGTTGCTGGTGTCATACCTCTTTGGACAACCTAACACAGTGGCAAACTCATTGTGATCTAGTTCAATTATGATTCCAGCAACTTTAGATTTGATCACTAAGTGTGCAGATCTCTTTACTTGGGTTAGGTTCAGATAGAAGAGTCTGGTGAGTCTGGGGTAGGCTATTTCTCTAGGATTCAACATACACCCCAAATAACTCTTCTTTAACATAGAGATGCACTTGAGTTTCATATATTCCAGCATATATTTATTAACCAAAGTGTAGAAACCAATAGACCTTGAAGCAAAGCCATCGAACCACTGAACCTTTAGAGATGTTTGAGACAAACCGTGTCTCATCTGGAGCTGTATTCTTTGTTGAGACTTGAGAGTAGATCTGTAGTGCCTTCTCCAATTGACTCTCTGGTTGTGCTTCTGACACCACCCCTTTCCATTTTTCAGCCTGAGTTTCCTTCTTCTTAACCTTCTTTAAACTGGTAGGTTCCTTTTCATGTTCCTTTTCTGGAATGGCTTTATGCTTCTTCTGCTTTTCTGAAGAGGAGGTTGTAGACTTCTTCATCTTTTTCTTCGGTGGAGGAGGATCTGGAACTGCTTCTGCACTGGGAGTTCTGGAGCTAGAGTCTCCACTGACTTCTTGAACTTCTTCCACTGCTGCTTTTCTCTTCTTCTATGAGACAGGTTTTGAACCACTAGCCATCTTGATTCTGTCTGAGGCTATTTTTGTTCTCATTAGGTTAGGGAGAAGATAAAGAGAGAGATGGAAGGACCTTGCTGATAAAGTAAAAAGAGTTGCTTCGTCCGGGTAGGTAGTACGGAATGAAGGAGAAGAGAAGATGATAAATACTGAAAGAGTTTGAGTTTCAAAAGGAAACTAGTATCTCTCTGATTCTAAAAAGATTTGCCAAGATCAGTGAAATTTCAAACAATTATGCCGTTGGAAAAAGGAATATACTAATACTATTTTTGGCTAAATCAAATTTTTAAAAAGGGTAGGGACTATATTAGGCAAATAGCTACAGAGATATCACCCAGTATAGAATGATCCAAGTTTATTGACTATTAGTGTAACATATTCATTTTCAAGGCTTTGAAAAGGCTTTCAAGGTCTTGAAATACCGTAACACTGCAACAGGTAAAAGATCAAAGCTTTGAACTGATTTTCAAGGCTTTGAAACTCAGTTCAAACCTTTGTAAACACAAATAACTTACCTTTCTTACCTTAAGCTCCCCCTAAACCAATGCAACCTTATTTAGCATTCCCAATTCCAATATTAGAGCTGAGAACCTTTAATCAGCTAATGGTTTGGTAAAGATATCAGCAATTTTCATATTAGTAGCAACAAATTCAAAAACAATATCACCTTTCTCAGCATTATCTCTGATGAAATGGTGTCTGACATCAATGAGGATTTTTACTAATATGCAGACATGCACCCAAAATTCCAACACTACGCAAACATATATGCACAACTGTGCTCAAATCCAAGATCAACCCTCCAAAAGTGGGATTTTTTACATCAAAAACCAAAATAATACCGCATAATAACTATTTTGCATCCTTAGCCGAGTTAAAGAGTTGTACAAATTAAAGGGTCGTAGTATTAAGATAACAAAAGAAGCAGCTTGCGTTTAAAAATTCAAAAACTATTACATATAGAGGACTCCAGTGCCTAGAAAACAGCTACCAATTGTTATATCATCAACCGAAAATTACGCCACATTAAGCATCAGATTGTTGGCGCAGAATAGCCGAAACCATTTGAAAGCTTAAGTTGTTGCATAATAGCATTCAACTTTGATGTATGGCTAGTATTGTATAAGGCTTGGAAGTTGGAATCCCACATAGCATGACAATAGGGGCTAACTGTGAGCTCAAGAATTACAGAGGAACTCCCATCCACATCTTCAGTGTTAATGAGTGATTAGCTCACATTCCTTGCAAATCCATGCTGCAAAGTACACAAACGATATTTATGCTCAAATTTTGAAAATATAAGCACAATTACAATTAGCTAAAGTAAGAATTTACCCAAAAATATGAAGCATCAGTAGTCCTTACTTTGCTATTCACACCCCCGCTGCCACTGCTCAAACTCGATGACATAACCTAGTTTGAAAGCATTAGTAGAAATGGATTGTTATATGACCACCTTCATACATGTGTAAGGATCACGATTATTGAAATTGTAATGGTACCATAAGCACGATTCACAGCAGATAACATCAATTGGTTCTGTCAGAACCATATTAAAGTGGGAATAAGAAACAAATAGATGTTCTCCATAGAGGAAAAATACACAATATAACCTTCATAAGCAAGCACATAACCTCAAATTAGTTAGATCAAATGGGTGGAATAACCGAGAAATACACACATAGAATTAAACTTGTAAACAATTCTCATCAAACAGTAACTCAAAATATAAATTGAAGAACCTTTGAATTTAACACCTAAGGACCATGAAAACTTGGCTACCTGATTAGATCAGCAAAATATATGATTTTCTGGCCATGTGATTCTATAAATTGCTGAAGCTTCAGTAGTCTAGCCATGGAACCATCATCATCATCCACAACCTCACATAGAACACCCAAATGGTCTAGTCCTGCAAGAGCCTAATTCTTCTTTTTGTCCCACTCTTTTCAGTACCCACCTTCTTTGTACTTCAAGGGATATATGGCCTGGGCATAGAAGCCATCACACCCCTGCTTCAAGAACCAAAACTCAAATCACAAAACATAAAGGAACAGATCATTTATGAAAGCATAACACAATTAGAGTATGCATCAAAGCTTGATAAGAATTAACTAAAGAACTAAGGGTCGATCATTTCTAGAGTTTGCATGTTCTATATCTTATTAACTAAAGCACTAATTCTCTAGTAGACCCAAGGTTGGCTTGGGGCAATACCACCAGAGGGGGGTAGTCCTTGCTGACAAAGCATTCATCTTGGATCGAGGAGCTCAGGTATTTCTTGGGCTTGACAAGGTCCAACAGTGCACTTAGGCTCATCATGGCCTTACGGTATCTCATAGGAAACGATATAAATAGAGTAGGCTAAAAAAGATGAGAAATGGCACATTCCCATTTCTGGGATCATCAGACCTGTTCCTCTTTCTGAGCATTTTCTTTCTAGTTCTTCCCAAACTCCTGTGAGAATTCTAGAACAGCCAATAAACCCCACCAAGCACCGTAACATGACCGTCATTCTTGATGGATTATACTTCACCCAGACCATAAGAGGCTTCTACCTCTATTGATCAACTGAATTGTGTTTTCCAAACTGTTAATCTGTAGTTTGTGTTGCTGAATCAAACTAGATCTCAAGCAAAACTGCTATAATCATCATTATACTAATTGTGTCCTGAGTCCGGTATACATTCCTAATTTCAGTGGTTCGACGAAGTTGTTTAACCTAAAGAGAACACATAAGAGAACATATATAGGTGATGGGGGATCTAGACTCGTTACAAAATCACCATGTAACACATAATAAAACATCATTCAAGAAAAACATTACAACACCAAGTTTGAAAGAAGCAAAACAGGAAACAACAATTCAGACACCAACCACCAACCCTGTTATCCACACAACAAAAGACAGCAACACATCAAACTACCAAATTAGTGAGTATCAAAAGAGCAAGGAAACCAGCCTTTAGAACGTCTCGGCTGGAAACCAAAATAAAACAAGATATCCACGAAACCAGAAAGCACGAGCATTATTAGAGAACAACAAGACCAAAAATGAAAGCTAAACACCTCGGGGGAAGTTGTGATATTAGGACTTCATGAACAGCTTTGACACTAGAAAGGGTTACCCAACGGACAATGCCTCCACCATTTGCTCAACATTCATATGCTCCTCTGAGTTGCCATTTTCTTCTAGATCAGCTGAACAATGATGAATGAGATGTTAGAAGGATGGACGTTAGAATGTCAACATGATCAATATTGTGTTCATTATTAGTCCATAAAAGAGCCACAATGCACGGATGAGATAGAGACATCAATTGGGAATTTCAGGAACATCTTGCTGTGACGGATTAATTGGCTTATTATGACCAGTAGAGGTAGAGATTAGATTTTTATTTTATTTTTACACAATTGAAAAGTTTTGATTTCTGTGAATCCAATTCCATACAAAACCAACACAACGAAAATTTCTAGTTAGGTTTTCCTGCCAGAAGATATAATGCAGTGGATGATTTTCATAATGGAGTAAATTAGAAAGGACAGATTCACCATACACACAACCCTGTTACCAAACGGAATCGGGAGTCCGATTCACCATAGACAATACGCGTATGTAAAGACAGAAACAGAGGCTAAAAGCCCTAATTTTCCAGCACCCCCATATTCAATCCGTTAGAACCAGAGGCTGCAAAATTGAGGAAGGGGATGTAAACAGAGAATCACAAACAGGGTTCCTCATGTTTCAAATAAAAAAATTAACGAAATTGACAAAAGTTACCTGAATACCGGTTGCGGGACGACGATTCTCAGTGCGTTGAAGGAGAGTTTTGGGTTCATCGTGTTCGTAGTTTTCCGAACTTTCTGAAGCAGAGAAAACCCTCACTGATCTTCAGTCAAAAATCCCTCCCTCGACCCCATTGACACTCACAAAATCCTAAAAAACCGATCGAAAAATTCATATAAACTTTGTTTAAAATCGAAGAACCGAAACGAACATAAATGAAGCTATTGATTAGTTAGTGTTACCTCTCCCTTTGTTTACAGTGGAGAGAGAATCAGTGAGTGTGGCCGGATTGAAACCCTAATCGAACGCCGGAGTCGGATAGTTTGACTAGATCTCGAGCCGCTGGAGACAGAAATGTAAAGGAGATAGCGAAATCACGTTTGTGACGATGGAGTTACTGGTGATGGTGGTATTCCAATCGGAATTTGTGAGAATTTTTTCTCTTCAGCCACTACTTGCCTCTATTGTGAAATCGGTTGAGAGAGGAGAGAGAGAGAAACGCAGATGATTTCGCTGTACCGGGCGAAACCATTGATAGATACGGCGATGGCGATGAAACCATTGATAGCGACGGCGAAGGCGGCGGCCGTGGAATCGTGATTGTCCTGTTCATTGCCGGAGGCGTTCGAGGGCATCGAGGTTCTGCGAGACCGCTTCGTGTGATGGCGTGCTAAATCCGTCTTTGAGGGTTGTTTGACGGTTTTGTTGCAGGGATTTGGGGATATCTAATCCGACGGGTTAGATTAGGTATATCTCAATAAAATGTCTGTTGAAAATATAGATTAATTTTTTATTCCCTCCTTACAATTTGGGAGGGCGGGAAACACCAATTTTTTAACCCTCCAATTATTTAAAGCAGGAGTTGACAAAAAGATATGTCACTATGTAAGTAGATGTCAAATCAAATAAATACTCCCAATATATTGACCACATTATTGGGAAGAATAAAATAAAAACTAAAAGGTCGACAAAAAATATCATGTGCATCGACAAATTCTGATATTGTCGATTAATCGCGTAACCATCGACATAAAACTGTGTGTCGACAAAAAAACTGTCAACAAATGTCATATTTGTTGTAGTGGCAGTTAAGTGTGACTCTTTTGGATCAACTTGAAATCTAGCACACATGCATACACTAAACATAATATCTAGTCTGCTTGCTCTTAGATAGAGTAATGATCCAATCATACCTCTATACTCTTTTATATTGACACTCTTACCAGATTCATCCTTGTCTAAGGATAGTGTGGAGCTCATTGGGGTCTTGGCTTCCTTGCATTGAGCCATGCTGTATTTATTTAGAAAGTCTCTTGTGTACTTCCTTTGATTCGGAAAGATACCCTTCTTCAATTGATGTATTTGAAGTCCTAGGAAGAAGTTTAATTCTCCCATCATGCTCATCTCAAATTCCCTGCTCATAAGACTTGACAATTCTCTGCATAATTGATCATTAGTAGCTCCAAACAGTATATCATCAACATATATCTGGACTACAAGTAAATCTTTCTCATGAGTCTTAATGAAAAGAGTCTTGTCTACTAAACCTCTGTTGAAATCATTTTAAAGTAAAAACTTTGACAGTCTCTCATACCAAGCCCTTGGAGATTGTTTCAAACCATAAAGTGCTTTGTCAAGTTTGTAAACATGATCTGGAAAATTGTCATTTTCAAAACCAGGTGGTTGTGCAACATAAACTTCTTCTTGCAAGAAGCCATTCAAGAAAGCACACTTCACATCCATTTGAAATAGTTTCATGTTTTTGTAAGATGCAAATGCAAGTAAAACTCTAATTGATTTTAACCGGGAAACTGGAGCAAAGGTTTCTTCATAATCTATACATTCTTCCTGATTGTAACCTTGAGCAACTAACCTTGCTTTGTTTCAGATTACATTGCCTTTTTCATCCAACTTGTTTCTGAATACCCATCTGGTACCAATGACAGACTGGTTTGTTGGTGCAGGAACCATGTTCCAAACCTTATTCCTTTCAAAGTCATTGAGTTCACTTGTCATAGCAATGATCGAGTCTGTTTCTTGTAAAGATTCCTTCACAGCTTTGGGTTCTACAAGAGAATAAAAGCATTAAAAGCACATAAGTTCTTCAACTGTGATCTAGTATGTGTACCAGTGGTTGGATCTGATATGATATTATCAGCTTGATGGGATGAGAGATATTTTAATCTCTTTCTCGGAGACCATGGTTCAGTTTCACCATAGATCTTCTCAAGTCTTGAAGTAGTGGCTTTGTCACTTGAATCCTTCTGATCATCTTTTCAAGGCTTTGAGCTGTATTTTCAAGGCCTTGAGAACTATTTTCAAGGTCTTGAAAATGTCTTCTTTTTCTTCTGAGCCTTTCTTGAGTCCAAGTGGATTCTCAGTCTCTTCCTCTGATTCATGCTTGTTCAAATTCAAATCTGCAAAACTTTGACTCAAAGAACCATCATAGATTTAATCAAAAATAACATGAATGCTCTCTACAACTAGTTTTGTTCTTTTATTATAAACTCTATAATCTTTTCTATTCATAGAGTAACCAAGAAATATACCTTCTTGACTTCTTGCATTAAACTTACCAAGATTGTAATTTCCCCTGTTATGGATAAAACAAGTACATCAAAAGGGTCTGAAGTAAGAGATGTTTGACTTCCTCCCTTTGAATAGTTCATAGGGGGTCTTCTTTAGAATAGGTCTGATCAAGAACCAGTTCAAAATATAGTTTGTTGTATTCAAAGCTTCTGCCCAGTAGTGTTTTGGCATCTTGTTCTCAAGAAGCATTGTCCTTGACATATCTTCAAGAGTCATGTTCTTTCTTTCAACAACACCATTCTGTTGAGGAGTTCTTGGAGCAGAAAAGTTGTGAGAAATACTATGCTTATCACAGAATAAATAAAACTCTAACTAATCAAATTCTCTACCATGATCACTTCTGATTGAAGCTACATGTAGGTTTTTCAAGTTTTGAAGTTCTCTGCAAAGCTTTGAAAATTCAGAGAGAGCTTCAGATTTTTCTTTGAGAAACATAACCCAAGTGTATCTAGAAAAATCATCTACCACAACTAGCATATACCTTTTACCTTTTGGAGTAGGAGTTCTCATAGGAACACAAAGATCCATATGAAGTAATTCAATAGGTCTAGTTGTACTTACAAACTTCTTTGGCTTGAAGGAGCTTCTGGTCTGCTTTCCTTGTGCACAGGCTTTGCATAACTCATCTTCTTTGAAATTGGTGGATGGCAATCCACTTACCAAATCTTTGGAAATCAATTTGTTCTGAGTATGCAAACTGATATGACCAAGTTTCCTATGCCAAAGCTTTGAATCTTCTTTCAAGGCCTTGAGACACTTCAAACTTTCACCTGCAACTTTCTTAGTCTGAAAAGTATAAACATTGTTTGATCTAGAGGCTGTGAGAATGCAATCTCCCGATTTCTCATTTTGCACCACACACTTCTATTTAATAAAGATAACTTTGTTACCATTATCACAAAGCTGAGATACACTAAGTAAATTAAAATTCAAACTTTCAACCAGATATACATCAGAAATAGAGTTTTCAGAATTTGTACCAACTTTTCAATACCAAGAATATTGCATTTTCCTTTTTAACCAAGTGTTATTGAACCTTCTGATTGCTCCTTTAATTCTGAGAATAGAGATCTCTTTCCACTCATGTGTCTTGAGAAACCACTGTCCATGAACCACTTCTGTTCCTTGGTGACAACCTGCAAGCACTAATCACTGCCTTAACCAGCTGTTAGACCAAGTGTGGAATTTAGATTCATATTCAGGATCAACCATGTTAGGTGGTCTAACCCCTTTAGGAACCCAAATCTTCCTAACCTGTCCTTTAAGTTGAAAAGGAAAAGTGTTCCTCATTATGTGAGGGTCTCTTCTTATAAAAGGACAAGTCATGTTAACATGACCATTTTTACAGCAGTAATGACAAGTAGGAGAGGTTTTGTTTCCTGCTTTCACAAATCTGGTATTGTTTCTTCTTGGAATGTTTGGATTGAATCAAATACCAGCTTTGTGAACAGACTGTGAGCTTCCTCCAAGAATCAAATTCAACTTCTGTTCTGATCCAACAAGCTTGATTTTGACTAATTCATATTCTTGAAGTTTCTCAGTAAGAGTAGTCTTTTGTTTTTCTAGATCATCAACATGATGTCTTAGATTAACAAGGCTGTCATTCACAGAGGAGTTTTCAGTGAATACTTCCTTGACTTGTGTTTTCAAGGTTGTGAAACTGGTTTTCAAGGCCTTGAAATCACTGTCAGTTTTCTTCTTAGAGATTTCAAGATTCTGATTTAGGCAAACAAGTTGTAAATTTTCTTTTGCTTACACATGAACTTTCTCTTTCAAAAGCCTGATCTCTTTTCAGATAATCTTCCTCATTTAAAAGCATTGTTCTGAGTTATTCTGATATAGTTTCTTTTGGCTTTGACATTAAACAGTTAACCATTACCTCAATGTTCTTTTCAGAACTATCATCATGCTTGGCCATGAAGCATAGATTGGCATGTTCTTCTTCAGATTCAGTTTCACTGGAGCTATTTGAATCACTCCATGAAGCTATCATGGCTTTCTTTCTTCTGTCATGATCTTTATTCTAAAAGTTCTTGCTCTTTTTGTGTGGACAATCTCTTATCAAGTGTCCTGCATCACCACACTCAAAGCAGTTCATAACTTTTGACTTGTTCTGTGAAGAAGACTTACCTTTGTAATCCTTGCTACTGGATGGTCTATGCCTTTCTCTGTTGAATTATTTGTTTCCAGAGTTTCTTTTCATTTTGAGAATCCTTCTCAAGGCTTTGGAAATCAAGGCAATTGGATCTTCATAATCACCATCCTCATTTCATGGCTTTGAATTCTCTCATTCTCTTTGGCTTTGAGGGCTAGATTTTTGACACCTTCTGGGAGTTCTCCATCAACTTAATTCATAGATATCTCATGTGTCAGGAGCTTCTCTTTTAGGTCATCAAGTTGTAAAGCTCTATACAGAATGAGAATGAATGTAGAAATAATACATAAATGATCTACCAATATAGCTCTATACAGAAGATCACTTGAGAGTAGAAAAACTGCAATGAAATGAAGTGAACTTCTGTGTATGGATTGGAAGAGATGAAGAACTTATGTGATGCTTGCCAATCCAGAATAATTTCTATTTATTTGCCCATTGAGAATTGTGTTGTTGTTGCTTCGAATTTGAGCTCTTTAAATACTTCAAACAGCTCTGCAAGTCTCTCTAGATTTTCAGCAACAACCTTCCTATTTATAGGCAACAGAGTTTGACTCCTTTGAGATCTTCTCTAACGGTTGAATGATCATAATCTTCAGAGATATTGTTATAATCCTTCATCTAACCATCATGAGAAGCTATCAAACACTTCTGATTGATCAAAGGATCAAAGCATTCAAGTGTTTCCAAATCTGCAGCAATCCAGTTTAGTAAACAATTCTGCAAAACTTAGAAACAATATTTCCTGCATTATCATGGTCAAACAGACGATATAAAATGATTCTAAACATGTTTAACAATTTTTCTTTCATCATCTAACAAAAGGTAATCAAATATATACAAGAGAGATAATAAATTATATCAGAGAGTTAGCAGAAAAACTCCCCCTGAGAGCTTGCATTCAGATTAAGAAGTTTCCAGACTTTGAATACAGTTTCAAAGCCTTGAAAATAGCCAAAACTATTTTCAAGCCTCTAAAGCTGATTCAAGGCTTTGAAAATTGTTTCAAGGCCTTGAAATAGTCAAGCTATTTCAAGTCTTGAAAAACCTGAGCTTTCAATGAAGTCTTTTATTCTGAGAAGACTCCTGTAATGGTCCCCCAATCAAAGGGCTTGACTCAGCAAGCAAGGAGAGCAATACTGAGGTACTACTTTCATCTCCTCCTTCTTCTTCATAACTTCCATATCCATTGTGTAATAGGACGTAGAAGGACAATTCTGAGGAATTTATGCGCTTTTTAATTGTGTTTATGAAATTGCATATTAATATTCCGTTGATTGGGTCTCTTCAAAGATGCCAAAATATGCGCGATTTATTAAAGATGCAGTACTTAGGAAGAAAGCAGTTGATGAATTTCAGAGGGTAACCTTGAATGAATAGGTTAGTTCATGTGTTTTGCATGGGCTACCTAAGCAAAAGAAGGATCGAGGTAGTCTTTTCATTGGAGCTACATTGGGTGATGCCTACACGGGAAGGGCCCTCTGTGATTTGGGAGCGAGCATAAATTTGATTCGATTGTCGGTGATAAAAAAGCTAAGTGTGGGGGAACATCCCAAAACTTGGATCACTCTACAGTTTGCAGACAAGTCATCCAAGAAAGCATGTGGGATGATTGAGGACATACTTGTGAGAGCCTGATGTGATTTTGTCATACTAGATATGCTAGGAGGTGATGTGCCTATAATTCTTGGAAGGCCGTTCTTGGCGACTAGCCGCACTCTCATTGATGTAGAGAATGGGGAACTGATTATGAGAGTAAATGAGGACATGGATACTTTTCGGGTCTTCAAACCGACACCCTAGCACTCGTGGGAGTATCAGTCATGGGTTCCATTTGATGAACCAGTGAAGCGCTAAATCACAGAGTTGTCGCAAAGGGACCCACCTAATTACTGAGAAAGGAACAAGCCATCAGCTGTGAAAGAACATGAAGTAGTGCTTCAAATTTAGCACACGAAAGCAAAGCTCGAAGTAGCACAATGTGCCAGACCACCCTCTTAGTTGGACTGTTGACCTTAAATTACAAGTGCTGCTTGGGAGGCAACCCAATGTAGAGTAGGATTTTTTTTTTTAGTTTTTTTTAGTTCTATATATTTGATTTTGAGGGGTGAGATAGAGTGGACTAATTCTTCCAATGAGTGTGCAGGGACACAGGTACAGAAGACGCATGGGATTCCTCTTCTTGATGTGCGTTCTAGAGATTGCACGAACATGGATCGAAAAAGCCCTACTGAGATTATGGAACAAGAGCAAGGAATTACTCGAGTTCGAGGAGTAATCTTATCATGATTTGAGTGCCACACGCATGAGTGGGCTGCAATTCATATCTTCGACGCACATCAGAATCCGGGCGCGTAGAGACTTCTCCGGAAATTGTCAACCGTCTTATGAACCCCATCTTGTTGCAATTTTGCAGCAATGGTGCCCATGTAGTTCCAGGCACCAAGGTACCTCTAGTACTCTCTCTCTCTCTAATCTACATTTTGAGCGATAAATGTCAAAATCCACCGCTTGCACATTTAAGCGAGGAAACCTCCTAGTTGATCTCTTAATTCATTGAGGACAACGAGTCACTTAAGTGCGGGGGAGTTTGTGTCTACTTTCACTAGCCATATTTCGTCTTGCATAGCTTTGTTACATGTAGTTGTGTAGTATTGTGTGGTTAGTGTAGTGTTTTTAATATATTGTCGTATTGTGTTAGTTTGTGTAGTATGCATTGTTTTCTACTTTTACTTTATTGAGTCCCCCTACCAAAAACTTGTGGTTAATCGAGTTGACCAGTTACATATAGAGTCTAGGAAAATATGAGAAAAACAAAAAAATAGAAAAGTGAAAATCCATAAAAAAATTATTTTTGTTTTGAGTTATGGGCAATTGATGTAGCATGAAACCATAGAGAGTTTAGTTAAAGAGTCTCGATGAATAGTAAGCACCGTGGTTGGGAAAACCTTAATTTTTAGCATCTGATGCACCTATTTCACGAATGAAAAAGTCTCGGGTATTCATGGAAAAGTGGAAATGAGTTTTTGGGCATAACATTAGTTCCTGTTGCGTGCCAGGAGGATTTGGTCTTTGGGATAATTGAATAGTCTTTTCAGGGGAAACTTGTGGCCTCTTGAAATCTGGGGTGGACCTTCATGTTGAGTTGGTTTCATGTGGTACACTGCATTAACCTAAGTGAAGTTAGGGAGTGTACAAAACCATCCCTTAAGGAGGTTTCAAGAGTCAACAGAGAAAGCCCACACTTAGTTGCTCGAAATGCACGACTGAAAATAAATAGAAGAGAACGAAAGAAAAAGAAATCAAAATCTTCTATTGGACTAGATACGGTGAACAACCTAATCTGCTGCTGTTCGCGCATGGAATTTGGAATCAAGCAAACTAGAGCGTCTAAAGAAAATTAAGGCCAAGCCGTATTACACAGTGTTATGTCTCTCGTCACTGGGAAAATTTTCATTCAATGAAATAATGGCTAAGAGGGTCAGAAAACCTCATATGACTTGGTGAAAAAGACTACCAGAAGACTAAGGATGCCTAGACCCTCTGAGCTAAAGGACGTGGACGGATCTTGGTTGAGTTTGATGGATGTTTGGGGACCCTTTAGTGAGCTTGTGTGTGGGGTCATTGTACTTTTAATTTCTTGTCACGGTTGTGTGAATTGAAAAAGAGGCTGCTAAGAGCTTGATGATTTTGGGTAGTGATAGCGAGATTGTCCATCTCATATGAAAAAGAATTTTTTTTTGCGTTGTTTCAATTCTTGCATTATTTAAAATCGAGTTCTATTTTTATAGTCATGTAGATTTGCATTGTCGTGTGTGTGTTGTTTGTGTCACATGGCTAGTGACGTTGTATGCAATTCAGTGGATTAAGAATCATAGTATTCTATGAGTAGGAACATATTTCAATTTCTTGTTTGGACATGAAAGGTTTTTCTGTCAGAATAAAGGATAAGTGATGCTCCATTTATTTTGACTGTATACATTATTGGAATGCACTTTTGTCTAATGAATTGTATATCCTTGATCCATATTATTCCATCTATAACATTAATACTAAGAGGATTAGATCTAACGATTTGAATCACACTTACCTTTGGCATTGTCGTTTAGGCCGTATAAACGAGAAGAGAATTTCTAGGCTCCATAGAGATGGATTTCTAGACTCATTTGACTAGACATGTGAAGCCTGTTTAATTGGGAAAATGGCTAAGTCCCTTTTCACGAATAAAGGTGAGACTACGAGTGAGCTATTGGCACTCATACATAGTGATGTGTGTGGACTATTGTCCACAAACGCCAGAGGTGGTTATCCTTACTTCATTACATTTACTGATGACTTCAGTAGATATTGATTTTTGTATCTTATGAAGAACAAATCGGAATCCTTTGAAAAGTTCAAAGAATTAAAGAATGAAGTGGAAGACCATCTTGGCAAGAGTGTTAAGGCTCTGCGATCAGATCGTGGAGGAGAATACTTAAGCCAAGAGTTTGACGTCTATCATAGAGAGTGTGGGATCTTGTCCCAACTCAGTACACCTCAAAGACCACAATGGAATTGTGTGTATGAGAGGAGGAATCGGACTATTTTGGACATGGTCCGATCTATGATGAGTCAGACAAATCTTCCAATTTCATTTTGGGGACATGCTCTATTAACAACTATCTTTACCCTTAATCGCGTCCCATCCAAATCAGTCATGAAGACGCCATTTGAGATGTGGAATGGGAGGCGTCCGAGTGTGTCTTTCATGATAATTCGGGGTTGCGAGGTTTATGTTAAGAGTTTACAATAAGATAAACTCGGACCCAAGTCGGACAAGTTTATATTTGTACGATATCCAATGGAAACGAAAGGATATTATTTCTATAATTTAACAGAGGACAAAGTGTTTGTTGCTTGAACCGGTGTGTTTTTAGAAAGAGAGTTTGTCTCTAAAGTAACCAGTGGGAGGACTGTAGAACTTGAAGAGGTTAAGAACCACAAAGCATTGATCCTATAATGGAACATGAGCAGGAACCACAATATGTTTTGGAGCAACCTGCTCAAGTAACACAAGAGCATCGTATGTATGGTAGGATACGTCAGGGGCCAGAGATATACATATTTCTCGTCACTGGACCCGGTGACGTATTGCTCATATATGAGGATGATCTTGCAACCTATGAGTAGGACGTGAAGGGGCCGGATTGGCTTGAAGACATGAGATCCAAAATGGATTCCATTTATAACAATAAAGTATAAATGGATGGCTCATAGGGTACAAGTTGTTTCTCAAGAAGAATACTGACATGGATGACAATGTGATTTCCTCTAAGGGGAGAATGGTGGAAAAATCCTTCAAACAGGTTAATGGTATTCACTATGATGAAACATTTTCCCCAGTTGGGATGCTTAAATCCATTTGCATCTTTCTTGCTTTAGTGGCTTATCACGATTAGGAGATTTGGTAGATGGATGTCAAAACAAAGTTTATATATGGAAACCTATTTGAGGATGTGTACATGACACATCCAGAGGGTTTCGAAGATCCATAGCATGCCCATAAGGTGTGTAAGTTGCAGCGGACCATTTATGGGTTGAAGCAAGCTTCTGGGAGTTGGAATCTTCGGTTTGATGATGCATTCAAATAGTTTGGCTTCATCAAAAACGAAGATGAACCTTGTGTCTACAAGAAGGTTAGTGGGAGATCTGTTATATTTTTGTTCTTGTATGTGGATGACATAATACTCATTGGAAACAATGTTCATACCTTGCAATATGTTAAAGATTAGCTAGAGAATTGCTTCTCAACGAAAGAATAAGGGGATACAACTTATATACTATGTATAAAGATCTATAGGGATAGATCAATAAATTTGCTCGGCCTAAGTCAAAAAAAATATATTGACAAGTTGTTGACGCGGTTCAACATGCAAGAATCGAAGAAATGATTCTTTCCTATGTCACATGGAGTTAGTCTTATCAAGGATGGCTGCCCTTCCAATTAGATTGAGAAGGACCATATTAGTAAGATCTCATATGCTTCGGCTATTGGATCAATCTTGTACGACATGCTATGTACTAGACAAGATGTTTCATATGCTTTGAGTATGAAAAGCATATACCAGTCAAATCCAGGTGAGAGTCATTTGATTGCTGTCAAGAATATCCTTAAGTACTTGAGAAAGACTAAGGAAACATTCTTGATATATGGAGGGTAGGAAGAACTCATTATAAAGGGTTACACTGATGCAAGCTTCCAAACTAATAAGTATGATTTTAGATCGCAGTCGGGTTAAGATTTTTGCCTAAATGGAGGAGCTATAAGCTGGAAGAGTGACGCGCCTATATAATGCATAGTGCGCATGTATACGGTCTAGTAATATAATGTAGTATTTAGGAAACTGATTTATCAAACCCACATGAAGTGTGTTTACTATTCTCAAATTTAACAATTTAATCTAACTCACTAAGTAACCGGTAAAAATATTGTGTGATGGAAAGGTTGTCACCCTCAATCAAGTGGCTGGTATTCAAGACTAAGAATGTAGAAGTATTAGCTGAAATGTATCAAGATGGATAATATAGATCACCTAGGGTAGTTGATGGTTCCGAATTCAGTGTTCTAACACAATAATTGTGATGTCTAGATATGCTGGGTAACGACATTGACAAGCAGCTAACAGTCTCTTGTTGTTCTACATATCGGTATCATCCTGTCCCTCTCGTCCATTCTATCCACCGACACGTTCTATTAGACTACTAATAAACACGAAAACGGTGCCTTTCGGTCCACCACTACACGAATCTACCACTATCTCCTACCGAATTTACCCTCTTTCTGCCAATCCTACTCAACTCACCTCACGGTCTCATTGATTCGGGAATGCAATTGTAAATTCAACCCAACAAGGGCAGAGTTGCTCTCACATACTCACTAGCTAAATAACAAGTTCGGGTCATGACTCCTCACTTGCCAAGAATTAAGCACATAATACATTTGATTAGCCAACATGAATAATCATTTAAGCTAAATTAGTCAGATGAACTAAAACTTCATGAATTAATCCTACATCTTAACTCAAATATGCCAAATAAAGAGTTAAACAAGATTAACCAAAGATTTCTTCATTCATAATCAAATCCTAAGCGTTAAAGTTCAACTAAATCCGAAAAAATCCATCTAAACATAAACCCTAGGCTTGACGCGTGTAAACTACGCATTGCTGCGCAAGTGTACGGTCAAGTAGTAGAGTGGAGTATTTTGGACTCCGAGTTATCGAACCTTCAAGCTCAGGTTGTTAAAGACTTGAAAGAGCTTGGCTATTTCAAGGCCTTGAAACAGCTTTCAAAGCCTTGAATCAGCTTCGGAGGCTTGAAAATAGTGTTGGCTATTTTCAAGGCCTTGAAACTGGATTCAAAGCCTTGAAACTGGTAAACCTGAAAGCATATTCTCAGGGGGAGTTTTCTATTAACTCTCTGATCAAATTTATTATCTCTCTTGCATATGTTTGATTACCTGTTGTTAGATGATGAAAGAAAAATTGTTAAACATGTTTTGAATCGTACTATATCAACTGTTTGACCATGATAATGCAGGAAATATTATTTCTAAGTTTGCAGGATTGTTTCCTAAACTGGATTGTCGCAGATTTGGGAACACATGAGGACTTTGATCCTGTGATCAATCAGACATGTTTGACAACTTCTCATAATGGTTAAATGAAGGTCTACAACAATATCTCTGAAGATCATGATCATTCAACATTGGAGAAGATCTCAAAGTAGTCAAACTCTGTTGCCTACAAAATAGGAAGGTTGTTGCTGAAAATCTGGAGAGATTTGCAGAGCTGTTTGAAGTATTTAAAAAGCTTAAATTCGAAGAAAAAACAACACAATTCTCAACGGGCAATTATAGAGAAAACATTCTGGATTGAAAAGCATCAAAGAAGTTCTTCATCTCTTCCAATCCATACATAGAAGTTCACTGCATTTCACTACAATTTTCTACTCTTAAGTGATCTTATGCATAGAGATATATTGGTAGATAATTTTTGTATTATTTCTACATTTATTATCAAGGATTTTTCAAGGTGAACAATAGAGAATTCTTAGTTAATCAGTTAGCTAGAGCAGGTACTAGACAGGTTAGGGAAAACCACAAGCTGTAACAGAGTATGGGAACTCTCTGTGCTTGTGTTCTAGGGCTTAGCTTTTGATTAATAAGAATTGACTTGAAAATCCTGAAGGGATCTAATCCCTGAGGTATAGACGTAGGTTTAAGTGTACTGAACTCTATAAATCACTTGTCTTGTGCATTTTCAGTTCATTTACTTTCAAAGGTTTACAACATACAAAAACTGTTTATTTTTTCAAGGGCTTGAAATTGTTTTCAAGGCCTTGAAAAAGGCATACTTGTTCTAAAAACTTTCTGCTACATTTCAAAGGCTTGGACCTATGTTCAAGGCCTTGAAATTCATTGTCTGCACTAGTTCTTCTACTTGTAAGCTAGTTTTGCAAAAAGTTGGCATACTCTATTCACCCCCTCCTTCTAGAGTATCTTAGTTGCTTATACATCTGCATACTCACACTTTCAATTGGTATCAGAGCTTGTATCACTGTATAAGATTTAACCATCTGGTGATCATGAGTACTGCATGTGATGGTGGCTTCTCACAAGGAAGAGCTGCTAACAGACATCCTCTATTCTGTGGAGAAATTTTGCTGACTGGAAAGCTCTCATGAAAATGTTTATCATTGATCAAGATCTAGAGCTTTGGACCATTATTCAAAATGGACCTCATACTTTCTATACAGAGAAAGATGGGATCAGAACTACCAAAACAGAAGACTCACTCTCCTCTTCTGAATTAGAGCAATTTTATGAGAACTACGAGGCTATTAATATTTTGTATTGTGCTTTGAGTACAAATGAATTCAACAGGATCTCTGGATGCACAACTGCTAAAGAAATCTGGGATAAACTTGTGATTACCTTTGAAGGAACATTTATCTCAGACCAAGATAAACATTTATCTCAGATAGTATGAGCTGTTCAAAATGAATGCAGATGAGTCCATCAGAGATATGTTCAAGAGATTCACTGGTATTGTCAACAACCTTGACTCACAAGGAAAACATTTTTCCATTGAGGAAAAGGCGAGGAAGATACTCAGAAGTCTTCCAAAGGCAAAATGGGAACCAAAAACCACAGCTATTGAAGAAGCTCAGAACTCTCAACTTTACAACTTGATGACCTACAAGAGAAGCTCCTGAAACATGAGATATCTATGAATGAAGTTGATGGAGAACTCCCAGAAGGTGTCAAAATTCTAGCCCTTAAAGCCAAAGAGAATGAGAGAATTCAAAGCCTTGAAACTGAGGATGGTGATGATGAAGATCCAATTGCCTTGATTTCCAAAGTCTTGACAAGAATTCTAAAAATGAAGAAAAACTCTTGAAACAACGAATTCTACAGAGAAAGGCATAGCCAATCTAGCAGGAAGGACTACAAAGGTAAGTCCTCTTCACAAAACAAGTCAAAAGTTATGAACTGCTTTGAGTGTGGTGATGCAGAAAAATTGATATGAGATTGTCCACAAAAAAAGAGCAAGAACATTCAGAAGAAAGATCATGACAGAAGAAAGAGAGCCATGATAGTTTCATGGATTCATTCGGACAGCTCTAATTAATCTGATTCTAAAGAAGAACATTCCAATCTATGCTTCATGGCCATGCATGATGATAATTCTGAAAAGAACATTGAGGTAATGGTTAACTATTTAATTTCAAAGCCAAAAGAAACTCTTTCAGAATATCTCAGAACAATGCTTTTAAATGAGGAAGATTATCTGAAAGAAATCAGGCTTTTGAAAGAGAAAGTACATGAGCAAGCAAACGAAAATTTACAACTTTTTTTCCTAAATCAGAATCTTGAAATCTCTCAGAAGAAAACTGACAGTGATTTCAAGGCCTTGAAAACCAGTTTCAAAGCCTTGAAAATACAAGTCAAGGAAGTAGTCACTGAAAACTCCTCTGTGACTGACAGCCTTGTTAATCTAAGACATCATGTTGATAATTTAGAAAGACAAAAGACTACTCTTACTGAGAAACTTCAAGAATCAGAACTAGTCAAAATCAAGCTTGCTGGTTTAGAACAGAAGTTGAACTTGATTCTTGGAGGAAGTTCACTGTCTGTTCACAAAGCTGGTATTGGATTCAATCCAAACGTTCCAAGAAGAAACAGTACCAGATTTGTGAAAGTTGGAAGCAAAACCTCTCCTACTTGTCATTACTGCTATAAAATTGGTCATGTTAAAATGACTTGTCCTTTTAGAAGAAGAGACCCTCACATAATGAGGAACACTTTTCCTTTTCAACTTATAGGACACGTTAAGAAGATTTGGGTTCCTAAAGGGGTTAGACCACCTAACATGGTTGATCCTGAATATGAATCCAAATTCCACACTTGGTCTAACAGCTGGGTAAGGCAGTGATTGGTGGTTGCAGGTTGTCACCAAGGAACAAAAGTGGTTCATGGACAGTGGTTGCTCAAGACACATAAGTGGAAAGAGATCTCTATTCTCAGAATTAAAGGAGCAATGAGAAGGTTCAATAACACTTGGTGACAAAGGAAAGTGAAATATTCTTGGTATTGGAAAAGTTGGTACAAATTCTGAAAACTCTATTTCTGATGTTTATCTAGTTGAAGATTTGAAGTTTAATTTGCTTAGTTTATCTCAGCTTTGTGATAATGGCAAGAAATTCATCTTTGATAAAGAGAAGTGTGTGGTGCAAAATGAGAATTCAGGAGATTGCATTCTCACAGCCTCTAGATCAAACAATGTTTATACTTTTCAGACTAACAAAGTTGCAGGTGAAAGTTTGAAGTGCCTCAAGGCCTTGAAAGAAGATTCAAAGATTTTTCATAGGAAGCATGGTCATATCAGTTTGCATACTCTGAAAAAGTTGATCTCTAAAGACTTGGTAAGAGGATTTCCATACAACAAGTTCAAAGAAGATGAGTTATGCAAAGCCTGTGCACAAGGAAAGCAGACTAGAAGCTCCTTTAAGCCAAATAAGTTTGTAAGTACAACTAGACCTATTGAATTCCTTCATATGGATCTCTGTGGTCCTCTGAGGACTCCTACTCCAATAGGTAAAAGGTATATGCTAGGTGTTGTAGATGATTTTTTCTAGATACACTTGGTTTATGTTTCTCAAAGAAAAATACGAAGCTCTCTCTGAATTATCAAAGCTTTTCAGAGAACTTCAAAACTTGAAAAACCTACCTGTAGCTTCAATCAGAAGTGATCATGGTAGAGAATTTGATCAGTTAGAGTTTGATTTATTCTGTGATAAGCATGGTATTTGTCATAACTTTTCTTCTCCAAGAACTCCTCAACAGAATGGTTTTGTTGAAAGAAAGAACAGGACTCTGGAAGATATGACAAGGACAATTCTTTTTGAGAACAAGTTGGCAAAACACTACTGGGCAGAAGCTCTGAATACAGCAAACTATATTTTGAACAGGTTCTTGATCAGACCCATTCTAAAGAAGACCCCCTATGAACTATTCAAAGAGAAAAAGTCAAACATCTCTTACTTCAGAACCTTTGGATGCACTTGTTTTATCCATAACAATGGAAACGACAATCTTGAACCAAACTGGTAGAAGAGAGCATTCATGTTATTTTTAATGAAAGCTATGATGGTTCTTTGAGGGAAAGTTTTGCAGATTTGAAAATGAACAAGCATGAATCAGAGGAAGAGACTGAGAATCCACTTGGATTCAAGAAAGGCTCAGAAGAAAATAGAAGACATTTTCAAGACCTTGAAAATAGTTCTCAAGGCCTTGAAAATACAGCTCAAAGCCTTGAAGAAGATGATCAAAAGGATTCAAGTGACAAAGCCACTACTTCAAGACCAGAGAAGATCTATGGTGATCCTGAACCATGGTCTCCAAGGAAGAGATTTAAATATTTCTCATCCCATCCAGCTGATAATATCATATCAGACCCAACCACTGGTACACAAACTAGATCACAGTTGAAGAACTTATGTGCTTTTAATGCTTTTATTTCTCTTGTAGAACCAAAAAATGTGAAGGAAGCTTTGCAAGAAGTAGAATGGATTATTTCTATGCAAAGTGAGCTCAATGAGTTTGAGAGGAATAAGGTTCGGAACCTGGTTCCTGCACCAACAAACCAGTCTGTCACTGGTACTAGATGGGTATTCAGAAACAAGTTGGATGAAAGTGGCAATATAATCAGAAACAAAGCAAGGTTAGTTTCTCAAGGTTACAATCAAGAAGATGGTATAGACTATGAAGAAACCTTTGCTCCATTTTCCAGGTTAGAAGCAATTAGAATTTTACTTGCATTTGCATCCTACAAGAACATGAAACTATTTCAAATGGATGTAAAGTGTGCTTTCTTGAATGGTTATTTACAAGAAGAAGTTTATGTTGCACAACCACCTGGTTTTGAAAATGAAAAATTTCCAGATCATGTTTACAAACTTGACAAAGCTCTTTATGGTTTGAAACAAGCTCCAAGGGCTTGGTATGAAAGACTGTCAAAGTTTTTACTTGAAAATGATTTCAAAAGAGGTTTAGTAGACAAGACTCTTTTCATTAAGACTCATGTGAAAGATTTACTTGTAGTCCAGATATATGTTGATGATATACTGTTTGGAGATACTAATGATCAATTATGCAGAGAATTCTCAAGTCTTATGAGCAGGGAATTTGAGATGAGCATGATGGGAGAACTAAACTTCTTCCTAGGACTTCAAATACATCAATTGAAGAAGGGTATCTTTCTGAATTAAAGCAAGTACACAAGATACTTCTTAAATAAGTACAGCATGGCTCAATGCAAGGAAGCCAAGACCCCAATGAGCTCTACACTATCCTTAGACAAGGATGAATCTGGTAAGAGTGTCAATGTAAAAGAGTATAGAGGCATGATTGGATCATTACTCTATCTGACAGCAAGCAGACCAAATATTATGTTTAGTGTATGCATGTGTGCTAGATTTCAAGCTGATCCAAAAGAACCACACTTAACTGCTGTAAAGAGAATATTAAGATATCTCAATGGTACCAAAGACTTAGGGCTTTGGTATCCAAGACATTCTAACTTCTCTTTAAGTGGTTTTTTCATATGCTGACTTTGCAGGCTACAAAGTTGATAGAAAAAGCTCCTCTGGAACCTGTCAATTCATTGCATCATCTTTGATTAGCTGGCATCCCAAGAAACATAATTCAGTTGCTCTATCAACAGCTGAAGCTGAATATATAGCTGCAGGAGCATGTTGCTAACAAGTACTATGGATTGCTCAACAGCTGTGAGACCTTGGATTTGAATTCAGAGGCATACCTATTAAGTGTGACAACACTAGTGCAATTTCAATTACAAAGAATCCAGTACAACACTCGAGAACCAAGCACATTGATGTCAGACACCACTTCATCAGAGATCATGCTGAGAAAGGTGATATTGTTCTTGCAATTGATGCTACTAACATGCAAATTGAAGATATCTTCACCAAACCATTAGCAGATGAGAGATTATCAGCTCTAAGACTGGAATTGGGAATGCTAAATAAGACTGCATTGGTTTAGGGGGAGCTTAAGGTAAGAAAGGTAAGTTATTTGTGTTTTCAAAGGTTTGAATTGAGTTTCGAAGCCTTGAAAATCAGTTCAAAGGTTTGATATTTTGTATGTTGCAGTGTTACAGTGTTTCAAGGCCTTGAAAGCCTTTTCAAAGCCTTGAAAATGAATCTGTTACACTAATAGTCAATAAACTTGGATCATTCTATACTGGGTGATATCTCTGTAGATATTTGCCTGATATATTCCCTATCCTTTCAAAAAATTCTTTTAGCCAAAAATAGTATTAGTATTTTCTTTTTCTAACGGCATAATAGTTTGAAATTTTCTCTGATCTTTGAAAATCTTTTTAGAATCAGAGAGATACTAGTTTCCTTTTGAAACTCAAACTCTTTCAGTATTTATCTTCTTCTCTTCTCCTTTCCGTATCATTCCATCTCTCTCTTTTCTTCTCTAGAACACTAATGAGCACAAGAAGAGCCTCAAATCGAATCAAGATGGCTGGTAGATCAAAACCTGTCTCAGAGAAGAAGAGAAAAGCAGCAGTGGAAGAGGTTCAAGAAGTCAGTGGAGACTCTAGCTCCAGAAATCCTAGTGCAGAAGCAGTTCCAGATCCTCCTCCACAAAAGAAGAAGATCAAGAAGGCTACAACCTCCTCTTCAAAAAAGCAGAAGAAGAAGAAGGCCATTACAGAAAAGTGTTGGAATAGATGCCCTAGAGGCAATCTAGTTTAGTATGAATTTATAATTGGCTAGAAATTCATTTATTATTTATTGGATATTTAATATAATGAAGTCCTTAGATTTACAATTGTGTTGTTTATCTTAAATATCCCTAGTCAAGTATAATGATTAAATGGGACAATCATCTATAGACTAGTATGGGGTTGGATTGATATGGAGATATCACGATCCAACACATAGGTGTGCATTACGGAATGTTGCACTGGATTGACCCATTACCGAGAAGGCTACATACACGTTATGTTGAGTCACAAGTGCTTCTCGGGTACAATGGTATTGTCATCCTTAGACTTGAAGTCACTAGATATTCTAGTTGTGGATCATTGTGATCTTGGTAGCGTTAAACGCTACACCGTAACTGGGTAGTTATAAAGGCGTGTACTGGATACAATGAGAAGCAAGCTTAGAGATCGTAGTGGACGTAGAGAGGATTTGCCCCTCCCACATAACGGGAGCAAATATCCAAGGCCACTCGAGGATAGTGCTTATAGAATGTCTGGCCAGACTCAAATAAATCAATATATGTGATATTGATGTTATTTGCACGAATAAGGCTATTCCATGGATCGAGGAACTAGGGATTGGATATACGAGTGTGACTTGTATGTCTCGTGTCCAATCCGGATATGGAGGCAAAGGGATGAGACAATTACTTGTACAAGGTTGTCTAGATGACTATTCTATTAGTTGGCTAGAATGGATGTTTTGCTAGAAACCGCTCCATATTAGCAAAGAGTTGCTACCAACTAGATAGAACCTATGGGGTCACACGCTATATAGAGTTGTACTAGATTGTGGAATTAATTAATTGGATTAATTAATTAGAAGGATCACTTTGCAAAACCTTGCAAACTTAGTAGGGACTAATTTGCAAGGAAGGGACTAAATTGAATTCTAGTAGGACTAGAATAAGTCCTTTAGGTAGTTAACAAAGAGTTGTTGGACTATATAAAGGACCCTCCTCCTTCCTTCCCTACACACTTATGCTCTAAAGAGAACATAACAAGAGTAGGAGAGAACAAAGGAGAGAGAGAGCAAGCAAAGAGGGACGCCGCCCCCTATTGCCGCCGCCCCCTTGTCCCCGACGCCACAAAGGGCCGAGCCCCCTTTTGGTGTCTCGTTTTGCGTGATTTCTTCACCCTCCTTTCAATCCGGGCTAGCACCAAGGTGATTGGAGATCTAGGAACAACTCTAGGCGTGGATCAACTATAGAGAACGTGACACTATTCGCGTTTGAAGTCATCAAGGAGAACCCAAAGGTGTGTTTATGATTTCTTACCTTCACTATCGTTATGCATCTAGACTTGTGATCCTTGGAGGGTTTTGCATGGTTGTTTGTTTGATTATGCTTCCGTTGCGCGATCCATGAATCAAAACCCTACAGTGGTATCAGAGCCACAGGTCATAGAGCATAAACGTAGTTTATGTGTTACATTCTTGTTGTTTTACACCTTAATTTGTTGTTTATCGCGTAAAACAAGACAAATCAAGCATTGGATGCAATTTGTCAAAGAATTAATCATAACAAGACCCAATTATTGCATTGGATGCATGAATTGGTGAGTTTGAGAAATTTTAGGATCATAGATCTAGGGTTTGGGCATCCTTGGGGAAGAAGGAGTTCTCCCACAACAAGGAAACAACCAAACTTGGGCTCCAAGCAAGGAGGTTGTTTTGGAAACAACCTCCATAAGGAGGTTCGGCCCCTAGGGAGCCGCCCCCCCTTGCTTGCCGCCCAAGTTTGGCGCCCTAAGGGGCCGGGCGGCCCTAACCCGCGGGCCTAGCTTGCGGGTTTTGGGCCGGGCCGGCCCTAGGGCTTTATGGTTCACTTATTTGGGCCCGGGCAATTGGATTGTTGGGCCCATGGACCGTTTTAACCCTAGAAATCCTAAAATCAATTAAAATTGACCAAGCGCGTTAAAATTGGATTTTAACTGTTTATATGCAAATCGCATGGTGATTGGATATGGCCTTAGGATGTGGTTTGATGTGGATGTTTAATTTTGTGGTTTGGTTTTACGGCCTGCGAGCCGATCAATTAATTGTAATAATTAATTAGGGTTTTATGGCCTGCGTGCCATTTTTTTCTCAACTTGTGAGATTTATTTTATTTAGTTTAGATATTAGCTAGTGCTAGATAAAGTAGATTGTTAGCCAAGATTGAAGAAAAGAAGCCCAAAGCCAAAGGAGCCACAAAAGATGGAGCATGGAGCATGGAGCATTCCACATGACTATGATGGATGGACCAAAAGATCAAGACGCATGGAGATGTGTGTTTGTTTAGGGTTCATGGATAATTCCATTGGCTTGGAATTATCTTAGTCTAGAAAAGGCCATATCCACATCACGTTTAATTTCTGTTTTGTGGTTGTTTATTTATTGTCTTATTATTTGTGTGGTTGGTGTATGGATGATGCATGCAATTAGGATAATAAGATAATTAGACAACCCGGATCTATTATTTGGAGTTGTGCCCAAACTCAAATAGATAGATTAGTTGATATTGATCAACAAAATAATTAAAATTGAAAAATCCCTCAAATTTTAAAATATTGTGTTCTTGCCTTCTCGTTATTTAAACACTCATTATCATCATTATTTATCAAGTTCGTGCGTGCCAAAGCATGGCGACTTGGTTCATAATGATGGAATGCGATGGCACGTAACAATGTGCAATTGTTTAGATAAGAGGTTGAACACAACTAGGCTATTAATTTGATTAAGAAACCTAGAGGCAATCAATTGGGATTATCCATATGGATGGATAAATAAGGAGTTATTTGCCCGATTGAACCAAGAGTTGCATATGGGATGCAATTGGAATTGTTCCTACCTAAGAAGTAATTGAATTATGGGTGACTTGCCAAAGCAAGCTCATAAGGAGATGAAAAAGATGGATCTTGGCCCACTAGAAAATATAAGGATATTTTCCGCATTAATATCTTGAGGGTTATTAATCCGTAGAAAAATAGTGGGAGCTATATTTAATAAACTAGCCATTATTAAATATAGTCAAAAAAATTCACAAATACTAAAACTTGCGTATTTTCCTTTTGTAGAATTCCAAATGGCAAACAACTCATCGAGTTCACAACATTCCCTACGATCTGTCCTTGAGAAGGACAAGCTCTCAGGAACCAACTTTCTCGATTGGTACAGAAACTTGAGAATTGTTCTCAAGCAAGAAAAGAAGCTGTACGCAATAGAGGAGCAAGTTCCAGAAGGTCCAGACAATCAGACACCTGCTGCCTTAAAGGCGTATCAAAAGCATGTTGATGATGCTAATGATGCGGCCTGCCTAATGCTTTGCACCATGACCTCTGAGCTTCAGAAGCAACATGAGAACATGAATGCTGTCGATATGATCGAACATCTAAAGCAGCTCTTCCAAGAGCAGGCGAGGGTAGAGAGGTATGAGGTCTCAAAGGCACTGTTCAAATGTCATCTGGCAGAAGGGAACCCGGTGGGACCCCATGTACTCCGAATGATCGGGTACTTGGAGAATCTCGCCCGGCTTGGGTTCCCGGTCGGCCAAGAGTTGGCAACGGATCTCGTGTTGCAATCGTTGCCCGAGAGTTATGGACAGTTCATTATGAACTATAACATGAACGAGATCGTTAAACCACTGCCAGATTTGCTCAACATGTTGAGGACGGCTGAACAGAGCATCAACAAGGGTAAGGGCAAGGCCATTATGATGGTGCATAAAGGAAAGGGTAAAAAGTTTGCCTCTTCCTCCAAGGGCAAAGGCAAGTCAGTTGCTAAGTCCAAGGAACAAGCCCTTAAGCCTGTTGGTGGGATTGCCAAGGTCGTGACTAAGGGTGAATGTCACTACTGTAGTCAACCGGGACACTGGAAGAGGAACTGCCCAAAATATTTGGAGGACAAGCGGCTTGGAATAGTGATTCCACCACCACCAGGTATTTTTGTTGTAGATGTCAATTTAACTGTCTCTACATCATGGGTATTAGATACTGGATGTGGATCTCATATTTGTCGAAATATGCAGGATCTAAAGAGAAGTAAAAGATTGGCTAAAGGGGAGGTAGATCTGCGCGTTGGGAATGGAGCAAAGGTTGCTGCGTTGGCCATAGGCGTTTGCGAACTATCTCTGCCTTCAGGATTAGTTTTAGAATTAAATAATTGCTATTTTGTGCCTGCTATGAGCAGAAACATTATTTCTATTTCTTGTTTGGACAAGGAAGGTTTTATTATTTCAATAAAGAACAATTGTTGTTCCTTTTATTTGAATAATATTCACTATTTTAGTGCGCAATTATTTAATGGACTTTATGTCCTTGATCTAAGTAATCCTGTCTACAACATTAATACCAAGCGGATTAAAATAAATGATTTAAATCCTGCTTATTTATGGCATTGTCGTTTAGGCCACATAAATGAGAAACGTGTATCTAGACTCCATAAGGATGGATTGCTAGACTCATTTGATTTTGAATCATATGAGACATGTGAAGCTTGTTTATTGGGAAAAATGACAAAGTCCCCTTTCAATAAGAAAGGTGAGAGGACTAGTGAGCAATTGGCGCTCATACATACTGATGTGTGTGGGCCATTTGCCACGCCTGCCAGGGGTGGTTATGTCTATTTCATTACGTTTACTGATGATTTCAGTAGATATGGATTTGTGTACCTTATGAGGGCAAAATCCGAATCCTTTGAAGTGTTCAAAGAATTCAAGAATGAAGTAGAGAAGCAACTTGGCAAAAGTATCAAGGCTCTACGATCGGATCGTGGAGGAGAATACTTGAGCCAAGAGTTTGACGACTATCTTAGAGAGTGTGGGATCGTGTCCCAACTCACTCCACCCGGAACGCCACAATGGAATGGCGTGTCCGAGAGGAGGAATCGAACCCTATTGGATATGGTTCGGTCTATGATGTGTCAAACCGATCTTCCATTATCGTTTTGGGGCTACGCTCTATTAAGTGCAGCTTTTACCATTAACCGTGTTCCATCTAAATCAGTCATGAAGACACCATATGAGATGTGGAGTGGGAGGCGTCCCACACTGTCGTTCATGAGGATTTGGGGCTGCGATGTCTATGTAAAACGTTTACAATCAGACAAGCTAGGGCCTAAATCGGATAAGTGTAAATTTGTGGGGTACCCTAAGGAAACTAAGGGATACTACTTCTACAATCCAACCGAGAACAAAGTGTTTGTAGCTCGGACCGGCGTGTTTCTAGAAAGAGAGTTTGTCTCTAAAGAAGCAAGTGGGAGGAATGTAGAACTTGAAGAAGTTCAAGAACCACAAATCACTGAACCGATTATGGAACATGAACAGGAATCACAAGCAGTTGTGGATCCACCTGTTCAGGTAACACAAGAGCTTCGTAGATCTAGTAGAGTGCGCCAGGAACCCGAGAGGTATGGACTTCTCGTAACTGATTCCGGTGACACGATGCTCATAGATGATGAGCCTACTACCTATGAGGAGGCCATGAATGGCCCAGACTCGCAGAAGTGGCTTGAGGCCATGAGATCCGAGATGGAATCCATGTATACCAACAAAGTATGGACTTTGGTGGAACCACCTGATGGGGCGCGACCCATAGGGTGCAAGTGGGTCTTCAAGAAAAAGATCGACATGGATGGTAATGTGATTACCTATAAGGGCCGATTGGTGGCTAAAGGATTCAGACAGATTCATGGTATTGACTATGATGAAACCTTTTCACCAGTCGCTATGACCAAATCCATCCGAATCCTACTTGCGATTGCAGCATACTACGATTATGAGATTTGGCAGATGGATGTCAAAACAGCATTCCTTTATGGGAATCTCCTCGAGGACGTGTATATGATACAGCCGGAGGGTTTTGAGGATCCAAAGCAAGCCAACAAAGTCTGTAAGCTGCAACGATCCATTTATGGGTTGAAGCAAGCTTCTAGGAGTTGGAATCGACGTTTTGATGAAGTGGTCAAAGAGTTTGGCTTCATCAGAAACGAAGATGAGTCTTGTGTCTACAAGAAGGTTAATGGGAGCTCTGTAGCTTTTCTGGTCTTGTATGTGGATGACATACTGCTCATTGGAAACGACATTCCCATGCTGCAATCTGTGAAAGATTGGCTAGGAAAGTGTTTCTCAATGAAAGACTTAGGGGAAGCAGCCTATATACTCGGTATAAAGATCTATAGAGATAGATCTAAAAGGTTGCTAGGCCTAAGTCAAAGTACATATATTGACAAGGTGTTGAAACGGTTCAACATGCAAGATTCCAAGAAGGGATTCTTGCCCATGTCACATGGAATCACTCTTTCAAAGAGTGGTTGTCCTTCCAATGAGATTGAGAAGGAACGCATGAGTAGGATTCCCTATGCCTCGGCCATAGGATCCATCATGTACGCCATGTTATGTACTAGACCAGATGTGTCATATGCCTTGAGTATGACAAGCAGATACCAATCCAATCCGGGTGAGAGTCACTGGATTGCTGTCAAGAACATCCTAAAGTACTTGAGAAGAACTAAGGATGCTTTCTTGATGTTTGGCGGTGAGGAAGAGTTGCGTGTAAGGGGTTACACTGATGCAAGCTTCCAAACCGATATAGATGACTTTAGATCACAATCGGGATATGTGTTTTGCCTGAATGGAGCAGCGGTGAGCTGGAAGAGTTCCAAGCAAGAGACGGTAGCTGATTCTACAACAGAGGCTGAGTACATTGCTGCAAATGGCGCAGCAAAGGAGGCTGTTTGGATCAGAAAGTTTGTTTCTGAACTTGGTGTGGTCCCTAGCATTGCGGATCCAGTGGAGTTGTTCTGTGACAACACTGGGGCGATCGCGCAATCAAAGGAACCCAGGTCGCACCAGAAGTCCAAGCACGTGCTCAGGAAGTTCCATCTGATTCGAGATATTATCGATAGAGGAGACGTTCGGATATGCAAGATTCCTACAGATGATAATCTGTCAGACCCGCTTACGAAGCCTCTCACGCAGTGGAAGCATGAAGGGCACACTAGGAGTATGGGCATACGAGATGCGCCAGATTGGCTCTAGTGCAAGTGGGAGACTGTTGGAATAGATGCCCTAGAGGCAATCTAGTTTAGTATGAATTTATAATTGGCTAGAAATTCATTTATTATTTATTGGATATTTAATATAATGAAGTCCTTAGATTTACAATTGTGTTGTTTATCTTAAATATCCCTAGTCAAGTATAATGATTAAATGGGACAATCATCTATAGACTAGTATGGGGTTGGATTGATATGGAGATATCACGATCCAACACATAGGTGTGCATTACGGAATGTTGCACTGGATTGACCCATTACCGAGAAGGCTACATACACGTTATGTTGAGTCACAAGTGCTTCTCGGGTACAATGGTATTGTCATCCTTAGACTTGAAGTCACTAGATATTCTAGTTGTGGATCATTGTGATCTTGGTAGCGTTAAACGCTACACCGTAACTGGGTAGTTATAAAGGCGTGTACTGGATACAATGAGAAGCAAGCTTAGAGATCGTAGTGGACGTAGAGAGGATTTGCCCCTCCCACATAACGGGAGCAAATATCCAAGGCCACTCGAGGATAGTGCTTATAGAATGTCTGGCCAGACTCAAATAAATCAATATATGTGATATTGATGTTATTTGCACGAATAAGGCTATTCCATGGATCGAGGAACTAGGGATTGGATATACGAGTGTGACTTGTATGTCTCGTGTCCAATCCGGATATGGAGGCAAAGGGATGAGACAATTACTTGTACAAGGTTGTCTAGATGACTATTCTATTAGTTGGCTAGAATGGATGTTTTGCTAGAAACCGCTCCATATTAGCAAAGAGTTGCTACCAACTAGATAGAACCTATGGGGTCACACGCTATATAGAGTTGTACTAGATTGTGGAATTAATTAATTGGATTAATTAATTAGAAGGATCACTTTGCAAAACCTTGCAAACTTAGTAGGGACTAATTTGCAAGGAAGGGACTAAATTGAATTCTAGTAGGACTAGAATAAGTCCTTTAGGTAGTTAACAAAGAGTTGTTGGACTATATAAAGGACCCTCCTCCTTCCTTCCCTACACACTTATGCTCTAAAGAGAACATAACAAGAGTAGGAGAGAACAAAGGAGAGAGAGAGCAAGCAAAGAGGGACGCCGCCCCCTATTGCCGCCGCCCCCTTGTCCCCGACGCCACAAAGGGCCGAGCCCCCTTTTGGTGTCTCGTTTTGCGTGATTTCTTCACCCTCCTTTCAATCCGGGCTAGCACCAAGGTGATTGGAGATCTAGGAACAACTCTAGGCGTGGATCAA
The DNA here is from genome assembly GCA_023055425.1 of Linanthus parryae. NCBI lineage: Eukaryota > Viridiplantae > Streptophyta > Magnoliopsida > Ericales > Polemoniaceae > Linanthus > Linanthus parryae. The sequence continues at coordinate 25,537,102 of JALGPY010000011.1, read as the reverse complement.
CTATAGAGAACGTGACACTATTCGCGTTTGAAGTCATCAAGGAGAACCCAAAGGTGTGTTTATGATTTCTTACCTTCACTATCGTTATGCATCTAGACTTGTGATCCTTGGAGGGTTTTGCATGGTTGTTTGTTTGATTATGCTTCCGTTGCGCGATCCATGAATCAAAACCCTACAAAAAGCAACCAGAAAAAGAGCCTACCAGTTCAAAGAAGGTGACGAAGAAGGCAACTCAGGCAGAAAAAGGGAAAGGGAAGGTGACTGAAGCAAAACCAGAAGGTCAATTGGAGAAGGCAATTCAGATCTATTCTCGTCTCAACAAAGAACACAACTCCAGATGAGACATGGTTTATCTCAAACATCTCTAAAGGTCAGTGGTTAGATGGTTTTGCTTCAAGGTCTATTGGTTTTTTGCAGTTTGGTTAATAAGCATGTGCTGGAACATATGAAATCAAGTTCATCTCTATGTTAAAGAAGATATCTTTGTGGTGTATGCTTAATCCCAGAGAAATAGCCTACACCAGGCTCACCAGACTCTTCTATCTGAACTTAACCCAAGTTAAGAGATCTGCGCATTTGGTGATCAAATCTAAAGTTGCAGGGATCATAATTGAACTAGATCACTCTGATTTTGCCAATGTGTTAGGTTGTCCAAAGAGATATGACACTAGCAACCATCCACCAAAGTCGGAAACTTTGAAGCTAGCTAAAGAAGAATTCTTTCTTCCACACATCTCAACCTCAGCCAAACAGTTAACACACTCTGTGTTGAATGTTGAAGCCAAAGTCCTTCACACTATACTAGTGAGATGTGCCTTTCCTAGAGAGCACTCAAGAGAGTTGGTGACTGAGAGAATGCTGCACATCATGTACCTGGTTATGCATGGCTATGAGATTGATCTCCCAAAACTAGTTCTTGAACGCATGCTCTTCAGCCTAACCAGTAAGAGGATTCACCCTCTTCCATATGCAAACCTCCTCACCATGTTCTTTGAGCATTTTGGGATACCTTTTACTGGAGAAGAATCAGTCACATCTGGGTTTGGGGAACTCAATGAGAAAGCCTTTGAGAAAATTGGAGTTGTGAAAACAAAAGAGAAATTTTTGAAACTTTACTATGACCTGAATGAAGCAGAACTAGGTGCAAAGAAACTTTCTAAGCCCAAGACCTTGACTCCCACTTCAAGTCAGACCTCTCAACCTACAAACAATCAAAGACTTGATGGTTTGGAACTGCACATGGAGGATGTCAAAGATATTGTTTTTGGACTGGAAAGTGATATGGGACGAGTCAAGTATATGGTGGAAAGTATCTTCAGAAGCATTACCTTACTTGATGTTCCTGGGGATCCTGAAGGAACAAAGAAAGGAGAATTAGACAAGGACTTGCTTAGTGAGAATTCAGACCAGGAAGAAGCTACTCCAGTATCAGATAAGGGTAAGCAGGCAGCAGAACAGGCAGAAGATGAAGTCAATAGCCCTGACTCTGATGAGCTGCTGATCACTTTGAAGAAGAAGAAATCTCCAAAGGCTGCGAAAAAGGACAAGACTAGAGAGACAGCTGTTGCAGAAGGGGTTGCAGAAGAACAAGAGGAGCATGACAAGACTGATGAAGAAGATAATGAGAAAGAGGAAGGAGATAAGGAGGAAGATGAAGATCAAAACCCTTAATCTTGCCTATTCTTTCTTCCACATTCTCTACGCTTTAAATATTTCTTTAAGTTTTCAAAATTTTTCAGACACTTGATCCAACATCTTCCGTCTTTTTGATGAAAGTAAAAAAGGGGGAGAAAATTTTAGGTTTCAGTTTAGTATTTAGGTTTAGTTGATGTTATCTGGTGAACTATTTATGTTTTTTTGTTGGTATTTAAATAAGTTGGATCTTTTAGGCATAATTGTGTCTTTAAATTGCAGACTAATCAGATTATTTTGCAGAGACTAAGGATAAAAAAGAATTTGGTTTTGTCTTTCATGAAGGGGGAGATTGAAAGCTTAGGTTGTTCAGGACTTGAAAGAGCTTGGCTATTTCAAGGCCTTGAAACAGCTTTCAAAGCCTTGAATCAGCTTTAGAGGCTTGAAAATAGTGTTGGCTATTTTCAAGGCCTTGAAACTGGATTTAAAGCCTTGAAATTGTTAAACCTGAAAGTATATTCTCAGGGGGAGTTTTTCTATTAACTCTCTGATCTAATTTATTATCTCTCTTTCATATGTTTGATTACCTGTTGTTAGATGATGAAAGAAAAATTGTTAAACATGTTTTGAATCGTACTATATCAACTGTTTGACCATGATAATGCAAGAAATATTTTTTCTAAGTTTGTAGGATTGTTTCCTAAACTAGATTGATTCAGATTTGGAAACACTTGAAGACTTTGATCCTGTGATCAATCATACGTGTTTGCCAGCTTCTCATAATGGTTAAATGAAGGTCTACAACAATATCTCTGAAGATCATGATCATTAAACCGTTGGAGAAGATCTCAAAGTAGTCAAACTCTGTTGCCTACAAAATAAGAAGGTTGTTGCTGAAAATCTGGAGAGATTTGCAAAGCTGTTTGAAGTATTTAAAGAGCTCAAATTCGAAGCAACAACAACAAAATTCTCAACGGGAAAATACAGAGAAAGCATTCTGGATTGAAAAGCGTCAAAGAAGTTCTTCATCTCTATCAATCCATACACAGAAATTCACTGCAGTTTTCTACTCTTAAGTGATCTTCTGTATAGAGCTATATTGGTACATCATTTTTGTATTATTTCTATATTCATTCTCAAGGATTGTTCAAGGTGAACAATAGAAAATTATTAGTTCATCAGTTAGCTAGAGCAGCTACTAGACAGGTTAGGGAAAACCACAAGCTGTAACAGAGTAAGGGAACTCTCTGTGCTTGAGTTCTAGGGCTTAGCTTTTGATTAATAAGAATTAAGTTGAAAATCCTGCAGGGATCTAATCCCTGAGGTAGAGACGTAGGTCCAAGTGGACTGAACTCTATAAATCACTTGACTTGTGCATTTTCAATTCATTTACTTTCTAAGCTTTACAGCATACAAAATTTGTTTATTTTTTCAAGGGTTTGAAATTGTTTTCAAGGCCTTGAAAAAGGCAAACTTGTTCTAAAAACTTTCTGCTACATTTCAAAGGCTTGGACCTGTGTTCATGGCCTTGAAATTCATTGTGTGCACTAGTTCTTCTACTTGTTAGCTAGTTTTGCAAAAAGTTGGCATACTCTATTCAACCCCCCCTTCTAGAGTATCTTAGTTGCTTATACATCTGCATACTCACACTTTCAGACCCGAAGGGAAGGTGTCTACTATATATATAGTTTAGTAATTAAATTCAATTCACACAAGTAACCGGTAAAAAGGTTTGTAGTTTGAAGTGTTCTCACCCTCAAACAAGTGACTAGCAATGGTAGTGAAATAACGCAAATAAAATGATTTGATGTATATAAGAGGAGAGAATGCTTGGCAATCTATAGATCACCTAGGGTAATTTTGACAATTCCGGATTTCATGTTCTAACACAACAATTCATAGTTAGTTAAGCTGGGAAATGGTGTTGACAATTACCTATCGGTCTCATGTCGTTCTACACAACGGTAATGATTTGTCCCTATCAGGCCAAGTATACTACCTATGTGTTATAGTAGGTTAACGATATTGTAAGTGATAATGTCCTATCAGACCACTATTCACTAACAATTCACTACATCCTACTGAATTTACTCTCATCTAGCCATTCCTATTCAACTCACCTCTCAGTCTAATTGATTACGAATATCCTTGTTTATTCATCCCAACTAGGGTAGAGTTTCTTTCACACACTCACTAGTTATGTAGTAATTTCAGGTCATGACTCCTACGTTACTAAGGATTAAGCATAATAAACAAGTAATCAACTACTACGAATTATCTTTAAGCCTAGTTCACGATTACATGGAGAAATAGATAATCAACATCACACATCCTAGTTCTAGCTTGTCTATGAAAGAACTCAACATGAAATAGAACATAACAGTCTCCATGGAATCATAAACCTAACATGAAAGTTCATCCAAAATCCGGAAAATATCCTCAAAACATAAAATAGGAAAAAAACAGCTAAATACTACTCCTACATTGGGTTGCCTCCCATTATTCGCTTGTAGTTTAAGATCGACGGCCCAAGCCAGTTACCTCATTCACCTTAGGTGGCTTGGCACCTTGCACCCTCTCTTCTAGCTTCCTCTGCTAGATCTTCAGAACAACCTTGTGAACTTTAACTTTTGTCTCTTGTGGTTCATCCCTAACTATCTATGAATTCCTGTGCAGTGACTGCACCACCACTAGCATCTGTGACTGTTGCCCCTGAGAATGATGTGGAGTCGTCTTGGAAACCCGGAAAGTCTCCCATGAATCATTGATCCTCATGATCAATTCTCCATTCCCACATCAATGAGTGTATGACTGGTAGCCAGAAAGGGCCTACCAAGAATGATCAGAACATCTCCCACATGCATCTCTTAGGATAACAAAGTCAGCAGAGATAATATAGTTCCCTACCTTAACAAGCAAATCTTCCACCACTCCATAGTCTTTCTAAGAAGACTTATATTCAAACTACGTATTGATCCAAGTAGAGCGAGCTTCCACACCCAACTTGCGAAAAATTGAAAGTGGCATTAAATTAACACTACCCACCCCCCAATAACATAGGGCATGTCTAGTATAAGCTCCTCCCAAATTAGCTTCTATCACAAACCTTCCCGGATCCTTATATTTTTGGGGAAATCCATGCAAAACACACGAGCTCACCTGCTCTATTAGGTCCATAGTCAGAAAGTCTTTCACTGTTCTTTTTCCCAAAATTGCATCCTTCATGTACTTAGGCGTCATCTTGACTTCTTCAATCAATGGTATAGTTATATGAAGCTTTGAAAAAATGTAGAAGAAACACCCATACTCCTCAGAGTCATCTTTATTCTTTCTAATCTTCAAAGGATATGGAAGATCTATAGAAAAATAAGGTCGTGTGATTACCTCATCATCACGCGGCTGAGTCATGCCCTTTGATTGGGGGAACATGACAGGGGTCTTCTCAATGTCAATGACCTCATGCTCATTTGCCTTCGATGCTTCAGCTCTGGTACGGATCGGATATGGTGGATCATTGAGTGCGTTCCCACTACAAGTGGTAATAGCATTCACCTGGCGCACATTCTCTTTATCAGATGGCAAAGACCCTAGTGCTCTAGCAGAAAGCTGAGTGGCTATATGTCCTTCTTACATTCCAAGTTGCGAAGTGAAGTATTGGTGATGTGCAAGTCAGCCGTCAATGTCTCCCCCTAAGAGGTGAAATAATTCACATTCTTGCCCATCTGAAACATCATATTCTCCACCATCTCACCATTGTGTGGTGCAGCTGGTGGTGGTGCCTGAGTAACATGTGCAGACAGCATGTGCTGATATCCAGGTGCATAAGAAGCCCCAGCCTGATCCCCATACATGAATCATGGATGATCACTGTTACATGGCATGTAGTTCACATGATTCTAGTTTTGACACTGCCTTTGTGCCCCCACATAGTTGATATCCTCGCTCACAGCCTGAGTCAATGTTGCATCAAAGTACCACTCCTCTCCTGCAGCCACAGTCTTTTTGTCTTCATAAATATACTTTATCAAGTCTCTCACAATCTTTGTGATCCCATCTTTCCACTCATCACTCTTTGGTTCAGAAAAATTTGACAACCTCCTAGAGTCATAGAACTTAGCATCTTGTTTGGCAATCCGTTTCATCAATGCAGAAGCCGCCTCTCTATCAACTATATAAAGGAAGTGTCCACCCGTTTCTCTATTGAGAAAGTCTTGGTTGGGACGCTCTAGGCCAAGATAGAAAACCTGCAAAATTTTGTAGCCACCAAAGTTATTATTAGGACACTTGCGTATCATTCTCATAAAGCGGTCCCTAGCATCCACCACGGTCTCATCAGCATGTTGCTGAAAACCTAGAATCTCTGCATGTAAGCCAATAACTCACTGATTAGGGTAGAACTTGCTCATGAACTCGTCCACATACTGATCCCATGTAGTGATCGATTCTGGCTCTCTGGACTCTAGCCGTTTCTCTGCCACGCCCTTTAGACAGTAGGGAAAAAGGAAATGCTTCAATGTTTGAGCTGTCACATTCTTTTACTTCATTGTTTTGATGTAAGCATCAAATTTCCCAATGAATTCATTTGGGTCTTCATCCAAATTCCCATAATACTGAAACTGATATATCTGCACTATCGTGATTGTGGAAGGCTTTAGGTCAAATTTTTCGGCATGAATAGTTGGCACTACAATTGCTGGCTTATGTCCCTTGTGGGAAAACTAGAAGTTCTCAACCAATTCCTAGCCTCACTTGTTGTATGGCATTTGAATGTTGCAGGTATGTAGGCGCTTAGTCAGCGCAGTCAAATGCTGATTAAGCTGAGATTTTGTCAGTTTCTTACCCATGCTGTTTTGTTTTTGATTCCCTCTTGGAGTTCTAAACAATTGTCCTGGATTCTTGAGTGGGGGCATAAGTTCTCTACGGTTGCTGTGCATACACTGAAAACAAACACGAGTAAACCACCATCAGAAATCAAAGAGATAATAAACAAAAATAAAATGAGTAAATTAAACTAATTTCTAAACTAAGAACGGTAACAGTAACCTTCCCCGGAAACGGAGCCAAAAATTTGACGCGCCTATTTTAAGCGTACTGCGCAAGTATACTGTCAAGTAATATAATGGAGTATTTAGGATTCTGAATTATCGAACCCATGGGAAGTGTGCTTTCTATTATCAAATTTAACAATTTAATCAAACTGACTAAGTAACTTGTAAAAATGTTGTGTGATGGAAAGGCTATCACCTGATAATTCAATCCATTTGAATTAATAATATGCATGAACTCATGGGGAGTTCTATTTTGAAGATGATGAAAGACAGGTTTTCTCAAAGCTCCAAATCTTTGAAGAAGTCCATTTATGCTTATGAACTTGTTAACTACAAGCTAACAATGTTTGTGTTGCAGGCTTATGATTGACTTTGATATTGTTTACAAGCCTTATATTGTCTCTTACAAAAAATTTTGAACTGTTATATTGTGCTTATAATGCTGAAAGTATGTACACATTGTTTGTTCTTAAGGACTAGCTTTGCTGGAAAAAGATTTGACAGTCATCCAAAGCTCCAAAGCTTTGGAGGCGCCTTTACACTTTTGTCAGGAACTATTTTGGCTAACCAATTCTTGATGCAGATTGTTTCAGTTGGTTATGTGTTAAATTATTAACTTGTTATGATTCACAATCTTATTTTTGATTATTATTTGGCTATATATATACCTGTTATATGTATAGAATTAAATCTACAAACAATTTATAGCTGAGTTTATGGTTTAAAATGATCTTTCAAACATATCAGTATATATGTACTACATTATATGGTGTTGGAAATATGCCCCAGAGACAATCTATTTCTTGTGACATTTGTGGATTTACTATTCATTATGTTATCGATATGGAGATATGTTAACATGAATGAAGTCCTTAGAATATAAATGTTATATTCTTAAATATCCCTAGTCGATTATATTGATTAAGAGGACAATCAATTATAGACTAGGATGGGGTTGGATTGATATGGAGATATCACGATCCAACACATGGGTATGTACTAGGGGTAATGTCATACTGGATCGACCCACAACGAGAAGGCTACATAAAAGTTAAGTAAAGTCACAAGTCCTTCTCGTAGTGACAACGGTATTCTCATCCTTAGACTTGAAGTCAATGGATCTTCTAGTTGTGGAATATTGTGTTTTGATAGAGTCAAACGCTACACCGTAATTGGGTAGCAATAAAGGCGTCTATCAGATACAATAGGAAGCAAGCTTAGATATGGTAGTGATGTAGATAGCATTTCACCCTCCCAAATAACGGGAGAAAATATCCATGGCCACTTGAGGGATGGTGCTTATAGAATGTCTGGCCAGACTCAGATAAATCAATATAGGATATTGATGTTATCTACATGGATAAGACTATTCCCAGGATCGAGAAACTATGGATTGGATATACGAGTGTGACTTGTATGTCTCGTGTCCAATCCGGATATAGAGACAAAGGGATGAGACAATACTTGCACAAGGTTTGTCGGATGACTATTTCTATTAGTTGGGTAGCGTGGATGTCTTGCTAGAGGCCGCTCCATGTTTGTAAATTGTTACTAACAACTAAGTATAAACATATGGGGTCACACTCCCTATGGATTAGACCGGACTTGGGAAGTAATTAATATGATTAATTAATTAGAAGGGTCTATACACAACTACTTGCAAACTTAGTAGGACTAATTTTCAAGTTGGACTGATCCGTGTATGGACAGGATTAGGATAAGGGCTTTTATGCAGTCAAAAAGGAGTTGTTGGACTATATAAAGGACATTCCTAGCTTCCTTCCCACACTAATTCTCATAACACATTGAGTGGGAGAGAAAATCAAGGAGAGAGAGCAGATCCCAAAGGATGGTCGAACCCCCTTTGGGGCCGCCCCTACCCCGTCGGCCACAAGAGGGATCGCCCACCTCATGGATCCGTTTTGCGTGATCGTGATCTTCTTCCACTTCCTCCTTCAATTCTAGTTAACACAAAGCCTTGAAGGATCCAGTTCCAATCCTAGGAGTGGACTAGCCATAGAGACGTGAATACTATTTCACGTGTGAAGTCATCACAAGAAAACCCAAAGGTATGTAGATACTAGAATCCTTTACTATTGTTATGTAGTCTCTTCCTGTGATCCTTGGAGGGTATTGAGAAGGATTAATTTGGTTATTTCGCTGCGTAACCTGCATCAAAACCCTACATATGGATTTTTTTGATCTTGTGATTAAGTTTTGCATGCTTGTTCGTCATTCAAAACTGCCTAACAAATCAATCAGCTATTCAAACATAGATGTTGAAAGAAGCTGTTGAGGTTTGAGAATTTTCAGGGAGTTTGTTCCTGCAATCTCTCAAGTTGGTTTGCAGTTTTTTATAAGACATATTTGTATTTTAAATAGAGACAGAAGGCTATTCAACTTAGTTAGAGAATAGAGTTATCTCATGGAAGATCTACATTTAACACTTCACACATTCATTCAAACATTCATCAACAACAGAAGATCAATCATCCAGGATTCTGAAGAACACTTTTGAGCATTATTGCTCATCTGTTTCTGTGTTCTTCTTTGTGCTTTCATTGTATTATTCACAAGTATTTCTTAAACTCACCAACTTTAGTATGTTAGTTGTCTAAGTAAACAACAAGAGGTTCTTATTGTTTCACTAGATTGTAGCCGGAACTAGATAGGTTTGGAACCACAAGATGTATAAGTGTAAGGTAGTTCACTTAGGCTTGAAATCTAGGGGTAATTCTGTGATTAATAAGAAGTTGTTCAAATCTTGGAGAGGTAGTATCCCTCAGGCGGAGAGTAGGCCCATTGGTGGCTGAAGTTCGTAAAAAATCATTGTGTTCATCTCATTACAAGTTCTGATTTTCATTCTGCATAACAAAGCAAAGCTCCAAAGCTTTGGGGAAATTTCACGTTTCAAAGCTTTGAAGCTCCAGACAGTCTTAAACTGTTTGAACTCTTTTCAAACTTTTCCAAACCCTTGAGATTTTATTAGTTCTTTGTGTTAGAGTTTTTAAAAGTTCAATTTTATCAAAATTTTCCATACTCTATTCACCCCCCTTCTAGAGTATTATGGTCATGTTTATACATGCATTGCAAACTTTCAATTAGTATTGGAGTTTGGGTCACTGTAAATATCCAACCATCTTGTGAAAATGAGTAATGTGGGTGATGGTGGATTCTAACAGGGATGAGTAGCAAACAGACCTCCATTGTTAAGTGGTGACAATTTTTTGCATTGGAAATCATTGATGTAGATGTTCATCATAGATCAAGACATGGAACTCTGCTCAATCATTCTCGATGGTTCTTATATCTATTATGCTACTTCTGATGGGATCAGAACTGCTAAGAAAGAAGTAGATATTTCAGTTACTGAATTGGAAAAGGTATAAAAAATTATAAATCTATGAACTTGTTATATTGTGCTCTTAGAGAAAATGATTTCAACATAATCTCCAATAGCAAAAGATCCCAGGAGATTTGGGAAAAGCTGGTTGTTACTTATGAAGGAACTAGTCATGTCAAATATACTAAAATCAACATCCTTCTGAGTCAGTATGAGTTGTTAAAGATGAATTATGATGAATCCATCAAGGACATGTTCAAAAGGTTCATAGATATTTTGAATAACATAGATTCATTGGGGAAAGAATTCTCAAATTCAGAAAAATTCAGAAAGACAAGTGGGAGCCAAATGCCACTGCAATTGAGGAAGCTCAAGACTTGAGCGTCCTGGAGCTAGATGGTCTGCAAGGAAAGCTGCTCATGATATTTCTATGAAGGAAGTGGATGGTGACATGAGTGACAAATTCAAGAACCTGGCACTCAAGGAAAAAGACAGTGAAAAATCTCAAGGCCTTGAACAGGTAGAAGATGATGGTGAGGAAGCCTTACCTAGATCTCCAAAGCTTTTACTAGAATTCTGAAAATGAAGAAAATCTTTGGAAACAAGGATTACAGCAAGGACAAATCCAGATCCTCAAGCAGCAAGGATCACAAAGGTAAGTCTTCTTCACCTTCTACAAATCAAAAGTAATGAATCGCTTTGAATGTGAAGATTCAGATCATCTGGTTAGAGATTGCCCTCAAAAGAAGAAGAACATGCTTTTTAGAAAGAAAACGAAAAAAAAGGAAGAAAGCTATGGTTGCATCATGGAGTGATTCTGATCCATCAACAGATTCTGATTCAGATGAAGAACAAGCCAATTTGTGCCCAATGGATGAGGATGAAGAAGAAAATAGCTCAGACAAGCATATTGAAGAGATGGTAAACAATCTTCTTGTCTATTCCTTCTGATGTTCTACCTGAAATCCTCAAAAACATGTTTTTAAATGAGGAATGCTATATAAATGAGGTTGAATATTTGGAGGTGAATGTTCATGAGCAGGCAAAGGAAAATTTTAGATTTAGTTTTTCTCGATAAAACTCTTAAAACTTCTCAATCAAAAATTGATAGTGATCTCAAAGCCTTAGACAGCAGGTTCAAAGCTTTCAAGGCCTAAGTTAAAGAAGCTGTGGATCAAAATTATCTTTTAACTGATAAGTATGTTTATCTAAAACATCATTCAGATGATTTAGAACAACAGAAAACTTCATTGACTGAGAAAATTCAAGAATCAAGGGAAGTTTTATCAAGCTTTTCAGGCTCATAACTTAACCTCAATCTCATGCTTGGAAGAAGTCTTCATTCTGTACGCAAAATTGGAATTGGATACAATGCAAATTTTCCAAAGAAGAACCAAAACCACTTTTGTGAAAGTGGAAAACAGACATTCTCCAAAATGTCATTATTATGGAAAACTTGGTCATGCGATGGTAACTTGCCCCTTTAGAAGGATAGAACATAACATAATGAGGAATACTTATCCTTATAATCTTAAGGGACAAGTGATGCAGATTTGGGTACCTAAAGCAATCAGACCACCCAACATGGTTGATTCAGAATATGAATCAAAATTATCCACTTGGTCTAATAGCTCGTTGAGGCATTGACTGAATTTTGCAGGCTGTCACAAAAGCTTTGAAGGATCAAAAGTGGATTTTAGACAGTGGTTGATCCCGGCATATGAGCGGAAAGAAATATTTATTCACAGATCTTAAAGAACAATCTGGAGGAATGATCACAATTGGTGCCAAAGCCAAATGCAATATTATTTTCATAGGTAGTATTGGTAATAATTCTGCAAGTTCTATCTGATGTTTACTTAGTTGAAGGTTTGAAATATAGTATGCTTATCATATCTTAGCTTTGTAATAACGGTAATAAAGTTGTATTTAACAAGGAGAAATGTGTGGTGGGAGATGAGAAATATGAAAATTGCATACTCACTGCTCCTAGATCCTAAAACGTTTATGCTATGAGTACTAACAAAGTTTCAGGTGAAATTCTGAATGTCTCAAAGCTTTGGAGGAAGATTCAAAGCTTTGGCATAGAAAAATTGTGCAATAAGCATGAAAAGAATGAACAAGATCATCTCTAAGGACTTGGTAAGAGGATTACCAGCTATAAAATTCAAATATGATGAGATTTTCAAGGCTTGTACCCAAGGTAAACGGACAAATAGTTGATTCAAGACAAATAACTTTGTAGGTACTACTAGATCCTTACAATTGATGCATATAGACTTGTGTGGTCCTATGAGGGTTCAAGCACTCAAATGTAAGAGATAAATTCTTGTTCTTGTAGATGATTATTCTAGATTTACTAGGGTTATGTTTATTAGAGAAAAATCTGAAGAATTATTTGAATTCTCAAAGCTTTGTAAGATCTTCAATCTTTGAAAAACATACATGTTGCATCTGTTAGAAGTGATTGTGGGAGAGAGTTTGATCAGCTTGAATTTGATTTATATTGTGAACAACATGGTATCTCACACAACTTTTCTGCACCTATAACACCTAAGCAGAATGGAGTAGTTGAGAGGAAAAATATGACACTTGAAGATATGTCTAAAACCTGCTACTTAAAATTCATTTGCCAAAATATCTCTCAGTTGAAGCTGTTAACACTGCCAACTATGTGCTCAATAGATGTTTGATTAGACCACTTTTTAAGAAAACTCCATATGAACTTTTCAAAGGCCAAAAGCCAAGTGTTTCTTATTTTAAGCCTTTTGGTTGTATTTTTTATGTGCATAATAATTGTAAGGATAATCTTGGTATATTTGATGGTAGAAGTGATGAAGGTGTTTTTATTGGTTATTCTCATCTAGTAAACCATATAGAATTTTGAATAAGAGAACCGAATTGGTAGAAGAGAGCATTCACGTGAGTTTTGATGAAAAAGATGATGGTTCCTTGAGTGAAAGTTTTTCGTATCTCAATCTAAACAAGTATAAGTTAGATGATGACATTGAGAAAAATAAAAGCATCAAAACTAATTTGCATGAAAAATTAGAAGAATCTCAAATAGTTGAACATCCTCCTGTCTCAAAATCTTAAAGCTTTGGGACTGGACATCGCATAACACAAAGTGCTCCAGCTACTGCATCAAGATCTCAAAAGATTGAAAAGATTACTGGAGAACCAGAACCTTAGACACCAAGGAAGAGGTTCAAGTATTAATCAGATCATCCAACATAAAATATTATCTCAGGTCCAACCACTGGTACACAAACCATAAGACAAATGAAGAACTTGTGTGCATTCAGTGCTTTTGTATCATTGATTGAACCTAAGAATGCAAGGAAGGCATTACAAGATGCAGATTGTATCATTGCAATGAAGAAAGAACTGAATGAATTTGAAAAGAACAAGCTTTGGAACCTAGTTCCTAGAGCAAAAAATTAATCTGTTATAAAAACCAGATGGGTGTTAAGAAAAAAAATTTATGAAAATGGTAAGGTGGTAAGGAACAAATCCAGACTTGTGGCACATGGATATAATCACGAGGAATGTATTGATTATGAGGAGACATTTACTCCTGCCAGGTTAGAAGCTATCAGAATACTTCTTGCATTTTCATCTCATAAACATATACAGCTTTATCAAATTGATGTCAAATGTGCTTTCTTAAATGGTCATTTACAAGAAAAAGTGTATGTTGCTCAACCTCCTAGTTTTGAATATGAAAATTTTCCGGATCATGTTTACAATTAGACAAAGCTCTCTATGGCCTCAAGCAAGCTCCAAGGGCTTGGTATGACAGACTTTCAAAATATTTACTTGAGTTTAGTTTTAAGGGAGGCTTAGTAGACAAAACTCTTTTCATTAAGACTCATGAAAAAGAAATCTTAGTAGTGCAGATTTATGTTGATGATATATTGTTTGGTGCTACTAATGCTGCTCTATCAAAAGAGTTTTCAAGTCTACAATGCTGGGAATTTGGAATGAGCTTGATGGGAGAGATAAAAAAAATCTTGGACTTCTAGTACATCAAATGAAAAAAGGATTTTTTTTGGATCAAGGCAAACATACCAAGGATTTGCTCAGTAAGTTCAATATGTCTTAGTCCTAGGTAGCTAAAAATCCCATGAGGTCATCGATATCTTAGATAATGATACACATGGTAAGAGTGTGAATCAAAAGGAATACAGAGGTATGATTGGTTCATTGTTGTACTTAACTGCTAGTAGATCAGATATTATGTTTAGTGTCTGTATGTGTGCAAGTTTTCAAGCAGATCCTAACGATTGTCACTTAGTTGCTGTCAAGAGGGTCGTTAGATATCTGAATGGTACCAAAGACTTCGAGATTTGGTATCCAAGAAGACATAACTTCTTTTTGAGTGGTTACTCAGATGCAGACTTTGCATGAAACAAAGTTGATAGGAAGAGCACTTCAGGGTGCCGCCAATTCCTTGGCTGATCACTGATCAGCTGGCATTCAAATAAGCAGTATTCAGTAGCTCTATAAACTACAAAAGCTGAATACATTGTAGCTGGAGCTTGTTGCTCAAAAAGTGTTGTGGATTTCTCAACAACTAAGAGATCTTGGCTATGATTTCATAAAAGTTCAAATCTATTGTGACAATACAAGTGCAATTTCAATTACAAAGAACCCCGTGCAACACTCCAGAACTAAGAACATTTATGTAAGACACCATTTCATAGGGGATCATGATGAAAAAGGTGATGTGTCTTTATCTTTTATATCTACTATTGCTATGCAAGTTGCTGATATTTTCACTAAACCATTGCCACATGAGAGGTTTGCATCTCTAAGGATTGAATTGGGCATGCTAAACAAGGATGCATTGGTTTATGGGGAGTATTAGATCATATATGTGTTGTGTGTGTGAAATGTCAAAGCCTTGGAACCATTATTTCCTATCCTAGGAAGCATGCTTCAAGTCTTTGAAGTTTTCTGCTAATTTCTGCAGAATCTCAAAGCTTTGGACCTATACTTCAAAGCTTTCGAGATTAACCTGCTTATTTTTTTCAATAATTGGATCAGTAAATATTTTGTGTTATCTTAATAGATAACTAGGTATTTCCCGTGCCTAAGGGAACGATCGGAAAAAGAAAATAAGCAAGCTCGCTACAATGTTTAAAAGTTTTGCAAAAGAGAGGCAATTCGTTCAGGTGATACTAAAAAAATCGTATAATGTAACTCTACAGTGTTCATGGAACATAAACACAAAAAGGCTATTACAACTTGACTACAATTGAGAGATTACAACACATCCTCTAGAACAACAAACAATATAGTACATGTTTTGCAAAAAAAAAAAAAATGTGTTCAACAAAGCTACAATTTCTCATTCTAGAACCAAATTTACAGCAAGCCAAAATTTTCACTAAGCTAGAACAATCTTGCAGATTTATCAAGCAGATTTGCATCAATCTTCAGTTCATATAACAATACTATTGGTTATGTATAAAGATCACCCTAAAGGGATTTAAATTTGAAACGAAACTCAGAAAAAATCTCTGTTTACAACATCCAATTGTTGAGAGTTCATCTTAAGGGCTTTAACTTCTCTTACGATTTCGATCGATACTATCCATTAACCAAGTGAATTGAAGAATTTCACCTTAAATATGTGTCGAGAGCCTTAACTAAATGATCCCTGCAAAAAAAAAATTAACAAAATACATTTAACAATAACAACTTGGAAGAAGACTTTGATTCATAGTGATAAAGATGAACACTCGGAATGAACAGTGCCTAATTACCAGACTCCAATCGAATAATAGTAGTATTACTTTTTCTAGTCAGACCCGTGTCCTCTACTCTGAAATAGAAAGAAACCAAAATTGAAATTTCAATAAATTTAGTAAAATGAATTATTTATATACCCGTAAATAAATACAACAGACTCCAACACCCCTATTAAGGCCAAATGAAAACTTAATAGGGAGAATGATACCAACACTTGGAATCTTGAGTTAGATCATTCATGTCATGTATCATTGATAGGAATAAATATAAATTGATTCATATACTACTCTTAATGTCATTTTTAACATAACACTGTTATTATTATTTTACGCTAGATTAATGGTGATTTCCTCCTTAGAAGTGATTACCATAATGTTCTCCTTTTAGAAGTCTGCAGGTAACCACGGAACGATGCCAAGGACGACTGCACATACCATATGTTTATGAAATTAATCAAATGTATCTCTCTGATTATTCATAAGTCTTCCATGTGCTAATCAGAGCAACACCATAGTTAAGCAAGTATCTATAAGAACCTACATATATGAAGGGATGTTTAGGCAGAGATATGCGATTTACCTGCTAGAGTAGATTTGTCGAATTCCATGATGCTATCAAAATCTCGAGAAATATATTAACGTAAATGGAAGTAGGGATCTCGTTGAACTACATGAGTGAATGAGCATAGTACATCAGTTTAAAAATGAACTGCGTAAAAGGATACTCACCTTTCTAGGTAGATGACAGTTGAACCTGCATCATAAAGTCTAGTCCAAAGTCAGCAATACAAAAAATTACCAACTATGTAAATCAAATGCTACTCGAATTAGGAGCTACAGAATATCTATTAGTTTACGGACTATCGAGAAAGTTGAAAAAGCACCAGAACACATAACCGACTCTTAGCAACGACCAGCAGAAAGTAGAATGGGTTAATAAAGACAGTACCAATATAAACCGAGGGTGTAAGGGGAGGAAAAAAATCGAAGAAAAGATGGAGAACCTGAGAAATAAATCGGTTAATAGAACCGATTCTCAGCAAAGGCCGGCAGTTTACTTGTCCAATGCACTTGTCCTGGGCAAAGTTGCATACTCCTGCAGTAGCAACTCTCTCTATGTGTCTGGTGGGTAGACTGAAATCAGAAAGAAAACAAACAACTCCCTGCAATATAGACCAATGTGATGTGAATGATTGATAACAATAAGCCTAGAGAACATAGAAAATATGGGTGAGAGACAGAAAGAGCGAGAAGAGAATTTCCAGTAGTTGTATTAGATCAAGAGGGTTAATCAGGCGCAAGTGAAGCTAGGAATTCGGTGAATTCTTCCAGGACTCGCCTCAGAGAGCCATGTTCGTGAGGACCCCTGCCTCAATTCTGCAGTGATTGAACTCCCAGAGAGACGACCGATTATCGGCATAAAAATCAAAACGGCAAACTTGAGAACGAAACGAAATAGAAGTCGAAGTGTATTGCAGTAGGAGGTGGAACTCTAAATCAAACTCCAATTGTCGTCAGAGGTGTAGCGATCCTGTTTGGCGTCTGCGATGGAGATATAAAGGAACCCTAGAGGGAAACGTGAAAAGGAAACGGCGAAAGTGAAAAATTCGATGAGACAATTTGAATCCAACGGTGGAGAATATGGGAAATTTTAATCCGACGGTGAAAAATGTCTCCTAAAAATGTATTTTTAAAAGGGGCGGGACCCACACCCCCTATATTATTATATAGATTGTACAATATTTAGATTGTTCAGATATTTAATCAAAATATCTTGAAATACATCAAAATATCCACTACGATTTGATTTTGCATGTACTTTCTAAAAGAGGCCTTTTTTAACTGAAGTTGTTCGGAAATTTCCAACTTTTAAGCCACCACTCCAAGGCTTTTTCTCTCCATCTCAATCTCTATCTCTTTGTCTCGATCTTTCTATCTCTCAATTCTCTCTATATATTCAAAAACCCTAAACCCAATGGAGTGAAAATCTCAGAGACTTCAGCAAAAAGTTCAGGGATCAACAATGGGGAAGAAGAAAAGAGCTAATAAGAAGACGGAGAGAACAATCTCTAATTCAGATTCAGAGATGACTTCCAGCATACAAGAAGCTTCTCCACCAGCCAATAAGATCAGAAAGGATAAGGGAGTGCAAGAAACAGCGTTACAATCTGAGGAAGAACAGGGAGAAGTCATGAAGGAACAGGGACAAAGCAAGGTCTATCAGGGTGTACAGACTCAAGAGAAAAATAAAAGAGGAGAAAAGAAGAAGAAGCCTGAAGGGGAGAAGAAGAATAATCATACTCCAAAGAAGAAGCCAGAGGAGAAGAAGGATGATCAGAATTCGGAAAAGAAAATAAAATTCAAGCATAGTGCTCTTAAGGCGAACAAGAAAGTTTCTAGACATGGTAAGAATTTACTTCCTGAATCTTGCTTTATAAGTTTAGAAGTTAGGGGTGTATGGATGGATGGATATGAATCTTCAAAGATTGCTTTTTGTATCATGCTTTCTGAAGAGTTGTTAGATGAACTTGATATTGAATGCATTAGAAAAATGAGAAATTCATCTGTCTGGAAGATGTTAAATCCTACCTCTGAGGCTTATCATAGGCTAACTAGTGTTTTTTATCTGAATTTAGTGCAAGAAGATGAGGAGAGTTATGTTTTAACTTCTAGAGTACCTGGTGTGGATATGAGATTGGATCATAAGGTGTTTGCCAAGGTTTATTGGGTTCCTAGTAAGTAAAAATTTCATGGACATCCTGATAGGAAGGAGTGTTTAGAGAAGGAAAAAACTGAGTTCTCTTTAGAGGGTACACCAACTGGACAAAAGGAACTAAAACATTATGTGTTGAATTTTGAAGCTAAAATCTTATTTTATGTCATCATGAGGTGTGTTGTGCCTAGAGAACACTCAAAAGAACTGGTGACTGATAAGTATTGATTCTGATTTACTTAATTTGTCAAGGCTTTGACATTGACCTGTCTAGCGCGATTATGGAGGATATGGTACATTGTGGTACTATGAATAGGAATCATTCACTTCCCTATGAAAATATATTGCAAATTTGCTTTGAGAATTTTAAGGTGCATGTTAGTGACGAGGAGAAGTGACCAGTGGTTTTGGATGATGGAATAGATGCCCTAGTATTTTGGTTAGAATAATCATTGTATTATTTATAGAGATATTTAATATAATAAAGTCCTTAGATTACAATTGTTGTTTATCTTAAATATCCCTAGTCGTTTATATTGAATAATAGGACGATCAACTATAGACTAGTAAGTGGTAGACTGATATGGGGATATCAAGTCTAGCACATGGGTATGCATTAAGGGTAACGACATACTAGAATGACCCACCACGAGATGGCTACATGCAAGTTATGTGAAAGTCACAATCGCTTCTCGTAGTGACAATGGTACTATGGTCCTTAGACTTGAAGTCACTAGATACTCTAGTTATGAAATATCATGCATTGATATTATCAAACATTGCGCCTTAACCGGGTAACTATGAAGATTGTTATCGGGCATGATAGGAAGCAAGCTTAGAGATGGTATTGATGTAGAGAGGATTTGTCCCTCCCACATAACGGGAGCAAATATCCACGGCCGCTCGAGGGGTAGTGCTTATAGAATGTCTAGCCAGACTCAGATAAATCAGTATGGGATATTGATGTTATCTGTGTGAGACCCCAAATTTACAATAATATTTTAAAATAATATTTGTGAAGCAGTAAGAGATTTAGTAGTATGTAGCATGATATATTGTTAGACTTGTGATACTTTCTTTATATAATATAGTATTTTTATAGAAGCAAAGTCCAAAATTTTATGTTGTTGGATCATGTTATGCTAGCTTCATGTTGTGTATTTCAAATTACACCATGTACATGTGTTTGTTTCAGACGTAAATAGCATGTCCCAACATGCATGATAACTCTAACGGATGGTAAAATTATAATTTAAAAGAATCAAATTGTGATCTTATCATATAGTTGGCCTTCATTACTTGCCACGTGTCCTGGTGAGTGGATTTGTCATGCTTTGGACATGCTAATAGTAGTATCATTAGTCTTGGGTTATTTTAATTGTTCATCATGTTTTGGTTAGAAAAGAAAGGAGTTTGGTATCTTGAGTGTCCTTCTTGAACAACAACGACGGGAGAGGGGAGTGTTCTTAAAATTTATATTTTTATGTTTCTTGATATCTTGAGGGTCAAAATTATTTGTGAAAGAAGGTTGGAGATGGTGGTGTTTGTGCAGTACGTTTTTAACAGAGTATGAGGGTTAGAGTAAGAACAAGCTGTTCTCGTTTTGGCTAGTGACTCTCAGTTCTGAAGGGCTTGATTCTATTTTAGTGGTTGCTTTCATCTGAGGTAGGGGAAATCTAACTTATAAGTTTCCTACAGTTACAGTGTATTTCTGTGTATAGTGATGGTATGTCTCGCGAGAAACTTTGGTAACTTATAAGTTTCCTACAATCTGCTGCTGGAGTTTTGGACGTCTGAAAAGTGTAAGACGGGTTAACAGTAAATCGTGATATTTATCGAATAATCGATATTTTATTATTAAAAGTGTGGCCGGGTCGTCACAATCTGCATGTATAAGACTATTCCAAGGATCGAGAAACCATGAATTGGATATACGAGTGTGGATTGTATGTCTCGCGAAAAACTTTGGTCACAAGGTTTGTCCGATCACTGACTATTTATATTAGTTGGGTGACATAGATGTGTTCCTAGACACCGCTTTATTTTAGTAATTGTTACTACCAACTAAGTATAAACCTATGGGGTCACATGCCCTATGGATTAAACAAGACTTGGGAATTACTTAGTATGACTAATAAAATAGAAGGATCAATATGAAACCACAAGCAAACTTAGTAGGACTAATTTGCAAGGTGAACTAATCCGTGTATGCACAATATTAGTTTTGGGCTAATATGTAGTTAATTAGTAGTAATTAACTATATACGATCACTCCTAGCTTATTTTCTCACAAGTGCATCACTATTGAGAGAGAATATACTAAGGAGAGAGCAAGACAAGAGAGGCGAACACCACCATCCCCCCCGTCCGCGCCGTCCCTCACCGTCGAGCTCGTGAGGCGCCCGACTCGTGGGTGCCTCGTTGTGCGTGATCTTCTACTCTTACCACGTTATGATGGCTTGTCCTGCGATTCATGGGTGGCTTTGAATGGAATCATTATTTTGTATTTTAGCTGCGTAATCCGTATCAAAACCCTATAGTGGTATCAGAGCCACATGTCGTAGCGCATAACGTGGTTTTATGTGTTACTTTACAGTCAGTTTTACACCATAACTGTTATTTTTCGCGTAAAAGTGAAATTGACATAATGATGCAAACAGAATATGATTCAGTAGAAAATAAGCTAATTTTACATATTGTGTAAGAATTAGTGAATTATGTTCACATATGATGTGTCTTCTGGTGATTCGAAAACAAGGATTTGGGCACAATTTTAGCGAAAAGGTGTTTTTCTTAAAATTGGAAAGGAATGAAGGAAGGAAGTAGTTTGGAAACAACCTTAGGGTTTGACCCTAGGGCCGTCCGCCCCTCCCTATGCGCACGTGGACCGGGTCGTGGGCCTAGTCGGGTCGGCCAGCCACGGGCTTGGTCGTGCGGGTTGGTCTGCCCGGCCCAGGCACGACTCGGATGGTCCATAGGGTTCGGCCAATTAGATTGGTTCGACCACATGGACAGTTTTGACCATAGAAAAATCACAAAAAAAATTCAAATTGACCAAGTGCGTTAAAATTGGATTTTAACTTTGTAATATGCTTTTGCATGCTAAGATGTTGTGGATGTTTATCTTTGTAGTTTGTTTTATTGTAATTACTGTAATTAATTAAGTTTTATGGCCTACGTGTTGTCTTCTCCTCAAATTGTGAGGTCTCTCTATTTAGTATAGATGCTAGATAGTATTAGATAGTTAGATGATAGCCAAGACATGGAGAAGAAGCTTAAAGACTAAAGAAGCAAAAAAAAAAAAAAAAAAAAAAAAACGGCATTCAACAAGCTAAGGCGCATGGACTGAAGGAGGCACATGGAGATGAGCTTGCTATTTTAAGGGTTTATAGATATTCTCATTTGCTTGGGAATATCTTAGTTTTAGGAGGCCACACCCACATCACGTTTACTAATTGTATGTGGTTGTTTATTTGTTGTCTTGTTATTTATTTTTGGTGTATGGTTGATGCATGCAAATTGTAACAAGATTATAATTAAAACCCACATCTTTTATTTTGGATTTGCCCAATCCAAATAAGTAGATCATTTGATATGGATCAACAAAAAAACTAAAATTAAAAGGTAAAAATCCATCAATTTAAATATTGTGTTTTTGCCTTCTCGTTACTTAAAACTCGTCAAAACTATAATGTATTAAACCCGGGCATGCCAAAGCAGGGCGATTTCATTCTTTATCGGATGGCCCGATGGCACAAAAAAGTAATGTGTAATTGTGAAGTAAAAGATTGGACGCAACTAGGCTAATTCAATAGGATTGAAAGCCTAGAGGCAAGACAATTGGGATTATCTACGGGATAGATAAATAAGGATTTATTTTCCCAATTGAACCAATATTTGCATTGGGTGCAATTGGAAGTTGTTCCTACCTAAATAGTTAACTCATTGATGACTTGCCAAAGCAAGCTCAAGAAAAGGTAAAATATGAATCTTGGCCCACTAGAAAATATACATGATATTTTCCGTATTAATATAGAGGGTTATTAATCGAAGAAAAATAGTGGGAGCTATATTTAATAATCTAGCCATTATTAAATGTATTCATTTGTTCAGAAAATATTAAAACTTATATGTTTCTCATATTTTAGAATTCCAATGGCAAACAATCTATCCACTTCATCACAATCTCGATGATCAGTCCTTGAGAAGAACTAGCTTTCTGGAATTAATTTTTTGGACTTGTATTGAAACTTGAGAATTGTTCTTAAGCAAGAAAAGAAACTGTACATTCTAGAGGATCCCGTTCCTGAAGGAACAGAAAATATTACTGTTGGAATAGATGCCCTAGAGGCAATCTTATTTAGTAAGAACATTACATTTTGCCTAGAATATTCATTGTATTATTTATGGAGATATTTAATATAAATGAAGTCCTTAGATTGAAAATATGTTGTTTATGTTAAATATCCTTAGTCAATTATATTGATTAACAGGACGATCAACTATAGACTAGTATGGGGTTGGATTGATGAGGAGGTATCACGATCCAACACATGGGTATGCATTAGGAGTAATAGCATACTGGATTGACCCTAACGAGAAGGCTACATACAAGTTATGTAAAGTCACAAGTTCTTCTGGTAGTGACAACGGTATTGTCATCCTTAGACTTGAAGTCACTAGATCCTTTAGTTGTGGATTGTTGTAGACATCGTCAAACGCTACAATGTAACTGGTTAGCAATAAAGGCGTTCGTCGGATACAATAAAGAAGCAAGCTTAGAGATTGTAGTAACGTAGATATGATTTTTCCCTCCCACATAATGGGAGTAGAAATCTACGGTCACTAGAGGGATGGTGCTCCTAGAATGTCTGAACAGATTCAGATAAATCAATATGGGATATTGATGTTATCTGCATGGATGAGACTATTCCGAGGATCAAGAAACTATGGATTGGATATACGAGTGTAACTTGTATGTCTCCTGTCCAATCCTGATATAGATACAAAGGGATGAGACAATACTTGCACAGGGTATGTCGAATGATTATTTATATTAGTTGGGTAGCATGGATGCCTTGCTAGAGGCTGCACCATGTTAGTAAATTGTTACTACCAACTAAGTAGAAACCTATGGGGACACACTCCCTATGAATTAGACCTGACTAGGGAAGTAATTAATATGCTTAATTAATTAGAAGGATCAATATGGAAAATCTTGCAAACCTAGTAGGACTAATTTGCAAGATGGCCTAATCTGTGTATGGGCAGGATTATGATAGGGGCTTTCATGCAGTCAACAAAGAGTTGTTGGACTATATAAAGGCACTCCTAGCTTCCTTACCACATAACTAATGCTAAGAACACATTGAGTGGGAGAGCAAATCCAGGAGAGAGAGAGAAATCGCAAAGAGGGCCAAACCCCCTTTGGGACCGTCCCTACCCCGTCGGCCGTAAAAGGAAGGACCGCCCCCTTCCTTTGCTCCGTTTTGCGTGACCGTGACCGTGATCTTCTTCTTCTTCCTTCAATCCTAGCTAGCACAAAGGCTTGAAGGATCCGGATTCAAGTCCTAGGAGTGGATTAGCCATAGAGACGTGAACACAATTTCACATGAGAAGTCATCAAAAGAGATCCTAAAAGTATTTTGATACTAATCACTTACTATCGTTATGTAGTCTCTTCCTGTGATCCTTGGAGGGTATTGAGCATATTAATTTATGTTTATTCCGCTGCGTATCTGTGATCAAAACCCTACAATGGTCTCAAATCCACATGTCGTAGAGCATAACGTAGTTTATGTGTTACGATTCATGTCTTTTACACTTTAATCGTTTGATTATCGCGTAAAACGGACAAATTAAGCATATTAGATGAAATTTGTCTATGATTCATCCAAACAAGAACTAATTTTACATGAGTTGTAGGAATTAGTGAGTCTGAGAAATTTTTAGGATCTTAGATCTAGGGTTTGGGCACAAATTGGAAAGGAGTTTTCAATTTGGAAACGTTTTTACTTGGGGAACAAGGACGAAGTTATTTTGGAAACAAATACCAAGAGGATCGGCCCCATGGACCACCCCTATACTTCCTTGCCTCCCACGGGTTGGTCTGACCCGCCTAGGCTCGACTCTGGAAGCTTCAAGGGGTTCGGCCACTAGCTTGGTGGCCCTCTTGGACCATTTTTTACCCTAGTAATCCTAAAACAATTAAAATTGACTAAGCGCGTTAAAATTAGATTTTAACTGTTTATGTGCAATTCGCATGTTAATTGGATATGGCCTTAGGTTGTGTTTTGTTGTGAATGTTTATTTGTGGTTTATTTTACGGCCTGCGAGCTGATCAAATTAATGTAATAATTAATTAGGTTTTATGGTCTGCGAACCGGTATTTTTTCTCAACTTGTGAGATCTTTTTATTTAGTCTAGATGCTAGCTAGAATGAAATAAAATAGATAATAGTCAAGACATGGAGAAAAAGAAGCCTAAAGAAACAAATGACCACAAGAAGGCGACAACCCACAAGAGCTATGGAGCATGGACCAAAAAGGATAGAGGCAAATGGAGATGAGCATAGTATTTTAGGGTTCATAGATATTCTCATTGGGTTTATAATATCTTAGTTTAGAGGCCATATCCATATCACGTTAATATTTCTTTTAAGGGCTGTTTATTTTATTTTTTTATTATTTATTGTTGGTGTATTGATGATGCATGCAAAATTGATAATAAGATAATAACAACGCAGATCTTTTATTTGTGAGTTTGACCAAATCAAAATAAGTAGATCAGTTGATATGGATCAACAAAATAATTTAAAATTGAAAAAGGAAAAATCCCTCAATTTAAAATATTGCGTTTTTGCCTTCTCGTTAATCAAACACTCATCATAGTCATAATGTCTCAAACTCGTGCGTGCCAAAGCAGGGTGATTTGATTCATCA
Source organism: Linanthus parryae (assembly GCA_023055425.1). Lineage (NCBI taxonomy): Eukaryota > Viridiplantae > Streptophyta > Magnoliopsida > Ericales > Polemoniaceae > Linanthus > Linanthus parryae. Next base: position 25,511,669 of record JALGPY010000011.1, on the reverse strand, counting down.
AGATATGGTGCGTTGGCACATGCTAGTAATGTGCAACTGTTTGAGTAAGAGGTTAAATGCACATGGGTGATTTTACTAAGATTAAAAGCCTAGAAGCAACCAATTGGGTTATCTATGGGATGAATAAATAAGGAGTTATTTTTCCAATTGAACCAAGAGTTTCATGGGGATGAAATTGGAATTGTTCCTACCTAAATAGCGGATTTTGGGTGACTTGCCAAAGCGAGCTCAAAAGAAGTGAAATAGGGATTTTGGCCTACTAGAAAATAGAATGATATTTTCCACATTAATATGGAGAGATATTAATCCGAAAAAATAGTGGGAGCTATGTTTAATAATCTAGCCATTATTAAATGTAGTGATTTGTTAACAAAATACTAAAACTTGTATATTTCTTATTTTGTAAAATTCCAATGGCAAACAACTCTTCGAGTTCATCACATTCCCTACGAGCTGTCCTTGAGAAGGACAAGCTTTCTAGAACCAACTTTCTAGATTGGTACAGAAACTTGAGGATCGTTCTCAAGAAAGAGAAGAAACTATACGCTCTAGAGGAGGAAGTTACTGAGGGTCCATAAAAGAATACTCATGCAGCTCTGAATGCGCATCAAAAGCATGTAGACGAAGCTAATGATGCGGCCTGCCTTATGCTTTGCACTATGAGCTCTGAGCTTCCGAAGCAACACGAGAACATGAGTGCGGTCGATATGATCGAACACTTGAAGCAGCTCTTCCAAGAGCAGGCGAGGGTTGATAGGTATGAAGTTTCCAAGACATTGTTCAAATGTCATCTGTAAGACGGAAACTTTGTGGGACCTCATGTGCTCCTTATCATCGGATACTTGGAGAATTTCATACGTCTAGGGTTTCCGGTCGACAATGAGCTAGCAACTTATCTCATTCTGCAATCATTGCCTGAGAGTTATGGACAGTTCATTGTGAACTATAACATGAATGAGATCGTGAAACCTCTGCCATAATTACTTAATATGTTGAGGACAGCTGAACAAAGCGTCAACAATGAAAGGGCAAGGCCATAATGATGGTGCACAAAGGGAAGGGCAAAAGGTTTGCCTTTACCTCCAAAGGAAAAGGCAAGGAAATTGCTAAATCCAAGGAAGTTGCTCTTAAACTTGTTGGTGGTGTTGCCATGAGATTGACTAAGGGTGATGGTTACTACTGCTCAGCCTTGACACTGGAAGAGGAATTGCCCAGAGTATCTAGAGGATAAAAGGCTTGGAATAGTGATTCCACCACCACCAGGTATTTTTGTTAAAGATGTCAATGTAATTGTCTCTTCATCTTCGGTATTGGATATTGGATGTGGATCTCACATTTTTCGAAATGTTCAGGATCTAAAGAGAATTAGAAGATTGGCTAAAGGGGAGATAGACATGCACGTTGCGAATGGAGCAAAGGTTGTTGCATTGGCCGTAGGCGTGTACGGGATGTCTCTACCTTCAGGATTCATTTAAGAATTAAATAATTGCTATTATGTGCCTGCTATGAGCAGAAACATTATTTCTATTTCTTGTTTGGACAAGGAAGGTTTTACTATTTCAATAGAGGACAATTGTTGCTCCATTTACTTTTATAGTATTCACTATTGTAGTGCGCAATTATTTAATGAATTGTATATCCTTGACCTAAGTAATCCTGTCTATAACATTAATACCAAGAGTATTAAAATGAATTACTTAAATTCTGCTTATCTATGGCACTGTCGTTTAGGCTATAGAAACGAGAAAAGTGTATCTAGACTCCATAAGGATGGATTTCTAGACTCATTTGATTTTGAATCATATGAGACATGTGAGGCTAGTTTATTGGGAAAAATAACAAAGTCCTCTTTCAATGAGAAAGGTGAGACCATTTGCCACGCCTGCCATGGGTAGTTATGTCTACTTCATAGCATTTACTGATGATTTCCGTAGATATGGATTTGTAAACCTTATGAATTCCAAATCCGAATACTTTGAAAGGTTCAAAGAATTCAAGAATTAAGTAGACAAGCAAATTGGCAAAAGTATCAAAGCACTACTATCGGGTCGTGGAGGAGAATACTTGAGCCAAGAGTTTGATGACTATCTTAGAGAGTGCGGGATAGTATCCCAACTCACTCCACCCACAATGCCACAATAGAATGGCGTGTCCGAGAGGAGGAATCAAACATTTTTGCACATGGTTCGATCTAGGATGTGTCAAACTGATCTTCCATTACATTTTTGGGGATATGCTCTATTGTGTGCAGCTTTCACCATTAACCGTGTTCCATCTTAATCGTTCATGAAGACACCACATGAAATGTGGAGTGGGAGGCGTCCCACAATGTCGTTCATGAAGGTTTTGGGATGCGATGACGATGCTAAGGGATATTATTTCTACAATCCAACTGAGAACAAAGTGTTTGTTTCTCGGACCGGCGTGTTTCTAGAAAGAGAACTTGTCTCTAAAGAAGCAAGTGGGAGGACTGTAGAACTTGAAGAAATTCAAGAACCACAAACTACTTATCCTACAATGGAACATGAATAGGGAACACAAGAGGTTGTGCAGGGACCTATTCAATTAACACAAGAGCTTCGTAGGTCGAGTAGAGTGCGCCAAGAACTAGAGAGGTATGGACTTTTCGTGACTAAGTCTGGTGACACGTTGCTCATAGATGATGAGCCTACTACCTATGAAGAGGCTATGAAAGGTCCTGAATCACAGAAGTGGCGCAACGCCATGAAATCGGAGATGGAATCAATGTATACCAACATAGTATGGACTTTGGTAGTACCACCCCAAGGGTCTCGACCCATAGGGTGCAAGTGGGTCTTTAAGAAGAAGACCGACATGAATGGTAATGTGATTACATATAAGGGTCGATTTGGTGGCAATAGGGTTCAGACAGATTAATTGTTTATACTTTGATGAAACATTTTCACCAGTCGCAATGACCAAATCGATCAGAATCCTACTATTTCAGCTTACTACAACTACGAAATTTGGCAGATGGATGTCAAAACAGCGTTCCTGTGTGGAAACCTCCTCGTGGATGTGTACATGACACAACATGAGGGCTTTGTAGATCCATAGCATGCAAATAAAGTTTTTAAGCTACAACGATCCATTTATGGGCTAAAGCAAGCTTCTATGAGGTGGAATCGACGTTTTGATGCAGCAGTCAAAGAGTTTGAATTCATCAAGGACGAAGATGATTCTTGTTTATAAAAGAAGGTTAGTGGGAGCTCTTTTGCTTCTCTAGTATTGTATGTGGATGACATACTACTCATTGGAAACAACGTTCCCATGTTGCAATCCGTGAAAGATTGGCTAGGAAAATGATTCTCAATGAAAGACTTAGGGGAAGCAGCTTATATACTTGGTATCAAGATCCATATAGATAGATCGATGAAGCTGCTAGGATTAAGTCAAATTACATATATAGACAAGGTGTTGAATCGGTTCAACATGCAAGATTCGAAGAAGGGATTCTTGCCCATGTCGCATGGAATCACTCTTTCGAAGAGCAATTGTCCTTCCAATGAGATTGAGAAGGAACCCATGAGTAGGATACCCTATGCCTCGGCCATAGGATATATCATGTGCGCCATGTTATGTTCTAGACTATATGTGTCATACGCGTTGAGTATGACAAGCAGGTACCAATCTGAAAAGGGAGTATGCACATGGATATGCAACACGGATACTCTAGAAGGAAGGGGGGGGGGGTTGAATAGAGTATGCAAACTTTTTTCCAAACTTGTGGAGGAAAAGAATTTTAGTTCAAGAGAAATGGAGTTCAAGGCCTGATGCGCAAACTAACGTGCTATCGCAAGTGTACGAATCTTGTAGTACCGGGTACAATTAGACTCGGATTATCGTTCCCACGAGGACTGTTTCGGGTTTATTTCCGTTGTCAGTTTTGGTTTTCCAAGAGTAGTAACCAGGAGGAGTAGTTTGTGATTATAGTGACTAAACTAAAAACAGAATTTAAAACCGTAAATATTTTTGTGACGTTTTCTGAAATAAGCTGATTTGGTTGTAACGATGATAGATGAAGACTAGGCTCCAGGATCCCCTAGGGTTTCTAAAGATTTCAGTTTTACGTTCGATTATGAAAACACTCAGCAGTTTCAATATCTGTGCAACGTACCAGTTGTGCAGTGACTTTTCAGATTCCACACGTAATCCCGATCCTGCAGACTTTCGGATTCTTGTTAAGCTGCCTAAGTCTGCAGTCTTGGTCTAATCCTGTTAGGGTTTCTAACCTGTCCGAATGGCCCGGGTCAAATTCTCTAACAGTTGGTCTCACGTTTTTCGATGCTAGCCCTATCTCCCTTTCTCTGGTCGGTCTATCAGGGTAAGGTACTAAATCCCGGTTTTTCTTCCTAACCCTAACTTGACGTTTTCACCTACAAGCTCGGGTCTATAGCAATCCTGGGTGATCAATCCTATCATGCATATACGATAATAATCAAACCAGAATAAAAGATACAACTTGCTGAATTAAGACAATCATCATGAATCCATAAACGTAGTAATCATAAAATCTGAGTACGAAACCCTAGGTTCACCGAGAACCTAGGTGAAAAGTTTAGCTACGACTAGACATAGTACAAAACGCATTTTCTGAATATAAAGAGAGAGAACGAAATCAAACTAAGTCTTCGAATCTCGAATCGCGCTTTCGTGCTCTCCGTGAATGCTCTGACTTGTCCTTCGGTTGTGCTGTGAATTGTGCTGTGTCTCCGTTATCTCCTCAAAACGAGTCTGGACGAGTCTTTAAATAGTGCTGTTTCCTGAAAACGCTTGTGCTCGAAATTACGGAATCTGCCATCGGTCCACCGTCTTTGACCAAAAGTCAAAACTGGCTGCGTATATACGCAGGGGTTGCGTATATACGCAACCAGGGCCCAACCAACATCCCCCACCACCCTCACTGCCTGCGTATATACGCAGGTGCTGCGTATATACGCAGGGCCTGCGTATATACGCAGGCCGTGGGGGTAGGTGGGGCCCACTTGGTCCTCTGGTGGGCCAGGTCTGGTCCCCTGGGTCCCACTCTTCTGCCTGATGCTCCCGGTTTGCCTCTTCGGTGTACTTCTGCTTTTCCGTGTTTCCATCGTGTCCCGGTCTTGTGCACGTTTCCCGAGACGGTCCCGGCTTGGTCCTGGCACGCTTCCCGATGCACCTCCCGAACCTGTTCCTGAAAAGGCAACACGAACGAAAACCCGCGATCATATCCAAATATAGCAAGAAATAAGCAGAAATCTAGCAAGTACAAATAAAACGTCTCGTTCTAGATTCCCGAGGCATTCTAAGGCATTTTCCGTCAAAAACCGCTAATTCCGACACAACTACTCGTGAAATCAGGCTAAAAGATAACCCCTAATTGGGCGTTATCAAATACCCCCGCACTAAACATTGCTCGTCCCGAGCAATCCTGCCAACTCTAGCCTGCATTTCTGTCCTCGTGACTGACTCTGTACATACCCTACCGTTGCACATGCTTTCGACCCGAACCTTTCAACCGGACGACTCGATAGAAAAACTGACTCAGATAGAATATACACAGACTCAAACGACTCAAAACAGACTAGTGACAAAAATATTTTTGGCGAGATCGGGCAACCTCAAAAACATAAACAGTGTGTCCTCGTGATCTCGTCCTTTTCAGAATCTACTTCCCTGCAAGCGATCGGTAAGTCTGAACAGATTTATATGGTGGATTTAAGCACTGGACCGAAGTACTATTACTTTGGTTATCAAACTGAGCAAATCCCTAGCTAACTTACCATCCGAGCTGTTTCCGAAAGGATCTATGTCTAATCAGGTAGGATAAATATATGTATCAAGGTACGGCATAATCCTACATGTTATGACATTCTCACAATTTACCAAACTCACACCCCTCACCGAGATCCCGAAAAACTGCCCGAAACACCTAAGCTTCTGCTTTCCCAATTCTCCTGTCCCCCGGTGTGTCTTTGCCGTGCTCGCGGCCACAAATGTGAAGCGGTGCAAAACGTCTCGAAAATTGTGCCACTCACTCAGCTTTTTATTTAAATAACAAAAACACAAAACAAACTAAAAACTAGATCATAATAATTTTTTTTCTTTTTCTTTCTTTTTTTTTTCTTTTTTTTTTTTTTTTTTTTTTTTTTTGTTTTTTTTTATAAAACACAACTATATACACACGTACACGAATATCAACAATACGAAACTGACTAAAGCTGAGTGAGTGAAAATAAATCTCTGTCGTGGGGTACGTAAAATGTCCTCATGTGAAGTACCCCCACACTAATCCTGAAGCGCTGATCCTGTAGTCAAGATAATACTGTGCAGTCCCACCGAACCTCCTCATCACCAAAGATGTAGAAAAACGGCACAACCACCAATTGACCCTACAACCCCCCGGAACCCCGTTTTGTGCGAAAGATACTCGCACGCGACTAACTCCTCCTGTGGTCACTATGTAATGAAGTGATCCACCTCCGCAAATTAATGCATTGTCGCCTCTCACTCACCCTGTCCTTCCCTCGAAAAATGTGTCAAAATCGCAACTGTCCAAAACTGATAACTCATGAAGCTCCCCTATCTAAAGCCTGCCCCTACTCACTCCCTCCGTCATAACACGTAGAATAGCCAACTATCGACTGATGAGGTCTCAAAGAAGGCTGCCTAGGCTAAAGTGGCTATGAAGAAAGAGGGTAAATGGCTTCAAACGGGTTGTCTAATTGGACCTAAGGGTAAGAAACAGGACGTGAGGTCCCTTGATAGCCAGTCACTCCACCGAAAAATGCGATGACCGTGACGGCGCCCGTGGGCGGGTTGTCGACTACCTATGTGACGGTGGTGTAGCAACTAGTCGGATTTTTCGCTCAGTTGATAACTACTTGCGGATTCCAAAGGTCACTGGCTCTCACCTATCTACTGTACCTCGGTGCAAGTTTTCTTCTCTTTCAAAGGATTCAAACTCAATTTCTTCACCGTTTTCGTTATCTCGATTGCCCTTTCTCAAAATTTTCTGATTTTAATTTTTTTTTTTTTTGAAAAATAATTTATACTTGCTGTTTGCGTATATACGCAGGTCCTGCGTATATACCCAACCAGCAGCATAAAAAAATTTTAATTTTTCAATTTTTCAATTTTTTTTTTTTTTTTTAATTATATACAATGCATGGCCAGAATGATTATGGTGGGTTGACTCAAATAAAGAAAATATACAGACTCAAAAATAAAAATAAAAATAAAAATAAAAATAAATACGAAAAAACGTGCAGACCGGGTTAATGCAGACACGACTACCACCCCCCACTAAGAGGTGGCATGCCCTCATGGCACTCACTCGTCCGGAAAAAATGTCGGGTCGGACCCGGTCTCGGACGTACCAGATATGCTACCCGGCGAGCTGCTCTCGGAATGAGTCCTAAATACCGGCTGACTTGCCCGTGTACGGGGCCGGTAATCTGAGGACTGCGACTCGGACCCAGTCCAACTGCTAGGTGGCTGGGATCGCAAAGTCGTCCTGCCACTCGAATGCTACTGAGTACGGGCCCCAGTCTGATGGGTACGGGTCCCAGCCTGACGACCTGTAGGCTGCCGGGATCGTGTCCCAGGCTGCCGTCTCTCCTGTCTGGCAGGTGGCGGTGATGGCTGAGTCGGTGGTGGTGGCTGGGTCGGGGGTGGCGGAGCAGACGTGCACTCGCTAGAGTCCCCGTCATCCGACCAACCCTTGGTAAAGCTGCTGGAGTAGGTGGGGGGGAAATATAGCGGAAGTGGCGGGTCTCGGCCTGCGTGCCGAGCCGCATCCCGCTGCTCCTCTCGAATACTAGCTAGGGCAGCCTGGGTGTCCTTGGTGACCTGCCGCTGAGTCCGGCGGATATGCGTCAACGCTCTCCAAATCTTGCCCGCTCCCGCAAACACCTTCTCTCCTATGGACTTGCGTCCGCCCTGACAGCCCTCAAATCTCTCATCCACTCGGGGCAATCTACGGGGCGAGGCCGGTCTAGCTCGTGGGGTCGGGTTGGCCCGTGGGGCCGGCTGCTCTCTCTGATGGGCAGGCTGAGGCTGGGCATTCCTCTCAGTCCCCTGCCTACTCGACTCGGGCCGCTCACTCTCTCTAGTAGTACGGCATCGCCGAAGTCCGGCCGATGCCTGGCGACTGACTGGTCGCTCCTGAGTCGACCTCCTCCTAGGGGCAGGGGCAGGGGCAGGTGCCGGAGCCGGGTCCTCCTCCATAAAATCGTCATCCTCATCGAGGTCAACGACTGGCGGAGGTGGGCCCGGGTGACGAGAAATAAGCTTCCTATAAGGCCGTGGCACAGGAGGCTGTAGGTCACCCTCTAAATCATCCATCGGAACCTCATAATCCCGCGCCAGTTTGGCAATGAGGTTGGCGTACCCCAATCCCTTATGGCTACCGGAGCAGTTCCGCTCCATCATATACACCCAAATCCGACGAGGAATGTCAACCTCTCGTCCCAGAACAAGGCAATAGACTAAGAGTACGTACTCGAAGTCAAGGTAGGTAAAGTGTTTAATACCTACGACCCTGTTAACTACCCACTCGGCCCACCACCGTGGCGGGCCAGCAATAAAACGAGAATGCAATTTCTTGCCGATCTCGCCTGGCCCCTCTCTCGTGAAATGGGCACCCGGGTGCCCCCCAGTCACAACCCGCAAAAGCTCAGCATCGTTAGGCGGGTAATCAGCGCACTCTGCATATGCGCACGAGATATGGCGCATCGGAATCTGATACGCTTGGCGGATGGTATCCGCCGTGAGCAACATAAACGTACGCCGCATATAGACCCAACGGACATCCCCATTGGCTTCCCCCTCCCCCTTGTGCATGAGGTTCGCGTAGAACTCACGCACCAAGTCAGTATCGGACAAGTCCGGGAACCCCGCTAGAGACGTCCCGAAAATGTCCGGTCGACTCGCATAAGCGGCCATCTCTGGCGGCATGTAAGTATGGTCGACCTCAAACTGATAGTCTATGGGAATGCTATGCTCCATTTTGGTCCCGGTCATAAAGTAATGTTGGGCATAATGATTGACGAACCTAAAGCTGTCAAACATCAAAGGGGTAAGCTCAGTCGCCTCATAGTCCGTAGGGATGTCATCTCGGTTAGGGTCTACGACGAGCACATGAAACTCCATAACAGACCAAAATCTCGAAAAACGTGCCGACTCGGGAAATAGAGCAAAAACGTGAAACGTGCACAAAAATAGTGTGTCTCAATAGATAGTCCTCCTAAGATCTACCAGAGGTCCACACGGAAAGTGCCGCTCCAAATGCAAAATTACCGAAAATAACGGGCCCGCCTACGGGCCGTGCCAAAACGGAAAATAAAGCGAGGGATGAGATTTTCGACCTTCCCTAAACAGGGGTGAAGACCGGAGATTCTGCCCGGAAAGTCGCCGGAAAACCGCCGGTGGTCGCCGGAAAAGTCGCCGGAAAAGTCAACTGCCCGGAATTGAATTCCGAGCCCACCAAATCGAAGCCCTCGATCTCCTCGTTCACGTTCCCTTGTATGGATTTTGCTAGTTCTTGCTCTAACACCTTCGAATCTGCACTTTTCCTCAAGAACACCTCACTTTTTGATGGAAATTACCCGCTCGATTTTCGCTTGTTTCCGGATTTTGATGGATGAATCTTGCTCCTTGCGACGAGGGGATTCCAGAAATGTGCCCGGATTTTGATTTGGAGGTCCGAGGCAAAATCTTTGTTCTTCAAGTGAGAGGAAATGGAGGTAGAGAGAGAAAGGGAGGTGCCAACAATGGCTACCCGTCCCCCTCTCTTGGCTTATAACCCTAATTGGTCAAATGACCAAAATACCCCCGGGGTTTTGAAAAAATTTCGAATTTTTTTTTTCTTTTCTTTCCTGTTTACGTATATACGCACTGCGTATATACCCAACCAGAAAACAACCAAAAAAAATAAAAAAAATTGAACTTTGCCCCACGGGTTGCGTATATACGCAGGGGCTGCGTATATACGCAGCCCGAGGCAAAATTCAATTTTTTTTTTTTTTTCAAAATTTCTCTCTCCCCCTGCTTCCTGGTCTTGGCTGTTTTGGATGATTCTGTCTCTGCACACTTTCAAATTCAAAGTCAAAAACCCGCTCATCTCGCCTCTCTCGAAAATTCAGAACTGTTATAATAACGTAATAAATAACAAACTAAATAAATAAACGATAAATTTTGGGTTGCCTCCCAAACAGCGCCTTGTGATTTACGGTCGACGGCCCGACCTTGTTACCTCTCACGGGTCATCAAAATAGACCGGGTCTATTTTGACGACTTCGGCGGTCTCGAGATACGGCTTGATCCGGTTCCCGTTCACCCTGAAACTGGAGTTGTCTTTTGGATTTTCCAGCTCGAATGCCCCCCAGGCAAAAATCTGCTTAATGATGAACGGTCCCGACCAACGAGACCTCAACTTTCCCGGAAAGAACCGCATCCGGGTATTGTAGAGAAGCACTTTGTCGCCTTCGTTAAACTGCTTTGGCGTGATACGGTTATCATGCCACTTCTTCGTCTTCTCTTTGTAAATTTTGGCGCTCTCGAAAGCCGTTCTGCGGAATTCCTCCAATTCCAGCAGTGCCATCTTCCTCTTATCCCCTTCTAGATTCTGGTCCAAGTTCAGCAGTTTGATGGCCCAATACGCCTTGTGCTCCAGTTCCACCGGTAAGTGGCACGCTTTCCCAAAAACGAGCTGGTACGGTGACATACCCAGCGGTGTTTTGAAAGCTGTCCTGTAGGCCCAAAGCGCATCGTCTAGTCTGACGGACCAATCCTTTCGGCCGAGATTCACTGTTTTCTCGAGTATGCTCTTGATCTCTCGATTCGACACCTCGGCTTGCCCGTTCGTCTGCGGATGGTAGGGTAACGAGACTTTATGAACTGACACGCCGTACTGTTTCAGAACTTTCGCAAAAACCCGATTGATGAAGTGAGAGCCCTCGTCGCTGATCATTGCCCTGGGAGTCCCGAAACAAGTGAAAACGTTGCGTTTCAGAAAACGCTCAACGGTAGCTGCATCGTTTTTCTGACACGCGATCGCTTCGATCCACTTTGTCACATAATCTACTGCCAGCAGAATGTAAAGATTCCCCATCGAAGACGGGAACGGACCCATGAAGTCAATCCCCCAGACATCAAATGGCTCTACCTCCTGCCACACGGTCATCGGCATCTCGTCCCGGTGTGACGTGTTTCCTGTCCTCTGGCACCTATCGCATCCCTGCACATAGTCGTGACAGTCTTTGAAGATTGTTGGCCAGAAAAACCCGGACTGCAGTATTTTATGCGCTGTTCGCGTTCCCCCAAAATGACCCCCACACTGTGATGAGTGGCAGTGTCGGATCACGTTCCAGGCCTCGTGGGTCGGGATACACCTTCTCAGGATGTTGTCGGCCCCTTGTTTGAACAAGTACGGGTCGTCCCAGAAATACTGTCGACTTTCGGCAATGAACTTTTTCCGCTGCGACGGGGTGAGATCCTCGGGAAGCGTGCCAGTTACCAAATAGTTGGCTATGGCATAGTACCATGGTCTCCCGATCTTGACTGCCATGATGTGCTCGTTCGGGAAGTTTTCCTTGATCGGCACCGGGTCCACCTTCACGTTCTCAAGTCTGGATAGGTGATCCGCTACCACGTTCTCAACTCCCTTCTTGTCCCGGATTTCCAAGTCAAATTCCTGCATCAGTAGTACCCACCTCAACAGTCTCGGTTTTGCGTCCTTCTTGTCCAGCAGGTATTTCAAAGCACTATGGTCGGTAAAAACGATAACTTTTGACCCGACCAAATAGGGCCTGAATTTGTCCAGTGCATACACCACAGCCAGCAGTTCCTTCTCTGTCGTGCCATAGTTGAGCTGGGCATCGTTGAGTACCCGGCTCGCATAATAAATGACGTGGCATACCATATCCTTTCGCTGGCCTAAAACTGCCCCGACTGCGTAGTCGCTGGCGTCACACATTAGCTCAAACGGGAGTGACCAATCTGGCGTGGTTATAACCGGGGCTGTGGTCAGCTTCTCTTTCAAGTGGTCAAAAGCTTGCCGACATGCTGCGTCGAAATCAAAGGGTACGTCTTTTCCGAGTAACACGCAAAGTGGCTTTGTGATCTTGGAAAAGTCCTTGATGAATCTTCGGTAAAATCCTGCATGTCCTAGAAAACTTTTGATCGCCCTTACGTTCGTCGGGTATGGAAGCTGCTTTATCACCTCGATCTTAGCCCTGTCCACCTCGAGTCCTTTGCTGGAAATTCTGTGACCCAGCACGATCCCCTCGGTGACCATAAAGTGACACTTTTCCCAATTGAGCACCAAATTTGCCTTCTTGCATCGGATCAGAACCTGGCCCAAATGGAACATGCAGTCATCGAAACTGTCCCCGAAGAGTGAAAACTCGTCCATGAAGACCTCCAGATTTTTCTCGATCATGTCGGAAAAAATCGCCATCATACATCTCTGGAACGTGGCGGGAGCATTACACAACCCGAACGGCATGCGTCGAAACGCGAACGTACCGTACGGGCAGGTAAACGTCGTCTTTTCCTGATTCTCCGGGGCTATGCAAATCTGGTTGTACCCGGAATACCCGTCCCGAAAACAGTAGTAGGCATGATGGGCGAGCCGGTCCAGCATCTGGTCCATGAATGGCAGCGGGAAGTGGTCCTTCAGTGTTGCATCGTTTAGCCTCCGATAGTCCATGCAGATCCGCCAGCCCGTAACGGTGCGCTGCGCAATCTGCTCCTGATCGTTATTCTGCACCACCGTAATACCCCCCTTCTTGGGCACGCACTGGACCGGGCTGATCCACGTGCTGTCCGATATGGGGTAGATGATTCCCGCTTCCAGCCACTTCATGACCTCTTTTCGCACAACGTCCTTCATGTTCGGATTCAGTCTCTGCTGGGGCTGAATCACCGGTTTCTTGCCTTCTTCAATTCGGATCTTGTGCATGCAGTAGGAGGGGCTGATCCCCTTGATATCTGCAATCGTCCAGGCGATTGCTTCCTTATGCTCTCGCAATACTTCCAGCAGTTTCTGCTCCTGTTCCTGAGATAAACGAGACGAAACAATTACGGGCAGAGTACTATTTTCACCAATATACGCATACCTGAGATGGCTCGGGAGCGGTTTCAGCTCCAGTGCGGGTGGTTCCTTGAGTGACGGGACCAGAATCATCTTTTGCCCGCCGTCTTCGTCCCGGTGCAAAGTGGTCCAGTCTTTGGCTCTCATGGCGTGCTCGCACCGAGTCTTCTCTTTTTCTTCACCGTACATGCTGTCAATCTCTTCCCACAATTGGTCCATCTCCTCGTTTTCCCAGCCTTCGTCCACCACATCGATAGCAAAGATGTCCTCGTGGTCGTAGTAGTTTGGCAGTTGCAGATTTTTAAAAACGTTGAATTTTACTTTTTCCTCGTTAATCTGCATGGTCAGCTCCCCGCTCTTAAGTTTATCATAGCTTCGCCTGTGGCCAAAAACGGCCTGCCAAGTATGAGCGGTACCTCCCCTGCCTCCATGTCCAGGATGACGAAATCTGCCGGAAAAATAAGCTCGCCGACCTTTACCAGAATATCCTCGATAACCCCGTAGGCCTGTTTTATGGACCTGTCTGCCATCTGCAGCATGATTCTGGTGGGTCGGGGTTCAACGACTTTCAAACTCTTGAAAATCGTCAATGGCATCAGGTTGATGCTGGCTCCTAGGTCACACAGAGCCTTTCCTGTGTAAGCGTTACCTAGGGTGACCGGTATGACGAAACTGCCAGGGTCCTTTCTCTTCCTCGGTAGCCCATTCTTCACACAATTGCTCACTTCTGCCGTCAGGTTTATGGTCTCGAAATCGCTCATTCGCCTCCTCCCATACAAGATGTCCTTGAGGAATTTGGCGTAAGTGGGCATCTTAGCCAAAGCCTCAGCAAAAGGTATGTTAATCTGCAGCTGCTTGAACATCTCGAGAAACCTGGCGTAGTCCTTGCTGTCATCCCTCTTTCGTGTTCGCAAGGGGTACGGGACCTCCTTGGAGACGGGTACAGTTTCTGCACCTGTCTCGTTCTGCACTGCATCCTGCTCAACCGAGCCCTTCGGCTGGGGGCGGTCGATTGTGCTGCTATCCTGGCCCGACAAGTTGCGTTCTACTTCTTTAGAATTTTCTGCACGCGCGTGGCTGGGATACGGTGGATCCTGCAGTGCCAATCCACTCCAAGTGGAGATAGCATTGATCTGAGCCCGTGGATTATTTACTGTGTTTGAGGGTAGGTTTCCTGGCTGTCTCTCCGTTAGCTGCTGTGCTAACTGCCCCACCTGTACTTCCAAAGCGCGCAGTGACGTTTTGGTTGTCTGCATATCTGCCGTCAAGGTGTCCATGTGCTTGAACCGGGACTCCATAGTCTGGAACATGGACTTGATCTCTTTCATCTGAGCGTCGTACTGCTGTGCTGACGGGACTGACTGAGCCTGCTGGGCCGGGGCAGCCTGCTGAGCTGGTGGCCTGTGCTGGAATCCCAGTGCATAAACTGCTGCGTTCGGGTTTCCGTACCGAAACCCGGGATGGTCTCTCGTACCCGGTCGGTACCGGCTCGGGTCCCACTGCTGCTGTACGTAATTCGTATCTTCAGTCCTTAGCTCCTCAATGGCTGTGTCCAGATCCGGTTCCTCGACTGCTGCAACAGTCTTCTTATCCGAGTAGACTTTCTTGACCAAGTCGTGAACGATCTTGGCCAGGTTGTCTATCCGGTCATCCTCTGCAGGTTCGGCTCTAGCCGCCATCCTGCGATCGTCAAACAGTCGGGTGTCCTGCTTGGCCAACTGCTTCATCAGGTCATACGCACCTTCTTTGTCCACGTGATACAAGAAGTTTCCTCCGGCCTCTCTGTCAATCCTGTCGGCGTTCTCCCTATCTAGGGCATGGTAGAAAACCTGCAGGATTTTCGCATCTCCAAAACCGTGGTTCGGGCATCGTTTGACCAATCTCATGAGCCTGTCCCATGCGTCCACCACCGTCTCCCCCATCTTCTGTCTGAATGACAAGATCTCGCTCTGTAACTGTATGACTCGGGAGGCGGGATAGAACTTTGCCAAAAAATCCGTGACACACTCCTCCCATGTGGTGATGGATCGGGGTGGTCGGGATTCGAGCCAGTCCTTGGCTACTCCATAAAGACAGTATGGGAATAAGATCAACATGAGTGCCTCTGCTTCTACCCCCTTGTATCTGACCTTGTTGCAGTAATCTTCGAATTTCCCGATAAAATCGTTCGGGTCTTCGTCGGCCCTGCCATGAAACAGACAGAGAGTTTGTACCGTCTGGATGGTGGATGGTTTGATGTCAAAGTGCTCGGCGGTGATCTCGGGCACCACAATAGCTCGCTCATGCCCCCCGGTGGGGACTTCGAAATTTTCCACCAACGCCTTCCCAGATCGGTTATATGTTCTCTGGTTGCTTCAGGCAGCAAGTCCCGCTGTGACAAGCTCCTCAATGTACCGCGCCATCTGGGCTGGGGTACGTGTCTCTCGTTCCTGTCCACCGGCTTCGGTGTTCTCGGGTGGATCTCTCTGGTTGGTTGCCATCCTGCTTTCTCGGTTTCTGCGGTTCTGTTCGGTGTACAGTTTTTCCGGGTTGTCGAGTGGTGTCACCAAATCGCGAGGCAATCTGGGCATCAACTAAACAGTCCTGAAAACGCAGATTCAAAAACGCAGTGAGATAAAAAGAAAAATAACGAAACTGAAAATAAATAAAAACTCAGAAAACTAATGCTGACTACTAAGTAGACCCTAAAAAGTCCCCGGCAACGGCGCCAAAAACTTGATGCGCAAACTAACGTGCTATCGCAAGTGTACGAATCTTGTAGTACCGGGTGCAATTAGACTCGGATTATCGTTCCCACGAGGACTGTTTCGGGTTTATTTCCGTTGTCAGTTTCGGTTTTCCAAGAGTAGTAACCAGGAGGAGTAGTTTGTGATTATAGTGACTAAACTAAAAACAGAATTTATAACCGTAAATATTTTTGTGACGTTTTCTGAAATAAGCTGATTTGGTTGTAACGATGATAGATGAAGACTAGGCTCCAGGATCCCCTAGGGTTTCTACAGATTTCAGTTTTACGTTCGATTATGAAAACACTCAGCAGTTTCAATATCTTTGCAACGTACCAGTTGTGCAGTGACTTTTCAGATTCCACACGTAATCCCGATCCTGCAGACTTTCGGATTCTTGTTAAGCTGCCTAAGTCTGCAGTCTCGGTCTAATCCTGTTAGGGTTTCTAACCTGTCCGAATGGCCCGGGTCAAATTCTCTAACAGTTGGTCTCACGTTTTTCGATGCTAGCCCTATCTCCCTTTCTCTGGTCGGTCTATCAGGGTAAGGTACTAAATCCCGGTTTTTCTTCCTAACCCTAACTTGACGTTTTCACCTACAAGCTCGGGTCTATAGCAATCCTGGGTGATCAATCCTATCATGCATATACGATAATAATCAAACCAGAATAACAGATACAACTTGCTGAATTAAGACAATCATCATGAATCCATAAACGTAGTAATCATAAAATCTGAGTACGAAACCCTAGGTTCACCGAGAACCTAGGTGAAAAGTTTAGCTACGACTAGACATAGTACAAAACGCAGTTTCTGAATATAAAGAGAGGGAACGAAATCAAACTAAGTCTTCGAATCTCGAATCGCGCTTTCGTGCTCTCCGTGAATGCTCTAACTTGTCCTTCGGTTGTGCTGTGAATTGTGCTGTGTCTCCGTTATCTCCTCAAAACGAGTCTGGACGAGTCTTTAAATAGTGCTGTTTCCTGAAAACGCTTGTTCTCGAAATTACGGAATCTGCCATCGGTCCACCGTCTTTGACCAAAAGTCAAAACTGGCTGCGTATATACGCAGGGGTTGCGTATATACGCAACCAGGGCCCAACCAACATCCCCCACCACCCTCACTGCCTGCGTATATACGCAGGCCGTGGGGGTAGGTGGGGCCCACTTGGTCCTCTGGTGGGCCAGGTCTGGTCCCCTGGGTCCCACTCTTCTGCCTGATGCTCCCGGTTTGTCTCTTCGGTGTACTTCTGCTTTTCCGTGTTTCCATCGTGTCCCGGTCTTGTGCACGTTTCCCGAGACGGTCCCGGCTTGGTCCCGGCACGCTTCCCGATGCACCTCCCGAACCTGTTCCTGAAAAGGCAACACGAACGAAAACCCACGATCATATCCAAATATAGAAAGAACTAAGCAGAAATCCAGCAAGTACAAATAAACGTCTCGTTTCTAGATTCCCGAGGCATTCTAAGGCATTTTCCGTCAAAAACCGCTAATTCCGACACAAATACTCGTGAAATCAGGCTAAAAGATAACCCCTAATTGGGCGTTATCAAGGCCTTGAACAAAAATACAAGCCTTTTGAATGAGATACAATTTGAAATGAAACAGACAAGTCTTTTTCAAGGCCTTGAAAGAGTTTCAAACCCTTGGAAACAGACAAGTTTGAATGCTGCAAAACTAAGTACGTAAAAGAAAATGTAAATGCAAGAGACACAGGATTTATAGAGTTCAGTCCACTTGGACCTACGTCTCTACCTCAGGGATCTTCTCCCTGCAGAATTTTCAACTCAATTCTTAATAATCAAAAGCTAAGCCCTAGATTTGAAGAACAGAGAGTTGCCTTACTCTCTTACAGCTTGTGGTTCTCCCTAACCTATCTAGTACCTGCTCTAGCTAACTGATTAACTAAGAATTCTTTATTGTTAAACTTTAACAATCCTTGAGAATGAAATATAGAAGTATTACAGAAATGATCTACCAATAAAGCACAATACAAAAAAACACTAGAGTGTAGAACTATAGTGAAGAATGCATTGAACTTCTGTGAGTTGGATTGTGAGAGTGATGAACTTCTTTGATTCTTTTCAATCAAGAAATGTGTCTCTCTTTTGCCCGTTGAGTGTTGTGTATTGTTGCTTCAAAATGAGCTCCATTTATACTTTTAAAATCTCTGCAAATCTTCCCTGATTTTCAGCAACAACTTCCTATTTTGTAGTCAACAAACTTTGACTCTCTTAACAACCTCTCCAACAGATAGTTGATCACAATCTTCAGATATATTGTTGTGATATTTTCTTTAAACACTCTAAGAAGCTGTCACGAGTCTCTGATTGATCACAAAATCATCTTGTCTAAGTATTTCCCTTCCTGCAAAAACCAGATAGGGAAACAAATCCTGCACATTTAGGAAATAAAAATTTCCCTGCAAAACTGAGTCAAACTGATGGATTAATTCATGTTAGATATATCAAATTGTTTGTATTTCATCATCAAATAATAACACATCAAGTACAGGGGTGAGAAGGAGAGAATTAAATCAAAAGAGTTTAGAGAAACTCCCCGTCAGAACATGCATGCATGTCAGACAGTTGCAAGGTATTGAATCCTGGTTCAAGGCCTTGTGAAACCTGATTCAAGGCTTTGAAAACTGGTTCAAGGCCTTGAATAGCTAATTATTTTGAAGTCCATGAAACCTGTGACCTTACAATCTCCCCCTTGACGAAAGACAAAACCTCAATCTGTTTGATTCGTAATTTCTGCAAAAAATACTGATTAGCACACAATTCAAACACATAGTAACAACACACTAATTCCAAAAGATCCAACTTATTAATGAACTTAAACAAGAACTGAAAGTAAGTTGCAGATAATCTTACTGACCAAAAGATAGGTCATCTAAACAAAAATAGAAGCAAAACAACCTAATATTTTTCTCCCCCTTTTTGACTTTAATAAAAAATAATGAGAGGATGTTGGATCAGTGTCTGAATTTTTTTGAAAATAAAAACTTAAAAATAAATAATGGGAATGAAAGAGTAGGCATTATTAAGGGGTTGGGTCTTCATCTCCATCCTGATCTTCATCTTCCTCACTGTCTTCATCGTTGTCTTGTACTTTTTGTGAAACCACATCTAGTTCCTCAATGAAAGAACTGATCTTCTCTATAATACCGTTGAACAGGAAGATGAGTCCTTCCAAAGCTTTTCTTCCATGCTTTAGTTTCTTCTTCACAGCTACCCTCTTCTGTTGTAAAGAGGGAATTTTGTGACCCTTCTTTCCTATTTTTGATGCAGCTACAGAATTTAACAGATGCTTCTCATGTCTCCCCTTGTTGGACACAGAGTACACTCCATATAATCCTGAAGTAGTGTCTGAGTCTGAGTCTGGAATGAGAATTTCTTTTCCTTTTCCTTTGATCCCTGTGTCTATCCTTTTCTTATCTCTCCTAGGGCTTCCAATATGGATTCCCTTCTGCTGCTCTTGTGAAGATATGGTAGACTGTTTCTTCTTGCCATTTGCTGGAATCTGGTCCCTTTTCACCATATTCTTGGGTGGTGAAGACTCGTGTTCTTCATCAGTAAAGCTTTTTGACTCTGAGTCTTCACTGATCGTTAGAACATTTTCTTCAACTTCCTTTCTCTTCTTCTCTGTACTCTGTTTTGAACCTCCGACCATCTTGATTCTGTCTGAGGCTCTTCTAGTGCTCACTAGGGTCTGTGAGAATAATAGAGAGAAGTAGATTTGATACGGAGTAAAGGAGAAGAGAAGGAGATAAATACTCAGAGAGTTTGTATTTGAAAAGGAAACTGCAATATTTTTCTGATCTTAAAAGATCTATAATGATCAACAATGATTCAAATATTTGAAGCCATTGGAAGTAAATAATTTAATACTATATTTGGCTGAAAATCAATTTTGAAAAAGGTAGGGGCAATATTTAGAAAATATCTACAAAGATAGCACCCAATACTGAATGATCCAAGATTTATTCACTAATCAATTATCAGACTTATTTTCAAGGATTTGAAAATAGTTTCAAGGTCTTGAAACACTGTTAAGCTAAAAAACATAAGACCACAGTTTTGATTAGATTTTCAAGGCTTTGAAAATCAGTTCAAACCCTTGAAACACATAATAGCTTACCTTCCTTACCTGATGCTCCCCCTAAACCAATGCATCTTTATTTAGCATGCCTAATTCCAGTCTTAGAGCTGAAAATCTTTCATCTGGCAATGGTTTAGTGAAGATATCTGCAAGTTTCATGTTAGTAGAAACAAATTCAAGAACAATATCACCTTTCTCAGCATGATCTCTGATGAAATGGTGTCTGACATCAGTATGCTTGGTTCTTGAAGGTTGTACTGGCTTCTTTGTAATAGATATTGCATGGTGTTGTCACATTTGATGGGAATACTTCGGAATTCAAATCCAAGATCCCTCAATTGTTGAGCAATCCATAATACTTGTGAACAACATGCTCCAGCATATATATATTCAGTTTCGGCTGTTCATAGAGCCACTTAGTTTTGTTTCTTGGAGTGCCAACTGATCAGAGATGATCCAATAAATTGGCAAGTTCCAGAAGTGATTTTCCTATCAACTTTGTAACCTGCTAAGTCAGCATCTGAAAATCCATGCAAAGAGAAGTTAGAATGTCTTGGATACCAAAGCCCTAAGTCTTTGGTACCATTGAGATATCTGAATATTCTCTTCATAGCAGTCAAGTGTGTTTCCTTTGGATCAGCTTGAAATCTTGCACACATACATACAATGAACATGA
Source organism: Linanthus parryae (assembly GCA_023055425.1). Lineage (NCBI taxonomy): Eukaryota > Viridiplantae > Streptophyta > Magnoliopsida > Ericales > Polemoniaceae > Linanthus > Linanthus parryae. The sequence goes on along the minus strand of JALGPY010000011.1, from coordinate 25,491,072 downwards.
TATCTGGTCTACAAGTAGTAAGGTATAGCAATGATCCAATCATACCTCTATACTCTTTTACATTGACACTCTTACCTGATTCATCTTTATCTAAAGACGGTGTAGAACTCATTTGAGTATTGATCTCAATGGATTGATACATGTTGTACTTGTTCAGCAAGTCCCTAGTGTACTTCCTTCGATGCAGAAAGCTGCCCTTCTTCAAGGAAGAAGTTCACCTCTCCCATCATGCTCATTTTAAATTCCCTGCTCATTAGACTTGAGAATTCTTTGCATAGAAGATCATTAGTAGTTCCACAGAATATCATCAACATAAATCTGAACAAGAAGTAAATCTTTCTCATGAGTCTTTATGAAAAGGGTATTGTCTACGAATCCTCTTTTGAAATCATTTTCAAGCAGAAACTTTGACAGTCTTTCATAACAAGCTCTTGGAGCTTGTTTCAAACCATAAAGAGCTTTATCAAGTTTATAAACATGATCTGTAAACTTATCACTTTCAAAACCACGAGGTTGTGCAACATAAACTTCTTCTAGCAAGTAGTCATTTAGAAATTCACATTGCACATCCATTTAAAATAGTTTTATGTTTTTGAAAGATGCAAATTCAAGAAGAATTATAATTGCTTTTAACATGGAAACTGGAGCAAAAGCTTCCTCATAATCAATACCTTCTTCTTGATTATAACCTTGAACAACTAACCTTTTTTTGTTTCTGATCACCTTGCCATTCTCATCCAATTTGTTTTTGACACCCATCTGGTACCAATCACAGTCTGGTTTGTAGGTGGAGGAACTAGGTTCCACACCTTGTTTCTTTCAAACTCATCGAGTTCACTTTGCATAACTATAATCGAGTCTGCTTCTTGTAAAGCTTCCTTCACAGTTTTGGGTTCTAAAAGGGAAATGAAAGCATTGAAGGCACAAAGATTCTTCAATTGAGACATTTTTTGTGTACCAGTGGTTGGGTCAGAGATGATGTTGTAAGCTGGATGAGATGAAAGATATTTGAATCTCTTTCTTGTAGACCATGGTTCAGGCTCTCCAGTTGCTTCTCTGGTCTTGAAGTAGTAGCCTGATCATTCATATCTTTCTGATCATCTTTGCAAGGCTTTGATATCTATTTTCAAGGCCTTGAGATGTGTTTTCAAGGTCTTGAAAATGGCTTCTCTTTCCTTCTGAACGTTTCTTGAACCCAAGAGAGTTCTCAGCTTCTTCTTCTGATTCGTGCTTCTTCAGATTCAAGTCTGCAAAACTTTCACTCAAAGAACCATCACAGCTTTCATTAACAATAACATGAATACTTTGTTCAACAATTCTGGTCCTTTTACTATAAACTCTGTAAGCTTTTCTAGTAAGAGAATAACCAAGAATTATACCTTCATCTCTTCTTTCATCAAACTTACCCAAGTTGTCCTTACCATTGTTGTAGACATACATGTGCAACCAAAGGGTCTGCAGTATGGGATGTTTGGCTTTCTCCCTTTGAAGAGTTCATAGGGGGTTTCTTCAAGATAGAACTGATCAAGCACCTGTTCAAAATATAATTTGCTGTTTTCACATCTTCTGCCCAGTAATGTTTTGGCAGCTTGTTTTCTAGAAGCATTGTTCTTGACATATGTTCAAGAGTCCTATTCTTTCTTTCAACAACTCAGTTCTGTTGAGGAGTTCTAGAAGCAGAGAAACTGTGAGAGATACCATGCATAGCACAAAAAAAGTCAAATTCTAATTGATCAAACTCTCTACCATGATCACTTATGATTGAAGCAATAGGTATGTTTTCCAAGGTTTGAAAATCTCTGCAAAGCTTTGAAAATTCAGAGAGGGCTTCAGATTTTTCTTTCAGAAACATAACCCAAGTATATCTAGAATAATCATCTACGATAACTAGCATATACCTCTTACCTTTTGGAGTTGGTGTCCTCATAGGTCTACACAAATCCATGTGAAGTAGTTCCATAGGTCTAGAAGTACTTACAAATTTCTTTGGTTTGAATGAGCTTCTGGTCTGCTTACCCTGAGCACAAGCTTTGTATACTTCATCATTTTTGAACTTGGTAGATGGTAATCCTCTTACCAGATCTTTGGAGATCAGCTTGTTCAAGGTATGCAAGATAATATGACCAAGCTTTTTGTGCCAAACCCTTGAATTCTATTTCAAGGCCTTGAGACACTTTAAGCTCTTACCTGCAACTTTGTTAGTCTGAAAGGTATAAACATTGTTTGATCTAGAGGCTGTGAGAATGCAATTTCCTGATTTCTCATTTTGCACCACACACTTCTCTTTATCAAAGATAACCTTATTGCCATTATCACAAAACTGAGATACACTAAGCAAGTTAAATTTCAAACCATCAACTAGATGTACATCAGAAATAGAATTTTCAGATTTTATACCAACTTTACCAATACTAAGAATGTTGCATTTGCCTTTGTCACCAATAGTAATTGAACCTTCAGATTGCTCTTTCAATTCTGAGAATAGAGATCTCTTTCCACCCACGTGTCTTGAGATCCCACTTTCCATAAACCACTTATGTTCTTTGACATTGGTGACAACCTGCAAACACCAATCACTGCCATACCCAGCTGTTAGACCAAGTGTAGAATTTGGACTCATACTCAGGATCAACCATGTTAGGTGGTCTGAACCCTTTAGGAACCCAAATCTGTTTGAATTGTCCTTAAAGTTGAAATGGGAATGTGTGCCTCATTATATTAGGGTCTCTTCTTCGAAAAGGACAAGTCATTTTCATATGTCCAATATTGTTACAAAAATGACACTTAGGAGAATTTTTTCTTCCAGCTTTCACAAATCTGGTATTGTTATTTCTTGGAAAACATGGATTGTATCCAATACCAGTTTTCTGAACAAACTTTGAACTTCCTCCAAGAATCAAGTTTAACTTGTGTTCTGAGCCTGCAAGCTTGACTTTGACTAATTCGGATTCTTGAAGTTTCTCAGCAAGAGTAGTCTTTTGTTTATCTAATTCATCAACCTGATGTCTCATTTTAACAAGGATGTTACTCAGTAAAGAGTTCTCAGTGACTACTTCCTTGACTTGTGTTTTCAAGGCTTTGAAACTGGTTTTCAAGGCCTTGAAATCACTGCAGTTTCCTTCCGAAAGATTTCAAAATTCTGATTCAGACAAACAAGTTGTAAATTATCTTTTTCTTGCTCATGAACTTATTCTTTCAAAAGTCTAATCTTTTTCAGATAATCTTATTCATTTAAAAGCATTGTTATAAGATAATCTGAAAGAGCATCTTTTGATTTTGAAATAAGACAGTTCACCATTACCTCAATGTTCTTCTCAGAACTTTCATCATGCTTGGCCATGAAGCATAGGTTGGCATGTTCTTCTTCAGATTCAGATTCACTTAAGCTATCTGAATCACTCCATGAAGCTATCATAGCTTTCTTTCTTCTGTCATGGTCTTTCTTTTGAAAGTTCTTGCTTTTCTTGTAGGGACAATCTCTTATCAAATGTCCTGCATCACCACACACAAAGAAGTTCATGACTTTGGATTTATTCTGTGAAGAAGACTTACCTTTGTAGTTCTTGCTACTGGAAGATCTGTTTCCTTCTCTGTTGAAGTCTTTGTTTCCAATTTTTTTCTTCATCATGAGAATTCTGGTCAAGGCTTTGGAAATTAATGCGAATGGATCTTCATCATCATCATCTTCAGTCCAAGGCTTTGAATTTTCTCATTCTATTTGGTCTTGAGTGCTAAGTTCTTGACACCTGCAGGTAGCTCTCCATCAGCTTCATTTATGGATATTTCATGTGTCAAGAGCTTCCCTTGTAGGTCATCAAGTTGTAGTGATGAGAGATCTTGAGCTTCTTCAATGGTTGTTGTCTTTGGTTCCCATTTGGCCTTTGGAAGACTTCTCAGTATCTTCCTTACCTTTTCTTCATTGGAAATATGTTTTCTCAAAGAGTCAAGGTTGTTGACAATGTCTGTGAATCTCTTGAACATATCTCTAATTGACTCATCTGCATTCATCTTGAACAACTCATATTGCCTGAGATAGATGTTCATTTTGGTTTGCCTGACTTGACTGGATCCTTCGAAGGTCACCACAATCTTGTCCCTGATTTCTTTGGCAGTCTTGCAGCCTGAAATGCTATTGAATTCATCTCTGCTCAAAGAACAATACAAGATGTTAATAGATTTGTAATTCTACGAAAATTGTTCCAATTCAGAAGAGGAGAGTCAGTCTTCAGCTTTGGGAGTTTTGATCCCATCTTTCTCTATAAAGGAAGTGTGAGGTCCATTCTGAATAATGGTCCAAAGCTCTATGTCCCGATCAATTATGAACATCTTCATCAAGGCTTTCCAGTGAGCAAAGTTGTCTCCACAAAATAGAGGAGGTCTGTTGGAAGCTCTTTCGTGTGAGAAACCACCATCACATGCAGTAATCATGATCACCAGATGGTTAAATCTTATACAGTGATACAGGCTCTGATACCAATTGAAAGGGGAGTATGCAGATGGATAAGCAACACAGATACTCTAGAAGGGGGGGGGGGGTTGAATAGAGTATGCCAACTTTTTGCGAAACTTGTGCAGGAAAAAGAGTTTTAGTTCAAGAGCAATGGAGTTCAAGGCCTTGAACACAAATTCATGCCTTTGGAATGAGATACAGTTTGAAATGAAACAGAACAGTCTTTTTCAAGGCCTTGAAAAGAGTTTCAAACCCTTGAAAACAGACAAGTTTGAATTCTGCAAAACTAAGTATGTAAAAGAAACTGTAAGTGCAAGAGACCCATGATTTATAGAGTTCAGTCCACTTGGAACTACGTCTCTACCTCAGGGATCTTCTCCTGCAGGATTTTCAACTCAATTATTATTAATCAAAAGCTAATCCCTAGATCTCAAGCACAGAGAGTTGCCTTACTCTCTTACAGCTTGTGGTTCTCCCTAACCTATCTAGTACCTGCTCTAGCTAACTGGTTAACTAAGAATTCTTTATTGTTCACCTTGAAAAATCCTTGAGAATGAAATATAGAAGTATCACAGAAATGGTCTACCAATAAAGCACAATACAAAAGAACAGTAGAGTGTAGAACTTCAGTGAAGAATGCATTGAACTTCTGTGAGTTGGATTGTGAGAGTGATGAACTTCTTTGATGCTTTTCAATCCAGAATCGTGTCTCTCTTTTTGACCGTTGAGTGTTGTGTATTGTTGCTTCAAAATGAGCTCCATTTATACTTTTTGAATCTCTGCAAATCTTCCCTGATTTTCAGCAACAACTTCTATTTTGTAGGAAACAAACTTTGACTCTCTTAACAGGCTTCTCCAACGGATAGTTGATCACAATCTTTAGATATATTGTTGTGATATTTTCTTTAAACACTCTAAGAAGATTTCACGAGTCTCTGATTGATCACATAATCATCTTATCTAAGTATTTCCCTTCCTGCAAAAACCTGATAAGGAAACAAATCCTGCACATTTAGGAAATAAAAATTTCCCTGCAAAACTGAGTCAAACTGATGGATTAAATCATGTTAGATATATCAAAACAGTTTGTCTTTAATCATAAAATAATAACACATTAAGTATACGGTTGAGAGGGATAGATTTAAATAAAAAGAGTTTAGAGAAACTTCCCCTCAGAACATGCATGCAGGTTAGACAGTTTCAAAGCTTTGAATCATTGTTCAAGGCCTTGATAAGCTATTTCAATCCTGTGAAGCCTGATTCAAGGCTTTGAAAACTAGTTCAATCCCTTGAAATAGATAAGTATTTCAAGTCCATGAAACCTGTGACCTTACACAATCAAATCCGGGTAGGAGTCACTAGATAGCGGTCCAGAACATCCTAAAGTACTTCAGAAGAACTGAGGATTCTTTCTTGATCTATGGAGGGGATGAAGAGATGCGTGTAAGGGGTTACAAGGATGAAAGCTTCCAAACCGACATAGATGATTTCAGATCTCAGTCGGGATTCGTGTATTGCCTGAATGGAGGAGTTGTCTGCTGGAAGAGTTCCAAGCAAGAGACGGTTGCTGATTCCACAACAGAGGCTGAGTACATTGCTGCGAGTGGCGCAGCAAAAGAAGTTGTTTGGATTACGAAGTTCATCACTGAACTTGGTGTGGTTCCTAGCATTGTGGATCCAATAAAGTTGCACGGTGACAACACTGAGGCGATTGCACAATCAAAGGAACCAAGGTCACACCAGAGATCCAAACTCGTGGTCAGACAGTTCCATCTCATTTGAGATATTATCGATAGAGTAGATGTGAAGATATGCAATATTCCTGCATATGAGAATCTGTCAGATCCACTTACAAATCCGCTTGTTCAACGCAAGCATGAAGGGAACACTAGGAGCATTGGCATACGAGATGACCCAGATTGGCTCTAGTGCAAGTGGGAGACTGTTGGAATAGATGCCCTAGAGGCAATCTTACTCAGTATGAACATTAGTTTTTGGCTAGAATATTCATTATATTATTTAAGGAGATATTTAATATAAATGAAGTCCTTAGATTGCGAATATATTGTTTATCTTAAATATCCCTATTCGATTATATTGATTAACAGGACGATCAACTATAGACTAGTATGGGTTGGATTGATATGGAGATATCAGGATCCAACACATGGGTATGCATTTGGAGTAATAGCATAATGGATTGACCCATAACGATAAGGCTATATACAAGTTATGCAAAGTCGCGGGTGCTTCTCGTAGTAACAACGATATTGTCATCCTTAGACTTGAAGTCACTAGATCCTCTAGTTGTGGATTTTTGTATTTTGAGATCGTCAAACGCTACACAGTAACTGGGTAGCAATAAAGGCATTCGTCGGATACAATAAAGACGCAATATTCGAGATGGTAGTGACGTAGATATGATTCTCCCACATAAAGGGAGTAGATATCCACGGCCACTCAAGGGGTGGTGCTCATAGAATGTCTGGCCAGGATAGATAAATCAATATGGGATATTGATGTTATCTGTGTGGATGAGACTATTCTCAAGATCGAGAAACTATGGATTGAATATACGAGTGTGACTTGTATGTCTAGTGTCCAATCCGGATATAGAGACAACAGGATGAAATAATACTTGCACAAGGTATGTCGGATGACTATTTCTATTAGAATGGATGCCTTGCTAGAGGCCGCTCCATGTTAGTAAATTGTTAGTACAAGCTAAGTAGAAATATATGGGGTCACACTCCCTATGGATTATACCGGACTAGTTAAGTAATTAATATAATTAATTAATTAATTAGAAGGATCAATACGCAAAAGCTTGCAAACTTCGTAGGACTAATTTGCAAGATGGACTTATTCGTTTATGGACAAGATTAGGATAGAGGCTTTTATGCAGTCAACAAAGATTTTTTGGACTATATAAAGGTACTCCTAATTTCTTTCCCACATAACTAATGATCATAACACATTGAGTGGGAGAGAAAAGCATTGAGAGAAAGAAATCCGAAAGAGGGCCCTTTGGGATCGTCCCTTCCCTGTCAGCCGAACAAGTAAAGACCACCCACTACCTTTGCTCCATTTTGCGTGATCGTTCTCTTCTTCTTCTTCTTCTTCTTCTTCTTCTTCTTCTTCTTCTTCTTCTTCTTCTTCTTCTTCTTCTTCTTCTTACTTCAATCCTAGCTAGCACAAATGCTTGAAGGATCCGTATTCAAATCCTAGGAGTTGACTAGACATAGAGACGTGAACACAATTTTACATGAGAAGTCATCAAATGAGATCCTAAAGGTATTTTGATATTAATCCCTTACTATCGTTATGTAGTCTCTTCCTGTGATCCTTGGAGGGTCTTGAACGGATTAATTTATGTTTATTCCGCTGTGTATCAGTGATCAAAACCCTACAAATATTTTTGCCTACATCAAGGCACAACAGAAGATTGTTGACAATTCAAATGATGTGACTTGCCTGATGCTTTGCACCATGAACTCTGAGCCTCAGAAGAAACATGAGAACTTGGAGGCATATGATATGAGAATATATTTGAGGTAGCTCTTTTAAGAGAAAGCAAGGCCTGACCAATATGAAATATCTAAAGCATTGTTCAAGTGTCATCTGTCAAAGCGAAACCCGGTGGGGCCTCAGGTACTGTGCATGATCGGGTACTTGGAGAGCCTCACGCGCCTGGGTTTTGCGGTGGGTCAAGAGTTGGCCACTAATCTCATCTTGCAATCGTTGCCTAGTAGTTATAGTCAGTTCACCATGAACTATAACATGAATGAGATCAGTAAGTCTCTACCATATTTGCTCAATATGTTCATCATTATTTACCATAATGATGTTAAATAAAGGGAAGAGAAGCGAGTTGAATCTACCTCCGAAGGAAAGATCAAGAAAGATGCAAAATCCGAGGAAACTTCCTTAAAGCCCTCTGAGGGCGTGACTAAAGGTGAGTGCCACTACTGCAGTCAGCCCGCTAACTAGAAAACGAACTGCGCGAAATATCAGGAAGATAAAAGGCTTGCAATAGTGTATCCACCACCACCAGGTTTTTTGTTATAGATGTCAATTTGTTTGTCTCTTCATCTTGGGTATTGGATACTGGATGTGGATCACACATTTGTCGAAATGTGAAGGATCTAATGATAAGCAGACGGCTGGCTAAAGGGGAGATAGACTTGCGCGCGGGGAATGGAGCAAGAGTTGTTGCATTCGCCGTAGGCGTTTATGAGTTATCTTTACCTTCATGACTTATCTTAGAATTAGACAATTGATATTTGGTGCTGCAATGAGCCGAAACATTATTTATTATTTTTGTTTGGACAAGAAAGGTTTTTCTATTAAAATAAAGGAGAAGTGTTGATCCGTTTATTTTGATAGTTTCCATTATTGTAATTTTTTATTGTCTAATGGATTATATATCTTTAATCTAGATAACTTTTTCTATAACAGTAATACTAAGATGATCAAAAACTATTGATTTAAATCCTACTTATTTGTGGCATTGTCGTTTGGGCCACGTAAACGAAAATCGCATCACTAGACTCCATAAGGATTGATTAGTAGACTCATTTGATTATGAATCATATGATACATGCGAGGCTTGTTTATTAGGAAAAATGACAAAGTCCCCTTTCAAGAAGAAAGGTGAGAGGACTAGTGAGTTATTGGCACTCATACATATTGATGTGTGTGGGCCGTTTCCAACGCCTACCAGAGGTGGTTATCTTTATTTCATTAAATTTACTGGTGAATTTAGTAGATATGCCTTTGTATACCTTATGAAGGCCAAGTTCAATTCCTTTGAAATGTTCACAAAATTCAAGAATGAAGTAGAGAAGCAACTTGGTAAGAGTATTAAGGCTCTATGATCGGATCGTGGAGGACAATACTTGAGCCAAGAGTTTGACGACTATATTAGAGAGTGTGGGATCATATCCCAACTCACACCACCCGGAACGCCACAGCAGAATGGCGTGTCCGAGAGGTGGAATCGCACCATATTGGATATGGTACGATCTATGATGTGTCAAGCTGATATTCCATTATCTTTTTGGGGACATGCTCTATTATGTGCAGCTTTTACCCTTAACTGTGTTCCATCCAAATCTATCATGAAAACTCCATATGAGATGTGGAGTGGGAGGCGTCCCAAAGTGTCTTTTATGAAGATTTGGGGTTGCGACGTCTATGTAAAGCGTTTACAAACAGACAAGCTCGGACCAAATTTGGATAAGTGTAAGTTTGTGGGATATCCTAAGGAAACGAAGGGATGTTACTTCTACAATCAAACCAAGAACAAAGTTTTTTTTTCCTGGACCGATGTGTTTCTAGAAAGAAAATTTGTCTTTAAAGAAGCCAGTGGGAGGACAGTAGAACTTGAAGAAATTAAAGAACCTCACACCACTGATCCTACTATGGAACATGAACAGGAACCACAACATGTTGTGGAGGAAACTGTTCAGGTAACACAAGCACTTTGTAGGTCAAGTAGGGTGCGTCAATATCCAGAGAGGTATGGACTTATCGTTACTGAGCCCAGTGATGCACTGCTCATAGATGATGTGCCTACTACCTATGGAGAGGCAATGAAAGGGTCAGACTCTCAAAAGTGGCTTGAAGCCATGATATATGTAATGGAATCCATGTATACCAACAACGTATGGAATTTGGTGGAACCACCCCCAAGGGCCCGACCCATAGGGTACAAGTGGGTCTTCAAGAAGAAGACTGACATGGATGGAAATGTAATTGCCCATAAGGGCCGATTGGTGGCAAAAGAATTCAGACAATTTAATGGTATTGACTATGATGAAAAAACTTCCAGTCGTGATGACCAAATTCATTAGTATATTACTTGCTATTTCAGCTTATCACGATAATGAGATTTGTCAGATGGATGTCAATACATCGTTTCTATATTGAAACCTCCTTTAGGATGTGTACATGACACATCCAGAGGGTTTTGAGGATCAAGAGCATGCCCATAAAGTGTGTAAGTTGCAGCGGTCCATTTATGGGTTAAAGTAAGCTTCTAGGAGTTGGAATCCACGTTTTGATGATGTAGTCAAAGAGTTTGGCTTCATTAAGAACGAAGATGAACCTTGTTTCTACAAGACGGTTAGTGGGAGCTCTGGTGTGTTTCTGGTCTTGTATGTGGATGACATACTACTCATTGGTAACGACATTCCTACCTTGTAATCTGCTAAATATTGGCTAGGGAAGTGTTTCTCAATGAAGGACTTAGGGGATGCAGCTGATATACTTGGTATCAAGATCTATCGGGATAGATCGAGGAAGCTGATTGACTAATTCAAAGTACATATATAGACAAGGGCTTGAAACGGTTCAACATGCAAGACTCCAAGAAAGGATTCTTTCCCATGTCGCATGGGATCATCCCTTTCGATGTATGATTTTCCTTCCAATGAGATTGAGAAGAACCGCATGAGTAGGATTTCGTATGCTTCAGCCATAGTATCTATCATGTAAGCCATGTTGTGTACTAGGCCAGATGTGTCATACGCGTTAAGTATGACAAGCAAATACAAGTAAAATCCGGGTGAGAGTCACTGGATTGCAGTTAACAATATCCTTAAGTACTTGAGAATAACTAAGGATGTATTCTTGATGTATAGAGGGGAGTAAGAGCTAAGTGTAAAGGGTTACACTAATGCAAGCTTCCAAACCGACATAGATGATTTCATATCGCAGTCGGGGTTCGTGTTTTGCATAAATGGAGGAGCTGTGAGCTAGAAGAGTTCCAAGCAAGAAACGGTTGTTGATTTTACAACTGAGGTTGAGTACACTACTGCAAAGGAGGCTATTTTGATTAGGAAGTTCATTATTGAGCTTGGTGTGGTTCCTAGTATTGTGGATCCAGTAGAGTTGTATTGTGACAACACAGGGGCGATCGCACAATCCAAGGAACCCAGGTAACACCAGAAATCAAAGCACGTACTCAGGAAATTCCATATTACTCGAGAGAGATCATCTTACAAAGTATGTGGGTAGATTCCTTCAGATGACATTTTTTCAGATCCACTTACAAAATCGCTTGTTCAGCGCAAGCATGAAGGGCACACCAGATCTATAGGCATACGAGATGCACCAGATTGGCTCTAGTGCAAGTGGGAGATTGTTGGAATAGATTCCCTAGAGGCAATCATATTTAGTATTATCCTTATTTGTTTTAGAATAATAATTGTATTCTTTATGGATATTTTTAATATATGAAGCCCTTAGATTACAATAGTAGGACTAATTACATAGAAGGATCAATACGCAACCACAAGCAAACTTAGTAGGACTAATTTTAAATGTGGACTAATCCGTGTATGGACAGGATTAGTATTGGGCCTAATATGTAGTTAATAAGTTCTTAACTATCTAAGGGCACTCCTAGCTTATTTTCTCACAAGTGCATCACTATTGAGAGAGATCAAAGCAAGGAGAGAGCAAGAAAAAGGGGAGAACACCCCCGGTCCACCCCCTCCCTCGTCGTCGGCATCGTGAGGCGTGTGGCTCGTGGGTGCCTCGTTGTGCATGATCTTCTTAGTCCTCCTTCCTCCTGTTGCTAGCACATTGACGTGGTATGGGCTCTAGTGAAATCCTATGTGTGGATATTCATAGAGACATGGATAGCAATCTACATGGAGTGATCTTTCAGACAAACAAGGTACACAATGTTTCTACTCTTACCACGTTATGATGGCTTCTCCTGCAATTCATGTAGGGCTTTGAAATAAATATTTATTTTGTATTTCCGCTACATAATCCATATCAAAACCTTACATTGGGTTGGAGGATGAGAGATATCTCCAAAGGATTGGAATTGTGCGGACTGGTAAGGGTAGCTGGATGTTTTATTCAGAGCTGTCTGCAAGTGAGCTTAAAGAGAAGGATTTCATAAAATCTAAGGCTGCAACAACCCCAAAGGCTTCAAAAAATCTGGATTTTTCTTAGATCATTGACAGAGTTAAGATTTTGCAAGATGGACTGGACGATTTGAGGCAAGGTCAGTTTGACTTGTCCATTGAGTTTGGAAAGTTCAAAGCCTGGATGGTGGGAAACATGACTTGATTATCAAGGTTTTGAATCTACAAAAGGTGCCATCTGCTTAGAGTACATAAAACATCAATGAATCTGGTATGGTTATTGGGAAAACCTTGAAGAAGCAGAAGATGAAAAAGAAGAAGAAGAAGAAGAAGAAGAAGAAAGTGCCAATTGTTCTTAGTTCAAAGGATTTGTTTAAGAAAAGTGGTGATGAAGCTGATGGTAAAGGAGTTGTTGAGAAGGTTGATGAGGTAGTTACTGAGGAAGTTACTAAATAAGTTGGTGAAGACAATATTGCTGTGGAAGAAATTTATATCGATGTGGATGCTGAAGATGAGCCTGCAGATGCTGAAGAGTAGTATGGTGATTATGAGGCATCTGGTGATGAGGAAATCAGTAGGGGGAGCAAGAGGAAACTGAGACTGTCAAGAGGAAAGGAAGTGAGAAGAACGAGGCAAAGGAATGAAAGAAGACAGCAATGAAGGATGCTGGTGCTGAAGAGTGAGCTTCAAAGATTTGAACCTTTATATCTTCTTTCTGTCTATTTCTTTCATCTTCCTTCTAAAAGCCTTGAAGTATGCTTTCATTTAAGTTTTTATGTTTTATTTCCAAAAATCTGAAAATGATCCTACATTCCTTGACTCTTTTGATGAAAGTCAAAAAGGAGGAGAGGATATGTATTTTGTGGTAATATCTGTAATAATTTTTGAGATTGGATATTGTAGGATGGTTTTATTTAGCTTTGTCAGTTTAGTTTGGTTTTATGTGATATGTGTTAAGCTTTTATTCTGTTGCTTTTATATTTGATGGTTATTCATGGCTATTAAGTTGTAGGATATATGTGAAATAAAGAATATTTGTTTTGTCTTTCATAAATGGGGAGATTGATAATTCAATCTCTTTGAATTAATGACATTCATGAACTCAGGGGGAGTTCTATTTTGAAGATGATGAAAGACAGGTTTTCTCAAAGCTCCAAAGCTTTGAAGAAGGCCATTTATGCTTATGAACTTGTTAACTACAAGCTAACAATGTTTGTGTTGCAGGCTTAGGATCGAATTTGATATTGTTTACAAGCCTTATATTGTCTCTTACAAATATTCTTGAACTGTTATAATGTGCTTATAATGCTGACAAAATGTACAGATTGTTTGTTCTTAATGACTAGCTTTGCTGGCCAAAGCCTCGACAGTCATCCAAAGCTCCAAAGATTTGGAGGTGCCTTTAAACTTTTGTCAGGAACTATTTTGGCTAACAAATTCTTGATGCAGATTGTTTCAACTCGTTATGTGTATGATTATTAACTTTTCATGATTCACAATCTTATTGTTGATTATTATTTGGCTATATATATAGAGGTTATATGTATAAAATTAAATCTTCAAACATCTTTTAGCTGAGTTTATGGCTTAGACTGATTTGTCAACGATAAGTATATATGCTATATTATCTAGATTGTGTTTGATCTTGTAATTAAGTTTTGAAGGGTTGTTCGTCGTTCAAACCTGCCTAACAAATCAAATCAGCTATTCAAACTTAGATGTTGAAAGAAGCTGTTGAGGGCTGAGGATTTTCAGGGAGTGTGTTCCTAAAATCTCTCATTTTGGTTCTGCAGTTTGTTATAAGACATATTTGAATTTCAAAGAGAGACAGAGAGTTGTTCAACTGAGTTAGAGAAGAGAATTCATTCGTGGAAGATCTACATTAAACTCTTCACTCATTCATTAAGGATTCATCAACAACAGAAGATCAATCATCCAGGATTCTGAAGAAAACTTCTGAGCATTACGCTTATTTGTTTCTGTGTTCTTCTTTGTGCTTTCATTGTATTATTCACAAGTATTTCTTAACTTCACAAAATTTAGTAAGTTAGTTTTCCTAGTTAACAACAAGAGGTTCTTATTGTTTCACTAGATTGTAGCTGGAACTAGATAGGTTTTGAACCACACGATGTATATGTGTAAGGTAGTTCACTTAGGCTTGAGATCTAGGGCTAAGTCTTTGATTAATAAGAAGTTGTTCAAATCCTGGAGGGATGGTATCCCTCAGGGGCAGAGTAGGCCCATTGGTAGCTGAACTTTGTAAAAAATCATTGTGTTCATCTCTTTACAAGTTCTACTTTTCATTCTTCCCAACACAGGGAAGCTCCAAAGCTTTGGTGAAATTTCCTGTCTCAAAGCTTTGAAACTCCAGACAGTATTAAACTGTTTCAACTCTTTTCTAACTTTTCCAAAGCCTTGAGATTTTATTAGTTCCTTGTGTTAGAGTTTGTAAAAGTATTTTAGCAAAAGTTTCCATACTCTATTCAACCCCTCCCCCCTTCTAGATTATTAAGATCATGTTTATACCTGCACTACAAACTTTCATAACCCTCAATCAAGTGACTAGTATTCAAGACTAACAAAGCAAAAGAAATAGCTGAAATGTATCAAGATGGAGAAAACTAGGCAATCTATAGATCACCTAGGGTAGTTGATGGTTCCGGATTCAGTGTTCTAACATGATAATTATGATGTCTAGCTATGTTGAGTAGTGGCATTGAAAATCACCTAACACTCTCTTTTGGTTCTACATATCGGTATCATCCTGTCCCTCACGGTCCATTCTAGCCACCGAAATGTTCTAATAGGCTAATGATAAGCAAGAAAATGGTGTCTTTTGGTCCACCACAACACGAACCTACCACTATCTCCTACCGAATTTACCCTCTTCTAGCCACTCCTACTCAACTCACCTCGCGGTCTCATTGATTCGTGAATGCAATTGTAAACTCATCCCAACTAGGGTGGAGTTTCTCTCACATATTCACTAGATGAATAACAAGTTCGGGTCATGACTCCTCCCTTGCCAAGAATAAAGCACAGAATAAAATTGATTTGGTAATATGAATCATCATTTAAGCTAGATTATTCATATGAACTAAAACTACAAGCATTACTCCTACATCTTAACTCGAACATGTCAAAGAAAGAGTTCAACAAGATTAACCAAAGAGTTCTTCATTCATAATAAAATCCTAATCGTGAAAGTTCATCTAAATCTGGAAAATCAATCAAAATATTAACACTAGGCTCTCCATGGATGCCTAGGTATGAGTTTCTACTCATAACTAATGAAACTATTATATAATATTCCATACAAGGAAGTAAAGAGGAAATAGGTTCAAAGGCGAATAACTAATTTGTGGCGTTGATCCTAGCTCTTCTCCTTGATGCTCTCCAAGTCTTGTTCATAGCTCTCCAACTTGTTCTCAGATCTGTTATGTCGTCCTTTCTTGCGTAGGTCGAAGTAAAGAAGAACAAGTATTGATATTTTCAAAATAACCCAAAACTATGCGCCACCTTCAGACCATTTCGTACGAATGTCCAACCGTTTCGTGCGAATGTTATTTCTATTCGTGCGATTGACTCTTCAGAATTGTTCTTGAATCTTCAATTCTTTTTTCCCGAGCCCCTTTACTTTCGCTTCTTAGCTTCCGAAGCTCACGTCCATGATCCAATACGCTCCTTAAGCAATGTTTCCTGTCAAACAAAAAAAACACTATACCAAGCAATTAAATCCATCAATTAAACATAAATAAAGAATTTAAGATGTGCTCGGATTTTAATTAAGCATATGATGCAACAAGTGATAAATATGCATTCTCTCATCAATAATAGGCTCTGAACTCTCCCAAAAACCTCTAAAATTTAGCTCCTAAAAGGCACCATCAAAGAATTCTAAGAAGAGACGGTGGCTGATTCTACATCGGAGGCTGAGTACATTGCTGCATCGAATGCATCAAAGGAAGTTCTTTGGATCAAGAAGTTCATCACTGAACTGGGTGTGGTTCCTAGTATAGTGGATCCCATTTGGGTTTTATTGTTTTAACAATGGAGCGGTCGCACAAGCCAAGGAACCCAGGTCGAACCAAAAGTCCAAAAATATACTCAGAAGATTTCATCTCACTCAAGAGATCGTCGATAGAGGAGATGTAAAGATATGAAAGATACCCAGAGATGATAATCTTTCAGATCCACTCACTAAACCCCTTTGTAAGCATAAGCATGAGAGCCACACTAGACCGATAGGCATATGAGACGCACCAGATTGGCTCTAGTGCTAGTGGGAGAATGTTGGTGTATTCCCTAAGGCAATCTCTTTTAGTGTGAAAGTGTTTTTGGCTAGACTATTCATTGTATTATATATGGATATATTAATATACTAAATTCCTTATATTACAATTGTTGTTATCTGTAACTATCCCTAGCCAAGTATATTGATTAATAGGACTATTACTATGCATCGAGACTCGTATGTGGGTAGATTGATATGGAGATATCAATTCTATCACATGGGTATGCATTAGGAGTAATGGCATACTTGATTGACCTGCCACGAGAAGGCTACATGGAAGTTATGCGATTGTTACAAGTGCTTCCCTTAGTGACAGTGTGTTGTGGTCCTTTGACTTGAAATCACTAGATACTCTAGTTGTGAATAATCATGTTTTTATATCGTCAAGCGTTGCAACGTAACTTGGTAACTATAAAGGCGATAATTGGACATGATATGAAGCAAGCTGAGAGATGGTGGTGATGTAGAGAGGATTTGTTCCTCCCACATAACTAGAGTACGTATCCATGGCCACTCGATGAGTAGGACTTTGGGAATACCTGGCCAGGCTCTGATAAATTAATATACGATATCGATGTTATTTGTTGGGATAAGTCTACTCACAGATCAAGAAACTATGGATTGGATATACGAGTGTGACATCCGTGTCTCGTGTCCAATATGTATATAGAGACAAATGGACTATATAGCACAATAACATTGGTAATAGAGGTTTGTTATATCACTAACTATTCCTATTTCTTGGGTAGCATTGATGTGTTGCTAGACACTGCTCAATTTTTGTAATTGTTACTACCAACGTAATAGGAACCTTCACGGTTACACACGAAAGGATTAGATTTTAACTAGGCTGGATGTAGATTTTAACTAGTTGGACTAATTGAGGGTGAAGAACCAGGGATCAAAGTGCAACGACATACATATTTAGTTGGACAAAATTACAAACTGGACTGAAACGAAAGTTGATCCAAACTGTGGGATCTAATTAGAAGTGGGGCAGTTTTATAATTAATAAAGAGTTATGAAAAATTAGAGAAAGATAAGAGAGGAGGCAGAACCCTCCTCCGGCCGCCCTAGACCTGACGGCAAGGAAGAGGCGCCCCCTCTCCTCCTCCATTGTTTCTTATGCTTGATTGGATCAAGCCCTCTGATTGCTCCTTCTTCTACACCGCAATCACAAACAGTAGAAGAAAGTCTAGTTGCTGATCCTACGGTGTGGATACCAGCAGAGGCGTGAAAACTACTTCTGCGTAGTGATTATTCAAACTGAAAAAGGTAACCTTTCTCCTTCATCATCTTCTGATGCTTCACATGTGATCCTGGAGATTTTTGGGCAGAAAATATTTGTATTTCCGCTCCGTAACCTGCACCGAAACCCTACATATATAACTTAGAACCTGTAAGCAGTTTTCTCTTGTTCTTCTTACCCTTCTTTCCTCCCGCTGCCATTTATACAGAAGCATGGTCTTCTGTACATGTGCTTGCGCCCTTATTGCACAATTCCTAGCATTCAGAGCTGATCTCACAGGAATCTTGCATCCTTATTTTGTTGGTTTTGTACAATGGAGGTAACAAAACCAACAAAATAAGGATGCATCCTCATTGTTCACCTTCTCATCAATGTTACATACATATAAAAGTATTGTGTTTCATTGATCGAGACCATCCTTAATAATTGTACCTTCTTTCATCCGCAGACTGAGCAACTGTTGATTTAGAATCAACTTGCTGGTGAGTGACTTTTACATGTAGAGACTCTCCAACTTGAGCCATAAAGCTGCTGCAGTTTTGTAATTAACGACTTATGTGACAACTTCATCGGATAGGCACAACATGATAGTCGAGTGTGCTTTCTCCTCAATTGACATATACTCCCTTAAAGCAACATCCATATGTCCTGGTCCGCAGCTAATGGCGTCCAGATGCCTTGCGACTTCAGTAAGGCGCACATCTTGATCCTCCATAGGCTTAAATTGTTCGCTCTTGTAAATTTGTCAATCTTCAACATTGATCCGGACATTGTTCTTTGTGTTTTTCAGTAAGTTTGGCTCTAATCCCATCTTGTCATGGCAAACCACCTCACGAACGATGAACTAATCAAGCAAAACAGAAGATTTACGTGCTTTGCTAGTATAAAGTATGCTAACTATGTCCACGACAAAGAAGATCCTCTATTTAACATGAGAAACGTGTTACAAAGATGGCATACTGGTTCTAGACCCCAAAGGACCCTTTATAGTTCCCTAATCGTCCCTGAATCATCCTAACCAAATTAGAAAACAACTATTTACCGTGTTCAGGAAGCATTCGCACAAATTGCCAAAAACTTTCGTACGAATGATTCATACGATTGATCTGTACGAATGAGAAGAAGACTTTTCTCGTTTTCTTCACTTCAAGGCATATTTCCAACTGCTGCGCTTGATTCCTACGATTGATTTGTACGAAAGAGAAGAAGACTTTTCTCAGTTTCTTCACTTCAAGGCATATTTCAAACCGCAGCGCTTGGATTTGTTCTATGGATAGAGGAAGGTATGTGGGTACTTGCTTCTCCATTCAATAGTTTTTGCTTCCCTCTTAATGACTTGAATATTGCTCTAAGGACAAGAATCAAGATCGCATTGATTACAATTGTGCGAACTTATATGTTGATATGGATTTCCTTGGTTTGGTTAACTTATTCCACCATGCTTCTATCTCTCATCATGTGGAGCCTGGAATTCGTCTTTTAGGTGAAGATCTTCTAAATTTCTAAATTTTTGGTCTACAATTATTTTGAGAGAAATGGATTTGTTCATACAATTGGGATAAGAAGAACTCAAAAGTTGAAATAAGAATCCATATATTGATATAGCCTGTTATTCTTACCTGCAGACATGTGAGCTCTAATTTCAGAAACTTCAAACCTTAACATGGTTATAGAGAGACCATGTTGAGTTGGTGCCTTGAATTGGTCAAAGGCGGCCAAACTCTTCGTTTCCAAATTTGATTAGGAAACATTGGAATTCTTAGGAAACAAGTTTGTTTACAAATCGGATTTGGAAACTTTAGAAATTTCCTAGCACTATATAAAGAACCTAGTAGTCAAATTATTAAGCATGCAAAAACATTCTTGTAGTGTTGTCTCTCTTGTGAATAAAGGGTGCTTTTCCGCCGTGGAGGTAGTTAGCAAATATTTTGCTAGCGAACCACGTTAAATTCCGTGTTCTTCTTTATTCGTTCATTGTTCGTGAGGTGGTTTGTCATAACAAACTGGTACCAGAGCCAAGGTTGACAGTGTTTCAAGATCAAGATCAAGGCGGAGCAAAGCTAGGGTTTCTCAACTTGGTGAAATCAAAGCTAGGGTTTTGCGATCTAGGTAGAGCACGCGACTAGGGTTCAAGATCGACCAAGAATGATGTCCGGATCGATGTTGAAGATCGACAGGTTCACAGGAGGGAAAAGATTCAGTCTGTGGAAGATAAATATGGAGGCTTTGATCAAATCGCAAGGCTTGTGGGAACCTTTGACCGCGGACAAGGGAGTCATGAATGTTGCATCAGCGAAGTTCAAGGCAATGGACGAGAAGGCACATTCAAACATTATGTTGTGCTTATCGGATGACGTGATCATCGAGGTCGCAGATCAGAAGGAAGCAGCGAAGCTCTGGCTCAAGTTCGAGAGTCTCTACATGACGAAGAGTCTCACAAGCAAATTGATGCTGAAGCAAAGGCTCTTCACTTTGCGGATGCCCGAAGGTACGGTTCTCAAAGACCATCTTGATCAATTGAACAAAATTCTCCTTGATTTGCGTAATATTGGCGAGAAGGTGGGTGATGAGGATGCCGCACTATTGTTGTTGATCTCGTTACCTCCATCGTATGAGAACTTCGTACAGTCATTCATTGTGAACAAGGATGACTTATCTCTAGAGGAGGTCAGATCAGCACTCCATGCTAGAGAGTTGCGCCAGAAGGGTGCATGCGCAGGTACAGAGGACCATGCTTCCGGTCTGATGGCGACGGGGGTAAGAAAAAAGGGTAAGAAGAACAAGAAAAAGTAGTATTCTGGTTCTAAGTTGCCGAAGGATGTCTGTTCTTGGTGCAAGGAAAAGGGGCATTGGAAGAGAGATTGTCCGAAACGAGGACAACATGATCAGAAAGGATCCGCACCCGTATCAGAACAAGGTAACTCGTCCGAGGATGATTACGTTCAAATGGCGGATGTTGTCACGCACTCTTAGGATGCGTAGGTACTTGATTCCGGAGCTTCCTATCATATTTTCTCTAACAAGGAGCTATTCTCGACGTATAACCAAACGGATGGAGGGCCTGTCTACATGGAAAACGGATCCGTCTGTAAGGTGATTGGGAGCGGCTCAGTCAGATTGAAGACGAATTAAGGGAAGTAATGTACTTTAGAGCAAGTCAGACATGTACCACTTATTAAGAAGAATATGTTCTCCTTGAGTCTACTCGACAGCAAGGGATATAGTTTTAAAGGTGAAGGTGGAGATCTACAAGTCTGCAAGGGTTCTAAGGTGATTCTCAGAGGAGTCAAGAATGGGACTTTGTACATGTTGAAAGGTTCGACGATCACAGGTTCTTTTGGAGTTGTCTCAGCCGAGATTAAGGAAGTTGATCTAACTAAGTTGTGGCATATGAGGCTCGGTCATATGAGTGAACGTGGAATGCAGGAACTTCACAAGAAGGGATATATCACCGGGCGTGCACCCAAGAGCCTAGGGTTTTGTGAGAACTGCGTGTATGGGAAGCTACAACGTAGCAAGTTCCCTAAGGCGGTTCATAGAACGAAAGGTACTCTTGATTATATCCATTCGGATTGCTGAGGTCCATCTCGAGTCGAGGCGATTGGCAAGTATAGGTATTTTATGAGCATCATAGACGATTACTCCAGGATGACTTGGATATTCGTTATGAGAAACAATAGTGAAGCCTTCGCAAGATTCAAGGAGTGGAAGACGCTAGTAGAGAATCAGGTTGGAAAAAATGTGAAGAGGCTTTGCACGGACAACAAATTAGAGTTTTGTTCATCAGAGTTTGATGGATTCTGCAAGGATCAGGGAATAGCATGCCATCGCACTGTTCAGCACACACCACAGTAGAACGGTGTAGCCGAGAGAATGAATCCGTAACTTTCGGCGAAAGCAAGGTGCATTCTTTCGAATGCAGGTCTTTCTAGAGGTTTCGCGGGAGAGTCAGTTTACATGGCATGCTATCTCATAAATTGGAGCCCGTACACAGGTATAGGATGCAAGATTCCTGTGGAAGTCTGGTTCTGTAGAGCAGTGGATTACTCGGATTTGAGAGTTTTTGGTTGTGTTTCCTATTATCACGTTGATGATGGCAAACTAGAACCAAGAGCTAAGAAGGAAGTATTCATGGGTTTCAGAACAAGTGTGAAGGGATACAATATATGGGCAGAAAATAAGATTATACTTAGCAGAAGTGTAGTCTTTGATGAGACTCATATGTTGAAGATCTCAGTGGAGGTGGAGCTTGGAGGTGCAAACAAGATGGTGGAGGGAGAGTCGGATCCTAAGGATTCCGAATCCCTACACCGACGCCAGAAGCAGAAGAGGAAAAAGAAGAAGATTCAGATAGTAAGGATGCGTCTACACCAGAGGAACCAGTTCATCAAAGTACTGCAGAAGGAAGACCAAGGAGAGTCATAAAGCCTCCGGCGAGATACATAGATGATGGTATGGTGGGATATGCATTACATGTAGCGGAAGAGGTAGAGGACGAGCCATCCTCCTAAAAGGCCGCTATATCTAGTTCTGATTCAGCGTAGTGGATTGCCGCGATGGGAGAAGATTGAGTCTCTTAGCAAGAACTCGACTTGGGAGCTTGTTAAACTGCCTGCGGGAAGGAAGATATTCAGTTTCAAAGGGGTTTTCAGAAGAAAGGAAAGAACCACAGCTGGAGAGGGCATCAAGTATAAGGCAAGGCTAGTTGCAAGAGGGTTCAGTCAAAAAGAGGGAGTTGACTACAACGAGATCTACTCACCGGTGGTCAGACATACTTCTATACTGGTGCTACTAGCACTGGTGGCACACCACAATTAGAGCTTGAGAAATTGGATGTCAAAACAGCTTTTCTACATGGAGAGTTGGAAGAGGAGATATACATGAGCAACCCGGAAGGGTTCAAAGTTCCCGGAAGAGAGAACCACGTGTGCAACCTGAAGAGATGTCTCTATGGACTTAAGCAGTCGCCGAGGCAATGGTACAAGAGGTTTGACATCTTCATGTTGAAGATTGGTTACCACAAGTGTGAGCATGATTGTTGCGTGTATCACAAAGAGTAGCATGGTGGATCACGTATTTACCGAATTCTGTATGTGGATGATATTCTGATTGCAACTCAGTATATCAAGGACATCAGAGAAGTGAAGAGGTCCCTTGGCGCGGAATTTGAGATGAAAGATCAGGGAGCTGCTCGGAAGATATTGGGAGTTGAGATCTATAGAAATAGGAAGAAGAAGAAGCTTTTCTTATCACAGCAGGGATTCATCAAGAAGGTCTTAGCAAGATTCGGGATTTTATCAGCTAAAGCTATAGATACTCCTATTGCAACTAACATCAAGCTGGGAATGTACACCGTTCGGACCGAGGAGGAGAAGGAGTACATGTCCAAGGTTCCATATGTTAGCGCAGTTGGAAGTCTCATGTATGCTATGGTCTGTACTCGACCAGACATAGCATTCGCTGTTAGTGTGGTTAGTCATTTTATGGCTCATCCGGGTAAGGACCATTGGCAGGCGGGGAAACGCATATTCAGGTACCTTAAGGGTACGTCAGACATTGGCCTATGCTATGGGTCTAGTGAAGACATCTTGGTAGCTGGTTTCTTGAATGCGGACTATGCAGGGGATATAGACAGTAGAAGATCAATGACAGGCTACATATTTTCTCTGGGAGCATCTGTTATGAGTTGGAAGGCTACGCTACAGCCGACGGTGACTTTTTCCTCCACGTAGGCGGAGTATATGGCTCTAACGGAAGCAGCAAAGGAGGCAATTTGGCTTAAGGGAATTGTCAATGATCTAGTGTACTTCAAGATCAGGCGATAGTCTACTGTGATAGCTTGAGTGCGATTTTCTTGACTAAGGACCAGGTTCATCATGAAAGGACCAAGAATATCGACGTCAGGTATCATTTTATGAGAAACGAGAGCAGGATCAAGGTGAAGAAGGTGGGGACAGCTGACAACCTCGCAGATATGTTCACCAAACCGGTTCCGGAGAGCAAGTTCCAGCAGTGTCTGGAATTGCTCAACATCTTGAGCCAGTGAAGCCCTTAGGGGCATGTTGGACCCGGAGGGGGTCCAGTGAGTCTCTGTGACGAGATACATTGGGGGCGGAGAAGACGTAGCTTTATTTACGAGAAGAGGAGCAGCTGCTATTGACGAGACAATTCAAGTCAAGGTGGAGATTTGTTGAGTTGTTGCCTTGAATTGGTCAAAGGCGGCCAAACTCTCTGTTTCCAACTTTGATTAGGAAACATTGGAAGTCAAAGGCGGTGGAGGATTAGTTAGGAAACAAGTTTGTTTCCAAATCGGATTTGGTAACTTTAGGGATTTCTTAGCACTATATAAAGAACCTAGTAGTCACATAATTAGGCATGCAAAAACATTCTTGTAGTCTTGTTCCTCGTGTGAATAAAGGGTGCTTTTCTGCCCTGGAGGTAGTTAGCAAATATTTTGCTAGCGAACCACGTTAAATTCCGTGTTCTTCTTTATTCGTTCATTGTTCGTGAGGTAGTTTGTCATAACAGACCAACTAGTCTTTGTTTTGTTTCAACCTTCCTCCTGCTTGTAGGAGTGAATGATGCTTATTTGTTTTGGATTTCCAGACCTCCTGACTAATAGTCGTAGGACGTTTTAATACGTACCTCACTTAGTTGAGGACTATGTTTGTAATTAGTGTGTAGTGTGTTTAATTAGTCTATTTAAACATTATGATTATTGAAATAAAGCAAGGAAGATTTCTCCCACCTTTATGGTATCAGAGCCCGCCGTCGCCGCCGTCGCACCCTTCTTCCCGTGCACTGCCGCCGCCGCCTAGTGCTCCCATCGACACCCCGTGCTTCCGCACTCTCTCTTTCTCCCTCTTCCCGTCGCCGCACAGTGCGACGTTGATTGTCCTCAAACCCGTCACCCGCTGCGACGGTTCTCTACCAGTCTGGTCGTTGACCCCATCTCGTCGGATCGGGCGTCTCTCCTCCACGTCGCCGCTGTCTTGCTGCCTCTGTCGACCGGCGCTGCCTTCTGCTTGATCGTCGACATCTGGTCCGATCTCCCTTCTGGTCGCGTCGCCCTCTGGCCCGATCTCTGCAAATGCCGTTTGGATCCTCCAACTGTTCGTCACCAATCAGCGGCGCCTTCATACAATCTCCAATTCCCTTCGACTGACCATACGCAATCTGGATTGGAGTCTCTTTTTTTGTTTTGATTTTGTTTGTGGTGGATTCCAGTTCGGTGAAAAGTGCCATTTGTGGGTACAATTGTTGAGTTCAGCTTTCAATTGTGATTTAACCTATTCACACTGACGTGGTAGAGGCTTTGTTTGTGGGGTTCAATTTGCTACTATTATCAGTTTGTTTGTGGGTTAAATTTCTACTACCCATTGTACTTGGCAAAAAGTATCAATTGAATTGTGGTACAGTGCACTGTTTGGGGTAGTGCTTTGGTAAACAAAGTTAGATTATTTGCTTTGGAATGGCTAGTGACAAAAAGGTATTCTCGGGTATTGCTTCTTCTTCAGCACCACCACCAACCAAGCAATCAAAGGGTGGTCAGGGAAATGGTTTGCGTCGTCGTCAGTCTAGCTGCAACGGATACAATCAGACTCAGCAATACTCCCAACAGTATCTTGCACCGCCTGCCTCTCCTCACGGCAACTGGGTGTGGTGTTCTGCCCCATCGTCCCCGACTGTTCAGTCGGGCCCATATCCCCCGACACCGGGTTGGACACAGTCAGGACCCTCTCAGCCTACAATTACGTCAGGTATTCTTGGTCCAGGACCGTCTCAGCAGGGCCTCACAGTCGCTTCTGCCTACCCGACTGCTACTGATTTGGGATCTCAGTTCTCTGGCATGACACTCAACGTTCCGGATCAGACTTGGTATCTTGATTCCGGCGCATCTGCTCATCTCACTCCGCAGTCAGGTATACTCTCCTCTCTCTCGTCATCTTGTCCTTTTCCTAACATACTTGTGGGAAACGGCTCTAGCATTCCAGTGAAAGGATCTGGCAATCACACCCTTACCACCAACTCCCGTTCCCTTCACCTTAGAAATGTCTTACTCACCCCAAACGTTATCAAAAAGACCGACATTCTGCTCATTTCTGTTCGTCAATTCACTACTGACAACAATGTTTCCGTTGAGTTTGACCCTTTTGGTTTTTCTGTAAAAGACCTCCAATCGGGAGCTCTTTTACAGAGGAGCAACAGTGCGGGTGATCTCTATCCATTCCAGTCTGTCCCACCACCGTCGCCTGCTCTATCTTTTGCTGCCTTTCCTGCTTCCGTTTGGCACAACCGCCTTGGTCATCCCGGGCGTCTAGTTTTAGATTCGCTTCGTAGTAGTCATTTCATTTCTTGTAGTAGGCAGAATTCAGAAGCTCTTTGTCATGCTTGTCAAATTAGTAAACACGTGCGTTTGCCTTTTTCACCATCTACTTCTTCTACTTCTAGTCCATTTGACATAGTTCACAGTGATCTATGGACATCTCCGGTCTTAAGCAAATCTCACTATAAATACTACCTACTACTCTTAGATGACTATACCCATTTTCTCTGGGTTTTACCACTTAAACAGAAAAGCGAAGCGATATCAAAATTTAAACAATTCACTACCTTCGTACAAACTCAATTTGAGCGACCCATCAAAACTTTTCAATGTGACCTTGGTGGAGAATTCGATAATGGCTCTTTTCACTCCCACGCCATTAATCATGGACTTGTCTTCCGGTTTGCGTGTCCTCATACGTCATCTCAAAATGGCAAAGCTGAACGCATGATTCGTCGAATCAATGACATCAGTCGTGCCCTCCTAGCTCAGGCCTCCCTTCCAGCCTCTTTCTTGGTTGAGTCTCTTCTGACTGCTGTCTACCTTCATAACATTCTTCCCACCAAAGTCCTTGGCAACAATATTCCTACTGTTTCCCTCTACCATCGCTCACCATCCTATGAGCATCTCCGCACGTTCGGATGCTTGTGTTACCCGAACCTCTCTGCCACCTCACCTCACAAGCTTGCACCATGCTCTGTTCGATGTGTCTTTCTGGGGTACCCTCTTAATCATCGTGGGTACAGGTGTCTAGACTTGAGTACTGGTCGGGTTCACACTTCCCGTCATGTCACCTTTGATGAGACGGTGTTTCCTTTCTCCACTCCTGGGTCTGTGTCTCCCTCTGTCCACAGGACGTCTGATCCCGATGACTGTCTTCCGTCTCCCCTTTTCACTCATCGTGCTCATAACCCTGTGGCACACACACCCTCACCCACCCCTCCTAGGACATCCATATCACCACCCGCACCTACTAGGGCACCCACACAACTTTCCCCGTCCAGGACCCTTGTGGAACCTTTTCCTCAGCACTACGTCCGTCGATCTGTGTCCACTCGCCCTCCTCCTGTACCCTCTGTGCATGTGTTACCTGACCCCCCTGAGTCACCCACACCGAGCCCAGTGGCCACTTCTCCTCCCCATCTCTCTCCTCAGATGACTACCAGATCCATGCATGGCATAGTCAAACCAGTCACCCGTCTCACTTTAGCGGCCCAGCCACCAGACCCCATCTCGCCCCTTCCCAAATCCCCCATCCTAGCCTTGTCGGATCCTCACTGGAAAGCGGCCATGGATGATGAGTTTGGAGCTATGGTTACGAACCACACTTGGGATTTGGTTCCTCGCCCGGCAGGGGCTAATGTTCTTCGATCTATGTGGCTCTTTCGCCACAAGTTTCGCGCAGATGGTAGTCTGCAGCGCTATAAGGCGCGACTGGTAGCTAATGGGAAGTCACAGATGGTTGGGATTGATTGTGAGGAGACTTAAAGATCGGTTGTCAAACCGACCACCATCCGTACAGTTCTCAGCATTGTTGTCACGCGCTCTTGGCCTATCCGTCAGCTGGATGTCAAGAACGCTTTTCTTCATGGTGATCTCTCTGAAACGGTATACATGCATCAGCCCCCTGGCTACCGCGACACACGCCATCCTGACTTTGTTTGCCGGTTACGCAAATCCTTATATGGTCTAAAGCAGGCTCCCCGTGCTTGGTTTCAGATATTTGCCACCTTCCTCACACAGACTATCGGTTTCTCTGGTTGCTCGTGTGATGAGTCTCTCTTCGTCTACAGTCGTGGCTCGGACATCGTCTACCTCCTGCTCTATGTGGATGATATCGTCATCACTGGGTCGTCTCCGGCTGTCTTGGATCAGATTGTCTCCCAGCTCTCTGGAGAGTTTCCTATTACTGACTTGGGCCATCTGCATCACTTTCGGGGCATTGCTGTCACCCGTGATTCGTCCGGTCTGTTCCTGTCTCAGCATCAGTATGCGACCGACATTCTTCGTCGTGCCTCTATGTCGACCTGTAAGTCTACTGCCACCCCTGTTGAGGTAGGAAGTAAACTCACAGCTACATCTGGCCCACCGGTTGCTGATCCTACATTATACCGCAGCCTTGCTGGGGCCTTGCAGTACCTCACGTTCACTCGACCAGACATCCAGTATGCAGTTCAGCAGGTTTGTCTCTTCATGCATGACCCCCGTGAGCCGCACTTTCATGCCCTGAAGCGTATCTTGCGCTACATCAGTGGGACACTTCAATATGGTCTACGGCTCTCTGCCTCCGCTGCTGATTCCCTCACCGCCTACACTGACGCTGATTGGGCTGGTTGTCCGGACACGCGCCGCTCTGGTTGTGGTTACTGTGTCTTCTATGGAGACAATCTTCTGAGTTGGTCGTCCAAGCGACAGGCCACAGTCTCTCGTTCTAGTGCTGAGGCTGAGTATCGCGGTGTTGCTAACGCCGTCTCCGAACTCTGCTGGGTTCGGAATTTACTTCTTCAGCTTCGCGTCACCCCGCCTCGGGCCACCGTCGTGTATTGTGACAATGTGAGTGTTGTCTATCTCTCTGGTAATCCTGTTCAGCATCAGCGCACTAAGCATGTTGAGATTGATCTACACTTCGTTCGTGAGAAGGTTCGTTTGGGTCAGCTTCGCGTGTTACACATTCCAGCAGATTATCAGTACGCCGACATCTTCACCAAGGGTCTTCCTCGGCCCTTGTTCCAGCGCTTTCGTTCCAGTCTCAGTGTTGGCTTACCTACAGTTTCGACTGCGGGGGAGTAATAGTCGAAGGACGTTTTAATACGTACCTCACTTAGTTGAGGACTATGTTTGTAATTAGTGTGTAGTGTTTGTAATTAGTCTATTTAAACATTATGATTATTGAAACAAAGCAAGGAAGATTTCTCCCACCTTTACTGACTTCGTTGGAGGTCTTTAAACTGCTCATTGTATTAGGGCTTTATACCCCAGGATGATGCCTTAGTTGTTTTATCAGTTTTCAAAGGATCTTTATCTTTCCACAATCCAACCTCATGTAGGATGTAATCTAACCCCACAGGACTGTAACACCACTCATCCCCTTTCACAATGTAATCCCTTTATCTGGAAGAACATGGCCAATGGGCTCAGTATTCTCCTTTGCGGGTATCTTCGACTTTTAGGTGAAGATCTTCTAAATTTCTAAATTTTGTGTCCTACAATTTTTTTAAGGAAAATGGATTTGTTCTTACAACTGGGATAAGAAAACTCAAAAGTTGAAATAAGATCGTACAAGCAAAAATTAGACAAGTAAAGATTTTTTAGAAGAGAAAGGTGGTAAAGATTGAAAAAAAAAGTGATGGTAAAAGAAGAAAAACATTGTAAACTCGTCATTACGACTAATGTCGAGGCTATTATTTTACACCAACAGTTTAGGACAGTAAATAAAAGAAATAAAAAAGCAAAAAAGTTCAGCATTAATTATAAAACTCCCAAAGTAAAGTCTGTTTTGGTACAATCACTGAATAGGGCTCTTATCCAGAGCAAGGCGAGAATCGATGTCCTTAACCATCTCAGCCGCAAAGTTGAGATAGTTAGTTGGATCAGGGACGGCCTCATTCAATTTTTCGTATTCATATGCCACTTTTACAGACGCTCCATCACCACCATCATCAGATACATGATAGGTGTTGCTGAAAGTCTTGTAATTCTTGAGGACATCTCCATCGACAACGTGAAAAGCAAAGGATCTGCTTTCATCGTCTACTCTTTCCATAGTCGTGTTGATGGACAAATGACCATGACCTGCAAATTCAGATGATCAGACCAGCCCTATTGAACATGTATGGGCTGATTAATTTTCACCTCAAAACTATATATATAGCTACCAGACTAATAATCCAGGATCGTATAACTTTATGTTTCTGTTGTGGACATATAACATGTGGAATAAATATTTTGTTGCCTTACCAAGGTTGTAAGTCCATTGGATTTCGGACCCAGGAGTCACCCAATCACCGGTTACCAAGCTAACAGTGGATACAAATTGAGGAGTGTAATCGGGGAGGCTATGGGCTCTGCTCCTAAAGAGATGAAAAAATTTGTCAGCAGAAGAATTGATCTTCACTTGAGTCTCCACCTTACCAAGTAAAGCCATACCGTTTGGTTTTGTCTTGAGGTAAAATTATGGGTGTCCTATAACTGCCTTTAAATAGATGAGCATGTGATGCGAAATTTTGGGGAGGCCCATTTCATATGATGCAATGGAATACGATGCACAAATGGTTACCCTCCCTTCTTATTCCTTTCTTCAAAACCACAAACATCCAATACGCTTTTGCTATGGAATGTTAACAACTTCTGATAAGATTCGGCCACTTGGACAGTACGAATACCAATTCAGAAGAACAAAAAATCTTAAAGGAAAATGTTGTGAAATAAGTAGGATTTCCAAATAGTGTAAGTTTGAGTTTGGGGTTGGGCAAGCGTACATTGAATTGAACTGAATTGAACACGGTGCGAACAGAAAACGTAACATCGCAGATTTGTATGAAACTAAAACTACAAACACTATTTACAGAGGAAAAAAGACGAGGAAGACCAAAAATGGATGAATGAAATCTCATTAATATAACCCCTAATCAGTATAGTTTATATAGTGAGGGTAATATTAAGTTAGGTCTTTCATGTGTAGTATCATCGATTGGTCAAAAAAAAAAAAAAAAAAAGAAAAAAGAATGTGTAGTATCATCATAATACAAACTTAGTCCTCCAACATAGGGATAATACAAGAAATACCCAAATACAACTATTGTGTTTTTATCCTCCCTAAAATTTATAGGGCTGAGATTGCAGTTGTAAATAGTTCCAAACATGGGCTAAGTCCGCAATCATGTGGACGCATCAGGAGTCTGTAGCTGGCTACCTCACCATGCCTTATGCGCCCCAAATCATGTCATGTCAGCACGCAGGGACCTGGAAACAGAGTCCCTCACAAATCGCAACTCGCACGGAAACCAGGGGACTTAATAGTTTGGTTGTCTTTAGGTAAAATTATCGATGTCCTGTAACTGCCTTTAAATAGATTAGCATGTGAGGAGCTTTATTTCGGCGAGGCCCATTTTATATGATGTGATGGAATACGATGCGTAACTGGTTGCCCTCCCTTTTTATTCCTTTCTTCGAAACCACAAACATCGAATACGCTTTTGTTATGGAATAATAATAACTTCGGATAAGATTCAGCCACTGGGATAGTATGAACACTAAATCAGGGAAAAAAGAAGAAGCTCAAAGTAAAATGTTGGGAAAATAAGTAGTAATTCCAAGTATAGTGTAGGTTGGAGTTTCGGGTTGGCAAGTGTATATTGAATTGAATTGAGTATGTAGCGAAAAGAAAACATTGTACACATAAATTTTATGCTAATGAAAACAAAAGCGATAAATTCGGAGTAAAAATATTTATTGATGAAGTTGATGTAGCGGATTATAAGCCCTATAACGAATTTCTAAACAGTAACTACAAATCCTCTTATTCTTCTCCTTAAACGTCGAAGGAGGGCTTCGTAGCTTGATCTCAGATCAAACGAGCAGGCGTCATTCGATTTTGGCGAAGAACCCGTTGAAGGTCTTGAAGAACGCGAAGAACTTGCTTGAAGATCTTCAAATTTCTTAAAGAACCGGGCGACGACCTTGATGTTGGATGTATGAACTATTCAGGGCTTTAGTAGCTTGATCTTCAGAGCTCTCTCCTTCTTGCAAGATCGAATTGTGTGATTTATAGCCTAGAGGTGACATCTTTATTGTAGGGTTTTGATCAAGGATGCGCAACGGAAAAACAAATATAATCTATGCAATACCCTCCAAGGATCACAAGTCAAGAGACATAACGATAAGAAGAGAAGAAATCAATAACACACCTTAGGGTTTCTCCTTTGATGACGTCAAACGCAAATTGTGTCACGTTCTCTGTAGTTGATCCACGCCTAGAGTTAGATTCTAGATCTTCCTACTCCTTTGTGCTAGCCCGGAATGAGGAAGAGGAAGAAAAATCACGCAAAACGAGACAACAAGGAGGTTTCGGCCTCCTTGTGGGCCGACGGGGAGGGGCGGCGGCAAGGGGGGCGGGCGAGCCTCTCTTGCTTGCTTGCTCTCTCCTTTTTGTTCTCTCCCACTCAAGTTATTATCAATAAGGTCATAAGTGTGGGAAGGAAGGAAGGAGTATCCTTTATATAGTCCAACAAATCCTTGCCAGCTACCTAAAGGACCCATTCTAGTCCTACTAGAACTCGGTTTAGTCCCTTCCTTGCAAATTAGTCCTACTAAGTTTGCAAGGTGTTGCAAAGTGATCCTTCTAATTAATTAATCCAATTAAGTAATTCCCAAATCTAGTTCAACTCTATATAGCGTGTGACCCCATAGGTTCTATCCAGTTGGTAGCAACAATTTGCTAATATGGAGCGGTTTCTAGCAAAACATCCATTCTAGCCAACTAATAGAATAGTCATCTTTACAAAGCTTGTACAAGTAATTGTCTCATCCCTTTGTCTCTATATCCGGATTGGACACGAGACATACAAGTCACACTCGTATATCCAATCCATAGTTTCTTGATTAATGGGAATAGCCTTATTCGTGCAAATAACATTAATATCCCATATTGATTCATTTGAGCCTGGCCAGATATTCTATAAGCATTATCCCTCGAGTGGCCTAGGATATCTGCTCCCGTTATGTGGGAGGGAAAAAATCTATCTACGTCCACTACGATCTCTAAGCTTGCTTCTTATTGTATCCGGTACACGCCATTATAACTACCCAGTTATGGTGTAGCGTTTAACGCTACCAAAATCATAATAATCCACAACTAGAATATCTAGCGACTTCAAGTCTAAGAATGACAATACCATTGCACCACGAGAAGCATGACACGTTCCAACTGCAAGTGTACAGCTGTCGTGTGTAGTAATAAGCCGGAAATCCGGGTTATCGAACCCAAGGGACTTTGTTTAAATTATTTTATTGTTCTAAACCTTATGTGGGTACGTCGAAATTTGTGTTTTGATCTAATTCTACTAAAATAAACGCAATATTCTCAATTAACCAAGTGAAATAGTTCACGATTAATAAAGAATGAATTTTAGGGTTTTTGTAAAATAAGGAAAAAAAACACCGGGAATTCTCTAGGTTCACTAGGTTGAGCTAAATTTATGTTTTGACTTGTAAAACAACCACGTATCTTTTACTATCAATCAAGCAATATTAAACTTACCGAGTTACCAAGTAAGTTTACTATACTTTAGTCCAAAACAAACCGAGTTACCAAGTCTATTCTAGCTTAAAGCATGCATTAAAACCACAATTCTACTTTAACGATCCTAGTTAACGATGTCGAGTTACCAAACACTGATTCGACTAGGTGAATTATTCAATTTACCGACTAATTCTCACGGAGTTACTGCGTGAAAACCAATTAAGTTTATCTCTACGTTAGCTACTCGCAAAGATAATTGATTAAAAACGTGAATAATCCATAATAATGAAAGATTACGTGAGATTAAGCTAAAACATGAATCACAATCATCAAAACATGATATTTAGATCAAAACCTAGCTACACCAAACGAGAATTCCCAGCAAATAACGTTTAGCTACTCATATTCATACTCAAAACGACAAGTCTCATGAGTTTAAGCATAAAAATCAAGAAAAGAGAAGAGTTGAGAATCCAAACGGATGATCCAAAGCTCCTAAGCTCTCCCAATAGCTCCTTGATCTCCAAAAGATGTGTCTCACGTCAAAAACTACTCAAAAACTCGACCTAACACACTTAAATACGTTACTAGAATGATATAACAAAGTTTCTAATAATTGCAAAAAGACCCCGGACGTTTCTAGCTTTCTGGGCGAACTCTTCGTGCGAAGACCCTTTCTCTTCGTGCGAAGAGATTGTCCCCTCTGTCTGAACTCTTCCTGCAAAAGTCCTCCTATTTTGAGACAGCATCATGTCACAGGAAGAGAACTGAAATTTTGGCTAAGTCTTCTCTTCGTGCGAAGACCTTTTCTCTTCGTGCGAAGAGTTCCTGCCTTAGCTTTTTTCTGGCTCCTTTTCTTGAGTTCTACTTGCTTTCTTTGTTTCCGAAGCTCGTTTCTTCACCACCTTTGATCCTCGCGTCCTATTTCCTGCCAACCACAACACGAAACACGAACCCGCGATCATATCACTATAAAAGCAACAAAATATACGAGAAATGCCCGGATTTAACGATGAACGCTCAAAAACTCAATTTTCACAATTTAAGCACAAAACGCTCAAAGACGACCAAATTCTCCATGATAAGCACGCAAAACATAGCAAAAATAAGGAATAATATAACTCCAAAACGGAGTTATCAACTACCCCCACACTACATTTTGCTCCCGAGTAAATCCTCAAGCCAATTCTCACAATCTCATCTCATTTCCTCAAACCTTTCCCGATTTCCAAACTTTCTTTGCATACATACCACATTTGCCATTGCATACTTATCACACACCATTTGCATACTTAACCATTACCAATTGCATACGAGTCCGAGTAGATCAATTCACAAACCATCCTTTTTACTAGTCGACACGACTTGATTATATACAATGCACCTATATGCAAATGCAATATTCACAATGCAAGTATTGAAATAACAAAAAAAAAAAAAATCTTTTCTTTTGAGAGATTGGGCAATCTCCATTAGCTCAAACCGATTCACACGAAGCGATGAGAAATCTAGACACAAGGAATGAGTTGAAATCAAATTCGACAACACGAATTCCCCCTAGCTAGTATAGAGAACCTAGCTTTACTAAGTACAAGAACGCAATACCTGTTCATGTGTGCCACAAAATAAGAGGCTACGCTAGGCTAAGCCACGTTCAAAGTCCGAGCTCCTAATCTGCTAACGGGTTTAGAATGATGAGGCTTTAGGGACAAATAGGATAATAATCAAGCACGAGTCCTAAAGCGTCACATTCTCACAAATACCACTTCTCACACACCCTCACAACAATGATAGAAACCAAGCCCGAAACTCACCATCTCCGGCCCTCGATCCCCTCACACCCCGGTACAATTACGATCCCCGCAGCTATTGTCATGAATGATGTATAAGCCAAAATTTCTCGTTCGTGAACTAGTTGCTTCTCCACTCGTTCTTCCTCAAAGCTTCTCATTTTTCTTTTATTCACCTCTCCTTTTTTTCTCTCTTTTCTCTTTTTTTTTTCATTTTTTTTTCTTTTCTTTTTTTTTGTTTTTTCTGATTTTTTTTTTATCTCTCAAATTCCTGCACAATTTCCTCAATATCCGTCTCGAGTGGTCTTCCAAGTGTCAAGCTAAAAATGATAATAAGGGGAGAAAAGAACACGATCAACACGTATGAAACACAAGTAAATGTCTCTCCCCCTAACTCGATGAAATCCTCGGTGTAACCAACGAAGCCGCTAACACAATAAAGCACGTGTGGGGATGGAGTCGTCGCAAGCTCAATCTCGATGTCCGAAGTCAAAATTCGACACCCCCACACTCAAATGTAGTCCTCTCCCCTCTCAAGTAGCCAATCACATATATGTCTCGTGCCTAATCCAACCAAACCTCCTACACCATGATGAGTAAGATCCGGTACCTAGCACGATCCACCTATTAAATTCCCCCAACCCAAGTTTTGTGTGTATTAGATGGTACACACTCACGGCTCTCCTCACTCGTGTCCATGTTGTAATGCCATGGAACACCGCCACACCGAAGTGCGCAAGCCTAATCTCACTCACCCTCGCATTCCCCTCGAAGATCACAAATGAAGTGCATGCGATATGTAAGACTCACACAAGTATAGCATGAAGTACTCCCTCATCGAACCCCCTCAACTACAACACCCTCGTGACGCACAAAAGCGGTGATTCTAACCAATCAATGATGAAGGCCAAGAATCGTCACCCTAAGTCCACAGGTTATCAAAGAATCCAAGGTTCAAAACAGGGTTTACTAGTGGTCCTACAAGGTAAGTTCTATAAGCAGTGAGTGCTCTAATACATACCTCGCACAGCTGTTCTGTGTGCCACTACGAGGCGGGTTGGCGACTACCTAAGACGTACACAAGAACGTTCGGCTTGTTTAGCTCACACCTATCTCAACTCTTGTAAGAAAATTAGGCACACACTTTAGATTTGAAAAATTAAGTCCGTGTGTAAAATATGCATGCATTCCCGTAAAGACAGCTTCTCTATACTTACTAAGGGAAACTCACATTGTCACTCTCGATCGCAATTCACGCCCTATGCCTAAAAGTCTCACACTTCTCGATTTTACCGAATTTTCAGCTTCTTTTGATTGCCCTTTCTCAAATTTTTTAATTTTTTTTGGGTTTTCACATTTTATATATATATATATTTTTTTTATAATACCGACACTACATGCACGGCCAACTCGACTAATGACTCGATACTTTGGTGGGATGACTCAACAATACCAAAAAGTGCACGCAAAAATATGAATAATAAAAAGAAAAATAAGGACATAACCAAAAATCTATAACTAAATGATGACACGGGCGATGCAAAGACTCAATACTAACTAGTGAAAAGGGTACCACCACCCCCACACTAGGATGCATCGTTGTCTTCAACGATCACACGAGGACTTAACAATCCTAGTACGAGGGCCACCTCCACAACTCGTCTTCCTCTTCAGAGTACGCGGCCTCCTCGCCTCCGTCTTCATCATCCCCAACTTCCTCGTCCACATT
Source organism: Linanthus parryae (assembly GCA_023055425.1). Taxonomy (NCBI): domain Eukaryota; kingdom Viridiplantae; phylum Streptophyta; class Magnoliopsida; order Ericales; family Polemoniaceae; genus Linanthus; species Linanthus parryae. Next base: position 25,454,111 of record JALGPY010000011.1, on the reverse strand, counting down.
CTCATCAGGCGGGGCCTCATACGCGGTCCCTTGATACCATCTCTCAGTGGTAGGGACAGGTGGCACAAATTCCTCTCTAGGCACTTCAGTCGAGTAAAGCACCCATTCTCCAACCATTTGAACCAAATTACCCAATTGGGCTTGGTTACTTTGAAAGCACTCAAACTGACGCCTCCTCTCTTCCCTATCCACTGTCATGTCCTCTCGCAACTTGTTGAAGGCGGCCTCACCATCAAAACCAGCTCTCTTTACCTCTACACTCTTCCTCCGACCCTTATTCCGCTTCAGAGCTTTGGCCGTGGCGTCAAAATTAGACCATTCTCTCTTGGGGAAGACAGGAATGATCTTGTTGTATTTGGGAATCGCCACCTCAGAAACAATGGCTAAGTGGGTGAGCAAGCAAGTATGTCCCGGGGCCATCTTGTTGTTTCTAGAAATTCGATCCATGATATTACCCCATATGAATCGAGGAATATCAATTCTCTGCCCCTCCCAAAGACACAACGCCATCACACAAAGTCTAAAGGAGAATGTGGGGTTTGAGGTGGTTCCCAAAACCCAATTCTCCAATAACTTACAAATCCATCGAGCCTCCGGTTTTAACTCCCCAGTTGGAACCTTCCATTTAAGCATTGACCCTTTCCTATCCCATGGAGACTTACCTGGCGGAAAACAAAATTTGTTGACCTTGTCATAAATGTTCTCGTCCGACACAACCCGAGAAAAAGCACACGCATCTGCTAGAGGTGGGAATTTAAGTGCAAAAGCGATAGACTCCGGTGTGAAGACTATCCACTTGTTTCGACAGTACACCAACCTATGGTCGCGACTCTCACCATCCAACGCAAACCTATGGTTGACAACAAACTCCCTAGCGATTGGTGCGCTCGAAATTCCGACCAATTCGAACCACTTAAGAAGCCCTTCCCTATCGTAAATGCTCTTAATAGGTGGGGGCATGTCCGTGTGTAATTCGAACTCTTTCTCGGGTTGTCCATGTTTGGTAAGGTAATGGTCATGGTCATAATCATAATGCGCCTCGTGAGTCACGAAGCGATACGACTCAAAGTTCTACTCAGTCAATCTCCTCACATTCACCTTCCCCTCTCTTCTTTGTCTCATCACGGGTCGGTTAGGGAACGGATTTTTTAACAAATCATATTTGGGCGACTCGGGCGCCTCTATGGTAGGCGGAGCAGAACCAGACGCCTCCATAGACGACCCCTCACCCGTCTTTCGCTTTTTCGAGGCCATTTAGCAATACAAGCAAATTTGATGAAAATTTAAACTGTGCACCGTGACAGGAAGTGTGTACAGAATTAAACACGTAGGCAAGCAAGCACGTAGTTCCTAGGACTCTAAGCAATCGCCCCCAAGCGCGCTTCTAAGCGCAACAAAAAGTAAATTGGGCTTTTACTCAATTTGTGCCTAAGACTCGAATAATTAAAGAACTAGTTTGAGAGTGTACCTACGTGCACGGAGCAAGTCTTACGGGCACAAAAATCGCAGAAATTTGACAATTCGTGCTGTTTTGAGGTTGCCAAAAAAAATTGTCAAAAATCCGAATTGTTTGATGCTCCGTACTCCTTGTGAAGTCCCCGTTAGTGTTGCCTTAATGACCGTAAGCTGAATCACACTCCAAGTGGTCCAATTTTTCAATTTGAACTTCGGAACCCTAGTTCTTCCTCCTCTGATTTCTCTCTCTCTCTCGTCTCTCAATCTCACTCAAAGCCACCCTCGAATCCTTGTTCTCCTCTCTGTCGCGAGCAAAACCGTTACTTGGTTGTTGAATTTGATGAAGAAACAAGGTGATGGAGCTTTGGTGTGTCGTGCGGCTATGGAGGAGAAGAACTGGTCGCGGGTTGAAGAAGAAAAATGAAGGTGATGATGAACCGTTCGGGTCTAATGGGTTTAACTTCCCTTTAGACAAATTGACTCAAATACCCCTCCATCAATCCTTAGCCCTCTTGATCTGTTATGGGTAAACTGGACCTTTCGCGCATTCGGGGCACTCTCTTCGTGCGAAGAGAATTTCTCTTCGTGCGAAGAGAATGTCCAGAATGCCTCCTTCTTCTTGTGAGAGTCTTCTCGTTTTGAGACAGAAGACTGTCACATGAAGATTTTTTTTTCTAAGTACAAACTCTTCGTGCGAAGAGTTTTTCTCTTCGTGCGAAGAGAACTGACAGTGCTTTAAAATTTTTCTCTTTTGCTTGATTTCCTTCGACTCTTTACTCGTTTCTTCGAATCTTCATGAATCTCCTCGTCCTCGAGATCCCGTGTAGATGATAAAAGATTCCCAAAGTCCGGGGAATATTTTATTCTTCAAATTCATGCACTCGAAGATCCGTTGAAAGTTTCTGGATGTTTTAAGCCGCTCGAACATCCTTTTTTCGCCATTTCACTCGTGCCTTTGCTTCTTCATGAATCTCCTCGACCTCGAGATTCCTTTTGCATCATAAAAGATTCCCAATGTCCGGGGAATCCTTTATTCTTCAATTTGACCCTTCCAAAGACCCGTTTGGCAATTCCGGATGCTTTTTCGACGCCTTTTTGCCCGCGGAACATCCTTTTTGGCCTAACTTCTTCGTCCGGACTCCGATTTACGCGATCCACCCGTCCACAGAAAGCTCTCGACTACCCCCACACAATGACACTCTTCAATTCTGCTTTTAGCCAGTTCTTCAAAATATGACCTCGTAATCCGTGCCAGTGAGCTAGCTTTCTCCGTTGATTAATCAAATTCTTGCGTATATCAAGACGGGGAGTCCGGGATCATGATTTTCCTCAATTGATTGTGTTGAGTAAGTGTAGAAATGGCGTCAATCCTCTATTTCTTCATTCCGGGTCCCGATATGCGTTTTGGTCTGCTCTTTCTCGTTTTTCGTGCAATTCTTCACTCGCGCATCAAGAAGGGGGACCCGGAATAGGCCTTCCACCTTGAATTCCTGCACATACTCATTGGAAATATTAAATCCCCTCTCTCGCACCTCTCAAATAAATCAAATAAAAACTACAAAACAGTATTAAAACCTACTCTACAGCAATAAATAGGTTGGGTTGCCTCCCAACAAGCGCTTTGTAATTTAAGGTCGACGGCCCGACCCAGTTACCTCAGAGATTAATTAAATTGCGGGAGTTGCATGAAGCCATTCAATGACTCCAATGAAATTTCCGTCCACGTACGGTTTCGCTCTCTCGCCGTTCACCTTAAACCTGTTCCCATTTGCGTCCTCCACCTCAAGAGATCCCCACGGATAAACTGCGGTAATTGTGTAGGTACCACTCCATCTAGATTTTAATTTCCCAGGAAACAAATTTAGTCTGGCGTTGAAGATCAGCACCCTCTGTCCTACTTTGAAGTCTCTCGGGATGATATGCCTGTCGTGCCACAGTTTTGTCCTCTCCTTATAGATTCTCGCACTTTCATACGCCATCAATCGAAATTCTTCAAGTTCGAGCAGTGCTTGCTTCCGTAGCTCACCTGAGAGCTTAGTGTCCAAATTGATCTTCTTCAAAGCCCAGAATGCCTTGTGCTCAAGTTCCACCGGAAGATGACATGACTTCCCTAATACTAACTGATAGGGAGACATGCCTAAAGGGGTCTTGTAAGCAGTTCTATACGCCCATAAGCTATCATCTAAATGCAGAGACCAATCCTTGCGTCCCGGGTTGACTGTCTTCTCCAGAATCCCTTTTATCTCTCGGTTAGAAACTTCTGCTTGCCCATTCGACTACGGATGATAAGCCAGTGATATCTTATGCGTCTTTACCCCATATTTGCTCAAGACATTGGCAAAGACTTTATTCACGAAATGCGATCCTTCATCACTAATAATGGCTCTGGGAGTCCCAAACCGTGTAAATATGCTCTTACGCACGAATCTCTCTACAGTAGCTCCATCGTTTTTAGGGCAAGACATTGCCTCTACCCACTTGGTCACATAATCCACAGCTAACATTATATAAATATTTCCAAGCGAAGACGGGAATGGTCCCATGAAATCAATGCCCCAAACATCAAAGGGCTCTACTTCCAACACGAAATTTTGCGGCATCTCGTTTCGGTTGGAGATATTGCCGGTTCTCTGACATCGGTCACACTGGTGTACAAACAAATGAGCATCTTTATGTAAAGAAGGCCAATAAAATCCACTTTGCAATACCTTTGCCACAGTGCGCGTTTTGCCAAAATGCCCTCCACAATTCAATTCTTGGCAGTGTCTAAGAATGTCCAAAGTGTCTGGCTCAGCTACGCATCTTCTCAACACGTTGTCAGCTCCCAACCTGAACAAATAAGGGTCATCCCTGAAATAGTGGCGTGCATCTGCGAAAAATTTCTTTTTCTGATGGAAAGTGTCTTTTGGGACAATAATGAGCGCCTTGAAGTTTGCCAAATCCGCAAACCAAGGCACAACTGCTACCACTACCATAAGTTGTTCATCTGGAAAATCTTCTCTAATTGGCACATCTTCTTGTTTTTCGTTCTCCAGTCATGACAAATGGTCTGCAACAACGTTCTCTACTCCCTTTTTGTCCTTGATCACTATGTCGAACTCTTGCATTAGCAACACCCATCGGATCAACCTAGGCTTCGCATCTTTCTTCGTAAGAAGATACTTGAGGGCTGCATGGTCCGTGAAGATAGTAACCTGAGAACCCACAAGGTATGGACAAAACTTGTCCAATGCGAAGATAATAGCTAACATCTCCTTCTCCGTGGTGGCATAATTAACATGTGCAGTATTAAGAGTACGACTGGCATAGTAAATTACATGAGCTACCTTGTCTTTCCGCTGTCTCAGCACTGCTCCCACCGCATAATCGCTGGCATCACACATAAGCTCGAACGGTAAGGTCCAGTCTAGGGTGGCTATAATGGGAGAACTGATCAGCTTTTTCTTGAGCAAATCAAAAGCTGTCCTGCACTCTTCATTGAAATCAAAGACGACATCTTTCTCAAGCAACCCAGATAACGACTTTGTGATCTTCGAGAAGTTCTTAATGAAGCGCCGATAGAAACCCGCATGTCCCAAGAAACTCCGTACCCCTTTGACAGATGTAGGATAAGGAAGCTTCTCGATCACCTCAATTTTTGCCCGATCTACCTCTAAGCCTTTACTGGAGATCTTGTGCCCCAACACTATCCCCTCGGTCACCATGAAATGGCACTTCTCCCAGTTAAGCACTAGGTTGGTGTCAATACATATGTCCAGTACCCGAGCTAGCTGCTGGAGGCAGTCTTCGAAACCATCACCATAAAGCGAAAAAAAACAATGAAGACTTCAAAATTTTGCTCCATCATGTCTGAGAAGATAGACATCATACACCTCTGAAATGTGGCAGGGGCATTGCATAGCCCAAAGGGCATGCGCCTGAATGCAAAAGTCCCATAAGGACAAGTAAATGTCGTCTTCTCCTAGTCAGCTGGCTCAATCGCTATCTGATTATACCCAGAGTATCCATCCAAAAAGCAGTAATGCGAATGACGTGCCAGCCTATCAAGCATCTGGTCCACAAATGGGAGGGGGAAGTGATCCTTCAAAGTGGCATCATTGAGTTTGCGGTAATCCATGCAAACTCTCCACCCAGTAACTGTACGAGTGGCAATCAGATAACGTTTTTCCCCTTCCACCATAGTTATACCTCCCTTCTTAGAGACACACTGCACTCGGCTAGTCCACGTGCTGTCGGAAATCGGATAGATGATACCTGCTTCCAACCATTTAAGCACCTCTTTCTTCACCACCTCCTGCATGTGAGGGTTGAGGCGGCGCTGAAACTGAACTACCGGCTTCTTGTCTTCCATGAGCCGGATCTTGTGCTGGCAAACTGTGGGGCTGATCCCCTTGATATCCGCTATGGTCCATCCCATAGCTGCTTTCCTCTCCTGCAATACCTTGAGAAGCTGCTCCTCCTGTTCCCTGTCCAAACACGCAGAAACAATAACAGGTAAAGTTTCATCAGATCCCAAGTATAAATATTTTAAATGAGCAGGTAACAGTTTCAATTCTAAATCAGGAGCAGTAATAAGAGAAGGAGTAAGAATCTTCCTGCTTCCCTCATTAAAGAGGGGTAGGGGTGAACGCCACCTGGCCTCCATAGCCTGTTCTTTTTCACTCGAATCAAGTAAGGCAAGTTCCTCATACAGCTGCTCCAATAATATATCGTCCTCCTCGTCTGGTGTGTATGCCTCCACACCAAAGCACTGCTCAGTCACTGCATATGCAGGGAATTTCATAGCTTCAAAGACATTAAATGCCACCTTCTCATCGTTAATACGCATAGTCAATTCTCCATTGGCAACATCAATCATCGTCTTTACCGTAGCAAGGAATGGCCGTCCCAATACGAGTGGGACATCATCGTCAGCATCCACATCTAGGATCACAAAATCTGCGGGAAAGATGAGTCCTTCGACTCTCACAAGCACATCCTCCAAAACACCCCGTGGTCGTTTTATAGTACGGTCAGCCATCTGTAAACACATACGAGTGGGTTTTGGATCTCCTACACCTAGTTGCTCAAATAATGATGTAGGCATCAAGTTTATGCTTGCTCCAAGATCACATAACGCTCTACCATGGAACGCATCTCCCAAGGTCACGGGAATAATGTAACCACCCGGATCTTTCATCTTTTTGGGTAGCACTTTTTGCACTACGGCGCTACACTCCTCATTCAGGGTCACGGTCTCAAAGTCATCCATGCGCCTCCTATTAGAGAGGAGGTCCTTGAGAAATTTAGCATATTTAGGCATTTGCGAAATGGCTTCCGCAAAAGGGATATTAATGTGCAACTTCTTGAAGATATCCACAAACTTATTGAAATGCTTGGCATCCTCTTGACTCTTCAATCTCTGCGGGTATGGCACTCGCACACTGTATTCCTCCTTTGGCTTATGTTTCTCATCCGACTTCCTCACCGTGTCCTTTGATTGAGGAATCACAGTAAGCACGGGAATCTCTTCATCCAAGGCTTTTTCAGTGGCCTTAGTCGCCTCAGCTCGCGCATGGGTAGGATATGGGGGATCCTGAGTAGTGGTCCCACTGCGAGTAGTAATAGCCTTCAACTGCTCAGTTGGAGTAATAGTGTTGGAAGGAAGCATACCAGGTGGAAGTCGAGTATTTTGATTGGCTATTTGCCCAATCTGTGTTTCATGGCTTTTTATCGAGGCTTCTATCGCGACAATCTTGCTCTCAATGTTATCATTGCTAGCTAACAATTTCTTTAACAACTAGTTTTTTTCCTGTTCTTCTGAAGATGGAGGTGGTGGAGGAGCCTGTTGCTGTGGAACCTGTCTCTGAGCTTGATAAGGAACATTTGACCTTTGACCTGGCGCATATAGTCCACTATTCGGATTGGCATAACTGAAGTTGGGGTGGTTGCGGTTGTTGGGATGATAGGTGTTTGGCCATTGCTGCTGTCTTTGACCCATGTAGTTCACGTCTTCAATACCATCCCCATATCCCTGATTCGCATCTGCTACCATCTCTCCCACTGACTTCACCTGTGCCGATGGATTCAAATTAATGAAAGCCAAAGTCATCACTGCCATCTGATGTTCAAATTTCTTTTCCACCATGGACTCAATCTTACTAACCAATGCTCCATCTGATTTCGTGTTTCTACGAGTCTCGGACCTCGTGGATTCGCATTTGGCTACATTATCTAGCAAATCACGACATCTCTGTAGTCCCATTCCCATAAAATTTCCTTGAGCCATCATGTCCAGCTCACTAGCAGTCGCCCTGTCCAAAGTATTATAAAAGTAATGGAGGAGTTTATACCATGGCTCTCCGTGAGTAGGGCATCTGCGCAAGAGCTGGTTGAACTTTCTCCACGTGTCTCCCAAAGAATCATCTTCCTGCTGTGTAAACTTAGTTATGTCAGCCATCCGTTGAGCAACCTTGGATGGTGGAAGATACTTCCTGAGAAACTCTCTACTACAATCTGCCCATGTAACTATGATGCCTGCTGGAAGTTCCATAAGCCATGTCTTTGCCTTTCCCGATAAGGAGAAGGGAAAAAGCATGAGCTTTATCGTCTCGAGTGGAACTCTCTGATCATACATGGTAGAAGTGATCTGCTCGAAATTTAGCAAGTGTTGATGTGGATCATCACTCGAAGCTCCAGTGAATAAGCACTCATCCCTAACCATGTTGATCAACGATTGGCGAATTTCGAAATGGGCTGCATTGATCTGAGGCCTGACAATGGTGGGCTGATATCCCTCCGGTGTAGTCCTGAAGTAGTCCACCAAAGGACGCTCATCCTCCTCAGCATTGTTAACTTGCTCCACCACATTCCGACCGTTGTTGTTCCGATTATTGCCCCCATTATTCCCATTGCCACCGTTATTTCTGCCAACTACTTCCGCACCAGGAAGTTATTGTGGATTCGAAGGGTTCATGCGATCAATCATCGCCTGCATCTCAGCCATTTGAGCCCTAAGTTGTTCAGATTCCGCGGCTCTGTTTGCAGCCTCCTCTACAGCAGCTTCTCTAGCTGCTTCCGCATCTTGCACATTTTTGCGGATTCTCTGAAACTCAGCTCTCGTTTCTTCATCCATGACTACTGAGCTTGAATTCCACTTGTCTCTACGCTGTGCTTTTAATAAGGATTCCGGGTCTTCAAACGTTGGATACAAAGGCTCGTCTCTAGAACGGGTCATGCACCGTGTAAATCAACCTGAAATCACAAACCACGCAAAACGTAGGTGAGTAACTGATATAAACAATAAATTAAAATACCTATGGCTAGGAATTATAACTAATTTAGCCGAAGTCCCTGGCAACGGCGCCAAAAACTTGACACGTTCCAACTGCAAGTGTACAGCTGTCGTGTGTAGTAATAAACTGGAAATCCGGGTTGTCGAACCCAAGGGACTTTGTTTAAATTAATTATTGTTCTGAACCTTATGTGGGTACGTCGCAATTTGTGTTTTGATCTAATTCTACTAAAATAAACGCAATATTCTCAATTAACCAAGTGAAATAGTTCACGATTAATAAAGAATGAATTTTAGGGTTTTTGTAATATAAGGGAAAAAACACCGGGAATTCTCTAGGTTCACTAGGTTGAGCTAAATTTATGTTTTGACTTGTAAAACAACCACGTATCCTTCACTATCAATCAAGCAATATTAAACTTACCGAGTTACCAAGTAAGTTTACTATACTTCAGACCAAAACAAACCGAGTTACCAAGTCTATTCTAGCTTAAAGCATGCATTAAAACCACAATTCTACTTTAACGATCCTAGTTAATGATGTCGAGTTACCAAACATTGATTCGACTAGGTGAATTATTCAATTTACCGACTAATTCTCACGGAGTTACCGCGTGAAAACCAATTAAGTTTATCTCTACGTTAGCTACTCGCAAAGAAAATTTAATTACAAACGTGAATAATCCATGATAATGAAAGATTACGTGAGATTAAGCTAAAACATGAATCACAATCATCAAAACATGATATTTAGATCAAACCCTAGCTACACCAAACGAGAATTCCCAGCAAATAACGTTTAGCTACTCATATTCATACTCAAAACGACAAGTCTCGTGAGTTTAAGCATAAAAATCAAGAAAAGAGAAGAGTTGAGAATCCAAACGGATGATCCAAAGCTCCTAAGCTCTCCCAATAGCTCCTTGATCTCCAAAAGATGTGTCTCACGTCAAAAACTACTCAAAAAGTCGACCTAACACACTTAAATACGTTCCTAGAATGATATAACAAAGTTTCTAATAATTGCAAAAAAGACCCCGGATGTTTCTAGCTTTCCGGGCGAACTCTTCGTGCGAAGACCCTTTCTCTTCGTGCGAAGAGATTGTCCCCTCTGTCTGAACTCTTCCTGCAAAAGTCCTCCTATTTTGAGACAGCATCATGTCACAGGAAGAGAACTGAAATTTTGGCTAAGTCTTCTCTTCGTGCGAAGACCTTTTCTCTTCGTGCGAAGAGTTCCTGCCTTAGCTTTTTTCTGGCTCCTTTTCTTGAGTTCTCCTTGCTTTCTTTGTTTCCGAAGCTCGTTTCTTCACCACCTTTGATCCTCGCGTCCTATTTCCTGCCAACCACAACACGAAACACGAACCCGCGATCATATCACAATAAAAGCAACAAAATATACGAGAAACGCCCGGATTTAACGATGAACGCTCAAAAACTCAATTTTCACAATTTAAGCACAAAACGCTCAAAGACGATCAAATTCTCCATGATAAGCACGCAAAACATAGCAAAAATAAGGAATAATATAACTCTGAAACGGAGTTATCAAAGCACTTGTGACTTAACTTAACGTGTATGTAGCCTTATCGGAGATGGGGCAATCCAGTGCGCCATTACCCTTAATGCACACCGATGTGTTGGTTCATGATATCTCCATATCAATCCAACCCCATACTAGTCTATAGATGATTGTCCCATTAATCATTATACTGGAATAGGGATATTTAAGATAAACAACACAATTGTAAATCTAAGGACTTCATTATATTAAATATCCAATAAATAGTACAATGAATTTTCTAGCCATAAATAAATTCATACTAAACTAGATTGCGTCTAGGGCAATTATTCCAACAGTCTCCCACTTGCACTAGAGCCAATCAGGCGCATCTCGTATGCCCAGACTCCTAGTGTGACCTTCATGCTTCCACTGCACGAGCGGCTTTGTAAGCGGATCTGATAGATTCTCATCTGTAGGAATCTTGCATATCCAAACGTCTCCTCTATCGATAATTTATCGAATCAGATGGAACTTCCCGAGCACGTGCTTGGATTTCTGGTGTGACCTGGGCTCCTTTGATTGCGCGATCGCCCTAGTGTTGTCACAATACAACTCAACTGGATCCGCAATGCTAGGAACCACACCAAGTTCAGAAACAAATTTTCTAATCCAAACAGCTTCCTTTGCTGCGCCATTTGCAGCAATGTACTCAGCCTCTGTTGTAGAATCAGCCACCGTCTCTTGCTTGGAACTCTTCCAGCTCACCGCTGCTCCATTCAGGCAAAACACATATCCCGACTGTGATCTAAAGTCATCTCTGTCGGTTTTGAAGCTTGCATCAGTGTAACCCCTTACACGCAACTCTTCCTCACCGACATATATCACGAAAGCATCCTTAGTTCTTCTCAAGTAATTTAGGATGTTCTTGACTGCAATCCAGTGACTCCCACACGGATTGGATTGGTATCTGCTTTTCATACTCAAGGCATATGACACATCTGGTCTAGTACATAACATGGCGTACTTGATAGATCCTATGGTCGAGGCATAGGGAATTATACTCATGCGTTCCTTCTCAATCTCATTGGAATGACAACCACTCTTCGAAAGAGTGATTCCATGTGACATGGGCAAGAATCCTTTCTTGGAATCTTGCATGTTGAAGCGCTTCAACACCTTGTCAATGGACAGCGTGGGACGCCTCCCACTCCACATCTCATGTGGTGTCTTCATGACTGATTTAGGAACACGGTTAATGGTGAAAGCTGCACTTAATAGAGCGTGGCCCTAAAATAATAATGGAAGATCGGATTGACACATCATAGATCGAACCATATCCAATAGGGTTCGATTCCTCCTCTCAAACACGCCATTCCACTGTGGCGTTCCGGGTGGAGTGAGTTGGGACACGATCCCACAATCTCTAAGATAGTCGTCAAACTCTTGGCTCAAGTATTCTCCTCCACGATCCGATCGTAGAGCCTTGATACTTTTGCCAAGTTTCTTCTCTACTTCATTCTTGAATTCTTTGAACACTTCAAAGGATTCGGATTTGGCCCTCATGAGGTACACAAATCCATATCTACTGTAATCATCAGTAAATGTACTGAAGTAGACGTAACCACCCCTGGCAGGCGTGGCAAATGGCCCACACACATCAGTATGTATGAGCGCCAATTGCTCACTAGTCCTCTCACCTTTCTTATTGAAAGGGGACTTTGTCATTTTTCCCAATAAACAAGCCTCACATGTCTCATATGATTCAAAATCAAATGAGTCTAGTAGTCCATCCTTATGTCTAGATACACGTTTCTCGTTTATATGGCCTAAACGACAGTGCCATAAGTAAGCAGGACTTAAATCATTTATTTTAATCCTATTGGTATTAATGTTGTAGACAGGATTGCTTAGATCAAGGACATACAGTCCATTAAATAATTGCGCACTAAAATAGTGAATATTATTCAAATAAAAGGAACAACAATTGTTCTTTTTTGAAATAATAAAACCTTCCTTGTCCAAACAAGAAATAGAAATAATGTTTCTGCTCATTGCAGACACAAAATAGCAATTATTTAATTATAAAACTAATCCTGAAGGCAGAGATAGCTCGCACAAGCCCACGGCCAACGCAGCAACTTTTTCTCCATTCCCAACGCGCAGATCTATCTCCCCTTTAGCCAATCTTCTACTTCTCTTTAGATCCTGCACATTTTGACAAATGTGAGATCCACATCCAGTATCTAATACCCATGATGTAGAGACAGTTAAATTGACATCTACAACAAAAATACCTGGTGGTGGTGGAATCACTATTCCAAGCCTCTTGTCCTCTAGATATTTTGGGCAGTTCCTCCTCCAGTGTCCAGGCTGACTGCTGTAGTGACATTCACCTTTAGTCACGCCTTTGGCAATGCCACCAACAGGCTTAAGGGCAGGTTCCTTGGACTTGGCAACTGACTTGCCTTTGCCCTTGGAGGATGAGGCAAACCTTTTGCCCTTTCCTATCTGCACCATCATAATGCCCTTGCGCTTACCCTTGTTGATGCTTTGTTCAGCTGTCCTCAACATATTGAGCAAATCTGGCAGTGGTTTCACGATCTCGTTCATGTTATAGTTCATGATGAACTGTCCATAACTCTCGGGGAACGATTGCAACACGAGATCGGTTTCCAACTCTTGGCCGACCGGGAACCCCAGTCGGGCGAGATTCTCTAGGTACCCGATCATACGGAGTACATGGGGTCCCACCGGTTTCCCTTCTTTCAGATGACACTTGAACAATGCATTAGAGACCTCATACCTCTCAACCCTTTCCTGCTCTTGGAAGAGCTGATTCAGATGCTCGATCATATCGACAACATTCATGTTTCGTGTTGCTTATGAAGCTCAGAAGTCATGGTGCATAGCATCAGGCAGGCCGCATCATTAGCGTCATCAACACGCTTTTGATACGCCTTTAGGGCTGCAGGCGTTTGGTTCTCATGACCTGCTGGAACTTGCTCCTCTATTGCGTACAGTTTCTTCTCTTGCTTGAGAACGATTCTCGAGTTTCTGTACCAATCAAGAAAGTTGGTTCCAGAGAGCTTGTCCTTCTCAAGGACAGATCGTAGGGAATGTTGTGTACTCGATGAGTTGTTTGCCATTTGGAATTCTACAAAAGGAAGATACGCAAGTTTTAGTATTTGTGAATTTTTGACTATATTCAATAATGGCTAGTTTATCAAATATAGCTCCCACTATTTTTCTACGGATTAATAACCCTCAAGATATTAATGCGGAAAATATCCTTAAATTTTCTAGTGGGCAAAGATCTACGTTTCATCTCCTTATGAGCCTTTTTTGGCAAGTCACCCATAATTTGACTACTATAGGTAGGAAGAATTTCCAATTGCATCCCTTATGCAACTCTTGGTTAAATTGGGCAAATAACTCCTTATTTATCCATCCACATGGATAATCCCAATTGATTGCCTATAGGTTTTAATCATATTAATAACCTAGTTGTGCTCAACCCTTATTTAAACAGTTGCACATTACTAGCTTGTGCCATCACATTCCATCATTATGAACCAAGTAGCCATGCTTTGGCACGCACGAACTTGATAAATCATGATGATAATGAGTGTGTAAATAACGAGAAGGCAAGAACAAAATATTTGAATTTTGAGGGATTTTAAATTCAATTTTTAATTGTTTTTGTTGATCAATATCAACTGATCTATCTATTTGAGTTTGGGCACAACTCCAAATAATAGATCCGGGTTGTGTAATTATCTTATTATCCTAATTGCATGCATCATCCATACACCAACCACAAAATAAGAAGACAATAAAATAAACAACCACAAAACGAAAATAAAATGTGATGTGAATATGGCCTTTTCTAGACTAAGATAATTCCAAGCCAATGGAATTATCTATGAACCCTAAGAGCAAACACATCTCCATGCTTCATCTTTTGGTCCATCCTTCATAGTCATGTGGAATGCTCCATGCTCCATCTTTTGCGTCTCCCTTTGGCTTTGGGCTTCTTCAATCTTGGCTAACAATCTACTCTATCTAGCACTAGTTAAAAACTATACTAAATAAAATAAATCTCACAAGTTGAGAAAAAAATGGCTCGCAGGACATGAAACCCTAATTAATTATTACAATTAATTGATCAGCTCGCAGGCCGTAAACCAAACCACAAAAATTAAACATTCACATCAAAACCACATCCTAATGCCATATCCAATCACCATGCGATATGCACATAAACAGTTAAAATCCAACTTTAACGCGCTTGGTCAATTTTAATTGATTTTCGGATATTTTAGGGTTAAAAAGGTCCATGGGGCCCAACAATCAAATTGCCCGGTCCCAAAAAGATAACCGCAAAGGCCTTGGGTTGGCCGGCCCCTATCCCACGCGGCTAGGCCTGCCCCGCCCCCTAGGCCGAGCCTTGCTTGGGCGGCAAGCAAGGAGGGGCGGTCCCCTAGGGGGCCGAACCTCCTTTGGGTGTTGTTTCCAAAACAACTCCCTTGCTTGGTCCCCAAGTTTGGTTGTTTCCTTGTATGGGAAGAACTCCTTTCCATCGGATGCCCAAACCCTAGATCTAAGATCCTAAAATTTCTCAAACTCACTAATTCATTCATCCAATGCAAAAACTAGGTCTTTCTATGATTAATTATTGACAAATTGCATCATATGCTTGATTTGTCTTGTTTTACGCGATAAACAATAAATTTAAAGTGTAAAACTATCAAAACGTAACACATAAACAACGTTTATGCTCTACGAAATGTGGCTCTGATACAACTGTAGGGTTTTGATCATGGATGCGCAACGAAAAAACAAATATAATCCATGCAATACCCTCCAAGGATAACAAGTCAAGAGACATAACGATGGTAAGAGAAGAAATCAATAACACACCTTAGGGTTTCTCCTTTGATGACTTCAAACGCGAATTGTGTCACATTCTCTATAGTTGATCCACGCCTAGAGTTGAATTCTAGATCTTCCTAATCCTTTGTGCTAGCACGGAATGAGGAAGAGGAAGAAAAATCACGCAAAACGACACAACAAGGAGGTTTCAGCCTCCTTGTGGGCCGACGGGGACGGGCGGCGGCAAGGGGAGCGGGCGAGCCTCTCTTGCTTCCTTGCTCTCTCCTTTTTGTTCTCTCCCACTCATGTTATGATCAATAAGGTCATAAGTGTGGGAAGGAAGGAAGGATCATCCTTTATATAGTCCAACAAATCATTGCCAACTACCTAAAGGACCCATTCTAGTCCTACTAGAATTCGGTTTAGTCCCTTCCTTGCAAATTAGTCCTACTCAGTTTGCAAGGTGTTGCAAAGTGATCCTTCTAATTAATTAATCCAATTAATTAATTCCCAAATCTAGTTCAAATCTATATAGCGTGTGACCCCATAGGTTCCATCCAGTTGGTAGCAACAATTTGCTAATATGGAGCGGTTTCTAGCAAACATCCATTCTAGCCAACTAATAGAATAGTCATCTTGACAAACCTTTTACAAGTAATTGTCTCATCCCTTTGTCTCTATATCCGGATTGGACACGAGACATACAAGTCACACTCGTATATCAAATCCATAGTTTCTCGATTCATGGGAATAGCCTTATTCGTGCAAATAACATCAATATCTCATATTGATTCATTTGAGTCTGGCCCGACATTCAATAAGCACTATCCCTCGAGTGGCCTAGGATATCTGCTCCCATTATGTGGGAGGGAAAAATTCTATCTACGTCCACTACGATATCTAAGCTTGCTTCTTATTGTATCCGGTACACGTCTTTATAACTACCCAGTTACGGTGTAGCGTTTAACGCTACCAAAATCACAATAATCCACAACTAGAATATCTAGCGACTTCAAGTCTAAGGATGACAATACCATTGCACCACGAGAAGCACTTGAGACTTAACATAACGTGCTTGTAGCCTTCTCGGAGATGGGTCAATCCAGTGCGCCATTACCCTTAATGCACACCCATGTGTTGGATCATGATATCTCCATATCAATCCAACCCCATACTAGTCTATAGATGATTCTCCCATTAATCATTATACTGGACTAGGGATATTTAAGATAAACAACACAATTGTAAATCTAAGGACTTCATTATATTAAATATCCAATAAATAATACAATGAATTTTCTAGCCATAAATAAATTCATACTAAACTAGTGTGCACAAGAGATTCTGGCGAGGAGACCTCCGTGTACACCGTATGTAGAGGATCAGAGATCGCACAGGAAGAGTTGGGTTGTGTGTAGGGAGAGAGTAAGGCAGTAGTAATGTCTGAGAGAGAGACAGAGGTTTGGCAGAGCTTCCGCGTATGGCAAGTGTGTTCTCCTTTGTATGGAAAGGTTAACGTCCAATATATAGCAGGGAACATGACCGTTGTAGTGTGGTTAATGCGCCCATTAATGGCGGCTTAATTAGCTTAACTTCAACGGCACGTTCGTCCTCATATGTAGGGACCGTTACAGCACGTTATGCGCGAATACCGGAACCGTTACGAGGTTGACCGGGTTTGACCGGATTGACCGGGTTTATGGAGCTCGTGCCATAAATCTCTCAAAGCAGTCACTAAAGGTCGCGCGCGGGCTTGGCTCGCACGCGACAGGGCTTACTCTAGCCTCCAAACAACTAAGTCCCTACAAGTCCTGTGCAGTGGTATGCGAGGGCTCTGTCTCGCAGCCCCCACATGGATCAGCTCGGCTGGTGATCCTGTGTATGTGGAGCACAATATGGTGTGCTGGATGGTTGCCACGTGGCCAAGATCTGTCAGCTCAGAAAGCACTATCTACATTAGCCCCCTTTCTGCGCGTGAAGACTCATAGCTGTATAGACTTCCATGCGCGGAAACCAACATACGCGTCGCCGCCACGCACCAATTCAAATACGGGTAAGTTCAGCCCCCGTGCGTGCCATTATGACCTAAAACCCCTAGAGTCGTGCCGTTTGGCCTTTAGGGTTTTAGGCGTGACGTCAGCTTGTCCTGTGATTGCGCGATTCGACGGTGACGGTTGCGATTCGACTACTGAAAGGACGCAACCCTTCATTGTTTTTGGATAAATACTTTGTATCCTCCATTGTTGCAAAGCATCACTTCTTTTTCTTTAAAGTGAATGGTACCCGGAGATCTTCAAGAGCAGATTCAGATAATCAATCACCAGTTCAGAACTGCAAATCGTCTTCTCCAACTGTGCATATCCAAGCAGGCTTCGCGAAAACAAGGTTGGCCTTGTTCAATTTCGATTTAAAATACCAGCGTATGCCTTTGAACTGTGTTGGATCTGCAAACCCGTATTACCTGTTGAAACTTGCGAAGAAGCTTTGATCTTCGAACCCACTTTTGCTTTAATCCTTCAATAATAAGGACTTCGGATGTGAGGTTTTGAAATCACTGATAATGCAACCCTCCAATTTCTGAAATCGATAATAGAAATTATTCATCTTTCTTTCCATAGATCTTGAATCTCGAAATTCAAACTGAAGTGTAGCATATTTCTCCCCCCTTTTTCTTGCTCTTCCGCAGGAATGGCCAAGACAAAGGGAACCAAACCCGCCAAGGAAGATGAAGAGATACCCGATCTTCCGCAGGCTTTGTGGCGAAAAGCCCCCTATCTAGGTGGCAAAGATTTCTACCATGCGAGGGTTAAGGCGAAGAGAATGCCTGCTCCTGTCCCAAATGAGGGATTGCTAACACTGACTCCCCCGGTTAACTCAGCCTTGCTCGAGTTAATTGGCTCCGAGGATGTGGTTCGATTGGGAATCGAAAACGGGTACTTCTCCTACACTGCGATTTCTACCCAAGATTTTGTCCAGAAATTGGACTACATGGATGAGTGGTTTGACCACGTGTTGACCAATCATGCTGCGACTCTTGATGAAGCCGGCGTATACTTCGATGTTCGTGCTATGAAGGGTGCTGCCGTGAAGCTGGACCAGTCCATGCTTCTAGACCTTCTTTCCCGCTACTCGCCTGCGACTCACACATTCCACTTTGCTGAGTTCGAGGCTGCCCCTTCACTCAAGGACGTGCATATGCTGTACGATCTTTCTCCCATGGGTAAAGTGGACCCTTTGAGTCCTTTGAGGACGGCTGCGGAGATTGCTTTGTACACGCAGATGGAGGAATGCCTATCGGAGGTAAAGAAAATCTCCACCCAGTGGACCACTACCAAGGCCCTTCCAAACTGGCAGGTGGTTGATACGTCTGCGAAGAACACCTGGAACAAATGGTTGCAGTACTTCTTTCGAGACTATGCGAACAGCAGCATCACTAAGAAGCTTCTGAGTGAGAACCCAGAGGCCGAGAATTATGTGGAGGGTAAAGGCTATCACTTGACCCTTTGTGCTTTCCTCTGTGCATGGTTGTCAAGGTACTTAATTTACGGTCACCTACATGATGGGGTCTTTTACCACATTCTGCCGCTTGCTGTGAGGCTCGCCCTCGGCTAGAGAGTCGCACTCGGACCCTTAGTCTTGGGCACGCTGTACTATAGGCTTGATCAGCTGGTTCTGGCCATGAAAGAGTCGCGTGGTCGCCTCGATATACTGACTTTCGTCAACATTTCCTTTTTGACGATGTGGGTCTTCGAGCGATGGCCATCCTATGCTCCAAGTGCTCTTAAACCCGACAAGTGGTGTCCCCCAGGCGAGACGGAGAAGCGTAACAGTGGCAGGGCTGCGAGGTGGTTCGGAGCGAACAATACCAAGTGAGCTTGGAGCTTGATATGTGACAAGCGGCGAGAGTTCACTACCAGGCCCTATGCCACGCGCATCGAGAACGTGCGATGGTTTCCAAAGCTGTACCCCTCTAAAGGTGTTGTCTTCTCAGAAGAGCTTCTCTTCGAAGTGGGATCGCATTTCCATGAGCGCTATCGCGAGTTCTTTTGCTGGTGTCTACGAGGTTCCCATCCTGCCCTCGCAGAGCATATTCGTGAGCTCACGCCAAGGTATGAGAGGATTACCGTGGACGTTGACCCCACTCGAGTTTCTCCGCAGTTCGGCTTTGATGTAGTGGCACCATCAATCTGGCCCCAGTCCATTATCAGAGGTTGCTATAAGCGCTTGCTAACAAAGGAGTGCAAGACAGTCTTCATGAACAATCTTCCCTTTGAGCAGCCTGCAGGTACCCGCGAGGGTGGTTGTTCCCAGAACTGGCTCGCATACTGGGTCGCCCAGCAAACGAGGATTGAGACGCAGTCGGCCGCTCAGCCAAGCAGAGCTCCCTTGATTAAGAGAAATTCTTTTCCGTTTCGCCCCAATTGCAGTCTCAGCGAGTCTGAGTATGGTTGCTACTCATTGTTGGATCATGAGAACCATTTGTGCCCTGACGTCATTCTGAAGGAAAAGATCGCCGCAGTTAAGAAGGGCGACACGCATGTCGTCAGATATAGTGAGGCATTTGCTAGGGTAAGCAATTTTTTTCCGCGTGCGTTAGGCCTCTTGATTTCCTTATGCTGACGCCTTTATTCTGTACTGTTTGCTGTAGTGTCATGTGCGGAGATTCGCATCTGGTGATCGTTCCAAGTCATTGGTTAACACCATTGTTGCCACTAGAAGGCAAAAACAGTCGTTCCTGCTAGCATGGAGGATGGACTTTGAGGTCGAAACCAGGGTTCGCGCAGTCATGAACGCTTTTGCTGATTCGCTGATAGACAATGCTCCGGCCTCGTCTCCTCCCAGAGATGATCCGTCCCCTCCAGCGACTGTGGCCCCGAGAGCGAAGAGACCCAGGCAAAAGGGAATTACAATTTCTTCCCCCAGAAGTGCTCCAACTTCTCCTCCGGCGAGGTCCCTTTCTGTCAAGGATAAAGGCAAAGGTCGCATGCCCAGCAAAGTGCGGAAAGAGCTCGCAGTTGAGACTTTCGTTCCATTCAACCAGGAGGAAGAAGGAGAGAGGCACGAGCCCAGAGAAAGTGATGAAGAAGAAGAAGAAAGAACAGTGGTGATGCATGAGGAAGAATCAGGAGGTACCTCCGTCACGTTTCCTTTCTCATTATCGTAATTCTTTTGCAATTCTTTCTTAAACCAATCATTTCTTCGCAGATGATGATGAGATCATCGGTGGCCTTTTGGCCAAGAGACAAAAGAGAGATACCCATTCTGGCATTCCAGACCATCCCATAAGCGAGGAAGTTCTTGCTGAGTCCAGGAAGACAGCCCCGGAAGCTGCTGAAAGAAGAAGGCAGCGGGAAGAGGAGGAGCTCGAGCGTGTGAGACAGCGGAGCCTCGAAGAGCAACATGTTGACGACTTAGTGCGTTCAGTTGACGAGGAAGATGTGCTTCCCGAAGTAGTGACTCCTCAGGCGGAGGAGGAGGATGCGGTTCTAGAAGAGGATGCAGCAGCCCTGGAGCAAGCCCAAGCAGACTTTGAAGAAATCGCAGGCGGCGATAAAGGTGAGATCTTCAACCTCGCAGTAACTTATAGAGATGTTATTGTGGGTGCGTTAAAGCATGGTGTGTCAAAGGCTGACATTCGCCGTTGGCTAGTAGGCAAGTGCGGAGAACCTTCAGGTAATCATTTGAGCGATATGCATGTACTAGACCTTAGCAACTTGAAACAGAAACATGACAGGTTTCTTCGCGTCCCAGGTCACGCTCATTTTAAGGACCTGCTTAATGAGGACACACTAATAGGGCATGGTTCCACGTCTTTAGTGTATGACGAAGATACTTCAATCCCACCTTCGCGTGGAGGTGCTTGCTCTTAGCTTTAGTAAAGATAGTAAAATAACTTATAATACGAGTTACTTCATACTATCGCATTTAATATCGCAGGCAATGCTGAGGAACCTGCGCTGGAGCAAAGAAGTCAGCCTTCTGCATCCTATGTTCCGATTCCGAGTTCCCATACCGAGAAGCCCGTCGCAGCTGCTGAATACGCAGGAGAGCCTCTTGAGGACATCATCGAACTTTCTGATGATGCTGAAGCTGATGCTGTGCTAATGGAGGAAGATGCCCATACTGGCGCTGAGGAAGTAAGAACAAGTGCTGCTGATGCTTCCGCATCTGAGAGTGTCCCTCGCCAAGCGACTTCGGCTGTCACTTCGCCTCCGGCGATGACTGAGTCAGCGGCACCTATTCCTGCGTGGAGCTTTTGGGGCTCGCAGGTTGGGAATGCAGTCGCAGCTGGTGCGGTCTATACTCTTCCTCCTGACTACGAGGGGTTAGAGCTCGCAGCTGACAGGAGAGCTATGGAGCGAGGACAGTCTTCGACCACTCCGGCAATGCGCATCCCTTTTCTTCGTGAGATTCTGGAAGGAACTGGTAAGTAGAGATTTGCTGTTTGCATCTCGCATTATTCACTTGCGAGTTTGACATCATAACTTTGCTTTGACATTGCTTTAGGTTTGAAGCAAACTGATGTGGACTGGGTGGTTCGGATGCGCCTCACCTACCCCCAATCATTTGTGAGATCTCTGGAGATAGGGCCCTTCGACAGGAGGCTGTTTCTTACTGAAGCCATTTGGATTTTGGAGCAGCTGTCTGCGGCTACGCCAGCGACCATTTCTGTCCAGAGTGCTGAATTGCTTTGTGGCATGTGCCAAAATCTCCTGACCAAAGTTCAAGGCAGGCTGGGTTTCAGATTTCTTATGAAAAGAGTTACTCTGATTCGCGCAGCCGTAACTTTGAAGCTCGGCCACCATAACCTCGCAGCCGAGAAGCAGAAGGTGGAGCAGCAAAAGCAAAAGGTTGACGAAGCTCTGAAGCTCTATCATGAGATGAATGCCAAGTGCGAGCAACTGAAACAAGAATTGGAGCAAGTAGAGAAGCTGAGCCATCAGTTCGCGCCCCATGACTCCTTGATCAAGAATTTGCTTTGACTTTTTGAATTTTGAAAAATAGCAAGGGAATTAGCTGAAAAATTAATGTAATGTTTGAAACATTAATGTAATGTTGCTAGGGTTTCTCCCCCCTTTTTTCTAACAACAAGAATTGACTTGCCCGTTTTGCCCTTTCCGGGATTTAATAGGATATCTTTGTGCATATCCAAGTATGACATCAGCAATTGATACTCTGCTTGATTTTCGCGATAATTTCTCGGAAGATAAGCACGCTTTCGTTGGGAAGTCCATCCGAATCATGACCATCCGTCATTTATTA
Organism: Linanthus parryae; assembly: GCA_023055425.1. Classification (NCBI taxonomy): domain Eukaryota; kingdom Viridiplantae; phylum Streptophyta; class Magnoliopsida; order Ericales; family Polemoniaceae; genus Linanthus; species Linanthus parryae. The sequence continues at coordinate 25,431,747 of JALGPY010000011.1, read as the reverse complement.
GGATACGCAACTAAATCGTCGTAGCCTTTAGTAGGGTAATTGATCGTTACCGCTTTTCAAGGCGTAAGTGATTGACCTTACCCTCTTTTCGAATTCTGCTGACTCATCTTAGCAACTGAAGAGTCTCCACACGGTCTATATAAACCCTGTCTTTGCCATTTGGGTTCTTCATCCCCAAAAATGTGCTTTGCCGCGAGTCCTTACGACTGCTGGCTTCAACGCTTTTTTTCGTTGATTCATGGCAACTTCGAGTTGTGAATCCTGAGTTTGCGCTTTGTGCTATAGAAATAGTTTCCACGATCCACTTTATGAGGCTCATTGCTCTTTATAACCATCATAAAGAAGATGGAGATGATATCTCATGTGTGTTCGAAGAATTTTCTTCGTGTATTATGTTTGCAGGTCATGTTTCCGGCCGCCTCCCGGTGAGGTGCAGCGCCGAAGTGACCGTGCCACCGTCTCGTAATGAACGGCGGAATTCTCCTCCAGCATCCCTGGAGGTGAACTTATTGCCCCCACGTTCGTGAGCTCAGGGTGGCGAACCACTGCGTTCATCCCCGTCTACAAGGAGCCCTTGCCCTTTGGAGCTTCTGCTTGCCTGTTGAACGCCGGAACCGGTGGTTCCTCAGGCACATCTCATGGGGTGTTGATCTGACAAGGGCCTTGTCAAATACTGGGATCTTGAACGTATGGCTTCATGTGGCTCTTTGGAGCAAGATCCCACTTGCGACAGATGTTCGGCCGCAGATCTGTGTATCGCACTGACAGTGTTAGGACCGTTGGGTTCATCCTTTTCAGTCAGGATTCCCGTGGTGTGTCTCTGCTGGCTTGTCAGCTACTTTTCGAATGTATTGTAAGCCATGTTGGCTGTGTAGTTAGATTTGAGCTTTTTCGCTTGTAAGCTGCTATCTAGACAGATAAATTGTAAGTCTTTTCGACTCATAATGATAAATAGCCTTTTGTATTATCTGCTGTTTTGTTACAACAAAATACAATTTCGCATGCGTTTCGGCATATTTCACCTTGCATAATGTTATGTACACGTTTCGCATTTGCTATCTGCCATATGAATTCGCAGATGTTTCACTAGATCGTTCGAGATCGTATTTTCGCAGTTGTGCCATCTTGGCAGATGGGCTTGTGATTTGCTTTCAGATTCACGTGCTATCATATCAGATAGACCTTTGTAGATCACTTAAGATCGTTTTTTCACAATATTGCTATCACATTTGCATAATGTTGCGATCACCGCAGATAGGCTTGGAAGATCATTTAAGATCATTCTTCGCATGAGTTTCTATCGTAGCAGATAGGCTTTAGTAGATCAATTAAGATCGTTTTTCGCATGAGTTGCTATCGTAGCAGATAGGCTTCAGAAGATCAATTAAGATCATTTTGCATAGGCTGCTATCGTGACAGATAGGCTTAGAGGATCAATTAAGATCGCATTTGCATAGGCTTCAATCGTAACAGATAGGCTTAGATGATCAATTAAGATCGCATTTCGCATGAGCTGCTTTCGTGACAGATAGGCTTAGATGATCAATTAAGATCGCATTTCGCATGAGCTGCTATCGTGACAGATAGGCTTAGATGATCAATTAACATCGCATTTCGTATGAGCTGCTATCGTGACAGATAGGCTTAGATGATCAATTAAGATCGCATTTCGCATGATCTGCTATCGTGACAGATAGGCTTAGATGATCAATTAAGATCGCATTTCGCATGAGCTGCTATCGTGACAGATAGGCTTAGATGATCAATTAAGATCGCATTTCGCATGAGCTGCTATCGTGACAGATAGGCTTAGATGATCAATTAAGATCGCATTTCGCATGAGCTGCTATCGTGACAGATAGGCTTAGATGATCAATTAAGATCGCATTTCGCATGAGCTGCTATCGTGACAGATAGGCTTAGATGATCAATTAAGATCGCATTTCGCATGAGCTGCTATTGTAGCGGATAACCCATTGTTAACAGTTATAACAAACTAAAATGAAGCAAAATTGACATCCAGAAATATGAAGTTTCTCATTTGGGAGAATTCTCTTATTATAACGCTCTCATATGGGAGAGATGAGATTACAATCCTCTCATATGGGAGAGGAGATTGTGTAAATCGTAGCCATACAAGACATTAAGCGACGTTATAATAAAACGCGTGAAATGAGAGAAGTCAGGGATAGTACTTCTTAATCCAGCGCATGTTGACTGAACTCGGGGTTGAGGTTGTTCCGTGCAACCTTCGTATGCTGCAGTAGCCACTGTCAAAGACTTCTGTGACTTCGAAGGGTCCTTCCCAATTGGCTGCGAACTTTGGGTGAGTCGCTTCTCGCATACAGTGGTCAGATGCGCGCAGGACCAAGTCTCCAACTGCGAAATCTCTTCGCTGGACCGTCTTATTGTAAGCGCAAGCGATCCTCTCTTGATACCGCTTATTGGTCCTCTTCGCTTGTTCTCGCTTTTCCTCCAGCAAGACCAAGTCATGATCACGTTGATTTTCGTAGAGTGCGTGGAAGGCTAGCCTTGTCGAATTGACTCTCACCTCCGCAGGTACCACGTCCTCGGCCCCATAACATAGTAGGAATGGTGAGGCCCCCGTGGGTGTCCTTGGAGAAGTTCGGTAAGCCCATAGAGCTATGCTTAGAGAGTCGGCCCACTTCTTGTGGTCATCTGCGACCATCTTACTCAAAATCCTCAACAGCGTTTTGTTGGTCGCTTCGGCTTGTCCGTTTCCCTTCGGGTAGTAGGGGGTAGAACATATTTGCCTGATATTGTACTCCGCTAACTTCGCAGCTACCTGGCGATTAACAAAGGGAGTACTGTTATCTGAAAGAATGGTGTTTGGGATTCCGAACCTGCATATGATGCTTTCCTGGATGAAATTGACCACAGCTAGCGCATTTGCCGTCTTTAGTGGTATCGCCTCCACCCATTTGGTGAATAGCTCAGTTGCAGTGAGAATAAAATGATTCCCGTGTGACGTTGGTCGGATGGGACCGATTAAGTCCAGAGCCCATGTGTGAAATGGCCATGGCGTCCCTAATGCATGTAGATCCACGGCGGGAGCGTGCACTAGGTTTCCTTTGAATTGGCACTCCTGGCAGCGTCGCACTTTGGTGCGGCAATCAACCTCCATCGTGGGCCAGAAATATCCAATTGAGAGGAGCTGCCTGCATAATTTCGCACCTCCTTGGTGTTCCACCTGATGAGAAAGGTCCATGACTTCTTGTGCTTCTCTGCCGTCCAGACATCGCAGCAAGTTGCCCTCGTGACCTCTTCGCCAAAGCAGGTTTTCCTGTACTACGTATCGAGATGCTTTCCTCTTCAATTTCTCGACTTCTTTTCTCGATTCGGGCACGGTGCCCTGGGTGAGAAAATCAAAGAGTGGCTTCCTCCAATCCGTGTCATCATCGGTTAGAGCAATGAGTAGAGAATCTTTGATTAGTGTGCAACTCTCGCACTTCCCTTGTATCAGGGCCGCGGCTGTTGACATGTCTGGCCAATGAATGCCATATCTCTGAGCCTTCCGGTAGATTGACACCTCACTTTCTCCGCAAGCATGTTGGTGAATCTTTTCTAACAACAGTTGTCCCTCTCGCTCGGAGACGCATCGCATGAGTATTCCGCCGGGACCCTTGTAGTAGAGGGTGTTATCATGTATGCAGTACCCCTTGGTGAGTGCCCAGCTTTTACTGCTTGTGCCTTCTGCGATAGCTTGTAAGATTGCTTTTCTCCATTCCGTGTCCTCCATGTGTTCGCTGTCGCACGCATCTTCTATCAATGTTGACGACGTTCGCACTTCGATGGAGATCTTTGCGGGACATTTGTCTGTACTGACCTTAGATCCCAAGGTTGCTAAAGCATCTGCATGCATGTTGTCTGCTCGGGGCTTGTGCTCGTACCTCACATCGCAGAATTGCTGCACCAGCTTTTGTACTAGAGTCCGGTAAGACAGAAGGTTAATCTCCTTCAAACCGTACTCACCCGAGGCTTGCTTGACGATCAACTTGGAGTCTCCCATGACCGTCAGATTACTTACTTCCAAAGCTTTCGCCGCACGGAGCCCCGCAATGAGAGCCTCATATTCTGCTTCATTGTTTGTGACTGCGAAGTTGAGCCTGGCAGACATCTGTATGACCTCCCCATCCGGCTTGGTCAAGACTATCCCAATGCCTCCGCCTTTCCTTGTTGACGAGCCGTCGAAGTGGAGCGTCCAATAGGGCACGTCGATTGCATAGATTTCAGGGCCTTCGAGCTCGTCTTCGATCACGGGCTCGTGGCTGGTGTCGGGGAACTGTTCCAACAGATCCGCTACTGCCTGCGACTTGATCGCTCGCGGTCTCACGCATGTGATATCATATTGAGAGATGGTCATGTACCATTTCGCCAATCTCCCGCCAGGAGTAGTGTGAGTTAGCAGATATCGTATGGGATCGCTCTTGGTGACCACAACCACTTTGTGTGATGCAAAATAGTGTTTCAACTTCTCTATCACAAAGAACAAGGCAAGGCAATGACGTTCGATGTCTGTGTACCTTGATTCAGCAGGCTGCACAATGCGAGAGATGTAGTAGATAGGCCTCTCTTGGCCTTCGTACTCCTGAGCCAAGAGTGCTCCTATGGATCTCCTTGTGGACGTCAGATATAACAGAAGGGGTGTGCGATCATTATTTTGGAAGACGTCAGCAGATCCTTCAACTTTTTAAATGCAGCTTCTCACTCCGGAGTCCAGCTGTATACGGCGTCTTTCTTGAGAAGAGCACTAAAACAGCAGGTGATTTCTGCAATCGCTGGGATAAATCTTCGCAGATATGATAGCTTTCCCAAGAATGTTTTCAAGGCACTTTGGTTACGGGGCGGCGTCATGCCACTGATAGCTGATACTTTCGCAGGGTCAGGCTCGATCCCTTGGCGATGAACCACGCATCCTAAGAATTTCCCTGATGTTACCCCGAATGCGCATTTCATAGGATTCATCTTCATTTGAAAGCGTCTGCATCTATTGAACACTTTCCGTAAATCCGCGAGGTGATCTGCTTCCTGCTTGGATTTAACCACGAGGTCGTCCACATAAAACTCCACCTCCTTGTGCATCATATCGTGGAACAGGGCCATCTTGGCCCGCTGATAGGTCGCACCTGCGTTTTGAGACCGAACGGCATCACTGTGTAGTTGAACACCCCCACCGGAGTGATGAATGCAGTTTTCCGAGCGTCTTCAGGGTCCATCTTGATCTGGTTGTACCCGCTGAAGCCGTCCATGAAACTGAACATGCAATGGCCTGCTGTTGAATCGATAAGCAAATCGATGTAGGGCAGTGGAAAATCGTCCTTGGGGGAGAAACGATTGAGATCTCGGAAGTCCACACAGATGCGAAGCTGTCCGTTCTTCTTCACCACTGGCATGATGTTGGCCAGCCATGTGGGATGATGATTCGGTTCTATGAACTTGGCATCCAGGAGTTTGACAATCTCCGGTTTGGTTAAGCTCCGGCCTGAAGCTTCTAGTGCTCTGCTTTACCGGCTTAGACCCTGGAATGATGTCTAAGCGGTGCATAGTGATGCTTGTATCCAGTCCCGGCATCTCATCATACTCCCATGCGAACACGTCCTTGTATTCAGTTAGGAGCTGTAGCAGTCCTTGCTCTTCCTCGCTTGCGAGGTCCGCACTTAGAAAAACTGGTCTTTTCTTTTCCTCGTTTCGGGCTGAGGAACACTTCTTTTACCTCTTGGTTTTGTGGTCTGGGCCTATCTTCCATGCATTCAGGTGCTTCTTTGAGCTTCTCGTCTGGAGTGCTCTGCATTGGCTCTTTCATTACCGCGATCTGCTCGATTTGATTGATTTTCTCAGGGATATCCCCATGCCCGTGTGAGGACATCCCCGCGCACCTTCATATGCGATAGCACTTCTTCCCATTGGCGTAGAAGTTCTCTATCTCCTTGCCTTCGGGGTCATGCTTTGCAATTCGCTTCAGTGTATACACATTCTTTCGATGGTATGCAATACGCGGCGCCTCTTCGCGTGTAGGCGGCTTTTCTTTGGCATCTTCTCTTGTCACCATTACTCCCGCAGGTGACTCGTCCTTGATGTCCTCCAAGAGAGGAAAAGGAGTAGGATTGAATGGTCCCGGTGTTTGCTCGTCCGCCATCTCGGTGAACCACACCGCCTCGCTAAGATGTGCTTCATCCAAGTTGAATGGATTCGTTGAAGCCGGTATCTCGACTATTCTGTCGCTCCAGATAGCTTTCATAACCTGGTGAGCCGTTGAAGGAACTGCGTCGAAGCAATGAATCCAGGCTCGACCTATGATCATGTGATACGTTGTGTTTGCGTCTATGACATAGAACTTTGCTGAGCACTTGATTTTGCCAATTTGAACGCCCAGGCGGATCCATCCGATCGTCATTCTAGAGTAGCTTCCGAATCCCATCAGCGGAGATGGGCGCCTGACGATCTTGTGGTCGGGGATCCCTGCTAGCTTCAGTGTGTGGAGCGAAACGACGTTGACCACTGCTCCTCCATCGACGAATGCTCGTTTGAACTCGACGCCATTGATGATGGCTGTTACGTACAGAGGCCTCTGGTGGCTCGCATCTGTCTTCTTGTCGCTGGCAGAAAAGGTCATAATCTTTTCTGTAGAGCGAGACGCCCTGATGACTTTCCTGTTGGAGACTACAAGATCCTCCTCGTAGTCCTCCGCTATCCTTAAGATCGCTTTCGTCATTTCTGTCCGGCATTTCTCCGAGAAATTCATCTCGTCGAAGAATCTGCTGAAGCCGTGCGACCCTTTCATCCGGTCGGCACGCTCATCCTCTGTGTCCATGCTGTAATCTTCGTCTTCATGGACCTCGACAATGATGGGTAGACCATCCTCTGCGAATTCTTCCAAGTCTACAATCGAGATCATGGCGACCTCTATGCCTTTCGAGCCTTGCTCCGCATGAGCAGGAAGTGGATTGTTGCGCACATCCTTCCTGTGATCGCTGACGATCAGCTCGCCGTTCTTCATCTTCTGGTCTCATGCAAACCTGAGCTTCTTACATTCCGCTGTGGGGTGCATGACCTTGCCGTGGTACTCGCACCACTTAGGGTCCCTCACCATCTCCTTGGAGGGTATCTTCTCGAGCGGCGGTAGGACACCGTCCTTACGCCACTGCCTGCAGAGGTCGCTTGCCTCCTCTACCGAGCATGGCAGGGGTGGCACGTCGAATTTCACAACCTTCGCTTGCTTCTGGGGTGAAACTGTATTGACCTCAGCTTCGCGTCCCCTCTTGTAACTGAATCTCCCGATCTTGTAGGTGGTTCCGCTCGAAGATCGCTCCGGAGCGTTCTTCTTTTTCTGCCTCTCGACTATAGGCTCGATGTTCTTCGTGCATTCAATTAGCTTTGAAAACGTAGGTGTTTGCAAATTGATGAGCATACCTTTGTATTCATCTCGCATGCACTGCAGGCATATCTCTACGAGCCGGCTTTCGAGCATCGGATCTTTGCACTCCAAGGACTTCGCCCTGAATTTCTTGATGAAAGTGATCCCGTCCTCCTCGCGCTTCTGATACATCCGCGAGAGATGGATCATTGTCACCTTTTCTTCCATCTGGAAGAACTTGGTGTAGAACTTCTGAACCATGTCGTCCCAAGTCTTCATGGATCCGGCTTCCAACGTTCAGTACCACTTGTACGCTACGTTCCCCAAGGATTTTGGGAACTCTCGCATCAGCAGTTTGGGATCAGCTCCGTATGGCCCCATGACATCAATGAAACGCATGACATGCTCATGAGCGTTTCCGTTGACATCCTCGAACTTGTCCCATTTAGGAGCCTTATGCCCCGCCGGGTTGGGCATGAGATAGATCTCCCGCGGGATAGGTGGATCGTTGTCTAGCTTCGGGATAATGGTATCCGCGAATGACTGGTGAGCCAGAATAGTGTCCATGCGCTTCTGCAGAGACGTCATGCATTCTAAAATGCTTCCCTCGGTAGCTGAAGGAGGGGTTGCCGCAGGCGGAGGCGACACATACGCCGCCGAAGGATTGGAAACATATTGACTACTCGCATTGCCCCGGATCGCCGTTGAAGGAGGCAAGGGGTACTGCAAAGTCGGGTTGGATGCCAAAGCTGAAGGCTGAGGAGTGTGAGCAGTGAGAGGCAACATCTGAGCTGTTGACCCCTGAATCGAAGGCAGCTGCGTAGTCGCAGGTGGAGTCTGCAGATTAGGGTTGGGAGGTGTGGTTGACACTCCCAGTCCCGGAGCGATAGGGGCTCCTCCTCCTTGAGGGACGGCGGTGGCTGATGAAGGATTTGGCGCAAGGGTGCCCAGAACGGCCAAGATCCGTTCTAGTTGCGCAGACTGAGCTTTGAGAGCTTTCGCCTGACTTTGGACAGTGGCGTCCAAGGACTCTAGCGTCGGTGTCTCACCGGGAGTGGTAGGAGTACGGCAGGTCTCCTCTCCCGAGGCGGTTTCGGTGGAAGGCGATCTGTTGCTGATATCATCCTCCTGAGACATGGTTGCTTTTGTTGGTAAGTTCACGTCGGGTTCACCAAAATGTGCACAAGAGATTCCGGCGAGGAGACCTCCCTGTACACCGTATGTAGAGGATCATAGATCGCACAGGAAGAGTTGGGTTGTGTGTAGGGAGAGAGTAAGGCAGTAGTAATGTCTGAGAGAGAGACAGAGGTTTGGCAGAGCTTCCGCGTATGGCAAGTGTGTTCTCCTTTGTATGGAAAGGTTAACGTCCTATATATAGCAGGGAACGTGACCGTTTTAGTGTGGTTAATGCGCCCATTAATGGCGGCTTAATTAGCTTAACCACAACGGCACGTTCGTCCTCATATGTAGGGACCGTTACAGCACGTTATGCGCGAATACCGGAACCGTTACGAGGTTGACCGGGTTTGACCGGATTGACCGGGTTTATGGAGCTCGTGCCATAAATCTCTCAAAGCAGTTACTAAAGGTCGCGCGCGGGCTTGGCTCGCACGCGACAGGGCTTACTCTAGCCTCCAAACCACTAAGTCCCTACAAGTCCCGTGCAGTGGTATGCGAGGGCTCTGTCTCGCAGCCCCCACATGGATCAGCTCGGCTGGTGATCCAGTGTATGTGGAGCACAATATGGTGTGCTGGATGGTTGCCACGTGGCCAAGATCTGTCAGCTCAGAGAGCACTATCTACAACTAGATTGCCTCTAATGGTAATCTAGAGGCTAGAATAAGGAATTTATCGAGCACATCTAATGTTACTCTGTATACACCCTATCATACCTCTATATGCAAGCTTATCCACATGGGGGCTGTGAGACAGGGTCACCCGCGATACTAACTGCACGGGAGTTGTAGGGACTTACTGGCTTGGAGGCTAGAATAAGGAACGTCGCGCGAGAGCAACAACCACACTCGGGCGTGACCCTTGGTATCTGTCTGAGAGATCTAAGGCCTACGTGTCCCATAAATGCGGTCGATCTCATGACGGTCCCCTACTTATGCGGATGAGTGCGTAACTGTAGGGTTTTGATCATGGATACGCAGCGGAAAAACAAATCTAATCCATTCAATACCCTCCAAGGATCACAGGACAAGAGACATAACGATGGTGAGGGAAGAATATCAAGTTACACACCTTAGGGTTTCTCCTGTGATGACTTGTAACGTGAATTGTGTCACGTTCTCTATAGTTGATCCACGCCTAGAGTTGAGATCTAGATCTTCCTTCTCCTTTGTGCTAGCCCGGAATGGAGGAAGAGGAAGAAGAAATCACAGAACACAAGGCAACAAGGAGTGGGCGGCCTCCTTGTTGGGCCGACGGGAAGGGGGCGGCGGCAAGGGGGGCATGCGCCTCTCTTGCTTGCTTGCTCTATCTCCTTTTGTTCTCTCCCACTCAAGTTATGAACTAAAGGCTCATAAGTGTGGGAAGGAAGGAAAGAGCATCCTTTATATAGTCCAACAAATCCTTGCCAACTACTTAAAGGACCCATTCTAGTCCTACTAGAATTCAGTTTAGTCCCTTCCTTGCAAATTAGTCCTACTACGTTTGCAAGGTGTTTCAAAGTGATTCTTCTTATTAATTAATCCTATTAATTAATTCCCAAATCTAGTTCAAATCTATATAGCGTGTGACCCCATAGGTTATATCTAGTTGGTAGCAACAATTTGCTAATATGCAGCGCTTTCTAGCAAAACATCCATTCTAGCCAACTAATAGAATAATCATCCGACAAACCTTGTACAAGTAATTGTCTCATCCATTTGTCTCTATATCCGGATTGGACACGAGACATACAAGTCACACTCGTATATCCAATCCATTGTTTCTCGATCCATGGGAATAGCCTCGTTCGTGCAAATAACATCAATATCCCATATTGATTTATTTGAGTCTGGCCAGACTTTCTATAAGCACTATCCCTCGAGTGGCCTAGGATATTTGCTCCCGTTATGTGGGAGGGAAAAATTCTATCTACGTCCACTACGATCTCTAAGCTTGCTTCTTATTATATTCGGTACACGCGTTTATAACTACCCAGTTACGGTGTAGCGTTTAACGCTATAAAAATCACAATAATCCACAATTAGAATATCTAGCGACTTCAAGTCTAAGGATGGCATTACCATTGCACCACGAGAAGCACTTGTGACTTAACATAAATTGTATGTAGCCTTCTCGGACATGGGTCAATCCATTGCGCCATTACCCTTAATGCACACCCATGTGTTGGATCATGATATCTCCATATCAATCCAACTCCATACTAGTCTATAGATGATTGTCCCATTAATCATTATATTGGACTAGGGATATTTAAGATAAACAAAACAATTGTAAATCTAAGGACTTCATTATATTAAATATCCAATAAATAATTTTAATGAATTTTCTAGCCATAAATAAATTCATACTAAACTTTATTGCCTCTAGGGCATTTATTCCAACAGTCTCCCACTTGCACTAGAGCTAATCTGGCGCATCTCGTATGCCCATACTCCTAGGGTTCCCTTCGTGCTTCCACTGCACGAGCGGCTTTGTATGCGGATCTGACAGATTCTCATCTGCATGAATCTTGTATATCCGAACGTCACCTCTATCGATGATATCTCGAATCAAATGGAACTTCCTCAGCACGTGATTGGATTTTTGGTTTGATCTGGGCTTCTTTGATTGCACGATCGCCCCCGTGTTGTCACAGTACAACTCAACTCGATCCGCAATGCTAGGAACCACACCAAGTTCAGAAACAAACTTTATGATCCAAACAGCTTCCTTTGCTGCGCCATTTACAGAAATGTACTCAGCCTCTGTTGTAGAATCAGTTACCGTCTCTTGCTTGGAACTCTTCCAGCTGTCCGCTGCTCCATTCAGGAAAAACAAATATCCCGACTGTGATCTAAAGTCATCTCTTTCGGGTTTGAAGCTTGCATCAGTGTAACCCCTTACACGCAACTCTTCCTCACCGACAAATATCAAGAAAGCATCCTTAGTTCTTCTCAAGTACTTTAGGATGTTCTTGACTGCAACCAGTGACTCTCACCCGGATTGGATTGGTATATGCTTGTCATACTCAAGGCATATGACACATCTGGTCTAGTACATAACATGGCGTACATGACAGATCCTATGGCCGAGGCATAGGGAATTCTACTCCTGCGTTCCTTCTCAATATCATTGGAAGGACAACCACTCTTCGAAAGAGTGATTCCATGTGACATGGGCAAGAATCCCTTCTTGGAATCTTGCATGTTGAACCGCTTCAACACCTTGTCAATATATGTACTCTTACTTAGGCCTAGCAGTCTCTGAGATCTATCTCTATAGATATTTATACCGAGTATATAGGCTGCTTCCCCAAAGTCCTTCATTGAGAAACACTTCCCTAGCCAATCTTTAACAGATTGAAGCATGGGAACGTCGTTTCCAATGAGTAGTATGTCATCAACATACAAGACCAAAAAAGCTACAAAGCTCCCACTAACCTTCTTGTAGACACAAGACTCATATTCGTTTATGATGAAGCCAAACTCTTTGACTACTTCATCAAAACTTCGATTCCAACTCCTAGAAGCTTGCTTCAATCCATAAATGAATCGTTGCAGCTTACAGACTTTGTTTGCTTGCTTTGGATCTTCAAAACCCTCCGACTGTATCATATACACGTCCTCGAGGAGATTCCCATAAAGGAATGCTGTTTTGACACCCATCTGCCAAATCTCATAGTCGTAGTATGCTGCAATTGCAAGTAGGATTCGGATGGATTTGGTCATAGCGACTGGTGAAAAGGTTTCATCATAGTCAATACCATGAATCTGTCTGAATCCTTTAGCCACCAATCGGCCCTTATAGGTAATCACATTACCATCCATGTCGATCTTCCTCTTGAAGACCCAATTGCACCCTATGGGTCGCGCCCCTTCGGGTGGTTCCACCAAAGCCCATACTTTGTTGGTATACATGGATTCCATCTCGGATCTCATGGCTTCAAGCCACTTCTGAGATTCTGGGCCTTTCACGTCCTCTTCATAGGTAGTAGGCTCATCATCTATGAGCATTGTGTCATCGAAATCGGTCACGAGAAGTCCATACCTCTCGGGTTCCTGGCGCACTCTACTAGATCTACGAAGCTCTTTTGTTACCTGAACAGGCTGTTCCACAACTACTTGTGGTTCCTGTTCTTGTTCCATAATCGGTTTAGTGATTTGTGGTTCTTGAATCTCTTCAAGTTCTACAGTCCTCCCACTTGCTTCTTTAGAGACAAACTCTATTTCTAGAAACATGCCAGACCGAGCAACAAACACTTTGTTCTCGGTTGGGTTGTAGAAGTAGTAACCTTTAGTTTCCTTAGGGTACCCCACAAATTTACACTTATCCGACTTTGGCCCTAGCTTGTCTGACTGTAAACGTTTTACATAGACATCGCAGCTCCAAATCTTCATGAACGACAGTGTGGGACGCCTCCCACTCCACATCTCATGTGGTGTCTTCATGACTGATTTAGATGGAACACGGTTAATGGTGAAAGCTGCACTTAATAGAGCATAGCCCCAAAACGATAATGGAAGATCGGTTTGACACATCGTAGATCGAACCATATCCAATAGGGTTCGATTCCTCCTCTCAGACACGCCATTCCATTGTGGCGTTCCGGGTGGAGTGAGTTGGGACACGATCCCACACTCTCTTAGATAGTCGTCAAACTCTTGGCTCAAGTATTCTCCTCCACGATCTGATCGTAGAGACTTGATACTTTTGCCAAGTTGCTTCTCTACTTCACTTTTGAATTCATTGAACATTTCAAAGGGTTCATATTTGGCCTTCATGAGGTACACAAAATCCATATCTACTGTAATCATCAGTAAATGTAACGAAGTAGACATAACCACCCCAGGCTGGCGTGGCAAATGGCCCACACACATTAGTATGTATGAGTGCCAATTGCTCACTAGTCCTCTCACCTTTCTTATTGAAAGGGGACTTTGTATTTTTTCCCAATAAACAAGCCTCGCATGTCTCATACGATTCCAAATGAAATGAGTCTAGTAGTCCATCCTTATGGAGTCTAGATACACGTTCTCGTTTATATGGCCTAAAAGACAGTGCAATAAGTAAGCAGGATTTATATCATTTATTTTAATCCTCTTGGTATTAATGTTGTAGATAGGATTTCTTAGATAAAGTACATACAGTCCATTAAATAATTGCGCACTAAATAGTGAATATTATTAAAATAAAAGGAACAACAATTGTTCTTTATTGAAATAATAAAACCTTCCTTGTCCAAACAAGAAATATAAATAATGTTTCTGCTCATAGCAGGCACATAATAGCAATTATTTAATTCTAAAACTAATCCTGAAGGCAGAGATAGCTCGTACACGCCCACGGCGAACGCAACATCTTTTGCTCCATTCCCAACGCGCAAATATATCTCCCCTTTAGCCAATCTTATACTTCTCTTTAGATTCTTCACATTTAGACAAATGTGATATCCACATCCAGTATCTAATACCCATGATGTAGAGACAGTTAAATTGACATCTACAACAAAAACACCTGGTGGTGGTGGAATTACTATTCCAAGCCTGTTGTCATCCAAATATTTTGGGCAGTTCCTCCTCCACTGTCCAGGCTGACTGCAGTAGTGACACTTACCTTTGGTCACACCTTTGGCAATGCCACCAACAGGCTTAAGGGCAGGTTCCTTGGACTTGGAAACTGACTTGCCTTTACCCTTGGATGATGAGGCAAACCTTTTGCCCTTTCCTTTCTCCTCCATCATAATGGCCTTGCCCTTTCCCTTGTTGATGCTTTGTTCAGCTGTCCTCAACATATTGAGCAAATCTTGCAGTGGTTTCACGATCTCGTTCATGTTATAGTTCATGATGAACTGTCCATAACTCTCGGGCAACGATTGCAACACGAGATCGGTTGCCAACTCTTGGCCGACCGGGAACCCTAGTCGGGCGAGTTTCTCCAGGTACCCGATCATACGGAGTACATGGGGTCCCACCAGGTTCCCTTCTTCCAGATGACACTTGAACAATGCCTTAGAGACCTCATACCTCTCAACCCTTGCCTGCTCTTGGAAGAGCTGCTCAGATGCTCGATCATATCGACAACATTCATGTTTTCGTGTTGCTTCTGAAGTTCAGAAGTCATGGTGCATAGCATAAGGCAGGCCGCATCATTAGCGTCATCAACACGCTTTTGATACGCCTTTAGGGCTGCCGGGGTATTGTTCTCTGGACCTGCTGGAACTTGCTCCTCTATTGCGTACCATTTCTTCTCTTGCGTGAGAACGATTTTCACTTTTCTGTACCAATCAAGGAAGTTGGTTCCAGAGAGCTTGTCCTTGTCAAGGACAAATCGTAGGGAATGTTGTGAACTCGATGAGTTGTTTGCCATTTGGAGTTATACAAAAGGAAAATACGCAAGTTTTAGTATTCATGAGTTTTGACTATATTCAATGATGGCTAGTTTATCAAATATAGCTCCCACTATTTTTCTACGGATTAATAACCCTCAAGATATTAATGCGGAAAATATCCTTATATTTTCTAGTGGGCCAAGATCCATGTTTCATCTCCTTATGAGCTTGTTTTGGCAAGTCACCCATAATTTGACTACTTTAGGTAGGAACAATTCCAATTGCATCCCTTATGCAACTATTGGTTCAATTGGGCAAATAACTCCTTATTTATCTATCCGCATGGATATTATCAATTGCTTGTCTCTAGGTTTTAATCATATTAAACACCTAGTTGCGTCCAACCTCATTCTTAAACAATCTGCACATGAGGTGTGCCATCGCACCACATCATTATTAACCAATTCGCCATGCTTTGGCACGCACGATCTTGGGAAAACATGATGATGATGAGTGTTTAAATAACGAGAAGACAAAAACGCAATATTTGTTTTTGAGGGATTTTTCAATTCAATTTTAATTTTTTTTGTTGATGCATATCAACAAATCTATCTATTTGATTTTGGGCACAACTCCAAATAATAGATCCGGGTTGTCTAATTATCTTATTATCCTAATTGCATGCATCAACCATACACCAACCACAAAATAATAAGACAATAAAACAAACAACCACAAAACAAAATAAAATGTGATGCGAACATGGCCTTTTCTAGACTAAGATAATTCCAAGCCAATGGAATTATCTATGAACCCTAAAAGTAAACACATCTCCATGCGTCTTCATCTTTTGGTCCATCCTTCGTAGTCATGTGGAATTCTCCATGCTCCATCTTTGGTGGATCCCTTTGGCTTTGGGCTTCTTTTCTTCAATCTTGGCTAACAATCTACTCTATCTAGCACTAGCTAACAACTATACTAAATAAAAAAAATCTCACAAGTTGAGAAAAAAATGGCTCGCAGGCCATAAAACCCTAATTAATTATTACAATTAATTGATCAGCTCGCAGGCCGTAAACCAAACCACAAAATTAAACAATCACACCAAACCACATCCTAAGGCCATATCCAGTCACCATGCGATTTGCACATAAACAGTTAAAATTTAATTTTAACGCGCTTGGTCAATTTTAATTGATTTTAGGATTTTCTAGGGTTAAAACGGTCCATGGGGCCCAACAATCAAATTGCTCGGGCCCAAAAAGAGGACCGCAAAGGCCTTGGGCCGGCCGGCCCCTAGCCCACGCGGCTAGGCCACGGGCTAGGGCTGCCATGGCCCCTAGGCCGTCACTTGCTTGGGAGGCAAGCAAGGAGGGGCGGTCCCCTAGCGGGGGTGAACCTCCTTTGGGAGTTGTTTCCAAAACAACTCCCTTGCTTGGTGCCCAAGTTTGGTTGTTTCCTTGTATGAAAAGAACTCCTTCTTTCCATAGGATGCCCAAACCCTAGACTTAAGATCCCAAAATTTCTCAAACTCACTAATTTATGCATCCAATGAAAAAACTAGGTCTTGTTTTGATTGATTATTGACAAATTGCATCATATGCTTGATTTGTATTGAATTACTCGATAAACAATAAATTTAAAGTGTAAAACTATCAAAACGTAACTCATAAACCACGTTTATGCTCTACGACCTGTGGCTCTGATACTACTCTAGGGTTTTGATCATGGATACGCAGCGGAAAAACAAATATAATCCATGCAATACCCTCCAAGGATCACAGGACAAGAGACATAACGATGGTGAGGGAAGAATATCACGTTACACACCTTAGGGTTTCTCCTGTGATGACTTGTAATGTGAATCGTGTCACGTTCTCTATAGTTGATCCACGCCTAGAGTTGAGATCTAGATCTTCCTTCTCCTTTGTGCTAGCCCGGAATGGAGGAAGAGGAAGCAGAAATCACACAACACAAGGCAACAAGTAGGGGGCGGCATCCTTGTTGGGCCGACGGGAAGGGGGCGGCGACAAGTGGGGCGTGCGTCTCTCTTGCTTGCTTGCTCTCTCTCATTTTGTTCTCTCCCACTCAAGTTATGAACTAAAGGCTCATAAGTGTGGGAAGGAAGGAAGGACCATCCTTTATATAGTCCAACAAATCCTTGCCAACTACCTAAACGACCCATTCTAGTCCTACTAGAATTCGGTTTAGTCCCTTCCTTGCAAATGAGTCCTACTAAGTTTGCAAGGTGTTGAAAAGTGATCCTTCTTATTAATTAATCCTATTAATTAATTCCCAAATCTAATTCAACTCTATATAGCATGTGACCCCATAGGTTCTATCTAGTTCGTAGCAACAATTTGCTAATATGGAGCGGTTTCTAGCAAAACATCCATTCTAGCCAACTAATAGAATAGTAATCCGACAAACCTTGTACAAGTAATTGTCTCATCCCTTTGTCTCTATATCCGGATAGGAAACGAGACATACAAGTCACACTCATATATCCAATCCATAGTTTCTCGATCCATGGGAATAGCCTCATTCGTGCAAATAACATCAATATCCCATATTGATTTATTTGAGTCTGGCCAGACATTCTATAAGCACTATCCCTCGAGTGGCCTAGGATATTTGCTCCCGTTATGTGGGAGGGAAAAATTCTATCTACGTCCACTACGATCTCTAATCTTGCTTCTTATTGGAACCGGTACACGCCTTTATAACTACCCAGTTAAGGTGTAGCGTTTAACGCTACCAAAATCACAATAATCCACAACTAGAATATCTAGTGACTTCAAGTCTAAGGATGACAATACCATTGCACCACGAGAAGCACTTGTGACTTAACATAACGTGTATGTAGCCTTCTCGGAGATGGGTCAATCCGGTGTGCCATTACCTTTAATGCACACCCATGTGTTGGATCATGATATCTCCATATCAATCCAACCCCATACTAGTCTATAGATGATTTTCGCATTAATCACTTATACTGGACTAGGGATATTTAAGATAAACAACACAATTGTAAATCTAAGGACTTCATTATATTAAATATCCAATAAATAATCCAATGAATGTTCTAGCCATAAATAAATTCATACTAAACTAGATTTCCTATAGGGAATCTATTCCAACAGTAACGTGCCCTATATATACGGTCGAACGTGCCGTTACGAGGCTATCATTAAGCCGCCATTAATGGGCGCATTAACCCCTCATAACGGCACTTCCCCATTATATATAGGAACGTTATCCTACTATGGAAATCTCTTGAATTTGTTGGCCAATTTGTTATACTGTCTCTCTCTCAAGAACAGTTAGCAAGTGCTTACTCTTTCCCCTACGCCATCCCTCAATCTCTCTGTGTTATTTCTTCTTCTTGTTCTTGTTCTTATCCCCTGTTAGAGGTGTACACTTGGATCTCTTTTCAGGATTTCCTTGTACACATTTTGGTGAACCCGGCGTGAACACTCCCTTCGAAACCTTCGAAAAGCTCTGCAATCATGTCTCATGATACCAATCCCCGTGAAGGAACTCAGTCACCTGCAAGAGATGACGTCTCAAGAGAAGACAACCTCACGACCAACACCAATGTCCAGACCCATACGGCTACAGGAGGCAAACCTTCTTTGGAGGTGCTGAACGCTACAATTCAGAGCGAAGCCAGAGCTATGCACGCTCAATCTGCCCAGAAAGCTCAGATCATGGCTATTCTGGGAGGGCTTGCACGAAGTGCTACCCAGGGAGCCTTGGCTCAACCTGGATCTACTGTAGCTCATCCGACACACACTTATACACAACCAAACCCCCAAGCATCCTTGTAATGGGCCTGTGCCACAACCAAGGTCATCCTCAGAGTCTCCCCATGTGCCGAGTTATCAGCCAGAGCGCACATCTGCGGGAAATCCATCTTCATACCCTGTGTTGCCCTCGTACGCGACTGGGGTCTAGGGTAGCTATGCACCTCCACCTCCCTATGATCCCAGCATGACTTACATCCCCGAGCTTGCTGCAACCCCGTCATCTACCTCTGGAGGAGGCGCGCCTACCAGTGTGACAGTTTTAGAGCAGCGTTTGGATAACTTCCTGACGAACCAGTGTTTCACAGATATTATCATCCCCAAGGTCGATAATGCACCTCCAATTCCTAAGGATATCTACTTTATGCCTAATTTTGCTGGATACAGGGCACCTAAATGGGACAAGTTCGACGTGGTTAGCGGAAATGCGCATGAACATGTCATGCGTCCCGTTGATTTGATGGGTCCACACGGAGCTGATACGCGTCAGCTGATACGCGAATTTCCCAAATCCTTGGGGACTGTCGCATACAAGTGGTATAGAACCCTCGAGGCTGGCTCTATCAAAACTTGGGAAGACATGGTAAAGAAGTTCTATACCAAGTTCTTCCAGGTTGAGGAAAAGGTCACGACAATACATATTTCCCGAATGCACAGAAGCACAATGAAGAGGGGGTTGCATTTATCAAAAAGTTCAGGACCAGTTCGTTGGAGTGCGCCGGTGAAGTGTCTGAAAGTTGCCTTACCTCTAGGGCATGCGCGATGAGTACAAAGGTATTCTAATCAATTTGAACATGCCTACTTTTTCCAAGTTGATTGACTGCACCAGGAACATTGAGCCACTGGTGGAGAAGCAGAAGAAGAGATACGCAAACGATTGCGCACCAACAGGCTCCAACTTCAGGATTGGGAGGTTTAACCACAAGAGAGGGCGCAGACATGATGTTAACTCGGTTTCTGCTCCAAAACATCCTCGGGGTACACCAAAGGAGCCACCTCCACTACCATGCTCGATCGTAGAGGCCACAGACTTATGGAAGCGGTGAAGTAAAGATGTGGTCCTGCCTGCATAGCTCCCAGGCGGATCCATCCAGTAGTAATCCGGGAATCACTCCCAAAGCCCATCAGAGGCGATGGACGTTTAATGATCTTGCTCTCCGATATTCCTGCCAACTCAAGAGTACTGAGTGGTACCACATTCACTGCGGCTCCTCCATCGACAAAAGCTCTCTTGAACTCAACCCCATTGAATACTGTTGTCACATACAATGGCCTTTGGTGGTTGGCATTTTCCTTCTTGTCTGCTTGCGTGAATGTCATTTCCAAGCCAGTGGATCGCGCAGCCCTGACGACTTCTCCATTTGAGACCAGCAATTCTTTCCAAAAGTCTTTAGCCACTCTTAGAATTGCTTTTGTCATCTCCTGTCGGAACTTGCTGGAAAAATTCATATCATCAAAGAACTTCTCAAAATTCTGTGAGCCCTTCATTCGCTCGGCTCGAGAGTCTTCTCTGTCCAAGGAGTAATCCTCATCTTCGCAGATTTTGGCTATGACTGGGATACCTTCTTCTGCAACCTCCTCATAATCGCAGATGGATATCATTGCTATCTCCTTTTCCTTGGGCTCCTGTTGTGAGTGAGAAGTTAGTGGATTGTTGCGCACATCTTTTGGTTAATCGATGACTAATTGCCCCTCCTTGATTTTTCTATCTACGAGCCTCCTCAATTTTCTGTATTCCTTAGTTGGGTGCATGATCTGGCCATGGCATTCACACCACCTTGGGTCTCGCAGATTGGCCAAATCAAGTGCTCTGCCAAGTTCCATGTCAATGATGCCAATACCACCTACCATATGATCATTGGTCGAGCATGGATCCATCGCTTCGACGCTGCGCCTTTCACGATCACCAAGTATTGAAGGCCATTTGGAAAGTTAGAGTAGTAGAAATACCAGCCTCAGTAAACCCTTTCAACTTGGAGGAGGTGCACTTGTCTGAGGCGGTTTGGTTCACAGAAATGGCTGATGAAGTAACTCCAGCACCATTTGAGCCAACTCCCTTCCCTACTGGGAGGACATCAAGGACCAGCCACCGACAGGAGTAACGGTGATGCGAGAAGACCACAAGGAGAAGTATCTTGTGCAAGAGGAAGTACCAAATATAGCCTACCAGAGGAAGAACGTTTATACCCTCAAAAGAGTGGTCGAGCACAACAACGAAGGCAAGGAAATAAAAAAGTTTCTATACCAATGGGAAGAAGTGCTATTGCATCTGAAGGTGCGCGGGGTCATCTTCGACCCCTCCCATCGAAGATGTCCATGAGAAAATTTGCGAGCTCAAAAAAGCTCCAAACAAGGATAGGGACGAGGAACTACTGAAGGAGTTGAAAGAAGCTCCTGAATGCATGGAATATCGTCCAAATTCCTTGAAGCAGGAATTGAAGGAAGTATTCTTGAGTCCAACAGAGGAGAAGAAAAGACCAGTCTTCCTGAGCGCGGATCTTGATGTCGAGGAAGAGCAGGGTTTGCTAAAGTTTCTAAAAGTCTTCAAATATGTATTCGCATGGGATTATGATGAGATTCTAGGCTTGGACAAGGAAGTTACTATGCATAGATTGGACGTTATTATAGGTTCAAAGCCGGTGAAGCAGAGCGCGAGAAACTTTCGGCCATAAATCAATGTCAAGATAAAAGAGGAGATATTCAAACTGCTAAATGCAAAGTTCATAGTACCCAATCACCATCCCACCTGGCTTGCCAACATTGTACCTGTGCCGAAGAAGAATGGAAGCCTTCGCGTTTGCGTCAACTTCAGGGATTTAAATCGATTTTTCCCAAAGGATGATTTCCCATTGCCAAACATAGACATGCTGATCAAATCTACTGCAGGACATCACATGTTCAGCTTCATGGATGGATTCAGTGGTTACAATAAGATCAAGATGGACCTTGAAGGTGCAAGAAAGAAAGCTTTTATCACACCAGTGGGAGTGTTCCACTACACGGTTATGCCATTTGGTTTAAAGAATGTAGGCGCGACCTACCAACGTGCGATGACTGGACTCTTTCACGACATGATGCATCAGGAAGTGGAAATCTACGTGGATGATCTTGTCATCAAGTCTAGGCACAAGGAGGATCATTTAAAGGACTTGAGAAATTTTTTTGAGAGATGTAGAAGGTTTCGGCTAACGATGAACCCCGTGAAATGTGCATTTGGGGTAACCTCAGGGAGGTTCTTGGGATGTGATACATCAACATGGGATTGAGCCTGATCCCGCGAAGATCTCAGCCGTTACTATCTTGCCAGTGCCTCAGACTCAGAGTGCATTGAAGACGTTCTTGGGAAAGCTTTCCTATATGCGAAGGTTCATACCAGGAATAGCATAAATCACATTCTGTTTCGGCAATCTACTTAATAAGAATGCGACGTATGCTTGGACAGCAGAACACCAGGTCGCGTTTGAGAAGTTGAAGCGACTGTTGACATCTCTGCGGGTCATGATCACGCCTAATTTAGGATCTCCACTACTTTTGTACCTTACTTCGACAAAGAAGTCCATTGGAGCACTGTTAGCTCAAGAATTTGATGGACATGAGATCCCCATCTACTATATCTCGCGCGTGGTACAGTCTGCCAAGTCCAGGTACACATATATTCAACGCCACTACCTTGCTTTGTTCTTTGTCATAGGAAAGCTAAAGCATTACTTTGCTTCCCATAAAGTTGTGATCATGATCAAAAGTGATCCCATTCGATACATGTTGGGACACTCTGCTCCATGTGGGAGATTGGCAAAGTGGTACATGATTGTATCACAGTATGATATAACATGTGCGCAGCCAAAAGGCTATCAAATCTCAGGCGGTGGCGGATCTGGTTGCACAGTTCCCCGAAGAGAATTATAAGCCTATGCTGGAAGGAGATCTCGAGGGACTGGAAGTTTATGCGATGGAGTAATTGTATTGGAAATTACACTTCGATGGGTCATAAACAAGAGCTGGAGGAGGAACTGGAATCGTCCTGACCAAACCCAATGGAGAAGTTATCCAGATGTCAAACAAGCTCGCCCTTGCAGTAACAAACAAAGAAGCTGAATATGAGGCTTTGATTGCTTGTCTCCTCGCGGCCAGGGCTCTGGAAGTGCAAAACCTGATAGTAATGGAGATTCCAAGCTGATTGTTAAACAGGCCTCGGGCGAATATGGTCTGAACGAAGTGAACTTTCTGAGCTACAGGTCGATCGTGCAGAAGCTGGTGCAAAGGTTTGAATCCATCACGTACTAGCAGACCCCTAGAACAGACAATCGAAATGAGGATGCCCTGGCTACTTTAGGGTCAAAGATCAGTTCAGATAAGTGTCCAGCCAAGATCTCTATCGAGTTAAAACAACTCCTTATCTGATAAGGGATTTATGCGAGGATGAGTTTAGCGAAGCTGAATACTGGAGGAAACCCATCATGCGCGCAATGGCTGAAGGAACAAGTAAGGAAAGTTCAGTTTCCACAAAAGGGTTCTGCATACATTATAGCCTGCTTTATTACAAAGGACCTGGAGGAATCTTGATGCGATGTGTCACGGAAGAGGAAGGGCAAGCCCTACTAGATAAAATTCACCAGAATTCTTGCGGAGAACGAGGTTTCTATCTATAGGAGGGCGCAGAGGTATGGA
Organism: Linanthus parryae; assembly: GCA_023055425.1. Taxonomy (NCBI): domain Eukaryota; kingdom Viridiplantae; phylum Streptophyta; class Magnoliopsida; order Ericales; family Polemoniaceae; genus Linanthus; species Linanthus parryae. The sequence continues at coordinate 25,408,415 of JALGPY010000011.1, read as the reverse complement.
ATTCATTGGCCGCAAATGTCATATTATGCTGTGATTTTGCAAAGTGCGCATTGATAAAGGATTCTCTAGAAGTGGTTGCGATCGAAGACGAAGCTGATTGGCGGAAGTCCGTAATTGAATATCTGCAAGATGAGATCCTTCCAAGAAACAAAAGGGAGGATGAGAAGCTCTAGAGGAAGTCAGCTCGGTACATGCTATAGGAAAACTTGCTATGGCGAAAGGGACATGAGGGAAACTTCCTCAGATGTTTGAATGGCCAAGAAATTCAAGAAGTCATGAAAATTTCTCACCAGGTGGAAAACCAAGGAGGCGCGAAGTTATGCAGGCAGCTCTTGACTGTTGGATATTTTTGGCCGACTATGGAGGCTGATTGTTGCACGAAGGTCAGAAGATGCCATCAATGTCAATTCCATGGCAACATAGTCCACGCTCCCAAAGTTGATCTGCATGCATTGGGAACCCCTTGGCCATTTCACACTTGGTCTCTGGACTTCATTGGTCCCATTCGTCCTCCATCGCACGGGAATCAGTTCATCCTGACCGGGACAGAGCAATTCACCAAATGGTCAAAGAAGTCCCACCAAAGACAGCAAACGCATTGGCGGTCGTCAAGTTCATTCCATAGAATATCATATATCGTTTTGGGATTCCTAATACGATCATATCCGATAATGGGACGCCCTTTGTTAATTGTCAGGTAGCTTCAAAGCTGATGGAATATAATGTGAGGCAAGTATGCTCGACGCCTTATTACCGAAAAGGAAATGGGAAAGCAGAAGTTACAAACAAGACACTTCTTAGGATTCTAAGCAAGACGGTCGTGGATGATCACAAGTAGTGGGCAGATTCTTTGGGTACGACATTGTGGGCGTATCGCACATCATCAAGAACTCCTACGGGGACCTCCCCATTTTTGCTTTGCTATGGAGCTGAAGCAGTTGTGCCTGCTGAAGTTAAGGTTAATTATGAAAGATTGGCCTTAGTTTCCTTATATGACAATGAACGCGACCACAACCTCGTTTTGCTTGAAGAGAAGCGTGAACAAGCGAAAAGGATGAATACAAAGTACAAGGAGAGAATCTCTCGAGCCTACAATAAGACTGTCTAGCATCGAGACTTCGCGGTGGGAAATCTAGTCCTACGAGCATGTCCATCCAAGTTCGCTGCCAACTGGGAAGGACCTTTTGATGTCAAAGAAGTGTTTGACAGCTCCTATTGCACTATTCTACGTTGCCATGGGACTGCCACAACTCCCACCCCCATCAACATGCGATGGCTTAATAAGTACTATCCCTAGCCTTCTCTTTTTTGCTTTCCATCTACATTGTAAATTTCGTATATCCTCCCATATGAGGATTCAATTAATGATAATATCTCTCCCATATGAGAGCTATTTTATCAATTGCTGGTTTCATTTTATCGTTTTCTTTGTTTGTTTTGAGAATGATAGTCAATTATATTGCAAACTTAAAGCCTATCTGTCTAGATAGCACCAATGCATGTCCTGTAAGCCTATCTGCCTAGATAGCAATCTCTCCTACTAAAGCCTATCTGTCTAGATAGCAGCGATGCGCGAACTAAGCCTATCTGTTTAGATACCAGCAAAACTAAAGCCTATCTATTTAGATAGCAGCAAAACTAAGCCTATCTATTTAGATAGCAGCAAAAATAAGCCTATATGTTTAGATAGCAGCAAAATCAAAGCCTATATGACTAGATAGCATCTCTTGCAAAAGCCTATCTATCTAGATAGCACTAGTATGCGATTATAAGCCTATCTGTCTAGATAGCAGCAATACGCGAGCATAAGTCTATCTGTGTAGATAGCAGCGAAACACAATTCTAAGCCTATCTGTCTAGGTAGAAGCAAAACTAAATCCTGTCCATCTAGATAGCAACAATACATGATTTGAAGCCCATCCGTCTAGATAGCAGCAATACGTGAAGCTCAAGTTTGTGTAAACGGCAATAGACTTAGACCTACTTGTTCGGATAGCATCGATATGCGAATAAAATCTTGCTTGTTTATGCAAGCAATCATTATCAAATTCTATCCCTAGCAACACGTGACTAAATGCCTATCTATTTTGTTCAAAATCAATACTTAAAGGTATGAGTCAAAATAGCAAAATGATGCTTCATATATGCGAAGCAAAAGCGAAGGCAAAAATTCAAAGCTATGATAAGATGGTGCAAAAAAACTCATACATCAGAAGTCATTTCAAAGGAATTAGAACTATTACAATAGTAGACTACTAGTCTTCAAGAAAGCCCTTGAGAAGGGAATCATCAACTGCCAATTTCACCGAGTTAGCTGCCCACTGATCCAAACGCTCCTTGTTATTTTTGTGCTTCTTTTCTTCCTCTTCAAAATCCTTGATGGCCTTCGCAAGCACCTCTCTCCACGCCTTCAGAGCTGCATGCTCCATATTATAGTTGGCATATCCAAACTTCAGCTGTACAGAGTTTTTGATCTTCACTAGCCTCTGTATAAGGAAGTCGAGATTCAACCTGCCCGCCACCACTTGTTGAATGCCATACACGCCTGTCAAGAGACACTCAGCACTGGAAAGAGAGGTACTTGCTGGAGTTATATTGTTGGAATAGGTGGCCTAGAGGAAACCTATATTTAATATGAACAATGTTTGGCTATAACATCCATTTATTATTTATTGTGATATTTAATATAATGAAGTCCTTAGATACAATGTGTTGTATATCTTACATATCCCTAGTCCATTATATTGCTTAATAGGACGGTAAACTATAGACTAGTGTGTGTGTAGATTGATATGGAGATATCAAGTCTAACACATGGGTATGCATTAGGAGTAACGCCATACTGGATTGAACCATGACGATAAGGATACATTGGATTATGTCAAAGTCACAATTTCTTCTCGAAGTGCTAATGATATTGTAATCCTTAGACTTGAAGTCACTAGATACTCTAGTAGTGGAATATCGTGCTTTGATATTAACAAACGTTGCGCCTTAACCGGGTAACTATAAAGATAGTTATCAGGCATGGTAAGAAGAAAGCTTAGAGATCGTAGTGACGTAGATATGATTTGTCCTTCCCACATAATTGGAGTAAATATCCATGGGCCACTCGCGGGATGGTGCTTATAGAATGTCTGGCCAGACTCAAATAACTCAGTATGGAGATATTGATGTTATCTGCTCGCATAAGCATGTTCCCAGGATCGAGAAACTATGGATTGGATGTACGAGTGTGACTATTATGTCTCGTGTCCAATCCGGATATGGAGACAAAGGGATAACACAATACATGAACATTGGGCACAAGGTTTGTCGGGATCACTGATTTATTTCTATTAGTTGGGTGGCATGGATGTGTTGCTAGACACCGCGCCATGTTAGTAAGTAGTTACTACCAACTAAGTAGAAACCTATGGGGTCACACACCGGATGGATTAAATTGGATATAGGTATTAATTAGTTGGACTAATTAATAAAAGGATCATAATGCAACCACAAGCAAACTTAGTAGGACTAATTTTCAAGTGGACTAATCCATGTAAGGACATGAATAGTAATGGGGCCTTTATGTAGTGAATAAAGAGTTATTACTATAGAAAGGAACTCTAGTTTGTTAATTCTCTACATAAGTCATTATTTGAGAGAATATAACAAAGCAAGAGAAGAGAGACAAGGAAGGCTGAAGCCAACCCGTCCGCCCCCTCCTTGGAGCCGTCGGCCCTTCCTTGGGCGCGTCTCTTCCTCGTTTTGCGTGATCCATTCCTCCTTTCCTCGTTTCTAGCTCTACATGGTGGGAAGGAATCCAATCAAGAATCCAAGCTGTGGGTATTCATAGAGACGAAGACACTATTTTTCGTGTGATCTCCCAAACTAGGGTACACATCTTTTATGCCCTTATCATGTTAAGATAGCTTGCCTGTGATCCTTGGTGGGATTTGAGAAGGATTAATTTTTTTTATTCCGCTTCGTAACCTGCATCGAAACCCAAGAGTGGTATCAGAGCCACATGTCGTAGCGCATCACATGCTTTTATGTGTTATCGTTTTTCAGTTTATACACTGTATTGTTTATATTACGCAAAAACTGAAATTAATTGGGATATTAGATGCAAATTAAATTTGATTCAAGAAAAAAAAGACCTAATTTAACATTGGATGTGAATATTGGTGATTTGATCACATAGGATGTGAATAATTTTTGATTTAGGAACTAGCGTGCGGCCTAGCCGCGCGTGAGGCTCGGCCGACCGCCCCAAGGACTTGCCTTCGACCTTGGGTGGTCGGCCATGTTGGATGGTGGACTCCTTGGACAATTCTTCCCCTAGTTGCCTAATTTCAAACTAAAGTTGAACCGCACGTTAATATTGGTTTTAACTGTATTATGTGCTTTTTTGCATGGTGGATGGATATGGCCTAGGTTGTGGATGTTTACCTTTTGTGGTTTGGTTTACGGCCTGCTAGCTAATTAAATTAATGTAATAGTTAGTTAATTTTACGGCATGCGAGCTGATAATCTTCTCAATATGTGAGGTTTTATTTATTTAATTCTAGATGTTAGGCTAGAATTAGAGTATTTAGATGATAGCCAAGAGCATGGAGAAGAAGACCGGAGGACCAAAAAGCCACAAAGACGATGAGGACTCCCATCCTAGGCGCGCGTCTATGGTGGAGCACATGGAGATGAGCTTGTCACTTTAGGGCATATAGATATTGTAATTATCTTGGTAATATCTTAGTCTAGGGGCCATATCCATGCCACATTAATTTTTCTTTTGTGGATGTTTATTACTTATGTCTTGTTATTTATTTTGTGTGTATGCGTGATACAAGCAAAACGTTAACTAGATAATAATAAACAAGTTTGATCTTTTATTGTTGATTGCCCAATCCAAATAAGTCGATCATGTTGATTAGATCAACCAAACAATTGGATAATGACAATTAAATCCCTCAATGGAAATATTGCGTTTTGCCTTCTCTTGCCTAAACATACTTCATGATCAAGGTCCATTAAATTCGGGCTTGCCAAAGCAAGTCGTTTTAATTCACCTTGATGTGTTGCGGCGACACAAGCAAGTAATGTGTGACTGTTGAAGCAAGAGGTTGGACGCAACTGGGCAAAGTCAGTTGGATTAATGAGCCTAGAGGCATGACGATCAGGTGTTATCTAAAGGATAAATTATTCGACTGATTGGACCAAGAGTTGCATAGGATGTAATTGGAAGGGTTCCTACCTATATAGGAAATTCTTGGGTGACTTGCTAAAGCAAGCTCAAGAAGAAGTGAAATATGGATCTTGGACTCAATAGAAAATGTATATGATATTTTCCGCACGAATGGTGAGGGCTATTAATCCGAGAAAAATAGCGGGAGCTATAGTTAATGATCTAGCCATTGTTGAATATAGTTAAACTATTCAAAATACTAAAATTGCACATGATAGGGGAGTATGCAGATGGATATGCAACACATATACTCTAGAAGGGGGGGGGGGTTGAATAGAGTATGCCAACTTTTTGCAAAAATTATGGAGGAAAAGAGTTTTAATTCAAAATAAATTGAGTTTAAGGTCTTGAACACAAATTCAAGCCTTTGGAATGAGATACAGCTTGAAATGAAACATACAAGTCTTTTTCAAGGACTTGAAAAGAATTTCAAACCCTTGAAAACAGACAAGTTTGAATGCTGCAAAAATAAGTATGTAAATGAAATTGTAAGTACAAGAGACACATGATTTATAGACTTCAGTCAACTTGGACCTACATATCTACCTCAAGGATCTTCTCCCTGCCGGATTTTCAACTCAATTCTTATTAATCAAAAGCTTAGCCCTAGATCTCAAGCACAGAGAGTTGCCTTACTCTGTTACAACATGTGGTTCTCCCTAACCTATCTAGTACCTTGTCTAGGTAACTGATTAACTAATAATTCTCTATTGTTCACCTTGAACAATCCTTGAGAAACAAATATAGAAGTATTACAGAAATGAGCTACAAATAAAACACAATACAGAAGAACACTAGAGTGTAGAATTGCAGTGAAGAATGGAGTGAACTTTTGTGAGTTGGATTGTGAGAGTGATGATCTTCTTTGATGCTTGTCAATCTAGAATTGTGTCTCTCTCTTATTGCCCGTTGAGTGTTGTCCCTTATTGCTTCAAAATGAGCTCTATTTATACTGTTTGAAGCTCTGCAAATCTTCCCAAATTTTCAGCAACAACTTCCTATTTTGTAGGCAACAAGCTTTGAATCTCTTAACAGCCTTCTCCAACGGATTGTTGATCACAATCTTCAGATATATTGTCGTGATCTTGTCATTTAAACATTCTGAGAATCTGTCGTGAGTCTCAGATTGATCACAGAATCATCTTCTCTAAGTATTTCCCTTCCTGCAAAAACAAGATAAGGAAAAAAATCCTGCACATTTAGGAAATAAAATTTCCCTGCAAAACTGAGTCAAACTTATGGATTAAATCATGATAGATATGCCGAAACAGTTTGTCTTTCATCATCAAATAATAACACATCAAGTAAAGGGGTGAGAGGGATAGAATTAAATCAAAAGATTTTAGAGAAACTTCCCCTCAGAACATGCATGCAGGTCAGACAGTTTCAAGGCTTTTAATCCTGGTTCAAGGCCTTGAAGTAGCTTCAAGCCTGTATACCTGATTCAAGGCTTTGAAAACTAGGTAAAGGCCTTGAAATAACTATGTATTTCAAGTCCATGAAACCTGTGACCTTACAATCTCCCCCTTGATGAAAGACTAAACCTCAATCTGTTTGATTCTTAGTTTCTGCAAAAAATACTGATTATCACACAATTAAAACAAATATTAATAATAGAGTAATTCCAAAAGATCCAACATATTAATAAACTTAAACAAGAACTGCAAGTATGTTGTAGATAATACTTCTAATCCTACTGAGCAAAAGATAGGTCATCTAAACAGGAGTAAAATCAAAACAACCTAAAATTTTTCTCTCCCTTTTTGACTTTCATCAAAAAGACTTAGAGGATGTTGGATCAGTGTCTGTAAAATTTTGAAAATAAAAACTTAAAAAGAAAGAATGGGAAAGCAAGATTAGGCAGGATTAAGGGGTTGGGTCTTCATCTCCATCCTGATCTCCCTCTTCTTCCTCACTGTCTTCATCAGTCTTATCCTGTTCTTCTTGTTCCTCTTCATTCTCACCAGCAGCAATAACTTGTTCAGTCTTATCCTTAGTGGCAGTTTTTGGAGATTTCTTCAGGGTAATCAGCAAATTATCTGAGTTAGGGCTGTCTACTTCATCTCCTTCCTGAGCAGCTTGTTCAACTACCACCTGTTTTCCTCTATCTGTGACTAGAGCAGCCTCTTCCAGTTTGGAATGTTCACTTGGCATGTTCTTGTCAGATCCATCTTTCTTGGCACCTTCTTCATCCTCAGGGACATCAAACACAGTCATGCTTCTAAAGATGGTTTCCACCATGTATTTGACTTGTGAGAGATCCGTCTCAAACCCATGATGATTCTATTTAATCTCACTATTGTCCATCTCTAGGCCATCAAGTCTCTGAAGGATTGAGGAAAAATCAGGAGGCTGAGATGTCTGGCTTGAAGTAGGGGTCAACGCCTTGGGTTCAACAAATTTCTTAGCATTCAGCTCTTCTTCATTCAAATATGAATACAACTTCCAAACCTTCTCTTTGGTTTTATCTACCCCAATCTTCTCAAAAGCTTTGTCATTCAGCACACCAACCCCAGAAGTGGTATATTCTTCACGAGCAGTAGGAATCTCAAGGTGTTGGAAGAACAGAGTGAGCAAGTTTGCATAAGGAAAGGGATGCTTTCTCTGATCTGTTTGACTGAAAAGCATGTGTTCCATTACATTTTTCTACAGATAAATGTCATAGCCATGTATAACACCCTCTCGGTTACTAACTCATTGGAGTGTTCCCTTGGAAATATGCATCTCATCAAGATAGTGAATAAAATTTTAGCTTCAACATTCAACACAGAGTGTGTTAACTATTTGGATGAGGCAGGAACATTTGGTAGAATATAATTCTTTTCTGGCCTACTTCAAAGCTTCATTTTTGGGAGGGTAGTTATGTGTGTCATACCACATAGGAAACCCTAGGACAGATGCAAACTCAGCATGATCTAGTTCCATTGTAACTCTAGCAACTAAAGACTTGATAACTAAGTGTGGAGAGTTCTTAAGTTGCTTCATGTTGAGATAGAAGAATCTGGTAAGTCTTGGATAGGCTAGCTCAGGGGGGTTTAGCATGAACCACGAAGAGCTTTTCTTCAACATAGTGATACAGTTCAAATTCATTCCAGGCAACATATGCATACTGATCAAGCTACAGAAAGAAATCTTCGTAGATGCAAAACCATCCAACCACTGACCTTTTGAAGTGTTTTAGTTGAACCAAGATTCATCAGGAGCAGTGTTCTTAGAGTAGATCTGCAAGACTTTCTCCACATTGTCTCCTGGCTGTTCCTCTGTTACCTTCATTTCCCCTTTTCAGCTTGAGTTTCCTTCTTATTTTTCTTCAACTTCTGAGGGCTAGATACCTCTGTTTTTGGTTGCTTCTCTGCAGCAGCCTTCTTCTTCTCCTTCTTCTTCTTCTTCTTCTTCTTCTTCTTCTTCTTCTTCTTCTTCTTCTTCTTCTTCTTCTTCTTCTTCTTCTTCTTCTTCTTCTTCTTCTTCGAGGGAGTTGCGTCCTTCTTGAATTTCTTCTTGGGTGGAGGAAGCTCTCCAACTGCCTCTCCACAAGGATTTCTAGAACAAGAGTCTCCACTAATCTCTTGAACTTCATCCACTGCTGCCTTTCTCTTCTTCTCTGTACTCTGTTTTAAACCTCCGCCCATCTTGATTCTGTCTGAGGCTCTTCTAGTACTCATTAGGGTTTGGGATAAGAATAGAGAGAGGTAGATTTGATACAGAGTGAAGTGGAAGAGAAGAATATAAATACTAAAAGAGTTTTTATTTGAAAAGGAAATTGCAATATTTTTCTGATCTTAAAAGATCTGTAATGATAAACAAAGATTCAAATCTTTCAAGCCGTTGGAAATAAATAATTTAATTTTATATTTGGCGAAACCTCAATTTTGAAAAAGGTAGGGGCAATATTGAGCAAATATCTACAAAGATAGCACCCAATACTGAATGATCCAAGAATTATTCACTAACCGGTTATAAACTTCAGTTGTTGATAAAGCCACTGAGTTTTGTTTCTTGGAGTTCCAACTGATCAGAGATGATCCAATAAGTTTGCAAGTTCCAGAAGTGCTTTTCCTATCAAATTTGTAACTTGTTCAGCAAGTCCCTAGTGTACTTGCTTTGATGCAGAAAGATGCCCTTCTTTAATTGATGTATCTGGAGTCCAAGGAAGAAGTTCAACTCTCCCATCATGCTCATTTCAAATTCCCTGCTCATAAGACTTGAGAATTCTTTGCATAGAAGATCATTAGTAGCTCCAAACAGAATATCATCAACATAAATCTGAACTACAAGCAAATCTTTCTCATGAGTCTTTATGAAAAGGGTCTTGTCTACCTATCCTCTTTTGAAATCATTTTCAAGCAGAAATTTTGACAATCCTTCATACCAAGCTCTTGGAGCTTGTTTCAAACCATAAAGAGATTTGTCAAGTTTATAAACATGATCTGGAAACTTATCGCTTTCAAAACCAGGAGGTTGTGCAACATAAACTTCTTCTTGCAAGTAGCCATTCAGAAATGCACATTTCACAAATAGTTTCATGTTTTTAAAGATGCCAATGCAAGCAGAATTCTAATTGCTTCTAACCTGGAAACTGGAGGAAAAGTTTCCTCATAATCAATACCTTCTTGTTGATTGTAACCTTGAGCAACTAATCTTGCTTTGTTTATGATCACCTTGCCTTTCTCATCTAGTTTGTTTTTGAACAACCATCTGGTACCAATGACAGACTGGTTTGTTGCTGGAGGAACTAGGTTCCACACCATGTTTCTTTCAAACTCACTGAGTTCACTTTGCATAGCTATAATCCGGTTTTTTTATTGTAATGCTTCCTTCACATTTTTGGGTTCTACAAGAGAACTGAAAGCATTGAAGGCACAAAGATTCTTCAACTGCGATCTTGTTTGTGTACCAATGGTTGGGTCAGAGATGATGTTGTCAGCTGGATGAGATGAAATATATTTGAATCTATTTCTTGGAGACCATAGTTCAGGCTCTCCATATTGCTTCTCTGGTCTTGAAGTAGTAGCCTGATCATTCATCTCTTTCTGATCATCTTTGTCAAGGCTTTGATCTTTGTTTTCAAGGCCTTGAAACTTGTTTTTAAGGTCTTGAAAATGGCTTTTGTTTCCTTCTAAACCTTTCTTGAAGCCAAGTCAGTTCTCAGCTTCTTCTTCTGATTCATGCTTGTTGAGATTCAAGTTTGCAAAACTTTCACTCAAAGAACCATCATAGCTTTCATAAAAAATAACATTAATACTTTATTCAACCAACTTGGTTCTTTTATTATAAATTCTGTAAGCTTTGCTAGTAAGTGAGTAACCAAGAAATATACCTTCATCACTTCTTGCATCAAACTTACCCAAGTTGTCCTTATCATTGTTGTGGACAGAGCATGTGCAGCCTAAGGGTCTGAAGTATGAAATGTTTGGTTTTATCCCTTTGAAGAGTTCATAGGGGGTTTTCTTCAAGATATGTCTGATCAAGCACCTGTTCAGAATGTAATTTGCTGTATTCACAGCTTCTGCCCAGTAATGTTTTGGCAGCTTATTTTCTAGAAGCATTGTTCTTGACATATCTTCACGAGTCATGTTCTTTCTTCCAACAACTCCATTCTGTTGAGGATATCTAGGAGCAGATAAATTGTGAGAAATGCCATGCTTAACACATAATATATCAAATTATATTTGATCAAACTCTCTAGCATGATCACTTCTGATTGAAGCAATGGGTAACTTTTTCAAGTTTTGAAGTTCTCTGAAAAGGTTTGAAAATTCAGAGAGCGCTTCAGATTTTTCTTCTAGAAACATAACCCAAGTATATCTTGAATAATCATCTACAATAACTAGCATATACCTCTTACCTTTTGGAGTTGGTTTCCTCATAGGACCACACAAATCCATGTGAAGTAGTTCAATAGGCCTGGAAGTACTTACAAACTTCTTTGGTTTGAATGAGCTTTTGGTCTGCTTACCCTGAGAACAAGCTTTGCATACGTCATCATCTTTGAACTTGATAGATGGTAATCCTCTTACCAGGTCTTTGGAGATCAATTTGTTCAAGGTATGCAAGCTAATTTGACCAACCTTTCTGTGCCAAACCCATGAATCCTCTTTCAAGGCCTTGAGGCACATTAAGCTTTTACCTGCAACTTTGTCAGTCAGAAAAGTATAAACATTGTTTGATCTAGAGGCCGTGAGAATGAAATTGCCTGATTTCTCATTTTGCACCACACTTATCTTTGTCAAAGATAACCTTATTGCCATTATCACAAAGCAGAGATACACTAAGCAAGTTAAATTTAAAACCATCAACTAGATATACATCAGAAATAGAATTTTCAAAATCTGTACCAAATTTACTAATACCAAGAATGTTGCATTTGCCTTTGTCACCAAGAGTAATTGAACCTTCAGATTGCTCTTTCAATTCTGAGAAGATATATCTCATTCCACTCATGTGTCTTGAGCAACCACTGTCCATAAAACACTTCTGTTCTTTGACATTGGTGACAACCTGCAAACACCAATCACTGCCTTGCCCAACCATTTTAGGTGGTCTGACCCCTTTAGGAACCCAAATCTGTCTGACTTGTCCTTTAAGTTGAAATGAGAATGTGTTCCTCATTATGTGAGGGTCTCTTCTTCTGAAAGGACAAGTCATCTTCATATGACCAATCTTGTTAAAAAATGACAGGTATGAGAAGTTTTGTTTCCAGCTTTCAGAAATCTGGTATTGTTCTTTCTTGGAAAGTTTCAATTGTATCCAATACCAGTTTTGTGAACTGACTTTGAACTTTTGCCAAGAATCAAGTTCAACTTGTGTTCTGATCCTGCAAGCTTGACTTTGACTAATTCAGATTCTTGAAGTTTCTCAGTAAGATTAGTCTTTTGTTTATCTAATTCATCAACTTGATGTCTCATATTAACAAGGATGTTACTCAGTAGAGAGTTCTCAGTGAATATTTCCTTGACTTGTGTTTTCAAGGATTTGAAACTGGTTTTCAAGGCCTTGAAATCACTGTCACTTTTATTCTGAGAGATTTCAAGATTCTGATTCAGACAAACAAGTTGTAAATTCTCTTTTTCTTGCTCATGAAATTTTTCTTTCAAAACTCTAATCTCATTCAGATAATCTTCTTCATTTGAAAGAATTGTTTTAAGATAATCTGAAAGAGCTTCTTTTGGTTTTGAAATTAAACAGTTTACCATTACCTCAATGTTTTTCTCAGAACTTTCATCATTCTTGGCCATGAAGCATAGGTTGGCATGTTCTTCTTCAGATTCAAAGTCGCTTGAGCTATCTGAATCACTCCATGAAGCTATCATAGCTTTCTTTCTCCTTTCATGGTCTTTCTTCTGAAAGTTCTTGATTTTCTTGTGTGGACAATCTCTTATCAAATGTCCTGTATCACCACACTCAAATGAGTTCATGACTTTGGATTTATTTTATGAAGAAGACTTACCTTCGTAGTCCTTTCTACTGAATGATCTGTGTCTTTCTCTGTTTAAGTCATTGTTTCCAAAGTTTTTCTTCATCTTGAGGATTCTGGTCAAGGCTTTGGAAATCAATGCAAATGGATCTTCATCATCATCATCTTCAGTTTCAAGGCTTTGAATTTTCTCATTCTCTTTGGACTTGACTGCTAAGTTCTTGACACCTTCAGGTAGCTCTCCATCAGCCTCATTCATGGATATTTCATGTGTCAGGAGCTTTCCTTGTAGATCATCAAGTTGTGGTGATGAGAGATCTTGAGCTTCTTCAATGGCTGTTGTCTTTGGTTCCCATTTAGCCTTTGGAAGACTTCTCCGTATATTCCTTACTTTTTCTTCATTGGAGATATGCTTTCCCAATGAATCAAGGTTGTTGACAATGTCTGTGAACCTCTTGAACATCTCTCTGTGAACGTCTCTGAACAATGGTCCAAACCTCTATGTCTTGATCAATGTTGAACATCTTCATCAGAGCTTTTCAGTGAGCAAAGTTGTCTCCACAAAATAGAGGAGGTCTGTTAGCAGCTCTTCCCTGTGAGAAACCACCATCACCTGCAGTACTCATGATCACCAGATGGTTAAATCTTATACAGTGATACAAGCTCTGATACCAATTGAAAGGGGAGAATGCATATGGATATGCAACACATATACTCTAGAAGGGGGGGGGTTCAATAGAGTATGCCAACTTTTTGCAAAACTTGTGGAGGAAAAGAGTTTTAATTCAAGAGCAATGGATTTCAAGGCCTTGAACACAAATTCAAGCCATTGGAATGAGATACAGTTTGAAATGAAACAGACAAGTCTTTTTCAAGGCCTTGAAAAGAGTTTCAAACCATTGAAAACAGACAAGTTTGAATGCTTCAAAACAAAGTTTGTAAATGAAACTGTAAGTACAAGAGACACATGATTTATAGAGTTCAGGCCACTTTAACCTACGTCTCTACCTCAGGGATCTTCTCCCTGCAGGACTTTCAACTCAATTCTTATTAATCAAAGATAATCCCTAGATCTCAAGCACAGAGAGTATTACACAAATTATCTACAAATAAAGCACAATACTGAAGAACACTAGAGTGTAGAACTGCAGTGAAGCATGCAGTGAACTTCTGTGAGTTGGATTGTGAGAGTGATGATCTTCTTTGATGCTTATCAATCCAGAATTGTGTCTCTCTTTTTTTCCCGTTGAGTGTTGTCCCTTGTTTCTTCAAACTGAGCTTTATTTATACTGTTTTAAGCGTTGCAAATCTTCCCTGATTTTCAGTAACAACTTCCTCTTTTGTAGGAAACAAACTTTGACTCTCTTAACAGCCTTCTCTAGCGGATAGTTGATCACAATATTCAGATATGTTGTTGTGATCTTGTCATTTAAACATTCTGAGATGCTGTCGTGAGTCTCTGATTGATCACAAAATCATCTTCTCTAAGTATTTCTCTTCCTTCAAAAACCAGATAAGGAAAAAAATCCTGCACATTTAGGAAATAAAATTTCCCTGCAAATCTGAGTCAAACTGATGGATTAAATCATGTTAGATATACCATAACTGTTTTTATTTCATCATCAAATAATAACTTATCAAGTACATGGGTGAGAGGGATAAAATTAAATCAAAAAAGTTTAGAGAAACTCCCCCTCAGAAAATGCATGTAGGTGAGACAGTTTCAAGGCTTTGAATCCTGATTCAAGGCCTTGAAATAGCTCAGGCCTGTGAAACCTGATTCAAGGCTTTGAAAACTGGTTCAAGGCCTTGAAATAACTAAGTATTTCAAGTCCATGAAACCTATACCTTACATCAAATTTCTCGGTTTTGTAGAATTCCAATAGCAAACCATCACGCATCGACTTTATCCCTGCGATGTATCCTTGAGAAGGACAAACTATCTGGAACAAATTTCCTTGACTGGTACAGAAACTTAAGGATCGTCCATAATCAAGAAAAGAAACTGTACGTCTTAGACAATCATATACGAGAACCACCCCAGGATGAGTATGTTCTAGATGCCGTGAGAGGACATCAGAAACATGTGGATGATTCTATTGATGTGACTTGTTTCATGCTTTGAACCATGACCTCTGAGCTTCAGAAGCAACACAAGAACATGGAAGCCTACGATATGATCGAACACTTGAAACAGTTGTTTCAAGAACAGGCAAGGAATGAGCGGTATGAAGTGTCCAAGGCATTGTTCAAGAGCAATCTCGCAGAATGGAACCAAGTTGGGCTTCATGTACTCCGAATGATCGGATACATAGAGAACCTCACGAGGCTGGGGTTCCCACTCGGCCAAGAGTTGGCAACTGATCTTGTCTTGCAATCGTTTCCTGATAGTTATGACCAATTCATCGTGAACTATAACATGAATGAGATCAGTAAAGCTCTTCCGGACTTGCTGAGCATGCCAAGCATAGCTGAACAAAGCATCAATAAAGGCAAGGGCAAGGCCATAATGATGGTAAATAAAAGGTCAAAGGACTTTCCTCTACTTCTAAAGGAAAGCGCAAGAAAGTTGCAAAGTCCAAGGAAGCCTTGAAGCCTAGTGGGGGCGTGGCTAAAGGTGATTTTCACTACTGTAGCCAGCCGGTCACAGGAGGAGGAATTGCCCCAAGTATTTGGAGGATAAAAGTCTTGGAATAGTGATTCCACCATCACCAGGTATTTTTTTTATAGACGTCAATCTATCTATTTCTATATCTTGGGTATTGGATATTGGATGTGGATCTCACATTTGTCCAAATGTGCAGGATTCGAAAAGAAGTAGAAGATTGGATAAAGAGGAGATAGATTTGCGCGTCGGAAATGGAACAAGAGTTGCTGCATTAGCTATAGGCGTGTTGCCTTCTGGACTTATTTTAGAATTAGACAATTGCTATTATGTGCCTTCTATGAGCAGAAACATTATTTCCGTTTCTTTTTTGGACGAGAAGGGTTTTTCTATTTCAATATAGGACAAATGTTGCTCCATTTATTTTGATAGTATGCACTATTGTAGTGCGCATTTGTCTAATGGATTGTATATCCTTGATCTAAGTAATTCCATCTATAACATAAATAATAAAAGGATTAAAACTAATGATTTTAATCCTACATATCTATGGCACTGTTGTTTAGGCCATATAAACGAGAAACACATATCTAGACTCCATAAGGATGGATTTCTAGACTCATTTGATTTGAAATCATATGAGACATGTGAGTCTTGTTTATTTGGAAAACTGGCAAAGTTCCCTTTCAATAAGAAAGGTCAGAGGACTAGTGATTTACTTGCACTCATATACTACTGTATGTGGGTCATTCCCCACGCCTTCCAGAGGTGGTTACACCTACTTCATTACGTTTACTGATGAATTCAGTAGATATGGATTTGTATACCTTATGAAGGCCAAATCCGAATCCTTCGAATTTTTCAACGAATTCAAGAATGAAGTAGAGAAGCAACTTGGTAAAAGTATTATGGTTTTGCGATCGGATCGTGGAGGATAATACTTGAGCGAAGAGTTTGAGGAATATCTTAGAGAGTGTGGGATAATATCCCAACTCACTCCACCCGGAATGCCACAGTGGAATGGCATGTCCGAGAGGAGGAATCGCACACTATTGGATATGGTGCGATCTATGATGTTTCAAACGGATCTTCCAATATCATTTTGGGGACATGCTCTATTGACTGCAGCTTTCACCATTAATCGTGTTCCATCAAAATCAGTCATGAAGACACCATATGAGATATGGACTGGGAAGCGTCCCATAGTGTTGTTTATGAAGATTTGGGGTTGTGATGTCTATGTAATGCGTTTACAAACAATCATGCTCGGACCCAAAGCAGACAAGTGTAAATTTGTGGGATATCCTAAGGACGAAATGATATCATTTCTACAATCCAACCGAGAAGAAAGTGTTTGTGGCTCGGACCGGCGTGTTTCTAGAAAGAGAGTTTGTCTCTAAAGAAGCAAGTGGGAGGACTGTAGAACTTAAAGAAATTCAATAACCACAAACCACTGAACCGATGATGGAGCATGAACTGGAACCGCAAGTTGTTGTGGAAGAACCTGTTCAGGTAACACAGGAACTCCGTAGGTCAGGAAGGGTACGTCATGAGCCAGAGAGATACGGACTCCTCGTGACTAAACCCGATGACATACCACTCACGGATGATGAGCCTGCTACCTACGCGGAGGCCATGAAAGGCCCAGAATCCAAGAAGTGGCTAGAAGCCATGAGATCCGAAATGGGATCCATGTATACCAACAAAGTATAGACTTTGGTGGAATCACCCGAAGGGGCTTGGCCCATAGAGTGTAAGTGGGTCTTCAAGAAGAAGACTGACATGGATGGCAAGGTAGTTGCCTACAAGGGGCGATTGGTGGCTAAAGGTTATAGAAAGATTCATGGTATTGACTATAATGAGACCTTTTCACCAGTTGCCATGACTAAATACATTCGAATCATACTTGCTATTGCAGCTTACTATGACTATGAGATTTGGTAGATGGATGTCAAAACAGCGTTCCTTTATGAGAACCTCCTCGAGGATGTGTACATGACACAGCCAGAGGGTTTTGAGGATCCAGAGAATGCCAATAAAGTCTGTAAACTGTAACGATCCATTTATGGATTAAAGCAAGATTCTAGGAGTTGGAATCCACGTTTTGATGACGCGGTCAAGGAGTTTGACTTCATCAAGAACAAAGATGAGCCTTGTGTTTACAAAAGGGTTAGTGGGAGCTCTGTTGTGTTTCTAGTCTTGTATGTGGGTGACATACTATTCATTGGAAATGACATTCCTACTTTACAATTTGTTAAGGATTAGCTAGAAAAGTGTTTCGCAATGAAGGACTTAGGGGATGCAGCTTATATACTCGATATCAAGATCTATAGGGATAGATCTAGTAAGCTGCTCGGCCTAAGCCAAAGTACATATATAGAAAAGGTATTGAAGCGGTTCAACATGCAAGATTCCAAGAAGGGATTCTTTCCCATGTCACATGGAGTTACTCTCTCTAAGAATGACTATCCTTCCAAAGAGATTAAGAGGGAACGCATGAGTAGGATACCCTATGCTTCGGCCATAGGATCCATCATGTACGCCATGTTGTGTACTAGACCATACATATCATACGCATTGAGTATGGTAAGTAGATACCAGTCTAATCTAGGTGAGAGTTACTGGATTGCGGTTAAGAACATCCTAAAGTACTTGAGAAGAACTAAGGGTGCGTTCTTAATATTTGGAGGTGAGGAAGAGCTTAGTGTAATTGGTTACACTGATGCGAGCTTCCAAACAGACAGGGATGACTACAGATCGCAGTCAGGATATGTGTTCTGCCTGAATGGAGGAGCTGTGAGCTGGAAGAGTTCCAAGCAAGAGACAATTGATGATTCTAAAACTGAAGCTGAGTAAAGAAGTTTATCACTAAGCTGGGCGTGGTCCCTAGCATCATGGATCCCATGATGTTATAGTGTGACAACTCTAGAGCGATCACACAAGCCAAGGAACCAAGATCACACCAGAAATCGAAGCATGTACTTAGGAGATTCCATCTTATTCGTGATATGATCGATAGAGGAGATGTGAAGATGTGCAAGATTCCAAAGGATGACGATCTTTCAGATCCGCTCACAAAGCCACTTGCGCATCAAAAGCATGAAGTGAACACTAGATCTATAGGCATACGAGATGCACCAGATTATCTCTAGTGCAAGTGGGAAGCTGTTGGAATAGGTTCCCTAGAGGCAATCTATATTTAGTATGAAAAATGTTTGGCTAGAACATTCATTTATTATTTATTATGATATTTAATATAATGAAGTCATTAGATACAATGTGTTGTTTATGCTAAATATCCGTAGTTCATTATATTGATTAATAGGACGATCACCTATAGACTAGTGTGTGTGTAGATTGATATGGAGATATCAAGTCTAATACATGGATATGCATTAGGAGTAATGACATACTGGATTGACCCACGACGAGAATGATACATTGGATTATGTCAAAGTCACAATTGCTTCTCGTAATGCTAATTATATTGTAATCCTTAGACTTGAAGTCATGATGCGCAAACTAACGTGCTGTCGCAAGTGTACGAATCTTGTAATACCGGGTGCAATTAGACTCGGGTGATCGTTCCCACGAGGACTATTTCGGGTTTACTCACGTTGTCAGTTTCGGTTAACCAAGTGTAGTAACAAGGAGGAGTAGGTTGTGATTGTAGTGACTAAACTAAAAACAGAAATTAAAAACGTAAACGTAAATATTTTTTGTGCCGTTTTCTGAAATAAGTTGAATCGGTGACGATAATAGATGAAAACTAGGCTCCCGGATCCCCTAGGGTTTCTACAGATTTCAGTTTTACGTTCGATTATGAAAACACTCAGCAGTTTCGATATCTGTGCAACGTACCAGTTGTGCAGTGACTTTTCAGATTCCACACGTAATCCCGATCCTGCAGACTTTCGGATTCTTGTTAAGTTGCCTAAATCTGCAGTCTCTGTCTAATCCTGTTAGGGTTTCTAACCTGTCCGAATGGCCCGGGTCAAATTCTCTAACAGTTGGTCTCACGTTTTTCGATGCTAGCCCTATCTCCCTTTCTCTGGTCAGTCTATCAAGGTAAGGTACTATATCCTGGTTTTTCTTCCTAACCCTAACTTGACGTTTCCACCTACATGCTCGGGTCTATAGCAATCCTGGGTGATCAATCCTATCATGCATATACGATAATATTCAAAACCAGAATAACAGATATAACTTGCTGAATTAAGATAATCATCATGAATCCATAAACGAAGTAGTCATAAAATCTGGGTACGAAACCCTAGGTTCACCGAGAACCTAGGTGAGAAGTTTAGCTACGACTAGACATAATACAAAACGCAGTTTCTGAATATAAAGAGAGAGAATGAAATCAAACTAAGTCTTCGAATCTCGAATCGCGCTTTCGTGCTCTCCGTGAATGCTCTGACTTGCCCTTCGGTTGTGCTGAGAATTGTGTTGTGTCTCCGTGTCTTCAAAATGAGTCTGGACGAGTCTTTAAAAAGTGCTATTTTCCCCGAAACGCGTGCGCCCGAAATTACGGAATCTGCGATCGGTCCACCGTCTTTGACCTGAAAGTCAAACTGGCGGCGTATATACGCAGGGTTGCGTATATACGCAACCAGGGCCTGTAATCACCCCCCCCCCTCTCCCCCTCCTGCCTGCGTATATACGCAGGCAGGGGGATGGAGATGGAGCCCTGCTTGGTCCTTTGGTGGGCCTGGTTGGGTCCCCTGGGTCCCACTCTTCTGCCTGACGCTCCCGGTTTGCCTCCCTTGGTGTTCTCCTGCTTTTCCGTGTTCCCGTCTTGTCCCGGTCTTGTGCACGTTTCCCGAGATGGTCCCGGCTTGGTCCGGGCACGCTTCCCGATGCACCTCCCGAACCTGTTTCTAAAAAGGCAACACGAACGAAAACTCGCGATCATACCCAAATATAGCAATAAATAAGCAGAAATCCAGGAAGTACAAATAAACGTCTCGATCTAGATTCCCGAGGCATTCTAAGGCATTTTCCGGCAAAAACCGCTAATTCCGACACAAATACTCGTGAAATCAGGCTAAAAGATAACCCCTAATTGGGCGTTACCAAATACCCCCGCACTAAACATTGCTCGTCCCGAGCAATCCTGCCAACTCTAGCCTGCATTTCTGTCCTCGTTACTGACTCTGTACATACCCTACTGTTGCATACGCTTTCGACCCGAACCTTTCAACCGGACGACTCGATAGAAAAACTGACTCAGATAGAATATACACAGACTCAAACGACTCAAAACAGACTAATTACAAAAATATTTTTGGTGAGATCGGGCAACCTCAAAAACATAAACAGTGTGTCCTCGTGATCTCATACTTTTCAGAATTTACTTCCCTGCAAGCGATCGGTAAGTCTGAACAGATTTATATGGTGGAATTAAGCACTGGACCGAAGTACTATTACTTTGGCTATCAAACTGAGCAAATCCCTAGCTAACTTACCATCCGAGCTGTTTGCGAAAGGATCTATGTCTAATCAGGTAGGATAAGTATATGTATCAAGGTACAGCATAATCCTACTTGTTATGACATTCTCACAATTTACCAAACTCACACCCCTCACCGAGATCTCGAAAACTGCCCGAAACACCTAAGTTCCTGCTTTCCCAATTCTCCTGTCCCCCGGTGTGTCTTCGCCGTGCTCGCGGCCACAAATGTGAAGCGGTGCAAACGTCTCAAAAATTGTGCCACTCACTCAGCTTTTTATTTAAATAACAAAAATATAAAACAAACTAAAAACTAGATCATGACTTTTCTTCTTTTTCTTTTTTTTTTTCTTTTTCTGTTTTTTTTTTTAATATATTATTTTTTTTTTATAACACAACTATATATACAAACGTACACGAAAACCAACAATACTAAACTGACTAAAGCTGAGTGAGTGAAAATAAATCTCTGTCGTGGGGTACGTAAGATGTCCTCATGTGAAGTACCCCCACACTAATCCTGAAGCGATGATCCTGTAGTCGAGATAATACTGTGCACTCCCACCGAACCTCCTCATCACCAAAGATGTAGAAAAACGGCACAACCACCAATTGACCATACAACCCCCCGGAACCCCGTTTTGTGGGAAAAGATGCTCGCACGCGACTAACTCCTCCTGTGGTCACTATGTAGTGAAGTGATCCACCTCCGCAAATTAATGCACAGTCGCCACTAACTCACCCTGTCCTTCCCTCGAAAAACGTGTCAATATCGAAACTGTCCAAAACTGATAAATCATGAAGCTCCCCCATCTAAAACCTGCCCTACTCACTCCCTCCGTCATAACACGTAGAATAGCCAACTATCAACTGATGAGGTCTCAAAGAAGGCTGCCTAGGCTAAAGTGTCTACGACGAAAAGGGGTAAATGGCTTCAAACGGGTTAACTAATTGGACCTAGGGGTAAGAAACAGGACGTGAGGTCCCTTGATAGCCAGTCACTCCACCGAAAAATGCGATGACCGTGACGGCGCCCGTGGGCGGGTTGTCGACTACCTATGTGACGGTGGTGTAGCAACTAGTCGGATATTTAGCTCAGGTGATAATTACTTGCGGATTCCAAAGGTCGCTGGCTCTCACCTATCTACTATACCTCGATGCAAGTTTTCTTCTCTTTCAAAGGATTCAAACTCAATTTCTTCACTGTTTTCGTTATCTCGATTGCCCTTTCTCAAAATTTTCTGATTTTAAACTTTTTTTTTTTTTTGAAAAATAATTTATACTTGCTGTTTGCGTATATACCCAACCAGCAGCATAAAAAAAAAAAAATTCATTTTTTTTTTAATTATATACAATGCACGGCCAGAATGTTTGTGGTGGGTTGACTCAAATAAAGAAAATATGCTGACTCAAAAATAAAAATAAAAACTTCAAATAAATACGAAAAAACGTGCAGACCGGGTTAATGCAGACACGACTACCACCCCCACACTAAGAGGTGGCATGCCCTCATGGCACTCACTCATCCGGAAAAAATGTCGGGTCTGACCCGGTCTCGGACGTACCGGATATGCTACCCGGCGAGCTGCTACCTGAATCAGACCTAAAGACGACCGGCTGACGCGCACGTGTACGGGGCCGGTAATCAGAGGACTGCGACTCGGACCCAGTCCAACTGCTAGGTGGCTGGGATCGCAAAGTCGTCCTGCCACTCGAAGGCTGCTGGGTACGGGACCCAGTCTGACGGCCCGTAGGCTGCCGGGATCGTGTCCCAGGCTGCCGTCTCTCCTGTCGGGCAGGTGGCGGTGATGGCTGAGTCAGAGGAGGTGGCTGGGTCGGTGGTGGCGGCGCAGATGTGCACTCACTAGAGTCCCCGCCATCCGACCATCCCTCGGTGAAGCTGCTAGAGTAGGTAGGGGGAAAATACAGCGGGAGTGGCGGTTCTCGGCCTGCGTGCCGAGCCGCATCCCGCTGCTCCTCTCGGATACTAGCTAGGGCAGCCTGGGTGTCCTTCGTGACCTTCCGCTGAGTCCGGCGGTTATGTGTCAAAGCTCTCCATAGCTTGCCCACGCTCTCATACACCTTCTATCCTATGGACTTGCGTCCGCCCTGACACCCCTCAAATCTCTCGTCCACTCGGGGCAGTCTACGTGGCGGGGCTGGTCTAGCTCGTGGGGCCGGCTCACCCCGCTGTCGGGCTGGCAGGGGCTGGGCCTTCCTCTCAGTCCCCTGTCTACTCGACTCGGGACGCTCTCTCTCTCTACTAGTACGGCAACGCCGAAGTGCGGCCGATGCCTGGCGACTGGCTGGTCAGTCCTGAGTCGAACGCCTCCTAGGGGCAGGGGCAGGGGCAGGTGCAGGATCCGGGTCCTCCTCCATAATATCGTCATCCTCATCGAGGTCAACGACCGGCTGTGGTGGGCCCGGGTGACGGGCTATGAGCTTCCTATAAGGTCGTGGCCTAGGAGGAAGTAGATCACCCTCTACATCATACATCGGAACCTCAAACTCCCGCGCCAGTTTGGCGATGAGGTTGGCATACCACAATCCCTTGTGGCTCTCGGAGCAGTTCCGCTCCTGCATGTACACCCATATGCGACGAGGAATGTCGACCTCTCGTCGGATAACAAGGCAATAGACTAAGAGTACGTACTCAAAGTCAAGGTAGGTAAAATGCTTAATACCCACTACCCTGTTTACTACCCACTCGGCCCACCAACGTGGCGGGCCGGTAATAAAACGAGAATGCAATTTCTTGCCTATCTCTCCTGGCCCCTCTCTCTCGAAATGGGCACCCGGGTACCCCCCAGTCACAACCCGCAAAAGCTCAGAATCGCTAGGCGGGTAATCTGCACACTCAGCATACGCGCAGGAGAAATGGCGCAACGGGATCTGGTACGCTTGGCGGATGGTATCCGCTGTGATAAACAAAAACGTACGCCGACAATACACCCATCGGACATCCCCGTTCGCCTCACCCTCCCCCTTATGCATGAGGTTTGCGTAAAACTCACGCACCAAGTCAGAACTAGAAACATCCGAAAACCCCGCTAGGGACGTTCCGAAAATTTCCGGTCGACTCGCATACTCTGCCATCTCTGGCGGCATGTTCATATGGTCAACCTGAAACTGGTAGTCTAGGGGAAGGCTATGACCCATTTTGGTTCCGGTCAAAAAGTAAAACTGAGCGTTATGGTTGACGAACCTAAAACTGTCAAACCTCCTAGAGGTAATCTAATCCGCCTCATAGTCAGTAGGGATCTCGTCCCGCTCTTGGTCTAGGACCGGTACATTAAACTCCATAACAGTCACAACCTCGTAAAACGTGCCGACTCGGGAAATTTAAGCAAAAACGTGAAACGTGCACAAAAATAGTGTGTCTCAATAGATAGTCCACCTAAGAGCTACCAGAGGTCCACACGGCAAGTGCCGCTCCAAAATCAAAAATACCGAAAATAACGGGCCCGGCTACGGGCCGTGCCAAAACGGAAAATAAAGCGAGGGATGAGATTTTCGACCTTCCCTAAACAGGGGTGAAGACCGGAGATTCTGCCCGGAAAGTCGCCGGAAAAGTCGCCGGCGGTCGCCGGAAAAATCGCCGGAAAACGAAACTGCCCGGAATTGAAATCCTAACCCACCAAATCGAACCCCTCGATCTCCTCGTTCACGTTCCCTTGTACGGTTTTTGCTAGTTCTTGCTCTAACACCTTCGAATCTGCACTTTTCCTCAAGAACACCTCACTTTTTGATGGAAATTGCCCGCTCGATTTTCGCTTGTTTCTGGATTTTGATGGATGAAACTTGCTCCTTGCGACGAGGGGATTCCAGAAATGTGCCCGGATTTTGATTCGGAGGTCCGATGCAAAATCTTTGTTCTTCAAGTGGGAGAAAATGGAGGAAGAGAGAGAAAGAGAGGTGCCAACAATGGTGAATGGCCGGCCCCCTCTTCCTTATAAACCCTAAAAGTTCAAAATGACCAAAATGCCCTTGGGGTTTTGAAAAAATTACATTTTTTTTTCTTTCTGACTGCCTATATACCCAATTAGAAATCAAAAAGAAAACAAAAAAATAAAAGAAATTGGCCTCGGGTTGCGTATATACGCAGCCCGAGGCAAATTTTTTTTTTTTTTTTTTCAAATGATCTCTCTTCCTCTGTTTTCCCGGTTCTGGCTGTTTTGGATGTTTTTGTATCTACACATTCTCAATTTCAAAGTCAAAAACCCGCTCATCTCGCCTCTCTCTGAAATTCAGAACTGAACATAATAATGTAATAAATAAAAATAAATAAATTAACGATTAATTTTGGGTTGCCTCCCAAACAGCGCCTTGTGATTTACGGTCGACGGCCCGACCTTGTTACCTCTTACCGGTCATCAAAATAGACCGGGTCTATTTTGACAACTTCGGCGGTCTCGAGATACGGCTTGATCCGGTTCCCGTTCACCCTGAAACTGGACTTGTCTTTTGGATTTTCCACCTCGAATGCCCCCCAGGCAAAAATCTGCTTGATGATGAACGGTCCCGACCAACGAGACCTCAGCTTTCCCGGAAAGAACCGCGACCGGGTATTGTAGAGAAGCACTTTGTCGCCTTCATTAAACTGCTTTGGCGTGATACGGTTATCATGCCACTTCTTTGTCTTCTCTTTGTAAATTTCGGCGCTCTCGAAAGCCGTTCTGCGGAATTCCTCTAATTCCAGCAGCGCCATCTTCCTCTTATCTCCTGCTAGATTCTAGTCCAAGTTGAGCAGTTTGATGGCCCAATACGCCTTGTGCTCCAATTCCACCGGTAAGTGGCATGCTTTCCCAAACACGAGGTGGTATGGTGACATTCCCAGCGGTGTTTTGAAAGCAGTCCTGTAGGCCCAAAGCGCATCGTCTATCCTAACGGACCAATCCTTTCGGCCGAGATTCACTGTTTTCTCGAGTATGCTCTTGATCTCTCGATTCGACACCTCGGCTTGCCCGTTCGTCTGCGGATGGTAGGGTAACGAGACTTTATGAACTGACACGCCGTACTGTTTCAGAACTTTTGCAAAAACTCGATTGATGAAGTGAGAGCCCTCGTCGCTAATCATTGCCCTGGGAGTCCCGAAACGAGTGAAAATGTTACGTTTCAGAAAACGCTCAACGGTAGCTGCATCGTTTTTCTGACACGCGATCGCTTCGATCCACTTTGTCACATAATCTACTGCCAGCAGAATGTACAGATTTCCCATCGAAGACGGGAACAGACCCATGAAGTCAATCCCCCATACATCAAATGGCTCTACCTCCTGCCACACGGTCATCGGCATCTCGTCCCGGTGTGACGTGTTTCCTGTCCTATGGCACCTATCACATCCCTGCACATAGTCGTGATAGTCTTTGAAGATTGTCGGCCAGAAAAAACCGGACTGCAGTATTTTATGAGCTGTTCGCGTTCCGCCAAAATAACCCCCACACTGTGATGAGTGGCAGTGTCGAATCACGTTCCAGGCCTCGTGGGTCGGGATACACCTTCTCAGGATGTTGTCGGCCCCCTGTTTGAATAATTACGGGTCGTCCCAGAAGTACTGTCGACTTTCGGCAATGAACTTTTTTCGCTGAGACGGGGTGAGATCCTCGGGAAGCGTGCCAGTTACCAAGTAATTGGCTATGGCATAGTACCACGGTCTCCCGATTTTCACTGCCATGATGTGTTCGTCCGGGAAGTTTTCCTTGATCGGCACCGGGTCCACCTTCACGTTCTCAAGTCTGGATAGGTGATCCGCTACCACGTTCTCAACTCCCTTCTTGTCCCGGATTTCCACATCGAATTCCTGCATCAGTAGTACCCACCTCAATAGTCTCGGTTTCGCGTCCTTCTTGTCCAGCAGGTATTTCAGGGCACTATGGTCGGTAAAAACGATAACTTTTGACCCGACCAAATAGGGCCTGAATTTGTCCAGGGCATACACCACGGCCAGCAGTTCCTTTTCTGTCGTGCCATAGTTGAGCTGGGCATCGTTGAGTACCCGGCTCGCATAATAAATGACGTGGCATACCTTATCCTTTCGCTGTCCCAAAACTGCACCGAATGCATAGTCGCTGGCGTCACACATTAGCTCAAACGGGAGTGACCAATCTGGCGTGGTTATAACCGGGGCTGTGGTCAACTTCTCTTTCAAATGGTCAAAAGCCTGCCGACATGCTGCATCGAAATCAAAGGGTACGTCTTTTCCGAGTAAAGCGCAGAGTGGCTTTGTGATCTTGGAAAAGTCTTTGATGAACCTTCGGTAAAATCTTGCATGTCCCAGAAAACTCTTGATCGCCCTTACATTCGTCGGGTACGGAAGCTACTTTATCACCTCGATCTTAGCCCTGTCCACCTCGAGTCCTTTGCTGGAAATTCTGTGACCCAGCACGATCCCCTCGGTGACCATAAAGTGACACTTTTCCCAATTGAGCACCAAATTTTCCTTCTTGCATCGGATCAGAACCTGGCCCAAATGGAACAGGCTGTCATCGAATTTGTGCCCGAATAGTGAAAAGTCGTCCATGAAGACTTCCAGATTTTTCTCGATCATGTCGGAAAAAATCGCCATCATACATCTCTGGAACGTGGCAGGAGCATTACACAACCCGAACGGCATGCGCCGAAACGCGAACGTACCGTATGGGCAGGTAAACGTCGTCTTTTCCTGATCCTCTGGGGCTATGCAAATCTGGTTGTACCCGGAATACCCATCCAGAAAACAGTAATAGGCGTGGTGGGTGAGCCGGTCCAGCATCCGGTCCATGAATGGTAGCGGGAAGTGGTCTTTCAGTGTTGCGTCGTTTAGCCTCCGATAGTCCATGCAGATCCGCCAGCCTGTAACGGTGCGCTGCGCAATCTGCTCCTGGTCTTTATTCTGCACCACCGTAATACCCCCCTTTGTGGGCACGCACTGGACCGGGCTGATCCAAGTGCTGTCCGATATGGGGTATATGATTCCCGCTTCCAGCCACTTCATGACCTCTTTTCGCACAACATCCTTCATGTTCGGATTCAGTCTCCGCTGGGGCTGAATCACCGGTTTCTTGCCTTATTCAATTCGGATCTTGTGCATGCAGTAGGAGGGGCTGATCCCCTTGATATCTGCAATCGTCCAGGCGATTGCTTCCTTATGCTCTCGCAATACTTCCAGCAGTTTCTGCTCCTGTTCCTGAGATAACCGAGACGAAACAATTACGGGCAGAGTACTATTTTCACCAATATACGCATACCTGAGATGGCTCGGGAGCGGTTTCAGCTCCAGTGCGGGTGGCTCCTTGAGTGACGGGACCAGAATCATCTTTTGCCCGCCGTCTTCGTCCCGGTGCGAAGTGGTCCAATCCTCGGCTCTCATGGCGTGCTCGCACCGAGTCTTCTCCTAATCTTCCCCGTACATGCTGTCGATCTCTTCCCACAATTGGTCCATCTCTTCGTTTTCCCAACCTTCGTCCACCACATCTATAGTAAAGATGTCCTCGTGGTCGTAGTAATTTGGCAGTTGCAGATTTTTGAAAACGTTGAATTTCACTTTTTCCTCGTTAATCAGCATGGTTAGCTCCCCGCTCTTGCAGTTTATCATTGCTTCGCCCGTGGCCAAAAACGGCCTGCCAAGTATGAGCGGTACCTCCCCTGCCTCCATGTCCAGGATGACGAAATCTGCCGGAAAAATCAGCTCGCCGACCTTAACCAGAATGTAATACCCCGTATTTTAGTTGGTGGTTATATGGTAATTTCGGAAAAGTATTTGAGAATTTTAATAAATTATATTTCAAACTTGTTCTCGATTTCTTCTTCATTTTAAAGTTTAAGGGCGTCATTTGACATTTACGATAATTTAGAACTTCGTTCTAGTCATTCTGTAATTTTAGAAACTTGAGTTATACTATTTGAAATTTATATATTTTTATTTCGGGGTTATTTTGTAGTTTAAAAAAATTTGGAAAATACTATATGAAATTTATTTTGTATATTTGGAACTTATTTGTAGTTTTCTAAAAGTGAATTTTTGACATTTATATACATTGCATTATATTTGAAATTATTTGCTAAATTTATAATTTATAAAAAAAATAATACTCAAAACTTTTATGTGATTGTTGGAAGTGAGAATTACAATCTTACCCTTATAACTCTATGTTTCTATTCTTCAAATCCATCCAACAACTAATGTAATTGATTTTTTTTTCATTCCAAGTACACTCTCAACAATTTTGGTCAACTCCAATAAAATAATGCTAGCTAAACTCTATTTACACTCTTGTGACATCCATCTACCTCCATGTTCATCACAAACACTTCCTACACACTTTTCACTCCACCATCACATCACTTCCATTAATCCTCATGGTCTAGCTTTCCCACTCTCATTTCTTGCATCTCTATCCTCTCAACAACACTCATACTAGTTTTGTTCTCTCCCAACAAACTTCATTCCCGTTTTTGGAGTTTGACCTCCATAAAACACCATCAAAATACTATTTTCTTGCATCCAAAGCATGAAAAACTTGAGTCCAAGGGTTATATGATCATGGAGGGGAGCTCTTTCATCAATCTTCTCAAGTTTTGAAGTCCATTTCACTCTTTCATCCACCATCTTCTTGAATATTTGGGTAAAGTTTTCTTCTAGCCTTCAATTCATGCTTGCATGTCTATGTCTAGCATTGATTTATGAAATTTCATCTTAGTCTTCTTCATTTTCATGCTCGATTTTCATTTCCATTGTTAGATCATGTGTTTGACTTCAAAATTTTGACTATTTCATGAAACCCACATTAGAACCCACATGCATGTTGTGAATGTCATCTTCCTTGCATTGTTACCCAAGAGGGTTTTGATCATTTGTGTCAAGAGCATGTAAAGGTCTTACTCAATGCCTAAAATGATGTAATTTTGGGTGAAAATCAAGTCCCCATAAGTTGCATGTGTCATATAATTGATTTGATCATGTTTTAAGTGCTCTAGGTGAAAATTGCACATTTTTACAATCTGACCAGTTTGTGAAAAACGTATATTATCTCTAAATTTTGTCTCTGTAGAATTTTTAAATCTTTCATATTCTGAAACTATACTCAGATAGGGTCATTTTTAAAGAAAATTCAACTCCATAGCCTTTTTGGTTAGGGAGATATGCTCATGCTAAGTTGCATGTTTTCTGAAACTCTGTTTTTGGACAAGTTTTACTATTTTTGTTAAAAATCTCATTTCCAAAAACTTATGGAACCCAATCTTTCTTGTGATGAAACTAGACACATAAGGGATTTATTCTGGAGAATATGGGCATTTATCCTATTCTCCAAGAAGTAGTAATTGTTCTTCAAAGTTGAAACTTTCTTCCAAACTTGTCTCTGCATAGCAGTGTTTGTTATTTTTGTAAATTGAGTTTTATAATAGCTATGCATGATTTTATTGATGTTTCTGAAATTAGACACATATAGGTTCATCATACATTAATTTCAAGATTTTAGGATATGATTTGATATGGTAAATATGGCTCCAAAGTCAGAGCTACAATTCTGTCCAGAATTGTAGTTTCACATTTGTTTAGAAAACTTGAATTTTTGAACTTCTAGGTATTTTGTTGGACTTGTTTTGATAATTAAACATCATTATATGTGCATTAGTGACATTTAGTACTATTTTACATGTAGGTTTGCATTTCTATTATAAATGTGTAAATTGGTTATAACGAGTACGTCATACGTGTGATTGTAGACATCGACCTCGTAGGAGAAAGCGGTTGTCGTCGGAGTGCTAGACGTAGTTTCTTGCTTTTAACTGTGCTTCATCTCAGTGGTAAGTACATATGTACGGCCTTTTCATATCAAAATATGCGTTTGTGTTTGATGTTTCAAATGAATGTTTGTTATATGAAATAGTATGAGAATGCATGTTTTCCACTCAAAATTTGTTAAACTATTTTATTCATCTCCTTTGAGAACTTTCGGAAATTACTTGTGAAATTTTGATATTCCGATTCTGGTTATGTGAAAGAGAAGAAATAAAATACCTCTAATAGACTTAGGACGATGTACAGAGTACTGTTATTATTGGGAGGCGTCAAGCGATCCTCCATTTTCGTATGGCTAAGACCATTGAAGCAATGCTTCTTATTATTGTATAGAATGTCAATGTTCAAAACTCCGCCCCCGATGAGCCAAAATGTATCAAGATATTGAGGCCAAGGGGTTTATAGAGCTATAGAGTGCTACTTATACTTGTAAGGGTCACTACGGTATAGGGGTGTCGACACTTAAGGCCTTTTAGCTAATGTTGTGAGCGGGGTTGACGAATGGGCTCCCTTAACGCTCGGGTGAAATAGGGTTTGCTAGACCCTAGAAGGAACCCTTAGTGATTATTTCGTGATCCCTCTGTCTACATCGATCCTGCTGGTGGCTCTTGACACGCCTCAGCTAAATTAAACTGTTGACTGAAGTCGAAATTAAAAATTGACTACTTATTGATGTTGTTTGTGGCTCTTGATATGCCCTAAGCGATTGAAATGAATTGTAAATCTTGGCTACTCATGAACTACTATCGTTATCAGTTCAAATGAACTTGTTTACTCTGGGTATTTTACCAACTACTCGTGGTTTCTCAATGTTATTAAATTGAGAGGTTTTTGTTACTCGGTTACTTCAAGTTGATCCAAATTCTCCAATATGATAGTTTTACTGTTTAAATCTTCTGATTTGTTTCAACTCATGCTTCCGTGCCACTCGTTGCTTTACATGTCGTAGTATGTATTTACTCAGTTTTTACTGATCATTCTCTTCAAAACTGCGTCGGCTGTTGCTATTTTAAAACCGCAGGTCATCAATCAAGGTTGGGGAATGGGAACGCGCACCGAGACGAAGAAGTATAGCTTAACTCAGATCACTTAGTAGATCACACACGATTTGTTTTAGATTGTACTTAATATCGAAATTTTGTTATGTACATTAAGCGAAATGTAATCTTAATAGTATATTTCTACTTTTGGTTGTCGATTGTCTCTTTAACCCTGAACCGAGATCCCGGGTTGTTTCACAGAATATCCTCGATAACCCCATAAGCCTGTTTTACGGACCTGTCTGCCATCTGCAGCATGATTCTGGTGGGTCGGGGTTCACCGAATTTCAAACTTCTGAAAATCGTCAATGGCATCAGGTTGATGCTGGCCCCTAGGTCACACAGAGCCTTTCCTGTGTAAGCGTTACCTAGGGTGTGTTGGGTTTTGACGTAGGTAACGCAGCGGAATAACAAAATTAATCCTACTCAAAGCCCACCAAGGATCACAGGAAGAGAAATCATAACATGATTAAGGTCATAGAAGATGTGTACCTTTTGATTTGTGAGATCACACGAAGAATGATGTCCTCGTCTCTACGTTTGATCCACGTCTAGAGGTGAGATCTAGATTCTTCCTTCACAACAAGTGCTAGCTTGAACCCGGAGGAAGAGGGATGAAGATCAAAGCAACGAAGCAACAAAGCACAAAGGAGGGGGCGGCCTCCTTTTGCCGTCGGGTAGAGGGGGCGGACGGGGGCTAGGGTTTCAGCCCTAGCTCTTTGTCTTGCTCTCTCTTTTGCTCTCTCCCACTCTTTATGTGTTATGTCTAATAATAACTCATGTAGTGGGAAGGAAGCTAGAGCCTCCTTTATATACTCCAACAACTCCTTCTTGTTTCCATAAAAGAGTTTTCTTGTTCTAGTAGGACTAGAACTATTCCCTTCCTTGAAAATTAGTCCTACTAAGTTTGCAAGGTGTTGCACAATGATCCTTCTATTAATTAATCCAAATTAATTAATCCCAAATCTAGCTCTACTCTATTTGACGTGTGACCCCATAGGTTTCTATATAGTTGGTAGTAACTATTACTAACATGGAGCGGTGTCTAGCAACACATCCACTTAACCCAACCAATAGAAATAGTCAGTGATCCCGACAAACCTTTGTGCCCAATATGTCATATTGCATTATCCCTTTGTCTCGATAACCGGATTGGACACGAGACATAAATAGTCACACTCGTATATCCAATCCATAGTTCCTCGATCCTGGGAATATGCTTATGCTTGCAGATAACATTAATATCTCTATATTAATTTATCTGAGTCTGGCCAGATGACACGTTCCAACTGCAAGTGTACAGCTGTCGTGTGTAGTAATAAACCGGAAATCCGGGTTGTCGAATCCAAGAGACTTCTTGTAAATTAATTAGAATTTCTTAACCTTTTGTGGGCACAGCGCAAGTTGTGTTTTGATCTAATTCTACTAAAATAAACGCAATATTCTCAATTAACCAAGTGAAATAGTTCACGATTAATAAAGAAAGCATTTTAGGGTTTTTGTAATATAAGGGAAAAACACCGGGAATTCTCTAGGTTCACTAGGTTGAGCTAAATTTATGTTTTGACTTGTAAAACAACCACGTATCTTTCACTATCGATCAAGCAATACTAAACTTACCGAGTTACCAAGTAAGTTTACTATACTTTAAACCAAAACAAACCGAGTTACCAAGTCTATTCTAGCTTAAAGCATGCATTAAAACCACAATTCTACTTTAACGATCCTAGTTAACGATGTCGAGTTACCAAACATTGATTCGACTAGGTGGATTATTCAATTTACCGACTAATTCTCACGGAGTTACCGCGTGAAAACCAACTAAGTTTATCTCTACGTTAGCTACTCGCAAAGATAATATGATTACAAACGTAAATAATCCATAATAATGAAAGATTACGTGAGATTAAGCTAAAACATGAATCACAATCATCAAAACATGGTATTTAGATCAAACCCTAGCTACAACAAACGAGAATTCCCAGCAAATAACGTTTAGCTACTCATACTCATACTCAAACGATAAGTCTCATGAGTTTAAGCATAAAAATCAAGAAAAGAGAAGGGTTGAGAATCCAAACGGATGATCCAAAGCTCCTAAGCTCTCCCAATAGCTTCTTGATCTCCAAAAGATGTGTCTACCGTCAAAAACTACTCAAAAAGTCGACCTTACACACTTAAATACGTTCCTAGAATGATATAACAAAGTTTCTAATAATTGCAAAAAGACCCCGGCCGTTTCTAGCTTTCTGGGCGAACTCGTCGTGCGAAGACACTTTCTCTTCGTGGGAAGAGATTGTCTGAAGTCTTCCTGCAAAAGTCTTCCTATTTTGAGACAGCATCATGTCACAGGAAGAGAACTGGAATTTCGGCTAAGTCTTTTCTTCGTGGGAAGAGCTTTTCTCTTCGTGGGAAGAGTTCCTGCCTTAACTTTTTTCAAGCTCCTTCTCTTGAGTTTTCCTTGCTTTCTTTATTTCCGAAGCTCGTTTCTTCACCACCTTTGATCCTCGCGTCCTATTTCCTGCCAACCACAACACGAAACACGAACCCGCGATCATATCACAATAAAAGCAACAAAATATACGAGAAACGCCCGGATTTAACGATGAACGCTCAAAAAGCTCACACTCAATAATATTTCACAAACACGGCCAAAATCTCATCTCATTGTCGGAAATCACGCAAAATAGTAGTGTATTAACTAAGAAATATATCTCCAACTAAGGAGTTATCAAATACCCCAACACTTACTATTTGCGCGTCCCGAGCAAAGTCTCATCTACTGCATTCATCTGCCTACTAGCCGACAAGACTCACACGACTCAAACACGACTCACGACACAACAATGCAGCAATATGATGCAAATGCAAATTCTAGACTCTATCTTAACACAACACACAAAACGTTTTAAATCTGTCTTTTTGGTAAGATCAGGCAATCTCCCTCTCATTAAGTGAAAATCATCAAGCTCTCACTAATCCTTTTTGAAATTCATATACACGTAGCAAGAATTTGAAATAAAAATTTGATTTAGTGCAAAAGCTCACTAAGGCGTCCCCTTTCCTCCACCAATTCAAACCAAGACACAAGCACGTCCTAACCTTCATTGGGTCTAATTAAGCTCAAACTTCACTGTAGCCTTTCTTCGCCGAATCATCTGAGGTTTTTAGACCCTCTTTGCCTTTATTGCGTTTGAATGCAAATTGTCCCGGGGAAGGGAGTCACAACTCCTGTGAAATAAGGCTTGACTGTAGTTTTCCTCTCCGAGCTCTATTTGGATGGAATCCAAATTTTCCATGTGACTGGAAGCACATTAGGTTGTTTCTCCTTGAAGCACATTTTTTTCTTCTTTTTTTTTCCAGATTTTATCATTTTCTTTTCTTTCCTCCTCTGTTTTTACAACCGTGCAGTAGAGCATAAAGAGTGTGGGCTTTTTCGGTTAACTCTTGTGACCACCGTAAGGGATGGTGGTGTACGCCCCTCAACTTCACTTAGGCTGAGGCAACCGTACCACATGAAACCAACTCTACACGAAGGTCCACCCCAGATCAACAAGAGACCACAAGTTTCCACTTGAAAACATAATATTTAGCTACAAGCAAAACTCAATCTAATTAGCACACTATAGGAAACTTAGGTATACTTTACATGTCATTCTTTCACAACTTCCAAAAATTCCCGGGACATCCTTAGTGAAACCTCTACAGAAAATATTGAAGAATAAAAATTTCCCTACTACGGCACTTCCTACTCAAAAGGATTCATTTACTAAGCTCTCTTCAGTTTCAAGATCCTCAATTGCCTTTTTATCAATTTTTTAAAATTTTAATTTTTTATGGATTTTTTTTTTTTTTCATTTGTTGTATTTTTTTTTAATATCCTACCTCTATATGCAAGGCTTTGACATGAAAAAAAAAATTGACACAACACAACTCAACTTTTTGGTGGGTATACTCAATTATGTAAAAGTGCAAACAGTATGTAAACTACACTACACAATACGACAATATAAGCAAAAACTCAACATAAACCACAACACTATCTCACAATACAATCTAAACACATCCTACATGTAACTGGCTATGCAAGACACATGGCTAGTAAACAGATAAATCACCCCCACACTGAATGCTTCGTTGTCCTCAACGAATTTAGAGAGTATGCAAGAAGACTCAGCAATCAATGTGTAGGCCAGTAGATGAGATGGAGCATGACATACTTATATAAAAGAAACACAAAATTTAGTAAGAGAAAAAGATACTCACAACCACCTCAAGGGTGGGGAAGAAATCACGCCAAGCAGTCCCCAAGCACAGTAGTGGTGCCACCATGCTCCTATACAGTCAATGTGTACTCGCACACCGGGGTCGACTGCCCTCCTCTACTAAAATCCATGTCTGAAGAATCCCCAACTCGTCAATGCAAGCCCCTGTGAAGGTCATGTGTGCCATCGCACACCGGGGTAGATTCTCCCATAATCTGCTCAAATATGTCACTTGGAAAAACATCATTAGTCCCTCTCTCTCTCTCATCTCTCCAAAATAACATAATAAAATAACTGAATTTATAAAAACACAACTACACTAAATAAAATAAATAGGTTGGGTTGCCTCCCAACAAGCGCCTTGTAATTTAAGGTCGACGACCCGACCCAGTTACCTCAAAATATATTTAAGGAGATTTTTCTCTCCACTTTTTCTTCTTCCACCATCGTCTCTCTTTTTGTCTCTTCTCAAGTGAGCATCCATGAGACACATATGGCAAGAAGAAGTTGTAGAAGGCGGCCTTTGCAAATTTCTTCATCTTGTGCTTCCACTCCTTGATCACCGGTCTTCTCGAAAACTCATTCACCACATCATGACCCATTGTACCTTTCCTCTTCTTCTTCTTCTTCCAATTCTTCAAAATCAATATCGTTGAGGATCGGTTATGTGAAAATAGAATCCCAGTTGGAACAGTAATGGCAAGGAGTGCCGTCTTGACTGCTTCCTTCCCTAGCTCATGTCTTGGAATCACAGGTGGTAAATCATGGACTGCATAAAATTGGGGCCTTTGGTCTTCCTCATGCAATTTTTCCATTTTTATAATCTCCAAGAGATATGGATTAGACTTAGGAATTTCTTGATATATGTCCATGTGAACATCTCCACGCAATAATTTAGCTTCATGGATTTCTTCCTCACAACAAATATCTTCAGTGGGCCATAAGCTCGCGATGTCCACACTCTCCCATTCATGCCATGGCTCCGAAATTATGCGAGGCACAAGTTGTATATGCGTCACTAGATCATTCCAATCTGAATCCGAATCGGAGTCTGAATCTGAGTTTGAAGCAGCCCGACAATCTATTAATTCATGATGAATAGTATTATAGACATAGACCTCTGGGATTCCTTCGTCTTCCTCTTCGCACTCCTCAACTAAGTCAGGAATAATGCTACTTGGCCCATCGTCATTATCTGCATATGTCAATGCACTCGAATGTTTTGCCAAGTGTTGTCCCTTCAGCTGGAGAGTTTCATCCATCCTATTAATCCCTTCCTCCATCCTGTCCATACTAGCTATCAAAAGCTTCAATATTTCTTTCCTCTCCGCATCTTCTTGATTGCAAGGAGGAGGGGTGTACATATCTCCATAGGAGTAGTACGGTGAATAGTCTGGATATTGTCCATGATAATTTTGCCCCCACATGATCACCAAGTTATCTGTAAAATAATTTTCTAGGGAGCCGGTGAGATTAACAAATAAATAAATAAAGACAGAAAGATAAAATCCCTAAAGTTAATAATCCTAATCAATTCAACCGAAGTCCCCGGCAACGGCGCCAAAAACTTGACACGTTCCAACTGCAAGTGTACAGCTGTCGTGTGTAGTAATAAACCGGAAATCCGGGTTGTCGAACCCAAGAGACTTCTTGTAAATTAATTAGAATTTCTTAACCTTTTGTGGGCACAGCGCAAGTTGTGTTTTGATCTAATTCTACTAAAATAAACGCAATATTCTCAATTAACCAAGTGAAATAGTTCACGATTAATAAAGAATGAATTTTAGGGTTTTTGAAATATAAGGGAAAAACACCGGGAATTCTCTAGGTTCACTAGGTTGAGATAAATTTATGTTTTGACTTGTAAAACAACCACGTATCTTTCACTATCGATCAAGCAATACTAAACTTACCGAGTTACCAAGTAAGTTTACTATACTTTAAACCAAAACAAACCGAGTTACCAAGTCTATTCTAGCTTAAAGCATGCATTAAAACCACAATTCTACTTTAACGATCCTAGTTAACGATGTCGAGTTACCAAACATTGATTCGACTAGGTGGATTATTCAATTTACCGACTAATTCTCACGGAGTTACCGCGTGAAAACCAATTAAGTTTATCTCTACGTTAGCTACTCGCAAAGATAATATGATTACAAACGTAAATAATCCATAATAATGAAAGATTACGTGAGATTAAGCTAAAACATGAATCACAATCATCAAAACATGGTATTTAGATCAAACCCTAGCTACAACAAACGAGAATTCCCAGCAAATAACGTTTAGCTACTCATACTCATACTCAAAACGATAAGTCTCATGAGTTTAAGCATAAAAATCAAGAAAAGAGAAGAGTTGAGAATCCAAATGGATGATCCAAAGCTCCTAAGCTCTCCCAATAGCTTCTTGATCTCCAAAAGATGTGTCTACCGTCAAAAACTACTCAAAAAGTCGACCTAACACACTTAAATACGTTCCTAGAATGATATAACAAAGTTTCTAATAATTGCAAAAAGACCCCGGCCGTTTCTAGCTTTCTGGGCGAACTCTTCGTGCGAAGACACTTTCTCTTCGTGGGAAGAGATTGTCTGAAGTCTTCCTGCAAAAGTCCTCCTATTTTGAGACAGCATCATGTCACAGGAAGAGAACTGGAATTTTGGCTAAGTCTTTTCTTCGTGGGAAGAGCTTTTCTATTCGTGGGAAGAGTTCCTGCCTTAGCTTTTTTCTGGCTCCTTCTCTTGAGTTTTCCTTGCTTTCTTTATTTCCGAAGCTCGTTTCTTCACCACCTTTGATCCTCGCGTCCTATTTCCTGCCAACCACAACACGAAACACGAACCCGCGATCATATCACAATAAAAGCAACAAAATATACGAGAAACGCCCGGATTTAACGATGAACGCTCAAAAAGCTCACACTCAATAATATTTCACAAACACGGCCAAAATCTCATCTCATTGTCGGAAATCACGCAAAATAGTAGTGTATTAAC
The DNA here is from genome assembly GCA_023055425.1 of Linanthus parryae. Lineage (NCBI taxonomy): Eukaryota > Viridiplantae > Streptophyta > Magnoliopsida > Ericales > Polemoniaceae > Linanthus > Linanthus parryae. The sequence continues at coordinate 25,369,635 of JALGPY010000011.1, read as the reverse complement.
TAAGAAATATAGCTCCAACTAAGGAGTTATCACCAGACATTCAATAAGCCTCATCCCTCGAGTGGCCGTGGATATCTACCCCCATTATGTAGGAGGTACAAATCCTATCTACATCACTACGATCTCTATGCTTGCTTCCTATCACGCCCGATAGCCACCTTTATGATTACCCAGTTACGGTATAACGTTTGATAACATCAAAGCGCAATATTTCACAACTAGAGTATCTAGTGACTTCAAGTCCAAGGATTGCAATAATATTAGCACTACGAAAAGCGATTGTGACTTCACATAATCTAATGTATCCTTTTCGTTGTGGGTCAATCCAGTATGCCATTACTCCTAATGCATACCCATATGTTAGACTTGATATCTCCATATCAATCTACCCATATAGTAGTCTATATTTGATTGTCCTATTAATCAATATAATGGACTAGTGACATTTAAGATAAATAACACAATTTATCTAAGGACTTCATTATATTAAATATCGCCATAAATAATAAATGAATATTCTAGCCAAAACATTGTTCATACTAAATCTATGATTGCCTCTAGGGCATCTATTTCAACAGTCTCCCACTTGCACTAGAGCCAATCTGGCGCATCTCGTATGCCTATAGATCTGGCGTGCCCTTCATGCTTTCGCTGCGCAAGAGGTTTCGTGAGCGGATCTGACACGTTGTCATCTGTCGGAATCTTGCATATCTTCACATCTCCTCGATCGATCATATCACGAATAAGATGGAATCTCCTAAGTACATTCTTTGACTTTTGGTGCGATCTTGGTTCCTTCGCCTGTGCGATTGCCCCAGAGTTGTCACAGTACAACTCTACGGGATCCACTATGCTAGGGACCACACCGAGCTCAGTGATAAACTTATTTATCCATACTGCCTCTTTTGCTGCTTCCGCAGCAGCAATGTACTCAGCTTCTGTTGTAGAATCAGCAACTGTGCCTTGCTTGGAACTCTTCCAGCTCACAGCTCCTCCATTCAGGCAAAACACGTATCCAGACTGCGATCTGTAATCATCCTTGTCGGTTTGGAAGCTTGCGTCAGTGTTACCCTTTACACTTAGCTCTTCCATTCCTCCAAATATCAAGAATACATCCTTAATTCTTCTCAAGTACTTTAGGATGTTCTTGACAGCAATCCAGTGACTCTCACCCGGATTGGACTGGTATCTGCTCACCATACTCAACGCGTATGATACGTCTGGTCTAGTACATAGCATGGCGTACATGATGGATCCTATGGCCGAAGCATAGGGTATCCTGCTCATGCGGTCCTTCTCCATCTCGTTGGAGGGACAGTCATTCTTGGAAAGAGTGACTCCATGTGACATGGGCAAGAATCCCTTTTTGGAATCTTGCATGTTGAACCTCTTCAACACCTTGTCAATATATGTACTCTGACTTAGGCCAAGCAACCTTTTAGATCTATCTCTATAGATCTTTATACCCAGTATATAGGCTACGTCTCCTAAGTCTTTCATCGCAAAGCACTTTCCTAGCCAATCTTTAACAGATTGCAGAGTAGGAATATCATTGACAATGATTAGTATGTCATCCACATACAAGACCAGAAACACTATAGAGCTCCCACTAACCTTCTTGTAAACACAAGGCTCATCTTCGTTCTTGATGAAGCCAAACTCTTTGACCGCGTCATCAAAACGTCGATTCCAGCTCCTAGAAGCTTGCTTTAATCCATAAATGGACCTTTGCAGCTTACAGTCTTTATTGGCATTCTCTGGATCCTCAAAACCCTCTGGTTGTGCCATGTACACATCCTCAAGGAGGTTCCCATAAAGGAACGCTGTTTTGACATCCATTTGCCAAATCTCATAGTCGTAGTATGCTGCAATAGCAAGTAAGATTTGAATGGATTTAGTCATGGCGACTGGTGAAAAGGTCTCATCATAGTCAATACCATGAATCTGTCTATAACCTTTGGCCACCAATCGCCCCTTATAGGCAACTATCTTGCTATCCATGTTGGTCTTCTTCTTGAAGACCCACTTGCACCCTATGGGTCGAGCCCCTTCGGGTGGTTCCACCAAAGTCCATACTTTGTTGGTGTACATGGAATCCATTTCGGATCTCATGGCTTCTAGCCACTTCTTAGAGTCTGGGCCACTCATGGCTTCTCCATAGTTTGCAGGCTCATCATCCATGAGTGGTACGTCATCGGGCTCAGTCACGAGAAGTCCATACCTTTCTGGCTCATGACGCACTCTTCCTGATCTACGGAGTTCCTGTGTTACCTGAACAGGTTCTTCCACAACCTCTTGTGGTTCCTGTTCATGTTCCATTATTGGTTCAGTGGTTTGTGGTTCATGAATTTCTTCAACTTCTACAACCCTCCCACTTGCTTCTTTAGAGACTAGTTCTCTTTCTAGAAACACGCCGGTCCGAGCAACAAAAACTTTGTTCTCGGTAGGGTTATAAAAGTAATATCCTTTAGTCTCTTTAGGATATCCCACAAACTTACACTTTGTTTGAGACATCATAGATCGCACCATATCTAATAGAGTGCGATTCCTCCTCTCAGATACACCATTCCATTGTGGTGTTCCGGGTGGAGTGAGCTGGGATACTATCCCACACTCTCTAAGATACTCATCAAACTCTTGGCTTAAGTATTCTCCTCCACGATCCGATCGTAGAGCTTTAATACTCTTGCCAAGTTGCTTCTCTACTTCACTCTTGAATTCTTTGAACAATTCAAAGGATTCGGATTTGTCCTTCATAAGGTATACAAATCCATATCTACTGAAATCATCAGTAAATGTGATGAAGTAGGTATAACCACCTCTGGCAGGCGTGGGGAATGGTCCGCATACATCAGTATGTATGAGTGCCAATAACTCACTAGTCCGCTCTCCTTTCTTATTGAAAGGGGACTTTGTCATTTTTACCAATAAACAAGATTCACATGTCTCATATGATTCCAAATCAAATTAGTCTAGAAGTCCATCCTTATGGAGTCTAGATATGCGTTTCTCATTTATATGGCCTAAACGACAGTGCCATAGATACGTAGGATTTAAATCATTAGTTTTAATCCTTTTAGTATTTATGTTATAGATTGGATTATTTAGATCAAGGATATACAATCCATTAGAAAAATGCGCACTACAATAGTGCATACTATCAAAATAAATGGAGCAACACTTGTCCTTTATTGAAATAGAAAAACCTTTCTCGTCCAAACAAGAAACGGAAATAATGTTTCTGCTCATAGCAGGCACATAAAAGCAATTGTCTAATTCTAAAATTAGTCCAGAAGGCAAAGATAGCTCATAAACGCCTACAGCTAATGCAGCAACCTTTTCTCCATTCCCGACGCACAAGTCTATCTCCCCTTTTCGCAATCTTCTACTTCTTTTCAAATCCTGCACATTACGACAAATGTGAGAACCACATCCGGTATCTAATACCCAGGATGATGAAATAGAAAGATTGACGTCTATAACATAAATACCTGGTGGTGGTGGAATCACTATTCCAAGCTTCTTATCCTCCAGATATTTAGGGCAATTCCTCCTCCAGTGACCCGGCTGGCTGCAGTAGTGACATTCACCTTTAGCCACGCCTCCACTAGGCTTTAGGGCATCCTTGGATTTCGCAACTTTCTTGCGTTTTCCTTTTGAAGTAGATGCAACTGACTTGCCCTTCTTCTTGTGTACCATCATTATGGCCTTGCCCTTGCCTTTATTGATGCTTTGCTCAGCTGTCTTTAGCATTTTAAATAGGTCTGGCAAAGACTTATTGATCTCATTCATATTATAATTCATAATGAACTGATTATAACTGTCAGGCAACGATTGCAAGACGAGATCAGTCGCCAAGTCCTGGCCGAGTGGGAACCCCAGTCTCTCAAGGTTCTCTATGTACCCGATCATTCAGAGTACATGAGGGCCTACTGGATTCCCCTCTGCAAGACTGCTTTTGAACAATGCTTTAGACACTTCATAGCGCTCATGCCTTGCCTGTTCCTGAAACAATTGTTTCAAGTGTCTGATCATATCATAGGCTTCCATGTTCTCGTGTTGCTTCTGAAGCTCACCAGTCATGGTACAAAGCATGAGGCAAGTCACGTCATTAGAATCATCAATATGTTTCTGACGTGCCCTTACTTCCGCTAATAGAGACTCATCTTGTGGTGGGTCTGGAATTGGAGTGTCCAAGACGTACAGCTTCTTTTCTTGCTTGAGGACAATCCTCAAGTTTCTGTACCAGTCAAGGAAGTTTGTTCCAGACAATTTATCCTTCTCAAGGACAGATCGTAGGGATGAACTCGATGCGTTGTTGTTTGCCATTTGGAATTCTACAAAAACGAGAAATATGCAATTTAGTATTTTTTGAACAATTTGACTATATTTAACAATGGCTAGATTATTAAATAAAGCTCCCACTATTTTTCTCGGATTAATAGCCCTCACTATTAAAGCGGAAAATATCTTTATACTTTCTAGTGGGTCCAAGATCCCTTTTTCACTTCTTCTTGAGCTTGCTTTGGCAAGTCACCCAAGAATTGGTTATTTGGGTAGGAACCATTCCAATTGCATCCCATGCAACTCTTGGTCCAATTAGGTGAATAAATTCCTTTTATTCTTTATCCAATTGGATAACTCCTAATTGTCATGCCTCTAAGCTCATCAATCCAATTGATTCTCGCCTAGTTGCGTCCAACCTCTTGCTTTCAACATACACGCATTACTAGCTTGCGTCGTCCGCAACACATCATGAAAAATTAAAATCGCCTTGCTTTGGCAAGCCCGAATTTTAATAGGCCATGATCATGAAGGGTGTTTTGGCAAGAGAAGGCAAAACGCAATATTTAATTGAGGGATTTCTTTTAATTTGTTTGGTTGATCTTTATCAACATGGTCTACTTATTTTGATTGGGCTATCCACAATAAAAGACCAACCTTGTTTATTATTATCTTGTTATCGTTTTGCTTGTAGCGCCATACACACAAAAACAAATAACAAGGCATGAATAATAAACATCCACAAAATAAAAAAAACGTGGCATGGATATGGCCTCTAGACTAATGATATTATCAAGCCAATGATAATATCTAAGTGCCCTAAAGTGCCGAGCTCATCTCCATGTGCTCCACCATAGCTGCGCGCCTAGGGATGTCTTTTGGCTCCTTTGGTTCTCCGGTCTTCTTCTCCATGTTCTTGGCTATCATCTTAATATTTCTAATTCTAGCCTAACATCTAGAATAAATAAATAACAAAAGACTCACATGTCGAGGAGAAAAAGAACGACTTACAGGCCGTAAAACTTAATTAATTATTACATTAATTTGATCAGCTCGCAGGCCGTAAACCAAACCACAAAACAATAAACATCCACAATCCTAGGCCATATCCATCCACCATGCAATAAAGCACATAATACAGTTAAAACCAATTTTAACGCGCTTATTTAATTTTAATGAAATTGGGTAACTAGGGTTTCACAACGGTCCAAAGGGTCCAAGCCAACAAGTGGCCCGAACCCTAGGACCGCCGCACGCCTAGGGGGCCGCGGCCTTGCTTGGCGCGCAAGGGAGGGGCGGGTGGCTAGGGTTTCGGCCCTAGTCCCCTTCCTCCTTCCTTGTTGCCCAAGCAAGGTTGTTTCCATATGGATTTGTTTCCATAATTGAAAACCCCTTTTCAATCATGTGCCCATGAACCCTAATTTTCAAGAACCCAATTATTCACATCCTATGTGATTAAACTCACCAATTCTAACATCCAATGTTAAATTGGGTCTTGTTTGATTGAATCAAATTCAATATTGCATCTACTATGCCAATTTTTCAGTTTTCGCGTAATAAACATTAATACGGTGTACGAACTGAAATCGTAAACACATAATATCATGTTATGCTCTACGACCTGTGGCTCTGATACCACTGTTGGGTTTTGACGTAGGTAACGCAGCGGAATAACAAAATTAATCCTACTCAAAGCCCACCAAGGATCACAGGAAGAGACATCATAACATGATTAAGGTCATAAAAGATGTGTACCTTTTGATTTGTGAGATCACACGAAGAATGATGTCCTCGTCTCTACGCTTGATCCACGTCTAGAGGTGAGATCTAGATTCTTCCTTCACAACAAGTGCTAGCTTGAACCCGGAGGAAGAGGGATGAAGATCAAAGCAACGAAGCAACAAAGCACAAAGGAGGGGGCGGCCTCCTTTTGCCGTCGGGTAGAGGGGGCGGACGGGGGCTAGGGTTTCGGCCCTAGCTCTTTGTCTTGCTCTCTCTTTTGCTCTCTCCCACTCTTTATGTGTTATGTCTAATAATAACTCATGTAGTGGGAAGGAAGCTAGAGCCTCCTTTATATACTCCAACAACTCCTTGTTGTTTCCATAAAAGAGTTTTCTTGTTCTAGTAGGACTAGAACTATTCCCTTCCTTGCAAATTAGTCCTACTAAGTTTGCAAGGTGTTGCACAATGATCCTTTTATTAATTAATCCATATTAATTAATCCCAAATCTAGCTCTACTCTATTTGACGTGTGACCCCATAGGTTTCTATATAGTTGGTAGTAACTATTACTAACATGGAGCGGTGTCTAGCAACACATCCACGCAACCCAACCAATAGAAATAGTCAGTGATCCCGACAAACCTTTGTGCCCAATATGTCATATTGCATTATCCCTTTGTCTCGATATCCGGATTGGACACGAGACATAAATAGTCACACTCGTATATCCAATCCATAGTTCCTCGATCCTGGGAATATGCTTATGCTTGCAGATAACATTAATATCTCTATATTAATTTATCTGAGTCTGGCCAGACATTCAATAAGCCTCATCCCTCGAGTGGCCGTGGATATCTTCCCCCGTTATGTGGGAGGGACAAATCCTATCTACATCACTACGATCTCTAAGCTTGCTTCCTATCACGCCCGATAGCAACCTTTATGATTACCCAGTTACGGTATAACGTTTGATAACATCAAAGCGCAATATTTCACAACTAGAGTATCTAGTGACTTCAAGTCCAAGGATTGCAATAATATTAGCACTACGAAAAGCGATTGTGACTTCACATAATCTAATGTATCCTTTTCGTCGTGGTTCAATCCAGTATGCCATTACTCCTAATGCATACCCATATGTTAGACTTGATATCTCCATATCAATCTACCCATATACTAGTCTATATTTGATTGTCCTATTAATCAATATAATGGACTAGGGACATTTAAGATAAATAACACAAGTTATCTAAGGACTTCATTATATTAAATATCGCCATAAATAATAAATGAATATTCTAGCCAAAACATTGTTCATACTAAATCTATGATTGCCTCTAGGGCATCTATTCCAACAGGGTGACCGGTATAACGAAACTGCCAGGATCCTTTCTCTTCCTCGGTAGCCCATTCTTCACACAATTGCTCACTTCTGCCGTCAGGTTTATAGTCTCGAAGTCGCTCACTTGACTCCTCCCATACAAGATGTCCTTGAGGAATTTGGCGTAAGTGGGCATCTTAGCCAAAGCCTCAGCAAAAGGTATGTTAATCTGCAGCTGCTTGAACATCTCGAGAAACCTGGCGTAGTCCTTGCTGTCATCCCTCTTTCGTGTTCGCAAGGGGTACGGGACCTCCTTGGAAACTTGTACAGTTTATGCACATGTCTCGTTCTGCACTGCATCCTGCTCAACCGAGCCCTTCGGCTGGGGGCGATCGACTGTGCTGTTATCCTGGCCCGACAAGTTGCGTTCTACTTCTTTCGAATTTTCTGCACGTGCGTGGCTGGGATACGGTGGATCCTGCAGTGCCAATCCACTCCGAGTGGAGATAGCATTGATCTGAGCCCGTGGATTGTTTACTGTATTCGAGGGTAGGTTTCCTGGCTATCTCTCTGTTAGCTGCTGTGCTAACTGCCCCACCCGTACTTCCAAAGCGCGCAGTGACGTTTTGGTTGTCTGCATATCTGCCGTCAGGGTGTCCATGTGCTTGAACCGGGACTCCATGGTCTGGAACATGGACTTGATCTCGTTCATCTGAGCGTCGTACTGCTGTGCAGATGGGACTGACTGAGCCTGCTGGGCCGGGGCAGCCTGCTGAGCTGGTGGCCTGTGCTGGAACCCCGGTGCATAAACTGCTGCGTTCGGGTTTCCGTACTGAAACCCGGGATGTTCTCTCGTACCCGGTCGGTACCGGCTCGGGTCCCACTGCTGCTGTACGTAATTGGTATCTTCGGTCCTTAGCTCGTCAATGGCTGCGTCCTGATCAGGTTCTTCGACTGCTGCGACATTCTTCTTATCCGAGTAGACTTTCATGACCAAGTCATGAACGATCTTGGCCAGATTGTCTATCCGGTCATCCTCTGCGGGTTCGGCTCTCGCCGCCATCCTGCGATCGTCAAACATTCGGGTGTCCTGCTTGGCCAACTGCTTCATCAGGTCATACGCACCTTCTTTGTCCACGTGATACAGGAATTTTCCCCCGGCCTCTCTGTCAATCCTGTCGGCGTTCTCCCTGTCTAGGGCATGGTAGAAAGCCTGCAGGATTTTCGCGTCTCCAAAACCGTGGTTCGAGCACCGTTTGACCAATCTCATGAGCCTGTCACATGCGTCCACTACCGTCTCCCCCATCTTCTGCCTGAATGACAGGATCTCGCTCTGTAGCTGTATGACTCGGGAGGCGGGATAGAACTTTGCCAGAAAATCTGCGACACACTCCTCCCATGTGGTGATGGATCGGGGTGGTCGGGATTCGAGCCAGTCTTTGGCTACTCCATAAAGACAGTATGGAAATAAGATCTACATGAGTGCCTCTGCTTCTACCCCCTTGTATCTGACCTTGTTGCAGTAATCTTCGAATTTCCCGATAAAGTCGTTCGGGTCTTCGTCGGCCCTGCCATGAAACGGGCAGAGAGTTTGTACCGTCTGGATGGTGGATGGTTTGATGTCAAAGTGCTCGGCGGTGATCTCGGGCACCACAATAGCTCGCTCATGCCCCTCGGTGGGGACTTCGAAATTTTCCACCAACGCCTTCCCAGATCGGTTATATGTTCTCTGGTTGCTTCGGGCAGCAAGTCCCGCTGTGACAAGCTCCTCAATGTACCGCGCCATCTGGGCTGGGGTACGTGTCTCTCGTTCCTGTCCACCGGCTTCGGTGTTCTCGGGCGTATCTCTCTGGTTGGTTGCCATCCTGCTTTCTCGGTTTCTGCGGTTCTGTTCGGTATACAGTTTTTCCGGGTTGTCGAGTGGTGACACCAAATCGCGAGGCAATCTGGGCATCAACTAAATAGTCCTGAAAACGCAGATTCAAAAACGCAGTGAGATAAAAAGAAATATAACAAAACTGAAAATAAACAAAAACTCAGAAAACTAATTCTGACTCCTAAATAGACCCTAAAAAGTCCCCGGCAACGGCGCCAAAAACTTGATGCGCAAACTAACGTGCTGTTGCAAGTGTACGAATCTTGTAATACCGGGTGCAATTAGACTCGGGTGATCGTTCCCACGAGGACTATTTCGGGTTTACTCACGTTTCGGTTAACCAAGTGTAGTAACAAGGAGGAGTAGGTTGTGATTGTAGTGACTAAACTAAAAACAGAAATTAAAAACATAAACGTAAATATTTTTTGTGCCGCTTTCTGAAATATGTTGAATCGGTTGTAACGATAATAGATGAAAACTAGGCTCCCGGATCCCCTAGGGTTTCTACAGATTTCAGTTTTACGTTCGATTATGAAAACACTCAGCAGTTTCGATATCTGTGCAACGTACCAGTTGTGCAGTGACTTTTCAGATTCCGCACGTAATCCCGATCCTGCAGACTTTCGGATTCATGTTAAGCTGCCTAAATCTGCAGTCTCGGTCTAATCCTGTTAGGGTTTCTAACCTGTCCGAATGGCCCGGGTCAAATTCTCTAACATTTGGTCTCACGTTTTTCGATGCTAGCCCTATCTCCCTTTCTCTGGTCGGTCTATCAGGGTAAGGTACTAAATCCTGGTTTTTCTTCCTAACCCTAACTTGACGTTTTCACCTACAAGCTCGGGTCTATAGCAATCCTGGATGATCAATCCTATCATGCATATACGATAATATTCAAAACCAGAATAACAGATATAACTTGCTGAATTAAGATAATCATCATGAATCCATAAACGAAGTAGTCATAAAATCTGGGTACGAAACCCTAGGTTCACCGAGAACCTAGGTGAGAAGTTTAGCTATGACTAGACATAATACAAAATGCAGTTTCTGAATATAAAGAGAGAGAATGAAATCAAACTAAGTCTTCGAATCTTGAATCGCGCTTTCGTGCTCTCCGTGAATGCTCTGACTTGCCCTTCGGTTGTGCTGAGAATTGTGTTTTGTCCCCGTGTCTTCAAAACGAGTCTGGACGAGTCTTTAAATAGTGTTGTTTTCCCCGAAACGCGTGCGCCCGAAATTACGGAATCTGCCATCGGTCCACCGTCTTTGACCAGAAAGTCAAACTGGCTGCGTATATACGCAGGGTTGCGTATATACGCAACCAGGGCCTGTAATCACCTCCCCCTCTCCCCCAATACGCAGACCTGCGTATATACGCAGGCATGGGGATGGAGATGGGGCCCTGCTTGGTCCTTTGGTGGGCCTGGTTGGGTCCCCTGGGTCCCACTCTTCTGCCTGACGCTCCCGGTTTGCCTCCCTTGGTGTTCTCCTGCTTTTCCGTGCTCCCGTCTTGTCCCGGTCTTGTGCACGTTTCCCGAGACGGTCCCGGCTTGGTCCAGGCACGCTTCCCGATGCACCTCCCGAACCTGTTCCTAAAAAGGCAACACGAACGAAAACCCGCGATCATACCCAAATATAGCAATAAATAAGCAGAAATCCAGGAAGTACAAATAAACGTCTCGTTCTAGATTCCCGAGGCATTCTAAGGCATTTCCGGCAAAAACCGCTAATTCCGACACAAATACTCGTGAAATCAGGCTAAAAGATAACCCCTAACTGGGCGTTATCAAGTCACTAGATACTGTACTTGTGGAATATCATGCTTTGATATTATCAAACGTTGCACCTTAACCGGGTAACTATAAAGATAGATATCGGGCATGGTAGGAAGCAAGGTTAGAGATAGTAGTGACGTAGAGAGGATTTGTCCCTCCCACATAATGGGAGTAAATATCCATGGGCCACTCGAGGGATGGTGCTTATAGAATGTCTGGCCAGACTCAGATAAATCAGTATGAAGATATTGATGTTATCTGCTGGCATAAGCATGTTCCCAGGATCGAGAAACTATGGATTGGATATACGAGTGTGGCTCTTATGTCTCGTGTCCAATCCGGATATGGAGACAAAGGGATAACACAATACATGAACATTGGGCACAAGGTTTTTCGCGATCACTGACTTATTTCTATAAGTTGGGTGGCATGGATGTGTTGCTAGACACCACTCCATGTTAGTAAGTAGTTACTACCAACTAAGTATAAACCTATGTGGTCACACACCGGATGGATTAAATTGGATATAGGTATTAATTAGTTGGACTAATTAATAAAAGGATCACAATGCAACCACAAGCAAACTTTGTAGGACTAATTTGCAAGTGGACTAATCCATGTAAGGACATGATTAGCATTGGGGCCTTTATGTAGTTAATAAAGATTTATTACTATATAAAGGAACTCTACCTTGTTAATTCTCTACACAAGTCATGATTTGAGAGAACATAACAAAGCAAGTGAAGAGAGACAAGGAAGGCCGAAGCCAACCCGTCCGCCCCCTCCTTGGAGCCGTCGGCCCTTCCTTGGGCATGCCTCCTCCTCGTTTTGCGTGACCCGTTCCCCCTTTCCTCGTTGCTAGCACTACACGGTGGTGAAGAATCCAATCAAGAATCCAAGGTGTGGATATTCATAGAGACGGAGACACTATTCGTCGTGTGATCTCCCAAACTAAGGTACACATATTTTATGCCCTTATCATGTTATGATAGCTTGTCGTGATCCTTGGTGGAATTTGAGCAGGATTAGTTTTTGTTATTCTGTGCATAACCTGCATCAAAACCCAACATGTATTACATATCTTTTCTAGAAGATTGGTCAAATCCGTGAGAAAATCCCCCTATCCCTGGGTGCTAACTCTAGGACCCTTGAGAACGTTTTCGGAAATGACACACGCACCTTCATGAGCCACTCCAGACAAGCCTGGTCTATGCGTGTAGTTGCAAAATAAGTATGAATTATTCAACTACAACATGGAATCATACAAGTTGAAAAGCACTTGATTCGAAATAATCATACCAGTTCCCTCAATGATCTGCTGAAGTGAAGCAATGGGGGTCTTTGTCTGGCCACTAGAGGCTGCTGCATCAGCTAGTTTCTGATCTGCAAGGGCTTCGCGTGCGAAGTACTCCTCATGGATTGCATAATTCCTTTCGACAGCAGCCGGTTCAACAACTTTTGAAGCCCATACCGACCAAGGATTTAGTACAGGCGCTAGAGTCTCATCATGGAGTTCTTCACTAAACAGATCAGAATTAGACATATCGCCACTTGAGGTTCTTGCGCTCACACCTCCGGTCACGGCTACAGGATTATTCTCCCTAGATGCTGTGTTTTGACGGAGTTCACCTGGCGTTGTGTTGCCACCACTTTGGCTTCTTGTCTCGAGCAGACTTGATGTGGATGTTGGAATTTCAGGTACGTTTGTGGGTACGAAACTTGATGTGTTCCAGAAACCGCAGCAGCGTCAGCTTCAGGGTTTGGCAGGTGAGCGTCTTCCATGTCTTGATCTGGCGCGCCACTTCTTGCGTTTGACTCATGATCGACTCTTCCTCCATCGTTTGATGTTGCACCCTCAAGGGCGGTATTGACTTGATCAGCTTCTGCAATCTCTATGTATTGAGATGTGGGATTTGAAGCAACCACTCCATGATGAACTTCAGTTATGGGAGTATCGATTGGCAAAGCAGCTGCAGGGGTAGAGCCCAATGGAATCTATGAAGTTGCTTCATCTCGCTCAACGTTTCCCTCAGGATCATTAACTCTTTGGGGGGACTCTTGAGCAGCGTGCGCATTAAGCTGGAAGCGAAGCGTCTATCTCTAGATGATATTTGCCTTGATTAGTATGATCAGCACTTTGTTCTTGCCCCTGTTGAAGCTCCTCTTGCTCCTGCTCAACGATGAGTTTGAGACACTCACTTTCAGGGTCAGCCACTGCATCATCAATAGGCCTTTACGGCGCGATTGCAGCCTCTTCAGTGCTAGGACCTTGACGCGTGGATGCAGCTCTTTCCACCGTCTTGTCCTCCTGGTTAGCCTCAATTACAGACTGAGGGACGCGAACAACAGCATTGCGAAGACGAGGTCGTCTTAGCATCAATGGTTGCTCTGCAAAAATACAAGTGTCATTAAGTCCGAAGTAAAGGTTCACATGACTGGAACTCAGAAGGGCTTATAATAACAAAGACCTCCGCATTCATATGGGATATCTGCGTAGGTACTATGACGTATATTATCATCGATTCCTTTTAATTTCACGTGACATGGTTATACGCGAGGTAGCTTATTATTACTATTTGAAAGTGATGAATCCAACTATAGAAATTGTAAGGGAATTGCTTACCTGACGCTTCACTGCATTGGTCCACTAACCAACGACGAATGTCGCTCTTAGACACCCCAAGTTTTAAGGCATCATAGATAAGTTCTTGATGAGATAGCGCAAACAGGTATATAGTACCTTCCTCACCGTCGTCCGACAATCTCTTGAAAGTCTCATTGGGCGCGCTCCAGTTGACCCATGACGGATTGCAAACGCTGAGTCTGTTCTTCAAGGCTTTTCTTCATAGCTTTCGTGACGTCCCGTTCTTTTTGCAGCCTCACTTCTTCCTCGGTCTGCTTCGCCATAGACACAGACTCTGCAACCACCTCTTATTCAGAAGGGCCTCCCAAAGCTTCGACAGATTCCCCGCTATCTGAAATACACGCTTATGTATCAACAAGATCTTTATCTCAAGACCAATCAAACGTGATGCTTTAAACATAATTTTCTTACCTTCCCGCCTAGAGAAAGGGGCCTCTAGAACGTACTCAACAAAATATTCTAAGTTGATTTTCCTTGAGCTCTGGCCCCTTTTTGGTAGTTGCTTGCTTCTGGGGAGCAGGGTTGTTTCGTGTGCGCTTCGCTGGTCTAGGCACCGTTTCATATGTTGATGGCTCGTCGGAAGCCTTATTTTTGTTCGCTTTGGCGCTCGGTTCTGCAAGGGATGAGATGGAGACTGCAAGACAAGATTTTGTCTTCAATCTCTTGCCCCATTGGCATCTCAGGCTCGATGACGATGTCAGCTTCGTCCTTCGAGCGCAAAATAGCGAGAAGCCCATTCATGCGGTCTCCAGAGCCGAATCTTCTGAAGACGCACTAAAAAAAAGAAAAGGAGAAAGGGGCAAAATTCAGTATTACATTTATTACTTTTTACTTCATTCAAGAAAGATAAATGAGTTGACAAATATACCTTGTTGAAATTATCTGCGTAGTATTTTCTTGCGTTGAAGGAGTCCTTCTGAACTTCTTCAATCTTCTCCGCGAGAACCAATTCCGCGCACATATGGTGATCCTTATACAACGGTGAATAGAACCCATATTGTGTTGCATCCCTAGAGGCCATTGATTTAAAGGGATAATCCCCTATTCAGATGGCGGGGGCTCTAGTGGGCTGGAATTGAAGCCGAGACCTAGGTTGAAGGCGAGTTTGGGCGTTCCAAAAAGCAGCTCAATCTACAGTTTCCTCCCCCACTCTATTTTTGGAGGGTTATGTTAATGGGAGCATGCCAACCAGCAGGTCGTTGCACTCTTTGTACATCAGCCTCTTATACAAGCCCTTCATAACCGAGACAAACCACAATGAAGGGGACACGGCGTCAAAGCCAAGCTGGGGGCTCACTCTAACAGGATCATAGTTAGTTGTGATGAATGGGTAGCTGATACAATCAATACCATCTTCGCATAAAGCAGGTAGGTACCCCCTCCTGCACTAGTTGACGAACCTGGAATAGCAAAGTGAGCCCCCAATAATGTGCGCGTGGGTGTATTTTACACTCCGGTCAGGATACAAGTTATCCCTGAAGACAATATTGTCCAGTTGCTGAACATACGGCCTTGGGTTGAAGAAGCCAGCATCGTCGCATATCAAAGAGAATGAGCGACGAACAACCTTGGTCTTAAACCAACACCATGAGCGAGGCCAGAAGAGCTGTTTCTTAGCTTTAGGCGCGTGCCAGAAAGTCACAAGCGAGGGAATTGGAGCATATAAGGGCCATCGTTCATACACCCACATCGATAGGAACACGACATTGACATACGTCACGACGTCGGATCGACCCTGAGATTTCTCAACGTGCGTCATTGCGAGATCTAAGCGGTGATACAGAGAGCCAAGGACCAAAGGTCCCAATGCTACCTTCTTTCCAAGGGAGAGGCGAACTGCTAGCGAAAGAACGTGGCAGAATACGCCATCATGGGGGTGTCCATCGATGAGATACCGCGACAACCATATGCATAGAAAGCCACACATAGTATATTGGGAACCTTTCCCTTCAAGTGAGGTGGGCGCCTTTGGGTTCTTTGCGGTCACTTCTTGGGCAATCTTTGAATTGGCACAGACGCGGTAGAAGTAGGTTACCCATTTGGACCATAAGTTCTTGGCGCCTGAAGGAACTTTCACATACGTCTTTGAAGGGTTGCTCGATGCCCATCTTGTGGCATTCTTCTTCAAGTTCCCGATGCAATCCTTCATTTCTTCGAAGATCACGAGTTCTTTGCCAGTACTCAAAGGATCTAGAGGATCTACGGTGCCCATACAGGGAAGCTCCAACAGCGCCTCGACGTCTTCGAGTGTAGGCCCGGCTGCGAAAGTTGCAAAATGGAAGCTGTGGGTTTTCTTCGAGTACCTCGAGAATAGATTTATCAGCATATCTTTATCCAGTCTCACGCTCAACCCATTAGTTGCGCGCACAACTCCATAAATCCCTGCGCGATTCAGTTCAGCATCTAAATGCTCAAGAATGTACATTGTCCACTCATCCATGTACTCGAGTTTCTCGCAGAAGGTCTGATGAAGGATATCAATGAAAGGATAGAGCCCGATTCCAGGCCAAGCCTATGGATGTAATTTATATTGGTAAGATCCCAATCGTCTCTCTCTGGCTCAGATGCCGGTTTAAAAGCATTCTTTGGGGGGAGGCTTCTCAATTGCCGTTCCTCTGATCGTTGCCAAATAGAAATATTCTCCTCCCAAGTAGGGGGCCTTGCACCACAAGTCCTTTAGAACCTATGTTAGGAAAACTGCTACCATCAGGCTCTTAGTTCTGGCCATCTCTGTTTAAAAAAAAAACATGTACAAAACAAGATTTGAAGATCATTACCCTGTTCGGGCATGGTATTAGTTATGCATGTACGAAATAGTGCTTATTTGCTATTACTTATGTGAAATTACTTTCTTGTAATATGATTTAATTCTGAGAGATAGTTGCTTGAAAACATTTATGAGCATCATGATTACTTGTCTGATTTTAGCTTTGAGGACGAAGATCTCTTTTAGGGGGGGAGATGTAATACCACGTCTAATTAGCTAGGGTAAAACAGTAATTTGAGAAGTTAAATAAGAATTTTAATTGCGAAAAATAAGATTACGTTTTATAGTTAAGAAATTTGTTTGAGAATTTACAAAGCTTTAGATTAGTATCCGTAAAGTTAATACGTGGTTATTTCTCAAATTTTAGTTTTTAAGTTAATAGTGCGTGTAAACCATCGCGAGATGTTGTGTGTGTGACACACCCAATCACCCTAATAATTAGTGCACCTAAACCACTATAGTGTTTCTCTCATCTTCTTCAACAAACCAATTTTCTCTCCAGATTTTTCTTTCACCACCTCCTCACCACCGAATTCACCATCACTGCCTCTATCACCAACATCTCTACTTCCTCTCCAAGCAACCCTCTCTATTTAAGCACCTTCCTCCTCCCTCCTCACACCACAACCGCTTCCAACACCCCATCACCACCATCGTCATCTTCATCATCACCACCATTTACATATCTGGCAAATAGTAAACCCACAACCACCTCCTTCTCAACACTGTCTCTCTCTCACTCTTCCTCTCTGAGGCCAGCACCAGAAGAAGAAAGAGCATCGGTAGCAGCGCCCATAGGACACTACCACCACAGCTCCGGACGGGAAAACCCGAGAGAAACCACCCACTCTCGTATTCTCTCTTCTCCTCTCTGCTTTTGCTTCACTCTCTCTCTCTCACCGTTCGAACGAAGCCCCAAAAACCAAGTAGCAGCAGCACGTGTAGCAGAAGTCATCCCCGCCGACCACCAAGCACCATTTTTTCCGGCAAGGTTGTTGGCAAACCTCCACCAGCGCCACCCATACCTTCAAACTGCTTCCATTCAACTCCTATGAGTCCTATGAGATCTGTATAAGGATCGATCAGAACCCAGGTGGCCTTGGTTTCCGGAGTTGGAAGCCATCACCGGCGACTCCGACGTGAGACAAGTCCTAACCCATTCCTTGACTGTTTTTGGCCATTTTCGGCCTTGGTATGTTGTACACGCTCTAATTAGTTATTTTAGATAATCAAAATCGTATCTTGATAGCTTGAATCCGAGTTTAGATTGATAAAATTGAATTTCTTGTTAAGGGGGTAGAATTGTAGTTTAATAAATTGTGTATAGTATATATAAGGGGGGAGTTCTTTGTACTTTGAGAATCGGATTAGGTAGTTAGTGTCTTTTATGATTATGGTTTGTGAATATAAGGGGTACTTTCTGACTTTAAAACAACTTAGGGGTTCTACATGTCTTTTACTTAAACATCACATTTTTCGCTAAAAATAAAGATGTTAATTTTGGATTAAAATATTTCTAAAAATACTAGTTTTCGTTCCCGTCCCGGAAAAGCAATTTGGGGATTGTAATAGTAAATGGGTTGTTCGTTAAAAATTAAACAAGAAATGTTTTTATTAAAAACTCTAACTAAACTTTGTTTAGTCACATAGCTTACAATTTGATTGTTCAATACTTGTAAAAATTGACATTTCGCTAATTGTAGTCGTCGTTACATCCAAAGTTTTAAAAACGGAACCGTCCATCAAACCGGTGAGGCACCGGTTCATGGTCGGACCAGTAGTCGGACCGGTTCAATTGCATGTTTATTTAATAATATATATATTTACTATTTTTTATGCAGAAATAGTAAACATTATGGAAAATAGTCAAAATATACATGATTTTTTTTTTTAATTTGAAGCTTATTTAGAATGTAGACTTATATTTGCGAACGATAAATATTTTTGAACATTTTGATACTAAAAAGTAAATTTTGTGAATTGATGTTTGTTATGGGTTGGGATCAATAAACATCTATGATTTTCAAATATATATATAAATACTTAACTTCAAATATGTGATATGGTATGCAAAACATAATACTCCTATTACATTTACAACATATTTTTTAGAAAAAAATAAAAGAACTTATAAAAAAAGCTGCTAATGTTTAGAAAGGGAACTTGATAAAAAAGATATTAAGTATATTGATACCTCCATCCAGGACATATAAGCGTCTTTGGCATGGTTGTAAGTCTCCTGCGTTGTAATCACGAGTTCTGGGGTTCAATTCACAGTACCGACACTAATTATTTTTAATTAAAGTAGAGAACCGGCGGGTCCAAACCCAGCCGGTTCGACCGGTTCGGCGGTTCAACCGCCGGTTCGGATGACGTGGAGCGGTTTGTGTGCATGGACGGTCTGTTAACCCGACCGGACCGGTCAAGCACCGGTTCGCCGGTCCGAGCGGTCGAACCGGCCGGTCCAGTCCGGTTTTTAAAACATGGGTTACATCAGTTAAAAGAAGTTTCTTCAAACATAGTAGTCGTAAATATTGTTTAATCGTTATAATTCTTTTTATGAACATAGATTAGCTCAAGTATTCACTATCATTTCATAAGAATAACTATTCTAAATGGAAGTCCCCTTTTGGGAACATAAAATTAATATATGTGTTGTCTCATAAGAAAATCACAACGTTAGGAAATAATCAAGTGGGGGCTTGGGTTGATATATAAAGCATTCTCGTTAGGACTTATAGTATTTGATTTGGATGTTTTGATTTAATTTGTAGGTGACAACTTTGTAGGAAATGACTACTTCTACGGCGTGCTATAGCTATTCAAATAAGGTGAGTATACATGCCAAGTCTTGCATGCTCAGCTTCTTTCGTTTCATGATTTGATTTTATAATTTTTCTCAATATGTGCTTTATGACTTATATGTTTACTTGAGATTTGGCTACATTTCGAAATATTTTCTTTGAAACTGTCACACAAAAATAATAATAATAAAGCTTAATAACTTAAAGTGGAAATAGTTGTGCGGGAGAAGATTATTATTATTGTCGAGGTTGACTCGGCCCGTGGTTATTATATTATTATTTTTGTGGTGACTTCGGTCCCTCGACCCGTGGTTAATATTTTATTATTGTCGTGTTGACTTCAGTCACTCGGCCCGTGGTTATTATTATTGTCGTATTGACTCCGATCACTCGGCCCGTGGTTATTATTATCGGTCCATGTACTCACCTCTCTGGCCGCAAGAAGTCTTAGGAGGGTGCAGACACTTAAGGTCTTGGAGTATGCGAGATGGTTGGTTCTTATATAATGTTCTCAAAGAAAGAATATTTTGAAAGGAAAGAAGAAAGAGATTGCGGATAAGATTGAGAATATAAGAATTTTATTCGAGTTCTTACTTTATTCATCAAGTTTAGTCTTTTCTGATTTATTTCTCTTTATAAGTTGTTTGTGAAAAGAAAGTTATGCTTCATCATCTGTTTCATGTGCTTGGATGTTACTTACTCAATATTTCAGTACTGACTTTGAAAACTGCGGTTACTGTTTCCTTCCCACCGCAGGCTTAGGAGCTGAAGACTATGGCGTAGCAGGGTACGGCACTCACGTGGATGGATTTCATCACAAGTAGAATCTAGTTAGTTAGCAAGAATAATGTAGTATTTTTAGAGACGTGTGTGTAATAACTAACGACTTTTGAGATGTTTACTATTATGTAATAAATAAATATTTTGGGATATTATGCTTTTGGTATCCGCCGTTACTTTTAGCATCGCCCTCCCGGTCTTGTCCGAGCCGAATAAGGGGGTTGTTGCAATAACGAAACACAACACAACCTCAATTTCAAACCATACTTCAATTCAACAAAACATAAACTTATTAAATTCCAAAACGGATCCTCAATACTTGAGTATTGTTCTTTGCCATACGTGTTATCGCAAGTGCACTGTCAACTAATATAGGGGTGGTATTTCAACCCTTAAATAATTGATCCCACGAGGACAATTAGTAGGTTTATTGTTAATTAGAGATTAAAATCTAAAGAGTGTAATTGAAATAAAAAGTGGAGTGTAGTTTGAGTGATTTGTTCCTAACTAATAAACACAATGTACATAATTCAAGAGACGATATTTTTGTGTGACAATTTTCTTGGTACTAGGTCGCCTACGGATCCCCTAGGGTAACTTCAACTTTCGAAATTATGTTTTGAAACACAGGTAATGTTTTGATTAGCCGAACGAGCAATAATGCTAACCGAGTTACCAAGCTAACTTTCTATGCCTAGGTCAAATTACAACCGAGTTACCAAGTTCTAATTATCCCTAAAACATATAATGACGATCATCTAATTCTACTCAACGTTCACAACCTGTGGTTGATTTCTCTAACCTGTGACTACGTGCTTAATTCACTTATCCGGGTAATTCGTTTCTTTCAATAACGTATTACCTATAATCTTGATATTGGTGGCCAAACAATACAAAGATAAATTAAGAACGAGAATTAAACATAGCAAAAATATTCATCATCTATTAAGTTCAATCAAAGAACGTGAATTCAAATCAACAATCCGAAAACCAAAACATAGCCCTAGATTCCCCGTAGGAACCTAAAAAGTTAAGTTACTCAAATATACTGAAAATAGATGCGAACAAGTTCATAGTAACAAGAAAAGGTAGAAACGATATGAGCGATAGTCAAACTCGTGACGAAATTCGCGTTTCGGCGACTCCGGCGTCGTTCTCCATGTCCCTCATGCCTCCTAGCCTTCTTTGATCGTCTCCAGAAGGGTCTCTATGTATTTTAGGTCTGAGATCCCGTTTCCCAAGGCCTGGGCACGCTTTTTAATGAAATTTGGCCGAAATTGTACTTCAGCCCCTCCAGTTTGTAATTCTCGGACCGAATTGTAAGCTGATCTTGCGCGGGCCATTACTCTCTCATCCGGACTCGTCTTCGGGCCTACCATATATTGTTGGAAATCTACGGATTTCTAATTTCCAATGTCGCAGGACTTGCTTCCAAAATCTTTGTAGATTTTCCTGAGCATCGAAATGAATGCAAGCTGGTCCTGTAACGCTTTTCCAACTTTGCTTCGTTTTTGCGTCTTCTTATCTCCTCTTCATCTAGCTCCATCCCAAGAATATCAAAGACTCTCATAAGCTCCATTCCACCTATTTTTACCTGAGTTACATAATACCAAACAACCCGTTCAATTATCATCGCAAATATGAGAGAAAACATCCGCAAATAAGCTAGAAACACAACTTTTCACTCTTAGGCTTATAAATCGTCAAATTCACATATTTGTGAAAATATAACATATAAATCATGTGTAATAAGCCTAACACAAGTAATATGTAAGTATAATAATAACTCATAAAATAGAGTTATCATTCTTCATAATGGAAGCAAAGTTAACCTAAGCAAATTACCAATAAATCATCTCTAGCCTGAAAGTGGCTATGAAAAATCACTCTTAGAAATCTTAAAGAATTGTTTGGCTTCATTTCATTATAAACAAAATCCAAAATGCAAATAAATTCTACGAAATCAAAATAAGCCTACTGCAACTAGTCTTCCTCGGGGTTGACCTCATTCTAGCCGTCTACAAGAAAGATAGTCTCCTTAAACCTCTCACCACAAAGTAGAGATCACAAATCATAATTAAGACAACTATCATCATAAGAATAAGCTTCATACTCTCAAGATCTCAAAATTTTAGTGACCTGAATCCCATAATGCATTAATATCCCAGTGAATAAAACAATGTCTGCACCATTCCTCAAATATGAACTCCAAATATGCACTCCCAATTATCAGTCACTCAAACGGTAGACACCTAACCAAAATCCAACGAAAGTCTGTAGTTCAAATACTTAGTTAATACTTAATATGGTAGGAGAAAGTTCTTAGCATGAAAAGAAACTACATAACCAAAACTAAAGTCATTATATTCCAACTATTTAAACACTACCTATACACTTCCACTCAAGTTTTTAATCATGCACTACAAAAAGTTTAAATCCATGGGCTGATCTTAAGCATAATTCATTACTCGATTCAGAACTCGATTCCCTTTCAATTTCAGTCAAAGTTAATATACTTAACTCCAAACTCTACCACGGGAATAATATCCGTTGAGCGGATATTATTACAATTCAAAAGGACCAAGCCTGAAGCCCAGGGGGTGTCACTCCGTACCCGAGATGAAACTTGTATACAAGGATATTTAAAAGTGGATCCAAACAAACATCCATAAAATCTTAAAGTATTACTTATTACAGTTCAAAGTTTCGCCTCAAACCCGGGAATAAACCAACTAAAGTCAATGACAACTAAAAGAAGTTCTAAGAAATTAAATGTGAAAGTTCTAGTTGTGATTCGCATTCCCGTTAAGCTACGATCCCATAATCTAGACCTGTGGTGAAGAAAACAAAAGAGAACACCACAGTTTCCAATATCAGCAATAAATACTGACAAGCAAACACCCAAGCATGTAAAATGATGATGAGGCAATTTGTAAAACAACTTGTCACGCAGTAGTTTAACTTAAACTCATCGGAAATAATGTTTGACCCTTATAAGAAAAATATGAGGGGTTTCAAGATCATTATACTTCACAAGTCATGTTCATTATCCAAGTTAAGGAATTCCAAAATTTTATATTCATTCTCTTCACATCAATAAACAGCAAGTCCAAAACCACATTGTTAATTTGTTGATATGAGGAAATAACCAACCATCTCGCAAGCATCCAGGACCTTAAGTGTCGACACCCCCTTAAGACTCTTGCGACCAGAACAGTGAGTACAAGGAGCTATCCGGGGCATTGAGTTATCCCGGGCATTGCGACCAGATTAAATAAAATTAATTGGACGAGTGACGGTAGTCAACACGCCCAAGCCAATAGTAACCATGTAACAACCCCGCACAACTCTTCCACTTTGCGTTATCATCTATTATTAGAATATTGTGATGTTTCAATATAATGTTTCAACAAGTGAAAATCAATATTCAAATAGCACATAATACATAAAATCATTTTGAGACAAATAGGAAAAAATCATTTGACACGAAAGGGCGATAGGCACACTAGGCCTGACATGTTTACTCACCTCAAACAGTATCACTACTGCAAGTTAGTCGTAGTACTCAACGTACCCTTCATTTGAGAACTCGTCGCCTACAAGTTAACAATAGTCTAATTAAGTATAATATTATATTAATATATTTACTAAACTATACTATATGCACATGATGCTCAGTCACAGTTTATGTTCTATTTCCAACCTAACATCCCCACGTGAACGCGCTACACAAAATATTAGAATGATTGGTTCTAGGCTAACGACAAAGTTCTACTCACCGATTCATATATAATACACAACTAAACTATTTAATTTTAACGAAAGAGATTATTAATTAACTAAAATTATATTTTACTACACACAACTCAAAATTCTTTGAACAATATTTACCTAGCGTCAAGATAACAAAACGAGTGTCAAAACCCTCATATTTTAACTAATTTCGACATCTAGACACTATAAACTAAATCCAACAGCATTAAAGACAATTTTCAGCACTTTCAGCGACCGAAAAGATTGTTCATCAATCCTAGAGTACCCAATTATGCTTCTAGCGGTCTTGATGTCGACTATAATTCAATTACCCGACGATTACAACTCACCTTAGCAACCCAACACACAGAACAAGTGGTAGTTTCTAATTAGCCTATTGTTTCAAATTGATTTTACCACCTACGTAAAATATGGGTTCATGGGTAAACATGAAAAGTGATGAATACACGATTCTTGATGCACATGATGAACAACAAATCTGAAAAACAAAGCTATACGAATCCGAAACAATAGCGATTCATACTTACAAGTTCCTAAGTTGATTCAAAGAGGGAATTAAGAGGCGAACGGAGTTTTGAGCGGCGGCGACAATGGAGGATGCTACTGTTGCTGCTGCTTTAGGAGTCCTGGAACAGAGAGAGAGAGAGAGAGAGAGAGAGAGGGAAGGAGAAGAAGAAACTGATAAAGAAGAGAACTAGAAGAAACTGATAAATAAAGAAGGATAAGAAAAGAAGAGGAAAACTGATCGTGGAAAGAAGAGAAGAAAACTAACGGAAAAATAAGGAGAAGAAGAAGAACTGGACAAACCTGGGCGGCGGCGGTGGTCGGACTGGTCTTTTGAAGCGTTTCTACTAACGCGCTCGGACGCAAGTATACGGTCAAGTAATATAAGGGAGTATTTGGGACTCCGAGTTATCGAACCCAAGGGAAGGTGCTTACTTTTCTACGTCTAACAACTATTTTAATCTACTAAGTAACCGGTAAAAAGGTTTGCAATTGTAGTGTTGCCACCCTCAATCAAGTGACTATAAATTAAGCATAGAATTAAGCAAAAGAAATGATTTAGATTAAATCAAAGGAGAGAAAACTAGGCAATCTAGAAATCACCTAGGGTAGTTTTGACAATTTCGGATTCAATGTTCTAACACGACAACTCTTAGTTAGCTAAGTTGGGTAATGGCATTGACAATTACCTATCAGTCTCAAGTCGCTATACACATTGATAACAACTTGCCCCTCTCAAGCCAACTACCGCTATGCTCTAGTCGGCTAACAATAGTTCACGGAATAATGTCATCTCAGACCATTACATACGTACATTTCACTATATCCTACTGAATATACCCTCTTCTAGCCATTCCTACTCAACTCACTTCTCAGTCTCATTGATAAGAACGATCTTGTTTGCTCATCCCAACTAGGGTAGAGATGCTTTCACACACTCACTAGTTATATAGTAATTTCAGTTTATGACTCCTACATTACAAAGGATTAAGCACAATAAACAAGATATATAACTACTAAGTTCATCTTTAAGCCTAACTTATGATTTCATGAAGAAATAGATAACCAACATCATACATATTAGTTCTAGCTTGTCAATGAAAGAACTCAACATGATGAAAACCAAAACAAACTTCATTAAATCAAAACCCTAGCATGAAAGTTCATCAAAAATCCGGAAAATATCATCAAAACATAAACCTAGGCTCTTCATAGATGCCTAGGTGTGAGTTTATCTACTCATAACACAAATCAACATCTCGTTTGAATAGTTCATACAAGAAATAGAGAGAAAATAGATCAAACGCAAAAATCGTGATATGGCGTTGATCCGGGTTCGTCTCCTTGCTTGATGATGCTCCCAACGTGTTCTTCTTGCTCTCCTTAGTGTTCTTGGCTCACAACTGAGGTCTCTTCACGTCCCTTTTGTGTATAGGTTGAAGTAGGGAAGCTAAATCTTCAAAAATTGTATATTTACCCCAAATATCCGCACATCTCATCTGCCTATTTCGGCCAGAAATATGCCTTATTTCGGGCACCATTTCGGACTCATTTCGGGCCGAAATGGTCAGTGCGGCTCCTCCTGAATCTTCAACTTCTCTTCCTTTTGGGTTCTCGAGCCTCTTTCCTTACCCTTTGTTGCTTCCAAAGTTCGTGCTCTTGGTTCCAAATCACTCCAATAGCCCTATGTCTTGTAAAAGACAAAAAACAACAACTATACCAAGCGATTAAATCCAACAAATTAAGCATAAATCAACATAAAGAATATGCTTGGACTAACATTACGCATATCAAGGAACAAGTGATAAATCATTCTCATCTCAACAATATTAGGCTCAAAACTCTCCAAAAACCTCTTAAACATGTGGTAATGCTAAATATACCTCCTAAAAGGCGCTATCAAATTCCCCCACACTACCTTCTTGCTCGTTCCGAGCAACAATGACGCTCAAACCCCCCCCCCCCCCCCCCCCACACTTGAGACATTGGATACATACCAAAACCAAACCAATGCATACCCCACCACTTTGCATATTTCACTTTCCGCTAGCCAACATGACTCACGACTCAATACAAAAAGACACGATGATGCAAACTACATGATATACAATGCAACTCAAGTATTTACAATGCAATAAATTAAAGAACACATTTTTTTTATTTTTATTAATCGGAGATTGGGCAACCTCTCTATCACTAACCGAAAGTCATCAAATCCTCACTAGCTCATTTTGAAATTTCACAACACGTAGCAAGAAATAAGATATGACGATCCTATGCACAAACTCACTAAGGTGTCCCCAAACATCCACCAAATCATACCAAGATACGGCACGCCTTTTGATTCAAACGTCTAGGCATTTCAAGTTTCTAAGTGATCTTCCTTCTCCAAGTCATTTGAAGTTTTCAGACCCTCTTAGCCGTTATTGCTTTTGAAATGCAAATTATCCCGTTGATGGGAGACACAAATCCTATGTAATACGGCTTGAATTTAGTTTCCCTCATAAGCTCTACGTTGGATTGTATCCAAATTTTCCATGCACACGGAAGCACATTAGGTTGTTTCACCTCTAAGCATAATTTTCTTTTTTTAGATTTTTTTTCTTTTATTTCCTCCTCCGTTTTTACAACCATGCAATACAGATTAGGGGTGTGGCCTTTTTAGGATTTTCTCTTAGAACCACCTTAAGGGATGGTGGTGTACGCTCCCTGACTTCACTTAGGCTAGAGACTCGTACCACATGGAACCAACTCAACACGAAGGTCCACCCCAGATTCTAACAGTCCACAAGCTTCCACTGGAAACGGAATAATCAATCACTTAAAAACTCAATTATCCTAGCACAATAAAGGAATCAAAAGTATCCCGTAGTCTACCTTCACATTTCCCTAGATACCAGGATATCCCTTCGTGAGACTTGTGCACAAAATACTAGAATTCAAGTCTCCCTACTACGGCGCTTCCTACTCTCGTGAGCTCTTTCACTGGATTCTCTTCGGTTTCTAGGTCCTAAGTTGCCCTTTCTCAAAATATCCAATTTATAGGGTTATTCTTGTTTTTTTTTTTGTTTTTCTAACTCTATATGCTTGGGCCAACTCGATTAACAACAAAATAGGGTAGGTGGACTCAATAAATAAACGTGAAAACAAGTATATACAATGCATAAAATAAACGTGCAAATCCAAACACATATCTAACCGACTGACATCTACATGCAAACTGACTCACTAAACTACTTGTAACAAGGCTATCCAACGGCTAACTTGCGGATAGCTAAATATCCCCCCGCACTTAAGCGTTTCGCTGTCCTCAACGAAAAATAAAGTGAAATCAAGAGGACTCGGCTGCCTAAGCATAGGTCTGGTGATCTAGTCGGAGTGAGTTGTCGCGTCGTCCTCAGCTTGGACGTCCGGACTCGACTCTGGATATACATCAGACTGGTAATATAACTGTCCGTCGTAGGTATGCGGGTGCTGCAACTGGACATTCGTGGCTACGACCAAGTCCTGAATCCAGCCTCCCTGCTCAGCAACAATCCAAACTCAACCTCTCTAAACCTCGGTTAAGCTGGCGCTGACTACTTCGGATATGCTGAAACTGTCTCCTAGACCTAGCTCTATCCTCATCAGCTTGGAGCCTCTAGGACTCTAACATGTGGGTGATCATGGTAAGCTGGCTCTCGATGTTAGAGCCCGAGCTACTAGCCTCATCTCTCCTAGGCTGTGGGGGTGCAATAGGTCTCTGGAATTTCAGGGGGTCGAGTATTCTCTCCCACGTGCGCGCTGCATCGGTCTTATTCTTTCCCGTAGAGTCATACTCTAAACCGCTCAGATTAGCTTTAGCATATTGTGCTAGCTTCAGGAGAAGGCAAGTGTGATCGGCAGATCTACATTTAGAGCGTATAGTCCTCTCCATAATAAAATGATACATTAAGTACGGGACATTAATACGCTTACCGCTCCACAAACAGTAAGCCATGGTGCAAAGCTTGAAAGAGTACGTGGGTTGAGCGGTAACACCGAAAACCCAATTCTCAAGAAGCTTGCACAACCACCTCGCACGTGGCAGTACGCGTTTCCTAGAAACATTCCCCTGAGGTAAAGTGGGTCTCTCAATGCACCCCGCTCCAGGCACCCCCTCAAAGAAAAAGGCACTCACAAACTCAACAGCATCCAACCTCCGAATGGTATCATGGTAGGCACAAAATTCCTCCTTTAGAGGCTTGAAGTTCATAGCGGCCGCCATAGTCTCGGGCGTGAGAACTATATAGGCTCGCCGGCAATGCATTTGCCTCTGATCATCACCCTCTCCCTCGTCATAGTAACGAGCATTTACATGAAATCTCTCTTGCAAGAGCGGAGCTAGACTTCTTCCAAATCTTAAACCATATGTCTAGCCTCTCATTATTGAAGAGATCCTTAAGCTATTTTGGCATATTATCGCTTGGCGCGAAGGGTTTTTCATGAGTCTCTACCCTCTTCATGAACGCATCAGTGTAATATGCCTTATGGGCATTCGCACTAACGAACCTGAAGCTGCAGAATTTGGTACTGCATATAGCACCGGGATCAATCTCTTTAGGAGCCTTACCCCTCAACCCAATATCCGGAAGTGGAGGCAAATCCTGGTTCAGTTCATAACGAATTGGAGACGGAGGCACCTGACGTCGGTTGCCAGAACCGTCTCCCTCGTTCACCTCCTCTTCCCCCTCACTCATAACTACATCCTCCTCGGAATTGGAGACGGGATGATCATCAATAACTATTCCCTGTCTCCTCTTCGCACTACCGGATGTAGACATTATGATAGAGAAAACGAAAAACGAGTGCACGTGAGGTTACAGTGAACTAAACCAAGTAACCCATGGTAAAGTAAGAAGCAAGTATAATTTGCGAGAAAATTTAAGCCCTAAGAGTGCCTAAGCAAGAATTAAAGCGAGAGAAAGAGTTTGGTACCTATGGTCCCGGAGCACCGTTCTTAGGGGACCGGTTTCGCAAAAAATTTTCAAGAATGGGCTGATTGATCGACCAATTTTTTGAAAATAAAAGCATGTTGAGGCAAGTGTACCTACTTGTTCTCCTCGGTGTCCCCGTCGAAACACTCTTCTTGAGCTAAGGCCGAATCCTACTCCAAGTAGACGAATCAGAAGATTTTGTGTTCTTGGAGCTCTTCCTCTTTGTTTCCCCCCACACTCAAACCGTTCACTATCTCTCAAAAACACAATAATTAATCTTGTAGTTGGTCTTTCAAGGAGAAAAACCCAACAAAAATTTCTCAATTCGGACGAGTTTTGAGTTTTGGGTGTGTTGGTTTTCTTGAGGGTTTGAGAGGAAGAAGATGAAGAAAGGGGTTATTGATCCGAAAATGAGGTGGGGAGGGTTAGAAATCCGATTTTGGTTTATATACAACCCCCAAAATGTCAAAAATGCCCCCATTAAAGAGCAGCCCCGACCATTTCGGCCCGAAATGGGGGGAATTTCGGCCCGAAATATAGCATATTTCGGCCAGAAATGCTTCCCATTTCGGCCCGAAATGGTTTTGATATCCCGAAATAGTTGGCCATTTTTATTTCGGCCCGAATTGAGGGCTTTTTCGGCCGGAAATGAATCCATTTCGGCTCGAAATGCCCTGAAACTCCCCCATTTTGTTTTTGCTCTAACTTCTTCATCGGGCATTCATTTTGCATGATTCTTTTACCGATGGACTCCATATTCAAAGAGGAATCCATTTTTGACTAGAAAATTCCCATATTCCGGGGAATTTTCCGTTTATTCTAAAATCCACTCGCTTGTGCATGAATCTAGCCCCTCAAGCTCTTGAACCTTGATTTCCTCTCCGGATTCTGATGCATGCAAACTCGATACAACAACTCGACGCCATGAAACTCTAAGATAATAAGCCACTCCTCGACGTCGAGCACCTTTTCTCTCATACATAGTTCTTCAAATGTGCTAATTGTTCCTCGTTTTACATGCAACTTCGTGCACACGCATCAAGAAGGGGAATCCGGAGGGTTCTTGGGTACCTGTGTCCTAAAAACTCATAGAAAATCTTAAACCACTCTCTCTCATCTCTCAAAATTATGTATGACTTATAATAACAAAATAAGAAATAAAAAAACTAACTACCTAAATACATTAGGTTGCATCCCAATCAGCGCTTGTAATTTAAGGTCGACGGCCCAACCCAGTTACCTCATTGCCCCCTAAACAGGCGTCTTGGCACCCCAAGCCCTCTCATACAGCTTCCTCTGCTGGATCCTCAAAACGACTCTGTGAACCTTAGCTTTTCAATTTGGTGTCTCAACAAGAACCACCTCTGAATTCTCATGCGCTGCTTGCACGACCACTGGCAACACTGTCTTCTCTTGAGCCTGCTGCGGACTCGTCTTGGAAACCCAGAAATTCTCCCACGCATCATTGATCCTCATGATCAATTCACCATTCTCAACATCAATGAGATTCTGGCCGGTAGCCAAAAAGGGCCTACCCAGTATGATCGGAACATCTCCCACAGGCATCTCAAGAATAACAAAATTTGTAGGGATAATAGAATTCCCTACCTTAACAAGCACGTCCTCCACCACTCCATATACCTTTTTGCAAGATTTATCAGCATCCATGTGGAACGAGCTTCAACTCCCAGCTTCTGAAAGACAGAAATTGCACTTTCTGAAAATATGGCACTACCCTCTTCCCTGAAATTGCATCCCTCATGTATTTCGCATACTTAGGCATCATCTTGACTGCCTCAATCAAAGGTAAATTGATATGCAATTTGGAGAAAATGGACAAGAATCTATTGCACTTCTCAGAGTCATCTTTCTTCTTTCTCGCTTTAAGAGGATATGGAATATTCTTAGACATAGAAGGTGGTGGTGGTGTTACCTCATCAATGTGTGGAGTCACGCCCTTTGATTGGGAGATCATGACAGGGGTCTTTTCAAAGACCTTATGCTCCCTAGCCTTCGGGGCTTCAGCTCTGGCGTGGATCTTATATGTGGGATCATCAAGAAAAATCCCACTACGAGTGGTAACAGCAGTAACCTGACGAACATTTTCAGTGTCAGATGGCAAGGCTCCTGGTGCTTTAGAGGAGAGCTGAGTGGCAACCTGTCCTACCTGCACTTCCTAGTTACGAAGTGAGGTCTTTGTGATGTGAAAATCAGCTATCAATGTCTCCACCTGAGAAGTGAAGGTGTTCACGTTCTTGCCCATCTGGTACATCATGTTCTTGAGATTTCTCATCTCAACATTATGGCCTGCAACTAGTGGTGGCGCCTGAATAGCTAGCGCAGGTGGCCTATGCTGAAATCCGGGTACATATGAATTTCCAGTATGATCCCTATACCTGAATCCTGGATGATCTCTAGTCCCTTGTTTGTAGTTTCCCTGATTCCAGTTCTGACGCTGCCCTTGTGCCCCCACATATATGACATCCTCACTAGTAGCTTCAGCCAAAGCTGCATCAAAATCATGTTCCTCTACTGCAGCCACAGTCTTGTTGTCCTGATACACATGCTTTGCCATGTCAGATACCATCTTCGTGATCCTGTCTTTCCACTCATCATTATTCGGCTCAGGCAACTTGGACAACCTCCTAGAGTCATAGAACTGAGCTTCATGTTTTTCAATTTGCTTCATTAAAGCATATGCTCCATCTTTGTCAAATATGTACAAGAAGTTACCACGTGCTTCCATTTTCAACGAGTCTTGCTTGGGATGCTCCGAGCCGTGATAGAAAACCTGGAGGATCTTGTAGTCACCAAAGTTATGATTCGGACACTTGTGTATCGTCCTCATAAACCGTTCCCATGCATCAACAACCGTCTCATCAGCATGCTGCTGAAAACCAAGAATCTCTGCCTATAAACCAATGACACGCTGAGCGGGGTAGAACTTGCTCATGAACTCATCAACACATTGCTCCCATGTGGTGATCGATTCTGGATCCCTGGACTCTGACCACTTCTCTGCCGCTCCCTTCAGATAATAAGGGAAAATAATCAGCTTCAGTGTCTCAGCTATGACGTTCTTGTACTTCACTGTTTTGATGTAGACATAAAACTTCCCAATGAAATCATATGGATCTTCATCCCTGTTCCCATAGTACTGGAACTGATTCTGCACTGTCGTGATGGTGGCAGGCTTCAAATCAAAGTGCTCAGCCTGAATGGTTGGCACTATAATCACTGGCTTTTATCCTCTCTGAGTTGACTGAAACTTTTCAACCAAAGCTTGCCCTTATTTGTTGTAGGGCATCTGGTTCTTCTGCTCATCGAGCTTCTCTTGGAGCGATGTCAACTTCTGGTTCAGTTGAGCATTAGTCAATTGCTCACCCATTGCAATCTACCTTGGACCTCTTCTCGGACTTTTGAATAACTGTTATGGGTCTTCTAATGGGGGAACAAGGTCTCTAGATATCCGGTGCATACACGGAAAAACTGAAACAGAATTCAGAAAACAAGTCAAAAATCACAGAAACAGTAATAAAATGAAAAAGGTAAATTAAACTAACCGCTAAACAAAAATAGTAACCAATGCCTTCCCCTGCAACGACACAAAAAACTTGAAGTGTGTCTACTAACGCGCTCGGACGCAAGTATATGGTCAAGTAATATAATGGAGCATTTGGGACTCCGAGTTATCGAACACAAGGGAAGGTGCTTACTTTTCTACGTCTAACAACTATATTAATCTACTAAGTAACCGGTAAAAAGGTTTGTGTAAGTTCATAGGGTTCACGGGCTTGAAATATAGAGCTATTTCAAGGCCTTGAACCCGTTTTCAAATCCTTGAATCACTGGTTTCACATGCTTGAAATAGAAAATCTATATCAAGGCCTTGAAACAATATTCAAAGCCTTGAAACTGTCAGACCTGTATGCATTTCTAAGGGGGAGTTTTTCTGAATACTTCTGATCTTATTCTAACTCTCTCACCCCTATATGTGATCTGTTATTACTTGATGATGAAAAAAAAGCTTTTGATTCACATAGGCCTCATCTGTTTAACCTGTTTGACTTAGTTTTGCAAGGAAATTTATTTCCTATTTTGCAGGATTGGTTTCCTAACCAGGGTTTTGCAAGAAAGGAAAAATTGAGAGAATTTGATTCTGTAATCAATCAGACACTCTTGACAGCTTCTCAATCTGCTTAAAGACAAGATCAGAACAATCTATTTGAAGATTATGATCAACTATCTGTTTGAGAAGGCTGTTAAAAGAGTCAAAGCTGTTGCCTACAAAACATGAAGTTCGTTGCTGAAAATCAGGGAATATTTGCAGAGCATCTGAGTTGTATAAATAGAGCTCATTTTGAAGCAACAAAAACAACACTCAACGGGAAAAAAGAGAGACATATTTCAGGATTGACAAGCATAAAGAAGCACATCATTCTTACAATCCATCTCACAGAAGATCACTGCATTTTTCACTGCAGTTTTTCACTTCCAGTGTTCTTCTATTCTGGGCTTAATTTGTATATCATTCTTATACTACTTCTAGCTCTCATTATCAAGGATTGTTCAAAGTGAAAAATAGAGAATTCTTAATTAATCAGTTAGCTAGAGCAGGTACTAGATAGGTTAGAGAGAACCACAAGCTGTATTAGAGTAAGGCATATCTCCGTGCTTGAGATCTAGGGCTTAGCTTTTGATTAATAAGAATTGTGTTGAAAATCCTCCAGGGAGAAGATCCATGAGGTAGAGACGTAGTTCCAAGTGGACTGAACTCTATAAATCCTGTGTCTCTTACATTTACATTTTCATTCTCATACTTAGTTTTTACAGCATTCAAGCTAGTCTGTTTTCAAGGGTTTGAAACTCTTTTCAAGGCCTTGAAAAGGACTGGTCTGTATTTCATTCAAACTGTATTTCCTACCAAAGGCTTTAAACTTTTTTCAAGGCCTTGAACTTCATTGCTCTTCACTGAAACTCTTATCTTTGCAATTTTTACAAAAATATGGCATACTCTATTCAACCCCCCTTCTAGAGTATATGTGATGCATTTCTACCTGCTTACTCCCCTTTCAATTGGTATATGAGCTTGTATCATTGTATAGATTTAACCATCTGGTGATCATGAGTACTGCAGGTGATGGTGATTTCTCACAGGGAAGAGCTGCTAACAGACCCCCTCTATTGTGTGGAGATAATTTTGCTCACTGGAAAGCCCTGATGAAAATGTTCATCATTGACCAAGACATAGACCTACGAACCATTATTCATAATTGACCTCACACTCTCTATACAGAGAAAGATGGGATTAAAACTCCCAAATATGAGGACTCTCACTCTTCATATGAATTAGAACAATTATCTAAAAATTTCAAAGCTATTAACATCTTGTATTGTCCTTTGAGTACAGATGAATTCAACAGGATTTCAGGTTGTAAGACCGCCAAAGAGATCTGGGATAAGCTTGTGGTGACATTTGAAGGAACCAGTCAAGTCAAGCAAACCAGGATCAACATCTATCTCAGATAATATGAGTTCAAAATGAATGCAGATGAGTCAATCAGAGACATGTTCAAAAGGTTCACAGACATAGTCAATAACCTTGATTCACTTGGAAAGCGTATTTCCATTGAAGAAAAGGTGAGGAGGATTCTGAGAAGTCTTCCAAAGGCAAAATGGGAACCAAATACTACTGCAATTAAGGAAGCTCAAGATCTCTCATCACTTCAACTTGATGACCTAAAAGGGAAGCTTTTGACACATGAAATATCCATGAATGAAGCAGATGGAGAGCTACCAGAAGGTGTCAAGAACTTAGCACTCAAGTCCAAAGAGAATGAGAAAATCCAAAGCCTTGAAACTGAGGATGATGATGAAGATCCATTTTCTTTTATTTCCAAAGCCTTGATCAAAATCTTCAAGATGAAGAAATTTTTTGGAAACAAAGACTTCAAAAGAGAAAGACCCATATCATCCAGTAGCAAGGACTACAAAGGTAAGTCTTCTTCACAAAATAATAAATCAAAAGTCATGAATTTCTTTGAGTGTGGTGATGCATGACACTTGATTAGAGACTGCCCACACAAGAAAAGCAAGAACTTCCAGAAGAAAGATCATGAAAGAAGAAAGAAAGCTATGATAGCTTCATGGAGTGATTCAGATACCTCAAGTGACTCTGAATCTGAAGAAGAACAGCCAACCTATGCTTCATGGCAAAGCATGATGAAAGTTCTGAAAAGAACATTGAGGTAATGGTAAACTGTTTTATTTCAAAACCAAAAGAAGCCCTCTCAGATTATCTTAGAACAATGCTTTTAAATGAAGAAGACTATTTGAAGGAGATTAGAGTTTTGAAAGAAAAAGTTCATGAGCAAGCAAAAGAGAATTTATAACTTGTTTGTCTGAATCAGATTCTTGAAATTTCTCAGAAGAAAACAGACAGTGATTTCAAGGCCATGAAAACAAGTTTCAAAGCCTTGAAAACACAAGTCAAGGAAGTAGTAACTGAGAACTCTCTACTGAGTAATAGCCTTGTAAATCCAAGACATCGAGTTGATGAATTAGATAAACAATAGACTACTCTTACTGAGAAAATCCAAGAATCTGAATTAGTCAAAGCCAAGCTTGCAGGCTCAGAACACAAGTTGAACTTGATTCTTGGAGAAAGTTCAAAGTCTGTTCACAAAACTGGTATTGGATACAATCCAAATTTTTCAAGAAAGAACAATACCAGATTCGTGAAAGCTGGAAACAAAACTTCTCCTAAGTGTCATTTCTGCAATAAAATTGGTCATGTTAAGATGACTTGTCCTTTCAGAAGAAGAGATCTTCACATAATGAGGAACACATTCCCATTTCAGCTCAAAGGACAAGTCGGACATATTTGGGTTCCTAAAGGGGTCAGACCACCCAACATGGTTGATCCTGAGTATGATTCCGAATTCCACACTTGGTCTAACAGATGAGTAAGGCAGTGAATGGTGTTTGCAGGTTGTCACCAATGTCAAAGAACAAAAGTGGCTTACGGACAGTGGTTGCCCAAGACACATGAGTGGAAAGAGATCTATATTCTCATAATTGAAAGAGCAATCAGAAAGTTAAATTACACTTGGTGACAAAGACAAATGCAACATTCTTGGTATTGGTAAAGTTGGTACAGATTCTGAAAATTCAATTTCTGATGTATATCTAGTTGATGGATTGCAATTTAACTTGCTTAGTGTATCTCAGTTTTGTGACAATGGTAATAAGGTTATCTTTGATAAAGAGAAGTGTGTGGTGCAAAATGATAAATTAGGAATTTGCATTCTCACAGCCTCTACATCAAACAATGTTTATACTCTCAAGACCTTGAAAGAGGATTCAAAGCTTTGGCACATAAAGCTTGGTCACATCATCTTGCATACCTTGAACAAATTGATCTCCAAAGATCTGGTAAGAGAATTACCATCTATTAAGTTCAAAGATGATGAAGTATGCAAAACCTGTGCTCAAGGTAAGCAGACCAGAAGCTCATACAAGCCAAAGAAGTTTGTTAGTACTACTAGACATATTGAATTACTTCATATGGATCTTTGTGGTCCTATGAGGACTCCAACTCCAAAATGTAAGAAGTATATGCTAGTTATTGTAGATGACTTTTCTAGATTTACTTGGGTTATGTTTCTGAAAGAAAAATCTGGATCCCTCTCTGAATTTTCAAAGCATTGCAGAGAACTTCAAACCTTGAAAAACCTACCTATTGCTTCAATCAGAAGTGATCATGGTAGAGAGTTAGATCAATTAGAATTTGATTTGTTTTGTGTTAAGTATGGTACCTCTCGCAATTTCTCTGCTCCTAGAACTCCTCAACAGAATGGAGTTGTTGAAAGAAAGAACATGATTCTTAAAGATATGTTAAGAACAATGCTTTTAGAAAACAAGCTACCAAAACACTATTGGGAAGAAGCTGTAAATACAGCAAATTACATTATGAATAGGTGCTTGAACATACCTATCTTTAAGAAGACCCCCTATGAACTTTTCATAGGGATAAAGACAAACATTTCATACTTCAAACCCTTTTTTTTTTAGAAAAATACTTCAAACCCTTTGGTTGCACATGTTTTGTCCACAACAATGGAAAGGACAACTTGGGTAAGTTTGATGCAAGAATTGATGAAGGTATCTTTCTTGGTTATTCTCTGACTAGCCAAGCTTATAGAGTTTATAATAAAAGAACCAAGCTGGTTGAAGAAAGTATTCATGTTATTTTTGATGAAAGATATGATGGTTCTTTGAGTGAAAGTTTTGCAGATTTGAATCTGAACAAGCATGAATCAAAAGAAGAAGCTGAAAACTCACTTGGTTTCAAGGAAGGTTCAGAAGGAAACAGACGCCATTTTGACGACCTTGAAAATAGGTCTCAAGGCCTTGAAAATAAAGATCAAAGCCTTGATGAGGATGATCAGAAAGACGTGAGTGATCAGGCTACTACTTCAAGACCAGAGAAGCAATATGGAGAACCTAAACCCTGGTCTCCAAGAAAGAGATTCAAATATCTTTCATCTCATCCAGCTAACAACATCATCTCTAATCCAACCACTGGTACACAAACAAGATCACAGTTGAAGAATCTTTGTGCTTTTAATGCTTTTATTTCTCTTATAAAACCTAAAGCTGTGAAGGAAACATTACAAGAAGCAGACTGGATTATAGCTATGCAAAGTGAAATCAATGAGTTTGAAAGAAATAAGGTGTGGAACCTAGTTCCCCCACCAACAAACCAGTCTGTCATTGGTACCAGACGGGTGTTCAGAAACAAACTAGATGAAAATGGCAAATTAATCAGGAACAATGCAAGGTTAGTTTCTGAAGGTTACAACCAAGAAGAAGGTATTGACTATGAGGAAACTTTTGCTTCTATGGCCATTCTTATGAGCAGGGAATTTGAAATGAGCATGATGGGAGAGTTGAACTTTTTCCTTAGACTTAAAATACATCAATTGAAGAAGGGCATCTTACTACATCAAATTAAGTACACTAGGGACTTGTTGACAAGTATAGTATGTCTCAATCCAAAGAAATAAAGACCCATATGAGTTCTACACTTTCCTTAGATAAGGATGAATCTGTTAAGAGTGTCGTGAAAGAGTATAGAGGTATGATTAGATCATTACTATACCTTACTTCTAGTAGACCATATATCATTTTTAGTGTATGTATGTGTGCAAGATTTCAAGCTGATCCAAAGGAATCACACTTAAGTGCTATGAAAAGAATCTTCAGATATCTCAATGGTACCAAAGACTTAGGGCTTTGGTATCCAAGACATTCTAATTTTTCTTTGCTTGGATTTTCAGATGCTGACTTTGCAGGTTACAAAGTTGATAGGAAAAGCACTTCAGGAACTTGCCAAATTCATTGGATCCTCCTTGATTTGTTGGCACTCCAAGAAACAAAACTCAGTTGCTTTATCAACAACTGAAGATGAATATATAGCTGCTGGAGCCTGTTGCTCACAAGTCTTATGGATTGCCCAGCAGTTGAGATATCTTGGATTTGACTTCAGAAGTATACCTATCAAATGTGACAACACTAGTGCAATATCAATTACAAAGAATCCAGTTCAGCCTTCAAGAACCAAGCATATTGATGTCAGACACCATTTAATCGGAGATCATGCTGAGAAGGTGATATTGTTCTTACATTTTTTTCTATTAACATGCAACTTGCAGATATCTTAACTAAACCATTTCCAGATGAAAGATTTTCAGTTCTAAGGCTGGAATTAGGCATGCTAAATAAAGATGCATTGGTTTAGGGGGAGCGTCATGTAAGGAAGGTA
Organism: Linanthus parryae; assembly: GCA_023055425.1. Classification (NCBI taxonomy): domain Eukaryota; kingdom Viridiplantae; phylum Streptophyta; class Magnoliopsida; order Ericales; family Polemoniaceae; genus Linanthus; species Linanthus parryae. Next base: position 25,330,603 of record JALGPY010000011.1, on the reverse strand, counting down.
AGTTATTATGTGTTTCAAAGGTTTGAACTGATTTTCAAATCCTTGAAAATCTTTTCAAAGATTTGATTTTAGTTTTTTCAATATAGCAGCGTTTCAAGACCTTGAAATTATTTTCAAAGCCTTTAAAATAATTCTGATAAGTGGTTAGCCGACATTCTTGGATCATTCAGTATTGGGTGCTATCTTTGTAGATATTTTCTCAATATTGCCCCTACCTTTTTCAAAATATTTTTTCAGCCTCGCATAGTATTAAAATATTTGTTTCCAACGGCTTCAAAGATTTGAATCTTCTCTGATCATTATAATTTTTTAGATCAGAAAGAAATTACATTTTCGTTTTTAAACTCAAACTCCTTTTGTATTTATCTTCATCTCTTCTTCTTCTCTCCGTATCATTCCTGCCTCTCTCTATTCTTCTCCAAAACCCGAATGAGCACTAGAAGAGCCTCTGACAGAATCTGTAGGGTTTTGAATCATGGATGCACAATGGAAACAATAATTAACCATGCAAAACCCTCAAAGGATCACAAGTCAAGAGACATAACGATGGTAAAGGAAGAAATCAATTACACACCTTAGGGTTCTCCTTTGATGACTTCAAACGCGAATTGTGTCACGTTATCTATAGTTGAACCACACCTAGAGTTGATTTCTAGATCTCCCACTCCTTGGTGCTAGCCCGGAAAGAGGAGAGGAAGAAGAATCACGCAAAACGAGACGAACCAAAGGAGGTTCGGCCTCCTTTGGGGCCGACGGGGACGGGGCGGCGAGCAAGGGGGGCGGAGGCTCCTTCTTGCTTGCTTGCTCTCTCCTTTTGTTCTCTCCCACTCAAGTTATGATCTAATGAATCATAAGTGTGGGAAGAAAGGAAGGAAGGTCCTTTATATAGTCCAACGGATCCTTGCCAACTACATAAAGGACTTATTCTAGTCCTACTAGAATTCAATTTAGTCCCTTCCTTGCAAATTAGTCCCTACTAAATTTGCAAGGTTTTTCAAAGTGATCCTTCTAATTAATTAATCCAATTAATTAATTCCCAAATCTAGTTCAACTCTATCTAGCGTGTGACCCCATAGGTTCTATCTAGTTGGTAGCAACTATTTGCTAATATGGAGCAGTTTCTAGCAAAACATCCATTCTAGCCAACTAATAGAATAGTCATCTTGACAACCTTTGTACAAGTAATTGTCTCATCCCTTTGTCTCTATATCCGAATTGGACACGAGACATACAAGTCACACTCGTATATCCAATCCACAGTTTCTCGATCCATGGGAATAGCCTTATTCGTGCAAATAACATCAATATCCCATACTGATTTATTTGAGTCTGGCCAGACATTCTATAAGCACTTTCCCTCGAGTGGCCTAGGATATTTGCTCCCGTTATGTGGGAGGGACAAATTCTATCTACGTTCACTACGATCTCTAAGCTTGCTTCTTATTTTATACAGTACACGCCATTATAACTACCCAGTTACGGTGTAGCGTTTAACGCTACCAAAATCACAATAATCAACAACTAGAATATCTAGTGACTTCAAGTCTAAGGATGACAATACCATTGCACTGCGAGAAGCGCTTGTGACTCAACATAACGTGTATGTAGCCTTCTCGGAGATGGGTCAATCCAGTGCGTCATTACCCTTAATGCACACCTATGTGTTAATTCATGATATCTCCATATCAATCCAACCCCATACTAGTCTATAGATGATTGTCCTATTAATCATTGTACTGTACTAGGGATATTTAAGATAAACAACACAATTGTAAATCTAAGGAATTCATTATATTAAATATCCAATAAATAATAAATGAATTTCTAGCCACAAATAAATTCATACTAAACTAGATTGCCTCTAGGGCATCTATTCCAAGAGTCTCCCACTTGCACTAGAGCCAATCTGGCGCATCTCGTATGCCCATACTCCTAGTGTGCCCTTCATGCTTCCACTGCGTGAGCGGCTTTGTAAGAGGGTCTGACAGATTCTCATCTGTAGGAATCTTGCATATATGAACGTCTCCTCTATCGATAATATCTCGTATCAGATGAAACTTCCTGAGCACATGCTTGGATTTCTGGTGCGACCTGGGTTCCTTTGATTGCGCGATCGCCCCAGTGTTGTCACAGTACAACTCAACTGGATCCGCAATGCTCAGAACCACACCAAGTTCAGAAACAAAATTTCTAATCCAAACAGCTTCCTTTGCTGCGCCATTTGCAGCAATGTACTCAGCCTCTGTTGTAGAATCAGCCATGTCTCTTGCTTGGAACTCTTCCAGCTCACCGCTGCTCCATTAAGGCAAAACACATATCCCGATTGTGATCTAAAGTCATCTCTGTCAGTTTGGAAACTTGCATCAGTGTAACCCCTTACACGCAACTCTTCCTCACCGCCAAATACCAAGAGAACATCCTTAGTTTCTCTTAAGTACTTTAGGATGTTCTTGACTGCAGTCCAGTGACTCTCACCTGGATTGGATTGGTATCTGCTTGTCATACTCAAGGCATATGACACATCTGGTCTAGTAGATAACATGGCGTACATGATAGATCCTATGGCCGAGGCATAGGGAATTCTACTCATACGTTCCTTCTCAATCTCATTGGAAGGACAACCACTCTTAGAAAGAGTGATTCCATGTGACATGGGAAAGAATCCCTTCTTGGAATCTTGCATGTTGAACCGTTTCAACACCTTGTCAATATATGTACTTTGACTTAGGCCTAGCAGTCTCTTAGATCTATCTCTATAGATCTTTATACCGAGTATATAGGCTGCTTCCCCTAAGTCTTTCATTGAGAAACACTTCCCTAGCCAATCTTTAACAGATTGCAGCATGGGAACGTCGTTTCCAATGAGTAGTATGTCATCCACATACAAGACCAGAAAAGCTACAGAGCTCCCACTAACCTTCTTGTAGACACAAGACTCGTCTCCGTTCCTGATGAAGCCAAACTCTTTGACTACTTCATCAAAATGTCGATTCCAACTCCCAGAAGCTTGCTTCAATCCATAAATGGACCGTTGTAGCTTACAGACTTTGTTGGCTTGCTTTCGATCCTCAAAACCCTCAAGGTTGTATCATATACACGTCCTCGAGGAGATTCCCATAAAGGAATGCTGTTTTGACATCCATCTGCCAAATCTCATAGTCGTGGTATGCTGCAATCGCAAGTAGGATTCGGATGGATTTGGTCATAGCGACTGGTGAAAAGGTTTCATCATAGTCAATACCATGAATCTGTCTGAATCCTTTAGCAACCAATCTTCCCTTATAGGTAATCACATTACCATCCATGTCGATCTTCTTCTTGAAGACCCACTTGCACCCTATGAGTCGCGCCCCTTCGGGTAGTTCCACCAAAGTCCATACTTTGTTGGTATACATGGATTCCATCTCGGATCTCATGGCTTCTAGCCACTTCTGAGAGTATGGGCCCTTCATGGCCTCTTCATAGGTAGTAGGCTCATCATCTATGAGCATCGTGTCATCGGAATCGGTCACGAAAAGTCCATACCTATCGGGTTCCTGGCGCACTCTACTAGATCTCAAAGCTCTTGTGTTACTTGAACAGGTTGCTCCACAACCGCTTGTGGTTCCTGTTCATTTTCCATAATCGGTTCATTGATTTGTGGTTCTTTAACCTCTTCAAGTTCTACAGTCCTCCCACTTGCCTCTTTAGAGACAAACTATCTAGAAACACGCCGGTCCGAGCAACAAACACTTTGTTCTCGGTTGGATTGTAGAAGTAGTAACCCTTAGTTTTCTTAGGGTACCCCACAAATTTACACTTATCCGACTTCGGCCCTAGCTTTTCTGATTGTAAACGTTTTACGTAGACATCGCAGCCCCAAATCCTCATGAATGACAGTGTGGGACGCCTCCCACTCCACATCTCATATGGTGTCTTCAAGACTGATATAGATGGTACACGGTTAATGGTGAAAGCTGCACTTAATAGATCGTGGCCCCAAAATGATAATAGAAGATCGGTTTGACACATCATAGATCGAACCATATCCAATAGGGTTTGATTCCTCCTCTCAGACACGCCATTCTATTGTGGCGTTCTGGGTGGAGTGAGTTGGGACACGATCCCACACTCTCTAAGATAGTCGTCAAACTCTTGGCTCAAGTATTCTCTTCCACGATCCGATCGTAGAGCCTTGATACTTGTGCCAAGTAGCTTATCTACTTCATTCTTGAATTCTTTGAACACTTCAAAGGATTCGGATTTTGTCCTCATGAGGTACACAAATCCATATCTACTGTAATCATCAGTAAATGTAATGAAGTAGACGTAACCACCCCTGGAAGGCGTGGCAAATGGCCCACACACATCAGTATGTATGAGCGCCAATTGCTCACTATTCCTCTCACCTTTCTTATTGAAAGGGTACTTTGTCATTTTTCCCAATAAACAAGCCTCACATGTCTCATATGATTCAAAATCAAATGAGTCTAGTAGTCCATCCTTATGGAGTCTAGATACACGTTTCTCGTTTATGTGGCCTTAACGACAGTGCCATAAATAAGCAGGATTCAAATCATTTATTTTAATCTGCTTGGTATTAATGTTGTAAACAGGATTGCTTAGATCAAAGACATACAGTCCCTTGAATAATTGCGCACTAAAATAGTGAATATTATTCAAATAAAAGGAACAACAATTGTTCTTTATTGAAATAATAAAACCATCCTTTTCCAAACAAGAAATAGAAATAATGTTTCTGCTCATAGCAGGCACAAAATAGCAATTATTTAATTCTAAAACTAATCCTGAAGGCAGAGATAGCTCGCACACGCCCACGGCCAACGCAGCAACTTTTGCTCCATTCCCAACGCGCAGATCTATCTCCCCTTTAGCCAATCTTCTACTTCTCTTTATATCCTGCACATTTCGACAAATGTGAGATCCACATCCAGTATCTAATACCCATGATGAAGAGACAGTTAAAATGACATCTACAACAAAAATACCTGTTGGTGGTGGAATCACTATTCCAAGCCTCTTGTCCTCCAGATATTTTGGGCAGTTCCTCCTCCAGTGTCCAGGCTGACTGCAATAGTGACACTCACCTTTAGTCACACCTTTGGCAATGCCACCAACAGGCTTAAGGGCAGGTTCCTTGGACTTGGCAACTGACTTGCCTTTTCCCTTGGAGGATGAGGCAAACCTTTTGCCCTTTCCTTTTTGCACCATCATAATGGCCTTCCCCTTACCCTTGTTGATGTTGTTCAGCTGTCCTCAACATATTGAGTAAATCTGGCAGTGGTTTCACGATCTCGTTCATGTTATAGTTCATGATGAACTGTCCATAACTCTCGGGCAACGATTGCAACACGAGATCGGTTGCCAACTCGTCGCCGACCGGGAACCCCAGTCGGGCGAGATTTTCCAAGTACCCGATCATACGGAGTACATGGGGTCCCACCGGGTTCCCTTCTGCCAGATGACACTTGAACAGTGCCTTAGAGACCTCATACCTCTCAACCCTTGCCTGCACTTGGAAGAGCTGCTTCAGATGCTCGATCATATCGACAACATTCATGTTTTTGTGTTGCTTCTGAAGCTCAGAAGTCATGGTGCATAGCATAAGGCAGGCCGCATCATTAGCGTCATCAACACGCTTTTGATACGCCTTTAGGGTTGCAGGTGTTTGGTTCTCAGGACCTTCTGGAACATGCTCCTCTTTTGCGTACAGTTTCTTTTCTTGCTTGAGAACGATTCTCAAGTTTCTGTACCAATCAAGAAAGTTGGTTCCAGAGAACTTGTCCTTCTCAAGGACAGATCGTAGGGAATGTTTTGAACTCGATGAGTTGTTTGCCATTTGGAATTCTACAAAAGGAAAATACGCAAGTTTTAGTATTTGTGAATTTTTGACTATATTCAATAATGTCTAGTTTATCAAATATAGCTCCCACTATTTTTCTACGGATTAATAACCCTCAAGATATTAATGCGGAAAATATCCTTATATTTTCTAGTGGGCCAAGATCCATGTTTCATCTCCTTATGATATTGCTTTGCCAAGTCACCCATAATTTGACTATTTTAGGTAGGAACAATTCCAATTGCATCCCTTATGCAACTCTTGGTTCAATTGGGCAAATAACTCCTTATTTATCCATCCTTATGGATAATCCCAATTGATTGCCTCTAGGTTTCTTAATCACATTAATAGCCTAGTTGTGTTCAACCTCTTATTTAAACAGTTGCACATTACTAGCTTGTGCCATCGCATTCCATCATTATGAACCAAGTCGCCATGCTTTGGCACGCACGAACTTGATAAATCATGATGATAATGAGTGTTTAAATAACGAGAAGGCAAGAACACAATATTTGAATTTTGAGGGATTTTAAATTCAATTTTTAATTGTTTTGTTGATCAATATCAACTAATCTATCTATTTGAGTTTGGGCACAACTCCAAATAATAGATCCCGGTTGTCTAATTATCTTATTATCCTAATTGCATGCATCATCCATACACCAACCACAAAATAATAAGACAATAAAGTAAACAACCACAAAACATAAATAAAACGTGATGTGGATATGGCCTTTTCTAGACTAAGATAATTCCAAGCCAATGGAATTATCTATGAACCCTAAAAGCAAACACATCTCCATGCGTCTTGATCTTTTGGTCCATCCTTCATAGTCATGTGGAATGCTCCATGCTCCATGCTCCATCCTTTGTGGCTCCTTCTGGCTTTGGGCTTCTTTTCTTCAATATTGGCCAACAATCTACTTTATCTAGCACTAGCTAACTTCTATACTAAATAAAATAAATCTCACAAGTTGAGAAAAAAAATGGCTCGCAGGCCATAAAACCACAATTAATTATTACAATTAATTGATCAGCTCGCATGCCGTAAAACCAAACCACAAAATTAAACATCCACATCAAACCACATCCTAAGGCCATATCCAATCACCATGCGAATTGCACATAAACAGTTAAAATCCAACTTTAACGCGCTTGGTAAATTTTAATTGATTTTAGGATTTTCTAGGTTAAAACGGTCCATGGGCCCAACAATCCAATTGCCCGGGCCCAAAAGGTGAACCACAAGGCCCTAGGGCCGACCCGGCCCCTAACCCACGCGGCTAGGCCGCGGGCTAGGGTTGCCCTGGCCCGTAGGGCGGCCTAGCTTGGGCGGCAAGCAAGAGGGGCGGTCCCTTTAGGGGGGCCGAACCTCCTATGGAGTTGTTTCTAGAAACAACTCCCTTGCCTGGTGCCCAAGTTTGGTTGTTTCCTTGTTTTGGAAGAACTCCTTCTTCCCCAAGGATGCCTAAAACCTAGATCTTAGATCCTAAAATTTCTCAAACTCACTAATTCATGTATCCAATGCAAAACTAGATCTTGTTATGATAGATTATTGACAAATTGCATCTCATGCTTGATTTGTCTTGTTTTACGCGATAAACAATCAATCAGAAAGTAACACATAAACCACGTTTATGCTCTACAACCTGGCTCTGATACCACTGTAGGGTTTCGAATCATGGATGCGCAACGGAAACAATAATTAACCATGCAAAACCCTCCAAGGATCACAAGTCAAGACACATAACGATGGTAAAGGAAGAAATCAATAACACACCTTATGGTTCTCCTTTGATGACTTCAAACGCGAATTGTGTCACGTTCTCTATAGTTGATCCACGCCTATAAATGATTTCTAGATCTCCCACTCCTTGGTGCTAGCCCGGAAAGAGGAAGAGGAAGAAGAATCACGCAAAACGAGACGAACCAAAGGAGGTTCGGCCTCCTTTGAGGCCGACGGGGACGGGGCGGCGAGCAAGGTGGGGCGGCGGCTCCTTCTTGCTTGATTTCTCTCTCCTTTTGTTCTCTCAACTCAAGTTATGATCTAATGAATCATAAGTGTGGGAAGGAAGGAAGGTCATTTATATAGTCCAACAAATCCTTTCCAACTACCTAAAGAACTTATTCTAGTCCTACTAGAATTCAATTTAGTCCCTTCCTTGCAAATTAGTCCCTACTAAGTTTGCAAGGTTTTGCAAAGTGATCCTTCTAATTAATTAATCCAATTAATTAATTCCCAAATCTAGTTCAACTGTATCTAGCGTGTGACCCCATAGGTTCTATCTAGTTGGTAGCAACTATTTGCTAATATGGAGCAGTTTCTAGCAAAACATCCATTCTAGCCAACTAATAGAATAGTCATCTTGACAACCTTTGTACAAGTAATTGTCTCATCCCTTTGTCTCTATATCCGGATTGGACACGAGACATACAAGTCACACTCGTATATCCAATCCACAGTATCTCGATCCATGGGAATAGCCTTATTCGTGCAAATAACATCAATATCCCATACTGATTTATTTGAGTCTGGCCAGACATTCTATAAGCACTATCCCTCGAGTGGCCTAGGATATTTGCTCCCGTTATGTGGTAGGGACAAATTCTATCTACGTCCACTACGATCTCTAAGCTTGCTTCTTATTGTATCCAGTACACGCCTTTATAACTACCCAGTTACGGTGTAGCATTTAACGCCAACAAAATCACAATAATCCACAACTACAATATCTAGTGACTTCAAGTCTAAGGATGACAATACCATTGCACTGCGAGAAGCGCTTGTGACTCAACATAAACGTGTATGTAGCCTTCTCGGAGATGGGTCAATCCAGTGCGTCATTAATGCACACCTATGTGTTGGATCATGATATCTCCATATCAATCCAACCCCATACTAGTCTATAGATGATTGTCCCATTAATCATTATACTTGACTAGGGATATTTAAGATAAACAATACAATTGTAAATCTAAGGACTTCATTATATTAAATATCCAAGAAATAATAAATGAATTTCTAGCCACAAATAAATTCATACTAAACTAGATTGCCTATAGGGCATCTATTCCAACAGAATCAAGATGGACGGTGGTTCAAAGCCTAGTACAGAGAAGAAGAGAAAGACAGTTGAGGATGAAGTTCAAACAATCAGTGGGGATTCAAGTTCTAGGTTTCCCAGTGCAAAAGCTGTTGCAGAACTTCCTCCACCAAAGAAGAAAACTAAGAAGGATGTGCACCATCTTCAGAAAAGAAGAAGAAGAAGAAAGAGAAGACTGCTGCAGAAAAGCAACTAGAAACACAGATCTCAAGTCCCAAGAAGCTGAAGAAAAAGAAGAAGGTCTCTCAAGCTGAAAAGGGAAAAGATGACAATGGAAGAACCAGAAGATAATGTGGAAAGGGCCTTGCAGATCTATTCAAAGAACTCTGATCCTAATGAATCTTGGTTCATCACAAACACTTCCAAAGGTCAGTGGTTGGATGGTTTTGCCTCTAGACCTATTGCTTTTTGTAACTTGATCAGTCTTCCTATGTTGCTTAGATGAATCTGAATTTCATTAATATGTTAAAGAAAAGCTCTCTGTGGTTCATGCTAAACCCTCCTGAGCTAGCCTACCCAAGATTTACCAGATTCTTCTATCTCAACATGAAGCAACTTAAGAACTCTCCACACTTAGTAATCAAGACTAGAGTTTCTCGTGTTAATATGGAGATAGATCATGCTGAGTTTGCATCTACCCTTGGCTCTCCTAAGAGGTATGACACACAGAACCATCCTCGCAAAAGTGAAGTTTTGAAGTTGGCTAAAGAAGAATTATTTCTACCCAACATCCCTACCTCATCCAAAAAGTTAACACACTCTGTGTTAAATGTTGAAGACAAATTTCTATTCACTATCTTGATGAGATGTATCTTTCCAAGGGAACACTCCAAGGAGTTGGTCACTGAGAGAGTGCTATACATAATGTATCTAATTATGCATGGCTATGACATTGACCTTCAGAAGCTTGTAATGGAACACATTCTGTTTAGCCAAACAGATCAGAGAAAACATCATTTACCTTATGCAAATTCGCTCACACTTTTCTTCCGACACCTTGAGATTCCAACTACTGGTGAAGAGACTATCAGTTTTGGGTTTGGTTTGCTTAATGAGAAAGCATTTGAGAAGATTGGAGCGGTGAAGACCAAGGCAAAAACTTTGGAAGTTGTATTCAGAGTTGAAAGAATAAGAATTGGGTGCAAAGAAGTTTCTTAAGCCCAAGACCTTGACCCCTACTTCAAGCCAGACCTCACAGCCTCCTGATTTGTCTTCAATTCTTCAAAGACTTGATGGTTTAGAGATGGACTCTAGTGAAATCAAATAAAATCAGCATGGGTTTGAGACTGATCTCAGGCAAGTAAAGTACATGGTGGAGACCATCTTTAGAAGCATGACTGTTTTTGATGTCCCTGAGGATGTCTTTCAAGCTGAAGAAGGTATCAAGAAAGATAGTTCTGACAAGAGTGTTCTGTGAACACTCTAACCAGATAGAGGCTGCTCAAGACAAAGACAAAGGAAAGCAGGTGTTAGTTGAACAAGTTTCTCAAGAGGGACAAGAAGTAGACAGTCCTGCTTCAGATGTATTGCTGATAAACATCAAGAAGAAGAAGAAATCTCCAAATTCAATCAGTCCAGAAGTTGTTACTACTGAAGATCAGGCTGAAGAAGACACTGCTGGTGTGAATTAAGAGGCTGCAGAAGACGAGGCTAATGATGAAGACAGTGAGGAAGAAGAAGAAGGAGAACAAGAAGGAGATGAAGACCCAACCCCATAAACTCTTTCCTACTCTTTCTTACTCTTTTCTTAAATTTATTTTCAAAATTTTCCAAAGACTCTGATCCAACATTTTCTCATTCTTTTTGATGAAAGTCAAAAAGGGGGAGAAATCTTAGGTTGTTTTTATTTGTTTAGTGAGATGTATTTTGGTCAGTAGGAATTATCTGAGACTTATGTGTTTTTCTGCTTAAGTTTCTTATTGAATAAGTTGAATCTGTTTGGAACTTATGTGCTACAATTTTTGTATTGTGGGCTAATAAGTATTTTTTGCAGAAACTAAGGATCAAACATATTGTTTTTTTGCCTTTCATCAAGGGGGAGATTGTAAGTTCACTGGGTTCACAGGCTTGAAATACAGAGCTATTTCAAGGCCTTGAAACAATGTTCAAAGCCTTGAAACTGTCAGACCTGTATGCATATTATAAGGGGGAGTTTTTATGAATACTTCTGATCTTATTCTAACTCTTTCACCCCTATATGTGATCTGTTATTAATTGATGATAAAAAACAAAATCTTTTGATTCACATTGATCTCATCTGTTTAACCTGTTTGACTTAGTTTTGCAAGGAAATTTTATTTCCTATTTTGCAGGATTGGTTTCCTAACCTGGGTTTTGTAAGAAAGGAAACATTGAGAGAATGTGATTCTGTAATCAATCAGACACTCTTGACAGCTTCTCAATCTTCTTAAAAACAAGATCAAAACAATATCTTTGAATATTATGATCAACTATCCGTTGGAGAAGGCTGTTAAAAGAGTCAAAGTTGTTGCCTACAAAACAGGAAGTTTGTTGCTGAAAATCAGGGAAGATTTGCAGAGCATATGAGTTGTATAAATAGAGCTCATTTTGAAGCAACAAAAACAACACTCAATGGGAAAAAAGAGAGACACATTTCAGGATTGACAAGCATCAACGAAGCACATCATTCTCACAATCCATCTCACAGAAGATCACTGCATTTTTCACTGCAGTTTTTCACTTCCAGTGTTCTTCTATTCTGAGCTTAATTTGTATATCATTATTATAATACTTCTAGCTCTCATTATCAATGATTTTTCAAATCGAACAATATAGAATTCTTAGTTAATCATTTGGCTAGAGGAGGTACTAGATAGGTTAGAGAGAACCACAAGCTGTAACAGAGTAAGGCATATCTCTGTGCTTGAGATCTAGGACTTAGCTTTTGATTGATAAGAATTATGTTGAAAATCCTGCAGGGAGAAGATCCCTGAGGTAGAGACGTAGGTCCAAGTGGACTGAACTCTATAAATCTTGTGTCTCTTGCATTTTCATTTTCATTCTCATACTTAGTTTTTACAGCATTCAAACTAGTCTGTTTTCATGGGTTTGAAACTCTTTTCAAGGCCTTGAAAAAGACTTGTCTGTATTTCATTCAAACTGTATTTCATTCCAAAGGCTTGAAACTGTTTTCAAGGCCTTGAACTTCATTTCTCTTCACAGAAACTCTTATCTTTGCAAATTTTACAAAAAGTTGGCATACTCTATTCAACCCCCCCCCCCTTCTAGAGTATCTGTGCTGCATTTCTACCTGCTTACTCCCCTTTCAGATTGCAATTGGAGTGTTGTCACCCTCTATTAAGTGACTAGAAAATAAATATAGAATTAAGCAAAAGAAATGATTTAGATTGAACCAAAGGAGAGAAAACTATGCAATCTAGAGATCACCTAAGGTAGTTTTGACGATTCCAGATTTCATGTTCTAACACGACAACTCTTAGTTAGCTAAGTTGGGTAGTGGCATTGACAATTACCTATCGGTCTCATGTCGCTCTACACATTGATAACAACTTGCCCATCTCGGGCCAACTCAACTACCGCTATGTTCTAGTAGGCTAACAATAGTTCACGGGATAATGTCCTCTTAGACCATTACATACGTACACTTCACTATATCCTACTGAATATACCCTCATCTAGCCATTCCTACTCAACTCACTTCTCAGTCTCATTGATTAAGAATGATCTTGTTTACTCATCCCAACTAGGGTAGAGTTGCTTTCACACACTCACTAGTTATATAGTAATTTCGGGTCATGACTCCTACATTACTAAGGATTAAGCACAATAAACAAGATATTTAACTACTCAGATCATATTTAAGCCTAGCTTATGATTTCATGAAGAAATAGATAGCCAACATCATACATCGTAGTTCTCGCTTGTCAATGAAAGAACTCAACATGATGAAAACAAAAACAAACTTCATTGAATCATAACCTTAGAATATTCATCCAAAATCAGGAAAATATCATCAAAACATAAACCCTGGGCTCTCCATAGATGCCTAGGTATGAGTTTAGCTACTCATAACACAAATCAACATCTCGTTTAAATAGTTCATACAAGAAAAGGAGAGAAAATAGATCAAACGCTAAAAGTCGTGATATGGCGTTGATCCAGGCTCGTCTCCTTGCTTGATGATGCTCCCAACGTGTTCTTCTTGCTCTCCTTAGTGTTTTTGGCTCACAACTGAGGTCTCTTCACGTCCCTTTTGTGTTTAGGTTGAAGTAGGGAAGCTAAATCTTCAAAAATTGAATTTTCGCCCCAAATATCCGCACATCTCATCTGCCTATTTCCGTCGCATTTCGGCCTGAAATATGCCTTATTTCGGGCACCATTTCGGGCCCATTTCAGGCCGAAATGGTCTGGGCTGCCCGAGCCTCTTTCCTTTCCCTTCCTTGCTTCCAAAGTTCATCCTCTTGATTCCAAATCACTCCAATAGCTCTATGTCCTGTCAAAGACAAAAACAACAACTATACCAAGCGATTAAATCCAACAAATTAAGTATAAATCAACATAAAGAACATGATTGGACTGACATTACGCGTATGAAAGAACAAGTGATAAATCAAGCTCATCTCAATAATATTAGGCTCAAAACTCTCCAAAAACCTCTTAAACATGTGGTAAATGCTAAAGAAATATAGCTCCTAAAAGGCGCTATCATCTTTCTGGCCGGTCTGGTTGCTGCCGCTGTTCTTGCTTTCCGGAGGCATCGAGCAGCGAAGGAAGCAGAGAGAGAGAGAGAGAGAGAGAGAGAGAGAGAGAGAGAGAGAGAGAGAGAGAGCGAACCAGAGAGAGGGACGATTGAGATGGTTTTTGACTTACTGTGAGCGTGAGAGAAAGAAAGAGAATCGGTCTTGGTGGGTTTTGGAGAAAGAAATCGACGAGAAAGGAAACAATTGGATTCCACTCCGATCGATTGAAGAAGAAATCACGGACGTTAATTGGGGAAGAAAATCTTCTGGAGAAAAATTCACACCTAGATTAGGTTAACAACAATTACCACCCCCTAGTTTAGGTTATAGATGCCATGTACACCCTCGTTTAGGTAAATGACAATAAATCTTTTAGGTAAAAGTCACAAAAACCCCCAAAAGCATAATAACAATGAAATTAAATCCCAAAACTTATACTAATATCACAAAATACCCATAACCACAAAATGGAGTATTTCATCATTCCTTTTTTAAAGAGAGCTTCGTCCTCGAAGCATAAACCAAATTCTCCACAGCCACTAAAGTATGAGTCTTCACTCTATGATATATCTACTAGATGCAAACTTAAAGTAATGTATGATATGCAATATACATAGATTGTTATCTTTTCCCACTCTTGAGTTTATAACAACCGAATGTTATTTTTCTTATGAAAGCATCAACTTTGAACCCACCTCATATTTCAGAAACCCAACCATTTACGACAAACCTTGCTGGTATACTTAGTTTTTGAAGAAAACAAATCTTGCCAAAATAAAAAAGTCAATCCCTTCCATCTGGAACTGGATAGATTCGAATATTTAGTTTATGCAAAAATGATCTCTCAGTGTTGACGGACACGTGTTTACCAGATAAAGAAGGTGTAGTGTACAACTGCATCACTACATAAACGCTTGTGTTTCTTCAGTCTGAAACCAGTCTTGCCATTTCTGTACATGGAAAAACAGAAAGCCAAGTAGAGAACAAAAGAATCAGTGATGGGGATTGTTGCACTTCTCTCTCCCGACCAACTCCACTCCTTCAATTCTCAGGGTAATCTCTCTCAATCTCTCTCCCCCTCTGAGCTATTTATCTGTTGCTACGTGCGTCTATTTTTTTTGAAGTTTAGAATTCGTACATGATTATATAATACAATTATGTCAATTACGTGATTCCATATATGTGGAAATGAATATATTGATAATTTGATTAAAAGTCATGTTATGCATGTATATGTTAATAAGAAATTTTAATTAATTTATCATTTGTAAATAATATGAATATCCTAACATGGCACAGCGCATACCCAACAGGTATTCTTCCCAAGCAAATTTGAGTAAGGGGAAAATAATCTGAGATTGCGTTTGCATTACCTCGTTTGATGATGATGATGATGAAGAATGGGGTTGACTGCGTATAGAGCCTCAGAAACAAGACCCTAAATAAATTCCAGCAACATGTCGTCCTCTTAGCCGCTGATGATGAAGAATCAGTGTCGTTGGCGGTGAGCCGGTGACTGTCGTCGTTCTAAGCGTTTTAGTGATCGCCGGCCAAAACCCATGGTGTCTCTATTGCTCATTCCCTCCCTTTTCTGCTTTGTGGGTCTCCCCGTAGCTATAGAGCTGTGTTCTTGTGTCGTTTTTTTAGAGAGAGAGAGAAATATAATTTCATTAGTCATAAAAACTCGTGTTACAATCCAGAACCCAGTGAGGCAAAACACCAATCCAAACTTTTGGTACTTCTAAACTTAACCCAAACTTTGCTAAGCTATGAGCCTTTGAATTAGTATTCCTTTGACACCAACTACATTTGAAGTCCCTAAAACCCAACTACATTTGATGTCCCTAAAACGTAACAATAGCCTCGTGTTACTATGTTCTTCTCTTTTAAGTTTAGAGTTGAGATTTTTTTTTTTTTTTTTTTTTTTTTGGGGGGGGGGGGGGGGGGGGGGGGTCAACCGGAGTTGAACCCGGGACAATGCTCTACCACTTGAGCTACCACCCTAGCTGCAGTTAGAGTTGAGTTGTTACTATATACCCAATTATTTCCATATAACACAGTTTCATTTTCTTAATTTCCATACCCAAAACATAGTAAAAGAACTAGCTTTTAACTCGTGCGATGCACGGCGAAATTTCAATTCCAAAACAAAATTAATTTTACTTAAACAGTTGGTGTCTTTTATGGATATCAAATACTACATCCAAAAAGAATAACCAAAAGTACTGACTATCATTTTTACACATTATTAATTTATCAATTTCATATTTTTGTTAAATCTAATAAAAAAATAAATAGACTATACTATTTCTTGACTATCATTTTTACTTTTGGACTTGAACCCAACATTAAGGTGAAGTAAAATTTTGATTATTGTTTGAATTTTATCACTATAAATTTGAAGTTACAATTCCAATTTAGAAATGTCCTTCATATTTTGCATTTTATTTTATTCTATCTATCTCTTTTTTAGGAAAGTTTCTAATCTTGGATTTGAAGTCAACATTATTATTCTACCTTAAGATCATTACCAATACGAATTTGTCAATCAAAATCAAGTTGAGGCTTCTGATTTCAATTTATAACAATAGGTTCCTACTTTTTCTTTTCTTTTCTTTTTTTTGAGGAAAATATGTCTCTACTTTGAAGCCACTAATCACTGACAACTAATTTCAACTTATAGTGTTATGTTTGTACTTTTTTTTAGGAAAATATGTTGAAGTAAAATTTCGATTACTTTCAAATTTTATCACTATAAATTTAATGTTACAGATTCCAATTTAGAAATGTCTTTCCTGTTTTGAATTTTATTTTATTCTATCTATATATTCTTTAGGAAAATTTCTAATCTTGAATTTGAAGTCAACATTATTATTCTAAAAATAATTGTTTACCTCCATATCATTACCAATACGAATTTGTCAATCAAAATCAAGTTGAGGCCACTAATTTCAATTTATAATAATACATTCCTACTTTTTTATTTTATTTTTGGGGAAAATCTATATATACTATTTGAGAATGTCTTCTTCAACATTGCATGAGTAATTGCCACGTGGCATTGTGGATCTATATATATACTATTTGAGAATGTCTTCTTCAACATTGTATGAGTAATTGCCACGTGGCATTGTGGATTAATTAATATAATTTCAAGTTTTAAATGTAAATTTCAATTTAATAGAATTACATACTTAATACAAAGCGATTTACGGTAATCATGGGATGAATCCATCCATG
Source organism: Linanthus parryae (assembly GCA_023055425.1). Classification (NCBI taxonomy): domain Eukaryota; kingdom Viridiplantae; phylum Streptophyta; class Magnoliopsida; order Ericales; family Polemoniaceae; genus Linanthus; species Linanthus parryae. The sequence continues at coordinate 25,313,696 of JALGPY010000011.1, read as the reverse complement.
ATTGTATAAAATCGACTATTAAACTACGTACTTAAAATGAGTGATATTTACAGTAAGTTTTAAATGTAAATTTCAAGGTAATATAATTACATACTTAATACGAAAGCTATTTACGATAATTATGGGATAGTGATTCTTACACCAGCTAATTTGATGGTTACATCAGATTATCGTTGTTATGACTTTATTACCCCAAGAACTTAAAAGTAATCATCTTTTAAAATAATGAGTAGAAATAGTATTCACTTAATTAACGCTAATCATTTATTTTTGCATGTTTATATTTCCATAATTTTACGCTAATCATATCAATAATTTTTACTCCTTTTTGGGAGGTTCCTATCTATACTGATTGGAATGCCGTTTGTCCACTTTCTGACTTGCACAGCAACGATCTTGAAGATCAAATACAGTGACAGACTTATTGCAAAGAAAAACCAACAAAAATGACACGGAACTTTATATTGTTTTATTCAAAAATTTTAAAATGTTTAGGTGGTTACAATTTTTCCTCCACGAAAAAGCTTTGACCTCCAAAAATCAGTTTAGATTCTGACATTATGACAATAATTTTAGGCTTCTGAAAAAGTGTTGTCTGGGTTTTTCAAGTGATGTGGTTCATGTTTGTACGGAACCAAATTGTATTTGCTCTACGAATTTCTTCCATGCCTATAAATTTATATTGAAGATGAGCCAAAGTAATGGTAGATGGACGCATTCTATTTAGACAAACAAAACCTGTATATGAAAATGATTGATTGGAGGCCATTAATACATAAACATAACAAAATACAAATTGTAAATTAAATTAAGAAAATGATTAGAATTAATATTCATGAGGATAATAAAGTCATGACAACAATAATTTGGTGTAATCATCAAATTAGCTGGTGTAAGAATCACTACCCTAATTATGGGCTGAATCCGTCTATGATTGTATAAAAGTGGCTACTAAACTACATATTTAAAATAAGTGATATTTACGATAATAATGGACTTTCAGTGATTTCATTCAGAAAAATGGTATAAAACATATTCTATATACTTTTCTTTGAAAGATAAAAAAAAAGTATATAGATTTACATACTTTTTTACAAGTTTTAAATGTAAATTTCAATTTAATAGAATTACATACTTAATACAAAGCGATTTACCGTAATCATGGGATGAATCCGTCCATGATTGTATAAAATCGGCTATTAAACTACGTACTTAAAATGAGTGATATTTACAGTAAGTTTTAAATGTAAATTTCAAGGTAATATAATTACATACTTAATACGAAAGCTATTTACGATAATTATGGGCTGAATCCGTCTATGATTGTATAAAAGTGGCTACTAAACTACATATTTAAAATAAGTGATATTTACGATAATAATGGACTTTCAGTGATTTCATTCAGAAAAATGGTATAAATAATATTCTATATATTTTTTTTTGAAAGATCTAGTATTCTATATACTTAAAATAAATGTCAATATCCTCTCAAAAAATGTCAATAAAAATGGGCGAAATTAAAAAATGGTATTAACGCATAAATTGTAGGAGAGTTGCCGTCCGAGATTCAATTGAATTGATGATAAGTTGACTTTAGTGATTGCCTCTACAAGAATTTCATGTGCCCAAAAGTTTTCCTTTGATCACGTTAATTTGTTGGTGATAATTGATAATTATATTAACAGCAAATGATTAACAATTTGTTTCCTTTTAAGTAGCTGACTCTTATACTATATATTCACTCAATCAAACCAAAAATTTCATGGAACTCGGTATTTCACGTGAAGGTCAGTTTACGTTCTTGCTTTAAAGTATTTAACGTATTTGTTCTTTTCCCTGATTAGTTTTAGATTTTTTTTTTTCGATAATATGATTTCTTAGAATTATGATAATTGATTTAGGAGTCTTTTAACCTGTTCAAATGATTATTTCCAGGAAATTGTGAGAAGTTTTATATGTTGGGAGATATATAGTGACTATAATAATTTGTTCCAGAGTGATGATACTAATATAGAAAAATATATTTTATCATATTTCCGAGTGCACCTTTCAATTGTGTCAATTGATTTATTTTTTTGAGAATTAAATCATATTGTGGTTTTCGAAAATTAGACATTTCAATTGTGTCAATTGATTTATCACAAGCTTTATTCTTTTTTCAATTCAGATCAATCCATTATTCCTCTATTTATTTGCTTAAAAAAAACCTCTATTTAGTAGTGAGATGTTCAAGTAATAATTATTCGCAATTAATTTTACTCATTGTTTGCTAACATGTAACACTTCAAAAGAAAACATGATGTCTGAAAAGGGATGTAAAATTATGGATTATTTGATAGATATTATTTTATGAAAGATCTTTGATTCTAAAATATATTACGAAACCGTGCATCGCACGGGCACAATTCTAGTATGACTCTAATTAGAAGTCACTGGCCACTGATTTCAATTCATAATATTACGTTTCTTCTTTTATTTAAGAAAATATGTTGAAGTAAAATTTTAATTACTTTCGAATTTTATCACTATAAATTTGAAGTTACAGATTCCAATTTAGAAATGTCCCTCCTGTTTAGAATTTTATTTTATTCTATCTATCTATTTTTTAGGAAAGTTTATAATCTTGGATCTAAAGTCAACATTATTATTCTAAAAATAATTGTTTACTTTGAGATCATTACTAATACGAATTTTTCAATCAATATCAAGTTGAGGCCACTGATTTCAATTTATAATATTATGTTCCTACTTTTTTTTTAGGAAAATATGCCTCTACTTTGAAGCCACTGGCCACTGATTTCAACTTATAATATTATGTTTCTACTTTTTTTAGGAAAATATGTTTATAACTTGAAGACACGGATTTCATGCTTCAAAATTGATTGTAGCCTAATAAACTTTTTTTTTCGTACCTTTCGATTCGCATTTACAGTTTCAGAAAATTTCTCTCTTCCACTGATTTCAATTTTCACTCACCACTACATTTCATTAGATCTAAGCTTTCATCCTAAAATGGGTATGAAAAAAAACAATCACTACAAATAAATAATACAAAATATAACAACTAAGTGGCCTACAACTTTTTTTAGATATTATCTATGAAAAAGATACATACTTGTTGAACAGTGTCCCTCCAAACAGAAGATTCCGCATGTTGAACATCTTCACCTACACCACCAAAAGAAACGATGTGAGCAACAACTAAACAACCCAGGAGGAAGGAAACTAACATAACAAACACCAATCGATTTTCCTAGTATTACTTATCCGGGGATGGTGAGTGACTCTTTCACGCAAGTGTATGGCTTTGGCGGAGGCCATGAGAACTTCATATAGTCAAAGCATCAATTTTGTCAGGAATAATGCACATAGACAAAACATACGAATGTAAATTCTGAAGGAAAAACTCGCCGTATATGCGAGCTTGTTTATGCTCGTCTAATTTTCTCTTGCGCGCCGACCGAGCTAACTTACATTGTTCTCACCGCTCCTCATTTCGTCCATGACTGGGAGATAAGAGAATGTAGTTGGGAAGAGAATTATTTGAGAAAAATGTAAACATCAAACACGATTTGAAAGGAATAATCATACTTCCAAAACAAACACGACATTTTTATTCCAAACACCAAAGACGATTACTTGCACACTACATGAATGGAAGAGTGATACCTCCATTGTATGGGAGAGATTTCTAGCCATTTTGGACGATTTTAGAGACGGAAAGGTATGGAATTCACCATCAAAACAGAAGATTCAGTTTGGTACCATTTGGTAATTAACGTCACTATCTATGCCATGTAATTGAGGTCATTTTATATGGCATGATTCTGCCCTTCAAATTCACGTGACATTTCACCGTCCATTTTGGGGACGGAAATTTATGGAATTGACTAATAATTTTATCGATTAAATTATGATTTCCTTCGGCATAAGTTTTTTTGTGGAAGTTTCCAATAAATATTAAACGGGCTCATTTAAATTTACATGTCGGCGCCAAATTCAATCTTTTCAGATGTGATGTAAATTTGAAGGCGCCAAAATTTTCATTTTCAGTTCAAACTCTGAAGCTGTGATTTAAATTTAAATTTCAAGCAATCTTTTTCACATTAATTAATTATAATTTCCACGTGGCATTTTCTCATGCAAAGTTTGAGAGGACATTCTCAAATAGTATATATATATATAGATACCGTGTAGTGTAGTTGTTGTTTAATTTTATTTATTTTCTTCTTTAATTTCCAAAAAATATGTGGCTTCCCATTGGTTAACAGAAAGAAAATCTCAACTTTGTAGCATTGCAGTGAAAGATTTCCAAAGACTTTTTTTTTTCTTTTTTTTTATGGCAAAATTGCACCCATGGTGCTCAATTTTTTGAGTGCTACTGTTTCATACCCATCCAATTTCGACATTATCAGTATCCAAATTATGATTTTGTTGCATTGGCGGTTAGCTAGTAAAATGATCATTGTGCCCTTATAATTTCTCTCGTGTCCAACCCAAATGCAAAATCGGCAATTTGAATACTCATTTGACATGATTGCATCCTTCAAGTGGAGTTCCTAGCATTTCTCTTTTCTTCTAGTACCTTGCCTTTCGCATGTTTGTTGAGAGGCTGTGTTTGAAAATAAGAATACTAACGTGTGCAACGAGTTGAAAGGCGACGGTCGTGGAATTTTGTGTTCTTGTGAAGCAGAAATTACTCAAACTCTTTATGAGTGTTTTATGTAGAATTTTCTGTCGTCGGTGCCATCAGGTCAGAAAATTGACACTGCTGGTGAGACTAAGAACTTGACAGAATCACCAATCAATTAACCAAAAGAGAGCAACAGGGGAAGCTCAAGCGAACTTGAGTGAAATGACTAATCAGAGCTCAAATCAGCAATGAACAGTGAAGAATACATCAATCGATATACTAACATAATAGCAACTATGCGAACAGATCTCTAGGCCTGTTCTACAACTGAAGAAAAGTGAAGGGATGCTCTCTAACGATCGTATACAAAGCCCTCTGATAATGAGAATCTAATCTCAATTACAATACTCCCTCCACCCCTCAAAGATAGTCCATCTTTCTATTTTGGTATGTTCCAAAATAATTGTCCACTTACATTTTCAAGATAAAAAATACAATGAAGTTACAATACTATCAATTCATATTCAATGCACCTATTCATGGAGAAAACAAAATCAATGACAATAGTGAAAATAGCATGTCAAAAATATGTAGTGGGATGCATTAATTGCATGTCTCCAAAAAAAGTTGTAGTTTCAAAAATAGACTATCTTTGCGGGACGGAGGGAGTAATTAAAACCCTCATATTTATAGCCTCTTGCACGTGTCTCTTGTTGTTCTCGACAAAACATATGTGTGCAACCGTTCAGGCTTCTACCCAATATTGTGCCTCTGGAGTCTGGCTACAAACTGTTGATTGAAACTCCTTTTAAGCCAAAAACCCCCTTTCCAGGCCTCATCGCGTCTTCCTTGGCTCTTGCACTCATTCATCGATCCCTTTTGCTCCAGAGTTCTTCTTGCCCTTGGCTACGCTTCAAAGGTGCTTTTCCACGAACCCTCCTAGAATTGCCGAAAGCCTTAATTGTAAGAATGAACCAAGAGGTACTTGCTCATAACTCCAAACAAGAAATCTTTTCAGAACCCCAAATTCTCTCGCGATACCCCATTGTTGTAGCAAGAAGTAGGAACATCGAGGCTACCATGATTGCTCAACACTTTTCTTTATTTGACAGAACCTCCCCTTCCCAGGAAACCAAGTGAACATACATAGAGTTCCAAAACCCAGTAAAGGACTTGCAAGCAGCAAAACCACCCCACACATTTTCACTATTTTCATAGGCAGTAGAAAGCATACTGTACATAAAAGACAGTATACTGAAGTGGAACAAAATAATTAGTATTCGAACTTTTGTATGTACTCCTAGGGTTATACTTCACTTTGTTGATCCATGAAATCCAGCAATATGATATTTTCCCTGACAGTTCCAAAGATTTTGAACCCTAGGCCAAGAGATCCCAACAATATAGACATATATATAAATAAACTTTATTGCTATTGCACAAACGATTACACCAATGGAAGTCCCCACAAGTTACAGTACATTTATCCGCAGACCTCATGCGACATATATAGATGATGACTCATGAAACGCAATTAAGAGTTTCAATCGTCATGAACCGCTCCACACAATGATTTGCAAGTTTGTATATCTTTTTACCTGTGTGGTTATCTAAACTCCATCTCCCGAGCCTCACCGCCTTGGTTCTATTAACAGATAATAGTAAAAGAATTGGGCATATATACGTTACTGGAGAAGCTTGTTACAGGTACCGACACCAACAGCAGCAGCAAGATGCCAAGCAGCATGAAGGAAGGGAGTTTCTGGGAAGACATCATCAGCAATGAAGAGTGCACCACCAATAATCGACGACATCTTGTGCATGTTGTGCGCCATCTTCAGGTCTGGGTTTTGCACTGCTCTTTTCGCAAACGCTACCTGCCAAGAACATGACAATATTTAGCATCTGGTGTCTGTGACTGTTACACAGCCTTCAATGACAAACTAAAGTTGAATGAAAGGCAACCTCCGTTGTAGCTAAAAAAAAGAAAAGCAATCATGATCAGTGCACTAAAATTTCGCTTCTTTACTAGCCAAACTCGATTAATAAAACTTCCCTGGCAGACCAAAAGATAGCGCATTCATATCCTAAGCTCAGGAGCGGCTTATTTATCTAATGAAACAAACCCCCAAGAAGTCTATATCAAGCCAAAAACCGAGTTGTTTATGATTATGAAACCTTACCTAAAACCCTACCACATCCACCAACTGATATTCTTTCTAACTGAATATAACAATTCCATATGCATGCAAGCGAAACACAACCTGAGTGTATCCACTCGCGAAATGGAAAAACACACTTGAATCCTATGAGCATGACTCTGCAAGTAGTTCTCAACTTGCCTTCATAAGGAAGACAGTTCATTTAGGTCCTGAAACAGAAGTCCATTCTGATGTATGGCCCATTTGTAATTTTGACAGTGAATTTCATTTGCTATGCGAACTTAGCGAATATGACTTCCTTCCAGCGAAGATGACTTCCTTTCCCCTACAGTCGAAGCCCTTTGGTCCCTTCTACCATAGACCAGAGACACCTCCTTCTTTCTAGACACCTTCAATAGACACACTTCTAGCTACAGGTAGATCTTCTTTCATATACTTCTGCGTTGTTTCGGGACTACTGGACAAGCCACTACGTGTTAATTATGGTTGAACACAGATGAGGTGCAGAAACGTGTGGTCTGGTTTGACCGTGTTTTTAATTCCCAGTCTGTCCTCCGGAATTCTGCACTTCATCACCTCAAGAATAAACTTACTTGTTCGCGACCAAGTTCCACATAAAGTTAGAGAACTTTTCGCCTCTTTCTATGCAGTGTTTCAGATTTGTGCACTGTGACTTTGTGGATGTGAATTTTGATGTCTAACTGCTCAAGTTACTATTTCATTAATTCATTCAAATCTTACGTCCCCTTATTTTTCTTGATATATAAATGTATATTAGTATGGAGTTTAAATAAACAACTTTTTTGGTTTTCAATCACATTGGTAATCAACAAGGAGAGAGATAAACACCCTTCGGTGTAGTAAAGTAGGTCGGGCATGCATGTTCAAGTCTTTTCGATGTTTGTCTCTATGTTACTGGAAACACGCAGTGCTACGTGAAACGCAAACGAGGGACACGATAACTCTCGGTAGATAGTACACTAGGGGTAGGCTTTTCCAGAATGTTGTCCGGGGCGAAATAGCTGAGTGCTGTGGAATAAGGACTAATTTCTAATATATATAATAAAGCAACAAATAATATAAGGGTAAAAGACAAAATCCACTCTCGTTGTATGGGTTCTATACAAAACACCCCTCGCAGCTAACGGTAACTAACGGCAACTAACGGAACACACTAAATCCCCATTTTATGCTCAAATGAAAAAAAATACCCTACTACATAAGTCTTTTCGTCTCCTTATCCCTTCATTTTTATCCTACATCTCTTCTCTTCTCTTCTCTTCTCTTCTCTTCTCTTCTCTTCGCTTCGCTTCTCTTCTCCCACTCTGAAAATCAAGACAAAAATAAACCCTAAATTCTTCACAGCCGCCTCTCTCTCTCTCTCTCTCTCTCTCTCTCTCACGAACTCACCTGCCCCTCTCCTTCGCAGGTGAAGAGTGACCCACCAGCGAAGCCTTCCCTCACCTCTCCTTCAACAGTAGTGGCGGCATCAGCGACGGGAGAATCGAACAAGACCCAACTCGCCGTCTCCTTCAGTTCGCCGTCCCTCCCTCTGTCTCGCCGTCGTTTTCTTGCGTCGGAGAATCGAACAAGGCCCAACTCGCGGCGGATTTGGCGGTTGTTCAGGAGCTGAAGATGTCGGAGCTGAAACAGAGGTTCTTGAAGAAACAGATCGGTTCATGGCCCTTCCTGTGCCTCTTTCTCTCATCTGGTCGGGAATTTTCCAGATCCAGTGGGTTTGGGAGGGATTTAGGTTGGTCTGGGTTTGAAGAATTGAAGAAGAAGAAGAATCAAGACTACATCAACTCCGAATTTCAGTGCAGGAGAGAGCTTAGAACACACTTCACCACTTCCGTTGCCGCCATCCGATCTCTCAATCCAGACAGAGGGAACCAAGAACAAGAACACAACTTCTGTGGTCTGTGATTGTCTTGGAGCTGGGTTCAATTGGGAGGTTCACTTGGGAGAGAGGGGTTGGAGGAGGGTCGACTGTGAGATTGGAGGTTGAGGGTTGCTTTGGTGTAGTTGGTTTTATCTCTCAAATGAAAAAAAAAAAAAAAAAAAAAAAGTGTAGTTGGTTTTGATATTTCATTCGATTGGAGTTGGTTTGATTTTGTCATTTGATTGGACTGTGTGATTTGGTGTTCTATGCTGGGTTGGGTGGATAGGGTTTCTGCTAGTGTTTTGATATTTTCATATTTTCTGTTGTTTTTTTTTTTTCTTTTTTATGATTGGTTTGTGGGCTGCTAGTTATGAGGGTATTAGGTTATGGTTTTGTGTGGTTTTAAATTGATTTTGTGTTTCAATTAATTTTTTTTCGGTTTGGTATCTCGTACAGGGGGAACAATTCTGGTCCAGGATATATTCACAGGTGATGATGGTGATGGCGGTTTGATGGTTGGAGATTTGAAGTTGCTAGGTTGTTGTATGGTGGAATTTGGGATTCCTGTGTTGTTGTTGATTGTTGTTGTTGGTGGGGTGGTGGTGGTGATGGTGAAGAACACCAAGAACACTAAACAAAATCACCAAGAATACCCAGAACAATGTGGTATGGCCAAGGGTAGAAAGGTCTCAAAAAAATCTGATTTAAAAAAAAGGGTGGTAGTTGTCTAACGTCCTCCACTGACCGGGGGGTTTTCTGTCTCTGAAAGGGGGGTTTTGGTATTATCCCCGAATGCAAGGGGTGTTTCTGTATATAACCCATACAACGAGGGTGGTTTTTGTCTTTTACCAATAATATAGTAATAATATTCATACCCGCTTTTCCATTTGAAGAAAATATTTTCTAACCTAGCCTCTAGACCAGAGAGAACGACGGACACCGGAAATGACGAAGAAGAAGATGGGTCCCGGAAACGACATACATCGGAATCGACTGACACCAGTGCGCATCTGATGGGTACGCGCTGCGGGTTCCCATGTCATCAAACGTAAAGAGAGCTAAAGCCAACTAAGGTCACTAATGGAAGATCCATCAAGGGAAATCGCTAACATATTACTAGCCACGAAAAAATAAATAAGAAAAATGGTAAAATAATGCACGGTTCAAAAAGCAATTCAAAGACCCCAACGATAACCTAAAGATGGGGTAAAAGAAAATTTGCACCCTGGTTGTTTGGAATATATACAAAAACCCCCTGCTGTTCGGGGATATACAAAAACCACCCGTCAGTGGATGGACGTTGGACAAATACCACCTTTTGTTAGTGTCAGTCGGTAGGGGGTGGACGTTGGACAAATACCACCTTCTGTTAGTGTCAGTCGGTAGGGGGTGCAATATGACTTATTATGACCATTTTTCCCCTCTTTGTTTTTTTGGGTTTATTTCGTTGATGTTCTTGGTGTTAGCCCCAAACCGCCAGAACGCAGTTAGTGATGGGGTCTCTCTCTCTCTCTCTCTCTCTCTCTCTCTCTCTCTCTCTCTCTCTCTCTCTCTCTCTCTCTCTCTCTCTCTCTCTCTCTCTCTCTCTGCTGTAGCTCTCCGCGTGCGCCAATCGGAGACCGCCGGCATCAATCTTGAACCAAACGAATTGGATTCGAGAAATGGGTTAGTTGGTCGTCTTCTCCGGCCAATCACCGTAGTCGTCTTCTTGGTCTGTTGGGACTCGGTTTGCGTTGGGATTCGGACATTCCCAAACGGAGCTCCGACGGGGGAGGAGGCGCTTTTCAGATTCGCGGAGGCGCAGGAGTACAGGAACGGAGATGGGTGTGCGGTGGCGGGGAATGGGGTGGTCTCGTCGTGTGACCAGCGGCTTGTTCACATCGCGATGACCCTCGATTCGGAGTACCTCCGTAGTCTGTTAGTGGTTCGACTCGGAGTAACGCCGAGGCCGGAAGAAGAACCCAGTTAGTGGCTCCGGCTGGGTCTGGTGGTCCGACGGGGAGAGAGAGAGAGGGAGGGAGGGAGGTGGGTGAGAGGCGTTGGTGGTGGTGGTGGTGGGTGTTGTGCTGAAACCGGTTATTGCATCCGAAGCGCCGGCAAATCGTCCGGAGGCGAAAGCTTCCTCGCTTCAGATCTGTCGATTTGAGAGAGGAGCAGAGAGAGGGACAGAGATGGAGGCGGGTTGGTAGTCGTGGGTGCAGGTGGGTGCAGTAGAAAGGTCAGTCAGGACTCTTGGATGCATGGCAAGTATTCTAGAACTGTGAATGTAAGAATTCAATTCCCAACTAGAGATGTAGTAGCAGCCCAAAGATAAGTTAACACTCAGCAACAAACTTAGGAATGCCAATTGGAGAACTTCGAAAGACAAAGATTACTGGTAAGTAGACTTCCCAACCCTGCAGTGTTTCTTTAAAGTTTTTGGACTAACCTTCAGAGGTGCAAGAAGTGTATTTTACAAATTTAATAGCAGCTCAGGATCACGAAGAATAAAACTTTCTACAAGGGAATATATGTTGACTTTAGCTTGGAGAGTAGGATGTCACAATAGTGCAACATTAACAAAGAAGTCTTCAATAAAATTGGAAACAAAACAAGACATCCATACACCAGTTTGAGCATATCAACAAGTAAATTATAAATAGATTATGGTAAAAGAAAGGTGCATATTTTTACCTCCATCATCCCTGTGTGAATAGCTGAAACCATGAGAGGCTGAACTGGAAGACATAAGGCAGATGCTGCCATCAAAAATTTCGGATTCTCATTCCTCAGAGCCCTTGACAAGCACTGCATGAAACCACACAAAACATGCATTTTGAATGTGAGGAAATAAAAAGTAACCACATATCAAAATCTGAGCAGAGAAAAAATACTATAGCCGCAATCCGATAGAAACTCATTCACTATCAGTATAGTACTTTTTGATGATCAGCATGCCACAGAGATTCTTCATTGCAAATAATTACAGATGTGGTTATGATTGAAGTCATTTACATGACCTACGAATGTCTGAGTCTGTTACAGCTTGGTTTCTAAGTAGTGCTCCTGTGTTTTAAAATAGATTACTTCACGTCAATCATCAAATAGCTAGCGTGGAATATGTATTGCAAAAATTATCCAACAAGATACGCTTTCATTCCATCTTCAGCCTAGCAAGATTTTTAACAGTCAGAATACTATCATGAAAATCACACTAGAGAAGATGAGCTATACTGCATAGGTACAAACTTCCCTCACGGCCACTAGAAGAAGAAAGATAAATAAGAACAATAGGTCAAATGGAAAGATAATGCACCACCTGATCAAAGAACGCAACAATACTCCACCCAGAGCTTCACAAACAAACTAAACTAAACCAATCCATAGGTTTAGAAATTAGCACACATGGTCTTGTTTAGGTTTCCAGCCTTGATGTACACCTATTGTTATGGGAAATTTTGTTGTTCCTCCTCCCACTGTCCTCACCTTGCTTTGCCAGATGGAAGTAAAATAAACAAAATTGCTAATACAGCCCGACTAATAACATCACTTCATACTTCAACATCCCTAAGACCCATCCATTTCATCACTCCATGTCCTAATTGCTATTATGTCTATTTAAGAAACGGATAACATCTAGACGTACGGCGAAGACAACAATTCTAGCGCAATAGAACAGAAAGAGAAAGAATATGAAAATAATAAATGTCAAATTCCAACGCAGACACTATCAATAGGGAGCTTTACTGCATTATGATAGGTTCCTATGCGCAGGATGATGACATTACACAGACCCCTACGGCTGTACCTCGACTGAGAAGAGATGAGATACAAAACCCACATTATCACTGTTTCACCTTATCATCCCCCCTCAAACTGGTATCAATATTGAACATTGAGTTAAATACGGGTAAATCACACTTTCAACCCCTCTAGTTTGATTGAAGGAAACTTTCAACCCTTCCAGTTTGGAAAAGGATACTTTCACCCCTTCAGTGTGCCGAACTTCAAGTAACTTACCATCCCTAGTTATGTGACTGTTAGTCTCGGGTGGGTGACTCGCCGAAAATAGCTTGGAGACAAATATGTCCCCCTTATGCAAAAAGTCTATCTACCCTTGGAAACCCCATATTTTGCATAATATGGGGGCATCTTTGTCCCAAAAACTATTTTTAGAGACATACCTCAACTTCAAAGCAAGGATTCAAATAGCGGTATCGGTAGGCGTATCGGTAACGGTCGCGGAAACTGGTTTTGACCTGTAACGGACAAACCGTAACGGGAACCGGGGACCAAACGCGTGAATGTGAAAAAATTGTCAACAGATGCTAACGTTACTTTTAAAACAATGTTAAAACATATTCATGGTCTTTATTGTTTATTTGTAGAAAATTAGAAGACTCGACACGCCGTGTGTTTGTATAATTGTATATATATAATTATATATTTGAAATTTGTATTGTTTTAAAGTAAATATTAAATTTATAGCTAAATAAATTCAATTTCATCTTAAGATAACCTGAAAATTAACATACAGAAGATGATAACTAAATAAAACACAAACTGGTGGGTTCGTTTTGAAATTTAAAAAAAACAAAGGGGTGTATGTGAAATAAAGTGAATTGTTTATCATCTTAAAACCACTTCAACCCTAGCCGCAGAGCAATCAGTAGCTCAACTAAAACACACAGACCGTGACGGTTAGGATGTAACGACGAACGACGATTACGAATCGAACAACAATCTGCTGATACGAAGAAGAACGCGGCGTCTCTCTTCCTCTGTTTCTCAACAGTCTGACCAAGAATCAACTCTCAAACGACTTCAATTTCTGGATCTCTTGCCTGAGATTCGCCTCTGTCTTCTTCTTCTTTTTTCTCTAAAAATTCGTTTTTTTTTTCAAATCGGTGCGTATCGCCCGAGATTCGACCGTACCGGTCAGTATCGGCCGATATCGCCGTGAATCCGATCCACCCATACCGTAACGGCCGTATCGGATTCGGTGCCCTCCGGCACCGTTACGAACTCTGTTATCAGTATCGGGCGATACTCGATACGTATCGTACGACACGATACGATACATTCCATCAGCGTTACGTATCGTTCACTGTATCGCTAATGAAAGTGTAACAAACTGTATCGAGCGATACACATCCGATACGATACGTATCGCGTATCGCACGATACGTTTGAGAACAAAAAAAGGTCTAGGTTTGTTAGAACCTATTGATATAGAACTTCGTATTACATGAATTATATGAATAGTTTGTTAGATGTTCCTATTTATCTAGGTTTGCCTCAATCTTGCTAGTCAAAAAACTAAATTATCTTGAATTCTTGATAATTGATTTAGCCTTTAGAAGAGAAAGACTGAAGAAGAAAATGCCATATAGAAGACAAATTGTTCTATTTACATGAATCTAGTGGATAGTGAGTACTGATTAGAGATCACTAATTTTAGTATTCTAGTTTTATGTTCCATTTAATTGGGTGCTTTTGCCACGCATAAGCAAGAATATTTAACTACTAAAACAATGCCACATAGATATACCCTACATATAACTGACAGTCCACTCAATTCTTTTAATTCAGTATTATTCTCACTTATGTATGTGGATATGTGATTCATTATTGAACATGAGTCTAAAATATATTAACATTCCCTTATAATGGGACTCTACAATCTAGATGCATACCAAAAATGTTAATACGTGCTGGTTAGACTAAGTAAATGCCAGATGCAACCAATAAACTCTTCACTATAAGGGTCAATATATATATTTTAAGTTGCTTTAAGAAGGGTGTGCGCATCGTTCCGATACACGATACGATACAATACACGATATGAAAATCCTACTATCGATACACGATACGTATCAAACTTTGATAACTATGGTTATGAACCGGGCGATACGGTACCGGTACGGGCGATATTTGAATCCTTGCTTCAAAGTAACGGGGTCAGAATATTGGGGTGTAAGTTTTCTGAAGTTCCGCGCACTAAGGGAGTGAAAGTGTCCTTTTCCAAACTGGAAGGGGTGAAAGTGTCCTTCAGCCAACTAGAGGGGGTGAAAGTGTCGTTTACAGTTTTACACTTTAAATACAGATGAAACTATGAATAAACTGATACTTCCACCTAACGGCAGTACTATCGGTGGTGAAATGAGGCATAATTTGTCTACACTCTAAGGCTGACCTCGAATTCTGGCTAAATGAGGGCTGATGTACTAATTGTTTTTCTTTCAGAAAGTGAGAATATTAGACAAAATACCTAACATGATTTCACAGTGATACTGCCCAGCCCCACAACACCAAACACTGGCATTGTTTAGACACAAGTGGTTCATCATCATTCTGGTGCTGTTTATTGAAAGTATTAGAATAATTCTCCAAATTTTAATTTCTGATATTCTGCTAACTTTCACATTATAGGCCATCAAAATTGGCAGTTCATTGTGGTGGTCACTGGTCACCAGTTTTAACTCAAGAGACTCAGAACCTTAGAAAGCTTACTAAGGCGCCTCACCTGCAGCAAAGTGTGGTAATTGGGAATCAATAACAAGCGTACAGTATCATCAGTTATAATAACTCAGATGACCTGGAACTTCTATAAGCTTAGTAGTACTCTAAAGGTTCTCAATAAGCATCTGAAATCCCGCCTGTAAAATCTGACCATGGTTTATATATTATCAGAAGACGTTACATCCTAATCAACCATAACACACCAGAAGAAGTGTTCGTTTCCTAGACAATAATTCCCACGGATGGAGGACCAGATTCCAAATCCAATATTGTAGATCAAAGAGGAACATGATATACTTGGTCATACTAGCAGTTTAGCTACCCCCACCAACTCCATAAAACAAAACAAAATCCCCTGTCAATTCAAGAAAGGTCCAAGAACATAAGTCATGCAGTTCGCTCTAAGAAACTGTCTTAATAAACTCCGACTTACCACCGTCGCCGTAGCTATCATCGTATAGTCAGCCCATCTCAGATACTTCCTCGGTGTTCCTCTTGAAGCATGGTACAAACTTGAAGCAACTCCAACTCCAATTAATGAATTGGCATAAATCTTGCAGTTCAGATTCTTCCTGCATTTTTAAGAACAGAACCAGATGAATAACACATAATATATAAGGATTGAAAGTTACAATGGAAACTAGTGGTAACATCTCTTGCCTTGGGGCTTGGATTCCAAGGGCAATGAAAGGAAGTGAAGTTAATACGTTAGCCACTGTTTCTGCAATAGTCCTATCACCTAAAGAAAGGAAAAGAAAACCATTGAGATAGTAGCACCTTAATTTAATTGTATTATAAGAGACAGTAAATCATGCACCACGTGGAAATAGAATATCTGGCAAGGATAAGGAAGGGTGGACCAGGAAGAAACAACATATTAGGCGAACATACAAATTCATCTTTATAATACCATTCAGACAACATTGGATGGGCCGTAGACATGCCGGTCTTTGCTCCCATACTCTCCTGAAACAAAATATGCATATAACAATTATTGTGAGTAACATGTAGCAAAACACATCCAGGTTCAGTTTGAGAAATAAAAAAATGTTAAGTAGCTTAGCATGTAATTACAAGATGTATGCAATCAAAACAGGTTTAACATGCAGATAGTTGATTTACTCACTGGACTAGTTGACGCTGACTTGCAGCAAACGCGGAATTTTGGCATGTCGACTGATTGATGTTCCTGTGTTGGCTTATTTCTTCACAAACGAATGGGGAATGAGGCACCAGATGCACTCCATGTACACCCTCTAGGGCTTTACAAGTGTTCGATGTACTCCGAGGCCCCATAAGCTCTTGCTGGACTCACTGCCAGCAAGAGCTTTCTGGTTACAACTGGGAACTGCCAGCAACACCACTCTTCCTATAGCTGTAACATTATAGAGAATTATTAATCTTTTAATAATGTTTTTCTCTGAAATTCTGAGTAGCTAATATAAGAGAATAGCCCAATTTTTGGAAGGAATATATTCATGAAAGCCATTGACATGATCATCTTATTCAGGGAAGGAATTGAACTTCCATATTGGTAAACTAACATGCTAGCATCACCAATTTGTGGCTCTACCCCAGAAATCAATTCAACAAATGCAAGTGCTCTTAACAAATAGTTCAAGATTCTTTCGCCAACCCACCAAAATTGAGGCCATATAAGCAGGTTCCAAGGTTCTCAGAGCCATTTTTATCAAACATGTAACAGGCAAATCCCAAAATTGGCAAGAAAAAAACCCAGATCAGACCCGAAACAGATTCTACATTCTATATGCTTATAACACCAAAATTCTCTGTGTAACTAAAGGAAACAGAACTGGTTATTGAAATTAAAGCAGAAATCACAACGTATTTAAATCAAGAAGCAAGAATTACCCAGAAAAAGATTTCGATTCCAGGAGGAGGGGATGCGGAAGAATTGGGCAGAGGAGACGATGTATGTTGACACACACACGTATACGAATGTGGTATACGTGTGTGTACAAGAGTGCTATTGCGAGTGGGTAATCAAATTTCGCCGGCGAGGTGTCCAAATAATGCAAGAGCTCTGGGTGGAGACGAAAGTGAGAAACAGGGGAAGAAGAGTGAGAGATGCGAATTTGAACCACGAATCTTCCAGAGGGGAGGACTCGTGTGTGGGGGCATATTCTCAAGTCTCATTGGCATTACGCCTACCGACTCATTCTTCTCTCTAACATAACTTCACAATTTATTGGGCTAACTCAAAGATCCATAGTTGGCTCTTCTCTCACAAAAAAAAAGAAAAAAAAAAAGAAGATCCATATAGTTGACAGAAGCTTAAGGTAAATAATGTACCAAAACATACAATATTCTAAGCCCAAGCCCATTCGAGGAATTGTGGGTAATGGTGAAAATGAAGTATCCGTTTTTTATTACGGATTATTTCTGACCGTTGTCAATTTCGCTTTTTTTTTTTGATAAATCCGATTTTCATTAAGAAGAAGGACGAAATTGGAGATCAACTTCTACAGCAAGCTCCACAATACGAGGGAGACTATTACCAGAAATAAAACCAGCAAATCTAACAGCATAAGCCCATTGGACTAAACTATGAGCAACAAAATTTTCATTTCTACTACAATGCATTAAGCAACACTTTTTTCCTTCTAAGATCTTCAAAGCAGCTTCGATCCTGTTTCTCCAAGCGCCTTTTGCTTTCTTCACATCATTGAAATCATTAATCACCCACAAAGAGTCAGATTCAAAGATTATGAAATTCCACCCAGTATCTTTCAACACAGCCATTTTAACATCTTCTTCCACAGCTAACATCTCTCCATCTTCTGCATTTTGGCCACTCCCACTTCTGGTACCACCAAACAAAACATTACCTTTTTCATTTCTGCATACAAAAGCAGCAGTTGCTAGATTGTTCTTGTAACTGGCATCACAGTTGAATTTTATCTCACCTTGTTGAGGGGGAGTCCATACTCTGACTGGGGAGCTCTTCACTCTAGGGTGTGCCTCATAATTATCAATTCTGCAGCTTCTATGCTCATTCCAAAGAGCCCAGATTTCATCAATGACATCATGAGTTTTAAAATCTTTTCCTTCAAAGATCATATCATTTCTGTGCTTCCACACTCTCTCCAGGATGATTCCACACATGGAAGCAACATCATTCGCACCTTCTTGCCAATCCAGATCCATCACATAAGCAATCATTTTCTGAGTATTTAGTTCCATTAGGCAATCCACTTTGAGCCCCAAAATTGTGAACCATATAGGTCTGACAGCAGTGCACTTGAAGAAAATGTGTTTGCTATCAGCAGCTTCCTTATTGCACATTCTGCATTTAGAGAACTCAATCGCCTCTTGGTTTTCGAAATGGTTGTGAGAATTCTCAAAGATGGGAAGGCACTTTGTAGCTGTCCTCCAGATCATAACGTTATGTCTATTATGGATTTTTTTCTTCCACAATTTACTCCAATTGAAATCATCATTCCTATTTTCAAAACTTCTCATAATCTGCCACTTATAGAAGCTTTTTGAAGTGACTTGCCCACTCTTATCCAGATTCCAACTTCACTTGTCTTGCACTTCACTTAAAGGAATTTGAAGTTTCTGAATTTCTTCACATTCTTGAGGATCCATCCACATCTGCAGTTTCTGTATATTCCAAGCTCTTTCCACTTCATCAAACAACTCATTAACTTTTTTTGGTGCATTTGTGAGATCTAATGGGGGTTAGGGTTTGGCATTCTCAAGGCTTGGAACCCAAGGGTCTTGCCAAATATCCACACTTTTACCATCACCAATGATTTTGAAAGCATTTTGACATAGCAAATTTCTAACACTTAAAATTCCTTTCCAAAAGTAAGAGTCTGAGTTCTTTTTGTCAATTCTTTGAATTTCAATTCTATGACAATATTTAGCCAAAATCACCTTCACCCACAAACAATCCTTCTGGGTCCACATATCCCAAGCTAATTTGCCCATAAGAGCTTTATTTTGAAACTATGTCTTTCTCAGACCTAATCCTCCACATTCCATTGGTTTACAAAGAAACTCCCAGCTTTTGAGGTGTCTTTTTATGTGTTTTTCAGTACTCCCCCACCAGAAATTTACTTTTAGGGAGTCAATCTTCTTTGAGAGATTTTTGGGAAGAAGAAAAACAGCCATGTGATGAGAGGGAATAGCACTTATGACACTGTTTATCATGATTAATCTGCTAGCATAAGGGAGAAGCTTTGATTGCCAACCTGAAAGTTTAACATATAACTTTTCCAGTACCTGTTTAAAATCTGTCTTCTTTGATTTTGTCAGGAACATTGGGAGCCCCAGGTAGATTGCTTTCTTGCTGCCCTTCTTGAGTTGCAGAATGTATCTAATTGCTTTCTTCTTCACTTTACTAGTATTGGGGCTGAAAAACACTGAGGATTTTTCTTTATTTACTCTTTGACCTGAACTTTCTTCATCTAATTGAAAACATAAATTCAAGTTTTCAGCTTCCTTTTTAGTTGCTCTCCCCATAAGGACAAGGTCATCTGCAAAAAGTAAGTGATCAATAGCTTGACAATTCTTTCCCAATTTTATCCCATTAATGAGCCCATCTTTCTCAGCAAAATGTAGAATCCTTGAGAGCACTTCAGCACACATAATGAAGATTGTTGGTGAGAGTGGATCACCTTGTCTGATTCCACAGTAGTTGCTAAAAAGCCTTGAGGAGAACCGTTGATCAAGACAGACATTTTCATTGTTGATATACATTCTTTTACCCATTCCACCATGGTGTTAGGAAAACCCATCCACTTCATCACATTTAGAATGAATACAAACTCCATTTTGTCAAAAGCCTTTTCCATATCTATCTTTAGAGTCATGAGACCACCTTTCCCTTTTTCTTGTTCAAAGAGTGTATAACTTCATGTAGAAGTATTAGGTTTTCGTGAATACTTCTACCAGCAGTGAAGGCAATTTGTTTGGGATTTATAAACTCCCCAAGAACAGATTTCAACTTTCTAGCCAAATTTTTTGCAATTACTTTATAAACAGTATTGCATAGACTGATAGGTCTGAAATGTTATACCTTTTTTGGATCCTTTGTCTTTTGGATTAGAGCAATGAAGGTAGAGTTTATTCCTTTCTTGAGCTTCCCACTTGTGAAGAGGTCTTGCACCACTCCACAAAAGTCATCTCCCACAATATTCCAAAAGTGCTTGTAGAATAAGACTGTCATACCATCAGGTCCAGGAGACTTAAAGCTCCGCATTTGAAATAGGGTCTCTTCTTTTGTTGGAATTTTGCACATCAGCCCAGTTGCACTCTCTGCAATTTTTTGTGGATAAAGGTCTTCAAGCCACTGATTGTCAGAAGGAAAGGAAGAGGAGTAAAGATTTGTAAAGAATTTACAAAATTCTTCTCCAATTTCTTTTCTTCCTTCAGCTATAGTCCCATCTTCTCTTTGAATTGTAGGGGTGAAATTTCTCTGCCCTCTAATAGCTGCTGAACGGTGGAAGAATGTGGTATTTTCCTCTCCCTCTTTGATCCAACATATTCTAGATTTTTGTCTCCAACAAAGCTCTTTTCTTTTGTGTAGTTCTGTTAAGAGTCTTTAGATCTTGTTCTCCTCTTCAACTGTGCTCAAACAGTTCTTCTCTTGCAGCTCATTTAATTCTGTGTTTGCCTTGTCTATGTTGTATTGGATGTGACCAAACTCTTCTTTGTTCCACTTCTTCAATTCTGTTTTTGTATTCTTCATTTTCACACTCCAATGTGTTCCAGGTCTTCCTCCTTTCTTTGGTAGCCAAGCATTCCCCACCACTGTCTTACACTTCCTATCCCTTATCAACATAGCCTCAAACCTGAATGGCTTCTTTCCCATCACTTGTGTAGGCTTTGTGTTTAGGATTAACATATGATGATCATAGTAGCAAGAGGTTAAATGTCTGATGCTAGCTTTTCGGAATAAGAGTCTCCATTGATCATTACAGAAGCACCTATCCGGTCTTTGTTTAATAAGCCTCCCTCTTTTCCATCCATTGGACCAAGTGTATTTTGCTCCCCCGAAACCTGTGTCAATCCATCCCCCATTGTGGATAGCTTCTTCTAACCCTCCAATAGAAGAATGTGACATTTCCCTTCCTCCAAGCTTTTCCTCTTGATGAATGACCTCATTAAAGTCACCAATGAAGATACAAGGTAAAGCACAAGGGGCATAATGCAGTTCTTTCCACAAAGCATCTCTATCTTTTATCACACAAGGGGCATAAATTGCATTTAGAAGCCAATTCTCTTCATTCTCTTTTACATACATCAAAACAGAAAGGGTAAATTACAGATAGGTGACCTGTGGTTTGGGCTCGGTTCACTTAACTGAACCGAGTTTTAAAAAGTTACACTTAACTGACATGTGGTTTGTTCCGTTTATCACTTATGTATTCCGTCCATAAATCTGTTAATAAACAGTACTATTAATTGCATTTTGACCCCTTTGATTGAAGTTTATAGTCAACTTAACCCCAAAAAGTACAAAAATAAAAAAACATAAATTATAATCCTTGTAGTTTGATTGAATGAAACTTATTCACCCTTTCTAGAATAACCAAACAACCACCGATTGTTTTTAAACAAAACTATTACAACAAAAACTTGATAGACTAAACGAAAATAAGCAAAAATCAAAGAAAAATCTAAAGTGGTCTGCTAGAACATGCCAGAACAAAGAGAAATGAAGTGGAAAGAAAACGAAGAGCGGAGAGAAAGGAGGAAAAATTAAGAGGAGACAATGGAAGATGAGAATAAGAAAGGAAGAAGATGGGGAGGAAGAAAGCAAGAAGATGGAAGATGAGAAGAAGATGTGAACAATCCTCCTCCCCCATCTTCTTCCTTTTTTCTTTGTCATATTCCATCTTCTCCTCTTAATTTTTCCTCCTTTCTCTCCTTTCTTCTTCGTTTTCTCTCCAATTCTTTCTCTTTGTTCTTACGTGTTCTAGCAGACCATTTTAGATTTTTTTTTTTCTTTTTTTTTTCATTTAGTCTATTAAGTTTTCCTTTGTAATAGTTTTGTTTAAAAAAACAATCTTTTTAATCAAAACAATCGGTGGTTGTTCTGTTATTCTGGAAGGGGCGAATAAGTGTCATTCAATCAAACTGCGCGAGTTATACTTTTTTGTTTTATATTTTTATACTTTTTTGGGTTAAGTTGAGGGTAAATTTCAATCAAAGGGGTCAAAATGCAATTAACTGTTCCGTTTATTAACTGATTTATGGACGATACTTAAGTGATAAACGGAGCAAAACACAGGTCGGTTAAGTGTAACTTTTTAAAACTCGGGTTAGTTAAGTGAACCGAGCCCAAACCACAGGTCACCTATCTGTAATTTACCCAAATAGAAATTAAGTTTCTGTGTTTTAGCACCACCTCACAATGCACAGTTTCATTCCAATAGTAACAGAGCCCACCACTTTTCCCAATAGGCTCCACTACTTCATGATTTCTATAACCTTCTGACACGCTCCAACTGCAAGTGTACAGTTGTCGGTGTAGTAATAAAATCCGGAAAACCGGATTGTCGAACCCAAGAGACTTCTTGTAAATTAAGTATTATTTCTTGATCTTTTTGTGGGAACATCGCAATTGTTTGTGTGTTTAATTCTACGAAAGTAAATAACAACTATTCAATTAATCGCACGATTAATGAAGTGATGGTTACGAAAGTACTTATATGAGACAAATGCCAGGAATTCTCATGGATCACTAGGGTAGTCTTGAACTATGTTTTGATTTATGCAACACTAACACGTCTCTCTTGTAAATCAAGCACAACTAAAACTTACCGAGTTACCAAACAAGCTCTCTATACTTGAAACTAATTCAAACCGAGTTACCAAGCTTAACTTAATTTCAGTTATGCATTATGATTCACTATTCTACTTTAAAGATCCCAATTAACATTACCGAGTTACCAAGTAATGATACAATTAGGTGATTAGTTCAATTTCCCGACTACAACCTACAGACTTACCACGTTGATTGCAATTAAAATCAATCCTACGGTAGCTAAGCGTACGAAAGATAAAGATTTAAACATAAACTAATCATAACAAGAGAGAAAGTTGTGTTAATTAAGCAAAAGCATGAAGAATAATCTCAAAACATAAATCCAAACCAAACCCTAGCTACCAAGTGAGAATCCCAAGCAATAAAGGGTTTAGCTACTACAAAACATGATCAAAATATCAAGTTTGATGATCATAAACAAGAACTAGAGACAAGAAAGAGTTTAGGAATCAAACGAAGTAATCCACACGCTTCCCAAGCTTCAATGGCGATCCCTAGCTCTCAAAAACGTCCAAAATTGTCTCCAACTATTGATAATCACGACCTAATTAGCTTAAATACATTTCCATAATGTTATAAAAAAGTTTGGAGAAATTGCAGAAAAACCCCGGCAAAATCCGTCCATTCCAACGTTCTCTTCGTACGAACAGTTTCCCCTTCGCACGAAGAGTCTTTGTACGAAGACTTTTCCCTCTTCCTGCGAAGACCTTCTCACTTTGGGGCGATTCCTGTTTCTGAGAAGACTTTGGCAGCATCAAATTTTTTCTAAGTCCTTTTGTCTTCGTGCGAAGAGACCTTCAGTCCACTTCCTTTTGGCTTCCTCTTTGAGTTCCTCCTTTCCGAAGCTCGTTTCCATTCCCCGCATAATCATCCAAGCCCTTTTTCCTGCGAATCACAACAAGAAAACACAACCCGCGATCATATCACAATAAAAGCTCGAAATTACACTAGAACCGCCCGAATTTAACAATAATAGCTCAAGAACTCATATTCTCAAATTTTAGCATAATTCACTCAAAAGACGACAAATTCTCCATGTTGAGCGCGCAAAACGTAGACAAATAAGGAATAAAATAACTCCGAAAACGGAGTTATCAACTACCCCCACACTATCTTTTGCTCGTCCCGAGCAAATTCCCAAGCCATAACAAACTCTGAAGCCAAAATCCTCTCACTTCACACACAATCACTCCAACTTTGCATACAAAACCTATTCCTCATTGCATACTTCCCTACGTCATTTGCATACTTATACCAATCATTGCATACGAGTCCGAGTTGGAAACCAATCCACAAACCATCCTTTTACTAGCCGACACGACTCGATTATACACAATGCACCTATATGCAAATGCAATATTCACAATGCAAGTATTGAAATAACAAAATTTTTTCTTTTCTTTTTGCGAGATCGGGCAATCTCCATTAGCTTAAACCGGTTATCATGAAGCGATGAGAAATCTAGATACAAGGCATGAGTTGAAACTAAATTCGACAACGAGAATCTCCCCTAGCTAGTATAGAAAGCCTAGCCTTACTACGTACAAGAATGCATTACCTCTTCGTGTGTTCCCACAAAATAAGAAGCTACGCTAAGCTATGCCACGTTCAAGGTCCGAGTTCCTAATCCGCTAACGGTTTAGAATGATGAGGCTTAGGGAAAAAAGGATAATAATCATGTATAAGTCCTAAAGCGTCACATTCTCACAATAAAACCACATCTCACACACCCTCACAACGATGATAGAAACCGAACCCGAAACTCACCATCTCCGGCCCTCGATCCCCTCAAACCCTGGTACAATTACGATCTCCGCGGCCACCGTCGTGAATCGTGCACAAGATGAAACTTCCCGTTGATGAACTAGTTGCTCCTCCACTCGGTCTTCCAATAAGCTCCCATTTATTCCTTTATTTCAACTTTCCTTTTTTCCTCTCCTTTTTTTTTCTTTTTTTTTTTGTTTTTTTTTTCTGAATTTTCTCTTTTTTTTTTCTCTCTCAAATTTCCCGAAAATTCCGCAATACAAATCTCGAGTGGTCTTCCAAGAGTCAAGCCAAAAATAAGATGAAAGGGGGAGAAAATAATCTATTCGATGAATAAATATCACAAGTAAATTCATCTCCCCCTAACTCGATGAAATCAATAGTGCCACAAACTAAGTCGCAAACAAAGCAAAGCACATGTGTGGGGATGATGTCGTCGCAAGCTCAATCTCGATGTCCGTAATCAAAAGTCGACACCCCCCACACTCGAATGTAATCATGCCCCCTCTCAAGTAGTCAATCGGAAGTATGTCTCGTGCCTAATCCAACCGAACCTCCTACACCACGTTGGATGAAATCCGGTACCTAGCACGATCCACCAATTAAATTCACCCAACCCAATTTTGTGTGTATTATATATTATGCACTCACGGCACTCCACAACTGTGTCCATGTTGTAACGCCATGGAACACCGCCACACCGAAGTGCGCAAGCCTACTCTCACTCACCCTCGCATCCCCTCGTAAATAGCAAATGAAGCCTAAGCGATGTGTAAGACTCACAAGAATATACCATGAAGCACTCCCTCATCGAACCCCCTCAACTACAACTCACTCGTGACGCACTAAAGCGGTGATTCTAAACGATCAATGATGAAGGCCAAGAATCGTTAACCTAAGTCAAGAGGTTATCACAGAATCCAAGGTTCAATTCCGAGTTTTCTAGCGGTCCTACATGGTGAGTTCTATAAGCAATGAGTGCTCTAATACACGACCTCGCACAGCTGTTCTGTGTGCCACTACGAGGCGGGTTGGCGAATACCTAATACGTACACAAGAATGTTCGGCTTGTCTAGCTCACACCTAGCTCAAATCTTGTAAGAAAACGAGGCACACACTTTAGATTTGAAAATTAAGTTCGTGTGTAAAATAGGCCCACATTCCCGTAAAGAGAGTCTCTCTATACTTACTAAGGGGGACTCACGTTGTCACTCTCAGTCGCAAATCATGCCCTATGCCTAAAATTCTCACACTTCGTGATTTATCAAATTTTAGCCTCTTTTGATTGCCTTTTCTCAAAATTTTTAATTTTTTTAGGATTTTTGTTTCATATATATATATATACATATATATATGTATGTATATACATATATACACACACACACACACACACACACACACACACACACACACTAAACTATATGCACGGTCTAATCGATTTAATGACTCGACAAGGGTGGGGTGACTCAATAAAAAAATAAAACTTGCAAAGAAAATTATAAATAATAAAGATGAAAATGAGGACATAACAATAAAAAACTAATCTACATGTGACAAGCGATGCAAAGACTCGACAAATGGCTAGTAAAAGGTGGGTGCACACCCTCACACTAGGATGCATCGTTGTCCTCAACGATAAGACGAGGACTCAAAAATCCTAGTGCAAGGTCTCTCTCCTCTCTACTCCTCATCATCATCGGGGCCCATGCCCCCCTCCGGTGCTAAAGTCTCATGCTCTCCGAACTCAGCATCCTCTCCTTCTTCTGAGTATTCATCCTCGGACTCCTCATCACTAGGCGGTTCCGGATACTCGAACTCATCCTCTTGGAGCCAAGGATCAGTTTTCGAGACCGGTGGAACAAATTCCTCTTCTGGCCGTCCACTACATTGAACTACCCATCGCCCCAGGGCCTTTATAATACAACAGACTGTCGTGTATACAAAACACTTTTGTGGATACCCAGCTTTCCTTGCTCGTTCCTTCAGCTATCGCGTGCATTATGGGACTTCTCCAATCCGCTTCGTCTTGGAGCTCCTCTTCACACAAATATTTTACCAAGGATGGAGTTGCTTTTACCTCGACCGAGATTTTTTCTGGGCATTTTTCAGAGCTGATCTTAGACCCCAAAGTTTCTAGTGCATCCACATTTCGATTGTCGGATCGGGGAGTGTGCTCATACCTTACGGAATCGAAATTGTGAACTAACTTTTGCACTATCGATCGGTACTTCAGCAAATTAATCTCCTTCAATGCGTACTCCCCCGAAGCTTGTCTTACTATCAGCTTAGAATCTCCCATCACCACGAGATTCTGGACTTCCAAGGACTTGGCTGCAAGTAATCATGTGATCAGGGCTTCATATTCTGCCTCATTGTTGGTTACTGCAAAGCCTAATTTGGTCGACATCTAAATGATTTCCTGATCAGGTTTGATTAGCACTACTCCAATTCCACCTCCCGATCTCGTTGAAGATCCATGGAAGTGCAATTTCCAATACTGGTCTTTGATTGCGTATATCTCGGGCCCCTCGAGTTCCTCTGATACAGGCCCTTAATTCTTGTCCGGAAACTAGGCTAACAGATCCTCCAATGCCAGGGAATTGATGGCCTTTGGTCGCGTGCAAACTATGTCGTACTGGGAGATGGTCATGTACAGTTTCGCAAGTCTCCTCGAGGGAGGTGAGTGCCCCAATAGATAGCGTATAGGGTCGTGATTTGTTACGACAACCACTTTGTGAGAAACAAAGTAATGCTTTAGCTTTTCAATAGCAAAAAATAGAGCCAGGCAGTGGCACTCGATATCTGTACCTTGATTCTGCAGATTGGATCATGCGCGAGATGTATTCTACCGGCCTCTCCTTCCCCTAAAATTCCTTGGCTAGTAATGCCCCAATGGATCTCTTCGTTGAGGTCAAGTACAACAGTAGAGGTGAGCCCAGTTGGGGTGTGATCATGACCCTTGGAGATGCCAATAGGCTCTTCAGCTTTTCAAGTGCAGCTTGATGCTCCTCTGTCCATAAGAACGTCTCGTTCTTCTTGAGCAAATTGCCAAAGCAAAAGATCAGCTCCTCAATAGCTGGTATGAATCTCATTAGGTATGAAAACCTCCCCAGAAATACTTTCAATGTAGTCTGAGACTGTGGTGGGGGTAGACTAGTGATCGCCGAGATCTTGGCAGGGTCAGGCTCGATCCCATGTCGGTGGATTACACAGCCCAGGAATTTCCCCAAAGTCACTCTGAATGCACACTTCATGGGATTCATTTTTAGCTGGAAAGCCCGACATCTATCGAAGGATTTCCTCAAGTATTTCAAATGGTCCTTCTGGAACACCCCGGAACCTACGACTCCTTGCTAGTTCAACCAAACGGAAATCCAAGAGTACTTTTATTTAAGAAAACCGGGGAAATCCTCCAATAATAGTTTTAAACATTGTTCAAATCTAAATTGTAATTCTAAAAAAAATGCTTCCTAGAAAAATGAGAAATATCCTAGATGTCTGATCCTAGCTTCCAGCTTACGTGTGCGCGTATCCCACCTTATTGGTAACCTGCGGATTTTGAAATAGCAACAGTCGACCGCAGAAAACGTTTATCAGTAAAAACTGAGTAAGCTCAAACTACAACATGTAAAACAAGAGTTTTGAATAACAAAATATAAACAGGAGATATTTAAATAACCCTGATGAATTGTAAATAGTAGCTGATTCAACACATTAATCATTAGTTTAGATGAGGCATACCATAGCCCAACGGGTAACGAATGCCCACAGAGAGGTCACGATGCAATAATAATAAATAGGGTACTCTTGGGATATCACAGTCCATCCCAGTTCTCCCTAACTAACTATGAGACCCTAAGTGTCGACACCCCTATACTGTAGTGACCTACACATGCATAAGTAGTACTCAATAGCTTTCACGCCTTTATAAAATCCCGCGATCGTATCATAGAAGTATATGTCAATCACGGGGGTCGGGTATTTAATCTCGTGTGGATTAGCACCCGAGGGGAATTAACGCAAGTGTGTCCCCGGCCATAGCCTCCCCGCACATCCTCTGTACATCGCCCCATATCATTTATCGTTCATTATTATTTCCCAATTTCACAAGAGTAATATTTGATTCAAAAGGCTGAGTAAAACACATTCTCGAAATCACACTTCAAAATCCACTAGTAAAATATTTTGAGTATTGGAAGATATAGCAGTTCACAGTTGAGGAAATAACTCACGCAAATCCACATTTTGATAGTTAAAGGTGTTGCACGCATGAACTTACCTGGTTTGAAGAGAGCTCGTCACACAAACTCAAGCAGGTAACTACTAATAGTATGGGTCCTCAATGAACTCGCCTCCTACGAACTCGGAATCTACAATAAGAATTATTCCTAATTAACACACATCTATCACGACAATAGGGAACATAAGTCCTATATGCAATGTATCCTAATCCCTTAGTAACTCCCCCAAAATTTGCTAAGGTGAAGTATGACTTTTATTTAAAATACGACTTATAAAACTAAAGATTATAAAAACATACCATCATATTTTTAACTTATAAGATAACTAAAAAATATGTATATTCAAGATGAAGAGATAATATATAATTAGTATCAAAACTTTTTTAAAAGAAATATAACATAAAGCATTTATTAAATAGTAACCAAAATATGTTTTTTTGTAGATAAATACTTTTTCAGAAAATACAACCAATACCCCCATTTTGTGGTAAACGATAATAAACACTCCCAAGGTTTGAGAAATTACATTAGTTACCCATTCCCTCACTTACTGGAAACATCTTCTTTCTCTAATTCAAACTCAAACAGAACCCAACCCACTTCCAATATCAACTCAAACCAGACCAATTAATATACAAAAGCAACAAGGTGGAATTGGAAACAACACACTTGGATTTGAATTTCAAAACAGAGGTTTTGGGTGTTACCGAAACAAGGTCGAAAAGACGACGACAGCGAGATTGGCGGTGGTGGCGTCGGGAAGGGACAGAGCCGCGGCGAACAAGCCAGAGCTCGGCTTTGGTGCTTCCAGCTCCTGGGTTCAGCTCGTCGGAGATAAGGACGACACTGGAGAGGGTGACGGAGGGTGGCAGCGTCGGCGTTGCACGAAACAGGGGAGGCCGGAGCTGGGTTTTCTCGGAGATTCAAATGGGGGGAGAGAGAGAGCTCGAGGGATTGAGCTTTGAGTGTGGGTGTGGATTTCTGGGTTTCTCAGGGGGTTTATATAGGCGGTGGAGAAGAATCGGAGAGGGATGAGGAGACCCACCGGAGCAAGTTTCGGGTTTGGATTTGGAGGTGAATTCATGCGAGATTAAGAGTTTGAGGGAGGGTCGAACATCACCTCTGGATTTGGACGAAAATCAGGCCGTGGTGATGGTGTTTGAAGGCGGCAATTGGAGGTGGTGTTGGAGGCGGAGATGAGTCTCCTGGTTCATCTCGTTGATGGGGAAGATGAAAGGAGGAATGATCCGGTGTGGCAGTCACATGGTCATCGCGGTGGTCATCTACATAAAAATTATAAAAACGTGACGTTTTGGACACGTAACGACCCACAACTTTTAATAACTAAGAACTTATATAAATTTTATAACTTTTACT
Source organism: Linanthus parryae (assembly GCA_023055425.1). NCBI lineage: Eukaryota > Viridiplantae > Streptophyta > Magnoliopsida > Ericales > Polemoniaceae > Linanthus > Linanthus parryae. Next base: position 25,283,335 of record JALGPY010000011.1, on the reverse strand, counting down.
AAAAATAATATATAAAAATAAAAAGTTAAATAATATTTTTTTTTTAACTTATAATTATATATATGTATAAACATAATAATATATATAACACCTAAAAAATTAGGAAAACTACTTTTTATAAATCCTATTAATGGCACAAAATATTCAATAATCTCCTAAAAATACCCCCAAAAATTACGGGGTATTACACCTTCTTTCGCCTTGACTTAACTACTAGGTCATCCACATAAAAATCAGCTTCCTGATGCATTAATCATGGAATAATACCATCATTGCGCGTTGGTACGTGGCACCTGCATTCTTTAAACCATACGGCATGAGCGTGTAATTGAAGACTCCCACAGGCGTGATGAATGCCGTCTTCTATGCATCTTCCGGGTCCATTTTGATATGATTATAGTCACTGAATCCTTCCATGAAGCTGAACATTTCGTGGCCTGCGGTGGAGTCAATCAGAAGATCTATGTTAGGCAAAGGAAAATCGTCCTTCGGGCAGAATTTGTTCAGGTCCCTGAAGTCGACGCATACATGAAGGCTCCCGTTCTTTTTCAAGACAGGCACTATGTTGGCGAGCCAGGTGGGATGGTGGTTAGGCTCGATGAACTTAGCATTCAACAGCTAGACGATCTCCTCTTTAATCTTGACTTTTATTTCAGGACGGAAATTCCTCACACTTTGCTTGATTGGTTTTGAGCCCGGAACGACGTCCAGTCGATGCATGGTGATGCCTTGGTCTAGCCCTGACATCTCCTTTAGTAGATCGAGCAATTCTTGTTCCTCCCCATTACTAAGGTCCGCGCTTAAGAAGACAGGCCTCTTCATTTCCTCCGTTGGGCACAGGAATACCTCCTTCAGCTCTTGCTTCTGGGATTTTGAGCGGTCCTCCATGCATTCAAGTGCCTCTTTAATTCTTCTCTCGGTGTCCCCCTTTATCCTTGGCAGAAACTTCTGCCGCATCACAGATTTGCTCAGGGACACCTTCGATGGGATGGGTCGAAGATGACCCCCCGTACCTTCAGATGCGGTAGCATTTATTTCCGTTAGAGTAGAAGCTACCAAACTGTTTGCCCTGATCGTCTTACTTGACAACCCTCTTTAGGGTGTAGATGCTCTTCTTGCTGTAGCTCACCCTCGGAGTTTCTTCCCGCACAGGCTGCTTCTCCTTTGATTATTTACGCATTACCATAACCCCACCTGGTGATTGGTCCTTGATGTCTTCCCACTTGGGTAATGGAGTTGGTTTAAACGGAGCTGGATTGGCGTCATCTGCCATCTCCGTAAACCACACTGCTTCAGACAAGTGCGCCTCTTCCAATTTGAAGGGATTCACCGAAGAAGGTATAGAGACCACTCTATCTCTCCAGACGGCCTTCATCACCTGATGGGCCGTAGAAGGTACGACATCAAAACGGTGTATCCACGCTCGGCCGATGATCATGTGGTAGGTGGTGTTGGCGTCGACGACATGAAACTTGGCAGAACACTTGATCTGAGCAATCTGGATCCCTAATCGAATCCAACCAACCGTCATTCTGGAGTCGCTTCCGAAGCCCATCAACGGAGATGGCTTCTTAACAATTTTTCTTTGAGGGATTCCTGCTAGTTTCAAGGTACTAAGCGGGATCACGTTTATTGCGGCCCGCCATCAACAAAGTCTCTCTTGAATTCAACATCATTGAGTACTGCCGTCACGTACAACGGCCTTTGGTGACTCGCATCCCACCTCTTGTCAGACTCGTCGAATGTCATGACTAAGCTGTTCGTTCGCGCCACCCTGACGACTCTATCGCTGGAGGTGACTAGTTATTCATCATAATATTCTGCCACCCTCAAGATGGCTTTTACCATGTCGTGTCTGCAGCTGGTCGAGAAATTCAACTCATCGAAGAATTTCTGGAATTTGTTGGACTTTTTCATCCGCTCAGCGCGCGAATCCTCCGTGTCCACACCGTATTCCACATCTTTATAGACTTCGGAAACCACTAGAACGTCTGCGTGCGCGACATCTTCTAGGTCCATGATCAAAATCATGGCTATTTCCTTTCCCTTGGGTTCCTGCCGCGTATGGGATGGCAAAGGGTTGCTGCGTACGTCCTTGGCTGGTTCATCAATGACCAGCTGTCCTTCTTTGGCTTTCCTGTCCACCAGCCATCTGAGCTTCTTGCATTCCCTTGTCGGATGCATGACTTGTCCATGGCATTCGCACCATGTGGGATCCTGTAGTTGTTCTCTGGTGGGTTTATGCTCTAGCGCGGGCAAGATTCCATCTCTTCGCCAATTCTTGCAAATCATGATTGCGACCTCGATCAAGCACGGCAGAGGCGGTGCCTCCCGGGGTGCAGGTCGATGCTTCTTGTGGGGGGATGACACTGCATGTACGTAAATGTCGCGTCCACGTTTGTAGCTGAATCTTCCTATCTTCAAGCCAGAGCTAGGTGGTGCGCGATCATGGGTGTTTTTCTTTTTCATCCTTTCCTCCAGTGGCTCAATATTCTTGGTGCAGTCAATCAATTTGGAAAACGTAGGCATGTATTCATCGCGCATGCCCTGAAGGCATATTTCCACCAGACAGCTTTCCAAGACATCGTCGACGCACTCCAAGGACCTGGACCTGAACTTTTTGATGAAAACGACCCCTTCTTCGTCGGCTACTGATACATGCGAGATAGATGGATGGTCTTAACCTTCTCCTCAACCTAGAAGAATTTAGTGTAAAATTTATTCACCATGTCCTCCCATGTCTTGACGGATCCCGCCTCGAGGGTTCGGTACCACTCTATGTGGCAGCTCCCAGAGATTTAGGAAATTCACGCATAAGCAGTCTGGTGTCGACTCCATGTGGGCCCATTGTGTCGACAAACCTCATCACATGCTCGTGTGCATTCCCGCTGACTTCATCGAACTTCTCCCACTTGGGTGCCTTATACGTGGCAGGATTGGGAATTAAATATATGTCCCGCGGGATAGGAGGTGCACTGTCTACTTTTGGGATGACACTGTCTGCGAAACTTTGATTCGCGATGATGTTATCTATTCACTGTTCCAGGGCTGCAACAGTGGCGGGCGTGCTTCCCCCGGAAGCTAATGACGGTGTCGCGGCGAAGCCCGGAATGTAGGGCATGCTTGAATCATAGGGAGGTGGAGGTTAGAGTGCATGACTCCCCGGAACTCCATTCATGTGTGAAGGCAACGCCGAATATGAAGGGGGATTTCCAGTGGACGTCCGGGAGGAAACTGATTGGAGCCTCAGTGTCTGGGATGTAGTACCATTAGGAAGAGAAGCTTGCGGGTTTGGTGGGACGGGCATATGTACGATAGAGGTGGTGGTTACCCCTGGCGGAGGCAACTGAGTTACTGACAGCGGAGCTGGAGCTCCTTGAGTAGTATTCTGAACAAGTCCCCCCAAGATTGCCATGATCTGGGCGATCTGGGTGGACTGAGCTTGCATGGCTTTCGTCTGGTTTTGAATTTTAGCCTGCAATGCCTCTAGAGAAGGACCATTCCCCACAACCGTTTGGGTGTTCGTGTTGGTGTTAGGGGTCTCTTCCTGAGTTTCATCTCTCGGAGGAGATTGGTCTCCTTCCCGACGGTTGGCTTCTAGAGACATGGTGGTTAGATTGATTTGGCTGAAAACATTGAAGGTGGATGGGTTCACGTAGGGTTCACCAAATTGTGCGCAAGGAAATCCTTCAGAGAGATCTAAGTGTGCACCTCAAGTAGAGAATAGGAACACAGAGAGATGTGGGGTGTGATTAGGGAGAGGGTAAGCAATGGAAACTGTGAGAGAGAGACAGCTTAATAGCAAAGTCTTTGGTAATTCAAGAAGATTTAGAGTGTCGCAACGGAGGGCTAACGATCCTATATATAAGGGAAGCGACCGTTGCGAGGGGGTTAATGCACCACAAATGGCGGCTTAATGGTAGCCCCTTATAACGGCACGTTCGATTGTGCATATAGGAACCGTTAGGCACGTGACCGTACATACCGAAGACCGTTATGAGGTCAAGCCGGGTTTATAGGATGTGCCCATTAAGTCTCTCAAAGCTGTAACAAAAGGTCGCGCGCGAGCTTGGTTGTCGCACGCGCGCGACGGGCCTTACCCTAGCCTCCAAACCACTAAGTACCTACAAGTCCCGTGTTGGTACGCGAGGGCCCTGTCTCGCAGCCCCCACGTGGATAAGGATGAGCAACGATCAGGTGTGTACGGGATACGGTTGGATGTGCTGAATGGCTGCCACGTGGCTGTGATCTGTCTGGAAAACACCATCTACGCCATGCATTCTCCCGAATGTCGTAGGCATTTAGCATAGTATTCCAAGTAGCATGAGACTCAGTTTCTTCTTCGTAATCTTGACTGATTTTCTGCAAGACATTCCATACACCATTTTCACCCTTAAATATATGGTTCAGATGCTGATTATGAATCAGATGCCACACACACAATCTATGATATGTGTTTGGTATTAAATATGATATAGTTTTAGCCATGACTGCATCATGGTCAGTGAAAATTGTTCTTGGCTGCTTATTTGACATCGCCTTTAAGAAAATACTGAACAACCAACTAAATGAATCATCCGTCTCATCGTACATCAATGCAACACCGAATATTACTGTCTCTCGATGATGGTTGAACCCAATAAATACTCCAAATGGTCGACTGTCTCGGTTTATTCAATAAATTGTGTCAAATGTCGAGACGTCTCCAAATTGACCATAATCAATTATCAACCCAACATTTCCCCAAAAAATATTGTTGATCTTGTGACGACCCATCACATATATAATATAAAAAAATATTGATTAACGATAAACACCCAGATTATTATGAACCGATCTGGCTATTCTAGTCTAGAAATTCAAAAATCAATCAGCAGGACACACAATTACTGAAAAGTTACACCATCTCGTCAAAAATGACATTTTTTTTAATTATTGAGATTCGACTAAAAAGTTACAACTTTCATTAACAAGGATTAAAAAAGGTTATTTAACTAAAAAAACATGCTATTTAGCAACTACTATGCGATGTCGCGCTCCAGCTCAACCTGTAAAGCTGAGGGGTGAGCCAAAATAGCCGAGTAGGTACCGCCTAACCACTGGCGTAGAAATCTAAAATTTACTTAACATAACAACCGGCTATTACACATCACCATGCGGCACCAAATACACAAACAACATGATTTATCAATCTCCCAAAAAATTATCAGATAGCTAAAAGAAACTATAAAAATCACACCCGTAGTATATACAGATATACACCAAAACTGCGAAAAATAAATTTAGAAGATAGATTTACCCTACCTGATTGAGAATCAAAACAAGAAAAATCGAAGTTCTCCAACTCTTAGATTTTTTTTTATAAACCCACTACCTACAGAACCCAAGACCACAAAGCCACTCAAACACATATTATCTATTTAACTACTTATGCTTAACATCAATCAAGAAAGAATTAACAACTTTGTTCTTCTCAATCTATTGGAAAATTATGCTCTCTCTGGCTAAGGTAGAAGACCCACGAAAATGCTCTCTCTTGCTACTCTATCATCCATCCTTTTATTCTTAGTTAGCTATAATGAATTTTTTTTTGAGTGTATAATGAATAATAAGACCCGATACTGCTAAAAACCTACATTATCACTTAGTCCTATCTAAAGATGCATCATTTCAAAGACACATGGTAAAGCATGTAGGTCCCATTAAAAATATCATGGAGGAAGTTGTATCAATTTTTCTAGCTCAAGAAAAAACAGCTGGAAGGAAGCGTTGGGGTAACAGACACAGTTATGGATGAGAACCCGGTCACGCAAACAATAAAGGAGAAGAGGAAAGTGGCAGCCATCATCACCCCGACAAAGACCTGATCCCGTGAGATTTTGAATGGACAGAAATTCAAGGGAGGTGACGCAGTGAAGAACTTGGCGGCTGTTTTTTATGGTACAGGAACAAAAACACATGAGGATGGAGGTCCCTCTACAACCTCCAATGCGTGAACGGCGGCGTCTGCTATGCAGAGCCACCGGGCATAATGAATTTCCTCAGTTGGAACGTGCAGGGCTCGGGAAACCCCAACACGGTATGGTTCTTACATGATGTTGTAAGACGACATGCCCCTCAACTTGTCTTTATCATGAAGACAAAGTTGAAATCCAGTGAGATGGAATACATGAGAAAAAAGATAGGGTATGCAAGAGGCTTCTATGTAGATGCAGACGCGAAGAAGGGAGGGTTAGCGATCATGTGGAAAAAGCATGGTGAATAAAACCCTACACATTTCCACTCACACCATATAAATGTCATAGTTGAAGAAATTGATACGAAACGAGTTGTGGAAGTTTACTGGGTTTTACGGTGACCCGATAATTTGCTCAGAAGGCTGGACCCTAATCCGACGTGTCCTTGGTTTATAGCAGGAGACTTCAGTGCTATTAAGTCTATTTCAGAGAAAAAAGGAGGCATAGACGTCCGGTTTAGCAAGGTACAAGATTTCAATGATGTTATTCAGAGTCTTGAGCTATTTGATCTAGGTTTCGCGGGCAATCCGTTTACGTGGTTAAACAGGCAAGCTAATGAGGACAACATTCGGGAATAACTAGATCGAGCAGTGACTAAAATTCAGCGGATGGATCGCTATAGAGGAGCAAAGGTCACCCACCATGTCGGTCCCAACTACGATCACTCTTCGCTCCTCATTGAGTGGATTTAAAGAAAGAAGAAAGACAAAGGTAGAAAAAGATTTAATTTCGAGAATATGTGGTTTCGTCATGAAGGCTTTAAGCAAACGGCCAGGGAATAATGGAGCAATACCGAGGGCCTCCCGATGGAGGATAAGCTCAAAAAGCTATCAGCCCACTTATTGAAATGGTCCTATGAGGAGTTTGGGAGCTTGGCTCGTCGGAAAGAGGCGCTTCTGGAGCAGCTTGATGCGCTCGGCCAGCAGAGGCAGTCCGCTGATTGCATCCGGTAGTCCCGGATCTTGATAGATGAATTGAGCGAAATTATGGCTCGTGAAGAGGCTATATGGCAACAAAGGTCAAGGTTAGATTGGCTTCAACATGAGGATCGCAACACTAGATTTTTTCATCAAAAAACGACAGTCCGTCGAACTCGGAACACTATTAGCGGAATTGAAAACAATAATGGTACTTGGGTGACGGAAGATGAAGAGATCATCCATAGTTTAGAAGAGCACTTTACCGCAATCTTCTCATCCTCAGCCCCTACAATGGAGGAAATTAGTCCCATGCGCCACTATTTGTAGGGGTTTGATACGGATTACGCAGCGGAAATACAAGAAAATCATTCCGTTCAAGACCCTCCATCAATCGCAGGACAAACCATCATAACGTGGTAAGGGAAAATAGTTGTGTACCTTGTTTGTCTGAATAATCACTTTGAGAAGAATTGTGTCCACGTATCTACAAGTATCCACACCTAGGATTGCACCGAATTCCTTCTCGCGTCTGTGTGCTAGCTCACGCGAAGAGGGAGGAAGAAGAAGATCACGCAAACAGGGCACCACATGGATGCGCACCTCACGAGGCTGACGATGCAGGGAGGGGGCGGACGTGATGGCTTCGACCTCTCTCTGTCTCTTTAATTGCTTTGTTATTTTCACTCTAAGTACACTCTGTGAAAATAATAAGCTAGGAGTGCCCAATACTAATCATGTCCATACACGGATTAGTTCATCTTGCAAATTAGTCTTACTAAGTTTTCTTGTGCTTGCGTATTGATCATATAGGGATAGATCTATAGGGATAGATCTATAGGGATAGATCTATAGGGATACCAAGTATATAAGCTGCATCTCCCAAGTATCAAGATCTATAGGGATACCAAGTATATACTTGGTATCAAGATCTATAGGGATAGATCTATAGGGATAGATCTAGAAATGGCATTTTCTTACCAAAACCAATGTACATACTAAATAAGATTGCCTCTAGAGCATCTATTCCTAACAGTCTCCCACTTGCACTAGAGCCAATCTGGTGCGTCGCGTATGGCTATAGATCTAGTGTGCCTTCCTGCTTGCGCTGAACAAGCGACTTTTTAAGTGGATCTGACAGATTCTCATCTGTAGGAATCTTGCATATCTTCACATCTCCTCTATTGATGATCTCTCGAATAAGATGGAATTTCCCGAGTACGTTCTTGGATTTTTGGTTTGATCTGGGTTCCTTGGATTGTGCGATCGCCTCAGTTTTGTCACTATACAACTCTGTAGGATCCAGAATACTAGGAACCACACCCAGCTCAGTGATGAAATTTCTAATTCAAACAACCTCCTTTGCTGCGCCAGACGCAATAATGTACTCAGTCTCAGTTGTAAAATCAGCAACCGTCTCTTGCTTGGAACTTTTCCAACTCATGGCTCTCCATTCAGGAAAAACAATAACCCCGACTGCGATCTGAAATAACCTCTATCGGTTTGGAAGCTTGCATCACTGTGATTGGAAGGACAATCAGCCTTCAAAAGGGGTCTCCATGTGACATGGGTAAGAATCCTTTCTTCAATTCTTGCATATTCAATCGTTTCAAGAACTGATATATATATGTACTTTGACTTAGGCCGAGCATGTTTCTAGATCTATCCCTATAGATCTTGATGCCAAGTATATAAGCTGCATCTCCCAAGTCTTTCAATGAGAAACACCTTCCTATCCAATCTTTAACAGATTGCAAGGTAGGAATGTCGTTTCCAATGAGTCGTATGTCATCCACATACAAGACCAGAAACACAATAGAGATCCCTCTAACCTTCTTGTAAACACGAGGTTCATCTTCGCTCTTGATGAAGCCAAACTCTTTGACTGCATCATCAAAACGCAGATTCCAACTCCTAGAAGCTTGCTTCAATCCCTAAATGGACCGCTTCAACTTACAGACTTCGTTGGCATTCTCTAGATCCTCAAAACCCTCTGGCTGTGTCATGTACACATTCTCAAGGAGGTTTCCATACAGAAACGCTGTTTTGACATCCATCTGCCAAATGTCATAGTCGTGATAATCTGCAATAACAAGTAAGATTCGAATGGATTTGGTAATCGCAACTAGGGAAAAGGTTTCATCATAGTCAATACCATGAATCCGTCTGAATCATTTTTCCACGAATCGGCCTTTATAGGCAATCACATTTCTATCCATGTCGGTCTTCTTCTTGAAGACCCACTTGCACCCTATTGCCGAGTCCCTCGGGGTGGTTCCACTAAAGTCCATACTTTGATGGTATACATGGATTCCATTTTGGATCTCATGGCCTCAAGACACTTTTGAGAGTCTGTACTTTTCATGGTCTCTCCATAGGTAGTAGGCTCATCAACCATGAGTAGTGCGTCACCAGGCTTTGTAACGAGAAGTCCATACCTCTTTGGCTCCTGACGTACCCTTCTCGATCTAAGAAGTTCTTGTGTCACTTGAACAGGTTGCTCCACAACATTTTGTGGTTCCTTTTCATTTTCCATTGTTTGATTAGTAGTTTGTGGTTCTTGAATTTCTTCAAGTTCTACAGTCCTCCCACTGGCTTCTTTAGAGACAAACTCGGTTTCTAGACAAAAACCGGTTCGAGCAACAAACACTTTGTTCTCGATTGGGTTGTAGAAATAATTTCATTTTGTTTCATTAGGATATCCCGCAAAATTACACTTATCCGACTTGGGCCCGAGCTTGTCTGTTTGTAAACGGTTACATAGACATCACATCCCTAATCTTCATTTAAGAAACTATGTGACGCCTCCCAGTCCATATCTCATATGGAGTCTTCATGACTGGTTTGGGTGGAACATGGTTAAGGGTGAAAGATGCACTTAATAGATCGTTCCCCCAAAACGATATTGGAAGTTCAGTTTGACACATCATAGATCAAACCATGTCCAACAGTGTTCGAATCCTCCTCTCGGACACGCCATTCCATCGTGGCATTCTGGGTGGAGTGAGTTGGGACAGAATCCCACACTCTCTAAGATAGTCGTCAAACTCTTGGCTTAAGTATTCTCCTCCACAATCCGATCATAGAGCCTTAATACTCTTGCCAAGTTATTTCTCTAATTCATTCTTGACTTCTTTGAACAATTTCAAGGATTCAGACTTGACCTTCATAAGGTATACAAATCCATATCTACTGAAGTCATCAGTATATGTAATGAATTAAAGACAACCACCTCTGGAAGGCATGGGAAACGGTCCACGCACATCACTATTTAGGAGTGCCAATAACTCACTAGTTTTGTCACCTTTCTTCTTAAAAAGGCACTTTGTCATTTTTCCTAATAAACAAGATTCAAATGTCTCATATGATTCATAATCAAACGAGTCTAGAAATCCATCCTTATGGAGTATAGAAATGCGTATCTCGTTTATATGGCCTAAATGACAATGCCATAGATAAGTAAAATTTAAATCATTAGTTTTAATCATCTTGGTATTTATTTTATAGACGGAATTATCTTGATCAAGGATATATAATCCATTAGAAAATAAAGAATTACAATAATGCAAACATCAAAATAAATGGAGCAACATTTTTCCTTTATTTGAATAGAAAAATCTTTCCTGTCCAAACAAGAGATTGAAATAATGTTTCTGCTCATTGCAGACACATAATAACAATTGCCTAGTTCTAAGACAAGTCCTGCAGGTAAAGATAACACATAAACGCCCATGGCTAATGCAGCAACCCTTGCTCCGTTCCCTACGCGCAAGTCTATCTCCGTTTTAGCCAGTTGTCTGCTTCTCTTTAGATCCTACACATTTCAACGAATGTGAGATCCACATCCATTATCCAAAACTCAAGATGAAGAGATAAACAGATTGACATCTATAATAAAAATACCTCGTGGTGGTGGAATCAGTATTCAAAGCCTTTTCTCTTCCAGATATTTTGGGCAGTTCCTTTTCCATTGGCCAGTCTGACTGCAATAGTTGCATGCTCCCTTGACTAATCCACCACTGGATTTCAATCGTTACTGTTAACTGAGAAGAAACCTATGGGGTCACACTCCCCATGGATTTAACCAGACTTAAGAATTAATTAATATGATTAATTAAATAGAAGGATCAATATCCTACTATTTGCAAAACTAGTAGGACTAATATTAAAGTTGAACTAATCCATGTAAGGACATGATTATGAGAGGTGCTAATATGTAGTTAACAATGAGTTGTTAGACTATATAAAGAGACCCCTAGATTATTTTCTCATAAGTGTCATAATTGTTATCACACGAGAGAGAGAGAGAGAGAGAGAGAGAGAGAGAGAGAGAGAGAGAGAGAGAGAGAGAGAGAGAGAGAGAGAGAGAGAGAGAGAGAGAGAGAGAGAGAGAGAGAGAGAGAGAACAAAGCAAGGAGAGAGCAAACAAGGGAGGCCGAACCGACCCCCCTCCGCCCGCCCCTCTCATTGCCGGCCAAATTAGCCCTGTTTTCATGATTTACAGTTATATCTACTCAATTGGATATAGAAACTGAATTTAACCTAAGGCAAAATTAGCCCAGTTTTCATGAACTGTCTGTCAGTTAGAGATCAGATCTTGTTGCTATTTTGTCTAGATGTTGTTTGATCTTTGTTCCTGAGTGTGTGCAGGTTTGTTGGCCGTTCCAAAGTTCGTAAACAAACCTGTTAGCTATCAAATTATAGCTATCGAAAGAAGCATATCAGGGGAGAGGATTTATAAGAATTCAATTCTTAAAATCTCTCAGAGTTGTTGCAAACTCTTGATAAAAGATTAGAGTTTGAATTTCAAAGAGACTAGACACAAAGAGAGGCTGATCAACGTGGGAATTGAAGAGAGTTACATACTGTAAGTTCACAGGTTTCACGGGCTTGAAATAAAGAGCTATTTCAAGGCCTTGAACCAGCTTTCAAAGCCTTGAATCACAGGTTTCACAGGCTTGAAATAGAAGACCTTGAAACAATGTTCAAAGCCTTGAAACTGTCTGACCTGTATGCATATTCTAAGGGGGAGTTATTCTGAATAATTCTGATCTTATTCTAACTATCTCACCCCTATATGTGATCTGTTATTACTTGATGATGAATAACAAAAGCTTTTGATTCAAAAAGATCTCCTTTTTTTAACCTGTTTGACTTGAGTTTTTCAGGGAGATTTTATTTCCTAGTTTGCAGGATTGGTTTCCTAATCTGGATTTTGCAGGAAAGGAACACATTGAGAGAATAGGATTATGTGATCAATCACACACTCTTGAGAGCTTCCCAATCTTTTTGAAGACAGTATCTAAACAATATCTTTGAAGATTATGATCAACTATTCGTTGGAGAAGGCTGTTAAAAGAGTCAAATCTGTTGCATACAAAACAGGAAGTTTGTTGCTGAAGATCACGGAAGATTTGCAGAGCATCTGAGCTGTATAAATAGAGCTTATTTTGACGCAAGAACATCAACACTCAACGGGAAAAAAATAGAGACACATTTCAGGATTGACAAGCATCAAAGAAGCACATCATTCTCACAATCCAACTCACAGAAGATCACTGCATTCTTCACTGCAATTTTCACTTCCAGTGTTCTTCTATTATGAGCTTAATTTGTATATCATTCTTATACTACTTCTTGCTCTCATTATCAAGGATTGTTCAAAGTGAACAATAGAGAATTCGTAGTTAGTCAGTTAGCTAGAGGTGTCCTTGGCTTATAGCTGGAGACTTCAGTGCTATTAAGTCTATTTCAGAGAAAAAAGGAGGCATAGACGTCCAGTTTAGCAAGCTACAAGATTTTCAATGATGTTATTCAGAGTCTTGAACTATTTGATCTAGGTTTCGCGGGCAATCCGTTTACGTGGTTAAACAGGCAAGCTAATGAGGACAACATTCGGGAATGACTAGATCGAGCAGTGACTAACATTCAGCGGATTGATCGCTATAGAGGAGCAAAGGTCACCCACCATGTCGGTCCCAACTCCGATCACTCTTCGCTCCTTATTGAGTGGATTCAAAGAAAGAAAAAAGAAAAAGGTAGAAAAAGATTTAATTTCGAGAATATGTGGTTTCGTCATGAAGGCTTTAAGCAAACGGCCAGGGAATAATGGAGCAATACCGAGGGCCTCCCGATGGAGGATAAGCTCAAAAAGCTATCAGCCCACTTATTGAAATGGTCCTATGAGGAGTTTGGGAGCGTGGCTTGTCGGAAATAGGCGCTTCTGCAGCAGCTTGATGCGCTCGGCCAGCAGAGGCAGTCCGCTGATTGCATCCGGTAGTCCCGGATCTTGATAGATAAATTGAGCGAAATTTTGGCTCGTGAAGAGGCTATATGGCAACAAAGGTAAAGGTTATATTGGCTTCAACATGAGGATCGCAACACTAGATTTTTTCATCAAAAATCGACAGTCCGTCGTGCTCGGAACACTATTAGCGGAATTGAAAACAATAATGGTACTTGGGTGACGGAAGATGAAGAGATCATCCATAAATTAGAAGAGCACTTTACCGCGATCTTCTCATCCTCAGCCCCTACAATGGAGGAAATTAGTCCCATGCTCCACTATTTGTAGGGGTTTGATACGGATTACGCAGCGGAAATACAAGAAAATCATTCCGTTCAAGACCCTCCATCAATCGCAGGACAAACCATCATAACGTGGTAAGGGAAAAATAGTTGTGTACCTTGTTTGTCTGAATAATCACTTTAAGCAGAATTGTGTCCACGTCTCCACAAGTATCCAGACCTAGGATTGCACCGAATTCCTTCTCGCGTCTGTGTGCTAGCTCACGCGAAGAGGGAGGAAGAAGAAGATCACGCAAACAGGGCACCACATGGCTGCGCGCCTCACGAGGCTGATGATGCAGGGAGGGGGCGGACGTGATGGCTTCGACCTCTGTCTGTCTTTTTAATTGCTTTGTTATTTTCACTCTAAGTACACTCTTGTGAAATTAATAAGCTAGGAGTGCCTTTATATATCTGCCCAATACTAATCATGTCCATACACGGATTAGTTCATTTTGCAAATTAGTCTTACTAAGTTTTCTTGTGCTTGCGTATTGATCATTTTCTTTAATTAGTCGTACTAATTAATAACCATATCTAGTTTAATCCATATTGTGTGTGACCCCACATAGTTGGTAGTAAAAATTACTAACATAGAGTGGTGTCTAGCAACACATCTATGCCACCCAACTAATATAAATAGTCAGTGATCCAACAAACCTTTTGCCCAATGTTACCGTATTGCATTATCACTTTGTCTCTATATCCGGATTGGACACGAGGCATAAATGTCACACTCGTATATCCAATCCATAGTTTCTCGATCCTGGGAATAGGCTTATCCGTATAGATAACATCAATATGCCATATTGATTTATCTGTGTCTGGTAAGACATTCCATAAGCACGACCTCTCGAGTGGCCGTGGATATTTACTACCACATGTGGGAGAGAAAAATCCTCTCTACATCACTACCATATCTAAACTTTCTTCCTATTATGTCCGATATCCGTCTTTATTGATACCCAGTCACGGTGTAGCGTTTGGCGAGATCAAAACATAATATTCCACAACTAGAGTATCTAGTGACTTCAAGTCTAAGGACCAAAATACCATTGTCACGACGAGAAGCACTTGTGACGTTAACATAATTAATGTAGCGTTCTCGCGGTGGGTCAATCCAGTATGCCATTATCACATAATATATACCAATGCATTAGATTTAATATGTCCATATCAATCTATCCACATACTTGTCTATAGTGATCGTCCTGTTAATCAATATACATGACTAGGGATATTTAAGATAAACAATAATTACAATCTAAGAACTTCATTATATTAAATATATCCATAAATAATAAAATAAATATTCTAGCCAAAACCAATGTTCATACTAAATAAGATTGCCTCTAGAGCATCTATTCCTAACAGTCTCCCACTTGCACTAGAGCCAATCTGGTGCGTCGCGTATGGCTATAGATCTAGTGTGCCTTCATGCTTGCGCTGAACAAGCGAATTTTTAAGTGGATCTGACAGATTCTCATATGTAGGAATCTTGCATATCTTCACATCTCCTCTATTGATGATCTCTCGAATAAGATGGAATTTCCCGAGTACGTTCTTGGATTTTTGGTTTGACCTGGGTTCCTTGGATTGTGCGATCGCCTCAGTTTTGTCACTATACAACTCTATAGGATCCTGAATACTAGGAACCACACCCAGCTCAGTGATGAAATTTCTAATTCAAACAACCTCCTTTTCTGCGCCAGACGCAATAATGTACTCAGTCTCAATTGTAGAATCAGCAACCGTCTCTTGCTTGGAACTTTTCCAACTCATAGCTCTCCATTCAGGAAAAACAAGAACCCCGACTGCAATCTGAATAACCTCTGTCGGTTTGGAAGCTTGCATCACTGTAACCGTTTACACTAAGATCTTCCTCCTCTCTATATACCAAGAATACATCCTTAATTTTTCTTAAGTACCCGAGGATATTCTTGACAACCGTCCACTGACTCTCTCCCAAATTGGACTGGTATCTGCATGCCTTACTCAATGCGTAAGACACATCTGGTCGAGTACATAACATTTTGTACATGATGGATCCAATAGCCGACGCGTATGGGATCTTACTCATTCAATCCTTCTCAATCTGATTGGAAGGACAATCAGCCTTCAAAAGGGGTCTCCATGTGACATGGGTAAGAATCCTTTCTTCTATTCTTGCATATTCAATCGTTTCAAGAACTGGTCTATATATGTAATTTGACTTAGGCCGAGAATCTTTCTAGATCTATCCCTATAGATCTTGATACCAAGTATATAACCTGCATCTCCCAAGTCTTTCAATGAGAAACACCTTCCTATCCAATCTTTAACAGATTGCAAGGTAGGAATGTCGTTTCCAATGAGTCGTATGTCATCCACATACAAGATCAGAAACACTATAGAGCTCCCTCTAACCTTCTTGTAAAAACGAGGTTCATCTTCGTTCTTGATGAAGCCAAACTCTTTGAATGCATCATCAAAACGCAGATTCCAACTGCTAGAAGCTTGCTTCAATCCCTAAATGGACCGCTTCAACTTACAGACTTCGTTGGCATTCTCTAGATCCTCAAAACCCTCTGGCTGTGTCATGTACACATTCTCAAGGAGGTTTCCATACAGAAACGCTGTTTTGACATCAATCTGCGAAATGTCATAGTCGTGATAATCTGCAATAGCAAGTAAGATTCGAATGGATTTGGTAATCGCAACTAGGGAAAAGGTTTCATCATAGTCAATACCATGAATATGTCTGAATCCTTTTTCCACCAATCGGCCTTTATAGGGAATCACATTTCTATCCATGTCGGTCTTATTCTTGAAGACCCACTTGCACCCTATTGCCGAGTCCCTCGGGGTGGTTCCACTAAAGTCCATACTTTGATGGTATACATGGATTACATTTTGGATCTCATGGCCTCAAGACACTTTTGAGAGTCCGTAATTTTCATGGTCTCTCCATAGGTAGTAGGCTCATCAACCATGAGTAGTGCGTCACCAGGCTCTGTAACGAGAAGTCCATACCTCTCTGGCTCCTGACGTACCCTTCTCGATCTACGAAGTTCTTGTGTCACTTGAACAGGTTGCTCCACAACATTTTGTGGTTCCTTTTCATGTTCCATTGTTTGATTAGTAGTTTGTGGTTCTTGAATTTCTTCATGTTCTACAGTCCTCCCACTGGCTTCTTTAGAGACAAACTCTGTTTCTAGAAACAAACCGGTTCGAGCAACAAACACTTTGTTCTCGATTGGGTTGTAGAAATAATATCATTTTGTTTCATTAGGATATCCCACAAAATTACACTTATCCGACTTGGGCCCGAGCTTGTCTGTTTGTAAACGGTTACATAGACATCACATCCCTAATCTTCATTTAAGACACTATGTGACGCCTCCCAGTCCATATCTCATATGGAGTCTTCATGACTGGTTTGGATGGAACATGGTTAAGGGTGAAAGCTGCACTTAATAGACCGTTCCCCCAAAACGATATTGGAAGTTCAGTTTGACACATCATAGATCAAACCATGTCCAACAGTGTTCGAATCCTCCTCTCGGACACGCCATTCCATTGTGGCATTCTGGGTGGAGTGAGTTGGGACAGAATCCCACACTCTCTAAGATAGTCGTCAAACTCTTGGCTTAAGTATTCTCCTCCACAATCCGATCATAGAGCCTTAATACTCTTGCCAAGTTATTTCTCTAATTCATTCTTGACTTCTTTGAACAATTTCAAGGATTCAGACTTGACCTTCATAAGGTATACAAATCCATATGTACTGAAGTCATCAGTAT
The DNA here is from genome assembly GCA_023055425.1 of Linanthus parryae. NCBI lineage: Eukaryota > Viridiplantae > Streptophyta > Magnoliopsida > Ericales > Polemoniaceae > Linanthus > Linanthus parryae. The sequence goes on along the minus strand of JALGPY010000011.1, from coordinate 25,266,052 downwards.
ATGTAATGAATTAAAGACAACCACCTCTGGAAGGCATGGGAAACGGTCCACGCACATCACTATTTAGGAGTGCCAATAACTCACTAGTTTTGTCACCTTTCTTCTTAAAAAGGCACTTTGTCATTTTTCCTAATAAACAAGATTCAAATGTCTCATATGATTCATAATCAAACGAGTCTAGAAATCCATCCTTATGGAGTATAGAAATGCGTATCTCGTTTATATGGCCTAAATGACAATGCCATAGATTAGTAGGATTTAAATCATTAGTTTTAATCATCTTGGTATTTATTTTATAGACGGAATTATCTTGATCAAGGATATATAATCCATTAGAAAATAAAGAATTACAATAATGCAAACATCAAAATAAATGGAGCAACATTTTTCCTTTATTTGAATAGAAAAATCTTTCCTGTCCAAACAAGAGATTGAAATAATGTTTCTGCTCATTGCAGACACATAATAACAATTGCCTAGTTCTAAGACAAGTCCTGCAGGTAAAGATAACACATAAACGCCCATGGCTAATGCAGCAACCCTTGCTCCATTCCCTACGCGCAAGTCTATCTCCCTTTTAGCCAGTCGTCTGCTTCTCTTTAGATCCTACACATTTCAACGAATGTGAGATCCACATCCATTATCCAAAACCCAAGATGAAGAGATAAACAGATTGACATCTATAATAAAAATACCTCGTGGTGGTGGAATCACTATTCAAAGCCTTTTCTCTTCCAGATATTTTGGGAGTTCCTTTTCCATTGGCCAGTCTGACTGCAATAGTTGCATGCTCCCTTGACTACTCCACCACTGGATTTCAATCGTTACTGTTAACTGAGAAGAAACCTATGGGGTCACACTCCCCATGGATTTAACCAGACTTAAGAATTAATTAATATGATTAATTAAATAGAAGGATCAATATCCTACTATTTGCAAAACTAGTAGGACTAATATTAAAGTTGAACTAATCCATGTAAGGACATGATTATGATAGGTGCTAATATGTAGTTAACAATGAGTTGTTAGACTATATAAAGAGACCCCTAGATTATTTTCTCATAAGTGTCATAATTATTATCACACGAGAGAGAGAGAGAGAGAGATAGAGAGAGAGAGAGAGAACAAAGCAAGGAGAGAGCAAACAAAGGAGGCCGAACCGACCCCCCTCCGTCCGCCCCTCTCATTGTCGGCCAAATTAGCCCTGTTTTCATGATTTACAGTTATATCTACTCAATTGGATATAGAAAATGAATTTAACGTAAGGCAAAATTAGCCCAGTTTTCATGAACTGTCTGTCAGTTAGAGATCAGATCTTGTTGCTATTTTGTCTTGATGTTGTTTGATCTTTGTTGCTGAGTGTGTGCAGGTTCGTTGGCCGTTCCAACGTTCGTAAACAAACCTGTTAGCTATCAAATTATAGTTGTTGAAAGAAGCATATCAGGGGAGAGGATTTATAAGAATTCAATTCTTAAAATCTCTCAGAGTTGTTGCAAACTCTTGATAAAAGATTAGAGTTTGAATTTCAAAGAGAGTAGACAAAAAGAGAGGCTGATCAACGTGGGAATTGAAGAGAGTTACATACTGTAAGTTCACAGGTTTCACAGGCTTGAAATAAAGAGCTATTTCATGGCCTTGAACCATCTTTCAAAGCCTTGAATCACAGGTTTCACAGCCTTGAAATAGCAGACCTTGAAACAATGTTCAAAGCCTTGAAACTGTCAGACCTGTATTCATATTCTAAGGGGGAGTTATTCTGAATAATTCTGATCTTATTCTAACTATCTCACCCCTATATGTGATATGTTATTACTTGATGATGAATAACAAAAGCTTTCGATTCAAATAGATCTCATTTTTTTAACCTGTTTGACTTGAGTTTTTCAGGGAGATTTTATTTCCTAGTTTCTAGGATTGGTTTCCTAATCTGGATTTTGCAGGAAAGGAAAACATTGAGAGAATAAGATTATGTGATCAATCACACACTTCTGAAAGCTTCCCAATCTGTTTGATAACAGTATCAGAACAATATCTTTGAAGATTATGATCAACTATCCGTTGGAGAAGGCTGTTAAAAGAGTCAAAGCTGTTGCATACAAAACATGAAGTTTGTTGCTGAAGATCACGGAAGATTTGCAGAGCATCTGAGCTGTATAAATAGAGCTTATTTGACGCAAGAACATCAACACTCAACGGGAAAAAAATAGAGACACATTTCAGGATTGACAAGCATCAAAGAAGCACATCATTCTCACAATCGAACTCATAGAAGATCACTTCATTCTTCACTGCAATTTTTCACTTCCAGTGTTCTTCTATTATGAGCTTAATTTGTATATCATTCTTATACTACTTCTTGCTATCCTTATCAAGTATTGTTCAAAGTGAACAATAGAGAATTCGTAGTTAGTCAGTTAGCTAGAGCAGGTACTAGATAGGTTAGAGAGAACCACAAGATGTAAGACATATCTTTGTGCTTGAGATCTAGGGCTTAGATTTTGATTAATAAGAATTGTGTTGAAAATCTTGTAGGGAGAAGATCCCTGAGGTAGAGACGTAGGTCCAAGTGGGTTGAGCTCTATAAATCCTGTGTCTCTTGCATTTACATTTTCTTTCTCATACTTAGTTTTTATAGCATTCAAACTAGTCTGTTTTCAAGGGTCTGAAACTCTTTTCAAGGCCATTAAAAAGACTTGTCTGTTTCTTTACTTAAACTGTATTTCATTTCAAAGACTTGAAACTGTTTTCAAGGCCTTGAACTTCATTGCTCTTCACAAGAAACTCCTATCTTTGCAAGTTTTACAAAAAGTTGGCATACTCTATTCAACCCCCTTCTAGAGTATCTGTGCTGCATTTCTACCTGCTTACTTCCCTTTCAATTGGTATCAGAGCTTGTATCACTGTATAAGATTTAACCATCTGGTGATCATGAGTACTGCAGGTGATGGTGGTTTCTCAAAGGGAAGAGCTGCTAACAGACCTCTTCTATTTTGTGGAGATAATTTTGCTCACTGGAAAGCCCTGATGAAAATGTTCATCATTGATCAAGACATAGAGCTATGGACCATTATTAAAAATGGATCTCACAGAGATATGGCATTCACTGGCCGGACATGTCAATGGCCGCAGCACTGATACAAGGAAAGTGCGAGAGTTGCGCACTGATCAAAGATTCTTTACTCATTGCTCTGACCGATGATGATGCGGATTGGAGGAAACCACTCTTTGATTTTCTCACCCAGGGTACTGTACCCGAATCAAGAAAAGAAGCTGAGAAACTGAGGAGGAAGGCATCCTGATATGTGGTACAAGAAAACCGGCTTTGGCGAAGGGGCCATGAAGGTAACTTGCTACGATGCTTAGACAGCAGCGAAGCACAAGAAGTGATGGACCTTTCTCATCAGGTGGAACACCAGGGGGGTGCGAAGTTATGCAGACAACTCCTCTCAATTGGATATTTCTGGCCCACGATGGAGGCTGATTGCCGCGCCAAATTACGACGCTGCCAGGAGTGTCAATTTAAAGGAAATCTAGTGCACGCTCCTGCTGTAGATCTACATGCATTGGGAACACAATGGCCGTTTCACACATGGGCTCTGGATTTTATTGGTCCCATTCGACCAACCTCGCATGGGAATCACTTCATTCTCACCGCGACTGAGTTGTTCACCAAATGGGTAGAAGCGATACCACTAAAGATGGCAAATGCGCTAGCTGTGGTCCATTTCATCCAAGAAAACATCATATTCCCAACACCATCCTTTTAGATAATGGCACTCCTTTTGTTAATCGCCAGGTGGCTGCGAAGCAAGCAGAATACAACATCAAGCAGATATGCTCCACCCCCTACTACCCGAAAGGGAATGGGCAAGCAGAAGCAACCAACAAGACGCTGTTGAAGATCTTGAGCAAGATGGTCGCAGATGACCACAAGAAGTGGGCTGATTCCTTGAGCATAGCCCTGTGGGCTTACCGGATTTCTCCAAGGACACCCACAGGGGTCTCACCATTCCTTCTATGCTATGGAGCTGAGGCTGTGGTACCAGCGGAGGTAAAGGTTAACTCTGCAAGATTGGGTTTCCACGCATTGTACGACAATCAACGCGACCATGACTTGGTCCTGCTAGAAGAAAAGCGAGAACAAGTTAAAAGGACCAACAAACGGTATCAAGAAAGGATTGCTCGTGCGTACAATAAAACAGTCCAACATAGAGATTTCGCAGTTGGAGATTTGGTCTTGCGCGCATCTGACCATTGCATGCGAGAGGCGGCTCACCCAAAGTTCGCAGCCAATTGGGAAGGGCCCTTTGAAGTCACAGAAGTCTTTGACAGTGGCTACTGCAGCATACGGAGGTTGCACGGAACGACCTCAATCCCAAGCTCAGTCAACATGCGCTTGATTAAGAAGTACTATCCTTGACTTCTCTCATTTTATGCGTTTTATTACAACGTTGCCTTATACTCTGTATAGCTATGATTTGCACATCTTCTCTCCCATATGAGAGAACTGTAATCTCATCTCTCCCATATGAGTGTGCTATAATAAAAGACTTCTCCCAAATGAGAAGAGCTTTATACTTCTGGCTGTTTATATTGCTTCATTTAGTTTATTATTACTGTTAGCAAAAGCCTATCTGTCGCGATAGCAACTTACTCGAATGCGATCTTAATTGATCTTCTAAGCCTATCTGTCACGATAGCAGCCTATGCGAAAACGATCTTAATTGATCTTCTAAGCCTATCTGCCACGATAGCAGCCTATGCGAAAACGATCTAAATTGATCTTCTAAGCCTATCTGTCACGATAGCTGCCTATGCGAAAACGATCTTAATTGATCTTCTAAGCCTATCTGCCACGATAGCAGCCTATGCGAAAACGATCTTAATTGATCTTCTAAGCCTATCTGCCACGATAGCAGCTCATGCGAAAATGATCTTAATTGATCTTCTAAGCCTATCTGCCACGATAGCAGCTTATGCGAGTACAATCCCAAGTAATCTTTCAAGCCTATCTGCCACGATAGCAGCCCATGCGAACGTGATCTTAATGGATCTTTTAAGCTTGTCTAACAAGATAGCAATACGTGCGAGTATGATCTTAATTGATCTTTCAAAGCCTATCAGCCATGATAGCAGCACTGTACAAATGCGACCTTACAATGATTTTTTAAGTCTATCTGCCATGATAGAAGCATTATGCAAAATGATCTTAAGTGATCCACAAAGGCCTATCTGATAAGATGGCACTTGCACTTTAATCTCAAGCAAATCACACGCCTATCTCCCAAAGATAGCAAAGCTGCGCGAACGCGATTTCGAATAATCTAAGATCATATCTGCGATTTATATGGCAGATAGCAAATACAAAGCGTGTATATAGAACTACAGAAGGGGAAATTTGCCAATACGCATGCGAAATTGTAATTTTTTGTAACAAGACAGCAAATCATACAAAGCGATTTATCATTATGAGTCAAAATGACTTACAATTTATCTGTCTAGATAGCAGCTTACAAGAGAAAAAGATCAAATCTAACTACGTAGCCAACATGGCTTACAATGCGTCTAAGAAGTAACTTACAAACAAGAAGTTACACATCGGGGGAATCCTAACTGAAAAAGGATGAACCTAACGGTCCTAGTACAAGCAATGCGATACACAGATCTGCGACCAGAGGTCTGTAGCCAGCTGGGTCTTGCTATAAAATGAACGGCCTACAAACGCCACGAAGGCTATGCCACGCTGTATTCAAGATCCCTGAATCTGGCAAGGACATTCTTTGGCCTTACACCCAAGAGAAGTTCCTGAGGAACTACCTGTTCCGGCGTATGCAGCCGTGCAAAACAGGGGAGCAGTTATTCCTCGGGCAATGGGCTCCTTGTCCACGGAGACGAGCACATTGGCTCGCCACCCTGAGTTCAAGAACGAGGAGGCAAGAAATTCTCCTCCGGGCATGCTGGAGGAGAATCCCGCCGTTCATTACGAGTCAGTAGCAAGGTCAGTACGGCGCTGCACCTCGCTGGGAGGCGGCCGGAAACATGACCTGCAAGCATAATAGACGAAGAAAATTCTTCGAATAAATAAGAGGTATTATCTGCATCTTCTTTATGATAGTTATAAAGATCAATAAGCCTTATGAAGCAGATCTTGGAAACTATTTCTATAGCACAAAGCACAAGGCAGGGTTTATATAGACCTTGTGGAGACTCTTCAGTACGGCAAAGCACATTTTGGGATGAAGAACCCAAATGGCAAAAGGCAGGGTTTATATAGACCTTGTGGAGACTCTTCAGTTGCCAAGATGAGTCAGCAGAATTTGAAAAGAGGGTAAGGATCAATCACTTACGCCTTGAAAAGCGGTAACAATCAATTACCCTACTAAAGGCTACGACGGTTCAGTTGCGTATCCTAATTAATGACGGATGGTCATGATTCGTATGGACTTCCCAAGGAAAGCGTGCTTATCTAATGAGAAATTAGCGCGAAAATCAACGTAGAATATCAATTGCTGACGTCATAATTGGATATACACAGAGATATTCTAGCAAATCCCAGAAAGGGCAAAACGGGCATTTCGATTATTTTTTTTGAAAAAAGGGGGGAGAAAGCCTAGCAACATTACAATAATGTTTCAGCTATTTATTTGTTACTTTTCAAAAATCAAAATAAACCCTTGATCAAGGAGTCATGGGGGGTAAACTGACGGCTCAGATTTTCCACTTGCTCCACTCCTTGCTTCAATTGCTCGCTCTTGGCATTCATCTCATGAAAGAGCTTCATAGCCTCTTCAACCTTTTGATTTTGCTGCTCTACCTTCTGCTTCTCAGCTGCGAGTTTTTGGTGGCCGCGTTTCAAAGTTACGGCCGCACGAATCAGGGTAACTCTTTTGACAAGAAACTTGAAGCCCAGCCTGCCTTGAACTTTGGCGAGAAGATTTTGGCACAAGCCAAAAAGCAATTCGGCACTCTGAGGAGAAATGGTCGCAGGTGTGGCCGCGGACAGCTGTTCCAAAATCCAAATGGCCTCAGTAAGAAATAGCCTTCTGTCAAAGGGCCCTATCTCCAGAGACCTCGCAAATGATTGGGGGTAGGTGAGGCGCATCCGAACTAGCCAGTCCACATCGGCTTGCTTCAAACCTGAAGCAATGTCAAAGCTAAGTTATACTATCAAATTCGCAAATGAAGGATGCGAGATGCGAACAGCAAATCACGATATACCAGTTCCTTCAAGGATCTCGCGCAGAGAAGGAATGCGCATTGCTGGGGTAGTTGAAGACTGCCCTCGCTCCATTTCCCTTCTATCAGCTGCGAGCTCTAACTCCTCATAGTTGGGGGGAAGAGTATAAGCCGCACCAGCTCCACGCAGGAAGAGGTGCCGCCGGCTCAGTCATTGCTGGAGGCGTAGTGGCAGCAGAAGTTGCAGCTTGGCGAGGGATACCTTCAGATGCGATAGCATCAGCAGGATTCGTTCCGATGTCCTCAGCACCAGTATGGGCATCTTCCTCCATTAACACAGTGTCAGCCTCGGCATCGTCAGAAAGTTCGATGACGTCCTCAAGAGGCTCATTTGCATATTCAGCAGCTGCGACGGGCTTCTCGGTATGAGAACTCGGCACCGGGACATAGGACGCAGGAGGTTGATTCCTTTGCTCCAACACGGGTTCATCAGCATTGCCTGCGATACAAAATGCGATGGTGTGAGGTAACTTGTATCGTACGTTATTTTACTATCTTTGCTAAAGCTAAGAGCAAGCACCTCCACGCGAAGGTGGGATTGCAGTATCCTCGTCATACGCTAAGGACTTGGAACCTTGCCCTATTAATGTGTCTTCGTTAAGCATGTCTTTAAGATGAGCGTGACCTGGGGCGCGAAGAAACTAGTCATGATTCTGTTTTGAGTTTCTAAGCCTAGTTCACGCATATCGTTCAAGTGATTACCTGAGGGTTCACCGCACTTGCCTACTAGCCAACGGCGAATGTCGGCTTTTGACACACCATGATTTAATGCACCAACAATAACATCTCGATAAGTTACTGCGAGATTAAAAATCTCACCTTCATTCCCGCCTGCGATTTCTTCAAAATCTGCTTGGGCTTGCTCCAAGGATGCCGCATCTTCTTCTGGAGCCACGTCCTCCTCCTCAACTCGGGGAGCCACCTCTTCGGGAAGCACATCTTCCTCATCAACTGGACGCACTAAGTCGTCAACGTGCTGCTCTTCGAGGCTTCTTTGTTTCACGCGCTCGAGCTCCTCCTCTTCTCGCTTCCTTCTCCTTTCAGCAGCCTCCGCAGCTGTCCTCCTGGACTCGACAAGAATGTCCTCGCTTATGGTTTCATCAGAAACACCAGAATGAGTACCCCTCTTCTGCCTTTTGGCCAAAAGGCCACTGAGGGTCTCATCATCATCATCATCTGCGAAGAATCAATTCGTTCAAACCAAATTGCAAAAGAGCTAAGATAATAAGGAGAGAAGTACGATTGAGATACCTCCTGATTCTTCCTCATGTATCGCATCTTCATCTCTGACACGGACATCTTCAAGTCTTTCTTCTTCTTCTTCATCTCCTTCTCTTGGCTTCCGCCTCTCCTCTTCTTCCTCCTGGCCGAATTGAACGAAGGTATCCACTGCGAGCTCCTTCCGCGTTTTACCGGTCATGCGACCTTTGCCTTTGTTCTTGGAAGAAAGGGACCTCGCAGGAGGGGAAGTTGGAGCGCTTCTAGGGGAAGAAATTGTAATTCCTCTTTGCCTTGGCCTCTTCACTCTTGGCGCGGCAGTCGCTGGAGGAGACGGATCATCTCTAGGGGGAGACAAGGCCGGAGCATTGTCTATTAGCGAGTCAGCAAAAGCATTCATGACCTCACGAATCCTGACCTCGACCTCGGGATCCATTCTCGATGCTAGCCGAAACGGCTGTCCTTGTCTTCTTGTGGTAACAATGGTGTTAACCAGCGATTTGGAACGCTCACCAGACGCAAACCTCCGCACATGGCACTACAGCAAGCAGTGTAGAATGAGGTTGTTAATATATTGAAGTAAAGAAGCTTAGCGCATGCAAAAGAAGTTGCTTACCGTAGCAAAAGTTTCGCTATATCTGATGACATGCGAGTCGCCTTTTCTAACCGCAGCGATCTTTTCATCTAGAATGATGGTGGGACACAGATGGTTCTCGCGATCTAGCAATGAGTAGCAACCATATTCAGACTCGTCTAGGCTGCAATTGGGACCAAAAGGAAAAGAGTTCCTTTTGATCACAGGAGCTCTGCTTGGCTGGGGGGCCGACTGCGTCTCGAATCTTGTCTGCTGGGCGTTCCAGTATGCGAGCCAGTTTTTGGAATAACCGCCTTCACGGTTACCTGCAGGTTGCTCAAAGGGAAGATTGCTCAGCAAGACTGTTTTGCACTCCTTTGTCAACAAACGCTTATAGCAGCCTCTGATAATAGACTGTGGCCAGATTGATGGTTCCACTGCATCAAAGCCGAATTGAGGACAAACGACGAGTGGGATCAACGTCCACGGTAATCCTCTCGTACCTCGGCGCGAGCTCACGAACATGCTCCGCGAGAGCAGGAAGGGAACCTCGCAGGCACCAGCAAAAGATTTAGCGATAGCACTCATGGAAATGCTCTCCATCTTCGAAGAGGAGCTCTTCTGAGAAGACAACACCCATAGAAGGATACAGCTTTGGAAACCATCGCACGTTTTCAATACGCATGGCATAGGGCCTGGCTATGAACTCTTGCCGATTGTCGCATATCCGGCTCCAGACGCACTTGGGGTAGTTTGTCCCGAACCACCTCGCTGCTCTGCCGCTGTTACGTTCCTCCACCGCGCCTGGGGGACACCACTTGTTGGGCTTAGAAGCAATTGGGGCATAGGAAGGCCATCGCTCAAAGACCCACATAGTCAAGAAGGCAATGTTAACGAAAGTCAGTATATCGAGGCGGCCACGCGATTCCTTCATGGCCACAACCAGTTGATCCAGTCTGTAGTACAGCGTGCCCAAGACGAAGGGTCCAAGTGCGACTTTCGGGCCAAGGGCCAATTTCACAGCAAGGGGCAAAACGTGATAGAAGACCCCATCGTGCGGGTGACCATCGATTAAGTACCTCGACAACAAGGCGCAGAGGAAGGCGCATAGGGTTAAGTGATAACCCTTACACTCCACATAGTTCTTAGCCTCTGGGTTTTGACTCAGAAGCTTCTTGGTGATGCTGCTGTTCGCATAATCACGGAAAAAGTACTGCACCCATTTGTTCCAAGTATTTTTCGTAGATGTGTCAACAGACTGCCAGTCAGGAAGGACTTTTGTAGTGGTCCACCGGGTGGAAATTTTCTTTACCTCTGACAAGCACTCCTCCATCTGCGTGTACAAAGCAATCTCCGCATCCGTCCTCAAGGGACTCAAAGGATCCACCTCACCCATGGGAGACAGATCATACAGCATGTGCACGTCCTCGAGCGTGGGGGAAGCCTCGAACTCAGCAAAGTGAAATGTGTGAGTCGCAGGAGAGTAGCGGGAAAGAAGGTTTAGAAGCATGAACTGGTCCAGCTTCACGGCAGCACCCTTCATAGCACGAACTGCGAAGTATACGCCAGCCTCATTTAGAGTCATGCCGTGATGAGTCAATACATGGTCGATCCACTCATCCATGTAGTCCAATTTCTGAACAAAAGCTTGGGTAGAAATCGTAGCATATGGGAAGTACCCATTTTCGACTCCCAATCGAACCACGTCTTCGGAGCCAATTAATTCGAGCAGAGCCGAGTTAACTGGAGGGGTTAATGTTTGCAATCCCTCACCAGGGACAGGGGTAGGCAGTTTCTTTGCCTTAACCCTAGCATGGTAGAAGTCTTTGCCACCCAGATAGGGGGCTTTTCGCCATAGAGCTTGCGAAAGATCAGGTATTTCTTCATCCTCCTTGGTGGGTCTAGTTCCTTTTGTCTTTTCCATTCTTGCGGAAAAGCAAGAAAAAGGGGGGAGAAATATGCACACTTCAGTTTGAATTCTGAGATTCAAGATCTATGGGAAGAAAGATGAACAGTTTCTGGTACCAATTTCAGAAATTAGAGATTGGAATTGTTTGCATTATCAGAGATTTCAAAACCCTACATTCAAGGTCTTTATCATTGGGGGACTGAATCGAAATTGGATTCGGAGATTCCAATCTCTACACAAGTTTTCAGCAGATAATATGTCATGGGTTTGCAGATCCAATGCAGTTCAAAGCATATGCTAGCATATTAAATCAAAATTGAACAAGGCCAACCTTGTTTCTGTAAAGTTTGCTTGGATGCAGACAGTTGAAGAAGACGATTTGCAATTTTGAACTGGTGATTGATTATCTGAATCTATTCTCGAAGACTTCCGGGTATCATTCACTTTAAGAGATAGAAGTGATGCTTTGCAACAATGGAGAGTACAGAGTATTTATCCAAAAACAATGAGGGGTTGCGTCCTTTCAGTAGTCGAATCGCAACCGTCACCGTCGAATCGCGCAATCACAGGACAAGCTGACGTCACCCCTAAAACCCTAAAGGCCAGACGGCACGACTCTAGGGGTTTTAGGTCATAATGGCACGCATGGGGGCTGAATCTACTCGTATTTGAATTGGTTCGTGGCGGCGACGCGTATGTTGGTTTCTGCGCATGGAAGTCTATCCAGCTATGAGTCTTCACGCGCAGAAAGGGGGCTAATGTGGATAGTGCTTTCTGAGCTGACAGATCTTGGCCACGTGGAAACCATCCAGCACACCATATTGTGCTCCACACACACTGGATCACCAGCCGCGCTGATCCATGTGGGGGCTGCGAGACAGGGCCCTCGCATACCACTGCACGGGACTTGTAGGGACTTAGTGGTTTGGAGGCTAGAGTAAGTCCTGTCGCGTGCGAGCCAAGCCCGCGCGCGACCTTTAGTAACTTCTTTTGAGAGATTTATGGCATGAGCTCCATAAACCCGGTCAATCCGGTCAAACCCGGTCAACCCCATAACGGTTCTGGTATTCGCGCATAACGTGCTGTAACGGTCCCTATATACGCGGACGAACGTGCCGTTGTGGTTAAGCTAATTAAGCTGCCATTGATGGGCGCATTAACCACACTGCAACGGTCACATTCTCCGTTATATATAGGACGTTAACCCTTCCATACAAAAAAGAACACACCAGCCATACGCGGAAGCTCTGCCAAACCCCTGTCTCTCTCTCAGACATTACTACATCCTTACTCTCTCCCTACACACAACCCAACTCTTCCTGTGCCATCTCTGATCCTCTACTTACGGTGTACACGGAGTTCTCCCCGCCGGAATCTCTTGTCATAGATGCGAAATGCCCGTTTTGCCCTTTCTGGGATTTGCTAGAATATCTCTGTGTATATCCAATTATGACATCAGCAATTGATATTCTGCCTTGATTTTCGCGCTACTTTCTCATTAGATAAGCACGATTCCGTTGGGAAGTCCATCCGAATCATAACCATCCGTCATTAATTAGGATACGCAACTGAACTGTCGTAGCCTTTAGTAGGGTAATTGATTGTTACCGCTTTTCAAGGAGTAAGTGATTGATCCTTACCCTCTTTTCAAATTCTGCTGACTCATCTTGGCAACTGAAGAGTCTCCACAAGGTCTATATAAACCCTGCCTTTTGCCATTTGGGTTCTTCATCCCAAAATGTGCTTTGCCGTGAGTCCTTACGACTGCTGGCTTCAACGCTTATTTTCCGTTGATTCATGGCAACCTCAAGTTGTGAAACCTGAGTTTGTGCTTTGTGCTATTGAAATAGTTTCCAAGATCTGCTTCATAAGGCTTATTGATCTTTATAACTATCATAAAGAAGATGCAGATAATACCTCTTATTTATTCGAAGAATTTTCTTCGTCTATTATGCTTGCAGGTCATGTTTCCGGCCGCCTCCCAGCGAGGTGCAGCGCCGTACTGACCTTGCTACCGACTCGTAATGAACGGCGGGATTCTCCTCCAGCATGCCCGGAGGAGAATTTCTTGCCTCCTCGTTCTTGAACTCAGGGTGGCGAGCCAATGTTCTCGTCTCCGTGGACAAGGAGCCCATTGCCCGAGGAATAACTGCTCCCCTGTTTGGACGGCTGCATACGCCGAAACAGGTGGTTCCTCTGGTACATATCTTGATCAGACAGAGGCCTTGTCAGATCCTGGGATCTTGGACGTAGCGTCACCCAGATCTTGCTGCTAGGGACGTAGTGAATGGCGGGCTGATCTTCTCGCAGGAGCGCCCTACTTGCTACAGACCTCTGGTCGCAGATCTGTGTATCGCATTGCTTGTACTAGGAACGTTAGGTTCATCCTTTTTCAGTTAGGATTCCCCCGATGTGTAACTTCTTGTTTGTAAGTTACTTTTTAGACGCATTGTAAGCCATGTTGGCTACGTAGTTAGATTTAAGCTTTTTCTCTTGTAAGCTGCTATCTAGACAGATAAATTGTAAGTCATTTTGACTCATAATGATAAATCGCTTTGTATGATTTGCTGTCTTGTTACAACAAATTACAATTTCGCATGCGTATTGGCAAATTTCGCCTTCTGTAGTGCTATATACACGCTTTGTATTTGCTATCTGCCGTATAAATCGCATATATGATCTTAGATTATTCGAAATCGCGTTCGCGCAGCTTTGCTATCTTTGGGAGATAGGCGTGTGATTTGCTTGAGATTAAAGTGCAAGTGCCATCTTATCAGATATGCCTTTGTATATCACTGAAGATCATTTTGCATAATGCTGCTATCATGGCAGATAGACTTAAAAAATCATTGTAAGGTCGCATTTGTACAGTGCTGCAATCATGGCTGATAGGCTTTGAAAGATCAGTCAAGATCATACTCGCACGTATTGCTATCTTGTTAGACAAACTTACAAGATCCATTAAGATCACGTTCGCATGGGCTGCTATCGTGGCAGATAGGCTTGAAAGATTACTTGGGATCGTACTCGCATAAGCTGCTATCGTGGCAGATAGGCTTAGAAGATCAATTAAGATCATTTTCGCATGAGCTGCTATCGTGGCAGATAGGCTTAGAAGATCAATTAAGATCGTTTTCGCATAGGCTGCTATCGTGGCAGATAGGCTTAGAAGATCAATTAAGATCGTTTTTGCATAGGCTGCTATCGTGACAGATAGGCTTAGAAGATCAATTAAGATCGTTTTCGCATAGGCTGCTATCGTGGCAGATAGGCTTAGAAGATCAATTAAGATCGTTTTCGCATAGGCTGCTATCGTGACAGATAGGCTTAGAAGATCAATTAAGATCGCATTCGAGTAAGTTGCTATCGCGACGGATAGGCTTTTTCTAACAGTAATAATAAACTAAATGAAGCAATATAAACAGCTAGAAGTATAAAGCTCTTCTCATTTGGGAGAATTCTTTTATTATAGCACTCTCATATGGGAGAGATGAGATTACAGTTCTCTCATATGGGAGAGAAGATGTGCAAATCATAGCTATACAGAGTATAAGGCAACGTTGGGGTTGAGGTCGTTCCGTGCAACCTCTGTATGCTGCAGTAGCCACTGTCAAAGACTTCTGTGACTTCAAAGGGCCCTTCCCAATTGGCTGCGAACTTTGGGTGAGCCGCCTCTCGCATGCAATGGTCAGATGCGCGCAAGACCAAATCTCCAACTGCGAAATCTCTACGTTGGACTGTTTTATTGTACGCACGAGCAATCCTTTCTTGATACTGTTTGTTGGTCCTTTTAGCTTGTTATCGCTTTTCTTCTAGCAGGACCAAGTCATGGTCGCGTTGATTGTCGTACAATGCATGGAAAGCCAATCTTGCAGAGTTAGCCTTTACCTCCGCTGGTACCACATCCTCAGCTCCATAGCATAGAAGGAATGGTGAGACCCCTGTGGGTGTCCTTGGAGAAGTCTGGTAAGCCCACAGGGCTATGCTCAAGGAATCAGCCCACTTCTTGTGGTCATCTGCGACCATCTTGCTCAAGATCTTCAACAGCGTCTTGTTGGTTGCTTCTGCTTGCCCATTCCATTTCGGGTAGTAGAGGGTGGAGCATATCTGCTTGATGTTGTATTCTGCTAGCTTCGCAGCCACCTGGCGATTAACAAAAGGAGTGCCATTATCTAAAAGGATGGTGTTGGGAATATGATGTTTTCTTGGTTGAAATGGACCACAGCTAGCGCATTTGCCGTCTTTAGTGGTATCGCTTCTACCCATTTGGTGAACAACTCAGTCGCGGTGAGAATGAAGTGATTCCCATGCGAGGTTGGTCGAATGGGACCAATAAAATCCAGAGCCCATGTGTGAAACGGACATGGTGTTCCTACAGCAGGAGCGTGCACTAGATTTCCTTTAAATTGACACTCCTGGCAGCGTCGTACTTTGGCGCGGCAATCAGCCTCCATCGTGGGCCAGAAATATCCAATTGAGAGGAGTTGTCTGCATAACTTCGCACCCCCTGGTGTTCCACCTGATGAGAAAGGTCCATCACTTCTTGTGCTTCGCTAAAGCAGGTTTTCTTGTACCACATATCGGGATGCCATCCTCCTCAGTTTCTCAGCTTCTTTTCTTGATTCCGGTACAGTACCCTGAGTGAGAAAATCAAAGAGTGGTTTCCTCCAATCCGCATCATCATTGGTCAGAGCAATGAGTAAAGAATCTTTGATCAGTGCGCAACTCTCGCACTTTCCTTGTATCAGTGCTGCGGCCATTGACATGTCTGGCCAGTGAATGCCATATCTCTGAGCTTTCCGATAGATTGACACGTCGCTTTCCCCGCAAGCATGTTGATGGATCTTTTCTAACAGCAGCAGTCCTTCTTGCTCGGAGACGCATCGCATAAGTATTCCGCCGGGGCCCTTGTAATAGAGGGTGTTATCATGTATGCAATACCCCTTTGTGGATGCCCAATTCTCGCTGATCGTGCCTTCTGCGATGGCCCGTAAGATTGACTTTCTCCTGTCCGCGTCATCCATGCATTCATCATCGCACGCGTCTTCTGCTAACGCCGACGATGTTCGCACTTCAATAGAAATTCTCGCAGGACATTTGTCCGTGCTAACCTTCGATCCCAAAGTAGCCAAAGCGTCTGCATGCCTGTTATCTTCTCGGGGCTTGTGCTCGTACCTAACGTCGCAGAATTGTTTCACCAGTTTTTGAACCAAGGTCCGGTAGGACAGAAGATTTATCTCCTTCAAACCGTACTCGCCCGAGGCTTGCTTGACAATTAGCTTGGAGTCCCCCATGACCGTCAAGTTGCTTACTTCCAAAGCTTTCGCTGCACGAAGTCGCGCAATGAGAGCCTCATATTCTGCTTCATTATTGGTGACTGCGAAGTCAAGCTTTGCGGACATCTGTATGACCTCCCCATCTGGTTTGGTTAAGACTATCCCAATGCCTCCGCATTTCCTTGTTGACGAGCCGTCAAAATGGAGCGTCTAGTAGGGCACATCGACTGCATAGATTTCAGGTCCTTCAAATTCTTCTTCAATCATAGGCTCATAACTGTTATCTGGGAACTGCGCCAACAAATCCGCCACCGCCTGCGACTTGATCGCTCGCGGTCGCACGCATGTGATATCGTATTGGGAGATGGTCATATACCATTTCGCCAATCTTCCCCCAGGAGTGGTGTGAGTCAGAAGATATCGTATGGGATCACTTTTTGTGACCACCACCACTTTGTGCGACGCAAAGTAGTGTCTCAACTTCTCTATTACAAAGAATAGGGCAAGGCAATGACGCTCGATGTCCGTGTACCTTGATTCTGCGGGCTGCAAGATGCGAGAGATGTAGTAGATGGGCCTTTCTTGACCCTCGTACTCCTGAGCCAAAAGTGCTCCTATGGACTTCCTCGTTGACGTCAGATACAACAAAAGCGGTGATCCTAATTGAGGCGCGACCATTATTTTTGAAGACGTCAGCAGCTCCTTTAGTTTACCGAACGCAGCTGCGTGCTCCAGAGTCCAGCTGTATGCGGCATCTTTCCTGAGGAGATCACTGAAACAGCAGGTAATTTCGGCAATCGCTAGGATGAATCTCCGCAGATATGATAGCTTTCCCAAGAACGTTTTCAAGGCTCTTTGGTTATGTGGCGGAGTCATGCTGGTGATGGCTGATACTTTCGCAGGATCAGGCTCGATTCCTTGGCGATGCACTACGCATCCCAAGAAATTCCCTGATGTTACTCCGAATGCGCACTTCATGGGGTTCATCTTCAGTTGAAAGCGTCTGCATCTATTGAACACTTTCCGCAAATCTGCCAGGTGATCTGCGTCCTGCTTGGATTTAACCACGAGGTCATCCACATAAAATTCCACTTCCTTGTGCATCATGTCGTGGAACAGGGCCATCATAGCCCGCTGATAAGTTGCACCTGCGTTTTTGAGACCGAAAGGCATCACCGTATAGTTGAATACCCCACTGAGGTGATGAACGCGGTTTTCCGCGCATCTTCAGGGTCCATCTTGATCTGATTGTACCCGCTGAAGCCGTCCATGAAACTGAACATGCGATGACCCGCTGTCGAATCAATAAGCAGATCAATGTTGGGGAGCGGAAAGTCGTCCTTGGGGCAGAAACGATTGAGATCCCGGAAATCCACGGAGATGCGAAGCTGTCCGTTCTTCTTTACCACTGGCACAATGTTGGCCAGCCATGTGGGATGGTGATTCGGCTCTATGAACTTGGCGTCCAGGAGTTTGACGATCTCCTGTTTAATCTTCACGTTAAGCTCCGGCCTAAAGCTTCTTGTGCTCTGCTTTACCGGCTTAGACCCCGGAATGATGTCTAAACGGTGCATGGTGATACTTGTGTCCAGACCGGGCATCTCATCATACTCCCACGCGAACACTGTTGGAATTGTGCCCTAGAGGCAATCAATTAATTGTGACATTTATGGATTTACGATTCAATATGCTATCGATATGGAGATATGTTAACATGAATGAAGTCCTTAGAATATAAGTGTTATATTCTTAAATATCCCTAGTCGATTATAATGATTAATAGGACAATCATCTATAGACTAGTATGGGGTTCGATTGATATGGAGATATCATGATCCAACACATGGGTATGCATTAGGAGTAATGGCATACTGGATTGACCCATCTCCGAGAAGGATACATACACGTTATGTTAAGTCACAAGCGCTTCTCGCGGTGCAACGGTATTGTCATGTAACCCTCTTTTTGGAGTTTCAATAATCAACAGAAATCAATAATGAAAATCAACGACCCCCAGACTAGGTAAAAAACTAGATAAACAACGGACCCCAGACTAAAAATCAAAATGAAAATTAATTGAAATATGAGAGATAGAGAAGGGTTTACGATTCAACTTACACGATTTCGAGAGATAGAGAAGGGTCGACGATGGTGTACGTTTGATGGAGAAGGGTCGACAATGGCGATTCAGCTTTCTTGTGGATTCTGGGTGGACCGCTCCACCATTTTCTCTCCATTCTCTCTTCTCATCTCTTCTCTTCTCTTTCTTTTCTCTCTACTCTCAGTGCAGTAACGATGTGAAGGGTTTCATTCCCCAGACCTAGGGTTTTTTTCTCTTCTGGCGGGGGCTATGCAAATTTTTGCCCCAAATTTTGGCAGAAAAATCAAACAATTTGGTGTAAAAATTAACATATACAGCGAGATATCTAGTTGTATAATATGGTAACTAACGGCGTTAACTAATCTCGCCGTTTCTACTAAAGATTGTTTACCTGGATAATGAAATGACGCCGTTACTAATAATTTGTCGCCGTTAATAATAAAAGTATTAACGAAGATCTTTTTTCTCGTCGTTTTTGTTAGAACTCTTGTCGTTTATGCTAAACTATATACGGGGCCACTATTTTGTCGCCTTAAAAGACAGTTTTAAGAGAGAATATTAAATATTGCCGTTTTTGATACAATAAACAGCGACAATTACTCTTGCCGCGCGAATTTTAGTATATTTTTACCATTTTGTGTTCATTTCTAGTAGTGAAAAACTTGAAACACAAAAAAAACTTACCTTTTTCTCCCCCTAAACCAATGCTTCCTTGTTTAACATACCCAGTTGTAATATCAGGATTGTGAATCTATCTTCTGGCAATGGTTTAGTGAAGATATCTGCAAATTGCATGTTAGTAGGCACAAATTTAAGTAACACATCACCTTTCTCCACACGATCTCTTAAGAAGTGGTGTCTGACATCAATGTGCTTAGTCCTTGAATGATGCACATGGTTCTTTGTAATTGAGATTGCACTAGCGTTGTTACACTTTATAGTAATATCTCTTAAATGAAAAACCAAGTCTCTCATTTGCTGAGCTATCCACATCACTTGTGAGGAACACCTCCAGCTGTTATGTATTAAGCTTCTGCTGTTGATAATGCTATTGAATTTTGCTTCTTAGAATGCCAGCTTATCAGGGATGATCCAAGGAATTTGCAACACCCTGAAATGCTTTTTCTATCAACTTTGTAACATGCAAATTCGTCATCGGAATAGTCACACAAGGAGAAGTTAGATATTTTAGGATACTAAAGCCCTAAGTCTTTGGTACCATTGAGATATCTAAAGATTCTTTTGATAGCCCCTAAGTGTGATTCTTTAGGATCATCTTGGAATCTAGTACACATACTAACACTAAACATGATGTTTGGCCTGCTAGGAGTAAGATAGAGAAGTGAACCAATCATACCTCTGTACTCTTTCTAGTTCACAGTCTTACCATTTTGATCCTTTTCTAAGGACAATGTGGAACTCATGGGAGTTTTGGATACCTTGGATTGAGACATGTTATACTTGTTCAACAAATCATTTGTATGCTTGTTCTGATGTAGATTTTTTTTTTTCATTTGATGTACATGAAGTTCAAGAAATAAATTTAGCTTTCCCATGAAGCTCACCTCAAATTTCCAGCTCATAAGACTTGAGAAATCTTTTGTAAGATAAGCATTAGTAGTACCAAATAGAATATCATCAACATATATTTGTACTACAAGAATATCTTTTCTCATGAGTCTTAATGAAAATGGTTTTGTCAACTAATCCTCTTTTGAAACCATTTTCAAGTAAAAACTGATATAATCTTCATACCAAACCCTTGAAGCGTGTTTCAAACCATAAAGAGCTTTGTCAAGTTTATAAAAATAATTTGGTAAAAACATCACCTTAAAACCAGGAGGTTGAGCAGCATAAACTTCTTCTTCCAGATAACCATTCAGAAAGGCACACTTAACATATGTTTTTAAAACAATTTGATGTTCTCGAGAGATGGAAATGCAAGTAAAATTCTTACTGCATCTAACCTGGAGACAGGAGCAAAAGTCTCCTCATAGTAAATACCTTTTTACTGGTTGTAGCCTTGAGCTACCAATCTAGCTTTATTTCTAACTACCTTACCATTTTCATCCAACTTGTTTCTGAACACCCACCTTGTTCTCATGACAGACTGATCTTTGGGAGGAGGAACTAGATTCCAGACTTTATTCCTCTCAAATACATTGAGTTCAGAATGCATTGCAATACTCTAGGCTTCTTCTTGTAATGCTTGCTTCACATTCTTAGGTTCTACAAGAGACACAAAAGCATTAAAAGCACACAAGATCTTCAACTGAGATCTTGTTTGTGTACCAGTGGTTGGATCAGAAATGATGTTGTCTATTGGATGTGCTTATAGATATTTGAACTTCTTTCTTGGTGTCCAGGGTTCTGGTTCTGTAGGAAGCTTGTCAGGGCATTGAGAGCTAGATGCAGTGGCTTGACCACTTTGTGTTACTTGTGGTTCTGTTTCAAGGATTTGAGAGCCACTTTCAAGGATTTGAAAATATTTTCCCTTTTTTCCCGCAAGTTAGCTTTAGAACCATCTTTTGGATCAGCTTCATCCCCATGCTTGTTGAAACTCAAGTCTGCGAAACCATCACTTAAAGAACCATCATAGCCTTCATAAAAAATAACATGAATACTTTCCTCAACAAGCTTGGTTCTTTTATTTTGGACCTTGTAAGCTTTGCTTGTCAAGGAGTAACCAAGAAAGATACCTTCATCACTCCTGGCATCAAATTTGCCAAGATTATCCTTACCATTGTTGTGAACATAACAGGTACAGCCAAAAGGTTTGAAATAAGAGATGTTGGGCTTTCTCCATTTTAATAGTTCATAGAATGTCTTCTTCAGAATAGGCCTAATCAGGCACATGTTCAAAAGATAGTTTGCTGTATTTACAGCCTCTGCCCAGATGAATTTTGGCAATTTATTCTGCAGAAGCATTGTCCTAGACATGTCCTCTAGTTTCTGGTTCTTTATTTTTTACTACACCATGCTATTAAAGAGTTCAAGGAACAGTGAAATAATGAGAGATACAAAACTTAGCACAAAATAAATCAAACTCAAGTTGATCAAATTCTCTGCCATGATCACTTCTTATAGAAGCAATAGGCAGGTTGTCAAAGTTTGAAACTCCTTAGAAAGCTTTAAAAATTCAGATAGAGCTTCAAACTTGTCTCTGAGAATTATTACCCAAGTAAATCTAGAGTAATCATCTACAATAATCAGCATATATCTCTTACCCTTGGAGTAAGGACTCTAATAGGATCACATATATCCATATGCAGTAATTCAATGGGTCTAGAAGTCTTACAAAGTTCTTGGGCTTGAATGAACTTCTTGTTTGTTTACCTTCAACACAAGATTTGCGTACCTCTTCATCTTTGAACATGGTTGATGGTAATCCTCTAACTAGGTCTTTGGAAACAAACTTCGTTCAAAGTATGCAAGCTGGTGTGTCCAAGCTTTCCGTGCTGAAGCGTCGAATAATTTTTCAAGGCCCTGAGGCACTTCTGACTCTCTCCTTCAACTTTGTTAGTATTCAAATATAAACATTGTTTGACCTTGAAGCAGTGAGAATGCAAAATCTAGATTTCTCATTTTTTCACCACACATTTCTCCTTGTAAAAAATAACCTTCTTTCCATTATCACATAATTAGGATATACTGAGCAGATTAAAATTCAAACCATCACTAAATATACATCTGATATAGAGTTTTCAGAATAAAAACCAACTTTACCAATACATAAGATGTTGCATTTTCCCTTGTCACCAAGTGTTATTGTTCTGACGAGATTTCTTAACGCGTATGCGCAAGTGCACGGTCAAGTATTATAGGGGTGGCATTTCAACCCCGAGTTATCGATCCCACGAGGACAGACTTTAGATTATCTAATTAGTTACCGAATTTGGAGTACCGTACAGGAGGAAAGATTTAATTGATTTAAGAAGTGAAATAACATCTATGCTAATATTTTGTATTTTTTTTTTCTATTTTTAATAAATAGATATGGAAACTAGGCGATCTCTAGATCATCTAGGGCTGTTGACGATTTTCGGATTATCTGAGTAACACGTTAATGCTATCCTAATCAAGTCGGGTAATAGGCTATAACAATCTCCTGTCGGTCTCATGTCATTTTACGTCTCGGTTGACTACAATCTCCTCTCAGTCTGATGTTGTCTACCGGTCCGTTCTAGCAGGTCATTTACTGGTACGATAACGGGTCCTGTCGGTCCACCGTTTCACGGAACAGCTAAATAATCCTACCAAATCTACCCACACTAGGCCAATCCTAACACTTTCCCTTTTCGGTCTCGGTGATTCGGAATTGTTGTCCAAGTTCTCTTCACAATTAGGTTGAGTCACTGTCGTGCACTCATCTAATTAACTAGTACGTCCGGGTAGCTACTCCATTCATACTAAAGATTAAGCATAGAACAAGAACGATTGAATTAGAACGAGATTAACTTTAAGCATGAATTAACTTGATGAACCAAACCCTAGTTTATGAACATTTGATCTTCTCCTAAACGTGTCAATAGTATAGGATTACTAACAATAATCAAAAACTAACATTGATTCAACAAGATGAAATCAAATACGCTTGAAACTAGATTCAATCCGGAAAAGTATCATCTACATAAACCCTAGGCTCTCATAGAGACGCCTAGAAAAACTTCTAGCTAATAAAAATCAACCAAACAAAGTGCAATAGTTTCTCCATACAAGATTTGAAAGAAGAAGACGAAGATGAAACCTAGAGCTTCAATGGAGGAGGAGTCCTCCTCTTGAACGTCTGTCCCTTGCTTCTTCCCCCGTTGGTAGAGTTCTTCTCGAATCAATCTCCTCAATTAATTGTAGTTGTAGGGTATTAATTATTTCCAAATTAGGTTTTGTAAATAATAAACCCCCAAAACTACGTAGTTTAGATCAAGTAGGAGACAACCCGTGCCTCTCTTTTTTTTCCTTCGTCCGTGTAGTTTTTACTTCAGCAGATCGCACGATCTCCTTTAAGCTGATCGTGCGATCTGCTTCTCCTTTGCCTCAGATCGCACGAAATATTACTAAGGACCAAGTCTGATCGCACGATCTGCAATATCAAGTCGTGCGACATGACTAACTGATCGCACGATTATACACTAAGATCGTGATAAAAGTGAGTTTGCTCAATTTTCTTCTCCGAATTTTTTCTAAGTCTTGCTCCAGATCGCGCGACCTCAGTTTTGCTGATCGTGCGATCTGCTGAACTTCTTTTTCTTCTCTCCAATCCTGAGCTTTGTCTCAATTTCTGAAGTTCGTTTCTCCTCTTCGTTCAGTCTCCGAGCCTCCGACACATGAGAATCACAACACTAATACACCGGGTGTAAAATATGACATTTACAACTCAAATAAACAAGAAAAAACCCGAATTTGACAATTAACGCTACAAAGCTCAACTTCACAATTCCTCCATATTCATAGTGTAAAACTAACATATTTTACCCGGATATCACACAAAACGATAGTTAAAAGGTGCAAAAATATAACTCTAATACAGAGTTATCATATTCCTTCTGCTCTTTGCTCTTGGTGACAACCTGCAAACACATTCACTGCCTTACCCAGCTGTTAGACCAAGTGTGAAATTTGAATTCATGTTCAGGGTCAATGTTGATGAATTAAAATTGCATATTTTAGTATGTTAACGAACTCTTCTTAACTTGCTAATATGTGTAATTTATCTATTTTATCTCTCTTTCTAGTCTTATGCTTGTTTTCGTAGTTTTGGTTGTTTTCTCTCATTTTGTAGGCAAAGAAGTGATTTAGAACGCAAGGGGATAGCTTGAATGAGGAATTTGAAAGCTTAATTTGAAGAAGTCAAGTGATAACGAGGCTAAAGTTGAAGACAAAGCAAGAATTAGCAAGTTAAAGGGAGGTTTCAAGGGTTTAAATGAAGAGAGCAAGGGAAGATAGAGGCCAAACATGAAGATTTAGAAGCCAAGAGGCCACATTACAAGGCCAAAGTTGCATCTATGGGGTTATTTGAGAAGAAACTAACGGAAGTGGGGCTTAAATGCAAGTTTTGAAACGTTTTAATGGCTTATTTGAAGGATACTTAACGGAATCGGGGTCAAAATGCAAGGTTCTAAAGTTTCTAAGGACTTGAAAGATGACTTTTTAACGGATTGGGGGTCAGATTGCCATTTTCAGAAGGTTTTAAGTTAGAGCCGGGGTACTTTAAAACATAACAGCGAGATTGGGGGGAGCCGGGTGCAAATTTCACTATGACAGCTCATCTTTCTCACGCGTATTTCCTCACTCTCTCTCCCCGACTGCAGCGTGAAACACAAGAAGCCATGGACGACCTGCCAAAGCTTCGACGAAGCCCAAAGACACCTCAAATCGCAACGAAATCAAGCCAAATCGGGTGCAAAATACTCCTCAGCCCAAGGCCTCTCTAGTGCACCTCTCAATTTGGCCCAAACCGCAGTGAAGAGAAAAGCCCTAAATCTACTAGGGTTCATGAAGCTTCTGCAAATCAACGAAGGAGGAGCTCTGAGATGAATTGGAGGGTGGGGATACATTCTTGGAGGCTAAGGAAGCTCAAATACAAGTCTATATAAGATGGGTTGAAGAGATGGAAAAGGGGGGGACGAACACGCTTCATGCTAGGCCGAATTTCTGTCTCTCTCTCTTCTCTCTCGGTTCTAAACCGTTTCTGGGTTTGTGTTGGTGATTCCGAGCTCGTTCCGAGCTAACACGGAGCCAACAACAGCCATAGGAGGGAGAGGCAGGTCTGGGTTCGATTTGGGGCTGTTTTGGAGCACCGTTTTGGTCACTATTTTGAGTTTAGTTGCTAATTAGTTGATAAATCCTGTTAGATTAGTTGTTAATAGTTGGTTTTGTGGAGTTTGGAATCAAGTTGTAGTAGTTTGAATCAAGTATTGGTAACTTTGTTCTTCATTTTGGGCATTTGAAGCAAGTTCTTGAGTTGAAACTTGAATTTGATGAAAATGTTCATGAATATGCTTGATATCTCTTGTGTTGCTTGGTTCTTGGATATGAGTAGCTAGATTTATTGTTGGTTGAAGTTGATGAATCTAGGTGTGTTGGGTATGGATTCAATTGTTAAATCAATGAGTTGAGAAGTTCCTCTTGTGATTCATGACTCAACAAGTGTTGGAATACAAATCCGATTTGTAGCTTCATCTTGTATGTGGATTCATGCTTGAATACACATACTTGATAGTTGATACAACTTAGTTTTGGATTCCACTAGTGTTCCTCATGAATCATACTTGAATTTGACATTAGAATCCATACATATCCTTGTAATATCATTTGGGTGTTGGATTCATGCACAACACTCCTAGATGATTCAACTAAGACCAACTCTTCTCTCAAATTCTACAAACTCTTCTCAAATTTTGGATTCCCTTTAAAGTAGTTGCTTAGTTTCTTGGAATTGTTCAACAAATACCCTTGCTCCATCAAGTTTGCTTGGTGGGTTTTGAAGCTTGGCTAGCTATAAAGCCTTTGGGAAACTTGGTTTTGTTAGTTTAGTTAGTCGCTTAGTAAGTTCACTAGTTAGCTTAGAGTGTTTAAATCTCCTACCCAATCCTTGTGGAAATCGACCCCGTTCTTACTCGGGTACTACTTAGAACGATATTCCTATACTTGGGAATTATCGATTCAACAAGTTTTTGGCGCCGTTGCCGGGGATTGGTGCTAAGAGACTCACTCTTTAGCTACTTTCTTGTTTTGCTCGTTTTTATTTTTAGATACGCTTGAAGAAAAATTCCGGGTTCATTTTTGAACTTTGGAACCAAAAAAGCGAAAAGTAAAAAATCACAAAAACATACTCCTAGCTTGTGTTGGGCAACCCTCTTGAACTTAATTTGAGCTTGGGTTGCATGAGTGTGTGGCAACGTGATAGTACTCATAGATTGCATCGCACTTTATTTGAAGAAGAGGGTAGAAATCCCTTTAGTGAAAATACTTCTACTAGTGATAGTAGTAGTTTAGCCCAATCCAACGATTCTAGCTCTCTTAATAGCTTTGAAATCATGGATGGAGATGATGGGCATAGTAGCAACAATGAGATGATGCCATTTCGCTCACTAAGAGATTTGATGCATCCATCTCGACAAAGCTCACCATCTTGCTTTGTGTTTCCATTAAATGAAAGAAACTTTGATGTCAAACCGGGCACAATTCAACTTCTTCCCAAGTTTCATGGCCTAGAGTCCGAGAGTGCTTACTCTCATCTTAAGGATTTCAACGATATTGCCTCAACGGTTAATTGCAATGGTGTCTCTAGTAACACCATAAGGCTTAGATTGTTTCCTTTCTCTTTAAAGGACAAAGCCAAGGCATGGCTTCATTCCTTGAGACCTAGGACCATAGGCACTTGGGAAGAGTTAGAAAAAGAGTTTCTTAAGAAATTTTTCCCTACTTACAAAACAAATGCCATAAAAAGGCAAATTGTTACTTTTTTGTGCTAAGGAGGGAGAGCCACTTCCCCAAGCTTGGGAACGCTTCAAGGATCTCCTCATTGCTTGCCCTCACCATGGATTTGAGACATGGAGGTTAATTAGCTCCTTTTATGATGGTTTGCCATGCGACCATAAGCACACAATTGAATCCATGAGTGGGGGAGATTTTTTCACAAAAGGTGAAGATGAGGGTTGGGATTGTATAGATGAAATTTGTGAGAAAGTCCAATCTTGGGACATTAGTGAGCCTTCTAAGGATGCTAACTCTAAGCCTAAGGGTACTATGTATCAACTTAAGGCTAAGAGTGAGGCATTGTGCTCATTTTGTAGTGATAACTCTCATGAGTTGAACAAATGTCCCGATTTTCTAAGAGCCCAAGAGCTCATGGGTGAGCAAGTGAATATGTTAAATTCTAACAATTATAGGAAACCCTATAATAACTCACCCCACTCGGAGACATACAACTCCAATTGGAGGAATCACCCAAATTTCTCATGGAGACAAGGCCAAGACTCTCAAGTAAACCCTTCTAGCTCCACTTATGTTCCTCCTAACAAAAGGAGTATGGAAGAGACCTTTGAGCAATTTATGGCTTCTCAAAACCAAACCAACCATGATTTGAGGAAGTCCAACCAAGAGTTGCAAAACTCTAACCAAGAGTTGAAAAATGCTTTAGCTAGGTTGGAGTCTACCATAAATGCTCAAGAGAAGGGAAAATTCCCATCTCAACCTCAACAAAACCCTAGGGGCCAAAGCTTTAACCATATGGAACATGCTAAGGCCATCACCGTTTTGAGAAGTGGGAAGGTTGTTGACAATGGACTTTCAAGTGGGGAGTCCAATGAAAATGAGGGAGAAGAGGAGTGTGAGAAGAGTGATGACCAAGAGAAAGTTGTCGACTCACAAGAGTCATAAAGTAGTCTTGATAAGGGGAAACAAGTAGTGGAAGAAAGTGAGGAAGTTAAGGTTCCTCCACCATTTCCCCAAAGACTTTTAGCCTCTACTAAGAAAGCTAGCAACAAAGATATCCTTGAGACATTCCAAAATGTCAAGATAAATATCCCTCTCTTGGATGCTATCAAGCAAATTCCGGCTTATGCCAAGTTTCTCAAGGATCTTTGCACTTTCAAGAGAACTCTTCAAGTGAGAAAGAAGGCTTTTCTCACCGAGCAAGTGAGCTCAATTCTCCAAAATAATCTCCCTCCCAAGTATAAAGATCCGGGTTCACCTACTATCACTTGCACCATTGGAGATCATAAAATTCACAACTCTTTATTAGATTTGGGTGCAAGTGTAAACCTCCTTCCATACTCGGTGTATGAGAAGTTGGGGTTGGGTGAGTTGAAACCCACAAGAGTGACTCTACAATTGGCGGATAGGTCCACTAGAGTCCCTAGAGGTATCATTGAGGATGTCTTGGTTCAAGTGAACCAATGTTATTATCCGGTGGATTTTATAGTTTTAGACACCTCCCCTTTGGCTAGTGGCACTTCATCCATTCCTATTATTTTAGGAAGACCATTTCTTGCTACTTCTAATGCAATAATAAATTGTAGAAGTGGTATGATGAATATTACATTTGGGAACATGACGTTAGAGCTTAATATTTTTAATGCATGTATTCACCCAAGCTCACAAGATGATGATGATATTTGTGAAGTGAGTTGGGTAGAATCATGTGTTGAAGATATTTATACTCTAGCTACATGTTCCAATGATTCAAGTGAGCTCACTTTGGAAGAATTGGAATTTTTGTATGATGATAACACTCCCCTTTCATCTCTTCTTATGGAAGAAGAATTTGATTTTGATGAAGGGGAGAGACTCTTTGGCCAACTTGACCAAATCATTGAGTCGACTCATGAGCATTCTAGTGTTGATAGTGAGTTGCAAGGAAGTGAGATGATACCTCCCATTGAGAGGGTTCCACCAATTTGTGAGTTGAAACCCCTTCCTTTAGATTTGAAATATGCATTTCTTGGGGTTAATGATACTTATCCTATTATCATCTCATCTTCTCTTGATGTTGAGCAAGAAAAGAGGTTGCTTGAAGTTTTGAAGGATTACAAGGGTGCCATAGGATGGTCCATTGAGGATATTAGAGGCATTAGTCCTTCCATTTGCACCCATAGAATTCATTTAGAGGAAAATGCCAAAACTTCAAGGGAGCATCAAAGGAGGTTAAACCCTCACATGCAAGAAGTTGTGAGAGCCGAGGTGCTCAAGTTGTTGGATGCGGGTATGATCTACCCCATCTCGGATAGTAAATGGGTAAGTCCTACCCAAGTGGTCCCTAAAAAATCGGGGGTCACCGTTGTGGAAAATGAGAAGGGTGAACTTGTGACCACTAGAGTTCCTACTAAGTGGCGGATGTGCATTGATTATAGAAAATTAAATGCCGTCACTAGGAAGGATCACTTCCCCCTTCCATTTATAGATCAAATGTTGGAAAGGTTAGCGGGGCATGATTTTTATTGTTTTTTAGATGGCTACTCGGGTTATAATCAAATTGCCATAGATCCAATGGACCAAGAGAAAACCACTTTCACTTGTCCATTTGGAACATTTGCTTATATGAGGATGCCTTTTGGTTTGTATAATGCCCCGGCTACTTTCCAACGTTGCATGCTAAGCATATTTTCGGACATGGTAGAAAAATGCATGGAAGTTTTTATGGATGATTTTTCGGTGCATGGAAACTCATTTGATACTTGTCTTGGAAATCTTGAGATGGTTTTGAGAAGATGTGAAGAAAAGAATTTAGTTTTAAATTGGGAAAAATGTCACTTTATGGTTAGGCAAGGAATTGTTTTGGGTCATGTTATTTCCTCTCATGGTATTGGTGTAGACAAGGCTAAAGTAGATGTGATTTCTAATCTTCCACCTCCTAAATGTGTTAAGGATGTTAGATCTTTCCTAGGTCATGCGGGATTTTATAGGAGATTTATCAAGGACTTTAGCTCACTTGCTAAGCCCTTGAGCAATCTCCTTCAAAAGGAAAATTCATTTGAGTGGTCTAGTGCATGCCAAGAGGCCTTTGAAAAGTTGAAGAATTTATTGGTAACGGCCCCTATCATGCAACCACCCAAATGGACTCTTCCTTTTGAAATCATGTGTGATGCTAGTGACCATGCGGTTGGTGCCGTTTTGGGTCAAAGAGGTGAAGATAAGAAACCACATGTTATCTATTATGCAAGTAAAACTTTGAATGATGCTCAATTAAATTATTCCACTACGGAAAAAGAGCTTTTGGCCATGGTGTTTGCCATTGAAAAATTTAGGCCGTACTTGCTTGGTTCAAAAGTGCTTGTCTACACCGACCATGCCGCCTTGAAATACCTTTTCACAAAGAAAGATTCCAAACCTCGTTTAATCCGTTGGGTACTTTTGCTTCAAGAGTTTGATATTGAAATCAAGGATAAACGAGGTGTGGAAAATGTTGTGGCGGATCACTTGTCTAGGATTGACATTCCCAAGCCAAAAATCTCCTTGCCTATTCTTGAAACTTTTCCGGATGAACACCTCTTTGCCCTCTTAAATGTTCCTTGGTTTGCCGATATTGCTAATTATCTTGCTTGTGGAATTTTTCCGGAAAATTTAAAAGGGCAAGAGAAGTTGAGATTTGTGAGAGAGTGCCGGAATTTCTTTTGGGATGACCCTTACTTGTTTAAATATTGCCCGGATCAAATTATTAGAAGGTGCATCCCAAATGAAGAGTTTCATAGTGTTATTTCATTTTGCCATGAGTATGCATGTGGAGGCCATTTTTCGGCTAGAAAAACCGCCGCCAAGATTTTGCAAAGTGGTTTATATTGGCCTACTCTTTTTAGTGATGCATTTCATTTTTGCAAAGCATGTGATAGGTGCCAAAGGATGGGAGGGAATATTGGAAAAAGAAACATGATGCCCTTGAACCCCATTTTAATTATTGAAATATTTGATTGTTGGGGTATTGACTTCATGGGTCCATTTCCATCATCCTTTGGCAACCTATACATACTCTTGGCGGTGGATTATGTGTCAAAGTGGGTTGAAGCCATTCCTTCAAAAACTAATGATCATAGAGTTGTGATTAAGTTTCTTCAACACCACATTTTATCTCGTTTTGGCATGCCCCGAGCTATCATTAGCGATGAAGGGACACATTTTTGCAATAGGCCTTTTGAGAGCCTCATGAAAAAGTATGGGATTGTGCATAAAGTTGGCACACCATACCACCCACAAACTAGTGGGCAAGTGGAAGTTTCTAATAGGGAAATTAAAAGAATTTTGGAGAAAACGGTAAACCCAAATCGCAAAGATTGGTCTTTGAGGTTGGTTGATGCTCTTTGGGCTTATCGTACCGCTTACAAAACTCCCATTGGTGTGTCTCCATATAGACTAGTGTATGGTAAGGCATGCCATCTTCCGGTGGAGTTAGAGCACAAGGCCTATTGGGCTATCAAATTCTTGAATTTTGATCTTGCAAAAGCGGGGGAAGAAAGGAAGTTAAACTTGAATGAGTTAGAAGAGCTTAGAAATGAGGCTTATGAGAACACTAGGATCTCTAAGGCAAGGACAAAGGCTTATCATGACAAACATATTGTTCCTAAGTCTTTTGAGCCTAATCAAAAAGTTCTTCTCTTTAACTCAAGGATGAAACTCTTTGGAGGAAAGTTGAAATCAAAATGGAATGGTCCATATATTGTGAAGCATGTATATCCTTATGGGGCCATTGAAATTTTGAACCCCAAAAGTGGGGAAAGTTTTAAGGTGAATGGCCAAAGATTGAAACCATATGTTGAAAATTTTGAGGCCAAGGTTGAGTCCATTTCTCTTATGGACCCAACCTACACTAACTAGTGTTCACCAAAAGTATCACCTTTGTAAATATTAGTTGTAGTTCTTTTGCTCTTGATTATTTTGTAGGTTGCTCTTGGAGGAGGACTTATGCTTGGTGGCCAAGAAAGCGAAAAATGAGGTCCATCTATCCCTTGTCTTTTATATGAATTTGTTTGCTCTTCCATTGTTCTCACACATTGAGGACAATGTGATATTTTAGTTGGGGGGTGGAGTAGATTTTATTTCTTGCTTAAATGGTTACAAGTATGCTTTTTCTTCATTAGTGATTTACATAAAAAATACAAAAAAAATGAAAAAAATGAAAATCCAAAAAAAATTAGAAAAATTGAAAAAAATAAATATATATGTGAATCTTTCATGAGAAGCATCACTCTTTCCCCGTGTCAAACCATAGATATTTTTTTATTCTTCTTTATTTGGTAGTTTTATTTTCACCTTTCATCTTGAATCTAGATTTTATAGCTTTATTGAGTCTTAGGAAGTTATAGTTGAGTCACTTATTTTGAAAAAAAGAAAAAAAAAAGTGAAAATTAAAAAAAAAATATAAAAAATGAGAAAAAGTGAAAAGGGGGAATTTTAGGAAGCTAAATGTTTTCAAAAAAATGAGATTTCTTAGTCCATGTTCTTTTTATTTTTATTTTAGAAAGGAATTCTTTGCTTATACTCAATACATCTACACCAATATCCCACCTTCCGCGACATCATGCGTTCTCACAAAGCGACACACTAAATTTACGTTTCATGTTTAAGTCCTTCAAACTAAGTTGATCACATAAACTTTGACGTCTTCTACTTTTGATAAAGGGTGCATTTTCTAAAGCTATTTGAACTTCACAAAAAGATTTTTCTCTATTCGTTTTTGCGGTGGAAACTTGTAGCCCATTGGAGTGGTGGTTACCAATGACACCCCATGCGATGTCTAAGAAATAGAGGGGTGTCCGGGGATAATGTTACGTCACCACCTAGATAGCTCCCTTGGTTTAGCTTAAAAAGCCCACTCGCGTGTATATTCCTCTATTTTGTTGTGGGTCTTGGAGATCCTTGGATTTGAGGTTAAAAATAAAATGTTAATGCTATAAATTTCAAAAAAAAAAAAAAAAAAAAAAAAAAAAAAGATAAATCGCACCGCCTACCAAAAATCCACAAAAGGATCATACAAGCCCACAACCACATCTCCCCTTCTTAAAATTTTTTGTTCAAAGCTTTGGAAGTCCATCCTACATGGGTGCTTTTGAATAAGTATGAGAATGTCTAGTTTCTTGTGATCCTTATTTTTGAAGGCATACTTTCTCGCAAATTGGACTTAATTTAACGAGTTTTGTAGTTCGCATGAGTCACCTTCTACCAAACACCGCCCACATTTGTATGAGTATATGCTTAGACGTCCTTAGGCTTCTTTCTCAAACTTCTTGGACTTTGAGAATTTATTTGAGAAGACATTTATGCATTCTTCTTTTTCCCCCACAAAAAATATATAAAATTAGCTAGTAACTCTTAGTATTTTGTTTCTTTGAGTTCTCACTTAGGATAGATAATGTGTGTGTGCGTTTTTGTAAATATTTGAGTCTAGATTAGAATAGAGTCAAGCCTTGTCTAGTTGAGTGTGTGTCTCTCATGATTGATTTTTCACTAATACTACTTATATCGCTCTCTTTGCTCGAGGACGAGCAAAAGGCTAGTTGGGGGGTGTGTTGATGAATTAAAATTGCATATTTTAGTATGTTAACGAACTCTTCTTAACTTGCTAATATGTGTAATTTATCTATTTTATCTCTCTTTCTAGTCTTATGCTTGTTTTCGTAGTTTTGGTTGTTTTCTCTCATTTTGTAGGCAAAGAAGTGATTTAGAACGCAAGGGGATAGCTTGAATGAGGAATTTGAAAGCTTAATTTGAAGAAGTCAAGTGATAACGAGGCTAAAGTTGAAGACAAAGCAAGAATTAGCAAGTTAAAGGGAGGTTTCAAGGGTTTAAATAAAGAGAGCAAGGGAAGATAGAGGCCAAACATGAAGATTTAGAAGCCAAGAGGCCACATTACAAGGCCAAAGTTGCATCTATGGGGTTATTTGAGAAGAAACTAACGGAAGTGGGGCTTAAATGCAAGTTTTGAAACGTTTTAATGGCTTATTTGAAGGATACTTAACGGAATCGGGGTCAAAATGCAAGGTTCTAAAGTTTCTAAGGACTTGAAAGATGACTTTTTAACGGATTGGGGGTCAGATTGCCATTTTCAGAAGGTTTTAAGTTAGAGCCGGGGTACTTTAAAACATAACAGCGAGATTGGGGGGAGCCGGGTGCAAATTTCACTATGACAGCTCATCTTTCTCACGCGTATTTCCTCACTCTCTCTCCCCGACTGCAGCGTGAAACACAAGAAGCCATGGACGACCTGCCAAAGCTTCGACGAAGCCCAAAGACACCTCAAATCGCAACGAAATCAAGCCAAATCGGGTGCAAAATACTCCTCAGCCCAAGGCCTCTCTAGTGCACCTCTCAATTTGGCCCAAACCGCAGTGAAGAGAAAAGCCCTAAATCTACTAGGGTTCATGAAGCTTCTGCAAATCAACGAAGGAGGAGCTCTGAGATGAATTGGAGGGTGGGGATACATTCTTGGAGGCTAAGGAAGCTCAAATACAAGTCTATATAAGATGGGTTGAAGAGATGGAAAAGGGGGGGACGAACACGCTTCATGCTAGGCCGAATTTCTGTCTCTCTCTCTTCTCTCTCGGTTCTAAACCGTTTCTGGGTTTGTGTTGGTGATTCCGAGCTCGTTCCGAGCTAACACGGAGCCAACAACAGCCATAGGAGGGAGAGGCAGGTCTGGGTTCGATTTGGGGCTGTTTTGGAGCACCGTTTTGGTCACTATTTTGAGTTTAGTTGCTAATTAGTTGATAAATCCTGTTAGATTAGTTGTTAATAGTTGGTTTTGTGGAGTTTGGAATCAAGTTGTAGTAGTTTGAATCAAGTATTGGTAACTTTGTTCTTCATTTTGGGCATTTGAAGCAAGTTCTTGAGTTGAAACTTGAATTTGATGAAAATGTTCATGAATATGCTTGATATCTCTTGTGTTGCTTGGTTCTTGGATATGAGTAGCTAGATTTATTGTTGGTTGAAGTTGATGAATCTAGGTGTGTTGGGTATGGATTCAATTGTTAAATCAATGAGTTGAGAAGTTCCTCTTGTGATTCATGACTCAACAAGTGTTGGAATACAAATCCGATTTGTAGCTTCATCTTGTATGTGGATTCATGCTTGAATACACATACTTGATAGTTGATACAACTTAGTTTTGGATTCCACTAGTGTTCCTCATGAATCATACTTGAATTTGACATTAGAATCCATACATATCCTTGTAATATCATTTGGGTGTTGGATTCATGCACAACACTCCTAGATGATTCAACTAAGACCAACTCTTCTCTCAAATTCTACAAACTCTTCTCAAATTTTGGATTCCCTTTAAAGTAGTTGCTTAGTTTCTTGGAATTGTTCAACAAATACCCTTGCTCCATCAAGTTTGCTTGGTGGATTTTGAAGCTTGGCTAGCTATAAAGCCTTTGGGAAACTTGGTTTTGTTAGTTTAGTTAGTCGCTTAGTAAGTTCACTAGTTAGCTTAGAGTGTTTAAATCTCCTACCCAATCCTTGTGGAAATCGACCCCGTTCTTACTCGGGTACTACTTAGAACGATATTCCTATACTTGGGAATTATCGATTCAACAGTCAACCGTATTAGGTGGTCTAACCCCTTTAGGAACCCAAATCTTTTTTTACTTGGACCTTAAGTGGAAAAGGAAAAGTATTGCTCATAATGTGAGGTTCTCTTCTTGTAAAGGGACAAGTCATCTTAAAATGACCAATTTTGCTGCAATAATGACATTTTGGAAAAGATCTACTACTAGATTTCAAAAATCTAGTATTGTTCTTCCTTGGAAAATTTGGATTATATCCAATACCAGTCTTGTGAAGAGATTGCAGACTTCCTCCAAGAATTAAGTAGAGGTTTTGTTCAGAGCCAGCAAGTTTTGTCATAACCTTTTGAGAGACTTGAAGTTTCTTAGTAGGAGTGGTATCAGTCTTTGTCTGAGAAATTTGATGATTCTTGAACTGGCAAACTAGTTACAAATTTTATTTTGCTTGCTCACAAAGTTTCTCTTTTAAAGACTTGATTTCATTTAAGTAATCTACTTCATTCAGAAGCATAGTTTTTAAAATGGCAGAAAGCATAACTGAAGATTGAGACATAAGACTTTCACCATTACCTCAATGTTCTTATATGTGCTTTCATCATTCTTTGCCATTAGGAAAATATTGGCTTGATCTTCTTCATAATCTGATTTACTTGATGAATCAGAGTCACTCAAGACACAATAGATTTATTTCTTCTGTCATGGTTCGTCTTTTCAAATTGATTTATTTTCTTGTGAGGACAGTCTCTAATCAAGTGTCCTGTATTACCACACTCAAAGCCTTTCATAGTTTTATTATGATAATAGGATTTACCCTTGTAGTCCTTGCTACTTGAAGATCTGAATTCTCTGCTGAATTCTTTGTTTCTAAAGTTCTTTTTCAGATTCAGAATTCTTATCTAGGATTTGGAAATGAGAGCAAAAGGAACGTCGTCATAATCATCTTCTCTTTCAAGGCTCTGAGGCTGTTCAGTCTCTTTATCCTTCAGTGCCAGGTTTTTGACACTCTCTGGTAGTTCTCCATCAATTTCATTCATAGAGATCTCACGTGTGAGTAGCTTTCCCAGTAAATCGTCTAGAGAGAGGGAGGAAAGATCTTGAGCTTCTTCAATGGCTGTGGTTTTTTGTTCCTATTTGGCTTTGGGAAGACTTCTCAAGATCTTTCTGAATTTCTCTTCATTGGAAATGATGTTACCAATGACACCAGATTGTTGACAAACTTTAGTGAACCTTTTGAACATATCCTTGATGGATTCAACTCCATTCATCTTGAACAACTCATACTGTCAAAGGAAGATGTTGATCATAGTTTGCTTCACTTGGCTGGTTCTTTCAAAAGTCCCCACTAGTTTGTCCCATACATCCTTAGTAGTCTTGCAAGTGGAGAAGATGTGAGGTAATCTACTTCATTCAGAAGCATAGTTTTGTTCCTATTTGGCTTTGGGAAGACTTCTCAAGATCTTTCTGACTTTCTCTTCATTGGAAAATGATTTTACCAATGACACCAGATTGTTTACAAACTTTAGTGAACCTTTTGAACATATCCTTGATGGATTCAACTACATTCATCTTGAACAGCTCATACTGTCTAAGGAATATGTTGTTCACAGTTTGCTTCACTTTGCTGGTTCTTTCAAAAGTCCCCACTAGTTTTTCCCATACTTCCTTAGTAGTCTTGCAAGTGTAGAAGATGTGAGGTAATCTACTTCATTCAGAAGCATAGTTTTTAAAATGCCATAAAGCATAACTGAAGATTGAGACATAAGACTTTCACCATTACCTCAATGTTCTTATATGTGCTTTCATCATTCTTGGCCATGAGGAAAAGATTGGCTTGATCTTCTTCATAATCTGATTTACTTGATGAATTGGAGTCACTCAAGCCACCATAGATTTATTTCTTCTGTCATGGTTCGTCTTTTGAAATTGCTTTCTTTTCTTGTGAGGACAGTCTCTAATCAAGTGTCCTGTATTACCACACTCAAAGCAGTTCATACTTTTAGATTTATGATAAGAGGATTTACCCTTGTAGTCCTTGCTACTTGAAGATCTGAATTCTTTGCTGAATTCTTTGTTTCCAAAGTTCTTTTTCATATTCAGAATTCTTATCTAGGATTTGGAAATGAGAGCAAAAGGAACGTCGTCATAATCATCTTCTCTTTCAAGTATCTGAGGCTGTTCAGTCTCTTTAGCCTTCAGTGCCAGGTCTTTGACACTCTCTGGTAGTTCTCCATCAATTTCATTCATAGAGATCTCACGTGTGAGTAGCTTTCCCAGTAAATCGTCTAGAGAGAGGGAGGAAAGATCTTGAGCTTCTTCAATGGCTGTGGTTTTTTGTTCCTATTTGGCTTTGGGAAGACTTCTCAAGATCTTTCTGAATTTCTCTTCATTGGAAGATGATGTTACCAATGACACCAGATTGTTGACAAACTTTAGTGAACCTTTTGAACATATCCTTGATGGATTCAACTCCATTCATCATGAACAACTCATATTGTCTATGGAAGATGTTGATCATAGTTTGCTTCACTTGGCTGGTTCTTTCAAAAGTCCCCACTAGTTTGTCCCATACTTCCTTAGTAGTCTTGCAAGTGGAGAAGATGTGAGGTAATCTACTTCATTCAGAAGCATAGTTTTGTTCCTATTTGGCTTTGGGAAGACTTCTCAAGATCTTTCTGACTTTCTCTTCATTGGAAAATGATTTTACCAATGACACCAGATTGTTGACAAACTTTAGTGAACCTTTTGAACATATCCTTGATGGATTCAACTCCATTCATCTTGAACAGCTCATACTGTCTAAGGAATATGTTGATCACAGTTTGCTTCACTTGGCTGGTTCTTTCAAAAGTCCTCACTAGTTTTTCCCATACTTCCTTAGTAGTCTTGCAAGTGTAGAAGATGTGAGGTAATCTACTTCATTCAGAAGCATAGTTTTTAAAATGCCATAAAGCATAACTGAAGATTGAGACATAAGACTTTCATCATTCTTGGCCATGAGGAAAAGATTGGCTTGATCTTCTTCATAATCTGATTTACTTGATGAATCAGAGTCACTCAA
Organism: Linanthus parryae; assembly: GCA_023055425.1. Classification (NCBI taxonomy): domain Eukaryota; kingdom Viridiplantae; phylum Streptophyta; class Magnoliopsida; order Ericales; family Polemoniaceae; genus Linanthus; species Linanthus parryae. Next base: position 25,227,683 of record JALGPY010000011.1, on the reverse strand, counting down.
GCCACCATAGATTTATTTCTTCTGTCATGGTTCGTCTTTGAAATTGCTTTCTTTTCTTGTGAGGACAATCCCTAATCAAGTGTCATGTATTACCACACTCAAAGCAGTTCATACTTTTAGATTTATGATAAGAGGATTTACCCTTGTAGTCCTTGCTACTTGAAGATCTGAATTCTCTGCTGAATTCTTTGTTTCCAAAGTTCTTTTTCATATTCAGAATTCTTATATAGGATTTGGAAATGAGAGCAAAAGGAACTTCGTCATAATCATCTTCTCTTTCAAGGCTCTGAGGCTGTTCAGTCTCTTTAGCCTTCAATTCCAGGTTTTTGACACTCTCTGGTAGTTCTCCATCAACTTCATTCATAGAGATCTCACGTGTGAGTAGCTTTCCCAGTAAATCGTCTAGAGAGAGGGAGGAAAGATCTTGAGCTTCTTCAATGGTTGTGGTTTTTTGTTCCTATTTGGCTTTGGGAAGAATTCTCAAGATCTTTCTGACTTTCTCTTCATTGGAAAATGATTTTACCAATGACACCAGATTGTTGACAAACTTTAGTGAACCTTTTGAATATATCCTGGATGGATTGAACTCCATTCATCTTGAAGAGCTCATACTGTCTAAGGAATATGTTGATCACAGTTTGCTTCACTTGGCTGGTTCTTTCAAAAGTCCCCACTAGTTTGTCCCATACTTACTTAGTAGTCTTGCAAGTGGAGATCCTTTTGAATTCATCTGCACACAGAACTCATACAAGAGATTCATAGCTGTGAAATGTTTAGAAAGGTGTTCTAATTCAGAAATAAAGAGGGAATCCTCAGATCTGGGAGTTCTAATCCCATCCTTTTATGTGTAGAAGATGTGAGGTCCATTTTTGATGATAGAACATAGTTCAATATCTTGATCAATGATGAACATCTTCATCAAGGCCTTCCAATGTACAAAATTGTCTCCACAGAATAAAGGAGGTATGTTAGCAGTCGTTCCCTGTGAAAAACCACCATCACCTACAATACTCATGATCATCAGAATGTTAGATCTAGGCAGTGATACAAGCTTTGATACCAATTGAAAGTGCATAATGTAGGTAAACTAATACCTGATCAATACTCTATAGGGGGGGGGGTTGAATAGAGTATGGAAACTTTTGCCAAAAGAATGTGTTTAAAAACAAAGTGTGAAGAACAAAGAGTATTTCAAGGCATTGAACACAATTCAAGCCTTTGGAATAAAAACAAAAACAGTGAGAAGTTTACTTATCTTTTTCAAGGCATTGAAATGTCTTTCAAGGTCTTGACTGAAAACAAGATCTGAAGCAGTAAATAGTACAAGTGCAGAACTGAAATGTAAAGGTACAAAGCACAAAGATTTTACGGAGTTCAGTCCTCAATGACCTACGTCTCCACCTGAGGGATCTAATCCCTGCAGAATTTCAACTCACTTCTTATTAATCAAAAGCTAAGCCCTTTATCTCAAGTACAGAGACTCTCCTGCACTGTTAAAGCTTGTGGTTCTCTCTAACATATCTAGTACCTGCTCTAGCTAACTAATTCAATAATAATCTCTTGTTTTTCATCTTGAAAAACATTACGAGATTAAAAGATAAATAATCATGAAAAGAAAAAATATACAAATATAGCTCAGATGAAGAACATAGTAACGATGAGCACTCAAGCTTGTGTATTCTTCTGGATGATGGATTGGATGATTTAATCTTCCGCAGTGATGTATCAATCCTTGAGAGGTGTTTGAATCTCTATAAACTCAGTGCTTCGAAAGTTATCGCAACAATCTCTTCTTTTTGCTTGTTTGAAAATGCATAATATATAGGATCTTCTTCAACAGACTTTCCTAAAACTAAGCAACATATCTTTGACTCTCTAACGGCTCGATTCCAATGGCTAGTTGCTTGATATCTTCAAATATATTGATCAGATCTTCCATCTGTAGATCTAAGGAAAGTCCAGACATGATTCCATAAGTGTAGGATCAATCTGCAAACTTTCCTTCTCTGTACAAAGATAAATAAGGAAATAATTCCTCCAAAATAGGTAGCTAATAATTCCTGCAAAATAATAGTCAAGAGATTAAGCCATAATATATCACAAGATTAGTCTGTTTTTTGTCATCGAATAAGATATAATCAAGTTGAAGAGATTTAAGATTGATTTGAGAGAAGAACTTACCCTGAGTTCATGCTTTATGAACTGCAGTCTTGTTTCAAGGCCTTGAAAACAGTTTCAAAGCATTGAAACAGAAACTTAGTTTCAAGGCTTTAAATTCCGTTTCAAGTCTTTAGACAAGCTATGAACTTACAAACCCTTTCTTGCTAACCGAACCAGAGACTAAGTTCTTCCAAATGTCAGGGACATGAAGAACTTCACTTCGTACGAGCTTCTTGCCGGAGGTCATCTTGAGGATTACAACACCTTTTCCTTTGACGATCGAGGTCATCTTGGCCATCACATCTTCGATTTTGTACTGCTTTTCTAGAGATTGCCAGAGTTCCTGAGCGGTTTTTACAGGAGAATATACGTTATACAATTGATTTTTTAGACTATTCAATACAGAGTTTCTAGCCAAAAAATATGAATGATGCCACGCATCTTTTGCTAGTACCACCTCCTTTTCTGGATTCTCAGGTAGTTTATGTGCATCTTCGGAAAGGTATCTTGCAAGGCTTAAGGTGGTCAAGTAGAAGTACATATTTTGTTGCCACCGCTTAAAGTCATTTCCGGAGAAACTTCTCAGGTCTCTCCACTGGATGTGCATTGACCGGTATGACTGGAGCAACGGGCACCACCACATTTGTGGCTGCCGGAGTTGACCCCGTTTGTCCGTCCGCCATTTCTAAACAAAAAAGGTTGTTTAGATGCAAATCAGAATACAACTAAACAGATTAAAAAAAAAAAAAAATAGTGAGTCTAACAACAGTATTTGTGACTGAAAGTGATAAACAAGATGCTTGAAGGCAAAATTGTTATCAAAGGAACTTTACTGTTTCCCCATTAACAGAGGATTGATACAAAGAATAACCAAAGTCCGAAAGTACTGAATAACCAAACTTGTTTAAAACTTTTTAACAGAAACGAAAACCACTGGACCAAATGAGACCAACAACAAACTGTAACAAAATGAAATTGAGAACTGTAGATAGGCAGTATAGCTTTTCCAATAACATGTCACAAGAAGATCGCCAATTAAATAAATTGAGGGGCAGTGAATTAGGTGTAAACAGAATTAGTTTGATGAGACCAATATTTTTTTTTCTCAACAAAAATTCGGCAGTAAGAACAGAAAAATATTATGAAACAAAGAATTCTACTAACCAAATGATTGGAAGTTACAAGCAATTGAGTTCTCTATGTAACAACAAAATTAAAATAAATTGCAAACTATGGCGCTATTTACTACAAGCAGGCAGATTTGTTAGTACAAAACATGAGTTGTGCAATTCAGATAAACAAGGGTTGACACTGATGAGTTAAGAGTTGAAATCGCCAGTAAGATGTATCATTAAATGGACCCTGAAACTGTTTGACAAAAATGTTGGGCAGAGGTTCAGTAATGCGAAGATAATATATGGACCAGATTATTGTCTTACGGTGGTTATAAAGTATGACCAGATTTGTTCTTTTCTAAGAAAGCATTAAGTAAATTAAAGAAGTCAACTTACATATCGATAATCTTTTGAATGCAGCCAGAAAATGTTGAAGAACATCCTCGCACATAGACGATCTCCGTAAGAAAGTATTAGCTGCTCACTATACGTGCCTTCGGAGTTTTGCAGTGGCGAACTGTCCCCCCATGATAGAAGTTTTTCCTGTGTTGCAGATTAGCACGGGACTCCAATACATGGCGAACGAGACTTGGTGACGAGAAGGGATAATATGTGAAGAGAGTGTTTGAATGCTCAAGAATTCGGATTGCCACACTTGGAAGAAGAGGCGGCCTTTGTAGGCACTGAAGGGGGACAAAGAACAGTCATAACCGTTCTGAATGGTTGCAACTGTTAAGAAATGGTTAATTAACAGAGTTAATAAAATGTCTGGGTCTATTTTTTTGTTAATTTTATAGGTTAAAAGGTTGGTGTATGGCCCAAAGATAAATGTCCCAAGTAAGCCCAACAAGCCCAAGCACACGCCACGGCCCGTGCCCAAACTCGAGACCAAGCCGGAAGGACGGCGGCAGCGCGCGGTGGTACAGATCATGGCTAGGTCCTCCCTCCTGCACAAAATGTGCTTCACTCTAAGGGCGTGCCCTTATAATCTAAAGTTGAAGTATATAAACACTTCAATCCCTCTCTTCCTCATGATGTGGGACGATTTCTTTTGGGAACCTAAACCCAAACTTAAACCCCCCAACTTCAACGGCTTATTGAGCATTCATCTCTTAATCGTTTTCGACGAATGAGTTATCGAAACGATCACCAAGTTTCCCACTATACGATGGTGCAATTGGTGTTCTTAACTCTTAAATCAGCCGGGTTAAAACCAAGCTCAAAGTCGGGTACAAAACGACATATTGAAAACCAGTTTTTCCCAATAAGAGAGAGTGAGGGAAATGGACGTAGTGAGCAATGGATCACAAGAGGGAAATAGTGTTAAGTGTGAAGACTTTTTTGTAAGCTAGTCTAAAGTTGAGGTGCTTACAAGCACTTCATGTATTAGCTTTATCCATGTAATTAACCTAGCTCTAGGGTTAGGGTATCACATCACACAGAGAGAGGCTGAGAGTTCTGATTGTATTCTTCATTCGTTCACCATAGTGAAGTGGGCGTGGACAATGGATGTTGCCAATTTGGTGAACCACGCAAATCTTCTTGTTATGTTCGTTCTTATTTTCGTTTTGATTTTCGTTGTGTTGTTGAATCGCTCCTAGACAATCCTAACAACTGGTATCAGAGCCTGGTCAAAATTGTACAAAATAGTGATCGACAACAGATTATCTCGTAGCCGGCGCTCTTTCAAGGTAACCACAATATTCTTTGATTAAATTCTTCAATTCTTAGTGTTTTTTGGGTTGACTTTACCGCCGAAGTCTGGTGTGTTTTGCTTGGTACGTGGCTGGTGAAGCAAAAACCAACAGGCAGTAAGGGCTGCACAGGAGAAGCGATCAGGTGCTTCTCGCACTCAATGCTGCTGTGACTTGATCTCGCGTATTTAGTTTAAAATTGTTTTGGACGTTTCTCAACATCCAGGAATCCGATTGACTTGCAACCAGAGTCGAATTAGGGGTTTTTGGACGTTGCAGATCTGTTGTTCAGGTGTGATTGTTGAGATTCTGCACGGTTTGAGTGGGAGTGATTGTTGAGAAATTTGACAGGACAAATTTCAGCATATGAAAGATGCAGATAGAAGATTATTTGTATCAGAAGGATCTTTACTTGTCGTTGGAAGAAGTTGAGAAGAAACCAAACGAAATTAAAGACGAACATAGGAAGATTTTGGACAGTTAGCCCTAGAACTTGTGAGATTGATTCTCGCATCATCAGTTCTGTTCAATGTGTCAAAAGAAACGACGACGAAGGTTTTGATTGACGCTCTCTCACAGATGTATTAGAAACCTTCAACAGCAAACAAGGTTTTTCTCATGAAAATGTGCTTTGACATGAGGATGGCCGAGAGTAGTAATATTTCCCGGTACCTGAACGAGTTGAACGTTGTCAAAAGACAGTTGGAATCTGTTGGGATTACCTGCTTTGATGACAAGATGAAGGAACTGTTGCTTCTGTCCGGATTACCCAAGAGTTGGGGCGGCGTAGTGACTGTTGTGAGCAATTATGTTGGAAAATACAAGCTAGGGTACGACAATGTGGTGAGCACGATACTCGGTGAAGAGATGCGCAGGACGAGCAGCGGATCTAACAAATCCTCTGATGGTGCGCTCTATGTCGAGCAGAGAGGAAGATCAACAGACAAGAAGAACGGAAACAAGGGTCGAGTTCAATATAAGTTAAAGTCAAGATGGAAGGAAAAGGACATTAAGGACATCGATTGCAACAACTGTGGTGAAAATGGTCATTTTGCAAAAGCTTGCAAGAATCCGAACAAGAATAATATAGAGAACCACAAAGGTAATGATTCTATTAATATTTCTGAAAGTGATCAAGACGCGTTAATAGTATTTGTATCCTCAAAGAAGGATGTGTGAGTGGTCGATTCTAGTGCTTTGATCCATGCAACAGGTAGAAAGGATATTCTTCATAATTACGTGCAGGGTGACTTCGAGAAGGTGTATCTCGGAAACGATGAGGCATGTAAGATTTTTGGGAAGGGAGAAATCCATCTAAACTTGAATAATGTAACAACTCTGCAGTTGAGTGATGTCAGACACGTCCCAAATTTGAAGAGGAATCTCACCTCGGTAGGCTACCTTGCACCATCAGGTTGCAAAAGTACTTTTGGAGTTGATTTCTAGAAAGTAACAAGAAGATCTATGGTGATCGCTCACGGTAAGAAGAAGGGTACCTTGTATGTGACTTCAGGAAGGACAGTACCATAGCTGTTGAGTCTTCTGAAATTGGCGCAAGTACCTGGCACCACATGCTAAGACAGATGAGTGAGAAGGGCATGTAGATAATGCTCAAAACAGGCAAGCTCAAGGGTCTAAAGGAACTTAATTTGGAGTTTTGCAAGGATTACGTCTATAGGAAGCATGAAAGAGTTAGCTTAACCAAAGTTGGTCGTGATAGAAAGCTCAACAGGTTGGAGTTAGTGCATAAAGCTGTATGAGGTCCATCAAAGGTAGCTTCTAATGAAGGTGCGTCTTAGTATGTTACTTTATTGATGATGCCACTAGAGAACTATGGGTTTACTTCTTAAAGAACAAATCAAATGTGTTTGATGTGTTTAAGAAGTAGAAGCCTACTGTTGAGAATGAGACAGGTCAGAAACTGATAACTCCACATTAGGAGTTATATTCTTATAGGATTCACTACCGTTTTGTGTGTGTTTATAGAGATTTATGTGAGAAATTGACGAATTCTTATACGTTTGAGCATATTTGAGTATTTGGACTTCATGGTGTAATCCGGGCGTTTTATGCATGTTTTATGCTTTATTTGTCACATTTGATCTTCTGGTATTTGTTCGTGTCGTGGATTTCAGGACTCGGAAGCTTGGAGTGCGGATTTTGGAGCGGAAGCGAATTTCTGAAAGAAAGAAACTCAAGGAATGCATGAGAGAATAGAAGAAGAGAAGGAGAAGCTAAGAGGAGAAAAAGACTTAGCCAAAATTTCAAGAAGAGTGAAAAGAAGCAACTCACTGGAAGTAGAGGATCACAAATTTTGATCACAAGATCAAGTGCAAGACCACATGGAAGAGCAACGTTATCCTACAATAAAAAAAGGTGATCATATGGTCACAAAAATGTGATCACAAGATCACAAAATTGGATATGACGTTTGAGAAAGGGGTAAAAAGTGTTATTTTTCAAACTTGAAAAGAGAAGGAACGGATTTTTGATAAGGAGAACAACCTAGGGCTCATTCATTCATTGATCGGACGCCATTGGAGAGAGAAGGAGCATTCTTGGGAGCTTGGAGAACATCGTTTGATCTTCTATTCTCTTCTCTTCCCTAGTTTTTGTTTATGATCATTGAAACTTTGTACTTTGATCATTTGTTTTAGTTGCTAAATCCTCTATTCGGGATATCTTGTAGGGAACTAGGGATTAGATCATGTTTTTTATGGATTAAGCTTCATTCTTTGTGCTTAATTGAATGTGCTTTGTTTAGCCATGTGCGTTTTATGATCTTCATTCTTTTTTCGTATTGTTAGACGTAGCAATAAGATTGAATTGAGTTATGAGATTTAGATGAATCAATATTCGTAACCGGAACTTGAATCGTGCACTAGCTTTATCTAGGGTTGAGGAATCTTGCTAGTTGGCTAAGAACTAAGAGTAGACAACAAGAATGTAATGTGTATTTAAACTTGAGTAGGCTAGAGGAATCAGGTACAATAGTTTGAATGCAAGCGTTGGTTGAGGAATCTTCAACGTATTTGTGCTCGTTTGGCTAAGTAAAATACATTAGTGTTGCTAAAATATAAATCCTAAGTGGTGTAAAATCCCTAGTGAACCCCTAGAGATATCCTGAACTTGTCCACTCACTAAGTACCCTTATAAATCTTTCTTCGTTAATCGTGAAGCATTTCACCTGATTAATTGAGATTTTTATCTTTATTTTAGTATAATTAGAAATACAAACAACGCGATTTGCCCACATAAGGTTTAGAATCAGTAGCTAATTTACAAAGAAGTCCTTTGGGTTCGATAACCCAGATTACCGGATTATTACTGCACCGACAACTGTACACTTGCAGTTGGAGCATGTCCGAAACTTAAGTGTTTGAGATTTGACAATGGTGGCGAGTTTTGTTGGAATAGATGCCCTAGAGACAATCTAGTTTAGTATGAATTTATTTGTGGCTAGAAATTCATTTATTATTTATTGGATATTTAATATAATGAAGTCCTTAGATTTACAATTGTGTTGTTTATCTTAAATATCTCTATTCCAGTATAATGATTAATGGGACAATCATCTATAGACTAGTATGGGGTTGGATTGATATGGAGATATCATGATCCAACACATAGGTGTGCATTAGGGGTAATGTCGCACTGGATTAACCCATCTCCGAGAAGGCTACATACACGTTATGTTGAGTCACAAGCGCTTCTCGCGGTGCAATGGTAGTCATCCTTAGACTTTAAGTCACTAGATATTCTAGTTGTGGATTATTGTGATTTTAATAGCGTTAAACGCTACACCGTAACTGAGTAGTTATAAAGGCGTGTACTGGATACAATAAGAATCAAGCTTAGAGATCGTAGTGGACGTAGATAGAATTTGTCCCTCCCACATAACGGGAGCAAATATCCTAGGCCACTTGAGGGATAGTGCTTATAGAATGTCTGGCCAGACTCAAATAAATCAATATGGGATATTGATGTTATTTGCACGAATAAGGCTATTCCCATGGATCGAGAAACTGTGGATTGGATATACGAGTGTGACTTGTATGTCTCATGTCCAATCCGGATATAGAGACAAAGGGATGAGACAATTACTTGTACAAAGGTTGTCAAGATGACTATTCTATTAGTTGGCTAGAATGGATGTTTTGCTAGAAACCGCTCCATATTAGCAAATAGTTGCTACCAACTAGATAGAACCTATGGGGCCACACGCTATATAGAGTTGAACTAGATTGGGAATTATTTTATCGAATTAATTAATTAGAAGGATCACTTTGCAAAACCTTGCAAACTTAGTAGGGACTAATTTGCAAGGAAGGGACTAAATTGAATTCTAGTAGGACTAGAATAAGTCATTTAGGTAGTTGGCAAGGAGTTGTTGGACTATATAAAGGACCTTCCTTCCTTCCTTCCCACAACTTATGCTCACAATTTATCATAACTAGAGTGGGAGAGAACAAAAGGAGAGTGCAACAAGCAAGGAAGGAGCCGACCGCCCCTCCCTTTGCCGCCGCCCGTCCCCGTCGGCCCCAAGGAGGCCGAACCTCCTTGGTTTGGTCTCGGTTTGCGTGATTCTTCTTCCTCTTCTTCTTTTCGGGCTAGCACCAAGGAGTGGGAGATATAGAAATCAACTCTAGGCGTGGATCAACTATAGTGAACGTGACACAATTCGTGTTTGAAGTCATCAAAGGAGAACCCTAAGGTGTGTTATTGACTTCTTCCTTTACCATCGTTATGTCTCTTGACTTGTGATCCTTGGAGGGTTTTGCATGGTTAATTATTGTTTCCATTGCGCATCCATGAATCAAAACCCTACAGTGGTATCAGAGCCAAAGTTCGTAGAGCATAAACGTGGTTTATGTGTTACGTCTTAGTTGTTTTACACCTTAAATTGATTGTTTATCGCGTAAAACATGACAAATCAAGCATGGGATGCAATTTGTCAATAATCTATCATAACAAGATCTAATTTTTGCATTGGATGCATGAATTGGTGAGTTTGAGAAATTATAGGATCTTAGATCTAGGGTTTGGGCATCCTTGGGGAAAAAGGAGTTCTTCCAAAACAAGGAAACAACCAAACTTGGGCACCAAGCAAGGGAGTTGTTTTGGAGGTTCGGCCCCCCTAAGGGGACCGCCCCTCTTTCTTGCCGCCCAAGTCTTGGCCGCCCTAGGGGCCGGGCGGGCCTAGCCCGCGGCCTAGCCACGTGGTCTAGGGTCCGGGCCGGCCCTAGGGCCTTGCGGTTCACCTTTTTGGGCCCGGGCAATTGGATTGTTGGGCCCATGGACCGTTTTAACCCTAGAATTCCTAAAATCAATTAAAATTGACCAAGCGCGTTAAAATTGGATTTTAACTGTTTATGTGCAACTTGCATGGTGATTGGATATGGCCTTAGGATGTGGTTTGATATGGATGTTTAATTTTGTGTTTTGGTTTACGGCCTGCGAGCTGATCAATTAATTGTAATAATTAATTAGGGTTTTTATGGCCTGCGTGCCATTTTTTTTCTCAACTTGTGAGATTTATTTTATTTAGTATAGAAGTTAGCTAGTGCTAGATAAAGTAGATTGTTAGCCAAAATTGAAGAAAAGAAGCCCAAAGCCAAAATGAGCCACAAAAGATGGATCATGGAGCATTCCACATGACTATGAAGGATGGACCAAAAGATCAAGACGCATGGAGATGTGTTTGCTTTTAGGGTTCATAGATAATTCCATTGGCTTGGAATTATCTTAGTCTAGAAAAGGCCATATCCACATCACGTTTAATTTTTGTTTTGTGGTTGTTTACTTTATTGTCTTATTATTTTGTGGTTGGTGTATGGATGATGCATGCGATTAGGTTAATAAGATAATTAGACAACCCGGATCTATTATTTGGAGTTGTGCCCAAAACTCAAATAGATAGATTAGTTGATATTGATCAACAAAACAATTAAAAGTTGAATTTAAAATCCCTCAAAATTCAAATATTGTGTTCTTGCCTTCTCGTTATTTAAACACTCATGATCATCATTATTTATCAAGTTCGTGCGTGCCAAAGCATGGCGACTTGATTCATAATGATGGAATGCGATGGCACAAGCTAGTAATGTGCAATTGTTTAAATAAGAGGTTGAGCACAACTAGGCCATTAATGAGATTAAGAAACCTAGAGGAAATCAATTGGGATTATCCATATGGATGGATAAATAAGAAGTTATTTGCCCAATTGAACCAAGAGTTGCATAAGGGATGAAATTGGAATTGTTCCTACCTAAAGTAGTCAAATTATGGGAGACTTGCCAAAGCAAGCTCATAAGAAGATGAAGCATGGATCTTGGCCCACTAGAAAATATAAGGATATTTTCCGCATTAATATCTTGAGGGTTATTAATCCGTAGAAAAATAGTGGGAGCTATATTTGATAAACTAGCCATTATTGAATATAGTCAAAAATTCACAAATACTAAAACTTGCGTATTTTCCTTTTGTAGAATTCCAAATGGCAAACAACAAATCGAGTTCACAACATTCCCTACGATCTGTCCTTGAGAAGGACAAGCTCTCTGGAACCAACTTTCTTGATTGGTACAGAAACTTGAGAATTGTTCTCAAGCAAGAGAAGAAACTGTACGCAATAGAGGAGCATGATCCAGAAGGTCCAGAGAACCAAACACCTCCTGCCCTAAAGGCGTATCAAAAGCGTGTTGATGACGCTAATGATGTGGCCTGCCTTATGCTATGCACCATGACTTCTGAGCTTCAGAAGCAACACGAAAACATGAATGCTGTCGATATGATCGAGCATCTGAAGCAGCTCTTCCAAGAGCAGACGAGGGTAGAGAGGTATGAGGTCTCTAAGGCACTATTCAAGTGTCATCTGGCAGAAGGGAACCCGGTGGGACCCCATGTACTCCGTATGATCGGGTACTTGGAGAATCTCACCCGGATAGGGTTCCCGGTCGGCCAAGAGTTGGCAACCGATCTCGTGTTGCAATCGTTACCCGAGAGTTATGGACAGCTCATCATGAACTATAACATGAACGAGATCGTGAAACCACTTCCAGATTTACTCAATATGTTGAGGACAGCTGAACAGAGCATCAACAAGGGTAAGGGCAAGGCCATTATAATGGTACAGAAAGGAAAGGGCAAAAGGTTTGCCTCATCCTCCAAGGGCAAAGGCAAGTCAGTTGACAAGTCCAAGGAACCTTCCCTTAAGCCTGTTGGTGGCATTGCCAAAGGTGTGAATAAAGGTGAGTGTCACTACTGCAGTCAGCCTGGACATTGGAGGAGGAACTGCCCAAAATATCTGGAGGACAAGAGGCTTGGAATAGTGATTCCACCACCACCAGGTATTTTTGTTGTAGATGTCAATTTAACTGTCTCTACATCATGGGTATTAGATACTGGATGTGGATCTCACATTTGTCAAAATGTGCAGGATCTAAAGAGAAGTAAAAGATTGGCTAAAGGGAAGGTAGAACTGCGCGTTGGGAATGGAGCAAAGTTGCTGCGTTGGCCATAGGCGTGTGCGAGCTATCTCTGCCTTCAGGATTAATTTTAGAATTAAATAATTGCTATTTTGTGCCTGCTATGAGCAGAAACATTATATCTATTTCTTGTTTGGACAAGGATGGTTTTATTATTTCAATAAAGAGCAATTGTTGTTCCTTTTATTTAAATAATATTCACTATTTTAGTGCGCAATTATTTAATGGACTGTATGTCCTTGATCTAAGCAATCCTGTCTACAACATTAATACCAAGCGGATTAAAATAAATGATTTAAATCCTGCTTATTTATGGCACTGTCGTTTAGGCCACATAAACGAGAAACGTGTATCTAGACTCCATAAGGATGGATTACTAGACTCATTTGATTTTGAATCATATGAGACATGTGAGGCTTGTTTATTGGGAAAAATGACAAAGTCCCCTTTCAATAAGAAAGGTAAGAAGACTAGTGAGCAATTGACACTCATACATACTGATGTGTGTGGGCCGTTTTCCACGCCTGCCAGGGGTGGTTATGTCTATTTCATTACATTTACTAATGACTACAGTAGATATGGATATGTGTACCTTATGAGGGCTAAATCCGAATCCTTTGAAGTGTTCAAAGAATTCAAGAATGAAGTAGAGAAGCAACTTGGCAAAAGTATCAAGGCTATACGATCGGATCGTGGAGGAGAATACTTAAGCCAAGAGTTTGACGACTATCTTAGAGAGTGTGGGATCGTGTCCCAACTCACTCCACCCGGAACGCCACAATGGAATGGCGTGTCTGAGAGGAGGAATCGAACCCTATTGGATATGGTTCGATCTATGATGTGTCAGACTGATCTTCCATTATCATTTTGGGGCCACGCTCTATTAAGCTTTCACCATTAACCGTGTTCCATCTAAATCATCATGAAGACACCATATGAGATATGGAGTGGGAGGCGTCCCACACTGTCGTTCATGAGGATTTGGGGCTGCGATGTCTATGTAAAACTTTTACAATCAGACAAGCTACGGCCAAAATCGGATAAGTGTAAGTTTGTGGGGTACCCTAAGGAAACTAAGGGTTACTACTTCTACAATCCAACCGAGAACCAAGTGTTTGTAGCTCGGACCTGCGTGTTTCTAGAAAGAGAATTTGTCTCTAAAGAAGTAAGTGGGAGGACTGTAGAACTTGAAGAGGTTCAAGAACCACAAATCACTGAATCGATTATGGAACATGAACAGGAACCACAAGCAGTTGTGGAGCAACCTGTTCAGGTAACACAAGAGCTAGTAGAGTGCGCCTGGAACCCGAGAGGTATGGACTTCTCGTGACCGATTCCAGTGACACGATGCTCATAGATGATGAGCCTACTACCTATGAAGAGGCCATGAAGGGCCCAGACTCTCAGATGTGGCTAGATGCCATGAGATCCGAGATGGAATCCATGTATACCAACAAAGTATGGACTTTGGTGGAACCACCCGAAGGGGCGCGGCCCATAGGGTGCAAGTGGGTCTTCAAGAAGAAGATCGACAAGGATGGTAATGTGATTACTTATAAGGGCCGATTGGTGGCTAAAGGATTCAGACAAATTCATGGTATTGACTATGATGAAACCTTTTCACCAGTCGCTATGACCAAATCCATTCGAATCCTACTTGCGATTGCAGCATACCACGACTATGAGATTTGGCAGATGGATGTCAAAACAGCATTCCTTTATGGGAATCTCCTCGAGGACGTGTATATGATACAACCGGAGGGTTTTGAGGATCCAAAGCAAGCCAACAAAGTCTGTAAGCTGCAACGATCCATTTATGGATTAAAGAAAGCTTCTAGGAGTTGGAATCGATGTTTTGATGAAGTAGTGAAAGAGTTTGGCTTCATCAGGAAAAAAGATGAGTCTTGTGTATACAAGAAGGTTAGTGGGAGCTCTGTAGCTTTTCTGGTCTTGTATGTGGATGAAATACTGCTCATTGGAAACGACGTTCCCATGCTACAATCTGTTAAAGATTGGCTAGGGAAGTGTTTCTCAATGAAGGACTTAGGGGAAGCAGCCTATATACTCGGTATAAAGATCTATAGAGATATATCTAAGAGGCTGCTAGGCCTAAGTCAAAGTACATTTATTGACAAGGTGTTGAAACGGTTCAACATGCAAGATTCCAAGAAGGGATTCTTGCCCATGTCACATGGGATCACTCTTTCGAAGAGTGGTTGTCCTTCTAATGAGATTAAGAAGGAACGCATGAGTAGAATTCCCTATGCCTCGGCCATAGGATCTATCATGTACGCCATGTTATGTACTAGACCAGATGTGTCATATGCCTTGAGTATGACAAGCAGATACCAATCCAATCCAGGTGAGAGTCACTGGATTTCAGTCAAGAACATCATAAAGTACTTGAGAAGAACTAAGGATGCTTTCTTGATATTTGGCGGTGAGGAAGAGTTGCGTGTAAGAGGTTACACTGATGCAAGCTTCCAAACCGACAGAGATAACTTTAGATCACATTCGGGAAATGTGTTTTTCCTGAATGGAGCAGCGGTGAGCTGGAAGAGTTCCAAGCAAGAGACGGTGGCTGATTCTACAACAAAGGCTGAGTACATTGCTGCAAATAGCGCAGCAAAGGAAGCTGTTTGGATCAGAAAGTTTGTTTGTCAACTTGGTGTGGTTCCTAGCATTGCGGATCCAGTTGAGTTGTACTGTGACAACACTGGGGCGATCGCTCAATCGAAGGAACCCAGATCACACCAGAAATCCAAGCACGTGCTCAGGAAGTTTCATCTGATTCGAGATATTATCGATAGAGGAGACGTTCGGGTATGCAAGATTCCTACAGATGAGAATCTGCCAGATCCGCTTACAAAGCCTCTCACGTAGTGGAAGCATGAAGGGCACACTAGGAGTATGGGCATACCAGATGCGCCAGATAGGCTCTAGTGCAAGTGGGAGACTGTTGGAATAGATGCCCTAGAGACAATCTAGTTTAGTATGAATTTATTTGTGACTAGAAATTCATTTATTATTTAATATTGGATAATTAATATAATTAAGTCCTTAGATTTACAATTGTGTTGTTTATCTTAAATATCCCTAGTCCAGTATAATGATTAATGGGACAATCATCTATAGACTAGTATGGGGTTGGATTGATATGGAGATATCATGATCCAACACATAGGTGTGCATTAGGGGTAATGGCGCACTGGATTGACCCATCTCCGAGAAGGCTACATACACGTTATGTTGAGTCACAAGCGCTTCTCGCGGTGCAATGGTATTGTCATCCTTAGACTTGAAGTCACTAGATATTCTAGTTGTGGATTATTGTGATTTTGGTAGCGTTAAACGCTAAACCGTAACTGGGTAGTTATAAACGCGTGTACTGGATACAATAAGAAGCAAGCTTAGAGATCGTAGTGGACGTAGATAAAATTTGTCCCTCCCACATAACGGGAGAAAATATCATAGGCCACTTGAGGGATAGTGCTTATAGAATGTCTGGCCAGACTCAAATAAATCAATATGGGATATTGATGTTATTTGCACGAATAAGGCTATTCTCATGGATCGAGAAACTGTGGATTGGATATACGAGTGTGACTTGTATGTCTCGTGTTAAATCCGGATATAGAGACAAAGGGATGAGACAATTACTTGTACAAAGGTTGTCAAGATGACTATTCTATTAGTTGGCTAGAATGGATGTTTTGTTAGAAACCGCTCCATATTAGCAAATAGTTGCTACCAACTAGATAGAACCTATGGGGTCACACGCTATATAGAGTTAAACTAGATTTGGGAATTAATTAATTGGATTAATTAATTAGAAGGATCACTTTGCAAAACCTTGCAAACTTAGTAGGGACTAATTTGCAAGGAAGGGACTAAATTGAATTCTAGTAGGACTAGAATAAGTCCTTTAGGTAGTTGGAAAGGAGTTGTTGGACTATATAAAGGACCTTCCTTCCTTCCCACAACTTATGCTCATAATTGATCATAACTAGAGTGGGAGAGAACAAAAAGAGAGTGCAACAAGCAGGGAAGGAGCCGACCGCCCCTCCCTTTGCCGCCGCCCGTCCCCGTCGGCCCCAAGGAGGCCGAACCTCCTTGGTTTGGTCTCGTTTTGCGTGATTCTTCTTCCTCTTACTCTTTCCGGGCTAGCATTAAGGAGTGGGAGATCTAGAATCAACTCTAGGCGTGGATCAACTATAGAGAACGTGACACAATTCGCGTTTGAAGTCATCAAAGGAGAACCCTAAGGTGTGTTATTGATTTCTTCGTTTACCATCGTTATGTCTCTTGACTTGTGATCCTTAGAGGGTTTTGCATGGTTAATTATTGTTTCCGTTGCGCATCCATGAATCAAAACCCTACAATTTTTGCAACAATGAGTTTGAGGAGTTCTGCGCTGAGAACGCCATCAAGAGACAGAAGATAAATCCAAACAAGCCTAGACAAATGAAGTTTCAGAGCGCATGAATAAGAAACACTCACAGAGCATGCAAATTGCATGAGGATACACGCTGGATTGCCTAAGTCTTTTTGGTTTGAGGTAATGAACACAGCTGCATACTTAATCAACAGAGGTTCATCGACATCACTAGATCTTGGATTTCCTCAGGAAGCTTGGACAGGAAAACAGGTATATTTATCGCATTTGAGGAAATTTGGATGTACAAATTGTGTTCATGTTGATGCAGATGAGTGTTCCAAGCTAGATCCTAAATCGAAGAAGTGCGCGTTTATGGGATATGGCGTTAACAGTTTTGGCTCGATTTTGGGATTTCCATAAGCACAAGGTTGTTAGAAGTATGGATGTGGTATTTAATGAGTCAGTTATGTACAAGAATTGGAAACTGGAAAAGGTTTCAGAAATAAAGGGAACAATTGATCTTGAGATTGGAGATGTCCAGCCACAAGTTGAAGCCCCTGCTCTAGTACAAAGTTCAAAAGTTGCAGCGGTTGCTCCAACACGAAAAGTTTCTGAAAGGCCGACTAAAGGTCATAATCCATCTTGTTATTTATCATCATTGTCATATATTTTGCTCACAGATAATGGTGAACCTGATAGCCTCGAGGAAGCAGTTCAGATGAAGCCAGAGTTAAGTGGGAGCAAGCAACGAAGGATGAGATGCAGTCTCTCTACTCAAAAAAGACATGGGATCACCTGGAGTTGCCCCGAGGGAAGAAAGATTTGCATAACAAGTGGGTGTACAGACTTAAGGAGGAGCATGATTGATCAAAGAGGTACAAAGCTAGACCGGTGGTGAAAGTATTTTAGCGGAAAGAAGGCTTATACTTCACCGAAATATTTCTATCCAGATGTGAAGATTACAACCATAGTACATCATTGTAGTAGTAGAAGATTCCACCTTGAGCAGTTAGATGTCAAGACAACCTTTCTACACGACGATTTAGAAGAATATATCTATATGGTACTGCCACAAGGGTACAAGAAGCAAACAAAGAGAATATGGTGTGCAAAATAAGGAAGAGTTTGTATGGACTGAAGCAGGCACCGAGGATAGGAGAAGTGTCACGGAGATCATTATTTCTACTTCAATAGGATGTTCAAGAATTCTTACATTATTCTCTTGTTATATGTGGATGATATGCTTGTTGCAGGATCAAGCATGAGAGAAGTTCATAAGATAAAAGATAGCTTGTCTAAGGAGTTTTTGATGAAGGATTTGGGACCTGCAAAGCAAATCCTAGGCATGCGAATCAATAGGGATAAAATTAGCACGAACCTAGTTTTGTCACAAGCTGATTATGTTTGAAAATTATTGAAGAGGTTTAACATGCATGATGCTAAACCAGTGAGTACTCCATTGGCGAGTCACATCAAACTTTCGCCAGACTAGAGGGTACCTACAGATGAGGAGAATGACTACATGGCTAAAGTTCCTAAGGCATTTGCTGTGGGAAGCTTGATGTATGCTCTGGTGGGCACACGTCCAGATATTTCCCAAGCAGTGGGAGTTGTTAGCAGATTCATGAGAAATCTCGGTAAGGAGCATTTGAAAGTTGTGAAGTGGATTTTTAGGTATTTGAGAGGTACAAATGATGTAGCTTTGTGCTATGGAGGTTCAGAGATCAGTTTGGATTGGTATGTTGATTCAGGCATGGCTGGGGATGTGGATAGAAGAAAGAGCACTACAGGCTATGTGTTTACACTTGGCAGTGGGGCGGTCAGTTGGGTTTCGAGGTTGCAGAAAATTGTTGCCCCATCTACTACTCAAGCCGAATATGTAGCAGCTAAGGAAGCGTGCAAAGAGATGGTTTGGCTACATAGTTTCTTGAGGGAACTTGGTAAGAAGAAGAAGAGTTGCAAGCTGTATAGTGAAAGTCAAAATGCATTTCGTCTGGCGAAGAATTCCACTTTTCATGCAAGGACGAAACACATTAACATCAGGTATCACTTCATTCGTTCATTGTTGGAGAAATACGTGATAAAGTTAGAGAAGAACCACACAAGCCAGAATCCTGCGGATATGTTCACCAAGGTTGTGACCGTGGAGAAGTGTAGGATTTTGTAAAACAAAATAAATATCCGCACAAGACCCTCCAAGGATCACATGACTAGACATCATGACGATGGTAAATGATTTAGTATCGAATACCTTGTATGTCCCCTTGGATGACTTCACACATGAAATAGTATTCACGTCTCTGCGGATATTCCACGCCTAGGATTAAGTCTATAATAATTCCAATCCGATGTGCTAGCAATTGATTGAAGGAGGAAGAAGAATAATCACTCAACAGAGCAACCCAAGGCCGCGCCTACACTAGGCGGACGACGTGGAGAGGGGCGGACGGGGGGTTGGGTTCTGCCTCTTGTCTTACTCTCTCTCCTTGCTTTGTTCTCTCTCACTCAATGTAGGAAATGAGTTATTAGTGAGAAAATAATATAGAAGTGATCTTTTATATAGTTAATAAACTCTTTATTAACAGCATAAATCCCCAATCCTAATCATGTCCATACTTGGATTAGTCCACATTGCAAACTAGTCCTACCAAGTTTGCATGTGGTCGCGTATTGATCCTTCGATTTAATTAACCATATTAATTAGTTCCCAAGTCCAGTTTAATCCATATGGCGTGTGACCCCATAGTTTCCTACTTAGTTGGTAGTAACGATTACTAACATGGAGCGGTGTCTAGAAACACATCCATGCCACCCAAGTAATACAAATAGTCAGTAATCCGACAAACCTTGTGACTATATTGTCTCATCCCTTTGTCTCTATGTCCGGATTGTACACGAGACATACAAGTCACACTCGTATATCCAATCAATAGTTTCTTGATCCTGAGAATAGCCTTATCCATGCAGATAACATCAATATCACATATTGATTTATCTGAGTCTGTCCAGAAATTCTATAAGCACTACCCGTCGAGTGGCCGCGGATATCTGCTTCCGTTATGTGGGAGGGACAAATTCTATCTACATCACTACTGTCTCTAAGATTGCTTCCTATTGTGTCCGACATACGCCTTTATTACTACCCAGTCACGACGTAGTGTTTGACGATATCAAAACACAATATTCCATAACTAGAGGATCAAGTGACTTCAAGTCTAAGGATAAAAATAGCGTTGTCACTACGAGAAGCACTTGTGACTTTTTATAACTTGTATGTAGCCTTCTCTTTGTGGGTCAATCCAGTATGCCATTACTCCTAATGCATACCTATGTGCTAGACTTGATATTTCCATATCAATCTACCCACATACTAGTCTATAGATGATCGTCCAATTAATCAGTATAATCGACTAGGAATATTTAAGATAACAACACATTTGTAATCAAATGACTTTATTATATTAAATACCTTCATAAATAATACATCAAATATTCTAACCAAAAGTAATGTTCATACTAAATACGATTTCCTCTAGGGCATATATTCCAACAAGAAGCTGAGAACCTGCTCGGCTTCGGTTGGCCTAGTCACATGATGAGAGGACAAGTCCACACTCACGGAGGATGTTGAATTGAAGCTGGGAGAAGTACACTCAGAGTTAATCAGTCTTCAGGTGGGAGATTGTTAAGTCTGAAGACTATTTTGTAACCTAGTCTAAAGCTGAGGGTCTTACAAGAATCCACATGTTAGCTATCTCTATATGATAAACTTAGCTCTAGGGTTATTGTATCACATCATACATTGAGGGGCCCAGAGATCTAATTGTATTCTTTATTCGTTCATCATAGTGAAGTGTGTTGGAGTTTTTTTTTGGTTGATTCAAACATAGCAAGGTTTGGTGCATGAGAACTAGGGAATAATCTCCCGTTCTCTTGGATGCGTGGGACCGCATATTGTTGGTCAAAGGAAGCTTCACTTTGGAAACATTGTTCGGGGAAGATTTGTTCCCAAATTGTTTTAGGAAGGTTCTTTGTGTTTCTTGGTGGCCAAGTTAGTCTCTAGTAGTAGTAGTAGTATATATATTTATATATATATAGGCACATGTTTTGGTGTTATTTGTTGCAATAAACACGGTTGAAATTGAGCCTTTGTTAGTGGTAGTGAGAATCAATTGAGTGCTCTTGGGTGTGTGTGTGTGTGTTGTTTTGGGTGGCCGTCGTGGTCGTTGTGGCCACGACATGCATTGTAATCGGGTTTCTCTCATCATTAAATTGGGTTGGTTTCACTTCTAGAAATTTACTAAAAAACGGCAAAAAAAAACACATTAATTTTCGCGTGGCAATAATTTTCTTGCCGTATATGCTATCAAATATGGCATTAAATTTTTCCCCGCTTAAAAACATCTAAAATGACAAGATATTTTAATTGCGCTTAAAACTATCTAAAACGGCAAGAAAAATTTCATTATTGGCGATTTTTTTTTCTCGCCGCATATAGTATCTATTAAAAACAGCAAGAATTGTACTAATAGTGACAATCATAGTTTTCCCCGCTTAATAACATCTAACACGGCAAGAAAAATGTCATTATTGGCGAATTTTTTTCTCGTCGCATATAGTATACAATATAAACAGCAAAGGATATTTTAACGTCGTTAGAGATTATCATATATGGCAAGAATTTCTTATTGGCGATTTTTTGTTTTTTGGAATTCTGAGCCTAATTTTGGGGCAAAATTTCTAATTGCCCGCCCAATTAAAACCCACCTTTATATATTGTTAAAAAGAACCCCTTATCCTAAAAAAACGACCGCTGCTCCAAAGGCTCCATCACCACCGGCGAAACATTCACCCAAAGGCGAATCGACGCCCAAGACTTTGAGGGCCACCATCGCTGCTCCATCACAGTCCGCCTCAACCAGATCGAAAGAGAATCGGAGGTTGCCGTCGTCCTCTCCGTCGCCATGGCCGTCGCCGTCGTCCTCTCCGTCTCCGTCGAAGGTGAATGGCAGCAACATCATCCCTCTCTTCTTCTCCTTCTTTTCTTATCTTCTATAGTTTCTTCCTCTTCCTCTCTAATTGTGTTCTCTTCCTCAACCAGATCGAAGGCGAATCGGACTTTAAATCAGTATATTCCTCAAAATCCATCCCTTGTTATTGTTGTTGGTTGTGATGGTAACGATGATGGTGGCTCTGTTGGTGGTGGTGTTGTCGTGAAGAGGGCAGAGAGGGAGAGGAGGTAGAGGGAAATAAAACATACCATGAGGGAAAGCATGGAAAAAAAACCCCAATTTTCTTAAAATTAATAGAAATAACCATTTATAATATATATGAATAATGTAAAAAGTATAAATCAATTAATTTTTAAAATTAATAAAAATATGTATTTACATATATATTTATATATATATATATATATATATATATATATATATATGGAAATAATTTTTGCCACATATGACTCTTTAAAAATGGTGAGAGAAAGGTTTTTCCGAAAAAAGGTGAACATTAACGGCGAGATTCTTGCCGTTTTTGTTACGTCATAAATGGAGAGGAAGCGCCTCTCACCGTTTAAGGTTTAAACATCAAGAGTTTTTCTCGCCACTGAGCAAAAACGTCAAAATACCTTGCGGCAGAGTCAAATCTCACCGTTTTTTCTCTAAACGGCGAGAAAACTGACACAAACGGCGATAAACTCTTGCCGTTTCTTTGTGCGTTTCCACTAGTGTTTGGCCGTGGAGGTAGCTAGTCTCATAACTAGTGAACCACGTAATTCTTGTGTTCTTGATCTAATTTTTTTGGTTTCCTCTTGCTTTCTCGTGTATTGGAATCCTAACAAGTGGTATCAGAGTCTGGTTCGTTGAGATTCAAGAGGAGCAATGGCGTTGGTTCGTGATCAAGATCTGTCGGGTAGTTTGATAGGAAGATTTGTTTTCCGCTGGTTGGCCTCTGCAATAGGGCGTGCAAGCACAACAAGCCTTTGTTGAGAGGCTATCGGGTTCCTTGTTGGGAGAGCTATTGGGCTCTTGTTGTGAAGCATCGGATTTGTGTTTTAGTGCATCCGACACGCTTTCGGTTCCGGCATGCGTCAATCGATATGGCGTGCTCAACCCGACGAGTGATCTGGATCTATATCTGGATTTGGTATCTAGGAGGATTCAAGTCTAGGTAGAGGCGACTCGAATCAACTAGCATTTTGAGGGAGTGTCCCAAAAATCGTTCACCTGTAGATCTCGCTTTAGGGGGAGGAGAAGGGTCGCTTGAGGATGATGAAACTCTTTAGGCCCCTTGGGGCGGTTCGGGCTCCTGGCATGGAGCATGGGCGCGTGTTACTTGGCATACGGACTGGTGGCATGTTATTGTGCACGCATCGGTTGGTGGCGCGATTGGATCTTGGATTCGTGCGTTTCGGTTATTGGTTTTGTGCATAGGTGTGGATGGCGGAACAAATTGGTATGACATCGTTTGATAGGTACTTTGTCGCGAAGTTTCATTGGCGCGACGTTGGGGTATGCATTGTGTCATGGTGCATTAGGGGAGCGTTTATTGGGACACATTGTCGTTGTGTTTGTTAAAGACGCATAAACGCGTTTCTTGGGACTAGGCCTGCAACTTGGGCGGGTACTAATCGGGTAACTCGAGCCTGGCCCGACTGAAATGCGGGATTGGGTCGAGGTTTTAACCATTTCGGTTGGCCCTGGGCTGATAATTTCAACCCGAGCTAAATTCGGGCTCGGGCCTGGCCCAAAAATATAAAACTTGGGCTGAACGCGGATTCCCCATATACTACTAATTATAATACATATGGTATATATAATAAATATAGTATACATGTATATTATATACAAAAATAGATATTGTATTGTTGGTAAAGTCCACACAGTAGGCTCAGTAGAGGAGATATTCCAATCTTATCTGTATCACCATCACCAACGAGAGAGAAAGAGCGTGATTTGTGGGGATACAACACAGTCAAGGTCGTGAGACTGTGAGAGAACACTCAAAATCGTCGAACACCGAGACACAATGAACTTTTGTATTTTTTTTGTTTTACTTCACTAAACGTGGCTACCGGTTGCATTTGGCGGTTGCTACTATCCATTTCAGTTATGCTAATAAAGTGGTATCTTGTTTATACTTCTTACATGTACTCTTATTTCAATTCTTTAGTTCTTCATTTCTTCTATAATTCTTCTTTACATACTAGTGTATTGTGTAGTTTATGTTGGTTCTGTTGGTGTGTGGATATTTGCCTATTTAGTGGTTGCTATAGGAGTTGGTTTGACATTGCTTTCAATTCAAAGTGTTTATGTAATACATACACAGTGAATACTACTTTCTTTGAAAAAAAAATAACATGAACAGGTTGGGCTGGGCAAGCCTAAATTCACTTAAGTAAAATAACGGTCTGGGCTTGGACGGGTAATAGGATGTTAAATGTCGGTCCCGGGCGGGCTTGGGCAGCTCATGTGAATTTCGGGCTAGGGCCTGGGCATGGCTATCAACCCGCCCATCCCGTCCGAGTTGCACCCCTAGTTGGGACGCATTGGGAGTGTGTTCAATTCCACAAATTGGGAATACACTCAGATTGGATTTGTTGGATTGATGAGAAGAATTGGTTCGGTAGCTATGGGGTTTGAATAAAGGGGGAGGTTTGTTGGAGTTTTTTTGGTTCATTCAAACATAGCAAGGTTTGGTGCGTGAGAACTAGGGAATAATTTCCCGTTCTCTTGGATGGTTGGGACGGCAGGTTGTTGGTCAAAGAAAACTTCACTTTGGAAACATTGTTTGGGGCATATATGTTTTCAAATAGTTTTAGGAAGGTTATTTGTGTTTCTTGGTGGCCAAGTTAGTCTCTAGTAGTATATATAAGAACATATTTTGGTGTTATTTGTAGCAATACACACGGTTGAAATTGTGAGCCTTTGTTAGTGTGTATGAGACACAATTGAGTGCTCTGGTGCGTGTGTGTTGTTTTGGGTGGCCGTCGTGGTCGTTGTGGCCACGACGTGCATTGTAATCGGGTTTTCTCATTAATGAATTGGTTTGGTTTAGCCGTGGATGTAGTTAGTCTCAAAATTAGTGAACCACGTAATTCTTGTGTTCTTGATCTTGTTTTTTTTTTTGCTTTCTCTTGCTTTCTCGCGTATTGAAATCCTAACAAAGTCGGTATGGACCGTGGATGTATCCAATTTGGTAAACCACGTAAATCGTTATGTTATTGTTCGTGCTTATTTTCGTTTTGTTTGTCGTTGTGTTGTTGAATCACTCCTAAACGATCCTAACAATTAGAGGAGGTAGTAATGTTAGTGGTGTGTCGTCAGTTCCAGGCTTTTTCCGGCGACCTCGTTTCGGTATTGAGAACCCAAGAGAGAGAGATTAGAGAGGTGGAGGGAGGTAGCGTTATTGGGGGTTTCACGAGAAAAGGAAGAGAAAGGAGGGAAAGGAGAGGGTATTGGTGATGTTACTTGTTTAGTAAAGGGAGAAAGAGAGAATAGATAAGGCATTAAATAGGGGTAGGTGAGGGAGAAGAGAAAGATGGAGGTTGGAGGGTGAACCGATTAATTCTTTCTGAAATTATCAAATCATAGAATTTAAAGTTGAAATTGGAGCCTAAACTTGTTTGTTTCTCAAATGAACCGGTTAATTGTTTCTCGATTGGGATGGTCGTAGGAGAAGCGAGATAGTTCACAATTGGAGTCGCAATAGTCATTTTGATACCTGTACCCCAAATATACTTTTTTTTTTTATATTCCAAGAAATTCAAACAGACAAAGAAAACAAGAAAGACAAAGCAACAGAAAACAAACAAAACAAGCAGCTTCAAACTAGCAGTTTGCTGCAATCATCTCCTCAACAACCAGAGCATTGAGGTCTGTTGGAGGGCTATCTAAAATGACCAGAATCTCTTCTTGGTTTTTTCCTTTTTTTGCCAAAGCATCAGCCACTCTATTGAGCTCTCTTTTGATGAACACCATGGTGCTGTTGTTTCCCCTTTTAAGAATCTGAATGTCTTCCAGTAGGGCTTTGAATGGGAAATCTGGGTTGACACCATTGTTGATGGCTTTGATAGCTTCCATGGAGTCACTTTCAACAGTGATGTCTTTGTAGTTTTGATTATGGCTTATAACCAGACCTCTGTGGATGGCCAAAAGCTCAGCTTCCAGGACAGACCCATGGCCTATTTTCCCATAGAATCCCATTATCCATTGCCCTTCCTCATCTCTCAGGAATCCACCAAAACCAGCTATTCCATTATCTCCCTCCTTGCTGCCATCTGTGTTGAGTTTGATTTTACCTGCATCAGGTTTGGTCCAAAGGGGAGGATTAGTGATCTCAACAGACTTGAGAGTAACTTGATTATTCAAAGTGAAAGCAAAGTTGATTTCTTCCACTAGCTTGTGGATGTTAGCTATAACAACACTCTTAGGCATATCTTTTGAGTTAAAAACTTTGTAGTTTCTTTGTTTCCAAATCATCCAACAACTACAAATAAATCTAAGAGTGTGATTATAGTTAACTTTTTTGCAAACTTTGCAATTACTAGAGACCCAGTCAAGAGTACTGGATTTCTCACTTTGAATAATCCAATTACCTCCAAAAATTTCAAGCCAAACTTGATTTGCTTTTGGGCAAAAAAATAGTAAATGGTCAATTGTCTCACTGTGACCTGGGCAATGAGGACAATGATCATCATTAGCAAGCTTAATCCAGAATCTTTGAACATTTGTAAAAAGTTTTCCATGCAGAATTTTCCACAAGAAAATAATCAATTTATAAGGAATTTTAAGTTTCCAAATCCATTTCCAATCCATAAAAGACATGTCATTTTTCCTGGCCAGCAAATCATAAGCAGAGGAAACATTGAAGCAACCAGTATCATTTCCTCCCCAACAAAGAGAATCTTCAATGTCCTCAGAAGGTATACTTTTCGCCAAAATATTATTAATGTGCTCTCTTTTGAGAATGTTAGCCAGACAGCTGAGATCACACTGATGTTGCCTATTAATGAGATTACAGACCTTCAAGTTTGTATCAACATTAATATTTTGGTAGTCCTCTTTGAGAGCTGTTTTACCAACCTAAATATCATTCCACACAGAGATACTTCTGCCATTACCCACTTTCCACACAGTTTCTTTTTTTATGAAATTTCTCATACTAATCATGCCTTTCCAAGTTTTGGAGGCATTTCTTTTTGAAGGCCAAGAAAAGAAATTATGATTCCTTAAGTATTTTGCTTTAAGGCATCTAACCCATAGGGAATCAGAATTGTTGATAAGTTGCCAACATAACTTAGCAAAAAGAGCTTTGTTTTGGTATTTCATAGTTCTGATGCCAAGGCCCCCACACTTTTTACTCTTGCACACAGTTTTCCAATCAATAGCATGGATTTTCCTTTTGTTACCATTGTCTCCCCATAAAAAATTTCTACTGATTCTATCCAACTCATCACAAACATTTCCAGGAACAGCTTGAGTTTGCATTGTATAACAGGAAGGGAAGATAAGACAGAGTTCACCATTGTGAGTCTTCCTCCAACAGAAAGCATGGAAGACTTCCAGCCCCCTAATTTCTTGTATGTTCTATCCAACATGTCAGTATACTGCACTTTACCAGTCCTTTTATAGAACAGGTTTATTCCAAGGTACTTACCCAGATCTTTAGTAATTCCAATCCCAAGCATATTGCTCACATGTTTAGCATGTGAATTGCTAATATTAGGGGATATGAAAATTTTGGACTTACTAAGATTGACCCTTTGACCAGAAATAGAGCAAAAATCATTCAAAACTTGGTTGATAAATTGACAAGAAACACTATCACATTTAGAGAAAAGCAACATGTCATCAGCAAAAAACAAGTGAGTGAGGATAGGGCCAGATTTGGAGGTTCTCACTCCTTTCCAGAGCCCTTGTTTCTCAATATGGGAAATCATACCAGAAAGTCTTTCAAGGCAGATCACAAAAATGTAAGGTGAGATAGGATCTCCCTGTCCCAACCCTCTTCCAGGAATGAAAGTATCCAGGGGACTACCATTCCAAAGCACAGAATACGAGACATTGCTGATACAACTCATGATTAGAGCTATGAATTTATCATCAAACTTGAACATCACAAGGGTATCATAGATGAACTTCCAAGAAAGTTTATCATAAGCTTTCTCTAAATCAATTTTGACAATCATATCCCCTTTCTTTCCTTTCTTCTTCTTGATATTATGGATAATTTCCTCAACAATAATCACATTATCATTTGTAGTTCTTCCATGAATGAAACTACTTTGAAAAGGGGAAATAATCTTGTTCATCAGAGGTCTTAATCTTTCCACAATAATTTTAGCCACAATTTTATAAGGGACATTACAAAGGCCTATATGTCTGAATTGAGTGATACTTTCAGGAAGATCATTCTTAGGAATGAGAGTTAAGTAAGTAAAGTTCATCTCCTTTGGGATTTTCCCTTTCTCAAAAATATCAATCGTATTCTGACAGACTGTTTGCCCTACTATATCCCAGCAATCATGATAGAAGGCTGCATTATACCCATCAGGACCAGGGGCTTTGGTTCTTTTAATGCTTTTTGCTGCTTTGAAGACAATGTCATTTGTAACAGGGTTGAGGGGCATCAAATTATCATTTTCAGAAATGGTGTTGAGGCAGCAATCGTAATTTATCTCAGTAGGAGGGGCAAGCTCCTCTTCTTTGTACATGTCAATGAAATAGTTAGCAATATTACCTTTCAAGCAATCAGGATCAGAGATCCAATTTTGATTAGAGTCTTTTAACATCAAAATAGCATTCCTTCTTCTTCTAATAATAGTAGTGAGGTGAAAAAATTTAGTATTTCTTTCCCCCTTGACTAACCAATTAGCTCTAGACTTTTGATTCCACAAAATTTCTTCTTGTTCCAGGATAGTGTTAAATTCATGGACAAGATCTTTTTCAAGTAAGTAAAGATTGTGGCTATAATGGGAACTAAGAGCTTTTTGAACACCATTAATTCTAGCTAAGACTTTGGTCTTTCTTTTGTGAATGTTACCAAAGACCTTAGAGTTCCACTTCTTAATCTGCACTTTAAGATCCTCAAGATTTTTTGAGAGATCATTGTTCTTATCCCAGTTTTCATCCACAAGATTGGAGAAATTAGGGTCAGTAAGCCAGAAGTTTTCAAATCTGAACGGGTAATTTGAAGAGTGAGGAGTCATACCTTGGTTTTCCATGAGAAGAGGGGAGTGATCAGAATACGTTCTTGGGAGGCAAGTGATCATACAGTTGGGGAAGTTAAGCTTCCACTCCTTGTTGCATAGACCCCTGTCCAATCTCTCCTGAGTATTAGCAAGTCCCTCCCTATTGTTTGACCAAGTAAGTTTGGGACCGCAGCTTCCCAAATCGATCAAATTACAGTCTTGAATATTCTTAACAAAGTTAAGTTCTTTCTGATGTTCTTTTGGGTGGTAAAGCTTCTTCTTTCACTACTTCCGGAGAAATCGTTTAAATCCCATGAAGCAACCAAGGCTCCACAATAGCAGTGGCCCTGTGTCTAATATCATTCCACAGATTAGTTCTGTTAGTTTCCACGGGGCTAGCATAAATAGCCGAGAGAATCCAGTCACAGTAACGACTATTCTTCACTTTCACATGAATAGCCTGGTTGTTAGAATCAATCAAGTCTATGTTAATGACATTTGGATCCCACACAAGCCATATCCCTCCAGATCTTCCAATCGGGTCCACGAAAATTTTACCCGAAAGCCCCAGATTTATGAAAAAGTCACCCATATTTTCCATCTTAATTTTTGGTTCAAGCAGGACAGAAATAGAGAACTTATTTGTTCTAATCAAGTTCTTGAAAGTTCTTTTAAACACCTTGTTACCCGCCCCACGGCAATTCCAAAAGATCATAGATGTTCTTTCTATCATAGAAAAATAAGTAGGGATAAAAACCTGGAACTCGTTATTAATATGTACCGTCCTTTCCTTCGCTTCCATCACTGTCAGCGCCGACTCCATTTCCACCCCAAAGAAGGGCTTCTCTTGTTCCAGACAACTCATTTCGTAGACTTCCATCTTGATCCATTCCAGCCACCACGGGATCTTTACACTCACTGGGATTGTCTTCTCCTGTGTCAATCGAAATTGGGTTTTTTTGAACCCCACTTTCTCGATATCTACTCTTTGATCCATCATATGGTCCTGGTCTTGCATGGTGATCTCTGTTGTTCTTTCTATACGGACCGATATGAACTCCTCCTTTCGAGAGATTGGTCGTTTGTGAGATTTTGATATGGGATTTTGGACTGTATTTACCTTCTTCTATGTCGATGAGAGAGAGGAACGGGTTAGACGTTTCAATGGTGTTAATGACACTGATCTTCTCAAGGGTTTTCTTGGTACTCAAACCCTTGGTAACATCAACCATCTGATCTGAACACGTATCTTTCATCTCCACCGTAGGGTAGATTCTTTTGTTTCTCTGAACCGTCTGATCATTATCCGAGGAGATATTCATCTCCCCAAACCTGGCATCGTTTTCTTCCACATTCATTGAATCTGGACTAGGTGAACCATTTTCCAAATGAGGATTGGGCTTCTCATAAGTTTGTTTAAACTCTTCGCTATTGGGCTTATGTGCTTTGGGTTGGTAATTAGGCTTACCCGGCCCATTCTTATTGGACATATTGTCCACCTTCTCCTTCCTTTCTCCTCTAGAACTGTTCCCAATATTGTTGGTCTGGTTTGTGTTGGGCCTCTGGGGAGGTCTTGTTGGTCTTCTTGTCACCACTGTCCATGGGCCCGGGCCTTTTGGGCCTGCAATAACATCTTTATTTCTGAATTTTTCCTCCGTGTCTTGTTCTTTGTTCTTCATCTGCATCTCAGGTTCCTTCATCTTCTCCTTCATCTTCTTGCTTGGACACTGGATCTTTGTGTGACCAACCCTGCCACATTCGAAGCAAATCATATGAATATGTTCATATTCCACAACATAACTTTTACCTCTTACAATAAGATCCGTAATCAATGATTTGTTTAGATCAATTTCTACACAAACTCTTGCAAATCTTCCTTTGTCAAGATTTGCGGTAGTAATATCAAGTTTCATGGGGAATCCCAGGGCTCCTGCAAAGAGTTCGAGGCAAGAACTCTTATAGTATTCAATCGGTAATTCTAAGATTCTTGCCCAAACAGCTGTTTTAGTTTCAGTGACATCCGAGACTTTAAAGTCCGGTGTCCACTTTTGAACCAGCAGATATTGATCTAGAGTAATCCAAGGACCTTTTGTGAGAATTTTCTCACAATCCTCATATTCTTTGAAGTTAAACAGAAAGAAACCTCTTCCAAGATCAATAAAGTTGTAGTCCCCAAACGGTTTCCATAATTTCAGAACTCTGGGTATCAGCTCTTTTTCAGAGATGAATCGTCCCAGAGGTCTCACAATTAAGTGATTTCTCCAAGGTTTCCTGAGATTTTCCAGAAACTCATCGGAGAAGTTAATCTCCACCGTAGTCGGGTTAATATGGTTTGTCGTCATATTTTGCTTTTTTCCGGACAACTCTTTGAGGTTGTCGGAGAAATCATCGATATCATTATCGAAATATCTCTCTCTGTTAGAGATTCCCACCAGGGCTTTCGCATAAGAGGATGTGGTTTTTTCTGCCACTTTACTATTCTCAGAGATTTGAGAACTGCTAGGTTTGGATTCAATCGGAACGATTGCATCATCCATAGGAATATCCGAAGGAGATACCGGGGAGGCATTAAGTAACTGGAGCTCGTTTGAATCGTGATTGCAATGGGGATCTGGTAGATCTGTGGGATCTCCCGGAGGGGGAGAGCCCTTGGTATCCATATCCGGATCTTCCTCAAGAGGAAGCGCCGGTGATCACACCGTTGGGCACAGAAAAACGAACAGAGAAAAAGCTTTTAGAGATATGCAATTAAAGCAATATATATTCTATTTTGTACCCAAATATACGTACATTACATCTAAAATACTTTTGGAAAATTAAAATTTATATCTATATATATATAGATATATATAGATATTGGTGAAGTACGGTATTTTAGTAAGGTACAACTAAAATATCTCAACAAGTTTCCTAAAAAAAAAAAAATATCTCAACAAGTAATATTGTAGAATTTGCAAGTTATTTACCAATTTAAATTAAAATTTAGGTAAAAATACACAAAAAATAAAATCCTGGAAGATTGTAATATCAAGTATAATTCCGATCCAAACATGCACCAAGTCCTTTCCTAATGCGTTTCCCATGCACATATATAGCCTCAGGAAAGGTGAATGAAGAATATTTTGTGTTGATGAACTTAGGGGTTGCAATGGGTTAGGCCTCATCCGGCCAAGATAATTTTATTAAGCCCAAACCTGGCCCGACTGATACATTGGGCCAAATTTGAGCCCACAAGCCCATTTAGTGTTCAATTTCTAACGCCGGAGCCCGAATTTTGGGCATATAATTTTAAATGTGATCTATTCTGTAAAACATCATGGTTTGACTTTTTTCGGTCTTTGGATTAAATCAACCAAGCTCTTAGATTTCACCTGCCACCGACTTAACTACCTACTTAACTACCCACTACTTGGAAATTTACCATATCTTTCAGATTAATTTATGTAACTTATCAAAAGTGTGTAAGAATATGACTTCATTGATATCATATAAAATTATCGGGGACGTCATTTTCATCTTCTTCTCAAATAGAATCGATTATGAAACGTGTTTTCCGGGGGTAGTGCCCTCGGACATGGGTAATCCCCCTGTGTATTATATAGTGAAAGTAACGTATTCATTTTTGACATTGAACTCGATTTAATTTTACAAAAAATGATATCATCTTGCAAATTATATTATTATTCATGACAAGTAATTGATAGTGTCAAATAAAAATATATAACCTTATATATGCAAATATGTTTCTATCAATTTAACATAATGAGCCAGGTCTGACCGGTTTGGGCCTAACCTTTTAAACTCAAGTCCGCCCCTATAAGAATTTGTGCCAACATTTTAAGACAGAGCCCAACATTTCTATGAAGCTATTAAACCAAAGCCATAATATTTTCGGGCTGAGCCAGACGAGCTTATTGAGGCACCGGGCCAATGGCCAGCGCTAACCCTCTGATATCAATAGACCAACAATTGGGGATATAAACCTAGATAGAATATAAACCTAGATTCTGGAGTATTCGAACGAAATTTGGTGTGACCGTGTGTGAATAGAAGATCGAGATAGAATATATTCCGAAAACTCTCTATGAGAGAACAAGAGACGGAGAATGGATTGAGAATTACAAGAGATTTTTGAGAGAATAAACATTTTCCCTCCACATAGTTGTTCATCTTCGTCGTTGTCATTGTGTTCTGCACTTCAATTGCCTCATGAATACTTTGTTATCCTTTCCTTCATTCCTTAGTTTCTTTACTTTCTTTACTTCTTTTTTGCTTAAATTGTATCTCATAGTGTACTCCCAATGAGCTGCAAATGCTCTCCCATTTGCTATATGCATCTCTTTTGACAACTAGATTTTGGAAATTCCGAATTACTTTGATTCTTTTTTTCACAACAAATAATACTTATCTTAGTATTTAATCATGTGTTTATTATGTCCAGGACATTTGTGCAATGACCAAACTATATAATCATCATGATGAATGAAGACATTTGCTCAACGAAAAATCAATATCATCATCAACATATTTTATGCAACAAGTAGCAACAGAAATCAAACCAAAACATTGACACGCTTAGATGTAATAGAGCCATCGGTAGCTCTATTACAAACAGATGCAATGCGATATCACACCCATTATTTATCTATTTGTTGACAACCAAAGGGTATGACTACCTCTGCAGGGAAGGTATATTACACTGCTTTCGGAAGTTTACCGTCCACTCCTTTGATTAGAGCAATGTAGAAGTCCATGTAATGCTTAGGTTCAGTAACACCCGGATGCTTCTTCTTATAGTTGTAAGTAATCTTCACCACAGTAGTACCGTCTGTCTTCTTAAGGATCTGAAAAGTTGGGGAAGATTCTAAGTACTCTGAAGTGTAGTCTCCCTCATATGCAGATAGCTGAACTATCATGTTCTCTTCGTCCAAATATGTCAGCTTCACCTTTGCCGTCTCGACTTTACCCGCTGAAATAAAATACTTTCACATTTCAAGATGGAATCCCAACCTTTGTTAACTATTATGATTCCAAACATCTTATGCATTTCGATATAGGTATCAAATATGGTTGTTTTAGTGTTTATTGTGCAGAAAACATTTTGGCTTTGTTGGTAACAGAATGTACACATAGCTAGCAGAAACACCTTGTTGTCGCCTTCATATTTCCTTACATCTTTGAAATTGCATATTTGTTCTTGTCTCCTATATGTATACGTGGTGGTCTGAAAAAAATATTTTTTCTTTCTACACTTTGAAATATTATTCACAACCTGGATGTCCTTATGAGTGCGCGTGTCTGCTGCATTGCAGTCTGGACTTATTATTCAAAACGCGGATGTCCTTATCTGCTGCGTTGGAATTTTGACGCTTAGCAGAATCTTAAATTCACTTGTAAAATGATGATAACAAAGTATTGAAATTCATATTGGCATGTGGAACATACATAATAAGTTTACTTGAAGAAGGTGAAATGCGCAAGTATATATATTAACTTTGATGTGCCATAAGAAGGGTTGAGCTGACTAACCTTTTAACTACGAACATATTATGAAACCACAAAATTGTCAGCAACATATCACATGCTACAAAACTTGTTAGTGAAATTGCAAAACATTATTGATGGACATAAGACATCGAAATATACTGATTATAAAATTAACGAGGGTAGATATACTAATAGAGTACTTAATACTAACTTAAGAAGACAGTTCTACTGCCACATATCTTACATTAAGAGATAGTATCACAGTTAACACATACTAGTACATATATATATAGTTGGTGCTTTATAATGAAAATAATTGCAATCTACTTTAAATGTTTATAATGCACGTGAAACCATTATCCAATTCTTATTATATCGAAAATTTACATGAAATTATTCTATGGAAAATTACCAATAATAGCGGTCCAGATCTTAGAGGATCCATGATATCCAGTTGTGCCTTCGTGCGACTTAACTTCGTGAACAACATGAG
This sequence comes from Linanthus parryae, assembly GCA_023055425.1. Lineage (NCBI taxonomy): Eukaryota > Viridiplantae > Streptophyta > Magnoliopsida > Ericales > Polemoniaceae > Linanthus > Linanthus parryae. The sequence continues at coordinate 25,192,679 of JALGPY010000011.1, read as the reverse complement.
GTGCCAAAGTTGGAGCATGGTGCACTTTGTGACCTACCAGCATGTGGAAAAGGTCATCACCGTCAGACTGGATCGGTACTTCAGCAAGCATCTTACCCTCGAGAGCCATTTTTAGAAATAATATGTCTGAAACTCAATGCAGAAGGTTGAAGAATACCCCTTGGGATGTTGCCTTTTTTATAATGTGGTTCCTCTTCGCCTCTATTGCAACTTGCATTTTCAGTTTAAATGTCGGTTGTTCGTGTGGATGGATATAATCAATGTCCCTCTATTTACGTCGTGAAAAAAATAATCCTCTATGATTCTAAATTTAAAAATTAGTATTTTCCTTTCCTTCTCCATTTTCGGCAACAACGTCGAATTAGTTTGACGACATCCTGTTTGAACTTAACTAAACTATACATGTCTCTACCGGGCGAGGATTAAAATGATGATCAATCCTTGATAGTTTATGAAGGCTAGCTATGGAGCATTGCATCAAAATAAATTGTTTGAAAAGACATGTTTGCTGAAATGATACGATGTTCTAGTGAAAATTTTACACTGAAGGAAAACTTTTTCTAAATGTGAATAATTATGGATGTAACACTCAATTTTTAGTTCTTGAGAATGTTTAGAGGAAAAAATATTCTTAGAAAAATATTATTTATACATAATTACTAAGGAGTCGGATGGATATCATCATTTTTCAAGGAGATCAAAATTATAAAGCTGGACATTGACTAAAATAATAATTTAGTGTTGGAGGCTAAACTTGATGTAGCTCAACTATATTTGTGGTCCATAATTATTACATGAGTTATGTATTGAAGCCCAATAATAATTGTTTCAAAAAAAAAGCCCAATAATAATTGTACTAGTTAGTGGAGGCTACTAAAAATATTATCCTCATAAGTTAATATGGTGGTAGAAAAGTCTAGAACAATGTTGTAATGTGTATCACTAGAATAGTCTTACAAAATATCTTTAGATGCTTCTAGGTGGAGAGATTAGTAGATGATGTAATCTAGAATCCTCCTACACTCCCTATAAATAGGGATTTGTACTCTAGGATTAAGTAAGTCTCCAAGTGTTCAAGTGAGTGTCATAGCTAGTGTCTTGGTATGTCTCTTCTATGAAGTCTTCTATTAAGACTTCTATGTCATGTACTAAAGTTTATCTAGTTCTTGTCTTCTTGTATCAATCAAATATATTGTTCTACATTCTCTCTCTCTCAAAGTTTCATCACTTCCCTCTTCCACCAAGCTAGTCTACTAACATCTTCCTACATCCAACAAAGTGGTATCAGAGCTAGGTTGATAGCAAGATGGCGAATGTTTATGTCCAATGTCCTCGCCTCACCAAGGAGAACTATTTCACATGAGAATTGCGCATGAAGGTTATTCTAGGCGCACATGGTGCTTGGGATGTTGGAGAATGGCTACGAAGAACTTGAAGGAGACTTCAGTCCAACTCAAAAAGAGGAATTAGAAGAGGTACGTAAGAAAGATAAAAAATCTCTTGCCCTCATCCATTCTTCCTTAGGTGACAACATGCTTGAGAAGATATATTTTGCAACCACCTCCAAGAGAGCTTGGGAGGTTCTTCAAAACTCTCAAATGGGTGGTGAGAGGTTCAAGAAGATACAACTCCAAATCCTTGGAGGTAAATTTGAATCTCTTCACATGAATAATTCGGAAACAATTTATGATTATTTTTCTCGGGTATTGGAAATTTCTAATAAAATGAAGAGATATGGGGATGAAAGTTTAAGTAACAAATATATTGTTGAGAAAATATTACGCTCTTGTCTTGTGATTTTGAGCATGTTGTCGTAGCCATTGAAGAAAGTAGAGATGTTAGCAAGTTGTCCATTGATGAACTTATGGGCTCGCTACAAGCTCATGAGGAAATAATGAAGAGGAGGAAATTAAGAAGAGTACATGGTTCTACAAAGCAACCTAAGGTGGAGAAGAAACTATATCAATGATGAACGGCGAGGAGGACGTGCACATGGAGCAAATCAAAAAGGAGGAAGATACGCAAAAGGGGATTACAATCCATCTTATCAAGAAGAGATGGGTCAAAGTTCCCACTCACCAAGGGAAGGTGGAAGGCAAAGGTATGACAAATCTCACGTGTTATGTAGCAAATGTTATGATTTTGGTCATTACACTTCCGAGTGTAGAAGTAACACTAACCATGTGCACGAGAAAGTGAATTTTGTTAAAAGAAGTCAAGAGGGAGATCATGGTGTTGATGGCTCACCAAGAGCATGTTGTTGAAGTTGAGGAGATTTTAAAATCTCCAAATGAAGCATGGATGAAACTTGACCCCATTGTGTCAAGTAAAGATACGATCTTTTCCACCAACGACGACGAGCTTGATGAGAAGCATGAAGACCAAGGAGACATTGACGTAGAAGAGATGCAAGATTGCATCGAGAAGGAGGATGTTGAGGCACGTGAGGATCAAGAGAATTGTGTCATGGAAGAAAAAAAAGGAAGAGACGACATTAAAGACTCAAGGTGAAGAAGGCCATCAAGACGATGGAGGACACATTGTAATGGGTGTCCAAGTAGATAGTCAACAAGAGGTAATGCCTACCCAATCTAATTATCTTGTTATTGATGTAAATGAAGAGATGGTAAACAATCATTGCATGTTTGAGAACATAGAAGAAGAATTCAAGTTATACCATGAGCCGCATAATGAAGAAGTGAAAATAAACTCTTTGCTAATTGGATTGGAGAATTCGATATTTGACACCGGATGTGTGAATATGGCGAAATTCTTTGATGCGGGTGAAGAAGTTCCAATGAAGGAGATTCAGTCTCAAATTATGGAGACAAGAGACCTTGGCCAATTCAAGGCATTGCTCAAGAATGTCAAGAAGTGTAAGATCAAGAAGAAGAAAAGGTTCAAGATTCTCACTTCCACCGAGATGGCTTTGAAGACCATCGCAATTGAAGGCGATGAAGCTAAAATGAAGTTTTAATTTACCCCTTAAAGCTTGAATGCTAAATCAAGTTTAAGAGGGGGTGTTGGAGGCTAAACTTGATTTAGCCAAACTATATTTGTGGTCCATAATTATTACATGGGTTTGTCTTGAATCCCAATAATAATTCTACTATTCAGTGGAGGCTACTAGAAATATCAGCCTCATAAGTTAGTATGGTGGTAGAAAAGTCTAGAACAATATTGTAATGTGTATCGCTAGAATAGTCATACAAAATATCTTTAGATGCTTCTAGGTGGAGAGATTACTAGATGATGTAATCTAGAATCCTCCTACACTCCCTATAAATAGGGACTTGTACTCTATCATTAAGTAAGTCTCCAAGTGTTCAAGTGAGTGTCGTAGTTAGTGTCTTGGTATTTCTCTCCTATGAAGTCTTCTATTAAGACTTCTATGTAATGTACTAAAGGTGTATCTAGTTCTTGTCTTCTTGTATCAATCAAATATGTTGTTCTACATTCTCTCTCTCAAAATTTCATCACTTCCCTCTTCCACCAAACTAGTCTACTAACCTCTTCCTACATCCAACATTTAGTACCAGAGGCATTAATTTTCAACTGTTCGTCACATTGTAAAAAAAAAGTAGATAAGATTAAAAGTAGATACTCTCTCCGTTCCTCCCGGTTCTTCACAAAACTAATTGGGTATTATTTGGGCATAGCGATTTGGTTAGCAAAACAAAGCAAGAATTTGATAAATTTTTGTGGTATAGTAGAGCAAAGTTTACTCTACGACACCATGCAAAGATTACCAAATTCTTGCATCGTTTTTATAAACAAAACGCTAGGCCCAAATAATACCCAAATAGTTTTGTGAAGAAACTGGAGGAACGGAGGGAGTAAGTTCTAACGTCCCTAACAAAATCCGGGAAATTGCAAATGGGTGATGGTTTATGGTAGAGCGGTCGAAACCTTTGCATGAGGTCTTGGTTCAAATCTAGCTATACGATGTAATTTAAAAAGAAGAATTAGAAAATTAAATAAGAATTGACCTCCCTAGTTAAGAGAATAAATTAAATAAAAACCACGGGACCATATTAGCCAATGAAAGAGGAAACGGTAGAGACGGCGTTACAAAGAAGTACTGAGGTAAAAATATTAAATACAATGCCATGTCCATTTATCGACACGAGATGTAATAGTACATATGTGCGTCACATAAGGAAATACCAGCCCGTTTCTTCTCTTCCTACCCCTGGAGAGGGCACGGAGAATAAAAAAATTGTTACTTTTACAATTTTACTCTTCACCTTCTTCTAAATTTCCTCTGCTGTTCTCCTTCTATTTACCTTATCTACCAATAACACCACCAACACAACCACCAGTCCTCCTCCAACACCACCAGTCCATCACTGCTACCAACAACACAAAATCACAAATCTAAACAACCAAATTATAGATCGAAGCGTTTTATTCACAGATCCAAGTGAAAAATACATATCCAAGAAAAAAGTGACAGAGGAAGGAGAAGAAGAGAATCGTCGCCAGTGGTTTAGAAGAATAAGAGATCGAGAGAGGGGAAGAAGAAGAGCACAGTGGCTGTGGAATCGCCAGAGAGAATAGGTCCGGTCGCCATCGCCGCCGCCTCCTCCACCGTCGTCGTCGCCAGATCTGCATACGTGGGTCGCCGCCTCCTCCACCGGCGTCCTCATCTTCCACCGGCGTCGATCTCTTCGCCATCCCCTTCATCTCCTTCTCCCGGTCTCTCTCTTTCTATATTCTCTGTGATGGTGTAGGTGGTGGTGATGAAGATGGAGGAGGTGATGGTGTTTGGCGAGGAACAAGAAGAAGATGAGAAGAAAATGAAGGAGAAGAAAAAAAATATACATAGAGGTAGTGAGAGAATGAGATGATGATAATGATGAAAAATTAGGGCAAATGTGGTCTTTGATATGCTGTGTAGCTTTTTTTGGTTGAGTTGGTGTTTTTAGTGGTGGCCAAATTCCATAATTGTGGAGTATTTTTCTGAGGGTAAAATAAGTACCCCCTCCGTTCCTCCAGTTTCTTCAAACTTTCCTTTTTAGATGTTCCTCCAGTTTCTTCAATCTTTCCAAAAAAGGAAACTTATCTTCACCAAAAATACCATCGTACCCTTAATAAACTCTAATTTATATTTGGACTTAACTAGTCACATTAAATAAATCTAATTAGTTAAGCACAAGTATACTTAATTATTGACCAAGCCCAAACCCTAAGACCAACTCCAGCCGTGGTCGTGTACTCACCCTCGCCCTCTGATTAGTTACTCCAGCAGTGGGTGAGGAGGTGGGCGAAGAGGTTAAAGGTGAGCAAAGAGGCGAGGGGGAGGGGGGAAACAAGCCCGCAGGCTCGCCTCTTTTGGTGGGCCATGGGTGTGTGAGCTGTAAGCTTTTTTTGGTTTGTTTCTTCATTAAAAGATGGTGGGTTTGTTATTTAGTTTAGTTAACTACACAAAACCCCCCTAGTTTGGTTATTATCTACAAATGTTAGTTTGTTTTATTACACTAATGTCCTAATTATGTATATTGTCTACAATAATAATAGTTCATATTAATTTTTAATAGTATGTAATAAATATTATAACAGAAAATTAGTAGTATATCACAAATAATAAAACATAAATTTACGTTTTATTTGCATTTTTTAGAACACAAAATTACAAAATCATAATAAAAACACTAACAAATTAGGAAACAATACATAATAGAAAGTACAACAATAAGACGGCTTGAATAGTATATAATGAATTTACAATACAATACAATGTAATTGTATATAATACAATACAATACAACAAAAAATGAAACAATACAATTATTTATTAGATAAAATTAGTTAATAATGAATTTAAATGTAATCATATATAGTTAATGTAAATATAGAATAGTAAACTTACAATAAAATAATATAAGAGGGGCTGAATAGTGTTTTGATTGTTGGAGGTAATAGGGTAGGATTGTAAATATTAAGAGTTTTATTAGTGGGTTAGAGGTGGGACAGGAGGGGGAGGGTGAACCCACCATTGTGGATGGTCTAAGAATCTACCCAGCCCAAAATACAGTACCCACACTAAGGGCTAGTTTGGTAATGCTGTGGCGGTTTAGAAAGCTGCTGTGTAGAAAGCACTGTAAGAAAGCTGCTGTGAGAATTTACACAAAAAGTGTTTGGTAAACTCCGTATAGAATTTGCTGTTGAAAAGCACTTTTGACATTCTGTGTTTGGTAAAAGTGCTTTAGACTTTGTGTTAATGTTGAAACGACCATTTCAGACATGATATAATAAATAGTACTATTACAATAAAATATTATTAATATTTGTTAATGGATAATGATGTCAAAAGATAAATTAATCAAAAAACAGGTCGTAGAAAGCAACCCCTCCCCTGCTTTTCAAAAACTGCTGTGGGGAAGCAGTTGCTTTCTAGAAAGCAGAAAAACAAAACTTTACCAAACACAAAAATACTGCTTTTGAATTTGAAAAGCAGCGTTCTAGAAAGCAAAAGCATTACCAAACGGGCCCTAATTCTTCTTCTTCTTCACAACCTAAATCCGCTCTTCATAGCCGCCACACACACACTCACGCGGACAGAGAGAGGGGAAGATGAAGAGAGGGAGGATGGGCGAGAGCAGATCGATGAAGAGAGGAAGGAACGGATGGAGACTACAGTGGCTTCCAACCAGTGGCTTCGGCCGGAGACTAGTTGCTTCGAACCAGTGGCCGGAAACCGACTAATAGACGAACCAGTGGCCGGAAACCGACGATCTAGTGGCTTCGTCCGGAGACTACAAGTTCTTTCTCGTTCTTCTTCTCTCCAGTTTTATCTCTCGCCCACTCTTCTCTCTCATATCTGTCCATCTATTTGCAGGTCTTTGCTCCGAACGGTGGCGTGGCGGCGGCGGCGGTCCAGATTTGTTTTTACTCTTATGCAGATTCTTCGCCTCTTTCTTCTTCTTCTTCTTCTTCTTCTTCTGCTTCTCCTTCTCCTTCTCCTTCTCCTTCTCCTTCTTCTTCTTCTTCTTCTTCTTCTTCTTCTTCTGCTGTATATTCAAGATAATTTTGTTGATGTTTTTTTTAGATTAGTTGCTGTTTTATTTTGTTCTTTTGAAAATGCTGATTCTTTTGATCATATTGAACGTGTTCGTGGTGATTGCGATCTGCAGTTCTTGATGTTCATCTCCTATTCTTGATGTTCATGTGCTTTTGGTGGATCACGGAAAGTTGTGTGATGGAGTTATTGAAATGAAGGGGGGGCAGTAGAGTCTTTTCATGGGGTTTCCTAATTACCGTGCCTCCAGTTTTTGTGGAGAAACTCGAGAAACAGAGTAGTATCTCACAACCTTAAACTTGTCAAATGAGGAAAGGCGTAGGAAAAGAGGGAACAAACATAAATAGAAAGGGGTAGGAAGAGAAGAAAAGAAGTGGTATCTCGTATGGGTTACTTGAGCCGACAGCACAAAAAAGGACAGCTAAATGCACGTGGCCAAGAGCATGTTTGGTATCCGTTGAAAAACAAAAATATAGTGGAAATAAAATGTGCCGAAAAAATACGTTTAAAAAAAAAATTAAAAAGTTATTTGGCATATGTTTAAATAAATTGTTTAAACAAAAAAACACAATAGACAACACTAGTAAATTTTGGTGTTCATGCATTTTAACATCATTTTGTACATATAATAACGGTATTTAGTTGCTATTTTAAAAATTCATGAACATTAGGAGCATCTCTAACCATTATAGGTATGAATAAATATAGAAAACACCAACTTCAGCGTTTTTAAAAATACCGTATTTGTTCCACTATTCATGTTTTTAAACAAGCCATATAATGTGTCTTCCAAATGAGTTAAAAAAAACTTAGTTTTAATCAAAGTTGATTAAAAACACATCTCCAAATATACACTTACTAAGAATAGCTACAGTAGCTAAGAAAATCACCTCCCTAAATTAAGAACTCGATGACCCAGAGAAGTGCAAAGTTTAACAACGCAGTGAGGATCAATGGACCGCTAGGGTAGATAAGTTCAAACAACCTAATCGAGAACAGCAAAAGTAGATAAGATGTCACTTCTCTATTTAAGAACAATAAATTTATAAGAACCCATCCCCTTACATAGTACCACTCCGTCCCGTCTCTTTGTTCCCATTTGACTTTTTTGACTCGTATCTGGGTCACTTTGACCGGGTGATTTGGATAGCAAAATAATACGATTTTTTTATAATTTTTTCACCATATTATAGAGCAACTTTTTCTCTACAACACCATGAAAAATTTATCAAAAAATTACATCAATTTGCTATTCAAATCACCGGGTCAAAGTGACCCAGTGAATAGTGACAAAAATAAAATTGGGAACAAAGAGACGGAACGGAGTGGTAAGTGGACAACTGTGGAACACGCGGAAGCATTACGATCAGATGAACAATAAAGTAGATATGATCACACTGTAGAAAGGCAAAATTTGTGGGCACTCAAAGAGGACCATGTGTCTATTATTGTACAAGTAAATGTTCGGGTTCAATAACCTTTGTCATCACAATAATGTTCTTGAGCAGTAGTTAATGGATGATTAAATTGTAAATGACACGAAACTATTCACAACTAAGGCTCGTCCATGGCGACCAGATGTGACTATGATACATGTCAATCGTATCATCCAGTTAATTAGTTATTTAATTATTTGCTTGTTTAATTAGCTGATAGTAGTTAATTACGTTAGTTATATTATTTAATTAAATAGCGACATGGCTGTCTTGTTAAAGGAATAGGCTGATCTAAATATGTATAGATCTAAACACATAATAATGTGGAAAATATATGTGCTACCCCTTCGACTATGCTCATAACGCAGCGGATGATAATCTTTGATGTTGCTTGCTTTTACGTGCCATCACCTTCTTCTTGATCCCACCGGTCTAGTGCGAATCACTAGGACGAACAATTTGATCCACTCCAGTTCCACCTCTTGGATGCAAGTTGAAGAGAGAGACTGGGGTGCTCTACAACTGACTATGAATGTAGACAATATTTTTTTCGCATTAAAATATGTAGGAGGCTGTCACCTTTTATAGACAGAACTTCTCCTTAGTTTGCAACTTACCCCTTAGGGTTTGTGCCTTATTGCAGCTAACCCCATAAGGTTTTGACTAATTACATGTGCACCTCACATGAGCGCAATACATAATTTTCTAACAACTGATAGTCGCACAGTGGGGCTGCACATAGTCATCTAGTCTCCCTCAATATCCAACTATATCATCTACAAAAGTATTTTATGGCCATGGCGTGTGACCAATGAGAATACCTACATTCCGGGAGTCCATACTCTAAACCCATATGAGACGGGCTAGAAGCAGGCGACTCTACCATTTTGAAAAAAATAAACATTATAACTCTCGTATCCCCCATATTCGCTCGAATTGTCATCTCGTGGGCCATGAACACCTGCCTAGTCCCGTAGGCCATGTTCCAATGGATCCACATCTCCTTTATTATATTCATATCCTACATGACCCCATGAGGTCTCGTAGGTGGGCCCAATGAAAATAACAAAGAGCAATGTAATGAGAATCTTCCTTACATCCATGTGTCGCTTAGATTCGGCTTGGCTGCTTTCCTAGCAGTGTGCGGAAGACCGAATCATCCATAATCATGAGGCGTACAAAACATTCATGTCATACTAGAGGGTCTTTCGTGACAAAGCTTGTTGAGAAACACGTATCTCATCATTTTCAATTCATAAATCTCCCAAATGTGTGTGCTCCCTTGTATGCCATACTAGAGGGTCTTTCGTCTCCTCGTCTTCCCGAGTGCAATCCCAATCCTTAGATGAAATTTTACTCCATTCAGGTTCTGAGGTGTAAAAAACATTCATGTAATATTGATCTAATGTTCATACAACTTCCGTGGAGTTTCCATGAGCTTCATTGCTTTAAAAACAACCCTTTCTCATAAATAGTTCTTCTAAGTATTCTCCATGGCGTTGAACATCTTCATTTATCGATATTTATCCTTCCTCTATTGTATCCAATTGTACCAAAATGAGCTTGAGTTGTGCCATAAGATGAGCTTCAATCACACTGTGAGGAAGGGTAACTTCTTGTGGAGGATTCATAGTGACTGGGAAGGCTTGTAGCTATGGGGTGTTGTAGCCCCACTATCTCGTACTGTCCATTGGTGTTCACTTCGGAATGAGATTCGAAAATTGTTAAGAAGTTCTTAGGGTCCCTTATGCAGCGTCCTTCTTCATGAGATCCCCTACATTCAGGCAAGTTAAAAACTACCCTTTCTTACGGTAGTACATAAAGAGGGTTGGCCTCAACATCATTGACGCAATATTCTATTGAACGACTTTCATCGTCATAATGATTCAAGAACTAATAAATAACACCGCATATGTTTTCCGCAAGTGAGGTTTCTGTAGTAGTTTTCCTAATAAATATTAGGTTTATCGAACCCAAAGACTCTGTGTTCGTTAATATTTCTATATAATCTAAGTGAAGGAGGGTTGTTTTGTTTTATGTTTATAACTAACACTAATCTAATTAATCAAAACTAATAAAAATAGTAATGGTAGAGGAATACATGAGGAAAAGGACTAGGACTCCTCATTGGTTCCTCTCATAGGTTCCTACTGAAGTTCATTGACTATTGTAAGTTCAGCATGTTTCAAATGCTTGAAACAGCTTGTCTGGTTCCTGGCCTTGAAACAGTTTTCAAAAGTTTGAAATATAAACTGTAGTATACAACATGAACTTAGGGGGAGCTTTTGATTCTAATCAGACTCCTGATCGTCTATGCTTGATTATGTGTTACTTGCTGATGAAAGACAAACCATTTTTGTACTCTAAACCGTGGCTAATCTATTTGTTTGAATAAGTTTTTGCAGGGATATTTAGTTACCTATTTTGCAGGAACTATTTCTAATACTGTATTCTTGTAGAAGAAGAAAGTGGGATGACATATTGATTCTGTGCTAACAAACTCAGCTAAAAGATCAAGTCAATATCCTTGAAGATACTGAGCAACTAGCCGTTTGGAAGAGTTGTTAGACAAGTTAAGATATGCTGCTGATATTTAGGGAAGTTTGTTTTGAGAAGTTCCTGAAGATCCGCAATTCACTAGCTGCATAAAAGGGAATGACTGAAGAAATTGAAAAGGACACGAACTCAGAACTACTCAGTGATTCTTAGGATTGACAAGCTACACAGAAGGAGATTCATTTCACTTAATCCACTCATCAGAAGATCACTACACATTCAACTGCTTCGTCAGTTCTCAACGTTCTTCTTTCTGATCTATATTTGTATAACATTTAGCTAATACTTCGTGCATATCATTCTCGCTAGTTGTTCAAGTTAATAATAGAGAATTTTTGTTGAATCAGTTTTCTAGAGCAAGTACTAGATAGGTTAGTGAGAACCACAAGCTGTAACAGAGTAAGGGAGCTCTCTGTTCTTGAGATCTAGGGATTAGCTTTTGATTAATAAAAATTGAGTTAAATATCCTGCAGGGATCAAGTCACTGAGGTAGAGATGTAGCTCCAAGTGGACTGAAATCTTTAAATCTTTTTGTCGCTTACATTTATCTTTCAGCTCTATACTTAGCTTATCTGCTGCACAAAACAGGTTTCAGTTCTAGGGCTTGAAAGCCATTTCCAGGCTTGAAAACTATCATCACTCTTTCTACTATCTATTTCGGTTCCAATTACTTGAAATTAATTTCAAGACCTTGAAGTACTCACTGCTTCCACAAACTTCTTTGAAACCTCTATTTTAGCAAAAGTTGACATACTCTATTCACCCCCCTTCTAGAGTATTGATCCTGCATTTCTACCTACATTATTGTCTTTATCAGACTTGTATCACTGCATATATTTAACCATCTTGTGATTATGAGTACTGTAGGTGACGGTGGTTTCTCACTGGGAAGAGCTGCTAACAGACCTCCTTTATTTTGTGGTGACAACTTTGTGCACTGGAAAGCTTTCATGAAAATATTCATCATTGATCAATATATATAGTTGTGGACTATCATACCGAATGGTCCTCATACATTCTACACTGGAAATGATGGGGTTAAAACTCCAAAAAATGAGGATTCACTTTCTTCTTCTAAGTTAGAACATTTTTCTAAAAATTACAGAGCTATAAAGCTCTTATATTGTGCTTTGAGTGCAAAAGAATTTAACAACTTCTCAGGATGCAATACTGCTAATGAAATATGGGAAAACCTGATGGTAACCTTTGAAGGAACCAGCCAAGTCCAGCAGAAAAATATCAACATATTCCTGAGACAATCTGAACTGTTTAAAATAAATGGAGATGAGTCCATCAAGGACATGTTCAAGAGGTTTACAAACATTATCAACAATCTAGACTCCTTGGGAAAACCCTTTTCCAATGAGGAGAAAGTCAGGAAAATCTTGAGAAGCCTTACCAAAGCCAAATGGGAACCAAAGAATACTACCATTGAAGAAGCTCAAGATCTATCATCTCTTCAACTGGATGTCTTGTAGGGAAAGTTGCTTACTCATGAGATCTCCATGAATGAAACTGATGGAGAACTTCCAGAGAATGTCAAGAACTTAGCTCTCAAGGCTAAAGAGAGTGAGCCATCTCAAAGTTTTGAAAATGAAGAAAATGATGATGACGATCCCTTTTCTCTCATTTCCAAGTCTTTGAACGCAATTCTCTAGATGAAAAATATCTTTGGAAACAAAGACTTCAGCAAGGATAAATACAAATCCTCCAGTATCAGAGACTACAAAGGTAAATCTTCTCATGGTTGCAAGCCTAAATTAATGAATTGCTTTGAGTGTGGTGATGCAGGACATTTGATTAGAGACTGTCCATACAAGAAAAGCAAACACTTTCTGAAGAAGACCATGACAGAAGAAAAAAGGCTATGATAGGTTCTTTGAGTGATTCTGAAACTTCTAGTGATTCTAAATCTGAGGAAGAACAGGCCAACCTCAAGCATGATGAATGTTCTGAAAAGAACATTGAGGTAATGGTATACTGTTTCATTTCATAACTAACAGATGTCCTCTCCGACTACCTTAGAATAATGCTTTTAAATGAACAGGACTATTTGTCAAAATCAGAATTCTGAAATTTCTCAGAAGAAATCTTACAGAGATTTCAAGGACTTGGAAACAAGTTTCAAAGCTTTGAAACTCAAGTCAAGGAATTAGTCACTGAGAACTCTCTTTTGAGTGACATTATTGTTGCTCTAAGACACCAGTTTGATGAATTGGAGGAACAAATGACTACTCTAGATGGCTCAGAACACAATTTAAACATGATTCTTGGAGGAAGCTTAAATTCTGTATAAAAAAAATGGTATTGGTTATAATCCAAACTTTCCCAGGAATAAAAACACTAGATTTGTGAAGACTGGTAGTAGAACTTCTCCTAAGTGCCATTACTGCAACAGAATTGGTCATGTTACGATGACTTGTCCCTTTAGAAGAAGAGACCCTAACATAATGATTAATCTGAAGGATCAATCACACATGGTGACAAAAGGAAAATGCAACATCTTAGGTATTGGTAAAGTTGGTACAGATTCTGAAAACTCTATTTCTGATGTTTATTTAGTTGATGGTTTGAAATTTAACCTGCTTACTGTATCTCAATTATGTGACAATGGGAATAAGGTCATTTTTGATAAAGAGAAATGTGTGGTGAAAAATGAGAAATCTTGAAATTGCATCCTCACAGCCTCAAGGTCTCAAGGCCTTGACGAATGAGAATTTTATTACAAAGAGAAATGTGTGTCTCAAGGCCTTGAAAGAGGATTCAAAGCTTTGGCACAGAAATCTTGGACACATTAGCTTGCAAAGTTTGAACAAGTTTGTTGCTAAATACCTAGTCAGAGGTCTACCCTCTATCAAGTTCAAGGATGAAGAGGTATGCAAAGCTCGTGCTCAAGGTAAGGAGATAACAAGTTCATTCAAGCCAAATAAATTTGTAAGTACTACTAGACCCATTGAATTACAGCATATGGATCTCTGTGGTTCAATGAGAACGCCTACTCCAAAGGGTAAGAAGTATGCTAGTTATTGTAGATGATTTCTCTAGATTTACTTGGGTAGTGTTTCTTAGAGACAAATATGAATCTTTATTTGAATTTTCAAATCTTTTTAAAGAGCTTCAAACTTCGAAAAATCTGCATATTCCTTCAATTAGAGATGAACATGGTAGATAGTTTGATCAACTTGAGTTTGACTTATTTTGTGCTAAGCATGGCATCTCTCGCAAATTTTCTGATCCTAGAAATCCTCAGGATAATGGTGTTGTAGAAATAAAAAAACATGAATCTTGAAGATATGTCAAGGGAAATTCTTCTGGAGAACAAGTTACCAAAATCCTTATGGGCTGAAGCTGTGAACACGGCTAACTACATACTTAACAGGTGCCTGATTAGGCCTATTTCGAAGAAAATCCCTTATGAGCTTTTAAAAGGAAGAAAGCCAAACATATCTTACTTCAAACCTTTTGTCTGCACTTGCTTTTTTCACAATAATGGTAAGGACAATCATGGTAAGTTTGATGCCAGAAGTGATGAAGGTATCTTTCTTCGTTATTTACTGACTAGAAGCTTATAGAATTTATAATAAGAGAACCAAGTTTGTTGAAGAAAGTATACATTTCATTTTTGATGAAAGCTATGATGGTTCTTTGAGTGAATGCTTTTCAGACTTGAATGTGAATAAGCATGAGTCAGAGAATGAGCCTTCAAATGGTTCTAAGGTATACTCACAAGAAAATAGAAGGAATTTTCAAGCCTTCAAAATGAGTCTCAAAGCCTTGAAAAAGATCATCAAGAAGATGGAAGTGGACAAGCCACTTCCTCAAATTCTAAAAGAACAGAGAAGATTCATGGGGAACCTGAGTGATGGACACCAAGAAAGAGATTCAGATATCTTTCATCTCATCCAGCTGATAACATTATATCTGAGTCATCCACTGGTACACAAACTAGGTCTCAATTGAAGAACTTGTGTCCTTTTAATGCTTTTGTTTCTCGTGTAGAACATAAAAATGTGAAGGAAGCAGTACAAGAACCAGACTGGATCATTGCAATGCAAAGTGAACTCAATGAGTTTGAAAGGAACAAGGTTTAGAATATAGTTCCTACTCCTAAATATCAGTCTGTCATTTGGACCAGGTGGGTATTCAGAAACAAGTTAGATGAAAATGAAAAGGTAATTAGAAATAAAGCAAGACTGGTAGCTCAAGGCTACAAACAGAAAGAAGGTATTGGTTATGAGAATACTTTTTCTCCGGTTTCCAAGTTAGAAGCAATTAGAATGTTACTTGCATTTGCATCAAACAAGAATATGAAACTTTTTCAAATGGATGTGAAATGTGCCTTTCTAAATGGATACTTGCAAGAAGAAGTCTATGTTGCTCAACCTACTGGTTTTGAAAATGATGAGTTTCCAGATCATGTTTATCAACTTAACAAGGTTATTTATGGATTGAAACAAGCTCCAAGGGCTTGGTATCAAAGACTATCTAAGTTTCTACTTGAAAAATTATTTCAAAAGAGGATTAGTACACAAAACCCTTATCATAAAGACTCACGAGAAAGACATTCTAGTAGTTCAAGTATATGTTGATGATATTTTGTTTGGAGCTACTAATGATACTCTTTGCAAGGATTCCTCAAGTCTTAAGAGCAGGGAATTTGAGATGAGCTTGATGGGAGAGTTAAACTTCTTTCTTGAAATTCATGTACATCAGATGAAGAAAGGAATCTTTTTGCATCAAAAGAAGTACACAAGGACTTGCTAAACATGTACAATATGTCTCAGTCCAAGGTAGCTAAAAATCCTATGAGCTCTAAATTATCATTAGACAAGGATCAAACTCGTAAGAGTGTAAATGTGAAAAAGTATAGAGGTATGATTGGATCATTGCTATATCTCACTACAAGTAGACCAGATATTCAGTTTAATTCTTGTATGTGTGCTAAATTTCAAGATGATCCTAAAGAATCACACTTGGTTGCTGTCAAAAGAACTTTTAGATATCTCAATGGTACGAAAGACTTAGGAATTTGGTATCCTAAAAAATATAATTTCTCTTTGTGTGGATATTCAGATGCTGACTTTTCACGTTACAAAGTTGACAGAAAAAGCACTTCAGAGTGTTGCCAATTTCTTGGATCATCCCTTACCAGCTGACATTCAAAGAAGGAAAACTCTGTAGCTTTGTCAACGACATAAGCTGAATATATAGCAGCTGGAGCTTGCTGCTCATAAGTTCTGTGGATAGCTCAGCAAATGAGAGATATTGGATTTGGTTTTAGAGATATACCTATAAAATGTGACAAAACCAGTGCTATATCACTTACAAATAATCCAGTTCAACACTCAAGAACCAAACACTTTGAGAAAGGTGATGTTTCTCTTGAATTTGTGTCTACTAGCATGCAATTGGCAGATATCATTACTAAACCACTGCGATAGGAAATATTCTCAGCCCTGATATTAGAATTGGGCATGATAAATATGGAATAATTGGTTTAGGGGGAGTATCTGGTAAGTATAAGGTAAGTATTACGTGTTTCAAAGTTTTGAATGGATTTTTAAATCCTTGAAAATCTCTTCAAAGCATTGATTTTATTTTCGTCAGCAGTATAGCTTTTCAAGGCCTTGAAATGCTTTCCAAAGCCTTGAAAATAAGTATGTATGCTATATAGTCAATAAAATGGATCTTTAATGTTGGGGTGTTATCTTTGTAGATAATTGCTCAATATTGCCTTTACTTTTTTAAATTATTTTTATGTCAAATTAGTATTATATTATTTCCTTTTCCACGTCACACACACAATTTTTAATTTAACCAATTCTGCACATCGTAAAAGATTTGAAAATATCCCGTTTCCTTTTCAAACTCAAATTCTTCAGTATTTATGTTCTCACCTCTCTCTCTCTCTCTCTCTCTCTCGTATCACTCCTGCCTATATCTTCTATGTACTCTAACCCTAATGAGCACGAGAAGAATTTCTGATAGAATCAAGATGGCTGGAGGTTCAAAGAAAGTTTCTGAAAAGAAGAGGAAGAGTACTGAGGAAGAGGTTCACACTCTCAGTGATGATTCCAGTTCGAGAACCCGAAGTGCAGAAAGGGTTCCTTCTCCTCAAAAGAAGAAGACTAAGATGAATCATACTTCAACTTCTAGCAAGAATAAGAAGACAGATCTATCTGCTCCTGAGGAACAACAAGAGGAACATATTGCTAGTCCTGAGAAGGATAAGAAGAAGAAGCCTACAAAAGAAGACAAAGTAAAAAGGAAGGTTAGAGATGAAGAACAAGAGAAGAAAACTGGAAAAGAGTTACAGATATATTCAGAAAAGCAACCATCCCCTGGTAAGAAATCTGGCATTAATAGCAAGTGGTTTGTTAGTAATGTTGTTAGAGGATTGTGGTTAGATTGTTTTCTTCTAGACCAGTAGCCTTTGCAGTATGATTAGTGTTTACATGTTGAATATCATGAATCTGGAGTGCATTAAGAGATTGAAGAAAAGTTCTCTTTGGAAGATTATAAACCCTCCAGGAGTTGCCTACCCTAGGCTGACTAGACTCTTCTATCTGAATATGAAACAAATGAAGACCCTAAACTTGGTGATTACTTCGAAAGTGGATGGAGTAGGCATGGATTTAGATCACTCAGAATTTTCCAATGTTTAAGGTTGTCTAAAGAGGTATAACACAGGCAACTAACCTAGTAAGAATGAACGCTTGAAGCTGGCTAGAGAAGAGTTAGTTTTAACAGATGCTCCTACCTCCTCGAAGTAGTTAACACACTCTGTGCTAACTGTTGAAGCCAAAGTATTATTTACCATCTTGATGAGGTTTATAGTGCCTAAGGAAAACTCAAAAGATATGCTGATTAACAGGGTGTTATACTTGATGTACTTGATTATGCATGGGTATGAAATTAATCTTCATACAGCTGTGATGAAACACATGCTGTGTTCCCAGTCTAAGTAAGGAAAACACCCTTTTCGTTATGCCAACCTGTTATCTCTTTTCTTCCAACACCTTGAGATTCCAAATGACAGATAAGAGACCATTACTACTTGTTTTGGTATGATTGATGAGAAAGCATTTGCGAGGATTGGAGTTGTGAAAACCAGTGAGAAAACTTGGAAGTTATATTCCTAAACCCAAAGCCTTGACCTCTCCTTCAAACCTACCCTCTCAATCTCAAGACCTTTATGTTGTGATTTAGAGGCTTGATGTTGTGGAGAACAATATGGATGAATTGAAGGAAAATCAGCGTGAGTTTGGAACTGAGTTCAAACAAGTGAGGTATATGGTTGAAATCATCTTTAAAAGCATCAATGTGATCAATGCGGAAGAGGAAGTCTCTCAGGCTGCAGAAGGATCAAAGAAGGCTAGCTTAACCAAAGAATTATTCAATGAACATACTACTCAAGATGAGGCTGCAGGGTTAAAGGACACTGGGAAACAAGTTGCTGAGGAACAGAGTGGTGAAGAACAAGAACATGAGGAAGATAGTCCAGATTCAGGAATGTTGATTAAGGATCTTAAGAAGAAGAAAAAGAAACCTATCATTCCAGATGAAAGATCAGGTTGTGCAAGACTTGAAATAGCTTGGCTATTTCAAGGCCTTGAACCAGCTTCTAAAGCCTTGAATCAGTCTCAGAGGTTCAAGGCCTTGAAACTGGATTCATAGCCTTGAAACTGCTTGAACCTGTATGCACATTCTCAGGGGGAGTTTCCTGCAAAATCTCTAGATTGATTTACTCTCTCTCTTTCATATGTTTGATTCTCTGTTATTAGATGATGAAAGTCAAATTTTTATAACATGTTTTCAATCTTAATATATCATTTGTTTGACCATGATAATGACAGCTTGCAGGATTATTTCCTAAACTGAATTGCTGCAGATTTGGAAATACTTGGACACTTTTATCCTGTGATCAATCAGACGTATATGACATCTTCTCATGGTGTTTAAATGAATGATTACAACAATATCTCTGAAGATTGTGATCATCCAACCGTTGGAAAAGATTTCAAAGTAGTCAAACTCTGTTGCCTACAAAATAGGAAGGTTGTTGCTGAAAATCTGGGGAGATTTGCAGACCTGTATGAAGTATAAATAAAGCTCAAATTCGAAGCAACAAGACATAACACTCAACGGGAAAAAACTTAGAAAGAATTCTTGATTGACAAGCATCAAAGAAGTTCTTCATTCTTTTAATCCATTCACAGAAGTTCACTGCATTTTTACTGCAGTTTTCTACTCTTAAGTGTTATTCTGTATAGAGCTATATTGGTAGATCATTTATGTATTATTTCTACATCTATTCTCAAGGATTGTTCAAAGTGAACAATAGAGAATTCTTAGTTAATCAGTTAGCTAGAGCAGTTTCTAGACAGGTTAGGGAAAACATCAAGCTGTAACAGAGTAAGGGAACTCTCTAGGCTTGAGTTCTAGGGCTTAGCTTTTGATTAATAAGAATTGAGTTGAAAACCCTGCAGGGATCTAATCCCTGAGGTAGAGACGTAGGTCCAAGTGGATTGAGCTCTATAAATCACGTGTCTTCTGCATTTCCAGTTCATTTACTTTCATAGCTTTTGCAGCATACAAAAACTGTTTGTTTTTCAAGGGTTTGAACCTGTTTTCAAGGCCTTGAAAAAGGAATACTTGCTCTACACTTTCTGCATCTACTTCAAAGGCTTAAACTAGCTTAAAGGCCTTGAACTTCATTGTTTGCACAAGTTTTTATCTTCCTAGCAAGTTTTGCAAAAAGTTGGCATACTCTATTCAACCCCCCTTCTAGAGTATCTTAGCTGCTTATACATCTGCATACTCACAGTTTCAATTGGTATCAGAGCTTGCATCACTGTATAAGATTTAACCATCTGGTGATCATGAGTACTGCAGGTGATGGTGGTTTCTCACAGGGAAGAGCTGCTAACAGACCTCCTCTCTTCTGTGGAGAAAATTTTGCTCACTGGAAAGCTCTGACACGCTTTCTTACGTGTTACAGCAAGTGCACGGTTCAAGTAATATAGGGTAATATTTCAACCCAGAGTTATCGATCCCACGAGGACAAGCTTGAGATTATTTAATTAATTATTAGATTAGAGTACTGTAACAGGGAAGAGTTATGATTTAAACAGTGTCACCCTCAAAACGGTGACTGAAATAAAATAAACAACTAAGCTAATATTTTTGCATTTTTCTGATAATATGGAGAACAACTATGCGATCTATGGATCTCCTTAGGTTTTAGACAGTTCCGGATAATGTACTGAAACACGCTATCATCTTATTAATTGTGTCGGGTAATAGCACTGACAATCTCCTTTCGGTCTCATGTCGTTCTACCTATCAATTGACTACAGGTCCTGTCGGTCCACCAATGTCTACCGATATGGTTCTAACCGCCTATCGTTAAGCCGATCACTGGGTCCTATCGGTCCACCAATTCCCAAGTCTAACGCTAAACAATTGAATCTACCCTTACACGACTAGTCCTATCATCTCATCTCTCATTCTCAATGATTCGGGCTAATTTCTTGTTCTCGTTCATATCTAGGTAAAGTCTCTCTCAAGCACCCACCTAGAACGCTAGTCTAATCGGTTCGCGACTCCTTTTAGACTAAGTATTAAGTTCAGAACAATCAATACAACTACCAAGATTATAATCTTTAAGCTACGATTCTACTAACCTATTGATCTTCTTCCCAAAGTTTTTCTTGTTACCCGAGACGTGTCAATAGTCCTAAGTAATCAAGATATACGATAAACAAAGAAGAACAATACAATTAAAAGAAACGAAACATGAATCAATCTCACAATCCGGAAACAAATCTAGTTCATAAACCCTAGGTTCATCTCCATAGAACCTAGCAAAAGTATTTAGCTACTAATAGAGTAGGAAAATAACAAGAGTTTCTCCATACACATGATGAAAATAGAAGAGAAAGGAATCAAATGGTGAAATCGCCAAGCTTTGACGAATCCGGGCAATCCCAAAACTCCAAGCTTCTCTCCAATGGCTCCCGTCCGTCTCTCTCTTCCTCCGTGAGTGTATGATATGCCCCTTAGGTCTTCTCTCTACGTTTTTTAACAAGCAGGGCGGATTTTTATTGTACTTCTGCTGAAAATGCATCTCAGCCCCTCTAGTTTGTACTTCCCGTCCAGAATTGTAAGCTGATCTTGCGCAGACCATATCTCTCTCATCCAGACTTTGATTAGGCTCCGTGACCTATCATTTGAAAGACCTTTGAGTCTAATTTCATTTGGAACATGTATCACTCCAAAATTATTTTTATAACTCAAGATATCATCAGATTTGTGCAGACTGGTCATTCTAGCTTCTCCATCTTTGCTTCTCCTCGTTCCTCTTGTGCTCCCGTTGTTTCCGAAGTTCGTTCCATGCCTCCTATCAACCGATTAGCATCCGTTCCTGTCAAGTCAACATGAACAAACATTGCAAGCGATTATATTTGACAAATAACAACTAAATATACATAGAAACGCCCGGACTAACTATACAAAGCATGTGAAGCATCAAGTGATAAAACAACTCAAATTCTCTAAAATTAAGCTCAAATCACTCGTGATAATGTGGTAAAATGGAGGTAATAGATAGCTCCTAAAAGGCGCTATCAAATTCCCCCACACTACCTTCTTGCTCGTCCGAGCAACACTTGCTTCCAAGATTCACATATATCTTTACTTTGCCTGAGACACAACGACTCAAACACCAGACCATGCATTCTACATGAATTTGATCAATGCAACTCGATTATAAACAATGCAATAAAGTAAAGAACATATTTTTTTTCTTTTTGGTTGGAGATTGGGCAGTCTCGAAGAACAAACCGGCATGTCATAAGGCTCTCACATCCCCTAGAAGATTATATAACTTTGATGATCGGTAGAACTTGCGGCCAGTTTCGTCAGACAGAACGGGCACGAACACTCAATAAGTTGCTTCCGCACACTCATCAAACGTATCCCTAGCACCTACCATCCGAGCTATTTATCCACGGGTTTCAATTGTTGACGGCTTAGGACGGGTAGTATAGGATCTTTGGAAACGCAGTCCTAGACGTCATGATACATCTCAAAAAAGCCCATTCTCACACTCCCTCACCAAAAATTAAGGAACCCCACCGAATCTACTACTTCGGACATCATTCCCTCAATCTTGGTGCAACGCCGTTCTCGCGGCTACAAACGTGAAGAAGTGATCAAGATCCATAGCTAATCTCCTCGGTCTTCAATTTCAAGCTTGCTCCTTTATTCCTTTCACTTTCAATTCATGTTTTTTTTTTCTATAATCCATGGAGCCAATAGTAATACAAATATCCGAGGAGATCCAAGTATCAAATATATAAGTGGGGGTGGAATGTGTCAAATCAAATGTGTAATCAAATATATATCGACACCCCCACAATCGATATAAAGCATATCACCTGTGATCGTGGTGTATGGACACGAATCACCGCCACACCGAAGTGTGCTGCCGTCTCTAACTCACCCTCACATCCCCTCAAAAGACGAAATGTAAGAAGATCCACGTAAGATGTATGTATAATATCCGCTCACCCTCAACGAACCTCCCTAACTCAACTCCCTCTATCATGACGCACATGAAGGGACCATTCTAACTAGTGATGAAAGTCACAAGGAATGGATTCCTAGGCTAGAGGCTCTGAATAAAAGTGGTAAATGGATCAAATTGGGGTAACTAGTGGACCTAGGCTGTGAGACGGGACGTGAGGTCCCCATAAAAATCACTCGCACAGCTGTCCCGTTGCCACTACGAGGAGGGTTGACGACTACCTAAATGACGGTCGTGTAGCGCTAGTAGGATAACTAGTTTGAGAGACAGCTACTCACAATTCTCGAGTGCATTAGCCCTATAGCCTTCCTAATCCATATTCTCGCGTCTACCTCACCTCAGATTTTCATACTAACTAGGGAATACTATCATTAAGTCCTCTCCATGCTCACTCTCTTCAATTGCCCTTTCTCAAAAAATTTCAATTTTTAGGATTTTTCTTGTTCTTTAATTTTTTTAGTTGAGTTTTTTCTAACACTATATGCTTGGGCCAACTCGATTAACAACATATATGGGTAGGAGGACTCAATAAGTAAAAGTTAAAACAATATATACAATGCAATATAGAAACGTGCACATGCAATCCTAACTCTGACACCTACGTGCAAACTGACTCACTATTCTATATGTAACGAGGCAATGCAAGTCAAGGCAAGTAAAGATATGTGTAAACCCCCCCCCCCCCCACAATTGAGATATTCATTGTCCTAAATGAATTTATAGTGTCCCCCCATACATGATCTCAACATGTAAGGATTCAAAAAGACAAGTGTTGCATGGCACTACGCACAAATTGAATCATATCGTCTAGAGCGATAATTTAAAGCGAGAGAGAATATGGTACCTATGATCCTGGAGTACCGTTCTTACGGGATCGGTTTCGCAAAAATTGGTCAAGAAGGACCGAATCGGTCGACCAAATTTTCCGAAAACTCGAGCAAGTTGAAGCAAGACTACCTTGTTGTGCTCCTCGGTGTTCCCGTCTTAAGTTCCTCTTTGAGATTTGGCCGAATCGCCCTCCAAAGCGATGAATCGGAAGATTTAGGTTCTTGCAGATCTTTCTCTTTGAATTACCCCACACTCAATCCGCTCACTATCTCAAAAGCTCAAGAGTTAATCCGCTCACTATCTCAAAAACTTCGCGATTTGGATGCGTTTTGGGTTTGGGGTGTGTTGGTGTTCTTGAGGGTTTGGAGAGGAATAAGATGAAGACAAGGAGTGTTTGATCCGAATTGGGTAGTTAGGGGACTTGTTGGTTGGTTCTTGGCTTTAAAAATCCTCGAAAATGTCAAAATAACCCCCCCAAAGTATCAAAAATACCCCCAAAAAGTGAGCTGTCCAGCTGATTTCGGCCCCCATTTCGGCCCAAAATGGAGCCCGAAGTCAATAGATTTCGGCCCCCATTTCGGCCGAAATGGGGCTCATAATCACGGGGAAAAAACCAAGCAGAATGGCCATTTCAATTCGGGCCGAAATGGCTTGATTTCGGCTCCCATTTCGGCCCGAAATGGGTGCCGAAATCACAGAGTATGACCATTTTGTTTTTGCTCTTGTTTCTTCATCCGGTATCCGATTGGCACGATTCTTGAACCGTTGGACTCCACAACCGACAAGGAATCCATTTTTGACTATAAAATTCCCAAATCCAAGAAATTTTCCATTTATCCTCAAATTATCTCTCTTGTGCAAATAATTTCACCTCTAAAGCTCTTGTACTTTATCTCCACTCCGGATTCCGATGCGTGCAACCCCGATACTCCAACTTGCTACCATGTTCCTCATGAATAATTAGCTACTCCTCGACCTCGATTAGCTCCTTTAACAAGCATAGTTCTCCCGGTTAGCTCGTTGTTCCTCGTTTTTCATGCAAACTTGTTTACATGCATCAAGGAAATCCGGAGGGTCTTCGGTACCTGCACACTCATCAAAAACATTAAACCACCCTCTCTCTCTCATCTCTCACTATCAAATATGGGGAACTCTAAAATGAAACAAAACAAAATAACAAACATCCTACTCTACATTGGGTTGCCTCCCAAGAAGCGCTTGTAATTTAAGGTCGACGGCCCGACCCGGTTACCTTAACCGTCAAGGATAGTGGATGTTGATTTAACTCTCCACTTCTTCTTCTTCCGCTAATCCTTTTCAATGAAATTTTTCCCATGAAGTGCACCAATGTGCAAAGAAGATGGTGAACATTTGTAGAAGCCGAATCATTTCATCTTGCAATTAATTCTCTTGATCAACTTCCACAGAGTGCTATTGGGCTTAAATGAGTCTCTGGCCACGAAATCATCCCAGTAGTGCTCCTTCGGTGCTAAATTCTCTTCAAATGACAATTCATCCACACCCCCATACTTACTGATTTCAAATTCCTTGACTATGGTGTGAGGATCATCAATAGAATAGCCAATAGAACAAGAAATTGAAAGTTTCAATTATGCTCTTCCCCATAAGAATCTCCGTACACAAGTCTTTCCAACTCATCAAAGACTTGATTAATATGAGATACGGAAAATGCTTCAAAAATATGAGTCGAGGATTTTACCTCTATAGCACTGGACTCAAGTGTTTCATCAGCTTCATCATCAGCACCCCACAAGCTCGCAATTTTGATGTCATCTCAATCATGCCAAGGCTTTGAGATAATTGGAGGTTGCCTTGCGGAGAGCATCGCCTCCTCCATTGTTGGACACACAACTCCACCCCAGTCTGAATCAGAGTCTGAGTCTTCATAAGTGGCAAAGTCCAAAAATGGTTCATGGACACTGCATTCTTCGCTCGGCTCATGTGCCTCTTCTTCCACAACTGCAGCTTGCGATTTGGATTGTCGTTCTTTCTCCATCCTAGCCATCAGTATCCTTTGCATCTCTAGGACAGCTGGTAGCCAATGAGGTTCATCCGAACCATCTTGCGATGGTGACCATAGAGGCTCGATTAAGGGCTCGATGGCATGTGGAACAGGCTCCTCTTGTGGCTCATCAGTAACAAGGGACATCCTTGTGAGGCGCACTTGGATCTCCCCCATAATATTGTATAAGTCTGCCATGCTCGCTGATGAGTCCTCTTGGTGGTGCTGAAGCTGTGGTGGATCGAATATGCATGCGTCTTCATACTTGTGATCCTTCTTACATTTGTAGCACCAAATCATTGAGCAGTCATCTGTGTGCCAAACTCTGCATCTAGCACAATAGTAAGGGTAATCAGAGATCCCATCATAATCATCCTCGCTCGACATGCTCATTATGTCTCCTGCTTCCTGCGTTCTTGCAAATACAAACTCACAAGAAACCCGTGAAGCACAGAGATAAAAACAAAATAAAACAAACTAAAAGAAAAGTACTCTAAAATAACTCCTAACTAAATAATCTACCACTGTCCCCGACAACGACGCCAAAAACTTGACGCGCTTTCTTACGTGTTACCTCAAGTGCACGGTTCAAGTAATATAGGGTAATATTTCAACCCCGAGTTACCGATCTCATGAGGACAAGCTTGAGATTATTTAATTAATTATTAGATTAGAGTACTGTAACAGGAGGAAGAGTTATGATTTAAACAGTGTCACCCTCAAACAGGTGACTGAA
The DNA here is from genome assembly GCA_023055425.1 of Linanthus parryae. Classification (NCBI taxonomy): domain Eukaryota; kingdom Viridiplantae; phylum Streptophyta; class Magnoliopsida; order Ericales; family Polemoniaceae; genus Linanthus; species Linanthus parryae. Next base: position 25,166,489 of record JALGPY010000011.1, on the reverse strand, counting down.
ATAAAATAAACAACTAAACTAATATTTTTGTATTTTTCTGATAATATGGAGAACAACTAGGCGATCTATGGATCCCCTAGGGTTTTAGACAGTTACGGATACTGTACTGAAACACGCTTTCATCTTATTAATTGTGTCGGGTAATAGCGCTGACAATCTACTTTCGATCTCATGCCGTTCTACCTATCAATCGACTACGGGTCCTGTCGGTCCACCGATGTCTACCGATATGGTTCTAACCGCCTAATGTTAAGCCGATCACTGGGTCCTATAGGTCCACCAATTCCCAAGCCTAACGCTAAACAATCGAATCTACCCTCACACGACTAGTCCTATCATCTCACCTCTCAGTCTCAATGATTCGAGATAATTTCTTGTTCTCGTTCATATCTAGGTAAAGTCTCTCTCAAGCACCCACCTAGAACGCTAGTCTAACCGGTTCGCGACTCCTTTTAGACTAAGTATTAAGTTCAAAACAATCAATCCAACTACCAAAATTATAATCTTTAAGTTACGATTCAACTAATCTATTGATCATCTTACCAAAGTTGTTCTTGTTACCCTATACGTGTCAATAGTCCTAAGTAATCAAGATATACAATAAACAAAGAAGAACAATATGATTAAAAGAAACAAAATATGAATCAATCTCACAATCCGGAAACAAATCTAGTTCATAAACCCTAGGTTCATCTCCATAGAACCTAGCAAAAGTATTTAGCTACTAATAGAGTAGGAAAATAACAAGAGTTTGTCAATACACATGATGAAAATAGATGAGAAAGGAATCAAACGGTGAAATCGCCAAGCTTTGACGAATCATGGCAATCCCAAAACTCCAAGCTTCTCTCCAATGGCTCCCGTCCGTCTCTCTTCCTCCGTGCGTGTATGATATGACCCTTAGGTCTTCTATCCACGTTTTTTAACCACCTGGGCGGATATTTAATGTACTTTTGCTGAAATTACATCTCAGCCCCTCTAGTTTATAATTCCCGTCCAGAATTGTACGCGGATCTTGCGCAGGCCATATCTCTCTCATCCGGGCTCCGATTAAGCTATGTAACCTATCATTGGAATGATCTTTGAGTCTACTTTCATTTGGAACTCGTCTCACTTTAAAATTATTTGTATAAATAAAGATATCATGATATTAGTGCAGACTAGTCATCCTAGATTCTCCATCTTTGCTTCTCGTCCTTCCACTTGTGCTCCCGTTGTTTCTGAAATTCGTTCCAAGCCTCCTATCAACCGAATAGCATCCGTTCCTGTCAAGACAACATGAAAAAACATACCAAGCGGTTATATTTGACTAATAACAACTAAATATACATAGAAACGCCCGGACTAACAATAAAAGCATGTGATGAAGTGATAAAACGACTCAAATTCTCTAAGATTAAGCTCAAACCACTCGTGATAATGTGGTAAAATGGAGGTAATAGATAGCTCCTAAAAGGAGCTATCAAGCTCTCATGAAAATTTTCATCATTGATCAAGATCTAGAGCTTTGGACCATTATCCAAAATGGACCTCATACTTTCTACACAGAGAAAGATGGGATCAGAACTCCCAAACAGAAGACTCACCTCCTCTTCTGAATTAGAGCAATTTTCTCTTAACTACAAGGCTATTAACATTTTGTATTGTTCTTTGAGTACAGATGAATTCGACAGGATCTCTGGATGCTTAACTGCTAAAGAAATCTGGGATAAACTTGTGGTTACCTTTGAAGGAACTAGTCAAGTCAAACAAACCAAGATCAACATTTATCTCAAACAATGTGACCTGTTCAAGTTGAATGCAGATGAGTCCATCAGAGACATGTTCAAGAGATTCACTGATATTGTTAACAACCTTGACTCACTGGGAATTTTTTTTCCAATGAAGAAAAGGTGAGTAAGATTATCAGAAGTCTTCCAAAGGCAAAATGGGAACCAAAAACCACAACCATTGAAGAAGCTCAAAATCTCTCAACTTTACAACTTGATGACCTACAAGGGAAACTCCTTACACATGAGATATCTATGAATGAAGTTGATGGAAACTTGGTCATATCAGTTTGCATACCTTGAACAAGTTGATTTCCAAAGACTTGGTAAGAGGATTACCATCCATAAAGTTCAAAGAAGATGAAATTTGCAAAGCATGTGCTCAAGGAAAGCAGACCAGAAGTTCCTTCAAGCCTAAGAAAATTGTAAGTACAACTAGACCTATTGAATTACTTTATATGGATCTCTGTGGTCCTATGAGGACTCCCACTCTAAAAGGTAAAAGGTATATGCTAGTTGTTGTAGATGATTTTTCTAGATATACTTGGATTATGTTTCTCAAAGAAAAATCTGAAGCACTCTCTGAATTTTCAAAGCTTTGCAGGGAACTTCAAAACTTGAAAAACCTACCTATAGCTTCAATCTGAAGTGATCATGGTAGAGAATTTGATCAGTTAGAATTTGATTTATTTTGTGATAAGCATGGTATTTCTCACAACTTTTTCTGCTCCAAGAACTCCTCAACAGAATGGTGTTGTTGAAAGAAAGAACAAGACTTTTGAAGATATGTCAAGAACAATGCTTCTTGAGAACAAGCTGCCAAAAAATTATTCGGCAGAAGCTGTGAATACAGCAAACTATATTTTGAACAGGTGCTTGATCAGACCTATTCTGAAGAAGACCCCCTATGAACTATTCAATGGGAGAAAGCCAAACATTTCTTACTTCAGACCCTTTTGATGTACTTGTTTTATCCATAACAATGGAAAAGAAAATCTTGGTAAGTTTGATGCAAGACATGATGAAGGTATATTTCTTGGCTACTCTCTGAATAGCAAAGCTTATAGAGTTTACAATAAAAGAACCAAACTGGTGGAAGAGAGCATTCATGTTATTTTTGATGAAAGCTATGATGGTTCTTTGAGTGAAAGTTTTGCAGACTTGAATTTGAACAAACATGAATAAGAGGAAGAGACTGAGAATCCACTAGGATTCAAGAAAGGCTCAGAAGAGAATAGAAGACATTTTCAATACCTTGAAAATTGTGCTCAAGGCCTTGAAAGTAAAATCTCAAAGCCTTGAAAATGATGATCAGAAGGATTCAAGTGACAAAGCCACTACTTCAAGACCAGAGAAGATCTATGGAGAACCTGAACCATGGTCTCCAAGAAAGAGATTCAAATCTCTCATCCCATCCAGTTGATAATATCATATCAGATCCAACCACCGGTACACAGACTAGATCACATTTGAAGAACTTATGTGCTTTTAATGCTTTTATTTCTCTTGTGGAACCAAAAACTGTGAAAGAAGCTTTACAAGAAGTAGACTGGATCATTGCTATGCAAATGAACTCAATGAGTTTGAAAGGAATAAGGTTTGAAACTTGGTTCCTGCACCTTCAAACCAGTCTGTCATTGGTACCAGATGGGTATTCAGAAACAAGTTGGATGAAAGTGGCAATGTGATCGAAAACAAAGCAAGGTTAGTTGCTCAAGGTCACAATCAAGAAGAAGGTATTGATTATGAGGAAACTTTTTCTCCAGTTTCCAGGTTAGAAGCAATTAGAATTTTGCTTGCATTTGCATCTTACATGAACATGAAACTGTTTCAAATTGATGTGAAGTGTGCTTTCTTGAATGGCTATTTGCAAGAAGAAGTTTATGTTGAACAACCACCTGGTTTTGAAAATGTCAAGTTTCCATATCATGTCTACAAACTTAACAAAGCTCTTTATGGTTTGAAACAAGCTCCAAGGGCTTGGTATGAAAGATTGTCAAAGTTTTTACTTGAAAATGATTTCAAAAGAGGTTTAGTAGACAAAACTCTTTTCATTAAGACTCATGAGAAAGATTTACTTGTAGTTCAGATATATGTTAATAAGAATTAAGTTGAAAATCCTGCAGGGATCTAATCCTTGAGGTAGAGACGTAGGTCCAAGTGAACTGAACTCTATAAATCACTTTTCATCTGAATTTCTAGCTCATTTACTTTCATAGCTTTTGCAGCACACAAAAACTGTTCATTTTTCAAGGGTTTGAACCTGTTTTCAAGGCCTTGAAAAAGGCATACTTGCTCTACACTTTCTGCATCTACTTTAAAGGCTTAAACTAGCTTTCAAGGCCTTGAACTTCATTGTTTGCACAAGTTTTCATCTTCCTAGCAAGTTTTCCAAAAGTTGGCATACTCTATTCAACCCCACCTTCTAGAGTATCTTAGCTGCTTATACACCAGATATTGTGTCTGAAAAAGACATTTTTGAGAAGGAAGTGGTTGCTAATGCTGGTGAAGAAGGTGCTCAAGAAGAAGAACAATTGGAAGACAAGGATGATGAAGAAGAAAGTTGTGAAGAGGATGTTGAACCAAAGGGAGATGGAGAACCAACCCCATAATTCTTTCATATTCTTCCTATCTTTTTGAAGGCCTTGAATCCCTCTTCAAAGTCTTGAAAGTTTTATCTTTAAAATATTTTCTTTAAGATTTAAAAAACTTTGGTCTAACATTTTTCTCATTCTTTTTTTGATGAAAGTCATAAAGGGGGAGAAATTTAGGTGTTTTATTTTGGAACTTTTGTTGGTTTAGAGATCTGATTTAGATCAGTAGGATTTGCTGGATTTTTCTTCTTAGTTGTTTAATAAGTTAGACTTATTGGATATTTTGTGTTACCGTTTAATATTATGGTTATTCGGCTTTGCTCTAATGAATATTTTTGCGGAGACCCGTTTCTTAAAAAGTGACGCGGATTACTAGCGCGTATTACACAAGCGTACGGTCAAGTAGAAAAGAGTGTGTATTTTCAGTACTAGGGTTGTCGATCCCTCGAGGACAAGCTCACAACAAGTTTATAATTAACAATTTTAAGTAGTTCACTAGGTAACCGGAGTAAAAGTGCGTGATTTGTGGTGTTGCCACCCCCAAACAAGTGGCTGTAGTAAAGAGAGAGAAAAGGTAAAGTGAAATTAAGAAGAGGTTCTTAATCAATAAATGGAGAGAACTAGGCAATCTCGTTGATCACCTAGGGATGTAAATGATGTCCGGATTATCTGAGTAACACGTTAACTATATTCTAACTAAGCCGGGTAACAGCGTTGACTATCTCCTATCGGTATCAAGTCATTTTACTTCACCGTAGACTACAATCTACTATCGGTCTCTTGTGTCTACCGGTCCGTTCTATTAGGCTAACGACATGCACGACAACGGGTCCTGTCGGTCCATCATTGCCGAAACAGTCGAATCTCACCTACCGAATCTACCCACACTATCCAATCTTAACACGTCTCTTCTCAGTCTCAGTGATAGGGGATTGATTTTCAAGTTAGTTAGTTAGAATCGTGTCATTCGAGTAGGATTACTAACAGAAACAAGAAACTAGAATTGATTCAAAAGATGAAAACAATAAATCGTGAAGCAAAGTTCAAATCCGGAAAAAAATCATCGTTTACATGAATCCTAGGCTCTCAAATTGAGATGCCTAGAAAGAGTTTCTTAGCTACTCATAACTAAATAATCAATACTCAAGATTTTATCCATTAAAATTGAATCAGAAAGGTAGGAAGAAGAGAAAGAAAACACAAGAACTTCAATGGTGAAGCTTTGTCTTCGTCTTCTCCTTCTTTCTATTCTCACGTTCGTTGCTTGAATGAATCCTTCATTGATCATCTTTTTTATATTAATTAATTCCAACATTTAATTTAGGAATGAAATTTCCCAAAAATGACGTAGTTTTGATGAGAACGCCCGCCCTCCTTTTCTTATTCGTCCGTGTGGTTTTTACTTCAGGCGATCGCACGATCTCCTTTCTATGATCATGCGATCTGTTGCTTCCTTGGCTGCTGATCGTGCGACCAGAGGAGGAGATCGCACAAGTCAGTGAGTATCAATATTTTCCTTGCTCAAAAACTCGTCCAAGTATTGGTTCTGATCGCACGATCAGAGCGTCTCTGCTCCTCTGACTGATCGTGCGATCACAGATTCTGATCTGCGATCAACTTTTGATCATGCGTTCAAATTTTGGTCCTACAAGTCAGTGAGTTTCCCCACTTTTCTTCCGCTCATTTTTTCTCAAGTCTTTTATTCTATTCTTTATTGGGGTGCTAGGTGTCATTATCCAAACTTCTGAAAATGACACTTTAACCCCTTTTTCCATCTTGGTCCTCTTTTATTCCGATTTCTTTCCCTCCCAAGCTTCCGCATATGTTTCGAAGTTCGTTTTCCTCCTCCTCTTGATCCATGGGTTTCGTTTTCTGTCCAACACAACACGGAAACACTCCGTGCGATCAAAAGTGACAAAATAAATGTAAATACTGCGAAGAACGTCCGGATTAACAATTTATCGCTCAAAGCTAAACTTATTCCATTTCCTCAAGTTCATAGTGTATTTCTAATATATTCAACCCGAAAATTATGCAAAACGATAAAAAATCGTGTAAGAAATATAACTCTAATATGGAGTTATCAAATCCCCCACACTACCTTTTTGCGTGTCCCGAGCGAAGTCAATCCTCACACTACGCTTCAAATCCACCGAATTGCATACAACTACACTAGCCATGTGACAAAAATAACACACACACCCAATGCAATCTACTGACTATAAACAATGCAACTTGATTATCAAACAATGCAAAAATTGTAAAACTACAATTTTGTTTTTTAGTTAGAGATTGGGCAATCTCGAAAAGTAAATCAGCAAGTCATAAGGCTCTCATATTCCCTCGGAAATTCTGTAACTTTGGTGATCGGTAGAACTTGCGGCCAGTTTCATTAGACAGAACGGGCACGAACACTTAAGAAATTGCTTCCGCACACTCATCAAATGTATCTCTAGCACTTACATTCCGAGCTATTTCCCATGGGTTCACACTGCTGATGGCTTGGGACATATAGAATAGGATATTTAGAAGTGTAGTCCTAGACGTCATGATGTCACTCTCTGGGAGGGTGAAAGTGATAGTGCTCTTCTGATGTTTGTTGTAAAATAGTAAAATGATAACTCACAAAAACCCGATTATTACACTCCCTCACAAAAATCCAAGGAACCCCACCGAATGTCCCTACTCCGGCCCTCATTCCTTCAATCTTGATGCAACACTGTTCTCGCGACCACGAATGTGAAAGAGTGATCAATATCCATAGCTAATCTCCTCGGTTATTCATGAAGTGTAAAGCAAGCTCCTTATTCCATTCACTTTTAATTTCTTTCTTTATCTTTTTTATTTCATTTCCACAACAATAACATTAACAGATGGAGCCAATAATACCATAGTAATATCCGAGGAGATCCAATATCACAATAGATAATGTGGGGGTGGAATGTGTCAAATCAGTGATATAATAAAATATGTGTCGACATCCCCTGCACTCAATGTGAAGCAAATCTCGCCACCCGGTAGTGAATGTAATTCTTGCTTTTCCAAGCAATCCTCCTCATCACCTCAAATATAGAGAATATAAATGAACATCAACGCACGACCTCCTATAAGCTCAACCAACCCCACCCCATATCGTGCGGAAAAAATATCACGCACTTCGACACTCCACCTGTGATCGTGGTGTAAGGACACGACTCAGTGCCACACCGAATTGTGCTGCCGTCTCTAACTCACCCTCACATCCCCTCCAAAGATGACATGTAAGAGAGTCCACAATGAATATATCAAATCAGCACACCCTCATCGAACCTCCTTAACTTGACTCCTTCTATCATGATGCATAGGAAAGGGACATTTTAACTAGCGATGATAGTCACAATGAAAGGCTTCATAGGCTAGAGGCTGCGAATAAAAGGGGTAAGCAGATCAATTAGGGTAACTAGTGGACCTACAATCTGGATACGGGACGTGAGGTCCCCATAAAACATCACTCGCACAGCTGTTCCTTTGCTACTACGAGGAGGGTTGACGACTGCCTAAGTGACGCCGGTGTAACACTAGTAGGATAACTAGTCTGAGAGACAGCTACTCACAATTCTAAAGAGCATTAGCCCTATAAGTCGTCCTACTACAGATTCTCGCGTCTACCTCACCTCAGGATTTCATACTCCTAAGGAATTCATCATTAATCCCTCTCCACATTCACTCTCTTCGATTGCCCTTTCTCAAAAGTTTTTGATTTTTATGAAATTTCGGGGTTTTTCCCATTTATTTTTCAATTTTCTCATATTTTTCTAACTCTATATGCTTTAGCCAACTCGATTAATAATAAGTTTGGGTAGGAGAAGGTATAAAGTGCACCAAAATGCAGAAAATAACCTCACACAATACGACAGTGTATCAAAACACTCAACACTAACAACAAAATACTCACAATACTACACAACTACATGTAACAAGGCTATGCAAGACGAAACATGGCTAGTAAAGGTAGTCGCAAACCCCCCCCCCCCCACAATTAAGCGATTCATTGTCCTCAACGAATTTAGAGATAAAAAAAGGAGGCTTCCTTTCTTAAAAGTGTAGGTGGTGGATTTCAACACTTAGCGCTTAAAAAAGTAGAAACGAGAGAGAGAGAGTTAGTGGTACCTGGGTGCCCGGACCTACATGGGCACCGTTGCCGTGAAATTGCAACAAGAAGAGGTCTTGTGGACCGTTGACAATTTTAGGAGAAGTCTCTGCGCGCCCGAATGCCGATGTGCGGCTCATATAAAATGTAGCCCTGTCATGCATGTGGCACTCAACATATTGGAAACGCTCCTCAACCTCGAGCAATTCTCTATTCTTTTCTGAATACTCCTGTGGGGATTTTTCTTTCCATACTTTTGTGCAATCTCTAGCACGCACATCAAGAAGGGGAATCCGACGCGTCTTCTGTACCTCTGTCCCTGCACACTGATTGGAAAAAATAGTCCACTCTCTCTCACCCCTCATAGTCAAATATAGAGAACTCATAAATAAATAAAGCAAAAACAAAAAGAATCCTACTCTACATTGGGTTGCCTCCCAAGCAGCGCTTGTAATTTAAGGTCGACGGCTGGACCATGATACCTCATGACGCTTAGAAAGGTGTTCTGGAAGGTCGTCGGACATCCAACTTATGGCGCTGGATGCTCATAACTACCTCGTGCGCCTGCACACTCGATGCTTTGCCCTTAAGTTCAGGCGGATCCTCCTGTGTCACCTCTAGAATTCCGCGCCGAAGATGCACGCGAAATGGCTCCTGGCACCTCCCGAGTGTACTGAGGATTCGGTTTGATAACCTGAAAGGTCTCCACAGTATCGTTGATCCTCATGATCAACTCCCCACTCTATACATAAATTAACGTCCGACTGGTAGCCAGAAAGGGCCTACCAAGAATAATCGGAAAGTGACCAATTGGCATGTTCAGTATCACAAAATCGTCTTGCATGATCAATCTAACAATCCTCACAAGTAAGTCTTCTACCAACCCTATGGCCTTCTTGGATGACTTATCCGCGGACTGAATATTGATCCAAATTTTACGAGGCTCCCCCACATCTAGCTTTTCAAATACTGAAAGAGGCATCAAGTTGACACTCGCCCCCAGATCACACAGAGCCCTGCGTGTATAGGCCCCGCCAAGTGTAGCTTCAATAAACAAACTACCTGGATCTCGCTTCTTCTTGGGTAGCCCATGCAAGACACATGAACTCTTATGTTCATTCAGTTTCACAGTCTGAAAGTTATCCATAGATTTTCTCCCAAGGATTGCGTCCTTGATGAACCGTGCGTATTTAGGCATTTGCTGCAACGCCTCAATCAACGGAATATTTATGTGCATTTTGGAGAAAATACTGAGAAATCGCCTGAACTCATCAGAGTCATCCTTCTTCTTCCTAGTTTTCAATGGAAAAGGTACATCGCTAGAAGAACGGGGTGGTAATACCTCATTGTATTTATCCTCCTCATGTGGAGTCATGCCCTTTGATTGGGGGACCATGACGGGTGTCTCCTCAGGATCGAAGACCTCATGCTCCGTAGCCTTTGATGCTTCAGCCCTAGCATGGCTCGATTATGGTGGATCAGATAAAGAAACCCCTCTGCGAGTGGTAATGGAATTTACCAAGCGCACATTCTCTGTGTCGGATGGTAGAGAACCAGGTGCTCTAGCGGATAACTGCTCCGCAATTTGCCCAACTTGAACCTCTAGTGAACGAATATAAGTCTTTGTAGCCTACAAATCTGAAGATACAGCATTGACCGTCGTGGTCACATTGTTCATGTTGTTACTCAACTGTGTCAATGCCTTGGCCAGTTCACAAATTTTCGGGTTTGGTGCTACAGCAGCTGGTGGTGGAGCTTGTGAAACTTGAGCTTGTGGCATGTGCTGAAACCCCGGTGCGTATATAGCTCCAGACTGATCCCAATACCTGAAACGTGGATGATCTATTGCGTATGGTATGTAGTTCCTTTAGTTCCAATTCTTCCGCTGTCCTTGTGCCCCCACAAAGTTCACATCTTCACTAGCAATCTGGGCCAAGGCTAAATCAAATTCCTTCTCCTCTACCCTTGCAACTGGCTTCTTGTCCTAATACACATGCTTGGCTGAGTTAGACACCATCTTGCTGATCCCAGTCTTCCATTCATCACCCTGAGGTTCAAGCAATGCTGATAATATCCATGAATCATAGTATTGTGAGTCCTGCTTAGCAAGCTTCTTCGTGAGCGCATAAGCTCCTTCTTTGTCAACAGAGTACAGACAATTGCCCCCAACTTCTCTGTTAAACGACTCCTGATTGTGAAGTTCTAGACCATGGTAGAAGACCTCCAAAATTTTGTAATCTCTAAAATCATGATTTGGGCATCTCCTGATTAAATGCATAACCAGTCCCATGCATCCACCACAGTTTCATCGACCTGTTGCAGAAATCCTAGAATATCACCCTGAAGCTCAATTACGCGCTGAACTGGATAAAACTTGGCCATGAACTCGTCAACAAACTGAGCCCAAGTAGTGATCGACTCAGGTGCCCTTGACTCTAGCCACTTCTGTGCTGCACCCTCCAGACAGTATGGGAAAAGAATGAGCTTCAATGCCTCTGCAGTCACATCCTTGTAATTGGTAGTATTTATGCATGCATTGAATTTCCCAGTAAAGTCATTGGGGTCTTCATACCTGTTCCCATAGAGTTGAGATTGGTTGGTCACCGTCTGAATTGTTTCAAACTTTTAAAATCAAAGTGCTCGGCCTTTATCTCTAGCACTAGAATTGCTGGATTGTGTCCATAGGTGGACAACTAAAATTTCTCCACAATAGCCTGTCCAGACTTGTTGTGCGGTGTCTGGGAGTTGCGATCATTGAGCATCTTAGTCAGCTCTTCCAACCGCTGATTGAGTTGCACGTTGGTTAATTATGTGCCCAAAGTGCTCTGTTTCTGTCTTCTCCTTTGGTCTCTGAAAAACTGCTCTGGGTCTTCTAGTGGAGGCACAAGCTCTCTTGGGATCCTGTGCATGCAGTGAGTACCTGAAATAACAGAAAATCATAAAACAAATAAGTAATCAAAATAGGAAATATAACAAAAAAAATAAAAGAGAACTAAACTAATTATTAACTAAAAACTTGCTGACCGTTGTCCTCGGCAACGGCGCCAAAAACATGACCCGGATTACTAGAGCATATTACGCAAGCGTACGGTCAAGTATTAAAGAGTGAGTATTTTCAGTACCCGGGTTCTCGATCCCTCGAGGACAAGCTCGCAACAAGTTTTTAATAAACAATTTTAAGTAGTTCACTAGGTAACCAGAGTAAAAGTGTGTGATTTGTGGTGTTGCCACGCCCAAACAAGTGGCCTTAGTAAAGACAGAGCAAAGGTAAAATGAAATTAAGAAGAGGTTCTTAATCAATAAATGGAGAGAACTAGGCAATCTCGTTGATCACCTAGGGTTGTAAACGATGTACGGATTATTTGAGCAACACACTAACTATATTCTAACTAAGCCGGGTAACAATGCTGACTATCTCCTATCGATCTCAAGTCAATCTACTTCACGGTAGACTACAATCTCCTATCGGTCTCTTGTGTCTACCGGTCCGTTCTAGTAGGTTATTGACATAAACGACAACAGGTCCTGTCTGTCCACCGTTGTACGAAACAGTCGAATCTCACCTACCGAATCTACCCACACTAGCCAATCTTAACATGTCTCTTCTCAGTATCAGTGATACAGGATTGATGTTCAAGTCTCATCCTAGTTAGTTAGAATCACTATCGTGCATTCGCTAACTAAGTAGTGTTTCCGGTTAATTACTCCATCAACACTGAGAATTACACACATTACATGAACAATTGAATTAGAATAAAGCTAACTTTAAGCATGAATCAACTATTGAATCAATTCCTAGTTCTTGAATCCTAGTTTATCTCCTAATCGTGTCACTCGAGTAGGATTCCTAACATAAACAAGAAACTGAATTGATTCAACAGATGAAATCAATAAATCTTGAAGCAAAGATAAAATACGGAAAATAATCATCGTTTACATGAACCCTAGGCTGTCAAATTGAGATGCCTAGAAAGAGTTGCTTAGCTACTCATAACTAAATAAGCAATACTTAAGATTTTCTCCGTTAAAATTGACTAAGAGAAGTAGGAAGAAGAGAAAGCAAACACTAGAGCTTCAATGGTGATGCTTTGTCTTCGTCTTCTCCTTCTTTGTCTTGTTACGTTCGTAAATTGAACGAATCCTTCAATGATCATCCTTTTTTTATATTAATTAATTCCAACATTAGTTTAGGAATGAAATAACCCAAAAACAACGTAGTTTTGATGAGAATGCCCGCCCTCCTTTTTTTCTTTGTCCGTGTGGTTTCTACTTCAGGAGATCGCACGACCTCCTTTCTCTGATCATGCGATTTGTGGCTTCCTTGGGTGCTGATCGTGCAATCAGAGGCGGAGATCGCACAAGTCAGTGAGTTTCAATATTTTCCTCGCTCAAAGACTCGAGCAAGTATTGGTTCTGATCGCACGATCTGAAAATCTAATCGTGCGATCTGCTGGGAAGAGCGTCTGTGCTCCTCTGCCTGATTGTGCGATCACAGATTCTGATCATGCGATCAACATTTAATCTTGCGATCATCTTTTGATCCTACAAGTCACTGAGTTTCCGCACTTTTCTTCCGCTCATTTTTTCCTAAGTCTTTTCTTCTATTCTTCATTGGGGGTGCTAAGTGTCATTATCCAAACTTATGAAAATGACACTTTAACCCCCATTTCCCATCTTTGTTCTCTTTTCTTCCGATTTATTTCTCTCCCAAGCTTCCGAATATCTTCCGAAGTTCGTTTTCCTCCTCCTCTTGATCCATGAGCTTCGTTTCCTGTCCAACATAACGCGAAAACACCCTGTGCGATCAAAAGTGACAAAATAAATGTAAATAATGCGAAAAATGCCCGGATTAACAATTTATCGCTCAAAGCTAAACTAATTCAATATCCTCATATTCCTAGTGTATTTATAATATACTCAACCCGAAAATTACGCAAAACGATAACAAATCGTGTACGAAATATAAATTTAATACAGAGTTATGAAAAAGATTGTAGTTTGTTCTTTCATCAAAGGGGAGATTGTAAGTGCAGCATATTTCAAAGGATTTCAAAGGCTTTCAAGGCTTTGAAACAGTTTTCAAAGGTTTGAAATGTACACTGAAGTATACAGTACGAACTTAGGGGGAGCTTTTGTTTCTAATAAGGCTCCTGATCCTCAATGCTTGATTATTTTCTACTTGATGATGAAAGACAGACCATTTTGTACTCTAAATTGTGGCTTATCTATTTTTTTTGAATAAGGTTTTGCAGGGATAAGTAGTTACCTATTTTGCTGGAACAATTTCTAAAACTGTGTTCTTGCAGAAAAGGAAAGTGGGTTGACAGATAGATTCTGTGATTGTGAAAACATATCTGGAAGTTCCTAACAGACTCAGCTACAAGATCAAGTCAATATCCTTGAAGATACTGGGCAACTCGACATTGGGATGAGCTGTTAGACAATTCAAGATATGCTGATGGTTTTTAGGAAAGTTTGTTTTAAGAAGATCCTGAAGATCTGCAATTCAAAACTAGCTGCATAAGAGGGAATGACTGAAGAAATTGAAAAGGAGACGAACTAAAAAATACTTAGATATTCTTAGGATTGACAAGCAACACATAAGGAGATTCATTTCATTCAATCCACTCATCAGAAGGTCACTGCACATTCAACTACTTCATCAATTCTCATTGTTCTTCTTTCTGATCTATATTTTTATATCATCTAGATAATACTTCCTACATATTATTCTCATGAGTTGTTCAAGTGAAAAATAGAGAATTCTTTTTGAATCAGTTATCTAGAAAAGGTACTAGATAGGTTAGTGAGAACCACAAGCTGTATTAGAGAAAGGGAACTTTGTGCTTGAGATCTAGGGTTTAACCTTTGATTAATTAGAATTGAGTTGAAAATTCTGCAGAGATCAAGTCTCTGAGGTGGAGACGTAGGTCCAAGTGGACTAAAATCTATAAATCTTGTTTCTCTTACATTTAAATTTCAGTTCTATACTTAGCTCATCTGCTGCACAAAACAGGTTTCATTTCAAGGGCTTGAAAGCCATTTCAGGGCCTTGAAAACTATCAGCACTCTTTCTACTATCTATTTTGGTTCCAAGGACTTGAAATTCATTTCAAGGGCTTGAAAGCCATTTCAGGGCCTTGAAAACTATCAGCACTCTTTCTACTATCTATTTTGGTTCCAAGGACTTGAAATTCATTTCAAGGCCTAGAAATACTCTCTACTTTCCACAAACTTCTTTGAAACCTCTATTTTAGCAAAATTTTCCATACTCTATTCAACCCCCCCTTCTAGAGTATTGATCTTGCATTTCTACCTACATTAATTTCTTTCTACTATTAATTGTGATCCATGAAAAACTAATCTCACTACTAAAAAATGTTTGTTACGACAACATAAATTGTCGTTAGGATAAGAAACTCGTCGTTTGAAGTGAAAGATGAAGATTTCTGCACGTCGCGGCGTAGTCGGAATAAGTCTGTCGTTAGTTCGACCTGGACGAAATTTTCTGGTTGTCTTTTATTTGTTCGTATTTTATTTGTGAAAGATAACAATTTTTCTCGTCGTCTTTGGGTTTTTCCCGACATTTTTGTTCGTCAATCTTTTCAAAATGACGACTGATTTGTTTGTTTTTGTAGTTGTTTGTTTTACCGTTTCGATATTTTTGATGATGTAGAGACGATTTTTCTATTCGTATGTCATGTAAATATCAACATAATAAATTTCATTTTTAATTTATAAAATCATATGTTAACTCAAAATCTTGTTTCAAATATTTGAAAACAATTAGAGAACAGTATGAACTAAGGGGGAGTTTGTCACCTGGCTTTAGACTATATCCTTATTGTGTGATGAAAGACAAATTATCTATGCTTGCCTAAATTCTATTTTGAAGGAAAATTTGCTAACTTACAGTGCCTATTCTTTAAACATACTTTCTGTTAGATGGTTTGTGTTCTAACTTTGTTTTGCAGGAATCTGCTATAGTTCAAAGCTTTGAAAATCTTTTAAAAGCTTTGAAAATGATTAGATTTCTTAGCCAGGGATTGCTGAATACTGGAGTGCCAAACATGTCACTAGAGCTGTGTTTTTTTATAGGATTGGTTCTAAAAAAGTCTCAAGCTTGGAGGAATAGATGGTGCCAAAAATCACTAGAGAAAATCAAGCTCATATGCGTTGGAAAAGAGCCGTTGAAGAGTCGAAACTCTGTTGAGGATGTTTAGGGATTCGGTTGCAAAATTTTGGTAAATCTTGCAGCAACACTTTAAATTCAAAGAGAAAGATTGCAGAGAAATACAGAGCAACTAAGATACAGAGAAAGAGAGAGACAAATTCGGATTGAGAGAGCATTAAAGAATAAGATCAAGCCATATCATTCAATCTATTCCTGACTCAGAAGAATACTTCCAAGTTTTGCGGCTTCATAGTCTTAACAATGTTCTTCTATTTGTGCTTTAACAGTTTAGTCATTAGGATTTCTTAATCTTCTATATTCTGTTCTCGTGGAGTTTTTCAAGAGGGACGAAAAAGAATCTTGTTGTGTCAAGTAGTTGAAACTGTACTAGATAGGTTAGTAGAGAACAACAATCTAGGATAAGAGCAAGGAAATTCTGTTAGCCTTGAGATCTAGGGCTTAACTAGAGATAAATAAGAATTTGTTAAATCCTCAAGGGATAAGATCCCTCAGGCGGAGAGTAAGCCTTTTGGAGGCCGAACTTCTTAAAAAATAATTGTGTCCAGCTCTTTACTTTGCAGTTCCCTACTTGCTTACGAAACTGTTTCAACACGGGTTAATTTCAAGGCTTTGAAAAGCCTTTAAATGCCTTGAAAACATTCAAAAGTTTTTAAAATAGTCTCTTTAAGTTCAAAGCATTGAAAAACTTCAACTTCTCGGCTTAATTGTTTCAAACCACTACTTTAGCAAAAATTTCCATACTCTATTCAACCCCCTTCTAGAGTATATTTGATCAAGTATTATTACATACTTACACACTTTAATTGGTATCAGATCTTGTATCACTGTTTATATCTAACAATCTTGTGATAAAGAGTAATGTAGGTGAAGGTGGTTTCTCACAGGGAAGAGCAGCAAATAGACCTCCCCTGTTTTGTCGAGAAAACTTTGTGCACTAGAGATCTCTGATGTAGATTTTTATCATAGATATCTCTGATGAAGATGTTCATCATAGATCCAGACATGGAGCTGTGGTCTATCATTCTGAATGGACCTCATACCTTTTATACAGAAAGAGAGGGGATTAAACCTCCCAAATCTGAAGACTCTCTTTGTGCTACTGAATTAGAGAATGTTGTAATAATTATAGAGCTATGAACTTACTGTATTGTGCTTTGAATGCAGATGAGTTGAACATGATCTCTACTTGCAAGAGTGCAAAGGAAATATGGGACAAACTGGTGGTGACTTTTGAAGGAATCTGCCAAGTCAACCAGACAAAAATATTTTCCAGAGGAAATATAAGCTATTCAACATGAATGAAGATGAGTCAATCAAGGAAATTCTTCAGATTCACTGATGGTCAACAGTCTGGATTCCTTGGGAAATTCATTCTCAAATGAAGAGAAAGTCAGGAAGATACTGAGAAGTCTACCTGAAGCCAAATGGGAGAAAAAGACAACAAAAATTGAAAAGGCTTGTTGACTAATTTAACTATCATATTTTTGTAGGTTAATGAACTCTCCATACGTGATTTTATGTGTAATTTATTTATTTTATTTCTCTTTCTAGACTTATGCTTGTTTTCGTAGCTGTGGTTGTTTTTATCTTGTTTTGTAGTTTAAGACATGATAGGGAAAGCTTGAATGATGAATTAAGATGACTTTGAGGGCTAAGAGACATGAAGATGGTGCTCGGAGCACTAGATTAGAAGATTATTGTAGATTCCAAGGTCCAAGTGAGAAGAAAAATGGAAGTCAAAAGGCTAAAGTCACATTCAAGGGTGGAAAGGAGGAGAGACTAACAGAATTGGGGCTAAAGGGCAAGTTTCTAAACATTTTAATGGCTATTTTAAAGGATTGTTTACGGATTGGGGGAGTATGTTCAATTTTCCAAACCTTCTAAGAAGCGCTGGGGGCATTTTAAAGCCCCCAACAGACACCCGGGGGCCGAAGTGACTTTTCTCCAAAACCAATCAACAAAAGACATCTTCCTCTTCTTGCTTGTGGCACACTAGAGAGGCCGGAGCCATAAGAGCTTTGTCTGAAGATTCATCCACCCTCAAATCCGACCAAAATCTCCACAAAATCAAATGAAATTAGTCCCAAATTTATCCCCAATCAATTATCTACATATCACCTTTCAATTCATCCCATGACGCAACGATGAGAAAAACCCCAATGCACCTAGGGTTCATGAAGCTTCTTAAGATCGACGGAGGAGGGTCTCTCAGATCAATTGGAGGGTTGGGATCTCTACTTGGAGGCCAAGGAAGGTCAAAGACAAGGTCTATATAAGCCAAAGATGAAGAAGAAGAAAAAGATCTCCCTGACCCTTGGTTCTCCTAGCCGAACCTCTGCCTCTCTTCTCTCTCGTTTCTTCACCGGCTTCTGGGTGTTTCTTGGCGATTCCGAGCTCAATCTTGAGCTGATTCGGAGCCAAGATCAGACCCTAGAGAGAAAGAGTTGACTGTTCTTCATTTTCCGGTTACTTTTCAGAATTTTCCGGTCACTTTTGGGCTGATTTTCTGGGTTAAGTTAGCTGATATTAGTTTTGATAATCTGGGTTTATTATCTGATTTTGGTTATTTGGTGTAGCAATACATCAAGTTCTAGTAGCTTTGTTCATCGTTTTGTAGCAAACTTGTTTTCTTGGGTTGAACTTGAAGAGTATTTAAGCTTGAATATAATGAAATTCTTCATGGATGTGCTTGTTATATCTTGTGTTTCTCTCTTGAACATGACTAGATAAGTTTTTTGTTGGTTGAAGTTGATGAATCTATGTGTATTGGGTGTGGATTCAATTGTTGAATCAATGAGTTGAGAAGTTCCTCTTGTGATTCATGGGTGAAGGCATGTTGGAATACAAATCTGATTTGTAGCTTCATCTTGTATGTGGATTCATGAGTGAATACATATCATTGATAGTTGACACAACTTAGTTTTTGATTTCAATAGTGTTATTCATGAATCACACTTAGATTTGACATTAAAATCCACACATCTCCTTGCAAAATCATTTTGGTGTTGGATTCATACACAACACACCTAGAGTATTCAATTAAGATCAACTCTTCTCTCAATCCTAAAAACTTTTCTCAAGTTTTAGATTCTCTTTAATCTACTAGTTGTTTACTTATTATCTTTAAAATTGCTCAACCAACAAATCCTTGCTCCATCAAGTCTCTCTTGGTGGATTTTGAAGCTTGGCTAGCTAAAAAGCCTTTGAGAAATTTACGTTCATTGCACTTTAGTATAGTTAAATGCTTAGTATATTTTTAATCTTAGAGTTTTCCCTCTTTCCCAATCCTTGAGGACTCGACTCCGGACTTACCCGAATATTACTCGAAACGATATCCTATACTTGGGATTTTTCATCGAACAAGTTTTTGGCGCCGTTGCCGGGGATTGGTGCTAAGGCCATCACCATTTTGAGAAATGGGAAAGTTTTTGAAAATAGAATGCCAAGTGGGGAGTCCATTGAAAATTAGGAAGAAGAGTGTGAGAAGAGTGGTGACCAACAGAGAGTTGTTGACTCGCAAGAGTCAAAGAAGAGTCTTGACAAAGGGAAAGAAGTGGTTGATAATTAAGAAATTAGGATTGTTACACCTTTTCCCCAAAGACTAGTGACCAATAAGGTGAAAGCAAGTCACCAAGACATCCTTGAGACATTTCAAAAATGTTAAGATAAACATTTCTCTCTTGGATGCTATCAAGCAAATTCCGGCTTATGCAAAATTTGTCACGGATTTGTGCACTTTCAAGAGAACTCTTCAAGTGATAAAGAAGGCATTTCTCACCGAGCAAGTGAGGTCATTCTCCAACATTACCTCCCTCCTAAGTATAAATATCCTGGTTCACCTACAATCACTTGCACCATTGGAGAACATAAAATTCACAATTCTTTGTTAGATTTGAGTGCAAGTATAAACCTTCTTCCGTACTCGGTGTATGAGAAGTTGGGGGTTGGTGAGTTGAACCCACAAGAGTGACTCTCCGATTGGCGGATAGGTCTAGTAGACCCCCTAGAGGTATCATTGAGGATATGTTGGTTCAAGTGAACCAATGTTACTTTCCGGTATATTTTATTGTCTTAGACACCATCCTTTGGCTAGTGGCACATCTTCTATACCCATCATTTTAGGGAGACCATTTCTTGCTACATCTAATTCAACAATAAATTGTAGGAGTGGTATGATGAATATTACATTTGGGAACATGACGTTAGAGCTTAACATTTTTATTTCATGCATTCACCCAAGATCACAAGATGATGATGATGATGATGATGATGATGTATATGAAGTGAGTTGGAATGGATCATGTGTTGAAGACGTTCTTACTATTTCTACATGTTCCAAAGAGTCAAGTTAGCTTAAATTGGAAGATTTATATTTTTTGTGTGATTGTGAGTCTCTTGCCTCTCATATCATTAAAGGGGACATTGATTTTGAGGAAGATTAGTAATTTATCCGATCAAGACCCTCCAAGGATCACAGGAAGAGAATTCATAACGATAATAAAGGATTCATAACAAGTACCTTGTGGGTCTCCTGTGATGACTTCAAACAAAAATATTGTTTTGTCTCTACGTTCGATCCACGCCTAGGATTGAGATCTAGATCCTCCAAGTACTTTGTGATAGCTAGGAACGGTGGAAAAGGAAGAAGAAATCACGCAACAGAGACAAAGAGGAGGGTTTGGCCTCCTCTCTTGGCTGACGAGTAGGGGGTGGACAACAAGGGGCTTCCCCCCTCTTGTTTGTCTTGCTCTCTCCTTCCTTCTCTCCTACTCAACTAATGTTATGAGAATTAGTATGTCGGAAGGAATATAGGAGCATCCTTTATATAGTCCAACAACTCCTTGTTACTACATAAAGGCCCTCTCCTAATCCTACTCAAGTTCGGATTAGTCCAAATTGCATATTCGTCCTACTAAGTTAGCAAGTTTTTGCGTTTTGATCATTCTAATTAATTAATTAATGGGTAAAAGACACTGACCACCCCTAGGTTTAGGGGAAAACCCACAGACCACCCCTGAGTTTTGGATAAAGACACTGAGCACCATTTTTAGATGGAGGCTAACGATTTACTAACAATGCGAGTTGAAAAGACTATTTTACCCCTGAGATGTAATGTAGTTACACCATATATATTAACCTTACTTCTCTATCCTTCATTTCTATCCCTAGGTTCTCTCTCTCTCCCTCCTCTTTCTCTCTTATCCTGCTGAGAAACAAGCCGCCACCCTTAATCTCTTCTAACTTTAAGATCTGATATAGAGGAAGATCCGAAGAGGACGTCGCCCTTACTACGTCACAGAAGATCGACACCCATCATTTCCTTTTCTCTTCGACAGATCTGAAGAGGACGACGCTGGTGGCAAACCTGCGCCACTAGGTTTCCGTTTAAACCTTCGGTCCTGGTTGTTTGTGTTGATCGATCGAAGATCCTATTTTTGAATTCAACCCCTTGTGGGTTTGATGGGTTTTTCGTCGGAGGAGATTGTCCTCTCCCGGTTGAGAAGGTGGCGGCGCTGCGGTTGACCTCTCCCTTTTGAGAAGGTTGACCTCGACCTGGGCATTGCGGCGCTGCTGCAACTGGTTCTCTTCCTCTCCATCTTCCTCTCTTCTCTCTGCTTCTCCGCTGTTCTCCCTCTTCCTCTATTCTTATTCCATCTATGTGGAAGTGTGGGTCGAACATTTGGGTCGACGTGTGTTTGATTTTTGTTCTCGTCTTAATTGGGTTGAGATCTGTTTCAATTTTGGTGAGTAATACTTGTACTGTTGACCGGTGGTACCCTGATAAATAATTGAAATCAAAAACCCAGATAAATAATTGATTCAATTAAACGATTGGTGATGGAAGATAAGGTTGTAGATGTGGCTGCTGGTTTGGAGGTAGCAGGATTAATTGGTGAATGGGGATTGAAGGAGGGATGTGGGTGCTGTGTAGGTCGTGGTTTTGGGTCTGGGTTTGTTGGTTTGTGGAAGAAGGTGTTGGTGGTGATCAACAGGCTGTAGGATGAAGGCATTGAGGTGGACTATGGTGGCTAAATCTCAGGTGGTTGATTGACATGTTAATTGGGTTGCATGGTAGTGCAAGAGGTGGGTTGTAGATGATATTTTGGTAGGTTGTAGGTTGCTGTGGTTTGGTGGAAGGTGCAGGTGGCTTGATTTGAAGAGGCAATGGTGGTTATCTGGGTTCAGTACTGTGCTCAGTTTGTAGGTTTAGGAGAATGAATTGGTGGTGATGGTCTGATGGTGGATTAATGGTGTATGGGTGGCTGTTAATGATGTAGCGGGTGGATAAAGCTATCTGGATTACTTAGAGTTTTGTTCTTGCTGCTTCTATGATATGGTGATATGATAAAGCTATCTGGATTGAACTTGGATTTGATATATGGGTGTATCGGAACTGCCTGGAGTATTCTTCTTCTTTAATTGTATTGAAGAAGAATGAATTAAATTTGGATTAAATATGGATTGTTGTGTCTGTGTGGTTGGTTTTTTGTTTTGATTTGATGCATAGGTGTTCTTCGAGTTCTTGGTGTTCTTCGAGTTCTTGAACCATGAACACCAAGAACATGAAGAACATCAACACAAAAAAATATGACACCAAATGTGAGAATCAATTATGTGGTTTGTTATTGGGGTTGATGTTTTGGATTCAAAGAGTGGACTCGGTGTTCATGTTTTTGGATTGAAAGAGCAAAAAATTGGTGTTGATAGTTTATTGCTTTATTGAGATTTTTTTGTGTTCTTGGCTTGGTGTTCTTGATGTTCTTAGCTTAGTGGTGTTCTTGGGTTGATGTTCTAGGAGTTCTTGATGATAACCATGGGGAAAAAAAATAGAAAAACACAAGGGTAATATAGTCCGAATTTTTTTAATAACTACTTTTCTAACGGAACATAACAGAAAGGGTGCTAAGTGTCCACGGAATATTCCGTAAATTGGGGGCGGAGTGTCTTTATCCAAAACCCAGGGGTGGTCAGTGGAATTTTCCCTAAACCCAGGGGTGGTCAGTGTCTTTTACCCTTAATTAATTAATTAATCATATTAATTAATTTCCAAGTCTAGTTCAATCCATATAGCGTGTGACCCCATATGTTTCTACTTAGTTGGTAGTAACTATTTACTAATATGGAGCGGTGTCTAGCAACACATCCAATCCACCCTACTAATAGAAATAGTCATCCGACAAACCTTGTGCAAGTATTGACTCATCCCTTTGTCTCTATATCTGGATTGGACACGAGACATACAAGTCACACTCGTATATCCAATCCATAGTTCCTCGATCTTGGGAATAGCCTTATTCGTGCAAATAATATCAATATCCTATATTGATTTATTTGAGTCTGGCCAGACATTCTATAAGCACTATCCCTCAAGTGGCCATGGATATTTTCTCCCATTATGTGGGAGGGAAAAATTCTATCTACATCACTACGATATCTAAGCTTGCTTCATATTGTGTCCAATACGCGCCTTTATGACTACCCAGTCACGGTGTAGCGTTTGACGCTACGAAAACACAGTAATCCACACCGAGATGATCTAGTGACTTCAAGTCTAAGGATGACAATACCGTTGTCACCGCGAGAAGCACTTGTGACTTTACATAACTTGTATGTAGCCTTCTCGGAGATGGGTCAATCCAGTATGCCATTACCCATAATGCATACCCATGTGCTGGATTGTGATATCTCCATATCAATCCAACCCCATACTAGTCTATAGACGATTGTCCAGTTAATCATATAATGGACTAGGGATATTAAAGATAAAAAACACAATTATAAATCTAAGGACTTCATTATATTAAATATCTCCATAAAAAATACATTGAATCTTCTAGCGAATTATTGTTCATACTAAATTAGATTGCCTCTAGGGCATCTATTCCAACTGGAAGCTCCAACATATGATTTGAAATCCCCCTCTTTTAGAATTTAGAAACACATTATTAGGGGTTGATGATAATCTTGCTTGCATGGCTAATGAGCATGGCTTAGAGGATATTCTAGGAGCGCCCCCCCCCCCCCCCAACTAGAGATTGTGGATTGACCTTCAAGTAAGTTGGGGGGGGGGGGGTCCAAGTGTAGGTTGTGAAAATTTTGATATCTTCACTCACATCTCTCCCATTGAGCGTAATGAAAGTCAATTCCATGTTGTGAAAAATGATTGTGAGAAAATTTTAGATGAAAGTGTGAAATTGATGAATGAGAAGTATTTTGTTCATATGTCAAGAAAGGTTCACAAAATTTATTTTTGTAGTGAATATGTTTTTCTCATTGTATGGTAAAGATCCTCCTCTTGAATTTTATCATGATTCTTCTATCATTTTTAATTTGAAAGATGAGTCAAGGTTTCTTATTAAAATGTATCATTTCTCTTTCATTTTCTTTGAAAAGAGCATTTTAAAGACTTTATTTGAAAAATAAGAGAGTGCTATTTTCATGTAGAAAGGAACACTCAAATCCTTACATTTTGATTTACTTGATCCGGGTATTAATTACCCAATTTATGTGCTTGAGACATTAGAGAATGTGAAAGGAAAGTTGAGAGTGCAAAGAATGAAAGAGGCTTACCTTGACCCTACTCATGCTCATAGTCATATGCAAGCTTGCCTTGACTACAAGAAATCAAAAGGGCCATGACTTGACTTCTTCAATTTAGAAGTCGTGTTTTGTACATAAATAAATTGTTAGTTCATATATTTGCTTTATCTAATAATTTTATAGGTTGCTCATGGAGGATTGATGGTGCTTGGTGACCAAAGATGTCTATGAGGTCTCCCTATCCCTTTATCTCTTGCTTAAATTTACTAGTTCTTCCATTGTTCCAACACATTGAGGACAATGTGACAATTTAGTTGGGGGGGGGGGGGTAGTAGATATATTACTTGGTTTAATGGTCTATAGCATTATTTTTATTTCATTAGTGATTTACATGAGAAATACAAAAAAATTAAAAATTTTAAAAAAATCATAAAAATTAAAAAAAATTTAAAAAAAGGTTTGTACCTTTCATGAGAAGCATCACTCTTTTCCCGTGTCAAACCATAGATTTTTATTCTTTCTTTGATAGTTTTATTTATTCTAACCATTCATATTGAGTCTAGATTTTATTTTCATAGATTTATTGAGTCTTAGAAAGTTTTAGTTGAGTCACTTATTTCAATTAAAAAATGAGAAAAAAGTGAAAAGGTGGAATATTGGGAAGCTAGATGTTTTCAAATAATGAATTCTCTTAGTCCATGTTCTATTTACAATATCCCACATTCCGCGATCTCATGCTTTCTCACAAAGCGCACACTAAATTTACGTTTCGTTTTTAAGTCCTTCAAGTTAAGTTGATCACATAAACTTTGACATCTTCTACTTTTGAGAAAAGGTGCACTCTCTAAATTTATTTGGAATTTACTAAAAAGATTTTACTCTAATTGTTTTTGTGCGGTGGAAACTTGTAGCCCATTGGAGTGGTAGTAACCATGACACCCTATGTGATGCATAAGAAATAGAGGGGTGTTCAGGGATAAATGTCGTGCCACCACCTAGATAGCTCCCTTGGTTTAGCTTAAAAATCCAACTCGCTTGTATATTCCTCTATTTTATTTTGGGTCTTGGAGAACCTTGGATTAGAGGTAGACATATGTGGAAAAAATATTTAATGCTAAAAACTCCAAAATGAGGAAAATCGCACCACCTCCCACAAAAATCCAGAAAAGGATCATACAAGCCCACAACCGCATCTCCCATTCTAAAACTCGCTTTTTTTTTTTTTATTATTATTATTATTTTTTTTAATATTTTGAGGTCCATCCTACATGGGTGCTTTTGATTAAGTATGAGAATGACTAGCTTCTTGTGGTCCTTATTTTTTGAAGGCATACTTTCTTGCGAATTGGACTTAACTAAACAAGTTTTGTGGTTCGCATGAGTCAACTTCTACCAAACACCGCCCACATATGTATGAGTATATGGTTAGACGTCCATAGGCTTCTTTCTAAATCTTTTTGGACTTTGAGAATTTATTTGTGGAAACATTTTTGCATTCATCTTTTCCCCGCACTAAAAAAAATAAAATTAGCTAGTAATCTTTATGATTTTATTTTCTTTGGGTTCTAACTTAGGGTAGACAATGTGTGTGTGTGTGTGTGTGTTTTGTAAATATTTGAGTCTAGTTTAAAATTGAGTCAAGCCTTGTCGAGTTGAGTGTGTGCCTCTCATGATTGGTTCTTCACAAGTTTACTATATTTATCGCTCTCTTTGCTCGAGTAGGAGCAAAAGGATAGTTGGGGGGGGGGGTGTTAAATAATTGAACTTGCATATTTTAGTAGGTTAGTGAACTCTTCATAACTTAATTTTATGTGTAATTTATCTATTTTATCTCTCATTCCAGACTTATGCTTGTTTTCGTAGCTTTGGTTGTTCTTATCTCGTTTTATTGGTGAAGACATGGTAGGGAATGCTTGAATGATGAATTAAGATGACTTGGAGGGCTAATAGACATGAAGAAGGTACTCAGAGCACTTGAGTAGAACATTATTAAATATTTGAAGGTCCAAGTGAGAATAAAAATAGAAGTTAGAAGGCTAAAGTCACATTCAAAGGTGAAAAAGAGAAGAGACTAACGAAATTGGGGCTAAAGTGCAAGTTTCTAAACATTTTAATGGCTGTTTTGAAGGATTCTTAACAGTTTGGGGGAGTATGTGCAATTTTCCAAACCTTTTCAGAAGCGTTTCGGGCATTTTAAATCCCCCAACAGACTCACGGGGGCCGAAGTGACTTTTCTCCAAAACCAATAAACAAAAGACAGCGTTGTCTTCTTCCTTGCAACTCACCAGCAACGCAGGCACCATAATAGCTTCGTACGAAGATTCCTCCACCCTGAAACCCGACCCAAATCTCCACCAAATCGATTGAAATTTGATCAAAATTTCTCCCTAATCAATTCTCTACATATGTCACCTTTAAATTTGACCCATGATGCAACGAGGAGAAAAACACCGATTCACCTAGGGTTCATGAAGGTTCTTAAGATCGATGGAGGAGGATCCCTCTTATCAATATCTCTACTTGGAGGCCAAGGAAGGTCGAAGACAAGGTCTACATAAGCCAAAGATGAAGAAGAAGAATAAGATCTCTCTGACCCACGGATCTCTTAGCCGAACCTCTACCTCTCTTGTCTCTCATTTCTTCACCGGTTTCTGGGAGTTCTTGGCAATTTCGAGCTCAATCTTAAGCTAATTTGGAGCCAAGAACAGACCCGACAGAGAAAGAGTTGACTGTTCTTCATTTTTCGGTCACTTTTCTAAAATTTACGGTCACTTGTGTACTGATTTTTTGGGCTAAGTTAGCTGATATTAGTTTTGATAATCAGGATTTATTACCTGATTTAGTTGATTTGGTGAAGCAATACATCAAGTTCGCTTTGCTCATAATTTTGTAGCAAACTTGTGTTCTTGGGTTGAACTTAAAGAGTATTTAAGCTTCAATATAATGAAAATATTCATGGATATGCTTGTTATCTCTTGTGTTTCTCTCTTGAACATGACTATCTAAGTTTGTTGTTAGTTGAAGTTGATGAATCTGGGTGTATTGGTTGGGGATTCAATTATTGAATCAATTTGAGAACTTCCTCTTGTGATTCATGGGTGAACAAGGTTGGAATACAAATCCGATTTGTAGCTTCACATTCTATGTGGATTCATGTGTGAATACATATCTTGATAGTAGATACAACCTAGTTTTGGATTTAACTAGTGCTCTTCATGAATCACACTTGGATTTGACAATATAATCCACGCATCTCCTTGCAAAATCATTTGGGTGTTGGATTCATACACAATACACCTTGATGATTCAACTAAGACCAACTCTTCTCTCAATCCTAAAATATCTTCTCAAGTTTTAGATTCTCTTTAATATACTATTTGTTTGCTTAGTTTCTTTAAAATTACTCAACCCAAAAATCCCTGCTCCATCTAGTCATTCTCAAATGAAGAGAAAGTCAGGAAGATACTGAGAAGTCTACCTAAAGCCAAATGGGAGACAAAGACAACAACAATTGAAGAGGCTCAAGACTTTTGCTCTCTTCAACTGGATGACATGAAGGAAAGCTCGTCACTAATGAAATTTCCACGAATGAAGTGGATGGAGAACTTTCTGAAAGTGTCAAGAATCTGGCTCTCATAGATAAAGAGAGTGAGCAGATTCAAAGCCTTGAAAAGGAGGAAGATGATGAAGATCCTTTTGCACTGATTTCCAAAGCCTTGACTAGAATTCTCAAGATGAAGAAAAACTTTGGAAAAAAGGACTATGGAAGAGAAGATCTACATCATCAAGCAGCAAAGACTACAAAGGTTAGTCCTCCTCCTATTCAAATAAACCAAAAGGACTAAATAGTTTTGAATGTGGTGGTGAAAATCATTTAGTCAAGGATTGTCCTCATAAAAAGAATAAGCATTTTCCAAAGAAGGATAAGGAGAAAAGAAAGAAATCCATGGTTGCAGCCTGGAGTGATTTCGACTCCACAAGTGACTCAAATTCAGAAGAGGATCAAGCTAACTTGTGTCTTATGGCTGAGAAAGTTGAGAAGGAATTTTAGATAAACATATTGAGGTAATGGTGAAAAATTTAATGTCCAGTTCTACTGATGTATTGTCCGAGATTTTGAAAAACATGCATATGAATGAAGAGAGTTCCAGAAATGTAATAAACTATTTGAAGGTAAAGGTTCATGAGCAAGCAAAAGAAAATTTGGATTTGGTTTGTTTGAACAAAACTACTGAAGTTTCTCAGGAAAAATATGATGGAGATTTCAAATCCTTGGAAACCACTTTCAAGGCCTCGAAAACTGAGGTCAAAGAAGCTCTAACATAAACTTTTTTTAAATGACAACTTTGTTGCTCTAAAACATCAAACTGATGAATTAGAGGAAGAGGAGATATTACTGACAAAGAAACTTGAAGAATCAAAGAGAGTTTTGACAAAATTTTCTAGCTCAGAACACAACCTCAACTTGATGCTTGGAGGTAGTTTACACTTGGTTCACAAATATGGTATTGGATACAATCCATATTTCCAAGAAAGAACAATACCAATTTGGTGAAAGCTAGAAGTAAACATTTTCCAAAATGATTCTATTGTGGTACACTTTTTCATGTCAAATTGATCTTCCCCTTTAGAAGAACAGAACCTCACATCATGAGGAATACTTTTCCATTTCATCTTAAGGGACATGTAAGACAAATTTGGGTTCCAAAAGGGAATAAACCTCTTAATATGGTTGATCCTGAATATGATTATAAATATGAAACCCTGTCTAAACGCTTGGTAAGGCATTGATTGGTATATGCAGGTTTTCACCAAGAATAAGGATTAAAGGTAGATTATGGAGAGTGGTTGTTCCTGACACATGAGTGGTACAGGTTCTTTGTTTTCTGAACTAGAAGAATAATATGGAGGAACAATCACACTTGGTGAAAAAGGAAAGTGCAATATTGTTGGCATTGGTAAAGTTGGTAATGATTCTGCATATTCTATTTCAGATGTTTATTTAGTTCATGGTTTGAAGTTTAATTTTCTTAGTGTTTCTCAGCTTTGTAACAAAGGAAACGAGGTAATATTTGACAAGGAGAAATGTGCGGTGCAAGATGAGAATTCTTGTGATTGCATTCTCACGGCACCTAGGTCAAACAATGTATATTCTTTGAATACTAACCATGTTGCAAGAAAAATTCTGAAAAGGCTCAAAGTTTTTTTTTTTTTTTTTTTTTTTTTTTTTTTTTTTTTTTTTTTTTTTTTTTTGAGGAAAAATGTCTCAAAGCTTTGAAAGAAGATTCAAAGCTTTTGCACAGGAAGCTTGGGCATATCCGCATGCACACCCTGAATAAATTGGTATTCAAAGACTTAGTTAAAGGATTAAAATCCATAAAATTCAAGGCTTTTAATGCCTTTGTTTCTCTTGTAGAACCTAAAAATGTGAAAGAGAAATTACACGAAGCCGATGGATTATTGCTATGCAAAGTGAGTTGAATGAGTTTGAGAGGAAGAAAGTGTGGAATTGAGTTCTTGCTCCCAAGAACTAGTCTATGATTGGAACCAGGTGGGTATTCAGAAACAAGTTGAATGAAAATAGCAAGATAATCAGAAACAAAGCCAGACTTGGGCTCAACGCTTCAATCAAGAAGAAGGTATTGACTATGAGGAGACATTTTCTCCTGTAGTCAGGTTAGAATCTATTAGAATCTTACTTGAATTTGAATCATACAAGAACATTAAACTTTTTCAAATGGATGTTGAATGTGCTTTTCTAAATGGGTAGTTGCAAGAAGAAGTTTATGTTGCTCAACCTCCTGGTTTTGAAAGTGATTATTTACCTAATCATGTTACAAGCTTTATAATCTCTTTATGGCTTTAAACAAGCTCCAAGGGCTTGGTATAAAAGATTGTCTAAATATTTCTTTAAAAATGGTTTCAAAAGAGGCTTAGTTGACAGAACTATTTTTATCAAAACACATGAGAAAGATATCTGAGTAGTACAATTTTATGTTGATGATATACTGTTTGGTGCGACTACTTATACTCTATCCAATGAGTTTTCAAGTCTTATGTGCAGGGAGTTTGAAATGAGCTTACTGGGAGAGTTAAATTTCTTTCTTGGACTTAATATTCATCAAATGAAGAAAGGAGCTTTCCTAAATCAGGACAAGTATACCAAGGATTTACTGAACAAGTACAATATGTCTCAATCCTAGATAGAAAAACCACTTCAGGATGTTGTCAATTCTTGGGCTCATCCTTCATGAGCTTTCACTCAAAGAAGCAAAAATCAGTAGCACTTTCAACAGCAGAAGCTGAATATATTGCAGCAGCATGTTGTTCACAAGTTTTATGGATAGCTCAACAAATGAGGGATCTTGGATTTGACTTCAAAGATATTCCAATCAAGTGTGACAAACCAAGTGAAATCTCCATTACTAAAAATCCAGTATAGCACAAGGAATAAGCACATTGATGTGAGACATCATTTCATTAGAGATCATGTGGAGAAAGGGGACGTGTCTTTAGCTTTTGTTCCTACTAACTTGAAAATTACTGATATTTTCACTAAGCCATTGCCTGCGGATAGATTTGCAGTATTGAGATTGGAACTTGGTATGTTTGATGCTTTGATGTAGGGGAAGTATCATGTATATTAGTTGTTTTCAAAGCCTTGAAAGCTTTTTCAAAGCTTTGAAAATATGTTTGAAGTATAACTGTTTTTCAAGGCTTTGAAATTCTTTTCAAAGCCTTGAATATAAATCTGCATATTAATGAAAGTTTTGATGAATCATTTAGTGCTAAGTGTTATCTATGTAGATAATTACTTGGCACTACTTTTTAATATTTAATCAAAATTTTAAAACATTAAAATAGTATTTAATCTTTCAGTCCGCTATGGAAACTTTTTGAAATTTCTAATTACGAATCTCCTTTCAAGAGATTGACTTTATTCAGTTTCCTTCTTTCACTCCAACTGTTCAAGCATATCTTTTCTCTCTCTTGCATCTCTATCTAAACCCTAGTTTCCCTCGAATGCATTCACGAAGATCTTAGAGAATTCAACTGAACAAGTGGGCACAAAACAAGAGGAAGAAGAGCCAAGCTCTGAAGAGAAAAGCTAGACCTGAAGAAGAGATTCAGGCTATCACTTCCAATTCTGAGACTAAGAGCATGACATTACAATCTCTTCCTCCAAATAAGAAGAGCAAGACCACAAAGGATGTGGAGAAAGCTAGTTCTAGTAAGGGAAAATTAAAACAGAGTGCAAAATCAGACAAAAGCAAGGGTGCTCATAAAGCTAGTCCAAAGAAGGTGAAGAAGGATCTGAAAGTGGTTAAAGAGAAGGAGTTGCAGAAGTCAGAGAAGGGCAAAAGGGATAAGAATTCTATTTATGGTAAGTCTTCAATATCAAATCAGTGGTTTATCAATTTTAAATCATAAGGGCTTTGGTTAGATGGCTATGCATCAACCCCTATAGCATATTGTAGTATGATTCGCACTAAGATGTTGGAATAGATGGATTTAGAGTGAATAAGAAGGTTGAAAGAGACTTCTATTCGGAAAATTCTGAATCCTACTGAAGATCCATACCCTAGACTGACTAGACTGTTTTATCCTAACCTTCAACAAGTGCCTGGTAAAGAGATGATTTTGTCTTCTAAGGTTGGTAGTATAGATATTCAGTAGGTCATGAGGTATTTGCTAAGGTTTTAGGTTGTCAAGAAGTTTATGATGTTGATAGTCTTCCTAGTAAGAAGGAGGCGATTAGGTTGGCTAAAGTGGACTTCTTTTTACCTAATACACCCTCAACCTCAAAACAGTTGACACACTCAGTTTAAAATATTGAAGCTAAAATTCTTTTTACTCTCTTGATGAGGTGTGTAGTGCATATGGAGAATTCAACAGAGTTGCTCTCAGATAGGGTTTTGTACTTGATATATGTGGTTATGTTTGATTTTGAGATTGATTTGGCTGGCATTGTGATGGAGCATATGCCATACTGTAGTAACAAAAACAGAAACCATGCCTTGCTCTATGCCAATCTCCTATCTCTCTTCTTCAAACACTTTCATATTCCTGGTGATAAAGAAGAGAAGATTTCTGCTGGTTTTGGAATGATCAACTCTTTTCAAAGGATTGGAATCGTGCAGACTTCTAAGGGAGAATGAAGATACTATTAAGAGCTTTCTGAGAGTGAGCTTAAATTCTAGAAGTTCTATAAGACAAAATCCTTAACCAGTATTTTAGATTTACCCTGTACCTCTCCAGATCAATCTCAAGCTCTACAGAAGCTGGATTTTATTGAGAATGAACTAGATGAAGTGAAACAAGGTCATCTTGATTTGTGTACTAAATTCACAAAGGTGAAGTACCTTCTTTCCTCCTTGACAAGATCTCCAAAGTTTTCAATAGTTTAAACTTGGTAGATGTGCAAGAAGAGACTACTCAAGTTCAAAAGGGTACTAAGAATTCAGATTCTACCAGGGAATGCTTTGATGAATATTCTACTGAAGAATAACCTGTTGGAGTTAGGGAACATTGAAAGAAGCCATCATTGACTCAAGATTGGCTATTGGAGATGTTCTGAAGCAAGAGAAGCAGAAAAGAAAGTTGTTCTAGAGATTGTTGATTTTGAAGAACTGTTTGAGTAAAAAGATGAAGGTGCTGTGGTGGCTTCTGAAAATGAAATGTTTGAAAAAGAGAAAGAGGAAGTGGCTTCAGAAAAAGTAACGGAAGGGGAAGAGGAAGGTGATCAAGAGGATGGTGAAGGATTAGATGACCAGACTTCAAACTCTTTAACTCCAACCTTTTCTTTCTAAAACTTCAAATCCTTGAAAATTCTCTTTTATAACTTAAAGTTTTTTAAAACTTTTGTGATAAGATCAAATTTTTTTTTCACACTCTTTTGATGAAAGTAAAAAAGGAGGAGAAAGTTAGACTGCTTGCGGATGGAATGTGGATGTGTGTTCTTTAGGAAGTTATGTGATCAGGATGTTCTGAACTGTCGGGTTTAAATGTTTGATTATTTCTTGGTTTACAGCTTGGTATTTTTGACTTTTTTTTTATATGACTGTTTCAGCTGTGTTCCTAATGTTTATGATTTTCAGTGCAGATATACAATCTATTTAAAATATTTGTTTTGTCTTCCATCAAAGGGGAGACTTGATAAGTCTGAAGCTCATGGATACTATAATATGAAAATACAGGCAGAGAGCTTAGCTCCTTGATGATGAAAGCCAGAAACACAAGCATAAGAAATTTCTAAGTACCAAAGCTTCAAAGCTTTGAGTTACTGTAGCAGTTCTTGTATGCTGTATTTGTCTAACTATTTTGTGCAGGTTTTGGTTATGTTTTGATGATGTTTAGTTTAGTTATATAATTATATTCAGTAATCTATATTCTAAGAGGATCACAGCCGGATTAGATTGGATTGAAAATCCAATACACATTCTGGAGAAGTTAGCACGCAAAGCTTTAAAGCTTTGAGATTTTCAAGTCACTCTTTACTGCTAGCTTCTTCTAACCATCTTTCTGTGTGCAGATGGATTCATTTTTACTTGGATGTTGTTACTTGCTAATTATTTTCTTTTATTGTGGACTCTATATTGGTTATTAGATATATTCACGAGATTGAATATAATTGTTAACTCAGAACTATCAACAGACAAGTCTAGCATGATTATCTCTTTATTGGTTAGCTGCTGTTTCAAGCAGATCTCTTTGCTAGATTGTATTGTTATTTGTTTGATCTTGTTTGATAAGTATTTGAAGGTTTGTTGGACTCTCCAACGTCCATAAACAGATCAGCAATGTACTCTAATTGAGCTGTTAACAGGAGCTTAACAGATAGGCAATATTTTAGGAATTCCGTTCCTGAAATCTCTCAAGTTAGTTGCAGACTAAAACAGCTAGCTAAGTTTGAATTGCAGAGACTATTTAGAGACCCAGAGGTCGTATTGTTAAATAGGGCAATCATCTAGGAGGATCAATTACATACAGCTCTTCAAATCATTCAGGGACTCGATTCAAGCAGGCTGAAGATCACTCAAATCCAGAAGAACTCTTCAAGGCTTTATACAGCTTATTCTTTCCGAGTTCTTCTCTCTGTACTTAATTGTATCATATTTTATGTATTTGTAAACCTCACTAAACTTAGTAGTTTGGTTGTTCAAGTGAACAACAAGAGGTTCTCATTGTTTTAACAGGTTGTAGCCTGTAACAAGATAGGTTGGGAACCACAAACTGTATAAGTGTAAGGTAGCTCACTTAGGCTTGAGATCTAGGGCTAAATCTGGGTGATTAATAAGAATTTGTGTTTGAATCCTGGAGGGATTAGATCCCTCAAGTAGAGACTAGGTCCAATTGTGACTGAACTCTGTAAAATATCTGTGTCCTTTCTATTTACTTTTGCTACATTTGCATACAGGTTATATTGGAAGTTTCAAATCTTTGGTGCTTTCCAAGTATCAAAGCTTTGAAGCCTCTATACTCTGCTGTTATATCTTTCAGCTTCTCAAATCTATTTCAAAGCTTTGAGATATGAACAGCTTGTTTTACTTAAGTTTCAAAAACTTGAGTTTTGGCAAAAGCTAGCATACTCTATTCAACCCCGCCTTCTAGAGTATTATTTTACCTATTTACACCTACATTACACACTTTCAATTGGTATCATAGGTTTGGGTCACAGTTTAAAGATATAACAATCTTGTGATAATGAGTTTTGTAGGTGAAGGAGGATTCACACGGGGAAGGGCATCTAATAGACCTCCATTATTCTGTGGTGATAACTTTGTGCATTGGAAGGCATTGATGAAAATGTTCATCATAGATCAGGACATGGAACTATGGTATATTATTGTAAATGGGCCAAACCTATTCTACACCATTGTGGATGGTTTTAACTGTCAAACCTGATGAATATCTCTCAGTCGCTGAAGTAGAAAAGGTATCAAAAAATTACAAAGCTTTAAACTTATTGTATTGTTCTCTTAGTGCAGATGAGTTCAACAGGATATCCAACTAAAAGAATGCAAAGGAGATCTGGGATAAGTTGACTGTTACCTATGAAGGAACTAGCCAAGTCAAGCATACAAATAATCATATCCTTTCGAGGCACTATGAACTGTTTAAGGTGAACTCTGATGAGTCCATCAAAGATATGTTCAAAAGGTTTACAAATATTGTGAACAACTTGGAATCTTTGGGAAAAGTATTCTCAAATGAAGAAAATGTCAGGAAGATTCTCAGAAGCTTTCCTAAAGCCAAATGGGAGCCCAAAAATACAACCATTGAAGAAGCTCAGTACTTAAGCATTCTGGAACTGGATGATCTACAAGGAAAGTTACTCACTCATGAGATCTCTATGAAGGAGGTTGATGGTGAACTGAGTGACAACATAAAGAATCTGGAACTCAAGGCAAAAGATAATGAAAAATCCCAAAGCCTTGAACAAGAGGAAGATGATGATGATGAGGAAGCCTTAGCCTTAATTTCCAAAGCCTTGGCCAGAATTCTCAAGAAAAGGAAGAACTCTGGAAACAAGGATCACAACAAAGAAAAGTTCAGATCCTCAACTAGAAAGGATCAAAAAGGTAAGTCCTCATCACAATCATATAAACCTAAAGTTATGAATTGCTATGAATGTGAATATGCAGATCACTTGGTGAGAGACTGTCCTCAAAAGAAAAAGAACAGACAATTTTCAAAGAAGGAAAATGACAACAGAAGGAAGAAAGCAATGGTGGCTTCATGGAGTGATTCAGACTCTTCAGACTAAGACTCTGATGATGAGCAAGCCAATCTCTGTTTAATGAATGAACATCAAGATAACCATTCCACTGAAAAACCAATTGATGACATGGTAAAAAATCTCTGATCCCGTCCTTCTGATGTGTTACCTGAAATCCTCAAAAGTATGTTTTTAAATGAGGAGAGTTACAGGGATGAAATTGACTCTTTGAAAATGAAGGTTCATGAGCAGGCAAAAGAAAACTTAGATTTGGTTTTTTAGAATAAATGTCTTGAAGCTACTAAGTTAAAAATTGACAGTGACTTCAAAGCCTTGGACAGTAGATTCGAAGCTTTGAAATCACAAGTCTGAGAAGTAGTTGATTAAAACACTATTTTAACTGATAAGTTTGTGGATCTAAAAAATCATTCTGATGATTTAGAACAACAAAACACTACTTTGACTAGTAAGCTTCAATAATCCAAGAAAATTCTTTCAACTTTTGCTGGCTCAGAACAGAAGTTAAGTCTCATGCTTGGAGGAAGTCTGCAGTGTGTTGACAGGAGTGGAATTGGATATAATCCAAATTTTACAAGAAAAAGACAAACCACATTTGTGAAAGAAGGAAGCAGACTTTCACCAAAGTGTCATTATTGCTGTAAAATTGGACATGTAAAACTAACGTGCCCCTTTAGAAGGACAGAACCTTACATAATGAGGAACACCTATCCTTATCAGCTTAAGGGATAAGTGAAACAGATTTGGGTTCCAAAAGGAGTTATACCACCTAATATGGTTGACTCTGAGTATGAATCCAAATTCTACACTTGGTATAATAGTCTGTTAAGGCATTGATTGATTTTTCGCAGGATGTCACCAAACATTGAAAGATCAGAAATGGATATTGGATAGTGGATGTTCCAGGCATATGAGTGGGAAGAAATATTTTTTCTCGGAACTGAAAGAACAATCAGAGGGAACAATCACACTTGGTGACAAAGCAAAGTGCAACATAGTTGGTATTGGAAGTGTTGGTAACAATTATGCATATTCAATTTCTAATGTTTATTTAGTTGATGGTCTTAAGTATAATTTGTTGAGTATTTCTCAGCTTTGTGACAAAGGTAACACGGTTTTCTTTTACAAGAAGAAATGTGTGGTGCAAGATGAGAAATCAGGCAATTGCATTCTCACTGCTCCTGGGTCACATGATGTTTATGCACTGTGTACTGACAAAGTTGCAGGTGATAGTCTGAAATGTCTTAAAGCTTTGAAGGATGACTCAAAACTATGGCACAGAAAGCTTGGTCATATAAGCATGCATTACTTGAACAAACTCATCTCAAAAGTTCTGGTAAGGGGATTACTAATTCCTTAATTCAAAGATAATGAGTTTTGTAAAGCATGCTTTCAAGGTAAGCAAACTAGAAGCTCATTCAAGCCAAATAATTTTGTAAGTACCTCCAGACCCTTAGAAATGCTGCATATGGACTTGTGTGGTCCTATGAGGGTTCCAACACCCATAGGTAAGAAATATATGCTTGTTGTAGTTGAGGATTACTCTAGATATACTTGGGTTATGTTTATTATAGAAAAGTCTAAAGCAGTATCTGAATTTTCTAAACTTTGCAAGGAGCTTCAAACCTTGAAAAACTTACCTGTTTCATCTATTAGAAGTGATCATGGAAGGGAATTTGATCAACTTGATTTTGATTTATTTTGTGCAAAGCATGGCATATCACACAACTTTTCTGCACCTAGAACCCCTCAGCAAAATGGTGTAGTTGAGAGGAAAAATAGGACTCTAGAAGACATGTCTAGAACCATGTTACTTGAAAGTAATTTGCTAAAGTCTATGTGGGCAGAAGCTGTTAATAATGCCAATTATGTGCTCAATAGATGTTTGATCAGGCCAATTTTGAATAAAATCCCTTATGAACTGTTTAAAGGCAGGAAGCCTAGTGTTGTTACTTTAAGCCTTTTGGGTGTACTTGTTTTGTGCATAACAATGGCAAAGATAATCTTGGTAAGTTTGATGCTAGAAGTGATTAAGGTGTATTTCTTGGTTATTCTCAAACAACCAAATCTTACAGGGTTTAAAATAAGAGATCTAAAATTGTAGAGGAGAGTATTCATGTTGTTTTTGATGAAAGTATTGATGATTCTCTGAGTGGAAGTTTTGCAGATCTTAGTTTGAATAAATATGAGGCTGATGAAGACCTTGAGAAATTCAGCAAGAGCAAAACTAAGTATCAAAAACTTTCAGAAGAATCTCAAGGCCTTGAATCCCCTGCTGAGACAAAATCTCAAAGCCTTGAGACAGAGATTGACAGGAAATATGATGCTCCTTCTACTGTATCAAGAAATCAAAGCCTTGAAGGTAAATACACGTGGACACCCAAAAATAAGTTCAAACATCTCTCAGATCATCCTGCTGAGAATATTATATCAGATCCAACAACTGGAACTCAGACAAGAGGTCAATTGAGAAATCTATGTGCATTCAGTGCTTTTGTATCACTCATTGAGCCCAAAACTGCAAAGGAAGCACTAGAGGATGTAGATTGGATCATTGCAATGCAGAATGAGCTGAATGAGTTTGAAAGGAACAAGGCCTGG
Source organism: Linanthus parryae (assembly GCA_023055425.1). NCBI lineage: Eukaryota > Viridiplantae > Streptophyta > Magnoliopsida > Ericales > Polemoniaceae > Linanthus > Linanthus parryae. Next base: position 25,127,923 of record JALGPY010000011.1, on the reverse strand, counting down.
AATTTGGTTCCTAGACCAAAAGATCAATCAGTGATTGGAACAAGATGGGTATTCAGAAATAAGCTTGATGAAAAAGGTAAGGTTGTGAGAAACAAAGCAAGACTGGTTGCACAGGGATACAATCAAGAGGAAGGTATTGATTATGAGGAAACATTTTCCCCTGTTGCAAGGTTGGAAGATATCAGAATACTTCTTGCATTTGCATCACATAATCACATTAAACTTTTTCAAATGGATGTTAAATGTTCTTTTCTGAATGATTATCTACAAGAAGAAGTATTTGTTGCTTAGCCACCAGGTTTTTAAAATGATATCTTTCCTGATCATGTTTACAAACTGGACAAAGTCTTATATGGTCTTAAACAAGCCCCAAGGGCTTGGTATGACAGACTCTCAAAGTTTTTGCTAGAAAATGGTTTTAAGAGAGGTCTGGTTGATAGAAATGTTGGTTGTTCAGATATATGTAGATGATATTCTTTTTGGTGTTACTAATGATGCTCTTTCAAAAGAGTTTTCAAGTCCAATGTGCAGGGAATTTGAAATGAGCTTGATGGGAGAACTGAATTTCTTTCTTGGACTTCATGTACATCAAATGAAGAAAGAAATTTTTGTGCATCAAGGAAAATACACCCTGGACTTGTTAAACAAGTATAACATGTGACAGTCCAAGGTTGCAAAGACCCCTATGAGTTCATCATTGTCTTTAGACAAGGACACAACCGGTAATAGTGTAAATCAGAAAGAATATAGAGGTATGATCGGTTCACTTTTGTATCTAACTGCTAGTAGACCATATATTATGTTTAGTCTATGCATGTGTCCAAGGTTTCAGGCTAATCCTAAAGAAAGTCATTTAATTGTTGTAAAAAGGATTTTTAGATATTTGAATGAAACCAAAGACATGGGGCTTTGGTATCCAAGAAGGACTAATTTCTATTGAGTGGATATTCAGATGCAGACTTTGCAGGTTACAAAGTAGACAGAAAGAGTACATTTGGATCTTCTTAGTTTCTTGGATCTTCATTGATAAGTTGGCATTCAAAGAAGCAGAATTCAGTAGCCTTGTCTACTGCAGAAGCTGAATATATTGCAGCTGGAGCTTGCTGTTCACAGGTTTTATGGATTGCACAGCAGCTAAGAGATCTTGGATATAATTTCTGAAATGTGCCAATTAACTGTGAAAATACAAGTTCCATTTCAATATCAAATAATCCAGTAAAACACTCAAGGACAAAGCATATAGATGTGAGACATCATTTTCTTAGAGATCACACAGAGAAAGGTGACATTGTTCTATCTTTTATTTCTACTTCTAAGAAATTAGTTGTTATTAAAACCATTTCCAGATGAGAGGTTTGCATCCCTAAGGCTTGAATTGGATATGTTAAACAAGGATGCATTGGTTTAGGGGGAGTAATCAGTCACTATGTGTGGTATCTGTGTGACTTCAAAGCCTTGGGATTATATTTTTTGGAGCCTTCAAAATATAGTTCAAAGCTTTGTAGTTTCTGTATTCCTCTGAAACATCTCAAAGATTTGAACTACTGTTTCATTGTTGTGATGAGTGGATTTTCATTATTTTTAAAAGTTGGATCATGAAAAATTTTGTGTTATCTTTTCAGATAATTACATAATCTTTTCAAATGTCCAGAGATTTGTTCAAAATATCTACAAATATGTTGGAAATCTTCTCAAATCATTTTGCATGCAAATCTCCTACCTTTAGTAAAACTCTCTACCTACTTAAGCCAGCTTCAGGACTTATTTTATTTCATTCTCTACTTCAAACTCTTCGTCTCTATCTCTCTCTCTCTGCCCATTCTCTCAATTTCTCAAACCCTACTCAAATGGAGAGAAAATCCGAAAGAATCAAGCAGCTAGGTCAGACCTCCAACAAGAGGGTGAAGAGAAAAGCTAACAGAAATATCACCATTCATGGATCAGACTCAAAAGACATGGCTAGTGTTCATGAGACCTCACCCCCTGAAAACAAGACCAAGATAGGAAGGAAGTTCAAGAGGAAACTAGGGCTGGGTCAGATTCAAAAACTGCAACAGAGGAGATGGTGAAAGAAAAGGGGAACAAGGATCAGGAGGAGGAGTCAAGAAAGAAGAAGAAAGAGGTGATTGCTGAGAAAGAAAAGAAGAATTTACCTTCTACAAAGGAGAAGAAGACTGGTGACCGATAACTCCTTAGTTGGGGTCATCTTTCGTATGTAATACATTGCTATTTGTGTGCGTTTCGGTGAAAAGTGAAGGAATTTAGGCCAATTCTTGTGAAGAATGAGCTTGTTGTGATTTATTGCTAGTACGGGTGTTTCTATGCGTTTTTAGATGTTATTTGTCAAATATAATCTCTTGGTATGCTTGTTCATGTTGTCATGATAGGAAAGGATGCTAAACGATTGCTTGGAGGCATGAAACAAACTTCGGAAGATGAGAAAAGCTCGGGAATGGCCAAGAAGAATGAGGAGAAGCAAAGTTAGAGGAGAAAAAGTGACAAACCTTCACTATTTTGATGATATCTTGAGTTCTGCAGGACCTGCTATAGTGAGACCGATTTCAAATGAAATTAGACCCAATTATTTTTCCAACGGTAGGTCACGGAGCTCAATCAAAGATTAGACTAAAATATAGTGAGACCGATTTCAAATGAAATTAGACTCATTTATCTTTCCAACGGTAGGTCACGAAATTAAATTTCTCAAACCCTACCCAAATGAAGAGAAAATCCGAAATAATCAAGCAGCTAAGTCAGACTTCCAACAAGAGGGTGAAGAGAAAAGCTAACAGAAAGATCACCATTCATGGATCAGACTCAGAAGACACGACTAGTGTTCATGAGACCTCATCCCCTGCAAAGAAGACCAAAATAGGAAGGAATTTCAAGAGGAAACTAGTTCTGGGTCAGATTCAAAAACTGCAACAGAGGAGGTGGTGAAAGAAAAGGGGAACAAGGATCAGGAGGAGGAGTCAAGAAAGAAGAAGAATTTACCTTCTACAAAGGAGAAGAAGACTGGTGACTGATAACTCCTTAGTTGGAGTCATCTTTCGTATGTAATAAATTGCTATTTGTGTGCGTTTCGGTGAAAAGTGATGGAATTTAGGCCAATTCTTGTGAAGAATGAGCTTGTTGTGATTTATTGCTAGTCCGAGCGTTTCTATGCGTTTTTAGATGTTATTTGTCAAATATAATCGCTTCTTATGATTTTTCATGTAGTCATGATAGGAAAGAATCCAAACGATTGCTAGGAGGCATGAAACAAACTTCAGAAGATGAGAAAAGCTCGGGAATGGCCAAGAAGAATGAGGAGAAGCAAAGTTAGAGGAGCAAAAGTGACCAACCTTCACTATTTTGATGATATCTTGAGTTCTACAGGACCTGCTATAGTGAGACCATTTTCAAATGAAATTAGACTAAATTATTTTTCCAACGGTAGGTCATGGAGCTCAATCAAAGATTAGACTAAATTATAGTGAGACCGATTTCAAATGAAATTAGAATCAATTATCTTTCCAACGGTAGGTCACGAAACTCAATTTCTCAAACCCCACCCAAATGGAGAGAAAATCCGAAATAATCAAGCAGCTTATTCAGAACTCCAACAAGAGGGTGAAGAGAAAAGCTAACAGAAAGATCACCATTCATGGATCAGACTCAGAAGACACGGCTAGTGTTCATGAGACCTCACCCCCTGCAAAGAAGACCAAAATAGGAAGGAATTTCGAAGAGGAAACTAGGGCTGGGTCAGATTCAAAAACTGCAACAGAGGAGGTGGTGAAAGAAAAGGGGAACAAGGATCAGGAGGAGGAGTCAAGAAAGAAGAAGAAAGAGGTGATTGCTGAGAAAGAAAAGAATAATTTACCTTCTACAAAGGAGAAGAAGACAGGTGTCTGATAACTCCTTAGTTGGAGTCATCTTTCGTATGTAATACATTGCTATTTGTTTGCGTTTCGGTGAAAAGTGATGGAATTTAGGCCAATTCTTGTGAAGAATGAGCTTGTTGTGATTTATTGCTAGTCCGAGCGTTTCTATGCGTTTTTAGATGTTATTTGTCAAATATAATCGCTTGTTATGCTTTTTCATGTTTTCATAATAGGAAAGGATCTAAACGATTGCTAGGAGGCATGAAACAAACTTCGGAAGATGAGAAAAGCTCGGGAATGGCCAAGAAGAGTGAGGAGAAGCAAAGTTAGAGGAACAAAAGTGACAAACGTTCGTTATTTTGATGATATCTTGATTTTTATAGGACCTTCTATAGTGAGACCAATTTCAAATGAAATTAGACTCAATTATCATTCCAACGGTAGGTCACGGAGCTCAATCAAAGGCCGGAAGAGAAAGATATGGTCCGCCGAAGATGACGCAAAAACGAAGAAGAGCTGGAAAAGTTCACTCGACAAGTATTCAGTATTCGGGCTGTATCTGGAGTTATATAAACAATTTTGGAGGAAGGCCTACGCCATTAGAAATTAGACATCCGGGGCTTTTTAACGATATAATATGGGCCCAAAAAGGAGTCCGGATGAGGGAGAAAAGGGCCGCGCAAGATCAGCTTATGAAATCTGTCCGAGAATTGCAAACTAGAGGGGCTGAATTGCAAATTATACCAAAATACATTAAAAATCGTGCCCAGCCCTATACATGATGGTTTTTAGGACCTAAAGGCAGAGTAGGATGCTAGAGACAAAGAAGACCACATTGGAGGAACGCTTGGAGCTTGGAGTTCGTCGTGAGAGCGAGGATTCCATCGTTTGATCTCTCTTATCTGTCTTTTTCATTGTTTTTGATCATGAACATCATAAAGTTCATCTTCTTACTCATGAATCTCAGTGGCTAAGTTCATTATCGGGATTTCTCCATGGTATCTAGGGTTTGAAGCCGTTTTGGCGGATTATGAATTTGATTCACGTTTTGCTTAAACTTAATTGATGATGTTCTTGTTTGCTATGTTTAATTCGTGCTCTTAATCTATCTTGATATTGTAAGACGTTGCATTAGGAAGATCATAGGTAATTGGTTAGTGAAAGCAACGAATTACCCGTATAATTGAATAAAGCACGTAGTCATAGGTTAGAGAAATCAACCACGGTCTGTGAACGTTGAGTAGAATTAGATGATCGTCATTATATGTTTTAGGGATAATAAGAACTTGGTAACTCGGTTATTAGGAAACTAAAATTGTTTGCCCACAAGAAGTTAATCATCCTAATTGATTCACAACAAGTCCTATGGGATTCGACAACCCTATCTTCCACATTTATTACTAGAGCGGTAACTGTAAACTTGCAGAGATCGTATCAAGTTTTTGGCGCCGTTGCCGGGGAATTTGGTTGAATTAGTTAGAATTATTAACTTTAGGGAATTTTATTTTTGATTTTGTTTATTTATTTGTTGATCTCACCTCCTTCCCAGCGAATTATTGTGCAGGTATCCCGGCAGAATTACTATGGGCAATCTGCAGTCTACCATTCGTACTTATCCTATGGAGATATGTACACCCCTCCTCCTTGAAATCAAGAAAATGAGCAAATTAAAGAAGTATTGAAGCTCATGATAGCTAAAATGGACAGAATGAAGGAAAGGATTAATAGGATGGATGAAACTCTCCAGCTGAAGGGACAACACTTGGCTGAACTTTCGAGTGCATTGGCATATGAAGATTATGACGATGGGATAAGTAGCATCATTCCTGACTTAGTTGAGGAGTGCGAAGAGGAAGACGAAGAACCCCGAGAGGTCTATGTCTACAATGCTGTTCATCATGAAGTAATAGATCCTCGGGCTGCTTCAGACTCGGATTCCGACTGAGATTAGCATGATATTTTGAAGCCTATACAACTTGTGTCTCGCATAAATCCGAAGTCATGGCATGTATGGGAGAGTGTGGCCATCGCTAGCTCATGGCCCACTGAAGATATTTTCTTTGAAGAAAGTCATGAAGCTAAGGAATTACCGCAAGGAGATGTTTGCAAAGACATGTATCAAGAAAGTCTTTAGTCTAATCCTTATCTTTTGGAGATAATAAAATGGGGTGAATTACACGAGGAAGACCAAAGACCCCTGTTTTATGCAATACATGATTTGGCACCTGTGATTCCAAGACAAGAGCTAGGGAAGGAAGCAGTCAAGACGGCACTCCTTGCCATTACTGTTCCAAGTGAGGTTCTATTTCTACATAACCGATCCTCAATGATATTGATTTCTAAGAATAGGAAGAAGAAGAAGAAGAAAAAGAGGAAATGTACAATGGGTCATGATGTGGTGAATGAATTCTCGAGTAGACTGGTGATCAAGGAGTGGAAGCACAAGAAGAAGAAATTTGCAAATGCCGTCTTCTACAACTTCTTCTTGCCTGATGTGTCCCATGCATTCTCACTTGAGAAGAGACAAAAAGAGAAACGATGGTGGAAGAAGAAAAAGTGGAGAGAAAAATCTCCTTAAACATCTTTTGAGGTAACTAGGTTGGGTCGTCGACCTTAAATTACACGGCGCTTGTTGGGAGGAAACCCAACCTATTTATTTGCTTTAATTTAGTTGTGTTTTTAAATTTAGTTATTTTATTATGTTATTTGGAGAGATGAGAGAGAGAGAGGGACTAATGATGTTTCCTAGTGACATATTTGAGCAGGATATGGTAGAGTCTACCCCGGTGTGCCACAGCACACACGACCTTTATGGGGACTCGTGTATGCGAGTTGGGGATTCTCCAAGACACATATTTTAGCATAGGAGGGCTGTCTACCCCGGTGTGCGAGAACACACTAACCGTTGGGAGCATGGTGGCGCCACTACTGTGCTTGGGGACTGCTTGGCGTGATTTCTCCCCCACCCTTGAGGTGGTTGTGAGTATCTTTTTCTCTTGCTAAATTTTGTGTCTTTTTTGTATAAGTATGTCATGCTCCATCTAATCTACTGGCCTACACATGGATTGCTGAGTCTTATTGCATACTCTCAAAATTCGTTGAGGACAACGAAGCATTCAGTGTGGGGGTGATTTATCTGTTTGCTAGCCATAGTGTCTTGCATAGCCAGTTAAATGTAGGATGTGTTTAGATTGTATTGTGAGTTAGTGTTGTGGTTTATATTGTGTTTTTCCCTTATATTGTCGTATTGTGTAGAGTAGATTTAAATAATGTTTGCACTTCTATATAATTGAGTATACCCACACAAAAAAAAAAATTATATCGAATTGAGTTAGGATATTACGAAAATCTATAAAAAAAATGAAAAAATTTAAAATTTTGAGAGAAGGCAATTGAAAGAAGCATAGACTTGGTTGATTTAGTGAGATGTGAAAACTTTAGGCATAGGGTGTGAATTTTGACCGAGAGTGACATTTTTAGTTCCCCCTAGTAAGTATAGAGAGAATCTCATTACGGGAATGCCTACCTATTTTTAAACAAAAAATAATTTTAAAAGCTAAAGTGTTTGCTATTTTCTCTTAAAAGAGTTGAGCTTGGTGTTTGCTAAACAAGTCGAACGTTCATGTTGTCCTTCTTAGGTAGTCACCAGCCCGCCTCGTATGGCACACAGAACAGCTGTGCGAGGATGTGTATTAGAGCACTCACTACTTTTAGATCTTACCTTGTAGGACCACTAGTAATCCCTGATTGATCCTTGGTTTGTTTGTTAGCCTTTTTGACCTAGGGAGAAGATTCTTGGCCTTCATCACATATCGTTTAGAATCACCTTTCTAGAGCGTCACAAGGGAGCAGTAGTTGAGGGCGTATTTCATTTCATATTTGTGTGAGTTCTACATATCGCATATGCTTCATTTGATCTATTCGAGGGGGTGCGAGGGTGAGTGAGTTGGCTTGCACACTAAGGTGTGACGGTGTTCCATGTCATTACATCGTGGACAGAGCAGTGGAGAGCCTGAGTGCGTGACATCTAATCTGCACGAAAATGGGGTTGGTTGTACTTAATTGGTGGATCGTGCTAGGTATCGGATTTCTATCATCTTGGTGTGGGAGGTTCGTTTGGATTATGCACGTGAAATATCTTATAAGTCTATTTGAGAGGGGGATGTGACTGCATTCTAGTGTGGGGGTGTCGAATTTTGACTACGGACATAGAGATTGTGCATTGAAGACTCCACCCCCATACACGCTTTGACTTGGACGGTTTGTGGCATCTTGCGCTTCATGGAGTCAGGGGGAGATGAATTATTCTTGTGATACTTATTCATTGTTTTGTTTCTTTCCTTCCCCTGATATTATTAATGCTGCTTGATTCTTGGAGGAGGACCACTCGTACATTTTTTATTGTATTATTGTTGTTTTAGCGTAAGAAATAAAAAAAAAAAACAAAAGAAAAAAATAGAAAAGAAAAGAAGAAAAAAAAAGAGAGAAAAAAAGAAAGATTACAGTTGTGCTTATTGGAAATCGAGTGGTGAAAGTTCTTGTTCCGGTTGAAGATTGATTGAGTTTGCGTACGCTTCGCTTTGAAGGCCACGGGAATGACATGATACCGGGGTTTGAGGGAATTGAGGGCCGGAGTCGGTGAGATTCGGGTTGTGGATTCCTATCATCAAGGTGAGGGTGTGTGAGATATGGGGTTTGGTGAGCTTATGTGACGCTTTAGGACTTGTTGCTTCATACAAGTTATATCCTTTTTGTCCTTAAGCCTGATCATATTTGACCATTAGCGGAATAGGAGCTCGGACTATGAATGTGGCTTAGCCTTGGTTAGCCTCTTATTTTTATCAGTTCACATGAAGAGTTAGGCTGTTCTTTATAGTAAAGTTAAGCTTTCTATACTAACTATGGGGAATTACTTGGTGTCAAGTTTAGTTGCAACTCACACCTCTTGCCTAACTTTTTCATCACTCCAGACGCACCAGTCTATTGTGGATTGAAATTGCCTGATCTCCCCAAAATAATATAATTTGTGTTTTATATTTTAAAATAGAGTCTAGATTTGCATTTGCATCATCTTGCTGCATTAGTAGTGTCTAGAGTCAAGTACTGTCGTTTGAGTCTTGTTGGCTAGTAGACAGTTAGATGTAGTAGATGAGACTTTGCTCGGGACGCGCAAATGGTAAGTGTTGGGGTATTTGATAACTCCTTAGTTGGATTCATCTTTCGTATGTAATACATTGCTATTTTTGTGCGTTTCGGTGAAAAGTGGTGGAATTTAGGCCAATTCTTGTGAAGAATGAGCTTGTTGTGATTTATTGCTAGTTCGGGCTTTTCTATGCGTTTTTAGATGTTATTTGTCAAATATAATCGCTTTGTATGCTTGTTAATGTTTTCATGATAGGAAAGGATGCTAAAAGATTGCTAGGAGGAATGAAACAAACTTTGGAAGATGAGAAAAGCTCGGGAATGGCCAAGAAGAATGAGGAGAAGAAAAGATAGAGGTGCAAAAGTGACCAGCCTTCACTATTTTGATGATATCTTGGGTTCTACAAGACCTGCTATAGTGATACCGATTTCAAATGAAAGTAGACTCAATTATCTTTCCAACGGTATATCACGGAGCTCAATCAAAGGCCGGAAGAGAAAGATATGGTCGGCCGAAGATGACACAAAAACGAAGAAGAGCTGGAAAAGTTCACTGGATTAGTCTTCAGTATTAGGGCTGTATCTGGAGTTACATATAAATGTTTTGAGGAAGGCCTACGCCATTAGAAAGTAGAATTCCAGGGCTTTCCAACGATATAATATAGGCCCAAAACGGAGTCCGGATGAGGGATAAAAGACCCGAGCAAGATCAGCTTATGAAATCTGTCCGAGAATTGCAAACTAGAGGGGCTGAATTGCAAATTTGGCCAAAATACATTAAAAATCGTCCCCAGCCCTATACATGACGATTTTTAGGACCTAAAGGCAGAGTAGGCTGCTAGATACAAAGAAGAACACATTGGAGGAAGGCTTGGAGCTTGGAGTTCGTCGTGAGAGCGAGAATTCCATCGTTTGATCTCTCTTCTCTATCTTTTTCATTGTTTTTGATCATGAACATCATAAAATTCATCTTCTTACTCATGAATCTCAGTAGCTAAGTTTATTATCGGGATATCTCCATGGTAGCTTGGGTTTGAAGCCGTTTTGGCGGATTATGAATTTGATTCACGTTTTGCTTAAACTTAATTGATGATTTTCTTGTTTGCTATGTTTAATTCATGCTCTTAATCTATCTTGATATCGTGAGACGTTGCATTAGGAAGATCATAGGTAATTGGTTAGTGAAAGCAACGAATTACCCGGATAATTGAATAAAGCACGTAGTCATAGGTTAGAGAAATCAACCACGGTCTGTGAACGTTGAGTAGAATTAGATGATCGTTATTATATGTTTTAGGGATAATTAGAACTTGGTAACTCGGTTGTAACTTGACCTAGGCATAGAAAGCTAGCTTGGTAACTCGGTTAGCATTATTGCTCGTTTGGAAAATTAAGTCATCATCTGTGCTTTACATTGTAATACGTTAACGGTGGAAACTTAGTGAACCTAGAGAAAATCCTGATATTTTCTCATCACTTTACTCTCTTTATAATTAATTGCGCTTTTATTTATTTTTCTTAGTGATTAGAAAACTGAAATTGTTCTCCCACAAGAAGTCAATCATCCTAATTGATTCACAACATGTCATCTGGGATTCGACAACCCTATCTTCCACATTTATTACTAGAGCGATAACTGTAAATTTGCAGAGATCGTATCAGTGACAAGAACGCAGAAGAAACCCCAGAGAAGAAGGGTGAAGAAACCACTGAGAAGAAGAGGGTGAAACACAGTGCAGTAAAAATCAAGAAAGCCACAAACTTTGGTAAGAATCTCTTGCCTGAATCTCGGTTTGTTAATGCTGATGTCAAGAACGTTTGGATGAATGGGTATGTATCTTCAAAGACGTCTTTTTGTAGTATGATCAGTTCTGATTTATTGGAGATTTTAGATTTAGACTACATAAAGAACTTGAGAAATTCATCTGTTGGAAGTATGTTAACCCACCCTCAGAAGCTTACCCTAGGTTAAGGAGTCTGTTCAATTTGAACTTGGTTCAAGAGCTTGATAATAGTGATAGATATATCCTAACCTCAAAGGTGGCTGGAGTGGATATCAGGTTAGATCACATTGTGTTCTCCAAAGTATTGGGAGTGCCTAGAAAGTATAAGGTTGGTGACTTCGCTGATAGGAAAGAGATCCTAGAGAAAGCCAAATCCATGTTTTTCTTTGAGGGAACCACTTCTGAACCCAAAGAGTTAACACATTCAGTGTTCAACTGTGAAGCCAATATCCTATTTTCCATTATCACGAGGTGTGTGGTACCCAGGGAATACTCCAAAGAGTTGGTAACAGACAAGATTTTAATCCTGATGTACTTGATTTGTCAAAGGTTTGTGGTAGACCTTCCTACTCTGGTGATGGAACACATGGTTTATTGTGGGACTAGGACTAGAAATCTCACTCTACCCTATGCCAATCTTTTACCACTGTTTTTCAAACATTTTGGAGTGTCTTTGAAGGATGAAGATAAGATTACTACTGGTTTTGGGGTAGTTGATGAAGCATCCCTTCAAAGGATTGGGATTGTGTATACTACTAAGGGAAAGTGGAAGTTCTATTCAGAGTTAATTGCTAAAGAGCTGAAGGAAAAGGAGTTTATCAAACCTAGAGCTGCTTCAACCCCTAAGGTACATGGTCATCCGGATTTCTCACAGATCATAGATAGGGTTGAAGTTCTAAAAGATGGTGTGGAAGACTTGAGACAGGGATTGTTTGATTTATCCAATGATCTGACTAAGTTCAAAGGTTTGGTGCTTAACAAGCTTGACCTGATCATCAAAGGTTTGAATCTAGAGAAAGTGCCTTCTTCAGAAGGAAGAGAGACTAGTATTGATTCAAAGGAAGTTCTGGGAGAAGCTCTCAAGAAACAGAAGAAGAAGAAAGGTACTCCTGTTGTTCTGACATCAAGGATTTCTTTGAAGAGTCTGATGAAGAGGCAGAAGATGAGGAAAGTGCTGCAGAGAAAACTGAACAGGAAGCTGTTAATCTAGACAAATTGGTTGATGAGGTTGTTGAGAAGATGAAAACTGAGGAAGCTCAAGGAAAGAAGGCTGAAGAGAAAGGAGAGCCAGCGGAGGGAGAGGCACAAGATGCAGAAGTCTCAGAAGAAGAACATGAAGAGACTCAGAGAAAAGGAAAAGGAACAGTAAAGTTTACAGGATCTTCAAAGCCTTGAACCTCATCTATCTATTCTTTCTACTCTCTTCAGTTCTGAAGCTTAGGCTACTATTCCTATTTTCTTTTAAAAAAACTCTGAACAGATCCAACATTTTCTTCAACTCTTTTGATGAAAGTCAAAAAGGGGGAGAAGATTATGTGTTTTGTGTTTTATGTGTTTGTGTTTTATGTGTTTTAGTTTCATGTTTTTAGGATGTTTAGTATCTACTTTTATGATGTGTGATAAATTGTGGATCTGATGATGTTTATCTATGCAATTATGTGGTTTTTGAATTTTTTGTTCAATTTATCTTCTGTGATATATTTACTGCTGTTTGTAAGTTGCAAGATATCAATTGTTCAGATAATGTGTTTTGTCTTTCATCAAGGGGGAGATTGATAAGTCTGATGCTCATGGATACTATGATGTGAAAATAGAGGCAGAGAGCTTAGCTCCTTGATGATGAAAGCCAGAAACACAAGCATAAGTACCAAAGCTTCAAAGCTTAGAGTTACTGTAGCAGTTCTTGTATGCTGTATTTGTCTAACTATTTTGTGCAGGTTTTTGTTATGTTCTGATGATGTTTAGTTTAGTTTTATAATTATATTCTGTAATCTATATTCTGAGAGGGTCACTGGAGGATTAGATTGGATTGAAATTCCAATACACATTCAGGAGAAGTTAGCAGGCAAAGCTTCAAAGCTTTGAGATTTTCAAGTCACTCTTTACTGCTAAGTTCTTCTGACCATCTTTTTTTGTGCAGATGGATTCAGTGTTACTTGGACGTTGTTACATGTTGATTATTGTCTATTATTGTGGACTCTATATTGGGTATTAGATATATTCATAAGATTTAATATAATTGTTAACTCAGAACTATCAGCAGACAAGTCTAGCATGATTATCTCTTTAGTGGTTAGCTGCTGTTTCAAGTAGATCTCTTTGCTAGATTGTATTGTTATTTTTTTGATCTTGTTTTCTAAGTATTTTCAGGTTTGTTGGACTCTCCAACGTCCATAAGAAGATCATTAATGTACTCAAATTGAGCTGTTAATAGGAGCTTAACAGATAGGAGATATTTTTGAAATTCTGTTCCTGAAATCTCTCAAGTTAGTTGCAGACTAAAACAGCTAGCTAAGTTTGAATTGCAGAGACGATTTAGAGACACAAAGGTCGTATTGTTGAAGAGGGCAATCATCTGGGACGATCAATTACATACATCTCTTCAAATCATTCTGGGAATCAATTCATGCAGGCTGAAGATCACTCAAATCTAGAAGAACTCTTCCAGGCTTTAAACAACTTATTCTTTCTGAGTTCTTCTATCTGTACTTAATTGTATCATCTTTTATGTATTTCTAAACCTCACTAAACTTAGTAGTTTGGTTTTTCAAGTGAGCAACAAGAGGTTCTTATTGTTTCAACATATTGTAGCTTGTAACTAGATAGGTTGGGAACCACAAGCTGTATAAGTGTAAGGTAGCTCACTTAGGCTTGAGATCTAGGGCTAAATCTGGGTGATTAATAAGAAGTTGTGTTTGAATCCTGGAGGGATTAGATCCCTCAGGCAGAGACTAGGCCCAATTGTGACTGAACACTGTAAAATATCTGTGTCCTTTCTATTTACCTTTGCTACATTTGCATACAGTTTATATTGGAAGTTTCCAATCTTTGGATCTTTCCAAGTATCAAAGCTTTGGAGCCTCTATACTCTGCTGTTATATCTTTCAGCTTCTCAAATCTATTTCAAAGCTTTGAGATATGAACAACTTGTTTTACTTAAGTTTCAAAAACTTGAGTTTTGGCAAAATCTAGCATACTCTATTCAACCCTCCCTTCTAGAGTATTATTTTACCTGTTTACACCTACATTACACACTTTCAAGACTGTTAACTCAAATCTGTTTAAATGCCTTGAAACTGGTTTCAAATATTTGAAAACATTAAAAGAACAGTATGAACTAATGGGGAGTTTGTCTCATGGTTTTAGACTATACACTACTGTGTGATGAAAGGCAAATTATCTATGCTTTCCTAAAATATGTTTTGGAGGGAAATTGGCTAACTTAAGCTAGCCAATTGGAGGGAAATTCGTTAGCTTATACTGTGAGCATGCTTTCTGTTAAATGTTTTTTTTTCTAACTTTTTTTTGCAGGAATCAACTCTAGTTCAAAGCTTTGAAAAGCATTTTAAAGCATTGAATATGCTCAGGGTTCTTAGCCTGAGATTACTGAATACAAGAGCGGCAGATACGTCACTAGAGCTTTGCTAACTTTATCCGATTCGTTCTAAACTTGTCTCATGCTTGCAGGACCAGGTTATGCTCAAAATCAGAGGATAAAATCAAGATTCCAAAATCTGTTGAAGATGTTAGGGATTTTCTTGCAATGGAGAATGGAGTTTAATGGAGTTGTTGAAAGAAAGAACAGGACTCCTGAAGATATGTTAAGAACAATGATTTTAGAAAACAAGCTGCCAAAGCACTATTGGGCAGAAAATGTGAATACAGTAAATTAGATTTTGAACAGGTCCTTGATCAGACCTATCTTGAAGAAGACCCCCTATGAACTCTTCAAAGGGAGAAAACCAAACATAGCACACTTCAGACCCTTTGGTTGAACATGTTTTTTCCACAAAAATGGTAAGGACAACTTGGGTAAGTTTGATGCAAGAAGTGATGAAGGTATCTTTCTTGGTTACTCTCTTACTAGCAATGCTTATAGAGTTTATAATAAAAGAACCAACATGTTTGAAGAAAGTATTCATGTTATCTTTGATGAAAGCTATGATTGTTCGTTGAGTGAAAGTTTTGCAGACTTGAATATGAACAAGCATGAATCAGAATAAGAAGCTGAGAACTCATTTGGATTCAAGAAATGTTCAGAAGGAAAAAAAAGCCATTTTCAAGACCTTGAAAACATGTCTCAAGGCCTTGAAAATAGAGATCAAAGCCGTGACAAGGAGGATCATAAAGATATGAGTGACCAGGCTACTACTTCAAGACCAGAGAAGCATTATGGAGAGCCTGAACCTTTGTCTCCAAGAAAGAGATTCAAATATCTTTCATCTCATCCAGCTGACAACATCATCTCTGATCCAACCACTGGTACACAAACAAGATCACAGTTGAAGAATCTTTGTGATTTTAATGTTTTTATTTCTCTTGTACAACCCAAAACTGTGAAGGAAGCATTACAAGAAGTAGACTTGATTATAGTTATGCAAAGTGAACTCAATGAGTTTGAAAGAAATAAGGTGTGGAACCTAGTTCCCCCACCAACAAACCAGTCTGTCATTGGTACCAGATGGGTGTTAGGAAACAAACTAGATGAGAATCGCAAAGTGATCAGAAACAAAGCAAGATAAGTTGCTCAAGGTTACAACCAAGAGGAAGGTATTGATTATGAGGAAACTTTTGCTCCTGTTTCCAGCTTAGAAGCAATTATAATTGTACTTGCTTTTGCATCTTAGAAGAACATGAAACTATTTCAAATGGATGTGAAGTGTGCATTTTTGAATGGTTACTTGCAAGCGGAAGTTTACATTGCACAACCTCCTGGCTTTGAAAGTGAAAAGTTTCCAGATCCTGTTTACAAACTTGACAAAGCTCTTTATGGTTTGAAACAGGCTCCAAGAGCTTGGTATGAAAGATTGTTTGCTAGAAAATGATTTCAAAAGAGGATTGGTAGACAAGACCCTTTTCATAAAGACTCATGAGAAAGATTTACTTGTAGTTTAGGTTATGTTGATGATATTCTATTTGGAGCTACTAATGATCTTTTATGCAAAGAATTCTCAAGTCTTATGAGCAGGGAATTTGAAATGATCATGATGGGAGATTTGAACTTCTTCCATGGACTTCAAATACATCAGTTTAAGAACTTTCTGCATCAAAGCAAGTACACTACGGACTTGTTGAACCAGTATAACATGCTTCAAATAAATCAAGACCACTATGAGTTCTACATTGTCCTTAGATAAGGATGAATCTGGTAGGAGTGTCAATATGAAAGAGTATAGAGGTATGATTGGATCATTAGTATACCTTACTGCTAGTAGACCAGATATCACGTTCAGTGTATGTATGTGTGCAAGATTTCAAGCTGAGCTAAAGGAATCACACTTAAGTGTTGTGAAGAGAATATTCAGATATCTCAATGGTACCAAATACTTAGGGCACTCCAAGAATCTGGCAGGTTACAAAATTGTTAGGAAAAGTACTTCAGGAACTTGTCAATTCATTGGATCCTCCTTGATCAGTTGGCACTCCAAGAAACAAAACTCAGTGGCTCTATCAACAGCTCAAGCTGAGTACATAGCTGCTGGAGCATGTTTTTCACAAGTATTATGGATTGCTTAATGGTTGAGAGATCTTGGATTTGATTTCAGAAGTATAACAATCAAATGTGACAACACCAGTGCAATATCAATTACAAAGAATCCAGTTCAGCATTCAAGAACCAAGCATATTGATGTAAGACAGCATTTCATCAGAGATCATGGTGAGAAAGGTGATATTTTTCTTGAATTTGTTTCTACTAACATGCAACTTGCATATATCTTCACTAAACCATTGCCAGATGAAAGATTTTAAGCTATAAGACTGGAATTATGCATGCTAAATAAAGATGCATTGGTTTAGGGGGAGCACAAGGTAAGGAAGGTAAGTTATTATGTGTTTTAAAGGTTTGAACTGATTTTCAAAGCCTTGAAAATCTATTCAATGTTTCAATTTTATGTATTTCAGTATTGCAGCGTTTCAAGACTTTGAAATTATCATCAAAGCCTTGAAAATTATTATGATAACTGGTTAGTCACTCATTCTTGGATCAATCAGTATTGGGCTCTATATTTGTAGATATTTGCTCAATATTTCCCCCACCTTTTATAAAATTGTTTTTGGCCTAATATAGTATTAAAATATTTATTTCCAACGTCTTCAAAGATTTGAATCTTCTCTGATAATTATAAATCTTTTGAGATCCGAGAGAAATTGCAGTTTCCTTTTTCAAACTCAAACTCTTTCAGTATTTATCTTTTCTCTTCTCCTTTACTCCGTATCAACCCTACCTATCTCTATTCTTCTACAAAACCTAATGAGCACTAGAAGAGCCTCGGATAGAATCAAGATTTCCGGAGGTTCAAAGCCCCGTACAGAGAAGAAGAGAAAGTCAGTTGAGGATGAAGTTCAAACAATCAGTGCAGACTCAAGCTCCAGGACTCCCAGTGCAGAAGTTGTTGCAGAACTACCTTCACCAAAGAAGAAGACTAAGAAGGATGTGCCACCATCTTCATACAAGAAGAAGAAGAAGAAGAAGAAGCAAGAGAAGGGTGCTGCAGAAAAGCAACTAGAAACACAGATCTCAAGCCCCAAGAAGTTTAAGAAAAAGACGAAGGCCTCTCAAGCTAAAAAGGGAAAAGAAAAGGTCACAAAGGACGAACCAGAAGACAATGTGGAGAGGGCCTTACAGATCTACTCAAAGAACTCTCCTCCTGATGAATCTTGGTTCATCTCAAATACTTTCAAAGGTCAGTGGTTGTATGGTTTTGCCTCTAGGCCTATTGCTTTATGTAGCTTGATCATTATGCCTATGTTGCTTAAAATGAATTTGAACTGCATTAATATGTTAAAGAAAAGCTGTCACATCCCCCTTCCGCCGACCCCGATTAATTAACTATAAAGCTTTGTGTTAAGAAGAGGAGGGCGCGACATGCCGGTGCGGCCTTGATTCGTCGAGAGGCTAAATAAGTAATTTATAAAAGTCGTGATAAAAATTTCTAAAAATAACTTTGCGGAAGCGTAAATAACAAGACTTGGGGTCGTCTTGATAAACAATTTGAATTGTAAAGAAAAGAAAGTTGAAACTTGAAAATCAATATCATTTAGTCCTCTCGACTCATAACATAAACAGAGCATAACATGGGAAATATTCTAAGTATCATACAAGGGCTCATACAAGGTCTTATATACATAATTACAACTCTTACATGCTTAAACAACTTACGAACATGTATTCTACCATAACTCCAAGTCATCTAACATATACTCGACATCTAAGCACATAAGCGCCATCAAGCACGCATCCACATATGAACTTAAATCCTTGCTACTTCATGCTTCTTACGTGTTCTTAAAACCTGAAAAAAGGTAACATAAAAGGGTGAGCTCAAATAGCTCAGTGAGTTACATCTACGCCCCTCAGTAGGTTTGGAAAATGAAAAGGACTTTTTTTCCCATGGAGCGTCATGAACATAAGCCATAGTCATACATACATAAATTTGTGGAACTTGAAAGAGCATGACATTCATAAAACATAGTATCGTATAGAAAGCGTAACTTAAAGCTTAACTTGTATCGTGTGAAATCATATTGTTCCGAATAGGAACCTTGCTTTGTCTCACGTGGAGACCATAACATACTTGAACATGCTTGCTTATTTTCTTATCTTATGGCCCGTGTAACCTTCGTGACTTAACATAACGTAACGTAGGGACATGTTCATCGCGACGGCTCGTGAGGCGACGCGTTGCCTTCTTATATTGCCCCGGCAAAAGGGCCGTAGCCTGCCTATACCCGACAGGGGGTATCACTACAGTAACCGTGGCCTTTCTGAAAACATGTTTTATCTTATGAAACGTTCATTTTTCTTTGTTAGCATCCATGGGCATAAAATTTTTACTTGAGTAAAGAAAACATACATACATAACACTAGGGACGACATGAACATACATAAGATTGTAAGAAACTTGAGGTTCGGTACAAACTTCGGGAGGTAGGCTAACTCACCTTGCGAGCTTAATCCATTTATTTAACATTCCTTATTCCAAATTCATTCATCTTAAAGCAAACGATCATCAACTCCGTTGTCACGTAAATAGCAAAGAAAGCTACAAATCATACATATAATCACTTAGCACAAAATCATTCCAAACATAGCACATAATCAATTAGCATGAAATCATTCCAAACATAGGCATGCCTAAATCACTTAGCAAAATGATACTAGTCATATAAATACAAGATAAACAAACTTCTCACACATCCATATGCTTGTATAGTCTTAAACATATTATTAGATGCATGTGCAATGTAAAATGCAGCACATAAGAGCAATATGACATATAATGAGCTAAAATGTAACTTTCATAGACTAGCTTTAATAACTTGATAAACTTTTAATCATGCTTATAAGATAAGTGTAACCATCGCTAGTACAAAATTCATAGGTGACTCAAAACAATTATTTGGGACCTCAAATTTTGACATAACATAGATAAATAGTTTACACATAACATATAAAAATATAAAAAATTATGAAAACTCCTAAGTATTTATAAAATTTAATTTCTGGTCTGTTTGGGTGCAAAAACAGAGGCTGAAAGCGGTCTTGGGAGTAAATTCATAAAATATTCATATAAACTCAAAAAATTATGAAATTTTAACTGGAAGTAAATTACACCCCTGGGAACGACATATCCATATTTGGTAACCATAGGAGTAGAATAAGTACATCAAATCGATGAAAACCTTCTCTGGTCTGGGTTGGATAGATTGTAAAAACAACCCAAGTTTTTGGCCGATTAAAAATTAAATACAAGTCCAATGGCTCTGACATTTTTACTGTAGAAACATCATATAAAAATACACAAACCAAGAAATTTACTTAATTTTCTGAAATACTTAAGTATCTTTCTCAATTTTGTGAAAATCAGCTCAAAACATGAGTTAAATGGTTTTGAATAGTTCCAAACTTGTTGCATGCAAGAAATTTTCTTCTAAGAGATTAAATTAGACAATCAAAATATCTGAAGCATATAGATATATACCCAACAAACTCAATTTTATACTTGCATGTGTGAAAATCATGAAGATGATGATGAATCAAGAACATGCAAACACAAATACATCATGCTAACATACAAATGAGATGGTCAATGCTAAGATTGCATCTTGAAAATGATGATCCACTAACATGTAACTAAAGAGTTGTCATAGAATCACAATAATGGGGAGTGAATGAACAAAATCATGATGTAGATCTAAAAGATGTAGAACTTACTCATACTTTCATGGTGTTCTTGATGTGGGTTTGGTCAAGAGATGAATAATGGCTCCCAGAGGCTTCAAAGTTGAAGAATATGCTCAAAATTTTCTTCCCAATTGATATACTAACACCCAAGATGGGTTTCCAACACTTAAAACCTCAAAAACTTGATTTTTGGACAATGTTTGTGGAGGGTCATGAAGAAAACCGGGAATGAAGCTTAGGCGAGAGAAATGAGAGCTTTGGAACTTCATAGAGAGAGCAAATTGAGGAGAAAAATGATCGGAAAGATGCAACTTGTGCTTATATAGTCCCAAAATAATTGGGTGTGGTGGTCACAGCAAAATAAGTGAAAAATGATGGGAAAGATGAAACTTGTGCTTATATAGTCCCAAAATAATTGGGTGTGGTGGTCACACCAAAATAAGTGAGTACAAGTAAGTTTCAAATCATATGATGCACACCATATATTCATATTGATGCAAGTATTTGATGTAACCAAAACATCCAACTAAAATTCAATACTATATTTTATTTCTCATACAATATTGCACAAATTACCATAAACATTACTCAAAAGACATTTTAGTTTGCAAATAGAATAAACATACAACTTTGGTTCTACTTTTTTTTATATCTTTTCTTAAGAAAAAGTCTAGGATAACTAACAAAATATATTCCTTAAACACTCAATTAGATAATACTAACATCTCTTAAAAGTTAAACATGTAAGATAAATATGAGGGTCACTACAAAAGCTCTATGTGGTTCATGCTAAACCCCACTGAGCTAGCCTACCCAAGACTTACCAGATTCTTCTATCTCAACATGAAGCAACTTAAGAATTCTCCACACTTAGTAATCAAGACTAGAGTTGCTGGTGTTACTATGGAACTAGATCATGCTGAGTTTGCATCTATCCTAGGCTGTCCTAACAGGTATGGTACACAAAACCATCCTCCCAAAAGTGAAGTATTGAAGTTGGCCAAAGAATAATTCTTTCTACCCAATATCCCTGCCTCATCCAAACAGTTAATACACTCTGTGTTAAATTTTGATGACAATTCTCTATTCACTATCTTAATGAGATGTTTCTTCCCAAGGGAACATTCCAAGGAGTTGTTCACTAAGAGAGTGCTATACATTATTTTTCTGATTATGCATGTGTATGACATTGATCTTAAAAAGCTTGTAATGGATCACATGCTGTTTAGCCAGACAGATCAGAGAAAGCATCCTTTTCCTTATGAAACCTTGCTCACTCTATTCTTCCAACACCTTGAAATTTCAACTGCTAGCGAAGAGTCTATCACTTCTGGGATTGGTTTGCTAAATGACAAATCATTTGAGAAGATTGGAGTGGTGAAGACCAAGGAAAAAATTTGGAAGTTGTATTCAGATTTGACAGAAGAAGAGCTGAGTGCAATGAAGTTTGTTAAGCCCAAGACCTTGAACCCTACTTCAAGACAGACCCCTACATCAATCCAGACCCTACTGTCTTTAATGTCCCTGAGGATGAAGAAGGTATCAAGAAAGATGGTTCTGACAAGAACTTGCCAAGTGAACACTCCAACCACGAAGAGGCTGCTCAAGACAAGGACAAAGGAAAGCAGGTGTTAGTTGAACAAGCTGCTCAAGAGAGAGATGAAGTAGACAGTCCTGATTCAGATGCCTTGCTGATAAACCTAAAGAAGAAGAAGAAGAATAAATCTCCAAAGGTCGCTACTGAAGATAAGGGTGAAGAAGAGACTACTGCTGTGAATGAAGAGGATGAAGAAGAATAGGCCAATGATGAAGACAGTGAGGAAGAAGAAGGAGATCAGGAAGGAGATAAAGACCCAACCCCATAAACTCTTACCTACTCATTCTTTCCCACTTCTGTTGATTTTATTTTCAAAATTTTCCAAAGACTCTGATCCAATATGTTCTCATTCTTTTTGATTAAAGTCAAAAAGGGGAGAAATCTTAGGTCGTTTTAATGTTTTAGTCAGTAGGATTATTTGGACTTATGTATTTTTCTACTTAAGATTATCATTGAATAAGTTGGATCTTTTTTGGAACCATTGTGCTACTACTATTTGAGATGTGTGCTAATCAGTATTTTTTTTGCAGAAACTAAGATTCAAACACGTTGAGGTTTTGTCTTTCATCAAGGGGGGGGGGGGATTGTAAATTCACAGGTTTCACAGGAAGAGCTATTTCAAGGCCTTGAACCAGTTTTCAAAGACTTGAATCAGGTTTCACAGGCTATTTCAAGGCCTTGAAACAGGATTCAAAGCCTTGAAACTGTCTGAACTGTATGCATATGCTTAGGCGGGAGTTTTTCTGAACTCTTCTGATCTGATTCTACCTCTCTCACCCCTATGCTTGATCTATTATGATTTGATGATGAAAGACAAACTATTTTGATATATATAACACTATCTAATCTATCTGTTCGACTCAGTTTTACAGGGAAATATTATTTCCAAATTTGTAGGATTGGTTTCCTAATCTGGATTTTGGAGGAAGAAAAAACTTGGAGAGAATGTGATTCTGTGATCAATCAGACACTCTTGATAGCTTCCCAATCTGTTTAAAGACAAGATCAAAATAATATCTTAGAAGATTATGATCAACAATCCGTTGGAGAAGGCTGTTACAAGAGTCAAAGTTGTTGCCTACAAAACAGGAAGTTTGTTGCTGAAAATCAGGGAAGATTTGCAGAGCATATGAGCTGTATAAATAGAGCTCATTTTGAAGAAACAAGATACTACACTAAACGGGGAAAAAAAGAGAGACACATTTCAGGATTGACAAGCATCAAATAAGCACATCATTCTCACTATCCATCTCACAGCAGATCACTGCATTCTTCAACTGCAGTTTTTACACTTCTAGTGTTCTTCTGACTTGTACTTTATTTGTAGATAATTCTTATACTACTTCTAGCTCTCATTCTAAAGGATTGTTCAAAGTGAACAATAGAGAAATCTTAGTTAATCAGTTAGCTACAGCAGGTACTAGATAGGTTAGAGAGAACCACAAGCTGTAACAGAGTAAGGCATATCTATGTGCTTGAGATCTAGGGCTTAGCTTTTGATTAATAAGAATTGTGTTGAAAATACTATAGGGAGAAGATCCCTGAGTTAGAGACGTAGGTCCAATTGGACTGAACTCTATAAATTTTGTGTCTCTTGCATTTAATAGTTGTATTTGCATACTTAGTTTTGCAGCATTCAAACAAGTCTGTTTTCAAGGGTATGAAACTCTTTTCAAGACCTTGAAAAAGACTTGTCTGTTTTCTTTCAAACTGTATTTCAACCCAAAGTCTTGAAACTGTTTTCAAGGCCTTGAACTTCATTTATCTTCACGGAAACTCTTCTCCTTTACAAGTTTTTCAAAAAGTTGGCATACTTTATTCAACCCCCCCGCCTCTAGAGTATCCGTGCTGCATTTCTACCTGCATACTCCCCTTTCAGTGTACAATGACTCTTCACAACTTTCATTCCACTAATACTGTAAGTTCACAGGTTTCACAGGCTTGAAATAGCAGAGCTATTTTAACACCTTGAAAAAGTTTTCAAAGCCATAAATCAGGTTTCACAGGCTTGAAATATCCTTGAAATGGGATGCAAATCCTTCAAACTATCTGACCTGTATGCACATACTAAGGGGGATTTTTTCTGAACTCTTCTAATATGATTCTATTTCTCTCACCCCTATGCTTGATCTGTCAGTATTTGATGATGAAAGAAAAAATATTTTGAAATATTTAACACCGTTTAATCCATCTGTTTGACTATGTTTTGTAGGGAAATATTATTTCCTAGTTTACAGGATTGGTTTCCTAATATGGATTTTGCAGGATAGGAAACTTGGAGAGAATGTGATTCTGTGATCAATCAGACACTCTTAACATCTTCTCAATTTTCTTAAAGACAAGATCAGAACTACATATCTTAAGATTATGATCAACTATCCGTTGGAGAAGGCTGTTAAAAGAGTCCTAGCTGTTGCCTATAAAAAGGGAAGATTGTTGCTGAAAATCGGGGAATATTTGCAGAGCTCTGAGCTGTATAAATAGAGCTTATTTTGAATCAACAAGACACAACACTCAACGGGCAAAAAGAGAGTCACATTTCAGGATTGACAAGCATCAAAGAAGCACATCATTCTCACATTCCATCTCACTGAAGATCACTGCATTCTTCACTGTAGTTCCAGACTTCAGTGTTCTTCTGACTTGCACTTCATTTATATATCATTCTTATACTACTTATTTCTCTCATTATCAAAGATGGTTCAAAGTGAACAATATATAATTCTTAGTTAATCAGTTAGCTACAGCAGGTACTAGATAGGTTAGAGAGAACCTTAAGCTGTAACAGAGTAAGGCATATCTATGTGCTTGAGATCTAGGGCTTAGCTTTTGATTAATAAGAATTGTGTTGAAAATACTATAGGGAGAAGATCCCTGAGGTAGAGACGTAGGTCCAAGTTGACTGAACTATATAAATTATGTCTCTCTTGGATTTACAGTTATATTTGCATACTTAGTTTTGCAGCATTCAAACCGGTCTGTTTTCAAAGGTTTGAAACTCTTTTCAAGAACTTGAAAAAGACTTGTCTGTTTTCTTTGAAACTGTTTTTCAACCCAAAGGCTTGAAACTGTTTTCAAGGCCTTCAACTTCTTTTCTCTTCACCGAAACTCTTCTCCTTTACAATTTTTTCAAAAAGTTGGAATACTATATTCAACCCCCCCTCTATAGTATCTGTGCTGCATTTCTACCTGCATACTCCCCTTTCAGTCTACAATGACTCTTCACAACTTTCACTCCACTAATACTGTAAGTTCACAGGTCTCACAGGCTTGAAATAGCAGAGCTATTTTAACGCCTTGAACAAGTTTTCAAAGCCATGAATCAGGTTTCACAGGCTTGAAGTAGCCTTGAAATGGGATTCAATTCCTTCAAAATATTTGACCTGTATGCACATACTTAGGGGGAGTTTTTCTAAACTCTTCTAATCTAATTCTATCTCTCTCACCCCTATGCTTGATCTGTTAGTATTTGATGATAAAAGAAAAACTATTTTGATATACTTAACACCGTTTGATCCATCTGTTTGACTCAGTTTTGCAGGGATTATTTCCAAGTTTACATGATTGGTTTCCTAATATGGATTTTACAGGATAGGAACTTAGAGAGAATGTGATTCTGTGATTAATAAGACACTCTTACAGCTTATCAATTTGCTTAAAGACAAGATCAGAACAATATATCTTAAGATTATGATCAACTATCTGTCGGAGAAGGCTGTTAAAAGAATCAAAGCTGTTGCCTACAAAAAAGGAAGTTTTTTGCTGAAAATCTGGGAATATTTGCAGAGCTCTGAGCTGTATAAATAGAGATTATTTTGAATCAAAAAGACAAAACACTCAACGGGCAAAAAGAGAGACACATTTCAGGATTGACAAGCATCAAAGAAGCACATCATTCTCACAATCCATCTCACTGACGATCACTGCATTCTTCACTACAGTTCCACACTTCAGTGTTCTTCTGACTTGAACTTCATTTCTATATCATTCTTATACTACTTATTTCTATCATTATCAAAGATGGTTCAAAGTGAACAATAAATAATTCTTAGTTAATCAGTTAGCTAGAGAAGGTACTAGATAGGTTAGAGAGAACCACAAGCTGTAACAGAGTAAGGAATATCTCTGTGCTTGAGATCTAGGGCTTAGATTTTGATTAATAAGAATTGTGTTGAAAATCCTGCAGGGAGAAGATTCCTGAGGTAGAGACGTAGGTCCAAGTTGACTGAACTCTATAAATCCCTTGTCTCTTGCATTTACAGTTTTATTTGCATACTTAGTTTTGCAGCATTCAAACTAATCTGTTTTCATGGGTTTGAAACTCTTTTCAAGGCCTTAAAAAGACTTGTCTATTTTATTTCATAATGTATTTCATTCCAAAGGCTTGAAACTATTTTCAAGGCCTTGAACTTCATTGCTCTTCATAGAAATCTCTCTTCTACAAGTTTTGCAAAAAGGTGGCATACTCTTTTCAACCCCCCTTCCCCTTCTAGAGTATATGTACTGCATTTCTACCTGCATGCTCCCCTTTCAATTGGTATCAGAGCTTGTATCACTGTATAGATTTAACAATCTAGTGATCATGAGTACTGCAGGTGATGGTGGTTTCTCATAGGGAAGATCTCCTAACAGACCTCCTCTATTTTGTGGAGACAATTTTTCTTACTAGAAGGCCCTAATGAAAATGTTCATCATTGATCAAGACATAAAGCTATGGACCATTACTCAGAATGAACCTCACACTTTCTACTCAGAGATAGATGGGATTAAATCCCCCAAATCTGAAGACTCACTCTCTTCTTTTGAATTAGAGCAATTCTCTAAGAATTTCAAAGCTATTAACATCTTGTATTGTGCTTTGAGTACATATGAATTCAATAGGATTTCAGGATGTAAGACTACCAAAGAAATCTGGGATAAGCTTGTGGTGACATTTGAAGGAACAAGTCAAGTAAAGCAAACCAAGATCAACATATATCTCAGACAATATTAGCTTTTCAAGATGAATGCAGATGAGTCAATCAGAGAAATTTTCAAAAGGTTAACAGACATAGTTAATAATCTTGATTCACTTGGAAAACATATTTCCAAGAAAGAAAAGGTGAGAAAGATTCTAGAAGTCTACCAAAGGAAAAATGTGAACCAAAGACTACTGCAATTGAGGAAGCTCAAGATCTCTTATCACTACAACTGGATGACCTACAATGGAAGCTCCTGACACATGAAATATCTATGAATGAAGCTGATGGAGAGCTATCAGATGGTGTCAAGAACTTAGCACTCAAGGCCAAATAGAATGGGAAAATTCAACGCCTTGAAACTGAAGAGGATGATGAAGATCCATTTGCTTTGATTTCCAAAGCCGTAACCAAAATCCTCAAGATGAAGAAAAACTTTGGAAACAAAGACTTCAATAGAGAAAGACACAGATCATCCAGTAGCAAGGAGTACAAAGGAAGGTATTCTTCACAAGGTAAATCAAAAGTCATAAATTGCTTTGAGTGTGGTGATGCAGGACACTTGATAAGAGACTGTCCACACAAGAAAAGCAAGAACTTCCGGAAGAAAGATCATGACAGAAGGAAGAAAGGTATGATAACTTCATGGAGTAATTTAGATACCTCAAGTGACTCTGAATCTGAAGTAGAACATGCCAACCGATGCTTCATGGCCAAGCATGATGAAAGTTCTGAAAGAACATAAAGGTAATGGTAAACTATTTGATTTCAAAACCAAAAGAAGCTCTCTCAGATTACCTCAGAACAATACTTTTAAATGAAGACGACTATCTGAAAGAGATCAAAGTTTTGAAAGAAAATGTTCATGAGCAAGCAAAAGAGAATTTACATCTTGTTTGTCTGAATCAGAATCTTGAAATCTCTCATAAGAAAACTGACAGTGATTTCAAGGCCTTGAAAACCAGTTTCAAAGACTTGAAAACACAAGTCAAGGAAGTAGTCACTGAGAACTCTTTATTGAGTGATAGCCGGTTAATCTGAGACATCAAGTTGATGAATTAGATAAACAAAAGACTACTCATACTGAGAAACTTCAATATTCTGAATTAGTCAAAGTCAATTTTGCAGGCTCAGAACACAAGTTGAACTTGATTCTTTGAGAAAGTTCAAAGTGCTTTCACAAAACTGGTATTGGATATAATCCAAATTTTCCAAGAAAGAACAATACCAGATTTGTGAAAGCTGGAAACAAAACTTCTCCTAAGTGTCATTTTTGCAACAAAATTGATCATGTTAAGATGACTTCTCCTTTCATAAGAAGAGACCCTCACATAATGAGGAACACATTCCCATTTCAACTCAAAGGACAAGTCAGACAGATTTGGGTTCCTAAAGGGGGCAGACCACCTAATATGGTTGATCCTGAGTATGAGTCCAAATTCCACACTTGGTCTAACAGTTGGGTAAGGCAGTGATTGGTGTTTTCAGGTTATCACCAATGTCAATGAACAAAAGTGGTTTATTGACAGTGGTTGCTCAAGACACATGAGTGGAAAGAGATCTCTATTCTCTGAATTGAAAGAGCAATCTGAAGGTTCAATTACACTTGGTGACAAAGGAAAATGCAACATTCTTGGTATTGGTAAAGTTGGTACAGATTTTGAAAACTCAATTTCTTATGTATATTATAGTTGATGGCTTAAAATTTAACTTTCTTAGTGTATCTCAGCTTTGTGACAATGGCAGTAAGGTTATCTTTGATAAAGAGAAGTGTGTGGTGCAAAATGATAAATCAGGAAATTGCATTCTCACAGCCTCTAGACCAAACATTGTTTATACTTTTCAGACTAACAAAGTTCCAGGTAAAAGCTTGAAGTGTCTGAAGGCCTTGAAAGAGGATTGAAAGCTTTGGCACAGAAAGCTTGGTCACATTAGTTTGCATACCTTAAACAAGTTGATCTCCAAAGACCTGGTAAGAGGATTACCATCTATCAAGTTCAAAGATGACGAAGTATGCAAAGCTTGTGCTAAAGGTAAACAGACTAGAAGCTCATTCAAGCCAAAGAAATTTGTAAGTACTACTAGACCTATTGAATTAATTCGTATGGATCTCTGTGGTGCTATGAGGACACCAAATCCAAACGGTAATAGGTATATGCTAGTTATTGTAGATGATTACTCCAGATTTACTTGGGATATGTTTCTCAAAGAAAAATCTGAAGCCCTCTCTGAATTTTCAAATCTTTGCAGAGAACTTCAAACCCTGAAAAACCTACCTATTGCTTCAATCTGAAGTGATCATGGTAGAGATTTTGATCAATTAGAAATTGATTTGTTCTGCGTTAAGCATGGTATCTCTCACCATTTCTCTGCTCCAAGAACTCCTCAATAGAATGGAGTTGTTGAAAGAATGAACGGGACTCTTGAAGATATGTCAAGAACAATGCTTCTAAAAAACAAGCTGCCAAAACACTATTGGGCAGAAGCGGTGAATACAGCAAATTACATTTTGAACAGGTGCTTGATCGGACCTATCTTAAATAAGACTCCCTATGAACTATTAAAAGGGAGAAAGCCAAACATCTCATACTTCAAATCCTTTGGTTGCACATGCTATGTCCACAACAATGGTAAGGACAACTTGGTTAAGTTTGATGCAAGAAGCGATGAATGTATCTTTCTTGGTCACTCCCTCACTAGCAAGGCTTTTAGTGTTTATAATAAAAGAACCATGCTGGTTGAAGAAAGAATTCATGTTATCTTTGATGAAAGCTTTGATGGTTCTTTGAGTGAGAGTTTTGCAGACTTGAATCTCAACAAGCATGAATCAGAAGAAGAAGCTGAGAACTCACTTGGTTTCATGAAAGGCTCAGAAAGAAACAGAAGCCATTTTCAAGACCTTGAAAATAAGAATAATGGCCTTGAAAACAGAGATCAAAGCCTTGACAAAGATGAAGAAGGATATGAATGATCAGTCTACTACTTCAAGACCAGAGAAGCAATACGGAGAGCCTAAACCTTGGTCTCCAAGAAAGAAATACAAATATATTTCATCTCATACAGCTGACAACATCATCTCTGATCCAACCACTGGTACACAAACAAGATCACAGTTGAAGAATCTTTGTGCTTTTAATGCTTTCATTTCTCTTGTAGAACACAAAACTGTAAAGGAAGCTATACAAGAAGCATACTGGATTATAGCTATGCAAAGTGAACTCAATGAGTTTGAAAGAAATAAGGTGTGGAACCCATTTCTCCCACCAAAAAACCAGTCTGTCATTGGTACCAGATGGGTGTTCAGAAACAAACTTGATGAGAAAGGCAAAGTGATCATATACAAAGTAAGATTAGTTTCTCAAGGTTACAACCAAGAAGAAGGTATTGATTATGAAGAAACTTTTGCTCCAATTTCCAGGTTAGGAGAAATTAGAGTTTTACTTGCTTTTGCTTCTTACAAAAACATGAAACTATTTCAAATGGATGTGAAATGTACATTTTTAAATGGCTACTTACAAGAGGAAGTTTATGTTGCACAACCTCCTGGTTTTCAAAGTGATAAGTTTCCAGATCATGTTTACAAACTTGACAAAACTCTTTACGGTTTGAAACAAGCTCCAAGAGCTTCGAATGAAAGACTGTCAAAGTTTTTGCTTGAAAATTATTTCAAAAGAGGATTGGTAGACAAGACCCTTTTCATTAAGACTCATTAGAAAGATTTACTTGTAGTTCAGATTTATGTTGATGATATTTTATTTGGAGCTACTAATGATCCATTATGCAACGAATTCTCAAGTCTTATGAGAAGGGAATTTGAAATGAGCATGATGGGAGAGTTGACCTTCTTCCTTGGACTTCAAATACATCAACTGAAGAAGGGCATCTTTCTGCATCAAAGCAAGTACATTAGGGAACTGTTAAACAAGTACATCATGTCTCAATCTAAATAAATCAAGACTCCTATGAGTTCTACACTGTCCTTAGATAAGGATGAATCTGGTAAGAGTGTCAATGTAAAAGAGTATAGAGGTATGATTGGATCATTACAATACCTTACTGCTAGTAGACCAGATATCATGTTCAGTGTATGTATGTGTTCAAGATTTCAAGCTGATCCAAAAGAATCACACTTAACTCCTGTGAAGAGAATATTCAGATATCTCAATGGTACCAAAGACTTAGGGCTTTGGTATCCAAGACATTCTAACTTCTCTTTGCATGGATTTCCAGATGCTAACTTTGCAGGTTACAAATTTGATAGGAAAAGAACTTCAGGAACTTGCCAATTCATTGGATCCTCCTTAATCAGTTCGCACTCCAAGAAACAAAACTCAGTTGCTTTATCAACAACTGAAACTTAATATATATCTGCTGGAGCATGCTGCTCACAAGTATTATGGAAACCTGAGCAGTTGAGAGATTTTTGATTTGACTTCAGAAGCATACCTATCAAATGTGAAAAAACCAGTGCAATAACAATTACAAAGAATCCAGTACATCATTCAAGAACAAAGCATATTAATGTCAGAAACCATTTCATCACAGATCATGCTGAGAAAGGTGATATTGTTCTTGAATTTGTTTTTACTAACTTGCAGCTTGCATATATCTTCACTAAAACATTGCCAGATGAAAGATTTTCAGCTCTAAGACTGGAATTAGGCATGCTGAATAATGATGCATTGGTTTAGGGGGAGTACAAGGTAAGGAATGTAAGTTTATTATGTGTTTCAAAGGTTTGAACTGATTTTCAAAGCCTTGAAAATCTATTATAAGTTTTGATTTTATATGTTTCTGTGTAGTAGCATTTCAAGAACTTGAAATTATTTTTAAATCCTTGAAAATAAGTATGATAACTGGTTAGTCAATAATTCTTGGATCATTCAGTACTAGGTGCTATCTTTGTAGATATTTTCTCAATATTGCCCCTACCTTTTTCAAAATTCTTTTTCAGAAAAATATAGTATTAAATTCTTTACTTCCAACGGCTTCAAAGATTTAGATCTTCTCTGATCATTAAAAATCTTTTGAGGTCAAAGAGATATTGCAGTTTCCTTTTTAAACTCAAACTATTTCAGTATTTATCTTCTACTCTTATCCTTCACTCCGTATCAACTCTACCTCTCTCTATTCTTCTCCCAAACCCTAATGAGCACTAGAAGAGCCTCTGATAGAATCAAGATGGCCGGAGGATCAAGTGCAGTACATAAAAGAAGAGAAAGACAGTTGAGGATAAAGTTCAAACAATCAGTGAAGACTCAGTATTAAAGGATTATACTGATGAAGAATTGGAGTCTCGACCTCCTAAGAAGATAATTAAGAAAGATCTTCCTGAATCTGAGACTGTTTCAAATACTAGAAATAGAGATCATCCCAAAATTTCCTCTACACAACAGAAGAGGGTGTATGTGAAGAAGAAACTGAAGCATGGAAGAAAAGCTTTAGAAGGACTCACCTTCTGGTTCAACAGTGTTATAGAGAAAACTAGTTCCTTCATTGAGGAAATTGACATGGTTATTGAAAAAGACCAGGACAATGATGAAGACAGTGATGAAGAAGAAGGAGATCATGATGGAGATGAAGACCCATCCCCATAAACTCTTGCCTACTCTTTCTCTCCCACTTCTCTTTTTAAGTTTATTTAAAAAATTTCCAAAGACTATGATCCAACATCTTCTCATTCTTTTCGATGAAAGTCAAAAAGGGGGAGAAATCTTAGGTTTTTCTGTTTGGTGAACAATCTTTTTGACCAGTAGGATCTATTTGGACTTATGTGTTTTTCTTTTTATCACTGAATAAGTTGGTTCTTTTTGGAACCAATGTGTTACTACTATTTGAACCGTGTGCTAATTAGTATTTTTGCAGAAACTAAGATTCAAATTGATTGAGTTTTTATCTTTCATCAAGGGGGAGATTGTAAGTTCACAGGTTTCACAGGCTTGTTTCAAGGCCTTGAAAGTGGATTCAAAGCCTTGAAACTATCTGACCTGTATGCACATACTTAGGAGGAGTTTTTTCTGAACTCTTCTAATCTGATTCTATCTCTCTCACCCATATGCTTGATCTGTTAGTATTTGATGATGAAAGTCAAACTATTTGGATATATTAAGCATCGTTTAATCCATCTGTTTGACTTAGTTTTGTAGGGAAATATTATTTCCTAGTTTACAGGATTTGTTTCCTAATCTGGATTTTGCAGGATAGGAAACTTGGAGAGAATGTGATTCTGTGATCAATCAGACACTCTTGCCAGCTTCTCAATTTGCTTAAAAGAAAGATCAGAACAATATTTCTGAAGATTATGATCAACTATCCGTTCGAGAAGGCTGTTAAAAGAGTCAAAGTTGTTGCCTACAAAACATGAACTTTGTTGCCGAAAATCTGGGAAGATTTTCAGAGATCTGAGCTGTATAAATAGAGCTAATTTTGAATCAACAAGACACAACACTCAATGGGCAAAAAGAGAGACACATTGGATTGACAAGCATCAAAGAAGCACATCATTCTCACAATCCATCTCACAGAAGATCACTGCATTCTTCATTGCAGTTCCACACTTCAGTGTTCTTATGACTTTCACTTCATTTGTATATCATTCTTATACTAATTCTTTATCTCATTCTCAAGGATTGTCAAAAGTGAACAATAGAGAATTCTTAGTTAATCATTTAGCTAGAGCAGGTACTCGATAGGTTAGAGAGAACCACAAGTTGTAACAGAGTAAGGCATATCTCTGTGCTTGAGATCTAGGGCTTAGATTTTGATTAATAAGAATTGTGTTGAAAATCATGCAGGGAGAAGATCCCTGAACTCTATTAATCCCTTGCCTCTTGCATTACAATTTCACTTGCATACGTAGTTTTGCAGCATTCAAACTAATCTATTTTCAAGGGTTTGAAACTATTTTCAAGGCCTTGAAAAAGTCTTGTCTATTTTATTTCATACTGTATTTCATTCCGAAGGCTTGAAACTGTTTTCAAGGCCATGAACTTCATTGCTCTTCATAGAAATTCTTCTCTTCTACAAGTTTGAAAAAGGTGGCATACTCTATTCACCCCCCCCCCGTTCTAGAGTATATGTACTGCATTTCTACCTGCATACTCCCCTTTTAGATACTTCATTGTCTTCTTCGTTAAAGTAAAAAGTGGCTTATAAATCTTGGAGAAATATTTGACAAAACGCCTGTAATAGCCTGCCTAACCCAAAAATCTCCTCATCGCTAACACATTCTTCGATGTTGGCCAATCATTGACTGCAAAAATATTTCCTTGATCTACTGCTATCCCAGGAGTTTATATGACCCTGAAATGGAACTTGATTCAGCCTAAACTCACATTTGGACAGTTTAGCATACAATTTTTTCATCCTCGGAGTTTGCAACACTTCTTAAAGATGTTGGAGTATACAATGATGTCATCAATGAAGACTAACACAAAACGATCAAAAATTTCCCCACGAATCCATTAATGAAGTCCATAAACACTGCAGGTGTATTAGTCAGACCAAAATGCATTACAGGGAATTCATAATGGCCATACGTCATTCTAAAGGCTGTTTTTGGGATATCCTTTTCAACAACAAGTAGATGATGATTTATAGATCTCAAATAAATCTTCGATAACACACTTCCCTCTTGTACTTGGTCAAAAGAATCATCAATCCGGGGTAAAGGGTATTTTTTCGTGATTATTATGCTCTTCAACTTTCGATAGATGATACTAAAATCTTAAACTTCCATATTTATTTTTCACAAATAGCACTGGTGCTATCCAGTGTGAATGAATGTACCCCTTCTTTAAGATTTCATTCAGTTGATCCTTAAGCTCCTGTAATTCGGCTAGTGCCATCTGATACGGTTCTTTTGAGATCGGGGCAGCACCTAGTGCTAATGAACTTGACTTCCCTTCTTGGTGGCATACATGGAATATATTTGGGAAATACGTTCGGAAATTCCCTCACTATAAGTGTCTCTTCCAGTAAATTCTCCTTATTTGAGACGTCCTGGATATATCACAAACATGTTGAATTCCCTACTCATTTGGTTCACAATTTTTAAGTGAAACACCCCATTATTTCCGAACTTCCAAAAATTATGAAAACTTCCCTCCGCCCAAGGTGTAATTCTCCCAAGGGAACATAGTAGGACCACGGGTCTTGGTTATATGAAATCAAACAAAACCCAAGAGTTACATTACTATTTCCGTTAAAAAATTTGTACGTCGTTATTTACAAGCAAAAGTAATATGGATACAAAACGAAAAGGTTTTCATGTAGGTTCTATGATCTATATACTATCATTGCCTATATTTTCTGGAGCGTCCACCTCCTTCGCGAGGTCGAACCTGTGGCGATTTAAAATGAAATAATGGGACAAAACAGTTTAAATAAAGGAAATGTCCATAAAGTGTCGCGTCAAGTTAACTTTACAAGCATCACATTACATAGCTTACCAAAAGTTATATTAGATATTCACAAATAATACTTTCTAACGAGAAGAGAAAGATAGGCCTAAGGACTCTCATCATCGCTAATACACTTAGGTCTGGTGTCTCCAATGGTCATCGGGTCAACCTCAATCTCGTGCTCCTCTCGATCCTCGACTACCTCTTAGTTATCGTAATCCTGGTCTATCCAATCCTCCTCCCACTCTTCCTTTAAAATGTCGATAGCTACTTATTCTACCTCTTCCCCAACAACATCGATTGCTACTTCGTCATCCTCCTCCTCCTCCTCCTCTTCTTCTTCTTCTTCTTCTTCTTCTTCTTCCTCTTGTTGTTGTTGTTGTTGTTGTTGTTGGTGGTGGTGGTGGTGGTTGTGGTGGTGGTGGTGTTGGTGTTGGTGATCGTTTTTGTTGTCGTTGTCGTTGTCGTTGTTGTTGTTGTTGTTGTTGTTGTTGTTGCTGCTGCGGCTATTGTTGTTGTTGTTAATGTTGTTGTTGTTGTTGTTGTGGTGGTTGTTGTTGTTGTTGTTTTTGTTGTTGTTGTTGTTGTCGTTGTCGTTGTCGTTGTCGTCGTTGTTGTTGTTGTTGTTGTTGTTGTTGTTGTTGTTGTTGTTGTTGTTGTTGTTGTTGCTGCGGCTATTGTTGTTGTTGTTACTGTTGTTGTTGTTGTTGTTGTTGTTGTTGTTGTTGTTGTTGTTGTTGTTGTTGTTGTTGTTGTTGTTGTTGTTTTTGTTGTTGTTGTTGTTGTTGTTGTTGTTGTTGTTGTTGTTGTTGTTGTTGTTGTTGTTGCTGTTGTTGTTGTTGTTGTTGTTGTTGTTGCTGTTGTTGTTGCTGTTGCTGTTGCTGCTGATGTTTGTTGCCATTGCTCCTACGATTCCTTCTTGATTTCGAAGGGCATGATCAAGTGAACGTCAGCCACATGTGACACGTTTCAACTGCAAGTGCACAGTTTTCAGTGTAGTAATAATTCTGGCAATCTGTGTCGTCGAACCCAAAGGATTTATTTGTAAACTAGTTAATAATGAATAACCCTATGTTGGCAAGCAATTAGATTTGTTTTGCTAATTCCTACTAATGTAAAGAACACTGTCTCAATTAATTAGTTGAATTACTCCACGATTAACGAAAAATGTTTTGTAATGTAATTAATAAGAGGCAAGTACAGGGAATTCTCTCGTGGATCACTAGGGATGCTATGAACTACGCTTTGATTGTCTTCTATTATTAATCAAGCAAATCAAAACTTACCCAGTTACCAAATAAGTTGTTTATACCTAGAGTAAATTCAAACCGAGTTACCAAGCTTGATTCAATTCTAAGCATGCGTTAAAGTTTGTTATTCTACTTTAGTGATCCTAGTTAACTCTACCACGTTACCAAGTTGTGATAAAACTAGGTGAAACGTTAAATTTACCGAATAATTCTCACGGAGTTACCACGTGAGTACTAATTAAGTTCAATCCTACATTAGCGACGCGCAAGAAAGATAGAGATTATAACATAAACGCTTCATTATAATAATAGAACACATTGATTAAGCTAAAACATTAATCATAACCTCAAAACGAGTTGTTTTTATCAAACCCTAGCTACCAAACGAGAATTCCTATTAATAAGAGGTTTAGCTACAACTACACATGATCAAAATAACAAGTTTTATGATCAAAAACCAAAAACTAGAGAAAAGAAAGAAGTTTAGAGTTCAAATGAATGATCCAAAGATCCAAAAATGCTCCTTAGCTCCTAACCCACGTCAAAACCTTGCTAGCTACTGCAAAATATGACCTTGATTGCTTAAATATGTTTCCAAAACAAGAAGACAAAAATTTGATAATTTTCACAAAAGCCCCAACCAAAATCTACCGACTCCAGCGATGTCTTCGTGCGAACACTTGTCTCTTCGCATGAAGAGTTTTCTTACGAAGACTTTCTTGCCTACGTGCGAAGGTCTTCCTTGATAAGTACTGTAAGCTGTTTCCAGAAGACATTGGTGGCCTCTTCAAAATCCTTTTAAGTGTTGTATTCGTGCGAAGACTTTCCTCTTCGTGCGAAGACCCTAGTTTTCGGCAGATTTCTTTAAGCTTCCTTCTTTGATTTCCTCGTTTCCGATGCTCATCTCCATCTCCCTTATGATCTCCAAGCCATTTTTTCCTGCGAATCACAACAAGAAAACAAACCCCGCGATGATATCACAATAAAAGCTCGAAATTACATTAAAAACACCCGGATTCAACTAGATTAGGTCAAGAACTCACTATCAACATTAATAGCACAATTTACTAGAAAAGACGCAAATCCTCCATATTGAGCATACAAAACGTAGA
Organism: Linanthus parryae; assembly: GCA_023055425.1. Lineage (NCBI taxonomy): Eukaryota > Viridiplantae > Streptophyta > Magnoliopsida > Ericales > Polemoniaceae > Linanthus > Linanthus parryae. The sequence continues at coordinate 25,090,406 of JALGPY010000011.1, read as the reverse complement.
AAAGTAAGTAATAAAATAACTCGAAAAAACAGAGTTATTAACTACCCCAACACTAGATTTTGCTCGTCACGAGAAAATATCCAAGCCAAAACTCCATCTCTCAAGTCAAACTTCCTCAACTCTCACTTTAAAACTTTCATACATCCCCCAATTATCATTGCATACCGTCCCTACGCCAATTGCAACTTACACCAACATTGCATAGAAGTCCGAGGCGAAGATAAAACCACAAACCACCTTTTACTAGCCCACACGACTCGATTATACACAATGCAACTACATGAAAATGCAATATATATATATACAATGCAAGTAATAAAGTAACATTTTTTTTTCGTTTTATCTTGCGAGATCGGGCAATCTCAATTTGCTCAACCGGTTTTCATTGAGTGATGATCACATTAGGAACAAGGCGTAAACCACAATTAAACTCGACAACAAAAATTTCCCCTAGTTAGCATAGAGAGCCTAGCGTTACAATGTATAGAAATACCTACCTCTTGGCGTGTGTCGAAAAAAATAAGAGGCTACGCTAGGCTAAGCCACGTTTGAGGTCTGAGCTCCTATTCCGCTAACGGTTTAGATTTATGAGGCTTAGGGAAAAAAGGTATCATGAAGAGCAATTCCTAAAGCATCACACTCTCACATTAAATACCGCATCTCACACACCCTTGCCATGGTGATAGAAACTTCAACTCGAAACTCACCGTCTCCAGCCCTCGATCCCCTCAAACCCGAGTACAATAACGATCTATGTGGCCACCGTGGTCATACGTGCACGAAACGTAAACCGTTTCTAAAAGCAATAGCAAACTTCACCACTCGTATTCCAATAAGCTCGATTTATTCGTTTATTCGATCTCTCCTTTTTCCCCTATTTTTTTCATTTTCTATTTCTCTCTATTTTATTTCTTTTTCATCTATCATTATCACAAAATACCGCAAAAATATACAAGTGGTCTTCCAAGAATTAAGCAAAACGATCATTTAGGGGAGGAAATAAACAATCCAATGAATATATATATCCAAATAAAAAATCATCTCCCCCAAACTCAATGAAGTACACGGTTCCACCAAACAAAGCCGCAAATCAATCAAAACACATGTGTGGGGTGGAGTCGTCAAAAGCTCAATATCGTTGTTTGTAGTCAAAATTCGACGCCCCCACACCAGAATTTAATCATGCCCCCTCTCAAGTAATAAAATATATGAATCCCTCGTGGCTAATCCAACCGATCCTCCTATACCGGGATGATAACAAGAAACGACACATGACATGATCCACCGATTAAGTTCAACCGACCCCAATGTCGTGCGGATTAGAAGTCACGCACTCACGGCTCTCCACAACTGTGTCCATGGTGTAATGACATGGAACAACGCCACACCGAAGTGCGCAAGCCTACTCACATACCCTCGCATTTCCCTCAAAGATCTAGAATAACGCGAATGCGATCATGAAGAACTTACAAATATATGAAATAAAGCTCTCCCTCATCGAAACCCCTCAACTACAATTCCCTCGTGACGCACAAAGTGGTGATTCTTGATGATTTGTGATGAAGCCCAAGAGTCGTCACCCTAGGTCAAGAGGCTAGAAAATAAATCCAAGGTTCAAAGCGGGCTTTCTAGTGGTCCTACAAGGTGAGATCTATCAAGCAGTGAGTGCTCTAATACGCATCCTCGCACAGCTGTTCTGTGTGCCACTACGAGGTGGGCTGGCAACTACCTAAGACATACACATGAACGTTCTGCTCGTTTAGCTCACACCTAGCTCAACTCTTGTAAGAAAAACGACACACACTTTAGATTTGAAAATCAAGTAAGTGTAATAAAATAGGTAGGTACTCCCGCAAAGGAAGTCTATCTATACATACTAAGGGAAACCCAATTTGTCCTTCTCGGTCACAGGTCACGCCCGATTCCTAAAGTTCTCACACTCCTCGGTTTTACCAATTTTTAAGCTTCTCTTGAATGCCCTTTCTTTGTAATTTGTTTTGTAGTGTTCTAATTTTCAGTTTTTTTTTTGTATTTTTAGAATAAATCCTAACTTTATATGCAATGGCCGACTCGATATGGGTAGGGGGGACTCAATAACTTAACTGTGCAAGCAAGAGGACATAACTAAAAATCTAGCTACATGTGACTGGAAATGCATGACTAGACTATGCTAGTAAAAGGTACCACCACCCCCACACTAAAAGGCATCGTTGTCGTAAACGATACGACGAGGACTCAACAATCCTAGTTCAAGGGCTCTCTCTCCTCTATTCCTCGAGTCGAGGAAATCCCCGTCTCCATCCTCATCATAATCTTCTTCTTCATCCAACTCTTTCTCATCCTCACGGGTGGGACCCGGTCCTCGTACTCATCCTCCTTGAACCACAACTAGGAACCGGAAGAATAAAGTCTGCCGCCTCCGAACTACTCGACTCAATCACCCACCGACCTACCATTTGGGTCTGTCTATATTGTTTCACCTTACTGCTCCTCACATGAGCAAACTGGCATCTCCTCTCGAGTCGATCTCTGGCCATCTCCTCTCTCAACTGATCATAGGCCACCTAATTTTCAAACATAGAGCTTTTCTTCTTGCCCAAAGTTTTCGCCGACTCATCAAACTGAGACGACTTGCGGTCGGGGAAATTTTCGAATTCCGTGTCCCCTCCAGGAATCGAAACCTCAGCATTCTTAGCCAGATGAGTTAGGAGACAAGTGTAACATGGCCTCAAATTGTTTAGCTTAGACACCCTCTCTAGACTGTTGGCCCAAATCATCTTGGGGATGTCAATTCACTCCCCCGACCAGAAACACATGGCCATGACACAAAGTTTAAAAGAATATATGGGATTCTGTGTGATTCCCATAATCAAGTTCTCTAAAAGCTCACATTCCCACCCTTGTTTGGACCTAAGGAAATTCTTGTCAACTTCCACTGAGGCACCTCACCTCTTCTATCCCACGGGTCCATACCTTTTTGAAAACAAAATGATTTTACCCTAGCAATTATGTCATCACTCTTCACCGTGTCATGATAAGCACACTTTTCTTCTAGAGGACAGAACCTAAGTGCCATGCAGTTAGTCTCTGGCGTGAAGACTATCCACTTGCCGTGGCAGTTGACAAGCCGTGGGTCCGTACTCTCGCCATCCTTGGTGTACCTCAAGTTAATACAAAATTCACGGGATATCTTAAAGCTAGACTTCCCTACCAGTTTAAACCAATTCAAAAGCTTCTCTCGCTCATAGATAGCCTTCATCGGAATGGAAATATCATCATGAAAAGGAAATTCCTTCTTATCTTGCCCTTTCATCTTCAAAAATGGTCGGTAAAAGAGTCAAGACGGGCCTCATAGGTCACAAACCGATAACTAGAGTACTTAAAGGGGCCCACCTTCTTCTCGGTAATGTTCAGTTTTGCCTCTCTGCTAACCCTAACCCCAGGGTCATTAGGCAACAGTTTTTCTATAATAGAGTATTTGGGTGACTCTGGAATTTCTAACAGAGGATTACCCAAGCCAGGCGCCTCATGGGACGACCCCTCACCTGGCTCTCTCTTCTTAGTCAGACCCATTCAAGAATGCAAAGATAAAACGCAACAGCTAACCGTGCAAAGTGACTTGAAGTGAGAACAGAAATTAAGAGAGTACGCAATCAAGCAATCAATTCCTAGGACACTAGTCAACTACCCCCAAATGTTGCAACTAAGTGACAACAAAAAAATTGGGCTTTTTACTTAATGTACCTAGACTCGATATATTGAAATGCTAGAGATTAGAGAGAACATAAGGCACCCGGAGTTCCCTTCTTACGGGTGCTGTTTCCACAAAATTTTTGACAAGAAAGGCTGAAAATTCAACCCTCAAAAACTTTCTAAAAACGTGAAAAATGCTTCGCTTTCTGAACTCCCCTTGTCTCCCTCTTCGATGTTTCTTCCTTGTGTTTCCTCCAAATCACCCTCCATATGATTTAGTTTTTTGATCTAGGAATGGAACCCTAGACCCACTCGTTCAAATTCGGACCAAAGAGAACTCTTTTTGATGATTTTCTCAAGAAACAATGTGATAGGCAATCCCAATCACTTCAAAATCCACTGAATTTGAGTTGAATTCCAAGCAAAAGGGATTTTGAGCGCTTCAGCGTTCTTGGAGTGAGCGAATAGCGTTAGAAGAAGGGGACGAAGTTTCTGCAAATGTGAACTGAGGGTCTCCTACTGGGTTTGCGGCTTATAAGGCATTCAAGAGGGTTGCCAAAATTGCTCCTCTAAGACCCCTCTTCTTCTATTATGTGTACTGTCCAAAATTTTCATACTACCGTTCTCGTCGCACGAAGGGAAAAAGTCTTCTTGCGAAGAGTCTTCATAAGAAGGATTTTGTCTTCTGCAAAGAGATTTCGTACGAAGACTTTTTCAGCCTTCGTGCTAAGGTCTTCTTTGTTAAGTACCGAGAGCGGTTTCAAGAAGAATATTTTCAGCATCAAATTTTTTTCCATCTCTTGTCTTCGTGCGAAGACAATTTCTCTTCGCACGAAGAGAAGTCTGGACAGCCTAAAAACATCATTTTTTTCATTGTTTTTTGCTTCATTGCCCGCGCCTTTGCTTCCTCAAGGATCTCCTTAACCTCGAGACTCCTTTTGTGGTACAAAAAATCCCCAAAGTCCGGGGAACCCTTCATTCTTCATTTTCAAGCCTTCAAAGGCGTGTGTTAGGCATTTCCGGATGATGTTGGTCGCGTTTTAACCTTTCGAGCATCCTTTTGGCCATAACTTCTTCGTCCGGACTGTGATGTACAAGATCCACCGGTCTACGGAAATCTCTAAACCACCGCCACATAATATCACTCTCAATTTAGCTTACAATACTGTCTGCAAAAAACCGCCTCGTAATCCGTGTCATTGTGCCAGCTTTCTCGATTCTTCATTGCATTCTTCATGTATATCAAGACGGGGAGTCCGGATACATGTTCTTCCCCAGTTGCGGGTGTTGAGTGAGTGTAGGAATGGCATCATCCACGAGTTTCTTCACTCTAGATCCCCATACGCGTTTTTGCCTGCTTGTTTCTCAATTTTCATGACATTCTTCACACGCGTATCAAGATAGGGGATCCGGAATAGGCCTTTCACCTACAATTCCTGCACACACTCATTGGAAATATTATTCCCTCTCTATCGCACCTCTCAAATAATAGAAACGTAACTGAATATACAAATGATATTTAAATCTACACTAACGCATTAAATATGTTGGGTTGCCTTCCAACAAGCGGTTGTAATTAAAGGTCGACGGTCGGACCCAGTTACCTCCGAGATGATCAGATATTGGGAACTTCATTGAGCCACTCAATGACTCCAAATTCCGGTCCACTCTGTCCATTCACTTTGTAACAACCATCCTTATCATCTTCTACCTCAATAGATCCCCACGGGTAAACTGGGAGTAATTGTGTACGGGCCGCTCCATCTTGACTTCACTTTCCAGGAAATAATTTCAGCCTGGCATTGAAAACCAACACCCTCTGTCCTACCTTGAATTCTCTTGGTATGATGTGTTTATCTTGCCATTGCTCGGTCCTCGCTTTGTATATTTCTTCACTCTCATAGGCCATCAACCAAAATTCTTCAAGTTTAAGTAACGCCTCTTTCCTCTGCCCACCTGAGAGCTTATCACTCAAGTTGATATACTTTAGCGCCCAAATTGCCTTGTGCTCAAGTTCCACGGGGAGGTGGCATGACTTCCCAAATGCTAGATGGTAGGGAGACATGCCCAAGTGGGTCCTTTGCATTATTCAGAGTTGGACTAGCATAATATATGATATGAGCTACCTTGTCATCTCGCTTTCCTAGAACTGCTCCCACCGCATAGTCACTCGCGACACACATGAGCTCAAATGGTAGGGTCTAGTTCAGGGTGGTTATGATGGGCGCGCTAGTCAGATTCTCCTTGAGCAAATCAAAAGCCAATTTTCACCACGCATTGAAATCAAAGACTAGATATTTCTCAAGCAAATCAGACGGAGGCTTTGTGATCTTTGAGAAATCCCTGATGAAGAGCCGGTAAAACACTGCATTTCCAAAGAAACTCCTTACCCCTTTGATAGAAATAGGGTACGGAAGCTTCACAATAACCTCAATCTTGGCTTTATCCACCACTACCCCTTTGCTTGAAATCTTGTGCCGCAAAACCATATACTTAGTCACCATGAAATGACACTTCTCCCAATTGAGCACTAGTTGGGTGTTAATGCATCTGCCCAACACACGGGCTAATTGCTGTAGGCAGTCTTCAAATCCATCACCATACAGCAAAAAATCATCCATGAATACGTGGATTTTCTACTCCATCATATGTAAGAATATCGACATCATACCCCTCTGAAAAGTAGCACGTGCATTGCTTAACCCAAAAGGGATGCGTCTAAAAGAAAAGGTCCCATTAGGAGAAGTGAATGTTGTCTTCTCCTAGTCTGCTGGCTCAATATCTATCTGGTTGTACCCGGAATACATATCCAAAAAGAAATAGTGAGAATGGTGTGCCAGCCTATCAAGCATCTGACCAACAAACCGAAGGGGAAAATGATCCTTCAATGTGGCATCATTGAGTTTCTGGTTATCCATGTTAACTCTCCACCCAGTAAAATTACGAGTGGTAATCTAATCACCTTTCCCCCCTTCCACTACAGTAATACCTCCCTTCTTAGGGAAACACTGCACCGGGCTAGTCCACGTGCTGTCGGAAATCGGGTAGATGATGTCCGCTTCCAACAAATTAAGCACCTCTTTCTTAACCCCCTCCTGCATATGAGGGTTGAAGCGACGCTGAAATTGGACCACCGAATTTCTATCCTCCATAAACTGGTTCTTGTGCTGGAAAAGTGTGGGGCTGATCCCTTTGATATCCGCTATTATCCATCCAATAGCTCCATTTCTTCCCTGGAATACCATGAGAGCAGCTTTTCCTCCTTTTCCTATCCAAACAAGAAGAAACAATCACAGGAAAGGTTTCGTTAGAACCAAACTATAAATATTTAAATGTGCATGTAAATGATTTAATTCTAAATAGGAGCAATATCAAGAGAAGGAGTAAGAATCTTCCTCTCTCCCTTTTTGAAAATATGGAGGGGTTTCTGCCAATGAGCCTCCATATTTTGCTCTTTTGCTTAAATAAGCCAGAGCAAGTTTCGTCCTAAAGCTGCTCCAATAATGCATCCTCCTCATTCGGTGTGTATGCCTCCACACCATAACATTGCTTGATCACCGCATATGAGCGAAACTTCATTGCTTCACAAACATTGGATGCTACCTTTTCATTGTTGATACGCATCGTCAACTCTCCATTGGCAACATCAATGATGTTCTTCACCGTGGAAAGAAATGGTCGTCCCAAGATAAGTGGGACATCATCATCAGCTTCCATATCAAGGATCACAGATTCCGTGGGAAGATGAGACATTGACTCTCACAAATACATCCTCCAACATTTGCAAGAACATCCGTGTAGGTTTCGGATCTCACATACTAAGCTGCTCAAAAACAGATGAAGGCATCAAAGTAATACATGCGCCAAGATCACATAATGCCTTGCCATGAAAAGCATCTCCCAGTGTCAGTGGGATGATAAAACCACCAGGATCCTTCATCTTCTTTGGTAACACCTTTTGCATCACGGCGCTACACTCCTCATTAAGGGTCAACATTTCAAAAGCATCCATGCGCCTCTGTTAGATAGAAGATCCTTTAGAAATTTTGCGTACTTGGGCGTTTGTGAAATGGCCGGCGCAAACGGAATATTAATGTGACTGAATTTTCTTAATGTACCCCCCAATGAACTATCTCCATCCTGTACGCGGGTATGGAACATGCATACTGTACTCTTCCTTGGGCTTTTGCTTCTCTTCCGACTTCCTCACCGTGTCGTATGATTGGGAACTCACGGTAGGCACGAGAATTTCTTCATCTAACACCTTCTCAGTGGCTTTAGTTGCTTCCGCTCGCGTGTAGCTAGGATATGGAGGATCCCCAGTCGTGATGCGACTGCGAGTTTTGATAGCATTAGTTGTTTATTCGGCGTGATAGTCTTTGCATGAATCATGCCCGGTGGTAGACTGATATTCAGATTGGCAATTTTCCCAATCTCCGTCTCATGGATTTTCACAGTAGCCTCTATGGATACCAGCTTCTCATCCATATTTGATAGAAGGCTATAAATGTCAGTCTTTTGTTGTTGTTGTTGTACCTGCTGCTCTGGGAATTTCCTTTGAGCTTGATATTGAGGGTTAGGCTGCTGACCAGGTGCATAAAGTCCACTAATTGGATTGGCATAGATGAAGTTCGGGTGATTGTGGTTATTAGGATGATGCTTGTTTGGCCACTGCTGTTGTCTCATGAAATTTACATCTCCAATACCAACGTCATACCCTGATTCTCATCCGCTAGCATCTCCCCCATAGACTTCACCTGTGCTAAAGGATTCATGCTGTGAAAATATGAGGTCATAGATTCCAGTTTTGCTCCATCGAGTCAATCTTGTTCACCAAAACTGCATCCCCGAGTTTTGAGTATCTACGAGTCTCAGACCTGGTACTCTCTCGTTGCCACACTGTTAAGCAGGTCTTGAGCTCTATGTGTTCCTAATTCCATAAAGTTTCCCCCTGCTAGCATATCCAACTCGTGCGCTGTTTCTCTGTCCAAAGCTTTTTAGAACTAATGGTGGAGCTTATACCAAGGCTCCCGATGAGTAGGGCACCTATGAAGAATATGACTGAATTTTCTCCATGTATCCCCCAATGACCTATCTTCATCCTGTGTGAATTTTGTAATACCATCCATTCGCTGAGCAACTTTGGACGGTGGAAGATATCTTCTCAAGAATTCTTGGCAACACTCTGCCCATGTCGTGATACTCCCAGAAGGAAGTTCCAAGAGTCATTGTTTTGCCTTTCCAGATAAAGAGAAGGGAAACAACATTAACTTAACTATTTTATCTGGAATCCTCTGATCATGCAGTGTCGAGGTTTTTTACTCAAAGATGAGCAGGTGGGCATTAGAGTCATCTCTTGGAGCTCTTGTGAAAGGGCAATCATCACGAACCATATTAATCATGTGTTGGCGCAATTAAAAATGTGGCACATTTATCTATGGCCTCACAATGGTGGTTTGGTAACCGTGTGGCATAGTTCTGAAGTAATCTACCATGGGACGATTGTCAATTGCAGCCTTATTCACCTGGGCTGCCGCATTCTGACCATTGTTTCCCCCGTTGTTGCCACCGTTATTACCTCCATTGTTTCCAAAAACTACCCCTTCACCTGGTGGAGGTGGATTTTGGGGATTCTGGCGTGCGAGAGCGGCTTGTATCACAACCATTTGAGCTATAAGCCGCTCAGTTTCGCGTTCCATGTTGGCCACATAAGTCTCTGCAGCGACTTTGGCAGCCTGTGCATCTTGTTCCTCCTTACGGAGCCTTTCCAACTAAGCTATCTCTTGATTTTCCATAGGAACTGAGTCTGATTTCCTCGCATCTCTACGCTCAGTGCGTAACAAGGACTATGGGTCTTCAAGAACTGGATATAAAGGCTCGTCTCTAGAAAGGGTCATGAACCGTGAAGTTCAACATGAAATGTCAATCACACAAAGATAGTAGGTGATTAACAGATATAAACAAGAAAAGTTAAAATCCTAATGTTATGAAATATAACTAATTTAGCCTAAGTCCCAGCAACGGCGCCAAAACATGACACGTTCCAACTGCAAGTGCACAGTTGTCAGTGTAGTAATAATTCCGGTAATCCGGGTTGTCGGACCCAAAGGATTTCTTTGTAGACTAGTTAATAATGAATAACCCTATGTGAGCAAGCAATTGGATTTGTTTTGCCAATTCCTACGAAATAAAAGAAAATTGTCTCAATAAATCAGTTGAATGGCTACACAATTAACGAAGAATGTTTTGTAAAGTTACGAATAAGATGAAAGTACAGGGAATTCGCTCGTGGATCACTAGGGATGCTACGAGCTAAGCTTTGATTTATGAAAAAATAACATGTCTTCTATTATTAATGGAGCAAAGCATAACTTACCGAGTTACCAAATAAGTTTTCTATACCTAAAGCCAATTCAAACCGAGTTACCCAGCTTGATTCATTAAGCGTGCATTAAAGTTCATTATTCTGCTTTAATGATCCTAGTTAACTCTACAGAGTTACCAAGTAGTGATAAAACTAGGTGAAAAGATCAGTTTACCGACTAACTCTCATAAAGTTACCACGTGAGCACTAATTAAGATCAATCCTACATTAGCTACAAGCAAGAAAGATAGAGACATAGCATAAGACGCTTCATAATAATAGAAGAACTCATTAATTACACCAAAACATGAATTACAACCTCTGAAATGATTTGTTCATATCAAACCCTAGCTACCAAGCGAGAATTACTAGTAATAAAAGGTTTAGCTACGACTACACGTGGTCAAAATAACAAGTTTTATGATGAGAAACAAAGACTCGAGAAAAGGGAGAAGTTTTGATTTCCAAACGAAAAGGGAGACGTTCTTGCCTTCGTGCGACGGTCTTCCCAGATAAGTACTGCAAGCTATTTTGGTGCAGATTTCTTTTGGCTTCCTTCTTTGATTTCCTCATTTACGAAGCTCATCTCCATATCCCGTATGATCTCCAATCCCTATTTTCCTACGAATCACAACAAGAAAACAAACCCCGCGATCATATCACAATAAAAGATCAAAATTACACTAAAATGCCCGAATTCAACAAGATTAGCTCAAGAACTCATTATCAACAATAATAGAACAATTTAGTCATTATCAACATGATGGCGGTATTGGCATGTATTGGGTAAAAATTCCCCCCACTGGTTCTCCACGACTAATTCCTCATACTTATCCCTCACCTACTTCCAAGGTTGCTTTTTTGCGAGTTCCTCCAGCATAAAGTGAAATATGACCAGTGGATGTGAAAATTTTTCACCACTGTGTGGGCTGAGTTTGAGGGCTAAAAAACATTCATTCGTGTAGTGACAGTACTTTGTGATTGTCTCCGGGCCTGGCCTAAACCTCTCATTGATTGGAGTGTCACCCGGTGCAAGTGTGTAATTAATAATTAAATTACTTACACATAATAAGAGAATTCATAGTGAAAACTTCTTAAATAAAAGTGGATTATTTATATAAATAGGCAACTTAGACTTTTGTTATAGCCACAAAATTAAATCATTTTTTATTATATATTTTTTAATGTAGAATTTGAGCACACTGCCTCTCCATATCATAAACAAAGAATAGAGCATAAATCGCGCAATTCGCATCAAATTTTAGGATACATCATACTTAAAAAGTCACATGATCATCCAAGAAAAGTACACACATTTAAGCTACATAGAACAAGTCATAAAAATAATATAAGACATCATAGTAATGGCTATAATCCTTATTTAGAAAAGATAACGACTCATGATAAGAGTATATTAAGTAACGTCTCTAGTTCACGGATGATCCCTCGTCTCGGATGCAACTTGTAATCCCCATTCCCTCTTTTTCTCCCATAGTGATCATCTCGCGTATCTGTGAACAAATGCCTTTTGGTGTTATAATATAGGTACCCTCACACTTCCACATGGCCTCCTTTGGTTTCCAGTAGGGGTAAATACATGATTATACCCCTTCCTCAAAATGGTGCCTCAACGGTCGCCCGAACAGTGCAAGGCCTCTAGTAGGAAATAGGACTGAACGAGCGGGTTGAGATAATCCGCAAAGTAGGGATTCAAATCTCCCACCTTTGGAAAGTGTATACCGCATAGTCGCTAATGTCTTTGTAGGTCGGGTACTCCGTTAGTAGACGATTAATTGGGTGGACATCATTACACAACTTGGGTGGGATCCAAGTTGTTATATCCATCCTAAAAACACTAAAAAAGTCTTCGTTAACCGAGTATATTAAAGTCTAAGACGTTTTTTAAAATAGTATTTAACTCCTATGAGTCATGGTCGTAGCATTTAAAAGACAAGATTCAAGCACAACAAATAAGCAGTACGTTTGTAACAAGTAATAAACAAAGATTTGACGCGCAAGTCTCCCAAATTGTTTATTTATTATTATCCAATCAAGTTTGAAAGGTCAATTCAGTTTGATCAGTTTCAAAGACTTGAAATGGATAGTCTATTTCAAGGCCTTGAAACAGCTTTCAAAGCCTTGAAACTGACTGAGCTTCAACTGCGTATACTCAGGGGGAGTTTTTGATCTTGATTCAGTTCCTAAACCCCTGTGCTTGATCTATGTTTACTTGATGATGAAAGACAAAGCATTATTACATGTTTAACACTATATAATCTATCTTTTTGACTTAGTTTTGCAGGGAGAAATTTGTTTCCTAGTTTACAAGATATGTTTCCTATTTTGTATTTTGCAGGAAGGGAAACAGAGTAATGATTTGATTCTGTGATCATGTTGATGTGTTTGGAAGCTTCCCAATTTGTGTCTACACGAAATCAAATCAGTATCATTGAAGATTCTGATCAACTATCCGTTGAAGATTTTTAGAAGCTTTTCAAGATTCTAAAAATCTGGAAAATTTGCAAGCCAATTAAGCTACATAATAAGAGCTCTGTTTGAATCATTTGAAGACACAACTCAATAGGCAAAAACAGAGACTCTGAAACAAATTTAAGGATTGCCAAGTGTAGATAGTGCTTTCTAGACAGACATATCTTAGCCACGTGGCGATCATCCAGCACACCTAGCTGTGCTCCATAAACACTGGATCACCACCCGCGCTGATCCCCATGGGGGCTACGAGACAGGGCCCTCGCATACACCACACGCGACTTGTAGGGACTTAGTGGTTTGGAGGCTAGAGTAAGTCCTGTCGCACGCGAGCGACAACCAAGCCCGCACGCGACGTTTGGTAACTGCTTTGAGAGATTTATGGCATGAGCTCCATAAACCCGGTCAACCTCATAACGGTTCCGATATACGCGGACGAAGTGCGTAACGGTTCCTATATACGCGGACGAACGTGCCGTTGTGGTTAAGCTAATTAAGCCGCCATTAATGGGCGCATTAACACACTACAACGATCACATTCTCCGTTATATATAGGATCGTTAACCCTTCCATACAGACGACGAACCACCTGCACTACGCGGAAGCTCTACCAAAATCCTGTCTCTCTCTCACACAGTTACCATTGTCTTACTCTGTCCCTACACACACCCTACTCCTTTCGTGTTCTTTCTATCCTCTGCTCCTGGTGTATATTGAATCCTCCCCAAAGGATTCTCTCGTACACATTTGATGAACCCGACGTGAAACTTACACTGCAATCAACCATGTCTCACGAAGACGACGTCAACAACAGATCTCCCTCCACGGAAACAACCTCGGGAGAGGAGACCCGTCATGCTTCTGCAGCCTCCAGCGGAAGTCCAACTTTGGAGGCTTTAAACGCCTCTATCCAGAATAAGGGAAAGGCCCTCCAGGCTCAATCCGCACAGATGGATCGGATAATGGCCATCCTGGGAACCCTTGCCCCGAATCCGACATCGAGTGCTGCTGTCTCTCAGGGAGGAGGAATCTCTACCACCCAGGGAACTCGAATCGTACCTACCCCGCCTTACCCTAATTCGCAAACTCCACCAGCAATGGTGCAATTACCCTATGTCCAGGGGAAAACGGCCCAAATACCGTCCCTTACCACACATATTCCCCAACCACCAACCGTGGCACCCAACATCTCTTCACAGTAATCCTTGCCTCCTCCGCCGGCACTATTAGGCAACGGGGCTTACACCCCTTGCCCGACCGCAGCATATGTGTCTCCGCCAGCTACAACCCTTCCTCTTGCTGCTGGAGGGAGTGCACCGGAATGTATGATATCGCTGCAGCGGCGCATAGAGACCTTCCTGGCCAATCAACATTTTGCAGGCACCATTATTCCGAAGGTCGACAACGAACCGCCTATTCCACGCGAGATCTATCTGATGCCCAACCCCACAGGGTATAAGGCTTCTAAGTGGGACAAGTTCGAAGATGTCAACGGGAATGCCCACGAGCATGTCATGCGTTTTATCGACGTAATGGGACCGTATGGGGCCGATCCCAAGTTGCTGATGCGCGAGTTCCCGAAATATTTGGGAAATGTGGCCTACAAATGGTATAGAACGCCGGAGGCTGGATCTGTCAATACTTGGGACGACATGGTTCAGAGGTTCTACACGAAATTCTTCCAGGTGGAGGAGAAGATTACGATGATTCATCTCTCTCGTATGTATCAGAAGCGCGAGGAGGATGGAGTCACCTTCATCAAGAAATTCAGAGCCAAATCATTGGAGTGCAGAGAGGAAGTGCTTGAGGGCAGGCTCGTGGAGATATGTCTACAAAGCATGCGAGATGAGTACAAAGGTATGCTGATCAACTTACAAACTCCTACTTTTTCAAAGTTTATTGAATGCACGAAAAACATAGAGCCTATAGTGGAAAGGCAAAAGTAGAAGCACGCCCCTGAACAACCCTCAGGGGGAACCACTTTCAAGATTGGAAGGTTTAGTTATAAGAGGGAACGCGAAGCTGATGTCAATACAGTTTCACCACACAAGTAGCCCGGGGTTACAACTTCAGATGCGCCGCCTCTGCCATGCTCAATAGAGGAAGAGATTGACCTATGCAAACAGTGGCGCAAAGATGGAGTTCTGACTCCGCTTGAAAGGATACCTTCTAAGGAGATGATGAGGGACCCGAAGTGGTGCGAATTCCACCGAAAAATTATGCATCCCACAGCTGACTGCAAGAAACTTAGGCACATGGTGAGCCGAAAAATGAAGGAAGGCGAGTTGATTGTCAGCGACCAGAGGCAGGACGTACGAAAAAATCCGCTGCCAGCTCATGCGGAGAAAGAGCCGAAAGGCAAGGAGGTAGCCATGATCCCGATTATGGATCTTGAAGAGATTGCGGAAGACGGTCTGCCTATCATTGCCGAAATTCACAATGATGAGGACTACAGCATAGACACGGAGGATGAACGTGCTGACAGGATGAAGGGGTAGCACGGGTTCAGCAAATTCTTTGACGAGATGAAATTTTTGGAGAAATGCCTGAAAGAGATGACAAAGGCGATTCTAAGGATAGCACAAGACTTCGAGGAAGACATCGTGGTCTCCAACGGAAAAGTTGTAAGGGCGTTTCGCTCCACAGAAAAGATTATGACCTTCTCCGCAAGTGACAAGAAGACGGACTCGAGCCACCAGAAACCCTTATACGTAACGGCGGTGATTAATGACGTCGAATTCAAGAGGTCATTTGTTGATGTAGGAGCAGCCGTTAACTTGGTTTCGCTCAACACTTTAAAGTTGGCAGGAATCTCGGAGAAGAAGATTATTAGGCGCCCGTCCCCACTGATGGGATTCAGGAGTGACTCCACGATGACGATAGGATGGATTCGTCTGGGCATCCGGATAGGGAAAATCAAGTGTTCAGCCAAATTCTATGTCATTGATGCGAATACTACGTATCACATGATCATAGGGCGAGTCTGGATTCATCGTTTCAACGCGGTCCCCTGAAAAACTCACCAAGTGATGAAGGCCATCTGGAATGACAGATTAGTGGAGATACCGGCTTCGGTAAACCCCTTCAATCTAAATGAGGCGCACCTCACTGAACGGATATGGTTTACTAAGATGGCGGACGAGCAAACGCCAGGGCCATTTAACCCGACTCCTTTGCCTCGATGGAAAGACATCAAGGATCAGTCGCCAGCAGGAGTAATGGTGACGAGGGAAGATGCCAAGGAAAAGTTGTCCGCACGCGAAGAGGCACCGCGGGTCGCCTACCAAAGGAAGAACGTGTACACTTTGAAAAGAGTGGTAAAACATGATCTTGCGGGCAAAGAGATAGAGAGCTTCTACTCCAACGGAAAGAAATGCTACCACATATGAATGTGCGCGGGGGTACCCCCATTCGAGCATGGGGATATCCCTGGGAAAATAAGTCAAATCGAGCGTGTCAGGAAGGTAGACGAGCCAACATCAGAGGCTCTAGAGGACAAGCTGAAAGAAGCACCTGAATGCATGGAGGATAAGCCGAAACCCTAGAAGCAGGAACTGAGCCAGAGCGAAGAAAAGAAGAGGCCTGTTTTTCTGAGTGCAGACCTCACAAGCGATGTGGAAGCAAGATTGCTGTAGCTGCTGACTGAATACAAGGATGTGTTTGCCTGGGAATATGATGAGATGCCCGGTTTGGACACGAGCATGACTATGCACATGTTAGATGTTATCCCGGGATCTAAACCGGTAAAGCAAAGAGCGAGAAGCTTCAGGCCAGAGATAAATGTGAAAATCAAGCAAGAAATTGTCAAGCTATTGACTGCCAGGTTTATAGAGCCGAATCATCATCCTACTTGGCTGGCTATCATCGGGCCTATGGTAAAGAAGAACGGGCAGCTTCGCATTTGCGTAGAATTCAGAGACCTCAACCTCTTCTGCCCCAAGGACGACTTCCCGTTGCCCAACATCGATCTGCTCATCGATTCTACTGCGGGTCACCGGATGTTCAGCTATATAGATGGCTTCAGTGGATATAACCAGATAAAAGAGGACCCTGAAGATGCACGGAAAACCGGGTTCATTACGCTGGTGGGAGTCTTTAATTACACGGTTATGCCTTTAGGGATCAAGAACGCGGGCGCCACTTATCAACGAGCAATGATGGCTCTATTTCACGACATGATGCACCAGGAAGTGGAGTTATATGTTGACGATCTGGTTGTCAAGTCCAAAGAGGAGGCGGACCATTTAGGGGACCTGCGGAAGGTATTTGAAAGATGCAGGAGTTTCCAGCTAAAGATGAATCCCATGAAGTGTGCATTTAGAGTGACTTCGAAGAAGTTCTTGGGATGCGTAATACATCACCAAGGCATCGAGCCGTATCCCGCGAAAGTATCGACTATCACTAGCATGACGACACCACATAATCAAAGCACTCTGAAGACATTCCTAGGAATGTTATCTTACCTGCGGAAATTCATTCCGGCGATTGCAGAAATAAATTTTTTCTTTGGCAATCTCCTCAAAAAGAACTCTGTATATAATTGGACAGAGGAACATGAGGTTGCATTCGGGAAGCTGAAGGACGTGCTGGCATCGCCAAGGGTAATGATCGCCCCACAGCTTGGATCGCCGCTTCTGTTGTATCTGACGTCGACGAAGAAATCTATAAGGGCGCTTTTAGCTCAAGAATATGAAGGGCAGGAAAGGCTGATCTACTACATTTCTCTCGTGGTGCAACCGGATGAATCAAGGTACACGGACATCGAACGCCATTGCATTGCTTTATTCTTTGTGATAGAAAAGTTAAAACACTACTTCGCCTCGCACAAAGTTGCGGTGATTACAAAGAGCGACCCCATACGGTATCTCTTGACTCACACTTCCCCCTGCGGAAGGTTGGAAAAGTGGTACATGACCATTTCACAATATGACATCACATGTGCTCGACCACGAGCAATCAAATCGCAAGCAGTGGCGGATCTTCTGGCACAGTTCCCAGATAGCAGCTATGAACCCATGATTGAAGAGGAGTTGAAAGGACCTGAGATCTATGCAGTCGAGTTACCATATTGGACGCTTCATTTGATGGATCATCAACAAGGAAAGGTGGAGGAATGGGAATTGTTTTGACTAAACCAGATGGGGAAGTCATCCAAATGTCCACAAAACTTGATTTCTCGGTAACCAACAATTAAGCAGAGTATGAGGCTCTCATGGCAGGACTTCGTGCAGCCAGGGCACTGGAAGTTAGCATTTTGACGGTTATGGGGGATTCTAAGTTAATCGTCAAACAAGCCTCAGGCGAGTACGGATTGAAAGAGGTAAATATGTTACCCTATCGGACATTGGTGAAAAAGCTGGTACAACAATTCTGCGATGTCAGGTATGAGCACACGCCTAGAGCTGATAATCGGCATGCTGATGCTTTAGCCACTCTGGGATCTAAAGTTAGTGCAGACAAATGCCCTGCGAGAATCTCAATCGAAGTCCGGACGTCACCTGCATTGATAGAAGACGCATGCGAGGATGAGTCCATGGATGAGGAAGACTGGAGAAAACAAATAATGCGTGCAATTGCTGAGGGAACAAGCAAAGAAAACTGGGCATCCACAAAGGGGTACAACATACATGACAACGCCCTTTACTACAAAGGTCCGGGAGGAATACTCATGCGATGCGTCTCGCAGCAAGAGGGGCAAGCGTTATTGGAAAAGATTCACCAGCACACTTGCGGGGAAGGTGAGGTTTCTATTTATCGAAAGGCCCAAAGATACGGGATTCATTGGCCGGACATGTCTACGGTTGCTGCAATCATTCAAGGAAGTTGTGAAAGCTGTACATTAATCAAGGATTCTTTAGAAGTTGCCCTGCTCGAAGAAGATACGGATTGAAGAAAACCGCTCTTTGATTTTCTCACGGAAGGGATCGAGCCCGAGCAAAGAAAGGAAGCCAAGAAACTTAAAAAAAAGGCGGCTCGATATGTGGTGCAGGAAAACATAATCTAGCGCAGGGGTCATGAGGGTAACGTGCTCCGATGCCTAGATAGCCATGAAGAGCAAGAGATGATGCATTTATCTGACCAAGTAGAGCATCAAGGGGGTGCAAAACTATGCAGACAGCTCCTCAATGTTGGTTATTTTTGGCCCACAATGAAGGCAGATTGCGGCACTAAGGTAAAGAGATGTCAGGAATGCCAATTTAAAGGCAACCTCGTACATGGTCCTACTGTAGATCTACACGCGTTGGGAACGCCATGGCCATTCCACACTCGGGCTTTGGATTTTATTGTCCCCATTAGACCGGCCTCACATGGGAACCAGTTTATCGTGACCGCGACCGAGTTGTTTACTAAGTGGGTGGAGGAAATACCGCTCAAGACAGCTAATGCGCTCGCAGTGGTCAATTTCGTTCAAGAAAACATCCCATACAGGTTTGGAATTCCCAACACAATCCTTTCGGATAATGGCACCCCCTTTGTAAATCGTCAGGTGGCCGCGAAACTAGCGGAGTACAACATAAGGCAGGTCTGTTCCACCCCTTACTATCCAAAAGGGAATGGTCAAGCAGAGGCAACCAACAAGACATTGTTAATAATTCTGAGTAAGATGGTCGCAGATGATCACAAAAAGTGGGCCAATTCTTTAAACATAGCATTATGGGCATATCGAACTTCGCGAAGGACTCCCACAGTAGTCTCCTCGTTCCTTCTATGTTATGGAGCTGAAGCCGTTGTACCGGCGGAATTAAAAGTCAACTCTGCGAGATTGGCCTTTCATGCATTGTATGACAATCAACGTGATCATGACTTGATTCTATTGGAGGAAAAGCGCGAGCAAGCTAAGTGGGCTAACAAGAGGTACAAGGAAAGAATCGCTCGCGCATACAATAAAACAGTTCAACACCGAGATTTTGCGGTTGGGGACTTGGTCTTACGATCTTCAGATCATTGCATGCGGGAAGCATCCCATCCAAATTTCGCAGCTAACTGGGAAGGACCGATCGAGTTTAAAGAGGTTTTTGAAAGTGGTTATTGCACCATACAGAGGCTACGTAGAACTGCCACAACCACAAGCCCGATGAATATTCGCAGGATTAAAAAGTATTATCCTTAACCTCTATCTTTATATTTGATTCATATGGCTGCTGGATTGTATGTTCAGTACTTCAACGAATTTATGCGTTGTTTCCTCCCATATGAGGAACTTGTAGTCATACCTCTCCCATACGAGAGTTCTTTTAATAAGAGAATTCTCCCATATGAGAATAATTTTATTATCTCAGCTGTCTTTTTATCATTTTATTTGTTTCTTTGCTTGCTTATAACAAAAGCCTGTCTGCCTTGATAGCGGCCATTATATGCGATCCCATGTGATCCAAAGTCTATCTGCCGAAATAGCAGCAATGTTAAAATAAGATCTCAAGTGATCTAAAAGCCTATCTGCCTAGATAGCAACCATAATATATGATCCCATGCGATCCAAAGCCTATCTGCCCAGATAGCAGCAATGTTGAAATACGATCTTAAGTGGTCTAAAAGCCTATCTGCCTATATAGTAGCCATAATATACGATCCCATGCGATCCAAAGCCTATCTGCCGAGATAGCTGCAATGTTGAAATACGATCTTAAGTGATCTAAAAGCCTATCTGCCTAGATAACAGCCATTATATGTGATCCCATGTGATCCAAAGCCTATCCGCCGAGATAGAAGAAATATTGAATCATGATTTTAACTAATTTGTAAGTCTATCTGCTTAGATAGCAAAGCATAGCAACAACGCCTAGCGCGATGCAAAACTTATCAGCTTGAGATAAAGAATCATTCAGGCAAATATCCGAATGCAGAACGCGAAAGAAACATAACTTGCTTCGTCGTATAGCAAACACACATGCGATATTACAATTTGTTGTATCAAACAAGAACAACAAATGCTAAAGTGCATTCCATTAACAGTCAAAATGACTTACAATTTATCTGTCTAGATAGCAGCTTACAAGCGAAAGCTCATACCAAGGAAAATTCTTACAATAAAATGAACGGCCTACAAATTCTAACAAAAGCTATGTGACGCCATCGTCGAGGTCCTAGATCTGAACAGGGCTCTTGATCGGTCTTCTGCCCAAGATATGTGCCAGATGAACCGCATGTCCTGGCGGATGCGGACGTGAAGAACAAGTGGAGAACAGCTCCTGGGGCAGGAAGCTTATTGTGCAAAGTCACGAGCGCCATGGATCGTCACACCTTGTTCAAAACAAAGGTGGCAAATAGTTCTCCTCCAGGAAAGCTAGAGGAGAAACACACCATTCATTACGATTCGGTAAAGAGGTCAGTCTGGAAATGCGCCTCGCCGGAAGGCAGCCGGAGAGACGAGCTGCAAACATAATAGACGAAGAAGAATCTTCGCATAAGCATGAGGTATTATGTAAATCTTCTTAAAAAATATCATGAAGATCGGTAAGCTTTACAAAGACGATCTTGGGAGCTATTTCTATGGCACAAGGCACAAACTCAGGTTTCACAACCTGAAATTGGCATGAATTAACAAAGAACAAGTATTGATGCCAGCAGTCGTATGGACTCATGGTAAGCCACATTTTGGGATGAAAGACCCAAGCAGCAAGAGGCGGGTTTATATAGACTCCATAACGGACTCTTTAGTTCCCTGGATGAGTCAGCAAAGCTTGGGAAACGGGTAAGAATCAATTACTTACGTCTCAAAAGAGGTAAAATTCAATTACCATACTAAAGGTTATGGCGATTTGGTGGCACGCCCTAATTAATGACGGAAGGTCATAATAAGGATGGGGCTCCCAAGGAAATCGTTCTTATCTAATAAATCATTAGCGCGAAAATCAAGGCAGATACGTCACCATGTGACGTCATAATTGATACGCATCAAGATACGGTTGCAAAATCCTCAAAAGGGCAAAACGGGACACAAAGTTTCAAATATTAAAAATAAGGGGGAGAAGCACTAGCATTACAATGTTATTTTATTTCTAAACCAAATATTTTTGTTCTTAAAACAAATCCTTGATCAAAGGATCTTCTGGAGAGAACGAGAGAGATGCCTCTCTTGCTTGGTCCACTTCTCGTTTCAACTGTTCGTACTTGGCATTCATCGCATGAAAGAGGTTGACAGCTTCTTCAGCTTTCTGCATTTGTTCCTCTAAATTCCGTCTTTCAGATGTGAGGTTGTGGTAGCCGCGTTTCAAACTCACAGATGCGAGAATTTGGGTGATCCTGTTGAGAAGATACCCGAAGCCTAGCTTGCCTTGAAGTTTAGCTTGAAGCCCCTTGCATGTGCTATAAAGCAGCCTTGCACTATTAGGAGAAATGGTCGCAGGGGTGGCCACAGACAGTTGCTCCAGAATCCAGATGGCTTCGGTCAAGAAAAGCCTCCTTTCATAAGGCTCTATCTCTAGATATTTCACGAATGACCAGAGGTATGAGAGGAGCATCTGAATAAGCCAATCCACGTCAGGTTGATTCATTCCTGAGGAAAACTATTCAAGTTCAGAGCATGAAAGCTTTTAAACAAAGGCGTAGAATGAGAAAAATGGTAACATACCAGTCCCTTAAAGGATCTCATGCAAAGAGGGAATGCGCATTGGTGGAAAAGCCGAAGCATGCCCTTGCTGCATTGCTCGTCTGTCAGCCGCGAGTTCGAGCTCATCATAGTTGGCAGGGAGAGTATAAGTTGCAACAGGTGCGACGGCAACTCCAACTTGTGAACTCCAAAAACTCCATGCTGGAGGAACCTCTAAAAGCTCTACCTCTGCAAAAGGAACGGCAACAGTAGTAGCTGCTGCTCGATTAGGAACTTCTTCGGCTGCGAGAGGCTCTTGTGGATCGAGAGCATTCATTTGAACATCAACATTTGCATGTGATGCTATGTCTTCCATGACATGTTCATTTTCATGAACTTCAGCTCCAGTACCCTCTGCTTCCATTTCCTCAACTGCAGCATCATCATCTTCTTCTCTTAGCACGGTGTCAGCTTCGACATCATCAGATACCTCGATGATATCCTGCAGAGGCTCTCCTGCATACTCAGTAGCTGCGATAGGCTTCTCAACATGAGAGCTTCACTCTGGAGCATAAGATGTAGTGAGCTGACTCCTTTGTTCCTGCATATCTTCATCAGCATCACCTGCGATACAAGACAGGAAAATATTGAGGTAACTTGCATTACACAATGTTCTGTTATTTGATAGATCAAAAGCGAGCACCTCCACACTTAGGCGGGATTGCGGCACCTTCATCATATGTTAAAGATGCGACACCATATCCTCCTAGAGTGTCCTCATTAAGCACATCTTTAAGGTGAGCATGACCTGGGGGTGAGAAGAAACTCGTTACAATAAGGAGTGGGTCACCAAGCTGGGTTCACAAACATTGTTTGGATAGTTACCTGAGGGTTCGCCACATTTTCTTACTAACCAGCGGCGAATGTCACTTTTTGATAGGCCATGCTTTAACGCACCAATAATTACTTCTTGGTAAGTCACAACAAGGTTAAAAATCTCACCTTCTTTGCCGCCTGCAATTTCCTCAAAATCCTCTTGAGCTTGTTCCAAAGCAGTCGCATCCGTGTCATCAACATGCTGTTCTTTCAAACTTCTCCTTTTTATGAGCTCGATCTCATCTTCCTCGAGCTTCCTCATTCTCTCTTCGGCTACAGCAGTCATTCTCTCATACTCAGCAAGGATATCTTCGTCTATGGTCTCGCTGGAAATGCCAGAGTAAGAACCCTTGGTTTTTTTCTTCTCCTTGGCCAGGAGGCCGCTGTTGGTTTATGTGTCATCACCTGCGAAAGAACAAACTGATTAGCAACTATTGCAAGAGCTAAAGTATGAAGAAGACCGGTTTGCTTAAGATACCTTCCGAGTCTACTTCTTGTATATCACCTCTTTCTTCCTCTCTTTCGCTTTCTCCTCTTTCTTCTTCATCATCTCTTTCTCTCACTTCTCTACCCTCGTCCTCCTCTTCATGTACTTCTTGACCAAAAGGAACGAAAGTCTCAACCGTGATCTCTTTCTGCGCTTTGCTTGGCATGCGACCTTTGCCTTTGTCTTTAGAGGCAAGAGACTTCGCAAGAGACGGAGTTGGAGCACTTCTAGGAGGGGAAGAGATCATAATTCCCTTCTGCTTTTGCCTCTTGGCCCTTGGGGCAACCTCTGCCTCCACTGCGGGAGTATTATCTATCAGCGAGCTAATAAACGCATCCATCTCCTCGCGTATCAGAGCCTCTACTTGGCGAGCCAGTCCCATTGTTACAGGAATTTCTTGGCCCTGCCTTTTCGCGGCAACAATAGAGTTGATCAGCGATTTGGAGCGCTCTCCTGATGCGAACCTCCTTAGATAGCACTAAAACAGAAAAATGGGGTGTAAGTTTCAATGCACCAAAAGAAAGGAGTTTAGCACGCATAAAGGAAATTGTTTACCTTGGCAAAATTTTCGCTGTACTTGATAACATGCGAAGCTCCCTCCCTAACAGCGGTCATCTTCTCCCCAAGAATGGTGGATGGGCACAAGTGATTTTCAAGACCCAACAAGAAGTAAAAGCCATATTGGGAATCATCCAAGCTGTAATTAGGACGGAATGGAAAGGCATTCCTTTTGATCGCATGAGCTTTGCTGGGCTGAGGAGTCGAGTGCGTTTCAAACCTGGCTTGCTGAGTAGCCCAGTAAGAATTTAAATTTCTGGAGAGGCTACCTTCACGGCTACCTGAAGGTTGAACTAAGGGCAAGTTGCTCCGAAAGATCGTTTGGCACTCACCGGTCAGCAGTCGCTTGTAGCAGCCTCTTGCGATCGACCAAGGCCAAATAGAAGGCGCCACTGCATCGAAACCAAACTGGGGAGAGACGCGAGTTGGGTCAACGTCGACTGTAATCCTTTCAAATCAAGGAGTAAGTTCAAGGACATACTCAGCAAGAGCAGAAAGGGAACCCCTTAGACACCAGCAGAAGAATTCGCCATAGCGCTCATGACCTTCGAGAAGGAGTTCTTCTGAATAAGCACCTGATCTAGTGGGGTACAGCTTCGGAAACCATCGCACGTTTTCAATACGCGTGGCATAAGGCCTAGCTGTAAACTTGCTCCGGTCATCGCATATCAGACTCCAGGTGCCCTTAGGAAGATTGGTTCAAAACCATCGAGCAACTCTCCCACAGGAAAGTTCATTCTCCGCACCTAGGACGCACCACTTATTGGGCCTAGAAGGAACAGGAGCATAAGAGGGCCATCACTCAAAAACCCACATGGTAAGGAATGCAATGTTAACATAAGTTAACACATCAAGACGACCGCGAGAGTCTTTGATCGCAACTACCAGCTGGTCCAATCGATGATATAAGGTTCCCAAGACCAGAGGCCCAAGTGCGACTCTCTGGAAGAGGGCCAACTTAACAGCAAGGGGAGGACATGATAAAAAACCCCATCATGAGGATGACCATCAATCAAGTAACTCGACAAGGCACAGAGGAAGCCACACAAGGTTAGATGGTACCCATTCCCCTCTATATAATTCTTCGCATTTTGATCCTTGTCCAGAAGTTCCTTGGTAATACTACCATTCGCATAGTCGCGAAAGAAGTATTTCACCCACTTTCCCCAGGTGTTCTTCACAGAAGTTTCAACAATCTGCCATTCGGGAAGAACTTTCACAGATGTCCAACGAGTAGAGATTTTCTTCACCTCGGATAAGCATTCTTCCATCTGCGCATATAGAGCAAGCTCTGGATCAGTCTTCAAAGGGCTCAGGGGATCCACATCGCCCATAGGGGAGAGGTCATAAAAAATTTGTACATCTTCCAAAGTAGGGGCAGCCTCGAATTCAACAAAATGGAAGGTGTGGGTCGCAGGTGAATAGCGAGAAAGAAGGTTTAGAAGCATGGATGGATCCAGCTTCACGGCAGCACCCTTCATAGCACGAACTGCGAAATAAATCCCAGCATTGTCCAATACGATAGCATGGTGGGTCAATACATGGTCAATCCACTCGTCCATCAAGTCCAACTTTTGAACAATGGCCTGGGTGGAAGTTGTAGTATGAGGAAAAAACCCATTTTCAATCCCTAGCCTAACCACATCTTTGGAATCTATTAACTCTAACATGGCTGCATTG
Source organism: Linanthus parryae (assembly GCA_023055425.1). NCBI lineage: Eukaryota > Viridiplantae > Streptophyta > Magnoliopsida > Ericales > Polemoniaceae > Linanthus > Linanthus parryae. Next base: position 25,064,729 of record JALGPY010000011.1, on the reverse strand, counting down.
GTAGGCGGGGTCAGTGTTCACAGTTCTCCGGAGGGGGCAGGAGCCGTTAGATTCTTCACCTTAACCCTAGAATGATAACGATCCTTTCCACCCAAATAGGGGGCTTTTCTCCACAAGGTCTTTGGAAGATCTGGTATTTCTTCAGGCTCTTTAACGGTTTTAGATCCTTTTGTCTTGGCCATTCCTGCAGAAAAGCAAGAAAAAGGGGGGGGGGAGAAATATACCCACTTTCAGTTTAAATTTCAGTTCAGATTCAGGATGTAATTTTGATTTGTCAGAAGAAGATGAACTGTTCGGGGTCAGTTCGGGGTTTAGAATCTCAGAATTTTAGAAAAGTTCATCATTCGAAATCATCACAATCTAGTGATTCAATCTTTTGGGGGTTTAAGAAGAGCCTCTTTTGCAGTTCTCAATGAATGGCGTATTCCAAATAACTCTGGGTTTACAGATCCAAGACAGCTCAAATGATATTTAAATACATTGATGGAATTGAGCAAAGCCAACCTTTTTTTGGTGACGCAAGTTGAAGGAGACGATTGACAAGGAAGAACTGATTGTTGATTACTTGAATATGCTCTTGAAGGCTTCCAGGTAACATTCACTTTAGAGAGAGAAGTGATGCTTTGCAACAATGGAGGGCATAGAGTATTTATTCAAAAACAATGAGGAGTTTCGTCCTTTCAGTAGTCAAATCGCAACCGTCACCGTCGAATCGTGCAATCACAGGACGAGCTGACGTCACACCTAAAACCCTAAAAGAATAGACGGCACGACTCCAGGGATTCTAGGTCATAATGGCACGCACATGGGCTGATTTTGCGTGTATTTGAATTGGAGCGCGGCAGCGACGCGTGCACTGGTTTCTGCGCATTGAAGCCTATCTAACTAGGTGCCTTCACGCGCAAAAAGGGGGCTAATGTAGATGTGCTCCATAGACACTGGATCACCACCCGCTCTAATCCACGTGGGGGCTGCGAGACAGGGCCTTCGCATACACCACACGGGACTTGTAGGGACTTAGTGGTTTGGAGGCTAGAGTAAACCAAGCCTGCGCGCGACCTTTAGTAACTGCTTTGAGAGATTTATGGCACGAGCTCCATAAACTTGGTCAACCTGATAACAGTTTCGGTATACGCGGACAAAGTGCATAACGGTTCCTGTATACGCGGACGAACGTGCCATTGTGGCTATGCTAATTAAGCCACCATTAATGGGCGCATTAACCCAGTACAACGGTCACATTCTCCGTTATATATAGGATCGTTAACCCTTTCATACAGACGACAAATCACCTGCATTACGCGGAAGCTCTGCCAAAATCCTGTCTCTCTCTCACACAGTTACCATTGTCTTACTCTCTCCCTACACACACCCTAATCCTTCCCTGTTCTTTCTATCCTATGCTCCTGATGTATATTGAATCCACCCCAAAGGATTCTCTCGTACACACCATGCAACAAAGAATCAAATCAAATTCTCAATCCAATTCTCAGAAGAACACTGCACTCTCACATGAGTTTCATATTCTGTGTTCTTCTGTTCATAAATTCATTTGTATATCTTCTTGTTTACACTTGTAGTTCTTATTCTCAAGGATTGTTCAAAGTGAACAATAGAGAATTCTTAGTTAGTCAGATTGCTAGAGCAGGTACTACATAGGTTAGTGAGAACCACAAGCTGTACAAGAGTAAGGTATCTCTCTGTGCTTGAGATCTAGGGCTTAGCTGTGGATTAATAAGAATTGAGTTGAAAATCCTGCAGGGAGAAGATCACTGAGGTAGAGACGTAGGTCAAAGTGGACTAAACTCTATATATCTTGTGTCTTTTGCATTTACTTTACAGTTTCATACTTAGTTTTCTTGCAACATTGAAATAGTTTCATTTCAAGGGTTTGAAACTCATTTCAAGGCCTTGAAATAGACTTATTTTTCTTTATACTTAACTGTTTTTATTTGAAGGACTCGAAACCCAGTTCAAGGTATTGAATTTCACTTATCACAAACTCCTTTGAAACCACTTTTCTTGCAAGTTTTAGCAAAAGTTTCCATACTCTATTCAACCCCCCCCCCCCTCTAGAATGTTGATCCTGCATTTCAACATACTATTCCTTCCAATTGGTATCAGAGCTTGCATCACTGCACAGATTTAACCATCTTGTGACTATAAGTACAGCAAGTGATGGTGGTTTCTCACAGGGAAGAGCTGCTAAAAGACCTCTTCTCTTCTGTGTAGATAATTTTGTTCATTGGAAAGCTCTGATGAAAATGTTCGTCATTGATCAAGACATAGATATTTGGACTATCATTCAGAATGGACCTCAAACTTTCTACATAGAGAAAGATGGGATCAAAAATCCAAAATCGGAAGACTCTCTCTGCTTCTGAATTAGAACAATCCTCTAAGAATCTTAAATCAATTAATGTCTTGTATTGTGCTTTGAGTTCAGATGAATTCAATAGGATTCAGGCTGTAAGACTGCCAAGGAGATCTGGGATAAGCTTGTGGTGACATTTGAAAGAACCAGTCAAGTCAAGCAAACCAAGATCAACATTAATCTCAGGCAGTATGAGCTATTTAAGATGAATGGAGATGAATCAATCAGAGACATGTTCAAAAAATTCACTGATATTGTTAACAACCTTGATTCTTTGGGAAAGTACATTTCCAATGAAGAAAAGGTTAGAAAAATTCTGAGATGTATTTCGAAGGCAAAATGGGAACCAAATACTACTGCTGTAGAGGAAGCACAAGATATCTCATCACTTCAACTTGATGATCGGCAAGGAAAGCTTCTTACACAGGAGATAACGATGAATGAAGCTGATGGAGAACTACGAGAAGGTGTCAAGAGTCTAGCTCTCAAGGAAAAGGAGAATGAGTCATCTCAAAGCCTTGAAACTGATGATTATGATAAAGATCCATATGCTTTGATTTCCAAATCATTGACCAAAATTCTCAAAATGAAGAAGAGTAATGGAAATAAGGACTTCAACAGAGAAAGACACAAATCCTCCAGTAGCAAGGACTACAAAGGTAAATGTTCTTCACATTGAAATAAGCCTAAAGTCATGAATTGCTTTGAGTGTAGTGATGCAGGACACTTGATCAGAGATTGTCCACACAAGAAAAGCAAGAACCTTCAGAAGAAAGATCATGATAGAAGAAAGAAAGCTATGATAGCTTCATGGAGTGATTCAGAAAATTCAAGTGAGTCTGAATCAGAAGAAGAAAATGCCAAATCTACGTTTTATGGCCAAGCATGATTACAGTTCTTAAAAGAACATTGAGGTAATGGTAAACTGTTTAATTTCATAACCTACTGAATTTGTCTCTGATTATCTAGAACAATGCTTTTAAATGAAGAAGACTATCTGAAAGAAATTAGAATTTTGAAAGAAAAGGTTCATGAGCAAGCAAAAGAAAATTTGCAGCTTGTTTGCTTAAACCAGAATCTTGAAATTTCTTAGAAGAAAACTGACAGTGATTTCAAAGCCTTGAAAACCAGTTTCAAAGCCTTGAAAACACAATTCAAGGAAGTAGTCACTGAAAACTCATCTTTGAGTGACAACATTGTTAATATGAGACATCAAGTTGATGAATTAGATAAAAAAAGGACTACTCTAACTAAAAAACTTTAAGAGTCTGAATCAATCAAAACCAAGCTTGCAGGCTAAGAATACAACTTGAACTTGATTCTAGGAGGAAGTTCCAATTCAGTTCACAAAAATGGTATTGGATATAATCCAGTTTTTCCAAGAAAGAACAATACCAGATTTGTGAAAGCTGGAAGCAAAACTTCTCCTAAGTGCCTTTACTGCAACAAAGTTGGTCATGTTAAAATGACTTGTCCTTTCAAAAGAAGAGACCCTCACATAATGAGGAACTCCTTTCCCTTCCAACTCAAAGGACAAGTTAGACAAATTTGAGTTCCTAAAGGGGTTAAACCACCTAACATGGTTGTTCCTGATTATGAATCCAAATTCCACACTTGGTCTAACATCTTTTTAAGGCAGTGATTGGTGTTTTAAGGTTGTCACCAAGAGCAAAGAGCAAAAATGGTTTATGGACAGTGGTTGCTCAAGACACATGAGTGGAAAGAGATCTTTATTCTCATAATTGAAAGAGCAATCTGAAGGTTCAATGACACTTGGTGACAAAGGCAAATGCAACATTCTTGGTATTGGAATAGTTGGTACTGATTCTAAAAACTCTATTTCTGATGTGTATCTAGTTGATGGTTTGAAATTTATCTTGCTTAGTGTATCTCACCTCTGTGAAAATGGCAACAATGTTATCTTTGACAATGATAAACGTGTGGTGCAGAATGGGAATTCTGGCAATTGCACCCTCACAACCTCTAGATCAAACAATGTTTATACTTTTCAAACTAACAAAGTTGCAGGTGAAAACTTAAAGTGTCTCAAGGCCTTAAAAGAAGATTCAAAGATTTGGCACAGAAAGTAGGGACACATTAGCTTACACACTTTGAATAAACTAGTTTCCAGAAACTTAGTAAGAGGATTACCCTCTATCAAGTTCAAATATGAAGAAGTATGCAAGGCATGTGCCCAAGGCAAGCAAATCGGAAGCTCTTTCAAGCCAAAGAACTTTGTATGTACTACTACATCCATTGAACTACTTCATATGGATCTTTTTGGTCTTATAAGGACTCTTACTCCAAAGGGTATTATATGCTTGTTATTGTAGATGATTCCTCTAGATATACTTGGTTTATGTTTCTTAAAGATAAATCAAAAGATCTCTTTGAATTTTCAAAGCTTTGTAGAGAACTTCAAACATTGAAAAACCTACCTATTGCTTCAATCAGAAGTGATCATGGTAGAGAGTTTTATCAACTAGAGTTTGATATTTTCTGTTCTAAGCATGGTATCTCTCCCAACTTCTTTGCTCGTAGAACTCCTTAACAGAATGCAGTTGTTGAAAGAAAGAACAGGACTCTTGAATACATGTCAAGAACAATGCTTCTAGAAAACAAGTTTCCAAAATATTATTGAGCAAAAGCTGTGAATACAAAAAACTATATTCTGAACAGGTGCTTGATCAGACCTATCTTGAAGAAAACTCCCTATGAGCTATTCAAAGGAGTAAAGCTAAACACTTCTTACTTCAGACCTTTTGATTGTACCTGTTTCATCCACAATAATGAAAAGGACAATCTTGGTAAGTTTGATGCAAGAAGTGATGAAGGTATTTTTCTTGGATATTCACAGACAAGCAAAGTCTATAGAGTTTATAATAAATGAAGCAAGCTTGTGGAAGAAAGTGTTCATGTTATTTTTTATGAAAGCTATGATGGTTCTTTGAGTGATGGTTTTGCAGATCTTAATCTGAACAATCATGATTCAGATACTGAAGAAGAATTCTCAAAAGGTTCAAAGGATATCTAACAGGAACAAAGAAGCCATTTTCAAGGCCTTGAAACTAAGGTTCAAAGCCTTGAAACATAACCTCCAGAAATGACAGAAGATCAGTCCAATACTTCAAGATCTCAGAGACTTGAAAAGCAACCTGGAGAGCCCTAAAACTTGGTCACCAAGAAAGAGACTCAAGTATCTCTCATCTCATCCTACTGATAACATTATTTCTGATCCAACCACTGGTACACAAACAAGATCACAGTTGAAAATTCTTTGTGGTTTTAATTCTTTTATCTCTCCTTTAGAACCTAAACTGTGAAGGAAGCCTTACAAGAAGAAGACTCGATTAAAGCAGTGCAAAGTGAACTCAATGAGTTTGAAAGGAACAAGGTTTGGAATCTGGTTCCTCCACCAAGAAATCAGTATGTCATTGGCACCAGATGGGTATCGATAAACAAATTAGATGAGAAACAACGAAGAATAAAATCAAATTCTCAATCCAATTCTCCGAAGAACACTGCACTCTCACATGCGTTTCATTTTATGTGTTCTTCTGTTCAGTAATTCATTTGTATATCTTCTAGTTTACACTTTTGGTTCTTATTCACAAGGATTGTTCAAAGTGAACAATAGAGAATTCTTAGTTAATCAGATAGCTAGAGAAGGTACTAGATAGGTGAGTGAGAACCACAAGCTGTAACAGAGTAAGGTATCTCTCTGTGCTTGAGATCTAGGGCTTAGCTGTGGATTAATAAGAATTGAGTTGAAAATCCTGCAGGGACAAGATCCCTGAGTTAGGGACGTAGGTCCAAGTGGACTGAACTCTATATATCTTGTGTCTCTTGCATTTACTTTACAATTTCATACTTAGTTTTGTTGTAGCTTTCAAACAGTTTTATTTCAAGGGTTTGAAACTCATTTCAAGGCCTTGAAATAGACTTCTTTTCTTTATACTTAACTGTTTTCATTTCAATGACTTGAAACCCAGTTCAAGGCCTTGAAATTCACTTATTCTTCACAAACTCTTTTGAAACCACTTTTCTTGCAAGTTTTAGCAAAAGTTGTCATACTCTATTCAACACCCCCTTCTAGAGTATTGATCCTTCATTTCAACCTACTGTACATCCTTTCAAAGTTGTTCTAGACAATTTTATATTTTTGAGAAAAAGTTCCAATTTTAATTGAGTTATTTTATTTATGGGAGTTGGATTATACACATAAACCAGAGAAACTTGCTCTAATACCAACTGAAACACTTTTCATAATTTCAGAAAGTTCGGAATTATGGGGTGTTTCATTAAGGAATATACTAGATTAATATATGGCTCGTTGGTGATGCCAAGATAAGAGACTTTCTCCCCTTTGGTTCGTAAAAATTGTATCTTATGATCATTGCAGTCAATAACTGCTAATAAGTTCCCGATCCAATCAATTCCTAGAATCACGTCTATACCCCCAATGTCAAACCTAATCAGAATATCTTGAATCGTACCCACAAAAAGTTTTACTCCTATCCCTTCACAAATAGTGTCACACACTCTCACTTGGCCAGACGGTGTTGCTATGGGAGTGGATATTCTAACTATCTTTTTTCAATCTTAATTTAACCGCAAATGACAATGATACAAATGAATATGATGCAACAGAATAGAATAACACAAAACAAGATTGCCCATGAATAAGGTACCTGTAACTCCATGATTCGCCTCAGCTTCAGCCCTAGTAATAACAACAATCTTTCCCACAGTCGCATTCTGAGCTCCAGCTCCTCCAGTACCAACCTCATTGTTGTTGTATGCTCCAACACTGGCATTGTTATTTACATTCCTATTTTGAGCTCTATTATTTCTCCCCAGCGTTATAGTTCTGCTGCCTACCATAACTGTTTCAACCATTTTTGTTGTAGTTGTGGTTGCCATAGTTCTTGTTTTCTTTGCAATATTGTTGGTTGCCATTCTGCTGGTTTCCATACTATTGGTTGCGACTCTGCTGGTTGCGGACAAAATTGTTATGGGTTTCCCTTGATAGTAACCCCCTTGTTACCTTGTTGGTTCCTAGCAGGTGGTGCAAATAACTCATAAGCTCTATGCCTCATTTCTTCCACATTTCATTCAATTCACGAGTTTCCTGTAAAATCCACCCATGGGTGGTTCCGTTGACATTGCCTGCAGAAGTAGCTGCGATTTTGCTAATTCCTCTTGTTCCTCTGCCTACCACGGTATTGTCGCTAGTTGTTTCCTCCATTATTGGGCTTGAACCACTTTTTTGTGCAGCTTCATTACCTCTTTTCAACTGACTGTTTCTGCCTCCCATCTTAGCTTGCTATCTTTTTCCATGGACCTCATCTTCTATTGCTTGAACTTGCCAAGTATACACGCCTCTATTACAAGCCTCATGGAGTATAGCATAAGTCATGTTCAACAAGGACTTCTGTATCTGAATATGTAGTTCAGAAATAAACTTGGAAACTTTCGCTTTCTCATCAGGTACCATATCGCCTGCAAATCTAGTCAATTCCACGAACTTCTTAATGTACTCAGCAATCGAGCAACTTCCATGTCTGACATTCATGAAACTCCTGCTATTTTTGAGAATTCACATAGTCCAGATAAAATCGTGACCCGAGTGCTTGTTGTAGAGCCTTCCAATTGAGGTTGGGTTGGACCAACAAAGCCTGTCACGATCCTTTCAACCACAAGTTCACCTCACTTTTTAGGTAAAACACTACACATCTGACTTTGCGATCCTCAGGTAATTCGACGATTTCAAGCACCTTGTCATCTCATCGATCTACTCCTCATGTTTAACCAGATCCTCATTGCCCTTAAAGCTTCTAGGATTCATGTCAGCCATTTTCTTGGCCAAGTTAGTTCAATTCGAAGCTTATTCATCATTAAAAAAAATTCACCATAATGTTGTTGTTGTTTTTGTTTTTTTTTTTGTTGTTGTTGTTGTTCTGAGCAGCCCTTTGCCGAAGATGAACTCTCCTAATGAAGTATTAGAGTGGTCTATCAGTCATTCCCCTATACTATAACATATTTCATCATCGTCTAATATATATAATGCAATAATAGTAAGAATAAGAAATAACATATAGTGTGAATATAGGTATTCAACAAAATGATTGTCACAAATCATAAAAACATGTACGTTGGATCTACATCAAATATGTTTTCTTAGTGAAAATTCTCCATGTACTGATTGGACAAGTGAAAATTACAAAATTAAGCCTGTACAGTCTCTTTTGAGTCTACTTTCATTATCGAGAATCATTAATTCAAAAGATAGGGTATAACTTTAGTTACTAAGAAAATAATGTTGTTGTCACAAAAATTATGGGCGGAAACTTCAATTTCGCAAGGTATTTAGCCCACTTTAGTTCACCCAAACGAGTATAGGCTTTGGCTCAGGTAAATCCCTTCGTGTATTCTTTCATCCCTCACACCTGAGTGAAGGGGTGTCAGTAGGTAGAAATACAGGATCAACACTCTAGAGGGGGGGGGGTTAATAAAGTATGCCAACTTTTGCTAAATTTGCAAGAAGAGTGGTTTCAAAAATAATTATACTAAGTGAAGAGTGATTCAAGGCCTTGAAATGAGTTTCAAGCTCTTGGAATGAAAAAAACTTGAAGGGAAAAAAGATAAGTCTATTGCAAGGCCTTGAAATGATTTTCAAACCCTAGAAATGAAACTTTTTTTAATGCTCCAAAAGAACTAAGTATGAAACTGAAAAGTAAATTCAAGAGACACAAGATATATAGAGTTCAGTCCACTTGGACCTACGTCTCTACCTCAGGGATCTTCTCCCTGTAGAATTTTCAATCAAAATTCTTACTAAGCAACAACTAAGCCCTAGATCTCAAGCATAGAGAGATGTCTTACTCTGTTAAAGCTTGTGGTTCTCACTAACCTATCAAGTACATGCTCTAGCTATCTGATTAACTAATAATTATCTATTGCTCACCTTGAACAATAATTGTGAATAAGAACTAGAAGTATTATCATAATGATATATAAATGAAGTTCATAAAAGAAGAACACTAGAACTGAATCTGCAGTGAGTATGTAGTGCTCTTCAGGTGCTTGGATTGAGAGAAATGAATCTGCTTCTTTCTTTCTTTTCAGTCCCTGAATGTGTTTGAGTGTTTCTTCTAATTGTCCCGCTGTATTGCTTCAGCTTTCCCTCTTTTATAGACCAGTTTGAATTGCAGATGTTCAAGATTTTCTCTTAACAAACTTCCTTATTTTGTAGCTTCAGCTTTGACTTCTCTTACAGCTTCTCAAACGGATAGTTGCTCAATATCTTCAATGGTACTGATTTGATCTTGTATAAACACGTGTTGGGAAACTTCCAAACACATCATATTGATCACAAAATCTAATCTACACAAAGTTTCCTTTCCTACAAAACTTAGGTTAGGAAATAGTTCCTCTAAAATAGAAAATAAAATCTTCCTACAAAACTAAGTCAAACAGATGGATTAGATGCAGTTTATAATGTCAAATTATTTTGTATTTCATCATCAAATATCAACTGATGAAGCACAGGGGTTTAGGAGTAGAATCATGATCAGAACCTCCCCCTAAGATTGTGCACATAAAGCATGGTCAGTTTCAAAGCTTTGAAATTTGTTTCAATGCCTTGGAATAGACTAGCTATTTCAAGCCTTTGAAACTGAGTTGAACTTACAATCTCCCCCTTCATGAAAGACAAAACTACAATCTTTGGTACTAAGTTTCTGCAAAAAAAATACTCATTAGCACATAGTATAGTAAATCATAGCACATGATATCCAAAATAAATCCAACTTATTAACTTAACTGGAACACAACAATTAACATCAACGTTCAGATAATCCTACTACTGACCAAAAACCAGGTCTCTAGTAAGGAAATAATAACCAAAATTTCTCCCCCTTTTTTACTATCATAAAAAAAGGATGAGAATATGTTGGATTAGAGTTTTGGAAAGATTTTGAGAAAATCTTTTTGAAAAGATAGAATTTTCAAGGCTTTCAATAGAATTCCAAGGCCTTAAAAAAGAAAAGAAAGAGTAGACAAGAGTTAAGGGGTCGGGTCTCCATCTCGTGGATGCTATGCATCTTCTTCCCTACTGTTTCCCTTATCATCATAATCAATATGTTCTTCTTCCTGAGCCACATTAACACCAACTTTACCTTCTCCCTCAAACAAATAAGCAGAAGTCATAGTTTCTCGAATGGCTGTCTTCTTTGATTTCTTCTTCTTGAGATCTATAAGCAGTGCTCCTGAATCTGGACTGTCAACTTCTTCTTCTTGATCTCCATCAACTGGTTCCTGAATTACTTGCTTTCCTTTTTCCTTTGCCTAAGCAGTCTCACCCTGATTTCAGTGTTCTCTGAGTAGGTACTTGGCTGAATCATCCTTTTTGGTTCCTTCTTCAACTTGAGAGACTTCTTCAGGCATATAAAACACAGTCATGCTCCTGAAGATGTTTTCAACCATTTACATCACCTGCTTCAACTCAGTTCGAAACTAATCCTTCAGGTCATCTATGTCCATCTCAATTCCATCAAGTTTTTAAAGGAACAAGGAGATATATGGGGGCTAAGAGGTTTGGCTTGAATTAGGGTTCAGGGACTTGGGTTTGAGAAACTTCTTGGAACTCAACTCTTCTTCTGTCAATTCTAAGTACAGCTTCCAAGTCTTAGCACTAGTTTTCACCACACCAATCTTCTCAAATGCTTTCTCATCAAGCATAACAAACCCAGTAGTGATAGTCTCTTCCCTATCAGTTGGAATTTCAAGGTGTTGGAAGAATGATGTGAGGAAACTGGCATATGGCAAGGGGTGTTTTCTCTGATTGGTTTGGATATATAGCTTGTGTTCCATCACAAGTTTTAGAATATCAATCTCATAACCATGCTTAACCAAATACATTAAGTACAACACCCTTTCAGTTATAAGCTCATTTGAGTGTTCCCTTGGTACCACACATCTCATCAAGATTGTAAACAAGACTTCGACTTCAAAATTTAGCACATAGTGTGTTAACAGCTTGGATGAGGTAGGGGTTTGGGTAGAAAGTACTTATTTTGCCAGTTTAAGGTCTTCACTCTTAGGAGGGTAGTTACTGGTTTCATACCTCTTTGGACAACCTAGAACATTGGCACACTCAGAGTGATCTAGTTCCATATCAATGCCAGCAACTTTGGTCTGAATCACTAGGTTCATAGATTTCTTGAGTTGTTTCATGTTTAGGTAAAAGAATCTGGTGAGTCATGGGTAGGCTATCTCTGGAGGGTTTAGAACAAACCAATGAGATGCTTTCTTCAACATTTTAATGCACTTCAGATTCATACCATTCAACATAAAAACACTGATCATACTACAGAATGAAACTGATCAGGAAGCAAATTAATCTAGCTATTGACCTCTAGCAACATGAGTAATGAACCATTTGTTTTCAAGGATTGATTTCTTACCAGTGGATTTCTTCTTCTCTGAATAGATCTGTAGTGCCTTCTCAATGTTCTCCTCTGGATCATCCTCTGTCACTTTTCCTTTTCCCATGTCTGCTCTGTCAGCCTTTTTCTTCACCTTCTTAGGGATTCCAATCAGAATCCCTTTCTATTTTTCTTGAGCAGACTCCACTATCTTCTTCTTTTGCTGGACACAGGTGTCTGATATTTCTTTGCCTTCTTATTGGGAGGAGGAGGTTCCATGCATTCTGCAGTAGGAGTCTTTGAACTTGAATCTCCACTGATGGTCTGAACCTCTTCCACAGTGGCCTTTCTTTTCTTCGCTGTACAAGCCTTTGAATCACCAGCCATTTTTTATTCTGTTAGAGGCTCTTCTAGTGGTCACTAGGGTTTGGGGAGAAGAAGAGAAAGGTAGGATAGATACGAAGGAGAGAAATAAAGAAGAAGATAACTATTAAAGAGTTTCATTTTGAAAAGGAAACTAAATATTCTTCCTAATCTTTGAATATTTTCTGAATAAAAAAGATTCAAAATTGTGTATGCCGTTGGAAACAAATGTAATAATACTATTTGGCTGAAAACGGGAATTTGAAAAATGAGGGTTAATATTGAGTAATTATCTACAAAGATAACACCCAACGTTGAAAGATCCAAATTATTGACTAACTAGCATACAGTCTTATTTTCAAGGATTTCGATTGGATTTCAAGGCCTTGAAAAGCTATATGGTTAAAGCACATAAACTCAAAGCTTTGAAAATATTTTCAAGGATTTGAAAATCAGTTCAAACCTTTGAAACACATAATACTTACCTAGTTCTCCTCCTAAACCAATGCTTCTCTATTTAGAATGCCCAATTCCGAACTTAAGGCTGAGAATCTTTCATCTGGCTATGGTTTAGTGAAGATATATGCAAATTGCATGTTAGTAGAAATACAGGATCAATACTCTATCGGGGGGGGGGTTTAATAGAGTATGTTAACTTTTGCTAAACTTGCAAGAAGAGTGGTTTCAAAAAGAATTATACTGAGTGCAGAGTGATTCAAGGACTTGAAATGAATTTCAAGCCCTTGGAATGAAAAGAGTTGAGGTGCAAAAAGATAAGTCTATTTCAAGGCCTTGAAATGAGTTTCAAACCCTTGACATAAAACTGTTTTGAATGCTGCAAAAGAACTAAGTATGGAACTGAAAAGTAAATGCAAGAGACACAAGATATATAGAGTTAAGTCCGCTTGCACCTATTTCTCTACCTCAGGGATCTTCTCCCTGTAGGATTTTCAACTCAATTCTTATTAATCAACAGCTAAGCCCCAGATCTAAAGCACAAAGAGATGCCTTACTCTGTTACGCTTGTGGTTCTCACTAACCTATCTAGTACCTGCTCTAGCTATATGATTACTAAGAATTCTCTATTGTTAACCTTGAACAATCATTGAGAATAAGAACTATAAGTATTATCAGAATGATATACAAATGATTTCCAGAAAAGAAGAACAATAGAACTGAATCTCCAGTGAATATGCAGTGTTCTTCAGATGCTTGGATTGAGAGAAATGAATCTGCTTCTTTGTTGCTTTTCAATCTCTGAATGTGTTTGAGAGTCTCTGCTAATTGTCCCTTTGTATTGCTTCAGCTTTCCCTATTTTATAGAGCAGTTTGAATTACAGATCTTCAAGATCTTCTCTAAACAAATTTCCCTATTTTGTAGCTTCATCTTTGACTTCTCTAACGGCTTCTCCAACGGATAGTTGCTTAGTATCTTAAATGATACTGATTTGATCTTGTGTAAACCCATGTTGGGAAGCTTTCAAACACAGCAAATTAATCTCATAATCATATCAACACGAAGTTTCCTTTTCTGCAAAACTTAGATTAGAAAATAGTTCCTGTGAAATAGGAAATAAAATCCCCCTGCAAAACTAAGTCAAACAGATGGATTAGATGTAGTTTATAATGTCAAAATACTTTTTCTTTCATCATAAAATAACAACTGATGAAGCACATGGGTTTAGGAGTAGAATCAAGATCAGATACCCCCCTAAGATTGTGCACATAAAGCATAGTCAGTTTCAAAGCTTTTAAAACTGTTTCGGGGCCTTGAAATAGACTAGCTATTTCGAGCCTTTGAAAATGATTTGAACTTACACTGAGTCTCATTTAGTAATCGGAAGATAGTTTAAGGTCTAAAATGCTACAGCTAGTCATTCTACAGTTTTTCCAACAAACTGCCAACTTCGGGAATTTATATCTAATTCGTCAAAGCTAACCTGGAGCTGAAATTGTTACTCTAAGTTCCCCTAGATAGCTAGTATCCATGAAGAAATTGGGAAAATAAGAAGCCTACAAAGATAATAAATATTTAGAGTCTAACTACTGCTAATTTTCACGATGCTGAATTTATAAGAAAATCTTCCAGTTATAAGTAGTACTCCTTTTCTTGGAGTTTAAAGCATATCATACTCAACAATTTAGAATAAAAAACTCGCCTTAAACTGCATCTCATAGCTCAATACAAAAACTTGAATCCTACCTCATAATAAAATCCCAAAGACGGGATCAACATATCCGTTACATGGAAAATAATCCAAAAACTTATTTTCCAAAACATGTCAAAAAATTAAAATCTAAATCTTGAAAATGAAACCACATTGTTTGTCGTCGAAACTTTTTCAAACCAAATTAAAATACAAACAAACTAGCAGAAACGTAATAAAACTACTCCGTGTCATTCTCTTCGTTCCCCACACTACCCTCTAACTCCATAAGCTCACCAACTACGTCAGGCTCTATGAGCCTTCAACAACTCCTAACAAAGCGAATTACGGTCTAAGAAGAACTCACTTTGGTACTTGTACTCCTGATAGTGGGACTATCAGTATACAGGTTTACCAAGTCACTATACTTTATATGAATCTTATGGAACATCATCCTCCTAGGTAAGGCTCGGAGCATGAAAAAATGCTTGAAGATTGGATCCCTATATCGCGGTCTATGGTTAAAATAATCTATCTCATTACATCGAGCGACAAACCGGTCATGAAATATTGATAGACGCTCACTTTCCCTCCACATGTTCACAATGGGGTGAGCTAGTGGGATGTAGACACTCTTCCTTGGTGTGGACTTATTTCTGTCAATCCAGAAAGGGAAAAATAAAAATATTATAACTATAGCCTTCACAAAATAAAGACGAGACAAGATAAGGAGCGACATTATATACTAGCAAGGCAATGTAATATTTTAAAACAAATTGAAAATATCCCAAACTCATGAAAACTCCAAATTAAATATTCATTGATAGCCAACAATACTTCATTAAATAAACAACTCAAAATTAAAATATAAAAACATTGATCTCCTAACAAACATAAAAGAGAAAATTCAAATAAATTTTAAAAGCTCTAAGAGACCACAATACAAGACTCCAATGATGCTCTCTTTTCCCTAAGCTAGCTGAAGATTGTAATGCATGTATGTAAATACGGGATCAAATACTCTAGAAAGGGGGGTGGGGTTTAATAGAGTATGGCAACTTTTGCCAAAAGAGTTGATTTTAAATAAAATGAGAGGAACATGAAGTGTTTCAAAGCTTTGAACTCTGATTAGAGGTTTTGAAATCAAAATGGACAGTTTAAAGTTTGCTGATAGTTTTCAAATCTTTGACAAGATTTCCAAATCTTTGAAATGAAACCTGTTTTGAAGCAGTTATAAAGATACGAACAGTACTGAAATGCAAGACAAAGAACATAGGGATTTTTACGGAGTTCAGTCCTCAATGACCTACTCTTCGCCCGAGGGATCTTATCTTTCCAAGATTTCAACGGACTTCTTATTTATCAAAATCTAAGCCCTAGATTTCAGACAAAGGGAATTGCCTTACTGCCTCTGGTTCTTCATAACCTATCTACTACTCGCTCTAGCTAACCAATACAATCAGAATACTCCGTTGTTCCTCTTGAACAACTCACGAGCACAGATGATTAAATAGTATATTAAAATTATATAAAAATTAATCTCAAAAGAAGAACACTGTGAACACAGTTTAAGCACTGAAACCTGAAGTGTTCTTCAGGAAATTGAAATGGATTGAATGAGTGTGTAATCTTCTTCTGATGATGCTTGTCAATTCATGAGTGTATGAATCTATGTATAATGAGTAAGTTCTTTTCTGTCAATTTGAATTTCAAAATATAAAGGAAGTCTTCAATATAAATTCCTAAAATTCCTCCGGAGATAATTGACCATCAACAGCTTGCTACAACGGCTAGCTGCTTAATTTCTTTAGTGGTTTTGATCTGATCTTCTATCTGCAAACTAAAGTTAAGTCCAGACAACCTTCCATAACAATAGCACTGAATCTGCGGACATTGATTGCCACTTATGCATCTTTGTAAATAAGGAAACATGGCTAAACCTGCAGCATAGAATTATCTAGTGATTTCTGCACAATGAATTATGTAAATAACGATATTAAGGCATGATATAACACAATATTAGTTTGTCATTCATCATTTGTTATGGCAAGATCAAGTGTAGAAGGTTAGATATGAATAGGAGTAAGAACTCCCCCTCTGTTCATGCTATGCAGGGCAGTGCAGTTACAAGGATTTGAACCTGTTTTCAAAGCTTTGAAAACATCTGTGAGCTTACAAACTCCCCCTTGATGAAAGACAAAACCATTAATCTGGTTGATCTCTACTCCTTCAAGATATAGACATTAGCTGCTTAGC
The DNA here is from genome assembly GCA_023055425.1 of Linanthus parryae. Lineage (NCBI taxonomy): Eukaryota > Viridiplantae > Streptophyta > Magnoliopsida > Ericales > Polemoniaceae > Linanthus > Linanthus parryae. The sequence goes on along the minus strand of JALGPY010000011.1, from coordinate 25,048,161 downwards.
AAAAAAAATTATACAAGATAAAAACTAAATAACATTACTAACAGTTATGAAAGCTGAATCAAAATCAAACAAAAGACTTAAACACTTAAGCAGTTCATCCACAGATCCGAAAACTAGATTTCCCTAAAACCATAGAACATCCTGAAACACCACCTAAATTTTTCCCCTTTTTGACTTTCATAAAAAGAGTGAGAAAATGGTTGATAAACCTTATTTTGAAAAAACTGAGTGGTTAAGGATTTATGTTTAGAAAACTTCTTGACCTTCATCTCTTCAGTAGACAACTCAGAGTAGAACTTCCATACTCCCTCCCTTGTTTTCACAATTCCAATTATTTCAAAAGACTTTTCATCCATAAATCGAAAACCAGTACTGATTATCTCTTCCCTATCAACAGGGATCTCCATATGGTGAAAGAAAATTGAGAGGTTGGCATAGGGTAGTGGATGTTCCTTGTTCTTGGTACAGCTATACAGCATGTTTTCCATTACAATAGTTGGCAGATCAATCCCATACACATGCATCACTAAATATATCAGATACAACACCGTATCTGTGAGCAATTCCTCAGAGTTTTCTTTTAGATTCACACACCTCATCAGGATAGTAAATAAAATGTTGGCTTCAAAAGTTAACATAGAATGAGTTTACTGCTTTGAGGTAGTGTCTACATTAGGCAAAAAGAAATCTTCCTTAGCCATCTTCTGTATTGTACCTCTTTGGACAACCTGGCATTAGTAACTCAACATGATCTAACTCCATCGCCATACCAGCTACCTTAGATAAAACAATTAAACTCAAAGTATCCACTTGTTTTAGATTCAGGTAAAAGAGTCTTGTACGCCAAGGGTATGCAACTTCCAAGGGGGTTTAGGATTTTCCAAAGAGAACTCTGTTTCAATCTCCTGATACACTCCGAATCCATACCTCTTGCAACATGATTGATAAACCATTTCGAATAAATAGATCTCTTACCAGAAGTTGTTTTCTCTTCAGAGTAAACTTGAATTTCCTTCCCTTTGTCCTTTTCTAAGACCTGAATTTCATTTCCCCTTGTCCTTCTTTGAAACCTGTATCTCCTTCCCCTTGTCTGAATTCTGAGGAGTCTTGTCCTTCTTAACCTTCTTTGGACTTCCAATCTAAATGTCTTTCTATTTACCAGAATAGGCTACTAGATTTGTATTCTTCTAGTTGTAAACAGTAAACTAATATTCATTATCCTTATTTCTTTTCTTCATATTCAGAGGAGGAGAGGGTTGTTGAGAAGCACTAACAGTCCTAGAACTGGAGCTAGTAATGATGGTTTGAACCTCTTCTTCTACATATTTGCTTTTCTTCCTTCTGTTCTTCTTTGAACTTCCAACTGCCATCTTGATTCTTTGAGATGATCACCGTGAATCCATAGGTGTAGGGTTTAAGAAGGAGGGGCAAGAAAGATAAAAGGAAACTAGATATTCCCTAATCTTTTAAGGAAAGAAAAATTTATTCGAAATTCAAACTCGTTTGTGATGGAAATAAACTTTATTCAAAAATAAAAAAAAAAATTAATAAGGTAAAAATGATGTTAGGCAATTATCTAAAGACATAATTGTAGGGTTTTGATGCAGGTAAGGCAGCGCAGTAACAAAAATTTAATTCCAGATCAAAGCCCTCCACAGATTGCAGGGAAGCAATCATAACGTGATAAGGTAAGAACGTTTGTATACCTTAGTTGGTTGTGTGATCAGAACATATAGAAATGTCCACGTCTCTACGGTATCCACACCTTGGATTGCAAATTGGATTCCTCTTCCACGTCTAGTGCTAGCTATGCGGAGAAGAAGGCAGAAGGATCATGCGAAACGGAATACAAGAATGTATGCCACACTTTGGCCGACGTCAACAAAAGGGGCCGAACGGGTTGGCTTCGGCCTTCCTTGTCTTTCTCTCCTTGCTTTGTTATTCCTCACAATAATGACTCTTGTGTGGAAAACAAGCTAGGGTTGCCCTTATATAGTTAAGAACTCTTTATTAACTACATATTTTCCCCAATAGAAATGCTGCCGATACAAGGATTAGTCCACCTTACAAATTAGTCATACTAACTTTGATTGTGGTTGCGCTTTGATCCTTTTGATTAATTAGTCCTACTAATTAACATCCATATCAAGTTCAATCCATACGGTGCCAGATCCTGTAGGTTCCTACTTAGTTGGCAGCACCAATTACAAAAATAGAGCAGTGTCCCTGCAACACATCTATGCCAACTAACTAACAAAAATAGTCAGTGATCCAACAAACCATGTGCCCGATGTTACCATGTTGTATTTATCCCTTTGTATCCATATCCGGATTGGACACGAGACATAATTGTAGCACTCGTGTATCCAATCCATAGATTCTCGATCCTCAGAATAAGCTTACCTATAGAGATAACATCAATATCCTATATTGATTTATCTGAGTCTGGCCACTCATTCCATAAGTGCTACCCTTCGAGTGGTAGTGGATATTTAATCCAATGATGTAGGGGAGACAAGTCCTCTCTACATCACTACCATCTCTGATCTTGCTTCCTATCATGCAAGATTACTATCTTTACAGCTACCCAGTTACGGCGTAACGTTGATAATATCAAAACATGATATTTCAGAACTAAAGAATCTAGTGACTTCATGTCTAAGGATTACAACACCTTTATCACTATGAGAAGCACTTGTGACATTGACATATTATTTGTAGCATTCTCGTGGTGGGTCAATCTACTATGCCATTACTCCTAATGCATACCCATGTGTTAGACTTGATTTCTCCATATCAATCTACCCACATACTAGTCTATAGTGATCTTCCAAGTAATCAATTTAATAGACTAGGGATATTTAAGTTAACAACAATGCAATCTAAGGACTTCATTTTTTTAAATATCTCCATAAATAATAAATGAATATTCTAGCTAAAACATTTTTCATACTAAATATAGATTGCCTCTAGGGCATCTACTCCAACAATAACACACAGCCTTAGAGATCCAATAATTGACTATATAGTGTACTAATTTATTTTCAAGGCTTTGAAAAGGGTTTCAAGACCTTGAAAAGTTGTAATACTGCACACAAAATTTTCAAAGCTTTGAAAGGCTTTTCCAGGATTTGAACAACTTTCCAAAACATTGAAACAAATATAACTTACCTGATGCTCCCCCTAAACCAGTTCTTCCCTACTTAACATGCCAAGTTATAATATCAAGGATATGAATCTATCATGTGGCAGTGGTTTATTGAAGACATCTTCAAATTGCATATTAGTATGCACAAATGGAAGTGATACATCACCTTTCTCCACATTATCTCTAATGAAGTGATGCCTGACATCAATGTGCGTGGTCCTTGAATGTTGTATTGGAATCTTTTAAATTGATATGGCACTAGTGTTGTCAAATTTGATGTGAATATCGGTGAAGTCCTAACCTGAACTCTCATCTATTGGGCTATCCACAGCAATTGTGAGAAACAAGCTCCGGTTTCTATGTATTCATCTTCTGCTCTTGATAAAGCTACTAAATTTTACTTTTTAGAATGCCTGCTTATCAAGGGTGCTCCAAGGAATTGGAAACACCTGTAGTTCTCTTTCTATCAACTTTATAACCTGTAAAATCAGCGTCATAATATCCACACACAGAGAAGTTAAACCTTTTAGGATACCAAAGCCATAATTCTTCGGTACCATTGAGATATCTGAAATTGTTTTTGACAGCAACTAAGTGTGACTCTTTAGGATCAGTTTGGAATCTAGCACACATACAAACACTAAACATAATGTCTGGACTACTTGCAATACGATATAGCAGTGAACCAATCATACATCTGAACTCTCTCTTGTTCACACTCTTACCATTTTGATCTTTGTATAAGAATAATGTAGAACTAATGGGATTTTTGGTTACCTTAGATTGAGACATATTATACATGTTCAGAAAATCCTTGGTGTACTTATTCTGATGTATAAATATTCCTTCCTTCATTTGATGTATATGAAGTCCAAGAAAGAAATTTAGCTCTCCCATCAAGCTCGTCTTAAATTCTCTTGTCATATGACTAGAGAAATCCTTCGAAATAGAATCATTAGTAGAACCAAACAGAATATCTTCAATATATATCTTTACTACTAAAATGTCTTTCTCATGTGTCTTTATGAAAAGAGTTTTGTCAACTAAGCCTCTTTTAAAACCATTTCATGTAAAAACTTTGACAATATTTCATACCAAGCTCTTGGAGCTTGTTTGAGACCATAAAGAGCTTTGTCAAGCTTATAAAAATGATTTTTGGAAACTCGTCATTTTCAAAATCAGGAGGTTGAGAAACATAAACTTCTTCGTCAAGATAACCATTCAGAAATGCACACTTAACATATTTTAAAAAGTTTGATGTTCTTATGAGATGCAAATGCAAGTAAGATGCTTATTGTGTCTAACCTGGCTACAGGAGCAAAAGTCTCCTCATAGTCTATACCTTTTTCCTGGTTGTAGCCTTGAGCTACTAGTCTTGCCTTATTCCTAATAACCACACCATTTTTATCCACCATGTTCCAGTAACATACTGGTCTTTGGGAGGAGGAACTAGATTCCAGACATTGTTCCTCTCAAATTCATTTAGCTCACTTTGCATTGCAATGATCTAGTTTGATTCTTGTAGTGCTTCCTTCCCTTTCTTAGGTTCTACAAGAGACACAAAACCATTAGAAGCACACAAGTTCTTTAACTAAGATCTTGTTTATGTAACAGTGGTTATCAGAAATGATGTTTTCTACTGGATGTGATGATAGAAATCTGAACTTCTGTCTTGGTGTCCAGGGTTCTGGTTCTCCAGGAATCTTTTCAAGGCCTTGAGAACTTGATTTAGTGGCTTGCCAACTCTGTGTGTCACAGGGATCTGTTTCAAGGCTTTGAAAATATCTTCTTTTTTCTTGCAAGTCAGTCTTAGAACCATTCTCTTGATCTGCATCATCTCCTGACTCATGCTTGTTCAGATTAAAATCTGCAAAAGTTTCACTCAAAGAACCATCATTGCTTTAATCAATTATAAAATGAATACTTTCCTCAACAAGCTTGATTCTCTTATTTTAAACTCTATAAGCTTTGCTAGTTGTGCGCACAGGAAACCCTCGGAGAGATCCAAGTGTGAACCTCATGTAGAGAATAGGAACACAGAGAGATGTAGGGTGTGTTTAGGGAGAAGGTAACCACTGGTAGCTGCTCGAGAGAGAGATAGTAGGCTGAGAGAGAGTAGGTTTCTTAGAGTCCCAAGAGTTGAGATGTATCGGTCTGTACTCAGTGTTCTAATAGAAAGCTAACGATCCTATATATAGTGGGGAAGTTACCGTTGAGGGGATTAATGCACCATAAATGGCGGCTTAATGATAGACCCCCAACGGCACGGTGGACCATGTATATAGGAACTGTTACGTATATGTCCGCAAGTATCGGAGACCGTTATGAGATCACCCGCATTTATGGGACACGTAAGCCTAGAACCTGTCAGTCAATTACCAGAGGTCGCGCGCGAGCTTGGTTGTCGCCCACGCGCGACGGGCCTTACCCTAGCCTCCAAACCACTAAGTCCCTACAGGTCCTGTGTTGGTACGCGAGAGCCCTGTCTCGCAGCCCCCACGCAGATAAGCATAGGTATTTATCCGGTGTGTATGGAGCAAAACTGGGTTTGCCGGATTGCTGCCATGTGGATGTGATTTGCTACTCCAGAAAGCACCATCTACATTATTCCCCTTTTGCGCGAATGTCACGCGCGCGTCTGTTATGCACTCGCACAAAATCAGTCGTGCGTGAGCCTCGCGCAGATTCTTTGTATTTTGAACTAGAATCCCAATAGCCCCAGTCATAGCCATGATTTCCTAGGGTTTGGGGAGCGCCGTTTAGCATCTGGCGAAGCGTGATCACTGTAGAGTTAATCAACTGTCACCCTATTTCGCCTATTTTTGAGGCAAGGATAGCTGATAGGTCGTCAATTTGGCCGGATTCCGAAGCGTCGCTGACTCAACAGGCGTCAGTAGTCGTGACTCTTCATCCTGAAGGATTATTTAAATCCTTTTCTCTCTTCAATGAGAACTTTTTCCATTGTTGTTGCTTCCGAGTTTGTATGCATCAGAGAGAGAACCCTCATATTGAAGCAGAAACCTTCGATCAAGTCTTTGATCAACTCGTTGACGCCTTTTCTTAAGCGATCCAAGCTCTTAATCGTCAACACGGTGAGTGTTTATAACTTTTTGACATTTCCAAGTCCAATTTTGCAGATACTCTTTTCCCACTTTTTTTCTTTCCTCTTGCATGTCGTTGGTCTGTAATCTGCTGTTTTACGTTCATAGAACTGGACCGAAAGACATCAAACAGGGAGACCGTTGATGTGCAGGAGCTTCCCAATGAACTTTGGTGCAAGGCTCCTTATCTGGGAGGCGATGACTTTTACGTGGCTACGATCAAGGCCTCTACGCTCCGAGCGTCCTCGTTAAATGATGCTCTACAGCTCGTGCGTGAACTAGTGAGGTCTGACTGGGACCTGGCTAATACTGAAGATGTTCATCATCTTGGTCTTGAAGCTGGTTTGTTTGGTTTCACCGATATTCTTCCACAAGATTTCATGGAGGAACCTGACTGGATGGAGGAGTGGATAGTGTTGGAATAGATGCCCTAGAGGCAATCGTAGATTTAGTATGAACAATGGTTTTTGGCTAGAATATTCATTTATTATTTATGGCGATATTTAATATAATGAAGTCCTTAGATAAATTGTGTTATTTATCTTAAATGTCCCTAGTCCATTATATTGATTAATAGGACAATCAAATATAGACTAGTATGTGGGTAGATTGATATGGAGATATCAAGTCTAACACATGGGTATGCATTAGGAGTAATGGCATACTGGATTGACCCACGACGAAAAGGATACATTATATTATGTAAAGTCACAATCGCTTTTCGTAGTGCTAATATTATTGCAATCCTTAGACTTGAAGTCACTAGATACTCTAGTTGTGAAATATTGCGCTTTGATGTTATCAAACGTTACACCGTAACTGGGTAATCATAAAGGTGGCTATCGGGCGTGATAGGAAGCAAGCTTAGAGATAGTAGTGATGTAGATAGGATTTGTCCCTCCTACATAATAGGGGTAAATATCCACGGCCACTCGAGGGATGAGGCTTATTGAATGTCTGGCCAGACTCAGATAAATTAATATGGAGATATTAATGTTATCTGCAAGCATAAGCATATTCCCAGGATCGAGAAACTATGGATTGGATATACGAGTGTGACTAGTTATGTCTCGTGTCCAATCCGGATATGGAGACAAAGGGATAATGCAATATGACATATTGGGCACAAAGGTTTGTCGGGATCACTGACTATTTCTATTGGTTGGGTTGCATGGATGTGTTGCTAGACACCGCTCCATGTTAGTAATAGTTACTACCAACTATATAGAAACCTATGGGGTCACACGTCAAATAGAGTAGAGCTAGATTTGGGATTAATTAATATGGATTAATTAATAGAAGGATCATTGTGCAACACCTTGCAAACTTAGTAGGACTAATTTGCAAGGAAGGGAATAGTTCTAGTCCTACTAGAACAAGAAAACTCTTTTATGGAAACAACAAGGAGTTGTTGGAGTATATAAAGGAGGCTCTAGCTTCCTTCCCACACATGAGTTATTAGTCATAACACACAAAGAGTGGGAGAGAGAAAAAGAGAGAGCAAGACAAGAGCTAGGGCCGAAACCCTAGCCCCGTCCGCCCCCCTTACCCGACGGCAAGAAGGGAGGCCGCCCCTCCTTCGTTGCCTTGTTGCTTGGTTGCTTTGATCTTCATCCCTCTTCCTCCAAGGTTCAAGCTAGCACTTGATTGAAGGAAGAATCTAGATCTCACCTCTAGACGTGGATCAACCGTAGAGACGAGGACATCATTCTTCGTGTGATCTCACAAATCAAAAGGTACACATCTTCTATGTCCTTAATCATGTTATGATGTCTCTTCCTGTGATCCTTGGTGGGCTTTGAGTAGGATTAATTTTTGTTATTCCGCTGCGTTACCTACGTCAAAACCCAACAGTGGTATCAGAGCCACAGGTCGTAGAGCATAACATGATATTATGTGTTTACGATTTCAGTTCATACACCGTATTATTGTTTATTACGCGAAAACTGAAAAATTGGCATAGTAGATGCAATATTGAATTTGATTCAATAAAACAAGACCCAATTTAACACTGGATGTTAGAATTGGTGAGTTTAATCACATATGATATGAATAATTGGGTTCTTGAAAAATTAGGGTTCATGGGCACATGATTGAAAAGGGGTTTTCAATTATGGAAACAAAATTATGGAATTAAATCCATAAGGAAACAACCTTGCTTGGGCAACAAGGAAGGAGGAAGGGGACTAGGGCCGAAACCCTAGCCGCCCGCCCCTCCCTTGGGCGCCAAGCAAGGCCGCGGCCCCCTTAGGCTTGCGGCGGTCCTAGGGTTCGGGCCACTTGTTGGCTTGGACCCTTTGGACCGTTGTGAAACCCTAGTTACCCAATTTTATTAAAATTAAACAAGCGCGTTAAAAATTGGTTTTAACTGTATTATGTGCTTTATTGCATGGTGGATGGATATGGCCTAGGATTGTGGATGTTTATTGTTTTGTGGTTTGGTTTACGGCCTGCGAGCTGATCAAATTAATGTAATAATTAATTAAGTTTTACGGCCTGCGAGTCGTTCTTTTTCTCCTCGACATGTGAGGCTTTTATTATTTATTTATTCTAGATGTTAGGCTAGAATTAGAAATATTTAGTTGATAGCCAAGAGCATGGAGAAGAAGACCGGAGAACCAAAGGAGCCAAAAGACATCCCTAGGCGCGCAGCTATGGTGGAGCACATGGAGATGAGCTCGGCACTTTAGGGCAATTAGATATTATCATTGGCTTGATAATATCATTAGTCTAGAGGCCATATCCATGCCACGTTTTTTTTATTTTATTTTGTGGATGTTTATTATTCATGCCTTGTTATTTATTTTGTGTGTATGGCGCTACAAGCAAAACGATAACAAGATAATAATAAACAAGGTTGGTCTTTTATTGTGGATAGCCCAATCCAAATAAGTAGACCATGTTGATAAAGATCAACCAAACAAGTTAAAAGAAATCCCTCAATTAAATATTGCGTTTTGCCTTCTCTTGCCAAAACACCCTTCATGATCGTGGATTATTAAAATTCGGGCTTGCCAAAGCAAGGCGATTTTAATTTTTCATGATGTGTTGCGGACGACGCAAGCTAGTAATGCGTGTATGTTGAAAACAAGAGGTTGGACGCAACTAGGCAAGAATCAATTGGATTGATGAGCTTAGAGGCATGACAATTAGGAGTTATCCAATTGGATAAAGAATAAAAGGAATTTATTCACCTAATTGGACCAAGAGTTGCATGGGATGCAATTGGAATGGTTCCTACCTAAATAACCAATTCTTGGGTGACTTGCCAAAGCAAGCTCAAGAAGAACTGAAATAAGGATCTTGGACCCACTAGAAAGTATAAAGATATTTTCCGCTTTAATGGTGAGGGCTATTAAACCGAGAAAAATAGTGGGAGCTATATTTGATGATCTAGCCATTGTTAAATATAGTCAAATTGTTCAAAATACTAAAATTGCATATTTCTCGTTTTTGTAGAATTCCAAATGGCAAACAACAACGCATCGAGTTCATCCCTACGATCTGTCCTTGAGAAGGATAAATTGTCTGGAACAAATTTCCTTGACTGGTACAGAAACTTGAGAATTGTCCTCAAGCAAGAAAAGAAGCTGTACGTCTTGGACACTCCAATTCCAGACCCACCACAAGATGAGTCTCTATTAGCGGAAGTAAGGGCACGTCAGAAACATATTGATGATTCTAATGACGTGACTTGCCTCATGCTTTGTACCATGACTGGTGAGCTTCAGAAGCAACACGAGAACATGGAAGCCTATGATATGATCATACACTTGAGACAATTGTTTCAGGAACAGGCAAGGCATGAGCGCTATGAAGTGTCTAAAGCATTGTTCAAAAGTAGTCTTGCAGAGGGGAATCCAGTAGGCCCTCATGTACTCCGAATGATCGGGTACATAGAGAACCTTGAGAGACTGGGGTTCCCACTCGGCCAGGACTTGGCGACTGATCTCGTCTTGCAATCGTTGCCTGACAGTTATAATCAGTTCATTATGAACTATAATATGAATGAGATCAACAAGTCTTTGCCAGACCTATTGAACATGCTAAAGACAGCTGAGCAAAGCATCAATAAAGGCAAGGGCAAAGCCATAATGATGGTGCACAAGAAGAAGGGCAAGTCAGTTGCATCTACTTCAAAAGGAAAACGCAAGAAAGTTGCGAAATCCAAGGATGCCCTAAAGCCTAGTGGAGGTGTGGCTAAAGGTGAATGTCACTACTGCAGCCAGCCGGGTCACTGGAGGAGGAATTGCCCTAAATATCTGGAGGATAAGAAGCTTGGAATAGTGATTCCACCACCACCAGGTATTTATGTTATAGACGTCAATCTATCTATTTCATCATCCTGGGTATTGGATACCGGATGTGGTTCTCACATTTGTCGTAATGTGCAGGATTTGAAAAGAAGTAGAAGATTGCGAAAAGGGGAGATAGACTTGCGCGTCGGGAATGGAGCAAGGGTTGCTGCATTAGCTGTAGGCGTTTATGAGCTATCTTTGCCTTCTGGACTTATTTTAGAATTAGACAATTGCTTTTATGTGCCTGCTATGAGCAGAAACATTATTTCCATTTCTTGTTTGGACGAGAAAGGTTTTTCTATTTCAATAAAGGACAAGTGTTGCTCCATTTATTTTAATAGTATGCACTATTGTAGTGCGCATTTGTCTAATGGATTGTATATCCTTGATCTAAATAATCCAATCTATAAAATAAGTACTAAAAGGATTAAAACTAATGATTTAAATCCTACATATCTATGGCACTGTCGTTTAGGCCATATAAATGAGAAACGCATATCTAGACTCCATAAGGATGGACTTCTAGACTCATTTGATTTGGAATCATATGAGACATGTGAATCTTGTTTATTGGGAAAAATGACAAAGTCCCCTTTCAATAAGAAAGGCGAGCGGACTAGTGAGTTATTGGCACTCATACATACTGATGTATGCGGACCATTCCCCACGCCTGCCAGAGGTGGTTATACCTACTTCATCACATTTACTGATGATTTCAGTAGATATGGATTTGTATACCTTATGAAGGCCAAATCCGAATCCTTTGAATTGTTCAAAGAATTCAAGAGTGAAGTAGAGAAGCAACTTGGCAAAAGTATTAAAGCTTTACGATCGGATCGTGGAGGAGAATACTTAAGCCAAGAGTTTGATGAGTATCTTAGAGAGTGTGGGATAGTATCCCAGCTCACTCCACCCGGAACACCACAATGGAATGGTGTATCTGAGAGGAGGAATCGCACTCTATTGGATATGGTGCGATCTATGATATCTCAAACAGATCTTCCGATATCCTTTTGGGGACATGCTCTAATGACTGCAGCTTTTACCATTAACCGTGTTCCATCCAAATCAGTCATGAAGACGCCATATGAGATATGGACTGGGAGGCGTCCCATAGTGTCTTTTATGAAGATTTGGGGCTGCGATGTCTATGTAAAGCGTTTACAAACAGACAAGCTCGGGCCTAAAGCGGATAAGTGTAAGTTTGTGGGATATCCTAAGGAGACTAAAGGATATTACTTCTATAACCCTACCGAAAACAAAGTGTTTGTTGCTCGGACCGGCGTGTTTCTAGAAAGAGAACTGGTCTCTAAAGAAGCAAGTGGGAGGGTTGTAGAACTTGAAGAAATTCATGAACCACAAACCACTGAACCAATAATGGAACATGAACAGGAACCACAAGAAGTTGTGGAAGAGCCTGTTCAGGTAACACAGGAACTCCGTAGATCAGGAAGAGTGCGTCATGAGCCAGAGAGGTATGGACTTCTCGTGACTGAGCCCGATGACGTACCACTCATGGATGATGAGCCTGCAAACTATGGAGAAGCCATGAATGGCCCAGACTTTAAGAAGTGGCTAGAAGCCATGAGATCCGAAATGGATTCCATGTACACCAACAAAGTATGGACTTTGGTGGAACCACCCGAAGGGGCTCGACCCATAGGGTGCAAGTGGGTCTTCAAGAAGAAGACCGACATGGATGGCAAGGTAGTTGCCTATAAGGGGCGATTGGTGGCCAAAGGTTATAGACAGATTCATGGTATTGACTATGATGAGACCTTTTCACCAGTCGCCATGACTAAATCCATTCGAATCATACTTGCTATTGCAGCATACTACGACTATGAGATTTGGCAAATGGATGTCAAAACAGCATTCCTTTATGGGAACCTCCTTGAGGATGTGTACATGACACAACCAGAGGGTTTTGAGGATCCAGAGAATGCCAATAAAGTCTGTAAGCTGCTAAGGTCCATTTATGGATTGAAGCAAGCTTCTAGAAGCTGGAATCGACGTTTTGATGACGCGGTCAAAGAGTTTGGCTTCATCAAGAACGAAGATGAGCCTTGTGTTTACAAGAAGGTTAGTGGGAGCTCTATAGTATTTCTGGTCTTGTATGTGGATGACATACTAATCATTGGCAATGATATTCCTACTCTGCAATCTGTTAAAGATTGGCTAGGAAAGTGCTTTGCGATGAAAGACTTAGGAGACGCAGCCTATATACTGGGTATAAAGATCTATAGAGATAGATCTAAAAGGTTGCTTGGCCTAAGTCAGAGTACATATATTGACAAGGTGTTGAAGAGGTTCAACATGCAAGATTCCAAGAAGGGATTCTTGCCCATGTCACATGGAGTCACTCTTTCCAAGAATGACTGTCCCTCCAACGAGATGGAGAAGGACCGCATGAGTAGGATACCATATGCTTCGGCCATAGGATCCATCATGTACGCCATGCTATGTACTAGACCAGACGTATCATACGCGTTGAGTATGGTGAGCAGATATCAGTCCAATCCGGGTGAGAGTCACTGGATTGCTGTCAAGAACATCCTAAAGTACTTGAGAAGAACTAAGGATGTGTTCTTGATATATGGAGGAATGGAAGAGCTAAGTGTAAAGGGTTACACTGACGCAAGCTTCCAAACCGACAAGGATGATTACAGATCGCAGTCTGGATACGTGTTTTGCCTGAATGGAGGAGCTGTGAGCTGGAAGAGTTCCAAGCAAGGCACAGTTGCTGATTCTACAACAGAATCTGAGTACATTGCTGCTGCGAAAGCAGCAAAAAGAGGCAGTATGGATAAAGAAGTTTATCACTGAGCTCGGTGTGGTCCCTAGCATAGTGGATCCCGTAGAGTTGTACTGTGACAACTCTGGGGCAATCGCACAGGCAAAGGAACCAAGATCGCACCAAAAGTCAAAGCATGTACTTAGGAGATTCCATCTTATTCGTGATATGATCGATCGAGGAGATGTGAAGATATGCAAGATTCTGACAGATGACAATGTGTCAGATCCGCTCACGAAACCTCTTGCGCAGCAAAAGCATGAAGGGCACGCCAGATCTATAGGCATACGAGATGCGCCGGATTGGCTCTAGTGCAAGTGGGAGACTGTTGGAATAGATGCCCTAGAGGCAATCGTAGATTTAGTATGAACAATGGTTTTTGGCTAGAATATTCATTTATTATTTATGGCGATATTTAATATAATGAAGTCCTTAGATAAATTGTGTTATTTATCTTAAATGTCCCTAGTCCATTATATTGATTAATAGGACAATCAAATATAGACTAGTATGTGGGTAGATTGATATGGAGATATCAAGTCTAACACATGGGTATGCATTAGGAGTAATGGCATACTGGATTGACCCACGACGAAAAGGATACATTATATTATGTAAAGTCACAATCGCTTTTCGTAGTGCTAATATTATTGCAATCCTTAGACTTGAAGTCACTAGATACTCTAGTTGTGAAATATTGCGCTTTGATGTTATCAAACGTTACACCGTAACTGGGTAATCATAAAGGTGGCTATCGGGCGTGATAGGAAGCAAGCTTAGAGATCGTAGTGATGTAGATAGGATTTTTCCCTCCTACATAATAGGGGTAAATATCCACGGCCACTCGAGGGATGAGGCTTATTGAATGTCTGGCCAGACTCAGATAAATTAATATGGAGATATTAATGTTATCTGCAAGCATAAGCATATTCCCAGGATCGAGAAACTATGGATTGGATATACGAGTGTGACTATTTATGTCTCGTGTCCAATCCGGATATGGAGACAAAGGGATAATGCAATATGACATATTGGGCACAAAGGTTTGTCGGGATCACTGACTATTTCTATTGGTTGGGTTGCATGGATGTGTTGCTAGACACCGCTCCATGTTAGTAATAGTTACTACCAACTATATAGAAACCTATGGGGTCACACGTCAAATAGAGTAGAGCTAGATTTGGGATTAATTAATATGGATTAATTAATAGAAGGATCATTGTGCAACACCTTGCAAACTTAGTAGGACTAATTTGCAAGGAAGGGAATAGTTCTAGTCCTACTAGAACAAGAAAACTCTTTTATGGAAACAACAAGGAGTTGTTGGAGTATATAAAGGAGGCTCTAGCTTCCTTCCCACACATGAGTTATTAGTCATAACACACAAAGAGTGGGAGAGAGCAAAAGAGAGAGCAAGACAAGAGCTAGGGCCGAAACCCTAGCCCCGTCCGCCCCCCTTACCCGACGGCAAGAAGGGAGGCCGCCCCTCCTTCGTTGCCTTGTTGCTTGGTTGCTTTGATCTTCATCCCTCTTCCTCCAAGGTTCAAGCTAGCACTTGATTGAAGGAAGAATCTAGATCTCACCTCTAGACGTGGATCAACCGTAGAGACGAGGACATCATTCTTCGTGTGATCTCACAAATCAAAAGGTACACATCTTCTATGTCCTTAATCATGTTATGATGTCTCTTCCTGTGATCCTTGGTGGGCTTTGAGTAGGATTAATTTTTGTTATTCCGCTGCGTTACCTACGTCAAAACCCAACAGATAGAGTATATCCTTAGTAATTACGCAAACGATCTTAATCGTGCTAATATCTTCCATGTCGTCCACGCCACCAAAGGTCGCCATATTTGGACTGATAGTGCCATGCTACATGCACTGTTTTCCCGGTATTCGAAAAGGACATATACTTTCCATTTTTTTGACTTCGAATTCGCGCCTACTTTGGAGGACGTAGAAGTCTTGCTCCATCTTCCAGGCATGGGGAATCTCGATCCTTTGGCCCCTCTGACCGATCCGGACGAGCTCCAGCTTTTCGAGGATATGAAGGTCTTTATCGCCGATATGAGGAGAGCTGCTTTGAGATGGAAGCTAGGCGCGACCAAACCTTGTGAAACATTCTTTCGTGCATCCTCCAGCTCAGAGAATAGTTGGTCGAAGTGGGTGATGTATTTCTTTAAGGATTACGTCGAACCGCACGTAGCTCGCGAGTGGCGAGGCCAAGATCCGGAAGCCATTATTGGTGTTAAAGGAAAAGGGTTCCATTTAACTTTTTTTGGCTATCTTTGTGTGTGGTTTTCACATTATCGTATAGATTGGTTTCCTCGTGACTGCGTTTTTACGCATGTTCTCGCACTTGCCGTGAGATTGTCACTTGGACAAAAAATAGCCTTAGGACCTCTTGTCTTAGGTTCTTTGTATCATCGCCTTGACCTGGAAGTGACACATGCTGAGCAATCACAGGGAAGGGTTGACGTTAGAACCTTTGTTAACACTGCATTTTTGTCCATGTGGGCCTTTGAGATATGGCCCACGTATGACCCTATTCCTGTCGATGTGGAGCTACGAAATACTACCAATGCCATCAGAATTTTCCTCTTTCCCTGAGCATGGCTTTAGTGCAACACAAAGGATCCCTAGCACTCCTTTGCCTTGACATCCGACGATGTCTGTTGCTTCGATCCCAGACCCTATGTCTCTCGGTTGGAGGACGAAATTATAGATTTCTGGGAGGATTTCTATCCTGAGGAGTATTTAGTACATACTCCCAAGAATGTAACCAAAAAAGATTGGGTCTTTAGCAGGTTTGTTAACTGGGTTCGAAGAGGACATCTACCCGCTTTGCCAAAGTATGTGCCTTACTCCGAAATATTTAATGATTACAAACGCATTACGGTCTTTTTTTTATCCCGTTCGCGTAAGTCCTCAATTTGGTTACGATGCTGTCGCACCTCCGCTATGGTCTGACTCCATTTCTAGGGATTGTTATGACAGGCTTATATATAACAGGAGTACCAGCTCTCTGCTTGCTGAGCTTCCTTTGATCCAACCCGCGCGTGGCAGGAAAGGCTGGAATACTCTCGGTTCGGTGAGTTTTTGGAATTTCCAGACCCAACGTCTTATCAATTTCGCGAACAATCCCACTTATGGCCTTCCTCGTCCAAGCAAGACGCTGATACTCTCCTCCATCGAGTACCCCTTCAAGATGTCCCGCAGTCGTGATAACTCCCGCTATGGCAACTATTCTCTATTAGCCAAGAATCGGCATATGTGCGCCAAAGTGATTCTTGGTGAGAATATTGATATTATTAAACGGAAATATTTCGTAGCAAGGGCCAAGTATGCGGACTCCTTTATTTAGGTATTATCGTTTATCCTCCTCTGTCTTATGTATGTAATGCATGTTCTAATTTTTCCTTTGGTTTTAGTGTTGTCTGAGGCGCTTTGCTTCTGGAGATCGTAGTGTAAGCTTCATCGATCGTATGCGCGAGGAAAAGTCAGTCTTGAGGAAGTATTCCTCACTTAACAGTTGTATTGAGCCAGCAATGCCTCTGACTCCCAAGGTGCAGCAGCTAATTTCCGACGCATTGGAAGCTTTTCTGGCCTCGAATATTGAATGTTCCTCAAGGAAAAGATCCAGCGATGATCCTGAGGCCAATGAGGCGATTACTCAACAATCAAAACGTTTTCGAACTGAGGTTTCTAAACAGTAAAATTTCAGGCCAAGGTTTGATCAGAAGAGAGGTACTTGCATCTTCTTCTTGCCTTTATTTCTTGCCTCTTCCCCCTTCTTCTTTTTTTATAATCCTTTGGGACCATGCTCCTGTTTGCAAGGCGTAACTCTGGTAAGAAAGAGTTGGGAGGAGCACCTCTTTTTTCGGGTACGATCTCCTTTGACAGAATGTGAGGGATAAAACTCCCGGGTGCGAAGGTGATTGTTCGACAAAAATCCCAAGTATAGGATATCGTCTCAAGTAATAAAATCCGGTAAGTCCGGAGTCGAATCCACAAAGAGAGGAGGGTTAGATAATGACTTACTATCACTAGAGTAAACGACTAACTAAACGATAAAAGAAACTTCTCAATGGCTTTAGAGCTTGCCAAGCTATCAAATCCACCACTAGTGATGGAGCAAGTTTGAGAATTCGAGTAAGAAACAAAGGAAACGAATACTAATACTACTACGATTCGATGGAGCTAGTCGATATGAAAGCGAAGTTGGGTCAATTGATTTCGGTTCAACACCCAGAACTTGTATCAAGTGAAGAAGCATGGATTCTAAAGCAAAGATGAATGTCTAGCTCATGAATTCAAGAGTGAAACCCAAAATCAAGTTATGTCAAGCATCAAGGGTATGTACTCATCAAAGTGAGTCCTCATACAAGATCAAGCCACAATTCGGATTTGTCTTTCGACACACGAATTCAATAACTCGACATCCAAACTTGCGACAACTTGAAGAACAATTGAAAACTTCACAACAAGCCATCCAACTTCATCAAGTAACCCAACAAAAGAACTAGCTACTCATGTTATTGAGTTGAAGAAGAGATTTCACCAACATACTCAAATAGATATCCATATATTTGAAGCTCAATACTCAAGAGTACACAAGTTAAACTCAAAATCATCCCAGTACACAAGATTAAGCTATAACTTGAAGAATTAAATCAAACTAACTAGAATCAAACTACAAGAAAAGGAAGAGAAATCAACTAATCAGCTCAAATGCTGCTGCTAGCTGCTGCTACTATCTCTGCACCTGCTGCTGCAATCACCAACGAAGAATAGAGAAATTGCAGCAAAACAGAGCACTAAAGTTCAACCAAGAACAGACCAATTTTCGGACTCCTCTCTCCCTCTCTTCCTCTATCACTTGCTCTCAGCCCTGAATCATGCTCACTAGGGAGCTCAGCAGCTAAAGAACAACCCAGAACTGCGTAAAAATCGGAGAGAGAGAAATGAGAAACAGGGGACTGTGTGGTACCGTCGGGTGTGTGAACCAGCCCCAAAAATTACTTCCTCCTTGGTTTTATAGACTTCGGAGATAGGTTTCGTACCCTCCAAGACATCATATCCACCGTTGAATTGATCTAAGACCATCTTATTCTTCGAATGTCATCGCCTCAGGAACCCTAGGTTGATTTAGGGCTTTTTGTTTGGTTCGTTTTTGGGCCAAATTGAAGGTTGAATGAGAGATATATCGGGATGGGGAGTGATTTGGCACCATTTTGGATCAGTTCCGCTGAGATTTGAGGCCGGTCGTGGGTCGTCCGAAGCTTCTACGAAACTCCCATGGAGGTTCAGGATCGTCTTATGTCGCGAGGAAGAAGACAGACGATTGGCTGTTAATTACTTTCTGAAATTTGCAGATTGGCCCCGTGACTTTGCTGGAGGCTTTTAAAAGGCCCCCTTGTGTTAAAAACATTTCATAGCCGCCCTTTATAACTTGAGAAAATGTCACTTAGCTCCCTCATTCTGTTAGGATAACTTCAAATAAGCCCCTAGATGTAACTTCGTCCATGTAATGTGGCCTCTTGGTTTCTAAATCTTCATTTTTGGCCTATTTCTTCACTCATCTTCTCACAAAGGCCCTTGAATCTTCTCTTTAGCTTGAAATTTAGTTGCTTTGTCTTCAACTTTAGCCACTTTATCACTTGATTTCTTCAAATTAAATCCTCCAAGCCCCTTTCTTCATGTCTCTTGGCCCCTCCAAATCTTCTCACTTCATCATTTAAGCACTCCCAAGCTAGCCTCTAGTATTTCAAATCATGTCTTTGCCTACAAAACAAGTTAAAAGCAACCAAAACTACGAAAACAAGCATAAGTCTAGAAAGAGAGATATAACACGCAAATAACACATAAAAGTAAGTTAAGAGGAGTTCAGTAACCTACTAAAATATGCGATTTTAAGTGGTTAACACCCCCCCCCCAACTAGCCTTTTGCTCGTCCTCGAGCAAAGAGAGCGATATAAGTAGTAAACTAGGGAAAACCCAATCATGAGAGACACCCACTCAACTAGACAAGGCTTGACTCAATTCTAAACTAGAATCAAATATTTACAAAAACGCACACAAAAATTATCTATCCTAAGTGAGAACCCAAAGAAAATAAAATCCTAAAGACTACTAGCTAATTTTAATTTTTTTTGTGGGGGAAAAAGATGAATGCACAAATGTTTCCTCAAATAAATTCTCAAAGTCCAAAAAGATTTAGAAAGAAACCTATGGACGTCTAAGAATTTACTCATAGAAATGTGGGCGGTGTTTGGTAGAAGTTGACTCATGCGAACCATAAAAATTGTTAATTAAGTCCAATTCGCAAGAAAGTATGCCTTCAAAAATAAGGATCACATCAAACTAGACATTGTCATACTTATTCAAAAGCACCCATGTAGAATGTACCTCCAAAGCTTTGAACAAAAATTTATTTTTAGAATGGGGGATGTGGTTTTGGGCTTGTATGATCCTTTTGTGGATTGGGAGGTGGTGCGAATTATCATAATTTCATTTTTTGTTTTCGAGATTTATAGCATTAACTTTTTTTTTTCACCTCAAATCGAAGTCTCTCCAAGACCCACAACAGAACAGAGGAATATACAACCGAGTGGGCTTTTTAAGCTAAACCAAGGGAGCTATCTAGGTGGCGACGTAACATTATCCCCGAACACCCCTCTATTTCTTAGACATCGCATGGGGTGTCATTGGTAACCACCACTCCAATGGGCTACAAGTTTCCACCGCAAAAACGATTAGAATAAAATCTTTGTGTGAAGTTCAAATAGCTTTAGAAAATGCACCATTTATCAAAAGTAGAAGACGCCAAAGTTTATGTGATCAACTTAGCTTGAGGGACTTAAACATGAAACTTAAATTTGGTGTGTCGCTTTGTGAGAACGCATGATGTCGCAGAATGTGGGATATTGGTGTAGATGTATTGAGTATAAGCAAAGAATTCCTTATTAAAATAAAAATAAAAAGAACATGGACTAAGAGATTTCATTACTTGAAAACATCTAGCTTCCTAAAATTCCCCCTTTTCACTTTTTCTCATTTTTTTTTTGAAATAAGTGACTCAATTATAACTCTCTAAGACTCAATAAATCTATCAAAGAAGAAAATAAAATCTAGACTCAAGATGAAAGGCTAAAATAAATAACACTACCAAAGAAATGAAAAGAAAAGCTATGGTTTGACACGGGGAAAGAGTGATGCTTCTCATGAAAGGTTCCCACATTTTTTCAAAATTTTCAATTTTTTTAATTTTTATGATTTTTTTTTCAAATTTTTCATTTTTTTGTATTTTTCATGTAAATCACTAATGAAAGAAAAATCATGCTAGTAACCATTTAAGCAAGAAATAAAATCTACTTCCCACCCCCCAACTAAAATGTCACATTGTCCTCAATTTGTGATAACAATGGAAGATCAAACAAATTCATATAAGAGATAAGGGATAGATAGACCTCATTTTAGCTTTCTTGGCCACCAAGCACAAGTCCTCCTCCAAGAGCAACCTACAAAATGGTAAAAGAAAAGAAAAGAAAATGCAAGAAATAGAGATAAACTAATTTATTTATTTATAACTAGGGAGGTGGACCAAAGAAAATGATGCTATCCCACTCCCAATCTTGGAAATTTCTTTCCATGCCATGCCCCTACTTCATTCTTATAAAAGTACTTCTCTCTTAAAAAATTCATCAATTAGTATAGATAGGAGAAGTAGGGGCAAGACACAAAAGATATATAAGAGATGCATGCAAAATCTAACAATTAAGCTAGAGAAAGTGGTTATGTCATGCATCATCTTAATAAAAGGGTTCGAAATCCTTAAATGACATGAATCATAGATTGGGTCTTCAAAAATTGCCAATTTTTCACTAGAAATCAGCACTTGAGAGGTGATGGCAACTTTTGAATCCCCAATCTCATCATTTTCATACATAGCACATGGATTTAATGATGTGGCCTCACAAGAGAGAGATAAAATCATTTGAGAACATAAAACCACATCCAAACCCTTAAGCTCATGATTTGGATCATTGACTTGGTCAAGTTGAGCCAATAGTCTCTCCTTTTCATCAAAGATCATTTCATCTTCCATGCGAAGAGATGAGTAGGAAGCTTGAATACCATAGAAAAATTCTATTTCCTCACAATTAAGCTCATATAATTCTTTAGAAGATGTAATAAAATAGTCTATATGAATCGGAGTACCAACACATGAACCCCCCAACTTACTTGAAGGTACTTCCACAATTTCTAGTGGAGGGGGTTCTCCTAGAGTATCCTCTAAGTCATCACAAAATAAGTGATGCTCATGATCATTGGGACTATGGTGAATATTAGACTCTTCATAGGCACTAAAAAAATAACATTCTCTTCATGAATGGTAGCATCCAATTCGAATTCAAACTCATCACATGAGTGATTTTCATTTTGTGAATCCTCCTCATATTTTTCACTATGTGAGTCATCCAAAATGACTTCACTCGTGTCATGGGTTGAAGAGTCATCATCAAAAATATCAGTCTCACTACCAATATCACTATCACATGCTTCTTTAGAATGTGCAAATGAGAAATGAATACAATCACCTATCCTAGTTGCAACTACTCCATCATCAAACACATCATCCAAAATTTGATCTTGAGCAAGCTCGTGATGTGTGTGAATAGGAACTTGAGACTCGTGTGATGATGAGTCTTGTGAAGAGTAAGTACTATATACAAGAGAATCATCATGCGGTTGTGAGGAAGCCACTCTATCCTCCAAGTGAGAGAATGATTATTCAAATTTTCTTTGTGATTTTCTAGATTCTATTAGTGATTCTAAAATTTCTTTATTCTTTTGAATATGCTTTTGAATTTTCTCATATAAAGAATCACTTATAGGCGTATTTAGCTCATCATTCACAAGTGATTCCCTCTCAAAATGATTAACTCCTCTTGATTCACACATCATATCATTATATTGATAAGTGCAAGAATCTTAAGAGTTCAAAAACAAGTAAGTGTTTGAGGGAGGTGATTGTGCACGAGAAGCATGAGATGTGTAATCTAGTGTCTTACTATCATGCCAAGAATGATCATTCTTAGGAAAATAATCACCATTTTTAATAGCACTTTCACGTATGGAACGCATTGATTTTTAGAATGATTTCCATGACTAGTAAATGCATAGTAGTAAGGAACGTTAGGCCTCTCACCAAGTCCAAAATGTTCACGAGACATTTTTTTTTTCAAGCAAGTAGATGAGAGGTGCTTGATGATTTTCACAAGCCCTATTGAATCTCACAAGCTTAAGTAACCACAAGCAACTAGAGAAAATGTCAAGAAAAATACTAAGAAAGTTAATCAAATCAAATCTAAAACCTAGCCTCTCCCCGGCAACGGCGCCAAAAACTTGTTCGACAAAAATCCCAAGTATAGGATATCGTCTCAAGTAATAAAATCCGGTAAGTCCGGAGTCGAATCCACAAGGAGAGGAGGGTTAGATAATGACTTACTATCACTAGAGTAAACGACTAACTAACGATAAAAGCAACTTCTCAATGGCTTTAGAGCTTGCCAAGATGTCAAATCCACCACTAGTGATGGAGAAAGTTTGAGAATTCGAGTAAGAAACAAAGGAAACGAATAATAATACTACTACGATTCGATAGAGCTAGTCAATATGAAAGCGAAGTTGGGTCAATTGATTTCGCTAGAAAACTTGTAAACGAAGTTCAACACACAAAACTTGTATCAAGTGAAGAAGCATGAATTCTAAAGCAAAGATGAATGTATAGCTCATGAATTCAAGAGAGAAACCCAAAATCGAGTTATGTCAAGCGACGGATATGTACTCATCCAAGTGAGTCCAAACACAAGATCAAGCCACAATTCGGATTTGTCTTTCGACACAGGAATTTAATAACTCGACATCCAAACTTGTGACAAATTGAAGAACAATTGAAAGCTTCACAACAAGCCATCCAACTTCATCAAGTAACCCAACAAAAGAACGAGCTACTCATGTTATTGAGTTGAAGAAGAGATTTCACCAACATACTCAAATAGATATCCATATATTTCAAGCTCAATACTCAAGTGTACACAAGTTAATCTCAAAATCAACCCAATACACAAGATTAAGCTATAACTTGAAGAACTAAATCAAACTAATTTGAATCAAACTACAAGAAAAGGAAGAGAAATCAACTAAGCAGCTCAAATGCTGCTGCTAGCTGCTGCTACTATCTCTGCAGCTGCTGCATCACCAACGAAGAACAAAGAAATTGCAGCAAAATAGAGCTCTAAAGTTCAACCAAGAACAATCCAATTTTCGGACTCCTCTCTTCCTCTCTTCCTCTTTCACGTGCTCTCATCCCTGAATCATGCTCACTAGGGACCTCAGCAGCTAAAGAACAACCCAGAACTGGGTAGAAATCGGAGAGGGGGAGAGGAGAAACAGGGGACTGTGTGGTACCGTCGGGTGTGTGAACCAGCCCCAAAAATTACTTCCTCCTTGGTTTAAATAGACTTAGGGGATAGGTTTCGTAGCCTCCAAGACTTCATATCCAACGTTGAATTGATTTAAGACCCTCTTATTCGTCGATTGTCATCGCGTCAGGAACCCTAGGCTGTTTTAGGGATTTTTGTTTGGTTCGTTTTTGGGCCAAATTGAAGGTTGAAGGAGAGAGATATCAGGCTGGGGAGTGGTTTGGCTCCGTTTTGGATCAGTTCCTCTGAGATTTGAGGCCGGTCGTGGGTCGTCTGAAGCTTCTGCGAAGCTCCCATGGAGGTTCAGCATCATCTTATGTCACGAGGAAGAAAACAGCCGCTTGGCTGTTAATTACTTTCTAAAATTTTCAGATTGGCCCCGTGACTTTGCTGAAGGCTTTTAAAAGGCCCCCTTGTGTTAAAAACATTTCATAGCCGCCCTTTATAACTTGAGAAAATGTCACTTAGCTCCCTCATTCCGTTAGGATGACTTTAAATAAGCCCCTAAATGTAACTTTGGCCTTGTAATGTTGCCTCTTGGCTTATAAATCTTCATGTTTGGCCTATTTCTTCACTCATCTTCTCACAAAGGCCCTTGAATCTTTTCTTTAGCTTGAAATTTAGTTACTTTGTCTTCAACTTTAGCCACTTTATCACTTGATTTCTTCAAATTAAATCCCCCAAGCCCCTTTCTTCATGTCTCTTGGCCCCTCCAAATATTCTCACTTCATCATTTAAGAACTCCCAAGCTAGCCTCTAGTATTTTAAATCATGTCCTTGCCTAAAAAACAAGTTAAAACAAACCAAAACTACGAAAACAAGCATAAGTCTAGAAAGAGGGATATAACACGCAAATAACACATAAAAGCAAGTTAAGAGGAGTTCAATGACCTACTAAAATATGCGATTTTAAGTCGATAACAGTGTTACTGCTGGTGAGCGTCTTGAGTTTTTTAAAGAACAAAACAAAGAAGATCAGAAATTAAAGACAAGAGGATGGCACCACTCCTAATGTCCAAATTTCTTCGATGAAGAAGACACTGGACGAGACACAAATGATGGGCTAGCTGCGCCTCATGTTGGTGACTTTCCCAAGGGGAAAAATGTTGGAGAAGTTATTTCTCCCGAGCATGATGTAGTGCTAGACGGTCGCGTTGTTTTTGTTAAGGAGACTACTGCAAAAGTTGTTTATGAAAACTTCCCCTCTTCCGCTCAACTAGTGAATGAAACTGTAACTATTGAGCCCAATGTCTCTTCTGAACCCGATTTTCCAATGGGTGTCATCCCTTCAGAGAGTTTTGATTCCGATTTAGATGCTCTATTTCTGGAAACCTTTTTGAAGTGCGGGGTTCGCAGGCTGCGAGCACGATTACTTTTCACGCGAGACTCGAGCAGATCAGAGATTATCTGAAGCAGCAGGCTCGAGTTCGAAATCAGTAACACTCATCGCCCCTCTGCTGCGAATTGTCGAAGGGACTGGTAAGGACATCCCCCCTTTTTAACATTTCTATCTTTAGACTTTCATCTTGCTGAGCATCGTCATGCTTTCATTCATAGGTGTTGATCAAGCTTACCTTGAATGGCTAATGAAAGTTCGTGTATCCTTCCCAACCGCATTTGCTAGAGTACAGGAATTGTCGCCGATAGAAAGGGAGAAGCTTTTAAAGGAAATAGCCGTTCTCCGGGAAAGATTCATGAGGCCACCCCGCAAGCACCACAGTTGCAAGTGTTCAGGACTTTCTTGCAAGCACACAATGGCTTCAGCAGACCGCTGCTGGGCGATTGGACGTGAACTTTCTTGTGCAGAGGTTTGCCAGAATCTGGATCTCTGCCAATCTCCGATATGAGCTCGCTGCTTATAGAGAGGAGATAGCTGCTCTCAATGTTCGTAGTGAAGCGCTGGAACAAATGGCTAAGGAATACGAGGCTGCTGTGAAGCATCATGAGGAGAATAAGACTCGCATTGAGAAGCTCCTGCTAATTTACTCAAGTTGTCAGCGAGAGACTCCCTCCTGAAGGATTTCTTCGAAGATTAAAATATCAGTACTTCTATTCCATTTCTTTTTGAATTTTATTTTGATGTATCCTTTGTGCAACTTCTGGCTGCGATTCTTGGATCATCTGCTTATGTTTTTCGCGTACTAGCTCCGCGTGTTTTTGAAATGATTCCTTCGTGTTTTTTATTTTTTCTTTTGTTTTTCTTTCATGCTCACGAAGTCTTGTGTTTGCTCCTTTGAATGATATCGCCGTCAGGCTCAGGCTTTTGTAAGAACTGTCGCGTGGCTGCGCATAGTTGCCCTATATTTGCGCATGGTCATGCTCGATTGCTGCCATACGAGACAGGCGTATGCACGCGTCTTTGTTGCCACCTTGGCAGTCAGACTTACACTTGAATTTTTACGAGTTTTGCTACTTTCATCAAAAGATAGGCCTTGGTTGCATTTGGCCATTATCTAAATAGATTACGTTACTGCTGCCATATGAGGCAGGCTTACGTTTATGTTTGTTTCTACCATATGAGGTAGGCTTTGAGCTTATGTTCGACTGCTATCTAAGTAGATAGGCTTTTAAGTTTGCAATCCCGCTACCATATGTGATATGTTTACGTTTATGTTTGGCTGCTATCTAGGTAGATAGACTTTTATGCTGCTATCATATGAGATCGGCTTACGCTTTCGGAAGGACAAGATAAGATTCGTATCTCATAAAAGAGCTCTCATATGGGAGATTTATTGTTCATACGATTCCTCATATGGGAGGATTTGCAAATATTTGACCCAAGTAAAAAAAAGGAGTTAGGGATAATACTTTTTTAGCCACCGCATGTTGACCGGAGTTGGTGTGGTGGCCATTCCGTGGCAGCGCAGGATATTGCAGTAACCACTGTCGTAGACTTCTTTGAATTCAAAGGGTCCTTCCCAGTTAGCCGCAAACTTGGGATGGGCTGCCTCGCGCATGAAATGGTCAAAGGCTCATAGGACTAGGTCACCTACTGCAAAGTCCCTATGCTGGACCTTTTTGTTATAGGCGTGCGAGATCCTTTCCTTGTATCTTGTGTTTTCCTTTTTAGCCTCCTCGCGTCGTTCCTCTAGTTGAACGAGATCATGGTCACGCTCATTGTCATAGAGGGCACAGAAAGCCAGTCTTGCTGAGTTTACTTTGACTTCATAGGGGACAACTGCTTCATCCCCATAGCATAATAAGAACGAAGAAGTCCCCGTAGGAGTCCTAGGCGATGTGCGATATGCCCAAAGTGTTGTTCCCAAGGAATCTGCCCATCTTTTGTGATCAGCCGTGACCATTTTGCTCAATATCCGCAGTAACATCTTGTTGGTGGCCTCTGCTTGCCCGTTCCCCTGTGGATAATAGGCGGTCGAGCATATTTTTCTAATGTTATACTCCACTAATTTTTTGGCCACCTAGCGGTTCATGAAAGGGGTCCCATTGTCAGATAATATGGTATTAGGGATGCCAAAGCGGTGAAAGATGTTTTCCTGTATGAACTTGAACACGACCGTTGCGTTTGCCGTCTTTAGTGGGATTGCCTCAACCCATTTAGTGAAATGCTCTGTTGCCGTGAGTATATATTCATTTCCGCGCAAAGGAGTTCGTATTGGTCCGATGAAATCGAATGACCAAGTATGGAAGGGCCATGGAGTGCCCAACGTGTGCAAGTCGACGGCGGGAAAATGGACTAAATTTCCATCCAATTGGCATTGCTGACATCTTTGACTTTTGCACGGCAATCAGCTTCCATGGTTGGCCAGAAGTACCCGAGTGTTAGGAGTTGTCTGCATAACTTTGCACTTCCTTGATGTTCTACTTGATGAGACATTTCCATGACTTCCTGGGTCTCTTGCCCACTTAAACATCTGAGCAAGTTTTCCTTATGTCCTTTTCACCATAACAATCCCTCCTGCAAGATGTATCAAGCTTCTTTCCTCTTTAGCATATGAGCCTCCTTTTTGTCAGAGGGCAGGGTCCCATCTCGTAGGTAGTCACTTATTGGTGTTGACCAATCCTTATCTTCGATTGTGGCGATTTCCAGTGAGTCTTTGATCAATGCACACTTTTCCCAACTGCTCTGTATGATAGCCGCAAAGTATGACATCTGCGGCCAGTGGATTCCATACCGTTGAGCTTTACTACAGATAGAAATCTCATCGTCTCCGCATGAATGTTGGTGGATCTTCTCCAATATTGATCGACCTTATTTTTCTGTTACACAACGCATGAGGATGCCCCCAGGGCCTTTGTGGTATAGCAAGGCATCGTGTATGTAAAATCCTTTGATAGAAACCCAAGTTTCCTTACTCGTTCCGTCAACTATCGCGCGTAGAATGGGCTTTCTCCAATCTGTCTCTTCAAAAAGATCCTCCTCACATAACTCTTTTACCAAGGAAGGTGCCGCTTTGACTTGAATCGATATCTGGGCTGGGCATTTGTGAGCGGTAATTTTTTACCCCAATTTAGCTAGTGCGGCGGCATGACGATTATCGGATCTGGGAATGTGCTCGTATTTGACGGATTCGAATTTTTGGACTAACTTCTGCACTATTGACCGATATTTGAGCAATTTAATTTCCTTTAGAGCGTACTCTCCTACAGCTTGCTTGACGATTAGCTTTGAATCTCCCATGACGATAAGATTCTGGACCTCTAAGGCTTTGGCGGCGAGGAGCCCTCCGATCAAGGCCTTATATTCGGCTTCATTGTTGTTCACCATAAAATCAAGTTTTGTTGACATCTGGATGACTTCCTGGTCAGGCTTGATTAACACTATCCCAATTCCTCCTCCTGGTCTTGTCGAAGACCCATCAAAGTGCAAATTCCAATACTGATCGCTGATTGCATATATCTCATTTCCTTTGGACTCCTCTGACACAGGTTCGTAGTTTTCGTGTGGGAACTGGGCTAGTAGATCTTCCAATGCTTGGGACTTAATTGCCTTTGGTCGCATACAGGTTATGTCATACTGGGAGATGGTCATGTACCATTATGAAAGTATCCCTGAGGGAGGTGAATGCCCCGCCAAATAACGTATGGGATCATGCTTAGTTACAACAACCACTTTGTGAGAAGCAAAATAATTCTTTAGCTTCTCGATAGCGAAAAACAAGGCCAAGCAGTGTCGTTCTATGTTTGTGTACTGGGATTTCGAACTCCTGGGCTAGTAACGCTCCAATTGACCTCTTGGTTGAGGTCAGGTACAGCAGTAGAGGTGACCCTAGCTGAGGTGCGATCATGACTCTCGAGGATGTCAGTAGGCTTTTTAACTTCTCAAATGCGGCCTGATGCCCCTTTGTCCATAGGAATGTCACGTTCTTCTTAAGCAAGCTGCTGAAGCAAAATTTCAACTCCGCAATGGTCGGTACGAACCTTCGCGGATACGGAAACTTCCCTAAGAATGCTTTTAATTCAGTTTGAGATCGTGGTGTAGGCAAGCTTGTGATTGCTGAGATCTTTGCTGGGTCAAGCTTGATCCCATGTCTGTGGATTACGCAGCCTAGGAATTTTGCAGATGTTACCCCGAAGGAACACTTCACCGGGTTCATTTTTAGCCGGAAGGTGCGGCATTTGTCGAAGACGTTCCTCAAGTCCCTTAGGTGATCTTGTTTTCGCCTCGATTTGACCACCAGGTCATCCACATAAAATTCAGCCTCAGCGTGCATCATGTCGTGAAATAATGCCATCATCGCGCGCTGATACGTTGCCCCTGCGTTCTTTAGCCCAAATGGCATAACCGTGAAGTAAAGACCCCTACAGGCGTGATGAATGTCGTTTTCTTCGCGCCTTATGGATCCATCTTGATCTGGTTGTTGCCACTAAATCCATCCATGAAGCTGAACATTTCATGGCCGGCAGTGGAATCAATCAACAAGTCTATGTTCGGCAAAGCGAAATCGTCTTTCGGGCAGAACTTGTTCAAGTCCCTGAAATCAACACATACACGAAGGCTCTCATTCTTTTTCACAACAGGGACTATATTTGCGAGCCAAGTCGGATGGTTATTAGGCTCGATGAATTTGGCTTTCAACAACTTGACAATCTCATCCTTGATTTTGACATTTATCTCGGGCCGAAAGTTTCTCGCACTTTGCTTGATTGGCTTTGACCCTGGAAAAATGGCCAACCTATGCATGGTGATGCCTTGATCTAGCCCAGGCATCTCGTCATAATCCCATGCGAAGACATCCCTGTACTCCTTCAATAGTTGGATCAGCTCGTGCTTTTCCCTCTCGCTGAGATCCGCACTCTAGAAGACTGGTCTCCTCTCTTCCACGGTGGCACTCACGAATACTTCCTTTAATTCTTGCTTCTGTGTCCTTGGGCGATCTTCCATGCATTCAGGGGCTTCCTTGATTTCTCCTGATAATAAATTCTTGTCTTTGTTTGGAGCTTCCGTCAGCTCATAGACTTGTCCAGGGGCACTTTCAACGGTGCATGTTGAGGGTAAACCCGTGTTTCTTTTGATGCGGTAGCGCATCCTCTCGTCGTGTTGCTCTTTATTGTCGCTTTGCACGTCTCTCTTCAGGGTATACAATTTTTTATTGATGTCAGCTACTTCGGGAGCTTCTCCCTGCCTAGGCAGCTTTTCCATTGGCTCCTTTCGCATAGCGATTACTCCGGCCGTTGATTGTCCTCGTATGTTTTCCTCCTTGGGTATTGGGGTCATCTGATTCGAGGTTGGGGTGGTTCTGCCTGCAAACCACGCTGCTTCGGATAGGTGCGCTTCCTCCTGATCAAAGGGACTCACTGAGGCGGGTATGACGACCACCTTGCCCTTCCTGATAGCTTTCATTACTTGGTGCGCCATAGAAGGCACGGCATCGAATCGATGAATCCATGCTCGCCCAAGGATCATATGGTAAGTCGCGTCGGCGTCGATGACGTGAAACATAGCAAAACAGCTAATCTGCCCGATCTGGATTCGTAATCGAATCCACCCGGCCATTATTCTGGAGTCATCTCCAAAGCCTGCCAACCATGATGGCCTCTTT
Source organism: Linanthus parryae (assembly GCA_023055425.1). Lineage (NCBI taxonomy): Eukaryota > Viridiplantae > Streptophyta > Magnoliopsida > Ericales > Polemoniaceae > Linanthus > Linanthus parryae. The sequence continues at coordinate 25,017,333 of JALGPY010000011.1, read as the reverse complement.
ACGATTCCACTTTGAGGGACTCCTTCTAGTTGCAAGGTTTTAAGTGAAACTACGTTCACCGCGTCTCCACCATCGATAAAGGCTCGCTTGAATTTGACATTGTTGATGGTGGCCGTCACGTACAGCGGTCTCTGATTTTCGTCGTTGATATTTCTGTCCAGATCATCGAATGTTATGACCGGTCCTGCCGATTTTTCGGCCCTCATAACTTCCCAATCAGAGACGACGAACTCCTCACCATGGTCCTTAGCCACTTTGAGGATCATTTTCGTCATCTCGTGTCTTCAATCGTTTGAGAGGTTCATTCCATGAAAGAGCTCAGCGAACCTGGTAGAATTTTTATCCACTTGGTGCGCGAATCCTCGGTATCAATACCATAGTCTTCACCCTCATGGATTTTCGCAGTGTCCACGACTTCTCAATCCGCGACCTCTTCAAGGTCTAAGATCGAAATCATGGCTATTTCCTTCCCCTTGGATCTCCTCTAAGCATGAGATGGCAATTGATCGCTACGCACCTCTTTGGACGGCTCCGTGGTGACTAACGGCCCCTCCTCGATTTGCCTACTCATCAACCATCTGAGCTTTTTGCATTCTTTGGTAGGGTGCGTGACCTTTCTGTGGCATTCACACCACTTGGGGTCTCGCAGTTGCTCCCCTGTTGGCCTATGTTCTAGCATCGGCAAAATCCCGTCCTTTAGCCACCTCTTGCAAAGATTGATTGCCTCTTCAACCGAACAAGGCAGAGGTGGTTCTTCCCGGGGCGCGGGTTGCCGCTATTTATTGGGGGATGATATCGCTTGGCCATTGTCATCTCGCGTCCGCTTGTAGCTGAGCTTCCCCACTTTGAAGTTGGGATTCGCCTATGTACGCTCGTTAGCGTACCTCTTCTTCATCCTTTCCACCAAAGGCTCCACATTCCTGGTGCTTTCCACCAATATCGTAAAGGTAGGAATATTTAAATTAATGAGAAAACCTTTGTATTCATCGCGCATGCCCTGGAGGCATATCTCCACCAGTCGACTTTCCAGGACATCGTCCACACACTCCAAGGACTTGGCCCTAAACCTTTTGATGAAGGCGACCCCCTCCTCGTCAGTCCTCTGGTACATGCGTGAGAGATGGATAGTAGTAACCTTTTCTTAGACTTGGAAGAATTTGGTGTAGAACTTCTTAACCATGTCTTCTCATGTCTTGACAGATCCTGCTTCCAGAGTCCTGTACCACTTTTATGCGACAACTCCTAGAGACTTGGGAAATTCTCGCATCAGTAGTCTGGTGTCTACCCCGTGCAGCCTTATCATGTCAACGAATCACATCACATGCTCGTGTGCGTTCCCGCCGACGTCATCGAACTTCTCCCACTTGGGTGCTTTGTACCCAGTAGGGTTGGGCATCAAGTAGATGTCCCGCGGAATGGGGGGCGTGCTGTGAACCTTTTGGAATGACAGCCTCTGCGAAGCTCTGGTTCGCAATGATGTTGTCTATACGCTATTCCAGGGCCGCGAAGCCCGGTATGTAGAGCGTGGCTGGATCATAGGGAGGCGGTGGCGGAAGTACATGGTTGCCTAGAGCTCCACTTGCGTGGTACGGCATTGCTCAGTATGACGTGGGGTTTCCCGTCGCCATCAGGGAGGAGCTCGTCGGGATGCCCGAAGCCTGTTACCCAAAACCACTGGAAAAAGAATATTGTGCAACAGACGTATGCGCTATGGATGTGGTTGCCATCACGTGTAGAGGCAACGGGGCTGTCAGTGGTGGGACTAAATCCATAAGAGCTGAGATGTATCGGTGTACTCAGAGTTCTAATGGAAAGCTACCGATCCTGTATACAGTGGGGAAGTAACCGTTGAGGGGATTAATGCACCATAAATGGCGGCTTAAAGATAGACCCCCAACGGCACGTTGGACCGTGTATATAGGAACCGTTACGTATCTGTCCGCAAGTATCGGAGATTGTTATGAGATCAGCTGCATCTGTGGGACACGTAATCCTATAACCTCTGAGTCAGTTACCAGAGGTCGTGCGCGAGCTTGTTTGTCGCCCACCCGCGACGGGCCTTACCCTAGCCTCCAAACCACTAGTCCTAGCAGGTCCCGTGTTGGTACGCGAGGGCTCTGTCTCGCAGCCCCCACGCGGATAAGCATAGGTAGTTATTCGGTCTGTATGGAGCACAACTGGGTGTGCCGGATTGCTGCCACGTGGATGTGATATGCATGTCCAGAAAGCACCATCTACACTACTCAAAGAATATCCAAGGAAAATACATTCATCACTCCTGACATCAAACTTGCCAAGATTATCCTTTCCATTGTTGTGAACAAAAAAGGTATAGCTAAACGGTTTCAAATAGGAATTATTTTGCTTTCTCCCTTTGAAAAGTTTATGAGGAGTCTTCTTCAAAATTTTCCTGATTAGGAACCTATTCAAAATATAATTTACATCAATAACAGCCTCTGCCCAAAAAGACTTAGCAATTTATTTTCCAAAAGCATGGTCCTAGACATGTCCTCAAGAGTTTTTTTTTTTTTTTCTATTTCAACTACACCATTTTGCTGACGATTTCTAGGAGAGAAAAAAATTGCGAAAAATACCAAACTTGGTATTTAACAAAATAAACCTATAACTGATCAAATTCTCTTCCATGATCACTCCATATTGATGGAATAGGCAGGTTTTTCAAAGTTAGAAGCTCTTTGCACAATTTTGAAGATTTAGATAGAGCCTCGGACTTTTCTCTAAGAAACATAACCCAAGTAAATATAGAGAAAACATCTACAATAACCATCATACAGTACATACCCTTTGGATTTGGAACTCTCATAAGACCACACAGATCGATATGAAGCAGTTCAATTGGTCTAGTTGTACTTACAAAGTTCATTGGCTTGAATGAGCTCCTAGTTTGTTTTTCTTGAGAACAATCCATGCATACCTCTTCATCATTGAACTTAATGAATGGAAATCCTCCGATTAGGTCTTTGGAAACTAGTTGATCAGTGTATGCAAGATGATGTGACCCAGCTTTCTTTGCCAAAGCTTAGAATCCTCTTACAAAGCCCTGAGACATTTAAGACTTGTACCTACAACTATGTTAGTATTCAATGAATAAAACTTTTTTTGAACTTGGAGCAGTGAGAATGCAACTGCCAAATTTTTCATCTTGCACCACATATTTCTCCTTGTCAAATATGACCTTATTACCTTTATCACACATTTGAGATACACTAATAGGATTAAACTTTAGACCATCTACAAGATAAATAACTGAAATAAAATTTCAAAACCATTGCCAACTCTATCAATTTCTATGATGTTGCATTTTCCTTTTTCACCAAGTGTGATTTTCCGTCCTGATTGTTCTTTCAATTCAGAGAATGAATAACTCTTTCCACTCATGTGCCTGGAGCAACCACTATCCATAATTCACTTCCGTTCTTTCTCTTGGTGACAACAGGTAAATACCATTTACTGCCTTACCCATCTGTTAGGCCCAGTGTGATATTTGAATTCATATTTAGGGTCAACCATGTTGGGTGGTCTAACCCCTTTATGAACCCAAATCTATCTCACATGTCTCTTAAGTTGAAATGGAAAGGTAGTCCTCATGATGTGAGGTTTTCTTCTTCTAAAGGGACAAGTCATCTAAACTTGACTAATATTGTTGCAGTAAGGAAATTTTGGAGAATATTCGTTGCTAGATTTCACAGATCTGGTATTGTTCTTTTTTGGAAAATTTGGAATGTATTCAACACCAGCTTTGTGCACAGATTGCAAACTTCCTCCAAGAATCAAGTTGAGATTATGTTCAGAGCCAGCAAGTTTTTTCATAAACTTTTGAGATTCTTGTAGGTTCTGAGTCACAGTAGTTTTATGTTTCTCTAAATCATCATATTTATCCCTTTGATTAATAATGTTTTCAATCAAAAGAGAGTTTTCTTGAACAACTTCTTTGAGTTGAGATTTCAAGGCTTTGAAAATGGTTTCCACACCTTTGAGATCTTTGTTAGTCTATGCAAATTTTATTTTGCTTGCTCATGAACTTTCTCCTTTAAAGACATGATTTCGTTCAGGTACTCTTCTTCATTCAGAAGCATAGATTTTATAATTTCTGAAAGAAAATTTGCAGGTTGAGATATTAGACTATTTACCATTACCTCAATGTTCTTATCTTAGCTTTAATCATTCTTGGCAATAAGACATAGGTTGACTTCATCTTCTTCATAATCTGATTCACCTGAAGAATAAGATTCACTCCATGAAGCTACCATAGCCTTCTTTCTTCTGTCATTTTCCTTATTTTGAAAGTGCTTGCTCTTTTGGTGCGGATAGTCTGTGATTAAGTTTCTAGCATCCCCACATTTGAAGCAATTCATTACTTTAGATTTATCTCTATGGGAAGAGGAATTAACTTTGTAGACCTTGCTTCTGGAAGATTTAAATCTATCTCTATTGAAGTCTTTGTTTCCAAAGTTCTTTTTCATTTTGAGAATCATTTTCAAGTCTTTAGAAATGAGAGCAAAAGGATCTTCTTCTTCATCATCATCTTCATTTTCAAGGCTTTGAGGTTGTTCACTTTCTTTAGCCTCAAGTGCCAAGTTCTTGAAACTTTATGGTCGTTCTCCATCAGTTTCACTCATGGAGATCTCATGTGTGAGTAGCTTTCCCTCTAAATCGTCTAGTTGGAGAGTGGACAGATCTTGAGCTTCTTCAATGGCTGTTGTTTTTTTCTCCCATTTGGCTTTGAGAAGACTTCTCAAGATCTTTCTAACTTTCTCTTCATTGAAAATTGATTTCTCCATGGACTCTAGATTGTTTAAAATATCAGCAAATCTTTTGAACATGTCCTTGATGGATTTCATCTCCATTCACCTTGAATAGCTCATACTTTCTGAGGAATATGTTGATCTTGGTTTTCATCATCTGGCTGGTTCTTTCGAAAGTCACCCCCAGATTATCCCATGTTTCCTTAGCGGTCTTGCAGGTTGATATCCTATTGAATTCATCTGCATTCAAAGAACAGTACAAAAGATTCATGGCAATATAATTCTTTGAAAGATGTTCTAACTCAGAAGTAGAGAGAGAGAGTTTTCAGGTTTGGGAGTTCTAATCCCATCATTTCCAGTGCAGAAGATATGAGGTCCATTCTGTATGATAGACCATTGTTCAATATCCAGATCAATCATAAACATTTTCATCAAGGCGTCCCAGTGCACAAAATTATCTCCATAAAATAGAGGTCTGTTAGCAGCTCTTCCCTGTGAGAAACCACATTCACCTACATTACTCATGATCACCAGATTTTTAGATCTATACATTGATACATGCTCTTATGAAAATTAAATATTTTAATGAAGGTATGTAATACAGGATCAAATACTCTAGAGGGGGGTTGAATAGAGTATGGAAACTTTTGCCAAAATGGTGGATTTTAAACAAAATGAGAGTAACTTGAAGTGTTTCAAATCTTTGAACTCAAATTCAAGGCTTTGAACTCAAAACTGACAGTTTAAATTTTGTTGATAGTTTTCAAAGCTTTGTAAAGCTTTCCAAAACTTTGAATTGTAACCTGTTTTGAAGCATTTATAAATATAAGTACATAACTAAAAAGCAATACAAAGAACACAATAATTTTTACGGAGTTCAATTCTCAATGGCCTACTCTCCACCTTTGAGATGTAATCCCTCCAGGATTTCAACAGACTTCTTATTTATTAAAAGCTAAGCCCTAGATATAAGACCAGGAGAAATTACCTTACTCTTGCAGTCTGTGGTTCTTTTTAACCTATCTGGTACATGCTCTAGCTAACTGATACAATAATAATTCTCTGTTGTTTCTCTTAAATAACTCATAAGAATATATGATTAAATAGTATACCAAAATGATATACAAATAAAGCTAAAAAGAAGAACACTAGGAACACAATTTAAGCAGTGAAGCTTGAAGTGTTCTTCAGGAATCTGTAATGGATTGAATAAGTGTGTAATATTCTTTAGATGATGCTTGTCAATCCTTGAGAGTGTACGAATCTTTGTGTAACGCTCTATACTTCTGAATCTCTCTCAATCAGTCTCTTGTTTTCTGTCAATTTGAATTGCAGATAATAAAGGAACTCTTCAACAGAAATCCCTAAAAATCCTCCTGATAACTTTGACCATCAACAGCTTGCTCCAACGGCTAGCAGTCTGATTTCTTCAGTGATTTGGATTTGATCTTTTATTTTCAAGCTAAAGAAAATTCCACACAACCTTCCAATACAATAGCACTGAATCTGCAGATATTGGTTGCCACTTATGCATCTCCGTAAATAAGGAAACTTGGCTAAACCTGCAGGACCTAATTAGCTAATGATCCCTGCACAATAACTTATGCAAGTAATGAGATTAAGGCATGATATAACACATGATTAGTTTTTCTTTCATCACTTAATATAGAAAGATCAAGTGTAGAAGGTTAGATATGAATAGAAGTAAGAACTCCCCCTCTGTTCATGCTATGCAGGGCAGTGCCGTTTCAAGGCTTTGAAAATGTTTTCAAATGTTTTTAAAACATCTATGATCTTACAATAGCTCTTTAGTACACCACTTCTCCTTGATCCTCCATAGTCTCTTCCATAGGCTTGTGAGCTAACAATAATGTGCGCTGCATGAAGTGTGGCATTATCATCCAACGGCCTTGATGCAAATATTTTTTATTGGGAAGATACCATCCTCCTTCGTGAACCAATTCACTGGACTGTCTCTTAATTTGGATCCAAGGGTGCTCATCAGGCTAACACTCCACAATGAATGGCTCTCTACTAGACGGTTGTGCTGCGCAAATCCTCCAACAAAGGTAGCGACCCGATGTTTGCATCTCTTTATGAATTCCCCAATAAACACGTCGATCTACATTCCCTCCATGAAATGTTTTCTTGTTGGGGGGGGGGGGGTAAGCTGAAAGTCTTATACGATCAGGATCATTAGGCTGGCGGCAATCCGACAATAGTTAAAAAGTACCAACAAGGTTGGGCAATCTCACTAGAAAACAAACATAAGGGTATCTTCAGGCTGCCTTCTAATCAATTTCACACTTAGCAGTCACCAACTAAGACTAACCAGATTAATGATATGAAAGGTCTTCATCCCTCAGCGGCCTCCTTTTGTGATTATCAGTTTATCTCAAATAGTACTCACATAAACTTTCTGAAACCCTTGTATTAATAGGGGATTTCAACCCAAGAGACTTCTTCGATGGAGTGGTTTCTTGATGAGTTGAGGGAGATGGTGAAGAGAAAGAATTTCTAGGGGTAAATGAGGCTGATAGATGGGAAATCCAGCGATAAACTTACCCTCAAGATCTACTCGAACTCATCACATTATGATGAGGGTAAGGCTTCACGTCTCAAAGACCATAAAGTGTTTTATTTGGAGGAGTTGGATTATCTTTTACCTTGAGACCATACCTAAAGCTCTCAAGTGGCCAACATTAACTTCAGCATGCCTGTTTAGGGCGTATTTGTCGAAATACCAGAATAAGCTCATTGATGAGGTTTCGTCATTTTGTTTTGTGGTTGTAGAGGGGTATTACTAGATTAGGAAGGATAATTTGAAACACTGGCAGATTGGGGTATGCTACTTGGATCCTAGAGCTAGGTGGATCATCGAGATCCTAGAGGCTTGGGTAGTGGGGCTTTCGCCCTAAAATTTTGTTGAGTTTGCGGTCTTTATGATGGCCTTTTATCCATTCCGAGGGCATCCAGATAGACATTCTGAAGCGGCTTTATATTTACTTTAATTATAGGATGACTGAGTCAAACCACAAAGGCGTGGGCCACAGTTTTCTTCTAAGAACTTGACAAAGAAAAATAGAGAATCGTACTTGCCAAGGAGATAAACCTCAAACCTTGAGCCATGAGGTTTTATGAGAAGAACCTGAATGCGTTGAGAGACACGATAGGGATGGAGGAGGAGACTAGTTCCCAAGCTTCCGTTCCGGACAGAGAATAGGGGGGTTATTCGTCTCGTGCACCCCCACCTTCAATTCCCCCACCAGTCGCACCCCACATGTTAGTGAGACTGGGAAGTCGAGGATATCCATGGAGGATTTGATGAGAGAGGTCAGTATGACTAGCACCTTGACCTTAAATATCCAAGCTAGGGCTGCTGACAGGGTAGTTGATATGCTACGTGATAGTTTGAGCACTTGTGCTGTCGCTTGCAAATCAGAGAGGGGGTTACTAAAGTGAGTGTGCATTATCATAGGCAGGACCAATGGATAGAGACTTTAGCCACTCCCGCGGGGGTCCCGAGGGATCACTTGGACTACGAGCGGTTACATATAGATTGTTCCTGAGTTACATATAGATTGTTTATGTCGTATTCGCCATATTTGTGGTTTGTGTCGTTTTTAGTTTTATTTTCGTATTATGATGTGATTAGTATCTATTTTTGTGTTTATTTTGCATGTTTAATTTATTAAGTCCACCTACCCTATCGAGTCAAGTCAGTTTCGAGTCTTCTTTCGTGTCAGGCCTTGCATGTAGAGTTTGAGTTATCATAAAATTACAAAATAAATTAGAAAAATCAAAAAAATTAAAAAAAAATAAAAATTTTTGAAAGGGAAAAGGAAATACTGAGAAAATTGAGAGAGCTAGATGAAGAAGTGAGAGGAGTGTTGTAGAAAAGCCCATAGGTGTGCGTGAAATAATGACGATGACATGCACTTTGAGGACCCCTTGCAAAGCATAACTCGGTTTTTGACGCCATTTTAAATACCTCAAAACCTTTAAGCTTAAAGTGTGTGTTGTTTTCTTGAGATGTTTAAGTAGTTCGCCGATAGTTCATGACCACCGACTTAGGTAGTTCACAACCCTTCCTCGTAGTGGCAACAACACAACAATACAAGTAAAATATCTAGGGATCCAGTGGTCCCTTGTCACACCCTATGTCCACTTTGGTATCTCCGTTGATCCTAATTACCCCTTTATTCACAGCCTTCATTCCTATGAGCAATTCTTTATGACTTTCATTACTTGTTAGTTTGGCATTTTCAAAAGAGTCGTGATAAAAGAGTGAGAAAGGGAGAGTTTATGAGGGTGTGCGCTTCATTATACATATGTTCAGACTATCACATTTATTTTGCTTATCGAGGGGATGTGAGGGTGAGTTAACATGGCAAGCACACAGTGTATCGGTGAATCGTGTGTCGTACATCACGATCAAAAGGAGACGAGCCATTGTGCGAGGCATATTTCTACATTAAAAGGGTTGGGTAGACTGTTTTATTGGACAGAGTGCCACTAATTTTATTTCTATTTTCGGTATTGCAGAGGATATGATGGGTAGTGGCACGCGCTTACATCATTAATTCAAATATTTTGAGAGAGACTGGGCTTCATTGAGTGTGGGGGTAGAATTTACGTCACATATTTTGTCAATTATTATAATTTTCACCTTACCATATTTTACGAGATTTTAAGACTAATCGGACTTGCGTATTTTGATTATATTTTTTTATATTGTGTGTAAGCCTCTCATTGAAAAAAATATATATATAGAAAAACACGAGAAAGAAAGAAAAAAGGAAAAGAAAAAAAGGGAAGTGAAGTTGGTTACGTGTTGAATAGCGGTTGCTTGTTCATTTCATTTTTTATAAAAGTCCGAGTAGTAGCTTTTGACACTTACACTTCTTCACGATTCCACGAGAACGTCGTTATATCGGTAGTGAGGAATTGAGGGCCATAGTTGTGAGACTTAAGTATGCTATTCGTTTGTTGTGGTGAGGGAGTGTGAGAATGGGTTTGGTGAGAATTGTCACGATAAGTAGGACCGCACTTCTAAAAGCCTACCCTACCATCCCTTAGCCATCATCAGATTTAACCCATTTGGATTTAAAAGATCATATGGTGCACTAGGCTAGGACGTTTTTAACTTTTATCATCACACGCAAAAAGTTAGTCACTATTAGGGGATGACTTTAAACTCTCTATCCTATATAGGGGGATTTCATCTATAAGAAGAGTAAGTCTTTGTCGGTTTGCATATATGTTTGTTGCGTGCTTTGCAATTCCAGAATATTGAGAGCTTGCTAACAAACATAAGGGTATCTTCAGGCTGCCTTCTAATCAATTTCACACTTAGCAGTCACCAACTAAGACTAACCAGATTAATGATATGAAAGGTCTTCATCCCTCAGCGGCCTCCTTTTGTGATTATCAGTTTATCTCAAATAGTACTCACATAAACTTTCTGAAACCCTTGTATTAATAGGGGATTTCAACCCAAGAGACTTCTTCGATGGAGGGGTTTCTTGATGAGTTGAGGGAGATGGTGAAGAGAAAGAATTTCTAGGGGTAAATGAGGCTGATAGATGGGAAATCCAGCGATAAACTTACCCTCAAGATCTACTCGAACTCATCACATTATGATGAGGGTAAGGCTTCACGTCTCAAAGACCATAAAGTGTTTTATTTGGAGGAGTTGGATTATCTTTTACCTTGAGACCATACCTAAAGCTCTCAAGTGGCCAACATTAACTTCAGCATGCCTGTTTAGGGCGTATTTGTCGAAATACCAGAATAAGCTCATTGATGAGGTTTCGTCATTTTGTTTTGTGGTTGTAGAGGGGTATTACTAGATTAGGAAGGATAATTTGAAACACTGGCAGATTGGGGTATGCTACTTGGATCCTAGAGCTAGGTGGATCATCGAGATCCTAGAGGCTTGGGTAGTAGGGCTTTCGCCCTAAAATTTTGTTGAGTTTGCGGTCTTTATGATGGCCTTTTATCCATTCCGAGGGCATCCAGATAGACATTCTGAAGCGGCTTTATATTTACTTTAATTATAGGATGACTGAGTCAAACCACAAAGGCGTGGGCCACAGTTTTCTTCTAAGAACTTGACAAAGAAAAATAGAGAATCGTACTTGCCAAGGAGATAAACCTCAAACCTTGAGCCATGAGGTTTTATGAGAAGAACCTGAATGCGTTGAGAGACACGATAGGGATGGAGGAGGAGACTAGTTCCCAAGCTTCCGTTCCGGACAGAGAATAGGGGGGTTATTCGTCTCGTGCACCCCCACCTTCAATTCCCCCACCAGTCGCACCCCACATGTTAGTGAGACTGGGAAGTCGAGGATATCCATGGAGGATTTGATGAGAGAGGTCAGTATGACTAGCACCTTGACCTTAAATATCCAAGCTAGGGCTGCTGACAGGGTAGTTGATATGCTACGTGATAGTTTGAGCACTTGTGCTGTCGCTTGCAAATCAGAGAGGGGGTTACTAAAGTGAGTGTGCATTATCATAGGCAGGACCAATGGATAGAGACTTTAGCCACTCCCGCGGGGGTCCCGAGGGATCAGTTGGACTACGAGCGGTTACATATAGATTGTTCCTGAGTTACATATAGATTGTTTATGTCGTATTCGCCATATTTGTGGTTTGTGTCGTTTTTAGTTTTATTTTCGTATTATGATGTGATTAGTATCTATTTTTGTGTTTATTTTGCATGTTTAATTTATTAAGTCCACCTACCCTATCGAGTCAAGTCAGTTTCGAGTCTTCTTTCGTGTCAGGCCTTGCATGTAGAGTTTGAGTTATCATAAAATTACAAAATAAATTAGAAAAATCAAAAAAATTAAAAAAAAATAAAAATTTTTGAAAGGGAAAAGGAAATACTGAGAAAATTGAGAGAGCTAGATGAAGAAGTGAGAGGAGTGTTGTAGAAAAGCCCATAGGTGTGCGTGAAATAATGACGATGACATGCACTTTGAGGACCCCTTGCAAAGCATAACTCGGTTTTTGACGCCATTTTAAATACCTCAAAACCTTTAAGCTTAAAGTGTGTGTTGTTTTCTTGAGATGTTTAAGTAGTTCGCCGATAGTTCATGACCACCGACTTAGGTAGTTCACAACCCTTCCTCGTAGTGGCAACAACACAACAATACAAGTAAAATATCTAGGGATCCAGTGGTCCCTTGTCACACCCTATGTCCACTTTGGTATCTCCGTTGATCCTAATTACCCCTTTATTCACAGCCTTCATTCCTATGAGCAATTCTTTATGACTTTCATTACTTGTTAGTTTGGCATTTTCAAAAGAGTCGTGATAAAAGAGTGAGAAAGGGAGAGTTTATGAGGGTGTGCGCTTCATTATACATATGTTCAGACTATCACATTTATTTTGCTTATCGAGGGGATGTGAGGGTGAGTTAACATGGCAAGCACACAGTGTATCGGTGAATCGTGTGTCGTACATCACGATCAAAAGGAGACGAGCCATTGTGCGAGGCATATTTCTACATTAAAAGGGTTGGGTAGACTGTTTTATTGGACAGAGTGCCACTAATTTTATTTCTATTTTCGGTATTGCAGAGGATATGATGGGTAGTGGCACGCGCTTACATCATTAATTCAAATATTTTGAGAGAGACTGGGCTTCATTGAGTGTGGGGGTAGAATTTACGTCACATATTTTGTCAATTATTATAATTTTCACCTTACCATATTTTACGAGATTTTAAGACTAATCGGACTTGCGTATTTTGATTATATTTTTTTATATTGTGTGTAAGCCTCTCATTGAAAAAAATATATATATAGAAAAACACGAGAAAGAAAGAAAAAAGGAAAAGAAAAAAAGGGAAGTGAAGTTGGTTACGTGTTGAATAGCGGTTGCTTGTTCATTTCATTTTTTATAAAAGTCCGAGTAGTAGCTTTTGACACTTACACTTCTTCACGATTCCACGAGAACGTCGTTATATCGGTAGTGAGGAATTGAGGGCCATAGTTGTGAGACTTAAGTATGCTATTCGTTTGTTGTGGTGAGGGAGTGTGAGAATGGGTTTGGTGAGAATTGTCACGATAAGTAGGACCGCACTTCTAAAAGCCTACCCTACCATCCCTTAGCCATCATCAGATTTAACCCATTTGGATTTAAAAGATCATATGGTGCACTAGGCTAGGACGTTTTTAACTTTTATCATCACACGCAAAAAGTTAGTCACTATTAGGGGATGACTTTAAACTCTCTATCCTATATAGGGGGATTTCATCTATAAGAAGAGTAAGTCTTTGTCGGTTTGCATATATGTTTGTTGCGTGCTTTGCAATTCCAGAATATTGAGAGCTTGCTAACAAACTCGTTTGACGGAATTCATATTCCTTCATGTCACCCAAAAAGATAAAAGCTTTTGAATGTGTGTATATATATATATATATATATATATATGTTTAATTAATATTGAGTCTTAGAATTGCATTTGCAGCATGTTGTTCCATTGTTGATTCGTTTTATTTTGAGTCGGCGAGTCGCGGTTTGCATGCAACAGTGGTTTGAAAAGTATGCAATGGTCTCAATCGAAATATAAGACTCGGGGAGGGGCTAACAGGTGACAGATTTGGTTGGTTATGAATTGTTGATTGAGGTGTGCAAATGGTAAGTGTTAAGGTATTGGATAGCTCCATAATTAGATTTCTATTCTGATATGATTCTTTATCGTTTTTCGTGATTTTTAGTGCCTTTAAATAAGTTTTAGGGCAATTCTTATGGAAATGAGCATGTATGAGCTTCTGAACATCAATATGTAATACGGGCTCTTTTTGCATTGATCTTGCGCTATGTTTTACGTGTTGTGGATTCCAAGAACCAGGAAAAGGGAGTGGTGCATTGCAGCGGGAGCGAACTTCAAAAAGATATGAAGCTCTACGGAATGCTCGAGAATTGAAACTGAAGGAGAAAAGTACGAAGGGGATGAAGAAAAAAGGTGCAAACTAGATCGTAGTGTCACTTCCTTGTTGTTGTAAGATCACCTATACTTAGAAGAATACTTACAAGCATTTATGAAGTGATCGTAGGCACAACTTCTTGCCTATAGTATGTTGATCGTACAATTACTCTCATTTGGCCTTTGATTGTACAATCACCTCATGATCGTACGATCACCTGCGAAGACCATATTAGAATTTCGAGGCTCTATTGCTACTTTGTATAATTTTTTGACTTGGATTGTTCCTTAGTATATTAGATAGACTTAGGGACATTTTTTCTCAGAGCTAGATTACGTTAGACACTGATTTTGGAGATTAGCTTACTTGGAGATTGGAGACTCATCGTTTGATCTCTTCTTCCCTTATTTCTTTTGTTTTTTGTGAATGATCTTCAAAACATTGTGTTCTTGGTCATGAGTTGTTGCGGCTAAGTGTATTATCAGGATCTCTCAAAGGTAGCTAGGGTTTAAGTCGATCATGATTCATGTGTTTAACTTAATTAAGGGTGATCGTAGAACTATGCGTGTAATCTTATCTTTTTTATTTTTTGACTTCGCAATATAAAAACCGTAGTTAGTGATCACTTGGTGACTAGGTGATCGTTAACGGAACATTGAATCTTGCACTTAGTCATATCTTGGTAGGCCTAGTTAACTAGGAACATCGAGTAGATTACAACTATCGTAATGCATGTTTAGGATATGCATGAATTAGGTGACTCGGGTTGCATGTTTCTATACATAGGAGTTTATTTGGTGACTCGTGAAACTATTAATGCTAGTTTGGCAATAAGAACATCATTTGCGTTTCTTGAACATAATCCGTTAACGGCAATATCCCAGAGATCTTGAGAGATATCATGATTCTTGTCTCGTATTCTGATTCTCAACACATGAATTGTGTGATTAGTCAATTGGTTAATTAATTTAGTTTTCTTTTAAATTCGTAGTGTTAGCAAAACAAACTCAACGATTTTTCCCGAAGAAGTCACAAACAATAGCTCATTTATGACAAGTCAGTTGGTACTCGACAACTTTGTTTTCACTTGTTACTACACATGACATCCATAAACATGAGGTTGGGACGTGTCATTGTATCCATTAGAAAACAACATATCAATGATTTTTTAAATTAAAATTTACACAAATATATCATAAAAGGTCTAATTTGGACGATCTTGGTGAGCCATAGGTTATATGCTCTAACTTTTCAGGACACAATAGTGAGATCACCTCCCATATTTTATATATAGTTAAAAAATAAGTGTTCGCGACTCTAAATATTTTATCAATAGTAACTTAGTAATTTTTACTTGTTGTTCTTTAAGTTTCTAAAGAGATCATTACTATAGAAAAAAAATGGCTTAATTACTTAATGCATACCTCCAGTATAGTGAAACTAACAACTTACAACCTCCATTTCTAGAATAGGCTTATTGCACCCCCCATTTGTAATAAATCCTACTTGTTGAAACTGGTTAAGAAAATCCGTCTACTACTTAACGGAATATTCCGTTAGTTGACAAAAAAGTCCTTTTTACTGAGGGTAAAATAGTCCACTAAATAAATTATGAACACCACCATGAGAATCCTATATATGGTGCAAAAAACCCAGACTATGAACATCACAAACAACCACAAATCAAACCCAGATTCACGCAATTGACTCCAACCCATCGGAATCGAACAATAGTCACTTTTTTTGAGAAAAAATAATTATATTTGATAGAACAAGTCAACCATTTGTAGAGAACGGTTAGTTCTGGGCTTGAAATTGATTTTCACCTAACAATGAATAGATGGATGGAGCTTCAAATTTAAGAGAGAATGCTGAGATCGACCATCTAATCACAGGAACGGAGAGAGAGGGGGAGAGAGAGAGGGAGATGCAGAGAGATGGGTCTAGTTGGAGGCGTAGAACCAGCGGCGTTGTTTTACCGTCGGGCTGTAGGTCGGAGCTCGGCGCAAGCTCGGTTCAATAAATGGCGATAGAGCTAGAGAGAGGGATCGATCCGAGAAGAACATGGACGAGAGATAAACAATGCCGACACCGGTGGCGGCTTCGGTGTTTTTCCAATCCATTGATTGCAGGGGAGTTGTGGGAGATTGCAGGGGAGGCGGTGTACTTATCTATTTCAACCTTATCTTTTAAGATTTTCATTTTTTACCTTTTTTTAATTTCTACTGTAAATTTGCTAATAGCTGTATTGACAAATACACCCTCCTTTAGTGGATGGTAATGAGAAGGATTATTTTCCCAATTTCAACAAGTATGATTTATTGCAAATGGGGGATGCAATAAGCCTATTTCAAAAGTAGAGGTAGCAATATGTTAGTTTCACTATACTGGAGGTAGGCATTAAGTAATTAAGCCAAAAAAAATTACATATTCATAATCAATTTTGTAACTCGTTGTTCAAAAGTATTTTCTCAAAATAAAATTCTTAAATTTTAATATTCTATTCCTTAAAAACACCATATCTATAATTTTTAGAATCAAAACTTATACAAATATATCATAAAAGATCAAATTTGGACGGTCTCAGTGATTCGTAGGTTAAATGTTAAGATATGGCCGAACTTATAAAAAAATATTTTTATTCTTCATAATTAGGTGTGTAAAATTTTGCTTCATATTTATGGTAAGTAAATGTTTCGTAACATGATAATTTTTATCCATAAATAGTTGATTTAACTTTATCTTTTTCATAATATTCGATCAAATTTAGTTTTAAACTACCGTTTATTTTGTACATACTTATAGAACTATTTTTGAAGTGCACTATTTATGTCGTCAAATATGAAAATTAATTATATTCTCTTACTTTTCCCGATACAAAAATGAAATCGCCTCCTAAATTTTATATATAATTAAAAATAAGTGTTCATGACTTCAAACATTTTATCAATAGTATGTTAGTAAAATTTAATTTGTCATTCATTATTGAAATCATTTACTATAGAAAAAAGTTGTGTTTAATCAAGTTGCTACCCAAAAGGAGAAGATTGGTGGAAGAGATGTCAATCGTAGCCAAGCTATCCCCTTTATCGAAGCATTATTGGAATTCGAGTTGGTAGATCTGGGTTTCAAGGGAAACCCGTTCACGTGGTGTAACAACCAAGAATATGAGAGAAACATAAGAGAAAGATTGGACGGGGCCGTAGCAAACTTAGCTTGGAAAGCCATTTAAGGGAACTCTCGAGTCGAACATCTCACATCCTCCACCTCGGACCACAAACCGGTGGAGATGATTCTGGAAGTTCACAAACTCTTCAACAGCCCTAGGTGGTCCTAAAAGATTCTTTCTAGAGTCCAATTGGATTCAACATCGAGATTGCAGAATGAAGGTGGCCGAAACATGGAACTTTTTGAGCGGTACAACGTCTCTAAAAGAAAACCTTGAGGAGAACGCTCAAGCCCTATCTCAATGGGGTAAACTTATGCTCGGCAATGTGAGAAAGAAGATTAAAGAGGGGAAAAAGAAATCGTGAGATTGGAGCTCAGGAAACCTTCCAAAGACAATCTTGAGAAACTGAAGCAGGCGAAAGACAAAGTCAATACCCTTCTCCTCCAAGAAGAAGAATATTGGCGACAAAGATCGAGACCTCTCTGGTTGAAAAACGGAGATAAAAAACACAAACTACTTCCACCGTAAGGCGACGGCAAGGAAACCTCGCAATACCATTAGAGGTCTTGAAGACCCCAATGGAATCTGGCAGACGGAGGACACAGAGGTAATCCAAATTTTAACGAATCATTTCAATGAGATTTTCAAATCCTCTAACCCAAGTGAGGAGTTTATAGACTCCAAACTTGGAGATGTTGGTACCGGAATCTCGCATGAACAAATTTTATTCCTGGAAAGCAGTTATATGATGGAAGAAGTAAAAAAAAGTCTCAACCAAATGGCCACTTATAAAGCTCCAGGAATTGATAGGTACCCAGCTGCTTTCTTCCAAAAAATTTAAAACGAAATCGGAGCGGAGGTGGGCAATTGTGTTCTGGATATCCTCAATGGGAAAAGAAGCGTCAAAGAGTTCAACCACACTTTGATCACTCTCATCCCAAAGGTCAAACAAGTGAGAATTCCGGCGGAGCTTAGGCCGATAAGCCTCTGCACGGTAATCTACAAGATGGTGTCCAAGACAATGGCGAACAGGTTTAAACTGATTCTGCCGTCAATCATAGCAGAGAGCCAAAGCGCATTCGTTCCCGACAGGCTTATCACCGACAATGTGATTGTGGCCTTCGAGCTTCTTCACTCTATGAAACATCGTAAGTGTGGATAAGAGGGCTATCTGGCTCTAAAGATGGATATTAGCAAAGCATACGACCGGGTGGAATGGGTGTTTATTCGGAAGATGCTTCATAAACTAGGTTTTGGGCCTAAATGGATTGATCTGGTGAGTGATTGCATTTAGACGACCTCCCTTTCTTTTAATTATAAAGTCAAGGTTGTAGGGTTAATTAAGCCCGAGCGGGGGCTTCGTCAAGGATGTCCAATCTCACCTTATCTCTTTTTATTATGAGGTGAATTTCTCTCCCGTTCGCTCACGTCGGCTATGAATAATAAAGCTATTACACGATTATCCGCAGCTAGATGTGTTACAAAGATCACCCACCTTTTCTTCGCGGATGACAGCCTTCTCTTTATGGAGGAGACTATGGAGTAATTAAGCCATCTAGAGACATTATTACAAGATTATGAACAAATTACGGGACAAAAAATTAACTTGGAGAAATCGGCAGCAGTCTACTCTAGCAACGTCCAGGTTGATCGATTGCAAGCGCTGAGTGCTGTTCTAGGTGTGAAAACTGAAATCCTTCATGACAAATATCTCGGCCTGCCAATTGAGATTGGAAGAAAGAAAATGACAACTTTTCAGCACATTGTGGAACGAGTTCTCGCAAAACTAAAAAGCTGGAAAGAAAAATATCTTACTTTCGCAGGAAAGGAAGTGCTCCTAAAGGCTGTGATCCAAGAAATTCCCACCTTTACAATGTCATGCTTTGCCCTCCCGGTCGGACTCCTCAAAAAAATCGAGCCATTGATTGAAAAATTTTGGTGGGGTGGAGAAGTTGAAACTAGAAAGATCCACTGGATGTCGTGGAAGAAACTGTTGATCAGTAAACAAAAGGGAGGGATAGGCTTCAAAGATCTGCAAATTTTCAACAAAGCGATGTTAGCAAAACAATTTTGGCGATTGTTAATGAATCCCCACTCTCTGCCGGCAAGAGTGTTGAGAGAAAACTATTAGGCTAGTACAGGCCTGTTGAATGCAAAAACAGATAATAGAAGCTCCTTTATCTGGAAAAGTATCATCTCCGCAAAGCAGCTCAAAACCCAGGGGTGCAGATGGAGAATTGGGAATGGTAAACACCTGAACACTTTCTCGGACCCGTTGCTTTTATGGCCACACTCTTTCAAGCCCATCACCCCTCCTCGGCACTTCTGGAACCTGAAGATTGCAAATCTAATTTCAGAAGACAGGGTATGGGATGTAAACAAGCTAAATCAAATTTTTCGCCAAGAAGATGTAGAAGAAATTCAAAGAATCCAAATCCCAACAGTGGATCTACCTGATAGATTGATTTGGAATTACACAGACAAAGGGCAATACTCGGTTAAAAGTGGTTATGAGCTTCTCAAGAACATAGAAGATATGAACCAGAAAAATCAACAAGGTGAAAGCTCAGAACGAACCACTAATGTGTGGGACAAACTATGGCAAGTAAAGGTGCCCAAACGCAATGCTTTCACTTTCTGGAGGGGAGTTAACGGGGCGTTACCCACCAGATACAACTTGAGAAAGAGGGGCATGGAAGTTTCCACCAGCTGTAATATGTGCCAATTTCATACCGAAACCGAACATCATCTTTTCATACAATGTTCGTATGCAAAGAAGGTGTGGTCTAGTCTGCTAAGCCATCATCATCCAGACAATTGGGCAGGAGACTTTGCTAGCTGGGCAACGAACCTGATGGCAAAAGGAAACAGCGAAGAACGGGAGAGACTCATTATCGGAGTTTGTACGATCTGGGAACATCGCATTAAAAAACTGTTTGAAAACAAGCTCTCTGATCCGAAGATCGATGCTGAAACCTCACTCAGAGAGCTTTCCATCTACAATCACATGCAAGCAAAAGACTCGATTTTCCAACAGGCTCAGAGCCCTACTTCTCCAACCCAAAGCCGGCGCAGACCGCCGGAGGGTTGGACGGTGATATCAACAGATGCCGCCTGGAACCCTCAAAAAAAGAGGGAAGCAATTGGCATAGTAATCACCGATGGCAAAAGTCTCATCATAGCCGGTAAAGCTCAACCAATCCCACTCAGATCCGGGGAAATGGAAGCTGAAGCCGAAGCAATCAAGATGGGAATTGGCTTTGCCAAGAGTTTTACAAACACCAAATTATGGGTTGAGACAGATTCATCCTCCATAGCCAAAGAGATTCAAAGAACGAAGAAGAGCAATGACGGGTCAAATCTTGCATCGGAGAGTGGGAAGGTTCTGGACGACATAATGAACCTTATAGCTTTAGCGGAAGAAATCGAGGTGGTCTTTAAGCCACGAGCTTTCAACAGCTGTGCTCACCACCTGGCAAAGCAAGCGTGCGACAGCCAGGCCCCTTTTCAATGTAACTCTGACCCACCAGATTGGGTTTTAAATTGTTTTGCAAATGATGTCATGGGCTATCAAAATGGCCCAAGTTCCAGTGGAGTCCAATAAAATTATTCCACGCTTCCTTAAAAAAAAAAAAGTTGTGGATATTCGTTATCAATTTTTGGATTCTTTGATTTTTATTTATTTTTTTTTTTTTTTGAAATTGTTTTAGGACTCTTTGTTGATAAGTATACTTTGAAAATAAAAGGCTCATATTTTCTTAAGAAGAAGAATATGCATAAATTAAAGTAAGGTTTCTTGAAACATTGTTTTTTAACTGTTCACCACCCCCTTTCTCATCAAATATCATTCAATAGGATTTATATTACTAATGATGCAATAAAAGTTGTCACTTAATGCAACGTGTTACAATCGTGGTAATTAGTGTAAATTAAGACTAATTTTGTGTTGCTCATCCTACTTGTTTGTCGTGGAATAACATTGAGTATTTTAATTGGATATTAAATGAGATGTAGAAAATGATGTGGATGACAAGTGGAATATGGAGAGTATTTTTTCTCACCTCCTAACTGTTATATATAATTAGTCTTAGCCCCGCGCCATGGCGCGTGATACCTATGTAAACGTAATTTAAATTTTTTTATATGATTTACATCGTTGTGGACGAAATTCATGATAACTACATCTAACATCATTTTCAATAATGTAATGAAAAACCCAAATCAATATGAATTGCAGAAATTTTAATTAATCAAAAATAAATGTATAGAATGATTGTCAAGTAACATGAAGTTGGATTATTCTATGAATTGGCATGCCTATCCCTAACTAGAATTATTGATGTGATATAACGAATGTGAAAATTTGTTTCTTACTCACTACATAATGATAATTTTGTGATAGAGTTAATAACATTGATTTAACATATAAATTTGATTTTGAAAGTTTGACAAATATGGTCATGTATCATTTAATACTATACATACAACTACAATAAATATTACCTCTGTTGGCAGTAAAAGTTGTCGATAGAAAGGCCAAACTCGTCAGTAAAAATTCTATCAACAAAAAAATGTTTGTCCATCTGTGGTCACTACAACTTTTTCGTTAGAATGAAAATCAACAACAGCTATGTATATCAGCACAAAAAACATGCGCAACATCAAATTATATCGGTACTTTCAATATAACGACAAACTTTGTTTGTCACATTTAAAACTCCTCAAAAATGTATTTACATGTTTATGTAGATGAGGGATAGCCAAAATTGTCACTGGAAGATAAGTTCCTCACTATTTCCATATTCATTGCGAAATAGTTGCTTGTCGCATTTATCACGACCGAATAAAAAAATCACATGCACCGAAAATCCAAACACGACTTAAAGACATGTAAAATTGTTCTCAAGTCCATAATCAACTCTGCATAACTTGGATTTTTACATAAAAACATACTCTATATAGTGCACAATAAGTGTTTCGCATCCACAACCAAGAGACCATCCTACTCCATTATATGGTGTGCCTAGAATATAGTTAACAAAAAAGTGTTGCCAACTGAAAATACACATAGTTCTACCCAGTTCACTCTAAAGAGTCATACTAGGTAGCAGTTTTCTAATGCACCCAAAAAGAAAGTAGACGTAATGTTATCACCGCCAGTTATTGTGGTTCCTTCAATGCCATGAACAATCCCACTAACAAACACAAGAATCTACCTGCAAACAATGATAAACAGAATCAGAAGATAGCGGTGTGTGGTTTAATAACAAGCACAAGAATCTCCCTACAAACAATGATAAACAGAATCAGAAGATAGGGGATTGTGATTTACAATTTTTCAATTGTAACTACCAAATAGACAATAGGTCAATTCAATTCAACAGGATACCAACACTTCAATATCGTCCGCGATATTCATCATTGGCCTAGCAAACTCTTTTTGTTTCGCTCCTTTTAAGTTTCGAGACAGGATATGAAAATAATCTACTTATTAAATTGATTGTTTTCACTGATGGCATTTCAAATTGACTGTATTTACTTATTAATGTATTTATCCACATATGTACTAAACACAAAACTCAATGATAACAAAAGAAAACTGAAGGAAGTCTATGTTGGTTATGTTCTTAGTATAACAAAGGTTGAGTAAAGATTCATTTACTACCATGATAAATAACATGATAAGATCCCATACACCTCAACTCTGAGATCAACATTATAAGAGATTTCAACTATAATTTGCAGCTTCCTTTGACATGTCTATTGTAAACTTTGAGCCCAGACCTAAACTTATGTTTCCCAGACCCACTGTTTAATAGTCAAAATTCAAAATTTAAAACTCACCTCTAATAATAGATTTTAAGTTCAGTAAATGATTAAACAAACAGAAAACTATCAAGGACATCTTACCATCGAGAAGAAGGATATATGGCCTTTATGAGGTGCTTTATAAATAGAACATTTCAACTACAAAAGAATAAAGGCTAAATTGCACCGGAGGTACCCAAAGTTTGTCAAAACGAGCAAGTAGGTACCCAAATTTCAAATCGAGCACCGCAGGTCTCAAATTTTGGATTTTCGAGCAAGTAGGTACCCTTCCGTTACGGAATGATTCTACATTTGGGAAACATGAAAAATACATAATTCAAAAAAATCCCTAATTAGGAACAAGTAGCTGGCAAAATATTTCTCTCAAACCTCTCTCCATCTCTCTATTTAACAATCCCTAGATCAATGGATGAAGATGAACCCCAACGAACCGATCATCGGTTATCATCGCGCTGTCATTAATAACAAATTTGGCATGATTTAACAAGAGGAGTTGTGATTACATACCTGAAGAGAATTTGAAGAAGCGGGAATTGCGGGTTGAGGATCTGGATCGAGCACCAAGAAATTCTTTCAAGGGCTATGGCAGAGTCATCGTAGAGTTGTCGTTCAAATCAAGGAGAAGTTTTATCAATCTCTTTTAGGCGAGGAGCGCGCCATTAGTGAGAGTAGTGCCAGGATGCGAGAGGTTTTCTGAGTGATGTTTTCTCCATCCTAATTTCAAAGAGATAACCACTGAGAGTCTAATGAGTGTCGTGTGAGTCCAATGTAGTTCTCTCCTAACTCCACATGATTACGATATTTTTATTTCCCTCCCTGCCACAAATTGGTAGTGCGGAAATATTTTAAGTTTACCCTATAAAAGTTATGTACTTTTACTTTTATAGGTGACAATTATATAAGTCGCCAAAATATAAGGTTTTTCGACTTATTTAATTGACCAAAATGTGAAACAAAACACATAACATTCGTGACTATATTTTTATTTAAAATACATAAATTGTCACAACGTCAAAAAAATAGCACGAATATCGAAAAACAGAAATATTGTAGATAAATCATGTAACTAGCTAAACGTAACTGCTTGTCGAAAAGTCGTGGTAAAAAAGAATGTATTTTGATTCCATTAGATCTACTTTTCACATTTTCTTCAAAATCTGCACCAAAATTGAGTACATCAACATTGTTATATACATTTAAGTTAATAGTTCTTGATTGAAAGAAAGAGTTCTATAGCGAATGAGAATGAAAATTACTTTATATTCGAGAATCAATTGATATTTAGGGAGGTCAAATTTTAAATTTTATATCTGTATTGTAAGTTATATTTTACACTAATATAATGATGCTATATTTTTTATCCTTGTTGATTTTATAAGTTGAAATGAGAAATTTTATAATACTTCATTAAATTTTTTGATATCATTATATTTAAAAGTAGATTTTAAAAATTATCTACGTGTATTTTGTTAAATTCTTATGGAGATCTAGATTGATGGTCAATCAAGTATTACAACTATCTGTTCAAAATTATTTTAAAATGACGTTGAAATGACATTTAATTTGATGGTCAATCAAGTAAGTTCTTGGTTTACTAGATGTGGCATATGTCACACTACTTCATGTTCTTTTTTTCTCCGTTTTTTTGTCCGTGTAGCACGGCACTTCTTGACCAAGTTAAAATTTGAGATCAACGATACTATCATGGTAATTATCACCTTCTCCAATAAGGTAGGTTAGTATTATGTTTTATTTCTCTTTCATTTTCTTTCTATCTGTGTTGCTACATATTTTTTCGCATTAAAGAAGAAAAAATTATTTTTATTGTCTCCATTTGACAACAAAAATTTCTCTCACAAAACTTTTATTTTTGCTTTATGCATAAATAAGTTTTTCCAAGTAAATTGTGTTAGCTTTATTGATAAATTTATATAACATATGTCATATTTCTATATTATTTTTCTCACTCAAAAGTTAAATGAGATTTATGGAATGACCTGATTTATGGACCATGTCATTACCATCTGACTGAAATTTTCAAAACAATAATTCTCATTTTGTAGTAACCATTTACCTTTTCTAATTTTCAGAAATAAATTATTCAAATTAATTCTTTCCTTTTTTAAGTTATAATATAAAATTAATTGCTAGTATTGTCACATGACATTATCTAAGAATACTAATGAAATATATGGAATGACTTGAATTATCGATCATGTCATCAACATCTGAATTAAAATTCCCAAATCAATAAAGTCTCATTTTGGTAGTAGCTTTTTACCTTTCTGATTTGCTTAAATGAGTTTTGCAAATTGAACTTTTTGATTTTAAGTAAATTATGTTTCCTTTTAACCATTTATATGAAAATAATTAATAGACATTGCCACGTGACACTCTCTTAGGCTAACATTTTGAACACATTCTCAAATAGCATATAGTATAGATTATTGAACATTTATGGAAGCGATATTACAACTCAAAATTTTGTACTAATTGTAATAATATCATATTCTCTCCGTTCTCTCAGATTCTTCAAAAAATTATATGGGTATTATTTGAGCCTAGCGATCTGGTTGGTAAAAGGGTGCAAGAATAGTCTTTTGTTTCCATTAGATCTACCTTTCACATTTTCTTCAAAATATGCACCAAAATTGAGTACATCAACATTGTTATATACATTTAAGTTAATAGTTATTTAATGAAAGAAAGAATTCTGTAGCGAATGAGAATGAAAATTAATATATATTGGATGATAAGTCTGAAGCTCATGAATATTATGTTGTGTATATACAATCAGAGAGCTTAGATTCTTGATGATGAAAGCCAGAAACACAAGCATTAGAAATTTCTAAGTACCAAAGCTTCACAGCTTTGAGTTACTGTAGTAGTTCCTATATGCTGTTTTTGTCTAACTGTTTTTGTGCAGGTTTGGTTATGTTTTGGTGATGATATGGATTAATTATATGATTTCATTTAGCAATATATGTTCTAAGTTGATCATTTCAGGACTATGTTTGATTGAAAATCCAATGTTCATTCTGGTAAAGTTAGCAGGCAAAGCTTCAAAGCTTTGAGATACTTTAGTTGCTCTTTACTGCTAAGTTCTTCTAATCATCTTCCTACATGCAGGTGGATTCAATGATACCTAGAACTTGTTACAAGTTGATTACTGTCTATTATTGTGTGTTCTATGATTGTTACTTGATATACTCATGAGATTGAATATATTTGTTAACTCAGAACTTGTCAGCAGAGAACTCTAGCATAGGTTTCTTATTAACTAATAGCTCCTATTCATGCAGATCTTTGTGCTAGATTTTATTGTTATTTATTTGATCTTGTTTGCTGAGTATATGCAGGTTTGTTGGACAATCCAGCGTCCATAAAGAGATCAGCAACGCATTCAAATTAAGTTGTTGATAGGGGCTTATCAGATAGGAGCTATTTTAGGAATTATGTTCCTGAAATTTCTAAAGTCAGTAGCAGACGGAGATCAGCTACTTATATTTGCATCGCAGAGAGTAAAAGATGAGACAGAGATCGTGATTTTTAAGAGAGAAACTTACTGGGAAGATCAAGTTCATACAGCTCTTCAAATCATTCAGGAATTCAATTCCAACTGACTGAAGATCATTCATATTCAGAAGAACTCTTCTAGGCTTCAACAGCTTATCTTTTCTGAGTTCTTCTTCATGTAACCAATTGTATTATTTATTCTTCATCTCTAAAACTTCACTAAACTTAGTAGTTTGGTTGTTTAAGTGAACAACAATAGGTTCTTATTGTTTCAACAGGTTGTAGCCTGTAACTAGATAGGTTGGGAACCACAAGCTGTATAAGTGTAAGGTAGCTCACTTAGGCTTGAGATCTAGGGCAAAATCTGGGTGATTAATAAGAAGTTTTGTTTGAATCCTGGAGGGATTAGATCCCTCAGGCAGAGACTAGGTCCAATTGTGACTGAACTCTGTAAAGTCTCTGTGTTATTGCTATTAACTTTTCCTGCTTTTAATTATAATTTATATTGGAAGTTCAAAGCTTTTGAGTTTTCCAAGTCTCAAAGCTTTGAAGCCTCTTTATTCTGCTTTTATATCTTTAAGCGTCTCAAATCCTTTTCAAAGCTTTGAGATATCAGCAGTTTGCTCTACTTAAAGTCTTAAAAACTTGTGTTTTGGCAAAATCTAGCATACTCTATTCAACCCCCCCCCCCCACCCTCTTCTAGACTATTTATATATCCATTTACACCTACATTACACACTTTCAATTGGTATCTGAGCTTTGGGTCACAGTTTAAAGATCTAACAATATTGTGACAATGAGTTTTGTAGGTGAAAGAGGATTCTCACAGGGAAGGGCATCCAATAGACCTTCACTGTTTTGTGGTGATAATTTTGTGCATTGGAAAGCATTGATGAAAATGTTCATCATAGATCAGGATATGGAACTATCGTCTATTATTTTTAATGGACCAAACATTTTCTATACCACTGTCCATGGTGTTAGAACTGTCAAACCTGATGAAGATCTCTCAGTTACTGAACTGGAAAAGATATCAAATAATTACAAAGATTTGAACTTATTATATTGTGCTCTTAGTGCATATTAGTTTAACAGGATATCCAACTGCAAAAATGCAAAGGCGATATGTGATAAGTTGACTGTTACCTATGAAGGAACTAGCCAAGTCAAGCAGACAAAGATTAATATCCTTTTGAGGCACTATGAACTGTTTAAAATGAATTCTGATGAATCCATCAGATATGTTCAAAAGGTTTACAAATATTATGAACAACTTGGAGTCTTTGGGAAAAGTATTCTCAAATGAAGAAAAATTCAGGAAGATTCTCAGAAGCTTGCCTAAAGCTAAATGGGAGCCTAAAACTACTTCTATTGAAGAAGCTCGGGATTTAAGCATCGTGGAACATGATGATCTGCAAGGAAAGTTACTCACTCATGAGATCTCTATGAAGGAGGTGGATGGTGAACTGAGTGACAACATCAAGAATCTTGCACTCAAGGCAAAAGACAATGAATAATCCCAAAGCCTTGAACTAGAGGAGGATGATGATGATGATGAGGAAGCCTTAGCCTTGATTTCCAAAGCCTTGGCCAGAATTCTCAAGAAAAAGAGGAACTCTGGGAACAAGGATTACAACAAAGAAAAGTTCAGATCCTGAACCAGCAAGGATCAGAAAGGTAAGTCCTCATCACAATCATATAAACCTAAAGTTATGAACTGGTATGAATGTGGAGATGCAGATCACCTAGTGAGAGACTGTCCTCAAAAGAAAAAGAACATACAATTTTCAAAGAAGGAAAATAACAACAGAAGGAAGAAGGCAATGATAGCCTCATGGAGTGAATCAGACTTATTTCTAATGATGAGCAAGCCAATCTCTGTTTAATGGCTGGAAATCAAGAGTACCATTCTACTGAGAAGAAAATTGAAGACATGGTGAAAAATCTCTTATCTTGTCCTTCTGATGTGTTTCCTGAGATTCTCAAAAGCATGTTTTTAAATGAGGAGAGTTAAAGGAATGAGATTGATTCTTTGAAAATGAAGGTTCATGAGCAGGCAAAAGAAAATTTAGATTTGGTTTTTCAGAACAAATGTCTTGAATCTACTAAGTTAAAAATTGACAGTGAATTCAAAGCCTTGGAAAGATGATTCAAAGCTTTGAAATCACAAGTCAAAGAAGTGGTTGATTAAAACACTACTTTAACTGACAAGTTTTTTAATCTAAAAAATCATTCTGATGATTTAGAACAACAAATTACTTCATTGACTAGTAAGCTTCAAGAATCTAGGAAAATTCTTTCAACTTTTTTTGGATCAGAACAGAAGTTAAGTCTCATGCTCGGAAGAAGTCTGCAGTCTTGTTAAAAAAGTGGAATTGGATATAATCCAACTTTTCCAAGAAAAAGCCAAACCACTTTTTGTTAAAGCTGGAAGCATACATTCTCCAAAGTGTCATTACTGATGTAAGATTGGACATGTGAAAGTAACTTGCCCCCTTAGAAGGACAGAACCTCACATAATGAGGAACACTTATCCTTATCATCTTAAAGGACAAGTGAAACAGATTTGGGTTCCAAAAGGAGTTAGACCATCTAATATGGTTGACTCTTATTATGAATAAAAATTATACTTTTGGTCTAATAGCATGTTAAGGCATTGATTGAATTTTGCAGGATGTCACCAAAGATTTGAAAGATCAGAAATGAATATTGCATAGTGGATGTTCCAGACATATGAGTGGGAAGAAATCTTTATTCTCTGAGCTCAAAATGCAATCAGAGGGACAGTCACACTTGGTGACAAAGCAAAGTGCAACATAATTGGTATTGGAAGTGTTGGTAATAATTCTGCATATTCAATTTCTGATGTTTATTTAGTTGATGGTCTTAAGTATAATTTATTGAGTATTTCCCAGCTTTGTGACAAGGTTAATAAGGTAATTTTTGACAAGGAGAAATTTGTGGTGCAATATGAAAAATCAGGAAATTGCATACTCACTGGTCCTAGGTCACATAATGTTTATGCACTATGTACTGACAAAGTTCCAGGTGATAGTCTGAAATGTCTCAAAGCTTTAAAGGATGACTCAAAACTATGGCACATAAAGCTTGTTCATATAAGCATGCATTCTTTGAATAAGCTCATCTCAAAGGATCTGATAAGGGGATTACAAATCCTCAAATTCAAGGATGATGAGTTTTTCAGGGAATGTACTCAAGGTAAACAAACCATAAGCTCATTCAAGCCAAAGAACTTTGTAAGTACCTCCATACCCTTAGAATTGATGCATATGGACTTGTGTGGTCCTATGAGGGTTCAAACACCCAGAGGTAAGAAATATATGCTTGTTGTGGTTGATTATTACTCTAGATATACTTGGGTTATGTTTATTAGAGAAAAGTCTGAAGCATTATCAGAATTTTCTAAACTTTGCAAAGAGCTTCAAACTCTGAAAAATTTGCATGTTGCATCTCTTAGAAGTGATCATGGTAAGGAATTTGATCAACTTGATTTTGATTTATTTTGTGCAAAGCATGGCATTTCACACAACTTTTCTGCACCTAGAACTCCTCAGCAAAATGGAGTAGTTGAGAGGAAAAATAGGACTCTTGAAGACATGTCTAGAACCATGCTACTTGAAAGTAATTTGCCAAAATATTTGTGGGAAGAAGTAGTTAATACTGCCAACTATGTGCTCACTAGATGTTTGATCAGACCAATTTTGAGGAAAACCCCTTATGAACTGTTTAAAGGCAAAAAGCCTAGTGTTGCTTACTTTAAGCCTTTTGGTTGTACCTATTTTGTGCATAACAATGGCAAAGACAAGCTTGACAAGTTTGATGCTAGAAGTGATGAAGGTGTGTATCTTGGTTATTCTCACACCAGCAAAGCTTACAGGGTTTACAATAAGAGATCAAAGATTATAGGGGGGGAGTATTCATGTTATATTTGATGAACGTACTGATGATTCTCAGAGTGAAAGTTTTTGCAGATCTTAGTTTGAATAAATATGAGGCTGATGAAGACCTTGAGAAAGTCATCAAGGGCAAAACTAAGCAGCAAAAATTTCAGAAGAATCTCAAGGCCTTGAACCCCCTGCTGAGCCAAAATCTCAAAGCCTTGAGATAGAGATTGACAGAAAATATGATGCTCCTTCTACTGTATCAAGAACTCAAATCCTTGAAGGTCCATACACTTGAACACCCAGAATAAAGTTTAAATATCTCTCCGATCATCCTGCAGATAATTTTACATCAAATCCAACAACTGGAACTCAGACAAGAGGTCAATTGAGAAATCTGTGTGCATTTAGTGCTTTTGTATCACTCATTGAGCCCAAAAATACAAAAGAAGCACTAGAATATGCTGATTGGATCACTGCAATGCAGAATGAGCTGAATGAGTTTGAAAGGAACAAGGTATGGAATTTAGTTCCTAGACCAAAGGATCAATCAGTGATTGGAACAAGAGGGGTGTTAAGAAATAAGCTTGATGAGAAAGGTAAGGTTGTGAGAAACAAAGCAAGATTGGTTGCAAAGGGATACAATCAAGAGGAATGTATAGATTATGAAGAAACATTTTCCCCTGTTGCAATGTCAGAAGCTATTAGAATACTTCTTTCATTTGCATCACATAATGACATAAAAACTTTTCCAAATGGATGTCAAATGTGCCATTTTAAATGGTTATTTACAAGAAGAAGTATATGTTGCTCAACCACCAGGTTTTGAAAATGACACATTTTCTAATTATGTTTACAAACTGGACAAAGTCTTATATTGACTTAAGCAAGCTTCAATGGCTTGGCATGACAAACTCTTAAAAGTTTCTTTGGAAAATGGTTTTAAGACAGGTCTGGTTGATAAAACTCTTTTTATCAAGAATCAAGAAAAAGATATGTTAGTTGTTCAGATATATGTAGATAATATTCTATTTGGTGCTACTAATGATGCTCTTTAAAAAGAATTCTCAAGTCTAATGTGCATGGAATTTGAAATGAGCTTGATGGGAGAACTCAATTTCTTTCTTGGACTTCATGTACATCAAATTAAGAAAGGAATTTTATGCATCAAGGAAAGTACACCTTGGACTTGTTGAACGAGTATAACATGTCACAGTCCAAGGTTGTAAAGACCCAATGAATTCATCACTGTCTTTAGACAAGGACACAACTGGTAAGAGTGTAAATCAAGAAGAGTACAGCGGTATGATTGGTTCACTTCTGTATCTAACTCCTAGTAGACCAGATATTATGTTTAGTGTGTGCATGTGTGCATGATTTCAGGATGATCCTAAAGAAAGTCATTTAATTGGTGTTAAAAGGATTTTTAGATATCTGAATGAAACCAAAGACTTGGGGCTTTGGTATCCAAGAAGGTCTAACTTTTTGTTTAGTGGATATTCATATGCAGACTTTACTGGATACAAAGTAGACAGAAAGAGTACTTCTGGATTCTGTCAATTCCTTGGATCTTCATTGTTAAGTTGGCATTCAAAGAAGAAATGCATAGCTGGAGCTTAATGTTCATAGGTTTTATGGATTGCACAGCAGCTAAGAGATCTTGGATATGATTTCAAAAATGTGCCTATCAACTGTGGCAATACAAGTGCCATTTACATATCTAAGAATCTAGTCCAGCATTAAAGGACAATGCACATAGATGTGAGACATCATTTTCTTAGAGATCATAAAGAAAACGGTGGCATTGTTCTATATTTTATATCTACTTCTAAGCAAATAGCTGATATTTTCATTAAACCACTGCCAGATGAAAGGTTTGCATCCCAAAGTCTTAAATTGGGTTTGTTAAACAAGGATGCATTGGTTTATTGGGAGTAATTAGTTATAATATGTAATATCTGTGTGAATCTCAAAGCCTTGAGATCATACTTTCTTAAGCCTTGAGAGTATGGATCAAAGCTTTGAAGTTTATATGTTAATCTGAAACCGCTTTGATGAGTGGATTTGCATTATCTTTAAAATTTGGATCATGAAAATTTTGTAATATCTTTTTAGATAATTACAGAATCTTTTCAAATGTTCAGAGATTTGATAAAAATATCCCTAAATATATTTGAAAATCTTCTGAAATCTTTTTGCATGCAAACCTCCTACTTTTAGTCAAACTCATCTACCTACTTAAGCCAGCTTCAAGACTTATTTTCTCTCATTGTCTACTTCTATCTCTTCGTCTCTATCTCTCTATCTCTCCCCATTCTCTCAATTTCTCTCAAACCCTAACCCAAATGGAGCAAAAATCAACAAGGATCAGGAGGAAGAGTCAAGTACGAAGAAGAAAGACGTGACTGGTGAAAAAAAAGTAGAAGCAACTCCAGAAAAAAAGGGTTAAGCAATCCCTGAGAAGAAGAGGGTTGAGCACAGTGCAGTGAAAACCAAGAAAGCCACAAATTTTGGTAAGAACCTCTTGCCTGAATCTTGGTTTGTTAATTCTGATGTAAAGACTGTATGGATGGATGGGTATGCATCATCTAAGGTTTCTTTTTTAGTCTGATCAGTAGTGATTTATTGGACATTTTGGATTTGTACTACATTAAGAGTTTGAGAAACTCATCTGTTGGAAGTCTGTTCAACCCTCCTTCTGAATCTTACCCTAGGTTAACCAGACTGTTCTATTTGAATCTGGTACCAGAACTTGATGATAGTGACAGATACATTCTCACTTCAAGAGTGGCTGGTGTGGACATTAGGTTAGATCACAAGGTATTTTCCTAAGTTTTGGGAGTACCTAGGAAGTATAAGGTTGGTGACTATCATGATAGGAAAGAAATTATAGAGAAATCCAAAGCCATGTTTTTCTTGGAGGGAACCACTTCTAAACCCAAGCAGTTAACACATTCTGGGTTTAACTATGAAGCCAAAATCTTGCTCTCAATCATCATAAGATGTGTTGTCAGAATATTCCAAAGAGTTGGTAACAGACAAGGTGCTGATCTTAATGTATTTGATCTGTCAAGGGTTTGAGGTAGACCTTCCTACTGTGGTGATGGAGCATATGGTCTATTGTGGAACTAGGACTAGGAACCACTCCCTACCCTATGCCAATGTCTTACCATTGTTTTTCAAGCATTTTGGGATGCTATGGAGAATGAAGAGAAGATTACTACTGGTTCCGGGGTAGTTAATGAAGCATCCCTTCAAATGATTGGGATTGTGTATACTGCTAAAGGAAAATGGAAGTTCTATTCAGATTTGAATGTTAAGGAGCTGAAGGAAAAGGAGTTCATCAAACTTAGAGCTGCTTCTACCCCAAAGGTGCTTGGT
This sequence comes from Linanthus parryae, assembly GCA_023055425.1. Lineage (NCBI taxonomy): Eukaryota > Viridiplantae > Streptophyta > Magnoliopsida > Ericales > Polemoniaceae > Linanthus > Linanthus parryae. The sequence continues at coordinate 24,983,826 of JALGPY010000011.1, read as the reverse complement.
AATCTTGATTTCTCATAGATTATAGATAGGTTTAAGGTTCTGGAAGATGGTGTGGAGGATTTGAGATAAGGTTTGTTTGAATTTTCCAATGACCTTACTAAGTTCAAAGGTTTGGTGCTTAACAAGCTTGATCTGATCAATCAAAGGTTTGGGTCTGGAGAAAGTGCCTTCTTCAGAAAGCAGAGATACCAACATTGATTCAGAGGAAATTCTGGGAGAAGCTCTCAAGAAACAGAAGAAGAAAAAAGGAATTCATGTTGTTCTGACATCAAAAGATCTCTTGATCAATCTGAAGAGGATGAAGATGATGAACAAACTGCTGCAGAAAAAGCTGAAAAGGAAGCAGCTGATCTAGACAAGTTGGTTGATGAGGTTGTTGAAAAGATGCCGGATGAGGAAGCTCATGGAAAGAAATCTGAAGAACAAGGAGAACAAGCTGAGGAACAGGCTGAAGATGCAGAAGTCTCAGAAGAAGAGCAAGAGGAGACTCACGGAAAAGGAAACGGAAATGATAAGTCCAGAGGATCTTCAAAGCCTTGAACACATTCTCTCTATTCTTTCTACTCTTCCAGTCTTAAAGTTTAGGTTATTTTTCTTATTTTCTTAAAAAAAAACACTCTGAACAGATCCTACATTTACTTCTACTCTTTTTATGAAAGTCAAAAAGGGTGAGAAGATTATGTGTTATGTGTTTTATGATTTTAGTTCTTTAGTATCTAGTTTTATGGTTTGTAATAAATTTTGGATCTGGTAGATGTTATCTATGCAATTATGTGGTATTTGAATGTTTGTTATTAATATTCTGTGATTATTACTACTGATTGTGAGTTACAGGATATCAGTGTCCAGATAATGTGTTTTGTCCTTCATCAAGGGGGATATTGATAATTATGAAGCTCATGAATATTATGTTGTGTATATACAAGAAGAGAGCTTAGAATCTTGATGATGAAAGCCAGAAACACAAGCATATGAAATTGCTAAGTACCAAAGCTTCAAAGCTTTGAGTTACTGTAGCAGTTCCTATATGTTGTTTTTGTCTAACTGTTTTTGTGCAAGTTTGGTTATGTTTTGGTGATGATATGGATTAATTATATGATTTAATTTATCAATCTATGTTCTAAGTTGATCATTGTAGGACTAAGTTGGATTGAAAATCAAATGTTCATTCTGGTGAAGTTAGCAGGCAAAGCTTCAAAGCTTTGAAATATTTTAGTTGCTCTTTAATGCTAAGTTCTTCTAATCATCTTCCTACATGCAGGTGGATTTAGTGATACTTAGAACTTGTTACAAGTTGATTACTGTCTATTATTGTGTGTTCTATGATTGTTACTTGATATACTCATGAGATTGAATATATTTGTTAACTCAGAACTTGTAAGCAGATAACTCTAGCATAGGTTTCTTATTAACTGATAGCTACTGCTCAGGCAAATCTTTGTTCAAGATTTTATTGTTATTTGTTTGATCTTGATTGCTGAGTATATGAAGGTTTGTTGGACACTCCAACGTCCAAAAACAGATCAGCAATGCATTCAAATTAAGCTGTTGATAGGTGCTTATCAGATATGAGATATTTTAGGAATTCTGTTCCTGAAATTTCTCAAGTCAGTTGCAGACTGAGATCAGCTACTTAAATTTGACTTGCAGAGAGTAAAACATGAGGCAAAGATCGTGATTTTGAAGAGAGAAACTTACTGGGAAGATCAAGTTCATACTACTCTTCAAATCATTTAGGAATTCAACTCCAGCAGAGTGAAGATCATTCATATTCAGAAGAACTCTTCCAGGCTTAAACAACTTATCTTTTTTGAGTTCTTCTTCTTGTACTCAATTGTATTATTTATTCTTCATCTCTAAAACCTCACTAAACTTAGTAGTTTGGTTATTCAAGTGAACAACAAGAGGTTCTTATTGTTTCAACAGGTTGTAGTCCGTAACTAGATAGGTTGGGAACCACAAGCTGTATAAGTGTAAGGTAGATCACCTAGGCTTGAGATCTAGGGATAAATCTGGGTGATTAATAAGAAGTTGTGTTTGAATCCTGGAGGGATTAGATCCCTCAGGCAGAGACTAGGTCCAATTGTGACTAAACTCTGTAAAATCTTTTGTGTTATTGCTATTAACTTTTGCTGCTTTTACTTACAGTTTATATTGGAAGTTTCAAAGCTTTGGAGCTTTCCAAGTCTCACAGCTTTGAAGCCTCTATATTCTGCTGGTATATCTTTAATCTTCTCAAATTCTTTTCAAAGCTTTGAGATACCAACAGTTTGCTCTACTTAAAGTTTTAAAACGTGTGTTTTGGCAAAAGCTAGCAAACTCTATTCAACCCCCCCCCCCCCCCCTTCTAGAGTATTTATATATCTATTTACACCTACATTACACACTTTCAGTAAGGAATAAATTAATATTTAAGGAGGTTAAATTTTATATTTTACATTTCTTATGTAAGTTATATTTTACACTAATGTAATGATGCTTTATTTATTATCCTTGTTAATTTTATAAGTTGAAAAGAGAAATTTTATAATACTTCATTAATTTTTTTGATATCATTATTTCAAAGTAGATTTTAAAAATTCTCTATGTTGATTTTTCTAAGTTCTTATGGAGATCTAGTTTGATGCTCAATCAAGTATTACAACTATCTGTTCAAAATAATTTAAAAAATGACGTTGAAATGAGATTTAATTTGATGGATTTTGATGGTCAATCAAGTAAGTTCTTGGTTTACTGATGTGATATATGTCACACTACTTGATGTTCAATATTTCTCATCTTTTTTATCCACGTAGCACGACACTTCTCGACCAAATTTAAACTTTGAGATCAACGATACTATCATGGTAATTATCACCTTCTCCAATAAGGTAGGTTAGTATTATGTTTCATTGTTCTTTCATTTTCTTTCCTTCTGTGTTGCTACATATTTTTTAGCATTAAAGAAAGAAAAAATATTTTCGTTGTCTTGATTTGACAACAAAAATTTCGCTCACAAAACTTTTATTTTTGTTGTATGCATAAATAATTTTTTCCAAGTAAATTGTGTTAGCATTTATTGATAAATATATATAACATAAGTCATATTTCTATTTTATTTTTCTCGCTCAAAAGTTATATGATATTTTAGGAATGACCTGATTTATGGACCATGTCATTACCATCTGAAACTTAAATTTTCAAAATTAAAATTCTCATTTTGTAATAACCATTTACCTTTTCTAATTTTCATAAATAAATATTTCAAATTAATTTTTTTCCTTTTTAATTTATAATATAAAAGTGATTGCTGCTCTGAAATATGGGTTGGGTTATTGTTGAATATGCACCACATGTTGTAAGCCCATTTGTATACAGTTATTGGTCTGTTAGCCCACCCTAAGCCTATATAAGGAGTCTTAGGGTGGGAGATAAAATATACATCTACTAGCATTCTCTCTACACATCTTTGTCTCTCTTTATTTCTTGCCTCTCTCAATTCTCGTTTCACAACACGTTATCAGCACGTAGCTCTAGCTAACGATGAGAATTACAAAAAGAAAAAATAAAAGAACTGAGAGGTTTTAAACTATGCAGATCAGTGGGCGAATAAGATCCAACACCACATGCATGTGAACCTTACTTCCATGAGCTGCAGTGGATTCTTTGTGGAATCATCTTGCCCGTCGTTGCCGCGGAGGATCATTCACTTTCATCTTTTAATGGTTGTTGTAGAGGTTTGATTTTTTTACTTTTGGTTTTATGTTTTTTTCGTAGGGGAGCTTTATGCTTTGATAATTATGTAGCCGTTCCATATCACTCGGGATATTACGGAGTACATTTATTTTGCATATATTGTGACATAGCAAATCAAAGTGGACCTCCTGAAGAGGCTTTCACCAACGATGGATAGAGAAAATTAAATGCTTATTTAACTATATCTTCATACATGAAGTTATGAAAGACATAAATTTTTATCGTAACCTGAAGTTGCTTTATTTTTTATATGACCTGAAGTCATATTATATCTCCATAAGAGATGTCTAAAGCGCTTACTATCTTTGAGCTTCCTGAAGAAGGAGCGTTCCAATTCCTTTATTTACGCTTTTAAAATTTTTGTACTATTTTTTAAACTTATATGGACAAAAATAAATCTCCCGAAGAGGATTTGTAGTGGTTTCCAATATTCATATAAAGTCAAGTAATATGTTCCCGGAGTAACATATTACATGATATCATTCATAACCATAAGTTATGAATCCTATAACTTGAAGTTTTAGAACACTCCAATTGCTAATCTCCTGAAGAGATTGCTACATTTGACGTAACGATCAACCCTCTCAAGAGGATGATGAATTATGTTTTTTTGTACTTTTCGGTCGAAACAGAACATCCAAAAGATGATCTTATTCCATGATTTTTCATTGGATAAAAGCTATGATTATGCTTTTAAAGTCATATTTTCATACCAGAAGTAATGAAATATATGACAATACTTATAACATGGTGTTATAAAGTTGTGTCAAAATATCTCCCTGAAGAGAGCATCTAATTTTATCAAACCATAAGATTCAATTTGCTTTTACTTATTGCTCATTTATTTATTTCGTACTATTTTGTTCTTATTTTTTAAGGATTTTATTAGTAACACTTACTAATGACCGACTAATTTTATCCATTCCCAGAAGTGAATGGTAGTGCATTTCCATAAGCAAATCACTTTGTTATATACAGTCAAAATCCACATGACTATAGAGGCAATCATGGTTGTTGACGAGAAATTCTCTAAAAGAGATTAAACCCCTGAAGTGGTTCATATAAATCAACCTAAATGACTCATATGTTAAAACTCTATAAGAGGTTAGAGTTTTCTCATCCAACGCCAGAAGAGGTTTTGTGTGGATAAAATTGAGCTTGTTGTTGTTCATGTCACCAAAAGTGACCAATCCCCGTAACAAAACATGTGAGATTTAATATCAATGGTTGATAAATTGTTAGATGGATTTCAATCCTAAAGGATTGTAAACACCACTCATTTTAAATAGAAGTATTGATAGTTACGTCTCTTTTTGGGTTTCTTGTAGAAACTTTGAGTAGAGAACTACGACGTCCAAGAGATTGCTTATTGTCAATGTTTTTATTTTAATTTGAGGATTGGTTTACACAAAGTACATATGGGACAAATTGATGTCTGAAGCATCAAAGTATCATTTTTGTTATGATCATATTGCTTACGTCATGAGGGGGAGAGTGGGTCATATTACATGACATGAGCCAAAATATCATTGTCTCTACGGGTATGTACTAATGCATAATCACAATAAAATGGATAGCTTCTTGACTAATGGGTGTCGATTTGGGTATACACTTTAAGCAGAAAAGGGTTGCTTGTGTACATATGTCGATCTTCCAGAAGAGGAACATAAATCAAAGCATCCAAAATAAGTTGGGATATTAATATATTGCTCTACAATATAAGAACACAAGATTGCGAGGAAAATCTTGAAATATTATCATTAATATGGAGCAAATCCAATGTTGGTAGTTGAATAGCCCTGGAAGAGGCTTCTAGCCATGGAAGTAGCTAAAGGTACCTTAAAACTACATATGATCCTATAAATTAATGATTATTATATTAATCATATACGTTAAAATAAAGGGAGATTGTTGACAATAAATCATTGGCCAAAACTAAAGTCAACAACACATAGATAGCTGCTCGAGTTACAAAATTATATGAATATGTAGAGCACATGTTGTGTACATGGGGTACTAACCATACTCGAAGCATAAAGTTATGATCTATGTTGAAACTACATATTCGCTGGTACGCGTGGGATACATGTAGATATTCTATGTCCGCTATGAAGCGTGAGACTCATGCTAAGGTTCAAAATCCGCTGGTATGCGTGAGATTTATGTTGAGGTTTATGTCCGATTTTGAGCGTGGGACTTATAAAATAAGAAACATGATAAGGTATGTATCATGATAAGTTCTCATAAATATAATCTTCTCGTGGTGAGAATGATGATAATGTTGTTTTAGTCTTGGGGACTAAGGTGCAACAAAATATGGGTTAAAAAGTAACTAGTTACAAATACGACCGTACAAATCACAAATTTGTGAAATTCCATGGAGGATGGTTCCCATGAGAAATAATATTTGCTGAAGAAAATCAAAAGTGTACACTCGCGAGTAGTTTTAGGTGCATATGCATTTTATTAAGTATAATTGTTGATTGTATATTATCTATATTCTTGTTTTTCAATGAATTTATTTGTCATGTACAAGGATGTTCCAATGAGGGAAAGATCCAATGAAATGCTAAAAGCGCGGCACTCATTTTTCTTCGTTGAGGTTTTTGACCCACACGGTTTTTCCTAGCAAGGTTTTATCGAGGCTGCGAAGATCATTAGATGCGTTCCTGAAGAATGCCATCTCCAATACTTAGCAAATTGGAATTCACCGAGGTACTCTTTTTCCTTAGACATCGATTTTTTCCACTAGATTTTTCATGACAAGGTTTTAATGAGGAGTCCTAAGTGGTGAATATTCAAGGGGGCGTGTTATGAAATATAGGTTGGGTTATTGGTGAATATGCATCGCATGTTGTAAGTCCAGTTGTATACAATTATTGGTCATTTAGCCCACCCTAATGCCTATATAAGGAGGCATAGGGTTGGAGATAAAATATACATCTACTAGCATTCTCCCTACACATCTTTGTCTCTCATTATTTCTTGCCTCTCTCGATTCTCGTTTCACAAAAATTGCTAGTATTGTCACATGACATTATTTAAGAAGACTAGTGAAATATATGGAATGACTTGAAATTTAGATCATATTATCAACATCTAAAATTAAAATTCCCAAATTAATGAAGTCTCATTTTGGTAGTAGCCTTTTACCTTTCTGATTTGCTTAAATGAGTTTTGCAAATTTAACTTTTTTATTTTAAGTATGTTATGTTTCCTTTTAACATTTATATGAAAATAATTAATAGACATTGCCACGTGGCACTCTCTTAGGCAAACATTTAGAACAAATTCTCAAATACTATATAGTATAGATTACTGAACTTTTATGGAAGCAATATTACAACTCAAAATTTTCTACTAATTGTAATATTATCATACTCTCTCCGTCCTCTCAGGTTCTTCAAAAAATTATATCGGTATTATTTGAGTCTGGCGATGTGGTTAGTAAAACGGTGCAAGAATTTGGTAACCTTTTGACGATGTCGTAGAGTAAACTTTACTCTATAATACTATAAAAAATTATGAAATTCTCGCTTTGTTTTGACAACCAAATCACTAGGCCCAACTAATACCCATATAATTTTTTGAAGAGCCTCGTAAAGACACAATTATTGAAATGTATTTTGTTGATCTTCATTTTTGTTTGTATATTCTCTCATCATCTTTCCTATATACCATGAGAATATCTCTTAGTTTTTTGAAGCCCCTATTATTGCACATGCAATTTGTCGAGATGAAAATACATCATCTGAAATTCAACGCTACGGTATTTTTTGGAATTCGTATGAACAAATGCCTTTTTTTAAAGCTAGCATCCGTCACATTGAAAATAAATCAGTCAATCTTAGTCAAACTAGTGAAGAAAAAAAGTTTAAAATGTACCAGAACGAAACTGCAAACTGGCATAGAACGCATGTAAACAACGGGTCGGTCTACAGTGCGTCCGCCAATAGGGCGGACGTAAGCTATTTTGTTTTTTTCTGCGGGCCTCGTCGCTACGAGACAAAAAGTATACCCGGTATAGCAGGTCACTAGGGTTCGTAGATAACATTGTTAGTGTAATAGATAGCAATAGAAAACAATTGTAATCTTTTTGCTGTAGAAACTGCCCAGAAAGATAACAGCACGAGATTTAAAGATAACCAGTTGGATAAAGTAGATAACAAAAGCCTACAAAGTAGATAACATCCGTTCTCATTGATGGATCTTCACGAGTAATTCCATCTTAAAACCAGCAAACATAAGTCTTAATTCCCTTTCCATGACATATTTGTTGATTGGGACCAATAGAAGTCCCCTTTGTCATCAAATTCAACTGGTATCTCTCGTTAATCATCTTCCGCATGGATTTCATCTTTGTAGGAGTCCACGGGAGGATTGGGACATGTAGTCCTATTGTGTCCAAGCTCCTTGCAATTATCGCACCTTCTGCGCTTGTCCTGCTTGGGTCCTTTTGGGTGTTTCATGTCCGATGGGTTCGGATTCTTCACATGGCTGTAGGGATTATCTTCTTTCTTCACAACTCCATGGGTACTCTCTTCAGATTGAGAAATCATTCTCTTCATAGTTCTGATTCCATCAGCCATATGATCCTTCCAATACATATAATTTGCAAAAGATCTACAACCCAAAGAGGTGTACAATGTCACTTGGCTCTTCATGGAACCCCGACGAGAAGCTTGGACACTTGGGTCGTCACACGACTTCTGAATAGGCTCCTTCATCGAAGGCTCGGTTGCGTAGAATTTCTTATCCGTTTTTACCCACCTATCAGCAATTAAATTTGTAGGGATCCTATTAACACCCTTCTCTTTCAAAACAAGTATCATATGTTTGCAGATCATCTTTGATGTCTCAAACTTAAAGCAAGTGCAGCAAAGACCGCGATTAGATCGTGTACACTGAACAATTTGCTGCAGCAGTAGAGCAGATAATGTTAAAATACAGGATAACAATAATTATGTGAAGACATCATTCATTTCAAAATTTATGTAGGAAACAGAAGAGTATTACCATAAACAGTTAGAAAAAAATTTCAAACATAAAGAAAACCCTAGTAAATACACAGACATATATTAGACAATTATGCATCAAAAGTACTATGTGTGTACACTACAAACTAATATCAATTAGTACATGAAGGGAGAAAGATGCGTACCACACTTTGCATTATTTCACCTCTCATCACGTAGAATTGATCAACATTTGATTCTTCAATAGGAATAACCTTCGTTACTCTATAATCCTCTGCCATCTCAGCTTGATGCTTGAACTTGAGGAAGATATTATTGGTGAATACCTCAGCTGCATGCTCCTCTAGCTGCCTGAACCTCGTTGTACATATCGGGTCCGATTGGTCAGATTTAAAGTGTTCCTCCCTCTCATTTTTTCGTAGCTTTTCTAACCCAGTCATTAAACCCCTGCAAAAGGTCAACCAACTTATCCATATAGGACACAAAATCCTTGAAAAACTGTTTACGCTCTCGCACCTTGAGGTTGTTGTTTGTCCGGCAAAGAAGAAGAATCTCAAGTATGTCTCTGCCCACATGTGCCTAGCCAAGTAGGTGACTTGGATCCAATGGTTATGAGAGAGGTCCCATTTTTCTACCATGGCCTGCCAATCTTCAAACCAAAAATTCTCGATCCTACTATGCATAAATTTCTTAAAATCAGAAATGAATGCGGCACCCTTCTTCAGCTTTCCTTCAACATTCCGACAAAGATGCCAAGAACACAAACGATGTTTTGCATGTGGGAAAGTTTTTTGAATGGCACTTTTCATGGCTAAATCACCATCCGTAATAACCGACAAGGGCATCTTATTCTCCATTTCCTCCATCAAACAACTCAAGACCCACTCATATGTTTCTTTTTTCTCGTCTTGAACAACCGCAAAGGCAAAAACTGTATTTTGAAAGTGATTGTTCACCCCAGATAAAATTACTAAGGGTTTTCGATACATGATTGCTTTGTATGTTGCATCGAAAATAAGTACATCACCAAACCTTTTGTAATCTTCATGTGATCTCCTGTCACACCAAAATAAACTTTGAAGTTCTTGGTTGCTACCCAATATGAACCTAAAAAAACAAAAATAAGATAGAGATAATATTATTAACGGAATAGATAATTTTTATTAAGGCACAGACCAAACTGATTGCATAAAAGAAAAAGTTCTTTCAAAAGATAACAATTGTAAATAAACGATAGCAATTCTAACGGAGGAACATAATATCAACTCAGTAGAAAACATTTATAAAGTAAAAATGATACTCTTACCTCTTGAAAACACCATGGTGGCTTTTTTTCAGACTATCAATGAACTTGAGAGTCGGTTGGCCATCTCCTTCATTGGAATATAATTTGTCCAGAGAAGACATTTTGTTATACATATCCTTCTGTGTTTAAGGGACGTTGGCATAGCCTCCGGATTGTTTTACCATCAAAAGGAAACATTGACAGTACTTTATGCCCACCTCCTTCAGTGATCTGATGTGTTCGATATCTGACTCGTTCACCTTTCTGTGAGACCGGTGCATGCTCCTGCACTGTGGATCAGAAAGTGTGTGAGAATGTACTGGTTGAAAATAATCCACTGTAAATGGCTCCGAAGGTGAAGTTCTTGTAATTCTTATTCGAGCTTTGCAGAGGCACCGAGTGTTTCTAGTATGCTCCCTCTTCCGATTTTCTTTGTATTTGAAATCCTTTGTTTTTGGATCGAAATACCTACTATTACACCTTCTTATCCCAAAACCCAGCATCAAGGCATAAAGGTTGTACCAGTCAAAAGCCTCAATCTCACTGGCAAAAGTCATTGCCTCCACCTCTTCCTTGGTGTATATTACTCCTGTAGGCAGGGAAGTTTTTAAGTTTTTCCAAGAAGTTAAAAAGATTAACAACAAGCTTAGTATTACTTACCAAGTTTCATATCACCATTTGGAGCAATGACAAAGGAGGCTCTTGTTTCATCATCCTCATATGGCTCTGTAAGAGAGAAATCGTATCCTTCATCGTCATCCATGGTTCGAAATCATATTCGTCTTCTTCATAATCATGAGGCAAAGAACACAAAGCTTTACCTTTGCCATAACAGCCACTTTCTCTCACTTCTCTCGAATTCATCTGGAAGTTTATTTCTCTCCTTCCCTGCTCACCATTACAATTCAAATAAGAAGACTTCATCAAACAAAAAATAGAATTGCCTCATTAGGAACATATTTTTAATGATGGCAATGTGAATAAAATAAGAAGTTACTAAACATAGTACTAAACATCTGTAAAGGCAAATTCCTTTACATTTACTGTACCTAAAATAATAAATATTTCAACTACCAATCCACTAGTTCCTACCAGAGAGAAATGTTTGAGTCCTAGAAAACAATTGTAGAGCCAGAGATAGCAACTTCAAATGTGCAGATTATAAGAACTTTATTGGAGTTAGGTGCTGGTTGTGCAAGAGGGTCAGATGAAATTCTGAACAAATTAATTGAACTACCCCAACCATATCATTAAATTATCTTTCCTTAATAATGAATGGTTTATTAACTCTCATAGCTTCCAAAATATTTGTTATTACTCTTTGCAACATATGGACAATGTGAATAAAATAAGAAGTTACTAAACATAGTACTAAACATCTGTAAAGGCAACTTCCTTTACATTTACTGTACCTAAAATAATAAATATTTCAACCACCAATCCATTAGTTCCCACCAGAGGGAAATGTTTGAGAACCAGATCTTAATTGTAGGCCTAGAGATAACAATGTCAAACGTGCAGATTATACGAAACTTTATTGGAGTTAGGTTGTGGTTGTGCAAGAGGGTCAGATGAAATTCTGAACACATTAGTTGAACTACCCCAAACATATCATTAAATTATCTTTCCATAATAATGAAAGGTTTATTAACTCTCCTAGCTTCCCAAAGATTTGTTATTACTCTTTGCAACATATGGACAATGTGAATAAAATAAGAAGTTACTAAACATAGTACTAAACATCTGTAAAGGCACACCTTGATGTTCTACAACACAAGGTCTTACGTAATGGAACACTGTGTGATGGGGACAGCGCCATTGTTCTTGTCTCCTTCAAGTGTGTGACTCGGGAGCTTTCGGGCTTAATTTAACGACAAATATTGATGGTTAAAGTCACTCAACATGCACGAGCCACATTTACCAAAACATCTCGCGCAATTAGTGGGTGAGAATTGATTTTCCGAGTTTTCGGGGTCAGTAAGGGGGAGTTCACCAAACTCAATTCAATCAGGATTAACCCACACGAGTTGGGAATGAAAATAAAATTTCCTCTATTTGACCCACCCGATGATTGAAATGAATAAAAATTATAAAAACATGGCTCAAACACAGACTATATTTTTAAGCAGGTCAGATAACAATTGTACTAGGGTTTAGAAAATTGGATAACAACATTCAGGGGGTAGAGAACAATGTCAAAGAAACGTTGGATCACATGCATTTTGCATGGCAGAGAGCCTGTTTTATAGAATTAACACATCACAGTGCCATAATTTGACACTATAATGAACTTTAGCAACCAAATATATGACTTAATTATTAATATTCGAATAGGTTGAGTAAAAATTAAAAGCACGTAGACATTCACGTTACAAAAATTTAGTTTTTATGGATTAATGTGAGCCCCATATGTTCTGTGTTGATTTTACATTCAAGAAGAAATTCCAGCCAAGTAATCTGAAAGGTGCCCTATATTGAATCTCAAAGAGTGTAAACAGTATCAGAGAACCAGATAACAATGTTTGACGGTTAGAGAGCAATATCACGTTCATAGATATTATCATTTGAATTGAGCAAGTTCACAACGAATGTTGCCATACACGGTGTAATTTGACTCACACAATGTAGAGTTAGGAAGTTATGATGTTTCTTTACGGCCCACTACTCTTTGTGGTGATACGTTGGGTAAAAAAGAACCCAGTTACAGGAAATGATGAACGCACCCGTGGCATGATACCATCGTGTTGTTGAATACTCGTGGCGGAACGGACGGAGAACCCTCGCGTACATACACTTCATGGCAAAATTACACAATATGACTCCTCAACACAACCACCAAAAAGCTCAATGCACACCGTGATGTTCAACAACACAAGGTCTTACGTCATCGAACACTGTGTGATGGGGACAGCGCCATTGTTCATGTCTCCTTCAAGTGTGTGAGTCAGGAGCTTTCAGGCTTAATTTAACCACAAATATTGATGGTTAAAGTCACTCAACATGCACGTGCCACATTTACCAAAACATCTCGCACAATTAGTGGGTGAGAATTGATTTTCCAAGTTTTCGGGGTCAGTAACAGGGAGTTGACCAAACACAATTCAATCAGGATTAACCCACACGAGTTGGGAATGAAAATAAAATTTCCTCTCCTTGACCCACCCGATGATTGATATGAAGAAAAATTATAAAAACATGGCTCAAACACAGACAATATTTTTAAGCAGGTCCGATAACAATTGTACTAGGGTTTAGAAAATTGGACAAAACTTTCAGGGGCAGAGAACAATGTCAAAGAAACGTTGGATGACATGCATTTTCCATGGCAGAGAGCCTGTTTTATAGAATGAACACATCACAGTGCCATAATTTGACAATATAATTAACTTTAACAACCAAATATATGACTTGATTATTAATTTTCAAATATGTTGAGTAAATATTAAAAGCACGTACACATTCACGTTACAAAAATTTAGTTTTTATGGATTAATGTGAGCTCCATATGTTCTGTGTTGATTTATGTTCAACATTCAAGAAGAAATTCCAGCCAAGTAATCTAAAAAGTGCCCTATATTGAATCTCAAAGAGTGTAAATAGTCTCAGAGAACCAGATAACAATGTTTGACGGTTAGAGAGCAATATCACGTTCATAGATATTATCATTTGAATTGAGCAAGTTCACAACGAATGTTGCCATACTCGGTGTAATTTGACTCAGACAATGTAGAGTTAGGAAGTTATGATGTTTCTTTACTGCCCACTACTCTTTGTGGTGATACGTTGGGTAAATAAGAACCCAGTTATAGGAAATGATGAACGCACCCGTGGCATGATACCATTGTGTTGTTGAATACTCGTGGCGGAACGGACGGAGAACCCTCGCGTACTTACACTTCATGGCAAAATTACACAATATGACTCCTCAACACAACCACCAAAAAGCTCAATGCAAACCGTGATCTTCTACAACACAAGGTCTTACGTCATGGAACAGTGTGTGATGGGGATAGCGCCATTGTTCGGGTCTCCTTCAAGTGTGTGACTCGGGAGCTTTCGGGCTTAATTTAACGACAAATATTGATGGTTAAAGTCACTCAACATGCACGAGCCACATTTACCAAAACATCTCGCGCAATTAGTGGGTGAGAATTGATTTTCCGAGTTTTCGGGGTCAGTAAGAGGGAGTTGACCAAACTCAATTCAATCAGGATTAACCCACACGAGTTGGGAATGAAAATAAAATTTCCTCTCTTTGACCCACCCGATGATTGAAATGAATAAAAATTATAAGAACATGGCTCAAACACAGACAATATTTTTAAGCAGGTCAGATAACAATTGTACTAGGGTTTAGAAAATTGGATAACAACATTCAGGGGGTAGAGAACAATGTCAAAGAAACGTTGGATCACATGCATTTTGCATGGCAGAGAGCCTGTTTTATAGAATTAACACATCACAGTGCCATAATTTGACACTATAATGAACTTTAGCAACCAAATATATGACTTAATTATTAATATTCGAATAGGTTGAGTAAAAATTAAAAGCACGTAGACATTCACGTTACAAAAATTTAGTTTTTATGGATTAATGTGAGCCCCATATGTTCTGTGTTGATTTTACATTCAAGAAGAAATTCCAGCCAAGTAATCTGAAAGGTGCCCTATATTGAATCTCAAAGAGTGTAAACAGTATCAGAGAACCAGATAACAATGTTTGACGGTTAGAGAGCAATATCACGTTCATAGATATTATCATTTGAATTGAGCAAGTTCACAACGAATGTTGCCATATTCGGTGTAATTTGACTCACACAATGTAGAGCTAGAAAGTTATGATGTTTCTTTACGGCCCACTACTCTTTGTGGTGATACGTTGGGTAAATAAGAACCCAGTTACAGGAAATGATGAACGCACCCGTGGCATGATACCATCGTGTTGTTGAATACTCGTGGCGGAACGGACGTAGAACCCTCACGTACATACACTTCATGGCGAAATTACACAATATGACTCCTCAACACAACCACCAAAAAGCTCAATGCACACCGTGATGTTCTACAACACAAGGTCTTACGTCATGGAACAGTGTGTGATGGGGACAGCGCCATTGTTCGGGTCTCCTTCAAGTGTGTGACTCGGGAGCTTTCAGGCTTAATTTAACCACAAATATTGATGGTTAAAGTCACTCAACATGCACGAGCAACATTTACCAAAACATCTCGCGCAATTAGTGGGTGAGAATTGATTTTCCAAGTTTTCGGGGTCAGTAAGAGGGAGTTGACCAAACTCGATTCAATCAGGATTAACCCACACGAGTTGGGAATGAAAATAAAATGTCCCCTCCTTGACCCACCCGATGATTGAAATGAAGAAAAATTATAAAAACATGGCTCAAACAGATACAACATTTTTAAGCAGGTCAGATAACTGTTGTACTAGGGTTTATATAGAATACTCTATAAACATGAATTAGATAACTTCGTAAACATGCTAGACAATATTTGTTGTAGGGTTTATATATAAATGTACCAATATAACTGATGAAAATTATAAAGTTGGGGTAGGTTATGGTTGAAAAATTTTGAAATTCAAAATGTTCCTCTTTGTACCATCAAATCACCTGACAACTTTTTCAAAAAAAATAACTGCACACGGTTTTCAAGATAGAAACCGACGGTAGATTTATTATTTCAAACTCTCTTTCCATTCATTCTCTCTCTCTCTCTCTCCATTACCATCTCTTACCCTTCTCTCTCTCTCTCTCTCTCTCTCACCATTACCGTCTTCCCCCTGCTCTCTGTTTTCTCCTTTCTCTTTGTTTTTTCTCTGTTCTCTCCATGGATCCGGAAGCAATTTCACCAACAAAGATGACCTAACAAGTGGTCGCCGATTTAAATAGCCTTCCGAATCTTGCAGAGGAGTCCACGGTAGAGTCACAGAGTGTTCTTTCCGCTATTGATTGGAGCCAATCCGACCGGAGAAAACGAATCTGCCGCCGAAAGCAACAATAAGGACAGGGAAGAAATTCGTCAGTCCCTAGATTGTATTCTCAACCCTAGTGAATTAGATCTCAATTCTACCCATGAAATTCAAGAAGAGATGGAAGAGAAAGAAGAAAGGGGAAAGGAAATCCAACATGCAGACACTGATGAACAAGAGAAAGAAGAAAGTAAGGATAAAATCCAACAAGAGGAAATTCAAGAAGAGGCTGAAGAGAAAGAAGAAATGGGAGAGGAAATTCCAGTACAAGAGACTGAAGAGAAAGAAGAAAGGGGAAAGGAAATCCCATTAGAAGAGACTGAAGAGAAAGAAGAAAGGGAAAAGGAAATCCTAGTAGAAGAGACTGAAGAAAAAGAAGAAAGGGGAAAGGAAATCCAACAAGAGGAACAAGAAGTCGTTTTTGATGAGGGTTTCCCAGTAGAAGATACCCAAGAAGAGGGTTTTCCAAATCTGATGGAAAATACCCTAGAGGTAGTTCTGGATTTCCAACATGCAGACATTGATGAACAAGAAGTCGTTCAATCTATGGTTCCTGAAGAAATTCCTGATATTCTTCCTCTTGTCAAAATCAAAGAAGTCGTTCAATCTATGGTTCCCTTAAAGGTACAACATCCTCACGAAGTTGAAAACAAGGTCAGTATCTTCGAAAACAATTTTACCTTTATGGATTTATTTTTGAAAGACAACTGTTTAGATTTATTTTGAACATGAATAGGAGAAGGATGCCAAAAAAACCAAACCAAAGAAAAAGCTTTCTTTCTCTCCAAAGGAAAAGGTTTCTGAGACAGAACCACGACGTTCACCAAGAACCAAACCAGCACCACCAAGACCACTCAAGAAGGGAAAGAAAAAGAATACTTCTAAAGCGAAGTCATCAAAGGATTTTGAGAAAGAGATAGTATATACAGATGGATTTGCGTTGTATAAGTAAGTTAACAAATGCTTACTTAGTTTACAAAAAATTACTTTAATGTTGTGATTGTTGCCTATCCCTCTGTTTGAATATTGAAATTGTTATCCATATATTTAAACAATTCACTACAAGGTTGTGATTGTTTTCTTCCCCTGAGCTTGAACATTGAAATTGTTATCCAAATATTTAAACAATTCACTGCAAGGTTGTGATTGTTTTCATCCCCTGAGTTTGAATATTGAAATTGTTATCCAAATATTTAAACAATTCACTGCAAGGTTGTGATTGTTTTCTTCCCCTGAGTTTGAATATTGAAATTGTTTTCCAAACTACATGTTGTTTACCTCATATATGTTGATTAATTGATTCAGGAAAGAGAACAAAAGCCTTTTCAACATTAAGAAAAATGAAAAGGTACCACACAAAATAGAGAGGTTGTTGTATGGAAACTTTGTCAACTTAAGCGGACAAGCAAGAGACTGGTATGAAGACAGAGCAATGGTGGCAAGTGATGAAGATTCAGATGGAGAAGATGTGGATGTTCAGTAGTTTGTTTGTGAACCGAGATCAAAAAACAATTTTGAAGAAAAAAATGAAGATGAGGTTGAAGAGGATGAAGAGGGGGAAGATGAGGATGAAGATGATGAGCTTTCACATCATGGAAATGCCACAAATGCCTTTATCAGATTTCAGTAAGTTGTTGTTTTTTTGTTTCAATGACATTTTTTTTGTTTGAATTGTGTTTGACAATGTTATTTTGTACTAACCGGATAAAATTTATTTCTCTGTTTTCTGTTTGTTTTTGTAGAAATGTGAGGATGTATAGTTTGAAGAAGCAGAACCCTAATTCTGACCGATGATTGGAAGCGCTGGGCGGTTGCGTTTGTACTTGGATTTTTTGGAATGCTGCAAACTCGGCAAGGTGTCCGGTCCACACTAGCTCGCTATGTGGTGGATCTTGAGCACCTCAAAAATTTCAACTGGGCTGCAACATGGCTTGATCACTTCCAAGAACAGCAAACCAAGGTGCAGAAAGGGAAAAGCATCCGCGGCGGGGGGTGTATTTTGATCCCAATGGTAAAGATTACTAAAAAAAATTTCAAATATTTATTAATGTTATTTACAAGGTTACTGTTTCCTTCCATCACTTTACAATTGTTTTCACTGTTATGTAGCTTCTCTATTTAGAGAAATTCTGCCCGAAGCTGTTGAAGAATCCTGAAGGGTGTGATAACCAGGATGATAGTCCGAGGCTTAAATTTTGGACCACTGAACTTGTTGCAGAGACATGGAAATTTGTGCAACAAAGTCAGAATGTAAGTAGATCTCTACTGAAAATTTGCAATTGTTATCAAACTGTTGTAATAGTTAACTTTTAAGTAATTGAATGTTTCTGCTTTTGTTGGTTATATATTTGAAGCTGAGGAAACTTGAGGAGCCTGCCCAGGAGGAAAGGAAAGTTGAAGAACTTCATGCCAAAGATGTTGAAAAAATCTTCGAGAAAGTTTTAGAAAAAATTTCCATGAAGCAGCTGGCGGCGGAATTGCACAAGTTCATGAAGACTGAAGGAAAAAAGGAAGGTGGGGAAGAAATAAATGTTGATAAAGAGAAGGGGAAGGAGAAGGAGAAGGGTAAGGATGAGGAGGGAGAGAGCGAGAAGGAGGAAGAGAAAGAGAAAAATTTAAAACTCCGATTCAAAAGAGAAGAAAACTAGAGGAACAGGAGGTCAACAGTCCCCAAGGTCACATTTCTTTGGGTAGTGAGCAAACAAACCAAGACACACTGGTACGCAAACAAACATTTGTTTACTAATGCATTAAAGATGTTATGTAAACGCTTACAAATGTTGTCTCTGATCTTATCATTTTAGGTGGCATCAAATTTACCACCAAAGCCATTTCTCGTGTCTGGTTCTCCGAAGCTACGAGGAAAACTAGTCGGAAATGAATGGGGAAAGGCTCTTCACATAATAAGACGGTCACCTCGGGGTCATGGTGGGGCCTTGAAGAAGAGGCCTGCAGCTGGATTTACCTACCTTTCCCAAATGCCCACCGGTGACGAGTGTTTTCTTCACTACTACCTCACTTACAAGTACGAGAGTGAATACAGCTTGCCGGACGCTAAAATTTTTAGTGAACCATATACGTAAGTTTTATTTAAGACACATTAGCGTTCAAGTAAAACTTAAATGTTTTAAAACATTAGTGCTACTTATTTATATTTCATGCAGTGAGGAGGTGTTGAGAATAGGGAAGATGACTACTCTATCAAAGGGAAGCTCGTGGCGACTCCGCCAAGGAGAATGGTTCGACAACGACGTAAGTATTTTGCTCTCGGTATTGAAGAATGTTATCAAACCCATGAAAAAGTTTTCTTGCGACTGTGAAGTCATAAAATTGACTTTTTAATCACTCAGGTCATTGATGGATACCTCATGTATCTTCATAAAAAATAGAAGAACCGGCCATATGAAGATAAAAAGATGATCTGGTACCTGAGATGCGAGTATTCCGTAAGTTACCCCCCTCTTCATTTTGATAATTTCATATTATTTCAAATTTTTTTCCATATGGTATAATGAGTTGTTATTCTCTTTTAGTTGGTGGGTACAGAAAGACCTGGGCTGAAGTTGCACGATGCATTTTGTGGCGACTGGAGGGAAATGGGCTATGTAAGTGATTACATTACTGTGATGTTCTCTGTCTTTACAATTTCTGTCTAGAAATATAACTTTGTTATCTAGGAGGTCACTGATTTTTTTTTCACTCTACTTGGTTTTATCAAAAAATTAGATTGTTGTGCCTTTGAATGTAAAGAACTCCCACTGGCTGATGATGGTCATCAGTTTTGTGGATTCAGAGATTTACATTCTAGACTCTCTGTCCGGGCACAAATTAAGGCCAAGGTCAGAAGCATGCACACCGTTCTCTCTCGACACACTGAGTACACAGAAGATATTACCAAATGGTTAATTTCGTATATGAATGATGATGTGCATCAACAGCCAAATGGGTAAAGTTTCTCAGGCCTTACAATTGTTTTCTCTTAGATTGACGTTCTTATTTCTTTGTTTACTAATGTTTTCCAGACATAAATTCACAGGTGTGATCGTGGTCCCTTCATGTGCTTCTTCATGACGCACCTCAAGGAGTTGGTTCCGAATCCTCGCAGAGATCTCAGAGTCAACATAGACTATGTGAGAATCTGGATTGCAAATGAGATGGCGGATTCAATATACAACTGCCTTAATGAAGATGTCCTTGACGGGGTGAAGGAGTTGAAGAAGAAGGAGGAACACCTCCGGGAATGGGCATACTTGTATAGGAAAATTCCTTCAGTGACCTGGTCATCACCCAATGCCCTGAAGAGGAAGGCGGCAAAGGCGAAGAAGAAAACGGCCAAAGTATGAATCTAATTATTTGTTGTCATGTCTGAAACAATGTTTAATTTGTTTTGTTTGTTTGAACATTTGTAGTATTGTGGTTTGACTGGGAGGTTGTGATCCTTTTGGTTGTTGCGTTTGGTTTGAATGTCATTTGGATTGTTTTTTGTTGATCTTTTTATCAAAGATTTTTATCTTGTAGAAATTTTGGTTATGTAACAATTGTTATCTGGGCATTTATAGCCTACTAACTCTCAACTACCAGTTCTCATTTAGTGAAAGACCAAGGAACCAATCTACCCACATTAAATTCATAAATGCACATTGTGTAGCTAACAAATATTTTCCTTATAAAATTGTTATCCAAAATCGCTGATAATGTTATCTGGGCATTTATTGCCAACTAACTCCCAACCACCAAGTTTCTTCTTTTATTTCTAGCTCACCAACCACTTCAAATACATACACCTACCCATTCACTCCCATTCAGAGATTATTTTCTTCGCTCACCCTTACCTCTTCTATTCTTCGTTCCCTCAACAATGTCTCAACATAGTTTCAACTCTACAACCACACAACACAACACTCCCACTAAAGCTCAAGCCTACACCATAACACGCAAGTTATGGTGTAGGCTTGAGCTTTGTTATTGTAGCCGTAACCCGCTTATTCGAACCGCACATACGCCAAAAAACGATGGACGCAACTTGAACCAAAGGTATAGGTCGTCAATGCAAGTATATCTGCTGGGAAGACGAGTTTCTCAACACGTGTTTTGCTCTAGAACTCCCAAAACGGCAGGAGATAGTAACTACAGTCCGTAAGAGACTCGAGAAAGCCGAGAAGGTTTCGATAACTTAACTATACCTATGTGAAATTATTCTATTTAGGCCTTTTAGTCATTTGTATCGTATTACTTTCAAATTAAGCTAAATTCTGCTGATCATTGATCGTTTAACTAAGATTTTTTGGTTTCACTGATCTTTTATCACTGATTGTTATCTACTTATGTTCACTGGTTATCTGGTTTTTGTCATTTGTTTTATGCTCTTATATTAATATTCTCTAATTGTTATCTTCCTGGAAATTTTGTTTTCATATGTTTTATAAATGTTATCTAGGTTAAAAAAGATTTCCTCCTGGGACCATATTTTTTGTCCGCTAGCGGGTATTTGGGTGATAACTGGGAAGTACCGGCTGAGCCGGTTACTTCCGGACGCACTGAAGTTTTTGCCGTAAACAACTATTAAGTTATTAATTAAAGTTCATAGCTCATTCCATTTTTCTTAGATTGTTTGTTTTGTCCGTTTGATGTTTTAACTATCCTCTGCGTAGGCGACAAATAATTTGGTTCACCCTATATCTCAATTCCGATTCAACTTATCCAATAGAAACTTTCAACATATAAGAGAAACAGAGCAACCTAAAATTTATTACAAATATTCAATACAAACAAGAAATGAAGGAAAGTCCCCCCACCCTAGAACTATAAGGGTGTAGAATGAGTTAAGATGACAACTAGAAGACCGAATAATACCCATTATTCAACTTTTTTTGACACATGAAAGGGTACGAGTGTCGATCCTTCAACAGAAGAACGCACAACGGATCGTACCATCTTTAAGCTTTGGCAATCTTAGAGTCCACCTCTTTGACGAGAGCAAGGAAGAAATCCATATACTTATTTGGAACAGCAACACTGGGGTTTTGCTTCTCGTACTCGAATGTGATCTTGAAACTAGGAGTGGCGTCAACCTTTTGAATGACCTCAAAAGTTGCAATACACTGTTTGTATTCCTTAATATAGTCTCCTTCAATTGCTTCCAGCTTAACAATCTTCTTATCATAGTCGGCCATGGTTACCTTCTCCTTGCACTTCTCCAATTTCCCATCTGTTAATAGCAACATAATGCATCTTTAGATAACAGTAATTGCAGACTAAGAGATTATCCAGGTCTTTCACTAAACGTCCAATACAGTGTAATTTCACCAACCCAGTCCATTTCAGTGCAATCCGGATAGATTAAAAAAATGAAATGTCAAAAAATTAAATGTCTCTGTGGAAGGAAAAATCATTTTTAGTGTATTGTGCGGAGGAGAGTGCAGCATGAGAAATAAATCAGGGAGGTTTGAGTGAAAAGCAAGACTGCAAAAAGTTACCAGCATAAAAGGTCCAAATCTTCATGGATCCAACAGCACCAGATTCGCCATGATGCAAGTCAAGTTTCGGAACTATCCCACGGCCATGGGTATCTGCATGTTCAGCCCTTTCACCTCCAAACATGTGAAGAATGTCCTCACCATCAGATTTGATCTCCACTTCTGCCTCGATCTTCTCAAGGATAATCTTAGAGTCCACCTCTTTAACAAGAGCAACAAAGAAATCCAAATATTTGTGAGGAACAGGAACACTAGGGTTTTGCTTTTCGTACTCGAATGTGATCTTGAAAGTAGGAGTACTAGCACCAATCTTTTGAATGACCTCATAGGTTCCAATACACTGCTTGTATTCCTTCTTGAAGTCTCCTTCAATTGCTTCCAGCTTCACTATCTTCTTATCATAGTCGGCCATTGTTACCTTTTCCTTGCACTCCTCAACCTTCCCATCTGTTCATTAACAGAACACGACACCATATGGATTGTTAATATTAAAAATCTGTAAAAGTAAAATTTTACTCGAATCACATTTATTTTTCGAGAATATCATTTCATAATCGTACAATTATACATGTTTACAGCCTTATATAATTGCACAAGTCTTTATGAATTAAAATCTCGAAGTAAAACAACCTTTTCATGTAAGATCTACTAATCACTGATAAGTTATTGCTGCGTAAGTTTACTTGGGTGGTTTAGTTGAGGAGAAGAGTGATACATTCCATCTTAGGTAAGAATGTTTATATAATTGATTGGAACCAATGGGCGCCAAAAACGTATATTTAGTACTTCATAAATATAGATCTTGATGTTTCCTTCTACTCAACGTCCTTCATTAAAATAGGACAACCAATAGACCAAAATTCCATTATCAATTTTCTCTTATGATTCGTTGTTGAGATCCTCATTTGAATAACAACAGCGACTCTTAGTTATTGGACCCTATAATGCCCCACTCAAATACTACAAATTCAGTGTTATGAGGTTGTTGAAATTTTCTTAAAGACAAACCATTTGGTCTGCTGAGCTACTATGAAAATTGTTCTAAAACAAGCCAAATGACACTCTTTGATGTTGGCGAAATTCTAGTGTAAAAAAATAAATCAGGATAGAGTAAAAAGAGGAACCCTACCAGCAAAAAAGGTCCAGATCTTCATGGATCCAACAGCTCCTGATTCACCATGATGTAAGTCCAGTTTAGGAACTATCCCACGGGCATGTTTGCTTGCATGGTACGCCCTTTGACCTCCGAAGATGTGGAGAATGTCATCGCCATCTGATTTTATCTCAACTTCTGCCTCAATCTTTTCAAGGGCCATTATATACAGCTCTAGATCAAACAATATGAAACAAGTTGTTTGAGGATAGATGAATCGTTTCAGAAACACATACGTTTATATAGATTGCATAATGGGAGTGTGTTTTCTTTGAGCTTGTTTGGTATCCGTTTAAAAACAAGAAAAACAGTGGGAAAAAAATGTGCTGAAAAAATACGTTTAAAAACAGATTAAAAAAACAGTTTGGTATCCGTTTAAAAACTGTGTTTAAAATTAAAAACACATTTGGCAACATTGCCAAATTTCAATGCTAATTTGCTTGAATATTATTTTTAAGTACGATACCGACATATATTTCATATTTTTTGCAGCTAATCATAGTTGAAATGTTTTTAAACACCTATAATATAAAAAAAAAACACCAGAAAATTACCACATTTATTGTTTTTTTAACAACTGTTTTTCAGCATGTTTTTGTTTTTCAACAAGCAAAAATTCAGATATAGTAAATGAGTTTAAAAAACCACCAGATTTTTAATCAAAGTTGATTGAAAACAAGAATGCCAAACATGCACTTAGACTGAAATGGTAAGACCCGCAATAATTATGTGGTGGTTGGCTTGTTGCTAGATAAGATCCGACAATATTGATCCACTTGCATGGGTTACCTAATGTACTCCACATGAATAATTGGTGCAGATTGACGCTGTCGATTAGGTAGTACACTGGAGACCTGAAACATGTGTTGTTTTCTTTACTATAGCAATGAAAAAACGTCAAATGATTGTATGCCATTTACCTAGTTGTATGGGCTCCTTACAAATGGTGCAAAAATATTAAATGACAACACTTTAAGAGCATGTTTCGTGACATCTTAAACTCTCTTGATATCTCCTTTAAAAAAAAAAAAAAAACTTGAATAGAACAAGAGAAACGTCCTCTTGAGGGGACGTGTGATACGGGTATGTATCCCGAGACATGGAACGCGTGAATGAGTCGAACCCGATTATTTCAAAGACTACGTCAGAAAGTAGTTCGTTTATTTAATTACTTTGTATTACTGCGTGATACACCCAGTATCGTAACAGTAGCTTGAGAGAGGCTACAAATCTCTACCAGTAGTTCGTGACACTACGAAAAACTACGAAAAGATAGTGAAAATAAACAAAACTCAAAATAATTCATTCATCTTATAGAAAAATAAAGCTGAACCCTAGGACCTATAAATACTAAATGTTTTAGGTAAATACTCTCAAGACCCCTAAATAATGAAAAAGTGCAATAATTGACCACTACTAATAAATTAATATAAATAACGTCCTACTACTGACTACTTAGGCACGTAGTCGTTGAGATACTTTGGCGGAGCACGGTTCCATTCCTCACGACGCAGGCCCGTCTCGGTATTCTTGTCTTCCGGTAGATATGTGCCCGTATCAACTCCCCCCCTGTTGACAATCGCATTGTCCTCAATGCGAAGTCCGTCATAGTGATTGTGTTCGTCAGAGCCCATATACAAGTATTTGTCGTCGCATGTGTGCCCTTTGAAAAATTTCTGACCACAACGGAAGCATAACCCATTCGCGTACCTTTCTTGGCGCTCAGCAGAAGTCAGCTGGCGACGTGGTGGTGTTGACGCTGATGTGGAATCCTGTGACGACGCAGGTGGAAGAGGGCCAAGTGCTTCGGACGGCATTCGGATCGCCTCTAACTCACAGGCGAGCGAGAAAGCTTCAGCTAAGGATTGAGGCTTGCGCAACCCCAACTCGCGTCCCAATGGCGGCGTGAGACCAGACGCAAAAATCGATATCAACTGCGGATCAGGTATCGCTACAACTCTGTTCAGCAATCTCTCAAACTCAGTCTGATACGCTAGAACTGAAGTCTCCCGGCGCAACTTGGCCAACTCACCAAAGTAGTCGTGATAGAAATGATTATCAAAGCGAAGTGTCACTTCGTCCAGAAAAGCTTGCCAGCTAGCAAAAGAAAAATTATTTTGGCGATACCGAAACCAATCGGCGGCATCACCATCTAATAGTACTCACACTAGCTCGAGCCGATCATCCGGCGGTACACGATAATATTGAAAATATTTTTCAACTTTAAAAATCCAAGTGTGCGGGTCAATACCTGAAAACTTGGGCGCATCGACGCGCAATTTATGGTTGCGAGTATCCGAAACCCCGTGAATATCGCGACCTGGATGTTAGACCTGACCCATATAATTGTTAGGATAAGTGAGCAGACCCGAATTTGCAGATTGACCCGGATAAGCATTTGAACCCGACAAAGTGGGGTGACCCATTTGTGGAAACGGATTAGTGTGTGGCCCAATTGAAGTTTCGTGACCCTCTGGACGGTTTGTTGCCCATGGCGGTGGCTGGGGTTAGGTCAACGCCTGAATGGCGGCGACGATGGAGGTAACCAGCGATTGGATCTGGTCTGGGGTCGCTGGGTTTCGCAGTGCCGGCTGTGGATTTGCCAGAGTGTTGACTGGGTTTGGGAACAGCAGTTGGTGGTTCACTGGGTTTGGGAACTGTGCCGGTAAGTATGGTGACGGGTTGTGATTCAGCGGCGCCAGAGGTAAGAAATTGGAGTGCCGCTGCTTTAGATCGGAAATTCGAGAGGGGCTTTGGACGGCGAATGGGGGGTTCTGGTATGGTGGAAGACGGCTGGCAGCTAGGAGCGGCGAATCGGAAAGCACCGACTGTGGCGTCTGGATGGACGCCGCCAATCCTAGTGCGGCGTTCTGGGTTTGCGACCGTGGAGGGAGCTGCGCGTTCTGGATCTCATGTAGCAGAGCGTTGGGAGGCGACGAGAAGGCCTGGGAGTTTGGCGCTGTACCCGGTGGTGCAGTGGACGCTTCCAGGTCCGCCAGAGCTGAGGAAGACGGCGGCAACGTTGTGCGATCCTCCATGCGTGAGATCCGGTGACCCATACTCGTCTCCAAAGTCGTGATTCGATTCTGCAAATCAATTGATGGTGGAAGACGGGCATCCAGTGCCGTCTGCAACTTCTCATCGAGGGAGGTTTCCAATTCAGCTTTGAAGGTTGCGAACTTGGCATCCAACTTTTCCATGATTCGATCAAGCAAATCAGCAGTGACGGGTGTGTACGAGAGAATCCTGCAGAGAGACTTCAATATACACCAAGAGTAGAGGATAGAAAGAACACAGGAAGAATAGGGTTGTGTGTAGGGAGAGAGTAAGGCAATAGCACTGTATGAGAGAGAGACAGGATTTTGGCAGAGCTTTCGCGTATCTCAGGTGATTCTCCCCCATATGGAAGGGTTAACGATCCTATATATAACAGAGAATGTGACCGTTGTAGTGTGGTTAATGCACCCATTAATGGCGGCATAATTAGCTTAACCACAACGGCACGTTCGTCCGCGTATATGGGGACCGTTACAGCACGTTATCCGCGTATACCGGAACCGTTAGGAGGTTGACCGGGTTGACCGGGTTAACCGGGTTTATGGAGCTCGTGCTATATATCTCTCAAAGGCAGTAACTAGGGGTCGCGCGCGGGCCTTGTTGTCGCTCGCGCGCGACATGACTTACTCTAGCCTCCATACCACTAAGTCCCTACAAGTCCCGTGCGGTGGTATGCGAGGGCCCTGTCTCGCATCCCCCACGTGGATCAGCGCGGCTGGTGATCCAGTGTGTGTGAAGCACAGCTAGGTGTGCTGGATGATCGCCACGTGGCTAAGATATGCTTGTCTAGAAAGCACTATCTACATTAGCCCCCTTTCTGCGCGTGAAGACGCATAGCCTGATAGGCTTCCATGCGCAGGAACCAACGTACGCGTCGCCGCCACGCACCAATTTAAATACACGCAAATTCAGCCCCCGTGCTTGTCATTATGACCTAAAATCCCTAGAGTCGTGTCGTCTGGTCTTTTAGGGTTTTAGGCATAACGTGAGCTTGTCCTGTGATTGCGCGATTCGACGGTGATGGTTGCGATTTGACTACTGAAAGGTCGCAACCCTTCATTGTTTTTGGATAAATACTCTGTGCTCTCCATTGTTGCAAATCATCACTTCTTTCTCTTAAAGTGAATGATACCCGGAAGCCTTCAAGAGCAGATTCAAATAATCAATCATCAATTCTTTCTTGTTAATCGTCTTCTTCAACTGTCCGCATCCAAACAAGCTTTACCAAAACAAGGTTGGCCTTGCTCAATTACATTTAATGTACTGATATATGCTTTGTACTGTATTGGATCTGCAAACCCATGACTATTTGAAACATGCCACTTCGTTGGAAACTGCAAGAGAGGCCTTGTTCTTTGAACTCAGAACTAATTTAATCCCCAGATTGTAGGGGTTTTGAATGTAGGGTTTCTGAAATTCCCAATAATGTAAACGATTCTGAACTTTCAAACCCAAAATTGACACTCAACTGTTCATCTTCTCTTTGACAAAACGTCGTTGCTTCAACCGAAAACTCGAACTGATTCCTGAAATTCGAACTGAAAGTGTGTGTATTTCTCCCCCCTTTTTCTTTCTCTTCCGCATGAATGGTGAAGACAAAAGGAACCAAATCCGTTAAAGAAGTCGAGGAGATACCTAATCTTCCCCAAACTCTATGGCGGAAAGCCCCCTATTTGGGCGGGAAAGACTTTTATCATGCTTGGGTTAAGGTGAAGAACCTGCCGACTCCTGTTCCATCTGATGAGTTGCAGACATTGACCCCACCTGTTAACGCGGCCCTGCTGGAATTAATCGATTCCAAGGATGTGGTTCGATTAGGGGTAGAAAATGGGTTTTTCCCCCATACTGCAATTTGTACCCAGGCGTTTGTTCAGAAATTGGACTTCATGGATGAGTGGATCGACCATGTGTTGACCAACCATGCCATCACATTGAACAATGCCGGCATCTATTTCGCCGTTCGTGCTATGAAGGGTGTTGCCGTGAAGTTGGACTAGTCCATACTTCTAAACCTTCTCTCGCGTTACTCGTCTGCGACTCACACATTCCACTTTGCTGAGTTCGAGGCTGCTCCCACTCTGGAAGATGTACACATGATGTATGATCTTTATCCTATTGGTGAGGTGGATCCTCTAAGCCCTTTGAGGACCGATTCGGAACTTGCTCTCTACAAGCAAATGGAGGAGTGCTTGTCAGAGGTTAAGAAAATTTCCACCCGGTGGACGTCTGCGAAGCCTCTTCCTGACTGGCAGCTAGTTGATACGTCTGCGAAGAACACTTGGGGCAAGTGGGTGCAGTACTTCTTCCGCGATTATGCGAGTAGTACTATCACCAAGAAACTTCTAAGCCAGAACCCGAAAGCGAATAATTATGTGAACGGGAAAGGTTATCATCTGACCTTGTGTGCTTTTCTCTGGGCCTGGTTATCGAGGTACCTTATTGATGGCCACCCTCATGATGGGGTTTTCTACCATGTCCTTCCTCTTGCTTTAAAACTAACCCTTGGTCAAAGAGTCGCACTTGGGCCACGAGTCTTGGCTACCCTGTACCACAAATTGGATCAACTGGTTGTAGCAACTAAGGACTCCCGCGGCCGCCTGGATATGTTAACCTATGTTAACATCGCATTCTTGACCATGTGGGTTTTTGAGCGATTGCCCTCCTATGCTCCTGTTCCTTCTAGGCCCAACAAATGGTGTGTCCGAGGTGCGGAGGAAGAGCTTTCCAGTGGAAGGGATGCGAGATGGTTTGGAACTCACTTACCTAAGTGTACCTGGAGCCTGATATGCGACGATCGCAGCAAGTTTACAGCTAGGCCTTATGCCACGCGCATTGTAAATGTGCGCTGGTTCCCAAAGTTGTATCCTTCCAGGGTTGATGCTTTCTCGAAAGATCTTATTTTTGAGGGTCATAAGCGTTTCCATGAGCGCTATCGCGAATTCTTCTACTGTTGTCTAAGAGGTTCCCTTCCTGCTCTTGCGGAGTATGTTCTCGAGCTTACTCCTAGGTACGAGAGGATCACGGTGGATGTCGATCCTACTCGCGTTTCTCCCCAGTTTGGCTTTGACGCGGTGGCACCCTCAATCTGGCCGCAGTCCATCATAAGAGGCTGCTACAAACGACTACTATCTGGCGAGTGCAAAACGATCTTAAGGAGCAACCTTCCCTTCGAGCAACCCCTAGGTAACCGCGCAGATGGTTACTCCAAGAATTGGATTGCCTATTAGAATACCCATCAAGCGATGTTTGAGACAAAGGCGACCCCTCGGCCAGGCAGAGCTCCCGTGATCAAGAGAAATTACTTCCCTTTCCGTCCTAATTGTAGCTTGGACGACTCCCAATATGGCTGCTACTTATTGCTGGACCACGAGAATCACCTGTGCCCCTCCACCATTCTTGAAGAGAAAATGGCTGCAGTCAGGGAAGGTGCTTCGCATGTCATCAAGTACAGCGAATATTTTGCCAAGGTAAACAATCTCCTTTGCGCATGTCGAATTCCTTTATCTTGATATATCGAAACTTATGCTCCCTTCTCTGTTGTAGTGCTATGTGAGGAGGTTTGCATCTGGTGAGCGTTCCAAGTCGCTGATCAACACTATTGTTGCTAAGAGAAGGCAGGGTGAGCCTATTCGGCTAGCAATGGGAATGGCTCCTGCAATTGAGACCCAAATTCGCGAGGTCATGGACGTATTTGCTGACTTACTTATAGAAAACACTCTAGCCTTGTCTCCTCCTAGGAACGATCCGTCTCCTCCAACAACTGCTGCTCCAAGGGCAAAGAGACCAAGGCAGAAGGGAATCACCATCTCTTCCCCTAGGAGTGCTCCAGCTTCCTCCCCTGCGAAGTCCCTTACTTCCAGGGACAAAGGCAAAGGTCGCATGCCAAGCAGGGCGCGGAAAGAGCTCGCGGTGGAGACCTTTGTTTCGTTTGGTCAGGAGGAATAGGAGGATGAGAGAAGGGAGGTGAGAGAAAGAGATGATGATGAAGAAGAAGAGAGAGTCGAAGATGTTAGAGAAGAAGAGAGAGGTGAGATACAAGAGGAAGAGTCAGATGGTATCTCAAACGTACTTATCTTCTCATTACCTCAACTCTCGCAATCTTTACTGAACAGTTTGCTCCTTTGCAGATGACGATGCAGAGACCATCAGCGGCCTTCTCGCCAAGAGGCAGAAGAGGGGTTCTCACTCTGGTGTTTCCAGCGAAACCATAGACGAGGACATCCTTGCTGAGTCTAGG
This sequence comes from Linanthus parryae, assembly GCA_023055425.1. Taxonomy (NCBI): domain Eukaryota; kingdom Viridiplantae; phylum Streptophyta; class Magnoliopsida; order Ericales; family Polemoniaceae; genus Linanthus; species Linanthus parryae. Next base: position 24,952,919 of record JALGPY010000011.1, on the reverse strand, counting down.
AGAACAGCTGCGGAGGCTGCTGAAAGAAGAAGGAAGCGAGAAGAAGAGGAGATTGAACGCATAAAGCAAAGGAGCTTGGAAGAGCAACATGTTGACGACTTGGTGCGTCAAACTGATGAGGAAGACGCGGTTCAAGAAGATGCGGCCGCTCAAGTTGATGAGGAAGATGCGGTTCAAGAAGAAGATGCGGCTGCTCTGGAGCAGGCTCAAGCGGACTTTTAAGAGATCGCAGGCGGCAATGAAGGTGATATTTTTAATCTTGCGGTAACTTACCGAGACGTGATTGTTGGTGCATTAAAGCATGGCTTATCGAAAGCCGACATTCGCCGCTAGCTAGTAAGCAAGTGCGGTGAACCTTCAGGTAATCATTTGAACAACACTTGTGAACTAGGCTTAGTAACCCGATCATCATCATGATTGGTTTCTTCGCGCCCCAGGTCACGCTCACCTTAAGGATATGCTTAATGAAGACACATTAATAGGGCATGGTGCCGCGTCCTTAGCATATGACGAAGATGCCACAACCCCACCTTCGCGTGGAGGTGCTCGCTCTTAGTTTATCAACATAAAATATTGTATAACACAAGTTACCTCACATTTTCCTGTCTCGTATCGCATGTGATGCTGATGAGGCCATGTTGGGACAAAGGAGCCAACCCTCTGCATCTTATATCCCAGAGCGAAGTTCTCATGTCGAGAAGCCCGTCGCAGCTGCTGAGTATGCAAGAGAGCCCTTGGAGGATGTCATTAAAGTTTCTGATGATGCCGAAGCTAACACTGTGCTGATGGAGGAAGATACTAATGCTGCTGCTGAGGAAATGGAAGCAGATGAGGCTGAGGCTAAGATTTGTGAGCAGATCGTGGAAGATGTAGGATCACATGCGAATGTGAATGTTCAAATGAGTGCTCCCGAGTCTCACGATTCTTTCGCATCTGAAGGCGTCCCTAATCGAGCAGCAGCTTCTACTGTTGCCATTCCTCCAGCAGGGATTGAGCCTCCAGAGATTCCTCAAGCATGGAGCTTTTGGAGTTCGCAGGTAGGAGCTGCAATCGCACCTGGTGCGTCCTATACCCTTCCTGCCAATTATGAAGAGCTAGAGCTTGCAGCTGATAGAAGAGCAATGGGACGAGGACAGTCTTCAGCTGCCCCAGCAATGCGCATTACTTCTTTGCGCGAGATCCTTGAAGGAACTGGTATGTTATCACTTTTCCTGTTCGCATCTTGCACTTTTCATTTACAAGCTTCATGTTCTAAACTTGATTTAACATTGTTTAGGGTTGAAGCAAGCTGATGTGGACTGACTGGTTCGGATGCGTCTCTCCTATCCTCGATCTTTTGCGAGGTCTCTGGAGATAGAACCCTTTAACAGGAGGCTGTTCTTGACTGAAGCCATCTGGATTTTGGAGCAGCTGTCTGCGGCTACTCCTGCGACCATCTCTCCTCAGAGTGCGCAGTTGCTTTTCAGCATGTGCCAAGGCCTTCAAGCCAAAGTTCAGGGCAAGCTGGGCTTCGGGTACCTTGTCAACAGAGTCACCCAGATTCGCGCGACTGTGAATTTGAAGCGCGACTTCCATAACCTCGCAGCTGAGGGGCAGAAGGTGGAGAAGCAAAGGCAGAAAGCTGAAGAGGCTGTGAAGCTCTTCCATGAGATGAGCACCAACTACGAGCAGTTGAAGCGAGAAGTGTACCTTAAAACTACATATGATCATATAAATTAATGATTATTATATTAATCATATACGTTAAAATAAAGGGAGATTGTTGACAATAAATCATTGGCCAAAACTAAAGTCAACAACACATAGATAGCTGCTCGAGTTACAAAATTATATGAATATGTAGAGCACATGTTGTGTACTTGGGGTACTAACCATACTCGAAGCATAAAGTTATGATCTATGTTGAAACTACATATCCGCTGGTACGCGTGGGATACATGTAGATATTATATGTCCGCTATTAAGCGTGAGACTCATGCTAAGGTTCAAAATCCGCTGGTATGCGTGAGATTTATGTTGAGGTTTATGTCCGATTTTGAGCGTGGGACTTATAAAATAAGAAACATGATAAGGTATGGATCATGATAAGTTCTCATAAATATAATCTTCTCGTGGTGAGAATGATGATAATGTTGTTTTAGTCTTGGGGACTAAGGTGCAACAAAATATGGGTTAAAAAGTAACTAGTTACAAATACGACCGTACAAATCACAAATTTGTGAAATTCCATGGAGGATGGTTCCCAAGAGAAATAATATTTGCTGAAGAAAATCAAAAGTGTAAACTCGCAAGTAGTTTTAGGTGCATATGCATTTTATTAAGTATAATTGTTGATTGTATATTATCTGTATTCTTGTTTTGCAATGAATTTATTTGTTAGGTACAAGGATGTTCAAATGAGGGAAAGATCCAATGAAATGCTAAAAGCGCGGCACTCATTTTTCTTCGTTGAGGTTTTTGACCAACATGGTTTTTCCTAGCAAGGTTTTATCGAGGCTGCGAAGATCATTAGATGCGTTCCTGAAGAATGCCATCTCCAATACTTAGCAAATTGGAATTCACCGAGGTACTCTTTTTCCTTAGTCATTGATTTTTTCCACTATATTTTTCATGACAAGGTTTTAATGAGGAGTCCTAAGTGGTGAATATTCAAGGGGGCGTGTTATGAAATATGGGTTGAGTTATTGGTGAATATGCATCGCATGTTGTAAGTCCAGTTGTATACAATTATTGGTCCGTTAGCCCACCCTAATGCCTATATAAGGAGGCTTAGGGTTGGAGATAAAATATACATCTAGTAGCATTCTCCCTACACATCTTTGTCTCTCATTATTTCTTGCCTCTCTCGATTCTCTTTTCACAACAATTGCTAGTATTGTCACATGACATTATTTAAGAAGACTAGTGAAATATATGGAATGACTTGAATTTTAGATCATATTATCAACATCTAAAATTAAAATTCCCAAATTAATGAAGTCTCATTTTGCTAGTAGCCTTTTACCTTTCTGATTTTCTTAAATGAGTTTTGCAAATTCAACTTTTTTATTTTAAGTATGTTATGTTTCCTTTTAACCATTTATATGAAAATAATTAATAGACATTGCCACGTGGCACTCTCTTAGGCAAACATTTAGAACAAATTCTCAAATACTATATAGTATAGATTACTGAACTTTTATGGAAGCGATATTACAACTCAAAATTTTCTACTAATTGTAATATTATCATACTCTCTCCGTCCTCTCAGGTTCTTCAAAAAATTATATCGGTATTATTTGAGTCTGGCGATGTGGTTAGTAAAACGGTGCAAGAATTTGGTAACCTTTTGACGATGTCGTAGAGTAAACTTTACTCTATAATACTATAAAAAAATTATGAAATTCTCGCTTTGTTTTGATAACCAAATCACTAGGCCCAACTAATACCCATATAATTTTTTGAAGAGCCTCGTAAAGACACAATTATTGAAATGTATGTTGTTGATCTTCATTTTTGTTTGTATATTCTCTCATCATCTTTCCTATATACCATGAGAATATCTCTTAGTTTTTTGAAGCCCCTATTATTGCACATTCAATTTGTCGAGATGAAAATACATCATCTGAAATTCAACGCTACGGTATTTTTTTGAATTCGTATGAACAAATGCCTTTTTTTAAAGCTAGCATCCGTCACATTGAAAATAAATCAGTCAATCTTAGTCAAACTAGTGAAGAAAAAAAGTTTAAAATGTACCAGAACGAAACTGCAAACTGGCATAGAACGCAGGTAAACAACGGGTCGGTCTACAGTGCGTCCGCCAATAGGCGGACGTCAGCTATTTTGTTTTTTTCAGCGGGCCTCGTCGCTACGAGACAAAAAGTATACCCGGTATAGCAGGTCACTAGGGTTCGTAGATAACATTGTTAGTGTAATAGATAGCAATAGAAAACAATTGTAATCTTTTTGCTGTAGAAACTGCCCAGAAAGATAACAGCACGAGATTTAAAGATAACCAGTTGCATAAAGTAGATAACAAAAGCCTACAAAGTAGATAACATCCGTTCTCATTGATGGATCTTCACGAGTAATTCCATCTTAAAACCAGCAAACATAAGTCTTAATTCCCTTTCCATGACATATTTGTTGATTGGGACCAATAGAAGTCCCCTTTGTCATCAAATTCAACTGGTATCTCTCATTAATCATCTTCCGCATGGATTTCATCTTTGTAGGAGTCCACGGGAGGATTGGGACATGTAGTCCTATTGTGTCCAAGCTCCTTGCAATTACCGCACCTTCTGCGCTTGTCCTGCTTGGGTCCTTTTGGGTGTTTCGTGTCCGGTGGGTTCGGATTCTTCACATGGCTGTAGGGATTATCTTCTTTCTTCACAACTCCATTGGTACCCTCTTCAGATTGTGAAATCATTCTCTTCATAGTTCTGATTCCATCGGCCATATGATCCTTCCAATACTTATAATTTGCAAAAGATCTACAACCCAAAGAGGTGTACAATGTCACTTGGCTCTTCATGGAACCCCGACGAGAAGCTTGGACACTTGGGTCGTCACACGACTTCTGAATAGGCTCCTTCATCGAAAGCTCGGTTGCGTAGAATTTCTTATCTGTTTTTACCCACCTATCAGCAATTAAATTTTTAGGGATCCTATAAACACCATTCTCTTTCAAAACAAGAACCATATGTTTGCAGATCATCTTTGATGTCTCAAACTTAAAGCAAGTGCAGCAAAGACCGCGATTAGATCGTGTACACTGAACAATTTGCTGCAGCAATAGAGCAGATAATGTTAAAAAACAGGATAACAATAATTATGTGAAGAAATCATTCATTTCAAAATTTATGTAGGAAACAGAAGAGTATTACCATAAACAGTTAGAAAACAATTTCAAACATAAAGAAAACCCTAGTAAATACACAGACATATATTAGATAATTAGGCATCAAAAGTACTACGTGTGTACACTACAAACTAATATCAATTAGTACATGAAGGGAGAAAGATGCGTACCACACTTTGCTTTATTTCACCTCTCATCACGTAGAATTGATCAACATTTGATTCTTCAATGGGAATAACCTTCGTTACTCTATAATCCTCTGCCATCTCAGCTTGATGCTTGAACTTGAGGAAGATATTATTGGTGAATACCTCAGCTGCATGCTCCTCTAGCTGCCTGAACCTCGTTTTACATATCGGGTCCGATTGGTCAGATTTAAAGTGTTCCTCCCTCTCATTTTTTCGTAGCTTTTCTAACCCAGTCATTAAACCCCTGCAAAGGTCAACCAACTTATCCATATAGGACACAAAATCCTTGAAAAAACTGTTTACGCTCTCGCACCTTGAGGTTGTTGTTTGTCCGGCAAAGAATAAGAATTTCAAGTATGTCTCTGCCCACATGTGCCTAGCCAAGTAGGTTACTTGGATCCAATGGTTATGAGAGAGGTCCCATTTTTCTACCATGGCCTGCCAATCTTCAAACCAAAAATTCTCGGGTTTCCTACTATGCATAAATTTCTTAAAATCAGAAATGAATGCGGCACCCTTCTTCAGCTTTCCTTCAGCATTCTGACAAAGATGCCAAGAACACAAACGATGTTTTGCATGTGGGAAAGTTTTTTGAATGGCACTTTTCATGGCTAAATCACCATCCGTAATAACCGACACGGGCATCTTATTCTCCATTGCCTCCATCAAACAATCAAGACCCACTCATATGTTTCTTTTTTCTCGTCTTGAACAACCGCAAAGGCAAAAACTGTATTTTGAAAGTGATTGTTCACCCCAGATAAAATTACTAAGGGTTTTCGATACATGATTGCTTTGTATGTTGCATCGAAAGTAAGTACATCACCAAACCTTTTGTAATCTTCATGTGATCTCCTGTCACACCAAATAAACTTTGAAGTTCTTGGTTGCTACCCAATATGAACCTAAAAAAACAAAAATAAGATAGAGATAATATTATTAACGGAATAGATAATTTTATTAAGGCACAGACCAAACTGATTGCATAAAAGAAAAAGTTCTTTCAAAAGATAACAATTGTAAATAAGCGATAGCAATTCTAACGGATGAACATAATATCAACTTTGTAGAAAACATTTATAAAGTAAAAGATGATACTCTTACCTCTTGAAAACACCATGGTGGCTTTTTTTCAGACTATCAATGAACTTCAGAGTCTGTTGGCCATCTCCTTCATTGGAATATAATTTGTCCAGAGAAGTCATTTTGATATACATTGCCTTCTGTGTTTAAGGAACGTTGGCATAGCCTCCGGATTGTTTTACCATCAAAAGGAAGCCTTGACAGTACTTTATGCCCACCTCCTTCAGTGATCTGATGTGTTCGAGATCTGACTCGTTCACCTTTCTGTGAGACCGGTGCATGCTCCTGCACTGTGGATAAGAAAGTGTGTGAGAATGTACTGGTTGAAAATAATCCACTGTAAATGGCTCCGTAGGTGAAGTTATTGTAATTCTTATTCGAGCTTTGCAGAGGCACCGAGTGTTTCTAGTATGCTCCCTCTTCCGATTTTCTTTTTATTTCCACTTATCAGATCGGACACCTTGTCCGGCACATAAAAAGATCCTAGACTTTGTGAAATCCTTTGTTTCTGGATCGAAATACCTTCTATTACACCTTCTTATCCCAAAACCCAGCATCAAGGCATAAAGGTTGTACCAGTCAAAAGCCTCAATCTCACTGGCAAAAGTCATTGCCTCCACCTCTTCCTTGGTGTATATTACTCCTGTAGGCAGGGAAGTTGTTAAGTTTATCCAAGAAGTTAAAAAGATTAACAACAAGCTTAGTATTACGTACCAGGTTTCAGATCACCATTTGGAGCAATGACAAAGGAGGCTCTTGTTTCATCATCCTCATATGGCTCTGTAAGAGAGAAATCGTATCCTTCATCGTCATCCATGGGTTCGAAATCATATTCGTCTTCTTCATAATCATGAGGCAAAGAACACAAAGCTTTACCTTTGCCATAACAGCCACTTTCTCTCACTTCTCTCGAATTCATCTGTAAGTTTATTTCTCTCCTTCCCTGCTCACCATTACAATTCAAATAAGAAGACTTCAACAAACAAAAATAGAATTGCCTCATTAGGAACATATTTTTAATGATGGCAATGTGAATAAAATAAGAAGTTACTAAACATAGTACTAAACATCTGTAAAGGCAAATTCCTTTACATTTACTGTACCTAAAATAATAAATATTTCAACTACCAATCCACTAGTTCCTACCAGAGAGAAATGTTTGAGTCCAAGAAAACAATTGTAGAGCCTGAGATAGCAACTTCAAATGTGCAGATTATAAGAACTTTATTGGAGTTAGGTGGTGGTTGTGCAAGAGGGTCAGATGAAATTCTGAACAAATTAATTGAACTACCCCAACCATATCATTAAATTATATTTCCTTAATAATGAAAGGTTTATTAACTCTCCTAGCTTCCGAAAGATTTGTTATTACTCTTTGGAACATATGGACAATGTGAATAAAATAAGAAGTTACTAAACATAGTACTAAACATCTGTAAAGGCACACCGTGATGTTCTACAACACAAGGTCTTACTTCATTGAACACTGTGTGATGGGGACAGCGCCATTGTTCGTGTCTCCTTCAAGTGTGTGACTCGGGAGCTTCCGGGCTTAATTTAACCACAAATATTGATGGTTAAAGTCACTCAACATGCACGAGCCACATTTACCAAAACATCTCGCGCAATTAGTGAGTGAGAATTGATTTTTCGAGTTTTCGGGGTCAGTAAGAGTGAGTTGACCAAACTCAATTCAATCAGGATTAACCCACACGAGTTGGGAATGAAAATAAAATTTCCTCTCTTTGACCCACCCGATGATTGAAATGAATAAAAATTATAAAAACATGGCTCAAACACAGACAATATTTTTAAGCAGGTCAGATAACAATAGTACTAGGGTTTAGAAAATTGGATAACAACATTCAGGGGGTAGAGAACAATGTCAAAGAAACGTTGGATCACATGCATTTTGCATGGCAGAGAGCCTGTTTTATAGAATGAACACATCACAGTGCCATAATTTGACACTATAATGAACTTTAGCAACCAAATATATGACTTAATTATTAATATTCGAATAGGTTGAGTAAAAATTAAAAGCACGTAGACATTCACGTTACAAAAATTTAGTTTTTATTGATTAATGTGAGCCCCATATGTTCTATGTTGATTCAACATTCAAGAAGAAATTCCAGCCAAGTAATCTGAAAGGTGCCCTATATTGAACCCAAAGAGTGTAAACAGTATATGAGAACCAGATAACAATGTTTAACGGTTAGAGAGCAATATCACGTTCATAGATATTATCATTTGAATTGAGCAAGTTCACAACGAATGTTGCCATACACGGTGTAATTTGACTCACACAATGTAGAGTTAGGAAGTTATGATGTTTCTTTACGGCCCACTACTCTTTGTGGTGATACGTTGGGTAAAAAAGAACCCAGTTACAGGAAATGATGAAAGCACCCGTGGCATGATACCATCGTGTTGTTGACTACTCGTGGCGGAACGGACGGAGAACCCTCGCGTACTTACACATCATGGCAAAATTACACAATATGACTCCTCAACACAACCACCAAAAAGCTCAATGCACACCGTGATGTTCTACAACACAAGGTCTTACGTCATAGAATACTGTGTGATGGGGACAGCGCCATTGTTCGTGTCTCCTTCAAGTGTGTGAGTCGGGAGCTTTCAGGATTAATTTAACCACAAATATTGATGGTTAAAGTCACTCAACATGCACAAGCCACATTTACCAAAACATCTCGCGCAATTAGTGGGTGAGAATTGATTTTCCAAGTTTTCGGGGTCAGTAAGAGGGAGTTGACCAAACTCAATTCAATCAGGATTAACCCACACGAGTTGGGAATGAAAATAAAATGTCCTCTCCTTGACCCACCCGATGAATGATATGAAGAAAAATTATAAAAACATGGATCAAACACAGACAATATTTTTAAGCAGGTCAGATAACAATTGTACTAGGGTTTAGAAAATTAACAAAACTTTCAGGGGCAGAGAACAATGTCAAAGAAACGTTGGATGACATGCATTTTCCATGGCAGCGAGCCTGTTTTATAGAATGAACACATCACAGTGCCATAATTTGACAATATAATGAACTTTAACAACCAAATATATGACTTGATTATTAATTTTCAAATATGTTGAGTAAAAATTAAAAGCACGTAGACATTCACGTTACAAAAATTTAGTTTTTATGGATTAATGTGAGCTCCATATGTTCTGTGTTGATTTATGTTCAACATTCAAGAAGAAATTCCAGCCAAGTATCTAAAAAGTGCCCTATATTGAATGTCAAAGAGTGTAAACAGTCTCAGAGAACCAGATAACAATGTTTGACGGTTAGAGAGCAATATCACGTTCATATATATTATCATTTGAATTGAGCAAGTTCATAACGAATGTTACCATACTCGGTGTAATTTGACTCACACAATTTAGAGTTAGGAAGTTATGATGTTTCTTTACAGCCCACTACTCTTTGTGGTGATACGTTGGGTAAATAAGAACCCAGTTACAGGAAATGATGAACGCACCCGTGGCATGATACCATCGTGTTGTTGAATACTCGTGGCGGAACGGACGGAGAACCCTCGCGTACTTACACTTCATGGAAAAATTACACAATATGACTCCTCAACACAACCACCAAAAATCTCAATGCACACTGTGATATTCTACAACACAATGTCTTACGTCATGGAACAGTGTGTGATGGGGATAGCGCCATTGCTCGGGTCTCCTTCAAGTGTGTGACTCGGGAGCATTTAGGCTTAATTTAACCACAAATATTGATGGTTAAATTCACTCAACATGCACGAGCCATATTTACCAAAACATCTCGCACAATTAGAGGGTGAGAATTGATTTTCAGAGTTTTCGGGGTCAGTAAGAGGGAGTTGACCAAACTCGATTCAATCAGGATTAACCCACACGAGTTGGGAATGAAAATAAAATGTCCCCTCCTTGACCCACTCGATGATTGAAATGAAGAAAAATTATAAAAACATGGCTCAAACACAGACAACATTTTTAAGCAGTTCAAATAACAATTGTACTAGGGTTTAGAAAATTGGATAACAACTTTTAGGGGCAGAGAACAATGTCAAAGAAACGTTAGATCACATGCATTTTGCATGGCAGAGAGCCTGTTTTATAAAATGAACTTATCACAGTGCCATAATTTGACACTATAATGAAATTTAACAACCAAATATATGACTTGATTATTAATATTCAAATAGGTTGAGTAAAAATTAAAAGCACGTAGACATTCACGTTACAAAAATTTAGTTTTAATGGATAAATGTGAGCCCCATATGTCCTGTGTTGATTTATGTTCAACATTCAAGAAGAAAATTCCAGCCAAGTAAGTTGAAAGGTGCCCTATATTGAATCTCAAAGAGTGTAAACAGTACAAGAGAACCAGATAACATTGTTTGACGGTTAGAGAGCAATATCACGTTCATAGATATTATCATTTGAATTGAGCAAGTTCACAACAAATGTTGCCATATTCGGTGTAATTTGACTCACACAATGTAGAGCTAGAAAGTTATGATGTTTCTTTACGGCCCACTACTCTTTGTGGTGATACGTTGGGTAAATAAGAACCCAGTTACAGGAAATGATGAACGCACCCGTGGCATGATACCATCGTGTTGTTGAATACTCGTGGCGGAACGGACTGAGAACCCTCGCGTACTTACACTTCATGGCGAAATTACACAATATGACTCCTCAACACAACCACCAAAAAGCTCAATGCACACCGTGATGTTCTACAACACAAGGTCTTACGTCATGGAACAGTGTGTGATGGGGACAGCGCCATTGTTCGGGTCTCCTTCAAGTGTGTGACTCGGGAGCTTTCAGGCTTAATTTAACCACAAATATTGATGGTTAAAGTCACTCAACATGCACGAGCCACATTTACCAAAACATCTCGCGCAATAAGTGGGTGAGAATTGATTTTCCAAGTTTTCGGGGTCAGTAAGAGGGAGTTGACCAAACTAGATTCAATCAGGATTAACCCACACGAGCTGGGAATGAAAATAAAATGTCCTCTCATTGACCCACCCGATGATTGAAATGAAGAAAAATTATAAAAACATGGCTCAAACACAGACAACATTTGTAAGCAGGTCAGATAACAATTGTACTAGGGTTTAGAAAATTGGATAGCAACTTTCAGGGGGCAGAGAACAATGGCAAAGAAACGTTGGATCGCATGCATTTTGCATGGCAGAGAGCCTGTTTATAGAATGAACACATCACAGTGCCATAATTTGACACTATAGTGAACTTTAACAACCAAATATATGACTTGATTATTAATATTCAAATAGGTTGAGTAAAAATTAAAAGCATGTAGATATTCACGTTACAAAAATTTAGTTTTTATGGATTAATGTGAGCCCCATATGTTCTGTGTTGATTTATGTTCAACATTCAAGAAGAAATTCCAGCCAAGTAATCTGAAAGGTGCCCTATATTGAATCTGAAAGACTGTAAACAGTATCAGAGAACCAGATAACAATGTTTGACGGTTAGAGAGCAATATCACGTTCATAGATATTATCATTTGAATTGAGCAAGTTCATAACGAATGTTACCATACTCGGTGTAATTTGACTCACACAATGTAGAGTTAGGAAGTTATGATGTTTATGTACGGCCCTCTTCTCTTTGTGGTGATACGTTGGGTAAATAAGAACCCACTTAAAGGAAATGATGAACGCACCCGTGGCATGATACCATCCTGTTGTTGAATACTCGTGGCGGAACGGACGAAGAACCCTCGCGTCCTTACACTTCATGGAAAAATTACACAATATGGCTCCTCAACACAACCACCAAAAGCCTCAATGCACACTGTGATGTTCTACAACACAAGGTCTTACATCATGGAACACTGTGTGATGGGGTTAGCGCCATTGTTTGTGTCTCCTTCAAGTGTGTGACTCGGGAGCTTTCAGGCTTAATTTAACCACAAATATTGATGGTTAAAGTCACTCAACATGCACGAGCCACATTTACTAAAACATCTCGCGCAATTAGTGGGTGAGAATTAATTTTCAGAGTTTTCGGGGTCAGTAAGAGGGAGTTAACCAAACTCAATTCAATCAGGATTAACCCACACGAGTTGGGAATGAAAATAAAATGTCCCCTCCTTGACCGACCCGATGATTGAAATGAAGAAAAATTATAAAAACATGGCTCAAACACAGACAACATTTTTAAGCAGGTCAGATAACTGTTGTACTAGGGTTTACATAGAATACTTTATAAACATGAATTAAATAACTTTGTAAACATGCTAGACAATATTTGTTGTAGGGTTTATATATAAATGTACCAATATAACTGATAAAAATTATAAAGTTGGGGTAGGTTATGGTTGAAAAATTTTGAAATTCAAAATGTTCCTCTTTGTACCATCAAATCACCTGACAACTTTTTCAAAAAAAAATAACTGCACACGGTTTTCAAGATAGAAACCGACGGTAGATTAATTATTTCAAACTCCCTTTCCATTCATTCTCTCTCTCTCTCTCTCTCTCACCATTACCGTCTCTTCCTATTCTCTCTCTCTTTCTAACCATTACCGTCTTCTCACCTGCTCTCTTTTTTCTCCTTTCTCTCTGTTTTTTCTCTGTTTTCTCCATGGATGCGGAAGCAATTTCACCAACAAAAATGACCCAACAAGTGGTCGCCGATTTAAATAGCCTTCCAAATCTTGTAGAGGAGTCCACGGTAGAGTCACAGAGTGTTCTTCCGCCATTGATTGGAGCCAATCCGACCGGAGAAAACGAATCTGCCGCCGAAAGCAACAATAAGGACAGGGAAGAAATTCGTCAGTCCCTAGATTGTATTCTCAACCCTAGTGAATTAGATCTCAATTCTACCCATGAAATTCAAGAAGAGATGGAAGAGAAAGAAGAAAGGGGAAAGGAAATCCAACATGCAGCGCTGATGAACAAGAGAAAGAAGAAAGTGGGGATAAAATCCAACAAGAGGAAATACAAGAAGAGGCTGAAGAGAAAGAAGAAATGGGAGAGGAAATTCCAGTACAAGAGACTGAAGATAAAGAAGAAAGGGGAAAGGAAATCCCATAAGAAGAGACTGAAGAGAAACAAGAAAGGGGAAAGGAAATCCCAGTAGAAGAGACTGAAGAGAAAGAAGAAAGGGGAAATGAAATCCAACAAGAGGAACAAGAAGTCGTTTTTGAAGAGGGTTTCCCAGTAGAAGAGACCCAAGAAGAGGGTTTTCCAAATCTGATGGAAAATACCCTAGAGGTAGTTCTGGATTTCCAACATGCAGACATTGATGAACAAGAAGTCGTTCAATCTATGGTTCCTGAAGAAATTCCTGAAATTCTTCCTCTTGTCCAAATCCAAGAAGTCTTTCAATCTATGGTTCCCTTAAAGGTACAACATCCTCACGAAGTTGAAAACAAGGTCAGTATCTTCGAAAACAATTTTACCTTTATGGATTTATTTTTGAAAGACAACTGTTTGGATTTATTTTGAACATGAATAGGAGAAGGATGCCAAAAAAACCAAACCAAAGAAAAAGATTTCTTTCTCTCCAAAGGAAAAGGTTTCTGAGACAGAACCACGACGTTCACCGAGAACCAAACCAGCACCACCAAGAACCAAACCAGCACCACCAAGACCACTCAAGAAGGGAAAGAAAAAGAATACTTCTAAAGCGAAGTCATCAAAGGATTTTGAGAAAGAGATAGTATATACAGATGGATTTGCGCTGTACAAGTAAGTTAACAAATGCTTACTTAGTTTACAAAAAATTACTTTAATGTTGTGATTGTTGTCTATCCCTCTGTTTGAATATTGAAATTGTTATCCATATATTTAAACAATTCACTACAAGATTGTGATTGTTTTCTTCCCCTGAGCTTGAATATTGAAATTGTTATCCAAATATTTAAACAATTCACTGCAAAGATGTGATTGTTTTCATCCCCTGAGTTTGAATATTGAAATTGTTATCCAAATATTTAAACAATTCACTGCAAGGTTGTGATTGTTTTCTTCCCCTGAGTTTGAATATTGAAATTGTTTTCCAAACAACATGTTGTTTACCTCATATATGTTGATTAATTGATTCAGGAAAGAGAACAAAAGCTTTTTCAACATTAAGAAAAATGAAAAGGTACCACACAAAATAGAGAGGCTGTTGTATGGAAACTTTGTCAACTTAAGAGGACAAGCAAGAGACTGGTATGAAGACAGAGCAATGGTGGCAAGTGATGAAGATTCAGATGGAGAAGATGTGGATGTTCAGCAGTTTGTTTGTGAACCGAGATCAAAAAACAAATTTGAAGAAAAAAATGAAGATGAGGTGGAAGAGGATGAAGAGGGGGAATAAGAGGATGAAGATGATGAGCTTTCACATCATGGAAAGGCCACAAATGCCTTTATCAGATTTCAGTAAGTTGTTGTTTTTTTGTTTCAATGACATTTTTTTAGTTTGAATTGTGTTTGACAATGTTATCAAGGAATCTATTATTTTGTACTAACCGGATAAAATTTATTTCTCTGTTTTCTATTTGTTTTTGTAGAAATGTGAGGATGTATGGTTTGAAGAAGCAGAACCCTACTTCTGACCGATGATTGGAAGCGCAGGGCGGTTGCGTTTGTACTTGGATTTTTTGGAATGCCACAAACTCGGCAAAATGTTCTGTCCACACTAGCTCGCTATGTGGTGGATCTTGAGCACCTCAAAAATGTCAACTGGGCTGCAACATGGCTTGATCACTTCCAAGAACAGCAAACCAAGGTGCAGAAAGGGAAAAGCATCTGCGGCGGGGGGTGTATTTTGATCCCAATGGTAAAGATTACTAAAAAAAATTTCAAATATTTATTAATGTTATTTACAAGGTTACTGTTTCCTTCCATCACTTTACAATTGTTTTCACTGTTATGTAGCTTCTCTATTTAGAGAAATTCTGCCCGAAGCTGTTGAAGAATCTTGAAGGGTGTGAAAACCAGGATGATAGTCCGAGGCTTAAATTTTGGACCACTGAACTTGTTGCAGAGACATGGAAATTTGTGCAACAAAACTAGAATGTAAGTAGATCTCTACTGAAAATTTACAATTGTTATCAAACTGTTGATATAGTTAACTTTGAAGTAATTGAATGTTTCTACTTTTGTTGGTTATATATTTGAAGCTGAGGAGACTTGAGGAGCCTGCCCAGGAGGAAAGGAAAGTTGAAGAACTTCAGGCCAAAGATGTTGAAAAAATCTTCGAGAAAGTTTTAGAAAAAATTTCCATGAAGCAACTGGCGGCGGAATTGCACAAGTTGATGAAGACTGAAGGAAAAAAGGAAGGTGGGGAAGAAAGAAATGTTGATAAAGAGAAGGGGAAGGAGAAGGAGAAGGGTAAGGATGAGGAGGGAGAGAGCGAGAAGGAGGAAGAGAAAGAAGAAAAATTTAAAAATCCGATTCAAAAGAGAAGAAAACTGGAGGAACAGGAGGTCAACAGTCCCCAAGGTCACATTTCTTTGGGTAGTGAGCAAACAAACCAAGACACACAGGTACGCAAACAAACATTTGTTTACTAATGCATTAAAGATGTTATGTAAACGCTTACAAATGTTGTCTCTGATCTTATCATTTTAGGTGCCATCAAATTTACCACCAAAGCCATTTCTCGTGTCTGGTTCTCCGAAGCTACGAGGAAATCTAGTCGGAAATGAATGGGGAAAGGCTCTTCACATAATAAGACGGTCACCTCGGGGTCATGGTGGGGCCTTGAAGAAGAGGCATGCAGCTGGATTTACCTACCTTCCCCAAATGCCCACCAGTGACGAGTGTTTTCTTCACTACTACCTCACTTACAAGTACGAGAGTGAATACAGCTTGCCGGACGCTAAAATTCCTAGCGAACTATATACGTAAGTTTTATTTATGACACATTAGCGTTCAAGTAAAACTTAAATGTTTTAAAACATTAGTGCTACTTATTTATATTTCATGCAGTGAGGAGGTGTTGAGAGTAGGGAAGATGACTACTCTATCAAAGGGAAGCTCGTGGCGACTCCGCCAACGAGAATGGTTCGACAACGACGTAAGTATTTTGCTCTCGGTATTGAAGAATGTTATCAAACCCATGAAAAAGTTTTCTTGCGACTCTGAAGTCATAAAATTGACTTTTAATCACTCAGGTCATTGATGGATACCTCATGTATCTTCATGAAAAAGAGAAGAACCGGCCATATGAAGATAAAAAGAGGATCTGGTACCTGAGATGCAAGTATTCTGTAAGTTTCCCCCCTCTTCATTTTGATAATTTCATAGTATTTCAAATTTTTTTCCATATGGTATAATGAGTTGTTATTCTCTTTTAGTTGGTGGGTACAGAAAGACCTGGGCTGAAGTTGCACGATGCATTTTGTGGCGACTGGAGGGAAATGGGCTATGTAAGTGATTACATTACTGTGATGTTCTCTGTCTTTACAATTTCTGTCCAGAAATATAACTTTGTTATCTAGGAGGTCACTGATTTTTTTTCACTCTAATTTGTTTTTTCAAAAAATTAGATTGCTGTGCCTTTGAGTGTAAAGAACTCCCACTGGCTGATGATGGTCATCAGTTTTGTGGATTCAGAGATTTACATTCTAGACTCTCTGTCCGTGCATGGCTACAGAGAGGAACACATTAAGGCCAAGGTCAGAAGCATGCACACCGTTCTCTCTCGTCACACTGAGTACACAGAAGACATTACCAAATGGTTAATTTGGTATATGAATGATGATGTGCATCAACAGCCAAATGGGTAAAGTTTCTCAGGCCTTACAATTGTTTTCTCTTAGATTGACGTTCTTATTTCTCTGTTTACTAATGTTTTCCAGACATAAATTCACAGGTGTGATCGTGGTCCCTTCATGTGCTTCTTCATGACGCACCTCAAGGAGTTGGTTCCGAATCCTCGCAAAGATCTCAGAGTCAACATAGACTATGTGAGAATCTGGATTGAAAATGAGGTGGCGGATTCAATATACAACTGCCTTAATGAAGATGTCCTTGACGGGGTGAAGGAGTTGAAGAAGAAGGAGGAACACCTCCGGGAATGGGCATACTTGTATAGGAAAATTCCTTCAGTGACCTGGTCATCACCCAATGCCCTGAAGAGGAAGGCGGCAAAGGCGAAGAAGAAAACGGCAAAAGTATGAATCTAATTATTTGTTGTCATGTCTGAAACAATGTTTAATTTGTTTTGTTTGTTTGAACATTTGTTGTATTGTGGTTTGATTGGGAGGTTGTGATCCTTTTGGTTGTTGTGTTTGGTTTGAATGTCATTTGGATTGTGTTTTGTTGATCTTTTTATCAAAGATTTTTATCTTGTAGATCTTTTGGTTATGTAACAATTGTTATCTGGTCATTTATAGCCTACTAACTCTCAACTACCAGTTCTCATTTACTGAAAGACCAAAGAACCCATCTACCCACATAAAATTCATAAATGCACATTGTGTAGCTAACAAATATTTTCCATATAAAATTGTTATCCAAAATCGCTGATAATGTTATCTGGGCATTTATTGCCAACTAACTCCCAACCACCAAGTTTCTTCTTTTATTTCTAGCTCACCAACCACTTCAAATACATACACCTACCCATTCACTCCCATTCAGAGATTATTTTCTTCGCTCACCCTTACCTCTTCTATTCTTCCTTCCCTCATCAATGTCTCAACATAGTTTCAACTCTACAACCACACAACACAACACTCCCACTAAAGCTCAAGCCTACACCATAACACGCTAGTTATGGTGTAGGCTTGAGCTTTGTTATTGTAGCCCTAACCCGCTTAGTCGAACCGCACATACGCCAAAAAACGATGGACGCAACTTGAACCAAAGGTATAGGTCGTCAATGCAAGTATATCTGCTGGGAAGACGAGTTTCTCTACACGTGTTTTGCTCTAGAACTCCCAAAACGGCAGGAGATAGTAACTACAGTCCGTAAGAGACTCGAGAAGGTTTCGATAACTTAACTATACCTATGTGAAATTATTCTATTTAGGCCTTTTAGTCATTTGTATCGTAATACTTTCAAATTAAGCTAACTTCTGCTGATCGTTGATCGTTTAACTAAGATTTTTTGGTGTCACTGATCTTTTATCAATGATTGTTAT
Source organism: Linanthus parryae (assembly GCA_023055425.1). NCBI lineage: Eukaryota > Viridiplantae > Streptophyta > Magnoliopsida > Ericales > Polemoniaceae > Linanthus > Linanthus parryae. Next base: position 24,934,663 of record JALGPY010000011.1, on the reverse strand, counting down.
CTGCTTATGTTTACTGGTTATCTGGTTTTTGTCATTTGTTTTATGCTCTTATATTAATATTCTCTAATTGTTATCTTCCTCGAAATTTTGTTTTCATATGTCTTATAAATGTTATCTAGGTCAAAAAAGATTTCCTCCTGGGACCACATTTTTTGTCCGCTAGCAGGTATTTTGGTAATAACCGGGAAGTACCGGCTGAGCCGGTTACTTCCGGACGCACTGAAGTTTTTGCCGTACACAACTATTAAGTTATTAATTAAAGTTCATAGCTCATTCCAGTTTTCTTAGATTGTTTGTTTTGTCCGTTTGATGTTTTGACTATCCTCTGCGTAGGCGACAAATAATTTGGTTCACCCTATATCTCAATTCCCATTCAACTTATCCAATAGAAACTTTCAACATATAAGAGAAACAGAGCAACCTAAAATTTATTACAAATATTCAATACAAACAAGAAATGAAGGAAAGTTCCCCCACCCTAGAACTATAAGGGTGTAGAATGAGTTAAGATGACAACTAGAAGACCGAATCATACCCATTATTCAACTTTTTTCACACATGAAAGGGTACGAGTGTCGATCCTTCAACAGAAGAACGCACAACGGATCGTACCATCTTTAAGCTTTGGCAATCTTAGAGTCCACCTCTTTGACGAGAGCAAGGAAGAAATCCATATACTTATTTGGAACAGCAACACTGGGGTTTTGCTTCTCGTACTCGAATGTGATCTTGAAACTAGGAGTGGCGTCAACCTTTTGAATGACCTCAAAAGTTGCAATACACTGTTTGTATTCCTTAATATAGTCTCCTTCAATTGCTTCCAGCTTAACAATCTTCTTATCATAGTCGGCCATTGTTACTTTCTCCTTGCACTTCTCCACTTTCCCATCTGTTAGTAGCATCATATTGCATCTTTAATAATAGTAGATGCAGAATCACAAATGACAGTTTCTATTCCTAAGAACATTGTATAATAATATACAAAAGTTAATGATATCCCATCTAGTCAAATCCAATGTAATCCAACTAACCCAACCATTTCACTGCAACCGATTAGTAAACGAAATATGTCAAAAACTTAGATGTCTTTATTCCCTCAAAAAAATGTCTTTGTTGAAGGAAAAAAACATTTTTATGTATTGTGCGTACGTGGAGAGTGTAGCATGACAAATAAATGCGGAAGATTTTAGTGAAGAGTAAGACTAAAAAACAATTACCAGCATAAAAGGTCCAAATCTTTATGGATCCAACAGCACCAGATTCACCATGATGCAAGTCAAGTTCTGGAACTATCCCGGGGCCATGGGTAGGTGCATGGTGAGCTCTTTCACCTCCAAACATGTGAAGAATGTCCTCACCATCAGATTTGATCTCCACTTCTGCCTCAATCTTCTCAAGGAAAATCTTAGAGTCCACCTCTTTAACAAGAGCAACAAAGAAATCCAAATATTTGTAGGGAACAGGAACACTGGTGTTTTGCTTTTCGTACTCGAATGTGATCTTGAAAATAGTCGAGTCACCCTTTTGAAGGACCTCATAAGTTCCAATACACTGCTTGTATTCCTTGATAAAGTCTCCTTCAATTGCTTCCAGTTTCACTATCTTCTTATCATAGTCGGCCATTGTTACCTTTTCCTTGCACTCCTCAACATTCCCATCTGTTCATTAACAGAATACGCCACCATAACAATTGTTAAGTAATAACAAATCTTTAATGTAAAAATGAACTGGAATAACATTTATTTTCAAGAATATCATCTGATAATCATATTATCATACATGTTTGCAGCTGAATCTTACACAATTATACAAGAATTTATGAATTAAATCTCGAAGTCAATAAAACATTTTCATGTCAGATCTACTAATCACTGAGTTACTGTTGCATAATTTTTCTTGGGTGGTCATTGGTTTAGTTGAGGAGATCAGTGTGACATTCTATCTTAGGTAGGAATGTTTTAATTAATTGGTACCAACGGGCGCCGAAAAGTTATATTTAGTACTTCATAAATTTTGAACTCGTCCTTCTACTCAACTACCTTCATTCCTTTAGGACAACCAATAGACCAAACATTCGATTATCAATTTTCTCTTATGATTTGAATAACAACAGCGACTTCTAGTTATTGGACGCTCAGATGCCCCACCCAAATATTGGATTGACAAGTAAGTCCCTGTAAATTAAGTTTTGCTGTGATAGTGAACCTGAAAGGATGATTTCAGATACTACTAATGTAGTATAATGAAGTTGTGGAAATTGTGTTAAAGACAAGCCATTTGGTTTGTCGAGAAATTATGAATTGTTCTAAAACAAGCCAAATGACACGCTTTGATGTGGGCGCAAATTCTATTGTGAAAATATAAATCACGAACAGAAAGTAAAAAAAGAGGGAGGCTAAACCAAACCCTACCAGCAAAAAATGTCCAGATCTTCATGGATCCAACAGCTCCTGATTCACCATGATGTAAGTCCAGTTTAGGAACTATCCCAGGGCCATGATTGGGTGCATGGTGTGCCTTTTGACCTCCGAACATGTGAAGAATGTCATCGCCATCTGATTTGATCTCAACTTCTGCCTCAATCTTTTCAAGGGCCATTTTTTTACAGCTCTAGATCAAACAATATGAAACAAGTTGTTTGAGGATAGATGAATCGTTTCAGAAACACATACGTTTATATAGATGCCATAAGTGTACGTAGTTGTGTTGTATGGGAGTGTTTGTTTACTTCGACTGAAATGGTAAGACCCATCTCTAAAAAAAAATGGCAAGACCCGCATTAATTATTGCGGTGGTTGGCTGGGTGCTAGATAAGATCCGACAATATTGATCCACTTGCATGGGGTAACCTAATGTACTACACATCAATAAACTGGTGCAGATTGATTAGTATTTCTGACGCTGTCCATTAGTACAGTGGAGACCTGAAACATGTGGTAGCTATTACCTCCCTAGAAGTTATGAAAAAGCAATTTAGTTGTTAATACAATACCCACACGTTTTGATTATTTCATTATGTTTTGTTGTTTTCATTACTATAACAATGAAAAAACGTTCAAAAGATTGTATGCCGTTTACCTGAGTTGTATCGGCTCTTTGGGATATGCCTTCGTTAAAGTCAAACGTTGCTAGGGTTTGGGAAACCAATGAGGGTGGCGGCACTCTGGGGTTGGGCCATCGGGCTTGGGCTTCTTCATCACCTCTTTAGTGATTTTTTTCTAGCCTTGTATGTAGGATATAGTAGTCACACTATTAGGTTGTTGAGCAAATCATTGTAATTGTTCCTCTTGTAGAATGAAGTGGGCTTTTCGTCAAAGACATAGACAGCGAATCTTTCGCTAGCGAATCACGTAAGATCCGCGTGTTTTTCTTTATTCGAGTATCATAATGTGCTGATTCGTCAGAACAATAATGCATCAGATCTTTGTAACAGTAGTTCTGTTACAACAAATTGGTATCAGAGTCGAGGTTTAGCGGTGTTTCAATATCTAGATCAAGGCGAAGCAAACCTAGGGTTTCACAATCCGTGAAAATCAAGCGAGGGTTTTGCGATCTAGGTGGAGCACTGAACCTAGGGTAGCGCCGGCAACGGCTAAGGGCGGCGGTGGCGGCTAGGGCAGGGGTGGCGGCAACTAGGGTTTTAGTTCGCAGATTGGGCTTTCGTTTAGTCTGTTAGGGCATGCTTTGAGAGCAAGCTAAGGTTTCAAGATCCACCAAGAACGATGTCCGGATCGATGTTGAAGATTGACAGGTTCCTCTCGTAGTTTGTTTTGGTACCTCCATCATACGAGAAATTCGTGCAGTCATTTATTGAGAATAAGGACAACATAACCCCAGAAGAGGTCAGATCGGCGCTCCATGCTATGGAATTTCCACATAAGGGTGTAGGCACAGGTACATAGGACCATTCTTCTGGATTGATGGCGATGGGGGAAAGCAAGAAGGGTAAGAAGTACAAAAAAATGCAGTTTTTTGGTTCTAAGTTGCCCAAGGATGTCTGTGCTTGGTGCAAGGAAAAAGGGGCACTAGAAGAAAGATTGACCGAAACGAGGTCAATAAGGGCTGAATGGATCCATAGCCTTAGCAGAATACAGTAATTCGTCCGAGGACGATTACGTTCTAATGGAGGCTTTTGTCTCGCTCTCTCAGGATGAGTGGGTCCTTGATTCTGGGACTTCCTGTCATATTTTCTCTAACATGGAGCTATTCTCGACGTAAAATTAAACAGATGGAGGGTCTGTCTACATGGAAAGCGGAGCCGTATGTAAGGTGATTGGGAGCGGCTCACTTAGATTGAAGACGAATGAAGGGGATTTATGTACTTTGGAGCAAGTTAGACATGTACCACTTATGAAGAAGAATCTAATCTCCTTCAGTCTACTTGACAGCAAGGGTTATGGTTTGAAAGGTAAAGGTTGAGATACAAGTCTGAAAGGGTTCTAAGGTGGTTCTCAAGGGAGTCTCGAACGGGATTTTTTACATGTTTCATGGTTCGACGATCACAGGTTCTGCCGAAGTTTTCTCAGCCGAGAATAAGGAAGCTGATTGAACCAAGCTATGGCATACGAGGCTCGGTCATATGAGTGAATGTGGAATGAAGGAACTTAACAAGAAAGGCTATCTCACTGGGTAAACTCCAAAGATTCTAGGGTTTTGTAAGAATTGTGTGTACAGGAGGCTACAGCGTAGCAAGTTTCCAAGGGGGTTCATAAAACGAAAGTTATTCTTGATTATATCCATTCGGACTGCTCGGGACCATCTCGAGTTGAGGCGATTGGCGGGTACTGGTTTTTTTGAAGCATCAAATACGAATACTCAAGGATAACTTGGATATTCATTATGAAGCACAAGAGTGAAGACTTCGTAAAATTCAAGGAGTGGAAGAATTTAGTTGAGAATCAGGTGGGAAAGAAACGGCTTGGAGTTTTATTCATTAGAGTTTGATGGATTCTGCAGGGATTAGGCAATTGCTCCCAACAAGCCATTCAAAACACACTATAGCAGAATGATGTTGTCAAAAGAATGCATCAGACACTTTTAGCGAAGGCAAGGTGTATGCTTTCGAATGCAGGTCTTTCTAGGGGTTTCTGCGGACAATCAATTTCCATGGCATGATATCTCGTAAATCAGAGCTCGCAAACATGTATAGAATGACTAATTCCTATTGAAGTTTGTTCCAAAATAGCAGCATATTATTCAGATATGAGGGTTTTTGATTGTGTTCCCTATTATCATGTTGATGATGACAAGCTACAACCAAGGGCGAAAAAGGGGTGTAGGGTTTTGAAAAAGTTTACGCAGCGGAAATACAAAAAAGTTAATTTTGCTCAAAACTCTCCAGGATCTCAGGTGAAGCATCATAACATGATGAAGGAAGAAAGGTTCCCTCAGCCATACCAGGCAGAGACGATCACATACAAAGAATAGCATCTTTTTCTCTGCGGTATCCACGAGAATAGACCTCAACTGGGCTTCTTCTCCAATGGTGCTAGAAATCGTTAGTAGAAGGAGGAACTTGGACTTGCGCAGACTGGATCACATCCAAGCAGCGGCAGGGAGAGGGCCACGGCTTTAGGTCAAGATGGGCGGCATCAATGGGGGCCGACTGCTCCAAGAGGGGGCGACACCAAGCCTTGGCCGAACCGTAGTAGGAGAAAACTCCTTTTCTTGTTTCGCTCTAGCTCTCTGGTAAACTGTGTTGTGTATGAATTAATTAAGACTGAATTTTCATAGCCCATAAATCCTATCGCTAAAAATATTCATCTTTGCCCATAAATCACACAATGTGGGACTAGTTACATTCTAGTCCACAATTTCTATTTAGTCCAACAAATGAGCACATTTTACACTTTAGTCCAATCAACTCATTATTGCTATTTAGTCCAACTAACTACCAATAATCCCAGCTTGATCTATTATTGTGTGTGACCCTGTAGGTTCCTAATTACGTTTGCAGTAATAACAATTATTACAAACATTGAGCGGTATCTAGCAGTACATCAATGCTCCCAAGTAATAGGAATGTCAGTGATCTGACTAACCTCTGTGACCAATGTTACCGTGTTGTATAATCTCTTTGTCTCATCTACCCGGATTGGACACAAGACATGAAGTGTCAAACTTGTATATCCAATCCGTAGTTTCTTGATCTGTGAGTAGACTAGATAGAAAAAATACATCAGTATCTCATATTGTTTTATTCGAGCATGGCCATGATTTCCATAAGTCTCGCTCATCGAGTGGCAATTAATATTTACTCCCGTTATGTGGGAGGGACAAATCTTCTCTACATCACTACCATCTCTCAGCTGGCTTCGTATAATGTCCGATTAAAGCCTTTATAGTTACCCAATGACGGTGTTACTTTTGACGATATCAAAACATGATAATTCACAACCAGAGTATTTTGTGACTTCAAGTTTAAGGATCACTACACCGTTTTCACAATGAGAAGAACTTGTGACATTCACATAACTCCCAGCCTTCTCATGGTGTGTCAATCCTGTACGTCATTACTCCTAATGCGTACCCATGTGTTAGACTTGATATCCCCATATCAATCTACCCACATACTAGTCTCGATGCAATACAATCATCCTATTACCTGTAGTACTCGACTAAGGATATTTGAGAATATAACATTCATATTCTAAGGACTTCATTCATGTTAGCATATCTCCATATCGATAACATAATGAATAGTAAGTCCATATAAATATCACGACAAATTGATTGCCTCTAAAGCATAATTCCAATAGTCTCCCACTTGCCCTAGAGTAAATCTGGTGCATCATATGCCTACTGATCTATTGCGGCCCTCACACATTCGTTGCGCAAGATGTAAAAGAGGCATTCACTCGTACTTTGCAAACATTCACATCTCCTCTATCGATAATAGAATGAAATAAAATAGTTTTAGTATTTGAATCTGATGAAACAATACACTCAGTCCTCTGTGAAAGTATCGACAACTGAATCTTGTCTATAACCTTTCCAGCTCACAGTACCTCATCTAAGTAAAAACAAAAAACTTGACTATGATCTGGGATCATCCTTGTTGGATTGGAATTTTGCATCATTGTAACTCCTTACTGTGAACCCTTCCTATCCTCCATATATCTAGAATTAATCCTTAGTTCTTCTCAAGTACATAAAGATTTTCTTGATCAATATCCAATGACTCTCATCTGGATATGACTGGTATCTTCATATCATTCTTCAAATGACATGTCTGGCCCTAGCACATAACATGGCGTATCCTATGAAACTTGTTCATACGGTCATCTCTCAATCTTATTGGAAGGACATTAGCCTTCCTAAGACTAACTCCATGTGGCATAGGTAAGAATCCATATTCTTGTATGTTGAACCGTTTCAACATCTTTGTCATTATATGAAATTTGAATTAAGCCGAATAAATTTCTTGATCTATCTCCATAGAACGTTAAAGGTTGCCTCGCCTAAGTCATTTCATTGAAAATCAATTCCCTAGACAATCTTTACAAGATTAGGAGTAAGGACATAATTCCCAATGAATGGTATGTCAACCATGTACAAGACTAGAAATATAACTGTGTTCCTACTAACCCTCTTGTAAACACAAGCTTCATCTTCATTCTTGATGTAATCAAACCATTTGATTGCATCATCTATCGAAGATTCCAACTCCAAGAAGATTGATTCAATCCGTAAAAAGATTGCTGCAAGCAAGATAAGAATGGATTTAACCATCGCAACTGGGAAAAGATTTTGTCATAGTCCATACTATGAACTCACAGGAAACCTTTAGCCACCAGTCGTTCCTTAAAAGAAATCCTATTACCATCCATGTTAGTTTTCCTTAAAACCCGCTTGCACCCTATGGGTCATACCCTTTTAGGTGGTTCCAACAAAGCCATACTTTTTTGGTATATATGGATTCAATTTAATATCTCATGTACTTAAGCCATTTCTGAGAGTTTGGCCCACTCGTGGCCTTCTCATAGGTTGTAGGCTCATTTCCATGAGCAATATATCACCCGGTTATGAGAAATTCATATTTCTCTAGCCCCTTGACATATCCTACCTAACCTACGAGGTTCTTGTGCTACTTGAGTAGGTTGCTCCACGACGCATTGTTATCCTACTCATGTTCCATCAAACAATGAATGTGCTGTTGTGGTTCTTGAACTCCTTCAAGTTCTACTATCCTCCCTCTGTTTCTTTTACATACAATCTCCTTCTAGATACACATGAGGTTCGAGCAACAAACACTTTTTCCTCGATTGGATTGTAGAAATAATATCCTTCAAATATTCCAAAAAATACATTTATCCCAATTGGGTCCAAGTTTATCTGTAAACGCTTTACATAAACTTCACAGTCCCAAATATTTATGAAACACTAGGACACGTCCCAGTCCATGTCACATATGGTGTATTCATAACTGATTTTAATGGAACAAGATTAAGGGCGAAATTTCTATAAGTAGAGCATAGCCCCAAAATTAAATTTGAAGTCGTGCTTGACATATCATAACCGAACCGTGTCCAAAAAGGTCCGATTTCTCCCCTTAGACAAGCAATTCAATAATGGTGTTCTAGGTGGAGTGAGTTTGGATCATATCGAACACTCTTTTAGATGCTTGTCAAAGTCTTGACTTAAGTGCCTCATCCACGATCTAATCGTAGAGTCTTGATACTCCTGCAAAGCTAGTTCTCTACTTAATTCCGGAATTCCTTGAACTTTTAAAAGGATTCTGATTTGTTCTTCTTAAGACCCAAATCCATATGTACTGAATAAGTAAATATGATGAAGTATCGGAAACCATCTCCAACACTTGTTCTTAGTGGTATACATCAGTATGTATGTGTCCAAACGATCATATCTTTGCCCAATAAACAAGTCTGACATTTCTCATATGATTCATAATCAAATAAGTCCAGAAATCCATCCATATGGAGTCTAGAAATGCGTTTTCATTCACGTGGCCTAAACCACAATGCCAAAGTTATATCTTTAATGTTATAGATGAAATTATCATGATAAAGGATCTATAATCTATTAGACAAATTAGCATTACAATAATGCATTTTATTCAAATAAATGGAACAATATTTGTCCATTATTTTAATAGGAAAATCCGTTCTTGTCCAAACAAGAAATTGTTATAATGTTGCTACTCATAGCAGGGACATAATCGTACTTGTCTAATACAAGGATAATTCCAAAAGTTAGAGATAATTTCCTACGGCTTATTTAGCAACCCTTGTGTGATTTCCCCTCGTGTAGGTGTATCTCTTCCAATTGTCTTCATCTCTTGAGATGCTGCACATTTCTATAAATGTGAGATCCTCATCTAGTGTCAAATACCTACGATGATGAGATAGACACATTGTACTTTAATAACAAAGATACCTAAAGTTGAATTCATAATTCCCTTTTCCTTCCGTGTACTTTGGGCGGTTCCTCTTCCACTACCTCACCCTTTTGTCTAGCACTTTGTTCAGCAGTCTTCAATCATATTGAGTAAATCTCCTTTGAACAAAACTCTAATTTCATTCAATGCAGTTCTTGGTCCAATTTGGAGAATAAATCCTTATTCTTTATCTATGTCATATATAATTCCCATCTTCTAAGCTTTGAATCTTATTGAAGTAGCTTAGTTGCGTTTGATCTCTTGCTTCAGCATTCACACATTACTAGCTTGTGCCGTCGCGTCACATCTTAAGGAATCAAGTCGCCTTGATTTGGCAAGCCCGAGCTTTATTACATCTTGATCATGACGAATGCTAAGCAAGAGGAGGTAAAACACAAACGGAGAAACACTTCAAACCGTTCATGTTTAGCCGGCTCTTGAAAAGAGCTTCTTTAAATGTATGATCATATCATACGCCTCCATGTTCTCATCTTGCTTCGTAAGCTTAGAGTTCAAGGTAGCTAACATGAGGCAAGTCACATCCAAAGAACCATCCTTTTGTGTTCCTTCCATTAGGCTTTAGTGTGTTTTGGTAGTTGGTGGAAGGAACTCTATGCTCTAGGATATACATCAATTTTCCTTTTCTTTGAGAACAATTCCCAATGTTATACCAGTTTAGAAAACGGATTCCAGATAATTTTTCCTTCTCAAGGACAAACAATAAAGTCGAGTGTGTTGGCTTAAATCCATCGGTATTAAACACAAAAGGATTAGGCAAAATATTGTGGCATTCGAACTATATTTAACAAGGAATTAACTTATTAAATATAGCTCCCACTATTTTTCTCGGATTAAAATCCATCACCATTAATGCAGAAATATCATATACTTTCTAGTGGGCCAAGATCCACATTTCACCTCCTCTTGAGCCTGCTTTGGCACGTCACCCAAGAATTGGTTATTTAGGTAGGAACACCTTCCAGTTGCATCCTATGCAACTCTTGGTTCAATTGGGGAAATAACTCCTTATTTATTTATCTATCTTATAGATAATCCCAATTGCCTTGTCTCTAAGATTTCAATCCTACAATAGTAGCTTAGATAAGTTAGACCTTTTAGGTGGCAATTGCATATTACTTGATTATGCCATCGCATCACACTTTCGAGAAATAAAGGTGCTTTGCTTTGGCAAGCTCACACTTAATAAACCGTTCGTTATGATGAGGGCCACACACAAAAGAAGGCGATAATTTAATATTTACTTGAGGGATTTTCTTGTTATTTGATTTGTTGATCATATCAACTGATCTTGCATCATCCATACATCAAAATAAAACAAGACAGTTGTGCACAAGAGAATCCGGCCGGGAGAACTCTGTGTACACCAAGAGTAGAGGATCGGAAATGGCACAGGAAGAGTTGGGTTGTGTGTAGGGAGAGAGTAAGGAAGTAGTAATGTCTGAGAGAGAGACAGTGATTTAGCAGAGCTTCCGCGTATGTATGGTGTGTCCCCCTTTGTATGGAAAGGTTAACGTCCTATATATAACGGAGAATGTGACCGTTGCAGTGTGGTTAATGCGCCCATCAATGGCGGCTTAATTAGCGTAACCACAGCGGCACGTTCGTCCGCGTACATAGGGACCGTTACAGCACGTTATGCGCGAATACCGGAACCGTTATGGGGTTGACCGAGTTTGACTGTTATGAAAGTATGCTTTCCATTTGCTGTTTTGTCTACCATAATAGACTGTAACTTCGTGTAATGACTTGGTATACATAGAATTTGGCCGTGTTTTGCTGCTGTTTAGCCATATAATCTTTGAATGAGTTGCTGTTCAGACAAATAGGCTTTGGATCGCATAGGATCATTTTTTTATTGCTGCTATCTAGGCAGATAGGCTTTGGATCGCATAGGATCATTTTGTTATCGGTGCTATCTAGGTGGATCGCATAGGATCATTTTTGTTATTGCAGCTATCTAGGAGGATCTGCTTTGGATCTCGTAGGATCATTTTTTGTTATCGCTGCTATCTAGGCAGATAGGCTTTGAGTTAATTAGCAGATACAAGTAATATGAACAATTAAGTAAATGGAGCAACAAGAAAACAATATGATAAAGTTCTCTCATATGGGAGAGTTATTATCATTAAAGCATCCTCATATGGGAGGAGGCAATGCAGAATACATAAGAGGTAGAAAGCAACATAACTTTTGAATTGAAACTAATAAGTAGAGCTAGGGATAGTACTTCTTAACCCATCGCATGTTGATTGGGCTTGGAGTTGTTGCAGTCACATGAAGCCTCTGAATGGTGCAGTAGCCACTTTCGAACACTTCTTTAACTTCTAACGGTCCTTCCCAGTTAGAAGCGAACTTAGGGTGAGCTGCTTCTCGCATACAGTGATCTGAAGCTCGTAAAACCAAATCCCCAACTGCAAAGTCCCGGTGTTGAACAGTTTTGTTGTATGCGCGAGCGATTCCATTCCTTGTACCTTGTGTTAGCTCTCTTGGCCTCTTCGCGCATTTCTTCCAGCATAATAAGATCATGGTCACGCTGATTCTCATACAAAGCATGAAAGGCTGTCCTTGCAGAGTTAACTTTGATTTCAGTTGGGACAACAGCCTCGGCTCCATAGCATAGAAGGAAAGGGGAGACTCCTGTGGGAGTCCTCAATGAGGTGTGATACACCCATAGAGCGAGACTTATGGAATTTGCCCACTTCTTGTGATCATCAACGACCATTTTGCTTAGGATCCTTAGCAATGTCTTGTTCGTTGCTTCTGATTGTCCATTACCCTTCAGATAATAGGGCGTGGAACACACCTGCCTTATGTTGTACTCTGCTAGCTTCGAAGCCACTTGTCTATTCACGAATGGAGTCCCGTTGTCAAATAGAATGGAATTATGAATCCCAAAGCGGTATATCATATTCTCTTGGATAAAGTTAAGAACCGCCAGTACGTTTGTTGTCTTGAGTGGCACCTCTTCCACCAACTTGGTGAATTGCTCAGTTGCGGTCAAGATAAACTGGTTCCCATGCGAGGTCGGTCGAATAGGGCCAACAAAATCCAAGGCCCACGTATGAAATGGCCAAGGTGTTCCCAACGCATGCAAGTCTACAGCAGGGGCGTGCACAAGGTTGCCTTTGAACTGGCATTCCTGACACCTTTTTGACCTTGGTGTGACAATTCGCTTCCATCGTGGGCCAGAAATAACCAATAGTAAGGAGCTGTCTGCATAACTTCGCGCCTCCTTGGTGCTCCACTTGATGGGAAAAATCCATCACTTCTTGCGCTTCGTGGCTATCCAAGCATCGGAGCAGATTCCCTTCGTGACCTCTTCGCTAGAGTATGTTTTCCTTTATGACATATCGGGTTGCCTTTCTTTTAAGCTTTTCAGCTTCCATTATGTGGGTTGGTTCAACTCCTTCCTTCAAATATTCAAGCAGCGGCTTTCTCCAATCTGTGTTGTCATCAACTGCAGCAATTTCTAGAAAATCTTTGACCAATGCGCAATTCTCGCAGTTCCATTGAATGATTGCAGCATATGTTTCTGGCCAGTGAATTCCATATCTCTGAGCTTTTCTATAAATGGACACTTCATTTTCTCCACAGGAATGCTAGTGGATTTTCTCTAAGAGTGCCTGCCCTTCTTTCCTCGAGACCCATCGCATGAGCACTCTCCTCCTTTTCCCTTAAAGTATAGAGAGTTATCATGCACATAGTACCCCTTTGTGGTTGCCCAATTTTGTGGTTGTTCCTTCAGCAATCGCATGCAGCATTGGCCTTCTCCCGTCCTCAGTTTCAACAAGCTCCTCTTCGCATAGATTTTGTTCTAGAGCTGGGGTGGTTCTGACTACGATCGAAATCCTTGCTTGACATTTGTCTGCACTGATTTTGGATCCCAAGGTGGCTAAAGCATCTGCCTGTCGGTTGTCAGCTCTGGGAGTATGCGCATACTTGACATCGTGGAACTGCTGCACCAGCTTCTGAACCATAGTCCTGTAAGTCAGTAAATTGATTTCCTTTAAACCATACTCGCCTGAGGCCTGTTTCACAATGAGTTTCGAATCTCCCATGACCATCAAGTTGTTCACTTCCATAGCCTTGGCTACGAGGAGCCCTGCAATTAGGGCCTCATATTCTGCCTCATTGTTAGTGAATGGGAAATCCAACTTCGTTGACATTTGGATGACTTCTCCATCTGGCTTAGTCAGGACGACACCAATTCCTCCTCCTTTTCTTGTTAATGACCCGTCGAAATGCAGCTTCCAATATAGGGACTCGATCGCATAAATCTTAGGTCCTTCTAGATCCTCTTCTGCCATTGGCTCATGATTGTTATCTGGGAACTGTGCCAATAGATCTGCTACTGCCTGAGACTTATTCGCTTTTGGACAAGCGCAATGATATCATACCGCGAGATAGTCATGTACCACTTCGCTAGCCTTCCAGAGGGAGAGGAATGACTCAAGAAGTACCGGATCAGGTCACTCTTTGTGACCACCACGAATTTATGAGAAGTAAAATAATGCTTTAACTTTCCTATGATGAAAAATAAAGCAAGGAAATGACGCTCTATGTCGGTGTACCTGGATTCAGCTAGCTGTACAACGCGAGAAATATAACAGATTGGCCTTTCTTGTCCTTCATGATCTTGAGCTAACATCACCCCTATACACCTCTTGGTCGATGTCAGATACAGCAGAAGTGGTGACCCCAATTGAGGCGCGATCATTACACGGGGTGATGTCAACAAGTCCTTCTGTTTCTCAATCGTGGCCTGAGGCTCCTTTTTCCTATCATACACAGCATTTTTCTTGAGGAGATCACCGAAGCAGAAGGTCAGTTCTGCAATCGCTAGTACAAACCTTCGCAGATACGACAACTTTCCCATGAATGTCTTCAAAGTGCTTTGGTTGTGGGGTGCCACCATGCTGGTGATAGCTGAAATCTTCGCAGGACCAGGCTCAATCGCATGGCGGTGGATCACATACCCCAAGAATTTCCAAGAAGGTACCCCAAATGGGCACTTCATTGGATTCATCTTCAGTTGGAAGCTCCTACACCTTTCAAACACTTTTCGCAAGTCTCCCTGATGATCTCCTTCTTCTCTTGACTTAATAAACAAATCATCAACATAGAACACTAGTTCCTGATGCATCATATCATGGAAGAGAGCCATCATGACGCGTTGATAAGTTTCGCCCGCATTCTTAAATCCAAAGGGCATAACCGTGGAGTTGAAAACCCCAACTGGCGTGATGAACGCAGTCTTCCTCGCATCTTCAGGGTCCATTTCTATTTGATTATACCCACTGAACCCATCCATGGAACTGAACATCCGATGACCTGCGGTAGAGTCAATGAGCAGGTCTATGTTTGGCAGCGGGAATTCGGCCTTGGGGCAGAAGCGGTTGAGATCTCTGAAGTCCACACAGATGCGAAGCTTCCCATTTTTCTTGACAACCATCACAATGTTGTCCAACCAAGTAGGGTGATGATTGGGTTCAATGAATTTGGCATTCAACAGTTTAACTATCTCCTCCTTGATCTTCATGTTTATCTCTAGTATGAAACTTCTTGAACTCTGCTTTACTGGTTGGGACCCCAAGACAATATCCAACATATGCATCGTCACTCCCGTGTCAAGGCCGGGCATTTCGTCGTACTCCCAGGTAAACACATCCTTGTATTCTGTGAGCAGTTTTAGTAATTTTGCTTCCCCTTCCCCCTTGAGATCCGCACTCAAGAACACGGGCCTCTTTTTCGCTTCAGATGGGCTTAGGAATACTTCCTTTAGCTCCTGCTTCTATGGATTTGGTTTATCCTCCATGCATTCGGGGGATTCTTTCAACTTTTCCTCCGGTAGATCTGGTTTCAGCTTGTCTTCCTCTGGTCTTGTTCAAGTTGATTGATTTGCCCAGGGATATCCCCATGTTCATATGGGGATACCCCCGCGCACCTTCATATGCGATAGCTTTTCTTCCCATTGGAGTAGAAGCTTTCTATCTCCTTGCCTTTTCTATCATGTTTCACAACCCTTTTTAGGGTGTACACAATCTTCGTCTGATAAGAAATTTTTGGCACCTCTTCGCATGCAGGCACCTTCTCCTTGGCATCTTCCCTTGTGACCATCACCCCTGCGGGTGACTGATCCTTGATATCTTCCCATCGGGGCAGAGGGGTTGGCTTGAATGGCCCAGGTGTCTGTTCGTTCGCCATCTCGTGAACCACACCGCCTCGGTAAGATGCGCTTCATTCAAGTTGAATGGGTTAGTTGAAGTTGGTATCTCAACTACCCTGCCATTCCAAATGGCCTTCATCACCTGATGAGCCGTTGAGGGTACGGCGTCAAAACGATGGATCCACGCCCGACCGATGATCATGTGGTATTTAGTGTTCGCAACAATGACATATAACTTAGAAGAACACTTTATCTTTCCTATCTGGAGTCCCAGGCGGATCCAACCCACTTTCCTCCATGAATCGCTTCCGAATCCCAACAACAAAGATGGGCGCCTGAAAATTTTCTTCTCAGGGATTCCTGCTAACTTCAGTGTGTTGAGCGAGACTACGCTTACGGCCGCTCCTTCATCAAAAAATTCCCTTTTGAATTTGACATCGTTAATCACCGATGTGACATATAAGGGCTTCTGATGGCTCACTTCTGTCTTCTTATCACTTTCAGAGAAGGCCATTATCTTGTCCCTTGAGCGAGAAGCCCTTACAACTCTTCCATTGGAGACAAATATATCCTCCTCAAAGTCTTCTGCCACTCTGAGGATCGCCTTTGTCATCTCCTTGCGGCACTTTTCTGAAAAGTTCATTTCGTCAATGAACCTTCTGAATTCGTGCGATCCCTTCATCCTGTTGGCGCGCGAGTCCTCTGTGTCCAATCTATAGGATACCTCATCATGGACCTCGGCTACAACATGTAGCCCATCTTCCTCAATCTCTTCGAGGTCCATAATCGTGATCATGGCTACCTCCTTGTCTTTTTGCTCTTGCTCTGAATGGGCTGGGAAGGGATTGTTTCGCACATCCTGCCATTGCTCGCTGATGACCATCTCCCCTTCCTTCATCATCCTTCTTACAATGTACTTGATCTTCTTTCAGTCAGCTGTTGGATGCATGACTTTTCTGTGGCACTCACACCACTTTGGGTCCCATCTTTCGAGTTGAGGTAGGACCCCATCTTTACGCCACTGTTTTCATAGGTCGATCACTTCCTCAAGGGAGCATGGCAATGGCGGGGCATCTGTGGCCGAAATCTTGTGTTGTTTGTGCGGTGAAACTGTGTTGACTTCACACTCGCGCCCCCTCTTATAGTTAGATCTAAAAATCCTGAAGGTCGGTCCTCCTGGGGATCGCTCAGGGGCATGCTTATTCCTTTCCTTCTCAACTATGGGCTGTACATTCTTGGTACACTCGATTAACTTTGAAAAAGTAGGCATTTGTAATTTAATCAACATACCCCTATACTCGTCTCGCATTCCTTGGAGACATATCTCAACGAGACGGCTTTCAACAACCTCATCTCTGCATTCCAGTGACTTCGCCCTGAACTTCTTGATGAATGTGACTTCATCTTCATCACGCTTCTGATACATACGCGACAAGTGGATCATCGTAATCTTCTCCTCCATCTGAAAGAGCTTGGTATAGAACTTCTTGACCATGTCCTCCCATGTCTTTATGGAGCCAGCTTCCAGTGTCCTATACCACTTATATGCGACGTTCCCCAAGGACTTGGGAAACTCGCGCATCAAAAGGTTAGAATCAACCCCATGTGGCCCCATCATGTCAATGAAGCGCGTGACATGCTCTTGAGCATTCTCATTGACATCATCGAACTTCTCCCACTTAGGAGCTTTGTACCCTGCAGGGTTGGGCATCAGATAAACCTCGCGCGGAATAGGAGGCGCGTTGTCAACCTGTGGGATGATGGCGTCCGTGAAGCACTGATTTGCAAGGAAATTGTTCAAGCGCTGCTCTAAGGCAGTCATGCTTGCTGATGCACTTCCTCCCATAGCATGAAGAAGGGTTGCGGCCAGGAGTGACACATATGCAAGGCTGGACTTTGGGTGTAACCAACGCTGTTCACAGCCGCTGGTGGGGAGAGTAGGGGTTGATGTGGTTAGGTATTTTTTGGAACACCCGTTAGCTGAGAAACGGGCGTAACGAGCGGCGGTTGAGCAATATGTCCCTGGGTGAGAGACGGCTGGAAAATTGCTGGTGGGCTTTGAAAGCTGGAGCTGGGCGGTGTAGGCGTTACCTCTGTCCCCTGGGAAACAGCAGTTCCTAGTGCCGGATTCTGAGCAGGAGCTCCCAAAATCGACATGATCTGGGCCACCTGTGCAGATTGAGCATCGAGAGCATTCGCCTGTTTCAGGAGGGTAGCATTCAGCATCTCCAGGGTTGGAGTACCACCAGCTGCTGTGGGATTAAGGCGGATTTCCTCCCCTGGAGTTGTCTCTGTTGAGGGAGATCGATTGCTGGCATCTTCATCGTGAGACATGGTTGCTTACTGAAGCTTGTTCACGTTGGGTTCACCAAATGTGTACGGGAGGATCCGTTGAGAAAGATCCAAGCGTACACCAAGAGTAGAGAATAGGAACACACGGAAGTGTAAGGTAGTGAGTAGGGAGAGAGTCAGACAATGGCAACTGTGAGAGAGAGAGACAGTATATGGGCAGAGCTTCCGCGTAGTTATCAGATCAGAGGATTTTGTAATGAAGGGATAACGATCCTTTATATAGTTGGGAATGTGACCGTTGTTGTGGGTTAATGCGCCCATTAATGGCGGCTTAATTACCTTAACCATAACAGCATGTTCGACCGCATATATAGAAATTGTTACGCACTTCGCCCGTGTATACCGGAACCGTTATGAGGTTGACCGGGTTTATGGGACACGTGGCCATAAATCTCTCAAAGCAGTTACCAAGGGTCGCACGCGGGCTTGGTTGTCGCTCGCGTGCGACAGATCTTACTCTGGCCTCCAAACCACTAAGTCCCTACAAGTCCAGTATGGAATGATATGCGAGGGCCCTTTCTCGCAGCCCCCACGTGGATCAGCATAGGTAGTGATCCTGTGTGTATGGATCACAGCTAGGTGTGCTGGATGACTGTCACGTGTAAGCTAACTCACGCGGCTAGAACACACTATCTACAACAGGTATATAAAAAATACACCTAAAAATTTATTATTTTCACATCATAAGTAATATTATTAAATTTTCACACGAATCATATTCATGGCCCATCATAATACTTATATCATTTTTATTACAATTTATGATAAATCTTAGAGATACATTCAAAACTAATAAAACAGATAAGCACATAAATCATGTTATTCGCTATCGACATGTGGCTCTGATACCAGTGTAGGGTTTTGATACAGGTTACGCAGCGGAAATACAAAAAAATTAATTCTGCTCAAAACCCTTCAGGATCTCAGGTGAAGCATCATAACATGATGGAGGAAGAAAGGTTACCACATCCATACCAGGCTGGGACGATCACATACAACGAATATCATCTTTGTCTCTATGGTATCCACACAAATAGGCTCAACCAGGCTTCTATTCCAATAATGCTAGCAATCGTGAGAAGAAGGAGGAACTTGGACTTGTGGAGACTGGATCACATGCAATCAGCGACAAGGAGAGGGCCACGACATCACCATCCCATGGGGGGCAAGATGGGCGGAATCAATAGTGGTCGACGGGTCCAAGAGGGGGCGTTACCAAGCCTTGGCCGAACCCTAGTAGGAGAAAACACCTTTTATTTTTTTTTTCTCGAGCTCTATGGTAAACTATGTTGTGTAGGAATTAATTAAGACTGAATTTTCATAGCCTATAAATCCTATTTATAGCTATAGAAATTCATCTTTGCCCATAAATCCAACAATCTGGGACTAGTTACATTCTAGTCAACAATTTCTCTTTAGACCATTTAATGAGCACAGTTTATACTTTAGTCCAATCAACTCATTATTGCTATTAAGTCCAACTAATTAGCAATAATCCCAGCTTGATCTATTATTGTGTGTGACCCTATAGGTTCCAAATTACGTTGGCAGTAGTAACAATTATTACAAACATTGAGCGGTATCTAGTAATACATTAATGCTCCCAAGTAATAGGAATGTCAGTGATCTGACTAACCTCTGTGACAAATGTTACCGTGTTGTATAATCCCTTTGTCTCATCTAGCAAGTTGAAAACAAGACATGGAGTGTCACACTTGTATATCAAATCCATAGTTTCTCGATCTCTGAGTAGACTTAGATAAACAAATAACATCAATATCTCATATTGATTTATTCGAGCATGGCCATGCATTTCCCTATGTCTCACACAGTGAGTGGCCATGGATATTTACTCCCGTTATGTGGGAGGTACAAATCCGCTCTACATCACTACCATCTCTCAGCTTGATTCAAATCATGTATGATTAAAGCCTTTATAGTTACCCAGTTACGGTGTAACGTTTGACGATATCAAAACATGATAATTCACAACTAGAGTATCTAGTGACTTCAAGTCTAAGGATCACAACACCATTGTCACTATGGGAAGCGCTTGTGATATTCACATAACTCCCATGTAGCCTTCTCATGGTTGGTCAAATCCAGTACGCCATTATTCCTTATGAGTACCTATGTGTTAGACTTGACATCCCCATCTCAATCTACATCATAGTAGTCTCGATGCAATACAATCGTCCTATTAACTGTAGTACTCAGCTAGGGATATTTAAGAATATAAAATCTATATCCTAAGGACTTCATTATGTATCAAAATATCTTAACAGAGTCATTTTGAAGATTGGTTACAAGATGTGCGAGTATGATAATTGCATGTATCAAAATATCTTAGTAGGTGAGACATGTGTCTACGTATTTCTGTATGTGGATGATATCTTGATTGAAATTCAGGATATGCAGGACATACATGAATTGAAGAGGTCCATGGCGCAGAAATCGAGAATAAGGTTCTGGGGGCTGCTTGGAAGATTGTAGGAGTTGAGATCTATAGAAATAAAGAAGAAGAATAAGAAGATTTTTGTATCACAGCAGGGATACATCAAGAAGGTCTTGGCGAGATTTTGGATGTTATCAGGTAAAATTATAGATACTCCTATGGCGACTAACATCAAGCTTGGAATGTAGACTGCTCTGAACAGGAGGAGGAGGAGTACATGTCAAAAGTTCCTTATGCTACCGTAGTTGGAAGCCTCATGTATGATATGGTCTGTACTCGACCGGACATAGCATTTGATGTTACTTTGGTTAGTCGACTTTTTTGGAATTGATGCCCTAGAGGCAATCTCTTTTCATATGAACATTAATTTGGCTATCATATTCATTGTATTATTTATGGAGATATTTAATATAATGAAGTCCTTAGATTGCAAACGTGTTGTTTATCTTAAATATCCCTAGTCGATTATATTGAATAACAGGACGATCAACTATAGACTACTATGGGGTTGGATTGATATGGAGATATCACGATCCATCACATGGGTATGCATTAGGGGTAATGGCATACTGGATTGACCGGTTTACGAGAAGACTACATACAAGTTGTGTGAAGTCACAAGCGCCTCTCGTAGTGACAACGATATTGTCATCCTAAGAATTGAGTCACTAGATCCTCTAGTTGTGGAGTATTGTGTTTTGATAGCTTCAAACGCTACACCTTGACTGGGTAGCAATAAAGGCACTTGTCCAACACAATAGGAAGCAATCTTAGAGATGGTAGTGATGTAGACAGAATTTTTCCCTCCCACATAACGGGAGAAAATATACGCGGCCACTCGAGGGATGGTGCTTATAGAATGTCTCCAGATTTAGATAAATCAATATGGGATATTGATGTTATCTGCATGGATAAGACCATTCTTGTGTCCAATCCGGATATAGCGACAAAGGGATGGGACAATACTTGCACAAGGTTTGTTGGATGACTATTTATATTAGTTGAGTGGCATGGATGTCTTGCTAGAGGCCGCTTCATGTTTGTAAATCGTTACCAACAACTAAGCTGAAACCTATGGGGTCACACTCCATATGGATTAGACTAGACTAGGGCTGTAATTAATATGATTAATTAATTAGAAGGATCATAACGCAACTACTTGCAAACTTAGTAGGACTAATTTGCAAGAGGGACTAATCCATGTAAGGACAAGATTAGTAGAGGGATTAACATGTAGTTAAGAAGGATTTGTTGGACTATATACAGAGTACTCCTAGCTTCCTTTCAACAAATAATGCTCATAACACATTGAGTGGGAGGGAAAAGAAAGGAGAGAGAGCAAATCCCTAAGGAGGTATAACCCCTTGGGACCGCCCCTACCCGTCGGCCACAAGAGGTGTCGCCCACCTCTTTGCTCCTTCTTGTTTGTTTGTGATCTTATTACTCTTCTTTCTTCAATCCTAGCTAGCACAAAGGCTTGAACGATCCGGTTTCTAACCTAGGAGTGGACTAGCCATAGAGACTTGAACACAATTTCACGTGTGAAGTCATCATAGAAGAACCCAAAGGTATGATGATACTAAATCCCTTCCTATCGTTATGTTGTCTCTTCATGTGATCCTTGGAGAGTCTTGAACGGATAAACTAGGTAAGGAGAACTGGCAAGCAGTTAAGCGCATTTTCAGGTACCTTAAGGGTACATCAGACATTGTCCTATGTTATGGGGCCAATGAAAACATCTTGGTTGTTGGGTTCTCGTGACGGTTTTTTGGTAAATCAAAACGCCGCGAGAATGAAAAAATTATTTCCCTTAAACCCATCTAGTACCCATTTGAATGAGCAGAATCTGATGATTAAGGCTTTTCCTCAGTCAAACTGACTAGTGAAGATCACTAACGAAGATATGAAGAACGGCGCCTCTACGGTATCCACACTATAATTTCAGCTTAGCTTCACAGGATTGAAGTAGCTAGTCTATTTAAAGGCCTTGACACAGCTTTCAAGGCTTTGAAACTGTCAGTGCCTTATATGCATGAACTTAGGGGGCTCCTAAACCCATGTGCTTGATCAGTTGTGATTTGATGATGAAAGATAATGTATCTTGACACTCTAAACTGTATCTAATACATATGTTTGACTTAGTTTTGCAAGGATATTATGTTTCCTATTTTGTAGGATCTATTTCTTAACTTGTGTTTTGCAAGAAAGGAGACTAATTGATGATTTGATTATGCGATCAATCTACTGTGTTTGAACGCTTCCCAACATATTAATAAACAAGATCAAAATAGTATCTTTGAAGATACTGAGAAACTATCTGTTGGGAGAAGCTTTTAAGAAGTAAACAGCTGAAGCTACAAAACAAGGAAGTTTGTTATGAAGAGATCTTGAAGATCTGCAATTCAAACTGCTCTTTAAAATAGTGAAAAGCTGAAGAAATTAAACGGGAAAATTAGCAGAGACACTCAAACACATTCTGGGATTGACAAGCAACATAGAAGCAGATCCATTCCTATCAATCCAAGCATGTGAAGAACACTCCATTCTCACTGCAAACTTAGTTCAAGTGTTCTTCAATTCTGAGCTTTATTTGTATATCATTTCGATAATACTTCGTTCCATTCTCGTGGATTGTTCAAGGTGAACAAGAGAGAATTCTTAGTTAATAAGTTAGCTAGTGCAGGTACTAGATAGATAAGTGAGAGCCAAAATCTGTAACAGAGTAAGGCATCTCTCCGTGCTTGAGATCTGGTGCTTAGCTTTCAATTAATAAGAACTGAGTTGAAAATCCTACAGGGATCACGTCCCTGAGGTAGAGACGTAGATCCAAGTGGAATGAACTCTATATATCTTTTGTCTCTTGCATTTACTTTTCAGTTCTATACTTAGCTTCTTTGCAGCAAACAATACGGGTTTTATTTAAAGGTTTTGAAACTAATTTTAAGGCCTTGAAATAGACTTAGCTTTTCTACTACAATTGTTTTCATTCCAAGGGCTTGAAACTCATTTCAAGGCCTTAAACTACTCTTTACTCTTACAAATCTTTTTGAAACCACTCTTATTGCTAGTTTAGAAAAAGTTGGCATACTCTATTCAAACCCCACCCTTCTAGAGTATTGATCCTGTATTCTGCCTATTGTAAATCCCTTCAATTGGAATGAGAGAATTTATCACTGCATAGATTTAACAATCTTATGATTATGAGTACTGCAGGTGATGGTGGTTTCTCTCAGGAAAGAGCTGCTAACAGACCTCCTCTCTTATGTGGAGACAAATTTGTTCACTGGAAAGCCTTGATGGAAATGTTCATCATTGATCAAGACAAAGAGGTGTGGACTATCATGCAAAATGGTCCTCACACTTTCTACACAGAAAAGAAAGGGATTAAAACTCCCAAAACAGAAGATTCACTCTCTGCTTCTGAGTAACAACTTTTTGCTAAGAACTATAAAGCTATGAATCTCTTATATTGTGCTTTTAGTGAAGATGAATTCAACAGGATTTCAGGTTGCAAAACTACTTATGGACAGTGGTTGCTCCAGACACATGAGTGGAAAGAGATCTTTTTTCCCATAATTGAAAGAGCAATCAGAGGGTTCCATCACACTTGGTGACAAAGGCAAATGCAGCATTCTAGGTATTGGTAAGTTGGTACAGATTCTGAAAACTCTATTTCTGATTTATATATTATGTTGATGGATTGAAATTTAACTTTCTTAGTGTATCTCAGCTTTGTAATAATGGTAATAAAGTTATTTTTGACAAAAAGAAATGTGTGGTGCAAGATGAGAAAACTGGCATTTCATCCTCACAGCCTCTAGGTCAAACAATGTCTATACTTTTCAAATTAACAAAGTTGTAGGAGAAAAATTGAAGTGTCTCAAGGACTTGAAAGAAGATTCAAAGCTTTGGCACAAAAATTTAGGACACATTACCTTGCACACTTGAACAAGCTGGTTTCCAAAACCTTAGTAAGAGGTCTACCCTCTATCAAGTCCAAAGTTGAAGAAGTATGCAAGGCATGTGCACAAGGCAAGCAAACAAGAAGCTCATTCAAACCAAAGAGCTTTGTAAGTCCTACTAGACCATTGATT
Organism: Linanthus parryae; assembly: GCA_023055425.1. Taxonomy (NCBI): domain Eukaryota; kingdom Viridiplantae; phylum Streptophyta; class Magnoliopsida; order Ericales; family Polemoniaceae; genus Linanthus; species Linanthus parryae. Next base: position 24,910,178 of record JALGPY010000011.1, on the reverse strand, counting down.
AGTGCATATGGATCTCTGTGGTTCAATGAGAACACCACCTCAAAAGGGTAAGAAGTACATGCTTGTTATTGTATATGATTTTTCTAGATATACTTGGGTTATGATTCTTAGAGAAAATCTGAAGCCCTCTCTGAATTTTCAAAGCTTTGTAGAGAACTTCAAACCTTGAATAACCTACCTATTGCTTCAATCAGGAGTTATCATGGTAGAGATTTTGATCAAATTGAGTTTGATTTATTCAGTTCTAAGCATGGCATCTCTCACAACTTTTCTACTCATAGAACTCCTCAACAGAATGGAGTTGTTGAAAGAAAGATCAGGACTCTTGAATACATGTCAAGTACAATGCTTCTGGAAAACAATTTGCCAAAATACTATTGGGCAGAAGCTGTGAATACAACAAACTATATTCTTAACAAGTCCTTGATCAGAACTATACTGAAGAAAACTCCTAAAGAGCTCTTCATAGGAAGAAAGTCAAACATTTCTAACTTCAAACATTTTGGTTGTATCTGCTATGTTCGTAATAATGTTAAGGACAATCTTGGTAAGTTTGATGCCAGAAGTGATGAATATATTTTTTTTTTGGTTATTCACAGACAAGCAAAACCTATAGAGTTTATAATAAGAGAACCAAGCTTGTTGAAGAAAGCATTCATGTCATATTTGATGAAACCTATGATGGTTCTTTGAGTGATGGTTTTGCAGATCTTAATCTGAACAAGCATGGCTCTGATAATGAAGAAGATTCCTCAAAAGTACCAAGGAAAATTTACAGGAACAAAGAAGACAATTTCAAGGCGTTGAAAATGAGGTTCAAAGCCTTAAAACAAAATCTCCAGAAAAGACAGCTGGTCAAGCTACTACTTCAAGTTCTCAAAGACTTAAAAAACAAAGTGGAGAGCCTGAACCTTGGACACCAAGGACGAGATTTAAATATCTCTCATCTCATCTTGCTGATAACATTCTTTCAGATCCAACCACTGCTACACAAACAAGTTCAAAGTTAAAGAATCTATGTGCTTTTAATGCTTTTACTTCTCTTGTAAAACCTAAAACAAGTGAAGAAAGCATTACAAGAAGCAGACTAGATCATATCTATGAAATGTGACTCAATGAGTTTTAAAGGAGAATGGTTTGGAATCTAGTTACTCCACGAAGAAATCAGTATGTTATTGGCACCAGATGGGTATTAAGAAACAATTTAATTGAGAATGAGAAGGTAATAAGAAACAAAGCTAGATTGGTATCTCAAGGATACAATCAGAAACATGAAACTTTTTTAAATGGATGTGAAGTGTGAATTCTGAAATAGCTATTTGCAAGAATAAGTTTATGTCGTTGAACCTCTAGGTTTTGAAAATGACAAGTTTCCAGACCATGTTTATAAACTTAACAGGGCTCTTTACGGTTTGAAACAAGCTCGAAGTGCTTGGTATGAAATATTGTCAAAGTTATTGCTTGAAAATTATTTCAATAGAGGATTAGTAGACAAAAGCCTTTTCATAAAGACTCATGTGAAATATATTCTAGTAGTTCGGATACATGTTGTAATATTCTGTTTGGAGCTAATAATGAAGCTTCTTTGCAAGGAATTCTCAAATCTTAGGAGCAGGGAATTTGAAATGAGCTTAATGGGAGAGTTGAACTTCTTTCTTGGACTTCAAATTCATCAGATGAAGAAAGGCATATTCCTACATCAAAGTAAGTACACAAGAGACTTTCTGAACAAATATCATATGTTTCATTCCAAAGAAATCAAGATCCCCATGAGTTCTACGCTGTGTTTAGACAACGATGAATCTTGTAAGAGTGTGAATGTGAAAGAGTATAGCATTGTGATTGGATCATTATTATACCTCACAGCTAGCAGACCAGATATCATGTTCAGTGTTTGTATGTGTTCTAGATTTCAAGACGGTCTTAAAGAATCACACTTGACTGCTGTTAAAAGAATTTTTAGATATCTCAATGGTACCAAAGACTTAGAGCTTTGGTATCCTAAACAAACTAATTTCCCTTTGTGTGGCTATTCAAATGCTGACTTTGCAGGATATAAAGTTGATAGAACGAGTATATCAGGATGATGCCAATTCCTTGGATCATCTTTAATCAGCTGGCATTCAAAGAAGCAAAACTCAGTTGCACTATCAACAACAGAAGCTGAATACATAGCAGCTATAGCTTGCTGTTCACAAGTGTTATGGATAGCACAACAAATGAGAGACCTTGGATTTGATTTCAGGGATATACCTATTAAGTTTGACAATACAAGTGCAATATCTATCAAAAAGAATCCAGTTCAGCATTCAAGAACTAAACACATTGATGTTAGACATCCCTTCGTGAGAGATCATGCTGAAAAAGGTGATATTGTTCTTGAATTTGTTTCTACTAACATGTAATTTGTAGATATCTTCACTACACCACTGCTTCGTGAGAGACTCTCAGCCTTGAGATTAGAATTTGGCATGCTAATTTAAGGTAAGTATTATGTGTTTCAAAGGTTTGACTTGATTTTTAAAGCCTTGAAAATCTTTTCAAAACTATGATTTTTTGTGCTTTAGCGTCGTAAGAAGACTGGTACAAGATGAGTATTTTATTTTAATAGCTTTTCAAGGCCTTGAAATACTTTTCAAAGTCTTGAAAATAAGACTGTATCCTGTTTGGTCAATAATATGGATCTTTCAATGTTGGGTGTTATCTTTGTAGATAATTTCTCAATGTTGCCCCTTATTTTTCAAATACACATTTTTAGCCCAAATAGTATTATATTATTTACTTCCAACAGCACACACATTATTGAATCTTCTTGATTTAGCAAATCTTCAAAAGATTAGGAAAATATTCACTTTCCTTTTCAAACTGAAACTCTTCACTATTTATCTTCTTCTCTCTTTCTCTCCTTCGTATCTCTCCTACCTTTCTCTTCTACTCCCAAACCCTAGTGAGCACTATAAGAGCCTCTGACATAATCAAAATGGCTGGTGGTTCAAAGGCTGCTACATAGATGAAAAGAAAGACTACGGAGAAAGAGGTTCAGACCATCAGTGGTGACTCAAGTTCAAAAACTCCTACAGAACAAGATATTGCCCCTTCTCCTCCCAAGGAGAAGGAAAAGGAAGATCAGGCACCCCCTTCCAGCAAGAAAAAGAAGAAGGTAGTTGAATATGTTCTTGAGAAACAGATTGCTAGCACTAAGATGATGAAGAAGAAGACTGCTAAAGCAGACAAGGGAAAAGAAAAAGCAACAAAGGATGAGCCAGAGGAGAACCTTGAGAAGGCACTACTGATCTATTTAGAAAAGAAGAAACCACTGGTAAGATATCATCCCTTGATAACAAGTAGTTCATTACTAATGTTGCTAGAGGAAAATGGCCGGATGGATTTGCTTCTAGATAAGTTGCTTTTTGCAGTATGATCAGTGTTTCTATGTTGAATGGTATGAATATAAAGTGCATTAAGATTTTGAAGGAAAGCTCTCTTTGGTTTGTTCAAAACCCTTCAGAGATAGCCTACCCCAGACTCACTAGATTCTTTTACCTAATTATGAGACAACTCAAGTCTTATATGAACCTTGTGATTCAAACCAAACTTGTCGGCATTAATATGGAATTAGACCACTCTGAGTTTGCCAATGTTCTAGGCTATCCAAATAGATATGATACTAGCAATCACCCTCTTAAAAGTGAAGCCCTGAAACTGGCCAAAGAAGAATTCTTTCTACCCAATACCTCTACCACATCCAGGAAATTAACACACTCTGTGCTAACTGATGAAGCCAAAGTCTTGTTTACAATCTTGATGAGATGTTTGGTACCAAGGGAGAACTCAAAGGAGTTGTTAATTGAAAGGGTGCTATACTTAATGTATTTGGGTATGCATGGTTATGAGGTTGATCTTCCAAAATTGTGATGGAACACATGCTTTATTGCCAAACCATCCAGAGAAAGCATCCCTTGCCATATGCCAATCTGCCCACCTCATTCTTTCAACACCTTGAGATTCCAACTGACAGGGAAGAAACTATTACTCTTCGTTTTAGTATGGTTGATGAGAAAAAATTTGAGAAAATTTGTGTGGTAAAAACCAGTGCTAAGACTTGGAAGTTGTACTCAGATTTGACAGAAGAAGAGCTGAACTCCAAGAAGTTTCTCAAACCCAAGACCTTGATCCCTACTTCAAGCTAAACCTCTCAGTCTCAAGATCTCTCCTTGGTTCTTCAAAAACTTGATGGACTTGAGAATGACATGGATGAACTGAAGGAAAACCAACATGAGTTTGGAACTGTGTTTAAAAAAATGAAGCACATGGTTGAAAACATCTTCCAGATCATGACTGTGTTTGATGTGCTAAAGAAGTCTCTTAAGGTGCAGAGGGAACTAAGAAGGCCGGTTCAACCAAGGAACTTTTTTGGTGATCATACAACTCAGGATGAGACAGCTGAAGCGAAGGACAAAGGTAAAATAGTGGTTGAGGAACAAGGTGATGAAGACCAAGATCAAGATGAAGCTGACATTACAGATTCACGAATGTTTCTTAAAGACCTCAAGAAGAAGAAAAAGAAGCCAATAATTCCAGAAATAGTGATTGAGGCTGATTTGCTTGAGGAAATAGGTGGAGCTGGTGATAAAAGGGCTCAAGAAGAAAATCAAGAATATGAGAATGATGTAGAAGATAGTGAGGAAGAAGATGCAGCAGGAAGGAGATAGAGACCCAACCCCTTAACTCTTGTCTATTCTTTCTATCTTTTTCAAGGCCTTGAATCCTTTTCAAAGTCTTGAAAATTATATCTTTCCAAACTTCTTTTTTTTATGTTATTTCCAAAAACTTGATCCAACATTTTTCTCATTCTTTTTTTTTATGAGAGTCAAAAAGGGGGAGAAATTTAAGTCATTTTATGATTACTGGTCTGTTTTGAGACCTAGTTTTGGTCAGTAGGACTATCTGAAAATTTGATGTTATTTTCTGTTATTCAGTTGGTAAATAAGTTGGATTTTTTGGACATTATGTGTTATGATTAATTCTGCTACGAATCTAACGAGTATTTTATGCAGAAACATAGTTCCAAACAGATTGTGGTTTTGTCTTTCATCAAGGGGGAGATTGTAAATTCAGCTTAGTTTCAGAGGCTTGAAATAGCTAGTCTATTTCAAGGCCTTGAAACAGCTTTAAAGGATTTGAAACTGACGTTCCTTTAAACGCATGAACTTAGGGGTGTTTCTTATCTTAATTCAACTAAACCCCTGTGCATGACTAGTTGTTATTTGATGACGATAAATAAGTATTTTGACACTCCAAACTGTATCTAATCCATCTGTTTGACTTAGTTTTGCAAGGATATTATGTTTCATATTTTGTAGGGTCTATTTCCTAACTTGTGTTTTGCAGGAAAGGAAACTAATTGATGATTTGACTCTGTGATCAATCTACTATGTTTGACAGCTCCCCAACATGTTTCAAAACAAGTTCAAATCAGTATCTTTAAAGATACTTAGCAACTATCCGCTTGGAGAAGTTGTTAAGAAGGCAACAACTGAAGCTACAAAATAGGGAAGTTTGTTATGAAGAGATCTTGAAGATTTTCAATTCAAACTGCTCTTTAAAAGATTGAAAAGCTGAAGAAATTAAACGGGACAATCAGCAGAGAAACTCAAACACATTCAAGGATTGACAAGCAACACAGAAACAGATCCATTTCTACCAGTCCAAGCAGGTGAAGAACACTGCATACTCACTACAGACTTAGTTCTAGTGTTCTTCTATTATGAGCTTTATTTATATATCATTCTGATAATACTTCTAGTTCTTATGCTCGTGGATTGTTCAAGGTGAACAAGATAGAATTCTTATTTAATCAGTTAGCTAGAGCAGGTACTACATAGGTTACCGAGAACCACAAGATAACAGAGTAAGGCATCCCTTTGTGCTTGAGATCTAGGGCTTAGATTTTGATTAATAAGAATTGAGTTGAAAATCATGCAGAGATCAAGTCCTTGAGGTAGAGACGTAGGTCCAAGTGGACTGAACTCTATATATCTTGTTTCTTTTGCATTTACTTTTTAGTTATATACTTAGCTTCTTTGCAACCAACAAAACAGGTTTTATTTCAAGGGTTTGAAACTAATTCCATGAAATAAACTTAGCTTTTCTACTACAAATTTTTTCATTCCAAGGGATTTATTCGTTATTCTGTGTTTGATTTAATTGTAAGTTCAACCTATTTCAAAGGAAATAGCTTGTCTATTACAAGTACAGCTGATACAGAATGAACTTAGGGGGAGTTTCTAATTTCATTACAACTCCTTATCTCCTATATTTGATTAAATATAATTTGATGATGAAAGACAAATCATTTTAATAATCTTAACTATGTTTAATCTATTTGGTTAACTTATTTTGTGCAGGGATATTTGGTTTTCTATTTTTGCAGGATTGTTTCCTAATCTATGTTATTGTAGGATGGAAATCATTCTGTCAAAGTTATTATCCACATTGATCTCCTGTATCTACAGCTTCCAAACACTTTAACAATTAAGATGAAGTTAGTATCTTTGAAGATACTCAGCAAATAGCCTTTGGGAGAGCTGTTTGAAGAGTCAAATTTACAGCTGAATTTTAAAAAAGTTTGTTAATGAAGATCCTACAAATCTTCAATTAGAATAACCTGCAGAAGAGGAAGTTTGGATGAATAATTTCGAGACACAACAGAGCAGAACATAAAGAAACATTCAAAAACCACAGAGGATTGACAAGCAACCAAGAAGCAAATCTACATCACTCAATCCAATCATGTGAAGAACACTCCATTCTCACTGAAGAGTTAGTTCTCAGTGTTCTTCTCTTCTGATCATCATTTGTATATCTTTTAGATAATACTTCTAGTTCTTATTCTCGTGGATTGTTCAAGGTTAACAATAGAGAATTCATAGTTAATAAATTAGCTAGAGCAGGTACCAGATAGGTTAGTGAGAACCACAAGCTGTAAAACAGTAAGGCATCTCTCTGTGCTTGGGATCTAGGGCTTAGCTTCCGATTAATAAAAATTGAGTTGAAAATCCTGCACGGATCAAGTCCTTGAGGTAGAGACGTAGGTCCAAGTGGACAGACCTCTATATATCACTATGTCTCTTGCATTTACTTTGCTGCATATTAATTAGCTTATACAGTACTCAAAACATGTTTCAGTTCAACGGCTTGAAACTCATTTCAAGGTCTTGAAAACTATCAGCTTTTACTTTACTACATGTTTTGATTCCAAGGAATTTAATTTCAAGGCCTTGAAATATTTGATGCGCGAAACAAATTTATTTGAAACCACTCTTCTAGAAAAAGTTGCAAAAGTTGTCATACTCTATTCAACCCCACCCCCCCCCCCCCTTCTAGAGTATTGATCCAGTAGTTAATCCTACTATATTGTCCTTCAATTGGTATCAGAGCTCGTATCACTGCATAGTTCTAACAATTTTGTGATTATGAGTACTGTAGGAGACGGTGGTTTCTCACAGGGAAGAGCTGCTAATAGACCTCCCTTGTTCTATGGTGACAATTTTGTGCAATAGAAAGCCCTGATGAAAATGTTTATCATCGATCAGGATGTAGAGCTATGGAATATTATTCATAAGGGTCCTCATACATTCTACACTGAAAAAGATGGTATCAAGACTCCCAAATTTGAGGATTCACTTTTTGCTTCTGAATTAGAACAATTTTCTTTAAAATCACATAGCTATGAATTTTTTTATATTTTGCTTTGAGTGAAGATGAATTTAATAGGATTTCAGGATGAAAGAATGACAAGGAGATATGAGATAAGCTTGTGGTAACATATGAAGGAACTAGGCAAGTCAAGCAAACCGAGATCAACATATTCCTTAGACAATATGATCTGTTCAAGATGAATGGACATGAATCAATCAGAGATATTTTCAAAAGATTCACTGATATTATCAACAACTTTGATTCATCAGGAAAACACATTTCAATGAAGAAAAGGTTAGAAAGATTCCGTGAAGTCTTCCCAAAGCAAAATGGTAACAAAAAAATACTGACATTGAAGAAGCTCATGATCTATCATCTCTTCAACTTGATGACCCGAAAGGAAAGATGCTCACACATGATATCTATATTAATGAAGCTGATGGAGATTTACCATACAGTGTTAAGAACTTAGCTCTCAAGGCTAAAGAGAGTGAAAACTCTCAAAGCCTTGAACCAAAAGAAGATGATGATGAAGATCCTTTTGCTCTTATTCCTAAAGCCTTGACTAGAATTCTAAAGATGAAAAAGAACTTTGGAAACAAAGAATTAAGCAATGCCAAACACAAATCCTCCAGGAGTAGAGTCTACAAAGGTCAATCTAACTCTTATGGTAATAAGCCTAAAGTAATGAACTGCTTTGAGTGTGGTGATGCAGGACACTTAACCGGAGACTGCCCAAACAAGAAGAGCAAACGATTTCCTAAGAAATACCATGACAGAAGAAAGAAAGCTACGGTAGCTTCCTGGAGTGATTATGATTCCTCTGGTGATTCTGAATCTGAAGAAGAACAAGCCAACCTCTGCATGATGGCCAAGCATGATGAAAGTTCTAAAAAGAACATTAAGGTAATGGTAAACTGTTTGATTTGTAAACCAACAGATGTCCTCACTGACTATCTTTGAACAATGCTTTTAAATGAGGAGGACTATCTGAAAGGGATTAGAACTTTGAAAGAAAAGGTTCAAGAGCAAGCAAAAAAAACTTGGAAGTTGTTTGTAAAAATCAAAGCCTTGAAATTTCTCAAAAGAATTTTGACAGAGCTTTCAAAGCCTTGGAAACCAGTTTCAAGGCCTTGAAAACTCAAGTCAAGGAAGTAGTCACTGAGAACGCTCTTTTGAGTGACGAAATTGTTGCTCTAAGAAATCATTGTGATGAATTGGTAGAACAAACGACTACTCTAAATAAAAGACTTCAAGATGCTGAGAAGGCTATGACAAAGCTTGCTGGCTCATAACACAATCTGAACTTGATTCTTGGAGGAAGCTTACAGTTTGTTCACAAAATTGGTATTTGCTACAATCCTGATTTGTGAAGGCTAGTAACAAAATCTCTCCTAAGATCCATTACTGCAACAGAATTGGTCAGGATAAAACAACTTGTCCTTTTAGAAGAAGAGACCCTAAAATATTTAGGAACACTTTTCCATTTCAACTTAAAGGACAAGTTAGACATATTTGGCTTCCACAAGGGGATAGAAAACCTAACACGGTTGACCCTGAATATGAATCTAAATTCCACACTTGGCCTAACAACTGGGAAAGGAAGTGAATTGGGTTTGCAGGATGTCACCAATAGTAAATATCATAGATGGTTTATGGATAGTGTATGCTCCAGACACATGAGTGGAAAGAGATCTTTACTCTCCGAACTGAAAGAGAAATCTGAAGGCTCAATCACACTTGGTGACAACGGGAAGTGCAACACTTTAGATATTGGTAAAGTTGGTTCAGACTCTGAAAATTCTATTTCTGATGTCTATTTAGTTGATGGTTTGAATTTCAATCTGATTAGTGTATCTCTGCTTTGTGATAATGGTAACAAAGTTATCTTTGACAATGAGAAATGTGTGGTGCAAAATGAGAAATCTGGAATTTGCATTTGCACTGCCTCAAGGTCAAACAATGTATATACTTTACACAGTAACAAAGTTGAAGGTGAAAGCTTGAAGTGTCTCGAGGCCTTGAAAAATGATTCAAAGGTTTGACACAGAAAGCTTGGACACATCAGCTGCATACCATGAACAAGTTGATTTCTAAAGACCTAGTAAGAGGTATGCCTTCTATTAAATTCAGATATGATGAAGTATGCAAAGCATGTGCTCAAAGAAAGAAGACAAGGAGCTCATTCAAACCAAAGAAATTTCTAAGTACTACTAGACCCATTGAACTACTTCACATGGAACTTTGTGGTCCTATGAGGAATCCAACTCCAAAGGGTAAGAAATATATGCTAGTTATTTTTTATGACAATTCTAGATTTACTTGGTTTATATTTCTTAGAGATAAATCTGAAGCTCTAACTGAATTTTTAAAGCTTTGTAAGAGGCTTCAAATTTGAAAAACCTGCCAATTACTTCATTCAGAAGTGATCATGGTAGAGAATTTTATCTGCTTGAATTTAATTTATTTTATGCTAAGTATGGTATCTCACATAACTGTCCTGCTCCAAGGACTCCTCAACAGAATAGTTTTGTTGAAAGAATGAACAGGACTCTTGAAAACATGTCAAGGAAAATGCTTGTAGAGAACATATTACCAAAATCATTATGGGCAGAAGTTGTGAACACAGCCAATTACACTCTGAACAGGTGTCTAATTAGGCCAATGTTGATGAAGACTCCCTAAGAGCTTTTCAAAGGAAGAAAACCAAATATTTCTTATTTCAAACCTTTTGACTGCACTTATTTTGTTCACAAAATGGTAAGGACAATCTTGGTAAGTGATGAAGGTATCTTTCTTGGTTACTCTTTGACTAGTAAAGCTTATAGAGTTTACAATAAAATATCTAAGCTTTTTGAAGTAAGCATTCATGTCATTTTTTATGAAAACTATGATGGTTCTTTGAGTGAAAATTTTGCAGACTTGAACTTGAAGAAGCATGAGTCAGAAGATGAAGCAGAGAATTCACATGGTTTCAAGGAAAGCTTACAAGAGAAGATGAACAATTTTTAAGGCCTTGAAAAGGGTTCTGAAAGCCTTGAAACTGAGCAACATAAAGATCAAAGTGATCAAGCCACTTCCTCTAGATCTCAAATGATTGAAAATCTACCTGCAGAACCTGAGCCATGGACGCCAAAAAAGAGATTCAAATTTAAAAACTTGTGTGTTGTCATCTCATCCAGTTGACAACATTATATCTGATCCTTCCACTGGTACACAGACAAGATCTCAATTTAAAAACTTGTGTGTTTTAATGCTTTTGTTTCTCTTGTAGAACCTTAAAACGTGAAAGAAGCATTACAAGAAGTTGACTGGATCATTGCAATGCAAATTGAGCTCAATGAATTTGAAAGAAACAAGTTGTGGAATCTAGTTCCTCAACCAAAAGAACTGTGTGTTATTGGGACAAGGTGGGTGTTCAGAAACAAGTTAGATGAAATTGGCAAGGTAATCATAAACAAATCCAGACTAGTTGCTCAAGGCTATAATCAGGAAGAAGGTTTTGACTTCGGACATGGAGTGTGAGCTTGCGACGACTCCACTCCCACACATGTGCTTCATTGGTTTTGCGGCTTGGAATTGATATGGATTTCATCGAATTAGGAGATTATGATACTTTTATGTGATATTCATTCATCGGATTACGTGCTTCCTTCTCCTACCATATTTGATCATTTTTGAAGACCACTCGTGTATTTGTGATGATTTTTTTTTGTAGCATTTTGAGAGATAAAAAAACAGAAAAGAAAAAGAAAAGAAAAAAAATAGAGAGAAAAAGAAAAAGGAGAGATGAAATAATGTTTTGTTGAGTTGAGTTTGAATTGGAACGAGTGGTGGAGCAATTTCGGCAACGACAGTTCACATTTCATGCACGACGCAGAACGATGGCCACGGAGATCACTAGCGTACTGGGGTTTGAGGGAATTGAGTAAGACAGTGTCGGCATTTGAAAATTTAAAAATCTACCAACTCTTCCCCTCATGTATGTATATTTTATCTTTTATTTTATCTTTTTAGACAACATATGCAATTTTTTTTTGTACGATAAAGGTAAATTGGTTGAAAGGTTAAAATGGATATGGCCTAAAGAATATTTAATCAGGAATGAAAACACTTTTTTAAAATAAATTAATTTCAAAACAAAAGTACAAAATCATTTTCATTAAAATAAAATAATTTTTTTAAAATAATTTTTTAAAATATCTACATTCTTTTGTAAAAGTATGAGTAGAGAAAGTATATTGAAATTAACATTTCACGAGAAGTACCTTGAATAAATATGAATCATGCTCAAAGTTAAAAGTAAATCGTACTGAGAACAACTAACATGTTATAAAATATCATGGTCCAAAACAAAAATATGTTACAGAATATTTACTTACCTTTTGTATGATTTGCTTATTAACATGAGAATTAAATAATACATATTTTAGTTACAGCAGGAAATTGCTTACCCGTTAAACTCTTGCTCGCTTAAATCACCTAATTTATTCTTTGTACGTTTGTTAAATTTTAATCATCAGAATTAATTATGTAGTTTTTCAATTGGTACAAAAATTATGATCTTGAAGAAGTTATCAAAGTTTTTACATTGGCTACGAATTTTCGAAACATACTTACGTTATTTAATCCATTATTTATAGATTAAAATAATATTTAATTTATATTAAAATACGAGAGAGTAAGAGCGAAGTTGAAATTTTTTTTTCCTCTTGGCTGAATAACTTTCACGAAAAAGATGTCCAAAAATTTACAATAAAATTACGTAAATATTTAATAATGAATAAAGACATATTTTTGAAATTTGACGAATTAAACATAAATAATCATACATTACATTACATAGAGTGTCCATCATCATACAAATAAAGTACTTTTTCGGAAAGGATTAAGGAGTTAATTAGTTATTTTGCTTGAATATTTAAATAGTGCACTTCAAAGGAAGTGCCATAAATACATATAAATTATCCTGAAAGTTAAAATAAATTTAACCAAATATTTAGCATGAACGAGAATACAAATTTATACTTGTATCAAATGTGAAACAAACTTTAACAATTTTTGTGAAACCCCGAATTTGTGACACGTTAAAACGTTAATTGTTATGTCACTGAAATAAAGATTGCTTGAGCCCGGAATATTTTATCATTATTGTGCCCCAAAGTTTTTCTTGAGGTTTAAATTAATTATTTGTGATACATTTCGTCAAAAAGTTGGGAGGAATTGTATGACTTACTGTTGGTGTTAGCAAGCTCTTCATTTGTAGCTATGCATGTAATCTTTTGGGCTTTACTTTGTGGCTACTATTTTGTAAATAATATCAAACGTACTCTCTCCGTCCCACCAAATTGGTGAATAAGTTAAACGGGTATTATGTGGGCCTAGCGATTTGGTTGGTCAAACAAAGTAAGAATTTGATTATTTTTGCATGGCCTTGTAGAGGCTAGTTTACTCTACAAGACCATGCAAAAAAATTCAAATTCTTGCATTGTTTCACTAACTAAATTGCTCAACCCAAATAATATCTGATTAACTTATTCACCAATCTGGTGGAACGGAGTGTGTATTTTGTGAGGATAGACATCACGTGGCGAGTTATAAAACATTTTTTTACTATAGTGACTAATCCTTACCCATCTAGTTGTATGGAAGCTCGAATAACTTTTGTTTGGTCATCAAGTCTTCATGTATAAGAAAGGTTAATTAATTATTTAACAGAGTTGACCGATGAGAAAGGGATGAGTAAGATTTATGTTCTGCATTACTTCCTCTGGTTCCTCTCTTTCTTCCAGTTTTGACTTTTAGCACTATTTATCAGGTCGCTTGGCTCCAATAATTTGATTAACAATACAATGCAATTTTATGGTAAATTTTCATGGTGTTGTAGGATATACAACACCATGAAAATTTACCTAAAAATGAATCGTTTTGCTATTCAAATTACGGGGTCATATTGACATAGTTACGGATGAAAAAGTTAAAACTGGAAGAAAGAGAGAAAACGGACCAATTATTTTTGTTCTCAGTGAGTTAGTGAAGTGTTTTAGAGGGATATATGGGTTTCTGCTTTATCTGTTGGATGAGGAGTTAGAACCCTTGTTATGATTTAACAAAAAGATCTTGTTTAAGCAAAATAATTTTTGTGCCTATGCATGAGAAGCTGGTGTGTCATCTTTTTGAAATGGTGGAAGCTTTATAATCCATGGTGAGTTTGGGTGTTCGGAGCTGGTTGAAAGAAAGATGTAGTTCTGTTTGGACTTGTGTTGTATTATGTTTTCATTGAGCTAGGGGAAATCTAATCTCTAAATCACTTACAGTTACAGTCTATTTCTGTATATTTTGTTGGTATGATTTTTTTAGCTTTTTAGCTATCTGATTATTGTCAGGTGATTGATAAATCACGCGACTTGTGTATTTGGTGCCGCATGCTGATGTGCAATACCCGACAGTTGTGCTAAGTAGATTTTAGATTTTTACGCCAGTGGTTAGGCGGTACCTGCTGAGCTGTTTGGCTCACCCCTCTGATCTACAGGTTGAGTCGGAGCGCGACTGGATCGCGGTGTAGTTGCTAAAAAGTGATTTTTTAGTTAGAATTGTCATTTTTAGCTGTTTTTAGCGAATATATGTAATTTACTGTATTTGACAATATATTTATAAAAATGTTATTTTTGATGAGCTGGGTAATTATTTATTCAATTCAGTCACGTATCAGATTTTGAGAAATTTAATCAAAAATGTTGTTTCAGAGGACTGTGTGTCTTGCTGCTGGAGTTTTGAATGTTTGGAAGTACCAGACGGGTTTATAATAATCCGCGGGTTTATCAAAAATGTTGTTTCAGCGGTTGTCATTTTCGGTTTTTATAATAAATGTGTGACGGGTCGTCACAATTTTAATAATAAAAAATAAAAGAAGAAAATTCTTAATTACACCATACCATTACTTGAACATTAAGCAAGGTCTAACTCAACACATCAAAATGTAAATATTTATGACGTGTTTGTTCCATTTTAATATCGATATTGATAAAAAAAATCGTAAATAAGAAAATGATTACTTAAGAAAAAACTTAGTAAAGTGTTTCATAGTGGTTAGATTTTATCTAAACATAGTTTTGTCATTAATTGCATTACTTATAAAACAACTATTACTTAGACGAAAGTAAAAGCGAATGGAGGAGAGCATTTTAAAATAAATATATTTTTTCTATAATATATGTAAACTTTTGAAGAAAACGTATGCAAGTTTTTTACATTATTAGTACAATAAAGAACAATGGGTTATATATAGATAGAGAATATGAAAAAAAAGTTAAATGTTTATTAGTAAATAAAATTTTCTAAATTACTACATATAATATAGTCAAAATTCTGAAAATAATAATTTTTTTTTTAAAAAAAAAGAGCAGTGTTCTATTTGACTATCTAGATAGTTCACATACCAAGAAGTTTAATAAATAATATGTTCATGTTACAAAATATTTAGATACATTTTAAATGTTTTCTACCAACTTAATCTTGAAGATCTTTTAATCATACTAAACCATTGCATAACTGTATACGGCTCTTCCCAAAAACAAACTCTTAATATGCAGCTTACTTAAAGTATTCAAAATTATGTTGTATGTTTGTTCAATTTTAATGATAAAAATAAATTATATTATTTTTACTAGTAATAAATGGGAAATTCAGAAATAAATTTTATTGAATCCTTTGGCATTCACTAATATTTTACTAAACAAACCCATTTTATTTTGTTACTTAATACAAAAAAATTCAGTTGCATTGTTACGCTAATTAGCTAAGAACAGTTGCTTTAGTTTTCACATGTTTTCTAATGGTCATTCTCCAATTTAATTCCTGCAAATAAAGGAACATTCTTTTTATCATCTAATAGGAAAAAATGTATACCATTCTTTGTTACAATCGTTATGTTTAAAAGAAGATGTATGTTTAATACAAAATAATATTAGTTGAAGAGTTATGTCATATTCCTCAAGAACTAGCATATTTAAATAACATAGCTGTATTGATGGGGTAAGCTGAAAGTGTTAGCAGGGGCTGCTCCAGTTGGAACAAAAATTCTTTTGGAAGTGTTAAACGCCAAATACAAGTTCTTAGGGACAGGAAAGAGGAGCTGGAAGCCGCGGCACAAACAGCACAGGTGCGGGCTGAACTAAATGTTGCTGCAGACAAGTATGATGAAATTCTAAGGAAGGAAGAAGTTATGTGGTCCCAAAAAGCTCGTACCAGTTGGCTAAAGCTAGGAGACCGCAACACTCGTTTCTTCCATCGAAAAGCTTCGATTAGAAGGGCGAGAAACAGTTTCCGTGGTATTGAAGATGAAGGAGGCAGGTGGACGGAGAATGACCTAGAAATAAAAAGGTGCCTAGAAAGTCACTTTGGAAGAATTTTCAAGTCAGACAATCCATCTCAGGAGAATATTGCTGATGCAGTAAGTCAGGTTAATGTTTTAATTGAGGATGATCAAGCTCTAGCCTTAGACGCTGATTTCACAGCGATACAAATAAAAGAAGCGCTGTTCAGTATGGGGCCGGATAAAGCCCCCGGAAAAGATGGTTTTTCCGCTGGTTTTTACCAGAAGTACTGGAACGTTGTCGGACAAGATGTCACCAACACCTGCCTCGATATTCTGAACAAAGGAGCTGAGATTGGCAATTTCAACCAAACTATCCTAGCACTGATTCCCAAGACGAAACAGCCCAGGAAACCTGTGGACTACAGACCAATTAGTCTATGTTCTGTAATATATAAAGTGGTTGCCAAAGTTGTGGCTAATCGCATCAAAAGGGTACTGGACAGAGTAGTTTCGGAAAATCAGTCCGCTTTTGTCCCGGGAAGATTAATCACGGATAACATCTTGACAGCCTTCGAAGTTATTCACACTCTCAAGACGCGGAAAAAAGGGAAAAAAGGGGCTCTTGCGTTGAAAGTGGACATGTTGAAAGCCTATGACCGAGTGGAGTGGTCTTTTCTAAGTGAAGCTATGAGGCAGATGGGTTTCGGACCTAAAATTCTTTTGATTATTATGCGGTGTGTCTCTACCGTTAGTTACGAGTTTGTGCGTGATGGGGCGTTAATTGGCAATATAACCCCAGAACGAGGTTTGAGACAGGGGTGCCCCTTATCCCCCTATCTCTTTGTTCTTTGTTCGGAAGTACTATCGAGTGCTGTCACATCCGCAGTCTTGAATAAACGACTGGCGGGGGTGGCAGCATCTCGGGGAGGACCAGTGGTCTCCCACCTGTTTTTTGATGACGATTCAATTTTCTTTTTACAGGATACGATACAAGAAATTATGACCCTACAAGCTATCTTAGAGAAGTACTGCAAAGCCTCCGGTCAACTCATTAACTTCGAGAAATCCGCTGTTGTCTTCTCTCCAAACGTGCCGGACCAAATCAAAGCCGAGATAAAGACGCAGTGCAATGTGCCTGAAACTGAGAACCACGAGAAATATCTGGGATTACCAACCACTATTGGTAAGCAAAAGATCACCACTTTCTCATATATACTAGACAGAATTGATAGCAAGCTTAAAGGTTGGAAGGAAAAATCCCTGTCAATTGGGGGAAAAGAAGTTCTCATTAAGGCTGTTGCTAATGCTATTCCAAGTTATGCAATGTCATGTTTTAAGTTACCAGAAGGAGTTTGCACCAAAATTGAAAGCAAAATTAGACAGTTTTGGTGGAGCAATTCAAGAAAGGACAGGGGAATGTTCTGGCTAGGATGGAGTAAGATGCAAAGATCAACATGTCAAGGAGGTTTAGCGTTTAGAGACTTTAGCGTCTTCAATCAAGCTATGCTAGCTAAACAGGCGTGGCGGATCTATGACAAACCTAACTCCTTGATGAGCAGAGTAATGAAAGCTAAATACTTTGCAGACAATGAATTCTTGCAAGCAAAGGAGGGTAACTCACCTAGTTTTGCGTGGAGAATCATAGTTCACGGGAAAAAATTGCTGTCTAGAGGAGTCCGGTGGCAGATAGGAGATGGAAAGAAAGCCCTCATGACATCACCTTGGATACCCAGGAAGCCGACCTTCAAACTGGTGACAGATAATAGCATGATTAACAATCTCAAAGTTGCAGATTTCATTAAAACCGAAGACAGACAGTGGGACATGAGTAAACTGGAAGACCACCTGCTGGAGATAGACGTTCAGGAGATAGCCCATATAAAAATCCCAGAAAGACCAGAGGAAGACAGAGTTCGTTGGCACTACACAGACAAAGGCACATACTCAGTCAAATCAGGTTACTAGTTAGGCATGGAGAATAAATTAAACCAAGAAAGCGTTGGAGAGAGCTCAGAACATAAAAGTAATGCTTATACGTACCTGTGGAAAGCCAAAATTGAACAGAAAATCACGCATCTAGTGTGGAGAGCAGCTCAAGACATACTCCCAACAACTGAAAATTTGCGAAGAAGAGGTCTGAAGATCGAGGATGAGTGTGCCTTCTGTGGAATGGGATCGGAGACTGCTGACCATATATTATTCGCTTGCCCATATGCGAAAACCATCTGGGAGGATTCCGGTGCTAGAAGGCTCCTACAAAACACAAGTGCAGATGGATCAGCGCGGATAAAATCGGACTTGAACAGACTTAAAGGAGAAGACTTAAATCACTACTGCATTACACTATGGGGAATTTGGCAAGGGAGAAACCGAAAGAAATTCTCGAAAATTGATTCCTCTACATAATCGGTAACAGATCTAATCAAGAGGAAGATCCAAGAAAAACATATCAGGAGGGAAGAAATACTCAGCTTGGGCTCACTTGAATCCCAGAGAAATGTCCAGATCCGAAACGAGATTGACTTTTTCCTCCACTTCGATGCTAGCTGGAATCCAAGAACCGGTGATACGGCTATTGGATTCATTATTCGAACAAGAGATGGGAAGGGAGTTCTTGCTAGCGCCGCCCCAATTCATAGATGCGAGAGTGCCCGACATGCAGAGATGGAGAGCTGCTTGAAAGCAGTCAGCGGATGCCTTCAATTCAGAGACCGAAGCATAAAGCTTGTGGGAGATGCATCCCAAGTGATAGAAGACATCGCCGACGGGAGAGATGGCAGAGGGAAGAGAGAAGAAGGAAGTTTGAAGAATGTGGTAGAAGAACTGGTTAGTCTTCTTCATCAGTTTAAGAGCCTCGAGATTGAAGCCTGGAGAAGAAACCGAAACGGCGTGGCTCACGCTTTAGCACAACACGCGGCTGCATCGAGGACCGCACACGCATGGGAAAGTGATATGCCCAGCTGGCTGGCTAGTCAAACGGCTAGAAAAAGATATATTGTTTCGGACTAGCTAATCAATGATTAATTCATTTCTCAAAAAAAAAAATAACATAGCTGTATGAAATTACAACTGAAAGTAAAACTAATTTGTATTAGAAAGTAAAACTAATTTGTTTATTTTCATGAGGATGACGATCACAATTCATTTTTACTTTTAATCATTATGATTTAGGAGTAATAAGTGCACAGGATGTCGCGCATAGCGTGGATTAACGACTAGTAGTATCTAATACAAACATTAAATGAACGAACGTGAATACAAGAAAGTCAGACAATAATTATAATATTAATTATAATGAAATATCCAATATAAACACGAAATGAGATGTACCATAATACGAGAAAGACAACAGACACAATTATTTTCACTTACAACATAATATCCAATACAAACATGAAATAAAACATCCAAGCCAAAGAGCTCTGAAGCTGTAGCTTATGAGCTATAAGCAAACAAACAACGCAAAGATCGACGGCACGTGCCCATTATTTAGCTTTTATCACAATCAAAAGGGTACGTGTGCATGTCAATCTGACAAACATAGCGACTACATTTACTGGATTGTTTCGTCGTTATGCTTTTGCAATCTTAGAGTCCACCTCTTTAACAAGAGCTACGAAGAAATCCATGTACTTGTGAGGAACAGGAACACTAGGGTTTTGCTTCTCGTACTCGAATATGATCTTGAAAATATTGGCGTCACCCTTTTTAATGACCTCAAAAGTTGCAATACACTGCTTGTATTCCTTGATATAGTCTCCTTCAACTGCTTCCAGCTTAACTATCTTCTTGTCATAGTCGGCCATAGTTACCTTCTCCTTGCACTTCTCCACTTTCCCATCTGTTCATTCGAAGAATGTAGCAAAATATGGATCTTTAAATAACAGTGAATGGAAAATCACATTCATCTCATCAACAACATCATATGATAATCGTGTAACTAAATCTTTCAATGTTACCCAGCTTATATAAGGAGTCTTTAACATCAGATGATAATCATACAACTAAATCTTATAATATTATTTTAGATATTATTTACTCCCCAGAAGGAAAAAGAAACTGCAATGTGAGTTGTGACATTGCTCATTCTATGTATTGCACTATGTTTCCTTAGTGAGATAAACCATGAAAGAACAATAACGTAGTTAATTCTTATCGCTGTCCTTTTTTTTTTTTTTTTGTCAAAAATGCTACAGTAAAATCTAAGAACCAAGGCTCCTGGGGTAGCACACCCATTGCAGTCATTACAAACAGCTCTTCAACACAATATGTAGCTGAGTAGCAGCCAAACATTTGGCATAATTGTTTCAAAAAAAAAAAAGAATCTAGAAGCATTAGAACTAAAAGGAGAATAAACAGGTCCAGTAAACACATGATTCTGATATTTTACGGCTTTTACCTAAATATCAAAGGAATTGAAGTTAACCTAAAATTTACCAGCATAGAATGTCCAAATCTTCATAGATCCAACAGATCCAGATTCACCATGATGTAAGTCGAGCTTAGGAACTATCCCAGGGCCATGGTTGGGTGCATGGTGGGCCTTTTGACCTCCAAACATGTGGAGAATGTCATCACCATCGGATTTGATCTCCACTTCTGCCTCAAGTTTCTCAAAAGTCATCCTTCAGCTCTAGAACAAACAATGTAAAACAAGTTGTTTACAGATATATAAGTCGATGAAGGACCACATCCATTTATATAGATGCCATAAATTTCCTGTATCATATGGAAATGCTTATTTCTGGTCATAAGTACCTGTTTGCTATCCATTTAAGAAAATGGAAAAAAAAAACATGTTTTTAGGAAATAGGGTCATTGAAACTAAACCTATACTCAATTTGGGTTTAGTTACAACAAACTCCCTACAGTTTTAATTTTCGAGGACAACCCCTATCCTTTAGTTTGCGGTGACAAATCAACGCAAACCGCTAACATTTTTATTTTTCTTTTTAACGGAAAGCCATCACATGGCCACCACGTGATGGACATTTAAGTCATTTAGGTGGCAACCACGTGACGGATTTCTTTCTAAAAAACAACGCTATTAGCAATTAGTGTTTTTTTTTTTTTTTTTTTTGATCAAAAGAAAGGATTTTATACAAATGAAACATCACCCATTACAAAAGGAGGAAACATGATCCACTAGGGATCTAAAGTTGGCGTTTAACAACCAACTAGTATTTGGTTTTAACAATCCTGCATTCTTAGCAACCAAATCTGTCACATTGAGCTTTCTATCTATCCAACTGATCTTAATGTTGAGGTGGGCCATGTAAGATTGCTGTTGATTTGTCACCAGAAATTGAAGTGCAGGGGTTGTTCTGGGAAATTGAAACTACAGAAGATTTGTTGTAGCTAAATCCAAACTGCAAAAAAGTTTAGTGTCAATGACCTAAAGAAATATTAAGTTATGTCAACAAAAAAAAAATCAAGCTGTGTTTGGTATGTGCTCAAAAACACTGTTATAAATAAAAACACTTTGACAACACTGTAGTATTTTTAGTGTTAATATGAAAAATACCGAGAAAACACAAACTTCAGTGTTTCTAGAAATAAGTGTTTTTTTACGATAAAATACACTTTCACCTCTACTATTTTTGACTGAAGGACACTTTCACCTCTCAAGATTGGAAAAGGAAACCTTCACCCCTTGAGTGTGACGACCATCAAGCAACTTACACCCTTTGATCGTGACACCGTTTGTTTTGAGTTGGGATCAGTCAACTAAAATAGTTTTTTGGAACAATTTTGTCTCCATATTATGTAAAATGCATGGTTATCCAAGGCATCACTTGTAAAATCTCAAAACAAAAATAAAAACATACATGAAATACTAAGGACTGAAAAAAAAACTAACGCTTCAGCATAGGCTGAACGTAGTCTTTAGAACACGATAGCGGACCCACAGTACGTCTGGGCCTCTCGGTAGGATGGGCTCGAGAATTAATGGAATCACCCTCCGCTATACTCCCCTAATGTGTAGGTGTCACTGGGTCCGTATCAACTCCCCTGGTCTCGAAAGGCAGCTTGTCCTCAAGCTGTAACTCCCGAAAGGACAATTAAATATGGTCAGCAGGTTCTCAAAAAGGTGAAGCGCCATCGGACCAAGCAACCATCCATTGACGTTGGGGCGCGCCAGGAAAGAAAAACTGATCCAGTAGAACAATGAAGCTATCAGGAACAAAAGTACGGAGCAAAAATACATTGAACACATCATGTAAACGGAAATTGTCGGGTAAGCGAAGCCGGTAAGTTACCGGACCAATCCGCTCAAAAACCTGAAAAGGGCTATACTAGCGACTAGCCAACTTGGCAGACAAAGGACAAGCCAAAGAACGTTGCCTGTAAAGACGGAGCCGGAGTAAAACCATGTCGCCTACCTGAAAGGAAACATCACGCCGATGTTTATTAGCCTGCTCGCGCATACGCAGCTGCATTTGGGCCAGATGCCCCTTGAAATCAATCAACAACTCGTAATGTTCAGTAACAAACTCGTCGACAGTCGGCGATTTCCTGCCAAGTGGAAGGGTCAGAAACAATGAAAGGGGGTCACGACCATTAAGGGCTAGGTAGGGGGACATATGAATGCTCTCGTGATGACTGCAATTCATTGTCAACTCGGCCAAGGGAAGAAAAGACACCCACCGCATAGGCTGCTCAGAAGTGAAAGCGCGTAAATACTGCTCCAATCCCCTATTCATGACCTCATTTAGACCAATCTTCTGCGGATGATATGCAGTGCTAAATTTGAGAGTCGTGCCACTGAGCCGCATCAAATCCTTCCAAAATTTACTCATGAAAACCGGATCACGAACAGAAAAAATTGTTTCCGGAAAACCATGGTGCTTGACAACCACATCAACAAATAAGCGTGCGACGCGAGGAGAATCAAAGTATGTCGGAAGAACGTCAATAGAAAACAGCGGATGATAAGTATGATCAATCCCGGGGTAACCGGATGTGGGGAACTAAGAAACTCCTGAAGAAGAAAAGTGCTAACCTCAGAGTCCTTCCTAACACAAATCCGAGTACGGTAATAGAGAATGCCATCGACGGAGATAAAATGTAGAGGTTTACCACTAAACTGAATGACCGCCGCCAGAGTCTGAAGATCAGCCAAATTCTTTGTCTCGCCCCGGATAACCTCCAAGACGGACGACAGCGGCCGAAGGGCTGAAGTGAAAAAGGATGTCGAGTCCTCCTCTATGTCGCTGCGAGACAAGGCGTCAGCCACTTTGTTGGAAGAACCTAGTTTGTACTCGATCCAAAACTGGAAACCCATGCGCTTCCGAATATAGAACTGTTGGTCTAGGGTCTGAATCACCTGGGACAACAACTCCTTCAAACTTCACTGATCGCTGCGAATAACAAACTCACGACCCAACAAGTAATTTTTCCACTTCTGCACGGCTTGCTCCACATCATATAACTCCTTATGATAAGTAGAAGCAGCACGTAAATGGGACCCAACTTCTTACTGAAAAAGGCCAGTGGGTGACCTTGCTAAAGAAGAACCGTCCCCACTCCCCTATCAGAAACATTGGTTTTAAGCACAAAATGTTTCAAAAAATCAGGTAATCGTAATAAATGGGGCCGCAGTAATGGCCTCTTTCAAGGCGGTGAAACACTGTTCAGCGGCAGGAGTCCATACAAGTGTTGGGCAAGGAGCTCTAGAGTCGTGCTGTAAACAAGGATGTCGTAAAGAAACATGATGACAAAAGATCGCAGAAAAGGCCGAGATATCCGGTTCATGGCAGCCTTAAATGTCGACGGCGCATTGGTGAAGCCAAAGGGCATGACAAGGAACTCAAAATTGCCATCATGGGTGCGATAAAAGCAGTCTTCTCAATATCATCGGTGTGCATAAGAATCTGATGATACCCGAAACGCAAATCAAGCTTAGTAGGGAAGTGGTCCAGCACTGTCGCGTCATTCAGCACGCTATAATCAACACAAAAGCGAAAAGTACTTTCCTTGTTGCGAACTAATAAAACAGAAGATGAAAAAGTGTTGTGACGAGGCTGAATGACACCCTGCTAGAGCATATCCAAAACCTGTGGCTCAATCTCTGTCTTGTGAAAGTAGGGATAACGATAAGTCCGCACATTCACTAGTTTGGTCCCTTGCTGAAAATGAATCTGATGGTCCCACTGGCGAGGGGGCAGCAAACCCGTGGGGACCAAGAACACAGTCCCAAGCACGGGGTCCGTAATGTCAGGCGGAAAATCATCCAAAACGGGATGCGGTTCGGACTCCAATGGCACGACGAGGATCTCATAGAAATCAACCACTACACTAAGCGAACACTGCACTCAAAGAGAATTGTAGGAAATAGAACGTGGCCCATGATCTACGCCATTCAAAACTAGCTGTTGGCCCTTCCACATGAGCCTCATCGTGAGCTTGCTATAATCATGAAAAATCTCGTCCAATGTTTGTAACCACTGAACTCCCAATACAACATCAATACTGTGAAAAACTAACACATACAAGTCCACCTCAAACGTAGTACCCTGGATTGTCAGAGGTGTCTTTGAAAAATAATAAGTACATCGTAACGGTTCGCCGTTACCCACATATACCCAAAACGGAGTGACGACGTGCAATAAGAGTGATAGATGCTTAGCCATAGTAGGGTTTATGAAATTATTGGAACTACCCCCATCAATGAGGGCCTGCACGCATACATCATCAATAGTACCAGTTAACTTAAGGAATAGAGGGTGCGGAGTACCTGCTAAAGTGTGTAAGTGGGAGAGATTATCCATAATAATGATGGGATCATCCTCGTCAATAGGAACTGCCAGCTCTGTCTCTTCATCCTCCTCCGCGCAGAGTAAAAGAAACTATGGCTTACAACGATGACCATGGGAGTACTTCTCATCGCAAATCAAACAAAGTCCCTGAAGACCACGCTCGGCCAGTTCAGCAGGTGAAATCTTTTGGACCGGTGGGTTGACCGAAGCTGCGGTGGGTCCGAAGAGGCGGCCTTGGCCGAAGCCATTGATGGCGATGTGTTGGTTGTTAGCCGAGCAGGTGGAGGGTTCCAAGAACGCTTGGGCAAGTACAATTGGAGCAACTCTTCTTGACCCGCTGATAGTTCACGATCCAAAGAGAATGCCTCGGGTGATGTTTGTGTTTTACGCAATTGAGGGCCTCCTTCAAACCTGCGCGAAAAAGTGATACCAGAATCTGCTCCTCAATGCCTGAAACTTTAAGTAATACTCGTTCAAAGTTCGTTTGATATGCCATGATAGTCGACGTCTTTTGAAGCTTGGACAAAACCCCTAGGTAATCCTCGTAATGGCTAGGGTCGAAGCTGAGCTTAACAGCAATTGAAAACTCCATCCATGTAGCGTTTGGGTTGTTGGACTGATCATAACGAAACCAATCTGATGCAGGATTGTCGATAAGTATCCCCACATGCTGTAAATGATCCGGGTCGGCGGCGCGATAGTAGTCAAAATACGTATGAATGCGAAAAATCCACCCGATTGGATATCCCCATTGAAACGAGGAGAATCGACCCGCATACGCGGGTTCTGCTCCGCTGTGGCGGCAGGGTTTGGCCTCGACGACGTAGGCTGTCACGTGGCTAATTGGCGGCTGCCCACATTCGGACAAGCGGGTGGGGGAAAAGGTGCGAGTGGCACTTCAGCAGTTGTCGAATGTTATTGCGCATCTCTGCGAGTTCTGTGTCGTGGAGCTTCTCCTGTGTGTAGATATCAACATGGAGGTTGGTTATGGCGGCAACTCTGTCTTTCAAGGTGAAGGGCTGCTTCACCGTTGCTGGGTTACCGGTGTCGTTGGCCACTAATTCCATAGCTGAGCTCAGAGCTCGTCGCGTGAACCGTCCGGCCAAAAGAATGAAAGCACCACGTTGTTACCTGCTGGTAACCCGAGGCGCACATGCCGTGCGACTGTGTGAGAGAGAGAAGGAAAAAGAGAGAGTTTAGGGTTGAAAATTTATAATTTTCATTCAGAAAATTTTACACCCTTTTTATACCTCTAATCCTGACGGTTCGACCTATTCCTAATCCGAGCAAAGAACCTTAAAGAAACACCGGATTTATAAAAAATAACATCACATGCTTTAAACGTCTAAAATCTCAAAACCAAAATAAGAACATAGATGAAATACTAAGAATTGAAATAAAAACCACTAAGGTTCAGCTTAGACTGAACATAGTCTTTCAAATTCGATGGCGGATCCACAGTACGTCTGAGCCTCTCGGTAGGCTGTCCTCGAGAATCAACGGAATCACCCTCCGATATACTCCTCTCATATGTAGGTGTGACTGGGTCCGTATCAAATGCTCTAACACACACAAACACAAACACAATCATACACACTGGCATGTTATTCATGAATTATTGCGGAGTTAGTGAAACAAGATCTGCACGATATCAATTGAAATTGACCTTTGGTAACATATCCTTGTTTTATAGTGCATCAGTTAAATTGCATTAGTCAAAAATTAACAGTTGAACAGCGTATCGGTGCAGATTGATTACTACTGTCCATGGCGCATACTAGGGTCCCTGCAGAATGACTCAGTTTCTTATCTTCAATAGAAACATGACACATATTAGGCCGACATGTGATTGTTAAACATAGATGAAATACTAAGGATTGTAATAAAAAAAACACTAAGGTTCAGCTTAGACTGAACATAGTCTTTCAAATTCGATGGCGGATCCATAGTACGTCTGAGCCTCTCGGTAGGCTTGCCTCGAGAATCAACCGAATCACCCTCCGATATACTCCCCTCATATGTAGGTGTGACTGGGTCTGTATCAAATGCTCTAACACACACAAACACAATCATACACACTGGCATGTTATTCATGAATTATTGCGAAGTTAGTGAAACAAGATCTGCACGATATCTATTGAAATTGACCTTTGGTAACATATCCTTGTTTTATAGTGCATCAGTTAAATTGCATTAGTCAAAAATTAAAAGTTGAACAGCGTATCAGTGCAGATTGATTACTACTGTCCATGGCGCATATTAGGGTCCCAGAATGACTCAGTTTCTTATCTTCAATAGAAACATGACACACATTGGGCCGACATGAAACATGTGATTGTTAATTTCTTAACTTCGCTAAATTATGTCGATTGAGCCTGGGTTATAGTCTTTACTACACACTAAGTCCTTTCGAATAAAATTGTGATGTGTCTAGTCGAGTGTAAGGATACGGTCAAATAAATTGCCTGCGATTTTCCCTTTCTTGATATAAAGTCAAGTGGTAGGTTTGCATGTTAATCATTTGAGGGAACTTTATTAAATGCTGAAAAATTGTTGGAAATCTGGTATGCAAACTCAGTCACCTAAAACAATTTCCTAAAGTCCTGACGCAGCTGATTGAGAATGCTCCTTTAGTTTGAATCAAGGAAGTCTTTTTGGTATTCAGCTTAAAATCTCAATAATTTATATAAAAATAATAAAGAGTGAATAAGCTGGCTTAAACAATAATCTGAAAACTGACTGGCATGTGTTCAAAATCAGGATCATATTTTAGGTGCATTTGTCAACACTTGAATCTGTTAGTACCATATTTCAAAAAAAAAAAATGTTATAAAATATTGGGCTAGGTTATTGGTGAATGTCCATCGCATGTTGTAATGCTATTGTATATATGATTTGCTCATTAGTCCACCCTAATGCCTATATAAAGGGACTTAGAGTTTGACATTGAATAGACCTTTCATCACTATTCTCCTTATATATTGTCTCTCTTTATTTATCTACTCTCATCGTCTTTTCTCGATTTACAATACGTTATCAGCACGACACTCTTAGAAGTTCAGATCTGTAAAGAGAGTGGAGACCCAAGAAAATGTAACTTTTTTTTACAAGCAATAGCAAACAAACAATCTACAAAAGTCTCCAAGACCCTTCAGGCTACCACGTACAGTTTTTTTTTCTTTGTCTTCATGTGCATGAGATCTTGCCTATTTTTTAACTTTTTTTTTTTTTCAATCTAATATGTTAGATGAAAAAGAATATGAACATGAACACCGCTTTTGTACAGAGTCCATAATTTGGTTGGTTGTTTGTAGATAAATATTTTCTTGAAAAAAGCAAAAATAAACTGGTTAAAGACTTTGTGGTAGAGGTTCTTGGCAGCCGAGGTCCCTTTATACCCCCACATGCCACACATGGAACCCAGTAGCCTCCCTTAATCATATAAAATAGCATATTTAGTAATGTCTTATTAAGCAAATACATTATGTATGCTCCAGTGGGTTTCGAATACAACTCAATAATTTTTGAGTGAATCTTTTTACCCTCTGATATGAGCGAACTTGTGTTCAAAATTTGTTCGTTACCTAGAAGTTGTCGTGTTCCACTACTGAAAGTTTTGTTACTAGGCACTTACTTTCATGTTGATGTATGCACAATTTTTTTTCTCTGATGAAAAAAAAAAAGAACATAATTTGTTTAGTGGCAAATATTCTAATTGAAATATAGTATTGTTTTAGGCTCGTCAGATATACTTACAGAAAATATGTTCATACCAGAAGTTATGGTCTTAATGCTTATTTAATTGTAACCTGAAGTTGTGATACTATTTTTTTATGACCCGAAGTCATAGACATTTTTTATTCGATCTGCAGAATAGCTCTTTACTCAAGATCAACGTCAATTTTTCTGAGTTATTTATACGTTGCTTATAAAATAATATTTTCACACCTGAAGTTGTGAACTACATGATTATTTGATCGTAGCTTAAAGTTATGACACTATTTTTAATGACCTGAAGTCATAACGTATCAAGATTAGATCTCCGAAAGAAATGTCTAAAATGCCTAAAATGCTTGTTATTATCGAGCCTCCTGAAGAGGTAGTGTTATATGTTTTTAAAAATTTATGTTACTTTTATGCATTTAAATTTTATGTACTTCATTTTATTTATTTATTTATTATGGATAAAAACGAATCTCCGGAAGAGGTTTCGTATTGGTTATAGACATTCATGTATAAAAATGTAGTTTGTTCCAGAATTAACAAATTACATGAAATCATTCATAACCCGCAGTTATGACTTTCATAACCTGAAGTTATGAATTATTATAAATAGTGATCTCATGCAGAGATTGCTAGAATTCAAATAATGATCTACCTTCCTGAAGAGGTCGTGTTCAGTTCTTTTCCTCTTTTACTTTAGTTTTATGTAATTTTTTTTTGCCACACTCTTGATTTTTATTGATTATTGATCAAAGTAAAATCTCCACAAGAGATTTTAAGTCCATTGTTTATGTTTGATATAAGGGACATAAGTTTGTATCGTACATGTAGTTACGGATTACATGATGTATTGATCATAACTTGCAGTTATGACACCTCCCCTGAATAAATATCTACAAATTTAATAATTGATCAATCCATCTGAAGATTATACGAAGATGTTCTTACTCCAAGATTATTTAGTGTACATACGCTATTTGCATGCGTGTAAAATCGTTTTCATACCAAAAGTTTTGAAAAACATGAAGATAATTATAACATGATATTATAAAGTTATGTCAAAAGATCTCCTTGAAGAAATAATTTGAACTCATCGAACCTGAAGTTTCGATTGCCTAAATTTTTTTTGATAAATTAAATTTTTTATAGTTTTATTCTTATTCTCCAATTATTGTTGTTATCTTAAAGTAAGAAACATAGATATCCTGAAGAGATATGTATAACATACGACGACAAGTATGAGAAGCAATTGATATTGCTAGCGGGTGTAAAATAAAAATATTTTACACTAGAAGTTGTGCAAGAAAGTTACAATTGTCAATAACTTAAAGTTATGACATATTATCAAAATAAATGTTTGATGTAAACTATTGCCATTGTTCATCACCGACTAACTCGACCCATTCCCTTAAGTGAATGGTAAGTGGATTCCCGAAAGCGAATCACTTTGTTATATTCGGTCGAAATCCACATGACTATAGAGGCGGTCATGGTTGTGATATGAAAATATCTAAAAGAGATTAAACTCGAGAAGATCTTTATTTGGAAATAAGAACCTCCGAAAGAAATTATTTGTCCACATTGATATTTGTTTGACACATTTTACGACCGATATCATGCAGTCATGAGGTGTATTATGAACTGAAGTCATAAAGTTTTGATAGATGTGAAAGTATATTTTCATAGATTCATTGAACTTCAGTTCAGTTCAGAAAATAAAACACTTCTACAAAAAGCCAGAATTCCCACAGTGTACCAGAAGTACAACTCATTCTGTTACCATAAGCCACACATAAGAAAGGCTTAAGCGATTATGAATTGATGAGTATGAGCTTGTTGTCTTGATCATCGCACATATGAGTCTTCTTCAAAGAAGAGGATTTTTTATGGCTTATCCATGATATAAGTATACAACCATGATATGAGTATACTCTTAAAAGCAGTTGATATTGATTATGTCGTATTTAATGCCAGAAGTTGTGAAATACATGTTATGATTAAGAGTTATAGCACATTATCATATCTCAAAGATATATCGTATTGTCAAATGGAAGCTCCTGTAGAGTAATGCGAAAGATTTAATGATCAACATTATGATAAGTTGGCCACAGTTTGAGAAATGGAATTTGTGCATTTCCATAAGCAAATGTCAGCTCAACAATATATGTTTTAAACAAATAGTGACACATTCCTTGAAGTGAACAAATCTATGTTGTCACAATAATTGGCGCAGTCATGGACTTAGCTGCCATTATATGCACGTTCATTGAAGTGCATCTTTATGGTTTCTCTGAAAGAGGAAGACTACATAAAATAGGGGAAGAAAAATGCACCAGTAGTTGCAAAAATAGCATGCCCTATGAAATGTGTTGTGTTCTGAAGATTTATTTATCGGGTTATTTCAGAAGCTTCTAGCTCCTTAACAGATATAGAGCTATGAATCCATTAATAAAATTTTAAGTTATTTAGAGAAAAGAGCATTCTCTACGAAGATATCATTACGAGGGATCAAATATGGCTTGATGGGTTACATCGCCAAACTAGCGCCGAGTTGATGCGTTGTGTTTTTGTATCAATTCGCAAGAAAATATTCAAAATTGTAGTCAAGCCCCTGAAGTGGGTTTGATGTTATGTTGCTATTATAATGGATATTTTTTAATGACGTAAAGTCTCTCAAATGTCCCACCAAGATTGACCCACATTCCCATAAGTGAATTCTATTATTCTATATGGTACAAATAGTCTACAAGATAGTGGGCTAAGTTATGGTTGTGGATAGAAATAGTCATTGAAAATCTCTAAAAAAGATGAGCTATATCAATCAACCCTTGCAGAGGTTTGGATGTTATCAATCACACATTTAGAAATATATATATGAAGGAGTGTACAATATGCAGAATACATGGTCAATACTCTAGAAGGGGGGGGGGTTGAATAGAGTATGCCCACTTTCGCTACGCTTGCAAGAAGAGTGGTTTAAAAAGATTTGTATTGAGTAAAGAGTATTTCAATGGATTGAAAAGAGTTTCAAGTCCTTGGAATAAAAACAACTGTTGTAGAAATGCTAAGTCTATTTGAAGACCTTGAAATGAGTTTCAAACCCTTGAAATAAAACATGTTTTGTTTGCTGCAAATAAGATAAGTATAGAACTGAAAATTAAATGCAAAAGACACAAGATCTTTTAATATGCCTTTACGGATGCAGGAGTATTATTTTCTGGACTCTCAGAAACTTCCTCCTCTAGAATGTACAGTCTTTTTTCTTGCTTGAGAAAGATTCTCAAGTTCCTATACCATTCCAGAAAGTTTGTTCCAGAAAACTTGTCCTTCTCAAGGACATATCGTAGGGATTGTGATGAATTCGATGAATTGGTTCCCATTGAAATTCTACAAAATGAGAAATATACAAATTTTAGTATTTTGTGAACAAATAACTAGATTTAATAATGGCTAGATTATTAAACATAGCTCCCACTATTTTTATCGGATTAATAACCATCCATATTAATGAGGAAAATATCATTATATTTTCTAGTGGTCCAAGATCTATACTTCACTTCATTGAGCTTGCTTTGGAAAGTCACCCAAAAATAGCTATTTAGGTAGGAATAATTCCATCTGCATCCTGTGCAACTTTTGGTTCAATTGGGCAAATAACTCCTTATTTATCTATCCCATAGATAATCTCAATTGTTTGCCTTTAGGCTTTCAATCCAACTAACCTAGCCCAGTTGCGTCCAACCTCTTACTTCAACAATCGCACATTACTAGCTTGTGCCGTCGAAACACATCATGATGAATCATGTCGCCTTGCTTTGGCAAGCCCGAACTTGATAAAGCCTAATAACGATGAGTATTAAATTTAGGGATTTGCAATTGATTTGCTGATCCAAATCAACTGATCTACTTATTTGGGTTTGGCAATTCCATATTTCACTTAATTGGTTTGTTACCAATTTTCATGCATCATCCATACACCAACAATAACTAACAAGAAGATAAATAAACAACCACAAACAAAAATAAACGTGATGTGGATATGGCCATCTAAACTAAGATATTCCCACGCCAATGAGAATATCTATAAGCCCTAAAAATATAGCAAGCTCATCTCCATGTGCCTCCATCTTTTAGTCCATGCTCCTTTAGCTTCACTACAGGTTTTTTCTCTTAAAACGACGTTTAAAAACCGTCGTTTTTATACTGAAAACCGTTGTTTTTTACAAAAATGACGGAAAACATGACCGCCGTATCGAACGACGTTGTTTATAGTCAAACAGCGGCCAGGTGGCGTCGTATTTATAAAAACGACGGTTACGTAATAAGCGTCGTATTGAAGTCCTTAACGACAGAAGCTTTGGCCGTCGTATTTTTAGTTTAAAAAACGGTCGACACTTACCGTCGTATTTATCAAAACGGCGGATACTTTAAAGTGCTGTTTACTGTTGTACGACGGTTAGTACAAACCAAAATATTTTTAAAAACAACCGAATTCTATCAAACCTACTGTACCAGTTTCGTAGTTGCATCTCCAATTTCACACAGTCAAACTACAATTCACATTCATCTAATTTCACACAATATAACCAAAATGACATTCATCATTCTTGAAACTCAATTCCTCATTTAACATTTAAATTTCACAAAAAATACAAATCAGTCTTCATATCATATGCTCAACAAACCAAGCTCATGTCCTTGAATATCATCCCTTACTACTTGGCTTACCTACTACAAAATATGAAAACTTCCCTTCGATCAACTCTTTCGATGTTTGCTTCCTCGTTTCACTTTGTATATACTTGAAGGTGTAAAACAAAGAGAGTGAAGGAAAGAAATTAATACGTGGTCCAGTAATTCTGAATGTTTTTATAAAATGCAAAGAGACAATAGCAATGATCTACATGATTTATATGTTGCTCTGGGATGATTAAGTGCTCCAACTATTTAAATTTTGAAGTGTCTGGGATTGGATTTATTTCATTGAAACCTTCCATGTACCTGCCAACCTTTCACTTTTCGCTCCACTTCTTCCAGTGATTAAGGCATGATGCAATGAACCTAACCTAACTAGATGCTTATATTTTGACGAATATTGAAGGATATGCTTCTGATTATCATGTTTAGTAGATGCAAAAGTTGTAACCGTAAACAACTAAAAGCAGTTAAACAATGATCGTCTGAGATTATGCAATTTTCCAACCTGACAATATAATATTGCAGTAGTGAAGGTGCGGTTCAAACCCTAAATATCTTGCCAGGGTAGGTAAGTGTAGGCAATTGAATTGGATTTGACTGAGAATAATCACATACTAATTATCTGCTCAACCTTTTCATGCAACAGGCCTACAATATTAAACATTTACAAACAGTACACTTGGAGGTCGGTAAATTCAGACCCCAAACACCTCACTCTACCATTAATTTTCATGTATTAAGGAGTTAAGGTTCTTCAAACTTTTATAGCTCTAAAACAGACATGTTTTTATTTTAACTTTGGATTGTTGCCTCTTATATAGTCCTCGGATCAGATTGAGGAGAGTAGGAGATAAGAATACACAGTTAAAAGTATTCAAGGGACAAAGTGAAATATATATACCTACAAGGCTGTAACTGATGCTCTCCAATACGCTCTTCTTCAAACGATCAATCAGCCTCTTCATATAGACAGACGCACTTGAATCCAAATAGCTACCCTTCGCTAAGAAAAGGCTTCAACATGAGTCACCCTACAAGAATGAAATCAATTCCTCTGAGAAGTTCTTGGTCCAACAAAGGAGACTGGATAAGAGCTGATAAAGGACGATTATTTCCAACACATAAGATATTAGGTTGTGATTGGAACCAAGCATATTGAGATAAAGTACCACTTCATTAGGGAAGTAGTAGCTAAAGGAGATATCACTCTAGAGCATATTCCTACGAATCAGATGTTAGATGATCCAATGACCAAGCCTCTTCTTAAGGCTACTTTTGTTGGTCATACTAGGAGTATAGGGTTAGGCAAATGGAACTAGGTGTCAGAATGATTAGACGTTTTGAGACATTGATTAATTGGATATTAGGAATGGATTTGTTATTTATGCTGCATGTTGTTTGATACGTGTATGATATGTTACATTTCCTGTACTAGCTTAGAGCATGTCACGCAGACACTAGGTCGGCTCACTCACACGAGAGACCGCCTTCGCAATATCCTTGATATGTCTAAGTGTGGCGGAAGATGAGATAGAATCCCGATAAGCGCTGAAAGCCTGCGATATGATGTGAGATGCCAATCATACGAGCATATGGCCTATGATAAGAGCTAGATGTCTATCAGTAGAGCTAGGATCCTGTCAGACAGATTCAACTGTCGCATTGGAAATAAGTTCCAAGGTGAGGTTGGTTATGGCCAATCGAACATGGTTATTAAACCGAACCATGCATAGTCTGTGTAGAGAAAGCCAGATGCGAGAGCTGATAATTGTTCACAATAGTGTGACTTCGCAGCACTCGGGCTGGACATCTGCATAGTGGTCCATTGCAAGGATAAGACATGCGCTCTGATCAGAGTCTAAATACTATGGCGCATATTCCCCCTTGAATAACGCGCGCTTATGAGTGACCATGAGGTGATGAGTAGAATTAGTCCTTGGGATTCCTCATCGTGTGAGCCTCGTCGATCATATAAAGATGATTGACACTGTATACCCTTTGTACTTACGTCTGTGTCATGAGGAGACGGGTCGGTGGTGCTACTTTGGCGTGACACCTTACGGCTATGGATGATTCGGCCTTCCGGACACTGCTGGGAAAGCAGCTGAGCCGAATCTGGGTGACACATGTATGTAAGGAAAGATTCTCGTTGCATCGCTCTTTATTATCTTCATTGGGCCCACCTGCAAGATCTTATGGGATCATGTAGGATATGAAAATATAAAGGAGATGTGGACTCATTGGAGCATGGCCTTCGGGACAAGGCAGGTGCTCATGATCCACGAGATGACAATCGGAGGAATCTGGGGAATACGAGAGTTACGGAGAGCATTATCAATGTTATATGTTTTAAGGCTGCCTTCCTGCGCTGGCTATACGAGTTTGGTATGTGGATCTCCCGAGAGGGTGCCTTCCCATGCTGGCTATACGAGTTTGGTGTACGGATCTCCCGAAATGCAGGTACTCTCACCGGTCACACGCCACGGCCACACAATACTCTTTTGTAGATGATAGATAGTTGGAGATTGATGGAGACTAGATGGATTGTGCAACCCCACTGTGCGAGTAGGAGATGTTAGCAATTGGTGCGCCCATGTGGGGGTGCCCAATGAAATTATCATAAACTTATGGGGTTAGTTGCACTAATGCACAAACTAGAGGGGTTAGTAGCTAAGGCTCAAACCCTAGGGGTTTATGTGCAAACCTAGGAGAAGTTTTATCTATATAAGGAGGCAGCCTCTTACATATTATATTGCTATTCCAGAGAATAAAGTTACTCTGTCTAGATTCGTACTAGTTTTAGAGAACCCTAGTCTCTCTCCAACTTCATCCAAGGAGGTGGAACGTGGTGTGGAACAAAGTGTTCGTCCTCGAGATTCACACTTGATTGGTGGGAGCAACATCAAGAAGGAGGGGTGACCCGGGTGGCCAATTGGTCATCCCGTTATCCCCTGACCTTAGGGTTTTTCATACACCCATTTCATCCCAATTGCCCCCAATTAGAAAGGGTCGTAGTCATACGCCGGACGACAAAAAGCTGGAAGTTGATAGGGGCGGGGTCTTTTGCGATTATAGGTTTATTTTGGCGACTGCCCAGGGTTTTTAAAGATCGAACCCTAGGATTAATAGAGGTGTCCAGGCCGAGAGAATCTTTCCACTTGAGGGAGTGCCTGAGGACCTACAAAAGGTCGCGAAGACCGAAAACTTTGCGGGGTGGATGGAGTTAGTGAAAACGAAAGCCAGTTCTGTACTGACTCGTGAGATTTATGCAAATGCGAGACACACCGATGAGGGTGAGACATCTAGTCTCAATGACCCTCGTGTGATTTATTGTCGTCGGCACTGGCTATTTTTGTCTTCTGAGCGCATCGCCGCAGCACTTAAGTGGCCCCCGTTGACAGAGCCCTGTCAATTTAAGATTTATCTGCAGAAAGACCAGCAGACTGGGATAGGTCTAAAACTAATATCAGACATTGGAAGATCCCAGTCGGAAACTTGCTGCCTAAACCAAGGTGGCTCGTTGAGATTTTGGAGTCATGGGTGTTGGGAGTTTCAACTCAAAATTTTGTTGACTTTGAGGTGTGTCTCATGGCTCTTTGTCTATCCAGGGGGCATCGGATAGACATTCCTAGGCGGATCTTCCTATATTTGCACGAAAGGTATGAATCGAAAAATAGGAAGTCTGCGGGCCATAGTTTCTTACTCATGTGTTTAACTAATGATTGCGGGGCCAGCGTGCCTAAGGATGAGCGAGACCTCAAACCCAAGGCTCCAAGACACTTTGACAAAATCCCGGACCCGCTCAAAGATGTAGTTGTGATGGAGGGGGGGACTAGTTCTAGACCTCCTAAAGGAAAGGCTAAGAAAATAGCCTCTTCCTCGCGTGCAGCTCCTACGCCTCCAGCTCCTACTCCTTCAGCTCCTACTCCTCCCGTTCCACCTCAGCCTGTACCTCCACCTGTCATTGACCCTGGCCAGCCGAGTGTGAGCTTGGCGGACTTGATAGCCGAGTTGAGATTGACCAGGACGATGACCTTCACATCCCAGGGTCGGTTCCGTGACTATGTTGCTGACATGAGTGCTAGGCAGTTTGAGCATCATCGCAGTAGCATGCGTAACTTAGGACAGGGACTACGTCAGGTGAGTCTGCATCAGCACCGTCAGGACCAGTGGTTAGAGGCATTGGCCACTTATGTGGGATTCCCGAGAGATCAGTGGCCTAGTGGCCAAGAGACCTACCCTGGTGCCTACGAGTACCATTCGGATGCCTATTCCGGAGATCGGGACCAGGACGACGAGGATTCATCCGAGTAGACTTACCACCCCCTGCATTTGAATTCTGAGTCTTTTCGCTTGACCTATGCATTCGTTGAGGACAACGAAGCGTTCAAGTGTGGGGGGGGGGGGGGGTTCTCAGCCTTTATTAGCCAAGTCCGTGTCTGCATTCACCAGTTACATATTGGTTGTTTGTGTCGTATTGTGAGTCAGTATTTGTAGTCCAGGTCGTGTTTATATATATTGTGTGTGTCGTATTGTGAGTAGTTGATGTTTGCATATTAGTATAGCTTGTATGCACGTTTTATTTAATTGAGTCCACCTACCCGAGTTGAGTCATTTTCGAGTCTTCTTTCGAGTCGGCCCATGCATATAGAGTAGGAATTATATATATGAAGAAAAAAAATTAAAAAGAAATCTGAAAATTGAGAAAGGGCAATCAAAAGAAGCTTGAATTTGGAAAATCGAGGAGTGTGAGAACTTTAGGCA
This sequence comes from Linanthus parryae, assembly GCA_023055425.1. Lineage (NCBI taxonomy): Eukaryota > Viridiplantae > Streptophyta > Magnoliopsida > Ericales > Polemoniaceae > Linanthus > Linanthus parryae. The sequence goes on along the minus strand of JALGPY010000011.1, from coordinate 24,872,216 downwards.
TAGGGTATGACGTGTGACGGAGAATGACAATTTGAGTTCCCCTTAGTATGTATAGAGAGACTTCCTTTACGGGAACACCTGCCTATTTTACGACACTTAAATGATTTTCAAATCTAAAGTGTGTGCCTTGTTTTCTTACAAGAGTTGAGCTAGGTGTGAGCTAAACAAGCCGAACATTCATGTGTACGTCTTAGGTAGTCGCCAACCCGCCTCGTAGTGGCACACAGAACAGCTGTGCGAGGTGTGTATTAGAGCACTCACTGCTTATAGAACTTACATTGTAGGACCACTAGTAAACCCTGTTTTGAACCGTGGATTCTTTGATAACCTCTGGACTTAGGGTGACGATTCTTGGCATTCATCATTGATTGGTTAGAATCACCGCTTTAGTGCGTCACGAGGGTGTTTGTAGTTGAGGGGGTTCGAGGAGGGAGTACTTCATGATATACTTGTGTGAGTCTTACATATCGCATCTACGTCATTTATGATTATTGAGGGGAATGCGAGGGTGAGTGAGAGCAGGCTTGCGCACTTCGGTGTGGCGGTGTTCCATGTCATTACACCATGGACACAATTGTGGAGAGCCCTGAGTGCGTGACATCGAATACGCACAAATTGGGTTGGGTGATTTAATTGATGGATCGTGATAAGGATCGTTTCTTTTCATGATCTTGGTGTAGGAGGATCGGTTGGATTAAGCACGAGACTTACATTGTTTTGATTACTTGAGAAGGGACATGGGTATATTCTAGTGTGGGGATGTCGACTTTTGACTACGGACATAGAGATTGAGCTTTTGACGACTCCATCCCCATACATGTACTTGGATTTGTTTGCGGCTTTGTTTGGTGGCACCGTGTATTTCATTGAGTTAGGGGGAGATGGATTTTACTTGTGATATATATTCATTGGATTTTTTACTTCCTCCCCTTAACGTTTTTGGTTGGCTTGACACTTGGAAGACCACTCGAGATATACATGTAGAAGTTGTGTTTTTGGATATTGAGAGATTTAAAAAAAAAAAAACACAGGAAAAAAAAGAAAAAAAAAGAGAGAAAAAAAAGGAGAGATGAAATAAAGGAATAAAGTTTGAGCTTAATGAAGACCGAGTGGTGGAAGCAACTATTTCATTGACGCGGATGTTCATTTTATGCATGTTTCACGACGGTGGCCACGGAAATCGTTATTGTACCGGGGTTTGAGGGGATCGAGGGCCGGAGAAGGTGAGTTTCGGGTTGCGGTTCCTATCATCGTGGTGAGGGTGTGTGAGATGTGGGTTTTAACGTGAGAATGTGACGCTTAGGACTTGTTACTACATGATTATCCTTTTGTCCCTAAGCCTCTACATTCTAACCCATTAGCGGAATAGGAGCTCGGACCTTGAATGTGGCTTAGCCTAGCGTAGCCTCTTATTTATCGGCACACGCGAAGAGGTATGTTATTCTTACACTTAGTAAAGCTAGGCTTTCTATACTAACTAAGGGAAATTCTTGTTGTCAAGTTTAGTTGCAATTCATACCTCGTTCCTAGATTCTTCATCACTCCATGAGAACCGGTTTAAGCTAATTGAGATTGCCCGATCTCGCCTAAAAAGATATTTTGTGTATATATGTGTTTAGTAGGATCGAGTCATATAATTGCATTGCATCATATTGTTGCATCGTTGAGTCTTGTATTGAGTTGTCGTGTGTATTGAGTCGGCTAATTGAGGTTAGTATGCAATTGGTAAGTTGAAAAGTATGCAATGGTCTTGGTTGGAATAGTTGACTCGAGAGGTGAGATGAGAGGAGGATGGTTCGGATGATTTTTGATAGTTTGTGATTTGGATTGTTGCTCGGGACGCGCTGTAACGACCCTATTTTCTCCGTTCATGCATTTTCCTGTTAATTGTCTCTTTGTCTAGCTGTGACTTCCAATAAAGACCGCTAGGTCCTACTACCGCGTTCGAGCTTCGATGACGAAGCTTAGTCCAAGGAGGGAAGGATGTAACAACCCGTATGTTACTCTAGGGCTATTTAATTAATTTTGTATGACGAAATTATTGTTGGAGAATGTGAGATCGTATAGTTTGATATTAGGATTAGTCGTAATACGACACTGTAGATATTACGCGTGATTTGATTTCGTAAGTGATTAACTGTTTGTTTTTATAATTATTTTGAAACCAGTAATTATTGTTACAAATTACTTTTAAACAAATTACTTTTATTTTGAATAATATGTTAATTGTAAATTTTAATAAGTCGTTTAGTAACCTTTTTTTATTAAAAAGAAAAATGTTTAGGGGTTTTCTCAAGATAAACATTTGAACTTTTATGAAACATATCAGTCGAACTTAATTTACTAGAGAAATTCATTTTTCTATACTAGTTAAATTATATTTAACAATCAATTTTATTTTGTCAGCAGACGTTTTGTTTTTATCATTCAAAGTTTAGTTTTTCAGTCAAAATCGTTTTATGTATTTGTTATCGTATTAGTTGTTGTATTGTGTGTAAGACCTTCGTCGCGTTTTTTTTAAAACGTTCGTCGCGTGTTAATTTTCGTTGCGTTTTTACCCACTTTTCACGTGTCGACCCACCACGTAGTTTGGTGACCCAGCCACACCGAATCTCTTTCTCTCTTCCATCACTTCTCATCTTTTCTTCTACTGCTTTCCCCTGCTTCAGCCACCGACCAGCCTCGTTCCGTACCTCCTCCAACTGCAACAACCACGCTCGGCGTGCTCTTCTTCACCAGCTAGCTAGCCTAGCATCTCAATTCCCATCAGCCCTCACCCTACCTCCCTCTCTTCTATTTCTCCCCTTCATCTTCTTCACCTTCCTCACCTCCAACTCTCCCTGCTCTGTTTTGCCGAGAAACAACCGGTCACCACGAACACCGAACACCACCACTTCCGCCTCTCTATTTCAGCACCGAAACCCAACAACAACAACAAAAAACTCTCCATCCATCTCTCTCTTCCTGTTTTGCCGAACAAAGGAAAACCCACCACCACCTCACACCGCTGCTGCCACCTCCATTCACCGCATCACCACCACCTAAACCGGGCACATCACAATCTCCACCACCCATCAAATCCACCACCTCCAATCTCCACGACAACACCACCACCAACACCCTCCTTCAACCATCACCAAGCCTTCAATTCACCCTCCTATTTTCACCCGAAGGAAAACTCACCTGAAACAGAGCACCACTACCGCCAACACCACTGCCATCACCACCTCAACCTCTGCTCCACCTCTCCGCCTCTCATTCCCACCACTCTCTCTCCCTTTCTCTGGTTTTACCGAACCAAGAAACAGCCCCCCACCATCAACCACCGAACCCACCAAACACCACCACCACCGTCGGCATCATCACCATTACCGGCACCACCACGTGTAACTCCCCTTTCACTTACTCTCTGCCCCCTCTCTCACTCTCTGTGAGCTCGAAGAAGCAAGAACGACCAGTAGCCGAAGCAGCAGTAGCAGCGACCCAACCCAACGTCGCCGCCGTCACCATTGTTTCTGGCGACGAGGTCGGGCCCAACCAACCGGGCTATACCCAGCCCGTTTCCCCACTCTCTTCGCGTTCCCCAGCTCCCGAGGAGCACAAAGAGCCTCCTGAGCCAAGCCCGAAGGCAGCTGGAGCAGCCCCTTCGATCACTGCCGCGGCCGCCGTCGAAACGAGCTCGACCCGCCTCGTTTCTTCGCCGATTCTACTCTTTCTTCATATGGGTAAGCTCTAAATCTTCTCACCGTTCTTTATTGATTGTCGAAATTCGATTTTGAAAGCTTGAATTGAAGTTGTGTTTTGGAGAAGATGGCGTGAGTGAGAGAAAGTTTTGTTTTAGGGGTTATTTGTGTTCAATCCAAAACGTTGAGGGTATTGTGAGGAAGATTCTGGATCTGTTATTCTTGAAGTAGGGGTGCTTGATGTATTTTATAGAATTTGCATTTTTTTGGTTATATTTACATTTTTGTTTATTCAGTTTAAATGACTAAATAAAGTTAATTAAATAATTTTCATCAGAAATTAGTGAAAATAAATACTTTTGTAATATAAAATAAAAAGATAAACTTTCATGAATTAGAAATTTGTTACAATTAAATATTTATAATTACTTCATGAAAAATAAGTTAATAAAATATATTTTTGTATACGTTTAAATATATATACTCAACAAATATTATTTTGCTTAAAATATAAATGAAATCTATATTTTATTTTACTTCATATACTATTGGAATTACAATAAGTTGTAAAGTTGAATTCTATTTTATCAATACATAAATTTGTTTAATTAAATAGCTTTATATTCTTAAAATTTAATGTTTAATTTTCTAAATTGTTTTGGAGATTCATGTTTGGTAGTCGATATATAATTTGCTTTCATAATATAACTAGGTGGCTATAATTACTTAGAGCTTTCGCTTGCATTCAAATAGGACACGTGCATCGTCATACGTTGTAAACCAAACTTGTTTGTGATTAGGACTATTTGTGTTTGTTTGTAGAGTCTCACTTCGTAGAACCAGGCGTTGTCTACCTGTAGTGCAACTTGCGTATCTTCGGCTCTCACGGTGCGTATCCATGCTTAGCCTTGCGTGCTTATCTCCCTTCGTGTCAAAATGTGATTTTATTTCATGTCTCAAAATATACATGTGAGTATTCATGCTTAGTCTCGTGTGCTTATCTTCTTTCGTGTCAAAACGTGATTTATGTCTTGTCTCAAAATATATGCTTAGTTTTGCGCGCCAATTCATTTCATGTGAAATACTTGATTTATTTGGAAATAATTGCCGCACGTTATTTCGAAGTTTCTAAACTTGTCGTACTTGCTTTTAAATCGTCACTTTACTACTCGTCTTCAAATCGAAAAACTGATTGTTCAACTCACTGTCAGAATTCATTAACAAAGTAAAATGAAATATCGCATGTACCGGAACCAGTTGGTTGTTACTTGGAATCCCCTTAGTTGGCTTTAATTTTTCTCTCAGATGGCACGACTCTTCGCCTAGTATAGATTATTATTATAGTGGGGGCGGGAAAGGTTTTCCATAACTCCAGGCACGGAGGAAAGGTTTTCTCTCTTGTTGTCGTCTTACATCGGGAAAAGTTTTCCCAAACTGTGACGTAGTTTATTATTATAGTGGGGGCGGGAAAGGTTTTCCATAACGCCAGGCACGGAGGAAAGGTTTTCTCTCTCGTTGTCGTCCTACGCTGGGAAGGTTTCCCCGGGACAGGTTTTCCCAATTCTTGATCTAGATATCCGATCTGAGATTATATACTTCACCCTGGTCTCCCCTGGTTACTGCGACGTAATAATATGAATTATTTATTTTCACGTTTGGAAACGTGTGAATATCTTAATAAACAAATTTGCTACTCATATTAACTATCAGTTTAGAAACAACAACTTTTGGAGGACTCTGATAATCGTCACTTCTACTTGTACTTATGTTTCGGAAAACGATTCAAGTGTTTAGTCTTATGTTTATACTTATACTCTGTTACTGTTTAAACTATGTCAAATGTAAACCCGGTAACCTTTCTTAGCCACTCTGTTTTACATGCTAAGGTGTTTATTCACTCAGTTTTTATTGATACTCGAAAAACTGCGTCCTTGTTTCTTTTAAATTCCCCGCAGGTTTATGATTGGTTTCTTGGGGTAAAGCGCTGGGATCACGAACACGTTCTCTCATGCAAACAGTAGAGTTTAGTAATTAACCGGAGAGCTCACTTTTGATGTAAACTATTTTGTTAGACTTTGTGTCCAGTTTGGAACCAGTCACGAACATTGTAAATTTTTATCGTAATGAATCAGTAGGTGGATGTTTCCTTTCACTTATTTTTGGTTACCACTCCTTGTACGAAAGGGTAAAATCCCCTGTACGGAGGGCACCAACCGGTTTCCGGCTCCTCTGGAAATCGGGGGTGTTACAGTTGGTATCAGAGCAGTGACATCTAGTAGGATTGTAGGGAGAAAACACTTAAAACTAAGATTTTTGAAAGTAACTAAAGCTAATTTTGAACTTGAAGTTGAAATCGGTAGGGCAAGACAAACTGAGAAGTAAAATCTGAATAAGTCGGGGATTTTGGGTTATGTCTCTTGTTTATCCTCGCATGCCGAACTGATATGTGTTACTTGTCTTTACTTTCATTCCATTTTCAAGCCTTAGTGCTTATACATGTTCGAATGACCAGTGACTGACTAGGGTATTTCCCGCCCACCCTCATCCTTGGTTTTGAAATACTATATCCTACACTTATGTGTGTTCTTTCTTACACGAATTAAGGGTGTTTTACCTCGCTTTGTGCTGATTTCTGAGTGTTCAATCGCACTTCGCTATATGCTTCGTAACTTGTGAAAATTTTATTCTCAAATTTCGTGAATTTGGACGAGTCTATTATATGATTAATTGCTATTGCGTATGTGTTTATATAATGTCCTCTTGCACGGTTAGAACCTTTCTTGTGCGCATCGATTCATATCCTTCCAGTTGTCATACCCTGCCCTTCAAATCGATAGGCTTTAGTATAAAACGCTCGTCTGATAGGCTATCCTGGTAAGGTGCCAAAAGCAATGTGCCAACCGAAATGGAAGGAAGCAACTCAATGCAACGTCCAAAGGTCAGGCGGATAGATCCTTCGATGAATCAAATAGAGGGGGAAGCAGCATGCAACATGGAGACGAATACGCTGCCTATCCACGATCACCCTACATTTCACTTCGTATTAGAAACCGTAACGACTAATAGAAACCTTTCGAGATTCGAGGACGAAGCTCACTACTAAGTGGGGGAAGATGTAACGACCCTATTTTCTCCGTGCATGCATTTGCCTGTTAATTGTCTCTTTGTCTAGCTGTGACTTCCAATAAAGACAGCTAAGTCCTAGTACCGCGTTCGAGCTTCGAGGACGAAGCTTAGTCCAAGGAGGGAAGGATGTAACAACCCGTATGTTACTCTAGGGCTATTTAATTAATTTTGTATGACGAAGTTATTGTTGGAGAATGTGAGATCGTATAGTTTGATATTAGATATAGTCGTAATACGACACTGTAGATATTACGCGTGATTTGATTTCGTAAGTGATTAACTGTTTGTTTTTATAATTATTTTGAAAACAGTAATTATTGTTACAAATTACTTTTAAACAAATTACTTTTATTTTGAATAATATGTTAATTGTAAATTTTAATAAGTCGTTTAGTAACCTTTTTTTTTATTAAAAAGAAAAATGTTTAGGAGTTTTCTCAAGATAAACATTTGAACTTTTATGAAACATATCAGTCGAACTTAATTTACTAGAGAAATTCATTTTTCTATACTAGTTAAATTATATTTAACAATCAAATTTATTTTGTCAGTAAACGTTTTGTTTTTATCATTCAAAGTTTAGTTTTTCAGTCAAAATCGTTTTATGTATTTGTTATCGTATGAGTTGTGTATTGTGTGTTAGACCTTCGTCGCGTTTTTTTTAAAACGTTCGCCGCATGTTAATTTTTGTTGCGTTTTTACCCACTTTTCACGTGTCGAACCACCGCGTAGTTTGGTGACCCAGCCACACCGAATCTCTTTCTCTCTTCCATCACTTCTCATCTTTGCTTCTACTGCTTTCCCCTGCTTCAGCCACCGACCAGCCTCGTTCCGTACCTCCTCCAACTGCAACAACCACGCTCGGCGTGCTCTTCTTCACCAGCTAGCTAGCCTAGCATCTCAATTCCCATCAGCCCTCACCCTACCTCCCTCTCTTCTATTTCTCCCCTTCATCTTCTTCACCTTCGTCACCTCCAACTCTCCCTGCTCTGTTTTGCCGAGAAACAACCGGTCACCACCAACACCGAACACCACCACTTCCGCCTCTCTATTTCAGCACCGAAACCTAACAACAACAACAACAAACTCTCCATCCATCTCTCTCTTCCTATTTTGCCGAACAAAGGAAAACCCACCACCACCTCACACCGCTGCTGCCACCTCCATTCACCGCATCACCACCACCTAAACCGGGCACATCACAATCACCACCACCCATCAAATCCACCACCTCCAATCTCCACGACATCACCACCACCAACACCCTCCTTCAACCATCACCAAGCCTTCAATTCACCCCCCTATTTTCACCCGAAGGAAAACTCACCTGAAACAGAGCACCACTACCGCCAACACCACTGCCATCACCACCTCAACCTCTGCTCCACCTCTCCGCCTCTCATCCCCACCACTCTCTCTCCCTTTTTCTGGTTTTACCGAACCAAGAAACAGCCCCCCACCATCAACCACCGAACCCACCAAACACCACCACCTCCGTCGGCATCATCACCATTACCGGTACCACCACCTGTAACTCCCCTTTCACTTACTCTCTGCCCCCTCTCTCACTCTTTGTGAGCTCGAAGAAGCAAGAACGACGAGTAGCCGAAGCAGCAGTAGCAGTGACCCAACCCAACGCCGCCGCCGTCACCATTGTTTCCGGCGACGAGGTCGGGCTCAACCAACCGGGCTATACCCAGCCCGTTTCCCCACTCTCTCCGCGTTCCCCAGCTCCCGAGGAGCACAAAGAGCCTCCTGAGCCAAGCCCGAAGGCAGCTGGAGCAGCCCCTTCGATCGCTGCCGCGGCCGCCGTCGAAACGAGCTCGACCCGCCTCGTTTCTTCGCCGATTCTACTCTTTCTTCATATGGGTATGCTCTAAATCTTCTCACCGTTCTTTATTGATCGTCGAAATTTCGATTTTGAAAGCTTAAATTGAAGTTGTGTTTTGGAGAAGATGGCGTGAGTGAGACAAAGTTTTTTTTTAGGGGTTATTTGTGTTCAATCCAAAACGTTGAGGGTATTGTGAGTAAGATTCTGGATCTGTTAATCTTGAAGTAGGGGTGCTTGATGTATTTTACAGAAACTGCATTTTTTTGGTTATATTTACATTTTTTTTTTATTTAGTTTAAATGACTAAATAAAGTAAATTAAATTATTTTCTTAAGAAATTAGTGAAAATAAATACTTTTGTAATATAAAATAAAAAGATAAACTTTCATGAATTAGAAATTTGTTACAATTAAATATTTATACTTAGTTCATAAAAAATAAGTTAATAAAATATATTTTTGTATACGTTTAAATATATATACTCAACAATTATTATTTTGCTTAAAATATAAATGAAATCTATATTTTGTTTTACTTCATATACTATTGGAATTACAATAAGTTGTAAAGTTTAATTCTATTTTATCAATACATAAATTTGTTTAATTAAATAGCTTTATATTCTTAAAATTTAATGTTTAATTTTCTAAAATTGTTTTGGAGATTCATGTTTGGTAGTCGATATATAATTTCCTTTCATAATATAACTAGGTGGCTATAATTACTTAGAGCTTTCGCTTGCATTCAAATAGGACACGTGCATCGTCATACGTTGTAAACCAAACTTGTTTGTGATTAGGACTATTTGTGTTTGTTTGTAGAGTCTCACTTCGTAGAACCAGGCGTTGTCTACCTGTAGTGCAACTTGCGTATCTTCGGCTCTCACGGTGAGTATCCAAGCTTAGCCTTGCGTGCTTATCTCCCTTCGTGTCAAAATGTGATTTTATTTCATGTCTCAAAATATACATGTGAGTATTCATGCTTAGTCTCGTGTTCTTATCTTCTTTCGTGTCAAAACTTGATTTATGTCTTGTCTCAAAATATATGCTTAGTTTTGCGCGCCAATTCATTTCATGTGAAATACTTGATTTATTTGAAAGTAATTGCCGCACGTTATTTCGAAGTTTCTAAACTTGTCGTACTTGCTTTTAAATCGTCACTTTACTACTCGTCTTCAAATCGAAAAACTGATTGTTCAACTCACTGTCAGAATTCATTAACAACGTAAAATGAAATATCGCATGTACCGGAACCAGTTGGTTGTTACTTGGAATCCCCTTAGTTGGCTTTAATTTTTCTCTCAGATGGCACGACTCTTCGCCTAGTATAGATTATTATTATAGTGGGGGCGGGAAAGGTTTTCCATAACGCCAGGCACGGAGGAAAGGTTTTCTCTCTTGTTGTCGTCCTACATCGGGAAAAGTTTTCCCAAACTGTGACGTAGTTTATTATTATAGTGGGGGCGGGAAAGGTTTTCCATAACGCCAGGCACGGAGGAAAGGTTTTCTCTCTCGTTGTCGTCCTACGCTGGGAAGGTTTCCCCGGGAAAGGTTTTCCCAATTCTTGATCTAGATATCCGATCTGAGAATATATACTTCACCCTGGTCTCCCCTGGTTACTGCGACGTAATAATATTAATTATTTCTTTTCACGTTTGGAAACGTGTGAATATCTCGATAAACAAATTTGCTACTCATATTAACTATCAGTTTAGAAACAACAACTTTTGGAGGACTCTGATAATCGTCACTTCTACTTGTACTTATGTTTCGGAAAACGATTCAAGTGTTTAGTCTTATGTTTATACTTATACTCTGTTACTGTTTAAACTATGTCAAATGTAAACCCGGTAACCTTTCTTAGCCACTCTGTTTTACATGCTAAGGTGTTTATTCACTCAGCTTTTATTGATACTCGAAAAACTGCGTCCTTGTTTCTTTTAAATTCCCCGCAGGTTTATGATTGGTTTCTTGGGGTAAAGCGCTGGGATCACGAACACGTTCTCTCATGCAAACAGTAGAGTTTAGTAATTAACCGGAGAGCTCACTTTTGATGTAAAATATTTTGTTAGACTTTGTGTCCAGTTTGGAACCAGTCACGAACATTGTAAATTTTTATCGTAATGAATCAGTAGGTGGATGTTTCCTTTCACTTGTTTTTGGTTACCACTCCTTGTACGAAAGGGTAAAATCCCCTGTACGGAGGGCACCAACCGGTTTCCGGCTCCTCTGGAAATCGGGGGTGTTACACGCGCAACGGGTAAGTGTGGGGATAGTTGATAACTCCATATTTGGAGTTATATTCGTATATGTTTCCTTACCGTTTTGCGTGTATTCCGATGCATTTTGATGGATTTTGGACCATTTCTTGCTAAAATTGGAGCATGTTGAGTCTTTGCATGTGAATAATGAGTCCGGGCACTTTTTGCGTTAATTTTGACTATATTTTATCACGTTTGATCTTCCGGTATGTTTCTCGTGTTGTGGTTTTCATGAACCGGGAGCTCGGGACGTGACATTGGAGCAAAAGTGAACTTCGGAAAAGTTGGAGGCTCAAAGGAATGCTCGGGAAGTGAAGACGACGGGAAAAAGAGCAAGAAGATGGAGTTTTGATGGTGGCTGCCCAGAAGTAATCGTACGATTATATGGAGGTAATCGTACGATTACCTCTTAGCCAAAATTTCATGCAGCAAGTAATCTTGTGAAGTAAACGCAGCAAGTAAACGCAGAAGTAAACGCAGCAAGTAATCGTACGATTGCATCAAGGTAATCGTACAATTACCTCTGCTGCCAGGATCAGATTTTTGGGGCAATTTTGCTATTTTGGCATAGTTTTGAGATGTTTGAGCCACGGAAGACTTAGGAAACATTGGGGAACGTGTTTGGTATCGGAAAACACATTGGGAGACGTGCTTGGAGAGCTTGGAGCTAGGTTGGAGAGCTTGGATCATCCGTTTGGCTTCTAATCTTCGTTTCTTCTCTAGTTTTTTATATTGGATCATGAAACTTTGTATATTGAACATGTTTATGCGTAGATAAACGCTTATTTTGGGATATCTCGTAGGAAACTAGGGTTTGATCACTACATATTGTGATTTATGGATTTGCTTGCATGCTTTCAAACTTAATTGAGGAAGTTTTATCTAGTTATGTGTATTTTACATCTTTCATCTATCGTTTCTATTAGTAGACGTATTAATAGGATTGTTTTAGGTTGTGAATGATAGAGGAATCTACATTCGTTGCCCGGAAACTTGAAATACACACTAGCCGTATCTAGGGTTGAGGAATCTTGCTAGTTAGCTAAGAACAAAGAGTAGAATTAATATCGTAATGCATGTTTGAACTTGAGTAGGCTAGAGGAATCAGTTATGAGATTTTAAGCATAGTTATTGGTTGAGACGTCTTCAATATATAATTGCTCGTTTAACTAGAACAACAACTCATCGTGTTAGTAGAACATAAATCCAACGTAGTGTGAAATACCTAGTGATCCGTAGAGATATCCTGATTTTGACGCATTTTGATGGATTTTGGACCGTTTCTTGCTAAAATTGGAGCATGTTGAGTCTTTGCATGTGAATGATCAGTCCGGGCACTTTTTGCGTTAATTTTGACTATATTTTATCACGTTTGATCTTCCGGTATGTTTCTCGTGTTGTGGTTTTCAGGAACCGGGAGCTCGAGACGTGACATTGGAGCAAAAGTGAACTTCGGAAAAGTTGGAGGCTCAAAGGAATGCTCGGGAAGTGAAGACGACGGGAAAAAGAGCAAGAAGATGGAGTTTTGATGGTGGCTGCCTAGAAGTAATCGTACGATTACATGGAGGTAATCGTACGATTACCCCTTAGCCAAAATTTCATGCAGCAAGTAATCTTGTGAAGTAAACGCAGCAAGTAAACGCAGCAAGTAATCGTACGATTACATCAAGGTAATCGTACGATTACCTCTGCTTCCAGGATCGGATTTTTGGGGAAATTTTTCTATTTAGGCAAAGTTTTGAGATGTTTGAGCCACGGAAGACTTAGGAAACGTTGGGGAACGTGTTTGGTATCAGAAAACACATTGGGAGACGTGCTTGGAGAGCTTGGAGCTAGGTTGGAGAGCTTGGATCATCCGTTTGGCTTCTAATCTTCGTTTCTTCTCTAGTTTTTGATATTGGATCATGAAACTTTGTATATTGAACAAGTTTATGCGTAGCTAAACGCTTATTTCGGGATATCTCGTAGGAAACTAGGGTTTGATCACTACATATTGTGATTTATGGATTTGCTTGCATGCTTTCAAGCTTAATTGAGGAAGTTTTATCTAGTTATGTGTATTTTACATCTTTCATCTATAGTTTCTATTAGTTGACGTATTAATAGGATTGTTTTATGTTGTGAATGATAGAGGAATCTACATTCGTTTCCCGGAAACTTGAAATACACACTAGTCGTATCTAGGGTTGAGGAATCTTGCTAGTTAGCTAAGAACAAAGAGTAGAATTAATATCGTAATGCATGTTTGAACTTGAGTAGGCTAGAGGAATCAGTTATGAGAGTTTAAGCATAGTTGTTGGTTGAGACATCTTCAATATAAAATTGCTCGTTTAACTAGAACAAAAACTCATCGTGTTAGTAGAACATAAATCCAACATAGTGTGAAATACCTAGTGATCCGTAGAGATATCCTGATTTTGACCAATTTTGAGAAACAACCAAATCAAATCGTGCTTATTAATCTTGCAATAATCTATTGAATTATTTGAGATACTTGTTATTTTAATTATTAGTAGAATTAGAAGCATACAACTCAACGCGCTTTGCCCACACAAAGACTAAATTTATTAGTTAATTTACACGAAGTCTCTTGGGTTCGACAACCCGGATTTCCGGAATATTATCACTACAACGAAAACTGTGCACTTGCAGTTGGAGCGTGTCAGTTGGATTAAGAAGGGCCTTTATGTAGTTAACAAGGAGTTGTTGGACTATATAAATGATGCTCTGGCTTCCTTCCCACAACGAATGGTCATAAAATAAGTGAGTGGGAGAGAAAGAAAGAGAGAGAGCACGACCACAAGGAGGCTGAAGCACCCCTGCGTCCGCCCCTACCCGTCGCCCACAAAGAGAGGGCCGATCCTCTCTTTGTTCCACGTTGCTTGATTCCTTCTTTCCATTTCCTCCGGTCCAAGGTATCACTAGGAGAAGGAAGATCTAGATCACACCTCTAGACGTGGATCAACTGTAGAGACGAGGACATTATTCTTCGTGTGATCTCTCTAACCAAAAGGTACACATCTTCTATGTCCTTCATCATCTTATGAATGTCTCTTCCTGTGATCCTTGATGGGATTTGAGTAGGAATTAAATTTTTGCTATTCCGCTGTGTTACCTAAGTCAAAACCCAACAGTGGTTTCAGATCCACAGGTCGTAGTGCATAACATGATTTTATATGTTACGATTTCAGTTTTACACACCGTTGTATTCATATTACGCGAAACTTAAATTAATTGGCATAGTAGATGCAAATTGAATTAGATTCAATATAAAAAAGACCTAATTTAACATTGGATGTGTAAATTGGTGAGTTTAATCACATATGGTGAATAATTGGGTTCTTGAAAATTAGGGTTCTTGGATACATAATTGGAAAAGGGGTTTTGAATTATAGAAACAATTATATGGAAACAACCAATCTTGGGCAACAAGGAAGGAAGGGGAAGGAGAATAGGGACGAAACCCTAGCCGTCCGGTCCCTCTTCCTTGCGCGCCAAGCAAGGCCACGGGTCACCTAGGCGTAGCCGGCCCAAGGTGGCGGGCGATGGTCCTTTGGGGTTCGGACTATGCTTAGGTCTGGTTGGACCCCTTGGACCGTTGTAACCCTAATTACCCAATTCAACTAAAATTGAAAAAGCGCGTTAAAAATTTGTTTTGACTGTATTATGTGCTTTGTTTCATGGTGGATGGATATGGCCTAGATTGATGATGTTTCGTGTTTGTTATGGTTTGGTTTACGGTCTGCGAGCTGATCAAATTAATGTAATTGTTAGTTAATTTTACGGCCTGCGAGCTGATCATCTTCCTCAACATGTGAGGCTTTATTTATTTATTATTCTAGATGTTAAGCTGGAATTATAAATATTTAGGTGATATCCAAGAGCATGGAGGAGAAGACCGGAGAACCAAAAAGTCAAAAGGCGACGAAGACTCCCTACCCTAGGCGCGCGGCTATGGTGGAGCACATGGAGATGAGCTTGTCACTTTAGAGCAAATAGATATTATCATTGGCTTGGTAATATCTTAGTCTAGGGGCCATATCCATGCCAAGTTTTTTTTTTCTTTTGTGGATGTTTATTATTTATGTCTTGTTATTTATTTTGTGTGTATGGCGATACTAGAAGAACGTTAACAAGATAAGTATAAAAAAATATGGTCTTTTATTTTGGATAGCCCAATCAAAATAAGTCAATCAGGTTGATGGGATCAACCAAACGAATAATGATTATTAAATCCCT
The DNA here is from genome assembly GCA_023055425.1 of Linanthus parryae. Lineage (NCBI taxonomy): Eukaryota > Viridiplantae > Streptophyta > Magnoliopsida > Ericales > Polemoniaceae > Linanthus > Linanthus parryae. Next base: position 24,857,077 of record JALGPY010000011.1, on the reverse strand, counting down.
CAAATAGAATATTGTGTTTTGCCTTCTCTTGCCTAAACACCCTTCATGATCAGGGTCTATTAAAGTCGGGCTTGCCATAGCAAGGCGATTTTAATTCACCATGATGTGTTGCGACGACAAAAGCTAGTAATGTGTGTATGTTGAAGCAAGAGGTTGGACGCAAGTGGGTAAGAATCAATAGGATTGATGAACCTAGAGGCATGACAATTAGGCGTTATCTAAAGGATAAAGAATAATGAGTTATTCACCTAATTGGACCAAGAGTTGCATAGGATGCAATTGGAATGGTTCCTACATAAATAAACCATTCTTGGTGACGAAGAAGTGAAATATGAATCTTGGACCTACTAGAAAATATACATGATATTTTCCGCATTAATGGTGAGGGCAATTAATACGAGAAAAAAAGTGGGAGCTATATTTAATGATCAAGCCATTATTGAATATAGTTAAATTGTTCAAAATACTAAAATGCACATTTCTCGTTTTGTAGAATTCCAAATGGCAAACAACAACGCATCGACTTCATCCCTACGATCTGTCCTTGAGAAGGAAAAACTGTCTGGAACAAATTTCCTTGACTGGTACAAAAACTTAAGGATTGTCCTTATGCAAGAAAATAAGTTGTACGTCTTGGACAGTCAAATTCCAGCACCACCCCAGATGTGTCTGTTCTACCAGATGTAAGGGCACGTCAGAAACATATTGATGATTCTAATGAAGTGACTTGCCTCATTCTCTGCACCATCACCTCTGAGCTTCAGAAGCAACACGAAAACATGGAGGCCGATGATATGATCATACACTTGAAACAGTGGTTTCAGGAACATGTAAGGCATGAGCGGTATGAGGTGTCCAAAGCATTGTTCAAGAGTAGTCTTGCAGAAGGGAATCCAGTTGGGCCTCATGTACTCTGAATGATCGGGTACATTGAGAACGTCGAGAGACAAGGATTCCCACTTAGCCAAGATTTGGCTACTGATCTTGTCTTGCAATCGTTGCCTGACAGTTATAACAAGTTCATCATTAAATAAAACATGAACGAGATCAGTAAGACTTTTCCAGACTTTTTGAACATGCTGAAGACAGCTAAAACATAGCATCAACAAAGGCAAGGGCAAAGCCATAATGATGGTGCATAAGAGGAAGGGCAAAGGAGTTGCCTCTACTTCGCGCAAGAAAGTTGAAAAATCCAAGGAAACCCTAAAGCCTAGTGGGGGTGTGGCTAAATGTTAATGTCACTACTGTAGCCAACCGGGTCACTGGGGGAGGAATTTCCCTATATATTTGGAAGATAAGAAGCTTGGAATAGTGATTCCACCACCACCACGTATTTATGTTATAGACGTCAATCTTTCTATTTCTTCATCTTGGGTATTGGATACTATATGTGGTTCTCACATTTGTCGAAATGTGCAGGATTTGAAAAGAAGTAGAATATTGGCTAAAGGGGAGATAGATCTTCGCGTCGGAAATGGAGCAAGAACTGCTGCATTAGCTGTAGGCGTTTATGAGCTATCTTTGCCTTCAAGACTTATTTTAGAATTAGACAATTGCTATCATGTGCTTGCTATGAGCAGAAACATTATTTCCATTTCTTGTTTGGACGAGAAGGGTTTTTCTATTTCAATAAAGAACAAGTGTTGCTCCATTTATTTTGATAGTATGCACTATTGTAGTGCGCATTTGTCTAATGGATTGTATATCCTTGATCTAAATAATCCAATCTATAACATAAATACTAAAAGGATTAGAACTAATGATTTAAATACTACATATCTATGGCATTGTCATTTAGGCCATATAAATGAGAAACGTATATCTAGACTCCACAAGGATGGACATCTAGACTCGTTTGATTTGGAATCATATGAGACATGCAAATCTTGTTTATTAGGAAAAATGAAAAAGTCCCCTTTCAATAAGAAAAGTGAGAGGACTAGTGAGTTATTGGAACTCATACATACCGATGTATGTGGGCCGTTCCCCACGCCTGCCAGAGGTGGTTATACCTACTTCACTACATTTACTGATGATTTAAGTAGATAAGGATTTGTGTACCTTATGAAGGCCAAATCCGAATCCTTTGAATTGTTCAAGGAATTCAAGAATGAAGTAGAGAAGCAACTTGGTAAAAGTATTAAGGCTCTACAATCGGATCATGGAGGAGAATACTTAAGCCAGGAGTTTGATGAATATCTTAGAGAATGTCGGATAGTATCACATCTCACTTCACCCGGAACGCCACAATGGAATGGCTAGTCCGAGAGGAGGAATCGCACACTTTTGGATATGGTGCGATCTATGATGTCTCAAACGGATCTTCCGATATCATTTTGGGGACATGCTCTAATGACGACAGCTTTTACCATTAACCGTGTTCACCATATGAAATTCTACAATCCCACCGAGAACAATGTGTTTGTAGCTCGGACCGGCGTGTTTCTAGAAAGAGAGCTTTTCTCTAAAAAATCAAGTGGGAGGGCTGTAGAACTTGAAGAAATTCAAGAACCATAAATCACTAAACCGATGATGGAACATGAGCAGGAACCGCAAGATTTTGTGGAAGAACCTTTTAAAGTAACATAGGAACTACGTAGGTCAGGAAGGGTACGACATGAGCCAGAGAGGTACGGACTTCTCGTGTCTTAGCCCGATGACGTACCACTAATGGATGATGATCCTGCAACCTATGGGGAGGCCATGAAAGGCCCATACTCCAAGAAGTGGCTAGAAGCCATGAGATCCGAATTGGATTCCATGTACACCAACAAAGTATGGAGTTTGGTGGAACCACCTGAAGGGGCTCGTCCCATAGGGTTCAAATGGGTCGTCAAAAAGAAGAACGACATGGATGGCAAGGTAGTTTCCTATAAGGGGTGATTGGTGGCTAAAGGGTATAGACATATTCATGGTATTGACTATGATGAGACCTTTTCACCAGTCGCCATGACTAAATCCATTCGAATCCTACTTGCTATTGCAGCATACTATGACTATGAGATTTGGCAAATGGATGTGAAAACAGTGTTCCTTTATGGGAACCTCCTCGAGGATGTGTATATGACACAACCGGAGGGTTTTGAAGATCCAGAGAATGCCAACAAAGTCTTTAATTTGCAAAGTTCCATTCATGGATTAAAGCAAGCTTCTAGGAGTTGGTATCGACGTTTTGATGATGCAGTCGAAGAGTTTGGGTTCATCAAGAACGAAGATGAGCCCTGTGTTTACACGTAGGTTAGTGGGAGCTTTGTAGTGTTTCTGGTCTTGTATGTGGACGACATACTAATATTTGGAAGCGATATTCCTACATTACAATATTTTGATGATTGGCTAGGAAAGTGTTTCGCAATGAAAGATTTAGGAGATGCAGCTTATATACTTGGTATAAAGATCTATAGGGATAGATCTAGAAAGCTGCTCGGCCTAACTCAAAGACATATATAGACAAGGTGTTGAAGAGGTTCAACATGCAAGATTCCAAGAATGGATACCCTATGCTTCGCCATAGGATCCATCATATACGCCATTTTGTGTACTAGACCAGACGTATCATACGCGTTGAGTATGGTGAGCAGATATCAGTCCAATCCGGGTGAGAGTCCCTGGATTGCTGTCAAGAATATCTAAAGTACTTGAGAAGAACTAAGGTTGTGTTCTTAATATTTGGAGGTAGGGAAGCGCTAAGTGTAATTGGTTACACTGATGCAAGCTTCCAAACCGACAAAGATGACTACAGATCGCAGTCTAGATACGTGTTTTGCCTGAATGGACGAGCTGTGAGCTGGAAGAGTTCCAAGCAAGGGAGAGTAGCTTATTCTACAACAAAAGCTGAGTACATTGCGGCTGCGGAAGCAGCAAAAGAGGCAGTTTGGATAAAGAAGTTTATCACTGAGCTCGCTGTGTTCCTTAGCATCGTGGATCCCATAGAGTTGTACTGTGAAAACTCGGAAGCGATCGCACAAGCCAAGGAAAAAAAAACACACCAGAAATCAAAGCATGTACTTAGCAAATTCCATCTTATTCGTGATATGATCGATCGAGAGATGTGAAGATGTGCAAATTCGAACGGATGACAATCTTTCAGATCCGCTCATAAAACCACTTGTGTAGAGAAAGCATGAAGGGCATGCTAGATCTATAGGCATACGAAATGCACCAAATTAGCTCTAGTGCAAGTGGCAGACTGTTGGAATATGTTCCCTAGAGGCAATCTATATTTAGTATGAACAATGTTTTGGCTAGAATATTCATTTATTAGTTATTATGATATTTAATATAATGAAGTCCTTAGATACAACGCGTTGTTTATCTTAAATATCCGTAGTCCATTATATTAATTAACAAGACAATCAAATATAGGCTAGTATGTGTGTAGATTGATATGGACATATCAAGTCTAACACATGGGTATGCATTAGGAGTAATAACATATTGGATTGACCCACAACGAGAAGGATACATTAGATTATGTTAATGTCAGAATCGCTTCTCGTAGTGCCAGTTATAATGTAATCCTTAGACTTGAAGTCACTAGATACTCTAGTTGTGGAATATCATGCTTTGATGTTATCCAACATTGCGCCTGAACCGGGCCACTATAAACATAGCCATCGGGCATGATAAGAAGCAAGCTTAGAGATTGTAGTAATGTAGAGAGGATTTGTCCCTCCCACTTAATGGGAGCAGATATCCATGGCCACTTGAGGGATGGTGCTTAATGAATGTCTCGCTAGACTCATATAAATCAATATCGAGGTATTGATGTTATCTGCTTCCATAAGCATATTCCCAGGATCTCGGAACTATGGATTGGATATACGAGTTTGACTATTAATGTCTCATGTCGATTCCAAATATGGAGACAAAGGTATAAGGTAATATGTGATATTGGGCACAAGGTTAGTCGGGATCACTGACATATTTCTATTAGTTGGGTTGCATTGATGTGTTGCTAGACACCGCTCCATGTTAGTAATAAGTTATTTCCATTTCTTAGTTAGTAAACAAATCCAATTGCTAGCCCACACAATGTTAAGAGTCCTAATTAATTCAAAAGTCCTCTGGAATTGGACAACCCTATCTTCCACATTTATTACTAGAGCCATAACGGTACACTAGCGGAAATCGTGTCAGGTTGGCTTGCTCTTCTTTAGATTCAGAATCTTTAGAGGAATCAGAATCACTCCAAGAAGCTACCATATCTTTCTTTCGTCTGTCATGGCATTTCTTCTTAAATTGTTTGCTTTTCTTGTGTGGAAAGTCTCTAATTAAGTGTCCTGCATCACCACACTCAAAACAATTCATTACTTTATCTTTATTACCATGAGAAATAAATTTAGCCTTGTAGTCTTTGCTACTGGAGGATCTTTGTTTTTCCCTGCTGAAGTCTTTGTTTACAAAGTTCTTTTTCATCTTTAGAATCCTAGTCAAGGCTTTGGAAATGAGAGCACTGGTTCAAGGCTTTGGGATGATTCACTCTCCTTGGCCTTATTAGCTATGTTCTTCACACTGTCAAGTAGGTCTCCATCAGCTTCATTCAAAGAGATCTCACATGTGAGCAGCTTTCCTTGTAGGTCACGCAGTTGAAGAGATAATATATATTGAGCTTCTTCAATAGCAGTAATCGTTGGTTCCCATTTAGCTTTATGAAGACTACTCATAATCTTTCTAACCTTTTCTTCATTACAAATGTGTTTTCCCAATGAATCAAGGTTGTTAACAATATCAGTGTACCTTTTGAACATGTCTCTGATTGATTCATCTCCATTCATCTTGAACAGTTCATATTGCCTAAGAAATATGTTGATCTTGATTTGCTTGACTTGGCTAGTTCCTTCAAAGGTCAACACAAGTTTATCCAATATCTTCTTGGCAGTCTTGCATCCTGAAATCCTGTTAAATTTATATGCACTCAAAGCACAATATATGAGATTCATAGCTCTGTAATTTTTAGAAAATTTCTCTAATTCATAAGCAGAAAGTGAATCCTCAGCTTTGGAAGTTCTGATCCCATATTTCTCAACGTAGAATATATGAGGACCCTTCGGAATGATAGTCCACAGTTCCATATCTTGATCAATGATGAACATTTTCATCAGGGCTTTCTATTGCACAAAATTGTCCCCACAGAACAAGGGAGGTCTATTAGCATCTATTCCCTGTGAAAAACCACCATCTCCTACAGTTCTCATAATCACAATCTTGTTAGATCTATGCAGTGATACAAGCTCTGATGCCATTTGAAAGACAGTAATGTAGGAACAAATACAAGATAATTACTCTATAAGGGGGTAGGGGGTTGAATAGAGTATGAAAACTTTTTCTAAAAGAGTGGTTTCAAAGATATTTGTGAAGTGAAGTAAGTATTTCAAGGCCTTGAAATGAGTTTCAAGTCCTTGGAATCAAAACAGAAAGTGAAGAGAAAGCTGATAGTTTTCAAGGCCTTGAAATGAGTTTCAAGCCCTTGAACTGAAACCTGTTTTGAGCTTTCAATAAGCTTAGTAATGTGCAGCAAAGTAAATGCAAGAGACACAGTGATTTATAGAGTTCATTCCACTTGGACCTACGTCTCTATCTTAGGGACTTAATCCCTGCAGGATTTTCAACTCAATTCCTATTAATCAAAAGCTAAGCCCTAGATATCAAGCACATAGAGATTTCTTGCTCTCTTACAGCTTGTGGTTCTCACTAACCTATCTAGTATCTGCTCTAGCTAACTAATTAACTAAGAATTCTATATTGTTCACCTTGAACAATTCACAAGAATAATAACTGGAATTTTTATCTAAATGATATACAAATGATGATTAGAAGAGAAGAACACAAAGAACTAAGACTTCAGTGAGAATGCAGTGTTCTTCAGATGATTTGATTGAGTGATGTAAATCAGCTTCTTGATTTCTTGTCAATCCTCAATTGTGTTTAGGTGTTTCTGTAAGCTCTGCTACGAAATTCCTCATTCCAAATCCCTTTTATGCAGTGTTAAGGAACGTAAATTGCACATTTTAGTATGTTATTGAAATCTTGATAACTTAATTTTATGTGTAACTTGTGTATTATAACACTATTTCTAAACTTATGCTTGTTTCTTTTAGTTTCTGTGGAATTTCTTGATTTTGTAGGAAATATTGTACTTTGGAACTCAAGAAAATATTCCACAAACCTCAAGATGCGATTTAAGGGAGCTTAGGAGGTCCAAAAGACTTGAAGAAGGTACTTGGAGCGCTTGATTAGAATAGTAGTGAAGATTTGAGAGGCCAAGATTGAAGACAAAGAAAGTTAGAAGGCCAAAGCTACATGAAAGGGGCTTATTTGAAGATAAATTAACGGATTGGGGCCAAAGTTCAAGGTCCTAAACATTTTAAAGAGCTAATTTGAAGCATCTCTACCGGATGGGGGTTTAATTGCAATTTTCTCAACGTTTTAAGAGGCATGGGGGTATTTTAAAAGCTTCTAGCAAACAAAGGTGGAGACGGGTGAAATTATGGTGAAATGGAGCCCTTCTCTCACGTTTTTCTCTCTCTCCCGTCGCATAGAACAGCAGACCCACGAAATCCACCATTAGAGCTCGACTCAAGCTCTTCAAACCCTCAACCCGGCCTCATTTCTTCACCAAAACGGATGAAATTTGTCTCAAATTGCTCCCCAATCAATTCTCTACATAGCCCACCCCTTAATTCGGCCCAAAACTCTGCAACAAGAAAAGCCCCGATTCACCTAGGGTTCATGAAGCTTCCTAAAATCAACGATTGATAGAAGATTGGTTCAATTCAAGGGTTTAGATGTGTTCTTGGAGGCCAAGCAACCCCTTACCCGCTGCCTATATAAGCTAAAGACCAAGATGAAGAAGGGGCTCTCCACCAACGAATTTTTCGAAGCCAAATGCTGCCCTCTCTATCTCTCTCGCTCGTCCTTGGCTAATTTTGGGTTGTTCTTGGTGTTTCTGAGCTCATTTTGAGCTATTGCAGAGCCAAGAATAACCATAGAGGAGGGAGATTTCGGATTTAGCTAGTTCTCATCTCTTGTTCTTAGTTTGTTCTTCATTTTTGGGTTACTTGGCTACTTTCAGTTGATGATTTTGGGTTACTTGGCTATTAGTAGTTGATTTATTGTAGATTGGAATCAAATTTAGTAGTTCAAATCAAATATTAGTGACTTTGTTCATCATTTTGAGTTGAAATTGGAGAATAGCTTGTGTATTCTTGAGTTGGAACTTGAATTGAATGAAAATGTTCATTAATATTCTTGATATCTCTTGTGTTTCTCTCTTAGACATGAGTAGCTAAGGTTGTTGTTGGTTGAAGTTGATGAATCTGGGTGTGTTGGGTGTTGATTCAATTGTTAAATCAATGAGTTGATAAGTTCCTCTTGTGATTCATGATTCAACAAGTGTTGGAATACAAATTCGATTTGTAGCTTCATCTTGTATGTGGATTCATGCTTGAATACACATACTTGATAGTTGATACAATTTAGTTTTGGATTCCACTAGTGTTCCTCGTGAATCATACTTGGATTTGACATTAGAATCCACACATCTCCTTGTAATCTCATTTGGGTGTTGGATTCATGCACAACACTCCTAGACGATTCAACTAAGACCAACTATTCTCTCAATCCTACAAACTCTTCTCAAGTTTTAGATTATCTTTAAGTATTTTCTTAATTTCTGTAAATTGTTCAACAAAATCCTTGCTCCATCAAGTTTCTCTTGGTGGATTTAGAAGCTTGTCTAGCTTAAGCCTTTGAGAAATTTACTTTTGTCGCACTAGTTAGCTTTAGTTTAGCTTGTCTCTTGATTTTCAAGTGTGAGATTTCCCTTTCCCAATCCTTGTGGAAATTGACCCCGTTCTTACTCGGGTACTACTTAGAACGATATTCTTATACTTGGGAATTATCGACTCAACAAGTTTCGGGCGCCGTTGCCGGGGATTGGTGCTAAGAGACTCACTCTTTAGTTACTTTTCTTGCTTTGATTGTTTTTATTTTTTAGATACGCTTGAAGAAAATTCTGGGTTCATATTTGAACTTTCGAACAAAAAAAAAGCGAGAAGTAAAAAAAAATCACAAAAACATACTCCTAGCTTGTGTTAGGCAACCCTCTTGAACTTTATTTGACCTTGGGTTGCATGAGTGTGTGGCAACATGATAGCGCTCATAGATTGCGTCGCACTTTTCTTGAAGAAGAGGGTGCAAATCCCTTTGGTGAAAATACTTCTACAAGTGGTAGTAGTAATTTAGCCCAATCCAACGATTCTAGCTCTCTTAATAGCTTTGAAATCATGGATGGAGAGGATGGGCATAGTAGCAACAATGAGATGATGCAATTTCGCTCACTTAGAGATTTGATGCATCCATCTAGACAAAGTTCACCATCTTGCTTTGTGTTTCCATTAAATGAAAGAAACTTTGATGTTAAACCGGGAACAATTCAACTACTTCCCAAGTTTCATGGCATAGAGTCCGAGAGTGCTTACTGTCACCTTAAGGATTTTAATGATATTGCCTCAACGGTTAATTTCAATGGTGTCTCTAGTAACACTATAAAGCTTAGGTTGTTTCCTTTCACTTTAAAGGACAAAGCCAAAGCATGGCTTCACTCCTTGAGACCTAGGACTATAGGCACATGGGAAGAATTAGACAAAGAGTTTCTCAAGAAATCCTTCCCTACTTACAAAACAAATTCCATAAAAGGCAAATTGTTACTTTTTGTGCCAAGGAGGGAGAGCCACTTCCCCAAGCTTGGGAACGCTTCAAGGTTCTCCTCATTGCTTGCCCTCACCATAGATTTGAGACATGGAGGTTATTTAGCTCCTTTTATGATGGTTTTCCATGCGACCATAAGCACACAATTGAATCCATGAGTGGGGAAGATTTTTCACAAAAGGTGAAGATGAGGGTTGGGATTGTTTAGATGAAATTTGTGAGAAACTCCAATCTTGGGACATTAATGAGCCTTATAAGGATGCTAACTCTAAGCCTAAAGGTACCATGTATCAACTTAAGTCTAAGAGTGAGGCATTGTGCTCATTTTGTAGTGATAACTCTCATGAGTTGAGTAAGTGTCCCGACTTTCTAAGAGCCCAAGAGCTCATGAGTGAGAAAGTGAATATGTTAAATTCTAACAATTATAGGAAGCCCTATAATAACTCTCCATACTCGGAGACATACAACTCCAATTGGAGGAATCACCCAAAGTTCTCAATGAGACAAGGCCAAGACACCCAAGTAAACCCCTCAAGCTCTACTTATGTTCCTCCTAACAAAAGGAGTCTAGAAGAGACCTTTGAGCAATTTATGGCTACCCAAAACCAAACCAACCATGATTTAAGAAAGTCACTCAAGAGTTGCAAAACTCTACTATAGAGTTGAAAAACTCTAACAAAGAGTTGAAAATGCATTAGCTAGGTTGGAGTCTACCATAAATGCTCAAGAGAAGGGAAAATTCCCATTTCAACCTCAACAAAACCCTAGGGGGCAAAACTTTAACCATATGGAACATGCTAAGGCCATCATCGTTTTGAGAAGTGGGAAGGTTGTTAACAATTGACTTCCTAGTGGGGATTCCAATGAAAATGAGGGAGAAGAAGAGTGTGAGAAGAGTGATGACCAAGAGAGAGTTATTGACTCACAAGAGTCAAAAATGAGTCTTGACAAAGGGAAACAAGTAATGGAAGAAAGTGAGGAAATTAAAGTTCCTCCACCATTTCCCCAAAGAATTTTAGCCTCTACCAAGAAAGATAGCAACCAAGATATCCTTGAGACATTCCAAAATGTCAAGATAAACATCCCTCTCTTGGATGCTATCAAGAAAATTCCGGCTTATGCAAAGTTTCTCAAGGATCTTTGCACTTTTAAGAGAACTCTTCAAGTGAGAAAGAAGGCTTTTCTCACCGAGCAAGTGAGCTCAATTCTCCAATATAATCTCCCTCCTAAGTATAAAGATCCGGGTTCACCTACTATTACTTGCACCATTGGAGATCATAAAATTTATAATTCTTTGTTAGATTTGGGTGCAAGTGTAAACATTCTTCCATACTCGGTGTATGAGAAGTTGGGGTTGGGTGAGTTTAAACCCACAAGAATGACTCTACAATTGGCGGATAGGTCCACTAGAGTCCGTAGAAGTATCATTGAGGATGTGTTGGTTCAAGTGAACCAATGTTACTATCCGGTGGATTTTATAGTCTTAGACACCTCTCCTTTGGCTAGTGGCACATCATCCATTCCTATTATTTTAGGAAGACCATTTCTTGCTACATCTAATGCAATAATAAGTTGTAGGAGTTGTATGATGAATATTACATTCGGGAACATGACGTAAGAGCTTAATATTTTTAATGCATGTATTCACCCAAGCTCACAAGATGATGATGATGTGTGTGAAGTGAGTTGAATAGAATCACGTGTTGAAGATGTTTATACTATAGATACATGTCCAAAGATTCAAGTGAGATCACTTTAGAAGAATTGGAATATTTATATGATGATAACAGTCCTCTTTCATCGCTTCTTATGGAAGAAGAATTTGACTTTGAAGAAGGGGAGAGACTCTTTCGCCAACTTGACCAAGTCATTGAGTCAACTCATGAGCATTCTAGTGTTGATAGATTTGCATGGGAGTGATGTGATACCTCCCATTGTGAGGGTTCCACCAATTTGTGAGTTAAAACCCCTTCCTTTAGATTTGAAATATGCATTTCTTGGGGTTAATGATACTTATCCTATTATCATCTCATCTTCCCTTGATATTGAGCAAGAAAAGAGGTTGCTTGAAGTTTTGAAGGACTACAAGGGTGCCATAGGATGGTCCATTGAGGATATTAGAGGCATTACTCCTTCCATTTGCACCCATAGAATACATTTAGAGGAAAATGCCAAAACTTCAAGGGAGCCTCGAAGGAGGTTAAACCATCACATGCAAGAAGTTGTGAGAGCCGAGGTGCTCAAGTTCTTAGATGCGGGTATTATTTACCCCATCTCGGATAGTAATTGGGTAAGTCCTACCCAAGTGGTCCCCAAAAAATCGGGGGTCACCGTTGTTGAAAATGAGAAGGGAAGCTTGTGACTACTAGAGTCCCTACTAAGTAGCGGATGTGCATTGATTATAGAAAATTAAATGCTGTCACTAGGAAGGATCACTTTCCCCTTCCATTCATAGACCAAATGTTAGAAAGGTTAGCTGGGCGTGAGTTTTATTGTTTTTTAGATGGCTACTCGGGTTACAATCAAATTGCCATAGATCCAATGGACCAAGAGAAAACCACTTTCACTTGTCCATTTGGCACATATGCCTATAGGAGGACGCCTTTTGGCACAAAGCCTACCTGTCTAGATAGCAGCTAAATGAAAAGCCTATATGTCTAGATAGCAGCAAACGCGATCAAAGCCTATATGTCTAGATAGCAACTAAATACAAAGCCTATCTGTTAAGATAGCAGCAAATGCAATCAAAGTCTATTTGCCTAAGATAGCAGTAGAAATGAAAGGTTTAACTGATCAGACATCGGCTAAGCGCGATCTGAATCTATCTGCTCGATTATATGGCACGACTTTCATAACAATAAAATATGTTATAGTAGAAAAAATAGCAAAGAAAAAACATACTTTCATAACAGTCAAATCTGGGTTACAATTTCTTTGTCTAGATAGCAGCTTAAAGCAAGGCATACAAACGAAAAAGAAGGATTGCAATTGAAAAGTAAAGTGTTCTTAAGGAACACTCCTACATGACTCTACAACTACGAAGTGAGTGGCTGCCGTCGATATTCTCGACCAGAACAGAACTCTTGTCAATACCCCTGACGTGGTGAGATGACAAATTAACCTCAATCCATGAAAGCTGTCGATGTGAAGAACAAATGGGAGGACAGCTCATGGGGTAGGAAAACGAGTGTGTGCAAGATAAAGCACACCTACCCGTGGTCCCCTGGGGGAGATAATGGTGGAAAATAGTTCTCCAATGGAAAGCCCGTAGAGATGCACACCGCTTATTACTTGCTGGCATAAGAATCGGCGTAAAGTTACTCTTCGCCGGAGAACCACCGGAGGTGACCCCTATACATAATAAGAGAAAAGATATCTTTATCCTGATGCGAGATCCTACATAGTTTGTCTTCGAGAAGACCATGACAACTCGGGGATTATTTAGCTAATTCATTGGGAGTCATTTCTATATCACAACGCACAAATTCAAAACCAATGAACCAGAACTGATACGAGTGATAAGGGGCGAGGAACAATGAAAAGAAGAGCAAGCACCCAGGAGAGGCGGCATTTTGCCAATTACGTGAAGAATGAAACAGCAAGAAAAGGGGATTATATAGGGCTCAAAGGAGACTCTTCAATCTCGCGGATGAGTCAGCAACATCTCGAAAATAAACAAGAATTGATGGGCCTATTAAAGCAGGTGACGATATAGTAGCCCTAGGAAATATTGAGGGTTCAACCTGCTGTGTGACGGCCATATCCAGGATCCACGCCGGCACGGTAATTTAGACATTGATGACGGGTTCTGGGGACTTGAAACACCACCATTAAGTTATTCAGAACATAGAGAAAGTTCAATTTTTCAAACCGCAGCAGGACATGACATATATGCGTAAGCCTATCAGTCTTCAATCGCGGAAAAATGTGAAGACAAGCGTAAACCCATATTCTCAAGTAGCAACAAGAAGCGCGGGTAAGCCTATCTCATATGGTAGCAATCAGCGCGTAGCAATGTGTAAGCCTATTTCATATGATAGAAATTATATATAGCAATACGCGAGCCTATCTGTCGGATGGCTATAAGCTACAGATTGCAAGTACAATGCTATCTTATCTAGCAAAAGTTCGGCTATAACCTATAGATTGCAAGTACAATGCTATCTGATCTAGCTAAAGTTTTTTCCTAACTAATGGCCCGGCACTTATGTAAGCAAAGACATAAGCCAATAAAAAGAATGAAAGAAAGGCATCTCATAATGTGCAAAGCTAGCACGCACCCAAACAACAATGTCACAGATGCTCAAATGATCCAAGGATCGCGGCCACAAGTTGCACAAAGGTTACATCAAAATAAAATTTTAAAAAAGCAATGGATTAGCAGTACTGATATTTCAATCATCGAAGAAATCCTTCAAGAGGGAGTCTCTCGCTGACAACTTGAGAGAATTGGGAGCAAGCTTCTCAATTCGAGTCTTATTCTCCTCATGATGCTTCACAACAACCTCGTATTCCTTAGACATTTGTTCCAACGCTTCCCTGAGCGCATTAAGAGTAGTTGTCTCCTCTTTATAGGCAGCGTAATCAAACCCAAGATTGGCAGAATGGCTGATTTTAATTAATCTTTGCACGAGAATGTCCAGGTCTAGTCGCCCTGCCGCAATCTGCTGAAGTTTCAGCGTGCTTGCAAGGAGGTCTTGGGCGCTGGCAGCTATGGTGCTCGCGCGAGTAGTTTTATACATCCTCTCCAAAAGGGTAGTCATCTCCCTGAGAAGTTCTCCTCTTTCCTTTGGTGCCAGTTCGAGCACTCGATCGAATGTAGTAGGGAAAGACACATGCACTATTATGAACCATTCAAGGCAAGGTTGATCAATTCATGTGCACGCAAACAGGACAATGCTTAGCCAAATATGGGTTTAGGAATCAAAGTGTCATAAGAAAAAGGCGGGGATGAGCTTACCAGTTCCCTCGACAATTTGTTGAAGAGGAGAAATGGGCACTGATGCCTGCGAGCTAGCACTAGCTACCTCAGCCAACCTCTGATCTGCTCGGAACTCGCTTGCAAAATACGCCTCGGGAAACACGAAGGTACTCTCAATTGAAACAAGCTTGCAGTTTGCAAACCCACACTTCAAATGGATTCTTAGAAAATAGGGCTTCTAGGTCAAAATCAATGCCTCCCGCAGGATTAGCACTTCTCATCACACTTGGTGCAGGGGATGCAGTGTGATCGGTCTCTTCAATATTCTGAGTGATGGGAGGACTGGGCTTAGACAAGTTAGATTTTGTAGAATTACACTCAATAGGAGCGGCACGCGCGACTAACCCAACATCACGCTCAATCTCTTCAACATTCTTAGTGAACGTATTATGCTCAGCATCAATGGCTATCGCGGCCCGCTCAGGATTTGCCTCGTTCTCAGTTTCTGCTTGATCTGAAGAAATGGGTATTTTTTAAATAAGAGGAGCAATAAAATTCTCCAGTCCCTGTCCGTTCACTTCTGCCTTCTCGATAATGGTCTCCGCACCCAGATCACCTTCCACTGTTGGAGCGTCTTCCGTCAAGACCTGTCCTGAAGAACCTGCACCAAAAACGTTGCCAGCAGACTCAGGGATAGCTATGACATTACGAGCGCGACGGCATATCAAAGGGCAAGGGTCGGGCTCTGCAAAAAATGATATGTCACTATGGTGCTCATGGAACAAGGAAAATAAGGACTTTAACAAAAAGAGAGACTTGAAACAAGAAAAACAAGACCTCCACTGGTATCATGAGCGGTACTTCCCCACTTATATGGGTTACCCGCGCAATCATAAAAAAAGAAGAAAAAAAAGATGATTACGACAATACCAGTCGAAAATCTCTCGCGTACTGAGTCCTTGAGTTGAGTGAGGCCTGCACTACAATGGCAATTTTCTTAGTCAGGATTAACTGCAGGCATAAATGAGCCTCAGCTGACAGCGAGAAGTACACATTTGGGGATAAGCCTCGCACAAGAGTTGATTTGAAGGGATAGTCTTTTGACAATGGTGCAAGGGCCTTGTTAACTCGAAGCTGAGTTCGAGGGTTCGTCAAACGACGAACTTGAGTCTTCCAAAAAGCCACCCAACTGGCTCTAACCCTTCCTTGTCTTCCTCTGGAGGGCTGAATGAGAGGGAGTTCGGCAATAAGCAACTCACTGCTCCTCCCGAAGAGCGTCCCGTTGTAGCATCCTCTCGCAATAAGTGTGGACCACATGGGATGCGCGACAGCAACAAATCCCTGCTGCAGGACCACACGAAGGGGATCAAAGGGAACAGCTATGTGTTTGTAATTGCAAGACTTGGTACCGGGGGCATGTTCCACCAAAGCAGGCAGAAAACCCCTTCTGCACCAATTCACATACTGTCCGCAGCGCCAGGGTCCTTTGAGAATATGCCACTCTTGGAAAGGGGTATCAATTTCAGGATACATGTCTGAAAGAAACACGATGTTGTCTCGCTCCACCACATATGGCCTGGCCACGAAGAATTTGACATCATCACATACTAAGGAAAAATTACGGCGAATGCCCTTGGTGTTAAACACACGCCATGACCGAGGAAACCGGTGAACTACTTCGTAGCTTGGAGCATTCCACAGTTCGACGACTGAAGAAACTGGAGCATAGGAGGTCCACCGCTCAAAAACCCACATGGTTGGAAACCCAATGTTAACAAAAGAAATAACATCGGCCCTTCCCTGTGACTGCTCGACATTTGTCACTGCTAAATCTAAACGATAGAAAAAAGAACCCAAGACAAGGTATCCAAGGGAAACTTTGCGACCAAGCGTGAGCTTCACTGCGTGAGGGAGTACATGAACAAAAACACCGTCACGAGGGCTCCCGTCTATGAGAAAACGGGACAACCAAACGCACAGAAATCCACACAGAGACCACTCGCGCCCCTCTCCATCAGTAAAAATTGGCGCACCTGGCCTTTCCTTGTTTATCTTGGGGACAATAGCGGGTTTGGCATAGTCCTTAAAAAATAACATAATCCATTTAGACCATATGTGCGACGCAAGATCTGGAAGGATCAGTCATGAAGGATATGCAAGGTTTGATCGCGTCAGGTTCCCACCTCGTGGCGACTTTATTTAAAGACGCGATACACCCTTGCATTTGGGTAAAGAGAGAAAATTCCTCGTCAAAATTAAAATTCCCCAAGGGATCAAGGGCCCCCATGCTTGGTAACATCAACAGATTTTCCACGTCTTCCAAGGTGGGCGCAGATTCAAAAGAGGAAAAGTGGAATGTATGGGTTTTGCGAGAATATCGCGAGAACAGAACCCTTAACATGTCCCTGTCAGCTTTGAAATTAAAGCCCCTTGTCGCGCGGATGGCGTGGTAGATTCCAGCTTCCATCAACACCGCTTCATGCTTATCGAAAATAAAATCGTTCCATTCATCCATTCCATCCAGTTTCTCTAGAAAGGCGTGAAAAGATAAATCATTATAAGGGTACACACCAGCTTCAATGCCCAGCCTCTGTATATCATGGGCATCTGCTAGATCCCAATCTTCTCTGTCTGGTTCGATCTTCAATTAAAATGCGGTACCCAGAGGAGATTCTTGGGGAGTGCTTCCTTGGATAAAGTCCAAGTAGAAATCATCGCCTCCGAAGTAAGGGGCTTTGTACCATAAATCGCTTGGGAGTTCCGACACTTCAGTAACTTCTTTAGCTACCTTCTTGGGGGCCATTGCTGCCAAAGGAAAAGAATTACTAGATCTTAATAATCAATTCACATGCAGAATAAAAAAGGGGGGAAGAAGAGTATCTGTAGAAATTGACTACAATTTCAAAATCACAAGTTCAAATTAAGATACCATGTCAACGAGTGAGCGCTTGAATCGCCTTAGAAAAGTTGTCAAGAAGTTTATCGCAAACTTGATCGAAGGTTTCTGCGTCTTGCAGTGGGTTCTCTCTCCGATGCATAAGAACTCAGAAGTACCACAATGGAAAAGTTGTAATTGAAGAAGCGGTAGGGTTTTAATAAGCCCTCGAAGATTCACGACTGCTGACGTCTGCTGAGTTAGCGACGCTTCGGAATCTGGCAAAATTGACGACATATCAACTATCCTCGCTTCGGAAATAGGCAAAATTGGGTGACGTTTGATTAAACTCGACAGTGGCCACGCTTCGTCAGAGGCTAAACGGCGCTCCTCAAACCCTAGTCAATCATGGCTACGACTACATGGATTCTAGTTCAAAATACAAAGGATCTGCGTGGGGCTCACGCACGGCTGATTTTGCGCGACTACACAACGGACGCGCGCGTGACATTCGCGCAAAAGTGGGCTAATGTATATACAGCTTTCCAGACAAGCAGATCAAAGCCACATGGCAACAATCCAGCACACCTAGCTTTGCTCCACACACATCGGAAAACTACCTATGCTATTCCACGTGGGGGCTGGGAGACAGGGCCCTTGCGCACTAAGATGGGACTTGTAGGGACTTAGTGGTTTGGGGCTAGGGTAAGGCCCGTCGCGCGTGGGCGACAACCAAGCTCGCGCGCGACCTCTGGTAACTGAGTGAGATGTTTTAGGCTTACGTGTCCCATAAATGCGGCTTATCTCATACCAGTCTCCGATACCTGCGGGGCGATACGTAACGGTTCCTATATACACGGTCGAACGTGCCGTTGGGGGGTCTATCATTAAGCTGCCATTTATGGTGCATTAACCTCCTCAACGGTCACTTCGCCACTATATATATAGGATCTTTAGCTTTCAATGATGACAGAGTACACTGAGTACAGACCGATACATCTCAGCTCTTGGAACACTAAGCAACCTACTCTCTGTCTGCCTACTGTCTCTCTCTCGAGTAGTTTCCTGTTCTTACCATCTCCCTACACACACCCTATATCTCTCTGTGTTCCTATTCTCTACTTGAGGTGCACACTTGGATCTCTCAAAGGAATTCGTGTGAGAAAAATTATACTATAAGGGACCTTGGGGAATTCTGATGCGATGCATGACGGAGGAAGAGGGTCAAGCAGTATTAGAGAAAATCCATCAACATTCATGCGGAGAAAATGAGATTTCCATCTACAAAAACGCGCATAGATATTGATGCAGGAGCAGACGATCCGGATGAAGCTGAACTATCAGATTCGACTAATTTGGCGCTTCTCTACCATGAGATGGAAGATAAGCGCAAGGGACGGAAGAAATTGCAGCTTTTGGTGTCGCCGCACTGTTTGGGCCATAACTTTGGCTACGGGTATCAGAATGACGCGAGCCACCCGAATTCGGAAAGCTCTCGACGAGACGCACAGTGTTTTTAGTTATTTTTTACTATTTTTGGTGTCCCCAAATTCCACTGTTTGACCCATCAAACGGGCGTTTTTAGTTATTTTTTACTATTTTTGGTAAGATTTCCATTGCTTATTAGGACCTCAGTTTGACATCGTTTTGGGTCAAACTTTCACGTACGTGTTTCTTTCAATAAGGCCAAACTGTTGGGCCAATTTCGGGATTTTGCCATTTTTGGCATATTTTATGATTTCAGCTATATATGCCCGGCTTGTGGGCAGAATTGAGCAGTTTTTGGTCAATAGATATTTTCTTCGAACCCTAGAGTCTCTCTACCGGTTTGTGCCTTTCTTTTCGTTGTTCTGCTGCGTTTGATCCCTCGCCTTGATTCAATTCGGCGTCAGGTTGGTATCAGAGCAAGTTCAACTTGGGAGGAAGATCATCATCGACGATGCCTCGTGGACGTGCTCGTGGCCGTGGGCAGCAGGTTGCTGAAGATGCCCCCCAGAGAGAACGTAACCTCGAAGACGTGATGAAGATAGAAGATCTGCAAGGACAGAACCAGGTTCAGCAGCAGCGGATCGAAGAGCTGACACGGCACCTGGCGGCGCAAGAACTGGATGATCAGGAAGACTCAGACGACGACTCAGAGACGTCACTCGAAAACCCGTACCATCGCGAACCACGAGTTCGGGGGTACTGTGGTCGTGACGATCATCGCAGTGGTCTAGGCTTCAAGGTCGAGATCCCTAGTTATTCCGGTACCCTTCAGGCCGATGGATTCATCGATTGGTTGAACGAGGTGGATCGGATCTTTGAGTACAAGGAAGTTTCTGAACGTGAGAAGGTGAAGTTGGTCGCAATCAAGCTCAAGGGCACAGCTTCAGCATGGTGGGAGCAGTTGCGACGTTCTCGTGAGAAGCAGGGAAAACCAAAGATTGCTGAATGGGAAAAGATGAAGAAGAAGATGAAGGCTCACTTCCTTCCCTTCGGCTACACCCAAACCCTATATCAGCGTCTCCACACGCAGAGGCAGGGTGTTAAATCGGTGGAAGATTACACTGAGGAGTTCTACCAGTTGATCGCCCGCAACGACCTATCCGAAACAGAAGAGCAGCTAGTAGCACGGTACTTGTCAGGTTTGCGACAATCACTGCAGGATGTTCTATGCCTGCAGACTTTCTGGACGGTTTCAGAAGTTTACCAGAGGGCTCTTACTGTGGAGAAGCAACAGAGCAGAAAACCTGCATCGAGGGCCGATCAGACCAATCGATCGACTCGATCTCAGGAGTCCCGACCAGCCACCCAGGCAGCACATGGTGCATCGAGAAGCGGCTTCAAGTGCTACAAGTGTGGCGAGCCAGGACACAGGGCGACAGAGTGCAAGAAGCCGATTTTGCAAAAGCCGAAGAGTTTATTCATCGAAGAGGGTACTACGGACGAGGTCGAAGAAGCGGAGTACCAGGGAGACCCCGTATATGATGACTACGGAGATGAAGATGTGCTTTACGGGGATGGTCATGAGAATCTGGTCGTCCGTAAAAACTTGCTAACTCCCAAGGGTGACTCGGATGATGATTGGTTGAGGACCAATATCTTTCACACTACCTGCACAATTGGGAAGAAGGTTTGCAAGATGATCGTAGACGGCGGCAGTTGCGACAACATAGTCTCTGAAGAAGCTGTCAAGAAATTGCAGCTGAAGACGGAGCAGCATCCTGCGCCTTACAAGCTGTCATGGTTGATCCGAGGTTCCGAGGTAACAGTTGATAAAAGATGTCTTGTTTCTTTTTCATTTGGTAATAAGTATCATGATAGTCATTGGTGTGACGTGGTGAAGATGGATGCATGTCATGTTTTGTTGGGTCATCCGTGGCAGTATGATAGACGTGTGTTCCATGATGGGTACAAGAATACCCATTCGTTTGTGATGAAGGGGAAGAAAATCGTACTCACTCCGCGACGGGAGGGTTCCACTCCGGCTCCAAGCGCGCCGGCTAACCTTCTTTCTCGATCCGAGTTCTTGGGGGAGATTCAGCGGGAAAAGTTTGTTTATGCGTTGATCCCTTCTAATAATAGTGCCAGTAATGAGGAATCAGAATTACCCCCTGAGGTGCAGCAGGTTTTGGATGAGTTCTCCTACTTGATGCCAGAGGACCTCCCTCCTAGTTTGCCACCAATGAGAGGTATCCAGCATCAGATAGACCTAGTTCCAGGTTCTAGTCTGCCAAACAGACCTGCCTATCGTCTCAGTCCAAAGGAAGCAGAAGAGTTACAGAGGCAGGTTGTTGAATTACTTGAGAGGGGTTACATCAGAGAGAGTATGAGTCCTTGCTCAGTGCCCGCTCTGCTAGTTCCAAAGAAGGATGGTTCATGGCGCATGTGTGTAGACAGCAGAGCCATCAATCGGATCACTGTGAAGTACAGGTTTCCCATTCCGCGGCTTGATGATATGCTAGATCAACTGTCCGACTCTCAGGTCTTCTCAAAGATTGACCTCAAGAGTGGATACCATCAGATTCGGATCAAGCAGGGGGACGAGTGGAAGACCGCGTTCAAGACACAGCAAGGGTTGTACGAGTGGATGGTGATGCCTTTCGGTCTCTCCAACGCACCTAGCACCTTCATGCGGTTTATGCATCAGGTTTTGAAGCCTTTCATGGGGAAGTTTGTTGTCGTTTATTTCGATGACATTCTTATTTACAGTCCCACATGGGCTGTTCACTTTGATCATTTGCGAGCTGTCATTGAAGCATTGAAGGCGGAGAGTTTGTTCATTAACAGGAATAAGTGTTTCTTTTTCACTACTTCTGTGCAATTTCTGGGTTTCATTGTGTCTACTGATGGTGTGCATTCAAATCCTTCGAAGATTGAGGCAATTGTGGACTGGCCGTGGCCTAAGACACTGCACGATGTGCGCAGTTTCCATGGGTTGGCTTCTTTCTATCGCAGGTTCATCAGAAATTTCAGCACTTTGGTGGCCCCCATCACTGAGTGTCTGAAAGGCCGTGATTTCAAGTGGACGGATGAAGCAGAGGCCAGTTTCAACCAGGTCAAGAAGATGATGACAGAGGCACCAGTTCTGGCACTACCTGATTTTGACAAGATGTTCGAGGTTAACTGTGATGCCTCAGGTTTGGGCATTGGCGGTGTTCTGAGTCAGTCAGGGCGTCCGATTGCGTTCTTCAGTGAGAAGCTATCCGGGGCCAGAAAGAATTACTCGACTTATGATTTGGAGTTGTTTGCCATTGTTCAGACGTTGAAGCACTGGCGTCATTACCTAGTGCAGAAGGAGTTCTTTTTGTATACAGATCATGAGGCTTTGAAGTACATCAATGGGCAGCACAAGTTGAGTCGGCGGCATGCCAAGTGGGTGGCCTATTTGCAGGAATTCACTTTTGCATTGAGGCACCAGGCAGGAAGTTTAAACCGGGTAGCCGATGCTTTGAGTAGACGTAATTTGCTTCTCACCTCCATGAGCAACCAGGTTCCTGGATTTGAAGCATTTGCAGATATGTATGAGGCAGACCCTTCCTTTGGGAAGATCGTTGCTGAGGTAATTTCTGGTCAACGTCATGATTTTGTTTTGCATAATGGTTATCTGTTTCGGGGACGGCGTTTGTGCGTTCCAGATTGTTCTTTGCGGCAGCAGATTATCATGGAGCTTCACCAGGAAGGGCACTTTGGCCGAGACAAGACGCTTGTTCTTGTATCTGCTGATGTTTATTGGCCAAAATTGAGTGCTGACGTGGCGCACTATGTGGACCGTTGCTATGTGTGTCAGCGATCGAAAGGAGTTCTCACGAATGCAGTTCTTTACACTCCTTTACCTGTCCCTGAGGCGCCATGGTTTGATGTCAGTATGGATTTTGTTCTCGGCTTACCCCGCACCCAGAGAGCAGCGGATTCTGTCCTTGTTGTTGTTGACATGTTTTCCAAAATGGCACATTTTGTACCATGTAGGAAGACAATGGATGCAGTGCGGATAGCCCACCTCTACTTTAGAAAAATTGTGAAGCTGCATGGAGTACCACGGTCCATCACCTCGGATCGTGACACGAAGTTCATGAGTCAATTCTGGAAGATCCTCTGGGAGAAGTTGGGCACTCAGTTGAACTTCAGCAGTGCGTATCACCCGCAGACCGACGGGCAGACGGAGGTGGTGAATCGCAGTTTAGGGAATCTTCTCAGGTGTTTGGCAGGTTCCAAGCCCAAGCAGTGGGATTTGGCGCTTGCTCAGGCGGAGTTTGCGTATAACAGGTCAGTGAACAGAACTACGGGAATGAGTCCCTTCCAGATTGTTTATGGTCAGAACCCGACAGGGGTGCTGGATTTGGCTCCAATTCCGCGCGTGGGATGCGTTCATCCTAAGGCTGAGGAGATGGCAGATCACTTGAGGGGTATTCATGACCAGGTGAGGAACAAGATTGAAGAGAACAACAGCAAATACAAGGCTTGAGTGGACAAGCATCGTCGTCAGGTACTATTTGATGTTGGTGATTTTGGATGGGCTGTATTGACTCGTGATCGTTTCCCTGTTGGCGGGTAAAATAAGCTCAAGGATCGGAAGATTGGGCCTTGTGAGATCGTGCAGAAGATCAATGATAATGCTTACAGGTTGAGGCTTCCCAGTCACCTGAAGACCTCATACGTGTTCAATGTGAAGCATCTCACTCCTTGCTTTGTGGATTCTGAAGACATTGCGGTGAACTCGAGGACGAGTTCTTTTGAAGAGGGGGTGACTGATGCAGGAGCAGACGATCCGGATGAAGCTGAACTGTCAGATTCGACTAATTTGGCGCTTCTCTACCATGAGATGGAAGATAAGCGCAAGGGACGAAAGAAATTGCAGCTTTTGGTGTCGCCGCACTGTTTGGGCCATAACTTTGGCTACGGGTATCAGAATGACGCGAGCCACCCGAATTCGGAAAGCTCTCGGTGAGACGCGGCTACGCTCCATCGGGGTCCATCTGCATCCCCAAATTCCACTGTTTTCCCCATCAAACGGGCGTTTTTAGTTATTTTTTACTATTTTTGGTAACATTTCCATTGCTTATTAGGACCTCAGTTTGACACCGTTTTGGGTCAAACTTTCACGTACGTGTTTCTTTCAATAAGGCCAAACTGTTGGGCCAATTTCGGGATTTTGCCATTTTTGGCATATTTTATGATTTCAGCTATATATGCCCGACTTGTGGGCAGAATTGAGCAGTTTTTGGTCAATAGATATTTTCTTCGAACCCTAGAGTCTCTCTACTGGTTTGTGCCTTTCTTTTCGTTGTTCTGCTGCGTTTGATCCCTCGCCTTGATTCAATTCGGCGTCAGATATGGAATTCACTAGCCGCAGATGGCATATTTTCCTGCCATCATACAAAGCAACTCCAAAAAGTGTGCGCTGATAAAAGACTCCCTGGAAGTCACTGCAATCGACGATGAGGATTGGGGGAGACCCATAATCGATTACCTGCAAGATGGGACTTTGCCAAGCGATAGGAAGGAAGCTGATAAGCTTAAAAGAAAGGCAGCCCGATACATATTGCAAGAAAACTAACTTTGGCGGAAAGGGCACAATGAGAACTTACTCAGGTGTCTAAACGGTCAAGAAGTGCACGAGGTCATGGAAATGTCTCATCAAGTGGAACATCAATGGGGCGCGAAGTTATGCAGACATATTTTAACTGTTGGTTATTTCTGGCCAACCATGGAAGCTGATTGTCGCGCGAAGGTCAGAAGATGTCATCAATGTCAATTCCATGGAAACCAAGTTCACGCTCCTGCAGTTGATTTGCACACGTTAGGAACTCCCTGTCCATTTCACACTTGGTCCATGGATTTCATTGGCCCAATCCGCCCTTCATCACGTGGGAACTAACTCATCCCTTACTGGAACAGAGCAATTTATCAAATGGGTAGAGGCGGTCCCACTCAAGACGGCAAATGCATTGGCTGTAGTCAGGTTCATACAGGAGAATATTATCTACCGCTTTGGCATAACCAACACTATATTGTCTGACAATGGAACTCCCTTGGTCAATCGACAAGTGGCTTCAAAACTGATGGAGTATAACGTGAGGAAGGTGTGCTCGACGCCTTACCACCCAAAAGGAAATGGACAAGTGGAAGACACAAACAAGACATTGCTCAGAATTCTAAGTAAAATGTTCGCGAATGATCACAAAAAGTGGGAAGAATCTTTGGGTACGGCGCTTTGGGCATATTGCACATCATCAAGGAATCCTACTGGAACTTCCTTGTTTTTGCTTTGCTATGGAGCTGAAGTAGTGGTCCCTGCTGAGGTCAAGGTAAACTCTGCGAGACTGGCCTTCAGTGCCTTTTATGAAAATGAGCGCGAACATGATCTCATTTTTCTAGAAGAGAAGTGCGAGCAGGCTAAAAGGAAAAATACTAGATACAAGGAGAGAATCTCGCGAGCCTACAATAAGACTGTCCAGCACCGGGACTTCGCAGTGGAGATTTGTTCCTACGAGCCTCTGACCACTGTATGCGCGAAGCAACTCATCCCAAGTTTGCCTCTAACTGGGAAAGGCCTTTTGAGGTGAAGGAAGTCTTTCACGGTGGCTATTGCACTATTCTACGATGCCATGGGACTGCTCCAACTCCCATCAACATGCGATGGCTTAAAAAGTATTATCCCTAACTCTACTTTTCTTGTTTTTTCGCCTACATTGTATTCTTATTATATCCTCCCATATGAGGATTCAGTTAATGATAATAACTCTCCCATATGATAGCTCTTTCATCAACTGTTGTTTATACCATACTTTGCATGACAGTAAAAAACACAAATTTAAAGGTCTATCTGCCTAGATAGCAATCTATTATAAGCCTATATGTCTAGATAGCAAAAGTATGCGAGTGTAAGCCTATCTACTTTGATAGCAGCGATATGAGTTGTAAGCCTATATGCTTGGATAGCAGCCATCCTTAAATTCTATCTGTTTAGATAGCAGCCAAATGCATTTTAAAGGCCATCTGTCTAGGTAGCAGACAAATGCGATTCTAAGCCTATCTGTCTAGATAGCAGCAAAAGCTGAGCCTATCTCGTTAATAGCATCATCATGCGAAGAAATACTGGCTTTCTCATAAGTCTGTTATGGAAAACTGCACATGATACTCGTAAGGCATGAATTTGTCGACGCAACAAAATAGAACTCAATGTTCAAGAGGCAAAAGCGAAAACAAAAAGGCACTTTTATATAAGAAGAACTTGGAAACAGAGAAACCATACATCAAAAGCGTTCTCAAAAATATCCAAAACTTCTACATAGGACTTGTAAACTATAGAAACGAATACGACAGACTTGTTGTCATCATCGACGCCCTCTTGTCGATGCCCCTGACATAGTGAGATGCCTGATGAGCTTCAAACAATCAAGGCTGCTGATGTGAAAAAATATTGGGGGAGCAGCGCATGGGGAAGGAAGCTGATTGTGCAAAAGAAGATTATATCCCAATCATCACTCTCTGGTTCAGGCACTAGCTGCAGAGCGTATTCCATCGGAGGTCCTTCGAGGATAGTCTCCTTGAGGGTGGCTAGGAAAAAGTCATATCCACTCCGATAAGAGAATTTACACCACAGTTCTTTGTAAACCTTGGGCAAATCAACGTTACACCACAGGTCTTTTAAAAGGTTTGGAAAATCAACGGCTTCTTTCGTGGAATTATTGGGAGCCATTTCTATAGCACAACAGACACATACAGAGTTAGAGATCCAGAGCCAGTACGAGTTGTAAAGTAGTGAAGAGAAATATAAAGAGCAAAAAAACTCAGAGGAGGTTGCATGATTATTCAATCTTGGTTCCGGATCCACGAAGAAGAAGGAGAAAATTTCTAACTTAATGGTTTCTTGCTACTGCTGGGGACTATCTCTCTCTCTAGTTCGTAAACCCAAGGGGGTGGCAATGATGAACAATAAAAGACCCGCTACAGAAAGGGGTTTATATAGGACCTAGGAGGGTTACCCTTCATTTCTTGGCTGAGTCAGCAATGCTTTGAAAGCAGGCAAGAATCAATGACATGTGGCAAAGCCTAAGCAAATTACATGCTAGCATTGACATGCGAGTAAAACAGCGATCATGAGAACGAGTCAGAAATAGCAAAACAATGCTTAACATGCCCAAAGAGAAAACAAGAGCAAAAGCTTGCAACCATGATTAGAATTGCGCAAAAGATTACATGGAAACATAGTCTAAAAAGATACATGAACTATGGCAGTGCTAGACCACTAATCTTTGAAAAAGTCTTTGAGGAGTGAGCCTCCAGCTGACAGCTTTATGCAATTAGCAGATAATAGATCCAGGCGATACTTGCTGCTCTTATGATGCTTCACAGCCTCTTCAAACTCTTTGATGGCTTTGTCAAGTATCTCCTTGCGCGCCATAAGGGCAGCCTTTTCCTTGCTAAAACGGGTGTATTGGAGCCTAAGTTGCGCATAATTGTTGATCTTGGTTAGCCTCTGTATGAGAAAATCCACGTTTAGTCTACCTGCTGCAACTTGTTGGAGGCCATTTGCGCTCGAAAGGACACTTTGAGGACTAGTAACTGAGGTGCTTGCGGGAGTTGTATTATGTAATCTTTCCAAGAGAGCAGCCATCTCTTTGAGTAGATCCCCTCTATCGATAGGAGCTAGCTCCAGAATTCTTGCAAACGTAGTTGGATACGATATGCGCACTTTCATAAGCCATTCAAGGCAAGCCTGATCAATACATATAGATACAAATATGGAAGGAAAGCACTTAGTAAAAGCATAAGGTCATGCGATGTGGACCGGAGGCAGAATTTTCTTACCAGTTCCTTCAATCATCTGCTGAAGTGAGGCAATAGGAGTCGCTGTTTGACCACCACAGGAAGAGGCTATTGCAGCTAACCTTTGGTCTGTTAAAACTTCACGCACGAAGTATTCCTCGGGGATGGTATAGTTCCTTTCAGCAACAACTGGTTCGGGCAATCTGTGAGCCCCACTCTGCCCATGGATTTTGACTGTAAAGCACATCCAGGTCGAAGCTAGAGGAGTCAACGGCCATGTTAGGAAGCGAGAAGTTTTCACTAGGACCCTCTGAAGACGCAACACCTTTTGAGGTATCTTGCGCATGAGGAGCGATCTGACACCTCAGTTGCGGCTATAGGAGTGCTGGTCTTTGAGATCGAGTCTCGAGGAGGCTCAATCATAACTGCATCTTCATTCCTTGCTCCTCCTGCTTCGCATACACTTGGAGCAGGCTCCGGCGCTTCTGGCACACCTTCTTGTGCGACGCCAGGTTGCGTTTCGAGAGTTGCAGCAATATCAACACCAAGAGCGGGTGACTGAGCATCCATCATGTTCTGATCAGACGCGATGCCACCTACATCAAACTCAGGTTCAGCATCTCCATCATTAGTTGGCACGTTCTGAGTTGTAGGACTTGAAACCCTTACATCGTCAGCAACCTCGACTCGCTCGACCATCTCAAAGGGGGTCCACGTTGGTAAAGCAGTTGCAGGAGAAACATTTGAAGGAGCTTCAGAAGTTGGAAGCACATTTTTCTCAAAAACATTAACTCTTGGGAAAGCTTCCTCCTCCCTTTCTTCAGCACTTTGTTCCTTCTCTTGCTGAAGTGCCTCCTCCTCTTGCTCTTTCCCCATGATGAGTTCGAGACGCTCGCTCTCAAGTTAAATCACTTCAGTACTAGCCCCTTGGGGCGCAATTGTAGCCCCTTCAGTTATGGGCCCTTCTGGCGCGACTAGAGGTTCTTCAATGTTACACCCTTGAGGCAAGGCTGCAACTCCTTCCACTGCCTTGTCCCCCTGATTAACCTAAATAGCAGAGTGAGGCACGCAAACAACTGCGCTGCGAAGCCGGCGTGATATTTGTACCAATGGCTCTGCATCTTCTAAAAATTAAAGGTTCATAGGAAGTTCCAGATGAAAATCAATCATAAAAGCTGAGAGGGCTATGATGACGAGACCCACTTTCTCCGCTCTCATATGGAGTATCTGCGCAGATATTATCGTCAATTCCTTTGGATTTTGAGGACCTGAGGTATGAAATAGATCACTATTGTAGAGGGAGGGTAATATGGAGCACGAGCCTAAAGAGGTGGATATACCTGAGGATTCCCCACACTGATCCCTTAACGATCTGTGAATATCTTATCTAGATACCCCATGATATAACTCGCTCAAGCCAAGTTCGTGGTGTGATAAAGAAAATTGAAAGATCGTACCTTCTTCATCGTCATCGACACTAAGGTCGTGGAGGGCCATCCGTTCTTGTTGCAACTCGGCAATAGTTGAACGTGTACTTGGCTTCTAGCCAGGAGCGAAGGAGGCCTTTTGGAAGGATCTCGTTCTTCAATACTTTTCTCTTTCCACATTCATGGTCTTGGACACTGTAAATGCTTCTTCATAAGTCATGACCACCTCCTCATCAGAACTGTCGCTGCCTATAGCGAAGTGAAATAATGGAGTGTCAACAAAGAGATTATTGTGAAAAAGGAAAGAGAAAGAGGAGATATGATTACCTCTTCACATAATAAATGTCGCTTAGTAGCAGTCTTCTTTGTAGGAAGTTCTTTCTTTGCTTGGATAGCAGTCTTCTGGGCAGTAGGTTCGCTCCTAGGACGCTTTGATTGTTTAGGGGCTGTGTCACAAGTCAGGGGCTTGTCAGCAGTCCTCTTCTTCGCGAAATGTCTTGACTATTAGTGCTAAGTAGGCCTCTAATGCATCAAAGACCAATTTTTGGACTTTAGGGGTCATGCGCATTGTCAGGGTGATACAGGTATTAGCCGTTGTTGGCTTCTTAGGTCGCGAATTGCGTTAGACAGCACTGTCATAACGAGAGGCAGGTTAAGAGTTTGAACTATTTACACATAGGGATAAAGGAAACATGCTCGAGCATACCCTTTTGAAGTCATCCACACACTTTACTTTTTCCCAGAAAGATTTATGCTCGCAACAGAAGTCTTCTCATCAAGAATTAGTTGCACACACAGATGATGGTCCTTGTCCAATATAGAATAGAAGCCATATTGTGAAGCGTCCCGGCCATGGGTTGTCTTGAAAGGATATTTCTTTATCACAAGCGCAGGTTCCTTTCTTTTCGTTGTTCTGCTGCGTTTGATCCCTCGCCTTGATTCAATTCGGCGTCATGTTAGTATCAGAGCAAGTTCAACTTGGGAGGAAGATCATCATCGACGATGCCTCGTGGACGTGCTCGTGGACGTGGGCAGCAGGTTGCTGAAGATGCCCCCCAGAGAGAACGTAACCTCAAAGACGTGATGAGGATAGAAGATCTGCAGCGACAGAACCAGGTTCAGCAGCAGCGGATCGAAGAGCTGACACGGCGCCTGGCGGCGCAAGATCTGGATGATCAGGAAGACTCAGACGACGACTCAGAGACGTCACTCGAAAACCCGTACCATCGCGAACCACGAGTTCGGGGGTACCGTGGTCGTGACGATCATCGCAGCGGTCTAGGCTTCAAGGTCAAGATCCCTAGTTATTCCGGTACCCTTCAGGGTGATGGATTCATCGATTGGCTGAACGAGGTGGATCAGATCTTTGAGTACTAGGAAGTTTCTGAACGTGAGAAGGTGAAGTTGGTCGGAATCAAGCTCAAGGGCAGAGCTTCAGCATGGTGGGAGCAGTTGCGACGTTCTCGTGAGAAGCAGGGAAAACTGAAGATTGCTGAATGGGAAAAGATGAAGAAGCAGATGAAGGCTCACTTCCTTCCCTTCGGCTACACCCAAACCCTATATCAGCGTCTCCACACGCTGAGGCAGGGTGTTAAATCGGTGGAAAATTACACTGAGGAGTTCTACCAGTTGATCGCCCGCAACGACCTATCCGAAACAGAAGAGCAGCTAGTAGCACGGTACTTGTCAGGTTTGCGACAATCACTGCAGGATGTTCTATGCCTGCAGACTTTCTGGACGGTTTCATAAGTTTACCAGAGGGCTCTTACTGTGGAGAACCAACAGAGCAGAAAACCTGCATCGAGGGCCGATCAGACCAATCGATCGACTCGATCTCAGGAGTCCCGACCAGACACCCAGGCAGCACATGGTACATCGAGAAGCGGCTTCAAGTGCTACAAGTGTGGCGAGCCAGGACACAGGGCGACAGAGTGCAAGAAGCCGATTTTGCAAAAGCCGAAGAGTTTATTCATCGAAGAGGGTACTACGGACGAGGTCGAAGAAGCGGAGTACAAGGGAGACCCCGTATATGATGACTACGGAGATGAAGATGTGCTTTACGGGGATGGTCATGAGAATCTGGTCGTCCGTAAAAACTTGCTAACTCCCAAGGGTGACTCGGAGGATGATTGGTTGAGGACCAATATCTTTCACACTACCTGCACAATTGGGAAGAAGGTTTGCAAGATGATCGTAGACGGCGTCTGTTGCGACAACATAGTCTCTGAAGAAGCTGTCAAGAAATTGCAGCTGAAGACGGAGCAGCATCCTGCGCCTTACAAGCTGTCATGGTTGATCCGAGGTTCCGAGGTAACAGTTGATAAAAGATGTCTTGTTTCTTTTTCAATTGGTAATAAGTATCATGATAGTCATTGGTGTGACGTGGTGAAGATGGATGCATGTCATGTTTTGTTGGGTCGTCCGTGGCAGTATGATAGACGTGTGTTCCATGATGGGTACAAGAATACCCATTCGTTTGTGATGAAGGGGAAGAAAATCGTACTAGCTCCGCGACGGGAGGGTTCCACTCCGGCTCCAACCGCGCCGGCTAACCTTCTTTCTCGATCCCAGTTCTTGGGGGAGATTCAGCGGGAAAAGTTTGTTTATGCGTTGATCCCTTCTAATAATAGTGCCAGTAATGAGGAATCTGAATTACCCCCTGAGGTGCAGCAGGTTTTGGATGAGTTCTCCTACTTGATGCCATAGGACCTCCCTCCTGGTTTGCCACCAATGAGAGGTATCCAGCATCAGATAGACCTAGTTCCAGGTTCTAGTCTGCCAAACAGACCTGCCTATCGTCTCAGTCCAAAGGAAGCAGAAGAGTTACAGAGGCAGGTAGTTGAATTACTTGAGAGGGGTTACATCAGAGAGAGTATGAGTCCTTACGCAGTGCCCGCTCTGCTAGTTCCAAAGAAGGATGGTTCATGGCGCATGTGTGTAGACAGCAGAGCCATCAATCGGATCACTGTGAAGTACAGGTTTCCCATTCCGCGGCTTGATGATATACTAGATCAACTGTCCGGCTCTCAGGTCTTCTCAAAAATTGACCTCAAGAGTGGATACCATCAGATTCGTATCAAGCAGGGGGACGAGTGGAAGATCGCGTTCAAGACACAGCAAGGGTTGTACGAGTGGATGGTGATGCCTTTCGGTCTCTCCAACGCACCTAGCACCTTCATGCGGTTTATGCATAAGGTTTTGAGGCCTTTCATGGGGAAGTTTGTTGTCGTTTATTTCGATGACATTCTTATTTACAGTCCCACATGGGCTGTTCACTTTGATCATTTGCGAGCTGTATTTGAAGGATTGAAGGCGGAGAGTTTGTTCATTAACAGGAAGAAGTGTTTCTTTTTCACTACTTCTGTGCAATTTCTGGGTTTCATTGTGTCTACTGATGGTGTGCATGCAGATCCTTCGAAGATTGAGGCAGACTGGCCCAGGCCTAAGACACTGCACGATGTGCGCAGTTTCCATGGGTTGGCTTCTTTCTATCGCAGGTTCATCAGAAATTTCAGCACTTTGGTGGCCCCCATCACTGAGTGTCTGAAAGGGCGTGATTTCAAGTGGACGGATGAAGCAGAGGCCAGTTTCAACCAGGTAACGAAGATGATGACAGAGGCACCAGTTCTGGCACTACCTGATTTTGACAAGATGTTCGAGGTTAACTGTGATGCCTCAGGTTTGGGCATTGGCGGTGTTCTGAGTCAGTCAGGGCGTCCGATTGCGTTCTTCAATGAGAAGCTATCCGGGGCCAGAAAGAATTACTCGACTTTATGATTTGGAGTTCTTTGCCATTGTTCAGACGTTGAAGCACTGGCGTCATTACCTAGTGCAGAAGGAGTTCGTTTTGTATACAGATCATGAGTCTTTGAAGTACATCAATGGGCAGCACAAGTTGAGTCGGCGGCATGCCAAGTGGGTGGCCTATTTGCAGGAATTCACTTTTGCATTGAGGCACCAGGCAGGAAGTTTGAACCGGGTAGCTGATGCTTTGAGTAGACGTAATTTGCTTCTCACCTCCATGAGCAACCAGGTTCCTGGATTTGAAGCATTTGCAGATATGTATGAGGCAGACCCTTCCTTCGGGAAGATCGTTGCTGAGGTAATTTCTGGTCAACGTCATGATTTTGTTTTGCATAATGGTTATCTGTTTCGGGGACGGCGTTTGTGCGTTCCAGATTGTTCTTTGCGGCAGCAGATTATCAGGGAGCTTCACCAGGAAGGGCACTTTGGCCGAAACAAGACGCTTGTTCTTGTATCTGCTGATTTTTATTGGCCAAAATTGAGTGCTGACGTGGCGCACTATGTGGACCGTTTCTATGTGTGTCAGCGATCGAAAGGAGTTCTCACGAATGCAGGTCTTTAAACTCCTTTACCTGTCCCTGAGGCGCCATGGTTTGATGTCAGTATGGATTTTGTTCTCGGCTTACCCCGCACCCAGAGAGCAGCGGATTCTGTCCTTGTTGTTGTTGACAGGTTTTCCAAAATGGCACATTTTGTACCATGTAGGAAGACAATGGATGCAGTGCGGATAGCCCACCTCTACTTTAGAGAAATTGTGAAGCTGCATGGAGTACCACGGTCCATCACCTCGGATCGTGACACGAAGTTCATGAGTCAATTCTGGAAGAGCCTCTGGGAGAAGTTGGGCACTCAGTTGAACTTCAGCAGTGCGTATCACCCGCAGACCGACGGGCAGACGGAGGTGGTGAATCGCAGTTTAGGGAATCTTCTCAGGTGTTTGGCAGGTTCCAAGCCCAAGCAGTGGGATTTGGCGCTTGCTCAGGCGGAGTTTGCGTATAACAGGTCAGTGAACAGAACTACGGGAATGAGTCCTTTCCAGATTGTTTAAGGTCAGAACCCGACAGGGGTGCTGGATTTGGCTCCAATTCCGAGCGTGGGACGCGTTCATCCTAAGGCTGAGGAGATGGCAGATCACTTGAGGGGTATTCATGAACAGGTGAAGAACAAGATTGAAGAGAACAACAGCAAATACAAGGCTCGAGTGGACAAGCATCGTCGTCAGGTACTATTTGATGTTGGTGATTTTGTATGGGCTGTATTGACTCGTGATCGTTTCCCTGTTGGCGAGTACAATAAGCTCAAGGATCGGAAGATTGGGCCTTGTGAGATCGTGCAGAAGATCAATGATAATGCTTACAGGTTGAGGCTTCCCAGTCACCTGAAGACCTCGGACGTGTCAATGTGAAGCATCTCACTCCTTGCTTTGTGGATTTTGAAGACATTGCGGTGAACTCGAGGACGAGTTCTTTTGAAGAGGGGGTGACTGATGCAGGAGCAGACGATCCGGATGAAGTTGAACTGTCAGATTCGACTAATTTGGCGCTTCTCTACCATGAGATGGAAGATAAGCGCAAGGGACGGAAGAAATTGCAGCTTTTGGTGTTGCCGCACTGTTTGGGCCATAACTTTGGCTACGGGTATCAGAATGACGCGGGCCATAACTTAGTAGCAGTATTCTTTGTAGGAAGTTCTTTCTTTGCTTGGATAGCAGTCTCCTGGGCAGCAGGTTCGCTCCTAGGACGCTTTGATTGTTGAGGGGCTGTGTCACAAGTCAGGGGATT
The DNA here is from genome assembly GCA_023055425.1 of Linanthus parryae. NCBI lineage: Eukaryota > Viridiplantae > Streptophyta > Magnoliopsida > Ericales > Polemoniaceae > Linanthus > Linanthus parryae. The sequence continues at coordinate 24,822,307 of JALGPY010000011.1, read as the reverse complement.
GTCAGCAGTCCTCTTCTTCGCGAATGTCTTGACTATTAGTGCTAAGTAGGCCTCTAATGCATCAGAGACCAATTTTTGGACTTTAGGGGTCATGCGCATTGTCGGGGTGATACAGGTATTAGCCGTTGTTGGCTTCTTAGGTCGCGAATTGCCTTAGACAGCACTGTCATAACGAGAGGCAGGTTAAGAGTTTGAACTATTTACACATAGGGATAAAGGAAACATGCTCGAGCATACCTTTTTGAAGTCATCCACACACTTTACTTTTTCCCAGAAAGATTTATGCCCGCAACGGAAGTCTTCTCATCAAGAATTAGTTGCACACACAGATGATGGTCCTTGTCCAATATAGAATAGAAGCCATATTGTGAAGCGTCCCGACCATGGGTTGTCTTGAAAGGATATTTCTTTATCACATGCGCAGGTGCTTTGATTGGTTGAAGTTGGGCTTGAGATCTCATAAGACGATGGATCTGGAAGTTCCAGAAGTTAACCGAACCGGGAGTGCTTCTCCCATTTATGTTTCGCACAGGTTGAATCAAGGGATGCTCGGCAACTAGTAAGTCGTTGCTCTTCCCATATATCACCCCATCATAGCAGCCCTTAATAATGGAATTGGACCATAGGGGTGGTGCGACGGCATCATAGCCAATTGGGGGCTCACACGGATTAGATCGTAGTGAACATTGAATCATTCATAGCGCGCAGTTTCAGGACCTCGCACGTACTCAGGTAGAGAAGGCAGATACCCTCTTCGGACCAAGTTAATGAATCTCCCATAAACCAAAGCTCCATCGGTTATATACTCATACTCGAACTCGGTGTCTTCCTCTGGATACATGCCCCCCATAAAACTATGTTTTCCAACCGGGAGGCATAGGGTCTTTGCTCGAAGTAGCGAACGACGTCACATATCAGAGCAAAGGTACGTTGAGGAGCCCTTGTCTTATACCAACGCCATGATCGAGGGCATAGTTCGAGTCTCTTGGCATTAGGTGTGTTCCACATCTTCACCTCTGAAGGACCTCGAGCATACGCAGGCCACCTTTCAAAATCCCACATGGACAGAAACGCATTGTTGAAAAATGAGACAACATAAACCCTCCCATGTGAGCTCAAAGTGCGTCGCGGCCAAATCTAGGCGGTAATACAAAGAGCCTAAGACAAGGGGCCCCAGAGCTACGTTCTGATTAAGCGTCAGTTTAACGGCAAGCGCGAGCACGTGAGTGAAGACTCCATCGCGAGGGGACCCATCTATCAAATAGCGCGACAGCCACACGCAAAGAAAGCCACATAAAGTATGGGCAACACCCTTCTCTTCGACGCCGATAACAGCCTCTGGGTTTTGTTCTAGCCACTCTCGAGCAACATTTTGCTTAACAAAGTCCCTGAAAAAGTACATCACCCATTTCGACCAGATGTTCTTCGCACCGGAAGACAAGGACATGTATGTGTCGCAAGGGGAGGTCTCGTTTCGCTTCCATCTTGAAGCAACCGTCTTCATATCCGCTATGCTGATCTTCATTAGGTGAAACAGAGTAAGTTTGTCCTCAGAAGTCAGAGGAGCTAAGGGGTCGACACCTCCCATGCTTTGAAGATGCAATAACACTTCTTTTTCTTCCAGAGTAGGCGCGGCTTCAAAATTAGGGAAATGGAAGGTATGGGTCTTCTTGGAATATCTGGAAAATAGGGTTTGCAGCATGACATGGTCGACCCGAACACTGAGGCCTTTTGTCGCGCGTACGGCATGGAAAATGTTGGCCTTTTTCAATTCCTTCTCGTAGTTATCGAGGATGAACTCTTTCCACTCCTCCATCCAGTGAGTCCCTCCATGAAGGCCTGGGAGAGAACATCAGTGAACGCGTATAGACCAGCTTCGAGACCGAGCCGTTGCACGTCTTGAGTACTAGCAACATCCCAGCCGGAACTCTCGGTTCCGGTACTAACTGCAAAACGTCTTCTACAGGGGACGCCTGAAGTGTGGTCATCTTAACGGTGGCCATGAAGAAATCATCCCCACCCAGGTAAGGGGCTTTGCACCAAAGGTCCTTGCTCAGCTCTGGCAACTCAAAAACCTCCTTGTTAGATTTCTTGGGAGCCATTTCTGAAAACACAAGAAGACATACACAAAACAAGATCCGAAGGATTATTATCCAACGGGGTATGAAGAACAGTATGAACATTAAAAACCCATATTGGGCTACATGCCAAGAACGAAAGGGGCTAAAAATAAATTCGAGATTTCAAGGTAACAATTGAAGGGGGAGAGAATCACTAACCTTGTCGATGTCTGAGAGCCTGAACTGCTTGGAAGACTTTGTCAAGAATTTGATCGAAGATCTCGGCTTCTTCCAGATGATTCTATCTCTGGTTCATAAAATATCAGAAGCAATGACAGTAGAAAAATTCTAATTGAAGACGCAAAGGGTTTAAATAGTCCTCAATATTGAAGAGTCGCGACTGCTAACATTCGCTGAGTCAGCATCACTTCGATAATTGGCGAAATTGGTGACCTATAATATTATTCTGAGTTATTCTTGCCTCGAAACCCGGAGAAAATATGTGGATGGCGTCTGGTTAACCTCGCAATGACCACGCCTCATCAAAGGCAATATGGCGTCTCGAAACCGTAGGCAATCATGGCTATATAAGGGGGCTAGGGATTCGAATTTTATTCAAAATAATACAAATGGATAAACGTGGGGACCACGCAGGACTGATTAGCGCGACTACACGGCAAACGCGCGCGTGTTATTCGCGCAAAAGGGGGCTAATGTAGACAGTGCATTCCAGACAGACAAAGAATAGCCACGTGGCGGCCATCCAGCATATCTGACTGTGCTCCGCATACACCAGATCACTGCTCATACTCATACACTTGGGGGCTGCGAGACAGGGCCACGCACGATACTCGCCACACGGGACTTGTAGAAACCTAGTGGTTTGGAGGCTAGAGTAAGGTCTGTCGCGCGCGAATGACAACCAAGCTCGCGCGCGACATGTGGTAACTGACTGAGAGGTTTAAGGCTTGCGTGTCCCATAAATGCGGTCAATCTCATAACGGTCCGCTACTTATGCAGACGAGTGCGTAACGTGCCCTACATATACGGTCGAACGTGCCGTTACGGGGCTATCATTAAGCCGCCATTAATGGGCGCATTAACCCCTTATAACGGTCACTTCCCCACTATATATAGGAACGTTAGCTCTCCATTGCAACTCTCAGATCTTTTGCTAGCCAATACACTGTCTCTCTCAAGAACAATTATTGTTGCTTACTCTCTCCCTACTCACTACCCTTCATCTCTCTGTGTTCATATTCTCATCCCCTTTTTGAGGTGTACACTTGGATCTCTCCCGAGAATTTCCTTGTACACACCCCCAAGTTATAACACAGTGTTATCGCCATCTCTTTTGAATTTAGTTATTCTTCTCCAGTGTCTCTGTAAATTTGTTGTGTGGATCATTCTGGTATCTCGTTGTACGGTTTTCCTTACAAGATTAATTCGGCCTTGAATGTTAACAACATCAGTAGAGGGAGGACGTAGGTTATATGTGTTCTGTATCTATTAAAGTTGAAGATTGAAAGGACGTCCATTCATTTTGTTGACGAACGAATGTAGAATCTCATACAATTGTTTGTAACTAAACTAGATAACTCTATCTTTATGCTTGTTACATTCTATTCCGGAATACTTTTTTTTTTTTTTTTTTTGAGAAACAAATCCCGAAATCTTTGGTATACGGGTTTTAATTAGAGAATAATATCAGCACATGCGTGGGTTTTTTTCCTTAGAATTAGAAAATTGTCATATGTTGATAGTCGTCGACAATCATGAGTTTTCTTTCTTTTCTTTTTTTCATTTCTTGAAAGGTCGAGAATCACGAGTTTGTTGGCCTCCCAACAGCAATGAACTGTATCAATTTACAAGAATGAAAATGACCTTCCATCTACTCTATTTTAAACATTGTAAGTGCGGTAGGAAAAAAAAGACAGCTAGTGATGATTAAGGCACTCCTGCCCCACAGTTGAAATAGACATATTCTGATAATAATTGCTGAAAATAGTAAAGAATAAAAACGTAACAAACTCAAACTGCAAAATATGGAGTTTTCTACATCAAGAAATTACGCAATAAAGAGTTACAAAAATAGTATAGAAAATAAAAAAATTACGACTTGATAGTCTAAACAATATGGGATCGCTGAAAACTGATGTGCGTAAGTGCCAAAACTCTTATTTGTTATTGCCCAACGATTCTGCATCAAAAGAGGTGTATTCATCTTCAATCATGTGAACTTTTCGCAAGTGTTATTCTAAAAAATTTGACCAAAAATCATGTTTGTGGGTTACACCGAAATTAGAAGTTCCGTATGTCTTGAATTCAAACAAATAAAAAAACATATGGTTGTGAGCAAGAATTTAAAAAAGTGTTCGAGTTTTAATATTATCATGTTCAGGAATTTTGCAGTTGTTGAAATTGAATAAATCTTGTTGTTGCAGTTGTTGATATTTCCATAGTTTAAGCATTCATGATTATGAATGACCAGTAAGAAACCGATCCAAGATTTTCAATATACTATCTTCTATATAATAATATATAAAAGCTGGAAAGTGTCGAGAATTATTAACGTTATGATATTTGTATGTTATAGTTAACTCATATTATGACACGTGTTTGATTATATGACAATAAGTTAAAATTTTTCCAATAGTATGATGCCACATCACTTTTAATGTTTACATTTTGGCAATTTCTACCACTAACTTTTTCATTATTGTCGTGTTGTGATGTGTATACAGGTCATTTAAAGAAGAAATAGTCGTTACATTTGTTCTCCATAAAAATAGCATAAATAACAAAACTCTTTCTACCCATTACCAAGGAGGAGGTAAGCAGGGTCACTCTGAGTTTGCTGATGTTCTAGGTTGTCCAAAGAGGTATGACACTAATAACCACCCTCCTAAGAGTGAAGCCTTGAAGCTGGCCGAAGAATAATTCTTTCTACCCAACACATCTATCACATCCAATCAGTTAACACACTATGTGCTAACTGTTGATGCCAAAGTCCTATTTACAATTTTGTTGAGATGTGTGGTACCAAGGGAGAATTCAAATGAGTTGATAACTGAAAAGGTGTTGTACTTACTGTACTTAGTTATGCATGGTTATGAAATTGATCTTCCAAAATCTGTGATGGAACACATGCTTTATTGTCAAACAAACCAGAGAAAGCATCCCTTGCCATATGCCAATCTGCTCACATCGTTCTTTCAACAACTTCAAATCCCAACTGACAGGGAAGAGACTATCACTACTGGTTTTGGTATGCTTGATGAGAAAGCCTTTGAGAAAATTGGTGTAGTGAAAACTAGTGCTAAGACTTGGAAGCTGTACTCAGATCTGACAGAAGAAGAGCTGAACTCCAAGAAGTTTCTCAAACCCAAGGCTTTGACCCCTACTTCAAGCCAAACCTCTCAGCCTCAAGACATTTCCATGGTTATTCAGAAACTTTATAGACTTGAGAAGGACATGGATGAACTAAAAGAGAACCAACACGAGTTTGGAACAGAGTTCATACAGAAAAATTACATGGTTAAACAAATCTTCTAGAGCATGATGTGTTTGATGTGCCTGAAGAAGTCTCTCAAGATGCAGAGGGAACCAAGAAGAATGGCTCAACCAAAGAACTCTTTAGTGAGAACACCACTCAAGATGAGACTGCTGGAGTGAAGGACAAAGGAAAGCAAGTAGTTGAGGAACCAGAAGATGAAGGACAAGACAAGAAGAAGTTGACAGTCCAGATTCAGGAATACTGCTTATGGACCTAAAGAAGAAGCAAAATAAGCCAATTATTCCTGAATTAGTGAGTGAGATTGATCTATTTGAAGAAGAAGGTGCAGCTGGTGATTATAAGGAAGAAGCTGGAGCTCAAGAAGAAGAACGAGATGATGGAAAAGATAGTGTGGAAGGAGATGCAGAGCAGCAAGATGATGGAGACCCAACCCCTTGAATCTTTCCAACTCTTTCTTTATTTTTCAAGTCCTTGAAATCCTTTTCAAAGTCTTGAAAATTCTATCTTTTCAAACAGTTTTTTCAAAACCGAACTTTGTTGTTTATTTGCTTGCATTCAGTAATAAGTTGGATCTTTTGGATATTATGTGTTATGATTTATTATGCTATGTGCTAATGAGTATTTTTTGCAGAAACATAAGTTCTAAACAGATTGTGGTTTTGTCTTTCATCAATGGAGAGATTGTAAGTTTAACTCTGTTTCAAAGGGTTGAAATAGCTAGTCTATTTGAAGCCCTTGAAACGGCTTTCAAAGATTTGAAAGTGACTTTGCTTTATATGCATGAACTTATGGGGAGTTTCTAATCTTGATTCAACTCCTAAACCCTTGTTCTTGATTAGTTTCTATTTGATGATGAAAGACAAATTAGTTTGTCAATCTAAACTGTATCTAATCCATCTTTTGACATAGTTTTGCACGGACATTTTGTTTCCTAGTTTGCAGGATGTATTTCCTAACTTGTGTTTTGCGGGAAAGGAAAGTAAGTGTTGATTTGATTCTGTAATCAATCTGTTGTGTTTGTAGCTTCCCAACAAGTTTCTATACAAGATCAAATCAGTATCTCTGAAGAAACTCAGCAACTATCCGTTGGGATAATCTGTTAGAGAAGTCAAAGCTGAAGCTACAAAATATGGAAGCTTGTTATGAAGAGATCTTGAAGATCTGCAATTCAAAATTCTCTATAAAAGAGGGAAAAGCTGAAGCAATTCAATTGGACAATTGGCATAGACACTAAAACACATTCAGGGATTGAAAAGCAACAAAGAAGCAAATTATTTTCTCTCAATCCAAGCCTCTGAAAAACACTGCATAACCACTGCAGAATCAGTTCTAGTGTTCTTCTATTCTGAGATTTATTTGTATATCATTCTCATAGTACTTTTTGTTTAATTAGTTAGCTAGAGCAGGTACTTGATAGGTTAGTGAGAACCACAAGCTGTAACAGAGTAAAACATCTCTCTCTGCTTGAGATCTAGGGCTTAGCTTTTGATTAATAAGAATTGAGTTGAAAATCCTACAGGGAGAAGATCCCTGAGTTAGAGGCGTAGATCCAAGTGGACTTAACTCTATATATCGTGTGTCTCTTGCATTTACTTTTCAGTCCTATACTTAGCTTATTTGCAGCATTCAAAACAGTCCCATTTCAAGTGTTTGAAACTCATTTCAAGGCCTTGAAATAGACTTATCTTTTCTACTTTATTTGTTTTCAGTTCAAGGGCTTGAAACTCATTTCAAGGCCTTGAACTACTCTTAACTCTTGAAAATCTTTTAAACCACTCTTCTTGCTATTTTGGCACAAGTAGGCATACTCTATTCAACCCCCACCCCCCTTTTAGAGTATTGGTCCTGTATTTCTGTCTACTGTACACCCCTTTACATTAGAACATCATTTAAGTAGTTTTGAATTTTAGTTGAATACTGCCCATATTTGTGGCACAACAATTTGAGTTTTCAATAAGTATTTCTTTAAAATTTCATGGATGTTTTGCTTGAGATCCCACTGTTTATTTCTCCTTGTATTCTGGTTTCGACTCGGGTACGGACCGACACCCCTGGGCTTCTGGCTTGGTCGATATGGGGGTGTTACATTGATAGTGTCTCTCAAAGTCTTAAATTAGAACCTCAAGGAACACAGTGGTCAAGCCACTACATCAAGCCCTTAAGGCCTTGAAAAGATTCCTAGAGAACCATAAACCTGGACACAGAGAAAGAAGTTCAAATATATGTCATCTCATCCAACAGAAAACATCATTTCTGATCCATCCACTGGTACACAAACAAGATCTCAGTTAAAAAACTTGTGTTCTTTTAATGCTTTTCTGTCTCTTATAGAATCTAAGAATGTGCAAGAATCACTACGAGAAGCAGAATGGATCATTTCAATGCAAAGTGGAAGGGGAACAAAGTCTGGAATCTAGTTCCTCCTCCTAAAGATTAGTATGTCATTGGAAAAGGTGGGTGTTCAGAAACAAGATGGATGAAAATGGTAAGGTTATCAAAAATAAGGCAAGACTAGTAGCTCAAGGCTACAACCAGGAAGATGGTAGAGGAGACTTTTGCTCCTGTAGCCAGATTTGAAGCAATTGGAATGTTACTTGCATTCGCATCACATAAGAACATCAAACTTTTTCAAATGGATGTTAAATGGGCATTTCTAAATGGTTATTTTCAAGAAGAAGTATATGTTGCTAAAACTCCTAGTTTTGAAAGTGATGAGTTTCCAAATCATGTTTTTAAGCTTGGCAAACATCTTTATGGTCTCAAACAAGCTCCAAGAGCTTGGTATGATAGATTGTTAAAGTTTTTACTTGAAAATGATTTCAAAAGAGGCTTTTTAGTAGTAAAAGTATATGTTGATAATATTCTATCTGCTGATACTAATGATTCCCTTTCCAAGGATTTCTCTAGTGTTATGAACAGAGAAGTTGTGATGAGCTTGATCGGAGAGCTAAATATCTTTCTTGGACTTCATGTACATCAAGAAAGGAAATGTCTTACACCAGAATAAGTAAACCAAGGACTTGCTGAACAAGTATAATATGTCTCAATCCAAGGTAGAAAAAACTCCCATGAGCTCTACACTATCCTTAGACAAGGATAAAAATGGTAAGAGTGTAAATCAGAAAGAGTTCATAGGTATGATTGATTCATTGCTCTATCTTACTGCAAGCTGGCCGACATTATGTTTAGTGTTTTTATGTGTGCTAGATCCAAGCTGATCCCAAAGAGTTTCAATTTGTTGTTGTCAAAAGAATTTTCAGATATCTCAATGGTACCAAATAATTAGGGCTTTGGTATCCTAAATAGTCTAACTTCTCTCTTTGTGGCTATTAATATGCTGATTTTGCAGGATATAAAGTTGACAGAAAAAGCACTTCTGGGTGTTTCCAATTTCGTGGATAGTCTCTTATAAGCTGGCATTCTAAAATGCCAAATTCAATAGCTTTATCAACAAAAGAAGTTGAATACATAGCAGCAGGAGCTTGCTACTCACAAGTGTTGTGGATAGCTTAACATATGAGAGATTTGGGTTATGACTTCATAGATATACCCATCAAATGTGACAACAGTGGTGTTATCTCAATAACAAAGAATCTAGTACAACATTCAAGGACTAAGCACATTGATTTCAGGCATCACTTCATTAGAGATCATGTGGATAAAGGTGATGTATCTCTACCATTTGTGTCAACCCTCTTGCAGTCTGCAGATATCATTACTAAACCAATGCCAGAGGATAGATTCACAGTCCTGAGGATAGAACTTGGGATGTTGAATAAAGAAGCACTGGTCTAGGGGGAGCATCAGGTAATATATTAGTGTTTCAATGTTTTTAAAAGTTTTTCAAATCCTTAAAAAATTTTCAAAGCCTTGAAAATTTTGTCTGCTGTATTACAGTTTTTCAAAGTCTTAAAGTCCTCTTAAAATCTTTGAAAATAAATATGTATACTATATGAATCAATGATGGATCACTAATGTTGGATGTTATCTATCTAGATAATTGTCTGCCATTATTTTTACCTTATAAAACAAATAATTTTCAAATAAGATTTATACTATTTTCTTTCCACACGTCACACACGAATTTGAGTTTTAAACAAACTTTCCTTCCTAAAATATTTTGGAATATTAAGTTTCCTATTTTCACTACAACTCTACAGCATATATCTCCTCTTTTATCTCTCTCTCTCTCTCTCACCTCTATCTTTCCTGTCTTTCTCCTCTAAACCCTAAACCCTATGGATTCACGGAGATCTTCTCAAAGAATCAAGTTGGCAGGAAGCTTAAAGAAAAAAACATGAAAGAAAAGAAAAGATGGAGAAGAACAAGTTCAAGCTACTAGTGACAGCTCTAGTTTTAGAAATGTAAGTGCACCCAATTAGCCGACTCCTCCTCGAAAAAATAAAAGAAAAAAAGACAAGGATAATCAGAGTGCAAATTCCACCAAGAAGAAGTCAGATCTAGTGTCTACTTCTGGGAAACAAAAGGGTATTCGGATTGGTAGTCCAAGAGTGTAGAAGAAGGTGAAGGAAGCTTAAAAATCAGACAAGGGGAAGAAGATGTAGAGATCGATTTGATGAGCATAGTACTGGGGATAAGGCTGTTGGAGATAAGGATGCTGGAAAAAAGGCTGTTGGGGATAATGAACCTGGTGAAGACGACAGTATTGACTCAGGGTTACTACTCAAAGAAGCTCTACAGCAGAAGATATAGAAATAGAAAGTCACCTCCGATGATTTGTTTGACGATGATGTGGTAGCTGGTGAGCCTGGATAAAGAATTTACACAAGAATATGATGCACATGATGAAGATCGGCAAGAGAATGAGGAATAGAGAAAGAAGAGGAAGAAGAAAGTGATCAATAAGATGGTGCATGGCCTAAGACAGATGCAGAGCCAAAGCTTTGAATCCAGCCCTTTCTTTCTTCTTTCCAAAGCCTTGCAAATATTCTCTCCTGTTTCAAAACTTCTATTTCTTTAAAGTTTTTAATTTGGGTAAAAGACACTGACCACCCCTGGGTTTAGGGGAAAACCCACCCCGCTACCCTGGGTTTTGGATAAAGACACTGCGCACCTTTTTCTGGATGGAAGCTAACAGTTGACTAACAGCACAAAAGAAAAGACTATTTTACCCCTGAAAAGTGATAAAATTACATACTATTTATTACCCTCATCTCCCCTTTTCTTCATTTCTAAACCTAATCTTTCTCTCTCTCACCCTCTTTCTCTCTTCTCTTCTACTTCCCAGATCTGAACCCACACCAACAACAACCAACGCCACCATCACAGCAACCACCACCTCCTTCTTCTCTCTCTCTCTGTCGATCTGAAACACAATGGTAGAAGGTGGATGTTGCGGTGGGTTCTTCCCTAGAGACGACCGTCCCAATCGACGCTGATGGGTTCGCCGGAACAAGGGAAACTGACGGAGAGAGACGGATGGAGGGAACGAGGCAGAGGCTGGGGTGGGTCTCGTCTGATTCATCGGACCGACATGACTGCTGGGTGCTCAAGAGCTCTTGTTCGGCAGTGGCTGGGTTGCCAGAAGGAGGTGTCAGTGGTGGGGTGGTTTCGCCGGAAATGGCGGCGGTGGATAGACGACCCCCTCGGTGGATTGGGTGTTGCGACGAAGATAAGTTTTAATCAACGAAGACACCAATTGATGTTGTTCTCAGCTAATATTTCAGGTGAATTGGAGAATTTTCGCCCAAAAATTTTCAAAATCAAACTACATACATAGAAGAACGAAATCACAGAAGTCAAATCCCATACAAAGTCCACGAACTACATCGACAAGTAACAGATCTGACCTCAAGCATGATTCAAACTACGATCGGATCAACAAGACTGAACAACTACAGATCAGAGAGATCATAGATCGAATCGATTGGGGAATTAGGGCACGAGAACTCACTGAAACCGTCTTCAACGAGGTAGTTGAAGGTGTGGCAATCGCAGTTGAACTTGTTGTTGGTGGCGGGGAGTTTCTGGAGGCACTGGGAAGCGATGCCGGTGAAGTTTCTGGTGAACTCTGTGAACTCGGCGAAAATCAGAGGTGATTGAAATTGTCAGCTTCATGGCAGTGATATAAGAATCCTTCTTCAGGTTCAATCCTTCCTCCACTTATACTGGATTTGTTGAATAGAGTTCATATTGAAGACTAATGAGGAATTGGTTTAGGTAAGTTAGTGTGAAATTGGTATTAAAAGAACTTTTGACAAACCTTAATATTTCCGGTGGTAGGTGCGGTGGTTTGTAGAGTGAACTTTTTAGCGTCGTGTTCTTCGTGTTCTTGACCAAGAACACTAAGAACATTAACAAAAAAACATGACACCATAGGGGCAAGTCGGTTGGTTTATTGGGTTTTTAGTAATTTTGTTCATCCACCAGGATGTTATCCATTTGTTATTGGTGTTGTTATATTTTTGGATTCATACCTGCTATGTTAAATTGGTCTTATTTTCGTTTATGGTGGTGGTGGTCTGGTGGCGTTGATTACGGCTGATGGTGGTGGTGATTGTGGTGTTCTTGATGTTCTTGATTGTGGTGGTGGTCTATGTTAAATTGGTCTTATTTTTGTCTATGTTAAATTGGTCTTTTTTTTTTTAACATGGTGTTCTTGATGTTCTTGGCATGATGTTGTTAGTGTTCTTGTTGATGAACTTTGGTAAAAAAATTCAGAAAATGCATAGGGGTAATATGGTCCGAAAAAATTCGATATACCACTTATCTAACGGAACATGACAGAAGGGTGCAAATTGTCCACGGAATATTCCGTTAAATGGGTGCGCAGTGTCTTTATCCAAAACCCAGGGTAGCGGGGTGGAATTTTCCCTAAACCCAGGGGTGGTCAGTGTCTTTTACCCTTTTAATTTTTAAAATAAGGTTGATCCAAAAATTTATCACTTTTTTATGAAATTCAAAAGGTGCGAGAAATTTAGATTTATGGTTGTGGGGAGATCTGGTTTTGGATATGTGGTTGACCTGTTTCACCTCTTAGCTAGTTTTGAGTTTTGAATTGGTTATTTAGTTTGGTTTTGATTCAACCACTTTAACTTCTGGTATTACTATTTGTTTTTTATCTGATATAACAGTTTCTGTTATGCTACTGAAAGTTTGTAATGTAAGAAAATAAACATTATCTAAATAGTCTAGAAGGGGGGGGGTTGAATAGAGTATGCTAAATTTTGCTGAAAACAGTATTTCTAAAACTTGAGTAGAGTATGGAGTTGATATCTCAAAACGTTGAGAAAAATTTGAGAAACTGGAAATATAACTACAGAACACGGAGGCTTCAAAGCTTTGAGATTTCGAAAAATCCAAAGCTTTGGCACTTCCTGTTTAGAGTGAAATGAAAATATTAAAGAAGTAAGCAACAAGAACACAAGGATTTTACAAAGTTTAGCCACAATTGGACCTAGTCTCTGCATGAGGTCTTATCCCTCCAGGATTCTAACATAACTTCTTATTAATCACCCAGATTTAGCCCTAAATATCAAGCCTAAGTGAGCTACCTTTCACCTATACAGCTTGTGGTTCCCAACCTATCTAGTTCCGGCTATAACCTGTTGAAACAATAAGAACCTCTTTCTTGTTCACTTGAACAACTAAACTTCTAAGTTTGTGAGTTTTAAGAACAAATAATAATAATACAAGTTTAGTACAAGTGTGAAGAACCCATAATAGAGATAAGCAATAAAACTTGGAAGTGTTCTTCAATCTGTGATGAGTGATCTTGCTTCTTGCAGTGTCAATGGCCTGACGAACCTGAAAATTTGAATGATCTGATCTCTCCTTGTTGTATCACTTTTCAAATCTCCCGATGATTAGTCTCAGTCTCTTTGTCTCTCTTAAAATTCAAAGCACTGATCTCTTTAAATAACAACCTGCAACAACCATAGTGATTTTAGGAACAGCATGCCTAAAAATGCTCTTCTCTCATATGCTTCTTCCAACAGCTATGCTTGGATAGCTATTTGATTGGTTTATGAACGTTGGAACGACCAACAACCCTGCATACACTCAACAAACAAGATCAACAATATCCTGGAAAACTAACATCAAGATCTGATCAGCAATATGCCAAGAGTACATGAGAAACACTAGGCTAGGTTTTTTCTGAAAATAAACTCAGCTAATACATCCAATCTGATGAATACATCATCAACATATTATGGAATAATATTAATAGATAATAATAGATCCATATTAGGTTATGAATCCTAAAGAAATTACCTGCATACACAGATTTAATCAGATGAACTCAGCAGTGAAAGTACTCGGTGAATGTCAAAGCTATGAAACTTTGTCTGCTACTTCATCAGAATGAACTTTTGATTTCCAATCCAACTCAATCCTGCATATAATGTTAATCCATCCTAAAAAAGAATTACTAATGTCTGCATAGTGTTATATATAGAGTTGTATAACTCTGTTCATATCAAAAATAAAGACCTGCACAAAACAGTTAGTCACATGTATATTCATCACATGCATAGCTGCTGTGTTTCAAAGCTTTGAAGCTTAGGCACTTAGGAATATTTCCAGTGTATGTAGCCTGTGTTTCTGGCTTTCATCATCAAGGAATCTAAGCTCCTTTTTCATATTTATCCATATATCAATATCAAAGAGCTGTACTTCAATCAATCTCCCCCTTGATGAAAGAAAAAACACATTACTGAAATCCAGATTATGAGCAAATTTCCTGCAACTCAAAAACACAAGTGATTTGCCAATACCAGTAACAGTATTAAACTAAAGAATACATATAAACATAATATAGAATCATATAGCACCTTCTCAACAAAATAAATCTGCGTATAGCAATAACCAACCAGCATCCTACAAACTTATTTAGCATCCTACAAAAACATAAAAACTTATTAGAAGTCTTAGCACAAAAGCATATAATCTTATCCCTCTTTTTGTCTTTCAACAAAAGAGTAGAAGAAATTTAGGATCTAGTTCAGAGTGTTTTGAAGATAAAAAGAATAAAATTAAACAGACTTCAGGACTCAAAAGAAAAAGAAGAGGAGAAAGAAAAATAAGGGTGGACTTCAAGGCTTTGAAGATTCAGCTTCAGGATCCTTCTTTGCAGACTTCTTTCCAAGCTTAGCATTTCCCTTTCCCTTTTCCTGAGCTTTTTCATGTTCCTCTTCAACTGTGTCAGCCTCTGAATCTCCTTCCGCTTCAGCTGGTTCTTCTCTTTGCTCACCTTGTTCGGCACCTTCTTGACCCTGTGCTTCCTCATTTTGAGCTTGCATTTTCTCAACTACTTCATCAACAAGCTTATCCAAATCAGCAGCTTCCTTTTCAGCAGTATCTGCAACTATTTCCTCATCACCAGCGTCATCCTCAGATTGATTAGAAAGATCCTTAGAATTAAGAGCAATAGGAACTGGTTTATTCTTTTTCTGCTGCTTCTTAAGAGCTTCTCCAAGTACTTCATCTAAGTCATTACTAGTTTCTCTTCTTTCTGAAGAGGGTATCTTATCCAGGTTCAAACCTTTGATAATGATGTCTAGCTTCTTGTTCAACAAACCTTTCAGCTTGGCGAAATCAGTAGACAGGTCAAACAACCCTTGTCTCAAATCCTCCGCTCCATCTTCTAAAACTTCAACCCTGTCCAGTATATGAGCGAAATCCAAATTACCAGACACTTTGGGGGTTGTAGCAGCTCTAGGTTTGATAAACTCCTACTCTTTCAGCTCTTTAGCACTAAATTCAGAATAAAATTTCCACTTTCGTTTGAGAGTGTTAACTATCCCAAAACCAGTATTAATCTTCTCCTCATATTCCAAAGAGACTCCAAAATGTCTGGAAAACAAAGGTAAAACATTGGCATAAGGCAGGGAATGGTTCCTACTCCTAGTGCCAAAGTGTAGATAGTGCTTTCTGAGCTGACAGATCTTGGCCACGTGGCAGCCGTCCAGCACACCATATTGTGCTCCATACACACTGGATCACCAGCCGAGCTGATCCATGTGGGGGCTGCGAGACAGAGCCCTCGCATACCACTGCACGGGACTTGTAGGGACTTAGTGGTTTGGAGGCTAGAGTAAGCCCTGTCGCGTGCGAGCCAAGCCCGCGCGCGACCTTTAGTAACTGCTTTGAGAGATTTATGGCACGAGCTCCATAAACCCGGTCAATCCGGTCAAACCCGGTCAACCTCGTAACGGTTCCGGTATTCGCGCACAACGTGCTGTAACGGTCCCTATATATGAGGACGAACGTGCCGTTGTGGTTAAGCTAATTAAGCCGCCATTAATGGGCGCATTAACCACACTACAATGGTCACGTTCCCTGCTATATATAGGACGTTAACCTTTCGATACAAAGGAGAACACACTGGCCATACGCGGAAGCTCTGCCAAACCTCTGTCTCTCTCTCAGACATTACTACTGGCTTACTCTCTCCCTACACACAACCCAACTCTTCCTGTGCCATCTCTGATCCTCTACATACGGTGTACACGGAGGTCTCCCCGTCGGAATCTCTTGTGCACATTTTGGTGAACCCGACGTGAACTTACCAACAAAAGCAACCATGTCTCAGGAGGATGATATCAGCAACAGATCGCCTTCCACCGAAGCTGCCTCGGGAGAGGAGACCCGCCGTACTCCTACGACCCCCGGCGAGGCACCGACGCTAGAATCCTTGGACGCCACTGTCCAAAGTCAGGCGAAAGCTCTCAAAGCTCAGTCTGCGCAGCTGGAACGGATCCTGGCCGTTCTGGGCACCCTTGCGCCAAACCCTTCATCAGCCACCGCCGTCTCTCAAGGAGGGGAGCTCCTACCGCTCCAGGACTGGGAGTGTCAACCACACCTCCCAACCCTAATCTGCAGACTCCACCGGCGACTACGCAGCTGCCTTCAATTCAAGGATCAACAGCTCAGATGTTGCCTCTCACTGCTCATACTCCTTAGCCTCCGGCTTTGGCATCTAACCCGGCTTCGCAGTACCCCTTGCCTCCAACAACGGCGATCTGGGGCAATGCCAGCAGCCAATATGTCCCCAATCCTTCGGCGGCATATGTGTCGCCTCCGCCTGCGGCAACCCCTCCTCCTGCTACCGAGGGAAGCATTCCAGAATGTATGACGTCTTTGCAGAAGCGTATGGATACTATTCTGGCTCACCAATCATTCGCGGATACCATTATCCCGAAGCTAGACAACGATCCACCCATCCCGCGGGAAATCTATATCATGCCTAACCCAGTAGGGTATAAAGCTCCTAAATGGGACAAGTTAGAGGATGTCAACGGAAACGCTCATGAGCATGTCATGCGTTTCATTGATGTCATGGGGCCATACGGAGCCGATCCCAAGCTGCTGATGCAAGAATTCCCAAAATCCTTGGGGAACGTAGCGTACAAGTGGTACCGGACGTTGGAGGCTGGATCTGTGAAGACTTGGGACGACATGGTCCAGAAGTTCTATACCAAGTTCTTCCAGATGGAAGAAAAGGTGACAATGATCCACCTCTCGCGGATGTATCAGAAGCGCGAGGAGGACGGGATTACTTTCATCAAGAAATTCAGGGCGAAGTCCTTGGAGTGCAAAGATCCAATGCTCGAAAGTCGGCTTGTAGAGATATGCCTGCAGTGCATGCGAGATGAATACAAAGGTATGCTCATGAACCTGCAAACGCCTACGTTTTCAAAGCTCATCGAGTGCACGAAGAACATCGAGCCTATAGTGGAGAGACAGAAAAAGAAAAACGCTCCGGAGCGATCCTCGAGCGGTACTACCTACAAAATCGGGAGGTTCAGTTACAAGAGGGGACGCGAAGCTGAGGTCAATACAGTTTCACCCCAGAAGCAGGCGAAGGTTGTGAACTTCGACGTACCACCTCTGCCATGTTCGGTGGAGGAGGCAAGCGACCTCTGCAGGCAATGGCGCAAGGACGGTTTGCTACCGCCGCTCGAGAAGGTACCCTCCAAGGAGTTGGTGAGGGACCCGAAGTGGTGCGAGTACCACGGCAAGGTCATGCATCCTACAGCGGAATGTAAGAAGCTCAGGATTGTGTTCAATCAGAAGATGAAGAACGGCGAGCTAATTGTCAGTGATCACAGGAAGGATGTGCGCAACAATCCACTTCCTGCTCATGCGGAGCAAGACTCGAAAGGGAAAGAGGTCGCCATGATCTCGATTGTAGACTTAGAAGAAGTCGCAGAGGACGGTCTACCCATCATTGCCGAAGTCCATGAGGATGAGGACTACAGCGTAGACACGGAGGATGAACGTGCCGACCGGATGAAGGGGTCGCACGGCTTCAGCAGATTCTTCGACGAGATGAACTTCTCGGAGAAATGCCTGACAGAAATGACGAAAGCAATCGTGAGGATAGCAGAGGACTACGAGTAGGATCTTGTAGTCTCCAACGGGAAAGTCAACAGGGCGTCTCGTTCTACAGAAAAGATTATGACCTTTTCTGCCAGCGACAAAAATACGGATGCGAGCCACCAGAGGCCTCTGTATGTGACAGCCATAATCAATGGTGTCGAGTTCAAAAGAGCATTCGTCGATGGAGGAGCAGCGGTCAACGTCGTTTCGCTCCACACACTAAAGCTAGCAGGGATCCCCGAGCACAAGATCGTCAGGCGTCCATCTCCGCTGATGGGATTTGGAAGCGAATCTAGAATGACGATCGGATGGATCCGCCTGGGCGTTCAGATTGGCAAAATCAAGTGTTCAGCGAAGTTCTATGTCATAGACGCGAAGACCACGTATCACATGATCATAGGTCGAGCCTGGATTCACCGCTTTGACGCGGTTCCTTCAACAGCTCACCAAGTCATGAAAGCTATCTGGAACGACAGAATAGTCGAGATACCGGCTTCAACGAATCCATTCAACCTGGATGAAGCACATCTTAGCGAGGCGGTGTGATTCACCGAGATGGCGGACGAGCAAACACCGGGACCATTCAACCCTACTCCTTTACCTCTATGGGAGGACATCAAGGACCATTCACCTGCGGGAGTAATGGTGACAAGGGAAGACGCCAAAGAAAAGCCGCCTACACGCGAAGAGGCGTCGCGAATCACTTACCAGCGAAAGAATGTGTACACGCTGAAGAGAATCGCAAAGCATGACCCTGAAGGCAAAGAGTTAGAGAGTTTCTACGCCAACGGGAAGAAGTGCTATCGCATATGAAGGTGCGCGGGGATGTCCTCACACGGGCATGGGGATATCCCTGGGCAAATCAACCAAATCGAGCAGATTGCGGCAACGGAAAAGCCAACGCCGAGCACTCCAGATGAGAAACTCAAAGAGGCAACCGAATGCATAGAAGACAGGCCCAGACCACAAAAGCAAGAGCTAAAGGAACTGTTCCTCAGCCCGAACGAGGAGAAGAAGAGGCCGGTCTTTCTAAGTGCGGACCTCAGAAGCGAGGAGGAGCAAGGACTGCTACCGCTCCTAACTGAATACAAGGATGTGTTCGCATGGGAGTATGATGAGATGCCAGGTCTGGACACAAGCATCACTATGCACCGTTTAGACATCATCCCAGGGTC
Organism: Linanthus parryae; assembly: GCA_023055425.1. Lineage (NCBI taxonomy): Eukaryota > Viridiplantae > Streptophyta > Magnoliopsida > Ericales > Polemoniaceae > Linanthus > Linanthus parryae. Next base: position 24,803,210 of record JALGPY010000011.1, on the reverse strand, counting down.
TAAGCCGGTAAAGCAGAGCACAAGAAGCTTCAGGCCGGAGCTTAACGTGAAGATCAAACAGGAGATTGTCAAACTCCTGGATGCCAAGTTCATAGAGCCGAATCATCATCCCACATGGCTGGCCAATAGTGTGCCAGTGGTAAAGAAGAACGGACAGATTCGCATCTGCGTGGACTTCCGGGATCTCAATCGTTTCTGCCAAAAGGACGATTTTCCACTGCCCAACATCGATTTGCTTATCGATTCAACAACGGGCCATCGCATGTTCAGTTTCATGGACGGCTTCAGCGGGTACAACCAGATCAAGATGGACCCTGAAGATGCGCGGAAAACTGCATTCATCACTCCGGTGGGAGTGTTCAACTACACAGTGATGCCATTCGGTCTAAAAAACGCGGGTGCGACCTATCAGCGGGCCATGATGGCCCTATTCCACGACATGATGCACAAAGAAGTGGAATTTTATGTGGACGACCTGGTGGTTAAATCCAAGAAGGAAACAGATCACCTCGCGGATTTGCGGAAAGTGTTCAACAGATGTAGACGCTTTCAACTGAAGATGAATCCTATGAAATGCGCATTTGGGGTAACATCAGGGAAGTTCTTGGGATGCGTGGTTCATCGCCAAGGAATCGAGCCTGACCCTGCGAAAGTATCAGCCATCACTGGCATGACGCCGCCCCATAACCAAAGTGCCTTGAAGACATTTTTGGGAAAGCTATCATATCTGCGGAGATTCATCCCAGCGATTGCCGAAATCACCTGCTGTTTTAGTGCCCTTCTCAAGAAAGATGCCGTATACAACTGGACTCCGGAACACGAAGCTGCGTTCGAAAAGCTGAAGGATCTGCTGACGTCTTCAAAAATAATGATCGCACCTCAACTGGGATCACCGCTTCTGCTATATCTGACGTCGACAAGGAGGTCCATAGGAGCACTCTTGGCCCAGGAGCACGAGGGCCAAGAGAGGCCTATCTACTATATCTCTCGCATTGTGCAGCCTGCTGAATCAAGGTACACAGACATCGAACGTCATTGTCTTGCCTTGTTCTTCGTGATAGAGAAGTTGAAACACTACTTTGCGTCGCACAAAGTAGTAGTGGTCACCAAGAGCGATCCCATACGATATCTGCTAACTCACACTACTCCTGGAGGAAGATTGGCGAAATGGTACGTGACCATCTCTCAATACGATATCACATGCGAGCGATCAAGTCGCAGGCGGTAGCGGATCTGTTGGCACAGTTCCCCGACAACAGCCACGAGCCCGTGATCGAAGAAGAGCTCGAAGGACCTGAAATCTATGCAATCGACGTGCCCTATTGGACGCTCCATTTCGACGGTTCGTCAACAAGGAAATGCGGAGGCATTGGGATAGTCTTGACCAAGCCAGATGGGGAGGTCAAACAGATGTCCGCAAAGCTCGACTTCACAGTCACTAACAACGAGGCAGAATATGAGGCTCTCATCGCGGGACTCCGTGCAGCGAAAGCTTTGGAAGTAAGCAACCTGACGGTCATGGGAGACTCCAAGCTGATCGTCAAGCAAGCCTCGGGCGAGTACGGTTTGAAGGAGATTAACCTTCTGCCTTACCGGACTCTAGTACAAAAGCTGGTACAGCAATTCTGCGATGTGAGGTACGAGCACAAGCCCCGAGCGGACAACAGGCATGCAGATGCTTTGGCCACCTTGGGATCCAAGGTCAGTACAGACAAATGTCCCGCAAGGATCTCGATCGAAGTGCGAACATCGTCGGCATTGACAGAAGACGCGTGCGACGATGAACACATGGATGATACAGACTGGAGAAAAGCAGTCTTTTAAGCTATCGCAGAAGGCACGAGCAGTGAAAGCTGGGCACTCACAAAGGGGTACTGCATACATGACAACACCCTTTACTACAAGGGTCCTGGCGGAATACTCATGCGATGCGTCTCCGAGCAAGAGGGACAGCTGTTGTTACAAAAGATTCACCAACATGCTTGCGGAGAAAGTGAGGTGTCAATCTATCGGAAGGCTCAGAGATATGGCATTCATTGGCCAGACGTGTCAACAGCCGCGGCCCTGATACAGGGGAAGTGCGAGAGTTGCGCACTGATCAAAGATTCTCTACTCATCGCTCTTACCGATGATGACACGGATTGGAGGAAGCCACTCTTTGACTTTCTCACCCTGGGCACCGTACCCGAGTCGAGAAAAGAAGCTGAGAAATTGAAGAGGAAAGCATCTCGATATGTAGTACAAGAAAACCTGCTTTGGCGAAGAGGTCACGAAGGCAACTTGCTGCGATGTCTAGACGGCAGGTAAGCACAAGAAGTCATGGACCTTTCTCATCAGGTAGAACACCAAGGAGGTGCGAAATTATGCAGGCAGCTCCTCTCAATTGGATATTTCTGGCCCACGATGGAGGCTGATTGCCGCACCAAAGTACGACGCTGCCAGGAGTGCCAATTCAAAGGAAACCTAGTGCACGCTCCCGCTGTGGATCTACATGCATTGGGAACGCCATGGCCATTTCACACATGGGCGCTAGACTTCATTGGTCCCATCCGACCAACATCACACGGGAATCACTTTATTCTCACCGCAACTGAGCTATTCACCAAGTGGGTGGAGGCGATACCACTGAAGACGGCAAATGCGCTAGCTGTGGTCAATTTCATCCAGGAAAACATCATATGCAGGTTCGGAATTCCAAACACCGTCCTTTCAGATAATGGTACTCCTTTTGTTAATCGCCAGGTGGCTGCGAAGTTAGCAGAGTACAATATCAGGAAAATATGTTCCACCCCCTACTACCCGAAGGGGAACAGGCAGGCCGAAGCTACCAACAAAACGCTGTTGAGGATTTTGAGCAAGATGGTCGCAGATGACCACAAGAAATGGGCCGATTCTCTAAGCATAGCCCTGTGGGCTTACCGAACTTCTCCAAGGACACCCACGGGGGTCTCACCATTCCTACTATGCTATGAGGCCGAGGCTGTGGTACCTGCGGAGGTGAGAGTCAATTCGGCGAGATTGGCCTTCCATGCACTATACGACAATCAACGCGATCATGACTTAGTCTTGCTGGAGGAAAAGCGAGAACAAGCTAAAAGGACCAACAAGCGGTATCAAGAAAGGATCGCTCGTGCTTACAATAAGACGGTCCAGCGAAGAGATTTCGCAGTTGGAGATTTGGTCCTCCGCGCATCTGATCATTGCATGAGAGAAGCGGCTCACCCAAAGTTCGCAGCCAATTGGGAAGGACCCTTCGAAGTCACGGAAGTCTTTGACAGTGGCTACTGCAGCATACGAAGGTTGCACGGCACAACCTCAACCCCGAGTTCAGTCAACATGCGCTGGATTAAGAAGTACGATCCCTGACTTCTCTCATTTCATGCGTTTTATTATAACGTTGCTTCATGTCTTGTATGGCTATGATTCACACAATCTCCTCTCCCACATGAGAGAATCGTAAGCTCATCTCTCCCATATGAGAGCATTATAATAAAAGGATTCTCCCAAATGAGAACTTCATATTCCTAGCTGTTAATGTTATTTCATTTGGTTTGTTATTATTGTTAACAATGGGCTATCCGCCACAATAGTGACCTATGCAAATGCGATCTTAACTGATCTTCAAAGCCTATCTGCCACGGTAGCAGCCTATGCAAATGCGATCTTAACTGATCTTCTAAGCCTATCTGCCACGATAGCAGCCTATGCAAATGCGATCTTAACTGATCTTCTAAACCTATCTGCCACGATAGCAGCCTATGCAAATGCGATCTTAATTAATCCTCTAAGCCTATCTGTCATGATAGCAGCCTATGCAAAATGATCTTAATTGATCTTCCAAAGCCTATCTGCCACGATAGCAGCTCATGCGAAGAATGATCTTAATTGATCCTCTAAGCCTATCTGTCATGATAGCAGCCTATGCAAAATGATCTTAATTGATCTTCCAAAGCCTATCTGCCACGATAGCAGCTCATGCGAAGAATGATCTTAATTGATCTTCTAAAGCCTATCTGTCACGATAGCAGCTCATGCGAAGAATGATCTTAATTGATCTTCTAAAGCCTCTCTGTCACGATATCAGCCTATGCAAAATGATCTTAATTGATCTTCCAAAGCCTATCTGCCACGATAGCAACTCATGCGAAAAACGATTTTAATTGATCTTCTAAAGCCTATCTGCCACGATAGCAACTCATACGAAAAATGATCTTAATTGGTCTTCCAAAGCCTATTTGCCGCGATAGCAACATATGCGAACGTGATCTTAAAACGATCTTTCAAGCCTATCTGCCGTGATAGCAGCGTCATACGAATGCGATATAAAATTCGTCCTTAAGCCTATTGTAGATAGTGCTTTCTGAGCTGACAGATCTTGGCCACGTGGCAACCATCCAGCACACCATATTGTGCTCCACACACACTGGATCACCAGCCGAGCTGATCCATGTGGGGGCTGCGAGACAGGGCCCTCGCATATCACTGCACGGGACTTGTAGGGACTTAGTGGTTTGGAGGCTAGAGTAAGCCCTGTCGCGTGCGGGCCAAGCCCGCACGCGACCTTTAGTAACTGTTTTCAGAGATCTATGGCACGGGCTTCCTAAACCCGGTCAATCCGGTCAAACCCGGTCAACCTCGTAACGGTTCCCGTATTCGCGCACCACGTGCTATAACGGTTCCTATATACTCGGACGAACGTGCCGTTATGGTTAAGCTAATTAAGCCGCCATTAATGGGCGCATTAACCACACTACAACGGTCATGTTCTCCAGTATATATATCGTTAACCTTTCCATACAAAGGAGGACACACTGGCCATACGCGGAAGCTCTGCCAAACCTCTGTCTCTCTCTCAGGCATTACTACTGACTTACTCTCTCCCTACACACAACCCCTCTCTTCCTGTGCGATCCTTGATCCACTACATACGGTGTACACGGAGGTCTCCCCGCCGGAATCTCTTGTGCACATTTTGGTGAACCCGACGTGAACCTACCAACAAAAGCAACCATGTCTCAGGAGGATGATGTCAGCAACCGATCGCCCTCCACCGAAGCTCCCTCGGGAGACGAGACCCGCCGTACTCCAACGACTCCCGGCGAGACACCGACGTTAGAGTCTTTGGACGCCACTGTCCAAATTCAGGCAAAAGCTCTCAAGGCTCAATCTGCGCAATTAGAACGAATCTTGGCCGTTCTGGGCACCCTTGCGCCAAATCCTTCATCAGCCACCGCTATCCCTCAAGGAGGAGGAGCCCCTACCGCTCCAGGATTGGGAGTGTCAACCGCACCTCCCAACCCTAATCTGCAGACTCCACCGCCGACTACGCAGCTACCTTCGGTTCAGGGATCGACGGCCCAGATGCTGCCTCTTGCTGCCCACGCTCCTCAGCCCTCGGCTTTGGCGTCTAACCCGTCTCTGCAGTACCCTTTACCTCCCCCAACGACGATCTGGGGGAATGCGGGTAGTCAGTATGCTCCCAATCCTCCGACGGCGTATGTGTCGCCCCCGCCTGCCGCAACCCCTCCATCAGCTACCGAAGGGAGCATTCCAGAATGCATGACGTCCCTGCAGAAGCGCGTGGACACTATTCTGGCTCATCATTCATTCGCGGATACCATTATCCCGAAGTTAGACAACGATCCACCCATTCCACGAGAGATCTATCTCATGCCTAACCCGGCGGGGTACAAGGCTCCCAAATGGGATAAGTTCGAGGATGTCAATGGAAACGCTCACGAGCATGTCATGCGTTTCATTGATGTCATGGGTCCGTATGGAGCCGATCCCAAGCTGCTGATGCGAGAGTTCCCAAAATCTCTAGGGAACGTAGCATACAAATGGTACCGAACATTGGAAGCCGGATCCGTGAAGACTTGGGACGACATGGTCCAGAAATTCTATACCAAGTTCTTCCAGATGGAAGAAAATTGTGACGATGATCCATCTCTCGCTGATGTATCAGAAGCGCGAAGAGGACGGAATCACTTTCATCAAGAAATTCAGGGCGAAATCCTTGGAATGCAAAGATCCAATGCCCGAAAGCCGGCTCGTAGAGATATGCCTGCAGTGCATGCGAGACGAATACAAAGGTATGCTCATCAATTTGCAAACACCTACGTTTTCAAAGCTAATCGAATGCACGAAGAACATCGAGCCTATAGTCGAGAGACAGAAAAAGAAGAGCGCTCCGGAGCGACCTTCGAGCGGCACTACTTACAAGATCGGGAGATTTAGTTACAAGAGGGGACGCGAAGCTGAGGTCAATACAGTTTCGCCCCAGAAGCAAGCGAAGGTTGCGAACTTCGATGCACCGCCCCTGCCATGCTCAGTGGAGGAAGCAAGCGACCTCTGCAGACAGTGGCGCAAGGACGGCGTCCTGCCACCGCTGGAGAAGGCACCCTCCAAAGAGATGGTGAGGGACCCTAAGTGGTGCGAGTACCACGGCAAGGTCATGCACCCCACAGCGGAATGTAAAAAGCTCAGGTTCGCATTCGACCAGAAGATGAAAAACGGCGAGCTAATCGTCAGCGACCACAGGAAAGACGTGCGAAACAACCCGCTCCCGGCCCATACAGAGCAAGGCTCGAAAGGAAAAGAGGTCGCCATGATTTCGATAGTAGACTTGGAAGAAGTCGCAGAGGATGGTCTACCCATCATCGCCGAGGTCCATGAAGACGAAGACTACAGCATGGACACAGAAGATGAACGTGCCGACCGCATGAAAGGGTCGCATGGCTTCAGCAGATTCTTCGACGAGATGAAATTCTCTGAGAAGTGCCGAACAGATATGACGAAAGCGATCTTGAGGATAGCGGAGGACTACGAGGAGGACCTCGTGGTCTCCAACGGGAAAGTCATCAGGGCGTCTCGTTCTACAGAAAAGATCATGACCTTTTCTGCCAGCGACAAGAAGACGGATGCGAGCCACCAATGGCCTCTGTACGTGACCGCCATCATCAACGGCGTCGAGTTCAAACGAGCATTCGTCGATGGAGGAGCAGCGGTCAACGTCGTTTCGCTCCACACATTGAAGCTAGCAGGGATCCCCGAGCACAAGGTTGTTAGGCATCCATCTCCGCTGATGGGATTCGGAAGCGACTCTAGAATGACAATCGGATGGATCCGCCTGGTCGTTCAGATTGGCAAAATCAAGTGCTCAGCAAAGTTCTATGTCATAGACGCGAACACCACGTACCATATGATTATAGGTCGAGCCTGGATTCATCGCTTCGACGCAGTCCCTTCGACGGCTTACCAGGTTATGAAAGCTATCTGGAACGACAGAATAGTCGAGATACTGGCTTCGACGAACCCGTTCAACTTGGACGAAGCACATCTCAGCGAGGCGGTGTGGTTCACTGAGATGGCGGACGAGCAAACACCCGGACCATTCAACCCTACTCCTTTGCCTCTCTGGGAGGACATCAAGGACCAGTCACCTGCGGGCGTGATGGTGACAAGGGAAGATGCCAAGGAAAAGCCGCCTACACGCGAAGAGGCGCCACGTATCGCATATCATCGAAAGAATGTGTATACTCAGAAGAGAATCGCAAAACACGACCCCGAAGGCAAGGAGATAGAGAGCTTCTACGCCAATGGGAAGAAATGCTATCGCATATGAAGGTGCGCGGGGATGTCCTCACGCGGGCATGGGGATATCCCTGTGCAAATCAATCAAATCGAGCAGATTGTGCTGGCGGAAGAGCCAACACAGGGCGCTCCAGACGAGAAACTCAAAGAAGCACCTGAATGTATGGAAGACAGGCCCAGACCACAAAAGCAAGAGCTAAAGGAAGTGTTCCTCAGCCCGAACGAGGAAAAGAAAAGGCCAGTCTTTTTAAGTGCGGACCTCACAAGCGAGGAGGAACAAGGATTGCTGCAGCTCCTAACTGAATACAAGGACGTGTTCGCATGGGAGTATGATGAGATGTCAGGCCTGGATACAAGCATCACCATGCATCGTTTAGACATCATCCCAGGATCTAAACCAGTAAAGCAGAGTACAAGGAGCTTCAGACCGGAGCTCAACGTGAAAATCAAACAGGAGATTGTCAAACTCCTGGATGCTAAATTCATAGAGCCGAATCATCATCCCACGTGGCTGGCCAACATCGTGCCAGTAGTGAAAAAGAACGGACAGCTCCGCATCTGCGTGGACTTCCGAGATCTCAATCGCTTCTGCCCCAAGGACGATTTCCCACTGCCCAACATCGATTTGCTTATCGATTCAACAGCGGGCCATCGCATGTTCAGCTTCATGGACGGCTTCAGCGGGTACAATCAGATCAAGATGGATCCCGAAGACGCGCGGAAAACTTCTTTTATCACTCCGGTGGGAGTGTTCAATTACACAGTGATGCCGTTCGGCCTCAAAAATGCAGGTGCAACCTATCAGCGGGCCATGATGGCTCTGTTCCACGACATGATGCACAAAGAAAAGGAATTCTATGTGGACGACCTGGTCGTCAAATCCAAGCACGAAGCAGACCACCTTGCAGATTTACGGAAGGTGTTCAATAGATGTCGAAGCTTTCAGCTGAAAATGAATCCCATGAAGTGCGCATTCGGGGTGACCTCGGGGAAGTTCTTGGGATGCGTAGTCCATCGCCAAGGGATCGAGCCTGACCCTGCAAAAGTGTCAGCTATTACCGGCATGACGCCACCCCATAAACAAAGTACCTTGAAAACATTCTTGGGAAAACTGTCATACCTGCGGAGATTCATCCCAGCAATTGCAGAAATCACTTGCTGCTTTAGTGCTCTCCTCAAGAAGGACGTCGCGTACAACTGGGCTCCGGAGCACGAGGCCGCATTCGAAAAGCTGAAGGATTTACTGACGTCCTCAAAAATAATGATCGCACCTCAACAGGGATCACCGCTTCTGCTATACCTAACATCAACAAGGAGATCTATAGGAGCGCTCTTGGCTCAGGAGTATGAAGGTCAAGAGAGGCCTATCTACTACATCTCTCGCATCGTGCAGCCTGCTGAATCAAGGTACACAGACATCGAACGTCATTGCCTTGCCTTATTCTTTGTAATAGAAAAGTTGAAACACTATTTTGCATCACACAAAGTGGTTGTGGTTACCAAGAGCGATCCTATACGATATCTGCTAACTCACACTACTCCTGGAGGGAGACTGGCGAAATGGTACATGACCATTTCTCAATATGATATCACATGTGTGAGACCGCGAGCGATCAAGTCACAGGCGGTAGCGGATCTGTTGGCACAGTTCCCCGACAACAGCCATGAACCCGTGATCGAAGAAGAGCTCGAAGGCCCTGAAATCTACGCAATCGACGTGCCCTATTGGACCCTCCACTTTGACGGTTCGTCAACCAGGAAAGGCGGAGGCATTGGGATAGTCTTGACAAAACCGAATGGGGAAGTCATACAGATGTCTGCAAAGCTCAACTTCGCAGTCACAAACAACGAAGCGGAATATGAGGCTCTCATCGCAGGGCTCCGTGCGGCAAAAGCTTTGGAAGTAAGCAACTTAACGGTCATGGGAGATTCCAAGCTAATCGTTAAGCGAGCCTCGGGCGAGTATGGTTTGAAGGAGATCAACCTCCTGTCTTACCGCACCCTAGTACAAAAGCTGATGCAACAATTTTGCGATGTGAAGTACGAGCACAAGCCCCGAGCAGACAACAGGCACGCAGACGCTTTAGCAACCTTGGGATCTAAGGTCAGCACTGACAAATGTCCTGCAAAAATCTCTATTGAAGTGCGAACATCGTCGGCATTGACAGAAGATGCGTGCGATGACGAACATATGGACGACGCAGACTGGAGAAAAGCAATCCTACAGGCTATTGCGGAAGGCACAAGCAGTGAAAGTTGGGCACTCACAAAAGGGTACTGCATACATGACAACACCCTTTACTACAAGGGTCCTGGCGGAATACTCATGCGGTGCGTCTCCGAACGAGAGGGAAAACGGTTGTTAGAAAAGATTCACCAACATGCTTGCGGAGAAAGCGAGGTGTCAATCTACCGGAAGGCTCAGAGATATGGCATTCATTGGCCGGACATGCCAACTGCCGCGGCCCTGATACAAGGGAAGTGCGAGAGTTGCGCGTTAATCAAAGATTCTCTCCTCGTCGCTCTGACCGACGATGACACAGATTGGAGGAAGCCGCTCTTTGATTATCTCACTCAAGGCACCTTACCCGAATCAAGAAAAGAGGCCGAGAAATTGAAAAGGAAGGCAGCTCGATACATAGTACAAGAAAACCTGCTTTGGCGAAGAGGTCACGAAGGCAACTTGCTGCGGTGTCTGGACGGCAGAGAAGCACAAGAAGTCATGGACCTTTCCCATCAGGTAGAGCATCAAGGAGGTGCGAAATTATGTAGACAGCTCCTCTCAATCGGGTACTTCTGGCCCACGATGGAAGTTGATTGCCGCACCAAAGTACGACGCTGTCAGGAGTGCCAATTCAAAGGGAACCTAGTGCATGCTCCCGCCGTGGATCTACATGCATTAGGGACGCCATGGCCATTTCACACATGGGATCTGGATTTCATCGGTCCCATCCGGCCAAGGGAATCATTTTATTCTCACTGCAACCGAGCTATTCACCAAGTGGGTGGAGGCGATACCACTGAAAACGGCAAATGCGCTAGCTGTGGTCAACTTCATTCAGGAAAACATTGTATGCAGGTTCGGAATTCCAAATACCATTCTTTCAGATAACGGTACTCCCTTTGTTAATCGCCAGGTAGCTGCGAAATTAGCGGAGTACAATATCAGGCAGATATGTTCTACCCCTTATTACCCGAAGGGTAACGGACAAGCTGAAGCGACCAACAAAACACTGTTAAGGATTTTGAGCAAGATGGTCGCAGATGACCACAAGAAGTGGGCTGACTCTCTGAGCATAGCTCTATGGGCTTACCGAACTTCTCCGCGGACACCCACGGTTAGAGTCAATTCGGCAAGGCTGGCCTTCCATGCACTCTATGAAAATCAACGCGATCATGACTTAGTCCTGCTGGAGGAAAAGCGAGAACAAGCCAAAAGCACAAACAAGCGGTACCAGGAAAGAATCGCTCGCGCCTACAATAAGACGGTCCAGCGAAGAGATTTCGCAGTCGGAGACTTGGTCTTGCGCGCATCTGACCACTGTATGCGAGAAGCAACTCACCCGAAGTTCGCAGCCAATTGGGAAGGACCCTTCGAGGTCACAGAGGTCTTCGACAGTGGCTACTGCAGCATACGAAGGTTGCACGGCACAACCTCGACTCCGAGTTCAGTCAACATGCGCTGGATTAAGAAGTACTATCCCTGACTTCTCTCATTTCATGCGTTTTATTATAACGTTGCTTAATGTCTCATGTGGCTACGATTCACACAATCTCCTCTCCCATATGAGAGGATTGTAATCCCATCTCTCCCATATGAGAGCATTATAATAAGAAAATTCTCCCAAATGAGAAACTTCATATTTCTGCGTGTCAATTTTACCTTATTTCAGTTTGTTATAACTGTTAACAGCGAGTTACTCGCCGCAATAGCAATCCACAAATACGATCTTGACTGATCATCTAAGCCTATCTCTCACGATAACAGCCTACACAAATGCGATCTTGACTGATCATCTAAGCCTATCTCTCACGATAGCAGCCTATGCAAATGCGATCTTGACTGATCATCTAAGCCTATCTCTCACGATAGCAGCCTATGCGAATGCGATCTTAATTGATCATAAAAGCCTATCTGCCATGATAGCAGCCTATGCAAATGCGATCTTAATTGATCATAAAAGCCTATCTCTCACGATAGCAGCCTACACAAATGCGATCTTGACTGATCATCTAAGCCTATCTCCCACGATAGCAGCCTATGCAAACGCGATCTTAACTGATCATCTAAGCCTATCTGCCACGATAGCAGCCTATGCAAATGCGATCTTAATTGATCATAAAAGCCTATCTGTTACGATAGCAGCCTATACAAGTGCGATCTTAATTGATCACCTAAGCCTATCTGTTACGATAGCAACTTATGCGCAAAGTGATTTTAGTTGATCTTCTAAAGCCTATCTGTTACGATGGCAACGCATGCGCAAAACGATCTTATTGGATCTTCAAAAAGTCTATCTGTTGCGATAGCAGCTTATGCGAGAAATGATCTCAATTGATTCTCTTATAAAGCCTATCTGCCATGATAGCAATTCGCACCACTTAACGATCTTGATTGATCTACTAAAGACTATCTGCTACGATAGCAATATTGTGAAAATGATCTTAAATGATCCACAACGGTCAATCACAAGCCCATCGGCCAGGGTGGCACAGCTGCGAAAATATGATCTCGAACGATCTAGCGAAAAATCCGCGAATTCATATAGCAGATCGCAAATGCGAAACCATTACATAGCTTTATGCAAGGCGAAATATGCCGAAACGCATGCGAAATTTTATTTTGTTGTAAAGAGACAGCAGATAATACAAAAGACTATTTATCATTATGAGTCAAAAAAGACTTACATTTCATCTGTCTAGATAGTAGCTTACAAGCGAAAAAGCTCGAATCTAAATACACAGCCTACATGGCTTAAAATACATTCGAAAAGCAGCTGACAAGCCAGCAGAAACACACTACGGGAATCTTGACTGCAAAGGATAAACCCACCGGTTCCAACACCGGCTATACAATACGTTCACAAATCTGCGGGTGAACATCTTTCGCAACTAGGATCTTGCTCCAAAGAACCACATGAAGCCATACGTTCAAGATCCCAGTATTTGACAAGACCCTTGTCAGATTTGCACCCCATAACATTTGCCCAAGGAACCACCGGTTCCAGCGATCAACATGCAAGCAGAAACTCCAAAGGGCAAGGGCTCCTTGTATACGGGGATGAACACAGCGGTCCGCAACCCTGAGTTCAAGAACGAAGAGGCAAGAAATCCTCCTCCAGGGATGATGGAGGAGAATTCCGCCGTTCATTACGAATCGGTAGCACGGTCACTTCGGCGCTGCACCTCGCCACGAGGCGGCCGGAAACATGACCTGCACACATAATACACGAAGAGATTTCTTCGAACACACATGAGATATCATCTCCATATTCTTTACGATGGTTATAAAGAGCAATAAGCCTCATAAAGCGGATCTTGGAAACTATTTCTATAGCAAAAAGCGCAAACTCAGGATTCACAACTTGGAGTTGCCATGAATCAACGAAAAACAAGCGTTGAAGCCAGCAGTCGTAAGGACTCACGGCAAAGCACATTTTTGGGATGAAAAACCCAAATGGCAAAGACAGGGTTTATATAGACCTTGGGGAGACTCTTCAGTTGCTAAGATGAGTCAGCAGAATTTGAAAGGAGGGTAAGGTCAATCACTTACGCCTTGAAAAGCGGTAACGATCAATTACCCTACTAAAGGCTACGACGATTCAGTTGCGTATCCTAATTAATGACGGATGGTCATGATTCGGATGGACTTCCCAAGGAAAGCGTGCTTATCTTGCGAGAAATTAGCGCGAAAATCAAGCAGAGTATCAATTGCTGAGGTCATAATTGGATATGCACAGAGATATCCTATCAAATCCCGGAAAGGGCAAAATGGGCATGTCGATTCTTTTGTTAAAAAAAAAGGGGGGGAGAAACCCTAACAACATTACATTAATGTTTCAGCATTACATTAATGTTCCAGCTATTTGTTTGCTACTTTTCAAATTCAAAAGTTAAAGCAAATTCTTGATCAAGGAATCATGAGGGGCGAACTGATGGCTCAGATTCACTACCTGCTCCACTTCCTGCTTCAATTGCTCGCACTTGGCATTCATCTCATGGTAGAGCTTCAGAGCCTCTTCAGCCTTTTGCTTCTGCTGCTCACCTTCTGCTTCTCAGCTGCGAGGTTTTGGTGGCCAAGTTTCAAAGTTACGGCTGCGCGAATCGGGGTAACTCTTTTCATAAGAAATATGAAACCCAGACTGCCTTGGACTTTGGCAAGAAGATTTTGGCACATGCCAAAAAGCAATTCGGCACTCTGGACAGAAATGGTCGCAGGCGTGGCCGCAGACAACTGCTCCAAAATCCAAATGGCTTCGGTAAGAAACAGCCTCCTGTCGAAGGGCCCTATCTCCAGAGATCTTGCAAATGATTGGGGGTAGGTGAGACGCATCCGAACTAGCCAGTCCACATCAGTTTGCTTCAAACCTAAAGCAATGTCAAAGCTAAGTTATGCTATCAAACTCGCAAATGAATAATGCGAGATGCAAACAGCAAATCTCTATTTACCAGTTCCTTCAAGGATCTCACGAAGAGAAGGAATGCGCATTGCTGGAGTAGTCGAAGACTGTCCTCGCTCCATAGCTCTCCTGTCAGCTGCGAGCTCTAACCCCTCATAGTTAGGAGGAAGAGTGTAAACCGCACCAGCTGCGACTGCATTCCCGACCTGCGAGCCCCAAAAGCTCCACACAGGAAGAGGTTCCACCGACTCAGTCATCACCGGAGGCGAAGTGATAGCCGAAGTTGCTTGGCGAGGGACACTTTCAGATGCGGAAGCATCAACAGTACTTGTTCTTACTTCCTCAGCGCCAGTATGGGCATCTTTCTCCATTAGCACAGCGTCAGCTTCAGCATCATCAGAAAGTTCGATGATGTCCTCAAGAGGCTCTCCTGCATGTTCAGCAGCTGCGACGAGCTTCTCGGTATGGGAACTCGGAATCGGAACATAGGATGCAGAAGGCTGTCCAGCACAAGTTCCTCAGCATTGCCTGCGATACAAAATGCGATAGTATGAGGTAACTCGTATTTTACGTTATTTTACTATCTTTGCTAAAGCTAAGAACAAGCACCTCCACGCGAAGGTGGGATTGAAGTATCTTCGTCATACACTAAAGACGTGGAACCATGCCCTATTAGTATGTCCTCATTAAGCAGGTCCTTAAAATGAGCGTGACCTGGGACGCGAAGAAACCAGTCATGATTCTGTTTCAAGTTGCTAAGGTCTAGTCCGTGCATATCGTTCAAATGATTACCTGAAGGTTCTCCGCACTTGCCTACTAGCCAACGGCGAATGTCAGCTTTTGACACACCATGCTTTAATGCACCCACCACAACATCTCTATAAGTTACTGCGAGATTGAAAATCTCACCTTTATTGCCGCCTGCGATTTCTTCAAAATCTGCTAGGGCTTGCTCCAAAGTTGCTGCATCCTCTTCTGGAGCCACATCCTCCTCGGGAAGCATATCTTCCTCATCAGTGGGACGCACTAAGTCGTCAACATGTTGCTCTTCGAGGCTCCGCTGTCTCACACGCTCGAGCTCCTCCTCTTCGCGCTGCCTTCTTCTTTCAGCAGCTTCCGCGGCTGTCTTCCTGGACTCGGCAAGAACGTCCTCGCTTATGGGTTCGTCTGGAGTGCCAGAATGAGCATTCCTCTTTTGTCTCTTGGCCAAAAGGCCACCGATGGTCTCATCATCATCATCATATGCGAAGAAACGATTGGTTTAAGAAAGAGTTGCAAAATAATTACGATAATGAGAAGGGAAACGCGATGGAGGTACCTCCTGATTCTTCCTCATGTATCACATTTGTTCTTTCTTCTTCTTCTTCATCACCTTCTCTGGGCTCCTGCCTCTCCTCTTCTTCCTCCTGTTTGAATGGAACAAAGGTCTCAACTGCGAGCTCCTTCCGCGCTCTACTGGGCATGCGACCTTTGCCTTTATCCTTGACAGAAAGGGACTTCGCTGGAGGGGAAGTTGGAGCACTTCTAGGGGAAGAAATTGTAATTCCCTTTTGTCTGGGTCTCTTCGCTCTCGGCGCGGCAGTCGCTGGAGGAGACGGATTATCTCTGGGTGGAGACGAGGCCGGAGCATTATCTATCAGCGAGTCAGCAAAAGCATTCATGACTGCGCGAATCCTGGTTTCGACCTCGGGGTCCATCCTCGATGCTAGCCGGAACGACTGTCCTTGTCTTCTGGTGGCAACAATGGTGTTAACCAACGACTTGGAACGATCACCAGATGCGAATCTCCGCACATGACACTACAACAAACAGTATAGAATAAAGGCATCAACATGTGGAAATCAAGAAGCTTAACGCACGCGGAAAAAGTTGCTTACCTTAGCAAATGTCTCGCTATATCTGATGACATGCGAGTCGCCTTTCTTAACTGCGACGATCTTTTCCTTCAGAATAACGTCAGGGCACAAATGGTTCTCATGATCCAACAATGAGTAGCAACCATATTCAGACTCGCTTAGACTGCAATTGGGGCGAAACGGAAAAGAGTTTCTTTTGATCAAGGGAGCTCTACTCGGCTGGGCGGCCGACTGTGTCTCAATCCTCGTTTGCTGGGCGATCCAGTATGTGAGCCAGTTCTGGGAACAACCGCCCTCGCGGTTACCCGCGGGCTGCTCAAAGGGAAGATTGTTCATGAAGACTGTCTTGCACTCCTTTGTTAGCAAGCGCTTATAGCAACCTCTGATAATGGACTGGGGCCAGATTGATGGTGCCTTTGCATCAAAGCCCAACTGGGGAGAAACTCGAGTGGGGTCAACATCCACAGTAATCCTCTCATACCTTGGCGCGAGCTCACGAATATGCTCTGCGAGAGCAGGAAGGGAACCTCGCAGACACCAGCAAAAGAATTCGCGATAGCGCTCATGGAAATGCGATCCCTCTTCGAAGAGGAGCTCTTCTGAGAAGACGACACCCTTAGAAGGGTACAGCTTCGGAAACCATCGCACGTTCTCAATGCGCAGGGCATAGGGCCTGGCAGTGAACTCTTGCCGCTTGTCGCATATCAGGCTCCAAACGCACTTGGTATTGTTCGCTCCGAACCACCTCGCAGCTCTGCCACTGTTACGCTCCTCCACGTCGCCTGGGGGACACCACTTGTTGGGCTTAAGAGCAGTTGGGGCATATGACGGCCATCGCTCAAAGACCCACATGGTTAAGAAGGCAATGTTGACAAAAGTCTGTATATCGAGACGGCCACGTGACTCCTTCATGGCCACAACTAGCTGATCCAGTCTATAGTACAGCGTGCCCAAGACCATGGGTCCGAGTGCGACTCTCTGGCCAAGGGCGAGCTTCACAGCAAGCGGCAGAACGTGATAGAAGACCCCATCATGTGGGTGACCATCGATTAAGTACCTCGACAACCATGCACAGAGGAAAGCACAAAGGGTCAAGTGATAGCCTTTACCCTCCACATAATTTTTGGCCTCTGGGTTCTCACTCAGAAGCTTCTTGGTGATGCTGCTGTTTGCATAGTCGCGAAAGAAGTAATGCACCCATTTTTTCCAAGTATTCTTCGCGGACGTATCAACCAACTGCCAGTTCGGAAGGGCTTTGGTAGTGGTCCACCGGGTGGAGATTTTCTTTACCTCTGACAGACACTCCTCCATCTGCGTGTACAAAGCGATCTCCGCAGCCGTCCTCAAAGGACTCAAAGGGTCCACTTCACCCATGGGAGACAGATCGTACAGCATGTGCACGTCCTCGAGTGTGGGGGCAGCCTCGAACTCTTCAAAGTGGAAAGTGTGAGTCGCAGGCGAGTAGCGGGAAAGAAGGTTTAGAAGCATGGACTAGTCCAGCTTCACGGCAGCACCCTTCATAGCACGAACAGCGAAGTATACGCCGGCCTCATTAAGAGTCGCAGCATGATCGGTCAACACGTGGTCAATCCACTCATCCATGTAGTCCAATTTCTGGACAAAAGCTTGCGTGGAAATCGCAGCATAGGGGAAGTACCCATTTTCGATTCCCAAACGAACCACGTCCTCGGAGCCAATCAAATCGAGCAAAGCTGAGTTAACTGGGGGAGTCAGTGTTAGCAATCCCTCATTGGGGACAGAAGCAGGCAATTTCTTCGCCTTAACCCTCGCGTGGTAGAAATCTTTGCCACCCAGATAGGGGGCTTTTCGCCACAAAGCTTGCGGAAGATCAGGTATCTCTTCGTCCTCCTTTGTGGGTTTGGTTCCTTTTGTCTTGGCCATTCCTGCGGAAGAGCAAGAAAAAAGGGGGGAGAAATATGCCACACTTCAGTTCGAATTTCGAGTTCAAGATCTATGGAAAGAAAGATGAACAGTTTCTGGTATCAATTTCTGAAATTAGAGGGTTACATTATCAGTGATTTCAAAACCCCACATCCGAAGTCCTTATCATTGAAGGATTAAAGCAAAAGTGGGTTCAAAGATCAAAGCTTCTTCACAAGTTTCAACAGATAATATGTCATGGGTTTGCAGATCCAACACAGTTCAAAGCATACACTGGTATTTTAAATCGAAATTGAACAAGGCCAACCTTGTTTTCGCGAAGCCTGCTTGGATACACACAGTTGAAGAAGATGATTTGCAATTCTGAACTGGTGATTGATTATCTGAATCTGCTCTCGAAGACCTCCGGGTACCATTCACTTTAAGAGAAAGAAGTGATGCTTTGCAACAATGGGGGATACAAAGTATTTATCCAAAAACAATGAAGGGTTGCGTCCTTTCAGTAGTCGAATCGCAACCGTCACCGTCGAATCGCGCAATCACAGGACAAGCTGACGTCACGCCTAAAACCCTAAAGGCCAGACGGCAAGACTCTAGGGGTTTTAGGTCACAATGGCACGCACGGGGGCTGAACTTACCCGTATTTGAATTGGTGCGTGGCGGCGACGCGTATGTTGGTTTCCGCGCATGGAAGTCTATACAGCTATGAGTCTTCACGCGCAGAAAGGGGGCTAATGTAGATAGTGCTTTCTGAGCAGACAGATCTTGGCCACGTGGCAGCCATCCAGCACACCATATTGTGCTCCATACACACTGGATCACCAACCGAGCTGATCCATGTGGGGGCTGCGAGACAGAGCCCTCGCATACCACTGCACGGGACTTGTAGGGACTTAGTGGTTTGGAGGCTAGAGTAAGCCCTGTCGCGTGCGAGCCAAGCCCGCGCGCGACCTTTAGTAACTGCTTTGAGAGATTTATGGCACGAGCTCCATAAACCCGGTCAATCCGGTCAAACCCGGTCAACCTCGTAACGGTTCCGGTATTCGCGCACAACGTGCTGTAACGTTCCCTATATATGAGGACGAACGTGCCGTTGTGGTTAAGCTAATTAAGCCGCCATTAATGGGCGCATTAACCACACTACAACGGTCACGTTCCCTGCTATATCTAGGACGTTAACCTTTCCATACAAAGGAGAACACACTGGCCATACGCGGAAGCTCTGCCAAACCTCTGTCTCTCTCTGAGACATTACTACTGCCTTACTCTCTCCTTACACACAACCCAACTCTTCCTGTGCCATCTCTGATCCTCTACATACGGTGTACACGGAGGTCTCCCCGCCGGAATCTCTTGTGCACACAAAGTAAACCATATGTTCCATCACAACAGTAGGTAGATAAACTTCAAACCCTTGACATATTAGATACCTCAGAATCAACACCTTATCTGAAACCAATTCTTTGGAATACTCCCTGGGAACTACACATCTCATAATACTAGAAAACAAGATTTTAGCTCCACAGGTAAACACAGAGTGTGTTAACTGTTTTGCTTCATTAGGGGTTCCCTCCAAGAAAAACAAGGCTTTGGCCTTCTCCAAAATCTCCTTTCTATCAGGGTGATCACTAACCATATACTTCCTAGGTACTCCCAAAACATTGGCAAACACTAAGTGATCCAACTTAATATCAACACTAGCCACTTTTGATGTGGGAATGTACTTATCACTGTATCTAATTCTTGAACTAAGTTCATATAGAAAATTCAATTCAGTACTGATTAGACTAAAAAATATACTTTGGATGATGCATATCCATACATCCATACAGTCTTAACTTCTGAATTAACAAACCAAGAATCAGGAAACAAGTTCTTACAAAATTTTGTAGTCTTCTTGGTTTTTATTGCACTCTTTCACTCTTTACTTCTTTGGAGTTGCTTCACCCTTCTTCTCATCAGCTTTCTTCTTAGGGGTGTAAACGGTTCGGTTTGGTGCGGTTTGTGCAAAAACCATAAATCAAACCGAATAAATCGGTTTACTATTTTTTTAACAAAACCAAACTATTTGAACGGACGAACCGAACCAAACCAAACAGGAAAACTTCAGTTTAGTTTGACTCGGTTCGGTCGGTAAGCGTAAACGATATTGAATAGATATTATAATATTGCATTTTAACGAAATTTAAATTTAAGTGAGAAATAGATAAAATAGACATAAAAAACTTCCACATCTATCGCTTTAGAAAAAAATACGATGGAACGTGAGAGAAAAGGAAAATATTAAGATTGATATGCTAATTTTAATTGAATCTATATACTTGTATTCTATCTTTTTAGATTATTTAATAAACATTACTCATTATATATTTTAAGAAAGTACATTAGGCACATATCGGTTCGGTCCGGTTCGATTTAATTCGGTGTGATATGTTTACAAACCGTAAACCGAACCAATTAGAGCGGTTTGTGAAAAATTGAACCGTTCATAAACCGAACATCCAAAAAAACCGTCCAAAACCCAATATTTCGGTTTTGTTCGGTCGGTTTGTTCGGTTTTCTTTACAGCCCTATTTCTTTTCCTTTGAAGATGGCATACTCTTCTTTTCACCTTTCTCAACAGCCACTTTCTTCTTCTTATTTCTTGAATCTTCCACCTGATCCTTACTCCCCTGTTCTTTAATCTTCACCCCTTCTTCTGTAGCAGACTCAGATTCTGATTCATCCACTGGTTCTTCTTGAACTTCCTTTCCCTTTTTGACCTTCTTTGAAGGAGGTGAAGTCTCATGGACACTGACTGTATCTTCTGAATTTGTTCCATGAATGGTGATCTTCCTATTAGCCTTCCTCTTTATCCTCTTGTTGGAAGAATGACCTTGGTCGTTGATCCTTTCAGATTTGCGCTCCATTGAGAGGGTTTGAGAGAAGAGAGAGAGAGAGAGAGAGAGAGAGAGAGAGAGAGAGAGATAGAAGTTGAGAATGATAGAAATAAGCCCTGAAGTTTAGCAAGTAGGTAGAATAATTTGATTTGAAAAAGGATTTGCACGCAAAAGAGATTGCAAAAGATTTCCTGAGATATTTTCAGATATTTTATCAAAATCTCTGAACTTTTTGAAATATTCTGTAATTATCTATAAAGATATTACAAAATAATCCACGATCCAATTTTTAAAAGAAGGCATATCCACTTAATCAAAGCAGTGTAATAGTGGTTCAGAGCTTTGAGAAGTTTCAGACCAACAGAGAAACCTTCAAAGCTTTGAGTCATACTTTCAAAGCTTAAGAAAGTATGATCTCAAGGCTTTGAGATTCGCACATATAATGCACATAGGAACTAATACTCCCCCTAAACCAATGCATCATTGTTTAACATATCCAATTCAAGCCTTAGGGATGCAACCTTCTCATCAGGCAAAGGTTTAGTGAAACTATCAGCTATTTGCATAGAAGGAGAAATAAAAGATAGAACAATATCAACTTTTTCAACATAATCTCTAAGAAAATAATGTCTCTCATCTATGTGATTTATCCTTGAATGCTGAACTGGATTCTTTGATATAGAAATGGCACTTGTATTATCACAGTTGATAGACACATATCTGAATTCATAACCAAGATCTCTTAACTGCTGAGCAATCCATAAACCTGAGGGCAACAAGCTCCAACTTCCTTGTATTCAGCCTCTGCAGTGATAGAGCTACCGAATTTTGTTTCTTAGAATGCCAACTGATCAGTGATGATCCAAGAAACTGGCAACATCCTGAAGTGCTCTTTTTGTCTACTTTGTATCCTGCAAAGTCTGCATCTGATAACCACTTAACATAACATTAGATCATCTTTGATAGCAAAACCCCAAGTCTTTGGTTCTATTTAAATATCTGAAAATCATTTTTACAACAATCAAATGACTTTCTTTAGGATTTGCTTGAAATCTAGCACACATACATACACTAAACATAATATCTGGTCTACTCGCAGTTAGATATAGAAGTGAACCAATCATACCTATATAATACTTTTGATTCACACTCTTACCATTTGTTTCCTTGTCCAAAGATAATGATGAACTCATAGGAGTCTTAACTAACTTGGACTGTGACATGTTATACTTATTTAACATGTCCTTGGTGTATTTCCCTTGATGCACAAAAATTCATTTCTTCATTTGATAAACATGAAGTCCAGGAATGAAATTCACCTCTCCCATCAAGCTCATCTCAAATTCCCTGCACATTAGACTTGAAAACTCTTTTGAAAGAGCATCATTAGTAGCACCAAATAGAATATCATCAACAAATATCTGTACTACTAACAAATCTTTTCAATGATTCTTGATAAAAAAGAGTTTTGTCTACAAGTCATCTCTTGAAACCATTTTCCAGTAAAAACTTGGAAAATTTGTCATACCAAGCCCTTGGAGCTTGCTTAAGTCCATACAAGGCTTTGTCTAATTTGTAAACATGATCTGGAAAAGTGTCATTTTCAAAACCTGGTGGTTGAGAAACATATACTTCTTCTTGTAAAAATCAATTTAGAAAAGCACATTTGACACCCATTTGACAAAGCTTTATGTGATTATGTGATGCAAATTCAAGAAGTATTCTGATAGCTTCTAACCTTACAACAGGGAAAAAAATTTCCTCATAATCAATTGCTTCTTCTTGATTATATCCCTGTGCTACCAGTCTGGGTTTGTTTCTCACAACCTTACATTTTTCATCAAGTTCGTTTCTGAACACCCATCTTCTTCCAATCACAGATTGATTCCTTGGTCTAGGAACCAAATTCCAGACTTAGTTCCTTCAAAATTCATTTAGATCATTCTGCATTGCAATGATCCAATATGCATCTTCTAGTGTTTTTTTTTTTTTTGCATTCTTGGGCTCAATAAGTGATACAAAAGCACTGAAAGCACACATATTCCTCAGTTTTCCTCTTGTCTATGTTCAAGTGAATGGATCTGATATGATGTTCTCTACAGGATGATCTGACAAGTATTTGAAGTTATTTCTGGGTTTCCAAGTGTATCGTCCTTCAAGGCTTTGAGTACTTAACACAGTAGAAGGAGCATCATATTTCCTGTCAGTATTAGTCTCAAGGCTGTGAGATTTTGGCTCAGTAGGGAGTTCAAGGCCTTGAGATTCTTCTGAATGTTTTTGCTGCTTTGTTTTGCCTCTGTTGACCTTCACATTGTCATCATCAGCCTCATACTTGTTCAAATTGAGATTTACAAAACTTTAACTCAGAGAATCATCAGTACTTTCATCAAAAATCACATGAATACTCTCATCTACAATCTTAGTTATTTTATTGTAAACTCTATAAGACTTGTTAGTCGGAGAATAACTAAGATAGACGCCTTCATCACTTCTAGCATCAAACTTACAAGATTGTCATTTCCATTGTTATGGACAAAACAAGTACAACCAAGAGGCTTAAAATAAGCAACACTAGGCTTTCTGCCTTTGAATAACTCACAAGGGGTTTTCTTCAAAATAGGTCTGATGAAACATCTATTAAGCATATAATTTGCAGTATTAACACCTTCTGCCCACAGATACTTTGGCAAATTGCTTTCAAGTAGCATGGTTCTAGACATGTCTTCAACAGTCCTATTTTTCCTCTCAACTACACCATTCTGCTGAGGAGTTCTAGGTGCAAAAAAGTTGTGTGAGATGCCATGATCACTCCTAATAGATGCAACAGGTAAATTTTTCAAACATTGAAGCTCTCTGCAATTCTTTGAAACTTCATATAATGCTTCAGACTTATCACTAATAAACATAACCAAAGTAATTCTGGAATAATCATCAACAATAACAAGATCATATCTCTTACCTTTGGGTTTTTGAACCGTCATAGGACCACACAAGTCCAAGTGCATCAATTCTAAAGGTCTAGAAGAACTTACAAAGTTCTATGGTTTGAATGAAATCTTTGTCTGTTTACCTTGAGTACATGCCTTGCAAATCTCATCATCTTTGAATTTCAAAATTGGTAATCCCCTTACCAGATCTTTTGAGATGAGTTTGTTCAAGGTGTGCATGCGTATACAACCAAGATTTCTATGCCAGAGTTTTGAATCATCCTTCAAAGCTTTGAGACATATAAGATTTTCACCTGCAACTTTGTTAGTACTTAGAGCATAAACATTATGTGACTTGGGAGCAGTGAGTATGCAATTGCCTGATTTTTCATCTTGCACCACACATTTCTCCTTGTCAAAAACTACCTTATGTCCTTTATCACAAAGCTGAGAAATACTCAATAAATTATACTTAAGACCAACAACTAGATAAACATTTGAAATTGACCTTGCGGAATTATTACCAATACTACCTATACCAATTATGTTGCACCTTGCTTTATCACCAAGTGTGATTGTTCCCTCTGATTGATCTTTAAACTCAGTAAATGAAGATTTCTTTCCACTCATGTGTCGGGAACTTCCACTATCCAAAATCCATTTTTGATCTTTCAAAGCTTTGGTGACAACCTGCAAAATTTCAATCAATGCCTTAACAGGCTATTAGACCAAGTGTAGAATTCAGATTCATACTCAAAATCAACCATGTTAGATGGTCTAATTCCTTTTGGAACCGAAATCTATTTCACTTGTCCCTTAAGCTGATAAGGATAGGTGTTCCTCATTATATGAGGTTCCGTCATTCTAAAGGGGCAAGTTAATTTCACATGTCCAATTTTACCACAACAATAACATTTTAGAGAATGTATGCTTCATGATTTTACAAATGTGGGTTCGTTTCTTTTAGGAAAATTTGTATTATAACCAATTCCACTTTGTATACCTAATGCATACTTCCTCCAAGCATAAGATTTAACTTATGTTCTAAGTCAGCAAAGGTTGAAAAAAATTTCTTGGATTCTTGAAGCTCACTAGTAAATGGAGTGTTCTGTTGTTCTAAATCATCTAAAGACTCTTTAGATCAACATTTTTTTATTAGTTAAAAGATAGTTTTGATCAACCACTTCTTTGACTTGTGATTTCAAAGCTTTGAATCTACTGTCCAAGGCTTTGAAGCCACAATTAATCTTCAACTTAGTAGCTTCTAGACATTTATTTTGAAAGACGAAATCTAATTCATTTGCTTGATCATGAAGCTTTACTTTCAAAGAATCAATCTCATTCTTGTAACTTTCCTCATTCAAAAACATGCTTTTGAGGATTTCAGGTAAAACATCAGAAGGACTAGATAAAAGATTATTTACCATATCTTCATTTGGCTTCTCAATAGAGTGATATTCCAGATGTCCAACCATCAAACAGATATTGGCTTGCTCTTCATTAGAATCTGAGTCTGAAGAGTCTGAATCACTCCATGAGGCTACCATTGCCTTCTTTCTTCTGTTGTCATTTTCCTTCTTAGGAAATGGCTTACCGTTCTTCTTTTGAAGGAAATCTCTTAACAGATGATCTGCATCTCCACATTCATAGCAATTCATAACTTTAATTTATATGAATGTGAAGTAGATTTACCTTTTTGATCCTTGCTGGTTGAGGATCTGAATTTTTCTTTGTTGTAGTCCTTGTTTCCAAAGTTTCTCTTCTTTTTTAGAATTATGGCAAAAGCTTTGGAAATCAAGGCTAAGGCTTCTTCGTCATCATCATCATCCTCCTGTTCAAGGCTTTGAGATTTTTCATTGTCCTTTGCCTTGAGTGTCAGGTTCTTGAGATTTGGAAAACTCCGAAGCTTTGGAACTTCTTGTTTAGGATGAAATGAAAATATAAAGATGTAAGCAACAAGAACACAACGATTTTATAGAGTTCAGTCAAAATTGTACCTCGTATCTAACTGAGGGATCTTATCCCTCCAGGAATCTAACACAACTTCTTATTAATCACCCAGATTTAGCCCTAAATATCAAGCCTATGTGAGCTACCTTTCACCTATATAACTTGTGGTTCCCAACCTATCTAGTTCCAGCTATAAATTATTGAAACAATAAAAACCTCCTCGTTGTTCACTTGAACAACTAAAATTATAAGTTTGTGAGGATTAAGAACAAAGAATGATAATACAAGTTTAGTACAAGTGTGAAGAACACAGAATATAGATAAGCAATAAAGCTTGGACGTGTTCTTCAATCTGTGATGAGTGATCTTGCTTCTGCAGTGATAATGGCCTGATGAACCTAAAGATTTGAATGATCCAATCTCTCTTGTTTGTAGAACTTTTCAAATCTCACGATGATCAGTCTCAGTCTTTGTGTCTCTCTTCAAATTCAAAGCACTGATCTCTTTAAACAACAACCTGCAAAAAATAGAGTGATTTTAGGAACTGAATGCCTAAAAATCCTCTTCCCTGGTATGCTTCTTTCAACAACTATGCTTGGATAGCTATTAGATTGGATTATGAACGTTGAAACGCCTAACAAACTTGCATACACTCAACAAACAAGATCAAACAATATCCAGACAAACTAGCATCAAGATCTGATCAGCTATATGCCAACAGTTCATGAGAAAAACTAAGCTAGGTTTTGTCTGAAAATAAACTCAGCCAATACATCCAATCTGATGAATGTATCATCAACAGAATATGGATTAATTATTAATAGATAATAATAGATCCATAACAAGTTATGAATCCTAAATAAATAACCTGCATACAGAGATTCAATCAGATGAACTCAGCAGTGAAGAGTACTCAGTGAATCTCAAAGCTTTGAAGCTTTGTCTGCTAGTTCATCAGAACAAACTTTTGATTTCCAATCCAACTCAATCCTGCATATAATGTTAATCCATCCTAAACAAGAATTACTAATGTCTGCATAGTGCTATATATAGAGTTATATAACTCAGTTCATATAAAAAATAAAGACCTGCACAAAACAGTTAGTCACATGTATATTTATGACATGCATAGCTACAGTGTCTCAACACTTTGAAGCTTTGGCAATTAGGAATATTTACAATGTATGTAGCCTGTGTTTCTGGCTTTCATCATCAAGGAATTTTAGCTCCTTTTTCATATTTATCCATATATCAATATCAAAGAGTTGTAGTTCTGTCAGCTACAAATGTTTATCTTTTGCAGAAATACAATTCTAACAGAATAGTTGTTTTCATCAAGGGGGATATTGTAAGTTCAGAGTGTTTTCAAACCTTTGAAACTGGTTTCGAAGCCTTGAAACTTCCCAACATGAACAAAGGGGGAGTTCTTACTCCTATCACTCTCTAATCTCATGCACTTGATCATGCTATATTATATAATGAAAGACAGACTAATTATGTGCTATAACATGCTTGATCTAATCATTTTCCTAAGTTATTTTGCATGGATTGTTAGCTAACTCAGTGTTGCATGAAGTTTCCTTCTTTCGAGGTTTGAATAATAGGAGATCAAGGCCTCCAGATTGGTCCTACTAGTATGGAAATTTGTCTGGACTTACCTTAGGCTTGCATAACGAAGATCAGATCAAAATCAATAAAGAAAATCATGCATCAAGCCGTTGGGGTAAAGTTGTAGGATTTTTAGGGATTTCTTTTGAAGCTTCCTATATAGTCTGGAATTCAAATTGACAGAACAAAAGAGATTCAGAGAGATTGAGAAACAAAGAGCATTACACAGAGATTATAAACTCTCACGGATTGACAAGCATCATTTGAAGAAGATCATTCGTCCATTCAATCCATTCCAGATTCGTGAAGAACACTTCAAGCTTCACTGCTTCCCCCTGTTTAAAGTGTTCTTCATCTAGAAGTTTTTTTGTATATCATTATGTTATATTACTTAGTCATCGGCTCTCGTTGGATTGTTCAAGAGGAACAACAGAGATTCTTATTGTATCAGTTAGCTAGAGCTGTTACTAGATAGGTTAGGGAGAACCACATCCTGGAAAAGAGGAAGACAATTTTCTTGGCTTAACTTTTGATAAATAAGTTGTTGAAATCCTAAAGGAATTCTATCCCTCAGGCGGAGAGTAGGTCCCTTGGGACCGAACTTCGTAACAAATTACCGTGTTCATTGTCTTGCTTTACTTTTCTTTACTTGTCTTCAAAACTGCTTCAAAAAAATTCCGTTTTGCTTTGAACAGCTTTTCAAAGCGTTGAAGATACTCAGTTTTCTTTCAAACAGTCTGTTTTGGTTTCAAAGCCTTGAAACTGATTTCAAATCTTTGAAACACTTCAAGTTCTTCTCAAATTATTTTAAAACTACTCATTAGGAAAAAGTTTCCAGACTATATTCAACCCCCCGCCCTCTAGAATATTTGATCATGTATCTGTCTACCTACATCTAATCTTGATTTTTTAAATGTATTCAAACTAGCCCCCACTTATATGTCATTTTTTACCTCAATACGTTAACACTAATCTAAAACATTATTTAGTCCCAACATATTTCTTAGTGGGCCAAAAGACTTGCGTTTGAATTGCTTACATTCTCTAAACCCCGTGGAACATGATTATAGTCGGTAAGTACCAATCACATCTATCATACATATTGCGTGAGGTAAAATAAATGTCTATGATAGTTTTCCTTTGCAACAATCTATATATATATAAGCACACAAGTGCCCAGGAGAAATATGGAATCGCGATTAGGCAGCTTATGATTATTATAATTGACACGCATGTCTCAGAAGGGGTTTATATTGTCCAATGGCATCTTGGCATGTAATGCATGACTCATCCATATATGCATTTATTTTTCGGTTTCAAATATGAAGAGAGTAACTAAAACAATTACTACACACCTAGGGTATTAACTTTAAAAACTATGTACGAAAAAGTAATGAATGTTATAAGAAAATTATTATCATTTAATTGGTGCATAATTATATATGTGCAAAAAGATAAAATCTACTTTACAAGTTCAGTATATAAGAATTAAAATTATATAAATTTATCATGATATATTAAGCACAAAATAAACAACACTATCTTGCAGGAGTTATAAATTGTCCAGTGACATCTTGGCATGTCATGCATGACTCATATATGCATTTATTTTTTCCTTAAAAAAATGAAGAGAGTTTTGTTTTTGAGAAATAGTTTGTCGTCAACCGGGTTTGAATCCGGGACCGCATGCAAGGGCTTCCAACGTTCTACAACTTGAGCTACCAACCTAGCTAATATGCAGAGAGTTACTACAAGTATTACTACACAACTATGGTATTAACTGTATAAAATATGTATGACAAAGTATTGAATATTATAAATAATATTTAATCATTAAATGGTGTATAATTATATCTGTGAAAATAAGAGAAAATATACCTTACATGTTTAATATAGAAAAATTAAAATTTAATAAATTTTATATGGAGTTATATGCAAAAAAATGAATTAAGTCTGTGTGATGATAAGTCAATTATTTTCCTACACATAAATTCTTTATTTTCTTTTTTTATAGAACATTTAACTGGATAAGATCTCAAGGCTCGTGGGCATATCATGTTGCTCCCAACTTTCTAATTATTTCTATTATAAAATAAGTAAAACTCTATATTATTTACCTTTAAATATAGCTACGGATTAAGCTAAACACTACATCATTTATATTTTAAATTAAAGCTTACATGAACATTTTTATCAGGATAGTATCTCAAGGATTATGGCCATATCGTGTTGCTCACCAACTTTTTCATTTTTTTCCATAGTTTGTATGGACTAAGTAATTTTATACTTTTATCACTTAATTTAGCTATCACAAATTAACGTAATAATTTCCAGAAAGTATTTAAATGTTTGACGTGCGTGTAATTAGGTAGACAAAGTTAAAAGAAACACATATTATTATTCATTTAAAGAAAATTAAATTATAAAACAAATTTGTTATAATGTATATATTGTGCATCGACAAAGTCAAATGACGTTGTGTGATATGTTTAGACATTTTCCCCCTACTGATGCTATTCTTAATTTTGAGTGTAACAAAATTACAAAAGAAATTTTGGAAATGGAGTTGAGAAATTTGTCTTTCAATCCAAAGTTGAGTTTAACATGTACCCATTGTTCACTTGGAACTTTTCCACCGTACTTTTGATAATTACTACTGTCCAATTTATAATTGCATACACATTTATCTACTTTGGGTATGATTATTAATTTATACAAAAAGCTTCATACACTACAAAAAAAGGGAGCAAATGCAGCATTTTTTTGTGCAGCATGTTTTAAAATGCCGCAATTAGTCAAGTATTGCGGCTATAAATTTTAATGTCGCTTTTGGTTTAGTAAAACGGCATTATATTATAAATTGCCGCATTTGTTTCGGTAGTTGCGGCATTAAAATTTTAATACCGTATTAGGGTTAGAAACGTCAATATAGATAATGCCTCAAAATACTTAGTATATAAACCTATTTTCCCCCAGTTTTTTTAACCCTAATTTCATCTCCCGCTGAGCAGCCCCTCTTCGCCAAATTTCATCTCCTAAAGCTTCATCCTCCTCGTCCCTCCGCGTACAATGGGACGACCTCGTCGGACCAACGGAAACATCAACACTCCGTCGATTCGGAGGCTTCGTTGAAGCTTTCCGTAACCGTGGCGATTCTAAAGTCCAAGCCCTCAACCGTTCTCCATCAGTCTTCTTATGCAAATAATTGAAAGCTAAAGGTAAATAATTTCAATCTTCTCTATTTCATATCAATTTTAAAAGTATAGTCAGATTCGAATTGTCGATTTCGTCAGATGTGTAAGTTTCAGGTGTAGGCGCAGAAAGAAGAGATTCCAAAGCAGAAAGAAGATCTTAAGAAAGCTGAAGGTAATTTACTAAATTTCATCTTTTATCTCTAATTGGAGCATTTGATTTAGGTTTTTGCTTCTGGATCTAGATATGTCTCAGACCAATTTGTCCCACAAACTGCGTCGGGCAAGTGCAATTCCTACTAGATTTGGCAAAATTGAGCCCCAACCAGTTTATGAGTGAGTTTAGGAGTGACTCTGATAAGAGATTCAATGTTTTTCTGGGTCGTCAATTGCTTAAACAAGGTGAACTTTCTTTTCCGATTTTAACAATGTCACAATCTGACTTCATGTTTTTTTCTTTTCAGTCGATGTATAAACTTTTGTAGTACGACTAAAACGAAAAAGTATGAGAAACACCAGCTTAATGGGTTATTTGCAGTTAAAAAGTTGGCAATATGTATTTGTATCCGTTTATCAGAAGTGTGATAGCAAGGTGGTAGAGTACCATAACTGGAGAAGAAAAATTACTAGATGAAATAAGTCGGGAAAACGTAGAAATTGACGTGGTAGGATGCATTGTATTTATGCCTTTGAATAGTTGAATTTGCCAATCAAAAAGTAATCTGAATCCAATTCAGAATTGAACAGATTGGGAAAAACAATTGGCAGTGGAATCATGGTTGAGCTTACTTAGCCAACCAGGTTCCCCCTCTCCATGTGATTATCTTTGAGTTAGGCATTGATCTATGTCCTCTTCAGATGCGGATCATCAAAACGTTGGAGACCGGGGAGACTTACCCCGGTCTTCTAGATGACCAGCGTGTGGGAAGCAACTGAATGATGAGGAAATTAATTGATAGCAATATGTAGAAAATACCCACAGAGTCTTGGAATTCTTGTAAGTGTCATGTCCCCTATTGTACTCGCTGGGTTATTTGCAGTTAGACTGAGAATATTCGGCATCTAGTTATGTAGGTAATTCCTTGATCCTGAACCTGATATTCAATCTCATTTCAGTTACTTATGCAATGGGAGATTTTGCATTTGTCATAGTCACCATCATTACTCGCCCAATCCGATATCTCCTGGCCTATTCGTAATGGAAGAACCTTGAGTCTGAGTGCCTGACCCTTAGCTCTATGATCCATTCAACTTCTCCAGTCCTTGGAGGAAATTCCATGGATCTTTTGTTCGTCTTTTGAGTCTGAAGTTTAATCCCGCGTGCTAGTTTTTCCTAGCATTCAATTAAGCACTTCCAGGAAAAATAAAATTATGGCATGAAAAACAAACATGGAGAGGGATAAAACCAACATACATGGAGTGTCATCAGTCAATATTTGATCTATCTCTTGGTCTAAATTGTTGAATTTTTTACACTTAATTTCTTTTTGTGTTATTTTGTAAGTCCTAGAAATTTTCTAGCTAAGCTAGTAATTGACTAATACTTAGTTAAGCTTTGAATTTTTCAACGATTGTGGGCTTCTTTGCTCAAAACTCTGCCTCTACTCTGTTCAGACGGCCACACAGCCAACAAAGGCATCTATAGAAGCAGCAGCAACGGGTAGAGGATGTGACGAAGCTGCAGATTGAAGGAAACTTATTCAGGCAAACATTTAGTAATTGGTCTAGTTGAAGTTCTTTACAGTTTGAGGTAATAATTTCCAGCCCAAGAAAGTGAAAAAGTACATAAAAAAATAATTAATAGTACCTTCTGAAGTATATCTTGTCTACCGAACACCTACTCACTACTAGAAAACAGTGATGTTGTTACGCCAGAAACTGTAACAACAAGGGAGTAAAACTGTAGTAATAAATGTACCTACGGTTAATATTTCCGTAGTTAGAAGTGGCGTCGCAATAAGTTATAACTACAGTTTGAGTGACCGTAGGTATAGAGTTTATATTACTACGCATTTGTTGCTACGGTTAGTGTGTCACTATAAATGCTTTTTGCTACACTTTACTTGTGTAACAATAATTTTTTTTTTCTATTTTTATATCACTATTATTACGCTTACCATGTGTTGTTATATGGCATAAAGTTACACATATTTGTATAACAATAGACATACATATAATTACATATTTATGTACATATATCATTGATGGACAACATTATGATATCGAATACAATATCATACACAATTTTGTACAAAGTGTTGCATGGACTACTAATAACAAACAATTAAAAGGGACAACTCAAATAATAAAATAATAAAATTGAACGATAATATCTGGAAAAAAATGTCATTTATAGCAGAATTATCTTCGAGGTAACACTCGCACATAGTACCATCCAAAATGACATCCAAAAATTATGTCCCATACAGAATGTTATCGAAGAAGATTTCAGTCTTGAAAAAATGAAATTACTGTTCGCCTAAACTTAATAAATAAACTGTCTAGTTTTGAACTTCAACGTCATGACTCGTGCGCTCGGGATCATAGCATACCATGTGGCCTACCTGCAAGAATAAAACAAACAAAAAATGAATTAATAGTAATCTCAAAGGTTAGTCTCAATCAGAGAGAAAACAAGTAACACCAGGCAACAAATTACGACATACCAAATGACGAGCGCTTGTTATTTGGCAAGTAACTTGTGTTAGAATTGACGTCTGCAAGCTTGAAACATATAACAAAAGTTATTAGAAAAAACATATATACTCTATATCCAGTTTAGTTCGTAAAAAAAGATCAAAAGTCACTAAACCATCCTAGAGGTTCGTTTGACAATCTTAGATAACAGCACATATGAACATGAAGAACTGAGAGCTGATATATAAGTGATTAAAAACCAATTAAATTCATAGCCCAATAGAGATTATGAATTGACATTGGAACAGTGATAAATCCACGGGGTTATTATACACTAAGTAGAAAATTTAACAAATAGTACATACTTTTCCTTCCCTGCCACTTCCCCTGTCAAAAGGATGAGAATGATGGAGAAAGGATGTGAAAGTATTGCAAGTCTAAGATCTTAAACTAAAATAGTACTGGCTAAATGGGGGAATAAGAGAATAGATAAGAGGAAAACAACATAGCCAAATCAGAGCAGACCACAGAGTAAACCACTGTCAAGGAAGTCAATTCAGGCAACAGAATAAGAAGGACAATTTGAAGAATTAACAAAGAAGAGGAAAGCTTTGACAACAGAACATATTAGAGCAAAATCAAATCTGTCTAATTCTAAATACAATCCATGACCCCTATGCTTAGAGGCATTCATAGAAATAATCTGTCTAAGTATCATGGTCATCCATCAGCAAGAACCAGACTTTCCTTCACCATGACATTGATTATCCAACTCCCTACAAACAAGACCTTGCAGAATCAGATCTGTCTAATTCTAAATACCATCCATGACCCCAATGCTTGGAGGCATTCATAGGAATAATCTATCTTGATCACCCCCCACCCCCCAAATGATAAACCAACTATCACATTTCTTGTTATATCAGTCTAATATCAAACAACCAAGTTCAGAATAATCACACCAGAAATTGCTTTATTGACACCCCATTTGCAGTTACAATTACAAATATAAGTGATTGGGAGAGTTAATACAATTTTTTTTTTAATTTAAGATATTTCGTCTTCGACTTGGTTCTTCTAGGAGAAAGTTATTTGCAAGTACAAAATTGTAAAATTTGAAGTAAAATATTACTTCCAGAATGACGAGTACAGAGCTTACCAGTGATTTATCATGCGCTCTTGAAGTTTTATTAGCTGTATTGTTGATCGCAATTCAGCCAGCTCTCCTTCCATAGCTTCAACTTTGTTTGCTTGACCTTGCAAAATTTGTACCTGAGTTCGTAATTGACAAATCTCTTCTTCTTTTTTCTGATCTTCTTCTGCACTCAACCTGCTATCTCCCATACGATGTTTCTTTGACCCCAAAGCCTAGAAGGTGTTGGTCGACTCCAATGCCACGAACTCAGCCATGTCAATCATTCCCCAACACTTGGGAATAAATATCTCCCTCCCATGCGACCTTCCCACCAGAATTGTTCGTATTTTCTTTTGGCTCCAACTTTTTGGCTTTGATACGTTCCTATTAAAAAAGCGCTATCCATAATTATGATAGATAACCAATAAAATTCATTTTCTTAATACACATATAACTTACTATTGCCTGTTGTGATTTATCATTCAATGGTCTCTCGTCCTTTTGTTGATGAGTAATAATATACAAATCAGATCGGTCAACATCTTTATCCGTTTTTATATATTTATATTTTAATATAAATATATAAAATGCAGTATAGTTAAAATGTATTACTAACAACTGAATGTGCTACGCAGACCACATATCATAACAGAAAGTAAATAATACCTCTTCATCACGCAATCTTGCAAAACTCTTTTGCCCAGCTGTATGAGGAGCACCATGATGCGAGCGATTTTTCTGGTTCCACCCCTGCTCGGTACTCCATAGAACTCCTATTTAACTCCATCCAACTCTTATCCATTTCGATATACTGATGAGTTCAAAAAAAAAATGGAAAATTAGTTTGGTGCATATTAATATATATTGGTAACTATGAAAAGAAATTCAATCATGGCATTGACTTATGAAAATAAAGAAGAAAACAATATATGCCAAAATTTTCAACCCATAATCGCCACAAGTCATCCAATTAAGACTGAGCAGTTTAGGCGAAGTATACAAAGAGACTCTTAACAGCTCCATATACAATAAAATCATGCACTGAAGTCCAATCAGACCTAGAATAAGTGTAATGTATATATGTGTATGCCAAAAATTTAACAATGATTGCAATAAATAACTTTATTGAAAACTTAAAATACTGCATTATTGGAATTTATTACCTGAAGGTTACAACCTGGAGCTTTTTAACTCACCACCTGCAAAAATATCAAGAAAGAAGATGTAGCGATGAGTAGGAAATCCCATCGACATAGGGTCTACTTATATACAATGTAAAATTAATCATGGCAAACATTAAAAATTGTGATTTAGACATTAATACTAAACAATAACATAGAGAATATATCAAAAGAATAAATAGATATTGGAGAAATAGGAGATCCATGGACAAAATATGAAAAAAATAACATTCAAGTACCAACATTGGATATAAAGGACTGTTGCAATATATATTGTACAAAAAATATCAATTATCGTCATTGTTTTCAATGCCATTTTCTATCAAAGTCCTGGAACTAATCTGACTTTGAATTACCAAGCATTTCATCTTTTATTAACTAGTATTAGAACATATTTTACTGAACCCTGGCAACAATCTCCAATATATGTACTATCCATGCAACATTTCAGTCATCGTATCTAATCAGAACAACAATGTCAATTAAAAAGATTCAAATTCGAATGCTCTTCTTCCCCATAGTTGAGAACTACAGATTTTGAAACAATTTTAGAGTGACACATTTCGCTGACTAGAGATATTATTAATCCGACAAAAAATAGTCGATAGCTGATTTGGAACATAAATTATTCAAATTCAGGCCTGGAGATCACTTTTTTCATGAAGCAGATATGAAATTCACCTATCCTATTTACCAATAAAGCACTTTATATGTTCATGTGGTTAATTTGATTTCTTTAAAAACACAAAAAGTCATCTTGATGAGCTAACCCAGAGAATATTAATGAAAAAAAACCATGAATAACCTAAAAGACCCAATCAATCAAGTCTTTTCCGAGTTCCAATGATTTGATTCAAGAGTTTCACAAGTCTGCATTAATTTTGTGAAGATACATATGAGTGGGCAGATGAGACTTTTAGAACTCCATATGTTAGCCTGAATCCCCAATTTAAGTTTTTCAAACGACAATACAAGAGACTTGATTGAAGAATAGAATATATAATTGAGAAATCAAATACCAAATTCGTTAGTTCCATGGCTAGAAACAACAACGAAATTGAAAAGCATACCTACAGACTTCTACAGAAAGGGTTTTCTTGGGCTTGTGGTGTAGTTTATACGGGGAGAGAGTAACAATCAAGTATCTAATACTAAAGCTCACCTCTTACCGAAAATCCAGTACGACTTAGAACGTCAACAAACAAATATATAGAGGATTCTCAGAGATTCAAATCTTAATGGTTCAAGTAAAATACACAATCCGTTCTGAAACAAGAACGAACAGGGATTAGGGATCTGGCCTTACCTGGCTTCTTCCAGAATATCAATTCAGATCGTCGATTTCCACCGCTTGTGTCGTTGCTCTGGAGAGAGAGAGAGAGAGAGTTCAGCGATCGTACGCCTATGATATGTTTGACGGGTCAAATCCCTGGGTTTTATAAAAAAGTAATATTGCGATTAAAATTCCTAAAAAAAGATGGCGCACCACTTTTGAATCTATAAAATAGGTTTAGCGGGAAAAATAATAAAAATTTTAAGAAAAAAAAGTGTAACTACAATGGAAATAAAATATTACGGTAAATCTAAGTATGGTAAATGTACTATTTTTAGTTACAATAATTAAATTGCGTAACTATTGCAAAATTGTTACTACAGTTACTGAAAAGTGTAGTAACTTCCACTTTTTTGCTTACAGTTACATCAACCGTAACAACAAAAAACTGTAACTATTTAGCACATTTGTTGTAGTGACTACTTCAAATTTTTTATAATCTAACCTGCCTAGAAGGACTCTCAGAAAAATTTGAACGCACTAAATTTGTCACTGATCAAGGTTTCATCAACGTTGCCCACATTTATACATTTGTCACAAATTACTACACTATACCCTTGTTCCGATAACTATTTGTCCTATAAAAAATTGTTTTTTGAACATGTCCCTTCTCGCTCAAAACTAAACTACCAAATGTATTCATGTTGTGGACGATGAGGTTGGTGGTTTATGTGTGCTAGCTTCTATTAGGCTGTGAATGTATTGTCTCGATACTAGTTTCTTCTAATCTCCTCAAAGTTTCCCCTTTGAATACCGAGAATTCTAATGTAATGTACTCTTATAGTTTCTCCTCATTTTGTAGGTTTCTTGTCACAAGGCCGGTGAGCATTCAAATGCATCTGGGAAAAATAAGTGCAAGCATGATCCTAGTTGCTGCATTGAAAGTTACTACGTTTGAGATCTCTTCCAGAGTTTTATTTTATTTGACTGAGATAATATATTAGATGTTACTTTTGTAAAGTAACTTCAAACTATGTAATTCATTCCGATCTATGTACACATGCGAGTTCAGGTTTTGAATATAGGATGATTCATGTTTCTAATTTCAGTTTCATTGATGTGGTTCAGGTTTTGAATTTGTAATTAGCTGATGTGATGACTATAAAATAGGGAAATATTTGTAATGCTAAAAAGGACATCACAGCATTAAAGTAATGCTGTTGTTGGTAACAGATGTGGCAAAATTTTAATGCTGCAAAAAATGTCAAATACGGCATTAAAAATAGTGCTGTTATCAGTATCAAATTCGGCATTTCATAAATAAATGTCTCAACTGCTTTAGCGGCATTAATTTAATGCTGCCAGACCAAAAGCGGCACCGGCAGATACAGCACTTCACTTAATGCCGCAACTAATGCCGCGAAAACCAAAAGCAGCATTAATGGGTCCATTGTCAGCATTTTATTAATGCCACTTTAGGTCCGATTTTTTGTAGTGATATTTGCTGCTTGACACAAGTTCCTTACGTCCTAAGTTTATTGAACTTTCTTACAATAAATCGAAGGATATTGCACATAGCATGTTGCTCCATATTTTCTTTATTTTTTTTTCCAATATTTTGTGCACTAAGAAAAGTAACATCATAGTAATTTCATTTCAAATTAATCTATTAACAATATTAGTAATAATAATTACTATTACTACTATTATTATTATAAATATATTTACTACTAATATTATTTTTATTTATACATTTCAAATATAGTAATAAAAGAGATTCAATGCCCAAAAAACAAGTGCAAGTGTACTTCAAATAATATTCTACTGACATATATGATGCCTACATGGATAATGGAAAGTTTCAAATTAAAAATTACTTATAGTGTAATTAATTTATTGTGGAGAGTACTAATAATCCACACGATTACATTAAATGATTAAAATACGCTATCTTTTTTAGAATTACATCATGTAGTTAGGTTGGAACTCGGAACTTGATGCAGGGATTTCAAACCTTCTACCACTGAGTTAGCACCCACTTTTATTAAAATACGCTATTAAAGGGAATACGTTTTTGGTTTGTTTTATCAGGCAGATACGATTATACTTTTTATACATTTTAAATTCATAATTTTCTTTATGTACAGTGATTACAACAATCATTTAGTTCTTAAATATAGAAATAATTTTGTAAGAAAAACATTACTTACCTTGAAAATATTTCATTTCACTCCTCAAAAAAAATACATTTCATAAAAAAAATATTTTTAACATTATAGAAAGAAAACATCTTATTTTCTCCTATTTAACTCATTTTAATTTTGTTTTTCTAGTAAAGGGTATAAATAGTTCAAGTTCTGAGAACACAATTTTTTTTAGTTTCAGCAAAGAAAAATATATATTTAAATAAGTTTAAAACAAAAATAGTCAAATAGAGCTTTTCATAACTTTGAAATAGACAAAAAAAAAATCGCCTGACATTTGTTAAAGAAAGCGGAGTCTTTTTGTTGTTGTTGAGAATTATATCATATAGCAAGATTCGAACCCAGGACCTCATGCTGATACAACTAAGCTAGCATCCCTTTGCAAGAGAGTGGAGCCTTAGTGATTACTATCTCATAATTACAAATAATTTTTATCACGAATACTCTTTATAGAATAAATGTTTAGTTAAAACACAAAAGGGCAAGCATAGACATGACATTTCTTTATCTTATTCACTATGCATAAAAAGTTTTGTCGTGTTTGAGAGTTATTGAAGGATTAGAAAATATATAGGTTTTGTTTAAGAAAGTTACAAACAAAAAGATAATTTTACTCGGAACATATTTTCTTCTCATAAATCAAAAAAATAGTAAGATGAAGCTAACTCCAATATTCAACAACCATCTATATATATAATAGCATAACGAACGTTTGCAAAAACTTCTATGTTTGAGCACCCCTATCCTTTTCTCACTTTTCAAAAATGAATCATTCAATTAAAAAATAACGGCTGAGTTTTAAATTTAAAAAAGAAGTTATGATAATTTATTTCCAACGATTATTACAAAATTATTACAATATTTAGTTTAGCTAATTGATAAGATTAAGATGTTTTTAAAATAATGACTTATCCAATACCCAATCATCTAAGTTTTCGAATCTATATATATAATAGCAGAACGAACGTTTGCAAAAACTTCCATATTTCACACCCCTATCATTTTCTCACTTTCTAAAAATGAATCCATCAATTCAAAAAATATACGCGGAGTCATCAATTCAAAAACTACGGCTGGATAACATTTTAATAAATATATTTAAAAACAAAATCAGTTTTGGGTATAATTTTCTGTTAAAAGATGAGCAGATAAGTATTGATATTTTTTACGATATTTCAAACTCTCTACACATCTATCAAATCTCAATCTTATTTAAATTCAAAATTGATTTCTTTAACAAATTTTTTGATAGGATTACTGACTTTTTTTGAAATTGTGACTTATCCAGTAAGAAATCATCTATTTCCGTCACTCTTTGTGCCTTTATAAACTCCCTCACCCATGTGGTATAAGTTCACAATTCCCTGCCACATTTGACTCCCAAAACTCAAAGGTAAATTTTAACTTTCCATGTGTGTGTGTATTTTTATTTCTGCTCTTCTCTTACTCTACTCACTCTATGATTCATGATTTGCTTCTGAATATGATTTTTGTGTTTATTTTCTCACCACAGGTATCTACGACTTCATATTTATTTTTGTTTTTGTGTGAATACAGTTGACGAAGACAAAAAGGAACTACATAAAATTACCAACACCATTAAGATGGTTTGTTTGTTTTTTCCCTTCTCATTAAGATGGTTTGTTTGTCCAAGCGAAGTCGCAATCGACGACGACGACTAGGTCATGGCCAGAGTTGGTGCCTCGGATTTCGGCGATAGAGTAGCAGGAGACAGAATTGGTACGTAGGATTCCGACGCAGGAGTGAATGTAGCTTGAGAAGGTGCCAATGGACTTCCTTCCAGAGTGGCAGCTGGCGACGTTGACGGTGCAGGAGAAGCCGATCACGAGACCGAAGAGCAACGCGACGAGAGATAGACAATGCCAGAGTGAGCCATTATTGAATATGAATATGCTGTGTCTGTGAGATTTTCGTTTATTGGGTTTGAGAAGAAAAAAATGAAATGGGAGAGGGTATATATGAGCCTAGGGAGGAGTTGTTCCTTTCATGCTCTATTTATTATATAATTTTTGTTTGTTTTGCTTTATGGTTTTATTTTCTCAGAGATGTAGGAATATTACAAATTTGTTTACAGGGTGTTGATTTGGGTGGTCATCGCTTCATATGGCATTTGAGGAATATATGTAGTTGTAATCTAAATTTCAACTCTAACTAATTTCCACTAAAAAAACTTTATCAAATTCAATATTTGTTAGATAATTTATTCTAAAAAATATTAGTTAAATAATTCGGTAAAGCATTTGAATTAGGTTTTCAAAACATATAATAGGTTTAGATGAATCTGACTTTGAAGAACTTATCAGCAAAAAAATAAATTATAATAATCCTCAATAAGCAAGGATTATGTGGAGGATTGGACTGCTTATCATTTCACTCACAAACTACTTTTTCCCTCTTTGGTCTTTCTATTATACTCATCTTTTGAAACTCTCACAAAATTTTCATTGTGTGAAGCTCCATGGACATGTAGGAAATGGCTGTTTACTTTTCTATATTTTTCTTTTTTTGAGAATATATATCTTTCTTTTTTGTGCAATTTGCAACAATTTTACGTTTTATATGACTCACGATTAACCATTTTTATCACAAAATTTTCATTGTGTGAAGCTCCATGGACATGAAGGAAATGGCGGTTTACTTTTCTATGTTTTTCTTTTTTGAGAATATCTATCTTTCTTTTTTGTGCAATTTGCAACAATTTTACGCTTTATATGACTCACGATTAACCGTTTTTAAGCTCCTTTTTCATTTATACGGGGATTTCGTTTTTTAGAAGGATTTCATTTTTGGAGAAGTAAAGATTTCTAAACTTTAAATATAGTAAATAAATTCACGAGATCAGAATAAGTTATAAGTTACCCCAATTAGTTTTATCACATGAATGTGAATCTGTGATGCTTCTCCACGTTTGTATGGATCTCTTCTTTTAGGATAAAGTTCACATATCTAGGAACAACGACATGTCTAATACAATTCCAAAGACCACTTAAATTTTAAAATGACATGATGCATGAGCTTTGTGATTCAAAGATGAAACGGTTGAAATTTCACCCGATTATTTAATATTTTTTTACAAAACTTTTGTTTTGAGAAAATTTGCTTTTTTATTAAAAAAAAAAAAACGTTTTTCTCAAGGCAAACTAGACATGTGAGTAAAGTGTGAAATAATAAACTAACATTTTTTAAAGAATCGACACAAATAGGACAGTATAATCTCCGTATACTGTTAAAAATATAGACTCCAACAACACGCAAATTAGAACGCTGGTGAGTAAAACTTTACCCACTAAACGATCATTGATAGTTGCTACGAAAAAAAACAACCCATCATAACTTCACATTACTGGACAAGATGATAGTATCTATTATGTCACTTAAACTTGCACCACTCTCCTTCCAAATGCCTCTAAAATTTAAAGGAAATGACAATGAACTATAATTATTTAAATACTAGCAGTGGAAATAATACTTTTTGCACAATATTAGCGTAATATATATTTTGCGCAATTCAAAAATGGTTGGAATATTTTGGTCAATATAGTTACAATTAAAATTTAAAGCTTTATTATTACGGGTGCCACGCTTGGGGTCCCATATAGTTGTATTTGAAGTATAATTTGGTTCTAGATTAAATAATTTTGACGCTTGGGGTCCCTTATAGTTTTTTTTGGAGTATAATTTGGTTATAAATTAAATAGTTTTGAAAGATTTAGCTTTATGTTAGCATGTCTTTTTTTCTTCCACTATTTGTTCAAATTGTGATTTTTTATTTTATTTTAATTCTATAGTATTTATTCGTGAAATGCACGGACGGTTTGCTAGTCTATATGTATAATAGCAGATACAACGTTTGCAAAAATTTCCATAAATGAAACCCCTATCTCTTTCTCACTTTCTAAATTCTAAATGTATCAATTAAAAAAAATGACGGTTGATTTATGAATTCAAAAAAGAATCGGTTGCATTACGACTTGAAAAATATGTTGTTTTGTTTAATTTTTTAAAAAATGTCAATTCAAAAAAGAACGGCTGCTTTATTTTGTTTAATATCCAAAAAAAACTTAAAATTCTTTATTTTAAAAAATGTACTAGATAAACTTAATCAACCAATAGGACTCCTAAGATAAACTCAAACGTGAAACCTGTTGTTTTGTATTCATAAGATAATTCTTTCGAATTAATAAATGACATATGAAATTCCCAACAGCTTTTTGTAGAGCTCAGAAACTCCCTACAACTTTACTCAACGAAAAAAAACTCCCTAAAACTTTGATTTCTTTTAGGACGAAAAAGAAAATCAAATAAAACCCAAATAAAAATCAAGTAGCGCTATCCCTCAACATAAATGAAAAATCAACTAGCCTTATATATCTTCTCAACAACTTTGATTTTTGAGATCCCTTTCAAATCAAATAAAAATCCAAATATTATGTTTCCACATTTTCTGGCAGAAGAATATTTTCCCATATGTATCTATATAAATGAACCTGATTTCTATCTCAGGTCTACAATTGTATATAACCATCCCCCAGACCCTTTCACTTGCTCTCAAATTACAAGCTA
Source organism: Linanthus parryae (assembly GCA_023055425.1). Classification (NCBI taxonomy): domain Eukaryota; kingdom Viridiplantae; phylum Streptophyta; class Magnoliopsida; order Ericales; family Polemoniaceae; genus Linanthus; species Linanthus parryae. Next base: position 24,759,670 of record JALGPY010000011.1, on the reverse strand, counting down.
ATTCATGTACTTCTTTATTTCTGCTGTAGAACGATTTCATATATTTTATTATATTCTATGATTATTGGTTGGCAGGTGTAGAAACTAATTGAAACGGAAGTTCTTGGAGTATGTACGGCTATTGTAAAGCTAAGAGTAATAGCTGTATACAATTTTGTCTATTCAAATTTGAATACAATACTTTTTCCTTCTCACCTTCTTTCTCTTTATTGCTGTGCTGAAAACATTTTGATCATATGGCAACTATGATTTTTAGCTCTGCTTTTGCAATTTTCAGGTGGAGCAATCAATATACTGTGGCATAAGCTTAACATCAAGGTATATATGTTTATTCTTTTAAAAAAAAGGTATATATGTTTATTTGTCTTATTTATTGTCTTCTTACATTACTTATGAACTGTTAAATTGACTCTTCTGTTTGATGCTATTCAAGATGATCTTGATCTTGATCTGGAGTAGCATCAAAATGAACTTGCTAAATTGACTTATGTTATACATACATGGTATTGATTTCGTCTTATGCTAGATGAAAGAAATGACGCTGATTCTTGATAATCGTTTCAATCGCTCTCTTCATTTAACATACTTTATGCTATGGTGATTAATTCAGTAGTTTCTCAATCACCCGCCCTTAAGGTCTGTGTCAAATTCACTGGGTATTTTGTTAATTTTAATTCAGTATGCAATATTTAAATTAATCTTATCGAGTTTGTTGCTTCATTCACTTTCAGTGGTGGCAATGGCACTGGAAACTTCTCAGATTTAACGATGATCGCTCAAGCCATGCCCCCAGAATTTGAACACACTTCCATATTTAATACTGTTATTCCTTACTAAAGCTCGCACTTTTTTTATAACTGGTTTTAGAAAATTGATATTTTTCATAAAAATTGCTTTTCATTCAACTCTTTTAGGGGGCTTGACTTATCAATAATTTTCTAGCCCCCTTTTTCAGAGACCTTTTCTACCCTTTTGAAATCAAACATTTCACACATTTTCTTTTTTAATCTGAATGTTTTTCTTAGAATTTTTGAAAAGAATAATGTAGGAGTTCTCTCACATGTATTGTTTGTTCCCTCTATATATTCATCTTTCTAATTCTGACTATGTAGGGTATCTATCAAGTATTATAGGGCCTGTGTGGACGATGAAATGAACAGATTAGTGACAAGTAGCCAAGACGAACTGTGCACCCAACCCTCCCATGGTTGATATCGATGGATGGATGGATGGAATTGCAGACTTGGAAATCTTGAGGCATTGCCTTCATAGTAACCATAGATTCCTTAGCATTCTGTAGAGGCCTTTTGAACCTTTTGTAGTTATAATCTGGAATACTTTTTCTATTTGTAAATTTCATAATAATATGTGTAGTTTATATCGCTTACCTCTGTGAAGATTCATTTTAAATTATCGTATCGTTTTGATAGGCGAGTACCCAATAAGAAGTGCTTCAATATGTGATAGAGATGCTATTGCATATGCTTCACTTCAGGTCATTTGAACAGACTTAAAATTTCATAACATTTATGTTGTATACTTTCTCGTGAATTTTTAGAATAGAGGACGGTCATTTTTTTTTTTTAAAAAAAAAAGGAAGAAAACTTATTTTTTCCTAAAAAGTTATTTTGTGATAAATCTGTTCAAGACTCATTTGGGGACAAATGGAGTGTTTGTTATTTTGTATGATTCGGACCGTCTCTCATGTGGGAAGTCCTTTATAAAAGAAAAGTTACAACATTACACCAACAAGCTATTTTTATAATTCTTACCAAAACCCATTGTCATACAGTTCAAGATAATAATAATAATAATAACAATAATAATAATAATAATAATAATAATAATAATAATAATAATAATAATAAACACAACAGTAGTGGTAGTAGCAGAAGTAGTAATAATAATAATAATAATAATAATAATAATAATAATAATAATAATAATAATAATTCTCAAAATAACAGTAATAATTTATCATTGTAGATATTATTCAACAATGGTAGTAAATTCAAGCCTTATTGAGCTATGTAAAACATGTAAGGTAAAATAACCATAAGCCAATTATGTATTTGTCTTTGAACACTCAAAAACTCCATGTCCATTCTCAAAAAAAAAAAAAAAAATAAAAAAAAAATAAAAAAAACAAACAAAACAAAAAACAAAAAACAAAAAACAAACTCCATGTTCAAATTTATAACCAATTTATTTTTTACCTAAAAATTTAAAAAATACTTCCCTAATAAAACAAAAAAAATACAACTTAACTATAACTCCTAACACTCTATCCCAGCTCTTTCTCTCAAATTTGACTTTACACTATTCACTTGGTCACTTTAACTCGGTGATTTGGATAGCAAAATGATGCAAGTTTTCAACAATCTTATCATTGTGTTGTCGAGTAAAAGTCATTCTATAACATGGTGAAAAAATTATCAAAAACCGCATTGTTTTTGTATCAAAATCACCCGATCAAAATGACCCATATACGAATCAAAAAAACAACTTAAGAAAAAAGATATGGGACGGAGTGGTACTATGAACTTAATAATGATTCCGTGCAATGCAAGGACGGTTTGCTAGTATTTTATAAATACGAATAGATATTTTTTCTTAGTGTGCAAATAAAGGTCCCGTGCGTAAACCCGGGTTACGCGTAGTAATGAATTAAAGTGAACTTCAGTAACTGCAATGAACATCGGAGGACCAAAAGCGTTCTATTAAAGCTTCTCTGATTAACAAACTAGGTGATACCCCGCACTAATGTGCGGGTTTGCAAAGGCAAATTGTTATTTAAATAGAATAGCAAAATAACAATTTCCCTTTGCAAACTGATGCATTAGCACAGAGTATTATTATAAAGGAAACCAAGATGTGCAAAGTACTTACAATTTATCGTTTTTCTAAATAGTTATCTCTTTTATTCTAATACAAAACTCCAAGGTTTTGGATACTCATTAATGTTGCTACAATAAATCACGAGTTTTACGTAACCTGTAATTTTTTTAAATGAATGTCCATGTCTAGTAGAACTAAGCAATTGAATTAACGAGATTGGACTTTAATAAATTTTGACACCCTTTAAATCAAATGAGAAAAAAAAAACTTTGGGACTCTTCATTTAAGAGTTAATATATTTTATTCAAACGACCGCTCTATGAATCTTTGGCAAAAAGTTGAATTTCCTATGGTGCCCGGTCATAGGATCAGAGTCAACCAACAAAAAACCATCAAGCAAGTGTGAATAACCTGGCCGTTATCGATAACATATAGCATTAACAGAAGGAACAGTCTCTCCTCTCTCCTATCTATTCTGACAGTTATCTAGCAGTTCTCCACCCTATAAGGCAGTTTCTGGCAATTTGCTACCAGTAACTGCTGCTCTTTCCTCTTGTTGAGAGAGGTTTCAGTGCTCCCTTGGTGAGATTTAACTTCAACTTTTGCATTTTCTTTACTTCTTATTCATTTTTTGATGTTACTATGGAAGACGGATCCCTGGGATCAGATGACCTGCATACAGAAGATGAAATTTCTTGGTCAATGAAGCAAATTAATTTGACTAAAGATGAAGAACAAGTGGTAGACCTACCAGAGGACTCTATTGACGATGGAATCAAAGAGTGCAAGAATAGTATCTTCGGTAAGATTTTTCATAACAGGCCAATCAACTCGATTGGTCTACATGCTTCTTGAACTAGAAGGTTTTCAAGTTATTTCTCTTGGAAAAAACCTTTTCCAATTTTTGTTTTCTAAAGCAGATAATACGGAGAAAATCCTAAACAATCAACCATGGCTCTTTAATGGTAGCATGATTGTTATGAAAACTTAGATTGAAGGTAAAAATATGTTATATGTGGATTACAATGAGGCTATTTTTCTACTGCACTTAAAAAGCATGCATTCTGAATGTCTTACCATCAAAGTGGGTGAAAGTATTGCTAATGCTCTTGGCGTCAAACATCATGTTGATGTCCCTGAAAGAGCAAGTTAGGATGGTAGATATATCATAATCAAAGTGAGTATGAATATTGATAAGCCTCTACCAAGATGTATAAAGATAAAAAACCCTAAAACTGGAAAGTTAATTTGGGTTGATATAAGGTATGAGAAACTACCTTTTCACTGCGAATATTGTGGCTTAATAGGGCATGACATGAAGCTTTGTACTACCCCTCAAGAGGAAACAGAAAATGGGCTTTCCAATTACAAATATGTACGGGAATTGGCTCAGGAGTGCGCAGAATCCTGCAAATCCCTTACATAGCCGATTTCAAAAGCCCAATCTCAATGGTGATAAGGAAAAGAAGTTCACTGCCAATAACACAGCAGAAACAGCACATAAACCTTCCTCTGGAAAAGAAGGTAGTTCTAACCTAAATCAATTTCCGAGCAGCAAAGGTAAAGAAGTTGTCAATGTGCACAGTGCTAGTAATAACACGATTGGCAGATTCCATGAGGGACAGAAGAAGAAGAGGAAAACAACTTCCTCCAACATATATGGTTGTGTTAATAATGCTTCTAAAAGCTCAGGTTGTTCAAGGCATGAAAGAGCTTGACTATTTCAAGGCCTTGAAACAGCTTTCAAAGCCTTGAATCAGCTTCAGAGGTTAGCTATTTTCAAGGCCTTGAAACTGGATTCAAAGCCTTGGAACTGTTAAACCTGAAAGCATATTCTCAGGAGGAGTTTTTCTTTTAACTCTCTGATCTAATTTATCATCTCTCTTGCATATGTTTGATTATCTGTTGTTAGATGATGAAAGACAAATTGTTAAACATGTTTTGAATCGTACTATATGAACAGTTTGACCATGATAATGCAGGAAATATTTGTTTCTAGGTTTGCAGGATTGTTTCCTAAACTGGATTGCTGCAGATTTGGAAATACTTGAAGACTTTGATCCTGTGATCAATCGGATGTGTTTGACAGCTTCTCATGATGGTTAAATGAAGGATTACAACAATATCTCAGAAGATTACAATCATTCAACCGTTGGAGAAGATCTCAACATAGTCAAACTCAGTTACCTACAAAGTAGGAAGGTTGTTGCTGAAAATCTGGAGAGATTTGCTGAGATGTTTGAAGTATTTAAAGAGCTCAAATTCGAAGTAACAACAACACAATTCTCAACGGGCAAATAAAGGGAAAGCATTCTGTATTGAAAAGAATCAAAGAAGTTCTTCATCTCTTCCAATCCATACATAGAAGTTCACTGCATTTCACTGCAGTTTTTCTACTCTTAAGTGATCTTCTGTATAGAAATATATTGGTAGATCATTTCTGTATTATTTCTACATTCATTCTCAAGGATTTTTCAAGGTGAACAATAGAGAATCTTAGTTAATCAGTTAGCTAGAGCAGGTACTAGACAGATTAGGGAAAACCACAAGCTGTAACAGAGTAAGGGAACTCTCTGTATTTGAGTTCTAGGGCTTAGCTTTTGATTAATAGGAATTGAGTTGAAAATCCAGAAGGGATCTAATCCCTGAGGTAGAGACGTAGGTCCAAGTGGACTGAACTCTATAAATCACTTGTCTTGTGCATTTTCAGTTCATCTACTTTCAAAGATTTTGCAGCATACAAAAATTGTTTATTTTTCAAGGGTTTGAACTTGTTTTCAAGGCCTTGAAAAAGGCTTACATGTTCTAAAACTTTCTGCTACATTTCAAAGGCTTGAATCTGTGTTCAAGGCCTTGAACTTCATTGTCTACATTAATTCTTCTACTTGTTAGCTAGTTTTGCAAAAAGTTGGCATACTCTATTCAACCCCCCCCCTATAGAGTATCTTATATGCTTATACATCTGCATACTCACAATTTCAGCTTCCTCTCTTCGTATCAGTGATAGCACTAACAATATAGGTCATCTTATGGATGATACTGATTTTGCAACTCTTGGTAAAGACAATAACAGGAGCCGAAGTGGAGAAAGGCTTGCAGAATTGTTACTCTTTGATGAGATATCGGCGGGGGTTGATGACAACCCTTGCCGGAAACAATGAAAACTTTATGTTGGAATGTACGAGGTTTGGGGAACACTCGTGCATTCCTAGACCTTAAAGATAAAGTGAGGGTGGATGTTCCTCAGATTGCTTTCATCATTGAAACCAAGTTGGACTACAAAAAGGCATAAAGTATCAGACTTAAGTTGCAGTACAAGAACGGTTTTCATGTTCCAAGAGAAAAACTTGATAGAGTCTTAGCAAAGGATTCTTTCTTTGATAATTTTAATCATGCCTCTTACGAAGTGGAGGAAATGAGCACTAGTGATCATCATCCTCTCATGTTCAATATAGTGCCTTCGAGACAAATACCAATGCAAAATAAGAGGTTTCAATTCTCTTACAGCTAGACAAAGGAAGAAAACTGCAAGCAATTGATTGCTGATAATTGGAATAATTGCATTTCAAGAACGTCTACGGATCATTTTCAAATTAGTATCCAAAGAATTGCAAATCAACTTCACAGCTGGGATAGAAGAACAAAGAGAATACATAATGCAGAAGTGTCTACTCTTCATAAGCATCTAACTCATCTCAGAGACCAGTACACTGACTCTGATAATTGGCAAAGGATAAAAACTGCTCAGAAAGATATAAACAGAATCCTATTGAGAAATAAGATGAATTGAAGACAAACATCGAAGGCTCAGCAGCTAAAGGAGGGGGATAGAAACACTTCCTACTTCCATAGGAAAGCTTCTGCAAGAAGAATAAGGAATCAAATTGAGGGTATTTACAATACTGACAGGGAATGGGTTACTCAGGAGCATGACATTGCCAAGGTATGTGTGAATTATTTCAAGCAGATTTAAACTTCATAACATATTTCATATCTTAATAATGTTTTGAACACTATACCTGTTAAAGTGACTGAGGGTATGAGAGATTTTTTACTCACCCCTTTTACTAGGGAGGAAGTGCTTACAGCTCTTAAGTAGATGCATCCCCTGAAAGCACCTGGCCCAGATGGTATGCCTGCACTGTTTTATCAGCATTATTTGTCTATTGTGGGCACTAATATTACTCAATTACTTTTAAGCTTGCTTAATAATTAAGGGGATCGTACAAGCATTAACCAAACTTGTGTTGCTATGATTCCCAATATTGATTTTCCTAAAGAGACTACTAATTTCAGGCCCATATCTTTGTGTAATGTAGTTTAAAAGTTACTTTCAAAGGTCCTGGATAATAGACTCAGACAGATATTGCCCGATATAATTGATGAGTCACCGAGTGCTTTTGTGACACAAAGACAAATCACTGACAATGTTATTATTGCCTTTGAAACTATTCAATCTATGAAATGCTACAAAAGGGGTAATGGCTTCTTTTCGCGGAAATTGGACATGTCTAAAGCTTACGGAAGAATTGAGTGGGATTATCTTAGAGGTTGTATGATCAAGATGGGGTTTCCGGATTTGTATATCCAGCTTATTATGAATTGTGTCAAGACAGTTTCATACTTAATCTTTATTAATCGAGGAAAGTCAGAATTTTTCGAACCAACTAGAGGCTTGAGACAAGGTGACCCTTTATCACCTTATTTATTCCTCATTTGGTCTGAAGGTTTTACCTCTTTGATAAATCAGGTTATTTTAGAAGGCACATTGCAGGGGTACAGATCAGTTGGGAATGGACCTATTATTACCAAACTATTTTTTGCAGATGATTCTTTATTCTTTGGTAAAGCAACCCCTGAAGAAGTAACTACTTTTATAAGCATTATTGACACTTTTTGTAGTGCTTCTGGTCAGAAGGTGAATTGTGAAAAATCTGCTTTAGTTTTCTCTCCTTCAGTTTCAGCTAATGCTAAAGCTTCTCTGCAGGAAATCTTTCAAATTCCTGGTGCTCTTTGTCATGAAAGATATCTAGGGTTGCCTACTTCCATTGGGAAAGATAGGAAACAATTTTCAGCTATCTTAAGGGAATAGTTTAGAAGAAGGTTAGTACTTGGAAGGAAAAGATTCTCTCTCCTGCAGGTAAGGAAATTATGTGAAGACTGTTGCTCAAGCATTACCTACATATTATATGTGCTTTTTCATGCTACCTGATTCACTTATTAAATACATAGAAAGTATTATGGAAATTTTTTGGTGGGGCAGTAACATGGATAAAAATTGTCTCCACTGGTCCTCTTGGAACAAAATGTGCCTTCAAAAAAGTAATGTTGGTCTTGGAATGAGAGATATGGAAGCTTTTAATATCTCTATCCTTGCTAAACAAGTCTGGAGGATTATGAAAAATCCAAATTTACTTGTTGCTAAAGTTTTGAAGGCCAAGTATTACAGAGACTCAATGATCCGAGATGTTGAAATAGGATGTACACCTTCCTATATTTGGAGAAGTTTTATAACAGCCAAAATGCCTTTGAAAGAAGGGTGCAGATTCCTTATTGGGAATGGTGAACAAATCCTTATCTATAAACATAGATGGATTTTGAATAGGGGTGGTAGTAAAGCTTTTAGCTTTCCAACACTTCTAGTGGACTGGACGGTCAATTCTCTGATTACTCACAATAGACAATGGAATTATGATTTGCTTGTGCAACACTTCAAACATGATGACATAGAGGATACTATGCAAACTTCTATCAGTCAAATTCCAAGTCATGATGGTTTGTGTTGGGGTTACACTAATAATGGTAACTACACCGTGAAGACAAGATACAAGAAAGCTTTCCATATGAAGACTTACAAAAATGACTCTACAGTCACTGGTCAGTCTAGTACAGGGGTGTGTGAGCATAATTGGAAGCGTATTTGGGGATTACCTGTCCTTAAAGAATAAAAATCTTCATGTGGCGTTTCTGTTCCAATACTCTTCCTGTAAGAGACAATCTCCACCATCGAGGGATTCATTTGAATAATGTGTGTCCTCTTTGTGCTCTTTCTGCAGAAACACAAAGGTATTTATTCAAACAGTGTGGTTATTTTAAATTTGTTTGGAAACATTTCAACCATACTCTAAACTATCTGGAATGGAGATCAGAGAGAGAAGCTGGATCAATTCCATCCTGACTAAGAGTAACGAGAAGAGTCAGGTAATTTTTATTGCCTGTTTATGGATCATATGGAGATCTCGAAACCTGAAAGTGTTTGAAGACAAAAATCAGATTCAGAATCAAATCCTCAATTGGATTTATGTTATGATTATAGATTGGACTATGAATGATGAAATTCAGAAGAGTGATGAGCCAAATTGTTTACCAGACAAGTGGTGTCCTCCGCCGGAGGGCTATTTAAAAATCAATGTTGATTTTGCTTCCTCGGCTCATCTACTTCATGATTGTGCAGGATCTATTTGTAGAAATCATAAACGGGAATGTTTGGTGGCTGCTTCAATTCATATTACTCTTTCGAAGGACTCTAATCTGGGTGAGGCTAGAGCTTTGCTTGAAACAGCTCGTTTGATGAGGGATATCTAAATTCCCAAAAGAAAAGTGATCTTTGAGATCGATTCTTTGAATGTCTACAACTGGGTTAATGGATCTCAGATCTGGTATAATGAATGGGGCAAAATTTCGGCAGAGCTTCGACACTTCATCAACGACATCTTCATAGGTGAGCTGGTTTATATAAGGAGATCGGGAAATCAATCGGTGCATGAGATGGCAAAGAGGGTTTTGGATGAGGAAGAGGCAAAGGTTTATTCAGTTCAGCCACCCGTCTATCTACAGAACTACCTAGAAGATGACATCAAATAGGTTCATATCCCCGAGGAGGTTCATACCCTTTGACTGTTTGGTCCTTTTTGATTTCTTTGTCTGATTTTTCTTCTTGTTGCTTCGTATGTGTGATTTGTTTTAGTAGGCCTGGACTTTGATAGATGATTATTTCATTTGGGCTTGTGTATTTGGGGTTTTGTTTATGGTGGGTGTAGATACAGCTTTCCAGAAAAGCAGATCATAGCCACGTGGCAGCAATCCAGCACACCTAGCTGTGCTCCGCGCACACCAGACAACTACCTATGCTTATCCCCGTGGGGGCTGCGAGACATGGCCCTCGCGTACCAAGACGGGACTTGTAGGGACTTAGTGGTTTGGAGGCTAGGGTAAGGCTTGTCGCGCGCGTGCGACAACCAAGCTCGCGCGCGACCTCTTTCAAGTGACTGAGAGGTTCTAGGCTTACGTGTTCCATCAATACGGCTGATCTCATAGCGGTCTCCGATACTTGCGGGCATATACGTAACGGTTCATATATACACAGTCAAACGTGCCGTTGGGGGTCTATCATTAAGCCGCCATTTATGGTGCAGTAACCCCCTCAATGGTCACTTCCCCACTATATATAGGATCGTTAGCTTTCATATACGAGACTGATTACACACTGGATATCACTCAATTCCTGGAACGCTAAGCAATCACTCTCTCTCTCAGCCTACTGTCTCTCTCTCGAGCAGTTACCAGTGGTAACCCTCTCCCTACACACATCCTACATCTCTCTGTGTTCCTATTCTCTACTTGAGGTGTACAATTGGATCTCTCCGAGGGATTCCTGTGTTGACAGTGGGTAAGGTTAATGCCCCCACATGTATTTTTATGGGTTGGGAGCCTAATTTAGTTTTAAGGTTAATGCCCCCACATGTATTCAAAACTCTTAGGGCATCTCCCATTGTGATCTACAATTATAATGCAAATTTACATAGAAGTTGTGTTTTGCATTTTGCTTAAGGACTCCTACTCCTGCAGTGTCATGTAAAAGTTATGTAAAATATAATTTTTATTCAATCTTCACTCAAAACAGGTGCAGCTAATGAATTCTGGATGAGAGAGAAAGTGAAATTGTAGGAAATAGTTATCAATCATGTAGAAAATGTAAGAGAAAAGATGGAGAGAAAATAGGGAACATGTCTAAAAAGATATGGAGAACCAATTGCCATCGCCAGGTTTGGCGAGGCTTTTGCATGTTTTGTATTTTGCATCTCAATATGCATGTTATATTGGAGTCCATATTTTTACAAAATCCTTATATTTTGCATAAAACGTTGATTTGAATGACCTATAGGAGATGCCCTTAGAGATGATTGTACAAGATAAATGTAATACAAAGTAGAGACAGCGACTTTTTTAGGAGGAATAGAAACGGAAAAAAATTGAAACGTCAAACAGTATAAAAGTGAAATAAAAGTTAAATTGAATGATTAATTGGGACAGAATATTGAAATGAATCATACAGATTGATATAGAGAGGACAAGCCACCATATTGGCTTCTTTGCGAATCCATTTAACATAGCAACCCAGAAAGTTGAAATTGTCGATAATATCTTAATGCACATGTCCACAATCCCAAGAGATTTTGTTTTTCAGCACAACTTCCACCACTAGAGAGTTGTCACTCTCAAAACAAATAAGGCTGTCTCTCCATAGCGTTTTCTAAGTGGCTAATCTCCGGGCCAGAGCCTCACTGAATTATGCACTAGCAGCTTTTTCTCTGCTCCAGCCCCAATCCAGAAGAGCACCATTATCATTTCTTAAAATCCAGGCTAAATGAGCAACCTTAGAAAGTCTGCACCAACCTTCATCCACATTACACTTGCGCAGTTTTTGAGGAGGGGGAATACAAGAAAACTTCTCTTCAACTTGTTATTCAAATTTATCGACCCGAACAGATTGTGAATTAATCAATCAGTACCATAAAAAAAATAAGAAAAGCAGAACAAACTTTTGACTGTGAGTTTTCTGAATTGTGTACAAAGATGGAAGAAAGTTTCTTTCATAAGAACGAGGCTCCGTAAAGCAGATTCGTCCCCCACACGTACTTGCTGCAGAACAATCGGACGTCTGCTTCCCATGATGAAATTCTTCCCTGTGCGAGGGTGGAAAGCACTGCGTACAGCACCGCACACGGCGAACTGAGACTACGACGAAGTTTCTGATTGTTTTTGGTAGTTAATGTTGTAAAGAATTTCGTCGGTTTCAGTTACCATGAATGTGGAAGGGGCTAGACTATTTACTGTAGCAAAAGTGTTGGTTGGGAGCGGTTGCAACTGTTTAGAAAGTTGCAACCGTTCAGTTTTGCATTCGAAAACAAGAGTAATTAAAACTGTTAATTAAAAGATTAATTTTGTTAGTTTCTGGCCCAAAAAAGTTAATACTTGTTTGAAGCCCACTAACAACCTAGCCCAACACCACGTCACGGTCCGTGCCCGAGACCAAGTCGAGCCGGCCGGACGGACGCCGGCGGCGCAAGCGCGTGTGGTGGTTTGACCTTTGTCTAGGTCTTCTCTCCTGCAATAAATTTCTCCACCCAAAAGGCGTGCCCTATAATGAAAACTTGATGTACATAAACTCCGAAGTGTCTTCCTTGAACCAAGATGTGGTTTCTATCTTCTTCACAACACAAATTTGATCATGAACCCATTTTGAGAGCTCGATTTGATCATTCATTTCTTAATGGTGTTTGACGAGTGAGTTACCGAAACGACCACCAAGTTACCCTCTTTCTAAATATGAGATTGGTGTTGTTAACCCACAAGCGAGCCGGGTTCAAACCGAGCTCAAATTTGGGTACAAAATGTCGTCGTTTAAACCATTTCTTCCAAAAATCCCCCACATGATTGACAAATCAGCGTTTTAAGCTCAAAATGTCTTTTATGTGGTTGAAACTCTCTTGGCGGTAGCTAATTGCTTAATGAAAGGTAGTAATAGACTTTGAACCTTCCCCTTAGTGAGATACTACAGGGTATACTGGCTTGACAGTGGGCGAGACGCCTTGAACTGCTTGTCGCATTGTATACCTAGTCGGTAAATCGCACACAATTAACAACCAAAACGTAGTCCGTTCTCACGGTTGTGTTCATTTCGGCCTTGAAACACTTTTCCTAGTTTCATGAGTAGACTTAGAGGAGTGTAGCCACGTCATCCTCCTAGAACCGGCCCGTTTCTACTCACATAGGTGAGACACACAACGAGTTTCCTACCATACTTTTCTCAAGGAACCTTGAGATGTGGTCTCATTAAAAGCCTTTAGCTTACCCTGTCCCATCACTCGGTGTTCGCCCTAGGAATGAGTTTGGAAACTTTATTTCCGGGTGAGTGATTTGGTTATTTGCACTCGTAGTTGGGTTGTCCCTTTTGAACCTAGTACTTGGGATCCCCAATCACTTAGGTTGGGTTTGCCGCTACGTGCAACTCTTACGAGATTGTCTTTAATCCCATTCCCCTAGAGGAACTTGAAACTAGTTCTCTCGATAAACCTTTGGTCAACGGATCCGCTATATTTTATTTTGACTTTACATAATCGATCGATATTATTCCTCTTGAGAGAAGTTGCCTAATGGTATTATGTCTCCGACGTATATGTCTAGACGTACCATTATACATGCTGCGGTGTGCTCTACCTATTGCTGATTGGTTGTCGCAATGAATGCAGATAGGAGGCACTGGTTTTGGCCATGTTGGAATATCTTTTGGGAAATGACGAAGCCATTCTGCTTGTTCCCCTGCCTTGTCTAACGCTCTGAATTATGCTTCCATAGTTGACCTTGCAATGCACGTCTGCTTTGAAGATTTCCAACATATTTCCGCTCCACCAAGAGTGAGTACATATCCACTGGTGGACTTGGAGTTTCTTGAGTCAGAGATCCAATTGGCATCGCAATATCCTTCCAGGACAGCTAGATAGTTCGAGTATTGTAGACCTATATCTTTCATATAGCGAAGATACCTAAACACTCGAACAAAGGTTGTCCAATGGTCCTTTCCAGGGTTACAGGTAAAGCGACTCAATTTCCCGATGGCTTGTGCGATGTCCGACCTTGTACAATTCATGATGTACATGAGGCTTCCAATTATCTAAGCATATCCCAATTTCCTAACACATTTGCCACGATTCTTGGCTAGATGTAAACTCACGTCTACTGGTTGGTAATCGGTTTATTGTTCCCTTTGTCAAAATTTTCGATCACCTTTTCTATGTAGTGAGTTTGAGAAAATGCATAAACATCTGGAATGATCGTAATTTTAAACCCTAAAATCACATCCGCCACTCCTAGGTCTTTCATGTCAAACTGGTGGACAATAATTTCTTGGTGTCAAGAATTATTGCCTTCCTGCTCCCCATAATTAGCATGTCGTCGACATACAAGCATATTATGACACATTCCTTTCTTATTTTCTTATAGTATACGCACTTATCACATTCATTAGTTCGAAATCCACGACTGCCCATGACTTTGTCGAACTTCTCGTGCCATTGCTTGGAGGCGTCTTTTAGTCCATAAAGGGACTTCTTTAGCCGACAATATTTGTTGTCGCTTCCAGGAACATGAAACCCTTCCGGTTGTTCCATATAGATTTCTTCCTCAAATTCTCCATTCAAGAAAGCCGGTTTAACGTCCATTTGGTGTATTTCAAAGTTGAATATCGCGGAAATTGCGATAAGCATCCGAATAGATGTTATTCTGGTTATTCTGGTCACAGGATATTATGTGTCGAAGAAATCTAGCACTTCTTTCTGCCTATACGGGTTGGGGTGTACAGAAACTTTTCTGGACTATCTTTTGCATTCCGGAGGACTCTTTTAACCAAACAAAAATCTGTAATTGTCAGCAAAATTGTTTATTTTTTTTTTGACTCTTTTGCGACAAGTCTTTCCTTGCACTTGTCGATTGTACCACCGGGTTTTAATCTTTTTCTTAAAAATCCACTTACATCCAAGGGGCTTGGAGCCTTGTGGAATGTCTACTAATTCCCAAGAATTATTTTGATGGATTCAATTTCGCTATTTATAACTTCTTTCCAATATAGAGCATCAACACTGGACATGGCCTCTTTATAACTTGTTGAATCATTTTCCGTTAGATATGTAAGGGAATCAGGTCCAAAAGTTTTTTCCGTTTTGGCTCGTTTACTCCGCCTTACCTCTTCCTCCTCGTCGTTGCGAATGGCAGTTTCATGCGACTGTTTTCCAGACGCTTGTACTGTTGGGTTTTGACGTAGGTTACGCAGCGGAATAACAAAATTTAATTCCTACTCAAAGCCCACCAAGGATCACAGGAAGAGACATTCATAACATGATGAAGGACATAGAAGATGTGTACATTTTTGGTTCGGGAGATCACACGAAGAATAATGTCCTCGTCTCTACGGTTGATCCACGTCTAGAGGTGAGATCTAGATCTTCCTTCTCCTAGTGCTAGCTTGGACCGGAGGAAGACGGAAGAAGGAATCACACTTGCACCCTATGGGTCGCGCCCCTACGATCTAGATCTTCCTTCTCCTAATGCTGCAATCGCAAGTAGGATTCGGATGGATTTGGTCATAGCGACTGGTGAAAAGGTTTCATCATAGTCAATACCATGAATCTGTCTGAATCCTTTAGCCACCAATCGGCCCTTATAGGTAATCACATTACCATCCATTTCAATCTTCTTCTTGAAGACCCACTTGCACCCTATGGGTCGCGCCCCTTCGGGTGGTTCCACCAAAGTCCATACTTTGTTGGTGTACATGGATTCCATCTCGGATCTCATGGATTCTAGCCACTACTGAGAGTCTGGGCCCTTCATGGACTCTTCATAGGTAGTAGGCTCATCATCTATGAGCATCGTGTCACCGGAATAGGTCACGAGAAGTCCATACCTCTCGGGTTCCTGGCGCACTCTACTAGATCTACGAAGCTCCTGTGTTACCTAAACAGGCTGCTCCACTACCGCTTGTGGTTCCTGTTCATGTTCCATAATCGGTTCAGTGATTTGTGGTTCATGAACATCTTCAAGTTCTACAGTCCTCCCACTTGCTTCTTTAGAGACAAACTCTCTTTCTAGAAACACG
Organism: Linanthus parryae; assembly: GCA_023055425.1. Classification (NCBI taxonomy): domain Eukaryota; kingdom Viridiplantae; phylum Streptophyta; class Magnoliopsida; order Ericales; family Polemoniaceae; genus Linanthus; species Linanthus parryae. Next base: position 24,743,898 of record JALGPY010000011.1, on the reverse strand, counting down.
TCGGTCCGAGCAACAAACACTTTGTTCTCGGTTGGATTGTAGAAGTAGTAACCCTTAGTTTCCTTAGGGTACCCCACAAATTTACACTAATCCGACTTTTGCCCTAGCTTGTCTGATTGTAAGCGTTTTACATAGACATCGCAGCCCTAAATCCTCATGAACGACAGTGTGGGACGCCTCCCACTCAACATCTCATATGGTGTCTTCATGACTGATTTAGATGGAACACGGTTAATGGTGAAAGCTGCACGTAATAGAGCGTGTCCCCAAAACGATAATGGAAGATCGGTTTGACACATCATAGATTGAACCATATCCAATAGGGTTCGATTCCTCCTCTCAGACACACGATTCCATTGTGGCTTTCCGGGTGGAGTGAGTTGGGACACGATCCCACACTCTCTAAGATAGTCGTCAAACTCTTTGCTCAAGTATTCTCCTCCACGATCCGATCGTAGAGCCTTGATACTTTTGCCAAGTTGCTTCTCTACTTCAATCTTGAATTCTTTGAACAATTCAAAGGATTCGGATTTTGACCTCATGAGGTACACAAATCCATATCTACTGTAATCATCAGTAAATGTAATGAAGTAGACATAACCACCCCTGGCAGGCGTGGCAAATGGCCCACACACATCAGTATGTATGAGCCCCAATTGCTCACTAGTCCTGTCACCTTTCTTATTGAAAGGGGACTTTGTCATTTTTCCCAATAAACAAGCCTCACATGTCTCATATGATTCAAAATCAAATTATTCTAGTAGTCAATCCTTATGGAGTCTAGATACACGTTTCTCGTTTATGTGGCATGAACGACAATGCCATAAATAAGCAGGATTTAAATCATTTATTTTAGTCCGCTTGGTATTAATGTTGTAGACAGGATTGATTAGATCAAGGACATACAGTCCATTAAATAATTGCGCACTAAAATTGTGAATATTATTCAAATAAAAGGAACAACAATTGTTCTTTATTGAAATAATAAAACCATCCTTGTCCAAACAAGAAATAGAAATAATGTTTCTGCTCATAGCAGGCACATCAATTATTTAATTCTAAAACTAATCATGAAGGCAGAGATAGCTCGCACACGCCTACGACCAACGCAGCAACTTTTGCTCCATTCCCAACGCGCAGATATATCTCCCCTTTAGCCAATCTTCTACTTCTCTTTAGATCTTGCACATTTCGACAAATGTGAGATCCACATCCAGTATCTAATACCCATGATGTGGAGACAGTTAAATTGATATCTACAACAAAAATACCTGTTGGTGGTGGAATAACTATTCCAAGCCTCTTGTCCTCTAGATATTTTCGGCAGTTCCTCCTCCAGTGTCCAGGCTGACTACAGTAGTGACACTCACCTTTAGTCACACCTTTGGCAATGTCACCAACAGGCTTAAGGGCAGGTTCCTTGGACTTGGCAACTGACTTGCCTTTGCCCTTGGAGGTTGAGGCAAACCTTTTTCCCTTTCTTTTCTACACCATCATAATGGCCTTGCCCTTACCCTTGTTGATGCTCTGTTCAGCTGTCCTCAACATATTGAGTAAATCTGGCAGTGGTTTCACGATCTCGTTCATGTTATAGTTCATGATGAACTGTCCATAACTCTCGGGCAACGATTGCAACACGAGATCGGTTGCCAACTCTTGGCCGACCGGGAACCCTAGCTGGGCGAGATTCTCCAAGTACCGATCATACGGAGTACATGGGGTCCCACCGGGTTCCCTTCTGCCAGATGACACTTGAACAATGCCTTAGAGCAACTCCAACAGAAGGAGCAAACCACCATTTGGACCAAAAAATGCTCCACATTAGGGAAAACACAGCTCCAGCAGAAGGAGCATCTGTTGGAGCAAAACCAAGGACAATGAAATGGAGGACAAAACCTGGGACTTACTCTTCATAGGAGCAAAACATAAAAAACTGATTTTTAATCAAAAAATTGATTCCACCCTCAATTTCAAACATAAAAAACATGAAATGGTGTTAGAATATATGTATTGGAATATGACCGTTGGAAAATAGCCGATGGAAATAGTGATAAAATAACCAAATAATTTTTTTTAATTACATCAAGTATTTTAAGTAAACGATTAAAATATTATATTAATTACATACAATTTGTTTAAATAAATATTACTTAGTTACTTAAGACTAATTAATATAGACATATAATTAATAATAATAATAATAATAATAATAATAATAATAATAATAATAATAATAATAATAATAATAATAATAATAATAATAATAATAATAATAACAAAAAGTAACAAAATACAATAATTTGGTCCAAGGACAATTTTTGGTCCTCACTGTTGGACCTCAAGCAACAAAGTGGAGGAGAAAATTTTACTCCAGGACCAAAATTTGGTCCAAGGACAAATTTTTATCCTCCATCTCTTGAAGTTGCTCTTAGAGACCTCATATCTCTCAACCCTTGCCTGCTCTTGGAAGAACTGCTTTAGATGCTCGATCATATCGACAGCCTTCATGTTTTCGTGTTGCTTCTGAAGCTGAGAAGTCATGGTGCATAGCATAAGGCAGGTCACATCATTAGCGTCATCAACACGCTTTTGATACGCCTTTAGGGCAGCAGGTGTTTGGTTCTCTGGACCTGCTGGAACATGCTCCTCTACTGCGTACAGTTTCTTCTATTCCTTGAGAACGATTCTCAAGTTTCTGTACCAATCAAGGAAGTTGGTTCCAGAGAGCTTGTCCTTCTCAAGGACAGATCGTAGGGAATGTTGTGAACTCGATGAGTTGTTTGCCATTTGGAATTCTACAAAAGGAAAATACGCAAGTTTTAGTATTTGTGAATTTTTGACTATATTCAATGATGGCTAGTTTATCAAATATAGCTCCCACTATTTTTCTACGGATTAATAACCCTCAAGATATTAATGCGGAAAATGTCCTTATATTTTCTAGTGGGCCAAGATCCATGTTTCATCTCCTTATGAGCTTGCTTTGGCACGTCACCCATAATTTGACTACTCTGGGTAGGAACATTTCCAATTGCATCCCTCATGCAAATCTTGGTTCAATTGGGCAAATAACTCCTTCTTTATCCATCCATATGGATAATCCCAATTGATTGCCTCTAGGTTTCTTAATTATATTAATAGCCTAGTTGTGTTCAACCTCTTATTTAAACAATTGCACATTACTAGCTTGTGCCATCGCATTCCATCATTATGAACCAAGTCGCCATGCTTTGGCACGCACGAACTTGATAAATCATGATGATAATGAGTGTTTAAATAACGAGAAGGCAAGAACACAATATTTGAATTTTGAGGGATTTTAAATTCAATTTTAATTGTTTTGTTGATCAATATCAACTAATCTATCAATTTGAGTTTGGGCACAACTCCAAATAATAGATCCGGGTTGTCTAATTATCTTATTATCCTAATTGCATGCATCATCCATACACCAACCACAAAATAATAAGACAATAAAGTAAACAACCACAAAACATAAATAAAACGTGATATGGATATGGCCTTTTCTAGACTAATAAAATTCCAAGCCAATGAAATTTTCTATGAACCCTAAAAGCAAACACATCTCCATGCGTCTTGATCTTCTGGTCCATCCTTCATAGTCATGTGGAATGCTCCATGCTCCATCTTTTGTGGCTCCTTTTGGCTTTGGGCTTCTTTTCTTCAATCTTGGCTAACAATCTACTTTATCTAGTACTAGCTAACTTCTATACTAAATAAAATAAATCTCACAAGTTGAGAAAAAAAATGGCTCGCAGGCCATAAAACCCTAATTAATTATTACAATTAATTGGTCTGCTCGCAGGCCGTAAACCAAACCACAAAAATTAAACATCCACATCAAACCACATCCTATGGCCATATCCAATCACCATGCGAATTGCACAAAAATAGTTAAAATCCAATTTTAACGCGCTTGGTCAATTTTAATTGATTTTAGGATATTCTAGGGTTAAAACGATCCTTGGGGCCCAACAATCCAATTGCTCGGGCCCAAAAGGTGAACCGCAAGGGGCTAGGGCCGCCGGCCCCTAGCCCACGCGGCTAAGCCGCGGGCTAGGGCTGCCCCGCCCCCTAGGACGACCTTGCTTGGGCCGCAAGAAAGGAGGGGCGGACCCCTAGGGGGGGCCGAACCTCCTTTGGGAGTTGTTTCCAAAACAACTCCCTTGCTTGGTGCCCAAGTTTGGTTGTTTCCTTGTATGGAAAGAACTCCTTCTTCCCCAAGGATGCCCAAACCCTAGATCTAAGATCCTAAAATTACTCAAACTCACTAATTCATGCATCCAATGCAAAAACTAGATCTTGTTATGATATATTATTGACAAATTGCATCACATGCTTGATTTGTCTTGTTTTACGCGATAAACAACAAATTTAAGGTGTAAAACTATCAAAACGTAACACATAAACCACGTTTATGCTCTACGACATGTGCCTCTGATACCACTGTAGGGTTTTGATTCAAGGATGCGCAACGGAAACAATAATTAACCATGCAAAACCCTCCAAGGATCACAAGTCAAGAGACATAACGATGGTAAAGGAAGAAATCAATTAACACACCTTAGGGTTCTCCTTTGATGACTTCAAACGCGAATTGTGTCACGTTCTCTATAGTTGATCCACGCCTAGAGTTGAATACTAGATCTTCCAATCCTTGGTTCTAGCCCAGAAAGAGGAAGAGGAAGAAGAATCAGGCAAAACGAGACCAAAACAAGGAGGTTCGGCCTCCTTGTGGGCCCACGGGAAGGGGGCGGCGACCTAGGGGTGGCGAGCTCCTTGGCTTGCTTCCTCTCTCTCCTTTTGTTCTCTCCCACTCAAGTTATGATCAATTGAATCATAAGTGTGGGAAGGAAGGAAGGAAGGAGTGTCCTTTATATAGTCCAACAAATCCTTGCCAACTACCTAAAGGACTTATTCTAGTCCTACTAGAATTCAATTTAGTCCCTTCCTTGCAAATTAGTCCCTACTAAGTTTGCAAGGTATTGCAAAGTGATCCTTCTAATTAATTAATCCAATTAATTAATTCCAAATCTAGTTCAACTCTATATAGCGTGTGACCCCATAGGTTCTATCTAGTTCGTAGCAACTATTTGCTAATATGGAGCGGTTTCTAGCAAAACATCCATTCTAGCCAACTAATAGAATAGTCATCTTGAAAACCTTTTTATAAGTAATTGTCTCATCCCTTTGTCTCTATATCAGGATTGGACACGAGAAATACAAGTCACACTCGTATATCCAATCCATAGTTTCTCGATCCATGGGAATAGCCTTATTCGTGCAAATAACATCAATATCTCATATTGATTTATTTGAGTATGGCAAGACATTCTATAAGCACTATCCCTCGAGTGGCCTAGGATATTTGCTCCCGTTATGTGGGAGGGACAAATTATATCTACGTCGACTACGATTTCTAAGCTTGCTTCTTATTGTATACGGTACACGCCTTTATAACTACCCTGTTACGGTGTAGCGTTTAACGCTACCAAAATCACAATAATCCACAACTAGAATATCTAGCGACTTCAAGTCTAAGGAAGACAATACCATTGCACCGAGAGAAGCACTTGTGACTCAACATAACATGTACGTAGCCTTCTCGGAGATGGGTCAATCTAGTGCGTCATTACCCTTAATGCACACCTATGTGTTGGATCATGATATCTATATACCAATCCAACCCCATACTAGTCTATAGATGATTGTCCCATTGATCATTATACTGGACTAGGGATATTTAAGATAAACAACACAATTGTAAATCTAAGGACTTCATTATATTAAGTATCCAATAAATAATAAATGAATTTTCAAGCCATATACAAATTCATACTAAACTAGATTGCCTCTAGGTCATCTATTCCAACAGTTCAATTAGGTGTGATGTTTTCTGACTAGGGATATTTAAGATAAATAACACATTGTACCTAAGTAATTCATTATATTAAATATCACAATAATTAATAAATGAATAATCGAGCCAAAACATTGTTCATACAAAATATCGGTTGTTCCTAGGGCACCTATTCAAACAGTCTCCCCCTTGCACTAGAACCATTCTGGTGCATCTCGTATGCCTAAAGATCTTGCGTGCCCTTCATGCTTTTGCTGCGCAAGTGGCTTTGTGAGCGGATCTGAAGGATTGTCATCCGTTAGAATCTTGCACATCTTCACATCTCCTTGATCGATCATATCACGAATAAGATGGAATCTCCTAAGTACATTCTTTGATTTCTGGTGTGATCTTGGTTCCTTAGCTTGTGCGATCGCCCTGGAGTTGTCACAACACAAATCTATAGGATCCACGATGCTAGGGACCACACCGAGCTCATTGATAAACTTCTTTATCCAAACAGCCTCTTTTACTGCTTCCGCAGCAGCAATGTACTCAGCTTCTGTTGTAGAAACAGCAACTGTCCCTTGCTTGGAACTCTTCCAGCTCACAGTGCCTCCATTCAGGCAAAACACATATCATGACTGCGATCTGTAGTCATCTTTGTCAATTTGGAAGCTTGCATCAGTGTAACCAATTACACTTAGCTCTTCCCTACCTCCAAATATCAAGAATGCATCCTTAGTTCTTCTTAAGTACTTTAGGATGTTCTTGACAGCAATCCTGTGACTCCCACCCGGATTGGACTGATATCTACTTACCATACTCAACGCGTATGATACGTCTGGTCTAGTACACAACATAGCGTACATGATGGATCCTATGGCCGAAGCATAGGGTATCCTACCATGCAGTCCTTCTCACTCTCATTAGAAGGACGGTCATTCTTAGAAAGAGTGACTCCATGCGACATGGGCAATAATCCCTTCTTGGAATCTTGCATGTTGAACCTCTTCAACACCTTAGGCCGAGCAGCTTTCTAGATCTATCCCTATAGATCTTTATACCAGGTATATGGGTTGCATCTCCTATGTCCTTCATTGCGAAACACTTTCCTAACCAATCTTTAACAGAGTGCAAAGTAGGAATATCGTTTCCAATCAATAGTATGTCATCCACATACAAGAACAGAAACACTACAGAGCTCCCACTAACCTTCTTGTAGACACAGGGCTCATCTTCATTCCTAATGAAGCCAAACTCTTTGACAGCGTCATAAAAACGTCGATTCCAACTCCTAGAAGCTTGGTTTAATCCATAAATGGATCTTTGTAGCTTACAGACTTTATTGGCATTCTCTAGATCCTCAAAACCCTTCGGTTGTGTCATATACACATCCTCGAGGAGGTTCCCATAAAGGAACGCTGTTTAGACATCCATCTGCCAAATATCATAGTCATAGTATGCTGCAATAGCAAGTAGGGTTCGAATGTATTTAGTCATGGCGAGTGGTGAAAAAGCCTCATCATAGTCAATACCTTGAATATGTCTATACCCGTTAGACACATATTGCCCTTTATAGGCAACTACCTTGCAACCCATGTCGGTCTTCTTCTTGAAGACCCATTTGCACCCTATGGGTCGAGCCCCTTCAGGTGGTTCCACCAATATCCATACTTTTTGATGTACATGGAATCCATTTCGGATTTCATGGCTTCTAGTCACTTCCTTGAGTCTGACCCTTCATGGCCTCCCCGTAGGTTGCAGGCTCATCATCCATGAGTGGTATGTCATCGGCCTCAGTCACGAGAAGCCCGTACCTCTCTGGCTCATGACGTACCCTTCCTGATCTACAGAGTTCCTGTGTCACCTAAACAGGTTTCTCGACAACAACTTGCGGTTCCTGCTCATGTTCCATCATCGGTTCAGTGATTTTTGGTTCTTGAATTTCTTCAAGTTCTATAGTCCTCCCACTTACTTCTTTAGAGACAAACACTTTTTCTAGAAACATGCCGGTCCGAGCTACAAACACTCTGTTCTCAGTTGGATTGTAGAAATAATATCCTTTCGTTTCCTTAGGATATCCCACAAATTAACACTTAGCCGCTTTCGGCCCGAGCTTGTCTGTTTGTAAACGCTTTACATAGACATCGCAGCCCCAAATCTTCATAAACGACACTATGGGACGCTCCCCAGTCTATATCTCATATGGTGTCTTCATGACCGATTTGGATGGAACACGGTTAATGGTAAAAGCTGCCGTCATTAGAGCATGTCCCTGAAATGATATTGGAAGATCCGTTTGAGACATCATAGATCGCACCATATCCAATAGTGTGTGATTCCTCCTCTCGGACACCCCATTCCATTGTGGCGTTCCGGGTGGAGTGAGATGGGATACTATCCCACACTCTCTAAGATATTCATCAAACACTTGGCTCAAGTATTCTCCTCCACGATCCAATCATAGAGCCTTAATACTTTTACCAAGTTGCTTCTCTACTTCATTCTTGAATTCTTTGAACAATTCAAAGGATTCAGATTTGGCCTTCAAAAGGTACAAAAATCAATATCTACTGAAATCATCAGTAAACATAATGAAGTAGGTGTAACCACCTCTGGCAGGCGTGGGGAACGGCCCACATACATCGGTATGTATGAGTGCCAGTAACTCACTAGTCCTCTCACCTTTCTTATTGAAAGGGGACTTTGTCATTTTTCCTAATAAACAAGACTCGCATGTCTCATATGTTTCTAAATCAAATGAGTCTGGAATTCCATCGTTATGGAGTCTAGATATACGTTTTTCATTTATATGGCCTAAACGACAATGCCATAGATATGTAGGATTTAAATCATTAGTTTTAATCCTTTTAGTATTTATGTTCTAGATTGGATTATTGAGATCAAGGATATACAATCCATTAGACAAATGCGCACTACAATAGTGCATCATATCAAAATAAATGGAGCAACACTTGTCCGTTATTGAAATAGAAAAACCCTTCTGGTCCAAAAAAGAAATGGAAATAATGTTTCTGCTCATAGCAGGCACATAAAATCAATTGTCTAATTCTAAAATAAGTCCAGAAGGCAAAGATAGTTCATAAACGCCTACAGCTAATGCCGCAACTCTTGCTCCATTCCCGACGCGCAGATCTATCTCCCCTTGAGCCAATCTTCTACTTCTTTTCAAATCCTGCACATTTCGACAAATCTGAGAACCACTTCCAGTTTCCAATACCCAAGATGAAGAAATACAAAGATTGACTCCTATAACATAAATACCTGGTGGTGGTGGAATCACTATTCCAAGCTTCTTATCCTCCACATATTTAGGGAAATTCCTCCTCCAGTGACTCGGCTGGCTACATTAGTAACATTCACCTTTAGCCACGCCCCCACTAGGCTTGAGGGTTTCCTTGGATTTTGCAACTTTCTTGCTCTTTGTTTTGGAAGTAGAGGCAACTCCTTTTCCCTTCCTTTTATGCACCATCATTATGGCTTTGCCCTTGCTTTTTTTGATGCTCTGTTCAGATGTCTTCAGTATGTTCAATAAGTCTAGTAGAGTCTTACTGATCTCGTACATGTTATAATTCATGATGAACTGATTATATTTGTCAGGCAACGATAGCAAGACAAGATGAGTAGCCAAATCCTGGCTGAGTGGGAATCCCAGTCTCTCGAGGTTCTCAATTTACCCGATCATTCGGAGTACATAAGGCCGAACTGGATTCCCTTCTACAAGACTACTCTCGAACAATGCTTTGGACACCTCATACCGCTCATGCCTGGCCTGTTCCTGAAACAAATGTTTCAAGTGTATGATCATATCATAGGCCTCTATGTTCTCGTTTTGCTTCAGAAGCTCAGAGGTCATGGTGCAGAGCATGAGGCATGTCACGTCAGTAGAATCATCTATATGTTTCTGACGTGCCCTTACATCTGCTAGAACGGACTCATCATGGGGTGGGTCTGGAATTACAGTGTCCAAGACGTACGTACAACTTCTTTTCTTGCTGAAGGACAATCCTTAAGTTTCTGTACCAGTTAAGGAAATTTGTTCCAGACAGTTTTTCCTTCTTAGGGATGGATCGCAGGGATGAAGTCGATGCGTGATTGTTTGCCATCTGGAATTCTACAAATCGAGAAATATGCAATTTTATTATTTTCAACAATTTAACTATATTCAATAATGGATGGATCATTAAATATAGCCCCCACTATTTTTATCGGATTAATAGCCCTCACCATTAATGCGGAAAATATCATGTATATTTTCTAGTAGGTCCAAGATCCATATTTCACTTCTTCTTGAGCTGCTTTGGCAAATCACCAAAGAATTGGTTATTTAGGTAGGAACAATTTGCATCCTATGAAACTCTTGGTCCAATTAGGTGAATAACTCATTATTCTTTATCCTTTAGATCACTCCTAATTGTCATGCATGTAGGTTTATCAATCCAATTGATCTAACCCAGTTGCGTCCAACATCTTGCTTCAACATAAACACATTACTAGCTTGTGTCGTCCGCAACACATCATGGTGAATTAAAATCGCCTTGCTTTGGCAAGCCAGAATTTTAATAGACCCTGATCATGACGGGTGTTTATGCAAGAGAAGGCGAAACGCAATATTCTAATTGAGGGATTTGATAGTCATTATTCGTTTAGTCGATCACATCACTATGATCTACTTATTTGGATTGGGCTATCCACAATAATAGACGATCTTTGTTCATTATTATTTTGTTAACTTTTGCTAGTATCGCCATACACACAAAAATAAATAACAAGACATAAATAATAAACATCCACAAAAGAAAAATTAATGTGGCATGGATAATATCTACATGCCCTAAAGTGACAAGCTCATCTCCATGTGCTCCACCATAGCCGCGCCCCTAGGGTAGGGAGTCTTCATCATCTTTTGGCTTCTTGGTTCACCGGTCTTCTTCTCCATGCTATTGGCTATCATCTAAATATTTCTAGTTGTAGCCTAGCATCTAGAATAAATAAATAAATAAATAAATAAATAAATAAATAAATAAATAAATAAATAAATAAATAAATAAATAAATAAATAAATAAATAAATAAATAAATAAATAAATAAATAAATAAATAAAGCCTCACATGTTGAGGAAGATGATCAGCTCGCAGGCCGTAAAATTAACTTACTATTACATTAATTTGATCAGCTCGCAGGCCGTAAACCAACCCACAACAATCACAAAACATCCACAATCTAGGCCATATCCATCCACCATGCAACAAAGCACATAATATAGTTAAAACCAATTTTTAGCGCGCTTGTTCAATTTTAGTTGAAATTGGGTAATTAGGGTTAAAACGGTCCAAGGGATCCCACCTATGCATAGGCCGAACCCCAAGGACCGCCGCATGCCACCATAGCCGGCCCTAGGCCGCCGCACTTGGTGACCCGCGGCCTTTCTTGGTGCGCAAGGAAGAGGGAGGCGGACAGCTAGGGTTTCGGCCCTAGTCTCCTACCCCTTCCTTCCTTGTTGCCCAAGCTTGGTTGTTTCCATATAATTGCTTCCATAATTGAAAAACCCCTTTTCCAATTATGTGCCCATAAAACTTAATTTTCAAGAACCCAATTATTCACATCCTATGTGATTAAACTCAATAATTTACACACCCAATGTTAAATTAGATCTTGTTCATATTGAATCAAATTCAATTTGCATCTACTATGCCAATTTAATTTCAGTTTCGCGTAATATGATATAACGGTGTATAAAACTGAAATCGTAACACATAAATCATGTTATGCACTACAACCAAGCTATGATACCACTGTTGGGTTTCGACGTAGGTTACGCAGCGGAATAACAATATTTAATTCCTACTCAAAGCCCACCAAGGATCACAGAAAGAGACATTCATAACATGATGAAGGACATAGAAGATGTGTACCTTTTTGGTTCGGGAGATCACACAAAGAATAATTTCCTCGTCTCTACGGTTGATCCATGTCTAGAGGTGAGATCTAGATCTTCCTTCTCCTAGTGCTAGCTTGGACCGGAGGAAGAGGGAAGAAGGAATCACAGAACGAAGAACAAAGAGAGGATCGACCCTCTCTTTGTGGCCGACGGGTAGGGGCTGACGCAAGGGGGCTTCGGCCTCCTCTATGTCTTGATCTCTCTTTATCTTTCTCTCCCACTCACTTATGTTATGAGCATTATTTGTGGGAAGGAATCTAGAACATCCTTTATACAGTCCAACAACTCCTTGTTAACTACATAAAGCCCCTTCCTAATCCTACATGAACTTTGATTAATCCCTTCCTTGCATATTAGTCCTATTAAGTTTGCAAGTTGTTGCAAAGTGATCCTTCTAATTAATTAATCATATTAATTAATTCCCAATACTAGTTCAACTCTGTAAGATGTGTGACCCTATAGGTTCTACTTACTAACATGGAGCGGTGTCTAGCAACACATCCATGCAACCCAACTAATAGAAATAAGTCAGTGATCCCGACAAACCTTGTGCACAATATCACATATTGCATTATCCCTTTGTCTCCGTATCCGGATTGGACACGAGACATAAATAGTCACACTCGTATATCCAATCCATAGTTCCTCGATCCTGGGAATATGCTTATGCAAGCAGATAACATCAATAACTCCATATTGATTTATCTGAGTCTGGCCACACATTCAATAAACACCATCCCTCGAGAGGCCATGGATATTTGCTCCCATTATGTGGGAGGGACAAATCCTCTCTACGTCAATACGATCTCTAAGCTTGCTTCCTATCATGCCCGATAGCTATCTTTATAGTTGCCCGGTTAGGGCACAACGTTGGATAACATCAAAGCATGATTTTTCACAACTAGAGTATCTAGTGACTTCAAGTCTAAGTATTACAATATAATTGGCACTACGAGAAGCGATTGTGACTTTAACATAATATAATGTATCCTTCTCATCGTGGGTCAATCTAGTATGCCGTTACTCCTAATGCATACCCATGTGTTAGACTTGATATCTCCATATCAATCTAGACACATACTAGTCCATATTTGATTGTCCTGTTAACCAATATAATGGACTAGGGATATTTAAGATAAACAACACATTGTATCTAAGGACTTCATTATATTAAATATCATGATAATTAATAAATGAATATTCTATCCAAAACATTGTTCATACTAAATATAGATTGCCTCTAGGGCACATATTCCAATAGTCTCCCACTTGCACTAAATTCAATATGTGCATCTCGTATGCCTATAGATCTAGCGTGCCCTTCATGCATTCCATGCGCAAGTGGCTTTGTGAGCGGATCTGAAAGATTGTCATGCATTGGAATCTTGCACATCTCCTCGATCGATCATATCACGAATAAGATGGAATCTCTTAAGTACATGCTTTGATTTCTGGTGTGATCTTGGCTGATTCAATAATAGTATTCTGGCGAATATCCGGTATTAATTTCTGATTTGTGAACTAGAAATCTATGAGCACTACCATTAGATGCATATCCAATGAAGATGTAATATATCGTTTTAGGTCCTAACTTGACCGTTTTGGGTAGCGGAGTTGCAACTTTGACCAGACACCCTCATGCCCTCAAATGTTTGTATGAGGGTTTTCTGCCTTTCCACATTTCATATGGGGTCTTGTCCAATTTCTTTTTAGGAATTCTGTTTTGAATATAGTTGGCTCTTAATAAAGCTTCCCTTCACATGTTTTGTGGTAGCCCTGAACTGAAGAGTAATGCACTTAGCATTTATTTTAAAGTTCTATTTTCCTTTATGCATTCCCATTTAGGTTAAGGGTTCTTCTGGAAGTCATTTTCAGAGTTATTTTCCCTTTTCCTTTTATGGCGGAAGTTGCTGAATTCCCCATGTACAACGGTTCTTCATTGTCGGTTGGCTCGAATGATTAGAACATAGCCTTGTCAGAACATATCTTCCTTGTGACACCGGTATCGATCCACCACTCCTTGGGATTACCTCCAGCGAGGTTCACTTCGAAGGCTACGGCAGCAAAGTTGTTTCCGTCTTCTCCATCATCGGCCATATTGGCTTCAGGTTTCTTCCCTTTTGAGGTGTTCTTCTTTTTCAGACAATCTATTATCTTGTGCCCGGTCTTGCCACAATTGTGACATTTACCCGAGAACTTCTCCTTCTCATTCGTAGCCTTCCTCTTCAGATTTTTCTTCGGCATTTCCTCTATGACGTTTTCCTTAGACTGATAGCTTGTTGTCGACTTGTCTTCGGCTAGTCGATTGCCTTCTTCAATCCGAAGTCGAACGATGAGCTCTTCAATCTTTATTTCCTTCCTCTTGTGCTTCAAATATTTTTTGTAGTTCTTCCATGAGGGGGTAGTTTGTTTATCATTGCGGCTACAAGGAATTCCACTGGGAGAATCATTTTCTCCTCTATTACATCATGTATTACACACTAAAATTCTTGCACCTCTTGCATTATCCCCTTGGAATCTACAATTCTAAATTCTAGGAAGTTCTCGATTACGATCTTTTTAGCACCAGCATCCTCTGTTTTATACTTATTTTCCAGCGAGGGCCAAAGTTCCTTAGCCGTTTTTACAGCGCAATAGACATTATACAACTGATTATCTAAACTACTAAAGATATAGTTGCGGGCATGGAAATCGGAGTGATTCCGAGCCTCCACCGATGCAACGATTTGTCTTACGGCATTTTCAGGACATGGAGGAGCATCTTCTTTGAGAAATTTTGCAAGACTTAAAGTCGTTAGGTAAAACAGTATCTTTTGCTGCCAACGCTTGGAGTCTTTGCCCCTAAATTTCTCCGGCTTTTCAACAAGATGAGAACCCACTGGTACAATGGGGTTGGCGGTAGCGGATGTCAAACTTGACGTCTCATCCGCCTCTTTTCCTGTATTGTCTCCCATTTCTACAAATAGAAATATTTCTGTTACTATTGACAGAATTAACAATAAACCGATAAATTAAATTGAAATAATACTTGCTGAAAATTTTTCAAGCAAGTACTTGACAAAAGAATAATCGAAAACTTTTTGATATATATTGAAGCAAGTCCAAAAGGCTGAAGAATTTAAAGTGTTGGTAGCTGAAATGAAAGACAAAACTGAACAGAATTTTTTGAATAGGTGCCCTAGTGGCAATCTATATTTAGTATGAACATTGTTTTGTCTAGAAAACTAATTTATTATTTATTGTGATATTTAATATAATGAAGTCCTTAGATACAACGTGTTGTTTATCTTAAATATCCCTAGTCCATTATATTGATTAACAGGATGATCAAATATAGACTAGCATGTGCGTAGATTGATATGGAGATATCAATTCTAACACATGGGTATGCATTAGGAGTAATGGCATACTGGATTGACCCACAATGAGAAGGATACATTAGATTTTGTTAAATTCACAATCGCTTCTCGTAGTGCTAATATAATTGCAATCCTTAGACTTGAAGTCACTAGATACTCTAGTTGTGAAATATCATGCTTTTATGTTATCAAACGTTACACCGTAACTGGGTGACTATAAAGGTAGTTATCGGGCATGATAGCAAGCAAGCTTAGAGATCATAGTTATGTAGAGAGGATTTGTCCCTCCCACATAATGGGAGTAAATATCCACAGCCACTCGAGGGATGAGGCTGATTGAATGTCAGGCCAGACTCAGATAAATCGATATGGACATATTGATGTTATCTGCTTGCATAAGCATATTCCCAGGATCGAGGAACTATGGATTGGATATACGAGTGTGACTATTTATGTGTCCTGTCCAACCCGGATATGGAGACAAAGGGATAGTGCAATGTGTGATATTGGGCACTAAGGTTTGTCGGGATCACTGACTTATTTCTACTAGTTGGGTTGGGTGGATGTGTGCTAGACACCGCTCCATGTTAGTAATTAGTTACTACCAACTAAGTAGAATTCTATGGGGTCACACGTCAAATAGAGTTGAACTTGATTTGGGATTAATTAATATGATTAATTAATGAGAATGATCACTTTGCAACACCTTGATTTAGTAGGACTAATATGCAAGGAAGGGACTAATCCAAGTTCATGTAGAACTAGGAAGGGGCTTTATATAGTTAACAAGGAGTTTTTGGACTATATAAAGGATGCTCTAGCTTCCTTCCCACAACTAATGCTCATAACATAAGTGAGTGGGAGAGAAAGCAAGAGAGAGCAAGAGACAAGCTAAGGAGGCCGAAGCCATCCTAGCCGTCCCCTACCCGTCGGCCACAAGAGAGGGCCGAACACCTCTCTTGTACTCGTTTCTTGATTCGTTCTTCCCTCTTATTACTGTCCAAGCTAGCAAGGAGAAGGAAGAATCTAGATCTCACCTCTAGACGTGGATCAACCGTAGAGAAGAGGACAGTATTCTTTGTGTGATCTCCCGAACCAAAAGGTACACATCTTTTATGTCCTTCATCATGTTATGAATGTCTCTTCCTGTGATCCTTGGTGGGCTTTGAGTAGGAATTAAATTTTTGTTATTCCGCTGCGTAACCTACGTCAAAACCCAACAAGAATATTATAAACAAATATGATAAACTAATAACATAAACAATTTGAAATTTGAAAATCGGAAAGGATACGAAATGTAAGTACTATAATTGTTAATGAAACGGATAGAGAGTAGTACTAAAGAAGCTGTAGGCAGAATATATTGAAGTTATTGGACCACAAAAAATGAAAGATGTAATTGCGGAATCCACTGGACCAAATTTGTGACAATTAACAAATCTAAACTAGTGACTTAAAATGGAAATACCACACTATGTACTAGGCAGTAGACTAAAGTAATGGTATTTGTAACAACAAAATTGATTGAAAAGAAAAGAAGATGTGAAACTAGAATTCTCCAGTAATAACTCACAAAGCTGTCAAATTTAAATGATAAGGACGAAGCAGTAAGTTAGACGACAAAACAGAGAGAAATTTTGGGTACAACAAACAGTAGTATGAAGCAATAACGAACAAACTACTACTTTTCTACAGGAAGAACAGATTTAACAGAAACGAACGTTCACTATGTACTGACTGTAAAAACTGTGTTTGGAAAGGAAGTTATAGGGGTACACAGAGATTATATCTCAAACATGAATCTGCTTTAAGATTGTTATTCAAATTTATCAACCTGAACAGATTGTGAATTAATCAATCAATACCAGAAAAAAATAAGAAAAGTAGAACGAACTTACTGACTGTGAGTTTTTCGAATTGTGTACAAATATGGAAGACAGTTTCTTTAAAATGAACGAGGCTCCTTAAAGAAGATTCGCCCCCCCCCCCCCACAAGTGCTTGTTGCAGAACGCTCGGACGTCTGATTCCCAGGATGAAAGTCTTCCCTGTGCGGCGGTGGAAAGCACTGCGTGCAGCGCCGCACACAGCGAACTGAGACTACGATGAAGTTTCTGATTGTGTTTGGATGTTTGTGTGGTAAAGAATTTAGTTGGCTTCAGTTACCATGAATGTAGAAGGGGATGGACAATTTATTAGAGCAAAATTGTTTGTTGGGAGCGGTTGCAACTGTTCAGAAAGTTGCAACCGTTCAGTTTTTGCATCAAAAAATAACAGTAATTAAAACTGTTAATTAACAGATTAGTTTTGTTAGTTTCTGGCCCAAAAAATGTAATACTTGTTGAAGCCCACTAACAACCCAGCCCAATACCACACCACATCACGACCCGTGCTCGAGACCGAGCCGAGCCGGCCGGCCGGCGGCGACAGCGCGCGCGCGCGTGGTGGTTCGACCTTTGTCTAGGTCCTCTCTCCTACAATAAATTGCTCCACCCAAAGGGCATGCCCTATAGTCCAAATTTGAAGTAGATAAACACCCAAGTTTCTTCCTTGAACTAAGATGTGGTTTCTATCTTCTTCACAACACAAATTTGATCATGAACCCAGTTTGAGAACTCGATTTAATCTTTCATTTCTTAATGGTTTTTGACGAATGAGTTACCGAAACGACCACCAAGTTGCTCTCTTTCTAAGTATGTGATTGGTGTTGTTAACCCACAAGCGAGCCGGGTTCAAACCAAGCTCAAGGACGGGTACAAAATGTCGTCGTCTAAACCATTTCTTCCAACACAACTTTCTTGCACTATTCTGTAAAGGGAAAGCCACTCCCACAGGGTGCAATTTTTGGAAAAAATAAGTTAATCTTGGTTTTTTGAATCACAGATCCAGGGCTAGGCTTTTGATCATCAAAAACAAATCTGTTTCTTGCAAGCCAAATGTGCCAACAACACATAATTCTCAAGTCCAAAACTTCTCGAGGGATCTCTTTTTGCCACACCAAATCAGCCATCTTTCTTAACCAAACACTCACATTTTGGATCTCCTTAATCATTTGGGGATTAAGAATTCCAAAACCAAACCAGACGACATTCGTCCAGGAGCAGTGGATTGTCTCCTCACAAAAATTGCAAACTCCACACATGGGAGGAACCTTCCATCATTTGATTCTTATATATTAGCTAGAAGGATATCATGACCCAACTTCCACCAGAAGTGTTTGATTCTGGGAGGAAGATTAGAAGTCTACCGCAACATCCGATACTCTTTTGAAAACATGAGAGAGGAGAAGGAGCATCTAACATTTTATTATCAAAAATTTTCAACTGTTCATTCTTCAAACAAGCCACCTTAGTGCCATACTTAACAGTGTACATCCCCTGTTTGTCATGAGGCCATTTGATAGTGTCTTCATTTCTATGGACAGATATGGGGATCTTGAGAATGGCTTCCACAGTTTCCCCCATTGAATTTGTTCTTTACTAGAAACACTCTCCACCTGTTTGTGTTGGGATTAATTAAATTTTCCACTTTCAGAGAATGTTGGACTCTCTCAGAAATTGCAATTTTTTTAGGCTGTAAAGAAGGGACCCGAATGTGCTTCGAAACATTAGTTATTTTACCATTTCCCACATTCCAAATAGCTTCATCTTCAATCACATGTCTCCGTTTTAAAACACTGCTCCAAACCCAGGAAGGATTGCAACTTTTTTGGCTGATAAGAAGTCTTCATTAGGAAAATTCTTAGCTTTTAACACCATTGCTAAGAGAGAATTGGGCTGATTAAGAATTCTCCAACCAATCCTCATTCATTTTTTCTTTAGTCATCACACCCCAACTTAACCAGTTTAGTCACAAAACTGTAACCTGAGAAGTAAGAATAGGACTTTGAATGAAATGTCAAACATGTGACGCAGGAAGATATTCATCTGCTTCAGAAAAATAGTTTCGGGCTAAATGCAGAATCAGGAACACAATTAAAGGATTGGAGAACGGGGTTAAACCATATATAATTTTGAGTGTAAACGACGTTCTAAAAGGAACACGTGAGCACCGCCCTGACTTTTTTAAAATCGGCCATTGGAAGGTCGAAACTGTCAGTTTTCTATTTTCTGAATATTCTTTTATTAATTAGGATGGTAAATTAAACCAGATTTGGGTCAATCTTTAATATGAGTACATTTTTAGGTTAGATTTATTATTTATCATTAAGTTTAGGATTTTTAACATATTTCGAATATATGAAATTTCAGCTAATTAAGTCCGGCTTGTGGACTGATTTTGATATGTTATGAATTATTGATGTTTTTCCAAAACCTAGAGATGTTTTTCCCTTAGTGTTTTTATTTACCTTCCATTTGGATTGTGCTAGCTGCTCCAAAAAGCGCCTGATTCAATTCGACGTTAGTTGGTATCAGAGCTCAAAGCTCCATGGGTAGAAGATCGTCATAACCATGGTGTGTGGACGACCTAGAGGTTGTGGGCATTTTCCGGCTAAGGAATCCCCCCAACGGGAAGGTAACGTCCAAGACGATGTGATGATACGAGATTTGAAAAGACAAATTGCACACCTAACCCATAGCCTTGCGGTGCGGTATTTGCAGCGACAAGTTGCAGATTAAACTTGACACTTAGCGGCACGGAAATACATAGATTGCAAGGCATTTGATCACTTCGCAGGCCACGTTCGAGATCTGCTACGACGGTGATTCCGATGATCTGAACGAGCGTTATAGAGGAGCGAGTTTGAAGTCTGATGTGCCACATTATTCCGATATGTTAGTTGAACATGATTATGGTGATGTAATTTATTATAAGCGTATTTCAAATCAATCCATAGTTATTTGTACTGGAATAAATAACAGTTTATGCTTTTTATGGAGGCGAAGATGAATGTTTGACTGAAGTGATCATGAGCCGGTTTTAGATATTCTTATTTCCTATGAGTTGCCAACTTGTTATTCTGATCCATTCTTGGTGAAGCGTCTCATTAAAGTGCATATATTGAATTCGAGGAAAAGTTCTTTTAAAGAGTGGGTGACTAATGCAGGAAGATATTCGTCTCACTCATAAAAACAGTTTCGAGCTAAACGCATAATTAGAGGTAGAATTGAAGGATTGGAGAACGGGATCGAACCATACATAATTTTGAGTCTAAAAGACTTTATAAAAGGAACTTGTGATAAATCACGAGCACCACCCTGATTTGGTCAAAATCGGCCTTTTGAAGGCCGAAATTGCTTGTCTTCTGTTTTATGATTTTTTTTTTATTAATTAGGATTTTAAATTAAACTCGATTTGGGTGAATATTTTATATGATTATTTTCTTAAGATAGATTTATTATTTAGAATTAATTTTAATATTTTTACCATATTTCGAATAATTGATCTTTTCAGCTATTTAAGTCCGGCTTGTGGACTGATCTTGATATGTTATGAATTATTGATGTTTTTTTTAAAGCAAAGGAGGTCTTTCCCCTATAGTTTTTCATGATTTCCCTTCAATTAGGTTTGCTTCTAGCTTGCTCCAAAAACGTCTGATTCAGTTGGGCGTCAACATTTCACTCTTAAATACCATATGTTGGCGGGGTAGTGAATTATTGATCGCCTACCACAAATTAATATGATACTTAAAACATAAGTAAAATGTCATGTGAATTCTTGAAATGAACACACCATCCTAAAAATATATTGAAGTGTGGGGTGTCTGACAAAAGTAGTAATAGCAAAAGCTAAAAACGTGATTTTTTTTATCGAAACTAGGCGGGACTCCGCGCTGTAGCGCTGGTCGAGTGTTAGAATTGTGCATCCATTTTCCTTCGCAAAAAAATCCCTACATATCATTTTTAAACACCACAATTGTCACTCAACGAAGTAGTTTTACATTCACTGAATTCCATTTTTTACCATACGGGCAACATAAGTGTAACTAACATATCAAGGTTATTAAGGTATTGATAACTTAAATGTTTAACTAACACATCAAGTGTTTTCATTAATCGGTTGAAGACCGCATGCATATTGTGCATACTTGTCCATTACTTTTCTACATAGCTCGTTGTATTTATGATTCAAGAACTAATTAGACCCATCCTAGATCTCTTCAAGGGGTTAAGTGGTAGTTAATTAGTTTGAGTATCTCATCGTAGATGATTAGTTGAGGGGCAAGGAAACTAAACTGAATATACATGGTTATATAAAGGATTAATAATACATTCATATATTTTAATTTTGAGTAAGATGGTTGTCTTTTCGGATCTGAAATAAGTTCACCTTCCCATTAGTTGTCCACGATTATCTATAAGTTGTTGAAACTTTTTTTTGGCGACAATTTAATATGCAAGAAGTCTAAAGAGAGTTTGATATCTTTGAGAACACAAAAGAACTATATATAGATCCAGCTACCATTTGGTTCCGTAGTGCTTAAAATTGCTAAATATTCAATTAGTTCAGATAGTTTGAGCAGTAATCTGCCAAAAGTCAATTATATCGTAACATGAACTAAAAATTCTAGAAGAATTCACTTTAATCTTTGTATAAATTGTTTTAGGCAAAGAAATTGTAAAACATTAGTTACAATCTGGGATAAATGAAAGAAATTAACTAAAAGGAATAATCCAATAATTGATTAGTTTTAACTCAAATAAAATTCAATAAAGCTAGGAGCCAGAAAAGAAAATGCATCAGCTATCGGGACCTTTTGCTCGTTTATCTTAAGTTGTCAGTTTGTACAGCTGACATCTGGGAAGCACAACTCTCCTTTGTTGTATGATGCTGCTAGTAACCTTAGTAGCAAATTATGTTGCTTTTCTTATGTGAACTAATTGTACTGGGGAGGGTTCCCCTAGAATGGGTGAAAGACTTGACTTTTAAGGATACGGTGGTCGTAGATCATCCCAACTAAAAGGAGAAGATATACTTGACCTTTTGCAAAAGGAGCTAGAGTGACCAAGCAAGTCTGAGAAGATATAGCCATCACAGCACTCCAAACTCGATGGATTCCGTAGTCTGATAATTCTGCTGATCCCAAGAAGATTATGGTTGCTTTGGAGGTTGTTCCGAAAAAAGAAAATTTGTCGATTTGTGCGCCAAGCAAGTCTTATGCCATCTTCACAAACATAGCTAGAAATTCCAAACTGAGTTATACATTGAGACTGCTACATGTTAAAAGTTGTTTTAGTTTAGTTGCCTCTTGTAGCCAAAGAATATTTCTTTGATAGAAGCCGGAAGAAAGAAGCACAAAGATCATGCATATAACAAGAAATAATCTGTGAAGGTAGTATCCATCTTGTATCGAGCGACAAAGGCGCGAAGTCAGTGACCACAACACCTTCGCCCGATATCTCTGAATCCTCCCTAGCTATGTTTTGATAAAACAATAACTTAGAAATAAACCTGTTTTAGTTTGATTGAGCAAAAATTTGCCTAAGAAAGTAAAATAGAATTAAACAATTCTTGAGCGAGTCTTAGAATAATTGTTCTAACCTTCCAGTATAAGATGGAGAAATTAGGATGCTGTTGTAGAAGGTAGTCTTTCGAGAGCTGGCCGGACCAATAATTACCACTTGACCATAATCATATTTTTTGACAGATGCAACTGCACACTCAATACTTGTAAGGATTCACATCGATGAGTCTTTAATTCGAGATCAAATGAGAGAATTCATAAAAGCTAACCAATTATTGCTTCGAAACATGGGTAGAACTGCAAAATTGTCATATTCTTGAATTTAATGTTCATACAACAAACAAAATGATAAACGATGGATTCAAACAAATAGGTTCGCTGACGGCCTAATGCAGAAGCTGGTGGCTTTTCTCAAGCCTGGCGAAGCACGTAGCAACAGTGAGGTGTTGAATTATTCGATGGATTGCCATTGCAAGTGAAAATAGCAAACACCCGTTGAAATATCAAGGAGGTAATGTAGTGCTACTTAGGGCATCAATTAATTTATTTTCAGTTATGGTATTTTAAATGAAAGTTTTGGCTGTAATGATGAAGATTAATGAATTGGAGGTGCAAATTCATTAGTAAAGTAACCCCATATTGAACATTTAGACCCTCACTCATGGGAAGCTAAAGGGCTATGAAATTAATTACTCTTTGGTGAATATGAAATCAGTTACTATACTTTTTCCTTAACCTGTGCATTTATTTTCATGCATCTTTTTCACATTAGATGATTTGCTATTGATCCAGTTAATGATGACTAATTAACACCATGACATGTTTATTTTATTTTAGTTCCATTTGTAGGGTTATTATTGGTTGACTAACAAGTAGCCACGACACATGTCTTCAGGTTTAGAGATTATAAACGACAAATGGCACGATGTAATTACCTCTGAGCACTTTTCAGCTTATATATATATATATATATACATCCTACTACCTATATAAAAGAAGTTACGGCCAGTTTGCGTGGAAGTGGTGGTCCAATTACGTGCTGCCAATTCGGACCAAGTGCCAGCGAAATGCCTACGTAATTGTGACGTGTAGAAAAGGTCGGTTATGCCCTTGCTGACGTGGAACGGATAGGCTGTGGTTGAAGGGCGATATTGTCTTTTGAACTGTCTCTGGTTGGTTTGGGCTGTGGAACATGAACTTCGTAGTCGGTGATCTTCTTGGTGGGACAGGTGGCGATGGTCCGTGTAGCTGTGGCTGGTTTCCGGCAATCGTTAGTGGGACAGGTGTCGACTTTGTGCCATTTATTCTTAAGAATGTGGGAGAAGGCTCTTCTGATGTTGGTGCCATTTGCTGATCTATTGTCACCAGGTTAGTTCTTTCGTCTCTCTTCGTCTCTGTGTTTTCTACGGCTTGTGGGTTTTGTTTTCGGCGGCTGCCGGAAATTGGTATGGTGGGTTGTGCGTTATCCGGTACTTGGTGTGTGTATGGGTTTGTCAGGTTCTGTAGGGTTGTTGAATTGGGTTTTTTGACTTGGGTTTTACTTTTTTCTTTTTTTTCGGGCAGTTGGTGGTTGGGGTGGGGGGGTTTATTTGGTTGGTTGTGGACTGAATATTTACTCTGCCATGTGGGTTGTTGTAATACTTACTTGCATGCGTGTTTTTTATGATGATGATTAATAAATAGGTATTTCTATATGGTTTGATTGCTTGCATGTGTGTGTTCTGGGGTTTTTTTGTTGGCTAATGGTGTTATTACTGCATGTAGAAGTGTGCTATATATACGTATAGGCTCTGCATGTGGTGGTTGTAGCCAGTTGATAAGATGATGCTTGGTTAGTATGATTCACATTTTCTTACATTCAGTGTTGGTGTTTGCAGGTTGATCAGCTGTTGGTTGAGCAAGGAATTCGTTGTGATCGCTTATCTGGTATGGTCATATCTGTTAGAGTTGGCAGTGTGTGTTTTGTTCATGCCTGTTGTTTGTTGCTGAGTTTCTGTTCTTGCTTGCTAGCGTGTGGGATTTGTGTCTTGCCATCCCTTTGGTTTTTTGTTTGTTTGTTTGGTTGAGTTAATTTTACCTGGTTTAATGTGTAATGCTGGCTCAGTGTCTTGAGCTGGTGCGTTTATTTTAGTAATGAGGCATCTCGGTGATGTTGGAATCGGTATAAATCATGTGTAATCTGGATTGATGGTGCGACTGAGAATTTGCGGTGTAAATGTGGTTTGTCTACTGCTTGGTTATTTGGTATAGATTTTGTGTCTGTGATATTGTTATCGTGGTTGAAGTTAATTGATGTTTGTGGCTTTTTGTAGTGTGTGGCCTGTGGTTTCTAAATGCCTACAGGTAGTCTTGGGAAACGTACTCGCCGGGGTTTAGTGGGGGAGGAGCTAGCACGCGGTTCAGGATTATCTGCAGAAGTTAACACTCCTGGCCCGGCTCTTCGGCCGACGGGTAGATCGCGGTTGGAAAATGCGGATGGTGGGCCTTCGTCTGATTGCTTATCTGGTATGTTCATATCTGTTAGAGTTGGCAGTGTGTGTTTAGTTTCATGCCTGTTGTTTGTTGCCGTGTTTCTGTTTTGGCTTGCCAGCGTGTGGGATTTGTGTCTTCCCATCCCTTTGGTTTTTAGTTTGTTTGTTTGGTTTAGTTACTTTTACCTGGTTTAATGTGTAATGCTGGCTCAGTGTCTTAAGCTGGTGCGTTTATTTTAATAATGAGGCTTCTCGGTCAGGTTGGAATCGGTATAAATCATGTGTAATTTGGATTGATGGTGCGACTGAGAATTAGCGGTGGAAATATGGTTTGTTTACTGCTTGGTTATTTGGTATAGATTTTGTGTCTGTGATGTTGTTACCGTGGTTGAAGTTAGTTGATGTTTGTGTCTTTATGTAGTGTGTGGCCTGTAGTTTCTAAATGCCTGCAGGTAGTCTTGGGAAACGTACTCGCCGGGGTTTAGTGGAGGAGGAGCTAGCACGTGGTTCAGGATTATCTGCAGGAGTTAACACTCCTGGCCCGGCTTTTCGGCCGCCGGGTAGACCGCGGTCGGAAAATGCGAATAGTGGGCCTTCATCTGCAGGAGGTAATACGTCTGCCATAGCTCCGCGGCCCTTGGGTAGACCGCGGGGGCGTATTGCGAATCCCAGCCTGTCTGTGCACAATGCAGATGTAAGGGGCTCTGTTACCGGTTCTGTTGACTATACCGCGATACGAGGTAGTAGTGTGCAAGCACCTAGGTATGCTTCCCCGTATCCCATGCCTGTTGGTTCCATGGCTATTAGGGGTTTTGGGCTGAATAGACCGTCTGTTGGTTTTGCGGCCGGATATGGTACTGCTTTGGATGGCTATAATGGTTTACCAAATACTGTGCTGTCCTATATGCCAGCAGTGTCATCTGGGTTTCCGAATATTGCTTCAGGCGCGTCGGGTTTTTCATCGCCAGGTTCATTACAGCATCCAGACACTGTCTATGCGCCTCCCGGGAATAGAGGGACCTCTGTCGTACCTCCTGCTGTATCTGTGGGTGAATGTAATAGTCGTGATGGCGGTGCTGCTCCAGTTCCCCAGCCACCCCGTTAGTCTTCTGTTCTCGATTATGGTTTCATTTGTATTTATATGTGTTTTCAGTTATGGTTTGATATCTGTTAACTGGTTTTTTATTTGGTTGTGTAGGGCAGAGACGTACGAAATAGTGGGAGAGGGGTGCTCCGCCCCCGCCTATGGAGCCAAGCATGCTGCCCTCTCCACGGAGATGTCCACATTGTGATGCTAAGTTATTTGCGTACGAACCAGATGGCTTTTGCTGCAGTGAGGGGTGTGTAGTCCTTGCCCCCCATGAGATCCCAAATTCGTTGGCGGAGTTGCTCCTGTCCGACAATGTGACTAGCGAAGATTTCCGGAACAATATTCGTGCATACAATTGCCTGTTTTCCTTCACTTCGATGGGTGTGAAAGCTGATCCTGACACGAAGAATGAAAGCGAAGGGATCTATACATTCCGTGTACAGGGCCAGATATAGCACTACATTAATGATATTGATCCTGGCCAACAACCTCCTAGATATCTACAGGTTTATTTCTATGATCCAGTCTTCCAGCTGCAGAGCCGAGTGAAGGCTTTTGAAAATCTTGATCTGGCTGTTATTTGATGCTTGATTGATATTCTAGAGGCCAATCCTTATAACCAGTCATTTCAGTCTATTAGTGCAAGCCCTGAATTTGCTGATTGTGATGTTCGGATTCAATGCGATCCCGGACTTGATCAGCGAACGCAAAATTTACCCACATCTAATCAGGTTGCAGCAATTTGGATTGACGATGAGTCGCGTGCTGGTAAATACGTCCATGATATTAGGGTGAGGCATAAGGGTGGTGAAGCAAAGAGTATTCAGTATCATCTGGGTTGTTTTGATCCGCTTCAGTATCCTATCATGTTACCTCGTGGGCAGCCTGGATGGCATCCTAGAATTTATAAAAAACCTCCGAAAAAAGAAGCCACGAAAAGGTAGTTTGATGTTGTTACTTAGCATGTGTGAGTTTATATTACCAGTGTTGTTGTGTGTGGTGTGTTGCTGAATAATGAGCCTCTGATTGCAGGTCCAAGTGATGCAGAGTCTGATAGTGCAACTGTTAGCTGTCGTCAGTATTACTGCTACCGGTTACAGATGCGAGATATACGCCGGTCATCGATGTTGTTCTTTGGGCGTCCGCTTCAGCAATACATGGTCGATATGTATGTGAAACTCGAGACAAGCAGGCTAGATTATGTGCGTCCACTCCGACTTCGTAGAATTCCATACATAATGTTCAGGAAACTCACTGTAGAGCCACTGCCTAGCTTCTGGATCCCGTTTATTTGTTTCAAAATATTCGGTTAACATCGTCTTCTTATATTTCTTATCCGTCGCGATATACGCAAGTTTCGTATATTTGTTGAATGCAATGTACTGCATTCCAGGTAGATGAAGCTGGAGGACAGTGACATCAGGATACATCTCATTCAAAGGAAACTTGAAGATACGCCAAGCAGCTTCAGGCGGGGAAATCCATCTAGCAGACTGAAAAGCCTTTATTTCATCTATGCAACCCTTCTGTTCCGATATCACTTGGAACACAACCCTGTCGTGACCTTTGTATATATATTTGTACAGATATTAAACAGCCTTTATGGTTGAGCATATTTCTACATTTGTGTGGCAGTCATACTTAGCAAGCAAGTAAGGATTATACGGCACAACCCACCTGTTGTCCAATGTTTGTCCTCTTACCTCAACAGTTCGGCCATTTCTTTGCCGGCGATAAACTGCGAATGCATCATCACCAGTCCTTGTAACATCTGAAAATTCCCGGGGATATTTGTTCTTGCAGCCAGTTTTAGGTCGCATGCAAGAGGTGATGCTATTGGTCGTACAGTGGCTGCTAATCCCGCGGAAGGTGAGCGTTTCTTCTTGCGTATACTGCTAATGCATGTCAGAGGTGCAGAATCATACAAGCATCTTCGGACCGTCGGTAGTCATGTGTTCGAACCATACTGTGATGCTTGCGAAAAACTTGGGCTGCTTGAAAAAGACACTGCATTGGAAGATTGTTTAGAAGAGGCTACAACATTCCAGATGCCACACACTGTAGGACGACTGTTTGCCACCATTCTGGTCTTCTGCCAGCCGAGTAATCCTCGGCAGCTGTGGGAACGATTTTATGCTAAGCTTTCTGAAGACTATCGTCGTGGAGAAGCCAACAGTGAAGGTCAGGTCCTTTCAAGAACTCTAAGACATGTAAACATGGTACTCGAGTCAATGGGAAGGCAGTTAAGAGATTATAACTTGCCAATGGATATTAATGGTTCCGATGAAGTTGCACCGCTAAATCGAGAGATCGATGAAGAGTTAGCAATTCCTATCCCTCCAGAAGACATTGCGGCATCGAAGCAACTGAATGAGGACCAGCAAACTGCATATGATGTAATCATTGATCATGTTTTGCGGAAGAAAGGTGCGTGTTTCTTTGTTGATGGGCCTGGTGGGACTGGGAAGACATTCCTTTACAGAGCTATCCTCGCTCGTATTCGTGGCATGGGTTATATTGCATTGGCTAATGCCAGCACAGGTATTGCAGCATCCAATTTACCCAGGGGTCGAACAGCGCATTCTCGCTTCAAGCTACCTCTGGACACAAAAGAGCAGAGTTGCTGCAACATTGGGAAGCGGACTGCCTTAGCAGAGCTGATTCGACAATCAAGTGTAATTATATGGGATGAGGTCACAATGGCAAAGAAGCAGAATATCGAGGCTTTTGAATCTATGCTCCGCGATATATGCTCGAGCAACGGATTGTTTTGAGGGAAGGTTGTTGTTTTCGGTGGTGATTTTAGGCAAGTACTTCCTCTGACAGTGCAAGCAACGAAGGAGGAATGCATATGTAACAGCATTGTTGCTTCACACCTGTGGCCTCATATGCGCCTATTACGTCTAACGGTGAACATGAGGGCAATACATGATCCATCTTTTGCGGAGTTTCTATTATCAGTTGGGGATGGCAGCTTGCAAGAAAATGATGAATCCTTATTAAAGCTACCGCAATCTATGGTTGTGCCTTTTGTAAATGAAAGAGCATCGATTAATGCTTTCATTGATTACGTTTACCCTAACTTTGAAAGCGATTGCTTGAAGTCTGATTACCTTGTGTATCGGGCCATCTTGACACCAAGAAATGATTGTGTTGATTTACTGAATCAAATTTTACTTGGTAGATTCCCTGGTAACACACATGTCTACACAAGTTTTGATCATTGTCTTCCTGGTAGCCGAGATAACCATTCTTTGGAGTTTTTACATACTCTTACACCTAATGAACTGCCTCCTCATGAGCCACGCTTAAAACGTGGTTGTCCTGTGATGTTGTTACGAAATTTAGATTCATCTGCCGGGCTGTCTAATGGTATTAAACTCATTTGTAAAAATCTCCTTCCTAATATCATACATGCTGAAATAGCTATATGACACAATAAAGGGAAGGATGTCTTCATACCTAGGATACCACTCAGGCCATCTGAGACAGATAACTACCCAGTTGAGTTTGAAAGAAAACAATTCCCGGTCCGACCATGCTTTGCTATGACAATTAACAAGTCCCAAGGCCAAACTTTGCAGTATGTTGGTATTTATCTTCCTCAACCAGTATTCTCGCACGGTCAACTCTATGTTGCATTATCTCGAGCAACGTTGTCTGCGTCAGTGAAAATTTAAATACATCCACTTGATAATATCCAAACTGTTGACAGTACCCAGAATGTTGTGTATAAACATCTGCTGCGTCGAGCATCCGGGCAATTATAATATTGATTCACAATAGGAATAGCATATACTATATATATACATATATATATATATATAATCTTTTTTTTTTATTTATTATTATTGTTATTATTATTTTTTGTTTTTTTTTTTGGTCATGCTTTCGTCCGTGTCACTGGAAATACGACACATGAAATTATGACCCCGAATATGTGCTTGCTATAATCTTGCGTGGATGCATTATTGTGGTTTATATTTGTTGTTCGCTTGATTTTGCTATATCAAATGTACTTGCTGCAAAGTTAAATGATTGCGTGATTATGCATCAAGTTTTTTTACGATCTGAAAAGCATGTAACTACAAATGTGGTGCTTATATATGCTGTTTGTGTGTTGCTGTTGTAAACTAGGGATGGAAAGTGACATGCTGAAGTTATCTGCCCTAACTGATCAATTGAAAGAATGGAAGATTAAACTTCGTGTTGTTGAGAAGTACCGTGCAACAACAGCTCGATTTGGCAACACTAAGTATCAGCGATATGTCCTTTGTGATAGCGAGGTTAGTTAGCGAGTAGTACACTGACCTCACCCAAAACCTGTGTCATAATCATCATTACCTGCTTTGTCCTGTGCAGGGTAAAAAGATACAAGCCACAGCTTTTGATGCTGAAATTGAAACGTTTGACAAACAGCTACATCCATATCATTCATACTGGTTCAGTGATGGAGCTGTACGCCGTGTTAACCCGCAACATCGCTACATTGATCATGATTATGTCCTTGTTCTGGATCCTCAGATGAAAATTGTACCAGTCGAAGATGCTGCAGATGAAAGGGGAGCTACTACGTTCAATTTCAAGAATCTGACTGACACGGGCATCCTCATCGGGAAACCTGACAAATTTGGTAGTTTCCCCCAATATTTTAGCACTGCATCGCTTGCTGAGTTTTTTATGCGTTGCTATTATTTAGTTGTGCTTGTTATTGCTGTGCTTGTCGTGGCTATCCTTCTTCGTTCCATCAAAATTTACATACTCACAATATATGTACCCATGTGCAGATGTTGCAGTGATAGTCATAGCTGTCATGTCGCCGAAAACAGTGCCATGGAAGGATTCGATTGCTCGTTCGAAGGTTCGAGATATAGTTGTTGTCGACGATACGTAAGTTCTTGGATGTGCTTTGCGTACTTCTAATATACTGTTCTGCGCCTATTCTTGTTAGTTAGGTATGATCACATTATAGGCAGTGGAAGTTCTTAAAACAATAGAATAGTTAAATATTGTTTCCTACACTGCAAATATCGCTTTGTTATGCTCTGTAAAGTAATAGAAGAACGAAAGCATACCAGATCAACATTAAGCTTGTACAATGTGACTTGTGAGGAATGAACCATCAGTGTATGCAATAAAGATATTCTTGATTTGCCTGATAAATTAATATGAGCATGTAAAACACTTGTATGTTCCTTTGATCCATCAATTTTGTTTTGTTCATACTGGTATGGAATTCAGATATGAAATATACATGTTATATATATGTAAGATGTCTTTAGTTGTTTATGATGCTGAAAATTGTTGTGTAATCGATGATATCATGTGGTGTCTTTCCCCTTCCCCTTACTGAATCTTATCCACTCTATCTATTTGCTGTTTTCTCTAACTTCATCTGCCTTGCCAAACAGTTTGAGTCCAGTGTGCCTTTCAGCTTAGGATGAGATAGCAACCACTGATGCAGAAAAACTGGCCAAGTTAGCAAAGTCCCAGCCGGTGGTCATCGTTACTAATGTTGTGGCATCGAAATACTCGGGTATCAACATGCTGTCTTTTGCTGAAATGTTGACGTATGATATGTTATGTTTGTACCTACTGTTATGTTCATAAATGGTTTTGCCTGTGTCTCCCAGGATTCTCCTTGAAAACTACTATGTCTACAATGTTCTTGACTGATGTTCCTGATGCACGGGTCGATGAATTGTTGGATTGGTAAACTGCCTTCATTATCTACCTATATGTAGTGCATAGGTTGTCGTATGGTAGTTTATGTTAACAGTCTAAAGATATTGCAGGCGTGATGCTAACTACGAGAAAATTGATGCTATTAGTGACCCTGAGATGTTACTGAAAAAGAAAGTTGTCAATACTTCTACATCTGAGTTCAAACTTGTGAGGATTGTAGACTTACCAAGTAGTCTGGTAACTTGTCCTGTCTAGCATTGTAATCGCGTGCAAGTTTATCTATGATATTCCCGATTGAATTAATGTTATTTTGCATTGCAGCAGGCTGGTTTTGATGAAGTCTGGGTGAGAGTGTCTGTTGTTGTAGCACCATGTAGTCAGCGGCCGTGGTATACCGCATGCAACAAATGCAACAGGGCTACTAACCACGTGCTAGGCGAAGTATTTGCTTGCCCAGGCTGTGAAAAAAATGACTGCATTTCTGCACCATGGTATGCCGCGTTCCATCTCACATAATTTTTTCAAAGTTATTGTTTATCAATTCAATAACTCATGTGATCTATGGTTGTATACACAATAGTCCATTTGTGAGCAACGGGGTCTTTCTGATGTAAGTATATGATTTCTAATTGTGATGTAAACAAATTGATATCGTGCAGGGGGCGCCTCGGAGTTCGAATTGGTGATGGCAGTGGTGAACTTGAGGTTGCTATATTTGGACATGCTGTTGAAACAGTGCTAAATAAGAGTGCGGTCATCCTGTCTGCAATGACTCCAGATGTAAGCTAACTACGCCCATATATCGCAGTTTTGAGTTGAAATGCGGCGATTCCATGGGATGTTAATTAATATAGTCGTCTTATATTGCTATGCAGGAACAGAGCGATGTGTTGTCCAAGGCGAATGATGCAGCGGTAGACAAACGATTCTATTTCCGCCTGGCTCCATCCAGCAGCAAGAATCCACGCTGGCTTAACAAGTGGAGTGTTCGCCAAGTTGAGATTGCATAAAATTAACTCTGTGATGAAGGCCTGTAAAACTATGTGATCAGATATGTATGTAGATACAAGGACTGCATTTAGCAGTGCATCCTGGAGACAGCAGTGCATAAAATTAACAACTTGTGCTTACACAGTTGTTATTTTTATGCCTTTTGCTAATATTTTTTTGTGCAGTTTCATAGCAAAACATGGCAGTCATTTTGTGCATATGAAGATGCCATACTATATAGGTCATGTTCTGTTGTAGTGGAAGGGTAAAGTAATGTCTCCAATCATAGCAGAGACCTGGGTATTTTTTTGGGTACACTTTTGGGACAACATATGTGTAACATAACATATAATGTTTTGTTTGTTTTGTATCGGTGCTTTTCCTTCATACATTTTCCTACACCACATCTAATATTTATTCATTGCACATCCATCTCTTTAAGATATCCAGCTTCGCATTGTTTGCTGGCAATCCAATGTTGTTTGACGTCAGTAATTTTCTATGATTCATGTATTTGCATATATTATTCGACTTAGTGTCTGATTATTGTTGTGTCATTGTAAAATAGACGTCTTTGATAGACATCTGCACGAAACTTATTATGTACACATTGTTTTAATGCAATTAGCAGTTAGTTAAATATACCTACGCACAAATCAGGCCGGTGTTATAGATGACATAGCAATTTAAAGTTTGATGAATACAAGATCTTAATAAGATCAGTTATTAGTAAGAATGCAACCTTAATACAATGCACGACTAAACTCCAATTTATACGTAATAATCTCTCGTATAATTTTTAAACGCCGATGCAGATATATTAATTTCTTAAACGAAGACTCAATTAGTTCCCAGCAAATAACTATTATGTATTGGTTCTCGATTAAACTCGGCCAATCATATGAATGATATTAAATATCCACAAATAGGAGGGCCTCCACTGCAATTTTAGTCGAGCATAATAAATTAATCGCGCAAAACTTCGTTGGGTATTCATGACCATCCACTGCTCCTCCCGCCCAACCTTTCATATTGCAAGTCTTATGTATCGCCGCGAAGATTCACCTGCTTCAGGTACGTTTCGTTTAGGGTTTTCCTTCCAATCTGTAATATCACATGAAAAAAAAAGGATTTGCACAAGTTCATAAGAATACCTGCTTATATATTTGTACACAACTCATTGAAATCAGCTATCACTTGTTTGTGTTATTGTATTCAACATTTTCAATCTGTAGTGTTTGCAATTGCGAGCCCATAGTGACAATCAGTTTTTCCCCCTTCGATATTGTTTCTGTGCTTTTGCTTGCATGTACTATTTCATCAAAGTATGCATGCTCAAGATGCCAAAGATTTGAATTGCATAAATGAATGAATATATTAAACACGAGTTCTTGGGTACTTTGAACCGCATTATGTTTGTGTCACTGTGAGAATGCATAACTATGTTATGATCCTTCCGGTTTGTCACTGTAATGTGTGTTTGTGTGTGTGTGTAATTCAATATGAACTTATTAAAGAACTGATGTGGTTGCCATTTGTATACACAGCCTACATTCTATAATCAAACATTAGCAGTTAAGGCCTCAGCATTGGAATCAGTATGAATTTCTTCAAAGTTATCGTATCCAGTGATCCAAAAAATGACAAACTGGTAAGCTTATATATAAAGCTTCTAATACCAGTATATGCCTAGGTTCAAAAATAGTTAGTAAGTACATGTTCTGCATACAAGGAACTTAACAATATTATTTCAAGCAGGCAATCTAATCAACTGTTGTTCCGCTTGCAGTCCTTGCCCCGTATCTTTGTTGATGTTGGAAAGATTGTCCAGCTACGAACTCCCTCCGGTGCAATCTTTGACACGATGATTCTTGCAGGCAATAATGAACTGTATCTTGGCAATGGGTGGAAAACTGTGGCCAAGTTCAACTCAATCACTTTGGGATATATCGTTTTCTTCAAATTTAGATCGAATCTGAGCTATGATATAAGGATAATGGATCGAACGTGCACCGAAATCACTTATCACAGTATTGTTAAGCAGGAAAGCAATTCTACTGCAGGCATTAAAGAAATAGCACCTCGCTTCTTCAAGCTTTACGATCCATTTAACAAGAAGATACCACCGTGGTAACAAATCATCAGAAATGCAACGTATCAAATTTATAGCTACATTCCGCGAAATTACAAGCATACTATGACTAATATTTCCTGTATTAATTTGAATATGTGGAAATTTATGGCTTGTAGACAGAAAGTAAGAAACAGTTGGGAAAAATAGACATCCCTACTGCTATTGAAATGAATGCAGCACATTGTGATAGAAAATTCAAGGCAAAGTGAGTAAGCCATTAGTAGAGGCAACAGCACAGGTTGCATGCAGGCCAGACATGTGGCTGCTAGAATCTGCTTGACATTCATGACTCTCTAGGAACCAATGCATCAGCTCACCCATTACACCTATGCTGTTATCTGTATTCCTAAACAGTGAAAGATTTGGTTGAAGACACTTGTCAACAGAATTCTGAAATTTCTTGGAGACCAAGTTGAAAGAACAGATGTAAATTAGTATTCCACAATTTCAACTATCTGCCGAGCAACACTTCAAGGTAACCACTATATACTAGCATAAATTGAAAATATTGTTTCCACAAACAGAAATCTAACGAAGTTACTTTACAATGTGCAGATAAATAAGAGAAGTATAATCTGGATGCAAGAGTAGTATCCACTTCTGTATCGCCAGTTCAACGACGTGTGTTGTGTTCGTAATCCACGTTAGTAAGTTAGATACTGCAACAACTAACCATTAGAAATATATGCCTTATTTTGGTTTGTAATTATCCAAATTATGACAGATATATTTCAATGGAAAGCTGCCCTAACACTGCAACTGAGCCAACCGTAACCGAGGGAGCACGCAGTATTCCAAGAGGAAGGCCGATGGAGCAGCTATCTGTCGCAAAATATTCAACAGTGGTAAAAGTGTTGATGAAATGATCACAGATACTGAGAAGGAAATTCAACGAGTGAAACGACAAATACAAATACTGGGAAAAGTAACCTTTCTCAAGCAACAGCAGCTCGAGATCCAGACGCAATTTCTCCTAAAACTGCAGCGAATGAGCATTGCCAGTAGGCGGTCGGTTACATCCAGCACGTCATCATCGGGATCCAAGCGAAAACGGTCTCCAACAACAGCAACAGAGGATCAGTAGAAAATGAATCTGTTAAGATATTCTGGATGTTTGAGTTTAAATGTTGTTTTTACGGTACTTTTGCAATTTGACGTTGCACCCGTTTTATAGTAACTTATGCGTCATAATTTTGGGATGTCAACAACTTGTAACATCTCTTTCGTTTTTTTCCTTGCTTTTCTCCCCTCTTTTTCCACTCTTTTTTTTATTATTATTTTCCTTTTTTTACACCCAAATATGATCTCCTAATTTGTCTGCACTGTCAAAGTCATAACTGGGCACATATTATATGTTATTATTACAATTTACTATATAAAATTCATTACTTCAGAACATTAAAAAGTAACGTCAGTAAGCAAAAACCTTTTATCAAGATTATTACAAATGAGAATCAATATAGTGATTATGGACACCCAATTTATGAAATACAGTAAAAAATAACATTATAAAAATTTATCACTGATACCTAAAAAGCAGAGCTAACTTTAAGATTTGAAGAAACAATATCCACATCCTAAATTTACAACTACCCAACTTCGTTGTGCTGGTAAGAAGACCTTTCAACTTCATCCTCTCAGTCAAATCTTCCCTGATTTCTAACTTTTCTCTAACAGGTATTCCAACTTATCTCGCAATCATAATTTCGAACAGGTACTCGATGTCATAACGTATCCGTCATAGCGATCTACTTATTCACAGTATTCGTATTCGTGATTGTTTAGGCAACGAATTCTCCAACTCGATTCATCAGATCTCTGCGAATCACAGGTTCTAATATCATCACTCTACAGGTACCTGATTCCAAATAGGATCTTCTTTGTCTGTATAATCGCTCACAGAAAGAAATCTACATTACTCATATTCATTCCCTCCTGTGAACAAATAATTGGCATTTATCGGGTGCTACTGCCTTCATATGTTATATTAGTGATTTCTATTCCAGATATGCTATCAATGTCTTGATCTATAAATAGTAAACTCCACGTAGCGACGAAATCTGTCTGATTGGTTCCGAACGGAAATAAGTATATTTGTTGATAAGAAGTTCATCTTCAGTTTCCATTTAAGGCACACATTGGTATATTTGGCTGGATAATGAGCAGAAAAAGAAACTAAAAAAAAAGGATCGAGGAAAAACATGTTGTGAAATTGTAAGTACTAGATTCATGAATTTACTGTTGTTAATCTCACTAATAGATTAAATTGCAGTCATATGGAACGTGCAGCTTCACAAGACAGCCTTTGCAGATATATACAATTAACCTTGTGCGTAAAATAGCAACCATACTTTATCCAATTATGGATATTATACCAATATATATAGGCCACCGAATACTCAAATACTGATTATTTATTACAAAAATACGGTAGTCCAGAAATTTCAATTTTTGAAAAATAGCACGTCACTAAACACAAAACTTATTGCTCTAACTCCTTAAACAAAAAGGGTGCAGATTCAATCATGCTAAGTACAATTAATTTCTACCAGATAGTTTCCACTGCATATTGTTATTTTACGTATGAAGAGTTATGAAGAAATAGCATCAGTCTGTGAATTCATTACGACGTAGCTGAGCAAATACCTTGTGCAAATTAACTTGCACTGACATTAATCATTCATAGTTTCAGTAAATAATCATACATGTATTTCAATCCCCATATCGCAACTTCTGCCCGACCAATTGCTGATGTAGCATGAACAAAGGGAACGCATTAACATGCATATGTTTTAGATCGTCTCCTCTATACCACAATCAGTAATACATATCACTATATTCCTCTTGCAGCTATCTGGAAATGAAATTCTTCCGAGTTATCACGGATCGAGATGAAGATAACAACAACTTGGTAGGCTTTATGTCGCATATATATGTGTGTGTATATATATATACATGTATATGTGTCCTTTTTAGAAAGAAATGACATTGAATAACACTAATATTAATTGTAATAAGAGGTAGATTTACTAAAGATGTCAAGCATCTATTCACTGCAGAGACTGCCAGATGACTTCGTGCAACGTCATCGATCCAATCTTGGGATTAATGCAGAGCTTGTACTCCCAGATGGCCGAGTGTGGGAGATTAAAATGAAAAGTAGAGGTAACGACATATATTTGACAACAGGGTGGAAGGAATTTGCAGCACATTATTCGCTCTCATATGGGCACATGCTGACTTTCAAGTACAAGGGACATTCGAAATTCAAAGTGAGAATTTATGGTCTCACTACATCGGAGCTAGATTATAGTGCTGGAGCTTCTATTCCGAATGCGAGTAAGTGTGAAGCTACTCGCGCATTGAAGAAGGCTGATTCTTACAAAGCTCACTGCAACAACCCATGTTTCGCTGTTGAAATACAGAAGACCCATTTGGAATCGTCTGGCGGACTGGTAAACTTTCAATATTAACTTTCATTTACAACGGTATTACATTGAATTGCAATGATAGCGGTTGACAACCTTATGTTTGCATCACAGAATATACCAGCTCAGTTCAGCAGGGCGTACTTGAAAGAGCGGCCAACGCTTGTGTACATTACAGGGACTTCCAGTAATACAACTTGGACCTGCCGTTGTAAATTCCCAGGTGGAGGGAACAGCGACAAGAGACGAGTTTCTTGGTATCAATTTGCCAGAAGCGCTAATGTACGTACTGGAGATGCATGTGCCGTGGAATTAGTTGATCCGAGCATGCCAAAATTTCGGGTAAAAGTGTTTCCAGCATAGCCTCAACGTATGAAAGTTCTGTGTACTAAGAATAACCAGACATCTCTTTTAATATTGTCATTCTGGCTACCTGTTCCAGTATTGTTCTATGTTATTATCTTTGCAAAAACATAACAACCTAGTGTCGCGATATAACTATTATTTTAATGACATGCATCATGTATCGTGTAATTCAAAGCTCTGTCTATGGTTTGGTTAATATCTAATGCATTAAGTTACATTATGTTTCATATATATTGTGACATATCAAAGTAGCTATCTCTGTTCTTTTTATTTGAATTGAACTTGGCATCTTCAGACACAACCTAACTTAACAATTCCAGCTGCAGTAATAATAAAGCCAAATCCTGCACACAAGTAACAACAGTATTTCAATTGTCGAATCCGATTGAATAATATCAAACTATAACACTCACATGCTGTTGTACAATTCAATGCCTTGAGATTCCACACATGCAAACTTCAAATAATGCATTTGTTGCAATATATACCAGATGACGAAGAAGAAATACACCTGCCTACATACTGAATCTGCACACAGAAAGTCACAGATATTGAACGGTTGGCAGAGGTCTCTACAGAGCATATCTTTTCAATTTCAGATGCAATTAGGTGACAAGCTTCCAAATAGCTCATTGATATATGAACCCTCTTGGGAAGCACTCGCTGATCAGATAGTGCAGAAGTAATTGTGATCATGTGACCATCTCTGCAAATTGCACAAGAAATTAACTACGAACGTGAACTGTCAATTCAAGACATGATCAACACATATGAAATAACGGGATGGAAATTCAACTTGCAATGGTTACATCGAATTTAGAAATTACATTAATTATATATTACAGAATATGCGAGCACAGATAGGGAAGAACTCACTATATAAGAACTGCTTCCCATGTTTAAAATCAATATCAAATTGCAAGCAATACAATTGAGATTCAGAAATTGTATCAGTATACAACTAACAAATCCATTGTATTCTGAAGATGATGCCGTCCAAGATTGCAGATATTCGTGCGTCACTGGTAAAGTTAGAAAACCTCAAATTATTGTTATCACAGAATGTGTGAAATTACAGGATATCCAACTGTGTCATACTATTTTTGATCTGCGTATACTTTTGGCTTCTCAATTTACAATAATTATTTTCTACACACAATCTTCCACGGAATTCTTCTTCACGCATATATCTGCCCTTTGCTTTTCAATCTCTACTCTTAATCATAATTTAACATCATTCAACCATGTTTATTACATAATGCATCGTTCTGATTCCTGTTTCTTCGGCTTCATCCAACGCTGAGAAGCCTATGTATGAAGAAGCCTGGCTTAGGGTATCAACACGGATCTTTCCGACCAGTCAAACCACTTGGTTCAATGCATGTAACCGTTGCAATCATGAACGTCGACGTCCATACTGTCCCGTACGTAATAACATACAATGCAACACAAGCCCCAGGTTGATTATTCCATACCTGATGAATACATTAAAATTTACGAAATCCATTGGTTATAATTGAACACTACCAATTCACACATTACATATACATTCATGTATAATATGATTACACACCATTTTCACAGATGCCGAGTTATGGTGGAACTGAGAGATGACACTGGAATAATGGATGTGATGATTCTCGGCCAGGCTGCGGAGACCTTCCTCCGAAACACAGCTGAAAATCTGGCAGCAATGACACCACAGGTATTACCCAACTTGCTCCGAACAGCTTCAACCACAGTGCAGTACTTATTCATATGAAATATGCAGCTGCTCATAGTTATGTAGTACACAAATAACGGCATTCTTTTCTCAGGAACAAGAAGCTCTACTGGTTGGCTTGAACACGGAGAATGCAAATGAAAATGTGTATGTTCGCGTGTTCAAATGCACGCAGCCAAACAACCACAGGGTAACTAAATGGTTTGTGAAGGAAGTTCAGTATGCATGGTAGACAAATTGATGTTCCATGCACAGTCGAAGACAATGCTGCTCAACATCTGAAGAGAAAGACCACCGAATGTTTGCCTCATTGCTGCTACAATGCATTGCACTATTCACAACGATGTTTCCTCTTTATGGTGTTATGTTAGAAATTGTATCACTTTCTGCTTCTACCGCAACTAATAATAAAGCGACTACTAATGGTTCTTACATTATCGACTTCTTTTATTTAACTATACAAAAAAACAATACATTCACAAGTATGTCACAGCATCGTCTGTAAATACAAAGAAATCATTTCTGCCATTATAAAGTTAGGACGTCATTGGTGAATTCAATATTTACACGATTTCTTTCGTCCGAAACTGAATATAATCTGCACATCCAATATATTATATCTGTTAATGACAAACTTCAGCAACTTCAGTGTTCTGGATACGGCGTCAGTTCGCACATATTGGAAAACATTGAATTGCAACGTATATATTCAGGATAGCGTTTACACACAGAGTCAGCATCATATATACACATATCCATACCACTTATAATAAAAAACCCTCTGTCAGACATGTGAACAATGACAACGTAGTTCACGGAACTCTTGTCGTTCATACACACATTCATGCCACGTATGAATTCAATGACAGTAAGTGAGTGCTGACTGTGTACACAGTCAAATAAAAAGAAACAAATTGCCTGACAAAATCACGGACTAACTGTCCAGTTTTATCTGGCATTATCTACCATGCATTTCAACTCACCTCTTCTATAAGAAAGCTATAGATCCATTATTCAGCTGAACAAGGAGCATAAACTATCTATTCATAGAATAAGCCGTTACAATGTCAAAACACAGAAGAGCAGTCTCCGAGGAAGAAGTAACCAGCAATGAAACTATTGCAAGTTCCTCATCTTCAAGTCCATCACTCACGATGTTTGTTACTGCAGCAACTCGATTTCAAGAAACACCTCCGCCTCCCATTTTAACTCCTCGCAGTAAGTTTCCTACCATGTTTTCGTATATACAGTACTTTCAAAATGTAATGCGGCCACAACATTCTACGATATTAGTTAGCCGATGACATATCTTATTTCCTGCTACATTAATCGAAATATAAACCTGATATATATCTTGATATTTATTTCTCTACCTTCAAGGAGTGATAAGGATAAGTGTGCATGGTTTTACCTCACCGGTAACCAATACCGGTGGAATCGGTGGTGTCTGCCGCGACGACAATGAAAACTGGCAGCTTGGTTTCATAGGAAGAATTGATGGGGTCACTCAATTGGAAAGTGAGCTGTGGGCAATTTATCAAGGTATTCATTCGGCTTATGAAAATGACTGGAAAGAAATCAAGATTGAGACCTCCAACTATGAGGCCAGCAAAATCTTTCATCTGCAGACTACTGCTCCACTGTCGATGAGGCGCGAGATCCGTGATGGATATGCATTACTCAGACGAATGAAAATAGCCTTGATCCCTATCGAAAAACTGGACAACAGCGTTGCAGAGCAGCTTGCATCTATGGGATCTCAACAAAGTGATCGTTACAAAATATTATATGATGCTCCAGATATTATTCAAGATCTAATTGTTGAGGACAAATTAGAAAGTTGTAAGCGTTACACCTCCTCAACTGACACAGACTAATGTAATCTCATCTGTATGGCAATTACGTCGCTCTATCCATGCTATTCTGTAAATTTCATCTTTAAATAAATAATCGCTATGTCAGTAGTTTATATTTCACTTACCAAAGAATTGTTAGTTCACTTCATTTATTTATATTATAACACTGATATGAATCTAATAATGCCTGCTATAGTGTCTATATGCGCTTCATCCCGCACCAAAACCCGCAATGCAAGGTACTGCACATTGACCCGCACCCGAACAAAGGGGGCCAAATTCAGCCCACACACACTTGGCTCACTTAGGCCTGCTTTTATCTTTGCAAGGTACTACATATTAAGTTTAAATATTTTAAAATTTTGAATTTACAATTTTAAAAAATTGTAACTTTTGGGTGAACTGGAATAGCAAAGTTTTATTAGACCCACATATGCAAAGTTTTATTCGTAATAAAGATTGGCCCAAAGCAACCAAAGCCCATTATTATTTATTTTTAAATAATAAGTCCCATTATATTAAAAATGAGGTCCCCATGAAATTGTTGTAGTAATTGACGGTGCATTGCTTGCACCATCCGTCATATATCTGATGTGTAAAACGTCAACTAATATACATTGTAGCACCCGTGGTATGAACTGATGACAAACGACGAATACCAGTGAGCTCCATTTAACATCGTCAAAGATGTGACTTATCGATGAAGGGGATGTTAAAAACAAGAATGAGCGAAAAGAACAAAACCAACCAACACAGACTAATGCAATCTTATCTCCCAACAATATTCAGTCATGACAAAGTGATTGTTACATAATATTATTTGATGCTCCAGATATTATTCAAGATCTAATCGTCAAGGACAATTTAGAAAGTTGTAAGCGTTATACCTCATCTCCAGACACAGACTAATGCAATCTCATCTGTATGGCAATTACGTCCCTCCATGCATGTTATTCTGTGATTTTGATGTTCAAATAAATAATAGCTATGTCAACAGTTTATATTTCACTTACTTAAGAGCTGTTATTTCACTTCATTTATCTATATTAGAGGACTGCTAGCCAGTGGTATGTTCAAGTTCTCTGGCACTGAACTCACATCGAACGATGAATACCGGTGAGCTTCGTTAAACATGATTAAATGGATAACTTATCGACAAAGGGAATGTTAAACAAAAACAAAAAGGGTCAGCAAAGCTATAAATATAATCTTGCGAATACATCGTACTGTATATCTAAGCTTGTCTCCGAACATAATAATTAACACATCAAATTTACGACCACTAAATCTATTGAAGATATCCAGTAAATGACAAATAGCAGTGACACAACCAGAGGTTATCAGAAGCTATTTCTTTCAATTACTGGTTGTTTTTCAATGGATTTAGTGGTTGTAATTTTGGTACAGTAAAACTGCTATGGTTCCATATTCTGATTTGTGATTCATCTAATATGCTATGATCCCATATTGTGATGTGTGATTCATATAATATTATCATTAATCCAATACAATAAATTGGTTGATGCCATATACAAACTTCCAAATGATACGTGCTTCGGATTGGACAACAAACCAATGTGAACAAACATTAAATTAACTCAAATTAAAAACTGCATTAATAGACAAAATATATTCCATGATTACATAGTTTTGCGTAACTAATTCAAACTAAACATAACCCAACTCCATGACACTCATCATAAAACCTAACATCAAACTACACTTCACTGGAACAGAATACCAGAAGATGCAAGACCATCTACACCTTCCGTTTCTTCTGGGACGAATCCACAACGCCATCATCTCTGTTCTTCCTCTTCCCGCCCTGATCTTGTGTACCATCCGGTGGACAATTTGCTTTTTCCCTCCGCAAACCTTCGCTGCTTTTGCCTTTAACTTTCTTCTTCTTACTTGTGCCGGGA
This sequence comes from Linanthus parryae, assembly GCA_023055425.1. Lineage (NCBI taxonomy): Eukaryota > Viridiplantae > Streptophyta > Magnoliopsida > Ericales > Polemoniaceae > Linanthus > Linanthus parryae. The sequence continues at coordinate 24,699,646 of JALGPY010000011.1, read as the reverse complement.
TGGTAAGTACAGGTCCAATTATTTGGAAAAGAGGAAGCTGTGTCAACCCGCCATAATTCATCTTTCTCCGATGCATCTGAATATATGGTTGACTCCGACCCCTTCCCAAGCACATACGAATGATCATGCCAACTCTCCCACGAAGACATACTCAACTCACTATCATACCTCTGACTTTTCTTAACCTTCTTCTTCATCTTCTTCTTGGCACCCTTCCTCACCTTACCATCACTACTTTCTTTACCATAATCCATTGCTGTACTCTATGTTATGCCCACAGCAAATTGGTTGTGCTTATATACAGTATATCAATATGAATGTGAGAAGACCGTTGCAGCTGTTCACATCCATTCAAAGAACTTATTACCATGCATCTTCTAAGAGACACGTCTGTACTAAATGCACGCTTTCAATCAATGAGAAGATATTGCAAACCCCACTAAATCTGCCGCAGAAATCTTCAACACACACGAAACGATATATCTTAATGATGAAACGTAAATCAAAAGGACTCATAGTGTGACTGATTGGAGAGGAAACTAGGCGTTGACAATAGATTAGGGTTTCAGGTTATAATTGTGTTTTCCTGGTGGTAGCGGAGCAATTAAGGCGTCTGTGAGAGCAGCAGAGTATAATTACGAAAATCAATTTTAAATAAGTATGATTTTGTATGATATCTATTTGAAAGCCAAGAAAATAAGGTGCGAAGTTATTATATCACAAACACACGGTTGTAAACATAATTATTTTTTCTTTTAAGGAAAATAAGTGAGATGAAAAACACGTCCACTGACATTAGTAAATGTCAATATCAATTTACTTCAGTTTGATTACTACACGCATTACCAATTTGTTGCATCAAATCATAGATTTCGACGTCCTCCTCTTACAAAAAATCAACAACAATTTGTACTATACTGTTTATGTGACACATGAATTCCAATTACACGTACAGTGAGACAATTGTGAACTTCCAAGCCTAACGACAACGCCCGGTGCAATGGCACGCCGATCCCCGCCCATCAGACAAGCAAACATGCCAAGGCCACACCGCGCGCAACGCGCGCGGGGTGGAACCTAGTATATATAGATGTTAGATGACCTTTTCAAAGGCTATGTTCAAATTGTAGTGCACGATGATTCTTTGTTATTAAGCGCAAACAGTTAAGAAGTAATTAAAAGGGTTTACATGATTGTAAACGTCAGGAGAGGTGTTCAGAGCCATGAATGAGGCACTACGAAACATAACTACAGCTATTTTATATAGTATGCATCGATTAACAATAACAACTTATTGAGCAAAAAGAAGAAAAATTCAGAAAGTCTTGAGCAACTTAACGCCCTTACAAAAACAAAAACAAAAACAAAAACAAAAACAAAAACAAAAACAAAACAAATATCACGAGAGAGCATACCTGTTATTTATCATTTTTATCACAACCATTAGGGTATGGCTACTTATAGCCGTGGAAGGTGTATTATTTTGCTTTGGGAAGTTTAGCATCAACTCCTTCGATCACGGAAATAAAGAAGTCCATGTATTTCTTCGGTTCAGGAACACCATCATGATTCTTCTTATAGTTAAAAGTAATTTTCACCACAGTTGTACCATCTTCCTTGTGGAGTGCCTAAACGGTTGGGGCTATTTCTGAATATTCAGTAGTGAAATCACCCTCAATTGCTGAGAGCTGAATTATTCTGTTCTCTTCGTCCAGATATGTCAGCTTCTCCTTTGCCGTCTCAACTTTACCATCTGCATTAACATATTTTAACATATGAGGATGGCATCGCAAGTAACAATCTTAATCACTCTTATTGCGACTTCAGGAAATTATTACAAAGCTTAAAATTTTGAAGAAAAAGTGGGTGTATGTTAGATCATATAAAATTTACTAGCTTTGTTAGACATGGACATAGATTGAGATGAAAATGTGCTGATTTTAATAGCCAACTTGGCATTTTGTTTTAACATTCCATAAGTTCAACCGATATCAAACAACTATTGAATTTTTAGGCTACCTTACATTTTGACAAATACGCAATGTGGATCTTTTTTGATGGGATTATTATTACTACGGACAAGATTGAGATCGTATATACCAATCAGACGAAAAGCAAAACATATAACAATATCCGCAAAAAGAATATCCAGGGAAAATTTCAAGACAAAGCACATTAATTTACATTTAACCCCTTATAAGGAATGGCAAACATTTTCATTTACTTTCAGGCCATCCTTGGAATAACAACTGTCTAGTTGTGAGCCTGCAGTAAAACGCAAAGGGTAACTGAGACTCGGAATTGTGCCATCTATGGAACCACAATTGCGCTTTAAAGCCATGTATATTCTAACAGTACCCTTATACCGCTATGGAATTTCAATTTTGATAATTGGAATGAATTCAAACCTGAATGATGTTTTAGCAGAAGACACAGGGTAATTGAGACGATGTAATGGAAAAAACAAATTTCTTAAACATTTGTCCAAATTCAAACAAGACAAACAATTTAGGACAAAGAGAGTGTTAAGTTAAGGTATAGAGGAAAACAACATTAAGCTACTTCAAAGCAAGTTACCCGCAACAAAGGTCCAGATCTTAGTAGATCCATGAAGACCAGTTGTTCCTTCATGCAACTTAACGTTGTGAACAACATGAGGGGCCAAAGTTGGAGCATGGTGCACTTTATGGCCTAGCAACATTTGGAAAAGGTCATCACCATCAGACTGAATTGGTACTTCGGCCACCATTTTACCCTCCAGAGGCATTTTCAGAAAATGTAGTACAATGGCCTCAAGGCAGAAAGTTGAAGGATCTAGAGAAGCCCCTTAGAAATTTCCTTTATATAACGTCGTGACATTAACTAACAGCTCCTAGATATGATCAAGAGTCCTTTGATTTGTTTGTCGATGTCACGAAATTTATGACATCTCATCTACCCTATTTATGATCATTATTCGTGGTACCATTCCTTTTCCAGTAAATTTTTCAACCGGCCAGTTAGTGAATGTGTGGACAACTAGTGCTTTAATTATATTCAGAAATATCCAGTAGGAACCGACACATTAAAATTTATTTTTATTCCTCCACAAGTATTGTCATGCCTGATGATTTTACCCACCCACCCACAGGGGCGGACGCAGGAATTTTGTCAGGGGGGACACATTTATTTTTGTTAGGGGGCACGTTAACAGAGACAAGTCATTACAATTTTCTTACTGTAAAAGGGAATATATCATACAAAATTTTATAGTACCCTTATCAAGTTTATGTTTTTTTACTATAATTTATCCTATAGTATTATATAGTTTTGAGCTTTTAACAAACTCTAAATTTTTGGTCCTTTTCTAAAATATATTTTTAGCTCAATATAGTTGCATATGTGATATTTTTAAAATTATTGGGTTATCTGTGTATTTGTTAGGGGGGTTCTATATGCAAATGGGTTATTTGTGTATTTATTAGGGGGTCATATATGTAACTATTTGGAAAATATCAATAAATATCAATTGAAAATCAGATTTGAGGGTGGTCCAAGGCCCACCTTGGGTGCTTCTTGGGTCCGCCCATGCCCACCCATAATAATTTGTAAGTATTTCCTTCACTTATAAGTTCTGATACTGACATGGAGCACTTCTAGAAATCTTAGCAAAGGGAGAGTGAGAGATAGAAACTCACCAGATCTGAAATCAATCGAAATCAATGACCACCACCGCCCTCTGCAATAGAAACTCACCAGATCTGGAAAGCAGAGGGAGAGAGAGAGAGATAGAGAGAGAGTGAGATAAGGACGGAGAGAGGGAGAGAGAGAGAGAGAGAGAGAGAGAGAGAGAGAGAGAGAGAGAGAGACTCACAAGATCTGGAACGCAGAGGGAGAGACGCGGACGAGGAGGCGTTGTCGGGACACGGAGGCGAAGACGACGGCGATGCTCCGATCTGCAAAGAACCCGATGGTTCGGCGGTGGCGGTCGTTGGCGGTGGAAGAGACCGAGAGAGAGGGAGGGAGGGGAGATGAAGAGGTCAGAGAGCACGACGGGAGGTCCAAATCTTCCTCATCTCCTCCTCTTCACCCTCTCCCTCTCGATCTCTTCCTCATCTCCATCTCTCTATCCCTCTCTCTCTCTCCCTCTCTTCCTCGTCTCTGTCTCCCTCTCTCCCTATCTCTCTCTGTGTATGCGTCTCTCTCTCTCTCTGTCTTTGTTTGTTCATACGGGTGAGGGATGAGAGATGAAAGTGAGATGGTTGTGTTGTGTCGGTTTATTATGGTTAGTTGATTAGGGGGTGGCTCTATTTTTAATAAATTTTCAATTCCCCCAAAAATGTTTAGGAAAGTTTGAATTTCGCCCAAAATGCTTTGTGATTGCAGCGTTAGTTTGTTAATACTGTAAAATATAACTAAAAAACCAGCATTAATGTGATTAATGCTACAATATTACCATCCATTGCAGCATTATAGGATTAATGCTGCAATTTATACGCTGTTTAGCCAAAAATTGCAGCATTATAGGATTAATGCTACAATATTACAGCATTTACTTTGCAACATTAATAATAATGCTGCTTTAGGATATCATTACCGCATTTGTTCAAATGCTACAAATAAAATGTTGTATTTGCTAAGATTTCTAATAGTGGAGAAAGAAAGTGGTCTACAACATCAAGTTTGTCCCTTTGCAACTTCTTGAAATGATTCGGAATTCGGAAAAACACAGATCAGGAACTTTACAAAAATTCTCATCCGAAGTTCATTCTTATTTATATTGGCATTTTTAAGACAAGAAAGAAGAATTTAAGGATAAAATAGTGCCCCATAATAATACTCAAATTCTTAGAACCCTCTTTTCTTCAACCATGGTCTTCATTTCACACCACTCTTCTTCAATCTTCGATGGTTTATCATTGTTCATGTCATCTTAGTTTCATCATAGTCCTGAAGGATTGGTTGCTGATTTATTCCTTGTTTTTAGGATTTACTATTATTCAGTTAATAATGTTCTAGTTTTCAGGATATGGATTAGCTTTGTTTAATTCAAACCTCGTATCTCATATCTGTTTTAGTCAACTATTTTTCTGTAAGTTGTTAAGAAGATTGGCTATTTAGGCCAATGTCTGTTTTTCAATAAAGGTAAGTCTTTTGAAATCCAATTTCTTGTGTCTGAGTTACTGTGCTTTTCTAAGTCTCAACAAATTGGTATCAGAGCCCCCACTGGGTCTGAGACAAAGAAGCCGCAACTTTTCTTTGAGAGATTTCAAAAACAGAGTGTGTGCAGATGGCAGCAGAGTCGAATTTCGCGCAACCTTGCATCCCTAAGTTTGATGGGGATTATGAGCATTGGAGTATGCTTATGGATAATCTCCTTCGCTCAAAGGAGTACTCGAGTGTCATTGAGCCAGGGTACGTCGAACCTGCAGCAGAAACAATTTTGACTGGAGAGCAAAAGAAAATTCTCGAGGAGAAGAAGCTGATGGATCTGAAAGCTGAAAATTACTTGTTTCAATCGATTGAAAAGTATATTCTTAAAAAAATAGCTCAGAAAGATACGTCCAAGCACATATGGGACTCCATTAAAATAAAATAACAAGGAAACGCAAGGGTGCAGCGTGCTCAACTTCAAATCCTTCGCAGGAATTTTGAAATATTGGAGATGAAACCTGAAGAATATGTCACAGATTACTTCTCTAGGGTGATTTTGGTAGCAAATGACATGAGGAATGCTGGAGAAAACATGCCCGACGTGAAGATTGTTGAGAAGATCCTGCGCACACTCACTGAAAAGTTTAACTATATTGTTTGTTCGATTGAGGAGTCGAAAGACATCAATCATCTTACAGTAGACGATCTACAAAGTTCACTGCTTGTTCATGAACAGAAGTTTCGGATGACTGGAGGAGATGAGCAGGCACTACGGGTCTATGATGAAAGATTTGGAAGTAGAGGCCGAGGAAGGAACAACCACAGAGGAAGAGGCCGTGGGAGAGGAAATCAAGCATTCAATAAAGCCACAATGAATTGTTATAAATGTCATAATCTTGGGCATTTCCAATATGAATGCCCGAGTTTGACTAAAGAAGCAAATTACGCAGAGTTGAACGAAGGAGATGAGATGCTGCTAATGTCATACCTTGAGCTGCAGGAGACAAAGAGGACTGATGCATTGTTTCTCGACTCTGGATGCTCAAATCATATGTTTGGAGACCGAGGTATGTTCATTAATTTGGATGATAGCTTTACTCATTCAGTCAAATTGGGAAATGATAGTAGAATGATTGTAAGTGGAAAGGGAAGTGTTAGATTATTGTTGAATGGGGTGAGTCACGTGTTCAGTGATGTGTACTATGTTCCGGAACTTAGTAAAAATCTCTTGAGCATTGGGCAACTCAAGAGAAAGGTTTGTGGATAGTGATTCAAGGAGGAGTTTGTAAAATATATCGTCCAGAGAAGGGACTGATTATTTAATCTGTGATGAGTGCGAACAGAATGTTCATTTTGTTGGCTCAGACTCGAAGTGTTTCAGACTCTCAAAGATGTCTTCATACAAGCTCTCAAGACCTCTCATATCTTTGGCATCGACGTTATGGACACTTGAGTTACAAAGGCTTGAGAACCCTGCAGTACAAGAAGATGGCGCGTGGATTCCCTCAATTCCCATCCACAATAATAACTTGCGTGGGTTGCCTTATCGACAAACAACACAGAAATGCAATACCAAAAAGAAGTACGTGGAGAGCAAGTCAGCCCATGGAGCTTGTTCATGCTGATTTTTGTGGTCCCAATTCACCCACTTCTAGCAGTGGGAAGAGGTATGCATTGTGTTTTATTGATGATTATAGTCCTAAATCATGGGTGTACTTCTTGGCAGAGAAGAGTGAAGCATTATGCTGCTTCCAGCACTTCAAGAAATCGGTGGAGAAAGAAAGCATCCTGCCTCTTAAGTGTCTGAGGACTGATAGAGGGGGTGAATTCACTTCAAATGAATTCAACGAATTTTGCGATCAGAATGGAATTAAGAAGCAACTAACTTCTACTTATACGCCCCAGCAAAACGGCGTGGTTAAGAGGAAGAACCAGACTGTAATGAATATGGTTCGATCTCTGGTGGCACACAAGAAGATTCCTAAATTATTTTGGGCAGAGGCAGTAAATTGGAGCATTTATGTTTTGAATAGATGTCCAAAATTGTCAGTGAAGGATGTCACACCACAAGAAGCTTGGAGTGGAGTAAAGCCCTCAGTTGATCATTTTCGTGTCTTTGGATGTCTGGCTCATGTTCACATTCCAGATGCAAAAAGAGGTAAATTAGATAATAAAAGTTTTCCTTGTGTTTTACTTGGGGTTAGTATGGAACCAAAGGGTTATAGACTATATGATCCTGTTGCAAAAAGAGTTGTGGTGAGTAGAGATGTAGTCTTTGAGGAAGAAAAAGAGTGGAATTGGGGTGTGAACTACCAGGAGCAGATTCTGTTAGATTTGGATTGGGGAGAAAATGGAGAAAGCAGTGAGAGTGAAAAGAGATTGAGTGAAAATTAAGATGGTAATGATAGTGGGAACGAGTGAAGTGAGGAAGTGCCAAGCAGAGATGGTGAGAGTGGAGAAAATAAAGGAGCCGAACATCCTTATGAAACTAGTAAAAATGAAAGGAGAGCAAGATGTCCTCAAGTTTGGATGAAGGATTATGTTAGTGGAGAAGATCTTGATCTTAGCGAGGATGAAGCAAAAATGATCCAGATAGTTGCGCCTGGAGATCCCATTTTCTACGAAGAAGCAGTGAAGCAAAGGACATGGAGACAAGCTAAGGACAGAGAGATAAACTCCATTGAGAAGAAAAAGACTTGGACCTTATGTGAATTACCAGCTGGAGCTAAGAAGATTGGAGTCAAATGGGTCTACAAGACGAAATTCAATGAACGTGGGGAGATTGACAAGCAAAAGGCACAGCTGGTAGCAAAAGTGTACTCTCATAAACATGCGATGGATTATACACGGGTGTTTGCACCAGTCGCAAGATTAGACACGGTGAGGATGATCATTGCCCTGGCTGCACATAAAGGGTGGAAAATTGGGCAATTAGACGTTAAGTCCGCATTTCTTCGTGGTGAATTGAGTGAGGATGTCTATGTTGAGCAACCAAGGGGATATCAAAAGAAAGGGAGGGAACACCTTGTTTACAAACTACACAAAGCATTGTATGGATTGAAGCAAGCTCCACGAGCTTGGTATAGTCGAATTGAGGCTCAGTTCCTGAATGAAGGTTTCCAGAAGTGTGAAACTGAACAGACCTTATTCACAAAGAGGAACAATGCGGGCAAGATCATCATTGTAAGTATCTTTGTGGATGATTTAATCTTTACAGGTGATGATGTTGATATGATTGCTGAATTCAAAAGTTCTATGTTGAGAGAATTTGATATGTCTGATTTGGGAAACATGAGGTTTTTTCTCGGCATTGAAGTGTTACAAAGAGATGATGGCATCTTTATAAGTCAGCGAAAGTATGCATTAGATGTTCTGAAAAGATTTGGAATGTTGGAGAGCAATAAGGTGAATAGTCCAATTGCGCCTGTCTTAAGGTTGGAAAGGATGAACGTGGAATTACCATAGATGATATATACTTCAAGCAATTAGTTGGTAGCTTGATGTATCATACGGCCACTAGACCAGACATGATGTTTTTCACAAGTCTTATAAGTAGATACATGGAAAAACCTATGCAACTCCACTTACAAGTTGCAAAGAGAACTCTTCGTTATCTAAAAGGGACTGTGGATTACGACATCCATTACAAGAGGTGTGACAGTGCTGAATTACTTACCTTCACAGATAGTGATCATGCAGGTGACATGGAAGACAGAAAGAGTACAAGTGGTAATGTGTTTTTGTTGAGTTCTGGTGCAGTTTCATGGGGATCAAAGAAACAACCAATCGTCACTTTATCGACAACAGAAGCGAAATTTGTAGCAGCCACTGTGTCTGCATGTCAGGCAATTTTGATGAAGAGGGTGTTAAAGGAAATTGGGCATAACACTGAAGCGTGTACTGAAATCAGATGTGACAATAGCTCAACCACCGAGCTCTCTAAAAATCCTCTGATGCATGGACGTAACAAACACATAGAAGTGAGGTATCACTTCTTGAGAAATCTCACAAAGGAGGGTTCAATCAATTTGGTTCATTGTGGAAGTAGTGATCAAGTTGCAGATATAATGATGAAGCCTTTAAAGAGAAGTTGAGAGGATTGCTTGGAGTGTGTAGCATTGCTGAGTTAAGTTAAGCTAATGGCTGTGCAGCAGTTAGCTTAAGGGAGAGATTGAAGGAGTGGTTGTTGATTTATTCCTTGTTTTTAGGATTTATTGTTATTCAGTTAATAATGTTATAGTTTTCAGGATATGGATTAGCTTTGATTAATTCAAACCTGGTATCTCATATCTGTTATAGTCAACTATTTTTCTTTAAGTTGTTAAGAAGATTGACTGTTTAAGCCAAGGTCTGTTTCCAACAAAGGTAAGTCTTTTGAAATTCAATTTCTTGTGTTTGAGTTACTGTGCTTTTCTCAGTCTCAACAAGTCCGATTTTCAATGCAATGCTATTTTGATTTACTCAACGGACTTTAAGTCTGTTTCATCGGAATGATTCTTTGTTTTATTTCCCAAAATGTAATAAAAAATCACATCGAGGAGACAAGCAGTGGGGAGTGGAGAGGTAGAAGTAGACCAAATATTGTAACACCCGTCAGTGAATTCTCATGGTTTCCAAAGCACCAACGTGGGAATGTGGCCCTAAAAGTAGACATGACGAAAGCATATGATAGATTTGAGTGAAGTTTTCTCCAAGACATGATGATTAATATGGGGTTCGGGAACAAGATTGTTGACATAGTCAATCGCTGTGTCAATTCTGTCCGATACTCTCTTAATATTAATGGTGCAACTATGGGAAGAATTATACCTGAGCGGGGCCTTCGGCAAGGGTGCCCGTTGTCTCCATATTTATTCCTGCTTTGCAGCGAAGGCCTTTCTAGGCTCTTATTCTTCTCATATGACAGTCTATTTTTTACAAGAGAAACGAAGGAGGATATTACATGCTTATTACAACTTATTAACACATATGAAGTGAACTCCGGCCAAAAAATAAACTTCACAAAATCTGCGACCCTCTTCTCTGCAAATGTGCCGGATGAACAGAAACACCTCATCAGCTCTTTGTGTGGTGTCCCCCTTGTTGAACAGCATGAAAAGTATCTTGGACTCCCTACAATAATCGGACGGGATAAAAATATCATTTTCGGATCCATCACAGACAGAATCAGGCAGAAAGTTAAAGGGTGGAAGGACAAGTACCTTTCAGTGGCGTGAAAAGAAATCCTTCTTAAGGCCGTGGTGCAAGCTATTTCCAATTATGCTATGTCATGCTTTCTACTACCTATTGGCACTTGCGATCAAATTGAACAGCTTATGCGTCAGTTCTGGTGGGGAAACGGTCAGAAAGATGGTATCAACTGGATGATCTGGGAAAAAATGAAACAAGAAAAGAGGCGGGGAGGACTAGGCTTCAAAGATATGCTTCAGTTTAACAAAGCACTTTTGGCGAAACAAGGATGGCGAGTGCTCACAAATCCCAACAGTTTATTTGCAAGAATTTTCAAAGGTAAGTACTTCAACAATGATGAACTGCTAAACTCTGAACTTGGGAATCAACCTTCATTTGCGTGGAGAATCATTCATGAGGGCATCAAGGTGCTAAAGCAAGGACTAAGAAAGAACCAGGGTGATGGTAGAGATATCAAAATCTTTGAAGATCCATGGCTGCACCGCCCTCCATCTTTCAAAGTGTATTCTGCAAAACCTGAAGGAGCAGATATATATGTCAGAGACTACATCAACGAAGAAACTAGCAGTTGGAATGTGAATAAACTAAGAGGTAACTTATCTGATGTTGATGTGGAAGAGATAATGCGTATACCAATTCCTAATCAAGGTGAAGACTGTTGGACCTGGTATTTTGAAGACAATGGAAATTACTCAGTAAGAACTGGATATATGCATGCTGTAACCCAACCCCCCCCTATTGGCACTTCAGGGGTATCAGAGAGTGACAAGTTCAAATGGCTTAATCAGCTCTGGAAATTACCCATCCAAAAGAAGATATGCTTCTTCCTATGGAGGGCCTACCAGAACATAATCCCCACGAGGGATAACTTAGTTAAAAGAGGAATAACAATTGACTTGCAATCCTCGTTTTGCGAGGAAACAGAAACAATCCAACACATATTGTCACAGTGTTATACCGCAAACCAATTCTGGGATTTGTTTCTTCACCCAGAGGCGAAGGAAGTGTTTCAAAAGTTCTCCAAATCTCCAAATAGGATTTCAGAAATATTTACCAGACTGGGAAAGGAAGACAAGAAGGCCTTCGCAATCGGAATCGGGACTCTTTGAAACAATAGAAATTCAAACATTTTCCGTGGGCATTCAACAGAGGCACATTACCTGAAAGTGAAAGCTAATTACTATTTGTCGGAAAACACTCTCTCCAGCAAGGAAATCAACATGCACTCAGAGCACAACTCTACAAATCCCAGCTCGCAACCGCCGGAAGCAGATGCAGCAAGAATATGTTTTGACGGCTCCTGGTCTTACACTCGGAGAGTTGCCGGCGCCGTAGTTGCAATCTACAATCATCATGGTGCCTTGATTTTTGCGGCAGCAAAGAGACTTGCGTGGAGAAATCGAGCAAAAGAAGCTGAGGCACTAGCGATGGAACACGCTGTAGATCTGGCAAGAGAACGGGATATCCGAAACATTGCTGTTCTCGGAGATGCCCAAGTCCTTATTGACCAAATCTCCGGCAAGAACAACATTCAGGTGGAAGATCGAACATTTGCAAGAGTGGTTTGTGACCGAATTAATGCAAAAGCTGCGAATTTCAACCGTATTTCATGGATCTGGACTCCTCGAGAAGGAAACAAGTATGCTCACCGACTCTCGAGATTGGGAATGGAACTCGGGGAACTGGAAATGAAGACTTGGACCGACAGCTTTCCCCGAGACATTATTTAATTGTAGTCCAGTTTCCTATGCCGCGTTTGGCTTTTGCTTTAATACAAGTTTGATTCTCAAAAAAAAAAAAAAAAAAAAAAAAAGCACCAACGTGGAATATTTTATACCTTGGATGAATGGGGATATATGTGTTTGTGTGTGATTTTTAACCGTAAACAGAGACATTATTTTCTTTTTCAAACTTAGCTTACTGCATTAACAGTTTACCCATAAACCCGCTATATAATTATAATTCGGACAAATAACCAACTTTCCGACCTTCTCCGTTATTGAAAGTAACGGCACCCCATTTTTTATTTTTATTTTAAATCTATAAGTAACATTTATTAAATGAGTAAAATATACTTTCACCCCCTCATATTTGATGAAAGACACTTTCCCACACCTTCACTTTGGGAAATGACATTTTCACCCTTAAGTTCGGGACACTAAACGGGTGAAAGTGTGTTTTCTCAAAATGGAGGGGGGAGTGTTCTTTCATAAAACATGAGCGGGTAAAAGTTGCATCATACGTATGTCACAATATTGTTGAATCCCCGAGTTATTTCCTGGTGAGTGATCCTATTCGCCATGCGTTCATAAGACTTTTCAAACATGACATTTCATTCTGGATGGGATTGAATAGTTAGGAGAAATAGAAGTATTAAGTTATTGGATTATCTACACCGATTGGTTCATAGTTGAGCATTAGATTCATGTTTGACCCTGTGGTGAAGGTCCAATATATTGCAGAGACGAGAAACAAAATGTGATAAAAGAATATCTGCTTATTTTAAAGAGCAATTAACACTTAACTACCATGCAGTTTGGCAAAACTGACACACCAATACATGCAGTGTCAAAACTGACACTTAACTACATGCACTATGCAAAATACTGACATCGCGCTTCAATTGAAGTAAGGATGTTAGTTTGGTCTGTAATCCATTATTGACACGGCATTTGGCAGGGGTAACATTGTCCTTTTATTTAAATAGTCCTTAACAATGGAAGAATATGAAGTTCAAGATCAGCACGATGAATACAAAAGGATATCAAATCGAAGCTTTAATTCCAAACAAAATAACATTTTGAAACTAAACGGAACATAATACAAACACTTCAAATCTGAAACTGTTCTCGTGAATTACTGGTACACAACAAGAATTGCTTTCTCCTGATCGCGCTACTAGGCCACACTCATCGAATTTCATTGTCACATAAAATGTGAATAGCAGTCCTTTTAACCGAGCAAATGAACATTACAAGTAGAAATTTTGTAGTAAAACAAGAAGAAAAACCCATTCCTAAAAGGAAAAAAGAAAGAAAGAGAGAAGAACATAACTCTGCTTTCATATCTCCTGATATCTCGGTCTCTCTGCCTCTCTGTCTTTGTTCTCTCTTTGTTGCCTCTCTCTCTTTCTCCTGTGATAATGATGGATAGCAGCAAGTAGAACCAGATCCACCAACAGCTGTGACTCAAGCTGACCTAAAATTATCGACCCATTGATGGATCTACATATTAGAACCCAATCCCTGCAACACAGCCTCACAACATTTATCCAGAAACTTTGACCATCGGTAGTGACTATTCCCGACGGGAGCCGAAGAAGATGACGACGAAGAAGAAGGCGGTGGAGGCGGCCTTTGGCTGCGTCGACGGTGAACTCTGGTCTGGTGGTTATTGTGACGGCTACCCCTCCTCCATCTTTGTCCTTTCCTCTCTGTCTTAATCTTATCCTCTTCAGACTTTACTTCATCGATTCTCTCTCTCTTTCTCTGTATTTCATTTTCTCTCTCTTTCTATGTTTTAATCACTTTCGTGATGTACTTCGTCCAGCGACTCCCCCTGCAGTCATTCCACCGTCTACACAACCATGTTCGGCTCTTCTTGTTCCACGGTTAACGGATACTCAACGGCTGCTGCTGGATACGCCATATACACGGGAAGAGGTTAAAATTGCTTTATTTCAGCTCGGGAAGAATAAATCGCCCGGCCCTGACGGCTTTATTGCGGAATTTTATCAACAAAACTGGGAAAAAGTCGGTCAATCACTTTTGGAAGCCATCCTAAACCCGCTACACACTGGGTTTATGCTTCGTGAGATGAATCGTACGTACATTGCTCTTCTTCCTAAATCAAAAGACCCTAGCACTCCTCTTGACTATCGCCCAATCAGTCTTTGCAACACTACATACAAGGTCTTAGCGACAGTCATGGCGAACAGGTTGAAATCTGTCATCCCATCTATTATTTCAAACCATCAGACGGCTTTCCAGGAAGGGAAACTCATCTCCGACAATATTCTTCTCGCTCATGAACTACTGCATTTCATTCGTCACCGTTCCCAGGGCAAGAAGAAATTTATGGCTTTGAAAATTGACATGCACAAAGCTTTTGATCGTGTTTCTTGGGATTTCTTACGGCAATGCATGGAAACTCTGGGTTTCGGACCTCTTTTTATTTCGCAATATTATGATGGCGGTTTCAACAGTTACCTCCTCCATCCTTGTTAATGGGAAGCCATCGAAATCATTTCGACCTACACAGGGCTTACGCCAAGGGGATCCTCTCTCACCGTTTCTCTTCCTTATCATTGCGGAGGCACTCTCAGCAACACTGACGAATCTGCAGGAAACAGGCCAAGTCAAAGGTATTTCAATTGCAAAAACATCTCCTCGGGTCTCACACTTGCTGTTCGCAGATGATACATTCTTATTTCAAGAAATAACCTCCACATCACCTATGCTTTTGATGGAAGCACTCACAGCTTATTGTGCTCAATCTGGTCAGCTAATCAATTACGGTAAGTCCGAAATCTTCGTCAGCCCGAATATGTCGGCCAATGACAAAGAGTCCCTTTCTACTCAGCTTCGGATCAATATTGTGGACGTTCCCGGGAAATATTTAGGGAGCATCATGGATTTCACCAAATCAAAGCACAGTTTGTTCGCGGATATAATCACACGGTTCAAAGCTAAACTTGCATCATGGAAACAACATTGTCTCTCTTTTGCTGGGCGGGTAACCTTGATTAAATCTACGCTTCTTTCCATTCCAACTTATCTACTGTCATGTTTCCGAGCTCCAAAAGAATTTTTAGATGACATTCGGCGTATCATTGTGAAATTTCTTTGGTCTCATGGAACTCAACGGGGTATTCACTGGCGAAAGTGGTCTTATTTGTGTCAAAGCACTGATCAAGGAGGTCTTGGATTTCGGGATATTGAAGCTCAAAACCGCGCTCTATTGGCAAAAACAGGATATCGGTTACAAACAGATTCTACCAGCTTATTGTTTCGGGTTCTGAAAGGTCGGTATTTCCCAAAAAACGATTTCCTCCATTCAAATACTACATCATCATCTTCATGGGGTTGGAAAAGTATTTTTTGGAGTCGTCCGCTTGTTCGAAATGGAACTCAATGGATTGTTGGAAATGGATACATAATTCATCCTTTGACTGATAAATGGATCCCCGGTACGACTGCACATCCACAACCGCCTGAACCTGTTCTTCTAGAAATGTTCCCAACGTTGAAGGTGGCTGCATTCATCAACCACAACTCCGGTACATGGAAGACTCCATTGCTCCAATCTTTCTTCAATCCGGAACAGGTCAGGGCAATCTCCACCATCCCCGTCACTACTTCACATCAATCTGACATTCAAGCCTGGGGATGCTCAAATTCAGGCTTTTTTACCGTCAAGTCGGCATATGATTTGGAAATGAGTGACAGGCCACTTGTCATCCAGCACCCAAGCGCCTCTTCTGCCGGAATGCTTATCCATGCGGTTCGTCACCTCAAGCTTCAGCCCAGAATCTACTACTTCATGTGGAAGTTAGCTACAAATTCTATAGCAGTCAAGCATAATCTCCAACGGCGACATATTCCACTTCCCTCGCCAGCTTGCACATTCTGCCAAGCGCCCGACGAAACGGTGTCTCACTGTTTCTTTGATTGTACACATGCACGGGCAATTTGGTCTGGTTCTCCATTAGGTGTTCCAACATCAAATTTCACTGCAACTTCATTTCTCCCGGTCCTTGGAACTCTCTATCAGACTCTTCCAACGGCTATTCAGAGGACAGTTTTTGTTCTCATTCTACGTCAAATATGGCTCTCCCGGAACGCGGCGTCACTAAATGGCAAGTTCATTTCAACCGCGCAATCCTTAGCAGCTATCGACTCGGCTCTTGTTATTCATCATTTCCGGAACAACATTCGACAGAAGCAATGTTCATCTGCTCACCTATCCAATCACTCCAGGGACATCTATATTGCAACCCCAACACATGCTATTACAAATGCAAATGCGACTGTGCTTCTCTTTGAAGTTGACGCAACTTGGAAACCAAATATTCAATCCACAGCGGCTTGGGTGTCTCAACAAGATTCTACCACTTTCGGCTATAGCTCCTTTCTTGCTAGAACACCCTTACAAGCAGAGGTTAAAGGCATTAGTGCGGCTCTCAAATGGCTCTTATTTCATGGCTACACTAACATCGAACTCCTTACGGACTGCCAGGTCATGGTCCGCAGTTTCAACAATCCTGGACAAGCACCGGACATTGTTATGCTTCTCCGACACATTCAACATTTGGCATCTTCTTTTAACTATTGTGCTATTCGGTTTGTCGGCCGTACAAATGTAACAACAGCTCACGATCTCGCTTCTTCTTACAATCACTTAGTATGTAATAGTATGGTTTAACTATTAATATATTTTTAGTTTTCAAAAAAAAAGATCTAACATAATTTAAAGGACGACACTACCCCTGTCTGATGCCAAGTCATTAACGGATTTTGGGACCAAACTAACGCCGTTACTTAAATTGGAACGCGATGGCGGTATTTTGTATAGTGCATGTACTTAAGTGTCAATTTAGATACTGCATGTACCGGAGTGTCTGTTTTACCAAACTGTAAGGTAGTTAAGCGTCAACTGTTCTATTTTAAATGTTTATTTTGGGATTTTTGATGCATTTGAGGTTGAGTTTATCTTTTGGGCATTGCTGGAGTATTGAAAGATATGATACGAGTTTAATAGATTTCAGTTGGTTATCAATGAAATTGTGATTGATACTGTCATACTGCCGTAGTGACTAGATCCTTCAATATCTTAGTACTAGTGTAGGACCCGTGCATATGGGCACTCTTCCTCCACATGATTCAATAGAGTGATTCAATTTTGAGAGAGACAAGTTTGGCAAGGGCTATAGAGAAATTTTTTGCTAGCATGCTTAGTGAGAAGAAATGGAGGATTTGTAAAAGTGAAGAGTGAGAGAGAGAGAGAGAACGAGGAAGATGAACTCTCACTTCTTGATTAATCGAAACATCGATTACACAGCTAATATTACAGCTTCTAATTCACTGTAACTATTAGCGGAAGGCTTGGATTGGACTCTTGAAGAACTTGACCTGTTGATGAATGGAGGCCCAAAGAGCATTGAAGCCCAGATGAATAAATGAGGCCCAATGTCTATTGAAGCCCATATGAATAAATGAGGAGGACCTATTTGTAATGTCTAATAAACTAAATAGAAACCCTAGCTATTCTTATCTCTTTGGTTAGTGAAACGGTCACATTTGTGACCGTTCAATCTCTACTGTATATCTTCCAGATTCATCCTCTAATCAATCTATCGTCCATTTCATTTTTTGTAATGTTTCTCTCTCTTTCACCGAGAGCTTCGTCTCTCTCTCATGAAACCCTAATCAGGTTTTCATGGTATCAGAGCCTTCATGCTCTCTACCACCTCCATATCATCTACCATGGCGACCTCGGGCGCAACCAATCCCCTTTTTTTGTTGCCTAACATCAACAACTTGATGCCTTTTAAGTTAGATCCTTCAAATTATGTCTTGTGGAAACAACAGACCTCTGCTATTTTTCGTACTCAACATCTTTTCGGTTACCTCGACGGTTCCATCGCTGCACCGCCTCCGCTCACCATCGCCGCCGATAGATCTCCAACCGACACACCGAATTGAGACTATCCGGTATGGCTGAGTCAAGATCAGGCCATCCTCACCCTCATCAACGCCACCTTGACTTAGGAAGCTCTCACTCATGTCATCGGTCATAATACTTATAGATATTCTTGGTTAGCGTTGGAACGAAGGTATGCATCTTTGACTCGATCGAACATCTTGCAGTTAAAATCAGATCTGCAAACTATCAAAAATAAATCTAATTCAATCGATGTTTACATGCAAAAATTAAGGTCACTTCATGGCAAGTTGTTCGTTTCTGGTTCTCATGTTGATGATGAAGATATGCTTCTTTATGCGTTGAATTGTCTCCCTATTGAATATAATCCTTTTCGGAGTTCTTTGCGGACTAGATATGAACCCCTTTCTCTTGAAGATTTACATGTTTTATTGAAAGGGTAAGAACATATGCATGAATCTCAGTCTACTGTTTCTTCTAATTTTCTTGGTCAGTCTGGTTTTGCTATGCACTCTAGTTATAATTCTCGTGGTGGTAGGGGCGACCGTAATGTTGGTTGGTCAAACCCTAATCAATCTGGAAACCCTAATTTTTCTACAAACCCTAACTTTTTATATAATAGAGGAGGTGGAAGGGAAACCAACTCTAGAGGCAGATATAACAAAGGTAGAATCTCTTCATACCCCAGGGGAGGTAGACATGATGGTGGTAGGGAGAAGTACAACTCAAACCCTAACAGAAGTTACAATAACACCTCCAATCCACCTATTAATTGTCAGATATGTGGGTATGACTTCCACCCTACTTTAGACTGTTGGCATAGAATGGATCATGCATATCAAGGCAAGCATCCATTAGAACAGCTCTCTGCTCTTGTTGCCACTAATTCTCAGCAACCTTACTCTTCTATCTCTTATCCTGATTACTAGATTTCTAATACTGGAGCAACCAGTCACATGACCTCTGACTTGAAGAATATGTCTCTCTGAACCCTACAATGGTTCAGAACAGGTAGTTGTGGGTAATGGTAACACAATTTCTAGCTCACATACTAGTACAGCTCAAATACCTACTACTACTTGTCATTTTACTTTACCCAATACCTTACATGTTCCAAATCTATCCACTAATTTACTTTCAGTTCATCAAATGTGAAAAGAACATAATAGTAGATTCTTATTCGACTTGGACTCATTTTCAATTCAGGACAAGGTTTGGGGAAAACTTCTTTATCAAAGGATTAGCCACAATGGCCTATACCCTATTTATCATGTTTCAAATATTGTTCATGCTCCAATCAACAAACATTCAACTTCGCTAGAAGGTCACCCTACTGATGATATTATGAATCTGGCTTACCTCTTTCTGTTACTGATAGACATAGTCCTACTTTATGCGATTTTTGTCTTGCTGGTAAAATGTCTAAAATGCCCTTTAAGCCTTCTATTTCTAAGACTTATGCTCCTCTCCATCTCATCCATAGTGATGTTTGGGGACCTTCTAGCGTTTAGAGTTATAATGGATACAAGTATTATGTTTTATTTATTGATGATTACTCTAGGTTTACTTGGATTTTCCCATTATGTCTTAAATTTGATCTATCTACTGTGTTTCCTATCATCGAATTGCAAATTGAGAAATCGCTTGAGACTTCTGTTAAGATACTTAGAACAGATTGTGGAGATAAATGTACCTCTTATGTGTTCAAATTTTTCCTTTATCAAAATGGCATCTCACATGAACTTTCTTGTCCACACACACCACAACAAAATGGTGTTTCAGTAAGGAAACACAAACACATTTGGGATACAGCTGTTACACTAATGCAACAAGCTTCTTTGCCTAAATATTTCTGGTATAATGCTTTCTCTGCTGCAGTTTACTTGATCAATCTCATGCCTTCTAAAAATACTAGCTATAAGTCTCCTTATGAATTGTTGTTTAAAAAGAAACCCACGTATGAACACTTGAATTTTTTCTGATGTGCTTGTTATCCTTTTCTCAGACCATATATGAACTCTAAACTTGATCATAAAACTAAACAGTGTGTGTTTCTGGGTTATGCTCCAAATTATAAAGGATACATGTGTTTTAAAGAAACTCTCAGAAGTTCTATATCTCTAGAGATGTTTGATGAACATGTGTTTCCTTATGCCATAACTGCTTCCTTGAATGCTCCTGCTGCTACTACTTCATTTTATGATACTTTATCCTTCACTTATCCAGTCACATTTCCTTTTTCAGGACATGATGAAAATGCAGAAACCATGGAGCTACCTGCCGACATATCACCACCTCCTGCACCTAAGATGCAACCACCTAAGAGATATGGGGGTCAAATAGTTAAATAGATACAAGAAGAGATGCAGACACTTTATCACAGCCAGACCTCACACTCTCCTTGAGATGGCTTGGCACCAAACACAGAGAGGATCTCTCAAGCATCTCCAGGTCACTCAATGCAGACTAGAAGTAAATATGGAATCTTAAAAAAGAAGACCTTTTGTTTCCCTGCTGGTGTCCCTGATCCTCCAAATTCCTCTAAGTATGGTATCTCAACAACTCAGTCTTCTTCTTCAATGCATGATCGTCCTGATCCTACTAGTTACAGTAAGGTTAAGAAATACTCTCAGTGGCAAAAGGCCATGACCGATGAGTACCTTAGTCTCATAAAACAAAACACCTAGACGCTGGTCCCCAAATCACCTAATGCGAACATAATTGGCAAAAAATGGGTGTACAAAACCAAACATAACCCTGAAGGCTCTATTGCTAGATAAAAAGGCTAGGTTAGTTGCTAAGGGGTTACACCAAACTCCAAGAATTGATTTTTATGAAACATTTAGTCCTGAGGTGAAACATGCTACTGTTAGAACTGTTTTAGCTATTGCAGCTTCCTTAAATTGGCCTTTACAGCAATTAGATGTCAAAAATGCCTTTCTTCGTGGTCACCTTAAGGACAATGTTTACATTTCTCAACCATAGGGTTATGCTGACCAGAATGTCCCACATTTTGTGTGTAAAATCAAAAAATCACTTTATGGACTCAAACAAGATCCTAAAGCTTGGTTTGAAAGATTTACAAATTTTCTGCATTCTCTTGGTTTTTATACTTCTTCTGCCGATTCAAGTTTGTTCATTAAGCATAATAAGACTCAGGTATGTCTCTTTTACTCTATGTAGATGACATCATTTTAACTGGTAATGATTCTGATTTTATCACTAGTCTCATCTCTGCATTAAACTCTGAATTTCAAATGACAAATCTAGGCATGCTTACATATTTTCTTGGCTTAGAAGTTCAGTATCACAAATCTGGTATGTTCATAAATCAGTCTTAATATGTCACTGATTTACTTAAACGTTTTAATTTGCAGAATTGTAAACCCTATCCTACCCCATTAGCCATTGGAGGAAAGTATCATTTATTAGATGGTACACCCCTTTAAAATCCTACTCCTTTTCGCCGACTTGTAGGTTCTCTTCAATACCTAACCTTCTGTAGTTCTGATATTGCTTTTGTCGTGAACCATTTATGTAAATTTATGCACACACCCACAAATTTTCATTTTATTGGAGCGAAAAGAGTACTTAGATATTTGCAAGGAACCAAGAATCATGGTCTCTGTTATTTTCTGGTCATCAACCCTTAGAGGCCTTCTGTGACGCTGATTGGGCTGGCAACCCAACAGATATACGTAGTACAACTGGTTTTGTAATTTTTATTGGGCCAATACAGTCCATTGGGTCGCAAAAAAACAACCTACTGTCTCTCGTTCCTCAACAGAGGCAGAATACAGAGCGCTTGCTGCTACTGCAGCAGAACTCTCCTCGTTTCAAACTCTATTCAAAGACCTTCATTTTTCAATACCTCAAATACCACTTATCAGGTGTGATAACAAATCAGCTATTGCCATGACCTCAAACCCTAACCTACAAGCCCACACCAAACATGTAGAAATGGACTACCACTTTTTCCGAGAAAAGGTTTTACGCCAACAACTTATGGTGTCTTATGTTTCTAGAGCAACTTGCTGATATTTTTACCAAGGGTTTAACAACGCCTCAATCTCTGGAACTTAAAGGCAACTTTATGGTTCAACAGCCACCATAAGATTGAGGGGAGGTATTAGCCGATGGCTTGGATTTGACTCTTGAAGAACTGAACATGTTGATTAATGGAGGCCCAAAAAGCATTGAATCCTAGTTGAATAAATGAGGCCCAAAGTCTGTTGAAGCCCAGATGAATAAATGAGGAGGACCTATTTGTACTGCCTAGTAAACTAAGTAGAAACCCCAGCTATTCTTATCTCTTTGGTCAGTGAAACCGTCACATTTTTTAAAGTTCAATCTCTAATGTATATCTTCCAGATTCATCCTCTAATCAATCTACCATCCATTTCATTTTCTGTATTGTTTCTTTCTCTTTCACCGATAGCTTTGTCTTTCTCTCATGAAACCCTATTCGGGTTTTTAGTAACTACCACGGAGTAAACGACCATTGTACCCGTAGAGTTTTCATTACATTCTTTAACACTTAAATAGATTAGCTCTTTCTTTCTTTCAATTTAATTTTTTTTCCAACCTACACAGTAATAGGACAGCATAATCACTTTTCTTATTTCAAAGAACCAAAAGCAGGCTTCCAACTCGTAAATAAAAGGTGGGGGACAAATTAAACCAAATTCACTGCCAAACAAGCAAAAGATTCCCATGGAGGATGATAAAAGAAAAGTTCATAGATTGTCATGCCTGAACAAGCGCATGACCTGAGGTGGGAGCTTGCTAGCAAAGGTAAAGGACGAGCAAGAATGGGCAAAGGCCGCCAAGCATCCGCCATCATACTTCCCTTCTATAAAAATGCATGATACGAGCACCAAACAGAAGGTCCCAAAAGAAATTTACCAACGGAAAGTTCCGCCATGGAATCATAATATGGCCCAACACCTCCTGAACCACCAGGATTGAGTTACCATGCACTCAATTAATCGAAATACCCAAAGCATAGGCGAAGCGTAGCCCAGATAGAAGGTGTACGCTTCATCCTCCAATTAGACAAAATGGGACCAAACCTACAAGCAAAGTCCGCAATAAGGTGACCATTTTGATCTCTAAACACACCAACACAAGAACCCTAACCATTGCGAACAGAGCCATAAAAATGAAAAGCCTCTTGGCCATATGGAGGGCGGAACCGTCTAATCCAAGAACCTCTATTCACCAAGGGACGGAGAAGAGGTAGATGCAGCTGAGCCAGTGTAATCTGATCCAGCAAAACATGCTCTCGACACGTAGAGAAAAGCGGCAATAAATCCCTTAACTACCTCAGAACTCTACTGATAATTGTATCTGCAACCCTGGGACACTCTTCAAATGCACCTTCATTCCTCGATCTCCATAACTCCCAATACACCTGAAAAGGAGGGACCGTGCGTATGAAGTGAATCTGCGAGGAAGAACCTGACAAGCCTCACCAATCCAAAAGAAGCCCATGGACCAAAGTATATGTTAGGAAGCCCCCAAGGAGAGGAAAGCGTCCCAAACCGTCCTCGCTACTATGTTGTAGACAAACAGGCGGGATAACGACTCCTCTACCAAAAACAGCAAACATCGCAAAACTAGCAAAATCCCTAAGCGGTGAATCCTATCGTCTATCGAGAGCGCTCTAAATATCAAGCGATACATAAAAACACTTACCTTCTATGTCAGCAGAGAAATCTGGAGTCCGGAACACCACACAAAAGGTCCAGCCTGATTACGAAAAAGAGGCAAGCATGACCAGACCATAAACTTCCCCGTCGTATTTGGCCTTCATACAGATCTAGAGAAACTGCCACTATCATGCCATAAAGAATAGTGTTGAATCATCCCCAGTTGTCGTACGATCATCCTCCGGAAAATGCTACCACGATGCTCTGGGATGTGATCGTGGGGAGAACCATAGTGACAACGCAAAGAAAGATCCAAAAATGATGCTCCCTAAAATAAGGACCAGAGAAGCTTCATGTGAAGTGCCATATCAACGTGAGCCAAAGACAGAAGGCCCAAACAACCCTCCACCCTAGGGCAGAGAGTCTGTCCCAACCAATTCAATGCCTCAGAATGCTATCACCGGAGCTCTAGAAAAAATCTCCACAGAGGGAATGCAACCTGCGCAGGATTCCCTTCGGGACAGGAAGCACCGAAAGAATGTTAACTGGAATAGAAGCCAAAACACTACGAATGAGCATGAGCCGACCTCCCATCATAAGGAATTTTTCCTTGAAGCCGTCAACCCTGTGGTGAACTCTATCTGCCAAACCATCAAAATATGCAGTACGAGGCCGATTACATTTGATAGGAGTACCTAAAAAGGTAATAAGGAAATCCCTGAAAGGGAAACCTAGCCAAGAAGAATTCGATTGCGTCTCTGCTGAGGTACCGAATCCGGAACCGAAAAACTGCTTTTATGTGGACTAACTGGTTGAACTGGCACAACCTCATACTCAGCCATCACTCTCTTGCCCCCTACTGGTGCAATTAGAATCATTAATAAACATGAGAAAATTGTATGCATAAAATAAGTGGGAGGGTCGACAAACCCTCATAGAACAAGAACAAGGCGGGACGCGACCTATATCTATAGCTCTATTCCATGATCAACTAAAAGCATCATGCGCAATAATGATCAAAGCCGGGGAAAGACGATCACATTGACCAAATCCCCAAGTCCCACTAAAATAACCGAACACATTACCTTAAAAATAGATTATGTAACAAGAATTAGACACACATGCCCTGATAAAGCAACATAAATGATCCTCAAAGCCAAAACACTGCAACACATCAATAAGGAAGTCCTTGTAGACACGATCATTAGCCTTCTACATGTCCAGCTTAACACCCACATTACCTCTCCTGATCTTCTTCGTAGCATCTAAGAGAAACTTCTGGGCAAGGACCACATTTGCATGAATCGACCATCCCAGAATAAAAAAGCCTACTTGGGAGAAATAATCTCAAGGAGCACCAGCCTCAAACAATCAAACATAACTCTAGAAATAATGTTGTACCAGAAATTACACAACTAGACGAACGAAGATCACCAAAAGAGCGAGGAATAGCCTAATTGGGAGAAAGCGACAATTTCACCCAAGTAAAATAATAATGCATAAAAGTCCTTGAAAAAGGATAACACCACAAAAAGCACATCAACCGCAATAATTTCCCAACAAGAATAGTAAAACTCACCAGTGAAGCCAATCGGGTCTTGAGAGGCCTCCTTACTCAAGGAAAACACAATTTAACGAATCTCTCATGAGAAGGAAACACAATAAGCATCTAATTTATCTGTACGGTGATCAGAGAGGGAACCGGACAAAGAAAGGATACCATGAAAGTACTGAACCGCAATAGGCCCAAAAAGCTGAGTATACGAGGAGTCACTCCCATCATTCAAGCGCGATTATAAAGACTGATATTGCAGGAGACACTCCCTGGTAGAGGCATGGAAGAAGGAAGTGTTTCAATCCCCCTCCCTCAACCACCTACCCTGGATTTATATAGAAGGAGAGACTCCTCATGATGATAAGCCTTTAGAAGAGCACCACGGGTCCTTTTAATCTCCTCCACTGTAGACACATCCCCTAACTGAATCCTCGTATGCAAAAAAAGCAAGCCATCTAGAGGAGAGCAAGTTTCTTGTTCCACATTTGTTCTCTTCCATCAGCAAAGTTGAGCTAGAAGGCACTTTAGCTTGTAGGAAAGCTTCACCATCGGGGCAACTCCCACATCCATCTCCCACTCTTCTGATGAACAAAGCCCCAAAAGACACCCCTAGCCAGATGAGTGACCAACTCCCACACCCATGATCAAAGACACCCCTAGCCAGATGAGTGACCAACACCATGAGGGACCTTTCTAGAAGGATCCCAAAAGAAACACTATCCATCCTGTAGTAAGTAATGGAGAGACCCTATAGCTTGTTACACTAGGTATAAGAGGACCCACATAAGACATCATCACCTAATCCTGTTGTATGCAAGGGAGAGTAAGAGAAGGATCTAAACGTGTACCTGCAATAGACAAGAAAAACTAACACAACACAAATATTAAGATTAAGAGAATAAGTGGATAAGGGTAAGAGTAAGTCAAGTCCGATATATGAGAGAGAGATATTATGAAGGGTGATATGCCAAAAGAGTCGAACCTCTATCACAGAAAAATCTTCCTATATGTACTAGTCTTAGGAAAACCGTTATGAGAAGTTATATAACCGCATGTGACGGTTATATAAATCCCTCGCACGTGTACGATCGACCACATATATATACTGGTGGTTAGCAAGTCTCTCACATAACTGACAAGGGTCGCACGCAAGTATAATTGTAGCTCGGACATGACGAGCCTTACACTAGCCTCCAATCAACTTACACCCCTTGAATCCCGTATTGTTTATGTGCGAGGGGACTCTGTATCAGAGCCTCCGTATGGATGAGAGGGAACATGATAATAAAGTATATAATGGTAATGGATTACCAATGAGTCTTATCAATGACTGCCATGTGGATAGCAGTTGATGTATCTAAATTGTACTATCTACATTATCCTCCTTTTGCGTGTGAAGCCACCTTCCAAATGGGATTCATTTGTAGTTGATACTTCATCCATCTCTCAAACACCTTCTTTAAATCCTTCAGAGGATCATCTTTTTTTCGCGACCTTATTACAAGGTCATCCATAAAACATTCAACTTCTTGATGCATCATATCATGGAATAATGCCATCATCGCACGTTGATAAGTTGCACCAGCATTCTTCAGACGAAAAGGCATAATTGTGTAGTAATACACTCCCATTGGTGTGATTAAGGCTGTCTTCTTTGCGTTTTTAGGATCCATCTTGATTTGGTTATATCAACTAAAGTCGTCCATGAAGCTAAACATTTGGTGACGTGCAGTTGAGTCAATCAAAAGATCAATACTTGGCGAAGGAAAGTTATCCTTTAGAAAAAATCGATTCAGATGTCTAAAATCGACACAAACTCGCAGCTTTCCATTCTACTTCACCACAGGTACAATGTTAGCGAGCCAAGTAGGGTGATACAGAGGTTTGATGAATTTTCCTTGAGTAGTTTCTCTATTTCCTCTTTAATATTCATTTCTATCTCAGGTTGAAACTTTCGTGGGCTCTTTTTGATTGGCTTCGCGTCTGGAATAACATCTAATTTCTGCATTCTGACCTTTGTATCCAATCTGAGCATTTCATCATATTACCATGCAAACACATCCGTTTACTCTATTAGTAATGATAGAAAACTTTCTTCTTCCTCTTGTCTATGGTCTGCAGACAAAAATACTGTCCTCTTCTTTTCCCCTTTGAACTCAAGGACACTTCTTTTATTTCTTGTTTATGTGGTTTGGGAGAATCTTCCATGCATTCTTAAGTTTTTTTCAATTTTCCATCAGTATTTCAACTGAAACATCCTCCATTTCCTAATCTTTTGTTTTCGAGCCTTTCCCACGGACATCTTCGGTCAAACAGAATGAATATTACCCCGCGCACCTTCATATGCGGTAATATTTTCTTCCGTTTCAATGATTTATTTTCCATTAGTGTCATGCTCGACTACCCTCTTTAAAGAGTAAATGTTCTTCTTGTGACATAGAACTCTTTACCATTCTTCTTTGACATATTGCTCTTCCTCCGGAGTTTCCCTCATCAAAATAACTCCTGCTGGCGACCGATCTTTAATTTCTCCCATTTTCGCAACGGTGTGGGATTACAAGGTGCTGGAATCTCTTAAATTCCCATTTCTATGAACTAAACAGCCTCTATCAATCGTGCCTCATTCAAGTTGAATGGATTCACCGAATCAGGGATATACACAACTCTGTTCTTCCGTATAGCTTTCATCATCTGATGCGACGTGGAGGGTACTCCATCGAAACGATGTATCCATGCGCGTCCAATAATCACGTGTTAAGTGGTATTCGCACTTATCACATGAAATTTGGCGGAGCATTTGATCTTTCCTATTTGGATTCCCAAAATAATCCATCCTACCATCATCTTTGGCTCGCTTCCAAACCCGAGCAAAGGGACAGTCATTTAACAATTTTCTTCTTGGCCAATACCAAGGTACTAACTGGTATCACGTTCTCTCCCGCAACTCAACCAAAAAAATCTCTCTTGAATTTGATCCCATTGACTATAGCTATCACATACAAAGGTCTATGATGGTTCGCATCTGTCTTCTTGAAATTTTCTGAAAATGACATTTCAGGCCATTTGATCGCACATCTTTTAGAACTTCTCCATTTGACACTAATAAATCTTCATTAAATCCTCTGTTACCTGTTGGAATAGATGCCCTAGAGGCAATCTAGTTTAGTATGAATTTGTATATGGCTGGAAAATTCATTTATTATTTATTGGATATTTAATATAATGAAGTCCTTAGATTTACAATTGTGTTGTTTATCTTAAATATCCCTAGTCAAGTATAATGATTAAATGGGACAATCATCTATAGACTAGTATGGGGTTGGATTGATATGGAGATATCATGATCCAACACATAGGTGTGCATTACGGAATGTTGCACTGGATTGACCCATCTCCGAGAAGGCTACATACACGTTATGTTGAGTCACAAGCGCTTCTCGCGGTACAATGGTATTGTCATCCTTAGACTTGAAGTCACTAGATATTCTAGTTGTGGATCATTGTGATCTTGGTAGCGTTAAACGCTACACCGTAACTGGGTAGTTATAAAGGCGTGTACTGGATACAATGAGAAGCAAGCTTAGAGATTGTAGTGGACGTAGAGAGGATTTGTCCCTCCCACATAACGGGAGAAAATATCCTAGGCCACTCGAGGGATAGTGCTTATAGAATGTCTGGCCAGACTCAAACAAATCAATATAGTATATTGATGTTATTTGCACGAATAAGGCTATTCCCATGGATCGAGAAACTATGGATCGGATATACGAGTGTGACTTGTATGTCTCGTGTTCAATCCGGATATAGAGACAACGGGATGAGACAATTACTTGTACAAAGGTTGTCAAGATGACTGTTCTATTAGTTGGCTAGAATGGATGTTTTGCTAGAAACCGCTCCATATTAGCAAATAGTTGCTACCAACTAGATAGAACCTATGGGGTCACACGCTATATAGAGTTGAACTAGATTTGGGAATTAATTAGAAGTATCACTTTGCAAACCCTTGCAAACTTAGTAGGGACTAATTTGCAAGGAAGGGACTAAATTGAATTCTAGTAGGACTAGAATAAGTCCTTTAGGTAGTTAACAAGGAGTTGTTGGACTATATAAAGGACCCTCCTTCCTTCTTTCCCATAACTTATGCTCATTAGTGAACATAACAAGAGGGGGAGAGAACAAAGGAGAGATAGCAAGCAACAAGGAGGGCCCGACGCCGCCCCTTGCCGCCGCCCTCGTCCCTGTCGGCCAAAAGAGGCCGAGACCCTCTTTTGGGTCTCGTTTTGCGTGATTCGTTCTTCCTCTTCCTATTCCGGGCTAGCACCAAGGAGTTTGGGAGATCTAGGATCAACTCTAGGCGTGGATCAACTATAGAGAACGTGACATTATTCGCGTTTGAAGTCATCAAGGAGAACCCAAAGGTGTGTTTATGATTTCTAACGTTTACTATCGTTATGTCTCTAGACTTGTGATCCTTGGAGGGTTTTGCATGGTTTATGTTTGATTATGCTTCCGTTGTGCGATCCATGAATCAAAACCCTACAGTGGTATCAGAGCCACAGGTCGTAGAGCATAAACGTGGTTTATGTGTTACGTTTTAGTTGTTTTACACCTTAATTTGATTGTTTATCGCGTAAAACAAAGACAAATCAAGCATGGGATGCAATTTTTCAAAATTTAATCAAAACAAGATCCAATTTTTGCATTGGATGCATGAATTGGTGAGTTTGAGAAATTTTAGGATCTTAGATCTAGGGTTTGGGCATCCTTGGGGTAGAAGGAGTTCTCCCAAAACAAGGAAACAACCAAACTTGGGCACCAAGCAAGGGAGTTGTTTTGGAAACAACTCCCATAAGGAGGTTCGGCCCCCCTAGGGACCGCCCCCTTGCTTGCCGCCAAAGCTTGGCCGCCCTAAGGGGCCGGGCGGCCCTAACCCGCAGGCCTAGCTTGCGGGTTTTGGGCCGGGCCGGCCCTAGGGCCTTGTGGCTCACTTTGTTGGGCCCGGGAAATTTGATTGTTGGGCCCATTGACCGTTTTAACCCTAGAAATCCTAAAATCAATTAAAATTGACCAAGCGCGTTAAAATTGGATTTTAACTGTTTATGTGCAAATCGCATGGTGATTGAATATGGCCTTAGGATGTGGTTTCATGTGGATGTTTAATTTTGTGGTTTGGTTTTACGGCCTGCGAGCTGATCAATTAATTTTAATAATTATTTAGGGTTTTATGGCCTGCGTGCCATTTTTTTTTCTCAACTTGTGAGATTTATTTTATTTAGTATAGATATTAGCTAGTGCTAGATAAAGTAGATTGTTAGCCAACATTGGAGAAAAGAAGCCCAAAGCCAAAGAAGCCACAAAATAAGGAGCATGGAGCATGGAGCATTCCACGAGACTATGAAGGATGGACCAAAAGATCAAGACGCATGGAGATGTGTTTGCTTTAGCATTCATAGATAATTCCATTGGCTTGTAATTATCTTAGTCTAGAAAAGGCCATATCCACATCACTTTTAATTTTTGTTTTGTGGTTGTTTATTTATTGTCTTATTACTTGCGTGGTTGGTGTATGGATGATGCATGCAATTAGGATAATAAGATAATTAGACAACCCGGATCTATTATTTGGAGTTGTGCCCAAACTCAAATAGATAGATTAGTTGATATTGATCAACAAAACAATTAAAGAATTGAATTTAAAATCCCTCAAAATTCAAATATTGTGTTTTCGCCTTCTCGTTATTTAAACACTCATTATCATCATTATTTATCAAGCTCGTGCGTGCCAAAGCATGGCGACTTGGTTCATAATGATGGAATGCGATGGCACGTAACAATGTGCAATTGTTTAATTAAGTGGTTGAACACAACTAGGCTATTAATTTGATTAAGAAACCTAGAGGCAATCAATTGGGATTATCTATATGGATGGATAAATAAGGAGTTATTTGCCCGATTGAACCAAGAGTTGCATATGGGATGCAATTGAAATTGTTCCTACATAAAGTAGTCAAATTATGGGTGACTTGCCAAAGCAAGCTCATAAGGAGATGAAAGATGGATCTTGGCCCACTAGAAAATATAAGGATATTTTCCGCATTAATATCTTGAGGGTTATTAATCCGTAGAAAAATAGTGGGAGCTATATTTAATAAACTAGCCATTATTAAATATAGTCAAAAATTCACAAATACTAAAACTTGCGTATTTTCATTTTGTAGAATTCCAAATGGAAAACAACTCATCGAGTTCACAACATTCCCTACGATCTGTCCTTGAGAAGGACAAGCTCTCTGGAACCAACTTTCTTGATTGGTACAGAAACTTGAGAACTGTTCTCAAGCAAGAGAAGAAACTGTACGCAATAGAGGAGCATGTTCCAGAAGGTCCAGAGAACCAAACACCTGCTGCCTTAAAGGCGTATCAGGAGCGTGTTGATGACGCTAATGATGCGGCCTGCCTTATGCTTTGCACCATGACTTCTGAGCTTCAGAAGCAACATGAAAACATGAATGCTGTCGATATGATCGAACATCTAAAGCAGCTCTTCCAAGAGCAGGCGAGGGTAGAGAGGTATGAGGTCTCAAAGGCACTGTTCAAATGTCATCTGGAAGAAGGGAACCCGGTGGGACCCCATGTACTCCGAATGATCGGGTACTTGGGGAATCTCGCCCGACTAGGGTTCCCGGTCGGCCAAGAGTTGGCAACCGATCTCGTGTTGCAATCGTTGCCCGAGAGTTGTGGACAGTTCATTATGAACTATAACATGAACGAGATCGTTAAACCACTTCCAGATTTGCTCAACATGTTGAGGACGGCTGAACAGAGCATCAACAAGGGTGAGGGCAAGGCCATAATGATGGTGCAGAAAGGAAAGGGCAAAAGGTTTGCCTCTTCCTCCAAGGGAAAAGGCAAGTCAGTTGCCAAGTCCAAGGAACCGACCCTTAAGCCTGTTGGTGGCATTGCCAAGGCCGTGACTAAGGGTGAGTGTCACTGGAGGAGGAACTGCCCAAAATATCTGGAGGACAAGAGGCTTGGAATAGTGATTCCACCATGATAACTCCATAATTGGAGTTATATTCTATTGTGATTACTTGTCGTTTCGCGTACTTTCCGATGCATTTATGGGTGTCTTAGGCCGAGTTTCGATAGTTTTGAGCATACTTGAGTATTTGGACTTCATGGTGTAATCCGGGCGTTTTATGCATGTTTTATGCTTTATTTGTCGCATTTGATCTTCCGGTATTTGTTCGTGTTGTGAATCTCAGGAACCGGAAGCGTGGAGTGCGGATATTGGAGCAGAAGCGAACTTCGGAAAGAAAGAAACTCAAGGAATGCATGAGAGAATAGAAGAAGAGGAGAAGCTAAGAGGAGAAAAAGACTTAGCCAAATTTTCAAGAGGTGGAAAGAAGCAACACACATGGAAGATCAAGGTGATCCTACAAGACAAAAGGTGATCCTATGATCACAAGATCAAGTACAAGACCACCAACGTGATCCTACAATCAAGTAAGGTGATCCTAGGATCACAAATTGTGATCCCAAGATCACATTAGTAGATCTGACGTGATTAGAAAAGGGGTAAAAAGTGTAATTTTTAAAAACTTGAAAGAAGTGACGTGATTTAACAAGGAGAACGACCGAGGGATTGGAGGACTCATCTATTCTACGCCATTGGAGAGCAAGGAGCATTCTTGGGAGCTTGGAGACCATCGTTTGATTCTCTATTTTCTTCCCCTCTCTAGTTTTTGTTTATGATCATTGAAACTTTGTACTTTGATCATGTGTTTTAGTAGCTAAACTCTCTATTCGGGATATCTCATAGGGAACTAGGGTTTGAACACCATATTTTGGTGATTTATGGATTATGCTTCATGTTTATTGACTTAATTGGATGTTTATGCTTAGTTATGCTTGATTCATATGCGTAATCCCATCTTTCATATTGTTTGGTGTCACAATAAGATTGATCTAGGTTATAATTATTAGAGGAATCAATAGTTATTGTTTGAACTTGAATCTTGCACTAGTCGTATCTAGGGTTGAGGAATCTTGCTAGTTAACTAGAACTAAGAGTTAATATCAAGATCATAATGCATATTTAAACTTAAGTAGGCTAGAGGAATCAGGTACAAGAGTTTAAATATAGACTTTGGTTGAGGAATCTTCAAAGTAAAATTGCTCGTTTGGCTAAGTAGAAAATATCCGTGTCGCATGAACGTAAATCATAAGTGGTGTGAATTCCCTAGTGAACCCGTAGAGATATCCTGACTTGTCCACTTATTAAGTAACTTCCGTAATCATTCTTTGTTAATCGTGAGATTATTCAACCGATTAATTGAGACAGTTGTCTTTTATTTTAAGTAGAATTAGAAAACCAAATCATTGCGCCTTGCCCACACAAGGTTAAGAACTAATAGCTAATTTACAAAGAAGTCTCTTGGGATTCGACAATCCGGACTTTTCCGATTATTACTGCACCGACAGCAATACACTTGTGGTTTGGACGTGTCACACCACCACCAGATATTTTTGTTGTAGATGTCAATTTAACTGTCTCTACATCATGGGTATTAGATACTGGATGTGGATCTCATATTTGTCGAAATATGCAGGATCTAAAGAGAAGTAAAAGATTGGCTAAAGGGGAGGTAGATCTGCGCGTTGGGAATGGAGCAAAGGTTGCTGCGTTGGCCATAGGCGTGTGCGAGCTATCTCTGCCTTCAGGATTAGTTTTAGAATTAAATAATTGCTATTTTGTGCCTGCTATGAGCAGAGACATTATTTCTATTTCTTGTTTGGACAAGGATGGTTTTATTATTTCAATAAAGAACAATTGTTGTTCCTTTTATTTGAATAATATTCACTATTTTAGTGCGCAATTATTTAATGGACTTTATGTCCTTGATCTAAGCAATCATGTCTACAACATTAATACCAAGCGGATTAAAATAAATGATTTAAATCCTGCTTATTTATGGCACTGTCGTTTAGGCCACATAAACGAGAAACGTGTATCTAGACTCCATAAGGATGGATTACTAGACTCATTTGATTTTGAATCATATGAGACATGTGAGGCTTGTTTATTGGGAAAAATGACAAAGTCCCCTTTCAATAAGAAAGGTGAGAGGACTAGTGAGCAATTGGCGCTCATACATACTGATGTGTGTGGGCCATTTGCCACGCCTGCCAGGGGTGGTTATGTCTACTTCATTACATTTACTGATGATTACAGTAGATATGGATTTATGTACCTTATGAGGGCAAAATCCGAATCCTTTGAAGTGTTCAAGGAATTCAAGAATGAAGTAGAGAAGCAACTTGGCAAAAGTATAAAGGCTCTACGATCGGATCGTGGAGGAGAATACCTGAGCCAAGAGTTTGACGACTATCTTAGAGAGTGTGGGATCGTGTCCCAACTCACTCCACCCGGAACGCCACAATGGAATGGCGTGTCCGAGAGGAGGAATCGAACCCTATTGGATAGGGTTCGATCTATGATGTGTCAAACCGATCTTCCATTATCATTTTGGGGCTACGCTCTATTAAGCGCAGCTTTCACCATTAACCGTGTTCCATCTAAATCAGTCATGAAGACACCAAATGAGATGTGGAGTGGGAGGCGTCCCACACTGTCGTTCATGAGGATTTGGGGCTGCGATGTCTATGTAAAACGTTTACAATCAGACAAGCTAGGGCCTAAATCGGATAAGTGTAAGTTTGTGGGGTACCCTAAGGAAACTAAGGGATACTACTTCTACAATCCAACCGAGAAAAAAGTGTTTGTTGCTCGGACCGGCGTGTTTTTAGAAAGAGAATTTGTCTCCAAAGAAGCAAGTGGGAGGAATGTAGAACTTGAAGAAGTTCAAGAACCACAAATCACTGAACCGATTATGGAACATGAACAGGAACCACAAGCAGTTGTGGAGCCACCTGTTCAGGTAACACAAGAGCTTCGTAGATCTAGTAGAGTGCGCCAGGAACCCGAGAGGTATGGACTTCTCGTGACCGATTCCGGTGACACAATGCTCATAGATGATGAGCCTACTACCTATGAGGAGGCCATGAATGGCCCAGAATGTCAGAAGTGGCTGGAAGCCATGAGATCCGAGATGAATCCATGTATACCAACAAAGTATGGACTTTGGTGGAACCACCCGATGGGGCGCGGCCCATAGGGTGCAAGTGGGTCTTCAAGAAGAAGATCGACATGGATGGTAATGTGATTACCTATAAGGGCCGATTGGTGGCTAAAGGATTCAGACAGATTCATGGTATTGACTATGATGAAACCTTTTCACCAGTCGCTATGACCAAATCCATCCGAATCCTACTTGCGATTTCAGCATACCACGACTATGAGATTTGGCAGATGGATGTCCAAAAAGCATTCCTTTATGGGAATCTCCTCGAGGACGTGTATATGATACAGCCGGAGGGTTTTGAAGATCCAAAGCAAGCCAACAAAGTCTGTAAGCTGCAACGGTCCATTTATGGATTGAAGCAAGCTTCTAGGAGTTGGAATCGACGTTTTGATGAAGTGGTCAAAGAGTTTGGCTTCATCAGAAACGAAGATGAGTCTTGTGTCTACAAGAAGGTTAGTGGGAGCTCTGTAGCTTTTCTGGTCTTGTATGTGGATGACATACTACTCATTGGAAACGACATTCCCATGCTACAATCTGTGAAAGATTGGCTAGGAAAGTGTTTCCCAATGAAGGACTTAGGGGAAGCAGCCTATATACTCAGTATAAAGATCTATAGAGATAGATCTAAGAGGTTTCTAGGCCTAAGTCAAAGTACATATATTGACAAGGTGTTGAAGCGGTTCAACATGCAAGACTCCAAGAAGGGATTCTTGCCCATGTCACATGGAATCACTCTTTCGAAGAGTGGTTGTCCTTCCAATGAGATTGAGAAGGAACGCATGAGTAGGATTCCCTATGCCTCGGCCATAGGATCTATCATGTACGCCATGTTATGTACTAGACCAGATGTGTCATATGCCTTGAGTATGACAAGCAGATACCAATCCAATCCGGGTGAGAGTCACTGGATTGCAGTCAAGAACATCCTAAAGTACTTGAGAAGAACTAAGGATGCTTTCTTGATATTTGGCGGTGAGGAAGAGTTACGTGTAAGGGGTTACACTGATGCAAGCTTCCAAACCGACAGAGATGACTATAGATCACAATCGGGATATGTGTTTTGCCTAAATGGAGCAGCGGTGAGCTGGAAAAGTTCCAAGCAAGACACGGTAGCTGATTCTACAACAGAGGCTGAGTACATTGCTGCAAATGAGGCAGCAAAGGAGGCTGTTTGGATCAGAAAGTTTGTTTCTGAACTTGGTGTGGTCCCTAGTATAGTGGATCCAGTGGAGTTGTTCTATGACAACACTGGGGCGATCGCGCAATCAAAGGAACCCAGATCGCACCAGAAGTCCAAGCACGTGCTCAGGAAGTTTCATCTGATTCAAGATATTATCGATAGAGGAGACGTTCGAATATGCAAGATTCCTACAAATGATAATCTGTCAGACCCGCTTACAAAGCCTCTCACGCAGTGGAAGCATGAAGGGCACACTAGGAGTATGGGTATACGAGATGCGCCAGATTGGCTCTAGTGCAAGTGGGAGACTGTTGGAATAGATGCCCAAGAGGCAATCTAGTTTAGTAGGAATTTGTATATGGCTAGAAAATTCATTTATTATTTATTGGATATTTAATATAATGAAGTCCTTAGATTTACAATTGTGTTGTTTATCTTAAATATCCCTAGTCAAGTATAATGAATAAATGGGACAATCATCTATAGACTAGTATGGGGTTGGATTGATATATCATGATCCAACACATAGGTGTGCATTACGGAATGTTGCACTGGATTGACCCATCTCCGAGAAGGCTACATACACGTTATGTTGAGTCACAAGCGCTTCTCGCGGTACAATGGTATTGTCATCCTTAGACTTGAAGTCACTAGATATTCTAGTTGTGGATCATTGTGATCTTGGTAGCGTTAAACGCTACACCGTAAGTGGGTAGTTATAAAGGCGTGTACTAGATACAATGAGAAGCAAGCTTAGAGATCGTAGTGGACGTAGAGAGGATTTGTCCCTCCCATATAACGGGAGCAAATATCCTAGGCCACTCGAGGGATAGTGCTTATAGAATGTCTGGCCAGACTCAAATAAATCAATATAGGATATTGATGTTATTTGCACGAATAAGGCTATTCCCATGGATCGAGAAACTATGGATTGGATATACGAGTGTGACTTGTATGTCTCGTGTTCAATCCGGATATAGAGACAAAGGGATGAGACAATTACTTGTACAAAGGTTGTCAACATGACTATTCTATTAGTTGGCTAGAATGGATGTTTTGCTAGAAACCGCTCCATATTAGCAAATAGTTGCTACCAACTAGATAGAACCTATGGGGTCACACGCTATATAGAGTTGAACTAGATTTGGGAATTAATTAATTGGATTAATTAATTAGAAGGATCACTTTGCAAACCCTTGAAAACTTAGTAGGGACTAATTTGCAAGGAAGGGACTAAATTGAATTCTAGTAGGACTAGAATAAGTCCTTTAGGTAGTTAACAAGGAGTTGTTGGACTATATAAAGGACCCTCCTTCCTTCCTTCCCACAACTTATGCTCATTAGTGAACATAACAAGAGTGGGAGAGAACAAAGGAGAGAGAGCAAGCAACAAGGAGGGCCCGACGCCGCCCCTTGCCGCCGCCCTCGCCCCCGTCGGCCAAAAGAGGCCGAGACCCTCTTTTGGGTCTCGTTCTGCGTGATTCGTTCTTCCTCTTCCTATTCCGGGCTAGCACCAAGGAATTTGGGAGATCTAGGATCAACTCTAGGCGTGGATCAACTATAGAGAACGTGACATTATTCGCGTTTGAAGTCATCAAGGAGAACCCAAAGGTGTGTTTATGATTTCTAACCTTTACTATCGTTATGTCTCTAGACTTGTGATCCTTGGAGGGTTTTGCATGGTTTATGTTTGATTATGCTTCCGTTGTGCGATCCATGAATCAAAACCCTACAGTGGTATCAGAGCCACAGGTCGTAGAGCATAAACGTGGTTTATGTGTTACGTTTTAGTTGTTTTACACCTTAATTTGATTGTTTATTGCGTAAAACAAAGACAAATCAAGCATGGGATGCAATTTGTCAACAATTAATCAAAACAAGATCCAATTTTTGCATTGGATGCATGAATTGGTGACTTTGAGAAATTTTAGGATCTTAGATCTAGGGTTTGGGCATCCTTGGGGTAGAAGGTGTTCTCACAAAACAAGGAAACAACCAAACTTGGGAACCGAGCAAGGGAGTTGTTTTGGAAACAACTCCCATAAGGAGGTTCGGCCCCCCTAGGGACCGCCCCCTTGCTTGCCGCCCAAGCTTGGCCGCCCTAAGGGGCCGGGCGGCCCTAACCCGCGGGCCTAGCTTGCGGGTTTTGGGCCGGGCCGGCCCTAGGGCCTTTTGGTTCACTTTGTTGGGCCCGGGCAATTTGATTGTTGGGCCCATGGACCGTTTTAACCCTAGAAATCCTAAAATCAATTAAAATTGACCAAGCGCGTTAAAATTGGATTTTAACTGTTTATGTGCAAATCGCATGGTGATTGGATATGGCCTTAGGATGTGGTTTGATGTGGATGTTTAATTTTGTGGTTTGGTTTTACGGCCTGCGAGCTGATCAATTAATTGTTATAATTAATTAGGGTTTTATGGCCTGCGTGCCATTTTTTTTTCTCAACTTGTGAGATTTATTTTATTTAGTATAGATATTAGCTAGTGCTAGATAAAGTAGATTGTTAGCCAAGATTGGAGAAAAGAAGCCCAAAGCCAAAGAAGCCACAAAATAAGGAGCATGGAGCATGGAGCATTCCACGAGACTATGAAGGATGGACCAAAAGATCAAGACGCATGGAGATGTGTTTGCTTTAGGGTTCATAGATAATTCCATTGGCTTGGAATTATCTTAGTCTAGAAAAGGCCATATCCAAATCACATTTAATTTTTGTTTTGTGGTTGTTTATTTATTGTCTTATTACTTGCGTGGTTGGTGTATGGATGATGCATGCAATTAGGATAATAAGATAATTAGACAACCCGGATCTATTATTTGGAGTTGTGCCCAAACTCAAATAGATAGATTAGTTGATATTGATCAACAAAACAATTAAGGAATTGAATTTAAAATCCCTCAAAATTCAAATATTGTGTTTTTGCCTTCTCGTTATTTAAACACTCATTATCATCATTATTTATCAAGCTTGTGCGTGCCAAAGCATGGCGACTTGGTTCATAATGATGGAATGCGATGGCACGTAACAATGTGCAATTGTTTAAATAAGAGGTTGAGCACAACTAGGCTATTAATTTGATTAAGAAACCTAGAGGCAATCAATTGGGATTATCCATATGGATGGATAAATAAGGAGTTATTTGCCCGATTGAACCAAGAGTTGCATATGGGATGCAATTGGAATTGTTCCTACCTAAAGTAGTCAAATTATGGGCGACTTGCCAAAGCAAGCTCATAAGGAGATGAAAGATGGATCTTGGCCCACTAGAAAATATAAGGATATTTTCCGCATTAATATCTTGAGGGTTATTAATCCGTAGAAAAATAGTGGGAGCTATATTTAATAAACTAGCCATTATTAAATATAGTCAAAAAAAATTCACAAATACTAAAACTTGCGTATTTTCCTTTTGTAGAATTCCAAATGGCAAACAACTCATCGAGTTCACAACATTCCCTACGATCTGTCCTTGAGAAGGACAAGCTCTCTGGAACCAACTTTCTTGATTGGTACAGAAACTTGAGAATTGTTCTCAAGCAAGAGAAGAAACTGTACGCAATAAAGGAGCATGTTCCAGAAGGTCCAGAGAACCAAACACCTGCTGCCTTAAAGGCGTATCAGAAGCGTGTTGATGACGCTAATGATGCGGCCTGCCTTATGCTTTGCACCATGACTTCTGAGCTTCAGAAGCAACACGAAAACATGAATGTTGTCGATATGATCGAACATCTAAAGCAGCTCTTCCAAGAGCAGGAGAGGGTAGAAAGGTATGAGGTCTCAAAGGCACTGTTCAAATGTCATCTGGCAGAAGGGAACCCGGTGGGACCCCATGTACTCTGAATGATCGGGTACTTGGAGAATCTCGCCCGACTAGGGTTCCCGGTCGGCCAAGAGTTGGCAACCGATCTCGTGTTGCAATCGTTGCCCAAGAGTTATGGATAGTTCATTATGAACTATAAGATGAACGAGATCGTTAAACCACTGCCAGATTTGCTCAACATGTTGAGGACGGCTGAACAGAGCATCAACAAGGGTAAGGGCAAGGCCATAATGATGGTGCAGAAAGGAAAGGGCAAAACGTTTGCCTCTTCCTCCAAGGGCAAAGGCAAGTCAGTTGCCAAGTCCAAGGAACCGGCCCTTAAGCATGTTGGTGGCATTGCCAAGGCCGTGACTAAGGGTGAGTGTCACTACTGTAGTCAGCCTGGACACTGGAGGAGGAACTGCCCAAAATATCTGGAGGACAAGAGGCTTGGAATAGTGATTCCACCACCACCAGGTATTTTTGTTGTAGATGTCAATTTAACTGTCTCTACATCATGGGTATTAGATACTAGATGTGGATCTCATATTTGTCGAAATATGCAGGATCTAAAGAGAAGTAAAAGATTGGCTAAAGGGGAGGTAGATCTGTGCGTTGGGAATGGAGCAAAGGTTGCTGCGTTGGCCATAGGCGTGTGCGAGCTATCTCTGCCTTCAGGATTAGTTTTAGAATTAAATAATTGCTATTTTGTGCCTGCTATGAG
Source organism: Linanthus parryae (assembly GCA_023055425.1). Lineage (NCBI taxonomy): Eukaryota > Viridiplantae > Streptophyta > Magnoliopsida > Ericales > Polemoniaceae > Linanthus > Linanthus parryae. The sequence goes on along the minus strand of JALGPY010000011.1, from coordinate 24,658,605 downwards.
CAGAAACATTATTTATATTTCTTGTTTGGACAAGGATGGTTTTATTATTTCAATAAAGAACAATTGTTATTCCTTTTATTTGAATAATATTCACTATTTTAGTGCGCAATTATTGAATGGACTTTATGTCCTTGATCTAAGCAATCCTGTCTACAACATTAACACCAAGCGGATTAAAATAAATGATTTAAATCTTACTTATTTATGGCACTGTCGTTTAGGCCACATAAACGAGAAACGTGTATCTAGACTCCATAAGGATGGATTACTAGACTCATTTGATTTTGAATCATATGAGACATGTGAGGCTTGTTTATTGGGAAAAATGACAAAGTCCCCTTTCAATAAGAAAGGTGAGAGGACTAGTGAGCAATTGGCGCTCATACATACTGATGTGTGTGGGCCATTTGCCACGCCTGCCAGGGGTGGTTATGTCTACTTCATTACATTTACTGATGATTACAGTAGATATGGATTTGTGTACCTTATGAGGGCAAAATCCGAATCCTTTGAAGTGTTCAAGGAATTCAAGAATGAAGTAGAGAAGCAACTTGGCAAAAGTATAAAGGCTCTACGATCGGATCGTGGAGGAGAATACCTGAGCCAAGAGTTTGAAGACTATCTTAGAGAGTGTGGGATCGTGTCCCGACTCACTCCACCCGGAACGCCACAATGGAATGGCGTGTCCGAGAGGAGGAATCGAACCCTATTGGATAGGGTTCGATCTATGATGTGTCAAACCGATCTTCCATTATCATTTTGGGGCTACGCTCTATTAAGTGCAGCTTTCACCATTAACCGTGTTCCATCTAAATCAGTCATGAAGACACCATATGAGATGTGGAGTGGGAGGCGTCCCACACTGTCGTTCATGAGGATTTGGGGCTGCGATGTCTATGTAAAACGTTTACAATCAGACAAGCTAGGGCCTAAATCGGATAAGTGTAAGTTTGTGGGGTACCCTAAGGAAACTAAGGGATACTACTTCTACAATCCAACCGAGAACAAAGTGTTTGTTGCTCGGACCGGCGTGTTTCTAGAAAGAGAATTTGTCTCCAAAGAAGCAAGTGGGAGGAATGTAGAACTTGAAGAAGTTCAAGAACCACAAATCACTGAACCGATTATGGAACATGAACAGGAACCACAAGCAGTTGTGGAGCCACCTGTTCAGGTAACACAAGAGCTTCGTAGATCTAGTAGAGTGCGCCAGGAACCCGAGAGGTATGGACTTCTCGTGACCGATTCCGGTGACACAATGCTCATAGATGATGAGCCTACTACGTATGAGGAGGCCATGAATGGCCCAGACTCTCAGAAGTGGCTGGAAGCCATGAGATCCGAGATGGAATCCATGTATACCAACAAAGTATGGACTTTGGTGGAACCACCCGATGGGGCGCGGCCCATAGGGTGAAAGTGGGTCTTCAAGAAGAAGATAGACATGGATGGTAATGTGATTACCTATAAGGGCCGATTGGTGGCTAAAGGATTCAGACAGATTCATGGTATTGACTATGATGAAACCTTTTCACCAGTCGCTATAACCAAATCCATCCGAATCCTACTTGCGATTGCAGCATACCACGACTAGGAGATTTGGCAGAAGGATGTCAAAACAGCATTCCTTTATGGGAATCTCCTCGAGGACGTGTATATGATACAGCCGGAAGGTTTTGAAGATCCAAAGCAAGCCAACAAAGTCTGTAAGCTGCAACGGTCCATTTATGGATTGAAGCAAGCTTCTAGGAGTTGGAATCGACGTTTTGATGAAGTGGTCAAAGAGTTTGGCTTCATCAGAAACGAAGATGAGTCTTGTGTCTACAAGAAGGTTAGTGGGAGCTCTGTAGCTTTTCTGGTCTTGTATGTGGATGACATACTACTTATTGGAAACGACATTCCCATGCTACAATCTGTGAAAGATTGGCTAGGAAAGTGTTTCTCAATGAAGGACTTAGGGGAAGCAGCCTATATACTCGGTATAAAGATCTATAGAGATAGATCTAAGAGGTTGCTAGGCCTAAGTCAAAGTATATATATTGACAAGGTGTTGAAGTGGTTCAACATGCAAGACTCTAAGAAGGGATTCTTGCCCATGTCACATGGAATCACTCTTTCGAAGAGTGGTTTTCCTTCCAATGAGATTGAGAAGGAACGCTTGAGTAGGATTCCCTATGCCTCGGCCATAGGATCTATCATGTACGCCATGTTATGTACTAGACCAGATGTGTCATATGCCTTGAGTATGACAAGCAGATACCAATCCAATCCGGGTGAGAGTCACTGGATTGCAGTCAAGAACATCCTAAAGTACTTGAGAAGAACTAAGGATGCTTTCTTGATATTTGGCGGTGAGGAAGAGTTGCGTGTAAGGGGTTACACTAATGCAAGCTTCCAAACCGACAGAGATGACTATAGATCACAATCGGGATATGTGTTTTGCCTAAATGGAGCAGCGGTGAGCTGGAAAAGTTCCAAGCAAGAGACGGTAGCTGATTCTACAACAGAGGCTGAGTACATTGCTGTAAATGGGGCAGCAAAGGAGGCTGTTTGGATCAGAAAGTTTGTTTCGGAACTTGGTGTGGTCCCTAGTATTGCGGATCCAGTGGAGTTGTTCTGTGACAACCTTGGGGCGATCGCGCAATCAAAGGAACCCAGATCGCACCAGAAGTCCAAGCACGTGCTCAGGAAGTTTCATCTAATTCGAGATATTATCGATAGAGGAGACGTTCGGATATGCAAGATTCCTACAGATGATAATCTGTCAGACCCGCTTACAAATCCTCTCACGCAGTGGAAGCATGAAGGGCACACTAGGAGTATGGGCATACGAGATGCGCCAGATTGGCTCTAGTGCAAGTGGGAGACTGTTGGAATAGATGCCCTAGAGGCAATCTAGTTTAGTATGAATTTGTATATGGCTAGAAAATTCATTTATTATTTATTGGATATTTAATATAATGAAGTCCTTAGATTTACAATTGTGTTGTTTATCTTAAATATCCCTAGTCAAGTATAACGATTAAATGGGACAATCATCTATAGACTAGTATGGGGTTGGATTGATATGGAGATATCATGATCCAACACATAGGTGTGCATTACGGAATGATGCACTGGATTGACCCATCTCCGAGAAGGCTACATACACGTTATGTTGAGTCACAAGCGCTTCTCGCAGTACAATGGTATTGTCATCCTTAGACTTGAAGTCACTAGATATTCTAGTTGTGGATCATTGTGATCTTGGTAGCGTTAAACGCTACACCGTAACTGGGTAGTTATAAAGGTGTGTACTGGATACAATGAGAAGCAAGCTTAGAGATCGTAGTGGACGTAGAGAGTATTTGTCCCTCCCACATAACGGGAGCAAATATCGTAGGCATCTCGAGGGATAGAGCTTATAGAATGTCTGGCCAGACTCAAATAAATCAATATAGGATATTGATGTTATTTGCAAGAATAAGGCTATTCCCATGGATCGAGAAACTATGGATTGGATATACGAGTGTTACTTGTATGTCTCGTGTTCAATCCGGATATAGAGACAAAGGGATGAGACAATTACTTGTACAAAGGTTGTCAAGATGACTATTCTATTACTTGGCTAGAATGGATGTTTTGCTAGAAACCGCTCCATATTAGCAAATAGTTGCTACCAACTAGATAGAACCTATGGGGTCACACGCTATATAGAGTTGAACTAGATTTGGGAATTAATTAATTGGATTAAGTAATTAGAAGGATCACTTTGCAAACCCTTGCAAACTTAGTAGGGACTAATTTGCAAGGAAGGGACTAAATTGAATTCTAGTTGGACTAGAATAAGTCCTTTAGGTAGTTAACAAGGAGTTGTTGGACTATATAAAGGACCCTCCTTCCTTCTTTCCCACAACTTATGCTCATTAGTGAACATAACAAGAGTGGGAGAGAACAAAGGAGAGAGAGCAAGAAACAAGGAGGGCCCGACGCCGCCCCTTGCCGCCGCCCTCGTCCCCGTCAGCCAAAAGAGGCTGAGACCCTCTTTTGGGTCTCGTTTTGCGTGATTCGTTCTTCCTCTTCCTATTCCGGGCTAGCACCAAGTAGTTTGGGAGATCTAGGATCAATTCTAGACGTGGATCAACTATAGAGAACGTGACATTATTTGCGTTTGAAGTCATCAAGGAGAACCCAAAGGTGTGTTTATGATTTCTAACCTTTAATATCGTTATGTCTCTAGACTTGTGATCCTTGGAGGGTTTTGCATGGTTTATGTTTGATTATGCTTCCGTTGTGCGATCCATGAATCAAAACCCTACAAACACTTCAGTTTTCTACACTCTACCGTAGGATGTGAAACTTTCCCATGGCATTCACACCAATTTGGGTCCCTTAACTAATCTCCAGTAAGGGCATTTTCTAGTGCGGGTAACACTCCATCTTTTCGCCATTGCTTGCAAGGCTTGGTTATTTTGCCAATGGAACATGGTAGGGGTGAAGCTTCTTTTGGTGGACCACTCTAAGTTTCTGCGATATCAGAACATAGACTTTAACATCGCGTCCTCTCTTGTAACTAAATCGGCCAATTTTGAAACTAGAGCATGTCCGCAAGAATTTTAACTTTTATTTCTCCATTATCGGCTCCATGTTTCTTGTATACTCGATCAGCTTCGAGAAAGTTGGCATCTGCAGGTTGATTACCATGGCCTTCTACTCATCTCGCATTCCTTGTAAGCAAAATTCCACCAGACGACTCTCTTCGACTTCGTCTATGCACTCAAGTGACTTTGTTAAAACTTTCTTATTAAACGCGACTCCCTATTTGTCGTGTTTTTGATGCTTTCAGGATAGGTGGATCGTCGTCACTTTCTCTTCCACTTGAAAGAACTTGGTATCAAATTTTTCACCACGTGGTGCGAATGGATCCCGCTTATAGTGATATGTACCATTTATACGCGACATGTCCCGAGGATTTGGGAAACTCGCGCCATGTGGACCCATCAGATCCACCAAATGCATGACATGTTCTTTTGAGTTACCATTAACCTCGTCGAACTCTTCCCACTTTGGCTCATATAAAGGTAGATGGTTAGCATGTCTCTCAAATAACTGACAAGGCTCGCACACGATTATAACTGTAGCTCGCGCGCGACGCGCCTTACTGTAGCCTACAAGCCACTTAGACCCCTTGAACCGCTTATGGTGTATGTGCTAGGAGACCCTGTATCATAGCCCCTATATGGATAAGTGGGAACATGACTAAAAAGTATATAATGGTAATGGAGTACCAATGAGTCTTACCAATGACAACCACGTGGATAGCGGTTCATGTATTGAAATTACACTATCTACATTAGCCCCCTTTTGTGCGTGAAACCACCTTCCAAATAGGATTTGAGCACAAAAAATATAAACACGTGCATTCCACGTAGTAATTCAAATGCTGAGAAACCCTAGCCCCCTGTAACCCATCATTGCCTAGGTATCGTAGAGTCGTGCGTACCCTTTAATAGGATTTTGGGTATGATGTGTGTAAAACCCACATTCACACGATTTCGAAGGTTACCGAGGCCAGAATCACCTGAAAGGTCGTGTGATCTCAAGATACTCCTCATAAAGAGTTAGAACTTCATTGTTGTATACCATTCTTGCTATCTGAGCTTATGTGCAGAGAGAAAGAAAATCAATTACAAATCCAAGAATTTAATCAACTTTTCCTCACTCTAAATCGCCTCTTCATAGCTATTTAAAAAAATCAAGGTTATAGATTAGCTTTACCAATCTTTCTTTCAATACTATCATGCATGATGTTCTTCCCCAAAATCAAATACATATTCTCATTAGATTTAATGGATCTCTTCTGAATATTGCTTTTTCTTCTCGTAATTGCATATATTATTGATAATATATGATAAATCAGAAGCTCTTTTGTGTCAATATGTGGATATATACAAAGAGAAGGAGCTTTGGCTCCTTGGTGATGAAAGCCAGAAACACAAGTGTCAAATCTTCAAAGCTTTGAGACACTATTGGTTGCCTTATATATTCTTAACTTTGTTATATCTTGCAGGTATATAAGTTGGTTTTGGAATGATTCTATCATTCTCTATAATGTTCTAAAAATTCTATGGAATCATGTTTTGATTGGTACAACACAATGTATAGGTCTGAGTTGGATTGGGAATCCAAGCTCTCTATGATAAATTAGCAATCAAAGCTTCAAAGCTTTGAGAGTTTCAGAATGTTGTTTGCTGCTAAGTTTATCTAACCTGATACGTGTATGCAGGACAATATTCATTTCGTTTTATAATGTGCTATGTTCTTATACTAGTCTATTATACTTGTTCTATAATGGTAATTTGGTCTATCCATTTTATTGCATGTATAAACTGTTTTTATTATCAGACAAGACTTAGCCTAGTTTATTCATGAACTGTTAGCATAATGTTAATCAGATCTTGATGCTAGTTTGTCTGGATATTGTTTGATCTTGTTTGTTGAGTGTATGCAGGGGTATTGGGCGTTCCAACATCCATAAAGATATCAAATAGCTATCCAAGCATAGTTGTTGAAAGAAGCATATCAAGGGAGAGGATTTTAGGCATCCAGCTCCTAAAATCTCTCAGGTTGTTGCAGGCTATTATTTAAGAGATCAGTACTTTGAATTTCAAATTGAGACACACAAGGAGATACTAATCAACGTGAGAATTGAAGAGTGCTACAAACAGGAGAGATCAGATCATTAAAGTCTTCAAATTCATCAGGCCATTAACACTGCAAAAGCAAGATCATTTATCAGAGATTGAAGAACACTTCAAAGCTTTATTGCATATTTCTATTCTGTGTTCTTCACGCTTTTACAAAACTTGTATTATCATTTTGTGTTCTTAAACCTCACAAACATGGAAGTCTAATTGTTCAAGTGAACAACAAAGAGGTTCTTATCGTTTCAACAGGTTGTAGCTGGAACTAGATATGTTGGGAACCACAAGATGTATAGGTGAAAGGTAGCTCACTTAGGCTTGAGATCAACGGCTAAATCTGGGTGATTAATAGGAAGTTGTGTTAGAATCCTGGAGGGATAAGATCCCTCTGGCAGAAACTAGGTCCAATTGTGACTGAACTCTGTAAAATCATTGTGTTCTTGCTGCTTACTTTTATTATCTTGTCATTCCAGTCTAAACAGGAAGTTCCAAAGGTTTGAAGTTTTCCAAATCTCAAAGCTTTGAAGCCTCTGTGTTCTGCAGTTATATCTCTATTTTCTCAAATCTTTTTCAAAGCTTTGGGATATCAACTGCATACTTTCTCCAATTTTTAAAAGACTGTTTTTTAGCAAAAGTAAACATACTCTATTCAACCCCCCTTTTCTAGAGTATCTAGATCCTTCTGTTATACTTACATTACAAACTTTCAATTGGTATCAGAGCTTCGGGTCACTGTCTAAGAATATAACAATCTTTTGACAATGAGTAATGTAGGTGATGGAGGATTCTCACGGGGAAGAGAAGCTAATCGACCTCAACTTTTCTATGGTGATAATTTTGTGCATTGGAAGGCATTGATGAAAATGTTCATCAATGACCAAGACATGGAACTATGGTCTATTGTTGTGAATGGGCCAAACTTGTTCTATACTACTACCAATGGAGTAAGAACTGTCAAACCAGATGAAGATCTCTGAGTAACTGAGCTAGAAAAGGTATAAAAGAATTACAAAGCTTTGAACTTATTATATTGTGCTCTTAGTGTAGATGAGTCTAACAACATATCGAACTGCAAGAATGCAAAAGAGATATGGGATAAGCTAACTGTTACTTATGAAGGAACGAAGTCAAGCAGACAAAGATCAATAGTCTTTTGATACATTATGAACTATTTAAGATGAATTCTGATGAATCCATCAAAGATATGTTCAAAAGGTTTACAGATATTGTGAATAAATTGGAAACCCTGGGAAAAGTTTTCTCAAATGACGAGAAGGTCAGGAAGATTATCAGAAGTTTGCCTAAGGCTAAATGGGATCCTAAAGCAACTGCAATTGAGGAGGTTCAGGACTTAAGCATCTTGGAACTTGTTGATCTTCAAGGAAAACTGCTGACTCATGAGATCTCCATGAAGGATGTAGATGGTGACATGAGTGACAACATGAAGAACATGGCACCCAAGGCGAAGGACAATGAAAAATCTCAAACCCCTGAACAGGAGGATGATGATGATGATGAAGAAGCCTTAGCCTTTATTTCCAAAGGCTTGGCCAGAATTCTGAAGAAAAAGAGAAACTTTGGAAACAATGACTATAACAAAGAAAAATTCAGATCCTCAACCAGCGAGGATCAAAAAGGTAAATATTCTTCACATTCATATAAACCTAAAGTTATGAATTGCTATGAATGTGGAGATGCAGATCATCTGGTAAGAGATTTCCCTCAAAGAAAAAAAGCAGGTAATTTCCTAAGAAGGAAAATGAAAATATAAGAAATAAGGCATTGGTAGCCTCATGGAGTGATTCAGACTCTTCAGACTCAGATTCAAATGAAGAGCAAGCCAATCTCTGTTTGATGGCTGGACATCAAGAAGATCACTCTACAGAGAAGTCAACTGAAGATATGGTAAAGAATCTTTTATCTAGTCCTTCTGATGTTTTACCTGAAATCCTCAGAAGCATGTTTTTGACTGACGAAAGTTACAGAAATGAGATTGATTCCCTGAAAGTAAAGGTTCATGAAAAAGAAAAAAAAAATTAAGTTTAGTTTTTCAAAACAAATGTCTTGAAACTACTACGTTGAAAATTGATAGAAACTTCAAAGCCTTGGACAGTGGATTCAAAGCTTTGAAATCACAAGTCAAAGAATTTTTTGAACAAAACTCTCTTTTAACCGACAAATTTGTTGATCTAAAAAGTCATTCAAATAATTTAGAACAACAGAACACTTCATTGACTAGTGAGCTTCAAGAATCCAAGAAAATTCTTTCAACTTTTGCTGGCTCAGAATATAAGCTAAATCTTATGCTTGGAGGAAGTATGCATTCTGTATACAAAAGTGGAATTGGTTATAATCCAAATTTTCTGAAAAGAAACCAAACCACATTTGTAAAATCAGGAAGCAGGCATTCTCCAAAATGTCACTATTGTGGCAAAATTGGACATGTGAAATTAACTTGCCCCTTTAGAAGGATAGAACCTAATATGATAAGGAACACCTATCCTTATCAACATAAGGGACAAGTGAAACAGATTTGGGTTCCAAAAGGAGTTAGACCACCTAACATGGTTGATTCAAAGTATGAATCCAAATTCTACACTTGGGCTAATAGCCTGTTAAGGCATTGATTGAACCTTGCAGGATGTCACCAAAGTTTTGAAAGATCATAAATGGATTTTGGATAGTGGATGTTCCAGGCACATGAGTGGAAAGAAATCTTTATTCACTAAGCTTAAAGAGCAATCAGAGGGAACAATCACACTTGGTGACAAAAAAAGGTGCAACATCATTGGTATAGGTAGTATTGGTAATAACTCCGCATGGTCAATTTCAAATGTTTATGTAGTTGATGGTCTTAAGTATAATTTATTGAGTATTTATCATCTTTGTGATAAAAGAAATAAGGTAGTTTTTGACAAGGAGAAATGTGTGGTGCAAGATGAAAAATCAGGCAATTGCATACTCACGGCTCCCAGGTCACATAATGTTTATGCTCTATGTACTTACAAAGTTGCAGGTGAAAGTCAGAAATGTCTCAAAGCTTTGAAGGATGACTCAAATCTTTGGCATCGAAAGCTTGGTCATATAAGCATGCATACTATGAACAAACTCATCTCACAAGATTTGTTAAGGGGATTACCACTCCTGAAATTCAATGATGATGAGATTTGCAAGGCATGTACTCAAGGTAAACAGACAAGTTGTTCATTCAAACAAAAGAACTTTGTAAGTAATTCTAGACCTTCAGAATTGATGCACATGGACTTATGTGGTCCAATGATGGTTAAAAAACCCAAAGGTAATATATATATATATGCTTGTTGTGGTTGATGATTATTCAAGATTTACTTGGGTTATGTTTATTAGATATACGTCTGAAGCATTATCTGAATTTTCAAAGCTTTATAAAGAGCTTCAAACTTTGAAAAATTTACCTGTTGCATCTATTAGCAGTGATCATGGTAAGGAATTTGATCAGCTTGATTTTGATTTATTTTGTGCAAAGCATGGCATCTCACACAACTTTCTTCACCTAAAACTCCTCAGCAGAATGGTGTAGTTGAGAGGAAAAATAGGACTCTTGAATACATGTCTAGAACTATGATACTTTAAAGCAATTTTCCAAAGTATCTGTGGGCAGAAGTTGTTAAGACTGCTAATTATGTGCTCAATAGATGTTTGATCAGGCCTATCTTGAAAAAAACTCTGTATGAGTTGTTTAAAGGCAGAAAGCCTTGTGTCTCTTATTTTAAACCTTTTGGCTGTACTTGTTTTGTGAATAAGGCAAAGATTCTCTTGGTAAGTTTGATGCTAGAAGTGATGAAGGTGTTTTTATTGGTTATTCTCAAACTAGCAAAGCTTATAGAGTTTTCAATAAGAGAACTAAGACTGTAGAGGAGAGTATTCATGTGATTTTTGATGAAAGTACTGATGATTCTCTCAGTGAAAGTTTTGCAGATCTCAACTTGAACACGTATGAGGCTGATGATGACAATGAGAAAGTTAATAGAAGTAAAACTAAGCTGCAGAAACATTCAGAAGACTCTCAAAGCCTTGAACTCGCTGCTGAGCCAAAATCTCAAAGCCTTAAGACTGAGACTGACAGGAAATATGATGCTCCTTCTACTGAGTCAAGAACTCAAAACCTTGAAGAACCATACACTTGGACACCCGGGAAGAAGTGCAAATACTTATCATATCATCCTGTAGAGAACATCATATCAGATCCAACAACTCGAACTCAGACAAGAGGTCAACTGAGGAATTTGTGTGCTTTTAGTGCTTTTGTATCTTTTATTGAGCCCAAAAATGCAAAAGAAGCACTAGAAGGTGCATATTGGATCATTGCAATACAGAATGAGCTGAATGAGTTTGAAAGGAACAAAGTCTTGAATTTGGTTCCCAGAACAAAGAATCAATCAGTGATTGGGGCAAGATGGGTGTTTAGAAACAAACTTGATGAAAAAGGTAAGGTTGTGAGAAATGAAGCAAGACTGTTTTCACAGGAATATAATTAATAAGAAGGAATTGACTATGAGGAAACATTTGCCCCTGTTTCAAGGTTTGAATCTATCAGAATACTATTTGCATTTGCATCACATAATCATATAATTTCAAATGGATGTCAAATGTGCTTTTATAAATGGATATTTGCAAGAAGAAGTATATGTTGGTCAACCACCAGGTTTTTAAAATGACACATTTCTTGACTATTTTGCAAATTAGACAAAGCCTTGTATGGACTTAAACAAGCTCCAAAGGCTTGGTATGACAGACTCTCCAAGAGAGGACTTGTTGACAAAACTCTTTTTATTGAGAATCATGAAATGATTTGTTAGTAGTACAGATATATAATGATGATATTCTATTTGGTGCTACTAATGATTCTCTTTAAAAAGAGTTTTCAAGTCTAATGTGCAGGGAATTTGAGATGAGCTTAATGGGAGAACTGAATTTCTTTCTTGGACTTCATGTGCATCAAATGAAGAAATGAATTTTTGTTCATCAAGAGAAATACACCAAGGACTTGTTAAATAAATATAACATGTCACAGTCCAAGGTAGTTAAGAATCCTATGAGTTCATCATTGTCTTTAGACAAGGATACAAGTGGTAAGAGTGTGAATTAAAAGGATTATAGATGTATGATTAGTTCACTTCAGTATCTAACTGCTAGTAGACCAGATACTATGTTTAGTGTATTTATGTGTGCTAGATTTCAAGCAGATCCCAGAGAAAATCATTTTATTGTTGTGAAGAGGATTTTTGGATATTTGAATAGAACCAAAGACTTGGGGCTTTGGTATCCAAGATGATCAAATTTTAAGTTGAGTGGTTATTCAGATGCAGACTTCGCAGGATAAAAAGTAGACAAAAAGAATACTTCAGGATGCTGCCAATTCCTTGGTTTATCATTGATTAGTTGGCATTCAAAGAAGCAAAATTCAGTAGCTCTATCAACTGCAGAAGCTGAATATATTACAGCAGGAGCCTGTTGCTCTCAGGTTTCATGGAATGCTCAACAGCTAAGAGATATTGGATATGAATTCATAAATGTGCCTATCAACTATGACAATAAAAGTGCCATTTCTATATCAAAGAATCCAGTTCGGCATTCAAGGAAAAATCACATAGATGTGAGACATCATTTTCCTAGAGATCATGCTGAAAAAGGTGATATTGTTCTATATTTTATTTCTACTGCTATGCAAAATAGCTGATATTTCCAATAAACCATTGCCAGATGAGAGGTTTGCATCCCTAAGGCTTGAAATGGGCATTTTAAACAAGGATGCATTGGTTTAGGGGGAGTATTAATTTCTATGTGTGTTATGTGTGAAAATCTCAAAGCCTTGAGATCATACTTTCTTAGCCTTGAAACTATGCCTCAAAGCTTTGAAGGTTTTTGTTAAATTCTGAAGCTTCTCAAAGCTTTGAACTACTGTTACACTGCTTTGATTAAGTGGATATGCATTTTATTAAAAAATTGTATCGTGGATTATTTTGTAATATCTTTTTAGATAGTTAACTAGTGTTATTAAATGTTCAGAGATTTTGACAAAATATCCCAAAAATATCTCAGGAAATCTTTTCAATCTCTTTTGCATGCAAATCCCTTTTCAAATCAAACTCTTCTACCTACTTATTCCTTATTTCTTTCATTCTCAACTTTCTTCTCTTCGTACCTATCTCTCTCTATTTTTTCTCAAACCCTAACCACAATGGAGCGTAAATCTAAGAGGATCAAGCAACAAGGACAGACTTCCAACAAGAGAACAAAGAGGAAGGCTAACTGGCAGATCACCATTCATGGATTAGATACAGAAGAGACAACTAGTGTCCATGAAACTTCACCTCCCTCAAAGAAGTTCAAGAAGAGAAAGGAATTTCAAGAAGAACCAGTGGCTGGGTCAGAATCTGAGTCAGCAACAGAAAAAGTGGTGAAGATCAAAGAACAGGAGAGTAAGGATCAGGGAGAAAAATTAAGCAAGAAGAAGAAGGAAGTGGCTGAAGAGAAAAGTGAAAAGAAGAGTGTGTCATCTTAAAAGGAAAAGAAAGCTGATGAGAAGAAGGATGAAGCAACTCAGAGAAGAAAAGAGTGAAACACAGTGCAGTAAAGACCAAGAAGACTACAAATTTTGGTAAGAACTTGTTGCCTGATTCTTGGTTTGTCAATTTAGATTTAAGATTGTATGGATGGATGGGTATGCATCATCCAAGATATCTTTCTGAACTCTAATCAGTATTGAGTTGTTGGAATTATTGGACTTAGACACCATTAAGAAATTGAGAAAATCATATGTTGGGAGTTTGTTAAATCCACAATCTGAGGCTTACCCTAGGCTGACCAGACTTTTCTATTTGAACTTGGTTCAAGAATTGGATGATAGTGACAATTACATTATTACATCAAAAGTTGATGGGATTGATATTAAGTTGGATCACAAGGTTTTTGCCAAATATTGGGAGTTCCTAGAATGTATAGGATTAGTGATCATCCTGATAGGAAGGAGATTTTGGAGAAGGCCAAAGCCTTGCCTTTCTTGGAAGGAAACCCTACTGAACCAAAACAGTTAACACACTCTGTGTTTATTTGTGAAGCTAAAATTTTGTTTTATATCATTATGAGATGTGTAGTTCCCAGGGAGTATTCCAAAGAATTGGTGACAACTAGGGTGTTGATTCTGATTTATCTAATATTTCAAGGGTTTGAATTTGATCTACCTACTGTTGTGATGGAGCATATGGTTTACCGTGGCACTAGGACTAGGAACCATTCCATGCCTTATGCCAATGTGTTACCTTTGTTTTTCAAACACTTTGGAGTCTCTTTGGAAGTTGAGGAGAAGATTACAACTGGTTTTGGGTTGGTGGATGAAGCATCTCTTCAAAGGATAGGGATAGTTCACACTGTCAATGGAAAGTGGAAATTCTATTCTGAACTGAGTGCTAAGGAGTTGAAGGAGAAGGAGTTTATCTAACCTAGAGCTGCTACAACCCGCAAAGTGTCTGGTAATTTGGATTTCTCTCAAATACTGGATAGGGTTGAAGTTCTGGAAGATGGTGTGGAGGATCTAAGACAAGGTTTATTTGACCTGTCTACTGATTTCACTAAATTCAAAGGTTAGGTGAACAATAAGCTTGATATCATCATCAAAGGTTTGAACTCGGAGAAAATACCCTCTTTAGAGAGAAGAGGCACTAGCATTGATTCAGATGAGGTCATTAGAGAAGTTATCAAGAAGCAGCAGAAGAAAAAGAAACCATCTTCTATTGTTCTTACTTCTAAGGAGCTTTTTGATCAATTTGAGGATGAGGCTGGTGTTGAGGAAGCAGTTGCAGAGACTGCTGAAAAGGAAGCTGCTAATTTGGATAAGCTTGCTGATGAAGTAGTTGAAAAAATGCAAGCTGAATCTAACGAGGCACAGGGTAAGGTAGCTTAAGAGCAAGAAGATCAAAGAGAAGAACAAGCTGAAGCTGGAGGAGATTCAGAGGCTGAGAAAGTTGAGGATGAACAGGAAGAAGCTCAGGGCAAGGGAAATGGAAAAGCTAAACCTGGAAAGAAATCCGCAAAGAAGGATCCTGAAGCTGAATCTTCAAATCACACTGAACATATCCTACATTACTTCTACTCTTTGATGAAAGTCAAAAAGGGGGAGAAGATTATTGGTGTTTAGGTTTTTGTTTTAGTCTTTAGTGTGTGTAATAATTCTGGATATTGTAGGATGCTGTCTTTGTGCTATTTACGACTAGTTTTTTTGTTAATTGTGTTGCCATGATATGTTAAGTCGCTCTTTAAGTTGATTTTATTTGTGGAATTTTGGATATCACTTGTGTTTTTGAGTTGCGGGAAATTTATTCAAAATCTGAATTTCAATAATGTGTTTTGTCTTTCATCAAGGGGGAGATTGATATATTTGAAGCTCTTTGATATTGATATATGGATGAATATGCAGAAGGAGCTTTGGTTCCTTGATGATGAAAGCCAGAAACACAAGCTGTAAATATTCCTAAGTACCACAGCTTCAAAGCTTTGAGGCACTGTAGCTATACATATATATATATATGGCTAACTTTTCTGTGCAGGTCTTTGATTTTGATATGGAATGAGTTATACAACTCTATATGATACTTTGCAGGCATTAGTAATCCAAGTTTTCGGTTGATTGACATAATATGCAGGACTGAATTGGATTGGTAATCCAAGTTCATTCTGATGAACTAGCAGGAAAAGCTTCAAAGCTTTGAGATTTACTGAGTACCTTTCACTGCTAAGTTCATCTGACTAAATCTGTGTGTGCAGGTTATTTATTTGGGTTTCATAACTTGTTATGGATCTATTATTTTCTAATAATACTTTTTCAATAATGTGTTGATGATATATTCATTAGAATGGATGTACAAGCTGAGCTTATTATCAGACAAAACCTACCCCAGTTTTTCTCATGAACTGTTGGCATGTTGCTGATCAGATCTTGATTCTAGTTTGTCTAGATATTGTTTGATCTTGTTGTTGAGTGTATGTAGGATTGTTGGGTGTTCTAACATCCATAAACAAATAGATAGCTATCCAAGCATAGCTGTTGAAAGAAGCATATTAGGGGAGAGGATTTTAGGCATTCAGTTCCTAGAAACTCTCAGGTTGTTGTAGGCTTTTATTTAAGAGATCATTACTTTGAATTTCAAGAGAGATACGCAAGGAGAATCTGATCAACGTGAGGTTTGAAGAGTAATACAAACAGGAGAGATCAGATCATTCAAGTCTTCAAATGCATCAAGCCATTAAAATTGCAGAAGCAAGATCATTCATCAGAGATTGAAGATCCTTTCAAGCTTTATTTCTTATTTCTATTTTGTGCTCTTCACACATGCACTAAACATGTATTATCATTCAGTGTTCTTAAACCTCACAAACTGAGAAGTTTAGTTGTTCAAGTGAAGAAGAAAGAGGTTCTTATATTGTTTCAACAGGTTGTAGCAAAAACTAGATAGGTTGGGAACCACAAGCTGTATAGGTGAAAGGTAGCCCACTTAGGCTTGAGATCTTGGGCTAAATTTGGGTGATTAATAAGAAGTTGTACTAGAATCGTGGAGGGATAAGATCCCTCAGGTAGAGACTAGGTCCAATTGTGACTGAACTCTGTAAAGTCCTTGTGTTCTTGCTGGTCACTTTTATTATATTTTCATTCCAGTCTAAACTGGAAGTTCCAAAGCTTTGGAGTTTTCCAAATCTCAATGCTTTGAAGCCTCTGTGTTCTGGAGTTATATCTCTAGTCTTTCAAATCCTTTTCAAAGCTTTGAGATATCAACTGCATACTCTCTTCAAGTTTTTAAAGACTGTTTTTGTAGCAAAAGTTAGCATACTCTATTCAACCCCCCCCCCATAGAGCATCTACATCCTGCTGCTTTACTTACATTACAAACTTTCATCCAATATGTGGGCCAAATGGTGAATTACTAAATGAAGGGAAAATTGAATGGTGGCCACTCACAGACTAGGTTAAAGCAATCAATAACTAAGTTAATAGGCCAAGGGAGAATTTTGAGACCAAGGCAATACCATCCGTGAATAAGGATGTAATGAGAGACGTGGTCATTAACAAGATCATTCCATATATCAAGTTACAATGGCCACACACACTATGAAAGGACATACTTATTCATCAAGACCATCATAGCGGAAGCAACGATAAATGCGGATGCGGATTTTGTTGTGGATGCAATGAGTGATGGATTCAACCTAAGGATAGTCAATCAATCAACCATCCTGATTGCAAAATCAGTGACTTAGGATTTTTCAACTCAATACAAAGCCTCCTGTGCAAAATGAAAAGAGTAAAGTTCAAATAGATTTTCAAGGGAGGATGCTCAAACCACGAAAACGTTTTGTTAAGTCTATAATTTTTGATGACTGAGATTTTGATTTCTAGGGGTCACAATGACTTCAAACTTCCACATATAGGTAAGGGTTAATTGAGGAAATTTGAGTTTCATCCAAGGAACTTTACAGTGGGCAGTTTACTAGTCATGGACTGTATTGAGTACATGAAGGAATTGCAAGTTCAGATTGACAATCCATCATTATTGGAAGAGTTATGGTAGGAAACTAAATAGTAGATCAATGAATGTAGTACATTTTGTTGAAACTAGGCATTGTTGTAAGCATAGTTGTACTGTGTTGCAACAAGGCATTGTTGCAAGTAACCACTGATTTTGATACATTGGTACATAAACTGTATTTCAGTGTCTTTTATAGTGTCACATGTCTCAATCCAAACCATCGATCTACATTGAGTTTGGACAAGGGTGAACAATAAACCATCTAATCATCATACCATTTCTGGAATCTAATCATTGGATTGACTTTATTGGTGTATCACACAATGGATATTACAATTTGTGTATCATAGTCTGCATTAATCTATACTCCCTCCGTCCCGTCCAATTCTTGAAATTTTGGACGTCCCAACCAATTCTTGAAATCTTCCAAAAATGGAAATTTCTACACCATCAAATACCATCTTACCCTTCATGAAAAAAACCATAACATTTTGTATTGGACCTAAGTAAATAGAGTAACAAACTAATTCAAACTAATTAGACTCAAATAAAATTAGAAGAAACATTAAACCAACCTAACCCATCCTAACCTTAATTTATCTAAAGAGAACCCGTTTCTTCTCATTTGTGTTCTTCCACAGCCCCCATTTCTTCACACAAACTGCACAAGAGAGAGAGAGAGAGACATGGAGAGGGAGAAGGAGTGAGAAACGAACGGAAGAAATCGATACCCCTCCATCTCCATCTCTCTGTTTCTCTTCTTCAGCAGCCGACGATCAATGGTGAGCATCGGCTGTGATTGAACTGATCGGTGATAAAGAGGAGGGAGGGGGAAAGAGAGAAGGAGAGAGAGAGGCGGAGGTAGAAGGCCGACGCCGCCTCCATCTCCATCTCTCTGTCTCCCTTCGTCCTCTGCAGATCTAAGCGAGGTGGCGGCGTCTGTTGGAATAGATGCCCTAGAGGCAATCTAGTTTAGTATGAATTTATTTTGGCTAGAACATTCATTGTATTATTTATTGGATATTTAATATAATGAAGTCCTTAGATTTACAATTGTGTTGTTTATCTTAAATATCCCTAGTCCAGTATAATGACTAATAGGACAATCATATATAGACTAGTATGGGGTTGGATTGATATGGAGATATCACGATCCAACACATGGTTGTGCATTAAGGGTAATGACGCACTGGATTGAACCATCTCCGAGAAGGCTACATACAAGTTATGTTAATTCACAAGTGTTTCTCGTGGTGCAATGGTATTTTCATCCTTAGACTTGAAGTCACTAGATATTCTAGTTGTGGATTATTGTGATTTTGGTAGCGTCGAACGATACACTGTAACTGGGTAGTTATAAAGGCGTGTACCGGATACAATAAGAAGCAAGCTTAGAGATTTTGGTGGACGTAGATAGAATTTGTCCCTCCCACA
Source organism: Linanthus parryae (assembly GCA_023055425.1). Classification (NCBI taxonomy): domain Eukaryota; kingdom Viridiplantae; phylum Streptophyta; class Magnoliopsida; order Ericales; family Polemoniaceae; genus Linanthus; species Linanthus parryae. The sequence continues at coordinate 24,639,932 of JALGPY010000011.1, read as the reverse complement.
TAACGGGAGAAAATATCCTAGGCCACTCGAGGGATAGTGCTTATAGAATGTCTGGGCAGACTCAAGTAAATCAATATAAGATATTGATGTTATTTGCACGAATAAGGCTATTTCCAGGTCGAGAAACTATGGATTGGATATACGATTGTGACTTATATGTCTCGTGTCCAATCCGGATATAGAGACAAAGGGATGAGACAATTACTTGTACAAGGTTTGTCGGATGACTATTCTATTAGTTGGCTAGAATGGATGTTTTGCTATAAACCGCAGCATATTAGCAAATTGTTGCTACCAACTAGATAGAATCTATGGGGTCACACGCTATATAGAGTTGAACTAGATTTGGGAATTAATCATATAGAGTTGAACTATATGATTAATTAATTAGAAGGATCACTTTACAACACCTTGCAAATTAGTGGGACTAAACCGAATTCTAGTAGGACTAGAATAGGTCCTTAGGTAGTTGGCAAGGAATTGTTGGACTGTATAAAGGATGCTCCTTCCTTCCTTCCCACACTTATGAGCCTCCCCCTACCCCGTCGGCCATTAAAGGAGGCCGCCCCTCCTTGTTGTCTCGTGTTGCGTGATTTCTTCTTCCTCTTCCTCCATTCCTAGCTCGCACAAAGGAGAAGGAAGATCTAGATCTCAGCTCTAGGCGTGGATCAACAATAGAGACGTGACGCAATTCACGTTACAAGTCATCACAGGAGAAACCCTAAGGTGTGTAACGTGATTTCTTCCCTTACCATCGTTATGTCTCTTGTCACGTGATCCTTGGAGGGTATTGAATGGATGAACGGTAAGGGATCGATGGAAGCAGCCCATTTAGGTGGCGGAGGAAACGACGGTGGTGAGGGTTCGACGAATCTCCGGCAGAATCGTCATTCTAGAAGGTATACACGGTAGATCTTCTTATCTCTTCCCCTCGCTCTTCCTCTAGTCTTCTTCTTCTTCATATCCTCTTCATGCTCTTGCTGTTTTTTATATTAGATCTGATATTGGATCTATTTTTTGGTGTTGGTTGTGGTTGTTTTTTGGTGCAAATTTTCAGATTCAGAGATTAAGGAAGAGATGGAAAAAAGTAGAGAAGATGGAGAGACGGAGGGCCGGAGAAAATTTCAGATTCATCTAGTCTTCATTAAAGTGTCAATTTGTGTTCATGAAAGTGTGAATTGGTTCTTGGCTGCTGTTGTTTTTCGGTGTTGGTTGTGATTGTTTTTGGTGGTGTTGTTGTTGTTGTTAATACAGAGATTAGAGAGGTAAAGAGAGGGGCACAGAGCGAAATTGTTTGAATGAGAAGGGGCATTATAGACTTTTCACCACGTTTTAAATAAAGCAACTCCCCCCAATTTTTCAAGAAATAGGTGGAACGGAGGGAGTATTACTAAAAGAGAATGGTGATTTACTGTTCACCGAAGATATGTGTTTTAATTGCTGCCGTTTGATTGAATAAAATGTAGCCGCTGGATCATGCACGTCCCTTTATTATTGTGTTCGTCAGTTCTTACTGCTGTTATTGTGTGGGGTTGGTGGGCCTTACTGACAAAGCACCACAGTTACCAGTGTTTTGTTTTGTTTTGATGTGCTTGAGGCTGAGTTGACAGTAGATATTTAATCAATATTCCAACATAATATATTAGGGAAATTTCATTCAATAACAGTGTCAAATTATATTCCAGTGATACATTTTTCTTAAAGAAAATAATATAACTACTATAAATTATGTTCATTAAAATTTAGTTTTATCTAAAAAAGTTAATCTAATAGTCCCAACGGGCTTTACTCTAAGTGTGTTTAATGTCAACAGACTTAAAGGAATCACATCCATACATGTGTGTAATTACTCTTACTCCATTGATTTATGAGCCCATCATTACGTAATAGATATATATCCAATATAGTTGTAGATCACACAAGTAAACAAGATCACACAAGTGTTCAATATTGTTATGGGTTCATCACAGATCATACAAGTGTTCATAAAGTTATAGGTTATCACATCTCACAAAAGTAGGTGTTTAATATAGTTTAAGGTTAGGTTTAATTGCACCACCAACATTGCTCTCCCCAGAGCCTCTTCCATTGCTCTTTGAGCCACAACCCTCAACTCCACTCAACTCCACTCAAAAATCATAAACTCAAAACTTCAATCCAAACCAAGATCAACCTTTCGTATTCTGCAATTTCTCTCTGATCTTGTATGAACTGATTGGTAGCAGCTTCCAATCAAATCTCTTGCTTTCCCTCTAACCCTCCTCCCCTATTTCTCTCATTTGAAGAACCCCCATACCCGAAGACCTATACAGTAATCATTTCATGCATTGTAACTCACGGCTAGTCTAATTTTGCACCCTCCCGAGATTTGGCAATATTTTCTTGTGCATGCATTGGTTCCTTTTGATGCTAGCTTGTTCATCTCTCTTATCTTGCTAATCAAATCTTTTCATATCTTGGTTGCAGGTTTCCTTCTTGTTGTTTATATTATGATACTTTGATTGTTTACTTGCTCCAGTTTTATTTCATAGTCTATAGCTCAATTCCAGTTCCAATATCTTTCTTTGGTTTCTTCATATGTCTAATCCCTTCCAATTTGATGTTAGTAGTCCCTCTTCCAATGACTCCATGGAGGAAAGACTTTATGAGAGGGGGTCAGTGATTTCATTGAATCCTAACAGAGCCTTCACCTTCCGGGAAATTATGAAGCATACACTGGTAGGCAAATTTGTAGGTAAAACCTCTCTTTCTCCTCTTGTAATACACCAAGCAAACTGGAAAGCGTGGAAAACTTTGGGGTCAGTTTGGATTGAGAAGAAGGTTGAAGTTTATCTTTTTCATTTTCAAAATCCTAAAGACAAAGGGTTCTTTCTCAACGAATCTCTTATCTCCCTGCATGGCTTATCCCTGATTTTTAAAGAGAGACAAATTAATCAAGCTCTTTCTGAAGTTGATTTTTCTAAGGCTGATTTATGGTTTCATGTTCCAAACATTCCTCTGGAAGGTTTTGATCGAGATACGGCAAAACTGGGTAATTTAGCAGGGGACTTGATAGTGGTTGATTGGTCATTTGATAGGGTTAGAGCATTACATGGCTTGCGTATTAAAGTTAGAGTCTCTTTGGATCAAGCCCTAACCCCAGGAGCTTATGTTAATGTCCCAGGAGAAGAAGAAAAGAAATGGGTCTTTTTCAGGTATGAAAGAATTTTCAAGGTCTGTTACAGGTGTGGATGCATTGGACATGACAACAAAAGTTGCAGTACTAACCTGGTAGAAGTCTTGGAGAAATTGGAGGCCAGATACCTGCAATCGCACCACCTATCCTCCTATCCTTTCTATGTGAACCCTCAGAGGAAAATGTTTACACACCTTCTCAAACTACACTCTAAGCATGGCCCTTTCCGAACGATGAAATTTGATACTCCCATCTATGAGTTTCATGAGGTCCCAACACTCCAAGACCCTAACCAAGGACTCCATATACCATCCAATCAACAAATCTCTGATCATTCTACCTCATCCACAGATTCTGCGAACTACTTTACCCCCCCCTCTGAGCCATACCACAATGAGAGCTCCAAAAAGCCCAGAATTGAGAGTGATTCTCCTTATATAGGAAACACATCCACGGTGGAAGACCATCAGTCAAAACCCCCTCAGATGCATCAGTTACACCCCAAGACGGTTCCACTGCTCTCACAAATGCATGCATGCTTCCCAAGAGGCACCATGAATGTATCTGCTTCCCAACAGTCGCAACCGGTCAATTTTCACGCCGATTGGTTCACTGACTTAGCATTAAATCAACGCATGCATTTGGGATTCCAAAGAGGCGACTCCTTGTTGGAAGAGCTTTGTAACCTACCCCCTATCTGCACTATAAATGCCACTTCTCTGTCACAAAGTCAAGTTTCGCAGAATCCTACTACCTACTCTATCCCCTCTTCCATTCCCTCACATTCTCTGTCACAACCCACAATGGTGAGACAACTCCCAACAACCTTCAAAAAACTCGACCACACACGCTTTGCTATAAGAGCCCCTGAATTCTCTCCCCCAGTAACCACTGAACCAGATTCAGAAAAAGCACAGAGGAGGCAAGATCTAGCAGAGATTGATAGGATGTTGAAAGAGAGTGGTCCATCAGTGCCAAAGAAATCAAGAGGCAAGAGGAGTGTAGGGAAGAAGGAACAAGGGGTGGAGAAGAAACTGATTGCCAAGAAAGTCACAGAGAAAGTCGCAGAGAAAGCCAAAGGGAAGATGCCAGTCAAGCCAAAACCGCTCCAAATTCAAGCTCTTAAGAAGGCGGCAAAACCAAAAGAGGCAGTAGGGCAACAGACTGCTGATCCTAAGGGAAAGGGTAAGAGGCAGAGGACATCTTCCAAGCCAGAAACTATCAAAGCTGCTAACCAATGGGTGGAAGTTGAAGTTCAGAAAGGCAACTTCTCTTGGAAAGCTGGGCAAGTTCATATTGATCCACAGTTCACTCCAGTGGCGCCTCAAGCTATAGTGGAAGTCTCTGATGCTTTTCCTCTTGCTGTATTGCCTCTAGCGTTTGTGGCCCATGCAAAAGCTCCTGCTTTCAAGGAAGAAAGCTCAGTTCTCGTTTCTTCTTCTGCTCATGGCTCCTCTGGTGATCAGGTGGCTTCTGCTGGAGATGTTGCTGGTGCAAAAGTCTTTCAAGAAGGTGCTGGTGTTGATATTCCCCCTCTCCCAGATAATGAACTAATTTCAGCTGTGATTCCTTTTATTGATGCTTAGAAGGTTGTCTGGAGTTGTTTCTGTCTTGTTGGTATCTTCTACTGGTCTTTTGGTATCTTTGTAATCTCTTTGTAATCTCTTTGAACGATGTTTTGAACTTTGTTTGGTTCTTGCTGTAGGGGGATGGCTTTTGTCTACCCTTCCCCTCCTTTTGTTGGGTCTATGGTTGGGTCTATGGTTATAGTGTTAGTCCAGGCATTTTGAGGTTGTGATGCTTGATTAAGTCTTCTATCTAGCGTACTATGCTTTGTATTCTCGTTTCTATATTAATGAAGTTCTTCTAGTTCTGCAAAAAAAAAATATAGTTAAAGGTTCATCACAGATCACACGAGTAAGCAAAGATTCAAAAGTATCAGAAACTAAACAACCCTGATAACACAATATAAGGAAAACATGAACAACCCTAATCACACAATATCTATACTAATATATAAAGTCAAGACCCATTGCGGTGAAATCAGATTTTGAATCCTGTATACTTTTGTATGCCAAATATGCCCTTATGGCTATTAAAAGGAGCGAGTTATTCGGGTTAAATCTGTAAACACTTATACAAACCCCCACCGGGGATTTTGTCTAAATGCCTTTCTGTGAACATGTATTTTATTTATACTCTTGGCCAAACTTGGTTTTGCAATCTACCCGGCTGGGTAATTGATTGCTAACAAAGTTGTTAGTAGGCAAGTGATCCCAAGTGTTAAAGAAAAAAATTTTTAAATTACAATGCTACCTTCCTCACATGCAACTTAAAAAAAAAATATCCCGGGCGAACAAATTGTCCCAAACGAAGTGAAGATTCGTCTTGAACGAACCAACTCGTCCGCGACGACTATCAACTCGTCTGAGACGAATAGGCTCGTCCTGGACAAATTGATTCGTCCGGGTTGTCAATTATTAGAAATCAATTCGCCTGGGTTTGTTAATTATTAGAAATACAAAACTGATATATTTAATATCTATGTTGAAAATTTTAGATCTAGCTTAGTTGCCGAGTTGGTTAGTGAGGGTTAGTATTCTGTCAAAAGGCAAGTTCGAATCCTGCTACCGGCAATACCTAATTTTTAAATAACTTTTGTCAATAATTTTTTTTTAAAACACTTTTCTTCTTCATTTTTTTTCTTTCTCATGGAACCAATTAAAATGCCGCATGAGCAACTACTGGTCTGGCATCTTATTGGGATGAGCAAGGCTTGCTCGTCTGGCATTTTGTTGAGACGAATATACACTAAACCCTAAAATCATGTAACCCAAAACACTAAACCCTAAACCTTAAGTGTAAACCCTAAAATCATGCAAAAGTGTAATTCAATACTTTTAGGTGTAAACTCTAAACCTTAAAATCATGTAACCCAAAACGCTACCCAAAATCATGTAATCATAAACCCTAAACCCTATTTGAACAAATCAAACTATCAATTTTGACTCACCATTCAATCGGACTATCGAGCTTATCAATAAACTCAATCGAACGACCAATTGGTCAAAAATTGAACTATCAATTGAGACTCGCCACTCAATCAGAACATTGATCTTTACAAATGAACTCAATCGAGCTACTAAGTAACCAAATTAGGCTACTAATTGTAACTCACCACTCAATCAAACAACTATTTACTAATTAACTCAATAGAACTACTGATTGGTCAAATGCGACTATCGATTGTGACTCACCACTTAGCTGGACTATCAATCTTCACAAATAAACTTAATCGAACTACTACGTGATCAATTCGGACGATCAGTTGAGACTCAGCTCTCAATCGAACCATCGATCTATACTAATCAACTCAATCGAACTACTAATTGATCAAATTAGACTATCAGTTGAGACTCACCACTCAATTAGACCATCGATCTACACTAATGAACTCAATCAAACTACTAAGTGATTAATTCAAACTATTCGTTGAGGCTCAGCACTCAATCGGACCATCGATCTTTACTAATGAACTCAATCGAACTACTTTTTGATCAAATTGGACAATCAGTTGAGACTCGCCACTCAAGACTATGGATCTTCGCTTATGAACTCAATCGAACTCCTAGTTGATCAAATAGGACTATCAATTGTGAGGCACAACTCAATCAGTCCATCTACCTTCACTAATAAACTCAATCGAACTACTAATGGGTCAAATCCGACTATCAATTATGTTCCACCACTCAATCGATATACTAATTGATCCAATTGGACTATCAACTATGTTCCACCACTCAATCAGACCATCGTTCTTCACTAATAAACTCAATCAAACTACTAATTAATCAAATTGAACTACCACTCTTCACTAATAAACTCAATCGAGCTACTAAGTGGTCAAATCCGACTATCAATTGGGACTCTCCACTCAAACCGAATTATCGATCTTTACTAATAAACTCAATCGATCTAGTTATTGATCAAATCGGACTATCAATTATGACTCACCACTCAATCAAACTTGTAATTGATCAAATCGAACTATTCTTCACTAAAAAATTGAATCGGTCTTCACCACTCAATGATCAAATCGGACTATCAGTTGAGACTCACCACTCAATCGGACCATCGATATTTACTAATGAACTCAATCGAACTACTAATATATTAAATTGGACAATTAGTTGAGACTCACCGCTCAATCGGACCATTAATCTTCACTAATGAACTCAATCGAATACTAATCAATCAACTTGGACAATCTATTTACCGCACGTATTCCATATTGCATATATACTATATACATAATATATATTTTTATATTTGTCTTATAAATTTAAATATATTAGAAAAATCAATAACAATTCAGATACACAATTGGTAAATTAGAAAATCAATAAATTAAAAATATTTTATCAATATAAAGTCATAAATATGTTTCTTTGAAAAATAATAATTTAGTTAAAAAAATATTAATCCCATATTTAGAAAGTGATGGGGTCTCCACTAACACAATTTTAAAAAACAATTATAATTATTGGAAAAATTGATACATATATACATAATATGCATAATATGCATTTTAATAAATATTTCTTATAAATTTAATTAAATTAGAAAATCGATAACATCAGATATGCACATTTTTCTTTTAATTAAATTGGTACATATATTTAATTAGTGTTTTATGTTTAATAGGAAATTGTGTGTATCTACCAATGTTTCTCAAAAAAATAAAAATTAAAAATTGGTAGATACATAACATTTTCTACTAAAGAAAAAAAAAATTACATTTATATTCATTTGGTAGATATACTTAACTTCTTTTGTTTGATTGTTCAATTGGTAGATATACTAAAAATATTTTGTTTGAATGTAACATCTTTTGTTTGATTATTCAATTGGTAGATATACTAAAAATGGTGCTTGGTGCATCTTTATCAATAATACTAACATTCACCAAAAAATGGTGCTGATAGCAAGAATCGAACACCCAATCTCATAATCGAACACCCAATCTCATAACCAATTGGCAAGTCCACTAACCAGCTCAGCTATTAAGAAAACTGAGTAAAGTGCAACGTAAATATTTTATAACAAACCCAACAAACCAAATCGTCTACGACGAACCAAATTGGTCAGGGACGAGCTAGTTCGTCCGGGATGAGCTAGTTCGCCCAAGACGAGTTGGTTCGCTTGGGAAGATTTGATTCACCACAACCTGGTTCGTCTTTGTGAGACTAAGACGATTTGGTATGTCTTGGTCGTCTGAAACTTCAAGCAGATTGAGTTAACTAGTCCTCGATCACTACTAGAAAAGTAGCCTGTCGCGGCAGTTTCAAATACGGCGGAGGTAAAAACCGCCGTTTACTAAGCTTAGTAACGGCGGTTTTAAGTGTAGCGACGTGTATTTTATATTTAACGACGATTAGTTAAAAGCACCGTATATTTGGTCCCATTTACGGTGCAAAATTAGAAACCGCCCTAAGTTTAAGGCGGTTTATAAACTTGCGCCGTTAAATATACGACAGAGCTTAAAATCCGCCTTTAATAATACGGTGGTACTCCAGGAACCGCCTTAAACTAATTTTTTATTCATTTATGATATAAATAAATTATATGCATAAATGTATTTATTAGATTTAATGTTGGCCGTTGATTAGAATCGTACTAGATTAAATCTGATTCGTCCAGTGGCAACCCTACCATTATAACTCACCCACCTCTCTCTTCCTCTCAGTAGTGTTCGTCCGCCTCCTCCAGGTACGCGTCTCTCTATCTCTCTCTCTCTCTCTCCTTCGGCTGCTTTCTAGTCCCCGTTCTCTCTCCCTTTCGCTCTCTGTATTTCTTCATCGGCCATCTTCTTCAGCCTTCATGCCATCTTCTTCGGCCATAACAGTAGAGAACTATAACCACCAGCCGATCTACTCCATTTCTATCTCCCGAGAAGTTTCTCCTCCCTCTTCTCTCTCTTTTGGATCGGACAACGAAGAGGCATCAGCCTCGGGTTGAATGTCACTTTTCCAGCGCCGCTACCATCTCACTTTTCCGGCGCAAGAAGCCCCTCCCCCTCGATCTGATCTGTGTTGGCTTAGATAGTTCATCAAGTTCAGGTTGAATGCCTGGATTTTTTTGAGGATATGTATCTGACCGAGAAAATGTGAATAAACTAATAAATGTAATATCATATAATTATAAAACAATAAGAATATAAATGAACGGGAAAAAATCAATTACATGGAAAATTGGAAAAAGTAATTCGATATATTAAATTGATGCATAATATATATAAAAATCAATTGGTAAGGTGGTTTAAATAACAGACGTTGATGTAAATTTTCCCTTCTGGTTGCAGGCGGTTTTCAGAAACCGCCGAAACATTAATTTTCGTCGGTTCCAACCGCCGTTCATCCAAAAACGACGGCGTTCTTCACGTCACTTTAAGAACCGCCACAAAAACCGCCGTAGTTATTTTTAAGGCGGTTTTTGATAAACTTTAAGGGGGTTTTGAACCGCCGTTTCAAGCTATTTTTCTAGTAATGGATCTAATTGAAAACGGTCCACAAATTGTGAATCAAAGGTCTTAACAAAGAATTTTACATAGAAATTAGAGTAGAAAGTCATTACGATTGCGAGTGGAGGGAGAGGAATGGTTTTGCTAGAGGGCGTAACGACCAAGAAAGTCAATGAAGACGCCAAAGCAATTGTAGAGGAAGAGGAAGCCATGAAAACAGATGAAGAAGATAGAGCACATAGAGTGATGGTGATGACAGTTTAATCGATTTGATTTTTTTATTAATAATAATGTGTTAAATTTTGAAATGGGGGTTTATTTTTTGATTAATCCCAATAATAAAGGACCCCACCTTCACTAAAAGTCTTGCCGGTTAGTTTACAAAGACCAACTTCGTAGGCGGTTCAAACACCAATTTTTTCACCCCCACCTATAATAACTCCCTCTGTCTCCATGCGTGGGTGGTTTCTCCTTCCAAAAACAACTAAATTTGATTTTTTTTTTAAGTTACGAATAGTTCGGAGGGCGCAGGGAAAACTAGGGTTTTTCAGTGCAGCGCCGAGTTCGTTTCTCTTCTCCATTGGCGTCCGAAGATTGTTGCTGGGCTCTCTGCAATCAATCTTTGCGGTCTCAACGAACCTGATCACGATGCTAGACTTTGTTAAACTCTCACGGGAAGAGGAGGAAGTGGAGGTATTTGATAAAGACTAGCTTGACGGAAATTAAAGCTAGAGGACCATGCTTGATGGGTAGGTTTCTGCTACCCATTGGACTCAATGTTTGGGCCATGAAAAACTTATTCAAGAAGATTTTGGAAGGGGGAGATGAAACCAGTATTCACGAGCTGGGTTCCAACAAGTTTGTGTTTCAGTTTCCCAACAAGGATGCTGTCTACGCCGGCGATCCCTGGATTTTTGATGAAAACATTCTGATTTTGAAGCACTATAACTTAGCGTATGATATTAAAGGCATCTCATTCGACTCGATTGAGGTATGGGTTCAGATGAAGAATCCCCTCTACCATCAAACTGATGAGGATTTGCGAAGAATTATCAGGAAGATGGGAAAAATAGTCACTACGGATCCAAAGATTTCCTCGGGTCCAGGGGGTGATTACATGAGGGCTAGGGTAAACATCGACATCAACAAACCCTTTCAAAGAGGGCGCTACATAGAGATGTTGGACAAGAAGATATGGATTGATTATAAGTATGAGAGGATTATGTGTCTATGCCAATGGTGTGGAATGATTACCCATCATTTGGAAGATTGTTTGATACGCGGTGATGTTGAGAAGATGCAAGATTGTCCGTGATTCGGAATTGGCTATTATTCCGGCCCCCTTCGAAGAGACGTATCATTGATGCGTTTAACGATGAAGTTTTTAATAGGGTGGAGTCGGAGAAGACGAAAAATCCAGTCAGTGATGGCGATGGGGTGCAAACAGTGACTTCAAAAAATGCGGGTGCTGACGGTGATATGTTGCTTGACGATGGCTCGGACTGTACTGGAAGTGGCTATGGGAGCATAGGTGAATGCCATTCAGATACGAAGAGTGTTGACGACCTTACTTTGTTTGACAACCCGCTTTCCCATGATGTGAGGTCAGGTGTTTTTTCTGCAGAGGACAAGGGTAAGGGCATCACTGTTGCTCTTAATCAGAATGTTACTAACTCAAAGAGGAAAATTAGTGAGATCGATCCAAGCCATGACCCGAAGGGCAAGTTAACTGAAAAGCTTCCAACAGGGGGGTATGAACCGATTTTTGTTGGGTTTTGAGGTAGGTAACGCAGCGGAATAAAAAAAATAAATATTTACTCAAAGCCCACCAAGGATCATAGGAAGAGACATTCATAACATGATGAAGGACATAGAAGATGTGTACCTTTTGGTTCGGGAGATCACACGATGAATAATGTCATCGTCTCTACTATTGATCCACGTCTAGAGGTGAGATCTAGATCTTCCTTCTCCTAGTGCTAGCTTGGACCGGAGGAAGAGGAAAGAAGGAATAAAGCAACTAAGAAAACAGCGAGGGTCGGCCCTCTCTTTGTGGCCGACGGGTAGGGGCGGACGCAAGGGGGCTTCGGCCTCCTTGTGGTCTTGCTATCTCTTTGATTTCTCTCACACTCACTTTTGTTATGAGCATTCGTTGTGGGAAGGAAGCTAGAGCATCCTTTATATAGTCCAACAACTCCTTGTTAACTACATAAAGACCCTTCCTAATCCCACATGAACTTGGATTAGTCCCTTCCTTGCATATTAGTCCTACTAAGTTTTCAAGGTGTTGCAAAGTGATCCATCTAATTAATTAATCATAATATTTAATCCCAAATCAAGTTCAACTCTGTTAGACGTGTGATTCCATAGATTTCTACTTAGTTGGTAGTAACTTATTACTAACATGGAGCGGTGTTTGGCAACACATCCATGCAACCCAACAAATAGAAATAAGTCAGTGATCCCGAAAACCTTGTGCCCAATATCACATATTAAATTATCCCTTTGTCTCCATATCCGCATTGGACACGAGACATAAACAGTAACACTCGTATATCCAATCCATAGTTCCTTGATCCTGGGAATATGCTTATGCAAGCAGATAACATCAATATCTCCATATTGATTTACCTGAGTCTGGACAGATATTCAATAAGCACCATCCCTCGAGTGGCCATGGATATTTGCTCCCATTATGTGGGAGGGAAAAATCCTCTCTACATCACTATGATCTCTAAGCTCACTTCCTATCATACCCGATTGTTATCTTTATAGTTGCCCGGTTAAGGCACAACGTTGGATAACAATAAAGCATGATATTTCACAAAAAGAGTATCTAGTGACTTCAAGTCTAAGGATTGAAATTATATTAGCACTACGAGAAGCGATTGTGACTTTAACATAATCTAATGTATCCTTCTCGTTGTGGGTCAATCCAGTATGCCATTACTCCTAATGCATACCCATGTGTTAGACTTGACATATCAATATCAATCTACACACATACGAGTCTATATTTGATTGTTATGTTAACCAATATAATGGACTAGGGATATTTAAGATAAACAACACATTTTATCTAAGGGACTTCATTATATTAAATATCAAAATAAATAATAAGTGAATATTCTAGCCAAAACATTGTTCATACTAAAATATAGATTGCCTCTAGAGCACCTATTCCAACAGTCTCCCACTTGCACTAGAGCCAATCTGGTGCATCTCGTATGCCTATAGATCTAGTATGCCCTTCATGCTTTCGCTGCGCAAGTGGTTTTGTGAGCGGATCCGAAAGATTTTCATCCGTTGGAATCTTGCACATCTTCACACCTCCTCGATCGATCATATCACGAATAAGATGGAATCTCCTAAGTGCAAGCTTTGATTTCTGATGTGATCTTGGTTCCTTGGCTTGTGCGATTGCTCCCGAGTTGTCACGGTACAACTCTATGGGATCCATGATGCCGATGCTAGGGACCACACCGAGCTCAGTGATAAACTTTTTTATCCAAACTGCCTCTTTTGCTGCTTCCGCAACAACAATGTACTCATCTTCTGTTGTAGAATCAGCAACTGTCCCTTGCTTGGAACTCTTCCAGCTCACAACTCCTCCATTCAGGCAAAACACGTATCCAGACTGCGATTTGTAGTCATCTTTGTCGGTTTGGAAGCTTACATCTGTGTAACCAATTACACTTGGCTCTTACCTACCTCCAAATATCAAGAATTCATCATTAGTTCTTCTCAAATACTTTAGGATGTTCTTGACAGCAATCCAGTGACTTTCACCCAGATTGGACTGATATCTTCTCACCATACTCAACTCGTATGATACGTCTGGTCTAGTACACAACATGGCGTACATGATGGATCCTATGGCCGAAGCATAGCGTATCCTGCTCATGCAGTCCTTCTCAATCTCATTGGAAGGACAGTCAGTCATAGAACGAGTGACTCCATGCAACATGGGCAAGAATCCCTTCTTGGAATATTGCATGTTGAATCTCTTCAATACCTTGTCTATATATGTACTTTGACTTAGGCCGAGCAGCTTTCTAGATCTATCCGTATAGATCTTTATACCAAGTATATAAGCTTCATCTCCTAAGTCCTTCACTGCGAAACACTTACCTAGCCAATCTTTAACAGATTGCAAAGTAGGAATATCGTTTCCAATAATTAATATGTCATCCACATACAAGACCAGAACCACTATAGAGCTCCCACTAACCTTCTTGTAAACACAGGGCTCATCTTCGTTCTTGATGAAGCCGAACTCCTTGACTGCATCATCAATTAGGTATGCAAATCCATATCTACTAAAATCATCAGTAAACGTAATGAAGTAGGCGTAACCACCTCTGGCAGGCGTGGGTAACGACCCACATACATCGTTATGTATGAGTGTCAGTAACTCACTAGTCCTCTCACCTTTCTTATTGAGAGGGTACTTTGTCATTTTTCCTAATAAACAAGATTCGCATGTCTCATATGATTCTAAATCAAATGAGTCTAGAAGTCCATCCTTATGGAGTCCAGATATACGTTTGTCATTTATATGTCCTAAACGACAATGCCATAGATATGTAGGATTTAAATCATTCGTTTTAATCCTTTTAGTATTTATGTTATAGATTGGATTATTTAGATCAAGGATATACAATCTATTAGTAAAAGCGCACTACAATAGTGCATACTATCAAAATAAATGGAGCAACACTTGTCCTTTATTGAAATCGAACAAGAAATGGAAATAATGTTTCTGCTCATAGCAGACACGTAAAAGCAATTGTCTAATTCTCAAATAAGTCCAAAAGGCAAAGATAGCTCTTAAACGCCTACAGCTAATGCAGCAACTCTTGCTCCATTCCCGACGCGCAGATCTATCTCCCATTTTGCCAATCTTCTACTTCTTTTCCAATCCTGTGCATTTCGAAAAATGTGAGAACCACATCCAGTATCCAATACCCAAGATGAAGAAATAGAAAGATTAATGTCTATAACATAAATACTTTGTGGTGGTGGAATCACTATTCCAAGCTTTTTATCATCCTGATATTTTGGGAATTTCCTCCTCCAGTGACCCGACTGGCTACAGTAGTGACATTCACCTTTAGCTACGCCCCACTAGGCTTTAGGGTTTCCTTGTATTTTGAAAATTTCTTGCGCTTTCCTTTGGAGGTAGAGGCAACTCCGTTTCCATTCCTTTTATGTACCATTATTATGGCTTTGCCCTTGCCTCTGTTGATGCTCTGTTCAGCTGTCTTCAGCATGTTCAACAAGTCTGGCAGAATCTTACTGATCTCGTTCATGTTTTAGTTCATGATGAACTGATTATAACTGTCAAGCAACGATTTCAAGACAAGATCAGTACCCAAATCTTGACTGAGTTGGAATCCCTGTCTCTCGAGGTTCTCAATGTACCCGATCATTTGGAGTACATGAAGCCCGAGTGGATTCCCTTCTGCAAGACTACTCTTGAACAATGCTTTGGACACCTCATACCGATCATGCCTTGCCTGTTCCTGAAACAACTGTTTCAAGTGTCTGATCATATCATAGGCCTCCATGTTCTCGTTTTGCTTTTGAAGCTCAGAGGTCATGGTGCAGAGCATGAGGCAAGTCACGTCATTAGAATCATTAATATGTTCCTCACGTGCCCTGACATCTGCTAGAACAGACTCATCATGGGGTGGGGCTGGAATTGCAGTGTCCAAGATGTACAACTTCTTTTCTTGCTTAAGGACAATCCTTAAGTTTCTGTACCAGTCAAGGAAATTTGTTCCAGACAGTTTGTCTTTCTCAAGGACATATCGCAGGGATGAAGTCGATGCGTTATTGTTTGCCATTTGGAATTCTACAAAACGAGAAATATGCAATTTTAGTATTTGAAAAATTTAACTATAATCAAATTCAATTTGCATCTACTATGCCAATTAATTTCAGTTTCGCGTAATATGAATATAACGGTGTATAAAACAGAAATCGTAACACATAAAATCATGTTATGCACTATGACCTCCGTCTCTGATACCACTGTTGGGTTTTGATGTAGGTAACGCAGCGGAATAACAAAAATTTAATTCCTACTTATAGCGCTCCAAGGATCAGAGGAAGTGACATTCATAACATGATGAAGGACATAGAAGATGTGTACCTTTTGGTTCGAGAGATCACACGAAGAATAATATCCTCGTCTCTACGGTTGATCCACGTCTAGAGGTGAGATCTAGATCTTCCTTCTCGTAGTGCTAGCTTGGACCGGAGGAAGAGGGAAGAAGGAATCAAGCAACGAAGAACAAAGAGAGGGTCGGCCCTCTCTTTGTGGCCGACGGGTTAGGGCGGACGCAAGGGGGCTTCGGACTCCTTGTGGTCTTGCTATCTCGTTGCTTTCTCTCCCACTCACTTATGTTATGAGCATTCATTGGGGGAAAGAAGCTAGAGAATCATTTATATAGTCCAACAACTCCTTTTTAACTACATAAAGGCCCTTCCTAATCCTACATGAACTTGGATTAATCCCTTCCTTATATATTAGTCCTACTAAGTTTGAAAGGTATTGCAAAGTGATCCTTCTAATTAATTAATCATATAAATTAATCCCAAATATAGTTCAACTCTATTAGACGTGTGACCTAATAGGTTTCTACTTAGTTGGTAGTAACTTATTACTAACATGGAGCGGTGTCTAGCAACACATCCATGCAACCCAACTAATAGAAATAAGTCAGTGATCCCGACAAACCTTGTGTCCAATATCACATATTGCATTATCCCTTTGTTTCCATATCCGGATTGGACACGAGACATAAACAGTCACACTCGTATATCAAATCCATAGTTCCTCGATCCTTGGAATATGCTTATGCAAGCAGATAACATCAATATCTCCATATTGATTTATCTGAGTCTTGCCAGATGTGCACAAGAGATTCCGGCGGGGAGACCTCCGTGTACACCGTACGTAGTGGATCAGGGATCGCACAGGAAGAATAGGGGTGTGTGTAGGGAGAGAGTAAGTCAGTAGCAATGTCTGAGAGAGAGACAGAGGTTTGGCAGAGTTTCCGCGTATGGCAGTGTTGTTCTCCTTTGTATGGAAAGGTTAACGATATATATATACTGGAGAACGTGACCGTTGTAGTGTGGTTAATGCGCCCATTGATGGCGGCTTAATTAGCTTAACCATAACGGCACGTTCGTCCGAGTATATAGGAACCGTTAGAGCACGTGGTGCGTAAGTACCGGAACCGTTACGAGGTTGACCGGGTTTGACCGGATTGACCGGGTCTAGGGAGCTCGTGCCATAGATCTCTCAAAACAGTTACTAAAGGTCGCGCGCGGGCTTGGCTCGCACGCGACAGGGCTTACTCTAGCCTCCAGACCACAAAGTCCCTACAAGTCCCGTGCAGTGGTATGCGAGGGCTCTGTCTCGCAGCCCCCACATGGATCAGCTCGGCTGGTGATCCTGTGTGTGTGGAGCACAATATGGTGTGCTGGATGGTCGCCACGTGGCCTAGATCTGCCATGTCATAAAGCAGTATCTACATTAGCCCCCTTTCTGCGCGTGAAGGCTCGTAGCTGTATAGGCTTCCATGCGCGGAAACCAACATGCGCGTCGTCGCCACGCACCAATTCAAATACGGGTAGGTTCAGCCCCCGTGCGTGTCATTATGACTTAAAACCCCTAGAGTCGTGCCGTCTGACCTTTAGGGTTTTAGGCGTGACGTCAGCCCGTCCTGTGATTGCGCGACACGACGGTGACGGTTGCGATTCGACTACTGAAGGGACGCAACCCTTCATTCTTCTGGATAAATACCTTGTATCCCATCATTGCAAAGCATTGCTTCTTTCTCTTAAAGTGAATGGTACCCGGAGATCTTCGAGAGCAGATCCAAATAATCAATCATCAGTTCAAGACTGCAAATCGTATTCTTCAATTGTGCATCTCCAAGCAGGCTTCAAGGAAACAAGGTTGGCCTCGTTTACTTTTGATTTAAACTACCAGTGTTTGCCTTGAATCGCATTGAATCTGTAAACCCATGAAGTCTGTGAAGAGGCTTTGATCTTTAAACCTGCTTCGTTCTTAATCTTTCAACAATATTGGGTCTTGCAAATCCTCAATTTCTGAAATCGGCACCGGAACTGTCTGCTTTCCTTTGCATAGATCTCGAATTTCAAAATTCAAACTGAAGTGTGGTATTTCTCCCCCCCTTTTTTTGCCCTTTCGCAGGAACGGCCAAAACAAGAGTAACCAGACCCGTTAAGGAAGATGAAGAGATGCCGGAGCTTCCGCAGGCTCTGTGGCGAAAAGCCCCCTTTCTGGGTGGGAAAGATTTTTACCACGCGAGGGTGAAGGCGAAGAGGATGCCTGATCCTGAGTATCTTGTTCTGTATCGTCTAGTGTCATGTGCGGAGGTTCGCAGCTGGTGACCGTTCCAAATCGCTGGTGGATACCATTGTTGCCACCAGAAGGAGGGGGGAGTCGTATCGGCTAGCATGGAGGATGGATGCCGAGGTCGAAACAAAAGTTCGCGGGGTCATGAACACTTTTGCTGACTCGCTGATAGACAACCCTCCGGTTCCGTCTCCTCCTAGAGATGACCCGTCCCCTCCAGCGACTGCGGCGCCGAGAGCGAAGAGACCTAGGCAAAAGGGGATTACGATTTCTTCCCCTAGGAGCGCTCCAGCTTCTCCCCCAGTGAGGTCCCTTTCCGTCAAGGACAAAGGCAAGGGTCGTATGCCCAGCAAAGTGCGAAAAGATCTCGCAGTTGAGACTTTCGTTCCATTCAACCAAGAGGAGGAAGAGAGACAGGAGCCCCAGGCAAGTGATGAAGAAGCAACAGTTGTGATGTGCGAGGAAGAATCAGGAGGTACTTCCGTCACATCTCCTTGCCCTTTATCATGACTTCTGTGCAGTTCTTTTCTTTGAACCAATTTTGTATTCGCAGATGATGATGATGAAGCCGTTGGTGGCCTCGTGGCCAAGAGGAAAAAGAGAGATGCCCACTCTGGCGTTTCAGATGATCCCATAAGCGAGGATGTTCTTGCTGAATCCCGGAAGACAGCCGCGGAGGCTGCTGAAAGAAGAAGGCAGCGAGAGGAAGAGGAGCTCGAGCTTGTGAAACAGCGGAGCCTCGAGGAGCTGCATGTTGACGACTTAGTGCGTCCAGCTGGCGAGGAAGACGAGCTTCCCGAAGAAGTGGCTCCTCATGTGGAGGAGGAAGATGAGGTTCCTGGAGAGGACACAGCAGAGCTAGAGCAAGTCCAAGCGGACTTCGCAGAGATCGCAGGTGGCGATAAAGGTGAGATCTTCAATCTCGCAGTTACTTATAGAGATGTAATTGTGGGTGCGTTAAAGCACGGTGTGTCAAAGCCTGACATTCGCCGTTGGTTGGTAAGCAAATGCGGAGAACCCTCAGGTAATTATTTTGAGTGATACGCGCATACTAGGCTTTAGTCACTTGAGGCAAAATCATGACTGGTTTACTCGCGTCCCAGGTCACGCTTCTCTTAAAGATTTGCTTAGTGAGGATACACTGATAGGGCACGGTTCCACGTCCCTAGTGTATGATGAGGATACCTCAATCCCACCTTCGCGTGGAGGTGCTTATTCTTAGCTTTAGTAAAGACAGTGAAATAACTTATAACACAAGTTACCTCATATTATCGCATTCGGTATCGCAGGTCATGCTGAGGAACCTGAGCTGGAGCAGAGAAGTCAGCCTTCTGCATCCCATGTTCCCATCTCGAGCTCCCATACTGAGAAGCCCGTCGCGAATGCTGGACACGTAAGTGAGCGTTTCGAGGATGTCATCGAACTCTCCGATGATGTCGAAGCTGATGCTGTGCGGATGGACGAAGGTGTCCGTACCGGTGGTGAGGAGGAAAGGACAAGTGATGCCAACATTTTCGCATCTGATAGTGTCTTCCGTCCAGCAACTTCGGTTGTGCCTCCGGCGATGACTGAGCCCGAAGCACCCATTCCTGCGTGGAGCATTTGGGGCTCGCAGGTTGGGAATGTAGTCGCAGCTGGTGCGGCCTACACTCTTCCTCCTGACTATGAGAGGTTGGAGCTTGCAGCTGATAGGAGAGTCATGGAGCGAGGGCAGTCTTCGAACAACCCGGTGGCCCGTATCCCTTCTCTTCATGAAATTCTGGAAGGCACTGGTAAGTAAAGATTTACCGTTCGCACGTCACATTATTTGGTTGCGAGTTCTGGCATTATAATCGTTTTTGATGTCTCAGGTTTGAAGCAAACCGATGTAGACTGGGTGGTTCGAATGCGTCTCAGATACCCCCGATCGTTTGTGAGATCTCTGGAGATCGGACCTTTTGACAGGAGGCTATTCCTTACTGAAGCCATCTGGATACTGGAGCAGCTGTCTGTGGCTACACCTGCGACCATTTCGGCCCAGAGTGCTGAATTGCTGTGTGGCATGTGCCAAAATCTTTTGTTCAAAGTCCAAGGCAGGCTTGGCTTTAAATTCCTTAAGGACAGAGTTACACTGATTCGCGCAGCTGTAACTTTGAATCTCGGTCACCAGAATCTCGCAGCTGAGATGCAGAAGGTGGAGCAGCAAAAGCAAAAGGTTGATGAAGCTGTAAAGCTGTATCAGGAAATGAATGCCAAGTGCGAGCAACTGAAGCAAGAAGTGAAACAAGTGGAGAAGCTGAGCGAGCAGTTCGCACCCCAAGACTCCTTAATCAAGAATTTGTTTTGACTTTTCGAATTTTGAAAAGAAAACAGGAAAATGGTTGAGACATTAATGTAATATTTTGAAACATTAATGTGATATTGCTAGGGTTTCTCCCCCTTCTTTTTTTAACAACAAACAATGAGTTTGCCCGTTTTGCCCCTTTCGGGATTTGATTGGACATTTCTGTGCATATCCAATTATGACATCAGCAATTGATTCTTTGCTTGATTTTCGCGCTAATTTCTCGGCAGATAAGCACGCTTCCGTTGGGAAGTCCATCCGAATCATGACTATCCGTCATTTATTAGGATACGCAACCGAATCGTCGTAGCCTTTAGTAGGGTAATTGATTGTTACCGCTTTTCAAGGCGTAAGTGATTGAACTTACCCTCTTTTTGAATTTGCTGACTCATCTTAAGCAACCGAAGAGTCTCTACAGGGCCTATATAAACCCCGTCTTTGCCATTTGGGCTCTTCTATCCCAAACATGTGCTTTGCCGTGAGTCCTTGCGACTGCTGGCTTCAACGCTTGCTTTTCGTTGATTCATGGCAACTTCAAGTTTTGAATCCTGAGTTTGCGCTTTGTGCTATAGAAATAGTTTCCAAGATCCACTTTATGAGGCTTATTGCTGTTTATAACCGTCATAAAGAGGATGCAGATAATACCTCATGTGTGTTCGAAGAAATTTCTTCGTGTATTATGTGTGCAGGTCATGTTTCCGGCCGCCTCGTGGCGAGGTGCAGCGCCGAAGTGACCGTGCTACCATCTCGTAATGAACGGCGGAATTCTCCTCCAGCATCTCCGGAGGAGAATCCGTTGCCTCTTCGTTCTTGAACTCAGGAGGCTCGCCAACGCCCTTGTCTATCATGACAAGGAGCCCAGTACCAGAGGAATGGCGGCTTCCCCTGTTGTGCACGACGGCATACGCCGGAACAGGTGGTTCCTCTGGTACATATCTTGATCAGACAGGGGTTTCGTCAGACCCTAAGATCTTTGGACGTGGATTTGCCCGGCTCTTGCCGCTAAGGATGTAGCGAATGGTGAGTTAATCTCTTCGCAGATGCATCCTACTTGCTACAGATCTTTGGCCGCGGATCTGCGTACTGTGCTGCCGGTGTCAGGACCGGTGGATTCTCTCTTTTCTTAGTCGAGAGTTCCCTTGGCGCATTTCTGGCTTACCAGCCATTTTTCGAATGTATTGTTAGCCATGTTGGCTGCGTAGTTAGATGCGAGCTTTTCGCTTGTAAGCTGCTATCTAGATAGATAAATTATAAGTCATTTGACTCATAATGATAAATAGTATTTGTATCATCTGTTCTTTGCAAAAAAATACAATTTCGCATGCGTTTCGGCTTGTTTTGCCTTGCATAATGACATGTATTGATTTCACATATGCGATGTCAATTTACAGATATTTCGCTAGATCATTCGAGATCGTACTTTCGCAGCTGTGCCATCTTGATGGATGGGCTTGTAGTTTGTCGTTGTAAATCGTATGAGATCATGTTCACAACGTTGCTATCGTTCCAGATAATTTTTGAGAGATCAATCAAGATCGTTGAGCTGTGCAAATTGCTATCATAGAAGATAGGCTTTGTTTGAGATCGTTTCTCGCATAAACTGCTATCATAGCAGACAGATCTTTAGAAGATCTAATAAGATGATTCTGTACTCGTGTTGCCATCATATCAAACGGGTTTGGATAATTAACCCAAAATTGCTATCGTAACAGATAGGCTTGAGAAGATCATTATAAGATCGCATCTGTATAACCTGCTATCCCAAGAGATAGGCGTTAGATGATCGATTGAGATCATTTTTGTATTTCGCTGCTATCGCAAAAGATAGGCTTTGGATGGTCATGTAAGATCGTATTTTCGTTTGGGTGCTATCGCAAGAGATAGGCTTTAATGATCATTTAAGATCGCATTTGCATTTGATTGTTACCATGAGAGATAGGCTTTGGATGATCACTTAAGATCGCATTTGCGTTTGGCTGCTATCGTAAGAGATAGGCTTTAATGATCACTTAAGATCGCATTTGCATTTGATTGCTACCATGAGAGATAGGCTTTGGATGATCACTTAAGATCGCATTTGCGTTTGGCTGCTATCGTAAGAGATAGGCTTTAATGATCACTTAAGATCGCATTTGCATTTGATTGCTACCATGAGAGATAGGCTTTGTATGATCACTTAAGATCGCATTTGCGTTTGATTGCTATCGTAAGAGATAGGCTTTAATGATCACTTAAGATCGCATTTGCATTTGATTGCTACTATGAGAGATAGGCTTTGGATGATCACTTAAGATCGCATTTGCGTTTGGCTGCTATCGTAAGAGATAGGCTTTAATGATCACTTAAGATCGCATTTGCATTTGATTGCTACCATGAGAGATAGGCTTTGTATGATCACTTAAGATCGCATTTGCGTTTGATTGCTATCATGAGAGATAGGCTTTAAATGATCAATTAAGATCGCATTTGCATTGGCTGCCATCGTAGGAGATGGGCTTTAGATGATCACTTAAGATCGCATTTGTATTTAGTTGCTATCGTAAATGATAGGCTTCGACGACCAGTTAGGATCACGTTTGCATTTGCTGCTATCGTAAGAGATAGGCTTTGAATGATCGATTGAGATCGCATTTGCTATCGTAAGAGATAGGCTTCGATGATCAATGAAGATCGCGTTTGCTATCGTAAGCGATAGGCTTTGATGATCAATTAAGATCGCGTTCGCTATCGTAAGAGATAGGCTTTAATGATCAATCAAGATCGTGTTTGTCTTTGTTACTATTGCAGCAAATAAATCATTGTTAACGGTTGTAACAAATTAGATAAAGCGATATAAACAGCTAAAAAATATGAACTTCTCATTTGGGAGAATTCTTTTATTATGACATTCTCATATGGGAGAGATAGGATTACAATCCTCTCATATGGGAGAGGAGATTGCGAATATCGTAGCCACATGAGACATTAAGCAACGTTATCATAAAACGTATGAAATAGGAGAAGTCAAGGATAGTACTTCTTGATCCAGCGCATGTTGACTGAGCTTGGAGTTGAGGTTGTGCCGTGCAACCTTCGTATGCTGCAGTAGCCACTATCGAAGACTTCTGTGACTTCGAAGGGTCCTTCCCAATTAGCTGCGAACTTTGGGTGAGTTGCTTCTCGCATGCAGTGGTCAGATGCGCGCAAGACCAGGTCGCCAACTGCGAAATCCCGTCGCTGGACTGTCTTGTTGTAGGCGCGAGCGATTCTTTCTTGGTACCGCTTGTTAGTCCTTTTGGCTTGTTCTCGCTTTTCTTCCAGCAAGACTAAATCATGATCGCGTTGGTTTTCATAGAGCGCGTGGAAGGCCAGCCTTGCCGAATTGACTCTGACCTCCGCAGGTACCACAGCTTCGGCCCCATAACATAGTAGAAATGGCGAGGCCCCTGTGGGTGTCCTTGGAGAAGTTCTGTAGGCCCACAGAGCTATGTTAAGAGAGTCGGCCCACTTCTTATGGTCATCTGCGACCATCTTGCTCAGAATTCTCAGCAGCGTTTTGTTAGTCGCCTCGGCTTGCCCGTTTCCCTTTGGATAATAGGGGGTGGAGCATATTTGCCTGATATTGTACTCCGCGAGTTTGGTAGCTACCTGACGATTAACAAAAGGAGTACCGTTATCTGAGAGAATAGTATTCGGGATTCCGAACCTGCATACGATGTTTTCCTGGATGAAGTTGACCACAGCCAGCGCGTTTGCCGTCTTCAGTGGTATTGCTTCCACCCATTTGGTGAACAGCTCAGTTGCGGTGAGAATGAAATGGTTCCCATGTGACGTTGGTCGGATGGGGCCAATGAAGTCCAAAGCCCATGTGTGAAATGGCCATGGCGTTCCTAGTGCATGTAGGTCCACGGCGGGAGCGTGCACTAGGTTCCCTTTGAATTGACATTCTTGGCAGCGTCGCACCTTGGTGCGGCAATCGACTTCCATCGTGGGCCAGAAGTAACCGATTGAGAGGAGCTGTCTGCATAATTTCGCACCTCCCTGGTGTTCCACCTGATGGGAGAGGTCCATGACTTCTTGTGCTTCCCTATCGTCTAGGCATCGCAGCAAGTTGCCTTCGTGACCTTTTCGCCAAAGCAGATTTTCTTGAACCACATATCGAGAAGCTTTCCTCTTCAATTTGTCTGCCTCTTTTCTCGATTCGGGTACAGTGCCCTTAGTGAGGAATTCAAACAATGGCTTTCTCCAGTCTGTGTCGTCGTCGATTAGAGCGACAAGAAGAGAATCTTTGATTAGTGCGCAACTTTCGCACTTCCCTTGTATCAGGGCTGCGGCTGTAGACATGCTTGGCCAATGGATGCCGTATCTCTGAGCTTTCCTGTAGATTGACACCTCGCTTTCTCCGCAAGCGTGTTGGTGAATCTTTTCTAACAGCTGTTGTCCCTCTTGTTCGGAGACACATCGCATGAGTATTCCTCCAGGACCCTTGTAGTAAAGGGTGTTGTCGTGGATACAGTATCCTTTCGTGAGTGCCCAGCTCTCGCTGCTGGTGCCTTTCGCAATAGCTTGCAGGATTGCTTTTCGCCAGTCTGCGTCATCCATGTGTTCGTCGTCGCACGCATCTTCTGTTAATGCCGACGATGTTCGCACTTCGATGGAAATCCTTGCGGGGCATTTGTCTATGCTGACCTTAGATCCCAGAGTTGCTAAGGCGTCTGCATGCCTGTTGTCCGCTCGGGGTTTGTGCTCGTATTTCACGTCACAGAATTGCTGCATCAGCTTCTGGACTAGGGTACGGTACGGCAGGAGGTTGATCTCCTTTAGACCATATTCGCCCGAGGCCTGCTTAACAATCAGCTTGGAATCTCCCATGACTGTTAAGTTGCTCACTTCCAAAGCTTTCGCTGCACGGAGCCCCGCGATCAGAGCCTCGTATTCCGCCTCGTTGTTCGTGACTGCGAAGTTGAGTTTTGCGGACATCTGTATGACTTCACCGTCCGGCTTTGTCAAGACTATCCCAATTCCTCCACCTTTTCTGGTTGACGAACCGTCGAAGTGGAGGGTCCAATAGGGCACGTCAATCGCGTAGATTTCAGGGCCTTCGAGCTCTTCCTCGATCACAGGTTCGTGACTGTTGTTGGGAAACTGTGCCAACAGATCTGCTACCGCCTGCGACTTGATCGCTCTTGGTTTCACGCATGTAATATCGTATTGAGAGATGGTCATGTACCATTTTGCCAATCTTCCGCCCGGAGTAGTGTGAGTTAGCAAGTATCTTATGGGGTCGCTTTTGGTGACCACCACCACTTTGTGCGATGCAAAATAGTGTCTCAACTTCTCTATCACAAAGAATAAGGCAAGGCAATGACGTTCGATGTCTGTGTACCTTGATTCAGCAGGCTGCACAATGCGAGAGATGTAATAGATAGGCCTCTCTTGTCCCTCATAGATCTGAGCCAAGAGCGCTCCTATAGATTTCCTTGTCGATGTAAGGTATAGCAGAAGCGGCGATCCCAGTTGAGGCGCGATCATTATCTTTGGGGATGTGAGTAGCTCCTTTAGCTTTTCAAATGCGGCTTCGTGATCAGGAGCCCAGTTGTACGCGGCGTCCTTCTTGAGGAGAGTACTGAAGCAGCATGTGATTTCAGCGATTGCTGGGATGAATCTCCGCAGATATGACAATTTTCCCAAGAATGTTTTCAAGGTACTTTGGTCTTGAGGTGGCGTCATGCTGGTGATGGCTGACACTTTCGCAGGGTCAGGCTCGATCCCTTGGCGATGGACTACGCATCCCAGAAACTTCCCCGAAGTCACGCCGAATGCGCATTTCATGGGGTTCATTTTCAGTTGGAAGCTCCTGCATCTGTTGAATACCTTTCGCAGGTCTGCAAGGTGATCTGTTTCATACTTGGATTTGACTACCAAGTCATCCACATAGAATTCCACTTCTCTGTGCATCATGTCGTGGAATAGAGCCATCATGGCCCGCTGATAAGTTGCGCCTGCATTCTTAAGACCGAATGGCATTACCGTATAGTTGAATACCCCTACGGGGGTGATGAATGCAGTTTTCCTTGCATCTTCGGGATCCATTTTGATTTGATTGTACCCGCTGAAGCCGTCCATGAAACTGAACATGCGATGGCCTGCCGTTGAATCAATGAGCAAGTCGATATTAGGCAGTGGGAAATCGTCCTTGGGACAGAAACGATTGAGGTCTCGGAAGTCCACGCAGATGCGGAGCTGTCCGTTCTTCTTCACCACTGGCACGATGTTGGCCAACCATGTGGGATGGTGATTTGGCTCTATGAACTTGGCATCTAGGAGTTTGACGATCTCCTGTTTGATCTTCACGTTGAGCTCTGGCCTGAAGCTTCTGGTGCTTTGCTTGACCGGTTTAGACCCTGGGATGACGTCTAAACGGTGCATAGTGATGCTCGTGTCTAGACCTGGCATCTCATCGTATTCCCATGCGAATACATCCTTGTACTCAGTTAGGAGCTGCAGCAGCCCTTGTTCCTCTTTGCTTGTGAGGTCCGCACTCAGGAAGACTGGCCTCCTCTTTTCCTCGTTCGGGCTGAGGAACACTTCCTTTAGCTCTTGCTTTTGTGGTCTTGGCCTGTCTTCCATGCATTCGGGCGCTTCTTTGAGTTTCTCGTCTGAAACGATCTGTGTTGGCTCTTCTGTCAGCGCAACTTGTTTGATTCGATTGATTTGCCCAGGGACACCCCCATGCCCGTGTGAGGACGTCCCCGCGCACCTTCATATGCGATAGCATTTCTTCCCGTTGGCGTAGAAGCTCTCTATCTCCTTGCCCTCGGGGTCGTGTTTTGCGATCCTCTTCAGAGTGTACACACTCTTGCGGTGATATGCGATGCGCGGCGCCTCTTCGTGAATAGGCGGCGTTTCCTTGGTATCTCCCCTTGTTACCATCACGCCTGCAGGTGACTGGTCCTTGATGTCCTCCCAGAGAGGTAAAGGAGTGGGGTTGAATGGTCCGGGTGTTTGCTCGTCCGCCATCTCGGTGAACCACACCGCCTCGCTGAGATGTGCTTCGTCCAAGTTGAACGGGTTGGTTGAGGCCGGTATTTCGACAATCCTGTCGTTCCAGATGGCTTTCATCATCTGGTGAGCCGTGGAAGGGATTGCGTCGAAGCGATGAATCCAGGCTCGACCGATGATCATGTGGTATGTGGTGTTCGCATCTATGACGTAGAACTTCGCCGAACACTTGATCTTACCAATCTGAACGCCTAGGCGGATCCATCCGATTGTCATCCTAGAGTCGCTCCCGAATCCCACTAGCGGGGATGGACGCTTGACCACCTTGTGCTCGGGGATCCCTGCTAGCTTCAGTGTGTGGAGTGGAACAACATTGACCGCTGCTCCTCCATCGACGAATGCTCGCTTAAACTCGACGCCGTTGATGATGGCGGTCACGTACAGGGGCCTCTGGTGGCTCGCATCTGTCTTCTTGTCGCTGGCAGAAAAGGTCATGATCTTTTCTGTAGGACGGGACGCCCTGATGACTTTCCCGTTGGAGACTACGAGCTCCTCTTCGTAGTCTTCCGCTATCCTTAAGATTGCTTTTGTCATATCCGATCGGCATCTTTCTGAGAAGTTCATCTCATCGAAGAATTTGCTGAAGCCGTACGACCCTTTCATGCGGTCGGCACGCTCATCCTCCGTATCCATGCTATAGTCTTCCTCTTCATGGACTTCAGCAACGATGGGTAGACCATCCTCTGCGACTTCTTCCAAGTCTACTATCGAGATCATGGCGACCTCCTTGCCCTTTGAGCCCGAATCTGTATGGGCAGGCAGCGGGTTGTTGCGCACGTCCTTCCGGTGGTCGCTGACGATGAGTTCGCCGTTCTTCATCTTCTGGTCGAACGCGAATCTGAGCTTCTTGCACTCGGCCGTGGGGTGCATGACTTTGCCGTGGTATTCACACCACTTGGGGTCCCTCGTCATCTCCTTGGAGGGTGCTTTCTCAAGCGGCGGCAGGATGCCGTCCTTGCGCCACTGTCTGCAGAGATCGCTCGCTTCCTCCACCGAGCATGGCAGAGGCGGTGCGTCGAAGTTTGTAACTTTTGCTTGCTTCTGGGGCGAAACTGCATTGACCTCAGCTTCGCGTCCTCGCTTGTAGCCGAATCTGCCGATCTTGTAGGTGGTGCCACTCGCAGGTCGTTCTGGAGCGCTCTTCTTTCTCTGTCTCTCGACGATGGGCTCAATGTTCATCGTGCACTCGATGAGCTTTGAAAACGTGGGTGTTTGCAAATTGATTAGCATGCTCTTGTACTCATCTCGCATGCACTGCAGGCATATCTCTACGAGCCGGCTTTCGAGCATGGGATCCTTGCACTCCAAGGATTTCGCTCTGAATTTCTTGATGAAAGTGATTCCATCTTCCTCGCGTTTCTGATACATCCGCGAGAGGTGGATCATCGTCACCTTCTCTTCCATCTGGAAGAACTTGGTGTAGAACTTCTGGACCATGTCGTCCCAAGTCTTCACAGATCCGGGCTCCAACGTCCGGTACCATTTGTATGCTACATTCCCAAGAGTCTTTGGGAACTCTCGCATCAGCAGTTTGGGATCAGCTCCGTATGGACCCATGACGTCAATGAAACGCATGACGTGCTCATGAGCGTTCCCGTTGACGTCCTCGAACTTATCCCATTTGGGAGCTTTGTACCCCGCCGGGTTAGGCATGAGATAGATCTCTCATGGAATGGGTGGATCGTTGTCTAGCTTCGGGATGATGGTATCCGCGAGCGATTGATGAGCTAGGATGGAGTCCACGCGCTTCTGCAAGGACGTCATGCATTCTGGGAGGCTTCCCTCGGTAGCTGCCGGAGGGGTTGCCGTAGGTGGTGGCGACACATATGCCGTCGGAGGATTGGGAGTGTATTGACTGCCCGCGTTTCCCCAAATCGTCGCTGGTGGAGGCAAAGTGTACTGCAAAGTTGGGTTAGACGCCAAAGCCGTGGGCTGAGAGGCGTGAGCGGCAGGGGGTAGCATTTGCGCTGTTGATCCTTGGATCGAAGGCAGCTGCGCGGCTGACGGTGGAGTTTGCAGATGAGGGTTGGGAGGCGTGGCCGACACTCCCAATCCTGGAGCAGTAGGGGTACCTCCTCCCTGAGGGGTGGCGGTACCTGGTGGAGGATTTGGCGCAAGGGTGCCCAGAACGGCCAAGATCCGCTCCAACTGCGCAGATTGAGACTTGAGGGCTTTTGCCTGACTTTGGACAGTGGCGTCCAAAGATTCCAAAGTCGGTGCCTCGCCGGGAGTCGTCGGAGTACGGCGGACTTCGTCTCCCGAGGGAGTTTCGGTGGAAGGCGACCGGTTGCTGACATCATCCTCCTGAGACATGGTTGCTTTTGCTGGTAAGTTTCACGTCGGGTTCACCAAAATGTGCACAAGAGATTCCGGCGGGGAGACCTCCGTGTACACCGTACGTAGTGGATCAGGGATCGCACAGGAAGAATAGGGGTGTGTGTAGGGAGAGAGTAAGTCAGTAGCAATGTCTGAGAGAGAGACAGAGGTTTGGCAGAGTTTCCGCGTATGGCAGTGTTGTTCTCCTTTGTATGGAAAGGTTAACGATATATATATACTGGAGAACGTGACCGTTGTAGTGTGGTTAATGCGCCCATTGATGGCGGCTTAATTAGCTTAACCATAACGGCACGTTCGTCCGAGTATATAGGAACCGTTAGAGCACGTGGTGCGTAAGTACCGGAACCGTTACGAGGTTGACCGGGTTTGACCGGATTGACCGGGTCTAGGGAGCTCGTGCCATAGATCTCTCAAAACAGTTACTAAAGGTCGCGCGCGGGCTTGGCTCGCACGCGACAGGGCTTACTCTAGCCTCCAGACCACAAAGTCCCTACAAGTCCCGTGCAGTGGTATGCGAGGGCTCTGTCTCGCAGCCCCCACATGGATCAGCTCGGCTGGTGATCCTGTGTGTGTGGAGCACAATATGGTGTGCTGGATGGTCGCCACGTGGCCTAGATCTGCCATGTCATAAAGCAGTATCTACACCAGACATCCAATAAGAACCATCCCTCGAGTGTCCATGGATATTTTCTCCCATTATGTGGGAGGGACAAATCCTCTCTACATCACTACAATCTCCAAGCTTGCTTTCTATCATGCCCGATAGCTATCTTTTTAGTTGCCCGGTTAAGGCCTAACGCTGGATAACATCAAAGCATGATATTTCACAAATTGGGTATCTAGTGACTCCAAGTCTAAGGATTGCAATTATATTAGCACTACGAGAAGCGATTGTGACTTTAACATAATCTAATGTATCCTTCTCGTTGTGGGTCAATCCACTATGCCATTACTCCTAATGCATACCCATGTGTTAGACTTGATATGTCCATATCAATCTACACACATATTAGTCTATATTTAATTGTCCTGTTAACCAATATAATGGACTAGAGATATTTAAGATAAACATCACATTGTATCTAAGGACGTCATTATATTAAATATCACAATCATTAGTAAATGAATATTCTAGCCAAAACATTGTTCATACTAAATATAGATTGCCTCTAGGGCACCTTATCCAACAAGTTTATCACTCGGTGGAGGAGGGGCAGGAGGTTTGGGATAGCGGGGTCGTGGCGTGGGGAGGGGTGGTACAAGAGGTGGAAGATCGAATGCCAAAATGAGGGATGATCGAAGCGGTAATCAGGACAGACGCAGGAATGTTCATGCTGCATACAATGAACACCGGAACCCAATTATCCGTCAGAATGAGGAAGCGACCAACAAAAAACCATTCTACTATTCACATTCCTGCTGCGCGGAATCCGACACAGGACGGGGGAGCCTTAAAGAAACCATCCAGTCGCAATGAGTCTACTAAGCTGGATCGTGCGGGGGTTTGGGAACCCCGTAGCGTTATCTCTCTTTGCGATTTGGTAGGGAGACAAAAGCCCAGCATAGTCTTCTTGTTGGAGACGAAACAGTATGCAACTGAGATGGTTCGGATTCGTGATCGTCTTGGATTCCGTAATGGAATTTTTTTCGAATGTGAAGATCGTAGTGGTGGTCTTGCTGTTATGAGGGATGATGAGGTTGGTTTTGCTATGGCAAAATCTTCGAATACTTTATTCACGGTTTCTTTTCTATTCCCATTGAAGGGAAGCATGGATATTTGGAGGGTTTTTATGGAGACCGTGATAGGAATCATTGTCACAATTAAAATTTCGGTGGGGCAACCTTGGTGTGTTGTTGGCGATTTTAACGTTTTCTCGTCTATTTGCGACAAGGAAGGAGGAATATTAGTGAAACAACCCGGGATCTCGGTTCAGGGTTAATGCGACAATCGATAAACAAAAGTAGAAATAAGTTTACGAATATTACAATTTAGCTAATAAATAAAATAATTTTGAGAATATAAGTTTACAATTGTAATGTGATTGAAATAAGCTATGTGGTCTACTAAGTTCTAACTTAAGCTAAACGTCTTTGTCTTGATCCACGTTCCCATTCCCCCCACCTTGATTGATGACCTGCGGTTTTAAAATGGCAAAAGCTGGCGCAGTTTTGAAGAAAATGATCAGTAAAAACTGAGTAAATACACACTACGACATGTAAAGCAGCGAGTGGCACAGAAGCATGAGTTGAAACAAATCAAAAGATTTAAAACAGTAAAACTAATAGGTTGGGGAATTTGGAACAACTGAAAGTGACCGAGTAACAAAAACCTCTCAATTTAAGAACATTGGGAAACCACGAGTATTAGGAAATATATTCAGAGTAAAAAAGTCAATTTAAGTTGATAACGATATTATTTCATGAGTACCCAAAGCTTTTCAAATCATTTCAATCGATTAGGGCATATCAATAGAGTAGTCAATTTTATTTTCAATTAACCGTTAAGTTTACCTGAGGCATGTCCAAAGTCACCAGCGGATCGATGTACACAGAGGGATAACGAAGTAATCACAAAGGGTTCCTTCTAAGGTCTATCAAACCCTATTTCACCCGAGCGTTCAGGGAGCCCATACGTCAATCCCCGCTCACAACAATAGCTAAAAGGCCTTAAGCGTCGACACCCCTATATCGTAGTGACCCTTACATGTATAAGTAGAACTCTATAGCTCTACAAACCCCTTGGCCTCAATACTTTGGTACATTTTGGCTCATCGGGGTCGGATTAGTGAACATTAAAGTTCTATCCAATAATACGAAGCATTGCTTCGATGGCAGTAGCCATAATTAATTGGAGGATCGCTTGGCGCCTCCGGCCAGAGCCATAAATAAACAGAACTCTGTACATCGTCCTAAATCTATTAGAGGTATCTTATTACCTTTATTTATCATAATCAATGTCATAATATCAACAGTTCACAAGTACTTTTCAACAGTTCTCAAGATAGATCAATAGTATTACCAATCAAACCTCAGTATAAATCATGCTTTTCATATTCTCTACACAAGAAGATACTCATTTAAAACGTCACACACATACGCACAATTTGATAATGAAGGTTTGCACATATGTACTTACCGCTGAGCCAAGAAAGGCACAAAGAAAAGCTAGCACTCTGACAACGCCCGTCTCATGTGATTCCCGGTCTCACAGTAACTGCAGCGACACGAACATGTACGTATATTTGGCACAGTCCTCAACAACGGCTGGATATAATGAAGTAAAGTATACAACCTATTAGCATATACCTTCTATATTAGGTTGTATGCAAGCATACAACGAAATGCAGGTCATGCAAGCTAACTTGGCCAAAGCGTTCCTTAATACTCCAGAACTGTCCAGTACGGTCCTTGCGCCTGGACCCCAAATTATACTCATACTTGTCCAAAAACATGAAAAGATAACTCCTTATTATCCCATATGAACTTAGCATCAGAATATACAACTTTTAGTAAATTACTCTTAGGCCCTAAAGTTCAGTAAAATTGCAAAAAGGCCCCAACAATTAACTTGGTCAACCCTAACCGAGAATTACGTACAAGTAATCCAAATATGCATACAAGACATGCTGACAAACTCGAAGTTACTAACTTGATCTCTATTCAAACCTAGGAGAAATTACTATTTTGCCCCTTGTGCACAAGAGATTCCGGCGGGGAGACCTCCGTGTACACCGTACGTAGTGGATCAGGGATCACACAGGAAGAATAGGGGTGTGTGTAGGGAGAGAGTAAGTCAGTAGCAATGTCTGAGAGAGAGACAGAGGTTTGGCAGAGCTTCCGCGTATGGCAGTGTTGTTCTCCTTTGTATGGAAAGGTTAACGATATATATATATACTGGAGAACGTGACCGTTGTAGTGTGGTTAATGCGCCCATTGATGGCGGCTTAATTAGCTTAACCATAACGGCACGTTCGTCCGAGTATATAGGAACCGTTAGAGCACGTGGTGCGCAAGTACCGGAACCGTTACGAGGTTGACCGGGTTTGACCGGATTGACCGGATCTAGGGAGCTCGTGCCATAGATCTCTCAAAACAGTTACTAAAGGTCGCGCGCGGGCTTGGCTCGCACGCGACAGGGCTTACTCTAGCCTCCAGACCACAAAGTCCCTACAAGTCCCGTGCAGTGGTATGCGAGGGCTCTGTCTCGCAACCCCCACATGGATCAGCTCGGCTGGTGATCCTGTGTGTGTGGAGCACAATATGGTGTGCTGGATGGTCGCCACGTGGCCTAGATCTGCCATGTCATAAAGCAGTATCTACATTAGCCCCCTTTCTGCGCGTGAAGGCTCGTAGCTGTATAGGCTTCCATGCGCGGAAACCAACATGCGCGTCGTCGCCACGCACCAATTCAAATACGGGTAGGTTCAGCCCCCGTGCGTGTCATTATGACTTAAAACCCCTAGAGTCGTGCCGTCTGACCTTTAGGGTTTTAGGCGTGACGTCAGCCCGTCCTGTGATTGCGCGACACGACGGTGACGGTTGCGATTCGACTACTGAAGGGACGCAACCCTTCATTCTTCTGGATAAATACCTTGTATCCCATCATTGCAAAGCATTGCTTCTTTCTCTTAAAGTGAATGGTACCCGGAGGTCTTCGAGAGCAGATCCAAATAATCAATCATCAGTTCAAGACTGCAAATCGTATTCTTCAATTGTGCATCTCCAAGCAGGCTTCAAGGAAACAAGGTTGGCCTCGTTTACTTTTGATTTAAACTACCAGTGTTTGCCTTGAATCGCATTGAATCTGTAAACCCATGAAGTCTGTGAAGAGGCTTTGATCTTTAAACCTGCTTCGTTCTTAATCTTTCAACAATATTGGGTCTTGCAAATCCTCAATTTCTGAAATCGGCACCGGAACTGTCTGCTTTCCTTTGCATAGATCTCGAATTTCAAAATTCAAACTGAAGTGTGGTATTTCTCCCCCCCTTTTTTTGCCCTTTCGCAGGAATGGCCAAAACAAGAGTAACCAGACCCGTTAAGGAAGATGAAGAGATGCCGGAGCTTCCGCAGGCTCTGTGGCGAAAAGCCCCCTTTCTGGGTGGGAAAGATTTTTACCACGCGAGGGTGAAGGCGAAGAGGATGCCTGATCCTGTTCCCGTTGAGCAGTTGTTAACGCTGACTCGCCCAGTTAACTCAGCCTTGCTCGAGTTAGTTGGCTCTGAGGATGTGGTTCGATTGGGAATCGAGAATGGGCACTTCCCATACACTGCGATTTCTACTCAGGCGTTTGTCCAGAAGTTGGACTATATGGATGAGTGGAGTGACCACGTGTTGGGTAATTACGCCGAAACTCTCGATAAAGCCGGCATTTTCTTCGCTGTCCGTGCTATGAAGGGTGCTGCCGTGAAGCTGGATCAGTCCATGCTTCTAGACCTTCTGTCCCGCTATTCGCCTGCGACTCACACATTTCATTTTGCTGAGTTCGAGGCTGCCCCCACGCTCGAGGACGTTCAAATGCTGTATGAGCTTTCCCCCATGGGCGAGGTGGACCCCTTGAGTCACTTGAGAACACCTGCGGAATTGGCCTTGTACGCGCAGATGGAGGAGTGCCTAGCAGAGGTAAAGAAAATCTCCACTCGGTGGACCAGTACGAAACCTCTTCCGAACTGGCAGCTTGTTGATACATCTGCGAAGAATACCTGGAACAAGTGGTTGCAGTACTTCTTCCGAGACTATGCGAGCAGCAGCATTACTAAGAAGCTTTTGAGCGGAAACCCGAAGGCCGAGAATTACGTAGAGGGCAAGGGTTATCATCTGACCCTTTGCGCCTTTCTTTGTGCTTGGCTGTCGAGGTATCTGATTGATGGTCACCCCCACGACGGGGTCTTCTACCATGTGCTGCCACTTGCGGTGAGGCTCGCTCTTGGCCAGAGAGTCGCGCTCGGACCCTTGGTCTTGGGTACGTTGTATTATAGGCTGGACCAGCTGGTTCTGGCGATGAGGGAATCGCGCGGCCGTCTCGATGTTCTGACCTTTGTCAATATCAGCTTTTTGACAATGTGGGTTTTTGAGCGCTGGCCGTCTTATGCTCCAACTCCCCTCCCACTTGAGAAGTGGTGTCCCCCAGGCGAGACGGAGGCGTTCAACAGCGGGAGAGCTGCGAGATGGTTTGGGGCAAGCAACACCAAGTGTACTTGGAGCTTGATATGCGACAAACGAAGGGAGTTCACTGCCAGGCCCTACGCTACACGTGTCGAGAATGTGCGGTGGTTTCCAAAGCTATACCCTTCTAAAGGTATGGTCTTGTCAGAAGACCTTCTCTTTGAAAAGGGGCCGCATTTCCACGAGCGCTATCGTGAGTTCTTTTGCTGGTGTCTGCGAGGTTCTCTTCCCGCACTTGCAGAGCACATCCGTGAGCTCGCGCCACGATATGAAAGGCTTACAGTGGATGTTGACCCCACTCGGGTCTCGCCTCAGTTTGGTTTCGATGCGGTGGCCCCATCAATCTGGCCCCAGTCTATCGTCAGAGGGTGCTACAAGCGCTTGCTGACAAAGGAGTGCAAGACGGTCCTCATGAGCAATCTTCCCTTCGAGCAGCCTGCGGGAACTCGCAAGGGTGGCTGTTCCCAGAACTGGATCGCATACTGGATTGCCCAGCAGACGAGGATGGAGACGGAGGCGGCGGCGCAGCCAGGAAGGGCCCCCTTGATCAAGAGAAACTCTTTTCCGTTTCGCCCCAATTGCAGTTTGAGCGAGTCTGAGTACGGTTGCTACTCGTTGTTGGACCGCGAGAATCATTTGTGCCCCGATTTCATTCTGAAGGAGCAGGTCGATGCAATAAAGAAAGGTGACACGCAGGTCATCAAATATAGCAAGGCGTTTGCTGAGGTAAGCAGTTTCCTTGTGTGCTTTGAGCTCTTTGATTTGCTTGCACTGATGCTTTTTTTGTTCTGTATCGTCTAGTGTCATGTGCGGAGGTTCGCAGCTGGTGACCGTTCCAAATCGCTGGTGGATACCATTGTTGCCACCAGAAGGAGGGGGGAGTCGTATCGGCTAGCATGGAGGATGGATGCCGAGGTCGAAACAAAAGTTCGCGGGGTCATGAACACTTTTGCTGACTCGCTGATAGACAACCCTCCGGTTCCGTCTCCTCCTAGAGATGACCCGTCCCCTCCAGCGACTGCGGCGCCGAGAGCGAAGAGACCTAGGCAAAAGGGGATTACGATTTCTTCCCCTAGGAGCGCTCCAGCTTCTCCCCCAGTGAGGTCCCTTTCCATCAAGGACGAAGGCAAGGGTCGTATGCCCAGCAAAGTGCGAAAAGATCTCGCAGTTGAGACTTTCGTTCCATTCAACCAAGAGGAGGAAGAGAGACAGGAGCCCCAGGCAAGTGATGAAGAAGCAACAGTTGTGATGTGCGAGGAAGAATCAGGAGGTACTTCCGTCACATCTCCTTGCCCTTTATCATGACTTCTGTGCAGTTCTTTTCTTTGAACCAATTTTGTATTCGCAGATGATGATGATGAAGTCGTTGGTGGCCTCGTGGCCAAGAGGCAAAAGAGAGATGCCCACTCTGGCGTTTCAGATGATCCCATAAGCGAGGATGTTCTTGCTGAATCCCGGAAGACAGCCGCGGAGGCTGCTGAAAGAAGAAGGCAGCGAGAGGAAGAGGAGCTCGAGCTTGTGAAACAGCGGAGCCTCGAGGAGCTGCATGTTGACGACTTAGTGCGTCCAGCTGGCGAGGAAGACGAGCTTCCCGAAGAAGTGGCTCCTCATGTGGAGGAGGAAGATGAGGTTCCTGGAGAGGACACAGCAGAGCTAGAGCAAGTCCAAGCGGACTTCGCAGAGATCGCAGGTGGCGATAAAGGTGAGATCTTCAATCTCGCAGTTACTTATAGAGATGTAATTGTGGGTGCGTTAAAGCACGGTGTGTCAAAGCCTGACATTCGCCGTTGGTTGGTAAGCAAATGCGGAGAACCCTCAGGTAATTATTTTGAGTGATACGCGCATACTAGGCTTTAGTCACTTGAGGCAAAATCATGACTGGTTTACTCGCGTCCCAGGTCACGCTTCTCTTAAAGATTTGCTTAGTGAGGATACACTGATAGGGCACGGTTCCACGTCCCTAGTGTATGATGAGGATACCTCAATCCCACCTTCGCGTGGAGGTGCTTATTCTTAGCTTTAGTAAAGACAGTGAAATAACTTATAACACAAGTTACCTCATATTATCGCATTCGGTATCGCAGGTCATGCTGAGGAACCTGAGCTGGAGCAGAGAAGTCAGCCTTCTGCATCCCATGTTCCCATCTCGAGCTCCCATACTGAGAAGCCCGTCGCGAATGCTGGACACGTAAGTGAGCGTTTCGAGGATGTCATCGAACTCTCCGATGATGTCGAAGCTGATGCTGTGCGGATGGACGAAGGTGTCCGTACCGGTGGTGAGGAGGAAAGGACAAGTGATGCCAACATTTTCGCATCTGATAGTGTCTTCCGTCCAGCAACTTCGGTTGTGCCTCCGGCGATGACTGAGCCCGAAGCACCCATTCCTGCGTGGAGCATTTGGGGCTCGCAGGTTGGGAATGTAGTCGCAGCTGGTGCGGCCTACACTCTTCCTCCTGACTATGAGAGGTTGGAGCTTGCAGCTGATAGGAGAGTCATGGAGCGAGGGCAGTCTTCGAACAACCCGGTGGCCCGTATCCCTTCTCTTCATGAAATTCTGGAAGGCACTGGTAAGTAAAGATTTACCGTTCGCACGTCACATTATTTGGTTGCGAGTTCTGGCATTATAATCGTTTTTGATGTCTCAGGTTTGAAGCAAACCGATGTAGACTGGGTGGTTCGAATGCGTCTCAGATACCCCCGATCGTTTGTGAGATCTCTGGAGATCGGACCTTTTGACAGGAGGCTATTCCTTACTGAAGCCATCTGGATACTGGAGCAGCTGTCTGTGGCTACACCTGCGACCATTTCGGCCCAGAGTGCTGAATTGCTGTGTGGCATGTGCCAAAATCTTTTGTTCAAAGTCCAAGGCAGGCTTGGCTTTAAATTCCTCAAGGACAGAGTTACACTGATTCGCGCAGCTGTAACTTTGAATCTCGGTCACCAGAATCTCGCAGCTGAGATGCAGAAGGTGGAGCAGCAAAAGCAAAAGGTTGATGAAGCTGTAAAGCTGTATCAGGAAATGAATGCCAAGTGCGAGCAACTGAAGCAAGAAGTGAAACAAGTGGAGAAGCTGAGCGAGCAGTTCGCACCCCAAGACTCCTTAATCAAGAATTTGTTTTGACTTTTCGAATTTTGAAAAGAAAACAGGAAAATGGTTGAGACATTAATGTAATATTTTGAAACATTAATGTGATATTGCTAGGGTTTCTCCCCCTTCTTTTTTTAACAACAAACAATGAGTTTGCCCGTTTTGCCCCTTTCGGGATTTGATTGGACATTTCTGTGCATATCCAATTATGACATCAGCAATTGATTCTTTGCTTGATTTTCGCGCTAATTTCTCGGCAGATAAGCACGCTTCCGTTGGGAAGTCCATCCGAATCATGACTATCCGTCATTTATTAGGATACGCAACCGAATCGTCGTAGCCTTTAGTAGGGTAATTGATTGTTACCGCTTTTCAAGGCGTAAGTGATTGAACTTACCCTCTTTTTGAATTTGCTGACTCATCTTAAGCAACCGAAGAGTCTCTACAGGGCCTATATAAACCCCGTCTTTGCCATTCGGGCTCTTCTATCCCAAACATGTGCTTTGCCGTGAGTCCTTGCGACTGCTGGCTTCAACGCTTGCTTTTCGTTGATTCATGGCAACTTCAAGTTTTGAATCCTGAGTTTGCGCTTTGTGCTATAGAAATAGTTTCCAAGATCCACTTTATGAGGCTTATTGCTGTTTATAACCGTCATAAAGAGGATGCAGATAATACCTCATGTGTGTTCGAAGAAATTTCTTCGTGTATTATGTGTGCAGGTCATGTTTCCGGCCGCCTCGTGGCGAGGTGCAGCGCCGAAGTGACCGTGCTACCATCTCGTAATGAACGGCGGAATTCTCCTCCAGCATCTCCGGAGGAGAATCCGTTGCCTCTTCGTTCTTGAACTCAGGAGGCTCGCCAACGCCCTTGTCTATCATGACAAGGAGCCCAGTACCAGAGGAATGACGGCTTCCCCTGTTGTGCACGACGGCATACGCCGGAACAGGTGGTTCCTCTGGTACATATCTTGATCAGACAGGGGTTTCGTCAGACCCTAAGATCTTTGGACGTGGATTTGCCCGGCTCTTGCCGCTAAGGATGTAGCGAATGGTTAGTTAATCTCTTCGCAGATGCATCCTACTTGCTACAGATCTTTGGCCGCGGATCTGCGTACTGTGCTGCCGGTGTCAGGACCGGTGGATTCTCTCTTTTCTTAGTCGAGAGTTCCCTTGGCGCATTTCTGGCTTACCAGCCATTTTTCGAATGTATTGTTAGCCATGTTGGCTGCGTAGTTAGATGCGAGCTTTTCGCTTGTAAGCTGCTATCTAGATAGATAAATTGTAAGTCATTTGACTCATAATGATAAATAGTATTTGTATCATCTGTTCTTTGCAACAAAATACAATTTCGCATGCGTTTCGGCTTGTTTTGCCTTGCATAATGACATGTATTGATTTCACATATGCGATGTCAATTTACAGACATTTCGCTAGATCATTCGAGATCGTACTTTCGCAGCTGTGCCATCTTGACGGATGGGCTTGTAGTTTGTCGTTGTAAATCGTATGAGATCACGTTCACAACGTTGCTATCGTTCCAGATAATTTTTGAGAGATCAATCAAGATCGTTGAGCTGTGCAAATTGCTATCATAGAAGATAGGCTTTGTTTGAGATCGTTTC
Organism: Linanthus parryae; assembly: GCA_023055425.1. Taxonomy (NCBI): domain Eukaryota; kingdom Viridiplantae; phylum Streptophyta; class Magnoliopsida; order Ericales; family Polemoniaceae; genus Linanthus; species Linanthus parryae. Next base: position 24,599,270 of record JALGPY010000011.1, on the reverse strand, counting down.
TCGCATAAACTGCTATCATAGCAGACAGATCTTTAGAAGATCTAATAAGATGATTCTGTACTCGTGTTGCCATCATATCAAACGGGTTTGGATAATTAACCCAAAATTGCTATCGTAACAGATAGGCTTGAGAAGATCATTATAAGATCGCATCTGTATAACCTGCTATCCCAAGAGATAGGCGTTAGATGATCGATTGAGATCATTTTTGTATTTCGCTGCTATCGTAAAAGATAGGCTTTGGATGGTCATGTAAGATCGTATTTTCGTTTGGGTGCTATCGCAAGAGATAGGCTTTAATGATCATTTAAGATCGCATTTGCATTTGATTGCTACCATGAGAGATAGGCTTTGGATGATCACTTAAGATCGCATTTGCGTTTGGCTGCTATCGTAAGAGATAGGCTTTAATGATCACTTAAGATCGCATTTGCATTTGATTGCTACCATGAGAGATAGGCTTTGGATGATCACTTAAGATCGCATTTGCGTTTGGCTGCTATCGTAAGAGATAGGCTTTAATGATCACTTAAGATCGCATTTGCATTTGATTGCTACCATGAGAGATAGGCTTTGTATGATCACTTAAGATCGCATTTGCGTTTGATTGCTATCGTAAGAGATAGGCTTTAATGATCACTTAAGATCGCATTTGCATTTGATTGCTACCATGAGAGATAGGCTTTGTATGATCACTTAAGATCGCATTTGCGTTTGATTGCTATCATGAGAGATAGGCTTTAAATGATCAATTAAGATCGCATTTGCATTGGCTGCCATCGTAGGAGATGGGCTTTAGATGATCACTTAAGATCGCATTCGCGTGTAACTGCTATCGTAAGAGATAGGCTTTAGATGATCGATTAAGATCACATTTGTAGTGGCTGCCATCGTAGGAGATGGGCTTTAAATGATCACTTAAGATCGCGTTCGCGTGTAGCTGCTATCGTAAGAGATAGGCTTTAGATGATCGATTAAGATCACATTTGTATTGGCTGCCATCGTAGGAGATGGGCTTTAAATGATCACTTAAGATCGCATTTGTATTTAGTTGCTATCGTAAATGATAGGCTTCGACGACCAGTTAGGATCACGTTTGCATTTGCTGCTATCGTAAGAGATAGGCTTTGAATGATCGATTGAGATCGCATTTGCTATCGTAAGAGATAGGCTTCGATGATCAATGAAGATCGCGTTTGCTATCGTAAGCGATAGGCTTTGATGATCAATTAAGATCGCGTTCGCTATCCTAAGAGATAGGCTTTAATGATCAATCAAGATCGTGTTTGTCTTTGTTACTATTGCAGCAAATAAATCATTGTTAACGGTTGTAACAAATTAGATAAAGCGATATAAACAGCTAAAAAATATGAACTTCTCATTTGGGAGAATTCTTTTATTATGACATTCTCATATGGGAGAGATAGGATTACAATCCTCTCATATGGGAGAGGAGATTGCGAATATCGTAGCCACATGAGACATTAAGCAACGTTATCATAAAACGTATGAAATAGGAGAAGTCAAGGATAGTACTTCTTGATCCAGCGCATGTTGACTGAGCTTGGAGTTGAGGTTGTGCCGTGCAACCTTCGTATGCTGCAGTAGCCACTATCGAAGACTTCTGTGACTTCGAAGGGTCCTTCCCAATTAGCTGCGAACTTTGGGTGAGTTGCTTCTCGCATGCAGTGGTCAGATGCGCGCAAGACCAGGTCGCCAACTGCGAAATCCCGTCGCTGGACTGTCTTGTTGTAGGCGCGAGCGATTCTTTCTTGGTACCGCTTGTTAGTCCTTTTGGCTTGTTCTCGCTTTTCTTCCAGCAAGACTAAATCATGATCGCGTTGGTTTTCATAGAGCGCGTGGAAGGCCAGCCTTGCCGAATTGACTCTGACCTCCGCAGGTACCACAGCTTCGGCCCCATAACATAGTAGAAATGGCGAGGCCCCTGTGGGTGTCCTTGGAGAAGTTCTGTAGGCCCACAGAGCTATGTTAAGAGAGTCGGCCCACTTCTTATGGTCATCTGCGACCATCTTGCTCAGAATTCTCAGCAGCGTTTTGTTAGTCGCCTCAGCTTGCCCGTTTCCCTTTGGATAATAGGGGGTGGAGCATATTTGCCTGATATTGTACTCCGCGAGTTTGGTAGCTACCTGACGATTAACAAAAGGAGTACCGTTATCTGAGAGAATAGTATTCGGGATTCCGAACCTGCATACGATGTTTTCCTGGATGAAGTTGACCACAGCCAGCGCGTTTGCCGTCTTCAGTGGTATTGCTTCCACCCATTTGGTGAACAGCTCAGTTGCGGTGAGAATGAAATGGTTCCCATGTGACGTTGGTCGGATGGGGCCAATGAAGTCCAAAGCCCATGTGTGAAATGGCCATGGCGTTCCTAGTGCATGTAGGTCCACGGCGGGAGCGTGCACTAGGTTCCCTTTGAATTGACATTCTTGGCAGCGTCGCACCTTGGTGCGGCAATCGACTTCCATCGTGGGCCAGAAGTAACCGATTGAGAGGAGCTGTCTGCATAATTTCGCACCTCCCTGGTGTTCCACCTGATGGGAGAGGTCCATGACTTCTTGTGCTTCCCTATCGTCTAGGCATCGCAGCAAGTTGCCTTCGTGACCTTTTCGCCAAAGCAGATTTTCTTGAACCACATATCGAGAAGCTTTCCTCTTCAATTTGTCTGCCTCTTTTCTCGATTCGGGTACAGTGCCCTTAGTGAGGAATTCAAACAATGGCTTTCTCCAGTCTGTGTCGTCGTCGATTAGAGCGACAAGAAGAGAATCTTTGATTAGTGCGCAACTTTCGCACTTCCCTTGTATCAGGGCTGCGGCTGTAGACATGCTTGGCCAATGGATGCCGTATCTCTGAGCTTTCCTGTAGATTGACACCTCGCTTTCTCCGCAAGCGTGTTGGTGAATCTTTTCTAACAGCTGTTGTCCCTCTTGTTCGGAGACACATCGCATGAGTATTCCTCCAGGACCCTTGTAGTAAAGGGTGTTGTCGTGGATACAGTATCCTTTCGTGAGTGCCCAGCTCTCGCTGCTGGTGCCTTTCGCAATAGCTTGCAGGATTGCTTTTCGCCAGTCTGCGTCATCCATGTGTTCGTCGTCGCACGCATCTTCTGTTAATGCCGACGATGTTCGCACTTCGATGGAAATCCTTGCGGGGCATTTGTCTATGCTGACCTTAGATCCCAGAGTTGCTAAGGCGTCTGCATGCCTGTTGTCCGCTCGGGGTTTGTGCTCGTATTTCACGTCACAGAATTGCTGCATCAGCTTCTGGACTAGGGTACGGTACGGCAGGAGGTTGATCTCCTTTAGACCATATTCGCCCGAGGCCTGCTTAACAATCAGCTTGGAATCTCCCATGACTGTTAAGTTGCTCACTTCCAAAGCTTTCGCTGCACGGAGCCCCGCGATCAGAGCCTCGTATTCCGCCTCGTTGTTCGTGACTGCGAAGTTGAGTTTTGCGGACATCTGTATGACTTCACCGTCCGGCTTTGTCAAGACTATCCCAATTCCTCCACCTTTTCTGGTTGACGAACCGTCGAAGTGGAGGGTCCAATAGGGCACGTCAATCGCGTAGATTTCAGGGCCTTCGAGCTCTTCCTCGATCACAGGTTCGTGACTGTTGTTGGGAAACTGTGCCAACAGATCTGCTACCGCCTGCGACTTGATCGCTCTTGGTTTCACGCATGTAATATCGTATTGAGAGATGGTCATGTACCATTTTGCCAATCTTCCGCCCGGAGTAGTGTGAGTTAGCAAGTATCTTATGGGGTCGCTTTTGGTGACCACCACTACTTTGTGCGATGCAAAATAGTGTCTCAACTTCTCTATCACAAAGAATAAGGCAAGGCAATGACGTTCGATGTCTGTGTACCTTGATTCAGCAGGCTGCACAATGCGAGAGATGTAATAGATAGGCCTCTCTTGTCCCTCATAGATCTGAGCCAAGAGCGCTCCTATAGATTTCCTTGTCGATGTAAGGTATAGCAGAAGCGGCGATCCCAGTTGAGGCGCGATCATTATCTTTGGGGATGTGAGTAGCTCCTTTAGCTTTTCAAATGCGGCTTCGTGATCAGGAGCCCAGTTGTACGCGGCGTCCTTCTTGAGGAGAGTACTGAAGCAGCATGTGATTTCAGCGATTGCTGGGATGAATCTCCGCAGATATGACAATTTTCCCAAGAATGTTTTCAAGGTACTTTGGTCTTGAGGTGGCGTCATGCTGGTGATGGCTGACACTTTCGCAGGGTCAGGCTCGATCCCTTGGCGATGGACTACGCATCCCAGAAACTTCCCCGAAGTCACGCCGAATGCGCATTTCATGGGGTTCATTTTCAGTTGGAAGCTCCTGCATCTGTTGAATACCTTTCGCAGGTCTGCAAGGTGATCTGTTTCATACTTGGATTTGACTACCAAGTCATCCACATAGAATTCCACTTCTCTGTGCATCATGTCGTGGAATAGAGCCATCATGGCCCGCTGATAAGTTGCGCCTGCGTTCTTAAGACCGAATGGCATTACCGTATAGTTGAATACCCCTACGGGGGTGATGAATGCAGTTTTCCTTGCATCTTCGGGATCCATTTTGATTTGATTGTACCCGCTGAAGCCGTCCATGAAACTGAACATGCGATGGCCTGCCGTTGAATCAATGAGCAAGTCGATATTAGGCAGTGGGAAATCGTCCTTGGGACAGAAACGATTGAGGTCTCGGAAGTCCACGCAGATGCGGAGCTGTCCGTTCTTCTTCACCACTGGCACGATGTTGGCCAACCATGTGGGATGGTGATTTGGCTCTATGAACTTGGCATCTAGGAGTTTGACGATCTCCTGTCTGATCTTCACGTTGAGCTCTGGCCTGAAGCTTCTGGTGCTTTGCTTGACCGGTTTAGACCCCGGGATGACGTCTAAACGGTGCATAGTGATGCTCGTGTCTAGACCTGGCATCTCATCGTATTCCCATGCGAATACATCCTTGTACTCAGTTAGGAGCTGCAGCAGCCCTTGTTCCTCTTTGCTTGTGAGGTCCGCACTCAGGAAGACTGGCCTCCTCTTTTCCTCGTTCGGGCTGAGGAACACTTCCTTTAGCTCTTGCTTTTGTGGTCTTGGCCTGTCTTCCATGCATTCGGGCGCTTCTTTGAGTTTCTCGTCTGAAACGATCTGTGTTGGCTCTTCTGTCAGCGCAACTTGTTTGATTCGATTGATTTGCCCAGGGACACCCCCATGCCCGTGTGAGGACGTCCCCGCGCACCTTCATATGCGATAGCATTTCTTCCCGTTGGCGTAGAAGCTCTCTATCTCCTTGCCCTCGGGGTCGTGTTTTGCGATCCTCTTCCGAGTGTACACACTCTTGCGGTGATATGCGATGCGCGGCGCCTCTTCGTGAATAGGCGGCGTTTCCTTGGTATCTCCCCTTGTTACCATCACGCCTGCAGGTGACTGGTCCTTGATGTCCTCCCAGAGAGGTAAAGGAGTGGGGTTGAATGGTCCGGGTGTTTGCTCGTCCGCCATCTCGGTGAACCACACCGCCTCGCTGAGATGTGCTTCGTCCAAGTTGAACGGGTTGGTTGAGGCCGGTATTTCGACAATCCTGTCGTTCCAGATGGCTTTCATCATCTGGTGAGCCGTGGAAGGGATTGCGTCGAAGCGATGAATCCAGGCTCGACCGATGATCATGTGGTATGTGGTGTTCGCATCTATGACGTAGAACTTCGCCGAACACTTGATCTTACCAATCTGAACGCCTAGGCGGATCCATCCGATTGTCATCCTAGAGTCGCTCCCGAATCCCACTAGCGGGGATGGACGCTTGACCACCTTGTGCTCGGGGATCCCTGCTAGCTTCAGTGTGTGGAGTGGAACAACATTGACCGCTGCTCCTCCATCGACGAATGCTCGCTTAAACTCGACGCCGTTGATGATGGCGGTCACGTACAGGGGCCTCTGGTGGCTCGCATCTGTCTTCTTGTCGCTGGCAGAAAAGGTCATGATCTTTTCTGTAGGACGGGACGCCCTGATGACTTTCCCGTTGGAGACTACGAGCTCCTCTTCGTAGTCTTCCGCTATCCTTAAGATTGCTTTTGTCATATCCGATCGGCATCTTTCTGAGAAGTTCATCTCATCGAAGAATTTGCTGAAGCCGGACGACCCTTTCATGCGGTCGGCACGCTCATCCTCCGTATCCATGCTATAGTCTTCCTCTTCATGGACTTCAGCAACGATGGGTAGACCATCCTCTGCGACTTCTTCCAAGTCTACTATCGAGATCATGGCGACCTCCTTGCCCTTTGAGCCCGAATCTGTATGGGCAGGCAGCGGGTTGTTGCGCACGTCCTTCCGGTGGTCGCTGACGATGAGTTCGCCGTTCTTCATCTTCTGGTCGAACGCGAATCTGAGCTTCTTGCACTCGGCCGTGGGGTGCATGACTTTGCCGTGGTATTCACACCACTTGGGGTCCCTCGTCATCTCCTTGGAGGGTGCTTTCTCAAGCGGCGGCAGGATGCCGTCCTTGCGCCACTGTCTGCAGAGATCGCTCGCTTCCTCCACCGAGCATGGCAGAGGCGGTGCGTCGAAGTTTGTAACTTTTGCTTGCTTCTGGGGCGAAACTGCATTGACCTCAGCTTCGCGTCCTCGCTTGTAGCCGAATCTGCCGATCTTGTAGGTGGTGCCACTCGCAGGTCGTTCTGGAGCGCTCTTCTTTCTCTGTTTCTCGACGATGGGCTCAATGTTCATCGTGCACTCGATGAGCTTTGAAAACGTGGGTGTTTGCAAATTGATTAGCATGCTCTTGTACTCATCTCGCATGCACTGCAGGCATATCTCTACGAGCCGGCTTTCGAGCATGGGATCCTCGCACTCCAAGGATTTCGCTCTGAATTTCTTGATGAAAGTGATTCCATCTTCCTCGCGTTTCTGATACATCCGCGAGAGGTGGATCATCGTCACCTTCTCTTCCATCTGGAAGAACTTGGTGTAGAACTTCTGGACCATGTCGTCCCAAGTCTTCACAGATCCGGGCTCCAACGTCCGGTACCATTTGTATGCTACATTCCCAAGAGTCTTTGGGAACTCTCGCATCAGCAGTTTGGGATCAGCTCCGTATGGACCCATGACGTCAATGAAACGCATGACGTGCTCATGAGCGTTCCCGTTGACGTCCTCGAACTTATCCCATTTGGGAGCTTTGTACCCCGCCGGGTTAGGCATGAGATAAATCTCTCGTGGAATGGGTGGATCGTTGTCTAGCTTCGGGATGATGGTATCCGCGAGCGATTGATGAGCTAGGATGGAGTCCACGCGTTTCTGCAAGGACGTCATGCATTCTGGGAGGCTTCCCTCGGTAGCTGCCGGAGGGGTTGCCGTAGGTGGTGGCGACACATATGCCGTCGGAGGATTGGGAGTGTATTGACTGCCCGCGTTTCCCCAAATCGTCGCTGGTGGAGGCAAAGTGTACTGCAAAGTTGGGTTAGACGCCAAAGCCGTGGGCTGAGAGGCGTGAGCGGCAGGGGGTAGCATTTGCGCTGTTGATCCTTGGATCGAAGGCAGCTGCACGGCTGACGGTGGAGTTTGCAGATGAGGGTTGGGAGGCGTGGCCGACACTCCCAATCCTGGAGCAGTAGGGGTACCTCCTCCCTGAGGGGTGGCGGTACCTGGTGGAGGATTTGGCGCAAGGGTGCCCAGAACGGCCAAGATCCGCTCCAACTGCGCAGATTGAGACTTGAGGGCTTTTGCCTGACTTTGGACAGTGGCGTCCAAAGATTCCAAAGTCGGTGCCTCGCCGGGAGTCGTCGGAGTACGGCGGACTTCGTCTCCCGAGGGAGTTTCGGTGGAAGGCGACCGGTTGCTGACATCATCCTCCTGAGACATGGTTGCTTTTGCTGGTAGGTTTCACGTCGGGTTCACCAAAATGTGCACAAGAGATTCCGGCGGGGAGACCTCCGTGTACACCGTACGTAGTGGATCAGGGATCACACAGGAAGAATAGGGGTGTGTGTAGGGAGAGAGTAAGTCAGTAGCAATGTCTGAGAGAGAGACAGAGGTTTGGCAGAGCTTCCGCGTATGGCAGTGTTGTTCTCCTTTGTATGGAAAGGTTAACGATATATATATATACTGGAGAACGTGACCGTTGTAGTGTGGTTAATGCGCCCATTGATGGCGGCTTAATTAGCTTAACCATAACGGCACGTTCGTCCGAGTATATAGGAACCGTTAGAGCACGTGGTGCGCAAGTACCGGAACCGTTACGAGGTTGACCGGGTTTGACCGGATTGACCGGATCTAGGGAGCTCGTGCCATAGATCTCTCAAAACAGTTACTAAAGGTCGCGCGCGGGCTTGGCTCGCACGCGACAGGGCTTACTCTAGCCTCCAGACCACAAAGTCCCTACAAGTCCCGTGCAGTGGTATGCGAGGGCTCTGTCTCGCAGCCCCCACATGGATCAGCTCGGCTGGTGATCCTGTGTGTGTGGAGCACAATATGGTGTGCTGGATGGTCGCCACGTGGCCTAGATCTGCCATGTCATAAAGCAGTATCTACACCCCTCCTATACAGTTCAGTCAAACTAGGGTTTTCGAAAAGTCAAACTTGGTCAAACTTGATATTTAGACTCCGAATATGAATACGAACAAGTTTTATGAAGAACGTTAAGGCTAGAAATGTCGTTCAAATGGTCAAAACAGAAGTTCAAAGATAGCGAAGATGATAGTTCAAGGATTCCAGAACATATTTGAACTCCTAAAAACTCCAAGTATTCGAAGAGATATCGCTAGTCAAGTTGGTTGAAAATTACGATTCAATACTTTGGAAAATTCAAACTCGCAACTTTAGGATCCTTTTTTGAGAAATCTGTTACAAATTTGAACATGACCCAGAGAGGATAAAATGAAGTATTGTATACCAGCTTTTCACAGGAGAAAATAGGTCTACATTTCAGTACGTTTTGAAGAATATACGAGGGTTAGAAAATGGGTGTTTCACCATGACATTCTACACTTAAAAAATTTTGAGTACTTGACAGCCAGGAACACATCAATCACCACGCTCACTAGCCATGTTCAAGCCTAATTTAAGGGGGTTTAGATATCTAATTTGGCAAAACTTAAAACACGAAATTTGTAGCCAATCATCCGAGGATTCCTGAAAGCTAAGGTTTACTCAAAATGGATTAAAAAATAGGGAGATACAAGCATTTGAGCAGGGCAGTTTATGAACTGAAAAATCATGAACTTCAAGAATCAAACTTTTATGATTTGTTGTTACAATCACGATTTGAGGATGCAAATGAGTTCAGGAGATGATTAGGAGCATGCTCATGCTTTAAATCGATCAAAACAAGCAAGAATTGAGGTCGTACCGTTCAGCAATAGTGACCGGCGACCATGGCCGAAACCGGCGACCTGCCGCTCGGTTTCCGATGATTAAGCGCATTCCCAGGAGCTTCTGGGTTCGCCTGAGTAGTCCACGACGCTCAGAGGCCTCAGAGAAACCGTTGGGAGGGAAATAAATGGCCTAGAATGGAGAGAACCACCAAGTCCAGCCACCGGTGGTGTTCTCGTCGGTTTTTCAAACCCAGATTCCAGCGAAGGTCAAAATCAGATGAATTGGTAGTTGAGTTTGGGTGTTTCATGCTCGCAATCACCACAGGAACACAACAAGACTGATTAGAGAGGCTCAAACGCAAGGATGAAGGAGAATTTGACTGATTACTAAGCTAGATTTCGTACCCTAGGATCAAGTTTCCTCTCTCGATACATCTCCTCCCCTAAAATTGATTTGTGCCTTTTTCTCCCCTGGTCACACTCTACCTCCAGCTATAACAGCTTTCCAAATGGTGAAGTGGTGGTAGAGCTAGGTGGAGTTGGTGGTGGTTAGTGGTGAAGAGGAAGAATAAGATGATGATGATGGAATGAGATGAGAATTTCTCTTTCACAGAACTTTGCAGGTGCCGAAGAGGGAGAGTGGAGCTGCCACCTAGCTCTTGGGGTGTCAAAAGAAGGTTAACAAGTGACTCACATGCATAGGGGATGAAAGTGTAGTTTTCCATGCTTTGGGGTATAAAATATAATTAGAGGTTCTACTTACTTTTAGATAATTGCACTACAACCCCAAGTATTCATTCTAACAACTTCAAAATATTGCTAACACTCCGAAATGCCAACTATAAAGTCGTGACGGACTATTTACAAATTTAGCCCCAAAGTCTTGATATTGCACTTAAGAACACTCTCGAAAATTAGGGGTTTTACAATTAGTCTCTTTCAGTCATATAGAGGGATTTAGTAGCGTCATTAATCGTCTGCAACTTCATGATTTGGGTTTCGCAGGGGTTCAGTACACGTGGAATAACAATCAGAGTGATGAACGGGCAATTCGAGAAATACTTGACCGATGCCTTTTACTGATGGTTGGTCTGACATCTTTTGGAGGGGTAAGGTGGATCATCTTATTGCTGAAGTTTTTGACCATGTTCCGGTTCAAGTGGTTGGGCCTTCAGGTATCATTCGCAATGTTAAGCTTGTTAGACATTTTCAGTTCGAAACTATGTGGCTGCAGGAAAACAGATGTAGGAAGTTTGTAGAGGACGAGTGGAGGACTAAGCTTGACCCAGTTATCCGTAAGATGGACCAACTCTCAACAGCCCTACGTGTTTGGGATAGCGACGTCTTCGGAAACGTTAAAACTCAGCTGTGACACCTTAGAAGAAGACTTAAAGCTTTAGCATAGGAGGTTCAGTCGGCTGCGGTTGTGGCTGAAATGAAGGTTTGCGTCAAAGTATCCTTGGGCTCTTGCTTCGTGAAGAAGACATGTGGAGACAGCGGTCAAAAGAGCTATGGTTAAAAAAGGGGGATCTGAATTCTAGTTTATTTCATCGTAAAGCTTCCATATGGCGCAACAGAAACCGTATTGATGGTTTAGAAGATCCCAGTGGCACTTGGTGGACGGACAAACAGCAGATTGTTTTTACCCTTGAAAGTTATTCTAAGGACATTTTTATTTCTACTAATCCATTGCGCACTCAAATGGAACCCATGCTTGCGGGGGTGGAAGAAATGATTTTGTTGGAGCAGAGAGCCGACCTAGATATGTGGAACACAACTTTGGAGGTACGGACTGCCCTAGCGCAGCTTGGGCCGGCCAAAGCCTTTGGGGTGGATGGCTATCCACTTGACTTTTTCCAATAAAATTGGGATATTGTTGGTACAGAGGTGGAGTCTATGTGTTTAGAGATTATGAATAATCAAGGTGATGTGTCGAAAGTTAACCATACGTTAATTTCTCTCATCCCGAAAGTTAAACAGGTCAGAAAGGCAGTTGATCTTCGTCCGATTAGCTTATGCTCTACAATTTATAAAATCGTCACCAAAGTTATGGCTAATCGGTTGAAGTTGATTCTGAATTCAATGATTGATGAGAACCAATATGTGTTTGTGCCGGGTCGACTTATTACTGATAATGTTCTTATTGCTTTTGAGTTGCTTCATTCTATGAAAAACCGCAAGAAGGGAAAGAAAGGTTTTATGTCCTTAAAAGCAGATATGAGTAAAACTTATGACCGGGTTGAATGGGACTTTATGAGAGCTGTATGGAAAGGATGGGGTTTGGTTCCCGATGGATCTATTTGGTAATGAATCGCATTTCTTCAGCAACATACAGTATTATAGTTAATGGTGAAGTCCATGGATTTATCTCGCCAGAGCGTGGTTTGCGACAGGGTTGCCCTCTCTCTATCCCTATTTATTTTTACTAGTTTGTGAAACTTTAGCTCGAAGTCTCACTTGTGCGGTGCAGGATGGACACCTATCAGGTTTAGCGGCCTCTCGAGGAGGCCCTATTATCTCGCACTTGTTTTTTGCAGACGACATCTTATTATTCCCCAGAGCCACCACGAAGAAATCCTAGTTTTACGTGGCATTCAAGCTGACTATGAAAAGGCGTCGGGCGAAACTTTGAATCTTCAGAAATCATCTATCGTATTCTCTTATAACATTTCGGAAGATTAACGACATTCTCTCAGTGCCCTTATTGGAGTCCAACTAGACACACATCATGATAGCTACCCGGGGCTCCCTATCCTGGTTGGTAGAAGTCGCATTGCAAGCTTTAATCCTGTGGTAGAAAAAGCTAACAACAAGCTGAAAGGGTGGAAAAGATCTTCGTTATCTACCATTGGCAAGGAAGTGCATATCAAAGCAGTTTCCCAAGCAATCCCAACTTACACAATGAGTTGTTTCCTGCTACTGGTGAAGATTTTTCATGAAATTGAACGTGTCATTCGTCAATTTTGGTGGGGTGGTGACAGTCACAAGAGGAAAATACATTGGATTGCGTGGGAAAAATTAAAGAAGCAACGAGTTGATGGATGCATTGATTTTCATGATTTCCAAGACTTTAATAGAGCAATGTTGGCGAATCATACTTGGCGATTCGTTCAGAATCCGTGATCATTGGTGAGTCGTGTTTTCCAAGATATGTACTATCGTAACTCTTCTTTTCTTGATTTGAAGTGTCGTATGCTTTTAGAAGTATTTTTGCGGGGCGTGATATTGTTAAGGGTGGTCTTGTTTGATAGATCAAGAATGGGGAAAACATTAGGGTGTTTGGAGATAAATGGGTAATGCGACCGAACACGTATGGAGTTATCACAACATGCCCTACCGTTTCGGAAGATTTGAAGGTGTGTGATTTGTTGTTACCAGACCGGCAGTCTTGGGATGCGGCCAAGGTCGCCTAGGTTCTGTGGCCCATTGATGTTCCTTCGGTGCTGGCAATGCCGGTAGGGGCTAGGGGCGACAGTGATGTATTATATTGGGTTCACTCGGATAAGGGAGATTACACGGTGAAGTCCAGATATCGGGTGGCGCGTCTAAAGTCAGATCCATCAGCGTCCTCGTCCACTGTCGTCCCCATACGTATTGGCTGCGTAAATTTTGGCGCTGTAAGCTTACGAAGAAGATCTTAGTCACAAGATGGAGGTTATGGCATTCTTCGCTTCCTTTAGCAAACAAACTTATCCTTCGAGGGGTTAATGTCAACCCGGTTTGCTGTCTATGTTCCGAGGAGTTCCAGAATACGGATCATCTCTTTTGTTTCTGTTCTCATACAGTGGAGGTCTGGAAAGGGTTTATGGGAGATGATTTTCTTAAAGTGCACCAAGGTAATATTAATAACTGTATCTTTGAAGTTCTTAGCAGTGCAAGTGTTGAAACTCGTGAGAAGTTTGCATTAGCCATTTGGGCTATTTGGAGAAACCGGAATGAACTAGTTTTCAACCAAAACGGTAAGAGCCCGGATGTGATTGTTAATGAGAGTCTTAATTATTACCGTTGGTGCAAAGAGATGATGTTAACCGCGAAGTTGGAAGATTTATCGAATCCCCCTGATTTTTCTTCATTCAAATGGACAGCCCCGCCGGAAAATATGGTGAAAATTAATGTTGACGCGTCTTGGTTGGAGTACGTTGTTGCCTTGGGTCTGGGTATCGTAGCTTGTGACGACGGAGGAAACTTTCTGGCTGCTCGGCAAACATGTTACCCATGGCAACGTTCAGCTTTGTTGGTCGAAGCTTGTGCGTGCAGAGAAGACTTACGTATTGGGTTGGAGCGTGGATACCAACGGGTAGTCATTGAAAGTGATTGTCAGGGACTGGTGCTACTTTTGGGCAGCGGAGATGGAAGAAATGTGAAGGAATCGTCGATTATCTCAGACTTACATGAGGTGATAATGGACTGCAAAGAATTAGCTTCAAAGTTTCTTGTAGTTAGCTTTCAATTTATCCATAGGGAGGGAAATAACCTTGCCCATTTGCTTGCCACAAAAGCAAGGGTAGAGGATGATATTACTTATTTTTCGCAAACGACAGGTTGGGCTATTTATGTACTGAACGCTGATATGCTAGGGTCGACTACCCTTCAAAATAATTTTTTCTTTCTCAAAACAAAAAAAAGTTGATTTTTTTTTCGAGAAACATCCTTGATTAATACAAGTAGCACTCTACTTTTGTGTGTAAGCATGTGCACCATTTTTATAGTAAGGATACCGTTACTAAAAGTTGAAGAAGAACATGCCCCCTCCTTCCCATCCAAGCAGCAAATAATCCGATCTACATCAGGGAAAAAGATTCCCAGGATGTGGTATATTGTCGCACGTATTTCCTCATAAATAACCCGATCCACATCAGGTAGGCGATCCTCTAAAATCAGGTAGCCCAAGAGCATCACTTTCTTCTCTTTCGAAGGTTGAGCCTCATTGGAGTCGATAAAATTGTAAATCTCATCGTATTCGATTGATTCTTGTGAGTAAACAACCCAAGTGTCAACATCATAGATCGGATCCATGCAATAATGGTTGTGGAAAAAGCAACCCACAACTAGAAGAAAACCCTAAACTTGAATAAGATGAAACGGCCCAGAAATCCTAAATCAATTCGAGAAAGAGCAACACATATATGGTGCAATTTGTGGATAGACGACACTAAATTTGTAGCTTACATTGCCCTTTGCAGAGAAATTAGTCACAAAATATGGTGGTTTTTATGGGTTGCAATGACTTTGAGGAAGAACGAGAGAGATAGCGAGAGAAGAATGATACAAAATAAAACTTTGGTGCGTCCCTTTGGTAACCGGCTAAGCCGGTACTAGCCGGTTATTACGAAAATGCCGACGAAAAAAGTGGTCCCAGAGGCCAGCTACCGGACAAAAAAAGTGGTCCCTGGAAGATTCCTTTTTAACCTAGATAGTATTGTTAACACTTTAGAATTAACTAAGCTGAATAAGGTAATACAGTGATATCGTTGATTAATCTTTGGTTATTGTGTTTAACAGTTATGATAATAACACTTTCATTTAAGATATAATAAAAAATATCATTGTTAACAAAACTTGAATCCTTAACTAATCACAGCAGAATTATAATTAAATATAGGATAAACTATCGTATGTTGAAATTAAAATGTTAAAAATGACAAAAATCACAACATACAACAGTTTCACACGAAAATAGTGGGATTTTGAAGCATTCTCGGCCCCTTCGAGTCTCACACTTAATTGAAAACAACAGAATAGAGGGGAAACTATCTTACTTTGAAATTAAAACGATGAAAATGTCAAAAATCACAACATACAGCAGTTTCACATGAAAGAGTGGGATTTGGAAGCATTCTCGGCCCCTACGAGTCTCCTACTCAACGTTGTTACCTCCTCCTGAAGTTGTTGGAGATCTGGAGCACAGAATGGACTGGGAAATTCATCTTCCCAGTAGAAATAGTTGCATTGTTGACCTCTAGGCTTGGCACAAGTCCAAAAAACGCGTCCATCATTTTCGGGGGTTTGTGCGGTACGACTTACCGGGTAACGGTCACAGAAACACTGCCCAGACCTACACTCTGACCTCCGAGATGAATCTGCTCTTGAATATGAAGGTGGATTGCTTGGTGAGGGTGAAGAGCTTACACTATGTTGAGACATTGCTTAGAGAGAAAGAAGAGAAGGGTGAAAGAGAAGGAGAACTGATGTGATCTGAGATTGAAGAGAGAAATAAAGAGTTAGTTGAGAGTGGTTGGAGATTGTATTAAAAGCGGGCAATGGGTAGGTTAGTTGATATAAATGCATGTATCTACAGTTAATATAGAGAACTTAACACTTTAGAATGGATACATAATAACATAGTAGTGCATTTATTAATTCAGTTTTGGTAGGTGAGGGTAGTTGGCCAACACCAAATGCACCTTAAATAAATTTAACTGTACAGTTTGTGTTCACAAAAAATCACAAGCAATTTTTCAGAAAAAAACATAAGCCATCGGATAATAATAAAAAAACATTGTCACATCAACATTGGGAAACATTGCTCATATAATACACTCTCTCAAACCACCCACAACATTTACTGACATAAATATTGTTCATATTACAAAATCCCCAACAACATTACAAACAAATTCACTTTTTCCATTCTTCCCCGATGACTTTCGCACCGACCTCCTCGTCTTCGTCCCGAATTCCAATGGAACACTAGCAAAAGTAGGGAAATTGTACATCCTTTCAAACTCATGAACATTCTCATCAATAGAATTGAAGCTCATTAACTCTTTAAGCATCCTGGAAAAATGGTTGTTGTAGTATGATCTAGTCTTTTGATTGGCAATCCAGATTATGAGCTGCTTCACTTGGAAAAAGAAGTTCTTCTTTGGATTAGGAATCAGGTCCCTCAAGTGGGTCATGAAGAAGCATACAAAAGGGCCACAATCATTCCTGAGAGATTAAAACAGAATGCAGTTATAATGTATAAGATAGTGAGTTTAATAAATTGGTGAGTGGATTCAATGAATAAGATTGTTACCCGTTTGGTTGTTGGGAAACGTCGTCATTCATGTACCACACATCCCACTTTCTGATGTCATCATGGTACTCTGGATAGGAGGATAGCACCTTGTGCATTTGATAAACTTTTTTAGCTACATCCCTCTCATCATACCCAAGTCCAGAATCCGAGTCCAAGACGTATATTTCCTTGTCGACAAAAGAAATGACCATCATGAACCAGTGGGTGTGATGTACATTCATAGGCAGGGCAATCTATTTCATTAAAAATTCAACATAAAATAAGTTCAACAAAATATGAATGTATAAAGCAACTTGTATTGATTAGAAATCGTAAATCTTACGTAGCCCATCTCACTCCACGTTCATCCATAATGATCGGACACTTGGAAATATCGAAGACCCTTCGTAGGCTGAACAAGAATTATAATTAATGATGTCATTTTTTGGAAGAATTTTAAATTGACTTTTTATCCAATGAAAATGGAATGAACTTACGGCATAATTTGTGCCGAGGTATCAAATGCGAGGGATTCCACCAAATTCGCGGCTTCTTTCTTTCAGATGAAGGAATTGCAAATATGCATCCATCACCTAATTGTTTAAAAAGTGAATAGAAAAGTGTTATGATGATGATGGGAGAGGATTATATATGTCTTAAGAAACTACGTTCAATCAACAAAAAGAAATACTTACTTCATTGTCAAACCATTTTTCATCTCTGAGGCACCACGCGGAATACCTCGTCACCTTCTCATAATCAGCCATGTTAATAACCAACTCACTGCAGATATAATAAAAAATAAAACCATAAGTAAAAACAAAATTTGTGTCTTATACAGCTTATTTAGGAAATTTGAATGTAAATAACACTTACTGTCGCAAGCTTTGTGGAACTTTGGGATCCCAGGGTGTTTTATCGAACTGAGGCTCAAATTTGTGAGACAAAAAGAAGTGGAGCCAGCAATCTTCCACGCTAGGCATCTCTGGCAGACATGTTTTCCTCAGGATTGCTTTGTTGCTTCTTAAGCGACACTCGATTAAACCCCTTTATGATCCACCGCGCCTTCCCCGGACAGACCCATCAATGTTTGTCCTTGGGTCCTCCCAAGAACCCAAGGATGCCACATAATAAATCAACAAAATGTTAAAATTTGAAACAAAGAAATCAAGTCTAAATTTAAAACAGTTAATCCATTTACCTCAGTTTCAGCGCTCACTTCGCCGACCACCTCCATCGAAGAGCTAACCTCATCCTGATCCATTTTCTGCTTCTTCTTGGGAGGTTCTTCTCGTTTATCCTCTTCACCTCCCTTATAATTTTCCCCTCCTTCCTCTTCCTCCTTTTCATCCCCCTTCTTCTTTTCCACTCTTTCATCTTCCTGCTTATTCTCATCTTCTTCCTTCTTTCTCTCCTCATCCTTTATCTTCTTTCTTCCATCTTCCCTATCCTCCTCCAATTCAGACTTTCTCTTGTTAACAGTCGCGAACATGGCCAATAAAGTTTGCGGGTCAGCATTCTGCGCCAGCTGTCCCACAAGATCCTTCAAATAATCCCCTGGTGGAAGGATTAATTGAATTGCAGGTGCAACAACCTTCTCACTGATTGGCTCTTCATCCATTTTCTTCAACTTCAACTACAAAGAACAATAGAATATAAAGGTTAACATTTAAGATAAGGATGGTAAATGATAAAAACTAAAATTTAAGGTTTATGTAACACGTTACTCACATTTTCATTCATACATACATACTTCCATCTCTTA
The DNA here is from genome assembly GCA_023055425.1 of Linanthus parryae. Taxonomy (NCBI): domain Eukaryota; kingdom Viridiplantae; phylum Streptophyta; class Magnoliopsida; order Ericales; family Polemoniaceae; genus Linanthus; species Linanthus parryae. The sequence continues at coordinate 24,581,180 of JALGPY010000011.1, read as the reverse complement.
GAAACATCAGATGTCGTCCAAAATTTCAACATGGGACTTGCTTTCTTATCTTTGCAGCCCTTGGGATTTTCTTGAAATTTGGGGCAGAACTTTTCCAAGTACAGAAGCTAGAAAATATACTCACAACATTAGAACTTAAGAAGGAGCAGTTAAAATATTAAACAGAAATGTTAAACCAAATGACAAAATGTTAGATTATTACCACAAGAATGAGCACGCAACCGTTTCCTCGCAAGATTTCCCCAGTCTGGGCCTTCACATTTTGTTTCATGAAATGATCAAGCTACAAGGCTGCCCAGTTCACCTCTTCAAGGTGCTCCAAATCTAAAACAACTTTGGCCAGCCTAGACCGGACTCCTTGTTGCCCGATCGGCATCCGTAGGGCCCCCAAGATCAAACAAACAACCCTCTACTTCCACTCATCATTGAACAGCTCCCTATTTTTCAAGAACCACGGAACATACTCACTGACCACTACGACAAATACTGCCTCCGTTGACAGCAAAATTTGTCGGTAGATAGCTTAAATTTGTCGGCAGATATTCTACCGACAGAAATTGGTTTGTCGATCCGTAGTCACAATAACTCCGTCGTTAGAGTGATAGCCGACAAACGTTATGTTTGTCTGCAGAAAGAGTAAGCAGTGACATATATTTCTATCGGTAGTTTTGTTCTACTGACTATGTGTTTTTGTCACCTTTAAAACTGGCGACAAACATATATTCATGTTTATTTAGATAGATGACATCCAGAATAGTCACTAGAAGAGAATTTTGACGGTACTTCATCTTTCTTGTGACCTTCGTGCTTGTCACCTTTATCCCAACTTAATAAAAAAAAAATCACTTTTGAAGACCATCCAAACATGGTGTCCAAAATTAAACAAGATGCCATAAATAGGCAGTTTACATAAAACTTAACATAAACACTAGTTGCATTCAGCAACATGTTACCGATTGCCCAAAACAGCAGCATAAAACTTAACATCACAACCCAGTTCAAAATATTCACAGTCGCAGCAGATTCGAGCTGAGTTCAACAAATACACAAGTCATTCCAATTCGTAGTCTAGTTAACAGAAATAATAGACATAGCAAACATAGTGGATCCAAAACTCCGTGGCATGAACCATATATACACTCCATTCACGAACACGTCGTCGAAAAAGCTAACTTACGTACTCCATTCACGAACCCCTGCAGCAAATATTCATACATGAAGTCACTTGCGCACTTGATTCCTAAAGACACTATAATTGATGACAGAATTTAAATTCAGAAACATATTTAAGCATTTGGATAAAGTATCGAGGAGGATTTGGTACCGTTGAGAATAACGATTTCTGGACGGCATGAAGTGCTTTCCAAACAGCAAATTCCGACTGCGTAAGAACAAATACAGAATTTGATTATGATTAGGGAAGGATTCAACATCTGTGAATGACCAAAACATTCTAATATTTGGGTTTGATAGCTGAATTAAGTCAAAAGCAACATGCCTTTGCAAGTTACACACAGCAAACACTTCTGAAATTATGAAATGTAATTTCTCAGCAAACCCGGAGCAAATCAAAGATTCACCTAACAGATTGTGCCAAGACTGAGTGTAATCAACTTTACATAAGGTAATCAGCCCTAAACTCTAGAAATCCGTGACTAAAGACTCGTGCAGATGCCTGAAATCCTATTCAATTTAACTGAATCCCATTGCCATTCACCAGTTACTTGAACGATGCAAATAGGAACCGAATCCTAGTCAACTTGAAAACCAGTCATACGCATAGTACTACAATCCTATTCAATGTTCAAATTACTACGATAACAATATTCATAGATTGTATAAGAAATTCGAAGAACTGGAAGCATACTTTGGGACATTTTCATCTCAGACAACAAGTCACATGTCCAGATACTGGAGTTATAAGTCCATCGAAGTATTTGTTAGAACCTCAAATGCATAAAGAGAAAAACTAATAAATTGGTAATAACTATATACGTATACAAAGAATGGAAACTGGAAAATTAAGACAGGTTAACTGCATACTCAATCCACGTAAATAGGGATCCAACAGCAGACACTTTGTTACAACTTCTAATTTCAGTCAAGTTACGTAAAGGTCAGATGGAAAAAACCCCGGGCAAGTGACGACTAAGTGCAGGTTGCTCAAGCCAGTAACAGTATGCATTTAAAAAACCTCCTCCCTAAGTAACCACAATTATTCAATCGAAGCATGACAGAAGATCATAAATCCGATAATTTTGGGACTCTATTCAAATACAAATTTAAGTACCAAGTCTCTTACCTCATTCTCTGTATGAAGTGTCCGACTCCGATTCCGACACGGACTCCGTCTCAGATTCCTCTGGAAATTCCTCTTCAGATTCGGGCTCATATTCCGGCTCAGATTCTGATTCCTCTTCAAGGGGGAGAGTCTTCAGTATCAGTGCCTCCACATTGCTCACCCTCTTTTCCAGGGCTTCGGAACGCTTCTCCGCTGCCTCTGCTCTTCTTCGTTCAGCTTCTGCCCTTCGACGTTCAGCTTCTGCCCTTTTTCGTTCTGCTTCTGCACTCTTCTCACCTTCTTCAGCCCTTTCAAGATATTCAGACCTCCCATCTTCGTAACTCCAAGCAGATTTTGGTACCTCGCCCCCTCTGTAGCAAGCTACAAAACCCCGCCTTTTTCCAAGCACTTCCTCCGTAATATGTTCTTCAGTTAGGACACCATCCACATCATTGTCCCTCATTTCTATCATTTGATTCTCTGATTTCAAAACAGTTGATTGAGTTTTAAAATTCTGGCAAAACATTAATACTTTCGTAGGAAATGTATAACATACATACAGATTACGGGCCTCCTGTGACATCCAGATGCTTGTGCCACTTTTGCAATGAGTGGTCTTGAAATTGTCAATAAGTGACGGTTTTTCCTATACAAGATAGTAAATGAATGTTACATGTATATGAAGATAAGGGGGCCGATTCTTACAGAAACACTTAGTGGAATACAAGTTTAAGCATTAAAGTTATGGTAATGTAAAAAATCAGAGAAGTTAAAAGCATTACAATCTCATGCAAGCGCTGTACAAAAGTCTTCGAACCAGATGTATGTAGATTCTTGACATGTCGTCTGTTCTCAGTACCCCTTCTACTCTTTTTCTGCCATATGATGCCAACAAAAATTTAATATACGTATTTTCAGAAAAAAGAAAAATGGAAGCAATGAATAAATGTGTACGACAAAGTCTTGTATTTGTTTTACCTTATAGGCTTCAGACTCAAAGTAAAGACACAATGTATTCCAATCATTCAGGTTCACAAGTGGCGAAGGATGACGCCTTGCTTCAATAGGGCTGCGGAAAGTTTTGTAATGCTTATGCAGCTTGTATCTGTGGTCACTATATGATCTGCTGCACGTAGAACTGATGGCACAAACAATATGTTTCCTCGAAAAATCAAACTCAAATATCCCCTAAATAGACAGAGTACAGCAGATGAAATTTGAGTTCATGACCATAAGTTGAAGAAAAATGAAACGCGTATAACCCAACTCACTTGCAGGTGGTCGTAAATTGGTTTCTTCTGATGAGGCTCCATAGCGCTCCACGACGGTACTTCAACGGGCGCGTACATGCGAACTGCAACACCAACCTCGGCTGTTAGCTCTAAATTTCCATCACCCACTGGTCTGCGCTTCCCCAAAGGAATGTTGACAGGAATCTTAGCTTTATCTTTCAGGGTCTTTCTAACTTTCAGTCCACGAGCCACTCCTCGTCCAGCTCTACTTCTTTCCGGGTCTGCAACAAATAGTTTATGCAATGTTTAGACAACAAGCATCCAATTTGTAATGAAATATGAAAAGAATAAACGAATATGTCCATGTATATAATATGCGACTTAATTTACATACATTCAGCACAGAAGTTGCTCTCGGAATTTGCCTCGTTTGTTGGAGGTGATCGTTCCCTTGTCGAATTCAGTCGAATGGACCTTCTCGCTGTATCATGAAGCACCGCATCCTACAAGAAAAAATCATCATGAGTACACTATGATATAGATAGTTTCCCACATACTGTAATTAAAGAGACTAAGAAACATTCTCCGATGTATTGGTACTTACATCAGTAGCTATGTCATTGTCAGATAGATTTAGCTCTTCCATTTCGACATCTGTCCTTGAGTTGGTCCGACCACTCGTCCTGGGAGTTGATGCTGTATTTGCTCTTTTCGCCAACCTAGTAGGTGTCAATCGATGAGATCTTCTTACACCAACATCATGTGTCGTAACCTGCATCACAGAGTTGTACAAGTTAACTAATGTGTAAGGACTGGAAAATAAGCACAACTTAGGTATGGATATCATCAATATAACCGCATCACTGTCATGGACATTGTCCGTATCCACTTGAGCAGTTGCAACAGAGTTCTTCCGAGGCTTTTTCCTAGTTTGTGATCCTACATACATTACAGCAATTACAAGTAATTTGAAAGCGTGGTGTCTTTATAATACAATAATTTGTGTACAGGTATAATACGAGATATATTTACCGGGGTTCGCTGCATTACGCTCTACATAGCTTCGTTCTCGTCTAACAGAATTAGCAACCACATCTGTTGTCCCAACATCATGTACCGTAAACTGCATCGATATCACAGAGGTCCACAACATAACTAAAGTGCATAAAAATGCCAATTAAGCAAAAAATAAACCCAGATATCATCAATAGTACCGTATCACTGTCATGGACATTTTCAGTTTCCAATCGAGCACTCGCAACAAAGTTCTTCCGAGCCTGTCTCCTTGTTTGTGATCCTGCATTTATTTTAATAACTACAATTAGTGAAATCGTAATGGCTTTATAACACAACGATCTATCTACAGGTTTAGTACGAGATATTTGTAACGGGGTTGACTGCATTACACTCCACGGAGGTTCTTTCTCGTATAACAGAATCAGCAACCACATCTGTTGCGCTAACATCATGTGTCACAACCTTCATCACAGAGTTTGACAAGCTAATTACAGTGCAGATAATGCCAATGAAGCCAAAATTAGTTACGGATATCACCAATAGTACCGCATCACTGTCATGGACATCCTCAGTTTCCACTTGAGCAGTTGCAACAGAGTTCTTCCGCGCCTTTTTCCTGGTTTGTGATCCTGCATTAATTACAATAAGTACAAGTAATTTAAAAGCGCGCTTGCTTTAAAACAAAAGGAATTGTCTACTGGTACCAAAAGGGACATTTTTACCGGGGTTGACTGAATTACGCTCCACAGAGGTTCTTTCTCGTATGACAGGATCAGCAACCACATCTGTTGCAGCTAGTCTAGTAATCAGGCTACGAGGTGAGAGTCGAACAGCTTTCCTTTTGCGAACATCCTGTGCCATCACATAAAGCGCAATTGGTTGTTAATAAAGATGCACAAGTTATTGAAACATGAACCATCAGGATTAAACTGCATCTGTGGCTACCTCATTACGTTCAGTTACATTTCCGTCTGCCATTCCCACGGTACCGGTTGAATTGTTGAGATTACGTTGTTCCCTTCGGTCAGAAGTAGGGTCTTGAATTGTTTGACTGGAGATATTCCTGTTGGGAGTCAATCTAGGGGATCTCCTTATACGCCTTTGAGATTCTATGTTCTGCATGGAGTGTACACACACAAACATAAGAACAGACAGTTGAAATTCAATTTGAATAGCTCTGTTGCGTGTAACTTAAATAGCTACGTACCACAACATCATTATCAACCTGATTTTTTTGTGTCCTGCCGGCAGTAGTACTTGACTGGTTCAGAACATGTTCCACTGCAACACTGGTGTTTGTCGTAATTGGTGTACTTCTTGTGGATACGCACTGACTTGCTGATTGGGAAACGGGGCCAGCCTGAGTCACAGCTGCATTGTCGGGCTCCATTCCCATGGTTGTCGGCTGGGTTTGAGAGGTAACTAACTTTTGCGCATTTTTCTTCTTATTTTGGTTTTTCCCGGAGGACAATCCTGCGTAAACATAATGCAAATCAAAGTAAGAATTGACGAACAAGCAAAACTGAATGTGTCTAATTACAAATGAGGGATTTAAGAGAACAATACCAAGCTTATCGACATTCGCAGCCAACCATCCTTGTGGGAGTCGAACAAAGTTGCTACTTTTTTTCTGCAATTGTGAACCCGTAGATCCTACAGAATAATGCACAATTTAATCTCAACAACTTACGTTAAGAGTTACGAGTAATGAAGAAATGAAATGTGAATGACGTAATTAGAAATTTATACCCTTGGCGTTGCAGTCTCTGATGTTTTCTCCCAACACTCCGCTGTCAGTGGGATTCGATGACACCTGTCGGGTAGTAGTCGGTGACCTGGTACTGGTGACTGCAGGAGATTTCCTTGTACCACTGGCCCGGGCTGTATTCTGTGTAAAGGAAAATAGAGACATAAGTGACGACACCGCAACATACTTATACAACTCTTGTACTTAACTGCAAGTTAAACAACTAAAAAAACACAGATAGAAAAATAAAGAAAACGAAGGAGTCTCGAAAAAATGTTTGCGTTATACATACATAAGTAAAGATTATGAGCCTTACCTCCACCATAATCTTATTTTGAGCAGTAACCAGTCCACTTATGCCGTTGGTGGACTTGGATGGAGTTAACCGGAGCGACCGTCTTACCTTTCCAAATGTCTCCATAGCCTAGAGTCAAGTACAAAATAAAGAGTACAAACAGTCCAAGAAACGTTAACGTATTATTCATCTCAACAAGTATCAATATCTATGCAGTACCAAACCAACACAAAACCCGTGATAACTGTATGAAATAAACTTAGATAACGACATGAATGTTTTAATCATGAAAAAAATGATGAAATAGCTAAGACGAATAAATTATTAATTCAGCATGAGAAGTCAAGCGCAAGTATATCTGAAAAATCCAATTAATTGTAATCTCCCAAATCTGTATCGTCGTCGTCGTCATCGTCAGCATCACCATCATCATATCGGTGACTACCATCGCTGCTGTCGCCCGAACTTTGGTAATCATCGTCACCAGAACTCTGTTCTTCGTCACTTTCATATTCATCGTCTCTTGTATCTTCGTCAACGGTTTCATTAATATCAACTTCATCATCAACTTCGAACATATCATTAATTTATGCATTAAATGGTTGTTGATATGCATCGTCAACATGAATGTCTTTGCCCTGATGGTTACTTGTATCTTCTACAAGTTCTGGTATGTCATGCAAATTTCTAGGTTGTATTTTTTGAACTATCCTGTAGTTTTTACCGAGAATAACATCACGTACATAGAAGACTTATTGAGCCTGTGACGCTAGTATATAAGGATCCTTTTTGTACCATGAACGACTTATGTTAACGCTTGTGAAGTACTTATCTTTCTTAATCCCTGTCTTCGTGTCTCCTGTATTAAACCAATTGCACTTGAAGATAAAAACACGATTCCCATCTAAATAACTTAGCTCAATGATATCTGTTAAAACACCATAAAAATCAATTTCTTTGCCCTTATGGTCGGCTCGGACAAGAAATTCAGAGTTCTGTGTCACGCGATGTTCATCGCGTGCAGCAGTGTGGAACCTCATTCCATTAACAACACATCCCGTGTACCGGTTAATGCTTTTATCAAGGCCACATGCAAGCGAATACAAGTCATCAGTTGCCTCTGAAGACTTGTCTATGCGCTTTTGAACCATCTGGGTAAACGAGAAAACATTTCAGAACCTATTCACTACAAATTCCAACATACAATAACGATTGGTATTGGGTAAGATGTCTTACAAGCTTCTTAAACCAACCAGCAAACTCATTCTCATGTCTTTGCTCCACATTTGTGGAGTCGCTCAACTCAATTTCTTCACGATGCTTACTGTGACCACATTCAATTGTCAATTTTTTTAACAAAAGATTGATGTTTCACAAAGGAATATAAGTACCAAAAAAAAGACTTACTCTAAATACGGATCAATTTCTTCGCAGTTGTGTAAAACAAACCACCTGACTTGATCATATTCTGCAGGTGACATCATTTCATTTTGCAAGGCATTCAAAGGCCGAGCAGGACGAGAAAATACAGACAATGTATTTCTTTGCCTGTAATTAACTGCTTCCTGGTTTCTATCTTCCCGATTATATCTTGTTTTAACACCGTGGAGATACATCAAACAAAAATTTAGACATTCATTGTCGATGTAGGCCTCGGCAATTGAACCTTCGGGTCGAGCTTTATTTCTAACATATTGTTTGAGTGTGTAAGGGAATCTGTTCAGGTAAAGATACATACAATAATCATAAATGAAGTTGATGGCAGATTATAAAATTTAAAAACTGCAAACCTATCAATAAAAGTTACCTTTCAATGGGATACATCCAGCGATATTGAACTGGACCCCCATACATTGCCTCTCGAGGAAGGTGGATTGGCAAGTGAATCATAACATCCCAGAAAGAAGGAGGAAATATCAACTCCAACTTACAAAGTATGACCACAATATCCCTTTCTAATCTCTCCAAGCACTCGACCGTCAAAGTTCTAGAAGACAGCTCTTTAAAGAACATACTCAGTTCAGTTAATGCTTCGCAAACTTGTTTGCTCAAGTTCCCACGTATAGCAAGGGGGAGTAACCGTTGTAACAGTACATGATAATCATGGCTTTTCATGCCAATTATCTTGTTATCGTTTCTATTGACACAACGAGATATATTTTAAGCATAACCGTCAGGAAATCTAATGGAATTTAACCATTCACACATGTTTTTCCTTCCAGCAGCATCCAGACTATAGGGTGCTGGTGGAATAACACCATTTGTTTGTACTTGTAGATCTTTCCTAATACGCAGATCCTCCAAATCCAGACGCGAATTAAGATGATCTTTCGTTTTACCTTCAATATTCATCAAAGTACCAATCACGCTCTCACAAACATTTTTCTCAACGTGCATGACATCCAAGTTATGTCTGAGTTGATGTGACCGCCAATAACTTAATTCAAAAAATATACTTTTTTCGTCCAGTTTAATTCGGGCTCACTGCGCTTTCTCTTCTTACTAGTTGAAGTCTTTCCCTTCTTATTTAAAGTCTTTCCGAACTTTAAATCTGCAGAAAGTAACTTCAACTGATCAAGAACATCATCCCCCGATAACTCCTTCGGCTTTGGTTTATGCTCTGATTTACCATTAAATCTTTTATTCCGACGCCAAGGATGATTGAGTGGTAAGAACCGACGATGACCCATATATGCCTGTTTCTTACTGTACTTTAATCTTATAATATGAGTTTCTTTGTTACAAGGTGGACACGCTAGTTTCCCTTTTGTACTCCATCCGAACAACATACCATATGCAGGGAAGTCGTTACTTGTCCACATGAGTGCAGCATGCAACTTAAATGTTTCACCGAAATAAGCATCGTAAGTTTCAACCCCATGTTCCCAAAACTCTTTGAGATCATCAATTAATGGACTCAAGTAAACATCGATGTCATTTCCCGGTGATTTAGGGCCAGGAATTAATAACGACATCATAATAAATGGATCTTTCATAACTTGCGTAGGACCCACGTTGTATACAATAAGAGCTACATGCCACATACTATATGTGCTACTCATATTACTGAAAGGGTTAAATCCATCACTGGCTAATCCCAATCGAATATTACGAGGATCTTCAGCAAACCATTCATGTTCTTTGTCAAAATCTTGCCATTGCTTAGCATCAGCAGGGTGTCCAATGACATTGCTGCCTTGGACACGCTGCTCCTTGTGCCATCGCATATCCTTGGCAACAGTTTTTGACATGAATAGTTTTTGAAGCCTGGGTTTCATAGGAAAATACCTAAGAACCTTTCGAGGAATTCTCTTTCCATTTGTATTCTTACTTTCCTTCCATCTAGGTTCCTTATAATCAGGATTGGGACAGTGATCCAACTTTTCATTTTCTTTCCAATACAAAGCACAATTGTTTGGACATGCATGGATGTTAATATAGCCAAGACCAAGTTCTCGTAAAAACGTTTTAGCTTCATAAAAGGATTTTGGTAGAGTGTGATCGGGAGGCACTAACTCTCTAATCAAATCCAATGCCATGTTCACCGATTTATTACTCCATTTACATAACGTCTTGATATGTAGCAACCTTATTATAAGGGACAGCTTAGAGAAGTTTTGACAACCCGGATAAGCCTCACATTGAGCATCGCTTAACAACTTAGCAAATTTGTCACCCTCCTCGATTTCTGCATTTGGTTCATCGGATGATATAGCATCCCCATGATTACCAGTAAGCAGTCCCTCTTGTAAGTTCCCTATCAAACCCTCAACGTCAAGACGTGTCTCAGGAATGTCATCTACAAAATCCCTCAAATCATTCACATCAACCGTACGTAAACCGTAATCTTCCCCATGAAAATGTACCTTTGATGCGAGATGAAGAGACAAATAACCTTATAAGCAGCTGTTAATCAAGATCTTTCACCAAATCCACTAGTAATTGCTTCCTTGTGCTCAACTCTATCTATAACCTGACATACAGTACATGATGATTAGTACTTATACATTAAATGCAGTTCAACGACAGAGTTAACACAGACAAGTACAATCGAAATACAGCACAAAACATTGTTTATACTGTCAATTAAATCTGAATACAGTAATCACACATTGTGGATACAACAGATTGTCGTAAGGAAACAAACTAAACTGCGAGCAAATGAGCATAACAAACAGATACTCAACGGCCAATGAGTATTAAAAAGAGGCAAACGTGAACTGTAAGTAATGAATAACCAAAACACATGATATAACTTTCAGAACAGGCTGAACCCTAACAGAGTTTAAGATCCACACATCGAAGCAATCTTGAAAAATTTACTAACAATCAATTACCAAATACAGTGAAATATAGAACTCCTCTTTGAAGTATCACAAAAGAATAAAGAAATCTCAATATCCTTACACTTCCCGACTTCAGAAGTGGACCGCACAAATAATACACTCGCAAATACAATCAAAACACATGTACATTGAATACCACAAGCTTAAATGCAAGACGATTCTCTGCAGACAAGAGGAGGCCTATGATTTTCCTAATGTCTAACAAAGACACAAAAACAACTACAACGATAACACATTGGCAAGGCAGATGCGCAGTGAGTATCGCTGTGAATTGCAGTCTTCCACCATGTGCAACCAACGGAATCAACAATAAAAAAACAACGTCAACAACAATACAACTATGCAGAATATTGTATATGCAGTTATGACTATTCAGTTTATTTGTTCACTTCGACAATATCACAAATCAAACCCAAAACATATATGAGCAGTTTCAGTCCAAAATTTGTCAGTTTACTTTGACAAATATCATAACCAAAACAGCAAAAGCCCAAAATTTTTTCCAGGAAACATATATCAAAACAAGTACAAGTCTAACTACCAACCTTTTTCGGGTCCAAGGCAATGAGTTTCTCATCAAAAAACCTCAGCAACCTGAACGAACACAAACCAAATCATTCAAAAACAAAAATGATCGGTCCAATCTCCAAAAAAACATAAAAGCCCCAATATTTAAGAAATAGCAGAAAACCCTAGTTCATGAACCAAAATAAACTGAACATTCAATCTGAAAATTAGGTCAAATATGTGCGCAGTCACTTCGTAATTAACATAAATCTGCAAAATTAACCTAAATCTGCAAAACCCCCGATTTCCCCCATTCAAACTTCTGGGTTGATCGCATCTAGGAAACCCTAGTTCATGAACCAGAATAAATTGAACACACAATGAAAGTAAAAAGAAGAGGAAATAGTGAGAGAACATCATACCAGATGAAGGGGATCGACCCACAAGAAACCCACAGACTTTCACGTTCACAAACTGATGAAGGGGATCGCCCGATGGAGAAGATAAGGAGATTGAGAGTGATGACGGGGATTAATCGAAGGATTTTCAGAGAGAATCACGCGATTTTGAGACATATTTCGATTGAGATTGAGATTGGGATTGAGAGAGTTTGAGAGAGACGAGAGAGTGATGAGAGAGGTTTTCAGAGGGAGTTTGAGAGACGGGGGGTGAGAGTGATGAGTAACGTGTGTGTGAGAGAGTTAATGTTTTTGTTTAATTGTTTATTCTAATTCCCTCCAACATTTTAGAAGTGCGGGAATAATTTATCATTACCCTCCAAAATAATGTGTTTTGATTTTTTGAAGAATTTGTGAGTCATTAGATATTATGTTTGTCACCTATTTTATTATTGGGAGCGGGAAAATTGTGCGCATACAATTGTTGACAATTTTTTAACTTGAAATTTGTAAAAATTGACAGTATTGACAAGTTATATCGACAAACACAAATTCAGTAGATAAATCATATAACTCGCAACACAGAATTGCTTGTCGATAAGAAAATGGTCGGGACATGTCCGAATTGTTGTAGTGGACCTTTGTGTTGTCCTTGACGAGGCCACTTCGGATCGACCTCCGGAAACTCAGTTGTTCCGGTGAATCTTACTCCAAGGAGCCAGCCGACAACTTCCGGGGTTACATCCACAGTCCGTCCGTGAGCCCTCAAGGACCCGTTGGTGTCAAAGGAGTTGTAGAGGAACTTGTTGAAAGCCTCGAGGGTTTCTGAAATCTGTAGGTGCTTTAGTCCTCCAAGCCCCACTTCATTCAACCATGACTGCTGTTCATCTGTCATATCTTTGAAGAGATCCATAATAGAGGGCAGGCTCATATAGCTTTGGAAGCGCCTCGGGTTCTTCAGCTTCTTCTTTGATTTACCCTTCAACTTGGCTTCAGCCAATTTCTTCTTCTACTTGGCCTTCTCACAGGTGGGTTTTCTCTTCAAAGTGCCCTCTGATTTCCTCTTCTCTCTTTCTTCGGCAGAAGCTTTGAGATAGGGTTCTTGTTGGGACCTGGTCAGCCTTTTCCATTCATCGTTTATCCTCCGTTTGACCTCTTCGATCAACTTCACATGAGGATCTTGTTTCTTGAGCTAGTGCATCTGAACATTTCTACAACAATCATGAGACAATAAAGAAAATTATGTTACAATTCCAAGTACTAGAGTCATAACATATAACACACACCCTAAAACATTTAAAATCAAAGAAAGTCATTAGAGATAAAGTAATAACATGCATTACGATGTTTGAACAGATAATGGTTTAGAAAGGGATTTTAATAGTTTAGAACAAGTGTGCAGAATAGTAGACATTAGCTTCACAAATGAAACAAAATTTTACGAGATGATTGATTAGAGAAGAAACTTACTTGAATCTGACGTACGCATTCATGGCATTTCCATGATGGGGTTCATCGTCACTATCATCTTCCCTCCTCTTTTCCACAGGTTGGTATTTTTCCTCATCTTCCTTCTGTTACTCCCTATCCTCCTCCGAATCCTCCTCATCTTCTTCCTCTTCACCTTTCTTATCTTCCACAGTTTTGTATTGTTCATCATCGTCATTCTGTTCCTCCTTATTCACCTCATCCTCCTCCTCATCCTCCTCATCCTCCTGCTGCTCTCCAACCTCCAGGATATTATCATTTGTTCTTTGCTGAAAAAGGTATTGGTTTATATCAATCTCTTCATCACTCGAGGATTCCATCGCTTTCTGCTCGTACCTTTCTATTTCATCCTGAGGTAAGTTGAGAAATACTCTATACTGTTGTACTATCAGTTTGGGAGGCATATCCTTCCCTCTGTAGCCCATTGTAGATTTTTGATGGTTACTGTCATAAGTAAACAGTTGAAAAACTTAATTAAAACCTTTAAATAACACATAAGGCAATTTTAATATCAGAGATTACAGATCTAACAATTAAGTTACACGGGATAACAGTTCATTGTGAAACATGACAATTAACAAAGATTATTTTAGGACAAAGTGACAAGGTAGAAAATATAGTCACAAAATTAGATTTTAAGAAGGAGTTATTAATTCATTAAACATCATGATAAAAAAGAAGGAAATTTTTTTTAAAAAAAAGTGAATACTTACAGGAATAGGTCAAATCCAGGAGTATGCTTCACCTCTGCATCTTCATTCTTGCGCTTAGAAGCCTGCTGATTTCTTCCTTTCTTCACTGCCTTCGATGGTCCTGGATTATTCCGGGTCAATCTCCTAGGGACTGCCTCAACGTGCTCTTCCTTATTTGCTTTCACTTTCTTCTTAAGTTTCTTCTTCTATGTACTCGTATTCTTCTCAAGTAAGGCAGCAGCCTCAGCCAATTTCTTCAATTTGTGTGATTTAGCATCCGCCATTTCAAAATCCACCGTTGATAAAGGAATTGCATCAAGACCATCTCCAAAATTCTTCAGAACAATTTCATTCGTGGATTGTACCTCCTGTGAACTCCGTTCTCTTTCCGAGTTGCTAGAGTTTCTATCGATCCTATTATCGGCAAGATCTTGTTGTTTGGATCGTCTTTCCTGAATAACCTTCTTATTCGCAATGGATTCTGTATGTTGATTGAAGGAGAAGAGATGAAGATGGATAAGATGAAGAGGAAAGTTGCGAAACTGGAGAGAGAGAGAGAGAGAGAGAGAGTCAGTTTCAGAAAAGTGAATGAGTTGGAAACCCCATAAGAGTCAATTAGTAGGACTCTGCAAATGGAACTGTTCCGAAATTAAAGGCAAGGTGGCTATGAGTGGCAGTTGAGGCGGTTGATTTGATTGGACAACTCTTTCACGTTTTTTCAATTTCAAATTATTTCTTTCGTGCATGAAATTCAAAATTTCAAAATGTGCTTTAAATTTCCAAATGTTAGTATGAAATATTTAATCGAAAAAGCAAAAAAAAAATAATAATAATAATATAATATTTCTAATGTATCTTTGAGTATTGATTTAATGGAGTATTAATATCTCATTCTAAACATCTATATTTATCTTCCTATATGCTAAACCCTATAGAGGATTCTATCTTAAAATATAAAATCTATTTCCCTTTAAAATGCCACTTATTTTGGTTTCTTCCTCGTTTGAATGACTCGGGGTGTCACCATGTTTCCTGAACAACATACCAATCACAATTTTGGGAGTTATTTTGAAATAACTTCAAGTTTTGATCCTCTAAGTTACCTAAAAGGACCCAAAACGAATGAAAACTCGATAATTTTATGATTTCATCCATGAAATGTTCCCCCAGCATGCCAAATTTTATTTAATGTCATAATTGTGTCATTTTAATGAGCAAGGGAGTTTTGATGTGACACCCAACTGTGGGACTTGAACACCGAGGGATAAGGGTGTAACCGACTATCGACATTGTGAGACTTGACATTGTGAAAAGTCACCATGTGTTGTAAGTATCCAAATTGGTCTTAAAAGGCCACATAGTGTTAGTATGTGTTGAATTGTGGCACGCATGAGATGCATAGACGTCAATCAAACTCAATTTGGGTAACGCGTACCCGTTGGAAACATTTTTCTTTCCCATTAACTACATCAGCAACATAATTTTGTACCCAATTTGAGGACTTTGTGCCTCCCTTGTGTGGTACCATACATGGAACTGTGCACAACCTCCAAAAAACAAAAAATAGGCTTCTTTGAGTATTGATTTGATGGAGTATTAAAATCTCATTCTAAACATATAAATGTATCTTCTTAAATGCAAAACCCTAGAGAGGGCTCTATCTTAAAATTTATAATATATATCCCTTTCAAATGCCACTTATTTTGGTTTCTTATTCGATTGAATGACTCCAGGTGTCACTATGTCTCCTGAACAACATACCAATGACAATGTTGGGAGTTATTTTGAAATAACTTCAAGTTTTGTTCCTCTAAGTTACCTAAAAGGACCAAAAACGAATGAAAACTCGATAATTGTAGGAGTTCAGCCATGAAATGTTCTCCCCGCATGCCAAATTTGATTTAATATCATAATTGTGTCATCTTAATGAGCAAGGGAGTTTTGAGGTGACACCTAACTGTGGGACTTGAACACCGAGGGATAAGGGTGTAACCGACTATCGACAGTGTGAGACTTGACGTTGTGAAAAGTGACCATGTGTTGTAACTATCCAAATTGGTCTTAAAAGGCCACATAGTGTTAGTATGTGTTGAATGGTGGCACTCATGAGATGCATAGACGTCAATCAAACTCAATTTGGGTAACGCGTACAAGTTGGAAATATTGTTCTTTCCCATTAACTACATCACCAACATAATTATGTACCCAATTTGAGGACTTTGTGCCTCCCTTGTGTTTGTACCATGCATGGCAGTGTGCACAACCTCCAAAAACCCAAAAATAGGCATCTTTGAGTATTGATTTGATGGAGTATTAAGATCTCATTCTAAACATATAAATGTTTCTTCTTAAAATGCTAAACCCTAAAGAGGGCTCTATCTTAAAATTTATATTATTTGTCTCTTTAAAATGCTACTTATTTTGGTTTCTTCGTCGATTGAATGACTCCAGGTGTCACCATGTATCCTGAACAACATACCAATGACAATGCTGGGAGTTATTTTGAAATAACTTCAAGTTTTGTTCCTCTAAGTTACCTAAAAAGGCCAAAAACGAATGAAAACTCCATAATTGTACGAGTTCAGCCACGAAATGTTCCCGCCACATGCCAAATTTAATTTAATGTCCTAATTGTGTCCTTTTAATGAGCAAGGGAGTTTTGAGGTGACACCCAACTGTGGGACTTGAACACCGAGGGATAAGGGTATAACCGACTATCGACATTGTGAGACTTGACGTTGTGAAAAGTCACCATGTGTTATAAGTATCCAAATTGGTCTTAAAAGGCCACATAGTGTTAGTATGTGTTGAATGGTGGCACTCATGAGATGCATAGACGTCAATCAAACTCGATTTGGGTAACGCGTACCCGTTGGAAACATTGTTCTTTCCCATTACCTACATCACCAACATAATTATGTACCCAATTTGAGGACTTTGAGCCTCCCTTGTGTTTGTACCATGCATGGCAGTGTGCACAACCACCAAAAACTCAAAAATAGGCATCTTTGAGTATTGATTTGATGGAGTATTAATATCTCATTCTAAACACATAAATGTATCTTCTTAAATGCTAAACCCTAGAGAGGGCTCTATCTTAAAATTTATAATATATGTCCCTTTAAAATGCCACTTATTTTGGTTTCTTCGTCGATTGAATGACTCCAGGTGTCACCATGTGTCCTGAACAACATACCAATGACAATGATGGGAGTTAGTTTGAAATAACTTTAAGTTTTGTTCCTCTAAGTTACCTAAAATGACCAAAAAAGAATGAAAACTCGAAAATTGTACGAGTTCAGCCATGAAATGTTCCCCCCGCATGCCAAATTTGATTTATTGTCCTAATTGTGTCATTTTGGTGAGCAAGGGAGTTTTTAGGTGACTCCCAACTGTGGGACTTGAACACCGAGGGATAAGGGTGTAACCGACTATCGACATTGTGAGACTTGACGTTGTGAAAAGTCACCATGTGTTGTAAGTATCCAAATTGGTTTTAAAAGGCAACATAGTGTCAGTATGTGTTGAATGGTGGCACACATGAGATGCATAGAACAATGTTCCAATAAGTACCCATTACCCAAATTGAGTTCGATTGATGTATATGCATATCATGGGTCCCACCATTGAAGACCTATTAACACTATATGACTTCCTAATACCAATTTGGGGACTTAGGACACATGGTGCTTTTTCACAATGATAAGTCTGGAAATGTCGATAGCCGGTTGCAACCTATTCGTCGTTGCTCACTTTTGCTAGTTGGGTGTGACTTGAAATCTATCTGGATTATTTAAATGACATAATTGTAACTTGTAAACACATTTGGCATGCATGGGGAACATTTCATGATTGAACACGTAAAATCCTTGAGTTTTTGTCCATTTTGGGCACTCTTAGTTTACTTAGAGAGATATATCTGGGAATATTTTAAAAATAACTCCCACACTTGAAAGTGTTATGTTATTCAGGACACATGGCGACTCCCTGAGTTAATCAATCGATGAACAAACAAAAAGTAAATAAAATTTTACAGTGATAAGTATATTAAAAAATAAGATAGAGTGATCTCTAGGTTTTAGGATTATGGACATTATATTAAGATATTTAGAAGGAGATTTTAAGACACAGTCAAATCCATACGCAAAGATGCCGATACTTGTGTTTTTGGAGGTTGTACACACTGTCATTGCAATACTAATATAATAATAATCCAATAATACAAAATAAAATTTCTTATGACACTCCACAACTGAAGAAACAAAAAAAATATATATATTTGTTACATTAAGATGGAGCCTTTAAATTATTTCTATTTGTGTGTAAAAATGTAGATAGCTTTTTTTGATAAATTTGAATTTTGAAAATTTTGAAGTGAGTTGTCCCATCCTCTTCATTACAGGCAACACACAACACAGAGACTTTTTCCCGAGGTTTTTTCTCTCAAATCTCTCTCTCTCTCTCTCTCTCTCTCTCTCTCTCATCAGTTTTCCGAATTCAACTTCCCCTTCCATCTCTATCACAAATCCATGGCGGACCTGGAAGATACAGGCGTTGGGGAGAAGATTTCACCTTCCAAATATGACGAACAGGTGATTTCAGATCTAAACAAAGTTCCGATCGAGGAGGAGGTAAGTCCGGTTAATTTGGAAGTCCTTTTAACTGCAAATCCCCTCACTCCTGTATTGAACCCAACCAAAGATCGATGATCTAGCCCTCAATAACCCGTAGGAGATGGTGGCTCCAAAACGGAAGAGGGAAACTCCAGCAAAACTGAAATTGGAGGAGGGGATTCACATGAAGAGGCAAAGGAGGCACACCCTAACTCCACCGACGCAATTGGTAGACAAATCTGGGTAGATTCAACAAAAGTCCTTCCTTTATCAATGGTTGAAGGACCAAAGTTCGAGGATGCTAGTGGCATAATCCAATTGGCCGATGCTGCTGCCTCAGTTGAGAAGAGAAAGAATCCAGAGACGGAAAACATTGAGAGGAAGAAGAAAGCACAGAAGCAGCTTCACTTCGCTTCGAAGGAGGAAAAAATTGAGAACATCCCAAGGAGGTCACCCCGGAAAAATCCATCCCCACCAAAACCATTGAAGAAAAGGGGAAAGAAAAAGGTTTCTAAGGGAAAGAGCTTCGAAGATGAAGTAAAGAACATCCAGCACACACCTGGATTTGACATGTTCATGTAAGTAATCTTCTGTTAAAAAAATGAACTTTAATATTAAATGTGCTATCTAAAGAATTGATCTTTCTAACTTCGGTAATTTGTTATGCTGACAATTAACTGTTAATTGCATTTTCTTAATTATTGATAATTCCTAATATTGTTATAAAAACTGATTGCCTTTTTTTGCAACTGTTTACATATGATTGTTAATTTGCAACTGTTTATGTATGACAGTGAGGAGAGGAAATATGCTTTCAAATTAAAAGAAAAGGATATGCCTCCCCAACTTTTGGTACAGATGTATGCACTATTCTGCAATTTACCACAGGAGCAACGAGACACCTACGAGAAAAAATCCTTGGAATCCTCTAGTGATGAGGATCATGATGTAAGCAAATACATCTTTGAGAAGAGGAAGAATAAGAAGGACAAACAGATTGAAGAGATGAGGAGGAGTCAGATGAGGAAGAGAAGGAAGAGAAGGGAGATGAGGAGGAATACAAAGGAGATGAGGATATGTACCTGGGAGATGAAATGGATGAGAGTGATGATGAAGCTCACCATGGCAATGCCATGAATGCTTACATCAGATTCAAGTATGATTTTACTCTCGCAAAAAGTTTGTTAAATAATGTGTCTCTTTTTCTGCAATTAACTTCTTAATTATTAAAACCTCAATCTAATATATTTACTGCCCTTTCTGTTAAAGTTTGCATGTTATTACTTAATCTCTAATGGCTTTCGCTTTAATTTTAATTGTTTTATTGCTGTTTGATTTTTTTGTATGTCTCTATAAATTTAAATTATGGGTTGATTTTCATAATTTCAGAAATGTGAGGATGAACAGGCTTCGGAAAATAGACCCTAAAATGAGGATGACCAAAGAGGTCCTACAAAGCATCAACTTGGAGTGAAAATGGCTGACCAATATCCAGAAGGAACCTTATCTCACAACGGCTGTTAAAGAAAAATACAAGCGGAAAAGTGAAGATACTTTGAAAAGGAAGTCGACGGGGGAGAAGGAAAAATTGAAGAAGAAGGCGGCTGAAGCAAAGCTGAAGGGTAAGTCAGAAAAAAAGTTGAAGAATCCTAGGCGATCCCAGAGTCACATGAGCCTGCCCTCTGTTCGCAATATTTTTAAAGAAATGAACAGAAAGCATGGATGCACGAAGTGGGCCTTGGAGGACTGCAGCACCTAAAGTTCACCGAAACCCCAGATAAATTCAACCACTTCATTTACAAGTGCTTCGATACCGACGGGTAGTTGACAGCGCACGACCGCACCATGGAGATAACACCGGAAGTTGTCGGGGGGCTATTTGAATCCGATGCTACGGAGAAATAGAGTTCCCGGAGGTCGATCCGCTTCTTCTCCGCAGAGTTGAAGAAAGTATCGGCCTCGTTAAGGACAACAAAACTTTGGTGAGTATGTTCCGTGGTTCCAGGAGGATGAGAACAGACTGCTGTTAAATGATGAGTGGAAACAAAGGGCTGTTTGCTTGATCTTGGGTGCACTGGGAATGCCGATAGGACGAGCAGGAGTCTAGAGAGGTCTTTCTAATCTTGTTGTTAATTTGGAGCACCTGAAAAAGGTAAACTGGGCAGCCTTATGGCTTGATCACTTCAAGACACAACAAGTTAAGGCTCAGACTGGGACAACCCTTCGCGGAACTGGTTGCGAGCTGATTCCTTTGGTAAATCAGTAACTGTGTTTCATTTATTTTAACCATGAAGTTTAAAACATTAAGACCAATTTTCTTAAATGTTGTCATCTTAGTTTTACTTTTCTCGCTTTTGTACATGGAAAAGTGCTGCCAAAGTTTCTGGAAAACCCAAAAGGGTGCCAGGATAAGGAAGAAAGTCCAAGGTTGAAATTCTGGGAAACCTCTGATGTTTGAAAGAGATGGAAGTATGTCCAACAAAACAAGAATGTGAGTGAACCTTAACCATGGTATTAAAAGGTCCTATTTATGTATTAAGATAACTATCTTAAGTTTATGTCTCTCAACTCTGTTTTTCTATGTAGTTGAAGTTGAAAATAGGTGATGATGAGCCCAAAATTGAGAAAGTTGTTGCACCAGTAGTCCAACTACTGCCTCCACCTCCACCAGAGGATTTTTGGAAGTGCATTGTTGGACAGGTGTTTGAAAAGCATGACAAAGAGTATCTTTTGGCCCTGTGGAAGGAAAAGGAGAAGGCAGAAGAGAAGAATAAGGATGGGGAGAAAGAAGAGAAGAAGAAGGAAGAAGAGAAGAAGAATGAAGAGGATGAGAAGAAGGAGGAAGAGGAAGGGGGTAAGAAAAAGGGGGAAGAGGAAGGAGCTCAGAAGAAGAAAGAGAAGGAAAAGTGTGAAAAAGAATTAAGAGCTAAGAAGAAGCAGAAGATAGAGGAGGCAGAGGTTAACTCTCCCATGAAGGTGGTCTACACAATCAGCTCCAGAACTGAGGTAAATGTGTTAACCTTATTATCTTAATATTTGAGATTTATTTTTAAATTTGTAACACCCCTAATGATTTTGTTGATTTATTAGGTGGCCTCCAATGTACCTCCCCAGCCATTCCTTGTTCATGGTTCTCCGAGGAACCCGAGGGGAAACTTGGTTGGGACTGTCCGGGGAAAGGCAGATCGGATCATTAGAGCGTTTTCGAGGATATCGCTGTATAAGCAACACACGAACCCTATAGAATTGACATCTACCCCACCCATGCCTGAAGCTAAACATTGCTGGCTCCATTACTACGTGTTGCACAAGTATGCGAGCACGTACAGACACAACAGCAAGAATTTTTATATTCCACCGGAATTGGCAAAGTAAGTTTTATTTACATTCAAATTTCCTAAATAATTCATATGTGTGGCATGCATTATGTTTGTACTTATGGTTGTGTATCATATATAATATGCAGTGAGATAGTTGCTGACATTGGTGGTATGGCTAAACTGACGAGGTCTTCCGCATAGCGCCTCCGGGATAAAAAGTGGTTTGACGACGAGGTGATGGATGCTTACATGCAATTCCTTCATCTTCATGAACATAGCCGTGAATTCGAAGGAATCAAGCGGATTTGGTTCCTCGGAACAAGTTATTCTGTAAGTTCATCGCCTTGTCATTTTTATGATGTCACTCAATTCAAAATTCATCTAGGAAAATACCTGATTAGTTATCATTTTTTTTCAGCCCACAAAAGTCCTCGGATACTTCAAGGCACACGAACAGTCGGGAGGAGAGTGGAGCGAGATGGGATACGTAAGTATTCCGATTACTATCAATACAAGCTACTTTGTTCTTTTGTATAACTTACTTTATCTTAAATTTTTAATGATTAGATCGCCGTTCCGTTGAATGTCAATCACCTTCACTAGTTCATGATGATTATTTCCTTTTTTGACAAAGAAATATTCGTCTTGGACTCGCATACTGGCATGGGGTATTCTGAGTTAGATGTTGCTGCCAAAATTGCGCAAATGCACATAATGCTCACCAACTACTCAAAATACAATGATGACATAACACGCTGGCCGGTGTGGTACATGAACGACGATGTTCCCCAACTACTTAATATTACTAACTAATCTATTTGAACATCTGTGAAATAAATATTAAAGCTGCATTCTATGTTTATCTGCCAGGAATGACTATGGTCCTCATGTCTGCTTCTTCATGAGTCATTTGAGGAACCTGATTCCAGTTCCAAAGAAGAAGTTCTCTATCCAGGCTCCCAACCTCAGAATCTGGATTGCCAATTGTGCACAAGAGATTCCGGCGGGGAGACCTCGTTGTACACCGTACGTAGTGGATCAAGGATCGCACAGGAAGAGTGGGGTTGTGTGTAGGGAGAGAGTAAGTCAGTAGCAATGTATGAGAGAGAGACAAAGGTTTGGCAGAGATTCCGCGTATGGCAAGTGTGTTCTCCTTTGTATGGAAAGGTTGACGATATATATACTGGAGAACACGACCGTTGTAGTGTGGTTAATGCGCCCATTAATGGCGGCTTAATTAGCTTAACCATAACGGCACGTTCGTCCGAGTATATAGGGACCGTTACAGCACGTGGTGCGCGAATACCGGAACCGTTACGAGGTTGACCGGGTTTGACCGGATTGACCGGGTTGAGGAAGCTCGTGCCATAGATCTCTAAAAAAAGTTACTAAAGGTCGCGTGCGGGCTTGGCTCGCACGCGACAGGGCTTACTCTAGCCTCCAAACCACTAAGTCCCTACAGGTCCCGTGCAGTGGTATGCGAGGGCTCTGTCTCGCAGCCCCCACATGGATCAGCTCGGCTGGTGATCCAGTGTGTGTGGAGCACAATATGGTGTGCTGGATGGTTGCCACGTGGCCAAGATCTGTCAGCTCAGAAAGCACTATCTACATTAGCCCCCTTTCTGCGCGTGAAGACTCATAGCTGTATAGGCTTCCATGCGCGGAAACCAAGCGTCGCCGCCACGCACCAATTCAAATACGGGTAAGTTCAGCCCCCGTGCGTGCCATTATGACCTAAAACCCCTAGAGTCGTGCCGTCTGGCCTTTAGGGTTTTAGGCGTGACGTCAGCTTGTTCTGTGATTGCGCGATACGACGGTGACGGTTGCGATTCGACTACTGAAAGGACGCAACCCTTCATTGTTTTGGATAAATACTTTGTATCCCCCATTATTGCAAAGCATCACTTCTTTCTCGCAAAGTGAATGGTACCCGGAGATCTTCGAGAGCAGATTCAGATCATCAATCATCAGTTCAGAACTGCAAATCGTGTTCTTCAATTGTGCATATCCAAGCAAGCTTCAAGAAAACAAGGTTGGCCTCGTTTAATTTTGATTTAAGATACCAGTGTTCGCCTTGAACTGCGTTGAATCTGTAAACCCATGAGATTTGTGAAGAGGCTTTGATCTTTGAACCCTCTTTTGCTTTAATCCTTCAACAATATGAGGTCTTGCAACTTCTTGATTTCTGAAGTTGATACCAGAAATTGTTCGCCTTCCTTTGCATAGATCTTGAATTTCAAAATTCAAACTGAAGTGTGGTATTTCTCCCCCCTTTTTTCTTGCTCTTTCGCAGGAATGGCCAAGACAAAAGGAACCAGACCTGTCAAAGAAGATGAAGAGATACCCGACCTTCCACAGGCCTTGTGGCGAAAAGCCCCCTTTTTAGGTGGGAAAGATTTCTATCATGCGAGGGTGAAGGCGAAGAGGATGCCTGATCCTGTCCCGGCTGAGCGATTGCTGACGCTAACCCGCCCAGTTAACTCAGCCTTGCTCGAGTTGGTTGGTTCCGAGGATGTGGTTCGATTGGGAATCGAGAACGGGCACTTCCCATACACTGCAATTTCTACCCAAGCGTTCGTCCAGAAATTGGACTATATGGATGAGTGGATTGACCACGTGTTGAACCATCACGCCGCGACTCTTGATGAAGCCGGCGTATACTTTTCTATCCGTGCTATGAAGGGTGCTGCCGTGAAGCTGGATCAATCCATGCTTCTAGACCTTCTGTCCCGTTACTCGCCTGCGACTCACACGTTCCATTTTGCTGAGTTCGAGGCTGCCCCCACGCTCGAGGACGTTCAAATGCTGTACGAGCTTTCCCCCGTGGGCGAGGTGGACCCTCTGAGTCCCTTGAGAACATCTGCGGAGATTGCCTTGTACACGCAGATGGAGGAGTGCCTAGCAGAGGTAAAGAAAATCTCCACTCGGTGGACCACTACAAAGCCTCTTCCGAACTGGCAGCTGGTTGATACGTCTGCGAAGAATACCTGGAACAAATGGTTGCAGTACTTCTTCCGAGACTATGCGAACAGCAGCATTACTAAGAAACTTCTGAGTGAGGACCCGGAGGCCGAGAATTACGTAGAGGGCAAGGGTTATCATTTGACCCTTTGTGATTTTCCCTGTGCCTGGATGTCGAGGTACTTGATTGATGGTCACCCCCATGACGGAGTCTTCTACCATGTGTTGCCACTTGCTGTGAGGCTCGCTCTTGGCCAGAGAGTCGCACTCGGACCCTTGGTCTTGGGCACGCTGTACTAGAGGCTTGATCAGCTGGTTCTGGCTATGAGGGAGTCGCGTTGCCGCCTCGATGTACTGACCTTTGTCAATATTTCCTTCTTGACAATGTGGGTTTTCGAGCGATGGCCGTCCTATGCTCCAACTGCTCTTAAGCTTGACAAGTGGTGTCCCCCAGGCGAGACAGAAGCGCGCAACAGCGGAAGAGCTGCGAGATGGTTTGGAGCAAGCACCACCAAGTGCGTTTGGAGTTTGATATGCGACAAACGGAAGGAGTTTACTGCCAGGCCCTATGCCACGCGCATAGAGAATGTACGATGGTTTCCAAAGCTGTACCCCTCTAAAGGTATGGTCTTCTCGGAAGAGCTTATCTTTGAAGAGGGACCGCACTTCCACGAGCGCTATCGTGAGTTCTTTTGCTAATGTCTGCGAGGTTCCCTTCCTGCCCTTGCAGAACATATTCGTGAGCTCGCGCCGAGGTATGAAAAGCTTACCGTGGACGTTGACCCCACTCGAGTTTCTCCTCTGTTTGGTTTTGATGCGGTGGCCCCATCAATCTGGCCTCAGTCCATTATCAGAGGATGCTACAAGCGCTTCCTGACAAAGGAGTGCAAGACGGTCTTCATGAATAATCTTCCCTTTGAGCAGCCTGCGGGAACCCGTGAGGGTGGTTGTTCCCAGAACTGGCTCGCATACTGGGTTGCCCAGCAAACGAGGATTGAGACGGAGTCGGCCGCGCAGCCAAGTAGAGCCCCCCTGATCAAAAGAAACTCTTTTCCGTTTCGCCCCAATTGCAGTCTGAGCGAGTCTGAGTATGGTTGCTACTCACTGTGGGACCGTGAGAACCATTTGTGCCCTGATGTCATTCTGAAGGAGCAAGTCGCCACAGTCAAGAAGGGCGACACACATGTCGTCAGATATAGCAAGGCATTTGCTGAGGTAAGTGATTTCTTCGTGTGCGTTAAGCTTCTTGATTTCCTTGTGCTGACACTTTCATTTTGTACTATTGTAGTGTCATGTGCGGAGATTCGCAGCTGGTGATCGCTCCAAATCGCTGGTTAACACCATTGTTGCCACCAGAAGGCAAGGGCAGTCGTTCCGGAAAGCATGGAGAATGGACGCCGAGGTCGAAACAAAGGTTCGCGCAGTCATGAATGCTTTTGCCGACTCGCTGATTGACAATCCTCCGGCTCCGTCTCCTCCTAGAGATGACCCGTCCCCTCCAGCGACTGCGGCGCCGAGAGTGAAGAGACCTAGGCAAAAGGGAATTACGATTTCTTCCCCTAGAAGTGCTCCAGCTTCTCCTCCAGTGAGGTCCCTTTCTATCAAGGACAAAGGCAAAGGTCGCATGCCCAGCAAAGTGCGGAAAGAGCTCGCAGTTGAGACTTTCGTTCCATTCAATCAAGAGGAAGAGGAAGAGAGACAGGAGCCCCAAGAAAGTGATGAAGAAGAAGAAGCAACAGTTGTGATGCATGAGGAAGAATCAGGAGGTACCTCCGTCGCATTTCCTTTCCCATTGTCGTAACTTGTTTGTACTTCTTTTCTTAAACCGATCACCTCTTCGCAGATGATGGTGATGATGAAACCATTGGTGGCCTTTCGGCCAAGAGACAAAAGAGAGATGCCCATTCTGGCATTCCAGATGATCCCATAAGCGAGGACGTTCTTGCTGAGTCCCGGAAGACAGCCGCGGAAGCTGCTGAAAGAAGGAGGCGGCGAGAAGAAGAGGAGCTTGAGCGTGTGAAACAGCGGAGCCTCGAAGAGCGGCATGTTGACGACTTAGCGCGTCCAGCTAACGAGGAAGATGAGCTTCCCGAAGAAGTGGCTCCTCATGCGGAAGAGGGAGATGAGGCTCTCGGAGAGGATGCAGCAGCCTTGGAGCAAGTCCAAGCGGACTTTGAAGAGATCGCAGGCGGCGATAAAGGTGAGATCTTCAATCTTGCAGTAACTTATAGAGATGTTATTGTGGGTGCGTTAAAGCATGGTGTGTCAAAGGCTGACATTCGCCGTTGGTTAGTAGGCAAATGCGGAGAACCCTCAGGTAATTATTTGAGTGATACGCACGTGCTAGGCTTTTAGCAATTTGGGGCAGAATCATGACTGGTTTATTCGCATCCCAGGTTACGCTTCTCTTAAAGACTTGCTTAGTGAGGACACACTGATAGGGCATGGTTCCACGTCCCTAGTGTATGATGAGGATACCTCGATCCCACCTTCGCGTGGAGGTGCTTACTCTTAGCTTTAGCAAAGATAGCAAAAATAACTATAGCACAAGTTACCTCATATTATCGCATTTGATATCGCAGGCCATGCTAAGGAAACTGTGTTGGAGCAGAGAAGTCAGCCCTCCGCGTCCTATGTTCCGATTCCGAGCTCCCATACCGAGAAGCCCGTCGCAGCTGCTGGACACGCAAGTGAGCCTCTCGAGGACATCATCGAACTTTCCGATGATGCCGAAGCTGATGCTGTGCTGATTGATGAAGGTGTCCACGCTGGTGCTGAGGAGATAAGGACAAGTGCTGTTAATGCTTCCGCGTCTGAGAGCGTCCTTCGACAAGCGACTGCGGCTGTCCCTTCGCCTCCGGCGATGGCTTAGCCAGTGGCACCTATTCCTGCGTGGAGCTTTTGGGGCTCGCAGGTTGGGAATGCAGTCGCAGCTAGCGCGGCCTACACTCTTCCTCCTGACTATGAGAGGTTGGAGCTCGCAGCTGATAGGAGAGCTATGGAGCGAGGTCAGTCTTCGACCAACCCGGTGGCCCGCATTCCTTCTCTTCATGAAATTCTAGCAGGAACTGGTAAGTAAAGCTTTACCGTTCGCACATCGCATTATTCGCTTGCGAGTTTTGACATCGTAACTTATTTTTGAAATCACTTTAGGTTTGAAGCAAACCGATGTAGACTGGGTGGTTCGAATGCGCATCACCTACCCCCGATCGTTTGTGAGATCTCTGGAGATCGGGCCTTTTGACAGGAGGCTGTTCCTTACTGAAGCCATTTGGATATTGGAGCAGCTGTCTGCGGCTACCCCTGCGACCATTTCTGTCCAGAGTGCTGAATTGCTGTGCGGCATGTGCCAAAATCTCCTGATCAAAGTCCAGGGCAGACTGGGTTTCAAATTTCTCAAGGACAGAGTCACGCTGATTCGCGCAGCCGTAACTTTGAAACTCGGCCACCAGAATCTCGCAGCTGAGAAGCAGAAGGTGGAGCAGCAGAAGCAGAAGGTTGATGAAGCTCTGAAGCTGTATCATGAGATGAATGCTAGGTGCGAGCTACTGAAGCAAGAAGTGGAACAGGTAGAGAAGCTGAGCGAGCATTTCGAGCCCCAAGACTCCTTAATCAAGAATCTGCTTTGACTTTTCAAATTTTGAAAAAATAGCAAGGAAATAGCTGAAACATTAATGTAATGTCTTGAAACATTAATGTAATGTTGCTAGGGTTTCTTCCCCTTTTTTTTTTAACAACAAACAATGAATTTGTCCGTTTTGCCCTTTTCGGGATTTGACAGGATATCTCTGTGCATATCCAATTATGACATCAGCAATTGATACTTTGCATGATTTTCGCGCTAATTTCTCGGCAGATAAGCACGCTTTTGTTGGGAAGTCCATCCGAATCATGACCATCCGTCATTTATTAGGACACGCAACTGAATCGTCGTAGCCTTTAGTAGGGTAATTGATTGTTACCGCTTTTCAAGGCGTAAGTGATTGAACTTACCCTCTTTTTGAATTCTGCTGACTCATCCTTGGCAACTGAAAAGTCTCCACAGGGTCTATATAAACCCCGTCTTTGCTATTTGGGTTCTTCATCCCAAAAATGTGCTTTGCCGTGAGTCCATACGACTGCTGGCTTCAACGCTTGTTTTTCGTTGATTCATGGCAACTTGCAGTTTTGAATCCTGAGTTTGCGCTTTGTGCTATAGAAACAGTTTCCAAGATCCACTTTATGAGGCTTATTGCTCTTTATAACTATCATAAAGAAGATGCAGATAATATCTCATGTGTGTTCGAAGAAATTTCTTCGTGTATTATGTGTGCAGGTCATGTTTCCGGCCGCCTCGTGGCGAGGTGCAGCGCCGAAGTGACCGTGCTACCGTCTCGTAATGAACGGCGGAATTCTCCTCCAGCATCCCTGGAGGAGGATTTCTTGCCTCTTCGTTCTTGAACTCAGGGTGCTCGTCAATGCCCTTGTCCAACATGACAAGGAGTCCATCACCAGAGGAATGACTGCTTCGCCTGTTTTGCAGAGTAGCATATGTCGGCACAGGAAGCTCCTCCGGCGCCTATCTTGATCAGACAGAGGCTTTTGTAACCCCTTGGGGTCTTGGACGTATCGCATCCCAGACCTTGCTGCTAGGGATGTAGCGAATGACAAGTTGATCTCTTCGCGGCAGCATCCCTTTTGCTATAGATCTTTGGTCGCAGATCTGCGTGTTGCAATGCCGGTGTTAGGACCGGTGGGTTCATCCTTTTTCGTTAGGACTCCCGTACTGTGTCTCTGCTGGCTTACCAGCCACTTTTCGAATGTATTGTAAGCCATGTTGGCTGCGTCGTTAGATTTGAGCTCTTTCGCTTGTAAGCTGTTATCTAGGCAGATGAATTGTAAGCCATTTGACTCATAATGATAAATAGCTTTTGTATTATCTGCTGTCTCTTTCCAACAAAATACAGTTTCGCATGCGTTTCGGCATATTTTGCCTTGCATAATGCTATGTAATGGTTTCGTATCTGCGATATATTAATTTGCGGATGTTTCGCTAGATCGTTCGAGATCATATTTTCGCAGCTGTGCCATCCCGGCAGATGGGCTTGTGGTTGGCCGTTGTGGATCATTTAAGATCGTGTTCACAATATTGCTATCGTAACAGATAGTCTTTAGTAGATCAACCAAGATTGTTAAGCGGTGCAGATTGCTATCACAGCAGATAGGCTTTATAAGAGAATCGATTGAGATCATTTCTCGCATAAACTGCTATCGCAACAGATAGACTTTTAGCAGATCCAATAAGATCATTTTTCGCATGCATTGCCATCGTAACAGAGGCTTGGGTGATCAATTAAAATCACTTTGCATATAAGTTGCTATCGTAACAGATAGGCTTAGGTGATCAATTAAGATCGCACTTGTATAGGCTGCTATCGTGGCAGATAGGCTTAGATGATCAATGAAGATCGCATTTGTATAGGCTGCTATCGTCACAGATAGGCTTTTATGATCAATTAAGATCGTATTTGCATTGGCTGCTATCGTGAGAGATAGGCTTAGATGATCGTTTAAGATCGCATTTGCATTGGCTGCTATCGTGAGAGATAGGCTTAGATGATCAATTAAGATCGCATTTGTATTGGCTGCTATCGTGAGAGATAGGCTTAGATGATCTATTAAGATCGCATTTGCATTGGCTGCTATCGTGAGAGATAGGCTTAGATGATCAATTAAGATCGCATTTGCATTGGCTGCTATCGTGAGAGATAGGCTTAGATGATCAATTAAGATCGCATTTGCATTGGCTGCTATCGTGAGAGATAGGCTTAGATGATCAATTAAGATCGCATTTGCATTGGCTGCTATCGTGAGAGATAGGCTTAGATGATCGATTAAGATCGCATTTGCATTGGCTGCTATCGTGAGAGATAGGCTTAGATGATCGATTAAGATCGCATTTGCATTGGCTGCAATCGTGAGAGATAGGCTTAGATGATCAATTAAGATCGCAGTTGTACGGATTGCTATTGCGGCGAATAAACCATTGTTAACAGTAATAACAAACTAAATAGAGCAACATAAACAGCTAGAAATGTGAACTTCTCATTTGGGAGAATTCTTTTATTATAACGCTCTCATATGGGAGAGATGGGATTACAATCCTCTCATATGGGAGAGGAGATTGCGTAAATCGTAGCCACATGAGACATTAAACAACGTTATCATAAAACGTATGAAATGAGAGAAGTCAGGGATAGTACTTCTTGATCCAGCGCATGTTGACGGAACTCGGAGTTGAGGTTGTGCCGTGCAACCTTCGTATGCTGCAGTAGCCACTATCGAAGACTTCTGTGACTTCGAAGGGTCCTTCCCAATTAGCTGCGAACTTTGGGTGAGTTGCTTCTCGCATACAGTGGTCAGATGCGCGCAAGACCAGGTCTCCGACTGCGAAATCTCTTCGCTGGACTGTCTTATTGTAGGCGCGAGCGATTCTTTCCTGGTACCGCTTGTTGGTCCTTTTGGCTTGTTCTCGCTTTTCTTCCAGCAAGACTAAGTCATGATCGCGTTGATTTTCATAGAGTGCATGGAAGGCCAGCCTTGCCGAATTGACTCTAACCTCCGCAGGTACTACAGCTTCGGCCCCATAACATAGTAGAAATGGCGAGGCCCCTGTAGGTGTCCTTGGAGAAGTTCGGTAGGCCCACAGAGCTATGCTTAGGGAGTCGGCCCACTTCTTGTGGTCGTCTGCGACCATATTGCTCAATATTCTCAACATCGTTTTGTTAGTAGCTTCGGCTTGTCCGTTTCCCTTTGGGTAATAGGGGGTAGAACATATCTGCCTGATGTTGTACTCCGCTAATTTCGCAGCTACCTGGCGATTAACAAAAGGAGTACCGTTATCTGAAAAAATGGTATTTGGGATTCCGAACCTGCATACGATGCTTTCCTGGATGAAATTGACCACGGCCAGCGCATTCGCCGTCTTTAGTGGTATTGCTTCCACCCACTTGGTGAACAGCTCAGTTGCGGTGAGAATGAAATGGTTCCCGTGCGACGTCGGTCGGATGGGACCGATGAAGTCCAGAGCCCATGTGTGAAATGGCCATGGCGTCCCTAGTGCATGTAAATCCACGGCGGGAGCGTGCACTAGGTTCCCTTTGAATTGGCATTCCTGGCAGCGTCGCACTTTGGTGCGGCAATCGACCTCCATCGTGGGCCAGAAATACCCGATTGAGAGGAGCTGTCTGCATAATTTCGCACCTCCTTGGTGTTCAACCTGATGAGAAAGGTCCATGACTTCTTGTGCTTTTCTGCCGTCTAGACATCGCAGCAAGTTGCCCTCGTGACCTCTTCGCCAAAGCAGGTTTTCCTGTACCACATATCGAGACGCTTTCCTTTTCAATTTTTCGGCTTCTTTTCTCGATTCGGGCACGGTGCCCTGGGTGAGGAAATCAAACAGTGGCTTCCTCCAGTCCGTGTCGGCATCGGTTAGGGCGATGAGTAGAGAATCTTTGATTAGTGCGCAACTTTCGCACTTCCCTTGTATCAGGGCTGCGGCTGTTGACATGTCTGGCCAATGAATGCCATATCTCTGAGCCTTTCTGTAGATTGACACCTCACTTTCTCCGCAAGCGTGTTGGTGAATCTTTTCTAACAGCTGTTGTCCCTCTTGCTCGGAGACGCATCACATGAGTATTCCTCCAGGACCCTTGTAGTAAAGGGTGTTGTCGTGGATGCAGTATCCTTTTGTGAGTGCCCAGCTTTCGCTGCTGGTGCCTTCCGCAATAGCTTGCAGGATTGCTTTCCGCCAGTCTGTGTCATCCATGTGTTCGTCGTCGCACGCATCTTCTGTCAATGCCGACGACGTTCGCACTTCAATGGAAATCCTTGCGGGGCATTTGTCTATGCTGACCTTAGATCCCAAGGTTGCTAAGGCGTTTGCGTGCCTATTGTCCGCTCGGGGCTTGTGCTCGTACTTCACATCGCAGAATTGCTGCATCAGCTTTTGTACTAGGGTGCGGTAAGACAGGAGGTTGATCTCCTTCAAACCATATTCGCCCGAGGCTTGCTTAACAATCAGTTTGGAATCTCCCATGACCGTTAAGTTGCTCATCTCCAAAGCTTTCGCCGCACGGAGCCCCGCGATGAGGGCCTCGTATTCCGCTTCGTTGTTTGTGACTGCGAAGTTGAGCTTTGCGGACATCTGTATGACTTCCCCGTCTGGCTTTGTCAAGACTATCCCAATGCCTCCGCCTTTCCTGGTTGACGAACCGTCGAAGTGGAGGGTCCAATAGGGCACGTCGATTGCGTAGATTTCAGGGCCTTCGAGCTCTTCTTCGATCACGGGTTCGTGGCTGTTGTCGGGAAACTGTGCCAACAGATCCGCTACCGCCTGCGACTTGATCGCTCTTGGTCTCACGCATGTGATATCGTATTGAGAGATGGTCATGTACCATTTCGCCAATCTCCCGCCCGGAGTAGTGTGAGTTAGCAAGTATCTTATGGGGTCGCTCTTGGTGACCACCACTACTTTGTGTGATGCAAAATAGTGTCTCAACTTCTCTATCACAAAGAATAAAGCAAGGCAATGACGTTCGATGTCTGTGTACCTTGATTCAGCAGGCTGCACAATGCGAGAGATATAGTAGATGGGCCTCTCTTGGCCTTCATACTCCTGAGCCAAGAACGCTCCTATAGATCTCCTTGTTGATGTCAGATATAGCAGAAGCGGTGATCCCAGTTGAGGCGCGATCATTATCTTTGAGGACGTGAGTAAATCCTTCAGCTTTTCGAATGCGGCTTCGTGGTCCGGAGCCCAGTTGTACGCGGCGTCCTTCTTGAGAAGAGTGCTGAAACAGCATGTGATTTCGGCAATTGCTGGGATGAATCTCCGCAGGTATGACAGTTTTCCCAAGAATGTTTTCAAGGTACTTTGGTTATGGGGTGGCGTCATGCTGGTGATGGCTGACACTTTCGCAAGGTCAGGCTCGATCCCTTGGCGATGGACTACGCATCCCAAGAACTTCCCCGAGGTCACCCCAAATGCGCATTTCATGGGGTTCATTTTCAGTTGAAAGCGCCTGCATCTATTGAACACCTTTCGCAGATCTGCGAGGTGGTCTGCTTCTTGCTTGGATTTAACCACCAGGTCATCCACGTAGAATTCCACCTCTTTGTGCATCATGTCGTGGAATAGAGCCATCATGGCTCGCTGATAGGTCGCGCCCGCGTTCTTAAGACCGAACGGCATCACCGTGTAGTTGAATACCCCCACAGGAGTGATGAATGCAGTTTTCCGCGCATCTTCGGGATCCATCTTGATTTGATTGTACCCGCTGAAACCGTCCATGAAACTGAACATGCGATGGCCTGCTGTTGAATCGATAAGCAAATCGATGTTGGGCAGTGGGAAATCGTCCTTAGGGCAGAAGCGATTGAGATATCGGAAGTCCACGCAGATGCGGAGCTGTCCGTTCTTCTTCACCACCGGCACGATGTTGGCCAGCCATGTGGGATGATGATTTGGCTCTATGAACTTGGCATCTAGGAGTTTGACAATCTCCTGCTTGATCTTCACGTTAAGCTCCGGCCTGAAGCTTCTGGTGCTCTGCTTGACCGGTTTAGACCCTGGGATGATGTCTAAACGGTGCATGGTGATGCTTGTATCCAGACCAGGCATCCCATCGTACTCCCATGCGAACACATCCTTGTATTCAGTTAGGAGCTGTAGCAGTCCTTGTTCCTCTTCGCTTGTGAGGTCCGCACTCTGGAAGACTGGCCTTTTCTTTTCCTCATTCGGGCTGAGGAACACTTCCTTTAGTTCTTGCTTTTGTGGTCTTGGCCTGTCTTCCATGCATTCAGGCGCTTCTTTGAGTTTCTCGTCTGGAGCGCCCTCTGTTGGCTCTTTCGTCGGCGAAACTTGCTCGATTTGATTGATTTGCCCAGGGATATCCCCATGCCCGCGTGAGGACATCCCCGGGCACCTTCATATGCGATAGCATTTCTTCCCATTGGCGTAGAAGCTCTCTATCTCCTTGCCCTCGGGGTCATGCTTTGCGATCCTCTTCAGAGTGTACACATTCTTTCGATGATATGCGATACGTGGCGCCTCTTCGCGTGTAGGCGGCTTTTCCTTGGCATCTTCCCTTGTCACCATTACGCCCGCAGGTGATTGGTCCTTGATGTCCTCCCAAAGAGGCAAAGGAGTAGGGTTGAATGGTCCGGGTGTTTGCTCGTCCGCCATCTCAGTGAACCACACCGTCTCGCTGAGATGTGCTTCGTCCAAGTTGAACGGGTTAGTCGAAGCCGGTATCTCGACTATTCTGTCGTTCCAAATAGCTTTCATAACCAGGTGAGCCGTCGATGGAACTGCGTCAAAGCGATGAATCCAGGATCGACCTACAATCATGTGGTACGTGGTGTTCGCGTCTATGACATAGAACTTTGCTGAGCACTTGATTTTGCCAATCTGGACACCCAGGCGGATCCATCCGATCGTCATTCTAGAGTCGCTTCCGAATCCCACCAGCGGAGATGGACGCCTGACTACCTTGTGCTCAGGGATCCCTGCTAGGTTCAGTGTGTGGAGCGGAACAGCATTGACCGCTGCTCCTCCATCGACGAATGCTCGTTTGAATTCGACGCCGTTGATGATGGCGGTCACGTACAGGGGCCTCTGGTGGCTCGCATCCGTCTTCTTGTCGCTGGCAGAAAAGGTCATAATCTTTTCTGTAGAACGAGACGCCCTGATGACTTTCCCGTTGGAGACCACGAGGTCCTCCTCGTAGTCCTCCGCTATCCTTAAGATTGCTTTCGTCATATCTGTTCGGCACTTTTCAGAGAAGTTCATCTCGTCGAAGAATCTACTGAAGCCATGCGACCCTTTCATGCGGTCGGCACGTTCATCCTCCGTGTCCATGCTATAGTCTTTGTCTTCATGGACCTCGGCAATGATGGGTAGACCATCCTCTGCGACTTCTTCCAAGTCCACTATCAAGATCACGGCGACCTCTTTGCCTTTCGAGCCTGGCTTTGTATGGGCAGGAAGCGGGTTGTTGCGCACGTCCTTCCTGTGGTCGCTGACGATTAGCTCGCCGTTCTTCATCTTTTGGTCGAATGCGAACCTGAGCTTTTTACATTCCGCTGTGGGGTGCATGACCTTGCCGTGGTACTCGCACCACTTAGGGTCCCTCACCATCTCTTTGGAGGGTGCCTTCTCGAGCGGTGGCAGGACGCCGTCCTTGCGCCACTGTCTGCAGAGGTCGCTTGCTTCCTCCACTGAGCATGGCAGAGGAGGTGCATCGAAGTTCGCAACCTTCGCTTGTTTCTGGGGCGAAACTGTATTGACCTCAGCTTCACGTCCCCTCTTGTAACTAAATCTGCCGATCTTGTAAGTAGTGCCGCTCGCAGGTCGCTCCGGAGCGCTCTTCTTTTTCTGTCTCTCGACTATAGGCTCGATATTCTTCGTGCATTCGATTAGCTTTGAAAACGTAGGTGTTTGCAAATTAATGAGCATACCTTTGTATTCATCTCGCATGCACTGCAGGCATATCTCCACGAGCCGGCTTTCGGGCATTGGATCCTTGCACTCCAAGGATTTCGCTCTGAATTTCTTGATGAAAGTGATTCCGTCTTCTTCGCGTTTCTGATACATCCGCGAGAGATGGATCATCGTCACCTTTTCTTCCATCTGGAAGAACTTAGTATAAAACTTTTGGACCATGTCGTCCCAAGTCTTTACGGATCCGGCCTCCAATGTTCGGTACCATTTGTATGCTACGTTCCCAAGAGATTTTGGGAACTCTCGCATCAGCAGCTTGGGATCGGCTCCGTACGGACCCATGACATCAATGAAACGCATGACATGCTCATGAGCGTTTCCATTGACTTCCTCGAACTTATCCCATTTAGGAGCCTTGTACCCCGCCGGGTTAGGCATGAGATAGATCTCTCATGGAATGGGTGGATCGTTGTCTAACTTCGGGATAATGGTATCCGCGAATGACTGATGAGCCAGGATAGTGTCCACGCGCTTCTGCAAAGACGTCATGCATTCTGGAATGCTCCCCTCGGTAGCTGATGGAGGGGTTGCGGCAGGCGGGGGCGACACATACGCCGTCGGAGGATTGGGAGCATACTGACTACCCGCATTTCCCCAGATCATCGTTGGGGGAGGCAAAGGGTACTGCAGAGTTGGGTTAGACGCCAAAGCCGAGGGCTGAGGAGCGTGAGCAGCAGGAGGCAGCATCTGTGCCGTTGATCCCTGAACCGAAGGCAGCTGCGTAGCCGACGGTGGAGTCTGCAGATGAGGGTTGGGAGGTGTGGCTGACACTCCCAATCCTGGAGCGGTAGGGGTTCCTCCTCCCTGAGGGATAGCGGTGGCTGGTGGAGGATTTCGCGCAAGGGTGCCCTGAACGATCAAGATTTGTTCTAATTGCACAGATTGAGACTTGAGAGCTTTCGCCTGACTTTGGACAGTGGCGTCCAAAGACTCTAACGTCGGTGCTTCGCCGGGAGTCGTCGGAGTACGGCGGGTCTCGTCTCCCGAGGGAGTTTCGGTGGAGGGCGATCGGTTGCTGACATCATCCTCCTGAGACATGGTTGCTTTTGTTGGTAAGTTCACGTCGGGTTCACCAAAATGTGCACAAGAGATTCCGGCGGGGAGACCTCCGTGTACACCGTACGTAGTGGATCAAGGATCGCACAGGAAGTGTGGGGTTGTGTGTAGGGAGAGAGTAAGTCAGTAGCAATGTATGAGAGAGAGACAGAGGTTTGGCAGAGCTTCCGCGTATGGCAAGTGTGTTCTCCTTTGTATGGAAAGGTTGACGATATATATACTGGAGAACACGACCGTTGTAGTGTGGTTAATGCGCCCATTAATGGCGGCTTAATTAGCTTAACCATAACGGCACGTTCGTCCGAGTATATAGGGTCCGTTACAACACGTGGTGCGCGAATACCGGAACCGTTACGAGGTTGACCGGGTTTGACCGGATTGACCGGGTTGAGGAAGCTCGTGCCATAGATCTCTCAAAACAGTTACTAAAGGTCGCGTGCGGGCTTGGCTCGCACGCGACAGGGCTTACTCTAGCCTCCAAACCACTAAGTCCCTACAGGTCCCGTGCAGTGGTATGCGAGGGCTCTGTCTCGCAGCCCCCACATGGATCAGCTCGGCTGGTGATCCAGTGTGTGTGGAGCACAATATGGTGTGCTGGATGGTTGCCACGTGGCCAAGATCTGTCAGCTCAGAAAGCACTATCTACACCAATGAAATGGGAAGATCGAGCTATAACTGTGTATTTAACCAGAATTATCATGGGTTAAAGGAAATCATTGAGGATGAGGACCATCGCTATGCATTTTACAGTTTTTACTGCAGGTTTTCGAATATTTCTTTTGTTGCATTGAGGTCTGCGGAGAAGAAGAAGAAGAAGACGGCGGGGAAGAAGCAGAAAAAGTAAATTTATGTAATGTTGTTGTGGCTTTGTGTTAATGAACAATGTTTTTGTCCTTTTGGATGTTGTGGGTTGTTTTCGATGTCGCATCTTTTGTACACCTCATATGGCTTGGTAGTTAGCAGATTTAAATCAACATTAATGAACCTTCATCTTTTCCTGCCAAAGTGGCTAGAATTGTAGTATATGGTTGGTCTGGTTCATTTATGTTAGGCATTGAATGGTTATGCTGCCCACAAAATAAGCTTAGTGAATTGTTTCTCTTTAAATTATTAATGCTGATATCTTAAATCTTAAAACTAATTTCAAGAATGTTAGAGTTTCAACTCACTGACACCACGGTCTTGGTAGCTGAGGAGTTTATTATATTACATCCATATATTAATGAGGAGATAAACTTTTCAGAGATTTTGTATTTTTAATGTAATAACTTAAAGCATTCTTCATGTCTTTATAAAATTTGTTTCCAAAATAGTGCAATACTTCTTTTTGGTGGTTGGGGTCTTCTTTTTTGAAAATCTGCTATTTTAAGGTATTTCACATTCTTAGATAGGATGGAACACTTTCATATGAACAACTCATATGGCTTGGTAGTTAGCAGATTTAAATCAACATTGATGAACCTTCAGATTTTCCTGCTAAAGTGGCTAGAATTGTAGTATATGGTTGGTCTGGTTCATTTATGTTAGGAATTGAATGGTTCTGCTGCCCACAAAATAAGCTTAGTGAATTGTCTCTCTTTAAGTTATTAAGACTGCTATCTTAAATCTTAGTACTAGTTTTAAGAATGTTAGAGTTTCGACTCACTGACACCACGGTCTTGGTAGCTGAGGAATTTATTAAATTACATCTATATATTAATGAGGAGATAAACTTTTCAGAGATTTCGTATTTTTTAAGGTAATAACTTAAAGCATTCTTCATGTCTTTATAAAATTTGGTTTCAAAATAGTGCAATACTACTTTTTGGTGGTTGGGGTCTTCTTCTTTGAAAATCTGCTATTTTAAGGTATTTCACATTCTTAGATAGGATGGAACACTTTCATATGAACACCTCATATGGCTTGGTAGTTAGCAGAGTTAAATAAACATTGATGAAACTTCAGCTTTTCTTGCCAAAGTGGCTAGAATTTAAGTATATTGCTGTTCTGGTTCATTTATGTTAGGCATTGAATAGTTCTGCTGCCCACAAATAAGCTTAGTGAATAGTTTCTCTTTAAATTATTAAGGATGCTATCTTAAATCTTAAAACTAAGTTCAAGAATGTTAGATTTTCAACTCACTGACATCACGATCTTGGTATCTGAGGAATTTATTATATTACATCCATATATTAATGAGGAAATAAACTTTTCAGAGATTTCGTAGTTGTTAAGGTAATAACTTAAAGCATTCTTCATGTCTTTAAAAATTTTGTTTCCAAAATAGTGCAATACTATTTTTTGGTGGTTGGGGTCTTCTTCTTTGAATATCAGGGTGAGAAGGAAGTCAAGCAGAGAACCAGAAAGTGAAACAAACCAATTTCAGATGAGTGGGAGCGAAATTTGTGAGAGTGGAGTTCGTGGCAAAGGTTTGGTATCTTTGCCTCATGATTATGAGGAAGAAGAATACGATTTTGAGGTCTTCGATGAAGATGAATGTTTGGACATCACTCTTACATAGAACTATGGAGAAGATGCAACCTGAAACTCTATTATGGAAGTTCCAAATGGAGAGATCATACCAGGTATGCGATCTTAAAGTTTAAGTTAATGACTCAAGTTATGTAGATAGTAATTTTAAGTTTTATGCAGGAATAATGGTTACCAAGGAAGATGTTATGGCAATGACTTTTGAAAATGAGGTTCAGGCTTATGACAATTACACGCACTGATTCTTGGCTTTGGGATTAGAAGGTGCAACCGCAGGTATTTCAATCCGGAAACGAAAGAATGCATAAAGTCAAGGATCTACGTGTGTGCCCAACAAGGCTTGCGCTCCGAGAAGGTCCTGTACAAAGAAAATTTGAAACGGGAGCATACCAGAAACACTAGGTGTGTCTGCAAAGCTCGTATAAAAATATTAAGGACTTCCCCTACCGAGCCTTTTAAGGTGGTTCAATTCGAACCCGTTCATTCACACGAACTTTCGGAACCACAATGCACGAGCAACCACCGGTCACATCGAAAGGTCAGTGAGGCTGATGTTGAACAGGTCAGATCTTTGAAGGATGTGGGGATCAAGTATTGCCAAAGCTTTCTTTTGATGGTTAAACAAGCCGGTGTTTATAACAAGTTGGGTTACACACAGAAGGATCTTTACAATAAAATGGCTTCTCTGGACAAGATATATTCAAATGAAGGAGATGGGCAGCAAACCTTGATGTACATTGACAGTTTGAAGCACAGTCACTATGGCGTGTTCAGGGAGTAAGATTACTTCTTAACTATTAAACGTGCTATCTTATATGTTAAGGTCTTACTAGTATTCTGGTCACTGCTTACTTATTAGTTAAAATCATTTTCTAAACTGTTAAGAGGTACACTCATAAATGTTAGAGTTAACATCATTTATTCAACTAATCTTTCTGTTTCCTTAAGTATTATTTATTTTGTTTGTAGGTTCAGAACAGGTAAAAATCATGAGATTGAAAGTGTATTCTGGTGTGATAGGAGATCAGTGGTAGATTACAAGAGATTTGGCGATGTACTCATTTTTGATGCAACGTACAAGACCAACATGTATCAAAAACCATTTGTAATTCTACCTGGCGTGAACAATCACTACCACACGACTATTTTTTCATGTGCTTTTCTCAACGACGAGACAGCAGAAACGTATGATTGGGTTTTGAAGTGTCTAATGAAGGTAGTGAATAATAAGAAGCCTTTGTCCGTCATCATGGATGGCGATTTGGGAATGAGAAAAGCTATTCTGAAAAATTTCCCAGAGGCAAGACATCGTCTGTGTTCTTGGCATCTTTGGCGGAACGCCCAGGCTAATCTGAAGTTAGGAGAAGCCTTCATGGTTGATTTAAAAAACTAGCATTTTTGGCACACACAATGTGTGTGCAAATTTTGATTTATTGTTAAGAAAATGCATTTTATTATGTCCAATCATGTAGTAGTGGGGAAATTAGTGGAGTTGACATGTTCACAATTTTATAACTGCTATGTAACTTCCATCTATAAATTTTACAATTCTACCACTCATGTAACTTCCACTAATTGTGATTGTAGGTGGGTAAAACTGGAAAGCAAAAAGGCTTCACCAAAATCCTTATTGACTTTATATATTAGTATAGATACTTGCGTAGTAGGAAACCTAAAAATTTTTGGCATGATGATTGGCATGCAATGCTTAACAGATGGGACATTGCTGATAGGAATTGGGTCCAGGTCACATATATGAACCGACACTTGTGGGCGGAGACATACTTGAAGGATCATTTTTTTGCCTTGCAAACGACGACCTCAAGATGCGAGAGCATCAACAGTTTCGTCAAAGTTATATGTCCTACTCGGACAAATTGACCAATGCTTGCAAGGGATTCAGGACCGGGGTTTACATGCTACGCAACAACGAGCGTAAGGCACACCATCGCTCCGACCAATTAGACCCTGTGATAACAACAGGGTTCACGGAACTCGAACGCCATGTAGCAGAGGTCTTCACCGAAAATGTCTTCAACATGTTTAGGATGAAAGCTCGAAAGGGTGATGATTATAGAGTGTTGGATGTCAAAACTCTTCCAGAAGATAGCTTGGACTTGTTCTACGTGATGAAAGGTCAAATCCAGAAATCTCTGGTATGTACATCTGCTTCCATTTACATATTTATATACTATGTACTCATGTACTGCATTTTTATTGCTAAATAATCATCTCATGTTTCGTTACTGTTAGTACTGATATCTTAAGTGTTAAAGGTTTACAATTAATATTTAATTTCACAGTATATGAACTATTGTCCTCTTCTATCTAGTACCAGGTAACAATCTGTCTATCCTTGTGTTCATTTGTATTCTCATTTCCTTCTTAATTTCTAACCACCCTATATTTTCTTGCTTCAGCAAGTTGTTCAATGTCGTCAGGATAATAGGCTTCTCCGGTGCACGTGTTTTCGTTGGGAAACATCACATATGATTTGCAAAAACATGTTGTTTGTTCTGAAACAAAAGGGTGTACAGAGGATCCCAAACTCTTGAATTGCCAAAAGGTTGACAAAAACTGACAAAGAATTCTACCGAACTGAGCCATCAATGAAGGAGCCTATTGGGAAGAAAAGTGATGACCCGGATTTGCAAGCCTTGCGCCGGGCTTGCACGAGGAGCGAAGTTCAACTGTATCACCATTTGGGCTGTACTACTGGCGAGACAATTAAGTTCTTTAAAGAGCATATGTCCGACGGGATTCGGAAAATGCAGAGAATGATTTCCACATCCTGTTAGGGTACACAAGGAGAGATTAAGAAGGAAGAAAATCCCTATGCCCATGTGAAGAATCCGAACCCCCCGGACACTAAATGCCAAAAAGGACCCAAGAAAGACAAGAGAAGGAGGTGTGGCAATTGCAAGGAGCTGGGACACAACAGGACAACATGCCCCAATCCTCCGGTGGACTCCGCCGAACAAGTAGACGATCCGGAAGACGATTCTGCTCAAATACCACATGAGTTTGATGTTAAAGAGGAATACTTCTGGTCTCAATCAAGTAGTCAGTCCAAGAAAAACAAGCATGAATGATATAGGTCTGTTTAGAGTAATTTTC
The DNA here is from genome assembly GCA_023055425.1 of Linanthus parryae. Taxonomy (NCBI): domain Eukaryota; kingdom Viridiplantae; phylum Streptophyta; class Magnoliopsida; order Ericales; family Polemoniaceae; genus Linanthus; species Linanthus parryae. The sequence continues at coordinate 24,538,099 of JALGPY010000011.1, read as the reverse complement.
TTCGTGATTTCTTGACAAGAAAGACGATCCGGGAGACGATTCTGAACAAGTACCATCTTATTTTAATGTTATTGTGGAATTATTCTGGTATTAATCTTTAAAAATGCCTTCAAAGGACATTTTAGTTGATATTGGTCTGCTTGTAGTTAATTTCATCGTTATTGATTAACAAGAAAAATCAAGTTGTTAAGACTGCTTTATTAAATGAGGGAATTCCTTCTACCTGTTGAACTCTACTAACTATAGGGTAGTCTTTTCTATCTCTTAGCTTCGTAGATATTAAGAACTTTATCTAAAGCGAGAAAAACTGTTAACAACTTTATCTCCAGCCGAGGTTACCTGCTATAGCGGGTAAACTTTTTTGTCCTGTAGTAGCGGGGACCACAAAAAAAATAAAAAGTTGTCAGGAACCCTAATAAGTGACGCACCATAGACAACCTCCAAAATAAAGATAGAAACACACATTAAGGGGAGGTGAGGGGGTGGATCCGAGGGTTTTTTTTTTTTTTGAAATGGGGCTGGATCCGAGTTAGGGTTTATATGGGACATTAGTAATTGCACTAGTAATTTAATCTACTCCGTTCTTTCTTTGTCCCTTTTTTTTTCTTTTGAAATGAAATGCTTTCTTTCTCTGCTGAACTAGACAAAGTAGAATAAATTACTAATGCACCCTTAATTTGTATTTTTTGACAGATTAAAAAAAATCACGACAAAAAATTAACAATTTTAAAAGAGTCAAAGATTTCGTGAAAGTTGAAAAATTGAAGAACAAATTCACAATATTTCGATCATCGCAAAATTGATAGGTGTTATATCGATTGTTACACTTTCAAAAATTATAGAATAAATAGCCTGCAATTTGATGTTCAGTTGTTATAAGATTGTTAAAAAAAAAAAAAAAAAAAAAAATCATACTTGAATTCACCAAAAAGTTCTCGATTTCCCAAACTTTCGATCACAACAAATTTCAAGATGAGTTTCATGTTATAGCATAAGGAAGTTTGGGTACAAAATAGGACAATTAACCAAGAATAATAGCACCACAACAAGATATCATTATGTCATTTAACTATTGTTATGATCATGAGTTCTTTGACGGAAGGTGCACTGATTATGCCACATCGCAATGCCAATAAGAATTAACTAGGGATAACTTTAAACATATTAAAAAAGCGAGAGAGCAAAATAATATGTACAAAACTCATAAATAAATTGAAAAAATCCACCAAAAGTTGATTTTATCTGCAAGACAAAAGTTGACAAATATTTAAATAAAACATTGTTTTAAGCTACTCAAATCAAACACATTAAAATACTATTCGGTAAAAAAACATAAATCAAAAGAAACCAACTTACCAAACGAACTTTAAGTTGGTGCATGATATACATGTTGCAATTTTAGAGATCAATAATACGGCAGTTACTTGTACGTTGACTCTCCTCCAGGTCTGTGTTCATCTGACAAGAAAATTGTTCGGGAAACTTATTCCCGAGAAAAAGAATGAAAAGAAAAAAGAAAAGAAAATGATTTTCACTTTTTCGTTTACGTTCAATTTGCAAGAAAATAAAGTTAAAATTTAGAATTTATGTGAAATCCTGTTAAATTTGTGGGATGTGTTTTACTGGAGTTTGAGTACTATTAGAGAAATTAAAATTTGTGAAACCCACAACTTTATTTTAAATTGAACAGCCAAAATATCATAAGAATATGTTTTTCATCAAAATCATTTCCTTTCATGTCAACTCAACGGCTCACTTTTTCTTCCATTTGGAAAAAAAAAAAGAAAAAGAAAATTGTGGACCCCAATCTGAAACACGATGCTTTGGTTGTTGAGTTCATTAGTGAAGGAGTAGGTAATTCACTGATTGGAGGAGATGATGGGAGTAACAAAAGTCCGTGACTTTTTTGTTTGTTTTTGTTTTTGTTTTTGTTTTTGTTTTAATTTTTTCTTAAGAGAAAGTTCATGACTCCATGAGAGCGAGAGGTAAATGCAGATTGGTGGTGGCCGATCTTTAGCTGAATGGGGTCAACCAAAATGCAAAAGGATAAATTTGTCATTGTAAGATCAAAGTGAATAATTAGCTTTATAAATATCATAATTATCTGTGTAAGAATCACTTTTTATCTTCTCTTTTTGTCACAACCACTTAAAAAATTCGAATCATCGCCTGTTCCTAGATCACCTAAAATTTCAAGGTAGTGTATCGCTCCCGCTCTCGCTCCCAATTCTTGTTACTGCATTTCACGTTCGAATTCGTTTATAGTTTATAATTTTGGCTCTTAAGATTCTAGAAATCGTTTTACCAATGATTTGTACATGTCATTATTTAACCGAAGTACTAAGTTCTCAAATCCATTTGAAACTAAATCAAATACAAATTTAAACTGAAATGACCTAGCCAATCCTAGAGTTAGCCTGGTAAGTTCATACTTCTAAGTCGAGTTTCAATTACATTCTTCAATAGTGCGGATCCGAAGGATAGTGGCTGTCGGTTCCCACGTCATAAAAAAAATCTAGTCTCAAATATAAGGTTGGTATCGTTGGTATCAAATATATATTAAAAAAATTCAACTTTATAATATGTTAATATCCAAACCTCTGTTAAATATGTAATTTAAATATGCGCTCTTATGGCCCACTCAAATAGTAGTTTTTTGTCTTATAAAAAATATATGCTTAATTACTTAATGCATACCTCCAGTATAGCGAAACTAACACATTACAACCCCCAATTCTACAATAGGCTTGTTGCATCCGCCAGTTGCAATAAAACCTACTTATTGAAACTGGTAAAAGAATTCCGTCAAACACTTAACGGGATGAACTGTTTGCTAACTACTATGTCCTTTTGTTTAAGGGTAACATTGTCATTCTATTTTTATGTATGAACACCAAGAACAGCATTATAATAACCAACGAACCACCGCCATCGCCGCCACACAAACCAGTAATCCGGCAACATAAAACATAGATTTCGGCCATGAATAACCAGAAGTGGCATTTGATTCCAGCACGGCTTCATCACAGAAACATCTAGGCCACCATCCCCAGAATTATGTTCATCGCCAAGAAAAGGTTGAACCCAACCCCAACCTAGAATGGACCGAAACCCAACACTATGGTAAAAACAGAGTCAAAGACGGAGAGAGGGAAAGAAGAGAGATCGAGATAGAGAAGATCGAGGGAGAGAGGCAGCAACTCTAGCCGTAGATCAAACGTTAGAGTCTCCATAACTCAATCGAACTCAGAACCCATAACTTCAATCGAGCCCAGAACGTCAATTGAACCCAGAACTCCCATCCCTCCCGCCACTAAACCTCCATAGCTTCAGACATGTGTATCTAGCTCCCTCTCTCTCATTCCCGCTACAATGAACGCCCTTATCTTTGTCATCGTGTACGACCCAAACACCGAGAGAACCCCAATATATTCTATAGAATCCACCTCTAATCCCAAACCCACCAATTTTGCACAATCAGAACAGAGGACCCAAATAGAAAAAAATTGAACACCTACCATCTGATAAATCAGTCCACGAAATTAAATATTATTCTAGAGATGAAACTTTGTTCTGCAGTAAACACCTCAAAGATTCAATTTTCTTTTCCGGAGAGATTTGGGAGCGTTTTCTCCGGATCGAAGGCCACTTGCAGTAGAAGCAAATCAACCTCTTCGCCATTGTTGTCGTTGTCTTCGCCATGTGATAGAGAAACTAACACATTATGCCAAATATATATATATATATATATATTTGTTGATTTTATGCTCCAACTTTGGTTCTTGCTCCGCTCCCGCTAACTTGAGTGTGACATGCGTTTTTGAGATTTTAGATAGGACATAACTTAATTATCGGCATTCAATAGTCTGTTTGAATGCCGAAAATTGTTAGAAAAAAATATTTTAAAAGGGTAAAAGGCAATTTTCTTCCCTCGATTATGGGTTAAATACCATTTGATCCCGTTTTAACTGAGAGGCCTAACAGATGGACTGGAAAGACAAAACTACCATAAGGATTAATGCAAATTACACTACTATAAAGGCCATTTCTTCTCGTCCTCTCATATAACCCCAACAGATTGTCTTCTCTCTCTCCTCCTCCTCCACCTCTCGACTTCCTATTCTCCACCGCCTCCTCCTTAATTCTTCCTTCAAAGTAGCAACAACACTGCCACTGGATCTAAGTAAAACCCTAGACACCCTTATCTCTATCCCCTTTCCTTCTCCTTCAGTCGAAGAATCAGTGCAACTTCTCTAGGAAGCATCGGTTGGAGAATACGACAGAGCGAGCCATGAACTCCGACGACTATGTTGTAGTTTTAATTGTGGGTTGCGGCTAACTCGAAGATTTATGGATTTTGTGGGTTTCTCAATTTTCATCTCGAAATCCAAATTAGAATCAAAGCAATCAACGCTTAAACTGTTACTTTTGTAGTTCTGGCTGGGTTGCAACGTTGTTGCCTACTACCAGTTACGATGGTGGCGGTGGAGGGGATTGGTTAGTAGGTGTCAAGAGCATCAAGAACATGGGGGCAAAATAATTAAAAATTACAAAAAAAATGACCTTATAGATAGAACATGACAGTAATAGTGATAGCATACTTAGTACAAGGACTAGAGTGTAATTATTATTATATTTGTTTTTGTATATATGGCTTATCAATAGAGAAGTCCAGCAGGGACATTTTCAGCCTCTCACATTCTAATATGGTATCAGAGCAGCTACACTCCTAGTGACCTAGTTCTTCACGCCTCCGCTTCTAGCTGCATATTTTTCTTCTTCTTTTCGGCCTCACGCCACTACAGCTGATCCGGCAAAAATTAAAGTCGATCAGCACCGTCCCTCAATCTCTACGACTCTAGGGTTTCGATCTTGTTTGTGGCTTTCTTGTTTCCGTCGGACTGCCCATCAATTGATCGTATTCTGGTCGTTTGTTGATCTCAACACACTTCCCATTGTGTTCGGAATTGATTTTCGAGCCAACACTGAAAATTTCACGGAAAACGAAGCTCTAACGCGCCCGCACGTGCCTCCCATAGCCACAGCACCACCGCCCATAGCCACATCACCGCCGCCCGTCACAATCCACGCGCGAGAGCTTCCTCCAGCCGACTTAGCATGTCCGGCTTTGTCTTGAGCCGGTCTACCGTTCGCGGCTTCTGTTTGGCTCTGTTTGTAGCCGTTCTTAACGCCGCTTCCGTTCGGCTAATTTTTTAGCCGTTATCTCTCGCGGCTCGCGCCTCACCCGCCCTCTACGCCCGGCTGCCGAGCGGCTCAGCCCTCTTTTCATGGCTTCACTGCTTCCTTCCGGCTCTACGACTTCCTTCCGGCTTCGTAGCAGCTCCGTGGCTCCAATCAAGCCACTGCTTAGTTTTTCGGCTCATCTCTTGGCTGAGCGGCGTCTGACCAAGCCACTTGACTTTCCTCCTCTTGAAAACTTGTTTCAGCTTGTTTCCACTCCGTTTTTGAACCGGCCCGGAGTTGTTCTCAAGGTTCTTCGGCGTTTTGAAGCCGTTTTTATGCTCCGTTTTTGTCAAATTCCGATCTCTTGGATTGGTTCTTGGTATTTCTCGGACTCCGTTTCACGAGATTCTCTCTTCTGAGCATTTTATACTACTACATGGCCTCCACTACTTCATGGTCTTCAGCAGGGGGGCAGATGGGTTTGTCGTCCTGAATAGCTACACACTCCACCGCCTCCTACACTCGACCATATCATACTTCAGCCAAACTCTGGCACATGCCAACATGCTCTCACAGCAACATAGGACAGCACTTGGTATATGGATTTTGGGGCCTCTTCACATCTTACATCCAACTCTGGTATGCTTTCTTCTGTCTCTTCCAATAGTCATATTTATGATATGTTTTGTTGGAAATGGTATGAGTATTCCGGTTCGTTGTTCTGGACAGCAGACGCTCAATACTCAAACTCGACCACTTCACCTCAACAATGTCCTTTTCACCCAACACATCATTAAAAACATTATTTATGTCCGTCAGTTCACTGTTGATAATAATGTCTCTATTGAGTTTGATCACACTGGTTTCTCTGTCAAAGATGTATCTATAGGAAAACTATTATTGAGAAGCAATAGTACTGGACATCCTTTCCAGTTTCCCTCCACTTAACCTACTTGCCAACCGCTATCACTTACTGTTCTCCCAGCTCCTGTGTGGCACAATCGTCTCGGCCACCCTGAAAGCCAAGTCTTAGACTACCTTTGGACTCATAGTCATATATCGTCTACTAAAGCTCATAACACCACTCTGTGTCATGCTTGTCAGACCGGTAAACATGTCCGACTACCATTTTCCTCTTCTTTATCTCTTACTGCTGTCCCATTTGACATTATTCAGAGTGATTTGTGGTCTTCTCCCATTCTGAGTAAATCCAACTACAAATTCTACCTCTTATTACTTGATTATTTCTCCCACTTTCTATGGATTTACCCTTCGAAACAAAAATCTGAGGCTCTTGCCAGATTCAAGCAATTCGGTAATTTTGTTCGCAGTCATTTTCATACAAAAATCAAGACCTTCCAATGTGATCTAGGGGGTGAATTTGATAATATCTCTTTCCATGACTATGCTACACAAAATGGCATTGTCTTTCGTTTTGCGTGCCCCCAAACCTCCCCACAAAATGGTAAGGTCGAACGCATGATTCGTCGTGTCAACGACATCTCTCCTACCCTTCTTGATCAGGCCTCCCTGCCCCCATCCTGCTGGGTTGAGTCTCTTCCTACAGCAGTCTACTTGCACAACATTCTTCGCACCACTGCATTTCAGAACAACATTCCGATTGTCGTTCTCTATCATCGTCAACCCACTTATGATCATCTTCTCACATTTGGGTGTTTGTGCTACCCAAAACTTTCTTCCACATCTCCCCATAAGGTTGCTCCTCGCTCTGCTCGTTGTGTCTTTCTCAGATACCCTCCGCATTTTAGAGGTTATCGCTGCCTTGACCTCTCAACCGGTAAAGTACACATCTCTCGTCATGTAACTTTCGACGAGTCTGTCTTCCCCTTCTCTACCCCCAGCTCAGCCTCCCCTTCCGTACATAGGTCTCCTGACCCTGACGAGAGCCTTCCTCCTGCTGCTCTTATCGGACAGTGTCATACTCCCTATTCTCCTCCCACAAACGTACCATTAGGATCACCCATTGCTTCCCCTAGCCCTTCGACCCCTCTCCTATGGGTCCCTCTAGCCCTTTGGCTCCACCTCTTTCGGTACCCGAACCAGCTCCTACTCCTCCGCCTCCACACTCCCCACAAATGACCAACCGATCCAAACACAACATCACCAAGCCAATTCAGCAGCTTACTGTCCATGACCAAACACATCCCTCCATCTCTCCCTTACATAAATCCCATGTGTCTGCCGTATCGGACCCACACTGGAAGGCTGCTATGGATGATGAGTTTGGCGCTATGGTTAAAAACCACACTTGGGACTTGGTGCCTCGCCCTGCTAAGGGAAACATACTTCGAGCTATGTGGTTTTTTCGACATAAGTTTTGGGCAGATTGTACTCTTCAGCGGTACAAAGCCCGCCTGGTGGCCAATGGAAAATATCAGCTAGTGGAGGTTGATTGTAATGAGACTTTTAGTGTCATGGTAAAACCGGCCACCATCTGCACTGTTCTCAATTTTGCTGTATCGCATGCTGGCCCATCCGTCAGTTGGATGTCAAGAATGCATTCTTACATGGTGACCTAGAGGAGATTGTGTATATGCATCAGCCACCGGGCTATCGGGATCTTCGTCATCTGGATCATGTTTGTCGACTACGTAAGTCTCTTTATGGGCTAAATCAAGCTCCTTGCGCGTTGTTTCCGCGCTTTGTTACTTTTCTCACAGGCTCCGTGGGATTCTCCAACTGTTGGTGTTATGAGTCTTTGTTTGTCTACAGTCAGGCATCCGATATTTTCTACCTCCTCCTCTAAGTTGACGATATAATCATTACAGGATCCTCGCCTTCTGTTGTATAGCGGCTCATCTCACAGCTCTCCACTGAGTTTGCTATGATTGATCTTGGACCTCTGCATCATTTTCTGGGTATTGTTGTCACTCGGACTGCATTTGGTATGGTTCTCTCTCAACGTCAGTATGCCTCTGAGATACTACAGCGTGCTTCGATGGTGGGTCGTAAGCCTGTTAGCACTCCAGTTGAGACTGGCTCCAAACTCACCACGGGTTCAGGTCCTCCTGTTGATGATCCCACTCTCTATCACAATTTAGTCGGTGCTCTTCAGTACCTCACTTTTACACGTCCTGACATCTCCTATGCTGTTCAGCAGATCTGCCTCTTCATATACGATCCTCGGGGGCATCATTTTCGCGCGTTGAATTTTGTGCTTCGCTATGTGAGTGGTAATCTTGATCTCGGTTTTCACATCTCTGCTACTACTTCTAAAGGTCTCACGGCATATACAGGTGCGGATTGGGCTGGCTGCCGAGACACGCGTCGATGGACCTCTGGCTTCTGCACTTTCTTTGGAGATAACCTTCTCAGCTGGTCGTCCAAACGACAAGCTACTGTCTCTCGCTCTAGCGTCTAGGCTCAGTATCGTGGCGTGGCCAACGCCGTTGCTCAGGTTTGTTGGCTTCGCAACCTTCTTCTTGAGCTTAAGGTTCGTCCTCCGAAGGTCTCCCTCTACTATTGTGACAATGTTAGTGTAGTATACTTATCGGGTAATCCGGTTCAGCATCAACGCACGAAACATATAGAGATTGATCTTCACTTTGTCCGGGAAAAGGTTCGTCTCGGCCATCTTCGGGTACTTCATATTCCCGCTGATTTTCAGCAGGCGGATATCTTCATAAAAGGTCTGCCTTGTCAGTTATTTGAAAGATTTCGCTCCAGTATGAACGTTCATCATTCTTCCGCTCTGACTCGGGGGCGTAATAGCGATAGCATACTTAGTACAAGGATTAGAGTGTAATTATTATTATATTAGTTTTTCTATATATGCCTAATCAATAGAAAAGTCCAGCAGGGACATTTTCAGCCTCTCACATTCTAACAGATAGAAGGGTGGTATGTGTCCTCTAATTTTCCGTTAGCCTGGGATAAAACGGTATTTTTTCCATACTACAGGGGACTGAATGGTATTTAACCCCTAGTCCAGGGGAGGAAATTTTCAGTGTGGAAATTGTCTTTTACCCTATTTTAAATAAATTTTTTTTTGTCAAACTATTTTAAATAACTTCTTTTACCTACTTTTAATATTTTTTTTTGAGAAATTTGTTTTATTTTTTAGTATATCGGTATGGTGGAACAGATTGTCAAAAAGTTATCGATGATTTATCATGAATCTCACCAACAATAAAATATTGCATGTTGTCTTCATGAATTGTTTTTGCATTTAACTTCACGACCAAACAATAATGCTGCTATGCTGGACGATTATGAATAGGCGAAAAATCAAATAAAGTAGTATATAAAGCCAGCCATGACCATGGCCTGATCACACCACTGAACTTGCCTCTAACAAAGTTGTCTGCCAAGAAAAAAAATGGGTTTGTGTGGTAAACTTGTGAAGCAAATCAATATCAAGTCGGATGGTGACGTGTTCCATGAGATATTCCGAGAAAGGCCACATCACATCTCCGACATGGCTCCTGATCACATTCAGGGTGTGGATCTTCATGAAGGAGATTGGGGCATGGTCGGATCTACAATTGTCTGGAACTACACTCATGGTATGTGATTTTTCTTGGGTTAAGTCTGTGTCCTTCATGAAATATTCTTTTGCTTCTATAGGTGAAGTGTCCGTTTTATTTCTTGTACTTATTTATGTTTTTTTTTTTTTTTTTTTTTTTTTAGAGTAGCGTCTGTTTGATTGGAATTTAAAATATACCCCTTTCAAGCGTCATCCTCCTGCTACCATGATAACTAGCTCAGACAACTCAAGTCTGTGATCTGTTGTTAGTAGTAAGGATCATCTAAAATGTGTTGTTTCAATAATTCGCTCAAATTATTTGGAACGTTTTTCAAGCTGATGGCTTAATAAGTCAATTATTTGTTTGGACAACAATAATTAGTGCATGTTTTATATCCGTATTTTTAAACAAAATTAATTAAAACGCTATTTTTTTAGAAACTCATTTGACAGAGATGTATTTTTTGCCTGTTTAAAAACTAAAATAAGCTGAAAAACAACTGTTTATAGAAACAATAAATTTAGATGCTTTTATGTGTGTTTTCATATTATTGGTGAATCAGTCATTTCAACTCTGGTTGAATTTAATAAAGTAACAGATATATGTAAGTATTGCACGTAAAAATCATACTCAATGAAACTAACATTGAAATTTAGTATTTAGTAATGTTATCAATTTTAGTTTTGATCTTTAACATTGTTTTTAGTACATACTAAATATTTTTTTATTACGTTTTTCAACTATATTTTTCAGTAAATTCTTTTTTCAGTGTTTTGTTTTTTTCCCAACGGATAACAAACATGCTGTAAAGGTTTTTTTTTTTTTTTTTTTTAATGTGAAGCCCGGATTTGACATTGTGGATATGATGATGGAGTGGTTGTTTTGAGGACCCACTTTCTTCACCTAAATCCACAAGCTTTTTTTTTTTTTTTTTCTTAATAACGAAAAAAGTTTTTCTTAGTTTATCGTTAAATTATCTTGGAAGTTTTAATTATCCATTACGGAAAATTGACTTACTTCTCTTCTACTTTATCTCTTTTTTTTTTTTATACATAAAGTTAAAAAAATTGAAGTTAGAGCAAAACTGTCTTAATAAAAGATAAATAAAATAATCTAAAAATGAAAAAGCTCGTGTAAAAATAGGGGAAAATTAATTTCTCAAGACCTAAAAAAGATAATATTTGCTTTAGCTAAGACAATGAAAGCGTAAACTATGGACTAATTGAAGACTAATCCATTATGAGAACAGTATCTTCAAACCCTAAAAGAATTGTTAATGAATGCTCATTTAATTTGAGTTCCCGAAACACTAATATTCATATGACGTACGGACAGACGGAAAGCAGAAAGTTGCCAAGGAGATTATCGAAGCAATCGATGAGGAGAATAAGTCGGTGACCTTCAGAATCATTGGTGGAGATCTCGCTGAGCTGTACAAGAGTTTCGTACTCGTTGTCCACGTGGACACGAAAGGAGAAGATAACTTGGTCACCTGGTCATTTGAGTATGAGAAGGTTAGCGAGGATGTTGAAGATCCGGATACGCTGATGGATTTCTGTCTGGCAGTTACCAAAGATATCGAAACCCACCATCTTCCAGACGAGTAAGTAAAGTACAGAATGAAGTGGTTTATCACAAGACTGGGTTAAATTAATAAGTATTCTATTAATTAAGTGTAGATGTACTGTAAATATATAAAAACCTATGATATAATCTCACGTGCTTATATTAATCATTTGTTGTTTGTTTGCGAAGAAAAAATTGTTTGAGTGGGAAAATGGTGAAGCAAGTAGAGATCAAATCGGATGGAGATGTATTCCATGAGATATTCCGTGAAAGACCTCATCACATATCGGACATGGCTCCTGATCACATACAAGGTGTTGATCTTCATGAAGGTGACTGGGGAACTGTTGGATCAACCATTGTTTGGAACTATACACATGGTATGTAGCCAGTCTCTCATTGGCTTTCTCATGTAATGGATTATTTCATTCATCTTATTTTAAGTGTCTTCCTTTCCGTCCATTTTCACTATAAAAAAGTGTACATCCACCTCAAAAATTGTGTTATGGCTAACTTGTTTATAATCTAATGACATTCACGTCATGTACCACCAGAAGGAAAAGAGAAGATTGCCAAGGAGGTTATCGAAGCAATCGACGAGGTTAATAAGTCAGTGACATTCAGAATCATTGGTGGAGATCTCGCTGAGGTTTACAAGAGTTTCATACTAGTTGTTCACGTGGACACGAAAGGAGAGGATAACTTGGTGACATGGACATTTGAATATGAGAAGGTGAGCGAGGATGTTGAAGATCCAACTACGCTGATGGATTTCTGCATTGCCGTTACCAAAGATATTGAAACTCACCATCTCAAGGACTAGTAATAGCAAAAAACGAATGGCCTCGTTTACTTGAATTGATGTGAAAAGTTAGTTGGAGTACATCTGAGAATTAATGTCTTCCTTTGTCTGTGTGAAAGAATGAGTGTATCTCAGAAATAAGGCCTTCCTTCGTGTCTGTAAATAATGCAAGAATGATGTGCATGGTTTGTATTTACATACAATGCACTGTAGCATGATTTTTACAAATGTGATCAATTAATGTAAAAAATGTGTGTAATAATGAGGCATTACTTTGTTGCTGTGAAATTATGCAAGAATAGTGTCAGACTGTCAGGTTTGTATTTACACGAAGTTTGTTCTTAAAATCTCTCAGGTTGTTGCTGCTAGTTTATATAAACATAGTTTGAATTTCAAAGTGGAAAGAGAAGTGAAAAATAGTGAAACATAAGAGAATATAGACGTGGGAAATCAATTAACTCTTCAACCATTCAAACAGAATGAGAACTCAACATTGAAGAAGATGAATCATCTCAATCATTCCATATTTTTGAAGAACACTTCCAAGCTTCATTGCTTAATCAGTTTTCTGTGTTCTTTGCTCTTGTTCTTTATCTATGTAATCCATAAGAATTTCTATACCTCATCAACTTATAAAATTTAGTTGTTCAAATTAACAACAAGAGGTTATTATTATTTCATTAGATTGTAGCTGAAACTAGATAGGTTTAGAACCACGAGTTGTATAGGTGTAAGGAATTAACTTAGGCTTGATATCTAGGTATAAGTCTGTGATTAAGAAGAAGTTGTTAAAATCCTAGAGGGATAGTATCCCTCAGGTGAAGAGTAGGCCCATTGGTGGCTGAACTTCGTACCAATTCACTGTGTTCATTTACTTTTCAGTTATGCATTTAACTCTCCATTCAAAGCTGTTGAACACAGAGCTTCTCCAAAGATTTGGAGGATTACCTGTTTCAAAGCTTTGAAGCTTATGACTATCACAAACTATTTCAATACTTTCTCAAAGCTTTTGCAATCTATATAATCTATGTGTCAACTTTCAAAATCCTATTTTTAGCAAAAGAGCATACTCTATTCAACCCCCTTCTAGGGTATCTTGATCCTGTTTTATACCAGCATTACACATTTTCAATTGGTATAAGATCTTGGGTCACTGTAAGGAACTATCCATCTTGTTACAATGAGTAATTTAGGTGATTGAGGATTTTCACAAGGAAGGGCAGCCAGTAGACCTCCAATGTTCTGTGGTGACAACATTGTACATAGGATAACACTGATGAAGATTTTCATCATAGATCAGGATATGGAGCTATTCTTAATCACTTAGAATGGCCCCTTCATATACTATTCTACTGAAAATGGAATCAGAACTGTTCAGCTGAACAGGATATTTCAGTCACTGAATTTGAGAAGGTATCAAAGAACTATAAAGCTATGAACTTATTAGATTGTTCCCTTGGTGTAAAAGTGCCAAGGAGATTTCGGACAAACTGATGGTAACATATGAAGCAACTAACCACGTCAAGCAGACAAAAATAAACATTCTTCTAAGAAAGTATGAGCTATTCAAGATGAATTATGATTAATCCATTAAGGACGTGTTCAAAAGATTCATAGATATTGTGAATAATCTGGAGTCCTTGGGGAAAGCGTTCCTAAATGAAGAAAAAGTTAGAAATATTCTAAGAAGCCTTCATAAAGCCAAGTGGGAACCAAAGAAAATTTCAGTTGAGGAAGCTCAGAATTTTAGCCTTCTAGAGCTAGATGAACCGCAAGGCAAGCTGCTCGCTCATGATATATCTATGAATGAAGTAGATGGTGATATGAGAGACAACATCAAGAACCTGGCACTCAAGGCAATGATAAATCCCAAAGCCTTGAACATGAAGATATGAAGATGATGATGATGATGATGATGATGATGATGATGATGATGATGATGATGATGATGATGATGATGAGGAAGCTCTAGACTTGATTTCGAAAGCTTTGATCAGAATCCTGAAAAATTACAAGAACTTTGGAAACAAGGACTGCAACAAAGACAAGTTCAGATCCTCAAGCAGCAAGGATCATAAAGGTAAGTCTTCTTTACATTCACATAAATCCAAAGTAATGAATTTCTTTGAATCTGGAGATGCAGATCACCTGGTAAGATATTTCCCACAAAACAATAAGAGCATGCATTTTCCTAAGAAGGAAACTGATAACATAAGGAAGAAAGCTAAGGTTGCTTCATGGAGTGATAATGATTCATCAAGTGATTCAGATTCAGATGAAGAACAAGCCAATCTCTGTTTAATGGCTGAGCATGATGAAGAAAATAGTTCAGACACACACATTCAGGAAATGATAAAAAAAATTACTTGCTAGTCCATCTGATGTTCTACCCGAAATCCTCAAAAGCTTGTTTTTAATTAAGGAAAGCTATGGAAATGAGACTGAATCTTTGAAGGTAAACGTTCATGATCAAGAGAAAGAAAATTTAAGTTTGGTTTTTCTCAATAAGACTCTTGAAGTATCTATGTAAAAAATTGACTTTGACTTCAAAGCCTTGGAAAGCAGGTTCAAAACATTGAAGGAACATGTGAGGGATGTTGTGAATGATATACTCTTTTAACTGATAAGTTTGTTGATCTGAAACATCATTCAGATGCTTTAGAACAACATAACACTTCATTCTCCAAAATGGTTTATCAAGATTTGCAGGCTCAGATCATAACATCAATGTTCTGCTTGGAGGAAGGCTGCATTTTGTACACAAAAATGAAATTGGTTACAATCCAAATTTTCCAAAAAATAACCAAACCACCTTTGTGAAATCAGGAAACAAACATTCTCCGAAATTTCATTATTGTGGAAATCTTGGTCATGTTAAGCTAACTTTCCCCTTTAGGACATAATCTCACATAATGAAGTACACTTATCCTTATCAACTTAAGGGATAAGTGAGGCAGATTTGGGTTCCTATAGGAATTAGACCACCTAATATGGTTGATTCTGAATATGAGTTCAAATTTTACACATAGTTTAATATCATGTTAAGGCATTGATTGCATTTTGCACGATTTCACTAAGAATAAGGACAAATGTGGTTTTTGGATAGTGTTTGCTCCAGGCACATGAGTGGAAAGAAGTCTATATTCTTTTAACTTAAAGAGTATTTTGAAGGAACAATTACACTTGGTGACAAGGAAAAATGCAAAATTATTGGTTTAGGTAGTATTGGTAATGAATCTACTAGTTCTATTTTTGATATTTATCTGGTAGGTGGTTTGAAGTATAATTTGCTTAGTATCTCTCAATTATGTGATAAGGGTAATAACGTCATTTTTGACATGGATAAATTTGTGGTGCAAGATAAGAATTATGGAAATTGCATACTCAGTGCTCCTAGGTCATACAATGTTTATGCTATGTATACTAACAAAGTTGCAGGAGAAAGTCTGAAGTGTCTAAAAGCTTTAAAGGAGGACCCAAAGCTTTGGCATAGAAAACTTGGGCCTATAAGCATGCACACAATGAGCAAGATTATCTCAAAAGACTTGGAAAGAGGATTACCAGCTATGAAGTTTAAAGATGATGAGATATGCAAGGCATGTACCCAAGATAAACAGACAAGGAGCTCTTTCAAGCCAAAGAACTTTGTAAGTACTACAAGCCCCTTATAGATGCTGCACATGGACTTGTGTCCTCCTATGAGAGTTCAAGCACCCAAATGTAAGAGTTATATGCTTGTTGTGGTGGGTGATTACTCTAGATTTACTTGGGTTATGATTATTAGAGAAAAAAAAATTGAAGCACTACATGCATTCTCAAAGCTTTGTAAAGAGCTTCAAACTTTGAAAAATGTACCTGTTGCATCTATTAGATGTGATCATGGTAGAGAATTTGATCATCTTGGCTTTGATTTATTCTATGCATAGCATCGCATCTCACACAAATTTTCTAAACCTATAACTCGTCAGCAGAATGGAGTAGTAGAGAGGAAGAATATGACACTTGAAGATATGTCTTGAACCATGATTTTTGAAAATAATCCGCCAAAATAATTTTTGGGGAGAAACTGTTAACACTTCCAACTATGTGCTCTTTAGATGCTTGATTAGGCCGAAATTTAAAAAAACTCCATATGAAAATTTCAAAGTCAGAAAGCCAAGTGTTTCTTATTTTAAGACTTTTGGTTGCACCTGTTATGTGCATAATAACGGCAAGGATATTCTTTGTAAATTGATGCTAGAAGTGATGAAGGTGTGTTTCTTGGTTATTCTCTATCTTGCAAAGCAAATAAAGTTTTCAATAAAAGAACCAAGGTTTTGGAAGAGAGCATTCATGTGATTTTTGATGAAAGAGATGAACATGCTCATCAACAAGCTCTACAGGCAAGTGTGTGATTTTGAGAAGCATATGAAAGAGGACATGGCCGGGCAACAAAAGTCCTTGGCCGACTACGCCGATTTATTGGCGCAACTTACGGTACAACAACAGCATATGGAGGGTACGGATGGCGACACCCACACAGCCGCCGCCACCGCCGGCGACCCCACATGTTCAAGAACCAGTACTACAACAAATATTGCCTCTCTTAACTGCAAAAGTTGTGGATAGAAAAGGCCAAATTTTTCGGTAGAGATTCTATCGACATAAAGATGTTTTTCGATCAGTGGACGACACAAATATGTCGTTAGAATGAAAGCTGACAAGCTCTCTTTATGTTGGCAGAAAAAAAAAACACGACAACAAATTCTGTCCATAGTTCCAATGTAACGACAACATTTGTTTGTCACATTTCAAAATCCCGATGTAGATACTGCTTTCTGACATGACAGATCTTGGCCACGTGGCAGCCATCCAGCACACCATATTGTGCTCCACACACACTGGATCACCAGCCGAGCTGATCCATGTGGGGGCTGCGAGACAGAGCCCTCGCATACCACTGCACGGGACTTGTAGGGACTTTGTGGTTTGGAGGCTAGAGTAAGCCCTGTCGCGTGCGAGCCAAGCCCGCACGCGACCTTTAGTAACTGTTTTGAGAGATTTATGGCACGAGCTCCATAAACCCGGTCAATCCGGTCAAACCCGGTCAACCTCGTAACGGTTCCGGTATTCGCGCACCACGTGCTCTAACGGTTCCTATATACTCGGACGAACGTGCCGTTATGGTTAAGCTAATTAAGCCGCCATTAATGGGCGCATTAACCACACTACAACGGTCATGTTCTCCAGTATATATAGATCGTCAACCTTTCCATACAAAGGAGAACACACTGCCATACGCGGAAGCTCTGCCGAACCTCTGTCTCTCTCTCAGACATTGCTACTGCCTTACTCTCTCCCTACACACAACCTCACTCTTCCTGTGCGATCCTTGATCCACTACACACGGTGCACACGGAGGTCTCCCTGCCGGAATCTCTTGTGCACACCCGACAAGCGTATTTGCATGTTTTAGTAGATGAGTGACAACAAAAATTATCACTAGAAGATTGAGAGTTGTGTATTGCAGGTATAAACAGGATCAATATACTCTAGAAAGGGGCATTGAATAGAGTATGCAAACTTTTTCTAAAATTAAACTTTTGAGACTTTGACACAGAAAAAAGATAGAATCTCAAATCTTTGGACACATTTAAGTGAGCTTGAGATAGTTGAAAATAGTCTGGAGCTTCAAAGCTTTGAAGCAGGAAATTGCCCAAAGCTTTGGGGCTTCTCTTTGTAGAGAAATTTATGAACATAATGAAATGTTGAACACTAAAACAGATGGACACAGTGAATTGGTATGAAGTTCAGCCACCAATGGGCCTACTCTCTGCCTGAGGGATATATCCCTCCAGGATTTGAAAAACTTTTTATTAGTCACATACTTAGCCTTATATCTCAAGCCTAAGTGAACTACATTACACTTATGCAGCTTGTGGTTCCAAACCTATCTAGTTCCAGATACAATCTAATAAAACAATAAGTACCTATTGTTGTTCACTTGAAAAACTAACTTCTAACAGTTGGTGAGGTTAAGAAATCCTTATGAATTATACAATAAAAGCATACTAAAGAAGAACACAATAATCAAATAAGCAGTTAAGCTTGGAAGTGTTCTTCATATTTGGAATGATTGATCTTCTGCAATGTTGAATCCTTGAATGAGTTAAGAGTTTATTGATGATCTCCCACGAATATTTTCTCTTCACTTTCTCTGTATATCAGTCTCTATTCATGCTTGAAATTCAAATCCAGTCTAATAACAAACCGCAACAATAAAATCCTTACGAATTATACAATAAAAGCATACGAAAGAAGAACACAATAATCAAATAAGCAGTTAAGCTTTGAAGTGTTCTTCAGATTTGGAATGATTGATTTTCTGCAATGTTGAATCCTTGAATGAGTTAAGAGTTTATTGATGATCTCCCACGAATATTTTCTCTTCACTTTCTCTGTATATCAGTCTCTCTTCATGCTTGAAATTCAAATCCAGTCTAATAACAAACTGCAACAATAACTTGAGAGATTTTAGGAACAAATTTCTTATAAATCCTTAACCCCTTACAGCTTCTTTCAACAACAATTTTTGAATAGCTGATTTGATTTCGTTATGGAGGTCTGACCACTGACCACCACTGCAATTAACGCAAGATCAAATCCAATCCAGAGAAAATAGCCTAAATATAATGTCCTGTTTGGCAGGAAATTTCAACCAATATGTATAGCTATATTCTTAGTATTATCAATAAATAACTATACCTGAATAATAATAAAAATTAAGAAAATAACTTACAATAATTCAATGATCAAGCATAAAAATTTATATAACACCCTACAATAAGAATCTGTTAGCCAGAATGTCAGATATACAAGTTGAAGACCAACCTCTAAAGCCTTGGAGCTTTGGTTGCATTTCAAAGGTTTGGTCAACGAACAAGTATTCCTTAAGCTATATCATCATGCATCCTTATCTAGCATCATTAGCACAATATAAAATTTCAAGAATGTTTGTTAGACAATATTAAGAAAGACTTAAGCATTCGAACCAATCCAGTATAAGTCCTGCAAAAAACAGAAATTGTTAGCAAAACTGTAAGTACTGAAAGCTTCAAAGCTTTGGAGCTTTGAACAGGTCTCTCTAAATAAGCTTCTATCTTTCATCATCTTCACAGTAAAATTCCCCCTGACTTTATATACCATATTTATTCAAATGGATTGAATTAACAATCTCCCCCTTGATGAAAGACAAATAAAATATTCTCGCTATCTCATTTATCCTGCAACTAAATAGTAGTTAAGGTCCGAAAGATAAACATAAAAAGAAAAGTAGAACTAAAACACTTAATATATAGCAAAAAGTATACAAGTATAACCAAATAACTGAACTAACTGTAATAAAATCCTACAGAACCCAAATTCATTTCAAAACCAATATCACATAACCAGCACACAAATCCTCCCCCCCCCTCTCCCTTTTTAACTTTCATCAATAGAGTTAAGGAATGTAGGATCTTGTTCAGAGTTTTGAGAAAAAAAAAAAAAAAAAAAAAAAACCTTAAACAAACTTAAAATAGAATCCAATGCTTTGAAAAAGAGAAAGAAATAGACAGAAAGAAGGGGTTCATGGCTTTGAAACTCTAGCTTCTGCATCCGCATCCTTCTGGGCTTTCTCATTTTCACAAGTGGCCTTCCTCTTTCCCTTGTCCTTGCCCTTGATAGTCTCTATTTCCTCTTGTTCAAAATCAGCTGATCCTTCTTATTTTTCTTCTTCCTCTGCATTCTCAGCTTCCTCAGCTCCCTCATCACCAGATCATTCTTGTTCATCAGTAACTTTTTTGTTACCAGCACCTTCATCCATAGTAGCTTCATTTTCAGCATCTACATCGGCTTCATCATTTCCAGCTTCATCTTCACTTTGTTCAAACAAGTCTTTTGAAGTAAGCACCACTGGAACTTTCTTGTTCTTCTTGTTCTTGATATCATATTCAATAACCATATCAGAATCTATACTATCAGCATCATCAGCATCCCCACTCCCCGCAGATGGTACCTTTGATGATCAAGTCTAGATTCTCTTCCACATAAGATTTGAACTTAGCAAATTCCTTATACAGATCAAGCTGACTCTGTCTCAGATCGTCAATACCATATCCTAGAAAGTCAGGCTTGTCTATGATCAGGGAGAAATCCAGATTGGTTGAAACTTTAGGAGTGGTTGTAGCTTTTGGTTTAATGAAATCCTTCTCCTTAAGCGCTTTAGCAGACAATTCTGAATAAAATTTCCAACTTCCTTTCTCAGTCTGCCCAACTCCAATCATTTTGAGAGATCTGGTAATCTTCTCTTCATCCTTCACAAGCACATCCCTCTTAATTAAAACAGGAAACATGTTGGCATAGGGTCCTTGTACCACAATATACCATATGATTCATCACAACACTAAGCAAGTCAATCTAAAAACCTTGACATATCATAAACATCATTATCAACACCCAATCAGTAACCAACTCCTTTGAATTTCCTCTTGGAACTACACACCTCATGATGATTGCAAACAATATTTTTTCTTCACAATTTAACACAGAGTGTGTCAATTGCTTTGGACTAAAAGGTGTACCCTCCAAAAAGAACTCAGCCTTGACTTTCTCTATGTACTCTTCTTGTCAGGATGTTCATGAACCTTAAACTTCCTAGGGATGCCCAAAACTTTGGAAAATAATTTGTTATCAAGCCTTATATCAAAACCAGCTACCCTAGAAGTTAAAACATCAATATCCTCTTGAAGAAGGTTCAGATAAAACAGCTTAGTTAACCTAGGGTAAGCCTCATAACTAGGGTTTAAGATCTTCCAAACAGATGATTCCATCAGCTTTCTCATGCAATCAATGTCCAATTTATCAAGTAATTCCTCAGAAATAAAACTGCAATAAGCAATCTTAGAAGATGCATACCCATCAATCCATACACCTTTAAACTCGGATATAATAAACCATGTCCCAGGGAGTAAATTCTTACCAAAACCTGATTTATTTTTCTTCTGATCAACATTCTTCTCTACCTATTGTTTCTTCTTCTTATGATCATCCTTATTCTCCTTCTCACTGTCTCCCTTGTATTTCTTGCTTTCCCCTTGTTCTTTTCCAGAACCAGATCCAATTTCCTGAGGATCTTTCTATTTTCTGACCATCTTAGCTACAGGAGAAGCTTCTTTCATGATAGCAGTTCTCTCTTAATCTAAATCAAATATGGTGATATCAGTCTTCATGTTATCCCTTCTCTTCATCCCCATTATAGATTCCTTGCCCTGTTGCTGAATCCTTTGTGATATATGCTTCATTAGGGTTTAGGGTTTTAGAAGACATTGGATAGATAAGGAGAGATAGACGCAGATAAATATTAGAAAAAATAAGAAGTAAGCCTGGGGAATTGCCCTTAAATAGGTTTTTAGACTTTGAGCAAAAAGGTACTCTTTTGAAATTTAGCAAAAACTTGTACCAGAAAAGATATTTTGGGATGTTTTGAAAGATAATTGATTCATTTTAAATGTTCGACAATTATCTCTAAAGATAATACAAAATATTAAGAGATCCATTTTTTGAACAAAATATGCAGGACTACTCTCCAACGCTTTGAAGTACAGGTTCAAAGCTCTGAGATACTACCAAAACTCCAAAGCTTTGAATAATACTTCCAGGGCTAAGAAATTATTATCTCACGGCTCTGAGAGTTTTACACTTATAGCACATAAATTCTGATACTCCCCTAAACCAATGCATCTTTGTTAAGCATGCCAAAATCAAGCCTTAAAGCTGCAAACCTTTTATCTGACAATCGTTTAGTGAACATATTAGCAGTATGTATAGCATTAGCTATAAATATATAGACACATGACCTTTCTCAATATGATCCTTTATAAAATGATGTCTCACATCAATGTTTTTAGTTCTGGAGTGCTGCAAACGATTCTTAGTGATTGAAATGGCACTTGTATTGTCACATTTGATAGGCACATCTCTGAATTCAAATCTAAGATCTCTCATTTGTTGAGAAATTCACAACACTTGTGAGCTACAAGCTGCAGCTGCTATGTATTCAGCTTTTGCAGTTGACAAGGCTACTGAGTTTTGCATCTTGGAATGCCATCTATTCAGTGATGAGCCAAGGAATTGGCAACATCCTGAAGTGCTCTTCCTGGCTACTTTGTATCCTGAAATGTCTGCATCTAAATAACCACTCAAAGAGAAATTATTCCTTCTTGGATACCAAAGCCCCAAGTCTTTTGTACCATTAAGATATCTAAAGTTTCTATTAACAGCAACTAAGTGACATTCCTTAGGATCTTCTTGAAACCTTGCACACATACAGCCACTAAACATGATATATGGTCTACTAGTAGTTAAATAAAATAATGAACCAATCATACATCTATATTTCTTTTGATTCACACTCTTACCATTTGTATCCTTATCTAAGAGTAATGAAGAACTCATGGGAGTTTTAGCTACCTTGGACTCACTACTAGAAATAATAGCAATGGTAGCATTTTTTTTACAAAATTTGTTTTAATGCTGTAGTTGGTACACTTTGACAGCGTTTTATCTAATGTTGCTTTTTTGTATCCCTTTTACAGGATTAAATATATTAGTGCTGTAGATTTACAGGGTTAAAATGTTTAATGCTGCAAATTCACAGGAGTAAATATAAAACGTTGTTTCTTTTGACCCCAGTTACAGCATTTTTCTAATTCTACTGTAATTGCTCCGTGTTTTTACACAAAGTAGCTTTAATGCTAACGCTGCTATCAAAAGCACGCGTATCCCCACACCTCTTCAACACCAGGAATTTCAGGCGCCATCCCCAAAATTATTGACCGCCAATTCTGAAAAATTTCACCCTAGATTTCGTCGAGTTGCGCCTTTGAACTCCATTATTGTTTCTGGTTCGAGCGATATGGAGATCGGAGGCATCTCTGAACAACGACTCTCAGAGGTTCTTTGAACAGGAGCTATGTCTCTTCATCTCATTCCGCCTCTCTTCAGTTGCTGAGTTTGTGGGTTTCTGATTTTGTGGGTTTCTGATTTTGTATACGATTGCATTCCTCGCGAGAGTCCTAAAGAACAACTCTCAGGTTCTAGCATGATTGTTATAATATCGGCTCTCTGGTTCAGGTGCATTCGAACAGCCCTAACACAGGAGGTATCTCGCTCCCCCTCTTCCGTCTCTCTTCGTTTGGTCAATTTCTGGGTTTGTGTATGCGATACCTGAATCCAGTCTCTATAGGGTTTTTGATTTGGTTGACGATTTCACTCCTATGTTGCTTGCGATAAATAGAAAACCAGGTTAAAGATATTCACAAGACTGGGAGGAACGGTTGTGTCCTGTTTGTTTGTAAACGAGTAGTTATAGAGGAGGGCTTCACTTTATAGGTTTGATCCTCTCCATTCTTTGTATCCAATTTGATGTGTAAACTTGGTTGTCTTTGTGAGTTGATCTTTGTTGTTCTTACTGTATATAACATGCATCTGGTTGTGTGTGTAGATCTGTTGTGACTCTGAAGAATCGATTTAGCATTCATCAATTAATCTACAGGCCGAAAAGGCTGACTATTGGGTTGAGAAATAGACATACAAGGTTTTAAACAAACTGTATGGTTAAGAAATAGACATTACTTGATATTTTTTTTAAAAAAATGTTGGGACTGTATGGAATACAAAAAAAATGGGTGATCTTCCTACTTAATTTTCCAACAAGGAATTGAAGTTTTCATAACAAATTGTGCATATAAAGCTAACTATTGGGTAACTAGAGTATACAAATCCTCACATTTTAAACCACGCACCGTGGTTTCGAAAACTGTACCTACTCCTGCAAGCACTTTTGTTATCAATTGGTTTGTTGGTTGTATAGCTACGAAATTTACTTGGATTTCCCCTGGTGCCATGAATGGAACTCTTTTATTTCTGCAGAGTTCTTATTGTCCTTTTGAGTGGATGCATACCTTATCTGCACGGTGACTGTAAAGCTGTGGTTAACAACTGAGATAAATATCTGATCAGTTTTCTCTGGAGTGTGATTGTATCCTGAATGATGCATCATATATAACCTGATTTTGGGAATTGTTTTCTTTAATTCCGTGTTATTCATCTGCATTTGAATCTTGTCAGGAAAATTCACTCGAAACGACGTGGAGTTGTAAGATCACCTACTGAATCAAGATCTGTCCGATCGAATCATCTTAGAAGTTTTACAACCTTTTTTGCCATCCCTTCACCTCTCCCACGAAAGAAGAGATCCACCAAGATCACGGCACAACAAACGATTTATGCTAGGTCTTCCTCTTCTCTTGAAAAAAGTTTATTGTAGATTGATAAATTGGACATGGATCCTGACGAGTTCAATTTCCTCAAACATGCCAGAAATTGCAAGGTACTTACCTATCAACTTGCATTTTCTTAGATTGTGATATTCTGTTACCAAGTTCGAATGTTAATATTTGTGTTGCTCCCATATTTGGCATAAAAACATTTTCAATTTTTTAGTTGTAATCCCCAAAAATTGTTAGGTACTTGTGTTGGATTGTAAGACCTATTTGTCTGGATCCAAGAATCTTACAGTACCTTTAGAAGAAGGATGTGGGGTTTTCTCTCTGGATCCAAGAATCTTACATTACCTTTAGAAGAAGGATGTGGGGTTTTAATTAGGATTATTGATTCAATATTCAAGATAATTAGACTCAAGCATTTTCCTTCAGCAAAAACCACTAATGGACTATACACCATATCTTGAGAAGAATGTGAGTATAGAACGAGTTCCAGCTTGAGGGCAATGAAGAGTTAAACATTATATATCAGGGACTAATAATAGCCTCTATGAGTTCTATATAATAGTTTTAATTTTTAACTGTCGTGCTTGATTTTGAGTTGTAACGAATTTCACTAGGAAATGTCATGTGTTTCTCACCACACTTTTTCAAAATTTGTTTTCTTACAGGTAGCAAGAAAGAACTATGGGTCTATCGACGCCACCAATTGCTTGGAGACAATTAGCTTGAGCTAGCCCTTATCGACCGTTTCCATGTTTTGTATGATCGTACTTGATGTTACTGATATTTTTGCTTGTAATTTAATGGATGTTGTCGGATGTTACTGGTATTTTATTTGATGTATAGATGGATTATGTTGCTCTTATTTTGATGCTACATGGATCATGTAATAAAATTAATTCTTGGGTCAGTAATGATATTTTTGGTTACAAAGTGCAATTTTGGTGTTTTGATGCTATAAGACATTTGTATGCTTGCAATATGTGTAAGATTTGGGATCAGATAATTGTAGTATTGGCCGGCTCAGTAGCAGTTGTGTTGCAGCATTAGTGTAATGCCGATAGGAAAACAACATTTAAAAAGAGTTGCATTATGCCTGAAGCAGCATTAAAATAACGCTGATACTGGAAGCAGCATTTAAGTAAATGCTGAAAATTATACCTAAAGGAGCATTAAGGTAATGCTGATAAAAAAGTGGCATTAAAATGAATACCGGGAACTAAAAAAACAGCATTTATTTACTACTGCAAAGGTCCACAAAGCAGCATTAATAATAGAAGCGCTGCAACTTCTTACATCATTAATTAAACGCTGCTGGAAATGCTGCAACTAACTTACAGCGCTACATTAACGCTGCAAACGCAAAAACAGCAAAGGCTATAACAACATTAATAAAAACGCCTCAGATAATGCTGTATTTCGATAATACAGCATTAAACGACGTAAATTCAGCATTTTTGTAATGCTGCTTTTGGGTCAAATTCTAGTAGTGACTGAGACATGTTATACTTATTCCACAAGTCCTTGGTATACTTTCTTTGAGGCACAAAAATTCATTTCTTCATATGATGTACATGAATTTCCAGAAAAAACTTAATTCTCCAATTAAGCTCATCTCAAATTCTCTGCACATTAGACTAGAAAACTCTATAAAAGAGCATCATTAGTAGCTCCAAATAATATATCATCAACATAGATCTGCACTACCAGGATGTCTTTTTCACGAGCCTCAATAAAAAGAGTTTTTTACTAGGCCTCTCTTAAAATTATTTTCCAGCAAATACTTTGAAAGTCTATCATACCAAGCCCTTGGAGCTTGTTTGAGGCCATAGAGAGCTTTGTCTAATTTGTAAACATGATCAGCGAAATCGTCATCTTCAAAACCAGGAGGTTGAGAAACATAAACTTCTTTTTGTAAATATACATTTAAGAACGCACATTTGACATCCATTTGATAAAGTTTTATGTATTCATGCGATGCAAATGCAATAAGTATTCTGATAGCTTCTAACCTGGCAACATGAGAAAATGTCTCCTCAAAATCAGTACCTTCTTCTTGATTGTATCCCTGTGCCACAAGTCTGGCTTTGATTCTGACAATCTTACTATTCTCATCAAGCTTTTTTCTGAACACCCATTTGGTTCCAATTACTGACTGATTCTTTGGACTAGGAACCAAGTTCCATAGTTTGTTTCTTTCAAATTCATCCAGTTCACTCTGTATAGCTATGATCCAATATTCTTCTTGTAATTCCTCCTTTTCATTCTTCGGTTCTACAAGTGATACAAAGGGATTGAACGCACACAAGTTCTTTAGCTGTCCTCTGGTCTGAATACCAGTAATTGGATATGAAATGTTATTTTCAACTGGATGATCTTATAGGTATTTGAATCTCTTCCTTGGTGTCAAGGATTTGAGAACTTGAAGTTGTGCCTGGAGTACATTGTGTCTTGTGAGATCCAGTCTCAAAGCTTAAAGTCTTTGGTTTAGGTGGTTGTTCGAATCTTTGATGTTATCTTGGCTGTTCCTGCAAGTTAGTTTTGCTTTTTTTTTCTGCATCTCAATATCATCATCTGCCTCATACATGTTGAGATAAAGATCTGCAAAACTTTCACTCAAGAAACCATCATCTTTTCGTGAAAAATTGTAAGTATGCTCTCTTCCACAACCTTGGTTCTCTTACTGAAAATTATATATTCTTTCATAGATAAAGAGTAACCAAGAAATATACACTCATCACTTCTAGAATCAAATTTACCAATATTATCGTTACCATTTTTATGCACATAACAAGTACAACCAAAATGCTAAGAATAAGAAACATTTGGCTTTCTTACCTTGAAAAGTTCATATGGAGTTTTATTCAAAATAGGCGTAATCAAGCATCTATTGAGAATATAATTGGCAGTGTTAACAGCTTCTGGACAGAAATATTTTGGCAAATTATTTTCAGGAAGCATCGTTCTAGACATATCTTCAAGTGTCCTATTATTCCTCTCAACTACTCCATTCTGCTGAGGAGTTCTAAGTGTTGTGCACAAAATAAATCAAAATCAAGTTGATCAAATTCTCTACCATGATAACTTCTAACAAATGCAACGAGCACATTTTTCAGAGATTGAAGCTCTTTACAAAGCTTTGACAATTCATGTGATGCTTTAGATTTCTCTCTAATAAACATAACCCAAGTAAATCTAAAAAAAGCATTCACCACGACAAGCATATACCTCTTACCTTTAGGATTTTGAAATCTCATAGGACCACAAAAGCCATTAAGCATTTTTAAGGGTCTAGTAGTACTTACAAAGCTCTTTGGCTTGAATGAGCTTCTTGTCTCTTTACCTTGGGTACATGCCTTGCATATCTCATCATCTGTAAAATTCATGTTTGGTAATCCTCTTACCATTTCCTTTGAGATAAGCATGTTCATTGTATGAATGCTTATATGCCAAAGTTTTCTATGCCAAAGCTTTAGGTCCTCCTTCAATGCTTTGAGGCACTTCAGACTTACTCCGGTAACTTTGTTAGTATACATATCATAAATATTGTATGAGCTTGGAGCAGTGAGTATGAAATTACCAGATTTCTCATCTTTCACTACACAGTTCTCCTTGTCAAAATAAATTTATTACCCTTATCATACAATTGAGAAATACTAAGAAAGTTATACTTCAATCCATCTACAAGATCAACATCTGAAATAGAAGTACCAGATTCATTAACAATACTACATATACCAATTATATTGCATTTTTCCTTGTCACCAAGTGTGATTGTTCCTCCAGAATACTCCTTAAGTTTTGTAAACATAGACTTCTTTCCACTCATGTGCCTTGAGAAACCACTATCCAGAAACCACTACTGATCTTTAGCCTTGGTGGCAGCCTACAAAATTCAATTGTAGAATTCGGACTCATATTCGGAATCAACCATATTAGGTGATATGATCCCTTTAGGAACCCAAATATGCTTCACTTGTCCCTTAAGCTGATACGGATAAGTGTTCGTCATTATGTGAGGTTCTGTCCTTCTAAAGGGGAAAGTTAAATTTACATGACCAAATTTTCCACAGTAGAAGCATTTCGGATAATGTCTGTTTCCTGCTTTCACATTAGTGGTTTGGTTCTTCTTTGCAAAATTTGGATTGTAACCAATTTCACTTTTGTGTGCAGAATGAAGACTTCCTCCAAGCATGAGATTGAGATTATGTTCTTAGCCTTCAAATCTTGATAAAAATTTCCTGGATTCTTCAAGTTTCTCAGTCAAATAAGTGTTTTTTTGTTCTAAATAATCTGAATAATGTTTTAGATCAACAAACTTATCAGTCAAAAGAGTGTTTTCATCTACAACTTCCTTAACATGTTCCTTCAAGGCTTTGAACCTGCTATCCAAAGCTTTGAAGTCACTGTCAGTTTTTGAATGAGATACGTTAAGAGTTTTGTTGAGAAAAACCAATTCCAAATTTTCTTTAGCCTGCTCATGAACTTTAACCTTCAAAGATTCATTCTCATTTCTATAGATTTCCTCATTTAAAAACATGCTTTTCGGGATTTCTCTTAAAACATCAGAAGGGCTAGAAAGTAATTTTTTACCATATCCTCAATATGTTTGTATGACCCATTTCCTTCTTCATGCTCAGCCATCAGAGAAAGATTGGCATGTTTTCATCTGTGCCTGAATCACTTGATGAATCAGAATCACTCCATGAAGAACCACTATCTTTCTCCTTTATGTTGTCATATTCCTTCTAAGGGAAATGCATGTTCTTTTTGTTTTGAGGAAAGTCCCTCACCAGGTGATCTGCATCTCCACAATCAAAATTAATTACTTTAGATTTAAGTGAATGTGAAGAAGACTTACCTCTGTGATCCACGATGCTTTGGGATCTGGATTTTTCTTTGTTGTAGTCATTTGTTTGCTACGTTTTTCTTCATTTCCGAATTCTGGTCAAAGCTTTGAAGATCAAGGCTTAGGCTTCCTCATCATCATCATCTTCCTGTTCAAGGCCTTTGATTTCTCACTGTCTTTTTCCTTGAGTGCTTAGTTCTTGATGTCGTCAATCATGTCTCAACCTACTTCTTTCATTGAAATCTCATGAGTAAGCACCTTACCTCTTATATGATATAGCTACAGAATGCTCAAATCTTGAGCTTTGTCAATTGCGGTGGTATTTGGTTCCCACTTGGCTTTAGGAAGGCTCCTCAAAATCTTTCTGACTTTTTCTTCATTTGAGGAGGATTTCCCCAAGGACTCTAGATGTTTCACAATGTATGTGAGCCTTTTGAACATGTACTTGATGGATTCATCAGAATTCATCTTGAATAACTCATATTGCCTCAATGCTGGAATAGATGCCCTAGAAACAATCTCTTTTAGTGTGAACATTACTTTGGCTAGAATATTCATTGCATTATTTATTGAGATATTTAATATAATTAAGTCCTTAGATTGCAAATGTGTTGTTTATCTTTAATATCCCTAGTCAATTATATTGACTAACAGGACGATCTACTATAGACTAGTATGGGATCGGATTGATATGGAGTTATCACGATCCAACACATGGTTATGCATTAGGGGTAATGTCATACATGATTGACCCATTTTCGAGAAGGTTACATACAAGTTATGTGGAGTCACAAGCGCTTCTCGTAGTGTCAATAGTATTTTCATCATTAGACTTGAAGTCACTAGATCCTCTAGTAGTGGAGTATTGTGTTTTGATAGCGTCAAACGCTACACCATAATTGGCTAGTAATAAAGGCGCATATCGGACGCAATAGGAAGAAAGCATAGAGATGGTAGTAATGTAGATATAATTTTTCCCTCCCACATAACCAGAGAAAATATCCGCGACCACTCGAGGGATGGTGCTTATAGAATGCCTGGCCAGACTCAGATAAATCAATATAGGATATTGATGTTATCTGCATGGATAAGAGTATTCCCAGTATCGAGAAACTATGGATTGGATATACGAGTGGGACTTGTATGTCTCGTGTCCAATCCGGATATAGAGACAAAGGGATGAGACAATACTTGCACAAGGTTTGTCGGATGACTATTTCTTGTAGTTTGGTGGCATGGATGTCTTGCTTGAGGTCGCTCCATGTTTGTAAATTGTTACTACCAACTAAGTAGAAACCTATAGGGTCACATTGACTATGGATTAGACCGGATTGGGAAGTAATTAATATGATTAATTAATTAGAAGGATCAGTATATAACTACTTGCAATTTGAATTGTTGTTTTACACTTTAAATTGTTGTTTATCCCTCAAATTTTAAATATTGCGTTTTGCCTTCTCGTTATTCAAACACTCATCATAGCCATGATTTCACAAACTCGTGCATGCCAAAGCATGGCGACTTGATTAATCATGAGATGGTGCGATGGCACAAGAAGATAATGTGCAATTATTTGAGTAAGAGGTTAGATGCAACAGGGTAATTTTAATAAGATTAAAAGCCTAGAGGCAACCGATTGGGATTATCCATCGGATGGATAAATAAGGATTTATTTGCCCAATTGCACCAAGATTTGCATAGGGATGCAATTGGAATTGTTCCTACCTGAATAGCTAATTGTGGGTGACTTGCCAAAGCAAGCTCAAAAGAGGTGAAATATGGATCTTGGCCCACTAGAAAATATAATGATATTTTCCGCATTAGTATGGAGGGTTATTAATCCAAGAAAAATAGTGCGAGCTATGTTTAATAATCTAGCCAATATTAAATATAGTCATTTTTTCACAAAATACTAAAACCTGTATATTTCTCATTTTGTAGAATTCCAATGGCAAACAACTCATCGAGTTCATCATATTCCCTACGAGCTGCCCTTGAGAAGGACAAGCTTTCTGGAACCAACTTTATAGATTGGTACAGGAACTTGAGAATCGTTCTCAAGCAAGAGAAGGAACTGTACACTTTGGAGGAGGAAGTTCCTGGTACTCTAGAAAACAATTTTTTCGCAGTCATAAAACATCGTTGACGATGCCAATGATGCAGCACGCCTTATGCTTTGCACTATAAGCTTTGAGCTTCAGAAGCAACACGAGCACATGAGTGTGTTTGATATGATCGAACATTTGAAGCAGCTCTTCCAAGAGAAGGAAAGGGTTGAGAGGTATGAAGTTTCCAAGGCATTTTCAAATGTCATCTGTCAGAGGGAAACCATGTGGGACCTCATGTGCTCCGTATGGTCGGGTACTTGGGGAATCTCGCACCTCTAGGTTTTTGGTTGGCGATGAGATAGCCACTAATCTCATTCTGCAATCGTTGCATGAGAGTTATGGACAATTCATCATGAACTATAACATGAATGAGATCGTGAAACCTCTTCAAGAATTACATAATATGTTTAGGACAGCTGAACAAAGAGTCAACAAGGGAAAGGGAAAGGCCACAATGTTTGTACAGAAAGGGAAAGGAAAAAAGTTTACTTCTTCCTCTAAAGGGAAAGGCAAGGCAGTTGCCAAATCAAAGTAAGCTGTCCTTTAACCCGTTGGTGGCATTGCCAAAGGCCTGACTAAGGGTGATTGTCACTACTTTAGTTAGCCTAGACACTAGAAGAGGAACTTCCCAAAGTATCTGGAGGATAAAAGGCTTGGAATAGGATTCTACCACCACCAGGAATTTTTGTTATAGATGTCAATTTAACTGTCTATTCATCTTGGGTATTGGATATTGGATGTGGATCTCACATTTGTCGAAATGTTCAGGATCTAAAGAGAAGTAGAAGATTTTCTAAAGGGAATAAACATTATTTCTATTTCTTGTTTGGACAAGGAAGGTTTTACTATTTCAATAAAGGACAATTGTTGCTCCATTTATTTTGATAATATTCACTATTATGGTGAGAACTTATTTGATGGATTGTATATCGGTGATCTAAGTCATCCTGTCTATAACATAAATACCAAGAGGATTAAAATGAATTTTTAAATCCTGCTTACTTATGGCACTATCGCTTAGGCCATATAAACGAGAAACGTGTATCGAGACTCCATAAGGATGGATCTCTAGACTCATTAGATTTTGAATCATATGACACATGTGAGGCTGGTTTATTAGGAAAAATATAAAATTCCCCTTTCAATAAGAAAGGTGAGTGGACTAGTGAGAAATTGGCACTCATACATACTGATGTGTGTGGACCATTTGCCACGCCTGTCAGGGGTGGTTATGTCTACTTCATAACATCAACGGATGATTTCACAAGACATGGATTTCTATACCTTAAGAAAGCCAAATCAGAATCTTTTTAAAGGTTCAAAGAATTCAAGATTGAAGTGGAGAAGCAAGTTGGCAAAAGTATTAAGGCTGTACGATCGGATCGTGGAGGTGAATACTTGAGCCAAGTGTTTGACGACTATCTTAGAGAGTGTGGGATAGTATCCCAACTCACTCCACCCGGAACGCCACAATGGAATGGCATGTTCAAGAGGAGGAATCGAACACTGATGGACATGGTTTGATCTATGATGCGTCAAACTGATCTTCCATTATCCTTTTGGGGCTACGCTCTATTGTGTGCATCTTTCACCCTTAAACGTATTCCATCTAAATCGGTAATGAAGACTCCATATGATATGTGGAGTGGGTGGCGTCCCACAGTGTCGCTCATGAAGATTTGGGGCTGCGATGTCAATGTAAAACGTTTACAAACCAGACAAGCTAGGGCTTAAGACGGATAAATGCAAGTTTGTGGGATACCCTAATGAAAGTAAGGGTTATTATTTCTACAATCCAACTGAAAGCAAAGTGTTTATTGCTCGTAACGGCGTGTTTCAAGGAAGAGAGTTTGTCTATAAAGTAGCAAGTGGGAGGTCTGTAGAGCTTGAAGAGGTTCAAGAACTACAAAGCATTGATCCTACTACGGAACCTGAACATGAGCCACAAGAGGTTGTGGAGCAGCTGACACGAATTACTGGCGTGTATGCGCAAGTGCATGGTCAAGCAATATAGTGATGGTATTTCAAACCCGAGTTATCGATCCCACGAGGACAAGCTTGAGATTATTTAATTAGTTAGTAACTTAGAGCACTGCAACAGGAGGAAAAATTGTGGTTTATTAAGAATTGAAATAAATATCTAACTAATATTTTTGGGTTTTTTAATTTATCAAACAAATAAGGAGAAACTAGGCCTTCTCTAGATCACCTAGGGCTGTAGACTATTTTCGGATTATCTATGTAACACGTTAATCCTATTCTAGTTAAGCCGGGTAATAGCACTGACAATCTCCTCACGGTCTCATGTCGTTCTACGTCACAGTTTACTTGGTGTCCTGTCAGTCCACCTACATCTACCGGTCCGTTCTAGTAGGCTAACAACAATGTACGGAATGATGTCCTCTCAAACCACCACCACACGAACACCTCACTATCTCCTAGTGAATCTATCTGTAATACCCTGATTGCGTATTAGAGGGTAAACTTAAACACTTTTGTTAGTTTTGGGGAGGTGTATCTAGTTTTCCAAAGGAAAATGCTAGTTAATTGAGTGTTTGGGGGGGGGGGGGTTGTAGACGTATTTTATTAGAAGTTAATATCAGGAAAAAAAATCAAGAACCCACGTTCCCCCAACACCCTCTGCACATTTCTTGGAGAACAAAAACTCTCCCTCTCTCATTCTCTCCCTCTCCCCGTCTATTTCTCCTTATATCTTCTCCCTCTCTTCTTCTTCGGCAACCATCCCCGAGACCACCACCTCCACACCAACACCTCCCCCTTCATCTCACTGGCCCGGTCTCTCTCTCACCCTCCCCTGTTTTGGCCAAGAAAGACCCAACCACCACCATGACCACCAAGAACAACCACCACCATCGGGCACAACCTTAGCCACCCCTCTGCCTCCTCCATCTCCCTTGTCTCTGCCATCTCTGACCCGAGAACAACAAACAGTAGCAGTAGCTGCAGCTGTTAGAGAAGGCCCATCCACCGCCACCGCCACCACTTGCTTCCCGTCGGGAAACCACCGAAGAACACCACTTCCGTTCCTCTGTTTTCTCCCCCCTATGATACATCTTCCCTAACTCTCTCCCACTGTGACGAACTCGGAAGAATAAATAGAAGCAGCAGCAACCGCCGCAGTAGTCGCACACCCATCCCCGCCGCCAAACTCCATTGTTTTCGGCGAAGAGTTTTGGCCCAACTCAATCGGCGCCACCCAGCCTTCTCCCTCCGTCTCTTCACCCTCCAGAAGGTCCGACCGACCACCACGATGTTGGAATAGATGCCCTAGAGGCAATCTATTTTAGTATGAATTTATTTGTGGCTAGAAATTGATTTATTATTTATTGGATATTTAATATAATGAAGTCCTTAGATTTACAATTGTGTTGTTTATCTTAAATATCCCTAGTCCAGTATAATGATTAATAGGACAATCATCTATAGACTAGTATGGGGTTGGATTGATATGGAGATATCATGATCCAACACATAGGTGTGCATCAAGGGTAATGGCGCACTGGATTGACCCATCTCCGAGAAGGCTACATACACGTTATGTTGAGTCACAAGCGCTTCTCGCGGTACAATGGTATTGTCATCCTTAGACTTGAAGTCACTAGATATTCTAGTTGTGGATTATTGTGATTTTGGTAGCGTTAAACGCTACACCGTAACTAGGTAGTTATAAAGGCGTGTACTGGATACAATAAGAAGCAAGCTTTGAGATCGTAGTGGACGTAGATAGAATTTGTCCCTAACACATAACGGGAGCAAAAATCCTAGGCCACTCGACGGATAGTGCTTATAGAATGTCTGGCCATACTCAAATAAATCAATATGGGATATTGATGTTATTTGCACGAATAAGGCTATCCCATGGATCGAGAAACTATGGATTGGATATACGAGTGTGACTTGTATGTCTCGTGTCCAATCCGGATATAGAGACAAAGGGATAAGACAATTACTTGTACAAAGGTTGTCAAGATGATTATTCTATTAGTTGGCTAGAATGTTTGTTTTGCTAGAAACCGCTCCATATTAGCATATAGTTGCTACCAAATAGATAGAACCTATGGGGTCACACGCTATATAGAGTTGAACTAGATTTGGAAATTAATTAATTGGATTAATTAATTAGAAGGATCACTTTGCAAAACCTTGCAAACTTAGTAGGGACTAATTTGCAAGGAAGGTACTAAATTGAATTCTAGTAGGACTAGAATAAGTCCTTTAGGTAGTTGGCAAGGAGTTGTTGGACTATATAAAGGACATTCCTTCCTTCCTTCCTTCCCAAAACTTATGCTCATAATTGATCATAACTAGAGTAGGATAGAACAAAAGGAGAGAGCAACAAGCAAGGAAGGAGCCGCTGCCCCTCCCTTTGCCGCCGCCCATCCCCGTCGTCCCCAAGGAGGCCGAGCCTCCTTGGTTTGGTCTCGTTTTGCGTGATTCTTCTTCCTCTTCCGCTTTCCGGGCTAGCACCAAGGAGTGGGAGATCTAGAAATCAACTCTAGGCGTGGATCAACTATAGAGAACGTGACACAATTCGCGTTTGAAGTCATCAAATGAGAACCCTAAGGTGTGTTATTGTTTTCTTCCTTTACCATCGTTATGTCTCTTGACTTGTGATCCTTGGAGGGTTTTGCATGGTTAATTATTGTTTCCGTTGCGCATCCATGAATCAAAACCCTACACAGGAAGTCCTAGCCGCAGCCAAGAACTACCGGAGAAAGCCCGACAAAGCTCCACCTCCGGCGACCCGATGTGTGTTTCGACCCACTCCGTTTCTTCACCATTTCTCACGAATCTTTGACTGGGTATGCTCTAAATCTTACCCTAAGTCGTTATTTGTAATCAAAATCGTGTTTTTAGGACTTGAATCCATGCTTCGATCGGAGAATTTGAATATGTTCATGTTGGGGGTTAAAGTGTCTTTTCAGTAACTTTGGGGGTATGAAGTGTTGAAACTAAAACTTATTATTTAAAGTGGTTGTAGTTTCTAAGAACTCAGGGGAGCCCTTCGCCTTTACCTAAAACTGTATTTATATATATAAATATATATTAGTTTATATAATGTATATTATTATTTGTTAAATAATTAAGTATTATAAATAAATATGTTTATAAAGAAAATAAAGAGTTAAATCTCTATAAATTAGAAATTTGTTATAACTAAGTAATATAGCTTGTTTTATTGGATAGTAGATAACAAGTTAACAAAATTATACTTTTGTTTATATATATGTGTGTGTGTGTGTGTGTGTGTGTGTGTGTGTGTGTGTGTGTGTGTGTGTGTGTGTGTGTTTATAATGAAAGTAATAAGTTATATTTTCATAAATAAGAAATTAGTTATAATTAGAGTTATACTCTTTCTCTTGAAAATTAAGTTAACAAAAGAAGAATTGTTTTGTATATATGATTATATAACTAATAACGATAACATTTTCTTTATAAATGTCACCTTAATTTTTATTTAAACAAATAGAGAGTTTCAAATAATTATAATCTCTTTTCCGACAAATGAACTTGCTAAAATTGAATATTGTTACATGCAAATTAAAGAATTTTGGAAACAATTTCATAACAAAAGAAATGTATATGTATATATTATTTTTAAACCGTTGTTTTATGAATGTCATGAATTTCTTATAAATAGTAGAACTCAATACTAAATAATAAATAGTTGTCAAGTAATACTTTAGCAATATTTTTTAAAGTGTTAATCCTTATTTTCCTAAATAAATAGTAAGTAAAATATTAATATTTTATGGGTTAACCAATATTTAATTAAATAAGTATGTTATCTTAACATTTTCACTTTGGGGATCTTGAGGGTTAGATTTGACTTTTCGTCCTAGCCGAGCACTCAAATAGGACTTGTGCATTTACTCGTTTAGAATTACCGGCCTCGTGACTAGATGATTGACTAATTGTAGGCAACGGATTTGTGGACATTGGCTTTGTCGACCATCCTACGTACTAACTGCTGAGTCAACATCAGGTGAGTTTTACATGCTTAGCCTCGCGTACGAGCTTATTTCTTGTCAACTACATGCTTGATTGTGAAAATAGCTGTCATATTTCATCCCCCACTCGATAAATGTGTTTACTTGTTTCAAAATCTTCGAAATGTTATTTGATCTTGAAATACTTGTCACACGTGATCAGAAATCGGTAATAACGTTATATGAATCAGTGATGTTACTTATATTGGGTGATGATTCCTGGGCTTAGTCCCTAAAGAGATAATCGGGTTCGATCCCCGGAGTTACTTATATTGGGTGATGATTCCCTGAGCTTCATCCCTAAAGATATATTCGGGTTCGATCCACGGAGTAAAGTGAAATGATTCTCATGTACCGGAACCAGTTATGTTACTTTTATTGCGGGTGATGATTCCCTGGGATTCGGTCCCTAAAGATATGGCACTACGTGCACCCCGACTCCTTCGCCGTAGGATGGAGTACTGCTTCTAGGTACCACTCCTTTGATTGACGCTCTTAGGGGGGTGTTTCAACACTTAAGGTCTAGAATGTCTGATTGTTGTCACTCGTCTACCCGGGTACTGTGCAATAATTGATAATTCGATTTCTCTGTTCGGAAAAAGTTATTCGTAAGTCGTGCGTGGATGAACATGTGATTTGTGATAGATATGACTGGATGCTTATAACGTATCATGGTAAACAGAATTTGTTTCACGAGAAACTATTGATATTTGACGATGTTGTTACTTGTTTTTGAGTTTATGATGTTATACTCATTCTCCCTTACTCCTGAACTGTTCTTAAATACATGACCTTGCAGCCTCTTTTAACCTTCCTGTTTTTTACTACATGCTAAGGTGTATCTCACTCAACATTTCTTGCTGACTTTCGAAAAACTGCGGTCTTTGTTTCATTCCCCCGCAGGTCTAGGAGCTGGAAGCTGGGAATAAGGAAATCGCAAACTTATCTAGTATTTGGTAGCACTTTTATTATGTAGAACTCTTAGTAAATTTCACCATGTATAATAGTATGCATCATGTTGAAGACAATTATTAGTATGTAATATATGATTATGGGATATATTGTTCTTAATTTTCCGCCGCTTCATTATGAGTAGCACCCTCCTGGGCTCTCCGGTCCGGAACGGAAAGCTCGGGAACCAAGGGGTGTTACACTACCCACTAAGGCCAATCCTACACACTTCTCTTCTCAGTCTCAGTGATACAAGATTGTTGTTCATATCTCATCACAACTAGGTCTAAGTCGCTTTCACACACTCGCTAGCTAATTAACAAGTCCGGTTAATTACTCCATTCTTGCTAAGGATTAAGCATAGCACATGAACAATTAGCTAAAACAAATATTAAATTTATGCCATAAATTGATTTACGAATAACCCTAAGTCTAATGATTATCAAATCATAATCTAGCAGTGTCAATAGACTAGATTCAATAACAATATCAAGAAACTAAACATCAATTCGATAGAATCAAACTCATACGCATGAAACAAGTCTAAAAATCCGGAAAAAAAATCGTCTACATAGAACCCTAGGCTCTATATAGAAGCCTGGCAAAACGTTTAACTACTATAAGTCGTAGCAAAGCAGTAGAGTTTCTCCATACAAGTGATTAAAAGAGGGAAGAAGAGGTCAGACGCTTGAAATCGTGAAGATTGGCGTGATCCGGGCTCTTCTCCTTGCTTGAGGTTTCTCCAATGGAGTCTCCTTGCTCTCCTCCTTGATCCTGGCTCTCAATAGGCGTGAATGGTGATGATTTTCGTCCCTAGGTCTTCCTTCCTTCATAATCCGCAAAAGTCTTCAGTAATTGCACAATAGCCCCCTGAAATTTGCTCCTGACTTCAATAGGCCATATCTTCTTTGCCCGGACTCGGATTAAGCTCCGTGTCCTATCAATGGAAAGATCTCTGAGTCTACTTTCATATGGCATTGGTTTCACTCCAAAATTATTTGTAGAACTCCAGCTAGGATAAAAATAGTTTAGACTGGTCATCCAAGCTCCTCCAATTCGGCTTCTCTCGACTCCACTTGAGCTCCCGTTGTTTCCCAAGTTCGTTCCATGCCTCCTATCAATCGATTAGCATCCGTTCCTGCCAAAACAACATGAAAATAACATACCCAGCGATTATATTTGAAAAATAACAATGAAATATGCATGGAAAATGCCCGGACTGACAATATAGCACATGGTGAGCAACAAGTGATAAAACGATCTTTATTATCTAACTTTGGGATCAAATATCTCATGATAATGTGGTAAAATGGAGGTAATAGATAGCTCCTAAAAGGTGCTTTCAAATTCCCCCACACTACCTTCTTGCTCGTCCCGAGCAGCACTTGCTTTTGAGATTCACATATATCTTTACTTTTCCTTAGACACAATGACTCAAACACCGGACTATGCAATCTACATGACTATAAACAGTGCAACACGATTATGTACAATGCAATAAAGTAAAGAACACATTTTTTTCTTTTTATTTAGATATTGGGCAATCTCGAAAAGCAAACCGGCATGTCATAAGGCTCTCACATCCCCTAAAAGATTAGATACTTTTGGTGATCGGTAGAACTTGTGGCCAGTTTCGTTATACAGAACGAGCACAAACACTCAATAAGTTGCTCTTGCACACTCATCATATGTATCCCTAGCACCTACCATCCGAGCTATTTATCCACGGGTTTCAATTGTTGACGGCTTAGGACGGGTAGGATATGATATTTAGAAGCGTAGTGCTAGATGTCATGATATAACTCGCAAAAACCCATTCTCACACTCCCTCACCAAAATCCAAGGAACCCCACCGAATCTACTACTCCGGACCTCATTCCCTCAATCTTGGTGCAACGCCGTTCTCGCGGCCACAAATGTGAAGAAGTGATCAAAACTCATAGCTAATGTCCTCGGTCT
This sequence comes from Linanthus parryae, assembly GCA_023055425.1. Classification (NCBI taxonomy): domain Eukaryota; kingdom Viridiplantae; phylum Streptophyta; class Magnoliopsida; order Ericales; family Polemoniaceae; genus Linanthus; species Linanthus parryae. Next base: position 24,497,877 of record JALGPY010000011.1, on the reverse strand, counting down.
TCATGATGTTTAATTTCCGGATCCCTATTCCACTTCACTTTCAACTTCTGTTTTTGTATTTTTTTTTCTTTCTCTTTCACAACACAATATATCACATGGATCTCATAGTAGTAGCAAATATTCGAGGAGAACAATCCATCAAAGGAAATAACGTAGGGGTGGAATGTGTCAAATCAAATGTGTAATCATGATTAATGTCGACACCCCCACACTCAATGTAAAGCATATCACAAAAACCCGGTAGTTAATATATATATATATATATATGTGCTTTTTCCAACCTATCCTCCTCATCACCTAAGATATAGAGAATAATCATACAAATCGGAGAAAATCCTCCTATAAGATCAATCAACCTCCAACCCAATACGTGCGAAAAAAGTATCACGCACTACGGCACTCCACCTGTGGTCGTGCTGTAATGACACGACTCATCGCCACACCGATGTGTGCTTCCGTCTCTAACTCACCCTCACTTCCCCTCAAAACATGACATGTAAGAAGATCCACGTAAGATGTGTGTATAATATCAGCTCACCCTCAACGAACCTCCCTAACTCAACTCCCTCTATCATGACGCATAGGAAGGGACCATTCTAACTAGTGATGAAAGTCACAAGGAATAGCTTCCTAGGCTAGAGGTTGTGAATAAAAGGGGTAAATGGATCAAATTGGGGTAACTAGTGGACCTAGGAGATGGAGACGGGATGTGAGGTCCCCATATAAATCACTCTCACAGCTGTTCCTTTGCCACTACGAGGAGGGTTGACGACTATCTAAGTGACGGTGGTGTAGCGCTAGTAGGATAACTAATCTGAGAGACAACTACTCACAATTCTCGAGTGCATTAGCCCTATAGCCTTCCTACTCCAGATTCTCGCGTCTACCTCACCTCAGATTTTCATACTACCTAGGGAATACTATCATTAATCCCTCTCCACGCTTACTCTCTTCAATTTCCCTTTCTAAAAAAAATCAATTTTAGGGGGTTTTTTTAGGATTTTTCTCGTGTGTTTTTTTTTTTCATTCTATTTTCCTAACTCTATATGCTTGGGCCAACTCTATTAGCAACAAATATGGGTAGGTGGACTCAATAATTAAAAGTGAAAACAATATATACAATGCAATAATTAAATGTGCACATGCAATTCTAACTCTGACACCTACGTGCAAACTGACTCACTAATCTACATGTAACAAGGCTATGCAAGTTAAGGAAAGAAAAGATATGTGAAACCCCACCCCCCCCCCCCCATACTTGAGATATTCATTGTCCTCAATGAATTTAGAGTGTCCTCCCAATGTGATCTCAAAAGTGTAAGGATTTAAAAAGACAAATGTTGCATGGCACTTTGCGTAAAATGAATCATATCGTCTAGAGCGATTATTTAAAGGGTCAATTATTTACTACCCACCTCCAGTTTGGGGTAATAATCCACTTGCCACCTCCAGTTTCGTATCTCTCTTATCACCACCTAAAGTTTATAATTGTTAGCAATTAACAACTTTGGAAGATTTTGAGAAAAAAAGTTAACGCCGTTAGGGATAAAAGCGTCTTTCACAAGTAAAAATTTCACATTAAAAAAAAAAGAAAAAAGAAAGGAGAAGAAGATATGGGACGCAGAAAGAAGATCGGGAATGGACAAATTGTCCTTCAATCTCAATCTTTATCTCCCTGCATCTCCTCTCACCCCTGATGCTTCTCTCTCAATCTCTCTGTCCATCCTCACACCCTGCCTTTCTTTCTCTGAATCTCTTACCAAATTTTCCAGCCGTCCCAACCTTGGGCCAAACCAACCTCAAATCGCCACTATCTCCCTCGCCGGAATCAATGGAGGTCACCGAGTTCTCTCTCACGATCTGCTCTCTGGCGATGGTAACGGAGAAGACCCCTTCTCTCTCGTTCTATGCCTCTCTCTCTCCGACAGATCAGTCAATCTCTTTCTCTCTCACACTCAGATCTGGGTTTGTTAAATTGCTGGTATTATACTGGAATTTTGTATTCTGACCATTGTCAAATTTTGGGTCTTTTTTATTCTGTTTGGTGTTTCAATTTTGGAATCTTGGTGTTTCGATTCGGCGTTGTGGACTTGTGGGTGTTTGGGTCCGATTCAAGTGCAGAGTAATGCTTTGACTGCTCTGGAAGCGATTGATCTGGTTGTTGCTGATGATGTTATGAAGGTTGGGTGAAGTTCACATGAAGATCCAATTGGTATGTCAGAATGTACAGGAAAGAAGAGACTAGCAGAATTAGAGCTATACATTTTGTTTATTACTATTATTCACGAGATTTCATAAATTTTCAGCAAATTCGATTTCATGGTGGTGTTGCTGGGGTGGGTGATTACGAGATTCTGGGTTTATGGTGGTGGTATTGGCGGCGGTGCGGTGGTGGAGGAATTGTGTTCTTCATGTTCATTTTTTATTGATTGGACTAATTTACCCCTAAATAACCGTTAACTAACGGAAAATTTTAGACGGAAACTTCCCAAATTGTTCATTGTTATCAATCATAAACTGGAGGTGGCAATAAGTGGGATTCGAAATTGGAGGTGGCAAGTGGATTATTACCCCAAACTGGAAGTGGGTAATAAGTAATTGACCCTTATTTAAAGCGAGAGAGAATATGGTACCTATGATCCCGGAGTACCATTCTTACGGGATTGTTTTCGCGAAAATTGGTCAAGAAAGGACCGAATCGGTCGACCAAATTTCTGAAAACTCGAGCAAGTTGAAGCAAGCATACCCTTGATGTGCTCCTCGGTGTTCCCGTCTTAAGTTCCTCTTAGAGCTTTGGCCAAATCCCCCTCCAAAGCATTGAATTGGAAGATTTAATTTCTTGGATCTCTTCCTCTTTGAATTCCCCCACACTCAATCCACTCACTATCTCAAAAGCTCAAGATTGAATCTTGTAAATTTTGCGATTTGGATGCGTTTTGGGTTTTGGGTGTGTTGGTGTTCTTGAGGGTTTGGAGAGGAAGAATATGAAAACAATGAGTGTTTGATCCAAATTGGGGTGTAAGGGGACTTGTTGGTTGGTTCTTGGCTTTAAAAATCCTCCAAAATGTCAAAATAACCCCCCAAAATGTATCAAAAATACCCCCAAAAAGTGAGTTGTTCGCCTGATTTCGGCCCCCATTTCGGCCCGAAATGGGGTCCGAAATCACAGGGAACAAACCAAGCAGAACCCTTGTTTTGTTTCGGGCCGAAATATATTGATTTCAGCCCCCATTTCGGCCCGAAATGGGTGCGAAATCACTGGAGTAGACCACCTTGTTTTTGCTCTAGTTTCTTCGTCCGATCTCCGCTTCTCACGGTTCTTTCACCGATGGACTTCATATTCGACGAGGAATACAATTTTTACTAGAAAATTCCCAAACCAAAAATTTTCCATTTCTTCTCAATTTATCTCTCTTGTGCAAAGAATCTCGCCTCCAAAGCTCTTGAACTCTATTTTCACTCCGGATTCCGATGCGTGCAACCCCGATACTCCAACTCGCTACCATGCTCCTCATGACTAATTGGCTACTCCTGGACCTCCAGTAGCTTCTTTATCAAGATCAATGCCCCGCGTTATCTAGTTTTTCCTCTTTTTGCATGCAAAATCGTGGACATGCATCAAGAATGGGAATCCGGAGAGTTCATCGGTACCTGTGTCCTGTACACTCATAGAAAATATTAAAAAAAAAAAAAAAAACTGTCTCTCACCCCTCACAATAAAATATGGATAGCTCTAAAACAAAAACGAAACAAAATATCAAACTCTACTCTAGATTGGGTTGCCTCCCAAGAAGCGCTTGTAATTTATGGTCGACGGCCCGACCCGGTTACCTCAACCGTCTAGTATAGTGAAGGATGCTTAACTCTCCACTTCTTCTTCTTCCACCATCTCTTTTCCAGAACTTCACGTTGTCCCCTGTGTTGTGCAGATGGCAGAGAAGTGTAGAAGTTGACTCTTTTCATCTTGCATTTTTTCTGCTTTATCAACTTCCACGAAGTACTATTGGGCTCAAATGAATTTCTGGCCATAAATTCGCCCCACTAGTACCTCTTTGGTGCTTTATGCTCGTCAATCAACACATGCAGTTCAATCACACCCCCACACTTGCTGATTTCCAAATTATCAATAGAAAAACTCACAAGTGTTTCATCAGCTTCATCGTTAGCACCCCACAAGCTCCCAATGCAGGGGTCATCCAAATCGTCTATGGTGGTGATGATGATGGAGGATCAAATTTAGGCTCAATGTCACGTGGAAAGGGATCCTCTTGTGGCACTTGGATACCTGATTCCCCTGCTGCTGACAGTTTCTCTACTCGTTTCGTTAACCTCTTCATCATCTCCCTCACGTATTCCATACCTGCGGCTGAATCCTCTTGTGAAAATTGTGAATCAATATACAGGAAATTGACGCATACTTGGATATCCTCCGTAATACTGCGCCGTTCTTCCATATCCGCTGACGAGTCTTCTTGGTGCTGATGAAGTTGGGGTGAATCAAAAAATGCACGCGTCTTCATACTTGTGATCCTTCTTGCATTTATAGCACCAAATTACTAAGCAGTCATCTGTGTGCCAAATTCTGCATCTAGCACAATAGTAGGGGTAATCAGAGATCCCCTCATAATCGTCCACGCTCGACATTCTCATTATATCTCATGCTTCCTGCGTCCCTGCGAAAACAAACTCACAAGATACCCGTGAAGCACAGAAATGGCAAAAAAAATTAAACAAAACTAAAATAAATACTCTAAACTAACTCCCAACTAAATAATCTACCGCTGTCCCCGGCAACGGCGCCAAAAACTTGACACGAATTACTAGCGTGTATGCGCAAGTGCACGGTCAAGTAATATAGGGGTGGTATTTCAACCCCGAGTTATCGATCCCACGAGGACAAGCTTGAGATTATTTAATTAGTTATTAACTTAGAGCACTGCAACAGGAGGAAAAATTGTGGTTGATTAAGAATTGAAATAAATAACTAACTATTATTTTTGGGTTTTTTAATTTATCAAACAAATAAGGAAAAACTAGGCCTTCTCTAGATCACCTAGGGTTGTAGAGATTTCTGGATTAGCTATGTAATATGTTAATCGTATTCTAGTTAAGCCGGGTAATAGCACTGTCAATCTCCTCTCGGTCTCATGTCGTTCTACGTCACGGTTTACTTGGTGTCATGTCATTCCACCGACATCTACCGGTCCGTTCAAGTAGGCTAACAACAATGTACGGAATGATGTCCTCTCAGACCACCACCACACGAACACCTCACTATGTCCTACTGAATCTACCCACTAAGGCCAATCCTACACACTTCTCTTCTAAGTCTCAGTGATACAGGATTGTTGTTCATATCTCATCACAAGTAGGTCTATGTCACTTTCACGCACTCGCTAGCTAATTAACAAGTCCGGTTCATTACTCCATTCTTGCTAAGGATTACGCATAGCATATGAATAATTAGCTAAAAAAAATATTATCTTTAATCAAGAAATTGATTTACGAATAAACCGTAAGTCTAGTGATTATCAAATCATATTCTATCCGTGTCAATAGACTTGATTCAATAACAACATCAAGATCCTAAACATCAATTCAATAGAATCAAACTCATACGCATGAAACAAGTCTAAAAATCCGAAAAACAAATCGTCTACATAGAACCCTAGGTTCTCTAGATAATCCTAGCAAAACGTTTAACTACTAGAAGTCGTAGCAAAGCAATAGAGTTTCTCCATACAAGTGATTAAAAGAGGGAAGAAGATATGAGACGCTAGAAATCGTGAAGATTAGCGTGATCCGGGCTCTTCTCTTGCTTGAGGTTGCTCCCAATGGAGTCTCCTTTCTCTCCTCCTTGATCCTTGCTCTCAATAGGCATGAATGGTGATGATTTTCGTCCCTAGGTCGTCCTTCCTTCATAACCCGCAAAAGTCTTCAGTAATTGCACAATAGCCCCCTGAAATCTACTACTAACTTCAATAGGCCATATCATTTTCGTGCGAACTCAGATGAAGCTCCGTGACCTATCAATGGAAATCTCTCGGAGTCTACTTTCATATGGCACTGGTCTCACCCCAAAATTATTTGTAGAACTCGAGATAGGATCAAAATATTGCAGACTAGTCATCCAAGCTCCTCCAATTCGGCTTCTCTTGACTCCACTTGAGCTCGCATTGTTTCCGAAGTTCTCTCCATGCCTCCTATCAATCGATTAGCATCCGTTCCTGCCAAAAAAACATGAAAAAACATACCCAGTGATTATATTTGACAAATAACAATGAAATATGCATGGAAAATGCCCGGACTAACAATATAGCTTTGGTGAGCAACAAGTGATAAAACGACCTTTATTCTCTAAATTTGGCCTAAAATATCTCATGATAATGTGGTAAAATGGAAGTAATAGATAGCTCCTAAAAGGTGTTATCAGCAGTCTGTTAAAGTAACACAAGAACCTCGTATGTTAAGTAGAGTGCACCATGAGCCAAAGATGTATGGACTTCTCGTGTCTGAGTCTAGTGACATGATGCTCATAGATGATGAGCCTACTACCTATGGAGAGGCCATGAAAGGGTAGGACTCCCAGAAGTGGCTTCAATCAATGAGATCCGAGATGGAATCCATGTATACCAACAAAGTACGGACTTTGGTGGAACCACCCCAAGGGGCGCGGTCCATTGGGTGCAAGTGGGTCTTCAAGAAGAAGACCGACATGGATGGTAATTAGATTAACTATAAGGGCCGATTGGTGGAATAAGGATTCAGACAGATTCATGGTATTGACTATGATGAAACCTTTTCACCAGTCGCAATGATCAAATTCATCCGAATCTTACTTGCTATTGCAGCTTACTACGACTATGAGATTCGGCAGATGGATGTCAAAACAACATTTCTGTATGGAAACCTCCTCGAGGATGTGTACATGACACAACCTGAGGGTTTTGTGGATCCAGAGCATGCAAATAAAATCTGTAAGCTACAACGATCCATTAATGGATTAAAGCAAGCTTCTAGGAGTTGGAATCGACATTTTGATGAAGCAGTCAAATAATTTTTACTTCATCAAGAACGAAGATGAGTCTTGTGTCTACAAGAAAGTTAGTGAGAGCTCTATTGCTTTTCTGGTCTTGTATGTGGATGACATACTACTCATTGGAAAGAATATTCCTATTTTTCAATATGTTAAAGATCAGCTAGGAAAGTGTTTCTCAATGAGGGACTTAGGTGATGCACCTTATATACTAGGTCTCAAGATCTATAGGGTGTTGAATCGGTTCAACATGCAAAATTCCATGAAGGTATTTTTGCCCATGTGGCATGAGAGCACTATTTCGAAGGGTGATTGTCCTTCAAATGAGATTGAGAAGGAACTGATGAGTATCACTCGCTATGCCTCGGCCATAGGATCCATCATGTACTCCATGTTATGTACTAGACCAGATGTGTCATACGCATTGAGTATGAAAAGCGGATACCAATCTAATCCGAGTCACTGGATAGCGGCCAAGAACATCCTTTAGTACTTGAGAAGAACTAAGGATGCGTTATTGATATTTGGAGGTGAGGAATATTTACGTGTAAGGGGTTACACGAATGAAAGCTTCAAGACCGATAGAGATAATTTCAGATAGTAGTCGGGATTTTCGTTTTGTCTGAATGGAGCTGCGGTGAGCAGGAAGAGTTCTAAGCAAGAGAAAGTAGCTGAATCTACAACCTAAGGCTGAGTACATTGCTGCGAGTGGCGAAGCAAAGGAGGCTGTTTGGATTAAGAAGTTCATCACATAACTTTGTGTGGTTCCTCGCATTGTGGATCCAATAGAGTTGTATTGTGACAACACTGGAGCGATCGCACAATCCATGTAACCCAGGTCACATCAGAAATCCAAACACGTAATCAGAAAGTTTCATCTTATTCGATATGTTATTGACAGAGGAGATGTGAAGATATGCAAGATTCCAACATATGAGAATCTGTCAGATCCACTTACAAAGCCGCTTGTTCAGCGCAAGCATGAAGGGAACAATAGATCTATTGGAATACGAGATGAACCAGATTGGCTCTATTGCAAGTGGGAGACTGTTGGAATAGATGCCCTAGAGACAATCTCTTTTAGTATGAACATTCATTTGGCTAGAATATTCGTTGTATTATTTATGGAGATATTTAATATAATGAAGTCCTTAGATTGCAAATGTGGTGTTTATCTTAAATATCCCTAAGCAATTATATAGATTAACAGGACGATCAACTATATACTAGAATGGGGCTGGATTGATATGGAGATATCACGATCCAAAACATGGTAATGCATTCGGGGTAATGTCAAACTGGATTGACCCATTAACGAGAAGGCTACATAGAAGTTTTGTGGAATTACAAGCGCTTCTCGTAGTGACAGCGGTATTTTTATCCTTAGACTTAAATTCACTAGATCCTCTAGTTGTGGAGTATAGTGTTTTGATAGAGTCAAACGCCACACCATAATTGGGTAATAATAAAGGTGCATATCCGACACAATAGGAAGCAGGCTTAGAGATGGTAGAGATGTAGATAGAATTTTTCCCTCCCACATAACGGGAGAAAATATCCGCGGCCACTCGAGCGATGGTGCTTATAGAATGTCTAGCAAGACTCAGATAAATAAATAAAGGATATTGATGTAATTATCTGCATGGATAAGACTATTCCCAGGATCGAGAAACTATAGATTGGATATACGAGTGTGACTCGTATGTCTCGTGTTTAATCCGGATACAGAGACAAAGGGATGAGACAATACTTTCTCAAGGTTTTCCGGATGACTATTTCTTTTAGTTGGGTGGCATGGATGTCTTGCTAGAGGCCGCTCCATGTTTGTCAATGGTTACTACCAATTAAGTAGAAACCTATGGGGTCACAATACCTATGGATTAGACTGGACTTGGGAAGTAATTAATATAATTAATTAATAAAAATATCAATACGCAACTACTTGCAAACTAAGTAGGACTAATTTGGAAGAGGGACAAATCCATGTAAGGACATGCTTAGTAGGGACTAATATGTAGTTAGAAGGAGTTGTTGGCCTATATATACGACACTCCTAGCTTCCTTCCCAAAACTTATGCTCATAACATATTGAGTGGGAGAGAAAAGCATGGACAGAGAGCATGACCAAAGAGGGTCGAACCCCCCTTGGTGCGCCCCTACCCCGTCGGCCAAAGAAAGAGGGGCGAGCCCCTCTTTGCGTTCGTTGTGTTATCTTCTTCTTCTTCCAATGTTCCTAGCTAGCATAAGGTTCTGGAAGATCCGGTTTCTAGCCTATGAGTGGACTAGACATAAAGACGTGGACACAATTTCACGTGTGAAGTCATCACAGGAGAACCCAAAGGTATTATGATACTAATTCCCTTACTATCGTTATGTTGTCTCTTCCTGTGATCCTTGGAGGGTCTTGAACGGATTAATTTATGTTTATTCTGCTGCGTATCCGTTATCAAAACCCTACACTCAGAAGAATATTGATATTGGTCTGCTTGATCTGGTTAGTTCCTTCATGTGTCCCAACCGGTTTGTCTCAAATCTCCTTGGCCTTTTTGAAGTTGGAGATCCTTTTGAACTCGTATGCACTGAGTGCACAATATAATAAGTTCATAGCTTTATAATTCGTTGATACATTTTCCATTTAGTAACTGAAAAATCGTCCTCAGATTATTCAGTCTTGACTCCACTTGTAGTAGAATAGTAAACATATGGACCATTCTGAGTGATTGACCGAATTTTCATGTCATGATCTATGATGAACATCTTCATCAATGCTTCCAGTTCACAAAGTTATCAACACATAACAGTTGAGGTCTGTTGGATGCTCTTCCCTATGAAAATCCTCTATCACATACATTACTCGTTGTCACAAGATGGTTAGATCCTTACAGTGACGCAAGCTCTGATATCAATTGAAAGTTGTGGAATGAATGTATAAACAAGATCAGAATATACTAGATAGGGGGTTGAATAGAGTATGCAAACTTTCTCTAAAAATGAGATTTTGAAACTATAACATGGAGAAGAGATAGAATCTCAAATCTTTTGACACGTTCAAGTGAGCCTGAGATAGTTGAAAACAGTCTCGAGCTTCAAAACTTTGAAGTCAGAAATTCACCAAAGCTTTGGAGCTTCTTGTAGAGCAATGTATGAACATAATGAAATGCTGATGTAAAACAGATGAACACAGTGAATTGGTACGAAGTTCAGCCACCAATTGGCCTACTCTCCGCCTGAGGGATACTATCCCTCTAGGATTTGAACAAATTCTTATTAATGAAAGACTTAGACCTAGATCTCAAGCCTAAGTGAACTTCCACACAGTTATGAAACTTGTGGTTGCAAACCTATCTAGTTCCTGCTACAATCTAATGAAATAATAATAATATCTTGTTGTTCACTTGAATAACTAATTTCTAACCATTGGTGAGGTTAAGAAATCCATATGAATTATACAATGGAAGCAAAGGAAAGAAAAACATTGTAAACAGATAAGCAGTTAAGCTCCTGGAAGTGTTCTTCAGATCTGGAATGATTGATCTTCTGCAATGTTGAATCCTTGAATGAGTGAAGAGTTGATTGATGATCTCCCCCAAAAAAATTCGTTTCAGTTGTATGTAGATCAGTCTCTCTTCATGCTTGAAATTCAAATACAGTCTTATAACAAATAGAAACAACAACTTGATAGATTTTAGGAACAAACTTCCTATAAATCCTCAACCCCTAACTGCTTCTTTCAACAGCTATGTTTGAATTGCGGATTTGATTTTGTTATGCAGGTTTGACCAACGACCATCCTTGAAAAACTTAATCACAAGACCAAATCCAGTCCAGACAAAATAACCTAAATATAATGTCATGTTTGCAGGCCATTTAAAACCAAATGCATAGCTATACTCTGAGTATACTCAATAAATATCTATACCATAATAATAATCAAGATTAAGAAAATAACTTAGAATAGTTCAATGATCAAGCATAAAGCTTTATATAACACCCTACAATAAGAATTTGTTAGCCCGAATGTCACAGATACAAGTTCAAGAGCAACCTCCAAAGCTTTGGAGCTTTGGTTGCATTTCAAAGCTTTAGCCAACGAACAAGTATTCCTTAAGATATATCTTCATGCATCCATACCTATCATCATTAGCACAATATAAAAGTTCAAGAATGTTTGTTAGACAATATCAATACAGACTTAAGCATTCAAACCAATCCTGTATAAGTCCTGCAAAACAGAAACTGTTAGCAGGAATGTAAGTACTGAAAGCTTCAAAGCTTTGGAGCTTTGAACAAGTCTCTATAAATAAGCGTCTGTCTTTCAACATCTTCACAGTAAAAATACCCCCTGAGTTTATACAATTTATTGATACAAAGGGATTAAATTAACAATGATAGGTTTTAACTAATTTAATTTTCATTGCGACATACTCGCTTGTTGCCTTTATCACAACCCAATTAAAAAAACTGCCCATGCACCGAAATCCAAACACGAGTTACACAAATGCATAAATTTGCTTAAATCCAAAATCAACTCTTGATAACTCGGATTTTTATATAAAAAAAGTATATTACATAAATGTTTCGCATCAACAACTGAGATTCACCGTCCTGCTCCACCATATGTTATACTTCAAGAGTTAGACAAGAAGAATTTAAATAATAGAACAGTGTTATAAATTGGAAAAAATAATATTCCTACACAGCTCACTCTAAAGAGTCAATACTAGCCTAGTAAAAAACACTGAAGTAGACGTAATGTCATCACCACTAATACTGAGGTTCCTTCAACTCCTTGAACCTTATCCAAAAAGACCAAAAATCTACCTGCAAACATTAATATACAGAATAAGAAGATAGTGGCTTGGTTTAACAACATTAGCAAGTGTAAATACTAAATGTGTTTCAATTGTAAACTACCAAACAGACAATGAGTCTGTTACCTAAAGACAAACTTCACTTATCAGGGGGTAATATTACGTAGTTATGAAATTTTTGTGTATCATATTTATAGAAGGCTCAATAGTTACATCAGCACCAAACACCTGAAAATAATATGGATCAAACATTACTTTAACCAAATAAATACTGAATAAACAAGTCATTTATCGTCAGGAATCTAATATATCCAGACCGTCCTACATAATTTCTTATTTGAACCACGCACATATTCTATTTCTATGTTCTTAATCATTCAACCGGGCATGTTTGCTCATATAACAATCATACAACCAGAAAATAAAATTATTTGTATTACAAAAACCTCCTCATTCATATATGCATCTTGTGAGTATTTGACTCTGATTCTAAATAATGCCATAAGTTTCATGTTCCTTCACACCCAACTTCTTTTTTTACACAAACACAAGAATATTAAATAGATTAAGGAAAATGAGGAAGCAACTTTCGAGTAGGAAGTATAGGATGGAATCAACAGAGTGAGTACAAACATTCAATGGAATTGAAAGTGAAGGGTGTACAATAGGTATAAATACATGATCAATACTCTAGAAGGGGGGGTTTGAATAGAGTATGCAGTCTTTTGCTAAACTATGCAAGAGTACTAGTTTCAAAAGATTTGTAAAGAGATTCAAGGCCTTAAAATGGATTTCAAGCCCTTGGAATGAAAACAGTTTAGTATAAAGAGAAAAATTCTATTTCAAGGCCTTGAAATGAGTTTCAAACCCTTGAAATGAATATATTTGAATGCAGCAAATAAACTAAGTATGTAACTAGAACGTAAATGCAAGAGACACAAGATATATCGAGTTCAGTCCATTTGGACCTACGTCTCTACCTCAGGGATCTTCTCCCTGTAGGTTTTTCAACTCAATTCTTATTAATCAACAACTAAGTCGTTGATCTCAAGCACATAGAGATAACTTACTCTGTTACAGATTGTGGTTCTCACTAATCTATCTAGTATCTGCTCTAGCTATTTGATTAACTAAGAATTCTCTATTGTTCACCTTGAAAAATCCTTGAGAATGTAAAAAAGAGTGGTATGTAAAATATATACAAATAAAGTTTAGAACAGAAGAACACAAGAGATGAAACTGCTGTGAGAGTGCAGTGTTCTTCTGAGAGTTGGACTGAGATTTTGATTTGCCGCTTTGTTGCTTGACAATCCTTAAATTGTTTGAGGGTGTCTCTAGATTTTTGCCCATTGAGTTGTTGTATCAAATGCCTCAAACTGATATCTTTATATACAGCTCATTTGATCTACAAATCTTCAAGAATTTCAGCAACAAACTTTCCTATTTTGTAGGCAACAACTTTGACTTCTCTAACAGTCTAATTCTAACAGATAGTTGCACAGGATATTCAGAGATATAGATCTGATCTTGTCCATAAACATGTTGAGAAGCTATTAGGATCAATAGATTGATTGCAGAATCAAATCAACCCAGAAATTCCTTTCCTGCAAAACTCAGGTTAGGAAATATATCCTGCGGAATAGGAAATAAACATTCCCTGCAAAACTGATTCAAACATATGGATTAGATGTTGTGAAACACATCAAAAGGCATTGTCTTTCATGATAATAGATAAAGCACAGGGGTTTAGGAGTTCAAACAGAAACTCCCCTAAGATCAAACTCATAAGTCTCAGTTAGTTTCAAGATATTTGAAAGCTGTTTCAAGGACTTGAAATAGATTGGCTATTTAAAGTCTTTGAAACATTGAAACTGCATTGAGCTTACAGAAACTATTGTACGAATTATTTGCTTAAGACTATCACAAAAGATATTATTTTGACCAAACATTAGATGCCAAACAGTGAACAACTCATACAATCAAGTACTTCCTCTGTTTCTTCTCTTTTTTCCAACTTTGAATTTTACGACTATTCATCGGATCGCTTTGATCCGATGATTTGAATAGCAATACGATGTAAGTTTTTGGTAATTTTTTCACATTGTTGTAAAGTAAACTGTACTCTACAACACCATAAAAAATTACTAAAAATGTGCATCGTTTTGCAATCCAAATCACCGGGTCAAAATGACATGATTATGGATGAAAAATTCAAAACTGGAAGAAAAAGAAGAAATAGACCAAGTAAAAGGGACGTCCTAACTTAGAGCCAAGAAATTGATTGGTATACAACCAACTACCACTCCATCTCTACTCTTTGTTCACAATTACTTTTTTGGTACGTCTCTCCTCTTTGTTCCCATTCCTATTTTTGATAACCTTAAAAAATCCAATTGTCCAATTTACCCTCATGAATAAATTGACCCATTTTTTTACCTCATTTTGTAAACCCACCCTACCTTTATCCTCTCACCAGACACAAACTCTCACCACATATTATAGAGAGAACTAGCTTACAACCCGTGTGATGCACGGAGATATAATGCTTCATCATATTATAATAATATAATTATCTATAATTTTAAATTGTTTTAGAACGTCAATTATTTTTTTATTATTAATTTATGATATGTCTGTGTGAATTTAATTATTGATTTTCATACAAAGTTGTCAATGTATTAAAATATTCTTCTTCCCATTTCTTAATTTGTCCAGGCAAATATGTATAACATTCCATTTTTTTTAGTTGGTTTTGGAAATATACCATTGACATTTTATGTAACATCACATATTCTGAAATATTGTTTTGAGTTCCTATGCACACCATTGTCGTCCTCATACACGACTGGCTTTTAAAATTCATTTGAAAATCCAAACTCATAATAACTATTATTGATATATAGACGGAGAAATATCATAGTAAGAACTAAATGTATGCGAATAATATCTGAACTTTTTGTCATGCACATGATAATCAAGAACAGGGCCGTGAATGAGGCACAATGCCCTTATGAAAAAATCTGTCACCTAGAAGCTTGAGTGTCATTCTTTTTCTTCCTCACATTTTTTTTAATCTTCCTCGCATCATTCTACTGTTTAGAAATGTTTAGCATGGGGAAGCTTCATTCGAGGGGCCACTTCAGTGTTTATCAATGTAACTGCAATATGAGAAATTTTGGAATCAATTCCCCAACTAAGTGCAATAAGTACTGATAACCTATTTTTTTTTCCTTTTTTCTCGATTGATACTCGTGAACTTGCATGTAGTCTGTTTGTTACTTGTAGAAAAAAGAAAATTAATATACTTGCAATGAGTACTCATAACTTCATTTTTTTTCTTTTTTCTCGATTGATGCTCGTGAACTTGCATGTAGTCTATCCATTACTGGTAGAAGAAAGAAAATGAATATAAGAAAATAACTAAGAAAATTTACCTCCATTTTCAAGATTTGTAGAGGGTTTAGACCTCCAAACCTCTAATTCCATCACTCACAAAGATCAAAATTCTAGAAGCAAAATAACATATGTTAGCTTGGATAGTTATAATAGAACAAAGTTATACATTTGACGAACTATAAAGAGATGAACAATCGATTCCAGGTTGTCATATATATAAATGTTTTAGTTCTAGTAAAGTTGTAATTTTAGTTCAGGATAGTCAATGCGGATATTCAATTTACATGTTAAAAGTTCAAAATTAATTGATTTGCTTCATTTTGTTTGACTAATTGAATTTACCCATACTATGAATCATTAAATTTTGAGTTCAATTCATGATATCATTTCCTTCCAATAATAGTTTCCATGTAGAATTTTATTTTTTTTGTATGAAAGTGTTTATATTTCAATTCTTTCGGGTATATGTTTCAAAAAAAAGTTATGTTGGTGTGATTGATAAACAGTTCCATAGATGGAAAAAATCACTTCAGTTAAGTTGGAAAGCTCTTATTTTAAAAAATTAATTTCCAATTCGTTGGTGTAACTGATTTTCACTCCGTGGATGGAATTATTATATACAATTTCACTAACATTGTTGATTTCCTGTTTTTATACTAACTCTTTTTTCTATTTAATTCCGATTAAAATCATGTTAGACAATGAGCAATCCGTTTGACATTCCTATTTTGGACTGAATTACAAATCATTTTCAATTACTTGATTTCTATGTTGGAAGCCGTTCTTTTTTCTCCTTTTTTATTATTTTTTTTTTTTTAGGAAGGAAGCCGTTCTCTTTTTTTTTTTTTTTTTTTTTTTTTTTTTTGACAAAACCAACTTTTATTGAAAAGAACTACACGTCTGCCTTATCTAGAAACCACGCGGTTTCATTAATATGCCACCTGTACTCTTCTTCGAGACACTTCCCCCGTTGTGCGAGGCGGTGAGCTGTGCAGTTGTTCTCCCGAGACACCCATTTCCATCTTATCTTCTTGAAACTCTTCACTTTCTCTCTGATGCTTTGACAAATCTCATTCACTCTCGTTCTATCTTCACCCTGTTGAAGATCGGAGCCTGAGATTTGATTCAACAAATTTTGTGAATCACCTTCGACCTCAAGAGACTCGATCTTGAGTTCAATTGCAAGATCTATGCCTCTTTCTAGAGCCATCGCTTCAGCTTCTTTGGCTCGGTTATCCCATCTGAGCTTTGTTGCCACTGCCGCCTGAACCTCACCGTGATGATCAAAGATGACGGCACCGACGCCGGCGATCCTCTGGATGTAAGACCAGGCGCCATCGAACTGGAGTTTTGAAGGCGGCTCCTCCCATGGGTCGTCTTCAGCCGGTTCGACCGTGCGATCTGAGTGAGCACTGTCCCTCCCTTCTAGCTGGGTTGGATCCAGGTAGCTTTCTGCTTTTAAAATCATTTGAATCGTTGAAAAAGGGGTACCATTGAAGATACAGTTGTTGCGATTGTTCCAAATGATCCATAGACCGACACAAAATAATCTTCTCTCTTCCAAATCAAAGTTCTCGAACAAAGTACGGAACCAGTTACTCCCTGGGATCATTGCATGCAATCTTTGTCTTGATTCAGGTTTCAGAAACTGGTTCCAGAAGGTTTGAGCTTTGTCACAGACGAGTAGAACATGCCTTGCATTCTCGTCCTTGTTGCAAAATGGGCACTTGCTGTCAACCTTGAGTCCTCTAGAGATTAATCTATCTTTTGTCGGAAGAATATCTCTATAGATTCGCCAACAAAAGAACAAAATTTTTCGTGGAATTTTCAACTTCCACAGATCTTTCGACCATCTATGAGGTGAAGCTGAACATTCTGGTTTTGAGCAATCCCTCTCTGTGTTCATAATTGCTTGATATCCAGATTTCACTGAATAACACCCATTATCCTCATGAGCCCAAATCCACAGATCTGGCTTTGGCTCGGCTGGGATTGGGACTTTGAGCACTTCAATAACATCTTCCCGTAGCAATGTTTGTTGAAGTTTAACTGTGTTCCACTCCCTTGCATCACTTAGCATGTATTGATGAACCAGTTTGTCCCCATTTGCAGGTTCTTGAGTAAAGACCCTAAAGGTTGGTGGACGAAAAAGCCAGGGGTCCTTAAAAAGATTCGTTGAGATACCATCGCCAATTTTCCGTCGTAATCCTTTCTTGAGATCTTGTAGGCCGGCATGAATTGATCTCCACGCGTAAGAAGGTACAGATCCCAACTTTGCTTCAGTTAGCTCATCGTGCAGATAGTACTTCCCTTTCAGAATTCTGGCTACTAGACTTTGCGGATTGATTAGCAATCTCCAACTTTGCTTTGCAAGAAGTGCTCTGTTAAAATTTTGTATATCTTTGAAGCCGATTCCCCCTTCCTCTCTGCTACGCTTGACTTTATCCCACGCTAGCCAATTTATCCCATTCTTTTCCTCGTTGCCCCACCAAAATTGCCTCATCATTTGCTCGATCTGTTGGCAGGTCCCTGTTGGTAAAAGAAAGCAAGACATGGCGTAGTTTGGGATAGCTTGTACGACTGCCTTCAGAAGCACTTCTTTACCCGCAACAGATAAGTGCTTCTCCTTCCATCCTTTCAATTTGCTTCGAATTCTGTCAAGGATATAGTTGAAGGTGTGTTTCTTATTTTTACCTATCGTTGTAGGCAGGCCCAGGTAGCGTTCATGATTCTCCACTGCTTGTACTCCACATGCTGCACTAATGGAAGTCTTGGTTTCCTCCGATACATTTGCCGAGAAGAGAGCTGCCGATTTAGCAAGATTTATCTTTTGTCCCGAAGCATTTTCATAATTTGTAATAACTTGTAAAAGTTTTGTAATATCTTGCTGTCTAGCTCGTGTAAAGAATATGCTGTCATCAGCAAAGAAAAGATGTGAAATTACCGGGCCTGATCGAGACGCCTTGACCCCCGAGAGTTCACCACTTGCCACAGCTGCTGTTAGTGATCTTGAGAGCCCTTCACTGCAAAGCAAGAAAAGATACGGAGACAACGGACATCCCTGCCGCAATCCACGTTCAGGTATAATCTCTCCTCCCAACGCTCCATTCAAGTTAAACTGATATTTAACCGAAGAGATACATCGATAAACAATGCTGATAATATTTGGGCCAAAACCCAGTTTAATCATCATAGAGGTCAGGAAACTCCATTCCACTCTATCGTACGCTTTCGACATATCTACTTTGAGCGCAATAAAGCCTCTTTGTCCTTTAACTCTGGTCCTCATGGTGTGCATAAGTTCGAAAGCTGCAAGAATATTGTCCGTAATTTGCCTTCCTGGCACGAAGGCGCTTTGAGTTTCACCAATTATAGAACCCAAATAAGGCTTAATCCTATTAGCAACCGTCTTCGCTATGATTTTGTAGACCGTAGTACAAAGACTAATTGGTCTAAAATCAGCCGGAGTACGGGTTTGCTTGACTTTAGGAATTAGCGTTATAATGGTTTCGTTAAGCTCTGCCAGATCAGCACCATTATTGAGAATGTCTAAACATTTCGACACAACTTCATCACCAACTGTTTGCCAAAACTTTTGGAAAAAAAGGGCAGGGAAACCATCCTTGCCTGGTGCTTTCAAAGGGTGCATACCCTTGAGAGCATTTAAAATTTCGTCAGAAGTGAAAACAGCATCCATCGCCAATCTGTTTTCCTTAGAGATAACAACTTCAACTGTATTTGTGATCTTAGCAATTGTTTCTGTAGAGGGATTATCAGACTTGAAAACGGATCCAAAGTGATTTGTGAGTAGATGGATCATACCTGATTCGCTATTCACCCATACTCCATCTGCGTTTTGGAAATCGTGAATTTTATTTCTGGCTCTGCGTTGAGAAGCTTTTTTGTGAAAAAAACTCGTATTTCGATCTCCCTGTTGAAGCCAAGTAGCCCTGCTTCTTTGCTTCCAGAGGATTTCTTCCTGCTTTAGGACTTTGTTTAACTCATTCTGGATTTTTCGTTGCTCTTGAATTACCTGGTTACTTTGCTGCTGTTGCCACAATACTTGAAGCATTCCTTTCAATCTCGTAGCTTTGCTACGGACACTCCCAAATTCCGACTTGTCCCAAGTTTTAAGCGAGGCAGCCACGTCTTGTAAATTCTTGTATAGACTTTCGTGATCTTTCCAAGAGTTTTCGACTTGGGGGCGACAGTTTGGATGGGTCATCCAGCAGGCTTCAAAGAAGAATCTCTTTGGTTTTTTAGCCATTTTGGGACTCTTCTCGCAGGAGAGTAAAATACCCACGTGGTCAGAGTTTGTTAACACTCTGTGGTCCACCCGAGCATAGTTAAAACGTTCCTTCCACTCATCATTTGCTAAAGCTCTATCGAGCCGTTCTCTTATTATGCTTCCATCACTGTGGCGGTTTGACCAGGTGAAAGGGACTCCAAAGAATCCCAAGTCTGTTAAACCGCTACTATCCATGGCTTGGATAAATGGCTCAATTTGAGAGAACCTAACTTCACGTCCTCCTTCCTTCTCAGAAACGGAGGAGATAGCGTTGAAATCGCCGATTACGCACCAGCTACTTCCTGGGGAAGGTTGTAGTCTGTTGAGTAAGCTCCACGAATTATGCCTCTGGCTGGCATTCGGATCTCCATAGAAACCCGTAAGCAACCACTCCTTCTCACCTTTGTCATTACCAACCCAAGCAGAGATATGAAATCTGGAACTAGATACACTGTTGACCGCAAAAAGATTAGACCACAACAACGATATTCCTCCACTATACCCCACACTACTGACGTGGTGGCCATTCTGGAAGTTGAGACGTCGTTGTATTTGTTCCATCCTTTTTTCATCAAGCCGTGTTTCAATAAGAAAAACAAAATCGGGAGATTGACTCTTCACTTCATCTTGAAGAGTTAGGAACGTGTCCGGATTCCCGAGTCCTCGCACGTTCCAACTTAAGATTTTCATTGCGAGTGGCAGTGCTGCTTAGCAGCCACTGCCGGATCAATCTCATTGCTTTCATCTCCTTCTCCCCTTATATCTGCCATATCACTATCTGCCAGGGGAATAACAGATAGTGTATTAAGATCAAGTTGTCTCCCTCTTTTGTGAATCTCCACCTCACTGGTTTTGTTCGCAATAGGGCTAAACACTGTATCAGATTCCTTTCGTTTGGAATTGCTTGAGTCT
The DNA here is from genome assembly GCA_023055425.1 of Linanthus parryae. Classification (NCBI taxonomy): domain Eukaryota; kingdom Viridiplantae; phylum Streptophyta; class Magnoliopsida; order Ericales; family Polemoniaceae; genus Linanthus; species Linanthus parryae. Next base: position 24,477,434 of record JALGPY010000011.1, on the reverse strand, counting down.
GCTACTCCACTTGCACTCTTTGCTCTAGCTTGATCCTTGAGGTTCTTCCCCGTCTTCTGCACAGACTGGTTTAGCTCTTGGATTCTGTCCCGGATTGTGAAAATCCCTCCTGCTTGATCAGTGGCTTTCACAATAGCACCGTTATCTGGTGTTGTTCTTTGCTTGCTTCGTGGTCCTCGCTTTAAGATGTTTACCCCACCGAACTTTTTGATCGCTTTATCAAGTCCGAAAGGGTCGTCACTGGTCTGGCCCTGGTTACTGCTTGGTTTGCTGAGCGAGGACTGTGGAGTTGTCGAAGGTATTGCTAGTTGCATATTGTTCCCCAAATCCTTCCTGGGAGGTTCTGGCAGTGTTATCTGCAAAGCATGATCCGTCTGCGCAACATCATCCCCTACCTCCGTGCTGGCCTGTGGTTCAGACTGCGATTCGGCATTAAACTCTTTTGTCTTCTTCTTCTTTGGGTGGCACAACAGCCAATCACCATAGCCCGGTTCTAGTCCTGCTTGTTCGATTTTTGAGATGTTCTCGCATTCCTCCCCTTCGTGTGTTATGTAGCCGCACCATTGACATAGTGATGGGAGTCTCTCAAACTTGAAGTCGAGCCATATGATCTCTTTTTTCCCCTGGATGTGCACTCCCCTTGGTAGTGGTTCGTTTATTGGAAAACGCCCCCTAACCCTGATGTAGTTTACTCCTTCTTCACTTTCGATTTTGCAATCAGTGTGAACCGCCTCTCCAACCAGATCTATAACTCTTCTTCCCGTCTCCGGCTTCATTATTTGGATTGGGATATTACTGATTTGAACCCACAACTCAACATGATTAATTACAACCCCTTGCAGTGGATCGCCCAATCTCCAGGGTTTGAAGAGTAAAACTTTACCATTGAAAATCCACGGCCCTCCCGATGCCACTCGATCAAGGCTTTGTTTATCCGGGAACACAAATAAGTATGTATTTTAATCAACCTCGATGATGTTAATCTCCGTACCTCGATTCCATATGCGTCTCAATGTAGAACGCATCACCTTCGTGTTGATTTGTTGGTCTGCCACGAACACCCCAATCAAGCAAAACAGGAAGTCCTTTTCCCCTTGATCCCAATAGTCGTCGTCTAATACCAAGATCTGCTGCTCCTTGTCTGTGAACTCCGACGCCTGTTTCCCGCTCTCCATCGCCGCCGATCGTCGAACTAGGGTTTCACTGGGTACCCCGAGAATGTCGGAGCAAAACTAGAGAACTAAAAAACTCTTGTAGAATTAGTGCCGTTCTCTTTTCAATTGCTTGACATCAATACATTATTTTTTTATGTATTATAGTAACGGGATCAAGATGAATAGTATGTATATTGGGTAAGAAATTAATTATTAGTTGACGCCACGTGGCAAATCCTGAGACAAATTGAAGAAGACATTCTCAAACTGTATATATAGATGAGAGAGAGAGGAAACAGAACGACTCCTCTTCTTCTCCCGCGAGAGAAGTCCTCCCTCAAACGGCGCTGGTGAGAGACCACCTCTGTGGACAACAAGGACGCCGGCGGGGAGGCGTTGTCGGACGGAAGCGAAGTAGGCGACGACGGTAGTGGTTGTGGCATCTCCGATCTGGCGGCGGTTATGGCGGTCGAAGACGCCGACTAGGGTGTCGATGGCGATGGCGGTCGAAGACGCTGACGAGAGATCGTTGACCGACGGATTCGGCTCCGATCAGGGGCATTGAGGCGAAGAGAACGTCGATTTCTTGTAGGCGGCTTTATGGTTTAGTAGCTTCTTTGCTGGTTGTGTATTTGGTGGTGTTGATGGTGGCGGTGGTGGGCTGTGGGCTGGTGAAGCTGATGATGGTTGGTGTTTTGTGGCTCTGAACCAAAATAAGAGATAGGTTGGGGAGGAGAGAGAGAGGAGAGGACAAAAATGATAATTTAGTGAGATGTTGGGGGTATTTCTGTCCAACTGCCGCCCCTTTTAATCATTGTGCCAAGTTTTGATGGGAACCAAAAGGAGAGACATACAGGTAGTACTTTAGAGATTTATGACGAAGGAATTATAGAAGGATGAGATGTTGCTACTCAGAAACTAATGTCTGAAATTCTAAACTTCACAATTTCCCTCAGTATTAGGAGTGTTAAATCTTTGTATAAGGACTTATTTCTCGGTCTTTGAGCCCCTCATTCATAGTTTTAAAAAACGGACCGGCCGGTCGGACCGGTGAACCGGCCAGTGATCGGTTCGGTTCGTATGTTAGACCGGAAATGCAAGAACCGGTCAAACCCGGTCAAAAACTGGCCGGTTTTGAGGTCCAACCGGTGAACCGGTCGGGTTAAAACCGGCCCGTTTTCAATTAATTGAAAAAAAAAATATTGTCAGAACAGATCAGATGTAAGTTATGGTCGATTCAAAATTAACTTTGATGCTGCTATATCGTCAGATAGAATGATTGCATGTGGCGGTTGTGTGATGAGGAATCACTCCGGCGACTTTGTTCTCGGGTGCGCATTCCCTGTACCTTATTCGGAGGATTCTACTATTGCAGGAGCTTGGATCTTGAGGGAATCGATTAATCTTACTCGCCGTTTGGATCTCCCTGCGATAGACTTCGAATGGGATTCTGAATCGCCATCCACAGTACCATGGGTGAGAGAAGAAAATAATGGTTTTTTAAAGCATAAGATTTCTTCAAGATATGGTTAACAGGTGAAGACAGCTGTGGAGACATATATCACATCACAAAGACGAAAATGTCCCTGCTCAATCTGTAGTAGAGACGAATGGTTAAGAAGAAAGGACGCTCAATTTCTCTAGGGTTCATAAGATAGGTGTTGGGGTAAAGGTCAAAGGGGGATGATTTAAAAAGAAAACTTGTGTACCCTTTTCACTAAATGACTTCACATTTATTTTATTTTCTTTGTCCCCTGTTGAATAAATGACTTCAAATTTTATTTTCCCTCTTTCAAGCAATTTTTTTCGAGGGGACTTCTTTCAAACAATTTGGTAATGCTGCAATATTTTAAGCTTCCAAAATGTATACAATTTTACGTTTGAAAATTGTGTTAGTCACTAGAATAACACAATTGTCGACTACTACTGTTATTATAGGAGGCAAGAAAATTCAGAGTGTTTAGTGCCCGACTAATTTTTTTTTTGAGAATACATAAATTGTTACCAGGCCGACAAGTGACAACACATACATCGACAAATGTAAAATATTGTAGATGTATCATATAATTAGTTACAAAAAATTGTTTGTCGACAAAGAAATTGTTAAGAAAGGTCACAAATTTTGTAGTGCACTTGAACCTCCCCAGTCGGAGCCTGTGCAACCGTCGCTACCAGCCCAAATCAATGAGGAAGAATCACTACGAAAACCGGAGCACGATGAATTCGAGCCAACCCCACATCTGCAATTGAAGCAACCAATAACCCCAGCGAACCCGCCCTCCAACCGTTGATGGTCTTCGTGCGCTCCGCCAACCACCGGCAGAGCCGCCACCGCTGTCCAAGACGTCCTTCAACTGCAACAATCGACGAGTCCGCCTCCTTTGGGTTTTCTTCACCAGGTTGTGGCTAGGGCATCCTAAAATGGGTTTTTTGGGCCATGCCATTTATGAGATTGGGTTTCATTTTTAAGTGGGTCTGATTATAAAATTGGGCTACAATCAAAGGGGTCTCATAATGGGCCTAATTCGGGTGTGGGTTACCCAAAAAAGGTTGGTCAGCCTAAAATCTTTGAATTTGGACTCTATAATGGGATTCTCAAGAATTTTTGCAGCTAATTTGATCCTGACATGAATACTAATGATTTTCAACATCCACCTTAAGGGTGAGGTGGTTTTCAAGGGTGGGAGAGTTATACACGTCACGTATCAATTATTAAGTATTTACTTATTAAATTAGTTATTTAATTAATAATACGGCTTGGCCCGTAAAATAAGCCCGTAGTGGTAGGTTAGTTATTTCATTAATCTTTTTATGCGTTGCAATATCTCCTCATTATTAAAGGACAAAAAAAATATAATTTCTCTCAACTCTAATCTCTCCCTACTGATCTGTCTCCCGAGTCTCTCTCTCTCCCTTTATTTTCAGTATTTTATTATGTTGATACGTTTACTCGTATCAATTATGTTATTTTAATACGTTTAATCCTATCAATTGTTATTTTGATACGTTTAATCGTATGATTTTTTGTTATAATTTTTATATGTTTCACCCTAATCTCTCAATGAAAGCACAAATTGATACGTATCAAAATAACAACATAATGAAAATAAAGGTAGAGAGAGAGAGAGACTAGGGAGATAGAGTAGTGAGAGATTAGGGTTGAGAGATATTGATCTTTTTTCCTTTAATAATAAATAAGCTAACATAACTTAACCATGCGGGCTTATTCTACGGTCCAAGCCGTATTATTAAATAAATAAATAACTTAATAAATAAATACTAAATAATTAAAACGTGACCCGTATCATATAGATATAGATACATATACAGATATAGGTATAGATGTAGATATAAATATAGATATAGATATAGATATAGATATGAGATGTTGCCTATTATTTTATTCATCATTTTAGCTCATGAATGGAATACATTGTTAGTGTATCAAAGAGTTGAAAGGTATGAAGGGAAAATTGTGGTTGTACAATTTTTGTATTAGCGAAAATTCTTTCTCGCCTGTGCATGTAGGCAGCTTTCCAAAGATTGTTAAATTCGTGTTTTTATTTTTCTTGTTCTCCTATATTGTGTATTCGTTAAATGATCGCGATCGATTTTCCGTTGTGCGAAATTTTGACGTTATAAATCCCAACAGTATTGGTTCTCATGATTCCCGTGGTGCATTTTGCATGGATGGACGACTGAAAGATAGCTGCTTCGAAGATAGTGTCGGTACACACACACACACACGCTAACAATATTTTAAAGACAAACACACACAGCCAAGATTCATGCAGGACAAACCCCACAAAAATTGAAATAATTGCAAGTTGGCATCTTGATATGTATGCATTCAAGTTAGGAGACCCTAGCTCTTACTATGTTGGATCTAACCACTATGGATAAAATATCATATAAATTAGTATATAAAAGAACCCATCCCCAGGGCCAGATATCACATCTCTTCACTTACGTACAATTAAATTGACTGCTAAGAAAAAGGATGGGTTTGAGTGGTAAAATCGTGAGGACAGTAGATATCATATCTGATGGAGATAACCTCTATGTTAAATGTTGAAGAGACCCGGCGAATATTTACTTGCATCTCTCTAGCTTTCTTGCTCTGACTTGGTTTCCGTGCCTCGGCATTGACCTTTCCTCGTGAAAGGTCAATGTTTTCCCAAAACTCCCAACTTGCCGGCAACGATGTTACCGGAATGGAAGACGACGAAAAGGAATCCGAACAAGATACATTCACAGGCCCTCAAAGTTCAAATGATGAAGGCGGAAGCAAGAAATCAAAGCAGATTCATGAAGAATCAAATCCCCTTGAAACATCATCACAACCTTCTCTGGATCTTGGAGAAAAACTAAAAAATCTCTTGATTGAAAATCAAGAAAGAAAGGCGATGGAAAAATTTCCAGTTTACACATCATCCTTCAAAGATGCGCTCCAAAAAGCCATCAAATCAAAAGGATTTTTCTCCGATAAAGCCTACAATTTTGATGATCTCCACACTGAGACTATGGAGGATGATTCAGATCTGGAAGAGGAGGAACCAGAAGAAGAAATAACAGAGGAACTGAAAGCCATCCCTGAAGCTAAGTTCGAACCCAGATTCAAAAGATACCTCAAGGACAAATGGAAAGACTGCCTCATAATCAAGTTGTTGGGAAAAACCATTGGTTACAAATTCCTTTGTCAGCAAGCTCCACGTCTTTGGGGGTTGAAAGACGATTTTGATGCTGTCGAACTTGATTCAAATTTCTTCCTCTTCAAATTTGAATCCAGAGAAGACTATAACAGAGTGTATGGTGGAGGACCATGGACGATCCTCGACCACTATCTTACCGTTAGGAAATGGGTGCCTAATTTCATTCCATCGGAAGCCTCCGAAATCTCGACCTCTGTCTGGGCGAGATTGCCTAGGCTTCCCCATGAACATTTCAATGAAGAATCGCTCAAGACCATTGGCAAAATTATAGGAAAACCCCTCAAATCGGACGTGAACTCGCTGGCCGGAATCAGAGGCAAATTCGCCAGAATATGTGTGGAAGTTAATCTCAGCGAACCCCTCGTTCCCCGTTATCGCATTGGCCGGAAAGTTCTTACCGTTGAATATGAATCGATTCACCTTCTCTGCTTCAATTGTGGAAGAATCAATCATAGAAAGGAGTTTTGCCCTCACATGAACAACAAAGGATCCGATTCTGAGAAGACAAGGACCACCTCTACCGAGAAACAACCGGAAAAAGCTCCGACCAGCCCAAAGGATACCGGAAACGGTAACCTGCAACAAGAAGACAAAACCAACGGCAACATCCGTGCTGATGTGACGAAAGAACAGAGACCAGAGGAAGCCAACCCTCCTCAGAAGCCGACCCGAAAAGATGACCCGCTTTCTAATGGGTTTGGAATCTGGAACATGGCCCAAAAGAAAGTTTGGAGGAAGCCCAACCAAAACTCCGGCCCAAAGAATAACAATGAAATGGGGGGAAACAAACCCAAAGAGGGAAAGCCAAATCCAAAAGAAGGAAAGCCCAAGGGAAATGATCAAAACAAAAACAAGTATTCTGTTCTGGGGCGAGTTGATTTTGAAGAAAAATTGAAGGACCAAACTACAAAAACTAAGGTCAGCTCGAGGGAACCAGGTAACAGCTCCAAAAGTTACGAGGCCAATAATCGAAAGGAAAAAAGAGAAAGGACCGAAGACCAATTTCGTTTCAATCCCAACCTCAACTACCAGATGGGCAAGAACAATAGCCAGCCGTTGGATAAAGAAGAGAACAAATCGCACGGCTATAGAAATAAAGGTAAAGACAAGAATTATCACCAGCCACTTGATTCTAACCCTAAGGCCAACCCTTTCGGCGGAGATCTCTTCTCTGCTCTCAATCACAAACCCCAATCCCACACGCCGCTCTTCACTGATCCTTCTACCATCTTCGGACGCTCTCCTCCTGAAGATGGACACAACAGGGGAATTGGGGGAAACTTGGATCTCCCGTTTGCAACCAGAGGGCCTGGATATGAATCTGACATGGTACAAGAAAAACCCGAGACTAGCAGTGATTCCAGGATTCATCAAGGAAGTGGTACTCTCTACCTCGGCGAAGGGGATCCCGGGGGAAGAGGGATACAAATCGAAAGCCCTCATCTCAGCACTGAAGATATGGTCGAAGAACATGGAATATGTATTGAACCTCTCGGACAAGATCCCATTAGAGGATCTAGTTACGAACAATGATTTCCTGTCCATGAAGATGCTTTTCTGGAATTGTCGGGGCACAGGCAACGACGACTTCAAAAGAAATTTCACTGATTTAGTGAGAGAACACAAACCAGAAGTGATTTCCCTTCTGGAAACAAAGGTTAGTCTCAACTCCATGGGAGATTTCTTCCAAAATTTGGGTTTCACTGAGTCAGTCCACTCTGACCCCGTTGGACGGGCTGGAGGCATTTGGATCCTTTGGAACCCTTCACAAGTTACTATTGAAGAAGATCAAATTACAAATCAGTGTATTCATGTGGTGGTCAAGAGAAATGGTTTCGAAAATTGGCTCCTCTCGGCAGTGTACGCCAGCCCTCAACCTTCTAACAGAGACTTTCTTTGGGAGAATCTCCAAGAAGTTGCTAATGGCAAAACCCTCCCCTGGCTTGTGGCCGGAGATTTCAACGATATCATGTTCAATTCCGAAAGAAGAGGGTTCAATCCGGTGAGAAATGATAACAGCAACCAAAAGTTTGTGGACCGCATCAACAATTGCAGACTCACTGATCTTGGTTGCTCTGGCCCCCAACTGACCTGGACCAACAACCGTCATGGCATGGCTAACACTATGAAGAGACTGGACCGAGCCCTTGCGGATGATGCCTGGATTACAACCTTCAACAACTATGAAGTCACAAATCTTCCTCGTACGTACTCTGACCACTCTCCCTTCATTGTGGAGACCCAAGGTACACAAAACCCTATCTTCACCCCTAAATTCTTTCGTTTTGAAGCTATGTGGGCTGAGCATGATAGTTACAAAGATCTTATTAACTGTATTTGGGGAAATACCAGAAACAGTAACTATCATACTAAAGCCAACATTACTGCTATTGAGTCTACTAAATGGAGCAAAAATTTCTTTGGAGACATCTATAGAAAGAAACGTTGGATTCTTGGAAGAATCAAAGGCATTCAAACAGCTCAATCTCTCAAGTACTCTCACAGCCTTTTCATGTTAGAGATTGAGCTTCTTAAAAACTATAATGACATCCTTAGGGATGAAGAGTTAATGTGGCTCCAAAGATCCAGAAGAAACTGGATCACCAAAGGGGAAAGGAACACCAGCTTTTTCCACCTCTCTGCCACCATTAAAAAGAACAAGAATAAAATTTTGTGCTTAAAAGATAACAACAACATTTGGGTGTATAACAAGAATTTGATCAAAGATGTGGTTCAATCCTATTTTACCGATCTCTTTAAGCATGATCTTTCCAATGTCATTGATAGAGATAACACTTGTGATAACAGTGTTTATAACACTCTGCTGGAACATGACAATGAAAGACTCATTGCTCATGTCACCCCTAAAGAAGTTCATGACATTATCAAGAGCATGAAAGCTTTGAAGGCCCCGGGGCATGATGGCTATCAGGCCTTTTTCTATCAAAAATTCTGGAATTATGTGGGCAATGATGTCACTAAAACCATTCAAAATGTGTTTAAAACTGGAAATATTCCCCTTGACATGAATAAAACTCTCTTAGTCCTTATTCCAAAAATTGATAAACCCATTAATATGACTCAGTTCAGACCTATTGGTTTGTGCACTGTGCTTTATAAAACGGTGGCTAAGATTGTAGTTGAAAGAATCAGACCTGCTCTTAATAGGATTGTTAGTCCCATGCAAAGTGGTTTCATTCCGGGGAGATGTACCACTGACAACATTATTATAGCCCAGGAAATTCTCCACACCTCTATGGGAAGAAAAGGAAAGAAGGGTGATGTGATTGTGAAAATCGATCTCGAAAAGGCCTACGACAAACTCTCATGGTCTTTCATTCATGACACTCTCATATGCTATGGTTTTAATAACAATACTATCAATCTTATTATGAATTGTGTCACATCTACAAATTTCTCTATCCTTTGGAATGGGGAAAGACTTGAAGAATTTAAACCCGAGAGGGGTCTTAGACAGGGAGACCCCATTTCCCCTCTGCTTTTTATTCTTTGTATTGACAGACTCTCCTGCATGATCCAAAACAAAGTCAATGAGGGTGTTTGGAAAGGAATTAAAATTTCCAACCGCAGCCCTAAATTTTCCCATGTTATGTTTGCGGATGATTTGATCCTTTTTTCAAAAGCTGAGTTTAACAGCTGTAAAATTATGATGGACACCATCAATGATTTCTGTGATGTTTCCGGACAGTCTATCAATTTCACCAAATCTAAGATGTTTGTTTCCCCTAACATTAATAGAAATGAAGCTAGAGAGCTTAGTAGCCAATGTGGTATCTCCCTCACCAAATCCCTTGGCATTTATCTCGGAGTCCCTCTCCTGGGTAAAAGAATCACCAAAAGTGACTTCTCTGATGTTATTGATAAATTCAACAAAAAACTTGCGGGCTGGAAAACTAGCAAGCTCTCTCTCCCAGGCAGAGTCACTCTTATTAATGCTGCTCTTAGCTCCCTCCCTACTTATAGAATGCAAACCTCCCTTTTCCCCAAGAATGTGTGCGATAAAATTGACCAAATCACTAGAAACTTTATATGGGGAGATACATGTGTTAAAAAGAAAATGCACCTCCTCAATTGGGATAGAGTGTGTACTCCAAAAAGTGAAGGGGGCCTTGGTATAAAAAAGGCTAGGAAACATAACAAAGCTCTTATTGCCAAATTGGGGTGGAAGTTAATTTGCAATGATAATTGTCCTTGGGTGGTTGCCTTGAAAGCCAAGTACCTCAAAAACTGTAATCTCAGTAATTGGCAAAACAAAGGCAGAGCCTCCCATCTTTGGAGAAGTGTTTTCAAATGTAAAAGCATCATTCAACTCAATACTAAATGGAAAATTGGAAATGGTCAAACCATTTCCTTTTGGCACGACTGGTGGTGTGGAGAAAAGCCTTTAAAACTCCTTGTTGACTCTAACACCCAATGTACTGATGTTAAAGTTGCTAACTTTATTTCTCCAGAGAAAACTTGGAGTTTGGGGGAGATTGAGGCCTCCCTTAACCCAATTATCACCAACACCATCAGGAACACTCACATTCCCCAAGCTTACACTGAAAATGATTCTTTGAAGTGGAATCTGGATGCCTCTGGTTTGTTCACTGTGGCCACTGCATATAAAAGTCTCAACTCTGGGAATAACTCCAATACCAACTGGGATTGGATTTGGAAACTCAAAACTGCTCAAAAGTTGAAAAGTTTCCTTTGGAAAATCTACCATGACATTATTCCTACCTCTTTTATGTGTCGGAAAAGAGGAATGGAAACTAGCGGTATGTGCACTCTCTGTAATTGCTATGTGGAAAGCTGTGAACATCTGTTCATGAAATGTTGTTGGACCACACAGGTTTGGAACATCATTGGAGGATTCTGTGGAGTTTACCCCCTCCATGCCAATCACTTTGTTGATTGGGTCACCTGCAACATGAAAAGGAATAACCTGGTTTTCCAGGAGCTCAAATGGAATGATATTTTCATTTGTACTATGTGGTACATCTGGATTTCTAGAAATGAAATTATTTTCAAAAAAAAGAAAGCTAACACTCATGAATGTGTCATGAGAGTTTTCAAATTTGCTACTGAAGTTAACCAAGCTTTTCAAAAGACTGGAATTAACTTAGTAGACAGTGCTGTGTCCCACTCTAATTGGATCCCTCCTGTCACAGGTAAACTCAAAATGAACACTGATGGAAGTTTCTTCCCTCAAAACGCCATGGCTGGGTTTGGTGGAGTTCTTAGAGATGCCGTGGGAACTCACATATTAAGTTTCAGTGGAAATACTGGCGAGACTCTCATCACAGATGCGGAGCTTTCTGGAATCTACAGAGGACTTGTGCTCATACATGCCTACAGATACAAAGATGTCACTCTTGAAACTGATTGTCTTGATGCTGAAAGAATGATAAATGATGAGAATTTTGTCAACAAAAACCCCCTTGTCCCGGATATCAAGAATCTCCTTACCCTCACTAACAGTGTGATCATCCACATTGACAGAGAAAGAAACAAGTGTGCGGATAAACTTGCAAGAATGGGAGCTTTTCAAATCCAAGACCTGCTGGTGTACAACTCGCCACCAGAGGACATCAAAGCCCTTCTTGTTGATGATATTGTTAGGATGAATGCATAACCTTTGTATGCATCACTTTTGTCTTTTGCGAGACTTTCTGGTTTTTTCTTTCTTGTCCTTTCTTTCCTTGGTGTACTGAACTTTTCCTTTCCGAAGTATAAAAAAAAAAAAATATCTGATGGAGATGTATTCCATGAGATATTCCGTGACAGACCACATCACATATCCGATATGTCTCCTGCTCGCATACAGGGTGTCGATCTTCACGAAGGTGACTGGGGAACCGTTGGATCTACCATTGTTTGGAATTTTACTCACGGTATGTCGTTCTCATCAGTTTTGTCTTACTTTTAGTGTACAATATCCTGTTCTAAAACATTGTAAGTAATTTATTCACATTCATGTCATGCGCCAACAGATGGAAAAGAGATGATTGCTAAGGATATTATCGAGGCAATAGATGAGGCTAATAAATCAGTGACCTTACGCAATGTTGGTGGAGAAATTGGTGAGCTGTACAAGACTTTTATAATTGTCATCCACGTGGACACGGAAGGAGAGAAGAACTTGGTGACATGGACATTTGAATTTGAGAAAGTTAGCGAGGATGTTGAAAATCCCGATGGCCTTGCGGACTTCTGCATTGGCCTTACCAAAGATATCGAAGCTCACCATCTCAAGGACTAGTGGTTGTAGTAAGAAAACAGTTTGAGCATTTCTGTGTCCTCGTAGTACTTGAACTGGTGTGAGAAATAAGTTGGTGCATATAACAGAATTATTGATTTCCTTCGTTTATGTGAAATAATGCGAGAAAAAATGTAGAAGGGTTTGTTTTTGCTGCTTTAATATTATGTTTGGATTTTCAGGTATGATAAATTAATGTGAAATTTATGTGTCATAAAAACTGTCCATCATTTGTTCTATGCTATCTCAATCCGGATGCCTCAAATTCTGTCCTTACAAACCCCTTACCAATGTGCAATTGCCTTGTGTAACTCCGTGAATTTCCAGTTGTTCCACTTAACACCATGAACCTTCTAAAGTGTAACATATATGAAAGCAAGTATAATCCTATACAGATTCCCTCCAGTGTTAATTGTCGGAAAAAGATTAGGTATATTAACTAGAATCTGAAACGAAATAAAAATAGAAAGATGAAGAATATAGAATGTTAAAACTTACTGATAGTTAATCTGCCGAATGAGGAGGTAAGACAGTCTCGTTATTTATGAACAATCCACATGAAGTTATATTTGCCCCTCACAATAATGGTGGTTTGTTTAATTTACGTAAAAACACGGGCAAATTACTCACCAGAAAGAAAGTTTTCTCAGTCTGCAGACGAAAGAACAAGCTGCAGTAGCGGCGAACCGAACTCTGTTTTCAAAAACTCTGTTAGCGAGTGAGAGAATTACTATTGGAATTCGGATAGGAAAAACAGGGAGAGAATGACTGCTTTCATTGGAAGGGAGATGGCAGTTACATAACCGTTCGTGTTTGTTCAAATTTGAACAGTAACAGTTGCAACTGTTAGAGAAGTCACAGTTGGGTCATGTTATAACTATCTCCAGTTAGACTTTTGGATTAGTGAAAATTATTTAACTAATGGGCTGAATTAATTGTTAGTTTCTGTCCCAAAAGATAAAACCCAACCAACCATCACGCACTGCGCGTCGCCACGTCACGGCCTGGCTCGAACCCGAGACCGAGACTGAGCCGGCCCGACAGACGGTGGAGGCGGCACACGCGCGTGTGTATTTGTTCGGATCACGGCTAGGCCCTCCCTCCTTCACAAAATGTGCTTCGCGCAAACGGCGTGTTTTAATAGCCAAACCTTGAGTAGATGAAGTACTCTTCTCTCTCTCATTTCCAAGATGTGGGTTCGTCTAAATTGGGAATATGAAGTGGAAAATTTCAATGTCTAATTTCTCATGCAACTGTTAGTGGTTTTGATGTTTGAGATCTTGAATCGATCCCCTTGTTACCTAGTTTAAGGATACGTTAATGTTGGTCCAAGTTTCCGATTTGAACTTGATCGAAAAGGGTAACAAAACGGTGTTGTTCGCAAACTATTTTACAACAATCCCCACATGAATGACAAATCAGCGTTAAACCTGAAAGTGGCAATCTCCTTTGTGGATTTCTCTCATTGGTATTTAATTGCCTAAAAAAATGTGGTAATAGATTTTGCACCTTTCCCTTAGTGCGATACTATAGGATGTACTTGCTAGTCTGTGTGCAAAGCGCTTCGAACTTCTTTGTCGTGTCGTATACCTTGTCTCTAGTAACCGCCCAACTAAATATAGAAACATAGTTGGTCCTCATTGTAGTGTTCATTTTGGCCTTCAAACATATTGCATGATCTTCATGAGTAGTCTTTAGAGGAGTATAGCCTTTTCATCCTCCTAGAACCTGCCCAAGTTCCTACTCACATAGGTGAGACACATTTAAAGTTATCAATCCATACTCTTCTTAACATGTGATATCATTAAAAGCATTGTATATCCTTTTAACAACCCAGGATCTCGGTATAGGGTTGAGGAAACAATCGATAACCACAAGTAGAATATTAACTATTAAGTTACATTTCATTTAATGTATACAACAAATATTCCTAAATGAGTACAATTTGGAAATAAAAAGTTTGCGATCCACTAAGTGATCTATCTTATTCTAAACCTAGTCATCACGTTTTGTGTTCCCATCCCGACTTTCTCTAACCTATGGTGGTTTTGATATAACAAACGTATACACCACAGATTGAAAACAATCAGTAAAAGCTGAATAAATACACACTACAACATGTAAAGCAATGAGTGGAACCCAAGTACAAGTTTAAGTAAATCAACATATTTGTAAAATTAATAAGAAAAAGAGTTGGGAATATGAAAAATTATAAGTAATCGCGTAACAAGAAACTCTCAACATTAATTAAACATCGAGTATTTAACATATTCATATACCAGTATAATCTTACGAGAGCAAATCTTGTTTCACTGAGAATTGCATTAATTCACGAGTACAAAATTTTAACATCATTAAATTTGGTTGGGTATGTCCAGCGCCACAAATAACATCAATACAATAATCAAATTTCGTTCAAATCCAAATAACCGTTAAGTTTAGCTGAGGCATGTCCATAGCCACAAACAACATCAATAGAGTAATCAACTTTTTTTCAAGTCCAATTAAACGTTATGTTTAGATGAGACATGTCAAGAGCCACCAGCAGGATCGATGTAAATAGTGGGTTCACGAAGTACTCATAAAGGGTTCGTTCTAAGTTCCATCAAACCCTATTTCACCCGAGCGTTAAGGGAGCCCATACGTCAATCTCCGCTCACAATTCATAGCTGAAACGCCTTAAGTGTTGACACCCCTATACCATAGCAACCCTTATAAGTATAAGTAGCACTCCATAGCTCTACAAAACCTTTATCGAAAGTGCCTTAGTACACTGTGGCTCGTTTGGGGCGGATTTGTGAACATTTAATTTTTAACTTACAGTATGAAGCATTGCTTCGAAGGCCGTAGCCACAAGTAATAGGAGGATATTTTGGCGCCTCCGGCCGGAGCCATAAATAAACAACTCTGTACATTGTCCTAAATCTATTAGAAGGGTCTTATTTATTCTCTTATCGTATTCAAACTTTATAAGTAATTTCCAACAGTTCTCAAATGAGATAATTAAAATATTCCAAACAACTTTCGAGTAGAAAATATGTATCTCATACTTTTCCAAATAACAAATCATTAATTTGAAAATTCACACATACGCACATTTTGATAAGTAAATGCCGCACATATGTACTTACCAGTGAGATGAAGCACAACCAAAAGCAAGAAACTAAGTCTAGCACTCCAACGACAACCGCTCTCTCCTACGGCCGATGTCTACAATCACACGTATAACGTACTCGTTACAACCAATTTACGCATCGAAAATCCAAATGCAACCCTACAGGAACAATAGTAATTTATTTCACAAATTCATATAGAATGTTGTTCACTTATAAAAATAATTGTAACAAAACACTTAGAAATTATATAAAAAAAATGTGAAACTACAATTCTGGATTGAATTGTAGCTGTGGCTTTAGAGGCATATTTACTCTATCCCATCATCTCTTAAAATCATGCAATTAATTTATTGTCAATCGAAATGTGTCTATTTTCATAAACATCAAGAAGAATCATGAACAACTTTCATAAAACTCAAGTTAGAAAATTAACAAACACTGCTGTTCAGATAAGAGTTTGGCAGAAACTTTCAACTTTGTAAGGTGATTAATACCACTTGGAGAATATCAATAATTCACATTTTCTCAAGAAATAGTCCCCAACATGTCTAGTTAGTTACATCAAAAGAAATAGGAGGTGTACAAAAATTTATGAAAATCGGATTTTTATTAAAAATACCAAGCAGAAAACATTCAAGTTCAATGGACCATATCTCCTTAACTAAGAATGCTATAATGATAATTTTTCTCAAAATGACCCCCTTGTGAGTCTAGTTTCACAAAATGTAAGATTTTAAAATTTCATGAAATAGTCTACATTTTGAAGTCAAACAAATGATCTAACCATGAAAATGAAGAATCAATCATGAAAATGAAGAAATGTAAGATGAAATTTTATAAATCAATGTTAAATATATACATGAAAGGATGAATTCAAGGCTAGAAAAAATATTTTCCACAAGATTCAAGAATAGGGTGTATGAAAGAGTGAAATTGCCTCCAATCCTTGAGTTGAATGATGAATTAACTCGACTCCATAGTAATACCAAGCTTGGAATCAAGTTTTTCATGCTTGGGAGACTAGAAAATTAAGTTTTGATAGTGTTTTTGTAAGGTCAACACCAAAAAACGGGATGAAGTTTGGAGAGAGAGAAGAGAGCTTGTATGAGTGATCTTGAAGAGAAAAAGATGATGGAAAATGAGAGTGAGAAAGCTAGAGAGTGATGAGTGATTGAAGTGATGTGAGGATGGATCGAATAATCCTATAATGGGATATACATACAAAGTGACAGGTAGTAGTTGTTTAATATGGGAGTTGACTTGCATGGGAGAGGAGGTGCTTGAATGATGTAAAAGTCTCCTAACAAGTTAGATGAGGTAAAAATTGAAAAGGCCAAAATTTAGGAGTGAAAACAAAATTTCCAATTAATAGCTAACACATATAAGTTAATTTTCGTAAATAAAAAGATTTCCAAATAATTTCAAATAAATCATTTTGTATATATATATATATATATATATATATATATATATATATATATATATATATATATATATATATATATATATATATATATATATATATATATATATATATATATATATATATATATATATCAAAATCTAATTTTAGAAACTACATTATCTCCCACATATACAAAATAAGTTTTATATAGTATTATCCAAGTTTCCAAAACTATAATATATCCTCAAAACAAATTTCTATATAATCATAGATGTTCAATGTCACCCTTCTACTTTTAAACTAAGAAAAAGTTAAGAAATAAGTTTGAAATATAAATTTATTGAAATTTTCAATTTTTCCGAAATGATTAAATAATCCCGAACTTAAATATAGGTTATTACATTATATCACCTTAAGACGAAGCTTCGTCCTTGAAGCTTAAGAAAAGGTATTGAGTAAAATTACGATCATATTTCAAGATAATGCGATTAATGCACGTTAGAGTTGTATGCAATGCTAATGCACATGTAACACTTATATTAACGGGAACGCGCTCTCGTTCAGTTACATCGCCTCCCGCTCGCGTCATTAAGGAATCAAATAAAATTAGCTCAAGTAAAAGGTCGACACCAAATTTTGAAAGGTCTAGAACACCATACAAGTTCTCACGTTTACAAAGAGATTCAAAATTTTTCTAGCATTTAAACAAGTCTTGAAACTTGTAGTCAGAAAATACTTTGATTGAAACGAACATGTCATTTTGCTTGGCTCATCCGCATGAAAAATGTTGTCTTACCTTTACGGGATTATATAAACCAATCACCTCAAGTGTTCCACGAATACGAGGGGGAAAATAACACTATGTGTAGTCACACAATGTGCCTCTCTATCACAACTCGCATGTGCTTCTAATATTCCAACTAAGTCTACACATCGGGTACAACTTATAGTACCGTCGTATTAAGAGTCATGCTAGCGGACTGGTAAACGAAGTGGTCCATATCACTGGCATTTGGCAGCTCGACATGCCGACAATTTTGTAGAAACCCATTTTAAAATAACAAACTATTTATTGTCTAAACTTCTAATTTTTGAAACGACCATGTCAAATTAACTCAGAGTGAAACAAAACAACGTACTATCTTAGAAATCATCGCTCGTAGGTAAGTAAATAATGGTTTTAGGGTTCTCTAATTTAAAGAGTCGTTACTCTCTCGTCGACAAAATAACATAGAAACGTAAAGAGTCATAGTTACACATCAAAAAACTATAGACTGCATTTTGATATAAATAAGCATGTCCCCTAAGTATTGCGCATGTAAATAGGCAAGTAAATTTTACATGAAAAATATCTCAAATAGCCCTTAACATTTAATCTACAAGTATGGTACAAATCATAATTACTGATAGGTAAGTACCCCAACTCTCGACCGCTTGTTTACATTGTTATTACCAAGTTGGGTTATACAAATCAATTTTAAAATTTCAAAAATGTGTTATCTTTCTTTTTCACTAAAAATGGAAATCGAAAAGTCACTTTAACCAGATGATCGATGCTCAGATACCAACTGTAACAACTCGGGATCTCGGTCCAGGGTTAAAGAAACAATCGATAACCAAGAGTATAGAGTATTAACTATTGAGTTACATTTAATTTAACTTATTCTCATCCTCGTCGTCTCGATCCGCGTACCCATCCTGGTTTTCACTAACCTGTGGTGATTTTGAAATAACAAAAGTAGGCACCACTGCTTGAAAATAATCAATAAAAATTGAGTAAATACAAACTATGAAATGCAAAGCAATGAGTGGCACACAAGCATAAGTTTAAATAAATCACGAGATTTGAAAATTAACAAGTAAAAGAGTTGGGAATTTCAGGAAAATTAGAAGTAATCGCGTAGCAAGAAACTCCCAACTTTAATTAAATCACGACTATTTTAAATATTCATCAACCAGTATAATCTTACGACAAAAAATCTTGTTTCACCGAGAAACGTATTAATTCACGAGTCCCAAATTTATTTCAACATTATTTAATTTGGTTGGGCATGTCCATTGCTACAAACAACATCAATAGAGTAATCAACTTTCGTTCAAGTCCTATTAAGCGTTAAGTTTAGATGAGGCATGTCTGGAGCCAAGAACAACATCAATAGAGTAATCAAAATTTGTTCAAGTCCAATTAATTGTTAAGTTTAGTTGAGGCATGTCAAGATCCACCAAGAGGATCGATGTAGACAGAGGGATCAAGAAGTAATCGTAAAGGGTTCCTTCTAGGGTATATCAAACCCTAGTGCACCCAAGCATTAAGGGAGCCCATACGTCCATCCCCCTCACATTTCAATAGCTAAAATTCCTTAATTGTCGACACCCTTATACAGTAGCGACCCTTACAAGTATAAAAGTAGCACTCTATAGCTCTACAAACCCCTTTGCGGCAATACCTTGGTACATTTTGGCTCGTCCGGGCAAACTTGTGAGCATTTAAGTTCGATCCTATAATAAGAAGCATTGCTTTGATGGTCGTAGCCACAAGTAATAGGAGGATCGCTTGGCCCCTCTGGCCGGGGCCATAAATAAACACAACTCTGTACATCATTATAAATCTATTAGAAGTGTCTTATTTATTCTCTTTATCGTATTAAAACTCCATAAGTAATTTCGAAGATTTCTCAAAGGAGATCATTAAAATATTCCAAAAAACTTTCGAGTAGAAACCATGCATCTCATACTTTTCCATTTAACAAAGCATTCATTTGAAATTTCACACATACGCACATTTTGATAAGTAAAGGTCGCACATATGTACTTACAAGTGAGATGAAGCACAACCAAAATCAAGTAACTAAGGCTAGCACTCCAACGACAACCGCTCTCTCCTACGAGGGTGATGTCTACTATCACACGCGTATAACTTACTCGTTACAACCAATTTACGCATCAAAAATCCAAATGCAACCCTACAGGACCCATAGTCATATATGTCACAAATTCACATATAATGACAATAACATATCAAAATAAATGCAACATAACACTTAGAAGTTCCATAAACTCAAGTTTTCTAAAAAAATATAATACGACAATTCTGAATTGAATAGTAGCTCTGGCTTTAGAGGCATATTTACCTTATCAAATCATCTCTTAAAATCATGCAATTATTTTATGGTCAATCTAAGTGTGTCTACTTTAAAAAAAATCAAGAAAATCATGCCTAGCAATCATGAAACTCGAGCTAAAAAATTAACAAACACTGCTGTTCAGAGATGAGTTTGGCAGAAACTTTCAACTTTACAAAGTGAGTTCAACCACTCGGAGAGCAATAAATCTCATCTCCTCCAGAAATAATCCCCAATACGTCTAGTTACATAAAAAAAATGAGGTGTCTAAAATTTATGAAAATGGGGTTTTTATTAAAAATACCAAGACTGGTCCAGAAGCAGAATTTCAGAAAACATTTAAGTTCAAAGGACCATATCTCCTTAACTAAGAATGTTATAAGGATGATTTTTTTTAAATGACCCCTATGAGTCTAGTTTCACAAAATGTAAGATTTGAAAATATCACAGAGATAAGAGGATGGAGATAATATACCATTTTCACAAACTGTCCACATTGTAGTAACACAATTTTTTTAAAATCAACGAGAGTGATTCTAGTGGTACATGCAATTTAAGAAGACTTGACTTTCACCCAAATAACTTCACTTTAAGCTTGAATAATACTTTTACACATAGTTTTAAAAACCGGACCGGACCGGCCGGTTCGACCGGTTGAACCGGTGAACCGGTGCCCAGCCGGTCCGGTTTGATGTTTAGACCGCTTATGCAAAGAACCGGTCAAAACCGGTCAAAACCGGCCGGTTTTTACAAAACCATTGAACCGGCCGGTTTTTACCGGTTTGGCCGGTTTTTTCATTAATATTGGAAGTTCCAAAAATGCCCCTGATTTTAAACTAAATTTAAGGTCAAAATTGTACTTTCAAATAAATATTGCTTCCTTCCTAACCCTAAGTGACTACAACTCAATCTCCTGGAAGAACATATCACGTTTGAAGCGGCCACAGCCGCACAACTCAGCAACAAAGCTCGTCTCTGCGTCGCTCCGTCGCTGTCTCCGGCGGCTTGGGGCTTGTCTCTGCGGTCTTCGGCAGCTCGTCTCTGCGTTCTCTCACCGGTCTCAAGCTCTCAAGATATCATGCTCTCAAGGTCTCAAGTAAGTTACGAATCTTAACACCCTTCAACAAAAATCATGGATTTCTTGCAATTAGTCTACAAACTTAACTTCTTTGATGTTTATTGTTGCGTATCAGTGTATTTGAACTGTGAAACCATTGAATTTCAGTTTCATTTG
Source organism: Linanthus parryae (assembly GCA_023055425.1). Classification (NCBI taxonomy): domain Eukaryota; kingdom Viridiplantae; phylum Streptophyta; class Magnoliopsida; order Ericales; family Polemoniaceae; genus Linanthus; species Linanthus parryae. The sequence continues at coordinate 24,456,429 of JALGPY010000011.1, read as the reverse complement.
AGTCAATTTCAACTGGCTGGTTGTTTGGTTAATCAAGCCGACATGTCATTGAATTCGTTGTTGAATTTGGAGATGGAAATTGATTGTAAAACAATATTAATTTTCATCTTGTCATCAAAGATCGAAGGCATTTTCTCTGTAAAAAGTTGGTATGTTTTGGATTTTTGTATTAGGCAGAGGCACTGTGAAGTGTGAAGTCATTGACTTTCAGTTTCATTTGTGTCAAATTCATTTGTTAAGTTTTCAATTTCAGTTTCGTTGAGGCAGATGCATTTGTTCGTATTAGATTGGTATGTTTTGGATTTTTGTATTAGGCAGGCATTTTTTTGGACTAAGAGGCAGAGGCAGTTTTACTTATTGGATTGTTTCTTCATTCATGTCAATTTCAATTTCAGTTTGTTCATTGCAATTGTTTATTTGATACTCATTTGTTCATTTTTCCAGAATTGCTACGACGGGAACTCAATCAATTAGTGACTCATCTTCAGCAGCCGGGTCTAATGCAACTTTATGCTATTTTGACGTATTATTGTGGGTTTTGGGCTTTTGGCTATGTTTAATGTTGTGACTTATGATGATGTTTGTGAACGTATGTTGTTGGCAATATTGCCATATACATATTTTTTTAAAGTATTGTTGGTTCATCTAATTTTTATCTATGTGTTACATTATTATTGCATATATAAATAAAAATAATTATTATATTTTATTATTAAATAAACATGCAATTGAACCGGTCCGACCACCGGTCCGACCGGTCCGACCATGAACCGGTGCCTCACCGGTTCGATGGCCGGTCCGGTTCTGAAAACTTTGCTTTTACATGATCTTGAAACTTATTATTAAATGTTCTAGAGATTCAAGTGAACTAACAAGAAATACACAAAGTGCTTGTGTGTTCTAGTGTAAGTTTCATGAAATAGTCTAAATTTTGAAGTCAAACAAATGATCTAACCATGGAAAAATGAAGAATCAATGATAAAAATGAAGAATATAAGATGAAATTTTATAAATCAATGTTAAATATATACATGCAAGGATGAATTCAAGGCTAGAAGAAATATTTACCACAAGATTCAAGAATGGGGTGAATGAAAGAGTGAGATTGCCTCCAATCCTTGAGTTGAATGATGAATTAAGTCGCCTCCACAGTAATACCAAGCTTGGAATCAAGTTTTTTATGCTTGGGAGACTAGAAAATTAAGTTTTGATAGTGTTTTTGCGAGGAAAACACCCTATAAACGGGATGAAGTTTGGAGAGAGAGAGAAGAGAGCATGTATGGGTGTTCTTGAAGAGGAAAAGATTAAGAAAAATGAGAGTGAAAAAGCTAGAGAGTGAGAGAGAAATAGATGTCCAATGACTGCTTTTTTGAGAAACTCTGTTAGCGTGTGAGAGAATTACTATTGGAATTATGATAGGACAAAAAGGGAGAGAATGACTGCTTTCATTGGAAGGGGGATCACAGTTACATAACCATTCATGTTTTCTCACATTTGAACAGTAACAGTTGCAACTGTCGGAGAAGTCACAGTTGGGTCATGTTATAAATGTCTCAAGTTAGACTTTTGGATTAGTAAAAAATATTTTTCTAATGAGCTAAATTAATTGTTAGTTTCTGGCCCAAAAAGATAAAGCCCAACAAACCATCACACACTGCGCGTCGCCACGTCACGGCCAGAATCGAACCCGAGACCGAGACCGAGCTGGCCCAACAGAAGGTGGTGGCGCGCGCTCGCGTGCGTAGTTGTTCGGATCAAGGCTAGACCCTCCCTCCTGCACAAAATGTGCTTCGCGCAATCGGCGTGTTTTTAATAGCCAAACCTTGAGTAGATGGAATACTCTTCTCTCTCTCATTTCCAAGATGTGGGTTCGTTTAAAATTGGGCATATGAAGTGGAAAATTTCAATGTCTAATTTCTCATTCACCCATTAATGGTTTCGACGTTTGAGATCTTGAATCGATCCCCTTGTTACCTAGTTTAAGAATACATTAATGTTGGTCCAAGTTTCCGACTTGAACTTGATCGAAAAGGGTAACAAAACGGTGTTGTTCGCGAACTATTTTACAACAATCCCCACATGAATGACAAATCAGCGTTAATGCTAAAATTGGAAATCTCATTTGTGGATTTCTCTCATTGGTATTTAATTGCCTAAAATAAGGTGGTCATAAACTTTTCACCTTTCCATTACTGCGATACTATAGGATATACTGGCTAGTCTGTGTGCGAAGCGTTTCGAACTACTTTCTCGTGTCGTATACCTTTTCTATAGTAACCACACAACTAAATACCGAAACATAGTTGGTTCTCATTGTTGTGTTTATTTTGGCCTTCAAACATGTTTCCTGGTCTTCGTGAGTAGTCTTTAGAGGAGTATAGCCTTTTCATCCTCTTAGAATCGGCTCCATTTCCTACTCACATAGGTGAGACACATTTAAGGGTATCAATCTATACTCTTCTTAACATGTGATATCATTAAAAGAATTGCTTATCCTTGTAACAACCCCTGATCTCGGTATTGGGTCAAAGAAACAGTCGATAACCGAAAGCAGAATACTAACTATTAAGCTTCATTTCATTTAATGTACACAACAAATATTCAAAAAGTGAGTACAATTTGGCAAAAAAAAGTTTGTGATCCACTAAGTGATCTAACTTATTCTCAACCTTGTCAACACGTTTTGCGTTCCCATCCTGACTTTCTCTAACCTGTGGTGGTTTTGAAATAACAAAAGCAGACACCACAGCTTGAAAAAAATCAATAAAAATTGTGTGAATACAAACTATGAAATGTAAAGAAATGAGTGGCACACAAGCATAAGTTTAAATCAATCATGAGATTAGAAAATTAACTAGTAAAATAGTTGGGAATTTCTGAAAATTAAAATTAATTGCGTAGCAATAAACTCCCAACTTTAATTAAATCACGAGTATTTAAAATATTCATCAACCTGTATAATCTTACGACAGCAAATCTTGTTTCACCGAGAAGCGTATCAATTCAGGACTAACAAATTTTTTTCAACATCATATATTTTGGTAGGGCATGTCCATAGCCACAAACAACCTCAATAGTGTAATCAACTTTCGTTCAAGGCCTATTAAGCGTTAAGTTTAGATGAGGCATGTCCATAGAAAAAAAACATGAATAGGGTAACCAACATTTTTTCAAGTCCAATTAATTGTTATGTTTAGTTGAGGCATGCAAGAGCCACCCGGAGGAACGATGAAGACAGAGGGATCAAGAAGTAATCGTAAAGGGTTCCTTCTAGGGTCTATCAAACCCTAATGCACCCAAGCGTTAACGGAACCCATACGTCCATCCCCGGTCACATTTCATAGCTAAAATGCCTTAACTATCGACACCCCTATTGACACGATTTCTTACGTGTATACGCAAGTGTACGGTCAAAGTAATAAAGATGAGTATTAAGTTCAGGTTGTCGAACCCACAGGAACATATAGTAGGTTTATTGTTAATTAGAGATTAAATCTAAAGAGTGTAATTGAAATAACAGGAGGAAAGTTGTTGATTTGAGAAGTTGTCACCCCCAATTAAGTGACTATATTAAACTAACTAAAAGACAATATTTTTGGATTTTTATAATTAAACAAGGTTTGATTAAATAGGAAGAGTAACTAGGGGAGCTATGGATCACCTAGGGCAGTAGAAAATTCCGGATATTGCTTTGAAACACGCAACGATGAATATGCTCTTTCGATCTCATGTAAGCCTATGTTAGATTCAATAGTCGTCATTTGTCGATCCATAAACTATATAAACTAACAAGCATTAAGAATAATCCTACGTTTTGATTCGACCCAAACGTTTCTCCTTCCAGTCCATCACGATACGGGGTTGCTAGCAATCCTAGATTCATAAGCTAGTCAATCTTCACCTGTCAGTCCATCAATCTTTCACCAAGTAGATACCCTAGTTCATGACGCTAAGGTAGCATAAAATTAAGAACAAGATTACTAGAAGAAGCAAATTCACTATTACTTTAAGCTAAGATAAACGTATTGGATCAAAGACATCTCTATTCATCATTCATATCCTACCTAAAATGTGTCAATAGTTCTAGGTCAACAATACACCAGTAGAGAAGAAAATTAATCAATAACGTGAATCCATAAGCGTGAATCAAACAAACAAATCCGAGACGGTGTCTAACAAAACCCTAGGATCTCCATAGAGCCTAGCCAAGAAAACTACTCAAATAATCTGAAAATAAAATCTAACGAGTTCATAGTATTGATAAAAGGTAGAAAAGATAGGAGGGATAGTCAAACTCGTGACGAAATTCGCGTTCGGGCGACTCCGGCGTCGTTCTCCATGTCCCTCATGTCCCCTAGCCTTCTTGGATCTTCCCCAGCAGCGTCCCACTGTGTTTTAGGTCTGAGAGTCGCGATTTATTGCCTGGGCACGAATTTCTAAGTGATTTTTCCGAAATTTTCACTTAAGCCCCTCTACTTTGTAATTCTCGGCCAAAATTATTTGCTGATCTTGCGCGGGCTGTATCTCCCTCATACAGACTCTTCTTCGGGCCTACCATATATCGTTGGAAAGCTACGGTTGTCTACTTTCCAATGCCGCAGGCCTTAATCCAAAATTCTTTGTATATTTCGCTAAGCTTCGAAAATAGTACTGGCTGGTCAGGAGTGACTTTTCCAACTTTTCTTCGTTTGTGCGTCTCCTTTTCTCCTCTTCATCTAGCTCCATTCCAAGCATATCCAAGCATCTCATAAGCTCCATTGCACCTATTTTACCTGATTTACTCAACACTAAACAAACCGTGCAATTATCATGGCAAATATGAGAGAAAACATGCACAAATAAGCTAGAAACACAACTTTTCACTCTTAGGCTTAGAAATAGTCAAATTCACATATTTGTGCACATATATCATATAAATCATGTGAAATAAGCCTATTACAAATAATATGGAAGTATAAAAACAACTCCTAAAAGAGAGTTATCACCTATACAGTAGCGACCCTTACAAGTATAAGTAGCACTCTATAGCTCTACAAACCCCTTGGCCGCAATATCTTGGTACATTTTGGCTCGTCTGGGCAGATTTGTGAACATTAAAGGTCTATCCTGTAATAAGAAGCATTAATTCGATGGCCGTAGCCACAAGTAATAGGAGGATTGCTTGGCGCCTCTGGCCGGGGCCATAAATAAACACAACTGTGTACATCATCCTAAATCTATTAGAAGTTTCTTACTTATTCTCTTCATCGTATTCAAACTCCATAAGTAATTTCCAAGAGTTCTCAAAGGAGATAATTAAAATATTCCAAACAAATTTCGAGTAGAAAACATGCATCTCATACTTATCCAAATAACAAAACAATCATTTGAAAATTCACACATACGCACATTTTGATAAGTAAATTCCACACATATGTACTTACCAGTGAGATGAAGCACAACCACAAGCAAGAAACTAAGCCTAGCACTCCAACGACAACCGCTCTCTCCTACGCGGCCGATGTCTACAATCACACGTATAAAGTACTCGTTACAACCAATTTACGCATCAACAATTCAAATGCAACCCTACTTGTACAATAGTCATATATTTCACAAATTCACATATAATGATGTTCACCTATCAAAATAAATGCAACAAAACACCTAGAATTTCCAAAAACTCAAGTTTTATAAAAAAAAACCTGAAACTACACTTCTAGATTGAATTGTAGCTCTGGATTTAGAGGCATATCAAATCATCTATTAAAATCATGCAATTAATTTATGGTAAATCTATACCTGTTTATTTTAAGAGACATCAAGAAAAATCATGAATAGCTATCACAAAACTCAATTTAGAAAATTAACAAACACTGCTATTCAGAGAAGATTTTGGCAGACATTTTCAACTTTGCAAAATGATTACTACCAGTTGGAGAATAGAAATAATTTACATCTTCTCCAGAAAGAATCCCCAATATTCCTAGTTACAACAAAAGAAATATGAGGTGTCAAAAATTTATGAAATGGCGGTTTATTAAAAATATCAAGACTGGTCCAGAAGCAGAGTTTCAGAAAACATTCAAGTTCAGAGGATCATATTTCCTTAACTACGAATGCTATAAGGATGATTTTTTTCTCTCTCAAAATGACCCCCTGTGAGTCGATTTGAATATTTCACGGAGGTAAAGGATGGAGATAATATATCATTTTCACAAACTGTCCAGAGTGTATTAACACAATTTTCTAAAATCAACAAGAATAGTTCTAGTGGTACATGCAATTTAAGAAGACTAGACTTTCACCCAAATAACATCATTTTAAGCACGAAAAATATTTTTACATGGTCTTGAAACATATTATCAAATTGTTCAGTAGATTTATTTGGAACTAACATGAAATATACAAAGTGCTTCTGTGTTCTAGTGCGAGTTTCATGAAATAGTCTAAATTTTGAGGTGAAACAAATGATCTAACCATGGAAAAATGAAGAATCAATCATGAAAATGAAGAATATAAGATGAAATTTTATAAATCAATGTTAAATATATACATGCAAGGATGAATTCATTTCTAGAAGAAATATTAGCCACAAGATTCAAGAATGGGGTGAATGAAAGAGTGAGATTGCCTCCAATCCTTGAGTTGAATGGTGAATTAACTCGCCTCCATAGTAATACCAAGCTTGGAATCAAGTTTTTCATGCTTGGAGGACTAAAAAATTAAGTTTTGATAGTGTTTTTGTGAGGTCAACACTTAAACGCGGGATGAAGTTGATGCAGGAAGAATTTCGAAGGAATATCCGACAGCTTCTGAAAAGCAGTTTCGGTCAAAACGCAGAATCAGGGGCAGAATTGAAGGATGTCGGATTCGGGTAAAATCATACATTATTTTGAGTGGAAACGACGTTCTAAAACGAACCCGTGATTTATCACGGGCACCGCCCTGATTTGGTCAAATTCGGTCATTTAGGGGTCCAAATCAGCGTTTTTTCATTTTTGGTAATATTTATTTAACTAATTAGGAGGTCAAATTATTCCCGATTTGGGTGAATCTTTTTGCTGAGTCTCTATTTTATTTAGTACTTTAATTTAGGATTGTTTTTGAGATTTTGCTATTTTTGACAAGATTATGTTTTTTAGCTATTTATACCCGGCTTGTGGGTAAATTTCAGCAGACTTTGATTATTGAAATTATTCAGAACTCTAGAGAGCTTCGTGCCCTAGTTCTTTACCCTTTTCTTTGTTGATTCCGCTGTGTACCCACGCTCGGTGATTTTACCCGGCGTCAGAAGTTTGGAGAGAGAGAGAGAAGAGAGCATGTATGGGTGTTGTGGAAGAGAAAAAGATGAAGGCAAATGAGATTGAGAAAGCTAGAGAGTGATGAGTGATTGAAGTGATGTGAGGATGGATCGAATAATCCTATAATGGGATATACATACTGAAAGTTTGTAATGTAAGTGTAAAACATGATCTACATATTCTATAGGGGGGGGGGGGTGAATAGAGTATGCTAACTTTTGCCAAAACAAAGTCTTTTAAAAAACTTGAGTAGAGTAAGCAGTTGATATCTCAAAGCTTTAAAACTGTTTTGAGAAACTTGATGATATAACTGCAGAATACAGAGGCTTCAAAGCTTTGACATTTGGAAAGCTCCAAAGATTTGAAACTTCCTGTTTAGACTGAAAGTAAAGATAACAAAAGTAAACAGCAGCAATACAATGATTTTAAAGAGTTTAGTCACAATTGGACCTAGTCTCTGCCATAGGGATCTTATCCCTCCAGGATTCAAACAAAACTTCTTATTAATCACTGTTGATGAATTAAAATTGCATATTTTAGTATGTTAACGAACTCTTCTTAACTTGCTAATATGTGTAATTTATCCATTTTATCTCTCTTTCTAGACTTATGCTTGTTTTCGTAGTTTTGGTTGTTTTCTCTCATTTTGTAGGCAAAGAAGTGAGTTAAAACGCAAGGGGCTAGTTATGAAAGCTTGAATGAGGAATTTGAAATCTTAATTTGAAGAAGTCAAGTGATAAAGAAGCTAAAGTTGAAGACAAAGCAAGAATTTGCAAGTTAAAGAAAGGTTTCAAGGGTTTAAATGAAGAGGACAAGGGAAAATAGAGGCCAAAAATGAAGATTTAGAAGCCAAGAGGCCACATTACAAGGCCAAAGTTGCATCTATGGGGTTGTTTGAGAAGAAACTAACGGAAGTGGGGTTTAAATGCAAGTTTTGAAACGTTTTAATGGCTTATATGAAGAATACTTAACGGATTGGGGGTCAGATTGCTATTTTCAGAAGTTTTAAGTAAGGAATGGGCCTTTTAAAGCATTCCAGCAAGCTAGGGGGGAGCCGGGTGCAATTTCCCGAAACCAGCTCACCCCCCAGCCCTCTCTCACGCGTCTTATTCTCTCTCCCCGATCGTTCAACAGCAGAAGACCCAGCAGCCATGAAAGCTTCGTCGAAGCTTCTTCCAAGACCCACCCCGACCTCGTCTCTTCACCAAATCAGCCCCAACCGGTCTCAAAACGCTCCTTGTCCAACCCTCTTCCTAACCCAATGCTCAATTCGGCCCAAGAACAACCCAAACGAAAAGCCCCAAATCAAACCTAGGGTTCATGAGCTCTACAAATCAACGATTCAGAGGTCTTGGGATGAATTGGATGGCTTAGATACATTCTTGGAGGCCAAGGAAGCTCAAAGACAAGGCTATATAAACAAAGCTTGAAGAAATCACAGGGGGGTCCTCTCATACCCGACGGATTCTACAGTGCTCTGTTTTGGGTTTCGTTTTCTCCTCTCACTCTCTCTGATTTCGCCTTCTTCTGGGTTGTTCTTGAGCTCTCTAAGGGCCAAGAACGAGAAAGAGGAAGAGAGGGAGAGAGGAGCTGTGGTTTTTGATCCGATTTTGGACGAATTTTGACACTGTTTTGCTGCTGCGATTGAGCACTGTTATGCTCTGTTTTGGTGTTGCTGCTGCTGTGTTCTTCACTATAGCATAGAAGCAGCAGCTTGATTTGGGTAGTTGCTTCACAATTACAAGCTCAGTTTGGTAGTTTCATCATTTTGATAGCTTAGCTTTGTGTTTTGGCTATTTTTGTTCTTAGTTTTGTGTATTTGAAACAAGTGTTTGGGATTGAATTAGTGAAAAGTGTATTGGTGCTCTCAAGTATGAATTCAAGTTTTGATTATTGAAAGTTAAATTTCTCTCAATCTCTCTTGAATTTTCTATTATGTCTAACTAATTCAATTGCTTGGGTGATTTGGGACTATCTAGTGTCTAAATCTCCATATTGTTTCAAGTTGAACTTCAAGGATGAATGGGTTGAATTGGGTTCACTTGAATGCTTAGTGCAATGTTTGAATTTATCTTGTTGAAGTATTTGATGCATTGAATAGGTAGATGTGCGAATACTTTAGACGTGTTTGATTTCAAGTTGCAATTGAGTGAGAGGAACTCGTCAATCCTAACTTTGAGAAATCGAGTTCTAGTTAGGCGATTTGAGTGAGAGTTTACAAATCTCATTTGTTGCTTGATCTTTCATGTGGAAACATCTAAGTGTGTTTACATATGGTTGATGCTTGAAACACTTGAAATTTGGAGAGTCTCATTTGAATAGCCTCTTTAGTGCTTGATTAGCGTGTTGGATTTACACACTTCTCTTGTCACGAGTTGGATTGTATGAGCAATCACTTCTTGGGATACTTGTCTTGTGGATTGACACATGCAAAGTGAGAAACGGCTTGAATGTAATAGGTGGATTGGTCACTCGAGAAACCGATGACCCCTAGCCCCTCTCTACTTGTCGTTTCATTTAGTTTCTTTAATCGTAGCTAGAGTAGTTGTTTACTTAGTTCTTAAAACTCAAACTTGCTCCATCAATTGATTTTGGTGGATTTGAATAGCTTGGCAAGCTTTAAAGCCATTGAGAGTTTGTGTTTCTTGCTTTAGTTTGTCGTTTTCTAGTTTTGCAAGTCATTGTCTAAACCTCCTCTCCTTGTGGATTCGACCCCGTTCTTACTCGGGTACTACTTAGAACGATATTCCTATACTTGGGAATTATCTTTCAACAAGTTTATGGCGCCGTTGCCGGGGAGAGGCTAGGCTTTAGATTTGATTTGCTTAGTTTGTTAGTAGTTTGTTTTTGACATTTTTTTTTTCGAGTTGCTTGTGGTTATTTAAGCTTGTGAGATTCAAGAGGGCTTGTGAAATTCATCAAGTACCTCTCATCTACTTGCTTGAAAAAAAAAATGTCTCATGAACATTTTGGACTTGGTGAGAGGCCTAGTGTTCCTTATTACTATGCATTTACTAGTCATGAAAATCATTCTAAGGAATCAATGCGTTCTTTACGTGAACGTGCGATTAAAAATGGTGATTATTTTCCTAAGAATGATTATTCTTGGCATGGTAGTAGGACACTAGATTACACATCTCATGCTTCTTGTGCACAATCACCTCCCTCAAACACTTTGAACTCTCATGATTCTTGCACTTATCAATATAATGATATGATGTGTGAATCAAGAGGAGTTAATCATTTTGAGAGGGAATCACTTGTGAATGATGAGCTAAATACGCCTATAAGTGATTCTTTATATGAGAAAATTCAAAATCATATTCAAGAGAATAAAGAAATTTTGGAATCACTAATAGAATCAAGAGAATCGCAAAGAAAATTTGAAGAATCATTCTCTCACTTGGATGATAGAGTGGCTTCCTCACAATCGCATGATGATTCTCTTGATTATAGTACTTACTCTTCACAAGACTCATCATCACACGAGTCTCAACTTCCTATTCACACACATCACGAGTCTATTCAAGACCAAATTTTGGATGATGTGTATGGTGATGGAGTTGTTGCTACTAGGATAGGTGATTGTATTCATTTCTCCTTTGCATATTCCAAAGAAGCATGTGATAGTGATATTGGTAGTGAGATTGATATTTTTGATGATGACTCTTCAACCCATGACATGAGTGAAGCCATTTTGGATGACTCACATAGTGACAAATGTGAGGAGGATTCACAAAATGAAAACCACTCATGTGATGAGTTAGAAGTCGAATTGGATGCTACCACTCAAGAAGGAAATGTTGTCTTGTCTAGTGCTTATGAAGAGTCTAATATTCACCATAGTTCCAATGATCATGAGCATCACTTATTTTTTGATGACTTAGAGGATACTCTAGGAGAACCCCCTCCACTAGAAATTGTGGAAGAATCTTCAAGTAAGTTGGGGGGTTCATGTGTTGAATGTGTTGATACTCCGATTCATATAGACTCTTTTACTACATCTCCTAGAGAATTAGATGAGCTTACTTGGGAAGAAATAGAATTTTTGTATGGTAGTGAGGCTTCCTACTCATCTCTTCTCATGGAAGATGCAATTAACTTTGATGAAAAGGAGAGACTATTGGCTCAATTTGACCAAGTCAATAACCCATCTCATGAGCCTAAGGGTTTGGATGTGGCTTCATGTTCTCAAATTATTTTACCTCCCAATTATGAAGCCACATCCCCAAATCCATATGACTTATTTAAAAGTGATAAGGTTTAGGATTCACAAGTTGCCCATATTTCTCAAGTTGTGATTTCAAGTAAAAATTTGGCAACTTATGAAGACCCATTCTATGATTCATGTCAATTGAGGATTTCAAACCCTTTTCTTAAGATGATGCAAGACATAACAACTTGCTCTAACTTTATTGTTAGATTTTGCTTGCATCTCTTATTCATCTTTTGTGTCTTGCCCCTACTTCTCCTATCTATTCTAATTAATGAATCAAACTTTTTAAGGGAGAAGTACTTTTCTAAGAATGAAGTAGGGGCATGGCATGGAAAGGAATTTCCAAGATTGGGGGTGGGATAGCATCATTGTCTTTGTTCCACCTCCCTAGTTGTAAATAAATAAATTAGTTTATCTCTATTTCTTGCATTTTCTTTTCTTTTACCATTTTGTAGGTTGCTCTTGGAGGAGGACTTATGCTTGGTGGCCAAGAAAGCTAAAATGAGGTCTATCTATCCCTTATCTCTTATATGAACTTGTATGCTCTCCCATTGTTCTCACACATTGAGGACAATGTGAAATTTTAGTTGGGGGGTGGGAAGTAGATATATTGCTTGGCTTAAATGGTTACTAGCATGATTTTTCTTCAATAGTAATTTACATGAAAAATAGAAAAAAATGAAAAATTTGAAAAAATTATAAAAATTAAAAAAATTAAAAAAAAGTTGAAAAAAAATGTGTGAACCTTTCATGAGAAGCATCACTCTTTCCCCGTGTCAAACCATAATTTTTTTTCCTCTTTCTTTGATAGTTTTATTTTCACCTTTCATCTTGAGTCTAGATTTTATTTTCTTATTTGATAGCTTTTTTGAGTCTTAGGAAGTTATAGTTGAGTCACTTATTTTGAAAAAAAAAAAAGAAAAAAAAATTGAAAAATGAAAAATGATGAAAAAAAATGAGAAAAAGTGAAAAGGGGGAATTTTGGAAAGCTAGATGTTTTCAAATAATGAAATTTCTTAGTCCATGTTCTTTTTATTTTTATTTTAGAAAGGAATTCTTTGCTTATACTCAATACATCTACACCAATATCCCACCTTCCGCGACATCATGCGTTCTCACAAAGCGACACACTAAATTTACGTTTCATGTTTAAGTCCTTCAAGCTAAGTTGATCACATAAACTTTGACGTCTTTTACTTTTGATAAAGGGTGCATTTTCTAAAGCTATTTGAACTTCACAAAAAGATTTTTCTCTATTCGTTTTTGCGGTGGAAACTTGTAGCCCATTGGAGTGGTGGTTACCAATGACACCCCATGCGATGTCTAAGAAATAGAGGGGTGTCCGGGGATAATGTTACGTCACCACCTAGATAGCTCCCTTGGTTTAGCTTAAAAAGCCCACTCGCGTGTATATTCCTCTATTTTGTTGTGGGTCTTGGAGATCCTTGGATTTGAGGTTAAAAATAAAATGTTAATGCTATAAATCTCAAAAAAAAAAAAAAAAAAAAAAAAAAAAATTGATAAATCGCACCATCTACCGAAAATCCACAAAAGGATCATACAAGCCCACAACCACATCTCCCCTTCTTAAAAAAATTTTGTTCAAAACTTTGGAAGTCCATCCTACATGGGTGCTTTTGAATAAGTATGAGAATGTTTAGTTTCATGAGATCCTTATTTTTGAAGGCATACTTTCTCGCAAATTGGACTTAATTTAACAAGTTTTGTAGTTCGCATGAGTCACCTTCTACCAAACACCGCCCACATTTGTATGAGTATATGCTTAGACGTCCTTAGGCCTCTTTCTCAATCTTCTTGGACTTTGAGAATTTATTTGAGGAGACATTTATGTATTCTTCTTTTTCCCCCACCAAAAAAATTAAAATTAGCTAGTAACTCTTAGTATTTTGTTTCTTTGAGTCCTCACTTAGGATAGATAATGTGTGTGTGCGTTTTTGTAAATATTTGATTCTAGATTAGAATTGAGTCAAGCCTTGTCTAGTTGAGTGTGTGCCTCTCATGATTGGTTCTTTAAAAAAAAAAAAAATGAAATGAAAAATTATATATCGCTCTCTTTGCTCGAGGACGAGCAAAAGGCTAGTTGGGGGGTGTGTTGATGAATTAAAATTGCATATTTTAGTATGTTAACGAACTCTTCTTAACTTGCTAATATGTGTAATTTATCCATTTTATCTCTCTTTCTAGACTTATGCTTGTTTTCGTAGTTTTGGTTGTTTTCTCTCATTTTGTAGGCAAAGAAGTGAGTTAAAACGCAAGGGGCTAGTTATGAAAGCTTGAATGAGGAATTTGAAAGCTTAATTTGAAGAAGTCAAGTGATAAAGAAGCTAAAGTTGAAGACAAAGCAAGAATTTGCAAGTTAAAGAAAGGTTTCAAGGGTTTAAATGAAGAGGACAAGGGAAAATAGAGGCCAAAAATGAAGATTTAGAAGCCAAGAGGCCACATTACAAGGCCAAAGTTGCATCTATGGGGTTGTTTGAGAAGAAACTAACGGAAGTGGGGTTTAAATGCAAGTTTTGAAACGTTTTAATGGCTTATATGAAGAATACTTAACGGATTGGGGGTCAGATTGCTATTTTCAGAAGTTTTAAGTAAGGAATGGGCCTTTTAAAGCATTCCAGCAAGCTAGGGGGGAGCCGGGTGCAATTTCCCGAAACCAGCTCACCCCCCAGCCCTCTCTCACGCGTCTTATTCTCTCTCCCCGATCGTTCAACAGCAGAAGACCCAGCAGCGTCGAAGCTTCTTCCAAGACCCACCCCGACCTCGTCTCTTCACCAAATCAGCCCCAACCGGTCTCAAAACGCTCCTTGTCCAACCCTCTTCCTAACCCAATGCTCAATTCGGCCCAAGAACAACCCAAACGAAAAGCCCCAAATCAAACCTAGGGTTCATGAGCTCTACAAATCAACGATTCAGAGGTCTTGGGATGAATTGGATGGCTTAGATACATTCTTGGAGGCCAAGGAAGCTCAAAGACAAGGCTATATAAACAAAGCTTGAAGAAATCACAGGGGGGTCCTCTCATACCCGACGGATTCTACAGTGCTCTGTTTTGGGTTTCGTTTTCTCCTCTCTCTCTCTCTGATTTCGCCTTCTTCTGGGTTGTTCTTGAGCTCTCTAAGGGCCAAGAACGAGAAAGAGGAAGAGAGGGAGAGAGGAGCTGTGGTTTTTGATCCGATTTTGGACGAATTTTGACACTGTTTTGCTGCTGCGATTGAGCAGTGTTATGCTCTGTTTTGGTGTTGCTGCTGCTGTGTTCTTCACTATAGCATAGCAGCAGCAGCAGCTTGATTTGGGTAGTTGCTTCACAATTACAAGCTTAGTTTCATCATTTTGATAGCTTAGCTTTGTTTTGGCTATTTTTGTTCTTAGTTTTGTGTATTTGAAACAAGTGTTTGGGATTGAATTAGTGAAAAGTGTATTGGTGCTCTCAAGTATGAATTCAAGTTTTGATTATTGAAAGTTAAATTTCTCTCAATCTCTCTTGAATTTTCTATTATGTCTAGCTAATTCAATTGCTTGGGTGATTTGGGACTATCTAGTGTCTAAATCTCCATATTGTTTCAAGTTGAACTTCAAGGATGAATGGGTTGAATTGGGTTCACTTGAATGCTTAGTGCAATGTTTGAATTTATCTTGTTGAAGTATTTGATGCATTGAATAGGTAGATGTGCGAATACTTTAGACGTGTTTGATTTGAAGTTGCAATTGAGTGAGAGGAACTCGTCAATCCTAACTTTGAGAAATCGAGTTCTAGTTAGGCGATTTGAGTGAGAGTTTACAAATCTCATTTGTTGCTTGATCTTTCATGTGGAAACATCTAAGTGTGTTTACATATGGTTGATGCTTGAAACACTTGAAATTTGGAGAGTCTCATTTGAATAGCCTCTTTAGTGCTTGATTAGCGTGTTGGATTTACACACTTCTCTTGTCACGAGTTGGATTGTATGAGCAATCACTTCTTGGGATACTTGTCTTGTGGATTGACACATGCAAAGTGAGAAACGGCTTGAATGTAATAGGTGGATTGGTCACTCGAGAAACCGATGACCCCTAGCCCCTCTCTACTTGTCGTTTCATTTAGTTTCTTTAATCGTAGCTAGAGTAGTTGTTTACTTAGTTCTTAAAACTCAAACTTGCTCCATCAATTGATTTTGGTGGATTTGAATAGCTTGGCAAGCTTTAAAGCCATTGAGAGTTTGTGTTTCTTGCTTTAGTTTGTCGTTTTCTAGTTTTGCAAGTCATTGTCTAAACCTCCTCTCCTCGTGGATTCGACCCCGTTCTTACTCGGGTACTACTTAGAACGATATTCCTATACTTGGGAATTATCTTTCAACAATCACCCAGATTTAGCCCTAGATCTGAAGCCTAAGTGAACTACCCTTCACCTATTACAGCTTGTGGTTCCCAACCTATCTAGTTCCAGCTACAATCTGTTGAAACTGTAAGAACCTCTTTGTTGTTCACTTGAACAACTAAACTTCTAAGTTTGTGAGGTTTAAGAACAAAGAATGATAGTACAAGTTTAGTACAAGTGTGAAGAACATAGAAAATAGATAAGCAAAATGAGCTTGGAAGTGTTCTTCAATCTGTCATGAATGATCTTGCTTCTGCAGTGTCAATGGCCTGGTGATTATGAAGATTTGAATGATATGAACTCGCCTGTTTGTAGAACTCTTCAAATCTTAGGAAGATCTGTCTCAAAATCTGTGTCTCTGTCAAATTCAAAACGCTGATCTCTTTTTATAACAGCCTTCAACAAAGCTGAGAGATTTTAGGAACTGAAAAATTAAAAATCCCCCTCCCTGATATGCTTCTTTCAAAAGCTATGTTTGGATAGCTATTTGATTTGTTTATGGACGTAGGAACGCCCGACTAGCTTGCATAAACTCAGCAAACAAGATCAAACAACATCAAGACAATCTAGCATCAAGATCTGTTCAGCAGTATGCTAACAGTTCATGAGAAAAATGGGCTCTATTTGTCTGATGATAAATTCTGACTTATACATATATTCAATCAGATGATTATATCAAGTAGCCTGTATAGAAAAATTATTAATAGAAAATAATAGATTCACAATAAGTTCTGAATCCCACAGAAATAACCTGCATACACATAATTAGTTAGATGAACTTGGCACTGAAGAATAACCAGTAAATCTCAAAATAAAAAACCTCCATCAAATAGTTAGACAAACATATATATATATATATATATATACATACATACATAACTACAGTGCCTCAAAGCTTTGAAGCTTTGGTACTTAGGCAAATTTCCTGTTTGAGTTTCTTGATTGTGTTTCGGGCTTTCATCATCAAGGAACCAAAGCTCTTGCATATGGATTCATATATTGATATCAAGGAGCTTCACACTTATCACATACAAATTGACAGCTAGTAGTTGTTTAATATGGGAGTTGACTTGCATGGGAGAGGAAGAGGAGCTTGAACGGAGTAAAAGTCTCCTAAGAAGTTAGTTGGGGTAAAAATAGAAAAGACCCAAATTGAGGCCAATTAATAGCTAACACATATAAGTTAATTTTCGTAAAGAAAAAAATTTCCAAATAATTTCAAATAAACCATCTACTCTATAAAATAGAACGGTTGACTTTATTTCAACCGTCAGATTAAATCAACCCTAACCCTTAGATCTTACCTACTTCAAGACATGAATTTTGAGTAAAAAAATTAAACCCACGACCTAATCAGAGAAACCCACGAACTCAAATGCCAAATGCACGGTTTTATCTCTATCTCAATGTCTGTAACTCCTCTCTCACTCTCTCCCGAGGTCGACACTCCTTCTCTACAGATTGAAAATACCTTCGCTCTATGAACCAGGTCCCAATCGACCAGTCAATAGGTAAATAACTTCTGCTCCCTGTCTTCTAAAATTGTTTTTACCTTCTCTACAATTTCTAGGGTTCGTCGATTGATTTCACCAATTGGCGGTTTGAATATGTTTGTGTTTCAATTGATTTCAGGGTTGATTTCAGTTGACACAGCCCAGTTTTTACAGGCCTTTCTAAGAAGGTTTAATTACCACATAAGCAGTTTTTGTTTCATGTGAGTTTTGGGTTGCTTCTCATCCTGAAACATCGCGGGGCGAATGAAATTGAGGAGCAATTTATTGTCGTGGCCATCAGATAAAGGTAAGGTCCTCTATTTCACTCTCTGTTGGCCAGTCTTCTGATTCGTGCGTCTTTTTCTCTTCTTGATTCAACTATCATCTTGGTTTTCTATGCTTCCGTTCTTTTGTTTCTTTCATGTCATAAGTTGTTGATTTTAAGGCTTACATGTGATTCGGAATGGATGGTTTTTGTTTATTTGAGTATCAGAGTTGGTTTCTAGGTGATTCGGAATTCACATGGCACCCTTTCTTATGCTTTCGAGTTTTGCCAGTGCTGCAATTTCAGAGGTAAGTCTTTACCGATTATTCACTTAAGTAAGCTGTGAAATAAGAATTTTCTCATTCTTATTTTCTGTTTGAAGTATGTTCTTTTCAGAGATAATATTGTTTCGTTCGTTTTTAGTTTTATTATTTTGTTTTAGCGTTATTTTGTTGGCTCAAACCCCTGTTCAGGAATTGTGCAGCTATCTGTATTAGATGGTTTGGGAACAATATTCTCTCGGTATATGGATGATTATGCAGGTGTTGGAGTCACATTAAATGTTCATGACATAATTTGGTTGAGTAAATCATTTCTAATTTGAAAATTCTGATATATGTTACAGTAGAGAGCGAGAGAGATGATGCAGGCTTCAACTGACAGCAGGTGGTGCAGAGAAACATTGAAGATCAAGAAAGTTCTAGGGCATCTAGAAATGTGAAATTGCAGCTCAATATTTTCTGATGTCGCTCCCATATGTGTCAGATTTGACTTCCAATACACCATGTTTGTATTGGAAGGGACAATAACAAGTCACAGGGGATCAAACAATACCAGTACAAGAGATTTTCTATATTTCGATGGATCAAATAATCCCAGTAACAAGCCTAGGTGTATTAGCTTCAGACTTCAGTCTTTTCATCTTCTACCCCAGTGCACAGTCAGACATGTATGTCTCTCACATTGTCCTTACTACTCTGTTGTTATTAACTTCATTTTTTTTTAATAATTCAGTCGCAAGTTGTTCTAAAGCAACTATTTTTATACCGAACGTCTTCTTAAACGAGAATCTTTACTAATTTAATTTTGGTTTCCATTACTTGATACTCAAGTTGGAATTTTACTAATTTCCTTAGGGGGTTTTTCATTAATTGATACATTGGCTCCTTAGGAAGCTCCGTAGGAGTTTTGATTCTGATTTTTCGTATTGATAGTTTTTGCTCATTTTTTTCGTGAAGGCACTTTTAGTGCACCTTTTTTCTTTATACCTTTTTCGCAATTTTGCTATTTTCTCTGATTGCGCAATTTTGACTGTGCAAGTGTACTTTGCAGAGGTACAAAGTTTGCTTAGGCACACTTTGCTGTTGGCTGGGGAGTAGGGACTCTACAACAAGGGATGGCAATTGTAAGAAAAATACGTTAATGTACCGACCGGAATTGAAAATCTATTAGATTCTTAAAAATCATGATAAATAATGAATTTATTTAATTACTTCCGTATCATTTAATTTTTTTCCCATCTGATTCGTTTTTTGGCTTCGCCATTGGTAGTTGCAATGTCTCATTCTCTCTTAAGCCGATCTTAAGCAACTCAATATGTCGTTCGGCTATCCCAGATGTATGTTGATCTAATTTAGGGGTAGTGCCCTCGGGCACGGGCAATCCCCTAGTTTTGTATATAAATATCAAAATCCAGTTTTAGAAACTACAACTATCTCCCAAATATACAAAATAAGTTTTATATAGTATTATCCAAGTTTCCAAAACTATAAAATGTCCTCAAAACAAATTTCTATAGAATCATAGATGTCCAATGACACCCTTCTACTTTAAAACTAAGTAAAGTTTGATGAATAAGTTAAGCATATAAATTTCTTGAAATTGTCAAATAATTTTTCGAAATGTCCAAATAACCCCGAACATAAATACAGGTTATTACATTATTTCACCCTTACGAAAAAAGCTTCGTCCCCGAAGCTTATAAATTTTGTTTGAGTAAAACTACTATCATACTTCAAGATAATGAGACTAATGCACATTAGAGTTGTATGCAATGCTAATGCACATGTAACAATTTTATTAACGGGAAAGCGCTCTCGGTCAGTTACATCGCCTCCAACTCGCGTCATTAAGGACTAAAATAAAACTAGCCCAAGTAAATGGTCGACACCGTGTTTTGAAAGGTCTAGACCAACATACAAGTTCTCACGTTTACAGAGAAAATTTTCTAGAATTTAAGCAATTCTTGAAACTTTTAGACAGAATATACTTTGATCGAAACTAACATGTCATTTTGCTTGGCTCGTTGGCATGAAAAATGTTGTCTTACCTTTACAGGATTAGATAAACCAATCACCTCAAATGTTCCACACATACGAGAGGAAAAAGAACACTATGTGCCGTCACACAAGGTGCCTCTCTATCACAATTCGCATGTGTTTCTAATATTCTAAATTAGTATACACATCAGGAACAACTTATAGTACCGTCGTATTAAGAGTCATGCGAACGGACTGGTAAACGAAGTGGTCCATATCACTGGCATTTGGCAGCTCGACATGCCGACAACATTTTTAGAACCCTCTTTTTTTAAAAAAAAATAGTTTATTTTCAAAACTTTATAATTTTTGAAACGGCCATGTCAAATTAACTCAAATTGAAACAAAACAAAGTGCTATCTTAGAAATCATCGCTCATATTTAAGAAAATAATGGTCTTAGGGTTCTCTAAGTCAAATAGTCGTTACTCTCTCGTCCACAAAATAACATAGAAACGTAAAGAGTCATAGTTACGTATCACAAAACTATATCAAGAATTTTGGTATAAATAATCATGTCACATAAATATTGAGCATGTAAATAGGAAAGTAAATTTACATGAAAACTATCTCAAATAGCCCTTAACATTTAACCTACAAGTATGGTACAAATCATGATTACTGATAGGTAAGTATTCCAACTCTCAGCGGCTTGTTTACATTGTTATTACCCAGTTGGGTTATCCTAATAATTTTTAAAATTTTTAAAACGTGTCATCTTTAGTTTTTCACTACAAATGGAAATCAAAAAGTCACTTTAACTAGAGAATCGGTGCTCTGATACTAACTGTAACAACTCGGGATCTCGGTTCACGGTTAAAGAAACAATCGATAACCAAGAGTAGAGTATTAACTAGTCATTTACATTTCATTTAATGTATACAAGAAATATTCCAATAATGTGTAGAATTTGGAAAAAAAGATGTTTGTGATCCACTAAGTTATCTAACTTATTCTCAACCTCGTCGTCTCTATCCGGGTACCCATCCTGGTTTTCACTAACCTGTGGTGGTTTTGAAATAACAAAAGCAGACACCGCAGCTTGAAAAAAATAAATAACAAGTTAGTAAATATAAACTCTGAAATGTTAAGAAATGAGAGGCACAAAAGCATAAGTTGAAATATATCACGAGATTTGAATTCATAAGTAAAAGAGTTGGGATTTTCTGAAAAATTAGAAGTAATCACGTAGCAAGAAACTACCAGCTTTAATTAAATCACGAGTATTTAAAATATTCATCAACCAGTATTTTCTTTTGACAGCAAATTTTGTTTCACCGAGAAACGTATTAATTCACGAGTACCAAATTTCTTTCAACATCATTTAATTTGGTTGGGCATGTCCATAGCCACAAACAACATAAATAGAGTAATCAACTTTCTTTCAGGTCCTATTAAGCGTCAAGTTTAGATGAGGCATGTCCAGAGTAAAAAACAACATCAATAGAGTAATCAACATTCGTTCAAGTCCAATTAATTGTTACATTTTGGCTCGTCTGTACGGAATAGAGTAATCAGTATAAGTAGCACTCTATAGCTCTACAAACCCCTTGGCCGCAATACCTTGATACATTTTGTCTCGTCTGTACGGATTGGTGAACATTTAAGTTCTATACTGTAATAAGAAGCATTGCTTCGATGACCCAAGCCACAAGTAATAGGAGGATCGCTTGACGCCTCTGGACGGGGCCATAAATAAACACAACCTTATGCATCATCCTATATCTATTTAGAGTTGTCTAATTTATTCTCCTTATCGTATTCAAAATCCATAAGTAATTTCCAAGAGTTCTCAAAGGAGATCATTAAAATATTCCAAACATCTTTCGAGTAGAAAACATGCATCTCATACTTTTCCATCTAACAAAACATTCATTTGAAACTTCACACAGACACACATTTTGATAAGTAAAGGTCGCACATATGTACTTAACATTGAGATGAAGCACAACCAAAAGACAATAACTGAGCCTAGCACTCCAACAACAACCTCTCTCACCTACGAGACCAATGTCTACAATCACACGTATAACGTACTCGTTACAACAATTTTACGCATCAACAATCCAAATGCAGCCCTACAGGACCCATAGATATATATGTCAAAAATTCACATATAATGATGTTCACTTATCAAAATAAATGCAACATAACACTTATAAGTTCCATTAAGTCGTGCTTTCTAAATATATGTGAAACGACAATTCTGGACAGATTTGTATCTCTGACTTTAGAGGCATATTTACTATATCAAAACATCTCTTAAAATCATGTTTAACCTACAAGTGTCTACTTTCATAAACATCTATAAAATCATGCATAGCAATTATATAACTCAAGTTACGAAATTAACCAACACTGGTGTTCAGAGAAGAGTTTAGCATAAAGTTTCAACTTTTCAAGGTGATTACTACCACTCGGAGAATAGCTATAATGCTCATCTTCTACAGAATTAATCTCCAATGTGTCTAGTTACAACAAAACAAATAGGAGATGCCAAAACTTTCTAAAAATGGATTTTTTTTATAAAAATACCAAGACTGATGCAAAATCAGAGTTTCAGAAAACATGCAAGCCGAAAGGACCATATCTCTTTAACTAAGAATGCTATGAGGACAATTTTTTTCTCAAAATGACTCCTCTCTGTCTAGTTTCATAAAATTTAAGAGGTGCAAATTTCACAGTGTAAAGGTTGGAGAGAATCTACCACTTTCATAAAATGTCCAGATTGTAGTCACATGCAATTTTTCTAAAATCATTAAGAATGGATCTAGTGGTACATACCATTTATGAGACTTGATTTTCACCCAAATAACATCATTTCAAGCATGAAACAAGATTTTTACATGATTTTGAAACAAATTATCGAAATGTTCGTGAGATTCAAGTGCAACTAACAAGAAATACGAAAAGTGCAAGTGGGTTCTAGTGTGAGTTTCATAAAATAGTTAGAATTTTGAAGTCAAACACATAATCTAACCATGGAATTGACAAATCAATCATGCAAATGAAGAAATCGAAGATGATTTTTTTTAAAATCAATGCTAAATATAGATATCCAAGGATGAATTGAAGGCTAGAATAAGTAGTTACCACAAGATTCAATAATGGGTGAATGAAAGAGTGAAAAATGCCGCCAATCCTTGAGTAGATAGGTGTTAACTCCCTTTCATAGTAATAACAAGATTGGAATCAAGTTTTTCATGCTTGAGAGACTAGAAAATGAAGTTTTGATAGTGTTTGTGTGAGGTCAGCACCCAAAAACGGGATGAAGTTTGGAGAGAGAGAAGAGAGCACGTATGGGTGTTCTTGAAGAGGAAAAGATGAAGGAAAATGAGAGTGAGAAAGTTAGAGAGTAATGAGTGATTGAAGTGATGTGAGGTTGCATTGAATAATCCTACAATGGGATATACATACCAAGCAATAAGTAGTAATTGTTTAATTTGGGAGTTGACTTGCATTGGCGAGGAAGCGGAGGTTGAATCAAATAAAAGTCTCCCAACAAGTTTGTTGGTGTAGAAATTGAAAATGCCAAAATTGAGGGGTGAAACAAAATTTCCAATTAATAGCTAACACATATATGTTAATTTTCATAAATTACAAAATTTTCAAATAATTTCAAATAAACAACCTTGTATATAAATGTCAAAATCCACTTTTAGATTGCTTGGCCAATGGAAGAGGAATTGACCAAAGTATTAGGAAGAAAAAAAGAAGGGAATTGTGAATTTCATGTTAGTTATTTTTGTTGTAGAAGTCAATATGACTATCTCTTCATCATGGGTATTAGATACTGGATGTGGATATCAAATTTTCATAAATGTACGCGACCTAAAGAGAAGTAGACCATTGGCTAAAGGCAAGAAACACGTAAGCGTTGGAGATGGAGTAAGGGTTGCTGCATTAGCTGATGGAACTTATCATTTATATTTGCCTTATGGAATTATCATTGAATTGGACAATTGTTTTTATATCCCTTCTATGAGTAGGAACATTATTTCAGTTTCTTATTTGGATAATAAAAGTTTTTTTATCACAATAAAGAACAAATTTTGTTCCATTTAACTTGGTGATATTCATTGTTGTAGTGTACTTTTTTCTAATGGATTGTATATCCTTGATCTTGATAATTCTATCTATAACATTAATACCAAGAGTTTTAAATCTAATGATATGAAGCCTACCTTATCTTTGGAATACCACAATGGAGTTTTGTGTCTCAGAGGAGAAATCGGGCCGTGTTAGACATAGTTTCGATCGATGATGTGTCAAGCATAACTTCCCGTTTCTGGTTCGGGATCGACATGCTCTACTTACAGAAACTTTCACCCTTTACCGTGTTCCATAAAAACAAGTTAAGAAAACTCCATATAAGATTTTCACAGCGAAGCGTCCAAGTTTTCTTACATGAAAATTTGGGGTTGTGAAATTTATGTTAAGCATTTACAGTCAGATAAACTTGGACCCAAGTCGGATAATTGTATCTTTGTGAGATATCCAAGGGAAACAATGGTATATTATTCCTACAATACGATCGAGAACAAAGTTTTTCTTTCTCAAAATGATGTGTTTCTAAAAAGAGAATTTGTCTCTTAATGAACCAGTGGGAGGACGGTAGAACTTGAAGAAATTTAAGAACCACAAAAAAACATTTATCCTTTAATGGAACGTGAGCAGGATCCTAATATGTTGTGGAGCAGCAACGTGCTCAAGAAAAATAAGAACCTTTGTAGTTCTGGTAAGATACGTCAAGGGCCATATAGATATGCATTTCTCATGTCAGAACCTGGTGATGTATTGCTCATGGATAAAGATTATCATATAACTTGTAGGGGAGGGGGGCATAAATGGACCAGACTCTCGGAGCTGGCATGGAGCCATGAGATCCGAAATGGAATCCATGTATACCAACAAAGTATGGACTAAGGTGGAACCACCTTAAGGGGTAAAACCTATAGGGTGGAAGAGGGTTTTCAAAAGGACAACCAACATGGATTGTAATGTGATTACTGTTAAGGGACGATTGGTGGCTAAAGTCTTCAGGAAAGTTCATGGTATAAACTATGAAGAAACCTGTTCCCCGGTTGAGATACTTAAATCCATTTGCATTTTGCTTGCATTTCCTCTTACCACGATGATAAATTTTGGCAGATGGATGTCAAAACAGCATTTCTTTATGGAAACCTCCTTGAGGATGTGTACATGACACATCGACAGGGGTTAGTCGATCTAGAGCATGCCGAAAAGGTGTGTAAGTTGCAACGGTCTATTTATGGTGATAATTAAATCTCATTGAATTAATGATAAGCATAAACTCATGGGGAGTTCTATTTTGAAGATGATGAAAGACAGATTTTCTCAAAGCTCCAAAGCTTTGAAGAAGTCTATTTATGCTTATGAACTTGTTAACCGCAAGCTAACTATTTCTGTGTTGCACGCTTAGGATTGAATTTGATATTATTTACAATCGTTATATTATCACTTACAAATATTCTTGAAATGTTACATTGTGCTTTTAATGCTGAAAGTTGCACAAATTGATAGTCATTAAGGATTACCATTGCAGGCAAATCTTTGATAGTCATCCATAGCTCCAAAGCTTTGGAGGTGCCTTTTAACTTTTGTCAGGAACCTTTTTGGCTAACTAACTCTTGATGGAGATTGTTTCAGGTGGTTTTGTGTTTGATTATTGGGCTTGTTTGGATGAGAGTAAGTAGAGAGGAACTTAAAAGTCAAAAATTTAAGATAATCGGTCAAACCTCTCCAATCAAACAAAGAAATCCAGAATTCCGCTGAAAAGTTCCGGGTTTTTTTGGCAACATTTCAATCTTCTTCACGTAATTTTTGGTACTTCTAACACAATTTTGTGTTATCACAGTGGTAAATTGTTTGAATCAATTACATGAGGTCCCATGTTCGAACCTCACAATCTCAAAAAAATAATTTATTTTACCCATAATCTATAATAATCTACCTCATCCAAACACTACAGATAAAATGAGCTTTTAAGCTCAACCTCTCACTTATTTCAGATCATCCAAACAGCCCCATTGACTTGTCATGAGTCACAATCTTATTGTTGACTATTATATATATACATGTTATATGTATAGAATTAAATATCCAAACAATTTTTAGCTGAGTTTATGGTTTAAACTGATCTGTCAAGCAGATTAGTATATATGTGCTATTTTATCTGGATTGTATTTGGTATTGTGACTAAGTTTTGCAGGATTGTTCGTCGTTCAAACCTGTCTAAAAAATCAAATCAGCTAGTCAATCATAGCAAGAAGAAGTTTGAGGGTTGAGTATTTTCAGGAAGGTTGTTCCTAAAATCTCTCAAGTTTGTTACAACTGTTGGATATAAGACAGATTTGAATTTCAAAGAGCAGGGGATAGAGCTGAAACACTAATAAAAGAAGATAGTTCATTCGTGGAAGATCTACATTCAACTCTTCATTCATTCATCCAAGGATTTATCAAACAGAAGATCAATCATCCATATTCCGTAGAACACTTATGAGCATTTTTGCTTAATCAGGTTTTGTGTACTTCATTGTGCTTTCATTGTATTATTCATTTGAATTTCTGTGCTTTCATTGTATTATTCATTTGAATTTCTGATACTCCACAACTTTAGTAAGTTAGTTGTTCAAGTGAACAACAAGTTGTTCTTATTGTTTCATTAGATTGTAGTAGAAACTAGATAGGTTTGAAACCACAAGCCGTATAGGTATAAGGCAATTCACTTAGGCTTGAGATCTAGGGCTAAATCTGTGATTATTTGTTCAAATCGTGGAGGGATAGTATCCCTCAGTCGGAGAGTAGGCCCATTGGCGGCTGAACTTTGTAAAAAAATCCTTTCGTTCATTGCTTTACTTTGCTGTTATTCATTTTGCATACACGACTACACAATACAGGAACAAGGTATGGAACTTGGTTCCTAGGCCAAAGAATGAATCTGTCATTGAGACCAGTTGGGTATTCAGAAACAAACTTCATGAGAATCGTAAGGTTGTCAGAAAAAAAAAGAACGAATTGTGGGACAGGGGTATAATCAAGAAGAAGGTATTGATTATGAGGAAACATTTGCTCCTGTTGCCAGGTCAGAATCTATCAGAATACGTCTTGCTTGCATCTCCTAAAAATATAAAGCTTTATCAAATGGATGTTAATTGTGCTTCCTTAAACGGCTATTTACAAGAAGAAGTATATGTTTCTCAACCTCATGGTTTTATAGATGATAATTTCTCTCGTCATGTTTACAAATTAGAGAAAGCTCTCTATTTCCTCAAAAAGACTCCAAGGGCTTGTTATGATAGACTTTCAAAATATTTTTTGGAAAATAATTTTCAGAACGACCTAGTAGTAAAACTCTTTTTATCAAGACTCATGAAAAAGATATCTTAGTAGTACATATCTATGTTGATGATATATTATTTGGTGCTACTAATGATGCTCTATCAAAATTGTTTTCAAGTCTAATATGCATGGAATTTGAGATGAGCTTAATGAGAGAGTTAAATTTCTTTCTGGGACTTCATGCACATCAGATGAGGAAAGGATTTTTTGTTCATAAAGGCAAATATACCCAGGACTTCCTCAATAAGTACAATATGTATCAATCCAAGGTAGCTAAGACTCCGGTGAGTTCTTTATTATACTTAGATAAGGATTCAAATGGTAATAGTGTGAATCAAAAGGAATACAGATGTATGATTTGTTCATTATTGTATTTAGATGCTAGTACACAAGATATTATATTTAGTGTGTGTATGTGTGGATAGTTTTAAGCGGATCCTAAAGAATGTCACTTAGTTACTATCAAGAGAATCTTTATTTATCATGAATGGGACGAAAGACTTTGGGATTTGGTATCAAAGAAGAAATAATTTCTCTTTGAGTGGTTATTCAGATGCAGACTTTGTAGGATATAATGTTGACAGGAAGAGCACATCAGGATTTTGTTAATTTCTTAGCTCATCACTGATTAGCTGGCATTCAAAGAAACAGAATTCAGTAGCCTTGTAAACTGCAGAAGCTGAATACATTTCAGATGGAGCTTGTTGCTCACAGGTGCCGTGGATTCCTCAACAACTAGGATATCTTGGCAATGATTTCAGAAAAGGTGCTATCTATTGTGACAACACAAGTGCTATTTCAATTACAAATCCTGTACAACACTCCAGAACTTAGCACATTGATGTAAGACACTATTTAATATGGGATCATGATGAGAAAGGTGACGTGTCTTTATATTTTATATCGACTAGTATGTAAGTTGCTGATATTATTAACAAACCATTGCTAGATGAATGGTTTACATCCATAAGGCTTGAATTGTGCATGCTAAACAAGGATGCTTTGGTTTAGGGGGACTATCAGATTATATATGGTATATGTGTGAAATTTTCAAATCCTTGAGATAATAATTTCTTAGCTTGAAAATATTCTTCAAAGATTTGGAGTTTCTATTAGCTTTACATTATCTCAAAGCTTTGAAACTACACTTCCGGTACCTCAAAGCTTTGAAGAGTAATCCTGTATGTTTTGTTCAATAATTGTATCAGAAATATTTTGTATTATCTTAATAGATAATTGCTGAATATTTCATTTGTTTAGAGATTAATTCAACATATCTGTAAATTTCTCAAAATATCCTATAAGATACGATTTTACATGTAGTTTCAAACGAGACCTTTTTAAACTCAATCAGTTGAGGAATTTCCTAGTTATAAGTTACTCGTCAGGGCTCTTTCTTTTTATCTCAATATATATTTCTTCGTCTCTATATCTCTATCTATTCTCTCTATATCTTCTAAGAACCCAAAACCCAATGGAGCGAAAATCTAAAGACTTTAGCAGAAAGGTCAGGGATAATTAATGGGGAAGAATATAAGGGCTAACAGAAAGACATATATTACAATCTCTGAATCAGATTGTGAAAGGGTCGCAAGCATGCAAGAAGCCAATCCTCCAGCTAAAAGGTTCAGAAAGGAGAAGGAAGTTCAAGGAACAGGGTCTGAATCTGAAGAAGAACATAAAGAAGTTGTGAAGGATCAAGAACAAGGTATGAAGCATCAGGGTGATTAGTCTCAGGAAAAGAAGAAAGATGGAGAAAAGAAGAAGAAGTCTGAAGGTGAGCCGAAGGTTGATCATACTCCAAAGAAAAATCCATAGGAGAAGAAGACAAAGAAAGGGGTTTCGGGACATGGTAAGCATCTACATCCTGGATCATGGTTTTTAAATTTACAAGTTAGAAGTGTATGGATGGATGATTATGTATCATCAATGGTTGCTTTTTGTAGCATGATTTCTGCAGAGTTGCTGGATGAACTTGATATTGATTGCATTAGGAAGCTTAGAGATTCATGTGTTTGGAGGATGTTAAACCCTACCTTTGAGGCTTATCCTATGTTAACCTGGTTGTTCTATCTAAATCTTGGGAAAGAAGATGAGGATAGTTATGTCTTAACTTCTGGGGTAGCTAGTGTGGATATGAGGTTGGATCATAAGGTTTTTAACATGGCTTTGGGGATTCCTAGGAAGTACAAAGTTCATGAAAATCCTGATAGGAAAGAGTGTTTGGAGAAAGAAAATTCTGAATTCTTTTCAGAGTGTACACCTTCTAGACCTAAACAATTGACACATTCTGATGAATTTTGAATCTAAAATATTGTTCTCTATCATCATGAGGTGTGTCGTACCTTGAGAACACTCAAGAGAATTGTTGACTAATAGAGTTTTGATTCTGATGTCCTTGATCTGTCAAGGCTTTGACGTTGATCTACCTACTGTGATTATGGAGAATATGGTGTACTGTGGTACTAGGAAAAGGAATCATACTCCTCCCTATGCAAATCTGTTGCCACTTTTATTTCAGTATTTTAAGGTGCCCGTTAAGAATGAGGAGAAGTTTACAAGTTGCTTTGGGTTGGAAGATGAAGCATCTCTCCAAAGGATTGAAGTTGTGTAGACTGAGAAGGGAAGTTGGAAGTTTTACTCTGAGTTTTCTGCAGGTGAGTTTAAAGATAGGGATTTCATCAACCCAAAAGCTGCAACACCAGCAAAGGCTTCAATAAATCTAGATTTTTCTCAGATCATTGACAGAATTGAGAATCTGGAAGATGGACTAGATAATTTGAGGCAAGGTCAATTTGACTTGTCTAATGAATTCGGAAAATTCAAGTCTTTGATGGGAGAGAAATTGGACATGATCATCAAGGGTTTAAAGCTGGAAAAAGTGCCATATGCTGAAATAACAGATGAGGGTATTGATTCTTACATGGTGCTTGGGGAAGCTGTGAAGAAGCAGAAGAATAAGAAAGTACCAATGGTTCTTACTTCAAAAGATTTGTTTGTGTAAACTGATGATGAGGCTGGTGGGGAAGATGTTGGTGAAACTGCTGATAAAAAGGGTAATTGTTTTGTTTCGTAACGGATTATGCAGCGGAATCAAAAAATAAAAGATCCGGACAAAACCCTCCAAGGATCGCAGGAAGAGAATTCATAACGATAGTATAGGATTCGTAATAGTCACCTTGTGGGTCTCCTGTGATGAATTCAAACGCGAATAATGTCACATATCTACGGTTGATCCACGCCTAGGATTGAGATCTAGATCAACTAACTCCTTGTTCTAGCTAGGAATGATGGAAGAGGAAGAAGAAATCACGCAACGGAGATCAAAGAGAGGATCGGTCCTCTCTCTTTGGACGACGGGGTAGGGGAAGACGGCACAAGGGGGTTCGACCCTTCTTGTGTTTTCTTTCTTTCTCTCTCTCCTTTCTTTCTCTCCTACTAGTTTTATAACAATTATGACACTCCTCTAGAGAATAAGCTAGGAGTGCTCATATATATAGTCCAACAGCTGCTTGTTAACTACATATTAGCCCCTCTCCTAATCATGTCGTTACATGGATTAGCTCCCTTTGCAAACTAGTCCTAATCATGAATATACATGGATTGGTTCTATCTTGCAACTCCTATTCATGTCTATACATGGATTAGTCCACCTATCAAATTAGTCCTACTAAGTTTGCAAGTGGTTTCGTTTTGATCATTCTATTTAATTAATCTTATTAATTAATTCCAAGTCCAGTTCAATCCATATGGCGTGTGACCCCATTGGTTTCTACTTAGTTGGTAGTAACTATTTACTAACATTGAGTGGTGTCTAGCAATACATCGATTCCACCCAACTAATGGAAATATTCATCTATTTGACAAACCGTGTGCAAGTATTGCCTCATCCCTTTGTCTCTATATCCGGATTGGACATGAGACATACAAGTCACACTCGTATATCCAATCCAAAGTTTCTCGATTCTGGGATAGCCTTATCCATGTAGATAACATAAATATCCCATATTGATTTATCTGATTCTGGCCAGACATTCTATAAGCACTACCCCTCAAGTGGCCGTGGATATTTGCTCCCGTTATGTGGGAGGGAAAAGCTCTATCTACATCACTACGATCTCTAAGCTTGCTTCATATTGGTTCTGATACGCGTCTTCATGGCCACCCTGCCACGGTTTAGCGTTTAACGATACCAAAACACAATATTCCACAACTGGATGATCTAGTTACTTCAAGTCTAAGGATGACAATACCGTTGTCACCGAGAAGCGCTTGTTACTTTACTTATATTGTATGTAGCCTTCTCGGAGATGGGTCAATCTAGTATGCCACTACCCCTAATGCATACCCATGTGTTGGATCGTGATATCTCCATATAAATCGATCCCCATACTAGTCTATAGTTGATTGCCCTATTAATCAATATAATTGACTAGGAATATTTAAGAATATAACATTTATATTATAAGGACTTCATGCTTTTAACATATCCCAATATCGATGACATAATGAATAGTAAGTCCATATATATGTCACGATAAATTGATTGCCTCTAGGGAACCAGTCAAATAGTCTCTCACTTGCACTTGAGTCAATCTCCTGCATCTTATGCCTATTGATCTAGCGCGACCCTCATGCTTTCACTGCGCAAGGTAAGAGGAACATCTTCTCGTACTCCAAAAATATTCACATCTCCTCTATCGAGAATCAAATGAGATTGAATATTCACGTGCATCTAATGCATCAATATACTCAGTACTCTGTAATATAACCGGCAACTAAATCTTTCATGAAAACTCCTTCCAGCTCACAGTCCCTCCCTTTAGAGCAAAACATAAACTTGACTATTAGTTGATATCTTCTTTGTTAGATTGGGAGTTCGAATCACTATAACACCTTACAACAAACTCTTCCTATCCTCCATATATTAAGAATTCGTCCTTTAGTTCTTCTCAACTACTTGGGGATAATCTTGACAATTATCAGTGACGCTCACCCCGATTTGAATGGTATCTTTGTGTCATACCATATTACACATCTGGCCTAGTATATAACATTGCGTATCTCGAGAATCTCATTCATACGGTCCCTTTTCCAATCTAATTGGAAAGACAACTATTCTTACAAAGACTAATTCCACATGACATTGGAATAATCCATATTCTTTACATGTTGAACAATTTCAACACTTTTGTCAATATATGCACTTTGACTTAAGCTAAACAACTATCTTGAGCTATCTCCATAGATTTTTATAGTTTGCTTCGCCTAAGCCTATCATTGAAAATCAATTCTCTAGCCAATCTTTAACAGATGGCAGAGTAGAGATATTATTC
Organism: Linanthus parryae; assembly: GCA_023055425.1. Lineage (NCBI taxonomy): Eukaryota > Viridiplantae > Streptophyta > Magnoliopsida > Ericales > Polemoniaceae > Linanthus > Linanthus parryae. The sequence continues at coordinate 24,423,782 of JALGPY010000011.1, read as the reverse complement.
CCAATGATTAGTATGTCTCCACATAAAAGACCAGAAACATAACTATGCTCCCAGTAACCTTCTAGTAAACACAAACTTCATCTTATTTCTTGATGCAATAAAACCATTTGATTTTATCATTAACAGATTGCTGAAAGCAAGATGCGAATGGATTTAATCTCACTGCAGGGAAAAGATTTCGTCATAGTCCATACTATGATCTTGCAGGAAACCTTTTAGCCACCAATATTCCTATAAAAGTAATCATATTACCATCCATGTTGGTTTCCTCATAACCCACTTGCACCCTATGGGTCCTACCCTTTCAGGTGGTTCCACCAGAGTCCATACTTTGTTGGTATACATGGATTCCATTTCCTATCTCATGGCCTTATGCCGTTTTTGAGATTCTGGCCCACTTGTGGCCTCCTCATGGGTTGTAGGCTCATCTCCATGAGAAATACATCACTGGGTAAAGAGAAATCCATATTTCCCCAACCCTCTGACATATCCTACCTAACCTACGAGGTTCTTATGTTACCCGAGCAGGTTGCTTTAGTCCACAACACATTGTGATCCTGCTCATGTTTCATCAAAATGATCAATGTCCTGTAGTGGTTCTTGAACTCCTTCAAGTTCTACTGTCCTCCCACATTTTATTATAGGGAAAATATCTATCTAGAAACACATTGGTTCGATCAACAAACAATTTGTTCTCGATCAACAAACAATTTGTTCTCGATTAAGTCCAGGTTCTCGATTGAGTCCAAGTTCCTTGTTCCACATAGTACATTCATCCGACTTGAGTCCAAGTTTTTCTGTAAACCGTTTACATAAACTTCATAACCCAAATTCCTTATGAATGACATACTAGAACACTTTCTATTCCATATCCAATATAGTATTTTTCATAATTTATTTAGATTGAACAAGGTTAAGGGCGAAATTTGTTGTAATTAGAAATAGCCCCTAAAAGTAAAGTGGATGTTATGTTTGTCACATCATGGATCGAACCATCTCCAACAAGGTCCGACGTCTCTTCTCAGACACGCCATTCCATAATGGTGTTCCAAGTAGAGTGAGTTGGGATCACATCCCATACTTCCTTATATGTTCAAACAATTGGCTTAAGTACTCACGCCTCTACGATCATATCGTAGAGCTTTGATACTTTTTCCAAGTTGGTTCTCTACTTCATTCTTGAATTTCTTGAACAATTCAAAGGATTCTGATTTGTTTCTTCATAAGATACACAAATCCATATTTCTCTAATCCCATCATTAAATATGATGAAGTAATGAAAACCACCTTTAGCATTTGTGCTTAGCGGCCTACATACATCAATATGTATGATTCCAAAAGATCATATATTTGCCTAGTAAATAAGTGTTACATGTCCCATAAGTTTCAAAATCATATGTGTCCACAAATCCATCCACATGGAGCCTAGATGTGTATCTCTCATTTATGTGGCCTAAAAAACAATTCTAAAGATAAGTGAGGTATCATTATATGAAAACCTCTTGGTATTAGTGTTATAGATGAAATTTCAATGATAAAGGATATACAATCCATTAGACAAAATGCATTACAATACTGCATATAAGAATAAATGGAACAACATTTTTCCTTTATTTTAATAGAGAGCCTTTCTTGTCCAAAAAAGAAACTATGATAATTCACCTACTCATAGCCGGGACATAATCACTTTTGTCTAATTCATGAACAATTTCAGAAAGGTCGAGATAATTCCCTACGACTACTTCAGCAACCCCTTGCTTCATTGCCTCACGTGTAGGTTTATTTATTCTTTATCCAGTTCTACATCTCTTGAGATCCTCCACATTTCTATAAACGTGAGGTCCTCATCTAGTATCATATACTCATGATGATGAGAAAGATATATTGACTTGTGTAACAAAAATACCTAAATTGGAATTCATAATTCCATTATTATTTCCTTCCAGGTACTTTGGGAATTCTCTCTTCTTCTATACCACCTATTGGACTTTAAGGCAATTTGGTTTTGGCAACAAGCTTACTTCATACCCATGGGGTTGGCTCAAACCTTTTGCCGTTACCCATGCTGTTAACCATTAACATGTTATGCCTCTAGTCCTTTATGTGTGATTTGTTTAGCGATTCTCAATCATATTGAGTAAATCGCCTTTATAACGAAACCTTAATTGCATCCAATGCAATTCTTGGTCCACTTGGGCGAGTAACTTAAATTCTTTATCTATCTCATAGATAACACCCATCACTAACCTTTCAATCATCTTGAATTAGCTTATTGTGTATGACCTCTTGCTTCAACAGTCACACATTACTAGCTTGTGTCGTCCCGTCATAACTTGATGAATCAAGTCGCCTTTCTTTGGCAAGCCCAAACTTATTCCATCTTGATCATGACGAGTGCTAAGCAAGAGATGGTAAAACGCAAAGTGGAGCAACACTTCGAGCCTTTCATGTCTAGCTTGCTCTTTGAAAGAGCTTCTTTTAATGTATGATCATATCATACGCATCCATGTATCTAATCATGATGCCAAAGCTCAGAGATCATGGCAGCGACATGAGGCAAGTTACAACCGAAGAACCATTCTTTGATGTTACTTCCATTAGGCCTTTCAGTGTTATTCGCAGTTGGTGGAAGGAGATCTTTATGGTCTACCATGTACAACATTTTTCTTTAATTTGAGAACAATTCTCGATTTTATACCAGTGTAGTAATATATTCAAGACAGCTTGTCCTGCTTGCGGACATAAAGTCGCGTATCGTTTGTTTTATTCCAGGGGTGTTCAACGCAATAGGATTATGTAAAGTACTGTGACGTATAAATATATTTAACAAGGACTTAAATTTTCAAACATAGCTCCCACTATATTTCTACTAATTAATAACCCTCGAGATTTTAATGCGGAAAATATCATCATATTTTCTAGTGGGATAATATCTATATTTCAATTTCTTTTGAGCTTGCTTTGGCAAGTCACCCAAAAGTTAATTATTTAGGTAGGAACAAATCCAATTGCATCCCATTCAATTCTTGGTTCAATTGGGCAAATAAATCATTATTTATCTATACCATAGATAATCCCAATTGGTGCCTCTAGGCTTTTAATCCTTATTACAATTACCTAGTTACGTCCAACCTCTTACTCCAACAATTTCACATTACATGTGCCATCGCACCACATAATGATGAATCAGGTCGCCTTGCTTTGGCACGCACGAACTTGATTAATCGATTTGTGATGAGTGTTTAAGTAATGAGAAGGAAAACGTAATATTTCAGCTTTGAGGGATTTTTCTTTCAATTAATTATTTTCTTGATCCATATTAACTGATCTACTTATTTAAGTTGGGCAAAACTCAAAATAAAAGATCAGGTTGTTAATTATCTTATTATCAAATTGAATGAATCATCCATACACCAAAAACAATAATAAGACGATAAAGTAAACATCCACAAAAATAGAAATTAATGTGATGTGGATATGGCTTCCTAGACTAAGATATTCCGTAGCCAATGGGAATATCTTTGAATCCTAAAATAGCAAGCTCATATCCATGTGCCTCCATCTTTTGGTTCATCGTTCATAGACTTGTGGAATGTTCCATTCTCCATGTTGTTTCTCCTTTAATTCTTTGGGAGTCTTTTCTCCAAAATTGGCTATCTATTATTTTTAGTACTAGCTAGCATCTAAACTAAATAAATAAATCTCACAAGTTGATAAAAATGTACCAGCTCATAGGTTGTAAACCCTAATTAATTATTACATCAAGCTGATCAGATGGCAGGCCATAAAGAAACCACAAAATTTAAACATTCACAACAAACCACATCTAAGGCAATATCCAATCACTATGCAAAAAGCACAAAAATAGTTAAAATCCAATTTTAACGCGTTTGGTCAATTTTTAATTGATTTTAAGATCACTAGGGTCAAAACTGTCCAAGAGGGCCTACCAAGCTAGTGGTCGAACCCCTTGGAGTCGCCTGGGCCGAGCCTCGGCCAGGCGGACCTACCCGTGAGGTCGGCCGAACCGCCAAGGCCTTCGCCCTTGTTGGCTAGGGCGGCAAGGAAGCATAGGGGCGGTCCCTAAGGGAGCGATCCTCTTGGTAAATGTTTCCAAAAGAACTTCTTCCTTGTTCCCCAAGTCCAAAACGTTTCCAAATTGAAAACCCCTTTCTAACTTGTGCCCAAACCCTAGATCTAAGATCCTAAAATTTCTCGAACTCACTAATTCCTACATCCCATGTAAATTTATTTCTTGTTTGGTTGAATCATATTCAACTTGCATCTAACATGCTTAATTTGTCCATTTGAAGCGATAATCAAAGAATTGAAGTGTAAAAGACATGGATCATAAAACTACGTCATGCTCTACGACCTGTGGCTCTGATACCACTGTTGGGTTTTGTAATGGATTACGCAGCGGAATTAAACAATAAAAGATCCGCACAAGACCCTTGCAAATGGTTTTGTTTTGATCCTTCTATTTGATTAATCATACAAATTAATTTCCAAGTGTAGTTCAATCCATATGCGTGTAACCCCATAGGTTTCAACTTATTTCGTAGTAACTATTTACTAACATGGAGCGGTGTCTAGCAACACATCCATTCCACCCAACTAATAGAAATAGTCATTACTTTGAAAAACCTTGAGCAAATATTCTTTCATCCCTTTGTATCTATATCCGAATTGAACACGAGACATACAAGTCACACTTGTATATCCAATCCATAGTTTCTCGATATTGGGAATAGCCTTATCCATGCAGATCGCATCAATTTCGTATATTGATTTATCTAAGTCTGGCTAGACATTCTATAAGCACTATCCCTCGAGTGCCGCGGATATTTGATCCAGTTATGTGGGAGGGAAAAATTCTATCTACATCACTACGATCTCTAAGCTTGGTTTATATTGGGTCTAATACGCGCCTTTATGGCCACCCAGTCACGGTATAGCGTTTGACGCTACCAAGAAAGAATATTCTATAACTGGATGATCTAGGGACTTCAAGTCTAAGGATGACACTACCGTTGTCACCGCGAGAAGCGCTTGTAACTTTACATAACTTGTATTGATCCTTCTCGGAGATGGGTCCATCCAGTATGCCATTACCCCTAATGCATACCCATGTGTTGGATCGTGATATCTCCATATTAATCCAACCCCATACTAGTCAATAGTTGATTGTTCCATTAATCAATATAATTTACTAAAGATATTTAAGAATATAACATATATATTCTAAAGACTTCATTCATGTTAACAAATTTCCATATCGATAACATAATGAATATTAAGTCCATATATATGTCATGATAAATTGATTGCCTCTAGGGCACAATTCCAACAGTAATATTGAAAAACATACTGTTGTTGATGAAGTTGGTGAGAAAGAAGTTGCTGGTGCTGTAGAAGAGTTAAATGATTATGAAGATGTGATTGCTGAAGAAGCACTAGAAACTGTAGAAGTTTTTGATGCTGGAGAAGAACAAGAATCAGCTGATGATGAGAAGAAGCTGAACATGAGAAAGCTGAGACTGTCAAAGGGAAGGAAAAAGTAAATAGCTAGGCTTCGAGTGGAAAGAAGAAAGCATAGAAGGATGTTGGTGCAAAAGATATTGCATCAAGGCCTTAGACCCCTTCTTTCTGTCTATTTTCTTTCTTTCTTCTCAAAGCCCTGGAGTGTTTTTAAACTTGTTGAGTGTTATCTCTGTAGATAATTTCTTGACATTATTATTACTATTTAAAAGTATTTTGTTTCCAATTTGAAATCAGTATTTAATTACAAATCTGATTTTAGAAGATCTTTTAAATATCTCCTTTGAGAGACTGAAATGTTTTAGTTTCCTTCTTTCACTCCAACTCTACATACAAATCTTTCTCCCTCTCCTATCTTCTCTATAGAAACCGTAAAACCCCCCAATGGATTCGCGGAGATCTCGGAGGATTCACCTCACCAAGTGGACAAAAAGCATGAGGAAGAAGGGTCAAGGTTAGAAGAGAAAACCTGAAAAGGAGATTCAAATTGTGAGTTCCAATTCTGAAACTGTATGTATGCCGGTACCATCTCCTCCTCCAAAGATGAAGAGTAAGAAGACTCAAGAAGTGGAGAAAGCAAGTCCACGCAACGCTAAATCAGATTTGAAAGAAAAATCTGAAAAAGGAAAAGGTATTCAGTTGGCTAGTCTAAAGAAGTTCAAATTGTTCAGAAGGAAGTTAAGAACGATGATAAAGAGGATGATGTTCAGAAGGAGGTTCATAAAATTAAAAAACTCCAAAGGAGATAAGAATTCTATTTCTTCTAAGTCTTCTATTTCAAAGAATTGGTTTATTAATTTTAAATAACAAGGGATTTTGTTAGATGGCTATGCATTAATCCCTGTTGCACTTTGTAGCATGATATGCACTAAGATGTCGGAAAATATGGATTTCCAGTGCATTATAATGTTAAAAGGGACTTCTATTTGGAAGATTTTGAATCTCTCTGAAGAGGCATACCCTAGATTGATTAGGTTGTTTTATCTTAACCTACAACAAGTTCCTGGTAAAAGGTTTATTTTATCTTTTATGGTTGTTGGGATAGATATTCTGTTGAATCCTGAGGTATTTTCTTCTTACCTAACACACCCTCAACCTCTAAACATTTACAAATTCTGTTTAACTCTTGAAGCCAAAATTCTTCTTATTATCTTGACGAGGTGTGTGGTTCCTAGGGAAAATTCAAAGGAGTTACTCACGGATAGGGTTATATATTTGATGTATTTGTTGATGTATGATTTTAAGATTGATTTGGATGGAATTGTGATGGAGCACATGCTATACTATAGTACAAAGAACATAAACCATTATTTACCCTATGCCAATATCCTACCCCTTTTCTTTAAACACTTTGATATTCCGGTTGGTAATGAAGAAAAAAATTCTGCTGGTTTTGGAATGGTGAATGAATCGTTTTTCAAAGGGTTGGAATTGTGCAGATTGCTAAAGGATAATGGATGTTTTAATAAGACCTTTTTGAGAGTGAGCTTAAGTCCAAGAAGTTTGTTAGCGAAAGGGCTTAACCACCCATTTAACTTTAACCTCTACTGTTCCAGATCAGTTTCAGGTGTTTGAGAAGTTACATGATATTTAGAATGAGCTGGATGAACTGAAGATTGGTCAATTTGAGCTGTGTACTGAACTCTAGAAGATGGATTATGTGGTTTCCCATGAATGATAAAGTCTCCATGATTTTCATTTTTTTAACTTGGTGGATGTGGAAGAAAAAACTGCACAAGTTCAAAACGGCGCAAAGAATTCATATTCTACCAGGGAACTCTTTGATGAGTATTCTACTGAAGAAGTTGTTGGAGATAAGGGAATAGGTAAAGAAACAGCATTGACTCAGGGTTGCCAATTAGCGAGGTTCTGGAGAAAGGGGAGCAAAAGAAGAAAGTGATTCCAAAGGTTTTTACTTCTGAGGAATTGTTTGAGGATGCTGACGATGATGAAAAGGTGGTTGCTAAGGAACAAGTTGAAAAAGTTGATGAATTGGAAAAGAAAGGGCAAGAAGATGAAGAAGATGTGGATGATGAATAAGGATCAGAGGAAAAGGAAGGTGATCGAGAGGAGGGTGAAGAATCTAATCTAGAAGGAAATGACTAGAATCCCGCCTTGAGTTCTAGCCTTCCTTTCTGGATTATCAAAGCCTTGAAAATTTCCTTTTATTTTTAAAAAACTCTATATTCTTTATTTAAACTTTTAAAAGTTTTTGTAATAATGATCCAACATTTTTCTTCTCTTTGATGATAGTAAAAATGGGGGAAAATTATGGTGGTTTATGTGGTAGTTGTGGATGGGTGTATTATAAGCTTTGCAGCTTGTAGGCTTGGATATTTAGTATCTGCTGGTATTTGCTAAGTTCGGATATTTGGTTTTATGCCTTGTGATATTTAATCTTACTTCCATGCTTGGAATGTGTAACTGTTTGGTATTTATTGTTTTTAAGCGTATTTGCTATGCTACTAATGTCTTTGATGTAGATATAGAGTCAACAGAGATTATTTATTTTTTACTTTCATCAAGGGGAAGACTGTTAACTTAACTCTTGTTTCAAAACCATGAAAGTCCTCAGAGGGAAAGTATACACTGAGAGGGAGTTTATCTCCTTGATTCAAACTGTACCTTTGTGTGTGACGAAAGACAAATTGTTTGCGTCTGCTAATGTTTAATTTTTCAAGGAAATTTTTTAACTATCGGATTGCAGGATTACCAAAAAGTTCTCATATTTTAAGTATACTTTTTTTAGATTTATTATGTTCTAACTTTGTTTTGCAGGTTCAAAGCTTTGAGAAGCTTTGAAAATACTCTGAGTATTTAGTCTAAGGTTCTCAATGCAGGCTTGCCAAGTAGGGCACCATTGCTAAGCTAATTTTTTGGGATTTGTTCAGATCTTTTCTTAAGCATTGCTAGTAAAACTTATGCTCAAAATAAATGGAGAAAATCAAGCTTATAACTGTTGGAAAAGAGCTGTCGAGAGTCAAGATTCATGTGCAAATTTTTAAGAATTTTCCATTGTAGCAAGTCTATATAAACTTTAATTTGAATTGAGACTAAGAGATAGAGACACCAAAAGAATTTGTTGGTGAATGGAAATTTCATAGTTTAGTAGGTTAATGAGTCCTTTATAAATTGATTTTATGTGTAATTTACATAGTTTATCCTTATTTCTAGACTTATGCTTGTCTTTGTAGTTTTGGCTGTTTTTGTCTTGCTTTGTAGTCGAAGACGTGCTTTAGAACGTAAGAGGCTAGCTTGGGGGCGCTTAAGAGGTGAATTTAAAGAGATTTCGAGGGCTAAGAGACATGAAAAATGTATTAGAAGAGCTTGATTTGAAGATTCAAGAAGCTAATTTGCAAGAAAAGTCAAGTGCAAGTGCAAATTTATGAAGAATCTAACGGAGAAGGGGGCCTATTTGGAGTTTTATAAAGTTTTTAGGGTTTACTTGATGAGGAGTTAACAATAGAGGGGTATTTGCGCATATATTTTAGCTATGGTGCCAGCTTTGTTATTCTTAAAAAAGTTGGGGCTATTTTAAAGGCTCCAGGAAACTTAAGGGGGGGCATTTTTCAAATTCCGAAAAGACAGCTCAGCTACATGCATCTTCTCTCTCCCCGACTCTGTACACGGACGAAGCAACACAATTCAGCCATTGAAGCTCTCTCCTAGCTCGAACCACCACTCACCCCGACTCCAATTCTTCAGCAAATCGCGTTGAATTATTCTCAATCAAATCCCCAGCCGGAGCTCTACCTCCCTATACCCTTAATTCGGCCCAAATACCAACGAGAAAGAAAGCCCAATTTGCGTAGGGCTCTTGAGGTTTCTAAAGTTCAACAAAATAGAGGGGATTTGATGAATTGGAGGGTGGAGATGAAGGCTTGGAGCCTACGAAATGGATTGGCCACATATATACTAATAATATATGCAAACACCCCACTTTTTGGTGAAATATTTGTACTTCCCAAAACATCCTCATTACAATAATTAGATCATGGAAGTTACAACTTACAACTCACTCCTCCCATGTTACATTTATTTATTTATTTTGTGAAACTCACTTACATGATCCAATATCCAATTATTTCTCTTACATTACGGTTTCATCTTTCCACGCATCGCGTGGGGGGACCGATGCTAGTCTATATAAACTGAAATAAAGAATTGAAGTGGGGCGCTCGACACACCTTCGGTTCTACGGTACACAACGGGGGATCTGCTTTCTCCCCTCTCTCTCTCTCTGATTTTTCCCAAACTCTCGGTTGTTCTTGAGCCTCTGAGCTCGGTCTCGAGCAGATTCAGGGCCAAGAACAAGTGAAAGAGGAGGACGGACTCAAGAAGCTTCTGGACTGTTTTGTTGCATTTCTACTGCTGTCCATACATCTGCTGCTGTGTTCTTGCGGTAGCAGCAAAGCAGTTGGGTTTCACCATTTTATTAACTAGTTTGTAACTTAGTTTTGTGTTTAGAAGGGACTTTGCCTAGTAATTTTTAGCTTCAATCAAGTGTTGCTAATGAAAACAACATTTCTCTCTTACTCTCTTGAATCTATCATGTTTAGCTAGCTTATTTTCTTGGGTGACTTGGCACTATCTAGTGCTCTAATCTTCCTATCTATTCAAGTTGAACTTCAAGGATGAATGGGTCAAATTGGGTTCACTTGAATGCTTAATGCAATGTTTGAATTGCTCTTGTTAAATTATTTGATGCATTGAATAGGTAGATGTGAGAATACTCTTTACTTGTTTGATTTGGGTTTGCACTTGAGTGCGAGGAACTTAACAATCCTAACTTTGAGAAGTTGAGCACTAGTTAGGTGATTTGAGTGAGAATTTACAAATATCATTTGCTGCTTGATCTTTCTGTGGAAACACCTATGTGTGTTTACATATGTTTGATGCTTGAAACACTTGAAATTTGAGAATCTCATTTGAGTGATCTCTTTAGTGCTTGATTAACGTGTTCGGTTTACACAATTCATTTGTCGCGATTTCAATTGCAATGAGCAACCACTTCTTGAGATACTTGTCTTGTGGATTGACACATGTGATTTGAGAACCGGGCTTGAATCTAATAGGAGGATTAGTCACTAGAGAAACAGATTATCCCTATCCCTCTCTACTTGGTATTTCACTTCTTTCTTAGTTATTTAGTTTAGCGAATTCAAAAATTTCAACTTGCTCCATCACTTATGTGGTGGATTTGGTAGCTTGGCTAGCTTTAAAGCCTTTGAGAAATTTTCTTTAATTTTTTTACTTAGTGGTTTGTTACTATCTGCTCTAGTTTCGTAAGTCATTGACCCTCCTCTCTTTGTGTAAATAAACTCTCGTCTTACCGGGGGTACTACTTCAAATGATATTCCTATACTTGGGAATTATCGCCAACAAGTTTTTGGAGCCGTCGTCGGGGACAGGCTAGGCATTAGATTTGATTTGCTTTACTTTCTTAATTAGTATTTTTCTTGACTCATTCTCTACTTCTTTTTTGAGGTATATCACTTGTCATTACCACTTATATACTTGCTTGAAAAGATGTCTCATGAATGCTTTGGACTTGGTGAGAGGTGACCTAGCATTCATTGTGATATTTGTTGTAGAGATGGATATGAGGCCATGAAATACCCTAACGTTCATTCATATCCTTATTACTATGCATTTACTCTCCATGAGAATCATTCAAGGGAATCAATGCATTCTAAATGTGACGTGCTTACAATAATGGTGATTATTTTCATAAGAATTATGATTCTTGGCATGATAGTATGTCACATGCACACACATCTCATGCTTCTTGTCCACAATCACAACCTTCAGACACTTACATGATTTAAAACTCCTATCATTCTTGCACTTATGAATATAATGACATGAATTATGAATCAAGTCTAGGAGTGGATTATTTTGAGAGGGAAGCTTATGTGAATGAGGAACTAGAGAGGCATATACGTAGTTCTCTTGAGGAGACAATGCAAAAATATTTTCAATGCACAAAAGAACTAGTAGAAGCATTTTATCACTTGGACGATAGAGTGGAATAGTTACATTCAAAATCTCATGATGATGAGTCTCTTGCATATGGTTCTTATTCTTCACAAGACTCGCCATCACATGAGTCTCAAGTTCCCATCCACACACATCATGAGCTTACTTAAGATCAAATTTTTGATGATGTGTTTGATGATGGAGTTGTTGCTACTAGGATAGTTGATTGTATTAATTTTTCATTTGCACATTCTAAAGAAGCATGTGATAGTGATATTGGTAGTGATATTGATGTTTGTGATGACTCTTCAATCCATGACATGAGTGGAGTCATTTTGGATGACTCACATAGTAACACGTGTGAGGAGTCACAAAATTGAAACCACTCATGTGATGAGTAGGAGGTCAAATTTGATGCTACCATTCATGAAGAATAGTTTTGACTTGTCTTGTGCTCATGAAGATCCTAATACTCACATGAGTTCCAACGATCATGAGCATTACTTATTTTGTGATGAATTAGAGGATACTCTAGGAGAACCCCCTCCACTAGAAATTGTGGAAGAACCTTCAAGTAAGTTTGGGGGTTAATGTGTTGATACTCCGATCCATGTTGACTCTTTTACTACATCTTCCAAAGAATTAGATGAGCTCACTTGGGAAGAATTGGAATTTCTGTATGGTAGTGAAGCTTACTACTCATCTCTTTTCATGGAAGATGAATTTAACTTTAATGAAGAGGAGATACTATTGGCTCAACTTGACCAAGTCAAAGACCCAAATCGTGAGCCTAAGGGTTTGGATGTGATTACATGTTCTCAAATTATTTTACCTCCAATTTGTGAGGCGAAATCCGTTAATCCATGTGCTATGTATAAAATTGAAAAGATTGAGAATTCACAAGTTGCCCCTTTTTCCTCAAATTGTGGTATCAAGTGGCAACTTATGAAGATTCTTTCTATGATTCAAGTCATTTGAGGATTTTAAACCCTTTTCTTAAGATGATGCATGACATAACCACTTTCTCCAGCTTAATTGTTAAATTTTTCTTTCATCTATTATTCATCTTTTGTGTCTTTCCCTACTTAACCTATCTATTCTAATTGATGAATCAAACGTTTTGAGGGAGAAGTACTTTTCTAAGAATTAATTAGGTGTTGGTTTTGGGTTCCCTAAGGGCAATCTATTTAGTATGAACTTTGTTTCCTTTAATAAATCATTGTATTATTTATGGAGATATTTAATTTAATGAAGTCCTTAGATTATAAGTGTGTTGTATATCTTAAATATCCCTAGTCCATTATATTGATTAACAGGACGATCAACTATAGACTAGTATGTGGGTAGATTCATATGGAGACATCAGGTCTAACACATGGGTAAGTATTAGGAGTAATGGCATACTGGATAGACCCACAGCAAGAAGGCTACATTAGATTATGTCAACGTCAAAAGTGCTTCTCGTAGTGTTAATGGTGTTGTAATCCTTAGACTTGCAATCACTGGATACTCTAGTTTTGAAATATCATGCTTTGATATTATCAAACATTACATCCTAACTGGGTAATTATAAAGATAGCTATCGGGCATGATATGAAGCAAGCTGAGAGATGGCAGAGATGTTGATAGGATTCGTCCCTCCTACATGAAGATGTTGATGTTATCTGCATGGATAAGCCTATTCCCAGGATCGATAAACTATTGATTGGATATACGAGTGTGAAAATTCTGTCTCGTGTCCAAACCGGATATAGAGACAAAGGGATAATTCAACACGGTAACATTCGGCACAAGGTTTTTCGGGATCACTGACTATTTCTATTAGTTGGGTGACATAGATGTTTTATTAGACAAAGCTCTATGTTTGTTATAGTTACTACCAACTAAGTAGAAACCTATGGGGGAACACACCATATGGACTAAACTGGATATGGGCATTAATTAGTTAAACTAATTAATTAAAAGGATCATAACGCAACCACAAGAAAATTTAATGGGATCAATTTGCAAGTCAACTACTCCATGTGAGGATATGAATCGTATTGGGGCAATTATGTAGTTAATAAAAAGTTATTAACTATATTAAAGGAACTCAATTTTGTGAACACAAGTCATTATTGAGAGAACATAACAAAGCAAGGAGAGAGAGACAAGCTGAGAGGCTCAGCCATCCAACCCGTCCCCCTACACGACTCCGTCTGCCTCCCCGAGGCCCGTGGCGTTTCCTTGATTTGCATGATCTGTTACCTCCTTCTTCCGTTTCTAGCACTACACGGTGGGAAGGATTCAAGTTGAAGATCCAAGATGTGGATACTTGTTGAGTTGAATACATTATTCTTCGTTGTGATCACACAAAATAAGGTACACAAGTTTCTTCCCTAATCATGTTACGAATGCTTACCTTTGATCCTTGGAGGGGTTTGAGCAGGAATAATTTTTTTTTTATTCAGCTACGTTACCTACATCAAAACCCTACATTGGTATCAGAGCCACAGGTCGTAGCGCATCACATGATATTATGTGTTACTATTTTCAGTTTTTACACAGTATCTGTTAATTTTACGCGAAAACTGAAGTTGGCATGTAGATGAAATATGAATATGAATCAATAGGTATTGGGAAATTATTATCGTCGTATAGAATTAGCCAATTCCGGACACATATGATGTGTCAATTGAGTTCTTGAAAAACTAGGGTTCATGGGCACAAAATTGGAGAAAATAGGGTTTTCCCAATTATGGAAACAACTAGACTTGGGGAAAAAGGAAGGAAGGGGGAAGGAGGCTAGGGCCGATACCCTAGCCGTCCGCTCCTTTCTCTTCCTTTCCGCTCAAGCAAGGCCACGAATCACATCGCCGAACCGGTCTAGGCGCACAGTCGGACCGTGCGGCCTAGGGCCGGCGACCTAGTGGCTTGTGGAGGTTCCTTGGGGCACGGCCAAGTGTGTTGGTGGGTCTCTTGGACCTTTTTGAACCTAGTTACCCAATTCAAACAACTAAAATTTAACAAGCGCGTTAAAATTGGTTTTTAACTGTATTATGTTTTTGTTGCATGGTTTATGGCCTAGGTTGTAAATGTTTACTTTGTGATTTTGTTTACGGCCTGCGAGCTGATCAAATTAATGTAATAGTTAATTAAGTTTTACGGCCTGTGAGCTGATCATCTTCTCAACATGTGAGGTTTTATTTATTTATTTAATTTAGATTCTAGCTAGAATTATATAATTAGATGATAGCCAAGAGCATGGAGAAGAAGACCAAATAACCAAGAAGCCACAAAGACGATGGGAGACTTGCACACCTAGAACGCGCTGCTATGGTTGAGGTACATTAAAATGAGCTTGTCACTTTAGGGAATATAGATATTATCATTGGCTTGGTATTATCTTAGTCTTAGGGGCCATATCGATGACACTTTAATTTTTTTTGTGTGAAGGGGTGTACAGTAGGTAGAAATACATGATCAATACTCTAGAGGGGGGGGGAGTGAATAGAGTATGCATACTTTTGAAAAACTTTGCAAGAATAGTGGTTTCAAAAGATTTGTAAAGAGATTCAAGGCCTTGAAATGAGTTTCAAGCCCTTGGAATAAAAGAGTTAGAGTAAAAGAAGAATAAATCTATTTCAAGTCCACGAAATGAGTTTCAAACCCTCATAATGAAACAGTTACGAATGCTGCAAAAGTTCTAAGTTTGTAACTGAAATGAAGATGCAAGAGACACAAGATATATAGAGTTCAGTCGACTTGGACCTACGTCTCTACCTCAGCGATCTTCTCCCTGTAGGATTTTCAACTCAATTATTATTAATCAAAAGCTAAGACCTATATCGCAAGCACACATAGATGCCTTACTCTGTTACAGCTTGTGGTTCTCACTAAACTATCTAGTACCTGCTATAGCTGTCTGATTAACTAAGAATTCTCTATTGTTAACTTTGAACAATCCTTGAGAATATAAAGAGAAGTAGTATAAGAATGATATACAAATAGAGTTCAGAAATGAAGAACACAGAGACTAAGACTGTAATGAATGTGCAATGTTCTTCAAATGCTTGGATTGGGAGAGAATGATTTTCTTCTTTGTTGCTTGGAAATCCTTGAATGTATATTCAGTTTCTCTAGCTTTTTGCCCGTTGTGTTCTGTGTCAAATGATGCAAAACTGAGCTTCTTATATACAGCTCATCTTATTAGCAAATCTTCAAGATCTTCAGCAAAAAACTTTCCTATTTTGTAGGCAACAACTTTAACTTCTCTAACAGTCTTCTCCAATGGATAGTTGTTCATTATCTTCATGGATACTGATTTGATCTTGTTTATAATCACGTTGAGAAGCTGTTACAATCATTAGATTGATTGCAGAGTCAAATCAACCCAGAATTTCCTTACCTACAAAACTCAAGTTAGGAATAAATAATGTTGAATAGGAAATAAATTCTCCCTGCAAAACTAAGTAAAACAGATGGATTAGATAGTGTTAAATATGTCAACACACTTTTTCTTCCATCATAAAGTAATAATAGCTCAAGCACAGGGGTTCAGGAGTTCAAACAGAATCGGAAACTCTCCCTAAGTTCATACATATAAGTCTCGGTTAATTTCAAGGCTTTGAAAGTTGTTTCAAGGCCTTGAAATAGCTATTTCAAGTCTCTGAAACATTGAAACTTCTTTGAAATTACAATCTCCACCTTTTTGAAAGACAAAACCATAGTCTTCCAATCTGTTTGATACTGGTATACTACAACAAATACTCATTAGTACATAGCAAAATTAATCATATAAAATCAACACATAATGTCCAAAAGATCCAACTTATTAAACGGAAAAACAACAAAGTGTGCAGATAATCCCTAACCGACCAAAACCAGGTAACTTGCCTAAAACAAATAAAAAAAACACCTAATTTTCTCCCCCTTTTTGAATTTCATCAAAAAAGAATGATAGTATGTTGGATCAGTGTTTGGAAAAGAAATAAGTAAGAGTTTTGAAAGATAAGAACTTCAAGGATTTAGAAAGAATTTCAAGGCCTTGAAAAGAAAAAAGAAAGAGTAGGCAAGAATTAAGGGGTAGAGTCTTCATCTCCTTGCTTCTCTGCATCCTCTTCCTGACTTTCTTCCGCATAATCATGTTCTTCTTTTTGTTGAGCCACATCATCAACTTTTTCACCTTTTCCCTCAAAAAAATTAGTAGCAGCCACAATTTCTGTTACAGGGGTCTTCTTATATTTCTTCTTCTTGAGAACTATAAGAATTGCACATGAGTCTGGACTGTCTTCCTCCTGATCTTCATCCACTTGCTCAACTTCCACCTGCTTTCCCTTACCTTTGACTTGATCTTCATTCTTAGTTGAATGTTCACTTGATAAATCCTTTGCTGATAGCCTTTTTGGTACCTTTCTCAGCTTGACGCACTTCCTCAGCTACATCAAACTATGTCATGCTCCTGAACATGTTTTCAACCATGTATTTCACTTGTGTGAGATCAGTGTGAAACCCATGCTAATTATCCTTTACCTAATCTATATCCGTCTGAAGTTCTTTCAACAACTGGAGGGTCAAGGGCTTGTCTTGAGGCTGAGAGGTTTGGCTAGAAGTGGGAGTCACGGATTTTGGTTAGAGAAACTTCTTGGAACCCAACACTTCCTCTGTCAAATCTGAGTATAGCTTCCAAAGTTTAGCACTGGTTTTCACCACACCAATCTTTTCAAAAGCCTTCTCATTGATCATACCAAAATCAGTAGTCAATGATTCATCCCCTTCAGCTGGAATCTCTAAGTGTTGGAAGAAGGAGGTGAGCAAGTTGGCATATGGCAAAGGGTGTTTTCTCTGGATGGTTTGGCTATAAAACATGTGTTCCATCACCAGCTTTGGAAGATTAATTTCATAACCATGCATAACCAAGTACATATGGTAAAACACCCTATAAGTTACCAATTCCTTTGAGTATTCCCTAGGTACCACACATCTCATCAAAATGGTAAACAAAACTTTGGCTTTCAACAGTTAGCAAGAGTGTGTTAACTGCATAGATGAGATAGGGGTATTTGGTAGAACGAACTCTTCTTTTGCTAGCTTCAGGGCTTCACTATGAGGAGGGTAGTTACTGGTGTCATATCTCTGAGGACAACCTAGAACATTTGCTAACTCAGCGTGATCTAGTTCCATGTCAATGCTAGCAACATTATTCGGAATTACCAAACTTGCAGACTTCTTGAGTTGCTTCAAGTTTAGGTAGAAGAACCTGGTGATTCTAGGGTAAGCTAACTTTGGAGGATTCAAAATAAACCAAAGATAGCTCTTTCTCAAAATTTTGATGCATTCCAGATTCATACCATGTAACATAGGCATACTAATCAGACTACAGAAACCAACTGTTCTAGAGGCACCTCCATCAAGCCACTGACCTCTAGCAACAATAGTAATGAACCATGTACTATCAGGATCTGATGTCTTACCAGTGGATTTCTTAATTTTTGAATAGATATGAAGTGCCTTCTCTATGTTCTCATCTGCTTCACCTTCTGGTTCATCCTCTGTGACCTTTTCCTTTGCTATTGTCTGCTTTGTCAACCTTCTTCTTTGACTTCTTTGGGCTACCAATCTGAATACCTTATGTTTCTTTGGTGCAGTCTCCACTGCCATCTTCTTTTTCTTGCTCGACAATGGGGTCTCATCTTTCTTTCCCTTCTTATTGGGAGGAGGAGGATCTATGTCTTCTGATGTCGAGGTCTTTGAACTGGAGTCCCCACAAATGGTCTTAACCTCTTCCATAGTAGTCTTTCTTTTCTTATCAGTTGTAGCCTTTGATCCACCAGCCATCTTGATTCTGTCTGAGGCTCTTCTGATGCTCATTAGGGTTTGGAGAAGAAGAGAGAGAGGTGGGATAGATACGAAGTAGAGAAAGAAAGAAGGAGATAAATATAAGAGAGTTTCAGTTTGAAAAGGAAACTAAATATTTTCTATGATCTTTGAAGATCTGGTAAATCAAAAAGATTCAAAATTTGGTGTGCCGTTGGAAATAAAAGATATGTTACTAGTTGGCTGAAAAGGTATTTTTTTCAAAATTGAGGGGCAACATTGAGAAATTATCTACAAATATAACACCCAATATTGAAAGATCCAGAATTATTGACTAATTGACATGCAGTCTTGTTTTCAAGGTTCTGGAAAGGATTTCAAGATCGTGAAAAGCTGTATCATGTAGAGAACATATACTCAATGCTTTGAAAGGATTTTCAAGGATTTGAAAATCAGTTCAAACCTTTGGAACACATAAAACATACCTGTCTTACCTGATGCTCCCCCTAAACCAATGCATCTTTGTTTAGCATGCCTAAATCCAACCTTAGAGTTGAGAATCTTTCATCTCGCAATGGTTTAGTGAAGATAAATGCAAATTGCAAATTAGTTGAAACAAATTCAAGAACAATATCACCTTTATCTGCACGATCTCTAATGAAGTGATGTCAAACATCAATGTGTTTTTTCTTGAATGCCGAACTGGATTCTTTGTAATTGATATTGCACTTGTGTTGTCACAGTTGATAGGTATATCTCTGAAATCAAATCAAAGATCTCTCATTTGTTGTGCTATCCATAATACTTGAGCACAGCAAGCTCCAACTGCTATGTATTCAACTTCAGCTGTTGATATTGCAACTGAGTTTTGCAAGCTGATTAAGGATGATCCAAGAAATTGACAGCACCCAAATGTACTTTTTTTGGAAAATTTATATCCTGCAAAATCAGCATCTGAATAGCCACACAAAGAGAATTTATAATGTTTAGGATACCAAAGCCCTAAGTCTTTGGTACCACTGCGATATCTAAAAATTATCATAACTGCAGTCAAGTGTGATTCTATAGGATTAGCTTAAAATATAGCACACATGCATACACAGAACATGATATCAGGTCTACTAGCTGTGAGGTAGAGTAATGATCCAATCATACCTCTATACTCTTTCACATTCACACTCTTACCAGATTCATCCTTGTCTAAAGACAATGTAGAACTCATTGGGTTCTTAATCTCTTTGGACTGATACATGTTGTACTTGCTTAGCAAGTCCTTTGTATACTTTCTTTGATGTAGGAATATGCCTTTCTTCATCTGATGAATTTGAACTTCAAGGAAGAAGTTCAATTCACCCATCAAGCTCATTTCAAATTCCCTTCTCATAAGACTTGAAAATTCTTTTCACATAATATCATTAGTAGCTCCAAACAAATTATCATCAACATAAACATGAACTACAAGCATATCTTTCTCATGAGTCTTTATGAAAAGTGTTTTGTCTATCAATCATCTTTTGAAATCATTTTCAAGTAGAAACTTTGACAATCTTTCATACCAAGCTCTTGGAGCTTGTTTTGAACCATAAAGAGCTTTGTCAATTTTGAAAACATGATCTGGAAACTTGTCATTTTCAAAACTGGAATTTGAGCAACATAAACTTCTTCTTGCACATAACCGCTTAGAAAAGCACACTTCACATCCATTTGAAATAGTTTCATGTTTTTGTGAGATGCAAATGCAAGTAGAATTCTAATTGCTTCTAACCTGGCAACTGGAGCAAAGGTTTATTCATAGTCAATACCTTATTCTTGATTGTATCCGTAAGCTACCAATCTAGCTTTATTCCTGATTACCTTTCCATTGTCATTTAACTTGTTTCTGAATACCCATCTGGTGCCAATGAAAGACTGATTTCTTGGTGGAGGAACTAGATTCCAGACTCTGTTCCTTTCAAACTCATTGAGTTCACTTTTCATAGCTATAATCCAGTATGCTTCTTGTAATGCTTCCTTCACAGTTTTAGGCTCTACAAGAGAAATGAAAGCATTAAAAGCTCAAAGATTTTTCATCTGTGATCTGGTTCGTGTACCAGTGGTTAATCAGAAATAATGATATCAGCAGGATGATATGAGAGATATTTTAATCTCTTTCTTGGTGTCCATGGTTCAAGATCTCCAGTTTTCTTCTCAAATATGTGAGAACTTGAAGCAGTAGCTTGTTCTCATGTTCTCTCTGGATATTATGTTTCAAGGCTTTGAACCATTGTTTTAAGGCCTTGAAAATTTATGTCTTGTTCCTGTGATACCTCCTTGGATCCTTTTGAGGATTCTTCTTCAGTATCTGAATCATGCTTGTTCAGATTGAGATCTGCAAAACCATTACTCAAAGAACCATCATAGCTTTCATCAAAAATAACATGAATGCTTTCTTCAACAAGCTTGGTTCTCTTTTTATAAACTCTATAGGCTTTTCTTGTCTGTGAATAGACAAGAAAAATACTTTCTTCACTTCTTGCATCAAACTTACCAATATTGTCCTTACCATTATTGTAGACAAAACAAGTACAGCCAAATGGTTTGAAGTAAGAGATGTTTGACTTTCTTCCTTTAAATAGCTCATAGGGGGTCTTCTTCATAATGGGTATGATCAAGCACCTGTAAAGAATATGGTTTGCTGTGTTTTCCGGAAGCATTGTTTTTGACATATCCTCAAGAGTCCTGTTCTTTCATTCAACTACTCCATTCTGTTGAGGAGTTTTAGGAGAAGAAAAATTGTGAGAGATGCCATGCTAAGAAAAGAATATAACAAAATCAATTTGATCAAACTCTCTACCATGATCACTTCTGATTGAAGCAATAGGTGAGTTTTTCAAAGTTTGAAGTTCTTTACAAATCTTTGAAAGTTCAAAGAGAGCTTCTGATTTTTCTTTCAAAAACATAACCCAAGTATATCTAGAGAAATCATCAACAATAACAAGCATGTACATCTTACCCTTTGGATTTGGGGTTCTCATAGGACCACAAAGATCCATATGCAATAGTTAAAAGGGCCTAGTAGTACTTACAAAGTTATTTGGCTTGAATGAGTTTCTGATTTGCTTGCCTTGTGCACATGCGTTGCATACATCTTCATCTTTCAACTTGATAGAGGGTAGCATCTTACTAAGTTCTTGGAAACTAACTTGTTCAAGGTATGAAAGCTAATATGACCCAACTTTTTGTACAAAAGCTTTGAATCTTCTTTCAAGGCCTTGAGACACTTCACATTTTCACCTACAACTTTGTTATTTTGAAAAGTATAAATATTGTTTGACTAGAGGCTGTGAGGATGCTATTTCCAGATTTCTCATTCTGCACCACACACTTCTCACTATCAAAGATAACCTTGTTGCCATTTTCACAAAGTTGAGATACACTTAGCAGATTAAATTTCAAACCATCAACTAGACATACATCAGAAATGGAACTTTCAGAATTTTTACCAACTTTACCAATACCAAAAATGTTACATTTTCCTTTGTCACCAAGTGTAATTGATCCTTCTGATTGCTCTTTCAGTTATGAGCAAAGAGATCTCTCTCCACTCATGTTTCTTGAGAAACCACTTTCCATAAACCACTTTTGCTCTTTGATCTTGTTGACACCCTGCAAACACATTCACTGCCTTACCCAGCTGTTAGACCAAGTGCTGAATTTAGATTCAGATTCCGGGTCAATCATGTTAGGTGGTCTAACCTCTTTAGGAGCCCAAATCTGTCTAACTTGTCCTTTGAGTTCGAAGGGAAATGTGTTACTCATAATGTGAGGGTCTCTTCTTCTAAAAGGACAAGTCATTTTAACATGACCAATCTTATTGCATTAATAGTGAAATTTAGGAGATGTTCTGCTTCCATCTTTCAAAAATCTGTTATTGTTTTTCTTTTGGGAAATTCTGATTGTATCCAAGACCAGTTTTGTGAACATACTTCATGCTACCTCCAAGAATCAAGTTCAAATTGTGTTCTAAGCCTGCAAGTTTAGCTTTGACCAATTCAGGTTCCTGAAGTTTCTCAGTCAGTGTAGTCTTTTGTTAATCTAATTCATCAACTTGATGTCTTAGATTAACAATAGTATCACTCAAGAGAGAGTTCTCAGTGACCACTTCCTTGACTTCTGTTTTCAAGGCTTTGAAACTTGTTTTGAAGGCCTTGAAATCACTGTCAGTTTTCTTCTGAGATATTTCAAGATTCAGATTTAGACAAACAATATATAAGTTTTCTTTTGCTTGCTCATGAACTTTTTCTTTCAAAACTCTAATTTCTTTCAGATAGTCCTCTTCATTTAAAAGCATTGTTCAGAGATAAGCAGAGAGGGATTCTGTTGGCTTTGAAATTAAGCAATTTACCGTTACCTCAATGTTCTTTTCAAAACTTCCATCATGCTTGGCCATAAAGCATAGGTTCGCATGTTCTTCTTCTGATTCAGAGTCACTTGAAGTATCTGAATCACTCCATGAAGCTATCATAGCTTTATTTCTTCTATCATGATCCTTCTTCTAAAATTTATTGCTTTTCTTCTGTGGACAGTATCTGATCAAGTTTCTTGATAACTCCGTTTTCGGAGTTATTTTATGCCTTTTATTTCTACGTTTTGCGTGCTTATAATGGAGAATTTGTCGTCTTTTGAGTAAATTGAGCGTAAATGTGAAAATACGAGTTCATGTGCAATACTTGTTAAATCCGGGCGTTTCTTTAGATTTTTGAGCTTTTATTGTGATATGATCGCGGGTTGTGTTTTCGTGTTGTGATTCGCAGGAAAACAGGGCTTGGAGGATCGTGCGGGATTTGGAAGCGAACTTCGGAAACAAGGAACTCAAAGGCAAGTCAAAAGGAAGGAGAAAGTCAAAGGAAAGTCAAAGGGAAGTCAAACAGAAGAGGAAAGTCAAAGGAAGGTCAAGGAAAGAAAGAATGGAAGAAGAAAGTCAAAGAAGGGAAGAGAAAAGTCAAAGGAGGCAAAAAGAAGGCTGGAACAAGAGGTCTTCGTGCGAAGACATTTGTCTTCGTGCGAAGACAAATGACTTAGCCAAAATTCAGCCTTGCAAAATTCTCTTCGCAAACACACTTGCAGTATCTCAATGAGAAGGCCTTCGCACGAAGAGGCAGAAGTCTTCGTACGAAGACTCTTCGTGCGAAGACAACTGTCTTCGTGCGAAGAGGTCGTGGGACAGAGCAGTTTTTTTGGGGCTTTTCCGTATTATTTCCAAACTTTGTAATATTATTATGGGAACGTATTTAAGGCTTTTAGGTCGACTTTTTCAGTAGTTTTTGGAGATTAGAGACATCTTTGGAGATCAAGAAGCCTTGGAGAGAGCTTAGGAGCTTTTGGATCATTCGTTTGGATTCTAAACTCTCGTTTTTCTTGATTTTCATGTTTAAACTCATTATAATCGTCGTTTTGATTATGAATATGAGTAGCTAAACACCTTTTGCTGGGAATTCTCGTTTGGTGTAGCTAGGGTTTGATCTAAAGTTGATGTTTTGATGATTGTAATGCAAGTTTTAGCTTAATCTCTCGTGTTTATTCATTATTATGGATTATTTACGTTCTTAATCTTATTATCTTTGCGAGTAGCTAACGTAGAGATAGAATCAATTAGTTTCACGCGGTAACTCCGTGATAACTAGTCGGTACATTGAATAATCCAC
Organism: Linanthus parryae; assembly: GCA_023055425.1. NCBI lineage: Eukaryota > Viridiplantae > Streptophyta > Magnoliopsida > Ericales > Polemoniaceae > Linanthus > Linanthus parryae. The sequence continues at coordinate 24,399,783 of JALGPY010000011.1, read as the reverse complement.
TTAGTCGTATCAATGTTTGGTAACTCGGCATTGTTAACTAGGATCGTTAAAGTAGAATTATGGTATTAATGCGTGCTTAAACCTAAATTAGGCTTGGTAACTCGGTTTAGTTTAGTTTAAGTATAGTGGATTTGCTTGGTAACTCGGTAAGTTCAACCTTGCTTGATTAATAGTGAATAATACGTGGTTGTTTTACAAATCAAAACATAAATTTAGAACAACCTAGTGAACCTAGAGAATTCCCGGTACTTCTCCCTTATTGATAAAAACCTCCAATTAATCATTCTTTATTAATCGTGAATTATTTCACTTGGTTAATTGAGAATATTGCATTTATTTTCTTAGAATTAGATAAAAACACAACTTGCGACTTGCCCACATAAGGTTTAGAATAGTAATTAATTTAAACAAAGTCCCTTGGGTTCGACAACCCGGATTTCCGGTTTATTACTACACACGACGGCTGTGCACTTGCAGTTGGAACGTGTCAAGTTTTTGGCGCCGTTGCCGGGGACTTCGGCTAAATTAGTTATAATTCCTAGCCTTAGGGATTTTAATTTATTGTTTATATCCGTTACTCACCTACGTTTTGCGTGTTTCGTGATTTCAGGTTGATTTACACGGTGCATGACCCGTTCTCGAGACGAGCCTTTGTATCCAACGTTTGAAGACCCGGAATCCTTATTAAAAGCACAGCGTAGAGACAAGAGGAATTCAAGCTCAGTAGTTATGGATGAAGAAACGAGAGCTGAGTTTGAGAGGATCCGCAAAGGGATGCAGGATGCGGAAGCAGCTAGAGCTGCAGCTGTAGAGGAGGCTGCACAAAGAGCCGCAGAAGCTGAGGAGGTGAGAGCTCAAATGGCTGAGATGCAGGCAAGGATGGATCGCATGGCTCCCCCAAATCCACAACCACGTCATGGTGTGGGGGCACAAGTAGCGAACATCGGTGGGAACAACAATGGTAATAATGGGGAAAACAACAGGCAGAACAATGCTGAGAATGAAGAACGCCCGATGGTGGATTATTTCAGGACTACTCCAGCATGTTATCAGCCTACCATTGTCAGGCCACAGATCAATGCCCAACACTTCGAGTTGCGCCAACATATGATCAACATGGTTCGTGATGAGTGCGCATTCAACGGAGCTCCAGGAGATGACCCCAATCACCATCTGCTGGTATTTGAGCAAATCACATCAACCCTGCACGATCAGCGAGTTCCAGATGAAACAGTTAAGCTTTTACTATTTCCATTCTCCTTATCTAGAAAAGCCAAGAAGTGGCTTATGGAGCTGCCAGCTGGTAGCATAGTGACATGGGCAGATTGTTGTCATGAGTTTCTGAGGAAGTATTTGCCACCATCCAGAGTCGCGCAGCAGATGGCAGAGATTGCAAAGTTCACTCAGGATGAAGACAGCTCTTTGGGAGATGCATGGAGGAAGTTCAGCCAAATTCTCCGTAGATGTCCGAATCATGGAGAGCCATGGCACAAGCTCTTCCATTATTTCTACACTGCATTAGACAAGGAGACAGCTGACCAGTTAGATAGGCTAGCTGGAGGTAATTTTATGGGACTTGGAGCACAGCGAGCTCAAGATTTGCTGAACAACGCGTCAAAGAGAGAGACTACACGATCTGAAACGCGTAGGTACTCCAAACCGGGGGATACATCCTTAGTCAACAAGATTGAATCGATGGAACAAAAGTTGGAATCCATGACTTCAGCATTTCACGGTATGCACCCTCCGACACAGAAACCCATGGGTGAATTACTAGCAGATGAAAGCCAGGGATATGATAACAGTGTTGAAGATGTGAATTTTATGCGACGGCAGCAATGGCCTAACACCTATCATCCCAACAATCGTAATCACCCTAACTTCAGCTATGCCAATCCAAACAGTGGATTATATGCACCCGGACAGAGACCCAATGTTCCATATCAAGCGAGGCAAGCTCCACAACAGCAGGCTCCACAAAAAGAAGAACAAGAGACAAATGCTTTATTGAGAAAGCTCCTAGCTAATCACGACAGGATGGAGAGCGCGATTGTCTCAATACAAGCAACAATAAAAATCCATGAGACTCAGATTGGGCAGATCGCCAATCAAAATGTCAAGCTTCTACCAGGCATGCTTCCAGCAAATACCATCACTCCTAACGAGCAGCTAAATGCCATCACAACTCGCAGTGGCATCACTACTGAGGACCCCCCATATCCTAGCCACGCGCGAGCTGAGGCGACTAAGGCCACTGAGAAAGCTTTGGATGAAGAGGTTCCCGTGCCTACCGTGAGTCCCCAATCAAAGGACACGGTGAGGAAGTCGGACGAGAAACAGAAGCCTAGGGAGGAATACAGTGTGCGAGTGCCATACCCGCAAAGATTGAAGAGCCAAGAGGATGCCAAGCATTTCAAGAAGTTTGTGGATATCTTCAGGAAACTGCACATCAATATACCTTTTGCAGAGGCCATCTCACAAATGCCGAAATATGCCAAATTTCTCAAGGACCTCCTTTCTAATAGGAGGCGCATGGATGACTTTGAAACCGTGACTCTAAATGAGGAGTGTAGCGCCGTTGTGCAAAAAGCGCTACCAAAGAAGATGAAAGATCCGGGAGGTTTCATCATTCCTGTTACATTGGGAGACGCATTTCATGAGAGAGCATTATGTGACCTTGGTGCAAGTATTAATTTGATGCCTACATCGGTTTTTGAGCAACTTGGTGTGGGAGATCCTAAGCCTACCAGGATGTGCTTGCAGATGGCTGATCGCACAATAAAACGCCCCAGGGGTGTTTTAGAGGATGTATTAGTGAGAGTTGAAGGACTCATCTTCCCAGCGGATTTTGTGATCTTAGACATGGAGGCCGACGATGATGTTCCTCTTATTCTGGGCCGTCCATTCCTGGCCACTGGGAGAACTATCATTGATGTGGCCAATGGAGAGCTGACTATGCAGATCAACGATGAGAAGGTGGCCTTTAATGTATTTGAGGCTATGAAGTTTCCCGCATACGCGGTGAGCGAGCAGTGCTTTGGGGTGGAGGCATACACGCTGGACGAGGAGGACGATATTTTGTTGGAGCAACTATATGAGGAGCTTGCTCTATTTGATTCCAGCGAGAAGGAGCAAGCTTTAGATGTTCATTGGCGCCCACCATTACCCCTCTTTAATGAGGGAAGCAGGAAGATTCTTACTCCTTCTCTTATCACTGCTCCGGTTTTAGAATTAAAGCCTTTACCTGTTCATTTGAAATATTTATACTTGGGATCTAATGATACTTTACCTGTGATTGTATCTGCATGTTTGGACAGGGAACAGAAGGAGCAGCTTCTCGAGGTACTACAGAAGAGGAAAGCAGCTATGGGATGGACAATAGCAGATATTAAGGGGATCAGCCCCACAGTTTGCCAGCATAAGATCAGGCTCATGGAAGACAAGAAGCCGGTAGTTCAATTTCAGCGCCGCCTCAACCCTCACATGCAGGAGGTGGTGAAGAAAGAGGTGCTTAAATGGTTGGAAGCAGGTATCATTTATCCGATTTCCGACAGCACGTGGACTAGCCCGGTACAATGTGTTCCCAAGAAGGGAGGTATAACTGTGGTGGAAGGGGAAAAAGGTGATCAAATTGCCACACGTACCGTTACTGGGTGGAGAGTTTGCATGGATTACCGCAAACTCAATGATGCCACTTTGAAGGATCACTTTCCCCTCCCATTCGTGGACCAGATGCTTGATAGGCTAGCTCACCATTCACACTACTGCTTTTTGGATGGATATTCTGGGTATAATCAGATAGCGATTGAGCCAGCTGACCAGGAGAAGACGACATTTACTTGTCCATATGGGACGTTTGCATTCAGACGCATGCCCTTTGGGCTATGCAATTCCCCAGCTACGTTTCAGAGGTGTATGATGTCTATCTTCTCAGACATGATGGAGCAAAATTTTGAAGTCTTCATGGATGATTTTTCGCTTTATGGTGATGGGTTCGAAGACTGTCTCCAGCAGCTAGCTCGGGTACTGGACAGATGTATTGACACCAACCTAGTGCTTAACTGGGAGAAGTGCCATTTTATGGTGACCGAGGGAATAGTGTTGGGGCACAAGATCTCCAGTAAAGGTTTAGAGGTAGACCGGGCGAAGATTGAGGTGATTGAGAAGCTTCCTTACCCTACGTCTGTCAAAGGGGTACGGAGTTTCTTGGGACATGCAGGTTTCTATCGGCGCTTCATTAAGGACTTTTCGAAAATCACAAAGCCTTTATCTGGTTTGCTTGAGAAAGATGCCGTGTTTGATTTCAATGAAGACTGCAAGACAGCTTTTGATTTGCTCAAGAAAAAGCTGATTAGTTCTCCCATTATAGCCACTCCAGACTGGACTCTACCGTTCAAACTTATGTGTGATGCCAGCGATTACGCGGTGGGAGCAGTGCTGGGACAGCGGAAAGACAAGGTAGCTCATGTTATTTACTATGCTAGTCGTACTCTTAACACTGCACAGGTTAATTATGCCACCACGGAAAAAGAGATGTTGGCTATTATCTTCGCATTGGACAAGTTTCGGCCATATCTTGTGGGTTCTCAGGTGACTATTTTCACGGACCATGCAGCCCTCAAATATCTTCTTGCTAAGAAGGATGCGAAGCCTAGATTGATCCGATGGGTGTTACTAATGCAAGAGTTTGATATAGTGATAAAGGACAAAAAGGGTGTAGAGAACGTTGTTGCAGACCATTTGTCACGACTGGATAATGAAAAACAAGAAGATGTGCCGATTAGAGAAGATTTTCCAGACGAACAACTTATGGTAGTGGTAGCAGCTGTGCCTTGGTTTGCGGATTTGGCAAATTTCAAGGCGCTCAAAATTGTCCCGAAAGACATGACGTTCCATCAGAAAAAGAAATTTTTCGCAGATGCACGACACTATTTCTGGGATGACCCTTATTTGTTTAGGTTGGGAGCTGACAATGTGTTGAGAAGATGCGTAGCTGAGCCAGACACTTTGGACATTCTTAGACACTGCCACGAATTGAATTGCGGAGGACATTTTGGCAGAGCGCGTACTGTGTCAAAGGTATTGCAAAGTGGATTTTACTGGCCTACTTTACATAAAGATGCTCATCTCTTTGTGCAGCAATGTGATCGATGTCAGAGAACCGGCAATATCTCCAGCCGAAACGAGATGCCTCAAAATTTCGTGTTGGAAGTAGAGCCCTTTGATGTCTGGGGCATCGATTTCATGGGACCATTCCCGTCTTCACTTGGCAATCTTTATATACTGTTAGCTGTGGATTATGTGACCAAGTGGGTGGAGGCAATGGCTTGCCCGAAAAACGATGGAGCCACTGTAGAGAGATTCGTGCGGAAGAGCATTTTTACACGGTTTGGAACTCCCAGAGCCATAATCAGTGATGAAGGATCGCATTTCGTGAATAAAGTCTTTGCCAATGTCTTGAGCAAATATGGGGTAAAGACGCATAAGATATCACTGGCCTATCATCCGCAGTCGAATGGGCAAGCAGAAGTTTCTAACCGAGAGATAAAAGGAATTCTGGAGAAGACAGTCAACCCGGGACGCAAGGATTGGTCTCTGCATTTAGACGATAGCTTATGGGCGTATAGGACTGCTTACAAGACTCCTTTGGGCATGTCTCCCTACCAATTAGTGTTTGGGAAGTCGTGTCATCTTCCGGTGGAACTTGAGCACAAGGCATTCTGGGCTTTGAAGAAGATCAATTTGAACGCTAAGCTCTCAGGTGAGCTACGAAAGCAAGCGCTACTTGAACTTGAAGAATTTCGATTGATGGCGTATGAAAGTGCGAAAATCTATAAGGAGAGGACAAAACTGTGGCACGACAGGCACATCATCCCGAGAGACTTCAAGGTAGGACAGAAAGTATTGATCTTCAATGCACGGTTAAAGGTGTTTCCAGGGAAATTGAAATCTAGGTGGAGTGGTCCCTACACGATTACTGCAGTTTATCCATGGGGATCTCTTGAGGTAGAGGATGCAAATGGGAACAGGTTTAAGGTAAATGGTCAGAGAGCGAAACCGTATGTGGACGGGAATTTCATTGGAGTCATTGAATGGCTGCATGCAACTCCCGCAGCTTGAAATATCTCTGAGGTAACTGGGTCGGGCCGTCGACCTTAAATTACAAAGCGCTTGTTGGGAGGCAACCCAACCTATTTATTGCTTTAGGATAGATTTTAATACTGTTTTGTGATTTTTATTCGGTTTGATTTTATTGAGAGGTGCGAGAGAGTGGATTTAATATTTCCAATGAGTATGTGCAAGAATACGAGGTGAAAGGCCTATTTCGGATCCCCCTTCTTGATGCGCGCGTGCGAAACAGAGTAAAAAGTCCAGATTTGCAGCTAAATACGCGTATCGGGATCCGAAGTGAAGGAATTGAAGGTAGAAGCCATTTCTGCATCTATTCAACACACGCACCTGGGGAGGATCATGTTCCCGGACTCCCCGTCTTGATTTGCGCAAGAATTTGATTAGTGAACGGAGAAAGCTATGACGCCGGCACGGATTACGAGGTGAAATTTTGAAGGACAGACTGAAATGAGAATTGAACAATGCCAACGTGTGGGGGTGGTCGAGAGCTTTCTGTAGACAGGTGGATCGCGCAAATCGGAGTCCGGATGAGGAAGTTACGCCAAAAAGGATGTTTTAGCAAGTAAAACGAGGCCAAAAGCATCCGGAAATGCAAAACGTGCCTTGGGACGCGTGAAATTGACAAATAAAATATTCCCCGGATTTTGGGAGTGTTTTAAGGTGAAAAGGGAGTCTCGGGGTCGAGGAGATCCTTCGGAAAGCAAAGGCACGATCGAAGACGCGAAAAATCGCCAAAAAGGATGTTTTTGGCACAATTCAGCATTGTCTTCGTATGAAGACAATTGTCTTCGTAGGAAGACATTTTACTTAGAAAAATTTTGAGCTTCAAAATTTGTCTTCTTATAACAAGTTGCAGTATCTGTTTGAGAAGACCTTCATGCGAAGACAAAAAGTCTTCGTACGAAGACTCTTCGCACGAAGACTTTTGTCTTCGCACGAAGACAGCGGGCGAAATGACAGTTTGGTCCACGGACGGGCAAATTCTTGAAGCTACTTCTTAAGGGCAAAAAGGACCTTTTGCACGGGCTGAAGCTTCATCACCAGTGGTCACGTCCCTTTGCCTCATTCTTCATCTTCAACAGCAATCCTCCTCCTCCATAGCCGCGCACGAGCTCAAATCACCCCTCCCTTGATTCTTCACCAAAATCAACAATCTACCTAGGGTTTTGCTCGCAATTCAGAGGGGAGCAAGATTCCAGAGGAGTTTTTGAGTGAGAGTGTGAGACAAGAGAGAAATCAGAGGAAGAAGGAGCTAGGGTTTTGAGGAAGAACTGAGAAATTGGGCGAGCTACAGCTTGATTCAGCTTTCGGACGAGAAGGAAACACTACCGGGGACTACGCAAGGAGTACGGAGCAGCAAGCAATTCGAGATTTCGACAAATTTTCCCGGCATCATCAAAATCAGTCCGGGTTTGTCAAAATTGTGAAATATTTGCGTCCGTAAGACTTGCTCCGGACGCGTAGGTACTATCTAAACTTCGTATTTTCATATTCGAGTCTTAGGCACATTGAGTAAAAGCCCGATTATTTGTGTTGCGCTTAGAAGCGTACTTTGGGGGCGATTGCGTAAAGTCCTAGGAACTATTTGTTTACGTGCCTACGTGTTTCGTTTCGTATACACTTCTTGTTCACGTGCACAATTGTTGAATTGTTCGTTTTACTTGTAATTGAATTTTAAATGGCGGGTGGAAAGAAACGGAAGACGGGAGAGGGTTCGTCGCAAGAAGCATCGGGGTCGGGCGATCCTCAATTAGAGATTCCGCCTACTCCCCAATATGCCATCTTGACGGCCCCTTTCCCGGCTAAACCGGGTATTGTTGGCCGACGAACGGCTAAAGCTAATTTGAAAGAGCGTAGTATTGCGCCAGGATATTATGATAGCTACCGTTTTGTCACTTACGAGGCCCACATTGACTCTCGTAAAGATACCTATTTGACCAACAACGGGCAGCCCGAAAAGGCATTTCCATTGCACGAGGACATGCCTCAAGCAATTAAGGAAATTTTTGAGCGCGAGAAGCTTGCCAATTGGTTTAAGCTAGTAGGGCCGTCTAGTTCGCATATTACTCGAGAGTTTTTGTTCAATTTGCGTTATGCAAAGGATGGTGAGAGTCAAGATCCTCGTCTTGTGTACTGTCGGAACAATTGGATAGTCTTCACGCCAGAGACTATCGCATTGGCCATGGGTTTCCCCGCTTTGAAAGAGGGTTGTGGGTTAGTGACTGTTCTTCGTAGTGAGAACCTGTGGTCTCGTTTAAATGCTTTTTGCTTTGTGAAGGGGGTTGATCTATGGGACAGGAAAGGAGAGGTGCTTCATTGGAAGGCCGAGAAGAGGTTTTATAGGCCGGAGGCTAGGTGGTGCTGTGAAGTGTTAGAAAACTGGGTTTTGGGAATCACACGAAATCCTAGTTACACTTTCCGCCTCTCGGTTTGGGCCCTTTGCCTTTACACCGGGGTTAGAATTAATATCCCCAAACTGATTTGGGAGAACTGTCTTGAGAGGGTGTCGAGGACGAACAAATTGGGCCCCGGTCATACTTGCTTGATCACTCACCTGGCCAAAACTACCGAGGTAGTCATAGGGAGAGATATGGACTTGAAAGCGTTTACTGCTAGGAAGTGGCATAGGTTTGATGAGACAGCGAGGAAGAAGGGAAAGGGTAGGAGGATGAACACCTCTAGGTTTGACAACCAGGTTGCCTACGACCACCTGCGAGAGGAGATGGCCCGGGATAGACTAGAGAGAAGACGCCAGTTTGCCCACACTCGGGACAATCAGGTGAAGCTGGGAGGTTTAATCCAGATGGTGGGCCAGTGGGTTATACAGTCTAGTGGTCAGGCGGCGGGGGAGTTTGTTCCACCGGTCCCGACGGCGGATCCGTGGTTCCAGGAGGATGAATTTGAGTATCCGGTTCCGCCAAGTGAGGAAGAGGAAGAAGAAGATGAAGAGGAAGAAGATGATGAGGATGAGGAAGATGACGAGTAGTGGAGTGTGCCCTCGTGCTAGAATTGTTGAGTCCTCGTGTTATCGTTGAGGACAACGATGCATTCTAGTGTGGGGGTGGTTGAATCCTTTTTACTAGTCAGTGTCGTGTCTTTGCATCGCCAGTGTCAGCATGTAGTTAGAGATTTTTGGTTATGTCCTTATTTTTCTTTTTATTATTCATCTTTTTGCACGTTTTGGTATTTTTGAGTCAACCCACCATTGTTGAGTCGTTAGTCGAGTTAGCCTTGCATATAGTGTAGGTATAAAAAAAAAAAAAAAAAATTAAAAATTTGAGAAAGGGCAATTGAAAAAAAGCTGAAAATTCGGTAAAATCGAGAAGTGTGAGACTTTTAGGCGTAGGGCGTGAATTGCGATCGAGAGTGACAATGTGAGAGTCCCTTAGTAAGTATAGAGAAACTCTCTTTACGGGAATGCGTGCCTATTTTACACACGAACTTAATTCTTTCAAATTTAAAGTGTGTGCCTAATTTTCTTACAAGAGTTGAGCTAGGTGTGAGCTAAACAAGCCGAACGTTCTTGTGTACGTCTTAGGTAGTCGCCAACCCGCCTCGTAGTGGCACACAGAACAGCTGTGCGAGGTGTGTATTAGAGCACTCACTGCTTCTAGAACTTACCTTGTAGGACCACTAGTAAACCCGTATTTGAACCATGGATTCTTTGACAACCTTTGGACTTAGGTTGACGATTCTTGGCCTTCAGCATTGATTGGTTAGAATCACCACTTTAGTGCGTCACGAGGGTGTTGTAGTTGAGGGGGTTCGATGAGGGAGTACTTCATGCTATATTTGTGTGAGTCTTACATATCGCATGCACTTCATTTGTGATCTTCGAGGGGAATGCGAGGGTGAGTGAGAGTAGGCTTGCGCACTTCGGTGTGGCGGTGTTCCATGGCATTACAACATGGACACAAGTGAGGAGAGCCGTGAGTGTGTACCATCTAATACACACAAAACTTGGGTTGGGGGAATTTAATAGGTGGATCGTGCTAGGTACCGGATCTTACTCATCATGGTGTAGGGGGTTTGGTTGGATTAGGCACGAGACAGACATTTGATCGACTACTTGAGAGGGGACAGGATTACATTCGAGTGTGGGGGTGTCGACATTTGACTTCGGACATCGAGATTGCGTTTGCGACGACTCCATCCCCACACATGCTCTTTTATGTTAGCGGCTTTGTTGGTTATACCGAGGATTTTATTGAGATAGGGAGAGACATTGATTTGTGATTTATACGTGATTTGGATATTGTCTCTCCTTACGATTATATGTTAGCTTGGCACTTGGAAGACCACTCGTGAAAGATATTGAAGGAATTGTGCAGGATTTTGAGAGATATACTTAAAAAAAAAAAAAAAAAAAAAAAAAAAAAAGAAAAAAAAAATCAGAAAAAAAAAAAAGAAAAAGAGAGAAAAAAAGGAGAGATGAATAAAGGAAGAATGAAAAGTTTGTGGAAGAACGAGTGGAGAAGCGACTAGTTCACGAACGGGAGATTTTTGGCTTATGCATCATTCATGACAATAGCCGCGGAGATCGTAATTGTACCGGGGTGTGAGGGGATCGAGGGCCGGAGATGGTGAGTTTCGGGCTTGGTTTCCATCATTGTTGTGAGGGTGTGTGAGCTACGGTATTTGTGAGAATGTGACGCTTTAGGACTTGTATTTGATTCTTATCCTATTTGTCCCTAAAGCCTCATCATTTTAAACCCGTTAGCGGATTAGGAGCTCGGACCTTGAACGTGGCTTAGCCTAGCGTAGCCTTTTATTTTGTGGCACACATGAAAAGGTATTGCATTCTTGTACTTAGTAAAGTTAGGTTCTCTATACTAGCTAAGGGGAATTCATGTTGACGAATTTGATCTTGAATCATTCCTTGTGTCTAGATTTCTCATCGCTTCGTGTGAATCGGTTTAAGCTAATGGAGATTGCCCAATCTCACAAAAGAAAAAAGAAAAAAAATTTGTATTTCAATACTTGCATTGTGAATATTGCATTTGCATATAGGTGCATTGTGTATAATCGAGTCGTGTCGACTAGTAGGAAGGATGGTTGGTGAACGGTTCTACTCGGATTAGTATGCAAGAGTTCTTGGTTTTGTATGCAATGTGAGGTGATAGTATGCAATTGGCGTAGGGAAGTTATGCAATGAGTAAGTAGGGTAGTATGCAAAGTTGGATGGATTGCGGAAAAGCGAAAGAAGTTTTGACTTGAGAGAGATGAAATTGACTTGGGAGATTTGCTCGGGACGAGCAAAAGGTAGTGTGGGGGTAGTTGATAACTCCGTTTTCGGAGTTATTTTATGCCTTTTATTTCTACGTTTTGCGTGCTTATAATGGAGAATTTGTCGTCTTTTGAGTAAATTGAGCGTAAATGTGAAAATACGAGTTCATGTGCAATACTTGTTAAATCCGGGCGTTTCTTTAGATTTTTGAGCTTTTATTGTGATATGATCGCGGGTTGTGTTTTCGTGTTGTGATTCGCAGGAAAACAGGGCTTGGAGGATCGTGCGGGATTTGGAAGCGAACTTCGGAAACAAGGAACTCAAAGGCAAGTCAAAAGGAAGGAGAAAGTCAAAGGAAAGTCAAAGGGAAGTCAAACAGAAGAGGAAAGTCAAAGGAAGGTCAAGGAAAGAAAGAATGGAAGAAGAAATTCAAAGAAGGGAAGAGAAAAGTCAAAGGAGGCAAAAAGAAGGCTGGAACAAGAGGTCTTCGTGCGAAGACATTTGTCTTCGTGCGAAGACAAATGACTTAGCAAAAATTCAGCCTTGCAAAATTCTCTTCGCAAACACACTTGCAGTATCTCAATGAGAAGGCCTTCGCACGAAGAGGCAGAAGTCTTCGTACGAAGACTCTTCGTGCGAAGACAACTGTCTTCGTGCGAAGAGGTCGTGGGACAGAGCAGTTTTTTTGGGGCTTTTCCGTATTATTTCCAAACTTTGTAATATTATTATGGGAACGTATTTAAGGCTTTTAGGTCGACTTTTTCAGTAGTTTTTGGAGATTAGAGACATCTTTGGAGATCAAGAAGCCTTGGAGAGAGCTTAGGAGCTTTTGGATCATTCGTTTGGATTCTAAACTCTCGTTTTTCTTGATTTTCATGTTTAAACTCATTATAATCGTCGTTTTGATTATGAATATGAGTAGCTAAACACCTTTTGCTGGGAATTCTCGTTTGGTGTAGCTAGGGTTTGATCTAAAGTTGATGTTTTGATGATTGTAATGCAAGTTTTAGCTTAATCTCTCATGTTTATTCATTATTATGGATTATTTACGTTCTTAATCTTATTATCTTTGCGAGTAGCTAACGTAGAGATAGAATCAATTAGTTTCACGCGGTAACTCCGTGATAACTAGTCGGTACATTGAATAATCCACTTAGTCGTATCAATGTTTGGTAACTCGGCATTGTTAACTAGGATCGTTAAAGTAGAATTATGGTATTAATGCGTGCTTAAACCTAAATTAGGCTTGGTAACTCGGTTTAGTTTAGTTTAAGTATAGTGGATTTGCTTGGTAACTCGGTAAGTTCAACCTTGCTTGATTAATAGTGAATAATACGTGGTTGTTTTACAAATTAAAACATAAATTTAGAACAACCTAGTGAACCTAGAGAATTCCCGGTACTTCTCCCTTATTGATAAAAACCTCCAATTAATCATTCTTTATTAATCGTGAATTATTTCACTTGGTTAATTGAGAATATTGCATTTATTTTCTTAGAATTAGATAAAAACACAACTTGCGACTTGCCCACATAAGGTTTAGAATAGTAATTAATTTAAACAAAGTCCCTTGGGTTCGACAACCCGGATTTCCGGTTTATTACTACACACGACGGCTGTGCACTTGCAGTTGGAACGTGTCAAGTTTTTGGCGCCGTTGCCGGGGACTTCGGCTAAATTAGTTATAATTCCTAGCCTTAGGGATTTTAATTTATTGTTTATATCCGTTACTCACCTACGTTTTGCGTGTTTCGTGATTTCAGGTTGATTTACACGGTGCATGACCCGTTCTCGAGACGAGCCTTTGTATCCAACGTTTGAAGACCCGGAATCCTTATTAAAAGCACAGCGTAGAGACAAGAGGAATTCAAGCTCAGTAGTTATGGATGAAGAAACGAGAGCTGAGTTTGAGAGGATCCGCAAAGGGATGCAGGATGCGGAAGCAGCTAGAGCTGCAGCTGTAGAGGAGGCTGCACAAAGAGCCGCAGAAGCTGAGGAGGTGAGAGCTCAAATGGCTGAGATGCAGGCAAGGATGGATCGCATGGCTCCCCCAAATCCACAACCACGTCATGGTGTGGGGGCACAAGTAGCGAACATCGGTGGGAACAACAATGGTAATAATGGGGAAAACAACAGGCAGAACAATGCTGAGAATGAAGAACGCCCGATGGTGGATTATTTCAGGACTACTCCAGCATGTTATCAGCCTACCATTGTCAGGCCACAGATCAATGCCCAACACTTCGAGTTGCGCCAACATATGATCAACATGGTTCGTGATGAGTGCGCATTCAACGGAGCTCCAGGAGATGACCCCAATCACCATCTGCTGGTATTTGAGCAAATCACATCAACCCTGCACGATCAGCGAGTTCCAGATGAAACAGTTAAGCTTTTACTATTTCCATTCTCCTTATCTGGAAAAGCCAAGAAGTGGCTTATGGAGCTGCCAGCTGGTAGCATAGTGACATGGGCAGATTGTTGTCATGAGTTTCTGAGGAAGTATTTGCCACCATCCAGAGTCGCGCAGCAGATGGCAGAGATTGCAAAGTTCACTCAGGATGAAGACAGCTCTTTGGGAGATGCATGGAGGAAGTTCAGCCAAATTCTCCGTAGATGTCCGAATCATGGAGAGCCATGGCACAAGCTCTTCCATTATTTCTACACTGCATTAGACAAGGAGACAGCTGACCAGTTAGATATGCTAGCTGGAGGTAATTTTATGGGACTTGGAGCACAGCGAGCTCAAGATTTGCTGAACAACGCGTCAAAGAGAGAGACTACACGATCTGAAACGCGTAGGTACTCCAAACCGGGGGATACATCCTTAGTCAACAAGATTGAATCGATGGAACAAAAGTTGGAATCCATGACTTCAGCATTTCACGGTATGCACCCTCCGACACAGAAACCCATGGGTGAATTACTAGCAGATGAAAGCCAGGGATATGATAACAGTGTTGAAGATGTGAATTTTATGCGACAGCAGCAATGGCCTAACACCTATCATCCCAACAATCGTAATCACCCTAACTTCAGCTATGCCAATCCAAACAGTGGATTATATGCACCCGGACAGAGACCCAATGTTCCATATCAAGCGAGGCAAGCTCCACAACAGCAGGCTCCACAAAAAGAAGAACAAGAGACAAATGCTTTATTGAGAAAGCTCCTAGCTAATCACGACAGGATGGAGAGCGCGATTGTCTCAATACAAGCAACAATAAAAATCCATGAGACTCAGATTGGGCAGATCGCCAATCAAAATGTCAAGCTTCTACCAGGCATGCTTCCAGCAAATACCATCACTCCTAACGAGCAGCTAAATGCCATCACAACTCGCAGTGGCATCACTACTGAGGACCCCCCATATCCTAGCCACGCGCGAGCTGAGGCGACTAAGGCCACTGAGAAAGCTTTGGATGAAGAGGTTCCCGTGCCTACCGTGAGTCCCCAATCAAAGGACACGGTGAGGAAGTCGGACGAGAAACAGAAGCCTAGGGAGGAATACAGTGTGCGAGTGCCATACCCGCAAAGATTGAAGAGCCAAGAGGATGCCAAGCATTTCAAGAAGTTTGTGGATATCTTCAGGAAACTGCACATCAATATACCTTTTGCAGAGGCCATCTCACAAATGCCGAAATATGCCAAATTTCTCAAGGACCTCCTTTCTAATAGGAGGCGCATGGATGACTTTGAAACCGTGACTCTAAATGAGGAGTGTAGCGCCGTTGTGCAAAAAGCGCTACCAAAGAAGATGAAAGATCCGGGAGGTTTCATCATTCCTGTTACATTGGGAGACGCATTTCATGAGAGAGCATTATGTGACCTTGGTGCAAGTATTAATTTGATGCCTACATCGGTTTTTGAGCAACTTGGTGTGGGAGATCCTAAGCCTACCAGGATGTGCTTGCAGATGGCTGATCGCACAATAAAACGCCCCAGGGGTGTTTTAGAGGATGTATTAGTGAGAGTTGAAGGACTCATCTTCCCAGCGGATTTTGTGATCTTAGACATGGAGGCCGACGATGATGTTCCTCTTATTCTGGGCCGTCCATTCCTGGCCACTGGGAGAACTATCATTGATGTGGCCAATGGAGAGCTGACTATGCAGATCAACGATGAGAAGGTGGCCTTTAATGTATTTGAGGCTATGAAGTTTCCCGCATACGCGGTGAGCGAGCAGTGCTTTGGGGTGGAGGCATACACGCTGGACGAGGAGGACGATATTTTGTTGGAGCAACTATATGAGGAGCTTGCTCTATTTGATTCCAGCGAGAAGGAGCAAGCTTTAGATGTTCATTGGCGCCCACCATTACCCCTCTTTAATGAGGGAAGCAGGAAGATTCTTACTCCTTCTCTTATCACTGCTCCGGTTTTAGAATTAAAGCCTTTACCTGTTCATTTGAAATATTTATACTTGGGATCTAATGATACTTTACCTGTGATTGTATCTGCATGTTTGGACAGGGAACAGGAGGAGCAGCTTCTCGAGGTACTACAGAAGAGGAAAGCAGCTATGGGATGGACAATAGCAGATATTAAGGGGATCAGCCCCACAGTTTGCCAGCATAAGATCAGGCTCATGGAAGACAAGAAGCCGGTAGTTCAATTTCAGCGCCGCCTCAACCCTCACATGCAGGAGGTGGTGAAGAAAGAGGTGCTTAAATGGTTGGAAGCAGGTATCATTTATTCGATTTCCGACAGCACGTGGACTAGCCCGGTACAATGTGTTCCCAAGAAGGGAGGTATAACTGTGGTGGAAGGGGAAAAAGGTGATCAAATTGCCACACGTACCGTTACTGGGTGGAGAGTTTGCATGGATTACCGCAAACTCAATGATGCCACTTTGAAGGATCACTTTCCCCTCCCATTCGTGGACCAGATGCTTGATAGGCTAGCTCACCATTCACACTACTGCTTTTTGGATGGATATTCTGGGTATAATCAGATAGCGATTGAGCCAGCTGACCAGGAGAAGACGACATTTACTTGTCCATATGGGACGTTTGCATTCAGACGCATGCCCTTTGGGCTATGCAATTCCCCAGCTACGTTTCAGAGGTGTATGATGTCTATCTTCTCAGACATGATGGAGCAAAATTTTGAAGTCTTCATGGATGATTTTTCGCTTTATGGTGATGGGTTCGAAGACTGTCTCCAGCAGCTAGCTCGGGTACTGGACAGATGTATTGACACCAACCTAGTGCTTAACTGGGAGAAGTGCCATTTCATGGTGACCGAGGGAATAGTGTTGGGGCACAAGATCTCCAGTAAAGGTTTAGAGGTAGACCGGGCGAAGATTGAGGTGATTGAGAAGCTTCCTTACCCTACGTCTGTCAAAGGGGTACGGAGTTTCTTGGGACATGCAGGTTTCTATCGGCGCTTCATTAAGGACTTTTCGAAAATCACAAAGCCTTTATCTGGTTTGCTTGAGAAAGATGCCGTGTTTGATTTCAATGAAGACTGCAAGACAGCTTTTAATTTGCTCAAGAAAAAGCTGATTAGTTCTCCCATTATAGCCACTCCAGACTGGACTCTACCGTTCGAACTTATGTGTGATGCCAGCGATTACGCGGTGGGAGCAGTGCTGGGACAGCGGAAAGACAAGGTAGCTCATGTTATTTACTATGCTAGTCGTACTCTTAACACTGCACAGGTTAATTATGCCACCACGGAAAAAGAGATGTTGGCTATTATCTTCGCATTGGACAAGTTTCGGCCATATCTTGTGGGTTCTCAGGTGACTATTTTCACGGACCATGCAGCCCTCAAATATCTTCTTGCTAAGAAGGATGCGAAGCCTAGATTGATCCGATGGGTGTTACTAATGCAAGAGTTTGATATAGTGATAAAGGACAAAAAGGGTGTAGAGAACGTTGTTGCAGACCATTTGTCACGACTGGATAATGAAAAACAAGAAGATGTGCCGATTAGAGAAGATTTTCCAGACGAACAACTTATGGTAGTGGTAGCAGCTGTGCCTTGGTTTGCGGATTTGGCAAATTTCAAGGCGCTCAAAATTGTCCCGAAAGACATGACGTTCCATCAGAAAAAGAAATTTTTCGCAGATGCACGACACTATTTCTGGGATGACCCTTATTTGTTTAGGTTGGGAGCTGACAATGTGTTGAGAAGATGCATAGCTGAGCCAGACACTTTGGACATTCTTAGACACTGCCACGAATTGAATTGCGGAGGACATTTTGGCAGAGCGCGTACTGTGGCAAAGGTATTGCAAAGTGGATTTTACTGGCCTACTTTACATAAAGATGCTCATCTCTTTGTGCAGCAATGTGATCGATGTCAGAGAACCGGCAATATCTCCAGCCGAAACGAGATGCCTCAAAATTTCGTGTTGGAAGTAGAGCCCTTTGATGTCTGGGGCATCGATTTCATGGGACCATTCCCGTCTTCACTTGGCAATCTTTATATACTGTTAGCTGTGGATTATGTGACCAAGTGGGTGGAGGCAATGGCTTGCCCGAAAAACGATGGAGCCACTGTAGAGAGATTCGTGCGGAAGAGCATTTTTACACGGTTTGGAACTCCCAGAGCCATAATCAGTGATGAAGGATCGCATTTCGTGAATAAAGTCTTTGCCAATGTCTTGAGCAAATATGGGGTAAAGACGCATAAGATATCACTGGCCTATCATCCGCAGTCGAATGGGCAAGCAGAAGTTTCTAACCGAGAGATAAAAGGAATTCTGGAGAAGACAGTCAACCCGGGACGCAAGGATTGGTCTCTGCATTTAGACGATAGCTTATGGGCGTATAGGACTGCTTACAAGACTCCTTTGGGCATGTCTCCCTACCAATTAGTGTTTGGGAAGTCGTGTCATCTTCCGGTGGAACTTGAGCACAAGGCATTCTGGGCTTTGAAGAAGATCAATTTGGACGCTAAGCTCTCAGGTGAGCTACGAAAGCAAGCGCTACTTGAACTTGAAGAATTTCGATTGATGGCGTATGAAAGTGCGAAAATCTATAAGGAGAGGACAAAACTGTGGCACGACAGGCACATCATCCCGAGAGACTTCAAGGTAGGACAGAAAGTATTGATCTTCAATGCACGGTTAAAGGTGTTTCCAGGGAAATTGAAATCTAGGTGGAGTGGTCCCTACACGATTACTGCAGTTTATCCATGGGGATCTCTTGAGGTAGAGGATGCAAATGGGAACAGGTTTAAGGTAAATGGTCAGAGAGCGAAACCGTATGTGGACGGGAATTTCATTGGAGTCATTGAATGGCTGCATGCAACTCCCGCAGCTTGAAATATCTCTGAGGTAACTGGGTCGGGCCGTCGACCTTAAATTACAAAGCGCTTGTTGGGAGGCAACCCAACCTATTTATTGCTTTAGGATAGATTTTAATACTGTTTTGTGATTTTTATTCGGTTTGATTTTATTGAGAGGTGCGAGAGAGTGGATTTAATATTTCCAATGAGTATGTGCAAGAATACGAGGTGAAAGGCCTATTTCGGATCCCCCTTCTTGATGCGCGCGTGCGAAACAGAGTAAAAAGTCCAGATTTGCAGCTAAATACGCGTATCGGGATCCGAAGTGAAGGAATTGAAGGTAGAAGCCATTTCTGCATCTATTCAACACACGCACCTGGGGAGGATCATGTTCCCGGACTCCCCGTCTTGATTTGCGCAAGAATTTGATTAGTGAACGGAGAAAGCTATGACGCCGGCACGGATTACGAGGTGAAATTTTGAAGGACATACTGAAATGAGAATTGAACAATGCCAACGTGTGGGGGTGGTCGAGAGCTTTCTGTAGACAGGTGGATCGCGCAAATCGGAGTCCGGATGAGGAAGTTACGCCAAAAAGGATGTTTTAGCAAGTAAAACGAGGCCAAAAGCATCCGGAAATGCAAAACGTGCCTTGGGACGCGTGAAATTGACAAATAAAATATTCCCCGGATTTTGGGAGTGTTTTAAGGTGAAAAGGGAGTCTCGGGGTCGAGGAGATCCTTCGGAAAGCAAAGGCACGATCGAAGACGCGAAAAATCGCCAAAAAGGATGTTTTTGGCACAATTCAGCATTGTCTTCGTATGAAGACAATTGTCTTCGTAGGAAGACATTTTACTTAGAAAAATTTTGAGCTTCAAAATTTGTCTTCTTATAACAAGTTGCAGTATCTGTTTGAGAAGACCTTCGTGCGAAGACAAAAAGTCTTCGTACGAAGACTCTTCGCACGAAGACTTTTGTCTTCGCACGAAGACAGCGGGCGAAATGACAGTTTGGTCCACGGACGGGCAAATTCTTGAAGCTACTTCTTAAGGGCAAAAAGGACCTTTTGCACGGGCTGAAGCTTCATCACCAGTGGTCACGTCCCTTTGCCTCATTCTTCATCTTCAACAGCAATCCTCCTCCTCCATAGCCGCGCACGAGCTCAAATCACCCCTCCCTTGATTCTTCACCAAAATCAACAATCTACCTAGGGTTTTGCTCGCAATTCAGAGGGGAGCAAGATTCCAGAGGAGTTTTTGAGTGAGAGTGTGAGACAAGAGAGAAATCAGAGGAAGAAGGAGCTAGGGTTTTGAGGAAGAACTGAGAAATTGGGCGAGCTACAGCTTGATTCAGCTTTCGGACGAGAAGGAAACACTACCGGGGACTACGCAAGGAGTACGGAGCAGCAAGCAATTCGAGATTTCGAAAAAATTTCCCGGCATCATCAAAATCAGTCCGGGTTTGTCAAAATTGTGAAATTTTTGCGTCCGTAAGACTTGCTCCGGACGCGTAGGTACTATCTAAACTTCGTATTTTCATATTCGAGTCTTAGGCACATTGAGTAAAAGCCCGATTATTTGTGTTGCGCTTAGAAGCGTACTTTGGGGGCGATTGCGTAAAGTCCTAGGAACTATTTGTTTACGTGCCTACGTGTTTCGTTTCGTATACACTTCTTGTTCACGTGCACAATTGTTGAATTGTTCGTTTTACTTGTAATTGAATTTTAAATGGCGGGTGGAAAGAAACGGAAGACGGGAGAGGGTTCGTCGCAAGAAGCATCGGGGTCGGGCGATCCTCAATTAGAGATTCCGCCTACTCCCCAATATGCCATCTTGACGGCCCCTTTCCCGGCTAAACCGGGTATTGTTGGCCGACGAACGGCTAAAGCTAATTTGAAAGAGCGTAGTATTGCGCCAGGATATTATGATAGCTACCGTTTTGTCACTTACGAGGCCCACATTGACTCTCGTAAAGATACCTATTTGACCAACAACGGGCAGCCCGAAAAGGCATTTCCATTGCACTAGGACATGCCTCAAGCAATTAAGGAAATTTTTGAGCGCGAGAAGCTTGCCAATTGGTTTAAGCTAGTAGGGCCGTCTAGTTCGCATATTACTCGAGAGTTTTTGTTCAATTTGCGTTATGCAAAGGATGGTGAGAGTCAAGATCCTCGTCTTGTGTACTGTCGGAACAATTGGATAGTCTTCACGCCAGAGACTATCGCATTGGCCATGGGTTTCCCCGCTTTGAAAGAGGGTTGTGGGTTAGAGACTGTTCTTCGTAGTGAGAACCTGTGGTCTCGTTTAAATGCTTTTTGCTTTGTGAAGGGGGTTGATCCATGGGACAGGAAAGGAGAGGTGCTTCATTGGAAGGCCGAGAAGAGGTTTTATAGGCCGGAGGCTAGGTGGTGCTGTGAAGTGTTAGAAAACTGGGTTTTGGGAATCACACGAAATCCTAGTTACACTTTCCGCCTCTCGGTTTGGGCCCTTTGCCTTTACACCGGGGTTAGAATTAATATCCCCAAACTGATTTGGGAGAACTGTCTTGAGAGGGTGTCGAGGACGAACAAATTGGGCCCCGGTCATACTTGCTTGATCACTCACCTGGCCAAAACTACCGAGGTAGTCATAGGGAGAGATATGGACTTGAAAGCGTTTACTGCTAGGAAGTGGCATAGGTTTGATGAGACAGCGAGGAAGAAGGGAAAGGGTAGGAGGATGAACACCTCTAGGTTTGACAACCAGGTTGCCTACGACCACCTGCGAGAGGAGATGGCCCGGGATAGACTAGAGAGAAGACGCCAGTTTGCCCACACTCGGGACAATCAGGTGAAGCTGGGAGGTTTAATCCAGATGGTGGGCCAGTGGGTTATACAGTCTAGTGGTCAGGCGGCGGGGGAGTTTGTTCCACCGGTCCCGACGGCGGATCCGTGGTTCCAGGAGGATGAATTTGAGTATCCGGTTCCGCCAAGTGAGGAAGAGGAAGAAGAAGATGAAGAGGAAGAAGATGATGAGGATGAGGAAGATGACGAGTAGTGGAGTGTGCCCTCGTGCTAGAATTGTTGAGTCCTCGTGTTATCGTTGAGGACAACGATGCATTCTAGTGTGGGGGTGGTTGAATCCTTTTTACTAGTCAGTGTCGTGTCTTTGCATCGCCAGTGTCAGCATGTAGTTAGAGATTTTTGGTTATGTCCTTATTTTTCTTTTTATTATTCATCTTTTTGCACGTTTTGGTATTTTTGAGTCAACCCACCATTGTTGAGTCGTTAGTCGAGTTAGCCTTGCATATAGTGTAGGTATAAAAAAAAAAAAAATTAAAAATTTGAGAAAGGGCAATTGAAAAAAAGCTGAAAATTCGGTAAAATCGAGAAGTGTGAGACTTTTAGGCGTAGGGCGTGAATTGCGATCGAGAGTGACAATGTGAGAGTCCCTTAGTAAGTATAGAGAAACTCTCTTTACGGGAATGCGTGCCTATTTTACACACGAACTTAATTCTTTCAAATTTAAAGTGTGTGCCTAATTTTCTTACAAGAGTTGAGCTAGGTGTGAGCTAAACAAGCCGAACGTTCTTGTGTACGTCTTAGGTAGTCGCCAACCCGCCTCGTAGTGGCACACAGAACAGCTGTGCGAGGTGTGTATTAGAGCACTCACTGCTTCTAGAACTTACCTTGTAGGACCACTAGTAAACCCGTATTTGAACCATGGATTCTTTGACAACCTTTGGACTTAGGGTGACGATTCTTGGCCTTCAGCATTGATTGGTTAGAATCACCACTTTAGTGCGTCACGAGGGTGTTGTAGTTGAGGGGGTTCGATGAGGGAGTACTTCATGCTATATTTGTGTGAGTCTTACATATCGCATGCACTTCATTTGTGATCTTCGAGGGGAATGCGAGGGTGAGTGAGAGTAGGCTTGCGCACTTCGGTGTGGCGGTGTTCCATGGCATTACAACATGGACACAAGTGAGGAGAGCCGTGAGTGTGTACCATCTAATACACACAAAACTTGGGTTGGGGGAATTTAATAGGTGGATCGTGCTAGGTACCGGATCTTACTCATCATGGTGTAGGGGGTTTGGTTGGATTAGGCACGAGACAGACATTTGATCGACTACTTGAGAGGGGACAGGATTACATTCGAGTGTGGGGGTGTCGACATTTGACTTCGGACATCGAGATTGCGTTTGCGACGACTCCATCCCCACACATGCTCTTTTATGTTAGCGGCTTTGTTGGTTATACCGAGGATTTTATTGAGATAGGGAGAGACATTGATTTGTGATTTATACGTGATTTGGATATTGTCTCTCCTTACGATTATATGTTAGCTTGGCACTTGGAAGACCACTCGTGAAAGATATTGAAGGAATTGTGCAGGATTTTGAGAGATATACTTAAAAAAAAAAAAAAGAAAAGAAAAAAAAAATCAGAAAAAAAAAGAAAAAGAGAGAAAAAAAGGAGAGATGAATAAAGGAAGAATGAAAAGTCTGTGGAAGAACGAGTGGAGAAGCGACTAGTTCACGAACGGGAGATTTTTGGCTTATGCATCATTCATGACAATAGCCGCGGAGATCGTAATTGTACCGGGGTGTGAGGGGATCGAGGGCCGGAGATGGTGAGTTTCGGGCTTGGTTTCCATCATTGTTGTGAGGGTGTGTGAGCTACGGTATTTGTGAGAATGTGACGCTTTAGGACTTGTATTTGATTCTTATCCTATTTGTCCCTAAAGCCTCATCATTTTAAACCCGTTAGCGGATTAGGAGCTCGGACCTTGAACGTGGCTTAGCCTAGCGTAGCCTTTTATTTTGTGGCACACATGAAAAGGTATTGCATTCTTGTACTTAGTAAAGTTAGGTTCTCTATACTAGCTAAGGGGAATTCATGTTGACGAATTTGATCTTGAATCATTCCTTGTGTCTAGATTTCTCATCGCTTCGTGTGAATCGGTTTAAGCTAATGGAGATTGCCCAATCTCACAAAAGAAAAAAGAAAAAAATTTTGTATTTCAATACTTGCATTGTGAATATTGCATTTGCATATAGGTGCATTGTGTATAATCGAGTCGTGTCGACTAGTAGGAAGGATGGTTGGTGAACGGTTCTACTCGGATTAGTATGCAAGAGTTCTTGGTTTTGTATGCAATGTGAGGTGATAGTATGCAATTGGCGTAGGGAAGTTATGCAATGAGTAAGTAGGGTAGTATGCAAAGTTGGATTGATTGCGGAAAAGCGAAAGAAGTTTTGACTTGAGAGAGATGGAATTGACTTGGGAGATTTGCTCGGGACGAGCAAAAGGTAGTGTGGGGGTAGTTGATAACTCCGTTTTTGGAGTTATTTTATGCCTTTTATTTCTACGTTTTGCGTGCTTATAATGGAGAATTTGTCGTCTTTTGAGTAAATTGAGCGTAAATGTGAAAATACGAGTTCATGTGCAATACTTGTTAAATCCGGGCGTTTCTTTAGATTTTTGAGCTTTTATTGTGATATGATCGCGGGTTGTGTTTTCGTGTTGTGATTCGCAGGAAAACAGGGCTTGGAGGATCGTGCGGGATTTGGAAGCGAACTTCGGAAACAAGGAACTCAAAGGCAAGTCAAAAGGAAGGAGAAAGTCAAAGGAAAGTCAAAGGGAAGTCAAACAGAAGAGGAAAGTCAAAGGAAGGTCAAGGAAAGAAAGAATGGAAGAAGAAAGTCAAAGAAGGGAAGAGAAAAGTCAAAGGAGGCAAAAAGAAGGCTGGAACAAGAGGTCTTCGTGCGAAGACATTTGTCTTCGTGCGAAGACAAATGACTTAGCCAAAATTCAGCCTTGCAAAATTCTCTTCGCAAACACACTTGCAGTATCTCAATGAGAAGGCCTTCGCACGAAGAGGCAGAAGTCTTCGTACGAAGACTCTTCGTGCGAAGACAACTGTCTTCGTGCGAAGAGGTCGTGGGACAGAGCAGTTTTTTTGGGGCTTTTCCGTATTATTTCCAAACTTTGTAATATTATTATGGGAACGTATTTAAGGCTTTTAGGTCGACTTTTTCAGTAGTTTTTGGAGATTAGAGACATCTTTGGAGATCAAGAAGCCTTGGAGAGAGCTTAGGAGCTTTTGGATCATTCGTTTGGATTCTAAACTCTCGTTTTTCTTGATTTTCATGTTTAAACTCATTATAATCGTCGTTTTGATTATGAATATGAGTAGCTAAACACCTTTTGCTGGGAATTCTCGTTTGGTGTAGCTAGGGTTTGATCTAAAGTTGATGTTTTGATGATTGTAATGCAAGTTTTAGCTTAATCTCTCGTGTTTATTCATTATTATGGATTATTTACGTTCTTAATCTTATTATCTTTGCGAGTAGCTAACGTAGAGATAGAATCAATTAGTTTCACGCGGTAACTCCGTGATAACTAGTCGGTACATTGAATAATCCACTTAGTCGTATCAATGTTTGGTAACTCGGCATTGTTAACTAGGATCGTTAAAGTAGAATTATGGTATTAATGCGTGCTTAAACCTAAATTAGGCTTGGTAACTCGGTTTAGTTTAGTTTAAGTATAGTGGATTTGCTTGGTAACTCGGTAAGTTCAACCTTGCTTGATTAATAGTGAATAATACGTGGTTGTTTTACAAATCAAAACATAAATTTAGAACAACCTAGTGAACCTAGAGAATTCCCGGTACTTCTCCCTTATTGATAAAAACCTCCAATTAATCATTCTTTATTAATCGTGAATTATTTCACTTGGTTAATTGAGAATATTGCATTTATTTTCTTAGAATTAGATAAAAACACAACTTGCGACTTGCCCACATAAGGTTTAGAATAGTAATTAATTTAAACAAAGTCCCTTGGGTTCGACAACCCGGATTTCCGGTTTATTACTACACACGACGGCTGTGCACTTGCAGTTGGAACGTGTCATTTCTGCATCAGCACACTCAAAGCAATACATGACTTTAGGCTTATTACCTTGTAAAGAAGTTTTACCTTTGTAGTCTTTGCTGCTGGAGGATCTGTGTCTATCTCTGTTGAAGTCCTTATTTCCGAAGTTCTTCTTCATTTTAAGAACTCCAGTCAGGGCTTTTGAAATAAAAGCAATTGGATCTTCTTCATCATCTCCAGTTTCAAGGCTTTTAAATGTCTCATTTTCCTAGCCTTGAGAGCCAAGTCCTTGACACCTTCAGGTAGTTCACCATCAACTTCATTCATGGTTATCTCATGTGTAAGGAGCTTCCCTCGCATGTCATCAAGTTGGAGTGATGAGAGATCTTGAGCTTCCTCAATAGCAGTAGTATTTGGTTCCCATTTTTCCTTTGGAAGACTTCTTAGAATCTTTCTCACTTTTTCTTCATTGGAAATATGCTTTCCCAATGAATCAAGGTTAGTTGACAATGTCCGTGAACCTTTTGAACATGTCTCTGATTTACTCATCTCCATTCATCTTGAATAGCTCATATTGCCTGAGATATATGTTGATCTTGGTTTGCTTAACTTGGCTGGTTCCTTCAAAGGTCACCACAAGCTTATCCCAAATCTCCTTTGCAGTCTTGCAACATGAGATCCAGTTAAACTCGTCTGCACTCAAAGCAGAATATAAGAGATTCATAGCTTTAAAATTCTTTGAAAATTGTTCTAACTCAGATGAAGAAAGAGAGTCTTCAGATTTGGGAGTTTAAATCCCATCCTTCTCTGTGTAGAAAGTATGAGGAAAATTCTAGGTGATAGTCCAGAGTTCCATATCTTGATCAATAATGAACATTTTCATCAAGTCTTTCCAGTGGACAAAATTGTCTCCACAGAAGAGAGGAGGTCTGTTAGCAGCTCTTCCCTGTGAGAAACCACCATCACCTATAGTACTCATAATCACAAGATGGTTAAATCTATGCAGTGATACAAGCTCTGATACCAATTGAAGGGGTGTAAAGTAGGTAGAAATACAATATCAATACTCTAGAAGGGGGGGGGTTTGAATAGAGTATACTGACTTTTGGAAAACTTTTCAAGAGTAGTGGTTTCAAAAGATTTGCAAAGAGATTTGAGGCCTTGAAATGAGTTTCAAGCCTTTGGAATAAAACAGTTAGAGTAAAAGAAGAATAACTCTATTTCAAGGCCTTGAAATGAGTTTGAAACCCTTGAAATGAAACTGTTTTGAATGCGGCAAAAGTTCTAAGTTTGTAACTGAAAAGAAGATGGAAGAGACACAAGATATATCGAGTTAAATCCACTTGGAACTACGTATCTACCTCAGGGATCTTCTCCCTGTAGGATTTTCAACTCAGTTCTTATTAATCAAAAGCTAAGCCCTAGATCTCAAGCACAGATAGATGCCAAACTTTGTTACAGCTTGTGGTTCTCACTAACCTATCTAGTACCTGCTCGAGCTATCTGATTAACTAAGAATTCTCTATTGTTCACTTTAAAAAATCCTTGAGAATATTAATAGAAGTTGTATAAGAATGATATACAAATAGAGTTCAGAAAAGAAGAACACATAGAGTGAGACTGCAATGAAAGTGCAGTGTTCTTCAAATGCTAGCATTGGGAGAGAATGATCTGCTTCTTTGTTTCTTGGAAATCCTTGAATGTATTTTCAGTTTCTGTAGCTTTTTGCTCGTTGTGTTATGTGTCAAATGCTTCAAAACTGAGCTTTGACTTCTCTAACTGTCTTCGCCAACGGATAGTTGCTCAGTATCTTCAGGGATACTGATTTTTTCTTGTTCATAATCATGTTAAGAAGCTATTAAAATTATTAGATTGATTACAAAATCAAAGCCATCCAGAAATTTCCTTCCCTGCAAAACTCAAGTTAGGAAATAAATGCTGTTGAAGAGGAAATAAATTCTCCCTGTAAATCTAAGTCAAACAGATGGATTGGATAGTGTTAAATGTCAAACACTTTTTCTTTCATCATCAAGTCTTTGAAACATTGAAACTGCTTTGAACTTACATTGTGGATGTTTATTATTTATATCTTGTTATTTATTTTGTGTATGGTTGGAGGGTTTGTAATGTAAGTATATCAACAGGATCTAAATACTCCAGAAGGGGGGGTTGAATAGAGTATACCAACTTTTTCTAAAAAATAGTCTTTTAAAACTTGAAGAGAGTATACAGTTGATATCTCAAAACTTTAAAAAATATTTGAGAAACTAGAGATATAACTGCAGAACAAAGGCTTCAAAGCATTGAGATTAGGAAAACTCAAAAGCTTTGGAATTTCCTATTTAGACCGGAATGAAAAGATAATAAAAGTAAGCAGCAAGAACACAAAGATTTTACAGAGTTCAGTCACAATTGAACCTAGCCTCTTCTTGAAGATTCTAACAAAACTTCTTATTAATCACCCAGATTTAGCCACAGATATCAAGCCTAAGTGAGCTACCTTTCACCTATACAGCTTGTGGTACTCAACCTATCTAGTTCCAGATACAAATTGTTGAAACAATAAGAACCTCTTTGTTGTTCACTTGAAAAACTAAACTTCTAAGTTTGTAGGTTTAAGAAGACAAAATGATAACACAAGGTTTAGAACAAGTGTGATGAAGACAGAATAGAAATAAGCAATAAAGCTTGGAAATGTTCTTCAATCTCTGACGAATGATCTTGCTTCTGCAGTGTTAATGGCTTGATGAATTTGAAGACTTGAATGATCTGATCTCTCCTGTTTGTAGCACTCTTCAAATTTCACGTTGATCGGTCTCTCCTTATAGGTCTCTCTTTGAAATTCAAAGTACTGATCTCTTAAATAACAGCCTGCAACAACCTGAGAGATTTTAGGAACTAAATGCCTATAAATCGTCTCCCCTGATATGTTTCTTTAAACAGCTATGCTTTGATAGCTATCTGATTTGTTTATGGACGTTGGGACGCCCAACAACCCTTTCATACACTCAACAAACAAGATCAAACAATATCTAGACAAACTAGCATGCAGATCTGATAAGCAATATGGCAACAGTTCATGAATAAACCAGGCTATGTTTTGTCTGATAATAGAAACAGTTTATACATCCAACTAAATGTATAGGCCAAATAAGCATTATTGAACAAGTTTAAAAGACTATTATAAGTCCATAGCACAATATAAAACCAAATGAATTGCCCTGCATACACCAATTCAACTTAGATAAACATAGAAGCAAGCAGCATTCAGAAATTCTTAAAGCTTTGAAGCTTTGACTGCTAGTTAATCACAAAGAGCATGGATTCCCAATCCAACGCAGACTTGTATATTGTGTTGTACCAATCAAAAAAGGATTCCATAGTATTTGCAGAACATTATACAGAATGAACAAATCATTCCAAAACCAACTTATAGACCTGCAAAATATAAAACAGTTAAGAGCACATAAGGCAACCAACAGTTTTTCAAAGCTTTTAAGCTTTGACACTTGTGATAAATAGCACAAAGACAAGAACCAACATCCTACAAATATCCAGAATTATTACAAAAACTTAACGAAACATAAAACACATAATCTTCTCCCCCTTTTTGACTTTCATCAAAAGAGTAGAAGGAATGTAGGATCTTGTTTAGAGTGCTTTAAAAGTAACCAAAAAAAAAATTAAAAACACTTCAGGACTAAGAAGAAAGAAAATAGAAGAAGAATAAGAAGTATGGAATTCAAGGCTTTGAAAATTCATCTTCAGGATCCTTCTTTGCAGTTTTTTTTTTCCACTTAGCTTTTTCCGTTTCCCTTGTACTGAGCTACTTCCTACTCTTCCTCAACTGTCTCAACCTCTGAATCTCCTTCAGCTTGTTCTTCTCTTTGATTTCCTTGTTCATCAGCTTCCTTACCATGTGCTTCCGCAGATTGAGCTTGCATTTTTTCCATCACTTCATCAATAATCTTATCCAATCAGCAGCTTCCTTTTCAGCTGTCTTTGAAACTTCTTCTTCAACACCAGCCTCATCCTCCGATTGATCAAAAAGATCCTTAGAAGTAAAAACAATAGGGACTAATTTCTTATTCTTCTTCTTCTTCTTCTTCTTCTTCTTCTTCTTCTTCTTCTTCTTCTTCTTCTTCTTCTTCTTCTGCTTCTTGATAACTTCTCCAATTACCTCATGTGAATCAATGCTAGTGTCTCTGCTCTCTGAAGAGGGTATTTTCTCCATGTTCAATCCTTTGATGATGATATCAAGCTTATTGTTCACCAAACCTTTGAACTTAGTTAAATCAGTAGATAGGTCAAATAACCCTTGTTTCAGATCCTCAACTCTATCTTCCATAACTTCAACCCTATCTAGTATTTGAGAGAAAACCAAATTACTACACACTCTGGGGGTTGAACCAGCTCTAGGTTTGATAAAATCCTTCTCCTTTAACTCTTTAGCAATCAGTTCAGAATAAAATTTCAACTTTCCTATGCTAGTTTGAACTATCACAATCCTTTGAAGAGATGCCTCATCCACAAACCCAAAAAACAGATTTAATCTTCTCTTCACCTTCCATAGATACTCCGAAGTGTTTGAAAAACAAAGGTAACACATTGGCATACGGAAGGGAATGGTTCCTAGTCCGAGTGCCACAGTAAACCACATGCTCCATCACAACAGTAGAGATATCAACTTCAAGCCCTTGACATATTAGATACATCATAATCAACACCCTATCTGTCACCAATTCTTTGGAATGCACCCTGGGAACTACACATCTCATAATGATAGAAAACAGAATTTTACCCGTACAGGTAAAAACAGAATGTGTTAACTGTTTTGATTCAGTAGGGGTTCCCTCGAAGAAAAACAGGGCTTTGGCCTTCTCCAAAATATCCTTCCTATCAGGATGATCATTAATCCTATACTTTATAGAAACTCCCAAGACTTTGGCAAAAACCCTGTGATCCAACTTAATATCAAGCCCAGCAACTTTTGATGTAAGAATGTAATTGTCACTATCATCCAATTCTTGAACGAAGTTCAGATAGAAAAAGTCTAGTTAGCTTAGAGTAAGCCTCAGATGGTGGATTTAACAAACTCCCAACATATGATTTTCTCAATTTCTTAACGTAGTCTAAGTCTAATAAATCCAACAACTCAGTACTAATTAGACTACGGAAAGATATCTTGAATGATGCATACCCATCCATCCATACAGTCTTAACATCTGAATTGACAAACCAAGAAACATGAAAAATGTTCTTACCAAAATTTGTAGTCTTCTTGGTCTTTACACTGTGTTTCACTCTTTCCTTCACTGGAGTTCTTTCATCCTTCTTTTCATCAGCTTTATTTTCATTTGAAGATGGCACACTCTTCTTCTCACTTTTTTCTTCAGCCTCTTTCTTCTTCTTCATGCTTGATTTATCTCCCTGATCCATACTCCCCTGTTCTTTGATCTTCACCACTTCTTATGTTGCAGACTCAAATTCTGAACCAGCCACTGGTTCTTCTTGAACTTTCTTTCCCTTCTTCACCTTCTTTGAGGGTGGTGAGGTCTCATGGACACTAGCTGTTTCTTATGAATCTGATCTATGAATGGTGATCTTTATGTTAGCCTTCCTCTTTGTCCTCTTGTTGGAAGTCTCTCCTTGCTGCTTGATCCTCTCAGATTTGCGCTCCATTGTGGTTAGGGTTTGAGAGGGTTTGAGATAGAGAAGAGAGAGAGAGAGATAGGTACGAAGAGAAGAAAGGTGAGAATGAAAGAAATAAGCCCTGAAGTTGGCTTAAGTATGTAGAAGAGTTTGATTTAAAAAGGGATTTCCATGTAAAAGAGATTTCTAAAGATTTCATGAGATATTTTTTGGATATTTTATCAAAATCTTTGAACATTTGAAATATTATATAATATGTAAAAAAATCTTACAAAATAATCCACGATCCATTTTTTAATAAAATATATATCCACTTAATCAAAGCAGTGTAACAGTAGTTCAAAGCTTTGAGAAGTTTCATACCAAAAAAGAAACCTTCAATGCTTTGAGGCATACTTTCAAGGCTAAGAAAGTATGATCTCAAGGCTTTGATATTTAAGCATATAATACACATAAAGACTAATACTCCCCCTAAAGCAATGCATCCTTGTTCAACATACCCAATTCAAGCCTTAGGGATGCAAACATCTCATATGGAAATGGTTTAGTGAAAATATTAGCTATTTTCATAGTAGTAGAATTAAAAGATAATGATGTCTAAGAAAATGGTATCACCTTTTTCAGCATGATCTCTAAGAAAATGATGTCTCACATCTATGTGTTTTGTCCTTGAATGCTCAACTGGATTCTTTGATATAGAAATGGAACTTGTATTGTCATAGTTGATAGGCACATTTCTGAATTCATATCCAAGATCTCTTATCTGTTGCGCAATCCATAAAACCTGAGAGCAACAAGCTCCAGCTGCAATATATTCAGCTTCTGCGGTTGATAGAGATACTGAATTTTGCTTCTTTGAATGTCAACTAATCAGATATGAACCAAGAAATTAGCAGCATCCTGAAGTACTATTTCTGTCTACTTTGTATCGTGCAAGGTCTGCATCTGAAAAACCACTCAACATAAAATTAGATCTTCATGGATACCAAAGCCCCAAGTCTTTGGTTCCTTTAAAATATCTGAAAATCGTTTTCACATCAATCTAATGACTTTATTTAGGTTATACTTGAAATCTAGCACACATACATACACTAAACATAACATTTGGTCTACTAGAAGTTAGATACATAACTGAACCAATCATACCTCTATAATCCATTTGATTCACACTCTTGCCACTTGTATCCTTGTATAAAGATAATCATGAACTCATAGGAGTCTTAACTACCTTGGACCGTGACATGTTATATTTATTTAACAAGTCATCGGTTTATTTCACTTGATGCACAAAAATTCCATTCTTCATTTGATGCAAATGAAGTCCAAGAAAGAAATTCAGTTCTCCCATTAAGCTCATCTCAAATTTCATGCACATTAGAGTTGAAAACTATTTTGAAAGAGAATCATTAGTAGCACCAAATAGAATATGATCAACATATATCTGTACTACTAACAAATCCTTTTCATGATTCTTGATAAAAAGAGTTTTGTCAACAAGTCCTCTCTTGAAATCATTTTCAATTAAAGACTTAGAGAGTCTGTCATACCAAGCCCTTGGAGCTTGCTTAAGTCCATAGAAGGATTTTCTAATTTGTAAACATGATAACGAAAGGCGTCATTTTCAAAACCTGGTGGTTGAGCAACATATAATTCTTGTAAAAATCCATTTAGAAAAGCTCACTTGACATCCATTTAAAAAAGCTTTATATGATTATGTGATGCAAATGCAAGAAGTAATGTGATAGATTCTAACCTTGAACAGGGGAAAATGTTTCCTCATATTCAATTCCTTCTTCTTCATTATATCCCTGTGCAACCAGTCTTGATTTATTTCTCACAACCTTACCTTTTTCATCAAGTTTGTTTCTGAACACCCATCTTATTCCAATCACTAGTTTATTCTTTGGTCTAAGAACCAAATTCCAAAAATTTTTCCTTTCAAACTCATTCAGCTCATTCTATATTGCAATGATCCAATATGCATCTTCTAGTGCTTCTTTTGCATTTTTGGGCTCAATAAGTGATACAAAAGCACTGAAAGCAAACAAATTCTTCAGTTACCTCTTGTTTGTGTTCCTGTAGTTGAATCTAATATGATGTTATCTGCAGGATGATCTGATACGTATTTGAACCTCTTTCTAGGTATTCAAGTGTATGGTCCTTCAAAGCTTTGAGTTCTTGACACAGTCGAAGGAGCATCATATGTCCCGTCAGTCTCAGTCTCAAGGCCTAGAGATTATGGCTCAGCGGGGGGTTCAAGTACTTGACATTCTTCTGAATGTTTCTGCAACTTTGTTTTGGTTTTGTTAACTTTCTTATTGTCATCATCAGCCTCATAAGTGTTCAAGTTTAGATCTACAAAACTTTCACTCAACGAATCATAAGTACTTTCATCAAAAATAACATGAATACTCTCCTCTACAATCTTAGTTCTCTTATTGTACACTCTATAAGCTTTACTAATTTTAGAATAACCAAGAAAAACACCTTCATCACTTCTAGCATCAAACTTTCCAAGATTATCTTTGTCATTGTTATGCACAAACCAAGTACAAGCAAAAGTCTTAAAATAAGAAACACTAGGTTTTCTGCCTTTTAACAATTCATAAGGAGTTTTCTTCAAGATAGGACTGATCAAACATCTATTGAGCACATAGACATGTCTTCGAGAAATCTATTTTTCCTCTCAACTACCTCATTCTACTAAGGAGTTGTAGGTGCAGAAAAGTTGTGTGAGATGCCAAGCTTTGCACAAAATAAATCAAATTTAAGATGACCAAATTCTCGACCATGATCACTCCTAATTGATGCAACAGTTAATCTTCTATAGTTTGAAGCTCTTTACAAAGCTTTGAGAATTCAGATAATGCTTCTGACTTATCTCTGATGAACATAACCCATGTAAATTTGGAATAATCATCGACCACAACAAGTATATATCTCTTAACTTTGGGTGTTTGAACCCTCATAGGGCCGCATAAGTCCATATGCATCAATTCTAAA
The DNA here is from genome assembly GCA_023055425.1 of Linanthus parryae. Classification (NCBI taxonomy): domain Eukaryota; kingdom Viridiplantae; phylum Streptophyta; class Magnoliopsida; order Ericales; family Polemoniaceae; genus Linanthus; species Linanthus parryae. The sequence continues at coordinate 24,365,671 of JALGPY010000011.1, read as the reverse complement.
CGTCTAGAAGTACTTACAATGTTCTTTGGCTTGACTAAACTCTTGGTCTGTTTACTTTGGGTACATGCCTTGCGAATCCCATCATCTTTGAATTTTTGGATTGATAATCCTCTTAACAAATCTTTTGAGATGAGTTTAGTATGCATGCTTATATGACCAAGCTTTCTATGACAAAGGTTTGAGTCATCCTTCAAAGCTTTGAGACATTTCAGACTTTCACCCGCAACTTTGTCAGTACATAGAGCGTAAACATTATGTGACCTGGGTGCAGTGAGTATGCAATTGCCTGATTTTTTATCTTGCACCACACATTTCTCCTTGTCAAAATCTACTTCCTTTATCACAAAGCTGAGAAATACTCAATAAATTATACTTACGACCATCAACTAGATAAACATCTGAAATTGACGATGCAGAGTTATTACAAATACAACATATACCAATGATGTCGCACCTTGATTTTTCACCAAGTGTGATTGTTCCTTCTGATTGCTCTTTAAGCTCAGTGAATAAATATTTCTTTCCACTCATGTGCCTGGAACATCCACTATCCAAAATTCATTTTTGATCTTTCAAAGCTTTGGTGACATCCTGGAAGATTCAATGACTTTACACGCTATTAGACCAAGTGTAGAATTTGGATTCATACTCAGAGTCAACCATGTTAGGTGGTCTAATTCCTTTTGGAATCCAAATCAGTTTCACTTGTCCCTTAAGCTAGTAAGGATTGGTGTTCCTCATTCTATGAGGTTCTCCCCCTCTAAAAGGGGCAAGTTAATTTCACGTGTTCATTTTACCACAATAATAACATTTTGGAGAATGTATGATTTCTGATTTTACAAATGTGTTTGGTTATTTTTTTTGGAAAATTTGGATTATAACCAATTCCACTTTTAGCTTATGTTCTGAGCCAGCAAAGGTTGAATGAATTTTCTTGGATTCATGAAGATCACTAGTCAATGAAGTGCTATGTTGTTCAAAATCATCTGAATGACTATTTAGATCAACATATTTTCCAGTTAAAAGAGAGTCTTGATCAACAACTTCTTTGACTTGTGATTTCAAAGCTTTGAATCTACTTTCCAAGGCTTTGAAGTCACTATCAATTTTCAACTTAGCAGCTTCAAGACATTTGTTTTTAAAAACCAAAACCAAAACCAAATCTAAATTTTCTTTTTCTTTCTCATGAATCTTTACTTCCAAGGGATCAATCTCATTCCTGTAACTTTCCTCAGTCAAAAACATTCTTTTGAGGATTTCAGAAAATATATCAGAAGGGCTAGATAAAAGATTCTTTACCATATCTTCGATTGGCTTATCTAGAGAGACCTTCTTGATGTCCGGCCATCAAATAAAGACTGGTTTTCTGTTCGACAGAATCTGAGTCTGAAGAGTCTGAATCACTCCATACGGCTACCATTGACTTCTTTCTTCTGTTGTCATTTTCCTTCTAAGGAAATTGCATACTTTTTTTTTTCTTTTGAGGGCAATCTCTAACCAACTAGATAAACATCTGAAATTGACCATGAAGATTCATAACTTTAGGTTTCTATGAATGTGAAAAAGATTTACCTCTCTGATCCTTGCTGGTTGAGGATCTGAAATTTTCTTTGCTATAGTCCTTGTTTCTAAAGTTTCTCTTCTTCCTCTGAATGCTGACATAGGCTTTGGAAATCAAGGCTAAGGCTTCTTCATCATAATCATCATCATCCTCTTCAAGGATTTGAGATTTTTCATTGTCCTTTTCCTTGAGTTCCAGGTTCTTGATGTTTTCACTCAATTCACCATCTACCTCCTTCATGGAGATCTCATGGGTGAGCAATTTTTCTTGCAGGTCATCATGTTTCAAGATTCTTGAGTCCCCTGCCTCCTCAATTGCAGTTGTCTTAGGCTCCCATTTAGCCTTAGGCAAACTTCTGAGAATCTTTCTGACCGTTTCTTCATTTGAGAAAGCTTTTCCCAAGGATTCCAAGTTATTCAAAATATCTGTAAACCTTTTAACCATATCTTTGATGGATTCATCAGAATTCATATTTTAACAGTTCATACAGTCTCAAGAGGATATTGATCTTTGTCTGCTTGACTTGGCTAGTTCATCAATAATAGTTAGCTTATCCCATATCTCTTTTTCACTCTTGCAGTTGGATATCATGTTAAACTCATCTGCACTAAGAGCACAATATAATAAGTTCAAAGCTTTTTAAATTTTTTATACCTATTCTAGTTCAGTAGCTGAGAGATCTTCCTCTTATTTGACAGTTCAGACTCCATCAGATGTATTATAGAACAAGTTTAGACCATTCACAATAATAAACCATAGCTCCATGTCTTGGTACTTAGGAATATTTCTAGCTTGTGTTTCTGTCTTTCATCATCAAGGAACCAAAGCTCCTTCTGCATATAATTCATATATAAATATCATAGCGCGTCAGATATATCAAAAATGTTGATCCAATTAATATCATATAGCAAGATTCCAAGAAGGAAAACATACCATAACATAAAAAACAGAAAATAATCTACTTCGATAGCTCTTAATTGTCCTCTTGTTCGTCTTTCTGGTCCTTTGCTGAATTGTCCTTTTCTACAATCTTTGTCCCGAGAGTCCATCCCCTCTTTCTGGAAAAATATATTCACCCTTTCCTTCATAGAGTTTGATAGGAACTTCAACAATCTTATTATGTCTAAACTTGACATTCTCAAACATCTGGAATCAGCTTTCAATCCCTTCTCTTATCGGTCGTCTTTCCTCCAGTAAAATTTTTCTCTTCTTAAACAACAATACAGAAGTCTCGCCATCCCAATTTGAATCATCATACGAATTAGAGATGCAAATTGGAGTCTTCTATGAGGACCCTGGCGGTCTTGTGAATCAACTGGTAACCCTTCTCCTGTTCATGTATGTGTTGTGAATGGGCTCTATGGTGAGGGATTTTGGGGAAGGACATTGATGGAGTGTTGGGGAGAGGATTTTGTTGTGACTGGGTTTCAAATGGAGGTAAGAGATTAAAATAGAGGTAAGCAGCCAATAAATTTGATTTTCTTCTACTGATGAAACCTGCAATTAATAGGAAGGGTTTATTTGGTGTAAGGCCATTACCATACAGTTTAGGGAATTCAAACAGTTACTTCAGTGTTTGTGGATGGTAGAATTGGTTTATAGTTTATAGGTTCACTATGGGGCATCGATGTTTATGGGTTGTGGGGGTTATATGTTCACGGTGACGCAGTTTGGGGATTGGGAACATTTTCATGGGTGGTCCTGCTATGGAATGATATAATAAATAGAAGTTGATAGAATATTAGTAGTGAGAAATGAAAATTCATTGAATATTACTAATGCAGATATAAATGGAGAAGAACGTGATCAATAGTTATGTGAAACCACTGCCCTATCTTCATTCGAAATTTTCCAAAAGAGGAACCATGTTTGACATGATCAAAAAAACAATGATGTAATAATTGTGTTATTTTTTTAGTTTTCAAATTTGATTTTCTCTCCTAATATTTAGTTTCATCGCTGTTTTTTCCTGTTTTGTCTGTGAGCTTCTCGATCTCATGCATTGAATTAAAAAATAGTCCATTAACGATAATAATTATTCATCTAGATAAATAATATTATTTCTTTTTATAAGTGATCGTTTTCTTACCCCTTGCCTTGCTCGCGTAGTAAATGGTTTGTTGATTAGTTTTGTAGAGCAACATTTTTTGTTACATCCAAGTTGAAGACTATTTTCTCAGTGATTGGATATTTATAATTTTCTTTAATATCTGTATGTTCTATTTTATCGCTAGTTATTGAGGTACTTTGTGGTAAATACATCAATTAGAACAATGTAAGAAACAATGTCTGAAAATTCGGGATTTGTTGTTGATTATTGTAATATTTTGGGTCATGCTGCTTTTTCTGGATTTTGTTGTATTATGAACAATCCATGAAACAATATTGTGTGATTCTAGGTTTTGCCGAAAGTTTGTCTACTAGTGGACAACTTTGGATTGGAAGTTTGCGGGGTTTGCATGTTTGTCTAGAAAGTTTATTGGTGTTGTGTGTCGATGATAAAAAGGATAACCAACAAGTTCCTCTGTGTATGAGCCCGTATTTTTGTTTAGCGTGGTTTATGAAAAAAATTTCACTAACAAGTTATTTGTCAAGCCATAAATTGTTTCAGATATGTGACTACATGAATAGTCGTCTTTGAAGAAAACTAAATAATCATACGACGAGCATGTTTGTCAACAAAAGTGATATTACAACGAACATGTTAGTCATTTTAAGAAACATACAACAAATAAAAAGCTACACTAAGGAAAAAGGACGTCTACAAAATAAATGGTTTAAACTAAATTATCGTCGACAAAAAGCTGTGGAAACGAAATAAAAACTTGTAGTCATGGGTAAACAACGAAAATAAATAGTCGGCAATTTCGTCAGCATAAACATGAACCAAGAAAAACTATAGTCGGCAAAGGTTGTAACAACGAACATTTGTAGTCAGCAAAATCGTCGGCATTAGGGCTCTAACGACCATGGATTAATTGCATTATTCGGCGCAACTAACGACATCTTGACCGCATGTCGACGAGCAAACGTCGTCGTCTTTCCATTCTACTGACCATTTTCTGGATTTAACAACCAGTCTACTAGTTTTTATAAATGGATTTTTTCTTACGAATTCTAATGAGGGACAAACTGCTCACACACCACACCAAACAAAACTATGAAGAGATGAGAAAAATACATTAGGCGTTACAAAATCCATGGTTACAAATATGTGTTTATGATATGAAGGTTGGAAAAGCACATTCACGCGATTTGTGAACAATTAATAAGAAATACATTTATTAATATATTATGCATCATAGTCAAAAAAAGTTAACAAAAACAATCACAATGAAGAAAAACTTGAGCGGATTAAGCTCTGATACAAACAAAGGAAATTCAGACGATGCCATACTCATTATTTATCTATTTATCACAGTTAGAAGGGTACGGCTACCAATCTGCATGGAAAGTATATTATTCTGCTTTGGGAAGTTTAGCGTCCACTGCTGCGATAAAGGCAACAAAGAAGTAAATGTACTTGTCTGGTTCAGGAACATCAGAATCTTTCTTCTTATAGTTGTGAATAACTTTCACTGAGTTTTTACCGCCTTCCTTCTTCAAAAACTTAAATGTCATGGAAGATTCAGAGTACTCCCTGAATAAATGATCTCCCTCCATTGCACTCAGCACAACTATCATGTTCTTCTCGTCAAAGTATGTTAATTTTTCCTTTATCTTCTCAACTTTACCATCTGCATGAAAATACTTTCTCAGTCCCCATATTCAAATATTGTCTAGTTAATATGCAAGAGAAGATTAAAATAAAAAAAAAGCTTAAAATATGGGTTCATTTTGAATAATTTATATTGATAATTTGGGATTAAAAATCATATTGGAGGTGAAAACCTGAAGATGCATTTTATCACAAAATCCGGAGATTATTTCCAGCACAAATAAATAAATAAATATATGTAAATATTTTTGTGTGTGTATATATATATATATATACTAATAATATATGCAAAAACCCCAATTTGGCACTTTGTGGTGAAATATTTGTATTTTCCAAAATACGCCCATTATAGTAACTAGATCATGGAAGTTACAACTTACAACCCACTACTCCCATGTTCCATTTATTTATTTATTTATTTTGTGAAATTCACACACTTGACCTAATATCTAATTATTTCTCTTACATTGCGGTTTCTACTTTTCACGCATCGTGTGGGGCACCGATGCTAGTACACACACACACACACACACACACATTTTCGTGTATGTGTATTTATACATGTTGTAAGAATTGATGGAGTTTCACCTCAAAATCAATTGGCAATGAGTGGAGTAGTCCATGATACTTATTAATTATATTTCTTCTTCTTGAATTTCCGATGTGGGACTTCTCAACACGCCCCCTCACGTGTGACATTCTTTGGCCTACACGTGAATCTTTTGTCTGCGGATGGCGTTGAGCACGTGGGTTGTTAGACCATTCACGTGTGTGAGCCGAGGCTCTGATAACATGTAAGAATTCATGGGGTTCCACCTCAAAACCAATTGGCAATGAGGGGAGCAGTCCAGGATACTTATTAATTATATTTCTTCTTCTTGAATGTCTGATGTGGGACTTCTCAACACATGTGTGTGTGTGTTATTCTAGCACATACCAAACAGTTCGAATTTTCATTAACAATTAATCTTCAGAAGCATTTTTCTCAAATTAAATTCTATTTTTCAGTTGTTAGCAAGCATGTTGGACTCATGCCAATTGTTGCCTTTTGGTCTGATATATCATTTTCTTTCTTTCTGAGTGGATATCTCAGTATTTATGGGAAAATACTTGTTCGCAGAGGTGGTATAAAGACATGGTTGTCGTGTTTACTTTTATCTACGGGAAAGAGATTTCTTGAATTATGTGTGTGGGTGGGTGGTGTGGGTAGGGATGGTAATATCGTCAAGTTTGATCCCAGTTTGAGTGATTAGATCCGAACGGATCAAGTAAAAAATCAAATCTAGTTTGAAATGGATCGAATTTTTATTATGAAAGCAAATATTCAACGGATATGGATTCGGATTTGAATCATAGTGCAGAGCGTTCGGATGCCCGATTCCATATGAGTATTTTCTATTCCACAGATGTCCTGAGAGTTATATTTATTAATGACTAAACAAGTGAGAGCAGAAAATTATAAACTCATTTCCCTCCATAGTACTAACAATGGCCTCACAATTACTGAACATAAGAGCAATGAACTAGGAGTTATATTCATTTTTCTTGTTCATAGATTTTGGTTGAATTTGTGGAGAAGTGGTGTATTGAAATTGGTGAGACTTTAAATTTTCTGTCTATGGGTTGAAGTTTTAAAGGTCTTGTGTATACTATTTTAATTCCTGTTTTGAAGTTGTCATAATCGTTTATGTTATTACAATTGTTTTGAACCAGATCCGACCTGATTTGTACGTGATGAATCTTCGGATCAGAAATTGATCTAGTACATTCGATCTTATCCAAATTCGATTAAGCTCCGACGGGAACTAGATTGGACATGGATATCCCGTTCTTATTCCGATATGGATATGAATATAGGTTTATCCAATCTGAGTCCATCCCGTTGTCCCTATAGGTGGGTGTAAAATGATATTTTATCTTATAATATATATAAATGACAACTAACATGTATGTTGTTTGACACTTGTGACAGAAAACCTCAAGCACTTTCAATTTCAAAGAAAACCCCATACAATTTTCATTTTGAGATAAATAACCTCCAATTGCTAAAATAGTTAAATTAATCAACAAAATTGAGTGTAATAACCATCACGTGATGGGTATGATAGTATTTTTTTCTAATTTCATGTAAGGATATTAACAATTGTATGCTTATTGTTTGTAAATGAAAACTACAAGGGGGGTTTTCTATGATATTAAAAGTGTTGGAAGGTTTAGTGTCACAAGTGTCAATATATATTAGTGTCCGTTGTCCAGTTATAATTGTGGAAAAGTGCCAAGGTGAATATATCTCTTAAAATTTCAAATAACCTCGTTCATTTACTCTTTATGCAAATACATGTTTGTTTCTCTTAAACTTAGACCAGTGAATAACTTTCAGGACTACAAGAGTGTTTACAACATCACGAGGTCAAATAATCGAATATGGTAGAGAGATACGGAGATATTTGAATCAAATTTTGTTCTAGCAGGACGAAGAATAAAAATGGGTTGGAGAGTGGATGTGTACATTAATAGATACAAGTAGTGATTATAACCAATTTTATCACAATGCAATTAATAATTATGTGTCAGCAAAACAAACAACTGTGTTTTAGGAATCATATCAAAGACGAAGAATTTTAGCTATGTCTTTGTGCAGTGATAGTAAAATAAAATGGAAATACAATATCTATTACCAATTTGGAGGTTCAAAAGGATATATAGAATAATAAATTGATTAATTAAAAAGATGTTCGGCCTGAGCTAGTCACACAAAGTTAAAAGGTACGTAATTCAAATATCATATATTTTAGATAATTCTTGTATATGCATGTTGTAAAATCCCGTCCAACGTCAAGCTATTGTGGATTAGATTTCTATATAGAATATATGGGATTATAATTTTAGGTCTCACATCGAGATAATGAGGATTACATGTCCGATATATATTACAGCCTGTGGACTGCTTCTAGTACCTTCAAGTCTTAAGTTCTTTTATCCCGTGGTACGGATATAGATGTTTATAATCCGCTCTGGTGTTACAAATGGTATTAGGGCAAAATCTTGTCTCGCAAGGGTTCCGTGTTGGTGCGTCACTCGCCAAGGGGATATGTGACAGTGCACACTTTAAGAATGCAGCGAGTATAGAAGGTGAGGGATTGTAATATCCTATCCCGCATCGTCGTATTGTGAATTAAATTATACAAGGTGGGGAATTATAATTTTCCGTCATACATCGATATACAGCGGATTTGATATCTGGTATATACATGTTGGTGATCACTATTACTAACTTCAAAAGTGTAAGCATTTTTATCCGGTTGTATGCATAAAGAAGTCGTAGCGTAAGCTATCCGCATGGGTGTTACATACGGATAATTTTTTTTTTTTTTTTTAAATTTGGTGCATAAAATATGCTAATTACTTATGGCCTGGGTGGTGTTCTTACAGTTAGTAGAAGAAGAAGTCTGTGCTATATATCTTACTGAACGTTAACAAACAAACAAAGAATCCCAAATTCATATTTCACTCATAGAATGATATAAAAAGTATGTAGTCGATTCACACATTAGTTGTATTGAACCTGAACAATATAACCCAATGAGCGAGAGATAAAAGCGCTTTAAACGGTGTAAAAGACTGATTGAGGTCATAATTTTTTTTAACAAAAATAAAAGATACAAGTGTTAAAATGAATAAGGATGTAGTTTTTTTTAAAACAGATATAGGATATAGTTTGTTTTTTCTTTTTTTGAAATACCTATAGGATGTAGTTGGTGTTAAATAAGTCAGAGAATTGTAGTATCTTTTTTGTTGAAATTGACGTAAAAAAAAAAAAAAAAAGAAACATAATTGTTTCGTATGATATGTAAAGTTGTATAATATGACAGAATTTGATTAAGTGGAGATAAAATGATGTGTAATTTTATATGCAAACATATTTTAATCACATCAGAAAATTAAAATGCCAAAACCGAATAAATGTAACTAACATTAAAGCAAATTACCTGCAGTAAAGGTCCAAATCTTGGAAGATCCATGGTGTCCAGTTGTGCCTTCATGCAACTTAACATCGTGAACAACATGAGAAGCTAAATTTGGACCATGGTGTGCTTTATTCCCTAATAGCATGTGGAAAATGTCCTCCCCATCAGACTGGAGCGGTACTTCAGCCTCGTGCTTGCCCTCAAGAACCATTTTCAGGAATTTTATGACGAAGAAACTCAAGAAAAAAAGGTTTGAGTATTCCTCGCTTGGAAATTGCCTTTATATAGTAGTATCAGCATGCGCCATCTGAAATAAAATTTAATAGAGGGGGGTCCATATTTTATTTTATTTTTTTGTGAAGAGGGGGTCATATGTAATTGCATGACATCAACTACTTGAACAATAATCAGAAAAGTAGATAAACGTCCGCTTCGGCTTTAAATTTGGAATTATATTGCAAGTGGCAAGATCCCCCTTCTGGTTATCCTTGCAGTTTCCTCCTTTTGTGGTGAGTCAGATCCTCTAGTGCAAACATATGTTGTAGAGTGGCGTTAAATTCTTGTCTTTCCCTAATGTTACTGTTGTTCTTCAATGTAGAATGAAAACTGTATTCTAACCTATAAAACATTCAACTAGCTTCTTTTTAGAACAACATACCAGGCGGCATTACCAAGCCCATTACGCATGAAAGCGTAACAGAAAAAGGGACGGAACGTCAAACATGACTTACTACTACAACAGACTTCTCCCACTTACGTTAAAAAGGAAAGTAAAAGATGAACCTCAAGTAAGGTGAAATTACTAAAAATACACAAGATGTAAGATAATTATCTTGGACGTAAGAGTTGGAATTTCAATGTGGAATGCGTCCGAAGAGCACACTGTTTTAGATCACAAGTGTGGAATGCGTGTGCATCGCTACTTATTACATAATCAAAATAAAGTATGACTGCTTATACAAATACATGGTAGAACATGAGACAAGTCCAAGAGGGACAATATGATTCTCCAAGTCTTATGTGGTGCCAACCAGAGTTTGAAAGTTTGAATATTCATTCAAGGAATTAGGTTGAAGACAACCCAAATTTTCAAGTACATTGTGGAAGATTACATTCCAATAGATTTCAATGTTACTCATAATAATTGCTTGTCAATTATACATTGGTCCAAGAATTCTCAAGCACTCGGGCAAATCCAAATTTCAAGCACCGATGGATATGCAATTTAGTATAACGCAAATCAGGAATTTTAATAGCACTTATGATTTGTTTACTACAATGCAGCACTGTCGGACAATGTAAAAATCACGAGCCAATCATCTTATTTGGAGCATAAAAAGCTAAAACTTGAATACCTTAATTGAATGAAAGTCTCGTGAATCAAAATAGTTTATCTTGTAGAGATAAATTAATATAAGTGAGTGGAGAATGAGAAATTGGTTTGAAACTGATTGTTGCTATTTGACTATCATACAAGTTAAGTCAAAAGAAATATTCACATTTGCAAGAATGGGTGAATATGAAATCGCACATTATGCGGGAATTAAAAAGGTAAGAACCTGTGTAACGAATTGAATTTTGGGGGCACATCACAATGAGATGTATTACATTGTGAAGCAACTCGATGGTTTAGAATGTGTTCACAAGTACGAGTCAACTACAAATTGACATAAAATCACTAGTTCAAGTACACTAGTGATATTCAAGTTTTAATTACTATCCTGATGGAACAACCAGAATGATCCGGGTTAGAAATGAAACATGCATTTCGTTGACTCAAGAAGTCATGACAAGGATTAAAACAGGCTCCCCAACAATGGTATGAAAAGGTTGACAGGGTGATGAAGACAAACAGTTTTAGAACATACAAAAGTAATGTATAAATTCGAAAACTATCACTACAACAAATTATGCCTCCCTTGACAGCAAAAATTGCCGCTAGAAAGGCCAAATATGTCAGTAGAAATTCTATCGACAAATAAACTTTTGACGGAAAAGGGTGACTACAAGTCGGTCGTTAGTATTAAAGCCGGAAAATCTCAATTACGTCGGCAGAGAAAAAAAAAAAAAAAGCGACGTCAGTTTTTGTCGACCGTTTAAATGTAACAACAAACCTTTTCTGTCTCTAGTATAACTACCGACAAGTAAATTTGGTCGTTTTTGTACATAAGTGACAAATTATGTTTGTCACCAGTAGACATGTTTCTCACTTTTACATCTTCCTGGCGACATACATGTTTGTCGCCTGTATCACGATGAAATAAAAAAATTATGGAGATTTTTACATATATGCAGATCTGAAAGTCAAGATCAACCATATATGCACCCAAAATATAAACATGCTCAAAAATTTATATGTACCACTGTGCTGAAATCCAAGAACAACCCTTCAACAGCAGGATTTTTTAACAAGTTTGCATCCTTAGTGACCGTCCAGTACGGTCACTCTAATTCAACAATCGTACAAATCAAAACAGTACTATTAAGTTAATTTACAAAATAATTAGCTTGCTGATTGTTTCAAAGTTCAAAAAGTTCACAATGTATCACGTGCCCAGAGAATTAAAACATCTACGACGTGTTATATGAACTGCATGTCCAGAATTACCGGCCAGTGGGTCCTTCGATGCCCTGAACCTGTGCAATGCAAGCGACGCTAAAACCTGCAAACAATGAAATAAATAATCATAAACTTGTGGCTTTATGGTTTAGCAACAGTGAATATCGGCTACGATACACATCAATAGCCTGCCTAGTTAGGTAAATACTCATGATGTTGTTGAATATATGGTTTGACACATTGGAGTTACAATTACTGTATACGGCATATAGGGCAGCCAATGTACAAGTACAGTTTTATGTTAGAATACCTCCTAAATATGTAGACATCATACTTTGTCAAAATCTCACATTATTACGGATTCTGCGAGCACAGTACGCTGAACACATTTCAGCACAAAATATGTGTGCAATACAAAGCAAAAATGGTGGCTAGCATGACTAACATTCTGGAAAGTGAATTCTTTCCAAATTTGCCTAGCAACCTAAGTTCAGGTCAAAAAATAACATTATTTCACCTGGAAAGTGAATTCTGCGAATAATGCACAATACCGTTTTCTGCACATGTTTGCAGTAGAGGATCTGACTCTAAGTTCAGGTATTTACCGTTTTCTGCGAATAGAGCACAATATGCATATGCATGATGGCAGATATCATACTTGTCAAAAAATAACATTATTAAGCATACTGGAATTGAAGCAGACTTGAACACATTTCAGAACAGAAGTTGTCTTCAATACGTAGTCGAAGAAACTTTAATTCCAACGTATCAAAAAAAATATTCGAGGAGACTTCAGCCATTGTAAACTTAACAAAGCTGGAAATGGTGGGCTAGCACGGCTGACTCGTTGTACACATTATCGAAGTGGAAGGCTTTTAAAATTGCCTAGCAACCTAAGTTCAGGTCCTATAGTGGACGCATTCAATTGCAAGCCAAAATCTACAGAGCTATATATCCCATTCGCATCTAGCAGCCATCTTAATTAACTTATTCAGTAGTGAATTTGGTAAAAGTACAGGCAATACAGGATACTCTAATCGAATTTATTAAAAGTAGTCAATCTCTTACGTATTAAGTACAGGCACTACATGAAATTGGAATCGAATTTCTTAATTGCAAATGTGTTGTCTAAACTCAATTTGTTACGTATTAAAAGTACACTGTTGTCTAAACTCGAATCGAATTTCTTAAAAGTAGTCAATTAACAGCAAATCTGTTGTCTAATAATTTATACATTACAAATCCATTCGTTACAGCATGCTTGTTTCCTAACAGGTGAGCTTATGCATATACATAAATTATGTATATAAGCATATTGAAGTAATAATATGAAAGCATTCACGTAATGTAATGTATGAACATGTCATGTGTATATGGAAAAGAAGTACACGCATTCAATTTATTCTCTTACCTCATACACTTTCTGAACTGAAAGATTCAGACCCCTCCTCGGATTCCCTCTCAGATTCCTCCTCTGATTCTGTTTCAAAATCCTCTTCAAGTTGCACGCCCTTCAAAATCAGTCTCTCGACATTGGATATCCTCTTCTCGAGGGCCTCATTACGCCTTTCTGCAGCCTCTGACCTTCGTCGTTCAGCTTCAGCTCTTCTTCTATATGTGCTTGCCTTCTTTTCTGCTGCTTCAGCCCTTGCTAGTGATTAAGACACGCCGTCATCATAAGTCCATGCAGTCTTTGGGACCTCACCTCCACCATAGCCAGCAACAACACCCGGCCTTCTTCCAAGTACCGCCTCCACAATCTCTTCTTCAGTTAGGTCATGATCCACGTCATTGTCTCTCATTTCTTTCATTTGATTCTGTCATTTGACAACATTTCATTAAGGCTCAGATATAGGTTTGGAAAATAAAATGTTTTTGTAAGAAATCAATACCAAATTTACATATTTTTGCAAGGCTTCATGCGACAGCCAGACAGAAGTGCCCCTTTTTCAATGCGTGATCTTGTAGTTTTCAATGAGTGAGGGTTCTTCTTACAATTTTTTATGACTGACTGTTACACATATACGAGAATGCGTATTATAAACGGATGAGATCAAGTTAAATACATTACCATCTCGTGCAGGTGCTGGACAAATATCTTCGAACCGGAACTGTGCAGATTCTTAACATGCTCTCGGTTTGAAGTACCTCTTCTACTCTTAACCTGTGAATACATCATAACAAAATTGTGAAAGGAACTTCATAACATAGTACATACATAAATTCCAGACCATTTGTTATATCGGTTTTACCTTGCAGGGCTCGGACTGAAAGTACGAACACAAGATATCCCAATCACTTTGGGTTACAAGTGGGGATGGATGACGCCTTGCTTCAGTATGGCTTTGGAAACTCTTGTAATGTCTATGCAGCTTGTACCTGTAGTCACTGTATGCTCTGCTGCACATGGAAATAATGGCACGAACAATATGCTTCTTCGAAAAATCCAGATTAAACATCCCCTAAACGATAAAATACAGAGAATCAAGGTTCATGCGCATTTCAAATACTAATTCACTTTTCAAGTTAAATCCAACAACTGAGAGAGAACTAACAAATAAAGACATAGCAAATCCTTATTAACGTAAAAAAACATGAACCATGCAATAGCTTCACTCACAAGTAGGTGATCGAAGATGGGTTTCCTGTGATGATCCTCCATTTTCTTCCATGACGGACTTCTAGCCTGTGCATGCATGCGTACAACAACACCAACCTCAGCCGTGAGCTCCAAACGGCCATCACCCATTGGTCTCCGCTTCCCCAGGGGAATGTACATCAATCTTACCTCCTATTTTTTTTGTCTTACTTCTGATACTTAGCCCACGCGTCACTCCTCTTTCAGTTCTAGTTATTTGGGAAGCTACGAGAGAAGAATTAATACATTAGGAAAAGCATCCAATTTCAAGTAAATAAAAATATTAATAACTATTGTGCAATTTTGTTTAAAACTGTGATGCAGGTTATGACACGGGTTGTTGGCGAAAGAGGATCCCATCGGTTAACGCCTACTAGGCTGACCACGAAAAACCATCGTCAAATTCCAGGACAACTGCTGGGAACAACAATGTTACAAATGTTGAAGTCGACTCGCTTCGTTGTGACGATGACATGGATCCTGCTGTAAGTAGCAGTACAATTTTTTTCATTTTGAACTTAACATACAAACGGGTAATGTGTCTAATTTATGATAGAATGTGGTGCATGTTACGAGACATGATGTTGGTGTAAGAAGATCGATTCGATCGATGCCTAGGAGGTTGCTGAAGAGAAAACATGCAGCATCAAACCCCAGGACAACTGCTCGGAACAAATCCGCCAGAGATGCTGAAATGGAAGGGTTAGATCAGTCAGACGATGAGATTGCTGGTGATGTAAGTAGCAATTGTACTTATTTATTTTTAATAGTCAGCTACTATTTGGTTCTGTCTTATTTAACGTTTTATTGTAGAATGTGGTGCCTTGTTGTTCGTCGAGAAGGTCGCGTCGTCTGAAATCCAGAACAGGGGAACGAACACCACCAACTGATGTGGGACATGCTGAGAACGTGGCTGCCGAATGTATGTATCGTAGAAGTTATGTTGATTCTTTAATACGGTAGCGTTTGTAGATGATTTTTAAAAATAAAACGTTTTAATTATACTTACATCAGGATCTACGTCATCCAATGACAGATCCCACACTTCCCTTTCCACATCTGTTGTGGAGTTGTTACGAGCATTCGTCCTGGGTTTCGACGCCGCTGTTTTTTTGTACACGTTCCTAGTTGGTGTTCATCGATGCGAACTTGTGATGCCAACATCCCTTCTCGTAACCTTCATCGCATATTGATACAGAAGCTAACAACTACAAATTTTGCCAAGTATGTTGAACAATAAATATTTCCGAAGCCATATCAACAGTACCTCATCGCTAACATGGACATTTTCCTCTTCCATTTCTAGACTTGTAACGGTGTTCTTCCGAGCCTTCTTCCTGGTTTGTGATCTTATTTTTGGTTCCTGGGAGTTTCTTCTACGCACTCTGCCATCGGCACGTTCAGCTGCAGCTAGTCTCGAAACCAACAGTCCAGGTGGAAGCCGGAAGAATTCCTTGATGGCATATACAGGACATTTGTATGACAAGGTAAGGAATGAAATAGGATGAAATGCAGTAACAACATATGCATACGACAGTAAAATCTTGAACATCACCTCATCGCTGTCATCATCGACGTTTTCCTCTTCCATTTGAAAACTGCTTGTAACGGTTTTCTTCCGAGACTTGTCGATGGAGTGTGTTCCTGCATTTTTTTTTCCAGGGAGTTTCTGCTGTGAACTACGCTGTCACCACCCAAATCCGCAGGTATTGTCGGTGTCAGTCTCTGAGGTGTTGGTCGTATGGACTCATCTACTCCAACATCTTGTGGCATAACCTATGTCACATTTGGAACAAAGTGTTACACATTTTAGCGTACAAATCATCCAAAGTTTGAAAGCACTTGCAACTACCTCGCAACTTTCGGGTACATTTTCCTCTAACCCTCCAATGTCAGGAGTCGCAGCTTCCCTTGTGTCACTAGTGTTAGCCCTGTCGGTTCTCAATCTAGGGGATCTTCTTATGCGCCTTTGGGAGTCAGTTACCTGTATGCGATATAAACATAAAGGATGTCATGTTATGAAAACTGTATGGGACGGTCATTTACATTTAACTTCAAAAAGCTACGAACCTCAGTGTCCACCAGTACTTCGTTTGTCCTTCCAACATTATTCGAGGTGTTTGTGCTCATCGGAGTCAACATTGTAGCTTGTGACTGCTAGTCATCCAAGCAGACATCATTACCAGCTGCATCTCCAGAAGGATGGTCACTTGGAACAGTTCCAACCACATTTTCCTTATTTTTTGCCTTCTTTGCAGTGGACATTCCTGCGTGCACGTGGTCAATATAAATTACGAAACAATTATACGTTCTCAAAAGATCGAATTTGATTACGAAGTAGACCCATATTACCTTTATTGGCAGCCAACCATCCGGGGGGTAGTGACACAGATTTCTTATTTGTTGTTGAAACAGCTTTCGAATTCTGGGAATTGCCAAGCTTTTTCTGCATTACAGATCGCGACGATACTAAAACGCAATAAATAAGGAAATCATAACCAGTTAGACCGCAGTGTAAGAACAATTATAAAATACCAATAAAATACAAAATTTAGCAAAGTGATACTGATTTCATTGCGCTTGTTGCTGGTGTCTCCCTCCAAAACACTGGCACTTGGGAAAGATTGCGCCTCCTGGATTTTACGTGTTGCTCCACTAGGCGTGCGTCAAGGGGACTTTCTTGCGCTACTACGAGGGCCTGCATTCTGAGAACATGAACATACCAAATTAAGTCACCGCAGTTCAACATACCTAAATGCTTAATTACATTGTTTTGTTTAAATGCAGAACTCTTACCTCCACCGTAATATCCTTTTCAGGATCTTGGAGTCCTCGTACGCTGCTCGTAGACTTCAAAGGAGTTAACCGGAGCTAGCGTATGACCTTTGCATATGTTTCCATGGCCTACAGTAATCTACAAATTCAAGTGTAACAAAATGCCATGCGACATTAATTTCGGGTAAGAATGCATACAGACAATAACGTTTTATTCATCTAAAATTTTAAAAAACTAATTAATACCCCAAATAACAGGAATCCAAGTAGCTAAAAAAATAATACCCAAAGAATAGAAATCCAAATAACCAAATACTAGTCAACAATAATTATAGAAATGCAGTTATCTGAACTCCCCCAAATATGTATCGTAATCATCGTCGTCATCGCCATCATCATCATCACCTATGTGACTACCGTCGCTGTTGTAATCCTCACCACCGTCGTCATCACTGCCGTCGTCGTCATCGTCGGCGTCATCGTCATCGTCGTCATTTATATCTTCTTCTCCCTCACTTAGTAAAAAATTATCTTCAGGATCAAATTCAGTGACATGACTCTTACTAGTCGAAAACGATTGTTGATACGCATTGTTCTCTATGTCACGATAACTCGTTTCTTCTTCAGTTTCAGATATGTTGTACCAATTTCTAGGTTGAATCTTCTGAACTATTCTGTAGTTCTTACCTAGAATAACATCTGGGACATAGAACACTTGTTGAGCCTACGACGCAAGTATATAAGGTTCCCCTTTATACCAAGTACGACTAATGTTCACGCTAGTGAAGTACTTATCTTTCCTAACTCCTGTCTTCGTATCTCCTGTATTAAACCAATTGCACTTAAAAATTAAAACACGATACCCTCCTAAATATGTCTGCTCAATGATATCAGTTAAAACACCATAGAAATCAATTTATGTGCCTTCATGGTCTGCTCGCACCAAAACACCAGAGCTCTGAGTCACTCGTCATTCGTCACGTGCAGTTGTGTGAAATCTCATGCCATTAATAACACATCCGGTATATCATTTAATATCTATATCGGGCCCACAAGCAAGCGAGTAAAGGACATCAGTTGCCTCTACAGACTTGTCAATTCGCTTTTTAACCATCTAATCAAACATATATATAAACGTTTCAGAACATATTCAATATAATTTATATATTACAAAATGACAAGCTATGTAACAAGATCTCTTACAAGATTCTTAAACCAATCAGCAAACTAGCGCTGATGTGTTTTCTCGACATTTGAAGACTCCCGCAACTCAATTTCCTCAAGATGCTTACTGCGCCCATATGCATTTCAACAGTAGTTAAACATTTGATTAAATTATTGACCAAGGTACATCAAGTTTTCCTAACAAAAATACTTACTTCATATATGTATCGATCTCTTCGCAGTTGTGTAAAACAAACCATCGAACAATCTCATATTCTGAAGCTGTCAGCCTTTCAACCTGTGAGGCACTCAAAGGTCGAACAGGACGAGAAAATATAGACAAGCTACTATTTTGGCTGATATTAACTCCTTCATGGTTTCTGTCCGCACGATTATATCTTGTTTCAACGCCGTCAAGATACATCGAACAGAAATTTAAACATTCATTGTCGATGTATGCTTCGGCAATTGAACCTTCAGGTCGATCCTTATTTCTCACATATTTCTTTAGCGTATATAGAAATCTGTTTACATAAAATATATATGAATAATAAATTTGTTGAGGGATTACATAATGTAAAACCTCATAAATTACAAAAGGCCTAACCTTTCAATAGGATACATCCAGCGATATTGAACTGGTCCTCCATACATTACCTCTCGAGTAAGGTGGACTGGCAGGTGCATCATATCATCAAAGAATGATGGACGAAAAATCAACTCCAATTTACAGAGTATCAACACGATATCCCTTTCTAATCACTCCAAGAACTCCACCGTTAAAGTTCGCGAAGACAGTTCTTTGAAGAACATACTAAGCTCAGTTAATGCATCACAAATTTGTTTGCTCAAGTTCCCACGTATAGCAAGTGGAAGCAACCGTTGTAACAGTACATGATAATCATGGCTTTTCATGCCAATTATCTTGTTATTGTTGGAATAGATGCCCTAGAGGCAATCTAGTTTAGTATGAATTTGTAATTGGCTAGAAATTCATTTATTATTTATTTGATATTTAATATAATGAAGTCCTTAGATTTACAATTGCGTTGTTTATCTTAAATATCCCTAGTCAAGTATAATGATTAAATGGGACAATCATCTATAGACTAGTATGGGGTTGGATTGATATGGAGATATCACGATCCAACACATAGGTGTGCATTACGGAATGTTGCACTGGATTGACCCATTACCG
Source organism: Linanthus parryae (assembly GCA_023055425.1). NCBI lineage: Eukaryota > Viridiplantae > Streptophyta > Magnoliopsida > Ericales > Polemoniaceae > Linanthus > Linanthus parryae. The sequence goes on along the minus strand of JALGPY010000011.1, from coordinate 24,346,089 downwards.
AGAAGGCTACATACACGTTATGTTGAGTCACAAGTGCTTCTCGGGTACAATGGTATTGTCATCCTTAGACTTGAAGTCACTAGATATTCTAGTTGTGGATCATTGTGATCTTGGTAGCGTTAAACGCTACACCGTAACTGGGTAGTTATAAAGGCGTGTACTGGATACAATGAGAAGCAAGCTTATAGATCGTAGTGGACGTAGAGAGGATTTGCCCCTCCCACTTAACGGGAGCAAATATCCAAGGCCACTCGAGGATAGTGCTTACAGAATGTCTGGCCAGACTCAAATAAATCAATATATGAGATATTGATGTTATTTGCACGAATAAGGCTATTCCATGGATCGAGAAACTAGGGATTGGATATACGAGTGTGACTTGTATGTCTCGTGTCCAATCCGGATATGGAGGCAAAGGGATGAGACAATTACTTGTACAAGGTTGTCTAGATGACTATTCTATTAGTTGGCTAGAATGGATGTTTTGCTAGAAACCGCTCCATATTAGCAAAGAGTTGCTACCAACTAGATAGAACCTATGGGGTCACACGCTATATAGAGTTGTACTAGATTGTGGAATTAATTAATTGGATTAATTAATTAGAAGGATCACTTTGCAAACCCTTGCAAACTTAGTAGGGACTAATTTGCAAGGAAGGGACTAAATTGAATTCTAGTAGGACTAGAATAAGTCCTTTAGGTAGTTAACAAGGAGTTGTTGGACTATATAAAGGACCCTCCTCCTTCCTTCCCTACACACTTTATGCTCTAGAGAGATCATAACAAGAGTGGGAGAGAACAAAGGAGAGAGAGAGCAAGCAAAGAGGGACGCCGCCCCTATTGCCGACGCCCCCCCCTGTCCCCGACGCCACAAAGGGCCGAGCCCCTTTTGGTGCCTCGTTTTGCGTGATTCCTTCACCCTCCTTTCAATCCGGGCTAGCACCAAGGTGATTGGAGATCTAGAAACAACTCTAGGCGTGGATCAACTATAGAGAACGTGACACTATTCGAGTTTTAAGTCATCAAGGAGAACCCAAAGGTGTGTTTATGATTTCTTGCCTTTACTATCGTTATGCATCTAGACTTGTGATCCTTGGAGGGTTTTGCATGGTTGTTTGTTTGATTATGCTTCCGTTTGCGCGATCCATGAATCAAAACCCTACAGTGGTATCAGAGCCACAGGTCATAGAGCATAAACGTAGTTTATGTGTTACATTCTTGTTGTTTTACACCTTAATTTGTTGTTTATCGCGTAAAACAAGACAAATCAAGCATTGGATGCAATTTGTCATAGAATTAATCATAACAAGACCCAATTATTGCATTGGATGCATGAATTGGCGAGTTTGAGAAATTTTAGGATCTTAGATCTAGGGTTTGGGCATCCTTGGGGAAGAAGGAGTTCTCCCACAACAAGGAAACAACCAAACTTGGGCTCCAAGCAAGGAGGTTGTTTTGGAAACAACATCCACAAGGAAGGTTCGGCCCCTAGGGAGCCGCCCCCCTTGCTTGCCGCCCAAGCTTGGCGCCCTAAGGGGGCGGGCGGCCCTGACCCGCGGGCCTAGCTTGCGGGTTTTGGGCCGGGCCGGCCCTAGGGCTTTATGGTTCACTTATTTGGGCCCGGGCAATTGGTTTGTTGGGCCCATGGACCGTTTTAACCCTAGAAATCCTAAAATCAATTAAAATTGACCAAGCGCGTTAAAATTGGATTTTAACTGTTTATGTGCAAATCGCATGGTGATTGGATATGGCCTTAGGATGTGGTTTGATGTGGATGTTTAATTTTGTGGTTTGGTTTTACGGCCTGCGAGCTGATCAATTAATTGTAATAATTAATTAGGGTTTTATGGCCTGCGTGCCATTTTTTTTCTCAACTTGTGAGATTTATTTTATTTAGTATAGATATTAGCTAGTGCTAGATAAAGTAGATTGTTAGCCAAGATTGGAGAAAAGAAGCCCAAAGCCAAAGGAGCCACAAAAGATGGAGCATGGAGCATGGAGCACACCACATGACTATGAAGGATGGACCAAAAGATCAAGACGCATGGAGATGTGTTTGTTTAGGGTTCATAGATAATTCCATTGGCTTGGAATTATCTTAGTCTAGAAAAGGCCATATCCACATCACGTTTAATTTCTGTTTTGTGGTTGTTTATTTATTGTCTTATTATTTGTGTGGTTGGTGTATGGATGATGCATGCAATTAGGATAATAAGATAATTAGACAACCCGGATCTATTATTTGGAGTTGTGCCCAAACTCAAATAGATAGATTAGTTGATATTGATCAACAAAATAATTAAAAGTGAATTGAAAATCCCTCAAATTTTAAAATATTGTGTTCTTGCCTTCTCGTTATTTAAACACTCATTATCATCATTATTTATCAAGTTCGTGCGTGCCAAAGCATGGCAACTTGGTTCATAATGATGGAATGCGATGGCACGTAACAATGTGCAATTGTTTAGATAAGAGGTTGAGCACAACTAGGCTATTAATTTGATTAAGAAACCTAGAGGCAATCAATTGGGATTATCCATATGGATGGATAAATAAGGAGTTATTTGCCCGATTGAACCAAGAGTTGCATATGGGATGCAATTGGAATTGTTCCTACCTAAGAAGTAATCGAATTATGGGTGACTTGCCAAAGCAAGCTCATAAGGAGATGAAAAAGATGGATCTTGGCCCACTAGAAAATATATGGATATTTTCCGCATTAATATCTTGAGGGTTATTAATCCGTAGAAAAATAGTGGGAGCTATATTTAATAAACTAGCCATTATTAAATATAGTCAAAAATTCACAAATACTAAAACTTGCGTAGTTTCCTTTTTGTAGAATTCCAAATGGCAAACAACTCATCGAGTTCACAACATTCCCTACGATCTGTCCTTGAGAAGGACAAGCTCTCAGGAACCAACTTTCTCGATTGGTACAGAAACTTGAGAATTGTTCTCAAGCAAGAGAAGAAGCTGTACGCAATAGAGGAGCAAGTTCCAGAAGGTCCAGAAAATCAGACACCTGCTGCCTTAAAGGCGTATCAAAAGCGTGTTGATGACGCTAACGATGCGGCCTGCCTAATGCTTTGCACCATGACCTCTGAGCTTCAGAAGCAACATGAGAACATGAATGCTGTCGATATGATCGAACATCTAAAGCAGCTCTTCCAAGAGCAGGCGAGGGTAGAGAGGTATGAGGTCTCAAAGGCACTGTTCAAATGTCATCTGGCAGAAGGGAACCCGGTGGGACCCCATATACTCCGAATGATCGGGTACTTGGAGAATCTCGCCCGGCTTGGGTTCCCGGTCGGCCAAGAGTTGGCAACCGATCTCGTGTTGCAATCGTTGCCCGAGAGTTATGGACAGTTCATTATGAACTATAACATGAACGAGATCGTTAAACCACTGCCAGATTTGCTCAACATGTTGAGGACGGCTGAACAGAGCATCAACAAGGGTAAGGGCAAGGCCATTATGATGGTGCATAAAGGAAAGGGTAAAAGTTTGCCTCTTCCTCCAAGGGCAAAGGCAAGTCAGTTGCTAAGTCCAAGGAACAAGCCCTTAAGCCTGTTGGTGGGATTGCCAAGGTCGTGACTAAGGGTGAATGTCACTACTGTAGTCAACCTGGACACTGGAGGAGGAACTGCCCAAAATATCTGGAGGACAAGCGGCTTGGAATAGTGATTCCACCACCACCAGGTATTTTCGTTGTAGATGTCAATTTAACTGTCTCTACATCATGGGTATTAGATACTGGATGTGGATCTCATATTTGTCGAAATATGCAGGATCTAAAGAGAAGTAAAAGATTGGCTAAAGGGGAGGTAGATCTGCGCGTTGGGAATGGAGCAAAGGTTGCTGCGTTGGCCATAGGCGTTTGCGAGCTATCTCTGCCTTCAGGATTAGTTTTAGAATTAAATAATTGCTATTTTGTGCCTGCTATGAGCAGAAACATTATTTCTATTTCTTGTTTGGACAAGGAAGGTTTTATTATTTCAATAAAGAACAATTGTTGTTCCTTTTATTTGAATAATATTCACTATTTTAGTGCGCAATTATTTAATGGACTTTATGTCCTTGATCTAAGCAATCCTGTCTACAACATTAATACCAAGCGGATTAAAATAAATGATTTAAATCCTGCTTATTTATGGCATTGTCGTTTAGGCCACATAAATGAGAAACGTGTATCTAGACTCCATAAAGATGGATTACTAGACTCATTTGATTTTGAATCATATGAGACATGTGAGGCTTGTTTATTGGGAAAAATGACAAAGTCCCCTTTCAGTAAGAAAGGTGAAAGGACTAGTGAGCAATTGGCGCTCATACATACCGATGTGTGTGGGCCATTTGCCACGCCTGCCAGGGGTGGTTATGTCTACTTCATTACGTTTACTGATGATTACAGTAGATATGGATTTGTGTACCTTATGAGGGCAAAATCCGAATCCTTTGAAGTGTTCAAAGAATTCAAGAATGAAGTAGAGAAGCAACTTGGCATAAGTATCAAGGCTCTACGATCGGATCGTGGAGGAGAATACTTGAGCCAAGAGTTTGACGACTATCTTAGAGAGTGTGGGATCGTGTCCCAACTCACTCCACCCGGAACGCCACAATGGAATGGCGTGTCCGAGAGGAGGAATCGAACCCTATTGGATATGGTTCGGTCTATGATGTGTCAAACCGATCTTCCATTATCATTTTGGGGCTACGCTCTATTAAGTGCAGCTTTTACCATTAACCGTGTTCCATCTAAATCAGTCATGAAGACACCATATGAGATGTGGAGTGGGAGGCGTCCCACACTGTCGTTCATGAGGATTTGGGGCTGCGATGTCTATGTAAAACGTTTACAATCAGACAAGCTAGGGCCTAAATCGGATAAGTGTAAATTTGTGGGGTACCCTAAGGAAACTAAGGGATACTATTTCTACAATCCAACCGAGAACAAAGTGTTTGTTGCTCGGACCGGCGTGTTTCTAGAAAGAGAGTTTGTCTCTAAAGAAGCAAGTGGGAGGATTGTAGAACTTGAAGAAATTCAAGAACCACAAATTACTGAACCGATTATGGAACATGAACAGGAATCACAAGCAGTTGTGGATCCACCTGTTCAGGTAACACAAGAGCTTCGTAGATCTAGTAGAGTGCGCCAGGAACCCGAGAGGTACGGACTTCTCGTAACTGATTCCGGTGACACGATGCTCATAGATGATGAGCCTACTACCTATGAGGAGGCCATGAATGGCCCAGACTCGCAGAAGTGGCTTGAGGCCATGAGATCCGAGATGGAATCCATGTATACCAACAAAGTATGGACTTTGGTGGAACCACCTGATGGGGCGCGGCCCATAGGGTGCAAGTGGGTCTTCAAAAAGAAGATCGACATGGATGGTAATGTGATTACCTATAAGGGCCGATTGGTGGCTAAAGGATTCAGACAGATTCATGGTATTGACTATGATGAAACCTTTTCACCAGTCGCAATGACCAAATCCATCCGAATCCTACTTGCGATTGCAGCATACTACGACTATGAGATTTGGCAGATGGATGTCAAAACAGCATTCCTTTATGGGAATCTCCTCGAGGACGTGTATATGATACAGCCGGAGGGTTTTGAGGATCCAAAGCAAGCCAACAAAGTGTGTAAGCTGCAACGATCCATTTATGGATTGAAGCAAGCTTCTAGGAGTTGGAATCGACGTTTTGATGAAGTGGTCAAAGAGTTTGGCTTCATCAGAAACGAAGATGAGTCTTGTGTCTACAAGAAGGTTAGTGGGAGCTCTGTAGCTTTTCTGGTCTTGTATGTGGATGACATACTGCTCATTGGAAACGACATTCCCATGCTGCAATCTGTGAAAGATTGGCTAGGAAAGTGTTTCTCAATGAAAGACTTAGGGGAAGCAGCCTATATACTCGGTATAAAGATCTATAGAGATAGATCTAAGAGGTTGCTAGGCCTAAGTCAAAGTACATATATTGACAAGGTGTTGAAACGGTTCAACATGCAAGATTCCAAGAAGGGATTCTTGCCCATGTCACATGGAATCACTCTTTCGAAGAGTGGTTGTCCTTCCAATGAGATTGAGAAGGAACGCATGAGTAGGATTCCCTATGCCTCGGCCATATGATCCATCATGTACGCCATGTTATGTACTAGACCAGATGTGTCATATGCCTTGAGTATGACAAGCAGATACCAATCCAATCCGGGTGAGAGTCACTGGATTGCTGTCAAGAACATCCTAAAGTACTTGAGAAGAACTAAGGATGCTTTCTTGATGTTTGGCGGTGAGGAAGAGTTGCGTGTAAGGGGTTACACTGATGCAAGCTTCCAGACCGATAGAGATGACTTTAGATCACAGTCGGGATATGTGTTTTGCCTGAATGGAGCAGCGGTGAGCTGGAAGAGTTCCAAGCAAGAGACGGTAGCTGATTCTACAACAGAGGCTGAGTACATTGCTGCAAATGGCGCAGCAAAGGAGGCTGTTTGGATCAGAAAGTTTGTTTCTGAACTTGGTGTGGTCCCTAGCATTGCGGATCCAGTGGAGTTGTTCTGTGACAACACTGGGGCGATCGCGCAATCAAAGGAACCAAGATCGCACCAGAAGTCCAAGCACGTGCTCAGGAAGTTCCATCTGATTCGAGATATTATCGATAGAGGAGACGTTCGGATATGCAAGATTCCTACAGATGATAATCTGTCAGACCCGCTTACAAAGCCTCTCACGCAGTGGAAGCATGAAGGGCACACTAGGAGTATGGGCATACGAGATGCGCCAGATTGGCTCTAGTGCAAGTGGGAGACTGTTGGAATAGATGCCCTAGAGGCAATCTAGTTTAGTATGAATTTGTAATTGGCTAGAAATTCATTTATTATTTATTTGATATTTAATATAATGAAGTCCTTAGATTTACAATTGCGTTGTTTATCTTAAATATCCCTAGTCAAGTATAATGATTAAATGGGACAATCATCTATAGACTAGTATGGGGTTGGATTGATATGGAGATATCACGATCCAACACATAGGTGTGCATTACGGAATGTTGCACTGGATTGACCCATTACCGAGAAGGCTACATACACGTTATGTTGAGTCACAAGTGCTTCTCGGGTACAATGGTATTGTCATCCTTAGACTTGAAGTCACTAGATATTCTAGTTGTGGATCATTGTGATCTTGGTAGCGTTAAACGCTACACCGTAACTGGGTAGTTATAAAGGCGTGTACTGGATACAATGAGAAGCAAGCTTAGAGATCGTAGTGGACGTAGAGAGGATTTGCCCCTCCCACTTAACGGGAGCAAATATCCAAGGCCACTCGAGGATAGTGCTTACAGAATGTCTGGCCAGACTCAAATAAATCAATATATGAGATATTGATGTTATTTGCACGAATAAGGCTATTCCATGGATCGAGAAACTAGGGATTGGATATACGAGTGTGACTTGTATGTCTCGTGTCCAATCCGGATATGGAGGCAAAGGGATGAGACAATTACTTGTACAAGGTTGTCTAGATGACTATTCTATTAGTTGGCTAGAATGGATGTTTTGCTAGAAACCGCTCCATATTAGCAAAGAGTTGCTACCAACTAGATAGAACCTATGGGGTCACACGCTATATAGAGTTGTACTAGATTGTGGAATTAATTAATTGGATTAATTAATTAGAAGGATCACTTTGCAAACCCTTGCAAACTTAGTAGGGACTAATTTGCAAGGAAGGGACTAAATTGAATTCTAGTAGGACTAGAATAAGTCCTTTAGGTAGTTAACAAGGAGTTGTTGGACTATATAAAGGACCCTCCTCCTTCCTTCCCTACACACTTTATGCTCTAGAGAGATCATAACAAGAGTGGGAGAGAACAAAGGAGAGAGAGAGCAAGCAAAGAGGGACGCCGCCCCTATTGCCGCCGCCCCCCCTTGTCCCCGACGCCACAAAGGGCCGAGCCCCTTTTGGTGCCTTGTTTTGCGTGATTCCTTCACCCTCCTTTCAATCCGGGCTAGCACCAAGGTGATTGGAGATCTAGAAACAACTCTAGGCGTGGATCAACTATAGAGAACGTGACACTATTCGCGTTTGAAGTCATCAAGGAGAACCCAAAGGTGTGTTTATGATTTCTTGCCTTTACTATCGTTATGCATCTAGACTTGTGATCCTTGGAGGGTTTTGCATGGTTGTTTGTTTGATTATGCTTCCGTTTGCGCGATCCATTGAACCAAGAGTTGCATAAGGGATGCAATTGGAATTGTTCCTACCTAAAGTAGTCGAATTATGGGTGACTTGCCAAAGCAAGCTCATAAGGAGATGAAACATGGATCTTGGCCCACTAGAAAATATAATGATATTTTCCGCATTAATATCTTGAGGGTTATTAATCCGTAGAAAAATAGTGGGAGCTATATTTGACAATTTAAATCCTTGTTGAATATAGTTAAACGTCATAAACTTTGCATAATCCTATTATGTTGAATACCCATGGCATTAAACAAACAAAACACGACTAGACGTCCATAAGATGGACGAGTTGTCTGGAATCAAGATTGGTATAAAACTGAGAATTGTTCTCAAATAAAGGAAATTGTTGTACATCGTAGAACATAAAGTTCTCTTCCTACGAACTACCAAAATACACTAAAACCTAATGGAAGGAACACCAAAGAATGGTTCTTTGGTTATGACTTGCCTCATGCTAGCCGCCATGAACTCTGAGCTTTGGAAGCAAGAAGAGAAACATGGAGAAGTATGATATGATCATACATTGAAAGAAGCTCTTTCAAATGGAACGAGCTAGACATGAAAGTTTTGAAGTGTTGCTCCACTTTGCGTTATGCAAATAAGCTAATTCAATATGATTGAAACATTAGTGAATGGGCATTATCTATGAGATAGATAAAGAATAAAAGGTTATTCACCCAAGTGGACCAAGAATTGCATAAGATGCAATTATAGTTTTGTTTTAAAGTTGATTTACTCAATATGATTGAAAAATCACTAAACAAAACACTAATAATGGGCATGGGCAAAGTTGTTAATAGGTAACAACATGGGTAAGGGCAAAAACGGTTTGCGCCGACCCCATGGTTATAAAGCAAGCTTGTTGCTAAAACCAAGTTGCCTTGAAGTCCCATAGATGGTGTAGAGGAAGAGAAACTACCCAAAGTGCCTGGAAGTAAATAATAAAGGAATTATGAATTCCAATTTGGGTATTTTTGTGTCTATCTCATCATCATAAGTATATGATACTAGATGAGGATCTCACATTTATAGAAATATGGAGGATCTCAAGAGACGAAGACAATTGGATAAGGAAGAAATAATCCTACACGTGGGGCTATGAAGCAAAGGGTTGCTGAAAAGCCGTAGGAAATTATTTCTACCTTTCAGAAATTGTTCATGAATTAGACAAAAACGATCATGTCCTAGCTATGAGTATGGACATTATCAAAGTTTCTTGTTTGTACAAGAAAGCTCCTTATCATAATAAAGGACAAATGTTGTTCCATTTATTATGATATGCATTATTGTAATGCAATTTTGTCTAAATGGATTCTATATCCATGATCATGATAATTTCATCTATAACATTAATACCTAGAGGTTTGCATATAATGATATGAACTTCACTTATCTTTAGCATTATCGTTTAGGCCTCATAAATAAGAGATACATATCTAGAACTCCATGAGGATGGATTTCTGGAACTCATTTGATTATTGAATCATATGAGACATGTAAGACTTATTAGGCAAAGATATGATCTTTTGGGAATCATACATATTGATGTATGAAGGCCGCTAAGCACAAATGTTAAAGATAGTTTTCAGTACTTCATCATATTTACTGATGGAATCAGAGAAATATGGATTTGTGTATCTTATGAAGAAACAAATCAGAATCCTTTGAATTGTTCAAAGTATTCAGGAATGAAGTAGAGAACCAGCTTGGCAAAAGTATTTAGACTCTACGATTGGATCATAGAAAAAGTACTTGAGCCAAGAGTTTGACAAGAATCTATGGGAGTATTGGATATGATCCAAAACTCGCTCCACCTAGCACGCTACATGGGTTGTGTCTAAGAGGAGAGTTCAAACCGTGTAGGACACAGTTCGGTCCAAGATGAGTCAAACAGAACTTCCAGTCTACTTTTGGGGCTATGTTCTAATTACAACAAATTTCGCCCTTAACCTTGTTCCATCAAAAACAAATTATGAAAACACCATATGAGATATGGACTAGGAAGTGTCCTAGTATGTCATTCATACAGATTTGGGGGTTATGAAGTTTATGTAAAAGAGTTTACAAAATAAACTTGAACCCATGTCGGATAAATGTTTTGTGGAATATTCTGAAAAGGATATTATTTCTACAAACCTAATCGAGAACAAAACTGTTTGTTTCTCGAACCAAAGTGTTTCTAGGCAGAGATTGTCTCTAAGAGAAACAGTGGGAGGATAGTAGAACTTAAAAAGTTCAAGAACGACAATGGAACATTGATCCGTTTGATGGAACATGAGTAGGATCACAAAGGTGTTGTGGAGCAACCTACTCAGATAACACAAGAACCTCGTAGGTCAGGTAGGATATATCGAGGGACTAGAGAAATAAGGATTTCTCATAACCCCTGATATATTGCTCATAAAGATGAGCCTACAACCTATAAGATGGCCACGTGTGGGCCATACTCTCAGAAATGGCTAGGAGCCATGGGATACAAAATGGAATCCATGTATACAAACGAAGTATGGACTTTGTTGGAACCACCTAAAAGGTGCAAGTGGGTTATGAGGAAACCAACATGGATGGTAATATGATTACCTATAAGGGAAAATTGGCAGGAAAGGGATTTCATGTGAGCTCATAGTATAGACTATGACAAAATCTTTCCCCAATTGTGATGCTTAAATCCATTCACATCTTGCTTGTAGCAATCTATTTAATGATTTGATCAAGCTTCTAGGAGTTGGACTCTTCGATTTGATGATGTAATCAAAGGAGTTTGGTTTCATCAAAATTGAAGATGAGACTTGTGTTTACAAGAAGGTTAGTGGGAGCACAGTTATTTTTCTGGTCTTGTATGTAGAGACATACTTAATCATTGGGAATGTTGCCCCTACTTGGCAGTCTTACGTAGATTGACTAGGGAGTTGACTTTCTAATGGTAGACTTAAGCGAAGCAACTTGTGAAGATCTATTGAGGTAGATCAAGATGGTTGTATAGCTTAGGTCATAGTACACAAATTGACAAAGGTGTTGAAATGGTTCAACGTGAAAAGAATATTGATTCTTACCCATGTCACATGGAATTAGTCTTTGGAAGGCTAATTGTCTTACCAATTAGATTGGGAATGGACCGTATGAATTAGATTCACGAGATACGCCATGGAATGTACTAGGCCAGATGTGTCATATGACATGACACAAAGATACCAGTCAAATCCGGGTGAGAGTCACTGGATAAATTATCAAGGTTATCCTTAAGTACTTGAGAAGAACTGAAGGATGAATTTTTGATAAATGGAGGATAGGAAGAGTTTACTGTAAGGGGTTACAGTGATGCGAACTTCAAATCTGACAAAGAAGATACAGATTATAAGTCGAATTTTAAGTTTAGACCTAGCGGGAGCGACTGTGAGCTGGAAAGGTTCCAGGCAAGATTCAGTCACTGATTCTAACATAGAGGACTAAGTAAATTACTGCATAAGATGCACTTACTCAGAATATTCAATCTCAATCAAATTGTTGATGAAGGAGATGTGAATATTTGCAAGGTGCCAGCATATGTCTCGCCCCTACGCAGCGGAAGCGTGGAGGGCCGCGCTAGATCAATAGGCATATGATGCAGGAGATTGACTCTAGTGCAAGTGGGAGACTGTTGGAATTGTGCCCTAGAGGCAATCAATTAATTGTGACATTTATGGATTTACGATTCATTATGTTATCGATATAGAGATATGTTAACATGAATGAAGTCCTTAGAATATAAGTGTTATATTCTTAAATATCCCTAGTCGATTATAATGATTAATAGGACAATCATCTATAGACTAGTATGGGGTTGGATTGATATGGAGATATCATGATCCGACACATGGGTATGCATTAGGAGTAATGGCATACTGGATTGACCCATCTCCGAGAAGGCTACATACATGTTATGTTGAGTCACAAGCGCTTCTCGCGGTGCAATGGTATTGTCATCCTTAGACTTGAAGTCACTAGATTATCTAGTTGTGGATTATTGTGATCTTGGTAGCGTTAAACGCTACACCGTAACTGGGTAGTTATAAAGGCGTGTACTGGATACAATAAGAAGCAAGCTTAGAGATCGTAGTGGACGTAGATAGGATTTGTCCCTCCCACATAACGGGAGAAAATATCCTAGGCCACTCGAGGGATAGTGCTTACAAAATGTCTGGCCAGACTCAAATAAATCAATATGGGATATTGATGTTATTTGCACGAATAAGGCTATTCCCAGGATCGAGAAACTATGGATTGGATATACGAGTGTGACTTGTATGTCTCGTGTCCAATCCGGATATTGGGACAAAGGGGTGAGACAATTACTTGCACAAGGTTTGTCATGATGACTATTCTATTTGTTGGCTAGAATGGATGTCTTGCTAGAGGCCGCTCCATATTAGTAAATAGTTACTACCAACTAAATAAAACCTATGGGGTCACACGCCATATAGGGGTGAACTAGACATGGGAATTAATTAATTAATATGATTAATTAATAAAAAGGATCAAATCGCAACAACTTGCTAACTTAGTAGGACTAATATGCAAGTTGGACTAATCCATGTATAGACATGATTAGGATTTGCCAAGGTGGCCTAATTCATGTAGAGACATGATTAGGATTAATTTGCAAATAGAACTAATCCATGTATTGACATGATAAGGACTATTTTGCAAAAGGGACTAATCCGAACTTGAGTAGGATTATGAGGGGTTCTTTATGTAGTAGGACAAGGAGTTGTTGGACTATATAAAGAACACTCCTAGCATATTTTTCTCTCTACACACCACACATCTATTTGATAGAAGAAAGGAGAGAACAAAGCAAGGAGAGAGCAAGTCCCAAGCAAGGGCCGAACCCCCTTGGGACCGCCGCCCCTACCCGTCGGCCAAAAGGGAGCCGCCCCACCTTTGGCACACCATTGTTGGCGATTCCTTCTTCCTCCTCCATTCTTGCTAACTAGCACATGGATTATGAGGATCTAGATCTCACCTCTAGGCGTGGATCAACCGTAGAGACGTGACACTATTCGCGTTTGAAGTCATCAAAGGAGAACCCTAAGGTGTGTTTATGATTTCTTCCTTTACCATCGTTATGTCTCTTGACTTGTGATCCTTGGAGGGTTTTTCATGGTTTTATGTTTGATTATGCTTCCGTTGCGCGATCCATGAATCAAAACCCTACACCATTCACTGTAGTATCAACTTGAAGTTTACATAAGTACCTCTACGTATGCGTCAATAAGCTTGTCCTTTTTCTTTTTCTGCTTTGAGATCTCGTTAGTTTGGACTAGTTTTAGGCACTAATGATTTTGTATGTCCTGCATTTGATTCATGAATCTATCAATTGCTACATGACTTTAGATTGATTGAGAGTGAGTACTTTTTTATTTCTGTTTACATGGAACAATTGAAATGTTTAATGATCTGTGTATATCACTATGCCGATGAAGTAGATAACTCACTGTTTCAGGTTGCTAAGTAAATCAAGACATTTTTACGCAAATACAATACACATTCCGGAAACAATAACCATAAACAAGGCAGAATATAGCATAACCTTTCAGAGCAATCAAAGCTGGATTTTCCCCACACATTCAATCAGCAAGAAAGAATACATACATGAGAGCAAACCCTAGAACATGAACACATACAGGACAGAAGAAATTTAAAGAGGCCAAACCCTAGAACATAAACCCATCTACAGAAACCCTAGAACATGAACACATACATGTCTGAAGAAATTGTAAGAGGACAAACCCTAGAACATGAACCCAATTGCAAAAAACCCAAGAACATTCAATAGAAGACCAAATCATACACACATACATCTCATAAATCAATAGAAGATGGAAGAAGACAACATTATCAGACACATCAACCGGAACAACACAGAATAGAACATGCAAATCATCAGAGAGATGGAAGAACACAAGAAATTGAAAGATGTCATTACAGAGAGATGGAACAAGAACATCAAACGGAAGAAGAAGAAGAAGATGAAATAGGCGATTCCAGAGAGATCAAAAAAGAAGAAGATGAAAGAGTCCCATACCTGAAATCGATTGAAGAGACGTTCACAGCATCTCCGGCGAAGATTAAAGAGGCCTTCACAGCATCTCCGACGAAGATTGTTGAAGGATTCGATCGATTGAGAGAGTGGAAGGATCGATTCGATCGATTGAGGGTGAGAGAGACTTCTGAGAGGGAATTGGGATAGTCGTGAGAGAGTGTGAGAGAGTCTGCTAAATAACCTCGTAAAACGTGTGTTGGTGGAAATTAATTTTTTATTCCCTCCTTACAATTTGGAGTGCGGGAAACACCAATTATATACCCTCCAATTTTTAAAGCAGGAGTTGACAATAAGATATGTCACTATATAAGTAGATGTCAAAATTAAATAAATACTCACAATATATTGACCAAATTATTGGGTAGAATAAAATAAAAACTAAAAGGTCGACAAAAAATATCATATGCATCGACAAACACAAATATTGTCGATTAATCACGCAACTAGCTACATAAAACCGTCTGTCGACAAAAAAACTGACAACAAAGGTCATATTTGTTGTAGTGTATGGTGGATGCATCACAATATGTCTTTATGTAGACGATATGTTAATCTTTGGAAGTAATGAGACAATAATATGTGGCACCACAAAAGTTATTGTCCACAACATTCGATATGAAGGATTGAGGAGATGCCGCTGATATTCTAGAATGGCCATGCGTTAACTTGGTCTCACCATATCGAGAAAGTTCTCAATTCACAAAACTAATAGGAAGCCAGTAAAAATCACTAATTTGTGTTAGCATGCATCTCGCTAGAAATTGTGGGTCGGCTATTAAATAAGAGTATGCTCAAATAATCAGAAGCCTTATGTACATTAAGAATTGTATTAGGCCGGACATCACAAGAGCAATTGAAAAACATAGTCTTTTTACCAATAACAATGGAAAGGGTCACTCAATAGCTATATTTAGGGTATTAAGGTATCTAAGATATAAATAAACCTATAAGATCACAATATTCACAATATTCCAAATAAACCGGCCCCAATCCCATCCCATTCGGTTTTAACCCGCCTCACTTGGGAGTTGACACCGAATTGAATCCAGACGTTTTATGGGAGTAGCAATAAGAAACGAAAAGAAAGGAGAATCATGAAAGAACCTCCATAGGGTTCATATAAAACACGACGTTTTCTGAAATAAACTCAATATTCAATAATCTGTTGAAATCAGTCCACGAGTCGGACTTAAATAGCTGAAAAACATAATTTTACCAAAAATAGCAAAATCTCAAAAACAATCCTAAATTAAAGTACTAAATAAAATAGAGACACAACAAAAAGATTCACCCAAATAGGGTTTAATTTGACCTCCTAATTAGCGAAATAAATATTACTAGAAATGGAAAAACGCTTATTTGGACTCTTAAATGGCCGATTTTGACCAAGTTAGGGCGGTGCCCGTGATCTATCACGGGTTTTTTTTAGAATGTCGTTTCCACTCAAAATAATATATGACTTTTCCCGAATCCGACATCCTTCAATTATGCCCCTGATTCTGCGTTTTGACTGAAACAACTTTTTCTGAATTACGAATTAATTGTCCAGTTTTCTCCTGCCTCAGTTACCCACTCTTCAAAAGAACTAGTCCTCGAGTTCAACCTAGAAAAACAAATGAAAGTCTCCGCCAAGAAAGGATCGCTATATAAAGATGACAACTTGACCGGACAATTGACATACTTCTCTAATTCAACTTCAACCTTTTCAACTTCAACTTCTTCATCCTCACCATAATCATCGTAAGCAAGAGGGATTGTCCAATATACCTCAGGTTCACATGATTTGGAAATTCGTTTATAAAAGATTGCATCACGAAAAACATGCTCAATCTGCAACATACCCGAAAAAGCTAGCTTGTTCATCATGAAACTTGATCCTCCATAACGCTCGCGGTTGAATGGAATCACGAACGCAGGCTCCAAGTCATGATAAAAGGCTTGACCTTCCGACACCATCATCATAACCCCTTGGAGGTTAATTTCCCGTTGGGGGGCTTCCTCAGACGGAACCTGTCCGCAGCCGCCAGGTCGTCCACGCACCATGGTTATGACGATCTTCTTCCCACGTCGAACTGAGCACGGATACCAACTGACGCGGAATTGAATCGAGGCGTTTTATGGGAGCAGCAAGAAGCAACGAAAAGAAAGGAAAATCACGAAAGAACCCCCATAGGGTTCAATGAAAACATGACGTTTTCTGAAATAAACTCAATATTCAATAATCTGTTGAAATCAGTCCACAAGCCAGACTTAAATAGCTGAAAAACATAATTTTACAAAAAATAGCAAAATCTCAAAACCAATCATAAATTAAAGTACTAAATAAAATAGAGACACAGCAAAAAGATTCACCCAAATCGGGTTTAATTTGACCTCCTAATTAGCGAAATAAATATTACTAAAAATGGAAAAATGCTTATTTGGACCCTTAAAGGGCCGATTTTGACCATGTCAGGGCGGTGCCCGTGATTTATCACAGGTTATTTTTAGAATGTCGTTTCCACTCAAAATAATAGATGACTTTTCCCGAATCTGACATCCTTCAATTCTGCCACTGATTCTGCATTTTGACTGAAACAAATTTTCTGAATTTGACAAATTAATTGTCCATTTTCCTCCTGCATCAGGAGTTAAGAGCACCAATTGCATATCGTATAGTGGGTAACTTCGTGGTCGTTTTGGTACCTAGTTCGTCAAAACCATTGAGAAATGAATGATCAAATCAAGCTCTCAAAATGGGTTCTTGATCAAAATTGTGTTGAGAGGAAAATAGAACCATATCTTGGTTGAGGGAAGAGATTGAGTGTTTATTTACTCTAAGTATGGACGATTAGGGCACGCCCTTTTGGGCAAAGCTATTTTGATAAGGACGGAGGACCTAGAAATGGTCCGAACAACAACACATAAGCGCCCGCTTCTGCTGTCGTCCGTCAAACAGTACGACTTGGCTTGGTCTTGGGTTCGGGCATGTGCCAGGTCGTGACGTGGCGTGTGATATTGTTTGGGCAGTTGGGCTTTATTCCAGACTAATACATTTTGGTCCAGAAACTAACTTCCTACAACCCACAAAATTAACAGAAACTAAATCCACAGTTTTGTTTTGTTAACCAAACAGTTGCAATTGCAATTGTTCAAATTTGAACAACCAATAGTTACAACTGTTCCGAACAGTTGTGTCCCATTTTTGCCCCTCGTTGCCTGTAAAAAGGTCAACCCTCCTCTGTGAGTTTCATCCTTACCTCTGCTATATCATTCAATCTCTCTACAGATTCTGTCTTAGCTTGGTCTTATTTGCTATGTGTTGTAGATTGGTGCTGATTTACAACACATGAAGAATTTCTATCCTGGGTGACAATTCGCCACAGTAAAATACCAAAGGACATATGGTAGGAGAAAAATACAGTGTTCAGTAAATTGTCTTTGTACGGGGCTGTTCTTCATCCTTTATCTGCTTTCAAAATGCCTTTTTCCTGGTACGTTCGTTCTATTTATTTACTGTATTATTTCCTTTCAATTTTTCTCAACACAAGAAGAACAAATACAAGTCCCTTTTTTGAACATATGTAATTAGTGATGATCCATATAAATTATTGAGTTATTTTTTCTAAGTACACTTATAAGATAATAACAACAATATGACTGATTCCATAAATCATGGATGAGATAATACGACATTATGTACATCCTTAAACGCCCCCCGCAAGACGGACGTCATGTCGGAGATTCAGATCTTGGGCAGAAGACGAAGAAACGACATGCTGTCTAGCAGCTTGTTAAAAGTGTTTCCTAGCTGATCATTGGTAGTCTCATGAAAAACGCGCAGAGAGTTAGTAGTTACAAGATCCCAAAAAATATTTAATCCAAGGAGACGTCCTTCCTGAGAAAATGGAGCAATGAGTTTTTGTGAACATATGCTTCACTGATATTGTGTAAAAGACGGAAGTCATCGTCGGCGAGATGCCGACTTCTTGGATAAGGTGCTCAACCCCGAGATGTTCAGTTTTATCACATGCCAGCGTACGATATTCGGCTTCTATAGAGGACTGTGAGCGAGATTTTTGGAGGGTAGACTTATAGGGTATAACACTGGGAACCAAGTACAGAACATAAGTATTGGTAGAGCTCCCTATATGGTAGACTGACAGCTTAGTCAACATCAGAGAATGCAAATATATTCAAGATACGTCACTGAATTAATTGGTATCCCATCACTTCTTGGATCACAAATATATATATACGTGTGTATATATATACGTATATATAAATATATATATATATATAAATATATATATATATATATTGAATCCAAAGGCATGCCATGACTATAGGAAAAAGGAGGAGAAAGTTGGCCTTAACCTAAACTGATCTGGCCGACAAAAACTACAAGCAAATTCTACAATAACATCATCATCACGATAAATCCCTCCTCCTATCTCATGCCATGTAAACAATGTTAGAATTTCTTGAAAAACATCATTGATATTTTTCTCCCACATTGCAACATTGCTATTTTTTTCAATTATGACGCAAGCGCGATGTGGCAAAATTAGCGGAAAACTTCTTTTTCAGAAAATAAAATCAATCATCCTTTGTTTGATTGCATACTTAATTTCCTGCCATATCTCGACAAGGAAATTTTCCGTTTTATCATGATTTTTTAGAAGGGTTCATTCTCTCTTAATTTCTCGATTAAATTTAGAAAAACCTTTCCCAAAATTAGTTCTTTCCTATCACTATCATCCACCAGAATGATTCACTCAATTTTTATTATTCTTCTCTTCACCTTTTCATTTCTCTTGATTCAAAGCTATGTTGGAGTTCATGCTTCGGTTCTGGTGAGTGCACACCAACTGAAGCAAGTTGTTGTATCCTTAACGACAGAAATCTCAACATCAGCATGAAGGCAATAGTCCTAGTTGGGGCGAAATCGTTCTTAAGGACAACTTGTTCGGCTCCGTGCCTCGGCAAATCTTATAAGTATTTCTGAATTGTATTAATGTTTCATATACTTGTTGGATTGAATACTAAAATCCATTTGTATTGGATAATTTGAATTTAACATATTTGAGAATAGTTTTGGATAATGTTTTTGGCATTTTTTTATTACAATGCATAAATGTCTATTATTCCACAGAGTAGAAGATCTGGTGTGTAGATTCTAGCATACACACATAAGATCATATCTTCGGCTCTTGTGGAATGAATGTTATGAGTTCACAATTTAGATGGAATCAGACGAACTATTGAAACGATTTTAGAACATTATTTTAGTGGGAATGTCTTGGCTACAGGAAAAAGTATATAGTTCATATTATAGTTTCAAATCTATATACTAGTATACTTTGTGTATATTGAACTGTACTAAGTTGATATCATTGGATTTGTACTCACATAACAAGACAAGATGCGTCTCATGGTTATTATGATTACTTCTGCTCTTAATCCTTAGATAGTCAATGTTCACATGTGTTTAGTAGT
This sequence comes from Linanthus parryae, assembly GCA_023055425.1. Classification (NCBI taxonomy): domain Eukaryota; kingdom Viridiplantae; phylum Streptophyta; class Magnoliopsida; order Ericales; family Polemoniaceae; genus Linanthus; species Linanthus parryae. The sequence continues at coordinate 24,326,277 of JALGPY010000011.1, read as the reverse complement.
TATTGCTTAAACAAGCCAACAGACTGAGATTTCTATGGAGTCAATAACCTCGATGAGTTGGGTGTTACTATTTAGTCCATGGTGTTAATTGATGTATAGAAGGAATCCATGTACCGGTTATGGGATAGATATATCCCCTTCATGAAGCTTATATATGTCGTTAATGTCAAACCCTACAGGGAGATTACTTGTTACTCTGGACATATCAAATAAGTTAAGCGATCAAGATCAAGGATTTGGAAAGAGGTCGATTAGATGAATTAGTCAGTAATTAATTTAATCGACGGATATTTGTAATCGTAACATCGGGAGATTGTAAGTATATACTAACAGGAGCTCGAAATATTATTTTTGAGAATATGGATAGGAGTGCAATAACAGTTATTTGCTAACTGTTATTAACTTTATTTGGGATAGGTTGTGGTGGAACCAGAATTCCTAATAAAGTTGGGAGCCTGGGTTGTATTTTCTCCTCCATATATAATTAGCGTTAGCCTTAAATTTTTTGTATGCATCAGATACACACTAAAATCTACAGTTTCGAGAGTGAGAGCAATACGTGTAGAGGCCTAGAAAGATTCTTGAAGAAGCAAGCCCACACATGCAGCCAGGAGGAACTTCAGGAATACGTGGAGAGTGATTTAGACTTACATCATCTAGCTTGGACGTAGGTATAAACCCTAATTCCGCCTAGTAGTGATTCTAGTGTTCATGTTGAAAATAAATTTTAATCGGTATATGAAACACATAGTGATGCTTATAGATTCTTAGTGATTGAGTTAAACAACATGATAGAGGCTAAGTACGATGAATTATTTCAAGACACATTTCCTATCAAAGAGAGGGCCCCCATTTCCTCTCACAGTGATTCCTTAGAAAACTCTAGTCTAGATCCTGAAAATGAAGTTGAACCTAAACACAACAAGAGGGAAAGTGTAGAGATTAGCTTTGGACTAGACTTTGGCACTGCTTGCATCATTGAATATGAGCCTCAGACCTACGGCGAGACTATAAAATCTGTAGAAGCAAACTTTGAAAAGATACAGTGAATAGTGAAGTAGAGTCCATTATGTCCACACTTGGGAACTAGCTGACCTCCCCAAGGGTACCAAACCCATTGGATGTAAATGCGTATTCAAGAAAAAATTTAAAGCCGATGGAACCATTTATAATGTTAAGGCTAGACTACTTTCGAAGGGATGCACTCAAAAAGGGGGGAATTTACTACTTTGACACCTATTCTCTGGTGACAAGGAACTACACCATCAGACTACTATTTGCTATTGCTTCTTTTCATAGTCTAGTAGTAAATCAGATGGATGTCAAAACTCATTTCTTAAATGGAGACCCGGAGGAGAAAATATATATGGACCTACCTGAGGGCATTATAGTCAAAGGTCAAGAAAATAAAGTGTGAAGACTTGGTAAATGCTTATATGGCTTGAAGCAAGCCCCCAAATAGTGGCTTGAGATGTTTGACTAAACTCTATTCGCCAATGGTTTCATTATGAATGAATCTGATAGTTGTCTTTATTCTAAATTCTTGGGTTCACGTGGTTTTATTGGGGATCGCCCGTTCCCTTAGGGAACTAACCCAAAATAACAAAAGATTCGAGATACACTTATCAAAACGCATACAAAAACAACACATTTGTATAACAAATCGTGAAAATGAAAAATAAATCTTCAGGTCTCAGCTTCTCATTGCAAATTTATAATTCAGTTACACATAAGAAAACACCAATTTGAATTCAGTCAACCCACACGACCATACACGATAAGTTTTTTGGATTTCACGGTATTACAGTTTTGACTTAGTAGAAGCTTTGGCATTTGGGCACCATACAGGAGTTGTTTCACATAAGGCAAAATCTATAACAACAATCACGAAATACATTTTTTTCTTAAAATTCAAGCTTCAAATCTTTGTTCAAACATATACATATATGCATATATAATATATATATATATAATATATATAATATAATATATATATGTTATATATAGAAAAAAAAAATATATATATATATATATAATATAAATATATTCTTTCACATTTCTGTCACTAAACATTCATAATTTGAAGAATATATGCTTCAATTTCACAAAGCATCAAACTCCAAACCCTATCAACAACAATGTACCTATTTTTGCTCGTGTTCAACTTCTTCTTCTTACTCTTCTACATCAGAATGTTGTTCTTCCTATGATTCCTCCGATTCATTAACTCTAATCATCAACTTTTCTTCCTCGTCTTCATCAGCTAGCTAGAAACGACCCTTCTTTATTGGGGGTGTCATCTCGACAAAGAGATCAACAGCGACGGCGTGTGGGGCGGTCGCCGAAGAAGATTGTCAATTTCTGGGTTTTTTTTGGGCGGTTACGGATTCGTATGAACAAACAGTGGGACAGAGAGAGTTGTTTTGTTAGATTAAGAGCAGATCAAAAATCCTGAAGAAAAAGAGACTTTGGAGGCCTTACATCAAGAAAAGAGAGGAGTTTACCATTAGAAGACGACGTTTCCAGGAGGTTCTCCCCACCTTTCGCGAGCTTTTCCTCGAGTTCTTGGTGCGTAAATTGTTGAATAGATGCCCTAGAGGAAATCTTGTTTAGTATTAACATTATTTTGGCTAGAATAATCATTATATTATTTATGGAGATATTTAATATAATGAAGTCCTTAGATTACAAATTATTATTTATCTTAAATATCGCTAGTCGTTTAAATTGATTATCAGGACGATCAACTATAGACTAGTATGTGGGTAGATTGATATGGTGATATCAAGTCTAGCACATGCGTATGAATTAGGGGTAATGGAATACTGGAATGACCCACCGCGAAAAGGCTACATTAATTATGTTAAAGTCTCAAGTGCTTCTCGTTTTGACAATAATATTGTGGTCCTTAGACTTCAAGTTAATAAGAAAGAAAGTAATGTAGGAATAACTACATGATCAATACTCTAGAGCGGGGGTGGGCTGAATGGAGTTTGGCAACTTTTGTAACTTTTGATAAAAGAGTGGTTTCAAAGATGTTTATGAAGTGCAGCAAGTATTTCAAGGCCTTGGAATCAAAACATAAAGTACAAAGAAAATTGATAGTTTTCAAGGCCTTGAAATGAGTTTCAAGCCCTTGAACAGAAACCTGTTTCAAGCTAGTGATCAAGCTAAGTAAAGACCGGCAAAGTAACTGCAAGAGACATAGTGATTTATGGAGTTCAGTCCACTTGGACCTACATCTCTACCTCAGGGACTTAATCCCTGCAGGATTTTCAACTCAATTCTTATTAATCAAAAGCTAAGCCCTAGATCTCAAGCATAGAGAGATGCCTTACTCTACAGCTTGTGGTTCTCACTAACATATCTAGTACGTGCTCTAGCTAAATGATTAACCACGAATTCTATATTTTTCACCTTGAACAATCCAGGAGAATAAAAAATAGAAGTACTATCTAAATGATATACAAATAATGATCAGAAAAGAAGAACACTGAGAACTAAGTCTTTAGTGAAAATGCAGTTCTCTTCAGATGATTGGATTGATTGATGTAGATCTGCTTCTTGGTTGCTTTTCAATCCTCTGTAGTGTATAAATGTCTCTTTGTATTGTTGTCTCGAAAGTATTCAGCAATTCCCTCTTTTTAGCAGCCAGTTTCAATTGAAGATCTTCAAGATATTCTTAACAAACTTTCGTAAAATATAGCATCAAATCTTGACTCTTCTAACACCTTCCTCCAACGGATAGTTGCGCAGTATATTTAAGGATACTTTCTTTGACTTTTTTTAAGAGTGTGTTAGGAAAGTCCAGGTGAGATTGAGCCAGCACAGAATCAGATCAACATCTTAGTTTCCTTTTCGGCAACATTCAGTTTAGGAACTAATTCCTGCAAAATAGGTAACTGTATATCCCTGCAAAAGCTTAGTCAAAATGATAGATTAATCACATTCTAGAGTAACAAAATGATTTGTCTTTCATCATCAAATAACATATAATCAATCATAGGAGATGAGGAGTTAGAATAGAATAAAAAAGCTCCCCCTAAGTTCATGCTAAAAACTGCAACATCTGTTTCAAGTCTTTGAAACCAGTTTCAAGGCCTTGAAACAGACGAAACAAGCTGAACTTACAATCTAGACTTTGAAGACAAATTCAAGGCCTTGAAAAAGATAGAAAAAAGAGGAAAGAGTAAGGGGGTTGGGTCTCCATCTCCCTTATTCTCAGCATCTTCTTCTCCACTGTCTTCTTCATCTTCCTGAGCACCTTGTTCTTCTTCTTGAGCAGCCTTGTTAGCAGCACCTGAATCAACATCATCTTCAAATATGTCTGCATCAGTCAGTATCTTTGGAATGTTGGGTTTATTTTTAATATTCTTGATCAACATCCTTGAGTTTCGACTGTCAGCATCCTCTTGTTCTTTATTTTAATCTCCCTATTCTTGAACTACCTTTTTCCCTTTGTCCAGCACCCATGTTTTTTCATCCTGAGTTGTATGTTCACTGAACAACTATCTGGTTGAACCTTCTGCGTCCTCCTTTGATCCCTCTCTAGCCCGAAACACTTCTTCTTCAACATGAAGCACATTGATGCTTTTGAAAATGCTTTCAACCATGTATTTCATTTTCTTGAATTCAGTGTCAAACTCATGCTGATTTTCCTTCAATTCATCATATCCTTCTCAAGAATGTCAAACCACCAATGAAAGGTCTTTAGGTTGTGAGGGTAGGTTTGAAGGAGGTGTCAAGGCCTTGGGTTTGGGAAACTTATTGGATTGTCATTCTTTTTCAGAGAGATCCGAGTATAACTTCCATGTACCCTCATGGTTTTCACTATACCAATTATCTCAAATTACTTCTCACTAAGCATGTCAAAAAAGTGGTAACAACTTCTTCTCTTTCACTATTAAGTTCAAGGTGTAGAAAGAAAGTAGAAAGCAGGTTAGCTTAAGGTAAAGGGTTCTTTCTTACTTTTGTCTGGGAGTAGAGCATGTGTTCCATCACAACTGTAGGAATATCAATTTCAAATACATGCATGATCAAATACATCAAATATAACACCCTGTCAGTGATAAGCTCTTTTGAATTCTCCCTAGGCACTACACACCTCATCAGGATGGTAAACAAAACTTTAGCTTCAATAGTTAACACATAGTGTGTTAACTGCTTAGAGGAGGTAGATACATTAGGTAGAAAGAATTCTTCCCTAGAAAGTTTCAAGACTTCACTCTTGTTGTGACGGTTTTCTGTGTTATATCTCTTGGAGAGCCTAAAACATTGGCAAACACTGATTGATCTAACTCCATTGTAATCTCAGCAACTTTTTATTGAATCTCCAAGTTAACAGTTTTGAGTTGCTTCATGTTTAAATAGAACAGTCTAGTAATCCTAGGACATGCCACTTCAGGACGGTTAAAAACCTTCCAAAGAAAACTTTTCTTCAGCCTCGTAACACACTCCATATATATGGTTTTCAACATGTTAACACTAACCATCCTTCAATAGGCTACTGGTCTAGAAGCAAAACCGTCTAACCATTGTCCTCTAGCAAATTGAGAAATAAACCACTTCTAGAAATAAACGATTTATTACCAGGGGACGGAGGCTTTTCTGAATAGATTTGTAGTTCTTTTCCGGTGCTTTTCTCTTGTTCTTCCTCTACAAATTTTTCCTTACCTTTGTCGGATTTTGTAGGATTCTTCTTCTTCAACTTCTTTGGACTGGCAATCTATTCCTCTAGCTGTTTCTCAGGAGTATATTGATTTGTCTTCTTCTTCTTCCTAAAAGTTGGTTTCAGATGTTTCTTGCTTTTATTCTTTGGAGGAGAAGGATCCATGTCGTCAGTTGGAGTTCTAGAGCTAGAGTCCACACTGATTGTTTGAAATACATCTTCTACAGTCTTCCTCTTCTCTTCTGAAACCACCTTTGAACCTCCATCCATCTTGATTCTTTGGGATTCTCTTCTTGTGCTCATTAGTGTGAGGGTAAAGAAATTGGCCGGAGTGATACGGTAAAGAGAATAAGACTGAAGAAGATTAATACTACAGAGTTTGAGTTAAATAAGGAAACAAAGATATTACCTAATCTTTCTAAGATCTTTGTATTTTGAATGAGATTCAAATTTTTGTGTTTGTGTGACGTGGGAAAGGAAATAAAGTAATACTGATTTAAAAGAAAATAAGTTTAAAAAGTTAGAAACAATATTGATCGACTATCTACAGAGATAGAACCCAACATTGAAAGATCCAATTATTCATTCCATAGCATACATTCTTATTTTCAAGGCTTTGAAAAGACTTTCAATACCTTGAAAAGCTATACTGTTGAATCAAGTAATATCAAGGCTTTGAAAAGATTTTCAATGCTTTGAAAACTAGTTCAAAACTTTGAAAACATAATACCTTACCTAAACCTTACCTGATACTCCCCCTACACCAATGCTTCCTTATTACGCATACCAAGCTCTAATCTGAGAACTGTAAATTCTTCTTCTGGAAATGGGTTGGTTAATATATATGTCAGTTGTTTGTTAGTAGAAACAAATTCAAGAATAATATCACCTTTCTTAGCATGATCTCTGATGAAGTAATGTCTAACATCTATGTGCTTGGTTCTAGAATGCTGAACTGGATTCTTTGTGATTGAAATAGCACTGGTGTTGTCACATTGATAGGTATTTCCTTGAAATCAAATCCAAGATCCCTCATTTGCTGAGAAATCCATAGCGCTTGTGGGCAGCAGGCTCCACCTGTTATATATTAAGCTTCAGCTATTGATGCCACATAGTTCTGTTTCTTTGGATGCCAGCTGATTAGGGATGAACCAAGGAATTGGCAACACCCTGAAGTGCTCTTTCCGTCAACTTTATACACTACAAAGTCAACATCTGAATAACCACAAAGAGAGAGGTTAGACTGTTTTGGATACCAAAGCCCTAAGTATTTGATACCGTTGAGATATCTGAATATTATTTTAAAATAGTTAAATTTGACTCATTAGGATCATATTTAAATCTTGCACACATAAATACACTAAACATAATGTCTATTTTACTAGTAGTGAGATATAGAAAAGATCCAATCATACATGTATACTCTTTCTGATTTACACTCGTACCGACATTATACTTATCTAAGGATAGAGTAGAACTCATAGGATTCTTAATAAATTTGGACTGAGACATATTGTATTTGTTGATCCAGTCCTTAGTATACTTGTTTTGATGCAGAAAAATTTCTTTCTTCATCCATTGTACATGTAGTCCAATAAAGACGTTCAATTCTCCCATTAGGCTCAACTCAAATTCCCTGCTCAAAATACTTGAGAAATCCTTGCAAAGAGAATCATTAGTAGCTCCAATCCTCTCTTGAAACGATTTTCATGTAAAAACTTTGACAGTCTTTCATACCAAGCCCTTGGAGCTTGTTTTAAACCAAAGAGAGCTTTGTCAAGTTTCTAAACATGATCGGGAAAGTCATCATTTTCAAATCCAGGAGGTTGAGAAACATAAACTTCTTCTTGCAAATAACCATTTAGAAATGACCACTGGACATCCACTTGAAAAAGATTACCTTGCCATTTGGATCTAACATGTTTCTGAACACCCACCTTGTGCCTATAACAGACAAATCTTTTGGTGGAGGAACTAGATTCCACACCTTGTTCCTCTCAAATTCATTGAGTTCACTTTGCATTCCAATGATCCATTGTGCTTCTTGTAATGCTTCTTTCACATTTTTGGGTTCTACAAGAGAAACAAAAGCATTAAAAGCACACGAATTTTTCATTGGGATCTTGTCTGTGTGCCAGTGGATGGATCAGATATAATGTTGTCAAGTGGATGAGATGACAGATATTTGAATCTCTTTCTTGAAGTCCATGGCTCAGGTTCTCGAGGTATCTTTTCAATCCTTTGAGATCTTGAGTAAGTGGCTTGATCACTTTGATTCTCCTGATGCTCTTTTTCAAGGCTTTGACACCTACTTTCAAGGCCTTGAAAATTCTTCTTGTTTTCCTGCAAATTTTCCTCGAAACCATGTGAAGTCTCTGCTTCATCTTCTGGCTCATGCTTGTTCACATTCAATTCTGCAAAACTTTCACCCAAAGAACCATCTTAGCTTTCATAAAAAATGACATGAATACTTTCTTCAACAAGCTTACTTCTTTTATTGTAAAATCTATAAGCTTTGATAGTCATAGAATAACCAAGAAAGATACCTTCGCCACTTCTTTCATCAAACTTACCAAGATTTTCCTTACCATTGTTGTAAACAAAAAAAGTGCGTCCAAAAGGTTTGAAAAATGAAATATTTGGATTTCTTCCTTTGAAAAGATCATAGGGGGTCTTCTTAAAAATTGGCTTAATCAGGCACATGTTGAGTATGTAGTTGGTTGTATTCACATCTTCTGTCCAGAATGACTTTGGTAATTTATTCTCTAGAAGCATTGTCCTTGAAATATCTTCAAGAGTCATGTTCTTTGTTTCAACAACACCATTCTGTTGAAGATTTCTTGGAACAGAAAAGTTGTGAGAGATACCATACTTAGCACAAGATAAGTCAAACTCAAGCTGATCAAATTCTCTACCATGATCACTTCTGATTGTAGCAATTGGCAGATTTTTCAAAGTTTGAAACTCCTACAAAGCTTTGAAAATTCAGTTAGAGCTTCAGATTTATCTCTAAGAAACATAAACCAAGTAAATATTGAATAATCATCAACAATAACTAATGTATATTATTATCCTGGGGATTAGGAGTACTAATAGGACCACAAAGATCCATGTGAAGTAGTTCAATGGGTCTTGTACTACTTAGAAATTTCTTTACTTTGAATGAGCTTCTTGTCTACTTACCTTGAGCACAGGCTTTGAATACTTCATCATATCTGAATTTGATAGAAGGCAGACCTCTTACTAGGTTTTTATTAATCAACTTGTTCAAAGTATGCAAGTTAATGTGTCCAAGATTTATGTGCCAAAGCTTTGAATCCTCTTTCTATGCCTTGAGGCACTTCAAGCTTTCACCTGCAACTTTGTTAGTGTGTAAGGTATATAAATTTTTTGACCTTGAGGCAGTGAGAATGAAAATTCCAGATTTATTATTTTGCACCACACAGTTCTCTTTGTCAAAAATAACATTGTTACCATTATCACAAAGCTGAGATACACTAAGCAGATTGAATTTCAAGCCATCAACTAAAATAGACATCAGAAATAGAATTATAGAATCTATACCAAATTTACCAATACCTGAAATGTTGCATTTTACATTGTCACCAAGTGTGATTGAAACTTCAGATTGCTCTTTTAGTTATGATAATATGAATCTCTTTCAACTCATATGTATGGAGCAACCACTGTCCATAAACCATCTTTGATCTTTACTCTTGGTGACATCCTGAAAATACCATTCACTACCTTACCCAGCTGTTAGACCAAGTGTTGAACTTAGATTTATATTCAGGTTCAACCATGTTAGGTGGTCTACACCCTTTAGGAACCCAAATATATCTAACTTGTCCTTTAAGCTTAACTATAAAAGTGTTCCTCATTATTTGAGGGTCTCTCATTATGAAAGGACAAGTCATTTTAACATGACCAATTATGTTGCAGTAATGGTACTTAGGAGAAGTTTTGTTACTAGCTTTAACGAATCTGGTGTTGCTTTTTCTAGGAAAGTTTGGATTGTAGCCAATACCAGTTTTGTGAACAGACTGTAAGCTTTCTGCAAGAATCAAGTTCAGATTGTATTCTGAGACAGCAAGCTTTTTCATAGCCTTCTTAGCATCTTGAAGTTTCTCAGTTGGAGTAGTCTTTTGTTCTTCCAATCCATCACAATGATGTCTTATAGAAACAATGTTGTCACTCAAAAGAGAGTTTTTTCTGATAAATTTCAAGGCTTTGATTTTGAAAAACAAGTTCCAATTTTTCTTTTGCTTCCTTATGATCCTTTTCTTTTAAAGTTCTAATTTATTTCAGATATTTATCCTTATTTAAAAGCATTGTTCTAAGATAATCAGTGAGGACATCTTCTGGTTTACAAAACAAACAGTTTACCATTACCTCAATGCTTTTCATAACATTCATCATGCTTGGCCATAAAGTAGAGGTTGGCTAGTTCTTCTTCAGATTCACAATCACTAGAGGAATCAGAATCACTCTAGGATGCTACAATAGATTTCTTTCTTATGAAATTGTTTGCTTTTCTTGTGTGAAGCGTCTCTGATTAAGTGTCCTGAATCACATTACTTTAGGTTATCACCATGAGAGATAGACTTACCTTTGTAGTCTCTGCTACTGGAGGTTCTGTGTTTCTCCTTGCTAAAGTCTTTGTTTCCAAATTTCTTCTTCATCTTTAGAATCCTGGTCAAGTATTTGAAATAATAAAACTTTCCTTGTCCTAACAAGAAATAGAAATAATGTTTCTGTTCATAGCAGGCACATAATAGCAATCATTTAATTCTAAAATTAATCTGAAGGCAGAGAAAGCTCGTACACGCCCACGGCCAACACAGCAACTTTTGCTCCATTCCCAACGTGCAGATCTATCTCCCCTTTAGCCAATCTTCTACTTCTCTTTAGATCCTGCACATTTCGACAAAAGTGAGATCCACATCTAGTATCTAATACCCATGATGTAGAGACAGTTAAATTGACATCTACAACAAAAATACCTGGTGGTGGTGGAATCACTATTCCAAGCCTGTTGTCCTCCAGATATTTTGGGCAGTTCCTCCTCCAGGTCCTGGCTTACTGCAGTAATGACACGCACCTTTAGTCACACCTTTGGCAATGCCACCAAAAGCCTTAAGGGCAGGTTCTTTGGACTTGGCAACTGATTTGCCTTTGCCCTTGGAGGATGAGGCAAACCTTTTGACCTTTCCTTTCTGCACCATCATAATGGCCTTGCCTTACCCTTGTTGATGCTTTGTTCAGCTGTCCTCAACATATTGAGCAAATCTGGCAGTGGTTTAACAATCTCGTTCATGTTATAGTTCATGATGAACTGTCCATAACTCTCGGGCAACGATTGCAACACGAGATTGGTTGCCAACTCTTGGCCGACCGAGAACCCCTGTCGGGCGAGATTCTCCAAGTACCCGATCATACGGAGTACATGGGGTCCAACCGGGTTCCCTTATGCTAGATGACCATTGAACAATTCCTTAGAGACCTCATACCTCTCAACCCTTGCCTGCTCTTGGAAGAGATACTTCAGATGCTCGATCATATCGACAGTATTCAAGTTTTCGTGTGGCTTCTGAAGCTCAGAAGTCATGGTGCATAGCATAAAAAGGCCGCATCATTAGCGTCATCAACACGCTTTTGATATGCCTTTAGGGCTGCAGGGGTATTGTTCTCTAGACCTGCTTGCACTTGCTCCTCTACTGCGTACATTTTCTTCTCTTGCTTGAGAACGATTCTCAAGTTTCTGTACCAATCAAGGAAGTTGGTTCCGAAGAGCTTGTCCTTCTCAAGGACAGATCGTAGGAAATGTTGTGAACTCGATGAGTTGTTTGCCATTTGGAATTCTACAAAAAGGAAAATACGCAAGTTTTAATATTTTGTGAATTGTTTACTATATTCAATAATGGCTAGTTTATCAAATATAGCTCCCACAATTTTTCTACGGATTAATAACCCTCAAGATATTAATGCGGAAAATATCCTTATATTTTCTAGTGGGCGAAGATCCATGTTGCATATCCTTATGAGCTTGCTTTGGCAAGTCACTTATAATTTAACTACTTTAGGTAGGAACAATTCCAATTGCATCACTTATGCAACTCTTGGTTCAATTGGGCAAATAACTCCTTTATTTATCCATCCGCATGGATAATCCCAATTGATTGTCTCTAGGTTTTAATCCTATTAAACACCTATTTGCGTCCAACCTCTTACTTAAACAATTTGCACACGAGGTGTGCCATCGCACCACATCATTATTAACCAAGTCGTCATGCTTTGGCACGCACGATCTTGGGAAAACATGATGATCGTGAGTGTTTAAATAATGAAAAGACAAAAACGCAATATTTGAATTTTGAGGGATTTTTGAATTCAATTTTAATTGTTTTTGTTGATCCATATCAACTAATCTATCAATTTGAGTTTGGGCACAACTCCAAATAATAGATCTGGGTTGTCTAATTATCTTATTATCCTAATTGCATGCATCATCCATACACCAACCACAAAATAATAAGAAAATAAAATAAACAACCACAAAACAAAATAAAACGTGATGTGAATATGGCCTTTTCTAGACTAATATAATTCCAAGCCAATTGAATTATCTATGAACCCTAAAAGCAAACACATCTCCATGCGTCTTCATCTTTTGGTCCATCCTTCATAGTCATGTGGAATGCTCCATGCTCCATCTTTTGTGGCTCCTTTTGGCTTTGGGCTTCTTTTCTTCAATCTTGGCTAACAATCTATTCTATCTAGCACTAGCTAACCTATACTAAATAAAATAAATCTCACAATTTGAGAAAAAAAATGGCTCGCAGGCAATAAAACCCTAATTAATAATTACAATTAATTGATCAGCTCGCAGGCCATAAACCAAACGACAAAAATTAAACAATCACACCAAACCACATCCTAAGGCCATATTCAATCACCATGCGATTTGCACATAAACAGTTAAAATCCAATTTTAACGCGCTTGGTCAATTTTAATTGATTTTAGGATTTTTTAGGGTTAAAACGGTCCATGGGGCCCAACGATCAAACTGCCCGGACCCCAAAAGAGGACCGCCAAGGCCTTGTGCCGGCCAGCCCCTAGCCCACACGGCTAGGCAGTGGACTAGGCCTTCCCCGGCCCCTAGGCCGTCCCTTGCTTGGGCGGCAAGCAAGGAGGGGCGGTCCCCTAGGGGGTCGAACCTCCTTTGGAAGTTTTTTCAAAACAACTCCCTTACTTGGTGCCCAAGTTTGGTTGTTTCTTTGTATAAAAAGAACTACTTCTTTCCATAGGATGCCCAAACCCTAGATCTAAGATCCTAAAATTTCTCAAACTCACTAATTCATGCATCAAATGCAAAAATTAGGCCTTGTTATGATTGATTATTTATAAATTGCATCATATGCTTGATTTGTCTTGTTTTACGCGATAAACAATAAATTTAAAGTGTAAAACTATCAAAACGTAACACATAAGCCACGTTTATGCTCTACAACCTGTGGCTCTGATACCACTGTTGGGTTTTGATCATGGATACGCAGCGGAAGAAAAAACAAATTTTATCCATGCAATACCCTCCAAAGATCACAGGACAAGAGACATAACGATGGTAAGGGAAGAAATCAAGTTACACACCTTAGGGTTTCTCCTGTGATGACTTGTAACGTGAATTGTGTCACGTTCTCTATAGTTCATCAACGCCTAGAGTTGAGATTTAGATCTTCCTTCTCCTTTGTGCTAGCCCAAAATGGAGGAAGAGGAATAAGAAATCACACATTACGAGGCAACAAGGAGGGGGTGGCCTCCTTGTTGGGCCGACAGGAAGGAGGTGGTGGCAAGGGGGGCGGACGCCTCTCTTGCTTGCTTGCTCACTCTCCTTTTGTTCTCTCCCACTCAAGTTATGAACTAAAGGCTCATAAGTTTTTTTGGGGGGAAGGAAGGAGCATCCTGTATATAGTCCAACAAATCCTTGCCAACTACCTAAAGGACCCATTCTAGTCCTACTAGAATTCGGTTTAGTCCCTTCCTTGCAAATTAGTTCTACTAAGTTTCCAAGGTGTTGCAAAGTGATCATTCTAATTAATTAATCCTATTAATTAATTCCCAAATCTAGTTCAACTCTGTATAGCGTGTGACCTCATAGGTTCTATCTAGTTGGTAGCAACAATTTGCTAATATGGAGTGGTTTCTAGCAAAACATCCATTCTAGCCAACTAATAGAATAGTCATCCGACAAACCTTGTACAAGTATTGTCTTATCCCTTTGTCTCTATATCCTGATTGGAAACGAGACATACAAGTCACACTCGTATATCCAATCCATAGTTTCTCGATCCATGGGAATAGCCTTATTCGTGCAAATAACATCAATATCCCATATTGATTTATTTGAGTCTGGCCAGACAGTCTATAAGCATTATCCCTCGAGTGGCCTAGGATATTTGCTCCCGTTATGTGGGAGGGACAAATTATATCTACTTCCACTACGATCTCTAAGCTTGCTTCTTATTGTATCCGTTACACGCCTTTATAACTACCCAGTTACGGTGTAGCGTATGACGCTACCAAAATCACAATAATCCACAACTAGAATATCTAGCGACTTCAAGTCTAAGGATGAAAATACCATTGCACCACAAGAAGCACTTGTGACTTAACATAACGTGTATGTAGCCTTATCGGAGATGGGTCAATCCGGTGCGCCATTACCCTTAATGCACACCCATGTGTTGGATCATGATATCTCCATATCAATCTAACCCCATACTAGTCTATAGATGATTGTCCTGTAAATCATTATACTGGACTAGGGATATTTAAGATAAACAAATAAATACAATGAATGGTATAGCCAAAATAAATTCATACTAAACTAGATTGCCTCTAGGGCATCTACTCCAACATGATCATCCTTGTCAAGGCTTTGATATCTATTTTCAAGGCCTTGATACTTGTTTACAAGGTCTTGAAAATGGCTTTTGTTTCCTTCTGAACCTTTCTTGAAAGCAAGTGAGTTCTTAGCTTCTTCTTCTTATTCATGGTTGTTCAGATTCAAGTCTGCAAAACTTTCCCTTAAAGCACCATCATAGCTTTCATCAAAGATAACACGAATACTTTTTTCAACCAGGTTGGTTCTTTTATTATAAACTCTATAAGCCTTGCTAGTAAGAGAGTAACCAAGAAAGATACCATCATTACTTCTTGCATCAAACATACCCGAATTGTCCTTACCATTGTTGTGGACAAAACATGTTCAACCAAAGGGTCTGAAGTATGAAATGTTTGGTTTTCTCCCTTTGAAGAGTTCATAGGGGGTCTTCTTCAAGATAGTTGTGATCAAGCACCTGTTCAAAATGTAATTTGCTGTATTCATAGCATCTGCCCAATAGTTCTTTGGCAACTTGTTTTCTAGAAGCATTGTTCTTGGCATATCTTCCAGAGTGATGTTCTTTCTTTCAACAACTCCATTATGTTTAGGAGTTCTAGGAGCAGAGGAATTTTGAGAGATACCATTCTTAACACAATATAAATAAAATTCTAATTGATCAAATTCTCTACCATGATCACTTATGATTGAAGCAATAGGTAGGTTTTTCAGGGTTTGAAGTTCTCTGCAAAGCTTTGAAAATTCAGAGAGGGCTTCAAATTTTTCTTTTAGAAACATAACCCAAGTAAATCTAGGATAATCATCTACAATCAATAGAATATACCTCTTACTTTTGGAGTTGGAGTCCTCATAGGATTACAAAGATCCATATGAAGTAATTCAATATGTCTAGTAGTACTTACAAATTTTTTTTGCTTGAATGAGCTTCTGGTCTGCTTACCCTGAGCAAAACCTTTGCATACTTCATCATATTTGAAATTGATAGATGGTAATCATATTACCAGATCTTTGGAGATGAACTTGTTCAAGGTATGCAAGCTAATGTGACCAAGCTTTATGTGCCAAAGCTTTGAATCCTCTTTCAAGGCCTTGAGACACTTCAAGATTTTACATGCAACTTTGTTTGTCTGAAAAGCATAAACATTCTTTGATCTAGAGGCTTTGAGAATGCAATTGCCTGATTTCTCATTTTTGCACCACACACTTCTCTTTATCAAAGATAACCTTATTGCCATTGTCACAAAGCTGAGATACACTAAGAAGTTAAATTTCAAGCCATCAACTAGATAAACATCATAAATTGAATTTTCAGAATCTGTACCAACTTTACCAATACCAAGAATGTTGCATTTTCAGATTGCGCTTTCAATTTTGAGAATAGGGATATCTTTCCACTCATGTGTCTTGAGCAAACACTGTCCATAAACCACTTCTGTTCTTTGACATTAGTGACAACCTGCAAACACCAATCACTGCCTTACCCAGCTGTTAGACCAAGTGTGGAATTCGGACTCATACTCATGATCAGCCATGTTGGGTGGTCTGACCCCTTTAGGAACCCAAATCTGTCTGATTTGACCCTTGAGTTGAAATGGGAATGTGTTCCTCATTATGTGAGGGTCTCTTCTTCAGAAAGGACAAGTCATCTTAACATGACCAGTTCATCAACTTCATGTCTCAGATTAACAAGGGAATCACTAAATAGAGAGTTCTCAGTGACTACTTCCTTGACTTGTGTTTTCAAGGCTTTGAAACTGGTATTCCAGGCCTTGAAATCACTGTCAGTTTTCATCTGAGAAATTTCAAGATTTTGATTCAGACAAACAAATTGTAAATTCTCTTTTGCTTGCTCATGAACTTTTTCTTCCAAACACTAATCTCTTTCAGATAGTCCTCTTCATTTAAAAGCATTGTTCTAAGATAATCTGAGAGAGCTTCTTTTGGTTTTGAAATCAAACAGTTTACCATAACCTCAATGTTCTTATCAGACTTTTCATCATGTCTAGCCATGAAGCATAGGTTTGCTTGTTCTTCTTAAGATTCAGAGTCACTTGAGGTATCTGAATTACTCCATGAAGCTATCATAGCTTTCTTTCTCCTGTAATGGTCTTTCTTCTGAAAGTTCTTTCTTTTCTTGTGTGGACAATCTCTGATCAAGTGTCCTGCATCACCACACCCAAAGCAGTTCATGACTTTTGATTTACTTTGTGAAGAAGACTTACCTTTGTAGTCCTTGCTACTGGATGATTTGTGTCTTTCTCTGTTGAAGTCTTTGTTTTCAAAGTTTTTATTCATCTTGAGGATTTTGATAGAGGCTTTGGAAATCAAAGCAAATTGATCTTCATCATCATCCTCAGTTTCAAGGCTTTGAATTTTCTCATTCTATTTGGCATTCACTGCTAAGTTCTTGATACCCTCTGGTAGTTCTCCATTAGTTTTATTCATGGATATTTCATGTGTCAGAAGCTTCCCTTATAGGTCATCAATTTGTAGTGATGATAGATCTTGAGCTTCCTCAATTGCAGTAGTCTTTGGTTCCCATTTTGTCTTTGGTAGAATTATTAAAATCTTCCTCACCTTTTCTTCATTGGAAATATGCTTTCCAAGTGAATCAAGGTTATTGACTATTTCTGTGAACCTTTTGAACATTTCTTTGATTGACACATATGCATTCATCTTGAATAGCTCATATTGTCTGAGATAGATGTTGGTCTTCGTTTGCTTTACTCGACTAGTTCCTTGAAATGTCACCACAAGCTCATCCCAGATCTTTTTGGCAGTCTTACAGCCTGAAATCCTGTTGAATTCATCTGTACTCAAAGCACAATACAATATGTTAATAGCATTGAATTCTTAGAGGATTGTTCTAAGTCAGATGAAGAAACAGAGTCTTCAGATTTGGGAGTTTTCATCCCATATTTCTCTAAATAGAAAGTACGCGGTCCATTCTGAATAATGCTCCAAAAAAAGCTCTTTATCTTGATCAATGATGAACATTTTCATCAGGGCTTTCCAGTAAGCAAAATTATCTCCACAAAATAGAGGAGGTCTGTTGGCAGCTCTTCCCTGTGAGAAACCACCATCACCTGCAGTACTCATGATCACGAGATGGTTAAATCTATACAGTGATACAAGCTCTGATACCAATTGAAAGGGGAGTATGCATGTAGAAATGCAGTACAGATACTCTAGAAGGGGGGGGGGGGTTGTATAGAGTATGCCAACTTTTTGAAAAACATGTAAAGGAGAAGAGTTTATGTGAAGATCAATGAAGTTCAAGGCCTTGAAAATAGTTTTAAGCCTTTAGATTGAAATAGTGTTTGAAAAAAGACAGACAAGTCCTTTTCAAGGCCTTGAAAAGAGTTTCAAACCCTTGAAAACGGACTGGTTTGAATGCTGCAAAAACTAAGTATGCAAATAAAACTGTAAATGCAAGAGACACATAATTTATACATTTCAGTTCATACATCTCTACCTCAGTGATCTTCTCCCTGTAGGATTTTCAATACAATTCTTATTAATGAAAAGCTAAGCCCTAGATCTCAAGCACAGAGACATACCTTAATCTGTTACAGCTTGTGGTTCTCTCTACCCTATCTAGTACCTGCTCTAGCTAAATGATTGAATAATTCTCTATTTTTCACTTTGAACAATCCTTGAGAATGAGAGCTATAAGTAGTATAAGAATGATCTAGAAATAAAGTACAAGTAAGAAGAACACTGGAATTGTAAAAAACTGCGGTGAAGAATGCAGTGATCTTCTGTGAGATGGATTGTGAGAATGATATGCTTCTTTGATGCTTGTCAATCCTGAAATGTGTCTCTCTCTTTTTGCATGTTGAGTGTTGTTTTTTGTTGCTTCAAGACAAGCTCTATTTATAAAGCTCAGATGCTCTGCAAATCTTCCCAGATTTTCAGCAACAAACTTCCAGTTTTGTAGGCAACAACTTTGACTCTTTTAAGAGCCTTGTCCAACGGATAGTTTATCATAATATTCTGAGACATTGTTCTGATCTTGTCTTTAAACAGATTGGGAAGCTTTCAAGAGTGTCTTATTGATCACAGAATCACATTCTCTCCAAGTTTCCTTTCCTGCAAAAACCAGATTAGGAAACCAATCTTGCAAACTCGGAAATAATATATCCCTGTAAAACTGAGTCAAACAGATGGATTAGTGTTGAATGTATCAAAATAGTTTCTCTTTCATCATCAAATAATAACATATCAAGCACAGGGGTGTGAGAGGTAGAATCATATCAGAAGAGTTCAGAAAAACTCCCCCTAAGTATATGCATACAGACCAGACAGTTTCAAGGCTTTGAATCCTGTTTCAAGGCCTTGAAATAACTCTGTTTCAAGTCTTTGAAAACTGGTTCAAGGCCTTGAAATAGCTCCTCTGAAACTTGTGAACTTACACATTCGTATCTTACTTGCTATTGCAGCTTATCACGATTATGAAATTTGGCAGATGGATGTCAAAACAGTGTTTCTGTATGGAAACCTCCTAGAGTATGTTTACATGACACATCCACAGGGTTTTTCAGGATCCAGAGCATGCCCATAAGGTATGTAAGTTGCAGCGATCCATTTATTAGTTGAAGCAAGCTTCTAGGATTTGGAATCGACATTTTGATGACACTGTCAAACAGTTTGGCTTCATCAAGAGAAAAGATGAACCTTGTGTTTACAAGATGGTTAGTGGGAGACCTATTGTGTTTCCGGTCTTGTATGTTGATGACATACGACTCATTGGAAGCGACATTCCTACCTTGTAATATGTTAATAATTGGCTAGGAAAGTGTTTCTCAATAAAGGACTTAGGGGATGCAGCTTATATACTTGGTATCAAGATCTATAGGGATAGATCTAGGAAGCTGCTCGACCTAATCCAAAGTACATATGTAAACAAGGTGTTGAAACGGTTCAACATGCAAGACTCCAAGAGGGGATTCTTGCTCATGTCACATGGAGTCACCCTTTCTAAGGCTTACTGTCCTACGAATGAGATTGAGAAGGACCCCATTAGTAGGGTTCCCTATGCGTTGGCCATAGGATCCATCATGTAAGCCATGTTATGTACTAGACCAGATGTTTCATACGCGTCAAGTATGGGAAGTAGAAATCAATCCAATCCGGGTGAGAGTCACTCGATAGCTGTCAATAACATCCTTAAGTACTTGAGAAGAACAAAGGATGCGTTCTTGATATATGGAGGGGAGGAAGAGCTACGTGTTAGGGGTTACACTGAAGCAAGCTTCGAAACTGACAGAGATGATTTCGGATCACAGTCGGGATTTGTGTTTTGCCCAAATGGAGGAGCTGTGAACAGGAAAATGTCCAAGCAAGAGACGGTTGGTGATTCTACAACTGGGGCTGAGTACATTGCTGCGAATGGTGCATCAAAGGGGGATGTTTGGATTAGGAAGTTCAATACTGAGCTTAATGTGGTTCCTAGCATTGTGGATCCAGTTGAGTTGTTTTGTGACAACAATGGGGTGATCGCACAATCCAAGGAACCCAGGTCACACCAGAAATCCAAGTACGTACTCATGAAATTCCATATTTTTTGTGAGATAATCTATAGAAGAGATGTGAAGATATGCAAGATTACTACAAATGATAATCTATGATATCCACTTACAAGGCCGCTTGTTCAGCGAAAGCATGATGAAAACTATATATATTGGCATACGATATGCACCAGATTGACTCCAGTGCAAGCTGGAGACTTTTGAAATATATGTCCTAGAGACAATCTTGTTTAGTATGAACATTATTTTGGCCAGAATAATCATTCTTATTTATAGAGATATTTAATATAATGAAGTCCTTAGATTACAAATTGTTGTTTATCATAAACATCCCCACTCGTTTATATTGATTAACAGGACGATCAACTATAGACTAGTAGTATCTGGGTAGATTGATATGGGGATATAAGGTCTAGCACCTGGGTATGCATTAGGGGTAATGGATACTAGAATGACCCACCACAAGAAGGCTACATTAATTATGTTAAAGTCACTTCTCGTTGTGACAACGGTATTGTTGTCCTTAGACTTGAAGTCACTAGATTCTCTAGTTGTGGAATATTGTATTTTGATATCGTAAAACACTACACCGTGACTGGGTAGCAATAAAGGAATTTATCGGACATAATAGGAAACAAGCTTAGAGGTGGTAGTGATGTAGAGAGGTTTTCCCTCCCACATAGAGAGAAAATATCCACGACCACTTGAGGGGTAGTGCTTATAGAATGTCTGGCCACTCTCAGATAAATCAATATATCATAGTAATGTTATCTGCATGGATAAGACTATTCCCATGATCGAGAAACTATGGATTGGATATACGAGTGTGACTTGTATGTCTCATGTCCAATCCGGATACGGAGACAAATGGATAATACGGTAACATTGGTCACAAGGTTTGTCGGATCACTGAATATTTCTATTAGTTGGCTTGCATAGCTGTATTGCTAGATACCGCTCTTTGTTAGTAACTGTTACTACCAACTAAGTAGAAACCTATGGGGTCACAAAACCTATGGATTAAACCGGACTTTGGAATTAGTGTGTATGACTAATTAAATATAAGGATCAATACACAACAACATGCAATCATAGTAGGACTAATTTGCAAGGTGGACTAATCCGGTTGTGGACATGATTAGTATCGGGGCTAGTATGAAGTTTATAAGGAGTTATGAACTATATAAGGTCACTCATAACTTATTTTCTCATAAGTTGCATTCATTATTCAGTGAGAGAACAAAGAAAGGAGAGAGAGAGACTTAGGGCCGAAACCATAAGCCCCCCCCCTCCTTACCCGTTGGCTACCAAGAGGCGCGGCCCTCTTGGTCCTCGTTGTGCGTGATCTTCTTCTTCCTCCTTCTTGGTGTGAGCTATCACATAGACGCACGGAGGATCCGGAGCAATCCTAGTTGTGGATATTCATAGACACGTGGATGCTATTCGACGTAAATTTATAAACTCTGACAAACAAGGTACACGATTCTTATATCCCTTACCGTCGTTATGTTGCATGGTGTGCAGTTCATGGAGGCTTGAACGGAAAATATTTATGGTTATTCCGTTGTGCAATCCGTATCAAACCCTACACTGATGCCACGATCCTTACTCTCCGGATCCTTGAAAACGCTCTCTGATTTCAACCTCTCCGAAAAAGAAGTTCACACCATCGAACAAATCAGAATTAAACAGAAGGTTATTTTTTGAAAGAGAGAAATCTAAAACCTTAATCTGATTTCGAAGAGAGAGAGGGGGGACGTGGGTTTGTGATTGTGGATGTTTTCCTCGAGAGAGGGATGGTGAGTATTTTGAAAATACATGATCTTCCCCATCAACAAATTTTTGGGATTTCTAACCATAAGTGGGTGAGATCTAGGCCTGGGGATGAACTAATCTAAAGGCTGAAATGACATTTTAAAGTCAACCATTCTCTTTTCTAATATAGACTAGGTGATTGCCCGTTCCTGAGGGCACTACCCCATAAAACACTATGAACTTTTCACTAATTGTAATGTCATCAAGCAAAATAAGTACTTCATCCACAAACACGGGTAGAAAGATAAAAAAAACACATAGGTGTATTAAATAATTAGGAAAAAGGGAAGATAGTAGTGAATCTTATTTTCGGAAAATATGGAAGTTACAAAACTAATTTCTATTAATATCACTAATAAAAACTAAAATATTCATTTCTGGGTATATAGTCAAAATCACTAATAATACATCAGTGGATAGAATAGAGAGAAAAAGTGAGAATTGGAGATAGTAGAACCGGGCAACATGAGGAGAAAGAAGAGGTGACGATGGAAGAAGAGGACACCGCCATCACACAAAACCAAGCAACGAGGTCGAAGCCCTTGGTGGCCGCCGGGTAAGGGGGCGGCACCTCCTTGGTGCTCTCTCCTTGCTCGGTTATTTCACTCAATGACAACTCTAGTGAAATAATGGATCTAGGACAACCCTTTTATAGATAATAACTCCTTATTATCTACAAACTTGCCCCGGTACTATCCTCTGTATACACTAATTATTCCACTTTGCGACTTAGTCCAACTAACTTCGCACGTGGTTGCGTTTTGATACTTTATCCATATAATTGTTCATTAGTCCTACTAATTAACATCTATATCATGTTTAATCCTTTTGGTGTGTGATCCCTGTAGGTTTGTATTAAATTGGCAGTAACAATAACAAATATTGAGCGGTGTCTACCAACACATCGATGCCACCCAACGAATAGTAATAATTAGTCATCCGACAAACCTTGTGCCCAATGTTACCGTGTTGTATATTTCCCTTTGTCTCTATATCCGGATTGGATACGAGACATAAATGTCACACTCGTATATCCGAATCCATAGTTTCTCGATCCTATAAATAAGCTTATCTCTACAAATAACATCAATATCACATATTGATTTATCTGAGTCTAGCAAGTCATTCCATAAACACTAACCGCGAGTGGCCGTGTATATTTTAATTGTGTGGAAGGGAAAAATTCGCTCTACGTCACTACCATCTCTCAGCTTGCTTCCTATCATGTCCGATTATCGCCTTTATCGTTACCTAGTTACGGTGTAACGTTTTGATGATATCAAAACATGATATGTCACAACTAGAGTATCTTGTGACTTCAAATCGAAGGACTACAACACCATTGTCATTACGAGAAGTACTTGTGACATTTACATAATTAATATGTAGCCTTCTCGTGGTGGTTCAATCCAGTATGACATTACTCCTAATGCATACCAATGTGTTAGACTTGATATCTCCATATCAATCTATTCACATACTAGTCTCCATGCATAACATCGTCAAATTAATCAATAAAATAGACTAGGGATATTTGAGACAAATAACAATTCTAATCTAAGGACTTCATTATATTAAATATCTCCATAAATAATAAATGAGTGTTCTAGCCAAAACATTGTTCATACTAAAATAAGATTGCCTCAAGGGGATTTACTCCAACAGTCTCCCACTTGCACTAGAACCAATGGTGCATCTTGTATGCCTATAGATATAGTGTTCCATTCATGCTTTTTCTTAACTAATGGATTCGTAAGTGGATCTCAATAATTATGATCTGTTGGAATCTTGCATTTCTTCACATCTCTTCTTTCGATGATTTATCGAATGACACGGAGACTCCAAAGTACGTGCTTGGATTCTTGGTGCAACATGGTTTCCTTAGATTGTGCGATCGCCTAAGTGTTGTCACAGTACAACGCAATGGGATCCACTATGCTAGGAACCATACCTAGAACAGAGATGAATTTCTTAATAAAAAAAACTTCCTTTGCTACGCGAGCCGTGGAAATGTACTCATCTTCAGTTGTAGAATCAACAATTGTCTCTTGCTTGGAAATCTTCCAACTCACGACTCATCTATTTAGGAAAAACACATAACCCGACTGAGATCTGTAACTATCTTTGTCGGTTTGGAAGCTCGCGTCAGTTTAACCTATTACACTGAGTTTTTCTTCCCCATGCATATATCAAGAATGCATCATTAGTTCTTCTTACATACTTAAGGATATTCTTGATAGCAATCCAGTTACTCTCACCCGGATTGGACTGTATCTGCTTTCCATACTCAACGCGTATGACACATCAGGTCTAATACATAACACGACGTACATGATAGCTCCAATGGCCGACGCGTATGGAATCTTACTCATACGGTCCTTCTCAATCTAATTGTAAGGAAATTCAGGCTTCGTAAGGGTGACTCCATGCGATATGGGCAAGAATCCTTTCTTCGATTCTTGCATGTTGAAATGTTTCAACACCTTATCTATCTATGTACTTTTACTTAGGTCGAGCATCTTCCAAGATCTATCCCTATAGATCTTGAGATCAAGTACATAAACTGCATCTCCTAAGTTTTTCATTCAGAAACGCTTCCTCACCAATCTTTAACATATTTCAAGGTAGGGACATCATTTCCAATGAGTAGTATGTCATCCACATACAACACCAGAAACACAACAGAGCTCCCACTAACCTTCTTTTACACACAAGGTTCATCTTCATTCTTGATGAATCCAAACTCTTTGACTGCATCATCAAACGTAGATTCCAACGCCTAAAAGCTTGATTCAATCCATTAATGGATCACTGCAACTTACATAATTTTTATACATGCTCTAGATCTCAATACCCTCTGACTGTGGCATGTTCACATCCTCAAAGAGGTTTCCATACTTAAATGAGGTTTTGACATCCATCTGCCAAATCTCATAGTCGTGATAACATGCAATAGCAAGTAAGATACGAATGGATTTGGTCATCGCGACTGGGGATAAGGTTTCATCATAGTCAATACCATGAATATGTATTAATCCTTTTTCCACTAAGCGGTCCTTGTAGGAAATAACATTTCCATCCATGTCGGTCTTCTTCTTGAATACCCACTTCACCCTATGGGTCGAGCCCCTTTAGGTGGTTCCACCAAAGTATATACTTTGTTGGTATACATGGATTCCATTTCGGATCTCATGGCCTCAAGCCATTTCATAGAGTCCAACCCCTTTACGGCCTCTCCATAGGTAGTAGGCTCATCATCAATGAGTAGTACGTCACCGGGCTCAGTCAGGAGAATTTCATACCTCTCTGGTTCCCGACTTACCCTACTCAACCTACGAAGCTCTTGTGTTACTTGAGCAGGTTGCTCCACAACAGCTTGTGATTAATGCTCATGTTCCATTCGAGGATTAGTTTTTTGTGGTTCTTGAACTTCTTCAAGTTATACAGCCATCCCGCAGGCTTCTTTAGAGAAAAATTCTCTTTCTAGAAACGCACCGATCCAAGCAAAAAAACCCTTTGTTCTCGGTTGGATTGTAGAAATAATATCCTTTCGTTTCCTTAGGATATCCTGCAAACTTACACATATCCGAATTGGGTACGAGCTTTTCTGATTGTAAGCACTTTAAATAGACTTCGCAGCCCCAAATCTTCATAAATGACACTATGGGATTCATCCGAGTCCATATCTCATATGATGTCTTCATGACTAATTTGGATAGAACACAGTTAATGGTAAAAGCTGCAGTTAATAAAGTGTCTCCCCAAAATGATATTGGAAGATCTGTTTGGCACATCATAGATTGAACCATGTCCAATAGTGTTCGATTTCTTCTCTCATGCACACCATTCCATTTTGGCGTTCCAGGTGGAGTGAGTTGGGGCAAGATCCAACACTCTCTAAGATAGTCATTAATCTCTTGGCCTAATTATTCATTTTCACGATCCGATCGTAGAGACTTAATACTCTTTCCAAGTTGCTTAAGTACTTTCGTTGAACTTCTCAATGGATTCAGGTTTGTTCTTCATAAGATACACAAATCCATATCTACTGAAGTCATCAATAATGTAATGAAGTAAGAAAACCACCTCAGGAGGGTGTGGCAAATGGTCCACAGAGATAAGTGTGTATGAGTGGCAATAGCTCACTAGTCCTCTCACCTTCTTATTGAAAGGGGAAGTAGTCTTTTTCACAATAACCAAGATTCATATGATTCATAATCAAATGAGTCTAGAAATCCATCCTTATGAAGTCTAGAAATGTGTTTCTCGTTTATATGCCATAAACGACAGCCATAGATAAGTTGGATTTAAATCATTAGTTTTAATCCTATTGGTATTTATGTTATAAACGGAATTATCAAGATCAAGGATATATAATCCATTATACAAAAAAGCATTACAATAATGCATACAATCAAAATAAATGGAGCAACATTTTTCCTTTATTGTGACAGAATAACCTTTCTTGTTCAAACAAGAAATAGAAATAATGTTCCTACTCATAGCAGGGACACAATTGTCTAATTCTAAGATAAGTGCAAAAGGTAAAGAAAACTCATAAACGCCTATGGCTAATGCAGCAACTCTTGCTCCATTCCAAACGCGCAAGTCTCTCTCCCCTATAGCAAGCCGTTTACTTCGGTTTAGATCCCGCACATTCAACAAATGGGAGATCTGCATCAAGTATCTAATACCCAAGATAAAGAGACAGAAAAATTGACATCTATAAAAAAAGTACCTAGTGGTTGTCGAATCACTATTCCAAGCCTTTTATATTCCAGATATTATGGGCAGTTCTTTTTCTAGTGGCCTGTCTGACCACATAGTGACATACGCCCTTAGAGACGCCACCAACATGATTTAAGGCAGCTTCCTTGGGTTTTGAAACTGCCTTACTCTTGCCTTTTATTGACCATCATTATGGCCAAGCCTTTTCCTTTATTAATGCTGTGTTCAGCGGTCCTCAACATATTGAGCAGGTCTGGAAGAGTTTAGTTGATCTCATTCATAATGTAGTTCATGATCAATATCCAACACTTGGCCGAATGGGAAGCCTAACCTATCGAAATCCTCCATGTACCCGATCATATGGAGTATATGAGGCCCAACCGGGTTCCCGTCTGGCAAACCGCACTTAAACAGTGCTTTAGATACTTCATACTGCTCATGCCTTGATTGCTCATAAAAGAGCTGTCTCAAATGTATGATTATATCATACACCTCCATGTTCTCATGTTGCTTCTAAATCTTAGGGTTCATGGTGAAAATTATAAGGTAAGTCACATCAGTAGAGTCATCTACGAGCTTCTGATGTGCCTTCCTTGCAGCAAAAGTAGCATCAACTGCTGCTGCCTCTAGAACATGTTCCTCTAATATGTACAACTTCTTTTCTTGCTTCAAAACAATTCAAAATTTTCTGTACTAGTCTAGGAAATTGATTCCACACAGCTTGTCCTTCTCAAGGATAGAACACAATGATGGAGTCGATGTTTGATTGTTTTCAGTTGGAATTCTACAAAATGAGAAATATACAAGTTTAGTATTTGTGAACAATAAAATACATTTAATAATGTCTAGATTATTAAATATAGCTCCCACTATTTTTTTGGATTAATAGCCCTCACCATTAATACTGAAAATATCATATACTTTCTAGTGGGCCGAGATCCACATTTCACCTCCTCTTGCGCTTGGTTTGGCAAGTCATCCAAAAGTTAGTTATTTAGGTAGGAACATCTTCAAATTTCATCATATGCAAATCTTGGTTAAATTGGATAAATAACTCTTTTTGATTAATCTAGTAGATAATCCCAATTGCCTTGCCTTTAAGCTTTCAATATATTGAAGTAGCTCAGTTTCGTTTAACCTCTTACTTCAACAATCTCACATTACTAGCTTGTGCTGTTGCGCCATATCTAAAGAATCAAGTCGCCTTACTTTGGCAAGCCTGAATTTTGATACTTCCTGATTATGACGAATGTTAAGCAATAGAAGGCAAAACACAGTTTTTAGCGTTGTGAGATTTCCTCGTCAATTTTAATTTTTTTATCATATAAACTGATCTACTTATTTCGATTGGGCAATCTCAAATAAAAGATACAACTGTTTAATAATTATCTTGTTATGTTTTGCATGCATCCACCATACATCAATAATAAATAAATAAATAAATAAATAAATAAATAAATAAATAAATAAATAAATAAACGTGTTATGGATGTAGCCCCCAAAAATTAAGATATTACCAAGCCAATGAGAATATCTATAAGCCCTAAAGGGACAAGCTCATGTCCATGTGCCTCCACCTTTAGTCCATGCGTCCTAGCTTGTGGGTCTTCATCTTTGTGTGGTTTCTTTAGTCTTTTATCTTCTTCATGCATTGGCTATATTCTATCTATCTAATTCTAGGTAGCATCTACAAAATAAATAGATAAACCTCACAGGCGAAGGAGAAGACGAAAAGCAGGCCGTAAAATTAATTACATTAACTACATCAGAACCAAACAAAAACAAACCACAAAATTAAACATCCAGAACTGAAGCCACATCAAACCACAATGCGATAAAACACGTAAACAGTTAAAATCCAATTTTATTGCGCTTGGTCAATTTAATTAAATTTGATATTTCTATGGTCAAAACAGTCAAACGGTCGCGCCAATCTAATTGGCCAAACTCGTTTGGACTAGCCGAGGCGATAAAACCGGTACAACCATCCCCGCACAGTCAAACCGGCGGCTGGGCGAGTCGGTAGGTCAGTCGGCCTCGCTCCACGCGCCAAGGATGGGGGACCAGCCCATGGCCGAATCCCATAGGGTTAGTTTCCAAAAAAATTTCCCTTCCTTGCGTGAATATTCCCTATTGTAGGATAAAATGTTTTTTTCCCAATTGTGCCCAAACCCTAACTTTTCAAATCACCAAAACATAAATCTTGTGTGTACGAAATCAGTCAATCTTTATACGATATGTAAAATTATCTTATATCCTATTGAATCATATTCAAATCTTATCATTATACGAATATCATTTTTTTTCCAAAATTTAACGATACAGTGTAAAACTGATAAAGCAGGTAACACATAAATCACATTATGCGCTACAACCTGTGGCTCGAATACCACTTTAGGGTTTTGATGCAGGATGCACAACGGAAATACAATAAAAAATTCCTGATCAAATCTCTCCATGAATCACAGGTTAAGCCATCATACGTGATAAAGCAGACAATATATACCTTGTGACTTTGTGTGATCACAACGAAAAATAGTGTCCTCGTCTCTACGGTATCCGCACATTGGGATTGGAAACTGGGATCTCATTCGCGCCTTGTGCTAGCTGTGTCAAAGGAGGAATCATGCAATCACGCTAAACATCGCAACGGGGTCGAAGCCCTTGGTGGCCGACGGGTTGAGGCCGATTAGTAGGGGGCGACACCTCCTTGGTATTCTCTCATTGCTCTGTTATTTCACTCAATGACAACTCTAGGGAAATAACAGATTTATGAATCCCCGTTTATAGATAATAACTCCTTATTATCAACAAACTTGGCCCAATACTAATCCTATCCATACACAGATTAGTCCACTTTGCAACTTAATCCAACTAACTTTGCATGTGGTTGCATTTTCATCCTTGATCCATATAATTGTTAACTAGTCCTACTAATTAATCTATATCCACTTAAATCCTTTTCGTGTGTGACCCTGTAGGTTTCTATTAAGTTGGCAGTAACAACTAAAAGCATTAAGCGGTGTCTAGCAACACATCAATGCTACCCATATAATAGAAATAGTCACTGATCTGACAAACCTTATGCCCAACGTTACCGTGTTGTATACGTCCCTTTGTCTCTCTATCCAGATTGGACACGAGACATGATTGTCACACTCGTGTATCCAATCCAAAGTTTCTCGGTTCTGGGAATAGGCTTATCTATACAGATAACATCACTATCACATATTGATTTATTTGATTTTGGCCAGACATTCCATAAGCACTAACCCCCGAGTGGTCATGGATATTTTCTCCTATTATGTGGAAGGGACAAATCATATATACATCATCACCATATCTTATCTTGCTTCCTATCATGTGTGATTACCGCCTTTATAGTTACCCAGTTACGGTGAAATGTTTGATGAGATCAAAACATGATATTTCACAACTACAGTATCTAGTGACTTGATTGTTGAGGACTACGACACCATTGTCACTACGAGAAACACTTGTGACATTTAAATTTTTTTTATTTAGCATTCTCGTGGTGGGTCAATCCAGTATGCCATTACTCCTAATGCATACCCATGTGTTAGACTTGATATCTCCATACAGATCTACCAACATACTAGTCTCCATACGTAGTGATCGTCCTATTAATCACTATAATAGACCAGGGATATTTAAGAGAGAAAAATTTGTAATCCAAGGACTTCGTTATATTAAATATCTCTATAAATAATAAATGAATATTCTTGTCAAAACATTGTTCATAATAAAATAATATTGCCTCTAGGGCATCTACTCCAACACCTATCCACGTCTTTCTTTTTCTCTGTGGTGGCCATGGACGTGGTCCAGATGGACGGCAAAGTAAAGTTTCGACCACCCCGAACGAACCAGGTGGAGCAGGTATCAGACCCCTTTCTTTTCTTATTTGTCTTTCTTTATTTTCCTCTCTCTAAACCTGCTTCTATTTTGCAGAAATGGGGAGGAAATCAAGGCGGAAGTGGCGATTCGATCTCCGTTCTTCTTCTCTGTCTCTCATCTTCTCTTCTTCATATTCTCCATCTCTTCTGCTGATTATTCCTTCTCGAAGTAATTTTTTTATATCTATTTGTATAATGATTTAGATATGTTTTCTGTATGATACCTACTCTTCTGTTGTTTGTTGTTGATGGTTGTGGCTGTTGATTTCTGCAAACAAAGGGTTCTTGTGGTCTACCTTTAATAGGAAGATTTAATTCTTGGAGTTAAGGTGACTCGTATGTCAAATACTTTTGTTCTATCTCAGTCACACTATGTTGAAAAATTGCTCAAGAAATGATGTTGATATGGTTTAAACTCCTTATGATCCGGGAAAACATCTAAAGAACAATAGACGAACTAGTGTGTCTCGATCAGCATATGCTAAAATTATTGGAAGTGTCATATGATCTGAGAAGATTGAGCAGGTACGCACATAATCCAAGTAGAGAGTATTGGATCGCACTAAACAGATTACTAAGATACCTAAAGGATTACTTAAACCTTGGTCTCCATTATTGTTGTTACCAGCTGTGGTGGAAAGTTATTGTGATGCTAACTGGGTTACAAAATATGATGAAACCAACTCTACTACTGGTTACGTGTTCATCGTTGGTGGAGGTGCACTATCGTGGAAATCCTCTAACCAGTCTTAAAGCTGCCTCCACTATGGAATCAGAATTTATTCCTTTGGAATTGGAAGGTAATGAGGCCGAGTGGCTAAGGAACCTATTGGCAGACATTTTCATTGTGGGAATGGCAGTTTTATCAAAATCCTTGCATTGTGGTTCACTGGCTGTCATAGCTCGAGCGAAGAACAAGACGTACAGTAGAAAGAAAAGACATATCCATTTGTAGCACATCATTGTACGCATCTCAGTGAACAATGTTGTCATTGCCCTAAACTTCGTCAGGTGAGAAAACAAATTGGCAGATCCTTTGATGAAGTGGCTAGGAAGGAAGATAATTGCTGATGCATCGAGAGGGATGGGAATTAAGCCCGTAGAGTAAGGTTCCCATGATGGCAACCCAACCTGCATGAATGGAGATCCCAGGGAACAGGTTGAATGGGTAACAACAATTCATGAAGAAACTCTAGTAAAACACTGTATTCTGTATGTGCCCCCATGTGGTGTAAATAAGCTTTTATTGCAAAATAACTAAGGATGAGCACTATGCTCTTAATGAACTCATAGCCCTTATGGGTGTTGTGTTGTAGCAACACTTGATGGGCTCACCTATGTGAGTTAAGGGGTAGGGCCGCCCCCTATGAGAGTTGGGGCTAACTCTCTAGAGCGCTCATGAATATCCAGGTAGGGCGCATGGTCTATAGGCGCCAAATGGAGAACTCGTCATAGCGCATTCGGAGGTGTGTGAGCAGGACCTCAGATCTACTCAAGGGCGATGGTTCATGACTCTGTTGAACTTCACCACAAGTGGGACAAGCGTTGCTGTCACTAAGTGTGGATTCAAGTCCACAAGACATCGACATCACTGCCATCTCGGGAATAGACTCAAGAGCACATTTTTTTCTTCCTTATCTCTATATTTGAATCATGCGGGGATTGTTAAAAATGCTTCCAAAATATCATTGATATTTTTCTCCCACATTGCAATGTTGCCATATTGTTCACTTGGGACGCGAGCGCGACGTGACAAAATTAGCATGAAACTTCTTTTTCAAAAAAAACATTAATCCACCATTGATTTGATTGCATACTTAATTTCATACCATATCTCGAAAAAAAAGAAATTAACGCATGATTTTGGAGGAGGATTAATTCTCTCTTAAATTCTTCATTAATTGGAGTAACTTTTTCAAAAATTAATTCTTTTCTATCACAATATAAACAAAATTCCTCCATTAGAATGATTCATTCTATTTTTCTTATTCTTCTCTTCACATTTTCACTGCTTTTGAGTAAAAGCTATGGAGGAGTTCATACTTCAGTTCGGGTGAGTGCACTCCAACTGAAGCAAGTCGTTGAATCTTGAAGGACGGACGCCTCAATATAAGCACCAAAGAGAGAGTCCAAGTGGGGGCAATCACCAAAATGACAAAAATGTTGTAAGAATCAATGTACAATCAAATTGAAATGCATATTTGGCGCTGGTTTTGCCAAATTTAACTTTGTTGATTTTTGCGGGATATAGGACTAGCTTCATCAAAATATCATTTCTTCTTTATGCCATTCTTTCTTTGTTAGGTAATGGTTGTGTTTTGTTGAGAACCGCTCAACTGGTGGTCACTGGTCAGCCCATCTACAATAGTAATGATTGTTATTTATGGTGTGGTACCATCTCCAACGGTTTTCTTGGAAACCAAACGAACGAAGTATGGAATATTTTTTCCAATATAGCTAATATAACAGCACATTAACTATTTAATACAACCCAATTGATGTTTGAAAGACCACAGTTCTCGTGAAATACGTTGATATAGTGAACGCGCGCCATATATACCAAACACTGCTACAAAGATTTTTCTTTTTTTTTGGAGAAAAGCGAAAAAAGAAAAAGAGAAGCTACCAAGATAGTTTGTACTATTAACTCAAATAAGTTCTCCGTTATAGTTACTAGTCGTTAACGCGCGACTTCACGGTAATTCAAAGTAAACATGGATATTGACCGTCACGCACCATTGAAAATAATACAAATCAGTTTCTTTTAAATTGTGGATTCATACCACTATTTTATTTGAATATTATGGTGATAAGGAACAAGACATAACTCTTCAATTATTATTATTTTGTATTAACCATATGTTTTCTTTTCGATTTAAGTGATTGTAACAGAATATATTTATACATTTTTCTTGTTAGTTGATGAAAATAATATTCTTTTATCCGTAAGAAATAAGTTACTCCAGAATACTTCGTTAATATAGCTTTTTTTAGAAAAATAGTAGTCCATGTCAAAGGATTTACTAATTTTTCTTTCTAAATAACCCATGTATTGCTTAAAAAAATAATATAGTAATGATTTTTAACGATAAAAATTGAACAGACATGCATAGAAAAAAAAAACTAATTTGGATACTGCTAGTTCAGAACCTCTTTGGTGTCAGTATGTTGATATATACAAAGAAGGATCTTTAATTCCTTGATGATGAAAGCAGGAAACACAAGTGTCAATGTTTTAAAGCTTTGAAACATTGTGGTTACCTTATATTCCCTTAACTGTTAAATATTTTGCATGTAACACCCCCAAATGGCCCAAGCCGGAGACCCGGGGATGTCACTCCGTACCCGAGAGGAGCCCGGATACAAGGAGATTTTATAACATGGTTCGCAAGCACAAAACATCCACAATAATAATTAAATCCAATTGAAAATATTGCATTATTAAAAATCAAACATCCTAGCCACAAACCGGCATAACAAACTAAAGTGTTTAAATTACTATAGAATTCAAATTCAAATGAAATACTACTTCTATTATTCCATGTGATGCGCGTCCCCTTCTACGCCAGATAACCATCTTCTAAACCTGTGGTGCGGAATGAAAAAGAAACACCACAGTACAAAATCAGCATGAAATACTGGTAAATAAACATCCAAACATGTAAAACGATGATGAGGTAGTTATAAAACAATGACTCATTTGTAAGTAAGAGTTTTTCACAAACACAGCGGTAATAAAGTTGACTCTTGTATTAAAACATAAGAGTTCCCAATTCCAAATCATTTTCAACCAATTTCCATAATCATTAGGAAAATCCAAAATCCATCGTTAACTTCTTTCCGTTAACAAAACCCAAAATCCATTATTACTTTGTTGTGACGGGGGAAACCAACCAACCACTTCGCAAGCATCCAAGACCTTAAGTGTCGACACCCCCTTACAGACTTCTTGCGGCCAGAAGAGTGAGTACAAGGAGCTATCCGGGGACTTGCAACCGGATTAAGATAAAAATAAATTGAAACGGAAGACCGAGATCAAACCGTCCAATGCCAATGGAAACCATACCACAATAATCATAAATTTCCCCGCACAACTATTCCACTTTACGTATTAATGCATTATCATTATCATGGTGATATTTCCAAGAAAAACATTTATCAAGTAGAAATCACATATTGCATGTCACATCACATAAACACATTTTGAGACGTAAAGAAACACAAGAATTCGTTTTGACACGAAAGAGATAAGCACACTAGGCTTGGCACATTTACTTACCTTTAATCTCAAGCAAAGCAAATCACTTCCTAGTAATACTCGACGTGTCCTTCGTCAACGAAATTGTCGCCTACAAATTAAATAGTATCCTAATCAACACATTGCACACGAAGTCCTATATGTAAATGAAATAAATCTCTTACTAACTCTCCCCAACCTTTACTAAGGCGAACAACCTCTTTTATAGAAAAATACACTTTATAGAATTAACGTTTATTATTGTAAAACATAGCTATAGTTATAAAAATATAATTTATAAGATTGAATAAAAATATCATTTTTATTATATAGAGTAGAGAAGCATATTATTTTACCTCAAAAACACCTTTAATTCAAATAGTAGTTTCTCCCAACCAAACAAGCCTTAGTAGAGAATATAAGTTATAAACTAACTAAATTTATTTAAAAGAAATAACAAATTTATTTGAGGAAAATAGCTTATTCTAATTTGTTATAAACTTATAAAAATAAATTAGAAATATATATTTTATCACCCTCATATTATATTTTTATTTTTGAGTAAAGATGAGTACCAAAAAGATCATTCTAAGCTTGTGCAAAAAGAATTGTCCCTTATGGGGTTTGAACCCATGACCTTCTTCTCAAACCTCACCAAAGCTTTAAGTGTTAGCTTTTAACCACTGGGCCAACAGCCCACTTGTTCTCTCATTCTTCACATTTCTTACTATTAACTAACTAACAAAATTAAATAATGATAAAAATAAACAAATCACAGAACTCAGAACAGAGGGGGAGCAGCGGGTTTTACCCGATGGAGGAGACGAGACAACGCCGGGACGAGCGGCGGTGGCGAACGGTGGCAGAGACGACGCCGGCGGCGAGGGCGGTGGTCGACGGCGCGGACGGCAGCGGCGGGGAGGCGAGGTAGCGGCGGCGTCGGCTTGCCTTCGCCGGGCCTGGTTCGCCTCGTCGGACTCGGGTTCCGGCTGGGTTTGCTCGGCGTCGTACGGAGCAGAGAGAGAGCGAGATTGAGAGAGGAAGATTGAGTATTTCGTGGGTTTATATAGCCTTGGGGTTGAGGAATCCGGCGAGGATTAGGAATCTTCTCCGGGTTGATTTTGATTTTGAATCGGACCACAAAATTGGGTGAAATTGGTGACTTGAAGCTAAAGATTCGATCTTTGTCGAAGTAGGAGTGAATTGGGACTGAATTTGATGAGTTTGGTGGCCGAATTGGTGTTGGTGGTGATGTAGGCGGCGAAATCGCCGGTCAAAATCTCCTGCTAGTTGCAGGAGATGAAGAAGATAACAATTTTGGCGAAAAGACACTTTCACCCCCCTACGTTTATGTATAAAGCAACTACCACCCTTTTAATTTAAAGAAAGACACTATATAAGTTATAGGAAAATACATAAAAGCACCTAGGTAGTTTATAACAACAAAAATTAACTTTTAAATAATAATAACTATTACCCAAACTTATACTAATATTATTTTAACACCCAATACTATTTAAAATACTCGTTTTAACATACTAACACTTAATATTATATAAAATACACTTAATACTATATAAAATACACATAATACCCGTTTCTAAATAACGGGGTATTTCATTCTTCCCTCCTTAAAGAGAGCTTCGTCCTCGAAGCTTAAACCAACCTCTCAACAACCACTAAGGTATGGTTCTCCATTTTAGGGTATATTAACTAAGCGCAAACATAAGGCTTCAAAAATGACGTTCTTCAAAATCAAAGGCTTCAAAACCGAAGGATTACATCCTTCCCCCCTTAAAGGAGTGACGTCCTCGGAACTCAGACTATCTCGTCTAAAAGGTGAGGATACTTCTTCCTCATACCGTCCCCTGCTTCACATGCCGCCTCCCTTGTGAGGTAATTTGTTCATAAGACCTTTAAAATTCAAACACTCTTGGTATACGTGCCCCTTGTCACGATATCTAGAATCTTAACATGGTCGAAACTTATGGTTCGGGATCCAATACATGAATTGGTATAGAACACACTTCCTAAGTTGCTACACATGGGACAAGGTATTCTTCGAAAATTTGACATTTCTCTTCAAGTCATAGTCGTACGTGATCATCTGATCAGGTGGTAAGGCTATGGGGTAGGGATCACAACTATCGCCTATTGATCATTTTCTATCTTATCATGCAGCACTACAAAGATGCAATAATATCACATGTATCATACAATTCAACTTGACAAGTTCGATCATCATTGGTCATTTACAACCAATCTTCCAAGGACAATGTTGTTCTTGGGCTTACATTCCCATAGTATGTCTCACAAAGATACTAGTGTTCTCCATATAGGAGTAACATCGTAAATCAATCACAATAATCTGAGCCAGAGTATAAATTTATTCGTTCGAGTATTCCAAGTATATAACAACAATGTCAAAAGAAAGTTCACATGCGGATTTGTCTCTTAGTTGTTGGGTCTAACCTTTGAACGCGGTCTTTGGTATCCTATATAATAGTCTTTATTATAATCCCCCTTCCAAATGATTTCAAGCACACTCTTACAACCACTCAACAAGAGGTAGAACCTCTAGTAGCCCAATAAAAACATACAACTTTTAAATTAGCTCCTCCGTGGACATTCATCCCATGACTCGAACAATGATTCTGGTGACAAGACTTCAATAATACTCAACCTATGACAAAGTGCCTCAATTACATCAAAATTTAGATTATAACATGGTCAGTGAGATCACGCCCACAACTCAATCAGTGCCAAAGAAAATACCCTTATTGCTTCAATCATTTACCCAAGTAACCATTGCTATTGTCTCATAAGCTGTTCTTCACAGAGAGTAAGGTCATGAAATCTCCCAAGTTTAAAAGCAAGTTCTCTTAGTGAACGTAAACATAAACCAAATCAAAGATTCTAGATTACGATTCTCTAAACAATGAAAACGCATCCAAACGATTTTGTATGGCTCTAAAGACGATTCATAAATAAGCAAAAATCCCGTTCCCCTAACGATAGCCGAAACTCCAAAACTCCAAAACTAACTTCCCAAGGTCAGGATTGTCATTCGAATGGTAAAAAAAATGTCTCATCTAATCAAGACGAAAAATCGAAGAAATAGTGACATGGTTCCTCCTATCCTTAGACACTTAACCATAGCCTGTGATATATGATGTTATCCGGTGGTTCCCTTTACCGTTGTTTTCCTACCGTCATCTGAAAATTCGCCTCGAGCTAACGAAATAAATAAAAATAAACCATGTGTACCCAAAATAATACGATACTAAGGCACATACTCCAAGCAACTTATTCATATTCAAATAGGTTTAACAATAACGAGACTCGCAAGCTAGTATTCGAATTCACCTTTGGTGATAAATCCTTAAAAACATATTTCTATTAACAAAGCTCCAAGTACATCGCCCGAGAAGATTACAACAACTAAGCGGACTCATTTATCCCGGTACCCCAACGATTTATGTAACTCCGAGAAGTTCAACATAAGCAAAAAAAGAAAAACTCGACAAATCTCCTAGAGGTTAATAACCATTCAATTGTCCAAAAATTGGTTTAGTGAAAATGCTCCAATCATATACGCCAAACAACGTTATAATCCAACTATTCCAACGTGAGATTATACCCTAATAAGTTTGAATATACCAAATTTTTGTCTCATTGCTAGCACCAAGGTAGTAGAAAGCTTCCAAAATTTAAATCAATAACTCCAATGATAATCGTTACAACATCATAAACTATCTGTCTCGAGAAAATAGGTCTTCAGATTGTCCAAGGCTGAATATCGGTACTCCCAATCAGATTAAAATAACAAATACATTACGCTTACACAAAATGATGACACAACCCAACGACTAGCGTAACTCCAAGGCCAAACCATGAACAAAGAAATATTTCGTTCCTCAAATAATAGCTAAGTAACAAGGCTCCCAATATAAATATGTAACACAAAAGTTAACATTCTAGTGACCTAGAATACCGCACTCAGTATCTCCAATGATCTAAAAGTTAACAGACAAAACTTAGCCCTTCACCTCAAAATTGTAGTTTCAAATGAGTGATTCCCTCTTTTCCTTATTCTTTTAAGGTCATCTATAGACGAAAATGGAGAGAAACAAATAAAATATAATTTCCACTAATATAGACGAGACGAGATAAGGATAGGTACATGCACTAATACAACAATGTGTTTCATCAAGACTAGGTAAACATACTCCAACCAAAAGGGAACTCCATTATTCTTTGATAGACATTTCAACTAAAATCCCAAGATTACATTTTCCTAACCACTTTAAAATAGGCCCTAAAATAAATTTGAATATTTGGAGAAATCGAAAGACATTTCTCAAAACCCCTTTCAAGGCGAGGGTGGGTGGGAAACCTCTATAGTCCACGCTGACTCTTTAGTCTATCATTTCTCATGGGTCCTTCATAGGTTCCTCCCAACTCTTGTGAGCTAACAACAATACACACTTTATGAAGTGCGAAATTATCATCCATTGGCCTTGATGTAAATATTTTTACTTGGTAAGGTACAAGCATCCCTCATTAGCTAAATCATTATACTATCTCTTAATTGGAAATCAAAGAATTCTCATCAAGTAACGACTCCACAGTGGAATAACTCTGAACCAGGACGTTGTTGTATACCCCTCTTCAAACAAAAGTGAAAACTCGATGCTCCCACCTATACAAGACTTCTCCGATAAATTCCCAACTTGACATACCCTCCAAGAAAGGTGTTATTGTCGCCGTTGTTGGATTCACTAGGTTGGCGGCCAATCGACCAGAGTTAAAGGATACTCCTATTAGACATCAAACATAAATATTATGCTACCATAGGGGTATTCTAAGGCCGACTTCCAAACAATTACCCACTTAGCAACATCCATCTAACAATTTACCCAAGAATTCTCAAAACTCAGCGACATTTATAAGAGACAGCACAATGCTGGAGATCAGAATTTTAAGCAACGTATCAAGATCCCAAAAGTTGTTCAAAAATGAAAGCCTGAGGCCCAAGTCTACGTCAATCATAAATGATAAAAAACTCTCAAAACTATAACCCCGGAAAACGAGACTTTAATAAGATGGTTGTGAGAAACTGTCATCAATAAAAGAAAATTAAACTCCTCATGTACATTATCGATAAATAGAGCTCCAAGTATAGTGTCAACATTTTAGCATTTCCCAACACATTAAAACTCTCAAACATTCTCTATAACAATTTAATATACCGAAATCTCCAAAGTAGTCAACTCAACCGCAATATGGTTCCGTAAAACACCCAAGTCTAAACCTCTACAAACTGGCTAAGAAGTATCTAACCACAAATTTGAAATCAAGTCGCCAAACATCTCTCATACACTTTTCGTCTTGACATAATATAAATGCATCTTGTAACCAACCCAATGCATAGGTACTTCAAAATTCCTCGATACGAGCTCAATTATCCTCTTTTCTCGCTCATACAAACTTTGCTTGAATGGTATTTGCTTAACTACCAAAATTATTTTGAATCCTCATTTATCGGGTTCGGAAAGGTAAGAAATTTTAACACTCTTGTGTAAAAGCCATTTCTAGTATTATATGGAGTGGTCTATTGGTAAAATCTCTATATTATAACCTATTGTATCATTCATAAATATCATGGAGTACAGCTGAAATAAAATACATGTCACGTAATGAGCAATTAAGCAAGTAATATAACACATTGATCATCATAAAATCAATTACACATACAATTTTCACATAGACTGAACACATCTTATTTCTCATGCTTCCTTAAAAAAAATATAAAAGTGATCAAACGGGTAAGCAAAATTATCAAATTTTGTATGGATCGACCTCTCTAAATCTAATTTCATAATCAAGAAGAATCACCTCAAAATAATTTGTAGACTTTAAGTTACGCTGAGAATAGCATAATTGCTGTTATAAGCCATCAGAACAGAAACTTCAACTTCACCAAGTCTTAAACTGACTTTTACTTTCTCACAATGGTCAAGGATTTCACCTAGATATAGCCATATGTGTCTATTCATCACCATAAAGATTTTGAGATCCATCCAAGATCTGTAAAGATATAAACTCAAAAATACTACAGATGGCCATTATGAAATTCTGCTATTGAACAACAAACTTTGAAAATTCGTATCTAAATCTACAGAACTTATTTGGGATTGAAATTCTTATGGCATGTTCCTGAACATGTCTACTACCTGAGAAAAATTCCGAGAAAAATAATTAACCATTTAAACACGTCTGCTACACCAAATACCATCTGCTGCAGAGATTCAAACACTACCAACATCTAGTTTCCCGCGTTCTAACTCATGAATGCTTCCGAAACGTAATGCAACATCAACTTCAAACTATACTCCCAACTCAATAAAACAAAGACTTATTATATTCCAAAATGGATCCTCAAAACATAAGTATTATCCCTCACAAAGAAGCAAAGTATTAACCATAAAACATTGTTTGGCCTCATGGTTTTATTCCAAAGTAAAACTCCAAAAGCATTAGAAGTCTAAGAAATCAAAGAAGCCCAATATGTCTACTTCTCACAATTATTCATACTTGCTTCAGATTCCATGTCTTTCCTAGGGTTATCCTCGAACTCATCATTCTAACTAGGACCTTCCACAATATCCTCATCTTCACTAGAATCTATTACGATCATTTGCCATTGACCATGAGTCTTCATCAACATTTACACATAAAGTCGGCATTCACCATCCACTCACTTTGGTATGAGTAGTCATCATAGTTCAACCTATTGAACCTAGCCATAATATCGCTATACTTGGCAATAATCTCCCTAAGTATGGGCCCCATACGTAGAGCCTTCACCATACAATAAGCTTGGAAAGCGGGATTACGATATCGAGTAAACTCCAACGCATTAAACTTATCCTCACAATACTGGCATAACACGCTTCCTTGCGGTTCTCTTAGTTCCAGCCATAAAAAAAAAAAGAAAACGACTCCATATACTCTCTTACTCCACAATTTGTATCATAAACCAAAAATGTTTGCCCTTATGAAATAAGTACATACTCCCAAAACTTTAATTTTTGATCACACGAGACTTCCGAAAACAATTTCAACTTTTGATCACCCAAACAATAGACACGTAACCTAACTCCAATGAAAAGCCTCAAATTCAAACACTCAGTTAAATTGGATGGGCTAAAGCTCTTAGCTAGGAGAGGGTGGGTGGGGATACCAACTCACTAAGCCTATTTTCTAAAGACTTAATCACATAGTAACCCTATTCAAGACTACCCAAATTCCCAACGGCTTGTCAAATTTTAAATTCTTTTCCTATGTCCATTTTAAATTCCCCTACAGGTTAGAAATTTTCTTTTTGGATTGCCAGGCTCTGATACCAACTGTAACACCCCCAAATGGCCCAAGCCGGAGACCCGGGGATGTCACTTCGTACCCGAGAGGAGCCCGGATACAAGGAGATTTTATAACATGGTTCGCAAGCACAAAACATCCACAATAATAATTAAATCCAATTGAAAATATTGCATTATTAAAAATCAAACATCCTAGCCACAAACCGGCATAACAAACTAAAGTGTTTAAATTACTATAGAATTCAAATTCAAATGAAATACTACTTCTATTATTCCATGTGATGCGCGTCCCCTTCTACGCCAGATAACCATCTTCTAAACCTGTGGTGCGGAATGAAAAAGAAACACCACAGTACAAAATCAGCATGAAATACTGGTAAATAAACATCC
This sequence comes from Linanthus parryae, assembly GCA_023055425.1. Lineage (NCBI taxonomy): Eukaryota > Viridiplantae > Streptophyta > Magnoliopsida > Ericales > Polemoniaceae > Linanthus > Linanthus parryae. The sequence goes on along the minus strand of JALGPY010000011.1, from coordinate 24,283,703 downwards.
AAACATGTAAAACGATGATGAGGTAGTTATAAAACAATGACTCATTTGTAAGTAAGAGTTTTTCACAAACACAGCGGTAATAAAGTTGACTCTTGTATTAAAACATAAGAGTTCCCAATTCCAAATCATTTTCAACCAATTTCCATAATCATTAGGAAAATCCAAAATCCATCGTTAACTTCTTTCCGTTAACAAAACCCAAAATCCATTATTACTTTGTTGTGACGGGGGAAACCAACCAACCACTTCGCAAGCATCCAAGACCTTAAGTGTCGACACCCCCTTACAGACTTCTTGCGGCCAGAAGAGTGAGTACAAGGAGCTATCCGGGGACTTGCAACCGGATTAAGATAAAAATAAATTGAAACGGAAGACCGAGATCAAACCGTCCAATGCCAATGGAAACCATACCACAATAATCATAAATTTCCCCGCACAACTATTCCACTTTACGTATTAATGCATTATCATTATCATGGTGATATTTCCAAGAAAAACATTTATCAAGTAGAAATCACATATTGCATGTCACATCACATAAACACATTTTGAGACGTAAAGAAACACAAGAATTCGTTTTGACACGAAAGAGATAAGCACACTAGGCTTGGCACATTTACTTACCTTTAATCTCAAGCAAAGCAAATCACTTCCTAGTAATACTCGACGTGTCCTTCGTCAACGAAATTGTCGCCTACAAATTAAATAGTATCCTAATCAACACATTGCACACGAAGTCCTATATGTAAATGAAATAAATCTCTTACTAACTCTCCCCAACCTTTACTAAGGCGAACAACCTCTTTTATAGAAAAATACACTTTATAGAATTAACGTTTATTATTGTAAAACATAGCTATAGTTATAAAAATATAATTTATAAGATTGAATAAAAATATCATTTTTATTATATAGAGTAGAGAAGCATATTATTTTACCTCAAAAACACCTTTAATTCAAATAGTAGTTTCTCCCAACCAAACAAGCCTTAGTAGAGAATATAAGTTATAAACTAACTAAATTTATTTAAAAGAAATAACAAATTTATTTGAGGAAAATAGCTTATTCTAATTTGTTATAAACTTATAAAAATAAATTAGAAATATATATTTTATCACCCTCATATTATATTTTTATTTTTGAGTAAAGATGAGTACCAAAAAGATCATTCTAAGCTTGTGCAAAAAGAATTGTCCCTTATGGGGTTTGAACCCATGACCTTCTTCTCAAACCTCACCAAAGCTTTAAGTGTTAGCTTTTAACCACTGGGCCAACAGCCCACTTGTTCTCTCATTCTTCACATTTCTTACTATTAACTAACTAACAAAATTAAATAATGATAAAAATAAACAAATCACAGAACTCAGAACAGAGGGGGAGCAGCGGGTTTTACCCGATGGAGGAGACGAGACAACGCCGGGACGAGCGGCGGTGGCGAACGGTGGCAGAGACGACGCCGGCGGCGAGGGCGGTGGTCGACGGCGCGGACGGCAGCGGCGGGGAGGCGAGGTAGCGGCGGCGTCGGCTTGCCTTCGCCGGGCCTGGTTCGCCTCGTCGGACTCGGGTTCCGGCTGGGTTTGCTCGGCGTCGTACGGAGCAGAGAGAGAGCGAGATTGAGAGAGGAAGATTGAGTATTTCGTGGGTTTATATAGCCTTGGGGTTGAGGAATCCGGCGAGGATTAGGAATCTTCTCCGGGTTGATTTTGATTTTGAATCGGACCACAAAATTGGGTGAAATTGGTGACTTGAAGCTAAAGATTCGATCTTTGTCGAAGTAGGAGTGAATTGGGACTGAATTTGATGAGTTTGGTGGCCGAATTGGTGTTGGTGGTGATGTAGGCGGCGAAATCGCCGGTCAAAATCTCCTGCTAGTTGCAGGAGATGAAGAAGATAACAATTTTGGCGAAAAGACACTTTCACCCCCCTACGTTTATGTATAAAGCAACTACCACCCTTTTAATTTAAAGAAAGACACTATATAAGTTATAGGAAAATACATAAAAGCACCTAGGTAGTTTATAACAACAAAAATTAACTTTTAAATAATAATAACTATTACCCAAACTTATACTAATATTATTTTAACACCCAATACTATTTAAAATACTCGTTTTAACATACTAACACTTAATATTATATAAAATACACTTAATACTATATAAAATACACATAATACCCGTTTCTAAATAACGGGGTATTTCATTGCAGGTCTATAAGTTGGTGTTTGGAATGAATTTGTCATTCTTTATGATGTTCTGCAAATACTATGGAATCATATTTTGGCTGGTACAACACAATGTGCAGGATTGAGTCGGATTGGGAATCCAAGTTCTTTTGATCAACTACTAGTCAAGCTTCAAAGCTTTGAGAACCTCTGAATACTTCTTACTGCTAAGTTCATCTAACCAGATCTGTGTATGCATGTCAATTCTTTTGGTTTTATAATGTGTTATTGACTTATACTAGTCTATCCATACTTGTTCTATAATGGTTATTTGGTATATCTATTTAATTGGACGTAAGAACTGTTTTTATTATCAAACAAAACTTAGTCTAATTTCTTCAGGAAATGTCAGCATAATGCTGATCAGATCTCAATGCTAGTTTGTCTGGATATTGGTTGATCTTGTTTGTTGAATATATGCGGGGTTGTTTGGCGTTCCAACATTCATCAACAAATCAGGTAGCTATCCAAGCATAGCTGTTGAAATAAGCATATAAGGTGAGAAGATTTTTAGGCATTCAGTTCCCAAAAACTCTCATGTTGCAGGCTCTTATTAAAGGGATCAGCATTTAGAATTTCAAAGGGAGACAAGGAGAGGCTGATCAACGTGAGAATTGAAGAGTGCTACAAACAGAAGAGATCAGATCACTCAATTCTTCAATTCATCAGGACATTAACACTGCAGAAGCAAGATCATTCATCAGAGATTGAAGAACACTTTCAAGCTTTATTGCTTATTTCTATTCTGTGTTCTTCACACTTGTACTAAACTTGTCTTATCATTTTTTGTTCTTAAAGCTCACAAACTTAGAAATTTAGTTGTTCAAATGAACAAAAAAGAGGTTCTTATTGTTTTAACAGGTTGTAGCTGGAACTAGATAGGTTTGGAAGCACAAGCTGTATAGGTGATAGGTAGCTTACTTAGGCTTGAGATCTAGGGCTAAATCTGGGTGATTAATAAGAAGTTGTGTTAGAATCCCGGAGGGATAAGATCCCTCAGGCAAAGACTAGGTCTAATTGTGACTGAACTCTGTAAATTCCTTGTGTTTTTGCTGCTTACTTTCATTATCTTTACATTCCAGTTTAAGAAGGAAGTTCCAAAGCTTTAGAGTTTTCCAAATCTCAAAGCTTTGAAGCTTCTGTGTTCTGTAGTTATATCTCTAGTTTCTCAAATATTTTTGAAAGCTTTGAGATATCAACTGCATATTCTCTTCAAGATTCAAAAGACTGCTTTTAAGCAAAAGTTGGCATACTCTATTCAACCCCCCCCCCCCCCTCTATAGTATTTAGATCATGTTTATACTTACATTACAAACTTTCATATACTTTGAGTGAGATGTACAATAACAGTTAAGCAATTGTCTACTTTGATTAAAATATTTTTTTTATTCTTCATCCTAAGTTTGAGATAAAATATATTTAACGTAATTAAATATTTTGTAAAATGATAATTGTTCTCAATTAATATTTGGTTGGAATTTTATTTTTTAACACTGAACATATATTGCATTTATTTATAGCACATCTTGAGATGTGTATTATTAAGATAGTCAAGTGGAATAACTACTTATCCGCTTGTACCCTTTCCCGAATGTTGAATTATTTTAATAATCATTGATATTTTTTATATTGAAATTAAGAAAAATGTATTTATTATCATCATCTTTAAAAAAAAACTTCTCTCTCTCTCCACAGAACCCTTAGTTCCTTATTGTAGTAGTAAAACCAAAATTCTTACGTATCCTTCCAAAGAATAAATGCATTATCAAAAAAATAATTATTTTAAATGATATCCTCCACCCTTTTTTAATCTGTTGAAGTAGTATTTTCATTATAAATGACGCAATAACTCGCATATCTATGTTAAAAAAGTAACCTATGTCAAACTCTTTACTAATTTCTTTGATGTAGTCATTTTCTTATTTGTGAAAGAAACAGTATCAATTTTGATAATTTAAAATTGAACAATCACATTATGAAAGAAACAGTATCAAGTTGTTGGTTTAGGTTGAAGCTATGATGTGGTGTAATTTATACAATATTTATATTTTTATTCTTAAATTTGTAAAAGTGAGCTTCACCTATATGGAACATTTAAATTTTCTTCAAGTAAACGGTCGTGCTAAGTATTTTGTAAAATGTAGTTTTATCTTTGAGAATTTTTAATATTTATTTATGGAACTCATGTGAAGTGTAAAATTTTAACAATCAAATAGAAAAACAATTTAAAATCTCTTACCTTTTTTTAAAAATAAATTATTTTTATGATAATGGATATTTTTTCTTATGTAGCATTTTATAAATTTTAGTTTGTTATTCTTTAGATTTTAATATTATTTTTCTATTCATTACTAAATATTTTGAGCTCATGTTCATGGTAAACTAGGGCTGTATACGAACCGAGTCGAACCGAATATCGGCTGTTTGGGTTTAGTTTGTTTAAAATTAGAACGAACACGAACTCGAGCCGAAAAGTTTTTAGACTGTTTCAGTTTCTTTGTTTAAATTTTATTCGAACTCAATTCGAACACGAGCTTGTAATCGAGCCCACAATTAAGGTAATATTAATGTAATTATGTGTCAATACTATACATATTTTAATCTTTATGTTTTATGATATTTTTCTCAATGATCTCGAATATACCCTAAAATTATCAGAAAAAAAAACAAAAAAAATGTAAATTCACCTATGAATTTTGAAGAATCAACTTGTACTTGTAAAAATACATATAAAATATGCAAATAACAATTATTCACGAACAAAGCGAACAACCGAGCCAAAGCTTGTGTTTGTTTGTTTATTAATCGAAAAAAAATCTTATGTTTAGGCTTGTTTGTTTATTTTTTCGAACCGAATACGAACCACTTTTTGGCGAGCCGAACACGAGTTGCTCGCGAACGGCTTGGTTCATTTACAGCCCTATGGTAAATTATATGATGCTTTATTCCTTATTCCACAAATGAATAAAGTGCGTATGTTCCCTTAAAAGGAAATGATACTCGGCCTGTAGAAGAAATAATTGTTTCAACTTTTCTCTCACGCATTTAAATTAAATTAAAATTAAATAATATTTATTCCCTATAAATAATAAAGTAAATAGCATAGATATGTTTAGAAAAAAGCAGTTGTCAATGTCAAACACTTTACTAACTTGAAAATAATATTTTTTGTACCAATTAAAAAACAATGTGACTAATTGCGATGATCATAATTGAACAAACCTATAACATAACAAGTAAATGTCGATGCCTTGAGTAACCAAATAGCGAGAAGTAATGGCCTGTTGTGATCAAAGCATGTATTTCTTTTTTTTTTTTTTTTTTTTATAATAGTAAATAATATCATAACAAATGTAAGTCAATCTGTTATAACATGTTAGTTGTTCTCGGTATGCATTTATTTATCTCCTCTTACCTTTTAAGAGGATTGCTAATATATTCTATATATGCTATTGATTAATTTCAAAAAGACTATTTCATTTCAATTATAATGTTTTCATTATAAGTTCAGAGTCTTTTGTTCCGTCTAGTACTTATGAAATAAAATGCATATGTTTTACATATATTAAACGTGGGTAAGCAGAAAAAGAAGCATTTTGGTTTCTAAAAAATATATAAAAAAGCATTTTAAATCTGCTTTGCTCTCTTATCTTCTATTTTATTTTGATTGTTGTGTTTTATGAATAATGAAATAATTAATATAGCTATTTTAGGAAGTGTCAAAAGCTTAAAAGACTTTTTATTAGAAAAAAATGTATATCGTGAAAAATTAATCTTTGATGCATTGGGGCAGCCGTTGGTTAAGGGATAAGCAATGGCATGGTACATTTAAGACATATATTTTTATCTTCCAGTAAAAAAGATTTGTGAAAATTGGTTTCGCATTTAAGTTGAAATTTCTTAGCCTATTAGTTATTCCAAAAAATGGTGGAATTTAGTTTATAATTTTTTTAATTTGTAACCGTTTTTCTGCGGTATACTCTGTAAATTGTCAAATACAACAATTATATAACTATTTAAGTGCTCTTATCGCCTCCATCATTACGACCTTACTTGAACAGGAACTGTTCTATAGGCTTGTACCTCCATCATTGTAGACAAATATATTTACTAAAGAAAATATTATAAACATTATCTCTATAGCAACTTTGTAAACTTGATTTTTAATCGATTAAATTTCAAAATATGTTTTCATTCATGACTAAACATTTTTGAGGGCATATTCATTATTAGTTTCGAACAGGATATTCCTTATTCTACCAAAAATAAAAAACTGAATGCAAATGTTCTTTTCAAACACGCACAAACACATGAAACTGGGGTTAGTAATTTTTGTAGTTTCAAATGTTACACAATCTCACTAAATTTTCTTTAAATATGATATAATTCAACAAATAACATATGTGTTTTTACAAAATATTATAATATTTAATATTAATAAAAATTAATGTATTTATTAGAAACACCATGTTAATGATTTTGAAAATGAAAATTTAACACAACATATCATGATAACTTAAACTTTGATGCTCTGAGTAAGCTATATGTGATTAAAGGACTATTTATTATTATTATTATTATTATTATTATTATTATTATTATTATTATTATTATTATTATTATTATTCATCAAAATTCACTATGAAAAAAGCATACATGTGACTGCAAGATTGTTGATTAATAGATTCCTGAGTCTTTTATTTTTCTTTCAGAGAAGCATTCCTGCTATAATTATAGGTGAATCTTGAATTGAATATTATTACGAATTTGACCAACAGGCAAGGGGGATATGCATGAAAACGTCACTTCGAAATAGAATTAGGTAACTATTTAATGTTTCCTAAAAAATAAGATAACTATTTAATGACTATGTGGCCATATCCTAGCAAAGATTAAAAGTAGTATAAAAAGTATAAACACTAGGAGTGGCTACAGTGGAGGTAAGGGGGGGGGGGGGGGGTTGTCTTGTGCTATTAAAAAAGTTGACACCCCCCCCCCCCCCACCTAACTAGAAGACAAATAAAACACGAAAATTCATGGGAAAATGATCTGTTGTAGCACGTAACCACTCCAGTTGATCAAAAAGCTCTGAAACCAAATGAAAATGCAAACAATCGAATTCATGAATTATCAAAATTTAACAACAGTGGATAAATATGCGTAGAAATAGATAAAACACTAAAATATCAAACAAAATAGACCAAATAACAGATAAAATGTCGAGGTACTTAACAAAACATGTAAATATTTGATATTGTCCTTAAATAAATCAAATCGAGTCATCCCCAACACCCCCAAAGAGTATTGGTCACTAATTCCCTGTGAGCAGTTGTATTTGACGCTGGAAATCATAGTTTGTTGTGTATTGAGATAGTGCTTGCGATTGCGAATTGCCGAAATCTTGAGCGGAAACACCAACTGGAGTATTCGAGCGTGTCGTTCGATTGTGTCCATATTCTTTGAAATCTCCCGCACTGATATCGAACATTTTTTGAGCTCCCTTTGGATTTTGTATTGTTGATGAAGTGAAATGCATGTTTTAGTAGGTTAATGAGTCCCTCCTAACTTGCTTATGTGTGTAATTTTCTTATTTTATCCCTATTTCTAGACTTATGCTTGGTTCTTGTAGCTTTGGCTATTTTCAACTATTTTGTAGGATAAAATAACTTTTGAACGCAAGTGATGATCTAAGGAGGCTCTTTGGAGGCCGAAGAGACATCAAGTAAGAGCTTGGAGCATTTGATTTGAATATTCAAGTGCAAGACAAGTGAATGAGGAGGCCAAAAGTGAAGACAAATCAAGTTAGAGGACTAAATTGCCAGCTAAATTGGACATTCAAGGGCATTTGTGATAAGATAAGAGAAGAATTTGGTGCAATTATTGAAGATTTAGAAGCAAAGAGGTCAAAGCGCAAGTCAAGAGTTGAATTGGAGGACCAAATAGAGAAGAACTTAACGGAATCGGGTCTTAATTGAAGTTTTCCAGAATGTTTAAGGGTCCTACCGAAGAGAATATAACAACAGGGGTTTTTATTCCTTTAGTTTATGAACGGGGTTGTTTTTGAGACACTAAAAACATGCCAGGGGGCATTTGAAAATACCCCTGAAAATATGGGGGGCCTTTATGAAATTTCCAGTGACCAGCCCATCCTCTAGTGTCGCATCTTTCCTCTGTTCGATAGCTCAAAGACGAAAAAACCATGAAAGCTTCACCGAAGCTTCTTCGAAGCTCACCCCGGCCTCATCTATTTTCCAAATTGGTTCATACCCAAATTACTCCCAAGACCGATCTCTACCTATACAAGCCCTCCAATCGTCTCAAGAGCGGTTCTTTAAGAAACACCCAAAATCTAGGGTTCATGAGGAAGAACTTAAAATCGACGATGGAGATGGATTGGGACCAATTGAAGGGCTATGCCACATCCTTCGAGGCTAAGAATCCCTTCCTAACCCTGTATAAAATCCGAATTCAAAGAAGAAGAAGTCTCTCTCCTCTCCACAAACCTTCGATTCTACAGTACACAACAATGATCCTCTCTCTCTCTCTCTCTCCCTCTCTCTCCCTCTCTCTCTCTATCTCTCTCTCTCTCCGATTTCTACACAATTGCGCTCCTGAGCTTTATCTTGAGCATCATCATGGCCATGAGTCACTATAAAAGGGAAGAGAGGGATAGATGAATTGATTTTGATCCATTTTTGAACTGTTACATGCTCTGTTCTTCTCTGTTCTGCTGTTTTGCTCTCTTCTGGGTTTGGTACAGCGAACAGCAACATCAGCAGCTGAAGTTGGTTTAGGTGGTAGTTACTTAGTTGAATCCATTTTATGGGTAGTTACTCCTTAGTTTGTGTAGTTGAACCATGTATTTGGGTTTGAATTGATGAACAAGTGTTGAGTTTAAGTTTTAAAAATTGAAAGTTCATTTTTCTAACTCTCTTGAATCCATAATGTCCAGCTAATTCATTTACTTGGGTGATTGACTATCTATTGCCTCAATCTTCCTATTGCTTTACGTTGAAATTCAAGGATGAATAGGTTGAATTGGGTTCACTCGAATGTTTAATTTAATACTTGAATCTCTCATGTTGATATAATTGATGCATTGAATAGATAGATGTGCGAATATGCTTGACATGCATGATTTGAGGTTGAACTTTAGTGAGAGGAACTCCTCAATCCCAACATTGAGAAATTGAGTACTAGTGAGGTGATTTGAGTGAGAGTTTACAAATCTCCTTTGTTTCTTGATCTTTCATGTGGAAACACCTATGTGTGGTTACATATGTTGATGCTTGAAACACTTGAAATTTCGGAATCTCATTTCAATAACTTCTTCAGTGATTGATTAGGGTGTGAGAATTACACAATTCTTTTGTGGCGAGTTTAATTGCAGTGAGCAATCTCTTCTTGTGATAGTTTTCTCGTGGAATGCGACATGTGATTAGAGAACCGGGCTTGAATCTAATAGGAGGACTGGTCACTAGAGAAACCGATGATCCCTAGCCCTCTCTACTTGGTATTTCACTTCTTTCTTAGTTATTTAGTTTAGCGAATTCACAAATCTCAACTTGCTCCATCACTTATGTGGCTGATTTGATAGCTTGGCAAGCTCTAAAGCCATTGGGAAAATTCTTTTACTTGCTTTACTAGTTGATTAGTTTAATTTCTATTGCTATTAAAGTAAGTCATTGTCTAACCCTTCTCTCTTTGTGGAAATCGACTCCCGTCTTAACGGATTACTACTGGGGACGATATTTCTATACTTGGGAATTATCGCGAAGAAGTTTTTGGTTCCTTTTCTGGGGAGAGGCTAGGCGTTAAATTTTCTTTTCTTTACTTAGTAGTTTGTAGTTTTCTAAGTATTGACTCTAGTTGCTTGTGGTTGGTTAATCTTGGTAGGCAAATCTTTTGTCATTAACTCTCATCTACTTGCTTGAAAAAAAGTCTCAAGAATGGTTTGGACTTGGTGAGATGTGGCCTAGCATTCGTTGTTATATTTGTTGTAGAAATGGACACGAGGTCTAGAATTTCCCTAACTTCCCTTCATATCCTTTTTAATATGCATTTACTCGCCATGAAAATTATTCTAAGGAATCAATGTGTTCCAAACGTGAGCGTGCTTACAATAGTGATGATTATTTTCATAAGAATGATTATTCATGGCATAATAGTAGGTCACATGCACAAACATCTCATGCTTCTTGTGCACAATTACCGCTTTTACACACTTACATGTTTCCAAACTCCTATGATTCTTTCACTTATGACTATAATAACATGAATTGTGAATCAATTTTACGAGTGGATTATTTTGAAAGGGAAGCTTATGTGAATAAGGAACTAGAGAGGCCTATAAGTAGTTATCTTGAGGAGAGAATGCAAAAAAATTTTCAAGGAACAAAAGAACTAGTAGAAGCATTTTCTTACTTGGCCGATAGAGTGGACCGTTATATTGAAAAGTTCATGATGATGTGTCTCTTGAATATAGTTCTTACTATTCACAAGACTCGCCATCACATGAGTCTCAAGTTCCCATTCACAAACATCATGAGCTTACTCAAGATCAAAGTTTGGATTATGTGTTTAATAATGAAGTTGTTGCTACAAGGATAGTTGATTGTATTCATTTTTCATTTGCACATTCTACAGAAGCATGTGATAGTGATATTGGTAGTGAGATTTATGTTTGTGATGATGAATCTTCAAACCGTGACATGAGCGGAGCCATTGTGGATGACTCACATAGTGACACATGTGAGGAGTCACAAAATGGAACTCACTCATGTGATGAGTTATAGGTCAAATTTGATGCTATCATTCAAAAAAGAAATGTTGTCTTGTCTTGTCTTGTGCTCATGAAGAGCCTATTACTCACCGGAGTTTTAATGATCATGATCATTAATTGTTTTGTGATGACTTAGATGATACTCTAGCAGAACCCCATCCGCTAGAAATTGTGATAGGACATTTGAGTAAGTTGGGGGGGGGGGGTTTCATGTGTTGATAATCCGATTCTTGTAGACTTTTTTTACTACATCTTTCAAAGAAATAGATGAGCTTACTTGAGAAGAATTAGATTTTTTGTAAGGTAGTGAAGCTTCCTACTCATTTCTTCTCATGGAAGATGCATTTAACTTTGATGAATAGGATAAACTACTGGCTCAACTTGAAGAAGTCAATGACCCAAATCCTGAGCCTAAGGGTTTGGATATTGTTTCATATTTTCAAATGATTTTACCTCTCTATTGTGAGACCACATCCCTATATCCATATGTCATGTATAAAATTGATGAGATTGAGAATTCAAAAGTTGTCCCAATCTCTCAAATTGTGGTTTCAAGTGAAAAATTGGCAACTTATGAAGACTTGTTCGATGATTCAATTCATTCATTGCTAGATTTTGCTTGCATCTCTTATTCATCTTTTGTGCATTTCTCCTACTTCTCCTTTCTATTTCAATTGATGAATCAAATTTTTTGTGGGAGAATTGCGTTTTTAAGAATGAAGTAGGGGCATGGCATGGAAAGAAAATTCCAAGATTGAGGGTGGGACAGCATCATTTCTTTGTTCCACCTCCCTAGTTGTACATAAATAAATTAGGTTATCTTCATTTCTTGTATTTTTATTTTTATTTTTTATAAACATGTTGTAGGTTGCTCTTGGAGGAGGACTTGTGCTTGGCAGCCAAGAAAGCAAAAATGTGGACCATCTATCCCATATATCTTTTATGAAATTATTGATATGTCATAGTTCTCACACATTGAGGACAATGTGACATTTCAGTTGGGGAGAGAGGATTCAGGATTTTATTAGTTGGTTACTTGCACTTTATTCGTCTCTATTATAGCTTATATTATGCTCAAATATAAAAAAATGGACATAAAATCCATCAAAATTACAAAAAAATTGAAAATTTTGAAAACATGTGTGAACCTTTCATGAGAAGCATCACTCTTTTCCCGTGTCAAACCTTAGATTTTGTTTATTTTCTTTGGTAGCTTTAACATTTCATCTTGAGTGTAGATTTTATTATCTTCTTTTATAGGTTTATTGAGTATTTGAAAGTTGTAGTATAGTCACTTATTTCGAAAAATAATATAAAAAAAGAAGAAAAAAGTGAAAAAAAAAATGAATAAAAAGAAAAGGGGAAATTTTGGAAAGCTAGATGTTTTCAAGTAGAGAAATCTCTAAGTCCATGTTCTTTTTATTTTTATTTTAATAATATATTCTTTGCTTATACTCAATACATCTACACTAATATTCCACTTTCCGCGATCTCATGCGTTCTCACAAAGCGACACACTAAATTTATTATTCATGTTTAAGTCCTTCACACTAAGTTGATCACATAAAAGTTGACGTCTTCTACTTTTGAAAAGGGTGGATTCTCTGAACCCATTTGAATTCTACAAAAAAGATTTTATTCTCATTGTTATTGGCGGTGGAAACTTGTAGCCCATGGGTTGATGGTGGCCCAATCCCTAAGAAATAAAGGGGTGTTCGGAGATAAATGTAACGCCATCACCAAGATAGCTCCCTTGGTTTAGCTTAAAAAGTCCACTCGGTTATATATTCTTCTATTTTGTTGTGGGTTTTTGAGAGCCTTGGATTGGAGGTGGAAATAAGTGGAAAAAATGTTAATGCTATACTTTTCATGTTTAAGTCGTTCAAACTAAGTTGATCATATAAACGTTGACGTCTTCTACTTTTTAAAAATGGTGGATTCTCTAAAGCTATTTGAACTCTATAAATAAGAATTTTACTCTCATTGTTTTTGGTGGTGGAAACATGTTTTCCATTGGGGTGGTGGTGGCCCATGAGACCTTATGCGATGCTTAAGAAAAAAGGGTTGTTCGGTGATAAATATCACGCAACCAACTAGATAGCTCCATTGGTTTAGCTTAAAAAGGCCACTCGCGTGTATATTCCTCTCTTCTGTTATGGGTCTTTCAGCGCCTTGGATTGGAGGTGGAAATATATGGAAAAAATGTGAATTCTATGAATGTCGAAAAAAAAAAGAAATGATGAATTGCACCACCTCCAAAAAAATCCACAAAAGGATCATCCAAGCCCACAACCATATCCCCCATTCTAAAACTCATTATTTTTTCAAAACATTGTGGTCCATCCTACATGGGTTCTTTACAATAAGTACGAGAATGGCTAGTTTCATGTGATCCTTATTTTTGATGGCATATTTTCTTGCACATTGGACTTTATTAACAAGTTGCGTGGTTCGCAGGAGTGAACTTCTACCAACCACCGCCCACATTTGTACGAGTATATGCTTAGACGTCCATAGGCTTTTTCTAATCTTTATGGACTTTGAGAATTTATTTGAGAAAACATTTGCGCATTCTTCTTTTTTCCCAAAAAATTAAAATTAGCTAGTATTCGTTAAGATTTTTATTTCTTTGAGTTATCACTAAGGATCGATATTGTGTGTGTGTTTTTGCAAAAAATTGAGAATAGTTTAAAATAGAGTCATGCATTGTTTAGTTGAGTTTGTGTCTCTCATGATTAGTTCATTACTAGTTTACTACATTTATCGCTCTCTTTGCTCGAGGACGAGCTAAAGGCTAGTTCAGGGGTGTGTTGATGAATTGAAATTGAGTGTTTTAGTAGGTTAATGAGTCCCTCATAACTTTTTTATATGTGTAATTTGCTTATTTTATCCCTATTTCTAGACTTATGCTTGGTTCTTGTAGCTTTGGGTGTTTTCAACTATTTCTAGACTTATGAATTGAAATTGCGTGTTTTAGTAGGTTGATGAATTGAAGTCGCATTGTCTATTTAGCCCCAATACTAGCAGGTTGTTAAAACTTTTTTTTGCAGAATTTCATGAGCATCTCAAAGGAGCTGAATGGGTGCAATTATCTTGGGCTCCCAGCCATAATTGGGAGATCTAAATCAAAAACAATAAGCTTCTTGAAGGAGAGAATCAAGTCAAAGTTGGGAGGTTGGGACAAAGCTTATTTAAATAGTGCTGGAAGAGAAGTTCTTTTAAAATCGGTATTAGCAACGCTTCCAACATATGCAATGAGTTGTTTTGCTTCTACTAGGACAGTTTGTGAGGAATTGAGCGCCATTATGGCTAACTTTTTTTTGGGGGGGGGGGGTAATGGTGCTGAGATCCGCAAAATACACTGGAGAAGTTGGACCTTTCTTTGTCAAGACAAGTCAAGCGGAGGTTTAGGTTTCAAGAACCTTCATCTTTTCAATCTCTCTCTCTCCTTGCCAAACAGGCTTGAAGATTAATGAACGGTAAAGCATCCTTATTCAAAAAAGTCTTCAAAGGGAAATTTTTCAACAAATGCAGTTTCTGGGTTGCTAAACAGCCTCGTGGTTGTTCATGGGCATGGGGAAGTCTTTTGGAGGGCAGAAAAGTGATTGCAAGAGGATTTAGGTGGTCGGTGGGAAATGGTGATCAGTCAATATCTGGGAAGACCCTTGGATTCCAAGAGCTGGCAACTTTAAGGTTATCTCTAAAAACCCTTATCTGACTGATATTGTCAAAGTGGCTGATATTATTGATTCTTCAGCGAAACAATGGAAGGTTGATATTGTTAAATCTGTTTTTCTTCAAGAAGAGGCAAATTACATTCTATCTATGCCTTTGGGTTCTGAGTTTTGTGAAGATAAGAAAATATGGCATTACTCAAGTGATGGGGATATCACTGTGAGTTCAGTGTACAAAATGTTGATGAGGAATGGTGATGAAGCTTCTAATTCAAATATTCCAGATCTTGATATTGGTGAAAGCAGCTGCAGTCAAATATGGAGAAGTGTATGGGGTTTGAATGTGCAGCCCAAAATCAAAATGTTTATGTAAAAACTTCTTAGTCGTTGTGTGGCTGTGGCTTTGGCTCTAAAGAAGAGAGGATGCACATACATTTCTGAGGTTTGTACAATCTGTGGTGAGGATTTTGAATGTGATCTTCATGTTATTGTTAAATGTCCCACAGCAAGGCAAGTTTGGATGCTTTCCCCATTCAGATGCATTCTTGAAATTCCAAACCCCTCTTCTCTTCAAAACTGGTGGAATATAATTATTGATTTGCATGAAAATATGGCTGAAAAGAAAATTGCACTTGGCCTCATTGCTCAAATTTGCTGGGAGCTCTGGAAATGAAGATGTAATTTTGCTTTTAGTATGATTCAATGGAGCCCACATCTGATTCTCTCTAAATCCTTGTGCAAGTTTTATGACTTTTATGACAGAAAATTCTCTATTCAGAAGCCTTTGAAGCCTGCAAGCTGTGCTTCTCTTCCCGACCAGAGTTCCTTTGATGCAGTTTTATTTTGTGATGCTGCTGTGGATATGTTTAAAAGAGGAGGCGGTCTTGGAGTGGTTGAATATTATAAAGATGCCATAATCTCTGAACTGGAATTCCCAATTCTCTTCATTTGCAGCCCTTTGGTTCTGGAATGCTTGGCTATCAGGAAAGCTCTTCTATTAGCCGCAGAAAAGAAGTATAGGAAGGTGATGATATGTTCGGACTCAAAGGTTGCTGTTGATTTATTGAAGTCCAAGTCTGGTAAATGCATCACTTAGGCTTATAATGTGCTTCTTGATTGTAAGAACTTGTCATTATCTTTTGATGCTTGCTTTTTCGTTTTTGTTGGTAGAGATTTCAACTGGTCTGCTCATTTTTGTGCTAAAAGAGCAGTCAGTTTGTTGGTATGATTGTATGATCTTTGATCTTTTCTTTGGCTGTGATAGCCTATTTATGAAATTGCTTCAGTTCTTTTAAAAAAAATTACTGTGTTATAGAGCAAATTTTACTCTACAACACCATTAAAACATTATCGAAAAATTTCATTATTTTGCTATCAAACTCACCGAATCAAAGTAACTCAGTGAATAGTGTTAAAAGTCAAATTAGAGAGGAAGATGTGGGACATAGGGGTACTTATTATACAGTTGACGTGTATCAGGACATGTTCTTTTTTTTTTTTTTTTTTTTTTTTTTTTTTTTTTTTCTTGCAGCAGTTTGTCCTTACGTGTTTGACATTCATGACCTTTTGCTGATGGAAAATTATATAGGGCGATCCATCAACAAAATATTAAAACCACAATGTCTGTAGTTCGCACAAAATTTTATGGTGGTGATGAATCCACTAAGAACTCTCTGTTAGAGTATCTCTTAGAGCAATGAATATCTCTTATGGATGATGGTTTACCGAACTAGAGAAAACCAGTGGCATTTGTGATTTTGGTACAGCTATTTTAAGGAACAAAATAGATTTTTGAGCATTTGTTAAGCACATTAATTTTCACATTTCAAAAATGTCAGTTGTACCCCAACAACATCTAAGAAGCACGTCAGGGTATCTATCCACCTAACCATCTGTGTAAGATCATCATGTTTTCAAATGTTTGAAATGCGTAGTTTCAAAGTCTTGAAACAGCTTTAAAGGCTTGAAACTACTGCAGTGTAGGATCATGAACTTATGGGGAGTCTTTCACTCCACTCTATTCTTAATCTCTTATACTTGTTTATGGCTTGTTTGATTATGAAAGAAATCAGTATCACACTCTGAAACTTTGCTAATCTCACTGATTAACTCAATCTTTACAAGATTAATTAGCTACATATTTTGCAGGCATTGTTTCCTTATCTGTACGTTTTGCAGGAAAGGAAATGAATCTATCAAGTTGATTATGTGTTTATGCAATCTTGCCTGAATTTTTTAACACTCACCGATACAAGATCAAGTCAGTATCCTTGAAGATACTGAGCAACTAGCCGTTGGGAAGAGCTGTCAGAGAAGTTAAGATATGCTACTGAATTTTAGGAAAGTTTGTTTCCAGAAGATCTTAAAGACCTGCAATTCAAACCAGCTGCATAAGAGAGCGAATGACTTAAGAAATTTTTAGAGAAACAATCAGACATTCCCAGGGATTGACATGCAACGCAGAAGAAGATTCGTTTCACTCAATCCAATCATCTGAAGATCACTTCATACACAATTGTTTCATCAGTTCACAGTGTTATTCTTTTTGTACTCAGTTTGTATATCAGCTTGATAATACTTCTCTTATCTTATTCTCGTGAGTTGTTCAAGTGAAACATAGAGAATTCTTGTTGAATCAGTTAGCTAGAGCAGGTACTAGATAGGTTAGTGAGAACCACAAGCTGTATGAGAGTAAGGGAAATATCTGTGCTTGAGATTTAGGGCTTAGTTTTTTATTAATAAGAATTGAGTTGAAAATCATGCAGGGATTAAGTCCCTGACGTACAGACGTAGGTCCAAGTGATCTGAACTCTATAAATTCTTATGTCTCTTGCCTTTACATTTGAGTTCTTATACTTGTTCTTTTACTGCTCAAAACAAGGTTTAAGTTCAAGGACTTGAAACTCATTTCAAATCCTTGAAAACTATCAGCATTCTTTTCTACTCTCTGTTTTGATTCCAACTATTTGAAACTCATTTCAAGGCCTTGAAATACTGTCTGATTTCTACAAACTTCTTTTCAAACCACTCTTTTGGAAAAGGTCGCCATACTCTATTCAACCCCCCCCCCTTCTAGAGTATTGATCATGTATTACTGCCTACTTTAATGTCAATTGGTCTCAGACCTTGTATCACTACTTAGATCTAACAATCTGGTGATCATGAGTATTGTAGGTGATGGTGGTTTCTCAAAGGGCATATCTACAAATACACCTCCCTTGTTATGTGAATACACCTTTGTCCATTGGGAAGCCTTGATGAAAATATACATCATTGATCAAAATATTGAGCTATGGACAATCATCCAGAATGGACCACATACTTTCCACACTGAGAAGGATGGGATTAAGACCCCCAAACCTGATAACAATATCTCTACTTTTGAACTAGAACAGTTATCTAAGAATTACAGAGCTATGGATCTGTTATATTGTGCTTTGATGCAGATAAGTTCAACAGGATCTCCACCTGCAGTAGTGATAAGGAAATATGTGATAAACTGGTTGTAACCTTTGAAGGAAAAAGCAAAGTGAAGCTGAAAAAGATCAATATTTTCCTTAGACAGTATGGTCTATTCAAGATGAATACAGATGTGTCTATGAAAGACATGTTCAAAAGATTCACAGACATAGTCGACAATCTGGAATCCTTGGGAAATAAATTCTCTAATGAAGAGAAAGTCAGAAACATCTTCAGAAGCCTTCCCAAATCAAAATGGGAACCAAAAACTACTGCAATTGAAGAAGCTTAAGATCTGTAATCACTTCAGCTTGATGATTTGCAAGGAAAATTACTCGCACATGAGATATCCATATATGAAGCTGATGGAGAACTTCCAGAAACTCAGAAACTATCAAAAATCTAGCTCTTAAGAACAAGGAAAGTGAACCATCTCAAAGCCTTAAAAGAAAGGAAGTGGATGATGAAGATCCATTTTCAATTATTTCCAAAGCCTTTACACGAATCCTCAAAATGAAGAAGAACTTTCGAAATAAGGACTTGAGCATAGAAGAATACATACCCTCCAATAAAAGGACTAAAAAGGGAAAACCTCTTCAAATAAATCTTAAGTGATGAATTTGTTTGAGTGTGGTGATGCAGGACACTTGATTATTGACTTTCCACAAAAGAAAGGCAAGCACCTTGAGAAAATATGTCATGACAGAAAGAAGAAGGCTATGGTAGCTTCATGGAGTGATTCAGACTCTTCAAGTGAATCAGTCTCAGAAGAAGAACAAGCCAAACTTTTCCGTATGGCAAAGCAGGATGAAAGTTCTGAAAAAGAACATTGAGCTAATGGTAAACTGTATGATTTTAAAACAAACAAATATCCTCTCTGATTATCTTAGAAAAATGCTTTTAAATGAAGTGGATTATGTGAATGAGATCATGACTTTGAAAGAAAAAGTTCATGAACAAGCAAAGAAAATTCGCAACTAGTTTTCCATAACAATAATAACCTCTCAGGAAAAGTCTAATAGAGAGTTCAAGGCCTTGGAAACCAATTTCAAGGCCTTGAAATCTCATGTTAAGGAAGTAGTCACTGAGAACTCCATTCTAAATGATACCCTAGTTGCTGTAAAGCATCAACATGATGAATTAGAGGAACAAAAGACTCTTTTTACTGAGAAACTTCAAGACTCTCAACTAATTTTGACAAAGCTTGCTGGCTCAGAACACAATCTAAACTTGATTCATGGAGGATGATTACAGTCAGTTCACGAAGCTGGTATTGGATATAACCCAAACTTTCCGAGGAAAAGTGATATCAGATTTGTTAAGGCTAGTAACCGATCTTCTCCAAAATGTCATTACTTATGTAAAATTGGTCATGTTAAAATGACTTTCCCCTTCAGAAGAAGAGACCCTCACATTATGAGGAACACTTTTCCAGTTCAACTTATTGGACAACTTAGACAGATTTGGGTTCCTAAAGGTCTTAGACCACCTAACATGGTTGAACCTGAATATGAGTTTAAGTTTCACACTTGGTCTAACAGTTGGGTAAGGAAGAATGGTTTTTGCACGTTGCCACCAAGAGCAAAGATCAAATTTGGTTTATGAATAGTGGTTGCTGTAGAAACATGAGTGGGAAGAGATCTTTGTGCTCAGAATTGAAAGAGAAATTTGAGGGAACAATTACACTTGCTAAAAAAGGAAAATGCAGCATTCTAGGTATTGGTAAAGGTTGTACTGATTCTGTTAACTCTACTTTGGATGTCTATCTAGAAGATGGTTTGAAATTTAATATGATTAGTGTATCTCAACTATGTGAGAATGGAAATAAGGTTATGTTTGACAAAGGAAATGTGTGGTGCAAAATGAGAAATCAGGAAATTTCATCCTCACTGCCTCAAGGTCAAATAATGTTTATAATTTACACACTAACAAAGTTTCAGGAGAAAGCTTAAAGTGCCTCAGGGCCTTCAAAAATGATTCAAAGCTTTGGCATGAAAATCTTGGACGTATCAACTTGCATACTCTGAACAAGCTAATTTCTAAGGACTTGGTGAGAGGTTTAACTTCAATCAAGTTCAAAATCTGAAGATGTATGAAAGCTTGTACTCCAGGTAAGCAAAAAGGAAGCTCTTTCAAGCCCAAGAACATTGTAAGTACAACTAGACCTGTCGAGTTATTACACATGGATTTGTGTGGACCGATGAGAGTTCCAACTACAAAGGGTAAGATATATATGCTTGTCATTGTTGATGATTACTCTAGATATACTTGGGTCATGTTTCTCATGGAAAAATATGAAGCTCTATTTGAATTCTCAAAGCTTTCTAAGGTGATCCAAAGGATGAAAAACATGCCTATTGCTTCTATCAGAAGTGATCATGGTAGAGAATTTGATCAATTGAAATTTGACTTATTTGTGCTAAGGTTGGTATCTCTCACAAATTTTCTGCTCCAAGAACTCCTCAACAGAATGGTGTTGTTGGAAGAAAGAACATGACTCTTGAAGACATGTCCACGACTATGCTCTTGGAAAATAGCTTCCCAAAATCATTTTGGGCTGAAGCAGTAAACACTGCAACCTACATTCTGAACAGATACATGATTATGCCAATTCTAAAGACGACTCCCTATGAGCTTTTCAAGGTAAGGATGCCTAATATATCTTACTTCAAAATGTTTGGTTGTACATGTTTTAATCATAACAATGGTAAGAAGAATCTTGAAAAATTTGATGCCAGAAGTGATGAAGGTATCTTTCTTGGTACTAATTATCTACAATAAAAGAACCAATCTTGTTGAAGAAAGTATTCATGTTATTTTTTATGAAGTCTGTGATGGTTCTTTAAGTGATGGTTTTGCAGATCTAAATTTGAACAAGTATGAGTAAGATAATGAGGCAAATCAAGAGAATGGCTCCAAGTATTTTCAAACCCTCGAAAATGAGTTTCAAAGCCTTGAAACAAAAACTCAGAATACACAGATTGGTCAGACCAAAACCTCAAGAGCTCAATACCTTGAAAAGATTCTTAGAGAACCAGAACCATGGACACAAAGGAAGAGATTCAAATATTTATCATCTCATCTAGCTGAAAACATCATTTACTATATGTCCACTAGCACACAGACTAGATCACAGTTGAAAAACTTATATGCTTTGAATTCTTTTGTTTCTCTTGTGCAACCCAAAATTGTGAAGGAGACATTAGAATAAGACGAGTGAATAATTTCTATGTAAAATGAACTTAATGAATTTGATAGGAACAAATTATGGAATCTAGTTCCTCCTCCTAAGAACCAGTTTTAAATTGGCACAAGATGGGTGTTCAGGAACAAGTTGGTTGAAAATGGTAAGGTTATTATAAATAAAGCCAGAATAGTAGCTCAAGGCTACAAACAGGAAGAATGCATTGATTATGAGGAGACATTTGCTCCTGTAGCCAGGTTGGAAGCAACTAGATTTCTTCTTGCATTTGCATCTCATAAGCATATCCAACTTTTTCAAATGGATGTCAAATGTGCTTTTCTAAAAGGTTATTTGAAAGAAGAAGTTTATGTAGCTCAACCTCCTAGTTTTGAAAATGACGAGTTTCAAGATCACGTTTATAAACTAGACAAAGCTCTATGGCCTGAAACAAGCCCCAAGGGCTTGGTATGAAAGATTTTCTAAGTTTATACTTGAAAATGGTTTCAAAAGAGGACTTGTAGCCAAAACACTTTTCATAAAGAGTCATGAGAAAGAAATTCTAGTGGTACAGATATATGTTGATGATATTTTGTTTGGTACTACTAATGACTCCCTTTACAAATATTTCGCAAGTCTTCTAAGCAGTGAATTCAAAATGAGCTTGATGGGAGAATTGAACTAATTTTGTGGACTTCATGTACATCAAATGAAGAAAGAAATCTTTCTTCATCAGACCAAGTATACAAAGGACTTGTTAAACAAGTACAATATGTCTCATTCCAAGGCTGCAATGACTACAATGAGCTCTACAATGAGCTAGATTTCAAGCTGATCCCAAAGAATCACAGTTAGCATATGTGAAAAGAGTCTTCAGATATGTCAATGGTACCAAATACTTAGGGCTTTGGTATCCACAATATTATAACTTCTCATTGTGTGGCTATTCAGATGTTGACTTTGCAGGTTATAAGGTTGATAGAAAGAGCACTTCAGGGTATTGTCAGTTTCTTGGATGATTCCTAATAACCTGGCACTCCAAGAAACAAAACTCATTAGCCTTATCAATAGCAGAAGCCAAATATATAGCAGCAGGAGCTTGTTGCTCTAAGGTTCTATGGAAAGATCAACAAATGAGGGATTTGGGATACAACTTCAAAGCGATTCCAATCAAATGTAACAACACAAGTGCAATCTCAATCACAATAAATCTAGTACAACACTCAAGAACCAAACACATAAATGTTAGACATCATTTCATCAGGGATCATGCTGAGAAAGTTGACTTTATTCTTGAATTTGTGTCTAATAACAAGCAGTTGGAAGATATCTTACCTAAACCATTTCCTAAAGAACGATTTTTAGTGCTATGGGCATGCTAAATTAGGAAGCATTGGTTTAGGGGGAGTATGAGGTAAGTATTATGAGCTTCAAAGTTTTGAAAGGAATTTCAAAGCCTTGAAAACAATTTTAAAGCCTTGATTTATTTTCCTCAGCAGTACAACTTTTCAAGGTCTTTAAAGTCTTTTCAAAATCTTTAAAAAAGGTCAGTATGCTACACAGTCAATTAATAAGGTCCTCAACGTTGGGTATTATCTGTAGATAATTGCTTAATATTGATTTTACCTTTTGAAATTATTCTTTTCTAAATTAGTATTATTTTATTCCCCTTTCCATTTCACACAAAATTTTGAATTATACTTAACTGCAAATCTCAAAAGATTTGGAAATATTCTGTTTTCTTTTCAAACTCAAACTCTTTAGTATTTATCTTCTTTTCTTTTTCTCTCTCTCTCGTACCACTACTGCCTCTCTTTTTTAATACCCTCAAACCCTAATGAGCTCTCGAAGAACATCTGGAAGGATTAAGATGGCTGGAGGTTCCAAGACAGTTTCTGAAAAGAAAAGAAAGAATGTTGTAGAAGTTCAAACTCTTAGTGATGAATCCAGCTATATCACTCCAAGTGCGGAAAAAGGCTCCTTTACCTCCAAAGAAGAAGACAAAGAAGGATCATACTCCAACTTCTAGCAAGAATAAGAAGACATATGCATCCACCCTGAAAAACAGCCTGAGGAACAGATTGCTAGTCTTAAGCAAGTTAAAAATAGAAGCCTAGCAAAGCTTACAAAGAAAAAACGAAAATCTGCAGATGAAGAAAAAGAGAAAAACACAGGAAAGGAGCTAGATTTACTCTGAGAAGCATACATCCCCTGGTAAGAAATATGGCAATAACAGCAAATGGTTTGTTAGTAATGTTTCTAGAGGAAACTGGTTAGATGGTTTTTCTTCTAGATCTATAGCCTACTTAAGCATGATTAGTGTCGACATGTTGAATAGCATGAATCTGGATTGCATTAAGAAGTTGAAGAAAAGTTCTGTTTGGAAGATTCTAAACCCTTCAGAAGTTTGCTCATCCTAGGCTCACTAGGCTCTTTTATCTGAACATGAAGAAAATAAAGTCCATAAACATGGCAATTTCCTCTAAAGTGGTTGGTGTAGAGATGGATTTGGATCATTTTGAGTTTGCTAATGTTTTATGTTGTCCGAAGAGGTATAACACAAACAACCAACCAAATAAGATTGAAGCCATGAAGTTGGCTAGAGAAGAGTTATTTCTACCCAATGTTGTTACCTCCTTAAACTAGTTAACACACTCTGTGCTAATTGTTGAAGCTAAAATCCTATTTACCATTCTAACGAGGTTTGTAGTGCCTAAGGAGAATTCAAAGGATTTGTTGTCTAACAGGGTGTTATACTTAATGTATTTGATTATGCATGGGTATGAGATTGAACTACCTACTATTGTGATGGAACATATTCTCTATTCTCAAACCAAGGAAAGAAAGCACCCTTTACCTTATGCCAACCTATTATCACTCTTCTTCCAACACTTTGAAATCCCAAATGAAAGAGAAGAAACTATCATTACGAGTTTTTGTATGCTTGATGAGAAACCTTTTCAAAAGTTTGGAATCGTGAAAACCAGTAAGGGAGCTTGGAAATTATATTCTGACCTATCTGCAGAAGAGCTGCAATCCAAGAAGTTTCTCAAAACCCAAAGCCTTGACCTTTCCTTAAAACCTACCCTCTCAATATCAATACCTTGCCATGGTTATTTAAAGGCTTGATATCCTAGAGAATGATATGGATGAGTTGAAGCAGAATCAGCATGAGTTTGGGACTGAGTTGAAGCAAGTGAGGTATATTCTTGAGAGTATCTTCAAAAGCATCAATTTAATCCATGTGGAAGAAGAAGTTTCACAAGCTACAGAAGGATCAAAACAAGCTGAATCTACCAAGGACTTATTCAGTGAGCATACTACTCTAGATGACGTTGCAAAGGTAAAGAATATTGGGAAGCAAGTTGCTGAAACACAGGGTGATGAGGTGCAGGAACAAGAGAATGAAGATAGTCCAGACTCAGGTATGTTGATCAAGGATCTTTATGGGGAAGAAGAAGAAAAGGATGGAAGAAATTCACGAAGTGGTCACTTCAGCAGAGCTTTTTGAGGAGGTTGTGGCAGCTGTTACTGGTGAAGATGCTGCTCAGGAAGAAGAACAACAGGAAGATGAGGAAGATGATGAAGACATTGGAGAAGAGGTTGCTGATCCAAGGGAGATGGAGACCGAACCCCCTGATTCTAGACTACTCTTTCTATTTTCAAGGCAATGAATCTCTATTCAAAGTCTTGCAGTTTTCTTAAATTCAACATTTTTTAATCTTTCAAAAACTTTGATCCAAAATTTTCTCGTTCTTTTTTGATGAAATTCAAAAATGGGGAGAAATCCAAGGTGTGTTATTTTTTTTTTAGTTTGGTACTCTTCATTTATTATGGATTTGGTGTATATCAGTACGATGGTTTTTATGCTTAACTGCTTGAATAAGTTGATTTGTTTAGTTTAATCGTGTTTCAGTATATTATTTGAGAATATTGTGACTGCTGTGCTATGCTATAATGTTCAAGTTTCTCAGAGATTCAGTTCCTAACATATTAGTGATTTTTCCTTTCATCAAGGGGGAGAATGTAAGATCAGCATGTTCTAAAAGGTTTGAAACTGCATAGTTTCAAGGCCTTGAAATAGCTTTCAATGATTTGAAACTACTGCAGTGTATGATCATGAACTTAGGGGGAGTTTTTCACTCCAATCTATTTCTTAATCTCTTATACTTGTTTATGCCTTATTTGATCATGAAAGAAAATTCTGTATAACCCTCAGAATTGTTGCTAATTTCACTGATTAACTCAAACTTCACAGGATTAATTAGCTACTTATTTTGCAGGCATTGTTTCCTTATATATGTTTCGTAAGAAAGAAAATGAAGCTATCAAATTGATTCTTTGTTTTTGCAATCTTGCCTGGACTTTCCTCATACAAGATCAAGTCACTATCCTCGAAGATATGCTGCTAAATTTTAGTAAAGTTTGTTTCCAGAAAATCTTCAAGATCTACAATTCAAACCATTTGCATAAGAGAGGGAATGACTGAAGAAATTCATAGATAAAACAAAGAGACACTCAGACTTTCGCAAGGATTGACAACCAAAACAGAAGGACATTCATTTCACTCAATCCAATCATCTGAAGATCACTGCATACACAACTTCTTCATCATTTCACAGTGTTCTTCTTTTTGTACACAATTTGTATATCGCTTTGATAATACTTCTCTTATCTTATTCTCTCTAGTTGTTCAAGTGAACATAGAGAATTCTTGTTGAATCAGTTAGCTAGAGAAGTTACTAGATTAGTTAGTGTGAACCACAAGATGTATCAGAGTAAGGGAAATCTCTGTGCTTGAGATCTAGGGGTTAGCTTTTGATTAATAAGAACTGATTTGAAAATCCTGCAGGGATTAAGTCCCTGAGGTAGATCCTTCTGTGTCTGTCCTTCAAATTTTAGTTCTTATCTTTTACAGCTCAAAACAGGTTTTAAGTTCAAGGACTTGAAACTCATTTTAAGGCCTTGAAAACTATCATCAATCTTTTCTACTCTCTGTTTTGATTCCAAGGACTTGAAACTCATTTCAAGGCCTTGAAATACTCTCCGTTTTCTACAAACATTTTTGAAACCACTTTTTTGGCAAAAGTGGACATACTCTATTCAACCCCCCCCCCCCCTTCTAGAGTATTGATCCTGTATTACTGCCTACTTTAATGTCTTTCAATCTGGTTAACTGAAAACAAATTTAGAGTCCGTTTGGTATTTTTTTTCTTTCTAAAACGCTTCTTTTCGAATCTAAAAGCGGTATCAATGTGTTTGGAAAATTTAACTTTTTTCTGCTTTCTAGAAAGCATTTGCTTTCTCACATCAGGATTTGAAAAGCAAGGGGAGGGTTGCTTTTTGATAAATGTATCATTTGACATTCTTAACTGTTAAAAAATATGAATAATTTATTATTGTGATATTTATTATATCATGACTGATATTGTCATTTTGATATTTATAGCAACTCTAAAACACTAATTACCAAACACAAAATACTCAAAAGTGATTTCTCATAGCAGCTTAAATACGGAATTTAAAAAACACTTTTTCTGTAGATTTCCACAGCAGCTTCCTCAGAGTTGTTCCTACACAGCAACTTTCTAAAATGCCACAGCATAACCAAACTATCCCTAGGAACCTTTACTATTCTCATCCAATTATCACTTTTCCCAACTCTCAATAGCTTTCTGGTACATGGTACATT
Source organism: Linanthus parryae (assembly GCA_023055425.1). Taxonomy (NCBI): domain Eukaryota; kingdom Viridiplantae; phylum Streptophyta; class Magnoliopsida; order Ericales; family Polemoniaceae; genus Linanthus; species Linanthus parryae. Next base: position 24,256,691 of record JALGPY010000011.1, on the reverse strand, counting down.
ATCTACAAAGTTGGTTTTTCCTGCTGTCACCCTTTTAAACTCCCTATATCATGACGTGGATGAAATTTCATAACATTGTTTATCTGGATCAAAATGTTAATGTGAAACTAGATCATACGATGTTGGAAGAAATGATTTTTGGCACTTTGTCGTTTTGGTAACTCATTCGGTCAAACACGTTTATAAATGAAAGATCCAACTATACTCTGAGAATGAGTTACCGATCTTTGCGTTGAGAGAAAAAGAATTCCACATCGTTGTTCAGGAAGCAACTTGAAGAGTTTGACACCAAGTTGTCACTAATAGTGAACACCCTTTGGGCAAAGAAATTTTGCAGAGGAGGCGAGTGTTGGACAAACTCCAGACAACACACGTCACGCCGCCGTCTGTTCGGCTAGCGCTTGCTCCTGTTAGTTATCGGGCTTTGACCACAACATTAAATTTTTGGGGCAATCGAACAGTTATATAAAAAGAATGTCATCTTCTTCAATTCCAGACATTTCACAAACACACATATAGGTCTCTTAACACCTTCAATCAGAAAGTATTTCTCTCGTAGTCTTAATCCGTTGTGTGCGAGTGTTGTACAGTTCTATGCAACACCGCACGGGAAGCTTTTATCATGGGACGTAGACGTCCAAAATCTCTCTGACAAGCACGAAGTGTGGGAGACAAGTCTTCTTTAAGGAACCTCGTATTCTTTACGAAAATGTCTCCCAAAACTTTACAAGCGTTCAATAATAATTCCACTGTAAGTCCTTATACTTTATTTTCTTCTTTGTCTTATATTCAGATTTTAAACAAATATTCGATCTTACAATCTTAAAGCAGATTCGTATGTGTTCAAATCTTAACAATTCATTGGGCTATTATTTTGTCCAACATAAATCATTCGGATTTTCAGATGTTACTTTTTGCGCAAAGTATGGTTTTATGTTCTTAATATTATGCTAGTATTTTTCAGTCTGATTTTGATGTAATTATATTATGGGCAGTCATAGTTAATCTATTTAAATTCCTTGCAGTACATAATTTATCTGTTTAGTTTTGCGGATATGTAGATTTCATTTTTTTAACAGTGGAGAATTCATCTAGTTAATTTTTATTCAATCCAAAATTCATCTATCTATTTTTTTAGCAGTGCATTATTCATCTCTTTATTTTCCGGCAGTGGAACATTCATTAGTGTAATTTTCTGAAAATAGAGAATTCATCAGTTTATTTTTTCACATATGCATAATTCATCAGTTTAATTTCAAAACAGTGCATAATTCATTTTCAAAATTTTTTTCAGTGGAGCAATTGTGTATCTGCTGTCAATTTGTAGATGGTGCTTTCTAGACAAACAGATCACATCCACGTAGCAGCCATCCAACACACCCAATTGTGCTCCATACACACCAGATAACTAGATATGCTTATCCACGTGGGGGCTGCGAGACAGGGCCCTCGCGTACCAACACGGGACTTGTAGGAAGTTAGTGGTTCGGAGGCTAGGGTAAGGCTCGTCACGCGTGTACGACAGCCAAGCTCCCGCACGACCCTTTGTAACTGCTTTGAGAGACTTACTGTCCAAGTTCTATAAACCCGGCTTGACCTCAAAAACGGTCTCCGGTATGTACAGTCTGGTCCCTAACGGTTCCTATTTACACGGTCGAACGTGACGTTACGAGGGCTACCATTAAGCCACCATTTAGGGTGCATTAAACCCCTCACAACGGTCACTTCCCCACTATATATAGGATCGTTAGCCCTCCGTTTCGACATATCTGGTTCAACACTAGTGCTTCTAGACTTACCTAAGCTCTGCCATTAAGCTATCTCTCTCTCTCTCTCACAGTTACCATTGCTTACCCTCTCCCTACACACAACCCTAAATCTCTCTGTGTTCCTATTCCCTACATAAGGTGCACACTTAGATATCTACGAAGGATTTCCTTGCGCACAATTTGGTGAACCCGACGTGAAACACCCACTTTCAGAACTTCAATCCTGCGAAACCTACAGAAATGTCTTCCGATGGAAACATTCGCTATGGCGTGGTCTCCTTCCAACGAGGAGTCCTCAAGGGAAGAAGGACCACTTAACACCATCGTTAACACCAATGCTCGTGCTCAAACGACTACTGGCAATGGACCCTCTCTGGAGGCACTCCAAGCCACAATCCAGAGTCAAGCCCAATTATGAAGGCTCAGTCTACCCAGATCACCCAAATCATGGCGATTATAGGAAGATTTTCCCAAAACACTGTTCCAGGGGTTTCAGTCCCACCATCGACAGCTCAGGTTCCTCTACCAGGGGCAACAACTACATCCATGCGAACCAGATCTTCGCAGATACTATTATCCCGAAGGTTGTCAGCGCGCCTCCCATTCCGCGGGACATTGACTTGATGCCCAACTCTGTCGCTTACAAGGCACCAAGTGATAGAAATTTGATGAAGTTAGTGGGAACGCGCACAAACACATGATGTGATTCACGGACATGATGGACCCACATGGAGTTGACACCAGATTGTTTATGTGCGAATTCCCTAAGTCCCTAGGGGCTGTCGCATACAAATGGTACAGGAGCGTGGAAGCAGGATCTTTCAATACGTGGTAAGATTTGGTGAAGAATTTCTACACCAAATTCTTCCAAGTAGAAGAAAAAGTCACCACTATCCTCCTCTCCCGCATATACTAGAGGCATGACGAAGAAGGGGTCGGCTTCATCAAGAGGTTCAGGGCCAAGCCCTTGGAGTGCGTCGACGATGTCCTGGAAAGCCGACTGGTGGAAATATGCCTCCAAGGCATGCGTGATGAGCACAAAGGTACGCTAATTAATTTGAATATTCCTACGTTTTCGATATTGATTGAGAGTACCAGGAACGTTGAGTAGTTAGTGGAGAGAATGAAAAAGAGATATGCCAGTGAGCGAACGGAGGCAAGTCCCAGCTTCAAGGTGGGAGAGTTCAATTACAAGGGGACGCAAGACCTCAATGTACATGCAGTATCATCCCCCAACAAACAACAGCGGCCCACGCCCCAGGAGGCACCACTCTTGCATTGTTCGATTGAAGATGCAGTAGATCATTGCAAAATATGGCGCAAAGATGGGATCCTACCAGCCCTGGAGCACAAACCTGCAAGAGACCAGCTGCAGGATCCAAGGTGGTGCGAGTGCCATGGGTAGGTACTGCACCCAACCAGGGAGTGCTAAAATCTCAGGTGGTTATTAGACAGGAAGATAAAGGAGAGTCAGTTGGTTGTTGATGAGCCAACCAAGGATGTGCGCAACAACCCCCTGCCGTCTCACACAAGGAAGGAGCCCAATGGAAAGGAGATAGCTATGATTTTGATTACAAACCTTGAGGAGGTCGCGGATGTTGAGGACCCGGTGATCGCGGAAATCTATGAGTATGATGATCATGGCGTTGACAGAAGATTCGCGTGCTGGGCGAATGAAGAACTCTGCCAAGTTTGTTAAATTCTTCGATGAGATGAATTTCTCAAACGGCTGCAGGCACGAGATGATGAAAGCAATCTTAAGAGTTGCTGAGGATTATAAGAAAGAATTGGTCATCTCCAATGGGAAAGTCGTTAGGGCCACACGATCAAGTGGTCTGGTCATGACGTTCGACGAATCGGACAAAAAGACTGATGCCAATCATCAGAGGCCACTATAAATAACAACCACTATCAACCACGTAGAGTTAAAGAGAACCTTTTTCGATGGAGGAGCCGCGGTGAATGTGATTCCACATAGCTCCATGGTGCTTGCAGGAATCTCATAAAACAAGATCGTGAAGAGGTCTTCTCCATTGATGGGCTTTGGAAGTGACTCCAGAATGACTGTAGGATGGATCCGCTTGGGGATCGAGTTTGGGCAGATTAGTTGTTCTGCCAAGTTCCACGTAATGACCCCGAGACGAGTTATCACATGATCATTGGTCGAGCATGGATTCATCGCTTTGACGCCGTACCTTCAACGACTCACCAAGTAATGAAAGCTATCTGGAAATACAGAGTGGTCGCAATTCCCGCCTTGGTGAACCCCTTCAATCTAGAATAAAGACATATGTCCGAGGCTGTATGGTTTACATAGATGGCAGATGAAGCTACTCCAGCTCCGTTTTGTTCAACTCCCCTACCTAAGTGGGAAGATGTTAAAGGCGAGTCACCAGCCGGAGTAATGGTGATGCAAGAGCAGCCTAAGGGGAAGAAATCCGCATGGCAAAAAATTCCCAGGGTTACCTGCAACAAGAGCGTTTATACCCTGAAGAGGGACATCGAGCATGAAAGTGAGGGCAAGCAGGTAGGAAGTTTCTACTCCAATGGCAAGAAGTGTTACAACATCTGAAGGATTCCACGGAACTACCACCACCAACCAATATGCAACAATACTGTTCTTAGCCTTCTGATAACTCTGTATTAGAGTTATTTTTCTTACACGTTTTACATCGTTTTGCGTGATTTCCGGGTTGATTATATTGGTTTTTACACTACGAATAGAGAGAAAACGAAGAAGTTTAGCTTTGAGCGTTAATTTGTTAATCGATGTGTTTCTCGCGTTATCTTATGTTATTTTGTCACGTTTGATCGCACGGGTTGTGTTTCGTGTTGTTTGACAGGAAACAATACTTGAGAGATTAAGCGGAGAGGAGAAACGAGTTTTCGAATATTTGCGTGAGCTTGGGAGAAGAAGAACATGAGAAAGAATGGAAAAAGGGGGCCTAAGTGTAGTTTTCAGAAGTTTTGAAAACTACACTCAACACCCCCTAAGAAAACACATCAGTCCCTTAGAAAAATTTGGAGCAACATGATGAAATCAACTCTCTGTATTTCACGATCAGCTATCAAGATCGCAGGATCAAGTGGCAGATCAGATGAGCAGATCACCTGATCACTCGATCAAAGGAAGCCCAAACCACCATCACCGAATTCCACAGCAACCACCAATTGACCACCGAACCACCACAAACCCTTCCTAACAACTCCCTGCAATTCATCAACCACAACAATCACACCACAGAAGGCCACCCAATTCAGACCCGATCTCCTATCAAAACCCAGTTCCCAAGAGACCACATCCACCGAAAATACAAACCTGCGAACAACCGTCAATCACCGAAGAACTGAAAGCCACCAATCAATCAACCACCTTCATCGCCATAGCCACAGAACCACAAACCCAGAGAGCAAGAAAAGAGAAAAACAAGAAGAAAGTCGCGAACAAAACATAGAAGAGAAACCCAAAATCAACAATCAAAGAAGAAACAGAGAAAGAAGAGAGGACGAATCACCGGCCTTCTCTGCAACCCAAAAGCGAAGCAATAGAGCAGAATCAGAGGAGAACCCAGAAGAAGAAATAAGCGAAGCAATCTCCATTTGTGATTTCGCACGAATGGAAAAGGATCTCTGTTCGCTGATTTTGATTTGGATCAAAGTGTAATTGCTGAGAGTTGGGGGAAGAGGCACAAATAAAGAGAAGATAAAAAAAGCTACGGGTTTATTTCTCGCACAACTTTGGAGGGGCTTTTTTAGAAAAAAAAGAGACCATAGGCATTATTGATTTAGGAAGATAGCAGCTACAGGAGGATATTATTGACTCACGATAGAATACACGCCAAAAAAGGCAGAAGATAAAGACGAAGACGAAGACGACGAAGGACGGCAAACCTCCGATTCGCGTTTTATCTCTTCCCTCTCTCGTTTTTATCAATTTCATGGAGAACTTTGTAAAGATAAACAAGACTATGTCTAGCTAAGCTTTCATAGCTAGATAGTTTATGGAGAACTAGGGTTTATTTCAGATTTTCCTGATTTGAAGTTTGATTCATGTTTTGAACTTAATTCTTCCTATTGTTTTAGTTATTTGAAAAGTTAGTGTTCTTAACTCTTAATTTGATTGGTTTGATCACCCAATACATGCTAGTTATCTAGGTTTGTTGCACGACAGTGAACATAACCCGGATTCGTGAACAACGTTGTTGACATTCTTGTAGTTTCTTGAGACCCACAGGAGATAGAGACTTGAATGACCGTGAGTGGGTTGTTTCGGTTAGACTTAGTTAGGATTTAGCGTAATCGGTGGACCGACAGGACCTGGTGAGCGAACCTGGCTAGCTGACTAGAACGTAACGGTAGACGGAGTTGGACCGAGAGGACCCAAAATATACCGAAACGTAGATTTACGTGAGATCGACAGAAGATCGTAATGACTGTGACCCGGTACGACTAGACATAGGTAGAGTGTTTCAAATCATAGTCCGGAAATATCTAAATGCCCTAGGGACCCTAAAACTATCTAGTGTTCTCCATATTCGTATTAATTCAAAAATAATAAAAATATTAGTTTTGTTTTGTTTATTTAATTTCAGTCACTTGTTTGAGGGTGACGAACTCTTACATCACAACTTTTTCCTCCTGTTAATTAACTCTAAATTAATTATTTAACTAAATAATCTCAAGACTGTCACAGTGGGTTCGACAACCTGAGCTTAATACTCATCTTTTATTACTTCGACCGTGCACTTGCGTATACACGTAAGAAATCGTGTCAAGTTTTTGGCGCCGTTGCCAGGGACAGCGGTAGATTGGTTAGTTAGAAAGTAGTTTAGAGTTTTTGTTTTATTTTTCTTTTTGTTACTATCTGTTTACCTCACGGGTGTGCTAGTGTTGTTTTCTCAGGCAACTATGGCGGAAGGCCAAGGGCTGATTAGCCTCACAACGGAGCAGCTGCAAGCTATGGTAGCTTGAGCCGTAGAGAAAGCACTGGCTGCAAAATCCAGACCGCACCCGACCTCATTGCCATATAACCGTTCGGGGAAAGCAATAATCCAAGCATTTGAGGCGGATCATAGAGGAAGGGAGCCAGCAATTTTGGTTCCACCAATTCAGGCAGAAAGCTTCTGTCTAAAGCTGAGCACAATTCAATTCACTCAGGAACTGTGCACATTTTGCGGTACATATGAGGAAGACCCACAAGATTTCTTTGGGAGATTTCAGAGCCATTGTGGGCTAATCCGATATAGTGGGGTCACATCTGAAGCGCTCAAACTGATGCTCTTCCCTCATTGCCTCAAGGGAAGTGCTATGGAATGGCTGGATTCATTGCCATCCAACTCAATCAAGACATGGGAAGACTGTGCCTCCCAGTTCATGAGTAAATTCTTTCCCATCTCACGCTTGATTAAGCTGCAGAATGAGACTTGGTCATTCAGGCAAAAGCAACATGAATTCATGGTCAAAGCATGGGAGCGTCTCAACTTCTTGCTACGCAAATGCCCCAACCATGGCATTGCAAAAAGCCAGATCATACAAGTCTTCTATGATGCACTTGGAATGCTTGACAAAGACAAGATTGATAGAGAAGCTAGGGGCAGTTTCTTGTTAATGTGATGTTGACGGTGCATATGAGTTGATGAGACGTGTGGTTGAGCAAGAGGAGAGCTGGGATTATGAGCACCAACAAAAAGAACCGATGAAGCATAGCTCAGTGGCATATAGCACGGTTCAGGTGAATGCGGTAGTTGTAGTGCATGAAGCAAATGTGTCAGAGATGCATCAGCAGCAGCCAGTACCACCATTAGAGTTTACCTAGATGACAAGGATAATAAAGACGATGGCTCAGCACATGACAGACATGTCCAAAGGGGTCAGCTGTGTAGCAATTTCACTTCAAGTTGCTCAAGCAGAAATAAAAGATCTAAAGGAACAACTTGAACAAAGGGCACTGGGTAGCATGGTTGACACATCTGAGGGACAGACTCTAGCCATCACTACTTGTAGCAGTACTGCACTTAAGGACCCTCCATATTCGAGTCATGCCAGAGCAGAAGTCTCAAAGGCAAAGGAACATGAAGTCTTTGATTCTAAGAAGACACCTGTCGTGGTCCCCCAATCAAAGGGCATGACTCCACCAGACGAGGAGGAGCATACTCAGGTACCACTTTCATCTTCTCCTTCTTCTTTAGAACTTCCAAACCCATTACGTACTAGGGGAAGAAGGATGATTCAGAAGAATACAGACCCTTTTTGAATGTCTTCTCTAAACTGCATATCAATATTCCATTGATTGAGGGACTTCAAAAGATGCCTAAGTATGCTCGATTTATTAAAGATGCAGTTCTTGGAAAGAAAGGGGTGGATGAATTTCAGAGAGTAAACTTAAATGATCAGGTTAGTTCATGTGTTTTGCATGGGTTACCTAAGAAAAAGAAGGATCCAGGTAGCTTTGTCATCGAGGCTACATTGGGTGATTCCTACACTGGAAAAGCTCTCTGTGATGTGGGAGCGAGCGTGAATTTGATGCCATTGTCGGTATTCAAAAAGTTAGGTGTGGGGGAGCCCCCGAAAACCTAGATAACTCTCCAATTTGCAGATAAATCGACCAAGAGAGCATGTGGGATGATAAAAGATGTGCTTGTGAGAGTTGGAAGCCTGATAATTCCAGCTGACTTCGTAATACTAGACATGCCAGCGGGTGATTTGCCTATCATTCTGGGCAGGCCATTCTTGGCGACTGGTCGGACTCTCATTGACGTAGAGAATGGAGAACTGATTATGAGGGTACATGATGACATGGAGACTTTTCGGGTCTTCAAACCGTCACCCCAACATTCATGGGAGTATCAGCCAGGGGTTCCATTTGCTGTGCAAGTGAAGCGACAGCTCCATGAGTTATCGCACGAGGATCCACCTGATTATTGGGATAGGAACAAGCCATCAGCGGTGCATGCACATGAAGCAGCACTTCAGATTCAGCACAGGAAAGCCAAGTTGGATGCGGCACAATGTGCCAGACCACCCTCGTGAGGTGGCAGATGTAACATGGTCGGGCCGTCGACCTTAAATCCCAAGCGCTTCTTGGGAGGCAACCCAATGTAGAGTAGGATGTTATTTGTTTTCTTTTTTCTTTAGTTCTCTATATTTGACTATGAGGGGTGAGAGAGAGTTGACTTATTTTTCCAATCAGTGTGCAGGGACACATGTACAGAAGACGCATCGGATTCCCCTTCTTGATGTGCATGCTAGAGATTGCACGAAATTGGGGAAAGAAAAAGTCCCACAGGATTATGCATAAAAGAATAGTGAATTGCTCGAGGTCGAGGAGCGATTCCAATATTTTGGTTGCCACACGCATGAGAGGTCTACGATTTGTATCTTAGCCGCACATCGGAATCCGGGCGCGTAGAGACTTCTCCGGATATTGTCAACGGTCCAGAAGACTCCTTCTTGTTGCAATTTCGCGGCAACAGTGCCCATGTAGGTCCAGGCACCCAGGTACCTCTAACACTCTCTTTCAAATCTACATTTTTGAGCGATGAATGTTGCAATCCACCGCCTACTCATTTAAGCGATGAGTCCTCCTTCATTATCTCTAAATTCGTTGAGGCCAACGAAACGCTTAAGTGTGGGGGAGTTTGTATATATGTTCACTAGCCATGTCTTTGTTTGCATCGCCTCGTTACATATAGTTATGTTTTCATATTGTGTTGGCTTGTGGTAGGATTGTGTAGTTTATGCATTTTGTTAGCACTTTAACATTATTGAGTCCCCTACCCAAAACTTGTGTTTAATCGAGTTGGCCAAAAGCATATAGAGTTGGGAAATATTGAAAAAAAAAAAATAAAAAAAAATCATAAAATTTTAAATGTTTGAGAAAGGGCAATCGAAAAGAGTGAATGTGGAGAGGGCTTAATGATAGAATTCCTTAGGAGTATGAAAATCTGAGGTGAGGTAGACGCGAGAATTTTGAGTAGGAAGACTTATAGGGCTAATGCACATTAGAAATGCGAGTAGCTGCCTCTCAGAGTGGTTATCCAACTAGCGCTACACCACCGTCACTTAGGTAGTCGTCAACCCTCCTCGTAGTGGCAACGGAAAAACTGTGCGAGTGATGTTTATGGGGGCCTCACGTCCCGTCTCCATCTCCTAGGTCCACTAGTTACCCCTATTGATCCGTTTACCCCTTTTACTCACAGCCTCTAGCCTAGGAAGCCTTTCATTGTGACCGTCATCACTTGTTAGAATGGTCCTTTCCTATGCGTCATGATAGAGAGAGTTCAGTTAGGGAGGTTTGATGAGGGTGAGCTGATTTGATACATCTTACATGGATTCTCTTACATGTCGTATTTTGAGGGGATGTGAGGGTGAGTTAGAGACGGTAGCACACTTCGGTGTGGAGGTGAGTCGTGTACTTACATCACGATCACAGGTGGAGTACCGTAGTGCGTGATATTTCTTCCACGTCATGTGGTGGGGGTTGGTTAATCTTATAGGAGGCCGTGCTTATGCTTTATTTATATTCTCTATATCTTAGGTGATTAGGAGGATCGGCTGGAAAAGCATGTTTACACATTGACTACTGGGTTCGTGATTTGCTTTGCATCAAGTGTGGGGGTGTCGACATCTATGTTATTACATCACTAATTTGACACATTCCACCCCATGTTATCTAATTGTGACATTTGATCTCCTCGAATATTACTATCGTGTTGTCGGCTCCATGTGCTTAATGTTATTGTGTGAAAATGAAAAAAAAAAAGAGAAAAAAAAGTAAAATAGAAAGTGAAAGTGAAATTGAAAGGGAATAAAGGAGCAAGCTTGAAATTGAAGACCGGGGAGATTAGCTATTGTTCGAGATCATTTCTTCACATGTGTGGCCGCGAGAACAGCGTTGCACCAAGATTGAGGGAATGAGGGCCGGAGTAGTGAGATTCGGTGTGGTTCCTTGGATTTTGGTGAGGGAGTGTGAGAATCGAGTTTTGTGAGTTATATCATGATGTCTCGGACTACGCTTCTAAATATCCTATCCTACCCGTCCTACACCGTCAGCAATTTAAATCGTGGATAAATAGCTTGGAAGGTAAGTACTAGGGATACGTTTGCTGAGTGTGCGGAAGCAGCATATTTTGTGTTCGTGCCCGTTCTGTCTTACGAAACTGGCCGCAAGTTCTACCGATCACCAAAGTTATAGAACTTCCGAGGGAATATGAGAGCCTTATGACTTGCGGGTTTACTTTTTGAGATTGCCCAATCTCTAACTGAAGAAAAAAAAAATTGGTGTTGTTTCAATTTTTGCATTGTTTAATAATCGAGTTGCATTGTATAGTCATGTAGATTGCATTTTGTGTGTGTGTTGTGTGTGTCACATGGCTGGTGTAAGTGTATGCAATTCGGTGGATTAAAACGTAGTGTGAGGATTGATTTTTCTCGGGACGCGCAAAAAGGTAGTGTGGGGGATTTGATAACTCTGTATTAGAGTTATATTTCTTACACATTTTACATCGTTTTGCGTGATTTCCGGGTCAATTATATTGGTTTTTACACTACGACTAGAGAGAAAACAAAGAAGTTTAGCTTTGAGCGTTAATTTGTTAATCCAAGTGTTTCTCGCGTTATTTTATGTTATTTTGTCACGTTTGATCGCACGGGTTGTGTTTCGTGTTGTTTGACAGGAAACGATACTTGAGAGATTAAGCGTAGAGGATAAACGAGTTTTGGAATATTTGCGTGAGATTGGGAGAAGAAGAATATGAGAAAGAATGGAAAAAGGGGTCTAAGTGTAGTTTTCAGAAGTTTTAAAAACTACACTCAACAACCCCTAAGAAAACACATCAGTGCCTTAGAAAAATTTGGAACAACATGATGAAATCAACTCTCTGTATTTCACGATCAGCTATCAAGATCGCATGATCAAGTGGCAGATCAGATGAGCAGATCACCTGATCGCTCGATCAAAGGAAGCCCAAACCACCATCACCGAATTTCACAGCAACCACCAATTGACCACCGAACCACCACAAACCCTTCCTAACAACTCCCTGCAATTCATCAACCACAACCATCACACCACCGAAGGCCACCCAATTCAGACCCGATCTCCTATCAAAACCCAGTTCCCAAGAGACCACAGCCACCGAAAATACCAACCTGCGAACAACAGTCAATCACCGAAGAACTGAAAGCCACCAATCAATCGACCACCTTCATCGCCATAGCCACAGAACCACAAACCCAGAAACAGAGCAAGAAAAGAGAAAATGAAGAAGAAAGTCGCGAACTGAACATAGAAGAGAAACCCAGAATCAACAATCAAAGAAGAAACAGAGAAAGAAGAGAGGATGAATCACCGGCCTTCTCTGCAACCCGAAAGCGAAGCAACAGAGCAGAATCAGAGGAGAATCCATAAGAAGAAATAAGCGAAGCAATCTCCAGTTGTGATTTCGCACGAATGAAAAAGGATATCTGTTCGCTGATTTTTATTTGGATCAAAGTGCAATTGCTGAGAAGTTGGGGGAAGAGGCGCAAATAAAGAGAAGATAAAAAAAGCTACGAATTTGTTTCTCGCACAACTTTGGAGGGGCTGGTTTAGAAAAAAAAGAGGCCAAAGGCATTATTAATTTAGGAAGATAGCAGCTACAGGAGGATATTATTGACTCACGATAGAACACACGCCAAAAAAGGCAGAAGATAAAGACGAAGACGAAGACGACGAAGGACGGAAAACCTCCGATTCGCGTTTTATCTCTTCCCTCTCTCGTTTTTATCAATTTCATGGAGAACTTTGTAAAGCTAAACAAGACTATGTCTAGCTAAGCTTTCAAAGCTAGATAGTTTATGGTGAACTAGGGTTTATTTCATATTTTTCTGATTTGAAGTTTGATTCATGTTTTGAACTTAATTTTTCCTATTGTTTTAGTTATTTGACAAGTTCGTGTTCTTAACTCTTAGTTTGTTTGGTTTGATCACCCAATACATGCTAGTTATCTAGGTTTGTTGCACGACAGTGAACATAACCCGGATTCGTGAAGAACGTTGTTGACATTCTTGTAGTTTCTTGAGACCGACAGGAGATAGAGACTTGAATGACCGTGAGTGGGTTGTTTCGGTTAGACTTAGTTAGGATTTAGCGTAATCGGTGGACCGACAGGACCCGGTGAGCGAACCTGGCTAGCTGACTAGAACGTAACGGTAGACGGAGGTGGACCGAGAGGACCCAAAATATACCGAAACGTAGATTTACGTGAGATCGACGGAAGATCGTAATGACTGTGACCCGGTACGACTAGACATAGGTAGAGTGTTTCAAATCATAGTGTGGAAATATCTAAATGCCCTAGGGACCCTAAAACTATCTAGTGTTCTCCATATTCGTATTAATTAAAAAATAATAAAAATATTAGTTTTGTTTTGTTTATTTAATTTCAGTCACTTGTTTGAGGGTGACAAACTCTTACATCACAACTTTTTCCTCCTGTTACTTAACTCTAAATTAATTATTTAACTAAATAATCTCAAGACTGTCCCTGTGTGTTCGACAACCTGAGCTTAATACTCATCTTTTATTACTTCGACCGTGCACTTGCGTATACACGTAAGAAATCGTGTCAAGTTTTTGGCGCCGTTGCCGGGGACAGCGGTAGATTGGTTAGTTAGAAATTAGTTTAGAGTTTTTGTTTCATTTTTCTTTTTGTTACTATCTGTTTACCTCACGGGTGTGCTAGTGTTGTTTTCTCAGGCAGCTATGGCGGAAGGCCAAGGGCTGATTAGCCTCACAACGGAGCAGCTGCAAGCTATGGTAGCTTCAGCCGTAGAGAAAGCACTGGCTGCAAAATCGAGACCGCACCCGACCTTAATGCCATATAACCGTTCTGAGAAAGCAATAATCCAGGCATTTGAGGTGGATCATAGAGGAAGGGAGCCAGCAATTTTGGTTCCACCAATTCAGGCAGAAAGCTTATGTCTAAAGCTGAGCACAATTCAATTCACTCATGAACAGTGCACATTTGCCGGTACATATGACGAAGACACACATGATTTCATTGGGAGATTTCAGAGCCATTGTGGGCTAAGCCGATATAGTGGGGTCACATCAAAAGCGCTCAAACTGATGCTCTTCCCTCATTGCCTCAAGGGAGCTGCTATGGACTGGCTGGATTCATTTCCATCCAACTCAATCAAGACATGGGAAGACTGTGCCTCCCAGTTCATGAGTAAATTATTTCCCATCTCACGCATGATTCAGCTGCAGAACGAGATTTGGTCATTCAGGCAAAAGCAACATTAGTCCATGGTCAAATCATGGGAGCGTCTCAAATTCTTGCTACGGAAATACCCCAACCATGGCATTGCAAAAAGCGAGATCATACAGGTCTTCTATGATGCACTTGGAATGCTTGACAAAGACAAGATTGATAGAGAAGCTGGGGGCAGTTTCTTGTTCAAATGTGATGTTGACGGTGCATATGAGTTGATGAGACGTGTGGTTGAGCAAGAGGAGAGCTGGGATTATGAGCACCAACAAAACGAACCGATGAAGCATAGCTCAGTGGTATATAGCACGGTTCAGGTGAATGCGGTAGAGGTAGTGCATGAACAAATGTGTCAGAGATGCATCAGCAGCAGCCAGTACCACCATTAGAGTTGACCCAGATGACAGGGATAATAAAGACGATGGCTCAGCACATGACAGACATGTCCACACAGGTCAGCTCTGTTGCAATTGCACTTCAAGTTGATCAAGTAGAAATAAAAGATCTAAAGGAACAACTTGAACAAAGGGCACTGGGTAGCATGGTTGACACATCTGAGGGACAGGCTCTAGCCATCACTACTCGTAGCGGTACTGCACTTGAGGACCCTCCATATCCGAGTCATGCCAGAGCAGAAGTCTCAAACGCAAAGGAACATGAAGTCTTTGATTCTTAGAAGACACCTGTCGTGGTCCCCCAATCAAAGGGCATGACTCCACCAGACGAGGAGGAGCATACTCAGGTACCACTTTCATCTTCTCCTTCTTCTTCCTACTGTTTTTGTTATTTGACAAGTTCATGTTCTTAACTCTTAGTTTGTTTGGTTTGATCACCCAATACATGCTAGTTATCTAGGTTTGTTGCACGACAGTGAACATAACCCGGATTCGTGAAGAACGTTGTTGACATTCTTGTAGTTTCTTGAGACCGACAGGAGATAGAGACTTGAATGACCGTGAGTGGGTTGTTTCGGTTAGACTTAGTTAGGATTTAGCGTAATTGGTGGACCGACAGGACCCGGTGAGCGAACCTGGCTAGCTGACTAGAACGTAACGGTAGACGGAGGTGGACCGAGAGGACCCAAAATATACCGAAATGTAGATTTACGTGAGATCGACAGAAGATCGTAAAGACTGTGACCCGGTACGACTAGACATAGGTGAAGTGTTTCAAATCATTGTCCGGAAATATCCAAATTCCCTTGGGACCCTAAAACTATATAGTGTTCTCCATATTCGTATTAATTAAAAAATAATAAAAATATTAGTTTTTTTTGTTTATTCAATTTCAGTCAACTGTTTGAGGGTGACGAACTTTTACATCACAACGTTTTCCTCCTGTTACTTTACTCTAAATTAATTATTTAACTAAATAATCTCAAGACTGTCCTTGTGGGTTCGACAACCTGAGCTTAATACTCATCTTTTATTACTTCGACCGTGCACTTGCGTATACACGGAAGAAATCGTGTCAAGTTTTTGGCGCCGTTGCCGGGGACAGCGGTAGATTGGTTAGTTAGAAATTAGTTCAGAGTTTTTGTTTTATTTTTCTTTTTGTTACTATCTGTTTACCTCACGGGTGTGCTAGTGTTGTTTTCTCAGGCAGCTATGGCTGAAGGCCAAGGGCTGATTAGCCTCACAACGGAGCAGCTGCAAGCTCTGGTAGCTTCAGCCGTAGAGAAAGAACTGGCTGCAAAATCGAGACCGCACCCAACCTTAATGCCATATAACCGTTCTGGGAAAGCAATAATCCAGGCATTTGAGGCGGATCATAGAGGAAGGGAGCCAGCAATTTTGGTTCCACCAATTCAGGCAGAAAGCTTCTGTCTAAAGCTGAGCACAATTCAATTCACTCAGGAACATTAGACATTTGCCGGTACATATGAGGAAGACCCACATGATTTCATTGGGAGATTTCAGAGCCATTGTGGGCTAATCCGATATAGTGGGGTCACATCTGAAGCGCTCAAACTGATGCTCTTCCCTTATTGCCTCAAGGGAGCTGCTATGGACTAGCTGGATTCATTTCCATCCAACTCAATCAAGACATGGGAAGACTGTGCCTCCCAGTTCATGAGTAAATTCTTTCCCATCTCACCATTGATTCAGCTGCAGAACGAGATTTCGTCATTCAGGCAAAAGCAACATGAATCCATGGTCAAAGCGTGGGAGCGTCTCAACTTCTTGCTACGCAAATGCCCCAACCATGGCATTGCAAAAAGCCAGATCATACAGGTCTTCGATGATGCACTTGGAATGCTTGACAAAGTCAAGATTGATAGAGAAGTTGGGGGCAGTTTCTTGTTCAAATGTGATGTTGACGGTGCATATGAGTTGATGAGACGTGTGGTTGAGAAAGAGGAGAGCTGGGATTATGAGCACCAACAAAAAGAACCGATGAAGCATAGCTCAGTGGTATATAGCACGGTTCAGGTGAATGCGGTAGAGGTAGTGCATGAACAAATGTGTCAGAGATGCATTAGCAGCAGCCAGTACCACTATTAGAGTTGACCCAGATGACAGAGATAATAAAGACGATGGCTCAGCACATGACATACATGTCCACACAGGTCAGCTCTGTGGCAATTGCACTTCAAGTTGCTCAAGCAGAAATAAAAGATCTAAAGGAACAACTTGAACAAAGGGCACTGGGTAGCATGGTTGACACAACTGAGGGACAGGCTCTAGCCATCACTACTCGTAGCGGTACTGCACTTAAGGACCCTCCATATCCAATTCATGTTAGAGCAGAAGTCTCAAAGGGAAAGGAACATGAAGTCATTGATTCGGAGAAGACACCTGTCGTTGTCCCCCAATCAAAGGGCATGACTCCACCAGACGAGGAGGAGAATACTCAGGTACCACTTTCATCTTCTCCTTCTTCTTCCTATTGTTTTTGTTATTTGACAAGTTCATGTTCTTAACTCTTAGTTTGTTTGGTTTGATCACCCAATACATGCTAGGTATCTAGGTTTGTTGCACGACAGTGAACATAACCCGGATTCGTGAAGAACGTTGTTGACATTCTTGTAGTTTCTTGAGACCGACATGAGATAGAGACTTGAATGACCGTGAGTGGGTTTTTTCGGTTAGACTTAGTTGGGATTTAGCGTAATCGGTGGACCACAAGGACCCGGTGAGCGAACCTGGCTAGCTGACTAGAACATAACGGTAGACGGAGGTGGACCGAGAGGACCCAAAATATACCGAAACGTAGATTTACATGAGATCGACAGAAGATCGTAATGACTGTGACCCGGTACGACTAGACATAGGTAGAGTGTTTCAAATCATAGTCCAGAAATATCTAAATTCCGTAGGGACCCTAAAACTATATAGTGTTCTCCATATTTGTATTAATTAAAAAATAATAAAAATATTATTTTTGTTTTGTTTATTTAATTTCAGTCACTTGTTTGAGGGTGACGAACTATTACATCACAACTTTTCCTCCTGTTACTCAACTCTAAATTAATTATTTAACTAAATAATCTCAAGACTGTCCCTGTGGGTTCGACTACCTGAGCTTAATACTCATCTTTTATTACTTCGACCGTGCACTTGCGTATACACGTAAGAAATCGTGTCACCTTCTCTTTTCTATGCTTTGCAGTTAACACTGTACACTCCTGGATTTTCCCATATGAGGGTTCCATTAATGATGATAACCCTCCCCTAGGGGAGCTCTTTTGTCAATCGCCACTCATCTTATCACTCTACAACAATACTCGAGAATAAGCCTATCTGTCTAGATAGCAGTCGATTGCACGAGCCTATCTGTTTAGATAGCTGCCAAACGCGACTAAAGCCTATCTGTTTAGATAGCAGCAAAAATAAAAAGCATATCTATTTAGATAGCAGCCAAACGTGACTAAAGCATATATGTTTAGATAGAAGCAAAAATAAAAAGCCTATATGTTTAGATAGCAGCAAATGCGACAAAAGCCTATCAATTTAGATAGTAGCAAAAAATAAAAAACCTATTTGTTTAGATAGCAGCCAAACGCGACTAAAGCCTATCTGTTTAGATAGCAGCAAAAATAAAAAGCCTATCTGTTTAGATAGCAGCCAAACGCAACTAAAGCCTATCTGTTTAGAGAGCAGCAAAAAATGAAAAGCCTATTTGTTTAGATAGCAGCCAAACGCGACTAAAGCCTATTTGTTTAGATAGCAGCCAAACGCGACTAAAGCCTATCTGTTTAGATAGCAGTCAAACGCGACTAAAGCCTATCTGTTTAGATAGCAGCAAAAACAAAATGCCTATCTGTTTAGATAGCAACTCATTCAAAGTCTATTTGTTTAGATAGCAGCCAAACGCGATCAAAGTACATCTGATGGCAGCAAAAATACATAGCCTGTTTGATTAAGTAGCAGTCAATATACAAGTTAAAGTCTATCCCAGTAAACAAAACAGCAAATGCAAAGCATACTTTCATAACAGGCAAATGCGGTTTACAACTTATCTGTTTAGATAGCAGCTTGAAGCAAAGCTTACAACGAGAGAAAAAAAAGCTTTCAATCAAAAATCCAAGTGTTCTCAAGGAACGTTCCTACATAAGACTCTAAAACTACGAAACTAACTTAACGCTGTCGTCGACGTCCTCGACCAAAACAGAGCTCTTGCTCATACCCCTGACATGGCAAGATGCCAGATGAACTTCAAGCTATGAAGGCTGCTGATGTGAAGAACAAGTGGGAGAACAACTCATGGGGTAGGAAGCTAATTGTGCGTTAGTAAGATGCACACCCACTTGTTACACCATGGTTGAAACAACGGTGGCAAATAGTTCTCCGCCGGATAACCAACGAATATGCACACCACTCATTACTTGCTGGTATAAGAATTGGTTCAAGATTGCTCTTCATCGGAGGTCCACCGGAGATAATCCCTGCAAACATGATGGAGAAAAAGATGTCTATGTTCCAACGGAAGAGCTTACACAACTGGTCTTCGAAAAGACCAGGTGAATCAGGGGCCTCTTCTGTAAATTCATTGGGAGCCCTTTCTATAGCACAACAGACAAGTTCAAACTCGGAGGACCAGAGCTGATACGGATTGAAAATGGGTAAAGAGCAATGAAAAGAACGGCGAGGACTCAGGAGAGGTGGAATTTTTCCCAGATGAAGAAAAAAATAGCAAGGAAGGGGGTTTAAATAGGACTCAGAGGAGACTCTTCAGTTTCCCGGCCGAGTAACCAACGCCTCAAAAATGGGCGAGAATCAATGGCCCCATTAAAGCCTACGACGATACAATAGCCCTAGACAATGATGAAGGTTGGGCCCTTTGTGTGAGGAGCACACCTTATTTAAATACCGTGGCGGCACGACAATTAAGATAATGATGGCTCGTGGGGACTTGAGCCTTCAAAGCTTTAAAATATTCAGAACTCACCAAGAGTCCCGAGACAATCAGTTCTAAACTGTAGCAAAACATGATATATGCGCGTAAGCCTATCTGTCTACGATAGCGGCCAAAATCATTAAGTTAAGTGTAAGCCTACCTGTTTAGGTAGCAATCAGACTCGTGTGAAAGCTTGTCTCATGGGATGGCAGCCATGCGCAGTGATGCGCGAGCCTATCTGTCTAGATAGACATTAGATCACAAGCCTCAAAATCCTGAACCTAGTGATGCAAATTTCTATTTGTCTATAAAAAGCAATCACATAAAAGTCTCGCATTCATGTAAGTAAAACATGAACCAATTAGAAGCATGAAAAAGGTTATTTCAAAATGCACGGAACCAGCACGCACAAAAGCATGATAGATTTTCAAGCATTACAAGGATCGCGGCCAAAGAGGGCACAAAAAAAAATTATTATTACATCAAAGAGGAGTTCGAAATAACAATTCTTGCAAATACTCGGAGGTTTCGTCCTCAAATAACTCCTTCAAGAGAAAATCTCCCGCCGACAACATGATGTTGTTAGTTGTTAGCTCCTCTGAGCGAGCCTTGTTATCCGCATGACGTTTGGCGGCTGCCTCAAATTCCTTGGCCATCTGCTCCAGCTCTGCTTTGCGTGCGTCAAGAGAAGCCTTCCCCTCCCTATAAGCATTGCACTCAGACATGAGTCGCGCAGAATTACGAATTTTTGTCACTCTGCACAAGAAAGTCCAGATCTAATCGCCCTGCCGCAACTTGTTAAAGTGCTTCTGTGTGGGAGAGGAGGTCTTGAGCGCTGTCAACCGTAGTGCTCACAGGAGTATTTTCATGATCTCTCTCCAAAATAGAGACCATCTTTCTGAAAATTTCCCCTATGTCTTTTGGGGCCACTTCCAGCACTCTAGCAAAAGCATTTGGAAAGGACACGCGCATCTTCATTAGCCACTCGAGGCAAGCTTGGTCGATACCTGCGTGCGCGACAGCACAAGCAGAACACTTAGCCAAAAACATGGGTTCAGGAAAACCAATAATCATGGGAAAAAAGGAAATGACCTTAATCGTTCCTTCGACAATCTGTCAAAGAGGGGAAATAGAACAAGCTGCTTAGGCCAACCTGCGATCTTCCAGGATCTCCCACGCGAAGTATGACTCAGGTATCACAAAACACCTCTCAACCGCAACGGGATTTGCAGTCTGTGAGCCCTATACCTCAAACGGATTCTCAGAGAAAAGGTCATCCAAATCCAAATTGAAGCCCCCTGCAAAGGCAGAACTTCTTGAAATGCTTGACGCAGGAGGTGCGTCGCACCCGGATGACTCAGTCTCTACAGTATGCTTTTCACAAGGAGTGTTGCGCTGAGCCAAAGAGACTTTGGTGGCAATTTTCTTAACAATCACCTAATCCAGCATTTTGCTCAACTTCTATCATAACTCCCTCAGGGGAAGTGTCACATTTAGAGCCCCCGATCGTAGGGGACTGCTCAGCACTTGTTTTCCGCCTAGCTTCTTCTTCATCAGAGGAAATGGGTATTGTCTGAGTAATGGGAGCAACATTGTCCTTCTCCTGCCTTTGACGGTCCTCATCCTCCTGCTCAGAGATAAACTCCAAACGTTCTGCATTGCCTTCCACTGATGGAGCTTCCTCCACCAGACTTTGCTTTGAAATCCCTGCAACAGAGATTTCACGCTCAGGGATCACTACAACACTACGGGGGCGACGATGTCTTAAGGGGCAAGGATCAGGCTCTGTAAAAACAAGTGTGTTACGCTCAGACAGAGAGTATAAAAAAAAGGATTCTCTACCTGTATCTAAAGCGGCATCGCCCCACTTAAGTGGGGCGTCCGCATGGTAAGCATTGGCAGATTATCGTCAACACCTCTTAGCCTAGCATGACCTGCTTATGACCGACACATTAAAACCTCGCACGTGAAAAGTAACAGGGGACATCACATTTCCAAAAGAAGTTACTGAAGATTCCCCACACTGATCCCTTATCCATTTACGGATATCACGTATAGGCACACCGTGGTACAGTGCGCCAATCACAATTTCATGTTTGGATAAAGCAAGCTTAAAAATTGTACCTTCTTCATCTTCGTCGTCGACAAGCTCGTGGAAAATTAATTGGGCCCTATGCGGTTCATTCGCAGTTGTCACAGTTGGAGGTTGACGCGAGTTCATCGCACGCGTGGTCTTTGTTCCTCAGAGCCCTCCTTAGTTATCTCCTCGAGACTTTTCTTCTTAGATATCTCAATTCGTTCCTCCTCGGACAGCTTGTCTTGCAGAGACCTCTCTTCGGCCATATGTATCGATTCTTCGATAGCCTCTTTCTCGATCATGATCAACGGTGCTTTTTGGGGACTATCATCATCTGCAACAGAGGAACAAGTAATGAGCATTGGCATAATTACTTATCCTACTAAAAAAAATAAATCAATGTATCTTACCTTCTTCATCCTCCCTACCAACAAAGCCTGCCTCTGGCTCTGAGGCTGTACTTTTCTTAGATGGAGCATTTCTCTTTGAGGAAGAAGATTTCTTCGCTTCTGGCTCACTTCGCGGACGCTTCAATTGCTGTGTCGCCAGAGCATCTGTCGAAGGAGGACCCGCGCTTCTGTTCTTCAAATCTTTGATGTGCGGGGCAAGGAAAGCTTCAAGTTTATCCGATATTTCTTTCTGGATTCCTTCGTCCATATGCATCTATGGAAGAATGACATCGTGGGGCTTGCTTTTCTTTGAGAGACAAAGATCAATCACACCCCCGCTGCGATCCCCCGAGGCGAAGCGTTTCAAGCAGCACTATTTATGAAAAAGAACGATATTTTCAAATGAGGAAAACAAAAGAAAAAAAGGATGAAGAAGTTTAGACAATACCGCTTGGAAATCCCGCGCGTACTGAGATCTCGAGTTGAGAGAGACTTGTGCGACAACGGCAGTTTTCTCCTTCACAAATAATTGCGGACATAGATGGTGAGTCGCAGCCAGTAGCGAATAATAACCATACTGGGTCGTGCCTCGGGTAAGAGTTGACCTAAAGGGATAATCTTTCCACAAAGGCGCAAGGGCCTTGATAACTCGGAGCTGAGTCTGGGGATTGGTCAAACGGCGATCCTGTGTATTCCTGAAAGCCACCCAACTTGCTGTAATCCTTCCTTGTCTTCCTCTAGAAGGCTGAATGAGGGGAAGCTCTGCAGTGTGCAATTCGTTGCTTTTCCCATAAATTAATCCATCATAACAACCTTTGGTAATGGAGTTGGACCACATGGGAGGCGCGGTAGCATCATAACTCAGTTGAAGGACCATACTGAGGGGATCGAAGTGAACCGCTATGCATTCATAGTTGTAGGATTCAGCCCCAGGCGCGTGTTCAACCAAGGCAGGCAGATAACCCATTCTCCACCAGTTCACGTACCTTCCATAGCGCCGAGACCCTCTGTTAATGTTCTTCTACTGAAAAGGGGTATCAACCTCATGACACATGTCTTCAAGAAACATGATGTTATCTAGTTCTACTACATATGCTCGGGCCTCAAAGAGACTGGCATCATCGCACACCATGGAAAAGTTACGACGAGTACCCTTTGTGTTCAACCAACGCCACGACCGAGGACATAAGTGTACATCTTTGGAACTTTGTACATTCCACAGGTCGACGGCAGAAGGGATCGGAGCATATGAGGGCCAGCGTTCGAAACCCCACGTGGTTAAGAATAAAATGTTAGCAAAGGAAATGACATCGACCCTACCCTGCGAGTGCTCAACATGAGACACGGCTAAGTCGAGATGATAGTACAAAAAACCCAAGACAAGGGGCCCCAAAGCGATCTTTATACCAAGTGCGAGCTTTAGTGGAAGCACGTGGATGAATACCCCGTCACGCGGGCTCCAGTCTATGAGATAGCGGGATAACCAAACACACCGGAAGCCACACAACGACCATGGAAGCCCTTCTCCATCCGTATAAATCATTGCGTTGGGGTTGCCTCTGAGCAAATTTTGGATAATGGCCGGTTTCGTGTAATCTTTGAAGAAAAACATGAGTCATTGGACCATACGTTTTTCGCACTAGCAGAAACAGACATGAAGGTCTCGCAGGGTTCAATCTCATCAGGTTCCCACTGCGTGGCGGCTTTCTTCAGAGTTGCAATACACTCCTGCATCTGCGCGAAGAGGGTAAGCTCCTCATCAGATTCTAAAACGTCCTAAGGGTCAAAGTCTCCCATGCTCGGAAGCATCAACTGATTTTCTACATCTTTAAGAGTAGGTGCGGCCTCGAAGGAAGAAAAATGGAACGAATGGGTTTTTCTCGAGTAACGCAAAAACATTACCTTTAGCATATCCTTGTCCGCTTTAAGGTTGAAGCCCTTGGTCGCGCTGATAGCATTATAGATACCGGCTTACTGTTCGACAAAATGCCAAGTATAGGATATCGTCTCAAGTAGTAAAATCCAGTAAGTCCAGAGTCGAATCCACAAGGAGAGGAGGGTTAGAAAATGACTTTCAAAACTAGCAATAGCGAGTAGAAAAACGACTAACTAAAACAAGTAACAAATTCTCAATGGCTTTAGAGCTCGCCAAGCTATCAAATTCACCACTAGTGATGGAGCAAATTTGAGAATGCGAGTAAGAACCAAAAGAAACGAATACTAATACTACTACGATTCAAAAGAGCTAGTCGATATGAAAGTGAAGTTGGGTCAATTGATTTCGCTAGAGAACTTGTAAATGAAGTTCAAAACCCAAAACTTGTATCAAGTGAAGAAACATGGATTCTAAAGCAAAAATGAATTTATAGTTCATGAATTCAAGAGCGAAACCCAAAATCAAGTTAAGTCAAGCATAAAGGATATGTACTCATCCAAGTGAGTCCACATACAAGATCAAGCCACAATTCGGATTTGTCTTTTGACACACGAATTCAATAACTCGACATTCAAGCGTGTGACAACTTGAAGAACAATTAAAAACTTCACAACAAGCCATCCAACTTCATCAAGTAAGTAGTAACCCAACAAAAGAACTAGATACTCATGTTATTGAGTTGAAGAAGCGATTTCACCAACATACTCAAATAGATATCCATACATTTCAAGCTCAATACTAAAGAGTACACAAGTTAATCTCAAAATCAACCCAATACACAAGATTAGGCTATAACTTGAAGAACTAAATCAAACTAACTCGAATCAAAACTACAAGAAATTGAAGAGAAATGAACTAAGCAGCTCAAATGCTGCTGCTACTACTGCTAACTGCTGCTGCTGCTGCAGTCCTGAACACAGCAAAAATAGATCCAATAACAGTGCACAACCAGCCCAAAATGAATCAAAACAGACTCCTCTCTCCCCCTCTTCCTCTTTCCCTTGTTCTTGGCTTCAAGAACAACCCAGAAACGGAGAGAAATAGGAGGGAGAGAGAGAGAGGAGAAGGACGAACCCGAACAGAGTACTGTGTGTAGAACGAAGGTGGGTGAGAGAGCTTCAAATTTCTTCACTCTTCTGTTATATAGACTTGAGGGGTGGATTTCGTAGCCTCCAAGGATCATTCTCTGCCCTCCAATTCATCTAATACCATCTCTACCGTCGATTTGCAGAACCGTCAAGAACCCTAGACGATTTGGGGGGTTTTCTCTTCGATGCGTGTTGGTCCGAATTAAGGGTATAAGGAGATAGAGCGTGGGCTGGCGATCAATTTGGTACCGGATTCAAGTGATTTGGTGGCGATTTGGGGGTCCAACGGGGCTGGGTCGAAGCTTCGTGTAGCTTCCATGGCTTCTGTCTGTCCTGCGTCGTGAGAAAGGAAGAGGATGCGTCTGGTGAAGAACTTTTGGCCGAAATTGCATATTGGCCCCCCACTGTTTGCTGATATGTTTTAAAAGACTCCCGGTTCCTCTTTAAATGTTTGAGAAAATGCAATTCCACCCCGATTCCGTTAGGAATCCTTCAAAATAGCCATTAAAAGTGTTAGAAACTTGCACTTAAGCCCCACTTCCGTTAAAAACTTATCTTCTTGGCCCTTGAACTTCACTTTTTGACGTCTAGATCTTCAATAATGGCCCCAATTCTTCTGTTGTCTTCTCAAATAGGCCCTTAAATCTTCAACTACTCTTCAAATTAGGTCCTCCAAGTCCCTAATTCATGGCTCTTGAGCCGAAAATCCTCTTCAAATACATCGTTTAAGGTCCCCCTAGCTAGCCTTTTGCGTTTTAAAGCACGTCTTCACCTACAAAATTAGAGACAAACAACCAAAACTACGAAAACAAGCATAAGTCTAGAAAGAGAGATAAAATAGATAAATTACACATATTAGCAAGTTATGAAGACTTCGTTAACATACTAAAATATGCAATTTCATTTCATCAACACTTACATTTACACCTCCTCATGATTATTAAGGATGAACGCAGTCCATTCATCCTTCCCATCGAGCTTTTCTAGAAAGAGTTGAAAAAGGACATCATTAAAGGGGAATAGGCCAGTTTCGGTACCGAGCCTCTGCACATCATGCGCGTTGGCTAAATCCCAATCTTTCCTGTTTTGTCCGGGTTTCAACTGAAAAGCAGCACTTGGAGGAGACGCCTGGGAAGCGTCTCCCCGGATCGTAGCCAGGTAGAAATCATCACCACCCAAATATGGGGCCTTGTACCAAAGCTCCCTAGGACGTTTCGACACTTCAACAGACTCCTTATTCGACTTCTTTGGGGCCATTACTGTGAGCACAAGAGCACAAGGTTTACAATTTGGTTGCATGCAAGCGGAAAGAAAAAAGGGGGGGGGAGAAGAGTATCTGCAGAATTCGATCTTCGATCACAAATTTCAAAATAGACAAACAGCTAAATCACTCACCTTGTTGACGATTGAGCGCTTGAACCGCTTGGGAGAACTTGTTGACAATCCGATGAAGAACCTGGTCGACGGTTTCTGCTGCTTGCTGAGGATCTTCCCTCTGATGCATACGAACTCAGAAGCAACAACAATGGAAAAGTTCTAATTGGAGAAAGCAAAGGGTTTAAATAGCCTTCAGATTGAAGAGTCGCGACTGGTGATATCTGCTGAGTCAGCAACGCTTCGGTATCCGGCGAGATTGGCGACCCATCAAATCCTTCTGAGTTATTCTGGCCTCGAAAATAGGCGAAAAATCGTGGATGGAGTCTGATTAGCTTCACAGTGGCCACGCTTTGTCTGAAATCAAACAGCGCTTCTAAACCCTAGGCAATCGTGTCTATGACCGGGAGCTAGGGATTTGAATCTGAATTCAAAAATTCATGAATCGGCGTGAAGCCCACACACGGCTGATTTTACGCTACTTCACAACGGACGCGCACATGACATTCGCGTGAAAGGGGGATAATGTAGATGATGCTTTCCAGACAGACAGATCACAGCCACGTGGCAGCCATCCAGCATAACCAACAATGCTGCATACACACTAGATAACTACCTATGCTTATCCATGTGGGGGCTGCGAGACAGGGCCCTCGCGTACCAACACGGAACTTGTTGGGACTTAGTGGTTCGGAGGCTAGGGGAAGGCCCGTCGCGCGCCTGCGATATTCAAGCTCGCACGCGACGCTTTGTAACTTCTTTGAGAGACTTAATTGCCAATTCGTATAAACCCAACTTGACCTCGTAACGGTCTCCGGTATGTAAGTTCAGGTGCCTAACGGTTCCTATATACAAGGTCGAACGTGCCGTTACGGGGGCTACAATTAAACCATTTATGGTGCATTAACCCCCTCACAACGGTCACTTCCCCACTATATAGGATCGTTAGCCCTTCGTTGCGACATCTCTGGTTCAACACTAGTGCTTCTGGACTTACCGAAGCTCTGCCATAAGCTGTCTCTCTCTCTCTCTCAGAGTTACCATTGCTTACCCTCTCCCTACATCTCTCTGTGTTCTTATTCCCTACTTGAGGTACATCCAGATTTCATCTGTTATTATTCTGTCAATATGTTTTCATAATAATTTTATTATTAACCTGTCAGATTATTAGTAACTACTTTCGCGCAA
This sequence comes from Linanthus parryae, assembly GCA_023055425.1. Lineage (NCBI taxonomy): Eukaryota > Viridiplantae > Streptophyta > Magnoliopsida > Ericales > Polemoniaceae > Linanthus > Linanthus parryae. The sequence continues at coordinate 24,229,279 of JALGPY010000011.1, read as the reverse complement.
CCTGAAATTTGATCTTTTAAGAATATTCTCACATAATTTTATTTATAAAGTTCATGTCTGTAATTATTTTGGAATTGGCTCATAACTCCGATGTGTAATTGATATGTTAAGTTTCTGTCACGTAATTTTCCGTTTCACTTTTGGTACATTTTTTTTTGAGACATTTAAATTGACTGAATTTCTATTCTTGAATTAGCATATAACTCCGAAAATTATGCGGTAGTAAATATCAACAGAAAACAACAACAAATATTCGTCATAGCTACAGATTCCCATGAATTTTATAATTGTATATTCTAAACGGAACTATGAATCTTAACATATCATCAACGATGAAAAAGCCGAGAAAATGTTTCTCCCAAATAAATCCATTGAAGACATTATTGTTACCCCCTTCAAATATTACAAAACCTACTTGAACACATGTGAGAGGATATGACCGTGGAGGAGCTCATTGTCCGTCTTCGGGTTGAATAAAAAGGAACAGCCTCACAAATGACAAGCCAATGGTCAATCTCAAGAGGAAGGCTACGAATGTGAAAGAAATTCACGGGTAAATGCCACAATTGTGGACTAATAGGAAGAACACTTCAAAGAGATGTTCAATCTTGTCAAAATTGGGAATATCATGGATGAGATTGAGTGGTTTAAAGATTAAATTTTTGACTGTGAATAAGAAAGCACTATCTAAATTTTTGATTTCTTGATTATGACATAACTTATAGGGCCATGTTAATTCATAAAATTGGCCCATCATCTCAAAAGAGCCACTAACTTGTTCTTAAATGTGAAATGTGTGTCGAGGTAAAATTGTAAGGATACCGTTTCGTTTTGAAAATAATGAGACTCACAGATTCACACCGAGATATGTGATCCAAATCAAGAAATAGAAAGAAGTATCTATTGACGACCGTATATTCAAAATGAATCTTTAAACGGATTCAAATATTACAAGCCCAAGAATATGATTCTTCATAATAATCAAGGAGACAAATTGCGGTTCCTTTAAAGGCAGTGGCGAACGTTCCTGAATTCTAGAATTTCATATGGAAGTGGAAGGATTTGTATTTCAATGTTTCGAAGATAGCAATCATGTTGAGTATATTAACCCATTTGAGTAGCGTAAACCCACTATTGGTCTGGTTTTTTGCTCAAGAGAAGCATATATAACATTACTATATGTTACTGACCTTGCAAGAATTTAAGATTCTTTGGTATTGTATTTGGAGTACTGGATATGAAATCTTATTAGCATATAGTAAATGAAGTTTATAATTCCAGTTTATAATGTTGTAACAGTGACTTTTGAAAAGTCTGATTTCAGTGCAACTCTATACACCTTTATAATAAGGTTAAGGAGTATCATGACTCTTTAAGATACGAAGTGTGCAGTCTGTATTTAGGAGCTCAATCCTGAATATTCATTCATGAGTTTTGATTAAGATAACTCCAATTTTATGTGTGCTTTGTGGAAGTTTCCATTCCCTGAGCTTTGAGGTTGTAATTGGTTTCCAATTATTTAATGGTGCAAGAATTTTCAAGAACTCATGGAAACCCAAGAATTTTCAAGCACTCATGGGTATCTAATTTACTATAACTCTAACTAGGAGTTTTAAAGACAATCTCGTAAGATTTGCACGTAGCGGCGAACCCATCTTAGATGACTGGTTCTTCCAAGAACTAGGTTCAAAATGGACAACTCAACTACTAATGAAAAAAATAATTTACTCATCTGGAAATAGGGTTTCCAAACTCATACATTGGGCGAACACAGGGACAAGAGCTGGATAAGCAAGAAGACTTTTAATGAGATAATATATTAAGGTTTTGAAATGAGTATGAAGAGTACTCAGTTATGTGTCTTTTGTGAGTGGGAATGGGAATTTCTTGGAGGATGATGCGGGTATACTTCTCTATGTATACTCATAAAACCAGGACGTGTTCAAGGATGAAATGAACACAACCATGAGAATCGACTACGTTCATTTTGTTAATTGTGTGATTACGACAAGAAGTCAAAGGTGTTTAGTTAACAGTCAAGCAAGTTTAAACTGTAGTATTCCACTAAGGAGAAGGTTCAAAGTCTATGGCTACATTTATATATGAAACTTACTACCACCTAAGAGGTCTCACCAACGATTGGACAGTATTTTAGCTTAAATGCTAATTTTTCATTCATGCGGGGGATGGTTGGAATAAGTGGTTTCTGACAATCAAATTGTACCTGAATTTGAGTCCAGTTTTAACCTGTTCCTTTTGAGACTTCACGGCACCAAATTCATCATTGTAAAGGAGGCACCTTGGTAATTGTTTCGTAACTCAATCGTCAAACAACGTTGAGAAATGAATGATCAAATTATACTCTTAAAATAGTTTATTGATCTTTGCGTTTATAGAAAAAGAATACCACATCTTTGTTGAGGAAGCTACTTGAAGATTTTATCTACTCTATGTTTTGACTAATAAGGAACGCCCTTTGGGCAAAGCAATTTTGTAAAGGATGGGAGTGTTGCACAAACTCAAAACATCACACGCACGCGAGTTGCTGTTGTCTGTCTGACTGCCCGGCTTTGTCTCGGGCCCGGGCCGTGACGTGGCAAGTTGGGTTGGGCTGGCTAGTTAGTTGGCTTTGACACAATATTAACTTTTTTGGGCCAAATACAAACTAAATTTTAATATGTTCTTTATTAACTAACGGCTTGTTAACAGTTGTAACTTTTTCAATAGTTGTAAATGATTTGTTCAAATTGAACAGACACAAACACTCCCAGCATCCACTTCTTATCTAATAAAAAGGCTACCATATCTCTCATTTCAGACATCTCACAGACACACAAATATCTGTCTCACCACATTCTATCAGAAGCTCTCTTTCTCGTAGTTTTAGTTCGCGAGTGGTGTATTGTGCTTTCCAACATCGCACATATAAGCTTTTATCCTGGGAAGTATACGTCCAATTTCTCCACAGCAAGCACGAATTGTGGGGGACGAATATGCTTTTAGGAGCCTCGTATTCTATATATAACTGTCTTCCAAAACTTTACAAGCGTTCATAAATAATTCACCTTTAAATCGTTATAATTTAATCTTGTTGTTTAGTTTATGTTCGGATTATAAACCACTACGACAAATCCTTCTTTCAAAGACCAGTTTCATTCCGACTATCATGATTACAGTCGTTGATAGCAGTACAAACAGTAGTTTTTTTCTGTTTGTCGTCGGGCTAGTTGTCTTTCAGATTTTTAAAGACTAGCTGTGATTCTGACGTGGGAAAACGTCTAGTCATCCGAAATCCAAAATTATCAACGACGTGCAGCAAACATTTTGACCTATTGTGGTATGAACTTTTGGGCGGGAAATTAAATTACATGAAATAATTTTGGTAAAAACACAGTTTTTCAAAATTTTAACTCCACCTATTATCATTTGGGCGGCCATTGAAAATTTCAGCAAACATTTTGTAGGGAGAAACTATCAATTCATGAAACTTTTGGATCCAAAACAAATTCCTCAATTCATCAAAACATAAACCCTCTAACTTTTTCCAACTTATTTCTCACCGATTTGGTATAGCTAGCTCTGTTGTTCTTCTTCACACCCCGACGCGGTCAAATCAACCGACTTCACAAGTCACTTTCTCTTATCGATCTGAATCTCCTCATCTGTTCTTCATCAATCGATACTCCCACCATAGTCGCATAACCACAAGCCTATTATTCTGTGACATGAGAGTTGGGTCAATCGAAAGAGGGAGGGAGAGACGAGGCTCTTAGATCTGAAACCCTAACGGGGTCCGGTTGTCATCGATCGGAATAGCGGGGAACTTCGTCAAAGAATCAGAATTGCCCCGATAAGAGAGTAAGATTAATTCACTGATTTGATTTACAATTAATAGATTATGTTATCTGTTCGACAAAAATAATCCCAAGTATAGGATATCGTCTCAAGTAATGTTATCTGATAGGTCCAGATTCGAATCCACAAGGAGAGGAGGATTAGAGAATGACTTGCTAAACTAGAATAGAGAGTATAAAACGACTAACTAAAGCGATAAAGAAAATTTCTCATAGTCTTTAGACCTTGCCAAGCTATCAAATCCACCATCTAAGTGATGGAGCAAGTTGAGTTTGAAACTAAGAATTAAAATAAACGACTACCAACACTACGATTCAAGAGATTAAAGTTGGGCCAATTGACTTTGCTAGAGAACTTGCAAGTGAATTTCAACACCAACAATATTTATCAATTGAAGAAATATGGATTCTAAAGTAAAGATGAATTGTCTAGCTCATGAATTCAAGAGTGAAACCCAAAATCGAGTTATGTCAAGCATCAAGGATATGTACTCATCTAAGTGAGTCCACATACAAGATCAAGCAAAATTTTGGATTTGTCTTTCGACACAAGAATTCAATGAATTCGACATCCAAACATTGTGAAACTTGAAGAACAATTGAAAATCTCACAACAAGCCATTCAACTTCATCAACTAACCCAACAAAGAAACTATCTAATCATGTTCTTGAGTTGAAGAAGAGATTCACAATCATATTCAAATATCATTTCACTAGATTTAAGCTCAAAACTTCAAGAATACACAAGTTCTTCTCAAAATCAACCCAGATAGACAAGCTATAGTTCAAAGTGAAGAGCAAACCAACCTTGAATCAACTAAAAACTAATTAAAATCAGATTATCTATCAACTATAGCAGCTAATAGCTGCTGCTGCTACAGTAAACGAAAAACACAACAGAAGCAAGAACAAAGCATAAACAGTGCAGCTCTGAAAACCACCCACAAATGGATCAAAATCAACTCCTCTCTCCCTCTCTTCCTCTTTCTAGTGACTCTGTGCTCTGATTATTCTCATGAGTGACCTCAGGTGCACACGAACAAACCCCGAATTGGGTAGAAATTGGAGAGAGAGAGAGAGAGAGGAGAGACCAGAGTCGTCGTTGAACTGAATGGGTCGAGAGCGTGCGAATTTCTCCACTCTTTTTCTTATATAGACGCTTCCTCTGGGTTTCGGGACCTCCAAGAACTCATCTCAGCCATCCAAAAGATCCAATTCATCATCAATCGTCGATTTCAGCAGCTTAGTGAACCCTAAGTGAATATGAGGCTTTTCTCTTCTCTTCGTTTTGGGCCAATTTTAGTGGTGCACTGGAGAGGTCTTGGGCTAGGGAGCGTTTTGGGACCAGTCTTGTGCGATTTGGTAAAGAGATGAGGTTTGGGTGAGCTTCGAAGAAGCTTCCGTGAAGCTTCAATGTTTTTTTAGCGTGTTTCTTCCGCTTCTAACGTCGTGGAGAGACAAATAAGCTCGCACGTGTGAGTTGTTTTGACGATTTTGCACTTTTCCCCCCTAATGTTTGCTGGGGGCTTTAAATGCCCCAGCTTTTATTGAAACTTTTTAGTAAAGTGAACCTAGACCCCAAGCCGTTAAAACCTCTTCATAGTAACCCTTTTTAACTTTAGAAATCGTCACGTAGCACCCGCATTCCGTTAAAATGACTTCAAATTAGCCCTCCTATGTAACTTTTATCTTAAGAATTGGTCCTTTGACTTCTTAATCTTCACTTCTTGGTCTCTATCTTCTAATATTCTTATAATTAAGACCTCCAAGCCCCTTTTTCATGTCTTTTGGCCCTCCTAAGATCCCTTGAATCGCCTCTTGCGTTTTGTGGAATATTTCCTAGAGTTCCGAAGCGCAAAATTTCCTACAAAATAATGAAATTCCACACAAACTAAAAGAAACAAGCATAAGTCTAGAAATAAAGTTATAATACACAAGTTTCACATAAAAGTAAGTTATCAAGAGTTCAATAACATACTAAATGGGGCAATTTACGTTCCTTAACACACCCCCCCCCCCCCAGCTAGCATTTTTCTCGTCCTCGAGCAAAGAAAGCAATATAAGTAGTAAACTAGTTAAGAACCAATCATGAGAGACACACACTCAAATAGACAAGGCTTGACTCAATTCTAAACTATACTAAAATATTTACAAACACACTCACACATTATATATCATAAGAGAGAACCCAAAGAAAATAAAATCCTAATGATTACTAGCTAATTCTAATTTTTTTTTTGGTGGGGGAAAAAGAAGAATGCACAAATGACTACTCAAATAAATTCTCAAAGTCCACAAAGATTAAGAAATAATCCTATGGACTTCTAAGCATATATTCATACAAATATGGGCGGTGTTTGGTAGAAGTTGACCCATGCGAACCAGAAAACTTGTTAATTATGTCCAATTTACGAGAAAGTATGCCTTCAAAAATAAGGATCACATGAAACTAGACATTCTCATACTTATTCAAAAGCACCCATGTAGGATGGACCTCCAAATCTTTGAATAAAAATGAGTTTTAGAATGGGGATATTGGTTGTGGGATTGTATGATCCATTTGTGGATATTTTTGTGAGGTGGTAAAATTAAACATTTTTCCACATATGTCCACCTCTAATCCAAGGTTCTCCAAGACCCACAGCAAATAAAGGAATATACAAGCGAGTGGGCTTTTTAAGCTAAACCAAGGGGGCTATCTAGGTGGTGGCATGAGATTAATCCGCGAACACTCCTCTATTTCTTAGGCATCGCATAGGGTGTCATGGTCACCACCACCCCAATGGGCTACAAGTTTCCACCGCCAAAAACAATGAGAATTAAATCCTTTGTGTAGAGTTCAAATAGCTTTAGAAATGCACCCTTTATCAAAAGTAGAAGACGTCAACGTTTATGTGATCAACTTAGTTTAGAGGACTTAAACATGAAACGTAAATTTAGTGTGTCGCTTTGTGAGAAGGCATGAGATCGCGAAATGTGGGATATTAGTGTAGATGTATTGAGTATAAGCAAAGAATTTCATATTAAAATAAAAATAAAAAGAATATGGACTAAGAGATTTCATTATTTGAAAACATCTAGCTTTCCAAAATTCCTCCTTTTCACTTTTTCTCATTATATTTTTTCATTTTTCAATCAATTTTTTTTTTTCTTTTTAATAAGTGGCTCAACTAGAACTTCCTAAGACTCAATAAAGCTATCAAAGAAGAAAATAAAATCTAGACTCAAGATGAAAGTCTAAAATAAATAAAAATACCAATGTAAAATAAAATATGGTTTGACACGGGAAAAGTGTGATGCTTCGCATGAAAGGTTCAGACATTTTTTTTAAAATTTTCAATTTTTTTATTTTTATGATTTTTTTTTCAAATTTTGCAATTTTATTTAGTATTTTTCATGTAAATCACTAATGGAAGAAAAATCATGCTATAAACCATTAAAACAAAGTAATATATCTACTTCCCACCCCCAACTAAAATGTCACATTGTCCCCAATGTGTGAGAACAATGGAAGAGCATAGAAATTTTAGCAAGAGTTAAGGAGTTAAGGGATAGAATAGACCTCATTTTAGCTTTCTTGGCCACCAAGCACAAGTCCTCCACCAAGAGGAACCTACAAAATGGTAATAGAAAGAGAAAAGAAAAAAAAAGCAAGAAATAGAGATAAAATAATTTATTTATTTACAACTAGGGAGGTGGAAAAAAGAAAATAATGCTATCCCACTCCCAATCTTGGACATTTCTTTTCATGCCATGCCCCTACTTCATTCTTAGAAAAGTACTTCTCCCTTAAAATTTTTGTTTCATTAACTAGAATAGAAAGGAGAAGTAGGGACAAGACATAAAATATGAATAAGAGTTGCAAGCAAAATCTATCAATATAACTAGAGAAAGTTGTTATGTCATGCATCATCATTAGAAAAGGGTTTGAAATCCTCAAATGACATGAATCATATAAATAGTCTTCATAAGTTGCTAATTTTTCACTTGAAACCACAATTTGAGAGATAGGGGCAACTTGTGAATCCTCAATCTCATCACTTTTAAGCATGACACATGAATTTAGGGATGTGGCTTCACAAGTGGGAGTTAAAATAATTTGAGAACAGGAAACACATCGAAACCCTTAGGCACATCTTCTACAATGATAGAATCCAAGGGAGCATTCAAGCAGAATTGAATTTCGTCACAAATACGAGCATAGCTCCCAGGATCTTCATTATGCATATAAATACTAACTGGTGTACCTCCCAATAAAATTTTAATTTCGTCACAATCAAGATCATAGGAACTCCGGCAAATTTTAGGCTCTTCTAGACCACAAGAAAAGACTTCATTCCCTTTATGAGTGGTAGCATCGAGTTCAATCTCTAACTCATCACATGAGTGATTTTCATTTTGTGATTCCTCCTCACATTTGTCACTATGTGAGTCATGCAAAATGGCTTCACTCATGTCATGGGTTGAAGAGTCATCATCAAAAATATCAATCTCACTACCAATATCACTATCACATGCTTCTTTAGAATGTGCACATGAGAAATGAATACAATCACCTATCCTAGTGGAAACAGCTCCATCATCAAACACATCATCCAAAAAATTGATCTTGAGTAAGCTCGTGATGTGTGTGAATGGGAAGTTGAGACTCGTGTGATGATGAGTCTTGTGAAGAGTAAGTACTATATTGAAGAGAATCATCATGCCATTGTGAATATGAGGAAGCTACTCTATCTTCCAAATGAGAAAATGATTCTGAAAGTGTGTAATGTAGACTAAATACAGGACCTAAATACTCTAGAAGGGGGGGGGTTTGAATAGAGTATGGAAACTTTTTGAAAAACTTAAAGTTTAACAGGATAGCTTTGTGTGAAACTTGAAATCTCAAGGCCTTGAGATTTTGTAAACTGTCTGAAACTCACTAAGGCAAAATTGTAAGCTCCTTGAGCTGTGAACAATACTACACAGCCTTTAAACCCTAGTTTGATTTAAGTTGTATGCAGCAGATAAAAATCAAACAGAAAAGTAAAGCACACAAAGCAATTTACAGATTTCTGTCCCAATGGACCTAATCTCTGCCTGAGGGATCTTATCCCACCAGGATTGGGCAAAAACTTCTTATTACTCACACAGAAACAGCCCTGGATCTTCAAGCCTAAGTGATTTCCCTTACACCTATACAGCTTGTGGTTCCAAACCTATCTAGTTCCAGCTACTAACTGTTGAGCTAACAAGAACCTCTTGTTGTTCACTAGAACAACCAACCACTAGGTTAAGTGAGGTTTAATATAAGATAGAGATACACAGATGAAGTACAAATGAAGAACACAGTATAAAGATAAAACTGTTGAAAGTCTGGAAGTGTTCTTCAGGAATGACTGGATTGATTTGACATTCAGAAGTCTCGAATGAGGCTTGAATGATTGTGTGTTTGAATGAATGATCTCCCACGAATTTGTCACAATTCTCAGAGTATTCTGCAAGCCTCTCTTCTTCAAAAATTCAAACCAGTCTCTCTTTATCCACAACTGCAACTGACTGAGAGATTTTAGGATCTCAGTTCCTAAAAATCCTCCTTCTGCTTACAACTTGAATTCAAACAGCTTCAGGTGGATATCCGTTGGAGTTTGTTGAGATTTCTCCCGTACGTTTAACAAACCTGCAACAGCAAAGAATCACTGAAACAACAAAGTCCAAACAACTAACAGTACTGAGACTGTTTGGTTATACAGTTTCTGGTAAAACTGTTTAATAAACTCAGAACATCAATCTGCATATACTCTAAAACAATTAAGTCATGGAAAACAAGTTTAAGACACTTAGAAGTGATTAAATAATATCAATACTAAGAGTCATAACCTGCAAGAAAGAATCAATCAATTTCTTGTAAAAACTGTCAGTAGCTCAAGGCATATCTCAAGGCCTTGGAGCTCTGAACCTGTTTCACAGTATTTCACAATTAAGCCCAGATAGCTTTGATTCTTCCTGTTCTGATCATCTGCAATTGTGTTAGATGTATAAATAGTAAAATCCACAAATATATACCATAAGCCTCTGATTTTAATAATCAGATATCCAATTCTGCAACACAAATATGTTAGAACACATAGCAGAATAAGCAGTCTCAAGGCTTTGAAAGTTTCTGTCAATCTCAAGGCCTTGAGATGACTAACGAGCCTTTGCGGCTAATATCATAGCCTTTTGTCTTTCATCACTCATGAAAAATTACCAATCAAAGCACATTAAGGGATCTTGACCCAACAATCTCCCCCTTGATGAAAGACAAAACTTACAGTCTTGCATAGATCTTCCTGCCACTCATAAGCAAAAATTAAATAACCACAATCTGCATATAAAACAATTTGAACCCAAACAGATAACTAAATACCACAGAATTATCACAAAATTTAACCAAAATAACTAAAGGCCAACTTTTATTAACCACTGAATACTAAAAAAAAACATAATACATTCTCCCCATTTTTGACTTTCATCAAATAAGGTTGAAGAAATGTAAAATCATTACTCAAAGTTTAAAAAGAAACTTAAAGCCAAAAACTAGCTAAAAAGTCAAGGCCTTGAGACAGAAAAGATAGAAGAGAATGAGAAAGATGGTCAAAGCTTTGGTATTCTCTGATCTTCACTTCTTCTTTGATGTCTGGCCTTTCTCTGAGCCATCCCAAATTTCTTCCTTACTTGCAGCTTATTCTACAGACTGGTTACCTTCTTCAGCTTCAACTTCAGTGACCACCTCTTGGATTATGTCATCTACTTTCTTTTTAGCCTGTGCTGAATCCACCTCTGTAGCTGCATCAACACCTGTGTCTTCATCAACATCTTCCTCATCAGTTTACTCAAACAAGTTTTTTGAAGCTAGCACCACTGGAATTGGCTTCTTCTTTTTCTTCTTCAGAAATTCTCCTAGCTTCTCATCTGAGTCCACACTGGTGTCGTGACTAGTAGCAGAAGGTATCTTCTCCAGATTCAAGCCCTTTATGACAACATCTAACTTCCCATTCATAGCATTCATCAAACTCTTGAACTGATGAAATTCAGCTGACAGGTCAAACAATCTTTGCCTAAGATCCTCAATCTCAACTTGTTAATATTCTAATTTCTCTACCAGCAGAGAGTAATCCTCATTGGCATGTCCTTTTCCAGATGCAGTCCCCTTAGGCTTTAAAAACTCTTTCTCAGCAAGTTCCTCCTTTGACAAATCAGAATAGAATTTCCAATGCCCTTTCCCAGTCTCAACTACCCCAATCCTCTGAAGTGCAGTCTCATCTATCAACCCAAAAACTCCAGTAATCTTTTCTTCTCCTTTCACAGGCACATCAAAATACTCAAAGAACAGAGGTAACAGGTTGGCATAAGGAAGAGGATGGTTTCTAGTCCTGGTTGCACAATAAATCATATGCTCCATCACAACTGTAGGCAGGTCTATCTCAAACCCTTGAGATATCAGATACATCAAAATTAGAACTTTATCAGTTACCAGCTCTCTTGATTTCTCCCTGGGAACTACACTCCTCATCAAAATAGTGAATAAAATCTTTGCTTCACAAATGAGCACAGAGTGTGTCAACTGTTTTGGACCAAAGGGAACACCATCAACAAAGAACATCTCCTTTGCCTTATCTAAACACTCCTTCCTATCAGGATAATCTCCAACATTGTATTTCCTAGGAATGCCCAAGACTTTGGCAAAGGTCCTATGATCTAACCTCAAATCCACACCAGCCAGCTTAGATGTTAAAACCATTTTTTCATCACCTTTAGACACCAAGTTCAGATAAAATAACCTGTTTACCTAGGATAAGCCTTTGAACTAGGATTTAAAACTTTCCAAACAGCAGTTTCCCTCAATTTTCTCATGCATTCTATGTCCAGTTTATCCAATAACTCATCAGAAATCATACTACAGAAAGCCACTTTAGAAGATGCATACGCTTGCATCCAAACTGTTCTAACTTCAGAACTAATAAACCACTCAGTTGGAAGTACATTCTTACCGTGATATCCTTTCTTAGTTGCAGCAGCAACTGTCTTAACCCTAGTCTTCTTCTCAGAGGGTTTGTCCTTCTCTTGTACTCCTTCAGTTGATTTTCTTCTGGCTTTCCTGAGTTAACTTCCCTTTTTCCTCTTCCGTAGCCTTTTTCTTTTCTCCCCCTTTCTTCTTCTCTGACCTAGGTTGATCACCACTCTGAGTCTCCTGTTGTGGATCAACACTTGAACCTTCATCTCCCTTCTCTGTCCTTGACTTCTTTGCAGGAGGAGTATCCTCATCGAAACTGTGAGTGTTTTCTGAATCTTAGTTAGAATTCACTATCTTCTCCTTCTTGTTTGCTCTCTTCTTGTATCTGCCAGAGGGCTTCCCTTGTTGTTGAATTCTGGCTGATTTGCGCTCCATTTTAGGGTTTAGAGTTTTGATAAGAGAATGTGATTGAGAGAGAGAGAGAGAGAGTAGTCGCAGAAAATTGTAAGAGAATGTGAAGAAAAGCCCTGACTTTCAGCTTAAGTAGGTTGAGAGGATGAGTCATAAAAGGACTCTGCAATACTACATGCAAAAATAGAATCTTGAAAAAATCTTTTTGGGATATTTTAGAAAATTTTCTAAGTAATTCAAATATTATACAGTTATCTAAAAAGATAAGATATAATATTTGATGATCCAATTTTTTTTTTAAAAAATATTGCAGATATTATCAAGACGTGGAAAACAATCTTAAGGCCTTGAGATTTTCTGCAGGCTGTGAAACTTCAAAGCTTTGAGCTATACTTTCAAGGCTTCAGAAAGTATAATCTCAAGGCTTTGAGATTCCAACACATATACACATATAGGTACTAATACTCCCCCTAAACCAATGCATCCTTGTTTAACATCCCCAATTCAAGCCTTAGATATGAAAACCTATCATCTGGCAATGGTTTAGTGAAAATATCACCAATTTGCATTGAAATAGAGATAAAATTTAAAACAACTCACCTTGTTCTGCATTATCTCTAAGGAAGTGATGTATCACATATATGTGTTTTGTCCTTGAGTGCTGAACTGGATTCTTAGAGATTGAAATAGCACTTGTATTATCACAGTGAATTGGCACATTTCTGAAGTTGTAGCCAAGATCTCTAAGTTGCTGAGAAATCCATAGCACTTGTGAGCAACAAGCACCAGCTGCAATGTATTCAGCTTCTGCAGTTTATAATGCTACATAATTTTGCTTTTTGGAATGCCAACTGATCAATGCAGATCCAAGAAATTGACAGCATCCAGAAGTACTTTTCCTGTCTACTTTATAACCTGCAAAATCTGCATCTGAATAGCCACTCAACATAAAATTAGATCTTCTTGGTTATTAAAGCCCTAAGTCTCTGGTTCCATTCAAATATCTCAAAATTCTTTTAACAGCAATTAGATGACTTTCCTTAGGATCTGCTTGAAATCTGGCACACATACAGACACTAAACATAATGTCAGGTCTGCTAGCAGTTAAATACAATAAAGATCCAATCATACCTCTGTATTCCTTCTGATTCACACTCTTACCAGTTGAATCTTTGTCTAAAGAGTGTGATGAACTCATAGGGGTCTTAAGCACCGTGGACTGTGACATGTTGTACTTACTCAATAAGTCCTTGGTATATTTTCTTTGATGCACAAATATTCCTTTCTTCATTTGTAATATATGAAGTCCAAGAAAGAAATTTAGTTCACCCATTAGGCTCATCTCAAACTCCCTGCATATTAGACTATAAAACTCTTTTGAAAGAGCATCATTAGTAGCACCAAATAATATATCATCTACATAAATCTTAACTACTAACAAATCACTTTGTTGGTGTTTAATGAAAATGGTTTTGTCTACTAATCCTCTTCTGAAATTGTTTTTAAGTAAAAATTTTGAAAGTCTGTCATACCAAGCCCTTGGAGCTTTTTTTATACCATAAAGAGCTTTGTCCAATTTATAAACATGATCAGGAAACTTTTCATCTTCAAAACCAGGAGGTTATGCTACAAAAACATCTTCTTGTAAATATCCATTTAGAAAAGCACATTTAACATCCATTTGATAAAGCTTTATGTGATTGTGAGATGCAAAAGCAAGAAGTATTCTAATAGCTGCTAACCTGGCCACAGGAGCAAAAGTCTCCTCATAATCTATACCTTCTTCATGATTATATCCTTGAGCTACCAGTCTGGCTTTATTTCTTACCAGTTTGCCATTCTCATCAAGCTTATTTCTGAATACCCATCTTGTTCCAATAACTGACTTCTCTTTAGGTATGGGAACTATATTCCAAACATTGTTCCTTTCAAACTCATTCAGCACACTCTGCATTGCAATAATCCATTCTTCATCTTCAAGATCTTCCTTGGTATTCTTTGGCTCAATCAAGGATACAAATGCACTGAAAGCACACAGGTTCTTTAACTGTCCTCTTGTCTGTGTTCCAGTTGATAGATCCGATATTATATGATCAGCTGGATGGTCTGCAAGGTACTTAAACTTCTTTGTTGGTACCCAGGAGTATTCTCGTTCAAGGCTTTGAGTCCTTGAAACAGTAGAGGGAGCATCATAGAAAGTTTCAGCTTCTGTCTCAAGGCTTTGAGATTTTGGTTCAGCAGGAGGTTCAAGGCCTTGAGATTCTACTGGTTGATTCTGTACAGCAGTTTTGCTTTTGTCTTCTTTCACAGCATCATCATCTGATTCATGCTTGTTCAAATCTAGCTCTGCAAAAATTTCACTCAGAGAATCCTTAGTACTTTCATCAAAAATTACATGAATGCTCTCTTCAACAATCTTGGTCTTTATATTATAAACTCTATAAGCTTTGCTAGTTTGAGAATATCCAAGAAATACACCTTCATCACTTCTAGCATCAAACTTACCAAGATTGTCTCTACCATTATTATGCAGAAAACAGATACAACCAAATGGCCTTAAATAAGAAAAAGTAGGCTTTCTCCCTTTGAACAGTTCATAGGGAGTCTTTTTCAAAATAAGTCTAATCAAGAATCTATTCAGCACATAATTGGCTGTATTAACAGCTTCTGCCCATAAAAACTTTGGCAAATTACTTTCAAGCAACATGGTTCTGGACATATCCTCAAGTGTCCTATTTTTCCTTTCAACTACTCCATTTTTTTGTGGAGTTCTAGGTGCAGAAAAGTTGTGTGAATCCATGCTTTGCACAAAACAAATCAAAGTCAAGTTGATCAAATTCCTTACCATGATCACTTCTAATGGATGCAACAGGTAAGTTTTTCAAAGTTTTAAATTCTTTGCACAATTAGAAAACTCATATAAAGCTTCGGTCTTGTCTCTGATAAACATCACCCAAGTAAATCTAGAATAGTCATCAATTATAACAAGCATATACCTCTTACCTTTTGGGGTCTAAACTCTCATAGGACCACAAAAGTCCATATGCAGCAATTCTAAGGGTCTAGAGGTACTTACAAAGTTCTTTGGCTTACTAGAACTTCTGGTCTGCTTACCTTGTACACATGGCTTACAAACCTCATCATCTGAAAATTTCTATGATGGTAAACCTCTTACCAAGTCCTTTGAGATGAGCTTATTCAAGGTATGTATACTAATATGCCCAAGCTTTGTGTGCCAAATCTTTGAATCTTCCTTCAAGGCCTTGAGGCATTTTAGCTTATCACCTGCAACACTGTTAGTATTCATAGCATATAGATTATATGACCTAGGAGCAGTGAGTATGCAATCACCAGATTTCTCATCTTGCACCACACATTTCTCCTTGTCAAAAACAGCTTTATAACCTTTATCACATAACTGACAGATACTAAGCAAATTATACTTAAGTCCATCTACCAGATAAACATCAGATATAGCATTTATAGAACCATTACCAATACTACCTATACCAATGATATTGCACTTTGCTTTGTCACCAAGTGTAATTGTTACTCCATATTTCTCTGTAAGTTCAGTAAAAAGAGACCTCTTTCCACTCATATGTCTGGAACAACAACTGTCTAATATCCATTTCTGATCTTTCAAGGCCTTGGTGACATCCTGCAAAAACAAATCATTGCCTCAACAGGCTATTAGACCAAGTGCAAAACTTTGAGTCATACTCAGAATCAGCCATATTAAGTGACCTAATTCTTTTTCAAACCCAAATCTGCCTAACCTGTCCCTTAAGCTGATAAGGATAAGTATTCATCATAATATGAGGTTCTGATCTTCTGAAGGGACAAGTTAATCTGACATGACCAATTTTTCCAAAGTAATGACATTTTGGAGAATGTCTGCTACCAGATTTAACAAAAGTAGTTTGACATTTCTTTGGAAAATTTGGATTATAGCCAATCCCACTTTTATGCATTGATTTCAGACTTCCTCCAGGAATGAGATTTAGATTATGTTCTGAGCCTGTAAACTTAGCTAGGACCTTCTTGGATTCTTGAAGTTTCTCAGTTAAAGTACAGATCTGTTGTTCTAAATACTCATAATGAGCTTTTAGATCAGCATATCTTTCAGTTAAAAGAGTGTTTTGATCAACAACCTCTTTTATCTGTACCTTAAAGACTTTGAACCTGCTGTCCAAGGCCTTGAAGTCTTTTTCAACCTTTGTCTTTGAAACTTCAACAGTTTTGTTTGAAAATACAAGGTCCAGGTTTTCTTTTACCTGCTCATGAACTTTAATCTTTAAAGCAGAAATCTCATTTCTATAACTTTCTTCATTCAAAAACATACTTTTGAGAATTTCAGGAAGTACATCAGGCGGACTGGCAAGTAAATTTTTTACCATGTCTTCAATGTGTCTGTCTGATGAACTTTCCTCATTATGCTTTGCCATGAAGCATAAGTTTGCTTGCTCTTCTTCTGCATCTGAATCACTTGATGAATCAGAATCACTCCAGGAAGCCATCATAGCCTTCTTTGCAACACCCCCCGAAATCGTAAGGCCGGCCGGGCCCCACGTTCGGAAGAGATGTCTCCGCCAGAGGTGATGAGCCTTATTGGGAACGGATAAGGATCGTCGGTTCACAGCTAGTACAACCATCGATAACTCAAAATACAATTTATTACAATTCCAATACGAATAATGACATTTGAAAATCAACTAATACACTTTTAGGTGACATAATATACTATGTGAACTTCCAACTAGCAAGCTTCTCTATCCTGCTGTGTCGTGAACGTTTCCCCCACTTCGATAGCCAACCTGCGGTTTTAAAATAGCAAGTGCCGACGCAGTTTTTACAGAAAATAGTCAGCAAACGGCTGAGTAAGCTAACACCCATAGCACGTAAACAGATGATGAGACATATGACAGGAATAACCAATTCGCTGATAAATAAATATTAAATACTCGCGGGAAAAGCGTTCACAACTGATTTGGTGTGTCAAACTCAGTAACGATCTCAAATTTCGTGTTCCAACCCGAAGATGTGGTCCATCTCGGGAACTCACTATTAATATTCACAATACTACTTTAAATCTCAAGATATCTCATAACAATATGAATCGAGTCCAGAAGTTCATTTTAGCAACTAGTTGTGCAAAAGCAAAAGCACCCACATAACCATAACTCAATCATAGGAGGTTCGCATCACAGCGCCTCATAACCATAACTCAATCAAAGGAGGTCAGAGCCTCATAATCTAATAATCTCATAACAGTAACCAACATAATATGTCAGAAATGTATCGTATAAGGGATATGGCACAAACCCACGCACAACGGCTTTCCACTTTACATAATTACGAATTTTCTTTCAAGATATTGAATCGAGTAAGGAGCTCCGAACACAAGCCGGTGTGGCACAAAAATAATAATAATAATAATTGATGTACGATTGAGAGAGATTCAGATTTGACCAATAAGTGAGCGGTGTGCTACTCTTGGTAACCGAGGCAACGATTTGAAATTTCGTACTTCTATCCCAATGACGTGGTCCGTCTTGGAAAATTACTTTTACAAGATTTATTTCGACTTATTTCACAATAGAATTTAGATGTTCTCTTTCGGATTGTTATTTAGGATTTGGATACCAATTTCAAGCAACATTCAAAGAGGAGTATTTCAAAATAAACAACTCAAATAAATCAAGTACGGTAGTAAATCACAAATAACTCACGCGATACGCGAAATGAAAGAAAGGCACACGAGGCTAGGCATATTAACTTACCAAAATCCAAGCACGTCCTATAAATCGTCTCGTCTACGGAATCGTCACCTACAAATCGGAGCTTCTAACTTAATACAACCTCAACAAATATACAACCTATATATTTCTAGCTCATTTTATTTTTCTCAATAAAATATTAATTTTAACTTATTTATAAACCCGAAAACATATTTTCTTTAATAATATTTTCCTCCAAAAATATAGTTATTAATTTATAAATAATAATCTAATCAAATTAAAGAAAAACTAATTTTATAAATAAATCTGAAATTAAAAACAGCAAAAAGTTTCTGAAATGTCAACTGCCTCCCCCTAAGTTTCTGAAACGACATTATAACCCCCCTGAAAAGTTTCTGAAAATGACGCTTTAACCCCCCTAAGTACGAACATTCAAACTAACCGATTACAACGTGGATTCGAGGCCTTAAAACTTGATTTTGATTACTAAAAAAAAACTCATGGGAAGATTTCGAGCATACCCATATCAAATTCGCGATAAACAGTTAAGAATCCGTACGGGTCAAGGTCTTCGTCGGGTCGGCGGAGGTGGAGCTTTCGCCGGGGCTTCTCCGGTGGTTCTTGGCCTTGGTTGAGGCCTCCATCATCTTATTCGGGCCTCCAGGAGGCTAGGGGGATAGGTGGAAGGGTCTGGATCGTCTCGGTTGAACTCCGGCGAGAAGCTCGCCGGAATCCATGGTGGTCTTCGACGGTGATGTGGCGGGCTGCTTCGTTGCGGCTTCTGCTACTTTCTCCGTTGCTTTTGGTGGCTCCATCGAGCGAGTGAGAGATGAGAGAGATGGAAAGAGAAGGTATGGAGAGAGGTGGATGGGCAGTGGTGGTGTCGGGTTATTTCCTCCGGCGTTGCAGCGGCCATTGTTGTCGCTGCTTCTGCTTCTTCTTCTTCGTCGTCTGGCAGAGCAGTAAGAGGGAGAGAGAGGCGGTGGGTGAGATCAGAGAATGGGGAGGGAGGTGATGGTGGTGAGGTGGTGATGGCATTCCTGTGGTGGTGGGTCGCCGGAGATGGCAGCGGCCTTGCCGGGCAAAAACAGAGGGGCAAAGAGGGAGAGATGGAGGGGAGAGAGTGGGGGTGCAGGTGGTGGTCTCAGGGGTGTTGTTGCCGAAGGGGAGGAGAAGAGTGAAAATAAATAGAGAGGGAGAGAGGGTCGGGGACAGAGGGAGACGTGAGAGAGAGGTGAGTTCAGGGAGTAGAGAAATGTCAGGTAAGTTGGGGTTTGGGAAGGAATGTTGGGGGTGGAGAATTTGTGGGGGATTGGGAAACTCTATTTTTTTTTTTTTATTATTATAATATAGTAAATTATTATAAAATATAATATAAAATATGTAGGTATAAAATACGGTGTAGATACGGTATAGTAATATGTATAGTATGAAGACAAAATACTAGTATTAAATACTACAAGTTTCGTAAAAGAAAAAATATACCCGCAAACAACAACTATTTAATATTATCAAAATTACAATTAACACCCCTACTAGTCATATAATTCAAAATATCTGCTTAAATTTTACGAAAAATACGTCTAAAACATTTGGAAAAATACGAGGTGTTACATTCTTCCTTATGTTGTCACCATCTTTATTCTGAAAGTTTATGTTCTTCTTCTTTTGTGGACAGTCCCTTACTAAATGATCTGCATCACCACACTCAAAACAATTCACTACTTTAGTTTTATGTGACTGTGACGAAGATTTACCTTTGTAATCCTTGCTGCCTGAGGGTCTTAATCTCTCCCTGTTATACTCCCTGTTACCAAAGTTTCTTTTCTTTTTGAGAATCCTGGCCAAGGCCTTGGAGATCAATGCTAAAGCCTCTTCATCATCAGGTTCCTCCTCAGTCTCAAGGCTTTGAGATTTCTCACTGTATTTTGCCTTAAGAGCTAGGTTCATGATATTTTCACTCAGATCACCTTCCACATCCTTCATAAACATTTCATGAGTGAGCAGCTTTCCTTGTAGATCATCTAGCTGAAGAAGACTCAAGTCCTGAGCTTCCTCAATGGCTGTTCTATTTGGCTCCCACTTTGCTTTTGGCAAGCTTCTTAGAATCTTTCTGACCTTCTCTTCATTTGAGAACCTCTTTCCCAAAGACTTCAGGTTGTTCTCCACATCAGTGAATCTTTTGAACATTTCCTTGATGGTTTCATCTGAATTCATCTTGAACAACTCATATTGCCTCAGAAGTATGGTAATTTTTGTCTACTTAACCTGGCTTGTACCTTCATATGTCACCACCAGTTTATCCCACACTTCTTTGGCACTTTTGCAGTTTGATACTCTGTTGAACTCATCTGCATTCAAAGCACAATATAGCAAATTCATAGCTTTGTAATTTTTGGATACCTTTTCAAATTCAGTGACTGAGAGATTTTCCTCAGACTTGATAGTTCTGACTCCATCAATTGTAGTATAATACTCATGAGGACCATTCTGAACTATTGACCATAGTTCCATGTCTTGATCAATGATGAACATCTTCATCAAAGCCTTCCAATGCATGAAATTGTCACCACAGAACAATGGAGGTCTATTAGCAGCCCTTCCCTGTGAGAATCCACCATCTCCTACATTACTCATAGTCACCAGATTTTAGATCTAAAAACAGTGACAGAAGCTCTGATACCAATTGAAAGTTTGTAATGTAGACTAAATACAGGACCTAAATACTCTAGAAGGGGGGGGGGTTGAATAGAGTATGGAAACTTTTTGCAAAACTTAAAGTTTAACAGGATAGCTTTGTGTGAAACTTGAAATCTCAAGGCCTTGAGATTTTGTAAACTGTCTGAAACTCACTAAGTCAAAATTGTAAGCTTCAAGGCCTTGAGCTGTGAACAATACTACACAGCTTTTAAACCCTAGTTTGATTTGAGTTGTATGCAGCAGATAAAAATCAAACAGAAAAGTAAAGCACACAAAGCAATTTACAGAGTTCAGTCCCAATGGACCTAATCTCTGCCTGAGGGATCTAATCCCACCAGGATTGGGCAAACACTTCTTATTACTCACATAGAAACAGCCCTAGATATTCAAGCCTAAGTGATTTCCCTTACACCTATACAGCTTGTGGTTCCAAACCTATCTAGTTCCAGCTACTAACTGTTGAGCTAACAACAACCTCTTGTTGTTCACTTGAACAACCAACCACTAGGTTAAGTGAGGTTTAAGATAAGATAGAGATACACATATGTAGTACAAATGAAGAACATAGTTTAAAGATAAAACTGTTGAATGTCTGGAAGTGTTCTTCAGGAATGACTTGATTGATTTGATCTTCAGAAGTCTGGAATGAAGCTTGAATGATTGTGTGTTTGAATGAATGATCTCCCACGAATTTGTCACACTTCTCAGAGTATTCTGCAAGTCTCTCTTCTTCAAAAATTCAAACCAGTCTCTCTTTATCCACAACTTCAACTGACCGAGAGATTTTAGGATCTCAGTTCCTAAAAATCCTCCTGTAGTTTACAACTTGAATTCAAACAACTTCAGGTGGATATCCGTTGGAGTTTGTTGAGATTTCTCCTGTACGTTTAACAAACCTGCAACAACAAAGAATCACTTCAACAACAAAATCCAAACAACTTACAGTACTGAGACTGTTTCGTTATACAGTTTCTGGTAAAACTGTTTAATAAACTCAGAACATCAATCTGCATATACTCTAAAACAATTAAGTCATGGAAAACAAGTTTAAGAAACTTATAAGTGAGTAAATAATCACAATACTAAGAGTCATAACCTGCAAGAAAGAATCTATCAATTTCTTGTAAAAACTGTCAGTAGCTCAAGGCATATCTCAAGGCCTTGGAGCTCTGAACCTGTTTCACAGTATTTCACAATTAAGCCCATATAGCTTTGATTCTTCCTGTTCTTATCATCTGCAATTGTGTTAGATGTATAAATAGTACAATCCACAAATATATACCATAAGCCCCTGATTTGAATAATCTCATATCCAAGTCTGCAACACAAATATGTTAGAACACATAGCAGAGTAAGCAGTCTCAAGGCTTTGAAAGTTTCTGTCAATCTCAAGGCCTTGAGATGACTAACCAGCCTTTGCTGCTAATATCTTAGCCTTTTGTCTTTCATCACTCATGAACAATTACCAATCAAAACACATTAAGGGATCTTGACTCAACAGATTCTTCTGATTCTCTTTGTGATTCTCTTTGTGATTCCAGAATTTCATTATTATAATGGATAAACTTTTGAATTTTCTCATATCGAGAATCACTTATAGGCGTATTTATTTCATCATTCACAAGTGATTCCCTCAAAATGATTAACCCCTCTTGATTCACACATCATATCATTATATTTATAAGTGCAAGAATCATCAGAGTTCAAAAACATGTAAGTGTTTGAGGGAGGTGATTGTTCACAAGAAGCATGAGATGTGTAATCTAGTGTCCTACTATCATGCCAAGAATAATCATTCCTAGGAAAATAATCACCATTTTTGTAAGCACGCTCACGTTTGGAACGCATTGATTCCTTAGAATAATTTTCATGTCTATTAAATGCATGGTAATAAGGATGTGAAGGAGCGTTAGGCCTCTCACCAAGTCCAAAATGTTCATGAGACATATTTTCAAGCAAGTAAATGAGAAGTACATGATGAGAGGTATGTCTCACAATTAATTAACCACAAACAACTAGAGAAAATGTCAAAAACAAACTACTAACTAACTAATAAAGTAAAGCAAATCAAATATAAATCCTAGCCTCTCCCCGGTAACGAGGCCAAAAACTTGTTCGACAAAAATAATCTCAAGTATAGGATATCGTCTCAAGTAATAATATCCGGTCATTCCAGAGTCGAATCGACAAGGAGAGAAGGATTAGAGAATGATTTCCTAAACTATAAAAGAGAGTATAAAACAACTAACTAAAGCGATAAAGAAAATTTCTCATAGGCTTTAGAGCTAGCCAAGCTATCAATTCCACCACCTAAGTGATGGAGCAAGTTGCGTTTGAAGCTAAGAATAAAATAAACGACTACCAACACTAAAATTCAAGAGATTAACGTTATTGACTTTGCTAGAGAACTTGCAAGTGAATTTCAACACCCAAAATATTTATCAATTGAAGAAATATGGATTCTGAAGCAAAGATGAATTGTCTAGCTCATGAATCCAAGAGTGAAACCCGAAATCGAGTTATGTCAAGCATCAAGGATATTTTCTCATCTAAGTGAGTCCACATACAAGATCAAGCCACAATTAAGAATTTTCCTTCGACACAAGAATTCAATGAATTCGACATCCAAACATTGTGAAATTTGAAGAACAATTGAAAATCTCACAACAAGCCATTCAAATTCATCAATTAACCCAACAAAGAAACTATCTACTCATGTTCTCGAGTTAAAGAAGAGATTCACAATCATATTCAAATATCATTTCACTAAATTTAAGTTCAAAACTTTAAGAATACACAGGTTCTTCTCAAAATCAACCCCAATAAACAAGCTATAGTTCAAAGTGAAGATCAAACCAACCTTGAATCAACTACAAACTAATAAAAATTAGATTATCTATCAACTAAAGCAGCTAATACCTGCTGCTGCTACAGTAAACGAAGAACACAGCAGCAGCAAGAACAGAGCATAAACAGTGCAGCTCTGAAAACCACCCACAAATGGATCAAAATCAAATCTTCTCTCCCTGTCTTCATATTTCTAGTGACTCATGGCCCTGATTATGCTCAAGAGAGAGCTCTGGTGCACAAGAAAAAACCCTGAATTGGGTGGAAATCGGAGAGAGAGAGAGAGAGAGGAGAGAACAGAGTCATCATTGAACCGAATGGGTCTCGAGAGAGCGTCTGAATTTCTCCACTCTTTTGTTTATATAGATGCTTATTCTAGGTTTTGTGACCTCCAAGAACTCATCTCAGCCCTCCAAAAGATCCAATTCATCATCAATCGTCGATTTCAGCAGCTTCATGAACCCTAAGTGAATTTGGGGCTTTTCTCTCCTCTCGTTTGGGTCCAAATTTAGGGGGTGCACCGGAGTGGTCTTGGGCTAGGGAGTGTTTTGGGACGAGTCTTGTGCGATTTGGTGAAGAAATGAGGTTGTGGTGAGCTTCGAGGAAGCTTCGGTGAAGCTTCAATGGTGTTTCTGCGTGTTTCTTCCGCTTCTAACGTCCGGGAGAGAGGAAGAAGCTTACTGGTGTGATATGTTTTGACTATTTTGCACTTTGCACCCCTAATTTTTGTTGGGGTCTTTAAGTGGCCACCAGCTCTTCTTGAAACTTTTTGGAAAAGTGCACCTAGAACCCAAGCCGTTACAACCTCTTCATAGCAACCCTTTTTAACTTTAGAAATCGTCACGTAGCACCCCCATTCCGTTAAAATGACTTCAAATAAGCCCTCCGATGTAACTTTGATCTTAATAATTGGTCTTTTGACTTCATAAACTTCACTTTTTGGCCTCTATCTTCAAATATTCTTCCAATTAAGTCCTCCGAGCCCCTTCTTCATGTCTTTTGGCCCTCCTAAGCTCCCTTGAATCGCCTCTTGAGTTTTGTGGAATATTTCATTGAGTTCCAAAGCGCAATATTTCCTACAAAATAATTATATTCCACACAAACTAAAAAAAAAGCATAATTCTAGAAATAGGGTTATGATACACAAGTTACATAAAAGTAAGTTATCAAGAGTTCAAAAACATACTCAAATGTACAATTTATGTTCCTTAACATTATCTCTATATGGTGCTTCCGTTGTTCTGCAATGGATTCGTGGTATTGTATTTGGGGCTTTCTTTGTTCTTGATTCCAGTAACTTGTTGTAGAGTTGTTTCTTTTTTGTGTGGGTTTTAATTCCTTATTTGTCTAAAACATCACGACAATTTTCATTTCAATATGAGAATTACTGACATGTTGAGTATGATGGTGTCGATAATTTTCAATTGTTTGGTATACGCATGAAGTTGTGTGATACTTTTGGATTTGAGAATGTTATGTCTCCAAGTGTGCTGGATGTAACTCAGTTAGTTGCAGGGCCGGCCTCAACCCTAGGCAACTTAGGCATTCGCCTAAGGCCTCGGATTTTGGCAGGCCTCATATTATGGGGTAGTTAATTATTTATATATTTAATTAACTTAGGTTAATTAGTTGCATAAGGAATCACGCACGAACAAAAAAAAACTGAATATAATGTTACATCACAAATTGGGGAGAGTGTGAGGAAATTTAGGAGATAAACAAGGGTGATTTTTTTTTAACAAATAAGGGTGTTTTTTTTTTAACAAATAAGGGTGATTTTATGTGCGAGAGAATAGTTTGTTAGAATTGATTGATTAGTTTAAGATAATATGATAAATAAGAGCATTCAACAATACCATTAAGGATATACACGGGGATTTTTTTTTAAGGATAGACATGGAGATAAAAGAGGAGATAGTGGTGGATGTGGGTTACTATGAGAGAGTATTTAGGAACCGGTTGTTGAAATTACTTCGCTAGAAATTGCCAAAAGGATAAACTTAAAGATTTTGTAGAATGTTATTCACAATATATATTCGATTTTTTCTCCATTTTCTGTTATCGTTGTTGTTTCTCCTTACAAAAAACCAAACCTCTTCAAATTGGTATTTGTTCTGTATGTGAGTTTTAAAGGTCATCTCCAATTTGATTATAGTGGGTTATACAATCTACACTCTGGCATTTGAGTCGAATATTCATCCCTCGTCTCCCTCCATCTTCCAAGTTCGGTACTTCAAAAAATCTGAGCAAATTCCTCTCCAGGTTCATTCGTTCCTCTTTAATTCTTTAGTAATTTTAATACTTTCACATTATTGTATTGTTACTTTTATATTATTGTCTTCTTTTTTATTATTCTTTTTAATCATGTCAACTAGGAAATTTGTGAAGCCCATGTTATAAAAATTGTTTTTAAAAATTTAGCTAACATTTTTGCAACTAAGAAAGCAAAAAAATAAGGAAGTAAAATTTAACTAGATATAACATTTTTGCAACTAAGAAAGAAAAAAAAATAAGGAAGTAAATTTAACTAGCTATAATATTCATCAAGGCCTCCTTTCAAAAATTTGCCTAAGGCCTCCGAAACACTTGAGACGGCCCTGGTTAGTTCATAGTGTGTGTCCAAATACATGTTTACGAAATTAAAGTTTTAAAGTGACCACGGCTCTTTGCTTCTTGCATTCAATTTTCCTTGTTGAAATAACTTGTTGCGTCTCATTTACGTGGACAGCTTTGGTACTTTTTGCATTTCTTGGTACATGCATTCCACTAATTAACTGATGTATATAAACAACTTTGGTACTTTTCTATGACAGTTTTCTCTTGTTCAGAATGTGATTCAACACTCAATTAGCACTGAGAGTAAAATTAGGCTATCAACGTAGAAAATAGAAATTGAAGTACTTGAGAATTAAATTGAATGAAGGAAGAAATATAATATAGAGAGGAATGAGTAGAAATAATGTATACATAACCTTGGGCATACCAGAATGTTTACTTCGTATTTGAAATTTGGAGTACCATTCATTATCTGAAATCCCCATGAAGAATGGAGCATAAATTTAGAGAGAAGTACGTATAGGGTTTAATATACCTTGGTCAGATTGAATAAGCTAGTGATTGTTGGAGTTGATTACAGCAGTCCTCTACTTCAAAGGACACCAAAGTTCCATGGAACTGAAAAAGCGATATTTATTCTGAATCGTTGCATGTGTTCATAGAGTAGAAGTCTTCCTTACCTTGAAGCATGATTTTGTTATGGCTCCGAACGAAACCCTCAATTGATGACAACATAGGTGTGGGAGAAGAGATGTGACTGCTTCTTGTCTCGCTTTCTTGTTTGATTGATATTGTTTTCATCTCGTTAGAGCGTATCCAATTATCCATTCTTGAGATTGAGACCGAAACCCTAAAATGTGGGAGAGATTCAGAATACATGTGAGAGAAGAGAGTCGTATTGTGTAGTATTGTGTAGGAGGAAGACGATTATGAATTATTTATTAGCGCTTTTACCAATTTTTTAGTGAATTTTTATATAGTAAAGATAAAAATATATAGGCAAAAAATTGTTTTAGCCCCTTTATGTTTGGGTCGGGTACCGAATTGGCCCTCCATGTTTAAAAAGTAACGATGTGGACCTTCATGTTATTTTTTGGTATCAATTAAACAATCCATCCAACTCTGTTAAATAAGTAGCGTTTCTCCAATTTTCAAATTACATAAATACCCATTTTTAATAACTGGAGTTAAAATATCTCTTAAGCCTTTTCTAATAGGACAAGTATGCCCTCGATAAATAGAATACCAAATTTTCCCCTTCTTTTTAATTTCACATACTGAAATTACTGTAGGTTGATTGAACATGGAGATCTCAGATGCAGGGATATTAGAAGACAAACCCCTGCTAGCTAACTCTAGGTTCTAACGACATATGCTTGTGTATTAGTCACATCTCCTCGACTTGTTATTAAAGGAGAAACACTCGTTCAACTATCTGTCAAGACCCGAACTCCTGACTTGTATCTACGGTATCAAATCCTAATCCGGCAAGGGCTATGGTTTCGCGATCACCGGCGGCAACGAACTCCTGACCATCGTTGCCATCAATGCCAACTACTGACATAAGTAGGCCTGGATAATCCCCTCTCAAGTGACATGAGTCGAGACTTATCATTTTTCTACAACCATCTAGAAAACCTTTCTTACAACCAGCCAAGCAGATGTACAATCTCTTAAAGTATTGTTGTGGTGCTTGCACTAGAACCTCTACCGTACTTCCAGGATTACTTTCTGTGATCTCCAAACTGTAATCTCGAACTCTCTTGTATTGCTCCTCGATTTCTCCTTCAACTATCTTCTTAGCATAACTTCTTGCTCTAGATGCTTTCATCTTACTAATTTCAACATGAAAGTCCTCTCGGATGCCACTAACAATATCACTCAGTTTCATGTTTGGTTGCCTTCTAAACTTCTCTAAGTACATCTTTGCTACCCATTTAGAACTAACCTGTCTGCTACTAAATGTTTTAGGGAAAGTGTGTATGTCTACAAGAGTTTTTACTTGTAAGCCACCATATCTCTCCTCATAGCTAGCAAACAAATGCCACGAACAACCACCTTGACAATTGGCTCGAATCCTTTTTCTCTCATTAGGCTTTATTTTTAAATTGTACCCATGCTTGATTTTATAGCTTTGCATGGTAGCTTTTAGCTGTATGTTATCTCTAAAAAGTTGACCTATCTTGAACCTTGGGTTAGCCATATCTGTCTTATCCCTGAACTCATCCGGTTTTAGGTTTCTTGGCTCATCTTCATTTTCATCTTCACTGCATCCAGTTTCAAACCCATCTGAGTTGGCATATTCAGTGTTTGAACTGCCAATATCAGAGTCAAATGGATCATGCACTGGTGTTTGTTTGAGAACAAGAGTTTCATTGAAAATCTCATCTGTTGGAGCATGCGTATGTGGAGGGCTTATTGATATTTCAACTTCGTTCCAATGCTCACCCACTTGTACATTGAAAAGACTATCGCCAGCAATGTGATCATAGTCCGAGTCAACAAAATCATCAAGAACTAGCTCCTCATCTGATTGTTCCTCAATCTCATAGTCACTAGCAAATTCATTTACGCAATCATGTGCTTGATCACCCGATTGTTCATTTATTTCACAATTATCTTCAACTGCTTGTGTAGGCTCTTGAAATGCTGGTTGATTAACAAATGCTTCATTGACCATATCCTATAAGTAAATTTAGGTGGAGCACATTTATATTTATCTCAGTAACAAATAAATTTATCTGCTACTGCTAGATGCAACATATTCATGACAGAAAATTACGTGAAGTAAATACAACTGGAGTTCTCATTTTGGAAGCTCCTATTTCATACTCCGCAGACTTTGACTTTTCTAGGATGATTAAAATTTACATAAAAAGAGCTTACAACTCGGTCAGCAAAGATTACATGAATGATCTTTTTGGATATAGATGACAAAACATAAGCCATATTTGCTTCCAGAATCCATTTATGTTGGAGGGATTGACTACTAGAAATGGTCTGGTGCAAACAATTAAATTAAAGCTCAACAGAATTACTCTAGTTTTTGTCCCTAAATTGATGATTTAATTGGGTCATCTCTAAGAGTGGGGGTGGATGTCTATGAGCTATGACGATTACTGATGATTGTAAGTTCTTAAAGCAGTCATTTGATACAGGATTTTTTATTTTTTATTGAAGAGGATCGCAATGTTTTAAGTCACAACAGTGCTAAACAAGCTGTATCTATCTCTTAGTTTTGGAATTCTGTACTACTCGTTTTGTGTTGTGGCCGTGATGGCCTCACCATGATCAATGAAAGCTTCATTTTCATCAAACACTTGTGTACTATAGAAAAAAACAATTACATGCCCTGAATCACATCTCCATACATGAAAGGAGTACTTTAAAGCATCGGTTCAGAATAATCAACATAGGATCAATTCCAATTTGCAGGGTGCATACATCTGTGTTAGAGAAAAATCAATCTAACAAACGTTAAATAAAAAATTATTCCAGCCTTCAAGATTTTTTTATTGGCTGACTGATTTGTTAAAGCATATGATTAGCTATCGAACGTAACTGTAGAGAAACAATGCAACAGAAAAGGAGAACAACTTATTGTTTCTGATCACACACAAACAAAACTTTCGTGTGAGTTGTATGGTTCTTACTATTCAATTACTTCAGCCGTCGAATCTGTTCATCGTTCCCTTTCTCTCAATCGATCTGATTACATTAGCGTTGGTCTTCTCCAATTGTCTGAGTTATGAGATCGTAATGTGTAATGGTGGGGCCATTAGGGTTCACCGTAAGTCAAAACAAAGGACAAATTACATTGGCTATTTTATCAAGGGCATACATGTCCTTTCAAAACTTACAAGTGATTTTTTAACTTTTAGTTATTAAAAGTTAATATTTAATTCGTTTTGAAATTAAAAAAGCTCTGTTTAGGTAACAGATTTGGACGGAATGTTTAATTGATAGGAAAAGTTAACACGAAGGTCCAAATCGTTACTTTTTAAACATGGAGAGCTAATTCGGTACCCACCCCAAACATAAAGGGGTTAAAACGATTTTTTGCCAAATATATATAAAACTAATGGGTTACAATTCAGGGGTATTTTAAGTATTTAATGTTAGGAACTTAGGAATCAGTAAAATCTCTGCGAACATTCAAATAGTAAAGATAATTTGGATTAACTTGGTATAGGCCCCATAAATTGAAAGCTTAACGTAGAAAAAAAGTTATTATTATTTCGGACAGTAATTTCAGGTCTGATTTCTAAATGATTGATTGTCAGAGTTGACGAAGTGGTTTCTTTATTCCCAAGTACCACTCTGTTTCTTCTCTTTCTCCCCCTTCTGACTTTTGCCATTATTCACAGAGTCACTTTGACCTGGTGATTTGGATAGCAAAACGAAGCAATTTTTTGACAATTCTTTCATGGTGTTGTAGAATGTTACTCTATCATGCCATGAAAAATTTATCAAAAAATTATATCGTTTTGACATCCAAATTGCCGGGTCAAAGTGATCCAACTACGAGTGAAAAAGTCAATAGGGGGAGAAAGAGAAGAAACGGAGTGGTACTAGAAATCGAAACTTCGTACAGCTTTTGGAAGTAATTTGTTTTTTCTACGCATTAGAAAACTCAAAAATAAAAAAGTAAGTTTTCTCTCTGTGATGTTATTGGCTATCAGGTCACTAATACACCTGAATAACAAATTTTAGAAGGGTAAAGACACTTTCACTCCCTTAGGTTTGATGAAAACACAGTTCCCCTAATCTCTTCCCTTCTGCAGAGAGTAGCCCTAATTCCACCGCAGCCGCTTGTGAGAGAGATGAGAGCAACAGAGAGCTCAGGGACAGAGAAAAAGATAAGGAAAGCAAGAATCTTACAGAGAATACTGCGACTAACACGGAGATGGGACAGATCGAAGAGGGTTTGGAAAAGATTGAAGAGATTACTCAAGAAAAAGCTGGGAAGGGATTGAGTAAAGGGGAAGAGAAAAAATTTGATGATGATATGGAGCTTAATCTGCGAGAGAATCAACCATCTTCTGATTGCAAAGATGAGGAAGGTAAGATCAGAAACTGTAACAACGATTCTAAGCCCCAGATTCCCGTTTTCGATTGCATCAACAAAGGGGTGAGTCTCCTGAAAAGGCAACATATAAACAGAAGGTCAGCTAACAGAAAGTTTATTTCTTCTCTTCACAATCTTGCTGCAATCTCTCTCAATTCTCTAAACATTCACGAATCCGATGGAGAGACTAGAGGAAGAGCTGCTGCTCCTTACGGATACCCCAATTTCAATCTTGTGGGAAACGACGGAGAATAAGAAACAGCTGATGGGAGTGCCATGGTAGAGGAAAGACTCAATCCTGACGATAAGGTTGAATCAGCTACCGTCGAGGAAAGAGGCACTGAAGCACCTGATTTGTCTAGAGGAAGTGAGGTCGGCGGAGGTGGACGAGAGGCGAATTCAGAACCTGGACCCGTACTTCAAAGAGACCCCGTCTTTTGACTTTGAGAAGTTTGGTATGTCGTGCAACATTTTGACTTGGAATGTCCGCGGTGCGGGAAACAGTATGTTCGAAAGTACGTTTCGTGAGCTGCTTCGTAATCACAAGTTTCAAGTTTGTGCTTTGATTGAGCCTAAGGTTCCCATATCCAACATGGGTAACTTCTTTAATGATCTCAATTTCACGGGTTGCTCCTTCTCGGACCGGGATGGAAGGAAAGGGGGAATATGGCTGCTTTGGGATCCAGAACAGATCACGGTAACCACTCACAAGATCAACAAACAGTTTATTCACGCTACTATCAAAAGAAACAATTATCCCGATTGGGTGTTCTCGGCTGTTTATGGTAGTCCTAATCCTACGATTATGGAACAACTATGGAATGAGCTTGAAGATGAGATGGGGGATTCCGACGAACCGTGGCTGGTAGCGGGGGATTTCAACGATTTTAGTAGTGTTAATGAAAGAAGAAGCTTCTCCAATAATGATGTCTCGGGGAGGATTCACAAATTCCAAGATAACCTGAATCGCTGTAACCTGCTAGATCTTGGAAGTAATGGGCCTAAGATGACTTGGACAAACAACAGGGCGGGTTTAGCCAACACCATGGTGAGACTTGACAGAGCTTGCAGCAACACTAATTGGAGGGTTCAAAATCCAGATGCTACCGTGAGGAATCTGCCTAGGACTTATTCTGATCATGCTCCTCTTCTCATCAACGTGGATGGTATGAATTTCTCCCCCACCCCTCGCTTTAAAAGCTTTAAGTTTGAAAATGCGTGGCTCCTTGATAATGATTTTAATTCCTTTATCACTACGAGTTGGAAAGAGCTTGCTAATTTAGATCTTGTTACTAAATCTGCTTATCTTGCTAATCAAATACAAAATTGGTGTAAGATTAATGTTAACGACATAAAATCGCATGTTTTAGTAGGTTAGTGAACTCCTCTTAACTTACTTTTATGTGTTATTTGCGTGTTATATCCCTAATTCTAGACTTATGCTTGTTTTCGTAGCTTTGGTTGTTTTTATCTTGTTTTGTAGGTGAGGCTAGCTAGGAGAGAGCTTGAATGATGAATTGAGACGCTTTGGAGGGGCCAAGAGACATCAAGAAGGGGGCTTTGATGACTTAATTGGAAGAATATTCTAAGATAAAGGCCAAAAAGTGAAGTTCAAGACGACAAGGGACCAATTCATATGGCGAAAGTTATGTCGGAGGGCTTATTTAAAGTGATTTTAACGGAATTGGGCCAAAAATAGAGTTTTCTAAACGTCCTAAGGGCTTATTTAAGGAGTTATTATCGGATTGGGGTTAAAATGACATTTTCAAGAATGTTTTAAGAAGGGCTGGGGGCTTTTTAAAAGCCCCCAGCAAAAGAAGGGACTAAACTGAAATTTTCTCAAAGAAAACAGCTCATCTACAGGCGAGCTTCTCCCTCACGACGCAATGAAGAGCAGAGACTCCATGAGAGTTCAAGGAAGCTTCGAACGAGCCCCGGTGGTGCCCCAAATCGCTGCGAATTCGGTCCAAATCAAGAGAAAAACGCGACCTAGCCCATTCCTAACCATCTACAGCCATCAATTCGGCCCAAGAAGAGTCCGAGAAAAAAACCCCCAAATCTTAGGGTTCATGAAGACACGACGAAAATCAACGATTGAGGATGAATTGGTTCAATTAGAGGGCTGAGATGAGTTCTTGGAGGCCAAGAAACGTAGAAGAGACATCTATATAAGTGAAGATTGAAGAAATTTGGGGGGGCTCACTCTCTGACCCGACGGTACCAGGGACTGCTCTGTTCGCCTCTGTTTCTCCTCTCTCTCTCTCTGATTTCGCCTTCTTCTGGGTTGTTCTTGAGCTCTCTAAGGGCCAAGAACGAGAAAGAGGAAGAGAGGGAGAGAGGAGCTGTGGTTTTTGATCCAATTCTGGACGAATTTTGGGTCTGTTGTGTGGCTGTTGCAGTGCTCTGTTCTTGGTGCTGCTGCGGCTGTGTTCTTCACTATAGCATAGCAGCAGCAGCTTGATTTGGGTAGTAGCTTCACTATTAGAAGCTTAGTTTGGTAGTGATGATAGCATAGCTTTGTGTTTTGGCAAAAACAAGTGTATGACATCAATTGTGATTCAAGCTTTGATTATTGAAAGTAAATTTCTCTCAATCTCTCTTGAATTTCTTATAATGTTTAGCTAATTCACTTGCTTGGGTGATTTGGGACTATCTAGTGTCTAAATCTTCCTATTGTTTCAAGTTGAACTTCAAGGATGAAGGGGTTGAATTGGGTTCACTTGAATGCTTAGTGCAATGTTTGAATTTCTCTTGTTGAAGTATTTGATGCATTGAATAGGTAGATGTGCGAATACTCTTGACTTGTTTGATTTGAAGTTGCATTTGAGTGAGAGGAACTCATCAATCCTAACTTTGAGAAATCGAGTTCTAGTTTGGTGATTTGAGTGAGAATTTACAAATCTCATTTGTTGCTTGATCTTTCATGTGGAAACACCTATGTGTGTTTACATATGGTTTATGCTTGAAACACTTGAAATTTGGAGGATCTCATTTGAATAGCCTCTTTAGTGCTTGATTAGCGTGTTGGATTTACACACTTCTCTTGTCGCGAGTTGGATTGTATGAGCAATCACTTCTTGAGATACTTGTCTTGTGGATTGACACATGCGAATTGAGAATCGGGCTTGAATATAATAGGAGGATTGGTCACTAGAGAAACCGATGATCCCCAG
This sequence comes from Linanthus parryae, assembly GCA_023055425.1. Taxonomy (NCBI): domain Eukaryota; kingdom Viridiplantae; phylum Streptophyta; class Magnoliopsida; order Ericales; family Polemoniaceae; genus Linanthus; species Linanthus parryae. The sequence continues at coordinate 24,194,954 of JALGPY010000011.1, read as the reverse complement.
CCCTCATTTCTTGGTATTTCGCTTAGTTTCTTGAATCGTAGATCTAGTAGTCGTTTACTTTGTTCTTAAACTCAAACCTCAAACTTTCTCCATCAATTGATTTTGGTGGATTTGAATAGCTTGGCAAGCTTTAAAGCCATTGAGAGTTTGTGTTTTATTGATTTAGTTAGTTGTTTATTCTAGTTTTGCAAGTCATTGTCTAAACCTCCTCTCCTTGTGGATTCGACCCCGTTCTTACTCGGGTACTACTTAGAACGATATTCCTATACTTGGGAATTATCGCGAACAAGTTTTTGGCGCCGTTGCCGGGGAGAGGCTAGGATTTAGATTTGATTTGCTTTCTTAGTTAGTTTGTTAGTAGTTTGTTCTTGACATTTTCTCTAGTTGCTTGTGGTTAGTTAAGCTTGTGAGATTCAAGAGGGCTTGTGAAATTCATCAAGTACCTTTAATCCACTTGCTTGAAGAAAAAAAAATGTCTCATCAATGTGTTAATTTTGGTGAGAGGCGGCATAACATTCCTTCATATCCTTACTATCATGCATTCACTAGACATGAAAATCATTCTAAGGAATCAATGCGTTCCAAACGTGAGCGTGCTATTAAAAATGGTGATTATTTTCCTAAGAATGATTATTCTTGGCATGATAGTAGGACACTAGATTACACATCTCATGCCACAATCACCTCCCTCAAATGCTTACATATTTTTGAACTCTCATGATTCTTACACTTATCAATATAATGATATGATGTGTGAATCAAGAGAAGTTAATCATTTTGAGAGGGAATCACTTGTGAATGAGGAACTAGAGAGGCCTATAACTAGTTCTCTTGAGGAAACAATGCAAAAATATTTTCAAGGCACAAAAGAACTAGTAGAAGCATTTTCTCACTTGGCCGATAAAGTGGAATCGTTATATTCAAAATCTCAAGATGATGAGTCTCTTGCATATAGTACTCACTTTCCACAAGACTCGCCATCATATGTGTCTCAAGTTCCTATTCACACACATCACGAGCTTGCCCAAGATCAAATTTTGGATGATGTGTATGATGATGGAGTTGTTGCCACTAGGATAGGTGATTGTATTCATTTCTCATTTGCACAATCTAAAGAAGCATGTGATAGTGATATTGGTAGTGAGGTTGATATTTTTGATGATGACTCTTCAACCCATGACATGAGTGAAGCCATTTTGGATGACTCACATTGTGACACTTGTGAGGAGGAGTCGCAAAATGAAAATCACTCATGTGATGAGTTAGAAGTCAAATTTGATGCTACCACTAGTGAAGGAAATGTAGACTCGTCTTGTGCTCTAGAAGAGCCTAGTACTTACCGGAGTTCCTATGATCTTGATTGTGACGAAATTGAAGTTTTATTGGGAGGTACTCCGGTTAGTATTGACATGTATAATGAAGATCCGGGGAGCTATGCTCGTATTTGTGACGAAATTGAATTTTGCTTAAATGCTCCCTTGGATTCTATCATTATGGAAGATGAGCCTAAGGGTTTGGATGAGGCTTCAAGCTCTCAAATTATTTTAACTTCCACTTGTGAAGCCCCATCCCCAAATCCATATGGCTTAACTAAAAGTGATGAGATTGAGGATTCACAAGTTGCCGCCATCTCTCAAGTTTTGATTCCAAGTAAAAATTTGGCAACTTGTGAAGACCCATTCTATAATTCAATTGATTTGAGGATTTCAAACCCTTTTCTTAAGATGATGCATGATATAACTACTTTCTCTAACTTTATTGTTAGATTTTGCTTGCATCTCTTATTCATCTTTTGTGTCTTGCCCCTACTTCTCCTTTCTATTCTAATTGATGAATCAAACTTTTTAAGGGAGAAGTACGTTTCTAAGAATGAAGTAGGGGCATGGCATGGAAAGAAATTTCCAAGATTGGGGGTGGGATAGCATCATTGTCTTTGTTCCACCTCCCTAGTTGTACATAAATAAATTAGTTTATCTCTATTTCTTGCATTTTCTTTTCTTTTACCATTTTGTAGGTTGCTCTTGGAGGAGGATTTGTGCTTGGTGGCCAAGAAAGTTAAAATGAGGTCTATCTATCCCTTATCTCTTCTATGAACTTGTATGCTCTTCCATCGTTCTCACACATTGAGGACAATGTGACATTTTAGTTGGGGGGTGGGAAGTAGATTTTATTTCTTGCTTAAATGGTTACTAGCATGCTTTTTCTTCATTAGTGATTTACATGAAAAATACAAAAAAATGAAAAAATTGAAAAAAATCATAAAAATTAAAAAAATGAAAATTTTGAAAAAATGTGTGAACCTTTCATGAGAAGCATCACTCTTTCCCCGTATCAAACCATAGGTTTTTATTTTCATTTCTTTGGTAGTTTTATTTATTTTCACCTTTCATCTTGAGTCTAGATTTTATAGCTTTATTGAGTCTTAGGAAGTTATAGTTGAGTCACTTATTTTGAAAAAGAAAAAAAAAAGTGAAAATTAAAAAATGGAAAAAAATGAGAAAAGTGAAAAGGGGGAATTTTAGGAAGCTAGATGTTTTCAAATAATGAAATTTCTTAGTCCATGTTCTTTTTATTTTTATTTTAGAAAGGAATTCTTTGCTTATACTCAATACATCTACACCAATATCCCACTTTCCGCGACATCGTGCGTTCTCACAAAGCGACACACTAAATTTACGTTTCATGTTTAAGTCCTTCAAGCTAAGTTGATCACATAAACTTTGACGTCTTATTACTTTTGATAAAGGGTTCATTTCTAAAGCAATTTGAACTCTACAAAAAGGATTTTACTCTATTCGTTTTTGCGGTGGAAACTTGTAGCCCATTGGAGTGGTGGTTACCAATGACACCCCATGCGATGTCTAAGAAATAGAGGGGTGTCCGGGGATAATGTTACGTCACCACCTAGATAGCTCCCTTGGTTTAGCTTAAAAAGCCCACTCGCTTGTATATTCCTCTGTTTTGTTGTGGGTCTTGGAGAGCCTTGGATTGGAGGTAAAAAAAAAATGTTAATGCTATAAATCTCGAAAAAAAAGAAAGAAAAAAAATAATGATAAATCGCACCACTACCTTCTAATTCACAAAAAGGATCATACAAGCCCACAACCACATCCCCCATTCTTAAAAATCGTTTTTGTTCAAAGCTTTGGAAGTCCATCCTACATGGGTGCTTTTGAATAAGTATGGGAATGTCTAGTTTCATGGGATCCTTATGTTTGAAGGCATACTTTCTTGCGAATTGGACTTAATTTAACAAAGTTTTGTGGATCGCATGAGTCACCTTCTACCAAACACCGCCCACATTTGTATGAGTATATGCTTAGACGTCCTCAGGCTTCTTTCTCAATCTTCTTGGACGTTGAGAATTTATTTGAGGAGACATTTATGCATTCTTCTTTTTCCCCCACCAAAAAAATTAAAATTAGCTAGTAACTCTTAGTATTTTGTTTCTTTGAGTCCTCACTTAGGATAGATAATATGTGTGTGCGTTTTTGTAAATATTCGAGTCTAGATTAGAATTGAGTCAAGCCTTGTCTAGTTGAGTGTGTGTCTCTCATGATTGGTTTTTCACTAAATTTCTACTCATATCGCTCTCTTTGCTCGAGGACGAGCAAAAGGCTAGTTGGGGGGTGTGTTAACGACATAAAATCGCATGTTTTAGTAGGTTAGTGAACTCCTCTTAACTTACTTTTATGTGTTATTTGCGTGTTATATCCCTAATTCTAGACTTATGCTTGTTTTCGTAGCTTTGGTTGTTTTTATCTTGTTTTGTAGGTGAGGCTAGCTAGGAGAGAGCTTGAATGATGAATTGAGACGCTTTGGAGGGGCCAAGAGACATCAAGAAGGGGGCTTTGATGACTTAATTGGAAGAATATTCGAAGATAAAGGCCAAAAAGTGAAGTTCAAGACGACAAGGGACCAATTCATATGGCGAAAGTTATGTCGGAGGGCTTATTTAAAGTGATTTTAACGGAATTGGGCCAAAAGTAGAGTTTTCTAAACGTCCTAAGGGCTTATTTAAGGAGTTATTACCGGATTGGGGTTAAAATGACATTTTCAAGAATGTTTTAAGAAGGGCTGGGGGCTTTTTAAAAGCCCCCAGCAAAAGAAGGGACTAAACTGAAATTTTCTCAAAGAAAACAGCTCATCTACAGGCGAGCTTCTCCCTCACGACGCAATGAAGAGCAGAGACTCCATGAGAGTTCAAGGAAGCTTCGAACGAGCCCCGGTGGTGCCCCAAATCGCTGCGAATTCGGTCCAAATCAAGAGAAAAACGCGACCTAGCCCATTCCTAACCATCTACAGCCATCAATTCGGCCCAAGAAGAGTCCGAGAAAAAAAACCCCAAATCTTAGGGTTCATGAAGACACGACGAAAATCAACGATTGAGGATGAATTGGTTCAATTAGAGGGCTGAGATGTGTTCTTGGAGGCCAAGAAACGTAGAAGAGACATCTATATAAGTGAAGATTGAAGAAATTTGGGGGGGCTCACTCTCTGACCCGACGGTACCAGGGACTGCTCTGTTCGCCTCTGTTTCTCCTCTCTCACTCTCTGATTTCGCCTTCTTCTGGGTTGTTCTTGAGCTCTCTAAGGGCCAAGAACGAGAAAGAGGAAGAGAGGGAGAGAGGAGCTGTGGTTTTTGATCCAATTCTGGACGAATTTTGGGTCTGTTGTGTGGCTGTTGCAGTGCTCTGTTCTTGGTGCTGCTGCTGCTGTGTTCTTCACTATAGCATAGCAGCAGCAGCTTGATTTGGGTAGTAGCTTCACTATTAGAAGCTTAGTTTGGTAGTGATGATAGCATAGCTTTGTGTTTTTGGCTATTTTGCTCTTAGTTTTGTGTAGTTGTTGAGGTTGAATTGGCAAAAACAAGTGTATGACATCAATTGTGATTCAAGTTTTGATTATTGAAAGTAAATTTCTCTCAATCTCTCTTGAATTTCTTATAATGTTTAGCTAATTCACTTGCTTGGGTGATTTGGGACTATCTAGTGTCTAAATCTTCCTATTGTTTCAAGTTGAACTTCAAGGATGAAGGGGTTGAATTGGGTTCACTTGAATGCTTAGTGCAATGTTTGAATTTCTCTTGTTGAAGTATTTGATGCATTGAATAGGTAGATGTGCGAATACTCTTGACTTGTTTGATTTGAAGTTGCATTTGAGTGAGAGGAACTCATCAATCCTAACTTTGAGAAATCGAGTTCTAGTTTGGTGATTTGAGTGAGAATTTACAAATCTCATTTGTTGCTTGATCTTTCATGTGGAAACACCTATGTGTGTTTACATATGGTTTATGCTTGAAACACTTGAAATTTGGAGGATCTCATTTGAATAGCCTCTTTAGTGCTTGATTAGCGTGTTGGATTTACACACTTCTCTTGTCGCGAGTTGGATTGTATGAGCAATCACTTCTTGAGATACTTGTCTTGTGGATTGACACATGCGAATTGAGAATCGGGCTTGAATATAATAGGAGGATTGGTCACTAGAGAAACCGATGATCCCTAGCCCTCATTTCTTGGTATTTCGCTTAGATTCTTGAATCGTAGATCTAGTAGTCGTTTACTTTGTTCTTAAACTCAAACCTCAAACTTGCTCCATCAATTGATTTTGGTGGATTTGAATAGCTTGGCAAGCTTTAAAGCCATTGAGAGTTTGTGTTTTATTGATTTAGTTAGTTGTTTATTCTAGTTTTGCAAGTCATTGTCTAAACCTCCTCTCCTTGTGGATTCGACCCCGTTCTTACTCGGGTACTACTTAGAACGATATTCCTATACTTGGGAATTATCGCGAACAATTAATATGGGTAATATTTTTAGAAACAAAAGATGGCTTCTTGGAAGACTTGAGGGCATACAAAAAGCTCAAAGTGTTAAGTTCTCCCATAACCTGTTTCTGCTTGAGAAGGCCCTTATTGTTAAGTATAACATCATCCTCAATCAAGGGGAGCTGCTTCGGAAACAAAAAGCTAAGTGTAACTTTATCTGCAATGGGGATAGAAACACTAAGTTTTTCCACATCTCTACCATCATTAAAATGAAAAGGAAAGAGATCTTATTGCTTAAAAATTATGAGGGTGTGTGGATTGAGGAACCTGAGCTTCTAAAAAATCATGTCAATAATTATTTTAAAGATTTGTTTTCGACTTGTTTAGCTAACGTTGAAGAGCTGAATTTTGTTTGGGATCAAAGTTATTGTCCTAAAATTGATTCTGAAGATATTATTGACATGAATAGAAATCTGACTTTAGGTGAAGTTAAGGTGGCCTTTTGGTGAATTAATAGTAACAAATCCCCGGGGATTGATGGCTACAATGGGGGTTTTTATAAAAAATATTGGGATAGTATTGGTATGGATGTGTTTAATTTCATGAATAACTGTTTTGTGACTGGTACTATACCCCATGAGATTAATAGGACGTTAGTTTGTCTTATTCCTAAAAGTGATAATCCGGAAACTATTAAGCAATTTAGACCGATAAGCCTTTGCAATGTGTTGTAAAAAGGGATCACGAAATGTGTGGTTAATAAAATTAGACCTATCCTTAACAAGATCGTGGGCCCTTATCAAAGTAGTTTCCTTCCGGGTAGGTCTACCAAAGACAACATCATCATTACCCAGGAAATTATTCACACGTTTAAGAGCAGGAAAGATAAAATTGGAGGGATGATCATCAAAATTGATCTTGAAAAGGCTTATGACAAGTTGTCTTGGGATTTCATTCATGAAACTCTCTGATTTTTCAATTTCCCAAATAATCTGATGAACCTTATTATGGATTGCATTACCAGTGTCAATACTGCCATTATTTGGAACCGGGAGACTCTTCCTGAGTTTAAAACTGGTAGGGGTTTGAGACAGGGAGACCCTCTTTCTCCTTATATTTTTGTCCTTTGCATGGAAAGACTTTCCCACAAAACTATGGAACATGTGTACAAAAAAAGTTGGTTGGGTATCAAAGCTTCAAGCAATGGTCCGATTATCTCGCATCTCTTTTATGCTAATGATCTCATGTTTTTTGGAAAATGTGATGATATCACTTGTAAAACTATGAAGGAGACCCTTGATGATTTTGCTAGTATCTCGGGATTGACCATTAATTCTTACAAATCTAAAGTTTTCTTTTCAAAAAATACTAGCAGAAGCAACAGGAACAAAGTTAAAAATATGATTGGCATGCCTAAAACCCTTGATCTCGGTAAGTATTTAGGCATTAATCTGGTGCACGGGAAATACAACAAAAACAGTGTTGCGGAAATTGTGACCGAAATGAATACTAAGCTTAATGGTTGGTCTGGGAAACTGTTATCCTTTGCCGGCAGAGTTACTATGTGCAAAAGTGTTCTTTCTACCCTTCCGTCGTATAACATGCAGGTGCTTCCCCTCCCGGCGGAGACGGCTAAGAAAATAGATAAAATTTGTAGAGACTTTATTTGGGGTGATTTGGAGGAGAAAAAGAGAGTCCATCTTGTTAAATGGGACACTATTTGTCTTCCAAAAGAAAAAGGGGGGTTAGGGATTAGAAAAGCTAAGTTCCAAAATCTTGCTCTTTTAGCTAAGTTGGGGTGGGGTGTTTGTTTCGAAAACAACATGTGGAGTAATGTCATTAGGAAAAAGTACCTCAGAAATTCCAATTTGAATGGCAATAGGAAAAAAAGCAATTCGTCCCCTATTTGGAAAGGTATTCTTAGCACCAAGAATTTCATAAGAGATTTTACTAAGTGGAATATTGGGAATGGTAAAAAAGTGTCGGTTTGGTACGATTGGTGGTGTGGGGATAAAATCCTGGGCCCCCCCAATGACCCTAACCTTAATAATATGAAGGTTTCCGAGATCATTAATGAAGATTCTAGCTGGAATATTAATTTTTTCTTAAATGAGTTGAATGTTGAGATGATTAATGATATTTGTAATACTGTTATCGCTTCTTTGAGTTCTTTTTAGGACTCCCCTTTCTGGAAAGGATCTAACTCTGGATCCTTCACTGTCTCCGCTGCCTATTACTCTATGACGGATGTTAGCAATCAAAGTCTAGGGATAGGAGGAGGAGATTGGATAAGGCTTTGGAAACTTGGAGTTCCAAATAAAATTATCCACTTCATTTGGACGGTTCTTCATGGAAAAATTCTTACCAATTCTAAATAGGAAGAGAAGAGGTATGACCAACAATGACATCTGCAGTATCTGCAATCAGGACAGTGAAAACATCGATCATCTTTTTCGCAAGTGCAGTAAAGTTATCGGAATTTGGGATAAAACTTGGTACCCAAATTGGATCTTTAAGAACAATAATATCAGTGTCAAAGATTGGATCCTCAAGAATATTAAGGTGAACGATAAATTTGGGGAGGTTGAGCATAATGTTTTATTTGTTGTCACCTTGTGGAATATCTGGACAAGAAGGAACAACAAGATTTTTAATGATTCTATCGATACTGACTTGGTTTATATGCAGATGATCAGAAAGCAATCCCAACTCATCCAGGGAGCTTTCATTTCTAAACCCAACTTTGTCAATTTCAATTTAAATTTTGGTAGTTGCAAATCTAATTGGGTTCTTCCGATTGCAGGGCAAGTCAAACTGAATGTGGATGGATCTTGGAAGTAATGGGCCTAAGATGACTTGGACAAACAACAGGGCGTGTTTAGCCAACACCATGGTGAGACTTGACAGAGCTTGCAGCAACACTAATTGGAGGGTTCAAAATCCAGATGCTACCGTGAGGAATCTGCCTAGGACTTATTCTGATCATGCTCCTCTTCTCATCAACGTGGATGGTATGAATTTCTCCCCCCCTCGCTTTAAAAGCTTTAAGTTTGAAAATGCATGGCTCCTTGATAATGATTTTAATTTCTTTATCACTAAGAGTTGGAAAGAGCTTGCTAATTTAGATCTTGTTACTAAATCTGATTATCTTGCTAATCAAATCCAAAATTGGTGTAAGATTAATATGGGTAATATTTTTAGAAACAAAAGATGGCTTCTTGGAAGACTTGAGGGCATACAAAAAGCTCAAAGAATTAAGTTCTCCCATTACCTGTTTCTGCTTGAGAAGGCCGTTATTGCTAAGTATAACATCATCCTCAATCAAGAGGAGCTGCTTGGGAAACAAAAAGCTAAGTGTAACTTTATATGCAATGGGGATAGAAACACTAAGTTTTTCCACATCTCTACCATCATTAAAATGAAAAGGAAAGAGATCTTATTGCTTAAAAATTATGAGGGTGTGTGGATTGAGGAACCTGAGCTTCTAAAAAATCATGTCAATAATTATTTTAAAGATTTGTTTTCGACTTGTTTAGCTAACGTTGAAGAGCTGAATTTTGTTTGGGATCAAAGTTATTGTCCTAAAATTGATTCTGAAGATATTATTGACATGAATAGAAATCTGACTTTAGGTGAAGTTAAGGTGGCCTTTTGGGGAATTAATAGTAACAAATCCCCGGGGATTGATGGCTACAATGGGGGTTTTTATAAAAAATATTGGGATAGTATTGGTATGGATGTGTTTAATTTCGTGAATAACTGTTTTGTGACTGGTACTATACCCCATGAGATTAATAGGACGTTAGTTTGTCTTATTCCTAAAAGTGATAATCCGGAAACTATTAAGCAATTTAGACCGATAAGCCTTTGCAATGTGTTGTAAAAAGGGATCACGAAATGTGTGGTTAATAAAATTAGACCTATCCTTAACAAGATCGTGGGCCCTTATCAAAGTAGTTTCCTTCCGGGTAGGTCTACCAAAGACAACATCATCATTACCCAGGAAATTATTCACACGTTTAAGAGCAGGAAAGATAAAATTGGAGGGATGATCATCAAAATTGATCTTGAAAAGGCTTATGACAAGTTGTCTTGGGATTTCATTCATGAAACTCTCAGATTTTTCAATTTCCCAAATAATCTGATGAACCTTATTATGGATTGCATTACCAGTGTCAATACTGCCATTATTTGGAACCGGGAGACTCTTCCTGAGTTTAAAACTGGTAGGGGTTTGAGACAGGGAGACCCTCTTTCTCCTTATATTTTTGTCATTTGCATGGAAAGACTTTCCCACAAAACTATGGAACATGTGTACAACAAAAGTTGGTTGGGTATCAAAGCTTCAAGCAATGGTCCGATTATCTCGCATCTCTTTTATGCTAATGATCTCATGTTTTTTGGAAAATGTGATGATATCACTTGTAAAACTATGAAGGAGACCCTTGATGATTTTGCTAGTATCTCGGGATTGACCATTAATTCTTACAAATCTAAAGTTTTCTTTTCAAAAAATACTAGCAGAAGCAACAGGAACAAAGTTAAAAATATGATTGGCATGCCTGAAACCCTTGATCTCGGTAAGTATTTAGGCATTAATCTGGTGCACGGGAAATACAACAAAAACAGTGTTGCGGAAATTGTGACCAAAATGAATACTAAGCTTAATGGTTGGTCTGGGAAACTGTTATCCTTCGCTGGCAGAGTTACTATGTGCAAAAGTGTTCTTTCTACCCTTCCGTCGTATAACATGCAGGTGCTTCCCCTCCCGGCGGAGACGGCTAAGAAAATAGATAAAATTTGTAGAGACTTTATTTGGGGTGATTTGGAGGAGAAAAAGAGAGTCCATCTTGTTAAATGGGACACTATTTGTCTTCCAAAAGAAAAAGGGGGGTTAGGGATTAGAAAAGCTAAGTTCCAAAATCTTGCTCTTTTAGCTAAGTTGGGGTGGGGTGTTTGTTTCGAAAACAACATGTGGAGTAATGTCATTAGGAAAAAGTACCTCAGAAATTCCAATTTGAATGGCAATAGGAAAAAAAGCAATTCGTCCCCTATTTGGAAAGGTATTCTTAGCACCAAGAATTTCATAAGAGATTTTACTAAGTGGAATATTGGGAATGGTAAAAAAGTGTCGGTTTGGTACGATTGGTGGTGTGGGGATAAAATCCTGGGCCCCCCCAATGACCCTAACCTTAATAATATGAAGGTTTCCGAGATCATTAATGAAGATTCTAGCTGGAATATTAATTTTTTCTTAAATGAGTTGAATGTTGAGATGATTAATGATATTTGTAATACTGTTATCGCTTCTTTGAGTTCTTTTTAGGACTCCCCTTTCTGGAAAGGATCTAACTCTGGATCCTTCACTGTCTCCGCTGCCTATTACTCTATGACGGATGTTAGCAATCAAAGTCTAGGGATAGGAGGAGGAGATTGGATAAGGCTTTGGAAACTTGGAGTTCCAAATAAAATTATCCACTTCATTTGGACGGTTCTTCATGGAAAAATTCTTACCAATTCTAAATAGGAAGAGAAGAGGTATGACCAACAATGACATCTGCAGTATCTGCAATCAGGACAGTGAAAACATCGATCATCTTTTTCGCAAGTGCAGTAAAGTTATCGGAATTTGGGATAAAACTTGGTACCCAAATTGGATCTTTAAGAACAATAATATCAGTGTCAAAGATTGGATCCTCAAGAATATTAAGGTGAACGATAAATTTGGGGAGGTTGAGCATAATGTTTTATTTGTTGTCACCTTGTGGAATATCTGGACAAGAAGGAACAACAAGATTTTTAATGATTCTATCGATACTGACTTGGTTTATATGCAGATGATCAGAAAGCAATCCCAACTCATCCAGGGAGCTTTCATTTCTAAACCCAACTTTGTCAATTTCAATTTAAATTTTGGTAGTTGCAAATCTAATTGGGTTCTTCCGATTGCAGGGCAAGTCAAACTGAATGTGGATGGATCTTGGAAGTAATGGGCCTAAGATGACTTGGACAAACAACAGGGCGTGTTTAGCCAACACCATGGTGAGACTTGACAGAGCTTGCAGCAACACTAATTGGAGGGTTCAAAATCCAGATGCTACCGTGAGGAATCTGCCTAGGACTTATTCTGATCATGCTCCTCTTCTCATCAACGTGGATGGTATGAATTTCTCCCCCCCCCCCTCGCTTTAAAAGCTTTAAGTTTGAAAATGCGTGGCTCCTTGATAATGATTTTAATTTCTTTATCACTAAGAGTTGGAAAGAGCTTGCTAATTTAGATCTTGTTACTAAATCTGATTATCTTGCTAATCAAATCCAAAATTGGTGTAAGATTAATATGGGTAATATTTTTAGAAACAAAAGATGGCTTCTTGGAAGACTTGAGGGCATACAAAAATCTCAAAGAATTAAGTTCTCCCATTACCTGTTTCTGCTTGAGAAGTCCGTTATTGCTAAGTATAACATCATCCTCAATCAAGAGGAGCTGCTTTGGAAACAAAAAGCTAAGTTTAACTTTATATGCAATGGGGATAGAAACACTAAGTTTTTCCACATCTCTACCATCATTAAAATGAAAAGGAAAGAGATCTTATTGCTTAAAAATGATGAGGGTGTGTGGATTGAGGAACCTGAGCTTCTAAAAAATCATGTCAATAATTATTTTAAAGATTTGTTTTCGACTGGTTTAGCTAACGTTGAATAGCTGAATTTTGTTTGGGATCAAAGTTATTGTCCTAAAATTGATTCTGAAGATATTATTGACATGAATAGAGATCTAACATTAGGTGAAGTTAAGGTGGCCTTTTGGGGAATTAATAGTAACAAATCCCCGGGGATTGATGGCTACAATGGGGGTTTTTATAAAAAATATTGGGATAGTATTGGTATGGATGTGTTTAATTTCGTGAATAACTGTTTTGTGACTGGTACTATACCCCATGAGATTAATAGGACGTTAGTTTGTCTTATTCCTAAAAGTGATAATCCGGAAACTATTAAGCAATTTAGACCGATAAGCCTTTGCAATGTGTTGTATAAAGGGATCACGAAATGTGTGGTTAATAAAATTAGACCTATCCTTAACAAGATCGTGGGCCCTTATCAAAGTAGTTTCCTTCCGGGTAGGTCTACCAAAGACAACATCATCATTACCCAGGAAATTATTCACACGTTTAAGAGCAGGAAAGATAAAATTGGAGGGATGATCATCAAAATTGATCTTGAAAAGGCTTATGACAAGTTGTCTTGGGATTTCATTCATGAAACTCTCAGATTTTTCAATTTCCCAAATAATCTGATGAACCTTATTATGGATTGCATTACCAGTGTCAATACTGCCATTATTTGGAACTGGGAGACTCTTCCGGAGTTTAAAACTGGTAGGGGTTTGAGACAGGGAGACCCACTTTCTCCTTATATTTTTGTCCTTTGCATGGAAAGACTTTCCCACAAAATTATGGAACATGTGTACAACAAAAGTTGGTTGGGTATCAAATCTTCAAGTAATGGTCCGATTATCTCGCATCTCTTTGATGCTTATGATCTCATGTTTTTTGGAAAATGTGATGATATCACTTGTAAAACTATGAAGGAGACCCTTGATGATTTTGCTAGTATCTCGGGATTGACCATTAATTCTTCCAAATCTAAAGTTTTCTTTTCAAAAAATACTAGCAGAAACAACATGAACAAAGTTAAAATATGATTGGTATGCCTGAAACCCTTGATCTCGGTAAGTATTTAGGCATTGATCTGGTGCACGGGAAATACAATAAAAACAGTGTTGCGGAAATTGTGACCAAAATGAATACTAAGCTTAATGGTTGGTCTGGGAAACTGTTATCCTTCGCTGGCAGAGTTACTATGTGCAAAAGTGTTCTTTCTACCCTTCCGTCGTATAACATGCAGGTGCTTCCCCTCCCGGCGGAGACGGCTAAGAAAATAGATAAAATTTGTAGAGACTTTATTTGGGGTGATTTGGAGGAGAAAAAGAGAGTCCATCTTGTTAAATGGGACACTATTTGTCTTCCAAAAGAAAAAGGGGGGGTTAGGGATTAGAAAAGCTAAGTTCCAAAATCTTGCTCTTTTAGCCAAGTTGGGGTGGGGTGTTTGTTTCGAAAACAACATGTGGAGTAATGTCATTAGGAAAAAGTACCTCAGAAATTCCAATTTGAATGGCAATAGGAAAAAAAACAATTCGTCCCCTATTTGGAAAGGTATTCTTAGCACCAAGAATTTCATAAGAGATTTTACTAAGTGGAATATTGGGAATGGTAAAAAAGTATCGGTTTGGTACGATTGGTGGTGTGGGGATAAAATCCTGGGCCCCCCCCAATGACCCTAACCTTTTTAATATGAAGGTTTCCGAGATCATTAATGAAGATTCTAGATGGAATATTAATCCTTTGTTAAATGAGTTGAATGTTGAGAGGATTAATGATATTTGTAATACTGTTATCCCTTCTTTGAGTTCTGTTGAGGACTCCCCTTTCTGGAAAGGATCTAACTCTGGATCCTTCACTGTCTCCGCTGCCTATTACTCTATGACGGATGTTAGCAATCAAAGTCTAGGGATAGGAGGAGGAGATTGGATAAGGCTTTGGAAACTTGGAGTTCCAAATAAAATTATCCACTTCATTTGGACGTTTCTTCATTGGAAAATTTTTACCAATTCTAAATAGGAAGAGATGAGGTATGACCAACAATGACATCTGCAATATCTGCAATCAGGACAGTGAAAACATCGATCATCTTTTTCGCAAGTGCAGTAAAGTTATCGGAATTTGGGATAAAACTTGGTACCCAAATTGGATCTTTAAGAACAATAATATCAGTGTCAAAGATTGGATCCTCAAGAATATTAAGGTGAAGGATAAATTTGGGGAGGTTGAGCATAATGTTTTATTTGTTTTCACCTTGTGGAATATCAGGACTAGAAGGAACAACAAGATTTTTAATGATTCTATCGATACTGACTTGGTTTATATGCAGATGATCAGAAAGCAATCCCAACTCATCCAGGGAGCTTTCATTTCTAAACCCAAATTTGTCAATTTCAATTTAAATTTTGGTAGTTGCAAATCTAATTGGGTTCTTCCGATTGCAGGGCAAGTCAAACTGAATGTGGATGGATGCGTTAGAATGGATAATAACAGAGCAGGAATTGGAGGAGTCTTCAGAAATGGTCAGGGAGATTGGAAGATCGGCTTCATTGGAAGAATTAGAGGTGGCTGCATTAGTCTGGAGAGCGAAATCTGGAGTATCTATAGGGGTCTGACTATGGCTTATGGCAAAAACTGGATCAATTTGGAGATCGAGAGCGACTGTTTGGAAGCCGTTAACATCTTCCTTGGGAATGCCAAAGGCCCAACTTCAATGACGACTCAAATTAATGATGGGAAAATTCTGCTTGGAGAGATGCCAATGAAGCGGCCAACGCGCTTGCTAACCTTGGAGCGGAGCAATCGGAACATTTGAAGATCCTCGAGGAAGCTCCGGATGCGGTCAAGGGCCTCATCATTGCTGACAAACTAGGGACGGGGATGGTTTTCTAGTTTGGGTCGGCTGGTTTTGTTGATGTAGTTGGTTGTTTTGCTTGTTTTTTAGCTTCGTGTGTTTGTTGTAGTTTGAACTCTTTATTTTCCGTTGAATCGAAAAAAAAAGAAAACACAGTTCCCCTCCAGTTTGGGAAGACACACTTTTACCCTTTAGTGTGCCAAAGTGAAGGGGTGATAGTGTCATTTCTCAAATTGAAGGTATGGAAGGGTCTTTACATCAATCCTGACGGGATGAAAGTGTCGTTTACAAGTTTAAAAATTTAATTTATAGATTAAAAATGAATATTAATAAATATGGATTAACTTACTTTCAATAATGGAGATGGACTAAAAAAGACGAATATTTGTCACAATTAGAATAATATAGAGGGTTTTGTTGTTACATTGATAATGCAGTAGGTGAAATATCAAAAAACAAAAATGTTTTAGTATAGGTTAACGGTAAAAAATCTTTAAGAATAATCTTTTCATAAATAGTATAAATTTTAAGGGTTACTAAGTATAACCATGTATTCGGCCTACGCCTACCCTAGCTTGTGCCCATTCCCGTGCCCGTGCCCTCGGCCCGCGGGTTATCGTGCTTAATAACTTCAATATTTCTTTGAAATTATGTTATAAATTGTAATTTAGAGAAGCAACATCTAATAACTAGCAACATCTAATAACTAACAAGGGGCGCTATGCTTCACCCTTTAAGTTCACTTTCTATGTGTTATAATATAATAATTGTTGAGAGTATTTATTTTAAGCTATTTCTATAATTACATTACCAACCAAAAACATTCAATAGGAGGTGAAATTAAAGAGTGAAGAAAAAATGATGACGTTTAGCATTTCCCATAACTAATTTACATTAATCTCTTGCTCGCACAAACCCCCGCCCTAGCAATCAGAATCCAACACGTGGAGGAAGGAGGAAACTATGACGATGCAATCATCACAAAGGAAAAAAACAAAGAGAAAGAACGAGGTTCCAAGTATATATAACGGATGACATTGTCCCAACCATGTCTTCTACGATTCAGGTGCATTTCTAAACAACTGCGGAGCTGGATTTCACATGGTAACGTGCAGAAAGCGATTGTCCCAAGCAACCCACCAAGGCACCAACCTTTGGGGATTCAATCAGTGGACCAAACGCAGAAGTTGAAGATTTTAAAATAGAAGGGATGAAACCATAACTTGGGAAAACCCTAATATTTCCCCTTGTTTTTTGCTTATTCGGGTTTGTGCAGATTTGTTTTCGTGGAACTCCTCAAGTCGTCGCAGCCACGGAAATCAAACCTGTAGTAATACCGAGTAGTCGATCACTGACGGTTGTTTCGGGGCTATGTTTCGAGTCGGACAAGAACTATAAGGTTGTGTTGGGATTGAACCAGCCTGGTTGGCCTCGAAGAGGGGTCCGGGCGGGTAGTTTCAACACTAAATCAAGGTCTACAGTAAACTTCGCGTTTAAAAATGTCGGTCACCTTAAAACAGGACCAAAGATTAAAAGTCATCTTTATTGGTGGTGTACTACGAATGAGACAATATATTTTGATTAGAAGACGACATATTTACGAAGATGTCACTGCCTGAAGAACATGACGAGGCCAGAAACAACATATGTGGTTTGGGAGCTATAGATGGTTACCTTTGTATGGCCCATGATCAGAAGCGTAATTCGGCTGGCTTTAGGGTCTATGCAAGGAAAAAAAAAAAATTCTTGAAAATTGAAGTCTTAGGGAAATTATGTTCTAATTCCACGGATTTATGAGTATGTAAAAGACATATAATAGTCTGCTGGTTTTGTGCCTTGAATAGGTGATGAAATCACCAAGAGTAACAACCAAGGCCAAAGAAAAGCAAAGGTGAACATGAGAAAACAAGGCTGCAACTTTGGTTGATTTACCTAGCTCGCAGGACCTCTCAGCATGTCGCAGACATGTGTCGAGAAGGCGCACAACCTACTGGCCTATGTCAGGGGTCTGGCATTTTTGAAACTTTCCCAATTGCTCTAGGACGGCACTATAAAAGGTTCCCTACATGTCTTAGACCATTATGCAAACAACATTGTAATCATTGCTCTAGATAAATAAAAGTCGTTCTTCACAGTGGGAAAGTTAGAACGAATTGTGTTGAGATAGGTTGTAATTTATCGGATATTTTAAGAGACTTTGACATATATTTTATTGCAAGGTCGTGTTCTTGAAGAGACAAAACTTCTGTTAGACACATCTTTTAGTTGAAAGGTTGCGTTGTCACAACTGTTTGATTAGACACACCTTTTGGATGAAAGATTGTGTTGTTACAAACAGAAACAACTGTTTGATATGACAAACCCCTTCTGAAAAGACACAATTGGTGTCCTTTCATGTTCTATAAATATAGGTCATCCTCTAGCAGAACCAATCAGTTCCAATCACAGTTTCAAAGAGAATTCTAGAGAACTTCTACAGATTATTGGCTGTAGAACCGACGCAACTTGTTATATCATGGAGGATCGTTAGAACCCAGAAACATAGTGGGGGCAACTTATCCCTTAAAGAAAACGTCAATTTTTCCTCAAGTTGTGTTTCTTTTTCCATCATCCATTACATTTGGCGTAGCAATTTTAAAGGATAAGTGTTACAATAATGGAGACTGGAGGAAAGGCTGCAACTTTCAAAATAATTAATCAAGACTTCTTCAAACTGGATCGGTTCGATGGAACTAACTTCACTCGATGACAAGACAAAATGATGTTCCTACTTACTACATTGAAGGTGGCATACGTTCTCGACGAAAAATTGCAGTTCATACCAGAACTTAGGGATGACGACACCGACGAAATAAAGGCGCGGCGAAAGAAGAGGGAAGGGGTCAAACTGGTTTGTAGAGGACACATTCTCAACACACTGTCGGATCGTTTATACGATCTATTCACATCGGAGAAGTCACCATGCAAAATATGGAAGACGGTGGAGTACAAATACAAGGCTGAAAAGCAAGGATCATGTGAGTTTCTTATTACGAATTTCTTTAATTTTACTATGGATGATAGTACTCCCATTCTCGATCAGGTTTGCAAATGCCAAATTCTCGCTAATAAAGTTGAGGATCTCAAGATCATCGTTTCTGATGAGTTGTTAGTGGGGGCTATTATTGCCAAACTTCCAGGAAGTTGGCATAAATACATGAAGGAACTTGTGCACACAACAGAAGACTTCAACCTTGAAAAACTACAGAAACATCTACGAATCGAAGAAGAAACTCGAATCCGGAAAAGAAACATGGTGGTTTATTCTAGTTCTAAAGTGAACTTCATGGATGCCCAAGGTGGAGGAGGAAAGAAAAGAAAGTTGGATGAAACCGGTTCCAATCTAAATTGTGCTACCAAACAGAACAAGAATAATTGGAAAAGTTACAATTGTGGCAAGAGGGACACATCAAAACGGATTGCAACAAGCCAAGGGCTTAGAACGGGAATTCCAAAGATAAACCTAACGGAAATTCCAAACAGGCTAATGTCATTAAGAGTCCAATTGCTGAATTAGTCTCCATGGTTTCGGACATGCATATTGGCATGATTATAGAGTTGAACATGGCTTCTAAAGATGCTTATCATGATTGGTGGTATCATTACGGTGCTACTGTCCATGTTTGTAACAACATGTCGCTAACGAACGCAAAAATTTAGCCAAGGTTCTCGGAAAGGGAATATCCAAATCCAATTCACATCTGATAAGAAGTTGACCCTGCAGAATGTTCTCTATGTTCCTGATATCAAGAAGAATTTGGTGTTGGCTATCTTCTTTGTAAGAACCGTATTTAAGGCTGTGATTGAGGCTGACAATATAATTATTTCTAAGGCTGACATGTTAGTTGGAAAGGGATATGCTTGTAATGGGATGTTTAACCTATCTATTAATGAAATAAATGCTAGTTTTATCTACATAATCGACTCTATTTCTGTATGGCATTCTCGTTTGGCGCATTTAAATTTTAGATCGTTGCAGTTCATGCAAAAGGATGGTTTGATATCTTGAACTAGTAATCACGACTCTAAATGTGAAATTTTCATACAAGAAAAAGGACTAAGAAATCTTTCCCAAGTGTAGAAAGAAAATCCCAAATTCTAGAACTTTTGCATTATGATATTTGTGAATTTATGACATAGTTACTAGAGGTGGTAATAGGTATTTCATAACATTTATTTATGATTTTTCTAGATATACATATGTTCATTTGATGAAAACCAGGGATGAGGCCTTTGACAAATTTAAGTGTTATAAGGCTGAAATGAGAATCTCATGGAAAGGAAAATTAAAAAGTATTCGTAGCGATAGAGGTGGTTAATATTTTCCTCATGATTTTTTGGCGTTTTGTGAAGAGCATGGTTTGTACTGCAAACTAGTGCAACATACACGCCAAAACATACAGGTTTGGCTGAGAGGAAGAATAGGACGCTAGTAGATATGGCCAATGCTATGCTCTTGAACGCGAAAATAAAATCCTCTTTTTGGAGCAAGACATTACTTACCGCCTGTTATCTGCATACTAAAATTCCTTCACGGGAATTAAAAGTTTCACCTTACGAAGTGTGGAAAGGCAGAAAGCCAAACTTAAATTACCTTAGGGTATGGGGATGCATGGCCTTTCATCGCGTTACAGACACTAAAAGAACAAAATTAGGGCCAAGAGCACTCAAGAGCGTGTTTTGTTGGATATGCTGAAGACTCAAGGGCATATAGGTTATTGGATTTAGTATCGAATGTGATAGTAGAATCAAGGGACGTAGAAGTTATTGAAAATAAATTTATCGATGAATACAACTCGTCAAAACCTACTCGGACAATGAATCCTGACCTATCTCTTGGAAATAAGCCAAAGGCTCCGGATGATATTGAACCTCCTCGGAGAAGTCAAAGGGAACGGAAGGAAAACGGATTGGGACATGATTTTGTCTCACCAAATTCTCTTTTCTTTCTAATGGAAGGAGGTAGAGAAACTGTCCTTAAGAAAATTCCTATTGCACTCGATACGGAAGATGATCAAAAAGCTTTCTCTAAAGTTTTGTTTCCATCTTTCACAAATCTGGTATTAATCCTTCTTGGAAAGTTTGGATTGAATCCAATACCAACTTTGTGAACAAACTGTGAACTTCCTCCAAGAATCAAGTTCAACATGTGTTCTGATCCAGCAAGCTTGACTTTGACCAATTCAGATTCTTGAAGTTTCTTAGTAAGAGTAGTCTTTTGTTTCTCTAATTCTTGAACCTGATGTCTTAGATTAACAAGGTTGTCACTCATTTAGGAGTTCTCAGTGACTACTTCCTTGACTTGTGTTTCCGAGGCTTTGAAACTGGTTTTCAAGGCCTTGAAATCACTATGTGTTTTCTTCTGAGAGATTTCAAGATTCTGATTTAGGAAAACAAGTTATAAGTTTTCTTTTGCTTGCTCATGAACTTTTTCTTTCAAAAGTCTAATCTCTTTCAGATAATCTTCCTCATTCAGAAGCATTGTTCTGAGATATTCTGAAAGAGCTTCTTTTGGTTTTGAAATCAGACAATTTACCATTACCTCATTGTTCTTCTCAGAAATTTCATCATGCTTGGCCATAAAGCATAGGTTGGTATGTTCTTCCTCTGATTCAGATTCACTTGAGCTATCTGAATCACTCCATGAATCTATCATGGCTTTATTTCTTCTGTCATGATCTTTCTTTTGAAAGCTCTTGCTTTTCTTGTGTGGACAATCTCTTATCAAGTGTCATGCATCACCACATTCAAAGCAGTTCATAACTTTTGATTTGTTTTGTGAAGAGGACTTAACTTTGTAGTCCTTGCTGCTGGATGATCTAGGCCTTTCTATGTTGAAATCTTTGTTTACAAAGTTTTTCTTCATTTTGAGAATCCTTGTCAAGACTTTGGAAATTAAGGAAATTGGATCTTCATCATCACCATCCTCAGTTTCAAGGCTTTGTGTTCCCTCATTCTCTTTGTCTTTGAGAGCTAAGTTCTTGACACCATCTGGGAGTTCTCCATCAACTTCATTCATAGATATCTCATGTGTTAGGAGCTTCCCTTGTAGGTCATCAAGTTGTAAAGTTAAGAGATTCTGAGCTTCTTCAATAGCAATGGTCTTTTGTTCCAAATTTTCCTTTGGAAGACTTCTGAGAATATTCCTCACCTTTTCTTCATTGGAAAAATGTTTTCCCATTGAATCAAGGTTGTTGACAATATCAGTGAACCTCTTGAACATGTCTCTGATGGACTCATCTGCATTCATCTTGAACAACTCATATTGCCTGAGATAAATGTTGATCTTGGTTTGCTTGACTTGACCGGTTCTCTCAAAGGTAACCACAAGCTTATCACAGATTTCTTTTGCAGTTGTGCATTCAGATATCCTGTTGAATTCATCTGTACTCAAAGCACAATACAAAATTTTAATAGCTTTGTAGTATTTAAAAAATTACTCCAATTCAGAAGAGGAGAGTGAGTCCTCTGTTCAAGGAGTTCTGATCCCATCTTTCTCTGTGTAGATATTATGACGTCCGTTTGGATAATGGTCCAAAGCTCTAGATCTTGATCAATAATGAATATTTTCATGTGAGTTTTCCAGTGAGCAAAATTGTCTCCACATAGTAGAGGAGGTCTGTTAGCAGCTCTTCTTTGTGAGAAACCACCATCACCTTCTGTACTCGTGATCACCAGATGGTTAAATCTTATATAGAGAAAACTTGTGCAAACAATGAAATTCAAGGCCTTGAAAACTATTTGAATCCCTTGAAGTAGATGCAGACAGTATAAAGCAAATAAGCCTTTTTTAAGGCCTTGAAAACAAGTTCAAACCCTTGAAAAACTGACAGTTTTGTGTGCTGCAAAAACTAGAAAAAAGAATGAACTGTAAATGCAAAAGACAAGTGATTTATAGATTTCTGTCCACTTGGACCTACGTCTCTACCTTAGGGATTAGATCCCTGCAGGATTTTTACCACAATTCTTATTAATCAAAAATAAGGCCTAGAATTCAAGCCCACAGAGTTCCCTTACTCTGTTACAGCTTGTGGTTTTCCCTAACCTGTCTAGTACCTGCTCTAGCTAAGTGATTAACTAAGAATAATATATTGTTCACTTTGAACAATCCTTTAGAATAGATGTAGAGATAATACATAAATGATCTACCAATAAAGCTCAATACAGAAGAACACTTTGAGTAGAAAACTGCAGTGAAAATGCAGTGAACTTTTGTGGAAAGGATTGAGAGTTTGATGTTCTTCTTTGGTGCTTTGTCTGTCCAGAAACTTGTCTCTTGTTTTTGCCTGTTTAGTCACGTATGTTTTTGCTTCAAGGTGAGCTTTCATAAGTCTCTGATTGATCACAAGATCAAAACATTCATCTATTTCCAATTCTGCACAACTTCAGTTTAAGAAACAATCCTGCAAATATTGGAAAAAATATTTCCTGCATTATCATGGTCAAACAGATGATATCATATGCTCAAAACATGTTAGAACAATTTGTCTTTCATCATCTAATAATAGTGAATCAAACATATGAAAGAAAGAGAGGGAATCAACTCATAGTGTTTGCACAAAACTCCCCCTGAGAGTGTGCATACAGGTTAAGCAGTTTCAAGGCTTTGAATCCAGTTTCAAGGCCTTGAACTATTTTCAAGCCTCTTAGACTGATTCAAGGCTTTGAAAGCTTATTCCAGGCCTTGAAATAGCCGAGCTATTCCAAGTCTTGCACAACCTGATCTTTCAATCTCCCCCTTGATGAAAGACAAAACCAAATTCCGTTTGATCCTTATTCACTTCAAAATAAACTGATTAGTTCACAATTTATAACACAGTATTCTCAAAAATATCCAAGTTATTCAATAATACCCACAAAAACATAAACAGTTCAGCAAATAGCAAATAAATCTAGAAATAAAAACTAAAAATAAACCTAAATTCTAAAGAACCTAGAATTTCTCCCCCTTGATGAGTTTCATCAAAAATATAGAAGACGTTGGATCAAGTGTCTTGAAAATTTTGAAAACATTAAATAAAAACTTTGAAGAAGAGAGATTGGGGAAGAAAGAGTAGGCAAGATTAAAGGGTTGGATCTTCATCTTCATCCTGACCTCCTTCCTCTTTCTCATTGTATTCTTCAACAGTCTTGTCCTGCTTTTCCTGTGATGCCTGTTCTGCTACCTGATTTCCCTTATCTGAAACTGGAGTTACTTCTTCCTCGTTTGAATGCTTTCCACCATGTAGTTGCCTTGCCCCATATCACTTTCCTGTCCAAAAACAGTTGCTTTGACATCCTCCATGTCCAACTCCAAACCATCAAGTCTCTGATTGTCTGTTGGCTGAGAATTCTGACTTGAAGTGGGAGTCAAGCTCTTGGGCTTAGGAAACTTCTTTGCACCTATTTCTGCTTCAGTAAAGTCTGAGTAAATTTTCTAAAAACTTTCTCTTTGGTCTTCACCACTCCAATGTTCTCAAAGGCTTTCTCATTAAGTAATCTAAATCCTGATGTGACTAATTCCTCTCCAGTGGTTGGAATCTCAAAGTGTTCAAAGAACAAAGTGATAAAGTTTGCATAGGGCAGAGGGTGAATGCTTTTACTGGTAAAGCTAAAGAGCATATGTTCAATCACTAGTTTTGGAAGATCAATCTCATAGCCATGCAAAACCAGATACATGATGTGCAACATTCTCTCAGTCACCAATTCTCTAGAGTGCTCTCTGGGAAAGATACACCTAACCAGGATGGTATGAAGGAATTTGGCTTCAACATTCAACACAGAATGTGTTAACTGTCGGGCTGAGGTTGAGATGTTTGGAAGAAAGAACTCATCTTTGGCTAGCTTCAGGGTTTCTGAATTTGGTGGATTGTTTCTAGTATCATACCTCTTTGGACACCCTAGCACATAGGAGAACTCGGAGTGATCCAATTCAATTACTATCCCAGCAACTATAGATTTGATCACCAAATGTGCAGATCTCTTAACTTGGGTCAAGTTCAGGTAGAAGAGTCTGGTGTGTCTAGGGTAGGCTAATTCTTTAGGATTCAGCATACACCACAAAGAACTCTTCCTCAACATAGAGATGTACTTATGTTTTCATGTGTTCCAGCACATGCTTATTGACCATACTACAGAAACCAATAGGTCTTGAAGCAAAACCATCAAACCACTGATCTTTAAAGGTGTTAGAGACAAACCAAGTCTCATCTGGTGCTGTGTTCTTTTTTGAACCTTGTGAATAGATCTGCAGTGCCTTTTCCAATTGATCTTCTAGTTTAGCTAATGTCACCTTTCCTTTCCCCTTTTCTGCCCGAGTTGCTTTCTTCTACAGCTTCTTTGAACTAGTATGCTTTGTTTCTGGTTGCTTTTCTGTAACAACTTTATGCTTCTTTTGCTTTTTCTGAAGAGGAGGTTGTAACCTTCTTGACCTTCTTCTTTGGTGGAGGAAGATATTGAACTGCCTCTACACTAGGAGTTCTGGAGCTAGAGTCCCCACTGAGTTCTTGAACCTCACCCACAGCTGCTTTTATTTTCTTCTCTGAGACAGGTTTCGAACCTCCAGCCATCTTGATTCTGTCTGAGGTTCTCCTTGTCCTCATTAGGTTTTGGGAGTAGAATATAGAGAGGTGGAGTGATACATAATGAAGGAGAAGAGAAGAAGATAAATACTGAAAGAGTTTGAGTTTCAAAAGGAAACTACTATCTCTCTGATCTCAAAGATTTGCAAAAATTAGAGGGATTTCAAATCTTTTATGCCGTTGGAAAATAAAATATACTAATACTATTTTTGGCAAAATGTTTTTTTGAAAAGGGTAGGGTCTATATTAGGAAAATATCTACAAAGATACTACCTAACAAAGAATGATCCAAGATTATTGACTATCAGTGTAGCAGACTAATTTTCAAGGCTTTGAAAAGGTTTTCACAGTCTTGAAAAACTGTAACACTGCAACAAGAAAAAGCCAAAGCTTTGAACTGATTTTCAAAGCTTTGAAACTCAGTTCAAATCTTTGAACACGTATAAAGCTTAACTTTCTTACCTGATGCTCCCCCTAAACCAATGCATCTTTATTTAGAATTCCCAATTCCAATCTTAGAGCTGAGAACCTTTCATCTGCTAACGGTTTAGTGAAGATATCTGCAATTTGCATGTTAATAGCAACAAATTCAAGAACAATATCACCTTTCTAAGCATAATCTCTGATGAAATGGTGTCTAACATCAATGTGCTTGGTTCTTGAGTGTTGCACTAGATTCTTTGTAATTGAAATTGCACTAGTGTCATCACACTTAGTAGGTATTCCCCTGTAATCAAATCCAAGATCTCTTAGCTGTTGAGCAATTCATTACACTTGTGAGCAACATGCTCCTGCAGCTATATATTCAGCTTCAACTGTTGATAGAGAAACATAATTCTGTTTTTTGGAATGCCAACTAATCAAGGATGATCCAATGAATTGGCAAGTTCTTGAAGTACTTTTCCTATCAACCTTGTAACCTGCAAAGTCAGCATCTGAAAAACCATGTATGTATTTGTTAGAATGTCTTGGATACCAAAGCCCTAAGTCTTTGGTACCATTGAGATATCTGAATATTCTCTTCACAGCAGTCAAGTGTGATTATTTTGGATCATCTTGAAATCTAGCACACATACACACGCTAAACATAATATTTGGTCTGCTTGCTGTCAGATAGAGTAATGATCCAATCATGCCTCTATACTCTTTTATATTGACACTCTTACCAGATTCATCCTTTTCTAAGGATAGTGTAGAACTCATAGGGGTCTTGGCTTCCTTACATTGAGCCATGCTATATTTGTTTAGTAAGTCGCTTGTGTACTTTCTTTGATGCAGAAAGATGCCCTTATTAAATTGATGTATTTGAAGTCCTAGGAAGAAGTTCAACCCACCCATCATGCTCATCTCAAATTCCCTTCTCATAAGACTTGAGAATTCTCTGCACAGTTGATCATTAGTAGATCCAAACAATATATCATCAACATATATCTGAACTACAAGTAAATCTTTCTCATGAGTCTTTATGAAAAGAGTCTTGTCTACTAGACCTCTTTTGAAATAATTTTCAAGTAAAAACTTTTACAGTCTTTCATACCAAGCTCTTGGAGCTTGTTTCAAACCATAAAGAGCTTTGTCAAGTTTGTAAACATGATCAGGAAACTTGTCATTTTCAAAACCAGGTGGTTGTGCAACAAAAACTTCTTCTTGTAAATATCCATTCAAAAACTACACTTCACATCCATTTGAAACAGTTTCATGTTCTTGTAAGATGCAAATGCATGAAAAATTCTAATTGCTTCTAACCTGGTAACTGGAGCAAAATTTTCCTCATAGTCAATACCTTCTTCTTGATTGTAACCTTGAGCAACTAACCTTGCTTTGTTTCTGATCACATTGCCACTTTCATCCAACTTATTTTTGAATAC
This sequence comes from Linanthus parryae, assembly GCA_023055425.1. NCBI lineage: Eukaryota > Viridiplantae > Streptophyta > Magnoliopsida > Ericales > Polemoniaceae > Linanthus > Linanthus parryae. The sequence goes on along the minus strand of JALGPY010000011.1, from coordinate 24,168,204 downwards.
CCATCTGGTACCAATGACAGACTGGTTTGTAGGTGGAGGAAACAGGTTCCAAACCTTATTCCTCTCGAACTCATTGAGTTCACTTTGCATAGAAATGATCCAGTCTGCTTCTTGTAAAGCTTCTTTCACAGTTTTGGGTTCTGCAAGAGAAATAAAAACATTAAAAGCACATAAGTTCTTCAACTGTGATCTAGTTAGTGTACCAGTGGTTGGATCTGAAATGGTATTATCACCTGGATGGGATGAGAGATATTTGAATTTCTTTCTTGGAGACAATGGTTCAGGCTTTCCATAGATCTTCTCTGGTCTTGAAGTAGTAGATTTGTCACTTGAATCCTTCTGATCATCTTTTTCAAGGATTTGCGGTTTACTTTCAAGGCCTTGAGCACCATTTTCAAAGTCTTGAAAATGTCTTCTATTTTATTCTAAACTTTTCTTGAATCCTAATGGATTCTCAGTCTCTTCCTCTGATTCATGCTTGTTCAAATTCAAGTCTGCAAAACTTTAAATGAAAGAACCATCATAGCTTTCATCAAAAATAACATGAATGCTCTCTTCAACCAATTTGGTTCTTTTATTGTAGACTCTATAAGCTTTGCTTTTCAGAGAGTAACCAAGAAATATACCTTCATCACTTCTTCCATCAAACTTACCAAGATTGTCTTTTCCACTGTTGTGGATAAAACAAGTACATCCAAAGGGTCTGAAGTATAAAATGTTTGCATTCATCCCTTTGAATAGTTCATACGGGGTCATCTTCAGAATGGGTCTGATCAAGCACCTGTTGAAAATATAGTTTGCTGTATTCACAGCTTTTTCCCAATAATGTTTTGGCAGCTTGTTCACAAGAAGCATTGTTCTTGACATATCATCAAGAGTCCTATTCTTTCTTTCAACATAACCATTCTAATGAGGAGTTCTTGGAGCAAAAAAAGTTGTGAGTAATACCATGCTTATCACAGAATAAATCAAATTCTAACTGATCAAATTCTCTACCATGATCACTTATATTTGAAGCTACGTGTAGGTTTTTCAAGTTTTGAAGTTCTCTGCAAAGCTTTGAAAATTCAGAGAGTGCTTCAGATTTTTCTTCGAGAAACATAACCCAAGTATATCTAGAAAAATAATCTACAACAACTAGCATATACCTTTTACCTTTTGGAGTAGGATTCCTCATAGGACCACAGAGATCCATATGAAGCTATTCAAAAGGTCTAGTTGTACTTACAAACTTCTTTGGTTTGAAGGAACTTCTGGTCTTCTTGCGTTGTGCACAGGCTTTGCACATTTCATCATCTTTGAACTTGATGGATGGCAATCCTCTTACCAAGTCATTCGAAATCAACTTGTTCAAAGTACGCAAACTGGTATGACCAAGTTTCATGTGCCAAAGATTTGAATCCTCTTTCAAGGCCTTGAGACACTTCAAACTTTCACCTGCAACTTTGTTAGTCTGGAAAGTATAAACATTGTTTGATCTAGAGGCCGTGAGAATGCAATGTCCTGATTTCTCATTTTGCACCACACACTTATTTTTATCAAATATAACTTTGTTGCCATTATCACAAAGCTGAGATACACTAAGCAAATTAAATTTCAAACCTTCAAATATATACACATCAGAAATAGAGTTTTCAGAATTTGTATAAACTTTTCCAATACCAAGAATATTGCATTTGGCTTTGTCACCAAGTTTTATTGAACTTTCTGATTGCTCCTTCAATTCTGAGAATATAGATCTCTTTCCACTCATATGTCTTGAGCAAACAGTGTCCATAAACCACTTCTGTTCTTTTATATTGGTGACAACCTGCAAACACCAATCACTGCCTTACCCAGCTGTTAGTCCAAGTGCGGAATTCGGATTCATATTCAGGATCAACCATGTTAGGTGGCCTAACCCCTTTAGGAACCCAAATCTGCTTAACTTGTCCTTTGAGTTGAAAAGGAAAAGTGTTCCTCATTATGTGAGGGTATCTTCTTGTAAAAGGACAAGTCATCTTAACATGACCAGTTTTGCAAGAGTAATGACATGTAGGAGAATTTTTGGTTCCATCTTTCACAAATCTGGTATTGTTCCTTCTTGGAAAGTTTTGATTGAGTCCAATACCAATTTTGTGAACAGATTGTGAACTTCCTCCAAGAATTAAGTTCAACTTGTGTTCTGATCCAGCAAGCTTGACTTTGACCAATTCAGATTCTTGAAGTTTCTCCGTAAGATTAGTCTTTTGTTTCTCTAATTCATCAACCTTATTTCTTAGATTAACAAGGCTGTCACTCATTGAGGAGTTCTCAGTGACTACTTCCTTGACTTGTGTTTTCAAGGCTTTGAAACTGGTTTTCAAGGCCTTGAAAACACTATCTGTTTTCTTATGAGAGATTTCAAGATTCTGATTTAGGCAAATAAGGTGTAAGTTTTATTTTTCTTGCTCATGAAATTTTTCTTTCAAAAGTCTGATCTCTTTCAGATAATCTTCCTCATTCAAAATCATTGCTCTGAGATATTCTGAAAGAGCTTCTTTTGGTTTTGAAATCAGACAATTTACCATTACCTCAATGTTCTTCTCATAACTTTCATCATGCTAGGCCATAAAGCATAGGTTGGCATGTTATTCCTCAGATTCAGATTCACTAGAGCTATCTGAATCACTCCATGAAGCTATCATGGCTTTCTTTCTTCTGTCATGATCTTTCTTTTGAAAGCTCTTGCTTTTCTTGTGTGGACAATCTCTTATCAAGTGTCCTGCATCACCACATTCAAAGCAGTTCATAACTTTTGATTTGTTTTGTGAAGAGGACGTACCTTTGTATTCCTTGCTGCTGGATGATCTAGGCCTTTCTCTGTTGAAATCTTTGTTTCCAAAGTCTTTCTTCATTTTGAGAATCCTTGTTAAGGCTTTGGAAATTAAGGCAACTAGCAAACTGTCCGTGCATCGCACGGAAAAATGTAGTGCGCTTAAGTAATAATAACAACATCATCTAAATAATCTCTGTATTTAGATAATCACCAAAGAAACAAAAGACAAATATAATCTTAAAAATTATAACTCGGGATAGATGTGGTATACGTTTATTTGCATCGAGTATTAAATATGTATAATATACGAAAAACTTTGAGAAACATTTCTATCAATATCTCCTTAAAATACTAAATTAACAAATAAAAAAATTACAATCTCCGTTTCTCTGTGGTTGTTTAATTAGACTTTGACCGAGTGATTTGGATAGCAAAACTATTCAAGTTTTTGGTAATTTTGACATTGTGTTGTAGTGTAAAGTTTACTCTACAACAAATGAAAAAATAATCAAGAAACTACATTGTTTTGCTAACCAAATCACCGAGTCAAAGTGACGCAAAGAATATTGAAAAAAAAATAACTGGGAAGTTCCCTGAAAAACGGAGGTAGTATTCACATTTAAGCCAAGTCATATACTTGCACAAAGAAACTTATTGTAAAATGGTAAGCTTCGAGATAGTAATGGTGGGATTTCGTAAATCTCAGGAGAAGATTTAAGACACTATATGTAGATAGCAAGAAATCGCACTGCATTTATTAGATTTATTTTTAATTTTTTAGTCATTACAAATACTTACACTATCTTTTCCATTTTTTTTAAAGTTAACCCCTGAATAAACTTAAATAATGACGTTGGTGGGGAAATGCATTACTTATTCTTTACTTGAAGTAGGTTTACTAATAAATCCCAAAGTTTTAGTCTAGTGGGTGAGGCTTGTGATTTAAGGGTTTTCTTTATTTGAAGTCTCATGTTGAAATTCCACAACTATTAATAATTCTTGAGGTCCAGTATATTAGTGAGGTGCGCGCAAATTGTCATGGACACCGTATTGTTTCATTTTTTTTTTGATTTTTTTACTAATCTGTCAAAATTAAAGTCTTTGAACAAAACATATATTTGTAAGAAATTTGAAATATTAAATACAAATCACGTCTTTTTTTCTTATTAGAAATTTTTGCGACATAATGTATAGAAAGCAAGAACTAAGCTTCTTTTTAAAACTCAATATTCATATCCAGCCTCTTTCGAAAAAAAAGTTAGAAAATTTCTCCTGAAAAAAAAAAGGAGAAATAAAAAATAAGCTTAAATCCATACATATTTCACGGGCTTTATCCATTAAAATCAAATACTTATCGTTGATATGTTTTCGAAAGATCTAACCCCATTTTAAAGTATCTTTTTGAAAGAAAAAAAAAATAAAAAAGCCACAACGTTATCTTGAAAGGAAAATTAGCTTCCCAGCTCTACTGGACAATGATTCAATAATTATCAATTACGTTTGCAAAAACAGAGGACTCAGTTTCAAGGCTTTGTGTTCTCTCATTCTATTTGTCTTTAAGAGCTAAGTTCTTGACACCATCTACGAGTTCTCCATCAACTTCATTCATAGATATCTCATGTGTCACGAGCTTCCCTTGTAGGTCATCAAGTTGTAAAGTTGAGAGATTCTAAGCTTCTTCAATAGAAATTGTCTTTGGTTCCCATTTTTCCTTCGAAAGACTTCTGAGAATATTCCTCACATTTTCCCAGTGAATCAAGGTTGTTGACAATATCATTGAACCTCTTGAACATGTCTCTGATGGACTCATCTGCATTTATCTTGAACAACTCATATTGCGTGAGATTAATGTTGATCTTGGTTTGCTTGACTTGACTGATTCCCTCAAAGGTAAGCACAAGCTTATCCCATATTTCTTTTGTAGTTGTGCATCCAGATATCCTGTTCAATTCATTTGTACTCAAAGCACAATACAAAATGTTAATAGCTTTGTAGACTTTAAATAATTGCTCTAATTGAGAAGAGGAGAGTGAGTCCTTTGTTTTAGGATTTCTGATCCCATCTTTCTCTGTGTAGAAAGTATGAGATCCATTTTGGATAATGGTCCAATGCTCTAGATCTTGATCAATAATGAACATTTTCATGAGAGCTTTTCATTGAGCAAAATTTTCTCCACATAATAGCGGAGGTCTGTTAGTAGCTCTTCCCTGTGAGAAACCACCATCACCTGTAGTACTCATGATCACCTGATGGTTAAATCTTATACAGTGATACAAGCTCTGATACCAATTAAAAGTGTGAGTATTCAAATGTTAATGCAGCTAAGATACTCTAGAAGGGGGGGGGGGAGTTGAATAGAGTATGCCAATTTCTTGCAAAACTTTCTTGGAAGATGAAAACTTGTGCAAACAATGAAGTTCAAGGCCTTGAAAACTAGTTCAAGCCCTTGGAGAAGATGCAGACAGTATAAAGCAAGTAAGCCTTTTTCAAGGCCTTGAAAACAAGTTCAAACCCTTGAAAAACAGACAGTTTTGTGTGGTGCAAAAACTATAAAAAAGAATAATCTGTAAATGCAGAAGACAAGTGATTTATAGAGTTCAATCCACTTGGACCTACGTCTATACCTCAGGGATTAGATCCCTGCAGGATTTTCAACTCAATTCTTATTAATCAAAAGCTAAGCCCTATAACTCAAGCCCAGAGAGTTCCCTTACTCTGTTACAGCTTGTGGTTTTCCCTAACGTGTCTAGTACCTTCTCTAGCTAACTGATTAACTAAGAATTCTCTATTTTTCACCTTGAACAATCCTTGAGAATAAATGTAGAGATAATACAGAGATGATCTACCGATACAGCTCAATACATAAGAACACTTGGAGTAGAAACTGTAGTGAAAATGCAGTGAACTTGTGTGGAAAGGATTGATAGTTTGACGTTCTTTGGTTCTTTGTCAATCCAGAAACTTGTCTCTTGTTTTTGCCTGGTAAGTCTCGTATGTTGTTGCTTCAAGGTGAGCTCTTTTTTTGAAGCTCTGCAAATCTTCCAATATTTTCAGCAACAACTTCCTATTTTGTAGGCAACAGCTTTGACTCTATTTAACAGCTTTCTCCAACGTATAGTTGATCACAATCTCCAGAGATATTGTTGTGATCTTGTCCATAAGCAATCTCATAAGCTTTCATAAGTCTCTGATTGATCACAGGATCAAAACATTCATCTATTTCCAAATCTGCACAACTTTAGTTTAGGAAACAATCCTGCAAATATAGGAATTAAAATTTCTTGCATTATCATGGTCAAATAGATGATATCTTATGCTCAAAACATGTTAGAACAATTTGTCTTTCATCATCTAATAACAACGAATCAAACACATGAAAAAAAAGGGAATCAACTCAGAGAGTTTCCTAGAAAACTCCCCTTGAGAGTGTGCATACAGGTTAAGCAGTTTCAAGGCTTGGAATCCAGTTTCAAGGCCTTGAAAATAGCTAAACTATTTTCAAGCCTATGAGACTTATTCAAGGCATTGAAAGCTAATTCAAGGCCTTGAAATAGCTGAGCTATTCAAAGTCTTGCACAACCCGGTCTTTCATTTATGTTCGGTCAAGCGAAAACTTGGCCGATCCGTTTACTAAGGGTCTTTTCAGAGACTTAGTAAAGAAAATATCTAGTGGGATGAGATTAAAACATTTCGATAACATGTAACGGGAACACAACCCTATGCTTAATTTCTAAACATGGTCTAATGGGTAAAAACAAGTTGCATTATGATCGGGAAAACACTGATAATTTACCTACCCATTCTAGGATGACCAGTGTAATATTTACGAGGGTGAGTTAAGACTCTTACTGAAGCTCATTGGTTCGAGGTAACATAGATACTAAGAAGATAAAACCTCACCTATATAAACATGAGAAGTTTAGCCGATTCTAACAAAAGTTTTAAAGGTTTACTTTTATAAATGTTTATGAATAGAGGATCAAGCACATGGCTTAAGGTCCTAAAATAATGTGAATTACTCACCGGAAATGGATAGATTTATGAGTGCGATACTTCCTATTTTGATTTTATAGTTTTGGTCAAATATACGAACACCAAATACTTTATTAGAAGTTTTAAGTATTTACACTAATTGAGGGTTAAGTGGAGAGACAACTTCTTGTATGCATGAATCTATCACGATCGGAATATAATTTACAAGCTAAGTGGGGGATTGTTGAGATAGCTTGTAATCTATCTACTATGTTAAGAGGATTTCACATATATTTTATTGGAATGTCGTGTTTTTGAACAGACACAACTGTTCGGTTAGACACATCTTTTCGTTGAAAGGTTGCGTTGTTAAGAACAGTCACAACTGTTTGATTCGACACACCTTATGGATGAAAGATTGTGTTGTTACAAATAGGCAAAACAGTTTCATAAGACACACCCCTTCCGAAAAGACACCATTGGTGTCCTTTCATGATCTATAAATAAAGGTCATCCTCTAGCAGGATCAATCAGTTCCAATCACAGTTTCAAGGGGAATTCTAGAGAACTTCTATTGATTGCTGGCTATCGAACCGACGCGACTTGTTGTATCCTGGAAGGGAATATTTATAACCCGACAGCATAGTGGGGGCGATTTATCCCTTACATGAAAACGTTCATTGTGCTCAATTTATGTTTATTTTTCCATCATCCATTACACTAGGCGTAACGAATTATGCCTGTGAGCCACGTTAAATCTAGGGTTTATGCTTCGTTTGTGTTTCTGTTTCATTGTTCGGGAAGTAGGAGCGTTATAACATAGTTAATGCCCTTCACTGACATGACACAAATACTTTCCACATATGAATGGAAACGTAGGGTTGTGGTTCGTGTTAGAAGTACTGAGTATAGAAAAGAAAGTAATAAGTATTCTCGAATAACTGAAAAACTCCTAGAGGTATATACTATAGTTGCATTTGATGCTGCCAGTGAATCATGCACCGACTTTGATTTTTAATTTTAAATGAATCTTCATGTATTGGGCTAGTAGTGTATGAAGAAACATTAGCGATGTCAGTCTCATTGAAGCATCCACGGACAACCAGCTATAGTCTGAAAATAGAAGAAGAGATGCTTTGTGGAGGAGAGCAATCCTGGAAGTTGAAATAAAGCGAGTTAAAAGTTGAGACTGAAAAAGAAGGAAAGATGATTGTTACGGGCGGGTGTTGAAGAAAAACAATTCTTCTAGCGGCAACTATGTTGTCCTAAGTTGACCCAATACTTCACATGTGTACTACATTTTATCTTCTTAACCAATAAGAATAACAAGACCGTTAGTATATGAATACCTAGCTTTCGTATGATTAAACTCTTTCTATTATTGACGCAAGAATATTGTGTAAAGTTTCATAAATGAAAAACAGGAGAGAGAGAAAGTAATGGTAGAAGATAAATAGCCGTGATATTTCATTATTACACTTGAAGCTAAATTACCACTCCGTCACACCGATTTTGCACAATTTCAACTTCTTCATCCGTAACTAGGTCACATTGACTCGGTGAAGGTATATTTATTTTTTACTCATTATCTAGCAAAGCCTATAGATTTTACAATAAGAGAACCAATCTTGTTGAAGAAAGCCTTCATGTTATTTTTTGATGAAGGCTATGATGGTTCTTTAAGTGATGGTTTTGCAGATCTAAATCTGAACAACTATCCGTCAGAGGATGAGCTATATCAAGTGGATGGTTCCTAAAATTTCTTGCAGGAAAACAGAAAGAATTTCAAAGGCTTGAAAACGAGTTTCAAAACCTTGAAACTGAAACTCATAATACACAGAGTGGTAAAGCCACAAACTCAATAGCTCAAGGAATTGAAAATATTCCTGGAGAACCAGAACCATGGACACCAAGAAAGAGATTCAAATATTTCTCATCTTATACTGCTGAAAACATTATTTCTGATCCATCCACTGGTACACAAACTAGATTACAATTGAAGAACCTATGTTCTTTTAATTCTTTTGTTTCTCTTGTAGAACCAAAAACTGTGAAGGAAACATTACAAGAAGCTGAATGGATCATTGCTATGCAAAGTGAACTCAATGAGTTTGAATGGAACAACGTGTGGAATCTAGTTCCTCCTCTTAAGAATCAGTCAATAGTTGGCACAAGATGGATGTTCAGGAACAAGTAAGATAAAAATGGTAAGGTGATTAGAAATAAAGCCAAACTAGTAGCTCAAGTGTTCAACCAGATAGAAGGTATAGACTATCAGGAGACTTTTGCTCCTATGGGCAGGTTAGAAGCAATTAGAATTCTACTTGCATTTGCATCTCATAAGCATTCAATAAAATTCAAATGGATGTCAAATGTGCTTTTCTAAATGGTTATCTGCAAGAAGAAGTTTATGTTGCTTAACCTCTTAGTTTTGAAAATTATGAGTTTCTAGATCATGGTTATAAGCTAAACAAAGCTCTTTATGCCCTGAATCAAGCCCCAACGGCTTGGTATGAAAGACTGTCGAAGTTTCTACTTGAAAATGGTTTCAAAAGAGGACTTGTAGATAAAACACTTTTCATCAAGACACATGAGAAAGACATTCTAGTGGTACATATATATGTTGATGATATTCTGTTTACTGCTACTAATTACTCCCTTTCCAAAGATTTATCAAGTCTTATGAGCAGGGAATTTGAAATGAGCTTGATGGGAGAATTGAATTACTTTCCTGGACTTCATGTACATCAAATTAAGAAAAGAATATTTCTGCATCAGACCAAGTATACCAAGGACTTGTAAACAAGTAAAATATGTCTTGGTCCAAGGCTACAAAGACTCCAATGAATTCTACACTGTCATTAGACAGAGATCTAAATGATAAGAGTGTGAACCAGAAAGAATTCAGACGTATGATTGGTTCACTACTCTATCTTACTGCTAGTAGACCTGGCATCATGTTTAGTGTTTTCAAGTTGAACCCAAAGAATCACACTTACTTGCTATGAAAGAAATCTTGAGCTATGTCAATGGTACCAAAGACTTAGGGCTTTGGGATCCTAAGTATTCTAGCTTCTCTTTGTGTGACTATTCATATGCTGAATTTGTAGGGTATACGGTTAATAGGAAAAACACTTCAGGGTGTTGCGAATTCCGTGGATCATAATACGCTAACACTCCACGAAACAGAATTCAGTTTCCTTATCGACAGCATAAGCAGAATATATAGCAGCAAGAACTTGTTTCTCTCGGGTCATGTGGATAGCTCAACAAATGAGAGACTTGGGATACAACTTCAAACAGATTCCAGTAAAGTGTGACACCAAAAGTGCAATCTCAATCACAAGGAATCCCGTACAGCACTCAAGAAAAAAACACATAGATGTTAGACATCATTTCATCAGAGATCATGTTGGGAAAGAAAGGTTTCCAGCCCTGAGATTATAACTGGGCATGCTAAATAAGGAAGTCTTGGTTTAAGGGGAGTATCAGGTATGTATCATGTGCTTCAAAGTTTTGAAAGGATTTTCAAAGCCTTGAAAACCTTTTCAAAGCATTGATTTTATTTTCCTCAGCAAAAAAGTTTTTCAAGGTCTTGAAAAACTTTTCAAAGCCTTGAAAATAAGTATGTATGCTACGTAGGGAACAAATTGGATCCTCAATGTTGGGTATTATCTCTGTAGATAATTTCTCAATATTTCTTTTTCCTTTAAAAATTCTTATTTTCTAAATTAGTATTATTTTATTTCCCTTACAAAGTCACACACAATTTTGAATTTATCATAATTGCACATCTTAAAATATTTGAAAATATTATGTTTCCTTTTCAAAATCAAACTCTTCAATATTTATCTTCTCATTTCTCTCTCATTCGTATAACTCCTGGCTCTCTCTTCTAATACCCTCAAACCCTAATGAGCTCTAGAACAACATCAGAAAGGATTAAGATGGCTGGAGGTTCTAAGACAGTTTCTAAAAAGAAAAGAAAGGTTGCGGAAGAAGTTCAAACTCTTAGTGATGAATCCAACTCTAGGACTCAAAGTGCAGAAAAGGCCCGTTCTTCTCCAAAGAAGAAGAACAAGAAGGATCAGACCCCAATTCCAGTAAGAATAAGAAGACAAATCCATCTACTCCTAAGAAACAGCCAGAGGAATAGATTTCTAGTCCTAAAAAGGTGAAAAAATAAGAAGCCTTGCAAAGCTGACAAAGGAAAATTGAGATCACAGATTAAGAACCAGAGAATAACAATGGAAAGGAGCTACATATTTACTCTGAGAAGCACACATCCCCTGGTAAGAAATTTGGCATTAATAGCAAATGATTTGTTAGTAATGTTCCTAGAGGAATGTGGTTAGATAGCTTTGCTTCTAGATCTATAGCCTATTATAGCATGATCTGTGTCAAATGTTGAATAGCATGAACCCGGATCGCCTTAAGAAGTTGAATAAAAGCTCTCTTTTGAAGATACTAAATCCTTCAGAAGTTGCCTATCCTAGGCGCACAAGGCTGTTTTATCTGAACATGAAGCGAATGAAGTCCCTAAACATGGAAATTTCCTCTAAAGTGGGTGGTGTAGAGATGGAATTAGATCATTATGAGTTTGCCAATATTTTAGGCTTTCCTAAGACGTATGAAACAAACAACCACCCAATAAGACTGAAGACTTTAAGTTGGCTAGAGAAGAGCTCTTTTTACCCAATGTTGCTACCTCCTCAAAGAAGTTAACACACTCTGTTCTAACTGTTGAAGCCAAAATAATTTTTACCTTTCTTATGAGGTGTGTAGTTCCTACGGAGAATTCTAAAGAGTTGTTGTCTGACAGGATGTTATACTTGATGTACTTAATTATGCATGGGTATCAGCTTGACCTTCCTACTATTATGATGGAACATATGCCCTATTCCCAAACAAAAGAAAGAAAGCATCCTTTTCCTTATGCACAATACCTTAAAATCCCAAATGACAGAGAAGAAACTATCACTACTTGTTTTGGTATGCTTGATGAGCAAGCCATTCAAATGATTGGAATCATGAAAACTAGTAAGGGAGCATGGAAGTTATATTCTCACCTATCTACAGAAGAGCTGCAATTCAAGTTGTTTCCAAAACCCAAAGCCTTGACCTCTCCTTCAAACATACCCTCTCAATCTCAAGACCTTTCCATGTGGCTTCAAAGGCTTGACATCGTAGATAATGATATGGATGAGTTGAAGCAGAACTAGCATGAGTTTGGGAGTGAGTTTAAGCAAGTGAGGTATATACTTGAGAGTATCTTCAAAAGCATCAATTTGGTCCATCTGGAAGAAGAAGTTTCACAAGCTTCACGAGGATTCACGTAAGCTGGATCGACAAAGGACTTATTCAGTGAACATAATACTCAAAATGAGGCTGCAGGGGTAAATGATAGTGGGAAACAAGTTGCTGAAGAAAAAGGTGATAAGAAAAAGGAACAAGAGAATGAATAAATTCCAGACTCGGGAATGTTGATCAAGGATCTTAAGAAGAAGAAGAAGAAGAAGAAGAAGAAGAAGAAGAAGAAGAAGAAGAAGAAGAAGAAGAAGAAGAAGAAGAAGAAGAAGAAGAAGAAGAAGAAGAAGAAGAAGAAGAAGAAGAAGAAGAAGAAGAAGAAGAAGAAGAAGAAGAAGAAGAAGAAACTTTGATCCAAGAAGAAGAGGAAGAAGAAGAAGAAGAAACTTTGATCCAACATTTTCTCATTCCTTTTTTATGAAATTCAAAAAGGGGGAGAAATATAGGGTGTTTTATTTTTTTTATTTGGGTACTCTAGCTGGATTAGAGATCTGGTTGAGATCAGTAGGATGTTTTTGATGCTTAACTACTTGAATAAGTTGGATTGTTTAGTTTAATCCTGTTTCCGTTTATTCTTTGCTATGCTATGCTATAATGTTTAATTGTTTCAGAGATTATATTTTTAACAAATTGGTTATTTAGTCTTTCATCAAGGGAGAGATTGTAAGATCAGCATGTTTTTAAATGTTTGAAACTGCATAGTTTCAAGGCCTTGAAACTAGTGCAGTACATGTTCATGAACTTAGGAAGAGTTTTCACTCCAATCCGATTCTTAATCTCTTATACATGTTTATGCCTTATTAGATGATGACAGAAAAATCATTATAACATTCAGAACTGTAGCTAATCTCTCTGATTAAATCAATATTTAAAGGATTAATTACCTACTTATTTTGAAGGTTTTGTTTCCTTATCTGTATGTTTTGCAGGAAAGGAAATAGAGCTAGAAAATTGATTCTGTTTCTATTCAATCTTGCATGGACTTTCCTAACACTCTCAGATACAATATCAAGTCACTATCCTTGAAGATAATGGGAAAGTAGCAGTAGGGAATAGCTGTTGGAGAAGTCAAGATATGCTGCTGGTTTTTAGGAAAGTTTGTTCACAGAAGATCTTGAAGATTTTAAACTCAAACTAGCTGCATAAGAATGGGAATCACTGAGGAAATTCGAAGAGAACATACACAGAGAAACTCAGGCATTCTCAAGTATTGACAAGAAACACAGAAGGAGATTAATTTCACTCAATCCAATCATCTGAAGATCACCGCATACACAACTGCTTCATCAGTTTACAGTGTTCTTCTTTTTGTACTCAATATTTATATCATTTTGATTATACTTATTTCATATTATTCTCGTGATTTGTTCAAGTGAAAAATAGAGAAATCATGTTGAACATGTTATCTAGAGTAAGTAATAAATAGGTTCGTGAGAAGCACAAGCTGTAACAGAAATCTCTGTGCTTGAGATCTAGGGCTTAGCTTTTGAGTAAAAAGAATTGAGTTGAAAATACTGGAGGGTTTAATTCCCTGAGGTAGAGACGTAGGTCCATGTGGACTAAAATCTATAAATCCATGTGTCTCTTGAATTTACATTTCAGTTCTCTTACTTGTTCATCTACATCTCAAAACGGGTCTTATATTTAAGGGCTTGAAAGTCATTTCAAGGCCTTGAAAACTATCAACAAACTTTTTTATCTCTGTTTTGATTCCAAGGACATGAAAACTCATTTCAAGGACTTGAAATACAGTCATCTTTCTACAAACTACTTTGAAACCACTCTTTTGGCAAAAGTTGACATACTCTATTCAACCCCCCCCCCCCTTCTAGCGTATTGATCATGTATTTCTTCCTACATTACTGTGTTTCACTTGTCATTGTAAATTTTTTTGTTGATTATATAAACATGATCTACTTATTTGGATTGGGCAATTCGAAATAAAAGATTAACCTTGTTTACCATTATCTTGTTACGTTTTGCATGCATCAACGATACACCAAAATAAATAACAAGACAATAAATAAGTAAACAATAAATAAATGTGGCATGGATATGGCCCCTAAGACTAAGATATTCCCAAGCTAATGAGAATATCTATAAGCCCTAAAGTGACAAGCTAATTTCCATGTGCCTCCATCTTTAGTGCACGCGTCTAGGCTTGTGAGTTCTGCAAGTCTTGTGGTTTCTTCAGTCTTTACTAGCTAGCATCTAACTATCTAATACTAGCTAGCATCTATACTAAATATAGAGACCTCACAAGTTGCACGAGAAGAACACACGCAGGCTGTAAAGCCAATTAATTACATTAATTGCAATAAAACCAAAACAAACCACAAAAAACATTCACAACCTAGGCCATATCCATCAACCATGCAATAAAGCACATAATACAGTTAAAATACAATTTTAACACTCTTGGTCAATTTTAGTTGAACTTGGATTTTATGGGGTCAAAACGGTCCAAGGGGCCCACCAAAAAAGTTGGATGAACCCCTAGGGACCGCCCAAGCCGACTCGAACCGGTCGGCCCTAACTCACACGGTCAAACTGACAGCTAGGTGGCTAGGCCGCGTCTTGCTTGGCTCACAAGGAAGGGGGCGGCGGTCAAACCTTGGCCAAACCCCATGGGTTGTTTCCAAAAACTCTTCCTTCCTTGTGTGCTTATTTACGATTGAAGAGAAAAGCCCCTTTTCCCCAATTGTGCCATAACCCTAGATTCTCAAAACCCAATGAGACATATCATATGTGAAAGGAATTCGCCAATTTCATATTGAGTATGTAATTAGCTAATTCTCTATTGAATCATATTGAATTTTCAGGTAACGCAACAGAATAATAATAAATTAATCATGCTCAAAGCCCTCCATGTATCGCATGCAAGCTGTTCACAACATCATAGAGGAAGAATATTGTTTACCTTAGTTTGTGTGATCACTACAAAGTGATTTTTCTTCGTCCCTACGATTATTTACACGTTTGGATTAGTAGCTGGAATCCTTCTCCACGTGTACTACTAGCAATGGAAGAAGGAGGCAGAATCATGCAAAACGGAGTAAAGCACCGCCCCACAAAGAGTGGCCGATGGCACCTCGAGGGCGGACGGGTAGGGGGCCGAACCCTCTTCTTGTCTCTCTCCTTACTTTTTTATTTCACACAATAATGACACACTTGTGAAATAATAATCTAGGATTGCCCTTGTATAGTTAATAACTCCTTATTAACTACATATTTGGCCCCATACTAGTCATGTCCATACACGGATTAGCCAACTTTGCAAATTAGTCCTACTAACTTTGTTTTTGGTTGCGTTTTGATCCTTTTGATTAATTAGTAGTACTAATTAATATCCATGTCCAGTTTAACAGATCTATGTCACCCAACTACTAGAAATGGTCATTTATCTGACAAACCTTGTGTCCAATGTTACCGTGTTGTGTTATCCCTTTGTCACCATATCCGGATTGGACACTTGACATAATTTTCACACTCGTATATCGAATCCATATTGCCTCGATCCTGGAATAGGCTAATCTATAAAGATAAAATTAATATCCCATATTGATTTATCTAAGTCGTGCAAGACATTCCATAAGCACTACCACTCGAGTGGTTCTGGATATTTACTCCTATTACGTAGGAGGGACAAATCCTGTCTACATCACTACCATCTCTCAACTTGCTTCCTATCATGCCTGATTACTATCTTTATTGTTACCCGATTAAGGCGCAACTTTTGATAATATCAAGACATGATATTTCACAACTACAGTATCTAGTGACTTCAATTCTAAGGATTCAACACCATATGTACTACGAGAAGCACTTGTGACTTTGACATAATCTAATGTAGTCTTCTCGTTGTGGGTTAATCCAGTATGCCACTACTCCTAATGCATACCCTTGTGTTAAACTTGATATCTCCATATCAATCAAACCACATACTAGTCTATAATGATCGTCATGTTAATCAATACAATGGCTACGGATCTTTAAGATAAACAACACATTGTAATATAAAGAATTCATTATATTAAATATCCCCATAGATAATAAATGATTATTCTAGCCGAACAATGTTCATACTAAATAGAAATTTCCTCAAGGGCATCAACTACAACAAGCATTACAGTTGTTCTCATTATTTCACGTCATCGCTGCCCTTGACTCCTCGCCTTGTTGGCTAGAGATATTATATTGGTTGACTGGAGTACAAGTGCCCATACTGTTTTCAAAGAAAATAACTATTTAACGGTAACTTTGGTTACTATGGAAGCGATCTTTGATATTCCTACTTACATTTTTTTAGATCATTCTCCTTGGATATTCATACATGTACTTTTGAAATAGTGTAAAGCCATTTAACTAGGATATTCATACTTGTGCTTTAAAAATACTTTTAAGGTCTCTATATGTTTTATTCATACTTCTAATTTCAAAATATTTCAAACTCTTTTGTATACGAAACCCTACAGCATTTTTAGTTGTTCTGTTGACATGCTAAGTTGTTTGTTTATTCAGTTTTTACTGATACTCTAATTGCAGTCTCTTTACTCTTTTCACAAACCCACTGCAGGTATGTGATTGATTTTCTTGAGGCAACGCATGGAAAGCATTATCATTCTCTCATGGGATCGATAGATATGAGTAATAAGCCGAAAGTTCAGTTCTATTTATAAATCTCTTTTGTTAGACTTCATGTTCAGTTTGGAACCAAAATTGAACATTGTAAATTTTTATTAAAATGAACTTGAAGCTGGTTATTTTCCATTAGCTTGTTTGTTACTACTATTCCTAGTACGAAAAGGTAAAATCTCATGTACAGAGGACTACCCCTTTCAACGGCTTAGAAAGGGTGAAATTCTATTTTGCAAGATGTGGGCTAGGGAACCACGTAAACATGATGTTCTCCCGTTTCTTTCATCATTTGTGAGGCGTGAGTGTCATAATAAGAACTGTGTATCCCACATTACCAAATAATTGGTTCCACCGCCATGGTTTACTCTAAAAGGCGCAAGCCTCTAGTACTCAAGATACATACATACGGGTTAGCATTAGACAATTTAAGTAGTGCTTTTAGTGTATGTGAAGTGTGGTGTATTGGGGTGGCCTATGTGGTCGTTATGGCCACGATTTGAATTGTAAGCATGTTCTTTCTCAATCAAGTACAGGGTTTTAAGGTAGTGGATGTATCTAGTTTCACAACTAATGAACCATGTAATACCTGTGTGTTTCTCGTTCTTTATTTATGCATTTTATTTGTTCTTACTAGAATACCCCCAGGTTATAACATACTGTTATCAAATCCATGTTCAACCATCCGGGTTGAGCCAAGAGTTTGGGTTTCACATTTGGTTGAACTTAAAGATGAGGTTTTGAGATTCAGGTGGAGCCGGCTATCGAGAGGTTGGGTTTCAAGATTAGTTTAAGAATGATGTCTGATTTTGAAATCAAGATCGATCTTTTCGTGAAGAGAAGTTGTTTCGATTAGTTGGCTTCTAAAACATGGGGCTGAGGTTCACCCACCATCTGAAGCCCCGTGGAGGGGCCTATCCTGGCTCCTGATATGGAATTATCTGGCGCGCACCTGATTGTGTGTGCAACGGATCTAGCAAATCCATTACATACTATGTTCTGTTGTGAATCAAGCTTTTCACACGCATCCGAAGTTCTGGAAATTTTCAGTAAGGGGCAATCCGGCTCTCGACATGGAGCATTTGGCGCGTGAAATTGTTGGCATGCGCATCTGATCCTGGTTGTGGCACGCATTATGCACGAAGTTTTGTTTTGGCGTGCACCTGGTCTTGGGGAGTGTACCATGACACATAATTGAGATTGAATTTGGCATGATCTATTTCTGGCGCGCATTTGGTGAAACAGAGGCAAATAGGGCGCAATCTGGCACGAGTATTTGTTTAGGCCCTCGTTACTGGTGCACCAGGTTTGAGTAACATCTGACACTTGTCTTGGTGCATCTTTCTGTCACAATTGAGGTCATAGGGAATGTATTCGGTCATGCATCAGTGAATACATTCATTTAGGGTTCTAGGTGGAGCAATTGTTTCTGTTTCTAAAAGTGCATCCGCATTCGTTGCATTCTTTGCAAGAACGTGTGGTAGTTGGAGCAGCGATTTGGCAATTTGGGTTTCGCATAAAGCTGCAGAACATCCGTATGGGAGGCGTGCTCTTTTATAATCTTGGTAGATGCATGCGGTTCTATATTCGAGATATGAATTAGTTCTGGTTTTGGTTGTTGAAATAATTCAAGACAAGGTGGAGATTTCTTAGAATTGTGTCATGAATAAAGGTCGCGAAAAAAGACCAAGTGGTACACGCTGTTATATCCAATTCAGCTACGTGTGTTTCTTTGGCAGTGTTGAATTTTTTCTTGAATAGTTGAAGAAATCATCAAGAGCTTTAACATGAATCAAAGGGAGCCAAAATGGAGAGCAAAGAAGCACGAAGAAAGTTTCAGAGGTTGTACAATCAAGAAAGGAGGTCGCACGACCTGAAGGAAAATATCTGAGACATTCACGATATTTACGAAGGTCGCAGGAACTGAGTATAGATCACTCGACCTGGGAAGCTCGAGGTTGCACGACCTGGGAAGCTCGAGGTCGCACACTACCTGGTCACGGATCTTGCATTTTGGAATTGTTTCCTAGTATATCTAGGAAGGCTCTAGGCTGCTTCTAAGTACTATAAATAGTTCCCTCAGTGTTTTCGACAAGTATGCATCGTATTTGACTCATTCGTCTTGGTATATATGGCCTCTCTTCGTCGTGGACGTATTTAGCTCAATTTTGGGATAGCAAACCACCTAAACTTGGTGTTTCTCATTTCTTTCATCGTTCATGAGGCATGAGTGTCATAAATAAACTAGTATCAGAGCTTAGGTCATGATTACTGATAGCACCTTTCAGGGGCTATAATTCTTTAGCATTTACCACATGATTATATGTATTTGGAGAGTGTTTTGAGGCAAATGTTAGAGATTCTAGGTCGTTTTATCACTTGTTTCTACCATGTGCTACATTGTTAGTCTGGGCGTTTTCTATGCATATTTTATTGTTATTTGTCAAATATAATCGCTTGGTATGTTTGTTCATGTTGTTTTGGCATGGAAGGATGCTAATTGGTTGATAGGAGGCGTGGAACGAACTTCGGAAACAATGGGGGAGCTCAAGTGGAGTCAAAATGAGCCGAATTGGAGGAGCTTGGATGACCAGTCTGAACTATTTTGATCATATCCGGAGTTATACAACTTTTTTGTGAATGAGACCAGCTTCATATGAAAGTATACTCATAGAGCTTTCCATTGATAGGTCGCGGAGCTAAATCTGAGTTCGGACAAATAGGATATCTCGTTTTTTAGTCAGGAGCAGATTTCAGGGGGCTTTTATGCAATCACTGAAGACTTCAGCGGGTTATGATTCAAGAACGACCTAGGGACGAAAAGAAGCATCATTCACGCATCCAGAGAGCCAAGAAGAAGGAGTAGAGCAATGAGACTTCATTGGGAACGATCTCAAGCAAGGAGGAGATCCCGGATCGCACCAAACTTCACTAATTTAGCGTTTGAACTATTTTTCTCTCTACGTTCTTGTATGAACTATTCAAGAACCATGTTAACTTGTGTTATGAGTAGCTAAACTCAAACCTAGGCATCTATGGAGAGCCTAGGGTTTATGTTTTGATGACATTTTCCGGATTTTGGATGATCTTTCATGCTAGGATTATGGTTTAATGGAGATTGTTTTGGTTTTCATCATATTAAGTTCTTTCATAGACAAGTTAGGGCAAAGATGTGTGATGTGAATTGTCTATTTCTTCATTCAATCATGAACTAGGATTAATGATTATATTGGTAGCCCAAATATCTTGTTTATTATGCTTAATACTCAGTAACGTTGGAGTCATGACCCGAAATTACTATGTAGCTAGTGAGTGTGTGAAAACAACTCTACCCTAGTTGGGACGAGTAAACAAGATCATTCTTAATTGACTAGACTGAGAGGTTAGTTGGATAGTAATGGCTAGATGAGGGTAAATTCAGTAGGACGTAATGAGTTGTTAGTGAATGGTGGTCTGAGAGGACATTGTTCCTTGGAATATTGTTAGCCTGCTAGAACACATAGGTAGTATATTTGGACTGAGAGGGACAAATCGTTACCTTAGTGTAAAACGACATGAGACCGATAGGTGATTGTAAATGCCATTACCCAGCATAGGTTGGTAAGAGTCATCGTGTTATAACATGGAATCCAGAATTGTCAAAACTACCCTAGGTGATCTATAGATTGCATAGCTTTCTCTCCTCTGATTTCTATTAAATCATTTTCTTTACGTTATTTCATTACCATTGCTAGTCACTTGTTTGAGGGTGACAACACTTCAAACTACAATCATTTTTACCGGTACTTAGGTAGATTAAGTTTAATTGCTAATCTAGAGTATATAGTAAACACCTTCCCTTGGGTTCGATAACTCGGAGTCCAAAATACTCCACTTTATTACTTTACCGTTGTAGATAGTGCTTTCTCGACAGGAAGATCTTAGCCACGTGGCGACCATCTAGCACACCTATATGTGCTCCACACACACTGGATCACCAGCCGCACTGATCCACGTGGGGGCTGCGAGACAGGGCCCTCGCATACCACCACACGGGACTTGTAGGGACTTAGTGGTTTGGAGGCTAGAGTAAGTCCTGTCGCGCGCGAGCGACATCCAACCCCGCGCGCGACCCCTAGTAACTGCTTTGAGAGATTTTTGGCACGAGCACCATAAACCCGGTCAACTCGGTCAACCTCGTAACGGTTCCGATATACGCGGGTAACGTGCCATAACGGTCCCTATATACGCGGTCACATTCTCCGTTATATATAGGATCGTTAACCCTTCCATACAAGGGCGGAATCACCTGAGATACGCGGAGGCTCTGCCAAAACTCTTTCTCTCTCTCATACAGTGCTATTGTCTTACTCTCTCCCTACACACAACCTTACACTTCCTGTGTCCTTTTTATCCCCTACTCTTGGTGTATATTGATCTCTCTGCGGGATTCTCTCGTACACATTTGGTGAACCGGACGTGAACTTACCATTGCAAGCAACCATGTCTCATGACGATGATGTCAGTAACATTTCGCCCTCCACGGAGACCACCTCAGGAGAGGATACCCGTCACACTCCTACGGCCGCCGGTGAAGCTCCGACGCTAGAAGCCTTGAACGCTACCGTCCAGAATCAGGCAAAGGCTCTTAAGGCTCAATCCGCACAGATGGAACGGATAATGGCCATCCTGGGGACCCTCGCCCCGAATCCTACATCGACCGCTGCTGTCTATCAGGGAGGAGGAGCCTCCACTACTCAAGGGATTGGGGTCTTACCCACGCCACCTAACCCTAATCTGCAAACCCCACCAGCAACGGTGCAGTTTCCCTCAGTTCAGGGGCAAACAGCTCAAATATCGCCTCTTGCCACTCATATTTCTCAACCGTCGACTCTGGCACCCAATCCGTCTTCACAATACCCCTTGCCTCCCCCGCCGGCAACGTGGGGCAACGTGAATTCACAGTACGCTCCTAGCCCGACAGCGGCATATGTGTCGCCTCCACCTCCAACAACCCTTCCTCCTCCTGCTGGCGGAAGTGGACCGGAATGCATGACGTTGCTGCAGCGGCGCATAGAAACCATTTTGGATAATCAACCGTTCGCAGATACCATCATCCCGAAGGTTGAGAATGATCCCCCTATCCCACGCGAGATCTACCTCATGCCTAACCCTGTCGATTTCAAGGCTCCTAAATGGGACAAGTTCGAAGATGTCAACGGAAACACCCACGAGCATGTCATGCGCTTCATCGATGTCATGGGGCCATATGGGGCTGATCCCAAGTTGCTGATGCGCGAGTTCCCGAAATCTCTGGTGAACGTGGCCTACAAGTGGTACAGGACGTTGGAGGCCGGATCCGTTAAGACCTGGGACGACATGGTCCAGAAGTTCTACACTAAATTCTTGCAGGTGGAAGAAAAGGTGACAATGATTCATCTCTCTCGCATGTATCAGAAGCGCGAGGAGGATGGAGTGACATTCATTAAAAAGTTCAGAGCCAAGTCCTTGGAATGCAGAGACGAAGTGCTTGAGGGCAGGCTCGTAGAAATATGTCTACAAGACATGCGAGACGAGTAAAAAGGTATGCTTATTAACCTACAAACTCCTACATTTTCAAAGCTAATCGAATGCACAAAGAACATAGAGCCTATAGTGGAGAGACAGAAGAAGAAGCACACCCCTGAACGATCCACGAGTGGAACTACCTTTAAAATTGGAAGGTTCAGCTACAAGAGGGGGCGCGAAGCTGAGGTTAATACAGTCTCGCCACATAAGCAGCCCAGGGTTACAAACTTGGATGCGCCACCTCTAACCTGTTCGGTGGAGGAAGCGATGGACTTATGCAAGCAATGGCGTAAAGACGGTTCTTGCCGCCGCTCGAAAGGATACCCTCCAAGGAGATGATGAGGTACCCAAAGTGGTGCGAATGCCTTGGAAAGATCATGCACCCCATGGCTGACTGCAAGAAGCTCAGAAACATGGTGAGCCGAAAGATGAAAGACGGTGAGTTGATTGTCAGCGACCAGAGGCAGGATGTGCGAAACAATCCACTGGCTGCCCATGCGGAGCAAGAGCCGAAGGGCAAAGAGGTTTCCATGATCGCGATTATGGACCTCGAAGAGATTGCGGAAGATGGTCTACCCATCGTTGCTGAAGTCAACAACGAGGAGGACTACAGCATAGACACGGAGGACGAACATGCTGATCGGATGAAGGGGTCGCACGGGTTCAGCAGGTTCTTCGATGAAATGAAATTTTCGGAGAAATGCCGGAAGGAAATGACAAAGGCGATCCTGAGGATAGCGGAAGACTACGAGGAAGATATCGTGGTTTCCAATGGGAAGGTTGTCAGAGCATCCCGCTCCACAGATAAAGTCATAACCTTCTCCGCAAGCGACAAAAAGACAGATGCGAGCCACCAAAATCCTTTGTACGTGACGGCAGTAATCAATGGTGTTGAGTTCAAACGAGCATTTGTCGACGGAGGAGCGGCAGTTAACGTGGTCTCGCTCAACACTCTGAAGCTGGCGGGAATCCCGGAGCAGAAGATTGTCAGACGATCATCACCGCTGATGGGGTTTGGAAGCGATTCCAGGATGACGATTGGATGGATCCGTCTGGGCGTTCAGATTGGCAAAATCAAATGTTCATCCAAATTCTATGTCATCGATGCGAACACTACGTATCATATGATCATTTTCCGGGCCTGGATTCATCGCTTCGATGCAGTCCGTTCGACAGCTCACCAGGTGATGAAGGCTATTTGGAACGACAGAGTAGTGGAGATACCAGCTTCCGTAAATCCTTTTAACCTGGATGAGGCGCACCTCACCGAGTCAGTGTGGTTCACTGAAATGGCAGATGAGCAAACTCCAGGGCCGTTTAATCCGACTCCTTTGCCTCGATGGGAGGACATCAAGGATCAATCACCTGCATGAGTGATGGTGACAAGGGAGGAGGCCAAGGAAAAGTCGTCCGCTCGAGAAAAGGCACCGCGGATTGCCTATCAAAGAAAGAATGTTTACACCCTGAAAAGGATAGCAAAACATGATCCCTGTGGCAAATAGATAGAAAGCTTATACGCTAACGGGAAGAAATGTTACCGCATATGAAGGTGCGCGGGGATACCCCCACGCGAGCATGGGGATATCCCTGAGCAAATCCATCAAATCGAGCAGGTCGTAGAATTGGACAAATCAAAACCAGACGTTTTAGAGGAGAAGCTAAAAGAGGCGCCCGAATGCATGGAGGACAAGCCCAAACCGCAAAAGCAGGAGCTGAAGGAGGTATTCCTAAGCCCAAGCAAAGAAAAGAAGAGACCAGTCTTTCTAAGTGTAGACCTCACGAGCGAGGAGGAAGAGAGACTGCTGCAGCTTCTGACCGAGTACAAAGA
The DNA here is from genome assembly GCA_023055425.1 of Linanthus parryae. Lineage (NCBI taxonomy): Eukaryota > Viridiplantae > Streptophyta > Magnoliopsida > Ericales > Polemoniaceae > Linanthus > Linanthus parryae. Next base: position 24,144,118 of record JALGPY010000011.1, on the reverse strand, counting down.
TGTGTTCACATGGGAATACGATGAAATGCCCAGTCTGGAAGCAAGCATCACCATGCAAAGGTTAGATGTAATTCCACGATCTAAGCCGGTAAAGCAGAGCACAAAGAGCTTCAGGCCGGAGATCAACGTGAAAATCAAGCAAGAAATTGTCAAACTGCTGACTGCCAAATTCATCGAGCCGAATCACCATCCTACATGGTTGGCTAACATCGTGCATGTGGTGAAGAAGAATGGGCAGCTTCGCATTTGTGTGGAATTCCGAGACCTTAATCGTTTCTCTCCCAAAGACGATTTTCCGCTGCCCAACATCGATCTACTCATCGATTCGACCGCGGGTCATCGCATGTTCAGCTTTATGGACGGCTTTAGTGGGTACAACCAGATCAAAATGGACATGACGCACGGAAAACCGCGTTCATCACGCCAGTGGGAGTCTTCAATTACACGGTTATGCCCTTCAGACTCAAGAACGCATGTGCGACTTATCAACGAGCCATGATGGCTCTGTTCCACGACATGATGCAAAAAGAAGTGGAATTTTATGTTGATGACTTGGTTGTCAAATCCAAGGAAGAAAGGAACCATTTGGAGGATCTGCGGAAAGTATTCGAAAGATGCAGAAGTTTACTGCCAAAGATGAACCCCATGAAATGCGCATTCGGAGTAACCTCGCGGAAATTCTTGGGATGTGTAATACATCACCAAGGCATCGAGCCTGACCCCGCAAAAGTATCATCCATCACTAGCATGACGGCGCCGCCCAATCAGAGTGCTCTGAAAACATTCTTGGGGAAGTTATCTTACCTGCGAAGGTTCATCCCTGCGATCGCAGAAATAACCTTCTGCTTCTGTGATCTACTCAAGAAGAATGCTTTATACAACTGGACCACAGAACATGAAGCCGCGTTTGGAAGGCTAAAGGACTTGTTGACGTCAAAAAGGGTAATGATCGCACCACAGCTCGGGCCACCGCTCTTGCTGTACCTAACATCGACAAAGAGGTCCATAGGGGCGCTTTTGGATCAAGAATACGAAGGGCAAGAAAGGCCAATCTACTACATTTCTCGCATCGTGCAACTAGCAGAATCAAGGTACACAGATATTGAGCGTCATTGCCTTTCCTTATTCTTTGTAATAGAAAAGTTGAAGCACTATTTCGCCTTGCACAAAGTGGTAGTGGTTACAAAGAGTGACCCCATACGGTACCTCTTGACTCACACTTCCCTTGGCGGAAGACTGGCAAAATGGTATATGACCATTTCTCAATACGACATCACGTGCGTTCGACCGCGGGCAATCAAGTCGCAAGCCGTGGCGGATTTGCTAGCACAGTTCCCTGATAACAGCCACGCGCCCATGATCGAAGACGAACTAGAGGGACCCGAGATATACGCATTTGAATTGCCTTACTGGACGCTTCATTTCGACGGGTCATCAACAAGGAAGGGTGGAGGAACTGGAATAGTTCTGACCAAACCCGACGGAGAGGCCATACAGATGTCCACAAAACTCGACTTCGCAGTCACCAACAACGAAGCGGAGTATGAAGCTCTCATTGCAGGTCTCTGCGCAGCCAGGGCACTAGAAGTAAGCAATTTGACGGTTATGGGGGATTCCAAGCTAATCGTCAAACAAGCTTCATGCGAGTATGGATTAAAGGAAGTAAATCTATTGCCCTATCGGACTTTGGTAAAGGAAGTAAATCTCCCCATTTCTTTTATGCTATGGAGCTGAAGCTGTAGTGCCCGCGGAGGTGAAAATCAACTTTGCAAGGTTGGCCTTCCATGCACTATATGAGAATCAGCGTGATCATGACTTAATCTTGTTGGAAGAAAAGCAAGAGCAAGCCAAGCGGACTAATAAACTGTTCAAGGAGAGGATCGCTTGCGCTTACAATAAAAAAGTCCAACGTCGAGATTTCGCAGTTGGGGACCTGGTCTGGCGTGCATCGGATCATTGCATGCGGGAGGCAGCTCACCCAAAGTTTGCAGCCAACTGGGAAGGACCTTTCAAAGTCAAAGAGGTCTTTGATAGTGGCTACTGCAATATAAAAAGGCTACATGGGACGGCCAAAACCCCAAGCTCAGTCAACATGCGCTGGATTAAAAAGTATTATCCTTAACTTCTCTCATTACATGCGTCCGATTACAATGCCTATTTTATGCTTAGTTGTGACAGATTCATGCGTCGTCCCTCCCATATGAGGAATTTGTAATTTTGCCTCTCCCATATGAGGGTGTTTATAATAAAAGACTTCTCCCAAATGGGAAGAATTTTATGATTTTGGCTGTCTTTTATCGCTTCATTTACTTCTCCATTTCTTAATACGAAAGCCTATCTGCTGAGATAGCGGCATTAATCGAATAGGATCTTAATTGATCCTGAGCTTATCTGCTGCGATAGCAGCATTAATCAAATACGATCTTAATTGATCCCAAACCTATCTGCCGGGATAGCAGCACTATGAAAATACGATCTTAATTGATCCCAAGCCTATCTGCCGGGATAGAAGCACTATGCAAATACGATCTTAATTGATCCCAAGCCTATCTGCCGGGATAGCAACACTATGCAAATAAGATCTTAATTGATCCCAAGCCTATCTGCCGGGATAGCAGCACTATGATCTTAAGTGATCTAAAAGCCTATCCGCCGCGATAGCAGCACTATGTAAATGCGATCTTAAGTGATCCTAAGCCTATTTGCCGAGATAGCAGCACTAATAAAATATGATCTTAATTGATCCCAAGCTTATCTGCCGAGGTAGCAGCAATATTTAAAATTTGATCTTAAGTGATCCTCAAGCCTATCTGCAAAAATAGCAGTGATATTCAAATGCGATCTCAAATAATCTAAAAGCTTATCTGCTAAGATAGAAGCTCTAATGTATGATCTTTATGATCTGCGAATATATCTATTTGATAGACAGCTATACCGACAACGCATCGTGCGAATGCAAAATTTGTCAAGCACGCACATTCAAGTACAAAAGGGCAAAGTTTGCCAACGCGCATGCAATATTACAATTTGTTGTAACAAGAACAGCAAATCATACAAAACGCTTTGTTACGAGTCAAAATGACTTACAATTTATCTGTCTAGATAGCAGCTTACGAGCGAAAGCTCAGACTGAGCTAATTACATAGTCAAAGTGACTTACAATTCAACTAGATAGCAGCCTACAGGCGAAAGTTATACAGAAAGGAAATCCTTAGTGTAAAATGATCGGCCTACTGGTCCTAACAAAAGCTATACGACATAATAGTCTGCGAACGAAGATCTATAGCAAGAAAGGTCTTGATATAAAATGAACGGCCTACAAACGCTACAAAAGCTATGTGATGCCATCTTCCAGCTCCCAGGATCTAACAAGGCCTCAGTCTGGTCTTCACCCCAAGACATATGCCAGATGAACCACTTGTTCAGACGTATGCGGCGCTGAAGAACAGGCAAGCAGCAACTCCTGGGGCAGGAGGCTCCTTGTCCATGGAGACGAGCACGATGGCTAGCCACCCCGAGTTCAAGAACGTGGAGGCAAATAGTTCTCCTCCGGCAAAGCTAGAGGAGAACCACTCCGTTCATTACGAGTTGGTAAGAAGGTCAGCACAGCATTGCACCTCGCCGGAAGGCAGCCGGAAATACGACCTGCAAACATAATAGACGAAGAAAATTCTTCGAACAAACAAGAGGTATTATGTGCATCTTCTTTAAGATAGTTATAAAGATCAATAAACTTCCTAAGGAAGATCTTGGAAGCTATTTCTATGGCACAAAGTAGAAGCTCAGGTTTCACAACTGGAAATCACCATGAATCAACAAAACACAAGCGTTGAAACCAGCAGTCATAAGGACTCATGGCAAACCACATTTTGGGATGAGGAACCCAAGCAGCAGATGGCAGGGTTTATATAGACCCTACGGAGACCCTTCAGTTCCCTAGCTGAGTCAGCAAAGGTTGAAAAAAGGGTAAGAATCAATCACTTACGTCTTGAAAGAGGTAACATTCAATTACCCTACTAAAGGCTATGACGATTCGGTGGCGTGCCCTAATTAATGACGGAATGTCATAATACGGATGGACTTCCCAAGGAAATCATGCTTATCTGATAAGTAGTTAACGCAAAAATCAAGAAGGATATGTCACAAGGTGACGTCATAATTGATACGCATAAAATATTCGAGCAAATCCCGGGAAGGGCAAAACGGGCATTCAAGCCTTAAATAAAAAAAAGGGGAGAAACCCTAGCAACATTACAATAATGTTTTAACATTTTTTTCAAAACAAATACTTGATATTTTTCAAAATAAATCTTTGATCATGGGGTCATCAGGAGAAAACAAGAGTGATGTATTTGTCACTTGGTCCACTTCTCGCTTCAGCTGCTCGTACTTGGCGCTCATCTCATGGAAGAGCTTGACAACCTCTTCAGCCTTCTGCCTTTTCTTCTCTACCTTTTGCCCCTCAGCTGCGAGGTTATGGAAGTCGCGCTTCAAATTCACAGTTGCGCGAATCTGGGTGACTCAGTTGACAAGATACCCGAAGCCCAGCTTGCCTTGAACTTTAGCTTGAAGGCTTTGGCACATGCTGAAAAGAAGCTGCGCACTCTGAGGAGAAATGGTCGCAGGGGTGGCGGCAGATAGCTGCTCCAAAATCCAGATGGCTTCAGTCAAGAACAGTCTTCTGTTAAGAGGTTCTATCTCTAGAGACCTCGCAAATGACCGAGGATAGGAGAGACGCATCCGAACTAGCCAATCCACATCAGCTTGCTTCAACCCTGATAGTGATGATTCAAGTTTAGAGCATAAAAATTGCAAATGAACAGGTGAAAATGCGAAAAATTGTAACATACCAGTTCCTTCAAGGATCTCGCGCAAAGAAGGAATGCGCATTGCTGGAGCAGCTGAAGTCTGTCCTCGCTCCATTGCTCATCTATCAGCTGCGAGCTCTAACTCCTCATAGTTGGTAGGAAGGGTATAGGCCGCCACAGGCGCAACTGCAGCTCCCACCTGTGAGCTCCAAAAACTCCACGCTTGGGGAACCTCGGGAGGCTCAATCTCTGCTGGAGGAATGGAAATAGCAGTAGCTGCTGCTCGATCGGGAACTCCTTCAGGTTCGAGGGGCTCGCGAGACTCAGGAGCACTCATTTGAAAATTCACATTTGTATGTGATGTTGTGTATTCTACGACCTGCTCATGAACCTCAGCCTCAGCAGCATCTGTCTCCATCCCCTCGGCGGCAGCACTAGTATCTTCCTCCATCAGCACGGTGTCAGCTTCGACATCATCATAAACTTCGATGACATCCTCCAGGGGATCTCCTTCATACTCAGCGGCTGTGACAGGCTTCTCGACATGATAGCTTCGCTCTGGGGCATAAGATGCAGGGGGTTGACTTCTTTGTTCCAGCACGGCCTCGTCAGCATCACCTGCGATACATGGCAGGAAAATGTGTGGTAACTTGTATCATACAATGTTTTGCTATTTTGATAGACCAAGAGCGAGCACCTCCACGCGTAGGTGGGATTGAGCATCTTCATCATATGCTAAAGATGCGACACCATATCCTATTAATGTATCTTCGTTAAGCGCGTCCTTAAGGTGAGTGTGACCTGGGGTTTGAAGAAACCAGTTATGATGATGCTCGGATTATTAAGCCTAGTTTGCAAACACTACTTGAATGATTACCTGAGGGTTCACCGCACTTGCTTACTAGCCATAGGCGGATGTCAGCTTTTGACAAGCCATGATTTAATGCACCCCTAATCACTTCTTGATAAGTCACAGCGAGGTTAAAAATCTCACCTTGTTTATCACCTGCGATTTCCTCAAAATCCGCTTGAGCCTGCTCCAGAGCGGCCGCATCTTCCTCTTGAGCCGCATCTTCTTCATCAGCTTGAGCCACATCTTCCTCATCGGTTTTTCGCGCCAAGTCGTCAACATGTTGTTCTTTCAAGCTCCTTTGTTTAATGCGTTCGATCTCATCTTCTTCTCGCTTCCTTCTTCTTTTAGCAGCCTCTGCAGCTGTTCTTATAGACTCAGCAAGGATGTCCTCGTCTATGGCTTCACTGGAAAAACAAGAGTGGGAACCCCTCTTCTGCCTCTTGGCCAAAAGGCCGCTGATAGTTTCTGCATCATCATCAGCGAAGGAACAAACTGTTCAGTAAAGACTGCGAGAGATAAGATAGTGAGAGGATAAGTCCGTTAGAGATACCTTCCAAATCTTCCTCTTCTATCTCACCTCTTCCTTCTTCTCTATCATCTTCGACTCTCTCCTCTTCTTCATCATCATCTCTCTCTCTCTCACCTCCCTTCTCTCATCCTCCTCTTCCTCCTGACCAAACGGAACAAAAGTCTCGACTGCGAGCTCTTTCCGCGCCTTGCATGGCATGCGACTTTTTCCTTTTTCCTTGGAAGTAAGGGACTTCGCAGGGGAGGAAGCTGGAGCACTCCTAGGAGAAGAGATTGTGATTCCATTCTGCCTTGGTCTCTTTGCCCTTGGAGCGGCAACTTTTGGAGGAGATGGAGCGTCCCTGGGAGGAGACAACGCTGGAGTGTTTGTCTATCAGCGAGTTAGCAAATGCGTCCATTACCTCGTGAATTCCGGCCTCGATTGCGGGAGCCATTCTCATTGCAAGCAGAATTGGCTCACCCTGCCTTCTGGCAGCAACAATGGTGTTGATCAGCGACTTGGAGCGCTCACCGGATACAAACCTCCTCACATAGCACTACAACAAAAAATGGAGCGTAAGTTTCGACACATCAGAGTAAAGAAAATCAACATGCGCAAAGGAAATTGTTTACCTTGGAAAAATCGTCGCTGTATTTGATTACATGCGAAGCACCTTCCCTAAATGCAGCCATCTTTTCTTCAAGGATGGTGGAGGGGCACAAGTGATTCTCATGATCCAGCAATGAGTAGCAGCTGTACTGGGAGTCATCCAAGCTGCAGTTAGCACAGAAGGGGAAGGAATTTCTCTTGATCACAGGTGTTTCCTGGGAGGAGGAGTCGACTGTGTCTCGAATCTGGCCTGCTGGGTAGTCCAGTAAGCAACCCAATTCTTGGAGTAGCCACCTGCGCGGCCACCTGGAGGTTGATCAAAGGGAATGTTGCTTCTCCAAATCGTTTGGCACTCCCTAGACAGCAGCCGCTTGTAGCAGCCTCTTACAATGGACCTGGGCAAGACTGATGGCGCCACTGCATCGAAGCCAAACGGGGGAGAAACGCGAGTAGGATCGACATCGACTGTGATCCTCTCGTACCTAGGAGTAATCTCGCGAACATACTCAGCAAGAGCAGGAAGAGAACCCCTTAGACACCAGCAGAAGAATTCACGATAGCACTCATGGAAACGCTTACGACCCTCGAATAGAAGTTCTTCCGAGAAAGCAACAGGTTTGGCAGGATACAACTTTGGGAACCATCGCACATTTTCAATGCGCGTGGAATAAGGCCTAGCCGTAAACTTGCTGCGATCATCGCATATCAAGCTCCAGGTACACTTAGGAAAATGAGTTCCAAACCATCTAGCAGCCGTTCCACTGGAAAGTTCCCCCTCCGCACCTGGGACACACCACTTGCTGGGTTTAGAAGGAACAGGAGCATAAGAGGGCCATCGCTCAAAAACCCACATAGTGAGGAATGCGATGTTGAAATAGGTCAACACATCAAGGCAACCGCGAGAGTCCTTGGTTGCCACAACCAATTGGTCCAATCTATGGTACAGGGTGCCCAAGACTAGCGGCCCAAGTGCGACTCTTTGACCAAGGGTCAGTTTCACAGCAAGAGGGAGGATATGGTAGAAAACCCCATCGTGAGGGTGACCATCAATTAAATACCTCGATAACCAGGCGCAGAGAAAAGCACACAAAGTCAGATGGTAACCTTTCCCGTTCACATAATTCTTCGCCTTTGGGTTCTGGCTCAGGAGTTTCTTGGTGATGCTACTATTCGCATAGTCGCGAAAGAAGTACTGCACCCACTTGCCCCAAGTGTTCATCGCGGATGTATCAACCAGTTTCCAGTCGGGAAGAAGCTTCGGAGGTGTCCACCGGGTGGAAATTTTCTTTACCTCTGACAAGCATTCCTCCATATGCTTGTACAGAGCAAGTTCTGGATCGGTCCTCAAAGGCCTCAGAGGATCCACCTCACCAACAGGAGAAAGATCATAAAACATGTGTACATCTTCAAGAGCGGGAGCAGCCTCGAACTCAGCAAAGTGGAATGTGTGAGTCGCAGGCGAATAGCGCGAGAGAAGGTTTAGAAGCATGGACTGGTCCAACTTCACGGAAGCACCCTTCATAGCACGGACTGCGAAATATATGCCAGCATTTTTCAGTGCGATGGCATGGTGGGTCAGTACGTGGTCAATCCACTCATCCATAAAGTCCAGTTTCTGAAAAAACGCTTGAGTAGAAATTGCAGTATGGGGGAAAAACCCATCTTCAACCCCTAATCGAACCACATCCTTGGAATCGATTAATTCAAGCATGGCTGCGTTAACAGGTGGGGTCAATGTTTGCAACCCTTCAGCAGGAACGGGAGCTGGCAGGTTCTTCACCTTAACCCTAGCATGATAAAAGTATTTTCCGCCCAAATAGGGGGCTTTCCGCCATAAGGTTTGGGGAAGATCAGGTATTTCTTCGACCTCTTTAACAGGTTTTGTTCCTTTTGTCTTTGCCATTCCTGCGGAAGAGCAAGAAAAAAGGGGGGAGAAACACACATACTTTAGTCTGAATTTCAAGAATCAGTTCGAATTTCAGTTTGAAGCAACGATGTTTCGTCAAAGAAAAGATGAACAGTTCAGTGTCAATTTTGGGTTTGAAATTTCAGAATCGTTTATATTGCTTGGAATTTCAGAAGCCCCACATTCAAAACCCTTACAATCTGGGGATTAAATCAGTCCTGGGTTTAAAGAACAAGGTTTCTTTTGCAGTTTCCAAAGAATGGCATGTTTCAGATAGTCATGGGTTTGCAGATCCAATACAGTTCAAAGCATATATCAGTACATTAAAGGGAATTGAGCAAAGCCAACCTTGTTTTGGTAAAGCTTGCTTGGATGAAGCCAGCTAAAGAAGACGATTGACAAGAAACGATTGATGATTAATCACTTGGATCTACTCTTGAAGGCTTCCGGGTATTATTCACTTTAAGAGAAAGAAGTGATGCTTTGCAAACAATGGAGGGTACAGAGTATTTATCCAAAAACAATGAAGGGTTGCGTCCTTTCAGTAGTCAAATCGCAACCGTCACCGTCGAATCGCGCAATCACAGGACAAGCTGACGTCATGCCTAAAACCCTAAAAGACCAGACGACACGACTCTAGGGATTTTAGGTGATAATGACACACACGGGGGCTGAATTTGCGTGTATTTGAATTGGTGCGTGGCGGCGACGCGTACATTGGTTCCTGCGCATTGAAGCCTATTCGGCTATACATCTTCACACGCAGAAAGGGGGATAATGTAGATGGTGCTTTCTAGAAAGGCAGATCTTAGCCATGTGGCGACCATCTAGCACACCTAGTTGTGCTCCACACACACAGGATCACCAGCCGCGCTGATCCACGTGGGGGCTGCGGGAAAGGGCCCTCGCATACCACCACATGGGACTTGTAGGGACTTAGTGGTTTGGAGGCTAGAGTACGTCCTGTCGCGCGCGAGCGACAACCAAGCCCGCGTGCGACCCCTAGTAACTGCTTTGAGAGATTTATGGCACGAGCACCATAAACCCGGTCAACTCGGTCAACCTCGTAACGGTTCCGATATACGCGGGTAACGTGCCGTAACGGTCCCTATATACGCGGACGAATGAGCCGTTTTGGTTAAGCTAATTAAGCCGCCATCAATGGGCGCATTAACCACACTACAACGGTCACATTCTCCCTTATATATAGGATCGTTAACCCTTCCATACAAGGGCGGAATCACCTAGGATACGCGGAAGCTCTGCCAAAACTCTGTCTCTCTCTCATACAGTGCTATTGTCTTACTCTCTCCCTACACACAACCTTACACTTCCTGTGTCCTTTTTATCCCCTACTCTTGGTGTATATTGAATTCTCTCTACAGGATTCTCTCGTACACAACCGTATACTTGCGTAGCAACGCGTAATAATCGCGCGTCATGTTTTTCGCGCCGTTGCCGGGGAAGGCATTGGTTACTATTCTAGATTAGAAATTAGTTTAATTTACTCTTCTTCTTTTTGATCATTATTTCAGTGATTGCTGACGCTGTATTGAAGTAGGAATTAACTCGGTCGAGCCGTCGACCTTAAATTGCAAGAGCTGATTGGGAGGCAACCCAATGTAGGTAGTCGTATTTGTTTTCCGTATTTTATTTTTGATAGTCATACTTGATGTTTTAGGGGTGAGAGAGAGCGATTTAATATTTTCAATAAGTGTGCAGGACACAGGTACCGAAGACCCTCCGGATTCCCATTCTTGATGTATGTGCACCATTTGCACGCAAAACGAGGAAAAACGAGCTTACCGGGAACAAGGAACTTGATAAAGAAGCAACTCGAGGTCGAGGAGTAGCAAATGAGTCATGAGGATCACGGTCGCAAGTGGGAGTATCGGCGTTTCGGAATCCGGAGTGGAGAAAGTTGAAGAGCTTGAGGAGGTGAGATTCTTGAACAACGAGAAGAATTTTTGTAAGAAACAAAAAAATCCCCGTATTTGGGAATTTTTAGGTCAAAAATGGATTCCTCGTCGAATATGGAGTCCAACGGTTCAAGAATCGCGCGAATCGGGTACCGGATGAAGAAGATAGAGCAAAAACAAAACGGGCAAAAAGTAGTGTATTTCGGCCCCCATTTCGGGCCGAAATGGGGCCGAAATGCGCTGATTTCGGTCCCGAAAAAAAATTGCCTTTTGCTTGTGATTGCTACAGTGATTTTGGCCCCATTTGGGCCGAAGTGCGGGCCGAAGTCCACTGATTTCGGCACCCATTTTGGGCTGAAATGGGGGCCGAAATCGGGTGGTTTGTCCGAATTTTTGGGCGTTTTTTGTAATTTCTTGATTGTTAAAAGGTATATTCGGCCATAAAGGGTAAAAACACCCCAAATTTGGATCAAACCTCTCTTTTCTTCATCTTCTTCCTCCCAAACCTTCAAGAACACCCATACTTCCATACACGCAAAATTTTCAAAACTCAACCAAATTCAAAAAATTTTGTTGGGTTTTGCTCCTTGCAAACCCAAAAACAACATTAACTCTTGGGTTTTTGAAAGATATGGATTTGTTTGGGTGTGGGGGAAATTAAAGAGGAAGAGCTCCAAGAACAAATATTCTCCGATTCATCAACTTGGAGGGGGATTCGGCCATAGCTCAAGAAGAGACTTTCGACGGGGACACCGAGGAGCACAAGGAGGTAGCTTCCATTCAACTTGCTCAAGTTTTCGAAAAATTGGTGCTCTCTTGACCAATTTTTGCAAAACCGGTCCCGTAAGAACGGTACTCCGGGACCGTAGGTACCGAAATCTTTCTCTCGCTTTAATTCCTTGCTTAAGCACTCGTAGGGCTTAATTTGAAATGCAATTGTTACTTGCTCATACTTGGATTGGTTTACTTGGTTAGTTCACTCTAAACCTCACGTGCACTCGTCTTTTATTTTCTCTATCATTATGTCTACATCGAAGAGTGCTAAGAGGATACGGGTTACAGTTCTTGATGATCACCCCATCTTCAATCCTAAGGAAGATGTAGTTTTGAGTGAGGAGGAGGATGTAGACGCGGGAGACGGCTCTGGAAACCGTCGTTAGGTGCCTCCGTCTCCAATTTGTTATGAGTTGAACTTAGTTATGCCCGCACTTCCTAAGATTGGGACGAGAGGTAGGGTTGCAAAAGATGGTTACCTCGGCGCTATCTGCAGTACCAAATTCTGCAGCTTCAGGTTTGTTAGTGCGAATGCCCATAAGGAATATTGCACTGACCCATTGCTGAAGAGGGTAGGGAATCCTGAAAAACCCTTCCTGCAAAGTGATAAAATGCCAAAACAGCTTCAGGATCTCTTCAAGAATGAGAGGCTAGATACGTGGTTTAAAATTTGTAAGAAGTCTAGCTCCGCTCTAGCTAGGGAGATTCTGGTAAATACTCGTTTCTATGACGAGGGAGAGGGTGAGGATGAGAGGCATGTGTATTGCCGGGGCACCTATATAGTCATCATGCCCGTGACTATAGCGGCTGCCCTAAAATGCAAACCCCTAAAGAATGAGATTTGCGCCTACCATGAGTCCATTAGGAGGGTGGATGCTGTTGAAGTAGTTAGTGCATTTTGTTTTGAGGAGGTGCCTGGAGCGGGATGGACTGAGAGACCCACTTTATCTGAGTGGTCCGTTTCTATGAAACTCATGCTTCCACGTGCGAGGTGGTTGTGTGATTTTCTTGAGAACAGGGTTTATGGAGTTTATCCTAATCCCACATACTCCTTCCACCTTTGCACCATGGCTTACTGTTTGTGGATGGGGAAGCGTATTAATGTCCCGTACCTCATTTATCGATTTCTTATGGAGACGACTGACCGCTATAACCGTAGATCTCCCGGGAACACTTGTTTGCTCCTAAAGCTAGCACAAGATGCTAAGGCTAATTTGAGTGGTCTAGAGTATGACGATATCTCTAGGGACAAGAAGAGGAAGGATGCATCACGTCTGGAAGAGAATACCCAACCCCCTCAAGAAAAAAAATACCTGTTGAGCGCACACACCCTAGCGGAGACCATGCGAGTAGCTCGAGCTCCAACGTGGAGCGACAGCTTGAGACGCTCATGCATATGATGGAGTCTCAGAGACTCCAAGATGATGAGGATAGAGCTAGGGAGAGGAGACATTTTGAGCGCCTCCGTAGTAGCCAGCGCCAGTTGGGCCGAGGGATGGAGTTCCTTAGCTATGATTGTGCCTAGCAGGGTGGATGGATTCGGGACTTGGCTGTGGCGGCCAATGTCAGCTGTAGCACCCACATACCTACGATGGCTTGTTCCATTACCAGTCCGATGTGTATCTAGAGTCGAGTCCCGACGTCCGAGCTGAGGACGAAGGGAGGACTCACTCCGACTAGATCCACCGGCCCTACGCTTGAGCAGCCGAATCCTCTTGATTTCACCCTATTTTTCGTTGAGGACAACGAAGCGCTTAAGTGTGGGGGAGTTTTATCTATCCGCTAGTTAGCCATTGCATAGCCTTGTTACATGCAGTTTAGAAAGTCGTGTTTGCATGTAGAGTGAGTCCATAGGATTGCATGTGCACGTTTAAATATTTGCATGGTATATATATTGTTTCACTTTTATATATTGAGTCCACCTACCCAATTTTTGAGGTTAATCGAGTTGTCCAGTTACATATAGTGTCTAAAAAAAGAAAAAATAGGAAAATCCTAAAAAATTGAAAGTTTTTGAGAAAGGGCAACTTAGGACCTAGAAACCGAAGAGAATCCAATGAAAGGGCTCATGAGAGTAGGAAACACCGTAGTAGGGAGACTTTAATTCTAGTATTTTGTGCACAAGTCTCACGAAAGGATGTCCCGGGTATCTATGGAAAAGTGAAGGTAGATTACCGGCATACTTTTGATTCCTTTATTATGCTAGGAGGATTGAGTGTTTGAGTGGTTGATTATTCCGTTTCCTGTGGAAACTAGTAGACTCTTAGAATCTGGGGTGGACCTTCGTGTAGAGTCGATTCCATGTGGTATGCTGCTTTAGCCTAAGTGAAGTTGGGGAGTATACACCACCATCCCTTAAGGTGGTTCTAAGAGAAAATTTAAAAAGCCCACACTCTTAATCTCTATTGCACGGTTGTAAAAACAGAGGAGGAAATGAAAAAAAAAAATGAAAATTCAAAAGAAAATTGTGCTTAAAGGAGAGACAACCTAATGTGCTTCTGTGTGCACGGAAAGTTTGGATTCAATCCAACGTAGAGCTTAAGAGGGAAACTAAAGTCAAGCCGTATTACATAGGAGTTGTGTCTCCCAGCAATGGGACAACTTGCTTTCAAAGAAATAACGGCTAAGAGGGTCGTAAAACCTCAAATGACTTGGCGAAGGAAGACCACTTAGGAACTTGAAATGCCTAGACGCTTTGAATCAAAAGACGTGCCGTATCTTGGTATGATTTGTTGGATGTTTGGGGACGCCTTAGTGAGTTTGTGCATAGGATCACCATATCTTATTTCCTACTATGTGTTGTGAAATATCAAAATGAGCTAGTGAGGATTTGATGATTTTCGGTTAGTGATGGAGAGGTTTCCCAATCTCTAACAAGAAAAATAAAAAAATATGTTCTTTAATTCCTTGCATTGTACATACTTGAGGTGCATTGCACATACCATGTAGTTTGCATAGTCGTGTCTTTGTGTATTGAGTCGTGAGTCGTGTTGGCTAGCGGAAAGTTAAGTATGCAAAGTGGTGGGGTATGCATTGGTTTTGTTTTTGGGTATGTATGCAATGTCTCAAGTGTGGGGGTTTTGTGCTTCATTGTTGCTCGGGACGAGCAAAAGAGTAAGTGTGGGGGAGTTTGATAGCACCATTTAGGGGCTATAATTCTTTATCATTTACCACATGATTATATCTATGCAAATGTTAGAGATAGGTCGTTTTATCACTTGTTGCTACCATGTGCTATATTGTTAGTCTGGGCGTTTTCTATGCATATTTTATTGTTATTTATCAAATATAATCTCTTGGTATGTTTTTTCATGTTGTTTTGGCAGGGACGGATGCTAATCGGTTGATAGGAGGCATGGAACGAACTTCGGAAACAATGGGTAGCTCAAGTGGAGTCAAGAGGAGCCCAATTGGAGGAGCTTGGATGACCAGTCTGCACTATTTTGATCATAGCCGGAGTTCTGCAAACAATTTTGGGGTGAGACCAGTGCCATACGAAATTATACTCAGAGAGCTTTCCATCGATAGGTCACGGAGCAAAATCCCAGTTCGGACGAAGAAGATATCGCGTTTTGTAGTCAGGAGCAGATTTCAGGGGGCTTTTATGCGATTACTGAAGACTTCTGCGGGTTATGATTCAAGAATTACCTAGGGACGAAAGAAGCATCATTCACGCATCCAGAGAGCCAAGAAGAAGGAGGAGAGCAAGGAGACTTCATTGGGAACGATCTAAAGCAAGGAGGAGAACCTGGATCGCGCCAAACTTAACTATTTTAGCGTTTGATCTATTTTTCTCTCTACTTTCTTGTATGAACTATTCAAGAACCATGTTAACTTGTGTTATGAGTAGCTAAACTCAAACCTAGTCATCTATGGAGAGCCTAGTGTTTATGTTTTGATGATATTTTCCGGATTTTGGATGATCTTTCATGCTAGGATTATGGTTTAATGGATATTGTTTTGGTTTTCATCATGTTGAGTTCTTTCATTGACAAGTTAGGGCTAAGATGTGTGATTTGAATTTTCTATTTCTTCATTCAATCCTGAACTAGGCTTAATTATGATATTGGTGGCCTAAATATCTTGTTTATTATGCTTAATTATTAGTAACGTAGGAGTCATGACCCGAAATTACTATGTAGCTAGTGAGTGTGTGAAAACAACTCTACCCTAGTTGGGATGAGTAAACAAGATCATTCTTAATTGACTTGACTGAGAGGTTAGTTGGATAGGAATGGCTAGATGAGGGTAAATTCAGCAGGACGTAATGAGTTGTTAGTGAATGGTGGTCTGAGAGGACATTGTTCCTTGCAATATTGTTAGCCTGCTAGAACACATATGTAGTATATTTGGACTGAGAGGGACAAATCGTTACCTTAGTGTAAAACGACATGAGACCGATAGGTGATTGTCAATGCCATTACCCAGCATAGGTTGGTTAGAGTCATCGTGTTAGAACATGGAATCCGGAATTGTCAAAACTACCCTAGGTGATCTATAGATTGCCTAGCTTTCTCTCCTATGATTTCTATTAAATCATTTTCTTTACGTTATTTCATTACCATTGCTAGTCACTTGTTTGAGGATGACAACACTTCAAACTACAATCATTTTTACCGGTTACTTAGGTAGATTAAGTTTAATTGCTAATCTAGAGTATATAGTAAACACCTTCCCTTGGGTTCGATAACTCAGAGTCCAAAATACTCCACTTTATTACTTGACCGTATACTTGCGTAGCAACACGTAGTAATCGCGCGTCAATTACTCTACCAAGAACGATGTCCAGATCTATGATGAATATTGATAGGTTTAGAGGAGGGGATAACTACTGTCTGTGGAATATCAAGATGTGCTCCTTATTGAAGTTCTAAGGCAGCTGGACTTCTTTATCCACAGATAAGGGAGCCATTCACGTTGCATCATCGGAATATAGGTTGATGGAGGAGAAGGAACACTTGACAATCTTGCTGAATAAGAGAAGGCACACTCTGTACGAGAGACATTGGGTGCGGAGGATAAAAAATTTATTTGCGAGAAGAGGAGTTGTTGTTTCTGAATAAGAGAATTCAAGTCAAGGTGGAGAATTTTTGTATTTGTGCCTTGAATAGCTTAAGAAATCATTAAGCAACAACAGGGACCGAAGGGAGCCTAAATGCAGAGCAAATAGGCAAGGAAGAAGTTTCAGAGGTCGTATAACTTGGAAAGAAGGTTGAACCACCTAGAGGAAAACATCTGAGACATCAAAGATATTTTTAGAGGATGCACGACCTAGGAAGCTCGAGGTCGCACAACCTGCACCTGGTCGCAGATCTGGCGTTTTGGAATTGTTTTCTAATCCATCTAGGAAGGCTCTAGGTCGGTTTTAAGCTCTATAAATAGGTCCCTAAGTGTTTAGGACGTATATTCAACTTATTGGACTCGTTCCTTATGGTGAATAACAGTCTCTCTTCGCCGTGAACGTAGTTACCTTGATTTGGGCTAGCAAACTACTTAAACTTGGTGTTTTCTCGTTTCTTTCATAGTTTGTGAGGCGTGAGTGTCATAACAGGCAGCATGTGTTTCACATTACCAAAAAATTGGTTCCACGACAAATGTTTACCTAAACAGGCACATGCCTATACTACTCAAGATACATACATACCTACTAGCATTGGACAACTAGTATAGTGCTTTTAGTGTGTGTCAAGTGTGGTGTATTGGGGTGGCCGCCGTGGTTGTTGTGGCCACGGTTTGCATTGTATTTGGGTTCTCTCTCAATAAAATATCGGGTTTTCAGGCCGTGTATGTAGCTATTTTCCCAACTATTGTGAACGACGTTAACCTATGTGTTTCTCGTTCTTCATATCTGCATTTTATTCGTTGATGCTCGAATACTCCCAAGTTATAACACATAGTGTTGTAGCAATCTCTTTCGAATTTACTTATTCTACTCCAATGTCCATGTGAGTTTGTTCTGTGGATCTAATACGAGTCACCGTATAAATATTTATTTATTTACTTGTTAATTGATTAGTAGTTATTTAATTATGTTGTTTAGTCTTTTTGTTTATCCGGGTCTAGCGAATTAGGTATAAAGTTAGGTTTAGGGTTTACCTGTTTATCTATTTAAGCATTGCAATCTTGCAGTATTCATAAAATCAATTAATTGAAGAAGAAATTATAGTGTTTGTGTTGGGTTAAAACACAATATTCGTGTGCGTGGAGACTAGATAGTTTCTAGAATTACTATCACGTTAGGTAAACCTTAACAAACCTGATACATTGGTTTATCATCTGGCGCTTTCATTGAGTTAATGGGGGGCATGGGAGATTTCCCTTGCGCCATTATCGACCTCGATGACATCCCAGCATTTGTAGGCCTCAAAGGAAGTGGGAGACGAATATCCCTAAGTAGAAATGATTATGTTTGGTTTCCGTTGAGGAACTTCGCCGCCTCCAAGGCATAACCAAATTCCCAGAACAGCGGCCGCCACTGCCGTTGTAGGAATCGCAGCAGGTCGCCTCCCCATCGCTGGCTACCCAACATGCGCAATAGTAGCCGCCACAAACCTTGGAGAACTGAAAACCACCCTTCCTGCTCCAAGAACTGGAAGATTCCGAGGACCAAATTGATGCCCTGGACGGCACCCTAGTCGGCGAAGATGAAGGTTGATAGAGCAAGCCCAACCCATATGCCCATGTTGACTCTCTTTGTCGCTGGCGTCCCAGTCGACGGCCGGCAGGATTTCTTTCTTCTAGGAAGCAACCATGGCCGCCCAGATCAAGATGAAGCTCCGGTCATTCAACGGCGACCCCCGTCCGCCCACCGCCGCCTTTAATAGGCCCTTATCCACCGGCGACCAACTTTCACACACCTTGGGTGTGATTCCAAATTCGCAGGACAAGTCATGTTCACAGTTTCCAGGATCGCGGCTAGATCTAGCCGCCAAAGGGCAATCAGCTCCTATTTGGCTCGAGCCAGCCAATGCATTGGACCTGGCTAATGTTCCGTCGAAAGCTTCTTCGTGGCTTGGCTTTATTTTCGGCTTCCGGTGGGCTTGTCCTGAGCTAGAAGCTCCACCTTGGCTCCAAGTGAGCCATCCACCTAGTTTTGGCTCATTTTTTTAGCCGTGGCTCCAGATTCTTAAGCCGCGAGTTGTTTACTAGGTTTTCCGGCCACCAGTGACCTCCAAAGTGGTGTTTTCAAGTTTGTTCGACGTCAATTTCATTTGGGCAAGAATATTGACCATCCTTTCACCATCCATCTTGAGGACAAGGCGGTTTTCAAGCATGGGGGAGTTGATACGGGTCCCCGTATCAATATTTATTTTTTTACTAGTTAATCAATTAGTAGTTATTTAGTAATATTATTTAGTCGTTTAGTTTATCTAGGCCTGGCCCGTTAGGTATAGAGTTAGGTTTAGGGTTTACCAGTTTATCTATTTAAACATTGTAATCTTTATGTATTCATGAAATCAGTAAATTGAAGAAGAAATTAAATTGTGTGTTGAGTTAAAAACGAGTGTTCGTGTGTGTGGAGACTCGATGGTGTCGAGAATTATTATTACGTTAGGTAAAACCTAACAAACCTAATACATTCGTGGATCAGGATCATTCTGGTATCTTGTTGTGCTTTTTTACTTAGAAGATTAATTAGGTCTTGAATATTAACAACATCAATAGAGGGGGACTTAGGCTATATGCGTTGTATTAAAGATGAAGATGGGGTCAACTTATAGAAAGCACTAAATTTTTAGTACCGAGTCTTTCGGAGGGGCGATAGAAACCCTAGCAGCGGCTATCTTCAGAGACAAGCAAGTCTTCTACGGCGACAATCGAAAATCCCTCTTACCGGTGTTGGATACAGTCATGGCACATGATTTTGGATTCGAGTATACCCAAGTTGAGAGCCAACGGGTCATCTTCGAGGATGACAATTGCGACAATGCCGAAGGTGAGGTCTTTTTTGCATGATCGGTCTATTTTCATCTGATACAAAGATAAACAGCAAGGCCGTGAGGAGTACTTTCCGGAGGATTTGGAACAATGGATCTTTAGTTAACATGTGCGAGGTTGATATGAATACCTTCCTGTTTAGCTTTCCGACCAAGCAAGCCTAGATAGAGTTGCTTCGGGAGGCCCATGGGTGTTTAACGGGAAATTGTTATTTCTAAAATCGTGGTTCCTGGGTGAGCCTACGAAGGATGTGAATTTTACTAAGGTTGATGTGTGGATCCAGGTCCATAACTTACCACTACATCTAGTAAGGGAAGAATATGGATGTCGAGCAGTATCTTCGATTGGTAAAATCCTCGATTCAGACCACAGAATTGAGAGCGAAGAAGGTGTTAATTATTTTCGGGTAAGGGAAAGTATACCAGTTATGGCTCCAATCCCACGTGGAGTGCATATTGTGGCAAAAGGGAAGGAACACTGGGTCGATTTCAAGTAAGAAAGAGTCCCTTATGTATGCAACTGGTGTGGTAGAATCACTCATGAGAGTAAAGATTGTGAGATGGACAAATTCAAGATGGCAGGATATGGGGATTCGCTATTAGCTCATCCATCTAAAAGACGTTTTGAAGGAGGCAGGGAAGACCCGATGGAGCATAAAGAAGACACCCCGCAGAACAACGAAGCCCAGAACCAAGAGCAGAGCGCTCAGATCACTGGGCAAGAGATGGTCCCTCGTGGAGATACAAGTGATACACCCATGTCAGTGGTTGTACCAGTGCAAAGTGAACCAAATAAAAAGGGGGAGGAGAAGGGTGAAAACACAAAGCAGACATTTGGTGGTAGTACATCAAACCACCCCCCAAGTCAAGGTAAACAAACCCATGTCGTTTCGGGGGTCTCAAAGAGAGATGGATCCGGGATCTGATAAAGAGCATTTAAATGCACTACAGGGGCATTCGGTTCGAAACAACCTGGAATCTCAGGCTCGAGCTAAGGGTCGACTTCAAATCACGGAAGGAATAGGTTTTGAAGATAGTGATGCTAAGAAGAAGGGATCAACCACACAATTCACGCCACCGCCATCAAAAACTTCTGAAACCGAGCCAGGAAAGAAGCCGAGGAGATTCAAGTTTACAGACGGAGGGGTAATGATAGACGATAATAATAAAGGTGGTGACGATGATGGCATGGAAGAGGAACAAATACCTAATGATCTGGCGCCAATCCCAATGATCGTCCTAAGCTGGAACGTGCGGGGTCTCAGGAATCCCTGCACGTTCCTAACTCTTCGCGACGAAGTGAAGAGTGCGGGTCCTGATGTGGTCTTCTTGATGGAGACCAGGTTACAAGTACAAGACATGGACAGAGTAAGAAGAGATTAAACTTTTCAAACGGTCTGCATTTTCCGAGTGAGGGTCATAGTGGCGGCTTATCGCTCATGTGTTCAGATCAAGTAAAAGTGCAGATCTGGAATTACTCAAAGTACCATATTAGTGGATGGATTTGCAATAACGAGGGAAGGGAATGGTTACTGACGGGTTTCTATGGCGAACCCGCATTAGAGAAAAGGAATCAATCTTGGAGCATGCTTGAAGGACAGTACCCAGGATCATCTATGCCATGGGTGGTCGTGGGCGATTTTAATTCAATAATTTTTAGTTTAGAGAAGCTGGTAGGTAAAGCAGTTAATTACAGTCATATTTAACCCTTTATAAATACAATTGATAATTGTGAACTGCGTGATTTGGATTTCGTGGGAGCAAAATTTACTTGGTCAAACAAGCATGAAGATGGTACGTTAATTCGTGAAAGACTTGATAGAGACCTAGCTACTGATGCATGGAGAGATAAATTTCCGGCCACAATGGTGTATCACAGAGGCTTAGCGATCTCGGATCACCAAGCGCTATTAGTGAATATGAAAGGCTCTATGTCACGAAGTCAAAGAAGGAATAGAAGGTTTCTCTATGAAGCAGCATGGGTGCAACATAGCCAATACCAATTAGTGGTAAAGAAGAGCTGGGAGGAAGCTGGTAGTGTAAGGGAAAAGCTAACAGGTACAAGTGGCAGGTTGAAACAATGGGAGAAATTTGAATTCGGTAACGTTAAACACTAAATCAAAATTCTCAAGGATAAAATTCATATCCTTTATCAACAACATAGAACTCGGAACGGGTCAGCATAAGTAAACAAGACACAGCTCGAGTTAAACAAGCTGTAAAATGCGGAAGAAACATTGTGGAGACAGCGTAGTAGGGCGCTGTGGCTCCATCAAGGTGATCGAAACACTAGTTTTTTTTCATAAAAAAGCATCTAATAGAAGAGTCCGAAATTTTATTGGTGGAATCAAGGACAGCAGCGGCAATTGGGTGGAAGATGCAGACAGTGTTCAACAGTGTTTTGTGGATCACTTTGGTGCGATCTTCTCCTCTAACCAACCTAGTGACGCTAGCATGAATAAAATTTTTCAGAATGTCCCAAAACTTTGTACGCAGAACGATTATGACCGTCTCGAAGAACCATACTCTGCCGAAGAAATATGGCAAGCCTTAAAGGACATGAACCTGCTGAAGGCCCCAGGGGTGGATGGGTATCCAGCATTGTTCTACCAAACACATTGGGGAACAATTGGTCATGAGGTAGCGTCTGAATGCCTTAATATTTTAAATGGTGATAAGGAGCTGGACGAGTTTAATGAAACTTTAATTTCTTTAATCCCAAAGATCAAACAACCAGTAAGCCCGGTGGATTTTCGACCGATAAGCTTATGCACAGTGATCTACAAGATTATAGTAAAAGCAGTAGCCAATAGACTCAAACAGATCCTACCTAAGGTGATAGGGGAAACCCAAAGTGCTTTTGTGCCAAATCGTCAGATTAATGACAATATTCTAGCAGCTTTTGAGCTAATTCATACAATGAAGACTCGGGTTACAGGAAAGAAAGACTATGTGGCTTTGAAAGTAGATATGTCAAAAGCTTATGACCACGTAGAGTGGAGCTTCCTACTAGCTACAATGTGACGTATGGGAATGGGTCTAAAGTTTTGTACAGTTGTTGAAAAGTGTATTAGCTCAGTTCGCTTTTCTTTTATCCTCAACGGGGAGGTAAAAGGAAGAGTTGTACCTGAGAGGGGGCTTCGGAAAGGTTGCCCCCTATCGCCTTATCTGTTCCTTTTATGAAGTGAAGGATTGTCCCGAACTATTGAGGCAGCAGTTGCAGCAAAGAACCTGGCCGAGGTTCGAGCATCACGAGGGGGTCCTATGGTATCTCATATATCTTTTGCTGACGACAGTATTTTTTTCACAGGTGCAGACACTAGAAATATTACAGGCCTCCTACAAATTATTACAGAATATGAAGAAGCATCGGGACAAAAAATTAATTTAAAAAAATCTGCAGCAGTTTTCTCTACAAACATAAAGGTGGAAGATAGAGCAGCCCTTAGTGCACTTTGCGGAGTCCCTGAAGCAAATCAGCACGACAGATATCTTGGCCTACCTACCACAATTGGAAAGAACAAAAGTATCACGTTCAACTTCTTGCAAGACAGAATCCAACAAAATACGAAAGGATGGAAGGAAAAGCATCTCTCACCGGCAGGTAAAGAAATTCTACTAAAAGCAGTGATCCAAGCTATCCCCAATTTTTCAATGAGTTGCTTCATGTTGCCAAATGGGTCCTTCCCGAGAATCGAACAAGCAATGAGAAAGTTTTTGTGGAATCATTCAGATAAACGGAGTATCAGCTGGGTTGCGTGGGAAAAACTTAAAAATACAAAAATTCAAGGCGGACTGGGCTTCAAAGACATTCTAGACTTCATCAAAGCTTTGCTTGCAAAACAATGTTGGCGTCTTATCACAAATCCAACGAGTCTTGTGGCCAGAATTATTGAGAATAAATATCAAAGATGTAAAATGCTGGTGGATGCTGACAAGGGAAGAAACCCTTCCTACGCGTGGAGAAGCTTAACGGAAGGATTAAAAGTGCTAAAGAAGGGCCTTGTAAACAAATAGGAGATGGATCAAATACACGTATCTTTACTAAACCGTGGATCCCTAGAGATGGGACGTTCAAATTGATTTCAGACACCACAGACGGACAAAATCCATTGGTGCAGCACATCATAGATCAAGCTGGATTAAGATGGGACAGAAGCAAGATGGAGAAATTGAACATGTTACAGACTGATATAAAAGACATCCTCAGAATCCAACTGCGTGCAAATGCTGGACCTGATAAATGGACATGGCACTGGACAAGTTCAGGTAAATATACGGTCAAAAGTGGTTACGAGATTGCCAGAATTGCCACAAACAACGAAAATGAGCACAATACAAGCAGTACTCAAGAACAAAAGTGGCTCGCCAACATGTGGAAGCTCAAAGTCCCAAGAAAGTTTCTCTTTCTGGTCTGGAAAATAAGCAATAATTCAATCCCAACAGTGGATAATCTAGCTAAAAGAAATATCCCTGTCAACCCCATATGCAAGGTCTGCTCTCAAGAGAGAGAGAACTCGTCATTTAGTTCTTCATTGTTCTACTGCAAGAACTTTTTGGAAAAAATTTATAGGGAACAGAATTCAATTACCGATGGGAGAAGGGTGGATCCGGCGATTCTTCTAAAGATGCTCAACTCTGGACCAAATTCAAGTTAGTGTGGGGCTCTGGAGTATATGGATCAACCGAAACAAGACGATCTTCGAAGGTAAGAGCCCACCAATGGATACCTTGGTGGCCTCAGCAGTAAGTTATTGGAACAGCATCATCGGCGAAGACCAAGATCCAAGTTCACACCCTCTGAATCCTCCAGATCCAATGACTCTACGCCAAAACGAAGGTTTCACCGCTGAATTTGACGGTGCCTGGTCTTATACGCGAAGAATAGCCGGAACTGGAGCCCTAATTTTGAACCCATCGGGAGAAGTAATTGCAGCAAAGCCAGACATATGAGATGGGGAAACAGTGCTTCCGAAGTTGAAGCGCATGCAGCAGTTCAAGCAATGGAGATGACCTCTTTAGGCCTTACATAAATCACAATAAAGGGAGATGCTCAGATCCTCATTGAAATTCTGCAAGACCACCAAGATCAGGAAGAACACAGACCCATAGTTCAAGATCTGCTGACAAGAGCGACCGAAGCTAGAAGAAGAATGAAGATCAAATGGAGTTTTATGGGGAGAGAGAGGAACCGACAAGCTCACTGGCTCTCGCAGCGTGGAATGAAGATAGATGGAGTGGAAAAGTGGGAAATGAACCGTATAGCTTGGGAAAGGGACGGGTTTTAATTGAGCTTTGTTTAGTCTTCCCAATGTTTTATTCCCTCTTTTTCAATAAATCTTTTACTCTCAAAAAAAAATATGAAGATGGTAAGGATGTCTATTCATTTTGTCGAAGAACGAATACAGAAACTTATAGAATTTTCGTAACTAAACTGGATAAGTCCATCTTTATGCTTGTTGCATTCTAGTCCCAAAGGAGTAATTATTGCTTGCTCCAAGAGCAAATATGACGTGGTGCTCTAATCAATACATCACAGGACACGTCAGGAACATGTATGAATCCACTTTCTTTTGTCTGCCACTCATTCTCTTTCTTTCTTGACGTGTCATGTGCTGTATTGATTAGAACACCACGTGTATTTGTTCTTAGAGGAAACAAAAATTTCTCGTCCCAAAGACTTTGGTATACAGGTTTGAATTAGAGAATCACGTTAACCTCTGTCCTTTGTTGATAATCGTCGAGAATCACAAGTTTTTTTCTTTTCGAGAAGGTCGAGATTCACGAGTTTGGTGGCGTCGCATCAGCAACCAACTGTATCAATTTACAAGAATGAAAATGACCTTCCATCTACCCTATTTTAAATGTTGTGGGTGCGGGAGGAAATAAAGCGACAGCTAGTGATGATGAAGGAACTTCTTCTGACGCAAGTAATGTATTTTAATTAAAAAAAAAATTATGGCATTTTTCACATTTTTCCATTGTTTTAGTTTTCCGAAACTAATTTCTATAAATTATATCTGTATTTCAGGATTTCCACAGCATTTTAGTGATTTAAAAAAAGAAATTGCACAACTATGGAAAAAAAAAAGTGCGCATCTAAATGAGAACAATTGTACCTTATTTTGACCTAGCTCTTGCCTTGGGTTGAATCCTTTCCCAAAGTGAATGAGGAAGGTCATTCGGATGGTCAATGGATTATAGTACGCGATAAAAATAGAAAGACTACATTTTCTGGATAGTGGGAGTACATACTATTCCCTTATGAAAAACCATCTACGCTCAACAAATAAATAACATGTGGTACTGCACAACAATCTTTGTTAAAATAGAAAGTCACTTAACACTCCTCAAGTCCTTAGGTTGTTATTATTATTATTATTATTATTATTATTATTATTATTATTATTATTATTATTATTATTATTATTATTATTATTATTGATGTGAGAACCCCGAACCGTTACTCTTCAGATGTGGAGTGACAAAATCTCCGCTCCAGCACAATAGTTTGCCAACAATACTAGAAAGGTAAAACTAACATAAGCAAACCCGAACTGACATTCTTGCATTTGAGGAGACCAATATGTTACTGCATATGTTGTAATTCTTGGTACGTGTTTCACAGTTTAACGCAATTAGAAGAAACACGCTAAACTAAAATACCAAATTCGTGTTACCTAAAGCCATATAGGTTTTTCATTGTCAGTTTCTCTCAATAAACCCTCTCTTTTTTTCTTTTTTTTTTTCTCCGAACGACTTCATGGAATGTCCATCCATATAACAAAATTAGAACAGTGCGGATTCTCATGTTTATAAAATGGCTTTTTGTCCACAAAGTCAAATCAATTTAAACTTTTGATGCAAAGTACATACGGAAGCTTTTTTGAAAAAGAATGGGAGAGAGGGGGAATGTATACCATAAAATCATATTTTCAATTATATTTTCAATATTTTTTCCAGTCCCACATGAAAGTTGGAGTTTGGGATAATACAAATTTAATTAATACATCTCGATTAACTTTAACATATCTTTTAATAATAATTACTACTCTTTTTACTTTTTCACATTTTTTACTTCTTGAAAACATTACAATATTGTGATTCAACAAAAAAGCAAAGTGAACAAACATTATAGGGTCCATCTTTATAACAACTAGGAAAATTTTTAATTTTTTTTTCGGAAAAGAAAGCTTTCATTTCATCAAGAAATTAGTACAAAGAGGAGGAGCAACCTTCCAACCTAACAGAACTCCTGGTTAAATCATGAGCCAGAGAGTTAAATTCTCTAGGAGTAAAAAGGAAATTAACAACATCAAAATGGGGAATCAAATGATCACAATCTTCAAGAATTGTAGGCTCTAGAAGAAGGGGGGCCATTAATCTGCTTCACAATACCTTCACAATCAGAAAAAATGTTGACAGCTTTCCATTCCCTGTTTAAACACCATAGAAGAGCTGATCTAATGGCCCAGGCTTCCAAAACAGATGGATTAGTCACACCTTCAATACGTTCACAAACACTGTCAAAATGAATTCCATCTGCCTTCAAACAAATTGCAGCAATACTACCTTTCTTACCAATAGAATTCGTAGCTCCATCAACAAAAATATTGAATTCTTCCGAAAGAGCTGGAGGAGAAGATCTTTTCTTTAAAGCAGCAGCTTCCTTGCTCATTCGAGAATCATTAGACACCCAGAATGCAGATAAAAGAGCTCACAGCTCTAGAGCACACCTGATCTGGCCTCCATTTCACCTTGTTTAAAATCCAATCATTTCTGAACTTCCAAATTCCCCAGCAAATACTCAAAAACAGTGCTAGGAACCAGTTCTTGTCTGGAGAAGAGCTTGCAATATCAATGACTTGATTCCACCATTCCTGACAGTGAGAAGCCTCCATGTTAATAGGACTTAATCTAAAAGGAGAGCAAAGCCAAATCTCCTTCATAACACTGCATTCTTTGAGAAGATGCAGCATGCTTTCAATTCCATTTCCACATAAATTACAAATATCATCAACCATAACTGCTTTTTTATTAAGAGCAGACAGAGAAGACATAGCTCCAGAGAGACATTTCCAAAAGAAATGTTTAATTTTAGGCTGAATTTTTACCTTCCACAACACTTTCCAAAAAGGTCCAGAACTAGAAGAAGACAATTCAGAAACATTACCAAACTCGAGGAATTTATAAATGGAGTTGACCTTGAGATTACCATTAGAAGAGTAGCCCCAGACAAGTTTGTCTTTGCAATTAGAACTTCCCACTGGCAAAGAGAGAATCAAATCTGCCTCTTCTTCTGAAAAGATACCATAAATAAGATCAACATTCCATTTTGTTTGGTCATGAATAATAAGATCACTCACAAAAGTGATTCTGCTGTCAGGAGGCCTAGCAGATGAAACAAAGTAATCATGCTCTCTGGGGATCCAAGGATCATCCCAGATTCTAACGGAAGAGCCATTTCCAACTCTCCATTTACAGCCATTCTTGATAACTTTTAACCCTTCTATAAGGCTTCTCCACACCCAAGAACAACCTTGAGAAGGAGTGGCATGCCAAAAAGAAGAATTGGGAAAGTACATCCCTTTGAAAACAGCCTTGAAAAGGGAATTGCAGTCATTCAGAAGCTTCCAAGATTGCTTATAAATGAGGGCTAAATTCAAATTAAATAAATTTTTGAAATCAAGACCCCCAACTTCCTTCAATTTTCATAGATACCCCCAACTTTTCTAGTGAATTTTCCTTTGCTTCTGGTTATGAGAACCCAACCAGAATCTAGCCATAATTTGTGACAGTTCCTGGCATAATTTTCTAGGGAGCAAGAAACTTGACATAGCAAAGTTGGGAAGAGTAGAAAGCACTGACTTCAAATAAACTTCTTTGCTGTTGGGCTGAGCAAATTAGAGCTCCAACCTGAAAGTTTGGATTGAAATTTCTCCTTGAGAAACTTCAATGTACTAGTCTTTGATCTGCCAATAAGAGCAGGGAGACCCAAATAAGACCCCTCTTTGAAATCTTTAGAAATCCCCATATAATAACTGATGAAGTTTTTTAGCAAAGCTTTTGTGTTTGGGCTGAAACATATTTGAGACTTATCTCTGTTCACTGCCAGCCCAGAGGCACTCTCATAGGTTTTCAACAGAGCATTAACAGTAGAAGCATCTGTCATTGTAGCTTTGCAAAATATAATGGAATCATCCGAAAAGAGTATATGGCTAATGCAAGGGCTACTCCTTGCAATTTTGACCCCAGATAACCAGCCTTGAAGTTCAAAATGTCTCAACAAAGAAGAGAACCCCTCAGCACAAATAACAAAGAGGAGAGGAGAGAGGGGGTCCCCCTGCCTCAACCCCCTGGAGGGAATGATAAATTCAGAAAGCTCATTGTTGATAACAATCTTATATGAAACATTTCTGACACAAGTCATAACCCAGTTAGTCAATTTATCACAAAATCCCAATTTAGAGAGCATACCTTCAAAATAAGACCAACTAACTCTGTCAGAAGCCTTAAGCATATCAAGCTTAATGGCCATCACCCCATTGCCCTGCCTCTTCTTCATCAGATAGTGCATGATTTCTTGAGCAATCATAATATTATCTGCAATAATTATTCCCTTCACAAAGCCTGACTGATTAAGGGAAATCACCTTGTCCAAAATAACACTAAGTCTAGCAGCAAGACATTTGGACAAAATTTTGTAAAGAACCGTGCATAAACTGATAGGCCTGTAGTCTTTAACATGCAACGGATTCTGAATTTTTGGAATCAAACAGATGTGAGTTTGATTGATGCTTTTCAACATTTTACCAGACTTGAAGAAGTTCTTTATGGCTTTGCAAATGTCAGCTCCAACACTATCCCAATAAGTTTGAAAAAAAATTTCCGTAAAGCCATCAAACCCTGGGGACTTATCTGGATTGATGTCAAAATAGGCATCCTTGATTTCTTCATTAGTAAACTCCTGAGTTAAAAATTTGTTCATGCTCTTGGTGACTTTCTTTTCCACAGTAGCAAGAACACGAGTTGCATCTCTAACAGCTTCTTCAGAATAAAGCTTTTTGAAAAAGGACATAAAGTGATGATGAATGTCCTCTTTACTATTGCTCCAAGAACCCTCACTATTGGTAACACCTGGGATCAAACTTATTCTCCTTTTTTGTTTTACCAATGAGTGAAAATATTTAGTGTTTTTGTCTCCAGCTTGCAGCCAGCTAACCCTTGCTTTTTCTTTCCACAAAGCTTCCTCTTCCATCCATAAAGATTCAAGAGCTGATTTAATCAAGAAGAGTTCTTCTATGTTTGCATTTTCTCCATCTTCTGTGATCTTTTTAGCTGCATCCTCTTTTTCTCTAATTTTTCTGGTAAGGCCTCTGTCATTGGCCCTACCCCACTTCTTCAATTTTAGCCTGCACAGCTTCAATTTTGAAACAACAGAGAACATTGGATTGCCTTCAATTTCTGAGTTCCAGACCCTGGCAATAATTTCTTTGACTTCTGGAATTTTACACCACCTTGGGTCAAATCTGAAAATTGGAGGGGACTTTGAGACACTAAGATGATTAGTGTCAAGCAACAAAACGCAATGATCAGATCCTGAGGCTGCAATGTGATGAATAGAAGCATTGGACCACAGATGAAGCCAACCAACAGTAGCTACCCCTCTATCAAGTCTTTCTTCAATATTAAAAGAACTCATTCCTCTGCTCCACCAAGTAAAAGGATAGCCATGATAGCCAAGATCAATGAAGCTATTATGTTTCAAGAAGTTAAGCAGGGGGGGAGCAAGAATTCATTGATCTTATGTTACCACATCTCTTTTCACTTGGGTGAATAATGTCATTGAAATCTCCCAGAATACAAACCTTGTTAGAGCAATTAGCCAGATAGTTAGAAATGTAACTCAACTGAGAGATCCTAACATTGTCATCTGGACAAAGATAGACAAAAATCAAATTCCAATCATCATGCTTTTCTGAATCAAGATTTACATGAAGGAAGAAGTTGCAATATTTAACAAGTTTCAGCTTAACCTCCTCCTTCCACAAAACTCCCAACCCTCCTGACTTACCCAGAGCATCAACCCAAAAGCAATTTGGAAACTTTCTACTTCGGTAATTTTTGTTAAGAAAACCAGTCTTCTCTTCGTCTCACTGAAGAACCAGACATCTGGATCATAAGAGATGGAGGTTCTCTTAAACTGTTGAATTGTCAGGGCTCTACCAGCACCCTGACAATTCCAAGCTTAAAGCTTCATTGGGGTAGTTGGGACCAGTTAGGGCTGGTTTCCTCCACCCGATCAACAATTGAAGGAGCATCAACAAAAGCATTTTTCAATTTCTTACCATCTGGGTTCAAATCGAGGGCCGCATCAACCTCCATCCAGTCCTCCTCTCTTCTCTTTAAACCTTTCCTTTCCGATGAGTGCTGAAGCAAAGAGATTCCCTGACGATCCCTGGCTTGCCTCTTCCATCTCCGAAGAGCTTTCTGTTTATCTTCACTCTTACGCCCTCCTTCAATTAGGGTTTATGAATCTTCTCCTTCACCCCCAATTTGATTCTGAGCTGTTTTATTGCGTGAAAAGACTGTCCTACCCTCAGGTAAGTTATCGCTGACTTTTAGAACATATTGACTTTCACTGGGCTTCTCAATAGCAACAATGGGCTCTTTTGAGCTGCCGCCTTTGTCCCCCTCAGTAGCAGGCCTGCTAACTTGGCCCAATAAATTAGTGTTATCATCCGATCCAATCTGGGTGACTGAACCGTCAGCCTCTCTTCCCGCCATTTTACTTTCTTCCCCATTTTTCAAAAATCTTGCACTGCATTACAGCACGCCTCTGCCTCTTTCCCCATGTCTGCAATAAATAAATTATTAACCCCTTCTTTCTTTTCCGAGGAGTCTCCACTAGAAACAGATGCAAATTCCATGAGACTCTTCATCTTCCCCTTCTCCGGCGACAATCCTGAATCCGGCGACGGAGCTCGAGCAGCTGGATTTGACCGATGAGCTGCTAATAGCTTAGGATCAGAAATCTTCTTCACAAGAGATTTTGGGAAGACTAGAACTTGATTAACCATTGCTGAATTTGAAGAGAAACCATCATCACCTTCTTCATGACTTTGATCTCCACTCCATAAATCCATCGGATGAGACTCCCTAAGCTTCTTAACATCAAATGAAGAAGTTTTTCCCCCCTTTCCTTATTTGCAAGTTTCTTCGTTATGATCAATCGTACCACATTTTTCACATAGACTTGGAAGTCTTTCATACTTGAATTCCACCTTGGTGACACTCTCCTCCTGAAGCTTGAGCTTAGCTTCCTTAAGAACTGGTTTGCTAACATCAAGCAAAACCTTTAATCTGACTATTCTTCCCGCTTCTGTGGCTTTTGCACAACTTTTGACTCTAACGTTCCACAAAACTTCTGGCCTATCTTCTTAAAGACCTTATCCGTCATAAAAATACTCGGCAGATGCCACACCTGTACCCAGAAAGGGGTTACAGTGAAGCACACATCGGATATGGAAAGGTCTGGAATCCACTTATGCAGAATAAGCAAGTTATTCTTGAAAAACCAGGGCCTCCCAGCAAGAACCCTCTCAATACTCGTTTCGCTTACAAAGAAGAACTTGTAAAACTTTCCACTCAAATGCTCCACTTTGAACTTTTCCGGCTTCCCCCACACTTCCACCATAGTTTTCTTCAAACCAGTTAGATTAACCGGCTTTTGAGTTACAACATTTCCAACAAGGCTGCAACAGTATTCCGAAACTCTGTCTTCAACTTCCTCGTCACTTAGCTCTATTTCCACCTCTTCTTCCGATTGACTTCCTTCCTCCGATTGAATGTCAACTTGTTTCAGCCCCTCAATGAGCGCTATCTCATCGTTCGTACTCATGGTTTAACCAGAGAACACCAATCCTTGCAAGAGCAAAGAAGTATCACTCGTGATAGAATCACAAGACTCTCTCTCTCTAACTTTCTCTCACTAGAGAAGGCAGAGAACTTAGCACCAATATTTGAGAAAACCACAGTGGTATTTTTTTAATTTTCAAGAGATTGCAATGGCTTTTCTTCCTTGGGTTGAGATTATTATGAGCCCTTAGATGATATCCCATAAATGTTATTTTAAAAAAAAAAAAAAAAAAAATTGCACCAAAAACAAAAAGGCTTTTCTCTCCCTAATTATATTTTGATGGAAAACATGTCTAACTTCTTAAAAGTCACTTGGGAGTTGCATTCTATGAATTGCACAGATGAGACATGGGGTTTAGAGAATTCTTTTTACAAACTATAATTAGAGATTCCAATTGGTTACCATGTATTTATTTTTATTTTTTGAGCTAAATAATTTATTTTAGTTTAATTTGTACTTCTCTTGTACATGGATTGTCCTACATACTTTTATTCGAATTGGCAAATATTAGTTTCTTAAAATTAACTATTAATAAAACTAGGATTGTTGTAATTGAAATGTTTTTAAGCCTTGGACTCTTTTGATCTCAACCATTGGGTTAGCATTATTTGAATAATCTTACGGAAAAATAAAATTTGGGGGGGGGGGGGGGGGAGGGGGGAGGGGGGATCAATAATTATTTCAATAACTTCGATCATTAATACTATCTCCGTCCCGCCATGTTCATTATGTTTTGACTTTTTCATCTATAGTCGGGTCACTTTGACTCAATGGTTTGAACATAAAAGAATTACAATTTTTGGTAATTTTTTCATGGTATTTAGAGTAAAGTTCACTCTAGAAAACCATACAAAAAGTACCAAATTCTTTCATCATTTTGCTAATAAACCCACCAAGACAAAGGGACCCGGCCAATAATGGTAAAAAACAGATTACGACGAATCTGGTGGGTAACGTGCCCTGAGTGCATGGCAAATTTCCTCATAATTCCATATACGAGGAACTAGTAGACATGCGATCTGATTGTGAATATGACCAAGGAATATCATTTTCGAGAATAACCATATTCGTTGAAACAATTGCTTTAGTTGAGGGTTGCGGTTTTTAAAGGGAGTTGATCAATGGATTGGGTATGTTGGGAATTCAATCTAAAGGAACTTTCTGTAAATTGGGGATTTATTTCTACCATATGAAACCTTACCTTGGCAAGTTTATAATAATATAAAGGGTAAAAAACACTTTGATCCCTTCACTTTTGAAGAAAACACAATATACTCCCTCACAAATTAGCAATTCATCAAACACCCCTTATAAGACTAACAGAGTTGAGGGAGACAGAATAGTTGTCGAAAAGTCATTTATACTCTCTTCTATCTCTATTTAACAACAAAATAAATTTCAAAAAAAGAAACTAGCAACAAAATAAGAACACTACAACCAGAGACCACACTAATACCGCCTGCACGCCAGAATCACCACCAAGTTTACAGATCCAAATAAAAATGCACGAATTTAAGTCTAATTACAGATTGTCCAAACATATTGATAACTCTGTTTTCGGAGTTATATTCGGATATGATTCATTACAATTTTGCGTGCGTTCCTGTGCGTTTATGATTGATTTTTTAGAAATTCTTGGAAGTTTGAGCATGATTGAGTGTTTATAAGTAAATGTGTAGTCCGGACGTTTTTCCGCAGGATTTACTCTATATTCGTTGCATGTTGTCTTCTGGTATTTTTCGTGTTCTGGATTTCAAGAACCTTGATCTTGGCGAAGAATTTTGGAGCGGAAGCAAACTTCGGAACGACGGGAAAGCTCAAAGACATGTTCAGGATTAAAGACGTTGAAGGAATAACTTAGGAAGATGAAGGAAAGTTGCACTAGAAACAGTGTTTGTACAAACACTTTTAGTGTCCGCCCGAACATAATACCTTAGCCAAATTCCTGAAGCCAAAAATCTCAAGAAACTCTATATAGAAAATAGGAACATGTTCGTACGAACACCCTTGGAAACCCATCTATTTTGGTGGGGCTTTTTGTAATTAATGAAAGTTAGAGGTGAGAAAAATATGACGGATTTTTATTAGACCTAGGACGCCGTGTTTCTGGATTCATACATGGGTCTTGAAGAAAAAAACGGAGGACAAAGACAAGGGTGGAGACGAAGCGAAGACTCGCCATTGAAGCTTATTGTTTGATTTATTCTTTCCCTCTCTTTATTAATCGTTATGGAGAAAGTCTAGTGTATTGTTATTCTCCTTATGAGTAGCTAAACACTCTTAGCTAGGCATCTCATATGAGATCGTAAAATTTATGTAAACGACGACTTTTCATGAGTTTACTATTTTTAATCTTTTGAACCTTCTTACTCATCTTGGTCTATTGACACGATTAAGAGAAAATTTTCAATCAATGAACGAAGGCTTGTTCTTAGGATGAATCATGCATTAATGTTAGATTTGTCCTAATTCAATTTTCATAGTATAGGCTTAATTCTTAATAGGGATAGAGTAATTAACCGAAACCATTAGTTACACAACAACAATTATGACCTTTATTTACCATTTTTTTGTCAACAGACAGTTTTGTGTAGCTAGTTATATGATTTATATATCTCAATATTTGTGTTTGTCTATGTATGTCTTGTTGTTTTGTCAACATTTTAAATATTTATGTATTTTAGATAAAAAAAATAGTCAAGCATAATATGCGCTAAAGTTTCTCGCCTCGGACAGTAAGATAAGGTGACAATCACTATAATTTAGTGACATACAAGCTTGTCAATTTTTTTTTTTTTTTTTTTTTTTTTGAGGAAAATTTCATTAATCAGCCAAACAGTCAAGTAACCGGTACATGAATATCAAACTCTAGTAAATCTGTCAACCACTCCGGTTGATATTCCCAAAGAGATAAGCTGCTCGTGTCGCTTCCTTGCTTCGCCACGTGGTCGGCTGGGCGGTTTAATGCGCGTGAAACGGCTTTTGCATTGACTAGATCCATCTCCCGAAGCATTTCTCGAATGGTCTCCATAGCTTCACCAGCATTCGAGAAATCCATCCAACTCTCCCCATTGATGATTCTTGATATCTGCCTCGTCGCCGTCGTAGAGTCTCCCTCCAGAATTACTCGCCGGAGATTCTTTGATATGGCTATCTTCAACCCAAGGCTTGCTGCCTTTATCTCTGCTTCCCTTGCTGTTTCACACCGCTTGAGGTCCTGAGATCCAGCCATCACAAATGCTCCTCTATCGTCCCTGATCACAAAGCCTGCTCTCGCCGCCTTGGTGGTCGGGTTCCAAGCTCCGTCGTAGTTAATTTTCATCATCCCCTCCGGTGGCTTCTCCCATTTCTCTGCCTCGGACGCCCCGGTTTCAGGTATTAATTTCTTCTCTCTCTTGTGAACTTCCTCTAATTCTTCAAATCTAGTATAGACCTCTGCTGGTAGAGATTGGAGATCTGGTCGATTTCCTTGGTATATGGCTTTGTTTCGTTCTAACCATATAGCCCAGAGGATGAGGCAGAAAATGGTTTGGTGGTTCTGATCTGTATCACAAAACTGGTCTTCTACCCAGTTACTGAATTTACTTGATGTCATGTTACTAGCAAAAGCTTTCCCCATCATGCTTTCCCAGATCTTCTTTGTTTCTTTGCATCCTTGGTAGATGTGGTTGCTCGAATCTTCAAATTTGTTGCAGAAAGGGCACGGCTTATTAACATCGATTCCCCTCTTTTTCAGGTTTTTCGAGGTTGCTATACTGTCGTTGCTCGATCTCCAAACAAAATGTTTGATTTTTGAAGGAATCTTGAGTTTCCAGACATTGGAGATGAGGCAGGCCTTCTGTTCAGATGTTCTTTCAATGCTTGTAAGCTTCTTCTCCATTTCTCTGTTGTAACCTGATTTTACTCTATAGATACCGTCGTCTTCAAAGTGCCAAACAAGTCGATCTCTTCTCTTCTTTTCTGGTAATTGGATCTCTAAAACATCTGTTCTATCCCACAGTTTGATAAGCTGGTTGATTTTTGATTCATCCCACTCATTGATGTCTTGTTTTAACAGGTCACACACTCTCAAATTTTCCGTTTCTGGAGTTTTCGTGATCAGAGAGAAAGATGTACCTCGAGGGATCCATTTATCATGAATCCGTATCGAGCGTCCGTCCCCCACCTTCCACCTAAGGCCTTCCTCAAGAAGCTTCCTCCCCTGCAAAATACTCCTCCATGCAAAGGAGGGATTGTGACCCAGTTTAGCTTCGGAGAAGGACTCATTGGCGAAGTATTTGGCACGGAGTACCCTTGACAAAATTGAATCTGGTTGTTGGATTATCCGCCAACTTTGTTTTGCAAGCATAGCGTTGTTGAAGGCCTCGAAATCCCTAAAAGCTAAGCCTCCCTCTCTCTTTTGCTTTTGGACTTTGTTCCAACTTACCCATGGAATACCTCTATCTTGACCAGTTTTACTCCACCAAAATTGCCTAATGATCTTTTCCATTCTATCACAGATCCCATCTGGAAGTTTGAAGCACGACATGGCGTAAGTTGGGATTGCCTCTGCTATTGTACGAATCAAGATCTCTTTGCCGCCAGGGGTTAGTGTCCTCTCCTTCCATCCCTTCAATATGTTTGATAGCTTTTCTAAAAGATTATTAAACGAGATGGACTTATTCCTCCCCATTGTTGTAGGGAGGCCCAAATACTTGTCGTACCGTTCCACTTCGTTCATACCACACATCTCCAGGACCTGCTTTTTCGCTGCTGCCGTGACATTTGACGAGAAAACGATGGCTGACTTGTCCGTGTTGATTTTCTGGCCCGACGCGGCACTATAAACTTGTATTATTTGTAGTAGTGTGGCTAGGTCTTTAGTTGATGCCTGTACAAAAAACAAACTATCATCAGCAAAAAAGAGGTGGGACACCGGAGGCCCACCTCGAGACGCTGTAACTAAGGCGAGTTCTCCCCTTCCAACCGCCGCAGTAACAGCTCTTGACAACACCTCACTACACAAGAGGAAGAGGTACGGGGACAACGGACACCCCTGCCTCAGTCCTCGCTCGGGTATAACACACCCCGTAATTTCACCATTTCGAACAAAGGCAAATCGAACCGTACTTATACAATTCATAACTTGGTCCGTGAAGTTAGGCCCAAACCCTAGCTGTAGTAGCGTCTCCTTAACAAACTGCCACTCCACCCTATCGTACGCCTTACTCATGTCAACCTTCATAGCTAGATAGCCCACCTTCCCTTTCTTCCTTGTTTTGAGCGAATGAATTACCTCAAAAGCCGTCAGGATGTTGTCCGAAATCAGGCGTCCAGGGACAAACGCGCTTTGATTTTCGCTAATGACCTTAGGAAGAATTTTCTTGAGCCTATTTGCAATGGCCTAAGACACGATTTTGTAGATAATTGTGCATAGGCTGATAGGCCGGAAGTCCCCTGGTCTTCTCGGCTGTTTAATCTTTGGAATTAAAACGATTAAAGTTTCATTATACTCGGCTAGGCTCATACCTTGGCTTAGCACGGCTAGGCACGCCGCGGTGACTCCTCCTCCTACTATTTTCCAGTACCGTTGAAAGAAGCCGGCGTTGAAGCCGTCAATGCCCGGGGCTTTATCCGGGGCCATCATAAATAGTGCCTCGTGTATTTCCTTAGCCGTGTATTCGATTTCCATAGCTTCCCTTTCCTCCTGATTAATACTCAGCTCAACGTCTGCTAGTGCGGTCTCAATTTCCGCTGTACTCGGCCTATCTGATCTGAATAAGTTGGTGAAATGTTCTTCCAGGACTCTGGCTATGTCCTCTCCGTGACTGACCCATCTGCCCTCACCATCTTCTATCCCCAGTATCGAGTTTTTAGTCCGACGGTTTGTGGCTCTTTGGTGAAAAAACCGGGTGTTTCTATCCCCGTATTTAAGCCAATCTATCCGGGACCGCTGTCTCCACATCATCTCTTCTGCTCTTAGCAGTTCGTTGTACTTCTTTTCAACCAATTTCCTCCTCCTTCTGCTATGATCCGATATCGGTTGATTACCGATTTGTTCCAGTTCCCGGATGCAATTTTCGGTCTGTCTCTTGACAGAACCGAAGACGTTCCTGTCCCAGTTTTTGCACTCGGCTCCAAGAGCATTGAGCCGATTATGGAGGGTTATCCCCCGTGTCATCTCCCAGGTTTTCTTGATAAATTCTTCAAAACCTTCGTGGCGTTGCCACATCTTCTCGAATTGGGACCGTCGATGCCCACTCGGTCTCAGCTTCTCATACCACTGGACCAATAATGGGCTGTGATCAGAGTTTGGCCACACCAAGTTTGTGACTCGTGCTCCTCTATGCATGTCCCTCCACCTCAACGTTGCGACTGCCCTATCAAGACGCTCGCGAATATTCTCCCCAACCCTGTTATTATTCCATGTAAAGGTGCCACCCTGATATCCCAGATCTTGTAATTCCAATTCACTAAGAACCTCTTTGAAATCCGCAACTTGGCCAAAATTTACTTCTCTGCCGCCTACCTTTTCGTCGCTTGACACTATGGCATTAAAATCCCCAACCACTAGCCAAGCCCCGTCCGGTAGATTGCGCACCCGTCTAAGAAGTTCCCAAGAGTGCCGCCGCTCCTCCCTTGCCGGATTCCCGTAAAACCCGGTAAAGTTCCATATTCGACCATCTTCTTCTTCCACTACTGCATCGATGTGATGTATAGTAGACGTCCGTATAGTAACCGTGAGGGGGGATTTCCAAAACAGCCCCAATCCCCCTCTCGTTCCTTCCGGGTCTACAGAGAAACTCTTTGCACACCCGGCTTTTTTGCATACCTCCCCCATTATATCTCGTTTAACCTTGGTTTCCATCAGAAAAACCAAGTCGGGATCTTTGCGCTTCACGAGATCGCAAAGCGCTAGGACCGTGCTAGGGTTCCCAAGCCCACGCACGTTCCAACTGAGGAGACTCATTGTGCCTGGCGGGGCTGCTTAGCAGCCTCCGCCAATTTTGCACCTAGAGTTTTTGAGGCACTCACCGCCCGATTACCCGAAACCTCCTGTGTATCTTCACCTTCTTTCCTTGCCCTTATTGCTCCTAAATATCTCCTCTCCATTTCAAGCTGTTTATTCTTCTTTGCCGCTTCTTGTACCTGTTGTGATGCGGGGCTCAAATCTGGGGCTGTCTTCCTTTTTGGTGATGGTGGGCGTGCAGCATTCTCCCCTTCCTTATGTCCCCCTCCGTTCGGTTTGGTTCGCGGCCCCACAATCTTCTGTCCCTGTTGTTTTGACCCCTCTCCCGCCTGCTGTTGTCTCGCAGCCGGCTCGCTTACCCCTACTGCCCCGTCGGTTCTTATGGAGGGGGGCTCCATCCCTGGTCCCCCCTGTGTGGCAGTCTCCGCACCCATTGGTCCACCGTCTTCCGTCATGGGTTCTGCCAAGTTCTGATTGAGATCAAAGGTCCCCATTCCTTCATCGGGCTTTTCCTTGGCTGCCTCCTTTTCGGGTTCTTTCCGGACCGAACTCTTGACCGGGTTCGTTCTTCCTCTTCTGGGAGGTTGGAAAAGCATCCAATCTCCGTAACCGGGTTCATCTTCGTGGTCCGCCCCCACCTCATGTTGGTCACAATTGCTGCTATGATGATCCAAGTACCCACACCACTTACACAAGTCTGGGATTCGTTCGTACTTGAAATCCAGCCATTCTCGTTGCTTCTTGAAATTCGCGTAAACCCCCCGGGGAAGGGGTTCAAACAGAGGCATCCGTACCCGAACCCTAACGTAATTTTCCAGCCCTTCATTATCAATTCTGGGGTCGGATTCCAATATTTCTCCGATGTTGCTAACCGCCTTCCGCCCTGCCTCCTCCGTAGTTAGGTGCACCGGAAGATTATGCACTTGCACCCAAACGTCCATAGTTTCGAACTTTGGGTTCACAGTTTCTTCCCCTAGCGCCCATGGCTTCAACATGAGGATTGACCCTTCAAAGACCCATGGTCCTCCCGAGGCTATCCGATCCCTTAGAGATTTGTTTGGAAACTTCAGCAAGAACGTATTCCGGCTAACATAGTAAAAGTTTACCTGATCGCCTTTCGTCCAAACCCTTCGCAGAAAGGCTTTTGCAGACTTAGGGTTTACTTCGTCCCCTTTGAGGAATCTCGCTATTAGGCACCAATCAAATCCTTGTTCGGCCCTATCGCAGAACTCATCTTCGAACTCGACTTCCGCTGTCTCCTTCGCCGTCAACCGCCGAGACTCGAACGGCGCCGCCTTCGACTTCTCCATGACCTAATTTCGTCTCCAAGAAACTCGGAGAGACTTGAGCAGTACACTTCCAAAGCAAAATTTTCGCTTGTCAATTTCAATTTGGAGGAGAATATATTTATTTTACATACAATATTTCTTGGTGTTTTATTTCTTTGCCTCACAGCCGTCAGTAAAGAAAGTCTGGGCCCTTAATTCTTGGTGTTTGATTTCTTTGTTTCACAGCCGTCAGATAAATCTGGGCCCTTTTTTTTTGAAATAGATAAATCTGGGCCCTTAATTCAAAACAAGTGAATAAGTTTTGGGAAAATACTTTTCCTAAAAAAAGTTTTGAGGAAAGACTAGCGTAGAATCAAATTAAAAAAGCACCAATCTACCTACACGGGGTCACAGCCTAGGGTTTTGATGTATGAGAAAATAGCTTTGGAGTTGTAGTCCTCGGTTACGCCGTTTCTGCAGAGGCGCTCTTGTTCCTCACTTAGCGAATTTGTTCTCGATTTGTAGCTTCTCAAGTAATCAATCTCTAGAACTCGGCGATTTCAGATTATTGATTTCGAAAGACCCATGTATTAATTTGTTTGGTTCATCTCAAATCGTAGTTCGTCTCAGCACTTGGCGGCCCGATTGGAGCACAAGCCGCTTCCTCTTGCATCGTTGCTCATCTCCCCAACGACTTCCGTCGTGTTAGTGTGTCCTAGACAGAGATCCATTATCAGATACGAGTTTCCATCTGATCCCAGAATTTAGAGTTTTGAATTAGGTTTGTTTACGCCCCCTTTCTGTTATGTTTTAGATGTCTCTAAACGTTGCCACCATTCCTTCATATTAACACAATGAATGAACCTTCGTTTCATTTATTTTTTCAATTTAGTTTTTTTTTTAAACAGGGGATGGAACAATAGTACTTGTCCCGATTTCGTACTTGCACCTGTTAAGATCAGGTTAGCCATGTTCTTAGTATGACTGAGGTCCAATTTTTGTTGAAGGGTTTTGTTTGTGTTCATGGAATTTGATTCTTTCTTAGGTTGATGTCTAGGGAAACTGGGTTGTTTCTAATCGAGGGGGTTCATTGAATTGGGCCTCTTCAATTTGTTAACTTTGTTTTTTAATCGAGGGTTCAGTTTGTATTAAATTAGTCAATCGCACATGCATGGGCTGATATGTTTGAATCAATATTCCGGGTAAATGAAAATTGAGGTGAGCCGATATACCAATACTCAAATGACGAAATGGAAGGTTTACAATTGAAGTGTTGTGAACTGTGCTCTCATTATGTAAGATTATTTGGCGGGCTAAAGATAGGGTCTGAGAGAAACGTTTCAAAAATGCTATTACGTGATCAAAAGCAAGCCTATGTTGGATTTTCAAACTTGAGAACTCACTATGCCAAATATTTTCCTGTTTGTGCGGACCCCATAAAGATGTTTGATATATGCCATTAGATGACTTTAAAATGCCTGGCATATTTTGACCTCTAAATCGTCGAAAGTAACTCGACTCTAATCAGGTCGTTCCCTGTTCAATATTTTGCCTCCCAAGAGTTATTTATTGATACTTCCTGATTGAGAATATAGGAATAATTATGATAGGCGGTCTTATGGTGAATATTCACACCCCAGGTAAAAAACTGCCATTGTGCTGAATATACAGTAATTAGGGTCAGCAAATTTTTTTTCTGGTATTTTATTTGAAAGAAAACAACTGATCTCTCGGTTATCTTTCATAATAAAATAAAAATGGGGGGATGAATCGCGGTTCGGTAAATATCTAGGAAAATTGGATGAAAATAAATAAATAAATGGCTTGAAAAGTAGCAGACCTACGCATGCTTGTTGGGAACTGTTATGGAGAATGTTTCAGAAGCTGTGCTAACTTCGGAGATCTTGTATCTTCCCTGGTGCTGTTGAATCGTCAGGATTTCTTAAAGATCGAAACTTGGCCTTGGGAACTCTTTATGGTTAAATTATAGGATTCATTTAATAGCACCCTCATTCTTCAATTTCTATTTCAATTCATCTTGTATTTCTTCTTTAACTTGGGGGTGCTTAGGTTAATTCTGATGATCCTTTGGGGGTGTGAATAGAAAATTCCTTTGACTTGGTGATTGAGATGTCATTCGATCATAGTGGATGGTGTTGTTATTGGGTTTGGAGGACAGTTCAATTGAGGTTGTAGAAATAGCAAACTTGTGATGAATCGTACGGTTTGTTAGTTGTAGGAGAAAATAGACTCATGAACTTTGATATGAGTTATTAACCTCAGTTTAGATGTGGTGCCAGAAAATAGCTGGGGTTATATAAGCGAAAGGGTAGGTATACACATCTACACAGAAGTCTGTCTTAGTTAATAGTTATGATGTAAAAATTTATGGGATTAGATTACAGGTTCTTGTTCTTATTTTTCTCCGTCAGCCCTGAATCAAATTAAAGCCAGATTATAGGTATATTGCATATTGGTTTGGTTGAAAGTGATCAGATCAATAGAGAAATAGGAACGTTAGATTTTCCTGGTTACCATCAATTTTCTCTGGTTACCAGCACTGGTATTGCGACGCCATCAACGTCTTTCTAAATACTGAAGGTTTGTGTGCGATTGGCTATAGGATTTATTTAATAGTTATGATGTAAAATTATGGGTTTCGACTTCAGCTTCTTGTTCTAATTTTTCTCTAACAACCCTTAATCAAAATAAAGCCAGGTTATAGGTAGATTGCGTATTGATTTGGTTGCGTATGAGTTTAGACTCCATCTTTTTGTTCTAACTTTATGACTGGATATTATGCATGGATTTCCTGAATATTGGAGTAATGGAGTACGGTAGTGTTCTGGGCCAGTTCATGCGTCTATGCTCTTTTTATTAAATGACTCTTTAGTGTAGTTTTTGAATCTGCATGAGAGTTTAGTTTTGAAATGTATATGACTCTTTACTTTTGTTTTGAATCTGGACGGATGCGACATAGTGGAAGCAGTAGACTATGAATTATATCTGGACAAAGTTGTTGATGCGAAAAAATTAATGACATAGTGTATTTTGTTTTTGATACTAAAAAGTCATGTCACAGATTGTTCATTTGTGGATTTGAGCACATATGTTTATAGGTCGTAATTTTGGTAGATGGTGCGAGTTTTTTTTTATTAAGTTGCGATAAAGGCGACAAGCAAGTATGTCACCATGCAGATGGAATTAGTGAGAAACTTATATTCTAGTGACAATTTTTGTTGTCACCCATCCAAATAAACATGCAAATTCATATGTCAATAGTTTGAAAGGAGCCAAACAAAGATCGTCGCTAAATAGAAACTAGCGACAAAATATCATTTCGAGAATTTTATTTCTACCGACAAGCGTTATGCTTGTCGGCTATGACTCTAACGACAGAGTTATAGTGACCATGGAACGACAAACTTTTTTTTGTCGATAGAATTTTTACCGACGAGTTTGGCCTTTCTATCGACAATTATTGCAGTCAACGGAGGCAATATTTCTTGTAGTGTTAGCTAGCGAATGCTCGACACAGATTCTAACTAGCCTTGATGAGATATGAGCATCAATCCCGAATCACCAAGACCGAAAGGAGATGTAAATATATAAGATTGGCCACTGTGCGTTCAATAGAATTATTGAACTGTAACGTGAAATAGTTGACCGACATTATCCGATGTCGTACCAGTAGATGACCTGCTAGAACGGATCGGTAGACAACATGAGAATGACATGATATTATAGTAAACCGAGACGTCAAACGACATGAGACCCAAAGGATATTTTCACTCCCTATTACCCGACTTGATTACGAAATAAGCGTTTAATTAAAGAATCTGTAAATCATTTATAGCCCTAGATGATGAAAGAGATTGCCTAGTTCTCCATCAACTATTTAAGAACTTCTTCTTAATTTCACTTTACTGTTTATATGCGACTATTACAATCACATTTTTGGGGGTGGCAACCTCTCAATTCCTACAAACTTTCTCTAGTTACTTAGTAAACTCAATAAATTTGTTTGTTAATGCTTGTTACGAGATTGTCCTAGAGGGATTCGACAACCCGGGTACGAAAATACACACCCATTATTACGCGACTGTGCACTTGCGTTTATGCGTTAGTATATTGCGATCAAGTTTTTGTCCCGTCGCTTGAGAAATTATTAACAAGTTTTAGTTAGCAATTAGTTTAGTTTTCTTTTATTTTTCTGTTTTCTTTGCTACATTGATTTCTTATTTATTTCTCACTTTTTCTTTTAGGTACGCATTGCATGCACTGAAACTCCATGAAACTTATGCCCTCACTTGAAGACTCCGAGTAGTTATTCAGAACGCCGAGGAAGAGTTAGGGACAGAGAACCATGGGATATGAGTTGATCGACGCGTAGCTCAATCAACGCTTGGCTGAACTAACCACGCACATGAATGAGCATGACAACAAGATGCCTTACAACAAATCAGGCTAGGCACTGCTGCGGAATTTTCAGACGTACACGCATCGAAACAATTTGGTAATC
Source organism: Linanthus parryae (assembly GCA_023055425.1). Lineage (NCBI taxonomy): Eukaryota > Viridiplantae > Streptophyta > Magnoliopsida > Ericales > Polemoniaceae > Linanthus > Linanthus parryae. The sequence goes on along the minus strand of JALGPY010000011.1, from coordinate 24,099,146 downwards.
GTAGTGCAATATATTCACACCGAGCACTTCGACCTCAAGCTTGAAACAATTTCAACATTACAGAACTAGTCCCAGTTTTATAAGAACATAGACTAAGACCCCAATGACTTTATTGGGATGTTCAACGCCTACGTCAAGAATCTTCAGTACAAGAATGTGACCCCAGAGGCGTTGAAGTTTACTTTCTTTCCATACTGTTTGAAGGGTGCAGGAATAAATGGATGGATATTAGTTGTTAGAAAGAACTGGGTAGAACTATGAGTTTTTGTAGTTGGTAACTCTATTTGATAACTAAATTATGATTATACGACTTAATTAGAGTGAAGTGGACACAACATATTGTGGAGTAGGATGGTCACTCGGTTGTGGATGCGAAACACTTATGCTCCAGTACATATATTTTTTTAATGTTAAAATCCAAGTTATGGAGATTTGATTATGCCTTTGAGTACAGTTGTGCATGTTTTTAAGTCGTGTTTGAATTATGGTGCATGTAATTTTTTTTTCGGTCCTAATAAAGGCGACAAACAAGTATTCGCAATAAAGAAGGAACTGATGAGGAACTTATCTTCTAGTGACAATTTTAGCTATGACTCATATATATAAACATGTCAATACATTTTTGAGAATTTTTAAATGTGACAAACAAAGTTTGTCGTAAGATTGAGACTGCCGACAAAATTCGAAGTCGCGCCTTTTTTTTTCCTGCCGGCATACATAGCGTCGGCATAGAGGACGACTACCAAAAGAGTTAAAATATAAATAAAATGGTGACATAAATGGTGGAGTGTTATTGAGACTACTAATAGAACAGTCGGTAAAACTTTTAAGACGATAGAAAATTGGTTGCAATAGTTTGTTCAGAGGACCAAGACGTATGCTTGTCGCGGCCACAAATGAATGTCTGACATATTTTGGCTGCCTAGCGATGAGCAGAAATCGTCGGCTTCTAATTCTTACGACACTTTCGATGTTAGGAGATACCATTTTTTCGTAGTTTAAGAACTATTAACCAAATTTGAGGTATCTCATTGATAAAAGAAGACTTCATCCTGCTGTACAAGTAGCCTCAACCCCAACTAGGATATAGAGACATACAAAAGTATCACACAGTCAGTAATTCAGGCTATCTTTCATAAGGTCTAATAGTTCCATACAGCTTTTACTAATGCTATAATCAAGGACTCCCCCTCAACGATCGTTATTTCTAGTTTTCATTGTAGTCCATAGTGCACATAGCCAAGCTTCAAAGTCATTTTTTGCTAGGAGCCGTATTAATATGCTTAATAAGTTAAACTTGAAATAGCAACTTTTTTTAGATTGAAAGACAATCTGTTGCTTTTCATATTGCTTCTGATAGTCGCACTGCGCCGTGTTTTGTTAGCTATGTGTGTGCATTGAGTTGGTTACATCCGTAGAGATGTTAGATGTGTGAAAAGTACGATTATAGGTGGTAGATTACAAATCGGAATACAACAAATCAAGAATTCATGTGGATGGGGCGTTAGGTTCATGTTGTGCTAAAGAGTAGGATCAATGACGCATGGTGATAAATGAAGAGAGGTACAATGGATTTTATCACCAATTCTCTTTCATAAGATGAATATTATATTTCTAAAGGGGGAAAGACCAAAATACAATATCAACCTATTTCACTCAAGTAATCTAACGATTATAGGTGGTTGACAAAGTTGCGGGTTGAATTTTCTGATGATGTGAAAATATGTCAGCGGTTCTAGTTTAAAGTATGTAGTGGTATTGCATGTGCAATTATGACTTGATTTGGCGTTTTTTTGTAAATAGTTTTTAGTGTTGTTTAAACGAAATATTGTTCCATAATATTGGCTAAAACAATTGTTTTGATTGGATTGTGGCTCATTGCTTATTTATGGTTGACAAAATTGTGGGTTGAATTTTTTGATGATGTGAAAAGATGCCAACGGTTCTAGTTTTAAGTATGTAGTGGTATTGCATGTGCTATTATGGCTTAATTTGAGGGTTCGGTTTGCAAATATATGAAAGTTTCTAATGTAGTATGCTAAGCAACGTAGCTGTCATATGGAGTATGAAGGTGGATGAATATTTTGAACTAAATGTTTCTGACTCATCAATTTTGATGATGAAGAACCTGTTAGGTTATTAATGTTACTTTTAGAGACCTATTAGAGGCACACCGGATGACAAAACAAAATATGGAACTAGTTAACATGTGGGTTAGTGTATCTGAGGAATTGAGATTGCAAGGTGGGTTTGGAGGTGAAACAGATACAAAATGAGAGGAAGAAAAATAAAGTAATATTAAAAAAATAAATTGGGGAGGAAACACCTCTCAAGCAAGACATGCAGATAGACAATTTCAACTTGTTTGGCTCAGTTTCAATTTTAGGTAGGGGAAATCTAATTCTAAATTTCCGGAGTTACAGTCTATACTTGTTTATACTGCTGGTGTGAATTTTATAGCTTCCTAACTATGTGTTGACTGTCTGGTGATTGTTAAACCACGCTGTTTGTGTATTTGGTGCCGCATGCTGATGTGTAATAACTGGCTGTTGTGTTAAGTAGATTTTTGATTTCTACGCCAGTTGTTAAGCTGTACCTGCTGGGCTGTTTTGGCTCACCTCTCTGTTTTACAAGTTGAGCCGGAGCGCGACTGGATCACGGAGTATTTACTAATAAGTTGATTTTTAGTTCAAATAGCATGTTTTTAGCTAATTTTAGCGATATTTTGTAAATTACTATCTTGGGTTAGATATTTATAAAAATTGTCATTTTGGAAGAGGTGGTGTAACTTTTTAAATAATTTAGTCACATACCCGTATTTTAGAAAATTTGAATAAAAATCTTGTCTGGTGGACTGTGTGTCCTCCTGTTTTAGGTTTGAACATCTTAAAGTGTCAGACGGGTTGATAATTATCCGCGTGTTTATCGGAAATCGATACTTTTTTATTAAAAATTGTGACAGGTCGTGACAGTTATGTTTTCACACCCTTTAGATCAAATGAGAACAAAAACTTGGGACTCCTGACTTACGAGTAAAAATATGTTATTCAATATTCTTATATAAGATTATACAAGATATAATTACGTTTGTATTACATTTATCTTAATAGAGAGGGAGACTTTCTTTAGGCGGAATTGTTGGGAAATTTTATTTCCTTGTGGGCCAATATGAAAATAGCAGTAGTTATATTATTTGGGCTATCAAATAGACGGGCCACTAAAGTGATTTGATTAATAATTGGGCTCGTAGGAACATAAAGTGGTGTGGGCTTTGTAATGTGTAGTAGCCCATTACTAATTGATTAGGGTTATGGGAGCCTCATCAATTTAGTATATAAAGACTACCAGGGCTGTGATCCCCAACACATTCGAATACTGTATTCTCACTCTTCCCATTGAGAGAGATCATTGAAGCTGGTCCGAGTTGTGGTTGGAAGATCGCGGTTCACTCAATCATCATGACGGGGAACACAATACACTAGCTATGGACATACTCATATTGTTTTGGCTATTCCGGGAGTTCAAGATATCCGATTTGGGCGATTCAGTAGTCAAACCCTATGTTTTTGGGTCTTTTGAATCCATCTGTACAGTTAGATTTTTCATATTCGGAATAGTTTTCAGGACAGAATAAATAATTTCTTATTTTAGCATGTTTTTTGACATGTAATCTCATTATTTCCATGTTTTGACTAAAGTAATGTTTCTCTCATGATACTACTGTATTTATATCACGTTTATGACTTGATTCATGGATAAAATATGCGAGCTTATTACTATTGTTAATTTTTGGTGTATTTTTAGTATGTTGCACCATTATAAATTATTAGTGTATATTTGGTATATCACACAATGTGAAATATGGTGTATATTTAGTATCTTACACCATTATTGATATTCTGTGTATCTTTGGTATTCATACACTATTAAATATCTTTGGTGTATATTTGGTATCTCACACCACAATTGATATTTGGTGTACCTTTGGTATTTTTACACCAGTAAATATCTTTGGTGTATCTTTGGTATTCTTACATCATTAAGTATTTTTGGTGTATATTTGGTATCATACACCATATAAAATTTGATGTATAATTGGTATTCTTACACCATTAAGTATATTTGGTGCATATTTGATATGTTACACCATTATGAATATTTTGGGTGTAATATTTTGTATTACACTAAAAGATTAATATTTCGGGTTCTACATTTAATACATTAGTGTAACGTTGGCATTTTACACTAAAATATACATTTTAGACATTAGTGTAATTTTGGTATTTTACACTAAAATAAAATGGTCTTGTATCTTAGAATACATCAGTTGAAATAATATGTCGCCAAAGTGACCTCTATTGTGTAAAATTTATTTATTTTGGGATATAAAGATGTGTGTGTTTATTATTTATGCGACTAGCTAATCGGCCCAAAGGAAGGTTGTTAGTTGGCCAAATAATAGACACACTTGTGGTAGTAAATATGTGACGGTTATCAAATTATTCCATGTGAACAATACGTCGGCCCAAAAGGAAGACTTATTGTTTGACCGGACTTACTGTTAATATTTGATTACTGCGTGGAGAGTACGACTTACAAGTTGTTGTTTCTGTCCAAAGACTAAACAACAATGTTGTGCTAGGTATCTTGTGAAGAACTCGTTAATTATATTGTTGATTTATGTCTTGCATGAATACTTTGTGGTTATATTTTATTTCATGATTTTACAAATATTTGTATTTTGAGCTCATGTCTTTAACTTGTTCTTTATTTAAGTCAGCTTATTTGCTATTTGTTGCTGCGGACAAAGATTCATATTTAGTGCTTTATAGCATGTATAAATTCTTGAAAATAAAGTTAATTCTAGAAGCTTTTAAGTTAAGTAATGGTAATGCTATTGAGTTCCTCAAGGTTATGTGTCCAAGTTTTCTAGAGAAAACATTAAGAGGACTTTTAGTCAACATTATCTTGTAAAAGGAGGAACGTAACGGAGTACATCCGGAAACTTTAATCTCAATTAAGAACTTAAGTACTAAAGTTAGAGTTGTCTGATGACATGCTCATAAGGTGTATTTATATTTCATCTCAAGCACGTAAGTGAGTATACGGAGAGCAGTAACGCTCATATGGATAAATAAGTTCTTTGTGAACTTTTCACTCATATGTGTTAAAGATAAAATAGTTGTATGAGATTAAACTAAATGTACTCGTTTAGTATTTACCCTAATGATAATAGTCGAGATAAAGGGGATACAGTAATGTAAGTTGCAGTTGAATCACGGTCCAAAATATGTAAATATAATATCATTTGGTAATATTCGATATTTTTTTACACACACACACACACACACACACACACACACACACACACACACACACATATATATATATAATATATATATAAGTGGACGTGTGAATATGAATTTAATGCCATATGCTGGATAAGGAAAATTTTACTTCTCACTATGGACAATATTTTGAGTTATTGTACCTAATCATATTTGATGAGTAGATTTGGTGTAAGTACTCAATTAAGAATATTTGTGCATGGTTGGTTGTTGGGCCAGTAGCCACTTGATGCTGAAAGATTCATCTCTATGGGCAAAGGCAAGACAAATATAGTTGAAGCAATAAAGACTTTTAGCCTTTTTTTTCAAACATTGTTTGAATTTTGTGCACTTACTAATTATGTACGAGAGAATCCTGCAGAGAGAATCCAATATAAAACAAGAGTAGGGGATAGAAAAGACACAGGAAGTGTAAGGTTGTGTGTAGGGAGAGAGTAAGGCAATAGCACTGTATGAGAGAGAGACAGGATTTTTGCAGAGCTTCCGCGTAGTTCAGGTGAGTCCACCCTTGTATGGAAGGGTTAACGATCCTATATATAACGGAGAATGTGACTGTTGTAGTGTGGTTAATGCGCCCTTTGATGGCGGCTTAATTAGCTTAACCACAACGGCACGTTCGTCCGCGTATATAGGGACCGTTACGGCACGTTACCCGCGTATACCGGAACCGTTACGAGGTTGACCGGGTTGACCGGGTTTATGGAGCTCGTGCCATAAATCTCTCAAAGCAGTTACTAGGGGTCGCGCGCGAGCTTGGTTGTCGCTCGCACGCGACAGGACTTACTCTAGCCTCCAAACCACTAAGTCCCTACAAGTCCCGTAAGGTGGTATGCGAGGGCCCTGTCTCGCAGCCCCCACGTGGATCAGCGCGGCTGGTGATCCAGTGTTGTGGATCACAGCTAGGTGTGCTAGATGATCGCCACGTGGCTAAGATCTTCGTGTCCAGAAAGCACTATCTACATTAGCCCCCTTTCTGCGCGTGAAGACGCATGGCCGGATAGACTTCAATGCGCAGGAACCAATGTACGCGTCGCCGCCACGCACCAATTCAAATACACGCAAATTCAGCCCCCGTGCGTGTCATTATGACCTAAAATCCCTAGAGTCGTGTCGTATGGTCTTTTAGGGTTTTAGGCATGATGTCATCTTGTCCTGTGATTGCGCAATTCGACGGTGACGGTTGCGATTCGACTACTCAAAGGACGCAACCTTTCATTGTTTTTGGATAAATACTCTGTACCCTCCATTGTTTGCAAAGCATCACTTCTTTCTCTTAAAGTGAATGATACCCGGAAGCCTACAAGAGCAGATCCAAGTGATTAATCACCAATTCTTTCTTATCAATCGGTCTTCTTCAACTGACTTCATCCAAGCATGCTTTACCAAAACAAGGTTGGCTGTGCTCAATTCCTTTTAATGTACTGATATATGCTTCGAACTGCATTGGATCTGTAAACCTATGACTATCTGAAACATGACATTCGTTGGAAACTTCGAAAGAACCCTTTCTCTTTAAACTCGTAATTGATTTAATTCCCAGATTGTAAGGGTTCTGAATGTGGGGTTTCTGAAATTCACAGCAATGTAAATGATTATGAACTTTCAAACCCAAAATCGACACTGAACTGTTCATCTTTTCTTTGACAAAGCACTGTTGCTTCAAACTGAACTGAAATTCGAACTGATTCTTGAAATTCAAACTAAAGTATGTGTGTTTCTCCCCCCTTTTTTCTTGCTTTTCCGCAGGAATGGCAAAGACAAAAGGAACAAAACCCGTTAACGAGGTCGAAGAAAGTCCTGATCTTCCCCAGACCTTATGGGGGAAAGCCCCCTATTTGGGCGGAAAGGACTTTTACCACGCTAGGGTTAAGGTGAAGAACCTGCCAACCCCTGTTCCTGCTGAAGGGTTGCAAACACTGACCCCTCCTGTTAACGCAACCATGCTTGAATTAATCGATTCCAAGGATGTGGTTCGATTAGGGGTTGGAAATGGTTTTTCCCCCATACTGCAATTTCTGCTCAAGCATTTGTTCAGAAATTGGACTTTATGGATGAGTGGATTGACCACGTATTGACCCACCATGCCATCGCATCGAACAATGCTGGCATATATTTCGCAGTTCATGCTATGAAGGGTGCTGCCGTGAAGCTGGACCAGTCCATGCTTCTAAACCTTCTCTCGCGCTACTCGCCTGCGACTCACACATTCCAATTTGCTGAGTTCGAGGCTGCTCCCACTCTCGAAGATGTACACATGCTGTATGATCTTTCTCCTGTTGGTGAGGTGGATCCTCTGAGTCCTTTGAGGACTGATCCAGAACTTGCTCTATACAAGCAGATGGAGGAATGCTTGTCAGAGGTAAAGAAAATTTCCACCTGGTGGACACCTGCGAAGCTTTTTCCTGACTGGCATCTGCTTGATACATCTGCGAAGAACACATAGGGAAAGTGGGTGCAGTACTTCTTTCGCGATTATGCGAACAGTAGCATTACCAAGAAACTCCTGAGCCAGGACCCGAAGGCTAAGAATTATGTGAACTGGAAAGGTTACCATCTGACCTTGTGTGCTTTTTTCTGCGCCTGGTTATCGAGGTATTTAATTGATGGTCATCCTCATGATGGAGTTTTCTAACATGTCCTCCCTCTTGCTGTGAAACTGACCCTTGGTCAAAGAGTCGCACTCGGGCCTCTAGTCTTGGGCACCCTGTACCATAGACTAGACCAATTGATTGTGGCAACGAAAGACTCTCGCGGTCGCCTCGATGTGTTGACCTATGTCAACATCGCATTATTGACTATGTGGTTTTTTGAGCGATGTCCCTCTTATGATCCTGTTCCTTCTAAGCCCAGTAAGTGGTGTGTCCCAGGTGCGGAGGAGGAACTTTCTAGTGGAAGGGCTGCTAGATGGTTTGGAACTCATTTCCATAAGTGTACGTGGAGCCTGATATGCGATGAATGCAGCGAGTTCACAGCTAGGCCTTATGCCACGCGCATTGAGAATGTGCGATGGTTCCCAAAGTTGTATCCTACAAAACCTGTTGCCTTCTTGGAAGAACTTCTTTTCGAGGGTCATAAGCGCTTCCATGAGCGTTATCGCGAATTCTTCTGCTGGTGTCTAAGGGGTTCTCTTCCTGCTCTTGCTGAGTATGTTCGCGAGCTTACTCCCAGATACGAGAGGATCACAGTCGATGTCGATCCCACTCGCGTTTCTCCCCATTTCGGGTTTGATGCGGTGGCCCCATCAGTCTGGCCCAGATCCATTGTGCGAGGCTGCTACAAGCGGTTGCTGTCTGGGGAATGCCAAACGATTCTGAAGAGCAACCTTCCCTTTGATCAACCTGTAGGTAGCCGCGCAGGTGGCTATTCCAAGAATTGGGTTTCTTACTGGACCACCCAGCAAGCCAGATTCGAGACGCAGTCGACTCCTCCTCCCAGTAGAGCACCTGTGATCAAGAGAAATTCCTTCCCCTTTCGTCCTAACTGCAGCTTGGATGACTCCCAGTACGACTGCTACTCATTGCTGGATCATGAGAATCACTTGTGCCCCTCCACCATCCTTGAAGAAAAGATGGCCGCAGTTAAGAAAGGTGATTCGCATGTCATCAAATACAGCGAAGATTTCGTCAAGGTAAACAATATCCTTTGCACGCGTTGAGTTTCTTTAATCCGATGTGTCAAAACTTATGCTCCATTTTCTGTTGTAGTGCTATGTGAGGAGGTTTGCATCTGGTGAGCGCTCCAAGTCGCTGATTAACACCATTGTTGCTGCGAGAAGGCAGGGCGAACCAATTCGGCTAGCAATGAGAATGGCCCCCGCAATCGAGACCCGAATTCGCGAGGTAATGGACAACAATCCAGCTCTGTCTCCTCCCAGGGACGCCCCGTCTCCTCCCACAAACATTGCTCCAAGAGCAAAGAGACCAAGGCAGAAGGGAATCACAATCTCTTCCCCTAGGAGTGCTCCAGCTTCCTCTACTGCAAAGTCCCTTACTTCCAAGGGCAAAGGCAAAGGTCGCATGCCAAGCAAGGCGCGAAAAGAGCTCGCAGTCGAGACCTTCGTTCCGTTTGGTCAGGAGGAAGAGGAGGATGAGAGAAGGGAGATGAGAGAGAGAGTCGACGATGAAGAAGAGGAGAGAGTCGAAGATGAAAGAGAAGAAGAAAGAGGTGAGATACAAGAGGAAGATTCGGAAGGTATCTATAGCAATCTCATCTCTCGCCGCCTTATTGAACAGTTTGTTCTTTCGCAGATGATGATGCAGAAACTATCAGCGGTCTTCTGGCCAAGAGGCAAAAGAGGGGCTCCCACTCTAGTGTTTCCAGTGAAGCCTCATTGATGAGGACATCCTTGCCTAGTCTACGAGAACAGCTGCGGAGGCTGCTGAGAGAAGAAGGAAGCGAGAAGAAGATGAAATTGAACGCATAAAACAAAGGAGCTTGGAAGAGAAACATGTTGATGACTTGGCGCGGAAATCCGATGAGGAAGATGCAGCTGCTCAGGAGCAGGCTCAAGCTGATTTCGAAGAAATCGCAGGTGGTAAACAAGGTGAGATCTTTAACCTCGCTGTGACTTATCAAGAGGTGATTAGGGGTGCATTAAATCATGGCTTGTAAAAATCTGACATTCGCCGTTGGCTAGTAAGCAAGTGCGGTGAACCTTCAGGTAATCGTTTAAACAGTGCTTGTGAACTAGGCTTAGTAACCCAAGCATCATCATAACTGGTTTCTTCGCACCCCAGGTCACGCTCACCTTAAGTATATGCTTAACGAAGATACATTAATTGGACATGGTGTCGCGTCCTTAGCATATGACGAAGATGCTGCAATCCCACCTTCGCGTGGAGGTGCTCACTCTTAGTTCATCAAAATATAAATATTATATGACACAAGTTACTCACATTTTCCTGTCCTATATCGCAGGTGATGCTGATGAGGCCATGCTGGAGCAAAGGAGCCAACCCTCTGCATCTTATGTCCCAGAGTGAAGTTGTCATGTCGAGAAGCCTGTCGCAGCTGCTGAGTATGCAGGAGAGCCCTTGGAGGATGTCATCGAAGTTTCTGATGATGCCGAAGCTGACAGTGTGCTGATGGAGGAAGATACCCATGCTGCGACCGAAGAAATGGAGACAGACGCTGCTGAGACTGTGATCCATGAGCAGGTCGCGGAAGATGTAGCATCACATGTGGATGTGAATGTTCAAATGAGTGTTCCCGAGTCTCGCTAGTCCCTCGCGCCTGAAGGAGTCCCTGATCGAGCAGCTGCTACTGCTGTTGCCATTCCTCCAGTAGAGATAGAGCCTCCAGAGGTTCCCCAAGCATGGAGTTTTTGGGGCTCGCAGGTGGGAACTGCAATTGCGCCTGTGGCGGTATATACCCTTCCTGCCAATTATGAGGAGCTAGAGATCGTAGCTGATAGAAGAGTAATAGAGCGAGGGCAGCCTTCAGCTGCTCTAGAAATGCGCATCCCTTCTTTGCGCGAGATCCTTGAAGGAACTGATATGTTACCACTTTTCTCGTTCTCATCTTGCACTTTTCGTTTACAAGCTTTATATTCTAAACTTGAATCGACACTGTTAGGCTTGAAGCAAGCTGACGTGGATTGACTGGTTCGGATGCGTCTCTCTTATCCTCGGTCATTTACGAGGTCTCTAGATATAGAACCTTTTAACAGGAGGCTGTTCTTGACTGAAGCCATCTGGATTTTGGAGCAGCTATCTGCGGCCACCCCTGCGACTATTTCTCCTCAGAGTGCGCAGTTGCTCTTCAGCATGTGCCAAAGCCTTCAAGCCAAAGTTCAAGGCAAACTGGGCTTCGGGTATCTTATCAACAGAGTTACCCAGATTTTTGCAGCTGTAAATTTGAAGCGCGGCTTCCATAACCTCGCAGCGGAGGGGCAAAAGGTAGATAAGCAAAGGCAGAAGGCTGAAGAGGCTATCAAGCTCTTCCATGAGATGAACACCATGTACGAGCAGCTGAAGCGAGAAGTGAACCAAGTGACAAATACATCACTTCAATTTTCTCCTGATGACTCCCTGATCAAAGATTTATTTTGAACAATAGCAAGTATTTTTTTTTGGACAAAATGTTAAAACAATATTGTTAATGCTGCTAGGGTTTCTCCCCCTTTTTTTTATTCAAGGCTTGAATGCCCGTTTTGCCCTTCCCATGATTTGCTCGAATATTTTTATGCGTATCAATTATGACGTCAGCTGGTGACATGCCCGCCTTGATTTTCGCGCTAACTGCTTATCAGATAAGCACGCTTTCCTTAGGAAGTCCATCCGTATCATGACCTTCCGTCATTAATTAGGATACGCCACCGAATCGTCGTAGCCTTTAGTAGGGTAATTGAATGTTACCTTTCTCAAGGTGTAAGTGATTGATTCTTACCCCTTTTCCAAGCTTTGCTGACTCAGCTAGAGAACTGAAGGGTCTCCGTAGGGTCTATATAAACCCTGCCTTCTGCTGCTTGGGTTCTTCATCCCAAAATGTGGCTTGCCATGAGTCCTTACGACTGCTGGCTTCAACGCTTGTGATTTGTTGATTCATGGCAATTTCAAGTTGTGAAACCTGAGTTTGTGCTTTAAGCCATAGAAATAGCTTTCAATATCTTCATTACGAAGCTTATTGATCTTCATAACCTTCGTAAAGAAGATGCACATAATACCACATGCTTGCTTGAAGAATTTTCTTCGTATATTATATTTGCAGGTCGTGTCTCCGGCCACCTCCCGGCGAGGTGCAGTGCCGTACTGACCTTCTTACCGATTCGTAACGAACAGGGGGTTTCTCCTCTAGATTTCCCGGAGGAGAACTACTTGCCTCCACGTTCTTGAACTCGAGGTGGTGAGCCATTGTGCTCGTCTCTGTGGACAAGGCTTCAGAAAGTATAATCTCAAGGCATTGAGATTCCAACACATATACACATATAGGTACTAATACTCCCCCTAAACCAATGCATCCTTGTTTAACATCCCCAATTCAAGCCTTAGAGATGAAAACCTATCATCTGGCAATGGTTTAGTGAAAATATCAGCAATTTGCATTGAATTAGAGATAAAATTTAAAACAACATCACCTTGTTCTGCATGATCTCTAAGGAAGTGATGTCTCACATCTATGTGCTTTGTCCTTGAGTGCTGAACTGGATTCTTAGAGATTGAAATAGCACTTGTATTATCACAATGAATTGGCACATTTCTGAAGTTGTAGCCAAGATCTCTAAGTTGCTGAGCAATCCAGAGCACTTGTGAACAGCAAGCACCAGCTGCAATGTGTTCAACTTCTGCAGTTGATAATGCTACAGAATTCTGCTTTTTGGAATGCCAACTGATCAATGAAGATCCAAGAAATTGACAGCATCCAGAAGTACTTTCATGTCTACTTTATAACCTGCAAAATCTGCATCTGAATAGCCACTTAACATGAAATTAGATCTTCTTGGATACCAAATCCCTAAGTCTCTGGTTCCACTCAAATATCTAAAAATTCTTTTAACTGCAGTTAGATGACTTTCCTTAGGATCTGCTTGAAATCTAGCACACATACAGACACTAAACATAATGTCAAGTCTGCTAGCAGTTAAATACAATAGTGATCCAATCATACCTCTGTATTCCTTCTGATTCACACTCTTACCAGTTGATTCTTTGTCTAAAGAGAATGATGAACTCATGGGGGTCTTAAGCACCTTGGACTGTGACATGTTGTACTTATTCAATAAGTCCTTGGTATATTTTCATTGATGCACAAAAATTCCTTTCTTCATTTGTAATATATGAAGTCCAAGAAAGAAATTTAGTTCACCCATTAGGCTCATCTCAAACTCCCTGCACATCAAACTAGAAAACACTTTTGAAAGAGCATCATTTGTAGCACCAAATAATATATCATCTACATAAATCTGAACTACTAACGAATCACTTTGTTGATGTTTAATGAAAAGGGTTTTGTCTACTAATCCTCTTTTGAAATTGTTTTCAAGTAGAAATTTTGAAAGTCTGTCATACCAAGCCCTTGGAGCTTGTTTTAAACCATAAATAGCTTTGTCCATTTTAAAAACATGATCAGGAAACTTTTCATCTTCAAAACCAGGAGGTTGTGCTACAAAAACATCTTCTTGTAAATATCCACTCAGAAAAGAACATTTGACATCAATTTGATAAATCTTTATGTGATTGTGAGATGCAAAAGCAAGAAGTATTCTAATAGCTTCTAACCTGGCAACAGGAGAAAAAGTCTCCTCATACTCTATACCTTCTTCTTGATTATATCCTTGAGCTACCAGTCTGACTTTATTTCTTATCACTTTGCCATTCTCATCAAGCTTGTTTCTGAATACCCATATGGTTCCAATAACTGACTTCTCTTTAGGTCTGGGAACTAAATTCCAAAACTTGTTCCTTTCAAACTCATTCAGCTCACTCTGCATTGCAATAATCCATTCTGCATCTTCCAGAGCTTCCTTGGTATTCTTAGGCTCAATCAAAGATACAAATGCACTTAAAGCACACAAGTTCTTTAACTGTCCTCTTGTCTGTGTTCCAGTTGATGGATCTGATATAATATTGTCATCTGGATGGTCTGCAAGGTACTTAAACTTCTTTCTTGGTACCCAGGAGTATTCTCCTTCAAGGCTTTGAGTCCTTGAAACAGTAGCGGGAGCATCATAGAAAGTTTCAGCTTCTGTCTCAAGGCTTTGAGATTTTGGTTCAGCATGAGGTTCAAGGCCTTAAGATTCTGCTGATTGATTCTGTACAGCATTTTTGCTTTTTTCTTCTTTCACATCATCATCATCTGATTCATGCTTATTCAAATCTAGCTCTGCAAAACTTTCACTCAGAGAATCTTTAGTACTTTCATCAAAAATTACATGAATGCTCTCTTCCACAATCTTGGTTTTTCTATTATAAACTCTATAAGCTTTGCTAGTTTGAGAATATCCAAGAAATACACCTTCATCACTTCTAGCATCAAACTTACCAAGATTGTCTCTACCATTATTATGCACAAAACAGATACAACCAAATGGCTTAAAATAAGAAACAGTACGCTTTTTCCCTTTAAACAGTTCATAGGGAGTCTTTTTCAAAATAGGTCTAATCAAGCATCTATTCAGCACATAATTGGCAGTATTAACAGCTTCTGCCCATAAAAACTTTGGCAAGTTACTTTCAAGCAGCATGGTTCTGGACATATCCTCAAGTGTCCTGTTTTTGCTTTCAACTACTCCATTTTTCTGTGGAGTCCTAGGTGCAGAAAAGTTGTGTGAAATGCCATGCTTTGCACAAAACAAATCAAAGTCAAGTTGATCAAATTATCTACCATGATCACTTCTAATGGATGCAACAGGTAAGTTTTTCAAAGTTTGAAGTTCTTTGCACAATTTAGAAAACTCAGATAAAGCTTCAGTTTTGTCTCTGATAAACATCACCCAAGTAAATCTTGAATAATCATCAATTATAACAAGCATATACCTCTTACCTTTTGGAGTCTGAACTCTCATAGGACCACACAAGTCCATATGCAGCAATTCTAAGGGTCTAGAAGTACAAAGTTCTTTGGCTTGAAGGAGCTTCTGGTCTGTTTACCTTGTACACATGCCTTACAAACCTCATCATCTGAAAATTTCTGAGATGGTAAACCTGTTACCAAGTCCTTTGAGATGAGCTTATTCAAAGTATGTGTACTAATATGCCCAAGCTTTCTGTGCCAAAGCTTTGAATCTTCCTTCCAGGCCTTGAGGCATTTTAGCTTATCACTTGCAACACTGTTAGTATTCATAGCATATAGATTATATGACCTAGGAGCAGTGAGTATGCAATCACCAGATTTCTCATCTTGCACCACACATTTCTCCTTGTCAAATACAGCTTTATAACCTTTATCACATAATTGAGAGATACTAAGCAAATTATACTTAAGTCCATCTACCAGATAAACATCAGATATAGAATTTGTAGAACCATTACCCATACTAACTATACCAATGATATTGCACTTTGCATTGTCACCAAGTGTAATTGTTCCTCTAGATTTCTCTGTAAGTTCAGTTAAAGAGACCTCTTTCCACTCATATGTCTGGAACAACCACTGTCTAATATCCATTTCTGATCTTTCAAGGCCTTGGTGACATCCTGCAAAAACAAATCATTGCCTTAACAGGCTATTAGACCAAGTGCAGAACTTTGAGTCATACTCAGAATCAGCCATATTAGGTGGCCTAATTCCTTTTGGAACCCAAATCTGCCTAACCTGTCCCTTAAACTAATAAGGATAAGTATTCCTCATAATATGAGGTTCTGATCTTCTGAAGGGACAAGTTAATCTGACATGAACAATTTTTCCACAGTAATGACATTTTGGAGAATGTCTGCTACCAGATTTGACAAAAGTAGTTTGGCCTTTCTTTGGAAAATTTGGATTTTAGCAAATCCCACTTTTATGCATTGATTTCAGACTTCCTCCAAGAATGAGATTTAGATTATGTTCTGAGAGATTTTAGGAATTCAGTTCCTAAAAATCCTCCTTCTGTTTACAACTTGAATTCAAACAGCTTCAGGTGGATATCCGTTGGAGTTTGTTGAGATTTCTCCTGCACGTTTAACAAACCAGCAACAGCAAAGAAATACTGCAACAACACAATCCAATCAACTAACAGTACTAAGACTGTTTGGTTATACAGTTTCTGGTAAAACTGTTTAATAAATTTAGAACATCAATCTGCATATCCTCTAGAAAAAATAAGATATGAAAAACAAGTTTAAGACACTTAGAAGTGAGTGAATAATCACAATACTAAGAGTCATAACCTGCAAGAAAGAATCAATCAAGTTCTGTAAAAACTGTCAGTAGCTCAAGGCAAAATCTCAAGGCCTTGGAGCTCTGAACCTGTTTCACAGCATTTCAAAATTAAACCCAGATAACTTAGATTCTTCCTGTTCTGACCATCTGCAATTGTGTTAGATATATATAAAAAAAATACAAACCATAAATATATACCATAAACCATTGATTTGAATAATCAGATATCCAATTCTGCAACACAAAGATGTTAAAACACATAGCAGAATAAGCAGTCTCAAGGCTTTGAAAGTTTCTGTCAATCTCAAGGCCTTGAGATGACTAACAACCCTTTGCTGCTAATGTCTTAGCCTTTTTTCTTTCATCACTCAAAACAATTACCAATCAAAGCACATACAGGGATCTTGACTCAACATTCATCTTTCGGCTCACCATGTTTCTGAGCTTCTTGCAGTCAGCCGTGGGGTGCATGATCTTTCCGTGGCACTCGCACCACTTTGGGTCCCTCATCATATCCTTGGAGGGTATCCTCTCGAGCGGCGGCAAGATACCATCTTTACGCCATTGTCTGCACAAGTCACTCGCTTCCTCTACCGAACATGGTAAAGGTGGCGCATCGGACCTTTGGCTGCTTTTAGGGCGAGATCGTATTCACTTCAGCCTCACGTCCCCTCTTGTAGCTGAACCTCCCAATTCTAAAGGTAGTCCCGCTCAGGGATCGCTCAGGGGCGTGCTTCTTTTTCTCCTCTCCACTATAGGTTCTATGTTCTTTGTGCATTCGATCAGCTTTGAAAATGTAGGAGTTTGTAGGTTGATAAGCATACCTTTTTACTCGTCTCGCATGCCTTCCAGACATATTTCCACGAGCCTGCCCTCAAGCACCTCATCCCTGCATTCCAAGGACTTGGCTCTGAACTTCTTAATGAATGTTACTCCATCTTTCTCGCGCTTCTGATACATGCGAGAGAGATGAATCATTGTCACCTTTTCTTCCACCTGGAAGAATTTAGTGTAGAAATTCTGGACCATGTCGTCCCAGGTCTTCACAGATCCGGCCTCCAACGTCCTGTACCACTTGTAGGCAACGTTCCCCAGAGATTTCGGGAACTCGCGCATCAGCAACTTGGGATCAGCCCCGTATGGCCTCATCACATCGATGAAGCGCATGACATGCTCGTGGGCGTTTCCGTTGACATCTTCGAACTTGTTCCATTTAGGAGCCTTGTACCCGGCAGGGTTAGGCATGAGGTAGATCTCACGTGGGATAGGGGGATCGTTGTCAACCTTCGGGATGATGGTATCAGTGAATGGTTGATTAGCCAAAATGGTTTCTATGCGCCGCTGCAGCGACGTCATGCACTCCGGTGCACTTCCCCCAGCAGCAGGAGGAAGAGTTGTTGCAGGTGGAGGCGACACGTATGCCACAGTCGAACTTGGAACATACTGTGAATTCACGTTGCCGGCAGGAATGGCAAGGGGTATTGTGAAGACGGATTGGGTACCAGAGTTGGCGGTTGAGGAGTATTAGTGGCAAGAGGAAATATTTGAGCTGTTTGCCCCTGAACTGAGGGCAACTGCACCGTCGCCAGTGGGGTTTGCAGGTTAGGATTAGGTGGAGTGGGTGTCACCCCAATCCCTTGAGTGGTGGAGGCTCCTCCTCCCTGAGAGACGGCAGCAGCCGAGGCGGGATTCGGGGCAAGGGTCCCTAGAATGGCCATTATCCGTTCCATCTGTGCGGAATGAGCCTTAAGAGCCTTCGCCTGCTTCTGGATGGTCGCGTCCAAGGCCTCTAGCGTCGGAGCCTCACCGGCGACCGTAGGAGTGTGACGGGTCTCCTCTCCCGAGGTGGTCTCCGTGGAGGGCGATCTGTTACTGACATCATCTTCATGAGACATGGTTGCTTGCAGTGGTAAGTTCACGTCGGGTTCACCAAATGTGTACAAGAGAATCCTGCAGAGAGAGTCCCATATACACCAAGAGTAGGGGATAGAAAAGACACAGGAAGTGTAAGGTTGTGTGTAGGGAGAGAGTAAGGCAATAGCACTGTATGAGAGAGAGACAGGATTTTGGCAGAGCTTCCGCGTAGTTCAGGTGAGTCCGCCCTTGTATGGAATGGTTAACAATCCTATATATAACGGAGAATGTGACCGTTCTAGTGTGGTTAATGCGCCCTTTAATGGCGGCTTAATTATCTTAACCACAACGGCACGTTCGTCCGCGTATATAGGGACCGTTACGGCACGTTACCCGCGTACACCGGAACCGTTACGAGGTTGACCGGGTTGACCGGGTTTATGGAGCTCGTTCCATAAATCTCTCAAAGCAGTTACTAGGGGTCGCGCGCGAGCTTGGTTGTCGCTCGCGCGCGACAGGACTTACTCTAGCCTCCATACCACTAAGTCCCTACAAGTCCCGTGAGGTGGTATGCGAGGACCCTGTCTCGCAGCCCCCACGTGGATCAGCGCGGCTGGTGATCCAGTGTGTGTGGAGCACAGCTAGGTGTGCTAGATGATCGCCACGTGGCTAAGATCTGCCTGTCCAGAAAGCACTATCTACACTAATGTTGAGGAAATTAAATTTTCATTCATATGGGACAAATTCAGAAATTTTGGTATCTTAAATATAATTCAGTGAACATTGTAAATGCCTCATTTCGATTAAAAGCAATATTTCAAATGTAATGCTTCATTAAGAAAGACCATGCATGTCATTTGGAGGTAAAATGATGCAAGAGTAAGAATTCTATATTTGGTATGGCACAAAAGCTAAAGGAATATTTTCGTTGGAAGAATTAAGATGCTTATGTGTAATAGAATTCGTAGCCTCCTTGATTTCACAAATGTTTTGAATTTGGGTTGAAAGCGTAAAGGGGTGTATAAATAATTAGGTGTGTGTGGAATAAGGACATACTAGAACTTACATGTACTGATATGGTGGACCAATCTTTATAGTTATTTTGAATGGAAACAGTATCATATGTAGTTCGGAAGTTTTTGTCCACCTCATCAGCACCTATAACTGGTTTGAGAAGTAAAGTATGTGAATGTATAAGGTAACAACATTCATGGTGTTAACTTAATTCCTATAGATGTGCACAAAGTTTCTTCCCTACATGGAGTTATATACATACTTGTCATAAATTAAGTTTGTGGGAATGAAATTAAACATATTTGGATATTGCAAGGAGAATGATTAGTCATTCTCTTTATCATGAGGCTATGGGAATAAAGATTTAAGGTTGTGGCTTACATATAAAATACTTTATGTATTAAAGTGGCTATCTACTACCATACTTAGTACCATATATGATTGGCTAGGCGAATACCTAGCATAAGGAGGTACTCATTTCAGATCATCCCACTTAAAGCGAGGCCATATTGGTCTAGTGGAGATATTGAATCTGGTATTTGCTCGTTGCCACTTTTATTGATGTCGAGAAGTTCTAAATCTCGTAATTTGTAATCACAAATAAAGCCTTTTTCTTGAGACTTTTGAGGATGTTGAGTTTGAGTGGGAGATACGATTATAAGGAATATTTTCTTTGAACATAAAGTTTGTTATGTTTGTGAAATGCACATGTCTAATTGTTTATGCAAGCAATGATCGGCCCAAAGGAAGGTCATTGTGTGGCCCAAATAATAAGGCATACTTGTTTATGCGAACATTAATCAGCCCAAAGGAAGATTATTTGTTTGGCCCAATAAGAAGGTGCATTTTAAGTTATTCACATTGTTCAAAGAAACATTCCATAAGGATACTCATAATAGGCAAACTCATCAGCCTCAAATATGAAGTGCCGCTAAAGTAATTCACTAATGATATGAGAAATAAGATTTATGTATTACATGTTATTCTCATGTATTTGGGTTTGACATAAGGTTTGTGGAAGATGATTCAATCAACTTCTTACAAGTAAAACAAATATTAAAGTAAATTTGATTTTGTAATGATAAGATAAAATCTCTGGCAAAATTAGTGACATTTGAAATCTTTCATAATAGCGTAATTTATTGTTAGTTACAATATAAGGTGTGCTATAAGTAATTATGAAAGATATGAAGGTCATATGTTGTGATTACATTTCATCTAAAGGAGGCACTAACTACAAAGAGAATTCATTAAGTTTTACGAAATTCTCTTTTGAGTTGTTATGTCATTTACAATTACTTGAAGTAGATGTACATATAGATGGATTAGTGGATTACAATCATATAGCTTTGACTTTGGTAATTCAAAGTACATGTTTTGTAAATTACACAATTCCATTTATAGTCTAAAAGTTTGCTTCTAGATATGGTATCACAATATTCATAAATTTATTATCTCATGATGTTGCGAGATAACTACGGTAGATATTTATGAGTACCACAGCTCCGTAGGAGTAATTTTCTGGTGCATCATTTAGATTCCACTATTTTGGCTAGCAACGATATAGACTTGTTGGGTGGAACCAAGATATTATTTATAATGACTCTAAAGAAAAGATCTTGGGGACCTATTTCATGTGTCGAAAATAAATACACTTGGGTATATCATTGAGTTTTCGACAAGAGATATACATCGATAAGGTATTTGCCAGATCGAGTACTTAAGGTTGTGAACTAAGGAATACTCCAACTACTTAAGGAGACAACTTCTAGTCTCATTCAGTATATCAAGAATATTAAGATAAGTAATAAGGATGCAAAGATTCGTAATACACCGAATCAACAAGTCTTGTGTATAACTGAATATGTACACAGGCGGTTATGGTGTTCATATTGGTATATTTGGTACAATTTTGGTTAATCATTGTATGTATTAGGGTAAACATACAATCGGTTAGTAAGGTACTGAAGAGAACAAAGACCACATGCTCACTTACCGAAATTTAGATAATTTGAGATCACTGAATCTAATTCCGAGGATTATGTCAAGTTTAATGACATAAAGTCTTATTCTTCTTAAGAAAATATTCAGAGTGTTTGTGTCAATGTGACATTACTATGATAAACTCCATTCTTGAGGATCCTCTAACTAAGGAATTACCACATAAAGTGTTGAAGAGCGGATTGCTCATTTGGAGTGGTAATATCTAAGGTACTTTGGTTTAGTGGGAGTTTGTATCAAATGAATGTCATTTCTCGAGACACTTACTTCAGTTTCTGCAGTATAAAGTTTATGTTTTATTCAAGTTACTCTGAATTATAGTTATTTTTAATTTCCAATTGCGGTTTAGCATAAAGATGGAAATTATAAGGTTTGATCTCACTTCAGTAAGGATCAGTGGAAATAGGCATTTCTAAAGATCACATTGCATGTAATTTCCCGCTACACATCCACACTTGATCTATGTCATTGAATATATTGGTTTGGTGATCATTGATGGGTCTTTGTTACGACTATATCTAAATGTAGCAAAGGTCGCTTTGGTATCACACTGGTATGGACAATGGACCAGATTGTTATAAGGAATGTTCTAAGGATGATAGCACTTTTGCTAGAACTAAAGATTATGAAATATAACTACATCCGGGTTTTCAAGTTTGGCCCAAGTGGGAGATTGTTGGGAAATTTTATTTCCTTGTGGGCCAATATGAAAATATCAATAGTTATATTATTTGGGCTATCAAATAAACGGGCCACTAAAGTGATTTGATTAATAATTGGGCTCGTAGGAACATAAAGTGGTGTGGACTTTGTAATGTGTAGTAGCCCATTACTAATTGATTAGGGTTATGGGAGCCTCATCAATTTAGTATATAAAGACTACATGGGCTGTGATCCCCAACACATTCGAATACAGTATTCTCACTCTTGCCATTGAGAGAGATCATTGAAGCTGGTCCGAGTTGTGGTTAGAAGATCGCGGTTCACTCAATCATCATGACGGGGAACACAATACACTAGCTATGGACCGAGGTTAGTCTTATTTAATGTTCTTATGTTCTTGACTATTCTAGATGATAGTTTATGTCTTGTAGATTATGATTCCGCCTTTAGATAATCTACATAAAGTTTGAAATTGATCTAACAGGAATAGCCACGAAAAAATTGAAACTTCAAATACTATGAAAGTGAAATAAAAGTGAAATTAAATGATAAATTAGGATTGAATATTGAAATGAATCATACAGATGGATATCGACTGGACAAGTCATCATTTTGAGCCTTATGTCTAGAAAGTGGAACGATCCACCATGCTACAACAATATTCGTCACACAAAAAAGTAACCTGAGAGGTAAGAATATGACTTAAAAGGAAATGTTAAACACGGTATTCTTAAGTTCGTGATTATGTCATATGTTCTGGGGGTAGTGAATTTTTAATAGCCTACGGCAAATTGATACAATACCTTGTAAAACATAACTAAAATTTCATATGAATTCTAGACATGAAACGCACCATCCTAAAACTATATTGAACTGTGGGGTGTCTTTCAAAAGTAAGAATACCAAAAGCTAAAAAGGTAAAACTTATATGGAATGGGAGATTACATTTTCAAAGACTATGTTCAAATTCTAGTGCATGTTGATTCTTTGTTATCAAGAACAAACAATTAAAAGGTGATTAAAATGGTTTAATGGTTGTAAACACGAGGAGAGGTGTTCAGAGCCATGGATGAGGCACTACGAAACATAGCTACAGCTACTGAAATCTTGACATACAACATGTGTTTATTATACCAAAGCCGCAAAGGGGATTTAGGATGCATGTGTTACACAACCAACAATGCAATTATTTTATATAGTATGCATCGATTAAGAATAACAACATAATGAGCAAAAAGAAGAAAAGTTCAGGAAGTCTCGAGCGACTTAACACCCTTACAAAAAAAAAAAACAAATATCACGAGAGAGCATACCCATTATTTATCTTTTTTATACAAACCATTAGGGTATGGTTACTTATAGCCGTGGCAGGTGTCTTATTTTGCTTTGGGAAGTTTAGCATCAACTCCTTCTATCACGGAAATAAAGAAGTCCATGTACTTCTTGGGTTCAGGAACCCCATCATGATTCCTCTTATAGTTACACGTAATTTTCACCACAGCTGTACCATCTTCCTTCTGGAGGGCCTGGACGGTTGGGGCTATTTCTGAATATTCAGTAGTGAAGTCACCCTCAATTGCTGACAGCTGAATTATCTTGTTCTCTTCGTCCAGATACGTAAGCTTCTCCTTTGCCGTCTCAACTTTACCATCTGCATTAAAATATGTTGACATAAGAGGATGGCATCACAATTAACTAACTTATTCACTCTTATTGCGACTTTAGGAAATTATTACAAAGCTTAAACTTGGCAGAAAAAGTGGGTGTAAGTTAGATCATGTCAAATTTATCAGGAGTGTTAGAGATGGACGTAGGTTTTGAGATGAAAATGTGCAGAATTTGATAGCCAACTTTGCAAAATATTTTACATTCCATTAGTTCATCCCCAATAAAACAAAATATGAATTTTTGGGCTACCATACATTTTGACAAATAAGCTATGTGATTTTTTTTATGGGATTATTATTACTAAGGATAGAAATGAGATTGTATATGCCAAAAAGACGAAAGAAAAACAAATAACAATTTCCAGAAAAAGAATATCGACGGAATCATACATTTAGAAGGAAATATTTCAAGACAAAGCACAATAATTTCCATTTAGCCCCTCATAAGTAATGGCAAAGATTTTCTTTTACCTTCAGGCCATAATTGGATAACAATTGTCTAGTTGTGCTCCTGCAGTAAAAGGCAAAGGGCCACTGAGACTAGGAAATAGGAATTGTTCCATCTATGGAATCACATTTGTGCTTTAATGCCATGTATATATCAACAGTACGGCTATACCCCTATTGGAATTTCATTTTTGAGAATTGGAATGAATTCAAACCTGAATGATCTTTTAGCAAAAGACAAAGGGTGATTGACACGATGGAATGGTCAAAAACAAATTTTTCAAACATTGTCAAAATTTAGACAAGACAAACAACTTAGGACGGATGGATTATAACTTAATGTATTGAGGAAAACAACATTAACCTATTTCAAAGCAAATTACCTGCAACAAAGGTCCAGATCTTAGTAGATCCATGAAGACCAGTTGTTCCTTCATGCAACTTAACGTTATGAACTACATGAGGGGCTAAAGTTGGAACATGGTGTGCTTTATGGCCTAGCAACATTTGGAAAAGGTCATCACCATCAGACTGAATTGGTACTTCGGCCACCATCTTACCCTCCAGAGGCATTTTCGGAAATTATAGTACAATGGACTCAAGGCAGAAAGTTGATGGATCTAGCGAAGCCCCTTAGAAATGGCCTTTATATAATGTCGTGAAATAAATTAACAGCGGCTAGATGCGATCAAGAATCCTTTAATTTTGTAATTTTTCCTCTTTTCTGTATTTATTTTTCTGGGCAATCACGAAAATTTTGACATCTCATCTACCCTATTTGTGGTCATTATTCGGTGTAGCATTCCTTTTCCAATGTGTTGACAACTAGTGCTTCAGCAAAATTCAAAAATATCCAGAAGGAACCGACACATTAAAAATTTATTTTTATTCCTACACAAGTATTCCCGTCTCTTTGCAACTTCGTGAAAATTTCGGAATTCGAAGAAAAACACATATCTAGAACTTCAAGTTTACAAAAACTCTCATCTGCAGTTCACATTGATTTTTATCAGGATCCTTAAGAGAAGAAAGAAAGATTGAAGAATAAAAAAGTGGCCCATCATCCTACTCAAATTCTTAAAACCCTCTTTTTCTTCTACCATGTTGTTCATTTCATACCACTGTTCTTCAATATATTAGTTTCATCATAGTCCCATTTTCAATCTGATGATATTTTGATTTACGTAATGGTGTTTCAAGTCTTTTTTCTGTCGTAGTGAATCTTGATTTTAGTTATCAAAATATATATTCTAAAAGAGGTTGGGGTTTTACTATTTATAGAGGAGGTGCTGCAAATTTTCAGCCTTTAAATCGTCCTAAAATGGATGGTGGAATTTGTAGTGGCGAAGGCGCAGTAAGTATGCTAGTGTAACAAAAAAAACACATCGAGGAGAGAAGCAGTGGGGAGTAGAGAGGAGTGAAGCAGACCAAATATTGAATCACTACAGTCGGTGGGTTCTTATGGTTTCCAAAACACCAACGTGGAATATTTTATACCTTGGAGGAATGTGTGTGTATTGTAAAAAAAAACAATAATATATGATGTTTTATTATGACTAGTAAGGTGCACGTGCTTCGCAAGTGGGACATGAAATCTATACAAAAACTATAAAATTACATTTATTTGTAAGATATATTGTCCAAAAGTACTAAAGGATATATTGGAAAATAAAAATATTATATCTTATGCTGGTACTAACGAAATGAAGCCAAGAAAAATATAAACTAATTATACATTTACAAGCATGACTATTTAAATTTTTTTAATTTTTTGAGAAATCGTTTTGTCGTCAACCGAGTTCGAACCCGGGACGTGATGCAGGGGCTTCTAGCGCTCTACCACTTGAGCAAGCACCCTAGCTGCACTATTTAAACATGTTAATACTTAGCCAACCACTTACCTATTTATTTTCATTCATTGACAGTTTCATTGGAGTTTAAATAAGTCATTTCTGTTTAAATGTCAATATGATATTTCTTTTCCTTGAATCAAAAGAGAGGTTATTGTAAGGTCAAAAAAAAAAAAAAAAAAGGTTAAGGTCTAGGAATATATTTCATCATTCTTTCTTCTGTCGAGCAGGGATATGTATTACATCTTGTAAACAAGTTTAAAAATAATAAATATAGAGTAGCGATTCTTTCACAGTATAAAAGCTTCTACACTTCACAATTAAGTAACTGTTTTTCTGGTAAAATTTCATTTATAGTATTAATTGTTTGAATATGTTCTTCATGTTTTCCTTTTTCTATCCATTAATCAAATCCTTTCTTCTTCTCCGTTGTTGATGGTGAGACCACACAACTAAGCCTTCTCTAATCTATTTTTCTCCCTATCATAACAGAACCCGTACCGTCCCAACTCCCATGCATTCATTTCTCACCAATCACCTCGCGCGCGTAACTTTTTTGCGGAGGTTTTGAACAATTTCTTATGGGTCGTGGGGGACCCAAATCATGAACCCTTTGAATCCTTATGGCATCGTGCCCCCGTGCGGTCTTCATAATATAAGCTTGCTTGTAGACACCAACCGAACACATGCTGCCCACCAAATTCATAAACTGGGTGATGTAAGGAAGGGTATTAAATTTTGTGAGCAAATTTAAGTATAGTTGGAAATATATATATATATACATACATATATATATTAATAAACTCTTTATGCTGAAGAATTAATGTTTGAGAAACCAGTTATGTGTTCTTGATTAATTCATCTGAAAATTGGTAAGTTTCTTCATAGCGAATTCACTTGAAACCAATTTATTATTAATTCTTAGTGTTCAAATAAGAAAAATTAAAAGAAAACAGAAAGGGCGGAGGTGAAGGTAGATAAAACGACGAGAGAGAAGGAATCAAAACAATTAATACTGTAAACGAATAAGTTGACTACAAAATATATTACTTCATCAATGTCTAAAAAAATCAATTAATTTTTGTGAAGGGTAAAAATATCTTGACGAACATACATCTGTTGTAAGAAGTTTTTTTACTGGTGTATGAATCACTACCCTACAAATATGCTAATATCAACTAAGTCACATGAATTACAAATCTGGAGGTATTGTTTGTATGAATAAAGCTAATTAAGTGAGCAAAAATCTATCGGTTGTTCCCGAATACAATTCAACTTTTTTTTCACATAGTATTATAAAGCAATTTCGGGGAAAAACTACCTGGACCACATGATGTAGCCTACCACGAGTTTGAATGGAACATACTCAAAGTATTAAATTTTAACTATACCAAACCCCATAATATTCATATTCTGGAAAGAGCATGTGAATTCCTATGTATTTTCACATTCAGTTATAAGCTTCTAACGTGATTTGAGCCCATTTACATTGAGCTGTGGAATAATACAGGTGAATACTGAAAAAAGGAAAAAAAAAATTGAGTTTCTCTCAAGTTTACTGGGTTCCTAACTTCCTATGTATGATTTTGGTTAATTACTGTCATGGTACCAGTTGCCGTCTTCAGTTGAATGTCATCAGACCCAAAACCATCCTCCCATTCAATATTCTTCCGGACAACGATATAATGTTCAGATCTAGAAATTTTAACTCGCTTCACTCTCTTATCAGTCAAGCCTCTACTTAAGATATCTAAAAAATATTTTAAAAAAAAAAACTACAGAATCTTCCATCTTAAAGCCCACTTGAAATAAGTTTCAAATGACCCTTCCTAGAACAGAGACACCTCTGATTGGTAGAATGAGAAATTTCACCACTACAGGTCTGTATTGTTTACTTTACCTCTCCTCTCCTCCTCATCTCTCTCAACGAAGTTTTTCACTAAAGTTTGGTGACTTTTGTTCCTTTTTCGACTTAATCAAAATATTACTCACTCTAAATGGATGATCAAAATGGCAGGAGTACATGTTCTTGCTATATCTTTCCCTGGAATCTTACCGAGATAGGAAAACGTAAATTGGTGGGACCTGTGAAAATCTGATGAATAGGAAAGCACATGAGACCAACAGATAGTTGCAAGAAGTACAACTGTCTAGAGGAAAAGCCTTTCGCCTTTCAGAAACAATTCATTTTATTTAGTTGCATCACATATTACAAACTTTTTGTATAATATTACTACTACTAAATTGGTTAATTTGTACTATTTAATTGTAATTATTTTAAAATTCAAATGATTTTATTTTAAAATTCAAATGATTCTCTATAAGAATGATAACTTATATTCGTACTGAGCAACATGAAGAAATCCACTCATGTATTTCATTTGAAACTTATGCACCCGTAATAGGGTCACTTTGACCCGGTCATTTACATAGCAAAACATCGTAATTTTTAGATATTTTTTTCCATAGTGTTGTAGGGTAACTGTTATACTACAAGATCATCAAAAATAAAAATAAAAAAATTGCATAGTTTTGCAATCCAAATCACCGAGTCAAAGTGGCCCTATTATGGGTGCAAAAGTCCAAATGGTGCAAAATACCTAGGACGGAGTGGTAATAGTTCAACAAACAAAGATATGAAAAGTCCTCTTATGATTATGAGATATAGAACTAATAGATCTCTCATCAAACAAATCGGAATAGTAGGGAAAACAAACCACTATGCTTTGAACAAAGCCAGTGCTTATGCTACTTATTGTACTAAAAACTCACAAACACAGATTCAAGATTACTATGCTCCGGTACAAACTACAGAGTATTATTATTGGAGAACCCATCAAAAAACTGATAGCCAGAATGAAAACAGCCTTTACCTGAAGGTTTTGTCAATTCAGAGGCGGATGTAGTCAGGGATATACCAATTCTATCTCATCTTCAGCGCCAACTTCTTCTGCATCATGAATATTGTGTGATGGTTTGAAACAGAAATCAAACACCGATTAGAAGATAAGTCGACAAAGGAACAAAAGTCACCAAACTTCAGTGAAAATCTTCGTGGAGAGATATGAGGAGGAGAGGAGAGGTAAAGTCAGGGCCGGCCCTAGATTTTAATGGGCCCTAGGCGATAGTTGAAAGTAAGGCCCTTTTTACCATAAGCATAACTGTGAATAAAGAAACCTACTCAAGTGTAGTGCGAAATATACCTTGTGTTTTATTAGTATTAAATTGTTCATTATGGTGACCATCAAAGTAATTGAACGTTGGTAGGTGAAGAGTTAAAATCTTCCTAATTTTTTCTCAAAAAGAAAGAATCTTCTCTAATTCAATGCTAAAAATTAGGATAAGTTGTTGATTATTGGCACGATCAAAGTCAGTTATCATTCTCACGTAATTTCATTTTCCAAATCGGTTAGTTTTCTTCCAAATGTTATCTACAATATTTTTTATTTTCACTATGTTTTAGAAATTTACGATATTACCCCTTCTCATGAAAAAATACTACGGGGCCCCTTGAAATTGGGGGCCCTAGGCGAACACCTAATCCGGCTAGTGGATGGGCCGGCCCTGGGTAAAGTAAACGATACAGACATGTAGTGGTGAAATTTCCAGGCCTAGACTGGTTAGCTGGATTTCACACCCATTTTTTGCACTTCATCATCCCTTTATATTCATCTGATCGCTTGGGGTAAATTATTTTCTTGCATGAATTTAGGCTTCAATCTTTCTATATGAGCAGGGTATTTAATACAAATAACATCCATCAAGTACCAAATAAATTCAATTCATAACTTAATTCATCTATTTTAATGGAATTGTTGGTCAATTTTCTTTTTAGTTCCATCACAAGCAATTTTGCTATATGCTGGTATCAATATTGGAACTCTGAACCCAGAAACCATGGAAAACTAATTTTCGGTGACAAGATTTCTGAAGTCTCTCTTTGTTGCTCTGTGGAAGATTGGTCAGCTTCCGACTCTCAGGACAACACATGAACCCCTTATTTTACTTCAAGCAAAGTTTATAGAACAATCCACATAAAACTGAGTTTTTGGAGCGACCTAATGGCCTAACCAAATCTGGTTCCGTATCTCTAAATTAAGCAGCGAATCGAAAAGTCCAATCAAAAGTAAAAACTGCATTCAACAATGAGAGGCAGAATCGCTGAAGTTAACGCAAAGAGAACTAAGAAAAAAATTGGACAAACAAATTAGACCTAGAGGGTTAGACTCTGGGTGAGGGAGAGAAGCCGAGAGAGCGAGATGCACAGACCTTTGATGGCGTCGAAGGTTATGGCATGTTGCGGCAGCGAGTGCCGTATGCGAGGGACATGCACTGCATCATCATCCTTGACCAAAGTGAAGGGCAGATAAGGAGTTTGTCTAGGGATCTCTCGTATTAGACGAAGAGTCGCGTCCGTTGGAAGTAAACGTCGCGGAGGTCCGGAGGAGTCCATTGGGAAGCAAAAGTTTATTTTTCAGGGGGGTTTTTGTAATAAATAAATTTAAAGAGGCACTTTTGTAAATAAACACTATTAGGAACACATTAAAATTATTCACTCTTTTATAAGAGTAAAGATTTTGATGCAATTGAGGTTGAGTTTATCGTTTCAGCATTGCTGGAGTGTTGAGAAATATGGTACAAGTTTAATAGATTTCAGTTGGATATCAATGAATTTGTGATTGAAGTCGTCATACTAACGTCGTGAACAGTCCTCCAGTATCTTAATAGTGTAGCACCCGCTCTATTCTTTCACACAAATCACAAGAGTGATTCAATTTTGAGAGACTTCTTTGACAAGGGGTACAGAGAAAAATTGTCAACCCTTTATTTTGGAGACATCTAAAGGTCCATAATGAACAACAATACCCTTTGGCACAATAAATGTGCTAGCTTGCTTAGTGAGAAGAAGAAATGGAGCACCACCCTCAAATGTTCATTTCTTGATTAAGAGAAACATCAATATCACAGCTAATATAACATCTTCTGATTAACTCTAACTACCACGGAGTAAACCAACATTCAGTACAACAAATCCGGCTTTTCGCGACCAGTTTCATTCCGACTGTCAGGATTATGGTCTTTAAAAGCAGCATAAACAGTCTTTTTTTTCTATTTGTCGTCTGGCTAGTCGTCTTTCAGATTTTTAAAGACCAACAGTGATTTTATTGTGGGAAAATGTCTAGTCATCCGAAATCCAAAATTATCAACGACGTGCAGTATTGTTGTCAACGGATTTAAATACAATTTTGACCAAATTTTTGGGCGGGAAATTTAATTACATTAAATTTTGGGGAGGGAAATGATATCTCACCAAAAGTTGGAGGCAAAATCAAATCCTACCAAAAAAATTAAATTCACCTATATCTGCTCCAAACTCACAATTCTCAGCTCCCCCCCCCACCATTACTCCCCCCTTTCGACCTCCATATCATTTTGAAGATGAACCCTAGATAACTCTCATCTTCTACTCGCCACCACCGACGGCTCTCTCTGTCTCGCTCTTTCCGCACGACCGCGATCCTCTCGCCACCAGCGTCTCTCTGTCATTCCGATTGACTCAATCGGCCACTAGCTTATTCAAATCTGAGAATGGAGATTTGGCGCAAGAAGAGAAATTCCATGTCTCACCCATCACAAACATCTGTCCTCACAACTAGTCGGTCTCTCTGTATCAATTTGGCGTGTGAGTTTCTATTGATTGTGCATGCGCTTTTCAATTTGGGTTTTCTGAGAGGTGGCTTGAGCTCATATTTAAAAAGCCTTTTTTATTTCTAGAACTTAAAAGGAGCAATTTTACTGTGATATCTGTATTTGTAGTCCGGGTTCCATCTTTCATGCTTACAAGTTTTATGTGCTTTAATTTTATTGTGATATCTGGGAACCGTTTAACTATGAGTAAATCATGTTTCGGGTCTGCTGAGTGAAGAATGTGGTATATTGTTTCTCACATAACCAAGTGGTTGCTGTTAACTGAATGGAAATGAACTGTGTATTCACTGGCTGAATGATATATCTAAGCGACAACATACGGATAGGAATGTGTTTTTTAATTTATATATAATTTGGCTAGTTAAATGTGATGTGGATGAAACTGAGGTAGCTGAAAATGTGCATGTCTCTGAAATTAGGTGTAGTGTATGATGTTTTTAAGTACCCTGTGTCATTGCTGCCAGTTCATAATTTGATGTGTCCAAACATTCATTTGTGTAAGAGGCCGTGATGATATGGATCTATCAAATTCACTCATTGAAGCTGTTAGAGTGTAATATGCTAGGCGAGGCAAAATAATTTTTGCAGCCTGCTATTGTCATCTCTTATTTTTTTTAACTAATGCATACTTATCCGATCCTCTTCATGCTCACTGAAGAAGAAGTTATGATATGGATCGTTCGAATTCACTCTGTCCCCGATACATTTTCATGATATGCATGGTACGACAAAATCCATTTGGAGCCTATGATTATCGATGTGTTATCTGGTTTTCACGAGTATAGATCTGAGCCCATTTCCGTATTTCCCTCCGTTCATTCCATGTTTGTTATTTGTTATTTTGTATTTCCTCCGTTCAACCTCTCTATTCTGCAAGGGGTTGTGAAGGTCTATTTGACCGACTGATAATGTTGTCAAAATGATCAAACATATGTGCATGAAAACCTGTCAAAGTGGCCTTCACAAGTACCGGCATTCGGTAGCGGATGAACGGATGAATTTTTAGTTAATGAATTTTAGTTCATTAATAAGTCGGTATATTGCAAAAGGATATTATCAAATAATAAAAATAAGATAAAGATATGAGATAATTACAGAAAATAACAATAAATAAAAGTCTAGACCTCGTCGTCTTCTTTGAGTTCTTTATCTGTCTGGGCCTCTGCTGGTTCCTCCTTGCCTGAAATCATCTTTCGTTTTAGTACGTCCCCCTGTCTCATTTTTTATTTCCTCCTTTGAACCTCTTTTTCTAGGTGTACTTGCGAATGGGCATTTAGATCCGCTGATAATGTTGCCGAAGCGATTCAAACATCTGTGCATCCAAACCGGTTCAAAATTTCCTTCACATGTACCTGTAGACAATAGAGGATGAAATGTTTGAATAATAAACGAATGTTATTTCGGTACACTAGAAGTCTATTTAATGGATTAATGCTTGGGAATGATGCACTACATGAATTAAATATAATACTAGATATCTTAAACGGATCAATGTTGAGCTGCATTTGTAGGGGCTCCATATTTCATGATTCTAGTTTCAACGATGTGCATTTTCTCAGAACTAATCGTTGCTTTCATGATATTAGTGCATGTTAATTCAAGATATTTGTTGTCATGAGTACGGGTTGGGGCTCTTCATGATATTATGATGTTCTTCATGTTCACTGCTTGCTGACTGTAAGAGGTCGGGATGATATGGATCGTTCAAATTCTCTCTATGTAGACAATACAGTGTCATGATATGCATGGCAAGGAAAAATCTTTTTGAAACCTGTAATCATCGATTTCGTATATGGTTTTCATGAGTACATATTTGAGCCTCTTTACACTCACTGAAGAGGCCGTGATGATATGGATCTATCGAATTCAGTCGTTATCCCCGATAGAGTGTAATCAGGCATGGCAAGGCAATATCCTTTTGCAGCTAGCTTGTGAGCATCGATCTCTTATCTGCAGGTTTTAATGAGTACTGATATGAGCCTCTTTTTTTATTTACCCAAAATGCTGAAGTTTTTTTTGTGCAGTACCGATATGAGCCTATTGTGTATCTTTACGATGTTCTTCATACTCGATCGCTTATTACAACATGTGCTTGCTAACTGTAAAAAACCGTACGTGATGACATGGATATATTTCTAATTCACTATATTGCATGTGTGTGTGTGGTATTAGCGAAATCCACACCCTTTAAAGAGGAGGAGGTCACCAGTGCTCTGACACGACGGACTCCACTGTATTGGAATGCTTCAGTGGTCATCTCTGATTCAGATAATGAAAAAGATGACCCCCAAAAGTGATTGTATTCCAGGAAATCATGAAGCATGCAGCTGAAACTAAAAGGAAAGTCCCTGTGGAGTTATTTGAAGGAACGGGTGAATCTGTCGATCACGGAACAGCAGATGTGGGGTGCAAAGGGAAAGGAACCAGAAGAAGCTAGATGCTTCCATCTTTGTTATGATTTTTGATTATTCGTGAAATGTATTCTGTGACGGTAGTTTCATTAATCCATAATTTTATGGTGGGTTTAAGTTCAAAACTATGTGCTATTTTTCAGTTTCTGATATACTTATGTTAATGAGGGGAGATTATATCAGTCTGACTAATTTATTTAATCTCTAATTACTTGGTTTGAAACATTAAAACTGTTAATACATTTTTGATTGGTCGACCAAAGGTTCACGGGGGCCTAAAGCGAGTAAGAAATTTGAGGGCCATAATTAAAGATAAAATAATTCACAAAAAATAGTTTTTTTTTTAAATAAATAAATTTTAGACTTCAAATAACTTTTTTTACTATGTTGGATTGATATTTTGAAGAATACATTAATTTTAAATAATATAATAATTTTGTGTACTATGTCGGAAAGTCAACTCTACTGTGAACGTTAGTATAGAACTTTCGGTTAACTATGAAGTGCACAACCAACTTTCCGGTGTCCACTTAGTCACCATATTGGTTCGGGCGTATAAAGTCAACGGTTAAAGAAAGTGGTCAACTCTAGAGTCAGAGGTGTCCTTAGAAGCCAACTACACAGTCAACTAATGCATGGTCTACTATGCGGTAGACCCTAAACACAAGAAGGTGTTTTTTTGAGGCTACTAAGTCAAATACGTAGTGAACGGTCTACTTTTTGGTCTCAACTTATCAGACTAATAGGTTCAGACAAAGAAAGTCAACTGTTAAAGAAAATGTCAAGTGCATTGTTAAAGGTGACCTCATGAGTTAACTATTGCACAGTCAATGCATAGTCTACTATGCGCTAGACCCTACACGCTAAGCGGTGATTTTTG
Organism: Linanthus parryae; assembly: GCA_023055425.1. Classification (NCBI taxonomy): domain Eukaryota; kingdom Viridiplantae; phylum Streptophyta; class Magnoliopsida; order Ericales; family Polemoniaceae; genus Linanthus; species Linanthus parryae. The sequence goes on along the minus strand of JALGPY010000011.1, from coordinate 24,064,502 downwards.
AGGCTATACTAAGTGAACTATGTACTGAATGGTCTCAACTTACTCAGACTAATACGTTTAAACAAACAATGTCAACTGCGAAAGAAAAGGTCAACTGTACAGCTAAGAGTGACCTCATAAGTCAACTATTTCACAACCGATGCACGGTCTACTATGCGGTAGACCCCAAACACTTAACGGTGCTTTCTGAGGTTATACTAAGTTAACTATGTAGTGAACGGTATACTTTTAATTTCAGACTTACTATGACTAATAGTTTCCGACAAATAAAGTCAACTGTTAAAGACAATGCATTGTGTATACGTACTATATATATGTGGTATACCCTAAAACCCTACACCCCTCTATTTGAGGTAAGGAGGCAACTACGTAGTGAACGGTCAACTTTTCTTTCTCCACTTATTCAAACTATAATATAGGTTCGGACAAAGAAACTCAACCGCGAAAGAAAATGTCAATCCTACATTCAAAGGCGAGCTCACAAGTCAACTGTAGAGTCAATGCAAGTTTTACTGTGCCGTAAACCCTAAACCCTAAACCCGAAACCTATGAAAAAATACATCTGCAGGGTAGGGAAATTCCATTACAATGAACCTTCTGGAGGATAATATAATTAACAAAAATATTATGAGGGGAGGTGAATACAATTACATCCAAATATTGGGAGGAAAATAAATTGAATCCAAATAATTTTGGAGGGAAGTCAATTAAGAAAAATGACACATTGACCCGTTTCTACCCACTCATTATTCACTAGAATTATCCACACCCGCGACCTCACACTTATCTCCCTGGACGATGGAACCACTGAATCTCTTCAGAACAGCGACAGAACCCACATAGTCATTGGTTGCACTAGAAGGTCATCGGAGTGGAGCTGGAAGAACCCACGAAGTCGAAATTTCTTAGCCTCAAGGACGATCGGTTTGGTCTAACTTCTCTTAAACTCTTGTACATTAGTTGATTTGGTTGAGTTATCTTATTAATTCGTGGTTTCTCTAGTCGATTCGTGGTCTAGATCTGCAAGTCTGTAGGTGAATGTTAACAACATAAAATTGCATGTTTAAGTATGTTAATGAACTCTTCATAACTTACTAATATGTGTAATTTATCTATTTTATCCCTCTTTCTAGACTTATGCTTGTCTTCGTAGCTTTGGTTGTTTTTATTTTGTTTTGTAGGTGAGACTAGCTAGGGGAGAGCTTGAATGATGAATTGAGACGTTTGGAAGGTCCAAGAGACGCGAAGAAGGAATTTGAAGGCTTAATTTGAAGAAATCAAGTGATAAAGTGGTTAAAATTGAAGATAAAGCGAGATGGAGGACAAATTTGCAAGTTAATTTAAAGTTTCAAGGGTTCAAGTTTGAAGAGAAGTGAAGAAATAGGCCAAAAATTGAAGTTTAAGAAGTCAAGTGACCAATTCGTAGGACCAAAGTTGCATCCAAGGGTTTGTTTGAGAAGATTCTAACGGAAGGGGTGTCATGTGGCATTTTCTAAACTTTTCAAGGGCTGATCTAAAGAGCTTTTAACGGAGTTGGGGTGTTATTGCCATTTTCAGAAAGTTTTAAGGAAGCACTCGGGGTCTTTTAAAATATAACAGAGAATAAGGGGGAGCCGGGTGTTAATTCTTCAAAACAACTCACCTCACGCGTCCTCTCTCTCGGCACTCTCTCTCCCCGTCGGTTCAACACAGCAGCATAACAGAGCCACCATGGAAGCTCGCACGAAGCCTCTTCGAGGGACTTATCTCCTTCGTTGCTTCACCAAATCAAGTGAGACCAACACCAAAACGCTCCCCAGCCCAACCTCAACCTCCCTCTTCCCTCAATTCGGCCCAAAGATGAACGAACTAAAAAGCCCTAAATCACCTAGGGTTCTTGAGAGCTGCTGTAAATCAACGAAGGAGGGTCTCTTAGATCAATTGGAGGGCGGAGATCATCTCTTGGAGTCCACGAAATGAATCCCCACTGCCTATATAAATCGGACTTGAAGAATGACGAAGGACTCTCTCAGACCCGAGAGCTACACACAGTGCTCTGTTTTTTTTCGCCTCTCTCTCTCTCTGATTTCGCCCTAACCATGGGTTGTTCTTGAGCAAGAACGTAGAAAGAGGAAGAGAGGGAGAGAGGAGGTGGGATTGAAGCCATTTCTGGGCTGTTTTTGACGAATTTTGGGTCTGTTTTGTTGCGGTTGCAGTGAGCTGTTCTATGCTCTGTTCTTGAGCAATTCTGGGTTTGTTATGTGACTGCTGCTGCTGAGTTCTTGCTATAGCAGCAGCAGCAGTAGCTTATTAGGGCAATTGCTCCATTAGTTGTAGCTTAGTTGTGTTTTTGGCTATTTTGCTTTTAGTTTTGTGTAGTTGAATCAAGTATTGGGGTTGAATTTGTGAAAACAATTGGTTGATTCAAGTATTATGAATGAAATGATAACTTTCTCTACTTCTCTTGAATCTCTCATGTTTAGCTAGTTAATTTGCTTGGGTGATTTGGGACTATCTAGTGCCCTAATCCTCTTATTGATTCAAGTTGGACTTCAAGGATGAATGGGTTGAATTGAGTAGCTTCAATACGTAGTTTAATACTTGAACCTCTCATGTTGGAGTATTTGATGCATTGAATAGGTAGATGTGCGAATGTTCTTGACATGTTTGATTCGGAATTTCTCTTGCGTTGAAGTGACTCGTTAATCCTAACTTTGAGAAATTGAGTACTAGTTAGGTGATTTGAGTGAGAATTTAGGAATCTCATTTGTGGCTTGATCTTTTATGTGGAAACATCTATGTGTGTTTACATATGTTTGATGCTTGAGGCACTTGATATTTGAAAAATCTCATTTGAATCGCTTCTTTAGTGCTTAATTATCGTGTGTTAGAGTTAGGCACTTCATTTGTGGCAAGTTGGATTGCAATGAGCAATCGATTCTTGAGGCACTTGTCTTGTGGAATTCTACATGTGATATGAGAACCGGGCTTGAATATAATAGGGGGATTGGTCACTAGAGAAACCGATGATCCCTAGCCCCTCATTACTTGTTATTTCACTACTATCTTGAATCGTAGTTTTAGTAGTTGTTTACTTTGTTCTTTAAATTCTCAAATCTCAACTCGCTCCATCAATTAGTTTTGGTGGATTTGATAGCTTGGCAAGCTCTAAAGCCATTGAGAGAAGTTGCTTTTATCGTTTAGTTAGTCGTTTTCTAGTTTTGCAAGTCATTGTCTAAACCTCCTCTCCTTGTGGAAATCGACCCCGTTCTTACTCGGGTACTACTTAGAACGATATTCCTATACTTGGGAATTATCGCGAACAGTGAATACATGAGTTCTTACTAGTGATGTTGAGTTCTCTTCATCTAGTGTTGGTCTGAAAAAATGATGCATTTATTCTTCGGTGTTGATCAGTGTTTGTTCTTAAATGAAAAGGAAAAACGATGCAATTTTCATTAGCAATAAAATGTTAAATCAATTACAATACCACCTTCAGCCCAAAATCCTAACACTACTTCTTTTTTTTTCTTCGGGCATCCATGGCTCTAAAGTTGCTGACGTCACTTTCCCTGTCATCTCTTTTTTTTTTTTGGGTTTGAACTGGTGATTTTTCTTTGAGTTCTTCCCCTAGTCTCTACTTCTGAGCTCCAGTCTTCTTATTCGGTCCCTTCTTCGTTTTCTTCATTCTCGTCTGGCAGTTCTTACTTTTCTTCTTTTAACTGAATTTGTATCTTATGGTTCTTCCTTGAATGGGCTCTTTTTTTCCATTGTTGATTGTGATAATTTTGGTGGTAATTAGGTTTAGTGATTCTATAGGGGGGGGGGTCATAATTGTAGGCTACTATAGGGCTTCGATTTCCTATAAGACTTGGATTAATTATGTTACAGAACTTCATCATTTTCTCTTTTTTTTTAAATAAAATTCCATTATCTTTTTATTCTTAAATATTACATAATTGATAACTGCAATATATTATATAGATATCTCTAAAGATGTATGATTGATAATTGCAATCTATTATACAGTTAATCTCTATAGATAACTAGGAATATTTTAGGAATAAGACCATACATAAAATACGCAAAACAAATCCATAGTTAATACAAGGGGGAGGCACCAGCCCTTACAACCTAAACCACACCCCCCTCCTCAAACCATGGGAGGGAGGTTCAAAACTTGTTGAACATTTAATTAAAAGAAAAGATTCTAAAAGGGATTCAACACATAAAATGGAAGCTGAGCGATGGCAGAGGATCTTTGTTGGCAGACCTGTGCCCATTCTCCCGCTTCACATGCGGCTCCATTAGTTACTAGAATCCTGCACTCATGGGAACACACATGCGTTCATAACTAGTGATTAGGAGTTTTACATATCGAAACCATAAAGAATAATCTACATATATATGTGCTAAGGAATGTGTTTGAAAATATTATAGAAGTATTAGCTTTAGAGGACATCATACCTGGACTGAGGCATGGGTCTCGTGCTGAGACACGTCAATGACATCAACCTGCACCTCACTTGGATCCCAGATATCCAAATTCCGCCACCAAATCCATATGGATCAGCCACAAAGCATCTGTGAAAGCCAAGAGGAGCGCAAATGCATCCGACCTTGTCCCCAGAAATTGTGGTTTCAGTTACTCAGACAACGTTTGGCATGTGCCTGCCAACCATAGCCGTGAATTTTCTTCTAAAAGCACCACTGCCAACATCCTTACAATTCCAGTGAAGAACCCTCATGGGAAAGTTCAACACCCTCACTCTGTCCAGCAACCTCGCTGGTGTCCTTCTTCTTTGGTATTCCACCGTTGCTCTGATCTGCTCCTCCTCTTCCATGTCCATCATATTTTCGCCTTTCCCCAAGAATTCGCCATTCTATAGGACCGTATGAAGGTATTCTCATGAGTGTAGCTGCATGTTTCCCGAATACTCTAATATCCAGGTTGCCTTGTGGTCCTCCATTATTACATGCCTTGCTTCTCCAACTTCGGCAGGAAACTGGAAGATCTACAAGAGGTTTGAGCTTAGCCTCTCATCTGCTGTCACAACCGGGTTTTTTAGAACAACGTCGCCTGCCACCCTTGCTTCCTCCTCAGTGATCATCTGATTGATTTCATCATATGTCAAACTGAACTGTTCTAGGAGGCTGTCTTGCTCTACGATCCATTCTGTTGGGGCCTTCAAGTGAGTCATGACGGTGGCCATGTTTGTTCTTGAAGATGGTATGAGTGGGAGAGGAATGCACCAGCTGTTGGAGACCACAAATCGCTCCACTCTCTCTTTAAAGGACCAACCTAGCCTCCTTTTACCTGGAGCATCCTCCAGATTGACATGAGGTAACGTGTTGTCCCCTATCATTGACAAGCTTGGCAGAATCATAACTTTATCTAGGATGAAAGGTTCTTTTAATGGATAAAGGCTGTAATTTTTGTTTTATACTGACTATATAGGCTTATAGTGAGAAATCATGGTGGAGGTGGGGGTTAAAGAAATCCAGAGATTTAGAAGATGAAGATGTGGGGGTTTGTGGAGGTTAGTAATGGCCTAATTGTTGTTCCAGACAAAATTCCTCGTTTGAAGATAATTAGTGGAGGTTAACTACCTACAGATTATTAAAAGTAATTACTTTATTCATAATATAGAAGATGGAGAGGTGGGGTAGTTAGTGGAGGTTAATTACTGCATGTTTTAAGAGGCTGTTTCAGAAATAACTGCAAATAAATAACTGCTACTTTTTGACGAAATAATAACATTTAATTTGATGCTTGTTTTTAAGAAATAACTGGTTTCCTCTTATCATTTTTTTAATTAATTTTATTGAATTTTTGCAACTTTTCTGAAATAACTGGTTTCCTCTTATCATTTTTTTAATTAATTTCATTGAATTTTCGCAACAAGTAATATTTTTATTAAATTAGTACTTTATTACATTTTTATGTCTAATTTGCATTTTTTTCTACATACCATAACTGGAGAAGCTCTAACACAACTTATACGTATTCTACATAACATTTCTTTTCTACATAAAAATTATTGTCATAAAGTGTACATGAGCTGTGTAGTCATCTTCCAAAGGCTTCATGTTGAAGTTCTCCGGGTTTTACTTTCTGGTGCTTTTGTGATAACCTGCAGAAAGCATATTCTGATTCCCCCCTCTGTTCCCTTTAAGTCCAGTCAGTCTCTTCTTGATGTTGAAATTCCATTTTGGAGGGCATTCTTGTCTTATGTGGCAAGAACACTATAGATTTTTGTTTCTTCGGTAGATGCATTACTTTTGACCTGTGGGAATATTTTGTTATGACCTTTCAAAAAGAAAATATTGTGAAGAATAAATGTAATTTTGGTTTTATACAACAGTTGGGAAGGTGTGGGGTTAGGAGAAGATGGAGAGTTAAGATATGGAGAGGTTGGGGGTTTGAAGAGAATAATAAATGCTTGTTTAAAGATGTGGTTTCAGCTTAAATAACTACTGCATGGTTTCAAGATTAGTGCAGCTCACTAGGTGTAGGTTGATGAACCACCTCATTGATTATGAGTGGCAATGTTTTCTCTGCAATATGTTTAATTGATGTGTCCCATGTTCACATTACGGGTTTGAGTAATGATTTGAGATTTTCATGCTCACTGTTAGCGGTTTCTGTGAGGCTGTGATGATATGGATCTACCGAATTCACTCCTTGAAACTGTTAGAGTGTAATATATAGGGCAAGGCAAATTATTTTGGCAGCCTGCTGTGATCATCTCTTATTAGTATTTAATGAGTACATATCAGAGCCTCTTCATGGTCACTGAAGAGGTCGTGATGATTTGGATCCAGGGGTAAAGCTATATGGATCGTTCGAATTCACTATGTAGCCGATACAATGTCATGATATGCTAGGCGAGGCAAAATCCTTTTGAAGCCTGTGATCATTTATCTACTTGTTGGAATAGATGCTCTATAGGCAATCTCTTTTTAGTATGAACAGTACTTTGTCTAGAATATTCATTGTATTATTTATGGAGATATTTAATATAATGAAGTCCTTAGATTGCAAATGTGTTTTTTATCTTAAATATCCCTAGTCGATTGTATTGATTAACAGGACGATCAATTATAGACTAGTATGAGGTTGGATTGATATGGAGATATCACGATCCAACACATGGGTATGCATTAGGGGTAATGGCATATTGGATTGACCAATTTACGAGAAGGCTAAATACAAGTTATGTAAAGTCACAAGCGCTTCTCGTAGTGAAAACGGTATTGTCATCCTTAGACTTCAAGTCACTGGATCCTCAAGTTGTGGATTATTGTGTTTTCAAAGCGTCAAACGCTACGCCATGACTGGGTGACAATAAAGGCGCATATTAGATATAATGGAATCTATCTTGGAGATTGTAGTGATGTAGATATAATTTTTCCCTCCCACATAACGGGAGAAAATATCCGCGACCACTCGAGATATGGTGCTTATAGAATGTCTGGCTAGACTAAGATAAATCAATATGGGATATTGATGTTATCTGCATGGATAAGTCTATTCCCAGAATCAGAAACTATGGATTCGATACACGAGTGTGACTTGTATGTCTCATGTCCAATCTGGATATAGAGACAAAGTGATGAGACAATACTTGCACAAGATTTGTTGGATGACTATTTCTTTTAGCTGGGTGGCATGGATGTCTTGCTAGAGGCCGCTCCATTTTTGTAAATTGTTACTACCAACTAAGTATAAAACGATGGGTTCAGATTTCCTATGGATTAGACCGGACATGGGAAGTTACTAATATGATTAATTAATTAGAACGATCAATACGCAACTACTTGCAAACTTAGTAGAACTAATTTTCTAGAGGGACTAATCAATGTATGAAGATGATTAGTAGATGGACCAATATTTAGTTAACAAGGAGTTGTTGGACTATATAAAGTACGTTCCTAGCTTCCTTCTCACACTAATTCTCATAACACATTGAGTGGGAGAGAAATAGTAAGGAGAGAGAGAGAGCAAAACCAAGAGGGCCGAACCCCCCTTGGTCCACCCATGCCCTGTCGGCTAAAGAAAAGGGTCGAGCCCCTCTTTGCGTTCGTTTTGTGATCTTCTTCTTCTTCTTCCATTGTTCCTAGCTAGCGCGAGGTGTTGGAAGATCCATATTCTAACCTAGGAGTGGACTAGCCATAGAGACGTGAATATAATTTCACGAGTGAAGTCATCACAGGAGAACCCAAAGGTATTATGATACTAAATCCCTTACGATCGTTATGTTGTCTCTTCCTATGATCCTTGGAGGGTATTGAATGGATTAATTTATGTTTATTCCACTGCGTATCCGTTATCAAAACCCTATAGTGGTATCAGAGCCACAAGTCGCAGATCATTACGTAGTTTATGTGTTACAATTTTGTTGTTTTACACATTAATTAATGTTTATCGCGTAAAACAGACAATTTAAGCATATTGGATGCAATTTGAATATGATTCAACCAAACAAGACATAATTTACATTAGATGTAGGAATTAGTGAGTTTGGATCAAATAGGATGTGAAAATTTTGGATATAGGAACTAGGGTTTGGGCACAAGTTGGAAAACGTGTTTTTCAAACTTGGAAACAACTAAACTTGGGCAACAAGGCAAGGAGTTGTTTTGGAAACAACGCCATAAGAGGTTCGCCCCCCTAGGGATCGCCCCTTGCCTTGCTGCCCAAGATAGGGCACGGCCAAGGACTGGGGCTGGCCTAGCGTGCGGCTTGGCCGTGCGTGGGGCTCGACCGACCGGCCCAAGGCCGTGTGTTGGTCTTTTGGGTGGTTACACCATGCTAATGGTGGACCTCTTTGACCGTTTTGACCCTAGTATGTCTAAAATCAACAAAAATTGAACAAGCACGTTAAAATTAGATTTTAACTGTTTATGTGTTGTTTTCAAGGTGATTGGATATGGCCTTAGGTTGTGGTTTGTTGTAGATGTTTATTTTGTTGTTTGGTTTACGGCCTGCGAGCTAGTTAAATTAACGTAATAGTTAATTAGGATTTACGGCCTACGAGCCGGTTTTCTCAACTTGTGAGATCTCTCTATTTAGTATAGATGCTAACTAGTATTAGATAGAGTAGATAATAGTCAAGACATGGAGAAGAAGCCCAAAGAACCACAAAGCGATGGAGCATTGCACAAGACAAGGCGTATGGATACATCCACAATGCTATGGAGCATGGAATAAAATATGGAGGCACATGGAGATGAGCTTGCTATTTTACGTGAAGGGGTGTACAGTAGGTAGCAATGTAGGATCAATACTCTAGAAGGGGGGGGGGGGGGGTGTTGAATAGAGTATGCTAACTTTTGCTAAAAATGCGAGAAGAGTTGTTTCAAAATGAATTATAATGAGTGAAAAGTAGTTCAAGGCCTTGAAATGAGTATCAATCCCTTGGAATAAAACTATTGTGTTTGCTGCAAAAGAACTAAGTATAGAACTGAAAAGTAAATGCAAGAGACACAAGGTATATAGAGTTCAGTCCACTTGGAACTACGTCTCTATCTCAGGGATCTTCTCCCTCCCGGATTTTCAACTCAATTCATATTAATCAAAAGCTGAGCCCTAGATCTCAAGCACAGAGAGATGCCTTACTCTGTTACAGCTTGTGGTTCTCACTAACCTATCTAGTACCTGCTCTAGCTAACTGATTAACTAAGTATTCTCTATTGTTAACCTTGAACAATCCACGAGAATAAGAACTATAAGTATTATAGGAATGATTTACAAATGAAGTTCATAATTGAAGAAAACTAGAGCTGAATCTGCAGTGAGTATGCAGTTCTTCAGATGCTTGAATTACGAGAAATGAATATGCTTCGTTGTTGCTTGTCAATCCCAGAATTTTTTTGAGTGTCTTTGTTAATTGTCCACCGTTGTATCCCTCCATCTTTCCCTCTTTTATAGAGCCGTTTGAATTGCAGATCTTCAAGATCTCTTCTTAACAAACTTCCCTATTTTGTAGCTTCAGCTTTGACTTCTCTAACAGCCACTACAAGAAATGTTAGCAAATACCACATTTTTTTTGTAGCATTTGACGAAATGCAGTAATTGATACCCTAAAGAAGCATTATTTATTAATGTTGCAAACTAATGCTACAATATTGTAACATTAATCCGATAATGCTGCAATTTTTGGCCAAACAGCAAATAAATTGCAGCATTAATCAAATAATGCATCAATTTTTTGCTAAGCTGCATATAAATTTCAGCATTACCACATTAATGCTAATTTTTTAGTTCTACTTTGCAGCATTAACAAACTAAAGCTGCAATCAGGAAAAGTAAAAAAAAAAATGATTTTTTACTGTAAACATGTATGCACTATACCATTTTTGACCAAAAACCCACCGCAGTTTGAATTTCCTAACAAAACCTCTTTGTAGTTTGCTTTTTATGACCAATAGCCACAAATCTTATAACGTTGTTAAAAATAGATAACGGAATCCTATTTCCCACACTTAAATGAAGGGCATCTTCGTAACTTTCGTCCTTTTAACATCTTTTTCCAGATTTTTTGGTCGTAAACCTATACGCACTTTACAATTTTTCACCAAAACCCACCGCAGTTTCAATTTCTTAACAAAACCTACCTGCAGTTTGCTTTTTATGACCAAAAGCAACAATCTTATAACGCTGTTTGAAATAAATAACTGGGGAAAAAATCTTTCTTGCTTGCCTTGTTCTGTGTTTCTCTTAGCTTATGCTAAGTTTTCTTGGTGAACAAATATTAGTATTCAGATACCTCAAGCACGGAACATTCTTGCCCCAAATCAAATCCATAATTGTAGTGCTGTAGTGTTGTTCCGACATGAAACAATTATCGAGAACTAGACGATATCCACATGTAATTCCATCGATTCGTATTGCATCTCTCTACAGGAATCAGGGCGAGGGTTGGGAGAAGGATTCTATAGCCCACCGGTCGCCTTTGCTCTTCCGTCGCCACCGTAGTGTCCGTCTCCGTCCGCGACTTTTAATATTCGGAGGCCTGGTGTTGGCTCTTCACATTGGTTTGCTCCATTTTGTTCTGAAATTATAAATAATATGTGTGTGTTGAATGCATGTTTTCTCATACTTCATAATTTATTTCTGTACATTTCATTGCAGTCATATATTTTATACAAAATCTTCAGCATTTTTTGCAAAATGGGCATTATAGTATACATTTCCTGGATATCTGTTCAAGAATTGACATAAATTAACCCAGAGTCGTCAAGGAATTATGAGAATGGACTATAGCAGACAGTGGAATCATGAGACCTCAGTCTTTTGCTATATTGTCGGCTTACAGCAGAACTGAGTTCCCTCAAGGGTCTTGTTTAGTGGCCCTGTAATTGATGTAGGCTAAACAACAATGTGTGCACGATTGTTCAATCATTGTCTTTCCGAACATGAACTCTGAATTAAAGTTGGACTCCCACTTCTGTAGGAACATAGCAGAATTGGTAGATGCTAGTCGGACTTATAGGGCATTTGAACGTATACACATGTCTAGTGGTTGCACAGGGTCTGACAATTTTGGAGATATTTCTGAATTTACTAGTTCTCTTGGGTTAATATGTCCCTTTCATGCTGTTTTGTCAATTTTTGATACATGCAATTGTAGTGTGTTGCTTCCATTACTTCCTCACTTTTTTCTGTTGATTTTACATAATTTACTTAATCACATGTCTTGAAACAAATGATGTCTTGCAGATTGGAAGAATCCACTTGTTTGGCATTCAAATTTGTAATTGGTAGAATAGATTAGAATAATCCACTTGTTTGACGTGTGGTTGTCAGCTTCAGAGACACTCGGTACTGCAATAGGAGAAGATATAGGAGTGTGATCTCAACTTCTGTAATTTTCCCAGTTTTATCCCAATTTCCTTAATTTTTATTGATGAAATGAAGATCTCTGAGGCATGACCGATCAGCAATGGGTGGGTGAGATTTGGAATATACCTAGAATATGGAGAATGCTGCAATGCCTGAATTGAAGGAAGGTTTCAGTGTAAAAATTCGCTCTTTAATACTAGGTTTTTCTTTTTTTTTTTCATTCAGTTAATCATCATAAATGTTGTTATCATGATAATCACTGTTTTGTTGTTCGTCTCATTGGTATAGTATCTCACCCTTGGTTGTTCTGTTGATTCGGGTCACATTCGTTAATTTCTCTGTTGGTAATGTTGAAGTGGGAGAATGGAGCTATGGTAAGAAAAAATATTGTAAAAGAAATCGGCCTATAGGATGACCAGTAATTAAGTTGTGTGCTGGTCATAGTCTCGCAGCACACAACTTAATTACTGGTAATACTATATATAAGCCGTTTTCTTTTATTGATGTCTTTTTTGTGCTATGTTTCTAAAGGCTGTGGGTGCATTTGGCTTGGGAAGAGAGCAAAAAATGGATGGAGTGAATGCATCTAGTTGGGGATTTATAGTTTTGCTCTATTTGGTAGCTTTGACATAAAATAATATGGATTAATGAAGTAGATTATGCTTATCTTAGATTTTTATTCTTTTTTGAAGATATGGTTCCAGAACTTCAGCAGAATGCTCAGGTTTGACGGACAACTGACACGATCAACATATAGGTTCACTTATCAAACTTAATATTTAAACTAATTGCAGATTGTCGGCCGAAGTTGATTGCTAGATCATCGGATGGGTGCTCAGGCCACGTGTGGGAAATTGTGGGAAGCTAGGATGAACCATCCGAAAGGAATCACAGTGGATGATAGAGGAAATATCTATGTTGTGGATACTTTGAACATGGCAATCACGAAAATCAGTGATGCAGGTATTGTTGGAGTTTGCACGAAATGGAAACGAGAGGAATACTATAACCCATAATTGCAAAAGTGGTTAAATCTGTTTGGTTTAGATATAGAGAAGAGAACATCTTCAGTTCCTGTATTATTTCTTGTTTGAATGTCCAGTCTCGGAACTTTGAAGTGATCATTATATCTATGCAGGTGTTGTTACTATTGCTGGTGGGACATGGAACAGAGGTGGAGGTCATATTTATGGTCCTCGTGAGGATGCTAAGTTCTTAGATGACTTTGATGTCGTTTATGTAAAAGGTAGCTGTTGATTACTGGTAATAGATAGAGGAAACCAGGCAATTCGAGAGATCCAACTCCGTGAAGACGATTGTTCCTCTGAGCATTACGCGAATCTCCATTTACGTAAAGAAAAGAACAAGCTTATTACCACCATATTTAAAGCCAACTTTCTTTCTCTTCTTTGGTATTGATGCAAATGGAAGGAAAAAGAGAATTGCAAAATGAAAATTACACAGTTTTAGGTCAATAGTAAATGCCTGAATTTGGAATTTCTGTATTGATTTTGCCTGTTTTGTAAGTGAATTATGTTTGGTTGTGGCATCTTAAGCTTATAATCAGTAGTTCGAAGGTTGATTGTGAACATTGCTTGTTGAAAAATCAGATCAATTTTATGATGCCTGAACATGCATTTTGTCGAACACCGTATGTGCATTATCCACTTTAGCTTTCACACAATCAAACTCAGTTGGTTCTTATACTTTCTGGTACTTGCTTAAAATATAGAAACTTAGATGATACTAATCCCTGAAGAAGCTAGCGAACTGTATTTCCAAAACTCGGCAGGCTTTTGTTTCTTGCTTCTAAATTCACTTGTTGCAATATCCTCCAGCAATTAGTCTTAATTGCTGGATTAAACTGAATTGTTTCTTCTATTTCCGTTGCCTTGTATGTATAAGCATGTACAATGGGTTGAGTAGATGGAGATGAAGAAGCAATCGATGCTTTCAGCCATCTATTGTAGGTATTTTTCACTCATATTTATAGCATTCCAACAATTTCTGGGAAGAACTCAGTGATTCCCCAAATTAAGATGTTTGATTAAGAAAACACTGGGTTGTCCTTCCTCTTTCTCATTTTGACAGTTCTTGATCAAATTATAGATGTATGATTGAACTCTAATCTAAATACTATAGAAATTAAGCATTTTCATGACTATGACCCTTTTCTTCTATGTTCTAGTCAATTTTGGTTTAGTTTAGATAATTATATACAAATACACGATAGTTTAGATGCGAACCCTTTAGCTTGCTCTAATGAATTAAAGTGTTTTTCTTTTTGCTAGTGTTATTATTCTGATGCTGAAATTGCTGATAACTACTTTCGTATCCTTGCTGAAGTGTACATGCTTCAAGATATTGCTGAGCCTGATCCTGTACAAGGTGGTAGACCCATGTAGACAAATACGTGCTGATGCCATTCAGATGCTTGAGACACTTTCTTTCCATGAGTGGGCTGAAGGTGGTATTGAGAGTTCAGGAAATTACCGAGCTGCTGTTGTTGGAAATATTTCTTATTCCTACCAACAGTTCCAGTACAAACTCTCTTCTAAGCTTGAAAAATATCATCCTGAGGTGAGTCAGCTCCTCTAGGAAGAGATCATGCAGAGGCAACTGTAAATTTTTGGTAAGAGAACACAACTTGGATTCTTAGTCTAGTTATGTAGTACTTTTTGGCTAACTTTGAGTCTTGTGATTATAATTTCTCAACAGTTAATCCATATACATTCCTATTCTCTTAATCCCATGACTGTGCTTCTTATGTACAGGGTTTGATCTTCCTATTTTCAAAGATTTGACTGCAGGGAAATTTGGTACCCGTTGAAGGATCTAATTAGGTGATATGGTTTGTGTTCTTATAGGTGGTGCGTAAGAAGAACTAGCTGGGGTACGTTGATCGCTCGAGTAAGCAACGTGCAGTTGGCGGAGAAAAGATAGCAAGCTGGAGCGTTTGGGCTTGTGGAAAGAGTTAATTCATGATCGTGCACTTGGTATTTTGATCGTTTGGGTGAACAAACTGAAGTTTGTAATGTTGTTAGACTTGGTATCCCAATTTTTGTAGATGTTAGCCGTCGTACAACACGGTACTTTGATGATATATTGACGATAATGTAATCAAACTTATTTATCAATTTGTAATATTTGATTTAGCAAGTGAAATGTGTGTTGAAAAGTTGTATGTTTTGTTCCTTGCAAAGTGCAAGGGTTTATATGAATTTTAGGCATAAATGTGGCGTGTTAGTTATACTTTGCAGCATTAGTCTAATGTTGCAAGGTAGTATAATAAACAACATTAATCTCTGATAATGCTGCAAAAATAATCTCTATAATGCTACAAAAATAATATGCAAAATGCAGCATTATGTTATAATAATGCTGCAAAATTATGTGTAAAAATGCAGTATTAATGTGAGAACCGGTGTCTATATATATCTTTATTCTGTTAAAAATATGACTGCTTAGTGTCTTGTATTCACTTTAGAAAAATCAAAAGAAAGTGAGTATTCTTTTTAGTTTACTTTCATTAGTGGGTTTCTTTAGCAAATAGACTATCTATGTTGTAATTGAGGACCCAACATTTATGGGTGTTAAATGGAAAATATTATTGTTTGGTGGTAGTTTCTATATATTTTATAAACAATTGAAATGAGTACATCCTCATTGTGCATGCTTGTATTTGATGTATGTAAATTACAACGGTCTAGTGTGTCTACGTAAATATTTTCATGCCTATCTAGTTAAGAATTATTAGTCACCTTGGTGGTGAGGTCGAGGACAAGTGGCACTTGGTGGCATATGTTACTTACTTCTAAAGAATCATATTGTTTAATTTTTAATATTAATTTTTCTTACTAACCCACATCCCATTAGAAGAGAACTTATGTGCTAGATAGAAAAACCGTGGATGGGTCAGTTCTTTAGAAACTTCCATACAAATTTTCAAATACGAACATTTTACTATTTTCTAATGTGAGATGTTTAAATAGAAAGATATCGCTTCATGTTTGCCTTGGCAGTGAGTTATGTGGGTTCAGCATTGTAACTTGTTGGGAAGAAATTTGACTGCTTTCATTCAAGTTCGTTCAATCAGAACAATACTTGTTAGGCTCAGTATATTGACTTCAAAATGAGGTAGGGGAAATCTAACTCCTAAATTTCTGCAGTTACAGTGTATATCTGTTTATACTGCTGGTGTGATTTTAATGCTTTTTAGTTATCTGTTAGTTGTTTGGGTAATTGATAAATCACGCTGGTTGTGTTTTTGGTGCCGCATGTTGATATGCAATGACTGGCTGTTATGTTAAGCAGATTTTAGATTTCTATGCTAGTGGTTAGGCGGTACCTGCTGGGCTGTTTGACTCACCCATGTGTTTTACAGGTTGAGTCGGAGTGCGACTGGATCGCGGTGTAGTTGCTAAAAAGTGAATTGTTTAGCTAAAATATATGTTCTTAGTTTGTTTTAGCGATTTGTTGTAAATTATTATTTTGGGTCAGATATTTACAAAAAAATGTCATTTTTGACCAGTTGGTGTAACTTTTCAGTAATTTTAGTCACGTACCCGTTTTTCAGATATTTGATTAAATATTGTTTCATAGGACTGTGTGTCCTACTGGTTGAGTTTCGGATGTCTGGAAGTGTCAGACGATTTGATTGTAAACAATGATTTTTATCGTAAATCGATAATTTTTGTTAATAAAAGTGTGACGGGTCGTCACAATTAAAGTCTAATAATGCTGCAATTTGATTCCAAAATGCAGCATTAGTGTATAAATGCTGCAAGGTTAATGCTGCTTTTCTTTGCAGCATTTGCTTAATGCTGCAATGAAAAAACAGCACTAGCTAATCATGCATTAGCATTAATCTGTATTTGTTAAATACATTATTAATGCTAGCAAAAAGCGCATTATTGTAATGAAACTTTTGCGAATATTTCTTGTAGTGAGCCTCTCCAACGGATAGTTGCTCAGTACCTTCGAGGATACTGATTTGATATTGTGTAAACACATGTTGGGAAGCTTCCAAACACAGCAAATTGATCACAAAATCAAATCAGCACTTAGTTTCTTTTCAGTCAAAACTTAAGTTAAGAAACAGATCCTATAATATAGGAAACATAATCTCCCTGCAAAACTATGTCATACAGATGGATTAGATATAGTTTTGAATTGTCAAATTACTTTTTCTTTCATCATCAAATAACAACTGATCAAGCACATGGCTTTAAGAGTTGAATCAAGATCAGAAACTCCCTATAAGATTGTGCATATAAAGCATAGTCAGTTTAAAAATTTGAAAGTTATTTCAAGGCCTTGAAAAAGACTAGCCATTTCAAGCCTTTGAAACTGAGTTGAGCTTAAAATCTCCCCCTTGATGAAAGATAAAACCACAATCTGTTTGGTGCTATATTTATG
Organism: Linanthus parryae; assembly: GCA_023055425.1. Classification (NCBI taxonomy): domain Eukaryota; kingdom Viridiplantae; phylum Streptophyta; class Magnoliopsida; order Ericales; family Polemoniaceae; genus Linanthus; species Linanthus parryae. Next base: position 24,047,257 of record JALGPY010000011.1, on the reverse strand, counting down.
CAATAAATACTCATTAGCACATATTATAGCAACTCATAGAACATGATATCCAAAAGAAATCAAACTTACTAACTTAGTGAAAAACAGCAAATAACATTAAGGTTCAAATAATCCTACTGACCAAAAACCATGTCTCTAGAAAGCAAATAATAACATAAATTTCTCCCTCTTTTTTACGTTCATAAAAAAAATGAGAATATGTTGGATCAGATTTTAAAAAATATTATAAAAATTGTTTGAAAAGACAGAATTTTCAAGACTTTGAAAAGGGTTTCAAGGCCTTGAAAAAGAAAGAAAGAGTAGGCAAGAGTTAAGGGGTTGGGTCTCCATCTCTTTGGTGCCCTCCTCTCATCAATGGCGCGCTCCTCTCGTGAAAGAAATTTATAGAACTTCTTGTAGATCGGAACGACGACTCTGTGACAGCCTTTGGAAGAAAGTCTTGTTGCTCAATCTAGGGCTTCCATCCATCATTCACGCTTCTTCAACTTATCTCCAGGTAGGTAATCATAACTCCTCTTCATCAATTATGAAAAAAGTGTTATCAATTACACCTCGATGATAACCGATGTTCGGTTCTTTAGGATTAATTGATTTCTATTTTCGTCAATTGATTTAGGGATTGCTGAATGAGATATGGAGAGAGGTTGTAGAGACAAACGATGTTGGCAGCTACTAGCCTAGCGCCATGCTGCACAGTGTGCTCCTGCGATGAGACCTTGGTCTACTCGAATGGCGTATTGTAATCTCTTTGCGCTACAACTTATAGTTTTTTGGATCCTTAGGGAGGTTGCTGATATTCTCATGGAGAAGTTCCTCAGTAAGATATGCCTTCTCTCCTCCTTACCTTCAACTTTTGTATGAAATTGGGCTCTTTCTTGTTTATAGAGTTCCGACTACTTGGCAATTAGGTGAAATCACAAAATTGGTGTTTTCAATTTTGGATTTCTTCGTCTCTTAATATATTCAATTTTGTTCACTGTTGTAGCGAATTGGTATAATTAAGGATTAAAACAATCACCTATTCAGCACACACTATTTGTTTCTCTTCTAGGTTTTCGTTGTTCTTAGCTCTCGGGCCAGGTTCCGGATGGGGTTTGATAAGTCGTTCTTCACACTTAGGTCAAAGCCCAAAAATTGGTTATTTTAGCTTTTTATTTCTTACTCTCTCAATTGATTTGATTTTCTTCACTATTTACTTAGGTTTTGTTCGTTCTTAGACCTCGATTCGGTGTACCTGGGTCATTAGTTGTTCTTCGCACTCATTTGAGCCCACAAAATTCATCGTTTCTGTTTCATATTTATTTGTATTTTACTTATTTAAAAAATGAGATATTTCATAAGTCACACAATGTTTCTCACGGAAGTGGGTAAGAGTTACAGCAAATTGGTTTTTGGCTGAGGTGGTTAATTGATTGATAATTGGGTGTATTGGATTCATATTGCTTTGTTTCGAACAATTTTTCTAAAAGGAAAGTTGCCTTGTATGAGTAAACATTGGGTTGTGACCATGATATGGCTCTGTTAGTTCAAGCTTTAAGGTGAACAAAAGGTTATACAAAGTGGAATTTTTATATATTTGCTTTCCTTTATTTAGAAAGGAAATGCCAGTAGGGTGTTTGGTTTGTAAATTGCAAATTATCAAGATTACACACGAAAAATATAATATTTAATTTTAAATTTTAAAACTGTAAAGAAAGCATTAAAGAAAAAGATTTAGCTAAATTAAAGCAATTCCCTCAGGAAATGAATTAATATCATTAAAGCTTTTCATCAGGGTGTGTATTTCATTCCCCTTCTCGATCATAGTTCGTTATTAGAGATTTCTATGAATTATGTATTTTTAGTTTCCCAAATGTAGAATCATTCTCTAATCATTTGAAGTTTTATATTTGTTATTACGAAGTTCTGTATTTATTCTTTTGTAGTTGAAATGTTCTATTTAGAAATCACCTCATGCCGGCCGTATATCCTTCTTCTCGACGGTAAGATGTCCTCGATAATTTTCGGTTTGCTTACTCATTTACTGAATTTAAAATCTATAATTTGACGTGAATTCTGAACTTTTAATTTTGACTATTAAAAAATGGGAGTGGGAAACATAGGTTTAGGTTTTGGGCTCAAAGTTTACAGCGCACATGTCAAATCAATCTGCAAAGTATAATCGGAACCCTTTACCAGTACTAATTTCAGAGCGGAGTGGTGCAATTTTTAGCATGCTAGTCACAAGTATACGTATCAAGTAGTACCGGGTGTATTTCGACTCGGGTTATCGTTCCCACGAAGACTATTACGGTTTTTTCGAGCAATCAGTGTTAACTAACAAAGTGTAAAATAGAGGAATAATTTGACGGTTTGTCTACGAACTAGGTACTGAAAGTAAATACTGAAAGGTAAATATTTTTGTGAGAATTTTCTGAATAATATTGACTATTATAAATCTAGGGTTTTAAGTTACTAAGTCTCGAGATACCCTAGGGTCTCTTCAGTGTTTTTTTGTTTCTTTTCGATATGAAAACACACATCAGTCACTTATTCGTGTCACGTCCCAGTTTTGCAGTATCTTTTATTTTACTGCACGTTATCACAATTCTGCAGATTTTCGGCCCCTATTAAGCAATCTAAATCTGCAGTCTCATTCTAAGTCTGCTAGGGTTCTAACCTGTCCTAAAGGCCTCGGTTAAAACTCCTAACAGTTTCACAAACGCTTTTAGGCTAGTCCTATCTCCCCTTCTCTAGTCGGTCCATCGGGACAAGGTGCTAAATTATGTCTTCTCTTCTTAAACCTAAGCAGCTGTTTTCACCTACCGGTTCGATTCTGTACCAATTCTGGGTGATAAAGTTGGGCATGCACAAGCTGTAAGATCAAAGATAGAATAACGAATTAAACTGCTGACATTAAGATCCTAAGATCATGAATCTATAGTCAAGAATAGAACTAGTTACTGAATACGAAACCCTAGGTTCACCGAGAACATAGGTAAAGAGTTTAGCTACTAAACAATAAAACTAAATAACAATGTTCTGAAATAAAAGAGAGAATTGAGATCAAACGAGTGTTCTTGAAATCTGGATCCGTGCTTCCATGCTTTCCGAGGGTACTGTGAATTCTCCTTGGGCGCAGTGTATCAAAAACGAGCTGTGGACGTTCCTTTATATAGTGCTTGAGAAGCTTTCGAAAAACTGCCTGAAATTACGAAACATCCACTGGCCGAAACCGCCTTGGAAAACGTGATGTCTGCGTATTACTGCGTATTTGACCATTAGCCACTCAGACAACAGCCTAAGTCTCCGTTCTGGCCTGTTTCTGAACCATGTACGCTCGGGGATGCGTTTTGACCTGAAACTTGTCAAAATTACCAAAATACCCCTGGGTCAAAATCGCTCAGAATTCTACTCAATCCTGAATTTGGTCGTTCAAGAACTACTGACTGAATTTGGGGTCCAAAATCCAAACTGGACTTCCAAAACCCGGTCTTGGTGCCAAAATTACAAAAATACCCCAGGGCCACAATTGTCCTGGAAATTGTCCCAAACATAAAATAGATGTGCACGACTGTGGACACTGGACCTGAGAAGCCTTACATGGGCGGGGACTGTCTGGGATCCACACTTAGCGGATGTCGGTTTTTCGGCCGGACTCTGTTTCAGCATTATAACATGTTTTTGGAAATTTCTTAACGTCTACTTTCTTATGCTGCTGGTTTGACTTCAAAACTCCAAGTAGAACTCCAGATATTGTGAACCGAGCGTATCCCGGTCATTCTTGGTTCCGGCTTTTATTAGCTCTCTCGTCTCTCGCCCCTTCAATCCTGCTTCATTCCCAGCTCCTGCACAAATCCTGTTCCTGCATCGACAACCCGAACAAAACTCGTGATCATATCTTGAAATGCGTGAAATAAAGCAGTAATGCATAAAGAAGCTCAAAACACTCAGTCGTGAATTCCAAGGCTAGACAGGGCTGAAATCCGGCTAAAACGCTCAATTATGACAGAAATACCCCTCCAATAATGCTCACCATTAAGTCCTAGAGGGGAGTTATCAAGTTACCACCACACTGCCCTTTGCTCGTCCCATGCAAACCTCTGCATACTGTTTTGTCTTTGCATACATTTCTGATCCAAACTTTTATACCAGATTACTTGACTAGAAGACCGACTCAGAAAAGAATATACACTGACTCGATAGACAAATACTCAACGCGTACGAAAGAAAAGAATATTTTTAGGTGAGATTGGGCATCTCCAAAGCGTAAACTGGTGTGTCTACGAGACCTCACCCAATTCTAGAAAATACTAAATCGTAAACGATCGGTAAATCTGAATAGATTTAATGGTGGAAACAAGCATTGGATTCCTCGTACTATTACTTCCGTAATCAACTTGAGCAAATCCCTAGCTAACTTACCATCCAAGCTATTTCTGAATACGGGATCCTTAGTCTAACTGGAAAGATATATTTATTTCACGGTACGGCATGATCCTACTTGTTATGACATTCTCGCAGTTTCCCAACTCACCCCTCACCGAGTCCTGAAAAAAATGACCGAAACATTTAAGTTTCTACTCACTTAATTCCCCCAGTTCCTGGTGTGTCTTCGCCGTTCTCGCGGCCACCAATGTGAAGCGGTGCAAAATCCAGAAAACTGTGCCACCAACTCAGCTTTTGAAATAAATAACGTAAATAACTAAAAAAAATTGTAAAATTAGAGCATCGCCATTTTTTTCTTATTAGTTTTTAATATTTTTTTTTTTATATTTTTTTTTGCGAATAAATACAAGTAAGCGTACATTAACAACTGATATAAGCTGAGTGGCGCTGAAATAATCCAATGTCGTGGGTACGAAAAATATCCTCGTTTTGCGGTACCCCTGAATTTTTCATGAAGCGTTGATCCTGTGGTCAAAAGATATACGTGTGATCTCTATGTAGTGCAGTGAATCACCTCCGCATAATAATGTAGTCGCCTCTCACTCATCCTGTCCAATCCTCGAAAAACGTGCAAATGTATCAAATGTCCAACAATGATCTGTAATGAAGCACTACCGTCTATAACCCTCCCTTACTCACTCACTTTGTCATAACGCGTAGACACAACAAACTAACGAGTGATGAAAGTCACAAAGAAGGCTCCCTAGGCTAAAGTGGCTATGAATAAAGGGGTAAACGGATTCCGACGGTCTAACTAGTTGGACCTAGGGTTAAGAAACATGACGTGAGGTCCGTTATGAGCCACACACTCCACCGAAAAATGCGATGACCATGATGGCGCCCGTAGGCGGGTTGTCGACTACCTAAGTGACAGTTGTATGGCAACTAATCGGATTCATATCTCAGAAGAAAACTACTCGCGGATTCTGAGGCGCACTGGCTCTCATCTATTTACTATACCTCGGTACGGGTTTTCTCTCCTGTTAGAAGACTACCATTGGTCTCTCCCCAGTTTTTTGTTTTCTTAATTTCCCTTTCTCAAATTTTCTTCAATTTTAGTTCTCCCATCAAGCTCATTTCAAATTCCCAGCACGTTAGACTTGAAAACTCTTTTGAAAGAGCATCATTAGTAGCACCAAATAGAATATCATCTACATATATCTGAACAACTAACATATCTTTTTCCTGATTTTTGATAAAAAGAGTTTTATCAACCAGACCTCTCTTAAAACCATTTTCCAACAAAAAATATTAGAGTCGATCATACCATGCCCTTGGAGCTTGCTTAAGTCCATATAAGGCTTTGTCCAATTTGTAAACATAATCAGGAAATGTGTCATTTTGAAAACCAGGTGGTTGAGAAACAAATACTTCTTCTTGTAAATAACCATTCAGAAAAGCACATTTGACATCCATTTGGAAAAGTATATGTGATTATGTGATGCAAATGCAAGAAGTATTCTAATAGCTTCTAACCTTGCAACAGGGGAATATGTTTTCTCATAATGAATACCTTCCTCTTGATTGTATCCCTGTATAACCAGCCTTGCTTTGTTTCTCACAACCTTACCTTTTTCATCAAGCTTATTTATGAACACCCATCTTGTTTCAATCACTGATTGATCCTTTGGTCGAACCAAATTCCAAACCTTGTTTCTTTCAAACTCATTCAGCTCATTCTGCAGTGCAATGATCAAGTCTACATCTTCTAGTGCTTATTTTGCATTTTTCGGCTAAATGACTGATACAAAAGCACTGAATGCACATAGATTTCGCAATTGACCTCTTGTCTGAGTTCCAATTGTTGGATCTGATATAATATTCTTATCAGGATGATCACAGAGATATTTGAACTTCTTTCTGGGTGTACAAGTGTATGGACCTTCAAGGCTTTGAGTTATTGATACAGTATAAGGAGCATCATATTTCTAGTCAATTGCAGTCTTAAGGCTTTGAGATTTTGCCTCAGCAGGGGGTTCAAGGCCTTGAGATTCTTCTGAAAATTTTGGTGCTTAGTTTTTCACTTGCTGACTTTCTCAAGGTCTTCATCAGCCTCATATTTATTCAAACTAAGATCTACAAAACTTTCACTCAGAGAATCTTCAGTACTTTCATCGAAAACAACATGAATACTATCCTCTACAATCTTAGATTTCTTATTATAAATCTTGTAAGCCTTGCTAGTTTGAGAATAACCAAGAAGCACACCTTCATCACTTCTAGCATCAAACTTACCAAGATTAACTTTGCCATTGTTATGCACAAAACAAGTACAACCATATGGCTTAAAGTAAGCAACGCTAGGCTTTCTGCCTTTAAACAATTTGTAAGGGGTTTTCTTCAAAATTGGCCTGATCAAACATCTGTTGAGCACATAGTTGGCAATATTGATAGCTTCTGAAAACAAACATTTTGGCAAATTACTTTCAAGAAGCATGGTTCTAGATATGTCTTCAAGAGTCCTATTGTTCCTCTCAACTACTCCATTTTGCTGAGGAGTTCTAGGTGCAGAAAAGTTGTGTGAGATGCCATGATTTTCACAAAATAAATCAAAATCAAGTTGATCGAATTCCCTACCATGATCACTTCTAATAGATGCAACAGGTAAATTTTTTTGAAGCTCTTTGAAAATTTAAGAAAATTCGGATAATGCTTCAGACTTTTCTCTGATAAACATAACCCAAGTATATCGAGAGTAATCATCAACTACAACAAGCATATATCTCTTACCTCTGGGTGTTTGAACCCTCATAGGACCACACAAGTCCATATGCAGCAATTCTAAGGGTCTGGAGGTACTTACAAAATTCTATGGCTTGAATGACCTTCTGGTTTGTTTACCTTGAGTACATGCCTTGAAAAACTCATCATCCTTGAATTTAAGGATTGGTAATCCCCTTACCATATCTTTTGAGATGAGCTTATTCAAAGAGTGCATGCTTATATGATCAAGCTTTCTGTGCCATAGTTTTGAGTCATCCTTCAAAGCTTTGAGACACTTCAGACTATCACCTGCAACTTTGTCATTGCACAATGCATAAACATTATGTGAACTAGGAGCAGTGAGTATGCAATTGTCTGATTTTTCATTTTGCACCTCACATTTCTCCTTGTAAAATACTACCTTATTACCCATGTCACAAAGCTGGGAAATACTGAATAAATTATACTTAAGACCATCAACTAAATAAACATCAGAAATTAAATATGCAGAATTGTTATCAACACTTCCATTACCAATTAGGTTGCCATTTGCTTTGTCACCAAGTGTGATTGTTCCCTCTGATTGCTCTTTAGGCTTTGAGAATAAATATTTCTTCCCACTAATATGTTTGGAACATCCACTATCCAATATCCATTTCTGATCTTTCAAAGCTTTGGTGACATCCTACAAAATTCAATCAATGCCTTAACAGGCTATTGACCAAGTGTAGAATTTGGATTCATACTCAGAATCAATCATGTTAGGTGGTCTAACTCCTTTTGGAACCCAAATCTGTTTCACTTATCCCTTAAGCTGATAAGGATAGGTGTTCCTCATTATGTGAGGTTCTGTCCTTCTAAAGTGGTAAGTTACTTTTAAATGTCCAATTTTACAGCAATAATGACACTTAGGTGAATGTCTGCTTCCTGCTTTCACAAATGTGGTTTGGCTTTTTCTTGGCAAATTTGGATTATATGCAATTCCACTTTTGTGAACAGACTGCAGACTTCCTCCAAGCATGAGACTTAACTTCTGTTCTGAGCCAGCAAAAGTTGAAAGAATTTTCTTAGATTCTTGAAGCTTACTGGTCAATTAAGTTTTTCGTTGTTCTAAATCATCAGAATTATTTTTTAGATAAACAAACTTGTCAGCTAAAATAGTGTTTTGATCAACTACTTCTTTGACTTGTGATTTCAAACATTTGAATCTACTGTCCAAGGATTCGAAGTCACTGTCAATTTTTAACTTAGTAGCTTCAAGACATTGTTGTGAAATACCAAATCTAATTTTTTTTTTATTTCTCATGAACCTTCATTTTCAAAGAATCAATCTCATTGCTGTAGCTCTCCTCATTTAAAACATACTTTTGAGAATTCAGGCAACACATCCGAATGAGTGGACAAGAGATTTTTTACCATGTCTTCAATTGGCTTCTCCGTAGGATGGTCCTCTTGATGTCTAGCCATTAAACAGAGATTGTCTTGCTCATCATCAGAATCTGAGTCTGAGGAGTCTGAATCACTCCATGCCGCCACCATTGCCTTCTTCCTTCTGTTGTCATTTTCCTTCTTTGAAAATTGTCTGTTCTTTTTCTTTTGAGGACAGTCTCTCACCAGGTAATCTGCATCTCCACATTCATAGAAATTCATAACTTTAGATTTATATGATTGTGAAGAAGACTTACCTTTCTGATCCTTGCTGGATGAGGATCTAAACTTCTCGTTGTTGTAATCATTGTTCCCCGAGTTCCTCTTTTTCTTGAGAATTCTGGACTAGGCTTTGGAAATCAAGGCTAAGGCTTCCTCATCATCCTCATCATCCTTTGGTTCAAGGCTTTGGGATTTTTCATTATATTTTGCCTTGAGTGCCAGTTTCTTGATGTTGTCACTCAGTTCACCGTCAACCTTCTTCATAGAGATCTCATGAGTGAGCAACTTTCCTTGCAGATCATCAAGTTCCAGAATGCTTAAATCCTGAGCTTCATCAATAGCAGTAGTTTTAGGCTCCAATTTTGCTTTGGGCAAGCTTCTGAGAATCTTCCTGAATTTTTCTTCATTTGAGAATACTTTTCCCAAAGACTCCAAGTTATTCACAATATCTGTAAATCTTTTGAACATATCTTTGATGGATTCATCAGAGTTCATCTTAAACAGTTCAAAGTGCCTCAAAAGGATATTAATCTTTGTCTGCTTGACTTAGCTAGTTCCTTCATAGGTAACAGTCAACTTATCCCATATCTCCTTTGCATTTTTGCAGTTGGATGTCCTGTTGAGATCATCTGCACTAAGAGAACAATATAATAAGTTCAAAGCTTCTTAACTTTTTGATACCTTTTCCAGTTCAGTTACTGAGATATCTTCATCAGCTTTGACAGTTCTAACACCATTCACAGTAGTATAGAATAGGTTTGGTCCATTCACAATAATACACCATAGTTCCATGTCCTGATCTATGATAAACATTTTCATCAATGCCTTCCAATGCACAAAGTTATCATCACAGAATAATGGAGGTCTATTTGATGCCCTTCCCTGTGAGAATCCTCCTTCACCTACAAAACTCATTTTCACAAGATTGTTAGATCTTTAAACTGTGACCCAAAGATCTAATACCAATTGAAAGTGTGTAATGAAGGTGTAAACATGTATATTAATACTCTAGAGGGGGGGGGGGTTGAATAGAGTATGCTAGCTTTTGTCAAAACACAAGTTTTTGAAACTTCAGTAGAGCAAACTGTTGATATCTCAAAGCTTTGAAAAGAATTTGAGAAGCTTAAAGATATAGCAGCACGGTATAGAGGCTTCAAAGCTTTGAGACTTGGAAAGCTCCAAAGGTTTGAAACTTCCAATTTAAACTGTAAGTAAATGTTGCAAAAGTAAATAGCAAGAACACATAGATTTTACAGAGTTCAGTCACAATTGGACCTAGTCTTTGCCTAAGAAATCTAATCCCTCCAGGATTCAAACACAACTTCTTATTAATCACCCAAATATAGCCCAAGATCTCAAGCCTAAGTGAGCTACCTTACACTTATACAACTTGTGGTTCCCAACCTATCTAGTTACAGGCTACAACCTGTTGAAACAATAAGAACCTCTTTTTGTTCACTTGAACAACCAAACTACTAAGTTTAGTGAGGTTTTAGAGATGAAGAATAAATAATACAATTGAGTACATGAAGAAGACCTTAGAAATGATAAGCTTATTAAAGCCTGGAAGAGTTCTTCTGAAATTGAATGATCTTCAGTCTGCTGGAGTTGAATTCCTAAATGATTCGAAGAGCTGAATGAAATTGATCTTCCCAGTTGATTTCCCTCTTCAAAACCACGAACTCTGTGTCTCTTAATTCTCTGCAATTAAAATTTAAGTAGCAGATCTCAGTTTGCAACTGACTTGAGAGATTTCAGGAACATAATTCCTAAAATATCTCCTATCTGATAAGCTCCTGTCAACAACTTAATTTGAGTGCATTTCTGATCTGTTTATGGACGTTGGAATGTCCAACAAACCGGCAAATACTTAGCAAACAAGATCAAACAAATAACAATACAATCTAGCAAGAAGATCTGCTTGAAACAGCAGCTAACAACTAATGAGAAAACTATGCTAGAATTGTCTGCTAACAGTTCTGAGTTAACAAATATATTCAAACTTATGAATATATCAAGTAACCAATATAGAGTCCACAATAATTGACAATAATCAGCTTGTATCAAGATCTAAGTATCATTGAATCCTCCTGCATACAAGAAGATGATTACAAGAACTTCGCAATAAAGAGTAACCAGATGATTACAATATCTCAAAGCTTTGAAGCTTTGCCTGCTAACTTCACCAGAATGAACTGGATTTTCAATCCAACTTAGTCCTGAAAAGATCAACTTAGAACATAGATTTTTGAATATAATTATATAATTAAACCATCATCACCAATACATAACCAAAACCTTCACAAAACAGTTAGATAATTCAGCATATAGGAGCTGCTACAGTAACTCAAAGCTTTGAAGCTTTGGTACTTAGAAATTTCTTATGCTTGTTTTTCTGGATTTCATCATCAAGGAGCTAAGCTCTCTTCTTGTAATTTCATAAAATAATGTCCATGAGCTTCAAACTTATCAGTATGCTCGGATCATAAGGATTTTTAACCGCATCGACATCATAAAGATTAAATTTCTTGAGCAATTTTTCAACATAGTGTGGCTGTGATAGCAAAAAAGTATTTAATTTAAGGATCACCTTAATTCAAAGAATTAAATCTACCTCTCCAAGATCTTTCATATCAAAGGTAGAGCACAGGAACCCTTTGGTTTCACTCACAATGTGTAAGTCACAGCCCATGATCATATCATCAACATATAAGCATATAATCACACCACGTGAATCAGAGAATTTAGATTAAAGATAGCTATCAGATTCATTCACAAGGAATCCATTGGAAATTAGAGTTTGGTTAAACTTCTCATGCCTCTATTTGGGAGCTTGCGTCAGGCCATATCAGGATTTAACAAGTCTACACACTTTATTTTCTTGACCTTCGACTATAAAGACCTCTGGTTGGTCCATGTAGATTTCTTCTTTCAAATCTCTATTCAAGAAGGCAGTTTCGACATCCATTTGATGTACTACAAGATTATGAATAGAGGCAATAGCAAAGAGTAGTCTGATGGTGGAGATCATGGTCACGGGAGAGTTGGTGTCAAAGTAGTCAACTCCCTCCTTTTGTGTGTAACCCTTTGCAACAGGTCTGGCCTTGAACTTGTCAATGGTTCCATCGGCCTTAAGATTATTTTTAAATAACCGTTTACATCCTATGGGTTTGGTCCCTTTAGGAAGGTCGACTAGTTCCCATGTGTGATTAGACATAATGGATTCTATTTCAGTATTCACTGCATCTTTCCAAAAGTTTGCATCTACGGATTCCATTGCCTCGCCATATAACTTAGGATCGTCTTCAATGATGAAGGCAGTGACAAAGTCTGGTCCAAAGCCAGTATCTATTCTTTCTCTCTTACTGCGTCTTGGTTCAGCATCATTTTCAGGATCTAGACCTGATTTTTCTAAGGAAGCACCGTGAGAGGCAATGGGGGCCCTCTCTTTCAAAGGAAATGTGTCTTCAAAGAATTCTGCATCCTTAGCCTCTATAATTTGATTTGATTCAACCACAAGGAATCTATAAGCAGCACTATTTTGAGCATAACAATTGAAAATCGAATCAGTGGGCTTGGGTCCAATATTATCTCGTTTGAAACTAGGCAGCCCCACTTTACTAGACACCCCACACCTTCAAATATTTCAAATTTGGGCTGTAGCACTTCCATAGCTCATCTGGGGTCTTATCATTTTTCTTGAATGGGACCCTATTCAGGATATGGCAAGTGGACAAGATAGCTTTGCCCCACATGTTTGACGGTAACTCAGAACTAATAAGCATGACATTCAACCTGTTCTTCAGGGTTCTATATTTCCTCTCGGCTGTGCCATTTTGTTCAGGGGGTGTAAGGAGCGGTTGTCTCGTGAATTTTTACCATTGTGATCACATAGAGATCTTAATATGTCACTGTCATACTCTCCACCCCTATCGGACCTTACCGTCTTGAATTTCCAATCAAGTTGGTTCTCTACTCGGGCTTTGCATTCAGTGGCCCCACTTTTGGCTCTCAGTAAGTAAACAAAGTAGAATCTAGAGTATTCGTCTGCAAAGGTTATGTTATATCTCTTGCCTCCTCTACTTTCATAATTTTTGAAGTCTCCAAGATCAGTATGAATTAACTCTAAAAGTTCAGAAATTCTACACAAACGTGACATTTTGTAATTCCAGAGTTCTTCAAATCAGTGATTAGGCTGAGTTGTTTCATTCGTTTAATGGAAGCAAAATTCACATGGCCTAGTCTAGCATGCCAAAGATCCACAGAGTCAGAATTGTAAGCAGAAGAGGTAGTTTTTTTATTAGTGTTCTCGACACAACACAAGGAGTCCATCAGCAGAGTATGCTTTTCCCACAAAATCGTTATTGCGAGGAAGAACTAACTTATTAGATTCAAACACAAGTTTCATACCAGCCTTATTAAGAAAATAACCAGAAATGAGATTTCTCTGCATATCAGGAACGTGTAGCGCATCAGTTAGGGCGAGGGTTTTCCCAGATGTCACCTTGAACATAATATTACCCTTACCACCCACGCTAGCTGTGCGCGAATTACCCATGTAGACGATCTCTCCTTCAACATCTTCATAGGTAGAGAACATGTCTTTGTTGGTGCAGATGTGCCGAGTTGCTCCTGTATCCACGATCCACTCCATGGGGCTGCTTACCAGGTTCACTTCTGATACGAATGCTGCAATGATCTCAGTGTCTCCCTCTGCTACGTTTGCGTGGGGTCTATTACCTTGTTGGGTGTTCCCATCCTTGCAGTACTTACACGCTGATGCATAGTGTCTAGTGTTTACGCAAACATAACAATTCCCCTTTTCTTCTTAGCAACTCGTTCTGGTTTCTTGAAGTGTGGGTTTTTTCTGACGTGTTGCTGCTTCTTTGGGTACTTGTGATGATTCCCGTTTCCTGAGTTTTGCCCATTGCATTTTGCACCAGACTTGACTTCCACAATGTTCACCATCAATGCGAATTCTTGACTCATCTCTGCATTGAGCTCCTTTCAGTTGGCTTCCTCGATCCGAGATGGATAATAACATCGTCCAGGTTCATGTCCTTGGTCTTGTGCATCAGAGTGCCTCGGTAGTCTCCCCACGATGGAGGCAGCTTGTGGATCAGGGCAGCTGCTAGGAAAGCGTCATCAACCTTCATGCCTTCTGTCTAGATGTCATGGCCCGCGTTCTAGTATTCATTGATTTGCTGCAGAACGGTTTTGTCATCTGTCATCTTGAACTCTAGGAACCTTCTCACCATGACACGATCCAACCGCAAGTGTACGGCTGCCGCGTGTAGTAATATCTGGTAATCCGGGTTTGTCAAACCCAATGGCTTGTCGTGAATTAACTAAGATGATTAACTTCGTGTGGGCAAGCAATTGGATTGTTTTATTAAAATAATAATTTAAATAACAAATTATTAAAATTGAGACTAATACGAGGGATAAGTATCAGGATATCTCTATGGGTCACTAGGTATTTCACACTTTGACGGATTTATGCTTTGTTAACACGATGATTCTTTAATCTAACTAAATGAGCACGAATGTGTTGAAGATGTCTCAACCAACACCAATACTTAGACTAACAAATCCGATTTCTCTAGCCTAATCAAATTCAAGTATGCATTAAGATCATTAATCTACTCTTTGTTCTTAGCTAACTAGCAAGATTACTCAACCCTAGATACAGCTAGTGTGTATTTCAAGATTCCGGGCAAGAAACAATGATGTCTCTAATGTTCTAAGCCTAAATCAATCCTATCAATACGTCTACCGATAGCGAAGGTGAATTTAAGCGCATAAAATACACATAGCTAGCTAAAAAGTCATCAATTAAGCTCAAAGCATGAAATCAAATCCAAATATCACCAAACAAAGTGATCAAACCCTAGATCCCTACGAGATACCCTGAGAAAAGTGTTTAGCTACGCATATTCATGATCACAAATACAATAGTTTGTGTGATCATGTACAAAAATAATAAAAAGATAAGAGTAGAGGGATCAAACGGATGAATTCTCGCTTCCACGACGAACTCTATCTCCAAGTTTCTCCTCAAATCTTCTTCTCTGCGTCTCCCTCTGTTCTAACCTGCCTTCTAGGTCTAAGAACTCGTTTTTCAAGGCCTGGGCACGATTTTTAATGTTTTTGGCCGAATTTGCAATTCGGCCCCTCCAGTTTGCAATTCTCAGCCAGAATTGATAAGCTGACATTGCGCGGGCCTTTTCAACCTCATCCGGACTACGGTTTGGGCCCATCTTATATCTTTGGAAAGCCCTGAATGTCTACTTTCAAATGGCATAGTTCTTGATCCAAAATTGTATACGTAGCTCCAGATACACCCAGAATAGTGCACACTGGTCCAGCGAAACTTTACCAGCTTTTCTTCGTTTTTGTGTCAACTTCTCCGGACCATATCTTTCTCAAACAAGCTTTGATTGAGATCCGTGACCTACCGTTGGAAATATCGTTGAGTATACTTTCATTTGGAACTGGTATCACTATAGCAGATTTTGAAGAACTCAAGATATCATCAAAATAGTGAATGATGGTCACTTTTTCTCCTCTAACTTTGCTTCTCTTGCGTACTCTTTGACTTCCGAAGCTCGTTTCTTCTCTCCAATTGCTCTCCTCGTGCAATGTTCCTGTAAATCACAACACGAACACTACCGTGAAGATAAAATGTGAAAAAATCATACAAATCATAAGTAAAACTATTGAAGAAACGCCCGGATTGTACGTTTAAGCTCTAAAACATCATAAAAGTCATTTTCTTCTCAAATAATCCCGAAATTCGTCACTTTGCACCGAAACGCACACAAATAACAATATAAAGTGTATATAGGATGACTCTTATTAAAGAGTTATCAAGTACCCCCACACTTGCCATTTGCGTGTCCCGAGCAAAGTTTCATCTACTGCATCTATCTGCTTACTAGCCAATGAGACACAAACGACTCAAACACGACTCTCAAAACAACCATGCAGCAAGATGATGCAATCCAAATCTGGACTTGATCTTAAAACTAGTAGTTAAACAAGAAATAAATTATGCTTTTTTGAAAGAATAGGCAATCTCCCTGTCATTAACTGAAGATCATCAAGCTTCACTAATCCGTTCTGAAATTCACATGCACATAGCAAGAATTTGAAATAAAATTGATTCTATGCAAAAGATCACTAAGGCTTCAACTTTCCTCCACCAATTTAAACCAAGACACAAGCACGTCCTAAGCTTCATTGGGTCTAATCAAGCTCAAATTTCATTGTAGCCTTTCTTCGCCGAATTATCTGAGGTTTTCAGACCCTCTTAGCCTTTATTGCGTTTGAATGCAAATTGTCGCAGTGAAAGGAGTCACAACTCCTGTGAAATAAGGCTCGACTCTAGTTTTCCTCTCTAAGCTCTACTTGGATGGAATCCAAATTTTTCGTGTGACCGAAAGAACATTAGGTTGTTTCTCCTTGAAGCACAATATATATATATATATATATATATATATATATATATATATATATATATATATATATATTTTCTCATTTTCTTTTCTTTCCTCCTTTGCTTTTTACAACCGTGCAGTAGAGCATAAAGAGCGTGGGCTTTTTCGGTTAACTCTTGTGACCACCGTAAGGGATGGTGGTGTACGCCCCTCAACTTCACTTAGGCTGAGGCAACCGTACCACATGAAACCAACTCTACACGAAGGTCCACCCCAGATCAGCCAGAGACCACAAGTTTCCACTTGAAAGCAGAATATTCAGATACAAGCAAAACTCAATATAAAGCACACTATAGGAAACTTATGTATACTTTACATGTCATTCTTTCACATCTTCCAAAAATTCCTGGAACATCCTTAGTGAAACCTCTACACAAAATATTAAAGAAGAAAAATTTCCCTACTACGGCACTTCCTACTCAAATGGATTCATTCACTAAGCTCTTTTCAGTTTCACGATCCTCAATTGCCTCTTCTGAAAAAAAAATTAAATTTCTAATTTTTATGAATTTTCTATTTTCTCATTTTTTTTTTGTATTTTCATAAGTCCGAACTCTATATGCAAGGCTTAGACACGAAAATCAAAAATGGACACTACACAATTCAACTCTTTATGGTGGGTAGACTCAATTATACAAAAGTGCAAACATAATATAAACTAGACTACACAATACGACAATATAAATTAAAACTCAACATATGCCACAACACTAATTCACAATACAATCTAAACACATCCTACATGTCACTGGCTATGCAAGACAATATGGCTAGCAAACAGTTAAACCATCCCCGCACTGAATGCTTCGTTGTCCATAACAAATTAATAAATTAAACATAGGACTCAGCAATCGATGCGGAAGGCCAGTAGATGAGATGGACCTATGACATACTGATATAAAATAAACACAAAATTTAGCAAGAGAAAAAGATACTCACAACCACCTCAAGGGTGGGGACGAAATCACGCCAAGCAGTCTCCAAGCACAGTAGTGGTGCCACCATGCTCCTATAAAGTCAATGTGTACTCGACACCAGGGTCGACTGCCCTCCTCTACTAAAATCCATGTCTGAAGAATCCCCAACTCGTCAATGCAAGCCCGTGTGAAGGTCATGTGTGCCATCGCACACCGGGGTGGATTCTGCCATAATCTGCTCAAATATGTCACTTGGAAAAACACCATTAGTCCCTCTTTCTCTCATCTCTCCGAAATAAACTAATAAAATAACTGAATTTAAAATCACAACTACACTAAAGCAAACAAATAGGTTGGGTTGCCTCCCAACAAGCGCCTTGTAATTTAAGGTCGACGACCCGAACCAGTTACCTCAAACGTGATTAAAGCAGCTTTTCTCTCCACTTCTTCTTCTTCCACCATCGCTTCTCTTTTTGTCTCTTCTGAGGCAAGCATGCATAAGTCAATGGCAAGAAGAAACAAAAGTTGTTAGCCGCCACATGCCTTGTTTTACCTTTCCTCTTCTTTTTCTTCTTCCAATTCTTCAAAACTACATCCGTCGAAGATTGGCCATTTGAATCTAGTATCTCAAGTGGAACGACTGCAACTCTGAGTTCTGCATTTCCTGCTTCCTTACCTAGCTCTTGTTTCGGAATCCCAGGTGGTAAATCATGGATTGCATAAAACTGGGGCCGTTGGTCTTCCTCCTACGACTTTCCCAATTTTATAATCTCCAAGAGATATGGATTAGGCTGAGGAACTTCTTGATACATGTCCATGTGAACCTCTCCATGCAATATTTTCTTAGCTTCATGGATTTGTTCCTTAAAGCAAATATCTTCAGTGGGCCATAAGCTTGCGATGTCCACACTCTCCCATTCATGCCATGACTCCGAAATTATGCGAGGCTCAAGTTGTATAGGCTTCACAATATCATCCCAATCTGAGTCTGAATATGAGTCTGAAGCAGCCCGAGGATCTATTACTTCATGATGAACAACATTGTAGACATAGACCTCTGCGGGTTCTTTGTCTTCCTCTTCACACTCCTCAACTAAGTCAGGAACGATACTACTTGGCCCATCGTCATTATCTGCATATGCCAATGCACTCGAAGGTTCTGCCAAGTGTTGTCCCTTTAGCTGGAGAGTTTCATCCATCCTATTAATCCCTTCGTCCATTCAGTCCATACTAGCTATCATGAGCTTCAATACTTCTTTAATAAGCTCATCTTCTTGATTGCAAGGAAGAGGGATGTACATATCTCCATAGACGTAGTACGGTTGGTAGAATGGAGAATGCCCATAGTAATTATGCCCCCACATGATCACCAAGATACCTCCACAATATTTCACTAGGAAGCAGGTGAGATCAACAAATAAATAAACAAAAGAAAAAAAATCCCTTATGTTAATATTTCTAACTGTAGATAGTGCTTTCTAAGACAGGCAGATCTCAGCCACGTGGAAATCATCAGGCAAACCTAGCTGTGCTGCACATACACTGGATCACCACCCGCGGTGATCCACGCGGGGGCTGCGAGACAGGGCCCTCGCATACCACCACACGGGACTTGTAGGGACTTAGTGGTTTGGAGGCTAGAGTAAGCCCTGTCTCGCGCGAGCGACAGCCAAGCCCGCGCGCGACCCCTAGTAACTGCTTTGAGAGATTTATGGCACGAGCTCCATAAACTCGGTCAACCTCATAACGGTTCCGGTATATGCGGACGACGTGCGTAACGGTTCCTATATACGCGGACGAACGTGCCGTTGTGGTTAAGCTAATTAAGCCCCCATTAATGGGCGCATTAACCCACTACAACGGTCAGATTCTCCGTTATATATAGGATCGTTAACCCTTCCATACAAGGGCGAATCACCTGAGATACGCGGAAGCTCTGTCAATATTAAGTCTCTCTCTCATACAGTACTATTGCCTTACTCTCTCCCTACACACAACCCTACTCTTCCTGTGTTCTTATCCTCTGCTCTTGGTGTATATTGAGTCCTCTCTAAAGGATTCTCTCGTACACATTTGGTGAACCCGACGTGAATCTTACCACTGCAAGCAACCATGTCTCACGAAGATGACGTCAGTAACAGATCACCCTCCACGGAGACAACCTCAGGAGAGGAGACCCGTCACGCCTCTACGGCCGCCAGTGGGACTACGACATTGGAGGCTCTAAACGTCACCATCCAGAATCAGGGAAAGGCCCTTCAGGCTCAATCGGCACAGATGGAACGTATAATGGCCATCCTGGGAACCCTTGCTCCGAATCCTACAGCGGGCACTGCCGTCTCTCAGGGAGGGGGAGTCACCTAACCCTAATTCGCAAACCCCGCCAGCAATGGTGCAATTACCCTCTGTTCAGGGGCAGACAGCCCAAATACCGCCCCTTACCACACATATTCCTCAACTACCAACTGTGGCACCCAACCTTTCTTCACAATACCCCTTGCCTCCTCTGCCGGCTCTGCTGGGCAACGCGACTTACACCCCTAGCCTGACCGCAGCATATGTGTCCCCGCCGGTTACAACAACCCTTCCTCCTGTTGCTGGGGGAAGTGCACCAGAATGTATGACGTCGCTGCAGCGGCGCATAGAGACCTTCTTGGCCAATCAGCCGTTCGCAGACACCACGTGAGATCTATCTCATTTCTAACCTCGCAGGGTATAAGGCTCCTAAGTGGGACAAGTTGAAGATTTCAACGGGAATTCCCATGAGCATGTCATGCGTTTCATCGATGTGATGGGACCATACGGGGCTGATCCCAAGTTGCTGATGCGCGAGTTCCCGAAATCTTTGGGAAATGTGGCCTACAAATGGTATAGAACGTTGGAGGCCGGATCTGTTAAAACTTTGGATGACATGGTTCAGAAATTCTACACCAAATTCTTCCAGGTGGAAGAGAAGGTTACAATGATTCATCTCTCTCGTATGTACCAGAAGCGCGAGGAAGATGGAGTCACATTCATCAAGAAATTCAGGGCCAAATCCTTGGAGTGCAGAGATGAAGTGCTTGAGGGCAGGCTTGTGGAGATATGTCTACAAGGCATGCGATATGAGTACAAAGAGCCTATAGTGGAAAGGCGGAAGAAGAGAACGCCCCTGAACGACCCTCAGGGGGAACCACTTTCAAGATTGGAAGATTTAGCTATAAGAGGGGGCGCGAAGCTGAGGTTAATATAGTTTCACCGCACAAGCAGCCCAAGGTTACCAACGCAGATGCGCCGCCTCTGCCATGCTCGATAGAGGAAGTGATCGACTTATGAAAACAGTGGCGTAAGGATGGAATCTTGCCTCCGCTTGAAAGGATACCCTCTAAGGAGATGATGAGGGACCCGAAGTGGTGCAAATTCCACGGGAAAATTATGCACCCCACAGCTGGCTGCAAGAAACTCAGGCACATGGTGAGCCAGAAAATGAAGGACGGCGAGTTGATTGTCAGCGATCAGAGACAAGACGTGCAAAACAATCCGCTGCCAGCCCACGCGGAGCAAGAGCCGAAAGGCAAAGAAGTAGCCATGATTGCGATTATGGATCTTGAAGAGATTGCGGAAGATGGATTGCCTATCATTGCTGAATTTCACAATGATGAGGAATACAGCATAGACACGGAGGACGAGCGTGCCAATCGAATGAAGGGGTCGCACGGGTTCAACAAGTTCTTCGACGAAATTAACTTTTCGGAGAAATGCCGAAGAAATGACAAAGGCGATTCTAAGGGTGGCAGAAGACTTCGAGGAAGATATCGTGGTCTCGAATGGAAAAGTTATTAGGCCGTCTCGCTCTACGGAAAAGGTTATGACCTTCTCCGCAAGCGAGAAGAAGACGGACTCGAGCCACTAGAAGCCCTTATATGTAACAGCGGTGATCAATGATGTCGAATTTAAGAGGGCATTTGTTGATGGAGGAGCAGCCGTCAACGTGGTCTCGCTCAACACTCTAAAATTGGTAGGAATCCCGGAGAAGAAGATTTTCAGACGCCCCTCCCCGCCGATGGGATTCAGGAGTGATTCTAGGATGACGATAGGATGGATTAGTCTGGGCGTTCAGATAGGGAAGATCAAGTGCTCAGCCAAATTCTACGTCATCGATGGGAATACTACGTATCACATGATCATAGGGCGAGATTGGATTCACCGTTTCGACGCGGTTCCCTCAACAGCTCACCTGGTGATGAAAGCCATCTGGAACGACAGAGTATTGGAGATACCGGCTTTGGTAAATCCCTTCAATCTAAACGAGACGCACCTGACTGAAGCGGTGTGGTTTACCGAAATGGCGGACGAGCAAACACCGGGGTCGTTTAATCCGACTCCTTTTCCTCGATGGAAAGACATCAAGGATCATTCACCAGCGGGAGTGATGGTGACGAGGGATGATGCTAAGGAAAATTTGTCCACACGCGAAGAGACACTGCCGGTTGCCTACCAAAGAAAGAACGTGTATACTCTGAAAAGAGTGGTAAAACATAATCTCGCAGGCAAGGAGATAGAAAGTTTCTACTCCAATGGAAAGAAGTGCTACCGCATATGAAGGTGCGCGGGGGTACCCACATCCGAGCATGGGAATATCCCTGAGCAAATCAATCAAATCGGACATGTAAAACCAACATCAGAGGTTTCAGAGGAAAAGCTGAAAGAAATACCTGAATGCATGGAGGATAAGCCGAGGCCACATAAGCAAGAGCTGAAGGATGTGTTTCTGAGCCCAGGCGAATAAAAGAAGAGGCCCGTCTTTTTTAGTGCAGATCTCCCAAGCGACGAAGAGGCAAGATTGCTGCAATTGCTGACTGAGTACAAATATGTGTTTGCCTGGGAACACGATGAAATGCCTCGTTTGGACGCAAGCATCACTATGCACGGGTTAGATGTTATCCCAGGATCTAAACCAGTAAAGCAAAGTACAAGAAGCTTCAGGCCGGAGATCAATGTAAAAATTAAGCAAGAAATAGTGAAGCTGTTGACTGCCAAGTTTATCGAGCCGAATCATCATCCCAACTGGTTGGCCAACATTGTGCATGTGGTAAAAAAGAATGGGCAGCTTCGCATTTGTGTTGACTTCAGAGATCTCAACCGCTTCTGTCCCAAGGATGATTTTCCGTTACCCAACATCGATCTGCTCATTGATTCTACCGTGGGTCATTCAATGTTCAGCTTCATGGATGGTTTCAGCGGGTACAACCAAATCAAAATGGACCCTGAAGATGCTTAGAAAACCGCATTCATCACACCGGTGGGAGTCTTTAACTACACGGTTATGCCGTTCGGGCTCAAGAACGCAGGCGCAACCTATCAGCGAGCAATGATGGCTCTATTCCACGACATGATGCACCAGGAAGTGGAGTTCTATGTTGATGATTTGGTTGTCAAGTACAAAGAGGAAGCGGACCATTTGGGGGACCTGCGTAAAGTATTTGAAAGGTGCAGGAGTTTCCAGCTAAAGATGAACCCCATGAAATGTGCATTCGGAGTGACTTCAGGGAAGTTCTTGGGATGCGTAATACATCGCCAGGGGATCGATCCTGACCCCGCTAAGGTATCAGCTATCACAAGCATGACGGCGCCACACAATCAAAATACTCTGAAGACGTTTTTGGGGAAATTATCTTACCTGCAGAGATTCATCCCAGCAATCGCAGAAATAACCTTCTGCTTCAGCGATCTTCTCAAGAAGAATGCTGCGTACAATTGGAAAGAGGAACATGAGGTCGCGTTCGGGAAGCTAAAGGACCTGCTGACATCGCCAAGGGTAATGATCGCACCGCAGCTTGGATCGCCGCTTTTGTTGTACCTGACGTCGACAAAGAAGTCTATAGGGGCGCTTTTGGCTCAAGAATATGAATTGCAAGAAAGGCCAATTTACTATATTTCTCGCATAGTGCAGCCAGCTGAATCAAGGTACACAGATATCGAACGCCATTGTCTTGCCTTATTCTTCGTAATAGAAAATTTTAAACACTACTCCACCTCGCACAAAGTTGTGGTGGTTACAAAGAACGACCCCATACGGTATATCTTGACTCACCCCTCTCTCGGAGGAAGATTGGCAAAATGGTATATGACCATTTCCCAATACGACATCACGTGTGTTCAACCACGGGCAATCAAATTGGAAGCAGTGGCGGATCTTCAGGAACAGTTCCCGGATAACAGCTATGAGCCCATGATCCAGGAGGAACTGGAAGGACCCAACATCTATACAGACGACTTACCTTACTGGACGCTTCATTTTGATGGGTCTTCAACAAACAAAGGTGGAGGAATTGGAATCGTTTTGACTAAACCATACGGGGAGGTCATTCAAATGTCCACGAAACTTGATGTCCCGGTAACCAATAAGCACAATATGAGGCTCTCATTGCAGGTCTCCGTGCAGCCAGGGCACTGGAAGTAAGCAATTTGACGGTTATGGGGGATTCTAAGTTATCGTCAAACAGGCTTCAGGAGAGTACGGATTGAAAGAGGTAAATCTGTTACCCTATCGGACTTTGGTGCAAAAGCTGGTACAAAAATTCTGCGATGTTAGGTACGAACACATGCCTAGAGCTGATAATCGGCATGCTGATGCTTTAGCCACTCTGGGATCTAAAGTGAGTACAGACAAATGCCCTGCGAGAATCTCGATCGAACTCCGAATGTCACTAGAATTGACAGAGGACGCATGCGAGGATGAGTTCATGGATGCCGAAGATTGGAGAAAACCGATATTGGATGTAACTGCTGAGGGGACGAGCAAAGAGAACTGGGCATCCACTAAGGGATACTGCATACATGATAACTCCATCTACTACAAAGGCCCAGGAGGAATACTCATGCGATGCGTCTCGTAGCAGGAGGGGCAAGGGTTAATGGAAAAAATTCACTAGCACGCGTGTGGAGAAGGTGAGGTGTCGATCTATCGAAAAGCCCAAAGATATGAAATTCATTGGCCGGACATGTCAACGGCTGCTGCGATAATTCAAGGGAATTGTGAAAGCTGCGCATTGACCAAGGATTCTCTAACAATCACTTTGGTCGATGATGACGCGGACTGTAGAAAGCCACTCTTCGACTTTCTCACTGAAGGAATAGAGCCTGAGCAAAGGAAAGAAGCCGATAAACTGAAAAGAAAGGCGGCTCGATATGTGGTACAGGAAAACATACTCTGGCGAAGGGGTCACGAGGGTAATCTGCTTCGATGCTTAGATAACAAAGAAGCGCAAGAGGTGATGGATCCATCTCACCAAGTAGAGCATCAAGGGGGCGCGAAGCTATGCAGACAGCTTCTCACAGTTGGTTATTTTTGGCCCACAATGGAGGCGGATTGTCACACCAAAGTAAGGAGATGCCAGGAATGTCAATTTAAGGGCAACCTCGTACATGCCCCTGCCGTAGACCTACACGCATTGGGGATGCCATGGCCATTCCACACATGGGATCTATATTTTGTTGGCCCCATTCGACCGGCCTCACATGGGAACCAGTTCATCCTGACTGCGACTGAGTTGTTTACTAAGTAGGTGGAGGCAATACCGCTCAAGACAGCTAATGCGCTCGCAGTGGTAAATTTCGTTCATGAAAACATCATATACAGGTTCGGAATCCCCAACACAATCCTTTCGGATAATGGCACGCCGTTTGTAAATCGAGTAGTAGCCGCAAAACTAGCAGAGTACAACATAAGGCAGGTCTATTCCACTCCATATTATCCGAAAGGGAATGGTCAAGCAGAAGAAACCAACAAGACACTACTAAGAAATCTGAGCAAGATGCTCGCAGAAGATCACAATAAATGGGCCGATTCTTTGAACATAGCACTATGGGCATACCAAACTTCGCCGAAGACTCCCACAGGACTCTCCCCGTTCCTTCTATGCTATGGAGCTGAAGTTGTTGTACCGGTGGAGGTGAAAGTCAACTCTGCGAGATTGGCTTTTCATGCGTTATACGACAATCAACGTGACCACGACTTGATCTTATTGGAGGAAAAGCGAGAGCAAGCTAAGCGGGCCAACAAGAGGTACAATGAGAGGATCGCTCCCGCATACAACAAAACAGTCCAACATCGAGATTTCGCGGTCGGGGACCTGGTCCTGCGCGCTTCAGATCATTGCATGCGAGAGGCAGCCCATCCAAAGTTCGCAGCTAACTTGGAAGGACCATTCGAAGTTAAAGAAGTCTTTGACAGTGGTTACTGCACAATACAGAGGCTCCGTGGGACTGCCACAACCCCAAGCCCGATCAATATGCGCTGGATTAAAAAGTATTATCCTTAAATCTCTCTCTCTTTATAATACATTGGATTCAAATGTCTATTGAAATGTATGTCTAGTACTCTGATAAATTCATGCGTTGTTTCCTCCCATATGAGGAATTTGTAATTTTGCCTATCCCATATGAGGGACTTGTAATCTTGCTTCTCCTATATGAGGGACTTGTAATCTTGCCTCTCCCATATGAGGGTGCTTTTAATGAAAGAATTCTCCCATATGAGAAGAATTTTATTACTTAGTCGTCTGCTTATCTACAACAAAAATCCTATCCTCCAAGATAGAAACCATAATATGTGATCCTATGCGATCCAAAGCCCATCTGCCGAGATAGCAGCGATGTTCAAATGCGATCTTAAGTGATCTAAAAGCCTATCTGCCAAGATCGCAGCCATAACACGCGATCTTATGCGATCCAAAGCCTATCTGCTGAGATAGCAGCAATGTTCAAATGCGATCTTCAGTTATCTAACAGCCTATCTGCCTAGATAGCAGCCATAATGTATGATCCTATACGATCCAAAGCCTATTTGTCGAGATATCAACAATGTTGAGAAACAATCTTAAGTGATCTAAAAGCCTATCTACCTATATAGAAGCCGTGATACATGATCTTAACTGATCCAAAAGCCTATCTGCCTAGATAGCAGCCGTGATATATGTTCTTAACTGATCCAAAAGCCTATCTGCTTAGATAGCAACAATTATGATAAATGCCTTTGTGCGAGCCAAGCCTATTTGCTCAGATGATAATAATATTTGATCACGATCTTAGCTGGTCTGCAAGCCTACCTGTTTAGATAGCAAGCTATAGCAGCAATGCTCTGTGCGAATGCAAAATTTATCAAGCTTGAAATAAAGAATTATTCAGGCGAACATCCAAATGCAAAAGGCAAAAAAGAAACATAACTTGTTTTATAGCCAACACGCATGCGATATTACAATTTGTTGTATCAAACAAGAACAGCAAATACTAAAGTGCATTTCATTAACAGTCAAAATGACATACAATTTATCTGTCTAGATAGCAGCTTACAAGCGAAAGTTCATACTGAGCTAAAGCACGTTTCATTAACAGTCAAAATGACTTACAAATTATCTGTCTAGATAGCAGCTTACAGGCAAAAGCTCATACTAAGAAAATTCTTACTATAAAATGATAGGCCTACAAATGCTAACAAAAGCTATGCGACGCTATAGTCGAGGTCCTATATCTGAACGAGGCTCTTGACTGGTCTTCTGCCCAAGAGATGTGCCACATGAACCCCATGTCCAGGCAGATGCGGCTGTGAATAACAAGTGGAGAACAGCTCCTGGGGCAGAAAGCTTATTTTCCAATGAGACGAGCGCCATGGCTCGTCACACCTTGTTCAAGAACGTGGAGGAAAATAGTTCTCCTCTAGGAAAGCTAGAGGAGAAACACTCCATTCATTACGAGTCGGTAAAAAGGTCAGTATGGAACTGCACCTCGCCGGAAGGCAGCCGGAGATACGACCTGCAAACATAATAGACGAAGAAGAATCTTCGTAGAAGCATGAGGTATTGTCTATATCTTCTTCAAAGAAATAATGATGGACACTAAGATTTATAAAGAAGATCTTGCAACCTATTTCTATGGCACAAGGCACAAACTCAGATTTCACAACTGGAAATTGCCATAACTCAACGAAAGATAAACAATGAGGCCAGCAGTCATAAGGACTCATGGCGAGCCACATTTTGGGATAGAGAACCCAAGCAGCAAGAGCCAGGGTTTATATATACCTTAGGGGGACTCTTCAGTTCCCTAGCTGAGTCAGCAAAGCTTGGAAGACGGGTAAGAATCAATTACTTGCGTATCAAAAGAGGGAAAATTTAATTACCCTACTAAAGGCTATGACTATTCGGTGGCACGCCCTAATTAATGACAGAAGGTCATGATAAGGATGGGCTTCCCAAGGAAATCGTGCTTATCTAATAAATCATTAGCGCGAAAATCAAGGCAGATACGTCACTAGGTGACGTCATAATTGATACGCATCATGATATTTGTACAAATCCTTAAAAGGGAAAAACGGGACATAGAGTTACAGATAAAAAAAGGGGGAGAAGCACATTACAATAATATTTTGTTCTAAACAAATATTTTTGTTTCTAAAACAACTCCTTGATCAAAGGGTCCTCTGGAGAAAACGAGAGGGACATCTCTCTTGCTTGGTCCACTTCTCGCTTCAGCTGTTCATACTTGGCGTTCATCGCATGAAAGTGGTTGACAGCTTCTTCAGCCTTGTGCCTTTGTTCCTCTACCTTCCGCTTTTCAGATGCGAGGTTTTGGTAGCCGCACTTCAAACTCACAGCTGTGAGAATTTTGGTGATCCTGTTGAGGAGATACTCGAAGCCCATCTTGCCTTGAACTTTAGCTTGAAGCCCTTTGCATGTGCTAAAAAGCAGCTGTGCACTGTGAGGAGAAATGGTCGCAGGAGTGGCCACAGACAATTGCTCCAGAATCCAGATGGCTTCAGTCAAGAAAAGCCTCCTGTCATATGGCTCTATCTCAAGAGATCTCGCGAATGACCAGGGGTATGAGAGGTGCATCTGAACTAGCCTGTCCACATCAGCTTGCTTCATTCCTGATCAAGTTAATTCAAGTTTAGAGCGTGAAAGCTTTACCACAAAGATGTAGAATATGAATAATTATAACATACCAGTCCCTTCAAGGATTTCACGCAAAGAGGGAATGCGCATTGCTGGGAAAGCTGAAGTCTGTCCTCGCTCCATTGCTCGTCTGTCAGCTGCGAGCTCGAGCTCATCATAGTTGGTGGGAAGAGTATAGGCCGTAACAGGTGCGACAACAGCTCCAACTTGCGAGCTCCAAAAACACCATGCTTGGGGAACCTCTAGAAGCTCTACCTCTGTTGAAGGAACAACAATAGTGGCAGCTGGTTCTTGACCAAGAACTTCTTCGGCTGCGAGGGGCTCTTGTGGCTCGGGAGCATTCATTTGGACATCAACATTTGCATGCGATGCTGTGTCTTCCATGACTTGTTCATTTTCATGAACTTCATCTCTAGCACCATCGGTTTCCATTTCCTCAACTGCAGCATCAGCGTCTTCCTCTCTTAGCACGGTGTCAGCTTCGATATCATCAGATACCTAAATGATATCCTCCAAAGGCTCTCCTGCATACTCAGTAGATGCAACAGGCTTCTCAACGTAAGGACTTCGCTCTGGAGCATAAGATGTAGGAGGCTGACTCCTTCGCTCCGGAACATCCTCTTCAGCATCGCCTGCGATACAAGACAGGAAAATAGTGAGGTAACTTGTATTACACAGTTTTTTGTTATTTTAATAGATCAAAAGCGGGCACCTCCACACTTAGGTGGGATCGCAGCACCTTCATCATATGTTAAAGATGTGAGACCATATCCTACTAGGGTATCTTCATTAAGCACATCTTTAAGGTGAGCGTGACCTGGGGTGCGAAGAAACTCGTTACGATGATGACTAGGTTACTAAGCCTGGTTTACAAACATTGCTTGAATGATTACCTGAGGGTTCACCACACTTGCCTACTAGCCATCGGCGAATATCAGCTTTTGATAAGCCATGCCTTAACGCACCAGTAATTACTTCTTGGTAAGTCACAACAAGGTTAAAAATCTCACCTTGTTTGCCTCCTGCGATTTCCGCAAAGTCTTCTTGAGCTTGTTCCAAAGCCGCCGCATCTAAATCATCAACTTGCTCCACCAAGTCATCAACATGCTGTTCTTCCAAACTTCTCCTCTTTATGAGCTCGATCTCATCTTCTTCTCGCTTCCGCCATCTCTCTGCAGCTTCCGCAGCCGTTCTTCCAGACTCAGGAAGGATATCTTCGTCTATGGCTTTGCTGGAAACGCCATAGTGAGAGCCCTTGGTTTTCTTCTTTTTCTTGGCCAGGAGGCCGCCGATGGTTTCTGTGTCATCACCTGCAAAAGAAAAAAATGTTCAACAACTATTGCAAGAGCTAAAGACGAAGAAGATAAGTTTGTTTGAGATACCTTCCGAATCTTCTTCTTGTATCTCACCTCTTTCTTCTTCTCCTTCCCTTTCGCCTCTTTTTTCTTCATCATTATCTCTTCATCTCACTTCTCTCCTCTCATCCTCCTCTTCCTCCTCCTGACCAAAAGGAACAAAAGTCTCAACTACGATCTCTTTCCGCACTTTTCTTGGCATGCGACCTTTGCCTTTGTCCTTAGAAGCAAGAGAATTTGCAGGAGATGAAGTGGGAGCACTCTTAGGAGGGGTAGGAGATTGCAATACCCTTCTGCTTTTGTGTTTTGGCCCTCGGAGCAACATCTGCTGGAGGAGACGGAGCATTCCTGGGAGGAGACAGAGCCGGGGTATTGTCTATCAGCGAGTCAGCGAACGCATCCATTTCCTCGCGAATCCGAGCCTCTACCTGGGGAGCCATTCCCTTTGTTAAAAGAATTTTCTCGCCCTGCCTTCTCGCGGTGACGATGGAGTTGATCAGCGATTTAGAGCGCTCTCCAGATGCGAACCTCCGCAGATAGCACTAAAACAGAAAATGGGGAGTAAGTTTCAATACAACAAGAAAAGGGAGCTTAGCATGCATAAAGGGAATTGTTTACGTTGGCAAAATCTTCGCTGTACTTGATAATATGCGAATCACCATCCCTAACAGCGGTCATCTTCTCCTCCAGAATGGTGGATGGGCACAAGTGATTGTCAAGATCCAACAAAGAGTAGAAGCCATACTGAGAATCTTCCAAACTGCAATTCGGACGGAATGGGAAGGCATTTCTCTTGATTGTAGAAGCTCTGCTGGGCTGACGAGCCGACTGCGTCTCGAACCTGGCCTGCTGATTAGTCCAGTAAGCAACCCAATTTTGGGAGAGGCGACCTTCACGGTCACCTGAAGGTTGAACGAAGGGCAAGTTGCTCCGGAAATCGTTTGGCACTCGCCCGACAACAGTCGCTTGTAGCAGCCTCTTACGATTGATCTAGGCCAAACGGAAGGCGCCACAGCATCAAAGCCAAACTGGGGAGAGACGCGAGTTGGATCAACGTCGACTGTGATCCTTTCATACCTGGGAGTAAGTTCAGGAACATACTCAGCAAGAGCAGGGAGAGAACCCCTTAAACACCAGCAGAAGAATTCGCGATAGCGCTCATGAAAGCGCTCATGACCTTCGAAAATGAGCTCTTCTGAAAAAGCAAGAGATTTGGTGGGATACATCTTTGGGAAGCATCGCACATTCTCAATACGCGTGGCATAGGGATTAGCTGTAAACTTGATCCGGTCATCGCATATCAGGCTCCAGGTGAACTTGGAAGGATTGTTTCTAAACCATTGAGCATCTCTCCCACTGGAAAGTTCATCCTCCGCACCTGGGACACACCACTTGTTGGGCCTAGAAGCAATAGGAGCATAGGACGGCCATCACTCAAAAACCCACATGGTCAGGAATGTGATGTTAACATAATCAGCACATCAAGACGACCGCAAGAGTCCTTGATCGCCACTACCAATTGGTCCAATCTGTGATATAAAGTGCCCAAGACTAGAGGCCCAAGTGCGACTCTCTGGCCGAGGGCCAAATTGATAGAAAGAGGGAGGACATGATAAAAAAACCCCATCATGAGGGTGACCATCGATCAGGTACCTTGACAGCCAGACACAGAGGAAGCCGCACAAGGTTAGATGGTACCCTTTCCCATTTACATAATTTTTCGCATTTGGGTTCTTGTCCAGAAGTTTCTTGGTGATACTAGTATTCGCATAGTCGCGAAAGAAGTATTGCACCCATTTTCCCCAGGTGTTCTTCGCAGAAGTATCAACAAGCTGCCAGTCAGGAAGAACTTTCGCAGATGTCCAACGAGTGGAGATTTTCATTACATCGGACAAGAATTCCTCCATCTGCTTGTATAGAGCAGGTTGTGGATCAGTCCTCAAAGGGCTCAGAGGATCCACTTCACCAACTGGAGAAAGGTCATACAACATGTGCACATCCTCCAAAGTGGAGCATCCTCGAATTCAGCAAAATGGAAGGTATGAGTCGCAGGTGAATACGAGAAAGAAAGTTTAGAAGCATGGACAGATCCAACTTCACGGCAGCACCCTTCAAAGCACGAACTGCGAAATAAATACCAGCATTGTTCAATGCGATGGGATGGTGGGTCAATACATGGTCGATCTACTCATCCATGAAGTCTAATTTTTGGACAAACGCCTGGGTAGAAATTGCAGTATGGAAGAAAAACCCATTTTCAACTCCTAACCTAATCACTTTCTTGGAGTCGATCAACTCTAGCATGGCTGCATTGACAGGCGGGGTCAATGAACGCAATGCTCCGGAGGAAACAGGAGCCGGTAGATTCTTCACCTTAACCCTAGCATGATAGAAATCTGTTCCACCCAAATAGGGGGCTTTTCGCCACAAGTTCTGGGGAAGATCAGGTATTTCTTCGGCCTCTTTAATGGGTTTGGATCCTTTTGTCTTGGCCATTCCTGCAGAAGAGCAAGAAAAAGGGGGGACAAATATACACACTTTCAGTTTGATTTTCAGGAAGCAATTATGTTTTGTCAAAGAAGATGAACAGTACGGGGTCAATTCTGGGTTTAGAAGTTCAGAATTTGTGTATATTGCTCAGAATTTCTGACGTTCTACATTCAAAATCGTCACAATCTGGTAATTCGATCGGTTCTGGGTTTAAGAAAAGGGCCTCTTTTGCAGTTCTCAATGAACGACATATCCAAAATAACTATGGGTTTACTGATCCAAGACAGTTCAAAGAATATTTGAGTACATTAATGGAATTAAGCAAAGGCAACCTTGTTTTGGTGAAGCAAGTTTAAGGAGACGATTGACAAGGAAGAACTGATGATTGATTACTTGAATCTGTTCTTGAAGGCTTACGAGTACCATTCACTTTAGAGAGAGAAGTGATGCTTTGTAACAATGGAGGTCATAGAGTACTTATTCAAGAACAATGAGGAGTCACGTCCTTTCAGTATTCGAATCGCAACCGTCACCGTCGAATCGCGCAATCACAGGACAAGCTGACGTCAAGCCTAAAACCCTAAAAGAACAGACGGTACGACTCTAGGGATTCTAGGTCATAATGACACGCACGGGGGATGATTTTGCGTGTATTTGAATTGGTGCGTGGTGTAGGGTTTTGATTCATGGATGCGCAACGGAAACAATAATAAACCATGCAAAACCATACAAGGATCACAAGTCAAGAGACATAACGATGGTAAAGGAAGAAATCAATAACACACCTTAGGGTTCTCCTTTGATGACTTCAAACGCGAATTGTGTCACATTCTCTATAGTTGATACACGCCTAGAGTTGATTTCTAGATCTTCCAATCCTTGGTTCTAGCCCGGAAAGAGGAAGGGGAAGAAGAATCACTCAAAACGAGACCGAAACAAGGAGGTTTCGGCTTCCTTGTGGGCCGACGGGAAGGGGGCGGTGAGCTAGGGGGCGGCGAGCTCCTTAGCTTGCTTGCTCTCTCTCCTTTTTGTTCTCTCCCACTCAAGTTATGATCAATTGAATCATAAGTGTGGGAAGGAAGGAAGGAGTGTCCTGTATACAGTCCAACAAATCCTTCCCAACTACCTAAAGGACTTATTCTAGTCCTACTAAAATTCAATTTAGTCCCTTCCTTGCAAATTAGTCCCTACTAAGTTTGCAAGGTGTTTCAAAGTGATCCTTTTAATTAATTAATCCAATTAATTCCCAAATCTAGTTCAACTCTATATAGCGTGTGACCCCATAGGTTCTATCTAGTTGGTATAAACTATTTGCTAATATGGAGCAGTTTCTAGAAAAACATCCATTCTAGATAACTAATAGAATAATCATCTTGACAACCTTTGTACAAGTAATTGCCTCATCCCTTTATCTCTATATCCGGATTGGACACGAGACATACAAGTCACACTCGTATATCCAATCCACAGTTTATCGATCAATGGGAATAGCCTTATTCGTGCAAATAACATCAATATTCAATATTGATTTATTTGAGTCTGGCCAGACATTCTATAAGCACTATCCCTCGAGTGGCCTAGGATATTTTCTCCCGTTATGTGGGAGGGACAAATTGTATCTACGTCCACTACGATCTCTAAGCTTGCTTCTTATTGTATCCGGTACACGCCTTTATAACTACCGAGTAACGGTGTAGTGTTTAACGCTACCAAAATCACAATAATCCACAACTAGAATATCTAGCGACTTCAAGTCTAAGGATGACAATACCATTGCACCGCGAGAAGCACTTGTGAATTAATATAACGTGTATGTGGCCTTCTCGGAGATGGGTCAATCCTGTGCGCCATTACCTTTAATGCAAACCTATGTGTTGGATCATGATATCTCCATATCAATCCAACCCCATACTAGTCTATAGATGATTGTCCCATTAATCATTATACTGGACTAGGGATATTTAAGATAAACAACACAATTGTAAATCTAAGGACTTCATTATATTAAATATCCAATAAATAATAAATGAATTTTCTAGCCACAAATAAATTCATACTAAACTAGATTGCCTCTAGGGCATCTATTCCAACAGTCTCCCACTTGCACTAGAGCCAATCTGGCGCATCTCGTATGCCCATACTACTAGTGTGCCCTGCATGCTTCCACTGTGTAAGCGGCTTTGTAAGTGGATCTGACAGATTCTCTTCTGTAGGAATCTTGCATATCCGAACGTCTCCTCTATCGATAATATCTCGAATCAGATGAAACGTCCCCAGCACGTGCTTGGATTTCAGGTGTGACCTGGGTTCCATTGATTGCGCGATCGCCACATTGTTGTTAGAGTACAACTCAACTGTATCCGCAATGCTAGGAACCACACCAAGTTCAGAAACAAACTTTCTGATCCAAACAGCTTCCTTTGCTGCGCCATTTGCACCAATGTACTCAGCCTCTGTTGTAGAATCAACCACCATCTCTTGCTTGGAACTCTTCCAGCTCACCGCTGCTCCATTCCCGCAAAACACATATCCAGACTGTGATCTAAAGTCATCTCTGTCGGTTTGGAAGCTTGCATCAGTGTAACCCCTTAAACGCAACTCTTCCTCACCGCCGAATATCAAGAAAGCATCCTTGGTTCTTCACAAGTACTTTAGGATGTTCATGACTGCAATCCAGTGACTCTCACCTGGATTGTATTGGTATCTGCTTGTCAATACTCAAGGCATATGACACATCTGGTGTAGCACATAACATGGCGTACATGATAGATCCTATGGACGAGGCATAGGGAATTCTACTCATGCGCTCCTTCTCAATCTCATTGGAAGGAAAACCATTCTTCGAAAGAGTGATTCCATGTGACATGGGCAAGAATGCCTTCTTGGAATTTCGCATGTTGAACCGCTTCAACACCTTGTCAATATATGTACTTTGACTTAGGCCCAGCAGTCTCTTAGATCTATCTCTATAGATTTTTATACCGAGTATATAGGCTGCTTCCCCTATGTCCTTCATTGAGAAACACTTCCGTAGACAATCTTTAACAGATTGCAGCATGGGATCGTCGTTTCCAATGAGTAGTATGTCATCCACATACAAGATCAAAAAAGCTACAGAGCTCCCACTAACCTTCTTGTAGACACAAGACTCATCTTCGTTTCTGATGAAGCCAAAATCTTTGACTACTTCATCAAAACGTCGATTCCAACTCCTAGAAGCTTGCTTTAATCCATAAATGCATCGTTGCAGCTTACAGACTTTGTTCGCTTGCTTTGGATCTTCAAAACCCTCTGGCTGTATCATATACACGTCCACGAGGAGATTCCAATAAAGAAATGCTGTTTTGACATCCATCTGCCAAATCTCATAGTCATGGTATGCTGCAATCGCAAGTAGGATTCAGATGGATTGGGTCATAGCGACTGGTGAATAGGTTTCATCATAGTCAATACCGTGAATCTGTCTGAATCCTTTAGCCACCAATCGACCCTTATAGGTAATCACATTACCATCCATGTCGATCTTCTTCTTGAAGACCCACTTGCACCCTATGGGTCGCACTCCTTCGGGTGGTTCCACCAAAGTCCATACTTTGTTGGTATACATGGATTCCATCTCAGATCTCATGGCTTCTAGCCAGTTCTGAGAGTCTGGGCCCTTCATGGCCTCTTCATAGGTAGTAGGCTCATCATCTATGAGCATCGTGTCACCGAAATCGGTCACGAGAAGTCCGTACCTCTCGGGTTCCTGGCGCACCCTACTAGATCTACGAAGCCCTTGTGTTACCTGAAGAGGTTGCTCCACAACCGTTTGTGGTTCCTGTTCATGTTCCATAATCGGTTCAGTGATTTGTGGTTCTTGAACCTCTTCAAGTTCTACATTCCTCCCACTTGCTTCTTTAGAGACAAACTCTCTTTCTAGAAACACGCCGGTCCGAGCAACAAACACTTTGTTCTCGGTTGGATTGTAGAAGTTGTAACCCTTAGTTTCCTTAGGGTACCCCACAAATTTACACTTATCCGATTTTGTCCCTAGATTGTCTGATTGTAAACGTTTTACATAGACATCGCATCCCCAAATCCTCATGAACGACAGTGTGGGACGCCTGCCACTCCACATCTCATATGGTGTCTTCATGACTGATTTAGATGTAAAACGGTTAATGGTGAAAGCTGCACTTAATAGAGCGTGGCCCCAAAATGATAATGGAAGATCGGTTTGACACATCATAGATCGAACCATATCCAATAGGGTTCGATTCCTCCTCTCAGACACGCCGTTCCATTGTGGTGTTCTGGGTGCAGTGAGTTGGGACACGATCCCACACTCTCTAAGATAGTCGTCAAACTCTTGGCTCAAGTATGCTCCTCCACGATCCGATCGTAGAGCCATGATACTTTTTACCAAGTTGCTTCTCTACTTCATTTTTGAATTCTTTGAACACTTGAAAGGATTCAGATTTTGCCCTCATGAGGTACACAAATCCATATCTACTGTAATCATCAGTAAATGTAATGAAGTAGACATAACCACCCCTGGCAGGCGTTGCGAATGGTCCACACACATCAGTATGTATGAGCGCCAATTGCTCACTAGTTCTCTCACCTTTCTTATTCAAAGGGGACTTTGTCATTTTCCCAATAAACAAGCTTCACATGTCTCATATGATTCAAAATCAAATGAGTCTAGTAGTCCATCCTTATGGAGTCTAGATACACGTTTCTCATTTATATTGCCTAAACGACAGTGCCATAAGTAAGCATGATTTAAATCATTTATTTTAATCCGCTTGGTATTAATGTTCTAGACAGGATTGCTTAGATCAAGGACATACTGTCCATTAAATAATTGCGCACTAAAATAGTGAATATTATTCAAATAAAAGGAACAACAATTGTTCTTTATTGAAATAATAAAACCATCCTTGTCCAAACAAGAAATGGAAATAATGTTTTCTGCTCATAGCAGGCACAAAATAGCAATTATTTAATTCTAAAACTAATCCTGAAGGCAGAGATAGCTCGCACACGCCTACAGCCAACGCATCAACTGTTGCTCCATTCCCAACGCGCAGATCTATCTCCCCTTTAGCCAATCTTCTACTTCTCTTTATATCCTGCACATTTCGACAAATGTGAGATCCACATCCAGTATCTAATACCATGATGTAGAGATAATTAAATTGACATCTACAACAAAAATACCTGGTGGTGGTGGAATCACTATTCCAAGCCTCTTGTCCTCCAGATATTTTGGGCAGTTCCTCCTCTAGTGTCCAGGCTGACTGCAGTAGTGACATTCACCTTTAGTCACACCTTTGGAAATGACACCAATAGGCTTAAGGGAAGGTTCCTTGGACTTGGCAACTGACTTGCCTTTGCCCTTGGAGGATGAGGCAAACCTTTTTCCCTTTCCTTTCTGCACAATCATAATGGCCTTGCCCTTACCCTTGTTGATGCTCTGATCAGCTGTCCTCAACATATTGAGCAAATCTGGAAGTGGTTTCACGATCTCATTCATGTTATAGTTCATGATGAACTATCCATAACTCTAAGGCAACGATTGCAACACGAGATCAATTGCCAACTCTTGGCAGACCGGGAACCCCAGTCGGGCGAGATTCTCCAGGTACCCGATCATACGGAGTACATGTGGTCCCACTAGGTTCCCTTCTGCCAGATGACACTTGAATAGTGCGTTAGACACCTCATACCTCTCAACCCTTGCCTGCTCTTGGAAGAGCTGCTTCAGATGCTCGATCATATCGACAATTTTCATGTTTTCGTGTTGATTATGAAGCTCAGAAGTCATGGTGCATAGCATAAGGCAGGTCGCATCATTAGCGTCATCAACACGCTTTTGATACGCCTTTAGGGCATCAGGTGTTTGGTTCTCTGGACCTGCTGGAACATGCTCTTCTATTGCGTACAGTCTCTTCTCGATTCTCAAGTTTCTGTACCAATCAAGGAAGTTGGTTCCAGAGAGCTTGTCCTTCTCAAGGACAGATTGTAGGGAATGTTGTGAACTCGATGAGTTGTTTGCCATTTGGAATTCTACAAAAGGAAAATACGCAAGTTTTAGTATTTGTGAATTTTGACTATATTTAATAATGGCTAGTTTATCAAATATAGCTCCCACTATTTTTCTACGGATTAATAACACTCAAGATATTAATGCGGAAAATATCCTTATATTTTCTAGTGGGTCAAGATCCATGTTTCATCTCCTTATGAGCTTGCTTTAGCAAGTCACCCATAATTTGACTAGTTTAGGTAGGAACAATTCCAATTGCATCCCTTATGCAACTCTTGGTTCAATTGGGCAAATAACTCCATATTTATCCATCCATATGGATAATCCCAATTGATTGCCTCTAGTTTTATTAATCACATTAATAGCCTAGTTGTGTTGAACCTCTTATTTCAATAGTTGCACATTACTAGCTTGTGCCATCGCATTCCATCATTATCAACCAAGTCGCCATGCTTTGGCATGCACGAACTTGATAAATCATGATGATAATGAGTCTTTAAATAACGAGAAGGCAAGAACAAAATATTTGAATTTTGAGGGATTTTTAAATTCAATTTTAATTGTTTTGTTGATCAATATCAACTAATCTATCTATTTGAGTTTGGGCAGAACTCTAAATAATAGATCCGGGTTGTCTAATTATCTTATTATCCTAATGCATGCATCATCCATACACCAACCACAAAATAATAAGACAATAAAATAAACAATCAAAAAACAAAAATTAAA
Organism: Linanthus parryae; assembly: GCA_023055425.1. Classification (NCBI taxonomy): domain Eukaryota; kingdom Viridiplantae; phylum Streptophyta; class Magnoliopsida; order Ericales; family Polemoniaceae; genus Linanthus; species Linanthus parryae. The sequence goes on along the minus strand of JALGPY010000011.1, from coordinate 24,008,521 downwards.
CGTGATGTAAATATGGCCTTTTCTAGACTAAGAAAATTCCAAGCCAATGGAATTTTCTATGAACCCTAAAAGCAAACACATCTCCATGCGTCTTCATCTTTTGGTCCATCCTTCATAGTCATGCTCCATGCTCCATGCTCCATCTTTTGTGGCTCCTTTTGGCTTTGGGCTTCTTTACTTCAATCTTGGCTAACAATCTACTTTATCTAGCACTAGCTAACAACTATACTAAATAAAATAAATCTTACAAGTTGAGAAAAAAAATGGCTCGCAGGCCATAAAACCCTAATTAATTATTACAATTAATCGATCAGCTCGCAGGCCGTAAACCAAACCACAAAAATTAAACATCCACAACAAACCATATCCTAAGGCCATATCCAATCACCATGCGAATTGCACATAAACAGTTAAAATCCAATTTTAACGCGCTTGGTCAATTTTAATTGATTTTAGGATATTCTAGGGTTAAAACGGTCCATTGGGCCCAACAATCCAATTGCCTGGGCCCAAAAGGTGAACCGCAAGGGCCTAGGGCCCGCCGGCCCCTAGCCCACGTGGCTAGGCCGCGGGCTAGGGCTGCCCCGGCCCCTAGGTCGGCCTTGCTTGGGCGGCAAGCAAGGAGGGGCGGTCCCCTAGGGGGGGGGGGCGAACCTCCTTTGGGATATGTTTCCAAAACAACTCCCTTGCTTGGTGCCCAAGTTTGGTTGTTTCCTTGTTTGGGAAGAACTCCTTCTTCCTCAAGAATGCCCAAACCCTAGATCTAAGATCCTAAAATTTCTCAAACTCACTAATTCATGCATCCAATGCAAAAACCAGATCATGTTATGATAGACTATTGACAAATTGTATCACATGCTTGATTTGTCTTGTTTTACGCGATGAACAACAATTTTAAGGTGTAAAACTATCAAAACGTAACACATAAACCACGTTTATGCTCTACGAACTGTGGCTCTGATACCACTGTAGGGTTTTGATTCATGGATGCGCAACGGAAACAATAATAAACCATGCAAAACCCTCCAAGGATCAGAATTCAAGAGACATAACGATGGTAAAGGACGAAATCAATAACACACCTTAGGGTTCTCCTTTGATGACTTCAAACGCGAATTGTGTCACGTTCACTATAGTTGATCCAGGCCTAGAGTTGATTTCTAGATCTTCCAATCCTTGGTTCTAGCCCGGAAAGAGGAAGGGGAAGAAGAATCACGCAAAACGAGACCGAAACAAGGAGGTTTCGGCCTCCTTGTGGGCCGACGGGAAGGGGGCGGCGAGCTAGGGGGCGGCGAGCTCCTTAGCTTGCTTGCTCTCTCTCCTTTTTTTTCTTTCCCACTTAAGTTATGATCAATTGAAACATAGGTGTGGGAATGAAGGAAGGAGTGTCCTTTATATAGTCCAACAAATCCTTGCCAACTACCTAAAGGACTTCTTCTAGTCCTACTAAAATTCTATTTAGTCCTTGCAAATTAGTCCCCACTAAGTTTGCAAGGTGTTGCAAAGTGATTCTTATAATTAATTAATCCAATTAATTAATTCCCAAATCTAGTTCAACTCTATATAGCGTGTGACCCGATAGGTTCTATCTAGTTGGTAGCAACTATTTGCTAATATGGAGCGGTTTCTAGCAAAACATCCATTCTAGCCAACTAATAGAATAGTCATCTTGACAACCTTTGTACAAGTAATTGTTTCATCCCTTTGTCTCTATATCCGGATTGGAAACGAGACATACAAGTCACACTCGTATATCCAATCCACAGTTTCTCGATCCATGGGAAAAGCCTTATTCGTGCAAATAACATCAATATCCAATATTGTTTTATTTGAGTATGGCCATACATTCTATAAGCACTATCCCTCGAGTGGCCTAGGATATTTGCTCCCGTTATGTGGGAGGGAAAAATTCTATCTACGTCCCCTACGATCTCTAAGCTTGCTTCTTATTTTATCCGGTACACGCTTTTATAACTACCCAGTTACGGTGTAGCGTTTAACGCTACCAAAATCACAATAATCCACAACTAGAATATGTAGCGACTTCAAGTCTAAGGATGACAATACCATTGCACCGCGAGAAGCACTTGTGACTTAACATAACCTGTATGTAGCCTTCTCGGAGATGGGTCAATCCAGTGCGCCATTACCTTTAATGCACACCTATGTGTTGGATCATGATATCTCCATATCAATCCAACCCATACTAGTCTATAGATGATTGTCCCATTAATCATTATACTGGACTAGGGATATTTAAGATAAACAACACAATTGTAAATCTAAGGACTTCATTATATTAAATATCTAATAAATAATAAATGAATTTTCTAGCCACAAATAAATTCATACTAAACTAGATTTCCTCTAGGGCATCTATTCCAACACGTGGCAGCGACGCATGCATTGGTTCTTGCGCATTGAAGCCTATCCGGCTATGTGTCTTCACGCGCAGAAAGGGGGCTAATGTAGATAGTGCTAACTAAGACAGGCAGAGATTAGCCACGTGGCAATGATCCAGCACACCTAGCTGTGCTCCACACACACTGGATCACCACCCGCGCTGATCCACGCGGGGGCTGCGAGACAGGGCCCTCGCATACCACCACACGGGACTTGTATGGACTTAGTGGTTTGGAGGCTAGAGTAAGATATGTCGCGCGCGAGCGACAGCCAAGCCCGCGCGCGACCCCTATTAACTGCTTTGAGAGATTTATGGCACGAGCTCCATAAAACCGGTCAACCTCATAACGGTTCTGTTATACGCGGAAGACGTGCGTAACGATTCCTATATACGCGGACGAACATGCCGTTGTGGTTAAGCTAATTAAGCCGCCATTAATGGGCGCATTAACCCACTACAACGGTCACATTCTCCGTTATATATAGGATCGTTAACCGTTCCATACAAGGGCGAATCCCTGAGATACTCGGAAGCTCTGCCAAAATTCTGTCTCTCTCTCTCATACAGTACTATTGCCTTACTCTCTCCCTACACACAACCCTAATCTTCCTGTGTTCTTATCCTCTGCTCTTGGTGTATATTGAGTCCTCTCTAAAGTATTCTCTCGTACACACTATCTAATTGAACCGAAGCCCCCGGAAACGGCGCCAAAAACTTGACATGATCCAACCGCAAGTGTACGGCTGCGGCTTGTAGTAATATCCGGTAATCCGGGTTTGTCGAACCCAATGGACTTGTCGTGAATTAACTAAGATGATTAACTTCGTGTGGGCAAGAAATTGGATTGTTTTATTAAACTCATAATTTAAATAACAAATTATTAAAATTGAGACAAATACGAGGGATAAGTATCAGGATATCTCTACGGGTCACTAGGTATTTCACACTTTGACGGATTTATGCTTTGTTAACACGATGATTCTTTAATCTAACTAAACGAGAACGAATGTGTTGAAGATGTCTCAACCAACACCAATACTTAGACTAACAAAGCCAATTTCTCTAGCCTAATCGAGTTCAAGTATGCATTAAGATCATTAATCTACTCTTTGTTCTTAGCTAACTAGCAAGATTTCTCAACCCTAGATACGGATAGTGTGTATTTCAAGATTCCGGGCAAGAAAAATTGATGTCTATAATGTTATAAGCCTAACTCAATCCTATCAATACGTCTACCGATAGCAAAGGTGAATTTAAGCGCATAAAATACACATAGCTAGCTAAAAGTCACCAATTAATCTCGAAGCATGACATCAAATCCATAAATCACCAAACAAAGCGATCAAACCCTAGCTCCCTACGACATACCCTGAGAAAATTGTTTAGCTAGGCATATTCATGATCACAAATACAATAGTTTGTGTGATCATGTACAAAAATAATTAAAAGATAAGAGTAGAGGGATCAAACGGATGAATTCTCGTTTCCACGACGAACTCTAGCTCCAAGTTTCTCCTCAAATATTCTTCGCTGCGTCTCCCTCTGTTCTAACCTGCCATCTAGGTCTAAGAACTCGTTTTTTAAGTCCTGGGCACGATTTTTAATGTATTTTGGCCGAATTTGCAATTCGGCCGCTCCAGTTTGCAATTCTCGGCCAGAATTCATAAGATGACTTTGCGCGGGCCTTTTCAACCTCATCCTGACTCCGGTTTGGGCCCATCTTATATCGTTGGAAAGCCCTTAATGTCTAATTTCCAATGGCGTAGTCATTAATCCAAAAGTCTATACGTAACTCCAGATACATCCTGAAGAGTGCACAGTGGTCTAGTGAAACTTTACCATCTTTTCTTCGTTTTTGTGTCAACTTCTCCGGACCATATCTTTCTCGTCCAAACTTTGATTGAGCTCCGTGACCTACCGTTGGAAAGATATTTGAGTCTAATTTAATTTGGAACCAAGGTTTTGTATAACTAAATATATCATCAAAATAGTGAAAGATGGTCACTTTTGCTCCTCTAACTTTGCTTCTCTTGCGTACTCTTTGACTTCCGAAGCTCGTATCTTCTCTCCAATTGCTCTCCTCATGCCATGTTCCTGTAAATCACAACACGAACACTACTGCAAAGATCAAATGTGACCAAATCATACAAATCATAAGTAAAACTATTCTAGAAAAATTCTATCTACGTCCATTACGATCTCTAAGCTTGCTTCTTATTTTATCCGGTACACGCTTTTATAACTACCCAGTTACGGTGTAGCGTTTAACGCTACCAAAATTATAATAATCCACAACTAGAAAATCTAGCGACTTCAAGTCTAAGGATGACAATACCATTGCACCGCGAGAAGCACTTGTGACTTAATATAACGTGTATGTGGCCTTCTCGGAGATGGGTCAATCCAGTGCGCCATTACCTTTAATGCACACCTATGTGTTGGATCATGATATCTCCATATCAATCCAACCCATACTAGTCTATAGATGATTTTCCCATTAATCATTATACTGGACTAGAGATATTTAAGATAAACAACACAATTGTAAATCTAAGGACTTCATTATATTAAATATCCAATAAATAATAAATGAATTTTCTAGTCACAAATAAATCCATACTAAACTAGATTGCCTCTAGGGCATCTATTCCAACACGTGTCAGCGACGCATGCATTGGTTCCTGCGCGTTGAAGCCTATCCGGCTATGTGTCTTCACGCGCAGAAAGGGGGCTAATGTAGGTCGTGCTAACTAAGACAGGCAAAGATTAGCCACGTGGCAATCATCCAGCACACCTAGCTGTGCTCCACACACACTGGATCACCACCCACTGTGATCCACGCGGGGGCTGCGAGACAGGGCCCTCGCATACCACCACACGGGACTTGTAGGGACTTAGTGGTTTGAAGGCTAGAGTAAGATATGTCGCGCGCGAGCGAGAGCCATGCCCGCGCGCGACCCCTAGTAACTGCTTTGTGAGATTTATGGCACGAGCTCCATAAAACCGGTCAACCTCATAACTGTTCCGGTATACGCGGACGACGTGCCTAACGATTCCTATATACGCGGACGAACGTGCCGTTGTGGTTAAGCTAATTAAGCTGCCATTAATGGGCGCATTAACCCACTACAACGGTCACATTCTCCGTTATATATAGGATCGTTAAACCTTCCATACAAGGGCAAATCACCTGAGATACTCGGAAGCTCTGCCAAAATTCTGTCTCTCTCTCATACAGTACTATTGCCTTACTCTCTCCCTACACACAACCCTAATCTTCATGTGTTCTTATCCTCTGCTCTTGGTGTATATTGAGTCCTCTCTAAAGTATTCTCTTGTACACACTAACTCATTGAACCGAAGACCCAGGAAACGGCGCCAAAAACTTAACACGATCCAACCGCAAGTGTATGGCAGCCGCTTGTAGTAATATTCGGTAATCCGGGTTTGTCGAACCCAATGGACTTGTCGTGAATTAACTAAGATGATTAAATTCGTGTGGGCAAGAAATTGGATTGTTTTATTAAACTCATAATTTAAATAACAAATTATTAAAATTGAGACAAATACGAGGGATAAGTATCAGGATATCTATACGGGTCACTAGGTATTTCACACATTGACGGATTTATGCTTTGTTAACACGATGATTCTTTAATCTAACTAAACGAGAACGAATGTGTTGAAGATGTCTCAACCAACACCAATACTAAGACTAACAAAGACGATTTCTCTAGCCTAATCAAGTTCAAGTATGCATCAAGATCATTAATCTACTCTTTGTTCTTAGCTAACTAGCAAGATTTCTCAACCCTAGATACGGCTAGTGTGTATTTCAAGATTCCGGGCAAGAAAAATTGATGTCTATAATGTTCTAAGCCTAACTCAATCCTATCAATACGTCTACCGATAGCAAAGGTGAATTTAAGCGCATAAAATACACATAGCTAGCTAAAAGTCACCAATTAATCTCGAAGCATGAAATCAAATCCATAAATCACCAAACAAAGCGATCAAACCCTAGCTCCCTACGATATACCCTGAGAAAATTGTTTAGCTAGGCATATTCATGATCACAAATACAATAGTTTGTGTGATCATGTACAAAAAGAATTAAAAGATAAGAGTAGAGGGATCAAACGGATGAATTCTCGTTTCCACGACGAACTCTAGCTCCAAGTTTCTCCTCAAATATTCTTCGCTGCGTCTCCCTCTGTTCTAACCTGCCATCTAGGTCTAAGAACTCGTTTTTCAAGGCCTGGGCACGATTTTTAATGTATTTTGGCCGAATTTGCAATTCGGCCGCTCCATTTTGCAATTCTCGGCCAGAATTCATAAGATGACTTTGCGCGGGCCTTTTCAACCTCATCCTGACTCCTGTTTGGGCCCATCTTATATCGTTGGAAAGCCCTTAATGTCTAATTTACAACGGCGTAGTCATTGATCCAAAATTCTATACGTAACTCCAGATACATATAGAAGAGTGCACAGTGGTCTAGTGAAACTTTACCAGCTTTTCTTCGTTTTTGTGTCAACTTCTCCGGACCATATCTTTCTCGTCCAAACTTTGATTGAGCTCCGTGACCTACCGTTGGAAAGATATTTGAGTCTAATTTAATTTGGAACCAGTATCACTATAGAAGGTTTTGTATAACTAAATATATCATCAAAATAGTGAAAGATGGTCACTTTTGCTCCTCTAACTTTGCTTCTCTTGCGTACTCTTTGACTTCCGAAGCTCGTATCTTCTCTCCAATTGCTCTCCTCATGCCATGTTCCTGTAAATCAAAACACGAACACTACTGCAAAGATCAAATGTGACCAAATCATACAAATCATAAGTAAAACTATTCTAGAAAAATTCTATCTACGTCCACTACGATCAATAAGCTTGCTTCTTATTTTATCCGGTACACGCTTTTATAACTACCCAGTTACGGTGTAGCGTTTAACGCTACCAAAATTAGAATAATCCAGAACTAGAATATCTAGCGACTTCAAGTCTAAGGATGACAATACCATTGCACCGCGAGAAGCACTTGTGACTTAATATAACGTGTATGTGGCCTTCTCGGAGATGGGTCAATCCAGTGCGCCATTACCTTTAATGCACACCTATGTGTTGGATCATGATATCTCCATATCAATCCAACCCATACTAGTCTATAGATGATTTTCCCATTAATCATTATACTGGACTAGAGATATTTAAGATAAACAACACAATTGTAAATCTAAGGACTTCATTATATTAAATATCCAATTAATAATAAATGAATTTTCTAGCCACAAATAAATTCATACTAAACTAGATTGCCTCTAGGGCATCTATTCCAACACGTGTCAGCGACGCATGCATTGGTTCGTGCGCGTTGAAGCCTATCCGGCTATGTGTCTTCACGCGCAGAAAGGGGGCTAATGTAGGTCGTGCTAACTAAGACAGGCAAAGATTAGCCACGTGGCAATCATCCAGCACACCTAGCTGTGCTCCACACACAGTGGATCACCACCCGCTGTGATCCACGCGGGGGTTGCGAGACAGGGCCCTCGCATACCACTACACGGGACTTGTAGGGACTTAGTGGTTTGAAGGCTAGAGTAAGATATGTCGCGCGCGAGCGACAGCCAAGCCCGCGCGCGACCCCTAGTAACTGCTTTGAGAGATTTATGGCACGAGCTCCATAAAACCGGTCAACCTCATAACTGTTCCGGTATACGCGGACGACGTGCGTAACGATTCCTATATACGCGGACGAACGTGCCGTTGTGGTTAAGCTAATTAAGCCGCCATTAATGGGCGCATTAACCCACTACAACGGTCACATTCTCCGTTATATATAGGATCGTTAAACCTTCCATACAAGGGCGAATCACCTGAGATACTCGGAAGCTCTGCCAAAATTCTTTCTCTCTCTCATACAGTACTATTGCCTTACTCTCTCCCTACACACAACCCTAATCTTCCTGTGTTCTTATCCTCTGCTCTTGGTGTATATTGAGTCCTCTCTAAATTATTCTCTTGTCGGCGCCAAAAACTTGACACGATCCAACCGCAAGTGTACGACAGCCGCTTGTAGTAATATTCGGTAATCCGGGTTTGTCGAACCCAATGGACTTGTCGTGAATTAACTAAGATGATTAAATTCGTGTGGGCAAGAAATTGGATTGTTTTATTAAAATCATAATTTAAATAACAAATTATTAAAATTGAGACAAATACGAGGGATAAGTATCAGGATATCTATACGGGTCACTAGGTATTTCACACATTGACGGATTTATGCTTTGTTAACACGATGATTCTTTAATCTAACTAAACGAGAATGAATGTGTTGAAGATGTCTCAACCAACACCAATACTAAGACTAACAAAGACGATTTCTCTAGCCTAATCAAGTTCAAGTATGCATCAAGATCATTAATCTACTCTTTGTTCTTAGCTAACTAGTAAGATTTCTCAACCCTAGATACGGCTAGTGTGTATTTCAAGATTCCGGGCAAGAAAAATTGATGTCTATAATGTTCTAAGCCTAACTCAATCCTATCAATACGTCTACCGATAGCAAAGGTGAATTTAAGCGCATAAAATACACATAGCTAGCTAAAAGTCACCAATTAATCTCGAAGCATGAAATCAAATCCATAGATCACCAAACAAAGCGATCAAACCCTAGCTCCCTACGATATACCCTGAGAAAATTGTTTAGCTAGGCATATTCATGATCACAAATACAATAGTTTGTGTGATCATGTACAAAAAGTATTAAAAGATAAGAGTAGAGGGATCAAACGGATGAATTCTCCTTTCCACGACGAACTCTAGCTCCAAGTTTCTCCTCAAATATTCTTCGCTGCGTCTCCCTCTGTTCTAACCTGCCATCTAGGTCTAAGAACTCGTTTTTCAAGGCCTGGGCACGATTTTTAATGTATTTTGGCCGAATTTGCCATTCGGCCGCTCCAGTTTGCAATTCTCGGCCAGAATTCATAAGATGACTTTGCGCGGGCCTTTTCAACCTCATCCTGACTCCGGTTTGGGCCCATCTTATATCGTTGGAAATCCCTTAATGTCTAATTTGCAACGGCGTAGTCATTGATCCAAAATTCTATACGTAACTCCAGATACATCTAGAAGAGTGCACAGTGGTCTAGTGAAACTTTACCAGCTTTTCTTCGTTTTTGTGTCAACTTCTCCGGACCATATCTTTCTCGTCCAAACTTTGATTGAGCTCCGTGACCTACCGTTGGAAAGATATTTGAGTCTAATTTAATTTGGAACCAGTATCACTATAGAAGGTTTTGTATAACTAAATATATCATCAAAATAGTGAAAGATGGTCACTTTTGCTTCTCTAACTTTGCTTCTCTTGCGTACTCTTTGACTTCCGAAGCTCGTATCTTCTCTCCAATTGCTCTCCTCATGCCACGTTCCTGTAAATCACAACACGAACACTACCGCAAAGATCAAATGTGACCAAATCATACAAATCATAAGTAAAACTATTCTAGAAAATTTATATCTACGTCCACTACGATCTCTAAGCTTGCTTCTTATTTTATCCGGTACACGCTTTTATAACTACCCAGTTACGGTGTAGCTTTTAATGCTACCAAAATCAGAATAATCCATAACTAGAATATCTAGCGACTTCAAGTCTAAGGATGACAATACCATTGCACCGAGAAGCACTTGTGACTTAATATAACGTGTATGTGGCCTTCTCGGAGATGGGTCAATCCAGTGCGCCATTACCTTTAATCCACACCTATTTGTTGGATCATGATATCTCCATATCAATCCAACCCATACTAGTCTATAGATGATTGTCCCATTAATCATTATACTGGACTAGGGATATTTAAGATAAACAACACAATTGTAAATCTAATGACTTCATTATATTAATTATCCAATAAATTGTTGGAATAGATGCCCTAGAGGCAATCTAGTTTAGTATGAATTTGTAATTGGCTAGAAATTCATTTATTATTTATTGGATATTTAATATAATGAAGTCCTTAGATTTACAATCGTGTTGTTTATCTTAAATATCCCTAGTCAAGTATAATGATTAAATGGGACAATCATCTATAGACTAGTATGGGGTTGGATTGATATGGAGATATCACGATCCAACACATAGGTGTGCATTACGGAATGTTGCACTGGATTGACCCATTACCGAGAAGGCTACATACACGTTATGTTGAGTCACAAGTGCTTCTCGGGTACAATGGTATTGTCATCCTTAGACTTGAAGTCACTAGATATTCTAGTTGTGGATCATTGTGATCTTGGTAGCGTTAAACGCTACACCGTAACTGGGTAGTTATAAAGGCGTGTACTGGATACAATGAGAAGCAAGCTTAGAAATCGTAGTGGACGTAGAGAGGATTTGCCCCTCCCACATAACGGGAGCAAATATCCAAGGCCACTCGAGGATAGTGCTTATAGAATGTCTGGCCAGACTCAAATAAATCAATATATGAGATATTGATGTTATTTGCACGAATAAGGCTATTCCATGGATCGAGAAACTAGGGATTGGATATACGAGTGTGACTTGTATGTCTCGTTTCCAATCCGGATATGGAGGCAAAGGGATGAGACAATTACTTGTACAAGGTTGTCTAGATGACTATTCTATTAGTTGGCTAGAATGGATGTTTTGCTAGAAACCGCTCCATATTAGCAAAGAGTTGCTACCAACTAGATAGAACCTATGGGGTCACACGCTATATAGAGTTGTACTAGATTGTGGAATTAATTAATTGGATTAATTAATTAGAAGGATCACTTTGCAAACCCTTGCAAACTTAGTAGGGACTAATTTGCAAGGAAGGGACTAAATTGAACTCTAGTAGGACTAGAATAAGTCCTTTAGGTAGTTGACAAGGAGTTGTTGGACTATATAAAGGACCCTCCTCCTTCCTTCCCTATACACTTTTATGCTCTAGAGAGATCATAACAAGAGTAGGAGAGAACAAAGGAGAGAGAGAGAGCAAGCAAAGAGGGACGCCGCCCCCCTTGCCGCCGCCCCTTGTCCCCGACGCCACAAAGGGCCGAAACCCCCTTTTGGTGCCTCGTTTTGCGTGATTCCTTCACCCTCTTTTCATTCCGGGCTAGCACCAAGGAGATTGGAGATCTAGGAACAACTCTAGGCGTGGATCAACTATAGAGAACGTGACACTATTCGCGTTTGAAGTCATCAAGGAGAACCCAAAGGTGTGTTTATGATTTCTTACCTTTACTATCGTTATGCATCTAGACTTGTGATCCTTGGAGGGTTTTGCATGGTTGTTTGTTTGATTATGCTTCCGTTTGCGCGATCCATGAATCAAAACCCTACAGTGGTATCAGAGCCACAGGTCATAGAGCATAAACGTAGTTTATGTGTTACATTCTTGTTGTTTTACACCTTAATTTGTTGTTTATCGCGTAAAACAAGACAAATCAAGCATTGGATGCAATTTGTCAAAGAATTAATCATAACAAGACCCAATTATTGCATTGGATGCATGAATTGGTGAGTTTGAGAAATTTTAGGATCTTAGATCTAGGGTTTGGGCATCCTTGGGGAAGAAGGAGTTCTCCGACAACAAGGAAACAACCAAACTTGGGCTCCAAGCAAGGAGGTTGTTTTGGAAACAACCCCACAAGGAGGTTCGGCCCCCTAGGGGACCGCCCCCCCTTGCTTGCCGCCCAAGCTTGGAGCCCTAAGGGGTCGGGCGGCCCTAACCCGCGGGCCTAGCTTGCGGGTTTTGAGCCGGGCCGGCCCTAGGGCTTTATGGTTCACTTATTTGGGCCCGGGCAATTGGATTGTTGGGCCCATGGACCGTTTTAACCCTAGAAATCCTAAAATCAATTAAAATTGACCAAGCGCGTTAAAATTGGATTTTAACTGTTTATGTGCAAATCGCATGGTGATTGGATATGGCCTTAGGATGTGGTTTGATGTGGATGTTTAATTTTGTGCTTTGGTTTTACGGCCTGCGAGCTGATCAATTAATTGTAATAATTAATTAGGGTTTTATGGCCTGCGTGCCATTTTTTTTCTCAACTTGTGAGATTTATTTTATTTAGTATAGATATTAGCTAGTGCTAGATAAAGTAGATTGTTAGCCAAGATTGGAGAAAAGAAGCCCAAAGCCAAAGAAGCCACAAAAGATGGAGCATGGAGCATGGAGCACACCACATGACTATGAAGGATGGACCAAAAGATCAAGACGCATGGAGATGTGTTTGTTTAGGGTTCATAGATAATTCCATTGGCTTGGAATTATCTTAGTCTAGAAAAGGCCATATCCACATCACGTTTAATTTCTGTTTTGTGGTTGTTTATTTATTGTCTTATTATTTGTGTGGTTGGTGTATGGATGATGCATGCAATTAGGATAATAAGATAATTAGACAACCCGGATCTATTATTTGGAGTTGTGCCCAAACTCAAATAGATAGATTAGTTGATATTGATCAACAAAATAATTAAAATTGAATTGAAAAATCCCTCAAATTTTTAATATTGTGTTCTTGCCTTCTCGTTATTTAAACACTCATTATCATCATTATTTATCGAGTTCGTGCGTGCCAAAGCATGGCGACTTGGTTCATAATGATGGAATGCGATGGCACGTAACAATGTGCAATTGTTTAGATAAGAGGTTGAACACAACTAGGCTATTAATTTGATTAAGAAACCTAGAGGCAATCAATTGGGATTATCCATATGGATGGATAAATAAGTAGTTATTTGCCCGATTGAACCAAGAGTTGCATATGGGATGCAATTGGAATCGTTCCTACCTAAGAAGTAATCAAATTATGGGTGACTTGCCAAAGCAAGCTCATAAGGAGAAGAAAAAGATGGATCTTGGCCCACTAGAAAATATAAGGATATTTTCCGCATTAATATCTTGAGGGTTATTAATCCGTGGTAAAATAGTGGGAGCTATATTTAATAAACTAGCCATTATTAAATATAGTCAAAAATTCACAAATACTAAAACTTGTGTATTTTCCTTTTTGTAGAATTCCAAATGGCAAACAACTCATCGAGTTCACAACATTCCCTACGATCTGTCCTTGAGAAGGACAAGCTCTCAGGAACCAACTTTCTCGATTGGTACAGAAACTTGAGAATTGTTCTCAAGCAAGAGAAGAAGCTGTACGCAATAGAGGAGCAAGTTCCAGAAGGTCCAGAGAATCAGACACCTGCTGCCTTAAAGGCGTATCAAAAGCGTGTTGATGACGCTAATGATGCGGCCTGCCTAATGCTTTGCACCATGACCTCTGAGCTTCAGAAGCAACATGAGAACATGAATGCTGTCGATATGATCGAACATCTAAAGCAGCTCTTCCAAGAGCAGGCGAGGGTAGAGAGGTATGAGGTCTCAAAGGCACTGTTCAAATGTCATCTGGCAGAAGGGAACCCGGTGGGACCCCATGTACTCCGAATGATCGGGTACTTGGAGAATCTCGCCCGGCTTGGGTTCCCGGTCGGCCAAGAGTTGGCAACCGATCTCGTGTTGCAATCGTTGCCCGAGAGTTATGGACAGTTCATTATGAACTATAACATGAACGAAATCGTTAAACCACTGCCAGATTTGCTCAACATGTTGAGGACGGCTGAACAGAGCATCAACAAGGGTAAGGGCAAGGCCATTATGATGGTGCATAAAGGAAAGGGCAAAAAGTTTGCCTCTTCCTCCAAGGGCAAAAGCAAGTCAGTTGCCAAGTCCAAGGAACAAGCCCTTAAGCCTGTTGGTGGGATTGCCAAGGTCGTGACTAAGGGTGAATGTCACTACTGTAGTCAACCTGGACACTGGAGGAGGAACTGCCCAAAATATCTGGAGGACAAGAGGCTTGGAATAGTGATTCCACCACCACCAGGTATTTTTGTTGTAGATGTCAATTTAACTGTCTCTACATCATGGGTATTAGATACTGGATGTGGATCTCATATTTGTCGAAATATGCAGGATCTAAAGAGAAGTAAAAGATTGGCTAAAGGGGAGGTAGATCTGCGCGTTGGGAATGGAGCAAAGGTTGCTGCGTTGGCCATAGGCGTTTGCGAGCTATCTCTGCCTTCAGGATTAGTTTTAGAATTAAATAATTGCTATTTTGTGCCTGCTATGAGCAGAAACATTATTTCTATTTCTTGTTTGGACAAGGAAGGTTTTATTATTTCAATAAAGAACAATTGTTGTTCCTTTTATTTGAATAATATTCACTATTTTAGTGCGCAATTATTTAATGGACTTTATGTCCTTGATCTAAGTAATCCTGTCTACAACATTAATACCAAGCGGATTAAAATAAATGATTTAAATCCTGCTTATTTATGGCACTGTCGTTTAGGCCACATAAATGAGAAACGTGTATCTAGACTCCATAAGGATGGATTGCTAGACTCATTTGATTTTGAATCATATGAGACATGTGAGGCTTGTTTATTGGGAAAAATGACAAAGTCCCCTTTCAATAAGAAAGGTGAGAGGACTAGTGAGCAATTGGCACTCATACATACCGATGTGTGTGGGCCATTTGCCACGCCTGCCAGGGGTGGTTATGTCTACTTCATTACGTTTACTGATGATTACAGTAGATATGGATTTGTGTACCTTATGAGGGCAAAATCCGAATCCTTTGAAGTGTTCAAAGAATTCAAGAATGAAGTAGAGAAGCAACTTGGAAAAAGTATCAAGGCCCTACGATCGGATCGTGGAGGAGAATACTTGAGCCAAGAGTTTGACAACTATCTTAGAGAGTGTGGGATCGTGTCCCAACTCACTCCACCCGGAACGCCACAATGGAATGGCGTGTCCGAGAGGAGGAATCGAACCCTATTGGATATGGTTCGGTCTATGATGTGTCAAACCGATCTTCCATTATCATTTTGGGGCTACGCTCTATTAAGTGCAGCTTTTACCATTAACCGTGTTCCATCTAAATCAGTCATGAAGACACCATATGAGATGTGGAGTGGGAGGCGTCCCACACTGTCGTTCATGAGGATTTGGGGCTGCGATGTCTATGTAAAACGTTTACAATCAGACAAGCTAGGGCCTAAATCGGATAAGTGTAAATTTGTGGGGTACCCTAAGGAAACTAAGGGATACTACTTCTACAATCCAACCGAGAACAAAGTGTTTGTTGCTCGGACCGGCGTGTTTCTAGAAAGAGAGTTTGTCTCTAAAGAAGCAAGTGGGAGGAATGAAGAACTTGAAGAAGTTCAAGAACCACAAATCACTGAACCGATTATGGAACATGAACAGGAATCACAAGCAGTTGTGGATCCACCTGTTCAGGTAACACAAGAGCTTCGTAGATCTAGTAGAGTGCGCCAGGAACCCGAGAGGTACGGACTTCTCGTAACTGATTCCGGTGACACGATGCTCATAGATGATGAGCCTACTACCTATGAGGAGGCCATGAATGGCCCAGACTCGCAGAAGTGGCTTGAGGCCATGAGATCCGAGATGGAATCCATGTATACCAACAAAGTATGGACTTTGGTGGAACCATCTGATGGGGCGCGGCCCATAGGGTGCAAGTGGGTCTTCAAGAAGAAGATCGACATGGATGGTAATGTGATTACCTATAAGGGCCGATTGGTGGCTAAAGGATTCAGACAGATTCATGGTATTGACTATGATGAAACCTTTTCACCAGTCGCTATGACCAAATCCATCCGAATCCTACTTGCAATTGCAGCATACTACGACTATGAGATTTGGCAGATGGATGTCAAAACAGCATTCCTTTATGGGAATCTCCTCGAGGACGTGTATATGATACAGCCGGAGGGTTTTGAGGATCCAAAGCAAGCCAACAAAGTCTGTAAGCTGCAACGATCCATTTATGGATTGAAGCAAGCTTCTAGGAGTTGGAATCGACGTTTTGATGAAGTGGTCAAAAAGTTTGGCTTCATCAGAAACGAAGATGAGTCTTGTGTCTACAAGAAGGTTAGTGGGAGCTCTGTAGCTTTTCTGGTCTTGTATGTGGATGACATACTACTCATTGGAAACGACATTCCCATGCTGCAATCTGTGAAAGATTGGCTAGGAAAGTGTTTCTCAATGAAGGAATTAGGGGAAGCAGCCTACATACTCGGTATAAAGATCTATAGAGATAGATCTAAGAGGTTGCTAGGCCTAAGTCAAAGTACATATATTGACAAGGTGTTGAAACGGTTCAACATGCAAGATTCCAAGAAGGGATTCTTGCCCATGTCACATGGAATCACTCTTTCGAAAAGTGGTTGTCCTTCCAATGAGATTGAGAAGGAACGCATGAGTAGGATTCCCTATGCCTCGGCCATAGGATCTATCATGTACGCCATGTTATGTACTAGACCAGATGTGTCATATGCCTTGAGTATGACAAGCAGATACCAATCCAATCCAGGTGAGAGTCACTGGATTGCTGTCAAGAACATCCTAAAGTAATTGAGAAGAACTAAGGATGCTTTCTTGATGTTTGGCGGTGAGGAAGAGTTGCGTGTAAGGGGTTACACTGATGCAAGCTTCCAAACCGATAGAGATGACTTTAGATCACAGTCGGGATATGTGTTTTGCCTGAATGGAGCAGCGGTGAGCTGGAAAAGTTCCAAGCAAGAGACGGTAGCTGATTCTACAACAGAGGCTGAGTACATTGCTGCAAATGGCGCAGCAAAGGAGGCTGTTTGGATCAGAAAGTTTGTTTCTGAACTTGGTGTGGTCCCTAGCATTGCGGATCCAGTGGAGTTGTTCTGTGACAACACTGGGGCGATCGCGCAATCAAAGGAACCAAGATCGCACCAAAAGTCCAAGCACGTGCTCAGGAAGTTCCATCTGATTCGAGATATTATCGATAGAGGAGACGTTCGGATATGCAAGATTCCTACAGATGATAATCTGTCAGACCCGCTTACAAAGCCTCTCACGCGGTGGAAGCATGAAGGGCACACTAGGAGTATGGGCATACGAGATGCGCCAGATTGGCTCTAGTGCAAGTGGGAGACTGTTGGAATAGATGCCCTAGAGGCAATCTAGTTTAGTATGAATTTGTAATTGGCTAGAAATTCATTTATTATTTATTGGATATTTAATATAATGAAGTCCTTAGATTTACAATCGTGTTGTTTATCTTAAATATCCCTAGTCAAGTATAATGATTAAATGGGACAATCATCTATAGACTAGTATGGGGTTGGATTGATATGGAGATATCACGATCCAACACATAGGTGTGCATTACGGAATGTTGCACTGGATTGACCCATTACCGAGAAGGCTACATACACGTTATGTTGAGTCACAAGTGCTTCTCGGGTACAATGGTATTGTCATCCTTAGACTTGAAGTCACTAGATATTCTAGTTGTGGATCATTGTGATCTTGGTAGCGTTAAACGCTACACCGTAACTGGGTAGTTATAAAGGCGTGTACTGGATACAATGAGAAGCAAGCTTAGAAATCGTAGTGGACGTAGAGAGGATTTTCCCCTCCCACATAACGGGAGCAAATATCCAAGGCCACTCGAGGATAGTGCTTATAGAATGTCTGGCCAGACTCAAATAAATCAATATATGAGATATTGATGTTATTTGCACGAATAAGGCTATTCCATGGATCGAGAAACTAGGGATTGGATATACGAGTGTGACTTGTATGTCTCGTTTCCAATCCGGATATGGAGGCAAAGGGATGAGACAATTACTTGTACAAGGTTGTCTAGATGACTATTCTATTAGTTGGCTAGAATGGATGTTTTGCTAGAAACCGCTCCATATTAGCAAAGAGTTGCTACCAACTAGATAGAACCTATGGGGTCACACGCTATATAGAGTTGTACTAGATTGTGGAATTAATTAATTAGAAGGATCACTTTGCAAACCCTTGCAAACTTAGTAGGGACTAATTTGCAAGGAAGGGACTAAATTGAACTCTAGTAGGACTAGAATAAGTCCTTTAGGTAGTTGACAAGGAGTTGTTGGACTATATAAAGGACCCTCCTCCTTCCTTCCCTATACACTTTTATGCTCTAGAGAGATCATAACAAGAGTAGGAGAGAACAAAGGAGAGAGA
This sequence comes from Linanthus parryae, assembly GCA_023055425.1. Taxonomy (NCBI): domain Eukaryota; kingdom Viridiplantae; phylum Streptophyta; class Magnoliopsida; order Ericales; family Polemoniaceae; genus Linanthus; species Linanthus parryae. The sequence goes on along the minus strand of JALGPY010000011.1, from coordinate 23,990,052 downwards.
GAGAGCAAGCAAAGAGGGACGCCGCCCCCCTTGCCGCCGCCCCTTGTCTCCGACGCCACAAAGGGCCGAAACCCCCTTTTGGTGCCTCGTTTTGCGTGATTCCTTCACCCTCTTTTCATTCCGGGCTAGCACCAAGGAGATTGGAGATCTAGGAACAGCTCTAGGCGTGGATCAACTATAGAGAACGTGACACTATTCGCGTTTGAAGTCATCAAGGAGAACCCAAAGGTGTGTTTATGATTTCTTACCTTTACTATCGTTATGCATCTAGACTTGTGATCCTTGGAGGGTTTTGCATGGTTGTTTGTTTGATTATGCTTCCGTTTGCGCGATCCATGAATCAAAACCCTACATAAATAATAAATGAATTTTCTAGCTACAAATAAATTCATACTAAACTAGATTGCCTCTAGGGCATCTATTCCAACACGTGGCAGCGACGCATGCATTGGTTCCTGCGCGTTGAAGCCTATCCGGCTATGTGTCTTCACGCACAGAAAGGGGGCTAATGTAGATCGTGCTAACTAAGACAGGCAAAGATTAGCCACGTGGCAATCATCCAGCACACCTAGCTGTGCTCCACACACTGGATCACCACCCGCGGTGATCCACGCGGGGGCTGCGAGACAGGGCCCTCGCATACCACCACACGGGACTTGTAGGGACTTAGTGGTTTGGAGGCTAGAGTAAGATATGTCGCGCGCGAGCGACAGCCAAGCCCGCGCGCGACCCCTAGTAACTGCTTTGAGAGATTTATGGCACGAGCTCCATAAAACCGGTCAATCTCATCACGGTTCCGGTATACGCGGACGACGTGCGTAACGATTCCTATATACGCGGACGAACGTGCCGTTGTGGTTAAGCTAATTAAGCCGCCATTAATGGGCGCATTAACCCACTACAACGGTCACATTCTCCGTTATATATAGGATCGTTTACGCTTCCATACAAGGGCGAATCACCTGAGATACTCGGAAGCTCTGCCAAATTCTGTCTCTCTCTCATACAGTACTATTGCCTTACTCTCTCCCTACACACAACCCTAATCTTCCTGTGTTCTTATCCTCTGCTCTTGGTGTATATTGAGTCCTCCCTAAAGTATTCTCTCGTACACACTAACTCATTGAACCGAAGCCCCCGGAAACGGCGCCAAAAACTTGACACGATCCAACCGCAAGTGTACGGCTGCCGCTTGTAGTAATATTCGGTAATCCGGGTTTGTCGAACCCAATGGACTTGTCGTGAATTAACTAAGATGATTAACTTCGTGTGGGCAAGAAATTGGATTGTTTTATTAAACTCATAATTTAAATAACAAATTATTAAAATTGAGACAAATACGAGGGATAAGTATCAGGATATCTCTACGGGTCACTAGGTATTTCACACTTTGACGGATTTATGCTTTGTTAACACGATGATTATTTAATCTAACTAAAAGAGAACGAATGTGTTGAAGATGTCTCAACCAACACAAATACTTAGACTAACAAAGACGATTTCTCTAGCCTAATCAAGTTCAAGTATGCATCAAGATCATTAATCTACTCTTTGTTCTTAGCTAACTAGCAAGATTTCTCAATCCTAGATACGGCTAGTGTGTATTTCAAGATTCCGGGCAAGAAAAATTGATGTCTATAATGTTCTAAGCCTAAATCAATCCTATCAATACGTCTACCGATAGCAAAGGTGAATTTAAGCGCATAAAATACACATAGCTAGCTAAAAGTCACCAATTAATCTCGAAGCATGAAATCAAATCCATAAATCACCAAACAAAGCGATCAAACCCTAGCTCCCTACGAGATACCCTGAGAAAATTGTTTTGCTAGGCATATTCATGATCACAAATACAATAGTTTGTGTGATCATGTACAAAAATAATTAAAAGATAAGAGTAGAGGGATCAAACGGATGAATTCTCGTTTCCACGACGAGCTCTAGCTCCAAGTTTCTCGTCAAATATTCTTCGCTGCGTCTCCCTCTGTTCTAACCTGCCATCTAGGTATAAGAACTCGTTTTTCAAGTCCTGGGCACGATTTTTAATGTATTTTGGCCGAATTTGCAATTCGGCCCCTCCAGTTTGCAATTCTCGGCAAGAATTCATAAGATGACTTTGCGCGGGCCTTTTCAACCTCATCCTGATTCCGGTTTGGGCCCATCTTATATCGTTGGAAAGCCGTTAATGTCTAATTTCCAATGGCGTAGTCATTAATCCAAAATTCTATACGTAACTCCAGATACATCCTGAAGAGTGCACAGTGGTCTAGTGAAACTTTACCATCTTTTCTTCGTTTTTGTGTCAACTTCTCCAGACCATATCTTTCTCGTCCAAACTTTGATTGAGCTCCGTGACCTACCGTTGGAAAGATATTTGAGTCTAATTTAATTTGGAACCAAGGTTTTGTATAACTAAATATATCATCAAAATAGTGAAAGATGGTCACTTTTGCTCCTCTAACTTTGCTTCTCTTGCGTACTCTTTGACTTCCGAAGCTCGTATCTTCTCTCCAATTGCTCTCCTCATGCAATGTTCCTGTAAATCACAACACGAACACTACCGCAAAGATCAAATGTGACCAAATCATACAAATCATAAGTAAAACTATTCTAGAAACGCCCGGATTGTACGTTTAAGCTCTAAAACATCATAACACTCATTTTCTTCTCAAATAAGCCCGAAATTCGTCATTTTGCGCCGAAACGCACACAAATAACAATATAAAGTGTATATAGGATGAATCTTATTAAGGAGTTATCAAATACCCCCACACTTGCCATTTGCGCGTCCCGAGCAAGGTCTCATCTACTGTATCTATCTGCTTACTAGCCAATGAGACACAAACGACTCAAACACGACTCTCAATACCACTATGCAGCAAGATGATGCAATGAAAATCTAGACTCGATCTTAAAACAAGTATTTAAACACGAAATAATTTTGTTTTTTTCCAAGACTAGGCAATCTCCCTGTCATTAACTAAAGATCATCTGGTTTTCACTAATCCGCTCTGAAATTCACATACACGTAGCAAGAATTTGAAATTCACATACATTGGGTCTAATCAAGCTCAAATTTCACTCTATCCTTTCTTCGCCGAGTCATCTGAGGTTTTCAGACCCTCTTAGCCTTTATTGTGTTTGAATAAAAATTGTCCCAGTGAAGGGAGTCACAACTCCTGTGAAATAAGGCTTGACTCTAGGTTTCCTCTCTAAGCTCTAATTGGATGGAATCCAAATTTTCCGTGTGACCGGAAGAACATTAGGTTGTTTCTCCTTAAAGCACCTTTTTTTTCTTTTCTTTTTTCAGATTTTCTCATTTTCTTTTCTTTACTCCTCTGTTTTTTTACAACCGTGCAGTAAAGCATACAGAGCGTGGGTTTTTTTTTGTAGGATTTTGATTCAGGGATGCGCAACGGAAACACAAACAATCATAAACAATGCAAAACTCTCCAAGGATCACAAGTCAAGAGACATAACGATGGTAAAGGAAGAAATCAATAACACACCTTAGGGTTCTCTATGGTTGATCCATGCCTAGAGTTGATACTAGAATCTCCCAAGTCCTTGGTTCTAGCCCGGAAGAGGAAGAGGAAGAAGAATCAAGCAAAACGAGACTCAAAAGGAGGGTCTCGGCCTCCTTTGTGGCCGACGGGACGGGCGGCGGCAAGAGGGGCGGTCGGCTCCTCTTGTTGCTTGCTCTCTCTCCTTTTGTTCTCTCCCACTCTTTGTTATGTTCAATAATGAGCATAAGTTTTTTTGGGAAGGAAGGAAGTAAGGTCCTTTATATAGTCCAACAACTCCTTGCCAACTACCTAAAGGACTCATTCTAGTCCTACTAGAATTCAATTTAGTCCCTTCCTTGCAAATTAGTCCCTACTAAGTTTGCAAGGTTTTGCAAAGTGATCCTTCTAATAAATTAATCCAATTAATTAATTCCCAAATCTAGTTCAACTCTATATAGCGTGTGACCCCATAGGTTCTATCTAGTTGGTAGCAACTATTTGCTAATATGGAGCGGTTTCTAGCAAAACATCCATTCTAGCCAACTAATAGAATAGTCATCTTGACAACCTTTGTACAAGTAATTGTCTCATCCCTTTGTCTCTATATCCGGATTTGGACACGAGACATACAAGTCACACTCGTATATCCAATCCATAGTTTCTCGATCCATGGGAATAGCCTTATTCGTGCAAATAACATCAATATCCAATATTGATTTATTTGAGTCTGGCCAGACATTCTATAAGCACTATCCCTCGAGTGGCCTAGGATATTTTCTCCCGTTATGTGGGAGGGACAAATTCTATCTACGTCCACTACGATCTCTAAGCTTGCTTCTTATTGTATCCAGTACACGCCTTTATAACTACCCAGTTACAGTGTAGCGTTTAACGCTACCAAAATAACAATAATCCACAACTAGAATATCTAGTGACTTCAAGTCTAAGGATGACAATACCATTGCACCGCGAGAAGCGCTTGTGACTCAACATAACGTGTATGTAGCCTTCTCGGATATGGGTCAATCCAGTGCAGCATTCCCTAATGCACACCTATGTGTTGGATCGTGATATCTCCATATTAATCCAACCCGATACTAGTCTATAGATGATTGTCCCATTAATCATTATACTGGACTAGGGATATTTAAGATAAACAACACAATTATAAATCTAAGGACTTCATTATATTAAATATCCAATAAATAATAAATGAATTTCTAGAGCCAATTTGGCGCATCTCGTATGCCCATAGTCCTAGTGTGCCCTTCATGCTTCCACTGCGTGAGCGGCTTTGTAAGCGGGTCTGACAGATTCTCAACTGTAGGAATCTTGCATATCCGAAAGTCTCCTCTATCGATAATATCTCGAATCAGATGAAACTTCCTAAGCACGTGCTAAGACTTCTGGTGCGATCTTGGTTCCTTTGATTGCGCGATCGCCCCAGTGTTGTCACAGAACAACTCGACTGGATCCACAATGCTAGGGACCACACCAAGTTCAGAAACAAACTTTCTGATCCAAACAGCTTCCTTTGCTGCGCCATTTGCAGCAATATACTCAGCCTCTGTTGTAGAATCAGCCACCGTCTATTGCTTTGAACTCTTCCAACTCACCGCTGCTCCATTCAGGCAAAACACATATCCCGACTGTGATCTAAAGTCATCTCTGTCGGTTTGGAAGCTTGCATCAGTGTAACCCCTTACACGCAACTCTTCCTCACCGCCAATAATCAAGAAAGCATCCTTAGTTCTTCTCAAGTACTTTAGGATGTTCTTGACTGCAATCCAGTGACTCTCACCCGGATTGGACTGGTATCTGCTTGTCATACTCAAGGCATATGACACATTTGGTCTAGTACATAACATGGCGTACATGATAGATCCTATGGCCGAGGCATAGGTAATTCTACTCATGCGTTCCTTCTTAATCTCATTGGAAGGCCAACCACTCTTCGAAAGAGTGATTCCATGTGACATGGGCAAGAATCCCTTCTTGGAATCATGCATGTTGAACCGTTTCAACACCTTGTCAATATATGTACTTTGACTTAGGCCTAGCAACCTCTTACATATATCACTATAGATCTTTATACCGAGTATATAGGTTGCTTCCCCTAAGTCCTTCATTAAGAAACACTTCCCTAGCCAATATTTAACAGATTGTAGCATGGGAACGTCGTTTCCATTGAGTAGTATGTCATCCACATACAAGACCAGAAAAGCTACAGAGCTCCCACTAACCTTCTTCTTCTTGAAGACCCACTTATCGCGCTCCTTCAGGTGGTTCCACCAAATTCCGTACTTTGTTGGTATACATGGATTCCATCTCGGATCTCATGGCTTCTAGCCACTTATGAGAGTCTGGGCCATTCATGGCCTCCGCATAGGTAGTAGGCTCATCATCTATGAGCATCGTGTCACCGGAATCGGTCACGAGAAGTCCATACCACTCGGGTTCCTGGCGCACTCTACTAGATCTACGAAGCTCTAGTGTTACCTGAACAGGTTGCTCCACAACTGCTTGTGGTTCCTGTTCATGTTCCATAATCGGTTCAGTGATTTGTGGTTCTTGAACCTCTTCAAGTTCTACATTCCTCCTACTTGCTTCTTTAGAGACAAACTCTCTTTCTAGAAACACGCCGGTCCGAGCAACAAACACTTTTTTCTCGGTTGGATTGTAGAAGTTGTATCCCTTAGTTTCATTAGGGTACCCCACAAATTTACACTTATCCGATTTCGGCCCTAGCTTGTCTGATTGTAAACGCATTACATAGACATCGCATCCCCAAATCCTCATGAACGACAGTGTGGGACGCCTCCCACTCCACATCTCATATGGTGTCTTCATAACTGATTTAGATGGAACACGGTTAATGGTGAAAGCTGCAATTAATAGAGCGTAGCCCCAAATGATAATGGAAGATCGGTTTGACACATCATAGATCGAACCATATCCAATAGGTTCGATTCCTCCTCTCGGACACGCCATTCCATTGTGGCGTTCCGGGTGGAGTGAGTTGGTACACGATCCCACACTCTCTAAGATAGTCGCCAAACTCTTGGCTTAAGTATTCTCCTCCACGATCCGATCGTAGAGCCTATATACTTTTGCCAAGTTGCTTTTCTACTTCATTCTTGAATTCTTTGAACACTTCAAAGGATTCGGATGTATGAGCGCCAATTGCTCACTTGTCCTCTCACCTTTCTTATTGAAAGGGGACTTAGTCATTTTTCCCAATAAACAAGCCTCACATGTCTCATATGATTCAAAATCAAATGAGTCTAGTAATCCATCCTTATGGAGTCTAGATACACGTTTCTCATTTATGTGGCCTAAACGATAGTGCCATAAATAAGCAGGATTTAAATCATTTATTTTAATCCGCTTGGTATTAATGTTGTAGAAAGGATTGCTTCGATCAAGGACATAAAGTCCATTAAATAATTGCGCACTAAAATAGTGAATATTATTTAAATAAAAGGAACAACAATTGTCCTTTATTGAAATAATAAACCATCCTTGTCCAAACAAGAAATAGAAATAATGTTTCTGCTCATAGCAGGCACAAAATAGCAATTATTTAATTCTAAAACTAATCCTGAAGGCAGAAATAGCTCGCACACGCCTATGGCCAACGCAGCAACCTTTGCTCCATTCCCAACGCGCAGATCTACCTCTCCTTTAGCCAATCATCTACTTCTCTTTAGATCCTGCATATTTCGACAAATATGAGATCCACATCCAGTATCTAATACCCATGATATAGATACAGTTAAATTGACATCTACAACAAAAATACCAGGTAGTGGTGGAATCACTATTCCGAGCCTCTTGTCCTCCAGATATTTTGGGCAGTTCCTCCTCCAGTGTCCAGGCTGACTGCAGTAGTGACACTCACCTTTAGTCACACCTTCGGCAATGCCACCAACAGGCTTAAGGGCAGGTTCCTTGGACTTGGCAACTGACTTGACTTTGCCCTTGGAGGAAGAGGCAAACCTTTTGCCCTTTCCTTTCTGTACCATCATAATGGCCTTGCCCTTAACCTTGTTGATGCTCTGTTCAGCCGTCCTCAACATATTGAGTAAATCTGGCAGTGGTTTCACGATCTCGTTCATGATGAACTGTCCATAACTCTCGGGCAACGATTGCGACACGATATCGGTTGCCAACTCTTGGCCGACCAGGAACCCTAGTCGGGCGAGATTCTCCAAGTTCCCAATCATACGGAGTACATGGGGTCCCACCGGGTTCCTTTATGCCAGATGACACTTGAACAGTTCCTTAGAGACCTCATACCTCTCTACCCTTGCCTGCTCTTGGAAGAGCTGCTTCAGATGCTCGATCATATCGATATCATTCATGTTTTCGTGTTGCTTCTGAAGCTCAGAAGTCATGGTGCATAGCATAAGGCAGGCCGCATCATTAGCGTCATCAACACACTTTTGATACGCCTTTAGGGCAGCAGGTGTTTGGTTCTCTGGACCTTCTGGAACATGCTCCTCTATTGCGTACAGTTTCTTCTCTTGCTTGAGAACAATTCTCAAGTTTCTGTACCAATCAAGAAAGTTGGTTCCAGAGAGCTTGTCCTTCTCAAGGACAGATCGTAGGGAATGTTGTGAACTCGATGAGTTGTTTGCCATTTGGAATTCTACAAGAAGGAAAATACGCAAGTTTTAGTATTTGTGAATTTTTGACTATATTCAATAATGGCTAGTTTATCAAATATAGCTCCCACTATTTTTCTACCGATTAATAACCCTCAAGATATTAATGCGGAAAATATCCTTATATTTTCTAGTGGGCCAAGATCCATCTTTCATCTCCTTATGAGCTTGCTTTGGGAAGTCACCCATAATTTGACTACTTTAGGTAGGAACAATTCCAATTGCATCCCATATGTAACTCATGGTTCAATTGGGCAAATAACTCCTTATTTATCCATCCATATGGATTATCCCAATTGATTGCCTCTAGGTTTCTTAATCAAATTAATAGCCTTGTTGTGTTCAACCTCTTATCTAAACAATTGCACATTGTTACATGCCATCGCATTCCATAATTATGAACTAAGTCACCATGCTTTGGCACGCACGAACTTGATAAATAATGATGATAATGAGTGTTTAAATAACGAGAAGGCAAGAACACAATATTTGAATTTTGAGGGATTTTAAAATCAATTTTTTTAATTGTTTTTGTTGATCAATATCAACTAATCTATCTATTTGAGTTTGGGCACAACTCCAAATAATAGATTCGGGTTGTCTAATTATCTTATTATCCTAATTGCATGCATCATCCATACACCAACCACACAATAATAAGGCAATAAAATAAACAACCACAAAACAGAAATTAAACGTGATGTGGACATGGCCTTTTCTAGACTTAGATAATTCCAAGCCAATGGAATTATCTATGAACCCTAAAACAAACACATCTCCATGCGTCTTGATCTTTTGGTCCATCCTTCAAAGTGATGTGGAATGCTCCATGCTCCATCTTTTGTGGCTTCTTTGGCTTTGGGCTTCTTTTCTTCAATCTTGGCTAACAATCTACTTTATCTAGCACTAGCTAACTTCTATACTAAATAAAATAAATCTCACAAGTTGAGAAAAAAAAATTGCACGCAGGCCATTAAAACCCTAATTAATTATTACAATTAATTGATCAGCTCGCAGGCCGTAAAACCAAACCACAAAATTAAACATCCACATCAAACCACATCCTAAGGCCATATCCAATCACCATGCGATTTGCACATAAACAGTTAAAATCCAATTTTAACGCGCTTGGTCAATTTTACTTGATTTTAGGATTTCTAGGGTTAAAACGGTCCATGGGCCCAACAATCAAATTGCACGGGCCCAAAAAGATGAACCACAAGGCCCTAAGGCCGGCCCGGCCCAAAACCCACACGCCTAGGCCGCGGGTTAGGGCCGCCCGGCCCCTAGGGCGGCCATGCTTGGGCGGCAAGCAAGAGGGGCGGTCCCCTAGGGGGGCCGAACCTCCTTGAGGGAGTTGTTTCCAAAACAGCTCCCTTCCTTGGTGCCCAAGTTTGGTTGTTTCCTTGTTTTGGATGAACTCCTTCTTCCCCAAGGATGCCCAAACCCTAGATCTAAGATCCTAAAATCTCTCAAACTCACCAATTCATGCATCCAATGCATAAATTAGATCTTGTTATGATTAATTATTGAAAAATTGCATCCCATGCTTGATTTGTCTTGTTTTACGCGATAAACAATCAAATTAAGGTGTAAAACAACTAAAACGTAATAAATAAACCACATTTATGCTCTACGACCTGTGGCTCTGATACCACTGTTGGGTTTTGATTCATGGATGCGCAACGGAAAACACAAACAATCATAAACCATGCAAAAACCTCCAAGGATCACAAGTCAAGAGACATAACGATGGTAAAGGAAGAAATCAATAACACACCTTAGGGTTCTCCTTTGATGACTTCAAACGCGAATTATGTCGCGTTATCTATTGTTGATCCTCGCCTAGAGTTGATCCTAGAATCTCCCAAGTCCTTGGTGCTAGCCCGGAAGAGGAAGAGGAAGAAGAATCACGCAAAATGAGACCCAAAAGGAGGGTCTCGGCCTCCTTTGTGGCGGACGGGACGGGAGGCGACAAGAGGGGCGGTCGGCTCCTCTAGTTGCTTTCACTCTCTCCTTTTGTTCTCTCCCACTCTTTGTTATGTTCAATAATGAGCATAAGTTTTTTTGGGAAGGAAGGAAGGAAGGTCCTTTATATAGTCCAACAACTCCTTGCCAAATACCTAAAGGACTTATTCTAGTCCTACTAGAATTCAATTTAGTTCCTTCCTTGCAAATTAGTCCCTACTAAGTTTGCAAGGTTTTGCAAAGTTGTACTTCTAATTAATTAATCCAATTAATTAATTCCCAAATCTAGTTCAACTTTATATAGCGTGTGACCCCATAGGTTCTATCTAGTTGGTAGCAACTATTTGCTAATATGGAGCAGTTTCTAGCAAAACATCAATTCTAGCCAACCAATTGAATAGTCATCTTGACGACCTTTGTACAAGTAATTGTCTCATCCCTTTGTCTCTATATCCGGATTTGGAAACGAGACATACAAATCACACTCGTATATCCAATCCATAGTTTCTCGATCCATGGGAATAGCCTTATTCGTGCAAATAACATCAATATCCCATATTGATTTATTTGAGTCTGGCCAGACATTCTTTAAGCACTATCCCTCGAGTGACCTAGGATATTTTCTCGCGTTATGTGGGAGGGACAAATTCTATCTACGTCCACTACGATCTCTAAGCTTGCTTCTTATTGTATCCAGTACACGCCTTTATAACTACCCAGTTACGGTGTAGCGTTTAACGCTACCAAAATGACAATAATCCACAACTAGAATATCTAGTGACTTCAAGTCTAAGGATGACAATACCATTGCACCGCGAGAAGCGCTTGTGACTCAACATAACGTGTTTGTAGCCTTCTCGGAGATGGGTCAATCCAGTGTAACATTCCCTAATGCACACCTATGTGTTGGATCGTGATATCTCCATATCAATCCAACCCCATACTAGTCTGTAGATGATTGTCCCATTATCATTACACTGGACTAGGGATATTTAAGATAAACAACACAATTGTAAATCTAAGGACTTCATTATATTAAATATCCAATAAATAATAAATGAATATCTAGCCACAAATAATTCATACTAAACTAGATTGCCTCTAGGGCATCTATTCCAACATTTTCGGTTAAATCTTGTGACCACCATAAGGGATGGTGGTGTACGCCCCTCAACTTCACTTAGGTTGAGGAAACTGTACCACATGAAACCAACTCTACACGAAGGTCCACCCCAGATCAACCAGAGACCACAAGTTTCCACTTGAAAGCAGAATATTCAGCTAGAGGCAAAACTCAATCTAATTAGCACAATATAGGAAACTTAGGTATACTTTACATGTCATTATTTCAAGACTTCCAAAAATTCCCGGGACATCCTTAGTGAAACCTCTACACAAAATATTAAAGAATAAAAATTTCCCTACTACGACACTTCCCACTCAAAAGGATTCATTCACTAAGCTCTCTTCAGTTTCAAGATCCTCAATTGCCTCTTCTGCAAAAAAAAAATTAAATTTATAATTTTTATGGATTTTCTATTTTCTTATTTTTTTTTTGTATTTTCATAAGTCCTAACTCCATATGCAAGGCTTAGACACGAAAATCGAAAATTGACACTAAACAATTCAACTCTTTGTGGTGGGTAGACTCAATTATACAAAAGTGCAAACAGAATATAAACTAGACTACACAATACGACAATATAAATTAAAACTCAACATAAACCACAACACTAACTCACAATACAATCTAAACATATCCTACATGTCACTGGCTATGCAAGATAATATGGCTAGCAAATAGTTAAACCACCCCCACACTGAATGCTTCATTGTACTTAACGAATTCAGAAATTAAACATAGGACTCAGCAATCAATGCGGAAGGCCAGTAGATGAGATGGACCTATGACATACTTATATAAAAAAAACACAAAATTTAGCAAGAGAAAAAGATACTCACAACCACCTCAAGGTTGGGGAAGAAATCACGCCAAGCAGTCCCCAAGCACAGTAGTGGTGCCACCATGCTCCTATACAGTCAATGTGTACTCGCACACCAGGGTCGACTGCCCTCCTCTTCTAAAATCCATGTCTGAATAATCCCCAACTCGTCAATGCAAGCCCCTGTGAAGGTCATGTGTGCCATCGCACACCGGGGTAGATTTTCCCATAATCTGCTCAAATATGTCACTTGGAAAAACACCATTAGTCCCTCTCTCTCTCTCATCTCTCCAAAATAACATAATAAAATAACTGAATTTAAAAACACAACTACATTAAAGCAAATAAATAGGTTGGGTTGCCTCCCAACAAGCGCCTTGTAATTTAAGGTCGACGACCCGACCCAGTTACCTCAAACATGATTAAGGCAGCTTTTCTCTCCACTTCTTCTTCTTCCACCATCGCTTCTCTTTTTGTCTCTTCTCAGGAAAGCATGCATAAGTCAATGGCAAGAAGAAACAAAAGTTGTTAGCCGCCACATTTCTTGTTTTACCTTTCCTCTTCTTTTTCTTCTTCCAATTCTTCAAAACTACATCCGTCGAAGATTGGACATTTGAATCTAGTATCTCAAGTGGAACGGCTGCAACTCTGAGTTTTGCATTTCCTGCTTCCTTCCCTAGCTCTTGTCTCGGAATCACAGGTGGTCAATCATGGATTGCATAAAACTGTGGCCTTTGGTCTTCCTCATGCGATTTTCCCAATTTTATAATCTCGTAGAGATATGGATTAGGCTGAGGATTTTATGGATACATGTCCAGGTGAACCTCTCCATGCAATAATTTCTTATCTTCATGGCTTTGTTCCTTAAAGCAAATATCTTCAGTGGGCCATAAGCTTGCGATGTCCACACTCTCCCATTCATGCAATGACTCCGGAATTATGCGAGGCACAAGTTGTATAGGCTTCACAATATCATCCTAATCTGAGTCTGAATCTGAGTCTGAAGCAGCCCGAGGATCTATTACTTCATGATGAACAACAATGTAGACATAGACCTCTGGGGGTTCTTCGTCTTCCTCTTCACACTCCTCAACTAAGTCAGGAATGATGCTAATTGGCCCATCGTCATTATATTCATATGCCAATGCACTCGAAAGTTCTGCCAAGTGTTGTCCCTTCAGCTGGAGAGTTTCATCCATCCTATTAATCCCTTCCCCCATTCTGTCCATACTAGCTATCATGAGCTTCAATACTTCTTTAATATGCTCATCTTCTTGATTTCAAGGAAGAGGGGTGTACATATCTCTATAGGAGTAGTACGGTTGGTAGACTGGAGAATGCCCATAGTAATTCCGCCCCCACATGATCACCAAGATACCTGCACAATAATTCGCTACGAAACAGGTGAGATCAACAAATAAATAAACAAAAGCAAAAATAAAGTTCCCTATAGTTAATATTTCTAACTAATTGAACCGAAGCCCCAGGAAACGGCGCCAAAAACTTGACACGATCCAACCGCAAGTGTACGGCTGCCGCGTGTAGTAATATCCGGTAATCCGGGTTTGTCGAACCCAAGGGACTTGTCGTGAATTAAATAAGATGATTAACTTCGTGTGGGCAAGCAATTGGATTGTTTTATTAAAATAATAATTTAAATAACAAATTATTAAAATTGAGACTAATACGAGGGATAAGTATCAGGATATCTCTACAGGTCACTATGTATTTCACACTTTGACCTATTTATGCTTTGTTAACACGATGATTCTTTAATATAACTAAACGAGCACGAATGTGTTAAAGATGTCTCAACCAACACCAATACTTAGACTAACAAAGCCGATTTATCCAGCCTAATCAAGTTCAAGTATGCATTAAGATCATTAATCTACTCTTTGTTCTTAGCTAACTAGCAAGATTTCTCAACCCTAGATACGGCTAGTAAGTATTTCAAGATTCCGGGCAAGAAACATTGATGTCTCTAATTTTCTAAGCCTAACTCAATCCTATCAATACGTCTACCGATTGAAAAGGTGAATTTAAGCGCATAAAATACACATAGCTAGCTATAAAGTCATCAATTAAGCTCAAAGCATGAAATCAAATCCATAAATCACCAACACAAAGCGATCAAACCCTAGCTGCCTACGAGATACTATGAGAAATTTTTTTGCTACGCATATTCATGATCACAAATACAATAGTTTGTGTGATCATGTACAAAAATAACGAAAAGATAAGAGTAGAGGGATCAACGGATGAATTCTCGCTTCCACGACGAACTCTAGCTCCAAGTTTCTCCTCAAATCTTCTTCTCTGCGTCTCCCTCTGTTGTAACCTGCCTTCTAGGTCTAAGAACTCGTTTTCAAGGCTTGGGCACGATTTTTAATGTATTTTGGCCGAATTTGCAATTCGGCCTCTCCAGTTTGCGATTCTCGACCATAAATCATAATCTGACTTTGCGCGGGCCTTTTCAACCTCATCCTGAATCCGGTTTGGGCCCATCTTAAATCGTTGGAAAGCCCTGAATGTCAAATTTCCAATAACAGAGTCCTTGATCCAAAATTGTATACATAACTCCAGATACATCCAGAAGAGTGCACACTGGTCCAGTAAAACTTTACCAGCTTTTCTTCGTTTTTGTGTCAACTTCTCCGGACCATATCTTTCTCGTCCGAACTTTGATTGAGCTCCGTGACCTACCGTGGAAAGATCATTGAGTCTAATTTCATTTGGAACCGGTCTCACTATAGCAGGTTTTGTAGAACTCAAGATATCCTCAAAATAGTGAAGGATGGTCACTTTTGCTCCTCTAACTTTGCTTCTCTTGCGCACTCTTTGACTTCCGAAGCTCGTTTCTTCTCTCCAATTTCTCTCCTCATGCGATGTTCCTGTAAATCACAACACGAACACTACCGCGAAGATCAAATTTGACAAAATCATACAAATCGTAAGTAAGACTATTCAAGAAACGCCCGGATTGTACGTTTAAGCTCTAAATATCATAAAACTCATTTTCTTCTCAAATAAGCCCGAAATTCGTCACTTTGAACCGAAACGCACACAAATAACAATATAAAGTGCATATAGGATGACTCTTATTAAGGAGTTATCACACCACATATTTCTTTGAGCCTACATCTTCAACTGAATATTTGATGCGCAGTTGTTCTAATATTTCTTTAGCTGATTTGAGAGTGCAATAAACATCAAATAAGTGATTAGACAGATAATTCAGTTTATACCCACGACATATCTTGTTATCTCTTTCGAACATATTGATTGAGGCAGTACGAGCTGGTTAAGTGATTTATTTGGAATTTGATCTTCGTACAAAACACGATAAACATTAATTGATTCTAAGAAAAAATGTATTTTTTCTGACCAGCGTTTGTATTGGTTCCCATCAAACAGCTCTAGTTTTGAGAGATCCGGAACCGTATTCATTTTCATAATCAAACCGGAAATTTTTCTTAAGATTGTTGGAAAAATGATTTAGACAAAATGTTTGATTATAAAAAACATAAAAAAAAGAACGCGGGAAAAACTTATCGATCTGAAGTGTCGAGGCACGGAACTGAATCCACTGTCCTTAAGAACAATTTCGACCCCACTACGACTCCCTCCGTGGTGCATATGTTGAGGTGGTTGTCATCCAGGATACAACGACGTGTCCCGGTTGGTGTGCACTGACCAAACCCGGAACATGAACTCCTCCATAGCTTGACACATGAGCAGTGAATAACTGTGAAGAAAGGAGTAAATTTGGATAATGAATGTGTAGGAAGAAGTTGGTTATAAAGAAATGTTCAGAGCTAATTTTGGAGAGAATTATTTTGGAATTAATAGGGAATCAAAGTGAATCAATCACTGGTCAAAATTTTGCTGCGATAAAACGTTTCCAAAATTGAGTTTGAATATTTCAAAAATAATAGGAACAGACTAAACCCCGTTACAATAGATACGACACGCCGCGCGCGGTTATTATATGGGCTTTGTCTAGTGGGCACAAGCTAGCATAGTTTCTCCTTGTTTTGGGCTCTCAAACACATAACCCACATTGGTAATGATAAAGTATAGTAGTGAGGAAGAAAGTGGAAATGTGGGACAAATTAAAACATGAGTTTTTGAAGCACACCTAACAATCCCCCACATGATTCAAAAACAGAGAAATAGAAGAAAGAGAGTGCTCTTGAGTCGATTCCAGAGATGCAGTGATGTCGATGTCTTGCGCACTTGAATTGACACTTAGTGATAACAGGTCTTGTTCCACTTGTGTGAAGTTTAACTGAGTCTTGAACCTTCTCCCTTGAGTAGATCAGATGTCTTACTCACACACCTCCGGTTGTGTTATGACGAGTTCTCCATTTGGCGCATTTAGGCCATGCGCCCTACCTGGATATTCATGAGCGATCTGGAGAGTTAGCCCCAACTCTCATAGGGGACGGCCCCACCCCCACACTCACATAGGTGAACCCATCTAGTGTGACTGGAACACACCACCCATAGGGCCTACGAGTTCATTAAGAGCATAGTGCTCATCCTTATTTATTTTGCGGCAAACACTTATTTACACCATATGGAGGGACATCAAGAATATATTGTTTCATTAGAGTTTCTCCATGACTTGTTGTTATCGATTGATCCTGTTTCCTGGGATTTCTATTCATGCAGGTTGGGTTGCCATCATGGGAATCTCAATCTATGAACTTGAGTCCCACCCCCTCGATGCATGTCCAATTATCTTCCTTTCTAGCCCCTTCACAAAGGATATTCCGTGTTCTTTCCTTACTTCACGAATTTTAGGGCAATCACACCACTGCTCATTAAACTGCGTACGATGTTGTGTTTCAAGAGAATATGTATCTTCTTTCCATTGTATGTCTTGTTCTTTGCTCGAGCTATGGCCGCCTGTGAATCACAATGCAAGGAGATGGATGGAACCGGCCTTTCCCATGATGGAATGTCCGCCAACAGGTTCCTTAGCCACTAGGCCTCATTACCTGCCAATTCCTAAGCAATAAATTCAGATTCCATAGTAGAGGCAGCTTTAAAAATATTTTTAGAGGATATCCGCTAAATTGCACCCCCACCAAGGGTGAACACATAACCACTAGTAGAGTTGATTTCATCATTGTGTGAATCCCAGTTAGCATCACAGTAACCTTCCAACACAGCTGGATAACTACAATAATGAAGAAAATGAATCATTGTCACCTTTAGGTATCTCAGTAATCAGTTCAATGCGATCCAATGCTCTCTACTTGGATTATGTGTGTACCTGCTCAATCTGCTCACAACATATGCAATGTCAGGACGAGTACAGTTCATCAGATACATGACACTTCCAATAATTTTAGCATATTCTGATTGAGACACACTAGTCTATTTTTCTTTAGATGTATGCTCGGATCACAAGGAGTTTTAACCGCATCAACATCATAAAGATTAATTTTCTTGTGCAATTTTTGAACATAGTGTTACTGTGATAGAAAAAATGTATTTAATTTACGGATCACCTTAATTCCAAGAATTAAATCGACCTCTCCATGATCTTTCATATCAAAGGTAGAGCATAGGAAGCCTTTGGTTTCATTCACAATGTGTAAGTCAGTGCCCATGATTAACATATCATCAACATATAAGCATATAATCACACCACGTGAACCAGAGAATTTAGAGTAAAGAAAGCTATCAGATTCATGAACAAGGAATCCATTGGCGATTAGAGTTTGGTTAAACTTTGTTGACTCAAGACTTCTAAGTGTTTTTGAGAAGTAACTATTTAGAGTGATGAAAGACAAAGTATTTCTAAGGCTCCAAGGCCTTCAGATACTAATCAAAGCTTAAAAGCTTTTACAGATGTTTTCTATATAATGTGATATGATAATCTTGTGATGCAGGTGTTCTATCTGTTGCTTAAGATCAGTGTTGCAAATATCCTTTTTATATGTTCGTTATATATCTAACACAATTGCAGATATCATAATCAGAGTGAATCAAAGGTTTTGGTCTTAATATTGAAAGACTGTGAAGCATGTTTAGAGCTCCAAGGCCTTGAGATGTGCCTTAAGCTGCTGATAGTTTTACAAAATTAACTTGATTCTTTCTTGCAGGATTTTATATTTGTCATTGTGATTGTTTAATGAATTTTATAAGTCTTAAACTGGTTTATCGTGAGTAATATGTTTCAGAAGGTAATCGGGTTATCGATTTATTCATATGATCCAGTTTTTATTCAAAACTCGAAATCCAAACAGACTTAATGTTGTTATATTTCTGGATTTTGTTTTTTGCTATGTTTAATATTGTTGCAGGTTCTTCAAACGTGCAAATGTAATCACAACAAACTCCAACAGATATCTACTAAAATTTGTTTTGAATTGAAGTTAGAAAGGATGAGGATTTGCAGGAATTGAGATCCTAAAATCTCTCATTCAGTTGCAGAGAGTGGATAAAAGACTGGATTGAAAGAGAGAGGTGTGATACATTCGTGGAAGAACAGAAAATCAATCCCTCACTAATTCAGGCTTCAATCACTACTTTCTAAAGATCAATCATTCCAGTATTCCTCAAGAACACATCCTGGCCTTCACAAGCTTATTCTTTTACTGTGTTCTTCTATTGTACTTTAATCTGCTTATATTCTGAATATCTCAAACCTCAAAAAAACTAGTGGTTGATTGTTCAAGTGAACAACAAGAGATTCTTGTTAGCTCAACATTTAGTAGCTGATATTAGATAGGTTTGGAACCAGAAGCTGTATAGGTGTAAGGGAGTTCACTTAGGCTTGGAGATCTAGGGTTGTTTCTGTGTGAGTAATAAGAAGTGTTTGCCCAATCCTGGTGGGATTAGATCCCTCATGCAGGGATTAGGTTCATTGGGACTGAAAACTGTAAATTGCCTTGTGTTCTTTACTTTACAGTTTTGCTATTTACTTCTGCAAGCAACTCAAATCAAACTAGGGTTTATAAACTGTTTCGAACTGGTGATTGTCCAAGTCCTTGAAGCTTTCTGTTTACCTTAGAAAGTTATTGACTAGTTATGCAAAATCTCAAGGCCTTGAGATTTGAATCTTTCACTTGTTCACTTAGTTAAATTTTGTGTTTTAGCAAAAAGTTTCCATACTCTATTCAACCCCCCCCCCTTCTACAGTATTTTGGTCCTGTATTTAGTCTACATTAAAAACTTTCAATTGGTATCAGAGCTTGGGTCACTACTATAGATATATTAATCTTGTGACTATGAGTAATGTAGAAGATGGTGGCTTCTCACAAGGAAGGGCAGCAAACATACCTCCATTATTTTGTGGTGACAACTTCATGCACTAGAAGACATTGATGAAGATGTTCATCATAGATCAAGACATGGAATTGTGGTCAATAGTTCATGATGGTCCTCATGAGTACTTCACTACCATAGACGGTGTTAGATGCATCAAGTCTGAGGAAAATCTCTTAGTAACTAAACTGGAAAATGTATTAAAAAATTACAAGACTATGAATCTGTTATACTGTGCTCTTAATGCATATGAGTTCAATAAAGTGTGAAATTGAAAAAGCGCCAAAGAATTATGGGACAAAATTGTTGTGAAATATGAAGGAACAATTCAAGTCAAACAGACCAAGATTAACATACTTCTGAGGCAATATGAGCTGTTTAAGATGAACTCAGATGAGACTATGAAGGAGATGTTCAAAAGATTCACGATGTGGTGAATAATCTGGAGTCATTGGGAAAAAAGTTCTCAAATGAGGAAAGGGTCAGGAAAATTCTGAGGAGTTTTCCAAAAGCCAAGTGGGAGCCAAAAACAACAGCTATTGAGGAAGCTTAGGATTTAAGTCTTCTTCAGCTAGATGATCTACAAGGAAAGGTGCTCACTCATGAAATGTCTATGAAGGATGTAGAAAGTGATCTGAGTGAAAACATAAAGAACTTAGCACTCAAGGCTAAAGATAATTAAAAATCTCAAAGCCTTGAGACTGAAGATGAGCATGATGATGAAGAGGCTTTAGCATTGATCTCCAAGGCCTTGGCAAGGATTCTCAAGAAGAAGAGAAATTTTGGAAATAAAGACTACAACAGAGAGAGATCAAGACCTTCAAGCAACAAGGACTACAAAAGGTAAGTCTTCACCACAGTCACATAAAACTAAAGTAATGAATTGTTTTGAATGTGGTGATGCAGATCATTTAGTAAGGGATTGTCTACAAAAGAAGAAGAACGGGAACTTTTAAAAGAAAGACAGTGGAAACAAAAGGAAGAAAGCAATTATGGACTCTTGGAGTGATTCTGATTCATCAAGGGATTCAGACACAGAAGAAGATCAAGCAAATTTATGCTTCATGGCTAAAAATGATGAAGAAAAATTTTCAGACAGACACATTGAGGAAATGGTAAAAAATCTTCTTGCTAGTCCTTCTGATGTAATTCCTGAAATTCTCAAGGGCATTCTTTTAAATGAGGAAAGTTATAGAAATTAGATTTCTTTTTTAAAGATTAAGATTCATGAGCAGGTAAAAAAAACCTGGACCTAGTTTCTGCTAACAAAACTTTTGAAGTTTCTAAGAAAAAAATGGAAAAGGACTACAAGACCTTGGACAGTAGACTCAAAGCCTTGAAGGAACAGATAAAAGAGATTGTTGATCAAAACACTCTCTTAACTGAAAGGTATGTTGATCTAAAGACTCATTCATAGGATTTAGAAAAACAAATCTGTTTTTTGACTGAGAGACTTCAAGAGTCTAAAAAGGTCCTAGCTAGTTTTACAGGTTCATAACATAATCTTAATCTCATTCTTGGAGGAAGTCTGAAATCAAAGCATAAAAGTGGGATTGGCTACAATCCAAATTTTTCAAAGAAAAGCCAAACTACTTTGTCAAATTTGGTAGAAGACATTCTCCAAAATATCATTACTGTGGAAAAATTGGTCATATTAGATTAACTTTTCCCATCAGAAGATCAGAACCTCATATTATGAGGAACACTTATCCTTATCAGCTTAAGGGACATGTTAGGCCGATTTGGGTTCCAAAAGGAAGTAGACCACCAAACATGGCTGATTTTGAGTAAGACTCTGTACTCGTTCTGACAGCCTGTTGAGGAAATGATTTACTTTTGCAGGATGTCACCAAGGCCTTCAAAGATTAGAAATGGATATTAGACAGTGGTTGTTCCAGACATATGAGTGGAAAGAAGTCTATTTTTACTGAGCTCACAGAGAAATCTGGAGGAACAATTACACTTAGTGATAAAGAAAAATACAATATTATTGGTATAGGTAGTATTGGTAATGTTTGTACCAACTCTATCTCTGATGTTTTTCTTGTGGATGGACTTAAATATAATCTTCTTAGTATTTCTCAGTTATGTGATAAAGGTTATAAAGCTATATTTGACAAGGGAACTTGTGTAGTGCAAGATTAGAAATCTTGAGATTGCATACTCACTGCTCCTAGATCATATAATTTATATGCTATGAGTACTAGCAGTGTTCCAGGTGACAAGTTGAAATGCCTCAAGGTCTTGAAGTAAGATTCAAAGATTTGGCATAGAAATCTTGGGAATATTAGCATACACCCTTGAATAAACTCATCTCAAAGGATTTTCTAAGAGGATTACCGTCACAAAAAATTTCAGATGATGAGGTCTGCAAGGCATGTGTATACCGTAAACAAACAAGAAGCTCATTCAAGAAAAAGAACTTTGTAAGTACTTTTAGACCCTTATAACTATTGCATATGGACTTATGTGGTCCTATGAGAGTTCAGATTCCAAAAGGTAAAAGGTATATGCTTGTGATAGTAGATGATTATTCTAGGTTTACATGGGTTATGTTTATTAGAGACAAAACTGAAGCCTTATCTTAAGTTTTTATGGATTGTGCATGGAGCTTCAAACTATGAAAAACTTGAGTGTTGCATCTATTAGAAGTGATCATGGTAGGAAATTTGATCAGCTTGACTTTGATTTATTTTGTGCAAAGCATGGCATATCTTACAAATTTTCTGCACCTAGAACTCCACAGCAAAATGGAGTAGTTGAGAGGAAAAATAGGACACTTGAGTATAAGTCTAGAACCATGCTACTTGAAATTAATTTGCCAAAGTTCTTGTGTGGAGAATCTGTTAATATTGTCAATTATGTGCTGAATAGATGTTTAATTAGGCCTATTTTGAAAAAGACTCCTTATGAACTGTTTAAAGGTAGGAAGCCTAGTGTCTCTTATTTCAAACCTTTTGGTTGTATTTGTTTTGTGCATAATAATGGTAGAGACAATCTTGGTAAGTTTGATGCTAGAAGTGATGAAGGTCTATTTCTTGGATATTCTCAAACTAGCAAAGCTTATAGAATTTACAATAGAAAAAACCAAGATCGTGGAAGAGAGTATTCATGTGATTTTTGAGGAAAGTACTAAGGATTCTCTGAGTGGAAGTTTTGCAGATCTGAATTTGAACAAGCATGAGTCTATTGATGATGCTGTGAAAGAGGACAAAGGAAAAACTAAAGTGCAGAATCAATCAGTAGAATCTCAAGGCCTTGAACCTCCTGCAGAGCCAAAATCTCAAAGCCTTGATACTGAAACAGAAACTTTCTATGATGCTCCCTCTAATATTTCAAGAAGTCAAAGCCTTGAAGGAACATATGCCTGGACACCAAGGAAGAAGTTTAAGTATCTTGCAGATCATCCAGCTGACAGTATCATATCTGATCCAGCAACTGGAACTCAGACAACAGGACAGTTGAAAAACTTATGTGCTTTTAGTGCTTTTTTATCATTAATTGAGCCTAAGAATACAAAAGAAGCACTGAAAGATGCAGACTGGATCATCGCAATGCAAAGTGAGCTGAAAGAATTTGAAAGAAATAAGGTATGGAATCTGATTCCCAGACCAAAAGAGAAATCACTTATAGGAACCACATGGATGTTCAGAAATAAGCTTGATGAGAATGGCAAAGTTGTAAGAAACAAAGCCAGACTTGTGGCAAAGGGATACAATCAAGAAGAAGGTATAGACTATGAGGAGACATTTTCTCCTGTTGCCAGGTTCGAAGCTATTAGAATACTTCTTACATTTGCATCTCATAATCACATAAATCTTTATCAAATGGATGTCAAATGTGCTTTTCTGAATGGTTATTTACAAGAAGATGTTTTTGTAGCTCAACCTCCTGGTTTTGAAGATGAAAACTTCCCTGATCATTTTTACAAATTAGACAAAGAACTTTATGGTTTAAAACAAGCTCCAAAGGTTTGATATGATAGACTCTCAAAGTTTTTACTTGACAATAATTTTAAGAGAGGTCTAGTAGATAAAAATCTTTTTACTAAACATCATCAATCTGACTTGTTAGTAGTTCAGATTTGTGTGGATGATATTCTTTTTGGGCTACTAATGATGCTCTTTCAAAAGAGTTCTCTAGTTTAATGTGTAGGGAGTTTGAGATGAGCTTAATGGGAGAACTGAATTTCTTTCTTGGAATTCATATTTTAAAAATGAAGAAACGAATATTTGTACATCAAGGAAAGTATTCCAAGGACTTGTTGAACAAATACAATATGACACAGTCCAAGGTACTACAAACTCCTATGAGTTCATCACTCTCATTAGAAAAGGATTCAAATGGTAAGAGTGTAAATCAATAGGAGTATAAAGGTATGATTGGATCACTTCTTTACTTAACTGCTAGTAGACCTGATATCATGTTTACTGTTTGCATGTGTGCAAGATTTCAGGAAGATCCTAAGGAAATATATTTACCTAATGTCACAAGGATTTTTAGATATTTGAATGGAACCAAAGACTTGGGGCTTTGGTATCCACGGAGATCTAACTTTATGTTGAGTGGATATTCAGATGTGGATTTTGCAGGATATAAAGTTGATAGGAAGAGTACTTCTGGTTGTTGCCAGTTTCTTGGTTCTTCACTAATCAGTTGGTACTCTAAGAAGAAAAATTTTGTAGCATTATCAACTGCAGAAGCTGAGTATATTGCAGCTGGAGCTTGCTGTTCACAAGTGTTGTGGATTGTTCAACAACTTAGAGATCTTGGCTATAAATTCAGAAATGTGCCTATTAACTATGACAACACAAGTGCCATTTCAATCTCTAAGAATCCAGTACAGATCTCAAGAACCAAGCATATAGATGTAAGGCATCATTTTCTTATAGATCATGTAGAAAAGGTGATGTTGTGCTATCTTTTATTTCTACTTCTATGCAGATTGCTGATATTTTCACTAAACCTCTGCCAAATGATAGATTTTCAGCCCTGAGGCTTGAACTGGGTATGCTAAACAAGGATGCACTGGTTTAGGGGGAGTATTAGTACCTACTTGTTTTTATGTATTGAAATCTTAAAGCCTTGAGATTATACTTTCCAAAGCCTTGAAAGTATAGTTTAAAGCTTTGAAATTTCTAAAACTGCAAAAAATCTCAAGGCCTTGAGATTGTTCTCCAAGGTCTTGAAACATCTGTGCATTTTTTTTTTAAAAAGAATGGATTACCAAATATTATATGTTATCGTTTTAGATAATTGTATAATATTTGAATTACTCAGAGAATTTTCTAAAGGATCGAAAAATATCTTGTTGATACGTTTTGCATGTTGATTTCAGTAGAGTCCTTTTTCAACTCATTCTTTCAACCTACTTAAGCTGAAAGTCACGGCTTTTCATTCTTCATTCTCTCTCAATTCTCTACGTCTCTCTGCTCTCTCTCTCTCTATCTCTCTCAATCTCATTCTTCTCTCAAAACCCTAATCCCATAATGGAGAGCAAATCAGCCAGGATTCAACAAGAGGGAAAGCCTTCTGCTATATCTAAGAAGAGGGCAAACAAGTTTGATTCAGATTCAGAAAATACACAGAGTTTTCATGAAGACTCACCTCCTGCAAAGAAGATCAGAACAGAGAAAGGATATGAAGGTTCAAGTGTTCATCCACATAAAGAGAAAGAGGTTCAGGGTGATGATTAACCTAGGTCAGACAAGAAGAAAGGGGGAGACAGGAAAAAGCCTGTTGAAGAAGAAAAAGGGAAGTCTCCTAAGAAAAGCAAGCAGAAGTCTGGTGAAGGAGAAACAGAGAAGGAGAAACCTGCTGAGAAGAAATCAAGGGTTAAGAAGGTTGCTGCTGCAACCAAAAAGGGATATCAAGGTAAAAATGTACTTCAATCTGATTGGTTTGTTAGTTCAGAAGTTAGGTTAGTTTGGATGCAAGGGTATGCACCATCTAAGGTTACTTTATGTAGTTTGATTTCTGAAGAGTTATTAGATAAATTAGATATTGACTGTATAAGAAAGTTAAGGGAATCTGCAGTTTGGAAGGTTTTAAATCCTAGTTCTAAAGCTTATCCTAGGTTAACTAGGTTGTTTTATCTAAGTTTGGTTCAAGAATGGGAAGACAAAATGGTGTTAACCTCTAAGGTGGCTGGGATAAAATTAAGGCTATACCATAAGGCTTTTGCCAAGGTCTTGGGAATTCCTAAGAAGTATAATGTTGCTGACCATCCTGAGAGGAAGGAGTGTCTAGATAAAGCCAAAGCCATGTTCTTCACTGATGATGTTCCTACTGGTCCCAAACAGTTGACACACTCTGTGTTCAACTGTGAAGCTAAAATTCTATTTACTATTCTGATGAGAAGTGTTGTTCCTAGGGAAAATTCAAGAGAGTTGGTTACTGATAAGGTTCTTATCCTGATGTACTTGATATTTCAAGGGTTTGAGATTGACTTGCCAACAGTGATCATGGAGCATATGATCTACTGTGCTACCAGAACTAGAAACCATCATCTTCCATATGCCAACCTATTACCTCTTTTCTTTGAGCATATTGAGGTACCTGTGAAAGGAGAGGAGAAGATAAATGGTGGTTTTGGGTTAATTGATGAGACTGCATTACAGAGAATTGGAGTGGTTCAGATAGGAAAGGTACATTGTAAGTTATATTCAGAGTTGTCCAAAGCTGAGCTTGAGGAGAAAGATTGCATCAAACCTAAGGGGGATAAAACATCAAGGGGACAAGCCAATGAGGTTTACTCTCAGTTGGTTGATGAGTTTGAAGAACATCAGGTTGAGATTGAAGATCTTAGACAAAGGTTGTTTGACTTATCTTCTGAGTTTAATCAGTTCAAAGCCTTGATGGGTGTGATGAATGGAAAACTGGATATTGTCAAAAAGGGTTTGAATTTGGAGAAGATCCCTTCTGCTACTAGTAATGACACTAGTACTGACTCAGATGAAAGGTTAGGTGAATTATTGAAGAAGAAGAAGAAGCCTATTCCAGTTGTGCTCACTTCAAAGGATCCATATGAGCAAACTGATGATGAGGAAGCTGGAGAAGACACTGGTGTTGATGCAGCTACAGAGGGTGATTCAGTGCAAGTAAAGGACAAGAAAGTGGATGAAATTATTGAGGAAGTTGTTGCTGAGGTGGATGTTTAACAAGAAGAGAATCAGTCTGCTGAAGAAGCTGAAAGTGATGAAGATGTTGGAGAAGGCTCAAAGAAAGGCCAAGCATCAAAGAAGAAGTAAAGACTTGAGAAAGCCAAAGCCTTGATCTTTTATTTCTTTTCTTCTTTTTCTTCTCATCTTTCTGATATCAAGGCCTTGATATTCAGTAGGGTTTTTTTTTTTTAAACTTATTAAGACTTTGAATAATGATCCAACATTTCTTCACCTTTGTTTGATAAAGGTCAAAAAGGGGGAGAAGGTTATATCTGTGCTATCAGTGTTACTGTGTTAATCAGTTGTTTATGTGAATGCGACATGGTTATCTGTGTGAATCTGGTTTAGTCAGTGTTACTATTGGTTATTTCTACAAATGATGACATTTAATTCTTACAAGAAGTTGCAGGGATATTTACACAAGATTATGGGTTTTGTCTTTCATCAAGGGGGAGATTGTTGACTCAAGACTTCTAAGTGTGTTTGAGAAGTAACTATTTAGAGTGATGAAAGACAAAATATTTCTAAGGCTCCAAGGCCTTGAGATACTAATCAGAGCTTCAAAGCTTTGACAGATGTTTTCTATATAATGTGAACTGATAATCTTGTGATGTAGGTGTTCTATCTGTTGCTTAAGTTCAGAGATTTGTTGCAAATATCCTTTTTATATATTATTTATATATCTAACACAATTGAAGATTTCATAATCAGAGTGAATCAAATGTTTTGGTCTTAATATTGAAAGACTGTGAAGCATGTTCAGAGCTCCAAGGTCTTGAGATGTGCCTTAAGGTGCTGACAGTTTTACATAATTAACTTGATTCTCTCTTGCAGGATTTGATCTTTGTTATTGTGATTGTTTTATGACTTTTATAAGTCTCAGACTGGTTTATCATGAGTAATATGTTTCAGAAGTTAATCAGGTTATTGATTTATTCATATGATCCAGTTTTTATTCTGAAACTGGAAATCCAAACAGACTTAATGTTGTTATATTTCTGGATTTTGTTTGTTGCTATGTTTAATATTGTTGCAGGTTCTTCAAACGTGCACATATAATCACAACAAACACCAACGGATATCTACTAAAAGTTGTTTTGATATGCAGTTATAAAGGATGAGGATTTGCAGGAATTGAGATCCTAAAATCTCTCATTCAGTTGCAGAGAGTGGATAACAGACTGGATTGAATTTTGAAAGAGAAGAAGCTTACAGAGAACTAAGAGAGAGGTGTGATTCATTCGTGGAAGACCAGAGAATCAATCCTTTACTAATTCAGGCTTCAACCACTGCTTTCGGTAGATCAATCATTCCAGTTTTCCTGAAGAACACATCCAGGCCTTCACAAGCTTATTCTTTTGTCGTGTTCTTATATTGTACTTTAATCTGCTTATCTTCTGTATATCTAAAACCTCACAAAACCTAGTGGTTGGTTGTTCAAGTGAACAGAAAGAGGTTCTTGTTAGCTCAACAGTTAGTAGCTGATACTAGATAGGTTTGGAACTAGAAGCTGTATAGGTGTAAGGGAGTTCACTTAGGCTTGGAGATCTAGGGTTGTTTCCGTGTGAGTAATAAGAAGTGTTTGCCAAATCCTGGTGGGATTAGATCCCTCAGGAAGAGATTAGGTCCACTGGGACTGAACTCTGTAAATTACCTTGTGTTCTTTCCTTTACAGTTTTGCTATTTACTTCTGCAAGCATCTCAAATAAAACTACAGTTTATAAACTATTTAGAACTGGTGATATTTCAAGGCCTTGAAGCTTTCTGTTTGCCTTAGAAAGTTTCTGACTAGTTTTGCAAAACTCAAGACCTTGAGATTTCACTTGTTCACTTAGTTAAATTTTGTGTTTTATCAAAAAGTTTCCATACTCTATTCACCCCCCTCCCCCCTCTAGAGTATTTTGGTCCTGTATTTAGTCTACATTACAAAATTTTAAACTTCTCATGCCACTGTATGGGAGCTTGCTTCAGGCCATGTAAGGATATAACAAGTCTACACAATTTATTTTCTTGACCTTTTTTTTTACTATAAAGCCCTCGGGTGGGTCCATGAAGATATCCTTTTCCAAAACTCCATTCAAAAAGGCAGTTTTGACATCCATATGATGTACTACTAGATTATGAATAGAAGCAATAGCAAATAGTAGTCGGATGTTGGACATCTTGGTCACAGGAGAGTAGGTGTCAAAGTAGTCAACTCCCTCCTTTTGTGTGTAACCCTTTGATACAGGTCTGGCCTTGAACTTGTCCATGGTTCCATCGGCCTTAAGCGCCTCTTTAAATACCCATTTACATCCTATGGGTTTGGTCCCTTTATAAAGGTCGACTAGTTCCCAAGTGTCATTAGACATAATGGATTCTAGTTCACTATTCACTGCATCTTTTCAAAATTTTTGATCTACGGATTTCATTTCCTCGCCTTATGACCTACGATCGTCTTCAAAGGAAAAGTGTGAGGCAATGGGGGCCCTCTCTTTTAAAGGAAAAGTGACTTCAAAATATTTAACGTCCTTAGCCTATATAATGTGAGAAAAACCAATGAAAATCGAATCAGTGGTCTTGGGTCCAATTTTATCTCGTTTGAAACTAGGTAGCCTCACTTCAGCTAGACACCCCCACACCTTCGAATATTTCAAATTTGGTTTGTAGCCCTTCCATAGCTCATATGGGGTCTTATCATTTTTCTTGAAAGGGACCCTATTCAAGATATGGAAAGCGGATAAGATAGCTTCTTCCCACATGTTCGACGGTAAACCCAGAACTAATAAGCATGGCATTCAACATGTTCTTCAGGGTTCTATTTTTCCTCTCGGCTATGCCATTTTGTTCAGGGGTGTAAGGAGTGGTTGTCTCGTGAATTATACCATTCTACTCACATAGAAATCTTAATATGTCACTGTCATACTCTACCCCCTATCGAACCTTATCCTCTTTATTTTCCTATTAAGTTGGTTCTCTACTTGAGCTTTGTATTTTATGAAACGTTCTGTGGCATCACTTTTGGCCCTCAGCAAGTAAAAAAAGAAGAATCTAGAGTAGTCGTCTACAAAGGTTATGTAATATCTCATGCCTCCTCTACTTTCATAATTTCTGAAGTCTCCGAAGTCAGTATTAATTAACTCTAAGAGTTCAGAACTTCTTTCTACCGATTAAAACGGCTTCTTATGAAATTTTGCCTCTACAAAAACGTGACATTTTGAAATGAGATGGGATAATTTTGCCTCTAAAGTTAACCAAGTGAGTAGGAAACGAAGATGGCAAGTATTGGTTATTGATAGCACCTTTTAGGAGCTACATATTATTGTTATTGCCACATTAACATGAGATATTTGAGCTTAATTGTTGAGAATATGTTGCGTTTTATCACTTGTTTAGTCCGGGCGTTCTTATGCATATTTAGATGTTATTTGTAAAATATAATCGCTTTCTATGTTTTCTCAAGTTGTCTTGGCAGGAACGTATCCTAATCGGTTGACAGGAGGCATGGAACGAACTTCGGAATTAATGGGAGCTCAAGTGGAACGAAGATAAGCAAAGTTGGAGGAGCTAGAATGACCAACCTTCACTACTTTTAAAGCTCAGGAAAATATGCAATGATTTTTGGAATGATACCGGTGCCAAATGAAATTAGACTTAAATATCTTTCAACCGATAGGTCAAGGAGCTTAAACGGAGTCAGGATGAGAGAGTAATGGCCCGCGCAAGGTCATATTACAATTCTGGACAATAATTACAAACTGGAGGGGCTGACATGCAGTTTTGGCCGAAGTACATTAAAAACTCGCTCCCAACTGGTAAAAACGTGAGAAGAGACTTAGGAGGAAGCATATTCATGCATAGGAGCCATTGGAGAGCAGCTTGGAATTTGGAGATTGCCCGGATTCATCAAAGCTTGGCGATTTCACTGTTTGATTCCTTTATCTTCTCTTTTCATCATGTGTATGGAGAAACTCTTGTTATTTTCCTACTTTATTAGTAGCTAGATTTATTTTCTAGGTTCTATGGAGATGATCCTAGGGTTTATGAAATAGACAAATTTCCAGATTGTGAGATTGATTTATGTTTCCATTCATTCAACTATATTGTTCTTCTTTGTTTATCGTATATCTTGATTATTTAGGACTATTGACACGTCTAGGGTAACAAGAACAACTTTGGGAAGATGATCAATAGGTTATACGAATTGTAGATTAAAGATTATCGTCATTGTTAGTGGTATTGATTGTTCTGGATTTAATACTTAGTCTAAAAGGAGTCGCGAACTGGTTAGGCTAGAATTCTAAGTAGGTGCTTTAAAAAGACTTTACCTAGATACGAACGAGAACTAGAAATTAGTCCCTAATCATTTTAATTTTGAGGTGAGATGATAGGACTAGTCGTGTGTGGTTAGATTCGATTGTGTAGCGTTAGGCATTGGTGGAACGAGAGGACCCAGTGATCGGCTTAACGTTAGGCGGTTAGAACCATATCAGTAGACGTCGCTGGACCGACAGGACCCGTAGTCGATTGATAGGTAGAACGACATGAGACCGAGAGGAGATTGTCAGTGCTATTACCCGACACAAATGATTTGATGATATCGGGTTTCAGTACATTATCCGGAACTATCTAAAACCGTAGTGCATCCATAGACCACCTAGTTGCTCTCTATATTTCTTTAATAATAAAAACCAAAAAATATTAGTTAGTTATTTTTTTCAATTCTTAATCAACAACAATTCTTCCTCCCAGTTGCAGTACTCTTATCTAATAACTAATTAAATAATCTCAAGCTTGTCCTCGTGGGATCGATAACTCGTGGTTGAAATACCACCCCTATATTACTTCACCGTGCACTTGCGCATACGCGTTAGTAAATCTCGCGTCAAGTTTTTCGCGCCATTGCCGGGGAACAACGATAGATTATTTAGTTAGGCGTTAGTTTAGAGTACTTTTATTTTAGTTTGTTTTATTTGTTTCTATCTCTGTGCGTCACGGGTATCGTGTGAGTTTGTTTTCACAAGAACGCAGGAAGCAGGAGACGTAATGAGCATGTGGCGCGATGAGGATTATGAGGGGATATCTGATTACCCCAACTACTCTGCTAAATGCAGAGTTTGGCACAATGGTCTACAAATGCAAGAAGGATCACAAGTATGAAGACGCATGCATATTCGATCCACTGCAGCTTCAGCACCACCAAGGGGACTCATCAGCGAGCAAGGCAGACATTCACAATATTATGGGGGAGATCCAAGCGCGCATCACCAGGATGTCCCTTGTTACATATGAGCCACAAGAGGAGACTTTGTCACAGGCCATTGATCCCTTAAGCGAGCCTCTATGGTCACCATTACAAGGTGGTATGGATGAACCTCATTGGCTATCAGTTGTCCTAGAGATGCAAAGGACACTGATGGCTAGGATGGAGAAAGAACGAGAATCCGGATCCCAAGCTGCAGTGATGGAAGAAGAGGTACCTGAGCTGAGCGAAGAGTGCAATGTCCTTGAACAAGTTGTGGACTTTTCCATTGATGAGGACTCAGACTCCGTTTCAGATTGGGGTTGGACTTGTGTATCCAACAATGGAGGAGGCGATGCTCTCTGCAAGGGATGACACCGACATTGGGAGCTTGTGGTATGTTGATGATGGAGCTGGCGAAGAAATAGTGTCCGTTACAATTTAGGTAAAAGCCCCTACTTAATTTTTTGAAGACTTTTCCATATCTCATGTAAATCAAGTCCGCAATGAGTTGAGAAGACGTGTGTATGGAGCGCATTTTGGGGAAGGACATGATGGACAACTTCCAATTTCTTGTTCTATTGGCTATCCTATTGATGATCTATATGCCATAGTCAAGGAGATGGAAATCTTTAAGTGTGGGGGTATAGATGAGATGCATGTGTCTAATGAAGATCATTTAGCACCGAAGGAGTATCACTGGGATGATTTCTTGGAGATAGATTCATTTGAGCGTAGTGATACTCTATGGAAGTTGATCAAGAAGAAAAAATGCAAGATGAAAGAGGTTAACTTCCAAATCTTTCCACTATTTCCAAAGAGCCTGTGTGCTCGAGAGAAAAAGCTTATCAAGAAAAGATGGTGGAAGAATAAGAAGTGGAAAGTTAAGCATCCTTCACTATCCTAGAAGGTTGAGGTAACCGGGTCGGGCCGTCGAACGTAAATTACAAGAGCTTCTAGGGAGGCAACCCAATGTAGAGTAGAATTTTTGACAATTTGTTCAGTTTGTGCTGTTAAGTTGTTTGTAATTGATTGAGAGAGATGAGAGAAAGAGTTCAGACATTTGAATTGAGCGTGCAGGAATGAACAAGAAAGCGTAGGTGTTGGATTCCCCTTCTGGAGGTGTAGAACGTGCCTCGGAGTCCAACAAAGGGTGCAAAACAAAAAAAAACGAGGTTAGTCCCAGTGGATTTCGGCCCGAAATAGAAGCATTTTGGCCCGAAATCAGCTTCATTTCGGCCCGAAATCCAACACATTTCGGCCCGAATTGAAAAATACTTTCTGTTTTCGATTTCCCAACCATTTCGGCCCGAAATGGATTTCATTTCGGCCCGAAATCAGCTTCATTTCGGCCCGAAAGGGGTCTGCTACACTTGATTTCCTTCTTCTCTCTTCTTTGCACTTGGGGATCATTTACTTAGGGGTTCTCATTAGGATTATTGAGGACAATGCTTATCTCAAGTGTGGGGGGGTTTACATATATCTTTACTGGTCTAAACTTGCATAACCATGTTACATATAGATTAGTGAGTCGGTTTTGCATATAGAGTTAGTCCTTAGGATTGCATGGGCACGTTGCTATATTGCATTCTATATATTATTGTTTGCACTTTTACTTATTGAGTCCGCCTACCCATAATTCTTTCGTTAATCGAGTTGGCCCAAGCATAGAGAGTTAGGAAAACTAAATTGCAAACAAAGAAAAAAAAATCCTTCAAAATTCGTAAAATTTGAATTTTTTTTTAGAAAGGGCAATTGAAGAGAGTGAGCATGGAGAGGGCTCAATGATATAATTCCCTTGAAGTAAGAAAATCTGAGGTGAGGTAGACGCGAGAATCTGGAGTAGGAAGGTTATAGGGCCAATACACTCGAGAATTATGAGTCGATGTCTCTCAAACTAGTTATCCTACTAGCGCTACACAACCGCCACTTAGGTAGTCGTCAACCCTCCTCGTTGTGGCATTGGAGCAGCTATGCGAGTGATTTTTATGGGACCTCACGTCCCGTTTCAATCGCCTATATCCACTAGTTACCCCAATTTGATCCATCTACCCCTTTTATTCACAGCCTCAAGCCTAGGAAGCCATTCCTTGTGACTTTCATCACTAGTTAGAATGGTCCCTTCCTATGCGTCATGAGAGAGGTAGTCGAGTAAGGGAGGTTCATTGAGGGTGAGCTGATATTATACATCTTGAGTGGATACCCTTACATGTCGTCTTTTGAGGGGATGTGAGGGTGAGTTAGAGACGGTAGCACACTTCAGTGTGGCGATGAGTCGTGTCCATACATCACGATCACTAGTGGAGTACCGTAGTGCGTGATATTTTTTCCGCACATTATGGGGTGGGGTTGATTGATCTTATAGGAGGATGTTCTTCAATTTGCATGATTATTCTTTATATCTTCGGTGATGAGGAGGATAGTTTGGAAAAGCACATATATACATTGATTACTGAGTTTTTTTTTATATGCTTTACATTGAGTGTGGGGGTTTCAACATTTATCGCGATTACACATTTGATTTGAAACATTCCACCCCCACTTATATATACTTGATACTTGGATCTCCTCGAATATTGGTATTACTATTGGCTACATGGATTATAAAAAAAAAAAAAATAGAAATTGAGAATGAAGTAAGGAGCAAGAAATTGAACTTCATGAAGACCAGGGAGATTAGCTAATGATCTTGATCACTTCTTCACATTTGTGGCCGCCATAACGGCGTTACACCAAGATTGAGGGAATGAGGGCCGGAGTAGTGAGATTCGGTGGGGTTCCTTGAACTTTGGTGAGGGAGTGCGAGAATCAGGTTGTGTGAGTTATATCATGACGTCTAGGACTGTGCTTCTAAATATCCTATCATACCTGTCCTAATCCTTCAACCGTTTAAACCCGTGGATAAATAGATCGGATGGTAGGTGCTAGGGATACGTTTGATGAGTGTGCAAGAGCAACTTATTGAGTGTTCGTGTCCGTTCTGTCTAACGAAACTTGCAGCAAGATCTACCGATCACCGAAGTTTAGAATCTTTTAGGGGATGTGAGAGCCTTATTACATGCCAGTTAGTTCTCCGAGATTGCCCAATCTCTAACTAAAAATAAAAAAAAATAGGTTATTAACTTTCTTGCATTATACATAATCAAGTTGCATTGTTTATGGTCAAGTAGATTGCATAGTCCGGTGTTTGAGTCGTTGTTTTTAAGGCAAAGTAAAGATATATATGAATCTTGGAAGCATGTGTTGCTCGGGACGAGCAAGAAGGTAGTGTGAGGAATTTGATATCACCTTTTAGGAGATATATATTATTGTTATTTTCCACATTATCATGAGAGATTTGAGATTAATTGTTGAGAATATATTGTGTTTTATCACTTGATACTTCATATGTGATTTATTGTTAGTCCGGGTGTTTTTATGCATATTTAGATGTTATTTGTCAAATATAATCGCTTGGTATGTTTTTTCAAGTTGTCTTGGCAGGAACGGATGCTAATCGGTTGATAGGAAGCATGGAACAAACTTCAGAAACAATTGGAGCTCAAGTGGAACGAAGAGAAGCAAAGTTGGAGGAGCTAGAATGACCAACCTTCACTATTTTAAAATATCAGGAAAGTCTACAATGAATTTTGGATTGAGACCGATACCAAATGAAAGCATACTTAAATATATTTCCAACGATAGGTCATGGAGCTTAATCGGAGTCCGGATGAGAGAGTAATGGCACGCGCAAGATCAGATTACAATTCAGGACGGGAATTACTAACTGGAGGGGCTCAAATGCAATTTTGGCCAAAGAAAAATAAAATCTCGCCCCCAACTGGTAAAAATGTGAAGAGACCTAGGAGGCAGCATATTCACGCACGGGAGCCATTGGAGATCAGCTTGGAGTTTGGGGATTGCCCGGATTGATCAAAGCGTGGCGATTTCACCGTTTGATTCCTTTCACTTCTCATTTCATCATGTGTATGGAGAAACTCTTGTTATTTTCCTAATTTATTAGTAGCAAGATTTATTTTCTAGGTTCTATGGAGATGAACCTAGGGTTTATGCAATAGAAAAATTTCCAGATTGTGAGATTGATTCATGTTTCGATTCATTCAAATATATTGTTCTTCTTCGTTTATCGTATATCTTGATTACTTAGGACTATTGACACGTCTAGGGTAACAAGAACAACTTTGGGAAGATGATCAATAGGTTAGACGAATCTTAGCTTAAAGATTATTATCATTGTTAGTTGGATTGATGGTTCTGAACTTAATACTTAGTCGAAAAGGAGTCACGAACCGGTTAGGCTCGCGTTCTAGGTGGGTGCTTGAAAGAGACTTTACCTAGATACGAACGAGAACAAGAAATTAGTCCCTAATAATTGAGACTAAGAGGTGAGATGATAGGACTAGGCGTGTGAGGGTATAATTGATTGTGTAGCGTTAGGCATTGGTTGACCGAGAGGATCCAGTGACCGGCTTAACGTTAGGCGGTTAGAACCATATCAGTAGACGTCGGTGGACCGACAGGACCCGTAGTCGGTTGATAGGTAGAACGGAATGAGACCGAGAGGAGATTGTCAGTACTATTACCCGACACAACTGATTAGATGATATCGTGTTTCAGTACATTATCCAAAACTGTCTGAAATCATGGGGGGTCCATAGACCACCTAGTTGCTCTCTATATTTCTTTAATAATAAAAAAAAAACCCAAAAATATTAGATATTTATTTATTTCAATTCTTAATCAACCATTCGTCCCAGTTATAGTACTCTAATCTAATAACTAATTAAAAATCTCAAGCTTGTCCTCGTGAGATCGATAACTTGGGTTTGAAATACAACCCCTATATTACTTGACTGTGCACTTGCGCATACGCGTTGTAAATCGCACATCAGTAGTTTACTTGAAGATGTTCCCAACGGAGTTATCTGAATGAGGTGGGATCATTTTGCCTCTAAAGCTAACCATATGAGAAAAACGAGATATCTTTCTTGTGTTATGACTACCTTTAGCGACAACCTCCATGAAACGCTTCCATATGAAGGCTGACAATGCTTCAACCCTCGTTGGATATTTTTTTTAGGTAAAAAGGAGAAAACAGCAAAACTACAAAATCAATCTGACTATGCCAACCCCCTGCTTGTCATTCTAAACAAGAGATAAACAATAAGGGGGAGGCACCAAACTAATAATTCTATCCCTGCTAAAAGAGGGACAATTTCTAGCAACACAATCAGCTACAAGATTGGCTTATCTCCTGATCTTCACCACAGAGCTTTCAGTTCTGATAAGTAAACCTCTGATTGCAACAACACTCTGCCAAAAGGGATGAGATTCACCACCTTCTTGAATGAGCTGCACACATTCTTGAGAATCAGACTCTACTAGAGCATTTCTTCCTCCAACAGATTCTAACACCTGAAGTCCTTCAAGAACAACCCATAACTCTGCATTAAGCACAGAGACTGATCCAAACCACTTATGAGAACTCCACAACCAAGAACTTGTATGATCTCTACAAACAGTGCCAACAACAAATCCCAGAGAAGTGTTCGAAAAAGCACAGTCAACATTTATTTTGACTTGATTCTCAGGAGGAGGAATCCATTGAACCCATTTTGGAGCTCTGGGAATATTGTTGATATCCATCTTTAGAGAATCACTTTATAATTTAGCCATTCTCCAAATAATGAACTTTCCATTACTAGGGAAATTGAAATTCAACTCATGAATTTTCTTGTTTTGCCACATCCAAATACTAGAAACAGCACACCCAAAAACCAACTGCCAAGAGAGTGTATCAGAAACACTCCAATCATGCAATAAATTACTATCAACCCAAGAAACCAGCTCTTTGCCAAAAAAACTCATTCCAAAGAGATTTCTTGACTAAACTCTTCCACACATTAGTAGCCCAAAAGAAATCTCTGATAGCATGCAAAGAGGATTCAGAGCAATTATTGCAGAAGGGACAATTAGAAGAAAGAGTAATACCTCTCTTAGCTTTCATCAGCTGAGTACAAAGTCTGTCATGTCTGAGGAGTCAAAGCAGAGTTCTATGTGTTTGCACTCCTTGACCTTCCAAACCTGTTTCCAGTTCTTGTCAAAAGACTAAATTTTAGAATCAGTCTTAAGCAGATTGTAAGAAGAGGACACAGTGTAGACCCCTGAAGCATTATTCAACCAAACTTCCTTATCAGGAGCTTCACCTTCATCATGAATGGTAATGCAAGATATAAGGTCTATAATACCCTCAGGAAGCACATCAGCAAAAAGTTCTTTTCTCCACCCAGAACCACTTTCCCAAAACTTCTAACTATCCATCCTATCATTTCTTCATCAACCTCACTAATAACCAAATCAATCAGTTTAAGCTTGCCCAGCCAAGGTTCTAACAAGAACAAAGTAGTCCTGCTAGAAATTACATTTATACCCCTGCCCTCCTCGTTAGCTTTGATAGCATTAAAGAGATTCCTCCAAACTTTGGAATGATGAGAACTAACGGTTTCAGACCCATATTTCTGTCAGAAAATCTTATCACAAAGAGAATTGTGATCATCATACAGCCTCCAGCTAGCTTTGCCAAGCATTGCCAAATTCAAAAGAGCTAAGTTCTTAAAACCAAGCCCACCATCAACCTTGCTAAGTCTCACAGTATACCATCCTATTAAAGGAATTTTATCTTTTTCAGCTGAGCCTCCCCATAAGAATTTTTTACTAGACTGATAAACTTCCTCTAATACAGACTTAGGGAGAATTGTTGATTGCATAGCATAACTAGGCAAGGCTTGAAGGATAGTTTGAATGATGGTAGCTCTTCCAGCTAGAGAAAGCTGAGAATCCATCCACCTAGTAAAAGGTTTAAGAGAAGAGATAGGAGGATCTAGGCCAATGGTATCAATCAAAATGGGATGATGGTATGAATTGATTCTTGTAACATGTTTAACCAAAGATTCAGGAAAAAGCAGCCTCCATTTCTCATTACAATAGGCTCTATCAAGCCTTTGCCAAATCCTGTAACCAGGACTTTGAGAATTAGACCATGTAAATTGAGGGCCAGAATAACCCATATAAACCTAAGAACAGCTATCCAAACAATCAATCATCTCAGCACACCTTTGATTCTGAACTGGCCTACCACCCCTCTTCTCATTGTCTTCAGTTACCTAATTAAAATCACCAGCAACTAGCCAAGGGAGATTATGAGCATTTGAAAACTTAACTAAATAGCTCCAAAATTCATCCCTATTCAAGGGGTTAGTACTAGCATAGACTGTAGAGAAGATCCAATCAACTTGGTTACTTCTTTTAATCAAACCAGACACCATTTGAGAGTTGGTAGCTAAATCTCAACATCAACCTCATTATTATTCAAAAAAACTCAAATGCCACCAGAGAACCCAACGGCTTCAACTTTCTCAACATGAGTAAAATAAGATCGTCTGCAAATCCCATCAGCATAAGAACCATCCACCCTAGGTTCCACAATATCAAGCACACTAGGCTTGTGACTACTACATAACTCTGAAACAGAGGAAATCCTAAGATTATTACCAATACCTCTGCAATTCCATGAAAGAATCTTCATTGAGAAACTGCGAAGGAAGAGGTCAGAGAACTGACTAATTGGCACCAACGGATCAAGGTCCTGGACCAACATCCTCTGCCTGATCGGCAATGCCAAACACATTTCTGCCATCCACACTGGTTCCATTGGAGGAGTTAACAACTTCTGAATTAAAAAATCCACCAGATCGATCCATCTGTCGGATTTTGTTAACACTGGTTGATGCCATCCTTCGCTCACCGGAAAAACTACTTCGTCGCGGATTAGTCGGTTGAATAAGAGACCGACCATCATTAATTGGAGCGCCACCCACAGTAAAAGTCCCCGTCGGAGATTGATGACTAGAACCCGAAGAATCAAAGTCAATCGGCGCAAGAGGCTTACGAAAAGAGGAATTAGGGTTAGCCCCCAATGTAACGTTCCCAATTCCTCTATTGGGGGACAGCAGAGATTTGCCACGTTGCAAAATTTTAATGGGCGGGTGGCGCTTAACTGGCTTGGAAAGGGGGATCCATTGTGCTCGGAAGCACCACTAGCTTCTGTGGAAAGTACGTTAAAGCGTGACCCTATCGACCCAAAAGCTTGACCCAAATCTGAACGAGAGCTTGGTCCTGGCTTATAGGGACCCTTTGGCCAATTCTTATTAGATCCACTCGCACCCTTGCCTAAGCCATGACCCGTGCTTGAC
Organism: Linanthus parryae; assembly: GCA_023055425.1. Classification (NCBI taxonomy): domain Eukaryota; kingdom Viridiplantae; phylum Streptophyta; class Magnoliopsida; order Ericales; family Polemoniaceae; genus Linanthus; species Linanthus parryae. The sequence goes on along the minus strand of JALGPY010000011.1, from coordinate 23,950,048 downwards.
CCACCCTTACCCGAACCGCGACCCGTGTTTGAACCACGGGCATCTTGATCCGGATCAATTCGGTTCTGATCTCCCATACTCTGATTAACTTTTGTTGTCTTCTTCGAGGCCTTCTAATTTTTCCGGCGATACTTTGCTACCATCCAATCACCGAACTCCGGCCGGGGCTGAGGAACAGTGGAGGTAGAATAACCAGCTTCTCCAGTAGATTTACCGGAGTAAGAATTCATAGCATCAACCTTTTCAGAGAGATCTGGACAAGCCTCCCTGCAATGGCCAAATCGACCACAGTGAAAACATATTTTAACTGAACCCTCATAATACACGGGGACCTCCTTTCCATTTACTAAAATCGCCGGTAGTAAACTCTGAGATAAATCAACTTCAACGCAGATCCGAGCATACTTGCCTCTACTTGCAGCCACCGTAGCCATATCCACCTTTATAGATCTGCCGAAGACTTATCCCAATTCCATTAACGCCTCTTCATAGCAATAATTCAGAGAAATTCCCTTAAGGCGAACCCAAATTGGAGTTGTTTAAACCTCACCAACGAAAGGATCGAAGTGAGGGATCCATTTCCGTACTGTGAGATACCTTCCTACCACCATCCATGGACCGCCGATCAAAACACGCTCATAATCTTCTCGGCAGTAAAATTGGACGCATTAGCAACCATTCGCGAGATCGGTGAGCTCTAAGCCAAGAAACAACTTCCATTGAGCCATCAATCGATCATACAGGTAGTTATACTCCGACGATTTCCCCAAAATTCGAACAATTGGAGCACGAATCCATTGTTTTTGCAACCTCTGGAGAGTGGCTCCTTCAGTTAAGACACTAACTCGGCCGTCCGCGAGCTTTTCTCCTGTAATTCCTGATCCAGAGCCTCTATTTTCACTGGGAAATTAATCAACCATATAAATCCCAACATGAGCTTGAATTAGAGTTTCCGAGAAGGAACGACACTCTTCCATCTGATCTAAGACCGAATCGACGAACCGCCGTTTGAAATCCCTCTGGCTGCGGCGGAGAGCCTCTTTGATATCGCCGTCAACGACCGGTTCTGGTGGAGGTTCCGGTGGTGCAGTAGGGAAATCGTGATCAAAATCCGTAACAACCAAGAGAGACGCGAGAGAGAAATTCTAGTAGTTTGCTACTACCCTCGGTGGATATTTCACATTCGAACCTGACGCGACAACTTATAGTTTAAGTACATCAAGAGTCGTCTTGTCAAAGACGAATATTTTTGTAACAACTCCTTCGGTAATTTCGGTTCGTGGAATATCTGGTATGTTATCCCTGTGAGGTGAATGTCTAGCCAGACAGAAAAGTGGTTTCACAATCTCATCAACAGCCACCCCACGTGCAATGGCAGGCCATGAATTGAAAATGTAGACCGAAGATGAGGCGTCAGCGAATTTATGTGAGATTCAAACACCTATAACGATCCCTCCAAGGGAAGAAGTCCACTTGGACCGCTAAAGGAAGCTTTAAACTCTCGGAGTTGAGAAAAGGTTCCATTGGAAGATATTGCTTGATTTCATCAATTTTCAGGTTCTCAATTATTTTCGACAAGCTGATGTTGTTTCCTTTCTGGACAGTTTTTTGCTAAATAGCCTTTACCCACCCACACCCATTAACCCCAGCTCCCGCATTTACTCCACCTTACTCCCTCCGTTTTTCCAGGTTGATCAGCAGTTCCAAATATGGAAACTTTGAAAGTGGCAAAGTACAACTATACCCTTTCTAAAAAACTCAAACCCACATTTTAATTGGGTAAAGTTAGTTAATAACTTGATTAAATAAACCTAATGAAACTAACCCACCTAAGCTGACCCAAATTTACCGAGCCCAAACCTAAACACACCTAACCCAACCCAACAAATTTATATCCTCTGCCCTTTCTCACAGCCGGCCACTTGTTCTTCACCTCACAGTCTCACACCCACCCATAGAGAGAGATAGAGAGACAGAGAGAGAGAGAGACGGAAGAAGAAAGATCGGTTCGGACAAGAGAAAGAGAGAGAGACGGAGACAAGAAGGCATCGAAGATCGTAGAAGAGGCAGAGGATATAAATTTGGGTCCATCCCTATCTCCACCATTGATCTTATCATCTCCATATCTCTGTCTGTTCTTGTCGTCTGATGAAGAGGCAGAGGTAGAGATCGATCGGAGACAAGAAGGCATCGAAGATCTACACTCTTAAATCTCCGACAGATGAAGAGAGGGAAAGAAAGAGAGAGCGGATCGGCGTTGAGGAAGGCGGTCGGCGTCCTTGGCAGCAGCGAGGTCGACGGCGGTGGTGTCCTTCAGCGACTTTATGTGAGATTTAAATTCTATGGTGTAGAAAGATGCCCTTCTTCATCTGATGTAATTTAAGTTCAAGGAAGAAGTTCAACTCTCCCATTAAGCTCATTTGAAATTCCATGCTCATAAGACTTGAGAATTTCGTGCTCAAAAGATCATTATTAGCTCCAAATAAAATATCATCAACATAATTCTGAACTACAACTAAATCTTTTTCACGATTCTTTATGAAAAGGGTCTTCTCTACCAATCCTCTTTTGAAATAATTTTCAAGTAAAAAGTTTGACAGTCTTTCATACCAAGCCCTTGGAGCTTGTTTCAAACCATAGAGAGCTTTGTTAAGTCTGTAGACATGATTTGGAAAATATTATTTTAAAAAACAGGAAGTTGTGCAACATAATATCCTTCTTGCAAGTATCCATTAAAAAATGCAAACTTCACGTCCATTTGAAATAGTTTCATGTTCTTGTAAGATGCAAATGCAAGTAAAATTCTAATTTCTTCTCACCTGGAAATAGGAGAAAAAGTTTCATCATAATCAATACCTTCTTCTTGGTTGTAGCCTTGATCAACTAACCTTGCTTTGTTCCTGATCACTTTGCCATTTTCATCCAAATTATTCCTGAACACCCATCTGGTACCAATGACAGACTCGTTTGTAGGTGGAAGAACTAGGTTCCACACATTATTTCTTTCAAAATCATTGAGTTCACTTTGCGTATATATTACCCAGTCTGCTTCTTGTAATGCTTCCATCACAGTTTTAGGTTCTACAAGAGAGATAAAGGCATTAAAAGCACAAAGATATTTCAACTGTGATCTAGTTTGTGTACCAGTGGTTGGATCAGAAATGATTTTGTCAACTGGATGAGATGAAAGATATTTGAATCTATTTCGTGGAGACCAAGGCTCAGGCTCTCCATATTGCTTTTCTGGAGACCAAGGCTCAAGCTTGGTTCTCCATTGTTGTGGACAAAACAGGTGCATCCAAATGGCTTGAATTAAGAAATTTTTGGCTTCATACCTTTGAATAGTTCATAGGGAGTCTTCTTCAAGATAGGTCTTATGAAGCACCTGTTCAAAATATAATTTGTTGTATTCAAAGATTCTGCTCAATAATATTTTGGCAGTTTGTTTTCTAAAAGCATTATTCTTGACATATCTTCAAGAGTCATGTTCTTCCTTTCAAAAACTCCATTCTGTTGAGGAGTTCTAGGAGCAGAAAAATTGTGAGAGATACCATGCTTAGCAGAAAATAAATCAAATTCTAACTGATCAAACTCTCTACCATGATCACTTCTAATTGAAGCAATAGGTAGGTTTCTTAAGGTTTGTAGTTCTCTGCAAAGCTTAGAAAATTCAGAAAAGGTATCAGATTTTTCTTTAAGAAATATAACCCAAGTAAATATAGAATAGTCATCTACAACAAATAGAATATACTTCTTACCTCTTGGAGTTGGAGTCCTCATAGGACCACATAGATCCATGTGAAGTAATTCAGTAGGTCTAGTAGTACTTACAAACTTCTTTGTCTCGAATGAGCTTCTAGTTTGTTTTCCTAGAGCACAATCATTGCATACTTCATCATATTTCAACTTAATTGATGGTAATCCTCTTACCAGATCTTTGGAGATCAATTTGTTCAAAGTATGCAAGCTGATGCGACCAAGCTTTCTGTCCCAAAGCTTTGATTCATATTTCAAGGCCTTGAGGCACTTCAATCTTTTCTTCAACATTTTGATACACTTTAGATCTTGCCATGTAACATAGGAACACTTATCATACTACATAAAGAAACTTGTCTAGAAGCAAATCCATCTAGCCACTAACCTCTAGCAACATGAGTAATAAACCATGTATTATGAAGGGCTCATTTCTTACAACAGGATCTACTTCTCTGAATAGATATATAGTGCCTTTTGAATGTTTTTCTTCTGGTTCATCCTCTGTCACTTTTTCTTTTCCTTTCCGTTGTCTGATTTGTCATCCTTCTTCTTCATCTTCTTAGGGATACCAATCTGGATTCCTTTTTATTTTGTAAGCAAACTCCACTGTCTTCTTCTTCTTGCTGGACACTGGTGTCTGATCTTTCTTAGCCTTTTTCTTGGGAGGAGGCGGTGCCATGTCTTTTCTTCAGTATCAATCTTTGAAATTGAATCCCCACTGATGGTGTGAACATCTTCTACAGTGGCCTTTCTTTTCTTCTCTGTTCAAGCCTTTGAACCACGATCCATCTATATTCTATCAGAGGTTCTTCTAGTTCTCAGTTGGGTTTGGGGAGAAGAAGATAGAGGTAGGATAGATAAGAAGGATAGAAGAAAGAAGAACATAAATAACAAAGAGTTTCAGTTTGAAAAGGAAACTAAATATTCTTCCTAATCTTTGAAGATCTGCTGAATAAAAAAGGTTCAAATTTTGTGCGTGTCATTGAAATAAATTCTAAAATACTATTTTCGCTGGAAAGAAGTATTTGAAGAATTGAGGGGCAGTATTGAGAAAATTTCTACAAAGATAAGACCCAACGCTGAAAGATCCAAAATTATTTACTAACTAGCATGCAGTCTTATTTTCAAGGCATTGTAATGGGTTTCAAGGCCTTGAAAAGATATATGGATTAAAGCATATATACTCAAAGCTTTGAAAGGATTTTTAAGACATTGTAAATTACTTCAAACCTTCGAAACACATAATACTTACCTCATTCTCCCCCTAAACCAATGCTTCTTTATTTAGCATGACCAATTCAAATATTAAGGCTAAGAATTTTTCATCTGGCAAAGGTTTAGTGAAGATATCTGCAAATTTCATGTTAGTAGAAATAAATTCAATAACAATATCACATTTCTCAGCATGATCTCTGATGACGTGATGTCTAACATCAATATCCTTTGTTTTGGAATGTTGAACTGGATTCTTTGTAATTGATATTGGACTTGTGTTTTCAAACTTGATAGGTATATCTCTGAAATCAAATCAAAGGTCTCTCATTTGTTGTGATTTCCATTACACTTGTGAACACCAAGCTCCTACTGCTATGTATTCAGCTTCTGCTGTTGATTGTGCAACTCTGTTTTGCTTCTTTGAATGCCAGCTGATTAAATATGATCCAAGAAATTCATAGCATCCTGATGAACTCTTTCTATCACATTTATATCCTGCAAAGTCAGCATCTAAGTAGCCACACAAAGAGAAGTTAGGTTGTTTAGTATACCAAATCCCTAAGTCTTTGGTACCATTGATATATCTAAATATTCTCTTAAATGCAGTAAGTGTGATTCTTTAGGATCAGCTTGAAATCTAGCACACATGCACACACTGGACATGATATCTGGTCTACTAGTTGTGAGGTAGAGTAATAATCCAATTATACCTCTGTACTCTTTCACGTTCACCCTCTTACCAGATTCATCTTGTCTAAAGACAATTTAGAACTCATGGGGTCATGATCTCTTTTGATTGAGACATATTATACTTGTTTACCAAATCTCTTTTGTACTTGCTTTGATGTGGGAATATGCCTTTCTTCATCTGATGAATTTGAAGTCCGAGAAAGAAATTCAATTCTCCCAACAAGCTCACTTCGAATTCCCTGCTCATAAGACTATAGAATTCCTTGCAAAGAAGATCATTAGTAGCTCCAAAAAAAATGTCATCAACATAAATTTGAACTACTAGTATGTCTTTCTCATGAGTCTTTATGAAAGGGGTCTTATCTACTAATCCTCTTTTGAAATCATTTTCAAGTAGAAACTTTGAAAATCTTTCATACCAAGCCCTTGGAGGTTGTTTCAAACCATAGAAAGCCTTGTCAAGTTTGTAAACATGATCAGGAAACTTTTCATTTTTAAAACCTGGAGGTTGATCAACATAAAATTCTTCTTGCAAACAGCAATTTAAAAATGTGGACTTCACATCGATTTGAAAGAGTTTCATGTTCTTGTGAGATGCAAATGCAAGTATAATTCTAATTGCTTCTAACCTGGCAACGTAAGTAAAAGTTTCTTCATAGTCAATACATTCCTCTTGATTTTAGCCTTGAGCTACCAATCAAGCTTTCTTCCTGATTACCTTTCGATTCTCATCTAACATGTTTCTGAATACCAATCCGGTGCCAATGACAAACAAATTTATTGGTGGAGGAACTATATTCAAAACCTTATTCCTTTCAAACTCATTGATTTCACTTTGCGTTGCCATAATCCAGTCTGCTTCTTGTAATGCTTCCTTCACATTTTAAGGTTCTACACGAAAAATAAAATCATTAAAACCACAAAGATTCTTCAACTGTGATCTAGTTTGAGTACCTGTGGTTGGATCAGAATTAATGTTATCAGCAGGATGAGATGAGAGATATTTAAATATCTTCCTTAGTGTCTAAGGTTCAGGCCCTCCAATCTGTTTTTCAAGTCTCTGAGAACTTGGAGTAGTAGCTTATTCTGTTGTCTTCTTTCGAGATTATGTTTCAAGGCTTTGAACCATATTTTCAAGGCCTTGAAAATGCCTACTTTGTTCATGTGATATTACCTTGGATCCTTTTGAGGATTCTTCGTTAGTATCTGTATCATGCTTGTTTAGATTAAGATCTGCAAAACCTTCACTCCAAGAACCATCATAGCTTTCATCAAATATAACATGAATGCTTTCTTCAACAAACCTGGTTCTCTTATTGTAAACTCTATAGGCTTTGCTTGTCTGTGAATAACCAAAAAGAATACCTAAATCACTTCTTGCATCAAACTTACCAAGATTGTCCTTACCATTATTGTGGACAAAACAAGTACAACCAAATGGTTTGAAGTAATAGATATTTGGCTTTCTTCCTTTTAACAGCTTATAAGGAGTCTTCTTCAGAATAGGTTTGATCGAGCTCCTGTTAAGAATATATTTTGTGTATTCACAGCTTCTGCCCAATAATACTTTCGCAATCTATTTTCCGGAAGTATTATTCTTGACATGTCTTCAAGTGTCCTGTTCTTTCTTTAAACAACTCCATTCTGTCAAGGATTTCTAAGAGAAAAAAATTTGTGAGAGATGCCATGCTCAAAAAAGAATACATCAAACTCAACTTGATCAAACTCTCTACCATGATCACTTCTGATTGAAGCAATAGGTAGATTTTTCAAGGTTTGAAGTTCTCTGCAAAGCTTTGAAAACTCAGTGAGAGCTTCAAATTTTTCTCTAAGAAACATAACCCAAGTATATCTAGAGAAAACATCTACAATAACAAGAATGTACTTCTTACCCTTTAGATTTGGAGTTTTCATAGGACCATAGAGATCCATATGCATAAATTCATTGGGTCTAGTAGTACTTACAAAGTTCTTTTGTTTGAATGAGCTTCTAGTATGCTTGCCTTGTGCTCATGCCTTGCATACTTCTTCATCTTTGAACTTGATAGAGGAAAGACCTCTTACTAATTTTTTGTCAACTATCTTGTTCAAGGTATGCAAGCTAATGTGTCCCAACTTTCTGTGCCAAAGATTTGAATCTTATTTCAAGGCCTTGAGACACTTCAAGTTTTCTCTTGCAACTTTATTAGTTTGAAAAGTTTAGACATTTGACCTAGAGGCAGTGAGGATGCAATTGCAAGATTTCTCATTTGTCAAAGATAACTTTGTTACAATTATCAGAAACCTAAGATACACTAAGCAAGTTAATTTCAAACCATCAACTAGATATACATCAGAAATGGAATTTTCAGAATCTGTACCAACTTTACGAATACCAAGAATGTTGCATTTGCCTTTTTCACCATGTGTAATTGATCATTCAGATTACTCGCTTAATTCTGAGAACGATCTCTTTCCACTCATATGTCATGAGAAACCACTGTCCATAATCCATTTATGTTCTTTCGTCTTGGTGAAAACCTACAAACACCATTCACTGCCTTACCTAGCTGTTAGACCAAGTGTGGAATTTATATTCATATTCAGGGCCAACCATATTGGGTGATCTAACCCCTTTAGGAACCCAAATCTGTCTAATTTTTCCTTTAAGTTGAAAAGAAAAAGTATTCCTCATTATGTGAGGGTCTATTCTTATAAATGGACAAGTCATCCTAACATGACCAATCTTATTGCAGTAATGACATTTAGGAGAAGTTCTGCTTCCAGCAGTCACAAATTAGGTATTGTTCCTTTTGGGAAAATTTGAATTGAATCCAATACAAATTTTGTGAACAGAATTTAAGCTACCTCCAAGAATCAAATTCAAGTTGTCTTCTGAGCCTGAAAGTCTTCTTTTGACTGATTCAGATTCTTGAAGTTTCTTAGTTAGAGTAGTATTTTTTTATCGAATTCAACAACTTGATGTCTTAGATTAACAATATTGTCACTCAAAAGAGAGTGCTCATTGACTACTTCCTTTACTTGTGTTTTTAAAGCTTTGAAACTGGTTTTCAAGGCCGTGAATTCACTGTCAGTTTTCTTCTGAGAAATTTCAAGGTTCTGATTTAGGCAAAGAAGATGCAAGTTTTCTTTTGCTTGCTCATGAACTTTTTATTTCAAAACTCTAATCTCTTTCAGATAGTCCTGTTTATTTAAAAGCATTGTTCTAAGATAATCAGAGAGGGCTTTTGTTGGTTTTGAGATTAAGCAGTAATGTTCTTCTCAGAACTTTCATCATTCTTTTCCATAAAGCATAGGTTGGTATGTTCTTCTTCAGATTCAGAGTCACTTGAAGTTTCTGAATCACTCCAGGAAGCTATCATAGCTTTCTTTCTTCTATCATGATCTTTCTTCTAAAAATTCGTGCTCTTTTTGTGTGGACTGTCTCTGATCAAGTGTCATGCATCACCACACTTAAAGCAATTCATGACTTTAGGGTTATTAACATGTGAGATGAGTTACCTTTGTAGTCTTTGCTACTGGACGATCTATGTCTACCTCTGCTGAAGTCCTAGTTTCCAAAGATCTTCTTCATTTTAAGAATTCTTGTCAAGGCTTTGGAAATAAAATCAAATGATCTTCATCATCATCTTCTGTTTCAAGGCTTTGAGATAGTTCAATCTCCTTTTCCTTGGGAGCTAGGTTCTTGACACCTTCTTGTAATTCTCCATCAGCTTCATTCATGGATATTTCATGTGTAAGGAGCTTCCCTTGTAGGTCATCAAGTTTAAGTAATGAGAGATCTTGAGCTTCCTCAATAGGAGTAGTCTTTGGTTCCCATTTCGCCTATGGAAGACTTCTAAGAATCTTTCTAACCTTTTCTTCATTGGAAATATGTTTTCCCAATGAATCAAGATTGTTGACAATGTCAATGAATCTTTTGAACATGTCTCTGATTGACTCATCGCCATTCATCTTGAATAGCACATATTGCGTGAGATATATCTTGATCTTGGTTTACTTGACTTCAAAGGTCACCACATACTTATCCCATATCTCCTTGGTAGTCTTGAAACCTGAGTTTTTGTTAAACTCATCTGCACTCCAATTACAATATAAGAGATTCATAGCTTCATAATTTTTGGAAGATTGTTCTAACTCAGAAGAGGAGAGAGCGTCTTCAGATTTGGAAGTTCTAATCCCATGTTTCTTTGTGTAGAAAGTGTGAGAACCATTATGAATGATAGTCCAGAGTTTCATGTCTTGATCAATGATGAACATTTTCATCTATGCTTTGCAGTGGACAAAATTTTCTCCATAGAAGATAGGAGGTATGTTAGCAACTATTCCCTGAGAAAAACCACCATCACCTACAGTAATCATAACCACAAGATGGTTAAATCTATGTAGTGATACAAGCTATGATACCAATTGAAGGGGTGTACAGTATGTAGAAATACATGATCAATACTATCAAAGGGGGGAAGGGTTGAATAGAGTATGCCAACTTTTGCTAAACTTGCAAGAATAGTGGTTTCATGAGATTAGTAAAGAAATTCAAGGCCTTGAAATGAGTTTCAAGCACTTGAAATGAAATAATTATAGTATAAAAAGATAAGACTATTTCAAGGCCTGGAAAGTTCCAAACCCTTGAAATGAAACTGTTTTGAATGCTGCAAAAGACTAAGTATAGAGCTGAAAAGTAAATGCAAGAGACACAAGATTTATAAAGTTCAGTCCACTTGGACCTACGTCTCTATCCCGAGAATCTTCTCCGTGCATGATTTTCAAATCAATTCTTATTAATCAACAGCTAAGCCGTAGATCTCAAGCACAGAGAGATGCCTTACTTTGTTAAAGCTCGAGGTTCTCACTAACCTATCTAGTTCCTACTGTAGCTATCTGACTAACTAAGAATTCTCTATTGTTAACCTTGAACAACCATTGAGAATAATTATTATAATTATTATCAAAATGATATAAAAATGAAGTTCCCAAAAGAAGAACATTAGAACTGAATCTGCAGTGAGTATGATGTGTTCTTCAGATGCTTGGATTGAGAGAAATAAATCTGCTTCTTGGTTGTTTGTCAATCCTTGAGTGATTTTGAGAGTATTTTCCAATTTTCCCGTTGCATAGCTTCAGCTTTCCCTCTTCTATAGAGCAATTTGAAATGCAGATCTTGAGGATATTCTCATAACAAACTTCCCTATTTTGTAGCTTCAGCTTTGACTTATCTAACAGCTTCTCCAACGGATAGTTGATTAGTATCTTCAAATATACTAATATGATATTGTGTAAAAATCATTTGGAAAACTTCCAAACACAGCAGGATTGATTACAGAATCAAATCAACACCGAGTTTCTCTTCCTGCAAAACTTATGTTAGGAAATAAATCCTGTAAAATAGGAAACAAAATTTCCCTGCAAAACTAAGTCAAATTGATGGTTTCGATACTGTAAAATGCATCAAACTAATATTTCTTTCATCATCAAGTATCAACTAATCAAGCACAAGGGTTTAGGAGTTGGATCAAGATTAGAAACTCCCCCTAAGTTCATGCATATAAAGCATAGCAAGTTCAAGGCTTTGAAAGCTGTTTCAAGGCCTTGAAATAGACTAGCTATTTCAATTCTTGAAACTGAATTGAACTCACACAATAGTTTTTGAAATTAATAATGTGGTGTCGTGACAAAGCAGTAGTTCTTTTTAGAATGTTGTTTCCAGGCAGATTCATGTATGGCGTGTTCCCGTTCTTCAATCCTTCAACCCCGCCCATGATTTTAAATGTGTACTTAAGAAGTTTTTCTAAAGATGGCAAAATTCTTCTTGCATTAGCTCGCCCCTTTCTTGACTCACGTGTTTGAGGACTTAGTCAGACAGGCGAGCCCAGACATGAACAAGCACTCTCACTCGTCTGGCTCACTTTCAGGACTAGCGAAGTTTCTTATCTAGAGAATCTTCCCTCATCTTGCGAGTGATCAAGACAAGTTAGAGTGCTCGTCCCTTTTTGGTATCACTCGTCCATCTATGTTCAAAGACGAGTGAGTCCAGAAAGAAACCAGCAAGTTCATTCGTCCCAGTCTGTAATAAATCGTCTGGGAACTTACCCATACGTGTGAGTCCAGACGAAGACGAGTGCCCTAATGATTAATATGGTTACTAAAAAAATAAACTTAAGTTAGTTTGGTATCATGACTAGTGAGTTCTTTTGACATGCAGAAGTTGTAAAAAATAGCATCCCTTGCTATTTGGAACGGTGATTAGGAGGTTATCGAAGAAGGCGTATGTATTCAGGTGAGAGACTGAAGCTGGGACTTTTCAAGACAACAAAAGGCGTTACCTTAGATTTTTCAGAAACAGTGGTCTCAATCATCGGTCTACCCAGTAGATCGTCTTAGATTATAATAACACGGTAGTAAATGCAGACTTGTACCTGCAAATATCCTTAGTTGATAACAAACAAATCAATATTCTTTTATCTATGACCTTCATCATCAACTGTTACAATGCCTGTTACATTGGAGAATGTGGTGTATGAACTCAACAAAGATTGCCAAAATCCATTTCATGAACATAACAATTTGACTCCAATGAATACCACCCTGCATTCGAAGAAGAATACTTTTCCGATGTCCAGATCATCCGCGAGGATTATGTGGAAGATGTACATTGTCCCTTGGTCGTGGAAGAAGGAGATAATTACATGGATCTCAATTCACCCGACATGGATTACGATAACTCCCCAAGTTATTAGATGGGAACACTCAGACTACCAAGATTCCCCGCAAACAAAGGCGCTTATTCCCTTCGAAACTAGGCTACAACGATTATTTATGTCATATAAAAGAGTAAATTCAATGATATGGCAAGAAATAGGACGTACTAAAGATGGCTTCCAAAGGAATCCACCGGATTCTTTAGCCTGGAAGTCATTTGATGAATAATAAACTGAAGTGGCTAATGATCTTTACAATGTCATATTGGGGTTGGCATCAGATGGATTTAAGCCATTTTAGGAAAATGTCCATTGCGCATAGTACATGTCCGGTATTGTTTACGCAATTTAACTCAGAGTCTTGGATCTGGACAGGGCAAGCTGATATGCTTTTGTAGATCCTTATTGATAGACCTAGGGTGCCCGGAAATAATATATATGTTTACTTATAAACCAAAATAGATGATTTGAATTATTTATGGAATAAATGAGTACACATTTGATGCAGCAAGTGGTGAAATTTTAACATTACGTGCATTTCTTATGTGGACCGTAAACTACTTTCCAGCTTAGGCAAATTTGTTAGGATGGAGTACGAGAGGAGAATTAGCATGTTCTCCAATAAACACTCAATATCGTATGGGGTAATCGAAGTTTCTTTCCATCTGAGCGAAGGATCCGTAAAGATAAAAGTTTTGATGGTAGAGTAGATTACAGAGAGGCCCCATCACTACTATTTGGAGACAAAAATTTCAGACAAGTAGAGCATATTGAGAAAATATATGGAGAGGGAGGGCTAGATGGAGATTTGGTGATTAACCAAAAGAGAAGCAGGGATGATGTTGTGGCTGCAGAATGTTAACCCATATATAATTGGAAAAAGCATAGTATTTTCATAGAATTGCCTAATTGGAAGGAAAATCTAATAAGCCAAAATCGCGAAGTTATGCATATAGAGAAAAATGTGTGTGATAGTATTCTCAACACCATACTCGATGTTGGAAAAAATAAGTAAAGAAAATTGAGTTTACCTCTTGAGCAGGAGGAAATGCATATACGAGGGTCACGTCATCAACAAAAGTTAGGTCGCGGCAAAGTCTTGTTACCTCCTACAGCATTCACAATGACCAAAAGTGTGAAAGAAATATTTTTTAGTATGTTGAAAGATGTTAAACTACATGATAGTTATTCATCAAACATATTTCCTGGCGTGTATTCATGAAAGACTGGACTCTCATCGGTTTAAAGAGTCACGATTCCACTATTCTTATAAAGCATTTATTGCCCACTGACGTGAGAAAGACACTTCCAGAGAATGTTGTCCAGCTACTGATTGGATTGGGCTCTTTCTTCAGAATTTTATGTTCAGAGTCACTTGATCTAGCAAGTTTACTTCAGTTATAGCATAAAGTTACACTGACTCTCTGTCATATGGAGAAAAATTTTCTGCCATCCTTTATAGAAATCATGTTACATCTCCCTATGCGATAATTGCTAGTCCTGTAACATACTAGTGGATGTACCATGTTGAACGGTATACGAACTAATTTAACATAATGTGAATTCAATCTAAACGGTATTATTTATATAATCTATACCATGACCCAATTGTACTGCAGGTATTTTCTCACTCTAAGTAAAATGTATGCAATCCGTAGTAGAGGAATACCTACTTGAATAATGCTTAACATTTCGTTCAAGATATTTGGATCATGATTTTCAAACAAAGATTAGACATCTGAGTCGTAATGATGGCAGTGAATTAGGTCATGCTTTGGGTTGCAGGGAGGAGTGTGCATCTAGATCAAATCGCGTTGGAACAAGCGCATAGATACTTGTTAGGGAATTCATAATAAATTGACCCTTACCAAGTGTAAGTCTTGCGTTCTAAGTCTAACATGAAGGTTTCCACAAATATTTCCTAGAAATTTAAAAAAAAATCATGTCCCAAACTACAACGAACAAAAATCTAGTCTCAAAAGGTAAAACCCTCGATTATCAGGATGGGAGTTGTCTAAATTACACAATGAAATTTTCTCAAACCGGCTAAGAGGTCATGTAAGTTAGACATCTAACGTTAATGGAATTAAAATTTTCAATAATTGCGATGATATTTTCTTTTAGCTTTTGATATATGTAGGTGCAAAACTTAGGCGAGAATCACTCTCTGAAAAAGTGAAAACTCATTCAAAAGGACTTTCGAAATGGCCAGGTTGCTATTCTGGATAGGTGATAAATTACTTCAAATTTCACACCAAAAGACATGAACTGAGGAGGAAGACTCAAAATAGTGGGGTTTCGGTTAGTGCGTCAACTGATAGCTACACTACCCGAGCCGACAGGAGACCAGCTACTGGTGATGTACTGTACTACGGTGTTTTGAAGTATATTATTGAGTTTCGATCTACGGATGGTAAGATTTTTTCTTTTTTCAAGTGTCTGGGTGCACAATCATTACAGTATGGAAGAGGACAATTTTAAATTCACATAGGTTAATGTTAAGCATTTGCTGTATAGGATAACACTGTGTCAGCTAAACCATTTGTCCTTGCATCGCAACTAAAAAATTTTGTATGTGAAGGATCCAATTGATACAGATTGAAGTGTTGTTGTTACAATGGTTCATAGAGACAATTCGATTTGCCAACGACATGTGCACAAGCAGAGGCATACTATGATCAGCAGATAGCAAAATATGGTCCAGATGACAATGAGTGTGTTGGAAAAGATTTGGATGTAGTTGAAGTGTTCTGGTTGTCAATCCAGAAGACATCCGTGGTAATCGAAATGACATCCCCCGTCATGATGGCGGAAGCGAAGATGTTTTTCGAGATGATGCTAACTCGTACAAGGACGACGATGGTGATACAAACAACGATGATGACGATTTTTACTATGATATCAATTATGATTAGTTTCAACTTAGTGTTAGATATATCATAGGTTTACTAGTGGGCATTTATAGTTTTTATGGGTGTCAGTAATCGCCTTAATTTAATAAAACATAATGACCGTTTCGTGATATTACTAGATTTTTTGGGTCGTGACATTTCTGGATTTCTGTTTGTGTCTCTATCTCATCATCTCGGAATTGGAAAATTATTTTTTAGTAAGTGAACATAAGTTTCACTCTTTGATTGAGTGCGTACGAATTTTCATGGACAATTTAGGAAATCGTATTATGTGATTTATTAAGTATTTCTTTATTATAATGCAGCATACCATGGTGGTGAAGAAGCCAAAACAGGAAACATGCTCGCGCTATGTGTGATATCTTAGAAGATTATTTCAGTAGCCCTGATCTACACACCAACGCACCATTGCATCCTCACACTCCATCAACACCCGAGGTTCACCACAAGACTCCTCGCAATGCATCACCTCTGTAACACCCCCAAATTTTCATTACTGAAATTCCGGGCGTGCCCTTCTCATGGAGAATTAACCACCATGATCAGGAGAAAGGATCTTTGCTTCGGATTCACAAAACACACTTTATTACATAAAAAGTTCACAAGCCTTGTTCAGAGTTATTACAAACCATTATATTACAAACAGCGGAATAATGAAATTACTACTTATTCAAGCGATGTGATACTTCCACTAGTATGCGACGTCCCCCTCCCCAACGTAGGCCTCTCCTGTGGTGGTTTTACAAAACAAGGACACCACAGTAAAAGTCAGTAAAAACTGAATGAGAACGCATCACAACGCGTAAATCAGAGTGAGGCACATGTAAGTATTAAAATAAGTTATGACATGTTCGTTGATTCCAAAAACCAGTTTAGTTCTTTAATCGGGGAGATCCAGTACCAATAATCATATCCAGTGTGAACGGCGAAATAATCCGCTCGTCCGAACCAATCTCACCTCAGCATCTAGACCTTAAGTGTCGACACCCCCTACGAGGGAAACTGTTGTCCCAAGAGAGTAGTACTAGAGCCTTACCCTGTGCTAATGCGCCCCAGGGGAAACCATAGAGCCACCTTCGACTCAAGTCCCAAGCTTTGCTTGGTCAAACCATATCAAGTCCCAAGCTTTGCTTGGTCAATCCATATCAAGTCCCAAGCTTTGCTTGGTCAATCCATATCAAGTCCCCGAGAGTTCATGTTTCCACTTTACGTGATTAGTAGCTTAAACATTCTGAAAAGTCTCATTATTATCATTTCTAAAATATCATCAAGTAGTGGAAATCACTTCTTCTCGAGTGATAAGTTCTCAAAATATTGAATTCCAACATGTGAAAGTAAGGAGTTCAATTAACTCAATGACATGTTTAGCAAACACAAGTATTGAGTAAGCATAAGAAATGCGTTCAAAACATTTAAAGCTCAAGTCAAGGCAAATAGAGACATTATAGTTAAACACGCGTTTTGAAGAGTAAGGGTTGAGCCTACGAACTCACCTACAAGTTCCGACGGTAGTTTAGATGTAGCCGACGTAGCCTTCGTCTATGAACTCGGTGTCTACAAATAAGGATAAATCCTAATTAATAATTAATCGCTTAATATGCAAGTGTCCTATATGTCAAGCGGGTTGATTCTAGTTAATTACTCGGTGATGACCTAGTCGAATTTTAAGGATGTCCCTTAATCAAGTACTAAGATATTGTTTATTTGTCAAAACGACTAACCAAAATTTATTTATAAAAACACTATATTAATTTATCAAATCTAATATTAACTAATATTAATATTAATTTACTAATCTTCATCCTACTCACAATGATATTTATTTACTAACTACTAATCATTATTTACTACACTAACATAAAATTAATACTTAGGTATTTATAATGTAGGATAGCTAGAAATGTAGTTGTACACTTACCTCCCCCTAGACTTGTCTAATTCTCAAAAACATGAGTTGTTGCTAGTTCTAGAAAATACATTTATAACCCCCATTTGAATAATAATTGTTATATGCATTTCTAACGTTCCGTTTTCAACTAGTTCAACATGAATGACTTCCGGGAGGTGTGAGAGTACGAATATGCAAGAACATGTAAAATGCGACGCGGGAAAATGAAGTTATACCGAGTTTCCGATGAAATGAGCGGTGGCCTAGCGCGGGCTGTTTGAACCTCTTCGGCTTTCGAGAATGGTGTTAAGGAAGTCCTTGGAGTGTCACGGAGTGGACGGTAGCAGCCGTGTCCCAAGTGGTGGTCGTTGGCGGAGTTGGTGATGAAGGTAGCTACTTGACGTTGCAAGTGTAGTTCAAGTTGGGCAACGATTCGGGATCCGTTTTGGCCTCTTTTGAACGTGGTTAAAGAATGAAAGTTATAGATAACAAGTAGAGGGATATGTAGGAGGAAACGGAGGTCTTTTTGGAGCTAAAATGGAAGAGAACAAGAAAGAACAACACCGCTGCCCACTGGTGCTGTTCGGCTAAAGCAGTTTCAGTGCGGGGTGAATTCGGGCTCTGTTTTGACTCCGTTTGGTCGGGGCCAAAGAACGAAAGTTGTAGAGGACAAGTAGAGGAAGTTGTGGTTAAAATTTGGGCCAATTCCGAGTTGTAACGAAGGAGATACAGCAAGAACAAGCCGCTGTCCAGCAGCCGCTGTTACTGTTGCGGGTTGCTGCTTGTTGCGGCTGTTGGGGCTGCTTCGGGTGGTTGTTTTGGCCAGTTCTTTGCTGCTAAAAGATGCTATGAATATCAGGGAGTGAGTGTGTGACTTGAGGGGTGGTGGGTATGGTTCTCGTGTTGGTTTGAGATGAGAGAGAGAGAGCTTGAGTTGGTGGTTATGGAGTTTTCCGGCGATGAACTATGGTGGTGTTGGTTGTGGTGGAGATGGCAAGGATGATGAACTGATTATGAAAGTGAGAGGGGTTGTAGCTATGTTGGTGTGGTGAAATGGAGCTACGGGAGGTTCCTATTTATAGAGGGCAAAGAAGAAGTATGAAGAAGATAAAGAAGTAGAAGAAATGATGAAGAAGATAGAAGAATAGTGTTATTTTTGTTTCATCAGACGGCATGATCCAAATTTTACGGAAATGATTGCCGTCTCTATATGTGATTGTGGCTGAAATTTTGTGACGAAGATAACATTCCGGATTTCTTAGAAAATAATCGGGTGTGATATTATCGGTATGTCGTGATAAAAGTCACCACGTAGTATATGTGACACTATAGTGATGTACACACTATTAAATATAAGTGTGATATATATGTATATATACGTGTCTATGTGGTATATACTCTATTCTAATTTTATTATGACATAGTCACCTAACAATGGTACCACAAAATATTAAATATAGATGTCAGTTTATACTCAATATTGCTATAAACATACATATTTGTTCCTAAAATATATATTTAAATTTCGGGTTGTTTCATCCTTCCCTCCTTAAGATCAAGCTTCGTCCTCGAAGCGCAAAAGTAATATCTCATGACTGTACTATGCAAAGTGCGTAATCTCATGTATTAACAATGTAGCGAGTAAAATATGATGAGTAAAAGTGTAACTAAAAGTGTGAAGGTCTCCTCCCCCTTAAAGGAGTGACGTCCTCGTCACTCGAGTTTATACCTGTTCAAACAAGTGGGGATATCGTTGTTTCATGTCAGCTTCAGCTTCCCATGTGACGTTCTCCGTCAGGTGACTGTTCCATAACACTTTGACCAACGTGGTTGACGTGGTACGAGTCTTTCTAGTCTTGGTGTCTAGGATTTTGACAGGGTGTTCTTCGTCCGTAGGAATAGGGTCCAATTCTAAGGGTTCGGGGTCTAAGATATGTGATGGGTCTGGAATGTACCTCTTAAGTTGAGACACGTGAAAGACGTTATGGACTCGACCCAGATTAGAAGGAAGATATAAACGGTAGGCTACTTCTCCTATCTTGTCCTGGACTTCGTAGGGACCGATGAACTTGGGACTGAGTTTTCCCTTCTGATTGAAACGAGAAACTCCCTTGGTTGGTGATACCTTCAGGAACACTTTGTCTCCAACCTTGAACTCCACGGGTCTTCGTTTCTGGTCTGCATAAGACTTCTGTCGATCCTGGGCCGCTTTCATCCGTTGCTGAATGATTCTGACCTGACTCATCATTTCCTCAATCATTTGTGGTCCCAAAACTAGTGTCTCACTGATGTCATTCCAGCACAAGGGTGTCCTACATTTCCTTCCATATAGTGCCTCATAGGGTGCCATCCCTATACTTGCGTGGTAACTATTGTTGTACGAGAACTCTATCAATGGTAACCGGTCTACCCAAGAACCTTGGAAGTCCATGACACATGCTCGCAACATATCCTCCAGTGTTTGTATGGTTCGTTCTGTCTGTCCATCAGTAGCCGGGTGGAAAGCGGTGCTGAACTTCAGCTGAGTGCCTAAGGCTTTCTGTAATGCTTGCCAGAAATGTGAGAGAAAGTTTGGGTCTCGGTCAGACACGATGTCCTTTGGTACACCATGGTATCTAACGATATTCTTGATGTACGCGTCTGCTCGTTGCTCCATATCCCAAGTGTCCTTCATTGGGATGAATCTTGCAGTCTTTGTCAATCGGTCAACTACAACCCAAATCTGATTTAAACCATTCTTTGTCACTGGCAAAGCAGTCACAAAGTCCATAGATATGGAATCCCATTTCCACATGGGTACTTCCAAAGGTTGCACCAAACCTCCTTTCCTCTTGTGTTCGAACTTCACCTTTTGGCACGTGAGACATCGGGCTACAAATTCTGCAACCTCGTTCTTCATTCTTGGCCACCAGAACTGCTTCTTCAAGTCCTTATACAACTTATCTCCTCCTGGATGTATGGAGTATGGCGTGTTGTGTGCTTCTCTCATCAACCGTTCCTTGACCTCCTTACACTTTTGGGGCACACACCACCTCTCCTTGTACCTTATGCTCCCATCGTCGTGTATTCGGAAGTCCTTGGTTGCACCATCCTCGATTTTCTTCCTGATTCTTTCAAGTTTCACGTCTCCAGGTTGTCCCTTTCTGATCTCCTCAAAGATGTCTAGTGTGGCTACCAAATTATATAGCACGTCTTCCCTTGCCTCCTGCTGACGGAATTCAATCCCCAATTTCTGAATATCAGCTCGCAACTCCTTTGGTAAACTCCTCAAAGCATTGATGGTATGGCTTGTCTTCCGGCTTAATGCGTCGGCGACTACATTTGCCTTACCTTCATGGTATTGGATTTGAAGATCGTAGTCCTTGATCAAATCCAACCATCTTCTTTGCCTCATGTTCAATCCTTTTGGGTGAACAAATACTTAAGGCTTTTGTGGTCGGTGAAAATCTTACAGGTTGCACCATAAAGGTGGTGTCTCCAAATTTTCAAGGCGTGGACAATTGCGGCTAGCTCTAGGTCATGAGTTGGGTAATTCTCCTCATAGGATTTTAGCTGTCGTGAAGCATATGCAATCACCTTCCCATCTTGCATTAGCACACATCCTAACCCGTGCTTCGAAGCATCACTATAGACCTCAAACTCCCTCGACTCAGATGGTAGGGTCAGAATAGGTGCCGTAGTAAGATTTTCCTTCAGGGTTTGGAAGGCTTCCTCACATTTCTCATCCCAATGGTATTTTGTGGTTTTCTTCATTAGATTGGTCAATGGTCTGGCTATTTTGGAAAAATCCTTCACGAATCTTCGGTAATAACCTGCTAGTCCCAAGAAACTACGGATATCTGTTGCACTCTTGGGTCTTGGCCAGTCCCTAACCGCGGTTATCTTTCCTGGGTCTACGGAAATTCCCTCCTTAGATATTATGTGTCCCAAGAAAGGTACCCTATCTAGCCAAAATTCACACTTGGAAAACTTAGCATACAACTGTTCTTGCCTCAGGGTTTGCAAAACAGCTCTAAGGTGTTCTTCGTGTTCTCCTTTTCCCTTAGAGTAAACCAAAATATCATCAATGAATACTACCACAAAGCGGTCTAAGTAAGGTTTCATTACCCGGTTCATCACGTCCATGAATACAGCAAGTGCATTGGTTAGACCAAAAGGCATAACAGTGAACTCATAATGCCCATACCTGGTCCTAAAGGCAGTCTTAGGGATGTCTTTCTCGGCTACCCTTAACTGGTGATAACCTGATCTTAAGTCGATCTTGGAAAAGGTATCGGCTCCTTGTAGCTGGTCAAAGAGGTCATCAATCCTCGGGAGTGGGTATCGATTTTTGACAGTCACATTATTAAGCTCCCTGTAATCAATGCACAGTCTCAAACTACCGTCCTTCTTCTTAACAAACAAGACAGGTGCTCCCCATGGTGAAACACTTGGTTTGATATACCCCTTATCCAACAATTCCCTTAGTTGTTCCTTCAACTCTTCTAGCTCTACTGGTGCCATTCTGTAAGGTGCTTTGCAGATCGGTCCAGTCCCTGGCACAAGGTCAATGGTAAACTCCACGGCTCTTTTAGGTGGCATTCCGGGGATTTCGTCGGGAAATACATCGGGAAACTCATTAACAATTGGGATGTCCTCAAGTTTCATCGTCCCCATACTATCATCTCGGACAGAACAGAGATAGGCTTGGTGTCCCTTACTCATGGCTTTGACTACGGAAAGTGCAGACACAATTTTGACATTGGGTTTCTCGGTGATTCCTATGTGAGAGATTCTCTTACCCTTTGGTCCTCTTAGGCTTACCTTTTGGTTACGACAATCAATATGAGCATGGTGCTTTCCTAGCCAGTCCATTCCTAGAATAACATCTAGGTTTTCTAGGTCAAAGAGGATTAGGTCAGTGGGTATCTCACATTCTTGGATGGTTATGACTACTCCCCTAAAGATGGAATCACAGTTTACTACCCGTTTTGCAGGTGTAGCTATAGACACAAGGTTCATATGAGAGGGTTGAAGTCCTAGTTTTCTAGCAAAAGATGACGATATGAAAGAATAGGATGCCCCACTATCAAAGAGTACGTAAGCAGGAGTGTTGTGGACTAAGAATGTACCAGTAACCACGTTTGTCGCAGTGTTTGCTTCCGCCTGGTTCATGGCATAGATTTGTCCGACGCTCCTCTGGTTTCCATTTCCTTGGTTGTTAGTTCCATTTCCAGTAGGTTGCGCATTCCGGTTGTTGCTTCCTGCAGGTGCATTGTAGTTGTTCCCTTGGGGTCTGCCTGCCTGATTGTTGTAGTTCCCACGATTGTTTCCGCCAAATTGGTTATTGTTACGGTTGCCTCCTCCGTATTGGTTGTGGTTGGCTTGGAATTGGTTCCCATTTTGGTAGTTTGGGCGAGGGTTTCCCTGGTTCTGTCTTGGGTATACGTTCCCTCCGAACCTGCCATTCTGGATATCAGCCTTTTTCGCGTTACACTCGAACGCTCGGTGGCCACGCTTCCTACAGTAGAAACA
Organism: Linanthus parryae; assembly: GCA_023055425.1. NCBI lineage: Eukaryota > Viridiplantae > Streptophyta > Magnoliopsida > Ericales > Polemoniaceae > Linanthus > Linanthus parryae. The sequence continues at coordinate 23,927,375 of JALGPY010000011.1, read as the reverse complement.
TTCCACTGTCTTTCCTTCACAATCAACTCCGGGGTGGTCCCTACCACACTGTTTGCAATTGTAGTGACGAGCTCGCCCGTTGATGTCAGTGTGGTGGTTCCCGAAGTTATTGCGATTCATTCCACGGTACCCCTCGATTGTGTTGGCCTTGAACCTCTTGTTAGCATGATTGAGTTCCTTGGAGTTGTTCCCTTCTTCCTCCTTCCTCTTGTTTGCTCGATTCCCTTGCATCTCCTCGATTTCTCCGATGGTAGCTGCTACCTCGTACGCTTCTCTTATGTTCGCACTCCTAGCAGCAACTACGTCCCTCTGGATGCTATAGCGAAGCCCTTTTGTGAAGCGTCTGATCCTCAAGTCCTCCGTGGTTACCAGTGGCCCGGCAAAGCGTGACAGTTCTGTGAACTTGTTGTAGTATTCCGACACTGTCATGTTGCCTTGTTTCAGGGCTAGAAACTCCTCATACTTCTTGTTCTTAACATGGTGGGGATAGAAGCGTTCCCTCAGTGCATCCTGAAATGCTTCCCAGTTAAGGTTCCCATTGGCCTGCAATGCGTCCTTGTTGACAGTCCACCAGTTATCGGCCTCGTCATGGAGGTAGAATGCTGTCACATTCACCTTTTGGTCGGGTGGGCAACCGACAGAGATCAGAATTTTATCCATTTTACGAATCCAATTCTCAAGGATCACTGGGTCCTCTTGCCCAAGGTAGAAGTCAGGGTGTCTCTCGTCAACTCTCTTAGCCCAGTTTGTCCCGACATGTTCCATTTGATCCCTTTGTTCCCTTCGCGTAATGAGTTCGGTAACGTTGATGAGTAGTTCCTCCATTTGGGCGCTCCTCCTTGCTGCCGACATTTTTGCGTTCCTACTATAATAACGCAGTTAGATTAGTCCACTCAAGGAAGGCTAATGGCGATATACGTCTAACAGTGATAATTAAGGGTTACAGTCGCCACATCGTCAAAGAAGTTCCGTATGTGTTTCCTGGGGTGCAGTCAATCTAGGTCGGTGGTCAGACATTCTTAGTCGAGAAGTTTCAGTGGTGTTGAATTAAGGAGACAAGCTTTCAATGCACTATTCTTAGTTCGCGGGTATTGTCCCCTCAACAGTTCTAATCATCGCCTATATTAGACTTTTTTTTTCCGGGTAAATGTATCACACTCTTCCTTGAACTCATTCTCTAAGTCACTACAATCCATTAGTCGTTTCCATGTCCGAGTCTCCTACAAAGACTCCTCCTCCTTCTCCGTCCTCATGGTCCTTGGCTCCCCCAAGCCCCCCGGTGTCTGTACCCGAGCCTGAACCTGGGCTTATAATTTCGGAGCCAGAAGTTACTCCCGGTGTTCCATCTTTCCATCAAGATTCATCGGGTCCTTATCCTTGGCTTTGCGGTGTCCCAGTGCTGTCGTCAACCCCTCTTTCGGTTATGAGGGCATCTTCAACTCCAGCATCTCGACCAGTGGATCAGTCACGCCCTCTTGCTCGCGCATGCTCGATCCTTATCTCAGAGGAGATTCACCGTCACCTAGGGAATTTGGGGCGACTTCTCGGGTTTCGCAATGATACACAAGTTATTGAGTGGCTTTTCCGGAAAGCTCGTCCTGCTATTCTAGAGTTAGGTCCTCGTAGAAGAGAGACTCCTAATGAAGGGTCACAAAATGCTCGTTCCTAGTCAATCAGTGTAATGGCTGTATTATGGGTTGTACCTTTTGTCTCATGCGTCTCTAAGTGTAATGGTCTTAACTATGTATTTTTCCCATTATTGAGGAAGTAATGAATTATTAGTCATAAAAAGGTTATCCGAAAAAAAAACCTAATTACCCCCTCTCAACGGCTATAACGGTGAAAAGTAAATACACATTTTTTTTTTACCCCAATCTCCAACGGTCAGCCGACACTCCAACGGCTATAAATGGCCAAAAGTCACTTTTACCCTTTGTCATATCCGTGTAACGGCTAGTAGGGAGGTTAGAAACGTAAGTTCGATGCTCTTGAGGTTTCTATAAATAGAAGCTCCATAACATACTACTTTCATACCTCAAACATATTTAGAAATGTCTTCGGAGAGTGTTATGGCTATTATCACACTGATCATAGCCGTGTACGTGATAGTCCTCTTTGCGCGACTCAGCCTCTCCTTCATCAATCAGCCTCTGCTCCCTTTTCTTTTGGTTTGGTTTTTTGGGTTCATCCTTATGTTGGTTGTGTACCATAGGGAAAAGCAGGAAACAGCCATGTATGAAAGGATGAAGTACCAGTGATGTAACTATTTCCTACATTTTCTCCCTTATGAATAAAAGTCTTTTTTTTTCTTGTCTTTGCAATGATCCAACAAAATTTAGATAGGAAAGTCTTGAATCACAAGATTATCAAAACTACACATTACGAGTTCAAACAGTATGAACACATAAAGAGATCATATATATCACAATATATACTTGAAGATATGCCTCCAATCGTAAGAGCAAGCGCATGCTTCTCACAATAACCCCTTTACCCCCGACTTTACTTGTTTTAATTCAAGTTTTATCTTGCCCTAGTCCATTTTTGAAAAAATTTGAGTTTCATTTTCGGAAATCGATTTCCACTTTAATTAGGGTGCATTAAAATTTGAATCCGAAGATGCTCTGATACCAACTGTAACACCCCCAAATTTTCATTACTGAAATTCCGGGCGTGCCCTTCTCATGGAGAATTAACCACCATGATCAGGAGAAAGGATCTTTGCTTCGGATTCACAAAACACACTTTATTACATAAAAAGTTCACAAGCCTTGTTCAGAGTTATTACAAACCATTATATTACAAACAGCGGAATAATGAAATTACTACTTATTCAAGCGATGTGATACTTCCACTAGTATGCGACGTCCCCCTCCCCAACGTAGGCCTCTCCTGTGGTGGTTTTACAAAACAAGGACACCACAGTAAAAGTCAGTAAAAACTGAATGAGAACGCATCACAACGCGTAAATCAGAGTGAGGCACATGTAAGTATTAAAATAAGTTATGACATGTTCGTTGATTCCAAAAACCAGTTTAGTTCTTTAATCGGGGAGATCCAGTACCAATAATCATATCCAGTGTGAACGGCGAAATAATCCGCTCGTCCGAACCAATCTCACCTCAGCATCTAGACCTTAAGTGTCGACACCCCCTACGAGGGAAACTGTTGTCCCAAGAGAGTAGTACTAGAGCCTTACCCTGTGCTAATGCGCCCCAGGGGAAACCATAGAGCCACCTTCGACTCAAGTCCCAAGCTTTGCTTGGTCAAACCATATCAAGTCCCAAGCTTTGCTTGGTCAATCCATATCAAGTCCCAAGCTTTGCTTGGTCAATCCATATCAAGTCCCCGAGAGTTCATGTTTCCACTTTACGTGATTAGTAGCTTAAACATTCTGAAAAGTCTCATTATTATCATTTCTAAAATATCATCAAGTAGTGGAAATCACTTCTTCTCGAGTGATAAGTTCTCAAAATATTGAATTCCAACATGTGAAAGTAAGGAGTTCAATTAACTCAATGACATGTTTAGCAAACACAAGTATTGAGTAAGCATAAGATATGCGTTCAAAACATTTAAAGCTCAAGTCAAGGCAAATAGAGACATTATAGTTAAACACGCGTTTTGAAGAGTAAGGGTTGAGCCTACGAACTCACCTACAAGTTCCGACGGTAGTTTAGATGTAGCCGACGTAGCCTTCGTCTATGAACTCGGTGTCTACAAATAAGGATAAATCCTAATTAATAATTAATCGCTTAATATGCAAGTGTCCTATATGTCAAGCGGGTTGATTCTAGTTAATTACTCGGTGATGACCTAGTCGAATTTTAAGGATGTCCCTTAATCAAGTACTAAGATATTGTTTATTTGTCAAAACGACTAACCAAAATTTATTTATAAAAACACTATATTAATTTATCAAATCTAATATTAACTAATATTAATATTAATTTACTAATCTTCATCCTACTCACAATGATATTTATTTACTAACTACTAATCATTATTTACTACACTAACATAAAATTAATACTTAGGTATTTATAATGTAGGATAGCTAGAAATGTAGTTGTACACTTACCTCCCCCTAGACTTGTCTAATTCTCAAAAACATGAGTTGTTGCTAGTTCTAGAAAATACATTTATAACCCCCATTTGAAGAATAATTGTTATATGCATTTCTAACGTTCCGTTTTCAACTAGTTCAACATGAATGACTTCCGGGAGGTGTGAGAGTACGAATATGCAAGAACATGTAAAATGCGACGCGGGAAAATGAAGTTATACCGAGTTTCCGATGAAATGAGCGGTGGCCTAGCGCGGGCTGTTTGAACCTCTTCGGATTTCGAGAATGGTGTTAAGGAAGTCCTTGGAGTGTCACGGAGTGGACGGTAGCAGCCGTGTCCCAAGTGGTGGTCGTTGGCGGAGTTGGTGATGAAGGTAGCTACTTGACGTTGCAAGTGTAGTTCAAGTTGGGCAACGATTCGGGATCCGTTTTGGCCTCTTTTGAACGTGGTTAAAGAATGAAAGTTATAGATAACAAGTAGAGGGATATGTAGGAGGAAACGGAGGTCTTTTTGGAGCTAAAATGGAAGAGAACAAGAAAGAACAACACCGCTGCCCACTGGTGCTGTTCGGCTAAAGCAGTTTCAGTGCGGGGTGAATTCGGGCTCTGTTTTGACTCCGTTTGGTCGGGGCCAAAGAACGAAAGTTGTAGAGGACAAGTAGAGGAAGTTGTGGTTAAAATTTGGGCCAATTCCGAGTTGTAACGAAGGAGATACAGCAAGAACAAGCCGCTGTCCAGCAGCCGCTGTTACTGTTGCGGGTTGCTGCTTGTTGCGGCTGTTGGGGCTGCTTCGGGTGGTTGTTTTGGCCAGTTCTTTGCTGCTAAAAGATGCTATGAATATCAGGGAGTGAGTGTGTGACTTGAGGGGTGGTGGGTATGGTTCTCGTGTTGGTTTGAGATGAGAGAGAGAGAGCTTGAGTTGGTGGTTATGGAGTTTTCCGGCGATGAACTATGGTGGTGTTGGTTGTGGTGGAGATGGCAAGGATGATGAACTGATTATGAAAGTGAGAGGGGTTGTAGCTATGTTGGTGTGGTGAAATGGAGCTACGGGAGGTTCCTATTTATAGAGGGCAAAGAAGAAGTATGAAGAAGATAAAGAAGTAGAAGAAATGATGAAGAAGATAGAAGAATAGTGTTATTTTTGTTTCATCAGACGGCATGATCCAAATTTTACGGAAATGATTGCCGTCTCTATATGTGATTGTGGCTGAAATTTTGTGACGAAGATAACATTCCGGATTTCTTAGAAAATAATCGGGTGTGATATTATCGGTATGTCGTGATAAAAGTCACCACGTAGTATATGTGACACTATAGTGATGTACACACTATTAAATATAAGTGTGATATATATGTATATATACGTGTCTATGTGGTATATACTCTATTCTAATTTTATTATGACATAGTCACCTAACAATGGTACCACAAAATATTAAATATAGATGTCAGTTTATACTCAATATTGCTATAAACATACATATTTGTTCCTAAAATATATATTTAAATTTCGGGTTGTTTCAACCTCAGTCTAAGCCTCCACCATCTCACATAAGCAATAAAAGACCACAAGAAGGTCGTTCAAGTAAACATGTATCGCTTGGCTTGTTTGAATTTATTTTCTCGTATTTATATTGTGATGTTTCTCATAATTTGTTAACATCTAGGAAGGTATTCTCATTAACTAAATAGAGCAACAATCGTCAAGAAGTCAGGCCCATCTGTAGTGAATTCACCAAGTGTACCACATGTGTCTCACCTTGCACCTATCCATGAGACCCCTTCACCGAATGCACCAACCCCAAAAAGAAGGAGGTTGAGGTAAACTAATAACGTTTGGTTTGTTTGAATTTATTCCACTCTATGTATTATGATGCATCACATTATTTTTTAACAACTACGAGGGTCTACTAAACAATCAAATGATACAAGGATCGTTCCGAGTTCAGGTAAAGTAGCAACGTCTGACGAAGTTCGTCTCAATTTATTTCCTGTTATAAATCTATGTACTTGTCATTTATATTGCTCCAAGTTTTTCCTATTCGAGCCTACTACATTTATCCTAGTTTCTCCTAGTCGAGCCTACTACACCTTTGCTCCTAGTTTTTTGTAGTCGAACCTACTTAAAAGCTCCCATTTTGGACTCGTCGAGCCTACTTTGTTTCTCACAGTTTTTCTTAGTCGAGCCTACAACCCGGACTATGCAATCAATCTTTTCTTCTCCGCTCTATAATCACCCTTCACAATCGATTTGAGCTTCTCCATTGCTGCTATGATGCCTTCTTATAAACGTAGTATTGGCACATTGAGTTTGAGGGGGATGTTAGAGATAAAAATAAATATTAGTAGTTTATCTATAGTTTGGTTATTAGTTATCTATTGGATTTTGACTTATGTTAGGCATCTTGTTATTTTTTCTATATAAACAATTCGATAAAAAAAATTCATGTTAACATGGTATCAGAGCCTCTACGCTCCTGTTAAAGAAAAAACAATGCTTCCACTTTTCTCGCGGGCGGAGCCACCATATTTAGTCGCCCGTTAGACCATGACTTTGTGTCTCTTTGGTACCTTTTTTTCACTATAATCCTTCTTGTGCTTGTTGAGGCTGCTCCTCCTGATTGGACTTTTGCATCGCTGCTTCGTACCTCTTTTTCCACCGTTCTCCCAAGATTCCTTCCATGAGAATCAACAACACAGTGGCCATTACCAACGAGGCCGCATTGATTCATTTTTCTCACACCAAACCTAACATAACAACCTCGAAATCTACCCATCACATTTGAATGAAAAACCGACAAAGCCCCTGAAATTTCACGGTAAACGTAGAAGCGACTTGCCTCCACGCGCCGTCCAAGGATGCGCACGACCACCCCACGCACCAATCGTGTCCACACACAAACATGTTCGTCATTGCGTCCGTCACAGAAGCTCAAGCCCGTCTTCCGTGTGAGAAGCCTCTGTTGTCGTTCATCTTAACCCTACGCTCGACTTTCTTCAAGCAGCTTAGAGGCTTGTTCTCGGCTTCTACGCTTCCTGCCTCGAGACATAATACAAGTGCTCCTACTATTGTGTATTTACTAGTCTAATACCTTCAATTTCCTCCAAAAACCATCGCCTCTTCTCACCACAGCATCATCATAAGTCATTATCGACCAATCGAATCACTTTGTTCTTCTATATTTTAGGTTTTTTCATGCAGATGATGAATCATGCATCTGATTTTGTCAATAATATGGGATAAACCTCAGTTGACCCCTCAACTTGGTGGAGTTACAACACGACCACTGTATAGAGAGGAAGATGATGGATGGATCATACCGTGTACCTGAAACAGATTAGAACCACTAACGAAACAAAAAGATAAGTGAATAAGAGATTATGCAAGCAAGGGTAGGAGTAAGCAAAGTCGATTATCTTAGAGAGAGAGAGAGAGAGAGAGTGTGTGAATGAGGGGTAATGATACTAAAAGATCTGAACCTCTATCAGAGAACAACCCTCCTATATATACTAGTTTTAGGACAACCGTTATGAGAAGTTATATAATCGCACGTGACGGTTATAAAACTTCCTCGCACATGTGCATGATTGACCGTACATATAGGAGGCTATTTCGCGAGTCCCTCAAATAATTGACAAGGGTCGCACGCGGGTATAACCATAGATCGCGGGGGAAGAGCCTTACTCTAGCCTCCAAGCCACTTAAACCCCTTAGCTCCCGTATGGTTCATGTGAAAGGGGGACCATGTATCACAACCCTCATAGTGATGTGCGAGAATACAGGTAATAACTACATGCTTCCTATGTAGTACCAGTAAGCTTCACCATTGGATGCCACATGTATTATAGAAGGAACGACTAGATTTCACTATTAACATTAGCCCTTCTTCCGCGCTAGAGGGTTACACAACAAAGCCAAGCGCGGAAGATACAGGAAGCGCGTGATTCAGATTTTGTAGACACAAAATCAGAGAACCCAAGCCGCCATATACTCATCATGAACTAGTTCTCACAAATTGTGTCAAAGACACGAACATTCATTCTGATGACATGTCAAAAATCCATCTAACCCACTGAAGCACGTTTTAGCGGTTATGAGGAAGTTATTGAAGTATATAAGAATTCTAAAAGACGCCGCCATTTAGTCTCCTTATGTGGTTCATCTTCTTCGAAGTGTTTTTCTTTAGTTACATACTTGTGCTCTCTCAAATTCAAAATCGATCTCCGCTAATTAAGAGAATATTCAACATCTTGCTTCATAGATTTTCAAGGTAATAGTTCCTCTTTTAGTTATAAACATAATTCAAACTTCTTTGAAACCCCAGATCTGCATGTGATTGATCTTCAATCTAGTTATTTATCTATTCTCTGTTCCAGACATAGATTAAGAATGTCACGCTCGAGAAAGGAAATTGCTTATTTAGAAGAACCTTCAAAAGAATTCTAGAAAAAATACCCCTTGTTTGATGGATGTGACTTTTATCATCGTCTGATCAAAACCCAATCTCTTCCAATTCCTCAAGACAAATATTTTCATACTTTGTTCAAAGTTCCAAGTCATGATGAATGGGACCTAGCAGGGAGTGATCAAATTGTCCTTACCGCGATAGAAGCTAGACATCATTCTCATGTATCGATAAAGCATGAATCTTTCATGAATGAAGTAAATCTAATTGATGAATGGACAACTCATGTGTTAACTCGTCATGAAGAAACTCTCAATTTTGCTGGTGTTTTTCATCCTATCGCGCCACCAAAATTTATTCTCTTGTCTAGGATCAAGATATGCTCAATACTTTACAGGTCTAGATGGTGAAAGAAACCCATACCTTTCACTTAGCGTGTAATACCCCGTATTTAAGCTTTTGGTTATTTGGTCATTTTGGAAAAATATTTGACAATTTCAAAAAATTATATTTCAAACATATTCATAACTTCTTCTTAGTGTTAAAGTTTATGGGTGTCATTTGACATTTCGATCATCTAGAACTCTATTTTGAGTTATTTTTTAGTTTCCAAAAGTTGTGTAATACTATATGAAATTGATACGTATATTTGGGACTTCCTTGTACTTGTTTAAAAGAAATAGATTTTTACATTTATATACAAAATATTTTATTTGAAATTATTTGGGAATTTTATAATTTATGAAAATTAATTTTTATGCGTTAGCTAGTAATTAAAAATAAAATTTTTGCCCATCAATTTTTATTAACTTCTATTTATACCCCTCTAGTATATGAAAATTAAGAATTACCCTCAATTTCTAGTATTCGTATGTCAATCCATTTTCTCTTTATTATTCCAGTTTCTACCCCAACTATGTAGTTGGGAGACTTTAAATTGCACCTCAATTCTCTTCCACCCAACCAAGTCAAACATCCATTTTGTATGTACACCCACTACCACCTACCACTTTGTATCTATATTATTTGTGAGATTCCCCAACACTAACACCCCCACTCGATCAACTCCATCACTCCATATTTCTATCACTTCATTTCTTTACAACTTTTCTCCTCATGAACATTCATCCAAGCACTCTCATCTATATTCAATGTTCATTCTCGTTTTTTGGTGTTGGACTCACAAAAACAACACCAAAACTTCATTTCTTAGTTTCCTCATGAAAAACTTGAGTCTAAACTTATTACCACCATGGAGGGGAGTTATTTCATCATTCCACTCAAGGATATAAGGCCAATTTCATTCTTTCATGCACCATCTTCTTATATCTTGGGGTAAAGTTTTCGTCTAGCCTTCAATTCGTGCTTGCATTACTATGTTTAGAATTGATTTATGAAAAATTCATTTTAGATTTCTTCATTTCCAAACTTGATTCTCCATTTTCTTGGCTTGATCATGAGTTTGACACTTGATTGTTCTCTATTTTAAGAAGCTCAAACTAGAACACACATCCACTCTGTAAATTTCTTGGTAATTGCACTTGCATGTCATGAATACTTTGATAATTTGTGTCAAGAGCATGTAAAAATCTTATTTAATATTCAAAATGATGTTATTTGGGTAGAAATCAATTCTTCTTAAGTTGCATGTACTTCTAGAACCATTCTTCTTTATTTTTGAAAAAAATACATGTTTATACAATCTGACTAGTTTATAAAAAACATAGATTATCTCAAAATTTTGTTGATGTGAAATTTTTAAATCTTGCCTATTTTAAATATAGACTCAGAGATGGTCACTTTGATAAAAAAACCAACTCCATAGCCATTTTGCTTAGGTAGATATGCTCATTTTAAGTTGCATGTTTTCTGAAACTCTGTTTCTGGACCATTCTTGGAATTTTGATAAAGACCCCATATTCAGAAACTTTTGGCACCTAATCTTTCTTTTGTTGCAATTAGAAATATTTATAGTCAATTTTGTTGATAATGTGCGTTATTACTATTCTCCAAGCGGTAGTAATACCCTTGCAAACTTCAAAAGCTTCTGCAAAACTCTTCTCTGCATAACAGTGTTTTTTATTTTTGTAACTTGAGTTTTGTAATAGCTATGCATGATTTTCTTTATTTTTATGAAAGTAGACACATGTAGGTTGATCATATATTTATTTCATAATTTTTAAGAGATGTTTTGATATGGTACACATGCCTCTAATGTCAGAGCTACAACTCTGTCCAGAATTGTAGTTTCACCGTTTTTAGAAAACTTGAATTTTCGAAATTCTAAGTGTATTGTTTGATTTATTTTGATACGTGAACATCATTATATGTACATTGTGACGTATAGGACTATGTGGCATGTAGGTTTTCTAGATAGAATATGGTAGGTGGTAGTGGGTGTACATACAAGATGGATGTTTGACTTGGTTGGGTTGAAGAGGATTGAGGTGCAATTTAAAGTCTCCCAATAACATAGTTGGGGTAGAAATTGAAATAATAACGGGAAAGGGAATTGACATGCAAATACTAGAAATTTAGGGAACTCTAAATTTTTACATAAAAGAGGGGTATAAATAGAAGTTACCAAAAATTTAGGGGTAAAAATGTGATTTTTAATTACAAGCTAACGCATAAAAATTAATTTTCGTAAATTATGAAATTCCCAAATAATTTTAAATAAATCATTTTGTATATAAATTTAAAAATCCATTTCTTTTAAACAAGTACAAAGATGTCCTAATTATACGTATTAATTTAATGTAGTATTTCCTTCAAAAAAAAAATTAATATAGTATTACACAACTTTTCGAAACTACAAAATAACTCAAAATAAAGTTCTAAATTATCGTAAATGTCAAATGACACCCTTATACTTTTAAACTAAGAAGAAGTTATGAATAAGTTTGAAATATAAATTTCTTGAAATTGTCAAATATTTTTCCAAAATGACCAAATAACCTCCTACTTAAATACGGGGTATTACAATATATCCCCCTTAAAATGAAGCTTCGTCCCCGAAGATTAAAAAAACTTTTGCTTAAAACTACGAACGTACTTCACGTGAATGCAACTAATGCACATGAGAGACGAATGTGATTCTAATGCACATGGAACACCCATATTAACGGGAACCCGCTCTCGGTCTTTTTTTCTCTTCTCATTTGTATCACTTTAGGGATTCATATACTGTTAGCTCAAGTCAAGGGTCGCACCAAAGTTTGAAAAGTGAGATCAAAATGCAGGTTCTCACGTTCACAAAGCTAATCGATATATATATATATATATATATATATATATATATATTTTACCTTTGAGACAAGTCTTGAAATCTTTTAGACACAAAATATTTTGATCGAAACTAGCACATCATTTGCTTCGATCATCTGCATTAAAAAAATAAAATTTTCTTACTTTTATAGGATTAGATAAACCAATCACCTCAAGTGTTCTACGCATACGAGGGAGAAGAGAACACTATGTTTCGTCACACAGCGTGTCTCTCCATCATAACTCTAATGTGTTTATAATATTCCAAGTTAGTCTACACAGCGGGTACAACTCATAGTACCAACGTACTAAGATTCACGCCATTGGATTGCTAAACAAAGTGGTCCATATCACTTGGCATTTGGTATCTCCACACACAATCATTTCATTTTCAATGTATTTTTTAAAGAATTTTTTTTTGTCAAAACTTTCCAATTTCGGAAACCACCATTTCAAATTAACTCAAAATAAAATAAAACAAATAATTATATTAAAATTTGCACTCAAAGGTATGGAATAGTCTCAGGGTTTTCTAAGTCAAAATGTCGTTACTCTCTCGTCAACAAATAATATAACCAAGTAAGGGAACAAGGATACACATCACGCGACAGCGACAAATAATTTTGAAATGGCAACTAAGTATGCTCATAGGATAACCAACAAATAAATAAGCAAGTAGATTCCGCATGGTGCGTATAACAATTAGAAATTAATAGTTAATCAACAAGTACGGTATAAATCGTGTTTAAGAATACGTAAGAACCCCAAAATCTCATGTCGCTTGTTTACTTTTTTATTACCGAATGAGTTATCCTAATCAATTTTAAATTTAAAAAACGTATTATCTTTTTTATTCACTACTAATGGAAATCGAAGAGTCTAATTAACCGGAAAACCGATGCTCAGATACCAGCTGAAACAACAGGGATCTCGGTTTGGGGTTAAAGAGACAATCGATAACCAAAAGTGGAAATATATTTACAAATGCCACACTTTAGCTAATAAATACAAAATCTTTGAGAAGACAAGTGTACAAGATGGATATCTTTGAAATAAGCCATGTGATCTAACTTAAGCTAATGTCTTCGTCTCGATCCGCGTTCCCATCCCCCCACCTTCAGTTATGACCTGTGATTTTAAAATGGCAAAAGCCGACGCAGTTTTGAAGTAAATAATCAGTAAAAACTTAGTAAATATACACTACGAAATGTAAAGCAATGAGTGGCACGAAAGCATGAGTTGAAATAGGTCAACAGATTTGAAACATTAATAAGTGAAGAGGTGGGAACTTCTGAACAAGTATAAATAGTCGCATATCAAGTACTACTCATCTTTAAAACGTCATTAAACGTATTATGCATGTGTAAATTGGTTGTAACGAGTACGTTATACGTGTGACTGTAGACATCGACCTCGTAGGATAGAGCAATTGTCGTAGGAGTGCTAGGATTAATTTCTTTCTTTTGGTTGTGCTTCATCTCAGTGGTAAGTAAATATGTGCGACTTTTACTTATCAAAATGTGAGTTTTTGTGTGATGTTCAAATGAATATTTGTTGATCGAAAAAGTATGCAAAGCATGAGTTTACTCGAAATCGTTTGGATATAAATTGAATCCTCTTTATAAGTCCTGTAACTTTAATTGTGATATGTTGAAAATCTGATTTAGTCTATGGTAAAGAGAAAAAATAAAATACAGATTTGCGAACTTTAATTATCTCATTGTGCCCATGTGTGTGACGTTTTAAATGAATATCTTCTTATTTGGAAGAGTATGAATAGCATGATTTTTACTAAAAAATTCCGATTATTGATTTATACTGAGAACTCTTCGAAATGACTTGTGAAGATTGTATACCAACTTTGGTTATGAGAAATAAAGGTAATAAGATACCCTCTAATAGATTTAGGACGATGTCTAGAGTTGTGTTATTAATGGGAGGCGCCAAGCGACCCTCCATTTTCTTATGGCTAATACCATTGAACTAATGCTTCATATTATTGGATAGAACTTAATTGTTCACAAATCCGCCCCCGATGAGCCAAAATGTACCAAGGTGTTGCGGCCAAGGGTTTGTTAGAGCTATAGAGTGCTACTTATACTTGTAAGGGTCACTACGGTATGGGGGTGTCGACAATTAAGGCATTTTTAGCTAATGTTGTGAGCGGGGATTGACGTATGTGCTCCCTTAACGCTCGTGTGAAATAGGGTTCGATAGACCCTATAAGGAACCATGTGTGATTACTTCGTGATCCCTCTGTTTACATCGATCCGCTGGTGGCTTTGGATATGCCTCAGCTAAACTTAACGGCTAACTGAACTTGAAAGAAATTTGAATACTCTATTGATGTTGTTTGTGGCTCTGGATATGCCTTAATCAAATAAAGTTAGTATAAAAAGGATTGGATACTCGTGTTTTAATATCATTATTTGTTCAAATGAACTTGTTTACTGTTGATATTTTACCTGTTTAAGAATATGTAGAATACTCATGGTTTAGTGATGTTAAAGATGAGAAGTACTTGATATGCAACTATTTATACTTGTTCAGAAGTTCCCACCTCTTTACTTATTAATGTTTCAAATCTCTGGACCTATTTCAACTCATGGTTGCTTGCCACTCATCTCTTTACATGTCGTAGTGTGTATTTACTCAGTTTTTACTGATTATTTTTTTCAAAACTGCGTCGGCTTTTGCCATTTTAAAACTGCAGGTCATCACTCAAGGTGGGGGGATGGGAATGCAGATCGTGACGAAGAAATTTAGCTTAAGTTAGATCACTTAGATCACATGGCTTATTTCAAATATATCCATCTTGTACACTTTTCTTCTCAAAGATTTTGTATTTATTAGCTAAAGTGTAGCATTCGTAAATATATTTCCACTTTAGGTTATCGATTGTCCCATTAACCCTTAACCGAGATTCTAGGTTGTTTCATAGCGTGCTTCAAAGCTACTCCCACACTCGAATATGTGAAACTGATCTAGGATTTACCAGCAGTGGGACAAGTGGATCCCTTTAGCTCCCTTGACATCGAGTCAAGAAATTTCTCTTTTCGAACAGAGGAAGGAACTCATTACTTTGATAAAAATATATCCTACTAGGTGGAATGATGTAACTCCTTCCTCAAAGCCTATCTATGTGTCTGAGAACGGGAAGAATACATGGAAAAGGTGGACTCAATTCTTCATTCATGATTATGTTCCGAAGGAATATATCTCATAATTAAATAGCAAGAAACAAGACAACAATCAAAATGGTCCTGGAATTGAGTTTACCCTTTGTGGATTCCTCTATCTTTGGGTTTCTTGTTACCGAATCGATGGAACTCCTCATGATGGTGTGTCTACACATGTATTGTCTCTTTCAGTGCGACTAACATGTGGTCAACATGTCGCACGCGGTCCTTTAGTACTTGGTACTCTGTACCATAGACGGCCAAATTGCAATTTGTTCTGACCAATCTCGAGGAAGGGATGATGCGTCTACTTATGTAAATTTTAATTCTTAACTATGTGGGTACACAAAATATGCTCTCATTTCGCTCATGCTCCCTATAGAGTGCGTCTCTAGAACGTTACATGTCCAAATGGCAAGTCAACAAATTACTTGTGTCCTCAGGCATGGAGATGGTACAAATCTGGCAAACCACGCACAGTCTTCAGTTTATTATGCGATATTGAAAGTGAATTTACATTCAAGCCATATCCTAAACCCTTGGATGATATCATTTTCACTAAGGAATATTATCCATTGAATAGGAGAGACATTTCTTTGATAATGCCAGGCAAGGTCCTAAATTTGTTAAAACATTTATGAATTGGTCTGCGCGAGGTTCACTGCCAGCATTATTGGATGATTAGAATGAAACTCTGGCATATCCATTGATATCTATTGATTATGATCCTCCTCGTGCAACAAGACAATTTGGTTTAGATATTGATGCTCCTGGCAGTGGCCATCATTTATAAAGCAAGATTGTCATAGAAGATTGCTGATAGGTGAAGCCGAAAAAGAGATCCATTATTTTCTTCCATTTGTTACGAGAGGGACGCGAGTGGGCAAAGTGACTTCCATTTTGGTGAATTACTGGATTGTGGAAACCACAAAGAGGTTCGCATTTCTCCAGCGCGTCCAGGAAAAGCTCTTGTACTTCACAAATGCGCTTATACATTCAAATTGAACTCCACTGTGAAACCAGAAGAATATGGCTACTACTGAGTTAAACAAATGGAGCTAAATTTGTGTGCCAAACTCATTCTTGAGGAAAATATGAAAGCTGGAAAGCGAGGTTTTCAGGCTATGACTTTAAATGCTAAGATTTTTAGGTATTATTTTCATATGTTAACACACACACACACACACACACAGCCACAAACATAAACACACACACACACATATATATATCTATGCAAAATGAACTACTTAATTTTACATGAAATAACTTTATATGAATTTTCTTCTTGGGGGTTTGGTTCTGGGGATAGATCAAAAGAGATGCGACAAGATTGGGCTGCCCAAAAATTCAAGATTGATGTTTTAACTTCCCCAATGTGCATGGATAAATATGTGGAAATAAGAATCAGAGAACAACTTAGTTTGTTTATGGCCACACTCTACTCCAGCATCATCAGCATCAAAAGGAATAAACACAAGATCTAAATATGTAGTCATTGATAAGATTCTGCTAATCCTAAACCGAACCTTAGGTAGTTCAAAATGGAAAAAGAAAAATAAATGCCTGTGCGACTGTGAAGGAAACAACTATGGTTACAACTTAGGTGACAATGCGCAGTAAAGCTCGCCTATATAGACAACCCACCAAGAAGCAAATCGCCGCATCTCGTAACTTGCAACAAACATATGTTACTGATTTAATTTTTTATCAAAAGGATGAAAACGTGCAATCGAGAATTACAGAAGAACAATAAGATACCAGTGTTTATTAATCTATTATGAATTCGAAATATGATACTCAAATATGAAGAAACTTTGTTCATAATAATTGCTAGTTTAGTTTATTCAGATTCTGAAGAAACAACGGATGCATAAAGTATGCGAGATCCACGGACAGATGACATCACCAATTATGATTTGGTAAAAAGAGTTCAGGAAAGAGCAATACAAAATGCGTTTGAAGAATCAAAATTAAAAGACCAAGACGAAGAGCTCACAAGACTAAGATAAGAAGTAAAATTGGGATCGATGCGAACCAAATTTTTTGTAGAAGTTGGAACTTGAAGATTGTAATGCAGGTATGTAAATAAAGGATCAACTACTCTAGAAAGGGTGTGGTGGTTGAGTAGAGATGGCAAGTTTTGCCAAAAGTGTGGTTTTAAAACAACATGAGAAGAACTTGAAACTTGAACTGAAACTTAAAATTTTCAAAGCTTTGAAAAGCTGTTCAAAATTGAACTGAAACTTGTTTTTAAACAGTTTTGAAGAAAAGTAAAGAACATTAAAGCAAGACAATGAAAACAGTTATTTTTCACGATGCTTGGTCCCAATTGAGCTACTCTGCGCATGAGGGATCTAGTCCCTCAGGATTTCAACAATTTCTTATTTATCAAAATTTAAGCCCTAGATATCAGGCCAAAAGAATTGCCTTACTCTTTACTAGCGTTTGGTTCTTCCTAACATCTCTAGTAACAGCTCTAGGTAACTGATACAATAAGAATCTCTATTGTTCCTCTATAACAACTCACTAGAACATATTATTAAGTAATATAACAGAATGATATACAAATAAAACTTTGTATGAAGAACACTCTAAAGACAGTGAAGCAGGGAAGCTTCAATTGTTCATCAGGAATCTGGAATGGGTTGAATGGATTGAATGGTCTCCTTCAATGATGCTTGTCAATTCATGACAGTGTAATAATCTCTGTGTGAATCTCTGGACTTCTCAATCTCTCTGAATTAGTCTCTCTCACTTTCTGTCAATTTGAATTGCAGACTACATAGGAAACTTCAACAGAATCTGTAAAACTCCTGTTGCAGATTCTTGGCTCTCAACAACCTTCTTCCAACGGCTTGCGGCTTGATTCTCAAATTGATTTTGATCTAATATTCAATATGCAAGCCTAGTGTAAGTCCATACAACATTCCATAACAGTAGGATCAATCAGCAGGCTTCGGATTTCCTATTCCGCAAACCAGCAAATATGGAAACTTCCTGCAATATAGAGTGTGCTAAACCTTGCAAAAAAACTTAGACAAATTATAAGATCAAAGCATGTTGTAACACATAATTAGTTTGTCTTTCATCATTTAATGTAGCATTATCAAGTACTAGAGATTAGAGAATGAGTAGGAGTAATAAATCCCCCTTAATTCATTATGTGAAGTTTTCAAGGCTTTGAAACAAGTTTCAAATATTTGAAAACAACTTTGAACTAACATAACTAGTAAAACATCGGATATGTGAACTCAACAAGCCACTCTGTTAGAGATCCTTGGCTTTTCAGATGAAGAAGGTGAGCTTTTCCAATTTGTTGTAACCCATTACAATGTAATGATAGCATTGTTAGAGTATGGCCTTACTAAACATGATATTCTTCACTGGTTAGCACGTACGCTTGGGGAGTCATCGGGTATAGATTTTGCAACCCATTTCCCATCGTCTCATGAACCAAAAATTTGTCTTTATGTAAACTTTAAAATAAATATTTCATCAGGACATGCGCATTTAAAGAGTTGTAATGATGAAATATCAACTCATTGTATGCATATTAAAGTAACACTTATCATGAAGGTGCTATCTTGTGTCTGAACCAAAGTCATTTTGGTGGTCAAATCATAAATCTAACTTTTATGGTTAACTAGACGATACCCCGCGCGCTTGCGCGCGGGGCGGCTTTGGTATGCCATTAATGTGAAATTACCTTCATGTCAGCATACCAAAAAATGAATTCTAAAAGTTTGGATCTTCAATGAAACAATGCCGGTGTTGAGAAACATAGTTTCACAAACATCTTTACAACACTTAATGTGGTTGTGTATATTGTATCATCTCTTTCGTACTCTTATTATGGGAAGAACATATCTTATTTCAAGACACGAAAAGATCACAAGATATTATTCGTAATTACAGTCAAATATCATGTGATCGATGTATTATAGAGGTGGTTTGAAAACTGAATCAACTATGATGTAGACAGTAGAGTGAGAAGGTGGGTGAGTAGACGTATAATGCGGCATCAAAGATCATTGCCTCAAAAATTGAAAAATTTGAAACTTTCTTGTATGATCTCTACATTGATGCTAGGGTAACAACTGTTGGTTATGTTATGAACATCATTTGATGCTTGGCATTCAAACTTAACAAAGGTTTCTTTTCATTGCTTTCAGCCTGAGCTGCTCGTCAACAGTCATGTGGTAAACGATAATTGATTTTTTTCTCTTCTTAGAACCTAAATCGATCCAAGAGTCAAGATGCCAAAAATCATTAAAAGAATATGCACGCACCACAATAGGACTTTATCACACTCTAAACATTACATCCTCTGTTTCTTCTCTTCCTTCCAGTTTTGAGTTTTACCAATATTCATCAAGCCGCATTGATCCGATAATTTCATTAGTAATACGATGTAATTTTTTGGTAATTTTTTATGGTGTTGTACAGTAAACTTTACTCTACAAAACCATGAAAAATTACCGAAAAATTGTATCGTTTTGCTATCCAAATCACCGGGTCAAAGTGACGTGCCTACGGATGAAAAAGTCAAAACTGGAAGAAGGAGAAGAAACATACCAAGTAGTTGTTTTTCTTGTTGTAGAAGTATGTTTCTTTGGTCCAAACATTGTGTAGAGTGCCTCGCATTCTACATCCTGATCCAACATATAAAAATATCAATAGAAATCTTTTAAGCATAGAACTATCGGGTAATGACTTCTTGGATTTGAAACAAATCTACGCAACTGCCTTGCCCTTGGTGTGTAATGTTCATTCCTTTTTCATGTTTTGGTCACAACATTTTCAAGGCTGTTCCACAAACTAACATCCTGCATACGAATGTACGAATAGAGACCGTTCAAACTGTACAATGTAGTGGACTCACTTCATGAGATTTAATGTGAATTAATGCTAATACTGTTGGATAAGTAGTCCGCATCAGCCGCTACTACCTTGCCCTCTGAACTTCATGTTTGTTTCCTTGTGTGCTTTTTGGTTACAGCTTCAGGGAGGCCACCTGTTGAAACAGCATCATTTTTATGCATGTAAATGTACCAAAAGTGATCTTTCATGTTTAGCAATTAAAACACAACTATATTAACATTATTGGATATTTAATTTGCATTATTCGCAACTCCATTTACCTTTTATTCTAATGTCTATTTGCTTTTAGTGTTTCTGGTCATGATTGTGAAGCTGCTCCCCGCAACGAAACAACATCCTGATCCTGGTTACCAATGTACCCAGCAAAATCGTCGAAACGGAAAATATGAAGAAACGATTCATGGACTTAAAACTGAATATATACTGACATTATTAGGTATCTTGTTTGCATAGTTCCCTGTTGCCTTTGCTTTTAGTGTATGTTTTTTACATTGTTTGTGTTACATGTGTGTGGAGGCTTTCTGATAAAGCAACATCCTAAACTTTTGTATAATGAATGAACATAGATATCTCAAACCAAGAAATTTACGACGATAATTTCATTGGACTGAAACAAAATTAAACTAACATCTCGTTCGCATTGTTCGCAAATGCCTCTGCCTTTGCAATTAATATTCTCTACCTTTTTCTCTATTTGGTCAACATCGCAAATGCCTCTGCCTTTGCAATTAACACTTCTGGGAGGCGTCAAGACCAAGAAAGATCACGATCTTGCATATAAATTTCAAAAGACAGATCTTTAAAACCGAACGATTGATGATATGATGGCAATGAACCTAGATAGCTTTGCTAAACACTACTTCCTTTGTTAGGTCAGTTGAATTCATGAAACAATTGGTTCTATTGGGATATATTTGCTAATGAAATTTCGACTGAAAATTTAATATGAGACAGTTGCAAAGTCAATGCTAGTATAGAGGGGATGCAAATGCAAATAAACAATTTGTTGGCTTATTTCAAAAAAAAAAAAAAAAAAAACAAAAAAACAAAACAAAACAATTTGTTGGCTTACTATAGCGTACCAGAATGCGAATGGAAGAAGAGGATTGGTACCTGGAAAGAAGAGAGAAGATGAAATAAGTTGGTGATAAAAATTCACTCAAAATAGTTTCACCGAAATAATAAAACAAATTTCAATCAATCCTGGTACCTGCAAGGAAGAGAAAAAATATCGGATGGTGAAAAGCGAAAAGCATGAACACGATAAACTGCAAAGGAAAAACTCACAGAAACTGAGTTGTACCATAGAGTAGGAGAAGAGCAAGAAGTTTGAGATACCGTCGGTGGATGAAATGCATCAACAACCATCTTTTGTTTAAAATATTTTTCTCTCTGGAAAAGAGAAATACTCACATCCTCGCATCAATAAGGGTCTGCTCTTTTTGGTTGCCAAAGCTAGTCAGACAGGGAGTGGAGATGGAAACAGATGCCGGTTATAGTGAACCTAGAAGCATATCAATCAAACTCCGCGAATAAAAAAATCAGAATCTCGGTGTTATTTTTGTTGAGGTTGAACTATGCTTGTCAGTTTCAGATAAATCACAGAAAGAAAATGATTTGCTTCCAAGATGAACTTACCTTTTGTAGGAACCAGTTACAAATCTCAACATTTCTATAGTTGCAGACGCAAGTTACAAATCCCCTACATTTCTATAGGACAACAATTAGCCCCACAAATCAAGGAATTAATATTATCATTACACTCAACATTACTCTCATTTAATCATGTTCAGTAACTGACAAAAAATGATGGTATGATGTCAGCATCAAGTGTGACATGTAAAGAATTGATTGGATGTTTCACAAATCATCATTGACGTAGGAGAAGACATGGCACAAACTCAGTGAATTTATTTGACACATGGCGGATTCAGGTTCAATCTCGGCACTTCTCTGCTTTTATATATTATATAGATATAGATGACAGGAAAACATGCTTCTTGCACACAACTTAATCCTGATCAAGATATTTCTCATGGGATTGCTACCACTCAGAGCCCACCATCAAATGTGGACGCAAATATTGTAGGTAAGATAGACATGCATTCCCTTAATGATCCCTCAGCTCAAGAAAATTTATCAGCCAACTGCAAATGATCCCACCCTTGTACTTCCAATTCAAGCTATGCCACATTTCAATCCATTATGGGACGAGATTCACACATTTGCATCGCTTGAGGTAATGCAATCGAGAGAGATTGAGAGTGAGACTTCTCAAAGAATAATGGTTCTTGATCTAGTTAAGATACTATTAGGAAACATTTACACATGACTGGTAATGGAAACTATCAATCAGGCTTATTCAAAGAAACTACTTTAATTCTTTCTGTATTTTTAATACAGGGAATATTGAAGATGGAAGCAGACCAAATGTTGAAAGAAATACTGAGCAGGATTCCACAAACATGGACACCACTCATCAAGATAATATCACTTTGGTAGAGAGACTACACCAGAAGACTGGTCAGCAAGATCCAAATGTGAATCGAATCTTGACTTAATATCCCACAAGTGTTATAAAAGCAGAATCATTAGTTCACGAAGGTCTGGAATCAAGAGTTGAGGAACCACCAATCATTGGAGCAAATTATTCGCAAATAGCCAGACAAGGTGATCATCAAAATGATGACCAAAAGCCGTTAACAGTTGATGATTATGAACCTATGGAAATTAATCAACAGATTAATGTTTCTGCAACTTGTGAATCTCAAGTGCCTCAATATTCGAATCTCATTCAAAATCCACATATTCAAATAGCCACTAATCATGAGCAGGAATGTGACAATGTTTCAAAACATAAGAAATCCACCGCCAAGAAACTAAAGCAATTAATAATGATCAAGAGCAAGAGGAAGGTAATGTTAGTCCAACACTAGATCCGTAAATTTCTCATGATCAATTGGTCGTTGTCCATCTAGAGCAAGAAGCAAGTAATGTTGTTCAAATGTAAGAATCAGCAAATGTTAAAATGACCCGCGATAATCCTTCGCAATATCATGTTACAAGTGCAACAACTGGAATTGACATTGCATCTGTTAGTCGTAATGTAAGTCCTACTTTGTCAGAAGTTATTTCCTGAGCATAACAGTATTTGACTCGCATTTCTAGCGGCTTACTTGATGCGCCACCTTCGATGAACCAATGGATGCTTTGGGGTTCTCAAGCTAGTAATGTTGTTTTTCCACATCTGGAAACTTGTTTCAATCTTGATACTTATTTTGAACAAGAGTCTGTTGCAGATTCAAGAGTTGCACGAGTACAAATCCCTTATTTAAAGGTGATTATAGAGGGAACCAATATCAAATAGTCATTAGTTAATTGTCTCATGAATATGTACCTATATCAACCAGGAACCTTCATCAACGCATCGGAATCATCATAGCATTAATGAGGTCTTATCCTTGAGGACATAGTTCATGTTTTGGAGAAAATATCTGGGAACACACCACCAACACTCACTGTCTTTGATTCGAAATATTTTCTAGACTGAGTGAGATGCGTAATCATATATGCTCGTGGGAAATTTGATTTCAATTGGCTTCTTCGAAAGTTGGTAATGATGCATAATTATATAATGCGAAAGACCAATTATGAAGAATTCGCCAACGAGTCAAAACAATTTACTGAAGGAAAGCAATTCATGGTCAAGATGATAAAGCATCTTGAGCAAAAGGCAGAGAGGGTATAAAAGTTGAAGGAATTTATAGCAGCGACCGAGCGTGATTCTATTGTTATGGATCCGCAAGATTCTTTAGAATTTTTTTTTGTTTGATTATGTAGTATCGAGCAGGAATGTTGAATCTCTGGTCTTTGGTTGTTCGAAGGCACTATTGTAATATTGAAGTTTTTATTTATGACAAGTATTATTTGCTATGTTACTTAACACCCTGTTTGGTTCTTGAAAAACAGGAAGGAAAGGAAAATGATTTTCCTGATATTTTCCTTTTTGTGTTTGGAGGTAAACTTATAACAAGAAAAGAAAATGAGAGGAAAAGAAAAGGAAAAAAAATATTAAGAAAGGGGAAAATAACTTTTCCGTCCAAAAGTGGGCGGAAAAAGAAAAGAAAAAGAAATTGTGTCTCTCTCGCGACCCCTCTTTCGCTCGAACCCAGGAGGAATCGCTCGAACCCATAGCCGCCGTAGCCTCCTCCCTCCCCCCTACCCCCCTTCGCTCGAACCCAGGAGGAATCGCTCGAACCCATAGCCGGCGTAGCCTCCTCCCTCCCCCCCACCCCCCCCCCCCCCGTCGCCGGCGTAGCCTCCCCTCTTCCCCCCCCCCCCCCGGTCGCCGACGTAGCCTCCCCTCCTCTTCCTCCCCGCCGGATTCTGGCTTCTCTGACGTCGCCGAAACAGACTACCCATCTCCGTCGATTCAACCCACAATGAAAGCCACAGCTCGACGAACCCAATGAAAAAATCGTCTCAGCCATCAAATTTGTCATCCTTGTAAAGCTGCGATGGTGATGGTGATGGTGATAGAGATGGCGTCGGAGGAGGCTACGGAAGAAGATGAAGAAAATGAAGAAGATAGGAAGAAAAGGTAAAAGACACTTTAACCCCCTACAGTTTTGTTGAAGGACACTTTCACCCCTCTATTTTGGAAAAAGACACTTTCACCCATTCAGTGTGCCATAACATGAGGGCTAATTGGTCCAAAAAGATTAATTTTTCTGACTGTTTCATGAATTGTGATATTGTTTTAACGAAAGACATTACGTTTTTGCTTTGGTAATCTTTCTCGTTTTGGAATTAGGTGTCATGACTCATGACACTGTTTTGTATAGAAATCAGTTTCAAATTTTGTAATTTGAAGTTAACATTCTTAAATCTTATGTGTATGTTCAGCAAATTGGATTTTCATTGTAGTTTTCTCTTTTCAAGTTTAGAGTAACCAAACAAGAAATGGAAAATCGCAGTATTTTCCTTTCATTTTCTAACAACCACCAAATAGAGGAAAGAAAATGATTTTCTTTTTCCTTTCTTTTCTTTTCTTTCCATTTTCCTTTCCCATTCATTTTCCAGGAACCAAACAGAGCCTAAGTATAGATTTTAGTTGACATTGTTCGATTTGAACATTGAATGCTTATATATTGTTTCACGTAATCAGGCGCAAAAACAACTTTATGTTTGCAAATCAAGTGATTTTAAGTTGTTGAAATAAGTGAATTTTCCATCTAATTAGATAGGCTTGGTTAACAAATTGTTGTTATCTAAACAGATAGACTGATGCGAAAAGTTGTTGCTATCTAAACAGATAGGCTTTAGTAATAGACATGAAAGTCTTCCTGCTATCTAATCATATAGGCTTTTTAAATAAAAATTCACTGTTATCTAATCCTATATGCTTTAGTCTCTCATATATAAAATATCTTTTCAGCGAAGTATATATGCATATATTAATACAGTCTGTCAAAAGTGAAACGACCCGGGATCTCGGTTCAGGGTTAAAGAGACAATCGACAACCAAAAGTAGAGAATATACTATTAAGATTACATTTCGCTTAATGTACATAACAAAATTTCGATAATAAGTACAATTTAAAACATAACATTTGTGATCTACTAAGTGATCTAAGTTAAGCAATACTTCTTCGTCTCGTCCCAGCGTTCCCATCCCCCACTTTGATTCACGACCTGCGGTTTTAAAATGGCAAAAGCCGACGCAGTTTTGAAGAAATGATCAGTAAAAACTGAGTAAATGCATACTACGACATGTAAAGCAACGAGTGGCATGGAAGCATGAGTTGAAACAAATCAGAAGATTTAAACAGTACAACTATCATGTTGGAGAATTTGGAACAACAGGAAGTAACCGAGTAACAAAAACCTCTCAATTTAATAACAGTGAGAAACCACGAGTAGTTGGTAAAATATCCAGAGTAAACAAGTTCATTTGAACTGATAACGATAGTAGTTCATGAGTAGCCAAAATTTACAATTCATTTCAATCCATTAGGGCATATCAAGAGCCACAAACAACATTAATAAGTAGTCAATTTTTAATTTCGACTTCAATCAACAGTTTAATTTAGCTGAGGCGTGTCAAGAGCCACCAGCAGGATCGATGTAAACAGAGGGATCACGAAATAATCACTAAGGGTTCCTTTTAGGGTCTATCAAACCCCATTTCACCCGAGCGTTAAGGGAGCCCATTCGTCAACCCCGCTCACAACATTAGCTAAAAGGCCTTAAGTGTCAACACCCCTATACCGTAGTGACCCTTACAAGTATAAGTAGCACTCTATAGCTCTATAAAACCCTTGGCCTCAATAACTTGGTACATTTTGGCTCATCGGGGGCGGATTTTTTTGAACATTGACGTTCTATCCAATAATAAGAAGCATTGCTTCAATGGTCTTAGCCATAAGAAAATGGAGGATCTCTTAACGCCTCCCATTAATAACAGTACTCTGTACATCGTCCTAGGTCTATTAGAGGTATTTTATTTCTTCTCTTTCACATAACCAGAATGTGAATATCTAAATATTACAAGTAATTTCCGAGAGTTCTCAAAGGAAATGAATAATATAGTTTAACAACTTTTGAGTGGAAAACATGTATTCTCATACTATTTCATATTACAAACATTCATTTGAAACATCAAGCACATACGCAGATTTTGATATGAAAAGGCCGTACATATGTACTTACCACTGAGATGAAGCACAATAAAAATCAAGAAACTAAACCTAGCACCCCGACGACAACCGCTCTCTCCTACGGGGTCGATGTCTACAATCACACGTATGACGTACTCGTTATAACCAATTCACACATGCATAATAAAAATGCAAACCTACATGTACATATTACTAAATTTTACTAATGCACATATAATTTTGTTTAATTATCAAAACAAGTCCAACAAAACACCTAGAAGTTCAAAAATTCAAGTTTTCTAAAAATGTGAAACTACAATTCTGGACAGAATTGTAACTCTGACTTTGGAGCCATATTTACCATATCAAATCATCTCATAAAATTTTTAAATTAATGTATGATGAACCTACATGTGTCTACTTTCAGAAACACCAAGAAAATCATGCATAGCTATTATAAAACTCAAGTTACTAAAATAACAAACACTGCTATTAGGAGACAAGTTTGGAAGAAAGTGTCAACCTTAAAGAACAATTAATACTACATGTGGAATAGGAAAGATGCCCATCATCTCCAGAATGAATACCCTATGTGTCTAGTTTCATCACAAGAAAGATTTGGTGCCATAAGTTTCTGGAAATGAGATTTTTAACAAAAATTGTAAGACTTGTCCAAAAACAGAGTTTCAGAAAACATGCAACTTAGAATGAGCATATCTCCCTAACCAAAAAGGATATTGAGTTGAATTTTCTTTCAAAATGACCCTATTTGAGTCTAGTTTCAGAATATGTAACAGTTAAAAATTACACAGAGACAAAATTTAGAGATAATGTAAGTTTTTCAAAAATTGGTCAGATTGTAAAAATATGCAATTTTTCCAAAAATCAACAGGTTTGGTTCAAATGATACATGCAGCTTATGGAGACTTGATTTTCACCCAAATAACACTATTTTAGGAATTAACTAACATTTTTACATGCTCTTGACACAAATGATCAAAACCCTCTTGGGTAACAATGCAAAGAAGATGACACTCACAACATGCATGTGGGTTCTAGTGTGGGTTTCATGAAATAGTCAAAATTTTAGAGTTAAAACTCTTGATCAAAGCATGAAAATGAAGAATCAAGGATAGAAATGAAGAAATCTAAGATCTAATGTCACTAATCAAAGGTAAAGTTAGACATGCAAACATGGATTTAAGTCTAGGAAGAACTTTACCCCAAGATTCAAGAAGATGATGACCAAGAAGGTGAATTTGACCTTCAATTCATGAGTGGGATGTTGGAAGAACTCCCCTCCATGATGATAATAAGTTTGGACTCAAGATTTCCATTATTTGGAGCCAAGAAATTTGAGTTTTGATGAAGTTTTGTTGAGGTCAAGCTCCAAAAACGGGAATGAAGTTTTGGGAGAGAGAAGAGAAGTCATTTGAGTGTTCTTGAAGAGAGAGTATGAAAAAAAATGAGAAGGAAAGAAATGTGATTGATATGGAGGTTGGTGGTAAAGAATCTCACAAAATATGTACATACAAAAATGATAGGTAGTATTGTTTAATATGATAGTTTACTTGCATGTGGGATGATGAGGAGCTTGAGTAGAATAAAAGTCTCCCAAGTTAGTTGGGGTAGATATAGAATATGTTAAAAATTGAGGGGTAAGAATATTATTTTCAATTAATATATGACACGTAAAATCTAATTTATATGAACTAGAAAATTGACCAAGCAATTCAAAATAATATATTACGTATATAAATGTCAAGACCCATATTTTTAAACAGCTATAAAGAAGTCCCAAATATACGCAGTAATTTTCGTATAGTATTACACAACTTTCCGAAACTACAAAATAACTCAAAATAAAGTTCTAGATTATCGTAAATGTCAAATGACACCCTTATATTTTGAAACCAATAATAAGTCAAGAACAAGTTTGAAATAATTTTTTTTAAAAATTCTCATTTATATTTTAAAATTAAGAAATAATCCCCAACTAAAATACGGGGTATTACAAAAAGTAATTAGACACAATGCAATTGATAAATGATCCTTCGTATGGGAGACATACGTGTAGTGGCATTTCCTCCTGTAAGATCAGGTTGTGCAAGGCTTGAAATAGTTTAACTATTTTAATGTCTTGATGTAATACCCCGTACTTAAGTTAGGTGTTATTTGGTCATTTCGGAAAAATATTTGTGAATTTCAAGAAACTTAATTTCAAATATATTAATGACCTTTCTTAATTATAACGTATAAGTGAGTCATTTGACATCTATGATGATATATACTTTTATTTTGGGGCTATTTTGTAATTTTTAAAACTTGGATAATACTATATGAAACTTATGGTATATATTTGGGAGATACTTGAAGTTTTCTAATAATGGATTTATTGACATTTATATACAAAGCAATTTATTTGAAATTATTAAATAATTTTATAATTTATGAAAATTAACATTTATGTGTAAGCTATTTAAAGAAAATATTGTTTTACCCCTCAATTTTTGGTATATTCTAATTATAACCCTCTTGTACATAAAATTTTAGAGTTACCCTCAATTTCTAGTATTCGCATGTCACCCTTCATTTTCTTGTTATTCCAATTTCTACCCCAACTATGGTGTTGGGAGACTTTTTAATTGCATTTCTTTTATCCCTTAATTTTTGGCTATCAATTCTTTAGCTTCATCCATCAACTTATGAAATTGATATTTTCATCCTTTATTTTTTGACATTTCTCATTTCTATCCCCATCTAACTTGTTGGGAGATTTTAATAGATCCCTAATTCCTCACCCACCAACTTGGTCAACTCCCATTATAATATGGTTTTCATAGACATACTCCATCACCATCTCCATCCTCATTACACTCAATGAACCACCAACACTACCATCTCCATCAAGTTCATCCTTCCCCATCTCCATCACTTCACTTCTTTACATAATTTCTCCTCAAGAACACTCATGCAAGCTTTTTCTTCCTTCTCTCCAAACTTCAAACCTGTTTTTGGGTGTTGACCTCACCAAAACTTCATCAAAACTCACTTTTCTAGTCTCCAAACCATGGAAAACTTGAGTCCAAGCTTGGTAGGATCATGGTAGGGGGTTCTTACACCATTCTTCTCAAGGATTAAAGGCCAAATGCATTCTTTTCCTCATCATCTTCTTGAATCTTGGGTAAAGTTTCTTCTAATCTTTAATTGATGCTTGCATGTCCATCTTACCTTTGATTGATGAAATTTCATCTTTGATTTCTTCAATTCCATGCTTAGTTCTTCATCTCCATGGTTAGATCATGTGTTTGACTCCAAATTTTAGATTATTTCATGAAACTCAAACTAGAACCCACATGCACTTTGTGTGTTTCTTGTTAGTTACACTTGAATCTCAAGAACATTTTGATAATTTGTGTCAAGATCATGTAAATATCTTAATTCATGTCTAAAATGATGTTATTTTGGTGAAAGACAAGTCTTTGTAAGTTGGATGTATCATTTAAACCAAACTTGTTGATTTTTGGAAAAATTGCATATTTTTACAATCTGGCCAGTTTGTGAAAAAAATACATTATCTCTAAATTTTGTCTCTTTGGAATTTTTAACTCTTACATATTCTGAAACTAGACTCAAAGAGGGTCATTTTGAAAAAAAAAAAGTAAACTTCATAGCATTTTTTGTTTGGGAGATAAGCTCATTCTAAGTTGTATGTTTTCTGAAAAACCATTTCTGGACCACTCTTGTCATTTTTGTTAAAAACTTCATTTTTAGAAACCTATGGCATCTCACATTTTTTTTATTAAATTAGACACATAGGGTATTCATTCTAAAGAATATGGGCATTTTTTCTATTCTCCAAGTAGTAGTAACTGTTCTTCAAAGTTGAAACTTTCTTCCAAACTTGTCTCTGCATAGCAGTGTTTGTTATTTTTGTAACTTGAGTTTTATAATATATATGCATGATTATAAATTAGACACATATAGGTTCATCATGCATTAATTTCAAGATTTTAGGAGATGATTTGATATGGTAAATATAGCTCGAAAGTCAGATCTACAATTCTGTCCAGAAATGTAGTTTCACATTTTTTAGAAAACTTGAATTTTTGAACTTCTAGGTCTTTTGTTTGACTTATTTTGATAATTAAACATCATTATATGTGTATTAGTGAAATTTAGGACTATGTACATGTAGGTTTGCATTTTTATCATGCATGTGTAAATTGGTTATAACGAGTACGTCATACGTGTGATTGTAGACATCGACCTCGTAGGAGAGAGCGGTTGTCGTCGGAGTGCTAGGCTTAGTTTCTTGCTTTTGATTGTGCTTCATCTCAATGGTAAGTACATATGTACGACCTTTTCATATCAAAATATGCGTATGTGTGTGATGTTTCAAATTAATGCTTGTTATATGAAAAAGTATGAGAATGCATGTTTTCCACTCAAATGTTGTTAAACTATATTATTCATCTCCTTTGAGAACTCTCGGAAAATACTTGTGAAATTTTGATATTCTGATTCTGGTTATGTGAAAGAGAAGAAATAAAATACCCCTAATAGACTTAGGACGGTGTACAAAGTACTGTTATTGATGGGAGGCTTCAAGTGATCCTTCATTTTCTTATGGCTAAGACCATTGAAGCAATGCTTCTTATTATTGGATAGAACTTTAATGTTCACAAATCCGCCCCCGATGATCCAAAATGTATCAAGATATTGAGGACAAGGGTTTAATAGAGCTATAGAGTGCTACTTATACTTGTAAGGGTCACTACGGTATAGGGGTGTCGAAACTTAAGGGCTTTTAGCTAATGTTATGAGCGGGGTTGACGAATGGGCTCCCTTAACGCTCGGGTGAAATAGGGTTTGATAGAACCTAGAAGGAACCCTTAGTGATTATTTCATGATCCCTCTGTTTACATCGATCCTGCTGGTGGCTCTAGACATGCCTCTGCTAAAACTAACGTTTAATTGAACTTGAAAGAAAGTTGTTTACTCTATTGATGTTGTTTGTGGCTCCAGATATGCCATAATCGAAATAAATGAGTTGAAAAACAGTAGCCACTCGTGAATCAATATCTTTAGCAGTTGAATGAAACTTTTTTATTTTGGAGATTCTACTGGTTTATGAATTCCTATAATACAGTGGTTTATTCAAGTTTAAAGGTTAAAAATGTTCTTGCTATGTGGTTACTTATAATTATTCATAAATTTCCAACTCTCATACTTATTAATGTTTCAAACTCTTGATTTATTTAAACCTATGCTTGCGTGCCTCTCATTACTTTACATGTCGTAGTGTGTATTTATTCAGTTTTTACTGATTGTTTTCTTCAAAACTGCGTTGGCTTTTGCCATTTTAAAACCGCAGGTCATCACTCAAGGAGGGGGATGGGAACGCGCGCCGAGACGAAGACGTTAAGTTTAAGTTAGATCACCTAGTAGATAACATATATTATTTTAAACACATTATATTTGTAAACATTTCTTCTCAAAGACTGTTTTATTAGCTAAATTGTAATATTCTTAAGATAATATTCTACTTTTGAAAGTCGATTGTCGCATTAACCCTGAACCAAGATCCCGGATCGTCGCAGCTGGTATCAGAGCATCGGTTCTCCGGTAGAAGTGCTTGATCGATTTCCATTAGTATAGCATAAGAAAGATAAAATGTTTTCAAAACTTAAAATTGACAAGGATAACTCAATTGAGAAATAAATGAAGTAATCAAGCCGTCGGGGAGTTTGGGTACTTAAGTATTCTTGAACTCGATTTGTACCTTACTTTTTAATTGACTGTTAACTGCTTAATGAGATGTGATCAATGCGAAAACGACTTGCTTATTTGTATGTTTGCTATCCTATGAGCATGTTTGCTTACTATATATAAATGATTTTTCATTGTCGTGTGATGTGTATGCACGTTCCCTTAATTGGTTATGTTATTTTATCGACATGAGAGTATCGCCGTTTTGACTTAGAAGACCTTGAGACCATTCCTTTCATACCTCTGAGTGCGACTTTTAAGATAATACTATGTTTTGTTTCAGTTTGAGTTAATTTGACATGGTCGTTGCCAAAATTGAAAAGTTTTGACAAAAAAAACCATTATTTAAGAAGAAAAAAACAATCTTGAAAAAAAAAATGGCTGCGGAGATACCAAATGCCAAGTGATATGTACAACTTTGTTTAGCAGTCTGCTGGCGTGAATCTTAGTACGACGGTACTATGAGTTGTACCCGCTCTGTAGACTAAGTTGGAACATTTGAAATACATGCGAGTTGTGATGGAGAGACACGTTGTGTGACGACACATAGCGTTCTATTCTCCGTCGTATGCGTAGAACACTTGAGGTGATTGGTTTACCTAATCCTATACAGGTAAGTTAATATTTTTCATGCGGATGAGAAAAAAAATGACATGTTAGTTTCGATCAAAGTATTTTGTGCCTAAAATTTCAAGACTCTTTTTTAATGCTATAAATCTTTTTGAATCGCTTTGTAAACGTGATAACTTGTATGTTGGTCTAGACCTTTCAAAATTTGATGCCGACCTTTTACTTGAGCTAACTGTATTTAAGTCCCTACTATTGTACGAGTGAGATAAGACGTAACCGATCGAGAGCGCATTTCCCGTTAATTAAAGTGTCGCATGTACATTAGCATTGCATACAAGTCTCATGTGCATTAATTGCATTCTCTTGAAGTATGTACTTAATTTCACTCAAAAAAATTTCTTAAGCTTCGGGGACGAAGCTTCATTTTATGGGGGATATAATGTAATACCCCGTACTTAAGTTAGGTGTTATTTGGTCATTTTGGAAAAATATTTGTGAATTTCAAGAAATTTAATTTCAAACATATTAATGACCTTTCTTAATTATAACGTACAAGTGCGTCATTAGACATCTATGATTATATATACTTTTATTTTGGGGCTATTTTGTAATTTTTGAAACTTGGATAATACTATATGAAACTTATGGTATATATTTGAGAGATACTTGTAGTTTTCTAATAATGGATTGATTGACATTTATATACAAAGCAATTTATTTGAAATTATTAAAAAAAATTATAATTTATGAAAATTAACATTTATGTGTTAGCTGTTAGAAGAAAATATTGTTTTGCCCCTTAATTTTTGGTATATTCTACTTATAGCCATCTTGTATATAAAATTTTAGAGTTACCTTCAATTTCTAGTATTCGCATGTCACCCTTCATTTTCTTGTTATTCCAATTTCTACCCCAACTATGGTGTTGGGAGACTCTTTAATTGCATTTCTTTTACCCCTTAATTTTTGGCTATCAATTCTTTAGCTCCATCCATCAACTATTGAAATTGATATTTTCATCCTTTAATTTTTGACATTTCTCATTTCTATCCCCATCTAACTTTGTTAGGTGATTTTAATAGATCCCTAATTCCTCAACCACCAACTTAGCCAGCTCCCATTATAATATGGTTTTCATATACATACTCCATCACCATCTCCATCCTCATTACACTCAATGAACCACCAACACTACCATCTCCATCAAGTCCATCCTTCCCCATCTCCATCACTTCACTTCTTTACATCATTTCTCCTCAAGAACACTCATGCCAGCTTTTTCTTCCTTCTCTCTAAACCTCAAACCCGTTTTTGGGTGTTGACCTCACCAAAACTTCATCAAAACTCACTTTTCTAGTCTCCAAATCATGGAAAATTTGAATCCAAGATTGGTAGGATCATCGTAGGGGGTTCTTACACCATTCTTCTCAAGGATTAAAGGCCAAATGCATTCTTTTCCTCATCATCTTCTTGAATCTTGGGGTAATATTTCTTCTAATCTTTAATTGATGCTTGCATGTCCATCTTACCTTTGATTGATGAAATTTTATCTTTGATTTCTTCAATTTCATGCTTAGTTCTTCATCTCTATGGTTAGATCATGTGTTTGACTCCAAATTTTAGATTATTTTATGAAACTCAAACTAGAACCCACATGCACTTTGTTTGTTTCTTTTTAGTAACACTTGAATCTCAATAATATTTTAATAATTTGTGCCAAGATCATGTAAATATACATTATCTCTAAATTTTGTCTCCTTGGAATTTTTAACTCTTACATAATCTGAAAATAGACTCAAAGAGGGTCATTTTGAAAAAAAAAAATAAATTTCATAGCTTTTTGTTTTGGGAGATAAGCTCATTCTAAGTTTTATGTTTTCTGAAAAACCATTTCAGGACCACTCTTGCCATTTTTTAAAAAAATCTATTTTTATAAACCTATGGCATCTCGCCTTTTTTGTGATTAAATTAGACACATTGGGTATTCATTTTGGAGAATATGGGCATTTTTCCTATTCTCCAAGTAGTAGTAATTGTTCTTCAAAGTTGAAACTTTCTTCCAAACTTGTCTCTGCATAGCAGTGTTTGTTATTTTTGTAACTTGATTTTTATAATATCTATGCATGATTTTTTTATTTTTCATAAATTACACACATATAGGTTCATCATACATTAATTTCAAGATTTTATGAGATATTTGATATGGTAAATATGGCTCCAAAGTCAGAGCTACAATTCTGTCCAGAAATCTAGTTTCACATTTTTTATAAAACTTGAATTTTTGAACTTCTAGGTGTTTTGTTGGACTTATTTTGATAATTAAACATAATTATATGTGCATTAGTGAAATTTAGGACTATGTACATGTAGGTTTGCATTTTTATCATGCATGTGTAAATTGGTTATAATGAGTACGTCATACGTGTGATTGTAGACATCGACCTCGTAGGAGAGAGCGGTTGTCGTTGGAGTGCTAGAATTAGTTTCTTGCTTTTGATTGTGCTTCATCTCGATGGTAAGTACATATGTACGACCTTTTCATACCAAAATGTGCGTATGTGTTTGATGTTTCAAATGAATGCTTGTTATATGAAAAAAGTATGAGAATGCATGTTTTCCCCTCGAATGTTTTTAAACTATATTATTCATATCCTTTGAGAACTATCAGAAATTACTTGTGAAATGTTGATATTCTGATTCTGGTTATGTGAAAGAGAAGAAATAAAATACCTCTAATAGAATTAGGACGATGTACAGAGTACTGTTATTGATGGGAGGCGTCAAGCGATCCTCCATTTTCTTATGGCTAAGACCATTGAAGCAATGCTTCTTATTATTGGATATAACTTTAATGTTCACAAATCCGCCCCCGATGAGCCAAAGTGTATCAAGATATTGAGGCCAAGGGTTTAATAGAGCTATAGAGTGCTACTTATACCTGTAAGGGTCACTGGGTGTCGACACTTAAGGGCTTTTAGCTAATCTTATGAGCGGCGTTGACGAATTGGCTCCCTTAACGCTCGGGTGAAATAGAGTTTGATAGACCCTAGAAGGAACCCTTAGTGATTATTTCGTGATCCCTCTGTTTACATCGATCCTGCTGGTGGCTCTGGACATGCCTCAGCTAAAGCTAACGTTTAATTGAACTTGAAAGAAAGTTGTTTACTCTATTGATGTTGTTTGTGGCTCGAGATATGCCATAATCCAAATAAATGAGTCGAAAAACAGTAGCTACTCGTGAATCAATATTTTATCAGTTCAAAGAAACTTGTTTATTTTGGAGATTCTACTGGTTTATGAACTCCTATAATACCGTGATTTATTCATGTTTAAAGGTTAAAAATGTTCTTGCTACGTGCTTACTTATAATTGTTCATAAATTTCCAACTCTCTTACTTATTAATTTTTCAAACTCTTGGTTTATTTAAACCTATGCTTGCGTGCCTCTCATTTCTTTACATGTCGTAGTGTGTATTTACTCAGTTTTAACTAATTGTTTTCTTCAAAACTGCGTCGGCTTTTGCCATTTTAAAACCGCAGGTCATCATTCAAGGTGGGGGATGGGAACGCGCACCGAGACGAAGACGTTTAGTTTAAGTTAGATCACCTAGTAGATAACATAGATTATTTTAAACACATTATATTTGTAAACTTTTCTTCTCAAAGACTGTTTTATTAGCTAAATTGTAATATTCATAAGATAATATTTTACTTTTGAAAGTCGATTGTCGTATTAACCCTGAACCGAGATCCCGGATTGTCGCACTTGAATCAGCTTTCAAAGCCTTGAATCAGTTATCATAGGCTTGAAAATAGTATAGCTATTTTCAAGGCCTTGAAACTGTTTAACCTATGTGAACCTTCTCAGGGGAGTCTTCAGTAAACACTTCTATGTTGATTTCCTATTTCTCCTTCATATGATTGTCTTACTGTTATTTGATGATGAAAGACAAATTATTCTAACTTGTTCGAACATAGAATATCATATGTTTGACTACGATTTTGCAGGGAATTTTATTTCCTAGTTTGCAGAGATTATTTCATAATCTAACATGTGCAAGAAAGGAAATAATTGAGAAGACGATTATGTGTTTAATCTGACTAGTATGACAGCTTCTCAACCTATTCAAATGCAAGATCACGACATTGTCTCTGAAGATTGTGATCACTTAACCGTTTGAGAAGATTGTCAAAGAGTCAAAGTATGTTGCCTACAAAATTGGAGATTTGTTGCTGAAAATCGGGGAAGATATGCAGATCTGATTGAAGTTTAAATAGAGCTCATTTTTGAATCAACATGACACAACACTCAACGGGACAAAAGAGAGCAAAAGTTATGGATTGACAAGCATCAATGAAGTTCATCAATATCAAAATCCATTCACAGAAGATCACTGTATACTTTACTGCAGTTTCTACACTCTAAGTGTTCTTCTGTATTGTTCTTTATTGGTAGATCATTTCTGTAATTTCTATATCTTTATTCTCGAGGATTGTTCAAAGTGAACAATAGATAATTCTTCGTTAATCAGTTAGCTAGAGCAGGTACTAGATAGGTTAGGAAGAACCACAAGCTGTAACAGAGTAAGGCATCTCTCTGTGCTTGAGATCTAGGGCTTAGCTTTTGATTAATAATAATTGTGTTGAAAATCTTGCAGGGAGAAGATCCCTGAGGTAGAGACGTAGGTCCAAGTGGAATGAACTCTATAAATCCTTTGTCTCTTGCATTTACAGTTTCTTGACTTACTAAGTTTTTCTCAGCATTCAAACTTGTCTATTTTCAAGAGTTTGAAACTCTTTTCAAGGCCTTGAAAAATACTTGACTGATCTTTTCAAAACTATACTTCATTCCAAGGGCTTGAACTTGTTTTCAAGGCCTTGAACTTCACTAGCTTTCACAAGATCTTTTCTTCCTAGCAAGTTTTGCAAAAAGTTGGCATACTCTATTCAAACCCTTTTTCTAGAGTATATTAGCTGCATTTCCACCTGCACACTCACACTTTCAATTTGTATCAGAGCTTCTATCACTGTATAGATTTTATAATCTGATCATGAGTACTGCAGGTGATGGTGGTTTCTCACAGGGAAGAACTGCTAACAGACCTCCTCTATTTTGTGGAGAAAATTTTGCTCACTTGAAAGCTTTGATGAAAATGTTCATCATTGATCAAGACATAGAGCTTTGGACCATTATTCAGAATGGACCTCACACTTTCTACACAGAGAAAGATGGGACTAGGACTCTGAAATCTGAAGACTCACTCTCCCTTCTGAAATAGAACAATTCTCTAAGAATTACAAAGCTATTAACATCTTATATTGTTCTTTCAATCAAATGAATTCAACAGGATTTCAGGCTTCACTACTGCCAAAGAAATATGGGATAAACTTGTGGTAACTTTTGAAGGAACCAGTCAAGTGAAGCAAACCAAGATCAACATCTATCTCAGACAATATGAGCTTTTTAAGATGAACGCAGATGAGTCTATCAGAGACATGTTCAAGAGGTTCACAAATATTGTTAACAACCTTGATTCACTGAGAAAACACTTTTCCAAGTATCTATGAATAAAAGGAGAGGAAGATTCTAAGAAGTATTCTAAAGCAAAGTGGGAACCAAAGACCACAACTATTGAAGAAGATCAGAATCTCTCAACTCTACAACTTGATGACCTAAAAGCGAAGCTTCTGACACAGGAAATATCTATGAATGAAGCTGATGGAGAGCTCCCAGAAAGTGTCAAGAAATTAGCTCTAAAAGCCCAAGATAATGAAAGAACCTAAAGCCTTCAAACTGAGGATGGTGATGATGAAGATCCATCTTCTTTGACTTCCAAAGCCTTGACAAGGATTCTCAAAATGAAGAAAAACTTTGGAAACAAAGACTTCAACAGAGAAATACATAGACCATCCAGTAGCAAGGACTTCAAAGGTAAGTCTCCTTCACAAAATAAATCAAAGGTTACGAACTGCTTTGAATGTGGTGATGCAGAACATTTGATAAGAGAATGTCCACACAAGAAAAGAAAGAGCTTTCAAAAGAAAGACTATGACAGAAGAAAGAAAGCTATGATAGCTTCATGGAGTGATTCATATAGCTCAAGTGAATCAGAATCTGAAGAAGAACATGCCAACCTATGCTTCATGGCCAAGCATGATGAAAGTTTTGAGAAGAACATTTAGGTAATGGTAAACTGACAGATTTCTAAACCAAAAGATGCCGTGTCAGATTATCTCAGTATAATGCTTTTACATGAAGAAGATTATCTGAAAGAGATCAAACTTTTGAAAGAAAAAGTTCATGAGCAAGCAAAAGAGAACTTACAACTTGTTTGAATAAATCAGAATCTTGAAATCTCTCAGAAGAAAACTGACAGTGATTTCGAGGCCTTGAAAACCAGTTTCAAAGCCTTGAAAACACAAGTCAAGGAGGTAGTCACTGAGAACTCTTTGATGAGCTACAGCCTTGTTAATCTAAAACATCAAGTTGATGAATTAGATAAACAAAAGACTACTCTTACTCAGAAACTTCAAGAATCTGAATTGGTCAAAGTTAAGCTTGCTGGATCAGAACACAAGTTCAACTTGATTCTTGGAGGAAGTTCACAGTCAGTTCACAAAGCTGGTATTGGATTCAATCCAAACTTTCCAAGAAAGAACAATACCAGATTTGTGAATGCTGGAAACAAAACTTCTCCTAAATGTCATTACTGCTGTAAAACTGGTCATGTTAAAATAACTTGTCCTTTCAGAAGAAGAGACCCTCACATAATGAGGAACACTTTTCCATGTCAACTCAAAGGACATGTTTAACAAATTTGGGTTCCTAAAGGGGTTCGACCGCCTAACATGGTTGATCCTGAATATGAATCCAAATTTCACACTTGCTCTAACAGCTGGGTAAGGCAGTGATTGGTGTTTGCAGGGTGTCACCAAAGAACAAAAATAATTTATGGACAGTGGTTGCTCAAGACACATGAGTGGAAAGTGATCTCTATTCTCAGAATTGAAAGAGCAATCGGAAGGTTCAATTACTCTCGGTGACAAAGGAAAATACAATATTCTTGGTATTGGTAAAGTTTCTACAAATGCTGAAAACTCTATTTCTGATGTGTATCTAGTTGATGGTTTGAAACTTAACTTGCTTAGTGTATCTCAGCTTTGTGATAATGGCAATAAGGTTATCTTTGATAAAGAGAAATGTGTGGTGAAAATGAGAAATCAGGAGATTGCATCCTCACAGCCTCTAGATCAAACAATTTTTATACTTTTCAGACTAACAAAGTTGCAGGTAAAAGTTTGAAGTGTCTCAAGGCCTTGAAAGAGGATTGAAAGCTTTGGCACATGAAGCTTGGTCATATTAGTTTGCATAATTTGAACAAGTTGATTTCCAAAGACCTGGTAAGAGGATTTCCATCCATTAAGTTCAAAGAAGATGAATTGTGCAAAGCCTGTGCTCAGGGGAAGCAGAACAGAAGTTCTTTCAAGCCAAATAAGTTTGTAAGCACAACTAGACCCATTGACCTGCTTCATATGGATCTCTGTGGTCCTATGAGAACT
Organism: Linanthus parryae; assembly: GCA_023055425.1. NCBI lineage: Eukaryota > Viridiplantae > Streptophyta > Magnoliopsida > Ericales > Polemoniaceae > Linanthus > Linanthus parryae. Next base: position 23,887,015 of record JALGPY010000011.1, on the reverse strand, counting down.
CCCACTCCAAAAGGTAAAAGGTATATGCTAGTTGATGTAGATGATTTTTCTAGATATACTTGGGTTATGTTTCTCAAAGAAAAATCTGAAGCCCTCTCTGAATTTTCAAAAATTTGCAAAGAACTTCAAACTATGAAAAACCTGCCTATAGCTTCAATTAGAAGTGATCATGGTAGAAAATTTGATCAATTAGAATTTGATTTATTCTGTGATTATCATGGTATTACTCACAACTTTTCTGCTCCAAGAACTCCTCAACAAAATGGTGTTGTTGAAAGAAACAACGGGACTCTTGAAGATGTCAAGGACAATGCTTCTTGAAAACAAGTTGCCAAAATATTATTGGGCAGAAGTTGTGAATACAGCAAACTATATACTGAACAAGTGCTTGATCAGACCTATTATGAAGAAGACCCCCTATGAACTATTAAAAGGGAGGAAGCCAAACATTTCATACTTCATGCCCATGGATGTACATGCTTTATCCATAAAAATGAAAAAGTCAATCTTGGTAAGTTTGATGCATGAAATGATGAAGGTATCTTTCTTGGTTACTCTCTGAATAGAAAAGCTTATAGAGATTACAATAAAAGAACCAAACTGGTTGAAGAGAGCATTAATGTTATTTTGATGAAAGCTATGATGGTTCTTTGAGTGAAAGTTTTGCAGACTTGAATTTGAACAAGCATGAATCAGAGGAAGAGACTGGGAATCCACTGGGATTCGAGAAAGGCTCACAAGAAAACAAAAAACATTTTCAAGACCTTGAAAATGGTGCTCAAGGCCTTGAAAATAAGCCTGAAAGCCTTGAAAAAGATGATCAGAAGGATACTAGTGACAACGCCACTACGTCAAGACCATAAAAGATCTATGGAGAACCTTAACCCTGGTCTCCAATAAACAGATTCAAATATCTCTCATCTCATCCAGTTGATAATATCACTTCAGATCCAACAACTGGTACAAAACTAGATCACATTTGAAGAACTTATGTGCTTTTAATGATTTAATTTCTCTTATAGAACCTAAAACTGTGAACAAAGCATTACAAGAAGCAGACTGGATCATTGCTATGCAAAGTGAACTCAATGAGTTTGAAAGAAATAAGGTTTGGAACCTGGTTCCTCCACCTACAAACCAGTCTGTCATTTGTACCAGAATAGTGTTTAGAAATAGGTTGGATGAAAGTGGCAAAGTGATCATAAACAAAGCAAGGTTAGTTGCTCAAGGTTACAACCAAAAATAAGGTATTAATTATAAGGAAAATTATGCTCCAGTTGCCAGATAATTCTCAAGTCTTATGAGCAGTGAATTTGAAATGAGCATGATGGGAGAGCTGAACTTCTTCCTAGGACTTCAAATACATCAATTGAATAAGGGCATCTTTCTTCATCAAAGCAAATACACAAGAGACTTGTTAAGCAAATATAGCATGGCTCAATGTAAGGAAACCAAGACTCCTATGAGTTCTACACTTTCCTTAGACAATGATGAATCTGGTAAGAGTGTCAATGTGAAAGAGTATAGAGGTATGATTGGATCATTACTCTCTCTCACAGCAAGAAGACGAGATATCATGTTTAGTGTATGCATGTGTGCTAGATTTCAAGCTGATCCAATGGAATCACACTTAACTGGTGTGAAGAGAATATTCAGATATCTCAATGGTACCAAAGACTTAGGGCTTTCTTATCCAAGACATTCTAATTTTTCCTTGTATGGTTTTTCAGATGCTGACTTTGCAGGTTACAAAGTTGATAGAAAAAGCACTTCAGGAATTTACCAATTTATTGGATCATCCTTGATCAGTTGGCATTCCAAGAAATAGTATTCAGTTGCTCTATCAATAGCTGAAGCTGAATATATAGCTGTAGGAGCATGTTGTTCACAAGTACTATGGATTGCTCAACAGCTAAGATACCTTGGATTTGATTTCAGAAGCATACCTATCAAGTGTGATAACACCAGTGCAATTTCAATTACAAAGAATCCAGTTCAACATTCAAGAACCAAGCACATTGCAGTCAGACACCATTTAATCAGAGATCATGATGAGAAAGGTGATATTGTTCTTGAATTTGTTGCTACTAACATGCAAATTGTAGATATCTTCACTAAACCATTAGAAGATGAAAGATTCTCAGCTCAAATATTGGAATTGGGAATGCTAAATAAAGATGCATTGGTTTAGGGGAGCATCAGGTAAGAAAGGTAAGATGTAAGTGTTTTCAAAGGTTTCAACTGATTTTCAAAGCCTTGAAAGTCATCTCAAAGCCTTGATTTTATCTCTTGCAGTATTACAACGTTTTCAAGACCTTGAAAACCTTTTCAAAGCCTTGAAAATTAGTTTGCTATACTAATAGTCAATAAAATTGGACGTTCTGTATTGGGTGGTATCTCTGTAGATATTTTCTCAATATAGCCCTACCTTTTTCAAAAACACGATTTGGCCAAAAATAGTATTAAAATATATTATTTCCAACGGCCTAAAAGTTTTGAATTTTTTTTGATTATTACAGATCTTTTCAGATCAGAGAGATATTCTAGTTTCCTTTTGGAATTCAAACTCTTTTAGTATTTATCTTCTTCTCTTCTCTTCTCTTCGTATCATTCCTACCTCTCTCTATTCGTCTCCCACACCCTAATGAGCACAAGGAGAACCTCAGACAGAATCAAGATGGTGGGAGGATCAAAACCTAATTCTGCGAAGAAGAGAATGATGAATGAAAAAAATGTTCTAACAATTAGTGAAGACTCTGATTCAAAGAGCTTTACTGATGAAGAACAAGAATCTTCACCACCCAAGAAGATGGTGAAAAAGGACCAGATTCCTGCAAAGAAGAACCAGACTATAGTATCTACACAAGAAAAGCATAAGGGAATCCATATTTGAAGCCCTAGGAGAGACAATAAGAAGTCAGTCACAGAGGTCAAAGGAAAAGGAAAAGAAATCCTCACTCAAGACTCAGACTCAGACACTAACTCAAGATCCTATGGAGTGTACATTTTATCCAACATGTGGAAACATGAGAAGGATCCGTCCCGGTCTTTAGATGCTTCAAAAATAGGAAAGAAGGATCACAAAAGTTCCTCTGCTCAGCAGAAAAGGATGGCTGTAAAGAAGAAACAGAATCATGGAAGAAAATATTTGGAAGGACTCACATTCTTATTCAATAGTGGTACTGAGAAGATTAGCTCCTTCACTGAGGAACTCGACGTGGTTTCACAAGAAATTCAAGCCAACAATGAAGACAGTGAGGAAGAAAAAGGAGATCAGGATGGATATAAAGACCCTTAATCTTGCGTATTCTTTCATCCCATTCTCTCTTTTTCTTTAAGTTTTTAAATTTTCTTGTCAAAATTTTCAAGACACTTGATCCAACATCCTCTTTGTCTTTTTGATGAAAGTCAAAAAGGGGGAGAAATTCTAGGGTTTTAGGCTTTATTCTTAGGATTTATTTGCTATTTGCTGAACTTTTTATTTTCTGTTGGTGAATTGAATAAGTTGGATCTTTTTGGAATTACTCTGTTAATATGAATTGTGAACTAATCAGTATTTGTATGCAGAGACTAAGGATAAAATAGAATTTGGTTTTGTCTTTCATCAAGGGGGAGATTTTAAGATCAGGTTGTGCAAGGCTTGTAGTTTAACTATTTCAAGGACTTGAATAAGCTTTCAAAGCCTTGAATCAGTTATCAAGGCCTTGAAACTGGATTCGAAGGCATGAAACTGTTTAATCTATGTGAACATTCTCAGAGGGAGTCTTCTGTAAACTCTTCTATGTTGATTTCCTATTTCTCCTTCATATGATTGTCTTACTGGTATTTGATGATGAAAGAAAAATTATTCTAACTAGTTTGAACATAGAATATCATCTGTTTGACTATGATTTTGCAGGGAAGTTTATTTCTTATTTTGCAAAGATTATTTCCTATTCTAACTTGTGCAGGAAAGGAACTAATTGAGAAGATGATTCTGTGTTTGATCTGACTAGTATGACATCTTCTAAACCTATTCAAATGCAAGATCACGACATTATCTCTGAAGATTGTGGTCACTTAACCGTTGGAGAAGATTGTCTAAGAGTCAAAGTCTGTTGCCCACAAAATAGGAGATTTGTTGCTGAAAATCTGGGAAGATATGCAGAGATGTTTGAAGTTTAAATAGAGCTCATTTTTTAAGCAACAGGACATAATACTCAACGGGAAAAGAGAGAGAAAAATTTATGGATTGACAACCATCAAAGAAGTTCATCAATCTCACAATCCATTCACAGAAGATCACTGCATACTTCACTGCAGTTTCTACACTCTAAGTGTTCTTCTGTATTGTGCTTTATTAGTAGATCATTTCTGTAACATCTCTATCTTTATTCTCGAGGATTTTTAAAAGTGAACAATAGAGAATTCTTAGTTAATCAATTAGCTAGAGCAGGTACTAGATAGGTTAGGAAGAACCAAAAGTTGTAACAGAGTAACGCATCTCTCTGTGCTTGAGATCTAGGGCTTAGCTTTTGATTAATTGTTGAAAATCCTGCAGGGAGAAGATCCCTGAGGTAGAGATGTAGGTCCAAGTGGACTTAAATCTATAAATCCTTTGTCTCTTGCATTTACAGTTTCTTGACTTACTCAGTTTTTCTCAGTATTCAAACTTGTCTATTTTCGACGGTTTGAAACTCTTTTCAAGGCCTTGAAAAAGACTTGACTGATCTTTTCAAAACGATACTTCATTCCAAGGGCTTGAACTTTTTTTCAAGGCCTTGAACTTCACTAGCTTTGACAAGATCTTTTCTTCCTAGCAAGTTTTGCAAAAAAGTTGGCATACTCTATTCAACCACCCCACGCTTCTAGAGTATTGTAGCTGCATTTCCACTTGCACACTCAAACTTTCACCTCCGCATAACAATACTGTTCTTTAGGGTTTGGTAACGGATTACGCAGTGGAAAACCAATAATTAAGATCCGCACAAGACCCTCCAAGGATCACAGGAAGAGACATCAAAACGATAGTGAAGGTTTTAGTATCAAATACCTTGGTGGTCTCCTTGGATGACTTCTAACGCAATATAGTGTTCACATCTCTATGGATAGTCCACGCCTAGGATCAAGCTATAGATTACTCTACGTCTTGTGCTAACAACCGGTGGAAGAAGGAAGAAGAAGAATCACGCAACAGAGAAACACAATGGCCGACGGCTTGGAGACGGAGCGGACGGGTTCGGGTTCGGCCTTTTCTAGCTCTCTCTTCTTGCTTTTCTCTCACTCACTCAAAGTATGTTATGATCATTAGTCAAAAAATAAGCTAGGAGTGTCCTTAATATAGTCCAAAAACTCCTTGTTAACTACATATTAGCCCCTCTCCTAATCCTGTCCATACACGGATTAATCCAACTTGCAAATTAGTCCTACTAAATTTTCAAGTAGTTGCGTATTGATCCTTCTATTTATTTAATCATATTTATTAATTCCCAAGTCTAATTTAATCCATATGGCGTGTGACCCCATAGGTTTCTACTTAGTTGGTAGTAACGATTACTAACATGGAGCGGTGTCTAGCAACACATCCACGCCAACCAGCTAATAGAAATAGTTAGTAATCCAACAAACCTTGTGCAAGTATTGTCTCATCCCTTTGTCTCTATGTCCGTATTGAAAACGAGACATACAAGTCACACTCGTATATCCAATCCATAGTTTCTCGATCTTTGGAACATTCTTATCTATGCAGAACCTCAATATTCTTTATTGATTTATCTGAGTCTGGCCAGATATTCTATAAGCACTACCCCTCGAGTGGTCGTGGATATTTGCTCCTGTTATATGGGAGGGAAAAATTATATCTACATCACTACCATCTCTAAGCTTGCTACCTGTTGTGTCCGATATGCGCCTTTATTGCTACCTAGTCACGGTGTAGTGTTTGACTTTATCAAAACACAATACTCCACGACATTACCTTTGTCACTACGAGAAGAACTTGTGACTTCACATAACTTGTATGTAGCCTTCTCCTAAGTGGGTCAATCTAGTAGGACATTAATCCTAATGCATACCCATGTGTTGGATCGTGATATCTCAATAACAATCAACCCCATACTAGTCTAAACTTGATTGTCTTATTAATCAATATAATTGACCTGGGATATTTAAGAATATAACATTTTTATTCTAAAGACTTCATTCATGTGAACGTATCTCCATATCAATAACACAATGAATCGTATATCCATAAATGTCACAAGAAAAAGATTGCCTCTAGGTCATATTTCCAAGAGACTCCCACTTGCACTAGATTCAATCTGGTGTATATGCCTATTGATCTAGCGCAACCCTTCGTGCTTACGGTGCGCAAGGGGCATGGTAAGTGAGACACCTCGCTGGTACTTTGCATAAATTCATATCTCCTCTTATCTACAATCGATTGCGAATGAATAGTCTGAGTATGTGCATCTTATGCATTAATATACTCAGTCCTCCATGATAGAATCAACATTTGAATCTTGCCTGAAACCTTTCAAGCTCACAGTCCCTCCCATTAGGGCAAAACATTAAACTTGTCTATAATTTAAAATTTTATTTGTTGGATTCGAAGTTCGTATCAGTGTAACCATTTACTGTGAACCCTTCCTATCCTTCATATATTAAGAACTCATCCATAATGCTACTCAAGTACTTAAGGATACTCTTAACAATTATCCAGTGACGCTCACCCGGATTTGACTGGTATCTATATGTCATACCATATGACATGTCTAGCCTAATACATAACATGGCGTATCTCGTGAATCTTATTCACACGGCCCTTATAAATCTAATTGGAAGGACAATTAGTCTTCCAAAGACTAATTCCATGCGACATAGGTAAGAATCCATATTCTTTAATGCTGAACAATTTCAACACCTTGCCATTACATGTATTTTGAATATTCATAGGTTTGTTCGCCCAATTCTTTTCATTGAAAATTAATTCCCTAGCCAAAATTCACAAGATTGTAGAGTAGGGAAATTATTCCCAAAGAATACTATGTATCCACATACATGACCAGAGATATAACTGTGCTCCCAGTAACCTTCTTGTAAACACAAGCTTCATCTTCATCTTTTATGGAATCAAACCATTTGATTACATCATTAATTGAAGGTTCCAACTCCAAAAGCTTGCTTCAATCTTCAGACATATTGCTTTAACATACACATCTTTTGAGCATGCTCTAGAATGACGAAACCCTCCGGGTGTGTCACACACTTCATTAAGGAGGTTTCTGAATTCATCTGCCAAATTGTGTAGGCTACAATTGCAAGAAAGATATGAATGGATTTAAGCATCGTAACTAGGAAAAAGTTTCGTCATAGTCTTGCAATGAACCCACTGAAACCTTTAGCCACAAATGGTCCCTTAAAAGTAATCACATTACGATCCATGTTGGTTTCCTCATAACCCACTTGCACCCTATGGTTCCTACCCTTTCAGGTAGTTCCACCAAAATCTATGCTTTGCTGGAGTACATGAATTCCATTTCAAATCTGATGGCCTCAAGCCATTTTTGAGAGTATGGGCCACCCGTGGCCACCTCATAGGTTGTAGGCTCATATTTATGAGCGATACATCGCGGGTTATGAGAAATAATTTCTTAGCCGTTTGACATATCCTACCTTACCGACGATATTCTTGTGTTACTCGAGCAGATTTCTCCACAACACCTTGTAATCCTACTCATGTTCCGTCAAAAGATTTATGTTTGTTGTGGTTCTTGAACTCTTTCAAGTTCTATTTTCCTCCCACTATTTAATTTAGAGACAATCACTACGTAGAAACGCTACGGTTCGAGCAAAAAACAATTTGTTTTTGATTGGATTGTAGAAATAATATCTCTTTCAGGACATCCCACAACACATTTATCTGACTTGGGTCCAACTTTACCTGTAAACGCCTTTACATAAACTCCATAACCCCAAATATTTATGAATGACATGCTAGGACACCTTCTAATCCATATCTAATATGGTGATTTCATAATCGATTTTTGATGGAACAAGGTTAAGGGAGAAATTTGTTGTAATTTAAAAAAAGGCCCTTAAAGTAAACTCGAAGTTCAGTTTGATCCATTATGGACCGAACCGTGTCCATCAAGGTTCGATCTCTCTTCTTAGACGCGCAATATCCATGTGGTGTCCTAGGTTGAGCGAGTTTGGATCACATCCAACACTCTATAGATGCTTGTCTAACTCTTGGCTTTTAGTACTCTCCTCTACCATCCAATCGTAGAGCCCTAATACTTTTGCCAAGCTGGTTCTCTACATCTTTCATGAATTCCTTGAACTCCTCAAATGATTATGAGTTTTCTCTTCATAAGATACACAAATCCATATTTGCAGAAGCCATCAGTAAATATGGTGAAGTACTGAAAGCAACCTTTAGCACTTGTGCTTGGCGGCCTACATACATCAATATGTATGTTTCCCAAGATATCATATATTTTCCAAATAAATAAGCCTTACATGTCTCATATGATACAAGATCAATGAGTCTATAATTTCATCCATATGGAGTCTAGGAATGCGTTCTTATTTATGTGGCCTAAACGACAATGCCAAAGATAAGTGAGGATCATATCATTATATGCAAACTTCTTTATATTAATGCTATAGCTGAAATTATCATGATCAAGGATATAGAATCCATTAGACGAAATTGCATTACAATAATGCCTTTTATCAAAACAAATGGAACAATATTTGTTCGTTAATTTAATAAAATGTTTTTTTTGTCCAACCAAGAAACTCTGATACTGTCCCTACTCAAAACAGTGATATAATCGTATTTCTCTAATTCATGGATAATTCCAAAAGGTAAAAATGATTCCCTACGGCTAATTTAGCAACGCCTTGCTTCATTGCCCCACATACAGGTTTATCTTTTCCTTATCCAATTGTCTATATCTCTTCAGATCCTACACATTTCTATAAACGTGAGATCCTCATCTAGTATCATATAATCATGATGATGAGATAGACACATTGACTTCTTTAAAAAAGTTACCTAATGTGAAATTCATCATTCCTTTATTATTTCCTTCCAGGTACTTTGGGCAGTCTCTCTTCTTCTACACCACCTTTGGGACTCTAAGGTAACTTGGATTTAGCAACAAGCTTGTTTTATACCCATGGGTTTGGCTCATACCTTTTTCCCTTACCCATGTCGTTAACTATTAACATTTTTTGCTTTAGCCCTTTATAAATGCTTTGTTTGGCGATTCTCAATCATATTGTGTAAATTACTTTTAAACAAAACTAGAATTGCATCCAATGAAATTCTCGGTCCAATTGGGCGAATAACTACTTATTCTTTATCAATCTCATATATAACTCCCAGTCTCTAAGCTTTCAATCCCATTGATGTAGCTTAGTTGTGCTTGACCTCTTGCTTCGACAGTCACACATTACTAGCTTGTGTCGTCGCGTCATATCTCGATGAATCAAGTCTCCTTGCTTTGGCAAGCCCAAACTTATTACATCTTGATCATGATGGGTTCTTAGAAAGAGAGTTCAAAGTGGAGCAAAACTTCAAACCTTTCATGTCTAGCTCTCTCTTAAAAGAGCTTCTTTTATATGATCATATCATACGCCTCCATGTTTCTCATCTTGTTTCCAAAGATCAGAGTTCATGGCAGCTAACACGAGGCAAGTGACATCCAAAGAACCATTATTTGATGTCCATTTCATTAGGTTTTCAGTGTGTTTTGGTAGTCGCTGGGAAGAGACGTTTATGCTCTACGACGTACAATATTTTTCCTTTTATTTGAGAACAATTCTAGCAACTTCTGAGAGTCTGGCCCTTTCATGGCCTCCTTATAGGTAGTAGGCTCATCATCTATGAGCATCGTGTCACCAGAATCAGTCACGAGAAGTCCATACCTCTCAGGTTCCTTGCGCATTCTACTAGATCTACGAAGCTCTTGTGTTACCTAAACAGGCTGTTCCACAACTCCTTGTGGATCCTTTTCATGTTCCGTAGTTGGTTCAGTGATTTGCGGTTCTTGAATTTCTTCAAGTTCTACAGTCCTCCCACTTGCTTTTTTAGAAACAAACTCTCTTTCTAAAAACACGCCAGACCGAGCAACAAACACTTTGTTCTCAGTTGGATTGTAGAAGTAGTAACCCTTAGTTTCCTTAGGGTACCTCACAAATATGCACTTATCCGAATTTGGCCCTAGCTTGTCTGATTGTAAACGCTTTACATAGACATCGCAGCCCCAAATCTTTATGAACGACAGTGTGGGACGCCTCCCACTCCACATCTCATGTGGTGTCTTCTTGATTGATTTAGATGGACACGGTTAATGGAGAAAGCTGCAATTAGTAGAGCATACCACCAAAATGATAATGGAAGATTGGTTTGATACATCATTGATCGAACCATATCCAATAGAGTTCGATTCCTCCTCGCGGACACACCATTCCATTGTGGAGTGCCAGGTGGAGTGAGTTGGGACACAATCCCACACTCTCTAAGATAGTCGTCAAACTCTTGGCTCAAGTATTCTCCTCCACGATCCGATCGTAGAGCCTTGATACTTTTTTCAAGTTGCTTCTCTACTTCACTTTTGAATTCTTTGAACCTTTCAAAGGATTCAGATTTGTCCCTCATGAGGTACACAAATCCATATCTACTGAAATCATCAGTAAATGTAACGAAGTAGACGTAGCCACCCCTGGCTGGCGTGGCAAATGGACCACACACATCAGTATGTATGAGCGCCAATTCCTCACTAGTGCTCTCACCTTTCTTATTGAAAGGGAACTTGGTCATTTTTTCCAATAAACAAGCCTCACATGTCTCATATGATTCAAAACCAAATGACTCAAGTCTAGATACATGTTTCTCGTTTATGTGGCCTAAACGACAGTGCCATAAGTAAGAATGATTTAAATCATGTATTTTAATCCTCTTGTTATTAATGTTGTAGACAGGATTGCTTAGATCAAGGACATATAGTCCATTAAATAATTGCGAACTACGATAGTGAATATTATTAAAATAAAAGGAACAACAATTGTTCTTTATTGAAATAATAAAACCTTCCTTGTCCAAACAAGAAATAGAAATAATGTTTCTGCTCATAACAGGCACAAAATAGCAATTATTTAATTCTAAAACTAATCCTAAAGGTAGAGATAGATCCCACACGCCCACGGCCAACGCAGAAACTTTTGCTCCATTCCCAATGCGTAGGTCCATCTCTCCTTTAGCCAATCTTCTACTTATCTTTAGATCCTACACATTTCGACAAATGTGAGATCCACATCCAGTATCTAATACACATGATGTAGAGACAGTTAAATTGACATCTACAATAAAAATACCTGGTGGTGGTGGAATCACTATTCCAAGCCTCTTGTCCTCCAGATATTTTGGGCAGTTCCTCCTCCACTGTCCAGGCTGAATGCATTATTGACACTCACCTTTATTCACACCTCTGGCAATGCCACCAACAGGCTTAAGGGAAGGTTCCTTGGACTTGGAAACTGACTTACCTTTGCCCTTGGAGGATGAGAAAAACGTTTTGCCCTTTCCTTTCTGTACCATCATAATGGCCTTGCCCTTACCCTTGTTGATGCTTTGTTCAGCTTTCCTCAACATATTGAGTAAATTTGGCAGCGGTTTCACGATCTCAATCAAGTTATAGTTCATGACGAACTGTCCATAACTCTCAGGCAACGATTGTCGCACGAGATCAGTGGCCAACCCTTGGCCGACCGTAAACCCTAGTCGCGCAAGATTCTCCAAGTATCCGATCATACGGAGTACATGAGGTACCACAGAGTTTCATTCAGCCAGATGAAACTTGAACAATGCCTTAGAGACCTCGTACCTCTCAACCCTTGCCTGCTCTTGGAATACCTGCTTCAGATGCTCGATCATATCGACATCATTCATGTTCTCGTGTTGCTTCTGATGCTCAAAAGTCATGGTACATAGCATAAGGCAAGCCGCATCATTAGCGTCATCAACACGCTTTTGATACACCTTTAGGGCTGCAGGGGTATGTTCTCTGAACCTGCTGGAACTTGCTACTCTATTGCGTACAGTTTATTCTCTTGCTTGAGAACGATTCTCAAGTTTCTGTACTAATCAAGGAAGTTGGTTCAAGAGAGCTTGTCCTTCTCAAGGACAGATCCTAGGGAATGTTGTGAAATCGATGAGTTGTTTGCCATTTTGAATTCTACAAAAGGAAAATACGCAAGTTTTAGTATTTGCGAGTTTATCAAATTTTGCTCCCACTATTTTTCTACGGATTAATAACCCTCAAGATATTAATGCGGAAAATATCCCTATATTTTCTAGTAGGCCAAGATCCATCTTTCATCTCCTTATGAGCTTGCTTTGGCAAGTCATCCATAATTTGACTACTTTAGGTAGGAACAATTCCAATTGCATCCCTATGAAACTCTTGGTTCAATTTGGAAAATAACTCCTTACTTATCCATCCGTATCCCAATTGATTTCCTCTAGGTTTTAATCATATTACTAGCCTAGTTGTGTCCAACCTCTTATTTAAAAAATTGCACATTACTTGTTTGTGCCATCGCATTCCATCATTATGAATTAAGTCTCCTTGCTTTGGCATGCACGAACTTGATAAATCATGATGATAATGAGTATTTAAATAACGAGAAGGCAAAAATACAATATTTGAATTTTGAGGGATTTTGAAATTCAATTTTAATTGTTTTGTTGATCCATTTCAACTGATCTATCTATTTGAGTTTGGGAACAACTCCAAATAATATATCCGGGTTGTCTAATTATCTTATTATCCTAATTTCATGCATCATCCATACACCAACCAAAAAATAATAAGACAATAAAATAAACAACCACAAAAAAAAGAAACTTGATATGGATATGGCCCTTTTCTCGACTAAGATAACTCCAAGCCAATGGAATTATCTATGAACCCTAGAAGCAAACACATCTCCATGCGTCTTAATCTTTTGGTCCATCCTTCATAGTTATGTGGAATGCTCCATGGTCCATGTTTTGTGGTTTCCTTTGGATTTGGGCTTCTTTTCTTCAATCTTGGCTAACAATCTATCCTATCTAGCACTAGCTAATCAACTATACTAAATAAAATAATCTCACAAGTTGAGAAAAAGAAATTGGCTCGCAGGCCATAAAACCCTAATTAATTATTACAACAAATTCATCATCTCGCAGGCCGTAAACCAAACCACAAAATTAAACAATCACACCAAACCACATCCTAAGGCCATATCCAACCACCATGCGAATTGCACATAAACAGTTAAAATCCAATTTGAACGCGCTTGGTCAATTTTAATTGATTTTAGAATTTTTTCTAGGGTTAAAACGGAAAGGGTCCCAACCAACTGCTCGGCCGAACCCCAAGAGGACCCCCTAGGCCTTGGGTCGGCCAGACCCTAGCCCACACGGCTAGGCTATGCGCTAGGGCAGCCACTGGCCCCTAGGCCGCGCCTTACTTGGGCGGCAAGCATGGAGGGGCGGTCCCCTAAGGGGGGGCCAACCTCTTTGGGAGTTGTTTCCAAAACAACTCCTTTGCTTGTTGCCCAGGTTTGGTAGTTTCCTTGTTGAAAAGAACTCCTTCTTTCAATAGGATGCCCAAACCCTAGATCTAAGATCCTTAAATTTCTCAAACTCACTCATTCATGCATCCAATGTAAAAACTAGGTCTTGTTATGTTTGATTATTGAAAAATTGCATCATATGCTTGTTTTGTCTTGTTTTACGCAATAAACAACAAATTTAAGGTGTAAAACTATCAAAACGTAAAACATAAAACACGTTTATACTCTATGAACCAGGCTCTGATACCACTGTAGGGTTTTGATCATGGATACATAGCGGAAAATATAATTTATCCATTCAATACCGTCCAAGGATCACTGGACAAGAAGCATAACGATGGTAAAGGAAGAATCATGTTACACACCTTATGGTTTCTCCTGTGATGACTTGTAACGTGAATTGTGTCACGTCTCGACGGTTGATCCACGACTAGAGTTCAGATCAAGATCTTCCTTCTCCTTTGTGCTTGCTTGGAATGGAGGAAGAGGAAAAATAAATCACGCAACGCGAGGCAACAAGGAGGGGGCGGCCTCCTTTGTTGGCCGACGGGGTAGGGGCGGTGGCAAGGGGGTCAGTCGGCCCTCTTGCTTGCTTGCTCTCTCTCCTTTTTTGTTCTCTCCCACTCAAGTTATGAACAATAGGCTCATAAGTTTGGTAAGGAAGGAAGGAGCATACTTTATATAGTCCAACAAATCCTTGTCAACTACCTAAAGGACCTATTCTAGTCCTACTAGAATTCGGTTTAGTCCCTTCCAAAAAATTAGTCCTACTAAGTTTGCAAGGTGTTGCAAAGTGATCCTTCTAATTAATTAATCATATTAATTAATTCCCAATTCTAGTTCAACTCTATCTAGCGTGTGATCCCATAGGTTCTATCTAGTAGGTAGCAACAATTTGCTAATATGGGTGGTCTCTAGCAAAACATCCATTACAGCCAATTAATAGAATAGTCATGCGACAAACCTTGTACAAGTAATTGTCACATTCCTTTGTCTCTATATCCAGATTGGACACGAGACATACAGGTCACATTAGTATATGAATTCCATAGTTTCTCGATCCTTGAAATAGCCTTATTCGTGCAAATAACATCAATATCCTATATTAATTTATTTGACTCTGGAATGACATTCTATAAGCACTATCCCTCGAGTGGTCTAGGATATTTTCTCCCGTTATGTGGGAGGGACAAATTCTATCTACGTCCACTACGATCTCTAAGCTTGCTTCTTATTATATCCGGTACACGCCTTTATAGCTACCCAGTTACGGTGTAGCGTTTGACCCTACAAAAATCACAATAATCCACAACTAGAACATCTAGTGACTTCAAGTCTAAGGATGACAATACCATTGCACTACGAGAAGCGCTTGTGACTTTACATAACATGTATATAGCCTTCTCGTAGATAAGTCAATCCAGTGCGTCATTATCCTTAATGCACACCCATGTGTTGGATCATGATATCTCCATATCAATCCAACCCCATACTAGTCTATAGATGATTGTCCTATTAATCATTATACTGGACTAGGGATATATAAGATAAACAACACGATTGTAAATCTAATGACTTCATTATATTAAATATCCAATAAATAATACAATGAATGTTCTAGCCAAAATAAATTCATACTAAACTAGATTGCCTCTAGGGCATCTATTCCAACAGAGACAACCCGTGTCTGCTTAACATTGTGGACATGGATCTGAGTGTAATATCGTGAAGGAGAGGGTCGCCCTGTCCCATGCTCGTGTGGGAGAGTCATGCTTGAGGAATCTTCTAGTTAATCGTTAAATTTGATTCATATCGTAAAGAAGGTTGGCCCTATCCCACTGCCCCCACAGTGATGTGCCAGAATATAAGCCGTAACTATATGCTACTCATGGAGTACCAGCAAGCTTCACCTTTGGATGCAACATGTATAACAACTGGACCAGTTATATTGCACGATCTTCAACCACCTCAAATATATCTATTTGTATTTGACTCCCCTTATTTTATTTTATAATACATTACCTTAATTTCCAACTGGGTCGTTAACTCTTCCAAATTCATATTAAACCCCCATACTACTCTTTGCTCCTAGTTTCACCTAGTTGAGCCTACTACATATTGCTACTAGTTTCATCTATTCGAGCCTACTATGTTGCTCCTTGTTTCACCTAGTTGAGCCTAATACCTATTGATCCTAGTTTTTCCTAGTCGAGCCTACCACATTGCTCCTAGTTTCACCTAGTATAGCCTACTACCTATTTGCTCCTAGCTTCTCCTAGAAGAGCCTACTTTATTGCTCCAATATTTGCCTAGTTGATCCTACTCCATTTCTCATAATTTCGCTTAGTCGAGCCTACAAATCGGCCTTCATAATCAATCTGGCGTTCCACGCCACTTTACTCACCCTTCAAAATCACTTTGAGCTTCTCTGTTGATGCTATGATTATTAGTAGTTTCTCTACAGTTTGGGTATTAGTTCTATTTTAGCGTTTAATGTATGTTAGGCCTCCTGATTTTTTCTATATATAGGATTGGTGTACTATATTTTACCCTAATATTTTTTATACAGATCAATAAGTATTTTCCATTTGAACTTGGTATTAAAGCCTCTACGCTCATATTAACCTAAAAATACCGCTTCCGCTTTAATGGAGGGTGGCGCTGATACAGGTCAACCTTATGATCCGGGTCAACAATAAAACCATTATTATTATTAACAATAATTAGATAATTAGTAGTTTATTTATTTAATTAGTTTAATTAGATGTTTATTTATTCAGTTCGTAGATCGGACCGAGCCCATTAGGTCAAATTGTCTAGGTAGGGTTCGTATTTTTCTATTTAAGCACAATAATAGTTCGGATTATTCATCAGAGAATAAGAATTGTTTTGTTTATTCAGTTTAATTGTTTTATTTTCGTTTGCTTTCATAGTTTTTGTGTCGCCTCTCGAGCTACTGGTAGAGATTCTTAGTCACTCAAGTTACTAGTAAGTTCCAATTGGTGCGTTCATTGATTTCACCATCCAACTGGTGAATCGTGACGAATATCAAAGATTTGATTAAAAAACTGACAGTCACAATGAAGGAAAAGTTCGATCAAATCGCTACTCGTCTCACGACTATCGAATGTCGAATTACAAGTTTGGAGATTAAGCAACAAGAACCCGAACGTGCAGCTGAAAAACATCAAGAACCACCGACTGATGTAGAACCATAAGACCTAGAGGAAGATAATGCAGACGTCAACACGAAGGACGACCATGAAAAAACCAAAGACCAGGCCCTGCCAACAGCAACACTGATCCTTCCAGAACAACCTCCAATTCAGCAAGAACAACAGCCTGAAGCAAATCAAGTAGATCACCAACAGCCGCCTCTTTTGGAGAACCAGCCACTCCTGAAGATTTTCTCTCCGTCAAAACCAAAACACTCACCGCTAGAGCTTCCGCCCAACCCTAACAACTGGACCCGTCCCAATCACCTGATCCCCCTCCGAATCCGTCCCAATCACCGACGAAGCCAACATCCCCACTGGCTAACCAAACCCAACCAGATCTGAAACCACCATACGAACAAATCCTGGAGGTTTTGCCCCTAGTTTTGCCGAACCTGATCCACCATTGATTTCACTGCAACCGCACCCACCCAAACAACTGGACCCGGCAGAAAAAACAATTCCGCCACCGAAGTTGCAGGAAATAACACCACCACTAGCTGTGTGACCAGTCGCCACAGTCTAGTACATCTCCGCCGCTTTCAAACAGCTTGGCCCTGGCCACGGTGCCTCCGCCATCGCTCCCTTCGCCTGGTTTCGCCCCAAAATCCACCAACAACATGTGAGGTCCTGGAGCTCAGACCTCACCTGAAAACCATAAAAATGGAGATGAGGTGAACGGAGAAGAGATCAGAGAAGAGAGAGAGAGAGAAGATATAGAAATTGTATTTTCATTCATAAGATGGGAAAGAATTACAATTTCAGCTATTTATAGTCTAGGGTCTAATATGTAATAAACGAAAATATCTAACGGCCATAGCCAGCTGGCCATCTATGACGCTTCCCACCAATCAGAACAGAGCTCACCGCTGACTGGACCGGCTGACTCATCACCTCACGTGGAATGGTGCCGTTCCACTAAGTATATTTGAAATCAACGGCTAAAGTGTTGGACGGATCAGATTAGAAAATCTAATCTGATCAAACGGTATATGCTACTCCAAAATTACAAGGCATCAATTTGGACATGAGTTCATTTTAGTCCAACCAGAAAATCATAACAATGCCTCCCCCTTAGAATGATTCATGCCCTCATGAATCAAACGCAGGAAATTGAGCCTTAATCTCATAGTGGTCCTCCCAAGTGGCTTCAGCTGGGGAAAGATTAAGCCACTGGAAGAAAACCATCACAGTAGATGAGTTACCTTTTTTCACCAATTGTCTGTCCAAAATAGCAATTGGTTCAACCAAAAATTGACCCTCTGGGCCAACTGCTGGCAAAGTGGGTGAAGCAGAGTGGCTGCCAATTGCTCTTTTCAGCTGTGAAACATGGAAACAGGGTGAATCTTGGAATGAGAAGGCAACTGTAACCTGTAAGCTACCTTACCAATTCTTTGTAGGATTTGGTAAGGAACATAAAATCTTGGGGATAGCTTGTAATTTGGCCTCAGTTGCACAGTACTCTGTCTATAAGGCTGTAATTTCAAAAAAACCCAATCATCCACTGAGAACTCCCTTTCTGTCCTGTGCTTGTTAGCAAAATGCACCATCCTCTCTTGAGCCTTCAAAAAATTATCTTTCAATACCTGCAACACTGTTGACCTATCAGTAATGAATGAGTCCACTGCAGGGTTCCCAGTCTTGTTCAACTGATGGAAGGTTTAATGTTGTGGTTTATAACCATCTAATGCTTCAAATGGTGTGAGTTGTAAAGTTGAATGGTAGTTAGTATTATACCACCATTCAGCTAGTCATAACCATTTAGCCCACCTATGAGGCCTGTCAGCAGTGAAACACCTGGGATATACCTCCAGACATTGGTTCAATCTCTCACTTTGTCCATCTGTCTGAGGATGGTAAGTTGTAGTGTATTTCTATTGATTTCCAACAGTTTTAAAGAGAGTATGTCAAAAAAGACTGAGGAAAATAGCATCTCTATCACTGACAATGGAACTACGGATTCCATGGAGCTTACATATGTGCTGGAAGAAGACTTTTGCAACAGTCTCAGCTGTACAAGGGTGTGTTAGAGCAATAAAGTTTCCATATTTAGAGAGTCTATCAATAACCACCAGAATTGTAGTCTTGCAACCAGAACTGGGTAAACCTTCCACAAAATCCATGGTAATATGTTCCCAAGGACTCTCTGGTATAGGTAAGGTTTGCAAGAGACCAGGATAAGGAATGTGTTCAAATTTCATTCTTTGGAAAATATCACACTTGCTTACCCATAACTTAACCTCCTTCTTTAATCCTGTCCAAGTGAAAAGGAGTTCAACCATTTTGTAGGTTCCTAAGACACTAGAATGACCCCCCCCCCCCCCCCACACACCACTGTCATGAAGCTCCTGGATAATCTTGGCTCTTAAATCAGTAAAAGTTCTCACATAGATCAAGGTGTCATATTTAATAATGCCATCTTGCAACTTGTATTTGGGCTGACTCAGAGGATCTATGGCTAGCTTACTCATCATATCTTGTGCCCATTCATCCTCTTCATAACTTTCTGTGAGTACATGCATCCATTTAGGAGTAATGGTAGAAACAACTTGACATTTTACACCTCCTAGGTTCACTGTGCTGTCTCTTCTGGAGAGGGCATCTGCTACCACATTTTCTTGACCTTTCTTGTATTGAATCTCATAGTGGAGTCCCAGAAGTTTAGTGATCCATTTCTGTTGTAGAACAGTAGTGAGTTTTTGCTCTAAAAGATACTTAAGACTGTGGTGGTCAGTCTTTATAATTAACTTGGCACCTTCTAGGTATGGTCTCCATTTGGAGACTGCATGTACCAATGCCAGTAACTCCTTTTCATATGTAGATAAACCCAAGTTTCTAGTACTCAAAGCTTTGCTGAAATATGCCAATGGCTGATTGTTCTGCATCAACAGTGCTCCTATTCCTTCATGGCAGGCATCAGTCTCCACAATAAATGGTTCATTGAAATTAGGAAATGCTAGTACTGGAGAACACACCATTGCTTGCTTAAGTTGGTGAAAAGCTTAATTAGATGTAGTATCCCAGCTGAAACACCCTTTCTTGAGCATGTGAGTAAGTGGTCTTTCTATAACTCCATAATTTTTGATGAATCTCCTGTAGTAACCAGTAAGGCCAAGAAATCCTCTTAGATCTTTCAAGGAGGTAGGTAGGGGCCACTCCTGCATTTCTCTGAGCTTCTTGGGATCTTTCATTACTCATTCCTTGATGATAATATGTCCTAAATATTCCACTGATGACATTCCAAAAGAACACTTGCTCCTCCTAGAATATAGCAGAAGGTGTCTCATGACCTGAAATACAGTAGCTAAATGCTCCAAATGATCCTCCATGTTGCAGCTGTAAACTAATATGTCATCAAAGAAAACCAGTACTATTTTTCTGTGGTAAGCCTTGAAGACCTGATTCATGAGACATTGAAAAGTAGCTGGTGCATTTGTCAATCCAAAAGGCATCACCCTGAACTCATAAATTCCTTCATGAGTCCTAAATGTTGTTTTGTACATATCAGCTTCAGCCATCCTCACCTCGTGATACACAGCTCTCAAATTCAGCTTAGTGAAGACTGCAGCCCCCTTTAGTTCATCTAGGAGTTCATCAATTACTGGGATAGGGAATATATTTTTAATAGTATTCTCATTCAAACGTCTATAATCCGCAAAAGATCTCTATGTTCCATCCTTTTTCCTTACTAACAAAACTTGAGCAACAAAAGGACTGGTGCTGGGCTGAATTATCCCATTGTTTAACATTTCTTGCACCATTTTCTCAATTTCATTCTTCTGTATATAAGGATACCTGTAAGGCCTCAAACAGATAGGAGTTGATCCATTCTTGAGAGGTATTTGATGGTCTCGAACCATTTGAGGTGGTAACTGTTTGGGTTCCTCAAAAATATCTGCATACTCTTGTAATTTTTGTTGTAATGCCAAGGGTATTTCAGTGATGTTCTCAGCTGCATTGATGGTAAAGAGTTGTGCAGTAAAAGAAGCCACATTTTTCTCACAGTACTTATATTAAGCATTCAGATGTACCTCTTTGATCTCCAATGGCTTCTTGTTAGCTTGTAGGATCGCCTCTTGTCCTTGGTGTTGAAACCCAAAAGTTTTTTTGTTAAACTCCAGAGAGATGGGGCGGACCTGCTTGAGCCATTGAGCACCCAATACCACATCACAACCTCCCAGGGGTAGCACCCTTAACTCAGTGATGATGTTACACTTTTGTAGCTGAATGTGAACATTTTCACAAGTGCCAGTACTAGAGATGATTGTACCATCTGCCACTGCCACCTGCATTGTCTTGTCTTGTTGTTGCTGACAACACACCCTTCTTGCAGTGTTAATGTATATAAAATTATGAGTAGAACCAGTGTATATGATAATATGAACTTCTCTTCCATTAATACTTCCCAGAATCCTTATTGTTTCAACCCCAGTGTTGCCAGACATGGAATGCACTGAGATGCCCAGAGTGGTGTCCTCTTTGCAGGGCTCTTTTGTTCTGTGTTGAAGTTTTCCAGGGTAGTAGTCACACTTTCTTCTTCATTCTCCTCTCCTTCATCCATCCCAATAATAAGATACAACTGATCCTGCTTGCACTTGTGCCCAGGGGTGTAGTTTCATCACAATAGAAACAGAGCTTCTTGTTTCTTTTTTCTGTCATTTCTGCCAAACTCAACCTCTTGTAAGGTGTGTGTACATTCTTGTTTTGTTGTCCATCTATTGTTGGTGGATTGGACTCCACTTTAGGCATCCAACTGGGACTCATTTTAGATTTATTCCATGTAGATCTTCCATACTTCCCATTCATCTAATTCTTCACATTCTCGTGTATTGTGTGTTCAAAGGAATTTATTTGTACCTCCTGCAGTCTTGCCATTTCCTTGGCCTGTGATAATGTTTGAGGAAATTGAATCTGTACAGCACTTTTGATGTCATTCCTTAATTCACTTAGGTAAATTTTGATTAAGTACTTTTCATCCATCCATGGAAACATAGCTTTCACTCTAGTTCTTAGAGCTTCAAACCTGTTTTGGTAGTCTAGCACAGTGGTTATCTGCATTAACTTGCTAAATTCACCTAACAAGTTCTCAAGACCAGGTTCTGCAAACTCTTTACATACCATTTCACAGAATTGAGACCAATTGACATCATCTAAGTTGCTCATTTCAGACCTAGGCCAACACTCAGCTTCCCCCCTCCAACTGTAGAGAAACCATTATCAACTTCTATTTATCATTCATGTTGTATATTTGAAAATATCTTTCAGCTTTGTGTAACCTCCAACTGGATCATATCCACTGAATTTGGGACATTCCAGTTTAAGGAGTGGTATTGTGCCATTAGCATAATTCTTAACAAACACATTATTATCCTCTGTTTGAGCACTCCTAGATGCAGATGGAGAAACAAAATCAGATCTCCTCAAGATTCCATCACCATAAATTCATTCCCTCCATTGTCTACTTCTGATCTTCCCTCCATTTTCTCCTTCTGCTTAAGGTTGCTAGGAGGTTTGAAATTAGCCGAAAACTTTCTAAATTGATCTTCAAATCTCATTTCTAGCCTTTCAATTCCAAGTTCTAATCCATGGCGTAATTCCACAGAATATCAGTGAACCTAGAGTTCATACCTTCACTTTGTGTGACGAATTTGACTCGCAGGTCATCCATGGTGCATTCCACATCCACTAATCGCTCATCCATCACTTCAACTCTAGTTTCAGGTTCCGCTAGATTCAGCTGTTGATTCTCCTTCCTCGAAGCCATCCTTGCCCAATCCGGTTCAGAACCTGGCTCTGATACGAATTTGTGAGGTTCTGGAGCCCAGAGCTCAACTGAAAACCCTATAAATGGAGATGAGCTGAACGGAGAAGAGATCAGAGAAGAGAGAGTGAGAGAGAAGTGATAGAAATTGTATTTTCATTCATAGGATGGAACAGAATTACAATTTCAGCTACTTATAGTCTAGGGTCTAAAATGTAATAAACGAAAATATCTAACGGCCATAGCCAGCTGGCCATCTATGACGCTTCCCACAAATCAGAAGAGAGCTCACCGCTGACTGGACCGGCTGACTCATCACCTCACCTGGAACGGTGCCGTTCCACTAAGTATATTTGAAATCAATGGCTAAAGTGTTGGACGGATCAGATTAGAAGATCTAATCTGATCCGACGGTATCTGCTACTCCAAAATTACAAGGCATCAATTTGGACATGAGTTCATTTTATTCCAACCAGAAAATCATAACACAACACAACCCACCAATCAATCGCTGCTTTAATCGACAACATCGAACCAACAAAGTACCCCTAGACACCGACCCCTATCACTATTACATCACCTATACGCCGTCCCAAGTGCCACCACCCCTGTTCCGAACTCGAGATCTTCCGCCACAACCAAACCCTTCCCATTCTCAGGTGGCACGCCACACAGCCCTGACGGGTTTGTGTCTGCACAATGAGGGTGCTAGGGATAACAACTCCTATGGGCTAAGGAGTAACTTTGGGTTGAGCTCTCAATTCGGATCTCATTACAAAATTGGCCTAGTTATCAATCTGGGCTCATTTCTTATGGGTATAATTTTGGGTCCAATTCTCCAACTAGCCCCACTTCAGCATTTGGGTCCTCTTATGGATATGGGTCTCATCCTCCGAACCGCCGTGAGGACAAGGCGTTTTTTAACTGTGGGGGAGTTGATACGGGACAACCTTATGATCCAAGTCAACAATATAGTCATCATTATTATTATTATTATTATTATTATTATTATTATTATTATTATTATTATTATTATTATTATTATTATTATTATTATTAGTAATTTATTTATTTAATTAGATGTCTATTTATTTAGTTAGTAGATCGATTCGAGCCCATTAGGCCATGGTGTCTAGCTCGGGTTAGTATTTTCTATTTAAGCACTGTAATAGTTCGTAGTATTCATGAAGAATAAGAATTGTTTCATTTATTTCAGATTAATTGTTTTCGTTTTATTTTCTTTCATAGTTTTTTCGTAGCCTCTCTAGCTACTGTTAGAGATTTGTAGCTTCTCAAGCTACTGGTATGATACTGGTACGTATCAGGCGCCACCACAGTTAGTCGCCCGTCAGACCATGCCCGTCAGACCATGATTTTGTATCTCTTTGGTACCTTTGTTTCACTATGATACTTATTGTGCTTTTGAGGTTGCTCCTTCCGATTGGACTTTCGTCTACTGCTTTACACTTTTTTTTACACAACTGTCGCAAGACTAGACTCCTGGAGAATCAATAACCCATTGGCCATTACCAACCTACCCTCATTGATTCGTTGCTTTTCCCACCGAACTCAACACAACCACCATCAAATCTACCGATGACATTTGGAATGAAAATCCGACAAAGCAACATAAATTTCACGGAAAACGAAGCACCAACTCTCCTCCATGAGAAAGTATTCTTTGGGGCTTGCCCCACCACTGTGGCATGCCTGCGTGGTGGGGCGCGCCATTCAGTTTTTGACAAATATGCACTAGTCAAATGGAACCCACTAAATTTTTTTTGTTTATCAAAAATTGAAAGGCGCGCCCCCACCACGCAGGCATACCAAAGTGGTGGGCTTAGCCCCAAAGAATACTTTCTCTCCACCATCCAAAGATTCACACGACCGCTCCCACGCGCCAATCCAGTCCACTCTCCAGCCAGTCTTTCGTGTGTCCGGCTCACATTCTCAAGAACTTCTTCTGTGCGAGCTCCCTCAACTGCCATTCGGCTTGACCCAACGCCCAACTTTTTCTAGCAGCTCGGAGGCTTGTTTTTGGCTTCAAGGATTCATTCCTGGCTACGGAAGCCCACTGTTGTTGCCGTGTATTTCCTGGTCAAAAACCTTCAATTTCCTCCGACAATCATCGCCTCTTCTCACTGAAGAATCACCGCTAGTCATTATCATCGAATCACTTCGTTCATCTGTTTTTTTTGTGTCGCCGTTCATGCAGATAATGCATCCTGATTGCTTCAATATTATAGGATAATCCAAAGCTGACCCCTCAACTTGGTGGAGTTACAGAATACCACCTCAAATCTACATGTTCTATTTGGCTCCCTTTATTTTCGAATACCTAACCCTTATATTCAATTGGGTCGTTAACTCTAAAAAATCATATTTGACCCCATAATACCATTTTTCTCCTAGTTTCACCTAGTCGAGCCTACTCCTATTGCTCATAGTTTCATCTATTCGAGCCTACTACATTGCTTCTAGTTTGGCCTATCGAGCCTACTACCTATTGCTCCTACTTTCTTCTATTCGAGCCTACTACATTGTTCCTAGTTTCACCTAGTCGAGCTTACTACATATTTGCTCCTAGTTTTTCTTAGTCGAGTCTATTTCATTGCGCCTAGTTTCAGCTTTTCGAGCATAATTAATTGCTCATAGTTTCACTTAGTCAGGCCTACAACCCGCCCGTCGCAATCATTCTATCCTTCTACGCAGTTCTACTCACTCTTCACAATGACGTTTAGCTTCTCTGTTGCTTATATGATGCCGTCTTGCAAACTCAATATTAGAACATTGAGTTTGAGGTGGGATGTTAGAGATAAAAATCTATATTAGTAGTTTATCAATAGTTTAGGCATTAATTACCTATTAACGTTTTATTTATGTTAGGCCTCTTGTTAGATTTTCAGTATATAGGATTGATGTACATTCAGCAGTGGACATAGACTGCTGGGGCATAGGAGCACTGGAGCCAGAATTTTGCGCATCACCATCCGGTTGCAAAACTTCAACATAACCCTGAGAAAGTGGTGTATGCACATCAGTAAAAGGTGCAACCATTTCAGGGACATAAACAGAGATAGAGGTAGGAAATGAACCTACAATGGGAGGATCAAAAAATGAGTCAGTAGTACAAGGAGGGAACAGTTGCGTAGTAGATTGAGCATAAGGGAAGGAGAACTCATCAATATTACATCACGACTTATAAAAAACTTGTGTGCAGTTCTATCAAAACAAAGATATCCTTTGTAACCATCGGCATGGTCAAGAAATACACAGTTCCTTGTCTTAGGATCCAATTGGAAAAACACAAGGTTTGAGATAGGGATAACAAGAGCAATTAAACACCTATAAGTATAATATTGTTTTTTATGAAACAAAAGCTCGTCTGGGGATTTACTAGAAGTGTTAGAGCTAGGCAATCGATTAATCAAGTATGTGGATGTTGTCAATGCATTATAACAAAATATTTTAGGTAAAGAAGTATTAGTTAACATAATAACTGCAGTTTCAATTATGTGAAGATATTTTTGTTCAGAGACATCATTTTGTTCAGATGTATGAGAGCAGGATTTTTGATGTAAAATGCCATGATCACTTAAAACTTTTTGAAATATAAAAGAAGTGTATTCACCTCCACAGTCTACATGTAATTAGTTTGATGAAAGAACCGAGTAACTTTTCAATAAAAAGTTTAAATTTAATAAACAATATGGTGACATCAGATTTAAGTTTTAGAGGGAATATCCAAGTGAATCTAGATACATCATCAATAAATTAAAAATATAGTATTTATAGCATTAAAAGATAATGTAGGAGCAGGACCCATACCTCACTGTGAAATAGATGTAGAGGAGCAAAAATAGTTGATTTAGTTAACTTATATGGCACTCTATGCATTTTACCAGTAAGGCATGCTTCACAAAGAGAAGTAATACTAGATACATAATGCAAATTTGAACAACTGAGACATTTAGATAAAACAGAGTTTGTAGGGTGGCGTAGACGAGATTGCTACAGATTTGATATGATTTGTTGATTAAAAAACACTACTAGAAACAGTGGTTTTTACGGCGGGCATATTCCGCCACAATTGGTACAAAAACCGCCACAAAAATTATTTGTGGCGGATTTTGTGGCGGTTTATTCCCGCCTCTTAAACTTCGGTCGTAAAAAGGTTGCGGCGGTTGACACCCGCCACAAAATGTTTTTGCAGCGGTCGTTGTGGCGGCTTTTGACCGCCACAAATAGAGAAATATGGCGCCATTTTTTGACATTTATGTCGAAAGTTGACCGCCACAACAAGTTTTTTCCCACCGCAATTAGAATTTTTTGGCGCTGAACTCTGTACCAGTTGCTTCGACTTATACCGCCACAAATAGAAATATTAACCGCCACAATAACAATTTGGCGCCGGTTTTTGTCACAGATTTTTTTGGCCATATTTTCCCACCATTTTTTACAGCCAAAATATTTGGCGTCCTATGACTTTATTTCCGCACAATTATCGTGCCTGAATATTTTTCAAAACAAATGCAACTAAAACTTACTAATATTATAAAAACACTAAACATAGATATATCCCAAAACACTTAATTGATACATCATATAAATCCATAAATACCAGTCTAGTAAATATTCATCAACAAAAAAACAAAACCATAAGTTCAAAGTTTAAAGAAACTCTTCAAGGACAAAAAACAGAACAAAAGAGTTCACATATGTTTGGAGTATTATTGTCTAATTGTGCCAATAGAATCTGCAAGAGTTCGGGAAAAATCGTGCTCCGATGCCTTCACTAGCAGTCATCTACCCATCAATCGCCTCAACCTGCATAGTATTATAAAGAATTACAGTTAGTATTTTCATGAGTGATCACACGAGCACATGCATAATATATATAAATATGTATTCTTACGTCGCATAAATTCCAAATTATATTGCTCCTTTCGACGACATCTCCCAGAGTTCTATTGCCCCCAAAACGAATCATTAGAAGTGTTTCAGGCTTGTAAGCCCTCGTAACACGTACTTCTCATAAGTCGTCTCCTAAAAGCACACCGCAAATGTTTTTTCTTGGTTCCTTCGAGATAAAAATTGCATCTCCAACCACTTCTTTTGGCAATGTTCCAGAAAGTAACTGCACCTTCGTTCCAGTATCAATTACGACCTGAAAATATTGCATATGTAATCAGTTTGCTAATAAAAGTAGTTTGACACTTAAAATCTGGACATCATTTCACTTAATAATGAGCGAATTCCACTTGTGGTACCCATACTACACGTTTTGATAGAAAAGCAACATAAATTGTTACAACACTAGGAGTGGACGCTGTCACACACACTCCACTATTCTGAGTTACTCTTCGTTGTTCAATGTACTTTGTGTGGAACTTGAAACCATTAATATTGTAACCACTGTATCTTATTGCATGAATATCCGGTTTAACTGATAACATCTTCACTTCATAAGTGACTAATGAACTGTCTTCTTGTAGTAGCTGTTCAACCTATATTAAAAATTTAATGAGTAATTTTTTTTATTAAATAAAAACTTAGGATTTACAAAAAAAATAAAAAAAATACGTCGTATTGACTTACATGATTCTTGAACCAATCTTGAAATGATTCATTGTGTTTTTTTATGAGATCGTGTTCACTTAGATGGGGATAATCCATTCTAAGTCGGTCTCTATGTTGCCTACAAGAATACGAAGGCAGAATAAATGATCGTGAGCAAAGTAATTAAAGTTCAAATTTATTGACATTTACTTACTCTATAAATGGAGCAACTTTGCTAGAATTAGCTTGCACGTATCTATGTGCTTGATGCCATGTAGTCATGTCCAAGCGAATTTGTTGACCATTATATATGCTACAACCGCCTTCACCTTCATAATTCCTTGCAGGCCGGGTTGACTTAGTCTCGACATCATTCAAAGATCGACTACAAAATGTCAAACATTCTTCAGTCAAATATCCTTCGGCAATTGACCCCTCTGGATATCTTGGGTTGCGCACATATTGTTTCAATGTACACAAATACCTGTATGGATGATAATTATTTCAACCGAAATAGGAATAAAATAAATGGGCCAATGGTTTATTATAAAATCATACCTCTCAATAGGATACATCCAACGAAATACCACTGGCCCAGCCACTTTCAACTCTTCAGCCACATGAATAGGCAAATGCTCCATTATGTCAAAAAAATTGGGGGAAATATCTTCTCCAGATGGCATAGTGCCAAGGTTATCTCCTTTTGCAGTTCCTCAATATCATTAATGTCAATTACCTTTGAACACAACTTTCTGAAGAAGTTGCTCAGTTCAATCAACACCTTACAAACATTTCTAGGCAATGCCTTTCTCACAGCCAAGGGTAACAGTTGTTGCAAGAGAATGTGGCAGTCATGACTATTGTGACCTGAAATGATCCTCCATTTAACGTGATTAGATATATTTGAAGAGTAACCATCAGGGACCTTAACATTTTTTAGAACTCCGCAGAAAATGTCTGTATCATGCTTACTCGTAGTGAAAGTAGCAGGTGGCAACAACCACTTACCATTAGATTGTTCTATAGGATGGAGAGCCTCTCGAATACCAATATCTTCAAGGTCACGACGAGCAGAAAGACCGTCTTTTGATTTTCCTCCGAGATCCAAAAGTGTGTTTAGAATATTGTCACATACATTCTTCTCGATATGCATGACGTCAAGGCTATGCCTAATTAAATGCCCTTTCGAGTATGGTAACTCAAAGAAAATGCATCTCTTGTTGCACGGTGAACTTTCAGAATTAGGCTCAACTTCAACATCTTCTGGCGCATCTTTTGACTTTTGACGTTTAGCAGGACGTGCCTCCTTATCAATTTTCCCAAATTTATTGACAATTTTCTCAACTTGTTTGTAAATATCCACACCAGATAAATGAGGTGGTTTTTCCCTTCTTTCAATTGTCCCATCAAATGAAGCTGCCTCTTTACGGAACTTATGATCTTCATTCAGCCACCGTCTAGCTCCACAATAACAGAACTTTTTACTATGTGACAACCATCTAGATGGGGTGTCCTTGTTGCAATAAGGACAAGCAAATTCTCCTTTAGTGCTCCATCTAGATAAGTTAGCATATGCAGGGAAGTCGCTTATAGTCCACAAGAGAGCTACATGCATACGAAACACTTCCTTGCTTGCTGCATCATAAGTCATTGTACCATCTACCCATAACTTTTTCAATTCTTCAATTACACGTTGTAGGTAAATATCAAGATTATTTCCTCGCGCGCTTGGTCTGTCGATAAGTAAGCATAAGATAAATTGTGGTTGTTTCATACCAAACCAAGGGGAAAAATTGTAATTTAATATCACAACTGGCCATGTGCTAAGAACAGCACTTAGTGTCCTGAATGGATTAAAACCATCAGCTGCTAATCCAAGTCTGACATTGCGACTCTCGCACCCAAAATTTGGATAGCGCTCGTCAAGATTTTTCCAAGCTTCGGAGTCAGCTGGATGTCGCACTTTACCATCTTTCGTCCGTCCCTCTGCATGCCACCTCATATTTGTGGCCGTTTTAGTTGACATGAATAGTCTCTTCAATCTTGGTTTTATAGGAAAGTATCGTACTTGTTTAGCAGGAATTTTTTTACCACCACTGTATGTCGAGCCACTTTTGGTGTTTTTGTATCTAGATTTATCGCAGAAGTCACATTTTTCTTTGAACTTGTCTTCTTTCCAGTACAACATACAATCACCAGGACATGCATCGATCATCTCGTACCCAAAACCAAGTGATGAATTCAACTTCTTGGCCTCATAGTAAATTTTAGGTAAATCTTCACACATGGGAAAGGCACGGTGTATCAAGGCCAGCAACTTGTCTAACGAGGTATTGCTCCATCTAAATAATGCTTTAATGTGCAACTACTGCACAATAAATTCAAGGAGAGTGAATGTCTTGCATCCTGGATACAGTTCGCGATGCGCTTCCTCTAATAATTTCCAGCATTTCCTCGTCTCTTCATCAGGCTCACTCCTTGTTTCCCCAGGTAAATCATCGCCAAGAGTAGAATTATCTTGCATTTGATCAGCAAACGCATCATTTACCATTTCAGCCATATTATTAACCGAGTCACTACCCCTGTATGTCGTATCTGCTCCACCAAAAGAATACAATCGCTCTCCGTGTGTGGACCAATGAGTGTAATCGGTTTTAAACCCATGAATAGTTATGTGAGCATAAACCTCATCTCTCAATAAGAACTTACGGTTCGCACACTTGTTACATGGGCAATATATCTTCGCATCGGGACTCTTATTTGTATAAGAAAATTGAAGAAAGCTTGCAATCCCTTCTTTATACTCGGTGCTTAACCGATCATTCAAATGAATCCAACTCTTATCCATATATAAACCAAAATCTTATCACCTGGAGAATCAATTTAATATTAGTATTAGAATATGTGGGACATGTATAATATATATTTCACTTGACAAAAATGCCCCCAAAATATTTTGTTATACCAAATAAAACACACCTACTAATGATGACTTAAATCTATTCAGAGAACAAAAGACTATCAATTCAAGACCAAACACAAATATGGAGTCCTAAGATGGAATCCTAAAACTGTTTTTACTTTTTAGACACATATTTCGAAGCATTTACTAGATTTTACCTCAAGATGGTTAACTAGATTTTACCTCAGCCAAGTTCATTGATGTATTGCGTACGCATATGAATAATTTCATGAGGCACCAATCGCAAACACTATATTGACTATTATTACACAAAAAATAACTAAAGGTTTTTTACTTGTAGAAACAATGGTATACAAAGGAAAATTCCGGTTCCTATCTCTGAAAAAGATGCAATGGTGGGTGGACTTTGACTTTCTTCCAGTAATATCTAAGTTATTGGATAGAAACAGCCTACAAGAAGATTTTAAGAAAACAAATTATGATTACCTATGAGTTGTTAGTTACACAGGGAAAAGCAGCACTGGCAGGTTCTGTATATGCAAATCATTTAAAAGACAAAAGTGTGCCAAGCAACTACTAACAGTTGAATAACCAAATCAACAACCATGCAAACAAGAGCAAAATATAAATGTATTAGGCAGTGCATTCTACTGCTAATAGATAAGGCAGACTCTGCAAGAGTTGTTACCTTTTGCTTTCTTAATCTTTCCTCAAACCAAGTTTTAACTTCTTCAACCTGCAAATGCAAGAACAGGATACTTAACAAACAAATAAAAATTCGTTGATTGAGACCACTAGCTTTAACTTTTTCTTCTGAACAGAAAGCTCTTCCAAGGACTGGGGCTTATATTTATCAACCCATAGATCTTCACAGCTTCTCCTTCGAAGACCTGATTGCCATTTGAGTGCTGATTTAGGCCGGAACTCTAAATACTAGATAAAATATGACAAATGGAAAATTAAGTAGCCACAACCAAGACTGTTCATCATCAACAATGCATGATTGGTAGAAGAGAAACTAAGTAATCAAAAATGATAAGCAATAGAGTTTCTAATGCTTTTAATTCTGAGTCATGAAATAAGTAAAGTCACGCACTTTGTCTGACAAAGCCAGTATGATATGGAGAAGGTTTCCTTTTATATGCAAACCGGATTGAAGGAAGGATACTACTATCTTGAATATTACTTCTAGAATCATCTTGTATCTTTTTTAAGTCTTTTTGTGGTACAATAGTGACTTCATCCCACAAGATTGCACCTATTTGGATCTTTTCTCTTCTAAGGATCACTTCGGATCACCATATCATTTCCAGCAAAGGGTTTCAGAATCACTTGATGCATGGGTATCAGTGAATTGTGCAAACAAAGTGTCAGGAAAAGTAAACTTCCTGGGCATTCTTCTCCATGTGAACACTTGCACTAGCACATATTTGGAAATTGGTAAAACAACATTCAGACTTCAGCAGTTACACGAAAATGAACATCATTGAGATAATAATGTGCATAGGCATCGTATTTAGGGGAAATGCCTACTCCTCTGACATTGTTCTAATACTGAGAAGCTCTCCATTTCAAATGTAAATGCGTCCATGTATTATCCAACACTGTGCCAAACAATTCTCTGCTACTAGCTACTCTATGTATACACTTGAGGGAACATAAGATTTTGTTTGTCTGGCTGTCACGGTGCCTTGCTCGTAGAGAAACAAGATAAAGTACTCACAGCTAGCAGTGTTAAAGAAAAATATAGAAGGAAATTCCTTCCCAGGCTTGTGTAAAATTAGAAGTGCATTTCCAACGTACCAGTGGTCCTAAGATGGAATCCTAAAACTATTTTTACTTTTCAGACACAGATTTCTCAATAATTGCTGAAGGTAAATAAAAGTACCTGAAAGAATGGTTTTTTCCATTTAATTTCCTGGGAATAACACAAGAACAAAGTACAAATCAACAGAAACCAATAAAAACTCGGCCCAAAATAGCACTCTTCATATTTCGAATATAGAGAAATCATAGAGTAAAGATACGCAGACTATTACTGACATGAATCGAAACAAAAATGGTGTTTTCCCCTTCCAGTTTCAAAACATCAGAAGAAGGAAACCCAACAATGTCCAAAAAAAGTAAATAAGCAAGGGACGAAATTAGAACTGACTGAATTGTTTTCCCCTTCCAGTTTCACTAAGATTAGGGTTTGATTTTTCTTTGAGACCTTGCAAGAACTCTTCTCTCTGGTGCCAGAAAGGGGAGAGTCAACGAAACAGAAAAGGTTCGAGCGGTTTGATTGACGGGAAATTGAAGGTAACAGAAAGCCCAAAGGATCCTGAAGCTCCTTCATTGCAACAGAGGACTAACTACTTCGAAACACACAGAGAATTACACAATAAAAACTCACATGTTCAATTACTGCCGCTCCAGAGCCGATCGAATGATGAACACGAAGAGAAGGACGACAACCTCGGTGAATGCCGAAGCTCCTCCACTTTTGTAGAAATCGTATCTCGTTGATTGAGGATTAGAGATAGGAACAGACGCCGAATGACTAGGGATTAGAAGAGATTGTGACGAGAATGTGCTTTAAACATCGATCGTGTATATCTCCTTCACTTTTAGCTAACGGGTTTTCTTAGACTAATTAATATAATTCCTGCTTTGTTTTTATCTTTTGAGGCTATTAAATAATATTAAAGAGGCGGTTTTAATTTTCAGCCATAAATATTATCTTTTTATGGCTCTTTTCATAGCCACCATAAAAAAAATCAGCCACAAATACCCCCTTTTCTAGTAGTGAAACAATTGAGGACCAGTCTTTGAGACATGGAAGACATGGGATAAACCACGTTTTTATTTTAACTTTGATAAAGAGTTTTGCCTGTATCCACAACGTGAATGCAAAACTAATTTTTATCAAAGATGAATCACACATTATTGTCTAAACACATTTGATGAATAGAAACAAAGATTCACAAATAATTGAAATATGTAGTGTGTTTGGGAACTGACAAGAATGAGATGCATTAGTTAAGATAGCAGTACCAGAGTTGTGAATAGGTAAAGAGTACCCGTTACCGACAGTCACATGATCATGTCCAAGAAGTTGGAAGCTCGTGTGTTAGTGAGCCATACCTCAAAATATGGTTGATGCTGAGAAGATGTGAAACTAGAGAAAAAAGCTTTTTTGGAGGGTGTCTACCCTGGTAGGCGTAGTTCATTCGCTGCCAATAGTCGAATGCCCAATGAAAATCGTGGCCGCATATTTGGCATGGTACCGGAGCAGATTGAGCCGACCCGCTAGTGCGCACCCTCAGGTGGCCTGATCCTAATCTACTATATCTGCCTCGACCCGAACCATAACTTATCCAAACCCGTGTCCAGATCCGGAACCGCAGTCCGAATCGGAAATAGATCCATGAAAAGTACAAGATCATAAAGTAGAACCTCAACCACCTGATCGACCCCCTCTGGTGTGGTCAAGACGTACACCACCAGGTCGACAAGACCGTCCACCACCATTGTAACCGGAGAAGGAACGATGTAAAAGCAACGGCATATGTTACAATAATCATTGGGTCTCAATTACTAGTTAGTTTTGAGTAGTTTTGGAATCAAGTGGTTTATTTCTTCAAGTTATAGCTTAATCTTGTGTTATTGGAGTTGATTTTGAGATAGACTTGTGTATTATTGAGCTTGATCTTGAAATATATGGAATCTTATTTGAATATGTTGGTGAAATCTCTTCTTCAACTCAATAACATGAGTAGTTTGTTCATTTGTTGGGTTAATTGATGAAGTTGGGTGGCTTGTTGTGAGGTTTCCAATTGTTCTTCAAGTTTCACAATGTTTGGATGTTGAATTCATTGAATTCTTGTGTCGAAAGACAAATCCGAATTATGGCTTGATCTTGTATGTGGACTCACTTAGATGAGTACATATCCTTGATGCTTGACATAACTCGTTTTTGGGTTTTGCTCCTGAATTCATGAGCTAGACATTCATATTTGCTTTATAATACATGTTTTGGTGTTAAAATTCACTTGCAAGTTTTCTAATGTAATCAATTGACCCAACTTCACTTTCATATCGACTAGCTCTTTTGAATCGTAGTAGTATTAGTATTCATTTCCTTTGTTTCTTACTTGAATTCTCAAACTTGCTCCATCACTAGGTGGATTTGATAGCTTGGCAAGCTCTAAAGCCATTGAGAGATTTCATTTATCGCTTAGCTAGTCGTTTTCTACTTTCTATCCTAGTTTAACAAGTCATTTTCTAATCCTCCTCTCATTGTGGATTCGTCTCCAGACTTACCGGATATTATTACTTGAGACGATATCATATACTCGGGATTATTTTTGCCGAACAAGTTTTTGGCGCTGTTTCCGGTCAGAGGCTAGGCTTTAGACTTGATTTGCTTTACTTTCTTAGTATTTTTCTTGAAATTGTCACTAGTTGCTTGTTGTTTGTTAAGCTTGTGAGATTCAAGAGGGATTGTGAAATTCATCAAGTACCTCTCATCTACTTACTTTAAAAAAAATGTCTCGTGAACATTTTGGACTTGGTGAGAGGCCTAACGTTCCTTCATATCCTTATTATCATGCATTTACTAGACATGAAAATCATTCTAAGGAATCAATGCGTTCCAAACGTGAGCGTGCTTACAAAATTGGTGGTTATTTTTCTAAGAATGATTATTCTTGGCAAGATAGTAGGACACTAGATTACACATCTCATGCTTCTTGTGCACAATCACCTTCCTCAAACACTTACATGTTTTTTAACTCTCATGATTCTTGCACTTATCAATATAATGATATGATGTGTGAATCAAGAGGAATTAATCATTTTGAGAGGCAATCACTTGTGAATGATGAGCTAAATACGCCTATAAGTGGTACTTTCTATGAGAAATTCAAAATCATATTAAAAAGAATACAAAAAATTTAGAATCACTAATAGATTCAAGAGAATCACAAAGAAAAATTGAAGAATCATTCTCTCACTTGGAGGATAGAGTCGCTTCCTCAAATTCACAATTGCTTGATAATGAGTCTCTCGCATATGGTTCTCACTTTTCACAAGACTCACCATCACACAAGTCTCAAGTTTCCATTCACACACATCACGAGCTTACTCAAGATAAAATTTTTGATGATGTGTTTGATGATGGAGTTGTTGCAACTAGGATAGGTGATTGTATTCATTTCTCATTTGCACATTCTAAAGAAGCATGTGATAGTGATATTAATAGTTACATTTATATTTTTGATGATGACTCTTCAACCCATGACATGAGTGAAGCCGTTTTGGATGACTCACGTAGTGACACATGTGAGCAGGATTCTCAAAATGGAAATCACTCATGTGATGAGTTGGAGGTGAAATTTGATGCTACCATTCATGAAATAAATGTTGTCTTGTCTTGTGCTCATGAAGATCCTAGTACTTACCGGAGTTCCTATGATCTTGATCGTGACAAAATTGAAGTTTTATTGGGAGGTGCTCCGGTTAGTGTTGATATGTCTAATGAAGATCCGTGGAGCTATGCTCGTAATTGTGATGAAATTGAATTTTTCTTGAATGGTCCCGTGGATTCTATCATTCTGTAAGATGTGCCTAAGGGTTTGGATGAGGCTTCAAGTTCTCAAATTATTTTAACTCTCACTTGCGAATCCACATCCCCAAATCCATATGATTTATTTAAAAGTGATGAGATTGAGGATTCACAAGTTGCCGCCATCTCTCAAGTTGTGATTTCAAGTAAAAATCTGGCAACTTATGAAGACCCATTCTATGATTCGTGTCATTTGAGGATTTCAAACCCTTTTCTTAAGATGATGCATGACATAACCACTTTCTCTAGATTAATTGTTAGATTTTTCTTGCATCTCTTATTCATATTTTTTTTCTTACCCCTACTTCTCCTATCTATTCTATTGACATGATTCTAATGACATGAATCACAAAACTTTTTAGAAAAGTACTTCTCCATCAAGAACAGCCCGAAATTTCTACAAAACAGCCCATTAATTGGATAAACACGATGCGCCTCTCTCCTTCTCTTCCTCTTTCTACGTTCTAGCTGAAGGACAACCCAGAAATGGGCGAAATCAGAGAGAGAGGATCCAAAACAGAGGCGAACAGAGCACTGTGTGAACCATATGGTTCTGAGAGAGAGCTGAAAATTTCTTCAAACTTGACTTATATAGATGTTGCAGGTGGGTATCGTAGCCTCCAAGGGTTCATCCAAGCCCTCCAATTGGTATCAAACACTCTCTGTCGTTGATTTTAGCTTCATCATCAAGAACCCTAGCTTTTGGGACTTTATTCATTACTTCGTTTTGGGCCGAATTGAAAGATTCAATGAAGAGATCTTGGACTGGGAGCGTTTTGGTATAAGATTAGTTCGATTTGGTGGAGTTTTGGTCGGGTTTTGGTGTTGGAGGAAGCTTCGTCCAAAGCTTCAATGGCTTCTCGTTGGTTCTCAACGTGCAACGACGGGGAGAGAGAAAAAAAAGAGAGAGACGCGGCTGTGGTGCTATGCTTTGGCCATAATTGCACTGGGCTCCCCCTTTGTTTGCTATAATATTTTAAAATACCCCTTGTTGTTTAAAAGGTTTTGGAAAATTGCAGCAACACCCCGACTCCGTTAAGAGCTCTACATTGTAGCCCTTAAAATGTTTAAAATCTTGCAATTGAGCCACAACTCCGTTAAAATGACTTCAAATAAGCCCTCTGATGTAACTTTGGCTTTGCGAATTGGTCCCTTGTCTTCTTAAACTTCACTTTTTGGCCTCTATCTTAAAATATTCTTCCAATTAAGTCCACCAAGCCCTTTCTTCATGTCTCTTGGCCCCTCCAAAGCGTCTCAATTCAACATTCAAGCTCTCCCCT
Organism: Linanthus parryae; assembly: GCA_023055425.1. Lineage (NCBI taxonomy): Eukaryota > Viridiplantae > Streptophyta > Magnoliopsida > Ericales > Polemoniaceae > Linanthus > Linanthus parryae. Next base: position 23,849,061 of record JALGPY010000011.1, on the reverse strand, counting down.
AGCTAGCTTCTTGTTTAAAGCATGTCTTTTCCTACAAAACAAGATAAAAATATCCAAAACTACGAAGACAAGCATAATTCTAGAAAGAAATAAAATAGATAGATTACACATATTAGCAACTTATGAAGAGTTCATTAACATACTATAACATGCAATTTTATGTCGTTAACAAACGACCACCACAGCTTCGCCACGAGTGGTGTTGGAACCGTTAGGGGAACAGAGATCTAGTGAAACTACCCCACCCGAATCTCGTCCAGCTCGGGACAAGAGCGGGAGGGTGATGCTAAAAGTGACGGCGGAATTCAAAAGCAATACAATCTAGAGCTCGTGTTATTGACATTAATAACTATACTAAGATCTGAGTCTCATACAATAATCTGATTACTATTACACTGTGATTAACTAAGAACTTCGAGACACTACATGTGAAGTCACTCAAAGCGAGTCTCGCGCCCATCCAAACCATAGTCTCCAGCTTCTAGTCCTGCGGTGGGAAGGAAAAAAGGAACCGCAGTTTTAAAAGTCAGCAATAAATACTGAGTGAGCAACACCCAAGCATGTCAAACACAGAAGAGATGATGACTTAAGTAAAACAGTAAATAATATCAATGACAGCGGAAGTAAAAGACAATTGAGAAGTAAAATATTCTCCAGTTCCAGACACAATTCTAGAAAGTTCCAGAAACCAGCCTTTAATTCATATCGAACATTCTCATATGGAAATCCCAATTCAATTTCAATAATCAAATTTTGATATCCTCATAGCATCCAATTTCTCATTAATAAACTGCCAATCCAGAAATATCCATTTTAATTCTTGAGTTGAACGGGGAAAATCCAATCGCATCATAATCATATCCCATCAGAAGCTACCAAGACCTTAAGTGTCGACACCCCCCTAACAGGGTTCTTGCGCCTAGAAGGAGTGAGTACAAGGAGCGAACCCGAGGCAAATTGCAACCGGGCTAAATAATAATGGGTCGAGTAGACAAAGCCAACAACAACGAAACCAAATCAATAGTAATCTAAATGACGTTCCCCGCACAACTCTTTTCAATTTAAGTTATTACGGATTAATAATTATCGTGTGAGATTTTCCAAAGAATAAATAAATAAATCCGACAAGTATCAAATAAACAATACAATTTTGAGACATAACATCAAATCCACGTTTGACACGAAGGAAGCTCGGCACGCAAGACTTGGCATGTATACTCACATTAATTCACATCAATTAGCACGTAAAAGCTCCTGCGGCCGTTCGTCGTCCTCGTCTATGAACCTGTTGCCAACGATTACCAATTTCTAATTACAACAATATTATTTCTAAAGAAAGCACTTTTACTATACCATTCTGACGCTCGGCTGTGTCGCATAACTATTTCAGACTCTCACCATATCCCGATAAAGTCCAATAAGACTTGTGTTTAAGTCATATACTTATTAATACAACCTTATAAAGAAATATTTTCTTGAAATAATTTTGATATTAAGTAATTTAACCAACACTTGTAAATATTTATCAAAATAAGCGTAATGTTGCAATGAGTAAGAAAATAGCATTTTCTATATCTATAAAGAGTTATTTAGCTAGAAAGACTATTTAATTTCTTATTAATAAAAGTTTGATCAGTAACTATTTCGAACTCACTATTCATTTAAATAATTGCGACATATACAAAAAATTAAATTACTAAAACCTTTATTTAACTTTATTTTATGTACCCAAAACATAATTTATTAAAAGATTAAAAGTTATTTTAAACAGTTATATATTAAAGAGTATAAAACCACTATCAACCCCCTTATGTTTCAGTTAAACTACATAAAGTACCCCCAAAGTTTCTGAAAACAACACTTTTAACCCCCCAACCATGAACTAACGGTGAACAACCATTTTGCTCGATCAAAACAAGGATTCGAGCCACCAATATAGGACTTTGACAACAGAAAATGAAATATAGTGAGATTTAGAGCCTACCGGTCCAAAGAAACGCGAGAAATGGACAAAAATCGAAGCGGGTCGAGGCGGCAAAATTGCCGCCGGAGTTGGTACTCTATGGCCAGTTTCTGGTGGCTCTTGGCCTTGTCTGAGCATCCCAGTAGCTGGATCGACCCTCTTGGAGGCTGGAGAGACCAATATGGAGAGGTGGGTGGCCCTAGATTGGTTGGGCCAAGCTCCCTTCCGGAAAACATGGAGGTTCGCCGGAGGCGGCAACGGGTGGTGTCCTCTGCGGTTTCTGCCTCCGCTGCTTCTGTTCATGCGCTCTAATCGTTGAGAGAGTGAGAGGGACAGGGGGAGAAATATAAGAGAAAACCAAGGTGGTTCTCGATGGGTGTTCCCCCGACGGTGGCAGAGCCGGTGGTGGTTTGTGGCGGTTGTTGATAGCTGATGGAGGTAGGTGGGTTTACTTCGTAGGTGATGATGAAGGGTGAGAGATAGGTGTGGTGCAGAGACTAGAGAGAGAGGGAGGTGGGTGAGGTGGGTTTTTATAGAGGGAGTGAGGCGATTTAAATAGGGCCATGAAGGGTGTTGGTGGCGGTGATGCTTGTTTTGTCGTGAAGGCAAAGGAAGGAGGAGAAAAAGCTGTGAAGATTTTTCAAATAAGTACTTGTTTTTAGAAATAATTGGGTGTGGTTGGGAACACTAGATGTTAGGGTGATTAGGTGTGGCATGAGTACTAGTTTCTAGAGTGATTAGGTGTGGCTCAAGCACGAAGACTCGCGGTGGTCGCACACGCGGTCACAAAGACAACTACCGCGGGTTAAATCTATCGTTCTCTAAAATTTTACACAAATTTTCTTCTCTATAAAAACATAATAATTTACCCAACTTATTATCACTACTACATTTCATTTTATCCCCAAAATTACTAATTTATCCTTCCGAATTAGACGGGGTATTACATCTGGAGTAGAAGACTGATATTCCATCATCTGTTCCTCACCATGAAGAAGCACATGAAGCTCTTCAAAGGAAGTCGGAGTAGATCTAGTACGGAGAAATGAACAAAAGGAGTTGAACTCCAAACGAAGGTTGTTAAGGGAATATAAACAGCATATCCTTGTCGATAATCACGACTGAGGAAACAGCAAGCTTGTTGCGCACAGTAGAAAGCTTCTGCATGTAGAGATCGACAAAATCAGAGCTCTTTTTGAGGGTTTATAGTTCAATTTTGAGCTGAAGAACATTCGAACGAGTTAGCGACGCATAAAGGCGTTCCTAGATCTTCCTAGCAGATCGAGTGGTGGAGGTCTAAGAACAAGGATTCGGGATTCGGTAGTGAGAGTAGCATTTAAGATTGTGAGATCAACCTGATCTTGAAGAATCCATGTGGCATGCGCCGGATTCACAAAAGGAGAGACTGATCCGTCCGGAAGAACATGAAACTCAGGCGGACAATTATAGTGGTTGGATTATAATCCAAAGGTAGGATTAAAGAGAGACTAAGCCCTTACAAGATGGTTGTACAATAATTGAAGAAAGAGTGGTCTTGTGAAATTGAGCCCATTATAAATATGAAACCCAAATTGAGATCCAGTAAATTAGGCTGATTCAGTGCAGTAGTCCGTTATGACTATTTATATTTAGTCGAGGTTTCCAGGAAGCAGACATCGTTATGGTTCAGCAATGGACATTTCAGCTCCAAAAAGGTTTCAAATATAAGTATTGAGGGATGGCGGCTGTTATGGGAGAAGCTACAAGACTCAAATACACTTTTCCTGAGTCGAAATGGGAAAACCTTAAAAATCATTTTAGAATTGCGCTATAAAAATCAAGAGAACTCCATACAATCAAATAAGAAAAAAAAAAAGATCTTATTTAATTTCATAATCTCTTTACTATGAGTTGTGTTAAGTCACAAAATTGTTCTACTGGAACATGTGTTGACCATATGAAATTATAATCAGGTTTATTTTGAGCATGCTCAAGTGCAACTCTAGACCAACATCCGCCAGTACCCCAACTGACTCGTGTAAACATGTATAGAAATGAGAAGAAAGAAGACATTAGAAACCCTTACACTGCAGAATTGGGAAACGTGTTTTTCATTAAAGCATAACCATCATTACGATGTATACATACCGTAGAGATATATCTCTACCGTATTTGCAAGAAGCCCCTTGAAGTCTTTCTAAACAAACTAAACCCCAAACTAAGACTATCTTTATCATTTTACTCAATAGAAAAGAGGTGACACGAAGAGAAGATGAAAGAGTAAGAAACTTGGCACCAGTGAGAGTTTTAGTGAGAACATCTGCAAGTTGAGCCTCAGTAGGAACATAAGCAACAAGCAGCTGCCCAGAGACAACTTTATCTCTCACAAATAACAGTCAAGTTCCATGTTTTTGGTTTTGCTGTGAAGAACAGGGTTGGCAGTCAAATTCATTGCAGCTTGATTATCAAAGAAAAGATAAGGAACACCAGACAAGGGAACTTTGAGTTTTTTTAGAAGAATCTTTAGCCATATAAGATCTGAAGCTGTGTGAGACATGGCTCTAAACTCAGCCTCAGTGGAAGATCTAGACACTTTCACCTGATTCTTGGATGTCCAAGAGAGTAAATTTGGCGCTAAGATAAAACAAGACCCCGTGACAGATTTCCAATCTGTGTGATCACCAGCCCAATCAGTGTGTGAGTAAGAAAAGAGATTAAGAGGACCTTGTTGAAAAACAAAACCTTTATCCACTGTGCCTTTAACATACCTCAGTCTTGCGTGCAAACCTTTTTGATCTGCAAATGTCGACTGATGCATCCTTTGACACACAAAATTCACAGCAAATGACAAATCAGGTCTTATCTTGTTAAGTATTGAAGAGAGCCAACAATACTTCTGAAATTAGAAGGATCTTCAAGAGGATTCACATCAGAAGAGACCTTTGTTCTAAGGCCATTGCAGTTGTAGCAGGTTTACAGTCACTAAAAGAAGATTTGTGCAAAATTTCTTTGGCATATTTGCTTAGAGACAAAGTGAAACCTCCAAAAGAAGTGAAAAGTAAGAGATACCCAGAAAGTATGAAAAATGTCCCAAATCTTTTATACAGAACAGAGAGAGCATAGATTAGACAAGATGAGAAATAAACTCAGAATCATTCCCTGTAAGGATTAGATCATCCACATAAACCAGCATAATGACACATTTGTCCCCAGAATCTCTATAGAAGACAGAATTATCTGTAGGAGACGTGTTAAAACCTTGAGCAAGTAAGAATATGTGCAAAAGTTGACCAGGATCTTGGACCTCGTTTAAGACCATAGAGAGCTTTCTTTAAGCAACACACATAAGTAGAATGATCCTTGTCTTCAAACCCATGTGGCTTTCTCATGTAAACTACTTTAGTCAAGGGGCCATGTAAGAAGGCATTATTGACATCAAATCGTCTCAAATTCCACTAAAATTGATTGGCTAGAGTAAGGAATAACCTAAGTGTTTGAGGTTTCACTACTGGACTAAAAGTCTCAGCGTAGTCAATGCCTTCTTGTTGATTATATCCCTTAGCTACCAAATGAGCTTTATACCTAAAAATGGTGCCATCTGAGTATCTCTTAAGTTTGAATACCCATCTACAGCCAATAACCTTCCTAGCTGGAGCTGGAACAAAAGTCCAGGTTTGTTGGGAACTGAGAGCAGCTAAATCCTCTTTCATTTCTTGAAGGCTGAGACTTGGCTTCATCCACAGAAGAGGGTTCTAGACACTCATCAGCTGAGGGAGAGTAAATAATTATGTGTTGAACAACTCCAACCTTCAACCTTATAACCGTGTGATGAGTGTCACTACGAGGAGTAATTGGAACAGAGGAGGCTGCAAAGTGTAATGTAGTACAATGAGAAGATGAAGAGCTAGAGCCAGGGGGCTCTAAGAGAGAAAAGATATATGAGGTAGAGAGTGAAGGCATAATAGGCACTGTAGCTCCTTGAGAAGGCGTGGAAGAAACTCAGGTTGGTGCGATTGCGGTAGAGTGAAAATCAAAAGAGGATCTAGTAGTAGGGGAGACTGAAGTAGGAGAAACAGCAGCAGATGCAAAAGGAAACACATTTTCTTGAAAACTAACATGTCTTGAGCGATAGACTCTGCATGTGGCAGGTTCAAGAAATCTGTAACTAGAAGGACTATGATAGCCTAACATAAAACAAGAAATAGTTCTGTTTTCAAGCTTTTTTTAAGTTTAGGGCCTACGCCAAGGGTAACACAAAGAGCCAGGAACTCTAATGAGACAAAGAGAAGGAGCTGTGTGAAACGCCAACTCATATGGAGACACAAAATTGAATGAATTCAGAGGCATTCTATTGATCAAATAAACACTTCTAAGAGAACCTTAAGTCTAGAACGGTGTTGGAACTGAAGCATGGCTAAGCAGAGCTCCGAGAGACTCAGTGAGATGTCTATGCTTCCTATCCACCACTCCATTGTGTTGAAGTGCACGAGGACATGTAACCAGATGTTGAATTACTTTGGAGTGTGATGCGCAAATTAGCGTCCTAGTTGCAAGATTACGAACCAGGTAGTACCGAGTGTATTTCAACTCGGATTATCGTTCCCACGACCTTGGATGACGCCATGCGGGCCAGATCTAAGGACTATTGCAGGTTTTTCTAGCAATCAGTTTTAACACAAAACGTGTAAAAGGGAAGAGTATTTTGAGAGTTTGTGATTAAGAACTAAGTACTGAAAGTAAATACTCGAAAAGTAAGTATTTTTGTAAAGGTTTTCTAAATAATGCTTAAGGTTGTAAAACTAGGGTTTGAGATACTAGATTCCAGGATCCCCTGGGGTCTCTTCTGTTTTTCGTTCTGTTGATAATGAAAACACACACCAGTTGTTTATTCATGAAACGTACCATTTGTGTTCTAGCCTTTCAAGTCCTGCACATTATCACGATTATGTATATTATCGAATCCTGTTAAGCTACCTGAATATGCGGTCTCGTTCTAAATCTGCTAAGGTTTCTAACCTGTCCTAAATGCCCGGGTTAGATTTTCTAACAGTTGGTCAAACGCTTTTAGGCTAGTCATATCTCCCATTCTCTGTTGGGTCCATCAGGTTAAGGTTCTAAATTCTGTCTTTTCTTCTTAACCTTAAGTAGCCGTTTTCACCTATCGGGTTGAGTCTGTACCAATTTTGGGTGATCAAGCTGAGCATGCATAAACAGTAAAAGTCAAAGACAGAATAACGAGTAAAAACAGTTGATATTGAGATCTACGATCATGTATCCATAGTCAAAATGGAACTTAAATACTGAACTTGAAACCCTAGGTTCACCGAGAACCTAGGTAAAGTGTTTACCTACTGTGCACAAGAGATTCCGGCGAGGAGACCTCTGTGTACACCGTATGTAGAGGATCAAGGATCGCACAGGAAGGGTGGGGTTGTGTGTAGGGAGAGAGTAAGTCAGTAGCAATGTCTGAGAGAGAGACAGAGGTTTGGCAGAGCTTCCGCGTATGGCAAGTGTGTTCTCCTTTGTATGGAAAGGGTAACATCCTATATATAGCAGAGAACATGACCGTTGTAGTGTGGTTAATGCGCCCATTGATGGCGGCTTAATTAGCTTAACCATAACGGCACGTTCGTCCGAGTATATAGGGACCGTTACAGCACGTTGTGCGCGAATACCGGAACCGTTACGAGGTTGACCGGGTTTGACCGGATTGACCGGGTTTATGGAGCGCGTGCCATAAATCTCTCAAAACAGTTACTAAAGGTCGCGTGCGGGCTTGACTCGCACGCGACAGGGCTTACTCTAGCCTCCAAACCACTAAGTCCCTACAAGTCCCGTGCAGTGGTATACGAGGGCTCTGTCTCGCAGCCCCCACATGGATCAGCTCGGCTGGTGATCCCGTGTGTGTGGAGCACAATATGGTGTGCTGGATGGTTGCCACGTGGCCAAGATCTGTCAGCTCAGAAAGCACTATCTACATTAGCCCCCTTTCTGCGCGTGAAGACTCATAGCTGTATAGACTTCCATGCGCGGAAACCAACATGCGCGTTGCCGCCACGCACCAATTCAAATACGAGTAAGTTCAGCCCCCGTGCGTGCCATTATGACCTAAAACCCCTAGAGTCGTGCCGTCTAGCTTCTAGGGTTTTAGGCGTGACGTCAGCCTGTCTTGTGATTGCGCGATTCGACGGTGACGGTTGCGATTCGACTACTGAAAGGACGCAACCCTTCATTGTTTTTGGATAAATACTTTGTATCCACTGTTGCAAAGCATCACTTCTTTCTCTTAAAGTGAATGGTACCCGGAGATCTTCGAGAGCAGATCCAGATAATCAATCATCAATTCAAAACTGCAAATCGTCTTCTTCAACTGTGCATATCCAGGCAAGCTTTGCGAAAACAAGGTTGGCCTTTTTCGATTTTGATTTAAATACCAGTGTATGCCTTGAACTGCGTTGAATCTGTGAGACCAGAACATATAATCTGTTGAAACTTGCAAAGAAACCTTGATCTTTGAACCCACTTTTGCTTTAATCCTTCAATAATAAGGGATCCGGATGTGAGATCTTGAAATCACTGAAACTGTTCATCTTTCTTTTCATAATAGATCTTGGATTCCGAAATTCAAACTGAAGTGTAGCACCTTTCTCCCCCCTTTTTTCTTGCTCTTCCGCAGGAATGGCCAAGACAAAAGGAACCAAACCCAACAAAGAGGACGAAGAGATCCCCGATCTTCCGCGGGCTTTGTGGCGAAAAGCCCCCTATTTAGGTGGCCAAGATTTCTATCATGCGAGGGTTAAGGCGAAGAGGATGCCTGATCCTGTCCCGGTTGAGGGGTTGCTGACACTGACTCGCCCAGTTAGCTCAGCCTTGCTCGAGTTGATTGGTTCCGAGGATGTGGTTCGACTGGGAGTCGAAAATGGGTACTTCCCCTACACCGCGATTTCTACCCAAGCTTTTTTCCAGAAACTGGACTACATGGACGAGTGGATCGACCACGTGTTGACCAATCATGCCGCGACTCTTGATGAGGCCGGCGTATACTTCGCTGTTCGTGCTATGAAGGGTGCTGCCGTGAAGCTGGACCAGTCCATGCTTCTAGACCTTCTTTCCCGTTACTCGCCTGCGACTCACACATTCCATTTTGCTGAGTTCGAGGCCGCCCCTACACTCGAGGACGTGCAGATGCTGTACAATCTTTCTCCCATGGGCGAGGTGGACCCTTTGAGTCCTCTGAGGACGCCTGCGGAGATTGCTTTGTACACGCAGATGGAGGAATGCCTGGCAGAGGTAAAGAAAATCTCCACCCGGTGGACCACTACGAAAGCCCTTCCAAACTGGCAATTAGTTGATACGTCTGCGAAGAATACCTGGAACAAATGGTTGCAGTACTTCTTTCGAGACTATGCGAACAGCAGCATCACTAAGAAGCTTCTGAGTGAGAACCCAGAGGTCGAGAATTATGTGGAGGGTAAAGGCTATCACTTGACCCTCTGTGCTTTCCTCTGTGCTTGGTTGTCGAGGTACTTGATCGACGGTCACCCACATGATGGGGTCTTTTACCATGTTTTGCCACTTGCTGTGAGGCTCGCCCTTGGCCAGAGAGTCGCACTCGGACCCTTGGTCTTGGGCACGCTGTATTACAGGCTTGATCAGCTGGTTCTGGCCATGAAAGATTCGCGTGGCCGCCTCTATGTACTGACCTTTGTCAATATCTCCTTTTTGACAATGTGGGTCTTCGAGCGGTGGCCATCCTATGCCCCAACTGCTCTCAAACCCGACAAGTGGTGTCCCCCAGGCGAGGCGGAGGAGCGTAACAGCGGCAGAGCTGCGAGGTGGTTCGGAGCGAGCAACACCAAGTGTGTTTGGAGCTTGATATGCGACAAGTGAAAAGAGTTCATTTCCAGGCCCTATGCCACACGTGTTGAGAACGTGCGATGGTTTCCAAGGCTGTACCCCTCTAAGGGTGTTGTCTTCTCAGAAGAGCTGCTCTTCGAAGAGGGATCGCATTTCCATGAGCGCTATCGCGAGTTCTTTTGCTGGTGTCTACGAGGTTCTCTTCCTGCCCTCGCAGAGCATATTCGTGAGCTCGCGCCAAGGTATGAGAGGATTACCGTGGATGTTGATCCCACTCGAGTTTCTCCCCAGTTCGGCTTCGATGCAGTGGCACCATCAATTTGGCCCCAGTCCATTATCAGAGGTTGTTATAGGCGCTTGCTAACAAAGGAGTGCAAGACAGTATTCATGAACAATCTTCCCTTTGAGCAGCCTGCAGGGACCCGCGAGGGTGGTTGCTCTCAGAACTGGCTCGCATACTGGATCGCCCAGCAAACGAGGATTGAGACGCAGTCGGCCGCGCAGCCAAGTAGTGTTGGGTTTTGACGTAGGTAACGCAGCGGAATAACAAAAATTAATCCTACTCAAAGCCCACCAAGGATCACAGGAAGAGACATCATAACATGATCAAGGACATAGAAGATGTGTACCTTTTTGATTTGTGAGATCACACGAAGAATGATGTCCTCGTGTCTACAGTTGATCCACGTCTAGAGGTGAGATCTAGATTCTTCCTTCTCCACAAGTGCTAGCTTGAACCCGGAGGAAGAGGGATGAAGATCAAAGCAACAAATCACCAAACACAAGGGAGGGGGGCGGCCCTCTCTTGCCGTCGGGTAAGGGGGCGGACGGGTGGCTAGGGTTTCGGCCCTAGCACCTTGTCTTGCTCTCTCTTTTGCTCTCTCCCACTCTTTGTGTGTTATGACTAATAATAACTCATGTAGTGGGAAGGAAGCTAGAGCCTCCTTTATATACTCCAACAACTCCTTGTTGTTTCCATAAAAGAGTTTCCTAATTCTAGATGAACTAGAATTATTCCCTTCCTTGCAAATTAGTCCTACTAAGTTTGCAAGGTGTTGCACAATGATCCTTCTATTAATTAATCCACATTAATTAATCCCAAATCTAGCTCTACTCTATTTGACGTGTGACCCCATAGGTTTCTATATAGTTGGTAGTAACTATTACTAACATGGAGCGGTGTCTAGCAACACATCCATGCCATCCAACCAATAGAAATAGTCAGTGATCCCAACAAACCTTTGTGCCCAATATATCATATTGCATTATCCTTTTGTCTCCATATCCGGATTGGACACGAGACATAAATAGTCACACTCGTATATCCAATCCATAGTTCCTCGATCCTGGGAATATGCTTATACTTACAGATAACATTAATATCTCTATATTAATTTATCTGAGTCTGGCCAGACATTCAATAAGCCTCATCCCTCGAGTGGCCGTGGATATTTACCCCCATTATGTGGGAGGGACAAATCCTATCTACATCAGTACGATCTCTAAGCTTGCTTCCTATTACGCCCGATAGCCACCTTTATGATTACCCAGTTACGGTGTAACGTTTGATAACATCAAAGCGCAATATTTCACAACTAGAGTATCTAGTGACTTCAAGTCCAAGGATTGCAATAATATTAGCACTACGAAAAGCGATTGTGACTTCACATAATCTAATGTATCCTTTTCCTCATGGGTCATCCAGTATGCCATTACTCCTAATGCATACCCATGTGTTGGATCGTGATATCTCCATATCAATCCAACCCCATACTAGTCTATAGATGATTGTCCCATTAATCATTATAATTGACTAGGGATATTTAAGAATATAACACCTTATATTCTAAGGACTTCATTCATGTTAGCATATCTCCATATCGATAACATAATGAATCGTAAATCCATATATTTGTCACAATTAATTGATTGCCTCTAGAGAACAATTCCAACAAGTAGAGCCCCCTTGATCAAGAGAATTTCTTTCCCGTTTCGCCCCAATTGCAGTCTGAGCGAGTCTGAGTATTGTTGTTACTCACTGTTGGATAGCGAGAATCATTTGTGTCCTGACATCATTCTGAAGGAGAAGGTCGCCGCAGTTAAGAAGGGCGACACGCATGTCGTCAGATACAGCAAGGCGTTCGCTGAGGTAAGCAATTTCTTCGCGTGCGTTAAGCTTCTTGATTTCCTTATGCTGACACCTTTATTTTGTACTGTTTGTTGTAGTGTCATGTGCGAAGATTCGCATCTGGTGATCGCTCCAAGTCATTGGTGAACACCATTGTTGCCACCAGAAGACAAAAGCAGTCTTTTCGGCTAGCATGGAGGATGGACCCTGAGGTCGAAACCAAGATTCGTGCAGTCATGAATGCTTTTGCTGACTCGCTGATAGACAATGCTCCTGCCTCGTCACTCCCCGGAGATGATCCGTCCCCTCCAGCGACTGCGGCGCCGAGAGCGAAGAGACCCAGGCAGCAGGGAATTACAATTTCTTCCCCTAGAAGTGCTCCCACTTCTCCTCCGGCGAGGTCCCTTTCTGTCAAGGATAAAGGCAAGGGTCGCATGCCCAGCAAAACGCGGAAGGAGCTCGCGGTTGAGACCTTCGTTCCATTCAACCAAGAGGAAGAAGGAGAGAAGCAGGAGCCCAGAGAGAGCGATGAAGAAGAAGAAAGAATAGTGGTGATGCATGAGGAAGAATCAGGAGGTACCTCCGTCGCATTTCCTTTCCCTGTATCGCAATTCCTTTGCAATTCTTTCTTAAATCAATCATATTTTCGCAGATGATGATGATGAGACCATAGGTGGCCTTTTGGCCAAGAGACAAAAGAGAGATACCCATTCTGGCATTCCAGACGATCCCATAAGCGAGGACGTTCTTGCCGAGTCCCGGAAGACAGCCGCGGAGGCTGCTGAAAGAAGAAGACCGCGGGAAGAGGAGGAGCTCGAGCGTGTGAAACAGCAGAGCCTCGAAGAGCGGCATGTTGACGACTTAGTGCGTCTAGTTGACGAGGAAGACGAGCTTCCCGAAGAAGTGGCTCCTCATGCGGAGGAGGAAGATGAGGTTCCAGAAGAGGATGCAGCAGCCCTGGAGCAAGCCCAAGCAGACTTCGAAGAGATCGCAGGCGGTGATAAAGGTGAGATCTTCAATCTCGCAGTAACTTATAGAGATGTTATTGTGGGTGCGTTAAAGCATGGTGTGTCAAAGGCTGACATTCGTCGTTGGCTAGTAGACAAATGCGGAGAACCTTCAGTTAATCATTTGAGCCATACGCATGTACTAGGCCTTAGCAACTCGAGACAGAATCATGACTGGTTTATTCGCATCCCAGGTCACGCTCCTCTTAAAGACTTGCTTAGTGAGGACACACTAATAGAACATGGTTCCTCGTCTTTAGTGTATGACGAAGAGGCTTCAATCCCACCTTCGCGTGGAGGTGCTTGCTCTTATCTTAAGTGAAGATAGCAAAATATTATTCAATGCGAGTTACCTCATACCATCGCATTTTGTATCGCAGGAAATGTTGAGGAACATGCGCCGGAGCAACGAAGTCAGCCTTCTGCGTCCTATGTTCCGATTCCGAGCCCCCATACTGAGAAGCCCGTCGCAGCTACTGATCACGCAGGTGAGCCTCTCGAGGACATCATCGAACTCTCCGACGATGCTGAAGCTGGTGCTATGCTAATGGATGAAGATGCCCATGCTGACGCTGAGGAAGTAAGGACAAGTACTGCCGATGCTTCCGCATCTGAGAATATCCCTCGCCAAGCGACCTCGGCTGTCACTTCGCCTCCGGCGATGACTGAGTCGGCAGCACCTATTCCTGCGTGGGGCTTTTGGGGCTCGCAGGTTGGGAATGCAATCGCAGCTGGTGAGGCCTACACTCTTCCTTCTAACTATGATGAGTTAGAGCTCGCGGCTGACAAGAGAGCTATGGAGCAAGGGCAGTCTTCAACGACTCCAGTAATGCGCATTCCTTCTCTTCGTGAGATTCTCGAAGGAACTGGTAAGTAATGATTCACTGTTCGCATCTCGCATGGTGCATTTTCGAGTTTGATAGCATAACTTAGCTTTACATTGCTTCAGGTTTGAAGCAAACTGATGTGGACTGGCTAGTTCGGATGCGCCTCTCCTACCCCCGATCGTTTGCCAGATCTCTGGAGATAGGGCCCTTCGACAGGAGGCTGTTTCTTACCGAAGCCATTTGGATTTTGGAGCAGCTGTCTGCGGCCACGCCTGAGACCATTTCTGTCCAGAGTGCCGAATTGCTTTATGGCATGTGCGAAAATCTTCTTACCAAAGTGCAAGGCAGACTGGGTTTCAGATTCCTTATGAAAAGAGTCACTCTGATTCGCGCAGCCGTAACTTTGCAGCTCGGCCACCAGAACCTCGCAGCTGAAAAGCAGAAGGGGGAGCAGCAGAAGCAAAAGGAAAAAGAAGCTATGAAGCTCTATCATGAGATGAATGCCAAGTGCGAGCAATTGAAGCGAGAAGTGGAGCAGGTAGAGAAGCTGATTCATCAGTTCGCACCCCATGACTCCTTGATCAAAAATTTGCTTTTAACTTTTTAAATTTGGAAAATAGCAAGGAAATGTCTGGAACATTAATGTAATGTTTGAAACATTAATGTAATGTTGCTAGGGTTTCTCCCCCCTTTTTTTTTAACAACAAGAATCAACTTGCCCGTTTTGCCCTTTCCGGGATTTGATAGGATATCTCTGTGCATATCCAATTATGACATCAGCAATTGATACTCTGCTTGATTTTCGCGCTAATTTCTCGGAAGATAAGCACGCTTTCGTTGGGAAGCCCATCCGAATCATGACTGTCCGTCATTTATTAGGATACGCAACTGAATCGTCGTAGCCTTTAGTAGGGTAATTGATCGTTACCGCTTTTCAAGGCGTAAGTGATTGACCTTACCCTCTTTTCAAATTCTGCTGACTCATATTTTGGCAACTGAAGAGTCTCCCCAAGGTCTATATAAACTTTTTCTTTGCCATTTGGGTTCTTCATCCCAAAAATGTGCTCTGCCGTGAGTCCTTACGACTGCTGGCTTCAACGCTTGTTTCTCGTTGATTCATGGCAACTTCAAGTTGTGAATCCTGAGTTTGCGCTTTGTGCTGTAGAAATAGTTTCCAAGATCCACTTTATGAGGCTTATTGCTCTTTATAACCATCGTAAAGAAGATGGAGATGATATCTCATGTGTGTTCGAAGAATTTTCTTCGTGTATTATGTTTGCAGGTCATGTTTCCGGCCGCCTCCCGGTGAGGTGCAGCGCCGACGTGACCGTGCTACCCTCTCGTAATGAACGGCGGAATTCTCCTCCAGCATCCCTGGAGGAGGATTTCTTGCCTCTTCGTTCTTGAACTTAGGGAGCTTGTCAGTGCCCTTGTCTATCATGACAAGGAGTCCATCACCAGAGGAATGACTGCTTCCCCTGTTCCGTACGGCGGAGTGCGCCGGAACAGGAGGTTCCTCCGTTGCCTATCTTGATCAGACAGAGGCCTTTGTCACCTCTTGAGGTCCTGGACGTACCGTTACCCAGATTTTGCTGCTAGAGACATAGCAAATGACGAGTTGATCTCTTTGCAGCAGCATCCCTTTTGCTATAGATCTTTGGCCGCAGATCTGTGTATTGCATAGCCGGTGTTAGAACCGGTGGGTTCAACCCTTTTAGTCAGGATTCCCGTAGTGTGTCTTTGCTGGCTTGTCAGCTACTTTTCGAATTATTGTAAGCCACGTTGGCTGCGTAGTTAGATTTGAGCTTTTTCGCTTGTAAGCTGCTATCTAGACAGATAAATTGTAAGTCTTTTCGACTCATAATGATAAATATCTTTTGTATTATCTGCTGTCCCTTTACAACAAAATACAATTTCGCATGCGTTTTGGCATATTCCGCCTTGCATAATGCTATGTAATGCTTTCGCATTTGCTATCTGCCATATGAATTCGCAGATGTTTCACTAGATCGTTCGAGATCGTATTTTCGCAGCTGTGCCATCCTGGCAAATGGGCTTGTGATTGGCCTTTGATGCACGTGCTATCATATCAGATAGATTTTTGTAGATCACTTAAGATCATTTTCACAATATTGTTATCGTAGCAGATAGGCTTTTTAGTAGATCAATTAAGATCGTTAAGTGATGCGAATTGCTATCGTGGAAGATAGGCTTTACTATAAGATCAATTGAGATAATTTTTCGCATGAGTTGCTATCGTAACAGATAGGCTTTAAAAGATCAATTAAGATCATTTTGCGCATGAGTTGCTATCGTAACAGATAGGCTTTAGGAGATCAATTGAGATCGCATTTGCATAGGCTGCTATCGTAACAGATAGGCTTGGATGATCAATTCAGATCACATTTTCATTGGCTGCTATCGTAACAGATAGGCTTGAATGATCGATTCAGATCGCATTTGCATTGGCTGCTATCGTAACAGATAGGCTTAGAGGATCAATTAAGATCGCATTTGCATAGGCTGCTATCGTAATAGATAGGCTTAGATGATCAATTAAGATCGCATTTGGATAGGCTGCTATCGTAACAGATAGGCTTAAATGATCAATTAAGATCGCATTCGCATAGGCTGCTATCGTAACAGATAGGCTTGAATGATCAATTAAGATCGCATTTGCATAGGCTGCTATCGTAACAGATAGGCTTGAATGATCAATTAAGATCGCATTTGCATGGGCTGCTATCGTAATAGATAGGCTTGAATGATCAATTAAGATCGCATTTGCATATTGCTATTGTAGCGGATAACTCATTGTTAACAGTTATAGCAAACTAATAAAGTAAAATCGACATCCAGCAGTATGAAGTTTCTCATTTGGGAGAATTTACTTATTATAATGCTCTCATATGGGAGAGATGAGATTACAATCCTCTCATATGGGAGAGGAGATTGTGTAAATCGTAACCATACAAGAGATTAAGCGACGTTATAATAAAATGTATGAAATGAGAGAAGTCAGGGATAGTACTTCTTAATCCAGCGCATGTTGGCTGAACTCGGGGTTGAGGTTGTGCCGTGCAACCTTCGTATGCTGCAATAGCCACTGTCGAAGACTTCTGTGACTTCGAAGGGTCCTTCGCGATTGGCTGCGAACTTTGGGTGAGTCGCCTCTCGCATGCAGTGGTCAGATGCGCGCAGGACCAAATCTCCAACTGCGAAATCTCTTCGCTGGACTGTCTTATTGTAAGCGCGAGCAATCCTTTCTTGATATCGCTTGTTGGTCCTTTTGGCTTGTTCTCGCTTTTCCTCCAGCAAGACTAAGTCGTGATCACGTTGGTTTTCGTAGAGTGCGTGGAAGGCTAGTCTTGCCGAATTGACTCTCACCTCTGCAGGTACCACGGCCTCGGCCCCATAGCATAGTAGGAATGGCGAGGCCCCCGTGGGTGTCCTTGGAGAAGTTCGGTAGGCCCACAGAGCTATGCTTAGAGAGTCGGCCCACTTCTTGTGGTCATCTGCGACCATCTTGCTCACAATCCTCAACAACGTTTTGTTGGTCGCTTCGGCTTGCCCGTTCCCCTTCGGGTAGTAGGGGGTGGAACATATTTTCCTGATATTGTACTCCGCTAACTTCGCAGCTACCTGGCGATTAACAAAAGGAGAACCGTTATCTGAAAGAATGGTGTTTGGGATTCCGAACCTGCATATGATGCTTTCCTGGATGAAGTTGACCACAGCTAGCGCATTTGCCGTCTTTAGTGGTATTGCTTCCACCCATTTGGTGAATAGCTCAGTTGCGGTGAGAATAAAATGATTCCTGTGCGACGTTGGTCGGATGGGACCGATGAAGTCCAAAGCCCATGTGTGAAATGGCCATGGTGTTCCTAATGCATGTAGATCCACGGCGGGAGCGTGCACCAGGTTTCCTTTGAACTGGCATTCCTGGCAGCGTCGTGCTTTGGTGCGGCAATCGGCCTCCATCGTGGGCCAGAAATATCCAATTGAGAGGAGCTGCCTGCATAATTTCGCACCTCCTTGGTGTTCCACCTGATGAGAAAGGTCCATGACTTCTTGTGCTTCTCTGCCGTCTAGACATCGCAGCAAGTTGCCCTCATGACCTCTTCGCCAAAGCAGGTTTTCCTGTACCACATATCGGGATGCTTTCCTCTTCAATTTCTCGGCTTCTTTTCTCGATTCAGGCACGGTGCCCTGAGTGAGAAAATCAAAGAGTGGCTTCTTCCAGTCTGTGTCATCATCAGTTAGGGCGATGAGGAGAGAATCTTTGATTAGTGCGCAACTCTCGCACTTCCCTTGTATCAGGGCTGCGGCTGTTGACATGT
Source organism: Linanthus parryae (assembly GCA_023055425.1). Classification (NCBI taxonomy): domain Eukaryota; kingdom Viridiplantae; phylum Streptophyta; class Magnoliopsida; order Ericales; family Polemoniaceae; genus Linanthus; species Linanthus parryae. The sequence continues at coordinate 23,830,960 of JALGPY010000011.1, read as the reverse complement.
CTGGCCAATGAATGCCATATCTCTGAGCCTTTCGATAGATTGACACCTCGCTTTCTCCGCAAGCGTGTTGGTGAATCTTTTCTAACAACAGTTGTCCCTCTCGCTCGGAGACGCATCGCATGAGTATTCCGCCAGGACCCTTGCAGTAAAGGATGTTGTCATGGATGCAGTACCCTTTTGTGAGTGCCCAGCTTTCACTGCTTGTGCCTTTCGCAATAGCCTGTAGGATTTCTTTTCTCCAATCTGTGTCATCCATGTGTTCGTTGTCACATGCATCTTCCGTCAATGCCGACGATGTTCGCACTTCAATGGAAATCCTTGCGGGACATTTGTCTGTGCTGACCTTAGATCCCAAGGTTGCTAAAGCGTCCGCGTGCCTGTTGTCTGCTCGAGGCTTGTGCTCGTACCTCACATCGCAAAATTGCTGTACCAGCTTTTGCACTAAGGTGCGGTAAGACAGAAGATTAATCTCCTTCAAACCGTATTCGCCCGAGGCTTGCTTGACGATCAACTTGGAGTCTCCCATGACCGTCAGATTGCTTACTTCCAAAGCTTTCGCCGCACGGAGCCCTGCGATGAGAGCCTCATATTCCGCTTCATTATTTGTGACTGCGAAGTTGAGCTTTGCGGACATCTGTATGACCTCCCCATCTGGTTTGGTCAAGACTATCCCAATGCCTCCACCTTTCCTTGTGGACGAGCCGTCGAAGTGGAGCGTCCAATAGGGCACGTCGATTGCATAGATCTCAGGGCCTTCGAGTTCTTCCTCGATCACGGGCTCGTGGCTGTTATCGGTGAACTGTGCCAACAGATCCGCTACCGCCTGCGACTTGATCGCTCGCGGTCGTACGCATGTGATATCATATTGAGAGATGGTCATGTACCATTTCGCCAATTTCCCGCCAGGGGTAGTGTGAGTTAGCAAATATCGTATAGGATCGCTTTTGGTGACCACTACTACTTTATGCGATGCGAAGTAGTGTTTCAGTTTCTCTATTACGAAAAACAAAGCAAGTCAATGACGTTCGATGTCCGTGTACCTCGATTCAGCAGGTTGTACGATGCGAGAGATGTAGTAGATAGGCCTTTCCTTTCCTTCGTTTTCCTGAGCCAAGAATGCTCCTATGGATCTCCTTGTTGACGTCAGATATAGCAGAAGCGGTGATCCCAGTTGAGGTGCGATCATTATTTTCGAGGATGTCAGCAAATCATTTAGCTTTTCGAATGCGGCTTCATGCTCCGGAGCCCAGTTGTACACGGCGTCCTTCTTGAGAAGAGCACTAAAACAGCAGGTGATTTCTGCAATCGCTGGGATGAATCTTCGCAGATATGATAGCTTCCCCAAGAATGTTTTCAAGGTACTTTGGTTATGTGGTGGTGTCATGCCAGTGATAGCTGACACTTTCGCGGGGTCAGGCTCGATCCCTTGGCGGTGAACCACGCATCCCAAGAATTTCCCTAATGTCACCCCGAACGCGCATTTCATGGGATTCATCTTCAGCTGAAAGCGCCTGCATCTATTGAACACCTTTCGTAGATCCGCGAGGTGATCTGCTTCGTGCTTGGATTTAACCACCAGGTCATCCACATAGATTTCCACCTCTTTATGCATCATGTCATGGAACAGAGCCATCATGGCCCGCTGATAGGTCGCACCCGCGTTCTTAAGACCGAACGGCATCACTGTGTAGTTGAACACCCCCACCGGAGTGATGAATGCAGTTTTCCGCGCATCTTCGGGGTCCATCTTGATCTGGTTGTACCCGCTGAAACCATCCATAAAGCTGAACATACGGTGGCCCGCTGTTGAATCGATAAGCAAATCGATGTTGGGCAGTGGAAAATCGTCCTTTGGGCAGAAGCGATTGAGATCTCGGAAGTCCACGCAGATGCGGAGCTGTCCGTTCTTTTTCACTACTGGCACGATGTTGGCCAGCCATGTGGGATGGTGATTCGGCTCTATGAATTTGGCATCCAGGAGTTTGACAATCTCCTGCTTTATTTTCACATTAAGCTCCGGCCTGAACTTCCTTGTGCTCTGCTTTACCGGTTTAGACCCTGGGATGATGTCTAAACGGTGCATGGTGATGCTCGTATCCAGACCTGGCATCTCATCATACTCCCATGCGAACACATCCTTGTATTCAATTAGGAGTTGTAGCAGTCCTTGCTCCTCTTCGCTTGTGAGGTCCGCACTCAGAAAGACTGGCCTTTTCTTTTCCTCGTTCGGGCTGAGGAACACTTCCTTTAGCTCTTGCTTTTGTGGTCTTGGCCTGTCTTCCATGCATTCAGGCGCTTCTTTGAGCTTCTCATCTGGGGTGCTCTGCATTGGCTCTTCAGTTAGCGCAATTTGCTCGATTTGATTGATTTGCCCAGGGATATCCCCATGCCCGTGTGAGGACATCCTCGCGCACCTTCATATGCGATAGCACTTCTTCCCGTTGGCGTAGAAGCTCTCTATCTCCTTGCCATCGGGGTCATGTTTTGCGATTCTCTTCAGAGTATACACATTCTTTCGATGGTATGCGATACGCGGCGCCTCTTCGCGTGTGGGCGGCTTTTCCTTGGTATCTTCCCTTGTCACCATTACTCCCGCAGGTGACTGGTCCTTGATGTCCTCCCAGAGAGGCAAAGGAGTAGGGTTGAATGGTCCCGGTGTTTGCTCATCCGCCATCTCGGTGAACCACACTGCTTCGCTAAGATGTGCTTCATCCAAGTTGAATGGATTCGTTGAAGCTGGTATCTCGACTATTCTGTCATTCCAGATAGCTTTCATAACCTGGTGAGCCGTTGAAGGGACTGCGTCGAAGCGATGAATCCAGGCTCGACCTATGATCATGTGGTATGTAGTGTTTGCGTCTATGACATAGAACTTTGCTGAGCACTTGATTTTGCCAATCTGAACGCCCAGGCGGATCCATCCGATCGTCATTCTAGAGTCGCTTCCGAATCCCATCAGCGGAGATGGACGCTTGACGATCTTGTGCTCGGGGATCCCTGCTAGCTTCAGTGTGTGGAGAGAAACAACGTTGACCGCCGCTCCTCCATCAACGAATGCTCGTTTGAACTCGACACCGTTGATGATGGTCGTCACGTACAGAGGCCTTTGGTGGCTCGCATCTGTCTTTTTGTCGCTGGCAGAAAAGGTCATGATCTTTTCTGTAGAGCGAGACCTCTGATGACTTTCCCGTTAGAGACTACAAGATCCTCCTCGTAGTCCTCCGCTATCCTTAAGATCGCCTTCGTCATTTCCGTCCGGCATTTCTTCGAGAAGTTCATCTCGTCGAAGAATCTGCTGAAGCCGTGCGATCCCTTCATCCGGTCGGCACGCTCATCTTCCGTGTCCATGCTGTAGTCCTCGTCATCGTGGACTTCTGCGATGATGGGTAGGCCATCCTCTGCGACTTCTTCCAAGTCGACGATTGAGATCATGGCGACCTCTTTGCCTTTCGAGCCTTGCTCCGCATGAGCAGGAAGTGGGTTGTTGCGCACATCTTTCCTGTGATCGCTGACGATAAGCTCGCCGTTCTTCATCTTCTGGTCGAACGCGAACCTGAGCTTCTTGCATTCAGCCGTGGGGTGCATGACCTTGCCGTGGTACTCGCACCACTTAGGGTCTCTCACCATCTCCTTGGAGGGTATCTTCTCAAGCGGTGGTAGGACACCGTCCTTGCGCCACTGCCTGCAGAGGTCGCTTGCCTCCTCTACCGAGCATGGTAGAGGTGGTACGTCGAAGTTCACGACCTTCGCTTGCTTCTGGGGTGAAACTGTATTGACCTCAGCTTCGCGTCCCCTCTTGTAACTGAATCTCCCGATCTTGTAGGTGGTGCCGCTCGAAGGTCGCTCCGGAGCGTTCTTCTTTTTCTGCCTCTCGACTATAGGCTCGATGTTCTTTGTGCATTCAATTAGCTTTGAAAACGTAGGTGTTTGCAAATTAATGAGCATACCTTTGTATTCGTCTCGCATGCACTGCAAGCATATCTCTACAAGCCGGCTTTCGAGCATTGGATCTTTGCACTCCAAGGATTTCGCCCTGAATTTCTTGATGAAAGTGATCCCGTCCTCCTCGCGCTTCTGATACATCCGCGAGAGATGGATCATCGTCACCTTTTCTTCCATCTGGAAGAATTTGGTGTAGAACTTCTGCACCATGTCGTCCCAAGTCTTTACGGATCCGGCTTCCAACGTTCGGTACCACTTGTATGCTACGTTCCCTAAGGATTTTGGGAACTCTCGCATCAGCAGTTTGGGATCAGCTCCGTATGGCCCCATGACATCAATGAAACGCATGACATGCTCATGAGCGTTCCCGTTGACATCCTCGAACTTGTCCCATTTGGGAGCTTTGTACCCCGCCGGGTTAGGCATGAGATAGATCTCTCGTGGAATGGGTGGATCGTTGTCAAGCTTCGGGATAATGGTATCCGCGAATGACTGATGAGCCAGAATAGTGTCCATGCGCTTCTGCAGAGACGTCATGCATTCTGGAATGCTTCCCTCGGTAGTCGAAGGAGGGGTTGCCGCAGGCGGAGGCGACACATACGCCGTCGAAGGATTGGGGACATATGGACTGCTCGCATTGCCCCAGATCGCCGTTGGAGGAGGCAAAGGGTACTGCAGAGTCGGGTTAGACGCCAAAGCCGAGGGCTGAGGAGTGTGAGCAGTGAAAGGCAACATCTGAGCCGTTTACCCCTGAATCGAAGGCGGCTGCGCTGTCGCCGGTGGAGTTTGCAGGTTGGGGTTGGGAGGCGTGGTTGACACTTCCAGTCCCGGAGCGGTAGGGGCTCCTCCTCCTTGAGAGACGGCGGTTGCCGACGAAGGATTTGGTGCAAGGGTGCCCAGAACGGCCAAGATCCGTTCTAGCTGCTCGGATTGGGCCTTTAGAGCTTTCGCCTAGCCTTGAACAGTTGCGTCCAAAGACTCTAGCGTCGGTGTCTCGCCGGGAGTGGTAGGAGTACGGCGGGTCCCCTCTCCCGAGGCGGTTTCGGTGGAAGGCGATCTGTTGCTGATATCATCCTCCTGAGACATGGTTGCTTTAGTTGGTAAGTTCACGTCGGGTTCACCAAAATGTGCACAAGAGATTCCGGCGAGGAGATCTCTGTGTACACCGTATGTAGAGGATCAAGGATCGCACAGGAAGGGTGGGGTTGTGTGTAGGGAGAGAGTAAGTCAGTAGCAATGTCTGAGAGAGAGACAGAGGTTTGGCAGAGCTTCCGCGTATGGCAAGTGTGTTCTCCTTTGTATGGAAAGGGTAACTTCCTATATATAGCAGAGAACATGACCGTTGTAGTGTGGTTAATACGCCCATTGATGGCGGCTTAATTAGCTTAACCATAACGGCACGTTCGTCCGAGTATATAGGGACCGTTACAGCACGTTGTGCGCGAATACCGGAACCGTTACGAGGTTGATCGGGTTTGACCGGATTTACCGGGTTTATGGAGCTCGTGCCATAAATCTCTCAAAACAGTTACTAAAGGTCGCGTGCGGGCTTGACTCGCACGCGACAGGGCTTACTCTAGCCTCCAAACCACTAAGTCCCTACAAGTCCCGTGCAGTGGTATGCGAGGGCTCTGTCTCGCAGCCCCCACATGGATCAGCTCGGCTGGTGATCCCGTGTGTGTGGAGCACAATATGGTGTGCTGGATGGTTGCCACGTGGCCAAGATCTGTCAGCTCAGAAAGCACTATCTACACCTACTAAGTGACATAATTAAATTTAAAATTTTAAGGAATAAAAGAGAGAGAAAGATCAAACGAGTGTCTTGGATTTGAATATCTGCTTCCGTGCTCTCCGGGGGTACTTAGACTTCTCCCTGGGTGTAATTTTGTGTCAAAAACGACCTCTGGACATGTCTTTATATACTGCTGAAACCTTTACAAACGACTGCTTGAATTTACCTAACTGCCCCCGCTAACACTGCCTTCAAATTTTTCTCTGTGCACAGAGGCTCCAGTTCTTCAATTCTCAGCATATTCGCTTCCAAGTGTGTGTAGTTGAATTCTTTTGTGTGTAGCTACGCACACAACTGTGCACACAGGGGCTCCAGTCATGTCCTGGTTTCATTATGTGTGCGTAGTTAATTTCTGTTGTGCGTAGCTACCCACGCAGGGCCCTCACTGGTCCATGTCTTAGCCAAAATCCACCTATCTTCTTGCTGTTTGCGTAGTTGACTACTCCTTGTGCGTAGGGTAGCACACAACTACACACACAACAGCTTCTCACCTTCTGCCTTGCCTCCTCATCCTCCTCATGCCTTTCTGATTCATTTCCTTTTATTTCACGTGCCCTTTTTCTGCATAGATAACATGAACACACCCGAGAAAATATCCAAAAAATACATGAAATATGGCAATAATTAAAGAAGAGCTCATAAACGACTCATCCTAACTTTTGAGTCGCTATAAGGCTAACGTCAGATTAAAGAACTCTCGTTTGACACAAATAACACTTCAATTAAGCTCAATTATAACTCCTAGTGGGGATTTATCAAATACCCCCGCATTAAGCTTTTCTCTTCCCGAGCAAACCCCTGACATACGGCTTTCTCTTGCAAATTACCCTTCTTTTGCATACGACCCTATGCATAATACTACCATTGCCTACATTCCTATCAAACCAAACTTGAAGGACAGTACAGTAGGACTAACTACATGATCAATACTCTCGAGGGGGGGGGTGTTGAATAGAGTATGGCAACTTTTGCAACTTTTGCTAAAAGAGTGGTTTCAAAGAAGTTTGTGAAAAGCAGTGAGTATTTCAAGGCCTTGAAATGAGTTTCAAATCCTTGGAATCAAAACAGATAGTAAAGAAAAAGCTGATAGTTTTCAAGGCCCTGAAACGAATTTCGGGCCCTTGAAATTAACCCTATTTTGAGTAGTGTATACTAAGTAAAATGCAGCAAAGTAAATGCAAGAGACACCGTGGTTTATAGAGTTTAGTCCACATGGACTTACGTCTATACTGCAGGTACTTAATCCATGCTGGATATTAAAGTTAATTCTTATTAATCAAAATCTAAGCCCTAGATCTCTCAAGCACAGATAGATGCCTTACTCTGTTACAGCTTGTGGGTCTCACTAACCTATCTAGTACTAGCTCTAGCTAGCTAATTAACTAAGAACTCTCTATTTTTCATCTTGAACAATCTACGATAATAAGAACTACAAGTATTATGAGAATGATATACAAATGATTATCAGGAAAAGAAGAACACTGATAACTAAGTCTTCAGTGAAAATGAAATGTTCTTCAGATGATTGGATTGAGTGAAGTAGATCTTCTTCTTGGGTTCTTGTCAATCCTCTGTGGAGTTTGAATGTCTCTATATTTTCAGCACTGTTGTGTCTAGGAAATTCTACATTCAAAATCCCTCATATGCAGCTTGTTTGAATTGAAGATATGCAGGATCTACATTAACCAACATTCCTCAACTTCAACTGCAAGTCTTTGACTCTTCTAACATCTCTCCCAACGGCTAGTTGCTCAGTATCTTCAAAGATACTGACTTGATCTTATTTGTGAGAAGTCTGGGAAGCTTTAGATGCTGCATATCAATGTGCATAGTAATTTTGACAGATTGATTTCCATCTTGTATCCAAATATATTAGGAAACAATCCTGCAACGTAGGAAACTTAATATCCCTGCAAAAACTTATTCAAACAGATGGATTAAACACAGTTTATAGTAAAGAACGATTTGTCTTTCATCATCAAATAGAATCAAAAGCTCCCATAAGTTCATGCAAGAATCTGATGTTGTAGTTTCAGACCCTTGAAATCAGTTTCAAGGCCTTGAATTGTTTCAAGCCTTTGAAACAAGCTGAACTAACAATCTCCCCCTCGATGAAAGACCAAACCAAAATCCTTTTAGGAATTAATTCTCCGCAAAAAAAATATTTATTAGAGCTTAGTAGAATTCATGATAGTAAAATTGAACACAAGATATCCAAGTGATCCAACTTATTAGCACAAAAAACAGTAACACAGTCTTGCAGCAAACCTTATTGATCTAAACCAGATCTCTAATCCAGATAATAGTAACAAAAGTAAACAAATAAATACCTAAATTTCTACCCATTTTTGACTTTCATCAAAAGAATGAGAAAACGTTGGATCAAAGTTTGGAAAACTAAATTACATTTTTTGAAAGGATAGAAATTTTCAAGACTTTGAAGAGAGATTCAAAGCCTTGAAAAATAAAGAAAGAAGAGGCAAGAGTTAGGGGGTTGGATCTCCAACTGCCTTGAGCTCATCATCTTCTTCACCATTATCTTCTTCATCATCCTGATCATCTTGTTGTTCTTCTTGATCTGCATGACCATTGGCATGACTAGTTGCTTGAAACAGTTGTTCTTCAGTTACTAACTCTGGAATGACATCCTTCTTTGTCTTCTTCTTGAGATCCTTGATTAACATCCCAGATTCTGGAGTATCAGCATCAGCTTGTTCTTGTTCTTCATCACGTTGTTCCTGCACAGCGTGTTTTACTTTGTTCACAACCCTTTTAGCCTCATCATGAGTTGTATACTCACTAAACAGATCCATGGTTGAACCTTCTGCATCCCTCTTTGATCCTTCTGCATCCTGAGACACCTCTTCTTCCACATGAAGTACTTTGATGTTCTTGAAGATACTTTCAACCATATACTTTACGTGCTTGAATTCAGTGCTATACTCATGCTGATTTTACTTCAGCTCGTCCATGTCCTTCTTAAGAAAGTCAAGTCTTTGAATCACAAAGGAAAGGTCTTGAGGTTGAGAGGGTAGGTTTGAAGGAGGGGATATGGCCTTCGGTTTAGGAAACTTCTTTAATTGCAGTTCCTTCTCACACATATCATAGTACGACTTCCAGTTACCCTCACTGTTTTTCACAACAAAAATTATCTCAAATTCTTTCTCATCAAGCATGCCAAAACCAGTCTAATGGTTTCTTCTCTGTTAGTAGTAAGGTCAAGGTTAAGCAAGAATGCAGAAAGCACATTATCATAGGATAAAGGGTTCTTTCTTCCTTTGGTATGGGAGTAGAGCATGTGTCCCATCACAATTGATGGAATATCAATCTCATAGCCATTCATGAATAAATACATCAAATATAATAACCTGTCAGTCATCAGCTCTTTTGAATTCTCCCTACGCACTACACACCTCATCAAGATTGTGAACAAGACTTTGGCTTCAACAGTTCGCACAAAGTGTGTTAACTATTTAGAGGAGTTAGAGACATTAGGTAGAAAGAATTCTTCCCTAGCCAGTTTCAATGCTTCAACTTTGTTGGGATAGTTTTCAGTGTTGTACCTCTTGGGACAGCCTAGAATATTTTCAAACTCTAAGTGATCTAACTCCTAATGCCATCAACTTCAGATTGAATCACTAGGTTAACAGTTGATTTGATTTACACTAAGTTCAGATAGAAAAGCCTAGTAAGCCTAGAGTAGGCAACTTCAGGACGATCTAAAACTTTCCAAAGACATCTTTTCTTCAGCCTCTTAACACACTCTAGGTTCATGGTTTTTAACATGTAAACACTCACCATGCTAAAATAGGCTACTGGTCTAGAAGCAAAACCATCTAACCATTGACCTCTAGCAGTTTGAGAAATAAACCACTTGCTGGAAAGTTTCTTACTAGGGGACTGGGGATTTTCTGACTAGATCTGCAGTTCTTTGCTATTGCTTTTCTCTTGATCAACTTCTACAGTTTTTTTTCCCTTCTCAGCAACTGTAGGCTTCTTCTTCTTAAATTTCATTGTACTAGCCACTTGTTCCTCTTACTGTTTCTCAATAGAAGACTGATCTACCTTCTTCTTTTTAGAAGGTTGTTCGAGATCTTTCTTGCTCTTCTTCTTTGGGGGAGGAGAAGAAACCTTTTCGTCGGTTGGAGTTCTGGAACTGGAATCACCACTGATAGTTTGAACCGCATCTTCTGCAGTCATCCTCTTCTTTTCTGACCCCAGCTTTGAACCGCCAGCCATCTTAATTCTATGAGATTCTCTTATTGTTCTCATTACGGTTTGGGAGTGAAGAAGAGATAGGCAGAAGTGATACGGATAGAAGAGATAGATAGAAGAAGATGAATACTGGATTATCTGAGTTAGATAAGCAAACATAATACAAATCTTTTAAAGATCTTTATAGTTTGAATTCAAATTTGTGTGTGTGTGTGACGTGGGGAAAGGAAATAAATAATACTAATTTAAACATAATAGGTTTAAAAAAGTAAACACAATATTGAGCAATTATCTACAGAGATAACACCCAATACTGATTGATCCAGTTTTTTACTATAACGCATATAGATTTAGTTCCAATGTTTTGAAAAGGGTTTCAAGGCCTTGAAAATCTATACTGCTCAATCAAATAATATCAAGGCTTTGAAATGATTTTCAAGGTTTTGAAAATCAGTTCAAAACTTTGAAACACATAAAGCCTTACCTTAAACTTACCTGATACTCCCCCTAAACCAATGCTTTATTATTAAGCATGCCTAGCTCTAATTGAGGGTTGTGAATCTTTCTTCTAGCAATCGTTTAGTGAAGATACCTGCCAGTTTCATGTTAGTAGAAACAAATTCTAGAATAATATCACCTTCATCGGCATGATTTCTGATGAAGTGACATCTAACATCTATATGCTTGGTTCTGGAATTCTAAAATGGATTATTTATGATTGAAATAGCACTGGTGTTGTCACATTTGATAGGTATTTCTTTGAAATCAAATCCAAGATCCCTCATTTGTCGAGCAATCCACAACACTTGTGAGCAGCTGGCTCCAGCTTCAATATATTCAGCTTCAGCTGTTGAAAGTGCCACTGAGTTCCGTTTCATTGAATGCCAGCTAATTAGGGATGAACCAACTAATTGGAAACACCCTAAAGTGCTCTCTTTTTCATCTTTATACCCTGCAGTGTCAGCATATGAATATCCACAAAGAGAGAAGTTAGACTGTTTTGGATACTAAAGCCCTAAGATACAATCTGATCTCAATCTTTGCGATCAGATTGAAATCTAGCACACATACAGACACTAAACATAATGTCTGGTCTACTAGCAGTGAGATATAGGAAAGATCCAATCATTCCTCTATACTCTTTATGATTTACACTCTTACCATCTTGATCATTATCTAAGATAGTGTAGAACTCATAGGATTCTTTGTAACTTTGGACTGAGACATATTGTACTTGTTGATCAAGTCCTTAGTATACTTTTTTTGATGCAGAAATATTCCATTCTTCATCTGTTGTACATGCAGTTCAAGGAAGAAGTTCAACTCTCCCATTAAGCTCATCTCAAATTCCCCGCTCATAAGACTTGATAAATCCTTGCAAAGAGAATCATTAGTAGCTCCAAATAGAATGTCATCTACTTAGATTTGAACTACTAAAATGTCTTTCTCATGAATATTTATGAAAAGAGTTTTATCACCTAGTCCTTTCTTGAAACCATTTTCAAGTAGAAACTTTGATAATCTTTCATACCGAGCCCTTGGAGCTTGTTTCAAACCATAAAGAACTCTATCAAGTTCATAAACATGATCTAGAAACTCATAACTTTCAATCCAGGAGGTTGAGCCATATAAAATTCTTCTTGAAAGTAACCATTTAGAAATGAACACTTGACATCCATTTTAAATAGTTTAATGTTCATGTAGGATGCAAATGCAAGTAACATTCTAATTGCTTCTAACCTTGCAACTGGAGAAAAAGTCTCATCGTAATCAGTACCTTCTTCCTGATTGTAGCCTTGTGCTACTAGTCTGGCGTTGTTTATGATTACCTTGTCATTTTCATCTAACTTGTTTCTTTACACCTACCTTGTGCCAATAGCAGACTGATCGCAGACTAATCTTTTGGTGGAGGAACTATATCCCACACCTTATTTCTCTCAAAATTCATTCAGTTCACTTTGCATTACAATGATCCAGTCTGCTTCTTGTAATGTTTCTTTCACATTTCTTGGTTCTACAAGAGAAACAATTGCATTAATAGCACACAAGTTTTTCAATTGAGATCTTGTTTGTACCTGTGGAAGTATCAGATATAATGTTGTCAACCGGATGAGATGGCAGATATTTAAATCTCTTTCTTGGAGTCCATGGCTCAGGTTCTCCAGGTAGCTTTTCAATTCTCTGAGATCTAAAGGAAGTGGCTTTATCACTTTGATTTTTCTGTTGCTCACTTTCAAGGCTTTGAGAACCATTTTAAAGGCCTTGAAAATTCTTCCTGTTCTCCTGTAAGCTTTCCTTGAAAGCATGTGAAGTCTCTGATTCATCTTCTGACTCATGCTTGTTCAAGTTCAAGCTGAAAAAGTTTCACTCAAAGAACCATCATAGATTTCATCAAAAATGACATGAATACTTTCTTAAACAAGATTAGTTATTTTATTGTAAACACTATAAGCTTTGCTAGTAAGAGAGTAACCAAGAAAGATACCTTCATCACTTCTTGCAACAAAACTTACCAAGGTTGTCCTTACCATTGTTGTGAACAAAATAAGTGCAGCCAAAATGTTTGAAATATGAAATATTTAGCTTTCTTACTTTGAAAATTTCATAAGGGGTCTTCTTCAAGATTAGCCTAATTAAGCACCTGTTAAGTATCTACTTGGCTTTGTTTACAGCTTCGGCCCAGAATGGCTTTGGTAGCTTGTTCTCTAGAAGCATTGTCCTTGACATGTCTGTTCAGGAGTTCTTAGAGAAGAACATTTGTGAGAGATACCATGCTTAGCAAAAAATAAATCAAACTCAAGCTGATCAAATTCACTACCATGATCAATTGTGACTGGAGCGTTTGTAGGTTTTTCAAAGTTTGAAGCTCCTTACAAAGCTTTGAAAATCCAGTAAGAGTTTCAGATTTATCTCTAAGAAACATAACCCAAGTAAATCTGGAATAATCATTAACAATAACTAACATATACATCTTACCCTTTGGAGTTGGAGTCCTCATAGGAACACAAAGATCCATGTGAAGTAGTTCAATGGGTCTGGTAGTACACACAAATTATTTTGGCTTGAATGATCTCCTTGTCTGCTTACCTTGAGCACAGGCTTTGCATACTTCATCATATTTGAATTTGATAGAAGGCACACCTCGTACTAGGTCTTTTCAAATCAACTTGTTCAAGGTATGCAAACTAATGTGTCCAAGCTTTATGTGCCAAAGATTTGTATCCTCTTTTGAGGCCTTGAGACACTTTAAGCTTTCACCTGCAACTTTGTTAGTGTGTAAGGCATATACTTTGTTTGACCTTGAGGTAGTGAGAATGAAAATTCCATATTTCTCATTTCGCACCACACATTTCTCTTTTTCAAAGAAAACCTTGTTACCATTATCACAAAGTGGAGATGCACTAAGCAGATTGAACTTCAAACCATCAAATAAATACACGTCAGAAATAGAATTTTCAGAGTCTGAACCAACTTTACCAAAACCTAAAATGTTGCACTTCCCTTTTTCACCAAATGTGATTGAGCCTTCAGATTGCTCTTTCGGTTCTCAGAAAAAGATCTATTTCTACTCCTGTGTCTGGAACACCCACTATCCATGAACCATCTTTTATCTTTAATCTTGGTGACATCCTGCAGACACCATTCACTGTCTTACCCAGCTGTTAGACCAAGTGTGGAATTAAGATTTATATTCAGGGTCAACCCTGTTAGGTGGTCTAACCCCTTTTGGAACCCAAATTTGTCTAACTTGTCTTTTAAGTTGAAATGTAAAAATGTTCTGCATTATTTGAGGGCCTCTTCTTCTAAAAGGACAAGTCATTTTAAAATGACCAATTCTGTTGCAGTAATGGCACTTCGGATTTTTTTTTACTATCATTAACAAATATGGTATTGTTTTTTCGAGGAAAGTTTGGATTGTAGTCAATACCAGTTTTGTGAACAGACTGTAAGCTTCCTCCAAGAATCAAGTTCAGATTGTGTTCTAAGCCAGCAAGCTTTTTCATAGCCTTCTTAGCATCTTGAAGTTTATCAGTTAGAGTAGCCTTTTTTTTCCTTCAATTCATCACAATGATTTCTTAGAGCAACAATTACGTCACTCAAAAGAGAGTTCTCAGTGACTACCTCCTCGACTTGAGTTTTCAAGGCCTTGAAACTGGTTTCCAAGGAATTGAAATCTCGGTAAGAATTCTTCGGAGAAATTTGAAGGCTTTGAATTTTACAAACAAGTTCCAAGTTCTCTTTTACTTGCACATGAAACTTTTGTTTCAAAGTTATAATTTCTTTCAGATAGTCCTCCTCATTTAAAAGCATTGTTCTAAGATAGTCGCTGAAGACATCTGTTAGTTTAGAAATCAAACAGTTTACCATTAACTCAATGTTCTTTTCAGAAATTTCATCATGCTTGGCCATAAGGAATGGGTTAACTTGTTCTTTTTCAGATTCATCTCCATTCATATTGAACAGCTCATATTGTCTAAAGAATATGCTTATCTTGGTTTTCTTAACTCCTTGAAATGTCACCACAAGTTTATCCCATATCTACTTGGTAGTCTTGCATCCTGAAATCCTGCTAAATTCATCTGCACTCAAAGCACAATATAAGAGATTCATAGCTCTGAAATTTTTAGAAAATTGCTCTAATTCAGAAGAAGAAAGTGAATCCTCAGTTTTGGGAGTTCTGATCCATTCCTCCTCAGTATAGAATTTGAGGACCCTTCTAGATGATAGTCCACAGTTCCATATCTTGATCAATGACGATCATTTTCATCAGGGCTTTCTTGTGCACATATTGTCACCACAGAATAAGGGAGGTCTGTTAGAAGCTCTTCCTTGTGAGAAACCACCATCTCCTATAGTACTCATAATCACAAGATTGTTAGATCTATGCAGTAATACAAGCTTTGATAGAAAATGAAGATTAGTACATCAGGACTAACTACAGGATCAATACTCTAGAAGGGGGGGTGAATAGGGTACGGCAACTTTTGCAACTTTTGATAAAAGAGTGGTTTCAAAAAATTTTGTGAAAATTAGCAAGTATTTCAAGGCCTTGAAATGAGTTTCAAGTCCTTGGAATCAAAGAGATACTAAAGAGAAAGCTGGTAGTTTTCAAGGGCTTGAAACACCATGTTTTGAGCAGTGTATAAGCTAAGTATAATGCAGCAAAGTAAATGCAAGAGACACAGTGATTTATAGAGTTAAGTCCACTTGGATCTACGTCTCTAACTCAGGGAATTAATCCCTGTAGTATTTTAAACTCAATTCTTATTAATCAAAAGCTGAGCCCTAGATCTCAAGCACATTGAAATGCATTACTCTGTTACAGCTTGTGGTTCTCAAAAACCTATCTAGTACCTGCTCTAGCTAACTGATTAAATATGATTCTCTATTTTTCACCTTAAAAAATCGACGAGAATAATAACTATAAGTATTATCATAATGATATACAAATGATGATCAGAAAAAGAAGAACACTGAGAACTAAGCCGTCAGTGAAAATGCAGTGTTCTTAAGATGATTGGATTGAATGAAGTAGATCTGCTTCCTTGTTGCTTGTCAATCCTCTGTGGAGTTTAAATGTCTATGTATTTTATGCATTGTTGTGTCTATGAAATTCTTCATTCAGAACCCCTCTTATGCAGCTTGTTTGAATTGAAGATATGCAGGATCTTCAGTAACCAACTTTCCTAAAATTCAGCTGCTAGTCTTTGGTTCTTCTAAAAGCTCTCCCAACGGCTAGTTTCTCAGTATCTTCAAAGATGCTGACTTGATCTTGTTTGTGAGAAGTTTGGGAAGCTTTAGATGCAGCAGATCAATGTTCATAATAATTTGGACAGATTGATTTCCATCTTGCATCTAAATATATTAGGAAAAAATCGTGCAAAGTAGGAACTTAATATCCTTGCGAAAATTGAGTCAAATTGATGGATTAAACACAGTTTATAGTAAAGAATGATTTGTCTTTCATCATCAAATAACATCTAATAATTCATAAGAAATCAGGAGTACAATAGTATCAAAAGCTTCCCCTAAGTTCACTCCAGAATCTACTGTTCTTGTTTCAAACTCTTGAAATCAGTTTCAAGGCCTTGAAAGAGACAAGTTGTTTCAAGCCTTGAAACAGACTGAACTTAAAAAACTTATATACCAGATGACTTGACGCGAATACTGACTCAGAGAGAGAATTTACAATGACTCAATAAACATAGACTCAAAAAGCAAAATAGAAAAAACTTCTTTGTGGGTGAGATCGGGCAATCTCCACAACATAATCAAGGATGTCATCAAATTCTCACTTATCTTTAGGAAGTACTTCACTACAAGCGATCAGTGAGCATGGCCAGATTTTAGAGTGGAAAAAAAAGCGCTGACACCTCCTACTGTTACGTTCATCTGTAACCTGAGCGAATCCCTAGCTAACCTACCATCCAATCTATTTCCAATAAAGAATCCTAAGTCTAACAGGTAGGTCATATATATGTAGCGGGTATGAAAAAATCCTACTCGTTATGACATACTAACCGTTTCCAAAATGACACCCCTCACCGAGTTCCCTAAAAACCGACCGAAACACCTAAGTTTATGCTTTCTCAATTTCCCAATCCCCCATTGTGTTTTCTCCATTCTCGCGGCCACGAATCTGAAGCGGTATCAAATCCAGAAAACTGTGCAACCCACTCAGCTTGAAACTACTTAATAACGGAAAAATGTAAAACTAGAGCATCTCATTTTCATTATTTTTTCTTTTTCTTCTTTTTTATATTTTTTTCATTTTTTTCATAATACGCAAATAAATTCAAGAAACATAACAAAATAAACTGAAAAGCTGAGTGGGCTAGAAATAATCCGATGTCGCGGGGTACTGACACAATTTAACCACAAGTGTATGGCCGTCGTGTGTAGTAATAATCCGGAAATCTGGGTTGTCGAACCCAAGGTACTTTGTTAAATCAGTTTTTCTGTCTAACCTTATGTGGTCAAGTCGCAAAGTTGTTTTTTTTTTAATTCTACTAAAATAAAGAACAAATTTCTCAATTAACCCTGAGTTTCATCACAATTACCGAAGATAACAATTGTAGGGGTTTTCTTATAAAAGAGACAAGTACTGGGAATTCTTCTTGTGGATTACTAAGGATGGTGTGAATGTTATCTTGATCTTTGGAACTCAAATATGCTACTCTTATCAATCGATCATTATACAAATTACCGAATTTCAAAGCAATTTGCCTACACTTATGATCAATTTAGACCGAGTTACCAATCCTAATTCAATTATAAGCATGCATTATTGGACTTTAATCTACTCTTTGATCCTGATTAACACTACCCACTTACGAGATAATGATACGACTAGGTGGTTATCTTGATTTACCGACTAAATCTCATGGAGTTGCCACAAAAGTTCGTTTGCTCCTACGTTAGCTACTCGCAAGAACATTAAATAATCAAGCACAAGATAATCATAATAAGAGGATAACGTATAACTTTAATCCGAAGAACGAATCAAAGCATCAAAACATTCATTCAAGCAAACCCTAGCTTTCCAACAAGTAATTCCCAGCAATAGAGAGGGTTTAGCTACGACTACACATGATCAAATCAACAAGTTTAATGATCATAAACAAAAGGTTAAAAGACATTTTCCACCCTCATATTATGGTTAAAAGACATTTTCCCCCCTGATTTATGGAAAAATACATTTTTTCGCACCCCTGCCAAAGTTAAAAACTAACTATGGACTAACGGAGGGGTGAAAAGACAAAAATACCCCTGAGATGTTAAGAAATTACTCTTCTATAAATGCCCTTTTCTTGCTTCTCCTACTCACTTCCAAGCCCTAAACTTAGCTCTTCCTCTCTCTCTACCACTTCTCTTCTTGTTCAGCCCCTTCTCTCACTCACCTCAATCCCTCTGTCTCTCTCTCACCGTCGGACCACCAACAACCAGTCGGACCACCAACACCACCACCACCCAGTCGAACCACCAACCCCACCACCACCATCCCTCTGTTTCTCCTTCCTTCATTCAACCCACCACCGCCGCTCTCGCTTCCTCGCCTCCATCGCCCCAAGCTTTTGACGGTGACAGACGAATAAGAAGGATGAGGAAAACCCCGTCGTCGCTGCCATTGTCCCCGTAGTCTCTAGCCCTCGTCTTCGTTGTCGTCTCCGGTGGCGCTGATTTGGCCCTCTCAGAAAGTATCCTTGTCAAATTCGGATCTGAGTAAGACAATTCCCTGATTTCACCGCCGTCAAACAACACAGACGATTTCTTAGAGCTCTCGGTAACACGAACTGGAGATCTGATGCGTGGCACCCAATCTGGTTCAAGAAGAAGACCCACAAATTTGCTCGATTCTTTTCTCCCTCTCACTCTCTCAGGATGGGTCAAATTGGGTCGATATGGTATGGGCTTTGTTCGGCGAAGATCAGAGGAGGGGATGGCGTTGGTTTGCGTCAGAGATGGTTGGGTTTCTGGGTTCTCTTGAACAGCGGTTCGGTTGAGATTTTCTGCGGTGCAAGGTCGGTGATAGCTGTTTGTGGAAGGAGAAGAAGAGAGTATCGTTTGGGCAAGGTGAGTTAGAACAAAAATAATGAGGTCTCTCCCTCTGTTCAGGGTTTTGCGACCAACTGGTTTCTGGTGGAAGTAATTGGGGATTTTCCTGTGTGCTTTATCCGATTGGTGGCCAAGATGTTTATAGAATTTTGGTGTTCACTTTTAGAAAAAATTGAAGATTATTCCTCTGATTTGAGTGTTATATTTTTTGTCCATTTTTTATGGATTATCATTCGGAGATTATTCCTCCCGATTCCTTCAATTGTAGAAAAAATCCTCTGATTTTGGGTCCATTTCTTTTGTTGCTGTTGTTGTTGGTCAAGAACACCAAGAACATGATAGTCATTTTGTAAACAAAGGAACGGTGTTATTTGTCCACAATTTGTAAGGGTAAAATAGTCAAAAAAAAGTCAATTTGCACCCTCCACTAACGCATTGTAACAGAAGGGTGGTATCTGTCCACCCTCCATCCGTTAACAAGGGTGCAAAATGTCTTTTTCCATAAAACAGGGGCCAAAATGTCTTTTACCCATAATCGGAGGGTGGAAAATGTCTTTTACCCAAAACTAGAGAGAAAGAGAAGAGATAATATCCAAACGATGCAATCCTAAGCTCCAAGCTTGCTCCCGATGACTCCTTGCTCTCAAAAAGGTACCCAAAACTTGCTCTCCCAACCTAATTGACTTAAGTACGTTTCCCTAATGATATTATAATGGTTGGAAAAATTACATAAAAACCCCGTCAAAATTCTGCCTCTGTCAGCGCTTCCTACGAAGATATTTTCTCTTCCTGCGAAGGTATTCCCGGATAAGTACAGAGAGCTGTTCTGGAAGACTTTCTCAGCAGCTGGAAATTTGACTAAGTATAAAGTTTTCCTAGGAAAGACTATTGTATTCCTACAAAGACAATCCTGAATAGCTCCAAAAAAATCCCTTTTCGCCGTTTTTCGCGTCTTTAACTGTGCCTTTGCTTTCCGAAGTATCTCCTTGACCTCGAGACTCCTTTTATGCTATAAAACATTCACAAATTCCGGTGAACTCTTCAGTCATCAATTTAGCTCCTCGAGAGGGGTGTTTGGCGTTTGTGGATGCTTTTGGCCGCATTTTATCTCCTTGAGCATCCTGTTTTACATAACTTTTTCGTTCTTACTCAAATAAATGTTATTTTTGCACCTTTCGATTCCCTTTGCGATGTAAACTTCATCCATGTAGAGAAATTCCAGTTTCCGGATCGTTTTCTCGTTTTTCTCAATTATTGCCCAATGTTGGCAAAAACATCCGAAACGTGCCAAATTCGTCTTTTCTTCTACTCCGAAGCTCGTTTCTTCTCTCCACTTGATTCCCGCATGCGTAATTCCTGTCAAAAAACAACACGAACACTACTGCGAAGATCAAATGTGATAAATTATCAATATCACACTCACAACTATTAAGAAACGCCCGGATTGTGCATTAAAGCACAAAAACATCCAAAAGTGCATTTTCTTCATATTTTGGCTCAAATCTTGTCACTTTGCACCGAAACGCACACAAATAACAATGTAAAGTGTACGTATGATAAATCTTATTAAGGAATTATCAAATACCCCCACACTTGCCATTTGCGCGTCCCGAGCAAAGTCTCATCTACTGCATCTAAATGTCTTCTAGCCAACTAGACTCAACGGCTCTAACATGACTCAAGACACTACGAATGCAGCAAGATGATGCAATGCAAATCTAGACTCGATCTTAAATACATAAAAAATTTAAAATTATTTCTTTTTCTGAGATCAGGAAATTTCAATACACATAGACTAGGTGCTCATGGAGTGATCAAAAAGTTAGGAAAGAGGTGTGACGTACAACTAAACTCGACAACAAGTAATTCCCCATAGTTAGTATAGAAAGCTTAACTTCACTATAAAGAACAACCTACCTCTTCATGTGTGCTGATAAATTATAAGGCTAACCAAGGCTAAGCCACATTCACAGTCCGAGCTCCTAATCCGCTAACGGTTTAGAATGTTGACGCTTAGGGACAAAAGGATAATCATGAAGTAACAAGTCCTAAAGCGTCACATTATCACATTATAACCCGCATCTCACACACCCTCACCCTGATGATAGGAATCCACATCCCGAATCTCACCGAATCCGGCCATCGATCCCCTCAAACTCCGGTACAATAACGATATCCGTGGCCATCGTGGCTAAACGTGCACGACTTGTAAATCACCGTCCAACGAAATAAGAACTCCACCACTCGATTTCCAATAAGCATACTTTAATAATTTATTCCTCTCCTATTTTTATTTTTCTTTTTTCTTTTTTTTATTTTTTTTCTATATATATTTTTCTTTTTCTCTCAATCAAATATCAATAATAATAAACGAGTGATGGTCCTTCAAGAATCAAGCAATTATAAACACGTTAGGGGGAGGAAATAAACAATCCAATGAATGAGTATCATATATAAAATTCGTCTCCCCCTAACAAAATGAAGCACGTGATGGCACCAAACGAAACCGCAAACCAATCAAAGCATATGTGTGGGGATGGAGTCGTTAAAAGCACAATCTCGATATCCGTAGTCAAAAGTCGATATCCCCACGCTAAAATGTAGTCACGCCCCCTCTCATGTAGTCTATAAGGTGCATGTCTCGTGCATAATCCAACCGACCTCCTACACCGCGATGATGAAAAGAAATAATACCTAGCACGATCCACCAATTAAGTTCAACCCACCCCAATTTCGTGCGGATTTGATGTCACGCACTTAGGCTCTCCACTACTGTGTCCACGATGTAATGACATGGAACACCGCCACACCATAGTGTGTAAACCGACTCACTCACCCTTGCATCCCCTCAAAGGTATCTAATGAAGCACATGCGAACAATAGGACTCACATGAATGTGAAATGAAGCACTCCCTCAATGAACCCCCTCAACTACTTCTCCCTCGTGACGCTCTAGAAAGATAATTATAAACGATATATGATGAAGGCAAGAATCATCTCGCTAGGTCATATAGGCTAACAATGAATCCAAGGATCAATTAGGGTTTACTAGTGGTCCTACAAGGTAATATCTAAAAGCAGTGAGTGCTCTAATACACAACCTCGCACAGCAGTTTTTTGTGCCACTACGAGGCGGGCTGGCGACTACCTAAGACGGATAACATGAACGTTCGGCTTGTTTAGCAAACACCAAGCTCAACTCTTTTAAGAGAAAACAACACACACTTTAGATTTTAAAATTTAGTTTAGTTTGAAAATAAAAAGGCATTCCCGTAATGAGATTCTCTCTATACTTACTAAGGGGAACTAAAAATATCATTCTCGGTCAGAATTGACACCCTATGCCTAAAGTTTTCACATCTCACTAAATCAACCAAGTCTAAGCTTCTCTCAATTGCCTTTTCTCAAAATTTTCAATTTTCAATTTTTATTTCATGGATATTCTATGTTTTTCATTTTTTTAATCCTAACTCTATATGCAAGGCTTTGACTCGAAAAAATATTGACGCTACACAACTCAACTCTTTGGTGGGTAGACTCAATTATTTAAAAGTGCAAACAGCATATAAATCTACAGTACACAATACGACAATATAAGTAAAGACATAACATAAACCACAATACTGACTCACAATACAACCTAAACATTCCGACATGTAACTAGCTCTGCAAGACAAATACCAGCTAGTAAACAGTTAAACCACCCCCTCACTGAATGCTTCGTTGTCCTCAACAAATTTAGAGATTCTGAAAGAAGACTCAGCAATCAATGTGTAGGACAGGTAGATGAGAAGGAGCTGACACATACAAAAGAAACACATAATTTTAGCTAAAGGAAGAAATACTCAAAACCACCTCGAGGGCGGGGACGAAATTCACTCCAAGCAATCCCCAAGCACTAGTGGTGCCCCTGTGCTCCTATATAGTCAGTGTGTTCTCGCACACCGGGGTCGACTACCTCCTCTGCTAAAATCCATGTCTGAAGAATCCCCAACTCGCCAATGCGAGCCCCTGTGAAGGTCATGTGTGTCATGGCACACCGGGGTAGATTCTACCATAATCTGCACATATATGTCACTTGGAAACATCATTAATCCCTCTCTCTCTCATCTCTCGACAAAAATAATTAAAAACACACACAACTGTACTAAAAACTCACTCCCTAAATTAAAGCATAAATACGTTACGTTGCCTCCCAACAAGCGACTTGTAATTTAAGGTCGACGACCCGACCTAGTTACCTCAAAAGATGTTAAGGAGGTTTTTCTCTCATTTTTTTCTTCTCCCACCATCGTCTCTCATTTTTTCTCTTCTCAATTGAGCATGCATGAGACACATATGGCAAGAAGAAGTTGTAAAAGACGGCCATCGCAAATTTCTTCTTCTTTTGCTTCCACTCCTTGATCACCGGTCTTCTCGAGAATTCATTCAGCACATCATGACCCATTGTACCTTTCCTCTTCTTCTTCATCTTCCAATTCTTCAAAATCAATATCATTAAGGATCGATTATGTGGAAATAGAATCTCAGTTGGAACAATAATGGCAAGGAGTGCCGTCTTGACTGCTTCCTTCCCAAGATCTTGTCTTGGAATCACAGGTGGAAAATCATGTATTGAATAAAATTGGGGTCCTTGGTCTTCCTCATGTGATTCACCCCATTTTATTATCTCCAAAAGATAAGGATTGGACTGAAGACTTTCTTGATACATGTCTTTGGAAACATCTCCCTGCGGTAATTCCTTAGCTTCATGACTTTCCAAAGCAAATACCTTCAGTGGGCCATAAGCTAGCGATGTCCACACTCTCCCATAAATGCCACGACTCTGGAATTATGCGAGGCACAAGTTATATAGGCTTCACAATATCATCCCAATCTGAGTCCGATTCCGAGTCTGAAGCATCCCGAGGATCTATTACTTCATGATGAACAGGATTGTAGACATAGACCTTTGGGGCTTCTTCGTCTTCCTCTTCGCACTCCTCAACTATGTCTGGAATGATGCTACTTGGCCCATTGTCATTATCTGCATATGCCAATGCACTCGAAAGTTCTACCAAGTGTTGTCCCTTCAGCTGGAGATTTTCATCCATCCTATTAATCCCTTCCTCCATTCTGTCCATTTTAGCTATCATGAGCTTCAATATTTCTTACATCTCCTCATATTCTTGACTGGAAGGAAGAGGGGTGTACATATCTCCATAGGAGTAGTACGGTGAATAGCCAGGAGCTTGCCCATAGAAATTTTGCCCCCACGTGATCACCAAGATACCTGCACAATAATTCGCTAGGAGCTTGCCCATAGAAATTCTGCCCCCACGTGATCACCAAGATACCTGCACAATAATTCGCTAGGAAGCAGGTGAGATCTACAAATAAATAAAAAAATCAAAAATAAAATTCCCTAAAGTTAATAATTCTAACTAATTCAACCGAAGTCCCCGGCAACGGCGCCAAAAACTTGACATGATTTAACCACAAGTGTATGGCCGTCGTTAGTAGTAATAATCCGGAAATCCGGGTTGTCGAACCCAAGGGTCTTTGTTAAATCAGTTATTCTGTCTAACCTTATGTGGGCAAGTCTCAAATTTTTTTGCTTTTCTAATTCTACTAAAATAAATAACAAATTTCTCAATTAACTATGAGTTTCCCCACAATTACGAAGACAAGAATTGTACGAATTTTCTTATAAAAGAGACAAGTGCTGGGAATTCTTCTTGTGGATTACTACGGATTTTGTGAATGTTATCTTGATCTCTGAACGCAAATACGTCACTCTTATCAATCGAGCATTCTACAAATTACCAAGTTACCAAGAAATTTGCCTACACTTATGATCAATTTAGACTGAGTTACCAAGCCTAATTCAATTACAAGCATGCATTATTGGACTTTAATCTACTCTTTGATCCTAATTAACACTACCCAGTTACGAGATAATGATACGAATAGGTGGTTATCTTGATTTACCGACTAGATCTCATGGAGTTACCACACAAGTTCGTTTGCTCCTACGTTAGCTACTCGCAAGAACATTAAATAATCAAGCACAAGATAATCATAATAAGAGGTGAACGTATAACTTTAATCCAAAGAACGAATCGAAGCATCAAAACATTCATTCAAGCAAACCCCAGCTTTCCAACAAGTAATTCCTAGCAATAAAGAGGGTTTATCTATGTCTACACATGATCAAATCAACAAGTTCAATGATCATAAACAAAAACTATAGAGAAAGAAAAGAGAAAATATCCAAACGATGCAATCCTAAGCTCCAAGCTTGCTCCCGATGACTCATTGCTCTCAAAAATGACCCCAAAACCTTGCTTACTCCCCCAAATCACAACCAAATTGACTTAAGTATGTTTCCATAATGCTACTACAAAGTTTGGAGATATTACATAAAAACCCCGTCAAAATTCTACCTCTGTCAGCGTTCTCTTCGTAGGAAGACTTTTCTCATCGTAGGAAGAGTCTTCCTGCGAAGACATTTTCTCTTCCTGCGAAGGTCTTCCCAGATAAGTAAAGAGAGCTGTTCTGGGAAGACTTTCTCAGCAGCTGGAAATTTGGCTAAGTATAAATTCTTCCAAGGAAGACAATCCTGAATAGTTCCAAAAACATCCTTTTTGCTGTTTTTCGCGCCTTTGATTGTGCCTTTGCTTTCCGAAGGATCTCCACGACCTCAAGACTCCTTTTATGCTATAAAACATTCCCAAATTCCCGGGAACCCTTCATTCATCAATTTAGCTCCTCGAAAGGCGTGTTTGGCATTTTCAGATGCTTTTGGCCGCGTTTGATCTCCTTGAGCCTCCTTTTTGACATAACTTTTTATTCAGGACTCCGATAAATGTGATTTTTACACCTTTGGATTCCTTTTGCAAAGTAGACTTCATCCATGTACAGAAATTCCCATTTTCGGATTGTTTTCTCATTTTTCTCAATTATTGCCCAATTGCGGCGAAAACATCCAAAACGCGCCAAATTCGTCTTTTCTTCTATTCCGAAGCTCGTTTCTTCTCTCCACTTGATTCCCGCATGCGTAACTCATGTCAAACAAGAACACGGACACTACCGCGAAGATCAAATGTGATAAATTATCAAAATCATACTCAAAACCATTAAGAAACGCCCAGATTGTGCATTAAAGCTCAAAAACATCCAAAAGTGCATTTTCTTCATATTTTGGCTCAAATCTTGTCACTTTGCGCCGAAACGCATACAAATAACAATTTAAAGTGTATGTATGATAACTCTTATTAAGGAGTTTCCAGGTATGGAAAATGTCCTCGCTTGCAGTACCCGCGCACTAGCCATGAAGTGTCGATCCGGTAGTCGAAAGATGTACGTGTAGTCCCACCGAGCCTCCTCATCACCAAAGATGTAGAAAATCAGCACGACCACCAATTAACCTACAACCCCACAGAACCCACTTTTGTGCGGAGAGATACCTCGCATGCGACTTCTCCACATGTGAACACTATGTAATGCAGTGTGCCACCTCCGCAAATCAATGCAGCCGCCTCTAACTCACCCATTCCTACCCTTGAAAAGCGCGCAAATATAAAACTGTCGAACAATGATCTATCATGAAGCTTTCTATTATCGAAAACCTCCCTAACTCACTTCCTCTATCATAACGCGTAGAATAAGCCGACTAACGAGTGATGAAAGTCACAAAGAAGGCTACCTAGGCTATAGTGGCGATGAATATTGGCGTAAATGGCTTCAACGGGGCTGACTAGTTGGACCTATGGTTAAGAAACAGGGCAGTGGACCTGTTATGAACCAATCACTCCACCAAAAGATGTGATGACCGTGATGGCCCCCATAGGCTAGTTGTCGAGTACCTTAGTGACGGTGGTGTGGCAACTAGTCAGGTTTTTAACTCAGGAGACAACTAAACGATGTTTCAAAGGTAGACTAGCTCTAACCCATCTACTACACCTCTGTGCGATTTTTCGTTCCTGCCAAATAATTCTTATTATTGAACTCTCCCCGGTTTCTTCTATGTGCGTAGTTGTGTGCATAGATATGCACATGGAGAAGTAATTTATGCAAAAAGAAAGAAGAGAGGTGGATTCAGACGGTCGAGATCCAAGCCAGTCTTTGGCTGCTCCGCACAGGCAGTACGGGAACAAGATTAACTTGAGTGTATCAACACCAACTCCCATGTACTTAACTATGTTGCAGCAGTCATGAATATGCCAATAAAGTCATTCGGGTCCTCATCGGCTCTGTCGTGGAATGGACAGTGAGTCTGGGCAGTTTGGATGGTGGAGGATTACAGATCAAAGTGCTTTGCGGTGATCTCGGGCACCACGATAGCTGGCTCATGTCCTTCCGTAGGAATTCAAATTTCTCCACCAAAGCATGCCCGAATATGTTGTATGTCCTATGGTTATTCTGGGCAGCAAAATCTGTCGCGATCACATCCTTGATGTACCGAGCAATCTGAGCTGGAGTGCGCTCTGGGACCACTGTTGATTGGTCGCCGGCTCTCGGTTCGGCCATTCTGCGTTCTTGGAGTCCGCAATTTTTATTTCTGAAAATTTGTTCCGGATCGTTGAGTGGCTGCACTAGTTCGCGGGCGATCTAGGGATACAATAGTGGTTCATGGGAGGATATTTTAAGAGCAGTGAGATAAACGAAAAATAAAAAGTAAAAGAAAAACTCAAAAAATTAATTCTAACTACCAAATAAACCCTAAAAAGTTCCCGAAAACGGCGCCAAAAACTTGATGCGTAAATTAGTGTGCTTGTCGCAAGTATACGAGTCAGGTAGTACTTGGTGTATTTCAACACGGATTATCGTTCCCACGAGGATTATTGCAGGTTTTTCTAGAAATCAATTTGAACTCACAAAATAATAAGGGGGGAGTATTTTGAGAGTTTGTGATTACGAACTAAGTACTGAAAGTAAATACTCGAAAAGTAAATATTTTTGTAAGATTTTTCTGAATAATGCTTAAGCTTGTAAAACTAGGGTTTGAGATACTAGATTGCAGGATCCCCTAGGGTCTCTTCAGTTTGTCGTTCTGTTGATTATGAAAACACACAACATTTGTTTATTCATGCCACGTTCTAGTTGTGCAGTAGCCCTTGAAGTCCTGCACGTTATCATGATTCTGCAGATTTTCGGATCCTATTAAGCTACCAAAATTTACAGTCTCATTCTAAGTCTGCTAGGATTTCTAAATTGTCCTAAAGGCCCATGTTAGACTCTCTGATAGTTGGTCAGATTTTTTTAGGCTAGTCAAATATTTCCTTCTATGTTGGGTCCATCGGGGTAAGGTGCTAAATTCTGTCTTTTCTTCCTAACCCTAACCAGTCGTTTTCACCAACCGGGGTGAGTTTGTAGTAATTCTGGGTGATCAAGTCGAGCTAGCGTAAACAGTAAAAGTCAAAGACAGAATAACGAGTAAAAATTGTTGATATTGAGATCTACGATCATGAATCCATAGTCAAAACAGAAATTAAATACTGAATCTGAACCTAGGTTCACCGAGAACCTAGGTAAAGTGTTTAGATTCTACGTGACATAATTAAATAACAAAGTTTATGGAATAAAAGAGATAGAATTATCAAATGAGTGTCTTGGATCTAAATCTGCACTTCCGTGCTCTCTGGGGTGCTCATACTTCTCCTTGGGTGTAATTCTGTGTCAAAAACGAGCTTTGGACATGTCTTTATATAGTGCTGAAACGTTTCCAAAACGACTGCTTGAATTTACTAAACCGCCCCTGCTACCACCGCCTTCTAATTTTGCTATGTGTGTAGCTGCGCAGACATGGTCTTAAATTATTTAGTCTTAATCATATGTCTGCGTATTTAATTCCTGATGTGCATAGCTGCGAAAACATAGGCTCCAGTTCTTCAATTCTCCGCATATTCTCTTCCTTGTGTGCGTGGTTAAATTATGTTGTGCGTAGCTATACACACAAATGCGCACACAGGGCTTCCGTCCTATTCTTGCTTCATTTTGTGTGTGTAGTTAATTTTTCTTGTGTGTGGCTACCTACACAACTACGCACACAGGGCCCTCACTGGTCCATGCCTTCGCCAAAAGCCACCTCTCTTCTTGCTGTGTTTGTAGTTTACTTCTCCTTGTGCATAGCTACGCACACAACAGCTTCTCAGCTTCTTTCTTGCTTCCTCAGCCTCCTCATGGCTTCCTGCTTTTTTTTCGTTGATTTCCCGAGACCTGTTCCTGCAAAGACAACACGAACACACCAGCGATCATATCCAAAAAATTCATGAAATAACGAAGTAATTCATGAAGATCTTATAAACGAGTCGTCCTAACTTTTGAGGCCCTCTAACACTGGCTTCCAGCTAAAACACTATCTTTTAACACAAATAACCACGGATTTAAGATCGATTATAACTCCTAGTGGGAAGTTATCAAAGTGTAGAAGATCCTTCATTGAACTCTTACAAAACTCACCTCCCCCATCATTCCTAATTAATAGATTTCACTGAAGTAGAGAATTGATTTTCAACTTGAAAAAGAAAATTTCTGAAATAGCAAAGAAATCTTACTTGGCAGTCAAAGGGAAAAGCCAGGAAAATCTTGAGAAATCATCCACAATCAACAAATAATATTTTAAAATCAGGGGTGGACACCACTGGGGCTGGTCTACACACATCCATGTGCATGATTGCGAAAGTAGAGGAAGACCTTGGAGGTTGACGCGATTTACTAACGGGTTTAAACGTAAGCGCACGGTTAAGTAGTAAGTGGATTGTTTCAACCACGAGTTATTGATCCCACGAGGACAGATAGCATGTTTATTTTTAATTAGAGATTAAATCTGAAGAGTGTAAGTGAAATAACATGAGGAAGTTGGTTGATTTAAGAAGTTTTCACCGTCAATCACGAGGCTGTATTAAACTAAATAAAAGACAATTTTTTTTTGAATTAAACAAATATGGAGAGTACTAGATAATCCATGGGTCCCCTAGGGTACATTGATGTTTCCAGATTACGTTTGAAGCACACTACTCATGTTCAGTCAAACCGGGTAGTAGCACTTACAAGCTTCTTTCAATCTCATGTAATTTTATGCACCGGTCTACTACGGGTCATGTCGGTCCACCGCCGTATACCTTTACGTTGTAGTCAGCTAGCCAACTTCGTTCACCGGGTCATGTCGGTCCACCGGTTTCACTCAAACCTAACTAGTCCAACCGAAACAACCAACAAACAGTCATTGAACTCTCTATCTCCAATCGCTCTCAAGAATCTACAAGAACGTCAACAAAGTTCTTCACGAATCCGGGTTTAGTTCACTATCATAAAAAAATCTAGATATCCAGCATGATTAGGGTGATCAATCCACACACACTAAGAATTGGGAACAAGAACAAAGTTGATAAACTTGAACATGACATTGAGTTAAGTTCAAAACGTGAATCAACACATTAATCCAGAAAACATCAAAGTTTAAAACCCTAGGTTCTCCATAAAATTATCTAGATATGAAAACTACTCAACTATTCTAAAATAGAAGCTGAGAAGTTTGTAGTATTGAGAAATGATAGAACAGATAGGAGGGATAGTCAAACTCGTGACGAAATACGCGTTCTGGCAACTCCTGCCTCGTTCTTCATGTCCCTCATGCCCCCTAGCGTTCCTCGATCTTCCCCAGAAGCTTCTCTCGCCGTTTTAGGTCTAAGAACGCGTTCCTCAATGCCTGGGCATGCTTTTAAATGAAATTTGTCCGAAATTTAACTTCAGCCCCTCTAGTTTGTAATTCTCGGACATAAGTGTAAGTTGATCTTGCGCGGGCCATTACTCTCTCATCCGGACTCGTCTTTGGGCCTAAATTATATCGTTGGAAATCCATGGATGTCTACTTACCAATGGATCAGTCTTTGCTCCAAAATTCCTTGTAGATTTTCCTGATAATCGAAAATAGTTCAGGCTAGTCATGTGCCACTTTTCCAACTTTGCTTCGTTTTTGCGTCTTCTTCTCTCCTCTTCATCTTGCTCCATTCCAACCATATCCAAGCCCCTCATAAGATCCCTTGTACCTATTTTACCTGAGATACACAACACTGAATAACCCGTGCAATTATCATCGCAAATATGAGAGAAACATGCGCGAATAAGCTAGAAACTACACAACTCACTCTTGGGATTATAAATCATCAATTTCACATATTTGTGCATATATATCATATAAATCATGTGAAATAAGCCTAATACAAGTAATAAGAAAGTAAATTAATAACTCTTTAAAAGAGAGTTATCAGAGGTACACAAGCAAATGGTAACCTCTTGGACTTAGCAAAAGCACATGCAGAGCAATGGATTTTAAGTATACAAGGCAGGTTTAGTTTCTTGAGAAAAGCATGTGAACTATCAGAGGCTGGATGGCCAAGCCTATCATGCCAAGTCACATCCATAGACTGTGCAGAGAAAGCTATAGAGCAGGCAAATGATGGAGACATGACAGGAAGAAAAGTATACAGCCCATTAGTAGTTGTCTCTTGATACAAAAGTTTGTGAGAAACCTTGTCCTGAACCACCACAGATTTAGCATCAAAGATGACAACACGGCTATGGTCTTGAGCTAGTTTCTGAACAGAAATGAGATTATGTGCTAAAGTAGGAACATGTAGGAGGTTATTAAGTACGACTGTACCTTTTGGAGTGGGAAGCAAACTATGAACGAAAATGGGATTATGTCCTAAAGTAGGAACATTTATTAAGTACGAGTGTACCTTGAGGAGTTGGAAACAAACTATAACCACTAGAGGTAGCTGAAGTACTAGAGCCATCAGCAAGAACAATGTGAGACTTAGTTTGGCCAGACGATGCGTCATGAGGCATATAAGCATCATCATGAGTAAGGTTACTTGAGGCACATGAACCCAAAATCCAGTGAGCTCTTTGAAGATGAGCAAACAGCGCTTTAGAATTGATATATTCTTTAAATCTATGCTAGCATGAAGCAGCAGCGTGACCAGTTTTATCACGGATCTAACACTGGATATTAGGTCTAGTGAAAACCCGCGCAACCATTTCTAGGTTTAGAATAGGTAGGCTTTGGGAAATGTGCTCCAGGGGATGATGTAGGAGGTGCCTTATACTTATTAGAAAAGTATTTGTGGCTGTTTGAATGTGCACCATCATGTTGTGAAACCAAATCCACAAGAGAGGTAGTAGAAGAGAGAAGAGCTCCATGTTCAATATCCACATGAACAACTTCTGAGAGAATCCGAGAGTGAACCTACTCAATATCCAGTGTAAGAGGAAGATTTCTAATAAGAGGCTAAATGAAATTAAACTCTGCAAGAAGGCCTTGGAGAGAGTAAAACACCAGATCAACAAGATTAATTGGAGATCCAGCTAGAGCAAGCTGATCAACAATAAGATGAACATATTAAATAAATTCCTTAACTGATTGTGTGCCTGTTTTCTTCAAAAATTTCAACAAAGAATAGGCAGAAGACAGATGACGAACTTGCACAAGAACATAAGGACTCAGTGTAGCAAGTAAACAACTGCGAATGTAAGAATCTTAAACAATCCAAGACTGATACAGAGGATTAGTAGAGAGGTTATTGTCAGAATCAACAATATAAGGATTCGGAGAAGAATCAACAAGCGGTGAGAGCACTCTCTCACTGTAATTTCCAGACACTGTAGTTGTGAGAATCGGGCTTAATCGGACCGAGGTGGTGAAACTTCATGATGAAGAACTAGAGATTAGGAGCAATAGTCGCCGGAGAAGACGCCGTCGTCATGAAAAGCAACAAAGAAGATCAAGAAAGTGCCCGATTTGTGGCTCTGATACCATGTGAAAAGATAGAGAAATGAGAAGAAAGAAGAAATTAGAAACCCTAAGATTGCAGAATTGGGAAATTGTGTCTCATTAAAGCATAACCTCCTCATTACAATATATATATACTGTAGAGATATATCTCTGCAGTATTTACATAGAAGCCCCTAAAAGTCTTTCTAAACACACAAAACCCCAAACTAATACTATTTTTTATCAACTCATACCTACAACCAAAGCCCATTATTAGCTAAGAGAAGATACACACGGTAAGATAATAGGTAGGACTCCATAAAGGAATAGACCGGACCGGTGTTGGGTTGTATCGACCCAAGTACTCCTGGTCATTCATGCCAAGTCCAAGAATATTTGACAAGTTACTTGCATAAAAATATTTTCCAATTCTTAATGAGTATAGATTCGGGCTACATAATAAGGCACCCAAATGATGTAAATTTTATTGTGACTCAGAGACCCTGTAATAATCCCTTAGGATGCCAAATTCTTTGTTGTGAAATCTGGTGAAGTACTCTTGTATGGAAAATTGTCGGTACAGAGCTGGTTTTTCAGGCGACACTAACTCCGGAAACGGTTTATACAAGCTTGCTGTGTCACTTGGGCTGCAGAATGTTGCTATTGAGACTCGTGGTTCGACCTGCTCATTAGCCAACACTTGATGCAGCGAACTCTTATATTCATCATTGGACAAG
The DNA here is from genome assembly GCA_023055425.1 of Linanthus parryae. Lineage (NCBI taxonomy): Eukaryota > Viridiplantae > Streptophyta > Magnoliopsida > Ericales > Polemoniaceae > Linanthus > Linanthus parryae. The sequence goes on along the minus strand of JALGPY010000011.1, from coordinate 23,797,959 downwards.
ATCTGGATGAATAACACCCGAAAGTGCATAGAGAGGACATAAAAAATTAGAGAGAGAAAGACGGAGAAATAGCATTCTATAATTATTTTCGGTGAATCATATTGACTAGTACTATTGCCCAGTTGTCTGTAACTCAGAAAAACGAGAAGAGATTGTTTGGAAGAGCTTAAAAGAGTTGATAGTTTTAAAACATGACAACAGTTATGAGACTTTTTTTTTTTTTTTTTAAGAAAACATGACAATATCTTTACTCTTATAAAAGGATGAATGTTCAAAGAAGTGTTCCTAATATGTATTTTTACAAATAAACCCCACATATTTTAAATGATTCAGAATGTGCCCCTCCAGTCATGACACAATCACAAAACCCTAGGCGTACGTTACACGGACAGCTTTCAGTTTCACCAAACCACACGTCTTTTAACGAACCGGCACAATGCAGCGCCGCTTAAATTTGCATCGACCTTGAAACTACATGGTTGTATCTCTGCTCTGCTCTGCTCTCCTCTCCTCTCCAAACCAATATGCTATTCGTTCATTGTACCAAACAAAGAGATCTCATATTTGGTTAGTTTTGTTGCAGTTATGCATATGATTCATGCATCAATATCAAAGAAAGGTTTTTCGATCTCAATCTGCATATTTTTCAGGTTCTGAACTTCAGGGTTCAAGACTACATCGATCTCCTTGGACAGTTGGATGCTTCTTCCTCATCGTTCTGCAAATAGCCAACCACGTCCACTTGAAACACATAGAAGGTGAGTCCAAAAAAATTATAATTTTGAGTGTTTTAGGTTAGGTTTTCCATTCAATCTTTTGCTTTCTTACTATGGCGGGCAATAGTAGTTGTCTAAACTCTTTTAGTAACAAAGTTCAGGCTGAAGTCTTTCCAGTCATGGAAGATATATCATGTGCCAGTAAACGATCAAATTACTTATTGGACCACTTGTCTCTTGTATGAAACATGAAACATACTGTATATTAACCATCTTCTTGGGTAGTCCCCTTGATTGGTGACTTATGTTCCATACCTGAAAGTCGACTCGCCAAACATACTAAAAGAGTGTGCCCACTGACCACGATCGTAGAAAAAGTCAGATCATCAGAGTTTGATTATGATCAGGTTAGATTTCATCTTCCTTTATGTTCAGTTTAGCAGTATTCTGAACTGTTTTTTCTTTATGACAAAATTCTTAATCGCATGCCAGTCTATCAGATGATCACTTATAGGACCTGCTTGATAATGTTGATTTTCGTCAAGACCAACTTGAAAGCCTTCCTTCTGATGCAGATTTCAGGTTTGCACTCATTAGTGACTCCTCAAAATATTAGCAACTCGAAGGTAGGGCTGATCATGATATTTAAAGGGATATTTTCTTTTTGCTTCATGTTACTGACCTGTCAAGCCCAAGGGGGAGGCAGGCGGGAGAAGCCGTTTTAGGACTCAAGACCGCTAGGGCCTGTAATTTATACTAACAGTTAAGGTTAATTAAGAATTATAAAACGATTGTAACATAGAACTTATATTAGTCTGAAGGTAGTTATTATTTTTACCACACCCAGACTCAATTATCAAAAATTTCATTTATTTTATTTCTTTTTTACTCGAAGCCTTGACTTGCTCTAGGCCCCGAGAAGTCTAGGCCGACACGAGTATGAGAGCTGCAATGCATACATTTATTTTATTTCTTTTTTACTCGAAGCCAAAAAATGAAATCTGTCCACTTCAGCCATCAAAATTTGACTTGCTCTAGGCCCCGAGAAGTCTAGGCGGACATGTGTATGAGAGCGGCAGTGCATATATATGCAGATAACTGACCGCATCTTGCAGATGTATATGACATACGTGTGTATTTTACAGCAAGCTACCAACCTGTATCTTGTTACTTTGCTTTTTTTGGTGATTATGGTGATTTTATTATTCCAGGAAGCAGTAAACCTTTCAGCCGCAGATAATATTGAAGCTAAACTTTCCTGGATAGTACATGTTAATTGTGGTAGTTGTAGTTTGATATTTGAATGCTCGAGTCTCATCTTGCCTTTCTGGTGATTTTTCTCAGTTCCTTAAGCTTACTATTCCAGGTTTCCACCAGTTGAAAATTCAAATGCGAATTCAATGGTATGATTCCCTTGTTAATACACAGTAATATTTACTTGGTTTATCTAGAACCTAACCTTTTAGAGTTACCTTTCATTTTCAACACGGTCGCAAGTGCCGCTCGGCATATATCTGTAACGGTACTGAGTACCATATCTCCCTGCTATTAATTTAGTGATCTTCATAATCTTAGAGTGACATATTTCTAAGATCTCATAGTCTTCTCCATTTTAGAAAATAAAATCTAACTAATGGGCATCTATTCTCGTCCCTTAATCACATAAATATTTAAGTTGTCTCCATGCATACAGGATACTTCTAATGGTTTCTATTGATATTAGTGTTTGGCTTTTGATTGATTGTCATTCTACTTCGACCTAAGCACAGAGAAAAAAGTAAACTAAAGCCCGATAATCTAATCTACGTAGTAGACAAATAAGGCCTTGCAACTATATGATCCTTTTGTTGACTGTTGATTCATGTAGGGATGATTTTGAAGTGTTCTTTGGCCTGAACAGATGGCCAGTGATGTCATGATCGCATTGTTTGATTAAAGGCTCGAAATGTTAGTGAGTTGAAATAGAAATTTTCTTAGAAATATCACATTTAATTTAGATCCTTACAGAAAGCCCAAACAAATAAAACATGAAAGCAAACAGTGTGAAACTAGAATTTCCCTCAAGAGAGTTCTTCATCATTTGATTCTATACCACATCGCATAGAAAGTTAATCTTTCAAGCTATAAGTCACATTTTGAGCATTTCGACAAAACAATCATTTATTTTTTCATCATATTATATGTATATGATAAATAAGTACACCTACTAAAAGACTTATTATTTTCTCGCTGCTTCCTTTGAGAGAACTGTAATCTTTTTCTTTGAGTCACACTTACTAGAAGCATGATAAAAAGAAGGGGGAAACATGAGAAATTGGTGGCCAATGGTCGTATCATCTTTGTTTTTACAATGACAGACTTATTTGTTGCATATTCCATTGGATAAGTTTGATCCTTGTAAAAGTTACTCTATAACGCCAATAAAAGATTATTAAAGTAAAGATCATTTGAAAAAGAGCTCAAATAGGATTTTCAGGGAAATCTAGACCTTCTAGCTATGTTTCATGATTCAACCATCCTACTTCCGTTTTGAGAGAATTTTTGATAATGCATGTTGATATTCAGGCTTGGAAGAAGAATCTGCACGTCAATGAAATTCGCAAAAATTGAAGGGAGGAAAATGTTGATTTAGGAAATCTGTCAAACATCTTCTGAATTATTATATTTGTGTGTTAAACTAAGATATCTTTCTCTATGAATATTTATTTATTTACTACTTAGAAGGAATGGTGAAAAAATTAGTGACATCAAGTTTTTGTTTTTATTTTTTAAAAATTAGTGACATCAAGTTTTTGTTTTTATTTTATTTAATCTCTTAATAATTTTTTTTGAGAAGTAATAAAAATTATATTGATTAGATGTATGTTTACGCCGAGTTGCACGTATAAAGTTTCAGAATCACAAATGATCATGAGATGATGCCCAAAATTTATCGTAAAGCATATCTAAAGAGTGCGTTATTACTGAATATTTGAACATTTGTCCATGTTTTAACTCTTTAAAACGTAAAGAGCCCACGTGCAACGCACATGCTTTGTACTAGTTATAAACAAGAATGAGAGAATACTACTTCCTCATTTTTCTTCTTTTTCTTTACGTTTTGACTTATTGACTCGTATCTGAGTTAATTTGACCGGGTGATTTGGATCGAAAAACGATACAATTTTTTGATAATTTTTTCACCTTGTTATAGAACAACTTTTACTCTACAACACCATGAAAAAATTGTCAAAATATTAGATCTTTTTGCTATCCAAATCACCGGGTCAAAGTGACTCCGTAAATAGTGATAAAAGTCAGAACGTAGAGAAAGAGAACAAACGGAATAAGTAATTTAGTGCACGTACCTTCCAACATGTTTTATTAACATGCAAAAGCAGCAGCGAGTACATATAGGAGCTGTTTGGATGGCGAATTTTTTAGTGATCCAACACCATATGGTGTTGTACAACCAATGAAGATGTGTTGTGCAACCAATGAACATGTATCAACTACTGACTATTTATTTAAATGGTGTCATTTAATTGAAGATAGAGTACCACCACATGGTGCTCTATTAAGTTTCTTTGTTTGGATGACTTAGATAATATTGTAGATTATTTGCATTTTTGGTCGAATTCGCACAAGTCATTACAAAAACCTTTGACAAAAAAGTCCAAATTTCTAGATTTTTCTAAGAATTCGGAATTTTTTTTAACGGCATTTCTCATATCATCACTGCCTATACTGTACCTTTAATCGTATCCACACATCACCGGTTGGACAAAATGCCTACCTGAAGAATGTCGCCGATGTTGATGATGATACCACCATTAACCGGTACAACATCAACCAAATCGTCGCCGTACTTCACCGGCAAACCGGTGATCTCGTTCTGCAGCAAAATCGTCACGATGCAGGGGTCGGTGTGCAGAGTGCAACCATAAGTCAGATCAGGCTGTGGACAGTACGGATAGTAATGAGCCGCCATCGACCTCGTACCAGCACCCGACAATTCCTTGAGCCGATTACTCTCCAACCCCAATCCCTCCGACAACAATCCCATCAAAACCTCCGCCAGCCGTTGGATCTCCTCGTCCCACTCAAAAACCACCGATCGGACGGTCTCATGGAAGTCTTCGGGATCAGGAAGCTTCGGCGCCATTCTGAACTGCATGGTATCTCTGCCTTCGATCTGTGGAGGTCTAAGTTGGAGGAGAAGGACATGCCTCTTCCAGCATCACGGTGGTAGTGCTTTATCTTCTCCGGTGTCGGCAACTCGTTGAAGGCCTTCACGGCGCTGAGGAGTCGCCTAAGGAGGTCTTCGGGGACGCCGTGATTTGAAATCTGGAAGAAAACTACGGTAGACGCCGCTTTCCGTACTTGTTCGACCACCGACAGTCGGTCGCCGGAGAGATCGACGACGTGGGGTGATGATGTGGAAAGAGCCGTCGGTTTCCGTATGGTTCGGGTTTCGGGTGGGTGGTGGAAGATTCGAGTGATCGAAGTGGCAGATAACTCGAGAAGACCCTTTAGTCCAATTTTGGAATCGTCGAACTGTTCTACCTCTTCCTGCCGGTTGTAGTGATTGTCACCGGTCTCTGTGGCTGCCGTCGACATAGTTGTCGATTTCTTCCTATGTTGGTTTGCAAACCAAAACAGACGTGGACCTATTTATAACCAGAAACGCTGCCCAAAGATTATAAGATTTTTTTGTGATCATTTTTGTTTGCTAATGAAACGCATTACTAACTCGGATTTAGAATACTTAAAATATACTAGAATTCTCACACTTGGGAGCGAAAATTTTCTCTCTAGAGAAACATGAGATCTAAACTGACTGACCCTCTTTCACTCATTATCTGACAGTTACTCTGCGCCCTATATTTCAGTAAGTTCAAATTTATTCGCTTAAACTGATAGTTATCTCAGAAGGAGATAACTGATTTGTAACTTCCCTCTTTACATTTGTTTGTAGCAGTTTCTGGCAGTTACGTCAGTTATCTGCTGGGTTTTTATTCTTCTTGCCGTCCAATTACCTTACCAGTTCCAAAAAGTAAACTCTGTTTCCTGTATTCACTTCCTTTGTTCAATACAAACAATGGCGTCCAGTTCTAAAACAAACCATTTCGATTTCTTGGTTGGCAAATCTGCGACCGAGATCAATGAAATGATGTTCCATCTCCAACTTACGGACAAGGAAAAGAATGGGTGTCAAATCAACGAATCTTCCCTGGCCGAAGGTCGGAGCATTTGCCGCCGCAGCGTTTTCGGTAAAATAATCACTACCAGGAACATTAATCTAAGTAATCTCAAAAATGTGATGTCGAGGGCTTGGAAAGACCCAGAGGGCTTTGAAGTGAAAACTTTGGGCGCAAATCTGTTCCAGTTTGTTTTCGAGTCAGAAGATCAAGTGGAATCAGTTATGGAAGCACAACCGTGGTTCTACAAAGGAGACATGATTGTAATGGAAAAATGGTACCCCTGGCGTAAGATGTTGGAAGCGCGATACAACAGAGCTTTTGTTTGGCTTCAAATCTGGTACTTATCGCCTGAATGCCTAACACGGTCGGTGGCTGAATACATTGTTAAGTCTATTGGTACTGTTCAGGAAATTGTCATTCCTACTTCGGGTCCTTTGGTGGGGCGTTGTATACGCATGAAGGTTATTATAGACGTCGGTGAACCACTCAGTCGCGCAGCATTGGCAACAATTTCTGCTGAACGTAAAGAATGGGTTTTCATTCGTTATGAAAAATTACCCAATCTTTGCCATCATTGTGGTCGCATGGGTCATGAAATTAAGGAATGTCCGATTGCGTTGGGATTGGGTATCCCATTAGAAGAGGTCCCATTACGTTACGGAAATTGGATGACTGCAGCAGCCATGTTGAACTTTGTTCTTGGTTATAATACTGAAATGTCATCGGCATTTGGTCCATCCACTTTGTCCCCGGAGGAACGCAAACAGAAATTTCACATAGACCAGATCGTTAGGAATGATTACACAGGCGGTAGTCAAGAAGAGAGTGAAGATGAACCAGAACCTGATTCTGATGAGGGACAATTTCTTTCCAGACAGAAAGAAAAAATCTCTCACGCAGAATATTTGTCAGAAATGGCAGACGCGGATGTTTGCCAAGATGAACCCATGGAGGACGAAGGAATCCGTCCTCGTAATTCGTCTAAAAGGTATTTCAACATCGCACCTTTTGAAGAACGTTTTGTTAGGGGTGGGAATCTTGGGGAGGCTCTCGACAACGCTGCCTTTAACAAAACTGTTGTTGAAAAACCGTCGGCCAAGATAGATTTTACAGCAGGAGATAAAAGATCTCCGGAGGCGATGTCTAATTCGGAGGAAATTGTGGTTGCGGATGCAAAAAGGATCAAACCGGGAAATCGAGACTTTTCTCTTTCCCAACAAACGGCAGAGGTTGGTGAGAACCAACCCTGCCGAACGCCATGAATATCCTTAGTTGGAATGTGCGAGGTCTAGGGAGTACCTCCACATTCCAAAGTGTTAACTCCCTGGTTAGGGATAAGCATCCTGATTTTCTCTTCCTTATGGAAACAAAAATGCTTATCCCACAAGCGGAAGCCATTCGTGTTAAATTGGGCTTTGATATCGGTTGTCATGTATCGCGTGTTGGTTTAAGTGGTGGGCTATCACTTTGCTGGAATAATAATTTTTCTGTCAAGATTTTATCTAAGAATAGCTACCACATTCATTGCTATGTTAGACCCCCAGAGTTCGGGTCTTCACCTTTTTATTTAACCGGGTTTTATGGCGACCCGGTAACTCAAAATCGCAGATTATCGTGGATTTGTTACGACGTCTTAAACCAAATACTAACACACCCTGGTTGGTAGTTGGTGATTATAATGAGATCCTATCAAATTCAGAGAAGTTGGGGTGGAATGACCGTAACTGGAACCAGATTCAGGATTTTGCGGATGCACTATTTGACTGTGGACTGTTTGATTTGGGTTTTAAGGGCGAGAGGTATACCTGGTGGAACGGACGTGCAGAACCTTATTCGGTAAAGGAAAGACTTGACAGAGCCACTGCCACTTCAGCCTGGGATGCAACATTTGCAAATACTTCTGCAGAGGTTTTACCTTACGTTGGATCAGACCATTTTCCCTTGCTGGTGACAGTTTCAAGGGGAACTGCTCGTAATATGTCTCCGCGACGATTCCACTTCGCTGCTGAATGGACCCGGGATCAACAATGCCATGATACTATACAACGGGTATGGCCTAATACTATGTCTAGTCCTAATAATTTACATACTTTTCCCTATCAAATTTACAACACTACTGCATCGCTTCAAAAATGGGGTAAAAAGAATTATATTACTAGGACTAAAGAAAAGAAGTCTTTGCTTGGACGTTTATCTTGGCTGAATTCACAACTTGCCACTCCTGCAATTCTGAACCAAAGAAAAGAGCTGAATGTTAAATTTCAACACATAATGGCTGATGAGGAATTAAGATGGAAACAGAAATCGCGTGTTAATTGGTTAAGGGAAGGTGACCGGAATACTAAATTTTTCCATAAATGTGCTTCGGATAGAAAACGTAGAAATACTATTTCTGCAATTTATGATCAAAATGGAAATCTTTTCACAAATATTGAAGAAATTAAGACTTGTTTTAAGGACTACTATTCAAATCTTTTCACTGCTGAAACTGACCTTTTTCCTCAAGCGGTCAACTGCATCAATAATTGTATCAATCCTGAATTTATAATTCTTTAGATGCCCCTTTTTCTGAAACAGAAATTATTGATGCAATCCATTCTATCGGCTCTTTAAAAGCGCCTGACGGTCTTCCTGCCATTTTTTATACTACCTACTGGCATATCATTGGTCAAGACGTAATAAATATGTGTCTGCAATTTTTGAACAACGGTGGTGATATTTCAATAATAAACCAGACTTGTATTGCTCTTATACCAAAAATTAAAACTCCCAAGTCGGTTTTGGATTTTAGACCAATAAGTCTTTGTAACGTCTCCTACAAAATTATTTCAAAAGTTTTGGCGAATCGTCTAAAAACAATTCTGCCCACTATCATTGATCCCGCACAATCAGCCTTTATTAAAGGTCGCCATATTTCTGACAATTCCATAATTGCTTTTGAAACTATTCATACCATTCAAAATCAAAAGAATAGAACGGGCTCTTTTTCACTAAAATTAGACATGGCTAAAGCTTATGACAGAATTGAATGGTCCTACTTACACCAAGTCCTAATTAAAATGGGTTTCCCTACAAACTTTATTAATCGCATTATGACTTGTGTGTCTTCTGTTTCTTTCTCAATTCTAATTAATGGTTAACAAACTGATTCTTTTCGTCCAACTAGGGGGATTCGCCAAGGTGACCCTATTAGCCCTTACCTCTTTTTACTTTGTACGGAACGTCTGTCTTGCCTTATCAAAAATGCAGTTTCTGAAAAAATACTCAATGGAGTCAAACCTGGTTTTTATTCCCCAAGTATTACCCATCTTCTTTTCGCCGATGATAGTATTCTCTTTGCTAAAGCAACCAAGGAAAATGCCATTACCATTAATTCCCTTCTTTACCAATATTGCCACTCTTCGGGACAACTTATAAATAAAGACAAGTCTGCTATAGTTTTTGGTCCTTGTATCCCTACTGAAAATAAAATTTTAATTGGCAGTATTCTTCAAATTCCTATTCTTCCTTCTCATGTCAAATATCTTGGTTTACCAACTTGTATTGGTAGAAACAAAACAAGAGATTTTCAGAATATCAAAACTAAAATCTGGAACAAAATGCATGGTTGGACTGAATTTTTTTTATCCTTGGGTGGTAAAGAAATCCTCATTAAATCGGTTATCCAAGCGATTCCCACTTATGTTATGTCCAATTTCCTTCTACCGGAGTCTTTTTGGGAAGACATTCAAAAAATGTACTCAAAATTTTGGTGGAGTAACGATTTAGACAAAAACAAAATTATTTGGAAAAAATGGGACAAAATGTGCAATTCTAAAATGATGGGAGGTTTAGGTTTTAGACACCTTCATGCTTTCAACATCGCTTTATTAGGGAAACAAGCTTGGAAAATTTACAATAATCCACATTCTCTTTTAGCACGTGTTCTTAAAGGAAAATATTTTCCTAATGACTCCCTAATAAATGTTGTTTCTACTACTGGTTCTTCTTTTGTTTGGAAAAGTATTGTGACTGCTAAAAATACTGTTTTCCAAGGTGTTCGACATGGTATAGGGAATGGTCAAAATACTTTTATCTACTACAATAGATGAATTCCTTTAGGAATGGGTAGAAAACCTCTTAGTCCTCCCAAACTTCCATTGCATTCTAGGGTTTGTGATTTGATTTCTGCAACTTTTACTTGGAATGTTGATCTTATTAAAAATAATTTTTCTGAAGATGAAGCAGAGGCAATTATTAAAATCCCTCTTTCCTGTCCTCATAACCAGGATAATTTAGTTTGGTCCCAGACAGAAAATGGTGACTACACTGTTAGATCTGCCTACAAAATGCTGGTAGCAAATTTCAATTTTTCAGAAGTTCCTCAAAAACCATCTTCTTCCAGCAATAACAAAGATATTTTCTGGACAAAACTTTGGCAGATTAACATTCCAAATAAAATAAAAAATTTTATTTGGCGTTTACTAAATTTCTGTTGTGCAATAAAAGAAAATCTTGTAAGAAGAGGAATTAATATACCTGCTGCCTGCGTTTTCTGCTCAAACAAAAATGAAACCTCTCCGCATCTTTTCTTTGACTTTAAATGGATCCGTAAAATTTATGCTTCCCACGTTTTAGATCTGCATGCTCCTCCTTCGGATTTGCCCTTCAAATATCGTTTTCGACAATTTTTCATGACTTTGGATAAAAATCAGCAGCAGATCCTTTGTTTCCTGTTTTGGAACATCTGGTTAGAAAGGAATAGAAGAATTTTTACTTCGAAATCGAAAAACCAAGATGATATTATCATTCATTCATTATCAGAAAACTTAGAATTTCAAGATAATACTTATCTTGGTCGGGAAGTGTCGCTTGCAGGTGGTGAAGAAGTTTCTGCTTCGGATCGTTGGGAGCCGCCATCACCGGGAACTCTCAAACTCAACGTTGATGCGTCAATAGCTACAGATCGGACCAGATCTGCAGGTGGGGGAGTGATTAGGAACTCAAACGGACAACTCATCCTCGCGATGGCTTTTCCAATCCCATACACGGATGACTTTTTCATCGCAGAGACTTATGCGATGAACCATGCAGTGAAGGAAGCTGCGAAGAGGGGATTCGTTAACCTAAGTATTGAATCAGACAACAAAAATTTGGTGTTGGCTGTAGAGAAAGGAAGAAGAGAGGCTGCGGCAATATCAGAGAAACAACGCCTCACAAATGAGGTCTTCAAGAGCCTTCAGCTGCTTTTAAAACCTAGGGTTAGTTGGTGTAGAAGGGGTCATAATGGGCTGGCTCACTTTCTAGCCCAAATGGGCCTTTCTTGTACTGTTCCTTCTTATTGGGCCGTTGTATGCCCAAGTAGCCTGTACTCTATTTGGGCCAAAGACTATGCCCACTATTAAATAAAAGTTCAGGCTTTTCTTAAAAAAAAAAAAAAAAAAAAAAAAAAAAAAAAACTCGGTTGAACGTAAATCTCCCCAATGCACTATTGACCCACTTCACTTTTCACGTGAATCTTCCCATTGCACTATTAACACACTTCACTTTGACTCAATAATTTTTTTAATAAGGTAATGCAAGAATTCATAAATCTTTTCGTGGTATTAGAAAATAAATAAAACAATGCATGAATTTGATTATCTTTGCATGAATTTGGTAATTTTAGCCCCGCATCACGGTGGTCGTGATTTGTTATGCAAATATTACTAAATTTTTATATATCATTTTGCTAATCAAATCAATTGACATCCCTAAAATCGACTAAGAATATGACCCTAAACCTGTATGCAGATTAATTGGTTTTATTAAATATACGATATTTACTGTGTAATTCCCATCACGTGATGTCAGTGATGGGCTGTGTTTTATCTCATGATAGGTATTACAGTAAACTTCGTTAATTTTAATTAATATTGTTAACTATTGGAGACTATTTGTCTCAAAATGAAAAGTATATATTTATTTTTTGTATGAAATTGGAAGTACTAGATGTTCGGTATCACAAGTGAAAAACTGCATATAAGTTTAGTGCATTTTTCCTAAACATACAGGTTTGATATTACTTTTTTTTTTTTTTATAAATTGGACACTTAGATTAGAAAGGAACTAAGGAGATTCAAATTAGGGGGCAGGAACACCCCCTACATCCTCCAACAAAACACCTTCCAACACAGAAGAGGAACAATCCAGTACACATTGTTCCAAAACATGGAAACACATGGTATTAAAAGTAGAAACACAGGGGGAAGCCGCAGGAGCAGCAAAACCAGCAAGGATATTTTGATGAAATTTCGTTAATATAATCTAACATTATTATCAATGGAAGACTATTAGTCTAGAAATAAAAAGTGCATGAGATGTTTTGATGAAATTGAAAGTACTCGAAGTTTAGTTTCAGAAGTGTCAAACTGCATATAAGTTATGGTCATTTGTCCTAAATTTAAACGTTTTATATTACTAATAAATACAAATATTTTTGAATAGGTTTATTGCAATTCATCTGGGCACATTACACAATATATTTAAACATCATATGCGTCACATCACTTGAAAGTAGGTGTGAGCAAAACTTGCCCAAACCGGCCGCCGGAAACCAGGCAGCATCAAATCGGCCCGAATTCAACACCCGTTCATGCTACTTTATTGGGTATGGGTATATAATTGCAAACCCGAACTAACTTTGATTAATCATGAGTTTGAAGTTGAAAAAACCGATTAGGGCCGGTCCGGTCCGATTAAAATTATATATGAAAAATTTACATATTTTTTAGTTAGATAATACCGTCCAAGTTAAATTTTATAAGACCGGAAAATAGTTTTAGTTGATTTTCCTCAAATTATGCATTAATATGATTTTTTCATCGTCTAGAATGTCGAATTCGGCTTTGTTATATATTAGTAAGATCTAAATTTGTTTATTTTCTCCGATTTACACTAAATATGTCATGTTAATAGACATAAGTTTGCTAACGGTTTGGAACATTTTGAATCCGTCTAAACCCGGCCGAACCGGTCCGAGTCGAAAGGCTTGATCGGGTTTGGGTTTGCCGACTATTTGATTGGGTTGGGTATCGATATGACCAACCCGGGATCATTGGGTTGGATAGGAAATAAAGTCCTCACCCGCCCAACCCGGTCCGTGCTCTGCCCTACTTGAAAGTGAGCTGCGTAGGAAAAAAACAAATTAATTAGAAAATTGAATTTCTTATGTATCCAACATTAGTGGTTGGTGAATTTCAAAAAGAAAACATAGTGGTTGATGTATCATTCCGAAATAATATTTTACTTTATGAAATTATATGTAGAATCACCTCTACAACATCACAACTTCAACACTTCTCGTTTGGGTAAGGGATAGAAATTAAGGTGATAACTATAACATGGAAATATGAAATATGATATGATTGTACTGGGATAATGTATGATAAATAACTTTTTATTATGAGTGAATGGTGTTGGAGTAGATTCCCTAGAGGCAATCTTATTTTAGTATGAACATTGTTTTATTACGGGGATATTTAATATAATCAAGTCCCTACATTACAATTGTTGTTTATCTTAAATATCACTGGTCAAGTTTATTGGTTAGTAGAATGATCACTATGCATGGCGACTAGTATGTGGGTAGACTGATATGGAGATATCAAGTCTAACACATGGTTAATGCATTAAGCGTAATGGCATACTGGATTGACCTACCACGAGAATGCTACATTAAATGTCACAAGTGCTTCTCGTAGTGACAATCGTGTTGTAAGTCCTTATACTTGAAGTCATTAGATACTCGAGTTGTGAAATCTCATGTTTTGATCTCATCAAAGGCTACACCATAACTGGGTAGCAATAAAGGTACTACTCGGACATGATATGAAGTTAGCTGAGAGATGGTGGTGATGTAGAGAGGATTTGTACCTCCAATGGGAGTAAATATCCACAGCCACTCGAGGGGTAGTGCTTATGGAATGAATAGCTTGACTCAGATAATTAAATATGATATATTGTTGTTATCTGTACAGATAAGCATATTCAATGGATCGTGAAACTATGGATTGGATATACAAGTGTGACAATTATGTCTCGTGTCCAATTCGGATATGGAGACAAAGGGACATATTCAACACAGTAAAATTGGGCCCAAGGTTTGTCAGATCACTTACTATTCCTATTGGTTGGATGGCATAGATGTGTTGCTAGACACTGCTGTATGTTTGTAATTTTTACTACCAACTTAATAGGAACCTAAATGGTCTCACACCGAAAGGATTAAACTGGACCGATGTTAATTAGTTGGACTACTTAACAATAAAAGGATAAAGGATCAACACGCAACCACATGCAAAGTTAGTTGGACTATGTCAAAAAGTGGACTGATCCGTGTATGGACATGATTGGTATTGGGGCAAGTTTGTAGTTAATAAGGAGTTATAACAAAAAAAGGGAAACAGTATCTTAATATTTCTCATGAGTGTTCAATATATGAAATAAGAGAGCAAGGAGAGAGACCCCAAAAGCAGCCGCCCCCTTTACCCCTCGGCGTCGTACCCGTCGGCCTCACAAGGTGGTTCAGACACCTTTTGGCTCCGGTTTGCGTGATCCTTTTGCTTCCCCCTTCAACGTAGCTAGCAAAATACGTGAAGGGTGATTCCAGTTGGAAATCGTAGGTGTGGATTCCGTAGGGACGGGACGTCATTCTTCGTTGTGATCACGCAAACTCACAAGGTACGCAATATCCTTCTTTTTGTCACATTATGATAGCTTAACCTGCAATTCGTTGAGGGATTTGGTTGGAAAATTATTATTGAATTTCCGATGTGCATCCAGCATCAAAACCATAAAGGGGTATGAGAGCCACAATTCGTAGTGCATAACGTGGTTTATGTGTTGCCGTTTTATCAGTTTTTACACCGTACCGTTAACTTTCGTAAAAAAATGATATTAGCATATTGATGAAATTTGAATATGATTCAATAAGGAATTAGCTAACTTTAAATATCGTGTAAAAATTAGTGAATTTCATTTACATGTGATGTAAGTTTTGGTAATTTGAAAAGTTAGGGTTTGGGCAAAATTGGGGAAAATGTGTTTTTGCCTACAATTGGGTATCTCCCCACAAGGAAAATAATAACTTTTTGGGTTTCAAACCTATAGGGGTTCGGTCTAGGCTGCACCCGCCCCCCTTTTGTGCACCGACCCGAGCCGACCGACCTACCAGGCTCGGCCAGCCGCCGTCTTGACCGTGCGGGGTGGTCCGACAAGTTTGGCCCGGTTTGGCTAATCCAAACGGGTTGGCCAATTGGATTTGCGCAACCGTCTGACTGTTTTAACCCTCGAAATCCCAATTTCAACTAAAATTGACCAAGCCCAATAAAAATAGATTTTAACTGTTTATGTGTTTTATCGCATGGTGGTTGGATGTGGCCTAGGTTGAGGATGTTTATTTTGTGGTTTGTTTTGGTTTGGTTTTGATGTAATTAATGTAATTAATCTTACAGCCTGTGTGTCGTCTTCTCCCTTGCCTGTGAGGTCTCTCTATTTAATTTGTAGATGCTAGCTAGAATTAGATGGATAGAATATAGTCATGGCATGGGAAAAAGATCAAAGACTAAAGAAACCACACGATAATGAAGACCCACAAAGCTTGGATGCATGGAATAAAGTTGGATGTACATGGATATGAGCTTGTCACTTTAGAGCTTTTTGAAATTTTCATTGGCTTGGTAATATCTAGTTTCACGGGCCACATCCATACCATGTTTTATTTATTGTCCTGTTATTTATTTTGGTGTATTTATGATGCATGCAAAACGTAAGAAGATAATAATTAAGCAATTTGATATTTTATTTGGGATTTCCCAATCCAAATCAGTAGACCGGTTGATGTGATAAACAAATTAAAATTGACAAGGAAATCCCCCAAACGGTGAATATTGGGTTTCGCCTTATCTTGTTTAACAGTCGTCATCATCGAGGATATTAAGTTCGGGCTTGCCAAAGCAAGGAGACTTAATCAATCATGATATGATGTGACGACACAGGCTACTAATGTGCGATTGTTGAAGTAAGAGGTTAAACGCAACTGAGCTACTTCAATAGGATTGAAAGCTTAGAGACAAGGAAATTGGGATTAACTAAGAGATAGATAAATAATGAGTTATTTTCCCAGTTGAACAAAGAGTTGCATAGGATGCAATTGGAAGTTGTTCCTACCTAACTAACTAACTTTTGGGTGACTTGTCAAAGCAAACTCAAGAGGAGGTGAAATATGGATCTTGGCCTACTAGAAAGTATATGATATTTTCTGCAGTAATGGCAAGGGCTATTAATCTGAGAAAAATACTGGGAGCTATATTTAATAATCTAGCAATTGTTGAATTTATTTTATTGTTCACAAATACTGAAATGATATATTTCTCATTTTGTAGATTTCCATTGGCGAACAATCAGACATCGACTCTATCATTGCGTTCTGTCCTTCAAAAGGACAAGTTATTTGGGGTCAATTTCCTAGAATGGTACAGAAACTTGAGAATTGTTCTCAAGAAAGAAAAGAAGTTGTACATTCTAGAGGATCCTATTCCATAGACACCAGGTTATAATGCTAATCTTGCACAAACCAAGGCACATCAGTAGACCTTGGTTGACTCTATTCATGTGACTTGAATTATGATTTGCACCATACACTCTTAGCTTCAGAAGTAACATGAGAACATGGAGGCATATGATATGATCATACATTTGTGACAGCTCTTCCAAGAGCAAGCAAGGCATGAGCGGTATGAAGTATCTAAAGCACTGCTCAATTTCAATCTGCCAGAGGGGAACCTAGTCGGGCCTCATGTACTTCGTATGATCGGATACATGGAGAATCTCGAGAGGTTAGGCTTCCCACTCGACCAAGAGTTGGCCACTGATATTGTAATACCCCGTATTTTAGTTGGGGTTATTTAGTAATTTCGAAAAATATTTGAGAATTTTAAGAAAACTTACATTTCAAAACTGTCCTTGACTTCTTCTTAGTTTTAAATTATAAGTGTGTCATTTGACATTTATGATGATATATATTTTCTATTTTGGGCTTATTTTGTAGTTTTGAAAACTTGGATAATACGATAGGAAACTCATTTTGTATACGTGGGAGATACTTGTAATTTTCTAAAAAAAAGTTAGATTTTGACATTTATTTACAAAGTGCATTATTTGAAATTATTTGGAGATTTTATAATTTATGAAAGTTATCTTGTAAGTGTTAGCTATTAATTTGAATTTCATTTTCACCCCTCAATTTTTTACTTTCATCATCACCCATCAACTCTTTTATTTTATGTTTACATCCCAATTTTTTCATACACTACTTTCTGTCAATCCCATTAAAATAAGAGATCCTAGTTATTCAATCTATGTATGTATTCATCCCATTGTTGCATCAACACCCCATCACCATCACTCTTTGCCTACATCCCTCATTTTTTTACATCTTTTCATTCTCCTCAAGAACAATCAATGAAACTTTCACCAACCTCCACCATCAAGGCATCAACCCCTTTTCTTTCTTTCATAATTCCTCATTTGTTTTTCTCTTCAAGAGCACTCATACTAGCTCTATTCTCTCTGTCAAAACCCCATTCCCGTTTTTTGGTGTTGACTTCACAAAAACTTTATCAAAACTCATTTTTATGGTCTCCAAACCATGGAAAACTTGAGTCCAATGGTTGTATCATCATGGAGGGGAGCTCTTTCACTATTCTACTCATGGATTGAAGCCAAATTTCACAATTTTCCTCACAATTTCTTGAATCTTGGGGTAAATTTTCCTTCTAGTCTTGAACTCATACATGCATGTTCATGTTTTGCTTTGATTGATGATATTTCATCTTAGCTTTCTTCATTTCCATGCTTGATTCTTCATTTCCTTTTGTTAGATCATGTGTTTGACTCCAAAATTTTCACTATTTCATGAAACCCACACTAGAACCCACATGCATGTTGTGAATGTCATCTTCCTTGCATTGTTACCCAAGAGGGTTTTGATCATTTGTGTCAAGAGAATGTAAATATCTTACTTAATGCCTAAAATAAAGTAATTTTTGGTGAAAATCAAGTCTCCATAAGTTGCATGTGCCATATAATTGATTTGATCATGTTTTAAGTGCTCTAGGTGAAAATTGCACATTTTTACAATCTGACCAGTTTGTGAAAAACGTACATGATCTCCAAGTTTTGTCTCTGTGAATTTTTTACCTCTTTCATATTCTGAAAGTAGACTCAGAGAGGGTCATTTTGAAAAAAACATTCAACTCCATAGCATTTTTTGTTAGGGAGATATGCTCATTCTAAGTTGCATGTTTTCTGAAACTCTATTTTTGGACAAGTTTTACCATTTTTGTTAAAAATCTCATTTCCAGAAACTTATGGAACCAAATATTTCTTGTGATGAAATTAAACACATAAGGGATTCATTCCGGAGAATATGGGCATTTTTCCTATTCTCCAAGTATTAGTAATTGTTCTTCAAAGTTGAAACTTTCTTCCAAACTTGTCTCTGCATAGCAGTGTTTGTTATTTTTGTAAATTGAGTTTTATAATAGCTATGCATGATTTTCTTGATGTTTCTGAAAGTAGACACATATAGGTTCATCATACATTAATTTCAAGATTTTAGGAGATGATTTGATATGGTAAATATGGCTCCAAAGTCAGAGCTACAATTCTGTCCAAAATTGTAGTTTCACATTTTTCTTGAATTTTTGAACTTCTAGGTGTTTTGTTGGAATTATTTTGATAATTAAACATCATTATATGTGCATTAGTGACATTTGGGACTATGTGACATGTAGGTTTGCATTTTTATTATAAATGTGTAAATTGGTTATAACGAGTACGTCATACGTGTGATTGTAGACATCGACCTCGTAGGAGAGAGCGGTTGTCGTCGGAGTGCTAGGCTTAGTTTCTTGCTTTTAATTGTGCTTCATCTCAGTGGTAAGTACATATGTACGACCGTTTCATATGAAAATGTGCGTGTGCTTTCGATGTTTCAAATGGATGCTTGTTATATGAAAAAGTGTGAGAATGCATGTTTTCCACTCGAATGTTGTTAAATTATTTTATTCATCTCCTTTGAGAACTCTCGGAAATTACTTGTGAAATGTTGATATTCTGATTCTGTTTATGTGAAAGAGAATAAATAAAATACCTCTAATAGACTTAGGACGATGTACAGAGTACTGTTATTAATGAGAGGCGTCAAGCGATCCTCCATTTTCTTATGGCTAAGACCATTGAAGCAATGCTTCTTATTATTGGATAGAACGTTAATGTTCACAAATCTGCCCCCGATGATCCAAAAGGTATCAAGATATTGAGGCCAAGGGGTTTATAGAGCTATAGAGTGCTACTTATACTTGTAAGGGTCACTACGGTATAAGGGTGTCGACACTTAAGGCCTTTTAGCTAATGTTATGAGCGGGGTTGACAAATGGGCTCCCTTAACGCTCGGGTGAAATAGGGTTTGATAGACCCTAGAAGGAACCCTAGTGATTATTTCGTGATCCCTCTGTCTACAACGATCCTGCTGGTGGCTCTAGACATGCCTCAGCTAAACTTAACGGTTAAATTTGGAATTGAAAGAAAGTTTGATTACTCTATTGATGTTGTTTGTGGCTCTTGATTGCCTAATCTAATCAAATGATTTGAAAAGCTTTGGCTACTTGTGATTTAATATCATTATCAGGTCAAATGGACTTGTTTACTGTTGATATTCTACTTGTTTAAGAATATGTTGACTACTTGTGGTTTATAAATGTTTTAAAGATGATGGTTCTCGCTACGCGGTTACTCATAAATGTTCCGAATTGTTCCAACTCTTTTGCTCATTTATTTTCAAATCTATTTATTTGCTTCAACTCATGCTTCCGTGCCACTCGTTGCTTTGCATGTTGTAGTGTGTATTTACTCAGTTTTTACTGATAATTTCTTCAAAACTGCGTCGGCTTTTGCCATTTTAAAACCGCAGGTCATCACTCAAGGTGGGGGATGAGAACGCGTATCGAGACAAAGACGTTTAGATTAAGTTAGAGTAGATCACATAGATTATTTCAAACAAATTATATTTGTAATCTTATCTTCTCAAGATTGCTGTATTTATTAAATAAAATGTAATATTCGTAACTGTATTTCTACTTTTGGTTATCGATTGTCTCTTTAACCCTGAACCGAGATCCCGGGTTGTTACAGATCTCATCCTGCAATCGTTGCCGGTTAGTCACAGTTAGATCATCATGTACTACAATATGAACGAGATCAAAAAACTCTACCAGACGTGCTCAATATGTTGAGGACCCCTGGATAGAGCATTAAAAAATCCAAAGGCAAGGCCATAATGATGGTAAATAAAGGGAAGAGCAAGCGAGTTCCTTCTACCTCCAAAGGGAAGAGCAAGGCAATTGCAAAACCCAAGGCAGTTTCCGTAAAGTCTGTTGGTTGCGTCTCTTAGGGCGCATGCCACTATTGTATTCAGACACGCCATTGGAACATTATTTCTATTTCTTGTTTGGGTAAGAAATGTTTTTCTGTCACAATAAAGGACAAATGTTATTCCGTTTATTTTGATAGTATGCATCATTGTAATGCACTTTTGTCTAGTTGATTGTAGGTCCTTGATCTAGATGATTCCGTCTATAACATAAATACCAAGAGGATTAAAACTAATGATTTTAATCATACTTATCTATGGCACTGTCATTTAGGGCATATAAACGAGAAACACATTTTTAGACTCCATAAGGATGGATTTCTAGACTCATTTGATTATGAATTATATGAGACATGTGAATCTTGCTTATTGGGGAAAATGACTAAGTCCCTTTCACTACGAAAGGTGAAAGGACTAGTGAGCTATTGGCACGCATAAATGATGATGTATGTGGACCATTTTTCACGTTCGCCAGAGGTGATTATCCTTACTTCATTGCATTTACTGATGACTTCAATATATATGGATTTGTGTATATTATGAAGAACAAATCCAAATCATTTGAAAAGTTCAAAGAATTCAAGAATTAAGTGTTGGAATAGATGCCATAGAGGCAATCTAGTTTAGTATGAATTTATTTGTGGCTAGAAAATTCATTGTATTATTTATTGGATATTTAATATAATGAAGTCCTTAAATTTACAATTGTGTTGTTTATCTTAAATATCCCTAGTCCAGTATAATGATTAATGGGACAATAATCTATAGACTAGTATGGGGTTGGATTGATATGGAGATATCATGATCCAACACATAGGTGTGCATTAAGGGTAACGACGCACTGGATTGACCCATATCCGAGAAGGCTACATACACGTTATGTTAAGTCACAAGTGCTTCTCGTGGCGCAATGGTATTGTCATCCTTAGACTTGAAGTCGCTAGATATTCTAGTTGTGGATTATTGTGATTTTGTTAGCGTTAAACGCTACACCGTAACTGAGTAGTTATAAGGGCGTGTACCGGATACAATAAGAACAATGGTATTGTCATCTTTAGACATGAAGTCGCTAGATATTCTAGTTGTGGATTATTGTGATTTTGTTAGCGTTAAACGCTACACCGTAACTGAGTAGTTATAAGGGCGTGTACCGGATACAATAAGAAGCAAGCTTAGAAATTGTAGTGGACGTAGATATGATTTGTCCCTCCCACATAACGGGAGAAAATATCCTAGGCCACTCGAGGGATAGTGCTTATAGAATGTCTGGCCAGAATCAAATAAATCAATACGGGATATTGATGTTATTTGCACGAATAAGGCTATTCCCATGGATCGATAAACTATGGATTGGATATACGAGTGTGACTTGTATGTCTCGTGTCCAATCCGGATATAGAGACAAAGGGATGAGACAATTACTTGTACAAAGGTTGTCAAGATGACTATTCTATTAGTTGGCTAGAATGGATGTTTTGCTAGAAACCGCTCCATATTAGCAAATTGTTGCTACCAACTAGATAGAACCTATGGGGTCACACACTATATAGATTTTAACTAGATTTGGGAATTAATTAATTGGATTAATTAATTAGAAGGATCACTTTGCAAAACCTTGCAAACTTAGTAGGGACTAATTTGCAAGAAAGGGACTAAATTGAATTCTAGTAGGACTAAAATAAGTCATTTAGGTAGTTGGCAAGGATTTGTTGGACTATATAAAGGACCTTCCTTCCTTCCTTCCCAAACTTATGATTCATTAGATCTTAACTTGAGTGGGAGAGAACAAAAGGAGAGAGCAAGCAAGCAAGGAAGGAGCCGCCGCCCCTCCCTCGCCGCCGCCCGTCCCCGTCGGCCCCAACGAGGCCGAACCTCCTTGGTTTGGTCTCGTTTTGCGTGATTCTTCTTCCTCTTCCTCTTTCCGGGCTAGAACCAAGGATTGGATGATCTAGAAATCAACTCTAGGCGTGGATCAACTATAGAGAACGTGACACAATTCGCGTTTGAAGTCATCAAGGAGAACCCTAAGGTGTGTTAATTGATTTCTTCCCTTACCATCGTTATGTCTCTTGACTTGTGATCCTTTGAGGGTTTTGCATGGTCAATTATTGTTTCCGTTGAGCATCCATGAATCAAAACCCTACAACTATGATGAAACATTTTCCCCAGTCGCGATGACCTAATCCGTTCGTATCTTACTTGCTATTGCAGGTTATCAAGACTAAAAGATTTGGAAGATGGATGTCAAAACAAAATTTTTGTATGGTAACCTTCTGATAATGTGTACATGACACAGGAAGAGGGTTTTGAGGATCCAGAGCATGCAAACAAAGTTCGTAAGTTGCAGTGATCCATTTATGGGTTGAAGCTGAAGGGAGGGAAATCCATAGACTAGTTCGATTGCATGTGTGCTATACCGATTAAAATTTGTTTCAGCGAGAACGCTAGAAACCCTAGTAGGCGGAATTATGGTTCGTACCTGAGTCCAAGCTATCTGATGTAGGTATGAATCACTCCGGATCTTCTCCCGTATTCCTGAAGTTCCTCCTGGATGCAAGTGTGGGCTTCCTGCTCCCAGAATCCTTCCTGGCCTCCAGACGTATTACTCTCAGTCTCGAAACCCTATATTTCAGTGTGTATCAGTAGCATAATAATTATGAAGTCTAAGGAAACTTATATAGGCTATGGGAGGGACTTGGAGGAGAAAATACGAATCAGACTCCTAACTTTATTAGGACTTGTGGCTTCACCCAAACCTAACCATAATAAAGTCTGTAAGTTCACAGGTTTCACAAGGCTTGAAATAGCAGCTATTTCAAGGATTTGAATCAGTTTTCAAAGCCTTGAATCAAGTTTCACAGGCTTGGAATAGCAGAGCTATTTCGAGGCCTTGAAACAGGATTCAAAGCCTTGAAATTGTCTGACCTGTATGTATATTCTAAGGGGGAGTTTTTCTGAACTCTTCTGATCTGATTCTTCCTCTCTCACCCCAATGCTCTATCTATTATTATCTGATGATGAAAGACAAACGTTTTTCTCATATCTAACACCATTTAATCCATCTGTTTGACTCAGTTTTGCAGGGAAATATTATTTCCTAGTTTGCAGGATTGGTTTCCTAATCTAGATTTTGTAGGAAAGGAAACTTGTAGAGAATGTGATTCTGTGATCAATCATACACTCTGGACAGCTTCCCAATCTATTTAAAGAAAATATCAATTCAATATCTCAGAAGATTATGATCAACTATCCGTTGGAGAAGGCTGTTAAGAGAGTCAAAGTTGTTGCATACAAAACAGGAAGTTGTTGGTAAAAATCTGGGAAGATTTGCAGAGCTCTGAGCTGTATAAGTAGAGCTCATTTTGAAGCAACAAGACACAACACTCAACGGGAAAAAAGAGAGAAACATTTCAGGATTGACAAGCATTAAAGAAGCACATCATTCTCACAATCCAACTCACAGAAGATCACTGCATTCTTCACTGCAGTTTTACACTTTCAGTGTTCTTCTGACTTGTACTCCATTTGTATATCATTCATATACTACTTATTTCTCTAATTCTCAAGGATTGTTCGAAGTTAACAATAGAGAATTCTTAGTTAATCAGTTTTCTAGAGCAGGTACTAGATAGGTTCGAGAGAACCACAAGTTGTAACAGAGTAAGGCATATCTCTGTGCTTGAGATATAGGGATTATATTTTTATTAATAAGAATTGTGTTCAAAATCCTGCAAGGAGAAGATCCCTAAGGTAGAGACGTAGGTCCAAGTGGTCTGAATTCTATAAATTCTGTGTCTCTTGCATTTATAGTTTCATTTACATACTTAGTTTTTGCAGCATTCAAACTAGTCTGTTTTCATGGGTTTGAAACCCTTTTCAAGGCCTTGAAAAATACTTGTCTGTTTTCTTTCAAACTCTATTTCATTCCCAAGGCTTGAAACTGGTTTCAAGGCCTTGAACTTCATTACTCTTCACCAAAACTCTTCTCTTCTACAAGTTTTCCTAAAGTTGGCATACTCTATTCAACCCCCCCCCCTTCTAGAGTATCTGTGCTGCACTTTTATTTTCATAATACCCTTTCAATTGGTATCAGAGCCTGTATCACTGTATAGATTTAACCATCTGGTAATCATGGGTACTGCAGGTGATGGTGGTTTCTCACAGGGAAGAGCTGCTAACAAACCTCTATTTTGTGGAGATAATTTTGCTCACTGGAAAGCTCTGATGAAAAATGTTCATCATTGATCAAGACATAGAGCTATGGACCATTATTCAGAATGGACCTCACACTTTCTACACAGAGAAAGATGGGATCAAAACTCCCAAATCTGAAGACTCTCTTTCTTCATCTGAATTAGAATAATTCTGTAAGAATTACAAAGCTATTAACATATTGTATTGTGATTTGAGTATAGATGAATTCAACATGATTTCTGGCCATAAAACTGCCTAAGAGATATAGGATAAGCTTATGATGACATTTGAAGGAACCAGTCAAGCCAAGCAAACCAAGATCAACATTTATCTCAGACAATATGAGCTATTCAATATGAATGCATATGATTCAATTAGAGAAATGTTCAAAAGGTTCAGATACATAGTCAATAACCTTTATTCACTTGGAAAGCATATTTACAATGAAGAAAAGGTGAGGAAGATTATGAGAAGTCTACCAAAGGAAAAATGGGAGCCAAAAACTACTGCAATTGAGGAAGCTCAAGATCTCTCATTAATTCAACTTGATGACCTACAAGGGAAGCTTCTGACACATGAAATATCCATGAATGAAGCTGATGGATAACTACCAGAAGGTGTCAAGAACTTAGCACTCAAGGCCAAAGAGAATGAGAAAATTCAAAGCCTTGAGACTGAAGATGATGATGAAGATCCATTTGCTTTGATTTCCAAAGCCTTGAACAGAATCCTCAAGATGTAGAAAAACTTTGGAAACAAAGACTTCAACAGAGAAAGACACAGGTCATCCAGTATCAAGGACTGCAAAGGTAAGTCTTCTTCACAAAGTAAATCAAAAGTCATGAACTACTTTGAGTGTGGTGATGCAGGACACTTGATAAGAGATTTTCCACACAAGAAAAGCAAGAACATTCAGAAGAAAGACCATGACAGGAGAAAGAAAGCTATGATAGCTTCATGGAGTGACTCAGATACCTCAAGTGACTCTGAATCTGAAGAAGAACATGCCAACATATTCTTCACGGCCAAGCATGATGAAAGTTATGAAAAGAACATTTAGGTAATGATAAACTGTTTGATTTCAAAACCAAAAGAAGTTCTTTCATATTACCTCAGAACAATGCTTTTAAATGAAGAGGACTATCTGAAAGAGACTATAATTTTGAAATAAAAAGTTCATGAGCAAGCAAAAGAGAATTTACAACTGGTTTGTCTGAATCAGAATCTTGAAATCTCTCACAAGAAAACTGACAGTGATTTCAAGGCCTTGAAAACCAGTTTCAAAGCCTTGAAAACACAAGTCAGTGAAGTAGTCACTGAGAACTCTTTACTGAGTGATAGCCTTATTAATCTAGGACATCAAGTTGATGAATTAGATAAACAAAGACTACTCTTACTTAGATACTTCAAGAATCTAAATTAGTCAAAGTCAAGCTTGCGGGCTTAGAACACAAGTTGAACCTGATTCTTGGATAAAGTTCAAAGTCTGTTCACTAAACTAATACAATCCAAATTTTCCAAGAAAGAACAATACCAGATTTGTGAAAGCTAGAAACAAAACTTCTCCTAAGTGTCATTTTTGCAATAAAATTGGTCATGTTAAGATGACTTGTCCCTTTAGAAAGGAATACCCTCACATAATGAGGAACACTTTCCCATTTCAACTCAAGGGACAAGTCAGATAGATTTGTGTTCCTAAAGGGGTCAGACCACCCAACATGGTTGATCCTGAGTATGTGTCCAAATTCCACACTTGGTCTAACAACTGGGTAAGGAAGTGATTGGTGTTTGCAGGTTGTCACCAATGTCAAAGAACAGAAGTAGTTTATGGACAGTGGTTGCTCAAGTCACATGAGTGGAAAGAGATCTCTATTATCAGAATTGAAAGAGCAAGAAGGTTCAATTACTCTTGATGACAAAGGAAAATGCAACATTCTTGGTATTGGTAAAGTTGGTACAGATTCTGAAAACTCTATTTCTGATGTATATCTAGTTGATGGCTTGAAAATTAACTTGCTTAGTGTATCTCAACTTTGTGACAATGGAAATAAGGTTATCTTTGATAAAGAGAAGTGTGTGGTGCAAAATGAGAAATCATGCAATTGCATTCTCACAGACTCAAAATCAAACAATGTTTATAGTTTTCAGACTAATAAAGTTGCAGGTAAAAGCTTAAAGTGTCTCGAGGCCTTGAAAGAGGATTCAAGGCTTTAGCATAGAAAGCTAGGTCACATTAGCTTGCATACCTTGAACAAGT
The DNA here is from genome assembly GCA_023055425.1 of Linanthus parryae. NCBI lineage: Eukaryota > Viridiplantae > Streptophyta > Magnoliopsida > Ericales > Polemoniaceae > Linanthus > Linanthus parryae. The sequence continues at coordinate 23,771,157 of JALGPY010000011.1, read as the reverse complement.
TGAGCACCAAAGATCTGGTAAGACGATTACCATCTATCAAGTTCAAAGATAATGAAGTATGCAAAGCTTGTGCTCAAGGTAAGCAGACCAAAAGCTCAATCAAGCCAAGGAAATTTGTAAGTACTACTAAACCTATTGAAATGATTCATATGGATCTATGTGGTCTTATGAGAACTCCAAATCCAAAACGTAAGAGGTATATGCTAGTTATTGTAGATGACTATTCTAGATATACTTGGGTTATGTTTTTCAAAGAAAAATATGTAGCCCTCTATGGATTTTTAAAGCTTTGGAGAGAACTTCAAACCTTGAAAAACCTACCTATTGCTTCAATCAGAAGTGAACATGGTAGAGAGTTTGATCAATTAGAATTTTACTTGTTTTGTGTTAAGCATGGTATCTCTCAAACTTTCTATGCTCCTAGAACTCCTCAATAGAATGGAGTTGTTGAAAGAAAGAACACGAATCTTGAAGATATGTGAAGAACAACGCTTCCAGAAAACAAGCTGCCAAAGCACTATTGGGCAGAAGCTGTGAGTACAACAAATTACATTTTGAACAGGTGCTTGATCAGACCTATCCTGAAGAAGACCCCCTATGAACTTTTCAAAGGGAGAAAGCCAAATATTTCATACTTGAAATCCTTTGGTTGCACATGTTTTGTCCACAACATTGGTAAGGACAACTTGGGTAAGTTTGATGCAAGAAGTGATGAAGGTATCTTTCTGGGTTACTCTCTTACTAGAAAGGCTTATAGAATTTATAATAAAAGAACCAAGTTGGTTGAAGAAAGTATTCATGTTATTTTTGATGAAAGCTATGATGGTTTTTTGAGTGAAAGTTTTGCAGAATTGAATCTGAACAAGCATGAATCAGAAGAAGAAGCTAAAAAACTCACTTCGTTTCAAGAAATGTTTGAAAACAAGTCTCAAGGCTCTTGATAACAGAGATCAAAGCCTTGAAAAGGATGATCAGAAAGATATGAGTGATCAGACTGCTACTTCAAGACCAGAGAAGCAATATGGAGAGCCTGAACCCTGGTCTCCAATAAATAGATTCAAATATCTATCATCTCATCCAGCTGACAACATCATCTCTGGTCCAACCATTGGTCCACAATCAAGATCACAGTTGAAGAATCTTTGTGCTTTTAATGCTTTTATCTCTCTTGTAGAACCCAAAACTGTGAAGGAAGCATTACAAGAAGCAGACTGGATTATTGCGATGCAGAGTGAACTCAATTAGTTTGAAAGAAACAAGGTGTGGAATTTAGTTCCCCCACCAACAAACCAGTCTGTCATTGGTACCAGATGGGTGTTCAGAAACAATTGGATGAGAAAGGCAAAGTGATCAGACACAAAGAAAGGTTAGTTTCTCAAGGTTACAACCAAGAAGAAGGTATTGATTATGAGGAAAAATTTTCTCCAGTTTCCAAGTTAGAAGCAATTATAATTTTACTTGGTTTTGCATCTTACAAGAACATGAAAATATTTTAAATGGATGTGAAGTGTGCTTTTTTGAATGGTTACTTGCAAGAAAAAGTTTAGGTTGCACAACCTTTTGGTTTTGAAAGTGATAAGTTTCCCGATCATGTTTACAAACTTGACTTGCTCTTTATGGTTTGAAACAAGCTCCAAGGGCTTGGTATCAAAGGTTGTCAAAGATTTTGCTTGAAAATTATTTCAAAAGAGTATTGGTTGACAAGACCCTTTTCATAAAGACTCATGAGAAAGATTTACTTGTAGTTAAGATTTATGTTGATGATATTTTATTTGGAGCTACTAGTGATCTATTATGCAAAGATTCTCAAGTCTTATGAGCAGGGAATTTGAAATGAGCATGATGGGAGAGTTGAACTTTTTCCTTGGACTTCAAATACATCAGTTGAAGAAGGGCATCTTTCTGCATCAAAGCAAGTACACTAGGGACTTGTTGAACAAGTACAGTATGTCTCAATCTAAAGAGTATATAGGTATGATTGGATCATTACTATACCTTACTGCTAGTAGACCAGATATCATGTTGAGTGTATGCATGTCAGATATCTCAATGGTACCAAAGAATTAGGGCTTTGGTATCCAAGACACTCTAACTTCTCTTTGCATGGATTTCCAGATGCTGACTTTGCAGGGTACAAAGTTGATCGGAAAAGCACTTTGATCAGTTGGCACTCCAAGAAACAAAACTCATTTGCTTTATCAACAGCTGAAGCTGAATATATATCTACTTGAGCATGTTGCTCACAAGTATTTTGGATAGCTCAGCAGCTGAGGGATCTTGGATTTGATTTCAGAAGTATACCTATCAAATGTGATAATACCAGTGCAATATCAATTACAAAGAGTCCAGTTCAGCATTCAAGAACCAAGCATATTGATTTCAGACACCATTTCATCAGAGATCATGCTTACAAAAGGTGATATTATTCTTGATTTTGTTTCTACTAACATGCAAATTGCAGATATCTTCCCTAACCCATTTCCAGATGAAAGATTTTTAGCTCTAAGGCTGGAACTAGGGATGCTAACAAAATATGCATCGGTTTAGGGGGAGCATCAGGTAAGGAAGGTCAGTTATCATGTGTTTCAAAGATTTGAACTGATTTTTCAGACCCTTGAAAATCTTTTCAAAGCTTTGATTTTATTTGTTTCAGTATAGCAGCGTTTCAAGACCTTGAAGCTATTTTCAAAGCCTTGAAAATAAGTCTGATAACTGGTTAGTCAATAATTCTTGGATCATTCAGTATTAGGTGCTATCTTTGTAGATATTTGCTCAATATTGCCCCTACCTTTTTCAAAATTCTTTTTCAGCCAAATATAGTGTTAAATTATTTATTTCCAACAGCCTCAAAGATTTGAATCTTCTCTGATCATTACAGATCTTTTGAGATCAGAGATATTTTGCACTTTCCTTTTTTAAACTCAAACTCTTTCAGTATTTATCTTCTTCTCTTTTCCTTCGCCCTGTATCATTCCTACCTCTCTCTATTCTTCTCCCAAACCCTAATGAGCACTAGAAGAACCTCTGACATAATCAAGATGGCCGGTGGTTCAAAACCTAGTTCTGAGAAAAAGAGAAAGACATATGAGGATGAAGTTCAAACAATCAGTGGAGATTCATGTTCCAGGACTCCCAGTGCATAATCTGTTGCAGAACTTCCTCCACCAAAGAAGAAGACTAAGAAGGATGTGAAACCATCTTCAGACAGGAAGAAGTAAAAGAAAGAGAAGGCTGGTGTAGAAAAGCAACCAGAAACGTAGATCTCAAGCCCCAATAAGTTGAAGAAAAAGAAGAAGGCCTCTCGAGTCGAAAAGGGAAAAGAGAAGGTGATAGAGGAAGGACCAGAAGACAATGTGGAGAGAGCCTTGCAGATCTACTCAAAGAACACTGCTCCTGATGAATCTTGGTTCATCTCAAACACTTCTATAGGTTAGTGGTTGGATGGTTTTGCCTCTAGGCCTATTGCTTTTTGTAGCTTGATCAGTATCCCTATGTTGACTGGAATGAATCTTCATTGCATTACTATGTTAAAGAAAAGGTCTCTGTGGTTCATGCTAAACCCTCCTGAGCTAGCCTACCCAATACTTACCAGATTCTTCTATCTCAACATGAAGAAACTTAAGAACTCTCATGCAGTCTATGTCCAATTTATCCAATAAATCATCAGAAATCATACTACAGAAAGCTACCTTAGATGAGCATACCCTTGTATCCATACAGTTTTAACCTCAGAACTAACAAACGAGTCTGTAGGAAGTACATTCTTACTTTGATATCCTTTCTTAGTTGCAGCAGCAACTTGCTTAACCCTAGTCTTCTTCTCTGAGGGTTTGGTCTTTTATTTTCCTCCTTCAGTTGGTTTCTTCTGGCTTTCCTGAGTTGATTTCCCCTTTTCCTCTTCACCAGTCGTTTTTTTTTCTCCCCCTTTCTTCTTCTCTGACCTAGGTTGATCACCACCCTGTGTTTCTTGTTGTGGATCAATGCTTGAGCCTTCATCTCCCTTCTCTGTTCTGGACTTCTTTGCAGGAGGAGTATCCTCGTTCAAACTCTGAGTGTTTTCTGAATCTGAATCAGAAATCACTATCTTCTCCTTCTTATTTGCTCTCTTCTTGGATCTGCCAGAGGGCTTTCCCTGTTGCTAAATTCTGTATGATTTGCGCTCCATTTTGGGGTTTAGGCTTTTGAGAAGAGAATGTGATTGAGAGGAATTGAGACAGAGAGAGTAGATTCGTAGAGAATTGAGAGAGAATGGGAAGAAAAAAGCCCTGACTTTCAGCTTAAGTAGGTTGAAAAGGATGAGTCATAAACGGACTCTGCTATAACAACATGCAAAATAGGATCTTGAAAAATATTTTTTGGGATATTTTACAAAATTCTCTGAGTAATTTAAATATTATACAGTTATCTAAAAAGATAAGATATAATATTTTATGATCCATTTTTTTTTAAAAAAATTACAGATATTATCAAGATCTGGAGAACAATCTCAAGGCCTTGAGATTTTCTGCAGTTGGAGAAACTTCAAAGCTTTGAGCTATACTTTCAAAGATTTGAGCTATACTTTCAAGGCTTCGGAATGTATAATCTCAAGGCTTTGAGATTCCATCAAACACATATAAGTACTAATATTCCCCCCTAAACCAATGCGTCCTTGTTTAACATCCCCAATTCAAGCCTTAGAGATGAAAACCTATCATCTGGAAAGGTTTAGTGAAAATATCAGCAATCTGCATTGAAGTAGAGATAAAATTTAAAACAACATCACCTTGTTCTGCATGATCTCTAAGGAAGTGATGTCTCACATCTATGTGCTTGGTCCTTGAGTGCTGAACTGGATTCTTAGAGATTGAAATAGCACTTGTGTTGTCAAAATGAATAGGAACATTTCAGAAATTATAGCCAAGATCTCTAAGTTGCTGAGCAATCCATAACACTTGTGAACAGCAAGCACCAGCTGCAATATATTCAGCTTCTGCAGTTGATAATGCAACAGAATTTTGCTCTTTGGAATGCCAACTGATCAATGAAGATCCAAGAAATTGACAGCATCCAGAAGTACTTTTCCTGTCTACTTTATATCCTGCAAAATCAGCATTTGAATAGCCACTCAACATAAAATTATATCTTCTTGGATACCAAAGCCCTAAGTCTCTGGTTCCATTCAAATATCTAAAAATTCTTTTGACTGCAGTTAAATGACTTTCCTTAGGATCTGTTTGAAATCTAGCACACATACAAACACTGCACTGTTAGGTTTTGACGAAGGTAACGCAGCGGAATAACAAAAATTAATCCTACTCAAAGCCCACCAAGGATCACAGGAAGAGACATCATAACATGATTAAGGTCATAGAAGATGTGTACCTTTTCGATTTGTGAGATCACACGAAGAATGATGTCCTCGTCTCTACGGTTGATCCACGTCTAGAGGTGAGATCTAGATTCTTCCTTCTCCACAAGTGCTAGCTTGAACCCGGAGGAAGAGGGATGAAGATCAAAGCAAAAAATCACCAAGGCACAAGGGAGGGGGCGGCCCTCTCCTTGCCGTCGGGTAGAGGGGCGGACAGGAGGGCTAGGGTTTCGGCCCTAGCTCCTTTTGTCTTGCTCTCTCTTTTTCTCTCTCCCACTCTTTATGTGTTATGTCTAATAATAAGTCATGTAGTGGGAAGGAAGCTAGAGCCTCCTTTATATACTCCAACAACTCCTTGTTGTTTCCATAAAAGAGTTTCCTAATTCTAGATGAACTAGAATTATTCCCTTCCTTGCAAATTAGTCCTACTAAGTTTGCAAGGTGTTGCACAATGATCCTTCTATTAATTAATCCATATTAATTAATCCCAAATCTAGCTCTACTCTATTTGACGTGTGACCCCATAGGTTTCTATATAGTTGGTAGTAACTATTACTAACATGGAGCGGTGTCTAGCAACACATCCATGCCACCCAACCAATAGAAATAGTCAGTGATCCTGACAAACCTTTGTGCCCAATATGTCATATTGCATTATCCCTTTGTCTCCATATCCGGATTGGACACGAGACATAAATAGTCACACTCGTATATCCAATCCATAGTTCCTCGATCCTGGGAATATGCTTATGCTTGCAGATAACATTAATATCTATATATTAATTTATCTGAGTCTGGCCAGACATTCAATAAGCCTCATCCCTCGAGTGGCCGTGGATATTTACCCCCATTATGTGGGAGGGACAAATCCTATCTACATCACTACGATCTCTAAGCTTGCTTCCTATCACGCCCGATAGCCACCTTTATGATTACCCAGTTACGGTGTAACGTTTGATAACATCAAAGCGCAATATTTCACAACTAGAGTATCTAGTGACTTCAAGTCCAAGGATTGCAATAATATTAGCACTACGAAAAGCGATTGTGACTTCACATAATCTAATGTATCCTTTTCGCCGTGGGTCAATCCAGTATGCCATTACTCCTAATGCATACCCATATGTTAGACTTGATATCTCCATATCAATCTACCCATATACTAGTCTATATTTGATTGTCCTATTAATCAATATAATGGACTAGGGACATTTAAGATAAATAAAACAATTTATCTAAGGACTTCATTATATTAAATATCGCCATAAATAATAAATGAATATTCTAGCCAAAACATTGTTCATACTAAATCTACGATTGCCTCTAGGGCATCTATTCCAACAGTCTCCCACTTGCACTAGAGCCAATCTGGCGCATCTCGTATGCCTATAGATCTGGCGTGCCCTTCATGCTTTCGCTGCGCAAGAGGTTTCGTGAGCGGATCTGACACGTTGTCATCTGTCGGAATCTTGCATATCTTCACATCTCCTCGATCGATCATATCACGAAGAAGATGGAATCTCCTAAGTACATGCTTTGACTTTTGGTGCGATCTTGGTTCCTTTGCCTGTGCGATTGCCCCAGAGTTGTCACAGTACAACTCTATGGGATCCACTATGCTAGGGACCACACCGAGCTCAGTGATAAACTTCTTTATCCAAACTGCCTCTTTCGCTGCTTCCGCAGCAGCAATGTACTCAGCTTCTGTTGTAGAATCAGCAATTGTGCCTTGCTTGGAACTCTTCCAGCTCACAGCTCCTCCATTCAGGCAAAACACGTATCCAGACTGCGATCTGTAATCATCCTTGTCTGTTTGGAAGCTTGCGTCAGTGTAACCCTTTACACTTAGGTCTTCCATTCCTCCAAATATCAAGAATACATCCTTAGTTCTTCTCGAGTACTTTAGGATGTTCTTGACAGCAATCCAGTGACTCTCACCCAGATTGGACTGATATCTGCTCACCATACTCAACGCGTATGATACGTCTGGTCTAGTACATAGCATGGCGTACATGATGGAACCTATGGCCGAAGCATAGGGTATCCTGCTCATGCGGTCCTTCTCCATCTCGTTGGAGGGACAGTCATTATTGGAAAGAGTGACTCCATGTGACATGGGCAAGAATCCCTTCTTGGAATCTTGCATGTTGAACCTCTTCAACACCTTGTCAATATATGTACTCTGACTTAGGCCAAGCAACCTTTTAGATCTATCTCTATAGATCTTTATACCAAGTATATAGGCTGCGTCTGCTAAGTCTTTCATTGCAAAGAACTTTCCTAGCCAATCTTTAACAGATTGCAGAGTAGGAATATCATTGCCAATGATTAGTATGTCATCCACATACAAGACCAGAAATACTATAGAGCTCCCACTAACCTTCTTGTAAACACAAGGCTCATCTTCGTTCTTGATGAAGCCAAACTCTTTGACCGCGTCATCAAAACGTCGATTCCAGCTCCTAGAAGCTTGCTTTAATCCATAAATGGACCTTTGCAGCTTACAGACTTTATTGGCATTCTCTGGATCCTCAAAACCCTCTGGTTGTGTCATGTACACATCCTCAAGGAGGTTCCCATAGAGGAACGCTGTTTTGACATCCATTTGCCAAATCTCATAGTCGTAGTATGCTGCAATAGCTAGTAAGATTCGAATGGATTTAGTCATGGCGACTGGTGAAAAGGTCTCATCATAGTCAATACCATGAATCTGTCTATAACCTTTGGCCACCAATCGCCCCTTATAGGCAACTACCTTGCCATCCATGTCGGTCTTCTTCTTGAAGACCCACTTGCACCCTATGGGTCGAGCCCCTTCGGGTGGTTCCACCAAAGTCCATACTTTGTTGGTGTACATGGAATCCATTTCGGATCTCATCGCTTCTAGCCACTTCTTAGATTCTGGGCCACTCATGGCTTCTCCATAGTTTGCAGGCTCATCATCCATGAGAGGTACGTCATCGGGCTCAGTCACAAGAAGTCCATACCTCTCTGGCTCATGACGCACTCTTCCTGATCTACGGAGTTCCTGTGTTACCTGAACAGGTTCTTCCACAACTTCTTGTGGTTCCTGTTCATGTTCCATTATCGGTTCAGTGGTTTGTGGTTCATGAATTTCTTCAAGTTCTACAACCCTCCCACTTGCTTCTTTAGAGACTAGTTCTCTTTCTAGAAACACGCCGGTCCGAGCAACAAACACTTTGTTCTCGTTAGGGTTATAGAAATAATATCCTTTAGTCTCCTTAGGATATCCCACAAACTTACACTTATCCGCTTTAGGCCCGTGCTTGTCTGTTTGTAAACGCTTTACATAGACGTCGCAGCCCCAAATCTTCATAAACGATACTATGGGACGCCTCCCAGTCCATATCTCATATGGCGTCTTCATGACTGATTTGGATGGAACACGGTTAATGGTAAAAGCTGCCGTCATTAGAGCATGTCCCCAAAAGGATATCGGAAGATCTGTTTGAGACATCATAGATCGCACCATATCTAATAGAGTGCGATTCCTCCTCTCAGATACACCATTCCATTGTGGTGTTCCGGGTGGAGTGAGCTGGGATACTATCCCACACTCTCTAAGATACTCATCAAACTCTTGGCTTAAGTATTCTCCTCCACGATCTGATCGTAGAGCTTTTATACTCTTGCCAAGTTGCTTCTCCACTTCACTCTTGAATTCCTTGAACAATTCAAAGGATTCGGATTTGGCCTTCATAAGGTATACAAATCCATATCTACTGAAATCATCAGTAAATGTGATGAAGTACGTATAACCACCTCTGGCAGGTGTGGGGAATGGTCCGCATACATCAGTATGTATGAGTGCCAATAACTCACTAGTCCGCTCTCTTTTCTTATTGAAAGGGGACTTTGTAATTTTTTCCAATAAACAAGATTCACATGTCTCATATGATTCCAAATCAAATGAGTCTAGAAGTCCATCCTTATGGAGTCTAGATATGCGTTTCTCATTTATATGGCCTAAACGACAGTGCCATAGATATGTAGGATTTAAACCATTAGTTTTAATCCTTTTAGTATTTATGTTATAGATTGGATTATTTAGATCAAGGATATACAATCCATTAGACAAATGCGCACTACAATAGTGCATATTATCAAAATAAATGGAGCAACACTTGTCCTTTATTGAAATAGAAAAACCTTTCTCGTCCAAACAAGAAACGGAAATAATGTTTCTGCTCATAGCAGGCACATAAAAGCAATTGTCTAATTCTAAAATAAGTCCAGAAGGCAAAGATAGCTCATAAACGCCTACAGCTAATGCAGCAACCTTTGCTCCATTCCCGACGCGCAAGTCTATCTCCCCTTTTCGCAATCTTCTACTTCTTTTCAAATCCTGCACATTACGACAAATGTGAGAACCACATCCGGTATCTAATACCCAGGATGATGAAATAGAGAGATTGACGTCTATAACATAAATACCTGGTGGTGGTGGAATCACTATTCCAAGCTTCTTATCCTCCAGATATTTAGGGCAATTCCTCCTCCAGTGACCCGGCTGGCTGCAGTAGTGACATTGACCTTTAGCCACGCCTCCACTAGGCTTTAGGGCATCCTTGGATTTTGCAACTGACTTTCCCTTCTTCTTGTGTACCATCATTATGGCCTTGACCTTGCCTTTATTGATGCTTTACTCAGCTGTCTTTAGCATGTTCAATAGGTCTGGCAAAGACTTGTTGATCTCATTCATATTATAGTTCCTAATGAACTAATTATAACTGTCAGGAAACGATTGCAAGACGAGACCAGTCGCCAAGTCTTGGCCGAGTGGGAACCCCAGTCTCTCAAGGTTCTCAATGTACCCGATCATTCGGAGTACATGAGGGCCTACTGGATTCCCCTCTGCAAGACTGCTTTTGAACAATGCTTTAGACACCTCATAGCGCTCATGCCTTGCCTGTTCCTGAAACAATTGTTTCAAGTGTCTGATCATATCATAGGCTTCCATGTTCTCGTGTTGCTTCTGAAGCTCACTAGTCATGGTGCAAAGCATGAGGCAAGTCACGTCATTAGAATCATCAATATGTTTCTGACGTGCCCTTACTTCCGCTAATAGAGACTCATCTTGTGGTGGGTCTGGAATTGGAGTGTCCAAGACGTACAGCTTCTTTTCTTGCTTGAGGACAATCCTCAAGTTTCTGTACCAGTCAAGGAAATTTGTTCCAGACAATTTATCCTTCTCAATGACAGATCGTAGGGATGAACTCGATGCGTTGTTGTTTGCCATTTGGAATTCTACAAAACGAGAAATATGCAATTTTAGTATTTTGAACAATTTGACTATATTTAACATTGGCTAGATCATTAAATATAGCTCCCACCATTTTTCTCGGATTAATAGCCCTCACTATTAAAGCGGAAAATATCTTTATACTTTCTAGTGGGTCCAAGATCCCTTTTTCACTTCTTCTTGAGCTTGCTTTGGCAAGTCACCCAAGAATTGGTTATTTAGGTAGGAACCATTCCAATTGCATCCCATGCAACTCTTGGTCCAATTAGGTGAATAAATTCCTTTTATTCTTTATCCAATTGGATAAATCCTAATTGTCATGCCTCTAAGCTCATCAATCCAATTGACTCTTGCCTAGTTGCGTCCAACCTCTTGCTTTCAACATACACGCATTACTAGCTTGCGTCGTCCGCAACACATCATGAAAAATTAAAATCTCCTTGCTTTGGCAAGCCCGAATTTTAATAGGCCATGATCATGAAGGGTGTTTTGGCAAGAGAAGGCAAAACGCAATATTTAATTGAGGGATTTCTTTTAATTTGTTTGGTTGATCATTATCAACATGGTCTACTTATTTGGATTGGGCCATCCACAATAAAAGACCAACCTTGTTTATTATTATCTTGTTAACGTTTTGCTAGTATCGCCATACTCACAAAAATAAATAACAAGACATAAATAATAAACATCCACAAAAGAAAAAAAACGTGGTATGGATATGGCCCCTAGACTAATGATATTATCAAGCCAATGATAATATCTAATTTCCCTAAAGTGCCGAGCTCATCTCCATGTGCTCCACCATAGCTGCGTGCCTAGGGATGTCTTTTGGCTCCTTTGGTTCTCCGGTCTTCTTCTCCATGTTCTTGGCTATCATCTAAATATTTATAATTCTAGCCTAACATCTAGAATAAATAAATAAATAACAAAAGGCCTCACATGTCGAGGAGAAAAAGAACGACTCGCAGGCCGTAAAACTTAATTAATTATTACATTAATTTGATCAGCTCGCAGGCCGTAAACCAAACCACAAAACAATAAACATCCACAATCCTAGGCCATATCCATCCACCATGCAATAAAGCACATAATACAGTTAAAACCAATTTTTAATGCGCTTGTTTAATTTTAATGAAATTGGGTAACTAGGGTTTCACAACGGTCCAAAGGGTCCAAGCCAACAAGTGGCCCGAACCCTAGGACCGCCGCACGCCTAAGGGGGCCGCGGCCTTGCTTGGCGCGCAAGGGAGGGGCGGGCGGCTAGGGTTTCGGCCCTAGTCCCCTTCCTCCTTCCTTGTTGCCCAAGCAAGGTTGTTTCCATATGGAATTGTTTCCATAATTGAAAACCCCTTTTCAATCATGTGCCCATGAACCCTAATTTTTAAAGAACCCAATTATTCACATCCTATGTGATTAAACTCACCAATTCTAACACCCAATGTTAAATTGGGTCTTGTTTTATTGAATCAAATTCAATATTGCATCTACTATGCCAATTTTTCAGTTTTCGCGTAATAAACAATAATACGGTGTATGAACTGAAATCGTAAACACATAATATCATGTTATGCTCTACGACCTGTGGCTCTGATACCACTGTTGGGTTTTGACGTAGGTAACGCAGCGGAATAACAAAAATTAATCCTACTCAAAGCCCACCAAGGATCACAGGAAGAGACATCATAACATGATTAAGGTCATAGAAGATGTGTACCTTTTCGATTTGTGAGATCACACGAAGAATGATGTCCTCGTCTCTACGGCTGATCCACGTCTAGAGGTGAGATCTAGATTCTTCCTTCTCCACAAGTGCTAGCTTGAACCCGGAGGAAGAGGGATGAAGATCAAAGCAACAAATCACCAAGGCACAAGGGAGGGGGCGGCCCTCTCCTTGCCGTCGGGTAGAGGGGCGGACGGGAGGGCTAGGGTTTCGGCCCTAGCTCCTTTTGTCTTGCTCTCTCTTTTTCTCTCTCCAACTCTTTATGTGTTATGTCTAATAATAAGTCATGTAGTGGGAAGGAAGCTAAAGCCTCCTTTATATACTCCAACAACTCCTTGTTGTTTCCATAAAACAGTTTCCTAATTCTAGATGAACTAGAATTATTCCCTTCCTTGCAAATTAGTCCTACTAAGTTTGCAAGGTGTTGCACAATGATCCTTCTATTAATTAATCCATATTAATTAATCCCAAATTTAGCTCTACTCTATTTGACGTGTGACCCCATAGGTTTCTATATAGTTGGTAGTAACTATTACTAACATGGAGCGGTGTCTAGCAACACATCCATGCCACCCAACCAATAGAAATAGTCAGTGATCCTGACAAACCTTTGTGCCCAATATGTCATATTGCATTATCCCTTTGTCTCCATATCCGGATTGGACACGAGACATAAATAGTCACACTCGTATATCCAATCCATAGTTCCTCGATCCTGGGAATATGCTTATGCTTGCAGATAACATTAATATCTATATATTAATTTATCTGAGTCTGGCCAGACATTCAATAAGACTCATCCCTCGAGTGGCCGTGGATATTTACCCCCATTATGTGGGAGGGACAAATCCTATCTACATCACTACGATCTCTAAGCTTGCTTCCTATCACGCCCGATAGCCACCTTTATGATTACCCAGTTACGGTGTAACGTTTGATAACATCAAAGCGCAATATTTCACAACTAGAGTATCTAGTGACTTCAAGTCCAAGGATTGCAATAATATTAGCACTACGAAAAGCGATTGTGACTTCACATAATCTAATGTATCCCTTTCGTCGTGGGTCAATTCAGTATGCCATTACTCCTAATGCATACCCATATGTTAGACTTGATATCTCCATATCAATCTACCCATATACTAGTCTATATTTGATTGTCCTATTAATCAATATAATGGACTAGGGACATTTAAGATAAATAACACAATTTATCTAAGGACTTCATTATATTAAATATCGCCATAAATAATAAATGAATATTCTAGCCAAAACATTGTTCATACTAAATCTACGATTGCCTCTAGGGCATCTATTCCAACATGCACATAGTATCAGGTCTACTAGCAGTTAAATACAATAGTGATCCAATCATACCTCTGTATTCTTTTTGATTCACACTCTTACCATTTGAATATTTGTCTAAAGAGAGTGATGAACTCATAGGGGTCTTAAGCACCTTGGACTGTGACATATTGTACTTATTCAATAAGTCCTTGGTATATTTTGCTTGATGCACAAAAATTCATTTCTTCATTTGTAAGATATGAAGTCTAAGAAAGAAATTCAGTTCACCCATTAGGCTCATCTCAAACTCCCTGCATCAGACTAGAAAACTCTTTTGAAAGAGCAACATTAGAAGCACCAAATAAAATATCATCTATATAAATCTGAACTACTAACATATCACTTTCATGGTGTTTAATGAAAAGAGTTTTGTCAACTAAGCCTCTTTTGAAATTGTTTTCAAGTAGAAGTTTTGAAAGTCTGTCATACCAAGCCCTTGGAGCTTGTTTTAAACCATAAAGAGCTGTATCCAGTTTATAAACATGATCAGGAAAATTTTCATCTTCAAAACCAGGAGGTTGTGCCACTACAACAAATATGACCTTTGTTGACAGTTTTTTTGTCGACAGACGGTTTTATGTAGCTAGTTGCACGATTAATCGACAATATTTGTGTTTGTCGATCCATATGATATTCTTTGTCGACCTTTTAGTTTTTGTTGTATTCTATCCAATAATTTGGTCAATATATTGTGAGTATTTATTTAATTTTGACATCTACTTATATAGTGAAATATCTAATAGTCAACTCCTGCCAATAAAAATTGGAGGGTAAATAATTGTGTTTCCCGCACTCCCAAATTGTAAGGAGGGAATAAAAAATTAATTCCCACCCACAAACACACGTTTTACGAGACTCTCACACTCTCTCTCATTCATCAGAGACTCTCTCACATTCATACGACTCTCTCAATTCCCTCAACCGGCGATCCTCTCAATCGATCGATCAATCGATTTCTCTCAATAGATTTCTCTCAATTAATCGATCGATTCCTTCAATTCCTTCAACCTTGAATTTCTTCGATCAATTTCAGGTATGGGAGTCTCTGGAATCTCCTCTTTCAATTTCTTGTAGACGTATCTGATGATTATGATGTCATTGACGCCATCAATAGTGGATTTCGAGGAAGAAACAGCTCTCGGCAAATCTTTCGGTAATCCCTCTCCTTCTTCGATCCTAAAACACCATTTATATGTGTACGACCGACTCTTGAAACCCTAGGGTTTCTTCTTTCGTCGATTTTTTTGATCTCTCTGTTCAGGTACGCTTTTTTTAGTAAAAAAAAAAACGAAATCCTTTTTTGAATTTTGGGATTCATGATTGGGTCTTGTGGTTTGTGATCTGCTTTCTTCACAATTGAATTGATCGGGTTCGTGTAAAGGAGTGACTTTTTTTATTGTTTGACTTTGAGTGAAATCTCTCTCTCTCTTTGGTTATCCCTGAAACAAAGTGGGTACAACTTACCCACTACGTGGCCCTAGGGAAGAAGAGACTCTATTACTCTCCTCTCTCTTTGATTTTAAATTGAAAACTAGAAGGGGTGAAGAAGAGACTCTTCGCTCTACCGTCTCTCTCTCTCTCTTTTCAATGGACTCCGGCGTTTTCACCCACACAATCTCTCCAGCGTTTTCACACAGGTAATCTTCCACTCTCTCTCGCTCTCCAACAGCAGATCAACACCCCAATTATGGATCTTCAACTTACAATTGCGTAAATTTGTTGTATCAGATCTCTTACAGGCATCAAATCTGCTATGCCGTAGCTATAGCTCACGGACTCGCCTGAATCGTCTCCTCTCTTCCTCACACGCAGACCAACAAATAAGGTTAGATCTTCGTATTTTACCCTCAGTTTCAGCCTAAGGTCTTTGCTGGTGAATTTGTTCGTTTTGCCAATAAGTTTATTCATGACAAAGGACTAACTAATGTGCCACTGAATAACTTGGATGTATGTTTCAAATTTGTGCCCCTGAATTCGTTCGTCGATTACGTTTCTTTAATTTCAGGATACAAATCATATTTTTTTCTTTCTTAATTTCCCTGTTATGAAGAGCTTATCTGTGATTTGGGACTTCTCCTCACAAGTTAGAGACTTTTCTGAAGGTAATTAAAATTCGTGGTACTGGGATGTTATGTAGGGACTTTATAAGATGATACCATTATAATTGTCTTTATCTTCATACCTTATGTCAGGCTAACATTCGTTTGTCTTCGTGTTTTCAATAAAAAAACTAGGGTACCGATATTGTATATACTTCGAGGTTGTCATATGCTTCAAATGAAAATTGTTTGTTGTTATTTGCTTAATCATCAGATCAATCAAATTTGGTTAGGAACAAATCTCCAAAATTGTTAGCCTTCAAATTTCATCAATCTAGATGAAAGTGGCTAGGTTCCATTACCTATTAGCAGATTTTTTTTTGTGTGTAGGCATGTTGCATTATCACAGGATATCTTCAAATTATAGCTCTGGCGGCCTACGAATTAGAAGACGTATATTTCTCCTTGGCTGCCTATGCAATTGACCCTCACCGCGTATAATGTTTGGAAGTTGACGGTTGCTCTAATTACTCTTATCTTGGCCGCTTTGATTCAGATGGTCGTGGATCCATCAGTTAGAATGCAACATGTAAATACCAATATTTCTGTAGTCATCACCTAAAAGTATGAAGATCTTTGATAATGAAATGTGAGGGATTTACTTTGAAAAGGTTGTTTTTTCTTTGGAAACTGAAACCTCACATTTTATTTATCTCATGATAAGGGTCAGTATAATGGGGAATGTAAGTGACAGTGATTAATTGCTCAAATGATGTGTGGTCATTGTTTAAAGAGTATTTGACTTTTTTTTTTCTATTTTTTTTATTTGTAAAACTGTGTATGAAAGCAAATAATAGCACATACATCTGAATGCTCAATTTTGTTTATATTGTTATCTCAGTTGTTTGTTTTGAACTCAGCCTGTTATTCCCTTGCGATGCAGAGAGATTTTGTCACTGAAACTGCAACAACATTTTCCATGCCACGAGGTAATTGATTTGCGTACACTTTCTGAGTACATGGAGGCTGAGAGATGAACAGCGCAATACTGGCCCCAATGAGAAAAAAATGGTGAAATGCGTTTTATTTTTTTCTCCCATTGTGTGTCTATTTATATGTTCTATTTGCGTTTTTCGTTTCTGCATTCCTGGTGCAGTTGTCTAATACTGTGCTTAGACGCCTCGCTGCAGGTGTGTTGTTCTGCTTGTTTCTTGGTAACCAGCTGGTCTGTATACGATCTTTGGAAGGCCGCAGGGGAGCAACTGGAAAAACATCAGAGCGATTGGGCATATTCGAAGCCCGTGATTGTTTTGGATATGGGATGGCACCAAAGACGGTCCTTGTCGGTGGAGGGAACCTTCAATTCGCCTATACCACGGAATAGAAGTGAGACCAGTTCAAGGTAGGCATCTACATACATTGTCTATTGTATCCATTCATAAACTGGTAATTTGTATCATTTGTTTGATTTTTTGTGTCCCTAGATACCTGGAATATGCAAGTACAGTGTTCTCATTTGTTTGAAGGATAGTTGGATTTACCGGGTATCTGTTGGTGGAACAGCAATGGAAAGGGAGTCGACACTACTTCACTGGTTTGTGCTATGAATTCCTTTTACGCCAAGGTAATAAACCACTCCCAAAATTGGGTACTATTGATTGCTAATACTTCTTCATGTTTTCAATGTGTATTGTAAATTGTAATACCCAACTTAGCCTGAGGGTTTGGTTCAATATATCTAACCTAGCTTCACATTCAACATTATTGGTATGTGCCTTTTGTGGGTGTTGCTGATTGTGGTTTGTTGCTGTTTTATGTTTCCAGTTTGACAATGGTGAATACAACTACAACCACCGGTATTGAAAGACAGAAACCAAATTAGGTTTTTGATTTGCTGCTTTGAATCATAATTTGCTGCCCTGTAGAATGGTAGGTTCTTGAAACCTTGGTGATATTGTAAATCCTATGAGAATATACTACTAATTGACTCTCTTTAATTGACAAGTGATACTCATAATAGAAATTTCATTGACAAGTGACGCTCGTCTGCTAGTATATATCTGACTCTCTCTGTGAATTATCATTATCATGATAATGATATGTAGCCAAAAAAGTTACACGTACTGGTAGTCAAATATGACATTTGGTTGGATGTTGAGGGAGCCCGTCTTCTTCTTCTGAAACTTTCCCCAAATGTTTTGGATTCCCCTTCTCTACAACCGCCAAAATAAAACAGAAAAAGTGTTGGGTGAGTTAGAGTAACTGGGTAGATTGGATGTACTAGTAGTTTCACTGTATTGACTGCTTTCACATACTATGCTTGTTGTTTTTACTTTATTTTATTTTATTTGTTGGTATTTTAATTTATTTCATTTTTTGCAGGTTTTAGCGTCGCTTGCATTGCACAGGTTCAGGGCATCGAAGGACCCACTGGCCGGTGATTCTGGACATGCAGTTCATATAACACGTCGTAGATGTTTTAATTCTCGGCACGTGATACTTTGTGAACTTTTTGAACTTTGAAACACAAGCTAGCTAATTGTTTTGTAAATTAACTTAATAGTACTGTTTTGATTTTTACGACTGTTGAATTAGAGTGACCGTACTGGACGGTCACTAAGGATGCAAACTTGTTAAAAAATCCCGCTGTTGAAGGGTTGTTCTTGGATTTCAGCACAGTTGTGCATATATATGTTTGAGTATGTTTATATTTTGGTGCATATATGGTTGATCTTGACTATCAGATCTTCATAATGTAAAAATCTCCATTATTTTTTTTTTTTATTTCGTCGTGATAATGGCGACAAACATGTGTGTCGCCAGGAAGATGTAAAAGTGAGAAACATGTCTACTGGTGACAAAGATAATTTGTCACTTATCTACATAAACTACCAAATTTACTTGTCGGTAGTTTTACTAGCGACAGAAAAGGTTTGTTGTTAGATTTAAATTGTTGACAACACTGATGTCGCCTTTTTTTTCTGACGATGTAATTGAGGATTGTCGGCTTTAATACTAACGAACGAGTTGTAGTGACCATTTTCCGTCAAAAAATTATTTGTCGATAGAATTTCTACCGACATATTTGGTCTTTTTAGCGACAATTTTTGCTGTCAACGGAGGCAGAATTTGTTGTAGTGTGCTACAAAAACATCTTCTGTAAATATCCATTCAGAAAAGCACATTTAACATCCATTTGATAAAGCTTTATGTGATTGTGAGATGCAAATTAAAGAAGTATTCTAATAGCTTCTAACCTGGCAACAGGAGCCAAAGTCTCCTCATAATCTATACCTTCTTACTGATTATATCCTTGAGCTACCAGTCTGGCTTTATTTCTTACCACTTTGCCATTCTCATCAAGCTTGTTTCGGAATACCCATATGGTTCCAATAACTGATTTCTCTTTAGGTCTGGGGACCAGATTCCAAACCTTGTTCCTTTAAAACTCATTCAGCTCACTCTGCATTGCAATGATCCATTCTGCATCTTCTAGTGCTTCCTTGGTATTCTTAGGCTCAATCAAATATACAAGTGCACTAAAAGCACACAAGTTCTTTAACTGTCCTCTTGTCTGCGTTCCAGTTGATGGATCTGATATAATGTTATGAGCTGGATGGTCTGCAAGGTACTTAAACTTCTTTCTTGGTACCCAGGAGTATTCTCCTTCAAGGCTTTGAGTCCTTGACACAGTAGAGGGAGCATCATAGAAAGTTTCAGCTTCTGTCTCAAAGCTTTGAGATTTTGGTTCAGCAGGAGGTTCAAGGCCTTGAGATTCTGCTCATTGATTCTGCACATTAGTTTTGCCTTTGTCTTCTTTCACAGCATCATCATCTGATTCTTGCTTGTTCAAATCTAGATCTGCAAAACTTTCACTCAGAGAATCCTTAGTACTTTCATCAAAAATTACATGAATGCTCTATTCCACAATCTTGGTTTTTCTATTATAGACTCTATATGCTTTGCTAGTTTGAGAATATCCAAGAAATACACCTTCATCACTTCTAGCATCAAACTTACCAAGATTGTCTCTACCATTATTATGCACAAAACAGATACAACCAAAAGGTTTGAAATAAGAAACAGTAGGCTTTCTACCTTTAAACTGTTCATAGGGGGTCTTTTTCAAAATAGGTCTAATAAAGCATCTATTCAGCACATAATTGGCAGTGTTAACAGCTTCTGCCCATAAAAACTTTGGCAAATTACTTTCAAGAAGCATGGTTCTTGACATATCCTCAAGTGTCCTATTCTTTCTTTCAACTACTCCATTTTTCTGTGGAGTTCTAGGTGCATAAAAGTTGTGTGAAATGCCATGCTTTGCACAAAACAAATCAAAGTCAAGTTGATCAAACTCCCTACCATGATCACTTCTAATGGATGCAACATGTAAATTTTTCAAAGTTTGAAGCTCTTTTCACAAACTAGAAAATTCAGATAAGGCTTCAGTTTTATCTCTAATAAACACCACCCAAGTAAATCTAGAATAATCATCAATTATAACAAGCATATACCTTTTACCTTTTGGGGTTTGAACTCTCATAGGACCACACAAGTCCATATGAAGAAATTCTAAGGGTCAAGAAGTACTTACAAAGTATTTTGGCTTGAATGAGCTTCAGGTTTGTTTACCTTGTACACATGCCTTGCAAACCTCATCATCTTAGAAAGGGGATGCGCTCAAGCATGAAAAGAAAGCTCTTCTGTGATGGTAAACCTCTTACCAAGTCTTTTGAGATGAGTTTATTCAAGGTATGTATACTAATATGCCCAAGCTTTGTGTGTCAAAGCATTGAATCTTCCTTCAAGGCCTTGAGGCATTTTAGCTTGTCACCTGCAACACTATTAGTATTCATAGCATATAGATATATGATCTAGGAGCAGTGAGTATGCAATCACCAGATTTCTCATCTTGCACCACAGATTTCTCCTTGTCAAATATAGTTTTATAACCATTATCACATAACTGAGAGATACTAAGAAAATTATACTTAAGTCCATCTACCAGATAAACATCATATATAGAATTTGTAGAACCATTACCAATACTACCTATACCAATGATATTGCATTTTGATTTTTCACCAAGTGTGATTGTTCCTCCAGATTTTCTGTAAGTTCAGTGAAGAGAGACTTCTTTCCACTCATATGTCTGGAACATCCACTGTCTAATATCCATTTATGATCTTTCAAGGCCTTGGTGTCCTGCAAAAACAAATCATTGCCTCAACAGGCTGTTAGACCAAGTGCAGAACTTTGAGTCATACTCATAATCAACCATATTTGGTGGCCTAATTCCTTTTGAAACCCAAATCTGCCTAACCTGTCCCTTAAGCTGATAAGGATAAGTATTCCTCATAATATGAGGTTCTAATCTACTGAAGGGACAAGTTAATCTGACATGACCAATTTTGCCACAGTAATGACATTTTGGAGAATGTCTTCTACCAAATTTGACAAAAGTAGTTTGGCCTTTCTTTAAAAAATTTGGATTATAGCCAATCCCACTTTTATGCATTGATTTCAGACTTCCTCCAAGAATGATATTCAGATTATGTTTTGAGCCTGTAAACCTAGCTAGGACCTTCTTGGGCTCTTGAAGTTTCTCAGTCAAAGAACAGATCTGTTGTTCTAAATTCTCAGAATGAGTCTTTAGATCAGCATATCTTTCAGTCAAAAGAGTGTTTTGATCAACAACCTCTTTTATCTGTGCCTTCAAAGCTTTGAACCTGTTGTCCAAGGCCTTGAAGTCCTTTTCCAGCTTTGTCTTAGAAACTTCAACAGTTTTGTTTGAAAAACTAGGTCCAGGTTTTCTTTTACCTGCTCATGAATCTTAATCTTTAAAGCAGAAATCTCATTTCTATAACTTTCCTCATTTAAAAACATACTTTTGAGAATTTCAGGAAGTACATCAGAAGGACTAGCAAGTAATTGTTTTACCAAATCTTCAATATGTCTGTCTGATGAATTTTCTCATCATGCTTTGCCATGAAGCATAGGTTTGCTTGCTCTTCTTTTGTGTCTGAGTCACTTGATGAATCAGAATCACTCCAAGAAGCCATCATGGCTTTCTTCCTTTTGTTGTCACAGACTTTCTTCTGAAAGTTTCTGTTCTTCTTCTTTGTGTACAGTCCCTTACTAAATGATCTGCATTACCACACTCAAAACCATTCATTACTTTAGTTTTATGTGACTGTGATGAAGGTTTACCTTTGTAGTCCTTGCTGCCTGAGGTTCTTGATCTCTCTCTGTTGTAATCCATGTTACCAAAGTTTCTTTTCTTTTTGAGAATCCTGGCCAAGGCCTTGGAGATCAATGCTAAAGCCTCTTCATCATCAGGCTCATCCTCAGTCTCAAGGCTTTGAGACTTTTCACTGTCTTTTGCCTTAAGTGCTAGGTTCCTGATGTTTTCACTCAAATCACCTTCAACATCCTTCATATACATTTCATGAGTGAGCAGCTTTCCTTGTAGATCATCTAGCTGAAAAAGACTCAAGTCCTGAGCTTCCTCAATGGCTGTTGTATTTGGCTCCCACTTGGCTTTTGGAAAGATTCTCAGAATCTTTCTGACCTTCTCTTCATTTGAGAACTTCTTTCCCAATGACTCCAGATTGTTCACCACATCGGTGAATCTTTTAAACATCTCCTTGATGGTCTCATCTGATTTCATCTTGAACAACACATATTGCCTCAGAAGTATGTTGATTTTGGTCTGCTTAACCTGGCTAGTTCCTTCATATGTAACCACCAGTTTATCCCATACTTCTTTGGCACACTTGCAATTTGACACTCTGTTGAACTCATCTGCATTAAGAGCACAGTATAACAGATTCATAGCCTTGTAATTTTGATACCTTTTCCAGTTTAGTAACTGAAAGATTTTCCTCAGACTTGATACATCTGACTCCATCAATTGTAGTGTAGTACTCATGAGGTCCATTCTGAACTATTTACCATAGTTCCATGTCTTCATCTATGATGAACATCTTCATCAATGCCTTCCAGTGCATGAAGTTATCACCACAGAACAATAGAGGTCAGTTGGCTGCCCTTCCTTGTGAGAATCCACCATCTCCTACATTACTCATATCACCAGATTGTTAGATCTAAAACAGTGATACATGCTCTGATACAAATTGAAAGTGTGTAGTGTAGACTAAATACATGACATAAATACTCTAGAGGGGGGGGGGGTTGAATAGAGTATGAAAACTTTTTGCAAAATTCAAAGTTTAACAGAATGACTTTGTGTGAAACTCAAATCTCAAGGCCTTGAGATTTTAGTAAACTGTCTGAAACAATCAAAGCCAAAATAGAAATCTTCAAGGCCTTGAACTGTAAACAATTCTAAATAGCTTTTGAACCCTAAATTGATTTGAGTTGTGTGCAGCAGATAATAATCAAACTGTAAAGTAAAGAACACAAAGCAATTTACAGAGTGCAGTCCTAATGTACCTAATCTCTGCCTGAGGGATCTAATCCCACCAGAATTGGGCAAACACTTCTTATTACTCACACAGAAACAGCCCTAGATCTTCAAGCCTAAGTGATTTCCCTTACACCTATACAACTTGTGGTTCCAAACCTATCTAGTTCCAACTAATAACTGTTGAGCTAACAAGAACTTCTTGTTGTTCACTTGAACAACCAACCATTAGGTTAAGTGAGATTTAAGATAATCTAAAGATACACAGATTAAAGTACGAGTGAAGAACACAGTAAAAATATGAGCTGTTGAAGCCTGGATGTGTTCTTCTGGAAAGCTGGAATGATTTGATCTTCTGGAATCTGGATTGAAGCTTGAATGATTATGTGTATGAATGAATGATCTCCCACGAATTTTTCACACCTCTCTGAGTATTATGCAAGCCTCTCTCTATTCAAAATTCAAACCAGTCTCTTTTATCCACAGCTGCAACTGATTGAGAGATTTTAGGATCTCAGTTCCTACAAATCCTTTTTCTATTTTCAACTGAATTTCAAACAGCTCTAAGTGGATATCCGTTGGAGTTTGTTGAGATTGCTCCTGCACGTTTAACAACCCTGCAACAGCATTGAAACACAGCAACAACAAAATCAAGAAAGATAGCAGTGCTATGACTATTTGGTTATCCAGTTTCTGATAAAACTGTTTGACGTAATAGAACAATAACCTGTATAACTTCTAATACTTATGAATCATGAAAAACAAGTTTAATACACTTAGAAGTGAGTAAATAATCAAAATGCTAAGAATCACAATCTGCAAGAAAGAATCAAATTAGTTCTGTAAAAAAAACTGTCAGCAGCTCAAGGCACATCTCAAGGCCTTGAAGCTCTGAACCTTCTTCACAGATATTCAAAGTTAAACCAAAATAACTTTGATTCTTCCTATTCTGATCATCTGCAATTGTGTTAGATATATAAATAGTGTAATCCAAAAGTATATGCACTAAACCACTGATCTGTATAATCATATATCCAATCTGCAACACAAAACTGTTAGAACATATAGCAGAATAGAATAACTCTCAAGGCTTTGAAGTTCTGTCAATATCTCAAGGCCTTGGAGTAACTGAGATGCTTTGCTTCTTATGTCTTATTCTTTGTCTTTCATCACTCAAAACAATTACCAACCAAAACACATTCAAGGGTCTTTGACTCAACATTGAAGAGAGCATGTATCGAAACCAGATGTTGGTTATTTAATGTAGGTTTTTGATGCAAGTTACGCAGCAGAAATACAAAAAAAAATCTACTCAAAACCCCCCAATGAATCGCAGATGAAGCATTCATAACATGATAAAGGAGATAAGGTTACCTTGTTAATATGACTGATCACTACATAGAATTGATGTCCACGTCTCTACAGATATCCACACTGTGGGATGAGCAACTGGATCTTCCTCTACTGTTTGTGCTAGCAGTGTAGGGAAGGAAGAAATCAAGATCTTGATCCAATCAAGCAATGCACGCAACAATGGAGGAGGGAGCGGGGGGAGCCGTGCCTCTTGTGGCGTCGGGTATAGGGGATTCAGCCCTCTCTCTCTTCTCCTTCTCTTTATCTAATTTTTTCATCTAATGAATAATTAGGTCAAGACTAGTCTTTTATAATGAATAACTCTTTATTAATTACAAAATTGCTTCACTACTAATCCGATCCATACTTGGATTAGTCCAATTTGCTATTTACTCTAACTAAATATGCAAATTGTTGCACTTTGATCCACGATTCTTTTATATTTTAATTAGTCAAACTAATTAACATCTGCATCAAGTCTAATCCTTTGGTTTGTGACCCTGCAGATTCCTATTACATTGGCAGTAAGAAATACAAACATTGAGCGGTGTCTAGCAACACATCAATGCTACCTAGCAATATGTATAGTCAATGATCTGACAAATCTCTGTGCAAAAGGTTACCATGCTGTATCGTCCCTTTGTCTCAATATTCGGATTCGACACGAGACAAAGATGTCACACTCGTATATGCAATTCATAGTTTCTCGATCTTGGGAATAGACTTATCTGAACATATAACATCAATATCGTATATTGATTTACCTGAGCCTAGTCAGGCATTTATAAGTACTACTCATCCAGTGGCCATGGATACATACTCCCGTTATGTGGGAGGGACAAACAATCTCTACATCACTACCATTTCTCAGATTTTGTTATATCATGTCCGATTATCGCCTTTATAGTTAACCAGTTATGGTGAAACGTTTGACAGTACAAAATATGATAATTCACAACTAGTGTATCTAGTGACTTCATGTCAAAAGGCCACAACACCATCGTCACTACTCTAAGCACTTGTGACATACCCATAACTTCTATGTAGCCTTCTCGTGGCGGGTGAATCCAGTATGCCTAATTCATGTGTTAGAATTGCTATCTCCCAATCAATCTACCCACATACCAGTCTCTACGCATAGTTTTCCCTCAAGTGTTGGGTTGGATTGCCCGCATTTTAGCAAACTAACCAACATCTCAAAATCCAGTAAATTAATTGCATTTTGTGCTTTTTCAAATATACCACAGAATTGAAACCGTAAAATAACTCAAAATGCTATATGTTTTAATATTGTTATGTATTATTATCTTGTTCAGGTTTATACAGTTTTTGGCAACTGCACAATATCGTGACCGTTTTGGCGCACCGCGCAAATGTCAAGGCTGAGCCTGTGGATATGAAGCCATTTTGACGCATTTAGGGAGATAGAGGTAGAGGTAAAGGTAGATGCAGCGTATAGGTTTTCGTCTAATTTTGCAAGTTCAAGATAGATAGCTAGTATAGGTTCTGTATAATGCGCAGAGTATAGGTTTTCGTATACTCTATTGGACTTGTACATTTGGGGTAGAACCTTGGCAATGTAAATTTTATAAAGACATATATATATATATTGATGTTTTTTAAAAATGTTTCAATTACTTTCAAGTTTATGTGTTGTTAGTTTAGTTGGTTGTGCCTTAAAAAAAGCTACAGGTTGAAAAACTCTAGCTGTATCTAGATATTGTTGCAGGGAATACCTCAAATACGACGACAATTTAATCTTGCTGTATTACTTATCAACAAAAAATGGAAAATATTTACTTGATTGCCGTAAGAAATACCAATCAAATACGGCAAGAATAACTTAATATGACCATATTTTTGCCGCAATACATAGCACACAAACTGCACAATCAAATCCTTAGACGGAAAAAATATTGCCGTATATATCAGGCTAAACACTGCGAGAATAAAGCATGTCGCCGTATTTGACCTTGTCATTTGCGGCGACAGTATCGCCACATTTGAAAATCAAATACGGCGAGAGGGCATTAACGGCGACAGTTTTTCAGGGCGTAGGGAATCAACGTCAACGGACCTTGCGGCCGACCCATTTTTCGCCGTTTAACCGTTAAACGGCGAGAAAAACCCTATAAACGGCGTTAATTTTTCGCCGTATTTTGGTCCGTTTCTAGTAGTGGGTCACTTTGAACAGGTAATTTGGATGGCCAAACGATGTAATCTTTTAATAATTTTTTATGGCTTTGTATAGTCAATTTTACTCAAAAAACATTATCAAATTCTTGCATCCTTTTACTAATCAAATTGTCAAATTAAAGTAATTCAGTAAATAGTGATAACATGAAAAAGGGTGAAGATTCGAGAGAACAAAGAAAGTATTAAACATTTCGGCAATTTTAGTATCGACGGAGTCCTAACAAATATAACAAGATTTAAATGTCAATTTTCAGAATAAGAATTAAATCTTAACGCGTATTACAAGATTAATATATGTGCTCGCACACAAGTGGTCTGAAGAAAATATATGGCTGCCTGTCAGATTATATTGAATAATATAAACTTCAGGTTTTGAGTGATTGGTTTTTTAAATTTCCTAGTCGGTGGAGAGGTTTTGCCCAAGGTCCATCCAAACTAATATAGTATATAAGCCATCGTTGGACATTGCAAGGAGACAGAATCAAATCACTTATCACTTGTTTGTTTGTCAAGGAAAAAAAAAGATGAGTATGATTGGGAAAATAGTCAGGCAAGTTGAGATCATGTTCCATGGTGATGTGTACCACGAGATATTCAAAGAAAGACCCCATCACATCTCTGACATGTCTCCTGTTCATGTTCAGGGAGTTCATCTGCATGAAGGTGAATGGGGCACTGTTGGATCCATCATTTCCTGGAACTGGACTGATCAAGGTATGCGATCTCATTTGTTTGGTTCACTTTGTGCTTACATATCCTAAGATCTGTTAAATTTGATATGTACTGCGTCAACGAATCATAACGTGACTATTTGATATTCCTGTAAAAACATGCAGATGGGAAACAGAGGACTGATAAGGAGGTTATTGAAGCAATAGACGAGGAGAAAAAGTCTGTGACCTTTAAAGTCATTGAAGGAGGTCTGTTAGACCAGTACGAAACTTTTGCATTTATTTACCATGTGGACACAGAAGGCGATAACCATTTGGTGACATGGACACTCGAATACAAAAAGCTGAGTGAGGATGATGATGAACCGGAATGGGTGTTGGACTTGTTGATTACAATTACCAAAGACATTGAGAAGCACCACGTCTAGAGTTGTTGCCTGTGTGACTTTGGTTTCTTTGTTTAATGTGCTTCTGTGGCAAAGTATTGAAGTGATTCTAAGAAAGATATTGTCCACTCCCTTAATTTCGTGATGAGATGAAGTGCGTCGGAGATAGCTTGGTTTTCTAAGAAAGACAGCTTTCTTGGATGGTTGTATGTTTGTACATTTGGTTTCTACTGATTGTTTCGATCAGTTTTCTTCAGTTGTTTGTTGATAAGATTTACGACAAAGGGTTTCAGTGTTGATCATCAATTAGAGTTCCTACCATGTTTTTCCCATCCAAGCAAGTCGTAATAACGAGGGTGCCAAAACAAGAATGAATATGCAGAAAATCAAGAACAAGACACGAAGATTTTACGTGATTTGCTAATGATCACTTTAGCTACCTCCACGGCAAGAAAAACATTATTTATTATGTGAGAAACACGACAAGGCATTCACGATAACCCACACACTGGTACACAAATCCAAGCCACAACCTATGAACCTCACAGAAACCTAGGAACTTCTTTGCTTGAAGTCCAAGTTGACAAAAATGTTTCCAAACCATATGGAAATAACCAGAACGCTCCAGCCCTACCCAGGTATTCGTGCGACTGCTGACAGACCTCGAGTAGGTGCTAAATTAACCGTAAGTGCACTGTGTCTATCTTAGTTTTTATGGTATGTCCCAGGTTTATGTCGAACCCACATTACTGGGAGACGAATTAACCTAACTAGTAGTGGAAGTGTGAATGGAAGTTTTGTTTTGAGACTATAACTAAAGCTAAAATTTACAATTTAATAACTGAAAATGGTAGAAATTCAACTAAGGAAGGCAGTAAGGCTCCTCCTTGGGACACTAGGGCTATTTTTCGAGAATTCTAATGGACCATGAATTGTTGAAGTGGAGGAAATTCAAACCAGAGCAAATACAGAAGGCCGAATACGACCCTACCACTTCTTTGAAGTTGCTACTCACTGCGTCACCCGCTCTGTCTAACACTTAACCAAGCATAATGATATCTACTACTCTTTAAGGAACATGATTTAACAGTGAATGACCTCTCACACCGCGCATCACCTAACATTGGAGAACCCGCGGCCACAAGCGATTAACCAACCCAAACTGAGCTTTACCGATTAGATCAAGTGTTCAATTATCGTTCTTTAACATCAAACGCTTAAGAGTCCACTTACGATCGACATGCTCGATTCTTTCGTAATTCAGGTTGTCAATCACGATTTAATAGCATAAATTAAGTATGGCGGAAACAATAACCAAGTGATAACCATCAAATCGAGAATAAACATGAATACTCTCCAAATCAATAGCATAAATGAAGAATCCATAGAGAAATCAATCCGACTCATAACCGTGGGCACCCAACTCGGGTCGTAGAAATGGAGGGTTTAGCCTCTCATCATAAGAAAAAGAATATAAGTAATCAAGAGATTCACGAACACAAGATGAATCTAGAAGTGAAAGATCAAACTCGTCATCTAGTAGCTCCTTGACAAAATCCTCGCTCCTTACGACGTCTTCTCTAGAATCTCTTGAATGAATGATTTTAGTCTTCTAGGTTAAGTTTATACGTGTTTGGGACAATTTGGGATGGTTCAGAAGGTCGATTTTGACATTTTCCCCATCAAAACGAGTACCAGAAAACTGGCTCACCGACCTGGGAGCTCGGCTCGCTGCTTGTGTGTGCTAAATTTGCGGGTTCGTATCTTTCTTGTCTGGTTGCCAATTGACCTCTACTTTCCAAGCTGCCAGTCTCACCCCAAAATTTCAAGTATAACTCGCGTGGTGATCAAAATAGTGCAGACTGTCCAGATTTTGCTCCTCATATGTTCATCTCTTCTAACAAAAAAAAATATTGTATCTACTTCTAGAGTTTCCTAATTTTAACCAGTAATCTCTACCACTACCGCGGCCACCACTTACTCTTTGTTGCCGAAACCAATATATCCCCGGCTACCTATACCATCAATTGTGACCACTTTCACTTATGGCGCTGAGTTTCTTATCGCAAATACTTACGTTCCTCATAACATCCTCCCTAAAGACGAACGACCGACCGTCTCAGAGCCACCCCATGACAACTTAACCATGCCACCAAAAAACTCACCCTCTATCAATTCTTACGACCGTGAAATAATGCGGAAATGTATTGTTGGGTATTTTGAATAGCTCTACATGGCAGATGGGGAGCCACTGGATGTTGTTGGTCAGGGTGATATTGATGTCAAGCTAGCAAGTGGTTCTGTATGGATTTGCGGAAGGTAAGACATGTTCTCGAACTGAAGAAGAACTTGATAGTGGAGATGCTAGATCTGTGGTCCTCGCAAGTGTTGCATGGAAGGTTACGAAAGATTCCATGATACTTGCTCGTGGTAAGAAAACAGGAACTTTGAACATGACTACGGGACAGAGCGACAAAATTGTTGTTCCTGAAGCTGAGCAAGACGCTAATTTATGGCATCGCAGACTTGGTCACATGAGTAACAGATGTATGAAGGTATTACACTCCCAAGGTAAGCTCTCAAATTGGAAGTCTGTCAATCTAGGTATTTGTGAGAGCTGTAATATGGGAAAGCAGAAGATAGTCAGTTTCTTGAAAGGTGGTCGTGCCTTAACATCAAGCAAGCAGGATCTCGTGAACACTTATGTGTGGGGTCCTTCACCGGTAGGGTAACTAGGAGGATCTCAATACTATGTCACTTTCATTGATGATATTAGCAAGAAAGTATGGTTTATTTTCTGAAAAATATATATGATGTGTATGAAACTTTTAAAAAGTGTAAACCCATGGTTGAGACTGAACAGGATTGAGATTAAAGTGTCTGAGATATAATAACGGTGGAGAGTAAAATGATGGTGGACTTAAAAATGATTATGTTGCGCATAGAGTTGGACTCGGAAGTACTCTTACCGGGACACCACAGCATAATGGTGTGGTTGAATGCAAGAATAGGACCATCAATGAGAGAGCTATAAGCTTGAAGCTTTATCCTGGGTTACCGAAGATTTTCTGGCCAGATGCAGTTAGCACAACGGCTTATTGCATAAACAATGGACCGTTAATTTCATAGAATTTCAATTAGAACGGAGAAGATGTTAGTTTTGATCATTTGAAGGTTGTGTTTATTTTCTTCATATTGATGATGTCAGTCGTAGTAAGTTAGATGCAAAATTCAAGATTCGTTTCTTCATTAGCTATGGAGATGCACAGTTTAGTTACAGATTCTATGCTGAGAACTGGAAAATGAAGCGGAGTTGTGATTTTCAATGTGAAGATGATGTATAAGGACACGGCGAGTGTTTCTATTGATACAAAGGATAAATTCAAGCTACTCCTCCATATGTTTATCGTGATATTTTTCTGCATGTCACTCCCAGTTATGATGTTCTGCAGGATCAGTCCAGTGCCTGACACTACTGATTCATAGCTAGCTGCAAATGACAAGAACACTCCTCTGAATACCTATATTAGAACACGGGTGGGGACAAGGAATAGAAATGCCCCATGGAGTTGGTCTCCTAGTCTTAATTATATATTCTTGAGTGATGTTGGTGAGCCTGAGGCTTATGCAGATAATTTGCAAGATGTTAACTATAGCAAGTGGGAGTCATAAATGAATGACGAGATGGATTCTTTTCTTGGATCAGACATGGGAGTTAACTGAATTTCCATCAAGGAAGAGGACACTTCATAACAAGTCGGTATTTTGTGTTAAGAATGAATGTGATGGAAATACACGGTATAAGGTGAGGCTTGTTGTGAAGGGGTACCAACAAAGGAAGAAAATTGATTATGCTGAGATACTTTTTTCCTGTGGTGAAGCTTGCGACTATCGGGTTAGTGTTGGGTATGGTTGCTGGAGAATACTTATATCTTGATTTGTTAGATGTAACGACACAATTCCTTCATAGTAACTTAGAGGAGGAATTGTATATGCATCAGCCTGAGGGTTTCGAGGTACATGGGAATGAGAATGTTGTGTGCAGGTTGAAGAAGAGTTAGTATGGTATTAAACAAGCTCCATAGGCAGTGTAACAAGAAATTTGATAATTTCATGTGCAGCTTAGAGGACATAAGGTATCTTTCAGACCATTGTTGCTATGTTAGACAGTTTGAAGGCTCATACATTATCTTGTTTTTATACGTTGATGATATGATGATTGCATGATCCAGTTCGGATGAGATTAACAACTTCAATAAGAAGTTTTCTACGCAGTTTTTCATGAAGAACTTGGGACCTGCAAGTCGGATTCTTGGCATGAGAATAGTTAGAGATACATCTAGAGGTACTCTCTATTTGACAGAGGCACATCATGTAAAGAATGTCCTAAGCAGATCAAGCATGGATCTGGCTAAGTCTGTGAACACTCCGTTGGGGAGTCATTTTAGATTAAGTAAGCTGATTCACCAAAGACAATTGAAGAACATGAACACATGGCTAAGACTCCATATGCCTCAAATATTGGTTTGTTGATGTACGATATGGTT
Organism: Linanthus parryae; assembly: GCA_023055425.1. NCBI lineage: Eukaryota > Viridiplantae > Streptophyta > Magnoliopsida > Ericales > Polemoniaceae > Linanthus > Linanthus parryae. The sequence continues at coordinate 23,738,859 of JALGPY010000011.1, read as the reverse complement.
TGTACTAGCCCAGATATCACCAATGCAATGGGAGTTGTGAGCAGGTACATGAGTAATCCAGGAATGCAACATTGGGAGGCGGTTAAATGGATATTAAGATATTTGAGAGGTTTTTCCAACACGGGCATATGTTTCACTGCAGGTGCTTTGAAACTTAAGGGTTTTGTTGATGCTGATCTTGTCGGTGATCTTGATAAGAGAAAGAGTGCCGCAGGGTATGTGTTCACCTTAAGTGGTACAACAGTGTTATGGGGTTCTAATTGTAGAAGGTTGTTTCTCTTTCAACAACGAAAGTGGAGTATAATGCTATCACGGAAGATGCAAAGGAGATGGTATGGTTGCAGAGGTTCTTAGGAGAGTTGGGAAAGATAGAGGAGAATGGCACGCATCACAGTGACAGTCCGAGCGCTATTTTCCTTGCTAAAAATCGAGCATTCCACTCTAAGACGAAACATATCAAGACGAAGTATCATTTCATTCGTGAGTTACTTGATGATGGTCAGCTACAGCTTGAGAAGCTTTGTGGAAGTGAAAACCTGGCAGTCATGTTAACCTAGGCTGTGTTGAGAAAGTTAAGTTGTGCGCAGCTTTAGTGGGTCTTCTTTCTTGAAGAAGATAATTTGACTTCCGGAGCTTAAATATGTTGGGGGATGTCTGGTACACGATGTTGAACTAGTCTCCAAGTGGGAGAATGGTTGAGGGTGGAACTTGGTTTGTGGGCGACAAATTTTATTAACCGACCCGATTAATGTTTTGCTACGACACGACAAATGAGACATGATTTGTGGAGCGTAGGCCCATGCCGTATCCCGCAGCGGTTCAGGGGCAGCGCCTTCGAAAAAACAATACTTACCATATTTGACCCGTTTTGGCTTGGATCCGTTACTTTGACACGATCTAGCTAGCATAAAAGTAGAAGACTAAAATGGTATCTGATTTAGCTAGTCTACTACACATTGAACTTATTCAATTTGACTTGTTATTTTAGTAATAACTTCTATTTGAATAGCCTACTGTGGATGCTCTTAACATAGCCGACAATCAAAACTAACACTAATAGGGGGGGGGGGGGGGGGTGAGATTGGTGTGACATAATCATTGACATTTCGAACTAATTAACCTAAACCAACTTGAGGTAATCATACACTTTCACCATAGATATCACAAATTATAAGGCTTGATAGTGTACTATCACTCCGTCTCTGCTCTTTGTTTCCATCTTGAGTTTTTTGACTCATATATGGGTCACTTTGACCGGGTGTATTAGATTGCAAAACGATGTAATTTTTTTATATTTTTTTCAACTTATTATGGAGAATCTTTAACTCTACAACACCATGAAAAAAAAAAAAAAAAACTAATTATTTTGCTATCCAAATTACCGTGTCAAAGTAACACAATTAGTGACAAAAGTCAAATTGGGAACAAAGAGCATAAACAGAGTGGTATGAATTACCAGTCCGTCCCAGCTCTTTCTTCTCATCTGACTTTTTTGACTCGTATCTGGGTCATTTTGACCGGGTGATTTGAATAGAAAAATAATACGATTTTTTGTTAATTTTTCACTATATTATAGAGCGACTTTTACTCTACAACACCATGAAAAAATTATCTAAAAATTATATCGGTTTGGACTCTAAAAAAAAAATTTATATCGGTTTGCTATTCAAATTACTGGATCAAAGTGATCCAGTAAGTAATGACAAAAGTCAAATTGGAAAGATAAAGTTGGGACAGACTGATATTTATTGACATGCAAAACTGATGTCTAACCCGTTCAAGATTTGGTCATGTTGTTACACGAATCAAATCTTCTATATTAATATTCTAGTCAGAATAACAAATTGGTAATGACGGGAATAGCATCATTGACGGATCAGACATATCTGGGTCTGAGGCGGTGGGGGATTGAGATTGGTGTGAAAGTATCATTGACATTTTGAACTAATTAACCTAAACCAACTTGAGCTAATCATACACTTTCACCAGAGATATCACAAATTATAAGGCTTGATAGTGTACTACCACTCCCTCTCTGCTCTTTGTCATCTGTACTTTTTAATTCGTATTTGAGTCACTTGAAAGAGTGTTTTAGATAGCAAAGCGATGAGATTTTTTAATATTTTATTCACCGTATTATAGAGAATGTTTTACTCAACAATACCATGAAAAGATTATCAAAAAATTGTGTAATTTTACAATCCAAATTATCCGATCAAAATGACACAATGAATAGTGACAAAAGTGAAATTGAGAACAATGAGCAGAGACTTACTGATACCACTGGATAGCAAAATAATACGATTTTTTGATAATTTTTTCACCGTATTATGGAAAAACTTTTATGCTAAAACAGCATGAAAAAATTATCGAAAAATTACATCGGTTTATTATTCAAATCAACTGGTCAAAGTGAATAAGCGAATAGTGGCAAAAATAAAATTGGGTAGAAAGAGCAGAGACAGAGTAGTACGTAGTGCATGTGTGGCATCCCTGTTTTTAATCAAGTTTGATTAAAAACAGGGTGTTTTTTTTAAACAGATTTGGCATGTCTGTTTTTTTGTCTGTTTAAAAACAAAAACATGTTGAAAAACAGATGTTTAAAAAAACAGCAAATGTGGTATTTTTTTGGTTTTTTCATACTAATGGTGTTTAAAGGCATTTCAACTACGAATAGATGCAAAAAATATCAATTATATGTCGGTATTATACGTAAAAATGATATTCAAGAAAATTAACATTGAAATTTAGTAATATTGCCAAATGTGTTTCTGATTTTAAATATTGTTTTTAAACGGATATCAAACAATTCTGTGTTTAAACGTGTTTTTTCATCACATTTTTTTTCCACTGTTTTCCTTGTTTTAAAACGGATACCAAACAAGCTCTTACTGGTATGAATTAGTTTTTGACATGCAAAACTGATATGTCTGACCTGTTCCAGATTTGTCTGACAGCATCATTGACATTTCGAACTAATTAACCTAAACCAACTTGAGCTAATCATATCACAAATTATAAGGTTTGATAGTGTACTTAATGAAATAATACGATTTTTTTTATAAATTTTTCACCATATTATAGAGCAACTTTTACTCTGCAACACCATGAAAAAATTATCAAAAAATTATATCGATTTGCTATTCAAATCACCGGGTCAAAATGAATCAATGAATAGTGACAAAAATAAAATTGGGAATAAAGAGACGGGATGAATTAGTTATTGACATGCAAAATTGTTATGTCTGACCTGTTCCAGATTTGGTGATGTTGGTACACGAATCAAATCTATATTTATATTCTATTCATAATAACAAATTGGTAATGACAGGAATAGCCTAACAACTCATTAACAACACACCGGGCTGTCAAACTCGTTATGTGAGACCTATCTCAACACGGGTAAAGATATGAGCTACTAGCCAAACACGTAGACACTATAAACCGGTGGCGTGACAGCATCATTGACATTTCGAATTAATTAACGTAAACCAACTTGAACTAATCATACACTTTCACCAGAGATATTACAAATTATAAGGCTTGATAGTGTACTATACCACCTCGTCTCTGCTACTTGATCTCATTCTAACTTTTTCACTCGTATTTGGGTAACTTTGACCGGATGTTTTAGATAGCCAAACGATGCGATTTTTGACATGTTTTTCACCGTATTATGAAAAATCTTTTACTCTTTAACATCATGAAAAAATTATTAAAAAATTGCATAATTTTGATATCCAAATTAACAGGTCAGAGTGACACATTGAATAGTAACAAAAGTCAAATTGAGAACAAAGAGCATGGAGGCTATTCAAAGTTGTGGCCCGTGTCTCCTCGGTACTTTTCTCCTCTCACTCACCTTCAATACTTGGGCTATAAAGATTTTGTTCAAAAGCATATGGTCGGAAGAAGATGAAATTAAAATCCATGAGCCATCGCCTAACAGATTTGTTTTTGAGTTCCCTTCGGAGGAATCTATGCAGATTGTTTTTCAAGGAGGTCATGGCTCTTTGATGAAAATATTTTGCTTCTACAACCCTGGACTGTTAATGGCACGGTAGATCTCGCAAACATGGGAAGAATAGATGTTTGGGTGCAAGTGGCAAATCTTCCGTTCTATCTCCAAACGGATGAGGATCTAAGGAAGGCGGTCAAACTTCTTGGTCCGGTGATCAAGACCGATTCTAGGGTTCTATCTGGTAAATCAGAAGACTATATGAGGACAAGAGTGAAGATTGACATCAGTTGTTCCTATATTTATATTCTATTCATAATAAGAAAAACAAATTGGTAATGACGGGAATAGCCTAGGAACTCATTAACAATGCACCAGGTCGTCAAACTCCTTATGTGAGACCAATCTCAACTCGGCCCTTTACCCACATTCTAGCTACTAGCGAAACACGTAGACAATATAAACATGTGGTTGCGAGCACGTGGGTCACGTTGCAAATGCGAAAAACCTTAATCAAACTCTAGCTCCAAACCAACTAATAATGAAGATGGTACACTAAGTAACTAATTAACTACAAACGAGCCTCTCAAACCCCTATATGGGACAAATTTCTACCCCTCTAATCGGCTAAACAAGGGCAGATAATAACATTTATACATATGTTGGGCATTCCAACATAGCACTTTTGACGCTTTTGGAACAAACTGGCAGTGACAGTGTGAAATATAAACTGTGAGTGCCAAGACAAAAGGTACTGTATCAAGATCTCTTTCCAACAGCAGAAAGTTAGAGAGTAATAAATAAAATGCTTTTGGCAGCCAAATTAGGAGGCACATCTATCTGCTATAGTAAAAGCGGCTAAGCATTTTTTGGCGGAGGAATTGTCCTCGCTGCGCTCCATGGTTTTGCTCTTTGATCTATGTATTTGTGGTGGTATTTTCGTAATGACTGTGGTTGTTGTGGGCGTTATCCTGGGATTCTTTTGGGGAATGATGTCGTTGTCCTTCCGCACCTCTTGCCATCGTAGGTTTTCACAATGTTAATAGACTTCATTCCTAGGGACTTTTACGTCTCGTCGATTGGGCGTATTCCGTCTACTTTTGATTGCGAATTGACGTTCTTTTCCGCTCTTAGTTTGGATTTTGTGTATGTGATGTTGGTATTCCCATAATTTTTGGGAATCTGGTAGGTTGTTTGATGGGAAACCTTAAGCGAAATTTGGGAGGGATAATGATTTTGGTGCCCCTGTCGATATTCTGCCATTATAGTTTTGTGATGATGCAATTAATGTCAAATGTATAAGCTTTTTAGTCATTTGGTGCGTCGTCGGGTGATGAATGCGCAACTACGTTATTTCCTTTCTTTTGTTAATATTTTGGTTATCTCGCGTTTGTCTGGCCATAATTATTCATGTTATGTTGGGTTCTTCGACGGACAAACCTGACGCCGCCTTTGTTAGTGGCAATGACTGTGGTTCCCCTTCCAATATTTTTACCGTTACTGTGAAATGTTCGGGTTTTCGGTCATTTTGTTCTTCCCCAACATTTTATTTTTTTGTTCTTTTGGCCCTCCACGTGCTGGTCATACTTCTGACGCAATTTGATGGTGATATCTCTCTTTATAGGGGTGGTGTGTTCTGTTTTTATTTAATTGTTCATTTTTTTTTGGTTTCTCAAAGGGTATTTCTCTCTCTGTTGAGTTGTTTGCTATGCCCTTTCTCTTTTCCCCATTACTGTTTCTCTTTCTTCGTTATAACCCCTTGTTCTATGTCATTGATCTCCATTTGCATGCAGTGTTGTTTCGTTAAGAGAAACGTGTCTAGGGCTTCTTCAGATGGCTTTACCGGTATTGTTTTCTGCGTCTTACTATGGCTTCGAGCCCATTATTAACAATTGTATTGTGCGTTGTACTCTGTCAGGTCATATGTGATGTCGAATTAATATAGCCATGTAGATTTCAATTCGTGATGTAAATCAATTTCTTCTATCATGCATGGTAGATTTTTGTTGATGCGGCCTTGTTTCGTGGTGGTTTATGTTTACGTATTGTGTGATTGTGCTTCTTCTGTTTCGAATATTCCTTTCAGGTTCATGCTATTACGTACAAAATTTCCTATGTGTTACAGTCATATGTGTTTCATGCTATTACGTACAAAATTTCTTTTGTGCTACATTCATATGTGATCTCGTATTAATATAGATTTGTGGGTTTCAATGAGTGATTTAATGCTACATTTCAATTGGTGATGTAAATCAATTTCTCCTGTCATGCATGGTGGATTTTCGTTGGTGCGGCCTTGTCTTCGTCGTGGTTTATGTTTACGTATTGTCTGATTGTGCTTCTTCTGTTTTTAATTTTGGTGATATGTGGGAGAGCTATCCCATATCCCCACACATGTCCAATCATGCATGTCTCGTTGCTTTCTTATGCTTACATGTGCAGGAAGGGGATGTTGTGTTGGATGAGGTCGTATCCATATTATTGGAACTTGCGGATAATAAAAAGGATCGGAAGATTCGGCTGCGTGTGGCCGCGAAATATAAGATATTTACTGCAAGAGCAAGTGGCACGAAATATCATCGCTATGTTTTGTGCGATGATCAGGTAAGATTCTTCTTTGTATAGGATTAGATGTTGGTTAAATGAACTTGGTAGCAATTTGATCTGATATAATATATGTTATCATACTGTAATAGCGGTATTTGTAGTGGTCATGCGAGGATTTTGGTCTTTGACTGTGCCTTCGTTTCTTAAATGCAATTTGCAGGGTAATAGGATACATGCTACGACTTTTGGGACTGAGATTCCTACCTTTGATACGAGGCTGCATGTGTACTCATCCTACTAGTTTAGCAACCAGATGTGCGTCATATTGCTCCTGCGCATCGGTATATTGACAATGACTTTCAGATTATTCTCAACAGTTTTCTTAAGGTTGAAGATGTCGCTGATGTTTCTGTTTCTGAAGTCAGAAGCCTCTTCAGTTTAAAGTCGCTTGAGGAGGCACGAGTTGTGATAGATCCTCAATCAAATTTCGGTTAGTTTTTTTCCTTATGGGATTTGAATACCCTTTTTTGATACGTTTTCTTCTGCGTACAGATGTCGCTGTTGTTGTTCTTGCAGTGTTGTCAGCCAAAAAGGTGCCTCGCAAGGATGTTAATGGTCGGGGTGATGTTCGTGACATCTTTGTGGTGGATGAATCGTCGTATAGCTCTGTAATTATGTTGTATTGTTTTATCCTAGTCCTTGTGTATTTCTTGGGACTGTATTCTTGCGTCTGCTCTGTAAATGTCGGTATTGTCTCCAGGTTAACCCATATTTGTGTTTCTTCTTGGGATGATGCTGCTACGGTGGATGGTGGGAGGCTAGCTCTTTTTGCGTTGACGTACCCCGTTATAATTGTGACTAATGTGTTGGCGACGAAATATTTGAGTTCGTTAATTTTTCATTCTGCGCAACGTAGTTTGATGTTCTAACGTTTTGTGTGCGTGGCAGTGTGGATAAATTTCATGAATAATGTAATGCCGTTTAAAGTTTTATAACTTTTGGATTAGTTGCGCACATATTTCTCTCTGAGGACTACAGGTTCAACCCAGTTCATGTTTGAAGTGCAGGATTCTCGAGTTGATACGTTGTCCGATTGGTAGGAGTCGTAACTTCTTTGCGTTTTATTTTCCCATTGTAATTGCTAAGTTTTCTTACGGCATCTGTGCGCGGAGTTTGCAGGAGTGATTGCAATTTTAAAAAAAGTGTATCGTTAAGTAATCCGAAGTTGCGGATATCGAAGATAGCGTTCAACAAGCCGAATTCAGAGTTTAGGCCAATGAGAATTGCGGATCTCCCGGTAGTTCCGGTACAGTTTTGTATGCTTATGTAATCGGCTTGTTAGCAACTCTTTTCGAATGTTTATTGCCTCTCTGATATGCATGTGGCTACAGTAGTGATATGTAATTGGTGCAACCTGGCTGCACTTTGGGTATTTATCTTGGGTTATGTTTGTATAATTTATTTGGTAGAAGGAGGACACATGGATCAACACCGTCATAACTTCAGGTTTTTGAAACAGATTACGCAGCGGAATTAAACAATAAAAGATCCGCACAAGACCCTCCAAGGATCACAGGAAAATAATTCATAACGATAGTAAATGATTCATAATAAGTACCTTAGGGTTCTCCTGTGATGACTTCAAACACGAATAATGTCACGTCTCTACGGTTGATCCATGCCTAGAATTGAGATCTAGATTCTCTAACTCCTTGTTCTAGCTAGGAACGATAGAAGAGGAAGAAGAAATCACGTAACGAGACCGAAGTGGGGTTGGCCTCTCTTGTGTTGTCTAGCTCTCTCTCCTTGCTTTCTTTCTACTCAAGTAATGTTATGAGCCTTAGTTGTAGGAAGGAAGCTAGGAGCATCCTTTATATAGTCCAACAACTCCTTGTTTACTACATAAAGGCCCTCTCATAATCCTACTCAAGTTCAGATTAGTCCCTCTTGCATATTAGTCCTACTAAGTTAGCAAGTTGTTGCACTTTGATCCTTCTTATTAATTAATCATATTAATTAATTCCGAAGTTTAGTTCAATTCATATGGCGTGTGACCCCATAGGTTTCTACTTAGTTGGTAGTAACTATTTACTAACATGGAGCGGTGTCTAGCAACACATCCATTCCACCAAACTAATATAAATAGTCATCCGAAAAACCTTGAGAAAGTATTGTGTCGTCCCTTTGCCTCTTTATCCTAATTGGACACGAGACATACAAACATGCATATATCCAATCCGTAGTTTCTCGATCCTGGGTATAGCCTTATCCATGCAGATAACATCTATATCTCATATTGATTTATCTGAGTTTGGCCAGACATTCTATAAGTAGTATCCCTCGAGTGGCCGCAGATATTTGCTCCCGTTATGTGGGAGGGAAAAATTGTATCTACATCACTACGATCTCTAAGCTTTCTTCATATTGGGTCCGATAAGCTCCTTTATGGATACCCAGTCACGGTGTAGTGTTTGACGCTACCAAAAAACAATATTCTACAACTAGATGATCTAGTGACTTCAAGTCTAAGGATGACAATACTGTTGTCACCACGAGAAGCGCTTGTGACTTTACATAAATTGTATGTAGCATTCTCGGAGATGGTTCAATCCAGTATGCCATCACGCCTAATGCATACCCAGGTGTTGGATCGTGATATGTCCATATCAATCTAACAACATACTAGTCTATAGGTGATTGTCCTGTTAATCAGTATAATGGACTAGGGATATTTAAAATAAACAAGTCGATTGTAAATCTAAGGACTTCATTATATTAAATATCTCCATAAATAATACAATGAATATTCTAGCCAATTAATGTTCATACTAAAGTAGATTGCCTCTAGGGCATCTATTTCAACAGTCTCCCACTTGCACTAGAGCCAATCTGATGCATCTCGTATGCCAATGCTTCTAGTGTGACCTTCATGCTTGCGCTGAACAAGCGGCTTTGTAAGTAGATCTGACAGATTCTCATCTGTAGGATTATTGCATATCCGAACATCTCCTCTGTCGATAATATCTCGAATAAGATGGAACTTCCTAAGTACGTACCTGGATTTTTGGTGTGACCTGGGTTCCTTTGATGTGCGATCGATTCAGTGTTTTCACAATAAAACTTTATTGGATCCACAATTCTATGAAACACACCAAGCTCAATGATAAAAATCCTAATCCAACCAGCCTTCTTTGTTGCGCCATTCGCAACAATGTAATACCCCGTCGAATTGCTATGGGTAAAATCATACATTTATGAGCTAAATAAGAATAGAATTTTGATAAAGATAATATTGAGTACACTATTGTTTTTGATATTTGAATAGAATATAAATGATTTTTTTAGCAACAAATAGATTTTTAAACATCATTATCTATATTTGATTAGTTAAATGTTAAAGTAATGAAACAATAATATATTATGCCTATAATATATACATATATACATTGTTAAATTATTATTAGCGAAAAATAATATTAAGTAAACTGTCATATTTTAATTGTGTGACATTATAGAAGACGATACATTATTAATCAAAAGTTAATACGTAAATATTTTCTGTATTTTAGTTATTGTCGTGTGTACGACCACCGTGTGTTTTAGCGTGTGTGACACACCTTATCACCCCAATACTTGGTGTGCCAACCACACCATAACATTTCTTGGGTTGTCTTCCTCAATTCAACTTCTTCTTCAGCGAGATTTTTTTCACCACCACAATCACCATCACCACCCATCTTTTTTCTCCTATATAAAGCACCCTCACCTTCATCATCATTAGATTCATCTTCATCTTCTTATCCCCGGCGACTAAACCACCAACACCACCGTCACTTCCACCTTCAACACCAAGTACAACCACCTCCTTGGCTCCTCACATCTCCACCTCTGTCTCTCTCCCACTCACCCTCTATTTCGAGCCAGGAAGAAGAAGAAACCTGCAGTAAGAAGCTGCCAACGCAGAGACCGCCACCATCGCCGCCGAACCCACCATTAACGCCGGCGAAAAGTGGGTCAATCACCAACGCTACCCAACATTCCAAATCGGTATAAATTAACTCCTTAGGGGCGACCAAGCTCCTGGACCCCTCAACCCAAGCCAAGAACGATCTGAGGAAACCCGGCGAAGCTCCACCACCGGCGAAGCTTTTCAGCGACTTGACCCGTTCTGATTCTCGACCGTTTCTCGCGTTTCTCGGGATATGTATGCTCTAAATCGCTCTCTGAATTGTTTTAGATAGCCAAAATCCAAGCTTCAGTTCTTGAATCCATGTTTTGATTGATGAATTTGGATATTCATGTTTGGGAGAGCTAAGTGTATTTTAAGAAAGCTGTTTTCAAGAACTTAGGGGTTTTGAGTATCTTTTAATGAAATAGTAGGGGGACTAGTTGTAGTTTATCTATTCTACTATTACTATTATTTACTTAGATTTAACTATTAAGTTAATTGTTGATTAATTTATATTTCAACTAAATAAATAAAATAAATACTTTGTAAAAATTATATATGCTTGTATTAATTTGTGATAATATAGTATTTTTCGAAGAAAATGAACTAGTGTGAGTATTTGTATAAATAAATGTATTATTAGTTTAAATTAAAGGTGTTTATAATAATTGTTTACAAAAATTTGTTACAAAGGAATATATAATTGAGTGAATGAGAAAATATATGTTTTAGAAATTTGTTATAATGAATATCTTTCTTGAAAAATAAGCTATAAAGTATTATATTAGTTTATTTGAAAAATACTATTTGGCAATTTATTTATATTTAAATAAGCATTGAATTTCAATAATTATACACGAATATATTATCAAAACAAATATAAATGTTTATTTAAAGCTAAAATAACTCTTTAGTGAGTATTATTGTTCTTTTCCTACTATTACAAGTAGTTGTGATATTAAATAATTTTAAATATTTATAGCTTAAGGACTCGTAAAGAGAGTTGTTTTGATTATTCGAGTTATTTGAAGAATATTTCTTTATATACATGTATATATAAGTATATAACTTAAATACGAACTTAGTAAGGGAATCAATAGAGATGTAATTAGTACTCGACCTAGTCGAACATTGGTATAGGGCTAATGCATTTGCTTATTCAGAAATAACCTTGTTGTGACTAGATATTTGTAACTGTAGGCGACAGATTTGTTGACATAGGCTTCGTCGGCCATCCTACGTACTAGCTTCTGAGTCGACTTCAGGTGAGTCCACATGCTTAGCCTCGAGAGCCTAGCTTCTTTCGTGTCAATGTGTGATTTGTGATCTATCTCAAGATATATTTGTGAGTCCACATACTTAGCCTTGTGTAACGAGCTTCTTTCGTGTCAATGTGTGATTTGTGATCTGTCTCAAGATATATTTGTGAGTTCACATGCTTAGCCTAGCAAGCCTAGATTCGTTCGTGTCCAATTGTGTTATTTGTGATTCTTGTCTCAAGATATTTTTGAGTTATATGCTTAGCATTTGTGTTGAGATTTTTTTGTGTCAAAGAATGGTTTTGGTGATCTGTCTCATGACATCCTTGTGAGATTACATTCTTGGCCTTGTATGCCTGTCTTCTCTCGGATCATAGCATGATTTATAACTTGTCTCAAACTGTGTTTTGTGAATCACATGCTATATCTTGATATTTGGTTACATTTCGAAAAGATTGTTTTGAAACGGTCACACTGAAGTGATAACATGTTACTATCGTAAAGTGGAATCGTACATACTGGAATCTGTTACTAAAAAGGAGGTCCTTTGTTAACCATTACTAATAAGGAGGTCCTTTGTTGACCATTACTATCAAGGAGGTCCGTTGTTTACCATTACTAACAAGGAGGTCCTTTTGTTGACCGTTAACACTTTGAAGGTCCATTGTTAACCGTTAACACTTGGGAGGTCCTTTTTTTGACCGCTTAGAATTGGGAGGTCCTTTGTTGACCGTTAACATTTGCGAGGTCCTTTGTAGACCACTATCTGTTTACTGTGCATGATAGTTGGCTCTTTGATTCTATATTTCGAAACTGAGGCTTGTGAATGATTTAGATTGGTCATGTTTCAAAGTTTTGGTTATTTCCATTCGTAAGTTAGTTGACCATGTTGTTTACGACGCTGCAAACTCTTATAATATTTTTACTCGTATCCTGATACTGTTTTATTTAACTCGGGAGTCAGAAAGATATATTATCTTTCCTGTTTTTACACGCTAAGGTGTACCTCACTCAGCATTTCTTGCTGATTTTGGAAACTGTGGTTCTTGTTTTCCTTCCCACCGCAGGTCTAGGAGCATGGAATGTGTACCACAGAAGGGGCGCGAGATTCATCTAGAATATGGACGTCACCAGTAGTTATCTAATAATGTTATATAAGTGTTGTGTAATAGTAATCAGCTTGTGTAATAGACCATCTACTGGTGTTTAATAATATAATATGATTTTTGGATTGTATTGCTTTTGATCTCCGGCGCTTTTATTAAGCATCGCCCTCCCGGTCTTGTCCCGAGCAGTTCTTTCCAACAAGGGATTAAAAACTGTAGGGTAACTTTAAATGAACTTAGGGCAAGTTAAAATACGAAAGTCGGGTATTTTTGGAGTTCTTGTTTGTTTCCTATTGCGTGACAAAATGTTGTGTGTTATCCGGCGCAACATGTTTCGTGTTAAGGCTCTATTACTCAAACATAGGCCTCTCTATTTACAGGTAGACCAGTCTCTATATATCTTGACAAGATAGGCCATGCGATTGGTTGCCAAAATCTAATCTCTGGTTGTGACACCGTACCCTAATTCTGACTCGAGCTTCCAGGACGAAGCTCATTCTAAGGGGGGGGGGGAGAATGTAATACCCCCATCAAATTGCTATGGTTAAAATCGTAAATTTATGAGCTAAATAAGAATAGAATTGTGATAAAGATAATATTGAGTACACTATTGTGTTTTGATATTTAAATAGGATATAAATTATTGTTTTTAGCAACAAATATATTTTAAACATCATTATCTATATTTGATTGGTTAAATGTTAAAGTAATGAAACAATACTATATTATGATTATAATATATAGATATATACATTGTTAAAATATTATTTTCAAACAATAATATTAAGTAAACTGCCATATATTAATTGTGTGAAATTAGAGAAGACAAGACATTAATAATCAAAAGTAAATACGTAAATATTTTCTTTATTTTAGTTATTGTCATGTGTACGACCACCGCGAGTTTTAGCGTGTGTGACACACCTAATCACTCCAATACTTGGTGTGCCAACCACACCATAAAATTTCTTGGGTTGTCTTCCTCAATTCAACTTCTTCTTCGGCGAGATTTTTATCACCGCCACAATCTCGCACCGCCCATATTTTGTCCACTATATAAGCACCCTCATCTTCATCATCATCATATTCATCGTCTTTTTCTTATCCTCTAGCAACTCAACCACCAACACCACCATCACTTCCACCTTCAACACCGAGTACCGCCACCTCCTTGGCTCCTCACATATCACCTCTTCCTCTCTCCCACTGTTTCGAGCTAGGAAGAAGAAGAAACCAGCAGCAAGAAGCTGCCAACGCAGAGACCGCCACCATCGCCGCCGAACCCACCATTAACGCCAGCGAAAAGTGGGTCAATCACCACCAACGCTACCCACCATTCCAAATCGGTATAAATCAACTCCTTAGGGGGAGAAAAATCTCCTAGACCCCTCAAACCAAATCAAGAACGACCGGAGAAAGCCAGGCGAAGCTACACCACCGGCGAAGCTTTTCAGCGACTTGACCCGTTTCGATTCTCGATCGTTTCTCGCGTTTGTTGGGATAGGTATGCTCTAAATCTCCCTCTGAATTGTTTTAGATATCCAAAATCCAGACTTGAGTGCTTGAATCCATGTTTTGATTGATGAATTTGGATATTCGTGTTTGGGGGAGCTAAGTGTATTTTAAGAAAGTTATTTTCAAGAACTTAGGGGTTGTGAGTGTCTTTTACTGAAATAGTAGGGGGACTAGTTGTACTTTATCTATTCTGCTATTATTATTTTTTACTTAGATTTAACTATTAAGTTAATTGCTGATTAATTTATATTTTAACTAAATAAATACAATGAATACTTTGTAAAAATTATATATGCTTGTGAAATTTTGTAATGTAGACTAAATACATGACCAAAATACTCTAGAAGGGGGGGGGGGTTGAATAGAGTATGGGAATTTTTTGCTAAAACACAGAATTTAACTAAGTTATGCAAGCAAATGAGAGAGATCTCAAGGCCTTGAGATTTTGTAAGATTTGTCAGAAACTTCATAAGTATAAAAGAAAGCTTCAAGGCCTTGAACTAGAAAAAGTTCAAAACAGTTTGTAACCCTAGTTTGATTTAGATCACTTGCAAGAGTAAATAGCTAAACTGTAAAGTAAAGAACACATGACAATTTACAGAGTTAAGTCCCAATGGACCTAATCTCTGCCTGAGGGATCTAATCCCACAAGGATTGGGCAAACACTTCTTATTACTCACACAGAAACAACCCTAGATCTGCAAGCCTAAGTGAACTCCCTAACACCTATGCAGCTTGTGGTTCCAAACCTATCTAGTTACAGCTACTAACTGTTGAGCTAACAAGAACCTCTTGTTGTTCACTTGAACAACTAACCACTAGGTTTTGTGAGGTATAAGATATACATAAGATAAGCAGATTAAAGTACAAAGTAGAAGAACACAGTAGAAGAATCAGCTGAGAAAGCCTGGATGTGTTCTTCAGGAAAACTGGAATGATTGATCTTCTGAAAGTACTTAATTGAAGCTTGAAGTTGTGAGGATTGATGGTCTGATCTTCCTCCTTCTTTTCCTTTGGTTTCTATTCTCTGTAAGTTTCTATCTTTTTCTTTCAAATAGCTTTTATATACTTCCAGCAACTGAATGAGAGATTTTAGGATCTCTGTTCCTTCAAATCCTCATCCTTTCTAACTGCAATTCAAAACAGCTCTGAGTAGATATCCGTTAGAGTTTGTTGTGATAAGATTGCACGTTTTAAAAACCTGCAACAACATTAAGCACATCAATAAAACAAAATCCAAATACATAACAGCATTTAGTCTGATTCGATATTCATTTTCTGAATAAAACTGAATCAAATAAATAAGTCATTAAACTGATTACCAAACAATCA
This sequence comes from Linanthus parryae, assembly GCA_023055425.1. NCBI lineage: Eukaryota > Viridiplantae > Streptophyta > Magnoliopsida > Ericales > Polemoniaceae > Linanthus > Linanthus parryae. The sequence continues at coordinate 23,723,193 of JALGPY010000011.1, read as the reverse complement.
TATAAAACCTACACAAACCAATTTAAGACTTGTAAAAGTCATTAAATAATCATAATAACAAAGATCAAATCCTACAAGAGAGAATCAATTTAGGTCTGTGAAAAACTGTCAGCAGCTCAAGGCATATCTCAAGGCCTTGGAGCTCTGGACATTCCTCACAGTTTTTCAACTGTAACACTAGAGTTCTTTGATTCACTCTAATTATGATATCTGCAATATGTTAGATATATAAAGAATAGATAACAAGAATATTTTCAACAAATATTTAATCTTAAACATCAGTTTGAACACCTGCAACACAAGATTGTTAGATCACATTTCATAAGAAAGCATTTTTTAAGGCTTTGAGGCTTTGATCAATATCTCAAGGCCTTGGAGCCTTGAAGACTTAGAGAAACTTGGTCTTTCATCACTCTAAATGATGACATCCCAAAACACACTTAGGAGTCATGAATCAACAATCTCCCCCTTATGAAAGACAAAACCCATAATCTTTGTGTAAATATCCCTGCAACTTTTTGTAAAAATTAGATACCAGAATTTGCAGAAACACTTGCAAAAACACAATCTGAGGAAATACCACATATAAACATATCAAATAGTATTACATACATAAAAAACTGATTAAACCAACTAACTGATTAAACCAACTGATTAAACTAACTGATTCACATAAGCAGAACAAAATCACATAAACCTTCTCCCCCTTTTTGACTTTCATAAAATAAAGGTGAAGAAATGTTGGATCATTACTCATAGTCTTTAAAAAAAAACTTATTTTAAAAACAGTTCCTACTGAATGTCAAGGCCTTGAGATCAGAAAGAAGAGAAGAAAAAGAAAGAAAGAAAAAAGAAAAGATCAATGCTTTGGCTTTTACAAGTCTTCACTTCTTCTTTGATGCTTGGCCTTTCTCTGAGCCTTTTCCAACATCTTCATCAGTTTCAGCTTCATCTGCAGAATGATGCTCTTCCTGTTTAGCCCCCCACTTCAACAACAACATCATCAATAATTTCATCCACTTTCTTGTCCTTAACATGCACATAATCTCCCTTTGTAGCTGCATCAACACCTGTGTCTTCTTCAACTTCCTCATCATTAGTTTGCTCATATAGATCATTTGAAGTGAGCACAAGTGGAATAGGCTTCTTCTTCTTCTTCTTCAAGAAATCTCCTAGCCTCTCATCTGAATCAACACTAGTGTCATGACTAGTAGCATAAGGGATCTTCTCCAAATTCAAACCTTTGATGACAACATCCAGCTTGCCATTCATCACTCCCATAAATGCTTTGAACTGATTAAACTCAGAAGATAAATCAAACAGCCTTTGTCTAAGATCTTCAATCTCAACTTGCTGTTCTTCAAACTTATCAACCAATTGAGAATAATCTTCATTAACTTGTCCCCTTGATGTTATAGCCCCCTTAGGTTTGACAAAAAATTTCTCCTCAAGCTCAGATTTAGACAACTCTAAATAAAACTTCCAATGTCCCTTTCCTGTCTGAACCACACCAATCCTTTGTAAAGCAGACTCATCAAACAACATAAAACCACCCGTTATCTTCTCCTCCCCTTTAACAGGAACCTCAAAATAATCAAAGAAAAGAGGTAGTAGGTTGGCATATGGAAGAGGATGGTTTCTGGTTCTGGTAGCATAATAGATCTTATGCTTCATGATTAATGTTGGTAGATCAATCTCAAACCCTTGACATATCAAGTACATCAGGATGAGAACCTTATCTGTTACCAACTCTCTTGAGTTTTCTCTAGGAACAACACTTCTTATCAGAATTGTGAACAAGATTTTAACTTCACAGTTGAGCACATAGTGTGTCAACTGTTTGGGACTAGTAGGAATATCATCTATGAAAAACATGGCTTTGGATTTGTCCAAACATTCCTTCCTATCAGGATGATCAGCAACATTATATTTCCTAGGAATGTCCAAGACCTTGGCAGAAGCCCTATGGTCTAGCCTTAAATCTATTCCAGCTACCTTAGAGGTTAACTCCAACTTATCTTACCCTTCTTGGACCAAATTCAGGTGAAACAACCTAGTTATCCTAGGATAAGCTTTAGAACTAGGATTCAAAACCTTCCAAGTTGCAAATTCTCTTATTTCCTCATATAATCAATGTCCAACTTGTCTAATAACTCTTCAGAAATCAAACTACAGAAAGCTGTTGGAATAGACGCCCTAGAGGCAATCGTAGATTTAGTATGAACATTGTTTTGGCTAGAATATTCATTTATTATATATTTTGATATTTAATATAATGAAGTCCTTAGATAAAATGTGTTGTTTATCTTAAATATCCCTAGTCCACTATATTGATTAATGGGACGATCAAGTATAGACTAGTATGTGGGTAGAATGATATATAGATATCAAGTCTAACACATGGGTATGCATTAGGAGTAATGGCATACTGGATTGGCCCACAACGAAAAGGATACATTAGATTATGTCAAGTCACAATCGCTTTTCGTAGTGCTAATATAATTGCAATCCTTAGACTTGAAGTCAATAGATACTCTAGTTGTGGAATATTGCGCTTTGATGTTATCAAACGTTACACCGTAATTGGGTAATCATAAAGATGGCTATCGGGCGTGATAGGAAGCAAGCTTAGAGATCGTAGTGATGTAGATATGATTTGTCCCTCCCACATAATGGGGGTAAATATCCATGGCCACTCGAGGGATGAGGCTTATTGAATGTCTGGCCAGACTCAGATAAATCAATATAGAGATATTGATGTGATCTGCAAGCATAAGCATATTCCCAGGATCGAGGAATTATGGATTGGATATACGAGTGTGACGATGTATGTCTCGTGTCCGATCCGGATATGGAGGCAAATGGATAGTGCAATTTGACATATTGGGCACAAGAGGTTTGTCGGGATCACTGACTATTTCTATTGGTTGGGTGGCATGGATGTGTTGCTAGACACCGCTCCATGTTAGTAAGAGTTACTACCAACTATATAGAAACCTATGGGGTCACACGTCAAATAGAGTAGAGCTAGATTTGGGATTAATTAATATTGATTAATTAATAGAAGGATCATTTTGCAGCACCTTGCAAACTTAGTAGGACTAATTTGAAAGTAAGGTAATAGTTCTAGTTCATCTAGAATAAGGAAACTCTTTTATGGAAACAACAAGGAGTTGTTTGAGTATATATAGAGGCCTAAGCTTCCTTCCCACTCAGAGTTGTAATTAGACATACAAAGAGAGTGGGAGAGAAATCAAGAGAGAGCAAGACAAGAGCTACGGCCGAACCCTAGCCCCGTCCGCCCCTTCCCGTCCGCCAAAAGAGGAGGCCGCCCCTCCCTTTTTTCCTTTGTTGCTTTGATCTTCTTCCCTCTTCCTCCGGGTTCAAGCTAGAACTTGTTTGAAGGACGAATCTAGATCTCACCTCTAGACGTGGATCAACCGTATAGACGAGGAAATCATTCTTCGTGTGATCTAGCAAATTCAAAGGTACACAATACTATGTCACTTATCATGTTATGATGTCTCTTCCTGACGATTCGTGTTGGGCATTGAAGTAGAATTAAATTTTGTTATTCCGCTGCGTTACCTACTTCAAAACCGAACAGTGGTATCAGAGCCAGAGGTCGTAGAGCATAACATGATGTATGTGTTACGATTTCAGTTTACACACCGTTTTATTGTTTATTACGCGAAAAGTGAATTAAATTGGCATCGTAGATGAAAAATTGAATATTGATTCAATAGAACAAGACCCAATTTAACATTGGATGTTAGAATTGGTGAGTTAAATCACATAAGATGTGTATAATTGGGTTTTTGAAAAATTAGGGTTCATGGACACATGATTGAAAAGGGGTTTTCAATTATGGAAACTAATTTATGGAATTAAATCCATAAGGAAACAACCTTGCTTGGGCAACAAGGAAGAGGGAAGGAAGACTAGGGCCGAAACCCTAGCCGTCCGCCCCATCCCTTGCGCGCCAAGCAAAGGCCGCGGCCCATAGGGGCGGTCGGCCTTGGGCCGGGCCTTGTGGCGGCGGCGGTCCTAGGGGTTCGGGCCCCTTGTTGGCTTGAACCCCTTGGACCGTTGTAAATCCTAATTACCCAATTTTATTAAAATTAAACAAGCGCATTAAAAATTGGTTTTAACTGTTTTATGTTCTTTATTGCATGGTGGATGGATATGGCCTTGGATTGTGGATGTTTTATTGCTTTGTGGTTTGGTTTACGGCCTGCGAGCTGATCAAATTAATGTAATAATTAATTAGGTTTTACGGCCTGCGAGTCGTCTTTTTCTCCTCGACATGTGAGGCTTTTGTTATTTATTTATTCTAGATGTTAGGCTAGAATTAGATATATTTAGATGATAGCCAAGATCATGGAGAAGAAGACCAGAGAACCAAAGGAGCCAAGAGACAAAGAAGACATCCCTAGGCGCGCAGCTATGGTGAAGCACATGGAGATGAGCTCAGCACTTTAGGGCAATTAGATATTATCATTTGCTTGATAATATCATTAGTCTAGAGGCCATATCCATGCCACGTTTTTTTCATGTTTGTGGATGTTTATTATTCATGCCTTGTTCTTTAATTTTGTGTGTATGGCGATACCAGCGAAAAACAATAACAAGATTATAATAAACAAGGTTGTTATTTTATTGTGGATTGCCCAATCCAAATAAGTAGACCATGTTGATAAGATCAACCAAACAAATTAAAGAAAAGAAATCCCTCAATTAAATATTATGTTTTGCCTTCTCTTTCCAAAACACCCTTCATGATCATGGTTTATTAAAATTCGGGCTTGCCAAAGCAAGGCGATTTTAATTTACCATGGTGTGTTGCGGACGACACAAGATAGTAATGTGTGTATGTTGAAGCAAGAGACTGGATGCAACTAGGCAAGAATCAATTGGATTGATGAGCCTAGAGGCATGACAATTAGGGGTTATCCGTGGGATAAAGAATAAAAGAGTTATTCACCTAATTGGACCAAGAGTTGCATGTGATGCAATTGAAATGGTTCCTACCTAAATAACCTATTCTTGGGTGACTTGCCAAATCAAGCTTAAGAAGAAGTGAAAAAGGGATCTTGGACCTACTAAAAAATATAATGATATTTTCCGCATTAATGGTGAGGGCTATTAATCCGAGAAAAATAGTGGGAGCTATATTTGATGATCTAGCCATTGTTGAATATAGTTAATTTGTTAAAAATACTAAAATTGCACATTTCTCGTTTTGTAGAATTCCAAATGGCAAATAACAACTCATCGACTTCATCCCTACGATCTGTCCTTGAGAAGGATAAACTGTCTGGAACAAATTTCCTTGACTGGTACAGAAACTTAAGGATTGTCCTTAAGCAAGAAATGAAGTTGTACGTCTTGGACACTCAAATTCTAGCACCACCACAAGACGAGTCTCTTATAGAAGAAGTGAGGGCACGTCAGAATTATATTGATGATTCTAATGACGTGACTTGCCTCAGGCTTTGTACCATGACTCCTGAGCTTCAGAAGCAGCATGAGAATATGGAAGCCTATGATATGATCATACACTTGAAATAATTGTTTCGGGAACAGGCTAGGCATGAGCGCTATGAGGTGTGTAAAGCATTATTCAAGAGCAATCTTGCAGAGGGGAATCCAGTAGGGCCTCATGTACTCCGAACAATCGGGTACATTGAGAACCTTGAGAGACTGGGGTTCCCATTGGGCTAAGATTTGGCTACTGATCTTGTCTTGCAATCGTTGCCTGACAGTTATAATCAGTTCATCATGAACTATAACATGAACGAGATCAGTAAAACTCTTCCTGACTTATTGAACATGCTAAAGACAGCGGAACAGAGCGTCAATAAAGGAAAGGGCAAAGCCATAATGATGGTGCATAAGAAGAAGAGCAATTCAGTTGCATCAACTTCTAAAGGTAAGCGCAAAAAAGTTGCGAAATTCGAAGAAGCCCTGAAGCCTAGTGGAGGCATGGCTAAGGGTGAGTGTCATAACTGCAGCCAGCCGGGTCATTGGAGGAGGAATGGTCCTAAATATCTGGAGGATAAGAAGCTTGGAATAGTGATTCCACGACCACCAGGTATTTATGTTATATACGTCAATCTTTCTATTTCTTCATCTTGGGTATTGGATACCGGATGTGGTTCTCACATTTGTCGTAATGTGCAGGATTTGAAAAGAAGTAGAAAGTTGAGTAAAGGGGAGATAGATCTGTGCGTCGGGAATGGAGCAAAAGTTGCTGCATTAGCTGTAGGCGTTTATGAGCTATCTTTTCCTTCTGGACTTATTTTAAAATTATACAATTGCTTTTATGTGCCTGCTATGAGCAGAAACATTATTTCCGTTTCTTGTTTGGACGAGAAGGGTTTTTCTATTTCGAAATAAAGGACAAGTGTTGCTCCATTTATTTTGATAGTATGCACTATTGTAGTGCGCATTTGTCTAATGGATTGTATACCCTTGATCTGAATAGTCCAATCTATAACATAAATACTAAAAGGATTAAAACTAATGATTTAAATCCTACATATCTATGCCACTGTCGTTTAGGCCATATGAACGAGAAACGCATATCTAGGCTCCATAAGGATGGACTACTAGAATCATTTGATTTGGAATCATATGAGACATGTGAATCTTGTTTATAAGGAAAAATGACAAAGTCCCCTTTCAATAAAAGAAAGGTGAAAGGACTAGTGAGTTATTGACACTCATACATACCGATGTATATGGACCATTCCCCACGCCTTCCAGAGGTGATTATACCTACTTCATCACATTCACTGATGATTTCAGTAGATATGGATTTGTATACCTTATGAAGGCTAAATCCGAATCCTTTGAATTGTTCAAAGAATTCAAGAATGAAGTAGAGAAGCAACTTGGCAAAAGTATCAAGGCTCTACGATCGGATCGTGGAGGAGAATACTTAATCCAAGAGTTTGATGAGTATCTTAGAGAGTGTGGGATAGTATCCCATCTCACTCCACCCGGAACGCCACAATGGAATGGCGTGTCCGAGAGGAGGAATCGCACTCTATTATGGTGCGATCTATGATGTCTCAAACAGATCTTCCGATATCCTTTTGGGGACATGCTCTAATGACGGCAGCTTTTACCATTAACCGCGTTCCATCCAAGTCAGTCATGAAGACACCATATGAGATATGGACTGGGAATCGTCCCATAGTGTCGTTTATGAGGATTTGGGGCTGCGATGTCTATGTAAAACGTTTACAAACAGACAAGCTCGGGCCCAAAGCGGATAAGTGTAAATTTGTGGGATATCCTAAGGAAACTAAAGGATATTATTTCTACAATCCCATCGAGAACAAAGTGTTTGTTGCTCGGACCGGCGTGTTTCTAGAAAGAGAGTTTGTCTCTAAAGAAGCAAGTGGGAGGGCTGTAGAACTTGAAGAGATTCAAGAACCACAAATCACTGAACCGTTGATGGAACATGAGCAGGAACCGCAAGTAGTTGTGGAAGAACCTGTTCAGGTAACACAGGAACTCCGTAGATCAGGAAGAGTGCGTCATGAACCATAGAGGTATGGACTTCTCGTGACTGAGCCCGATGAGGTAGCACTCATAGATGATGAGCCCACGACCTACGGAGAGGCCATGAAAGGCCCAGACTCTAAGAAGTGGCTAGAAGCCATGAGATCCGAAATGGATTCCATGTACACCGACAAAGTATTGACTTTGGTGAAACCACCTGAAGGGGCTCGGCCCATTGGGTGCAAGTGGGTCTTCAAGAAGAAGACCGACATGGATGGCAAGGTAGTTTCCTATAAGGGGCGATTGGTTGCCAAAGGGTATAGACAAATTCATGGTATTGACTATGATGAGACCTTTTCACCAGTCGCCATGACTAAATCCAATCGAATCCTACTTGCCATTGCAGCATACTACGACTATGAGATTTGGCAAATGGATGTCAAAACAGCGTTTCTTTATGGGAACCTCCTCGAGGATGTGTACATGACACAACCACAGGGTTTTGAGGATCCAGAGAATGCCAATAAAGTCTGTAAGCTGCAAAGATCCATTTATGGATTAAAGCAAGCTTCTAGGAGTTGGATTCGACGTTTTGATGACGCAGTCAAAGAGTTTGGCTTCATCAAGAACGAAGATGAGCCTTGTGTTTACAAGAAGGTTAGTGGGAGCTCTGTAGTATTTCTGTTCTTGTATGTGGATGACATACTAATCATTGGCAATGAAATTCCTACTTTGCAATCTGTTAAAGATTGGCTAGGAAATTGCTTTGCAATGATGGACTTAGGAGACGCGGCCTATATACTTGGTATAAAGATCTATAGGGATAGATCTAGAAGGTTGCTCGGCCTAAGTCAAAGTACATATATAGACAAGGTGTTGATGAGGTTTAACATGCAAGATTACAAGAAGGGATTCTTGCCCATGTCGCATGGAGTCACTCTTTCCAAGAATGACTGTCCCTCCAATGAGATTGAGAAGGAACGCATGAGTAGGATACCCTATGCTTCAACCATAGGATCCATCATGTACGCCATGCTATGTACTAGACCAGACGTATCATACACGTTGAGTATGGTGAGCGGATACCAGTCCAATCCGGGTTAGAGTCACTGGATTGCTGTCAAGAACATCCTGAAGTACTTGAGAAGAACTAAGGATGTGTTCTTGATATTTGGAGGTAAGGAAGAGCTAGGTGTAAAGGGTTACACTGATGCAAGCTTCCAAACCGAAAAAGATGACTACAGATCGCAGTCTGGATACGTGTTTTGCCTGAATGGAGGAGCTGTAAGCTGGAAGAGTTCCAAACAAGGGACAGTTGCTGATTCTACAACAGAAGCTGAGTACATTGCTGCTGCGGAAGCAGCAAAAGAGGCAGTTTGGATAAAGAAGTTTATCACTGAGCTCGGTGTGGTCCCTAGCATCGTGGATCCCATAGAGTTGTACTCTGACAACTCCGGGGCAATCACACAACCAAGGAACCAATATCACACCAGAAGTCAAAGCATGTACTTAGAAGATTCCATCTTATTCGTGATATGATTGATCGAGGAGATGTGAAGATGTGCAAGATTCCAACGGACGACAATGTTTGAGATCCGCTCACGAAACCTCTTGCGGAGCGAAAGCATGAAGGGCATGCCAGATCTATAGGCATACGAGATGCGCCAAATTGGCTCTAGTGCAAGTGAGAGACTGTTGGAATAGATTCCCTAGAGGCAATCATAGATTTAGTATGAACATTGTTTTGGCTAGAATATTCATTTATTTTATATTGTGATATTTAATATAATGACGTCCTTAGATAAAATGTTTTGATTATCTTAAATATCCCTAGTCCACTATATTGATTAATAGGACGATCAAATATAGACTAGTATGTGGGTAGATTGATATGGAGATATCAAGTCTAACACATGGGTATCCATTAGGAGTAATGGCATACTGGATTGACCCACAACGAAAAGGATACATTAGATTATGTCAAGTCGCAATCGCTTTTCGTAGTGCTAATATAATTGCAATCCTTAGACTTGAAGTCAATAGATACTCTACTTGTGTAATATTGGGCTTTGATGTTATCAAACGTTACATCGTAACTGGGTAATCATAAAGATGGCTATCGGGCGCGATAGGAAGCAAGCTTAGAGATCGTAGTGATGTAGATAGGATTTGTCCCTCCCACATAATGAGGGTAAATATCCATGGCCACTCGAGGGATGAGGCTTATTGAATGTCTGGCCAGACTCAGATAAATCAATATAGAGATGTTGATGTTATCTGCAAGCATAAGCATATTCCCAGGATCGAGGAACTATGGATTGGATATACGAGTGTGACGATGTATGTCTCGTGTCCAATCCGGATATGGAGGCAAAGGGATAGTGCAATTTGACATATTGGGCACAAGAGGTTTGTTGGGATCACTGACTATTTCTATTGGTTGGGTGGCATGGATGTGTTGCTAGACACCGCTCCATGTTAGTAAGAATTACTACCAACTATATAGAAACCTATGGGGTCACACGTCAAATAGAGTAGAGCTAGATTTGGGATTAATTAATATTTATTAATGAACAGAAGGATCATTGTGCAATACTTTGCAAACTTAGTAGGACTAATTTGCAAGGAAGGGAATAGTTCTAGTTCATCTAGAATAAGGAAACTCTTTTATGGAAACAACAAGGAGTTGTTGGAGTATATATAGAGGCATAAGCTTCCTTCGCACTCAGAGTTGTTATTAGACATAAAAAGAGAGTGGGAGAGAAAGCAAGAGAGAGCAAGACAAGAGCTAGGGCCGAACCCTAGCCCCGTCCGCCCCTTCCCGTCGACCCAAAGAGGATGCCGCCCCTCCCTTTGTGCCTTTGTTGCATTGATCTTCTTCCCTCTTCCTCCGGGTTCAAGCTAGCACTTGTTTGAAGGAAGAATCTTGATCTCAAGTCTAGACGTAGATCAACCGTAGAGACGAGGACATCATTCTTTGTGTGATCTCACAAATTCAAAGGTACACAATACTATGTCCCTTATCATGTTATGATGTCTCTTCCTGACGATCCGTGGTGGGAATTGAAGTAGAATTAAATTTTGTCATTCCGTTGCGTTACCTACTTCGAAACCCAACAAAAGCAACCTTAGATGATGCATACCCTTGCATCCAAACACTCCTAAAATCTGAACTAATGAACCAATCATAAGGTAGTACATTCTTACCTTGATAACCCTTTTTGGTTGCAGCAGCCATTTGTTTAACCCTTGATTTCTTTTCACCAGGCTTAGCCTTCTCTGGTTCTTCTTCAACTGATTTCTTCTTCTGAACATCAGCAAACTTATTTTTTCCTTCCTTAGCAGACTTCCCCTTTTCTTCTCCATCTGGATTTTTCTTGTCTCCCCCTTTCTTCTTGTCTAACCTAGATTGGTCATCTCCCTGTACTTCTGTATCCTTCTACAGCTCAACACTTGAACCTTCATCTCCTTTCTCTGTTCTGATCTTCTTTGCAGGAGGTGAACCTTCATGCAAACTCTGTGTCTCTTCTGAATGCGAGTCAGAAATTGTAATCTTTTCCTTCTTGTTGGCCCTCTTCTTAGATCTAGCAGAAGGCTTACACTGTTGTTGAATCCTGCTTATTTGCGCTCCATTGTGGAATTAGGGTTTTGAGAGAAGATTGAGATTGAAAGAGAGAGAACATAGAGACGTAGAAGATTGAGAGAGAATGGAGAGAATAGAGAGAAAATCCCTGACTTTCAGCTTAAGTAGGTTGAGAGAAAGAGTTTAAAAAATGACTCTTCTAAAATCCACATGCAAAATATATTTAGAAGATATTTTAGGATATTTTGGAAAATTCTCTGAGTAATTCAAACATTAAACAACTGTCTAAGAAGATAATATATAATATTTGATGATCCATTTATTTCACAAGAAAATTACACTGATGTTTCAAGACCTTGGAGAATAGTCTCAAGGCCTTGAGATTTTCTGCAGTCATAGAAATTTCAAAGCCTGGAACTATACTTTCAAGGCTTTGGAATGTATAATCTCAAGGCTTTGAGATTTCAACAAATAACCACAAGTAAGCACTAATACTCCCCCTACACCAATGTATCCTTGTTTAACATACCCAATTCAAGCCTTAGGAATGCAAACCTATCATCTGGTAAATGTTTAGTGAAAATATCAGAAATTTGCATAGTAGTAGAATTGAAAGATGGAACAACATCACCTTTTTCTGCATGATCTCTAAGGAAATAATGCCTTACATGTATATGCTTGGTTCTTGAGTGCTGTACCGGATTCTTAGAGATTGAAATGACACTTGTATTTTCACAATTAATAGGCACATTTCTGAAATCATAACCAAGTTCTCTAAGCTGTTGAGCAATCCACAACACTTGAGAGCAACAAGCTCCAGCTGCAATATACTCAACTTCTGCAGTTCATAATGCTACAGAGTTTTGCTTCTTGGAATGCAAAATAATTAGTGAAGAACCAAGAAAATGACAACATCCAGAAGTACTCTTCCTATCCACTTTGTATCCTGCAAAATCTGCATCTGAATATCCACTCAACATAAAGTTAGATGTTATTGGATACCAAAGCCCCAAGTCTTGGGTTCCATTCAAATATCTAAAAATTATCTTAAAAATATTTAAATAACTTTCCTTAGGATCTTCTTGAAATCTTGCACACATGCAAACACTAAACATAATATCAAGTCTACTTGAAGTTAAGTATAGAAGTGATCCAATCATACCTCTATACTCCTTTCGATTAACACTCTTACCATTTGAATCCTTGTCTAAGGATAGCGAAGAACTCATAGGAGTTTTGAGTGCCTTGGAATGTGTCATATTGTACTTATTCAACAAGTCCTTGGTATATTTTCCTTGATGTACAAAGATTCCTTTCTTCATTCGTAAAACATGAAGTCCAAGAAAGAAATTCAGTTCTCCCATTAAGCTCATCCCAAACTCCCGCACATTAGAATAAAGAACTCTTTTGAAAGAGCATCATTAGTAGCACCAAAAAGAATATCATCTACATAAATATGAACTACTAACAAGTCAGTTTCATGATATTTAATGAAAAGATTTTTATCAACTAGACCTCTCTTGAAATCATTGTTAAGTAAAAACTATGAGAGTGTCTCATACCAAGCCCTTCGAGCTTGTTTTAATCCATAAAGACCTTAGTCTAATTTGTAACATGATCAGGGAAGTTTTCTTCTTCAAAACCAGGAGGTTGAGATACAAAAACATCTTCTTGTAAATAACATTTTGAAAATGACATTTGACATCCATTTGATAAAGCTTTATGTGTTTGTGAGATGCAAATGCAAGAAGTATTCCAATAGCTTCTAACCTGGCAACAGGAGCAAATGTCTCCTCATAGTCTATACCTTGTTCTTGATTGTATCTTTGTGCCACAAGTCTGGCTTTGTTTCTTACCACTTTGCCATTCTCATCAAGCTTATTTCTAAACACCCATCTGGTTCCAATAACTGATTGCTCTTTTGGTCTAGGAACCAGATTCCATACTTTGTTTCTTTCAAATTCATTCAGCTCACTTTGCATTGCAATGACCCAATCTGCATCTTCCATTGCTTCTTTTGTATTCTTAGGCTCAATCAATGATACAAAAGCACTAAAAGCACATAAGTTCTTCAACTGTCCTCTTGTCTGAGTTCTAGTAGTTGGATCAGATATGATATTGTCAGTTGGATGGTCTGCAAGATACTTAAACTTCTTCCTTGGTGTCCAAGAATATGTTCCTTCAAGGCTTTGAGTTCTTGAAGCATTAGAAGGAGCATCATAGAAAGTTTCAGTCTCAAGGCTTTGAGATTTTGCTCTGCAAGAGGTTCAAGGCCTTGAGATTCTACTGACTGAATCTTTACTTCAGTTTTGCCTTTGTCTTCTATCACAATGTCATCATCAGCCTCATGCTTGTTCAAATCAAGATCTGCAAAACTTTTACTCAAAAAATCCTTAGTACTTTCATCAAAACCCACATGAATACTCTCTTTCTATTGAAAACTCTATACGCTTTGCTAGTTTGAGAATATCTAAGAAATACACCTTCATCACTTGTAGCATCAAACTTACCAATATTATCTTTACCATTATTATGCATAAAACAAATACAACCACATAATTGGCAGTATTAACAGTTCATAAGGAGTCCTTTTCAAAATAGGCATGATCAAACATCTATTAAGCACATAATTGGCAGTATTAACAGCTTCTGCCCACAAATACTTTGGCAAATTACTTTCAAGTAGCATGGTTCTAGACATATCCTCAAGTGTCCTATTTTTCCTCTCAACTACTCCATTTTTCTTAGGAGTTCTAGGTGCAGAGAAGTTGTGTGATATGCCTTGCTTTGCACAAAATAAATCAAAAGTCAAGCTGATTAAATTCCCTACCATGGTCACTTCTAATAGATGCAACAGGAAAAATTTTCATGGTTTGAAGCTCTTTGCACAATTTAGAAAATTCAAATAAAGCTTCAGTTTTGTCTCTAATAAACATAACCCATATAAATCTAGAATAATCATCTACTTCAACAAGCATATACCTCTTACCTTTTGGAGTTTGAACTCTCATAGGACCACACAAATCCATATGCATAAGTTCCAAGGGTCTAGAATTACTTACAAAGTTCTTAGGCTTGAATGAGCTTCTTGTTTGTTTACCTTGTACACATGCCTTGCAAATCTCATCATCTGAGAATTTTTGTGATGGTAATCCTCTTACCAAGTCCTTTAAAATGAGTTTATTCAAGGTGTGTATGCTAATATGCCCAAGTTTTCTATGCCAAAGCTTTGAATCTTCCTTCAAGACCTTGAGGCACTTCAGCTTGTTACCTGCAATACTGTTAGTACTCATAGCATATAAATTGTATGATCTAGGAGCAGTGAGTATGCAATCTCCATATTTCTCATCTTGCACAACACATTTATCCTTGTCAAATACAGCTTTATAACCTTTTTCACATAACTGAGAAATACTAAGAAGATTATATTTAAGTCCATCAACAAGATAAACATCAGAGATAGAGTTGGTAGAACCATTACCAATACTACATATACCAATAATATTGTATTTTGCCTTGTCACCAAGTGTAATTGTTCCTCCAGATTTCTCTGTGAGCTTAGTAAAAAGATACTTCTTTCCACTCATATGTCTTGAACAACCACTGTCTAATATCCATTTCTGATCCTTCAAGGCCTTGGTGGCATCCTGCAAAAATAAATCATTGCCTCAACAGGCTGTTAGAACAAGTACAGAACTTTGAGTCATACTCAGAATCAGCCATGTTTGGTGGTCTAATTCCTTTTGGAACCCAAATCTGCTTAACCTGTCCCTGAAGCTGAAAAGGATAAGTGTTCCTCAGAATATGAGGTTCTGATCTTCTGAAGGGACAAGTTAACTTGATATGACCAATTTTTCCACAGTAATGACATTTTGGAGAATGCCTGCTACCAGATTTGACAAAAGTAGTTTGGCTTTTCTTTGGAAAATTTGGATTATATCCAATTCCATTTTTATGCATTGATTTTAGACTTCCTCCAAGAATGAGATTCAGATTATGTTCTGAGCCAGTAAAACTAGTTAGGACCTTTTTAGACTCTTGAAGTTTCTCAGTCAAATAACAGATTTGTTGTTCTAAATCCTCTGAATGAGTCTTTAAATCAACGTACCTTTCAGTTAAGAGAGTGTTTTGGTCAACAATCTCTTTTATATATTCCTTCAAGGCTTTGAATCTACTGTCCAAGGCCTTGAAGTCCTTTTCAATTTTTGTCTTGAAAACATCATTAGTCTTCTTGGTAAAAATCAGGTCCAAGTTTTCTTTTACCTGCTCTTGAACTTTAACCTTTAAAGAAGCAATATCATTTCTATAACTTTCCTCATTTAAAAACATGCTCTTAAGAATTTCAGGAAGTACATCAGAAGGACTAGCAAGAAGATTTTTTACCATTTCCTCAATGTGTCTGTCTGAAGATTTTTCTTCATCGTGTTTAGCCATGAATCATAAATTTGCTTGTTCTTCTTCTGTGTCTGAATCACTTGATGAATCAGAATCACTCCATGAGGCCATCATTGCTTTTTCCTCCTGTTTTCATTGTCTTTCTTTTGAAAGTTCATGTTCTTCTTCTTTTGTGGACAATCCCTTACTAAATGATCTGCATAACCACATTCAAAACAATTCATTACTTGAGTTTTATGTGACTGTGATGAAGACTTACCTCTATAATCCTTACTGCTTGAAGGTCTTGATCTCTCTCTGTTGTAGTCTTTGTTTCCAAAGTTTTTCTTCTTCTTGAGAATCCTGGCCAAGAACTTGGAGATCAATGCTAAAGCCTCTTCATCATCATGGTCATCTTCAGTCTCAAGGCTTTGAGATTTTTCATTGTCTTTAGCGTTGAGTGCTAGATTCTTGATGTTTTCACTCAGATCACCTTCCACATCTTTCATAGATATCTCATGAGTGAGCAGCTTTCCTTGTAGATCATCTAGCTGAAGAAGACTTAAATCCTGAGCTTCCTCAAAAGCTGTTGTCTTTGGCTCCCACTTGGCTTTTGGCAAACTTATCAGAATTTTCCTGACCTTTTCCTCATTTGAAAAACTTTTTTCCCAATGACTCCAGATTGTTCAGCACATCAGTGAATCTTTTGAACATCTCCTTAATATTTTCATCTGAGTTCATCTTGAACAGCTCATACTGCCTCAGAAGTATATTGATCTTAGTCTGTTGGACTTGAGTTGTTCCTTCATAAGTCACAACAAGTTTGTCCCATACCTCTTTGGCACATTTCCAATTTGTCACTCTGTTTAACTCATCTTCATTAAGAGCCCAGTATAATAGATTCATAGCCTTGTAATTTTTAGATACCTTTTCCAGTTCAGTAACTGAGATATTTTCCTCAAAATTGATGCATCTAACTCCATCAATGGTAGTGAAATACGCCCATTCTGAATTATTGACCACAATTCCATATCTTGATCTATGATGAACATCTTCATCAATGCCTTACAGTGCATGAAGTTCACCACAGAACAATGGAGGTCTTTTTGCTGTCCTTCCTTGAGAGAAGCCACCATCTCCTACGTTACTCATAGTCACAAGATTGTTAGATCTATAGTAGTGACCCAATCTCTGAAACCAATTGAAAGTTTGTAATGTAGACTAAATACCAGACCAAAATACTCTAGAAGGGGGGGGGTGAATAGAGTATGAGAATTTTTAGCTAAAACATAGAATTTAACTAAGTGATGCAAGCAAATGACATAATTCTCAAGGCCTTGAGATTTTGTAAGATTTGTCAGAAACTTCCTAAGTATAAAAGAAAGCTTCAAGGCCTTGAACTAGCACAAGTTCAAAACAGTTTGTAACCCAAGATTGATTTAGATCACTTGCAAGAGTAAATAGCTAAACTGTAAAGTAAAGAACACATGGCAATATACAGAGTTCAGTCCCAATGGACCTAATCTCTGCCTGAGGGATCTAATCCCACCAAGATTGGGCAAACACTTCTTATTACTCACACAAAAACAGCCCTAGATCTTAAAGCCTAAGTGAACTCCCTTACACCTATACAGCTTGTGGTTCCAAACCTATCTAGTTACAGCTAATAACTGTTGAGCTAACAAGAACCTCTTGTTGTTCACTTGAAAAACTAACAACTAGTTTTTGTGAGGTATAAGATATAGAGAATAAGCAGATTAAAGTACAAAGTAGAAGAACACAGTAGTTGAATCAGCTGAGAAAGCCTGGATGCGTTCTTCTAGAAAACAGAAATGATTGATCTTCTAAAATCACTTGATTGAAGCTTGAAGTTGTGAGGATTGATGGTCAGATCTTCCACGAATGTATCTCTCCTTCTTTTCCTTTGGTTTCTGTTCTCTGTAAGCTTCTATCTTTTTATTTCAAATTCAAACCAGCTTTTATCTACTTCCAGCAACTAAATGAGAGATTTTACGATCTCTGTTCCTGCAAATCCTCATCCTTTCTAACTGCAATTCAAAACAGCTCCGAGTAGATATCCGTTGGAGTTTGTTGTGATAATATTGCACGTTTGAAAAACCTACAACAACATTAAGCACATCAGCAAACAAAATCCAAATACATAACATCACTAAGTCTGTTTTGATATTCGGTTTCTAAATAAAACTAAATCAGATAAATATGTCATTAACCTGATTACCAAACAATCATATAAACCTACACAAACCAATTTAAGACTTGTAAAAGTCATTAAACAATCATAATAACAAAGATCAAATCCTGCAAGAGAGAATCAAGTTAAGTCTGTGAAAAACTGTCAGCAGCTCAAGGCATATCTCAAGGCCTTGGAGCTCTGAACATTCCTCAGAGTTTTTCAACTGTAACACCATAGTTCTTTGATTCACTCTAATTATGATATCTGCAATATGTTAGATATATAAACAATAGATACAAGAATATTTGAAACAAATATCTAATCTTAAACATCAGATTGAACATCTGCAACATAAGATTGTCAGATCACATTTCATAAGAAATCAGTTGTCAAGGCTTTGAGGCTTTAATCAATATCTCAAGGCCTTGGAGCCTTGAAGACTTAGAGAAACTTCTTCCTTCATCACTCTAAATGATGACATCCCAAAACACACTTAGAAGTCATGAATCAACAGCTTGTATTAATTCGAGACTCACCTAGACTACCAGGCATCATCACTCTAGGTGGAGATAATAGTTTAATATATTATCATGTCAATGTTGTAGCTCGTTTTGTTGCCTAAAGACAATCGTATAATAACTTGTTGGTTTAAGTTTGTATGTGTAATGTTTTGTTCTTGATTTACGCTATTCGAGTAACACTCTACCGGTCTCTCCTGGGCCGGATTAGGGGAGTGTTACATGTAGGATTTTGGGTAGAGAGATTTTATAGATATGGTTTTGCCACCACAGAGGATGGGAAACCAACTTATCTGTGGACCGTGTCAACCCATTATTTGGGTGAATTTGAAAAATTTCAGATACCTTTGATCCCCTCAGACTAGCATCAGGGCTGCAGACTGAATGGGAGGGAGTATCTGGTATCCACATATCATTCATAATCAAAATTCAAGGTGATCCGAAGCGGCTTAGTTAGATTGAAACGAATTATGGGAATTTATGCACGTCAGAGCAAGTCAGACATGTACCACTTATAAAAAAGAATCTAATCTCCTTGAGTCTACTCGACAGCAAGGGCTATAATTTCAAAGGTGAAGGTGGAGATCTGCAAGTTTGCAAGGGTTGTAAGGTAATTCTCAATGGAGTCAAGAATGGGACTTTGTAAATGCTACAAGGGTCGATGATCACATAGTCTGTCGAAGTTGTCTTAGCCGAGATTAAAGGAAGCGTTAGATTTTTTGGTTGATTCAAACAATTGTATTGTAGAGGAGCAAGCATCAAAGCAAAGAAAAGCAATGGAGCAACGGACACTTCCAGGACTAACCAAATATAGTGGAGCATATACACATGTGTGCATGTGTTCTTCTGTTCCTTTGTGAATTGCATGTTCTGTGTAGTTTCTTAGGGCGGTTTGGTAGTAGTAGGTTATTTTTTGGTCTTTTGGTCAAAAGCGGCTAGTCAATTGAGGCTAGTGGGTTTGGGAAGTTTCCAAGTTGTTTTTGGAAACAACTTTGGATGCAATGTTTCATTTTGGAAAAATTGATTTTTTTTTTTGCTTTGGCGCTCCAAGTCATTGTACTAGTATATAAAAGTGCTAGGTTCGTGAATTTGATCGGTGTGCTTGTAATTTGTTTGGCTTCTCATCAATAAGTTGGTTTTGGGTTGTCCGTGGACGTAGCTTGTCTCAAAACTAGTGAACTACATAATTCTTGTGTTCTAGATCTTGTTGTTCTTGCTATCTCTTATTTTCTCACATATTGGAATCCTAACAAGAAACTGATCAAACCAAGCTATGGCATATGAGACTCGGTCATATGAGTGAACGTGGGATGCAGGAAATAAACAAGAAAGGCTACATCATTGGGCACGCCTAAGAGCCTAGGGTTTTGTGATCACTGCGTGTAGAGGAAGCTACAATGTAGCAAGTTCCCTAAGGCGGCTCGGAGAATGAAAGGCACTCTAGATTACATCCATTCAGATTGCTGGGGTCCATCTCGAGTTAAGGCGGTTGGACGGTATATGTATTTTCTGAGCATCATATATGACTACTCAAGGATGACTTGGATATTCATGACGAAGCAAAAATGTGAAACATTGGCAAAAGAACTCAAGGAGTGGAAGACTTTAGTATAGAATCAGGTGGGAAAGAAGGTGAAGAGGCTGCACACAGACAACGGCTTGAGGTTTGGTTCATCAGAGTTTGATGAATTCAACAAGGTTCAAGGAATTTCCCGCCATCAAACATTCGATACACACCACAATAGAATAGTGTCCCCAAAAGAATGAATCAGACACTTTTAGTGAAGGCAAGTTGTATGCTTTCGTATGCAGGTCTTGCTAGGCGTTTCTGGGGAGAGGCTATTCTATGGATTTCTATCTCGTGAAATAGGTCCCGCATACATGAATAGGATGCAATATTCCTATTCAAGTATGGTCTGGAAAAGAAAAAGATTACTCGAATCTAAGGATATTTGAATGCGTTTCCTATTATCATGTTGATGATGTCAAGCTAGAACCAAGGGCTAAGAAGAGGGTATTCATGGGCTATGGTACAGGTGTGAAGGGATACAAGATTTGGACGTACAACAAGATTATACTTAGCAGAAGTGTAGTTTTTTGAGAGAGTTCAATGCGACAATCAAGTTCTATGGAGATAGAGGATGCAGCCGCACAGAAGAAGGTGAAGGCAAGTTAGGACCTAATAATCCTAAGGAGCCCGAATTGCCACCATCACCTTCATTAACCGAAGAGGAAGAAGTAGAAGAGTCTGATGAAGATGCATCACTTAAAGAGGACCCTATTCATATAAGTATTGCATAAGGAAGGAAAAGGAGAATCGTAAAGCCTCCAGTAAGTTTCATAGATGATGGTATGGTGGAATATGCATTGCAGGTAGCCGAGGATGTGGAGGATGAGTCGTCCACCTACAAGGTTGTGTTTTCTAGTTCTGAGTCAGCACAATAGATTACCACAATGGGAGAAGATATGGAATCTCTTTGGAAGAACTCGACTTGGGAATTTGTAATATTTCCAGCGGGAAGGAAGATAGCCACATGCTAGTGGGTTTTCTGAAGAAAGTTAGGAATTACAGCTGGAAAGGGGGTTAAGTATATGGCAAGACTGGTTACAACAGGGTTCAGTCAGAAAGGAGTTGACTACAACAAATCTTCTCATAGGTGGCCAGGTATACTTTGATCAGGGTGCTACTAGCGTTGGTTGCACACCACGACTTAGATCTTTAGCATCTACACGTGAAAACATCTTTCCTACACGGGGAGTTGGAAGAGGAGATATACATGAGCAAAACCATAAGGATTCCAAGTTCCTAGAAAATAATACTATGTGTGCAAGTTCAAAAGATATCTCTATGGAATTAAGAAGTCACCGAGGCAGTGGTACAAGAGGTTTGACAAACTTCGCGTTGAAGATTGGTTGCCAGAAGTGCGAGTATGATTGATGCGTGTATCACAAGTTGTTGCGAGGTGAGACACGTATCTACCTAGTTCTATATGCGGATGATATCTTGATTGAAACTCAGGATATGGAGGACATGGAGGAATTGAAGAGGTCTCTAAATGCGTAATTCCAGGTGAAGGATAAGGGGGCTGCTCGGAAAAATTTAGCAGTTGACATCTATAGTGATAGGAAGATGAAGAAGCTATTCCTATCACATCAGGGATACTTGGGAAGATTCGGGATGTTATCAGCTAAAGCTATAAATACTCCTATGGCAACTAACAACAAGTTAGGAATCTACACCATTAAGACTGAGGAGGAGGAGGAGGAGGAGTACATGTCCAAGGTCCCACGTACTAGCGCAGTTGGAAGAATAATGTATGTTATGGTCTGCACTCGACCGAACATAGCATTCGATGTCAGTGTGGCAATTCGTTTTATGGCTCAACCAAGTAATGATCACTGGCAGGCGGTGAAGCACATATTAAGTTACCTCAAGGGTACATCATACATTGTCCTATGTTATGGGGCTAATTAAAACATCTTGGTTGTTGCGTTCTCGGATTCGGACTATGCAGGTGATCTTGATAGCAGGAGATTAATGACAGGCTATGTGTTTTCTCTGGAAGGTTCTGTTGTAAGTTGGAAGAATACTCTACAGAAAAATGACTTTGTCAACCACAAAGGCGGAGTACATGACATTAACAGAAGCGGCAAGAGAGGCAATATGGCTTAAAGGTATGGTCAATGATCTAGGCCTACTTCAAGATCGAACGAAATCTACTGTGATAGCTTGAGTGCGATTTACTTGACTAAAGACCAGGTTCATCATGAAAGGACCAAGAATATCAACGTCATGAATCATTTTCTGAGAAACGATAGGAGGATCAAGGTAATGAAGGTGGGGACAGCTGAGAACCCACGGATATTTTACGAAGCCAATCCGGAGAGCAAGTTTCAGGACTGTCTGGAATTGCTCTAACATCTTGAGCCAATGAGGCCCTTGGGGCGTTGTCGAACCAGGTAGGGGTCCAGTGAGTGTCAAAGACATTGGGTGCGGAGAAGACGTAGCTTTGTTTACGAGAAGATGAGCAGCTGCTGTTGACGAGAAAATTCAAGGCAAAGTGGAGATTTGTTGAATATGCCTTGGAATTGAAAGTCAAAGGCGACTAAGTGGGTTAGTTTAGGAAAAAAATGTGAGGCGGTGGGTTTTGTGGTTGGGCCTCTTCATCACCTTGGGGGTTTTTCCTACCATTCTATAGAACCTAGAACAATCATTTTAATTGTTCCTCTTGGTGAATCAATTTATCTTTTCTGTCGTGGACATAGTTAGCGAATATTTCGATAGCGAACCACGTAACATACTCGTGTTCTTCTTTATTCGTATATCGTTAGAGAAGTGGTTTGTCATAAGAACAACAATTCATATTGCAAAATTTTCAACTTCTTAAGGAAATTAAGAAAACAAAGTAAAATAGGTGAAACCTTCGATGCACCTAGAGAGTATAGCTGATGGAGGGGCGGATGAACCAGACGAGGCCAAGCTATCAGACGCAACCAATTTGGCACTACTCTACCACGAAGAGGAGGACAAGC
Source organism: Linanthus parryae (assembly GCA_023055425.1). Classification (NCBI taxonomy): domain Eukaryota; kingdom Viridiplantae; phylum Streptophyta; class Magnoliopsida; order Ericales; family Polemoniaceae; genus Linanthus; species Linanthus parryae. Next base: position 23,700,479 of record JALGPY010000011.1, on the reverse strand, counting down.
ACAATAGAGGGACAAAATCGTCATTTTTGGTCACTCCACACTGTTTTGGGCATAACTTGACCTAAAGGGGTCGGAATGACTATTACAGCCTTATTTCGGAAAACTCTCAGCGAGACTCCAATCCCGTAGAAATTCGTTTGACCAGTCAACGAAGGCTTTGAAGATATAATTTGCTATTTTTGGCAGTTTTTCCTTTTACGTATTTAGACTTCGTTTTAAGACCGATTTTAGTCAATTATTTCATATGCGTGATTATTTTAATAAGGCCTATGGTTTTCGGCCAGTTTTAGAATTTTGCCATTTTTGGCAAACTTTGAATTTCTAGCTACTTATACCCGGCTTGTGGGAAAATTTCGTCAGCCTTTTTATATTAAATTTACTTCATAATTCTAGAGAGGTTCGTGCCCTAGTTTCTTGCCATGTTCATCGATGATTCCGCTATGAACCCTCGCTTTGTGTTTAACCAGGCGTCAATAGTATAAATTATTGTTTCTTGGAACATATAGTTTATCATACAAACACAAGGTACTACTACCTCCGTTCTCTCCGAATCTTTACCTTTTGACTTTTTTTCCGTAATCGGGTCACTACTAGAAATGAACACAAAAATGACAAATATGAATTAAAATTCGCACGGAAAGACAATATATCGCTGCTCATTGCATCAGTAACGGCGATTTTTCATATTCTCGCTTAAATTTATCTTATACGGCGATAAAATCATGGGACCGTATTTAATTCAGCATAAACGACAAGATTTGTAGTTAATACGACGAGATATAAGTCTCCGTTAATACTGATATTATAAACGGCGAGTAATAATTAGTAACGGCGACGTTTTATTATCCTGATAAAAAATCTTTAATATAAAACGGCGAGAGTTTCCTAACGCCGTTAGTTGTTGTCTTATACGACGAGGTTTCTTGTCGTATATGGTCAACTTAACAGGTGTCCAAATTTCTTTGATTTATCCGTCAAATTTTGGGGCGAGATTTGGATAGCCCGCGCCGGAAGAGATAGAAACCCAAGCTAGGTCTCTGGGGAATGAAAATTTGACTCTTTCTTCTTCACATCGTTTGAGAAGAATAGAAAGACGAGAGAAGAGAGGAGAAGAGAAGTCTAAGGAGGAGAGAAGCCACAAGAGAAGAGAACAGAACAGAGAGAGAAGGGAGAACAGATAGAGAAGGGAGAACAAAAAGAGAATAGAAGAGAGAATGGAGCGAGGAATAGCCATAAAACCCAGAAGCCACAACAAAGAGGATTCGCCTTCAAACCCAGTACACCATCGTCGACCCTTTTGTGGAACTGTAAGTTCATGTTTCAATTTTTTTTTCATTTTGTATTTTGATTTTAAAATCAACCATCTCAATAGTTGATAGATATGGTTGGTTGATTTCTGTTGGTTATTGAAGCTCCCAAAAGAGGGTTAAATGAAGCCCTAATTCTAGAACAGTAATATATTGATTAGGTTTGAAATTGAATGAAATTGTTAATTTCTTCTTATATTGTAGTTGAGCTTGTATGAAATTGGTAATCTGTTTTCAATTATAGTTGCAATGTGTTCAAATTGGTTGTTGAATTATAGTAAAAAATTGTTGTTGAATTATAGTATAAACATGTTCCAAAATTGGTTGTTGAATTATTGTTTATCACATAATTATTTTAATGTTTTAGTCTTAGCTTACTATTTATCATTTTCTTAATATTGTCTTATTCTAAGTGGTTTTTAATTTTTGTTGTCTGGTAAGGACTTTCCCAACCGATCCTCAAATTCGATGACCTGTCCCATTTGGGTGGCTGCCAGACAAATCGGTGCAACCACAAAACAATACTCATGGAATTGTCAATTCTATGGTGTTCGTTTGTAGTTGCACCGGTTTGCTACGCGCCACCCAATGGAGGCAGGTCCTTAAACTTGACCTTACTTGATGCTAGCATATACCCCTCTCTGCTTTGTTGATGAATTATAGTAAAAACATGTTTATTTTTAAATTATAGTTCACATCTTCATGAAACTGGTAATCTGTTGTTAAGTGATTGATTTTCTATTTTTGTTCTGATATTTGTCGACTTCGAAGCATGTTAATACATGAAGAACAAGTGAAACACAAAAAAATAAAAAATGGATGATAAATTTCAATAAACAAACTGAAAAAATAACAAAAGTGAATGGTTTATATATGGAAACTGTCACTCCCAAAATTACATTAAGAAAAAAAAAACGAAACCAACCAAAATAAAAGAACTGAAAACATGGTCTAAACATTAGGAGCAGGCAGGGCCAAAATAACATCAGTGGACACAGGAGTGCCTTCCATAGGAGGGAGCACTGTTAAGGGCATGACATCATAGACTGTTTCAACTCGTGAAACCCTTTTTTAACGTTCACTTTCTTTCCACCTGGTTGAATGTTCTTTGTCATTTTGCCTTTTCTTGTCTTCCTTTTCACTTTCTTATCTGGGGCTTTCATAACAAAACTTGGCTGCCCCAATTTCTTGAAAGTGGCAAATTGCCTCATATCACCAGTTGGGGATTTGGGGGGGGGGATAAGAGAAAGACACTGTAATTGAGTGTGGATCTGTGGCGAAACAGAACTGAGGTAGGGGGTTTTATAGTGTTCATCCTACGTAACAGTCCAATTGCTGGATTAAGTCATCATTAATGGGACACATGATGAATTTGAATTGGAAAGCATCTTAGAAGCCAAAGGGGATACAGTTACAGATGCATGAAAGTGCATCAGTTACATATGCATGCATGAAGTTGCCCATAGCTCTTATTGTAAACGTCTTGTAACTTCATAAATTTGTTCATGTGTAAGCTACTGTTTTGTACTAGTTGTTCAATTATTTTAATGTTTTAGTCTTAGCTTAATATTTATCATTTTATAAATATTATCTTATTCTAATTGGTTTCAAGATACTTTGGACATCGGCGTGAAGGCAGAAACGGCGAGACCTATGTTGTGGTACATCTTCTTTCCTTTTCAAGCAACATGTATTCTCTGCAGCACACATGTTGGTTATATACTTTGACTGTGATGTCGTGAAATTGAGCTTAACTGTGTACATGTAGCTTTGTTCTACTGTTAAATTGAGTTTTCCTTCACAATGAAATTGTTAGTTTGTCTTTGTACTATTTTTCCAGTGTTCCAGTTAAGGGGATAGATTTTGCAACCAAACTGTTGAATAAATACCATTCCAACACCCATTAAGTCGCCTTTCAACAAGGAGAACACGGAATTGAAAAATTAGCATGACTGAGCTTGGGCAACTGCGGCGCCGGTACGACTCTGGCTAATGTTGCTACTCTGTTTCCCACCATGTCTTGGCGACGTTTCCAAACGATCCTCGAACTTCGTAAATTGGCCCTCGTGGGTGGCTGTCCTAGGCGCATAACAATCACCATGGAATTTTCAATTTTGTGGTGTTTCTTCGTAGTAGGCCCGGTCTGTTATGCGGATCGGCCAGCCACCGAGACGATCCGATTCATGAAGTTCGAGGATACTTCGGAGATCGACGTAAAGCCATAACGAACGGACAAGTGACATCATCTTGAGCTGTTACAGTGCCGCAGGTGCCCATGCTCTCTGATGCTGTTTCCAATTCCATGTTCTCTTGTTGAAAAGCGAATTCAAGGGTGTTCATTTGGTAATTATTAATTGTTGGGCTCGTTGTGCTAGTCGCTATCTTTAAAGAACCCTGCACATTGAATTTGCCGGTTTGTTTTTCGTCAAGTGTTGGATTGGATTGCCCGCATTTTAGCAAACTAACCAACATCTCAAAATCTTATCGATCTTAAAGTCCAGTAAATTAATTGCATTTTGTGCTTTTTCAAATATACCGCAGAATTGAAACTGTAAAATAACTTAAAATGCTATCATTTTTAATATTGTTATGTATTGTTATCTTGTTCAGGTTTATACAGTTTTTGGCAACTGCACAATATTGTGACCGTTTTGGCGTACCCGCAAATTTTAAGGCTGAGCCTGTGGCTACAAATCCATTTTGACGCACTTAGAGAGATAGAGGTAGAGGTAGAGGTAGCTGCAGAGTATAAGTTTTTCGTCTAATTTTGCAAGTTCAAGAAAGATAGCTAGTATATGTTTCGTATAATGCGCAGATTAAAGGTTTTCATATACTCTATTGGACTTATACATTTGGGGTAGAACATTGGCAATGTAAATTTTGTAAAGACATATATATATATATATATATATATATTCATGTTTTTGAAATGTGTTTCAATTACTTTCAAGTTTATGTGTTGTGTGTTTAGTTGGTTGTGCCTTAAAAATAGCTAGACGTTGGAAAACTCCTGCTGTTTCTGGATATTGTTGCAGGGAATACCTCAAATACGTCGACAGTTTAAGCTTGCTGTATTACTTATCAACAAAAAATGGGAAATGTTTATTTGATTGCCGTAAGAAATACCAATCAAATACGACAAGAATAACTTAATATGACCATATTTTTGCCGCAATACATAGCACACAAACTGCACAATCAAATCCTTAGACGGAAAAAATATTGCCGTATATATCAGGCTAAACACTGCGAGAATAAAGCATGTCGCCGTATTTGACCTTGTCATTTGCGGCGACAGTATCGCCACATTTGAAAATCAAATACGGCGAGAGGGCATTAACGGCGACAGTTTTTCAGGGCGTAGGGAATCAACGTCAACGGACCTTGCGGCCGACCCATTTTTCGCCGTTTAACCGTTAAACGGCGAGAAAAACCCTATAAACGGCGTTAATTTTTCGCCGTATTTTGGTCCGTTTCTAGTAGTGGGTCACTTTGAACAGGTAATTTGGATGGCCAAACGATGTAATCTTTTAATAATTTTTTATGGCTTTGTATAGTCAATTTTACTCAAAAAACATTATCAAATTCTTGCATCCTTTTACTAATCAAATTGTCAAATTAAAGTAATTCAGTAAATAGTGATAACATGAAAAAGGGTGAAGATTCGAGAGAACAAAGAAAGTATTAAACATTTCGGCAATTTTAGTATCGACGGAGTCCTAACAAATATAACAAGATTTAAATGTCAATTTTCAGAATAAGAATTAAATCTTAACGCGTATTACAAGATTAATATATGTGCTCGCACACAAGTGGTCTGAAGAAAATATATGGCTGCCTGTCAGATTATATTGAATAATATAAACTTCAGGTTTTGAGTGATTGGTTTTTTAAATTTCCTAGTCGGTGGAGAGGTTTTGCCCAAGGTCCATCCAAACTAATATAGTATATAAGCCATCGTTGGACATTGCAAGGAGACAGAATCAAATCACTTATCACTTGTTTGTTTGTCAAGGAAAAAAAAAGATGAGTATGATTGGGAAAATAGTCAGGCAAGTTGAGATCATGTTCCATGGTGATGTGTACCACGAGATATTCAAAGAAAGACCCCATCACATCTCTGACATGTCTCCTGTTCATGTTCAGGGAGTTCATCTGCATGAAGGTGAATGGGGCACTGTTGGATCCATCATTTCCTGGAACTGGACTGATCAAGGTATGCGATCTCATTTGTTTGGTTCACTTTGTGCTTACATATCCTAAGATCTGTTAAATTTGATATGTACTGCGTCAACGAATCATAACGTGACTATTTGATATTCCTGTAAAAACATGCAGATGGGAAACAGAGGACTGATAAGGAGGTTATTGAAGCAATAGACGAGGAGAAAAAGTCTGTGACCTTTAAAGTCATTGAAGGAGGTCTGTTAGACCAGTACGAAACTTTTGCATTTATTTACCATGTGGACACAGAAGGCGATAACCATTTGGTGACATGGACACTCGAATACAAAAAGCTGAGTGAGGATGATGATGAACCGGAATGGGTGTTGGACTTGTTGATTACAATTACCAAAGACATTGAGAAGCACCACGTCTAGAGTTGTTGCCTGTGTGACTTTGGTTTCTTTGTTTAATGTGCTTCTGTGGCAAAGTATTGAAGTGATTCTAAGAAAGATATTGTCCACTCCCTTAATTTCGTGATGAGATGAAGTGCGTCGGAGATAGCTTGGTTTTCTAAGAAAGACAGCTTTCTTGGATGGTTGTATGTTTGTACATTTGGTTTCTACTGATTGTTTCGATCAGTTTTCTTCAGTTGTTTGTTGATAAGATTTACGACAAAGGGTTTCAGTGTTGATCATCAATTAGAGTTCCTACCATGTTTTTCCCATCCAAGCAAGTCGTAATAACGAGGGTGCCAAAACAAGAATGAATATGCAGAAAATCAAGAACAAGACACGAAGATTTTACGTGATTTGCTAATGATCACTTTAGCTACCTCCACGGCAAGAAAAACATTATTTATTATGTGAGAAACACGACAAGGCATTCACGATAACCCACACACTGGTACACAAATCCAAGCCACAACCTATGAACCTCACAGAAACCTAGGAACTTCTTTGCTTGAAGTCCAAGTTGACAAAAATGTTTCCAAACCATATGGAAATAACCAGAACGCTCCAGCCCTACCCAGGTATTCGTGCGACTGCTGACAGACCTCGAGTAGGTGCTAAATTAACCGTAAGTGCACTGTGTCTATCTTAGTTTTTATGGTATGTCCCAGGTTTATGTCGAACCCACATTACTGGGAGACGAATTAACCTAACTAGTAGTGGAAGTGTGAATGGAAGTTTTGTTTTGAGACTATAACTAAAGCTAAAATTTACAATTTAATAACTGAAAATGGTAGAAATTCAACTAAGGAAGGCAGTAAGGCTCCTCCTTGGGACACTAGGGCTATTTTTCGAGAATTCTAATGGACCATGAATTGTTGAAGTGGAGGAAATTCAAACCAGAGCAAATACAGAAGGCCGAATACGACCCTACCACTTCTTTGAAGTTGCTACTCACTGCGTCACCCGCTCTGTCTAACACTTAACCAAGCATAATGATATCTACTACTCTTTAAGGAACATGATTTAACAGTGAATGACCTCTCACACCGCGCATCACCTAACATTGGAGAACCCGCGGCCACAAGCGATTAACCAACCCAAACTGAGCTTTACCGATTAGATCAAGTGTTCAATTATCGTTCTTTAACATCAAACGCTTAAGAGTCCACTTACGATCGACATGCTCGATTCTTTCGTAATTCAGGTTGTCAATCACGATTTAATAGCATAAATTAAGTATGGCGGAAACAATAACCAAGTGATAACCATCAAATCGAGAATAAACATGAATACTCTCCAAATCAATAGCATAAATGAAGAATCCATAGAGAAATCAATCCGACTCATAACCGTGGGCACCCAACTCGGGTCGTAGAAATGGAGGGTTTAGCCTCTCATCATAAGAAAAAGAATATAAGTAATCAAGAGATTCACGAACACAAGATGAATCTAGAAGTGAAAGATCAAACTCGTCATCTAGTAGCTCCTTGAAAAAATCCTCGCTCCTTACGACGTCTTCTCTAGAATCTCTTGAATGAATGATTTTAGTCTTCTAGGTTAAGTTTATACGTGTTTGGGACAATTTGGGATGGTTCAGAAGGTCGATTTTGACATTTTCCCCATCAAAACGAGTACCAGAAAACTGGCTCACCGACCTGGGAGCTCGGCTCGCTGCTTGTGTGTGCTAAATTTGCGGGTTCGTATCTTTCTTGTCTGGTTGCCAATTGACCTCTACTTTCCAAGCTGCCAGTCTCACCCCAAAATTTCAAGTATAACTCGCGTGGTGATCAAAATAGTGCAGACTGTCCAGATTTTGCTCCTCATATGTTCATCTCTTCTAACAAAAAAAAATATTGTATCTACTTCTAGAGTTTCCTAATTTTAACCAGTAATCTCTACCACTACCGCGGCCACCACTTACTCTTTGTTGCCGAAACCAATATATCCCCGGCTACCTATACCATCAATTGTGACCACTTTCACTTATGGCGCTGAGTTTCTTATCGCAAATACTTACGTTCCTCATAACATCCTCCCTAAAGACGAACGACCGACCGTCTCAGAGCCACCCCATGACAACTTAACCATGCCACCAAAAAACTCAACCTCTATCAATTCTTACGACCGTGAAATAATGCGGAAATGTATTGTTGGGTATTTCGAATAGCTCTACATGGCAGATGGGGAGCCACTGGATGTTGTTGGTCAGGGTGATATTGATGTCAAGCTAGCAAGTGGTTCTGTATGGATTTGCGGAAGGTAAGACATGTTCTCGAACTGAAGAAGAACTTGATAGTGGAGATGCTAGATCTGTGGTCCTCGCAAGTGTTGCATGGAAGGTTACGAAAGATTCCATGATACTTGCTCGTGGTAAGAAAACAGGAACTTTGAACATGACTACGGGACAGAGCGACAAAATTGTTGTTCCTGAAGCTGAGCAAGACGCTAATTTATGGCATCGCAGACTTGGTCACATGAGTAACAGATGTATGAAGGTATTACACTCCCAAGGTAAGCTCTCAAATTGGAAGTCTGTCAATCTAGGTATTTGTGAGAGCTGTAATATGGGAAAGCAGAAGATAGTCAGTTTCTTGAAAGGTGGTCGTGCCTTAACATCAAGCAAGCAGGATCTCGTGAACACTTATGTGTGGGGTCCTTCACCGGTAGGGTAACTAGGAGGATCTCAATACTATGTCACTTTCATTGATGATATTAGCAAGAAAGTATGGTTTATTTTCTGAAAAATATATATGATGTGTATGAAACTTTTAAAAAGTGTAAACCCATGGTTGAGACTGAACAGGATTGAGATTAAAGTGTCTGAGATATAATAACGGTGGAGAGTAAAATGATGGTGGACTTAAAAATGATTATGTTGCGCATAGAGTTGGACTCGGAAGTACTCTTACCGGGACACCACAGCATAATGGTGTGGTTGAATGCAAGAATAGGACCATCAATGAGAGAGCTATAAGCTTGAAGCTTTATCCTGGGTTACCGAAGATTTTCTGGCCAGATGCAGTTAGCACAACGGCTTATTGCATAAACAATGGACCGTTAATTTCATAGAATTTCAATTAGAACGGAGAAGATGTTAGTTTTGATCATTTGAAGGTTGTGTTTATTTTCTTCATATTGATGCTGTCAGTCGTAGTAAGTTAGATGCAAAATTCAAGATTCGTTTCTTCATTAGCTATGGAGATGCACAGTTTAGTTACAGATTCTATGCTGAGAACTGGAAAATGAAGCGGAGTTGTGATTTTCAATGTGAAGATGATGTATAAGGACACGGCGAGTGTTTCTATTGATACAAAGGATAAATTCAAGCTACTCCTCCATATGTTTATCGTGATATTTTTCTGCATGTCACTCCCAGTTATGATGTTCTGCAGGATCAGTCCAGTGCCTGACACTACTGATTCATAGCTAGCTGCAAATGACAAGAACACTCCTCTGAATACCTATATTAGAACACGGGTGGGGACAAGGAATAGAAATGCCCCATGGAGTTGGTCTCCTAGTCTTAATTATATATTCTTGAGTGATGTTGGTGAGCCTGAGGCTTATGCAGATAATTTGCAAGATGTTAACTATAGCAAGTGGGAGTCATAAATGAATGACGAGATGGATTCTTTTCTTGGATCAGACATGGGAGTTAACTGAATTTCCATCAAGGAAGAGGACACTTCATAACAAGTCGGTATTTTGTGTTAAGAATGAATGTGATGGAAATACACGGTATAAGGTGAGGCTTGTTGTGAAGGGGTACCAACAAAGGAAGAAAATTGATTATGCTGAGATACTTTTTTCCTGTGGTGAAGCTTGCGACTATCGGGTTAGTGTTGGGTATGGTTGCTGGAGAATACTTATATCTTGATTTGTTAGATGTAACGACACAATTCCTTCATAGTAACTTAGAGGAGGAATTGTATATGCATCAGCCTGAGGGTTTCGAGGTACATGGGAATGAGAATGTTGTGTGCAGGTTGAAGAAGAGTTAGTATGGTATTAAACAAGCTCCATAGGCAGTGTAACAAGAAATTTGATAATTTCATGTGCAGCTTAGAGGACATAAGGTATCTTTCAGACCATTGTTGCTATGTTAGACAGTTTGAAGGCTCATACATTATCTTGTTTTTATACGTTGATGATATGATGATTGCATGATCCAGTTCGGATGAGATTAACAACTTCAATAAGAAGTTTTCTACACAGTTTTTCATGAAGAACTTGGGACCTGCAAGTCGGATTCTTGGCATGAGAATAGTTAGAGATACATCTAGAGGTACTCTCTATTTGACAGAGGCACATCATGTAAAGAATGTCCTAAGCAGATCAAGCATGGATCTGGCTAAGTCTGTGAACACTCCGTTGGGGAGTCATTTTAGATTAAGTAAGCTGATTCACCAAAGACAATTGAAGAACATGAACACATGGTTAAGACTCCATATGCCTCAAATATTGGTTTGTTGATGTACGATATGGTTTGTACTAGCCCAGATATCACCAATGCAATGGGAGTTGTGAGCAGGTACATGAGTAATCCAGGAATGCAACATTGGGAGGCGGTTAAATGGATATTAAGATATTTGAGAGGTTTTTCCAACACGGGCATATGTTTCACTGCAGGTGCTTTGAAACTTAAGGGTTTTGTTGATGCTGATCTTGTCGGTGATCTTGATAAGAGAAAGAGTGTCGCAGGGTATGTGTTCACCTTAAGTGGTACAACAGTGTTATGGGGTTCTAATTGTAGAAGGTTGTTTCTCTTTCAACAACGAAAGTGGAGTATAATGCTATCACGGAAGATGCAAAGGAGATGGTATGGTTGCAGAGGTTCTTAGGAGAGTTGGGAAATATAGAGGAGAATGGCACGCATCACAGTGACAGTCCGAGCGCTATTTTCCTTGCTAAAAATCGAGCATTCCACTCTAAGACGAAACATATCAAGACGAAGTATCATTTCATTCGTGAGTTACTTGATGATGGTCAGCTACAGCTTGAGAAGCTTTGTGGAAGTGAAAACCTGGCAGTCATGTTAACCTAGGCTGTGTTGAGAAAGTTAAGTTGTGCGCAGCTTTAGTGGGTCTTCTTTCTTGAAGAAGATAATTTGACTTCCGGAGCTTAAATATGTTGGGGGATGTCTGGTACACGATGTTGAACTAGTCTCCAAGTGGGAGAATGGTTGAGGGTGGAACTTGGTTTGTGGGCGACAAATTTTATTAACCGACCCGATTAATGTTTTGCTACGACACGACAAATGAGACATGATTTGTGGAGCGTAGGCCCATGCCGTATCCCGCAGCGGTTCAGGGGCAGCGCCTTCGAAAAAACAATACTTACCATATTTGACCCGTTTTGGCTTGGATCCGTTACTTTGACACGATCTAGCTAGCATAAAAGTAGAAGACTAAAATGGTATCTGATTTAGCTAGTCTACTACACATTGAACTTATTCAATTTGACTTGTTATTTTAGTAATAACTTCTATTTGAATAGCCTACTGTGGATGCTCTTAACATAGCCGACAATCAAAAGTAACACTAATAGGGGGGGGGGGGGGGGGGGTGAGATTGGTGTGACATAATCATTGACATTTCGAACTAATTAACCTAAACCAACTTGAGGTAATCATACACTTTCACCATAGATATCACAAATTATAAGGCTTGATAGTGTACTATCACTCCGTCTCTGCTCTTTGTTTCCATCTTGAGTTTTTTGACTCATATATGGGTCACTTTGACCGGGTGTATTAGATTGCAAAACGATGTAATTTTTTTATATTTTTTTCAACTTATTATGGAGAATCTTTAACTCTACAACACCATGAAAAAAAAAAAAAAAAAAAAAACTAATTATTTTGCTATCCAAATTACCGTGTCAAAGTAACACAATTAGTGACAAAAGTCAAATTGGGAACAAAGAGCATAAACAGAGTGGTATGAATTACCAGTCCGTCCCAGCTCTTTCTTCTCATCTGACTTTTTTGACTCGTATCTGGGTCATTTTGACCGGGTGATTTGAATAGAAAAATAATACGATTTTTTGTTAATTTTTCACTATATTATAGAGCGACTTTTACTCTACAACACCATGAAAAAATTATCTAAAAATTATATCGGTTTGGACTCTAAAAAAAAAATTTATATCGGTTTGCTATTCAAATTACTGGATCAAAGTGATCCAGTAAGTAATGACAAAAGTCAAACTGGAAAGATAAAGTTGGGACAGACTGATATTTATTGACATGCAAAACTGATGTCTAACCCGTTCAAGATTTGGTCATGTTGTTACACGAATCAAATCTTCTATATTAATATTCTAGTCAGAATAACAAATTGGTAATGACGGGAATAGCATCATTGTATCTGTGTACTTGAGGGAGAAAGTGCTTGGGCGTTGATGGTTACTTTGAGTTCCTCGGACGTGCATTCTCCTGTATATGCTATTTTAGGCTGTCAAAATGTTTTAATTTTTTGGTGGGGTTTCAATTGAAATTTAATTTTTTAGGATGGGGTTGTTGTAATTACTTTAACTCATGTATAAAATTATACGCTTATCACATAATTGGCACACAACCGGAAAATACTTCTAGTTGAGAGATGTACATTTGGAAAAATTAATTAGAGATATGAAGTATGAAATTGGTATCATGAAAATTGACATAATAGTTTATTGTCACATATAGTTATTGATAATATTAAGAGTATTTGACTTATTTTACTTCTATACAGATAGTTTAGCCTATAAAAGGCTCTCTTTTTTTTTTTTGAGAAATTGTTTTGTTGTCACAGGATTTGAACCCAGGACCTCATGCAGGAGCTTCCAATGCTCTACCACAGCTCTACCACTTGAGCTACCACCCTAGCTGCATAAAAGGCTCCTTTTAATTTTTTGTAATATTAGACTATCATTCTATCATGTACAGTACTGCAGGACTATAGTTTTCTTTTCGCACAATGAATTACTCTTCTCCTTCTTTCACATGGTATCATAGCAGACACTACTAAAAAATCTGTTTGTTACGACGAGCATGCTCTTCGTTAATCCAAAAAAAGTCGTAGTTAGCATAAAACTACGACGAACAATGCTCTTCGACATGCGGTCGGAATTGCTCTGTCGGCAGTTCGACCGATCTACAAAAAAAACCCTTAGTTGTTAGAATATTATATTTTCCAACGACCTGTCGACTGTCTTATTTCGTTGTTAGAACTTCTGCCAACAAAATTTTGAACGCTCTCTTTCTTCGTTGAGTATATGTCGACGAGATTGCTCGTCGTTTTTCAATTTAAGCGGACTATTTTGTAGTCGTTTTTTTTGTCTTACCGTTGCATTGTTTGTTGTTGTAACTTTACTAACCGACTAAGTTCCTCGTCGGGATCTAACTTTGCTGACTATCATGATCGTCGAGTAATTATTTTGACTTCTTCATAGACGACTAGTTATGTAGTCGCCTATCTCAAACCATTTTATGCCTGCAAAAAAACCTCTTGATCTTGTTTTCATAACCAACAACACAACAAAAATACATATACAGTGAACATGTTGGTGATCCGTTTTTTATCACCCACACATAAAACAGTTGAACAAACTTGCAAAACCAACATACTTTCAAACTAAAATGTTACACTACCAGCCAGCATAGTTGCAACAAAACCCATAACTACACAATATTGTTTCACAACCAAACACAGCGCGGCACAATCCAGTCAATAGACTACAATATTCCACAAAATCAACCCACAATAAACTGTTCAAAACATGTTTCATACATTCATGTAACTGATGCATGTATCACAAATTGCACCTCAAAACCTGGAGAAGAACTGAGCATTGTTGATTTGGATTAGAAAAAGGATGAGATGCTGCTGCAAGTGCTGTACTGCAACGTCATCTCCAACATTTGATCCTGTGATTTCAAAAAAGTAGAAAAATACTAAATGTCAGTTCATGAAAATTTTAAGCGATGAGGGAATCAGGAAACTAATACCAGACGTTCTAAAATCATACCAAACGTTTTGTGCATGAGATTGAGAAGCTCACAGACCCAAAAGCAGAAGAAGTGCCGAAACCAAATATTAGGAAACAATACCATACGTTATAAAACAATACCCCACTCCTATTTCTATCAACTTATGTTTCTTGTAGAATTTCATAGCAAAAGCACCACTGAAACTGTTTGAATTTCTCAAAGAGCCTCATAATGAACCTATAAACCACAACAACCCACAAACATGATCTCTCATAATGAACTGATAAACCACTAACCAGTTATACCACCCCACTAATATTGAAGCAACTGCTTGAATTTTCCTAATTGTAGGTTAATGAACTTGCAACCAATACCCCCCCCCCCCCCCCCGATTCATTGTAGGTTCATCATGTGGAGGAAATTAAAGAGATTGGATGCATACTTCTAATTAATCTCCTGCCAACATTTCAAACCGAGTCACTTGAAAATCCCCTCCTTGACACTCCATCAGAATTGCCTCCCAAGACTCCAGCCAAATTCCCCTCCCCAAGAGACGTTAAAATATAAGCCACTCGCAAATGCCAGCATGAAGAGGAGAATGTCAGCAGTCCTTTCACATGACTTCAAGGGCACTATAAGGATACTTCGATCATCAAATCTGATTCAACGGATGATGATTCAAGCAGTGGCGACCCCACTTCTATTTCCAATCTAGAAGAGATACAGAGAAGATGGGCGGACTTTTGGTAAAAAACTTTCGGACTAGGAGGAACCAACAAAGGCCCTAAAAGATGAACAAATCATCAAGGAGGACAATGTGGAGCCATCAAATCCCAATCACGAGGACTAGATTATTTATGTTATTTTTCTTTTCTTTTTTCTATACTTTTGTTTTAATGGATTATTGACTTTTGCAATATGCTACTGTTTTGCTCAAAACAATAAATTTACATGTACACGAGGAGGCCAATGTTTGAAAACCCAAAAACCAAAGTGGCAGACTGAGACAACACATATTTAATACAAAACCAAGCATAAAATGAACACAGGGATTGTTGGAATAGATGCCCTAGAGGCAATCTAGTTTAGTATGAATTTGTAATTGGCTAGAAATTCATTTATTATTTATTGGATATTTAATATAATGAAGTCCTTAGATTTACAATCGTGTTGTTTATCTTAAATATCCCTAGTCAAGTATAATGATTAAATGGGACAATCATCTATAGACTAGTATGGGGTTGGATTGATATGGAGATATCACGATCCAACACATAGGTGTGCATTACGGAATGTTGCACTGGATTGACCCATTACCGAGAAGGCTACATACACGTTATGTTGAGTCACAAGTGCTTCTCGGGTACAATGGTATTGTCATCCTTAGACTTGAAGTCACTAGATATTCTAGTTGTGGATCATTGTGATCTTGGTAGCGTTAAACGCTACACCGTAACTGGGTAGTTATAAAGGCGTGTACTGGATACAATGAGAAGCAAGCTTAGAGATCGTAGTGGACGTAGAGAGGATTTGCCCCTCCCACATAACGGGAGCAAATATCCAAGGCCACTCGAGGATAGTGCTTATAGAATGTCTGGCCAGACTCAAATAAATCAATATATGGGATATTGATGTTATTTGCACGAATAAGGCTATTCCATGGATCGAGAAACTAGGGATTGGATATACGAGTGTGACTTGTATGTCTCGTGTCCAATCCGGATATGGAGGCAAAGGGATGAGACAATTACTTGTACAAGGTTGTCTAGATGACTATTCTATTAGTTGGCTAGAATGGATGTTTTGCTAGAAACCGCTCCATATTAGCAAAGAGTTGCTACCAACTAGATAGAACCTATGGGGTCACACGCTATATAGAGATGTACTAGATTGTGGAATTAATTAATTGGATTAATTAATTAGAAGGATCACTTTGCAAACCCTTGCAAACTTAGTAGGGACTAATTTGCAAGGAAGGGACTAAATTGAATTCTAGTAGGACTAGAATAAGTCCTTTAGGTAGTTAACAAGGAGTTGTTGGACTATATAAAGGACCCTCCTCCTTCCTTCCCTACACACTTTTATGCTCTAGAGAGAACATAACAAGAGTAGGAGAGAACAAAGGAGAGAGAGAGAGCAAGCAAAGAGGGACGCCGCCCCCTATTGCCGCCGCCCCTTGTCCCCGACGCCACAAAGGGCCGAGCCCCTTTTGGTGCCTCGTTTTGCGTGATTTCTTCACCCTCCTTTCAATCCGGGCTAGCACCAAGGTGATTGGAGATCTAGGAACAACTCTAGGCGTGGATCAACTATAGAGAACGTGACACTATTCGCGTTTGAAGTCATCAAGGAGAACCCAAAGGTGTGTTTATGATTTCTTACCTTCACTATCGTTATGCATCTAGACTTGTGATCCTTGGAGGGTTTTGCATGGTTGTTTGTTTGATTATGCTTCCGTTTGCGCGATCCATGAATCAAAACCCTACAGTGGTATCAGAGCCACAGGTCATAGAGCATAAACGTAGTTTATGTGTTACATTCTTGTTGTTTTACACCTTAATTTGTTGTTTATCGCGTAAAACAAGACAAATCAAGCATTGGATGCAATTTGTCAAAGAATTAATCATAACAAGACCCAATTATTGCATTGGATGCATGAATTGGTGAGTTTGAGAAATTTTAGGATCTTAGATCTAGGGTTTGGGCATCCTTGGGGAAGAAGGAGTTCTCCCACAACAAGGAAACAACCAAACTTGGGCTCCAAGCAAGGAGGTTGTTTTGGAAACAACCTCCACAAGGAAGGTTCGGCCCCTAGGGAGCCGCCCCCCTTGCTTGCCGCCCAAGCTTGGCGCCCTAAGGGGGCGGGCGGCCCTAACCCGCGGGCCTAGCTTGCGGGTTTTGGGCCGGGCCGGCCCTAGGGCTTTATGGTTCTCTTATTTGGGCCCGGGCAATTGGATTGTTGGGCCCATGGACCGTTTTAACCCTAGAAATCCTAAAATCAATTAAAATTGACCAAGCGCGTTAAAATTGGATTTTAACTGTTTATGTGCAAATCGCATGGTGATTGGATATGGCCCTAGGATGTGGTTTGATGTGGATGTTTAATTTTGTGGTTTGGTTTTACGGCCTGCGAGCTGATCAATTAATTGTAATAATTAATTAGGGTTTTATGGCCTGCGTGCCATATTTTTTTTCTCAACTTGTGAGATTTATTTTATTTAGAATAGATATTAGCTAGTGCTAGATAAAGTAGATTGTTAGCCAAGATTGGAGAAAAGAATCCCAAAGCCAAAGGAGCCACAAAAGATGGAGCATGGAGCATGGATCATTCCACATGACTATGAAGGATGGACCAAAAGATCAAGACGCATGGAGATGTGTGTTTGTTTTAGGGTTCATAGATAATTCCATTGGCTTGGAATTATCTTAGTCTAGAAAAGGCCATATCCACATCACGTTTAATTTCTGTTTTGTGGTTGTTTATTTATTGTCTTATTATTTGTGTGGTTGGTGTATGGATGATGCATGCAATTAGGATAATAAGATAATTAGACAACCCGGATCTATTATTTGGAGTTGTGCCCAAACTCAAATAGATAGATTAGTTGATATTGATCAACAAAATAATTAAAATTGAATTGAAAATCCCTCAAATTTTAAAATATTGTGTTCTTGCCTTCTCGTTATTTAAACACTCATTATCATCATTATTTATCAAGTTCGTGCGTGCCAAAGCATGGCGACTTGGTTCATAATGATGGAATGCGATGGCACGTAACAATGTGCAATTGTTTAGATAAGAGGTTGAGCACAACTAGGCTATTAATTTGATTAAGAAACCTAGAGGCAATCAATTGGGATTATCCATATGGATGGATAAATAAGGAGTTATTTGCCCGATTGAACCAAGAGTTGCATATGGGATGCAATTGGAATTGTTCCTACCTAAGAAGTAATCGAATTATGGGTGACTTGCCAAAGCAAGCTCATAAGGAGATGAAAAAGATGGATCTTGGCCCACTAGAAAATATAAGGATATTTTCCGCATTAATATCTTGAGGGTTATTAATCCGTAGTAAAATAGTGGGAGCTACATTTAATAAACTAGCCATTATTAAATATAGTCAAAAATTCACAAATACTAAAACTTGCGTATTTTCCTTTTGTAGAATTCCAAATGGCAAACAACTCATCGAGTTCACAACATTCCCTACGATCTGTCCTTGAGAAGGACAAGCTCTCAGGAACCAACTTTCTCGATTGGTACAGAAACTTGAGAATTGTTCTCAAGCAAGAAAAGAAGCTGTACGCAATAGAGGAGCAAGTTCCGGAAGGTCCAGAGAATCAGACACCTGCTGCCTTAAAGGCGTATCAAAAGCGTGTTGATGACGCTAATGATGCGGCCTGCCTAATGCTTTGCACCATGACCTCTGAGCTTCAGAAGCAACATGAGAACATGAATGCTGTCGATATGATCGAACATCTAAAGCAGCTCTTCCAAGAGCAGGCGAGGGTAGAGAGGTATGAGGTCTCAAAGGCACTGTTCAAATGTCATCTGGCAGAAGGGAACCCGGTGGGACCCCACGTACTCCGAATGATCGGGTACTTGGAGAATCTCGCCCGGCTTGGGTTCCCGGTCGGCCAAGAGTTGGCAACCGATCTCGTGTTGCAATCGTTGCCCGAGAGTTATGGACAGTTCATTATGAACTATAACATGAACGAGATCGTTAAACCACTGCCAGATTTACTCAACATGTTGAGGACGGCTGAACAGAGCATCAACAAGGGTAAGGGCAAGGCCATTATGATGGTGCATAAAGGAAAGGGTAAAAAGTTTGCCTCTTCCTCCAAGGGCAAAGGCAAGTCAGTTGCTAAGTCCAAGGAACAAGCCCTTAAGCCTGTTGGTGGGATTGCCAAGGTCGTGACTAAGGGTGAATGTCACTACTGTAGTCAACCTGGACACTGGAGGAGGAACTGCCCAAAATATCTGGAGGACAAGCGGCTTGGAATAGTGATTCCACCACCACCAGGTATTTTCGTTGTAGATGTCAATTTAACTGTCTCTACATCATGGGTATTAGATACTGGATGTGGATCTCATATTTGTCGAAATATGCAGGATCTAAAGAGAAGTAAAAGATTGGCTAAAGGGGAGGTAGATCTACGCGTTGGGAATGGAGCAAAGGTTGCTGCGTTGGCCATAGGCGTTTGCAAGCTATCTCTGCCTTCAGGATTAGTTTTAGAATTAAATAATTGCTATTTTGTGCCTGCTATGAGCAGAAACATTCTTGTTTGGACAAGGAAGGTTTTATTATTTCAATAAAGAACAATTGTTGTTCCTTTTATTTGAATAATATTCACTATTTTAGTGCGCAATTATTTAATGGACTTTATGTCCTTGATCTAAGTAATCCTGTCTACAACATTAATACCAAGCGGATTAAAATAAATGATTTAAATCCTGCTTATTTATGGCATTGTCGTTTAGGCCACATAAATGAGAAACGTGTATCTAGACTCCATAAGGATGGATTGTTAGACTCATTTGATTTTGAATCATATGAGACATGTGAGGCTTGTTTATTGGGAAAAATGACAAAGTCCCCTTTCAATAAGAAAGGTGAGAGGACTAGTGAGCAATTGGCGCTCATACATACCGATGTATGTGGGCCATTTGCCACGCCTGCCAGGGGTGGTTATGTCTACTTCATTACGTTTACTGATGATTACAGTAGATATGGATTTGTGTACCTTATGAGGGCAAAATCCGAATCCTTTGAAGTGTTCAAAGAATTCAAGAATGAAGTAGAGAAGCAACTTGGCAAAAGTATCAAGGCTCTACGATCGGATCGTGGAGGAGAATACTTGAGCCAAGAGTTTGACGACTATCTTAGAAAGTGTGGGATCGTGTCCCAACTCACTCCACCCGGAACGCCACAATGGAATGGCGTGTCCGAGAGGAGGAATCGAACCCTATTGGATATGGTTCGGTCTATGATGTGTCAAACCGATCTTCCATTATCATTTTGGGGCTACGCTCTACTAAGTGCAGCTTTTACCATTAACCGTGTTCCATCTAAATCAGTCATGAAGACACCATATGAGATGTGGAGTGGGAGGCATCCCACACTGTCGTTCATGAGGATTTGGGGCTGCGATGTCTATGTAAAACGTTTACAATCAGACAAGCTAGGGCCCAAATCGGATAAGTGTAAATTTGTGGGGTACCCTAAGGAAACTAAGGGATACTATTTCTACAATCCAACCGAGAACAAAGTGTTTGTTGCTCGGACCGGCGTGTTTCTAGAAAGAGAGTTTGTCTCTAAAGAAGCAAGTGGGAGGAATGTAGAACTTGAAGAAGTTCAAGAACCACAAATTACTGAACCGATTATGGAACATGAACAGGAATCACAAGCAGTTGTGGATCCACCTGTTCAGGTAACACAAGAGCTTCGTAGATCTAGTAGAGTGCGCCAGGAACCCGAGAGGTACGGACTTCTCGTAACTGATTCCGGTGACACGATGCTCATAGATGATGAGCCTACTACCTATGAGGAGGCCATGAATGGCCCAGACTCGCAGAAGTGGCTTGAGGCCATGAGATCCGAGATGGAATCCATGTATACCAACAAAGTATGGACTTTGGTGGAACCACCTCATGGGGCGCGGCCCATAGGGTGCAAGTGGGTCTTCAAGAAGAAGATCGACATGGATGGTAATGTGATTACCTATAAGGGCCGATTGGTGGCTAAAGGATTCAGACAGATTCATGGTATTGACTATGATGAAACCTTTTCACCAGTCGCTATGACCAAATCCATCCGAATCCTACTTGCGATTGCAGCATACTACGACTATGAGATTTGGCAGATGGATGTCAAAACAGCATTCCTTTATGGGAATCTCCTCGAGGACGTGTATATGATACAGCCGGAGGGTTTTGAGGATCCAAAGCAAGCCAACAAAGTCTGTAAGCTGCAACGATCCATTTATGGATTGAAGCAAGCTTCTAGGAGTTGGAATCGACGTTTTGATGAAGTGGTCAAAGAGTTTGGCTTCATCAGAAACGAAGATGAGTCTTGTGTCTACAAGAAGGTTAGTGGGAGCTCTGTAGCTTTTCTGGTCTTGTATGTGGATGACATACTGCTCATTGGAAACGACATTCCCATGCTGCAATCTGTGAAAGATTGGCTAGGAAAGTGTTTCTCAATGAAGGACTTAGGGGAAGCAGCCTATATACTCGGTATAAAGATCAATAGAGATAGATCCAAGAGGTTGCTAGGCCTAAGTCAAAGTACATATATTGACAAGGTGTTGAAACGGTTCAACATGCAAGATTCCAAGAAGGGATTCTTGCCCATGTCACATGGAATCACTCTTTCGAAGAGTGTTTGTCCTTCCAATGAGATTGAGAAGGAACGCATGAGTAGGATTCCCTATGCCTCGGCCATAGGATCCATCATGTACGCCATGTTATGTACTAGACCAGATGTGTCATATGCCTTGAGTATGACAAGCAGATACCAATCCAATCCAGGTGAGAGTCACTGGATTGCTGTCAAGAACATCCTAAAGTACTTGAGAAGAACTAAGGATGCTTTCTTGATGTTTGGCGGTGAGGAAGAGTTGCGTGTAAGGGGTTACACTGATGCAAGCTTCCAAACCGATAGAGATGACTTTAGATCACAGTCGGGATATGTGTTTTGCCTGAATGGAGCAGCGGTGAGCTGGAAGAGTTCCAAGCAAGAGACGGTAGCTGATTCTACAACAGAGGCTGAGTACATTGCTGCAAATGGCGCAGCAAAGGAGGCTGTTTGGATCAGAAAGTTTGTTTCTGAACTTGGTGTGATCCCTAGCATTGCGGATCCAGTGGAGTTGTTCTGTGACAACACTGGGGCGATCGCGCAATCAAAGGAACCCAGGTCACACCAGAAGTCCAAACACGTGCTCAGGAAGTTCCATCTGATTCGAGATATTATCGATAGAGGAGACGTTCGGATATGCAAGATTCCTACAGATGATAATCTGTCAGACCCGCTTACAAGGCCTCTCACGCAGTGGAAGCATGAAGGGCACACTAGGAGTATGGGCATACGAGATGCGCCAGATTGGCTCTAGTGCAAGTGGGAGACTGTTGGAATAGATGCCCTAGAGGCAATCTAGTTTAGTATGAATTTGTAATTGGCTAGAAATTCATTTATTATTTATTGGATATTTAATATAATGAAGTCCTTAGATTTACAATCGTGTTGTTTATCTTAAATATCCCTAGTCAAGTATAATGATTAAATGGGACAATCATCTATAGACTAGTATGGGGTTGGATTGATATGGAGATATCACGATCCAACACATAGGTGTGCATTACGGAATGTTGCACTGGATTGACCCATTACCGAGAAGGCTACATACACGTTATGTTGAGTCACAAGTGCTTCTCGGGTACAATGGTATTGTCATCCTTAGACTTGAAGTCACTAGATATTCTAGTTGTGGATCATTGTGATCTTGGTAGCGTTAAACGCTACACCGTAACTGGGTAGTTATAAAGGCGTGTACTGGATACAATGAGAAGCAAGCTTAGAGATCGTAGTGGACGTAGAGAGGATTTGCCCCTCCCACATAACGGGAGCAAATATCCAAGGCCACTCGAGGATAGTGCTTATAGAATGTCTGGCCAGACTCAAATAAATCAATATATGGGATATTGATGTTATTTGCACGAATAAGGCTATTCCATGGATCGAGAAACTAGGGATTGGATATACGAGTGTGACTTGTATGTCTCGTGTCCAATCCGGATATGGAGGCAAAGGGATGAGACAATTACTTGTACAAGGTTGTCTAGATGACTATTCTATTAGTTGGCTAGAATGGATGTTTTGCTAGAAACCGCTCCATATTAGCAAAGAGTTGCTACCAACTAGATAGAACCTATGGGGTCACACGCTATATAGAGATGTACTAGATTGTGGAATTAATTAATTGGATTAATTAATTAGAAGGATCACTTTGCAAACCCTTGCAAACTTAGTAGGGACTAATTTGCAAGGAAGGGACTAAATTGAATTCTAGTAGGACTAGAATAAGTCCTTTAGGTAGTTAACAAGGAGTTGTTGGACTATATAAAGGACCCTCCTCCTTCCTTCCCTACACACTTTTATGCTCTAGAGAGAACATAACAAGAGTAGGAGAGAACAAAGGAGAGAGAGAGAGCAAGCAAAGAGGGACGCCGCCCCCTATTGCCGCCGCCCCTTGTCCCCGACGCCACAAAGGGCCGAGCCCCTTTTGGTGCCTCGTTTTGCGTGATTTCTTCACCCTCCTTTCAATCCGGGCTAGCACCAAGGTGATTGGAGATCTAGGAACAACTCTAGGCGTGGATCAACTATAGAGAACGTGACACTATTCGCGTTTGAAGTCATCAAGGAGAACCCAAAGGTGTGTTTATGATTTCTTACCTTCACTATCGTTATGCATCTAGACTTGTGATCCTTGGAGGGTTTTGCATGGTTGTTTGTTTGATTATGCTTCCGTTTGCGCGATCCATGAATCAAAACCCTACAGGGATACATAAAGAGGCTCGTATCAGTAGTCATGAAAATCAAATAAGAGATTATCAGAGGTTGCAAAAAGATGTTTCCTCGCTAGGCATATTACACTATATCAGCTTCAACGAGAGCATTCTATAGATTCATATAATCGCATCATACGTGAGCACGCGCTGAGAATGATGAGGCTCAGATCAGTACTCATGAAAACCAAATAAGAGATTATCGCAGGCTGTAAAACGTTTTTCCTCGTCATTCTATCGATAATTCCATTTCTCTATCTTGATGTGAAGTATGAACAGTGGAAGTTTATATAAGATGATGAAAGACAGTGGTAAAATATGTTCAAGGCTCCAAGGCCTTGAAGATCTATGTCTGCATTTGAATTGATAAGTATGGTTTAACAATCTTATGTATGCAGGCTTAGCATTGGATCAGTTGTTGGTTAAATGTGTCTTACAAATATTCTTTGACTATATCTCTGTATTTCTAACACTCCCAGGTTTCACAGCTTGATTGAATCAAGGATTAGAAAGCTATTAGCTTAAACTGTGAAGAATGTCACAGAGCTCCAAGGCCTTGATATTTGTCTTAAGCTGCTGACAGTCTTATTTAGCTTAACTGATTCTTTCTTGTGGGATGCTATATGTGCTAATGTGATTGGTTACTGACTAGCTATAAGTCTTAATCATAATTTTATCATTATCTTACACATATTGTTGATCAGGTATTTATCTTTTTATCAAAATTTTGGCCTACTTTATTGCAGAAACTGTTATGCCAAACAGTCAGTAATATGTTGATATATTTTTTGGATTTCGTTTGATCGTGAAATTAAGTTTGTTGCAGGATTGTTCGTTGTTCAATCCCCTCACAACAAAGTCTAATGGCTATCCATTCATTGTTGTTAAAAGAAGCATGTTTGGGAGAGGATTTGTAGGGAGGCAGTTCCTAAATTCTCTCATTCAGTTATTGTAGTTTATTATAAGCTCTAGTCTGAATTTCAAAGAAAGAGAAGATACATTGAGAGGATTGAATTTTCAGAAAGAAGAGTGTTTACTGTCATGGAGATCATACAATCAACTCTTCAATCAATCAAGCTCTCAACACTCTTGAACAAGGAGATCAATCATTCAGAAATCTGAAGAACACATCCAAGCTTCAGTGCTTACTTCTTTTCTGTGTTCTTCAATACTTGTACTTAATTTTTATTATCTTTATGATTTCTTAAACCTAACAAACTTATAATTTTAGTTTTTCAAGTGAACAACAAGTGGTTCTTATTGTTTCAACAGATTGTAGCTGTTACTAGATAGGTTTAGAACCACAAGCTGTATAGGTGTAAGGCAGTTCACTTAGGCTTGAGATCTAGGGCTAAATCTGGGTGATTAAGAAGAAGTGTTTTGCAAATCCTTTAGGGATTAGATTCCTCAGGAAGAGATTAGGTCTAATTGCGACTGAACTCTGTAAAATCCTTGTGTTATTTACTTTCCAGTATTGTTCTTTATCACTGCAAACTATCTAGCTCAATACAGGTTGTTCAAAGGCTTGACAGCTCAAGGCCTTGAAGCTTCAATAGTTCTTAGAAAGCTTCTGTCTTTTATTTTAAACTCCGCCAAGCCTTGAGATTCAACCAGTGGATTATTTTTATTTTTCAAAAGGATACGTTTTCAAAAAAGTTTCCATACTCTATTGAACTCCACCCCCTCCCCTCTTCTAGAGTATTTTATCATGTTGTTATACTTACATTACAAACTTCCACATATTACACACTATCTGCTTGAAAGAGTGAATTTGATAGATCCATATCATCACGACCTCTTCAGCGGGCATGAAGAGGCTCGGATCAGTACTCATGAAAACCAAATAAGAGATGATCATAGGTCGTAAGATGAATTTGCCTTGCCATCATCTTACGCTCTATCAACTTCAACGAGTGAATTCGGTAGATCCATATCATTAGGGCCTCTTACAGTACTACTGAAAGTTTCAGAACAACTTGCTCAATAAATTACTAATAAAATTATCAGAAGTCAAAAATAATGCAACCAAAGAATACGCAACAAGCTAGAAGTTAACTGGTGAAACTATACCATGTATTGTGAGACCAACACAGTATAACAATGATCTCCCAGTAAATGAGTTGCAAAAAGTTATTTTATCATGTGAAATCGAATGAAAGCATAAAAAGACATGGTACTTTAAAACAAAAAATATTTAATAGAAATCTGGAGCCATCACATTCAACCGGCCGAGTTTCATCCACATCGTGATATTCAACTAGTTAAAGTATGACACATGAATTAAAACACACATTTCTATCAGTTAGCAACAACCACATTGGTTAAGTAAGGATCAGTATTAGCTTCACATATGCTGTAAAATCACCTTCAAACATAGAAGATCGGAACACATGATTTAAGAAACCCCTAACTTCAACATTTCTACCCGTAATTATATAGTTTGCAGAGATAACAGTAGAAATAAAACACATATATGATTTCAAAACAACAAATTAACAAGCTTTTTATCTGTAGTAAGTTAGGGCCTCGGCAGTAAGTATGAATGACAGCAATTTGTAGATAAAGATTATTATTTTGTAATAAAAATAAGTTAATTAGAAGCATGAAAGATTCAGTCATAGAAATACATATCAATTTGCTCGGGCTAATAGTGTTAGTGAAATTATCACAAGTCACAACTAATGCATCCACACAAGACACAAAAAGCTATAGAGTTACATGGTGCCACATAATGCGAGAACAACGCATTACAACAAAGTTCTCCAAGTAAATGAGACGCAAAAAGTTATTTTAACAAGTAAATGAATGCAAGCAGTGATGTTAGCAGGTAGAATAGAATGGGTTCGGGGAGGTCATCATGCTTGACACTCTCACTAAAAAGGGACTCAGACCCAATTTTTCCAGGCTATGTGTTCTGGAGAACATCACCGAGTTTCCTGTTTTTTCAGTTAACGTTGGAGCTCATGTGCAACAAGTGGGGTATAAACATGTTTCAACCATGCCAGTTTCAAGCAATACCACCAGTAGCCTTGCCAAAAAACCACAACCATGACCAATAACCTGGCATTTTTTAAACTGTCAAACCATGAGCTAACAAAGAGGTTTACCTCAAAAAGGGAATGCTAACATCAAGAAGAGACCAAGGAGACTTACATAAAATCAAATGGGAAAGAAAATGGTAAATTACATATTACCCTCTTCCAGTTTGGAGTAATAATCCACTTACCACCCCAAGTTTCAAAACTCTTTGATCACCCCCTACAGTTTATGATTGCAAGCAATCAAAACCTGGGTAAACTTTTCGTTAAAAAACTCAACCGTTAGGGGTATTGTCGTCAAAAAATTACCAACTTCTTATATAAGAGAATAAAATATAAATTAATGAAGAAAAATAAATGAAAAAGAAAAACAAGAAAGGGAAAAGGGGCAGGAATACAGATTGGAATGCAAAAAAAGTAGAAGACCGGTAGTTGAGGGAGATCGACGGGTACTCCCTCTCGATCTAGTGACATGGTCTATCTCCCTCCACTCTCTCTATCTCTCTCTCTCTCGATTTTCTCAATCTCTTGAAAAAAATATGAAAGCAGACCTGCGATTTTGGGGAGGCGGCGAAGTGGAGGTAATGGTAGAGGGAGAGTCTTTCAGGGATCGTACGATTTGGAGGAAGTAGGGGTTCGAGATAGATGCGATTGAGGAGAGAGATGTGTGTTTGGGGATGTAGGGTTTTGATCATAGATACGCAGCGAAATAAAAAATAATTTATCCATTCAATACCCTCCAAGGATCACAGGATGAGAATTCATAACGATAGTAAGGGATTCATAAAAAGTACCTTGTGGGTCTCCTGTGATGATTCCAGCACATAAACACGTATAAGTACTAATATTCCCCCCTAAACCAATGCGTCCTTGTTTAACATCCCCAATTCAAGCCTTAGAGATGAAAACCTATCATCTGGAAAGGTTTAGTGAAAATATCAGCAATCTGCATTGAAGTAGAGATAAAATTTAAAACAACATCACCTTGTTCTGCATGATCTCTAAGGAAGTGATGTCTCACATCTATGTGCTTGGTCCTTGAGTGCTGAACTGGATTCTTATAGATTGAAATAGCACTTGTGTTGTCAAAATGGATAGGCACATTTCAGAAATTATAGCCAAGATCTCTAAGTTGCTGAGCAATCCATAACACTTGTGAACAGCAAGCACCAGCTGCAATATATTCAGCTTCTGCAGTTGATAATGCTACAGAATTTTGCTTTTTGGAATGCCAACTGATCAATGAAGATCCAAGAAATTGACAGCATCCAGAAGTACTTATCCTGTCTACTTTATATCCTGCAAAATATGCATTTGAATAGCCACTCAACATAAAATTAGATCTTCTTGGATACCAAATCCCTAAGTCTCTAGTTCCATTCAAATATCTAAAAATTCTTTTGACTGCAGTTAAATGACTTTCCTTAGGATCTGTTTGAAATCTAGCACACATACAAACACTGCACATAGTATCAGGTCTACTAGCAGTTAAATACAATAGTGATCCAATCATACCTCTGTATTCTTTTTGATTCACACTCTTACCATTTGAATCTTTGTCTAAAGAGAGTGATGAACTCATAGGGGTCTTAAGCACCTTGGACTGTGACATATTGTACTTATTCAATAAGTCCTTGGTATATTTTGCTTGATGCACAAAAATTCATTTCTTCATTTGTAAGATATGAAGTCTAAGAAAGAAATTCAGTTCACCCATTAGGCTCATCTCAAACTCCCTGCATCAGACTAGAAAACTCTTTTGAAAGAGCAACATTAGTAGCACCAAATAAAATATTATCTACATAAATCTGAACTACTAACATATCACTTTCATGGTGTTTAATGAAAAGAGTTTTGTCAACTAAGCCTCTTTTGAAATTGTTTTCAAGTAGAAGTTTTGAAAGTCTGTCATACCAAGCCCTTGGAGCTTGTTTTAAACCATAAAGAGCTGTATCCAGTTTATAAACATGATCAGGAAAATTTTCATCTTCAAAACCAGGAGGTTGTGCCACTACAACAAATATGACCTTTGTTGACAGTTTTTTTGTCGACAGACGGTTTTATGTAGCTAGTTGCGCGATTAATCGACAATATTTGTGTTTGTCGATGCATATGATATTCTTTGTCGACCTTTTAGTTTTTGTTTTATTCTATCCAATAATTTGGTCAATATATTGTGAGTATTTATTTAATTTTGACATCTAATTATATAGTGAAATATCTAATAGTCAACTCCTGCCAATAACAATTGGAGGGTAAATAATTTGTGTTTCCCGCACTCCCAAATTGTAAGGAGGGAATAAAAAATTAATTCCCACCCACAAACACACGTTTTACGAGACTCTCACACTCTCTCACATTCATCAGAGACTCTCTCACATTCATACGACTCTCTCAATTCCCTCAACCGGCGATCCTCTCAATCGATCGATCAATCGATTTCTCTCAATCGATTTCTCTCAATCG
The DNA here is from genome assembly GCA_023055425.1 of Linanthus parryae. Classification (NCBI taxonomy): domain Eukaryota; kingdom Viridiplantae; phylum Streptophyta; class Magnoliopsida; order Ericales; family Polemoniaceae; genus Linanthus; species Linanthus parryae. The sequence goes on along the minus strand of JALGPY010000011.1, from coordinate 23,671,509 downwards.
ATCGATCGATTCCTTCAATTCCTTCAACCTTGAATTTCTTCGATCGATTTCACGTATGGGAGTCTCTGAAATCTCCTCTTTCAATTTCTTGTAGACGTATCTGATGATTATGATGTCATTGACGCCATCAATAGTGGATTTCGAGGAAGAAACAGCTCTCGGCACATCTTTCGGTAATCCCTCTCCTTCTTCGATCCTAAAACACCATTTATATGTGTACGACCGACTCCTGAAACCCTAGGGTTTCTTCTTTCGTCGATTTTTTTGATCTCTCTGTTCAGGTACGCTGTTTTTTTTTAAAAAAAAAAAAAAAAAAAAAAAAAAAAAAAAAAAAAAAAAAAAAACCTTCTTTGAATTTTGGGATTCATGATTGGGTCTTGTGGTTTGTGATCTACTTTCTTCAAGATTGAATTGATCGGGTTCGTGTAAAGGAGTGACTTTTTTGATTGTTTGACTTTGAGTGAAATCTCTATCTCTCTTTGGTTATCCCTGAAACAAAGTGGGTACAACTTACCCACTACGTGGCCCTAGGGAAGAAGAGACTCTATTACTCTCCTCTCTCTTTATTTTTAAATTGAAAACTAGAAGGGGTGAAGAAGAGACTCTTCGCTCTACCGTCTCTCTCTCTTTTCAATGGACTCCGGCGTTTTCACCCACACAATCTCTCCAGCGTTTTCACCCAGGTAATCTTCCACTCTCTCTCGCTCTCCAACAGCAGATCAACACCCCAATTATGGATCTTCAACTTACAATTGCGTAAATTTGTTGTATCAGATCTCTTACAGGCATCAAATATGCTATGCCGTAGCTATAGCTCACGGACTCGCCTGAATCGTGTCCTCTCTTCCTCACACGCAGACCAACAAATAAGGTTAGATCTCCGTCTTTTACCCTCAGTTTCAGCCTAAGGTCTTTGCTGGTGAATTTGTTCGTTTTGCCAATAAGTTTATTCATGACAAAGGACTAACTAATGTGCCTCTGAATAACTTGGATGGATGTTTCAAATTTGTGCCCCTGAATTCGTTCGTCGATTACGTTTCTTTAATTTCAGGATACAAATCATAGTTTTTTCTTTCTTAATTTCCCTGTTATGAAGAACTTATCTGTGATTTGGGACTTCTCCTCACAAATTAGAGACTTTTCTGAAGGTAATTAAAATTCGTGGTACTAGGATGTTATGTAGGGACTTTATAAGATGATACCATCATAGTTGTCTTTATCTTGATACCTTATGTCAGCCTAACATTCGTTTGTCTTCGTGTTTTCAATAAAAAAAACTAGGGTACCGATATTGTATATACTTAGAGGTTGTCATATGCTTCAAATGAAAATTGTTTGTTGTTATTTTCTTAATCATCAGATCAAATAAAGTTGGTAAGATTCTTAGGAACAAATATCCAAAATTGTTAGCCTTCAATTTCATCAATCTAGATGAAAGTGGGTAGGTTCCATTACCTATTAGCAGATTTTTTTTGTGTAGGCATGTTGCATTATCACAGGATATCTTCAATTTAGAGCTCTGGCGGCCTACGAATTAGAAGACGTATATTTCTCCTTGGCTGCCTATGCAATTGACCCTCACCGCGTATAATGTTTGGAAGTTGACGGTTGCTCTAATTACTCTTATCTTGGCCACTTTGATTCAGATGGTCGTGGATCCATCAGTTAGAATGCAACATGTAAATACCAATATTTCTGTAGTCATCACCTAAAAGTATGAAGATCTTTGATAATGAAATGTGAGGGAGTTACTTTGAAAAGGTTGTTTTTTCTTTGGAAACTGAAACCTCACATTTTATTTATCTCATGCTAAGGGTCAGTATAATGGGGGATGTATGTGACAGTGATTAATTGCTCAAATGATGTGTGGTCATCACCTAAAGAGTATTCCTTGATCCTTGCAGAATCCATCAAACTCTGATGAACAGAACTCTAAGACGTTGTCCGTGCGCAGCCTCTTCACCTTCTTTCCCACCTGACTCTTTACTAGTGTCTTCCACTCCTTGAATCTTGCGAAGGCTTCACTCTTGTGCTTCATCACGAATATCCAAGTCATCCTGGAGTAATCGTCTATGATGCTCAGAAAATACCTATACCCGCCAATCGCCTCGACTCGAGATGGACCCCAGCAATCCGAATGGATATAATCAAGAGTACCTTTCGTTCTATGAACCGCCTTAGGGAACTTGCTACGCTGTAGCTTCCCATAAACGCAGTTCTCACAAAACCCTAGGCTCTTGGGCGCATGCCCGGTGAGATAGCCTTTCTTGTGAAGTTCCTGCATTCCACGTTCACTCATATGACCGAGCCTCATATGCCATAGCTTAGTTAGATCAGCTTCCTTAATCTCGGCTGAGACAACTCCAGCAGAACCTGTGATCGTCGAACCTTGCAACATGTACAAAGTCCCACTCTTGACTCCCCTGAGAATCACCTTAGAACCCTTGCAGACTTGTAGATCTCCACCTTCACCTTTGAAACTGTATCCCTTGCTGTCGAGTATACTCAAGGAGATCAGATTCTTCTTAATAAGTGGTACATGTCTGACCTTCTCCAAGGTACATAACTTCCCTTCATTCGTCTTCAATCTAACTGAGCCGCTCCCAATCACCTTACAGATGGATCCATATGCCATGTAGACAGACCCTCCATCCGTTTGGTCGTACGTCGAGAATAGCTCCCTGTTAGAGAAAATAAGATAGGAAGCTCCGGAATCAAGGACCCACGCATCTTGAGAGTGCGTGACAACATCCGCCATTAGAACGAAATCATCCTCAGACGAGTTACCTTGTTCTGCTACGGCTGCGGATCCATTATGTCCCTGTTGACCTCGTTTCGGGAAATCTCTCTTCCAGTGCCCCTTTTCCTTGCAAAAGGCACAGACATCCTTGGGTAACTTAGAACTTGAGAACTGCTACTTCTTGTTCTTCTTACCCTTCTTGCTTCCCTCCGTTACCATCAGTCCGGAAGCATGGTCCTCTATACCTGTGACTGCACCCTTATGGCGCAGTTTCCTAGCATGGAGCACCGATCTCACCTCCTCTAGGGATAAGTCGTCCTTGTTCACAATGAACGACTGCACGAAGTTCTCGTATGATGGGGGTAACGAGATCAATAACAAAAGTGCAGCATCCTCATCCTCCACCTTCTCGCCAATAGTACGCATATCTAACAAAATTGTGTTCAATTGATCAAGATGGTCCTTGAGAGCCGTACCTTCGAGCATCCGCAGGGTGAAGAGCCTTTGCTTTAGCATCAACTTGCTAGTGAGACTCTTCGTCATGTAGAGACTCTCCAACTTGAGCCAGAGCTTCGCTGCTTCCTTCTAATGTGCGATCTCGATGATCACGTCATCTGATAAGCACAGCATAATCAATGCGTCTGCCTTCTCCTCCATCGCCTTGAACTCCGCTGATGCAACATTCATGTCTCCCTTGTTCGCGGTCAAAGGTGACCACAAGCCTTGAGATTTGAGCAAAGCCTTCATCTTTATCTTCCAAAGACTGAAGTTGTTCCCTCCTGTGAACCTGTCGATCTTCAGCATCGATCCGGACATCGTTCTTGGTGGATCTTGAACCCTAGTCGCGTGCTCCACCTAGATCGCAAAACCCTAGCTTTAATTTCACCAAGTTGTGAAACCCTAGCTTTGCTCCGCCTTGATCTTGATCTTGAAACACCGTCAACCTTGGCTCTGATACCAGTTTGTTATGACAAACCACCTCACGAACGAAGAACGAATAAAAGAAGAACACGAGTATTTTACGTGGTTCGCTAGCAAAATATTTGCTAACTACCTCCACGGCGGAAAAGCACTCTTTATTCACTTAAGAGGAACAATTACAGTAGATGATTGCATGAAAAAACTAGTGACCCCTATGGTTGCTTATATAGTGCTCTAGACAAACCTATGGACTAGCAATTGGAAATAACTACAAGCCGCCCCAAAATGTTTCCCAATCCACTTTGGAAACATGTGGCTGCCTTTTGCCAAATACTTGCCGCCTTTGACTTTGTCCAATTCAAGGCATTTAATTCAACATAAATAAATGGGTATTATTGAGAACATCTAAATATGGCTGATATAGAAAATAGCCAACACTCAGTTTTGAATTATGTAAAGTAAATTTAACGTTCATGTATCTATAAAGTTACATTATCTGCTAATCTAACATCTTACCAAAGGAAGGCAGAGAAACAGGTAAAAAGAACTTCAAAATTTTATTATAAACCTCTCGCTGCAAACAGCTGATCCACAGAGCTGATCAACGTCTGTTTGTTGTTGTAAAATATCCTTCTATTGCTTGGGACGATGTTTAACTAATTACATGACTTTACAGAAGGAAAGCAACAGAGTGTTAAGGCTCAAAGCCATAGATGAGGAACACAAGACTCTGAAGTTTTGGGTGATTGAGGGAGATCTCCTTAAGGAATTCATGTCCTTTGCATCAATTCTTCATGTAGAAACCAAAGGGGAGAATAGTACTTTACTGACATGGACATTGGAATACTAGAAGACGAATGAGACTGTCGAAGATCCGATCGCATTAATGGACTTTGCTCTTGACATTTGCAAAGATATTGAAACCCACCATCTCAATTAAGATCTGGTATTCAATGGAGTGCTTTATCCTTGTGTGTTTGCTAGGCCCTATTGCATGCTGAGGTGAAAGTTCTACTCAAGCGTCTCATGGTCAGGTTGTTCCTGTTGTGAGGTGTACCAAAATAAACATGTGTGTATATGTTTGATAGGTCTGGTCATCATTTTTTTCCCCTTGTGTGTTACTAGGCATGTTTTTTGCTTCAAGTGAGAGGTTGTCTCTCTAGAGGTTGTCTAATATAAAAAGGAGTGTATACCTGTGTGATTTTGTTGGAATTATATACATCGCTACAACTCTTTGCAATTCGGAAGCCTTAAAAGAAACGTGTACATGAGAAGTTTTCTAAATTGTAATGTTGAAATCTCAAAGGATGGAGTATCGACTAGAATCAGTGCACAACATGATAGCATAGTTTATACCAATCAACTTTTTTTCATTCTACACCAAGAATACCCAGAATTAGTCAACCTTTCGTAGAACAATCTTCCAAGTATATAATCCAAGACATTGTATTATAACCAAATATCCTGGATTGCTAATTTCTTTTCTTCGGAACTTCAGAGTTCGGATTGCTAATGTTCTTTCTTCTTGCTCTTGAGGTTACAAATGACCTGCTATTTTCTCCAAAGTCGAAGGGTTTCCTGTTTGAATGACTTGGGAGTATACAAGAAAATTTGAGTGATTTTGTCAGATTATATTATTAGCTGCTCTCAAGTCTTTTGTTCAGATTATATATTGAGCTGCTCTCAAGTCTTAACATAGCCGGACAATCCTAACTAACACTACTGCCAGGTTATGGGACTTGAGATTTCGAACTAATTAACCTAAACCAACTTTTTCTAATCATACACTTTCACCAGAGATATCACAAATAATGAGGCTTGATAGTGAACTATGAATTAGTTATTGACATGCAAAACTGATATGTCTGACCCATTCCAGATTTGGTGATGACGGTACACGAATCAAATTTTCTATATTTATATTCTATTCATAATGATATTTCTTCTCCTAAATGACAATTCAAAATAAGGGTCAACCGAATTTAGGGTGACCTGCACTTCAGCTCATCGTGCTTTGGGTTATTTAGCTTATCATGCTTTAGGTTAGGTTGACCTGCATATGGTAATCGCTGGGTTCCATCTTAAAACTAATCGTAATTACGGGAATAGCCTAGGAACTCATCATGCTTTAGGTTATTAAGCTTATCATGCTTTTTAGGTTAGGGTGACCTGCTTATGGTAATCGTTGGGTTCCATTTTAAAACTAATTGGTAATTGATAGCCTAGCTAGGAACTAATTAAAAACAAACAGGGCTCTCAAACTCCTTATGTGGGACCAATCTCAACTCGGCCCTTTACCCATCATACTAGCTACTAGCCAAACTCGTAGACAATATAAACGGTGGTTACGAGCACGTGGGTCACATGACAAATACAAAAACCTGAATCAATTCAACCTTCACACCAACTGGTAATGAAGAGGCTACCCCAGTAACTAATTAACTACACACGACGCTCTCAAACTCCGTAAGTGGGACGAATATCAACACTTCAAATTGACTAAAGAAGGACAGAAAATAACATTTATAAATATGTTGGGCACTCCAAAATAGCACTTTTGACGCTTTTGGAACAAACTGGCTCTGCGCAAATGATAAATCTCAGTTCGTAGACAGAAGGTACGGAACCAAGATCTCTATCCAACAGCAGAAAGTTCAAGAAAATAATAAGTAAAAGGCTTTTTGCAGCCAAATTGGGAGGCACATAAATGACAACAAGTCTCATCGATAGTCATCATTTACATTGGGGGAAAACTAGAAACCCTGGACACTCCAAAAGAGGGGTCATATCCGTGTCGGACACTTGGAATACTCGGACACTCGTGCGATTCTCTAAAATATGTGTCAGACACTCCGGTTGGCGTGTCCGCGTATTTTTTAGGATTTTATTAGACTAGACACTTGGGGGACTATGGGAAAATTTTATTAATGCAGTAGCAGATTCTTCGGATAATTTGCAACAGTTATATCCCTTTGATTATGTTGATTTTTTTTTAGGATAATTATGTTGATTTAATTGGTTGCCTTTCTTGTATTAATATCCCATAAATCATGGGATTTTACAGTCCATCTTGTTTCCTTTTATGTTCCTAGGATTAGTATATATTAGTCTAACTATGTACATGTTTACTTATGAAAAAAATATAGTCAGAGCTCTTTCACTGTGATTGTTCTCTCAATTTACGTCATGGTATCAGAGCTTTAGGCTCAGTTCTGGGACTCTCTTCTCCAGCCTTCATTTTTGGTTTAAATGTCTCTTGTTCCAGCCTTCATTGCTGGTATTTTGCTCCAGGTTTTTTCTCCTTTTGGATTAACTCTCACCCTTCATCGCAGGGTTTTGCTATCTTTTGTTCTGTTTTGTAAAGACGAAACATATTTATTAAGCCACTCGAGAAGTTCTTTAGTTTTGAAAGAATGTCAAAAGGTGCAGAAATACCTACTCAACCAGAGGGGTCAGTTGGATCTCAACATTCAAAGACCACTAACCGCGACAGTTTGTGGTGCACCTACTGTGAGACGCCACACCATAATCACGAGCGCTGTTGGAAACTTCATGGAAAACCTCCAAGTAGAGAGTGGGGATATAATCGAGAGCCGCCTCTGAAAAATGGCATGTGTGGCACAACTGAATGGATCATCACAAGAGGTCTCAAATTGGCAACGATGAAAACCCTTCAGGTACTTGCTCATCCGTGTGCTCATGTCAATTTCCATTCCCTATTGGATTAAATATCATGGATAAAGCATCTACCTGTTATTGGATCATGGATTCAGGAGCTACCGACCATATGACCCACTCCTCGAATGTCTTCTTAACATACTCTCCATGTCCAAGCAATAGGAAAATAGCCACAGCGGATAGTTCGTTGATTACTGTAGCAGGTGTGGGAGATGTTAGGGTGTTCCCCTCACTGACATTAATGTCCTTCATGTTCCTGGACTATCCGTAAATTTAGTATCTATCCATAAGCTTACTCAAGATATTTGTTGCAATGTGGTTTTTCGTCGCAACTCTTCTGTTATTCAAAATGAGAATTCAGGAAAAGTGGGACTTCCTAGTGAGCGGAATGGTCTGTACTACCTTGACGCACCAAGCAAGTCAGACATAACCAAAAGATATACGCCTTCATCCTTTGTTTCTGAAGTTCATTCTTAAAATAAAGAGAAAGTTTGGCTTCACCACCGCCGACTCGGACATCCATCATTTAGAGTCATTAAGATTCTTTTTCCAACCTTATTTCAAGGTGTAGATGCCGAGAGTTTTCACTGTGAAGTGTGCGAACTTGCGAAACACAAAGGCGTGCCTTTTCTCGAAAGTTCTATAAGAAGCTCAACTCCTGCTCATCTCATCCATATTAATATTTGGGGTCCTTCAACTATTCCTAATATTTCCGAGGCAAGATGGTTCGTTTTGCTTATCGACGATTGTACGCGTGTAACTTGGATTTTTCTGCTTAAACATAAATCTGATGTGAGCATTGTTATCCCAAATTTATGTTCTATGATTACGAACCAATTTGGGGTTAATATCAAGAGATTCAGGTCTGATAATGACAGGGATTATTTCAATCAAGTCATAAGTTCTTTTTTTTTAATGAGGGGATAATTGATGAGTCATCTTGTGTTAGTACACCTCAACAAAATGGAATAGCTTAAAGGAAAAATGGTCATCTCCTTCAATAAACCCGTGCTTTCTTATTCCAGAAAAATGTCCCCGAGTCCTATCGGGGGGAAGCCGTTCTTACATCAGCCCACCTTGTAAATCGTTTACCGTCAAGCATTTTGGGATTGAAGAGTCCTATGGAAACATTCTCTAAGATTTATCCAAACACACACATAACAAGTAGTCTCGTGCCTATGATATTTCGATGTGTGTCTTTGGTCCACGTTCATAGCCAAAATCGGGTGAAGCTTGACCCAAGGGCGTTGAAATGTGTATTTGTGGGCTATTCCTCAACTCAAAGAGGGTACAAGTGTTATCATCCGCCATCAAAGAAATTTATATTTCCATGGATGTTACTTTCAGTGAAGAGGTTCCATACTTCACTACACCTTATCCTCCAGAGGAGAAGCTTGAAGATAAGAATGAAAATCCCTTACTCAATCTTCCGGAACTTCCGAAATCGATACCATTTCTAATGTCAGAACCTGTTCCGAATTCTGGGGTCGAATCTATTTCTAAAATTTTGTCAACTCCAGATCCCCACATTGAAATCACTGAGACCGACAATGAGATTTCAGAAAATCCCATCCCCACAATTCAAAATTCTAAATATGGCCAGGTGTACTCAAGGAAGAAGACGGTTGTCCCTGATTATGTGTAAGTAGAAGAATCCAACAACGATCCCGAGAATGAGCCAACGATTTCTGATTCTCCATTATCTGAACCTGAACTTGAGGCTCATGTTGGCCATAATGACCAAAATCTGGATCTGTCTACTGCTATTAAGAAAGGATCTAGAGATTGCACGAAACCACCACTATACAGTAAAACCTCTATAAATTAATACTCGATAAATTAATAACTTCGATAAAATTAATAATTTGTCCAGTCCCAACTTGGGACCAGTAGAAAATTGGACCCAAATCGATAACATAATAAGATAATAACTTTTTTTGAAATCCCAGTGTACATATATTGGTCCCAACGAAACTATAAATTAATAATCACTAAAATAGTCCAATTATTCTAAGATTGGCTTGTTAGAAATGAATCTATATTAACTTGTTTTTTGTTGAACTTCAAGTCTATATTGAATTCATATTTAAATCTCATCATTGCACTTACATGTGAAGAAAAATATATCATTCTTTATCTTCCGACTTTAATTTAACGATGAATATGTGTTGAGCATGCGGTCTTCCACCCTTGATGATAACGGTTCTATTATAACTACTAGTTTTGGGCATATGTGTTGCCCGTGGCATTTTATTTGCTATAAGGGATTAAAATGTTCTCTACAAAATCACTAGCAAGTATGACTAATGGAAAGTATACCGCAATACAATTTTGTGTTATAATTGGGAAGCCAAAATGAAACACTTGATGTACCGCAATATTTCAAAGTTGAAAATAAATCTGTTGAGTTCATCTTTAAATCTCTTCATTGGACTTGAAATTGTTAAAATTCATACATTAAACCTCTTTAAATTAATAAATTATTAATTTATCGATATAATAATATCTCTCTAAATTAATAAAATATGCCGGTCCCAACATTATTAATTTATAGAGGTTTTACTGTACCCTCTTGCACGAAACCACCACTATACCCTCTTGCACAAACAGCTTTCCTAGTTAGTCTAAATGCCACTGCCATCCCTTCCAATTTATCCGATGTTTTTTCCAATGAGAAACGGATACAAGCCATAAATGAGGAAATGGAGGCATTGCAAAAGAACAAAACATGGGAGTTAGTGCAGCTTCCGGTCAGGAAGAAACTTGAGGGGGTGCAAATGGGTCTATACAACGAAATATAGAGTAGATGGGTCAACTGAGAGGTACAAGGCAAGGCTAGTAGCCAAGGGCTATACCCAAACTTATGGGATTGATTACCCAGAGACATTTGCCCCAATTGAGAAAATGAATACGGTTAGAATCTTACTTTCATTAGCAGCCAATTATGGTTGGGAGTTGCAACAGTTTGATGTTAAGAACGACTTTTTGCATGGAGACCTTGAAGAAGAAATTTATATGGATGTCCCACCTGGTTATCGAAAGAATTTGGACACTGCTATTGTGTGTAAACTCAAGAAGTCCCTATATGGACTTAAGCAATCACCCCGAGCATGGTTTGGTATATTTGCAAGAGTCGTGCTTGTAATGGGATATAAGAAAAGCCAGGGGATCACACGTTGTTCATTAAACACTCATATTCAGGGGGAATCACAGTACTGTTGGTGTTTTGTCGATGATATAATAGTGACAGGTAATGATGATAAGGAAAAAAAATCTTAAGTCAGCGCTTGGCTAAGGAATTTGAGATCAAAGTGTTAGGAAGGCTGAAATATTTTCTAGGGATTGAGGTGGCTCACTCCAAGAAAGGCATCTTTATCTCCCAACAAAAGTACGTCACTGATCTACTTAGAGAAACTGGGCAGGCAGCATGCAAACCAGCAGCTACTCCAATAGATCAAAATCTGAAACTTGGAATGGCTGAGGAAGAGGCTGCAGTGGATAAGGAAATGTATCAGCGCTTAGTTGGTAAGTTGATATATTTATCCCATACTAGACCAGACATAACATATGCAGTGACTGTGATTAGTCCATTCATGCATAGTCCGAGAAAATTGCACTTGCCAGCAGCTCACCGAGTGCTACAGTATCTCAAAGGGACACCAGGTAAAGGCATTTTTAGACGAAATGGGTGGCTTGGTGCTTGAGGCATATACCGATGATGATTATGATGGGTCTATCATTGATATGAGGTCCACCAAAGGATACTGCACATTTCTTTGAGGTAACCTCATTACTTGGAGGAGTAAGAAACAAAATGTGGTAGCATGTTCTAGTGCGGAAGCAGAATTTCCAGCAATGGCTCACGGTGTATGTGAATTACTTTGGGTAAAGATTATTCTTGAAGACTTGAAGATCAGATGGGATGGTCCAATGAGACAATAAGTCTGAAATTAGCATAGCTCACAATCCAGTTCAGCATGATCGAACGAAGCACATTGAAGTAGATAGGCACTTCTTCAAAGAGAAAGTGGATAGCGTACTGATTCGTACTCCTTACGTGTCTACACACGGGCAACTTGCAGATATACTTACAAAAGGGTTAAGCACCTCTGTGTTTCAAAAGATTTTATCCAAGATGGGAATGGTAAACATCTATTCACTAGCTTGAGGGGGAGTGTGGAAAAATATGATTAATGCACTAGAAGATTCTTGGGATAATTTGCAACAACTATATCCCTTTGATTATGTTGATTTAATTGGTTGCTTTTTTTATTAATATACCATAAATTATGGGATTTGACAGTCCATCTTATTTCATTTTATGTTCTTAGGATTAGTATGTATTAGTCTAACTCTGTTCATGTTATAAAAAATATATAGTTAGAGCTCTTTCCCTGTGATTGTTCTCTCAATTTACGTCATACGTCAGAGACACTTAATGAGAGACGAGAATTGCCCCTTAGTGTTTATTACACTTTCTTACAAGTTTTTTATGAGATATTTGAACTTTAAATGAGTTAAAATATAACTAAGCTGAAGTAGATACAATATTTATGATTAATTGATGGCTCAGTATATGAAAAGGTTACCCTTTTAACGAACAGTTCAAGTGAGGTTTTCAATTCTCACATGCGATAACTTCGAGAGTATTCCGAGACACAATTCGTCAAACTCGAACCCACCTAAGCTACTCTTTCTCTTCTCATTCTTATACCTTATATACGTTTTTTAAGCTATAAATATAAAGAAGTTGGAACCAATATTTTATCACATCTCGTAATATAAAAGTTCAGATACATAAAAAAAGGGTAAAATTAAAAAACCACCCTCCGTGTTTGGAATATATACAGAAAAACCCCTAGTGTCTGGGGATATACGAAAACCCCCGTCAATTGACAGTGGCTAACGGCAACTAACGGAACACAGTAAATACCCATTTTACCCTAAATGAAAAAATAATACTCTACTATGTAAGTCTTTCTTATCCTTATCCCTTAATTTTTATCCACATCTCTTCTCTTCTCTCTCTCTCTCGGTTGTCCCCCTCTCTCTCTCCTCCATCAGCGACGGGAGGATAAAACAAGCCCCAACTCGCAGAGAAGAGGGTGGCTCTAGTTCTGACGCCGCCGTCTTGAAGATTGGGGACCTCACAAAGAAGAGGCACAATGGTGGAACATCGCTCAATAGCTCTGTTGTTGTGCTTTGTGAAATTAGATATGGTTTATTAAAACCCGATTTCTCTCAGATAGAGACTATGGGGACAACTGCATCGACGACGGTGAAGATGGTGACGTCCTCGTCCACCACCTTCATTTGTCACCGTCGATTTCGCAGGAGCAACATCAATAGACAAGGGCTGGCTTCATCTCCGATTCTTATGGCGAGAGAGGCGATGGTTGAGGTGGTAGTGGGTGGTGCGGATCTGGGCGAAATTTCCCCTCTTCGATTCGATCGATTTGCCACAAGTACCCCCTGGGGGTGCGCCATTATCCTTTCTTCTCTTGGTGACTGAGTTGCAGGTGGTGTTTGTGGTTGTATGGTGGTTTTTTAGTCAAGTTGGTATTGGTGAGTTGGGTCTTAGATGATGGTTTAAATGGTTGCAGGTTCGGTTTATGGGTGACGTCAAGTGGTGATATAGTTTGATAGTGGATGTGGATTAGGAGGTGCGTGATGTTTTTGTGGAGTTTAGACTTAGGTTTTAGGGAAAGTCAGGTTGTTTACTGCAGGTGGAATTTGGGTTCAATTTGTGTCTGAGGTTAGGTGGTTATGTGAAGGGTGATTTAGGTGGTTAATTGGACGGGGTATGGTGGTGTAAGGAAGGTTGTGTTGTTGAAGGTTTTGTAGTAATAGTGGCTGAAGTAAAGAGGTGTAATGGTGGCAGGTGGTCATGGTTTCATGGAGGGAATTTGGAGGTTAGTTTGGCTTGGCTGCAATGGTGGTCTGGGTGGTGGTGAAGTTCGTTTCACGTTTGTAAATGTTGGTTAAGGAGGTATTGTGTTGGATGTGAAGGTGGATAGTTGCAGGAGGTATGAAGGTGAGTAGGAGGTTGCATTTGATGGAGGCTAATTGGTGAAGTGATTGATGGTAGTGAAAATCATTGGTGGTGGTGAGTCAGAGGCGGTGGCGGTGGTGGAGGTGGTCAAGAACACCAAGAACACCAAAAACATCAAAAAAATAAACACAAAAACACAAAGAGGGGCAAAATGGTCATAAAAAGTCGTATTGCAAACCCCCCCCCCCCCTACTGACTGACATTAACAGAGGGGTGGTGAATGTCTAACTGTCGTCCACTGCCGGGGGGCTTTGGTATATCCTAGAACACGAGGGTTTTTTTATATATATATATATATATTCCAAACACAAGGGTGGTTTTGTCTTTTACCCTATAAAAAAGGTCATAATAATGTTGACGTATCGATGCCGTGTCGTATCCTCATATTTTGAGAATATGACATACCCCGTGTCCGATTTCGTATCGTGTCCAATACCCGTATCCGTACCCTGTAAACTCACGTTTTAATTTTAGTAGTCCACTAACCTCATGTTTTAGTTGTAGTTGGATCCTACTATTAAATATAAAGCTTATAATTAATTACCTATTTATGTAATTATTTATTTAATTAATTAACCCACCATCTGATAATTAAGTGCTATGATTGTTGGCCATTATCTGATGGCGGTTATTACATCGAACGTGGTCCTCTTCTCTCCTCCATAAAAGTAATGTGACTCCTCCTCAAGCAGTTAATGCAAATCAACTTATCTTCCATCATTCAAAGAAAATAGTCACGGATTACTGACGGAGCAGAGAGAAGAAGGAAAGTCTGTTAATCACAGTTCCATTTAAGAGGAGGTACTGCGATTTCAGTCAAAAAGAAGCAATAAGGGTTTTAGATTTCTTCAATCAATTTCTTTGATTCCATGGGTAACGGTACACTTTTCTGATTCTACAGTGTTTCTTGTTTTCGAGACGAATTTATTTCACGTTCTTGGAATTAGGATTTCCGCGTTATAGTTCAATTACAGCTTTCAGTTGGTATCAGAGCCTTTGGTTTTGAAATCAATTTGTTTTGGAACAATTGAAAATACTGTTTAGTATGCCTGACTCTCTGTTCGCCGTTAAATTTTCTAAATCACACTTTGGTGGCTCTTCACTGTTTTGTCGGACATGTTTGGCCAAGAGTTACTGTTCTTGTTATTTGTAGTGGATGATGTATTCACGGTGTTTGTCTTCTAATGGTAGACACTCACGTGTGTGAATGGACCTTAGGTTCCTTATAGTAGTGGGTTTTAATGAATTATAATATCCACCATCTTCTTAATTGATTGTAGTATGCTCTGTGTACATGCCTTATGTTCTCATCATTCCCATATCTTGAATTTACTTTGAGGCCTCGTTTGGGTAGCGGATAAGAAGGAAGGATATGATAAATATCCTCTTCATATCATATCCTGTTTTTGGGTAGCGGATATGGGAGAGCATATCATATCCAACCTTATCCCTTCTTTTATTTTTTCCTTCAAAATTTCAAAATCTTATACCACCTCCCCCATGGTATACACCAGATAAGATAAGAGTATAAATTTTTTGACCAATTTGCCCTCATCAAATACATAAAACTACACACTTTCTATACTAATATAAATAGCCAACACCAAATTTTGTGAAATCAAAAAGTGAAGCCCGCATACTTTCATACTTCCAAAAATACCATTGGATCAAATTTGTATTCATTATTTTCATCCATGGACGATTTGTTGGATGGTAAGGTTCAAATTTGCCCAATTGCCGACCATTCAACTTAGTTAATCTAAGATCCATTTCTACATGAAGTTACAAACTTTGTGAAAAGTTCATTTTCCTATCGATGCATGATAGTACAAATAATTTCAAACGCACCGTGTTTGCCATGTCTGCTAGTAATAAAATTGGATCTCTTTACCATTCTCTTTACAATATCAATATTACATTAAAATTACTTCAATATATAACGAAAATTATTTATGTAATTTTTTTTTTGAGAAATGGATGGTTTTATAGCTCCAGAAACAAAAGAAATGAAACGTCTTACATCTTTCTTGACTATCAGAGACAACCAAATAGACTGTGTAGCTATCCATCCGGTGTCATTGGGAAGTGTTTTCGCGTGCTCTGCTAGGGAATGTGCCACGTTATTAAATTCTCGACCACACACTTCCACCTCGAGATCCCGAATTTGCTTCGAAAGCTGAATCATTTCCGTATTCATCTTCTTGAGTCCGCTCAGATCCTCATTCATACATCCCTTTCTTTCTCTATCTAGTTCCTCCAGAAAGGGCTTTGCGTCGCCAACAATGGCGATTTTTTTTATCTTTGATCTTACTTCCGTATCGGATGGCCTCCATACAAGCTAACGCCTCGGCTTCCATTGCATTCTCGCATCAAGATGTGGATTGCTTCTTCTTCCTTTACTTGGTTTATCTTTCTGTGCACTAGATCTGAAACGTATATCGGTTGTGCTTGTAGGAAATCGTTTCCCATCGTTTGCCTCGAGATTGATTGCGCCACCGAACACTCCAAGAAGAGGTGGTTTCTGGTTTCTGCATATTTGTGACACAACTTGCATCTGTAATCCACTTTCACTCCCCTCTTCCTGAGTTTTGTAGCAATTGGGAGTGCTCCCTGAGCTAATCTCCAAACCAGGTGTGTGATTTTTTCTCCATTTTCAGCTTCCATAGTTTCTTATATCCATTTTGTGTCTTGACTGAGCATTCACCCCTGTTCTCATCTCTTCTTTTCTTCTAGTACGCAGCATTGTAACCTGACTTTACTGATTTCTGCCACATCCATTTCATTCAGGTATTGTTGCATTTTCTGAAAGTTCCACCTTCTATATTCACTGTCTATGAGATCACACACTTTAAGTATACTGGTATCGGATCTAACTGTTGTAAGTTTAAATGTGGATTCTCGTTGCAGCCAGGGGTCTGTCATCTTGATGTTTCTCCCATCTCCTACCTGCCATCTCATGCCTAGCTTAAGCAGCTTTCTCCCGTGTAGTATGCTTCTCCATGCGAAACTAGGTGCGCTTCCTTCCTCTGCATTCCAAATATCTTTTTTGCAAAATACTTCGCTTGAAAACTCGAGACATAAGGGAGTCTGGGTTTTGATGTATTCTCCAAGCTTGTTTAGCCAACATTTTCTTGAACTTTCCTCCACTGAACCTAAGCTATACCTCTTTATTTTTGGTTGTTAGTCCACCAGAATTGTCGAATTTTAGCCTCTATTTTGTCACAAATATTGTCAGGTAATTTAAAACAGGACATTGCATAGCAAGGGACTGCGTTTGCCACTGCTTTTATAAGGACTTCTCGACCACAAATTGACAACATCTTTTCTTTCCAACCCTTTAGTCTGCTAATAACTTTATCAATAATTGCTGCAAAAGTTAGTGATTTCTGCTTACCAATTGTAGTTGGCAAACCCAAGTATTGATCGTGCTTTTCTGTTTCAGGGACGCCGCATAGATTTTTTATTTCGTCCTTCACTCCTGTGGTCACATTTGGGGAGAAAACAACCGTCGCCGCATTTATGGCCTGACCAGACGCTTTCCCATATTCATCCAGTATTTGTTGTAAAGTTGTAAAATCTTGTATTGTAGCCTGTAGAAAAAACACATAATCGTCAGCAAAAAAAAGGTGGGAGACCACTGGTCCTCCCCGAGAGGCTGTCACGGCCTTGATTCTTCCTTCTTCTATTGCCGCCGTGACAGCCCTCGACAACATTTCCCCACAAATAACGAACGAGTATGGGGATAGGGGGAACCCTTTCCTCAACCCCCTTTCCGGGACAGCTCTCCCAGTAATTTCTCCGTCGCGACAAAATTCGTAGGTAACCGTAGAGATACACCGATTAACTAGATTGATAAATGTTGTGCCAAACCCCAGCTCCTCAAAAGCTGATAAAAGAAACTCCCACTCAACTCTATCATAGGTTTTTGCCATATCAACCTTTAGGGCCATTGCACCTTTCTTCCCCTTCTTTCCATTTTTTATTGAGTGAATTACCTTGAACGTCGTGATATATTGTCAGTTATAAGTCTTCCCGGGATGAAAGCACTTTGATTGTCGCTGATAATACTCCCTAGGACCAATTTCAATCTATTGGCCATAGTTTTTGCTACTATCTTGTAGATAATTGAGCAAAGAATGATTTGCCTGAAATCAATCGGCTTCCGAGTTTGCTTGGTTTTTGGGATAAGTGCTAGAATAGTTCTGTTGAACTCCCCTAATTCTTCTCCTTCATTTAGTATTCTGAGGCAGGCCCTTGTAGTGACTTCCCCTACCGTGCTCCAATTCTGTTGGTAAAAACCAGCGGTGAAACCGTCTCTTCCTGAGGCCTTTTCCGGCCCAATTTGAAAGAGAGCAAGTCTGACTTCCTCTGCTGTGTATTTTTGTTCCAATCTTTCGGCCTCTTCTATGGTTAGGACGTTTTGTTGTTCACCAAGAAAACCTGCAATGTCTTCTTGATTCGGCTTTTGGGATGTGGATAATTTCTGAAAGTGTCTCTCGAAGCAGCCAATGATCTCTTCTTCTTTGATCGTCCAGGAACCGTCATACTGCTTTGATCTCTTCTTCTTCTATCTCCTTGTTTCAACCAATCCACTCTTGTTCGTTGTTTCCACATCAATTCTTCTTTCAGCATCAATTCGTCATACTGCTTATTGATAGCCTTTAGTTCTTCCAAGACTCTTTTCGTTTGTCTTTGTCCCTCCAGTTGTGCTTTTCTCTCCCTCATTCTGCTAATTTGTTTTTTGACCGACCCGAAGGTTGTTTTATTCCAATTCTGGCAGCTTCTAGCCACTGTCTTCAGTTTTTGCCCCAGATTTTCACCTTCGTCTTTTGACCATGCCGCCGTCACCACATCTTGGAATTGATTATGTGTTGTCCACATGTTCTCATAATGAAACCTTCCCTTTCTTTTCTTGTTCTCCTGCACTGCACATTCTAGCAGTATGGGTCTATGGTCAGACCTCATACTCACTTGGTGTGTCACCCTCGCACCTCGAAATTTGTCCAACCAATCTATGTTCGCAAGTACTCTATCTAACCTCTCTTTGATGTTATCCTCGTCTTATTGATTATTTTTCCAAGTATATTTTGGTCCTGCATAACCCAAATCTAGCATCTAAAGCTCTTGTATCACTTCATTAAAGGCGTTCAATTGGCTATAATTTGCGAAGCGACCCCCCTCATTCTCATCGAAATTTGAGATCGCATTAAAATCTCAGCATATACACCATGCCATACCTGGGACTGGAGCGATTTTCAGGAGCAGTTCCCATGAGTTGAATCTCTGCTCTCTGTCCGAGTCACCGTAAAAACCCATGAGTTTCCATCTGAATCTATCTTCCTCTTCCACCATTGCATCTATATGGAAATGAGAGAACTTTGTGAACCTTACTTTTACTTTGGCATCCCAGAGTAGTGCTAGCCCACCTCTTCTCTCAATGGATCCCCTATAGATTCCGTTTGCGTACCCCACCTTATTCTTGACTTTCTCCATCTCTCAGTGTGAGAGTTTTGTCTCCATCAAGAAGAAAATATTCGGGTAAAGGAGTCTCACCTGCTCCTTCAAGGCCCGGACCGCACGAGGTTTCCCCAATCCTCGTAGGTTCCAGCTTAATAGACTCATTGCGCTCGGCGGCCCTGATTTTCAGGCGCCGCCATTGTTGCAATTGGTTTGTGAGTGGAGCTTTCATCCTCTCTGTTTTTTGTTGATGTTGCTTGTATCATATTTCTCTCTTAATTAACTGCTCTGCTCTTGTTTCCACCTTTTGAGCTTACCGCTTGGGCTGGAGGGTGACTGAAACTGAAACCTTCTCCTACTTTTCGTTTTGGGGATGGTGGTGCTTTCTCTATTGCAACTTTTGCCCCCTTCCTAGCGGCATCCTTCCAGTTTAACTTCGGAAGAACCCTTTGTGTATTGTTGTCAGCTTCTTCATTCAATCCTCCACTGGGCCCTTTCTCAATCGACTTGATTAGGGCCGCAACCCCCGTCTTCGTAACTTCTGTGTTTTACTCTATCGTCTTTGTGAATTGCTCTTTCGCTTTGGCTTCTTCCTGTCTTTTCCTCTCTGTTACCGTGTCTTGTCTGGGAACTTCAACCCGGCTGCTGTCATTCCTTTCCTCCCCTACTTCATTTGTACTCTCCTTTTCGTTCACCCCCTCTTCGTTACTGTTACCTCCTTGTTCTTTCGTTACAGGTTCTGGGTTTTCTTCAAACTGTGGATTATCTCTCATTGTCACTTCCGGCGAGATGATCCCCTCACCTTCTTTGCTGTTTTGTGTTTCTTCCATCCCGTTTTCCTCTTTGTTAAGATCTATTGTGTTCTCCGCTCTCCCTTCCCCTGTATGGTTTATCTCCTTCTCTGTTTTCTTTGTATTTCTCTTCTCAGTATCCCCTTGGAACTCCCTGTTCTTATTTGGAGGATGGTACAACATCCATTCTCCATATCCCTCTTCCTCTGGTACCTCATTTTCCTCCTTCTTCTTATCAAAATCCCGGCTATGGTGATCTAAGTAACCACACCATCTGCATACGTTTGGGACCCTTTCATACTTAAAATTGAGCCAGGTTTGCTTCTTTTTGATAGTCACATAAACTTCGCGCGGTAGTGGTTCAAATATAGGAATTCGAACCCTTACACGTACGTAGTTTTGCAACCCTTCACTATCCACCTTCGGATCTGACTGAATATGTCCCCTATGTTATGTACGGCTTTACGTCCCGCTTGATGGATTGGTAGATTATGTACTTGCACCCACACATCCATAGTATCGAATCTAGGTTTTTCAGTTTCGTCTCCGAGGAACCAGGGTATTATCATAAGCATAGCTCCGTAAAAAACCCATGGTCCCCCTGAGGCAATCCGATCCAGAAGTGCCTTATTTGGGAACTTGAAGAGAAAAGTATTTCTACTTACATTGAAAAATTTGATTTGTTCCCCTTTGTTCCAGACTCTGCGAAAGAACGTCTTCATTGCTCTTGGGTCGATTTCTCTATTGGTCAGAAAACTTCCAATCAAGCACCATTCAAAGCCCTTCTCCGCCTGAGTGCAGAAGTCATCGTCAAACTCAATCAATGTTGCTTCCTTCGTCGTGAGAGAGAAGGAATCGAACGCTTCTTCCGCCGTCTCAATACCTAGGGTTTTTCGTCCTCTAGATGAGTGTTTTCTTATGTAATTTTTTGATGTAAAAGAAACATTCTCTAGCAGGACATCGTTATTTAGAAACAACTCATGCAATTCAGTCATCATCTTAGAATGCAAGTATTTTTATATAAAATCACTGCACTGAGGGTATTATAGTCATTTGGACACATATCATGTCTCATATCATGCAGCACCCAAACACAGGAAGCCAACATATCATATCAGACCTTATCCGACAGCATACATATCCTACCTCATATCCCAGCATAAGTCATATCCGTTGTATCTTATTCGCTACCCAAACGAGGCCTGATAGCAGTAAAGAGACTTAAAGTTTTTAATGATTCATAGAGGTTGTCACATGATCAGATTAAGAGATATTTTCCCTCACTTTTGGTACCCATATGAACTTTTTGTGGAGATTATTGAAGTATCCATGTATGTATGCACTGTAATGTCATGTGAACATATATCGGGTTTCATGAGCATCAAGAAACCTATGTAATACTGAACTATTAAATGTTCTGTGCTTGTTCACCCCATTGGCATTTCTTTTGTTTGGCCCAATCACAAATTGTTAGTATTTTTGATGATTGTGTTTGTACTTGCGCTATGATAATTTCAGCTAAAAATTACGTATTGAGTGTTTGCAAAATAAAATGTCATAAAAGTTCATATTTCAGTCATGTTGAAGTCTGCAATTAAATTTTTAGACACTGTCATTTTGCAAATAAAAGTTGAAACTCAAATTAAAGGTTTTACAGGAATCCAGTTTGTTAGTTTTGTATTCATGAGGGTAACTGGTGTTGTAGTTTCCAAAGTGACCAATGCTAGTTGGTTCCATGAATACGAAATTACATTAAATTTGTCGTTTGAGACGACATAACGAAAAATAGTATTCTCGATGGCAGTCTTGGTTAGGAGATTATGGCTAGCCCAAAGGATAGTCATGGTCAAATAATCTTGAACTGGGTAGGGTAATATAATTTTTTTCACTTGGAAATTAGGATTGGATGCCCAAAAGTGACATGACGGGTTGTTTAAGTGATTTGAATTATGTTAGACCTACATAGGTATAACGACTAAACCTATATATGAGTGAACACTAGATATGCTGCGTTTTCGCCCACAGGAGGAAAAGTAGTGATGTCGCTGGTTCATCTTACTATGACTCTTGGTCTTATTATGAGCATTGTATATTATGAAATCTTATTTAGAATTTTTGCATTTTATCACAGTTAATGTTCCGGTTTCATTGTACTCACAAGCTACTGGTATTCCGCAATTGCATGGGTCTAATTTCTCTGAATGGTATGAACACGTTCAATTCACCTTGGGTGTCATGGATCTTGACGTGGCACTACTTATGGATAAACCTGTGGAAATCATTGGTGCTAGCACTGATGATGAGGTTAGCCTTACGAGAGCCTAGGAAAGGTCAAACAGGCTGAGTATGATGTTTATTCGCATGACTGTGGCAAATAACATCAAGACTTCTCTTCCTCAGGTTGACAGTGCCAAAATGCTGTTAGAGGCTATTAAGGAGCGCTTTAAAGCGGCTGACAAGTCTCTTGCAAGCACACTCATGTGTGAATTGACCAGCATGAAATATGTTGGTGATAAAGGGATTCAGGATCACATCTTGAACATGGCTAATAAGGCTGCAAAATTTGCAACATTGGGCATGAAAATTAATGAGCCCTTCCTGGTGACATTTGTGCTGAATTCACTCCCTGCAAAGTTTGGCCCATTCAAAATCACTTATAATGCACAGAAGGATAAGTGAAATTTGAATGAGCTGACTATTAATTTCTTTAAAGAGGAGCTGAGATTAAAGAAGGAAGGACATCATGTTGCCTTGACTGTTACTCATGAGAGTAAGACGAGGAAAGCAAGTAGTGTGAAGAAAGGAAAGGGACCAGCACCAAAGAAAGGAAAAAGACCTGGAGGAAGTGGCCAGGATAATTGGAATGATCACAGTGTCAAGTGTTACTTTTGTAACAAGAAGGGACATGTGAAGAAGGACTGTGGCAAGCGTAAGGCTTGGTTCAAAAAGAAAGGTATGCGACTTTCTTTTATATGTTATGAATCAAATCTTGCTCAAGTTTCTTCAAGTTATTGGTAGTTAGATTCTGGTGCCTCTACTCACATCACGAATTCAATGCAGGGATTCCTTACAACTCGGAAACCGGAGGAAAGTGAAAAGATCATTTACATGGGGAACCGTCTCAAGGTTGATGTTGTTCTCATCAGCACTTATCGTTTGGTCTGAGAGACGGGTCATAAGTTAGATCTTTATAACAATTTTTATGTACCCTCGATTTCTAGGAATCTAAGTATCATTGCTAAGCTAGATTTGTTTAGATATTCTGCTTTATTTGGTTGTCAAAAACTCAGTTTGTGTTTATATCCAATATTGTTGGTTCGGGAATTTTATGTGATGGTTTATATAGAATTTCCTCGAATCATATGTTTGAACAATCATTAATGTTTATGGATTCAATCGTGGTGCGAAACGCAGTTTTTCAAATGAAAGTTCTTCTACCTTGTGGCATAGACTTTTGAGACATATTTTCCAATAAAGGATTCAAAGGTTAGTGAAATATGGAATTTTGGAGAATCTAGACTTCACTGCCTTTGAGATGTGTGTGGATTGCATTAAGTGAAAGCAAACCAAACAAAGCAAGAAAGGAGCCACAAGAAGTAAAGAACTTTTGAGATCACTCACACGGATATTTTTGAAATCCCTATTCCATGTTTTACTGGTGAAAAGTATTTCATTGCCTTTATCGATGATCTCTCACGTTATGGTTATCTTTACCTACTCCATGAAAAGTCTCAGGCCGCTGACATCCTTGATGTGTACATTACAGAATTTGAGAGACAATTGGATAGGAAAGTTAAAGTTGTTAGATCATATAGAGGCGGTGAATATTATGGTAGATATGATGAGTCGGGACAACATCCTGACCCATTTGCTAAATTCCTAGAGAAGCGGGGCATTTGTGCTCAATACACAATGCCAGGTACGCCTCAGCAAAACGTTGTTGCTGAAAGGCGTAACCGAACTCTTATGGATATGGTTAGGAGCACGTTAAGTAATTCATCTGTACCCATTTCACTGTAGAGTGAAGCTTTGAAAACCGCTATGTATATCTTTAATCGGGTTCCAAGTAAAGTTGTTCCAAATACTCCTTACGACTTGTGGACTGGAAGGAAACCTAGTTTAAGGAATATGCATGTTTGGGGTTGTCCAGCTGAGGCTTGAATCTACAATCCACATGAAAGAAAGCTAGATTCAAGAACGATTTCTGAATACTTTATTGGTTATCCATTAAACTCAAAAGGGTATAGATTTTACTGTCCTAATCATAGTTTGAGAATTGTTGAGACTGCAAATGCCAAGTTCTTGGAGAATGGCGAGGTTGGTAGGAGTAGTGAATCAAGGAAAGTTGAACTCCTTCTCAAGTAACTGTTGTTCCTCAACAAGTACCACAAGTTGAGGTTAATGAACAGCATGATGGAAATGATTCACCACCCCATGAGGATATCACTGTTGAAAATATTAATGAACCACCACAACAGGTCTGAAGGAGATCACAAAAGGAAAGAAGATATGCCATCGCTGATATGCCTTGGTGTTTCTACAAGAACATGACTTTGATATTGGCATTCTAAAGGATACAGTTTCATATTCTTAGGCCATAGCAAGTAGTGATTCTAGTAAATGGATCGATGCAATGAAAGAAGAGTTAAAATCAATGGACCAGAGTGGTGTTTGGGATCTTGTCGAATTGCCTAAGAACAGTAAGAAAGTTGGTTGTAAATGGGTCTTCAAGACCAAACGGGACGCTAAGGGCAATGTCAAAAGATAGAAGGCTAGACTAGTGGCTAAAGATTTTATTCAGAAAGAAGGCATTGATTATGTTGAGACTTTATGTCCAGTTTCTAAGAAATACTCACTTAGGCTCCGCTTTCTTTGTCTAATTTTAGGCGAATTTTTATCTTTTTTTAAGTCATAAAAAAAGTTTTAATCAGGTCATTTTCGTTAAAATTTATGTTTGACAACTTTTTTACCTTATTATAAGACTATAAAAAGTTAGGTTTTTCTAACTTCTACTTTTTTATCTTTTTACTCCTTAAAACTACTTTTTCGGGGATAAAATAGAAATTAAATAAACAAACTTTTCTACTAAAAAGGTAACTAAAACTTTTTAGAAAACTTATTAGGCACAAAGTAAACAACCTTTTTATCTTTTTCTAAAAAAAGATAAAAAGTCACCTTAATTTAGGTAAAGAAAGCGGGGCCTTAGAATCATTATGACTCTTGTAGCTCATTTTGATTTGGAGTTCCATTAAATGGATGTAAAGACCGTTTTTCTAAATGTGAATTTAGATGAGAATATATATATATATATATATATGCAACAACCAGAGGGATTTGCAAAAGAAGGTCAAGAACACTTAGCTTGCAAATTAAAGAAATCCATATGGACTTTAAAACCCTTCATGGCAATGGTATATTAAATTCAATGATACCCTTACCTCCTTCGGATTTAAGGAAAACATTATTGATCAGTGTATATATTTGAAGATCAGTGGGAGCAAGTTTATAATTTTGGTTCTATATGTGGATGACATTTTGTTAGCTAGTTGTGATCTTAGTTTACTTCATGAGACTAATGAGTATCTTACCAAGAACTTTAAAATGGTTGATATGGGAGAGGCATCCTACGTCATTGGGATAGAGATAATTAGAGATCGATCTCGTGGGACGTTAGGTTGATCTCTAAAAGGCTATATCAACCGAGTCTTGGAAAGATACAATATGCAATCTTGTTCAGCCGCTGATGCACCTATAACAAAAGGCGACAAATTAAGTGAAAGTCAATGCCCAAAGAATGACTTGGAAAGAGAGAAAATGAAAGCCATACCCTGTGCATCAGTTGTTGGTAGTCTGATGTATGCACAAACATGCACTGGACCGGATATCAGTTTTGCTGTGGGTGTACTTGGAGGATATCAAAGTAACCCGGGAACGGGACATTGGAAAGCAACAAAGAAAATTTTGAGATATCTTCAAGAAAAGAAGGATTACATGCTCACTTACAGAAGATCAGATCAATTAGATATTATTGGCTATTCAGACTCAGATTTTGCTGGTTGCTTAGATAGTAGGAAGTCCACATCGGGCTTTGTGTTCCTACTTGCTGGTGGAGCAATCTCGTAGAAGAGTGTAAAGCAAACAATCATTGCTTCTTCCACGATGGAGGCTGAGTTTGTTGCATGTCATGAGGCCTCGAGTCATGCTATATGGCTGCGGAATTTCATCTCAGGGCTTGGGACTGTTGACTCGATTGCCAAACCATTGGAGTTATATTGTGATAACACCGCTGCCGTCTTCTTTAAGAATAACGGAAAGTATTCCAATGTTCTTAGCGGTTATGTCCTGAATTCCTTAAAAGTCTCATACAAGACATATTGAGAATGTGCCACGTGTTATTTAGCTAATCATTTAACAAACACTATTGGAGAACTAACTAAATTTTACAATATCTAAAATAGAAATGTTAAATTTTCATCAAATTATAAAAAACTTTTAACTAGTACTACTAGAGATGCTCTTACAACCTGTTTAGTATCCGTTTAAAATAAGAATAGTAAAAAAAAATCTGAAAAACACGTTTAAAAACAGAATAAGAAAAAGAGTTTGATATGCGCTTAAAAACATTGTTTAAAATCAAAAACATGTTTGCTTCAACTTCATTGTTAATTTGCTTCAATACCATTTTTCGTACAATACTGACATATATTTGTTACTTTATGTATCCCGTCTGAAATGTCTTTAATCACCAATAGTATGAATAATACACATAAAAAAACATCAAAATCGATGTTTTTATAAACAATTGTTTTTCAACATATTTTAATTTTTAAACAGGCAAAAAAAACTAGGACTACAACTCGGGCGGGCTAGACGGGTCGACACCCTTGTCCAAGCTCGAGCCTGAGTTCTGTCGAGGCTGCCCAAGCCCAGCCCAGCCCGAGTTAAGAGAATTTCCAGCCCGTCCGAGCCCAAATTCGTTCAAATCAATTCGGGTTCGGGCTGAATTCGGGTTAGTACATTAAACATAAATTCATTTTTTAAAACACAAGAAAGTGATATTCTTTTGATGTAAACACCAAATTAACTAGTTCAAGAACAAAATAATGATTAGAAACATCCCTAATAATCAATGAAAAGTAACATAAAGTTATTATATGCAACATAGTTTATCAAAATATAATATTTTTAGGTAGTGATCACACAAATCGGGCAATTCAGGTTAGCACGTCGTTCAATATTTGTGCTCAAGCCCGACCCTAATTGCAATTCGGGCCGATAATTTATGTCCAAGCCCGTCCAAATTACTAAAACTATGTGTCCGGCCCCTATTTTAATTCAGGCTGGGCTCGGGTTGGTCGGGTTCAACCCGCCCACCCCTAAAAAAACGATGCCAAATGCATTTCTCGAACAATAATGTTTTTAATCAATTTTGTTTGAAACCAAGGATGCCAAACATGCACTATGTGTTTTTATTGTGTTTTTGAACCCAAAACTGATTATACTCTTATCATGAATAATCAATTTCAGAAATGTATGTGGATTCAAAAGTGCGACATCAGTAGCTCGTACGATGTTTGATTGTAGTTTAAGATAGCTTACAAGGTAGCTCGTATGATGTTGGATCAAGCGGTTTAAGATAACATATTTTCAAGGCCAAACTTGTTTATTGTGACTTGTGTGTGTTTTGGCAATGTAACAGACCCGGCAATGATGGCCCGTTAATATAGGTTTTCTCATCAGTTAACTGCCCATCTAAAACGGACTAAACCCCTGTACCCGAATAAATCTGAATAAGTTGCGCCATAAGAGAGAAAAAGGGAGTTTATGAGATTTAGCTATTTCACAAGAGTTACATAGTTCGGCAAAATGTTTAATACTAGGTAACTGAATTTGATCTCGTAATTGATGCAAGACTGAATTGGAAGGATGGCCAAGTATTTGATGCCACAATGTATAAGAGGATGAAGTAGAAGATGAGGCTGAGACTGCAGCAGACATGACAGAAGGCACATAAAGAGTAGGTAGTAAGGAAACTTTGTGAGAATGAATGTTTGAATGATTTAGAAATGTTTTGATAACCAAGGGTTTTGGAAGTAAGTAGAGACCATATTTACAGTGGCCCTGGCAGAGTAAATTGTTGCTCAAATCCTTGCTTTGGAAAATCTTAGGTGTAAAGAAGACAGCAAAATTATTATCATGAGTTAGTTGTGAGATAGACAGCAAAGTAGAAGTAAGAGAAGGTACAAGAAGCACATTTTTTAAAATGAGATTACCCTGAGGTGTGGGAGGTAGACCATCACCTAGATGTGTGATAGGAAGTGAAGATCCATTACCAACAGTCACACTTTGACAACCAGTGTAAGGGACAGTTGTATGAAGTAGATAAGCATCATTAGTAACATGTGCATTTGCTCCATTATCAAAAATCCATTAAGAGTTAGAAATAGGGGAACCATGGAGCTGTGTGTGTGAACCACTTTGTGATCCTGCATCACAAGAAGAGCCAGCTGGATCATAATTCACCATAGGAGCATGACTATACTGAGCTTGAATGTTTGATGTGGATGGCCTTGGATAAGAGCTTTTGGTACCACCAAAGTTAACTGTATCATTTCTATACCAACAGTCAAGAGCTGTGTGTCTTGTTTTGCCACAAATCTGACATGAGACATTGTGTATTGGAGGTCTTGTCATGGATCTTCCAAGTCCTTGATTACAGGTGATATAGGGCTATTCCAATGCTGAGATATGCCTGAGTTTGGGTAGTTAATTGAACCAGAAGATGGCCTAGGGTTATAGAATCTACCATCTCTTCCATTATACCCCCTGCCTCTAGAGGAATAAGGTTCATATGCAGCATACACTCTGAGTGACTCACGTGTTTGAGACAAAGTCTGAGAAAAAGTGTTTGAAGTGATTGAAGATGCAGATCTTCGTGGTTGAGAAATGTGCAGATCCTCAGAAAGAAGTAGTGCAGAGAGCTCATTAACAGTGAGAGGAGTAGTTCTGAGCCTTATATTGGACATAACATGATCAAAAGATGTTGGTAAGGCACGCAAAATGTACAAAATAAGATCCTCATTAGAAATATGTTTTTGAACTTGAAGCAATTGATCCACAAGATGTTTAACAAAATCTAGGTATTCAGTCATGGTTTTGGATCCTTTCTGTAGGCTATATAGTTGATTCTTGAGCTGATGAATACGTGATCGAGAAACATAAGAATATCTCTGACTAAGGAAATGCCATATTTCATAAGTTGAGAGATGCAAAATCAGAAGAAGTAGAGAAATAGAAATAGAAGCAATCAAACATGTCTTGAGATGTTGATCAGTCTGACGTCATTCAGAGTAAAGTGAATTAGGAATGATGCTACCAGAAGCATCTGTGAGTGTAGTCTGCGGTGGAGGTGTTTGAAGGTGACGTAGAAGATCCTTAGCATGAAGAACAACTTCCAATTGAGCTCGCGAGAGGAGATAATTCGTAGTATGAAGCTTCAACTGCACCAGAGACCGCAGATTCACAATAAGAAATGCCAAACCAGGAGCAAGATCGGTAGTCATGACAAAGGACAGCATAACTCATTTGAACTCAATTAACTCGGCAAAACTCGAACGTGTGTGTGAATTGTAGAACAAAACTCGTCACGACTCGCCAGAACTCGGCAAAACTCGGTCGCGTAACTCGAACGCTGACCCAGATCCAGTGAATCATCACAAGAAGAGAAAGCTGGAATAATGTTGGGAAAAGAGTCACAACATCTTTTGATTCAAAGATGTTTATTGGGATTCAAAGAACCACCCCACAAAAACCTCTTGCAGGTTCTATCAATCTCATTAATGATAGATTTAGGAAGCAAGGCAGTCTGCATAGAATAGGCAGGGATAGCTTGTAAGGTAGTGTTAATAAGGGTAACCCTACCTGCCAAAGACAAGTTGGGAGCTTTCTACCCTGAAAGCTTTCTCTGAACTTTATCAACAATATGTTGAAACTTAGTTTTATTCCAGGTTTGATGGATAAGGGGCACCCCAAGATGAAACCCAAGATCAGCAGTCAAGACACATTAATGGCGACCGAGTAACTAATTATTGGCAGTAGGGAACGCTAACTCGGTCGCGTAACTCGTCACGACACATTAATGACGGTAGGGAATGCGAAGGGCATTTGAGGCCATAGAACAATCAGATTTGGACACGAATTGAGGCAAAATGCAGAAGAGACCGGAGAAATTTGGAAACGACGACGATTTTGTGTGTTGTAGAACATGAAACGCCAGCGAAAAGGACCGATTATCGGCGACGAGCCATTTCAGGCTCTGATACCATGGTGAAATCAGAGATTAGAAATGAAGATGAAGAAGAAGACGAAGAGAGAGGGGAAGAGAGAGAACGAATTATGTTACATTAACCAGGAGGGAAATAGTTTTAAACCCCAACTCAGAAGTTACAAGAATTACAACAGACACCCATATCTTTCTATTAATAACACTTTGATACTAGCTTTCTATTTAACAGAAAATACAAAAGGACACGTTAGTGTCTAACAAAAACTGATTTGTCTGACCTATTCCAGATTTGGTGATGTTGGTACACAATTCAAATCTTCTATATTTATATTCTATTCATAATGATATTTCTTCTCCTACATAACAATTCGACATAAGTGTTAATCGAATTTAGGGTGACCTGCACTTTAGCTCATCATGCGTTATTTAGCTTATCATGCTTTAGGTTAGGGTCACCGGTTAGGGTGACCTGCTTATGGTAATTACGGTAATAGCCTTAGGAACTAATTAAAAACAAACAAGGCTCTCAAACTCCTTATGTGGGACCAATCTCAACTCGGCCCTTTACCCATCATACTAGCTACTAGCCAAACACGTAGACAATATAAACCGGTGGTTGCGCGCACGTGGGTCACATAACCAATACAAAAACCTGAATAAATGGGTTCAACCTCCAAACCAACTGGTAATGAAGAGGCTACCCCAGTAATCAAAGGGGTTCAACCTCCAAACCAACTGGTAATGAAGAGGCTACCCCAGTAACTAATTAACTACGCACGAGGCTCTGAAACTCCGTATGTGGAATGAATCTCAACGCTTCTAATTGACTAAAAGAGGACAAAAATTGACATTTATACATATGTTGGGCACTCCAAAATAGTACTTTGACACATTTGGAACAAACTGGCTCAGCGCAATTTATAGATCTGAGTTCGAAGACAGAAGGTACAGGACAAAGATCTCTATCCCACAGCAGAGAGTTGAAGAAAATAAATGCCCACAAGTCTCATCAATACTCATCATTGACATTGGGGGAAAACTTTGGAGCATGGACACTCCAAAAGAAGGGCCGTATCCGTGTTGAACACTTGGGATACTAGGACGCTCGTGCGATTCTCTAAATAATAAAATATGTGTCAGACATTCCAGCTGGCGTGTCTGCGTATTTTTGAGAATTTTATTATACTAGACACTTGGGGACACTTTGGAGACACTTAATGAGAGACGACAATTGCCCCTTAGAGTTTATTATACTTCCACACCGATTGTTTTATGAGATATTTGAACTTTAAATGGGTTAAAAAATAACTAAGCTAAAGAAAATACAATATATTTGATTAATCGGTGGCTCAATATATGAAAATGTTACCATTTCGAACGAAAAGTTCAAGTGAGGTTTTAAATTCTCACATGCGACAACTTTGAGAGTATTCCCAGACACAACTCGTCCAACTCGAACCCACCTAAATTAATTGTCTTTCTCTTCTCATTCGTATACTTAATATATGCTCCGTGATATTTAAGCTATAAATATAAAGAAGTTGGAACCAAGTTTTATTATATCTCGTAGTATAAAAATTCAAGTAAATAAAAAAACAGAAAGTAATAATAATGTTGACGTATCCGTGCAGTGTCTTATCTTCGTATTTTTAGAAAATGACGTATCCCGCGTCCGATTCCGTATCGTGTCCAATACCCGTATCCGTATCCGTACCCGTGCTTCTTGGGTGAAAATAAACTAAACCAACTCGTGGTAACGGAATTGGCAGGCCCATTCCAGATTTTGTTAGGTGGATGCACAAATCAAATCTTCTATCTTTATCTTTAGTCAAGATTGCTAGAAATAAAGAAGATTTATTTTTCCTAAAGGCCCCATAGGCAGATTTGGCGTAATTTATACCTCACGTATTGCCAGGAGGTTGCTCAAATCAAATCTTATCTTTTATCTCTCGTCAGAATTGTTATAAATAAAAAAGATTTATTTTTCCTGAAGGCCACATGGGCTGATAAAATTTGGCATGATTTGTACCTTATTTATTGCCAGACCCATTCCAGATTACGTCAGGTGAAGGCACAAATCAAATCTTCTATCTTCATCTTTTTCCAAGATTCCTATAAATAAAAAGGATTTATTTTCTTTAAATGCAGCACAGAAATAATGGTAGATAAAATTTGCCGTAATTTGCACCAAAATGTCAAACTAATTGGCCTTGGGGGATATCGGCTGTTAAGTGAGCAGTACAGTACGAGACCCAAAGACACTTCTCCCAGGTTGAACATGGACAGAACCTTAAATTTCAGACATAAACCACATCCAATTTTGAAAATTTCTCCTGGTAACATACAAGGAGTCGATCTTCTTGAACGTGATGCCGGCATGGCGGCATCGGCAGGTTTTCGGGTATAACTAAATGCAAAAGTCAGAGGCTTGCATCTCATGGTAGCTGAATTAGCAAACAAACCAAATCTACTGTTCTTAGTAGGTTTTTTCAGAATTCTTGCACATATGGAAGCCATGTGGCAGAGGTGTGTGAGAGGACCGCGGATGGCACTAGAGTGCCCAGCACGTTCCCATGGGGCCCTTTGTGCCTAGGCACCCTAAGCTTGATAGAAAGGTGAATAGTGATTTCCGGAGGACTTGGCTACTTGGAATGAGGTGTTGCCCAGGCACTGGGGCGCCGATGAACATGCTCTTACACATCACTACCCATCATTCATTATCGATAACTTTAATATTCATACAGCCCTAATCTCTTTAGTTTTCAACATTTTTGTTTTTGGAAATCCTAAAGTTGCATTTAAATAAGTAAAAAAGAAATACTATTTTCGCATTCGATTAGAATTGGCCTTTAGGCAAGGTAACATCTCTAGTGTCTTGTACGTAATCCAACACAACATATTCTTCCAGATGTTGAAATATTAGGAAATGTCCTTGGGACCTGCAGTAAACACTCTAAGTTGTGCCAACATATTTTGACAGAGTCGTTACAGAGGATTTTTTAATTGGGCCTGAAAATGCTGATCCGATGAAGAAAACTTATTAGCCACTAGTCTACTAGTATATAATCCCCTGCCCATGGCCAGGATATAGCACCTCAAATTTTCATTGTAGTTTCTCTTGTTGATTTATTTGTTTTCTAGCCTCCGGGATATTTAAAGGGATGGGTCTGAGTGGAAAGATGGTGAGGCAGGTAGTGGTAAAGTCACATGGAGACATTTTCCATGAGCTATGGAGACACAAACCACACCAAATTTCCGACATTTCTCCTGATAACATACAAAATGTTGACCATCATGAAGGTGATGCCGGAGCTGTTGGCTCTGTCAATATCTGGAACTATACTGTCGGTAAGCATTCTCTATTTCTACATGGTACACTCCGTGTAAAAGTAATTGTGAAAAAGTCCTACGTACTTCTTCATTTTTCTTGATAAGTAAATCAGTATTATTATACACGACATCTAAATATGGCTGGTATAGAACATAGCCAAAACTCAGATTTTGAAATATGTAATGTAAATTTAATGTTCTTGTATCCATAAAGTTACTCTGCTAATCTAACATCCTACCAACCGAAGGAAGAGAAACAGGTAAAAAGTACTTCAAAACTTCAGCATAAACCTCTCGCTGCAAAAATCTGATCCACTTCTGTATGCTGTTGTAAGATATCCTTCTATTGTTTGGGACACTATTTAAGTAATTCATGACTTGACAGAAGGAAAGCAACAGAGTGTTAAGGTTATAATCGAATCCATAGATGAGGAAGACAAGACTCTGAAGTTTCGGGTGATTGAAGGAGATGTCCTCAAGGATTTCACATCCTTCGCATCAATTCTTCATGTGGAAACCAAAGGGGAGGATAGTACTTTATTGACATGGACATTTGAATACGAGAAGAAGAGTGAGACTGTCGAAGATCCAATCGCATTAATGGACTTTGCTCATGATATTTGCAAAGATATCGAAACCCACCATCTCAACTAAGATTTGGTGGTCATGGGAATGCATTATCCTTGTGGGTTTGCGAGGCCGTATTGCATACTGAGGTGAATGTTCTACTCAAGTGTTTCATTGGCAGATTGTTTCGGTTGTGAGGTGGACAAAAATAAACATGTCTGTATATGTTCGATATGTCTGGGCGTCATTTGTTTTTCTTTTGTGTGTGTGTGTGTGTGTGCGTGTTACTAGGACATGTTTTTTGCTTCAAGTGAAAGGTTGTCTGTCTCGAGGTTGTCGGAATAAATAAAGAACGAGTGCAGATTTGTGTGATTTTGTTGGAATTATATACATTGCTACAACTATCTGCAATTTGGAAGCCTTAAAAGACATGTTACATGAAAAGTTTTTTTAATTGTAATTTTGAAGTCTCAAACGACGGAATATCGACTACAATCAGGTCACATCATAGCATAGTTTATACGAATCAACACTTGTCATTCTACAACAAGAATACCCATTATTAAAACCAATCTTCCGTAGAAATAATCTTCCAAGTATGTAGTCCAAGACATTGTATTTTAAACCGATATCCTGGATTGCGAATTTCTTTTTCTGTGGATTTCGGATTGCTAATATTCTTTCTTCTTGCTCTTGAGGTTACAACTGGTGTGTTATTTGCTCAAAGTGGATGGTTTCCTGTTTGAAGAACTCTGGGAGCATACAAGTATATTTGGGTGATTTTGTTCAGATTATATATTAAGCTGCTTTCAAGTCTTAACACTTCCCTTCACCTCAAGGTAATAGCCGGATAATCCTAACTGCGCTCAATCCAATCTGCTTTGTTTAGGAGGAATGCTAAAGCTCCCAAGTCCCATCAATAGTACCCTTAACTAACACTAACGCCAGGTTGGGGAGATTGAGATTGCTGTCACAGCATCATTGACATTTTAATATATATTAACCTAAACCAACTTGTGCTAAACTTAGACTTACACTAGAAATATCACAAATTATAGGGCTCGATAGTGTATTTTGAATTAGTTATTGACACGCCAAACCGAATTATCTGACCCATTCCAGATTTGGTGCTGTGTGTATACGAATCAAATCTTCAATATTTATCTAAATATCTATTCATGAAGATATTTCTTCTCCCAATTCCATATAGAAATAAGGATCAAACGAATATAGGGTGACCTGCACTTTAGCTCATCACGCTTTAGGTTATTTGGCAGCAAAACAACTATATGGTTTAATTGTAAGCATCTGCGAGGTGGAAAGATACTGTTCCGGACAATATAGACATGAAAGAGATGAACAAAAAATCAAATTTCAACCCAGCTATGCATTATCAAAATTAAGGGAACTTTCATTCAATCAAATTCTGCCTAGTTTTACTAGCTTCTGTGCCTCTTTAGCTTTCTGTTCCTTCTAATACTGACAAAATGCTGCCACTGGATATAACTATTGAGATGTTTATACAGCCTAAAAGAAGCACCATATGCTAACAGCCACAAACAAGTGCAGTGTGACTCTGTTAAGTCTATAAAACCAGTCAGGTATCACAATATACCTAATCAGAAAAGAGAAATCCTAACTGAGTTGGTTAATTTCGGATGTGGGTTGTGGTTCGTTTCAAATTTTTCTTCAAACTTCACTACCATTTTGAGTGGGTGGCAGATGTCCTAGACAATCTAGATAAGATGGCTTGAAGCGAGCAGGAATGAGAGAGGCGGCAGGTGGTAGCGCTGATGGTGGCAGTTTTAATTTCGTGGTGGTGATACCTAGACAAAGGGCATGACCTTTTGAAGCAATCCCCAGTTCTGGGTTATTAGGAGATTTTAAGATGATGGGGGCCATACTAGTTGACTTCAGATTATACATGTAGATCTGCCGTATCTGCTGAACGTCCCACATTAATAATAATAATAATAATAATAATAATAATAATAATAATAATAATAATAATAATGCCGGCTACCTAATCCTTCACTAAATCCAATTCTATTATCTTTTTTTAAACATCCGAAAATAGCAAATCTGATTTCATTATCTGATGCCAGAACACGATGGATACTATTTTAATGCTCTAGATTACCTTGTACAATGGTGAACCAATCAGAACTATTCCCAAAAGATAAAAGGACATGTCCACGGTAAAGCAGCCGATTCATCAAACTTCTGATGTAAGGAGAAGACATTTATTACAGAAGACTGAGATTTTAGTTTGAGAGCGAAACGCAATGAATATGTCAATGGACTTTATGCTATGAGATTTTAATTTGAGAGCGAAAACCAATGAATATGACGATGGACTTTCTGCAACGGGATTTAGTTGTTCCTAAACGCTTCTCTAATCTCCCTATAGGCCAGATAACTACGCATCACATCTATGGGTCGCGTGCAGTATCCTTGGAGTTCAACAACTAAATAAAGAACGATCACAAGGGGAACGGAACAGCCTAAAATAAATATGACAAATCAACTTCACAAGTTTTACGCATCAACATGGATAGTTTCTGTAATGAACCTGCATAGTTGTTCATCAACTGTCTGCATACTTGTTAATTTGCGTCATGTCTATATATTTGTCTAATCCTCTATTTATAAGGAACCTGCAAAACATAAAATAAAAATGAAACATGGAATACCATAGACCTTTCAAATTGCAGCGTGAAATGGAATAGGGGAAATTACCTGTCTCTTAGAACTCTCGTCATGTTTCTGCAACCACAAAATACGGTAGATTGCATATTTATAGCAATGTTTGGGTTGTGAATGCTTTGTCGAATGTGTATCCAGCCATGTTGCCCGTTTTCATCATCCGAAACTTTGGCTCTGTTGACTCAGCAGTTGATGAAAAAAGTTCATGAGCTTTCAGTATTATTAGTCAAACACGAACAAAGCTCGTGAGAAACTTCAATTTACCAATTTGCTTTCAGGTTATATATCTAGTGCAATCAATTTAATGTGAAGGTACAGAATGGGGTGTTTGGATTCATAGTCTTTTGCGGGTTATGTTTTTAGTTTTTAGGATTGAATGGTTGAGTACATGGCTATTACAGATATTCTCTCTCCACACCTCAACAACTCAACCCCCAAAACCCATAAACTGCAAAAACCACATACCCAAACACCCCCATTACTTTTCATATTCACAACTATATAGAAAAAATCCAAGAATTTAAAAATGAGGGTAGATTGTCATCGCACCTGTACATGTGAGCATCGATAGCAGTCGGATCATCATTGGAATCCACAAGGCAGCCTTCGCTTACCCAACAATCTCCGCAAGAGTCTAACTCCCATCCTGGCAGTTCTCCTTCCTACATTTGTCCCAGCAAAGGAACATTTAGTTATGTGTAGATAACAAGAACATATGTATGAGCTAAAAACCAAAATGTTGTTTTTAAGAAACAAATAAAACCCGATGTGTTGGTAAGCTGAGAACATCATGGTATGAGAGCAGAAGCCCATTCTTTTGGTAAGTTGGAAACTCGTAATATGAAATGTGCATCGTTCATGTTTGGACTTTGGGGTCAAAGTACAAAAAAAAAATCTAAAGTCAAATTATCAATAATAATACAGGGCATTGTTCATGTTCTTTCGAGAAGTTGAATGCCGAGCAGGTTAATTGAAATGTTATAGAACCCCAACAACATATTTTGTACTAATTAGCCCAAGTTCGATTTAAAGGAGGAAATGTATATTATTTTCACTGTGATGGTACCTGAATGCGATCTCTAAATGTTTCGATAACCTCAACAGCTTTTGCCTTTGCTTGTCTTGGCTCGGAGAGGATATTCATCCTTAGCTCCACAGATTCCAGTGGGTCCTCGAGATCTTTAATCAAACTGCCTATTCCTTCTGTTGATCCATCAAGCTTCATTCTGACCATTTCAATAATGATTTTGACCACCATATAGGCACCTAGAGAAATCATGTCCAATAATAACGACTGGTAAAAAAACAGACTGATACTTATGCATTAGACTACAAATTGTGGCACCATCATACTAACACATGTCATCTATAAAAAACAGCCAAAATCAAGGATTTTATTCAGTCTTAGAATACGTTTTATCCATCAGAAGAGAAGTGATGATGCCCATAGCTGTGCTCCTTACTGCAAAGGAGTGGCAAACAAGTCACCCCATTTGGGGACACTGATTACAAGGGATGATTTTTAAGTACCCTTTGCTGAATGGCAGGTACCTGGGATTTGTAAATACTCTCTCAACTGCACGCGACCTGAATGAAGCCACGTGTCGGAGGGTACCTGATAATGTCCATTTGAATACCCTTCAATGTGAGAGGGTACTCCGTACTTACCAGACATCCAATAGGGCACGGTCAAGACACTGGAACAATCCCATTATGCAAAACCAATAGGAAAATTGAAGATATGCTAAGGGTCTGTGATTTGAAGGATGAGAAAACAATTGAAGATATGCCAAGGGTTTGTTGTTTGACGCCTAAGAGGACAATTGAAGATATGCCAAGGGTTTGTAGGTTAAAGCATAAGAGGATAGTTGAAGACTATGAAGCACGGACACGGATTCGGGTGTCGTATATGATACAAAAACGGACACGAGATACGTCATTTTCGAAAATAATGAGGATGCGACACGGCAGAGATACCTCAACACTATTATTATATTTTTTTATATATATTTCAATTTTCACATTTGAGAACTTAAAACCTCACTTAAACTTGTTGTTCAAAAGGCAGCCTTTTCATATATCAAGCCCCCAATTAATTGTTTATAACATAAATACTTTAGCCTAATTATATTCTAAGCAATTTATAGGTAAATTATTTCAGAAGACAGCTCATGTGAATGTCTAATAAACACAAAGGTGTGAGTGTCGTGTCTCATGAAGTGTCACATTTCCCCCAAGTGTCACCCAAGGTGTCCAGTCTAATAAAATTTACTAATATAGCCCGACACGACAGACATAGTGTCCGACACGTATTTTGGAGTGCCGTACGAGTGTCTGAGAGTCCCCAAGTGTCCCCCAGAGTGTCTGAGTGTCCCCCGAGTGTCCGAGTGTCCTACAATTACATATGTATAACTCGGAAAAAGATACTGAACCTAAAAATAGTATCATCATCTGAAAATTAAAAACAGATAATGATCAGAGTAAGGACCAATCAACCATCCATCTATCAGCACGTCTTTGTTTCAAACCATGTCTTACCCATAAACAGAGAAAGAACTAAATAATTATGAACAAAATATCACATCTTTTATAGAGAGATTAAGTACAGTAAAACCTCTATAAATTAATAATGTTGGGACCGGGATATTTTATTAATTTAGCGATATATTATTATATCGATAAATTAATAATTTATTAATTTAAAGAGATTTTTTGTATGACCTTTAAATTTCGAAGTCCAATGTACTAGTTACAATGTATACTAGTTAGAGATAAAAGCTAAATTACAAAAACGAATTCGAAGGCACATTTTATGAATATACATTTACAAATTTATTGAACTTGTCAAATCTATTGTTTTTTAATAAGTAAAAAAGTTAGTTCATGATACCAAAAAGTTGGTCCATTGTTCAAATTAATCACAATAAAAATTTTCATCTAAAAACTTTAAAATCACATCAACTATGGCTCCTAAACTACAAGGTGTTCAAAAATCAACCATGACCAATCAGCAAAGAAAATTGTTATCCGAATATAAGAGAGATCACCAATGATGCACTCAACAAGAGTTGGTGAAATGGGTTGACAAAACTTTCAATTTGAAATTTAGTCAAGGAACAATATCAAACACTCTCAACGATTATCAGAGTTCCTATCAGCTGACTTTGACAAAACTGGATCTTCCAAGCGTTATAAACCAGCCAAGTACCCGGACTTTGAGAGAGTGAAATGAGGATTTTTAAAGATGAAATCGGTATAGATTTGAAGTTCAAGAAAAAACAAAGGACTATAGATTCATTTTTTACTAGACAATCTTAGAATTTGAAACTTTTTAGTAATTATTAATTTATAGTTTGGTTGGGACCAATATATGTACATTGTGATTTCAAAAGATTTATTATCTTATTATTTTATCGATTGGGGTCCAATTTCGCACTGGTCCCTAGTTGGAACCGGACAAATTATTAATTTTATCGAAGTTATTAATTTGTCAAGTATTAATTTATAGAGGTTTTACTGTATTCTATGTTGTTGGTACACAGCCGCCTGAATGCTATGCGGTTAACAGTTCGGTTTAATAGGTTTGGAAAAATTCCATAATTTCCTGCTTTAGTAATTTTGATAAGTTGTCATTTTTCCTGAAGGGCTCACCATTACCATTGTAGGCTTTAGTTTTACTTAGACCTGGCAAAATGGTTGGGTCAGTCGGATTTGGGTTGGGTTTATATGAGTTGGTTTTAATTGGAGTGGTACCTAATTAAGCCCATACTTCTGTTGGGCTTTTTTGGGCTAAATTTTATGGGCCTGATTATTAGTGGGTAGTCTCAATTAAACCCAATCTGGACAAAATAAGTTTTTAATATGCTCAATCATAAACTTTCAATAAAAGTCCAATCACAACCTTTTAATAGAAAGTCCATCTTTTTAACCTAGTCATAGTTGAAATTTACCATTATAGCCCTGAATATGTTACTATATGTTGTGCCATCAGACCTCATCCATCCAAATTTCTCCCTGGCACTGCACGATGCCTTCACCATTGACGAACACACAGCCGTCGAGCTTCTGCCGCGGCCGTCGTCGTCCACCCCCTACCGCATCTCTGAAAGCATCCACCAAGTTTTGAATCCAGAGTCCAGAACCCAACTTTTTGCCTTCGACCAATATCAAATCGAAATCAGTCACAGCAGCCTCCTCACGTCGCCTTCGACGTCGCACCTTGGTCGCAGCCTCCCAAACGCTTCTGGGTTGCTGAATTGGGATCGGTGATGGTGAATTGAGATTGATTGGGTTCTCAATCGAGGTTTAATTCGAAGTCTAGGCTGGGAATTAGATTCAATTTGGTGTGGAACCGTCGAAACTCATGGCTTGGTTCCATCCGAGTTTCTGGGTTTAAGAGATAGATGTGAGGAGGAAGGGTTGGATTCATGGCAAGTGGTTTGTTCTTGGCGGCGGAAGAGGGTGGTTGTAATTATGTGTGTTTGCGGTTGTTCTTGGGTGGAAGATCGGCAACGGAAGACAAAGGTCGGCGCTTGTGGCGGTGGTCCTGAGTGGTGGTGGTCTGAGATCAGAGAGAGATTTATATTGGTGGTGAATGCTAGGTTTCAGAAACAGGGGAGAGATGAAGGGGGAGAACATGCATTATTGGTAATTCATAGGGGGTAATTGTGTAATTATGCATTAAGTAATAGTAGGGCTGTTTATCCTTTCCTCTAAATAGGTATCCAATAGGTCTCATGGGTAACCTATTTAAAACCATAAAAATAAAAAGGTTTGTTGGATAAACTCAATTAATGACCATTTATTAAATAGGTAGGCTTAACCCATTAAATATGTGGGTTTTTTTGGATAAACCAATGGGCAAAAGCTCATTTTGCCAGGTCTACTTTTACTAGGTTAAGAAATAATTTTTTCTACATTAATGTCTAAAATTATGTCAATGTAACATGACTCTGCGATTTCACACGTTTTGGCTTGGTTTGTTGTGTTTCCCTCGACTTAAGTTTGAACAAAAACAACCAAACTTTTTCATTTCTCCACATTATGCAGGCATCACAGCAATTTCAAACTTCAACATCCAATTTATTTAATTGCTGAATCAATTCCACAAAGAAAATAACACCAATGACACAGAGTAACAGAGGCACTAACCATCATCAAGAAAATGATTCTCTTTAAGAGCCCCATGCCCGGATGTCTCCATCATCAAATGGGTCTCAACCCCAACCTCATTCAGCTGCACACCCTTATCGATCACATTCCTATACCCGACCCGGTACAAACAATGCCTTCCACCCCTTTCCGTGATGAACCGGGTCAACGCCATGCTGGTCCGAGCATCGGTCACGACCGTCGTCCCCGGGTGCTCTTTCAGCACAATCGCCGACATCAGGGCGATGAGCCTGTCGCCGTTGATGGGGTTTCCGGTGTCATCGACCACGCCGCTCCGGTCGACGTCTGTGTCGAAGACGATGCCGAGGTCGGCGGAGTTGTTTAGGACTGAGGATCTGGTTAGGGACATGGCGATTTTGTCTTCCGGGTTCGGGATGTGGTTCGGGAACATGCCGTCCGGTTTGAGGTGGAGCGACCCGAAGGTGTCTGCCCCGAGTGGGTCGAGTACTTCGGTTGTGAAGAATCCGCCTGACCCGTTTCCAGCGTTGACAATTATCTGCAGCCAGCAAAAATTAGCGAAGTGGCTTGTTTGGCAAACCATGAGTTGTCTAAAAAAACTGTTTTTTTCTCACAATTCCTTTAGCAAATACTACGTTTTCTTAAAACATGAGTTTTTGCAAATCAAATTCTGTTTCTCAGTATTAAGGTGATACCCAATGAGATTTACCACTCTCATTCTTCTCTGTTTCTCCATTTTAATCTTTACCACTATTCACTGTGTCACTTGAACTAGGTGATTTGTATATAAAAATGATACAATTTTTTATTATCTTTTTCATGATGTTGTAGAAAAAAGGTTGCTCTATAACACCGTAACAAAATTGTCAAAATATCGCATCGCTTTGCGATCGAAATCACACGATCATGCTCTGTCATAAAATGTTGAGCTCCTGTGCCCCACATTTGTATATTTTAACCTTCAGTCACTATAAATTTAAAAAAAAAATTGAACTTTTTACATCTCGTACTGTTGAGAAAGCTCACATCTTTACAGATTAGAATGTTTTAGAAACATCGTTTCATGGTTTTAAAACCTCAAGTGGGAGATCAGATTGTTTTAGAAATATATGTGGGGTTCAAAAGGTGCGTCATCAGTAGCTCGTAGGATGTTTGATCAGGTGGTTTAAGATGGCAATTTTCAAGGCCAAACTTGGTTATTGTGACTTGAGTCTTTTGGCTCACTGCCCATCTAACCCGACTAAACCCACAGGTTCGGACCTGTACCCGAACAAATCTGGATAAGTTGAGAGAGAAATTTGAAACCTGAAACCCTTCAAGAGGAGTGTCATAATGCAATGGATGATTCACTCTCTCCTTGATGATGTCTCTCAAGTGCTTTGCATAGCTGCTCATGAAATCAACCCTTGTTGGAGTAGGCAACAATGTCGATACTTTCGCTAGCCTATTCGCGTACTTCCGAGCTGCCCTATCGCATATCTCCTCCACCTCGGTCGACGTTAGCCCACCTCTCCTGGTGAAAAATTTGAGACCATTTCGCGTATAAGGTAAATGTGACGCTGTCATCTGCAATCACATGTAAATCTCAAAATTATTCAATTGGAATAAATGTTCTCAAATAAGACAAATGACACTAAACCTATATGTCGTTTGACACTTGTAACACTAAATCTCAAGTACTTTCAATTTGATAGAAAAACTCCCGCACCTTTCATTTCATTTTGAGACAAATAGCCTCCAAACGTTACACGAGTTAGATTTAATTAACAAAATTTACTGCAATGTCATCTCGTCAGAGTATTACAGTAAATTTAGTTAAGTTAATCAAACAAATGTATTGATTTGAGGCAAACGAAAAGTGCAGTGGGTTTTCTATGAGTTTGAAAGTGCTGGAAGTTTAGTTTCATAAGTATCAAACTGCATATAAGTTTAGTGTAATTTGTCCTTCCAAAATGAGCCTATTTATTTCAATTTCACAAGAACGCAACTTCTTACGTACCATAATCGAACCATCGTACAAAAATGGGGCCAACAATGTGCTCATGAAGCAGGCCGGGGTAGTGGCAAGACCCATATCGAACACTTGACAACCGGCCCGTGCGAGCCCGGCAAAGATGGCGACGCTCAGCGACGGGCCGGACACGCGAGGATCCCTCCCCAAGGACACCTTCAAAGGGTCTTCTTTGATGCTCTTCTCCATGAGCCACTCACCAAAG
The DNA here is from genome assembly GCA_023055425.1 of Linanthus parryae. Taxonomy (NCBI): domain Eukaryota; kingdom Viridiplantae; phylum Streptophyta; class Magnoliopsida; order Ericales; family Polemoniaceae; genus Linanthus; species Linanthus parryae. Next base: position 23,627,636 of record JALGPY010000011.1, on the reverse strand, counting down.
CTCTCGGCGATGGCTTCGACAGCGGCGGGCGACAGGTCGACGGGACGGCCTTTCTCGCCTTCCAACGCGACCCCGCGGACGTCGGAGCCGTTTTGAAGCCTCCGAATCTTGTCCATTTCTTCATCCACCACAGCCTCATTGTAATTGACAGCACTACTACTAGGAGAGGATTTCACACAAGTGACAACTAGCTTCTTTGGTATAGACAAAGGAAATGGAAACTTTATGTTGTTTTGTAATGGGTTTTTTGGGTTTGAGGGAAAACGAAAGCTTGTGTTGTGGGCGTTGTTGGTTTGGATAGAGAGTGAAGATGGGCTTGAAGTGGAAGCCATTGTTGTGTATGTGTGTGATTGTGCTAAAGCTTGGCGCCTATAGTTTGTTTGAATGATTTTTTTAGGCTGCAGGACAAATTAGGACCAACAATGCTCTTCTTTGGAGGATAAGGTTTTTGAATCAAAATGAACCATAACCAGTAGAAAAATATCTATGAACTAGGAAATAGACCAGTCTCTAGATTTCTTACTGGTTTTGTTGTCTTGGTCTTCTTTTTGTTTTCTTGTTTAGTTGGCATCTCAGTCTTTCCGGTGTGTATTTAGACACGTGACAGTGTATAACTTTCATGAAAGTATTCCAAGAGTGCAAGCAAATAATTTAAGCTTTTTCGAAGACCTTTAAATCTGTAACTCAGTCAGAGTGTCCGCTACCATTTCTACATGAAGGTCGGAAGCAGACCTTCCCTGTTAATGCCCAAAATCATATAACATTGTCAATTGTGTCCTTAAATTTATAGCATTTGTGCACCCTTAAAATTATTTTGTCTGTGTCCCCCAACCAGTTTTTGTGACAGTGTGTCACCCCTCCAGCCAAATCCTTACTCCGTCACTGCCCGCTAGTAAATTACCCGCCGCTCCCACGACCGCCAGAAGAACAGTGTATGAAGCGCATATGGACTTATTTGTGTAAAATTTCAAAAAATGATCACTTGGTGATAAATGTAGTCGAATCACGTCGAATCAATCGCAATGTTCCACTTCCAAACCAGCTTGTACTGAGGGAGTAGCCTCACACTTATTAATATCTTATTTAATGTTTGAAATGGGACTTCTCAACGCACACCCCTCACGTGTGGCATTCTTTAGCGTACACGTGGATCTTTGGTATGCGGGTGGCTGTGAACACGTGCATTTTGTGTTGTTAAATCAGAGAGGCATGGCTACACGACTAAGGAGAATGAAACTGAATACAATCCCTTTTTTTCAAACAAAATGCGTCCTACATGTCGAAGAAGATGCGGTGGTAATAGTAAAACCTGGATAGACCCTTGGTTGATACCCATAAGTCGCCGACACCTGGAACAACCAGAAGGCTTAAGACGTCGGAGTTTCTCATATGGTAGGTCAAAAAAAAAAAAAAAAAAAAAAAAAAAAAAAAAGAGAGAGAAAAAAAAAAAAAAAACAAATCTCTATGTCCAGGAGGACAGATTATTACAACAAAAACACACCTCCATTTACAAGTGCATATCCCAAATCTAGCAATATTACATCTTCAGTTTCATAGCGAATATGTATGCAAAAGTGAATCCCTCGTACGCACTCATATCTGTTTTGGAAGATCAACCCACTCGATCTGAATCTCAACTTCTCCGGAAGGTACATTCCTCAGCCTAAGGATCATGTCCTGATACATGGTACCTCCCTTCTGCCGCCACACAATGCCGCTCTCTTCTGCCAAGCAATTAGTCCTGTTCGGCTGAACTCTTCCAACCGTTGTACCATCCGGGAGACCCTCCAAACCCATCCTCAAGCACTCTAGGTAAGGTTTTATGTCTATTACAGCGTCTCCCATCGTGTCATCCACGGTAAACGTGTCCTTATCATGCACCGTCTGTATCAAAACAACAAAAACATTGAATTGATGAAATTTTGAACTCCATCGTTTTAGCTCGCTATAAAAAGGAAGTTGTAGATAGGATTTAGAGGGATTATTACTCACGAGGACGATGGGTGTATTAAGATCTCTGACACAGAGAGAACAATTGTCGTTCCACTCTGGATTGCAATTATTTTTCACCACACCTGTCTTTACTCTCTGCACGGAAATTTTACAAGGGCGATATGAGAATGAGAGAACCTGTTTTTTTAACATAAGACACTGCAATGTAATTTGATTACTTTCTGGACTTGATATTAGAACTTGTGGTGGTTGATAGATCTATACAAATTTACTCAATGTGTTGCATATCTTTGAAATATGTCCAATGCTCTTTCCTCATGATCAGGCCGATAAGGGGCGTGCTGTCGACGATTTTCTTACAGACTACTGCAGATTATTACATCAGAAAATTACTCCCTCCGTACTTAAATTTTCTTTTCTAGATGTTACCTTCTCATCGTAGCACTCAAAAAGTAGCTTCTATTTTGTAGACAAGTGAAAAAGGTGTAGAAAAAAGGGTAAACAACACCTCAAAAAGTGAAATGTAGTGCAATGATTAAATGTCTCCTTAAAAGTTCAAAGCAGGACTCGAGTATTCAGACTGTGGGAGTTTATGTACCAAATCTTCTTTTTTTTTTTGTCCAATAACAAATCTTCTTGAGAGCTCCAAAGGGCAAGCTATCTCATGTCTGCCTATGGTTTTTCACATCTAAGGTTATGCTAGGAAATACAATATTTGGATTCAGACGTCTTCTTAGGATGTGATGTTCTAAAGAAGGAATTTTACTTTGCATCTTGAAAGTTCTCGAGTGTCAAAAATCTTATGGGGCTGGGATTCAAGGACTCAATCTGTGATGAATGAAGTTTTACCTCGAAGCAAGTTCGAGAATACTTGATCATCCTAGCTTTACAAAAGTATTCTTGATCACAGTATTGATCCACGAAAAGCTTTATGCCTAATCATGCAACTTGTGCAAGGACAAGTATCTATAGTGAAACAGATTCGTTTACTGTCGAGCTAAATTTGATCTCTACAAAGGCTTTCAATGAAGAAATCGCTAATAGAGGAACATGGACATCATGGAGTAACAGATATCTCGGCTTATTTCAGCACATTGCAACAGACAGATAGTAGCCTACTTTCAATGGAAGCACTGCTTCGTCCGCAAAGCCTACTATCATCAAGTTTGGTAGAATAAAGCTAAGTTGAAAGTTCTCATCAGCACAGTAATATGGTTACAGATGCTTTGGCAACCTATTGTCACATGTCAGTCCTTTCAGAGCTTTCAGTATGAAGTGGACCTTTCAGTCTTTATAGGTAGAATTATCTAGATCTTATATACTACTGACCTCACTGAGATGAACCCTCCTTGCATAGCCCTTTGTAGTGGGTGAGGTCTAATGGCCCCCATTTGTTCTTATTACGGTTGGCGGCCCAACCTTTTTTCTCTTAATAACACGCCAGGTTATGCCGCCTATGATTATAGTTTCTTCTCTTAAAAAAAATTCGCTCCCAAGCCAAGCAAGTGGAAGAAACTAATTCAGCGGAAGATTAGGCTCCATTTATATTCGCAACACAGAGATTGTATCACAGCCAAAGATTATAGGAATGAGCTTTTGCATTCCAAAAGCGTTACTGGATCTAATTCTTAGTATCACAATCTATCATTCAAAATCTATCATTCTTAGTACCCAATTAATAGACAAAAAGGGCACTGGCACTCCCAATAGGAAGTGATCTCAGTTGGTGACGAGCACGGGAGAGGAATCATATTGGTTTACTCGTACGTCTTTAGATAATCATCTGAACAAAAAAACTTCATTGAGAGGATAGTGGCAATTACAAAACTACCGTGCTCCATGAGGCGCTTCGAGTCCGATTGTGTTTCTTCGGGGTCCATGCTAGTCAGTGGCGGTGCCACCTTAGGACAAGCAGTGGCACTCGCCCTTCTGAATTTTCAAATAAATCACACATGCCCCTAATTTTGAATATTTAGTGGTACCCTTTTACTACTACATGGATAACCCGGCTGATTTTAAACCCTTGCAGTGGGAGCTATATGTAATTGGCTTTACATTGATTTTTTCCCCTGTTGTACTTAATTCCTAGGTCCGCCATCGATGCTAGTAGTTCGTAAGGCTTATGTCCCCCATTCTAACCTCACGGCTGAAAAGCTCTTTTTTTTTCTCTTAATAAATAATGTGCAGGTCTTATCACCATACCTTTATGATATATTCTTAAAAATTGTCTTTCATGTTTCTCAAAAAAAAAGTCCGTTCGTTTAAGAGGATTTTACTTTCTTCAAAGATACCTTCCACAATGAAAAAGTATAATGTCAATATAAACTGTGACCAAGACATTAATTTCTTAGTTCAATCAACGGACGAACAAATTGGTGCTAGCTCAGTGGTGGAGCATTTGAAGGACCTGCATGAGTTTTGGGTTCGAACCCGGCTATGATGTAATTATCAAAAAAAAGGAAAAAAAAATAAAAAGAAAAGAAAAACGGACGAGAGCATAAACTGGTGGAAATTTCAGAGTTCAAAGCCCATAGATCAGTTTCTTAAAATTTCCTAATCACTAGTTTATTTCATCAATTAAAGTTATTTTAACGGCTTCAAACATCGAACCCATTATTCAAAAGGATGAGAAAATCTAAACCGCCGTTGACCTGAGTTTGTTTCATCATTTCTTGTTCGTCATACCAGATCATATGCTATTAATTCAATCGCCAATAGAACAGTAACCAAATATAAAGACAGCACATACATAAGATTAAGAAGAAAGAGAAAGAGAGACCTGGTCTCCCATGGTGATGACAACATAAGGATCGCTGCTAGCTGTATCGCGAGCAACAAGATTGATGCCTCTCTTCACATTGATCTTCAGCAAACCACCGGAACCCTCCATTTTCTCTCTCCCTCTCTGAACAAATTCTGAATGATAAATATTGGCCTTCTATGTGTCATAAAAGAGACAAAGAGAACAAATAAACTACTAATACAACGGCGAAGACCGAAACCACAAAATGATAAGGTGTTGTTAGTTATTCCCAAGGAAAGAGACTTGCCTGGAAAGTTGAGTTGCGGATGTCCACTCCTCAATTTCTCTAAGTTTGGAGTATACATTCCCTATTAAATATGAGTATATATTCCCTATTAAATATGCTCTGCTTCCTTTTTCTCTACAAGTGTACCACGTTACAACGAAATTTTCTTCGTTAACAATTGTAATCGAAGGACCTTACTAACCACCTAACGACCCATGTACATTTTTTTTTTCACTAGTAACGAAAAATTTTATTTCATGAAAAAACGATTACATAAACAATAGGGGCATATGGAGTATACATTTCCTATTAAATATGAGTATATATTCCCTATTAAATATGCTCTGCTTCCTTTCTCTCTACAAGTGTGCCACGTTACAATGAAATTTTCTTCGTTGACAATTGTAATCGAAGGACCTTACTAACCACCTAACCACCCATGTACATTTTTTTTTCACCAGCAACGAAAGATTTCATTTCATGAAAAAACGATTACATAAACAATAGGGGCATACCCCTACGAGAAAGAAAGAAAATCCAAACCTAACACGTCCTATAGCCTACAGTAAAACTTAATGGGATAAAAGCTCAAAGGCACCCAAAAACTACCCGAAACAGAGAAAAGACCCGGTAAGGTTCAAGAGCCTCCTATTTCCTAAAAAAACCCAAAAAAGAACAACCCAAAACCCTAGCAGCTCAAAAGGCCCAAGCCAGGCCCAAGTCCAACCCTAATACACCAGCTGTGGATGGCGGCAGCGGTGGGCGACGGCGGCAACACTTCATCCCGTCGCGAGAAAGCCGTCTACTGGGGCAAACCCTTACGACTCCAATGGAGGAACAATGTCAGTACCAAAGCCCAGCAAATGGAGGTGACCCGTGGTAGTGTTGGTGGGCGGTGTGAGGACTGCTCCGGGGAACTCATTCGGGCCATAGATCTGGCCTGTCCGAGGGGGAGGGGGGAGGAGCAGCCCCACAACCGGGGGAGGGGGGAACGGCTACCATGGGCGGAGCTCCAAAGACTAGGGGGAGGGGGGAAGGGGGTACTTACCGGGGTTCCATCACCCAAGCCGGTCGGGGGCGGGAGCGGCGGTGGAGAGGATCAGCGACGATGGTTGTGGTGGCGTCAGGGGACCGCGGTCCATGGCAGGGGTTCCGAAAGCGGCGGCGTCGGAAAACGGGCAAGAAGAGAGGGTCTTGATGTGGACGGCGGGGTAGTTGGAAACACAAACCGGAGTCCCTATCAGCCGGAGGGGGTGAAGGGACTAGCGAAGAGGGGCGTCCCGACTTCGATACCGGCGGCAAGGCCGGTGAGGCGTCCAGATATGCTGCTAAACTGGCGAGGGAAGGAGAATCCCGTGAGAGAGCCGGAGGGTAGCGGTTTACAACTGAGAGGAAGGCGTTAGGGTGGGGAAACAACAACGGGATAGCGGGGGAGAAAGGGGGAAGTCCGGCGGCAGCTCCATGGGGTAGGAGGAGCCGCCGCCGGAGAGGAATGCTCTGTTAGGTTTAAAGAGGAAACGCTTTTAGAGAGAGAGAGTATATTATAGACTATGCTTTGTGTCGATTAGTTTTTAACCACCCATGTACATTGGGGTAGTCTAGGTGTAGTTTTTTAATTTCTTATAACGAGATATTAAAATGAGGGAGAGTATTTAGCTCGTAACTTCAACCTCAACCGCTTATTCCTCAAAACTTAAAACTGAAACCAAGAAAACAATCAATCCAAATTATCTCATTATAGAGACTAGTCTTAACCCCTCGTCATGGCTCGGGATGTGTATCTAAATGTTACTGAGATTTCTTGAAGGACGACTTATGTTACAAGTTGCTGATAGTTACAGCACACCAGTTTATAGTTACATCACATTTTTTTTTGATGAATGACTTTATTATCCCTGACTATTAATTCTAATTCTAAATGATGTTCCATTTCTTTATCTTCCCCACTCATGCACAGTCCATGAACTATTGTTCATGTTATGACACTCACGATCATTCACGCCTCACGAACATTGGATAAAATGAAGAAACACACAAGTTTACGTGGTGCGCATGAAACTGTCAATTCTATGGTGTTGGTTTGTAGTTGAACCAGTGTCCTACACGCAACGGCCGCCACCCAGAGGAGACAGTTCACTAAGTTTGAGCATACTTCGGAGACTGACTTCAAGCCATACAGTGCACCATTTTTCCATGCTCTATGATGCTGTATCGAATTCCATGTTCTCTTGTCGAAACTTGAATTTAAGGGTGTTTGACTGGTAATTATCAAGTGTTGGGTTTGTAGTGCTAGTCATTATCTTTTACGAACCCTGCACATTGAATTTCAAGTTAGTTTTCCCTCATATTAGCTACCTAACCAACGTCTGAGAATCAATCTTATCGCTGTTAAAGTTTATTGTGTTTGTCGTCTTCGTAATCGACTTGGTTTCTTTGATTGGTTTAAATTGCTATCGTAAAATGCCATAAATGTGTACAGATGTGGTCTGCTGCTTAGGTGTGTTGTTCGTATACTTATGATGCTATATGTACAAGGCTAACAGTAGTAACATATTTTGGATGCAACTTTTATTGTTAAGGTTACTAATTAATTGGCTAAGCTATTCTGATCTTGCTAATTATTCCCCAGGTTGTGGCTACAAGTGCTACAAATGAGTCTGTCCTAAAGGTTGCACTTGAACCTGGGAAGAGAGCTGGAGTTATGAAATTGCATGACCAAGTAGTCATTTTCCTATCCTAAAGGTATGGGACATTCTCCTCTGTCCCAATGTTCCAACTACGCGCCCCACCATAGCCATAGTTCAAGATTCACTAATCAATCCGAGATTACTCAGGTATATAAGTGCGTTGGCACTTGGAATTTGTTTTGAACCTGTTAAATTCCCAAGTTTAGTTCATTTTATTCTTATGGTGTTTAAGTATTCTGATCATATATCCAAAAGTTAAAGAGAATCAATTATGATTATTGGTTTTGTTTTTACTATGCAATTGCATCATGTTACTCAAAGTGATTTTTTTTTTTATGTTGTAATGTCAACTATTCATAGAGTCACTAAATCGTTCCAAATCACAGGAGCGCTCTTGCTATCATTAGCTAACTCTTATGTCCTTAAATCAACTCCTTTCCTTCTATAATTGAATTTGTTGTATGTAGAGTCTCCTTCTCCCTCATAAGCGAGTTAAACTCGGGGCCCCTAAACGCCTCTGAAAGTGTTCCCTAAGAGTGATGGGAAAGATCAAAATAAATTTGGACTTCTTAATGTGAGAACCTTAAAATGTGACCCGATTTGCTAAAGTCTCTTGGTGTATTCAGGAATTGACATTCTTTCCCATAGAGTTACTTAAAACTTGACATGTGATGTAATTGTTATACTCGCCTTTACCCAACTAAACTTTCAAAAGATGAACAACTTTACCTAAATTGAACCAAATTCTTTTTAATATTGATGATATTTTCTTTGCGTGATTTCCTTTGACATCTAAAACATTGTAATTAATAATAGGTATACATGATCAATTCCATTTAAACTTGGTAAATAATGAAATATTAGTCCTTTTCTCTTCAATAATTTTCTGTTTTATACACTACTCCACGGTGTAGCTTCTGATGGTTTTATTTACTGGCTTATTGATATTATGGGTACATTTTTCAGTTCTTTAATCAAAGAGGACAACCATACATATTTCAACCATACCACAAGGATCAATCGGCACGTGCATGTTATCGTGACCGTTTTATCGCAGCGCGCGTATTCAAAGCCATTTTGTCGCACTTACGGATAGTGACATAAATTATTATTTGGCAACTACAAAATGGCTAGCTCAAAAGTCGCAGAGTATAGATTTTAGGTATACTTGAGCTGTACATTTGGGGTAAAGTTTTGCAATGTCAAGCAAGGACGTCTCTACCATTTTGGTGGCCTAACGCGAGCTATAAATTTGAGGCCCTCATATAGTTTTTGGACATGCTTTGTATTGTTACGATTTTATGTGGCAACATGTTGTGCAATATACTTGCAATATTCGTGTTGACTCGAACACTTCACGCTTTCATTTTTTGCATGATTTTATTTTTTTCATGTTTAATGAAATCTCAAATTTTATAAAATGCTAAAATTATTTTATAAATTATTTATATAATGATAAACTACCCTTATTATTTTAAAATTTTGGGGCCCTCTATTTTTTGTGGTCCCTGATGTCAAGTTGGGTTAATTGTGCCTTAAATGGCCGTTTTCTGGACGTATGTATATATTGATAGTTTTTCCAATGTGTTTTGTATATTTATTCAAGCTTAATACTTTGAAATGTGATGGAAAAGTTTGATGTCTTGGTTGTGCCTGAAAAAATGAGGTTGCAAGTGTATTTGAAATGTTTGTTGATGTGTTGCATGTAATGGATGCTTGAAAATTAGGCTACACGTTGGATTTCTCTAGTCATGAACTGGACTTGTTGCAGGGTTAAGCTTAAATACGGCGAGAATACAGTCTTGCCGTTTTAGATATGTTGCCGTAAAAAGATCTTATCAACTACGACAATAAAATCGATTAATATGGCTGTAGTTTGCCGTAAAGAAAAACCTCATTAACAGCGAGATTTGCCTGTCGCCGTATTTTATGAAAACCAAAAAAGCAATGATGAATGAATTCACGACAGGTTTATTGCCGCATAAGGCACTTCAAACATTGCAATATACATGTTTGTTGCCATATATATTTTTTCATAAACGGCAAAAGATATGGCTGTTTTTGATGCATAAATACGGCGAACCGCATAGCATAAAAGTCAAAGAAACCTCGCGGCCGAGACAAATTTTGTAGTTTATGCCTTAAACGGCGAGATAAACCTCATAAACAGCGATCAATTGTCGTTGTTTTCTGGTCCGTTTCTAGTAGTGCGTGCTTTGATCAAGTGGGCACTGCTAGATTTTTTTCTCTTTTCCTGAAAATCGTATTGTACAACGTGCAGATACTGTGTACATGGGTTCGAGCCTTGCGAGCAATGTTTTTTTGGCCAGCAGCAACAAATTTTTCAACCATGTCGATCATGTCGTTGACTATTCAAGACCCAACATCAACGCTTTTATGTCGTCCAGGTGCACAAGTTGTTCATATAATTAGAAAGCGCCTCGACAACAACAACGCCGTAACTCTGGCGGTTCAATTGATGCTTTGAGATTGTCGGCTCTCTTGATAGATCTCTATGCAGCCAGCGGTTTGTTTTATGCTCTTTATCTTCTTCTTAGAAGATCAATAATAAAAATAATTCCATAAGCTTGAACATTAGATTCGTACTTGGCTCAATCGTTGCCGCATCTGTGGTCTTTTTTCTTCTTTGGTTCACCAAACCATTAGCATAAGACAATAGACTACTACAGTTCATATGAAGTCGTATATCTGGGGTACTGCTCTTTTTTTTCATATCACAATGAAAAATAAGTTGTTCTACTAAAAGAATGTAAATCAACACAAAGAAGAATCGTGACAAATATTATATCCAACTATCTAGCTTGATTTCTGATGAATGAACTTATTATTATAAAGGTTGAATGAATGATTAACATTTCTAATGACCCTTGGTCCGTATTTATACAAGAGGAGTGACTTACATACAGTGTATAATTAACTAAAATATGAAAGAGATAATTACAACATATTAACAGATCCCATGAATCATGGAGAATAAGCATAAAATAGGGAAGAGATAATTGGAGATTATCTCATTCCTTAACACGCCCCCGTAAGATGGAGGATCCGTCGAAGACTCCAATCTTAGATCGCAGATGAAGAAATGATTTGTGTCCAAGAGGTTTTGTGAGTGTATCCACTAGTTGTTGGTGACTCGGGACATGTCACACTTCAAGTTTTGCGGAGGTAACAAGATCGCGGACGAAGAAGTAATCGAGCGTGACATGTTTCATGAGCGAGTGGAAGACTGGATTCTTGCAAACACACGTGGCGATAAGATTATCCCAGAACAAGGTCGGCGAGCCAGTGAGAGGGATGCTAAGTCTTATAAGCAAGTGTTTAACGCATAGTAATTCAGCAGTGGCATTTGCAAGTGCGCGATATTCAGCTTCCGTGGAGGACCGCGAGACAGACTTCTGAAGAGCGGACTTCCAGGATATGACACTGGAGCCCAAGTATAGAACATAAGCAGTAGTGGAGCTTCCCATGGTTGAGTTACCACAAAAATCAGCATCAGAAAAGGAAGAGAGGTTCATGCGCGGCCCCGGGCGCAAATAGAACCCATGGCAGACGGTACCTTTGAGATAGCGAAGTACGCGCTTGCTTGTCAACCAGTGCGAGGGCAGTGGGCCATAGAGGAACTGCGAGAGTCGATTCACGGCAAAATAGATGTTTGGGCGCGTGAGACTGAGATATTGTAGATGGCCTAAGAGACGCCGGTAGTCAAAAATATCGACTCCCTTGGTTGGATCTGCTGCAGGCAGTGGCTCAGTTGAGCAGAGAGGAGTTGAGACAGGCTTGGCATCCTCCATGTGAAACCTCCCTAAAATGTCAGAAATGTATTGAGCTTGGGACAGAAAGAGACCACATTGTGCAGGGATAACCTCCATTCCAAGAAAATGGCTAAGCGGACTTAAGTCCTTGAGGAAGAACCGAGCGGCAAGTCGAGCCACAAACTGTGATAGAGCTGACGACGAGTTTCCTGTTATCAAAATATCATCCACATATACCAGGAAGAATAATCGCACCCCATTGACGAATAGGTACAACAGAGATGGATCTGCGCGCGACCTTTGGAACCCAACACTGAGCAAAAAGGCAGATAGTTCATTATACCATGCGCGAGGAGCCTGTTTGAGACCATAGAGTGCTCGTCGAAGTTTGCAGATGTGAGTGGGATTGGAGCTGTCTACATAGCCCGGAGGTTACGCTAAGAAGAATTTATCACTAAGAGTACCATTGAGAAACGCGTTGTTGATGTCCAGGTTACGCACCGACCATCCATGCGAGAGTGCCAATGTTAGGATAATGCGAACCGTGATAGGCTTCATGACAGGAGTGAACGTTTCTGAGTAATCGCGTTCGAGCTCCTGCGAATAGCCTTTTGCCACAAGGCGAGCTTTGTACTTTTCGATAGTACCATCCGCTTTGCGCTTGAACCGAAACACCCATTTGCATCCCACCACGGGTTGGTCATGGCGCGGAACCAGATCCCATGTGTCATTGCATGCAAGAGCAGCAACTTCATCATCTATCGCTTGTTTCCAAAGAGGATCTTTCATTGCTTGTGCCACCGTTCGTGGCTCAATGGTAGATGGAGGTGGATGAACGGTAGTGTAAAGATTAAAGAGAAAAAATGACAAGTGTTGCAAGAAGTGCCTAGACAAGAAGTTTAAAGCGAGAGAGAGAATATGGTACCTATGGTCCGAGGGTACCGTTCTTACGGGATTGGTTTCGCGAAAATTGGTCAATAAAGAACCGAATTGGTCGACCAAATTTTCTGAAAACTCAAGCAAGTTGAGGTAAGTATACCTCCTTGTGCTCCTCGGTGTCCCCGTCGAAAGTCTCTTCTTGAGCCTTGGCCGAATCCAACTCCAAGTCGACGAATCGGATTTTTTTTTGTTCTTGGAGCTCTTCCTCTTTGATTTCCCTCACACTCAAACCACTCACTATCTCTCAAAAACTCAAGAATTAATGTTGTAGTTGGGTTTGCAAGGAGAAAAACCCAACAAAAATTTCTCAATTTGGAGGAGTTTTGAGTTTTGGGTGTGTGGGTGTTCTTGAGGGTTTGAGAGGAAGAAGATGAAGAAAAGGGGTGTTTGATCCGAAAATGAGGTGGGGAGGCTTACAAATCTGTTTTTTGGCTTATAAATAACCCCCAAAAAGTCACAAATACCCCCAATTTTGGAGCATCCCCGTCCATTTCGGCCTGAAATAGAGGCATTTCGGCCTCCATTTTGGCCCGAAATGGTGCCCGAAATCACTGGAATTCTCCATCTTGTTTTTTCTCTAACTTCTTCATCCGGCATCTGTTTCGCGCGATTCTTGCACCGATGGACTCCATATTTAATGAGGAATCCATGTTTGACTAGGAAAACTCCCAAAATCCGGGGAATTTCCATTTCTTCTCAAATCTTCTTTCTTGTGCATGAATTCTTCCTCCAAAAGCTCATGAACCCTATCCCCACTCCGTATTCCGGTGCGTGCAAACTCGATACTCCAACTCACTACCATGTTCCTCACGACTAACTAGCTACTCCTAGACCTTGAGTAGCTCCTTTATCAAGATAAATTCTTCCGATTAGCTAGTTTTCCCTCGATTTGCGTGCAATATCGTGCACACGCTTCAAGAAGGGGAATCCGGAGGGGTCTTCGGTACCCGTGTCCTGCACACTCATAGGAAATATTAAAATCACTCTCTCCCTCACCTCTCACAATCAAATTTGGAGAACTAAAAAAATAGAAACTTAAACAAAATAGCAAATATCCTACTCTACATCGACGGCCCGACCTAGTTACCTTTTCCACCTCACGAGGGTGGTGTGGCACATTGTGCCGCTTCCAGCTTAGCTTTCCTATGCTGAATTTGAAGCACTGCTTCATGTGCGTGCACCGCTGATGGCTTGTTCCTTTCCCGGTAGTCAGGTGGATCCCCTTGCGATAAATTAGGGATTTGTCGCTTCACTTGTACAACACATGGAACCCCTGGCTGATATTCCCATGAATACTGAGGCGTCAGTAAAACCCGAAAAGTCTCCATGTCATCATGTACCCTCATAATCAGCTCTCCATTCTCCACATCAACCAGAGTACGCCCATCTGCTAAAAACGGCCTACCTAGAATCATAGGTACATCACCAGCTGGCATGTCCAATATGACAGAGTCAGCTGGCATGATCAGGCTTCCAACCCTCACAAGTACATGTTGTATCATCCCACATGCTCTTTTGGATGATTTGTCTACAAAATGAAGAGTGATCCAGGTTTTCTGAGGCTCCCCCACACTTAAATTTTTGAATACCGATAGAGGCATCAAATTCACGCTTGCTCCCAAATCGCAGTGAGCTCTCCCAGTGTAGGCATCACCCAACGTAGCTTCAATGACAAAACTACCCGGATCCTTCTTTTTCTTAGGGAGCCTATGCAAAGCACATGAACTAACATGCTCATTTAAGTTCACTCCCTGAAATTCATCCACTGCTTTCTTACTAAGGACTGCATCCTTAATAAAGCGAGAATACTTAGGAATATTTTGAAGTGCCTCAATCAAGGGAATATTAATATGCAGTTTCGAAAATACATTAAGAAAGCGCCTGTACTCTTCAGAATCGTCATTATTCTTCCTATTACGCAACTGATATGGAAGTTCTGAAGAAGAAGGAGGAGATGAAATTAATACCTTAGTGGAATCCTCCTTGTCCTGCTGAGTCATGCCCTTTGATTGGGGGACTAGATAGGAGTCTTATCAGAATCGAATACTTCGTGCTCCTTTGCCTTGGATGCTACCGCTCTGGCATGAGTAGGATATGGAGGGTCTTTGAGTGCAACACCACTACGAGTGGTGATGGCTTGAACATGTTACTCAGATGCAGCAATAGTGTGTTCCATTATTCTGTGTTCGAGTTGCGGCTTAAGATCCTTAACTTCTGCTAGAGATTCTCGGAGTGCAACTACAGAAGTCGTGCTCTCAGAAATCATGGTCATCACGTGTTGACCCATCACTTTAATCAATCATCTGATCTCATCCAACTCTAAAGCTAATTCATGTTGTTGCTGCTGTAACTCTGAAACAACTGCTTCATGCAGTGCATCCACCGCATTCACCTGAACTATGCCATAATCAATTGTATTTTGCTTCATCAGTTCCTGCTGCTGGGAATCATAATCCAAGCTCTCATCTTGTTCCACCACACGTCTCATCAGCTCATATGCACCCTCCGAGTCGCCTTTGAACAATAAATTGCCCCCAGCTTCTCTGTCGATTTTGTCTTTGTTAGGTTTTCCAAGTGCATAGTAGAAGACCTGGATTATATGGTCTTTGTCAATGCCATGGTTGGGGAATTTACGTAGAAAACAATTTAGGCGCTCCCATGCTTTGAAAAGTGATTCATTTTTCTCTTGCCTAAAATTCCAAATCTCGTTCTACAGCTGAATTAGACGTGAGATTGTAAAAAATTTGACCATAAACTGAGAGGCACACTTTTCCCAATTTTTGATCGAACAAGATGTCATAGAGTCTAGCCAATCCATAGCACCTCCCTTGAGTCAATGAGGGAAGAGCATCAGTTTAAGAACTTTAGATGTGACCCCACTTTATTGAATTAGTCCACATTGGTTCTGAAATCTTCAAATGAATCCATGTGGGTCTTCCTCATATGTACCAGCAAAGGTGCACTGATCCTGAACAAGCTGAATTTGTAGGGTTTTGATTCATGGATGCGCAATAGAAACAAAAAATAACCATGCAAAACCCTCCAAGGATCACAAGTCAAGAGACATAACGATGGTAAAGGATGAAATCAATAACACACCTTAGGGTTCTCCTTTGATGACTTCAAACGCGAATTGTGTCACGTTCTCTATGGTTGATCCACGCCTAGAATTGATCCTAGAATCTCCCAAGTCCTTGGTGCTAGCCCGGAAAGGAAGAGGAAGAAGAATCACGCAAAACGAGACCCAAAAGGAGGGTCTCGGCCTCCTTTGTGGCCGACGGGATGGGCGGCGGCAAGAGGGGCGGTCGGCTCCTCTTGTTTCTTGCTCTCTCTCCTTTTGTTCTCTCCCACTCTTTGTTATGTTCAATAATGAGCATAAGTTGTGGGAAGAAAGGAAGGAAGGTCCTTTATATAGTCCAACAACTCCTTGCCAACTACCTAAAGGACTTATTCTAGTCCTACTAGAATTCAATTTAGTCCCTTCCTTGCAAATTAGTCCCTACTAAGTTTGCAAGGTTTTGCAAAGTGATCCTTCTAATTAAATAATCCAATTAATTAATTCTCAAATCTAGTTCAACTCTATATAGCGTGTGACCCCATAGGTTCTATCTAGTCGGTAGCAACTATTTGCTAATATGGAGCGGTTTCTAGCAAAACATCCATTCTAGCAAACTAATAGAATAGTCATCTTGACAACCTTTGTACAAGTAATTGTCTCATCCCTTTGTCTCTATATCCGGATTGGACACGAGACATACAAGTCACACTCGTATATCCAATCCATAGTTTCTCGATCCATGGGAATAGCCTTATTCGTGCAAATAACATCAATATCCCATATTGATTTATTTGAGTCTGGCCAGACATTCTATAAGCACTATCCCTCGAGTGGCCTAGGATATTTGCTCCCGTTATGTGGGAGGGAAAAATTCTATCTACGTCCACTACGATCTCTAAGCTTGCTTCTTATTGTATCCAGTACACGCCTTTATAACTATCCAGTTACGGTGTAGCGTTTAACGCTACCAAAATCGCAATAATCCACAACTAGAATATCTAGTGACTTCAAGTCTAAGGATGACAATACCTTTGCACCGCGAGAAGCGCTTGTGACTCAACATAACGTGTATGTAGCCTTCTCGGAGATGTGTCAATCCAGTGCAACATTCCCTAATGCACACCTATGTGTTGGATCATGATATCTCCATATCAATCCAACCCCATACTAGTCTATAGATGATTGTCCCATTAATCATTATACTGGACTAGGGATTTTTAAGATAAACAACACAATTTTAAATCTAAGGACTTCATTATATTAAATATCCAATAAATAATAAATGAATTTCTAGCCACAAATAAATTCATACTAAACTAGATTGCCTCTAGGGCATCTATTCCAACAGAATTGTGTCCGGCTTGAGGTAGAAATTTTCAGCCTGGATTTGTGGCACCACAATTGCTGGATCCATTCATTTAAGATCCTCCTCAAATGCATGGATTATTGCTTTTCCAGAACGGTTGTACGGCATTGAGGTCGGCTGCGGTCTAGATGTTGCCGCTAGTGCTTTCACTACGGCTGCAGCCACCATAGCTTGTAGCTGCTCTGTCATGAGGCTAATTAGCCCAAGGTCTTTCGCCATCGCTACTTGAGGAAACAACACTAGCACACCCGTGAGGTAAACAGATAGTAACACAAATAAAAATAAAATAAAATTCTAAGCTAATTTCTAACTAAATAATCTACCGTTGTCCCCAAAAACGGCGCCAAAAACTTGACACGACTTACTAGCGTGTTACCGCAAGTGCACGGTTGAAGTAATATAGAGTAATATTTCAACCCCAAGTTGTAGATTCCACGAGGAAAATCACGAGATTATTTATTTGAAATATTAATTCAGAGTTAATGTAACCGGGAAGAATGTTTGTTCGTTTAAGAGTTTGCCACCCCCAAACAAGTGGCTGTATTAAAATAACAATCTTTTTGGATTTTATAATTAAACGCGATTTAATCAAATACGGGGAAGGACTAGGCGATCTATGGATCACCTAGGGTTGTTAGAAATTCTGGATATTGTATTGAAACACGCTAATTCTAACTCAGTTATGCTAGGTAACTAGTCACTACAATCTTCTCTCGATCTCACGCAGTCTTACGTCACGGTCTACTACAGGTCCCGTCGGTCCACTGTCGTCTACTAAATGGCCAATCCTATTCAAATCACCTCTCAGACTCATTGATTTAGAATTGTGTGCATTTTCTCTATCACCCTAGGCTAATTCTCCGTCGATCACTCCACCTAAGTACTAGCGATTTCGGGTAGCTACTCCATTGTTGCTAAGGATTAAGCATAGAGCATGACCAATAACTAAACTAAATTAAACATTAAGATATCATAATCATGAAGAAAAATCATTCTCTAATGGCCGTTCATCTCATAATTCGAATGTATCAATAACCCTAGTTCAACAATACACCAAAAGACTTGAAGAATCGTCACAATCATGAATCCAAAACATGTATCAATCTCAATAATCCGGAAAACATGTCTAATCATAACCCCATAGAGCCTAGAAAAGAATCTAGATACTCATAATAGAGAGAATATACGTGAGTTTCTCCATAGATAATTAAAGAGAAGAGAAGAAGTGATCAAACGGTGAAAATCGCCAAAGCGTTGACGAATCCGTGCAATCCCCAAGCTCCAAGATGCTCTCCAATGGTGTCCCGTGTGTGTATGATGTCTCTATAGGTCTTCCATCATGTTTTTTTACCAGCTGTGGCGAGTTTTTATGTAACTTGGCCGAAATTGCATTTTAGCCCCTCCAGTTTGTCATTCTCGGACAGAATTGTAAGCTGATCTTGGACGGGCCATATCTCCCTAATCGAGACTCGTATTTGGACCTACCATATATCGTTGGAAAGCTATGGATATCTAATTTCCAATGGCGTAGGCCTTCCTCCAAAATTCATTGTATAATTTCCTGAGAATTGAAAAGAGTACATGTTGGTCGTGGGTGACTTTTTCCACTTTGCTTTTCTTCACTCCACTTGAGCTCCCATTGTTTCCGAAGTTCATTCCATGCCTCCTATCAAATTATTAGCATCCTTTCCTGCCATGAAAACATGAACAACATACCAAGCGATTATATTTGTCAAGTAACAACGAAATATGCATAGAAACGCCCGGACTAACAATAAAGCGCATAGGAAGCATCAAGTGACAAAACGAATCATATTCTCTACAATTAAGCTCAAATAACTCGTGATAATGTAGAGAATTGGAGGTAATAGAGAGCTCTTTAAAGGCGCTATCAATGACATACTTTCATTGGGAATAATGTCCCTACTCTGCAATCTGTTAAGGATTGGCTAGAGAATCGATTTTCAATAAAGGACTTAGGCGAAGCAACGTATAAAGATCTATGGAGATAAATCAAGACAATTTCCATGAAATTGTGAGTATGCAGATTTATAAGCAACTAAGATGCTCTAGAAGGGGGGGGGGTTGAATAGAGTATGCCAACTTTTTGCAAAACTAGCTAACTAGTAGAAGAACTAGTGTACGTAATAGAGTTCAAGGCCTTGAACACATATTCAAGCCTTTGAAATGTAGCAAAAAATTTAGAACAAGTAAGCCTTTTTCAAGGCCTTGAAAACAAGTTCAAACCCTTGAAAAATAAACAGTTTTTGTATGCTGCAAAAGCTTTGAAAGTATATGAACTGAAAATGCACAAGAAAAGTGATTTATAGATACCCTTACTCTGTTACAGCTTGTGGTTTTCTCTATGTCTCTACCTCAGGGATTAGATACCTGCAGGATTTCCAACTCAATTCTTATTAATAAAGCTAAGCCCTAGAACTCAAGCACAGAAAGTTCTCTTACTCTGTTACAGCTTGTGGTTTTCCCTAACCTGTCTAGTACTTGCTCTAGCTAACTTCATTAACTAAGAATTCTCTATTGTTCACTTTGAACAATCCTTGAGAATGAATGTAGAAATAATACACAAATGATCTACCAATATAGCTCTATACAGGAGATCACTTAAGAGTAGAAAACTGCAGTGAAATGAAGTGAACTTCTGCGTATGGATTGGAAGAGGTGAAGAACTTCTTTGATTCTTTTCAATCCAGAATGCTTTCTCTGTATTTTCCCGTTGAGAGTTGTGTTGTTGTTTCTTCTAATTTGAGCTCTTTAAATACTTCAAACATCTCTGCAATTCTCTCCAGATTTTCAGCAACAACCTTCCTACTTTGTAGGTAACAGAGTTTGACTATGTTGAGATCTTCTCCAACGGTTGAATGATTTTAATCTTCTGAGATATTGTTGTAATACTTCATTTAAGCATCATGAGAAGCTGTCAAACACATCTGATTGATCACAGGATCAAAGTCTTCGAGTGTTTCCAAATCTGCAGCAATCCAGTTTAGGAAACAATCCTGCAAACTTAGAAACAATATTTCCTGCATTATCATGGTCAAACAGTTGATATAATACGATCCAAAACATGTTTAACAATTTGTCTTTCATCATCTAACAACAGATAATCAAACATATGCAAGAGAGATGAAAAATTAGATACGAGAGTTAATAGAAAAACTCCCCTGAGAATATGCTTTCGGGTTTCACAGTTTCAAGGCTTTGAATCTGAAGCTGATTCAAGGCTTTGAAAGTTGTTTCAAGGCCTTGAAATAGTCAAGCTCTTTCAAGCCTTGAACAACTGAGCCTTCAATCTCCCCCTTGATAAAAGACAAAACCAAATTCTGTTTGATCCTCAGTATCTGCAAAATAAACTGATTATTCAGCAATGTAAAGACACAGTTTTTCCAAAAAGATCCAACTTATTTAAATACCAGCAAAAACACCTAAAAAGTTCAGCAGATAACATCAAATAAACCTCAGATACTAAACTGAAAACCAAGATTTTTTTCCCCTTTTTGACTTTCATCAAAAAGATATAAGATGTTGGATCAAGTGTCTGGAAAATTTTGAAAACTTTAAAGAAATAAAGCAGAGAGAATATGGAAGAAAGAATAGGCAAGATTAAGGGTCCTTCTCATCTTCCTGATCTCCTGTTTCTTCCTCACTATCTTCACTGGTTGTTTGAACTTCTTGAGAGATCACATATATTTCCTCAATGAAGGAACTGATCTTTTTAGTAACACTGTTGAATAGAAAAGTGAGTCCTTCCAAGGCTTTCTTCCCATGCTTCAGCTTTTTCTTTACTGCTAACCTTTTCTGTTGAAGAGAAGCTGTTTTATTATTTCCTGGTTTTGATGCCTCTTGGGATGGATCTTTGTCAAGTTTCCCTTTGTTGGACATAGCATACACACCATATGATCCTGAAGAAGTTTCTGATTCTGAGTCTTGAATAAGGATTTTCTTTCCTTTTCCTTTAACCTCAGTGACTGTCTTCTTCTTGTCTCTCTTAGGGCTTCCAATATGGATACCCTTCTGTTTATCTTGTGTAGATGCCGTAGATTGTTTCTTCCTTGCTTGATCTAGGTCTTTTCTCACTGCCTTCTTGGGTGGTGAGGATTCTTCTTCTTCTTCAGTGAAGCTTTTTGACACAGAGTCCTCACTGATCTCTTGAGCCTCTTCCACTGCTGCTTTTCTCTTCTTCTCTGAGACAGGTTTTGAACCACCAGCTATCTTGATTTGATCTGAGGCTATTCTTGTGCTCATTAGGGTTAGGGAGAAGAAAAGATAGAGATGGAATGATACAGAATGAAGGAGAAGAGAAGAGGATAAATACTGAAAGAGTTTGAGTTTCAAAAGGAAACTAGTATTTCTCTGATTCTAAAAAGATTTGCAAAGATCAGAAAAAAGTCAAACTATTATGCCGTTGGAAAAAGAATATACTAATTACTGTACCCGATTAATTTTCAAGGCTTTGAAAAGGGTTTAAAGGCCTTGAAATACTGTAACACTGCAACAGATAAAATATCAAAGCTTTGAAATGAATTTCAAGGCTTTGAAAATCAGTTCAAACCTTTGTAAACACAAATAACTTAACTTTCTTACTTTAAGCTCCCCCTAAACCAATGCAGTCTTATTTAGCATTCCCAATTCCAATCTTAGAGCTGAGAATCTCTCATCTGCTAATTGTTTGGTGAAGATATCTTCAATTTGCATATTAGTAGCAACAAATTCAAGAACAATATCACCTTTCTCAGCATGATCTCTGATGAAGTGGTGTCTGACATTAATGTGCTTGGTTCTTGAGTATTGTACTGGATTCTTTGTAATTGAAATTGCACTACAGTTGTCACACTTAAAAGGTATGCCTCTGAAGTCAAATCCAAGGTCTCTCAGCTGTTGAGAAATCCATAGTACTTGTGAGCAACATGCTCATGCAGCTATATATTCAGCTTCAGCTGTTGATAGAGCAACTAAGTTCTGCTTCTTGGAATGCCAGCTAATCAAAGATGATCCAATGAATTGACAGGTTCCAGAAGTGCTTTTTCTATCAACTTTGTAGCCTGCAAAGTCAGCATCTGAAAAACCACTTAAAAAAAAGTTAGAATGTCTTGGATACTAAATCCCTAAGTCTTTGGTACCATTGAGATATCTGAATATTCTCTTCACAGCAGTTAAGTGTGATTCTTTTGGATCAGCTTGAAACCTAGCACACATCCATACACTAAACATGATATCTGGTCTGCTTGCTGTCAGATAGAGTAATGATCCAATCATGCCACTATACTCTTTAACATTGACACTCTTACCATATTCATCCTTTTCTAAGGATAGAGTGGAGATCATTGGGGTCTTAGCTTCCTTGAATTGAGCCATGCTGTATTTATTCAACAAGTCTCTTGTATACTTGCTTTGATTCAGAAAAATACCCTTCTTCAATTGATGTATTTGAAGTCCTGGGAAAAAGGTTAATTCTCCCATCACGCTCATTTCAAACTCCCTGCTCATAAGACTTGAGAATTCTCTGCACAATTGATCATTAGTAGCTCCAAACAGTATATCATCAATATACATCTGGACTACAAGTAAATCTTTCTCATGAGTCTTGATGAAAAGAGTCTTGTCTACTAAACCCCTTTTGAAATCATTTTCAAGTAGAAACTTTGACAGTCTTTCATACCAAGCCCTTGGAGCTTGTTTCAAACCATAAAGAGCTTTGTCAAGTTTATAAACATGATCTGGAAATTTGTCATTTTAAAAACCAGTAGGTTGTGCATGTTGGAATTGTGCCCTAGAGGCAATCAATTTATTGTGACATTTAGTGGACTTACTATTCATTATGTTATCGATATGGAGATATGCTAACATGAATGATGTCCTTAGAATATAAAGGTTATATTCTTGAATATCCCTAGTCAACTATATTGATTAAAAGGACGATCAACTATAGACTAGTATGGGGTTGGATTGATATGGAGATATCACGATCCAACACATGGGTAGGCAATAGGAGTAATGGCGTACTGGATTGACCCACAATGAGAAGGCTACATGGGAGTTATGTGAATGTCACAAGCGCTTCTCATAGTGACAATGGTGTTGTGATTCTTAGACTTGAAGTCACTAGATATTCTAGTTGTGAATTATCATGTTTTGATATCGTCAAACGTTATACCGTAACTAGGTTACTATAAAGACTTTAATCGGACATGATATGAAGCAAGCTGAGAGATCGTAGTGATGTAGAGAGGATTTGTACTCCCACATGATGGGAGTAAATATCCATGGCCACGCGATGAGTGACACTTAGAAAAATGCATGGTCATGCTCAAATAAATCAATATGGGATATTGATGTTATTTGTTTAACTAAGTCTACTCACAGATCGAGAAACTATGGATTGGATATACAAGTGACGCTCCATGTCTTGTGTCCAATCCGGATAGATGAGACAAAGGGATTATTCAACACTGTAACATTAGTCACAGAGTGTAGTCAGATCATTAACATTCCTATTAC
The DNA here is from genome assembly GCA_023055425.1 of Linanthus parryae. Taxonomy (NCBI): domain Eukaryota; kingdom Viridiplantae; phylum Streptophyta; class Magnoliopsida; order Ericales; family Polemoniaceae; genus Linanthus; species Linanthus parryae. The sequence goes on along the minus strand of JALGPY010000011.1, from coordinate 23,604,315 downwards.
GTGGGAGCATTGATGTATTGCTAGATACCGCTCAATGTTTGTAATATTTATTATTGCTGCCAACGTAATTAGGAACCTATAGGGTCACACACAATAATAGATCAAGATGGGATTATTGCTAATTAGTTTGACTAAATAGCAACAATGAATTAATTGGACTAAAGTGTAAACTGTGCTCATTAGTTGGACTAAAGAGCAATTGTGGGCTAGAATGTAACTAGTCCTACATTGGTGGATTTATGGGCAAAGGTGAATTTTTCTAGCTATATAAATAGGATTTATGGGCTATGAGAATTCATACTTAATAAGTCTCACATTGTTGAATTAATGGGCAAAGAGAAATTTCTCTAGCTATAAATAGGATTTATAGGCTAAGAAAATTCATGCTTAATAATTACTACACACCACAGTTTACTAGAGAGCTAGAGAGAAAAGAAGAAAAAGGAGTTTTCTTTCCATGTAGGGTTCGGCCAAACCCTAGCCGCCCCACATGGGGCCGTCGGCCTGCTATGGTGCCGCCCCTCTCTTGTGCCCACGGCATGGCGATCCCGTGTCTCTTCCTTGCCGCGTAGATGGATGTGATCTAGCCCGTGCATGTCCAAGTTCATCCTTCTTCTTAGATTGCTAGCACATTGGAGAAGAAGCCCAGTTGAGGTGTATTCGTGTGGATACCATAGAGACAAAGATAATATTCTTTGTACGTGATCGTCACCAGCCTGGTATGGCTGAGGTAACCTTTTTTCCTTTCATCATGTTATGATGCTTCACCTGTGATCCTTGGTGGGATTTGAGTAAGATAAATTTTTGTATTTCCGCCGCGTAACCTACGTCAAAACCCAACAGTGGTATCAGAGCCACAGTTCGATAGCGCATAACATGGTTTTATGTGGTTATCTGTTTTATTAGTTTTATTAGTTTTACACCGTTCTGTCAGATTGACCGTGAAACTGTAGCAAAACTGATATGATGCGCCATGAATGTGGTTAATGTGTAGATTCAATTATTTTACATATGATGTGAAAATAATGAATTTTGGGTATATATTTGATATACAAAATTTTGTCAGTTTTGACCGTTTCTGTCAGTTTGACCGTAAACTGTAATAAAATTAATATGCATATTTTGATACGCCATGAATATGATTCATGAGGAAATCAACTAATTTTACATATGATGTGAAAATTAGTGTTTTCATGTACATCTGATGTACAAATTAATTGGTGACATAAAGCTAGGGTTTGGGCACAATGTAGGGAGAAAATGTGTTTTTGTCCCACATTGGGGTTTGGACATGAGGGATGGAGAAAAATTGTGATTCTTACCCACATGGGGTTCGGCCTAGATGACCCGTCCCCTTCCCTTGCGTGGGCCAACTCAGCCAACCGGCCTTGCCGGTTCGGCCAGCCGACCGGTTTGACCGGGCAGGGTGGTCCGACCGGGTGGGCCCGGTTTGGCGGGTCAGTTCGGTTCGGCTAGTTTGACTAGCGCAACCGTTTTGACAATTTTACTCCTAGTGTCCCAATTTAATTAAATTAAAATGGAACAAGCGTGTTAAAAATTGGTTTTAACTGTATTATGTGCTTTGTTGCATGGTGGATGGATATGGCCTAGGTTGTGGATGTTTACTTTTTGTGGTTTGGTTTACCGCCTGCGAGCTGATCAAATTAATGTAATAGTTAGTTAATTTTACAGCCTGCGAGCTGATCATCTTCTCGACATGTGAGGTTTTATTTATTTTATTTAATTTAGATGCTAGCTAGAATTAGATAATTAGATAATAGCCAAGAGCATGGAGAAGAAGACCAAAGAACCAAGAAGCCACAAAGACGATGGATGACTCGCACACCTGGGACGCGCAGCTATGGTAGAGGCACATGGAGATGAGCTTGTCACTTTAGAGTATATAGATATTATCATTGGCTTGGTAATATATTAGTCTTAGGAGCCATATCCATGCCACATTAATTTTTATATTTTTGTGGATGTTTATTATTTATGTCTTGTTTTATTTTGATGTATGGATGATGCATGCAACACGTAACAAGATAATAATAATCAAGTTTGGTCTTTTATTGTGGATTGCCCAGTCCAAATAAGTAGATCATGTTGATGGGATCAACCAAACGTATAATGACTATTAAATCCCTCAATGAAATATTGCGTTTTGCCTTCTCTTGACTAAACACCCTTCATGATCAAGGTCTATTATATTCGGGCTTTCCAAAGCAAGGCAGTTTTAATTTACCTTAGTATGTTGCAGACGACACAAGCAAGTAATGTGTGATTGTTGAAGCAAGAGGTTGGACGCAACTGGGCAAAGTCAATTGGATTGATGACCCTAGAGGCATGAAAATTAGGTGTTATCTAAAGGATAATGAATAAGAAACTATTCACCTAATTGGACCAAGAGTTGCATGGGATGCAATTGGAATGGTTCCTACCCAAATACCCAATTCTTGGGTGACGTGCCAAAGCAGGCTCAAGAGGAGGTAGAAATATGGATCTTGGCCCACGAGAGAGTATATGATATTTTCTGCATTAATGGTGAGGGCTACTAATCCGAGAAAAATAGTGGGAGCTATATTTAATGAATTAAGTCATTGTTAAATATAGTTAAAACGTCACAAATATTTTGCTTAATCCTTTTGTGTTGAATGCCTACGGCACTAAACAAACAAACTCGACTCTATCGCTAAATCCTTAGGAAGGACAGACTGTCTGGAATCTGTTTTATAAACTGGTATAAAATTGAGAATTGTTCTCAAATAAAAGGAAATTGTTGTATATCCTAGAGCATAAAATTTCGTTCCACCAACTACCAAAACACACTAAAACCTAAGGGGTGGAACATCAAAGAATGGTTCTTTGGATGTGACTTGCCTCATGTTAGCTACCATAAACTCTAAGCTTTTGAAGCAAGATGAGAACATGGAGACATATGATATGATCATAAGTTCTTTTCATGAGTCGGCTATACATGAAAGGTTTGAAGTGTTGCTCCATTTGCGTTTTACCTTATCTTCCTTAACACTCGTCATGATCAAGATGTAATCAATCTCGGGCTTGCCAAAGCAAGGCGACTTGATTCATCAAGATGTGACGCGAAGACACAAGCTAGTAATGTGTGATTGCTAAAGGAAAGGATCAAACGCAACTAAGCTATTTCAATAAGATTGAAAGCTTAGAAGATGGGAGTTATCTATAAGATATATAAAGAATAAATAGTTATTCTCCCAATTGGACCAAGAATTGCATTGGATGTAATTAGAGTTTTGTTCAAAGGCGATTTCCTCAATATGATTGAGAGCCAGTGGACAAAGTACTAGCCAAAGGGGTGGTGTAGTGGAAGAGGAACTGCCCAAAGTACATGGAAGAAAAGGGAATTATGAATTCCAATTTAAGATATCCTTGTTATAAAAGGCCAATGTGTCTATCTCATCATCATAGGCATTTGATACTAGATGAGGATCTCACATTTATAGAAATGTGTAGATCTCAAGAGACGTAGACAATTGGAAGAGATACACCTACACGTGGGGCAATGCAAGGGTTGCTGAATTAGCCGTAGGAAATTATCTCCACCTTTGTAAATATTCATGAATTAGACAAGTACTATTTGTCCCTTCTATGAGTAGAAACATTATCACAATTTCTTGTTTGGACAAGAAAGGATTTTTCTACTAAAATAATGGACAAATGTTGTTCAATTTATTTTGATAAAATGCATTATTGTAATGTTAATTTGTCTAATAGATTGTAAATTCTTAATCATGATAATTTCATTTATAACATTAAAGATATAAACTTTGGCATTGTGGTTTAGGTCACGTGAATGAGAACACATTTCTAGACTCCATATGGATGGATTTTTGGACTCATTTGATTATGAATCATGTGAGAGATGTGAGACTCATTTATTGGGCAAAGATATGATCTTTTGGACTCATACATACTGATGTACGTAAACCACTAAGCACAAGTGCGAGAGATGGTTTTGGTACTTCATCATGTTTATTTTTCAGTAAATATGGATTTGGGTCTTATGAAGAACAAATTTGAATTCTTTGAAAGGTTCAAAGGAATTCAGGAATGAAGTAGAAAACTAGCTTGACAAGAGTATCAAGACTCTACGATTAGATCGTGAATGAGAATGCTTGAGTCAAGAGTTTGACAAGCATCTAAAGGAGTGTTGGATATGATACAAACTCACTCCACCTAGAACACCATTATGGAATGGCATGTCTAAATGGAGAAATTGGATCTCGTTGGACGCGGGCCGGTTATGATGTGTCAAACAGGACTTCTAATTTACTTTTGGGGCTATGCTCTACTTATAGCAATTTCGCCCTTAAACTTGTTCCATCAAACTTAGTTATGAATACATCATATGTGATATGGACTAGGAGGTTTCCTACTATTTCATAAATATTTGGGATTGTGGAGTTTATGTAAAGCGTTTACAGATAAACTTGGACCCAATTCGGATAAATGTATTTTGTAGAAAATTCGAAAGAATATTATTTCTAAAATCCAATCGAGGACAAAGTGTTTGTTGCTCAAACTGCTGTGTTTCTAAAATAGAGAATTGTCTCTAAAAGAAACAGTGGGAGGATAATAGTACTTGAAGGAGTTCAAGAACCACGACAAAACATTCATCCTTTGATGGAACATGAGTAGGATCACAAGGCGTTGTGGAGCAACCTACTCAAGTAGCACAAGATCCTCGTAGGTTAGGTAGGATATGTCAAAGAGCTATGAAAATATGGATTTCTCATAACCCTGTGATATATTGCTCATGGAGATGAGCCTACAACCTATGAGAAGGCCACGAGTGAGCCAGACTCTCAAGAATGGCTTTAGGCCATGAGATCTGAATGGAATCCATGTATTTCAACAAAGTATGGACTTTGTTGGAACCACCTAAAGGGTATGACCCATAGGGTGCAAGTGGGTTTTTAAGGAAAACTAACATGGATGGTAATAGGATTACTTTTAAGGAACAATTGGTGGCTAAAGGTTTCCTGTGAGTTCATAGTATAGACTATGACGAAATTTTTCTCCAGTTGCGATGCTTGAATCCATTCGCTTCTTTCTTGTAGGAATCTATCTATTGATAGAATCAAGATTCTTGGAGTTGTAATCTTTGATTCAATGATGCAATCAAATGGTTTGATTCCATCAAGAATTAAGATGAAGCTTGTGTTTATAAGAAGGTTAGTGGGAGCACAGTTTTTATTTGTGGTCTTGTATGTGGTTGACATACTGTTCATTGGGAATGATATCCCTACTCTGCAATCTGGTAAAGATTGTCTAGGTAATCGATTTTCAATTAAATGACTTAGGCGAAGCAACTTATAAAATCTATGGAGATAGATCAATAATGTTTGTACGGCTTAATTCAAAGTGCATATAATGACAAAGGTGTTGAAACGGTTCAACATGAAAGAATATGGATTCTTACCTATGTCATATGAGTTAGTCTTTGGAAGACTAATTTTCTTCCCAATTAGATTATGAGGGACCGTAAGAATAAGATTCATAGGATACGCCATGTTATGTGCTAGGGCCAGACATGTCATTTAAGAATGACATAAAGATACCAGTTATATCCATATGAACGTCATTGGATATTGATCAAGAAAATCCTTGTGTGCTTAAGAAGAACTAAGGATGAATTCTTGATACATGGAAGGGTTCACTGTAAGGAGTTACAATGATGCAAACTTCCAATCCAACAAGGATGATTCCAGATATAGACAAAGTTTTGTGTTTTGCCTTAGTTGTGGGACTGTGAGCTGGAAAGGTTCTAGACAAGATTCAGTTGCCGATTCTATAACAAAGGACTGAGTGTATTGTCGCATTAGATGCAAATACTCAGAATATTCGATCTCATTCGATTGTCGATAGAGGAGATGTGAATATTTTCGAAGTACCATTGAATGTCTCTCTTACCTTTTGCTCCGCGAAAGTGTGAGGGGCTCAATAGGTCAATAGGCATATGATGCACCAGATTGACTCTAGTGCAAGTGGGAGACTGTTGGAATTGTGCCCTAGAGGCAATAAATTTATTGTGACATTTAGTGGACTTACTATTCATTATGTTATCGACATGGAGATATTATAACATGAATGAAGTCCTTAGAATATAAAGGTTATATTCTTGAATATCCCTAGTAAACTATATTGATTAACAGGACGATCAAGTATAGACTAATATGGGGTTGGATTGATATGGAGATATCACGATCCAACACATGGGTACGCATTAGGAGTAATGGCGTACTGGATTGACCCACCATGAGAAGGCTACATGGGAGTTATGTGAATGTCACAAGCGCTTCTCATAGTGTCAATGGTGTTGTGATCCTTTCACTTGAAGTCACTAGATATTCTAGTTGTGAATTATCATGTTTTGATATCGTCAAACGTTATACCGTAAATGGGTAACTATAAAGGCTTTAATCGGACATGATATGAAGCAAGCTGAGAGATCGTAGTGATGTATAGAGGATTTGTCCCTCTCACATGACGGGAGTAAATATCCATAGCCACTCGATGAGTGAGACTTAGAAAAATGCATGGCCATGCTCAAATAAGTCAATTTGGGATATTGATGTTATTTGTTTATCTAAGTCTACTCACAGATCGATAAACTATGGATTGGATATTCAAGTGTGACGCTCCATGTCTTGTGTCCAATCCGAATAGATGAGACAAAGGGATTATACAACATTGTAACATTGGTCACAGAGGTTAGTCAGATCTTTGACATTCCTATTACTTGGGAGCATTGATGTATTGCTAGATACCGGTAAATGTTTGTAATATTTATTATTTTCGCCAACGTAATTAGGAACCTACAGGGTCACACACAATAATAGATCAAGCTGGGATTATTGCTAATTAGTTGGACTAAATAGCAATAATGAATTAATTGGACTAAAGTGTAAAATGTGCTCATTAGTTGGAATAAAGAGTAATTGTGGGCTAGAATGTAACTAGTCCCACATTGGTGGATTTATGGGCAAAGATGAATTTCTCTAGCTATATAAATAGGATTTATGGGCTATGATAATTCATATTTAATAAGTCCCACATTGTTTAATTAATGGGCAAAGAGGAATTTCTCTAGCTATAAATAGGATTTATAGGCTAAGAAAATTCATGCATAATAATTCCTACACACCACAGTTTACTAGAGAGCTAGAGAGAAAAGAAGAAAAAGGATTTTTATTACCATGTAGGGTTCGGCCAAACCCTAGCCGGCCCACATGGGGCCGTCGGCCTGCTATGGTGCCGCCCCTCTCTTGTGCCCACGGCATGGCGATGCCGTGTCTCTTCCTTGCCGCGTAGATGGATGTGATCCAGCTCGTGCATGTATAAGTTCATCCTTCTTCTCAGATTGCTAGCACCATTGGAGAAGAAGCCCGGTTGAGGTCTATTCGTGTGGATACCGTAGAGACAAAGATACTATTCTTTGTACGTGATCGTCACCAGCCTGGTATGGCTGAGGTAACCTTTCTTCCTTTCATCATGTTATGATGCTTCACCTGTGATCCTTTGTGGGATTTGAGTAGGATAAATTTTTGTATTTCCGCTGCTTAACCTACGTCAAAACCCAACAGTGCAACATAAAATTCTTCTTGTAAATAACCATTCAAGAAAGCACATTTTATATCCATTTGAAAGAGTTTCATGTTCTTGTAGGATGCAAATGCAAGTAAAATTCTAATTGCCTATAACCTGGCAGCTAGAGCAAAGGTTTCTTCATAATCTATACCTTCTTCTTGGTTGTAACTTTGAGCAACTAACCTTGCTTTGTTTATGATTACATTGCCACTTTCATCCAACTTGTTTCTGAATACCCATCTGGTACCAATGACAGACTGGTTTGTTGGTGCAGGAACCAGGTTCCAAACCTTATTCCTCTCAAACTCATTGAGCTCACTTTGCATAGAAATAATCCAGTCTGCTTCTTGCAAAGCTTCCTTCACAATTTTTGGTTCTACAAGAGAAATAAAAGCATTAAAAACACATAAGTTCTTCAATTGTGATCTAGTCTGTGTACCAGTGGTTGGATCTGATATAATATTGTCAGTTGGATGAGATGACAGATATTTAAATATCTTCCTTGGAGACCATGGTTCAGGGTCACCATAGATCTTCTCTGGTCTTGAAGTAGTAGCTTTGTCACTTGAATCCTTCTGATCATATTTTTCAAGGCTTTGAGCTGTATTTTCAAGGCCTTGAGAACTGTTTTCAAGGTCTTGAAAATGTCTTCTATTTTCTTCTGAGCCTTTCTTGAATCCAAGTGGATTCTCAGTCTCTTCCTCTAATTCATGCTTGTTCAAATTCAAATATGCAAAACTTTCACTCAAAGAACCATGATATCTTTCATCAAAAATAACATGAATGCTCTCTTCAACCAGTTTGGTTCTTTTATTGTACACTCCATAAGCTTTGCTATTCAGAGAGTAACCAAAAAATATACCTTCATCACTTCTTGCATCGAACTTACCAAGATTGTCTTTGCCATTGTTATGGATAAAAAAGTGCATCCAAAGGGTATGAAGTAAGAGATGTTTGGCTTCCTCCCTTTGAATAATTCATAGGGGGTCTTCTTTAGAATGGGTCTGATCAAGCACCTGTTCAAAATATAGTTTGCTCTATTCACAGCTTATGCCCAGTATTGTTTTCACAACTTGTTCTCTAGAAGCATTGTCATTGACATATCTTCCAGAGTCCTATTCTTTGTTTCAACAACACCATTTTGTTGAGGAGTTCTTGGAGAAGAAAAGTTATGAGAAATACCATGCTTATCACATAATAAATCAAACTCTAACTGATCAAATTCTCTACCATGATCACTTCTGATTGAAGCTACAGGTACGTTTTTCAAGTTTCGAAGTTCTCTGCAAAGCTTTGAAAATTCAGAGAGAGCTTTAGATTTTTCTTTGAGAAACATAACCCAAGTGTATCTAGAGAAATAATCTACAACAACTAGCATATACCTTTTACCTTTTGGGGTAGGAGTCCTCATAGGACCACAGAGATCCATATGAAGTAATTCAATAGGTCTAGTTGTACTTACAAACTTCTTTGTCTTGAAGGAGCTTATGGTCTGCTTTCCTTGTGCACAGGCTTTGCATAACTCATCTTCTTTGAACTTGGAGGATGGCAATCCTCTTACCAAGTCTTTGGAAATCAATTTGTTCAGAGTATGCAAACTGATATGACCAAGTTTCCTATGCCAAAGCTTTGAATCTTCTTTCAAGGCCTTGAGGCACGTCAAACTTTCACCTGCCCCTTTGTTAGTCTGAAATGTTTAAACATTGTTTGATCTAGAGGCTGTGAGAATGCAATCTCCTGATTTCTCATTTTTCACCACACAATTCTATTTATCAAAGATAAATTTGTTACCATTATCACAATGCTAAGATACACTAAGTAAATTAAACTTCAAACCTTCAACCAGATAAACATCAGAAATAGAGTTTTCAGAATTTGTACCAACTTTTCCAATACCAAGAATATTGCACTTTCCTTTATCACCAAGTGTTATTGAACCTTCTGATTGCTATTTTAATTCAGAGGATAGAGATCTCTTTCAACTCATATGTCTTGAGCAACCACTGTCCATGAACCACTTCTGTTCCTTGGTGACAACCTGCAAGCACCAATCACTGCTTACCCAGCTGTTAGACCAAGTGTGGAATATTGATTCATATTCAGGATCAAACATGTTAGGTGGTCTAACCCCTTTAGGAAACCTAATCTGCTTAACTTGTCCTTTAAGTTGGAAAGGAAAAGTGTTCCTCATTATGTGAGGGTCTCTTCTTCTAAAAGGACAAGTCATTTTAACATGACCAGTTTTACAGCAGTAATGACAAGTAGGATAGGTTTTGTTTCCATCTTTCACAAATCTGGTATTGTTTCTTCTTGGAATGTTGGATTGAATTCAATACCAGCTTTGTGAACAGACTGTGAACTTCCTCCAAGAATCAAGTTCAACTTCTGTTCTGATCCAGCAAGCTTGATTTTGACTAGTTCAGATTCTTGAAGTTTCTCAGTAAGAGTAGTCTTTTGTCTTTCTAAGTCATCAACATGATGTCTCAGATTAACAAGGCTATCATTCATAGAGGAGTTTTCAGTGACTACATCCTTGAATTGTGTTTTCAAGGCTTTGAAACTGATTTTCAAGGCCTTGAAATCACTGTCAGTTTTCTTCTGAGAGATTTCAAGATTCTGATTTAGGCAAACAAGTTGTAAATTTTGTTTTGCTTGCTCATGTACTTTCTCTTTCAAAAGCCTGATTTCTTTCAGATAATCTTCCTCATTTAAAAGCATAGTTTTTGAGCTATTCTGAAAGAGCTTCTTTTGGATTTGAAATTAAACAGTTAACCATTACCTCAATGTTCTTTTTATAACTATCATCATCTTGGCCATGAAGCAAAGATTGGCATGTTCTTCTTCAGATTCAGATTCACTGGAGCTGTCTGAATCACTCCATGAGGCTATCATATCTTTATTTCTTTTGTCATGATCTTTCTTCTGAAATTTCTTGCTCTTTTTGTATGGAAAATCTCTTATCAAGTGTCCTGCATCACCACACTCAAAGCAGCTCATAATTTTTGACTTGCTTTGTGAAGGGGGCTTACCTTTGTAGTCCTTGCTGCTGGATGGTCTATGCCTTTCTCTGTTGAACTCTTTGTTTCCAGAGTTTCTCTTCATTTTGAGGATCCTTGTCAAGGCTTTGGGAATCAAGGAAATTGGATCTTCATCATCACCATCATCAGTTTCAAGGCTTTGTATTCTCTCATTCTCTTTGGCTTTGAGGGATAGATTTTTGACACCTTCTGGGAGTTCTCCATCAAATTCATTCATGGATATCTCATGTGTTAGGAGCTTCCCTTGGAGGTCATCAAGCTGTAAAGTTGAGAGATTCTTAGCTTCTTCAATAGATGTGGTTTTTGGTTCCCACTTTGCCTTTGGAAGACTTCTAAGTATCTTCCTCACCTTTTCCTCATTGGAAAAGTGTTTTCCCAGTGAGTCAAGGTTGTTGACAATATCAGTGAATCTCTTGAACATATCTCTGATGGATTCATCTGCATTCATTTTGAACAGTTCATACTGTATGAGATAAATGTTGATCTTGGTCTGTTTAACTTGGCTGGTTCCTTCAAAGGTAACCACGAGTTTATCCCAGATTTCTTTAGGAGTTGTGCATCCAGAGATCCTGTTGAATTCATCTGTACTCAAAGCACAATACAAAATTTTAATAGCCTTGTAATTCTTAGAAACTTGCTCTAATTCAGAAGAGGAGAGTGAGTCTTCTGTTTTAGGATTTCTGATCCCATCTTTCTCTATATAGAAAGTATGAGGTCCATTTTGAATAATGGTCCAAAGCTCTAGATCCTGATCAATGATAAACATTTTCATGAGAGCTTTCCAGGGAGCAAAGTTTTCTCAACAGAATAGAGGAGGTCTGTTAGCAGCTCTTCCTTGTGAGAAGCCACCATCACCTGCAATACTCATGATCACCAGATGGTTAAATCTTATACAGTGATACAAGCTCTGATACCAATTGAAAGTGTGAGTATGCAAATGTATAAGCAACTAAGATACTCTAGAAAGGGGGGGGGGTGAATAGAGTATGCCAACTTTTTGCAAAACTAGCTAACTAGTAGAACAACTAGTGTAGATAATAGAGTTCAAGGCCTTGAACACAGATTCAAGCCTTTGAAATGTAGCAGAAAGTTTTAGAACAAGTAAGCCTTTTTCAAGGCCTTGAAAACAAGTTCAAACCCTTGAAAAATAAACAGTTTTTATATGCTGCAAAAGCTTTGAAAGTAGATGAACTGAAAATGCACAAGACAAGTGATTTATAGAGTTAAGTCCACTTGGACCGACGTCTCTACCTCAGGGATTAGATCCCTACAGGATTTTCAACTCAATTCTTATTAATCAAAAGCTAAGCCCTAGAACTCAAGCACAGAGAGTTCCCTTAATCTGTTACAGCTTGTGGTTTTCCCTAACCTGTCTAGTACCTGCTCTAGCTAACTTGATTAACTAAGAATTCTCTATTGTTCACTTTGAACAATCATTGAGAATGAATGTAGAAATAATACAGAAATGAACTACCAATATAGCTCTATACAGAAGATCACTTAAGAGTAGAAAACTGCAGTGAAATGCAGTGAACTTCTGTGTATGGATTGGAAGAGATGAAGAAATTCTTTGATGCTTTTCAATCCAGAATTCTTTCTCTGTATTTGCCCGTTGAGAATTATGTTGTTGTTGCTTCGAATTTGATCTCTTTAAATAATTCAAACAACTCTGCAATTCTCTCCATATTTTCAGCAACAACCTTCCTACTTTGTAGGTAACATAGTTTGACTATGTTGAGATCTTCTCCAACGGTTGAATGATTGTAATCTTCTAGATATTGTTTTAATCCTTCATTTATCCATCATGAGAAGCTGTGAAACACATCTGATTGATCACAGGATCAAAGTTTTCATGTGTTTCCAAATCTGCAGCAATCCAGTTTAGGAAACAATCCTGCAAACTTAGAAACAATATTTCCTGCATTATCATGGTCAAACAGTTGATATAATACGATTCAAAACATTTTTAACAATTTGTCTTTCATCATCTAACAACAGATAATCAAACATATGCAAGAGAGATGATAAATTAGATCAGAGAGTTAATAGAAAAACTCCCCATGAGAATATGCTTTCAGGTTTAACAGTTTCAAGGATTTGAATCCAGTTTCAAGGCATTGAAAATAGCTAGCCTCTGAAGCTGATTCAAGGCTTTGAAAGCTGTTTCAAGGCCTTGAAATAGTCAAGCTCTTTCAAGCCTTGAACAACCTGAGCTTTCATTTCAGATTAAGTAAAAGTTCATATAATGACATGGTGTTGAAATGGTTTAAAAAACAAGAAAAAATGATTCTAACCTATTTCATTTGGAATTAGTCTTTCGAAGACTAATTGTCCTTCCAATTAGATTGAGAAAATAAATGCATAAATAAGATTAACAGGATACGCCGTGTTGTGTACTAGGGCCAGACATGTCATTTGAGCATGACATAAAGATACTAGTCATATCCATATGAGAATTATTTGATAAATGTCAAGAATATCCTTAAGTACTTGAGAAGAACTAAGAACGAGTTCTTGAAATATGCAGGAGAGGAAGAGTTCTGTGTGATGGGTTACACTGATGCAAGCTTCCAAAGAACCAAAGATCAATTCAAAGTTAAGTTTTTTTTTGCCTTAGTGGAGGGGCTGTGAGTTGGATAGGTTCCAGGCAAGATTCAGTTGCCGATTCTATCACAGAGGACTGATTGTATTGTTGCATAAGATGCACGTACTCAGAATAATCTATCTCACTCGATTTTCGATAGAGGAGATGTGACTATATGCAAAGTACATGTACATCTCTAAGCGAACCCCTTGCATAGCGAAGCATAAGGGCAACGCTAGATCAATAGGCATGTGATGAACCATATTGACTGTAGTGAAAATGGGAGACTCTTGTAATTGTTCCCTAGATGCAATCAATTTGTCATGACATTTATATGGACTTACTACTCATCGTGTTATCGGTATGGAGTTATGTTAACATGAAAGAAGTCCTGAGAATATAAATGTTATATTCTTAAATATCCCTTGTCCATTATATTTATTAATAGGATGATCACTATAGACTAGTACGTGGGTAGATTGATATGGAGATATCAAGTCTAACGCATGGGTATGCATTAGCAGTAACGGCATATTGGGTTGACTCACCACGAGAAGGCTACATAAAAATTATGTTAATGTCACACGTGCTTCTCCAATTGACAATGGTGTTGTAATCATTAGACTTGAACTCACTAGATACTCTAGTTGTGAAATATTATGTTTTGATATTATCAAACGTTGCACCGTAACTGGGTAACTATAAAGATAGTAATCGAACATGATAGGAAGCAAGTTGAGAGATGATAGTGATCCAGAGATCATATGTCCCTCCCACATAATGGGAGAAAATATCCACGTACACTCGAGGGGTAGTGCTTATGGCATGTCTGGAAAGACTCAGATAAATCAATATAGGATATTGATGTTATATGTACGGATAAGCCTATTCCCAGGATCGAGAAACTATGGACTAAATATACAAGTGCGTCACTTATGCCTCGTGTCCAATTCGGATATAGAGATAAAAAGATATATACAACACGGTAATTGGGTACATGGTTTGTGGGATCACTGAATATTTCTATTAGTTTTAGGTAGCATAGATGTGTTTCTAGGCACCGATTTCTATTTGTAATAGTTTCTACCAACTAAGTGGAAACCTACAGAGTCACACACCTTATGGATTAAACTAGATGTGGATATGAATTAGTTGAAATAATTAATTAAAAGGATCAAAATGCAACCACATGCAACGTTAGTTGGACTAAATTGTGATAACGCCCAAATAGGGGTTATCTTATAGCCTAAAAAGACGTGTATGGGTGCTGGAAAACCGCGTTTTAGCCAGAATTCACCCTCAGAAAGCCTCGGTTTTAGGAACGAGATGTTTATTAGCTCTTCCTAAATTTCTGCATGTTTCGTACTTTTGTTGAATATGATCGCGGGTTTGTTCATGTTGTTTATACAGGAACAGGTTCGGGAAGTACGTTGGGATGCGTGCCGAGACAGAACTGGGATCACCTCGGGAAACGTGCAAAAAAAATTCTCGGAGCAGGATTTGACCGGGACTGGTAAAAGGGAGAGTGGAACAGAAAACGGAAAGATTGGAGGAGAAACGGGCTGTGAAAAACCGACCGAGAAAGCAGAAAATCCCAAAACCGAGAATGACCGGGATACGCTCGGTAGACAATATCTTGAGCTTGACTTGGAATTTTGAAGTGAAACCAGGAGCAACAGAACGGAGACGTCAAGGTCTTTCCGAAAACAGGTCATAATGCTGAAACGGAGTCCGGCCGAAAAATCGACTCCCGTCAAGTGTGGGTCCCAGACAGGCCACGCCCGAGTAAGAGTCTCGGTTTACGGTGTCCGGAATCAGGAGCAACTATTTCATGTTCATGACGATTTCCGGGACAGTTTTGGCCTAGGGGTATTTCGGTCATTTTGGCACCGGGCCCGGGTTTCCGGAGTCAAGTTTAGATTTTGTCTCCCAAATTCAGTCAGCAGTTTTCCTATGGCCAGATTCAGTATTGGGCATAATTTGAAGCAGTTTTGACCCAGGGGTATTTTGGTAATTTTGACATGTTTCGGGTCAAAACACAGGCCGATGCAGAAAAGAGCAGTTTTCCTTGCTGTCTGCGTATTATACGCAGGATGCTGCGTATTATATGCAGACAGCAAGCTATAGGGAGGATTTTTGGCTGCGTATGATACGCAGCCAGGGAAAGAAAATACGCAGGAAAATGGAAAAATACGCAGCCCTGCGTATTATACGCAGCCAGGGAGGTGAAATACGCAGCCAGGGAGGAAAAAACGCAGAAACCAGCACATGTCAGGCTACTGTCTGCGTATTATACGCAGGATCCTGCGTATTTTACGCAGACAGCACAAAATTTGAGGCAGTTTCAGGCAGTGGCAGTTTCGTAAATAAAGGCAGTTTCCAGAAACGTCTCCAGCACTATATAAAGACTCGTCCAGACTCGTTTTAAACAACAATAACACAGACCCAAGGATAAATCGAAGCATCCCCGGAGAGCACGGAAACGCGAATCCAGATTCAAGACACCCGTTTGCTTCTTCTCTCTTATTCAAAAACTGTGTTATATACGTTATGAATTTCAGTAGCTAAACTTTTTACCTAGGTTCTCGGTGAACCTAGGGTTTCGTTTTCAGAGATTAGTATCAGCAGCTTTATTCCTTATTCTGTCTTTGAATTTTACTGTTCAAGCATGCTCGACTTGATCACCCAGAATTGCTACAGACCCGAGCCGGTAGGTGAAAACGTCTGGTTAGGGTTAGGAAGAGAAGACAGTTTAGAACCTTACCCCGATGGGCCGACTAGCGAAGGGGAGTTAGGACTAGCCTGAAATCGTTGAGACCAACTGTTAGAGAATCTGACCCGGGCCATTAGGACAGGTTAGAAACCCTAGCAGACTTAGAACGAGACTGCAGACTTAGGCAGCTTAACAGGAATCCGACAGCCTGTAGGATTGTGATAACGTGTAGGAAAAGAAAAGATACTGCACAATTGGTACGTGGCACGGATAACGAGACTGCTGTGTGTTTTCATATCAAATTAGAACGAAACTCAGAAGAGACCCTAGGGGATCCTGGATTCTAGTATCTCAAACCCTAGTTTTTCAACCTTAAGATTATTCAGAAAATTCTCACAAAAAGATTTACGTTTCAGTTATTTACTTTTAGTACTTAGTTCGTTATCAAACTCTAAAAATATTCCTCCTTTTTACACTCTGCAACTTAAAACTGATTACTAGAAAAACCTGGAAAGTCTCTGTGGGGTCGATAATCCGAGTTAAAAAAACTCTCTATATTACTTGATTCGTATACTTGCGAATAGCACGCTAAATTGCGCATCAAGTTTTTTGCGCCGTTTCCGGGGACGTTTTAGGGTTTATTTAGTAATCTGAATTAATTTTCAGAGTTTTTATTTTATTTTATTTTTTATTTTTATTTTTCTTTTATCTCACTGCTCTTGAGATCTCTACTTTTTCAGGATGAGCGACAATACCGAGAGAACGCCAGAGACACGTACTCCAGCTGAGATGGCTCGGTACATTGAAGATCTCATCGCAGCAGGCTTCGTTGCCCGGAACAACTAGAGGACGACAACAGGTCTGGAAAGACGCTGGTAGAAAATTTTGAGGTCCCGACGGGAGGATATGAGCCAGCTATTGTGGTGCCCGAGATCACCGCAGAGCACTTTGACCTGAAATCCTCCACTATCCAGACTGTTCAGACCCTCTGCCCATTCCGTGGCAAAACTGACGAAGATCCAAAACACTTCATCGGGAAGTTCGAGGACTACTGCAACAAAGTCCGGTATAAGGAAGTTGACGCAGAGGCACTTATGCTAATTCTTTTCCCATGCTGCCTATATGGAGTGGCCAAAGATTGGCTCGAATCCCGACCACCCAGGTCCATCACAACATGGGAGGGGTGTGTCACGGATTTTCAGACCAAATTTTACGCGGCCTCCCGGGTCATTCAATTACAAAGCGAGATTCTGTCATTCAAGCAGATGACGGGGGAGACGGTGGTAGACGCATGGGATAGACTGATGAGATTGGTGAAAAAGGGCCCGAACCACGGTTTCGGAGACCCCAAGATCCTGCAGGTATTCTACCATGCCCTAGACAGGGAGAGTGCTGACAGGATTGACAGAGAAGCCGGGGGAAACTTCCTGTACCATGTGGACAAAGACGGTGCCTATGAGCTGATGAAGCAGTTAGCCAAGCAGGACACTCGACTGTGTGATGATCGCAGAATCACGGCCCAAGCCGAGCCAGTAGAAGACGACCGGATAGATAATCTGGCCAAGATCGTGCAAGACTTGGTTAAGAAAGTCTACTCGAAAAAGAAGACTGTTGCGGTAGTAGACGGACCAGATTTGGACACAGCCATCGAGGGGCTCAGAAACGTACTGTTGCGGTAGTAGATGCCAATTACGTACAGCAGCAGTGGGATATGAGCCTGTACAGACCGGGTACGAGAGATCATCCCGGGTTCCGTTACGGAAACCCGAATTCCGCAATTTATGTACCGGGATTCCAGCACAAGCCACCGGCTCAGCAGGCCACACAAGTACCGCAGGATCAGCCAAGCCCATCTGCACAGCAGTACGATGCCCAGATGAAGAAAGTCGAGTCCATGTTTCAGACCATAGAGTCCCGGTTTGCACATATGGACGCCCTGACAGCCGAAGTGCAGACGACCAAAACGTCACTGCGCGCTTTGGAGGTACAAGTAGGGCAGTTAGCACAGCAGTTAACGGAGAGACAGCCAGGAAACTTTCCCTCGAACACAGTAAATAATCCACGTGCTCAGGTCAATGCCATCACCACTCGGAGTGGATTAGCACTACAGGATCCGCCGTATCCTAGCCACGCACGTGCAGAAAAATCGAAAGAAGTTGAACGCGACGTATTTGTCCAGGATAACAGCTCAGTCGACCGCCCCCGCCAAAGGGCTCGGTTGAGCAGGATGCAGAGCATAACGATAAGCATGCAGAAACGGTACCTGTCTCCAAGGAGGTGCCTTATCCTTTGAAGACAAGAAAGAGGGACGATAGCAAGGACTACGCCAGGTTTCTCAAGATTTTCAAGCAGCTGCAGATCAACGTACCCTTTAATGAGGCTTTGGCGAAGATGCCCACTTATGCCAAATTCCTAAAGGACATTCTGTATGGGACGAGGCGAATGAGCGATTTTGAGACTATAAACCTGACGGAGAAGTGAGAAACTGTTTGAAAAATGGGCTACCGAGGAAGAGGAAGGACCCTGGCAGTTTTGTCATCCCGGTGACCCTAGGTAATGCTTACACAGGAAAGGCTCTGTGTGACCTAGGGGCCAGTATCAATCTGATGCCGTTATCAATTTTCAAAACTTTGAAATTCGGTGAACCTAGGCCCACCAGAATCAAGTTGCAGATGGCGGACAGATCCGTGAAGCAGGCTTACGGAGTTATTGAAGACATTCTGGTGAAAGTCGGAGAATTGATTTTTCCGGCAGATTTTATAATTCTGGACATGGAGGCAGGAGACGTACCACTCATTTTGGGCAGACCGTTTCTGGCCGCTAGAGAAGCCATGATAAACTGAAAATGCGGAGAATTGACTATGCAGATTAATGAAGACAAGGTGAAGTTCAACGTTTTCAAAAATCTGCGACTACCGAATTATTACGAGCATGAAGACATCTTCGCAGTGGAGGTAGTCGAAGAAGGCTGGGAAAACGAGGAGATGGACGAACTATGGGAAGAGATTGACAGAGTGGACAGAGAGAACGAGGAGAGATTCCAGGAGGAGCAGGCCATGCAAGCTGAAAACCGGACCGGTTTACAGCTGGACGAAAAAGGTGGACAAAAATTGGCCCTGGTCCCGTCACTCAAAGAGCCACCGACCCGAGAGGTTAAACCGCTCCCGAGCCATCAATGTTCGGCACAGCCAAAGCAGTTTCAAGTAGGTCAGACAGTACTTCTCTGCGAGTCTCGGAAGCAGTTTTTCACGGGAAAATTGAGATCTCGGTGGTCAGGACCGTTTATCCTCAAAGAGCTACTTTCATGGGATGCGGTTGAATTGGAGAATTCGCATGACAGTACAACTTGCAGGGTGAGCGGAAACCGGGTCAAGCCATATTTGGGCCCGGAAGCAGACGTCAAGGTAAACCCTGGCAGTTTTGACATCCCTTGAGCAAACATGAGGTAACTGGGTCGGGCCGTCGACCGTAAATTACAAGCGCTGGTTGGAGGCAACCCAACGTAGTAAGTTAGTTTAAATTATTTCAGTTTTATTTTCAGTTTTGAATTTTGACAGAGGTAAGATGAGTGGGTATTAACTTTGAATTGAGCATGTTCAGATACAGCAGAGCAGAAAACGAGAAGAAAACAGAGCATGAATACGGTAGAGAGAAAAAAAAATTCTATGTTCAGGCTGCGGTGTGTATATTTTACGCACACCGCAGCCCAGTTTGCCAAAATTTTGAAAAAAAAAATAATAATTTTTTTTTGTTGCTGTCTGCGTATTTTACGCAGGTTCTGCGTATTATACGCAGCCAGCAGTAAAAATCCTGAATTAAAAAAAAAACAAATTAAACTTATTTTTGCCACTGTCTGCGTATTATACGCAGGATCCTGCATATTTTACGCAGCAGGCAGCAAATTTCAGAAATTATTTTGAAAAAAAAATAAAAATCTGAAATTTTGCCACTGTCCGCGTATTTTACGCAGAACCTGCGTATTATACGTAGCCAGCAGTAAAATTTCAGAATTTAAAAACAATAATAATAATAAATTTATTTTTTTTACCTGCTGTCTGCGTATTTTACACAGAACCTGCGTATTATACGCAACCAGCGGGCAAAGTTGCAATTTTTGTTCGTTTTTTGATCACTACCAGTGGCCGTGTGTGCGTAAAATACGCACAGTATGTGTATTATACGCACAAAACTTCAGTTTTTCTAAAATTTTAAACGAAGGGCATTTTTGTAATTTTGGCAACAGTAGGGATTTTAAGCCGACGGGTTGGAGCCATTTTTGGCCTCTTTTCTCTCTCTACCACCATACACAGATCCATGGAGTTTGAAGCAAATTTAGAAAATTTCGTAGAAGGAAAGGCAGATTTCCGAAAACTTGAAGAATCGACCCCGGTGTGTTCTCGCACACTCGACCGCCACAGGGACTCGTACGAGTTGGGGATTTTTCAGGAACGATTTTTCTGCAGAACGTTGCAATCGACCACGGTGTACGACGTATACTCGACCATATGGGAGCACATTGTCACACACAATGGTGCTCGGGGATTGCACATTTGAAGAGCGCATACAGAGCCCGGAAGGTTGACAACTCCCGTCGAGAAATTTTTCGGCGACCGGTCAACGGTCCTTCTCTGCCGGAATTTGCATAAAATTTTGCACCTGTAAGAACTGACTCCGGGTGCACATGTTCAATTTTTGTCTCTCGCTTTATTTTTCTGCGTATGCTTCCAGTTGTTCCCATTAGATGAGGCAAGCCAGCTCATCCAATCCAGATTTTATGTCTGATGACTAGTACCATGAGGGCATGGCACCAACCAGTGTGGGGGTGGTGGCGTCGTAACTGCACTAATTTTTATAAAAAAAATAAAAAAAATTAAAAAAAAAATGAAAATTTGAGACTGGGCGAAGGATTTAGCTTAAAACTGAAGAGAGCTTAATGATAAAAAATTTCCCGAAGTGGACGAACTTAGGTGAGGAAGAGCTGCGGGAATCTGTCTAGGGGAGTTAATAGAGCCAATGCACTCCAGAAAACGCAAGTAGCTGTCTCCCGGAGCCATGTATCCCACTAGCTGCCAGACCACCGTCACCAAGTAGTCGTCAACCCGCCATCACGGTCACCACATCATTTGGTGGAGTGATAGGCCATAGGGGACCTCATGTCATGTCCCGCGCATTAGGTCCACTAGTGATCCCCTTTGATCCATTAACCCTTTTCTTGGTAACCGTTTGACCTAGGAAGCCGTTTTTGACACTCGCATCATTGTTAGTATTTTGACCTTTCCTACGCGTCATGGCACGAGGGAGCTGAGTCGAGGGGGATTTTCTGGGGTAGAGCAGATTTTTCATATTTGATAGTGGATGAGCTTCATTTTTATATTTGAGGGTGTGTAAGGGTGAGATAGTGACGGCAGCACACTTCGGTGTGGCGGTGACTCACGAAATTACACCGTGAGCACAGGAGGAGAGCCGTAGCGCGGAAATTTTCCGTGTGACATGGGGGACTCGGGTTGACAGGGTTGATTGGAGAACGCGTTGTGCCATTTAGACATCCTTGAAGAGAGGAGGATCGGTTGGAATAGCGCGATTATTTTACAGATTGACTACATGGTTCGAAATTAGTGTGGGGGTGGTCATTTCAGATTTTATTTCAATATTTTTCTACCACCCCACGTTTTTGGTTTATCATACAATTGGCCTGGTTTATATTATTTTTGTTTATTGTGTTGCCCCCCACAAAAAGAAAAAAAGAAAAAAAAACGAAAAAAAAGAAAAAAATGAACAAAAAAAAAACGAAAAAAAATATCGAAGGAAGAAAATTCAGGGTGCTTGATTGATATTATTTCAAAATGCCAGGCCGGCAATTTTTATCACAGTTTCATATTCGTTCACAGTTGTGGCCGCGAGAACGACAGTTACACCGGGACTGGGGAAATTGAGTGTCTAGAATCTTAGGTGATTTGGGTCAGTTTCTATCATCTTGGTGAGGGAGTGTGAGATTGGGGTATGTGTGAGTGTGTTGTGACGTTTAGGACATCGCTTCTAAATGACATATCCTACCGTCCCAAAGCCCGCAGATTTACATTACACCCGGAGTAAAAGCACGGAAGGTGTGCGTTAGGGATACGTTCGGTTTGCATGCAAAAACGGAAGTAAGTGGTGTTCGTGCTTGTTCCTAACCTAGGCTGGCCGCGAGTTCTTCCGATCACTGCAGTTTCTGAAATCTAGGGGAATATGAATGTTTGATAATGTTCAGTTTGATTTGAAGAGATTGCCAAGTCTCACCAAATATATACATTGTTTTTATCATAGTAATACTGTTTTTTAAATAAGTGCAGTTACACCGCTCTGGATTGATTCGGGATAGTATGCATTGCTAGTATATAGCTAGAGTTTTCTCGGGACGTGCAAAGTTTAGTGTAGGGGTATTTGATAACGCCCAAATAGGGGTTATCTTATAGCCTGAAAAGACGTGTATGGGTGCTGGAAAACCGCGTTTTAGCCAGAATTCACCCTCAGAAAGCCTCGGTTTTAGGAACGAGATGTTTATTAGCTCTTCGTAAATTTCTGCATGTTTCGTACTTTTGTTGGATATGATCGCGGGTTTGTTCATGTTGTTTTTCAGGAACAGTTTCGGAAGTGCATAGGGATGCGTGCCGAGACAGAACCGGGATCACCTCGGGAAACGTGCAAAAATGCTCGGAGCAGGTTTTGACCGGGACTGGTAAAAGGGAGAGTGGAACAGAAAACGGAAAGACTGGTGGAGAAACGAGCTGTGAAAAACCGACCGAGAAAGCAGAAAATGCCAAAATCGAGAATGACCGGGATACGCTCAGTTGACAATATCTTGAGATTGACTTGGAATTTTGAAGTGAAACCAGGAGCTACAGAACGGAGACGTCAAGGGCTTTCCGAAAACAGGTCATAAAGCTGAAACGGAGTCCAGCCAAAAAATCGACTCCCGTCAAGTGTGGGTCCAAGACAGGCCACGCCCGAGTAAGAGTCTCGGTTTACGATGTCCGGAATCAGGAGCAACTATTTCATGTTCATGACGATTTCCGGGACAGTTTTGGCCCGGGTTTCCGGAGTCAAGTTCACATTTTGTCTCCCAAATTCAGTCAACAGTTTTCCTGTGGCCAGAGTCAGGATTGGGCATAATTTGATGCAGTTTTGACCCAAGGGTATTTTGGTAAATTTGTCAAGTTTCGGGTCAAAATGCAGGCCGATGCATAAAAGAGGAGTTTTCGTTGCTATCTGCGTATTATACACAGGATGCTGCGTATTATACGCAGACAGCAAGCTATAGGGAGGATTTTTGGCCAGTTTCTTACCCTGTCTGCGTATTATACGCAACATCCTGCGTAGTATACGCAGCTAGGGGAAGAAAATACGTAGGAAAATGGAAAAATACGCAGCCATGCGTATTATACGCAGCCAGGGAGGAAAATACGCAGAAATCAGCACATGTCAGGCTACTGTCTGCATATTATACGCAGGATCCTGCGTATTTTACGCAGACAGCACAAAATTTGAGGCGGTTTCGGGCAGTGGCAGTTTCGTAAATAAATGAAGTTTCCAGAAACGTCTCCATCACTATATAAAGACTCGTCCAAACTCGTTTTAAACAACAATAACACAGATCCAAGGAGAAATCGGAGCATCCCCGGAGAGCACAAAAAGAGGCTTCACCTCCTCTTCCCTCGTCGCCGGCCATCCTGCCGCAACAACACGCCGCCACCGTCGTCGAAGCTCTGCATCTCAACGGTCTGGACCTCCCTTCGTTCTAGAACTCGACCTCCCAACCAAAGCACTCCGGCGACCACCGTGCGCCGAAAGATGAACTTCGGCCCTCCCAATCGAACCTCGATCATAATCTAGGCTTGATTTCACCGTTACCGTCTTTATCAAACCACCCGTCGATTCACCCCGATGAATCAACGCTGCGAGCGATTGTCCACTGTCAATCGCCGCCACACTCCGGCGCCGCCACCTTCCCGAGCAGTGCGTCGACCATCAGCGGACCCACCATCGTCGTCCAAAGACGTCACCCACCAGCCACACCAAGTCACGGGAGCAGTTCCTCCAACAGTTAGGGTTTCCTCATTTGTGTCGAACTCCACTTTTGGACTGACCTCATTTTTTGGGCTCCTTTCTTCCCAATCGGCCTCCTGCATCTTTTAGCCCAACAACAGATATAAGGGAATCTCTTTTTGGGGCTAATTTTATCTTTGGACATAATGCATTAATTTGGCTCAAGGATTTACTTCGGCATAATTTTCTTTTTGGGCCTCATTCCTTTGGGCAGAAGATATTTGGGTATATTCCTCATTTTGGACCACGGCATGCGGCTTTTAGGGTCGTTCCCCGTCAATTCAATCCGGGAAAAAATATTTTTTTTCCGCATTCACCTTGAGGACAAGGTGATTGTCAACCGCAAGGCAGTTGATACGTGTAAGTCGTATCGCATCATTACTATTTAATTATTTATTTAGTAGTAATTATTAGTAGTTAATGTTTCTTTATTTATTTATGAATATTATTTAATTAGTTTGTAGGATCGGGCCGAGCCCGTTAGGTCAAATCGTCTAGTTAGGGTTGGCTCTTTTTCTATTTAAACGTTGTAATTTCATTATTTAAGAATCAATCAAAGAAGAAGAAAAAAAAAAGCGTGTGTGGGTTGAAAACCCTAGTGATCGTGTGTGTTTGTGTGCCCCGTAGATACTTTTTAGTATCAATTGGTGCTTTAATTGTTTCTCGCCATTCAACTGGTGAAAATCATGTCGGACTCAACCCCGATTACGATTATCGTTAATATTCCAAAATTTGCATGCCTCAAAGGAAGTGGGAGACAAATATCTCTCAGTGGGATACAATATTGATTGATTTCCACAGATGAACTTTGTTGGCTCCAAGACATAATTAGATACAAAGAGCAGCTTCGCCAAGAACAACCACCACCAACGCCGGAATAACCCCAACCAGAGCATGAATAGGAGCTTTAGAACTTGCAACCACAAGAAGACAAACAACAGCAGCAACTGCCGCTACAATAGCAGTAACTCTCGACCACAATCCACCGCCTGGGCGAGCTTCAATAGGCGGAAAACGAGGCCCCACATCCTCTGCCCTCGTCGCCGGCCAGTCCACCGCAACAACACGCCGCCGCCGTCGAAGCTCTGCATCTCAACGTTCTGGACCTCCCTTCTTTCCAAAACTCGACCGGCCAACCAAAGCACTCTGGCGACCATAGTGTGCTGAAAGATGAACTCCGGCCCTCAAAATTGAACCCCGATCAAAATCTAGGCGTGATTTCACCGTCGCCACCTTTTTCCAACTCCGGCCCTCCAAATTGAACACTTTTTAGGCTTCTTTCTTCCCAACATGGGCCTCCTACATCTTTTTCCCAACAACATATATAGGGCAATATTTTTTTGGGCCTAATGTTCTCTTTGGACATAATGCATTGATGGGGCTCAAGGATTTACTTCGGCCTAATTTTCCTTTTGGACCTCATTCCTTTGGGGTGAAGATATTTGGGTTTATTCCTCATTTTGGACTACGCCCTGTGGCTTTTAGGGTCGTTCGCCGTCAATTCGATCCGGGAAAAAAAAAATCTGCATTCACCTTGAGGACATGGTGATTGTCAACCGTGGGGGAGTTGATACTGGTCAGCCGTATCGCATCATTACTATTTAATTATTTATTTGTTTAGTAACTATTAGTAGTTAATGTTTCTTTTTATTTATGATTATTATTTATTTAATTTCTTTGTAGGATCGAGCCGAGCCCGTTAGGTCAAATCGTCTAGTTAGGGTTAGCTCTTTTTCTATTTAAGCGTTGTAATTTCATTATTTCAGAATCAATCAAAGAAGAAGAAAAACAAAAATGTGTGTGGGTTAAAAACCATAGTGTTCATGACTGTTTGTGTACCCAGTAGATATTTTTTGTATCACCGCCACTGTTTTATTTCTTCATATATCTGTTTGTGTGTCCTCGCCTAGTATCTAATGCAACAAAACCAAAGACAGACTATTTTTTTTGACAAAAAAAGACAGTCTCATTTTATGAAATGACACCACATTAACTTATGTAGTCATTAACTTACAAATTAGGCCCAAATCAGTGTTCCAGTGCTAAGTAAACATCATATTATATATGCAAAAGGGAATCTCGTGTATTCATATATGGTTTGGAAGTTCGGTCCACTCAATCTGTATTTCAACTTCTCCGGTAGGTACATTCCTTAGCCTAAGTACCATGTCTTGATACATCTTGTCTTCATGCCACACTATAGAGCTCTCTTCCGCCAAGCAATTTGTTCTACTGGGAATTACACTACCAATCTTTGTACCATCAGGGGCACCCTGCAAACACATCTTCAAGTGCTCTACGTAAGGTTTTATGTCTATTTCTGCGTCGCCCATTTTGTCATCGAGCGTGAATGTGTCTTTATCACGCACCGACTGTGTCAAAATAACAAGTCATTGAAGTACCCAACTATGATAAATATGTCAGATCGATGAGTTTAGTTCACTACCAAAGGAAAGTTATGAAAGTAATTTGGAGGAATTATTTCTTACAAGGATGATAGGTGTATTAAGATCTTTGACACAGATGGAACAACATTCGTTCCATTCTGGATTGCAATTGCTTTTCACCACAGCTGTCTTTACTTTCTGCACACAAAAAATTCAAAATGGAGATATGAGATGAGATGGTTAAGTAGACAAATTGGCGGCGATGAACGAAAAGAAAATATGACGCCCCGTGACCCCATGGGTCTTTTATGGGAATAACTAAAAGCAACCAACACGACATGGCTCAACATGTATACGCTAGGTTTGATGATTTTCCTCCTTCCTTCATTGAATCTTATGTGCCTACATAAGGATTCGTATTAAACAAATAAAATCTAATAAATGATAGATTTGAATTCATATTTTCAGCCGGGCACATAGAACATCGATTACAAATCTACCATCTAATGTGTCGGGAGTCATGATTGAACCTTCACCCATGCATGGTGCTGAAAAGGTCTTTTCCAGTAAGATATATAGCAACCATTTGAGACTCAGACTCATTTCTCTTTTCATTTTTCTTATCATCTTTCTACGACCGAATACATGTCCCTCAAAAAATTTCTACTCCCTTTTTTAGTTGTTATAATCTCAACTTTTTACATTATAGTTTAGTTGTTACGATCACAATTCTTTCCTTAATAAATAGTTAATGATTTGTAGGGTAGTGGAAAGTACGGACAAAGCAGTAAATTGCGCTTAAAAAGTGAATGATGATGCATTAATTACATATTATCTTAAAAAGTTTAGGATTAAAAAGAACCTAATATGCGGACTTAAGAAGTACTAGGTATAGAAATCCTTTTGTAAGACTGATTAATTATGTCCCCTCGAGCTTTATAGGTTGTCAGATGTCTATGTACAATATTTCACATAAAGGGTACCACAAGATTTGTTTTCAAAGTTCTTCTTAACGGTGATACCCAAAAGGATGTTCATTCACTAACTTAGAGATGTATGTTTTGTTTTACAAAAAAACTTATGAAGTGAGTGGTAAGTTTACAGAACTCGTGGTTATGCATAGAGTTTTTCCTAGAAGTGGGAATCGAGATTATTGGATTTCCTAGAAACAAGGTGGTAGGATGGCATAATCGTTCATTGTTTTAGTTACAAAAAAGGCTCACAACGTAATCAATTTTTGCAGAAATCTCTACCTATTTCAGGGAATTCCTAAAGAAATTAAAGTCGGATTTCAATAGAAGGAAAACCTCATTTCCACAAGTACTAATAATTGTGGTAGAACAAATGTAATTAGATGAATCAAGTCTCCCATCAACCTTACCTCCAAAAATATGTCTCCCCACCACCTGGCCAAGCAAATGGAAAGACCTAATTCAGCTCATAGCCAACATGGATATGATATCATAAAGGTAAGTCTATGAGGAATGAGCAGTTGCATGTTAAAATATTCACTAGACCTAATTCTTAGAAACAAAGTCGATATTTATGAAGGAAAAACAATGAACTGACACGACACATACGACATGATCTCAGTTGTGTCTCACATGAATGGCCAAATAGCCCTTCAGCATTCGTATGTATGGGTGGCTGAATAGCCCTCATATAATGCAATGGTGAAACTATAGAATACAACCTTGCACATGTTTTTTCTTGTCACATACTGAAATATGTTTTATACGATACAATTTTTCTGGTGGGACTACAATGACCATGTTAGCTAATGGGGCTTGATGTGGTCAAGTAAGTTGTAAAGTGTTTGTACTTTCTATGAAATTATAAAGTGATTAGGGGCTTTGTGGTCAAGGTGGGAGTAAGGGAATATGAATTACTTTCCTGATATTTGTTATATTGATGGGTATAAATACCCCTCTTGCACTCAATTAAAATCATTCAATATCTACATAAGTTTGATGGTGAAACTCAAAGCAACACAACATCAAAAGTTCTTGAAATCCCTCATCTATTTGGTCTCCTGTATCTTTCACTGGTACCAGTGTAACTACTGGAGAAACCAAAAATTTAGCCTTTTTCATAACCTCTTATAAGAAGTACATCCATAAGAGTAAACAATTTCCTCATTACCTTATTCAGTATCTTCCCAGTCCACATTCAAGTTGCTAGTTTTCTCTAAAGTAAGACCATTGTTTTACTTTCAGAGTCCAAGAGGTGACTAACATAAATCAAGTCTGTGTCCACTAGTGGAATTTATTTGCGAGGAGCTCTAGAACGTGGTCTGTTTTCTCACTCGACAAACATTCATCGAGAGCCTAAAGACTTGGTGCCTACGAGGGTCAATTCACAAATCAATTTCTCGCTTCTTTGAATTGGTCAGTTTTTTTTAGCTTTCTTTAATAATGTCTAGTTCAGGTAAGAAACTACAAGTTGAAGGGAAATACTTTTCCAATTCGGAAACTTCTTATTCGTCACATACTTTTTTCAAGACAAGGTTGAGTTTATGATTGATTGCGAAATTCCTACACGTCGTACCGAAAGTGTTTATTCTACAGTTGGGCGAACGTATGAAAAATACCATGAGGATACTAGAAAGGCTAAAGAAATCATGCTCACTTCTGTGGGAACTTAACATCGAAATTTATTTGAAGAGCCGGTGTTTGCTAAAAATATGTTAAAATCTAATTCTGATGCAGATGGTCCATCTACTGAAAGTCACATTCAGTTTTTGATTGAAAAAATCAATAGTTCTCAAACGTTTTATTATAACAATGTCATCGACCAATTTAACAAATCTTATATAATATATAAAAGAATGTAAGTTTCATTATGAACCCACACGTTGCCATTTGTCTTTTTACATGTATTAAAAGTATGACATTTCTCATCTTACATGTCTATTAACACAAATCAACCAATAAGAAATTGACACATGCGCACACATTGCTTTGTCATCATTATTTTTAACGTTACTTTTTATTTTTGTAACTCATGAGCAATATGATTCATTTCAATATTATAGGGATAGTCAATGTGTCATAAATGTTCATTCTTGTTTTTTTTGAGGTAATTTTACACTCGATAAGAAGTGTTACACAATTTCATCATAATAATATCTCAAGAATATTACTATAAATTATATAATAGTATAATAATAAGCTCAATAAATCATATATATATATATATATTAATTTTAGATGTAATCTTCTCATTGCAAATAAAGATGTTAGTCTTCAATAGATACTTCACTGATTAATATTATGGAAAAAATATATTTTTTACATTTAGAAGATATTATATCATCATCATCTTTAATCATATGAATGATAATCCCATATTCAAACTAAAAGCATCCACATAAACATCTTTTGTAGAACCATAGACATATGTCACATCTAATTGGTACTCTTATTAATTTAAATAAAAATACATGTAAATAAAACTACTAATTCTTTAAGAATACTACTATGATACACCAATTTCAGAATTTTTCATAAGAATGCAAAACATTCAGCAAGTAAGAAGATAATAAATACTTAATTAGTATTTTAATTATAGTGTTAATGTACACCTTTTTATGCGATATTATTATACACCTTTACTCTACATTATTAGTTACAAATGAATATATAATCTCTATCCATATAACGTTATTTAAGTATTATCAAAATATAAGGGGATGAGATGAATTCTTCCTTGCTACACCCCTTCAATAGATACTTATTAATTATAATTAACAGTAAGATACTCTAGTTTAAACTAATGATACTTTGTAACTTTGAAATGACTCCAGTTTGATTAGTCACAATCTTTTATTAGATCTAACTGAACAATGAATGTCCCTCTTGATTCATGACTTAATTTTTTTTCTTTTATTGTATACTCATATTTCTATAATATGAGTTTAATAGAATAAACCCAATGTTGTTTCATTATTTTCCACAAAGGAGAATATCATTTAGAAGCAACTACAAAAGAATAGAAGAACGCATTTAGAAACTTGACAATTACATGTTATCAATCTTTAAAGATCTCTTATAAAGGGAATAGTAGTTACTCCACATATTTTGTTCACGAGGGGGGGATTGTAATTTTTATGACATTTTAATACACTTGAGAAATATATTCAAGTTTTTGTTGAAATACATTTTCTAATTTAACAATTTTTATAGAGCAATAAAATTCTCTAACACGAGAAGTGATTTTCTAAAAAGACACAATTATAATTTTAAGACCACAAAGAGAAAAAATACAGTGCAGTTGTACCCCGCCAATTGTGCATGGATACATATAGTTAGAAGTTATTGCTAAAGAATTGATTGCTTCACGAAATTCAATTCCTGACAAAATACAAGTTTTTAAAATCTTTCATAGTCTCCCTAGTCCGTGGGTTCTAGTTCTCAGTACTCTGAATTATTCTTATCCACGAGTGCCTATGAAGGTGAAATAATGGTTAAAAAGAACCACTAAAAATCTTTTTTTCACCATAACTTTTACTTCCGATCCTCCAAAACCCAAAACCAAAAAGTTTCTCTCCAAAATTTAAAGGTAATGGCAATAATTAAAAGAAAACTAACAAAAATAAATGGTCTATATCAGGTGTTACAATTGTGGTAATGTTGATCACTACAGTACAACTATCGTAAAGATAATAATAACAACAATCCAAAATTTTGAGGTTCCTAAGATATTGTGAAATATCCCATTTTCCATTATAGGGTTAAAATAGTTTTTAGAGACTTTGAAGGGAGGTATTATGAGTAAAGGATCTTTTGAGGGAGAATTTTTTGTTTGCTCTAGAGAAATTGATGTGGATTTTCTCTAACCATACAACACAGGACACGTCAGGAAGAAAGAGAATGAGTGGCAGGCAAAAGAAAGTGGATTTCCTACATGTTTCTGACATGTCATGTGACGTATTGATTTGAGCACCACGTCATTGGAGCAAGAAATAATTACTCCTTTTTATGGAGCTATTGTGAAATTTGAGAAGTTGTAGAATATTTGGAGAAGTATCATAAAGTTAATTTGGACTAAATGGAATTAGTAAGTTAACATGGAATTGATTCTTTTTTAGAATCTTTTTCATAGTCTTATTCTTTTCCTTTTTCTTATCTATTTATTTTCTCTTCTCTTCTTTTTCTTCTCCTAACACGTGCCTTCTCTCTCACCCGTCTCTCTTTCTTGCTCTCTTGGACCCAACGCCGCCACCGACGCCGGACGTCGCCGCCGTCGTCGACCTACTATGCTCTATTGTTTGTTTTCTCTTTTGCTTTGGTGAGTTCTTTATCCTCTATTCTATTGATATCAATATCTCAATCTCTATTCTCTCTATTCTCTATGATGATCATGAATCAAGAGGTCTATAGCTAAGATTATGTTGTTGTGACGTTTGAGTTCTGTTACACTGTTGAGATCATTAATCCTACCTAGTTTTCAATATGTGAATCGAGACCCTAGTTTTATTTTTAATCTTAATACCTTAATTTTCAGATTCATGTTTTTATAATTATTATTCTTGGAGTTGTAGGATCATGATGCAGGAGAAAATTGGAGAATTAATCAGTTGCGTCCAGAAAAGCAGTTTCGGTCAAAGCGCAGAATCAGAGGCAGAATTAAAGGATGTGAGATTTGGGTCGAACCATACATAATTCTGATCAGAAACGACGTTCTAAAAACAACCCATGACTTATCACGGGCACCGCCCTCATTTGGCCAAAATCGACTGTTTAAGGGTCGAAATCACCTCTTTTCTATTTTTCAGAATATTTAAATCTTTAGTTAGGATGTTAATTTAAACCCGATTTGGATAAATCTTCTAGTTGAGTATTTTATTAGGTTAGGTTTATTATTTAGCATTAAATTTATGATTTTTACCATATTTTTGAATTATTAGACTTTTCAGCTATTTATACCCGGCTTGTGGGTAAATTTTGTGGACTTTGATTTATTGAATATTTCAGAACTCTATAGAGCTTCGTGCCCTAGTTATTTTCCCTTTTTCATTGTTGATTCCGTTGTGAACCCACGCTTGGTTGATTAACCCGGCGTCAGTTTGGTATCAGAGCAAGTTCGACTTGGGAGGAAGATCATCATCAACGATGGTTCGTGGATGTCCCGGTGGCTGCGGGCAGGTTCCGGCTGAGGAAGCCCCCCAACGGAGACGTAACGTCCAAGACGTTATGATGAGTAAAGATCTACAGAGGCAACAACGGGATCTGCATAGGCAGATTGCGGTGTTAACCCAACGCCTAGCATTGCGGGATTTGCAGCGACAAGTTGCGAAGCTAAACCGACGCTTGGCGGCGCAGAATTGCAAAGATCGCAAGGTCTTTGATCGTTACTCGCAGCCCGCTTTCGAGACCTACTACAATGGTGATTCCGGTGGTTGGAGCGAGCGTTATGGAGGAGCGAGTTTCAAGAATGATGTATCACATTATTCGGGTATGTCACACTCCGGTAATTATTTTCATTTTCTTGATGAAAAAGAAGAACCAATTGTTGACGATTCCAAGTATAATTCCTATGATGCAATTTTTGTTGGGAGTAGTTCATCTTCAAGTGAATGCGTTGTGGATTGGTCTAAACCTCCAATTTATGACGATTATGGAGACGAAGATGAAGTATTGATTGTGGAGGAATGCGAGGTCAATTCCGATGTCTCTGTTCAAATTGAGGTAATTTCAAATCCTTCACAAGTTATTAGTCCATAAAGTACTTTTGTTGAAGAAGAAGTTTCATATGAAGGCGATGAGGCGAAGATTGAATTAAAGTCGACATCCTTCATCTTTCCGATAAAGCCACCATCGTTCTATTGTGATCAACTCTTGGTGGACACTTTCATTCATGTGTCTAGATTGAACTCGAGGACGAGTTATTTTGAAGAGGGGGTGACTGATGCAGGAGAAAATTTGAGAATTAATCAGTCGCGTCCAGAAAAGCAGTTTCGGTCAAAGCGCAGAATCAGGGGCAGAATTGAAGGATGTGAGATTTGGGTCGAACCATACATAATTCTGATCAGAAACAACATTCTAGAAACAACTTGTGAAATTTCACGGGCACCGCCCTCATTTGGCCAAAATCGACTGTTTAAGGGTCGAAATCACCTCTTTTCTATTTTTTTGAATATTTATTTCTTTAATTAGGATGTTAATTTGAACCCGATTTGGGTAAATCTTCTAGTTAAGTATTTTATTAGGTTAGATTTATTATTTAGCATTAAATTTATGATTTTTACCATATTTTGAATTATTATACTTTTCAGCTATTTATACCCGGCTTGGGGGTAAATTTTGGGGACTTTGATTATTGAATATTTCAAAACTCTATAGAGCTTCGTGCCCTAGTTCTTTTCCCTTTTTCATTGTTGATTCCGCTATGAACCCACGCTTGGTTGATTAACCCGGCATCAGATCATGGGTTAATTATTGATGTTAATTATGTTCATAATTTATGGGCGAAACCCTAGTTATGAATGAGTTGTTTGATTAAGTGATTTGGGTGATTTGATGACTTTAGTATGTGGGTAATAACTTGTTTTGAAGTGGGTAACCGTTGTATATTGAATAGAATTTAAGAGAGGATGATTGAATAGATGTTTTGGATGTTAGTTTATGTGAAAATCCTGAGTTTTAGATTTAGCGAAGGAAAAATCTGTCGTTATAGCATAATGTTGGCTAGTAATGTTAAAGTGCGCATATCATTTGATGTGGGAATTGAATTTCGAATCTTTTTTTATGCTAGACTTATTTTTCAGACTGTTATGGATATAATGAGACTACTTTTGAGTCATGATCTATTTGGGAAGTTGGAGTATTAAATTAGTGAAGTTATATTTGGTTATCTGCATATTAGTTTATGCGATTTTGGAGAAAGTATTCGATTGTGTTTTGGAGCTTGGATTAGGTGGTGACCTATATACTTTGTATTCATATTAGTAAGACCAATATTATCTCAAGTAGGCATTGTTTACCTATATGTAGTTATGTGTTTTGATTTCGTGCATATTTATATATGTAGGAGACGTTTTCATTGACCAAGGATACGTGGAGTACTACTAGCGAGTGACTTTGCTTTGCTTGTAAATCAAGGTAAGTTGATACACCAAGCCTTGAGCTTTTATCTTCTTTCGTGTCTACACAATGTTTTATTAATACGTCTCAAAATGTGTTTCGTGATTATGTGCTTAAATCGGAAGATGGTTGTTTTATTTGAAGTATTATTTTTGAGAAATGACATGAAAAATGTAATAATACGCAATAACGTAAAGTATAAAGAGTTGTATAGAGATGGATGGCTTTACATATTTTAGCAGTTCACGGTTTTACATATTTATTTATTATTTATACTCGGTCGTTAGTGACCCCCGATTCGTTCTAGTACTCACCTCTCTCATCGATGGTGGTCTTAGGGGGTGTCGACACTTAAGGTCTAGGGTCGGTAAGATTGATGTGAGTTTACTCCTCTCCATGTATAAAGCACAACAAAGTAAAGATCAAGAGTTTGTTTGATTGAAGGAATGTTTCTTTTCTTGGAAAGATTATGAATTTTTTTGAAAAGGGTTGTTTGATATAGATAAAGGAAGAGAAAGAAGTGGATTGTGTCAAGAAGTTGTTTTATTTCAATTACTATTACTACTTCTGTTTGAAGCAATATGTGTTACTCTTATTCGTGTTTACATGCTTGGGTATATCTCACTCAGTATTTGTTGTAATTTTTAAAATGTGGTGTCTTGTGTTTTTTTTCACACCACAGGTTCAGGTTATGGAGGCATGATCTAGTGAGGGCCCTTCTCTGTCATTTATTTTGGTTTCGAATAATCATGAAATAATCATTAAACTAACAAACGTTCATTTAGTTCGTAATGTTTTATGCCGGTCTGTGGCAAGAGTTGTTAGATAGTTTACATCTAAGTATTTTCGTTATTTATGAATTTAGTAGTTGGTGGAATAATTGTCTTAACTGAAAATCTTGCACTGCGGGAGGAATTCTCGACTGCGGATTGACATCTCCGAGTTCCGAGGGGATGAAATTTGGGGTGTTACATATTATTTGTGTTATTTCCAAATCTCTTCTAGCAGATGCAGATGTTATTGCTTGGTGGTTGGACTCTTCATCGTCTCTCATGTTGCAAAGATGAGAAACCATTTTATTAAAATGAAAGAGGTCAAAGTAAAAGACTGTTGTGTGTACACGGGAAACAAAACATATATTGTGTGTGTTGGTATTATGAGAACCGAGTTACCTGGAGAAAGAAACATCGTTCTTACTGATGTCTTGTATGCGCCCATGCGTAATCTTATTTTTGTTCCTCGTTTGGATGAGAAGGGTTTTGAGGTGCGTTTTTGTTCAGGAAAAGTTTCAGTTAGAAAATCCGTTATAATTATACTATGGTGTAGTTTGGTTGTGAACTTGTATAGTTTGGATGTTTCCGCCAATAATAATGCTGCTCTAGTAAGTCGTTCTATTTTCTTTTATTCTTCTTATTCTACTAAGTGTATGCTTATTGATGATCCTTTTATTTA
This sequence comes from Linanthus parryae, assembly GCA_023055425.1. Lineage (NCBI taxonomy): Eukaryota > Viridiplantae > Streptophyta > Magnoliopsida > Ericales > Polemoniaceae > Linanthus > Linanthus parryae. The sequence continues at coordinate 23,568,343 of JALGPY010000011.1, read as the reverse complement.
GCATTTGATATTAGGACGTACTAATAAAAACAAAATGAAAATAACTATTAGCACGACTAATTCACATTATCAACATAGATTTTACTAGTTGTGGACCATGCATAGCTAGTAGATGACAAGACTCCCATCACCTAAAGGTAAAATTACTTATGAACCTTTATAAACGATTAAATGTTAAAACACATAGAGGCATGGAATATTTTGTTACTTTCTTGACAATTTCTCTTGCTGTATTTTTATATGACCCGTAAGAAATCATACTTTTTTTGAAAAATTTGAAGAATATAAAAAGAATGCAGAGAATTAGTAAGGGGGAAATATAAATATAATTACATCCGATCATAGTTGTGAGTAAATAATAAATTATTTTATGAGTTTTTAAGAGAACATGGAATTGCTCATCAATTTTATGTGTAATATACTCCACAACAAAATTAAGTATCCAGAAAGCGTTAATTGAAATTTACTTGATATGGTAAGATATATGTTGAGTCTTTCTTCTCTTAGTTCAAATTTTCATTGTGAAGTAATTCGTACTGCCAAATACTTACTTAATCTTGTTCCTTCGAATGTTTAAAACATGACATCGCTTGAATTTTGACTAGTAAAAACCAATTTTGTATCAATTGAAGTTTTTGGGATCCTCTGCACACGTTCTCATACCCTCGCATGCAAGATGTAAATAAGATAGTAAGACCATAAAATGTACTTTTATTGGGTATACGGCAAATTCAAAGGGTGTCATTTTGTTGTGCATTTTGGTAATGGATCTATAACTTTTATTGAAAATAAAGATGTGAGAATATTAGATATGAATACCTATACTAGGAACCCTAGCAAGCTAGTAAAGTTGTTTGACATGTTACAAGAAAACAACTTGCATAAAAGTGAATGAAATTATCCCTTTCATTGAAAGTTTTGTCTTCACCTGGTAATAGTTCATATGGCAGTCTTGGCCGAACTCAAAGAGTAATAAATCCTCTTTTCAAGCTCAAAGGTTATTGTACATTTTATATGTGATGGGAACTTGAAAGATCATTTAGCTATCGACGAGCGTTTTTCTTCTCGTGATTCTAATAAGTTGATTGTAGAAATAATAGCGGAGTTAGGTTCTATTATCAAGAATAAGTATGAGAATAAGTTGATCCTTGAAATAGGAAAGCTATTGGTTGTACATGGATTTTGACAAAATCGTATATGTCTGATGGCATATGCCACATCAGAAGATGTCCGAAAATTGCCATGATTTATTGTTTCTAATTTCTTCATAATCTTCATAATGAGATTTTATTTATGACATGTTTCCATCCACGTCATTTTATGTTCAACTTTTTATACAATTTTTTTGTTCTCCTAGACTTTTCCTACCTAAAAACGTGGTCTAGATTATGTGAAACATAGTCTCTCTCTCTCTTTCCCGTCTCTCTCACTCCATCTCGTCTCCGTTGTATCTCCTTCCGTCAGTAGTGGCGGCAATTTTCGGTCAGAGATGATTTCTTCCGTAGTACCACCGGATCACGTTCTCTACTCCCTTTTCTCCATCCCTCGCTACCTCCACTTATTCATCGTCATCACCGTCCCTCCCCGTTCAACCACTCCGCCCCTCCCCCTCCTTCTTTCCTAAATAGGGATCTCGAAAACCCCTGTCTCGAACTGAATCGCCGCTGCTATTTCTTCATTGGAGTCGATCTGATTCATAGCCTTACTTTGAAATCATGCCCTGAGACCCAATTCAAAACTCAGCCCCAACAATCAACAACACAATTCGATATTTAACTATGTCAATAGACAAGTTTGATTATTTCGTACCCGTTCGATCGTTTTGAGATTCATTCTCTCTTGTCCAATTTCACTCGCTCTTCGACTAAATTGAAGGTATGAACCTTCAAACTGATTGAAGTTTGTCTTGTTTGTTGGCTGCGGTAGTGGGTGGTTTGTTTTCTCAATCGTATAGCAGAGAGATGGTGGTGCTTGAAGTTCAATCGCCGGGAGATTTGGGAACATGTTGTGGCATTGGAGGGTGGGTCCTGGTCGGTGGTAGTTTTCTCAGACGGAGAACGAGAGGGTGGACGAACGATCTGGTTGGGGTTCAATTCTTTTGTCAAAGGTCTGGCCGGGTGGCCAGAATCTTGGTTAACTTGACCGGATTCTAGGTTTATTGGCGGTGATAGTGGCGGTGATGGTGAGGATTGTTAGGTTATTCTTAGTCTTCATAGATACAAGGGAATATACAATTTTACTCTTGTATAAAAGGACGTGAAAGCAAACTAACGGCTTATTCCATTAAGTGCTGGACGGAAAAAAATTCTCAGTTTCAAACAGACGATTTTTTTTGCAAATGGTGTATATTTTCAACAAGTTTTGAAACTGAGTACTGCAATGTGATAGTTTCACTATACTCAGGGTATGCGTTAAGTAATTAAGTGTTTTTTTTATTCAGAATTGTTTTAGATGGATGTAAAAAAGGGTATTCATCTAGAGTGAGTTAAATGAAAAAAAATTTATGCAGCAACTGAATGGTTTTTTATTTTTATTTTTTTAGAGAGAATTACATATTTGTCGTCTATTGGGTTTCAACCCACGACCTCATGCAGTGCCTTTTTAAATGCTCTACCACTTGAGCTAGCACAAATTTGTACAACTGGATGTTTATGCAGTTGAAGGCTCAGAAGGCAATATCGATAAATTTGAAAAATCTTTGTGTGGCCTAAAGCAGTCTTCAAAACAATGTTACTACACTTTCAAAGTTCCTTCATAAGTTTTGTTTTATAGGAAATGAGTATTATCATAGTGTTTACACTTGAAGTAGTGGGACTAATTTCATTTTTGTTGATGACATCTTGACTGTGGTAATAACACTTCTTGTATAATTAAAGTGAAAGAGTTTCTCAAATCTGATTAGTTTAAATATTTTGGAATTATTTTACTTTGTGGTTGAGAGATTTGTGAATTGCTGGGTCATGGAATGAGAATGATTGTAGCCCTTTTTGTGATTCTAACTCCTAAGTAATGAACTCCCTTTATCTCTAAAAAAAATGAAAGATCTTGATGAAGCATATTTTGTGACGGGGATCCAGATAATCGGAGGAAGAAAATCAAGAACAGTTTATTTATCTGAAGAGCAACATATTGACAAGATTATAAAAAAAAAGTTTCATATTTAAAGAGCACATTGACTCAATGAGACTTCGAGATTGATGGTCTCTCGGCCTAACTAGCCAAGTGGGAGATGTTAGACTCCGGTGGCCAAATACCCTCGAGCATGTGAATATGCGGGTGGCCAAATAGCCCTCATGTATGGTGGATTTATAGAATAAAATCTTCATCAGGTTTTAATTGTCACTTGGTGAATATGTTTTCTGTGGTCAATTTTTGTAGTAGGACTACATTTGATCATGTTGTCTATGTGCGACTTGTTGTGGGCAAATTAATTATTTAGTGGCTGCAGTTAATGGTATTATAGAGTGATTGGGGCCTTTGTGGTCAAAGTGCGAACAAGAGAATAGGAATTAGGTTACTGATATTGATGAGAATAGCAAGATACGTACCTTCATGCTAAAACCAGAAGGAACCAACCATCCCCTCGTACGTTTGTTCTCAAGTATCTTTGTTTTTTTGATGGATTCTCAAGTACTATCTTTCTGGTTAGTGACAAATCATAATGATTTATGCATAAGCCAATGGAATATTTTTGAAATTTGTTAGCCCTTATATCAGTTGATTATTAATCCATTCTTTCAAATTAATTTCATCAGGTGGTTACACAGTTTCAGACATCAAATCCATTATTACGTTGAACCAAAAAAATAAAATGAAATAAATTAAAACAACCATTGATAAGCCTTTATCTTAGTCATACCAAATCATTTGCCAATCAATTAAATCACCAATGCAACAATAACCATATACACAACATACAGAAGGAAAAAGACCTGGTTTCCTGCGGTGATGACAACGTAAGGATCACTGTTACCGGCAGCAACGTCGCGAACAACAAGATTGTTGCCTCTCTTCACTTTGATCTTCAGCAAACCAACCGGACTCTCCATTTTTCTTTTTGGTTCTCTCTCTCTCTCTCTCTCTCTCTCTCTCTCTCAATTATCAAATCCAAATATATGTTGGGCTTTTTATGGGCCGTTATGGAGAGAGAAAACTAGTAAACTACTGCTCATTAGAACCACAAAGAAAGCCACACAATGATAAGGTGTTGTTAGATATTGCCAGGAATGAGACATACTCGGAAGGTTGAGTTGCGGAGGTCCATTCCTCTATCTGTGTCTCTTTGTGGACATAATATTTGAAAGAAAATTGGACATAATTTTCATGCCATGCTGTTGAGTACAGACCGAACCTCATTGAACAGAAAATTAACAAAATATTAGGAGGAACTAGGCGATACCCCGCGCTAAAGCGCGGGTCTATGCAATAAATTGAGTATACGTAATTAGAAACGCTACTCTACAATGTAGCAATGAGAACTAAATTTTAAATTTTAGTTCCAAAACACTAAACTCTGAATTTTAGATTGTAAATACAATTCAAAGTTCAAACAATTAAAGCTTAATTCAAAACACCTGAAGTGTCTTGTATTAAGTGCTTCTTTCCAAATGCATCCAATGTAGTATATAATTAATTTTTCTTGGGATATTGAAATTTAAACTACATAATTTAGATATTATTATATCTCTAATAAATACAACGTGGTACTTAATTATGTGTAAAATTATATCACCAAAATTGATATGTAGTTTTGTTTTTGGCTTAAGTTGTTGGAAGCTCACTTTTTATGATTGTACTCTAAACTTTTTCGGGATCAAACTTAAGGCAAACATAAAAATAATCACATTTTTCCACAATTTTGTAGCTTTAAAATTAAAGATATCATTTATGTGTTTCTTGGAATAACTTATACTTTATGTTTTGTAAAGTAGAGATAATATTTTCTGAAATAGCCGATTTGAAGTAGTGAAGTAGACTGTCTGTGATCGAAAGAGAGACAATCAAATTTAAAAAATAATCTCAACAATTGGCAAATTAGAAGACTTGATCATATTCTACGATTGTGAAATAACATATAATACCAAGGAAGATTCATCCACATTGATCATAATTAGAAGGAATTTAAATACTCTCACGGTCTATTTTTTAACTTTAGTAATATAAATTAACAAAACACAATATATTAGAACTCCATAAAGTATGTGGATCAACACCTGAAAATGTTAGATAGTAACTTACCTTATCGAATACGGTGAATGTCAATAGTCATTTTTCTTCCTATAGTCCAAAGCTAATAATTTAATCAATGTTGGTTTGACCTTTTTACAATTTTCTCCAATGGTAATGCATTCTTTAGCTTTAAAGAAACTGCAAGGCATGATTACAGTAAACTAACGTAAGAAATATAAATATTCGTTTGTTCGGTTGGGTAGCAAACTTATGTATCGTAAGCGAAAAATATTTATGCAATTTATTTTATTATTGTCGGCACAATTTTAGAAGGTTTTATTTCTTTATTTAATGTAGTTTGGCGCGTAAAATTTCAAATTTTAGCTATAACAAAAAATTTAAGAGAATTTATAAATATATATATATTGAATAAATAGATTTATGATCTCTTATTCCATCGACTTTCTAATTGAGCCATTACAATTATTTATGTGTAATATTATTATAACAAATGTAACTTTGAGGTTCAATATTAACATCGGAAATGATATTAAGGGAATTTAGTATGTCAGTTTTGAGAAATTTTTATATATTTTCATGGAGTATACGAACTGAAATAAGCTTTAAATTTTATAAATATCAGTTTTAGAAGGTTTTATTTCTTTATTTTATGTAATTTGGCGCGTAAAATTTCAAATTTTAATTATAACACAAATTAATTATAATTTATTTCAGATTTTTTGAATATATTGCTCTATGGTCTCTTAGTCCATCAACTTTGTAATTGAGCTATTAAAATTATTTCCATGTAATATTATTAAAATAAAAGTAACTTTGAGGTTCAAATTGACGTAGGAGATGTTATTAAAATATTTAGTATGTAGCTTTGAGCAATTTTTATATTTGCATGGAGTATAAGAATAGAAATAAGCAAAATTAACTTTGAGGTTCAACATTAACACCGAAAATGATATTGAAATATTTAGTATGTCAGCTTTGAGTAATTTTTATATATTTGCATGGAGTATACAAACTGAAATAAGCTTTAAATTTTCATAAATGTCAATTTAAGAGGGTTTTGTTTCTTTACTTTATGTAATTTGGAGCGTAAGATTTCAAATTTTATCTATAACAACAATTTACTGAGAATTTATATTAAAATTATCAAATAAGTAGCTCTATGATCTCTTATTCCACCGGCTTTCTAATTGAGCCATTAAAATTATTTTCGTGTAATATTTTTATAATAAAAGTAACTTTGAGGTGCAACATTAACATCGAAAATGATACTAAAATACTTAGTATGTCAGCTTTGAGCAATATTTATATTTGCATGGAGTATATGAGCTGAAATTAACTTAAAATTTTCATATATGTTGTGTTGTTAGTAAAATGAATCAATCATATAACTCAACAAAGATTTTACAAAATATAATCAAAAATTAATATTTTGAACCCAGTACTCTATATGTTTTTTTTCCAATGGTATCTATATTTAAATCTAGATGATAGAAATGTAAATGATTTTTACCATTCACTTTCCTTTATTAAAGAAATTGTATAAACATGAAGGATGGCTAGTAATTTATTTATTCTCTTCTAAAATATATCTTACCCTCAAACTATAAATATTTTTTAAGATACAATTATCTTAAATAATATATTGAGAATTATATGTATAAAATTTTGTAACTCCTATATCATTATAGGTGCAATTAGTGTGAAATTATAACTGAATCATTAAGGCATTGAGTGGTGGTGACTAATGGGCCACATAATACAACTTTTTTTAATTATTTGTATATGGAGGGTAATGATTGGCTAGGTATTCCATGTAGGCGACACATGTTCTCAAGAAAAGAGATTTCAAATGACAAATGGCGTAATAAAATTAAACCTCAGCACTTCTCTGATTTTATATATATATATATATAGATTATCATGTACGACAGTGTTATTTTTTATTTTTTTTTTTGAAAATGAAACTTCATAAACAACTAGGCATGAACGCCTTAACAATCCTCCCCAATTACAAATGTAGCCCAAGAAGGCTCAAAGGTTTCAGACACAATCTTGAGTACATATAAGTCTCTGTTTAGCAAATAGGTGAGCGCAACGGTTTCTATTGCGCGACACCCAATCAATTGTATAAACGACATCCGCTCCCAACAGATCAATGCACTCGTCCACCAACTCCACAGCTTCCGAAACATCTTCTTCTTCATAAAATCTTCCTCTACGTGATCTTCGGTTGATCCACAGCATCACCAAATTCGTGGCGTCTAATTCCAATGTTAGCGGTTTAAGATTAAGCTCTAGCGCGAGACGAATTCCTTCACGAAGAGCCCACGCTTCTGCAACTTTTGGGGAGCTTCCAAAAGGTAATTCAGAAGTCTTTTCCGGCAACAAAAGAGCCGAACTCGTCTCTAATAATCACCCCGCCGTCGATCTTTTGCTTCGGCCGTCCCACGTCTAATTTGTGTTAACTTTAAACCAGACCGGCGAAGGGCCCTTCCAACGAGAGTTCTTTAAATCACTCTCGACAACGCGACCACCCTTATAGGAAAGCCCTCCTGATGAACATCCAGCACTGGGATAGATTACTAAACACCACTGCCGGCTCCAAACTTTTCCCCTTGAAAACCTTTTTATTCCGAGGCCACCAAGTAATCCAAACTCCCCAAACAAGCAGTCTTCTATCTTTCTCTTGGAGCACATCGAAGGTGTCTTTGAACCAGATATGAAAATCGCCAATGATTCCTGTTAAGAAATCATCGCCGAAACATAAAGACCATGATTCTTTGGCTTTTTTTCTTCTCATAAAGAGATGGGATTCCGTCTCTGGCTCGGCGTCACACATCGGGCAGTAACTCCTCTTCTCACCAAATTGAATCGGGTAGGTAGGCTTTGATTCATAGCTTGCTGTTCGACGAAAAATAATCCCAAGTATAGGATATCGTCTCAAGTAATAAAATCCGGTAAGTCCGGAGTCGAATCCACAAGGAGAGGACGGTTATAAAATGACTTGTTAAACTAGAAAGAGAGTAGCAAACGACTAACTAAAGCAAATAACAAATTCTCAGTGGCTTTAGAGCTTGCCGAGCTATCAAATCCACCACTAGTGATGGAGCAAGTTTGAGAACTCAAGTAAGAAACAAAGGAAACGAATATTAACACTACTACGATTCAAAAGAGCTAGTCGATATGAAAGTGAAGTTGGGTCAATTGATTTCACTAGAGAACTTGTAATGAAGTTCAACACCCAAAACTTGTATCAAGTGAAGAAACATGGATTCTAAAGCAAAGATGAATGTTTAGTTCATGAATTCAAGAGCGAAACCCAAAATCGAGTTATGTCAAGCATCAAGGATATGTACTCATCCAAGTGAGTCCACATACAAGATCAAGCCACAATTCGGATTTGTCTTTCGACACGAATTCAATGAACTCGACATCCAGACTTTTGACAACTTGAAGAACAATTTAAAACTTCACAACAAGCCATCCAAATTCATCAAGTAACCCAACAATTTAACTAGCTAGACATTTATAGATTCAAGAGAGTGAGAGAAATGAACTTTCAATACTCAAACTTGAGTTCAACAATTTGTTCATCAATTCAACCTCACAATCTTGATTCAAATACACAAAACTAAGAACAAAAATAGCCAAAACACAAAGCTAAGCTATCAAAATTGTGAAACTACCAAACTAAGCTTCTAACGGTGAAACAACTACCCAAATCAAGCTGCTGCTGCTATGCTATAGTGAAGAACACAGCAGCAGCGGCACTGAACAGAGCATAACAGTGCAAAACCAAGCTAATCTGCCCAGAAACGATGAACAAATCCCACCTCCTCTCTCCCTCTCTTCCTCTTTCTCGGTTGTTGATCCTTAGAGAGCTCAAGACCAACCCAGAAGGGGCGAAATCGGAGAGAGAGAGGAGAAAATAGAGCACTGTGTGGTAAACCGTCGGTGTCTGAGAGAGCCCAAAATTCCTTCCAACTTGACTTATATAGATGTTTCAGTTGGGTTTCGTAGCCTCCAAGGGTTAATCTCTATCGTTGAATTTATCTCACACCTTCTCCTTCATTGATCTTTAGTACCTTCACGAACCCTAGGCGAATTGGGCGTTTCTTCTAGAACTCTCCTTGAGAGGAACTGAGATGTGGGTTATGTAGAGGATGTGCTAGGGAGCAAATTGGTGTTGATTTGAAGCGATTTGGTGAAGGCTAGGGTCGGATTTGGACTGAGATAGGCATGGCGTCGAGCTTCAATGGCTGGCGTCTGGTTCTTGCGTGGGTTTACGTTCGGGGAGAGAGAAAGTAGTGAAAGACGCGTGAGGGGGGGGGGCTGTGGTTCATCCGAATTGCAATTGGCTGCCCCTAGTTCTCTCGAGACTTTAAAAGACCCCCGTCCTTCATAAAACTTTTCGGAAAGTGACAGTTAAAACCCCCATCTGTCAATAATCCTTCAAATAAGACATTAAAATGTTTGATATCTTGCACTTTTATCCCCGTTTCTGTTAAAATGACTTCAAGTATGCCCTCTGATGTAGCTTTGGCCTCTCGAATTAGTCCCTTGACTTCTTAAACTTTACTTTTTTGCCTCTATCTTCAAATATTCTTCCAATTAAGTCCTCCAAGCCCTTTCTTCATGTCTCTTGGCCCCTTCCAAAGCGTCTCAATTCATCATTCAAGCTCTCCCAATCAGCCTCTTGCGTTCTAAATCACGTCTTTGCCTGCAAAATAAGATAAAAACAACCAAAACTACAAAGACAAGCATAAGTCTAGAAAGAGAGATAAAATAGATAGATTACACATATTATCAAGTTATGAAGAGTTCATTAACATACTACAACAACCAATTTTATGTCGTTAACACACCGCCCAACTAGCCTTTTGCTCGTCCTCGGGCAAAGAGAGCGATGTAAGTAGTAAACTAGTGAAGAATCAATCATGAGAGACACACACTCAACTAGACAAGGCTTGACTTAATTCTAAACTAGACTCAAGTATTTACAAAAACGCACACACACATTATCTATCCTAAGTGAGAACTCAAAGAAATAAAATACTAAGAGTTACTAGCTAATTTTAATTTTTATTTGGTGGGGAAAAAGAAGAATGCACAAATGTCTCCTCAAATAAATTCTCAAAGTCCACAAAGATTGAGAATGAAACCTATGGACGTCTAAGCATATACTCATACAAATGTGGTTGGTATTTGGTAGAAGGTGACTCATGCGAACCACAAAACTTGTTAAATTAAGTCCAATTTGCGAGAAAGTATGCTTTCACAAACAATGATCCCATGAAACTAGACATTCTCATACTTATTCAAAAGCACCCATGTAGGATGGACTTCCAAAGCTTTGAACAAAAACGAGTTTTAGAATGAGGGATATGGTTGTGTGCTTGTATGATCTTTTTGTGGATTTTTGGGAGGTGGTGCAATTTATCATAATTTCATTTTTTTTTTTAGATTTATAGCATTAACATTTTTTTGTCACCTCCAATCTAAGGCTCTCCAAGACCCACAAAAAAAGAGAGGAATATACAAGCGAGTGGGCTTTTTAAGCTAAACCAAGGGAGCTATCTAGGTGGTGACGTAACATTATTCCCGGAAAACCCCTCTATTTCTTAGACATCGCATTGGGTGTCATTGGTAACCACCACTCCAATGGGCTACAAGTTTCCACCGCAAAAACGATTAGAATTAAATCCTTTTTGTAGAGTTCAAATAGCTTTAGAAATGCACCCTTTATCAAAAGTAGTAAGACGTCAAAGTTTATGTGATCAACTTAGCTTGAAGGACATAAACATGAAACGTAAATTTAGTGTGTCGCTTTGTGCGAACGCATGAAATCGCAGAATGTGGGATATGGGTGTAGATCTATTGAGTATAAGCAAAGAATTCGTTTTTTTTTAAATAAAAATAAAAAGAACATGGACTAAGAGATTTCATTATTTGAAAACATCTAGCTTCCTAAAATTCCCCCTTTTCACTTTTTCTCATTTTTCTTTTTCATTTTTATTTTAAAATAAGTGACTCAATTATAACTCTCTACGACTCAATAAATCTACCAAAGAAGAAAATAAAATCTAGACTCAAGATGAAATGTTAAAATAAATAAAACTACTAAAGAAAGAAGAAAAAAAAAATATGTGGTTTGACACGGGGAAAGAGTGATGCTTCTCATGAAAGGTTCACGCATTTTTTTTCAAAATTTTAATTTTTTTTTTAATTTTTATGATTTTTTTTTTTTAATTTTTTTTCTTTCATTTTTTGTATTTTTCATGTATATCACTAATGAAAGAAAAATCATGCTATAGACCATTTAATCCAAGTGATATTTCTACTTCCCACCCCCCAACTAAAATGTCACATTGTCCTCAATGTGTGAGAACAATGGAAGAGCATACAAATTTTAGCAAGAGTTAAAGGATAGAAGAGACCTCAATTTAGCTTTCTTGGCCACCAAGCACAAGTCCTCCTCCAAGAGCAACCTACAAAATGGTAATGGAAAGAGAAAAAAATGCAAGAAATAGAGATAAACTAATTTATTTATTTACAACTAGGGAGGTGGAGCAAAGAAATTATGCTATCCCCCCCCCCCCAATCTTGGAAATTTCTTTCCATGCCATGCCCCTACTTCATTCTTAGAAAAGTACTTCTCCCTCAAAAAGTTTGATTTATCAATTAGAATAGGTAGGAGAAGTAGGGGAAAGACACAAAAGATGAATAATAGATGCAAGCAAAATCTAACAGTAAAGCTAGAGCAAGTAGTTATGTCATGCATCATTTTAAGAAAAGGGTTTGAAATCCTCAAATGACATGAATCGTAGAATGGGTCTTCATAAGTTGCCAAATTTTTACTTGAAATCACATAGGGGCAACTTGTGAATCCTCAATCTCATCATTTTCATACATAGCACATGGATTTAGGGACGTGGCTTCACAAGTGGGAGCTAAAATAATTTGAGAACATGAAACCACATCCAAACCCTTAGGCACATCTTCCAAAATAAGCTCGCTTGACTCTTGGTCAAATTGTGCCAAGAATTCTCCTCCTCCGTCTCAAAATCGACGCCCCCTTCAATGAGGAGAGATGCGAGGGACTCACAATCATACAAAAAATTGTAATTAGTGAGTTCGCTTGACTCTTGGTCAAGTTGTGCTATGAATCTCTCCTCAATCTCTCGTGAAGAGGGTTCTCCTAGAGTGTCCTCTAAGTCATCACAAAAAAGGTAATGCTCATGATCATTGGAACTATGGTGAGTATTAGGCTCTTCATGAGCACTAGACAAGGCAACATTTCCTTCATGAATGGTAGCATCTAATTGGACTTCTAATTCATCACATGAGTGTTTCTAATTTTGTGAATCCTCCTCACATGTGTCACTATGTGAGTCATCCAAAATGACTTCACTCATGTCATGGGTTGAAGAGTCATCATCAAAAATATCAATCTCACTACCAATATCACTATCACAAGCTTCTTTAGAATGTGCAAATGAGAAATGAACACAATCACCTATCCTAGTATCAACAACTCCATCATCAAACACAACATCCAAAATTTGATCTTGAACAAGCTCGTGATGTGTGTGAATAGGAACTTGAGACTCGTGTGATGGTGAGTCTTGTGAAAAATGAAAACTATATGCAAGAGACTCATCATCTTGAGATTGCGAATTTAAGGATTCCACTTTGTTAACCAAGTGAGAAAATGATTCTACAAGTTCTCTTTGTGATTCCAAAAGTTCTTTTGTACCTTGAAACTATTTTTGCATTGTCTCCTCAAGAGAACTACTTATAGGCCTTTCTAGTTCCTCATTCACATAAGCTTCCCTCTCAAAATCATTCACTTCTAAACTTGACTTGCAATTCATTTCATTATATTCATAAGTGCAAGAAGCATAATAGTTTGAAAACATGTAAGTGTGTGAGGGTGGTGATTGTGCACAAGAAGCATGAGATGTGTAATCTAGTGTCTTACTATAATGCCAAGAATGATCATTCTTAGGAAAATAATCACCATTTTTAATAGCATGTTCACGTATGGAACGCATTGATTCCTTAGAATGATTTCAATGACTAGTAAATGCATAGTAGTAAGGAACGTTAGGCCTCTCACCAAGTCCAAAATATTCACGAGACATTTTTTTTTCAGGCAAGTAGATGAGAGATACTTGATGAATTTCACAAGCCCTCTTGAATCTCACAAGCTTAGCTAACCACAAACAACTAGAGAAAATGTCAAGAAAAATACTAAGAAAGTAAAGCAAATCAAATCAAAAGCCTAGCCTCTCCCCGGCAACGGCGCCAAAAGCTTGTTCGACGAAAAATAATTTCAAGTATAGGATATCGTCTCAAGTAATAAAATCCGGTAAATCCGGAGTCGAATCCACAAGGAGAGGAGGGTTTAGACAATGACTTGTTAAACTAGAAAGAGAGTAGCAAACGACTAACTAAAGCAAATAACAAATTCTCAATGGCTTTAGAGCTTGTCGAGCTATCAAATCCACCACTAGTGATGGAGCAAGTTTGAGAACTCAAGTAAGAAACAAAGGAAACAAATACTAACACTACTACAATTCAAAAGAGCTAGTCGATATGAAAGTGAATTTGGGTCAATTGATTTCGCTAGAGAACTTGTAAATGAAGTTCAACACCCAAAACATGTATCAGGTGAAGAAACATGGATTCTAAAGCACAGATGAATGTTTATTTCATGAATTCAAGAGCGAAACCCAAAATTGAGTTATGTCAAGCATCAAGGATATGTACTCATCCAAGTGAGTCCACATACAAGATCAAGCCACAATTCGGATTTGTCTTTCGACACGAATTCAATGAACTCGACATCCATACTTTTGACAACTTGAAGAACAATTTAAAACTTCACAACAAGCCATCCAACTTCATCAAGTAACCCAACAATTTAACTAGCAAGACATTTATAGATTCAAGAGAGTGAGAGAAATGAATTTTCAATACTCAAACTTGAGTTCAACAATTTGTTCATCAATTCAACCTCACAATCTTGATTCAAATACACAAAACTAAGAACAAAAATAGCCAAAACACAAAGCTAAGCTATCAAAATTGTGAAACTACCAAACTAAGCTTCTAACGGTGAAACAACTACCCAAATCAAGCTGCTGCTGCTATGCTATAGTGAAGAACACAGCAGCAGCGGCACTGAACAGAGCATAACAGTGCAAAACCAAGCTAATCTGCCCAGAAACGATGAACAAATCCCACCTCCTCTCTCCCTCTCTTCCTCTTTCTCGGTTGTTGATCCTTAGAGAGCTCAAGACCAACCCAGAAGGGGCGAAATCTGAGAGAGAGAGGAGAAAATAGAGCACTGTGTGGTAAACCGTCGGTGTCTGAGAGAGCCCAAAATTCCTTCCACATTGACTTATATAGATGTTTCAGTTGGGTTTCGTAGCCTCCAAGGGTTAATCTCTATCGTTGAATTTCTCTCACACCTTCTCCTTCATTGATCTTTAGTACCTTCACGAACCCTAGGCGAATTGGGCGTTTCTTCTAGAACTCTCCTTGAGAGGAACTGAGATGTGGGTTATGTAGAGGATGTGCTAGGGAGCAAATTGGTGTTGATTTGAAGCGATTTGGTGAAGGCTAGGGTCGGATTTGGACTGAGATAGGCATGGCGTCGAGCTTCAATGGCTGGTGTAGATACTGCTTTCTGACATGACAGATCTTGGCCACGTGGCAGCCATCCAGCACACCATATTGTGCTCCATACACACTGGATCACCAGCCGAGCTGATCCATGTGGGGGCTGCGAGACAGAGCCCTCGCATACCACTGCACGGGACTTGTAGGGACTTAGTGGTTTGGAGGCTAGAGTAAGCCCTGTCGCGTGCGAGCCAAGCCCGCACGCGACCTTTAGTAACTGCTTTGAGAGATTTATGGCACGAGCTCCATAAACCCGGTCAACCCGGTCAAACCCGGTCAACCTCGTAACGGTTCCGGTATTCGCGCACCACGTGCTCTAACGGTCCCTATATACTCGGACGGACGTGCCGTTATGGTTAAGCTAATTAAGCCGCCATTAATGGGCGCATTAACCACACTACAACGGTCACGTTCTCCAGTATATATAGATCGTCAACCTTTCCATACAAAGGAGAACACACTTCCATACGCGGAAGCTCTGCCAAACCTCTGTCTCTCTCTCAAACATTGCTATTGACTTACTCTCTCCCTACACACAACCCCACTCTTCCTGTGCGATCCTTGATCCACTACACACGGTGCACACGGAGGTCTCCCCGTCGGAATCTCTTGTGCACATTTTGGTGAACCCGACGTGAACTTACCAACAAAAGCAACCATGTCTCAGGAGGATGATGTCAGCAACCGATCGCCCTCCACCGAAACTCCCTCAGGAGACGAGACCCGCCGTACTCCAACGACTCCCGGCGAAGCACCGACGTTAGAGTCTTTGGACGCTACTGTCCAAAATCAGGCGAAAGCTCTCAAGTCTCAATCTGCGCAATTAGAACAAATCTTGGCCGTTCTGGGCACCCTTGCGCCGAATCCTCCACCAGCCACCGCTATCCCTCAGGGAGGAGGAACCCCTACCGCTCCAGGATTGGGAGTGTCAGCCACACCTCCCAACCCTCATCTGCAGACTCCACCGTCAGCTACGCAGCTGCCTTCGGTTCAGGGATCAACGGCACAGATGCTGCCTCCTGCTGCTCACGCTCCTCAGCCATCGGCTTTGGCGTCCAACCCAACTCTGTAGTACCCTTTGCCTCCCCCAACGATGATCTGGGGAAATGCGGGCAGTCAATATGCTCCCAATCCTCCGGCGGCGTATGTGTCGCCACCACCTACGGCAACCCCTCCGTCAACTACCGAGGGGAGCATTCCAGAATGCATGACGTCTTTGCAGAAACGCGTGGACACTATCCTGGCTCATCAGTCATTCGCGGATACCATTATCCCGAAGTTAGACAACGATCCACCCATTCCACGAGAGATCTATTTCATGCCTAACCCGGCGGGGTACAAGGCTCCTAAATGGGATAAGTTCGAGGATGTCAACGGAAACGCTCACGAGCATGTCATGTGTTTCATTGATGTCATGGGTCCGTACGGAGCCGATCCCAAGCTGCTGATGCGAGAGTTCCCAAAATCTCTTGGGAACGTAGCATACAAATGGTACCGAACATTGGAGGCCGGATCCGTGAAGACTTGGGACGACATGGTCCAGAAGTTCTATATCAAGTTCTTCCAGATGGAAGAAAAGGTGACGATGATCCATCTCTCGCGGATGTACCAGAAGCGCGAAGAGGACGGGATCACCTTCATCAAGAAATTCAGGGCGAAATCCTTGGAGTGAAAAGATCCAATGCCCGAAAGCCGTCTCGTAGAGATATGCCTGCAATGCATGCGAGATGAATACAAAGGTATGCTCATCAATCTGCAAACACCTACGTTTTCAAAGCAAATCGAATGCACGAAGAACATCGAGCCCATAGTCGAGAGACAGAAAAAGAAGAGCGCTCCAGAGCGACCTGCGAGCGGCACCACTTACAAGATCGGGAGGTTTAGCTACAAGCGGGGACGCGAAGCTGAGGTCAATACAGTTTCGCCCCAGAAACAAGCGAAGGTTGCGAACTTCGATGTACCGCCTCTGCCATGCTCGGTAGAGGAAGCAAGTGACCTCTGCAGACAGTGGCGCAAGGACGGCGTCCTGCCACCGCTCGAGAAAACACCCTCCAAGGAGATGGTGAGGGACCCTAAGTGGTGTGAGTACCACGGCAAGGTCATGCATCCCACCGCCGAGTGCAAGAAACTCAGGTTCGCGTTCGATCAGAAGATGAAGAACGGCGAGCTCATCGTCAGCGACCACCGGAAGGACGTGCGCAACAACCCGCTTCCCGCGCATGCGGAACCGGGCTCGAAGGGCAAAGAGGTCGCTATGATCTCGATTGTCGACTTGGAAGAAGTCGCAGAGGATGGCCTGCCCATCGTCGCCGAGGTCCATGAAGACGAAGACTATAGCATGGACACAGAGGATGAACGTGCCGACCGCATGAAAGGGTCGCATGGCTTCAACAAATTCTTCGATGAGATGAATTTCTCCGAGAAGTGCCGAACTGATATGACGAAAGCGATTTTGAGAATAGCAGAGGACTACGAGGAGGACCTTGTAGTCTCCAACGGGAAAGTCATCAGGGCATCCCGCTCTATGGAAAAGATTATGACCTTTTCTGCCAGCGACAAAAAGACGGATGCGAGTCACCAGAGACCTCTATACGTGACCGCCATCATCAATGACGTCGAGTTCAAACGAGCGTTCGTCGATGGAGGAGCAGCGGTCAACGTCGTTCCGCTCCACACACTGAGGCTAGCAGGGATCCCCGAACATAAGGTAGTCAGACGTCCATCTCCGCTGGTGGGATTCGGAAGTGACTCTAGAATGACAATCGGATGGATCCGCCTGGGCGTTCAGATTGGCAAAATCAAGTGCTCAGCAAAGTTCTATGTCATAGACGCGAACACCACATACCACATGATTGTAGGTCGAGCCTGGATTCATCGCTTCGACGCAGTCCCTTCGACGGCTCACCAGGTTATGAAAGCCATCTGGAACGACAGAATAGTCGAGATACCGGCTTCAACAAACCCGTTCAACTTGGACGAAGCACATCTCAGTGAGGCGGTGTGGTTCACTGAAATGGCAGATGAGCAAACACCCGGACCATTCAACCCTACTCCTTTGCCTCTCTGGGAGGACATCAAGGACCAATCGCCTGCAGGGGTAATGGTGACGAGGGAAGATGCCAAGGAAAAGCCGCCTACACGCGAAGAGGCGCCGCGTATCGCATATCATCGGAAGAACGTGTACACTCTGAAGAGGATTGCAAAGCATGACCCCGAGGGCAAGGAGATAGAGAGCTTCTACGCCAATGGGAAGAAATGCTACCGCATATGAAGGTGCGCGGGGATGTCCTCACGCGGGCATGGGGATATACCTGGGCAAATCAATCAAATCGAGCAAATTGCGCTGACAGAAGAGCCAACACAAGGCACTCCAGACGAGAAACTCAAAGAAGCGCCTGAATGCATGGAAGACAGGCCAAGACCGCAAAAGCAAGAGCTAAAGGAAGTGTTCCTCAGCCCGAACGAGGAAAAGAAAAGGCCAGTCTTCCTGAGCGCGGATCTCACAAGCGAAGAAGAACAAGGGCTGCTACAGCTCCTAACTGAATACAAGGATGTGTTCGCATGGGAGTATGATGAAATGCCAGGTCTGGATACAAGCATCACCATGCGCCGTTTAGACATCATCCCCGGGTCTAAACCGGTCAAGCAGAGCACGAGGAGCTTCAGGCCGGAGCTTAACGTCAAGATCAAGCAGGAGATTGTCAAACTCCTAGATGCCAAGTTCATAGAGCCGAATCATCATCCCACATGGCTGGCCAACATCGTGCCAGTGGTGAAGAAGAACGGACAGCTCCGCATCTGCGTGGACTTCCGAGATCTCAACCGCTTCTGCCCTAAGGACGATTTCCCACTGCCCAACATCGATTTGCTCATCGATTCAACAGCAGGCCATCGCATGTTCAGTTTCATGGACGGTTTCAGCGGGTACAATCAAATCAAGATGGATCCCGAAGATGCGCGGAAAACTGCATTCATCACTCCTGTAGGGGTATTCAACTACACGGTGATGCCGTTCGGCCTTAAGAACGCGGGCGCGACCTATCAGCGAGCCATGATGGCTCTATTTCACGACATGATGCACAAAGAGGTGGAATTCTACGTGGATGACCTGGTGGTTAAATCCAAGCACGAAGCAGACCACCTCGCAGACCTGCAAAAGGTGTTCAATAGATGCAGGAGCTTTCAATTGAAAATGAACCCCATGAAATGCGTATTTGGGGTAACCTCGGGGAAGTTCTTGGGATGCGTAGTCCATCGCCAAGGGATCGAGCCTGACCCTGCGAAAGTATCGGCCATAACTGGCATGACGCCGCCCCATAATCAGAGTGCATTGAAGACATTTTTAGGAAAGCTATCCTATCTGCGGAGATTCATCCCAGCAATTGCCGAAATCACATGCTGTTTCAGCACTCTTCTCAAGAAGGACGCCGCGTACAACTGGGCTCCGGAGCACGAAACCGCATTCGAAAAGCTGAAGGATTTACTCACGTCCTCAAAAGATAATGATCGTGCCTCAACTGGGATCACCGCTTCTGCTATACCTGACATCTACAAGGAGATCTATAGGAGCGCTCTTGGCTCAAGAGTATGAAGGCCAAGAGAGGACTATCTACTACATCTCCCGCATCGTGCAGCCTACTGAATCGAGGTACACAGACATCGAACGTCATTGCCTTGCCTTATTCTTTGTGATAGAAAAGTTGAAGCACTATTTTGCATCACACAAAGTAGTAGTGGTCACCAAGAGCGACCCCATAAGATACTTGCTAACTCACACTACTCCGGGAGGAAGACTGGCGAAATGGTACATGACCATTTCCCAATACGATATCACATGTGTGCGACCACGAGCGATCAAGTCGCAGGCGGTAGCAGATCTGTTGGCACAGTTCCCCGATAACAGCCATGAGCCCGTGATCGAAGAAGAGCTCGAAGGCCCTGAGATCTACGCAATCGACGTGCCCTATTGGACTCTCCACTTCGACGGTTCGTCAACCCGGAAAGGCGGAGGCATTGGGATAGTCTTGACAAAGCCAGATGGGGAAGTCATACAGATGTCCGCAAAACTCAACTTCGCAGTCACAAACAACGAAGCGGAATACGAGGCTCTCATTGTGGGGCTCCGTGCGGCGAAAGCTTTGGAAGTGAGCAACTTAACAGTCATGGGAGATTCCAAGCTGATTGTTAAGCAAGCCTCGGGCGAATATGGTTTGAAGGAGATCAACCTCCTGTCTTATCGCACCGTAGTACAGAAGCTGATGCAACAATTCTGCGATGTGAAGTACAAGCACAAGCCCCGAGCAGACAACAGGCACGCAGACGCCTTGGCAACTCTGGGATCTAAGGTCAGCATAGACAAGTGCCCCGCAAAGATTTCCATCGAAGTGCGAACATCGTCGGCATTGACAGAAGATGCGTGTGACGACGAACACATGGATGACGCAGACTGGCGAAAACCAATCTTGCAAGCTATTGCGAAGGGCACCAGCAACAAAAGCTGGGCACTCACAAAAGGATACTGCATCCACGACAACACCCTTTACTACAAGGGTCCTGGGGGAATACTCATGCGATGTGTCTCCGAGCAAGAGGGACAACAGCTGTTAGAAAAGATTCACCAACACGCTTGCGGAGAAAGCGAGGTGTCAATCTACAGAAAGGCTCAGAGATATGGCATTCATTGGCCAGACATGTCAACAGCTGTAGCCCTGATACAAGGAAGTGCAAAAGTTGCGCACTAATCAAAGATTCTCTACTAGTCGCCCTAATCGATGACGACACGGACTGGAGGAAGCCACTGTTCGATTTCCTCACCCAGGGCACCGTGCCCGAATCGAGAAAGGAAGCCGAAAAATTGAAAAGGAAAGCGTCTCGATATGTGGTACAGGAAAACCTACTTTGGCGAAGAGGTCACGAGGGCAACTTGCTGCGATGTCTAGACGACAGTGAAGCACAAGAAGTCATGGACCTTTCTCATCAGGTGGAACACCAAGGAGGTGCGAAATTATGCAGGCAGCTCCTCTCAATCGGGTACTTCTGGCCCACGATGGAGGTCGATTGCCGCACCAAAGTACGACGCTGCCAGGAATGTCAATTCAAAGGGAACCTAGTGCAAGCTCCTTCTGTGGATCTACATGCACTAGGGACGCCATGGCCATTTCACACATGGGCTTTGGACTTCATCGGTCCCATCCGACCGACGTCGCACGGGAACCATTTCATTCTCACCGCAACCGAGCTGTTCACCAAGTGGGTGGAAGCAATACCACTAAAGACGGCAAATGCGCTGGCTGTGGTCAACTTTATCCAGGAAAGCATCGTATGCAGGTTCGGAATCCCAAACACCATTCTTCCAGATAACGGTACTCCTTTTGTTAATCGCCAGGTAGCTGCGAAATTAGCGGAGTACAATATCAGGCAGATATGTTCTACCCCTTATTACCCAAAGGGAAACGGACAAGCCGAAGCGACTAACAAGACGCTGTTGAGAATATTGAGCAAGATGGTCGCAGATGACCACAAGAAGTGGGCCGACTCTCTAAGCATAGCTCTGTGGGCCTACAGAACTTCTCCAAGGACACCCACAGGGGCCTCGCCATTTCTACTATGTTATGGGGCCGAAGCTGTAGTACCTGCGGAGGTTAGAGTCAATTCGGCAAGGCTGGCCTTCCATGCACTCTATGAAAATCAACGCGATCATGACTTAGTCTTGCTGGAAGAAAAGCGAGAACAAGCCAAAAGGACCAACAAGCGGTACCAGGAAAGAATCGCTCACGCCTACAACAAGACAGTCCAGCGAAGAGATTTCGCAGTCGGAGACTTGGTCTTGCGCGCATCTGACCACTGTATGCGAGAAGCAAATCACCCAAAGTTCGCAGCTAATTGGGAAGGACCCTTCAAAGTCACAGAAGTCTTCGATAGTGGCTACTGCAGCATACGAAGGTTGCACGGCACAACCTCAACTCCGAGTTCAGTCAACATGCGCTGGATCAAGAAGTACTATCCCTGACTTCTCTCATTTCATACGTTCTATGATAACGTTGTTTAATGTCTCATGTGGCTACGATTTACGCAATC
The DNA here is from genome assembly GCA_023055425.1 of Linanthus parryae. Lineage (NCBI taxonomy): Eukaryota > Viridiplantae > Streptophyta > Magnoliopsida > Ericales > Polemoniaceae > Linanthus > Linanthus parryae. Next base: position 23,546,389 of record JALGPY010000011.1, on the reverse strand, counting down.
TCCTCTCCCATATGAGAGGATTGTAATCTCATCTCTCCCATATGAGAGTGTTGTAATAAAAGAATTCTCCCAAATGAGAAGTTCACATTTCTAGCTGTTTATGTTGCTCCATTCAGTTTGTTATTACTTTTAACAATGGTTTATTCGCCGCAATAGCAGCCAATGCAAATGCGATCTTAAGTGATCATCTAAGCCTATCTCTCACGATAGCAGCCAATGCAAATGCGATCTTAAGTGATCATCTAAGCCTATCTCTCACGATAGCAGCCAATGCAAATGCGATCTTAAGTGATCATCTAAGCCTATCTCTCACGATAGCAGCCAATGCAAATGCGATCTTAAGTGATCATCTAAGCCTATCTCTCACGATAGCAGCCAATGCAAATGCGACCTTAAGTGATCATCTAAGCCTATCTCTCACGATAGCAGCCAATGCAAATGCGATCTTAAGTGATCATCTAAGCCTATCTCTTACGATAGCAGCCAATGCAATGCGATCTTAAGTGATCATCTAAGCCTATCTCTCACGATAGCAGCCAATGCAAATGCGATCTTAATTGATCATAAAAGCCTATCTCTCGCGATAGCAGCCAATGCAAATGCGATCTTAATTGATCATAAAAGCCTATCTCTCGCGATAGCAGCCAATGCAAATGCGATCTTAATTGATCATAAAAGCCTATCTCTCGCGATAGCAGCCAATGCAAATGCGATCTTAATCGATCATAAAAGCCTATCTGTTACGATAGCAGGCTATACAAGTGCGATCTTAATCGATCATAGAAGCCTATCTGTTACGATAGCAGCCTATACAAGTACGATCTTAATTGATCCTAAAAGCCTATCTGTTATGATAGCAACCTATGCGATCATAATTGATCCTTTAAGCCTATCTCTTACGATAGTAGCCTATACAAATGCGATCTTAATCGATCATATAAGCCTATCTCTTACGATAGTAGCCTGTACAAATGCGATCTTAATTGATCATATAAGCCTATCTCTTACGATAGCGGCCTGTCTAAATGCGATCTTAATTGATCACCCAAGCCTATCTGCTACGATAGCAACTTATATGCAAAGTGATTTTAGTTAATTATCTAAGCCTATCTGTTACGATAGCAACTTATATGCAAAGCGATTTTATTTGATCGCCCAAGCCTATCTGTTACGATGGCAACGCATGCACAAAATGATCTTATTAGATCTTCTAAAAGTCTATCTGTTGCGATAGCAGTTTATGTGAGAAATGATCTCAATTGATTCTCTAATAAAGCCTATCTGCCATGATAGCAATTCGCACTACTTAACGATCTTAATTGATCTGCTAAAGACTATCTACTACGATAACAACATTGTGAAAATGATCTTAAATGATCCACAATGGCCAACCACAAGCCCATCTGCCGGGATGGCACAGCTGCGAAGATACGATCTCGAACGATCTAGTGAAACACCCGCGAATCAATATATCGCAGATGCGAAACAATTACATAGCACTATGCAAGGCGAAATATGCCGAAACGCATGCAAAATTGTATTTTGTTGTAAAGAGACAGCAGATAATACAAAAAGCTATTTATCATTACGAGTCAAATGATTTACAATTTATCTGTCTAGATAGCAGCTTACAAGCGAAGAACTCGAATCTAACTACGCAGCCAACATGGCTTACAATACATTCGAAAAGTAACTCGCAAGCATGAAGTTACACATCGCGAGAATCCCGACTGAAAAAGGATGAACCCACCGGTTTCAACACCGGCTATGCAACACGCAGATCTGCGGCCAAAGATCCGTAGCAAAAGGGATGCTGCCGCGAAGAGATCAGCTTGTCATTCGCTACATCCCTAGCCGCGAAACCTGGGAAACGATACGCTCAGGACCCTAAGGGGTGACAAAAGCCTCTGTCTGATCAAGGTAGGCGCCGGAGGAGCTTCCTGTTTCGACATATGCTACTCTGCAAAACAGGCGAAGCAGTCATTCCTCTGGTGATGGATTCCTTGTCATGTTGGACAAGGGCATTGACGAGCACCCTGAGTTCAAGAACGAAGAGGCAAAAAATTCTCCTCCAGGGATGCTGGAGGAGAATTTCGCCGTTCATTACGAGACGGTAGCACGGTCACTTCGGCGCTGCACCTCACCACGAGGCGGCCGGAAACATGACCTGCACACATAATACACGAAGAAATTTCTTCGAACACACATGAGATATTATCTGCATCTTCTTTATGATGGTTATAAAGAGCAATAAGCCTCATAAAGTGGATCTTGGAAACTATTTCTATAGCACAAAGCGCAAACTCAGTGTGCAAAACTTGAAGTTGCCATGAATCAACGAAAAACAAGCGTTGAAGCCAGCAGTCGTAAGGACTCACGGCAAAGCACATGTTTGGGATGAAGAACCCAAATAGCAAAGACAGGGTTTATATAGACCCTGTACAGACTCTTCGGTTGCCTAAGATGAGTCAGAAAAATTCAAAAAGAGGGTAAGTTCAATCACTTACGCCTTGAAAAGCGGTAACAATCAATTACCCTACTAAAGGCTACGACGATTCAGTTGCGTATCCTAATAAATGACGGATAGTCATGATTCGGATGGACTTCCCAACGAAAGCGTGCTTATCTGCCGAGGAATTAGCGCGAAAATCAAGCAGAGAATCAATTGCTGATGTCATAATTGGATATGCACAGAAATATCCAATCAAATCCCGGAAAAGGGCAAAACGGGAAAATTCATTGTTTTTGTTAAAAAAAAGGGGGGGGGGAGAAACCCTAGCAACATCACATTAATGTTCAAGACATTACATTAATGTTCCAGCCATTTTCTTTGTAAAATTCGAAAATCAAAGCAAATTCTTGAATAAGGAGTCTTGGGGCTCGAACTGCTCGCTCAGCTTCTCCACTTGTTTCACTTCTTGCTTCAGTAGCTCGCACCTAGCATTCATCTCATGATACAGCTTCAGAGCTTCATCAACCTTTTGCTTCTGCTGCTCCACCTTCTGCATCTCAGCTGCGAGATTCTGGTGACCGAGTTTCAAAGTTATGGCTGCGCGAATCAGCGTGACTCTGTCCTTGAGAAACTTGAAGCCCATTCTACCTTGAACTTTGGTCACGAGATTTTGGCACATGCCACATAGCAATTCAGCACTCTGGACCGAAATGGTCGCAGGTGTAGCCGCAGACAGCTGCTCCAATATCCAAATGGCTTCAGTAAGGAACAGCCTCCTGTCAAAAGGCCCGATCTCCAGAGATCTCACAAATGATCGGGGGTAGGTCAGACGCATTCGAACCACCCAGTCTACATCGGTTTGCTTCAAACCTGAGGAGACGTCAAAAATAGGTTGTGATGTCAAAACTCGCAAGCGAATAATGCGACGTGCGAACAGTAAAGCTCTACTTACCAGTTCCTTCCAGAATCTCATGAAGGGAAGGAATGCGGGCTGCCGGGTTGTTCGAAGATTGTCCTCGCTCCATAGCTCTCCTATCAGCTGCGAGCTCCAATCTCTCGTAGTCGGGAGGAAGAGTGTAGGCCGCACCAGCTGCGACTGCATTCCCAACCTGCGAGCCCCAAATGCTCCACGCAGGAATAGGTGCCTCGGGCTCAGTCGTCGCCAGAGGCGAAGGGACAGCCGAAGTCGCTTGGCGAAGGACGCTCTCAGATGCGAGAACATTAGCAGCACTTGTCCTTCCTACCTCAGCACTAGCATGGACATCTTCATCCATCAACACAGTGTCAGCTCCAGCATCGTCGGAAAGCTCGATGATGTCCTCAAGAGGCTCACTCGTGTGGTCAGCAGCTGCGACGGGCTTCTCGGTATGGGAGCTCGGAATTGGAACATAGGACGCAGAAGGCTGACTTCTCTGCTCCAGCTCTGGTTCTTCAGCATAACCTGCGACATTAAATGCGATGACATGAGGTAACTTGCGTTATAAGTTATTTTGCTATCTTTGCTAAAGCTAAGAGAAAGCACCTCCACGCGAAGGTGGGATTGAGGTATCCTCATCATACACTAAGGACGTGGAACCATGCCCTATCAGTGTGTCCTCACTAAGCAAGTCTTTAAGAGAAGCGTGACCTGGGATGCGAATAAACCAGTCATGATTCTGCCTTAAGTTGCTAAGAGCCTAGTACGTGCGTATCACTCAAACAGTTACCTGAGGGTTCTCCGCATTTGCCTACCAACCAACGGCGAATGTCAGCCTTTGACACACCATGCTTTAACGCACCCACAATAACATCTCTATAAGTTACTGCGAGACTGAAGATCTCACCTTTATCGCCACCTGCGATCTCTTCGAAGTCTGCTTGGACTTGCTCCAAGGCCGCTGCATCCTCTCCGGGAACCTCATCTTCCTCTTCCGCATGAGGAGCCACTTCTTCGGGAAGCTCGTCTTCCTCGCCAACTGGACGCACTAAGTCGTCAACATGCTGCTCTTCAAGGCTCCGCTGTTTCACACGCTCGAGCTCCTCTTCCTCTCGCCGCCTTCTTCTTTCAGCAGCCTCCGCGGCTGTCTTCCGGGACTCAGCAAGAACGTCCTCGCTTATGGGCTCATCTGAAATGCCAGAATGGGCATCTCTCTTTTGTCTCTTGGCCACAAGGCCACCAATGGTTTCATCATCATCATCTGCGAATACCCAATTGGTTTAAAGAAAAGAAGTGCAAAGAAGTTACGATAACGGGAAAGGAAATGCGACGGAGGTACCTCCTGATTCTTCCTCATGCATCACAACTGTTACTTCTTCTTCATCACTCGCTTGGGGCTCCTGCCTCTCTTCTTCTTCCTCTTGATTGAATGGAACAAAGGTCTCAACTGCGAGATCTTTCCGCACTTTGCTGGGCATGCGACCTTTGCCTTTGTCCTTGATAGAAAGGGACCTCACTGGGGGAGAAGCTGGGCCATGCCTAGGGGAAGAAATCGTAATTCCCTTTTGCCTAGGTCTCTTCACTCTTGGCGCCGCAGTCGCTGGAGGAGACGGGTCATCTCCAGGAGGAGACGGAGCCGGAGGATTGTCTATCAGCGAGTCAGCAAAAGCATTCATGACCGGGCGAATCTTCATTTCGAGCTCAGGTTCCATCCTCCACGATAGCCGGAACGACTGCCCTTCTCTCCTGGTGGCAACGATGGCGTTGACCAATGACTTGGAGCGATCGCCAGATGCGAATCGCCGCACATGACACTACAACCGTACAGAGTAAAGATGTCAGCATAAGGAAATCAAGAAGCTTAATGCATGTGGAGAAACCGCTTACCTCAGCAAATGCCTTGCTATATCTGACGACATGCGTATCACCCTTCTTAATTGCGGCAACTTGCTCCTTCAGAATGACATCAGGGCACAAATGGTTCTCCCGATCCCACAGTGAGTAGCAACCATACTCAGACTCGCTCAGACTGCAAGTAGGGCGAAACGGAAAAGAGTTCCTTTTGATCAAGGGAGATCTACCTGGCTGCGCGGCCGACTCTGTCTCAATCCTCGTTTGCTGGGCAACCCAGTATGCGAGCCAGTTCTGGGAACAACCACCCTCGCGGGTTCCCGCAGGCTGCTCAAAAGGAAGGTTGTTCATGAAAACCGTCTTGCACTCCTTTGTTAGCAAGCGCTTGTAGCATCCTCTGACAATGGACTGGGGCCAGATTGATGGGGCCACCGCATCAAAACCAAACTGAGGAGAAACTCGAGTGGGGTCAACGTCCACAGTAAGCTTTTCATACCTCGGTGCGAGCTCACGAATATGCTCTGCAAGGGCAGGAAGGGAACCTCGCAGACACCAGCAAAAGAACTCGCGGTAGCGCTCATGGAAATGAGGTCTCCCTTCAAAGAGAAGCTCTTCTGAAAAGACCATGCCTTTAGAGGGGTACAGCTTTGGGAACCATCGCACATTCTCAATGCGCGTGGCATAGGGCCTGGCAGTAAACTCCTTCCGTTTGTCGCATATCAAACTCCAAACGCACTTGGTGTCGCCTGTTCCGAACCATCTCGCAGCTCTTCCGCTGTTGCTTGCTTCTGTCTCGCCTGGGGGACACCACTTGTCAAGTTGGAGAGCAGTTGGAGCATAAGACGGCCAGCGCTCGAACACCCACATTGTCAAAAAGGAAATATTGACAAAAGTCAGTACATCGAGGCGGCCACGCGACTCCCTCATAGCCAGAACCAGCTGATCAAGCCTATAGTACAGCGTGCCCAAGACCAAGGGTCCGAGTGCGACTCTCTGGCCAAGAGCGAGCCTTACAGCAAGTGGCAACACATGGTAGAAGACTCCGTCATGGGGGTGACCATCAATCAAGTACCTCGACAGCCAGGCACAGAGGAAAGCACAAAGGGTCAAGTGATAACCCTTGCCCTCTACGTAATTCTCGGCCTCTGGATCTTCACTCAGAAGTTTCTTAGTAATGCTGTTGTTCGCATAATCTCGAAAGAAGTACTGCAACCATTTGTTCCAGGTATTCTTCGCAGATGTATCAACCAGCTGCCAGTTCGGAAGAGGCTTCGTAGTGGTCCACCGAGTGGAGATTTTCTTCACCTCTGCTAGGCATTCCTCCATCTGCGTGTACAAGGCAATCTCCGCAGATGTCCTCAAGGGACTCAGAGGGTCCACCTCGCCCATGGGGGAAAGCTCGTACAGCATTTGAACGTCCTCGAGTGTCGGGGCAGCCTCGAACTCAGCAAAATGGAACGTATGAGTCGCAGGCGAGTAACGGGACAGAAGGTCTAGAAGCATGGACTGATCCAACTTCACGGCAGCACCCTTCATAGCATGGATAGCAAAGTATACGCCGGCTTCATTAAGAGTCACGGCGTGATGATCCAACACGTGGTCAATCCACTCATCCATATAGTCCAATTTCTGGACGAACGCCTGAGTAGAAATCGCAGTATATGGGAAGTGCCCGTTCTCGATCCCCAATCGAACTACATCCTCGGAACCAACCAACTCGAGCAAGGCTGAGTTAACTGGGCGAGTCAGCGTCAGCAATCGCTCAACTGGAACAGGATCAGGCATCCTCTTCGCCTTTACCCTCGCATGGTAGAAATCTTTGCCGCCTAAAAAGGGGGCTTTTCGCCACAAGGCCTGCGGAAGGTCGGGTATCTCTTCATCTTCCTTGACGGGTTTGGTTACTCTTGTCTTGGCCATTCCTGTGGAAGAGCAAGAAAAAGGGGGGAGAAATACCACACTTCAGTTTGAATTTTGGAATTCAAGATCTATGCAAAGGAAGACGAACAGTTCCGGCATCGATTTCAGAAATTGGGGAGTTGCAAGATCTAATATTGTTGAAAGATTAAAACGAAGCGGGTTCAAAGATCAAAGCCTCTTCACAAATTTCATGGGTTTACAGATTCAACGCAGTTCAAGGCAAACACTGGTATCTTAAATCAAAAGTAAACGAGGCCAACCTTGTTTTCTTGAAGCCTGCTTGGATATGCACAATTGAAGAATACGATTTGCAGTTTTGAACTGGTGATTGATTATCTGGATCTGCTCTCGAAGATCTCCGGGTACCATTCACTTTAAGATAAAGAAGTGATGCTTTGCAATAATGGGGGATACAAGGTATTTATCCAAAACAATGAAGGGTTGCGTCCTTTCGATAGTCGAATCGCAACCGTCACCGTCGAATCGCGCAATCACAGGGCAAGCTGACGTCACGCCTAAAACCCTAAAGGTCAGACGGCACGACTCTAGGGGTTTTAGGTCATAATGACACGCACGGGGGCTGAATCTACCCGTATTTGAATTGGTGCGTGGCGGAGACGCGTATGTTGGTTTCCGCGCATGGAAGTCTATACGGCTATGAGTCTTCACGCGCAGAAAGGGGGCTAATGTAGATACTGCTTTCTGACATGACAGATCTTGGCCACGTGGCAGCCATCTAGCACACCATATTGTGCTCCATACACACTGGATCACCAGCCGAGCTGATCCATGTGGGGGCTGCGAGACAGAGCCCTCGCATACCACTGCACGGGACTTGTAGGGACTTAGTGGTTTGGAGGCTAGAGTAACCCCTGTCGCGTGCGAGCCAAGCCCGCACGCGACCTTTAGTAACTGCTTTGAGAGATTTATGGCACGAGCTCCATAAACCCGGTCAACCCGGTCAAACCCGGTCAACCTCGTAACGGTTCCGGTATTCGCGCACCACGTGCTCTAACGGTCCCTATATACTCGGACGGACGTGCCGTTATGGTTAAGCTAATTAAGCCGCCATTAATGGGCGCATTAACCACACTACAACGGTCACGTTCTCCAGTATATATAGATCGTCAACCTTTCCATACAAAGGAGAACACACTGCCATACGCGGAAGCTCTGCCAAACCTCTGTCTCTCTCTCAGACATTGCTATTGACTTACTCTCTCCCTACACACAACCCCACTCTTCCTGTGCGATCCTTGATCCACTACACACGGTGCACACGGAGGTCTCCCCGTCGGAATCTCTTGTGCACAGCTGGCGTCTGGTTCTTGCGTGGGTTTACGTTCGGGGAAAGAGAAAGTAGTGAAAGACGCGTGCGGGGGGGGGGGGGGGGGGGCTGTGGTTCATCCGAATTGCAATTGGCTGCCCCTAGTTCTCTCGAGACTTTAAAAGACCCCCGTCCTTCATAAAACTTTTCGGAAAGTGACAGTTAAAACCCCCATCTGTCAATAATCCTTCAAATAAGACATTAAAATGTTTGATATCTTGCACTTTTATCCCCGTTTCTGTTAAAATGACTTCAAGTACGCCCTCTGATGTAGCTTTGGCCTCTCGAATTAGTCCCTTGACTTCTTAAACTTTACTTTTTTGCCTCTATCTTCAAATATTCTTCCAATTAAGTCCTCCAAGCCCTTTCTTCATGTCTCTTGGCCCCTTCCAAAGCGTCTCAATTCATCATTCAAGCTCTCCCAACTAGCCTCTTGCGTTCTAAATCACGTCTTTGCCTGCAAAATAAGATAAAAACAACCAAAACTACAAAGACAAGCATAAGTCTAGAAAGAGAGATAAAATAGATAGATTACACATATTATCAAGTTATGAAGAGTTCATTAACATACTAAAACAACCAATTTTATGTCGTTAACACACCGCCCAACTAGCCTTTTGCTCGTCCTCGGGCAAAGAGAGCGATGTAAGTAGTAAACTAGTGAAGAATCAATCAGGAGAGACACACACTCAACTAGACAAGGCTTGACTTAATTCTAAACTAGACTCAAGTATTTACAAAAACGCACACACACATTATCTATCCTAAGTGAGAACTCAAAGAAATAAAATACTAAGAGTTACTAGCTAATTTTAATTTTTATTTGGTGGGGAAAAAGAAGAATGCACAAATGTCTCCTCAAATAAATTCTCAATGTCCACAAAGATTGAGAATGAAACCTATGGACGTCTAAGCATATACTCATACAAATGTGGTTGGTATTTGGTAGAAGGTGACTCATGCGAACCACAAAACTTGTTAAATTAAGTCCAATTTGCGAGAAAGTATGCTTTCAAAAACAATGATCCCATGAAACTATACATTCTCATAATTATTCAAAAGCACCCATGTAAGATGGACTTCCAAACCTTTGAACAAAAACGAGTTTTAGAATGAGGGATATGGTTGTGTGCTTGTATGATCTTTTTGTGGATTTTTGGGAGGTGGCAATTTATCATAATTTCATTTTTTTTAGATTTATAGCATTAACATTTTTTTGTCACCTCCAATCTAAGGCTCTCCAAGACCCACAAAAAAAGAGAGGAATATACAAGCGAGTGGGCTTTTTAAGCTAAACCAAGGGAGCTATCTAGGTGGTGACGTTAACATTATTCCCGGAAAACCCCTCTATTTCTTAGACATCGCATTGGGTGTCATTGGTAACCACCACTCCAATGGGCTACAAGTTTCCACCGCAAAAACGATCAGAATTAAATCCTTTTTGTAGAGTTCAAATAGCTTTAGAAATGCACCCTTTATCAAAAGTAGTAAGACGTCAAAGTTTATGTGATCAACTTAGCTTGAAGGACTTAAACATGAAACGTAAATTTAGTGTGTCGCTTTGTGAGAACGCATGAAATCGCAGAATGTGGGATATGGGTGTAGATCTATTGAGTATAAGCAAAGAATTCGTTTTTTTAAAATAAAAATAAAAAGAACATGGACTAAGAGATTTCATTATTTGAAAACATCTAGCTTCCTAAAATTTCCCCTTTTCACTTTTTCTCATTTTTCTTTTTCATTTTTATTTTAAAATAAGTGACTCAATTATAACTCTCTACGACTCAATAAATCTACCAAAGAAGAAAATAAAATCTAGACTCAAGATGAAATGTTAAAATAAATAAAACTACCAAAGAAAGAAGAAAAAAAAAATATGTGGTTTGACACGGGGAAAGAGTGATGCTTCTCATGAAAGGTTCACGCATTTTTTTTCAAAATTTTAATTTTTTTTTTAATTTTTATGATTTTTTTTTTAATTTTTTTTCTTTCATTTTTTGTATTTTTCATGTATATCACTAATGAAAGAAAAATCATGCTATAGACCATTTAATCCAAGTGATATATCTACTTCCCACCCCCCAACTAAAATGTCACATTGTCCTCAATGTGTGAGAACAATAGAAGAGCATACAAATTTTAGCAAGAGTTAAAGGATAGAAGAGACCTCAATTTAGCTTTCTTGGCCACCAAGCACAAGTCCTCCTCCAAGAGCAACCTACAAAATGGTAATGGAAAGAGAAAAAAATGCAAGAAATAGAGATAAACTAATTTATTTATTTACAACTAGGGAGGTGGAGCAAAGAAATTATGCTATCCCCCCCCCCCCAATCTTGGAAATTTCTTTCCATGCCATGCCCCTACTTCATTCTTAGAAAAGTACTTCTCCCTCAAAAAGTTTGATTTATCAATTAGAATAGGTAGGAGAAGTAGGGGAAAGACACAAAAGATGAATAATAGATGCAAGCAAAATCTAACAGTAAAGCTAGAGCAAGTAGTTATGTCATGCATCATTTTAAGAAAAGGGTTTGAAATCCTCAAATGACATGAATCATAGAATGGGTCTTCAAAAGTTGCCAAATTTTTACTTGAAATCACAACTTCAGAGATAGGGGCAACTTGTGAATCCTCAATCTCATCATTTTCATACATAGCACATGGATTTAGGGATGTGGCTTCACAAGTGGGAGCTAAAATAATTTGAGAACATGAAACCACATCCAAAACCTTAGGCACATCTTCCAAAATAAGCTCGCTTGACTCTTGGTCAAATTGTGCCAAGAATTCTCCTCCTCCGTCTCAAAATCAACGCCCCCTTCAATGAGGAGAGATGCGAGGGACTCACAATCATACAAAAAATTGTAATTTTCCAAAGTGAGTTCGCTTGACTCTTGGTCAAGTTGTGCTATGAATCTCTCCTCAATCTCTCGTGAAGAGGGTTCTCCTAGAGTGTCCTCTAAGTCATCACAAAATAGGTAATGCTCATGATCATTGGAACTATGGTGAGTATTAGGCTCTTCATGAGCACTAGACAAGGCAACATTTCCTTCATGAATGGTGGCATCTAATTGGACTTCTAATTCATCACATGAGTGTTTCTAATTTTGTGAATCCTCCTCACATGTGTCACTATGTGAGTCATCCAAAATGACTTCACTCATGTCATGGGTTGAAGAGTCATCATCAAAAATATCAATCTCACTACCAATATCACTATCACAAGCTTCTTTAGAATGTGCAAATGAGAAATGAACACAATAACCTATCCTAGTATCAACAACTCCGTCATCAAACACAACATCCAAAATTTGATCTTGAACAAGCTCGTGATGTGTGTGAATAGGAACTTGAGACTCGTGTGATGGTGAGTCTTGTGAAAAATGAAAACTATATGCAAGAGACTCATCATCTTGAGATTGCGAATTTAAGGATTCCACTTTGTTAACCAAGTGAGAAAATGATTCTACAAGTTCTCTTTGTGATTCCAAAAGTTCTTTTGTACCTTGAAACTATTTTTGCATTGTCTCCTCAAGAGAACTACTTATAGGCCTTTCTAGTTCCTCATTCACATAAGCTTCCCTCTCAAAATCATTCACTCCTAAACTTGACTTGCAATTCATTTCATTATATTCATAAGTGCAAGAAGCATAATAGTTTGAAAACATGTAAGTGTGTGAGGGTGGTGATTGTGCACAAGAAGCATGAGATGTGTAATCTAGTGTCTTACTATAATGCCAAGAATGATCATTCTTAGGAAAATAATCACCATTTTTAATAGCATGTTCACGTATGGAACGCATTGATTCCTTAGAATGATTTCAATGACTAGTAAATGCATAGTAGCTAGGAACGTTAGGCCTCTCACCAAGTCCAAAATATTCACGAGACATTTTTTTTTTCAAGCAAGTAGATGAGAGATACTTGATGAATTTCACAAGCCCTCTTGAATCTCACAAGCTTAACTAACCACAAACAACTAGAGAAAATGTCAAGAAAAATACTAAGAAAGTAAAGGAAATCAAATATAAAGCCTAGCCTCTCCCCGGCAACGGCGCCAAAAGCTTGTTCGACGAAAAATAGTTTCAAGTATAGGATATCGTCTCAAGTAATAAAATCCGGTAAATCCGGAGTCGAATCCACAAGGAGAGGAGGGTTTAGACAATGACTTGTTAAACTAGAAAGAGAGTAGCAAACGACTAACTAAAGCAAATAACAAATTCTCAATGGCTTTAGAGCTTGTCGAGCTATCAAATCCACCACAAGTGATGGAGCAAGTTTGAGAACTCACGTAAGAAACAAAGGAAACAAATACTAACACTACTACAATTCAAAAGAGCTAGTCGATATGAAAGTGAATTTGGGTCAATTGATTTCGCTAGAGAACTTGTAAATGAAGTTCAACACCCAAAACATGTATCAAGTGAAGAAACATGGATTCTAAAGCACAGATGAATGTTTATTTCATGAATTCAAGAGCGAAACCCAAAATTGAGTTATGTCAAGCATCAAGGATATGTACTCATCCAAGTGAGTCCACATACAAGATCAAGCCACAATTCGGATTTGTCTTTCGACACGAATTCAATGAACTCGACATCCAGACTTTTGACAACTTGAAGAACAATTTAAAACTTCACAACAAGCCATCCAACTTCATCAAGTAACCCAACAATTTAACTAGCTAGACATTTATAGATTCAAGAGAGTGAGAGAAATGAATTTTCAATACTCAAACTTGAGTTCAACAATTTGTTCATCAATTCAACCTCACAATCTTGATTCAAATACACAAAACTAAGAACAAAAATAGCCAAAACACAAAGCTAAGCTATAAAAATTGTGAAACTACCAAACTAAGCTTCTAAGGGTGAAGCAACTACCCGAATCAAGCTGCTGCTGCTATGCTATAGTGAAGAACACAGCAGCAGCAGCACTGAACAGAGCATAACAGTGCAAAACCAAGCTAATCTGCCCGGAAACGATGAACAAATCCCTCCTCCTCTCTCCCTCTCTTCCTCTTTCTCTGTTCTTGATCCTTAGAGAGCTCAAGACCAACCCAGAATGGGCGAAATCGGAGAGAGAGGAGAAAACAGAGCACTGTGTGGTAAACCGTCGGTGTCTGAGAGAGCCCAAAAATTCTTCCAACTTGACTTATATAGATGTTTCAGTTGGGTTTCGTAGACTCCAAGGGTTAATATCTACCGTTAAATTACTCTCACACATTCTCCTTCTTTGATCTTTAGTACCTTCACGAACCCTAGGCGAGTTGGGCGTTTCTTCGAGAACTCTCCTTGAGACGAATTGAGATGTGGGTTATGTAGAGGATGGGCTAGGGAGCAAATTGGTGTTGATTTGAAGCGATTTGGTGAAGGCTAGGGTCATATTTGGACTGAGAGAGGCATGGCGTCGAGCTTCAATGGCTGGCGTCTGGTTCTTGCGTGGGTTTACGTTCGGGGAGAGAGAGAGTAGTGGCAGACTCGTGAGGGGGGGCTGTGGTTCATCCGAATTGCAATTGGCTCCCCCCTAGTTCTCTTGAGACTTTAAAAGACCCCAGTCCTTCATAAAACTTTTCGGAAAGTGACAATTAAACCCCCATCCGTCAATAATCCTTCAAATAAGCCATTAAAATGTTTGATATCTTTCACTTTTATCCCCTCTTCCGTTAAAATGACTTCAAGTACGCCCTCCGATGTAGCTTTGGCCTCTCGAATAAGTCCCTTGACTTCTTAAACTTTACTTTTTGGCCTCTATCTTCAAATATTCTTCCAATTAAGTCCTCCAAGCCCTTTCTTCATGTCTCTTGGCCCCCTCCAAAGCGTCTCAATTCATCATTCAAGCTCTCCCAACTAGCCTCTTGCGTTCTAAATCACATCTGTGCGTACAAAATAACATAAAAACAACCAAAACTTAAAAGACTAGCATAATTCTAGAAAGAGAGATAAAATAGATATATTACACATATTAGCAAGTTAAGAAGAGTTCATTAACATACTAAAACATGCAATTTTATGTCGTTAACACTTGCCAAGCCGGAAACAACATCCTTTTCGATAACTTCAGCCCCCAAAACCGTATCCACCAAGAAGCCGTGCTCATGCCCTAAATAATTTTCGGTAACGACAGTATTATATTTTGAACCTACGCCTGGAAATTTACGTTGGAAATTGCTTGTAAAAGCTAAGACCTGTTTGTCCCACATCTCGGAACACTACAAAAAAATTGGTTTATTACGACGAGTAAACTTGTCGTCAAATCCTTAGATATCATCGTCAGAAAAAAAATACGACAAAATTATTTTGTCGAAAGTGTGTCGGAATAGCTCTGTCGTTAGTTCGACGGGGCAATAGAATATTCGCTGGTCGGTGAAAGATATGTACTGACGACATTTTCCGACCGCATCTTTTCGTCGTTGGGCTTTTGCCGATGAATTCCCGACCATCAAATTTCGTGGTCAATACTTTTGCCGGCGACTATTTCCCTTAGATTTAGTACTTGTTCAATTTATGCAGACAACTATTCTTGTCGTCTTTGGGCTTTAGACGACTACTTTGTTCGTCGTTATTTACTATCTATTTCGGTAAATTTTTGTGCTGTTTGCCCATTTTTTCTTGAAACAAATTACCATTTTTCTTAACCTTATTTCTTAGTACGACAATTTTACTCGTCGTATATAGTCTTTTTGCTCACTAATTGTTCGTCGAGAAGTGGTTGTCTATAAAAGTAATATTTTTTATCATTAAATACTAAAATCATAAATATCTTAAAAAAATGAAATTTCTATTAATATCAACCGAACCTAGTGTACCCAAAATTTGTACATTACATCAACTACAACATCAAATCCTAAAAAACTATATATCATCCAAAACAAAAGTACAAACTTAGCATAATCTACACTAGGGGTACGTAGTTGTGAGTTAAGCTCCGATGTGAACGTGTATCATGCCTGCGAGGTGGAGGCGACCTTGAGTTCTTGCAAGCTACACGGTCATGCAATCGTCGTGTTAGGAGTCTGATTCACAAAACCTGAAGACATTCACAAACAGCATATAAATTTTCTGACAAGTATGAACAAGAATTATGTTATATATGCAGTGAAGGTGTATGATAAACTAAACTCAGCTAGCTAGCTATTCACCCGATATACAAAATTCACATTCTTAAATATGATTCACACAGATAAAAATGGACCACTGCCGGACGAAGGCGCAATAGTAACATGGTCAAATGAAATTTTGAGGTATCACAGAGCCTTCATCTCAATTCAACTATACCGATAAACTTCCATAACTTCTGAGAGCATACAGGAGTGTACATGTAATATTGTGAGTGCAGTGTGTGAATTTTATGCATCGTCTCCACCTGGCAGGAGTCTCCACCCACACCACGCAGGGGTTCGAGTGAGCAATATGCAACATACAACAGTTGAAGTGTACAAGATAGTGAGTGTTTCAGTGCGTGTTTTCCATGTATAGCTTACACCTGGCAGGAGCCTCCACCCACACCATGAAGGGGTCTAGTTTACAAGTTACGATTTTCAAATGCGAGAGAAAGTAAGATGATGTAAGTATTGCAGGGTTATTTACCTCTATTGGCGACGCAACTCATCCTTGAACCAAATACTTTGCAAATATTTTGGTGATTTCTGGTCTGGCATTTTTTGGCATCACATAAGGCGCTAATATATACTATGTACGGACGTACTCATAGTATCAATGTTCTATAACATGCAAATTGTACCTGCAACAGGTGATTGGAAAAAAAAGTTATAATTTTGTAATGTTGCCACCCTAATCAATGAGGTGGTTCATGAACCAGTACCTACTGGCACTAATCTCTAAACCAGCAATGATATCTCTGCAACCACATCTTTAAACCCAAAAATGATTACTCTTAAACCACATCTTTAAACCAACATTTATTGATCCATTAACCCCCATCTCTCCATTCCATCATCTCCTAACCCACAGGTTCCCCCACTGTGTATAAAACCATGCCACCCCTAATCAATGAGGTGGTTCAAGAACCACTAACTACTGCACTAATCTCCAAACCAGCAATGATATCTCTGCAACCACATATTTAAACCCTGAAATGATTACTCTAAAACCACATATTTAAACCAGCATTTATTAATCATTAACCCCTCACCTCTTCATACTCTCCATCTTCTCCTAACCCCAGGTTCCCAACTGTGTATAAAACCAGAGCCTTCGATGTTGATTTTGTTATGTTCTGGCACACTTGATACAACATTGTGATGAATGGAATGATCACAAACAAGCTAGCTGCTGGAGTTGGTAGCTTCTTTGTCGTGATTCCACGCATCACAGTGACGTATTGAGAAGGGAATCAAATAAGGTAGTTTTCTTACGATTGTTTCTAGCATCACCATGAGATATTTAGAGTCTCGTCTACCACCACCTGGGCACGGAGAATCATCACAGAAATATGGCATGGAGGTCTAAAATCTATTGGGTTGCTGCGTCTATGGTTATAGTACGGCCCGACCCAATACGTTGGTGTATTCGATGGTCGATGAACCATACTATGTGGCAACCCCATTGCTTTTGGACTTCCAACCCAGCTTTCTTGTGATGCATGGAATAACCACAAAGAACCTGCTGGATTTTAGAGATATTACTTAACATGTTTTTCTTTCTACTCACTGTAAATTTTCTCCCATGTCACAACTAATGCATCTAGACGTAAAGTAGTTACTCTAGAAGCTATGTTGTGCGATCATAAGACAAGGTTGCTCTCAAAATGGGGATATCAACATCAAGAAGAGAGTGGACTTAAAGGAAATTATAGGGGGCACCAAAATATGTTAACCTCTGGCGAAAGTCCACACTGTGCCCACTCATCTATACTATCGATTAATGTTCTGTAACCTGAAAATGTTACCTGCAACAGGTGATAGGAAATACAATTTAGTTTTTTTTATTCATTTTACGTTGATGTGAAAATTATGGATCAACAAGATAAAAGAAACAAAGTTTACCTCTGCTGAAATTCCACACAGTGCACAACCATTATCGAAAATGGACGTGAGAGTGAAAATGAAGTAATTTGGACCAGGTGATTACTCGGTATTAGAGTTATATTTCTCGCACGATTTGCTATCGTTTTGTGTGATTTCCAGGTAGAATATGTTAGAAATACACTATGAATGTGAAGAATTTAGTAAGTTTAGTTTTGAGCGATAAATTGTAAATCCGGGCGTTTCTCGCGTTACTTTATGCTATTTTGTCACGTTTGATCGCAAGGGTGTGTTTCGTGTTGTTTTGACAGGAAACATAACTCGGAGACTGAACGGAGAGGAGAAATGAACTTTGAAAACTGGTAAAGCTCAAGGAATTGGTTAGCGACGAAGAAGATGGAAAAGTTGTGTACAATCTGCCTATACCCAATAGCCATAACCTGCAAACCACCTAGCAAACAACCTACCTACTTCAACACCCAACCGATACTACCAGTACATGACAATCCACCACATTAACCTACCTCCAATTCACCGATTACAACTCAATTCAACCTAGTATCTTCATCAACAACACAACCTTCTCATTAAACCTCAATTACCAACATTACTAACCACTCCCACCTATAAGCCATAACAAACCCCATTTACCACCTGCTACCAAATGCTATCACCTACAGACCACTTAAGGCTACAACCTGTTACATTCTCCACCTCCAAACTCCATAACCATTCCCTAGTACAACACCCATAACCTGTCCTCTAGTCACCATAATAGACGATGAACCCAGAAACCACATTACACCATAGCCTCCACCTAAATCAGCCACCACTGCTACTGCCTTCATCATACAACCTACAACAAACCTCAAATTTCACCAATGCCCTTCCGTCCACCAATTCACTACCAGTACCAAACTAAGTCCCCCATAGCAAACTGCTATCACCACCACAAGCCATCTTCAACACGTTACCGGTGTGATCTCCTAACCAGTCACCTCTAAAATACCCCAATTCAACCTGAATTCACTACTTGAACCAAAACTATCTCCCAAACAACAACCTATTAACTACCTTCAGCCCTACAACCTACAGGCCTATCCTTCCTTTCACCCAACCACCAGATTACACCGCCACCATTCGCCTATCTCCTTAACCACCTGAAACCTCCATAACAGCCACAACAATAGCCATGACCAGCAACAAATCCACCTCACAGCCACCAGTTGCAGCAACAAAACCAGAGCCAAGAACTCTGTGAAATCACCGTTCAATCACCAACCAAACCCACCCGAAATCGCCATAACAACAAACCCATCCATGGCCACAAGAAACTCACAACATCACCGCCAAAAACCAGTAGCGAACTAGGAAGAAGAAGGGAGGAGAAAAAGGGCGCAAAACAGAGCAGTGGGAGAGGAGGAATTTAGCGGCAAGAATCAAAGAAAACCCAGCGGCAGAGAGAAGAAAAACATAGAATAAGACTCAGAGAAGGCAGCGCAGAAGAGTCGATGAAAAAAAGAAAAATAGAAACCCAGCAGATTGCACGATCAGAATTTCTGGTCGTGCAATCAGAACCAATCCTTAGAAAAAAATCGGAAAAGAAAAGAAGAGAACACACTATAAGTCGCGACCAGGGTTCGTGGTCGTGCGATCAGAGCCACCTCCATATCCGGATCGCACGATCTGGTTTCTCTGGTCGTGCGACCTCCTGAAGAGAAAATCACACGTACGAAGAAGAAAAAGAGGCCAGGGTATGTTCCCATCGAAACTACGTAGTTTTAGTCTTAATTATTTCCTTAACCTAATTTGGGGGAATAATTAATACTATAACTACAATTACTT
The DNA here is from genome assembly GCA_023055425.1 of Linanthus parryae. Taxonomy (NCBI): domain Eukaryota; kingdom Viridiplantae; phylum Streptophyta; class Magnoliopsida; order Ericales; family Polemoniaceae; genus Linanthus; species Linanthus parryae. Next base: position 23,527,098 of record JALGPY010000011.1, on the reverse strand, counting down.
CTTATTAATCAATCTATTCTACATTCATCAACGTGAGAAGAAACAACGGGACGAACGTGAGAAGACGAAGACCAAGACAAAGCTTCAAGATTGAAGCTTCTTTAAGTTTGATTTATTCTACTCTTCTTAATCAATTTTAATGGAAAAACTCTTGTCCATTTCATATTTAGTTATGAGTAGCTAAGAAACTTTAGCTAGGCATATCGATTTGAGCGCCTAGGGTTCATGTAAACGATGATATTTTTCCGGATTGGATCTTTGCTTAAGGATTTATTGATTTCTTCTTTTTGAATCAATTTAAGTTTTTTGATTATTTTAGTATCCTACTCGAGGACACGATTAGGAGATAAACTAGGATTCAAGAACTAGGGTTTGTTCAATAGTCGATTCATGCTTAAAGGTAGCTTATTTTAATTCAATTTTTCATGTACCGTGCTTAATACTCAGTGTTAATGGAGTAGCTAACCGGAAACACTGCTTAGTTAGCGAATGCACGATAGTGATTCTAACTAACTAGGATGAGACTTGAACATCAATCCTGTATCACTGAGACTGAGAAGAGACGTGTTAGGATTGGCTAGTGTGGGTGGATTCGGTAGGTGAGATACGAGTGTTTCGTGCAACGGTGGACCGACAGGACCCGTTGCCGTGCATGTTGTTAGCCTACTAGAACGGACCGGTAGACACAAGAGACCGATAGGAGATTGTTGTCTACCGTGAAGTAGAATGACTTGAGACCGATAGGAGATAGTCAGCGCTGTTACCCGACTTACTTAGAATATAGTTAACGTGTTGCTCAGATATCCGAACATCGTTTACAACCCTAGGTGATCAACGAGATTGCCTAGTTCTCTTTATTTATTGATTAAGAACCTCTTCATAATTTCAGTTTATAATTACTCTGTCTTTATTACAGCCACTTGTTTGGGGGTGGCGACACCACAAAACACACACTTTTTACTCCAGGATACCTAGTGAACTACTCTAAATTGTTAAGTATAAAATTGTTGCGAGCTTGTACTCGAGGGATCGACAACCCGAGTACTAAAAATACTCACTCTTTACTACTTGACTGTGCACTTGCGTAATACGCGCTAGTAATCCACGTCAAGTTTTTGGCGCCGTTGCCGGGTACAACGGTCAACAAGTTTTTAGTTAATAATTAGTTTAGTTTGCTTTTATTTATTTTTATTTATTTGCTACTTTGATTTCTAATTTGTTTTCTGATTTTCTGCTATTTCAGGTACATAGTGCATGCACAGGATTCCAAGAGAGCTTGTGCCCCCACTAGAAGACCCAGAGCAGTTGTTCAGAGAACAAAGAAGAAGACAAAAACAGAGCACCATGGGCGAACAATTAACCAATGCGCAATTCAATCAGCGGGTGGAAGAGCTACAAGGTGATATTCTAGGTTTTCGGCAACAGACCGATGAAACCGTGGTGGATGCATGGACCATTTTTTGCATTTGATCAGGAAGTGCCCAAATTATGATTTTGGGGATTACAAAATTTTGCAGGTCTTCTACTATGGTCTAGAACGTCACAATCAGGAGCTGGTTAACAAAGAAGCTAGTGGCAATTTTTTGTACTCTGTTGACAAAGAAGGAGTTTATGCGCTCATGAAGCAGCTTGCTAAGCAGGACTCACAACTTTATGATTCCAGGAGATTATCGGCATTTCCTGAACCTAAGGATGATGAATGGAAGACTAGGATTAGCAAGATGGGGCCTGACTTAGCCAAGCATGTGTATCGGGATAAGAAGCCAGTTGCAAGGGTAGAGGAGCAGGAATTTTATTCAGCCTTGCCCAGATTGCAAGTGAAGATGTGAACTTTGTGGGGGCACAAGGACAGCGACAGAACTGTAACCAAGGGAACTACAGACCAGGCACAAGAGATCACCCAGGTTTCAGGTATGGGGATCAGTCTGGAGCTATATACGCACCAGGGTTTCAGCACATGCCACAAGCGACAGTTTCACAGGCTCCACCACCGACTGCTGTAGCGCCAAACCCAGAGATTTCTGTACTTACTTAGGCGTTAACACAGCTGAGTAACAACATGAACGATATGACCACGATGTTCAATTCTATGTCTTCTGATTTGCAGGCTACGAAGACTTCTCTTCGGTCACTAGAGGTTCAAGTTGGGAAAATTGCAACACAATTATCAGCTAGAGGACCTGGTTCTCTACCGTCTGACACAGAAAATGTGCGTCAGGTAAATGCCATTACCACTCGCAGCGGGGTTTCGTTTACTGATCCACCATACCCGAGCCATGCCAGAGCTGAAGCATCAAAGGCTAAGGAGCATGAGGTCTTCGATTCTGAGAAGACACCTGTCATGGTCCCCCAATCAAAGGGCATGACTCCACATGATGAGGAAAAGTCCAAGAGGTATTACCACCACCCTCTTCTTCTAAAGATGTACCCTTTCCATTGAAAACTAGAAAGAAAAAGGATGACTCTGAGGAATACAAGCGATTTCTTATTATTTTCTCCAAATTGCACATAAACATTCCGTTGATTGAGGCGGTGCAGAAAATGCCTATGTATGCGCGGTTTATCAAGGATGCAATCCTTGGGAGAAAAGCTATGGATGTCTATCAGACAGTGAAGTTGAATGAGCATGTGAGTTCATGTGTCTTGCATGGGCTACCCAAGAAAAAGAAAGATCCATGTAGTTTTGTGATTGAGGCTACACTTGGCTGGGCCTATACAGGCAGGGATCTGTGTGATCTGGGAGCGAGTGTCAACTTGATGCCGCTTTCAGTATTCAAAAAGCTAGGTGTGGGGGAGCCTCGTAAAACCTGGATCAATCTGCAATTCGCAGATAAGTCATCCAAGAAGGCCATTGTGGTGGTAGAAGACTTACTTGTGAGGGTTGGTATTTTGATCATGCCAGCTAATTTTGTGATACTGGACAGGCCAGTTAGTGACGTTTCGATCATTCTTGGTAGGCCTTTTCTGGCTACCGGTCGGACGTTAATTGATGTAGAGAATGGGTAGTTGATCATGAGGGTCAAAGATACTGTGGAGACCTTCCGGGTTTTCAAACCGACTCCTCAGTACACTCGTGAGGTGAAGCTGGGATTGCCATTTCCCGTGTAAGTTAGGCGAGGAATTTCAGAGCTGACACAGGAGGATCCGCTTGAACTTAAGGGCAAAGCATCGAGTGTGCAGGCGCATGAGGTAGTTATGAGCATCCAGCGCCAAAATTTGGATGCGGAATGACCTGCCAAACCACCTTTCTGAGGCTCTTGAGGTAACATGGTCGGGCCGTCGACCTTAAATTACATGCGCTTCTTGGGAGGCAACCCAATGTAGAGTAGGATCCTTTCTTTTTGTTTTTATTTGTTCATGAGTTCTCTATATTTGATTATGAGGGGTGAGAGAGAGTGGACTAATTTTTCCAATCAGTGTGCAGGGACACAGGTACAGAAGACACATCGGATTCCCCTTCTTGATGTACGCGCTAGAGATTTCATGAAATTGTGGAAAGGAAAAGCCCCACAGTAGTATGCCGAAAATATATAGAGAATTGCTCGAGGTCGAGGAGCAATGCCAATATGTTGAATGCCACACGCATGAGAGGGCTACAGTTCATGTCCTAGACGCACATCGGAATCCGGGCGCATAGAGACTTCTCCGGAAATTGCCAACGGTCCACAAGACCCCTTCTTGTCGCAATTTCGCGGCAACGGTTCCCATGTAGGTCCGGGCACCCATGTACCTCTAACTCTCTCTCTTGTTTCTACGTTTGGAGCGCTGATTGTTGAAATCCACCGCCTGCACATTTAAGCGATGCGTCCTCCTTCATTAACTCTAAATTTGTTGAGGAAAACGAAACGCTTAAGTGTGAGGGGGGTTTGTATCTACTTTCACTAGCCATGTCTTTGTTTGCATCGCCTTGTTACATATAGTTATGTGTTCGTATTGTGTTGGTTTGTGGTAGGATGGTGTAGTTTACGCATTTTGTTAGCACTTTTACTTTATTGAGTCCCCTACCCAAAACTTGTGGTTAGTCGAGTTGGCCAAAAGCATATAGAGTTAGAAAAATATGGGAAAAATGAAAAAAAAATCAAAACTTCAAAAATCATAAAAATTGAAAACTTTTGAGAAAGGGAAATCGAAGAGAGTGAATGTGGATAGGACTTAATGATAGAATTCCTTAGGAGTCTGAAAATCTGAGGTGAGGTAGACACGAGAGTCGTGAGTAGGAAGACTTATAGGGCTAATGCACATTAGAAAATGCGAGTAGCTGCCTCTCAGACTTGTTATCCTACTAGCGCTACACCGCCGTCACTTAGGTAGTCGTCAACCCTCCTCGTAGTGGCAACGAAACAGCTCTGCGAGTGATGTTTATGGGGGCCTCACGTCCCGTCTCACAGCCTAGGTCCACTAGTTACCCCTATTGATCCGTTTACCCCTTTTATTCACAGCCTCTAGCCTAGGAAGCTTTTCATTGTGACTTTCATCACTTGTTAGAATGGTCCTTTCCTATGCGTCACGATAGAGGGAGTCGAGTTAGGGAGGTTCGATGAGGTGTGCGGAATTTATACATTTTACGTGGATTCTGTTACATGTCGTCTTTTGAGGGGATGTGAGGGTGAGTTAGAGACGGTAGCACACTTTGGTGTGGCGGTGAGTCGTATCCTTACACCACGATCACAGGTGGAGTGCCGTAGTGCGTGATATTTTTTCCGCACGATATGGGGTGGGGTTGGTTGAGCTTATAGGAGGTCGTGCGTGGATGTTCATTTATATTCTATATATCTTAGGTGATGAGGAGGATCGGTTGGAAAAGCACGAATTACATTGATTACCGGGTTGCGAGAGATGCTTTACATTGAGTGTGGGGGTGTCGTCACATATTTGATTATATCACTGATTTGACACATTCCACCCCCCACATTATCTGCTTTGATATTGGATCTCCTCGGATTTTACTATGCTGTCATTGGCTCCATGTGTTAATGTTATTGTTGAGGAAAAAAAAAGAAAAAAATTGAAAGTGAATGGAATAAGGAGCTTGCTTTACACTTCATGAAGAACCGAGGAGCTTAGCTATGGATCTTGATCACTCTTTCACATTCGTGGCCGCGAGAACGGCGTTGCACCAAGATTGAGGGGATGAGGGCCGGAGTAGTGAGATTCGGTGGGGTTCCTTGGATTTTGGTGAGGGAGTGTGAGAATCGGATTTTTGTGAGTTATATCATGACGTCTAGGACTACGCTTCTAAATATCCTATCCAACCCGTCCTAAGCCGTCAGCAGTGTGAACCCGTGGATAAATAGCTCTGATGGTAAGTGCTAGGGATATGTTTGACGAGTGTGTGAAGCAATGTCTTAAGTGTTTGTGCCCGTTCTGTCTAACAAAACTGGCCGCAAGTTATGCCGATCACCAAAGTTAAAGAATTTTCGAGGAATATGAGAGCCTTATCACTTGCTAATTTACTTTTTGAGATTTCCCGATCTCTAGCTAAAACGAAAAAAATATATTTGCATTTCTTAATTCTTGCATTGTTTATAATCGAGTTGCATATTGTATAGTCATATAGATTGCATGGGTGCGTGTGTTGTTTGCGTCACATGGCTAGTGACGTTGTTTGCAATTCGGTGGATTGAAAATTATAGTGTGGGAGATGTTTTTTATTTTGCTCGGGACACGCAAAAAGGTAGTGTGGGGGCTTTGATAACTCGGTATTAGAGTAATATATCTCGCACAATTTGGTATCGTTTTGTGTGATTTCCGGGTAGAATATGTTAGAAATACACTATGAATGTGAAGAATTTAGTAAGTTAAGTTTTGAGCGATAAATTGTAAATCCGGGCATTTCTCGCGTTACTTTATGCTATTTTGTCACGTTTGATCACTAGGGTGTGTTTCGTGTTGTTTTGACAGGAAACGTAACTCAGAGACAGAACGGAGAGGAGAAACGAACTTCGGAAACTGGTAAAGCTCAAGGAATTGGCTAGTGACGAAGAAGATAGAAAAGTTGTGTACAATCTCCCTATACCCAATAGCCATAACCTGCAAACCACCTAGCAAACAACCTACCTACTTCAACACCCAACCAATACTACCAGTACATGACAATCCACCACATTAACCTACCTCCAATTCACCAATTACAACTCAATTCAACCTAGTATCTTCATCAACAACACAGCCTTCTCATTAAACCTCAATTACCAACATTACTAACCACTGCCACCTATAAGCCATAACAAACCCCATTAACCACCTGCTACCCAATGCTATCACCTACAGACCACTTAAGGCTAGCTACAACCTGTTACATTCTTCACCACCAAATTCCATAACCATTCCCTAGTACAACACCCATAACCTGCCCTCTAATAACCATAATAGACGATGAACCCAGAAACCACATTACACCATAACCTCCACCTAAATCAGCCACCACTGCTACTGCCTTCATCATACAACCTACAACAAGCCTCAAACTTCACCAATGCCCTTCCGTCCACCAATTCACTACCAGTACCAAACTAAGTCCCCCATAGCAAACTGCTATCACCACCACAAGCCATCTTCAACACGTTACCGCTGTGATCTCCTAACCAGTCACCTCTAAAATACCCCAATTCAACCTGAATTCACTACTTGAACCAAAACTATCTCCCAAACAACAACCTATTAACTACCTTCAGCCCTACAACCTACAGACCTATCCTTCCTTTCACCCAACCACCAGATTACACCGCCACCATTCACCTATCTCCTTAACCACCCGAAACCTCCATAACAGCCACAACAATAGCCATGACCAGCAACAAATCCACCTCACAACCACCAGTTGCAGCAACAAAACCAGAGCAAAGAACTCCGTGGAATCACCGTTCAATCACCAACCAAACCCACCTGAAATCGCCATAACCACAAACCCATCCATGGCCGCAAGAAAGTCACAACCTCACGGCCAAAATCCAGCAGCGAACAAGGAAGAAGAAGGGAGGAGAAAAAAGGGCGCAAAACAGAGCAGTGGGAGAGGAGGAATTCAGCGGCAAGAATCAAAGAAAACCCAGCAGATCGCACGATCAGAATTTCTGGTCGTGCGATTAGAACCAATCCTTAGAACACACTGTAAGTCGCGACCAGGGTTCGTGGTCGTGTTATCAGATCCACCGCCATCTCCTGATCGCACGATCAGGTTTCTGGTCGTGCGACCTCCTGAAGTGAAAATCACACGGACGAAGAAGAAAAAGAGGCCAGCGTATGTTCCCATCGAAACTACGTAGTTTTGGTCTTAATTATTTCCTTAACCTAAATTTGGGGGAATAATTAATACTATAACTACAATTACTTCTTATTAATCAATCTATTCTACATTCGTCAACGTGAGAAGAAACAACTGGATGGACGTGAGAAGACGATGTCCAAGTCAAAGCTTCAAGATTGAATCTTCTTTGCGTTTGATTTCTTCTACTCTTCTTAATTAATTTTAATGAAGAAACTCTTGTCTATTTTATATTTAGTTATGAGTAGCTAAGCAACTTTAGCTCGGCATCTCGATTTGAGAGCCTAGGTTTCATGTAAACGATGATATTTTTCCGGATTGGATCTTTGCTTCATGATTTATTGATTTCTTATTTTGAATCAATTCAAGTTTCTTATTTATTTTAGTATCCTACTCGAGTGACACGATTAGGTGATAAACTAGGATTCAAGAACTAGGGTTTTTCAATAGTCGATTCATGCTTAAATTTATCTTATTTTAATACAATTGTTCATGTAATGTGCTTAATACTCAGTGTTAATGGAGTAGCTAACCAAAAACACTGCTTAGTTAGCGAATGCACGATAGTGATTCTAACTAACTAGGATGAGACTTGAACATCAATCCCGTATCACTGAGACTGAGAAGAGACGTGTTAGGATTGGCTAGTGTGGGTAGATTCCGCAGGTGAAATTAGACTGTTTCGTGCAACGGTGGACCGACAGGACCCGTTGCCGTGCATGTTGTTATCCTACTAAAACAGACCTGTAGACACAAGAGACCGATAGGAGATTGTTGTCCACCGTGAAGTAGAATGACTTGAGACCGATAGGAGATAGTCAGCGCTGTTACCCGACTTAGTTAGAATATAGTTAACGTGTTGCTCAAATATCCGAACATCGTTTACAACCCTAGGTGATCAACAAGATTGCCTAGTTCTCTCCATTTATGGATTAAGAACCTCTTCTTAATTTCAGTTTACAGTTATTCTGTATTTATTACAGCTACTTGTTTGGGGGTGGCGACACCACAAAACACACACTTTTTACTCCGGTTACCTAGTGAACTACTCTAAATTGTTAAGTATAAACTTGTTGCGAGCTTGTCCTGTAGGGATCGACAACATGAGTACTAAAAATACTCACTCTTTACTATTTGACCGTGCACTTGCGTAATACACGCTAGTAATCTGCATCAAGTTTTTGGCGCCGTTGCCGGGGACAATGGTCAACAAGTTTTTAGTTAATAATTAATTTAGTTTGCTTTTATTTATTTTTTGATTTATTTGATACTTTGATTTCTAATTTTTTTCTGCTATTTCATGTACTTAGTGCATGCACAGGATCCCAAGAGAGCTTGTGCCCCCACTAGAAGACCCAGAGCAGATTTTTAGAGAACAAATAAGAAGACAAAAACAGAGCACCATGGGCGAACAAGTAACCAACGCGCAACTCAATCAGCGGGTGGAAGAGCTACAGGGTGATATTCTAGGTTTTCGGTAACATGCCGATGATACCGTGGTGGATGCATGGGACCGTTTTATGCATTTGATCAGGAAGTGCCCAAATCATGATTTTGGGGATTACAAAATTTTACAGGTCTTCTACTATGGTCTAGAGCGTCACAATCAGGAGCTGGTTAACAGAGAAGCTAGTGGCAATTTTTTGTACTCTGTTGACAAAGAAGGAGCTTATGCCTCATGAAGCAGCTTGCTAAGCAGCACTCATACCTTTATGATTCCAATTATCGGCATTGCCTGAACCTAAGGATGATGAATGGAAGACTGGGATTAGCAAGATGGTGTCTGACTTAGCCAAGCATGTGTATCGGCACAAGAAGCCAGTTGAAATGGTAGAGGAGAAGGAATTTGATTTAGCCTTGGACCAGATTGCAAGTGAAGATGTGAACTTTGTGGGGGCACAAGGACAGCGGCAGAACTGGAACCAAGGGAACTACAGACCAGGAACAAGAGATCATCCAGGTTTCAGGTATGGGGATCAGTCTGGAGCTTTATACGCACCTGGTTTTCAGCACATGCCACAAGCACCAGTTTCACAGGCTCCACCACCGGCTGCTGTAGCGCCAAACCCAGAGATTTATGTACTTAATAAGGCGTTAGTATATCGGAGTAACAACATGAACGATATGACCACGACGGCCAATGCTATGTTTTCTGATTTGCAGGATACGAAGACTTCTCTTCGGTCACTAGAGGTTCAAGTTGGGCAAATTGCAACGCAATTATCTGCTAGAGGACCTGGTTCTCTACCGTCTGACACATGAATGTGCGCCAGGTAAATGCCATTACCACTCGCGGGGTTTCGTTGACTGTTCCACCATACCCGAGCCATGACAGAGCTGAAGCATCAAAGGCTAAGGAGCATGAAGTCTTCGATTCTGAGAAGACACCTGTCATGGTCCCCCAATCGAAGGGCATGACTCCACATGATGAGGAAAAGTCCAATGAGGTATTACCACCTCCCTCTTCTTCTAAAGATGTACTCTTTCCATTGAAAACTAGAAAGAAGAAGGATGACTCTGAGGAATACAGGCGATTTCTTAGTATTTTCCCTAAACTGCACATAAACATTCCGTTGATTGAGGCGCTAAAGAAATGCCTAAGTATGCGCGATTTATCAAGGATGCAATCCTTGGGAGAAAATCTATGGATGACTTTCAGACAATGAAGCTGAATGAGCATGTGATTTCATGTGTCTTGCATGGGCTACCCAAGAAAAAGAAAGATCCAAGTACTTTTGTGATTGAGGCTACACTTGGCGAGGCCTTTACAGGTAGGGCTCTGTGTGATCTGGGAGCGAGTGTCAACTTGATGCCGCTTTCAGTATTCAAAAAGCAAGGTGTGGGGGAGCCTCGTAAAACCTTGATCAATCTACAATTCGCAGATAAGTCATCCAAGAAGGCCATTGAGGTGGTAGAGGACTTACTTGTGAGGTTTGGTAGTTTGATCATGCCAGCTGATTTTGTGATACTTGACATGCCAGTTGGTGACGTTCCGATCATTCTTGGTAGGCCTTTTCTGGCTACCGGTCCGACGTAGAATTCAGCGGCAAGAATCAAAGAAAACCCAGCGACAGAGAGAAGAAAAACAGAGAATAAGACTCAGAGAAGGCAACGCAGAAGCGACGATGAAAAAAAAGAAAAGAAAAAGAAACCCAGCAGATTGCACGATCAGAATTTCTGGTCGTGCGATCAGAACCAATCCTTAGAAAAAATTCGGAGAAGAAAAGAAGAGAACACACTGTAAGTCGCGACCAGGGTTCGTGGTCGTGCGATCAGAGCCACCTCCATCTCCTTATCGCACGATCAGGTTTCTCTGGTCGTGCGACCTCCTGAAGAGAAAATCACACGGACGAAGAAGAAAAAGAGGCCACGGTATGTTCCCATCCAAACTACGTAGTTTTGGTCTTAATTATTTCCTTAACCTAATTTGGGGAATAATTAGTACTATAACTACAATTACTTCTTATTAATCAATCTATTCTACATTCATCAACGTGAGAAGAAACAACGGGACGAACGTGAGAAGACGAAGACCAAGACAAAGCTTCAAGATTGAAGCTTCTTTGCATTTGATTTCTTCTACTCTTCTTAATAAATTTTAATGGAGAAACTTTGTCTATTTCATATATAGTTATGAGTATCTAAGTAACTTTAGCTAGGCATCTCGGTTTGAGAGCCTAGGGTTCATGTAGACGATTATATTTTTCCGGATTGGATCTTTGCTTCATGATTTATTGCTTTCTTATTTTGAATCAATTCAAGTTTCTTGTTTATTTTAGTATCCTACTCGAGTGACACGATTAGAAGATAAAATAGGATTCAAGAACTATGGTTTCTTCAATAGTCGATTCATGCTTAAAGTTAGCTTATTTTAATTCAATTGTTCATGTACTGTGCTTAATACTCAGTGTTAATGGAGTAGCTAACCGCAAAAACTGCTTAGTTAGCGAATGCACGATAGTGATTCTAAATAACTAGGATGAGACTTGAACATCAATCCCGTATCATTGAGACTTAGAAGAGACGTGTTAGGATTGGCTAGTGTGGGTAGATTCGGTAGGTGAGATTCGACTGTTTCGTGCAACGGTGGACCGACATGACCTGTTGCCGTGCATGTCGTTAGCGGACCGGTAGACACAAGAGACCGATAGGATATTGTTGTATACCGTGAAGCAGAATGACTTGAGACCGATAGGAGATAGTCAGCGCTGTTACCCGGCTTAGGTAGAATATAGTTAAAGTGTTGCTCAGATATCCGAACATCGTTTACAACCCTAGGTGATCAACGAGATTGCCTAGTTCTCTCCATTTATTGATTAAGAACCTCTTCTTAATTTCAGTTTACTATTATTCTATCTTTATTACAACCACTTGTTTGGGGGTGGTGACACCACAAAACACACACTTCTTACTCCGGTTACCTAGTGAACTACTCTAAATTGTTAAGTATAAACTTGTTGCGAGATTGTCCTCGAGGGATCGACAACCCGAGTACTAAAAATACTCACTCTTTAACACTTGACTGTGCACTTGCGTAATACGCGCTAGTACCGCGTCACCAGGGCATTGATAGGACACAAGAATTCAATGGTAATTTCGTGGATCGTAAATAGCGATGAAAAATTGGGAATCATTAGAGCGCAAACAATTAGCATTCAGTGGATTATAATAATCATGAAGATGCCCAATTCGGTACTACATGGAAGCAAACAGCGAGCATGAAGGACATCATAATAAACCTATAGACCACTAATCATCATGAACATTCACAAAAAAAATTGTGAAGTGACTGTTCGAATTCCCCAAACTGCCTCATTGAACAACATTAATGTACAAGACAGCCAATTCATCAATTACTTGAACGCTCAATGCGGAGGGGAAAAAAAGAGAAACTGACAGCTGATTAACTCTATTTAATCTCATACATCCATTCCAAAAATAGTCACAGCAAATTAAATCATTTCTCTAAGACTCCATCAAAGTCCAGTCCCCAAAATCCCATTACCATGAAACCAATTTGCAAACGCCTGTGTGAAGAGGAGTAGGTCACCTGTCCATTCACAGGGCTACTAGGGTCGAATAAGTATGCTCCATTTTTCACCTGTGATTCATCGGATGAAGATTCAAGGAGCGAGGACTCCCCTTCAGTGAGGTTGTATAAGAAGAGACAAACTGCATTGTAGGAAAGCCGGCGGAAAATACAAGAGACTGAATGGATTATCCAATTAATCGAGCAGATGAAGATTGAAATTTATAGGTTGGTTGTATCTCTCAAATTCTATGAAGAAACCGATGAATCTGTTTTCCCGACCAAAAAGAGATACATGAGGGCTACCGGGAGAAAGCTTTCACACAAGCAGGAACCAGACAATGCCTCGACAGATGAACAACTCAAAGAGGACAATGCAGACTAGACTTTTATTTTCTGTAATTTTTCCTCTTGTATTTCTCTTATTCGTGGTAATATATTGTTTTTATATATGTATGGCCGGTTGTCTTTATTAATTGATAGTTTTCTTTAATTTGCAATTACTTGACTTATTAGTGAAATAAATTTCATAGGTAATTAATCCGTTCATCGTCTACCGTCTGCGAGTAGCTGCGAAGGACACTTCAACCCGGTTTGAATGCACCAAAGTGTTCTTAATATTTTGAAAATATTATCGGCATGTCGAAATGACCTTCGCAAATCCACCCAATATAGAGAGGTTGAACGGATAATATAACAACTATCACACTCAAGTTCTATGAAAACTATTATATGTGACGGGCTACGCATCTATTAGGAGAACGATCACGCACGCGATTTTAATGTCCCCGCAACTCGCAATTGGGCGCAGAGACGACATTACAAAGGCGTGTTTGCCAATCAAGAAGAGATACATAGAAGTGATACAGACCCGAACATGGATTGAACATAGGGAATTACGGAAAGAGGCTCAGATCTGTACTCATGAAAACTTGATAAGGGATCGATGATCACTGGCTGCAGAAAGGATTTTGCCTCGCCATGAATATCATGACACTCTATCGGCTAGAGAGAGTGAATTCGGTAGATCAAAATCATCGTTGCCTCTCCATTGACCGTAAAGAGGCTCCGATCGATACTCATTAAAACCAAATAAGAGATGATCACAGCAGGCTGCAAACAAAAATTTACCTCGCCATGCATAATACTCTCTAACAGCTTCAAGGAGTGAATTCGATAGATCCATGTCATCACAGCCTAACATCGAGCGCTAACAGTGAGCATGAAATGCTCAAATCAGTACTCATTAAAAGAAAATAAGTGATGATCACAACACGCTGCAAATAATGCAACCCTGATCTGGCAGGTTACCAAACGGGTGTCAAAATAATTACCATATGCATCATTCATAACTTTCAAAGCAGTTGATTCATTAAGCCATATATATCATACTTTAACTGTACTGAAATAAAATCCATTGGAAATTCCTCCATTCATCCTCTATGATCTACAGGGTCATGTGAAGGCCCCTTCGACCCATTTTTCAGGCACAAACTTTTGCAACGTATTACCAGCATTATGAGTGGGTCGAAGAGCCTTCACATGCCCCCGCAGATTAAAGAGGTTGACTGGGGGAAATAACTAACATCTAAGTCAATCATGTAAAGTGAACAAGGCACACCTCAAATTAAACATGTTGCACAGATATCATTGGCACCCCTAATCAATGAGGTGGTTCATGAACCTTTGCCTAGTAATCTGTAATAATCTTGAAACCATGCAACACATATTTCTCTGAAACGACATCTATAAACCAGTATTTATTATCACTAACCTCCAACCTCTCAATCTTATAACTCTCCATCTTATCCTAACCACACAGCCTCCCGACTGTGTAGAAAACCAAAGCCTACAGCCTTGTCCATTTCAGTCCATGTCTCTAAATATTCTCACATGTCACAAGTAATGCATCGACAGAAGAAAGTAAAAGCTATAGAGTATTGCCACATAAGACAAGGTTTCCCTCCAAAAGTGAATTTCAAAATAAAGAAGAGATTGACTGGAATTGAAGTAAATAAAGGGGGGATCAGAATATGCTTTCTGTAGGTTATCACAAAAGCACCAAAAAGTTAAACCTTGAGAACATCAACAAGGAGTCTTTGGCAGACGACTACGCAGCTCATGTACACAATATGCATAAGTTGTATTTTTTTGGCAAACAGACACACACACACACACAAACATGCATAAGTTGTGTTAAGAGCACCTCCAGTTATGTTATGTTGGAAAAAAATGCAAATTAGCCATAAAAATGTAATCAAGTAGTAATTTAATTAAAGTAATACTTAATTCAAAAATTCAATATAACTAAATAAAAAAGGAGATCAAGACACAATATTTTATGGCAAACAAGCCCTAATATGCAGCTATTATTGCGTCCAAAAAAATCCATAGCACTTATTTCAGGATCAGCAGTTCCTTCTGAAACAGCCCTTGAAAACATACAGTAATTAACCTCCACAAACTACCCCACCTCTCCATCTTCTAAATTATGAATATAAGTAATCTCTTTTAATAATATGCGTAATGTAATTAACGTCCACTAATTAACTGTAAACTATGAGTTATTTCTGGAGCAGCCATTAGGCCAGCACTACCCTCCACTAACCCCCACATCTCCATCTTCTAACTCTCCATCTTATTGCAACTCCCACCTCCTCCATGATGTTCCTGCAGTCTGAACCTATATAGTGAGTATAAAAAAAGCCTACAGACTTTATACATTGGCAGAACCTTTCATCCCAGATAAAGTTTATATTCTGCCAAGCTTGTCAATTTCAGGGGGCAACACATGACCTCATGTCAATTTGGAGGATGCTCTAGGTAAAAGGAGAACTTGTTGGTCCTTTAAAGAGAGAAGAGAGCAATTTGTGATGACCAATACCTGGTGCATTCCTCTCCCACTCGTACCATCTCCCAAAACAAACATGACCACCATCTTGAGTCACCTGAAGGCCCCAACAGCATGGATTGTAGAGCAAGGGAGTCTCAATAGCCTCCTTGAACAGTTCAGTTTGACATATGTTGAAATCAATCAGATGATCGTCGAGGAGGAAGCAAGGGTGGCAGGCGACATTGATCCAGACAACCAGATTGTGACAGAAGATGACAAGCTTAGCTCGAACCTCTAGTACATCTTCCAGTTTTCAGCCGACATTGGAGAAGCAAGACATGTAATGATGGAGGACTTATAGGCAACCTGGATTCTATATTATTTGGGAAATATTTGAATCAACTCAGGGGAATGCCTTCATACGGTCCTACAGAAGGGGGGCTTCTTTGCGGAAGGAAGAAATATGATGGATGTGGTAAAGGAGGAGGATATCAAATCAATGGTGGCAGACCAAAGAAGTAGTTGTTGGAATAAATGCCCTAGAGGCAATCTAGTTTAGTATGAATTATTTGTGGCTAGAAATTCATTTATTATTTATTGGATATTTAATATAATGAAGTCCTTAGATTTACAATTGTGTTGTTTATCTTAACTATCCCTAGTCAAGTATAATGATTAAATGGGACAATCATCAATAGACTAGTATGGGGTTGGATTGATATGGAGATATCACGATCCAACACATAGGTGTGCATTAGGGAATGTTGCACTGGATTGACCCATCTCCGAGAAGGCTACATACACGTTATGTTGAGTCACAAGCGCTTCTCGCGGTGCAATGGTATTGTCATCCTTAGACTTGAAGTCACTAGATATTCTAGTTGTGGATTATTGTGATCTTGGTAGCGTTAAACGCTACACCGTAACTGGGTAGTTATAAAGGCGTGTACTGGATACAATAAGAAGCAAGCTTAGAGATCGTAGTGGACGTCAATAGAATTTGTCCCTCCCACATAACGGGAGCAAATATCCTAGGCCACTCGAGGGATAGTGCTTATAGAATGTCTGGCCAGACTCAAATAAATCAATATGGGATATTGATGTTATTTGCACGAATAAGGCTATTCCCATGGATCGAGAAAACTATGGATTGGATATACGAGTGTGACTTGTATGTCTCGTGTCCAATCCATATATATTGACAAAGGATGAGACAATTACATGTACAAAGGTTGTCAAGATGACTATTCTATTAGTTGGCTAGAATGGATGCTATGCTAGAGACCGCTCCATATTAGCAAATAGTTGCTACCAACTAGATAGAACCTATGGGGTCACACGCTACATAGAGTTGAACTAGATTTGGGAATTAATTAATTGGATTAATTAATTAGAAGGATCACTTTGCAAACCCCTGCAAACTTAGTAGGGACTAATTTGCAAGGAAGGGACTAAATTGAATTCTAGTAGGACTAGAATAAGTCCTTTAGGTAGTTAACAAGGAGTTGTTGGACTATATAAAGGACCTTCCTTCCTTCCTTCCCACATAACTTATGCTCATTATTGAACATAACAAGAGTGGGAGAGAACAAAAGGAGAGAGAGCAAGCAACAAGGGAGTCGACCGCCCCCTTGCCGCCGCCCCGTCCCTGTCGGCCACAAAGGAGGCCGAGACCCTCCTTTTGGGTCTCGTTTTGCGTGATTCTTATTCCTCTTCCTCTTCCGGACAAGCACCAAGGACTTGGGAGATCTAGGATCAACTCTAGGCGTGGATCAACCATAGAGAACGTGACACAATTCGCGTTTGAAGTCATCAAAGGAGAACCCTAAGGTGTGTTATTGATTTCTAACCCTTACCATCGTTATGTCTCTTGACTTGTGATCCTTGGAGGGTTTTGCATGGTTTTATGATTGTTTATGCATCCATTGCGCATCCATGAATCAAAACCCTACAGTGGTACAGAGCCACAGGTCGTAGAGCATAAATGTGGTTTATGTGTTACGTTTTAGTTGTTTTACACCTTAATTTGATTGTTTATCACGTAAAACAAGACAAATCAAGCATGGGATGCAATTTGTCAATAATTAATCATAACAAGATCCAATTTTTGCATTGGATGCATGAATTGGTGAGTTTGAGAAATTTTAGGATCTTAGATCTAGGGTTTGGGCATCCTTGGGGAAGAAGGAGTTCTCCGAAAACAAGGAAACAACCAAACTTGGGCACCAAGCAAGGGAGTTGTTTTGGAAACAACTCCATCTAGGAGGTTCGGCCCCCCTAGGGACTGCCCCCCTTGCTTGCCTCCCAAGATTGGCCGCCCTAGGGGCCGGGCGGCCCTAACCCGCGGCCTAGGCTTGTGGGTTTTGGGCCGGGCCGGCCCTAGGGCCTTGTGGTTCACCTTATTGGGCCCGGGCAATTTGATTGTTGGGCCCATGGACCGGTTTAACCCTAGAAATCCTAATATCAATTAAAAAATGACCAAGCGCGTTACAATTGGATTTTAACTATTTATGTGCAAATCGCATGGTGATTGGATATGGCCTTAGGATTTGGTTTGATGTAGATGTTTAATTTTGTGGTTTGGTTTTACGGCCTGCGAGCTGATCAATTAATTATAATAATTAATTAGGGTTTTATGGCATGCGTGCCATTTTTTTCTCAACTTGTGAGATTTATTTTATTTAGTATAGAAGTTAGCTAGTGCTAGATAAAGTAGATTGTTAGCCAAGATTGAAGAAAAGAAGCCCAAAGCCAAGGAAGCCACAAAAGATGGAGCATGGAGCATGGAGCATTCCACAAGACTATGAAGGATGGACCAAAAGATCAAGACGCATGGAGATGTGTTTGCTTTAGGGTTCATAGATAATTCCATTGGCTTGGATTATCTTAGTCTAGAAAAGGCCATATCCACATCACGTTTAATTTCTGTTTTGTGGTTGTTCATTTTATTGTCTTATTATTGTGTGGTTGGTGTATGGATGATGCATGAAATTAGGATAATAAGATAATTAGACAACCCGGATCTATTATTTGGAGTTGTGCCCAAACTCAAATAGATGGATTAGTTGATATTGATCAACAAAACAATTTAAAAAATTGAATTTAAAATCCCTCAAAATTCAAATATTGTGTTCTTGCCTTCTCGTTATTTAAACACTCATTATCATCATTATTTACCAGGCTCGTGCGTGCCAAAGCATGGCGACTTGGTTCATAATGATGGAATCTGATGGCACGTAACAATGTGCAATTATTTAGATAAGAGGTTGAACACAACTAGGCTATTAATTTGATTAAGAAACCTAGAGGCAATCAATTGGGATTATCCATATGGATGGATAAATAAGGAGTTATTTGCCCAATTGAACCAAGAGTTGCATATGGGATGCAATTGGAATTGTTCCTACCTAAAGTAGTCAAATTATGGGTGACTTGCCAAAGCAAGCTCATAAGGAGATGAAACATGGATCTTAGCCCACTAGAAAATATAAGGATATTTTCCGCATTAATATCTTGAGGGTTATTAATCCGTAGAAAAATAGTGGGAGCTATATTTGATAAACTAGCCATTTTTGAATATAGTCAAAAAATCACAAATACTAAAACTTGCGTATTTCCTTTTTGTAGAATTCCAAATGGCAAACAACTCATCGAGTTCACAACATTCCCTACGATCTGTCCTTGAGAAGGACAAGCTCTCTGGAACCAACTTTCTTGATTGGTACAGAAACTTGAGAATTGTTCTCAAGCAAGAGAAGAAACTGTACGCAATAGAGGAGCATGTTCCAGAAGGTCCAGAGAACCAAACACTATCAAAAACGTGTTGATGACGCTAATGATGCGGCCTGCCTTATGCTTTGCACCATGACTTCTAAGCTTCAGAAGCAACACGAAAACATGAATGTTGTCGATATGATCGAACATCTAAAGCAGCTCTTCCAAGAGCAGGCGAGGGTAGAAAGGTATGAGGTCTCGAAGGCACTGTTCAAGTGTCATCTGGCAGAAGGGAACCCGGTGGGACCCCATGTACTCCGAATGATCGGGTACTTGGAGAATCTCGCCCGACTAGGGTTCCCGGTCGGCCAAGAGTTGGCAACCGATCTCGTGTTGCAATTGTTGCCGAGAGTTATGGACAGTTCATTATGAACTATAACATGAACGAGATCGTGAAACCACTGCCAGATTTACTCAACATGTTGGGGACGGCTGAACAGAGCATCAACAAGGGTAAGGGCAAGGCCATAATGATGGTACAGAAAGGAAAGGGAAAAAGGTTTGCCTCTTCCTCCAAGGGCAAAGGCAAATCAGTTTCCAAGTCCAAGGAACCTGCCCTTAAGCCTGTTGGTGGCATTGCCAAGGGCGTGACTAAAGGTGAGTGTCACTACTGCAGTCAGCCTGGACACTGGAGGAGGAACTGCCCAAAATAAATGGAGGACAAGAGGCTTGGAATAGTGATTCCACCACCACCAGGTATTTTTGTTGTAGATGTCAATTTAACTTTCTCTACATCATGGGTATTAGATACTGGATGTGGATCTCATATTTGTCGAAATATGCAGGATCTAAAGAGAAGTAAGAGATTGGCTAAAGGGGAGGTAGATATGCGCGTTGGGAATGGAGAAAAGGTTGCTGCGTTGGCCATAGGCGTGTGCGAGCTATCTCTGCCTTCAGGATTAGTTTTAGAATTAAATAATTGCTATTTTGTGCCTGCTATAAGCAGAAACATTATTTTTATTTCTTGTTTGGACAAGGATGGTTTTATTATTTCAATAAAAGACAATTGTTGTTCCTTTTATTTAAATAATATTCACTATTTTAGTGCGCAATTATTTAATGGACTTTATGTCCTTGATCTAAGCAATCCTGTCTACAACATTAATACCAAGCGGATTAAAATAAATGATTTAAATCCTGCTTATTTATTGCACTGTCGTTTAGGCCACATAAATGAGAAACGTGTATCTAGACTTCATAAGGATGGATTACTAGAATCATTTGATTTTGAATCATATGAGACATGTGAGGCTTGTTTATTGGGAAAAATGACAAAGTCCCCTTTCAATAAGAAAGGTGAGAGGACTAGTGAGCAATTGGCGCTCATACATACCGATGTGTGTGGGCCATTTGCCACACCTGCCAGGGATGGTTATGTCTACTTCATTACATTTGCTGATGATTACAGTAGATATGGATTTGTGTACCTTATGAGGGCAAAATCCGAATCCTTTGAAGTGTTCAAATAATTCAAGAATGAAGTAGAGAAGAAACTTGGCAAAAGTATCAAGGCTCTACGGTCGGATCGTGGAGGAGAATACTTGAGCCAAGAGTTTGACGACTATCTTAGAGAGTGTGGGATCGTGTCCCAACTCACTCCACCCAGAACGCCACAAGGGAATGGCGTGTCCGAGAGGAGGAATCGAACCCTATTGGATATGGTTCGATCTATGATGTGTCAAACCGATCTTCCATTATCATTTTGGGGCTACGCTCTATTAAGTGCAGCTTTCACCATTAACCGTGTTCCATCTAAATCAGTCATGAAGACACCATATGAGATGTGGAGTGGGAGGCATCCCACACTGTCGTTCATGAGGATTTGGGGCTGCGATGTCTATGTAAAACGTTTACAATCAGACAAGATGGGGCCTAAATCGGATAAGTGTAAACTTGTGGGGTACCCTAAGGAAACTAAGGGTTACTACTTCTACAATCCAACCGAGAACAAAGTGTTTGTTGCTCGGACCGGCGTGTTTCAAGAAAGAGAGTTTGTCTCTAAAGAAGCAAGTGGGAGGAATGTAGAACTTGAAGAGGTTCAAGAACCACAAATCACTGAACCGATCATGGAACATGAACAGGAACCACAAGTAGTTGTGGAGCAACCTGTTCAGGTAACACAAGAGCTTCGTAGATCTAGTAGAGTGCGCCAGGAACCCGAGAGGTATGGACTTCTCGTAACCGATTCCGGTGACACGATGCTCATAGATGATGAGCCTACTACCTATGAGGAGGCCATGAGTGGCCCAGACTCTCAGAAGTGGTTGGAATCCATGAGATCCGAGATGGAATCCATGTATACCAACAAAGTATGGACTTTGGTGGAACCACCCGATGGGGCGCGGCCCATAGGGTGCAAGTGGGTCTTCAAGAAGAAGATCGACATGGATGGTAATGTGATTACCTATAAGGGTCGAATGGTGGCTAAAGGATTCAGACATATTCATGGTATTGACTATGATGAAACCTTTTCACCAGTCGCTATGACCAAATCCATCCGAATCCTACTTGCGATTGCAGCATACCACGACTATGAGATTTGGCAGATGGATGTCAAAACAGCATTCCTTTATGGGAATCTCCTCGAGGACGTGTATATGATACAGCCGGAGGGTTTTGAGGATCCAAAGCAAGCCAACAAAGTCTGTAAGCTGCAACGATCCATTCATGGATTGAAGCAAGCTTCTAGGAGTTGGAATCGACGTTTTGATGAAGTGGTCAAAGAGTTTGGCTTCATCAGAAACGAAGATGAGTCTTGTGTCTACAAGAAGGTTAGTGGGAGCTCTGTAGCTTTTTTGGTCTTGTATGTGGATGACATACTACTCATTGGAAACGACATTCCCATGCTGCAATCTGTTAAAGATTGGCTAGGAAAGTGTTTCTCAATGAAGGACTTAGGGGAAGCAGCCTATATACTCGGTATAAAGATCTATAGAGATAGATCAAAGAGGTTGCTAGGCCTAAGTCAAAGTACATATATTGACAAGGTGTTGAAACGGTTCATTATGCAAGATTCCAAGAAGGGATTCTTGCCCATGTCACATGGAATCACTCTTTCGAAGAGTGGTTGTCACTCCAATGAGATTGAGAAGGAACGCATGAGTAGAATCCCCTATGCCTCGGCCATAGGATCTATCATGCACGCCATGTTATGTACTATACCAGATGTGTCATATGCCTTGAGTAT
Source organism: Linanthus parryae (assembly GCA_023055425.1). Lineage (NCBI taxonomy): Eukaryota > Viridiplantae > Streptophyta > Magnoliopsida > Ericales > Polemoniaceae > Linanthus > Linanthus parryae. Next base: position 23,505,014 of record JALGPY010000011.1, on the reverse strand, counting down.
GACAAGCAGATACCAATCCAATCCGGGTGAGAGTCACTGGATTGCAGTCAAGAACATCCTAAAGTACTTGAGAAGAACTAAGGATGCTTTCTTGATATTTGGCGGTGAAGAAGAGTTGCGTGTAAGGGGTTACACTGATGCAAGCTTCCAAACCGACAGAGATGACTTTAGATCACAATCGGGATATGTGTTTTGCCTGAATGGAGCAGCGGTGAGCTGGAATAGTTCCAAGCAAGAGACGGTAGCTGATTCTACAACAGAGGCTGAGTACATTGCTGCAAATGGCGCAGCAAAGGAAGCTGTTTGGATCAAAAAGTTTGTTTCTGAACTTGGTGTGGTCCCTAGCATTGCGGATCCAGTAGAGTTTATCTGTGACAACACTGGGGCGATCGCGCAATCGAAGGAACCCAGGTCGCACCAGAAGTCCAAGCACGTGCTCAGGAAGTTTCATCTGATTCGAGATATTATCGATAGAGGAGACGTTCGGATATGCAAGATTCATACAGATGATAATCTGTCAGACCCGCTTACAAAGCCTCTCACGCAGTGGAAGCATGAAGGGCACACTAGGAGTATGGGCATACGAGATGCGCCAGATTGGCTCTAGTGCAAGTGGGAGACTGTTGGAATAGATGCCCTAGAGGCAATCTAGTTTAGTATGAATTATTTGTGGCTAGAAATTCATTTATTATTTATTGGATATTTAATATAATGAAGTCCTTAGATTTACAATTGTGTTGTTTATCTTAAATATCCCTAGTCAAGTATAATGATTAAATGGGGCAATCATCTATAGACTAGTATGGGGTTGGATTGATATGGAGATATCACGATCCAACACATAGGTGTGCATTAGGGAATGTTGCACTGGATTGACCCATCTCCGAGAAGGCTACATACACGTTATGTTGAGTCACAAGCGCTTCTCGCGGTGCAATGGTATTGTCATCCTTAGACTTGAAGTCACTAGATATTCTAGTTGTGGATTATTGTGATCTTGGTAGCGTTAAACGCTACACCGTAACTGGGTAGTTATAAAGGCGTGTACTGGATACAATAAGAAGCAAGCTTAGAGATTGTAGTGGACGTAGATAAAATTTGTCCCTCCCACATAAAGGGAGCAAATATCCTAGGCCACTCGAGGGATAGTGCTTATAGAATGTCTGGACAGACTCAAATAAATCAATATGGGATATTGATGTTATTTGCACGAATAAGGCTATTCCCATGTATCGAGAAAACTATGGATTGGATATACGAGTGTGACTTGTATGTCTCGTGTCCAATCCGGATATAGAGACAAAGGGATGAGACAATTACTTGTACAAAGGTTGTCAAGATGACTATCCTATTAGTTGGCTAGAATGGATGTTTTGCTAGAGACCGCTCCATATTAGCAAATAGTTGCTACCAACTAGATAGAACCTATGGGGTCACACGCTACATAGAGTTGAACTAGATTTGGGAATTAATTAATTGGATTAATTAATTAGAATGATCACTTTGCAAACCCTTGCAAACTTAGTAGGGACTAATTTGCAAGGAAGGGACTAAATTGAATTCTAGTAGGACTAGAATAAGTCCTTTAGGTAGTTAACAAGGAGTTGTTGGACTATATAAAGGACATTCCTTCATTCCTTCCCACATAACTTATGCTCATTATTGAACATAACAAGAGTGGGAGAGAACAAAAGGAGAGAGAGCAAGCAACAAGGGAGCCGACCGCCCCCTTGCCGCCGCCCCGTCCCCGTCGGACACAAAGGAGGCCGAGACCCTCCTTTTGGGTCTCGTTTTGCGTGATTCTTCTTCCTCTTCCTCTTCCGGGCTAGCACCAAGGACTTGGGAGATCTAGGATCAACTCTAGGCGTGGATCAACTATAGAGAATGTGACACAATTCGCGTTTGAAGTCATCAAAGGAGAACCCTAAGGTGTGTTATTGATTTCTAACCCTTACCATCGTTATGTCTCTTGACTTGTGATCCTTGGAGGGTTTTGCATGGTTTTATGATTGTTTATGCTTCCGTTGCGCATCCATGAATCAAAACCCTACAGTAGTGCACCAGGGGGGCTGCTGGACGGAGTGAGGGTGTCCAACTTTTCCATGAGGATTCTTCTCTGGAATTGTAAGGATGCTGGCAGTGGTGCTTTTTGAAGCAACTTCATGGCTCTGGTTGGCAGGCACAGGCCAAATATTGTCTGTTTAACTGAAAGCAGAATGTCTGGGGACAGGGCCAGATGCATTTGTGCCTCTCTTGTCTTTGAGAGATGCTTTGTGACTGGTCCATATGGATTTGGTGGCGGCTTTTGGATTCTGTGGGAGCCAAATGAGGTGCAGGTGGATGAAATTGTTGTGTCTCTGCACCAGATCCATGCCTCAGTCCAGGTTTGATGTTCTCCAAAGCTAGTGGTACTATAGTTTTTCAATCACATGCCTTAGCACATATATATCTTCATTAATCTCTATGTTTTCGAGATGTGAAACTCCTAATCACTAGTTTTGAATGCATGTGTGTTTCCATGAGTGCAGGCTGTAGGAACTAATGGAGCCATAGGTGAAGCCGGAGAATGGGCAAAGCTCTGCCTACAAAGCTCCTCTGCCATCGCTCGTCTGTCGTTGCTTCCATTTTCTGTGTTGAATCCCTTTAAGATTCATATTTTTTAATTTAATGTTGAACAATGGTTTTTGAACCTCCCTCCCATGATTTGAGGAGGGGTTGTGGTTTGAGGTTGTAAGGTGTGGTTTCCCCCCCCCCCCCCCCCCCCTTGTATTTGTGGTTTTATTTGACATTTTTTTATATATATGCTAGCTGTTATTTATTCCTAAAATATTTCTAGTCATCTATATATATGTTGTTATTTATTCTCCCTGTATTAACTATTTTTTCCAAAAATGGACTTAATCAATGTTCAAAACTAATCACTAGTTGTATAAATAATAATCTGCATTAGCTATTTAAAGTTGCTCTTATATATAAAAATAAGTAATTATTTAAGTTTCCTATCATTGAATCATACTCCTTTAGAGATTAAATTTATAATAGATTACAATTATCAATTATGTGTTAATTATGTGTTATGTATAAAAACAGTTGTTCATCCCAGTCTTAGCACCAAGTTTTCAAATGGGATTTGGCCAAATGCATCTAACAAACAAATACTTGAATGCCCCAAAATTATAAGTTTGACAACATCACCATGAAGAACAAACACTCATCCCAACACAGAAGGATAAATTCACCATCTTTTTTCGGACCAACCCTAACTGAAGAGTAAGTCCCCAACTATAGAAATAACAATATCCCTAATCCAATTGCATACCAAACAGATACCCAAATACAACAGTTCTAATCCGAACAAATGCATTCACATACGGACTTGCAGATCTATAGTACGAATCGACCTGATAAACCACGATTAAGAAAAGAACACAACAACAACTACTAATGTACGAGAGTTTGAGAGAAGTTAGTCCAAACTGACCGTCCTTGAGGCTAAGCCAATATCGACTCCGTGGGTTCTTGAATCAACACTCTGGTGACCTTCAGGCGCAACAGATGTCGCCGTTCTGAAGACAGTCAGGGGTTTCATCGGCCGGGGAGCTGAGTGAGTAGTCGCGGGAAGAGCTTTTGAGAGCTCTTAGCTTGTGGAGAGAAACTGTTACATGCTTCATATGCATCAAAACTCATATTTTATAAGACTTCAATTGGATACGAAGTTTGAAGTCACATTTACTAAAGTTTGAATAAGACAATTAAGTCAATGTTCATGTCATGTAATTAGGTATATCCTCCCCATCATGACATGAACCGTGTGATCAATGTCATAGAGAGTATGCTCTCGGCATATTATTTATATATACTCGAGCAAAAAAAAAGGCAAGAATGTATCTCCTTTATAATTTGTCACACTTCAAACTTATAATTCTCATGAACTCTAAAATACTATCCTCTTTGGAATAGGAGTTTTACGTATGAGAATACACTAATTCCATGCTCGTCCTTTAATGGAGTTAAAATGAGATAGATGATGCGCATAGAGCATGTAGATGTATAAAAAAACTCATATAAAAATTCAACCGAATAGATAATATTGCGCAATTCCTATGAAGTGCATATATAGTTAATCTAAAATATTCACGAAGACAAATTGAATTCTTACATCAATTATTCAAGAAACCAATCACTTTAGTGATGTCGAAGGTGAGAAACTCAATCTTGAAATTTTTTCACGAGTTCATGTCAAAAACCATTGATCTCTTCTAGAGACGATATGTCTTCTAGTTGCTCGAAATAAGATATGCACATTTTTCAGATGTGAGATTGACAACATCCAAGCCGCTTTAGGGGCTGAATAATAAATTTTTGGGTGTTCTATGAGATTTGATATGGAATCACAACACATAAACGAGGCGTTGGTTGGGGAATGCAATGCATCAAGCCATTTCTATGACAAAGTTCTCTACGTTTGACAGGCGATGTAATGCATGAAGCCATTTTATGAAGAAATTGTCTACAGAGAATGTCATTTATTTGTAATTATACAAAACCACTTAACATGTCCATAAATGCAAGTATAAAACTTAAAAAAATTTATTACTTTGAATCTTCATACTTAAGGGGATCATTTGTGTTTCATGAAACACACGGTGCTAAAAAAAAACTACCGTTGTGAGCCTTAAAAAGTCTCATGTACATCCTTGAATAGAGTTTTTTTTTTCAATTGTCGAAACTTCTAGTTTGACAAATTGAGGTTACCTCTTGTAGGGTACATTTTCATAATGTCAAATATTTTATAACTTCTAGTATGAAATATGATGCTAATAAGCACACCAAAGGACTTATTTAGTTTTTGCTATTGTCTTTTTTTCCCCTCTTGTACGAGCCATAAAAGTACTTCATAACAATCAAGAAAAAAAATCAAGACGTAGAGACAATGTAAATAGAATGAGCTAACCTTGATACTTATGAAGCACATATTCTGTTAGATTTCTCTAGAATTAGTAAACAAGAGAAATAAATATTTCTTAAAGTTCAAAATATACAACTTCACAGTATTTTATAACAATAAACATATTTAATAGAATTATGACAAAAGGAAAACATGTTTAATTCAAAGATCTACCTCGAAGAACTTCTTTTAAGAATTCTTAATTTGAGAAACTAATAATCTGGAATCTAAATTGTGTTGCCAAAAAAAATATCGTGAAAGTTTAATGTGAAGCTTAGAATAGCCAAGGAGTTGGGAGGACCTTAAATCACTCAACCAAAAAAAAATGAATAGATATTGGGAGGATCTTGAATCACTTCAACCAAAAAATTACACAGATATTAGGAGGATCTTGAATCACTCAACCAGAAAATTTTATATATATTGGGAGGATCATGAATCAATCAAGGAAAAGATTATATAGATATTGGGAGGATCTTGAATCACAAAACAAAAAAATTGCATAGATATGAGCAAAAGCATATCGGGTATGACAAGTACACGATAATCACCACTTAAAGGGTTCCTTATTTGCAACCTTTGGTTTTCTTCCCCCTGCTTTTATGCAGTCTTTTACTACAAAGGGTATTACAGGGGATCAATATGGGATCCTCATGGTACCAAGACCATACAACAATCGCAACTAAGTCTGTGATTGAGAAAATTGTTTCAGCCATATAATTTATAGGATTCGTTTCAGGGGATGGCTCGCTATTAACTTGAAGGAATCGAGTCGAGCATAAAATCAATCATCCACTCCTGAGATCCAATGCCAATTTTTTTTAGACTTATTGAGAATGAAATAAAATCGAACAAATATGAGTGCTATATTATAAATTTATTTATCTTCTTCTATATTTGCATGTCATGGATAAAATGGCATAAGCAATAACGATTGCTTTGATGTTCATATCCGCCAATGATAGGCTCCTCATAGTAATTTTGTTTTTCGTAAAGAGAAGTCAAAATAGCAATACAAAATGAGGAGTTCAAAAAAAATATGAAGACATGGTTCAACTAAGCATATGAATATCTTAGGACTAATGTATGATTATGGGGTTGAACCTCTCATGGGGTTCCCACTTTTCTTCGTAAAAATGGAAAAAATAGCAATACAAGAGGAGAAGAGTTAAAACCGAATCTTCAAATTCAATTATGTAGTTCTCACTCTAGGGAGAAAGATATATATACATATAAGAAAACACAATAACTCTCGGTTCTAGATATTCGTTATATGCGCTATAACTTCATGTAACATGGTTTAACTAAGCGTACATATAGCTTAGGAGCATTTTTTTTAACACAACGCAATAACAATATAACCTTGTTAAGCGGCACTAAGCGGTAAGAACAACATCTTTTTATTTAACCGAGCTGTTTTATCCCGGCAAGCGCCTCGAGGTCACGAGTTCAAAACTCTAGTGACATTTTTTTTACAAATAACAAAAAAAAATCAGTAAACTTGCAAAAATAAAATAAAATAAAAATAAAATAAAAATAAAATAGAACAAGTTGTAATTCTCAGTCACAAGTTTGAAACTCTACTGATTTTTTTTTTTTATCTTTCACAGATGTTTAATAAAGGACATCAAGAAACTTGTCCCACATTAGCGGTAATGTCACAAGTTAGAAACTCTAGTGACTTCTTGCTCTTTTTTCAGATAAATACTTAATAAAAACTGTCGCGCATTATATAACAAGCAAGACCATGTATATTAGATGACAATTATAGTGCCATATATTGTGCACCAAATGGGTTCATGCTCACGCGTAATTGCTTAAATTGCGCGCGTCCTCAAGGTCACGCGTTGAAAACGCTCTAGTGACTTATTTTTGTTTATTTTACACATCATTGAAGTAACGAGTAAGAACTCTAGTGACACATGATAAAATTCCAATAGGATCTGTTGCTCAAGCGTAATTTTTTTAATTGCACGTCCTCAATGTCACGAGTTTAAACACTCGAGTGAATTTTTTTCGCGTCTTGAGGTCACGAGTTTAGAACTCTAGTGACATTATCTTCTATTTATTTGTTCACTCCTCCCAAACATGATATGATAAATGAGAGATAGTGAAAATACATAGATAAAAACTAGAACAACGAAACAAATTGTTCAGCGGTAACAATTTCTATGAATTATTGACTCGTTTTTTTTCTCGCACAAAACATGCTATAATTCATTAATAAAAAATACGTGCAGTTCAAGAATGATGGAACGTGCTTCACTCTATAGAGCAGCTTGGCTGGGCAACATGAGGTAGTAGAAAAAGATGCACATAAAAATGATTCAGTCCATAAGTGTGATTTGGATCATATAACAATCCGATATTTCTATGCCGCTCACAAAGTTTCCATTCATATTTCTTCTTCTTTTTTTCAGAAAAAAAAAAAAAAAAAAAAAAAAAAAAAAAAAAAAAAAAAAAAAAAAAGCTGCGGAAGGCAACAAAAAGTTGCTAGTTCGGAAACTGGAGGGTATTTACATTAGTCATCTATTTTTTTAGTTCGAGTTATACTTTAGAACCAATAAAAAAACTGATGCTTTTCAGTAGTATAAACTTTTCTAGTCCATACGAGCAAAGTGTGCTGCTATGAAACAACACTGGCGCACAGGTTCTAGGCGTGGCACTTTTTTTTTTTTTTTTTTTTTTCTGGAAACAGAAATTCCAGCAGCGGTATTGTTATTACTTTTTTACAAAAGAAATAAATAAAATAAAGTTTGTCACAAATGCACAAGGTGGAGCACGTAATTGCTCTAGATCTTAAAAAAAATCAAATTCATTACAAATGCACAACGCGGAGCACGTAATTGCTCTAGATCAAAAAAAAAAAAAGTCATTACAAATGTACAAGGCGGAGCACGCAATTGCTCTAGTTCATATAGTCCTCTCTAGATCTAAAAAGATCGAGGTTTAGGGTTCGATGTCAAATTTTTTTTTCTGGTGAACCCATAGTATAGACCAATATTTTCTTTTCGATATAAATGACATGAAAAGAAAACGAATACAATTGATATATTTTTTATGTACGGTTGATTTAATCAAACTAAAGATGAGACAATCAAGATCGAAATTACGTTTTTCGTTTGATCATCGTGTTCTTGACAACATTCATAAATAATTGTACCTTTCATCTATGGTTGATCTTCACTTTTCGAGAGAGCGTGCTGATAACGTGTTGTGAACTCAAGAGTAGAGAAGAGAGAATAATGTACGGAGGAATATCAAGTATGTATTATTCTCCACCAAACCACCATTTATATAGGGTGTGGGGGTCAAACAATATCATCCAAATATGATAATACAATATGTTATGAATATTGACAATATCAATCATATAATTTCATAACACGTTTATTATTATTTCCGGATTACACTGGGCCTTCTATGGAGAAGGCATGTACTTAGATTGTTGTTCACTGCATTTACGAGTCTAATGTATCGATTAATATAGCTATTTTGGACCAAAAAGTGATTAGTAATACATTTCAAAAAAAGAAACATTTGATTAGTATTAACTAATCTGAACTTGGTAGATCTAAATTAGTTGTACTCATTAGAGCGAAAGCGTAGATTTCAAGAGGGCAATTTGGTTAATGCGATCACAACTATATAATGTGCATAATTTTAAGTTGTTTTGCCTTGTTAATAAATCGTTTCAGGAATTCTATTTTTTATAATCATTTTATTTTTTGTCTTATTGAGAGATGTATTTTCATATTCTTAGTTTTCGAAGATGTTAAATATATATCTAAAAAAAGCACAATAATTCATATACAAGAACCTGAAGTCCCGTGCACTTACGGCTAGTGTTAACTAATATCATATGAATAGTGTTAACTAAAATATGTCAGAATCTTCATCAGAATAATTAGAAGTTATGTGTGCTTACCTCAATTCCTTTTTAACTTTGACATCTGATTTTCGATTAGTTTGGGTTGTCTCGGCTTCCATACCAGCTTCAACATGTAGGCTATTTTACCTGTATTTGCATTTTGTGGCTAAAATGATGACACCTCATATAATCGGTCATATATGTATATGAGGTTGGTCTTCCTACCTACACCAACTCGTCGGTTGCTTCTTAAAGGGAATATTTCGCCAACTTACTGTTACGTAGTGCAAGAATGCCACCTTCAAGCTTCTGATCTTCCGATATCTTGTACCACTTTGCGGATGCTCCTGCATGGCTAAGAAATATTAAAGAGCCATCAGCATTCTCATTCTTACTATAGCTGTTGCTGCACACTGGGAAGCTACAACCACAAAAGTGCAGATGATATAATCGTCTTGCCGCTTCATGTAATTGATTTCAACACGTGGTGGTATGTGGAGTCCGATAATGGAGAGTTATGTCCTGTAGGTTAACTCATCCCCTACCTCTACTCGGGGGACTTTTCCAATAAGGTTTGGATCAGGAGCCACGAAGCCTGGACTCTTCTATATCAGATACATGGCCGACCTTAGTAATTCCATCCTTTGGGTGCTCATGCAGAAGAGTTCGGAAGCGCAGAAGGGTATCATTCACGCTCTGCGCTAGGGTCAAAATTCTATGGCAGCTCTTGTGCTTGATCCGATCCCAGAGGCTCAACCTTACCGAACCACTTTCCTTCTTGGGCCCCATTTTAGTTTTAGGAGAGAGAGACTTGAGATTCTAAACGAAAAAAGACAAAATTTTCAGTGCTTTTCTGAGGAATAAGAGACGAAAGGAGCAGTACTATGATTTACAGAAGCAGCTAAAGAATCGGAGGACGCTCCTTTTTTGTGTTAATAATATGAGAAGGAAGGCATTTCCTATTGGCTTTCTAGTTTTGTAATAGCCGTACTATGTCTTTCTTTTTTTTTATTATTTTTTGCGTCGAACCGTACATTGTCTTAAACATTAATGTAAGTTGCAAGAAACATTCGTTTTTATTTTAGATTTCTAACAATCTTGTGCAAGAAATGAAGTTGTGTGAAAAGCCGGTGTTCTTAGAGCATCTCCAACCCATTGCTTTTTCCCCCTCCCCTCACCTCCCCCTCCCCCCACGGGCCCACCATTTTCCCCCTCCCCCTCCCCTTCCCTTCCGCCAAACTACTAATCGTCTCCAACCCATTTCTTTCCCCCCACCCAAAAAATTAATTTGCAATATATATTCAATGATTTAAAAATGAATTATTAATAACAAAAAAAGTAAATGCATTTTATATATATATATATATATATATATATATTTGACGTTTTTAACCGTGTTTTTTAATTATTGAAATTATAATTTTTTTTTGCAAGCGTTGAAATTATAATTGTTAACAGTATAAAAAATAAGTTTTATTAAATTTCAAAAAAAATAAGATAATGATGACTTTTCGTAAATATACTTTCCAACAATCGTGAATACATTATTAATTTTAAAAAATAATACAAAATAAAATTTATTCATCATAATAATAAAATACATAATATAATCACAAAATATCGGTATGTGTAATTACAATTATCAAATATTCAATTAATTAATCATTCCATGTAGGGGGGGGGATGTCCATGGGGAAATCCCCCCCCCTAACCATCCCTCACCCAAGGCAAAATTTATCCCCATAGCACCCCCTCCCCCTCCCCCCATGGGATTGGACATGAACTGCATTTTTATACGATTTTCCCCTTCCCCCTCCCCCTCCCCTCATGGGGTTGGAGATGCCCTTAGGGATGATCAAATATAGTTTAATGAACTAATACATACAGTACCAATTCTTTAATATAGTTGTTTCTCAAAATGATAATAATAATAATATAGTACATTAAAGAATTTCTTTAATTGTGTAAATAAGAATGATTTACAGTCACATGTATCGATTATTAATATTTTTGTAATATAGTCAACTTTACATTAATGGCAATGCTTGAATTTGATGTGATTACACTATTATTAGAATTAATGATTGTTGGATGTAAAAAGGATAGGGACAATTCTTTTGGTTTTTACATCCTTTTTTACATCCAACAATTAATTTATTATTATTATTATTATTATTATTATTATTATTATTATTATTAAATAATAATAATAATAATGATAATAATAATAATAATAATAATAATAATAATAATAATAATAATAATAATAATAATAATAATAATAATAATAATAATAATAGTGAAATCGCGTCACAAATTCAAGCATAGTCCTTAATGAAAAGTTTACGGTAATTAATAATTGAAATAAATTGTAATTGCTAATAAGTTACAAATGTAAAGAGTAACAATAGAATATTTAAATACATGCCAGTTTTTTTGTTGGTTTGATTGGGGATATAGACATAAATGATTACAAATGTCATATTTACATTGATTATTTAAAGAAAAATGGCAAATGATGATTTCATGTGAGAACTTTCCTATTTTTATGCATTATATAATTATATATAAGTTAAGATATAAGATATTACCAAAATTTCTCTTTATATTTTTTTTGATGAATTCAAAACTTTCTAGTTATATTCTCATCGTAATTAAAGAAACTCGTTCCTACTTATTCACAGTAAATTTTATCCTCAACAGTACCAATTCTTCAATGTACTATATGCATTAATTTATATTACAGAATATTAGTAATCATATATTTGTAGTCTATAAATAACATATATTCACACAATTAAGGAAATTCTTGAATGTACTATATTAAAGAATTTCTACTGTATGTATTAGTTCATTATACTAAATTTGATCATCCTTAAGAAAACACTTTTGCGGCTTTTCACATACATCTTCATTTCTTGGACAATATTGTTCTAAATCTAAAATAAAAATGATTGTGTCTTGCAACTTACATTAATGTTTTAAGAAAAAGGACGGTCAGTACAGAACCATAAAGCCAATAGGAAATGCCTTCCTGCTCATGTTATTAACCCAAAAAAACGAGCGTCCTCCAATTCTTTTGCTGCTTCTGCAAATCAAATCACTACTCCTCTAGTCTCTTATCCTCCGAAAAACATTGAAAATTTTGTCTGTTTTTGTTTGGAATCTCAAGTCTCTCTATCTTGAAACTAAAATGGCGCCCAAGAAGGAAAACGGTTCAGGAAGGTTGAGCCCATGGGATCGGATCAAGCACAGGAGGTGCCATAGAACTTTGACACCAGCGCAGAGGGTGAATGATACCCTTATGCGCTTCCGCAATCTTCTACATGAGCTCCCAAAGGATGGAGTTACTGAGGCGATCGACTACCAGGCCATGGATCTGATAAAGAAGAGTCCAGGCTTCGTGGCTCCTAATCCAAACCTTATTGGAAATGTCCCCGGAGTAGAGGTTGGGGACGAGTTCATCTACAGAACGGAACCCTCCATTATCGGACTCCACAAACCACCACGTGCTGAAATCAATTACATAAAGCGGCAAGACGAAGATGGTATCATTTGCACTTCTGTGGTTGTAGCTTCCGAGTGTGGCGGTAACAGCTATAGTAAGAATAAGAGTGCTGATGGCTCTTTGATATTTTGTAGCAACGCGGGGGCATCCACAATGGGTTACAAGATACCAGAAGATCAGAAGCTTGAAGGTGGCATTCTCGCACTGAGTAATAGTAAGTCGGCGAAAAACTCTGTGAGAGTTATAAGAAGCAACCGACAAGTTGGTGAAGGTGGGAAGACCAACCTCATATACATCTATGACGGATTGTATGAGGTATCATCATTTTGGACACAAAAGGCAAATACTGGTAAAATGGTCTACATGTTCAAGCTGGTAAGGAAGCCGGGACAGCCCAAACTCACCGGAAATAAGTTAACAAAGTTATAAAGGAATTGAGGTACGCACACATAAATTCTATTTATTGTGATGAATATTCTGGCATATTTTAGTTAACAGTACTCATGTGATATTAGTTAACACTAGCCGTAATTGCACGTGATTTCAGGTTCTTGTATATGAATTAACATGTTTTATTAGGATATATGTTTGACTTTTTTGAAAACTAAGAATATGAAATCTATTTATTAATAAGGTAAAAATAAAATAATTTTAAAATATATAATTCATGAAAACGATATATTAACAAGGCAACATCTTAAAATTATGCACATCCAATAGCAGTTATCACCGTAATGAAATTGCCCGTTTGAAATATATAATGTCACTCTAAGAGCATCTCCAGTAGTAGTAGCTAAAAGTTATTTATAATTTGATGAAAATTAAACATTTTTTTTAGATATTGTAAATTTTTAGTAAGTGTTCCAATAGCGTTAGTTAAATGCTTAGCTAAATAACACATGGCACATTCTCAATATCTCTTGCAAGAGAATTTTAAGGAAATTAGGACATAACCGCTAAGAACATGGTTAAAGAAAGTATAAGTTATTGATCCGGATCTTCAAATATAATGAATGGGATAACTATCCGCTAAGCTAGAATAAAGAGCGGAGTGGAGAGCCTGTTGGAGGTAATATTATTATCATCTTATTCATATTTTAAAGATAACCGCTATATAGATGACCTATTGGAGATGCTCTAATGAGTACAACTAATTTAGATCTACCAAGTTGAGATTAGTTAATACTAATCACTTGTTGGTCCAAAATAGCTATATTAATCGACACATCAGACTCATAAATGCAGTGAACAATAATCTAAGCATATCCCTGCTCCATAGAAGGCCGAGTGTAATCGGGAAATAATAATCAACCAACTGAAATGATCCCAATCATCAACATAAAAGTCTACATGACTTAATTCTCAAAATAAATGTCTACATGACTTCATCACACTACTCTTTAGTTTTATACGTATATAATATTCTCTTTTTAGAGAATGAATAATTTAGTACTCATGGAATTTCGGGATAGACGAAAAATTAATTGTTGGTGTGTGAGAGGTTGCTTTAGAATCTATGTTAAATGTTCAAAAGCAGAAGATGAGATTCCAAAAAGAACTTGTAAAAAAATCAGTGTTAAGGTGTCCCCAATTATGGAAGAGATGGGTTTTCCAACTAATCAAGGGGAAGGGGAAAGAGAAAGTGTGGGACTCAAAATGGGAAATGGAAAGGTAAAAACGCCATAGGCCATCCCTCTTGGGGAAGGCTATCAAGTGGATTTTTTAGGTAGTTTTAATTAGATTTTTATAAAATAAAATATATAATATAATAAAAATATTCGTAACTTTAACTTTTTTTTAACATGTGTTTCTGTAAAATTTATTAAGATTTATTAATTTATATCATTCAATTATTTAGTTTAATAAAATATATAAATATAAGTAAAACTAAACTAGTTAGCAGTTTGATTAAGTCAAATAATAAGAAAAGTTTAACAAAATTACATAAATATAAATAATACATTAAGTCGTAATCAAACAGGAAAAAGTTAATGTACAAAAAAATATTTTTTTTAAATTATTGTTTGCAATATGTCCTAACTATGAGTGTACCAAAAAAATTCTAAACATTACTAATATAATTATTATTGGATCCATCGGTGTTTAGTCGAAGTTGTGTTGGAGGTCAGTTTATTGAATCAACATTGCATCAGTTTTGACTGTTCAAAGTCGCATGCATACTGACATTGTGTATGTAAAAGAACATAATTTACCACTATATTTCTAGGAAGGCATCAATACTCCACTAATTATGTAATATATTATTTTTAAGAGCCGATATCTGAACAAGAAATTGCTTATTGTTTCAGGTTAATGCAAAGCAAAAAATGTCATTCTGTTTTGCAACATGGGAGATTTGATATTGTTTGCCGATCATATGATTAGGAATTGGTGATGTGCAATGATGTTTCTGGTATCAAGGGTGTCCATCAACTCTATTGGTCATATATTTCCAGCTTCGTTTTAAGCACATTTTTTCCTTATCTTTTTTAGTGGAACACTTGTTTCTGTTAAGTGGCATTTGCCTATGTTGATTAAGTGTGCTAGTGTCTAGGTTGGTTTTACTGTGATGTCCAAATTATGAATTTTGAGTAGTAGCATATAAATGAATTTCTTTCATTGACTTCAAAGACTATGCACATATTATATCATCTCTCATTGACTTCTTGCGGGCATTTCTTTCTCATATTAAGTAACACACTTGCATTTCCCTAATGAATTGAATCCTCAAAATCTTTATGGCCTTTATACTATTTCTTTCATAGGGTTATAACAGATGTTTTCTAGTTGTAATAGTAATAGAACCCTAGGAATTTAGTTGACATACTTATTTTATATCACATGTTGTGTTATGTGAAAGACTATTAAGAAACTTTTATATTCATTAGCTAGTGTGTTGTTGTTTATATGCTTGATAGAAAAACTTGGATGAATATTAGAGGTTAGAGACAGATTGTTGGAACAGACAAGGTATCGATGTTACCTCAGAGAAGAGAAAGAATGAGATATTTGAGATTCCCAATGAAGAGCAGAGTAAGATTTTGCTACTGTTCTGAAGAGCCGACAACTAGAGGTAGATGAAAGGTGAAAAAGAGTGGAATGGGAAGGTTTGAGAGACCATGTGTAGAGGGCTAGTTTTCGTAGAGAGAGAAAGTGAGGGTTCGAGGGTCTAAAAATTTGGAGAAATCAGGGGGTTGCTATTGTGATATTTTTATCTCGAGAAAGATTGTATGTGCTTTCGTATTTTGAATGAAATTTACCTATCTTACATCACTTGTAAAGCCAAAATAAAAGTGTAAATCTTCACTCTCCTAGTGAAGAACCCCATGGCTGAAGGAACTAACCAAACAAAACAACGTTCATGCAGGCAATAAAAATTAATTAATTTACTCAATTGTAATGATGGAGGTGGCAATGGTTGTACTTGTTGCGATGGTTGTGATATTTATGTTTGTTCTTATTTGTCCAAAGAACCATTAGTGTTTCTCGAATATTTTACATTGAGCGTAAAAATTTTCTTCTATTACATAAGTTGTGACAGCATGTATGGTTGTAGATTTTATTTATTTATTTTTCAGAACAATGTTGTTGTAGTTAATAAATGTAATAAATCCATATGATTTTTTTGGAAAAGTTATACTATCCACTAGAAAATGCCCTTCATTTTATAATTGTTGTAGCATAAATTAAGGAAACCTTTATGGGCCTCCTACAAGGAGATGTTTAGATTTAGTAGTTGGAAGATATCAATACACTGTCCAAATCTGTTATATTTTCGTGTTGATAATATTATGAACTGCATACTACTAGTACTTTCATGTTGATAAAAAAATACTGAATTACTAATTGCATATTTCCAGTATGTCAGAACCACCAAGTTACAACCACCACTTCAGAATTAAACTTATTACATCGACTATTTGCAATAATTTTTTCTTCGTAAAAGTTGTAAAAGAAATCGTCCTAATGTTGTCAAGTGATTGATGGATTCATATACCAGTTTCACATTGTCAGATATATTGTATACGGAGATGCAATAAGATCATTCTAGAACTGACGCTTGCAATGTAACAGTTTTGACATAATGTAGAATGCAGTTAGTAATTATGCTAAAAAAACGAAGTTGTAAGGTCATGCTAAACAAGTGTTTGTACACAAAAAATATATGACGTGTCACAACCAAATAATGGAGTCAAATCAAATCTTGACACCTTCGGGATGTAGTTGAGTTGGTCGGATTCGCATTGTTAGGACTTTGGGAATTTTATTGAGGTCTCGAAATCAAATCTTAAGACAACCCAACGGCTGCCAATTGGCATCCTCAATTGGGCCTGTCAGCCCAGATTATTTCAGCATGGTTTACCTATCTCGTGTGTTTTGCAGGTTATTGCACTAGAGAGAATGTTTATGATATAATATGGGAAGAATAATGTCTTTATGTGTTTCGTAATAACCTAAACTATTAAAATGGCGTATATATAGGCAACAAATACTTGGTCCAAAAGGAAATAAACTGAACTAGGTAACAACTAAAGTAAGAAACACTAGTAGATAACAAAATAATATAAATTAGAAAAAATAATCAGATAAACCCCTAAAAACTTATTAACCTAATAATACAATATCTCTAATATTTCCCTCAAACTCAATGTGTCAATATTGAGTTTGCAAGAAGACACCATAGAAGCTGCGGAGAAGGCCACAATGGTTGGCAAAGGCTAAGACAGAGAGAGCCAAAATAGTTGCAACCGGTGTTAGAAGAGACCTCCACGACTGAGCTAGCAGCGCTGGACTAACGTTCGAGAGTGATAGGACCAAATTTGATGGCAACGTTTGAGAATAAGACAAAGAAAACTATTCAACAACAAATTGTGTCGAAGAGTACAAGAAAAAATAAATATTTCACAACATATTGTATCAAGAAAAATAAAAAGAAAATAGGTTTACGACAGATTGTGTCCACCTTAAGAAGAAAACAGTTTACCAACAATTGTGTCGAGAAGAAGGAAAAACTAGTCTTAAGACAGATTGTGTCAATAAGAAAAGAAGAAAATAGTAGTCTGACAAATTATGTCAACAAGAAGAACGAAAAAATATCGTTTTCGTACGGGTTGTGTCAAGAAGAATAGAAGAAAATAATTATTTCACAGTGTGTTGAGAATGAGAAGGAAAAAATTACCACATTCTATGTCAAGCTGAACGAAAAATAGTTTTACAACTTTGTGGTTGAGACGAGACAATTTAACGAAATATTGAGTCCAATGAGATAGTTTAAAGACATCGGGTCGAGTGCAGACTACTTAACGACAAGACGTGGAACTATTTGGGTTCCAGGAAACATAAAGAAGATTTGATGGGATTTTAGAAGAACGACAGAAGAATCGGGGTGACATTTAATTCTATGAGAAAATAGACAGCCAATCAAGATGACTTGTGACTCTTTGAGTTTAATTTTTGATGGTGGTATTTATCTAATGATCAAACTATGTATTTTATTTGGTAGCATATCTATGAGTTTCTTCTTCTTTTTAAAGGAATATGCACATATTGTATCATCTACAATTTCCTTAAAATCTATGTGGCCTTATAAGTATTAGTTCATAGAATCATATCAAATTCATTCTAGTCGACGTAGTAGTAGTAGAACCCAAGGACTCTAGCTGACATACCTATTTTATATCATATGTTCTGTATAGTCTTTTATGTAATTTTGTACAGTAGTGTAATAATTTATGTAATTTTGATAACCATTTTCAAGTGTGATGTTATTTTCATTATTATGCATGCATAGAACAACTTAGACAAAGATTAGAGGTAAGGAGAGATGGTTGTTCCACACAAGATACAAATTTTACCTGAAATATGGGTCTACATGCATGAACAATTAAACATATAAGTCATATCAGTCGTACATTGACGAGTCAGTACAAAACTAATCAAACAAATTCACAAAATGTTTATCTACTTTCATCAATTATCTCTTTATGTTCAGGGGGAGTATAATATGAAAACAGGATATCAAGTTGCAGTTTTTATATTAACCCAAAAAATATCATAGAATTAGCGACATACAAACTCAAGCGAGATACTTTATGAAAAACTGTGTGCAAACTAACTCTTCGCTGAATATTAGAGATGCATTACTACCAAAGTGAATTTGACTAAGATAATATTTCACATAACTAACCTTCATTTTTTTCCAACTTCATTCCACTGATTGTCAGTCATCCATGTTTATATTGTTCTTCCATTCAATAGATTTGGAACTCCATAGTATTGGACTTTTCGATCCCCGTTTCTACCTTGCCCCATCACAATTGTCTCCAAATAATCTGCAAATATTTTGAGAAGAATCAATTAAATATATTTGATTTGAGGAATACAAAAGTTTTCCAATAAGAAAACATGAATTTTGTAGAAATTACTCGTACTCTAATAACCAACGCTTAATTTGCTCAAAAACTCACCATTCTTGGAGATCTATACATGCCCAGTAAGACAAAGCTTTGTAACGGGAGAGATGGCGGCCACCAATTTCATTTAGTATAATTGGGATTTGTTGCAAGATGTGCAGTCATCTGGAACTCAATGAGTTATTTTTTTCGAGCTTTCTCCTTTCCATCTCATTATACTCGGATTTGGTTCTAGCCAAAGATCAAGATTAATGATGTGAAACAAAATTGACAAAGAAGTGTGCACTTTGGGATATGCTTTTAGAAATGGATTGCTCAAGTCAGGTTCTCTCTCTCAAGAACGGTCAATGGAGGTTCTCAAGAAAAGGATGTTGGATGAGTCCAGCCGCCTGGTTTTGGCACTACATACATCTAGGGTTTCTTTATCTGTCATTTCCAAACTGCATTTGCGCACAGCTCAGTTGGGCTTAGATTTATTTGACTATTTATATTGAGCTGTAGTAAGCCCATCTACTTTGTACTTGATTGGGCTTGTGATTCATTTGATATTAATCAAATTAAGTACATGTTTAATATAAAAAACAACTTACTATACCGCTTAAGTATTGGTTAAGATCAACATCAGAATCTCATTTTCTCATAAAAATATTGTCGTCTCAACAACGTCATGTATTCATCTCTACATTCTAACCTAGGTTGACTTTTACTTTGGGGGTACGCCATTCTTAATAAAATTTGAACTTAATTTAAAATTTATAAAAAAAATTAACTTTAATCAATTTTACATCTTTTAGAAAACCACTTATACTCTCCCTCTCTTCCACTAATTAAATTTGCATGGTTTCTCTCTCTACATATTTACATTGATTCATGGGTAAATCAAATTGGATCATGTGATTAGAATCGTGAATCGTAGGATTATATTAACTTGCGTAATGGTACTTGTTTTTTGTTAATTCTTGTAACATGTTAAATGAAGCTCTCTTATTTCTGAGGTTAGTAGTACTGTCCCACAACGTGAGAGGAGCCGTTGACATTATTACGGCTGGATCAGTAGAACGATAACGAGGTAGAGGTTAGGAAGGAGACAAACTTTGTTTAACTCGAGCATGCACTTGAACCTGAAGCTGAGAAGGTAAACTTCTTTTATTTTCACTATCTGGTATGATAAGACGAAAATATATATGTCATAATCTCTCTTCATGCTACTTTCCTACGTGTTAAGGAGAAAAAACCAAATGTAACATGAGAAAGTGTATGCAAAGCGCTGAAAGTCCATATAAAGAGGTATTGTTGTTTTTTTAAGTTGCGTTTATTGTCATTTCTAGTAGCTTGTATTGATTATTGGACTCTTTCTTGCAATGATATTCACATTTCTTCCGGAAAAAAATAGCTGTTATATTCTCTGAAGGAATTTATAGTCCCAGTACGTAAAAAATTACTAATAATTTATAATGTGTTGTACCTAGCACACAAATTGAATCAAGCACAAACTCTGAAAATATTTTAAGATTAAAGTCAAAGATGGTAACAACATATAATGAGAAAATATGAGTAATCCATTAAATATGAAGTTTCAGTTCTCATGTAAAGAACCAACATCCGTCGTCCTTTTTAGAGAATTTGTTGTCTAATTAAAACAACTCCTGGTTATCAGGATGACTTACGACTCTTTGGGTTTGATTTTTGATGGAGGTCTTTATGTAATGATGAAACTATGTATTTTATTTGGTAGCAAATTGATAATTCAATTTCTCTTCCTTGATGTGAATTATGAACTGTGGATGTTTATATGAAGATGATGAAAGACAATGGTCACATTTGTTCAAGGCTCCAGGTTCTTGAACGTCTATGACTGCATTTAATTTTGTTAAGTATTGTTTAACTATCTTGTGTATGCAGACTTAGCATTGGATCAGATGATGGTTTAATGTGTCTTAAAAATATTCCTGGACTATATCTATGTGTTTCTAACACTCACAGGTTTCACAGATTGATTGAGTCAAGGATTGAAATGCTTTAAGCTTAAAACTGTGAAGAGTGTCACAGAGCTTCAATGCCTTAACATTTGCCTTGAGCTGCTGACAGTCTTACTTAGTCTAAATGATTCTTTCTTGCAGGATGCTATATGTGGAATTTTGATTGGTTAATGACTTGATATAAGTTTTAATCATAATTTTATTATTATCCTTTACATATTTCTGATCTGGTATCTATCAAGCTATCAAAATTATTGGCCTAATTTATTGCATAAATTGTTATGCCAAACCGTCAGTTCTATGTTAATATATTTTCTTGATTTTGTTTTACTCAGAAATCAAGTTTGTTGCAGGGTTGTTCGTCGTTCAAACCCCTCACAAAAAACTCTAATGGCAATCCATTCATAGTTGTTGAAAGAAGCATGTTTGGGAGAGGATTTTTAGGGAGACAGTTCCTAAAATCTCTCCTTCAGTTAATGCATCTTAATATAAGCTTGAGTTTGAATTTCAAAGAAGGAGATGAGACTGTGAGAGGAATTATCATTCATAAAGAAGAGTGTTCACAGCCATGGAGATCATACAATCAAATCTTCAATCAATCAAGCTCTCATAACTGCTGAACAAGGAGATCAAATCATCCTGAAATCAGAAAAACACATCCAAGCTTCACTGCTTATTTCTTTTCTGTATTCTTCAATGCTTGTACTTAATTTGTGTTATCATTCAGATTTCTTAAACCTCACAAACTTAGAAATTTAGTTGTTCAAGTGAACAAGAAGAGGTTCTTATTGTTTCAACAGATTATAGTTGTTACTAGATAGGTTTGGAACCACAAGCTGTATAGGTGTAAGGCAACTCACTTAGGCTTGAGATCTAGGGCTAAATATGGTTGTTTAATAAGAAGTGTTTTCCAAATCCTGGAGGGATTAAATCCCTCAGGCAGAGACTAGGTCCAATTGCGACTGAACTCTGTAAAATCCTTGTGTTCTTTACTTTACGGTATTGTTTATAATCACTGCAAACTATCTAGCACAAAACAGGTTGTTCAAAGGTTTGAACTGTTTTACAGCTTGAGGCCTTGAAGATTTCACTATTTCTTAGAAAGCTTCTGTCTTTTATCAAAAATCCTCCTAGGCCTTGAGATTCATTCATTGACATATCTCAATATTTCAAAAGACTAAGTTTTAACAAAAGTTTTCACATATATTTAACCCCCCCCCCCCTTCTAGAGTATTTGATTATGTGTTTTATACTTACATTACAGAATTTCAATTGGTATCAAAGCTTGGTCACTTTTAAGGATCTAACAATCTTGTGACAATGAGTAATGTAGGTGATAGTGGATTCTCACAGGGAAGGGCAGCCAACACACCTCCATTGTTCTGTGGTGACAATTTCATGCGTTGGAAGGCATTGATGAAGATGTTCATCATAGATCAAGACATGGAACTGTGGTATATCACTCTTAATGGTCCTCATGTGTATTTCACCACTAAAGATGGGATTAGAACCATCAAAGCTGAAGAGGAACTTTTAGTAACATAGTTGGAAAATGTATCCAAAAATTACAAATCCATGAACATGTTATATTGTGCTCTTAGTGCAGATGAGTTCAATAGAGTTTCAAACTGCAAAAGTGCCAAGTAGGTTTGGGACAAGCTTTTAGTAACCTATGAAGGAACCAGTCAAGTCAAGCAAACCAAGATCAACATTCTTCTGAGGCAATATAAGTTATTCAAGATGAACTCAGATGAATCTATTAAGGAGATGTTCAAAAGATTCACTAATGTAGTGAATAATCTGGAATCCTTGGGAAAGACCTTCTCAAATGAATAGAAAGTCATAAAGATTTTGAGAAGTTTGCCAAAAGTCAAGTAGGAGCCAAAGACGACAGCTATTGAGGAAGTTCAGGGCCTAAATCTTCATGAGCTAGATGATCTACAAGGAAAGCTTCTCACTCATGAAATATCTATGAAGGAGGTAGATGGTGACATGAGTGACAACATTAAGAACCTGGCACTCAAGGAAAAAGACAATGACAAATCCTAAAGCCTTGATCAGGATGATGATGATGATGATGATGATGAGGCTTTAGCCGTGATCTCAAAGCTTTGGCGAGAATCTTGAAAAAGAAAAAGAACATTGGAAACAAGGACTACAGCAAAAAAAAATTCAGATCCTCTAGAAGCAAGGATCACAAAGGTAAGTCTTCTTCACATTTACATAAACCTAAAGTGATGAATTACTTTGAATGTGGTGATAAAGATCATTTAGTAAGGGACTTTCCTCAAAAGAAGAAAAACATGAAATTTCAAAAGAAAGAAAGTGATAAAAAGAAATACGAAAGCTATGGTTGCTTCATGGAGTGATTCTGATTCATCATCTGACTCAGATTCAGATGAAATAAGCAAACTTCTGCTTAATGGCTGACCATGAAGTAGAAAAGAGCTCAGACAAGCATGTTGAAAAGATGGTAAAAAATTTAGTTGCTAGTACTCCTGATGTACTTCCTGAAATCCTCAAAAGTATGTTTTTAAATGAGGACAGTTAAAGAAAATATATTGATTCTTAAAGGTTCATCAGCAAGCAAAGGAGAACTTATACTTGATTTTTCAAAAAAAAATGTCTTGATGCTACTAAGTTGAAAAGTTACAGTGACTTCAAAGCATTGGACAGTAGGTTCAAAGCTTTGAAGGTACAAGTCAAGGAAGTTGTTGATAAAAACTCTCTTTTAACTTATAAGTATATTGATATAAAGAATCATTTAGATGATTTAGAGCAACAGAAAAATTCATTGACTAAGAAGCTTCAAGAATTAAAAAAAAAATGTTATCAACCTTTGATGTCTCAAAACACAAGCTCAGTCTCATGCTTGGAGGAAATCTGCAATCTAAGCATAAAAGTGTAATTGGCTATAACCAAATTTTTCAAAGGAAAGGCAAACTACTTTTGTGAAATCTGGAAGCAAATATTCTCCAAAATGTCATTATTGTGGAAAAAATGGTCATGTAAGATTAACTTGGCACTTCAAAAGATCAGAACTTCACATTTTGAGGAACACTTATCCTTATCAGCTCAAGGGAAAAGTAAAACAGATTTGGGTTTCTAAAGGAATTAGACCACCAAAAATGGTTGATTCTGAGTATGACTCAAAACTATACACTTGGTCTAATGGCCTGTTGAGGAATTGATTTACTTGTTGCAGGATGTCACCGAGGCCTTGAAGGATCAAAGATGGATCTTGGATATTGGTTGTTCCAGACATATGAGTGGAAATAAATATTTTTTCACTGAACTTAAAGATAAATCTGGAGGAACAGTTACACTTGGTGACAAGGCCAAATGAAACATATTTGGTATATGTAGTATTCGTAATGGTTGTACTAATTCTATTTCAGATGTATATCTACTTGATGGTCTTAAGTATAATATGCTTAGTATATCTCAGCTATGTGATAGAGGTATTTGAAAAGGAGAAATGTTTTGTGCAAGATGAGAAGTCTGGAAGTTTCATACTCACTGCTCTTAGATCATATAATGTATATGCTTTGAGTACTAACATAGTTGCATGTGAAAAGCTAAAATTCCTCAAGGCCTTGAAGGAAGACTCAAAAGTCTGGCATAGAAAGCTTGGGCATATAAGCATGCATTCTATGAACAAACTCATCTCAAAAGACTTGGTAAGAGGATTACAAACCCTGAAATTCAATACTGATGAGATTTGCAAGGCATGTCATCAAGGTAAACAAACAAAAAGTTCATTCAAGCCAATGAACTTTGTAAGTACTTCTAGACCTTTAGAACTGATGCATATGGACTTGTGTGGTCATATGAGAGTTCAAACTCCAAGAGGTAAGAGGTATATGCTTATTGTGGTAGATGATTATTCTAGATTTACTTGGGTTATGTTCACTAGAGACAAAACTGAAGCTTTACCTGAATTCTCAAAGATTTGCTAAGAGCTTCAAACTTTTAAAAAATTTGCATGTTGCATCTATTAGAAGTGATCATGGTAGGGAATTTGATCATCTTGATTTATTTTGTGCAAAGCATGGCATTTCACATAAGTCTCTACACCTATAACTCCTCAGCATAATGGAGTTGTTGAGAGGAAGAATATGACACTTGAAGATATGTCTAGAACCATGCTACTTGAAAGTAATTTGCCAAAATATTTTGAGGGAATAACAATGTCAATTATGTGCTCAATAGATGCTCGATTAGGCCTATCTTGAAGAAAACTCCATATGAATTGTTTGAAGGCAAGAATCCTAATGTTTCTTTGTAATACCCCGTATTTTTCTAAGGGTAATTCTGTAATCTGAGACGCAAAACTTAGTTCGAAATTTTTGAGAAGTGATTTGAGAAATATATGGATTTAAAAAAATATATTCTATAAGAAATCGCGTGAGAATCTCGGGAGCAAAATAATAATTAACTTGTGATAAAATAAAATTTGGTAAATTTGTCGTGTTTTTACAATTAAGAAATCCGGGTGAGATTTAGAAAATGTCGGGTTAGTATTCATAGTTAAATTGTGTGTATTTCTTTATTTTTAGTTGTGATCGCGGGTACGACCACCGCGAGATGTCACGAGTGTACTACATCAAATGTCTCTAGCAAACAATACTCCAACCACACCCAATAATTCTTCCTAGTCTTCTTCTCCAATTTGAATTCCTTCATCCAGATCTTTTCTTCGGCAAAAAAAAATCCTCACCGCCACCGCCAACTTTTCCACCTCCTTGCCTCCCTATTTATGCTCTTCTTCCCACAGTGCACAACAACATCATCATCACCTTCACCATTTTCATCTTCTTCTTTCTCTCCGTCAACTCCACCACCAAACACCACCAGCAACCACCACCCTCAACACCCCACTGCCCTCCTTTCACTCTCCTCTCCCTCTTTCCATCCCTCTTTATCTCCCTGTTTCTCTGCTGCAGAACAGAGACTGCAGCAACAGCAGCTAGCAGCGGCCAAAGGCCGCCACCACTGCCGCTACCGCCGTCGGGAAACAACGACCGCCACCACCACCGCATATTCTCACCTCCCTAGCCTCTGTTCTTCACTCCCTCTCTCTCTATATCTCTCTCCCTCTCTGTTCGGGACTGAAAAGCAGAGGCAAAGCAGCAGCAGCAGCAAACCCAGCTGCCGCCGCCAACCAACCATGAATGCCGGCCAAGCTTTGGCCAATCTCCACCATGCATCACCCACGACCTATCGTTTCTACCGGTCGACTCCTAGGAGTCCAAGGAGCTCGCTAGAAGGCTCAAACAGAACCCGGAAGGCCTCTGTCGCCGGAATTGAAAAATCACCGTCGGTCACTTCGACGGTCAACCCGAAACAACTCGTTTCTTGACCGATTCCGGCCATTCTTGGCCTAGTTATGCTCTAAATCTCGTCGTGATTTCATTTAAACAATCGAAATCGTATTTTGAATGCTCAAATCCATGTGTTAGCTTGATGAATTTGATGTTCATGTTAAAAGGGGTTAAAGTGTCTTTTCTCTAAACATGTTATAGTGTTTATATGGGGTACTGGTTGTATTTTAAAAAGACTCTTGGTGGGCTGATGTCCTTTAATAAAGCTGTTTGTGAGTTGGTGGGGGTTCCAACTATCTTTTAGCGTAACTTATGGGGGTTTAAGTGTAGTTTATTTAAATGTTATATTATACGCAAAAATAAAAATGTTATTTTTGGATTAAAAATATTTTCTAAAAATAATAGTTTTCGTTCCGGTTACGAAAAAGTGATTCGGGCGTTGAAACACTACACGAGTCATTCGTTAAAAATTAAACTAGCAATATTGTATTTAAAACTAAACAAACTTTGCGTTTAACCGTCTAACTCTCAATTTGATTGTTCAAATACTCATAAAAGATAACTTTTGCTAGCTTATAAATGGCGCTACGTCGTGTAGGTTATTTAGAAGTGATTTTCTTAACAATCCGATATCGTTTAGTCGGTAATTTCAATGTTTATTTTGCATAAAAATATAAACTACTATTAGTTTTTACTTGTATTTTATAAGCATAACTCTTATAAATAAATAGGACTTTTGGGATATGAAATTTTGTAATTCTTCAAATATACACCTGTTGTTTTGCTAATAAGAAAATATATAAATGTTAAGAAATTAATATGCGGGTTCGGACTAAGCTAAGATTTATTAAATAAGATTCCTAATAAGACTCGTAGAGCTATATACAGAGTTGTGACGATTGAGAAGCGCCGATTTGTAGGTGACGAACCCGTAAGCAACGACTACGACTAAGACAATCTGACGCTACGTAATCGAGGTGAGTTATATACTTAGCCTAGCACGCCTAGCTCCTTTCGTGTCAACAAATGATTTTATAATACGTCTCAAACGAGTGTTGTGAAATACATGCTTTCCTTGATTTTGATTACGTTCGAAATGATTGTTTTGAAATTGAGCTCACATGTACCGGAACCAGTGGTTTGGATTTGCCCTGAGCTGGCTTTATTTACCCTTATTGGGTTAGTTTGGCCCTTAGCTGGCCCGGCTCTTTGCCTTATTGGCTAGAGTCCCATCTAGTACTACTCTTATGGACTTACGATCCATAAGGGGGTGTCGACACTTAAGGTCTAGTATGGTTTATTTAAGTAGGGGCGGGAGAGGTTCTCCACAACGCCAGGCACGGAGGAAAGATTTTCTCTCTCGTTGTCGTCCTACACGGGAAGGTTTCCCAGGGAAAGGTTTTCCCAACCCTCGATCTGGATGTCCGATTGAGGTATGTTCTTATGATTACCCTGGTCTACCCTGGTTACTGTGAGCAATAACTTATTTTGGAAGTTGATTTATATCGGGATGAATGTTCCTGGTATTACTATTTATTCTGCTGCAAACTCTGATAAATGTTTTACTCATATCCTTTGATTCGTTTTAACTCGTGACTACGCAATATATCTCATCTTCCTTGCTTTACACGCTAAGGTGTATCTCACTCAGCATTTCAAGCTGACTTTGGAAACTGCGGTTCTTGTTTTCCTTGCCACCGCAGGTCTAGGAGTTGTGACTGTAAAATAGAAGGGGCGCGAGACTCATCTAGAGTATGGACGTCATCAATATACTATTTAATAAATGTTATATAAGTTTTGTGAAATAGACTTGTGTAATAGTAGAACCTATTGTGTAATACTATAAGTTTGATGTTTAATAATATGAATAAGTGTTGTGAAATGTATTGCTTTTGATCTCCGCCGCTTCTATTAAGCATCGCCCTCCCGGTCTTGTCCCGAGCCAGATAAGGGGGTTGTTGCATTCTTATTTCAAACATTTTGGCTCTACTTGCTCTGTGCACAATAATGGTAAAGATAATTTTGGCAAGTTTGATGCCAGAAGTGATGACGGTGTATCTCTTGGTTATTCTCAAACTATCAAAGCTTATAGAGTTTTCAATAAGAGAACTAAGATTGTAGAAGAGAGTATTCATGTAATTTTGATGAAAGTACTGATGATTCTCTGAGTGAAAGTTTTGCAGATCTCAACTTGAATAAGTATGAGGCAGATGATGATTATGTAAAATGCCCCGGGATCTCGGTTCAGGGTCAAAGAGTCAATCGATAACCAAAAGTAGAAATAAGTTTACGAATATTACAATTGAACTAATAAATAAATAAATTTTGAGAAGATAAGATTACAACTGCAATGTGATTGAAATAATCTATGTGATATACTAAGTGATCTAACTTGATCTAAACGTCTTCGTCTTGATTAGCCTTCCCATCCCCCACTTTGGTTGATGACCTGTGGTTTTAAAATGGAAAAAGCCGAAGCAGTTTTGAAGAAATTGATCAGTAAAAACTGAGTAAGTACACACTACGATATGTGAAGCTGCGAGTGGCACGGATGCATGAGTTGAAATAGGTCAAGAGATTTGAAACATTACTAAGTAAAGAGGTGGGAACTTTCTAACAAGTATAAGTAGTCGCATATCAAGTACTTCTCATCTTTAGAATATCAGTAAACCATGAGTATTCCACATATTCTTAAACAAGTAAGATATCAACAGTAAACAAGTTCATTTGAACTGATAATGATATTAAATCACGAGTACCCAATGCTTTTGAACTCATTTAATTTGATTAAGGCATATCAAGAGACACAACAGTAGCTGAGGCATGTCCAGAGCCACCAGCGGATCGATGGAAACAGAGGGATCACGAAGTAATCACCAAAGTGTTCCTTCTAGGGTCTATAAAAACCTATTTCACACGAGCGTTAAGGGTGCCCATTCGTCAACCCCGCTCACAAAATTAGCTAAAAGGCCTTAAGTGTCGACACCCCTATACCGTAGTGACCTTACAAGTATAAGTAGCACTCTATAGCTCTAAAAAAACCCTTGGCCTCAATACTTTGGTAAATTTGGCTCATCGGGGGCGGATTTGTGAACAATTAAGTTCTATCCAATAATAAGAAGCATTGCTTCAATGGTCTTAGCCATAAGAAAATGGAGGATCGCTTGGCGCCTCCAAATAATAACATAACTCTGTACATCGTCCTAAATCTATCAGAGGTATCTTATTTACTCTTCGTCACATAAACAGAATCAAAATATCAATAGTTCACAAGTAATTTCCGAGAGTTCTCAAATGAGATGAATACAATAGTTGAACAACTTTCAAGTGGAAAACATGCATTCTCATACTATTTCATATAACAAAGCGTTCATTCTAAAATTTCATACACATACGCACATTTTTATAATTAAAGATCGCACATATGTACTTACCTCTGAGCCATGAAAGGCGCAAAGCAAAGCTAGCACTCCTACAACGCTCGTCTCATATGAATCCGAGTCTCACAGTGAATGCAGCAGCACGAATATACGTCTACTTGGTACGAGCACAACGGCTGGATATAAACAATTCAAGTATACGGTCTATTAGCATTTACCCTCTATATGAGGTTGTATGCAAGAATGCGATGAAATGTAGGTTATGCAAGCTAACTGCCCCAAACGCCCCTGATACATCAAAACTGTCTAGTTGCCCGGACCCCAAATTATACTCATGCTAGCCAATAACATTCAAGAATGACCCATAAATCTTCCATATGAGCTTAGCATCGGAATCTACAAATTTTAGTAAATTACACTTAAGCCCCTAAAGTTTGGTAAAATTTCAAAAAAATCCAAACTATTGACTTGGTCAACATTAGCCGAGAATTACATACGAGTACTCCGATACGCATACAATACATGCTGACGAGCTCCAAGTTACTAAACAAATCTCAATTCAGAGCTTATGTGAAATTACTATTTTACCCCTCCTATCTAGATCAGTCAAACTAGGGTTTTTGAACAGTCAAACTTGGTCAAACTTAATATTTAGACTCAGAATATGAATACGAACAAGTTTTCTGAAGAACGCTAAGGCCAGAAATTTCATTCAAATGCTCAAAACTGAAGGTTAAAGATAGCGGAACGTCATTTCAAGTAGTCAACTTTGCGGCTGATTTCTAATCAAATGAGAAAGAGTTTTGAGAAAGTGGAAATAGGGTTTTGAAGATGATATTTCATGGATTCCAGAACATATTTGAACTCCTAGAAACTCTAAGTATTCAAAGAGATATCGCTAGTCAAAGTTGGACAAAAATTCCGATTCAATACTTAGAAAAATTCAATAGTGCTTCATGAGTTCAAACTAGCAACTTTAGGCTCATTTTGTGAGTAATCCGTTATAAATTTGAAGATGGCCCAGAGACGATGAAATGAAGTATTATACACCAGATTTACACAGGAGAAAACAGATCTAAGGATGCTTAGGGTTGGAGAATAATACACCTCTCAACACTATTACCCTACATTGTTTGTTTCTCTTACTCTGTCTCTATCTCTCTCTAACATCGTTTTACAACACGTTATCAGCACGTGTCTCTACATAATCCGCACAAATTCAATCATACAATGGTGATCCAAACTCTAATCAGTTGCAGAATATAGAGGCATATATCTTTAAGTCGTACACAATCTGGTTGAAAAAAAGCATTGTGAGGCGTACAGGCAGTAAAGATTTGAACCAAACCAATCTGCCGAATCTATATTTTTTGACCTTGTTTTGTACATATATCTTTGATCTATACCTTTGGCCTTACTTGTGAATACTAAATTGCATGTAGAATGTTTGGTCTTAGCAGTTATAGTGGGACTACCAAACAAAACCCTAGCCACTTTTAGCTTTCTGGTGGTTGTAAGGTCTACGCTTGCTATTTTTTTTCTTTTTCTTCGTCCATATGCTTGCTACTGGCTTGAGGAGCAATATGGTGATACTGGATTGTGTTATATCAAGTATCACTATAGCTCGTTCTACAATGTTTGTCTTTCATCGGATTTTGTAATTATAATATAGTATTTAGTCTATTATAAGAATCTCCAGAAGAGGTCTTTGGTCTTTATTCATGGTTCGGTTGGAATAGGTGCCCTAGAGGCAATCTATATTTAGTATGAACGATGTTTTGGCTAGAATATTCATTTATTAATTATTGTGATAATTAATATAATAAAATTCTTAGATACAATGTGTTGTTTATCTTAAATATCCCTAGTCCATTATATTGGTTAATACGACGATCAAGTAAAGACTAGTATGTGTGTAGATCGATATGGAGATATCAAGTCTAACACATGGGTATGCATTAGGAGTAATGGCATACATTAGATTATGCCAAAGTCATAATCGCTTCTCGTAGTGCTAATAATATTGTAATCCTTAGACTTGAAGTCACTAGATACTCTAGTTGTGGAATATCATACTTTGATGTTATCCAACGTTGCGCCTCAACCGGGTAACAATAAAGATAGCTATCGGGCATGATACGAAGCAAGCTTATAAATCGTAGCGATTGTAGGGTTTTGATTCATGGATCGCGCAAACGGAAGCATAATCAAACAAACAACCATGCAAAACCCTCCAAGGATCACAAGTCTAGATGCATAACGATGGTAAAGGTAAGAAATCATAAACACACCTTTGGGTTCTCCTTGATGACTTCAAACGCGAATAGTGTCACGTTCTCTATAGTTGATCCACGCCTAGAGTTGTTCCTAGATCTCCAATCACCTTGGTTCTAGCCCGGATTGAAAGGAGGGTGAAGAAATCACGCAAAACGAGACACCAAAAGGGGTTCGGCACCCTTTGTGGCGTCGGGGACAAGGGGCGGCGGCAAAAGGGGGCGGCGTCCCTCTTGTGGCTTGCTCTCTCTCTCCTTTGTTCTCTCCTACTCTTGTTATGTTCTCTCTAGAGCATAAAAGTGTGTGTAGGGAAGGAAGGAGGAGGGTCCTTTATATAGTCCAACAACTCCTTGTTAACTACCTAAAGGACTTATTCTAGTCCTACTAGAATTCAATTTAGTCCCTTCCTTGCAAATTAGTCCCTACTAAGTTTGCAAGGGTTTGCAAAGTGATCCTTCTAATTAATTAATCCAATTAATTAATTCCATAATCTAGTACAACTCTATATAGCGTGTGACCCCATAGGTTCTATCTAGTTGGTAGCAACTCTTTGCTAATATGGAGCGGTTTCTAGCAAAACATCCATTCTAGCCAACTAATAGAATAGTCATCTAGACAACCTTGTACAAGTAATTGTCTCATCCCTTTGCCTCCATATCCGGATTGGACACAAGACATACAAGTCACACTCGTATATCCAATCCCTAGTTTCTCGATCCATGGAATAGCCTTATTCGTGCAAATAACATCAATATCCTATATATTGATTTATTTGAGTCTGGCCAGACATTCTATAAGCACTATCCTCGAGTGGCCTTGGATATTTGCTCCCGTTATGTGGGAGGGGCAAATCCTCTCTACGTCCACTACGATCTCTAAGCTTGCTTCTCATTGTATCCAGTACACGCCTTTATAACTACCCAGTTACGGTGTAGCGTTTAACGCTACCAAGATCACAATGATCCACAACTAGAATATCTAGTGACTTCAAGTCTAAGGATGACAATACCATTGTACCCGAGAAGCACTTGTGACTCAACATAACGTGTATGTAGCCTTCTCGGTAATGGGTCAATCCAGTGCAACATTCCGTAATGCACACCTATGTGTTGGATCGTGATATCTCCATATCAATCCAACCCCATACTAGTCTATAGATGATTGTCCCATTTAATCATTATACTCGACTAGGGATATTTATGATAAACAACACAATTGTAAATCTAAGGACTTCATTATATTAAATATCCAATAAATAATAAATGAATTTCTAGCCAATTACAAATTCATACTAAACTAGATTGCCTCTAGGGCATCTATTCCAACAGTCTCCCACTTGCACTAGAGCCAATCTGGCGCATCTCGTATGCCCATACTCCTAGTGTGTCCTTCATGCTTCCACTGCGTGAGGGGCTTCGTAAGCGGGTCTGACAGATTATCATCTGTAGGAATCTTGCATATCCGAACGTCTCCTCTATCGATAATATCTCGAATCAGATGGAACTTCCTGAGCACGTGCTTGGACTTCTGGTGCGACCTGGGTTCCTTTGATTGCGCGATCGCCCCAGTGTTGTCACAGAACAACTCCACTGGATCCGCAATGCTAGGGACCACACCAAGTTCAGAAACAAACTTTCTGATCCAAACAGCCTCCTTTGCTGCGCCATTTGCAGCAATGTACTCAGCCTCTGTTGTAGAATCAGCTACCGTCTCTTGCTTGGAACTCTTCCAGCTCACCGCTGCTCCATTCAGGCAAAACACATATCCCGACTGTGATCTAAAGTCATCTCTATCGGTTTGGAAGCTTGCATCAGTGTAACCCCTTACACGCAACTCTTCCTCACCGCCAAACATCAAGAAAGCATCCTTAGTTCTTCTCAAGTACTTTAGGATGTTCTTGACAGCAATCCAGTGACTCTCACCTGGATTGGATTGGTATCTGCTTGTCATACTCAAGGCATATGACACATCTGGTCTAGTACATAACATGGCGTACATGATGGATCCTATGGCCGAGGCATAGGGAATCCTACTCATGCGTTCCTTCTCAATCTCATTGGAAGGACATCCACTCTTCGAAAGAGTGATTCCATGTGACATGGGCAAGAATCCCTTCTTGGAATCTTGCATGTTGAACCGTTTTAACACCTTGTCAATATATGTACTTTGACTTAGGCCTAGCAACCTCTTAGATCTATCTCTATAGATCTTTATACCGAGTATATAGGCTGCTTCCCCTAAGTCTTTCATTGAGAAACACTTTCCTAGCCAATCTTTCACAGATTGTAGCATGGGAATGTCGTTTCCAATGAGCAGTATGTCATCCACATACAAGACCAGAAAAGCTACAGAGCTCCCACTAACCTTCTTGTAGACACAAGACTCATCTTCGTTTCTGATGAAGCCAAACTCTTTGACCACTTCATCAAAACGTTGATTCCAACTCCTAGAAGCTTGCTTCAATCCATAAATGGATCGTTGCAGCTTACAGACTTTGTTGGCTTGCTTTGGATCTTCAAAACCCTCCGGCTGTATCATATACACGTCCTCGAGGAGATTCCCATAAAGGAATGCTGTTTTGACATCCATCTGGCAAATCTCATAGTCGTAGTATGCTGCAATCGCAAGTAGGATTCGGATGGATTTGGTCATAGCGACTGGTGAAAAGGTTTCATCATAGTCAATACCATGAATCTGTCTGAATCCTTTAGCCACCAATCGGCCCTTATAGGTAATCACATTACCATCCATGTCGATCTTCTTCTTGAAGACCCACTTGCACCCTATGGGCCGCGCCCCATTAGGTGGTTCCACCAAAGTCCATACTTTGTTGGTATACATGGATTCCATCTCGGATCTCATGGCCTCAAGCCACTTCTGCGAGTCTGGGCCATTCATGGCCTCCTCATAGGTAGTAGGCTCATCATCTATGAGCATCGTGTCACCGGAATCAGTTACGAGAAGTCCGTACCTCTCGGGTTCCTGGCGCACTCTACTAGATCTACGAAGCTCTTGTGTTACCTGAACAGGTGGATCCACAACTGCTTGTGGTTCCTGTTCATGTTTCATAATCGGTTCTGTGATTTGTGGTTCTTGAACTTCTTCAAGTTCTACATTCCTCCCACTTGCTTCTTTAGAGACAATCTCTCTTTCTAGAAACACGCCGGTCCGAGCAACAAACACTTTGTTCTCGGTTGGATTGTAGAAGTAGTATCCCTTAGTTTCCTTAGGGTACCCCACAAATTTACACTTATCCGATTTAGGCCCTAGCTTGTCTGATTGTAAACGTTTTACATAGACATCGCAGCCCCAAATCCTCATGAACGACAGTGTGGGACGCCTCCCACTCCACATCTCATATGGTGTCTTCATGACTGATTTAGATGGAACACGGTTAATGGTAAAAGCTGCACTTAATAGAGCGTAGCCCCAAAACGATAATGGAAGATCGGTTTGACACATCATAGACCGAACCATATCCAATAGGGTTCGATTCCTCCTCTCGGACACGCCATTCCATTGTGGTGTTCCGGGTGGGGTGAGTTGGGACACGATCCCACACTCTCTAAGATAGTCGTCAAACTCTTGGCTCAAGTATTCTCCTCCACGATCCGATCGTAGAGCCTTGATACTTTTGCCAAGTTGCTTCTCTACTTCATTCTTGAATTCCTTGAACACTTCAAAGGATTCGGATTTTGCCCTCATAAGGTACACAAATCCATATCTACTGTAATCATCAGTAAATGTAATGAAGTAGACATAACCACCCCTGGCAGGCGTGGCAAATGGCCCACACACATCGGTATGTATGAGCGCCAATTGCTCACTAGTCCTCTCACCTTTCTTATTGAAAGGGGACTTTGTCATTTTTCCCAATAAACAAGCCTCACATGTCTCATATGATTCAAAATCAAATGAGTCTAGCAGTCCATCCTTATGGAGTCTAGATACACGTTTCTCATTTATGTGGCCTAAACGACAATGCCATAAATAAGCAGGATTTAAATCATTTATTTTAATCCGCTTGGTATTAATGTTGTAGACAGGATTACTTAGATCAAGGACATAAAGTCCATTAAATAATTGCGCACTAAAATAGTGAATATTATTCAAATAAAAGGAACAACAATTGTTCTTTATTGAAATAATAAAACCTTCCTTGTCCAAACAAGAAATAGAAATAATGTTTCTGCTCATAGCAGGCACAAAATAGCAATTATTTAATTCTAAAACTAATCCTGAAGGCAGAGATAGCTCGCAAACGCCTATGGCCAACGCAGCAACCTTTGCTCCATTCCCAACGCGCAGATCTACCTCCCCTTTAGCCAATCTTTTACTTCTCTTTAGATCCTGCATATTTCGACAAATATGAGATCCACATCCAGTATCTAATACCCATGATGTAGAGACAGTTAAATTGACATCTACAACAAAAATACCTGGTGGTGGTGGAATCACTATTCCAAGCCGCTTGTCCTCCAGATATTTTGGGCAGTTCCTCCTCCAGTGTCCAGGTTGACTACAGTAGTGACATTCACCCTTAGTCACGACCTTGGCAATCCCACCAACAGGCTTAAGGGCTTGTTCCTTGGACTTAGCAACTGACTTGCCTTTGCCCTTGGAGGAAGAGGCAAACTTTTTACCCTTTCCTTTATGCACCATCATAATGGCCTTGCCCTTACCCTTGTTGATGCTCTGTTCAGCCGTCCTCAACATGTTGAGTAAATCTGGCAGTGGTTTAACGATCTCGTTCATGTTATAGTTCATAATGAACTGTCCATAACTCTCGGGCAACGATTGCAACACGAGATCGGTTGCCAACTCTTGGCCGACCGGGAACCCAAGCCGGGCGAGATTCTCCAAGTATCCGATCATTCGGAGTACGTGGGGTCCCACCGGGTTCCCTTCTGCCAGATGACATTTGAACAGTGCCTTTGAGACCTCATACCTCTCTACCCTCGCCTGCTCTTGGAAGAGCTGCTTTAGATGTTCGATCATATCGACAGCATTCATGTTCTCATGTTGCTTCTGAAGCTCAGAGGTCATGGTGCAAAGCATTAGGCAGGCCGCATCATTAGCGTCATCAACACGCTTTTGATACGCCTTTAAGGCAGCAGGTGTCTGATTCTCTGGACCTTCTGGAACTTGCTCCTCTATTGCGTACAGCTTCTTCTCTTGCTTGAGAACAATTCTCAAGTTTCTGTACCAATCGAGAAAGTTGGTTCCTGAGAGCTTGTCCTTCTCAAGGACAGATCGTAGGGAATGTTGTGAACTCGATGAGTTGTTTGCCATTTGGAATTCTACAAAAGGAAAATACGCAAGTTTTAGTATTTTTGAATTTTTGACTATATTTAATAATGGCTAGTTTATTAAATATAGCTCCCACTATTTTACTACGGATTAATAACCCTCAAGATATTAATGCGGAAAATATCCTTATATTTTCTAGTGGGCCAAGATCCATCCTTTTCATCTCCTTATGAGCTTGCTTTGGCAAGTCACCCATAATTCGATTACTTCTTAGGTAGGAACAATTCCAATTGCATCCCATATGCAACTCTTGGTTCAATCGGGCAAATAACTCCTTATTTATCCATCCTTATGGATAATCCCAATTGATTGCCTCTAGGTTTCTTAATCAAATTAATAGCCTAGTTGTGCTCAACCTCTTATCTAAACAATTGCACATTGTTACGTGCCATCGCATTCCATCATTATGAACCAAGTCGCCATGCTTTGGCACGCACGAACTTGATAAATAATGATGATAATGAGTGTTTAAATAACGAGAAGGCAAGAACACAATATTTTAAAATTTGAGGGATTTTTCTTCAATTTTAATTATTTTGTTGATCAATATCAACTAATCTATCTATTTGAGTTTGGGCACAACTCCAAATAATAGATCCGGGTTGTCTAATTATCTTATTATCCTAATTGCATGCATCATCCATACACCAACCACACAAATAATAAGACAATAAATAAACAACCACAAAACAGAAATTAAACGTGATGTGGATATGGCCTTTTCTAGACTAAGATAATTCCAAGCCAATGGAATTATCTATGAACCCTAAACAAACACACATCTCCATGCGTCTTGATCTTTTGGTCCATCCTTCATAGTCATGTGGAATGCTCCATGCTCCATGCTCCATCTTTTGTGGCTTCTTTGGCTTTGGGCTTCTTTTCTTCAATCTTGGCTAACAATCTACTTCATCTAGTACTATCTAATATCTATACTAAATAAAATAAATCTCACAAGTTGAGAAAAAAAATGGCACGCAGGCCATAAAACCCTAATTAATTATTACAATTAATTGATCAGCTCGCAGGCCGTAAAACCAAACCACAAAATTAAACATCCACATCAAACCACATCCTAAGGCCATATCCAATCACCATGCGATTTGCACATAAACAGTTAAAATCCAATTTTAACGCGCTTGGTCAATTTTAATTGATTTTAGGATTTCTAGGGTTAAAACGGTCCATGGGCCCAACAATCCAATTGCCCGGGCCCAAATAGGCGAACCATAAAGCCCTAGGGCCGGCCCGGCCCAAAACCCGCAAGCTAGGCCCGCGGGTTAGGGCCGCCCGCCCCCTTAGGGCGCCAAGCTTGGGCGGCAAGCAAGGGGGGCGGCTCCCTAGGGGCCGAACCTTCCTTGTGGAGGTTGTTTCCAAAACAACCTCCTTGCTTGGAGCCCAAGTTTGGTTGTTTCCTTGTTGTGGGAGAACTCCTTCTTCCCCAAGGATGCCCAAACCCTAGATCTAAGATCCTAAAATTTCTCAAACTCACCAATTCATGCATCCAATGCAATAATTGGGTCTTGTTATGATTAATTCTTTGACAAATTGCATCCAATGCTTGATTTGTCTTGTTTTACGCGATAAACAACAAATTAAGGTGTAAAACAACAAGAATGTAACACATAAACTACGTTTATGCTCTATGACCTGTGGCTCTGATACCACTGAAGGGTTTTGATTCATGGATCGCGCAAACGGAAGCATAATCAAACAAACAACCATGCAAAACCCTCCAAGGATCACAAGTCTAGATGCATAACGATAGTAAAGGTAAGAAATCATAAACACACCTTTGGGTTCTCCTTGATGACTTCAAACGCGAATAGTGTCACGTTCTCTATAGTTGATCCACGCCTAGAGTTGTTCCTAGATCTCCAATCACCTTGGTGCTAGCCCGGATTGAAAGGAGGGTGAAGAAATCACGCAAAACGAGACACCAAAAGGGGTTCGGCACCCTTTGTGGCGTCGGGGACAAGGGGCGGCGGCAAAAGGGGGCGGCGTCCCTCTTGTGGCTTGCTCTCTCTCTCCTTTGTTCTCTCCTACTCTTGTTATGTTCTCTCTAGAGCATAAAAGTGTGTGTAGGGAAGGAAGGAGGAGGGTCCTTTATATAGTCCAACAACTCCTTGTTAACTACCTAAAGGACTTATTCTAGTCCTACTAGAATTCAATTTAGTCCCTTCCTTGCAAATTAGTCCCTACTAAGTTTGCAAGGGTTTGCAAAGTGATCCTTCTAATTAATTAATCCAATTAATTAATTCCATAATCTAGTACAACTCTATATAGCGTGTGACCCCATAGGTTCTATCTAGTTGGTAGCAACTCTTTGCTAATATGGAGCGGTTTCTAGCAAAACATCCATTCTAGCCAACTAATAGAATAGTCATCTAGACAACCTTGTACAAGTAATTGTCTCATCCCTTTGCCTCCATATCCGGATTGGACACGAGACATACAAGTCACACTCGTATATCCAATCCCTAGTTTCTCGATCCATGGAATAGCCTTATTCGTGCAAATAACATCAATATCCTATATATTGATTTATTTGAGTCTGGCCAGACATTCTATAAGCACTATCCTCGAGTGGCCTTGGATATTTGCTCCCGTTATGTGGGAGGGGCAAATCCTCTCTACGTCCACTACGATCTCTAAGCTTGCTTCTCATTGTATCCAGTACACGCCTTTATAACTACCCAGTTACGGTGTAGCGTTTAACGCTACCAAGATCACAATGATCCACAACTAGAATATCTAGTGACTTCAAGTCTAAGGATGACAATACCATTGTACCCGAGAAGCACTTGTGACTCAACATAACGTGTATGTAGCCTTCTCGGTAATGGGTCAATCCAGTGCAACATTCCGTAATGCACACCTATGTGTTGGATCGTGATATCTCCATATCAATCCAACCCCATACTAGTCTATAGATGATTGTCCCATTTAATCATTATACTCGACTAGGGATATTTATGATAAACAACACAATTGTAAATCTAAGGACTTCATTATATTAAATATCCAATAAATAATAAATGAATTTCTAGCCAATTACAAATTCATACTAAACTAGATTGCCTCTAGGGCATCTATTCCAACAGCGATGTATAGAGGATTTGTCCCTCCCACATAATGGGAGCAAATATCTGTGGCTACTCGAGGGATGGTGCTTATTTAATGTCTGGCCAGACTCAGATGAATCAATATGGAGATATTGATGTTATCTGCTTGCATAAGTATATTCCCAGGATCGAGAAACCATGGATTGGATATACGAGTGTGACTATTATGTCTTGTGTCCAATCCGGATATGGAGAAAAATGGATAATACAATATGTGATATTGGGCACAAGGTTTGTCGGGATCACTGACTTATTTCTATTAGTTGGATGGCATGAATGTGTTGCTAGACACCGCTCCATGTTAGTAATAAGTTACTACCAACTAAGTAGAAACCTATGGGGTCACACACCGGATGGATTAAATTAGATATAGGTATTAATTATTTGGACTAATTAGTAAAAGGATCATAACGCAACCACAAGCAAATTTAGTAGGACTAATTTTCATGTGGGCTAATCCATGTAAGGACATGATTAGTATTGGGGCCTTTATGTAGTTAACAAAATGTTATGACTATATAAAGGAACTCTAGCTTGTTATTTCTCAACACAAGTCATTATTGAGAGAGCTTAACAAAGAAAGAGAGAGAGACAAGCAAAGAAGGCTGAAGCCCTCAGTATCGTCCCCCACCCCCTTGTCGTCGGCCACCATAGGTGAGTCCTTGGTACTCCGTTTTTCATGATCATCCTCCTCCTTCTTCTGTTGCTAGCTCATCGCGGCGAGAAGGAATCCAATCAAGATCCAAGGTGTGGATATTCCTAGATACAAAGACACTATTCTTCGTGTGATCTCCTAAACCAAGGTACGAATCTTCTATACTATTATCATTTTATGATAGATCTTCCTGTGATCCTTGGTGGGCTTTGAGTAAGATTTTTTTTTTATTCCGCTGCATTACCTACGTCAAAAACCAACAGTGGGCATTTCCGTTTCTTGTTTGGACGAGAAGGGTTTTTCTATTTCAATAGAGGACAAGTGTTGCTCCATTTATTTTGATAGTATGCACTGTTGTAGTGCGCATTTGCCTAATGGATTGTACATCCTTGGTCTAAATAACTCCATCTATAACATAAATACTAAAAGGATTAAAACTAATGATTTAAATCCTACATATCTATGGCACTGTCGTTTAGTCCACATAAACGAGAAACGCATATCTGGACTCCATAAAGACGGATTTATAGAATCTTTTGATTTGGAATCATATGAGACATACGAGTCTTGTTTGTTGGGAAAAATGAAAAAATTCGCTTTCAATAAGCAAGGTGAGAGGGCTAGTGAGTTACTAGAACTTATACATACCGATGTATGTGGGCCGTTTCCCACGCCTGCTAGAGGTGGTTACACCTACTTCATAAAGTTTACTGATGATTTCAGTAGATATGGATTTGTATACCTTATGAAGGCCAAATCAGAATCCTTTGAATTGTTCAGGGAATTCAAGAATGAAGTAGAGAAGCAACTTGGTAAAATTATTAAGGATTTGCGATCGGATCGTGGAGGAGAACACTTGAGCCAAGAGTTTGACGAGTATCTTAGAGAGTGTGGGATAGTATCCCAACTCACTCCACCCGGAACGCCACAGTGGAATGGCGTGTCCGAGAGGAGGAATCGCACACTATTGGATATGGTGCGATCTATGATGTGTTAAACGGATCTTCCAATATCATTTTGTGGACATGCTCTAATGAATGCAACTTTTACCATTAACCGTATTCCATCCAAATCAGTCATGAAGATACCATATGAGATATGGACTGGGAAGTGTCCCATAGTGTCGTTTATGAAGATTTGGGGCTGCGATGTCTATGTAAAGCGTTTACAAACAGATAAGCTCGGGCCCAAAGCGGATAAGTGTAAGTTTGTGGGATATCCTAAGGAAACGAAATGATATTATTTCTACAATCCAAACGAGAACAAAGTGTTTGTAGCTCGGACCGGCGTGTTTCTAGAAAGAGAGGTAGTTTCTAAAGAAGCAAGTGGGAGGACTTTATAACTTGAAGAAATTCAAGAACCACGAATCACTGAACCAATGATGGAACATGAGCAGGAACCGCAAGTTGTTGTGGAAGAACCTGTTCAGGTGACACAGGAAATCCCTAGGTCAGGAACCGTACGTCATGAGCCAGAGAGGTACGGACTTCTCGTGACTGAGCCCGATGACATACCACTCATGGATGATGAGTCTGCAAGCTACGGGGAGGCCATGAAAGGCCCAGAATCCAAGAAGTGGCTAGAAGCCATGGGATCCGAAATGGATTCCATGTATACCAACAAAGTATGGACTTTGGTGGAACCACCTGAAGGGGCTCGGCCCATAGGGTTAGAGTGGGTCTTCAAGAAGAAGACTGACACGGATGACAAGGTAATTGCCTACAAAAGGCGATTGGTGTCTAATGGGTATAGACAGATTCATGGTATTGACTATGATGAGACCTTTTCACCAGTCGCCATGACGAAAACCATTCGAATCCTACTTGCTATTGCAACCTACTATGACTACAAGATTTGTCAAATGGATGTCAAAACAACATTCCTTTATGGGAACCTCCTCGAGGATGTGTACATGACACAACCGGAGGGTTTTGAGGATCCAGAGAATGCCAATAAAGTCTGTAAGCTACAAAGATTCATTTATGGATTAAAGCAAGCTTCTAGGACTTGGAATCGACGTTTTGATGACGCAGTCAAAGAGTTTGGCTTCATCAAGAACGAATATGAGCCCTGTGTTTACAAGAAGGTTAGTGGATTGTGTTTCTGGTCTTGTATGTGGATGACATACTAATCATTGGAAACAATATTCATACTTTGCAATTTGTTAAATATTGGCTAGGAAAGTGTTTCGCAATGAAGGACTTAGGAGATGCAGCTTATATACTTTGTATCAAGATCTATAGGGATAGATCTAGGAAGCTGCTCGGCCTAAGTTAAAGTACATATATAGACAAGGTATTGAAAATGT
The DNA here is from genome assembly GCA_023055425.1 of Linanthus parryae. Classification (NCBI taxonomy): domain Eukaryota; kingdom Viridiplantae; phylum Streptophyta; class Magnoliopsida; order Ericales; family Polemoniaceae; genus Linanthus; species Linanthus parryae. The sequence goes on along the minus strand of JALGPY010000011.1, from coordinate 23,461,919 downwards.
TCAACATGCAAGATTCCAAGAAGGGATTCTTGCCTATGTTGCATGGAGTCACTCTCTCTAAGACTGACTGTCCTTCCAATGAGATTGAGAAGGACCGCATGAGCAGGATACCCTATCATTCGGCCATAGGATCCATCATGTACGCCATGTTGTGTACTAGACCAGACGTATCATACGCGTTGAGTATGGTAAGCAGCTATCAGTCCAATCCGGGTGAGAGTCAGTGGATTGCTGTCAAGAACAACCTAAAGTACTTGAGAAGAACTAAGGATGCGTTCTTGATATTTGGAGGTACGGAAGAGCCAAGTGCAATTGGTTACACTGGTGCAAGCTTCCAAACCAACAAAGATGACTACAGATCGCAGTCGGAATACGTGTTTTGCCTGAATGGAGGAGCTGTGAGCTGGAAGAGTTCCAAGCAAGAGACAGTTGTTGATTCTACAACTGGAGCTGAGTACATTGTTGCTGCTTCAGCAAAAGAGGCAGTTTGGATAAATAAGTTTATCACTGAGCTCGGTGTGGTCCCTAGCATCGTGGATCCCATGGATTTGTACTGTGACAACTCCGGAGCTATCGCACAAGCCAAGGAACCAAGATCACACCAGAAATCAAAGCATGTACTTAGGAGATTCCATCTTATTTGTTATATGATCGATCGAGGAGATGTGAAGATGTGGAAGATTCCAACGGATGATAATCTTTCTGATCCGCTCACAAAGCCACTTCCGGAGCGAAAGCATAAAGGGCACACTAGATCTATAGGCATACGAGATGCACCAGATTGGCTTTAGTGGAAGTGGGAGACTGTTGGAATAGGTGCCCTAGAGGCAATCTATATTTAGTATGAACGATGTTTTGGCTAGAATATTCATTTATTAATTATTATGATATTTAATATAATGAAGTCCTTAGATACAATGTGTTGTTTATCTTAAATATCCCTAGTCCATTGTATTTGTTAATACGACAATCAAATATAAACTAGCAGGTGTGTAGATTGATATGGAGATATCAAGTCTAACACATGGGTATACATTAGGAGTAATGGCATATTGGATTGAACCAACAACGAGAAGGATACATTAGATTATGTCAAAGTCACAATCGCTTCTCGTAGTGCTAATAATATTGTGATCCTTAGACTTGAAGTCACTAGATACTCTAGTTTTGGAATATCATACTTAACCGGGGAACTATAAAGATAGCTATCGGGCATGATAGGAAGCAAGCTTAGAGATCGTAGTGACGTAGAGATAATTTTTCCCTCCGACATAATGGGAGCAAATATCCATGGCCACTCGAGGGCTGGTGCTTATTGAATGTCTGGCCAGACTCAGATGAATAAATATGGAGATATTGATGTTATCTGCTTTCATAAGTATATTCCCAAGATCAAGAAACTTCGGATTGGATATACGAGTGTGACTATTATGTCTCGTGTCCAATCCGGATATTGAGACAAAGGGATAATACAATATGTGATATTGAGCACAAGGTTTGTCGGGATCATTGACTTATTTCTATTAGTTGGATTGTATGGATGTGTTGCTAGACACCGCTCCGTGTTAGTAATAAGTTACTACCAACTAAGTAGAAACATATGGGGTCAACACACCGGATGGATTAAATTGGATATAGGTATAAATTAGTTAGACTAATTAATAAAAGGATCATAACGCAACCACAAGCAAACTTAGTAGGAATAATTTTCATGTGGGCTAATCCATGTAAGGACATGATAGGTATTGGGGACTCTATGTAGTTAATAAAGAGGTATGACTATATAAAGGAACTCTAGCTTGTTATTTCTCAACACAAGTCATTATTGAGAGAACTTAAAAAAGCAAGAGAGAGAGACAAGCTCTCAGTGTCGTCCGCCCCCCCCCCCCATTGCCGTCGGCCACGATAGGCGAGGCATTGGTGCTCCGTTTTGCATGATCATCCTCCTCCTTCTTCCGTTGCTAGCACATCGCGGTGAGAAGGAACCCAATCAAGATCCAATGTGTGAATATTCATGGAGACGAAGACATTATTCTTCGTGTGATCTCCCAAACCAAGGTACACATCTTCTATGCTCTTATCATGTTATGATAGCCCTTCTGTGATCCTTGGTGGGCTTTGAGTAAGAACTTTTTTGTTATTCCGCTGCCTTACCTACGTCAAAACCCAACATGTTCTACAATATTAACATGCTTATAATATCATGTTTTCACACCCAGAGTTGTGAACTATATAAATCTTAGATCGTCACCTGAAGTTACAATATAATTTTTTTACGATAAAAGACAGTAACCACCCCTGAGTTTAGGCATAATTCCTTCCCGCTACCCTGTGTTTTGGAAAAAGACACTCCGCACCAAATTAACGGAATATTCTGTGGACTGTTTGCACCCTTCTGTTAGGTTCTGTTAGAAATGTGGGTAATTGGATTTTTTGAACCGTATTACCCCTGTGTATTTTTTAGACTTTTTTTTCCTCTTTCTTCATCATGAACGTGAAGCACATCCACCAAAAATATCAACAACACCCATAACATCTCACTTTGAATCCAAAACATTAACAACACCAATAAACCAACTAATTTACCCCTATGATGTCAAAATATCAACAACACCAAAAAACATCTCTCACTTGAATCCAAAACATCAACAACACCAATAAACCAACTAATTCACCCCCATTGTGTCATGTTTTTTTGTGTGTTGATGTTCTTTTTTTTCATGGTTCAAGAACGCAAAGAACACAAAGAACACCAACAAAAAAACATGCCTGATCATAAAAATGGAAGAAAGCTTTTTCTCGAGGACCCAATGGATATGAGCTAACACAAGGTAAAAATTTTAGACAACTGATGTTGGAATATGTGCCCTAGAGGCAATCTATATTTAGTATGAACAATTTTTGGCTAGAACATTCATTTATTATTTAATGTGATATTTAATATAATGAAGTCCTTAGTGATAGCACCTTTTATGAGCTATAATTATTTAGCATTACCACATGTTAATATGTATTCGAGAGTGATTTGAGCCCAATGTTAGAGAATATGAGTCGTTTTATCACTTGTTGCTTACCATGTGCTATATTGTTAGTCCGGGGGTTTTCTATGCATATTTCGTTGTTATTTGTCAAATATAATCGCTTGGTATGATTTTTCATGTTTTCTTGGCAGGAACTGATGCTAATCTAATGATAGTAAGCATGGAACGAACTTCGGAGACAACGGGAGCTCAAGTGGAGTCAAGAAAAGCCGAATTGGAGGAGCTTGTATGACCAGTTTTCACTAATTCGATCATAGCTGGAGTTTTACAATGAATTTGCTAGTGAGACCTGTGCAAAATGAAAGTAGACTCAAAGATCTTTCCAACTATAGGTCACATATCTTAATCCGAGTTCGGACGAAGAAGATATGGCCTATTGAACTCATGAGCAGATTTCAGGAGGCTATTGTACAATTACTGAAGACTTGTGACGGGTTATGATTGAAGAACGACCTAGGGGGCGGAAATACACACATTCACGCATAGAGAGAGCCAAGAACGAGGAGGAGAGCAAGGAGATTTCTTTGGGGGACATCATCAAGCAAGGAGAAGAGCCCGGACCGCAAGAACATCACGATTTCTAGCGTTTGATCTATTTTCTCTCTAGTTTCTTGTATGAAATATTTGAACACCATGCTAAACTCATATCTAGGCATCTATGGAGAGCCTAGAGTTTATGTTTTGAGGATTTTTTTCGAATTTTGGATGAACTTTCATGTTAGGTTTATGATTTTATGGAGATAGTGATGTTCTATTTCACGTTACGTTCTTCCATTAACAAGCTAGTACTAGGATGTGTGATGTTGATTATTTATTTCTCCATGTAATGATGAACTAGGCTTAAAGATAATTCGTAGTATTTATTTACTTGTTTATTGTGCTTAATCCTTGGTAACGTAGGATTCATGACCCGGAATCACCAAATAACTAGTGAGTGTGTGAAAGCAAATCTACCCTAGTTGGGATGAATAAACAAGGACATTCGTAATCAATTAGACTGAGAAGTGAGTTGAATAGGAATGGCTAGATGAGGGTAAATTCAGTAGGATGTAGTGAATTGTTCGTGAATAGTGGTCCGATAGGACATTATCCCTTACAATATCGTTAACCTACTAGAACACATAGGTAGTATACTTGGCCTGAGAGAGACAAATTATTACTATTGTGTAGAATGACATGAGACCGATAGGTAATTGTCAACACCATTACCCAGCTTAACTAACTGTGAATTGTCGTGTTAGAACATGAAATCCAAAATCGTCAAAACTATCCTAGGTGATCTATAGATTGCCTAGCTTTCTCTCCTCTGACTTACATCAAAGCATTTTATTCGCGTTATTTCACTATCATTTCTAGTCACTTGTTTGAGGGTGACAACACTTCAAAATACAAACATTTTTACCGGTTACTTGTGTGAATTAAATTTAATTGCTAAACTAGATACATAGTAGACACCTTCCCTTGGGTTCGATAACTCAGAGTCCAAAATACTCCATTATATTACTTGACCGTATACTTGCGCAGAAACGCGTAGTTTACATGCGTCACTTAGATACAATGTGTTGTTTATCTTAAATATCCCTAGTCCATTATATTGATTAATAGGACGATCAACTATAGACTAGTATGTGTGTAGATTGATATGGAGATATCAGGTCTAACACATGGGTATGCAATAGGAGTAATGGCATAGTGGATTGACCCACGACGAGAAGGATACATTAGATTATGTCAAAGTCACAATCGCTTCTCGTAGTGCTAATAATATTATAATCCTTAGACTTGAAGTCACTAGATAATCTAGTTGTGTATTATCATGCTTTGATGTTATCCAACGTTGCGCCTTAACCTAGCAACTATAAAGATAATTATCGGGCATGATAGGAAACAAGCTTAGAGATCGTATTGTTGTAGAGAGGATTTGTCTTTCCCACATAATGGGAGCAAATATCCATGGACCACTCGAGGGATGGTGCTTATAGGAATGTCTGGCCAGACTCAGATAAATCAATATAGAGATATTGATGTTATCTGCTCACATAAGCATATTCTCAGGATCGAGAAACTATGGATTGTATATACGATTGTGACTATTATGTCTCGTGTCCAATCCGGATATGGAGACAAAGGGATAACACGATATGTGATTATTGGGCACAAGGTTAATCGGGATCAATGACTTATTTCTATTAGTTGGGTGGCATGGATGTGTTGCTAGACACCGCTCCATGTTAGTAATAAGTTACTACAAACTAAGTAGAAACCTATGGGGTCACACACCGGATGGATTAAATTGGATATAGGTATTAATTAGTTGGAATAATTAATAAAAGGATCATAACGCAACCACAAGCAAACTTAGTCGGACTAATTTGCAAGTGGCTAATCCATGTAAGGACATGATTAGTATTGGGGCTTTTATGTAGTTAATAAAGAGTTGTGACTATATAAAGGAACTCTAGCTTTCTTATTTCTCTAAGTGAGTCATATTGAGAGAACATAACAAAGAGAGAGAGAGAGAGAGAGAGAGAGAGAGAGAGAGAGAGAAGGAAGGAGCCGAAGCTCCTATCCGTCCCCCTATCCGACGCCGTCGGCCTCCCCATAGGCGCGGCCTCCTCCTCGGTTTGCGTGATATCTTCCTCCTTCTTCCGTTGCATCACGGTGAGAAGAAATCACATCAAGAATACAAGGTGTGGATATTCATAGAGATGAGGAAAATTTTCTTCGTGTGATCTCCAAAACTAAGGTACACATCTTCTATGCTCTTATCATGTTATGATGGCTTGTCCTGTGATCCTTCGTGGGATTTGAGCAGGATAATTTTTGTTATTCCGCTGCGTAACCTGCATCAAAACCCAACAGTGGTATCAGAGCCTCAGGTCGTAGCGCATAACATGATTTTATGTGTTATAATATCAGTTTATACACCGTATTGTTAATATTAAGCGAAAACTAAAATTAATGCAAATTGAATTTGATTCAAGACAAATTAGACCTAATTAAACATTGGATGTGAAGATTGGTGAGTTTGGTCACACAGGATGTGAATAATTTTGGATCTAGGAATTAGGGTTTGGGAACAAGCTTGTAAATTTTTTTTTCAAACTTGGAAACAACTAAGGTTGGGCAACAAGGCAAGGAAGTTCTTTGGAAACAATTCCATAAAGGAGGAACGGCCCCTATGGGACCGCCCCCCTTGCCTTGCCGCCCAAGCTAGGTCTCCGCCAAGGGGTTGGGCCGGCCTAGCGTGCGGCCTAACCGCGCGTGAGGCTCGACCGACCGCCCCAAGGCCTTGCCTTGGTCCTTGGGTTGTTCGGCCATATTGGATGGTGGATTCCTTGGACTGTTTTGACCCTAGTTGCCTAATTTCGAACTAAAATTGAACAAGTGCGTTAAACTTGGTTTTAACTGTATTATGTGGTTTGTTGCATGGTGGATGGATATGGCCTAGGTTGTGGATGTTTGAATTTGGTGGTTTGGTTTTCGGCCTGCGAGCAGATCAAATTAATGTAATAGTTAGTTAATTTTACGTCCTGCGATCTGATCATCTTCTCAACATGTGAGGTTCTATTTATTTATTCTAGATGTTAGGCTAGAATTAGAATATTTATATGATAGACACGAGCATGAAGAAAAATACTGGAGGACGAAGAAGCCACAAAGACGATGAGGACTCCCATCCTAGGCGCGTGATTATGGTGGAGCACATGGAGATGAGCTTGTCACCTTATGGCATATAGACATTATCATTGTCTTGGTAATATCTTAGTCTAGCGGCCATATCCATGCCACGTTAATTTTTCTTTTGTGGATATTTATTATTCATGCGTTGTTATTTATTTTTGTGTGTATTTGTGATACAATCAAAACGTTAACAATATAATAATAAACAAGTTTGATCTTTTATTGTGTATTGCCTAATCCAAATAAATAGATCATGCTGATAGGTTCAACCAAACAATTAGATAATGACTATTAAATCCCTCAATGGAAGTATTGCGGTTTGCCTTCTCTTGCCTCAACACCCTTCATGATCAAGGTCTATTAAATTCGGGCTTGCCAAAGCAAGGAGTTTTAATTCACCTTGATGTGTTGCGTACGACACAAGCAAGTAATGTGCGATTGTTGAAGCAAGGGGTTGGACGCAACTAGGCAAAACCAATTGGATTGATGAGCCTAGAGGCATGAAAATTAGGTGTTATCCAAAGGATAAAGAATAAGGAATTATTCGCCTAATTGGACCAAGAGTTGCATGGGATGCAATTGTAATTGTTCCTATCTAAATAACCAAATTTGGGGTGACTTGCCAAAGCAAGCTCAAGAAGAAGTGAAATATGTATCTTGGACTCACTAGAAAATATATGTGATATTTTCTGCATTAATGGTGAGGGCTATTAATCCGAGAAAAATATTGGGAGCTATATTTAATGATCTAGCCATTGTTGAATATAGATAAATTGTTCAAAATACTTAATGTGCACATTTCTCATTTTTGTAGAATTCCAATGGCAAACAATCACGCATCGACTTCATCCATGCGATTTGTCCTTGAGAAGGACACACTGTCTGGAACAAATTTCCTTGACTGGTACAAAAACTTAAGGATCGTCCTTAAGCAAGAAAGGAAATTGTACGTCCTAGACAATCCTATACCAGCACTACCCGAGGACGAGTCTGTTCTAGCTGCCGTGAGAGCATATCAGAAACATGTGGATGATTCTAATGATGTGACTTGTCTCATGCTCTGCACCATGACCTCTGAGCTTTATAAGCATCATGAGATCATGGAAGCTTATGATATGATCATACACATGAAACAATTGTTTCAGGAACATGCAAGACATGAGCGGTATGAAGTGTCCAAGGCACTGTTGAAGAGCGATCTCGCAGAAGGGAACCCAGTTGGGCCTCATGTACTCCCAATGATTGGATAAATAGAGAACCTCACGAGGGTGGGATTCCCACTCGGCCAAGAGTTGGAAACTGATCTTGTCTTGCAATCGTTGCCTGACAGTTATAACCAGTTCATCATGAACTATAACATGAATGAGATCAGTGAAACTCTGCCATACTTGCTGAACATGCTAAAGACAGCTGAACAGAGCATCAATAAAGGCAAGGGCAAGGCCATATTGATGGTGAATAAGAAGAAGGGCAAGGGAGTTGCCTCTACTTCCAAAGGAAAGCGCAATAAAGTTGCAAAGTCCAAGGAATCCCTAAAACCTAGTGGGGGCGTGGCTAAGGGTGATTGTCACTACTATAGACAGTCGGGTCACTGGAGGAGGAATTGCCCCAAGTATCTGGAGGATAAGAAGCTTGGAATAGTGATTCCACCACCACCATGTATTTTTGTTATAGACATCAATCTATCTATTTCTTCATCTTGGGTATTGGATTGATAACTCCGTTTACGGTGTTATATTTACAATTGAATTCCTACCGTTTTGTGTGATTTCCGGGAAAAATACATGAGAAATATGCTATGATATTGAAGTATTTGTGTACTTGATCTATTTGTGCTTAAATGATAAATTCGGGCATTTTTCGTAGTAATTTGAGCTTATTTTATCACATTTGATCGCCCCGGGTGTTTTATGTTGTGTTTACATGAAACATAGTGCGGAGATCAAGTTGAGAGGGAAAATGAACTTCGGAAGTCCAGAAGAAGCTCAGAAAATGGCCAAGAACAAGAGGGGAGGTATACGTCTTCTTGAAATTGTGAAAATGTGCTTGGTTCCCCTTTCACCATCACCTTCATACCCATTGCCTTCAAAACAACAACACAACCTGCTACCATTTCGATCATAATCCACCATTTCAACCAATTCACCTAACCTCCAAACTAACCTGCCATCCACCTCCATTATTCCACCTCAATGAAACCCTCCACAATCTCCAATTTCACACCATCACTTCCATGAACAACCTGCCAGTACCCAGTTCAAAACCACCGTTCACCAATACAACCTGAATCCACCATTACTGCAGCTTTTCACCGCTTGAACTACAAATCAAGAACACCTACATGCCACCATAATACCTCCTACCACAGCCACATGACACCACCAAATCACCACTGTCTTCAACACCCAATTCTCTAAACAAACCAACCTGGCCTTCATCCGGTTGCATCCATTAAACCACCATCAACACCAATACGACACCCCATTCACCACCAACAAGCCATTGCCAAATCAATAAACAAAGCCATTTCACCCATAAACATAACTGGAACAAGATCAGACCACCACTACTACCAATCAACCAATGACACCGAAATGAAATTTCCTAAACCACCATTGAAAAGACCAATGTGATACAAACCTGAACTTCCCCATCAATCAAACACCCCTGCCTTCACCAATTTCCACCATCACCGAAGGCCACCCAAATCAGACCCTGCAATTCACCTGTAAACCATCTCCAATCCAAGCCTACAATTTCTGCAACTACCGCGCCCTCAACCACGAACAAACCCAGACCCAATTTACCACATGTATTGAAGAAGAAAATAAGCAGCAACAACCTAGAACAAAGAGCAAAGAAATAGAAGCAGTGAAGAAAGAAGAAAAATCCATGGCCGCAGGAAGATCAGAGCAGACCCAAGCATCGCAGAATCAAGAGGAAGAATCGCAGACCCAATTCCGATAAAAACTCAGAGCAAGATCAGTGAAGAGGAGAAGAGCAGCAGATCAAGAAGAAAAAGAAGAAGAAATAGAGCAAGAGAAGAAGATTCAGGGAAGGCAAAGCAGAAGAGACGATGGAGAAAAAAAACCAAGTCCAGCAGATCACACGATCAGAATTTCTGGTCGTGTGATCAGAGCAATGCCTTAGAAAAATTCCGGAGAAGAAAGGTTGCAAACCCACTTTTTTCACGATCGGACCTCCTGATCGTGCGATCAGAGGAAAGATAGGGGTCTGATTGCACGACCACTTGAGCTGATTGCATGACCTCCTAGAGCGTGAAAAACCACACGGACGAAGAAGAAAAAGAGGCCAGGGCATGTTCTCATCGAAACTACGTAGTTTTGGGTTGTTTTATTTCCTTAACCTAATTGAGGAATAATAAAACAACAACAAGGAATTGAGAGAAATGATTCATTCATTCTACAAAACAATCAACGTAAGAAGAGAAGAAGACGACGACGAACGAAGACGAAGAAAAAGCTTCGCCATTGAAGCTTCTTTGCGTTTGATTTCTTGTACCCTTCTTATTCAATTTTAATGGAGAAACTCTCTGTTATTTCATATTAAGTTATGATTAGCGAAGAAACTCTTGCTAGTCATGTCAATTTGAGAGCCTAGGGTTCATGTAAACGATGATTATTTTCCGGATTTGATCTTTGCTTCGTCATTTAGTGATTTCATCTTTTGATTCAATTCAAGTTTCTTATTTATGCTCGTAACCCTACTCGAGTGACACAATTAGGAGATAAACTAGGGTTCAAGAGCTAGGGTTTCATTCACTAGTTGATTCATGCTTAAAGTTAGCTTTATTCTAAATTAATTATTCTTATACTATGCTTAATACTCATTGTTAATGGAGTAATTAACTGGAGACACTGCTTAGTTAGTGAATGCACGACAGTGATTCTAACTAACTAGGATGAGACTTGAACATCCTTCCCGTATCACTGATACTGAGAAGATACGTGTTAGGATTGGCTAGTGTGGGTAGATTCGGTAGGCGAGATCTGACTGTTTTGTTCAACGGTGGACCGACAAGACCTGTTTTCGTGCATGTCCTTAGCCTACTAGAACGGATCGGTAGACATAAGAGACCGTAGGAGATTGTAGTCTACCGTGAAGTAGAATGACTTGAGACCGCTAGGAGATAGTCTGCGCTGTTACCCGACTTAGTTAGAATATTATTAACGTGTTGCTCAGATAATCCGGACATTGTTTACAACCCTAGGTGATCAACGAGATTTCCTAGTTCTCTCCATATATTGATTAAGAACTCTTCTTAATTTCGGTTTACGATTATTTATGTCTTTACTATAGCCACTTGTTTGGGAGTGCAACACCACAAATCACACACTTTTTACTCCGGTTACCTAGTGAGCTACATTAAATTGTTAATTATAAAATTGTTGTGAGCTTTTTCTCGAGGGATCGACAAACCGAGTACTGAATGATATGACCAACAAGAGATCATCCATGTTTCAGGTATGGGGATCAGTCTGGAGCTATGTACACACCCGAGTTTTAGCACATGCCACAAGCACCAATTTCACAGTGTCCACCACCAGCTGCTGCAGCGCCAAACCCAGAGATTTCTATACTTATTAAGGCGTTAACACAGCTAAGTAACAACATGACCGATATGACCAACAACATAAACAATATGTCCACTGTAAGTTCACAGGTTTCACAGGTTTGTAATAGCAAAGCTATTTCAAGGACTTGAATCAGGTTTCACAGGCTTGAAATATCAGAACTATTTCAAGGCCTTGAAACAGGATTTAAGGCCCTGAAACTGTCTGACCTGTATGCATATTCTAAGGAGGATTTTTTCTGAACTCTTTTGATTTGATTCTACATCTCTCACCCCTATGCTTGATCTGTTATTATTTGATGATGAAAGACAAACTATTATTTTATATTTAACACCATTTAATCAATTTTTTTGACTCAGTTTTGGAGGGAAATTTTATTTCCTAGTTTGCAGGATTGGTTTCCTAATCTGGATTTTGCAGGAAAGGAAACTTGGAGAGACTGTGATTCTGTGATAAATCAGACACTCTTGACAGCTTCCCAATCTGTTAAAATACAAGATCAGATAAGTATCTCAGATGATTATGATCAACTATCCATTTGAGACGACTGTTAAAACAATCAAAGATGTTGCCTACAAAACAGGAAGTTTGTTGATGAAAATCTGGGAAGATTTGCAGAAGCATCCGAGCTGTACAAATAGAGATCATTTTGAAGCAACAAGACACAACACTCAACGCGCAAAAAGAGAGAGACACATTTCTGGATTGACAAGCATCAAAGAAGCCCATCATTCTCACAATCCATCTCACAGAAGATCACTGCATTCTTCACTGCAGCTCTTACACTTCAGTGTTCTTCTGACTTGTACTCAATTTGTATATCATTATTATACTACATCTTTCTCTCATTATCAAGGATTGTTCAAAGTGAAAAATAGAGAATTCTTAGTTAATCAGCTAGAGCAGGTACTAGATAGGTTAGAAAGAACCACAAGTTGTAACAGAGTAAGGCATATCTCTGTTCTTGAGATCTAGTGCTTAGCTTTTGATTAATAAGAATCGTGTTGAAAATTCTGAAGGGATAAGAACCCAGAGGTAGAGACATAGATCCAAGTGGACTGAACTCTATAAATCCCGTGTCTCTTGCATTTACATTTTCATTTGCATACTTAGTTTTTCCAGCATTAAAAATAGTATGTTAGTTTTTCCAGCATTAAAAATAGTATGTTTTCAAGGGTTTGAAAATCTTTTCACGAAATTCTTGTTCGTTCGGTCGGTTTGACCGGTTTATTCGATTTCCCTTACAACCCTAGCTATTGACATGCATGTATAGCCATTTAATTTGTTCTTGCAGTAACAAATTACATGAAATCTCTCTTAACCTGTAGTTATGACTTTCATAACCTGAAGTTATGAAATATTATAAATGGTGATCTCCTGAAGAGATATCTACAAATTTAATAATTGATCAATCTTCCTAAAGAGAATCCGGAAGATGTTCTTAGTCCATTATTATTTACTGGACGTACGCTATTTACAGGTGTGTACCAGAAGTGAAAAACATGAAGAAGTTATAACATCATGTTATAAAGTTATGTCAAAAGATCTCCTTGAAGAGAGAATATACACTCATCGAACCAGGAGTTCCATTTCCTTTTATTTCTTCTTTTCCTAAAATACATTTTTTGTAGTTTTATTATTACTGTTAATGTGTTAAAGTAATATACAAAGCTAGATGCCTAAGTATGCCATCTTTGGTACGTCCTTTGTAATGTCATACCATTGACTTTGCGGTTTTAGAGTACATAAACCATTGTTGCAACCTAGGTTTCTGAGGGAAGTCACGCATTTGTTTGCGAGGAATCTTGGTAGCCTGAGTGGTCCGTCTAGTTCATCCCCCTGCTGAAATGGTTTATACCTATCTTCTCCACAAAAATCACATTTCTCTAAATGCGTCTTGTCTTTCTAGAATAAGATGCAATTTCGGGGGCAAGTTTCATACTTTACGTAGTTAAACCCTAAGAAATCCTTCATTGCTTCATAGTATGAATTCGGTATCTTATCATCCTTAGGACAGCCTCTTTGAATAGTGAATCATATCATCGAAGCATACATTCAGCATGTTATATAAGACTTTCATGTGCATCATTCTAACTACGAAAGACAATGAGGTATACTTCTTACATCCTGCTACAACTCACTCTCATCTTGTTCCAGTATTTTAAGGAGATCCCTAGTTTCTTCGTCAGCCGATGGATGTGTCTCATTAGAACTAATAAAATCCTGCTCGAGCTGAGCTCCTAATGCTTCACGTACCATACCAATCATGTCATCTCCCCCAACTGTTTCTTCAGTACCAACTAAGTTTCAACTAGTTCAGATGGTTCTTCATGATAAATCCATTGCAAATAATTAGGCTGGAATCCATTACATATTATATGACCTCTAACTACACTTCTGGTCTCGTAAAACTAGTTAAGACATTTTTTACAGGGGAAACATATTTTTGACCCATCATTCATGCCCATGTAGGAAAATACTAAGAACTTGTCACAACCATCAACAAAAGCCGTTCACACCTTGGGGTAATATGTATCCAACTGTTATCCATCGAGAATTCAACTAAAATAAAAGTTGAAGACAAATTCATACATAAGTTTTACAAGCACTGACTAGAAGCATTACTAAAATTAACTCAAGCACATATGTGAAGAATTACTAAAATTAACTTCAGCATAGATTAGTGTTCAAAACTTGAGAACAAACCGCGTACCCTTTTGATACGTTTTTCCGTCATAAACCAAATAATCTAGCATATAATCTAGTATCATCCAAACACACCAAACTAGTGTTACAGTGTATATGTGATACCCTTTAACAAACACACCAAAGTTTCGTTGAAAAAATTAGCATATAATCTAGTATCATCCAAAACACACCAAACACACCAAGGCATGGGATTACGAGACAACAATATAAAATCATACAACCCAGTTAAAGATTTCATACTAATTAATCAGTTTCAAATCAAATTAAACTATCGGCAAAGACAACAACCAGAAGGTTTCATACTACATTCAATAAACATTCAAAAAGAAGAACCACACATCTCATACAGACTAATTAACCCTAGAGAAGATCAACAAAGAGAGAAGCAGAGAAGAAGAAGTCATACGGCAGAAAACTTCGCGAAGATAAGATAGCACCCCCAACACTTCGCCTGAACCACCAAAGTCGACTGCAACCTTCGCCTTCGGACCCACATTGACCCAATTTCCTGTGGCTAGGTCTATTTCATTCTTTCTGCGCGGGGTATGCAAATTTTGCCACAACATTTGGCGGAAAAATCAAACAATTTAAGCATGGTGTGACACATGTAAAAAAGAACAATATGATGTTACTAACGGCATGAATCTACTCTCGCCGTTTCTGTTAAATATTATTTACCAAGATAATAAAGTGACGCCGTTAGTAATAATTTCTCGCCGTTTGTAATAAAAGTATTAACGGAGCTACCAACTTTCGTCGTTTTTGTTAGAATACTTGCCGTTTATGATAAACTATATACGTGGCAACTTTTTTGTCCCCGTATGAGACTATTTTAAAAGAGAGTTTTAAATATTGTCGTGTGTGTTACCATAAACGGCGACATATACTCTTGCCGCGCGAATTTTAGTATATTTTTTGTCATTCTTGTGTTCATTTCTAGTAGTGAGGTAAGTGGTTTTTAGGGTTTTCCTCTGGAGGGGAAGTTTAGAGAGGGAGACTTTGTAGAGGCTCATTAGTGTTGGAGGTGAAGATGCGTTTTTTTTTTTTTTTTTTTTTTTTGGGAAATTATTTTGTCAGCCACCGGGTTTGAACGCGGGACCTCATGCAGGGGCTTCCAACGCTCTACCACTTGAGCTACCACCTTAGCTGCAGCCTGAAGGTGTTAATACCGCACAAAATAGATGTAATCCAACTAATTTAATCTGGTTCAATCTAGGCTAAACAAACATGTCGTAAGATGACATATGCCAGTCGAACGCCGCCTCTCAAACGCTGCTAATTTCTTAAAATTGTATAATTTTAAGAAATTAGTCCGAAACGAATCACCAAAAAATACTGATATCGAAATGTTTCGCTCCACTAACAAAAACGAAACGACGTTCGGTATGGTATTTCAAACTACTGTAGTAAGCCCTCTTGGACATGAAGGGAACTAATGTTACATTTGATTTTCCGGGATTTGGAGAATTTGCTGGAATTGGACTACATATAATATAAATATTAGTTTATACAATATCTATTTTTTATGGACTAATTTAAAACAAGTTCTAAATAATGAAAAGATTGTGTTTAATACTCCAAAATTAATCCTCTCTTGCATTAGGGGTTAACTGTTTGACTATTTGTGCATTCATACTAAGTATATTAAGTTAATACTGTACAAAAGTCAAACATAGTACTAATAATAACTTAGCTAATCAAATCTGATCATATCCGGAGAACCTAATCCATTCCAGTGCTCAGGGGCGGAGCCTAGAATGGGCACGGTGGGGGGGGGGGGGGGTTGCCCACTAACTTTCCCCGAAACGTTATGATACCCCTATTTTTATATCTTTTTTAGTTGTTGCGGTATTGAATATATGCATGTGTCCCCATTTAAAAAACTACTGGTACTTTGATCCACTGGTTAGGAGTTTGGTATATGAAACATAAGGTTAGGAGTTTGGTATATGAAACATAACTCCCTGAGTTTGAATCTTCGAATCTTGGCAGAGACAAACTTTTTGGACAAAAAACAGAGTTCGTTTGAATCTTCGAATCTTGGCAGAGACAAACTTTTTGGACAAAAAACAGAGTTCTAATCTTGGCAGAGACATACTTTTTGGACAAATATACACAATTACTCCTTTAGTTTTCATGGATACACAAAAACTCATTGGTCCAGCCAATATTTTAGTACGAATAATTCCGACAACTTCAGAAGAAAAAGAGGCATTTAGCTATTACAGAGATGGTGCAAGTTGATAATTTTTTACTACTCTCAATCTTACTAGAAAGGCACACGATTTGGAATCGTCGAAGCCATACCTAAAGTCTAAAAACGTAGGTTTATGAGTTCGAATCTTGGTAAAGGCATGTTTTTTGGACAAAAAAGCCCGCCTATTTAATATATACAACTACTCATTTAGTTTTTTTATAAATATAGAAAAAATATTGATATTCATTACACTAGCATAATTTTTTATTCATAAAAAATGTATGGCCTCTCTTACAAAAAAAATGTTCCCCTTTCACCAAAATTATGGCTCCTTTCCTCAAAAAAAAAAAAAAAAAAAATATTATGGCTCCGGCACTGCCAGTCCTATCTGGTTAATCTCTTAAGAAAAGTCTAAAATCCAAAAAGCTCATAAGAAAAGCTAGTATCAAACCTTTATGTTGAGTCAAAAAAGCAAAAAAGATGATTTTGGATTAAAAGACACAAATAAGTTGATACCAAACCCACCCTAGATTATTCAGTCATCAAATGAATGAGGCCTCATGTTTGACATGAAGACACCTTTACCCACTTAAATTTGAGAAACGACACTTTGGCCCTTTAGTGTGCCAAACTTCAGAATACTCACACCTCCTTATTGTGTCGTTGCATACTTTAAGAGGGCGAATTTGTTCTCGATTAGTGAAGAACTCACCCCGACCAAGGACATTATAACTACGGAGTGCATTCTCCTGAAAGTCGGTACTGTGGAGGAGTGAAAGTGTTATTTCCTAAACTAGAAGGGCTTGAAGTGTCTCTGTGTCAAACCCTGAGGAGGTGAAGGTGGTAATGCCGCACAAAATAGATGTAATCCAGCTAATTTAATCTGATTCAATCTAGCGAAAGCAAACATGCCCTAAGGTGACGTATGCCAGTCGAACACCGCCTCTCAAACGCCGCTAATTTTAGAACCGAAAAACAGAAACTAGCCAAGCAAGAGATAGACACCGAGAAAACCAATGCCAATTTGGAAACAAAATCGGTAACCCTAATCGCACCGATCTATTTAACCCACACCAACCCCAACCCTTTTCTCTTCAGTTCTATCTCTTCGTCTCTGCAACTCTTATCCCTTCCTCTCTCTGCTCTGACCGATCGTGAATGGTAGAAATCTCAAGCAGTTTGTTCATGATCTCCCCTCCTTCTCCGAGGGGGATTCCTGTTGCCTCTGCTTTCTCTTTCGGCTCCTGCAAGGAAGGCTGGTACTTCCGCTGCATCGGCCTCGACCCCTGAGCAATTTCCTCATCCGACGACGATCTAATTAATTTCCGATCTCTCTAACCCTCGATCCATTAGACTAGTTTTTTTGCGTTGTTTTGTTGTTTTCATCGATACGATGATGCTGTACAAGCAGAAGAAGAGTAACGGCGGTAAGGCCGCAGCCGCCGGCAACCGCCTTCTGGTTAGCATCACCGTGCTCGGAAGCGCCGGTCCGATCCGGTTCGTGATTAACGAAGAGGAACTAGTCGCTACTGTTATACAGACGGCTCTCAAGTCCTACGCTCGCGAGGGTCGCCTACCAGTTCTCGGCTCCAATCTCAACGACTTCGTCCTCTACTGCCCCATCGCCGGACCTGAAGGTAACGAATCTTTGAAACCCAGAAATTCAATTCCAGTTCTTCATATAACCCACAATTTAGATTTTCAATTTTGGGACTTAATTGAATTGGGTTTAATTTGGTTCTTCATATAACCCACAATTTCAATTGAACAATTGAATTGGATTTAATTTGGGTTTTTTTTTTGGGTAGCTTTGAGTCCAGAAATTCAATTTCAGTTCTTCATATAACCCACAATTTCAATTTTAATTTTGGTACTTAATTGAACAATTGAATTGGATTTTAATTTTGGTACATAACAAACCTGCACAACCCACAATTTCAATTTCAGTTCTTCATATAACCCACAATTTAGATTTTCAATTTTGGCACTTAATTGAATTGGGTTTAATTTGGGTGTGATTTGATATGTGGCAGCTTTGAGTCCATGGCAGACGATTGGATCGGTGGGAGTGAGGAATTTCATGCTCTGCAAGAAGCCGCCATCAATGATTGCGGCTGATGAAGAGAAGCAACCAATTCCGCCGCGGAAGACTAGTGGTGGTAGCTGGAAGGCATGGTTCAATAAGTCTCTCAACCTTAAGATATCTAGCCATTGAACTCACTTCTCCAATGAACATTCTCTACTAGTTGTGCTAGTACTAGAACTTGTCATCTGATTTGGGGTTTTTTTCATTTGTTTCTTTCTTATTGGCGATCGGCTTGCTGTAACTTGGCAAGAGTTTGTTTCCTGCATTGTTCGTTTTCTCACAGTTTCAATAAAATGGAGAAGTAGTTTGATTACTGGTTTATGCTTCAGTTTCAAGTTATTGAAGTTCATCTTTTGCTATTTGGTTTTGCTAATTGTGGATCTTTTGGAAAGATTGGAGTAGCAATGCAGTGAATGTGGTGGATGTATAAGGATTTTCCACGTTTCTTTGATAAGTGACAGTGAGGCATTCTGTTGAGTACATTAGAGAATAAGGGGGCTTCTTGACTATGTGCTCTGTTTGGGTTATATCGATTTTGACCTAGTTTTAGAACTGTACCTGTGTAGAGGTAACATTGCAGTTGTAGTTGCTTGGATTTTTATCAGTTTAGAAGACCTCGGCTTTAACAAACCTAGTTGTTCTGAGGCTGGGTGCTGGTGCAGAGTCCATGGTGTTGAGACGGATGAAGGACGCAGTTGTGGGTGTTGTTACTACAAGGGTATTCAAGGAGAATTCATGATGATTGTTAGAGGAATTAAATCATATATTTCTTGACATGTCATGTGACTGGTTAGTTATGCGCAAGAATGCATTTGGAGACTTCAATTGAACACTTGTTGGGATTTGGCTTGTCATTTCTAATGTTGATCTTCATCACTTGGGGTGATAGTATTGAAATTCTAGTGAATGGTTGGCACTGTGGTTCTTGATTACAGCTTAGAAAGGCTCTTGAATGATCTCCTGTCGGATTTTTTTTCTAAGATTTGGCGGTGTAGTAAATGTACAGTCTGGCAGTTGAAATTAATTGGTGATGTCTTACCTACTTGACAAGTTGCTGGAGTGGCATGAAATACATGTTTTATGTTGGCATGATTGACGTTGTTAGATGAAACAATTCTAGTGGGTGGTGGGATCATTAGAAATAGCAAACTGTTGAAGTGTTGGGTTTTGTGAGGGAAAATAATCCATTTTTTGTTCCATTCGGAAGAGGCATCCAGCGATACTTCAATAGCCGAATTATGAAGCTTCCTTGTGTACATGGGAAAGACATATTCAAAGTACTGCAAATCTGCTATTATAAGCTAAGCATATTCTGGATACCCTATGAAATGAAAATTTTGGGTAGTTAACAAATTTTGGGTTGGATAGTTTAATGATGTTTGGTGCATGGCAGGATTATGACTCTGTGGTATTAAAAATGTAGGACACGTGTTCTTTTCAGAGGTTGTCTCTTGGAGTGCAATATCAAAATGGGACAGGCTCTATGTCCCATTGATATGGGGGACTGGCCATCAGTTTCATCATTTGTACATTCTGAATCTCCCCGCAGAATGAACATGTGATGCGTTATGGACTTCGTACTCATCATTGTATGAGGGAAAAACTGCAAGTGCAATTATTGAAACCTATAGCAGAAATTGTCTTCTTGAAGTGTTGAACCTCAACACTGAGAGCTCCCTCTCCTCTGCCTGCCGACCAAAGGTGCCTGATCTGCCCCTGATCAACTTTTGTGTTGGTTAAGCTTTGGAAAATTCTCACCCCAAGCTGGAAACTGAGTCTGCGCACGAATTCTTCTTAGTTTTTACTCAGAAACATGATTCGAATTCCAACACATTCCAGGTCGCAAGTGCGGCATGAAAGTCACCAGCTCGCAGCCCCTTTTCCCATATCAGCTATGCCACATGGGTAGCAAGAATCATCTTTTCCATATTGGATCTGATTATGTTTGGTTTAAGTTTTTGAAATTTTGCGGTTGAGCCATCTAAATCGTGGGGCAAGATCTCAAACCCCCTTTAGAATGGACTCTTAGCTGAGATTTGGCATGCATTATGGGTTGATTGGTTTTAAATTCCAATGAGAAGTAATTTAGTAGAGAAGGCCAGCATTTTCAGAAGGGATTCTTCCGGTGGGACACAAAAAGCCCGAATAATGAAGTGCTTCCTGCAGGAATCAACGTGGGAGTTAAATCTGGTCGTTCTACGTAGATGGACAGGCAGGCATATTCTAGGTGTGCCAAGTTGTAGCATATTCTATATCTGGTGAACAGAAATTGTTAAACAGAATGGTGGGGTAGTTTTCTACGTAGTATCTGGATATGGAAAAGAAAAATACTTTATAAGCATCGCGATGATGAAGTGAAACAGACTCTCTGTCATTGATAGGCAACACTGACTATCAGTTTCGTCATGTGTGAAGTACTCCTACTCAGTAATTGCATTATTGCTCTGCCAGAGCAGTCACATTAAATAAGGCCACTCTTGGTATGCTGTTTTGCAAGAAACTGTTGTGCAGAAGACGGATGTCTATATATAGAGTAGTAAGAGTATGTACACAAGTATTATTATGTATGTGTATATATATAGAGATACTATCTCGAACGATTTCACGAACGGTAGATCTGTTGTGTGAGATTGAAATAATCAAAATGCAGTGCAATATAACTAGTGAAAATTACTTGTTACTCAACTATCTATGAAAGGCAGATCCTAGGAAGCATCCCAACCCAATATCGGTCAATAGCTTGTTTCTCAAAAGCTGCTGTCTGCCCGAAACGGTGCAAATTTTAGTCACCAAACACTTGACTATCATTGAAATGTTTTTGGACAGCCGGCAGAAGTAGATACCAAAGGAGCTCTTACTGTTGCACGAGCAAAGAAGAATCTTGGTTAGAGTTGAGTTGGGGTTTTGTTTGGGCTTGTGATTATCATCAAATTTAGTGGTGACTATCAGTTCCTCCATGTGGTAGCTCGGACGTTTATGCAGGGAATGCATGTGTAGTGTTTTTTTTTTTTTTTTTTTATTTTTTTTTTTTTTTTTTTTTTTTTTTTTTCCGCCGTACTGCTTCGATTTGTTTTGGTAATGTTATACTTATATTGAAATAGAACACCTAGTTGGGTTATGTTCTATACTAAAAGAAAACACCTAGTTGTTCTGGGGTTGGATGCTGCAAACGATTAATCTGAGTTTTTTATGGTGTAGAGTCATGGTGTTCAGACAGATAAAGGAGGCAGTTGGGCAAATTATGTTATTAGTAGGAGTATTCTAGGAGAATTCATGATATGATGGTTAGAGGAACTTAAGTACAGATTTCTTGACATGTTATGGGTTTGTGACTAGTTAGCGTTATGTGCATCTTGAGACTTCAATTCAAAACTGGTTGGGATGTGGCTTGTCATCTCTAATGTCAATCTTCATCACTCGGGATAATTTTGAAATTCTAGTGAGTGGTTGGCAGTGTGGGCCTTCGATTACAGCTAGGAAGGTTCTTAAACTATCTCCTGTTGGGTTTTTGAGATTGGGGGGGTGGATCTGGCAATTGTTATATACTTCAATAAACTAGTCAGTAATGTCATATTTCCTTGACCAGTAGCCGAAGTGGCGTGATTGACTCTTTGATTACATAATTCAAGTGGTGGGATCATTAGAACTAGGCAAACTGTTAAATGTTACTAGCTCCGTTTCTTCTCTATCACACCGGTTTGACTTTTGTCACTATTCACTGGGTCACTTTGACCCGGTGATTTGTGTAGCAAAACGATATAATTTTTTTTATAGTTTTTTCAGAGTGTTGTTCATTAAAAGTTGCTCTATAACACAGTGAAAAAATTATCAAAAAATCAAATCGTTTTGCTATCCAAATTTCTAGGTCAAAGTGACCCAGATACGAGTCAAAAAGTCAAACCGGTGTGATAGAGAAGAAACGGAGGTAGTAGGTTTCAAGAGGGAAAATAATCTTTTTTTATTCCCATGAAAAGCTGAGCTTCCTACTCGAATCGGCTTATATCATAATCTAAGCATATTCTGGATATCCAATGAATACAAATTGTTCGGGGTGGATAGTTTAATTAATGATATTTGGTGAATGGAATTCATGTGACTCGGGGGTTTTAAAATACCAGTCCGTCCCAGCTCTTTCTTCCCATCTGACTTTTTTGACTCGTATTTGGGTCACTTTGACCGGGTGATTTGGATAGCAAAATAATACGATTTTTTGATAATTTTTTCACCATATTATAGAGCAACTTTTACTCTACAACATAGTAAAAAAATTATTAAAAAATTACATCGGTTTGTTATTTAAATCACCGAGTCAAAGTAACCCAATGAATAGTGACAAAAGTCAAATTGGGAAGAAAGAGCTGGGACGGTAGCAAGGAAGAAGTTGTTTTAAAATACTACCTCTGTCCCAGCTCTTCCCCATCATTTTGACTTTTACCACTATTCACTGGGTCACTTAGACTCGGTGATTTGGATAGCAAAGTAATTTAATTTTTTTATAATTCTTTCATGGTGTTGTAGAGTATAAGTTTTTTTATAATACTGTGAAAAAATTATCGAAAAATCGCATTATTTTGCTATCGAAATCACCCGGTCAAAGTGACGCATATACGAGTCAAATATTCCCAATGATGGGCAAGAGCTGGGACAGAGTAGTAGCAAGGAAGATGTTCTTCCCAAGGTGATGTGCTATAAGGAAGTAGAACAGGCTCTCTATCCCCTTGATTTGGGGCACTGACTATCAGCTTTATCATATGTAAATTCTGAATCTCTCTGCAGAAGGAACATGTGAGGCATTATAGACCTCGAACTCATCGCTGTATATAATTACCACTCCGTTCCCTCTCTTCCTACCCATTTCTATTTTCGTCCGTTCCTTCTCTTGCTACCCCTTTCCTTTTTTGGCATGTTTAATACAGACCAATTACATATTTACCCTCACAAAAAATACCCCACCAATCTTACCCAACCCACCACTATCTCACACTTTACCATTCCTACCACACATTTTTGTTTTAGATTAGAGAATAGAGAGGGGATGTGAAAACCAGTAGAGAGAGAGAGGGGGGTCTTCTTCCACACAAACACCAAACCCTGCCGCCCCCATGCCTCACCTCCTTAGATTATGTCTTCTTAGTCCCCGCTGAATTAATCAGAAGTGGTGGTCGCCGCCCCCATGCCTCACCAAACCCTGTCGCCGTCGCAGTCGCCGTGGTCGTGTCCCTCCCATCGCTGCCGAGGCCGTCTCCCTCCCGTCGCTGCCATGGTCGTCTCCCTCCCGTCGCAAGCGTCGTCGTATGCCTCATCATCATTTAGAAGTAGATCGGTGCATCGATCTCCATCTCCGTCTGTCTCTCTCTGTAAATCTTCCGCTTTTTCTTTTCCTCTTCTTCTCTTCTTCTTCTTTTCATTTTCTCTTCTTCTTCTGTTGGGATTTCTTTCTTAGATTTGTAATTTTTTTTCTTGGATCTGTAAGTTTGTTGCTTGGATCTGAATTTTTTATGCGTAGATCTGGTTATGCTGTTGTCGGAAGTGTGATTGAATGGTGGTAGAGACTGGTGGTGGTAGAGACTGGTGGTGGTGGATGACTGGTGGTTGTAGATGTGTTTTTGTTGTTCTATTGCAGTTAGAAGAGAGAGAGGGGACATGAGAAGAAATATAGAAAAAAGGAAAGGGTAAAACAGTAAAAAGCACTATTATCTTAAAAACCGTGCCCTCTCCAGGGGGTAGGAAGAGAGGGAACGGAGTGGTAATAGTCTCCGAGAGGAACTGCAAGAGTAATTATTTAAAACCTATACTACTCCGTCCCACCTCTTTTGCACCATTTAGACTTTTATCACTATTCACTGGTCACTTTGACCCGATGTTTTGGATAGCAAAACTTTGTAACTTTTAGATAATTTTTTCATAGTGTTATAGAGTAGCTCTTATTCTACAAGACCATAAAAAAATTATCAAAAAATTTCATCGTTTTGCGATCCAAATCACCGGGTCAAAGTGACCCAGTTACGGGTGAAAAAGTCCAATCGTGCGTTAGAGGTGGGACGGAGTGGTAATATGAATCAACCCAAACCATGAGGGTCCCTCACTCTCTTGTCCCCAGTGTACGAAGTAAATTGCGGGATGTGACTCAGCCAATCAGGGTGCTAGAGCTACCAACTACCACTCTGTCCCAGCTCTTTCTTCCCTATTTAATTTTTACCACTATTCATTGGGTCACTTTGATCCGATGATTTGGATAGCAAAATGATACAATTTTTTGATAATTTTTTCATGGCATTGTAGAGTAAAGGTTGCTTTATAACACGGTGAAAAAATTATTAAAAAATCACATCGTTTTGCTATCCTAATAGCACGGTCAAAGTGACTCAGATACGAGTCAAAAAGTTAGGATGAGAAGAAAGAGTTGGGACGGAGTGGTAATCAGCTTGAAAGGAGTCTGCGCCCAAAGTCTCATTTTTTTTTGGGAACACTCCAGGTCGCAAGTGCAGCAGTCACCGACACTCAGAGTATTTTTTGCGATACCCGTGGGCAGCCAGAATCATCTTCTTCCCCATGCTGTTAATGATTTGTTGAGTCTCTAGAAATTCTCTAGTTGAGCCTTTAAGAATGGACTGTGATCCGTGTTTAAACATGCGTCCTCGCTTGTATCTTGGTTTCAACTGGTAATAATAGTTTTAGTAATGGTGAGATGAGCAGTGTTGGCGACTGAAGAAGTGAAAGTTGCAAGGTCTAGAGAAGGCCAGCATTATCAAAAAGGGAGGCATCTCCCGGTGGGACATGGAAAGTCGAATGATGAAAATCTTCTTGAAGAAATCAACAGTCGGAGTTATATCTGGTCCCTCTTCCGTATGTTGACAGGCAGGCATACTCTCAGAGAGCAATTATTAATTAAGGCCACTCAAGGAATATGCAGTTGTGGTATGTTGTGCAAGTGGGGTGTAACTCATCCACACCTGATTTTAACCTTTGGTTTTTTTTACATTTTAGTATTTATCTTTCCAGAATCGATACAAGTCGTATATTTTGGTAGTTTTCGTCATTTTACTCACTCACACTTATAGTTGTTGATCTTACTAGCAAGAAAACACTATATCAACATTTCCTTGTAGCTTTGACATAGTGTTTAGAACATAACATTTATCTAAAATTCACAGCAGTGATTATCACACAACATCTTCTAGCAACAACACAGTATCCCCAAACTGGACCTAACTGTAGCACGGGCAAAAGGAAGAATCTTGGTTAGGCTCCTCCAGTTGGATTTTGTTCAAGTTTGTAGTTATCATCAAATTACATAAGTAACAGTGAATATCATCAATTCCTCCATGTTCAGCTGCGCCGAATTTGCGGGGAATGCATGTGTAGTGTTTTTATTGGTCGTACTGCTTTGATTCGTGTTGGTTATGTTATTGAAAGGACATGATAAAGCCACAATCAAAGAACTCTAGAGAGCTTTGAACAAGAACTATGTCCGAATGATTATGAAACAGTAGCTGGGACACTCGCGTTGATGAGTCTCGAGTCAATATATGGACCGGTAATTGGTATTGTCACTGTCACCTGGTGTGAAGTTGCTCTTATCTTGTAAAAAATGCTACATCTCACAAACCCAATCCAACTGAACCTGAAGGTGAATTCAATGAAGGTGTAAGAAGATGGCAAAAGACCCCTGATAGTTTTACCAAATTAGAGATAGGTATTAAGTAATGTAGAATTGAGCAGAAGCCTACTCAAATGAACTCTTAGGTTGATGAGTCTTGGTCACTTTGGTATTGTCGCTGTCGCGTGATATGAAGTTAGAGCAACTTCTAAATATTGCAAAATCTCACTATTAACAGAGAGATCTCTTTAACCTGAGCCAAGTGAACTCTGAAGGGTGTCTTCTCAAGCTCTTAAGAGCCGGTTTTGAGTTTCTGCCCTAAAAACTTGATTGGGGGGGGGGGGGGGGACCGGGATTGGGAGTTGGGACTGATTGTTCTGGGATTAATGTAATTGCAAGTGACATACCATTCCAATTTGATTACTAATACAATAATATTGATTAGTTGGTGTTGTAGTCTTAAATTTCACCATCACCGGTAGTTTTTTTGTTGACGGAATATCCTCTCAATGTTAAACATAGAGGTCAATTATTGGTGGCAGAAATTCCTATCTTAACATAGTGTGTCGTCCAAGTTGAATACTCTGGTTCAATATGTAATATGTGGATGCTTGATAAGTTGTCTCCTTCCCTTCCCCTAGCTAAAAAGCTCTGGAGTGTTTAGATATTATAGATTATTGTATATTACTAGTAAATATTTTGTTAAATTCGTACATTTTTTTATAATCCAAAATTTACCCCTAAATAATCCGGATTCCCCGAAAAATCCGGAAATTCCACCCCCCCCCCCCCAAATAATCTGGAATTAAAAAATGTACCTAAGAGCGTACGCCTAAATTTTCCTAAATTTTCATACCCGCTGTTTAATACTTTTCCCAACGTCGATCAATTGGCGAACTAAAGCATGGATTTCTTCAAATGTTACTGGGGTTTGTGTATGCAAGAATGCATTTGGGAGACTTCAATTCAACATAGTCAATAATATTTTGAAATTCTAGTGAATGGTTGGCCAGTGTGGGTCTTGATTACAGCTTAGGAAGGCATTTGAATGATCTCTTGTCAGAGTCTTCGTTTAGATTTGTGGGTGGATTAAACCAACGGTCTGGCAATTATTATTTATCAAATTAGTCTTGAAAGTAATCAGTAGTGTCATATTTCCTTGACCAGTAGTGGAAGTGGCATGAAATAGGTGGTTTAAGTTGGCAGGATTGACTAGTTAGACTAAATAATTCAGGTGGTGGGATCATTACAATTAGGCGTAGTGTTAGGTTTGGGAGGGGGGGGGGGGGGGGGGTGTGAAATCACTATTATTTTCCCAAAAGGCATCCAGTGAGACATGAAAAGCTGAATTGTGTTTGGATAGTTTAACATCTTCTTCTTAAGGTGGACACCCCAATTGATATGCGACACTGACTATCAGTTTCATCATGTGAAGATTCTGAATATGTGTCCATGTGAGTCATTATGGACCTCGTACTCATGACTGTGTATATTGTTATTATTCCGCCAGATCTGCAAGAGCAATTATAGAAAACCTTTAGCAGACATACATGGACAAGCAGACATTTTTCTAGGTGTCCCAAGTTGAAGCATATTCTGGATATCCAGTGAAAAGAAAATGTTGAAAGAGTTGGGGCAGTTTTAAAGTGTTCGGCTTCGGCCTATGACTCCTGTTTCAAAATAAATGATTAATTAAGCATGGCGATTATGAAATGAAAAATATACTCTTCATCACTGATTGGCAACAGTGACGATCATTTTTGTCATGTGTGAGTCATTCTTGTACTCCTACTCAGTGCATGTTCGGTTGCAGATTAAAATCTCATTTGAGATTCAAATCTGCCAAAAAAATTAATTTTGTTTGTTTAGTAGATTTTTTGAGTTAGATTTTAAGTTAAGTTGGCTAATAATCTGCAGATTATATAATTTCCGATTTTGGAGACTTTTTAGGTATACTGTCCGAAATACCATACTCTATGATCACGTTAATGCATATATTATTAATTTGTGCAAACGCATAACGTCTTAGACGTATGATAAGTTCAAATAAAGAGATTTATTGTAAATTTGGTAGTAAAAGCTATATATGTGACAAACGCAATTAAATTTTAATTCCCGATTTTCAGCGCATGCCAAACAGTATTCAGATTATAATTTCAGCCAGCTTATTCACCCCGGATTATTTTCATCAGATTATTTTCGTCATATTATAATTTCAGCCAATTATTGTATTATTACGCTGCAAGAGCAATTACTTCTTCCGTTTCCTCTCTTTCTTTTTGTTTTGACTTTTTCATCCGTAACAGGACCCGGTGATTTGAATAGCAGAATGATGCAATATTTTAGTATTTTCTCATGGTGTTGTAGATTAAAGTGTACTCTACAACATCATGAAAAGATTTTTACTCGCATCGTTTTGCTAATCAAATCACCAAGTAAAAGTGACCAAGTGAATAATGATAAAAGTAAGGTTAAGAAAAAATAAAGGAAACAGGGGAAGTATACTAGTTAGGCTTAATTGCTAATTGCATACCCCCACTATACCATAATTGCGTGATTGCAATTCCCAGTTCTGAAACTAGCTGTTTGCAATCCCCATTTGCAAACTACTAGCTTATTGAAACTGAGAAAGAAATTTCGTTAGCTCCGTTACGGAATATTCCGTTAGTTTATGTCCTATTTTGTAAGGGTAAAATTTTCAACTTCTTACTAATAAGAACACTATGCATCTAATACAATCTCCACCAATACAACCACCATCTTCGCCGTATCCTCCACCACAACTTCAGATTATGGCGACCATCTTCAACATTCTCGAAGACCAACCACCACGATTTTTCTGTTCATTAAAATGAGAAGCATTTAGTGATTTAAATATCAGCAGATAATAGTTTTTGAGCTCTTTGAATAATCCTCTATATCGAGCCTTGTATGTGTACTCTGTTTTTTAATGCTCCAATCCCGCTGCAAATCGCAAGAACATTAATTCTTTAAAACCCAGGTCGTGGAGTACACAGACATAGCTGAATTGAAACCCCATGTTATGAAACCGAGTTTTGAATCTAAGGGTTGAAAAAACCAGCTCTGATGATCT
The DNA here is from genome assembly GCA_023055425.1 of Linanthus parryae. NCBI lineage: Eukaryota > Viridiplantae > Streptophyta > Magnoliopsida > Ericales > Polemoniaceae > Linanthus > Linanthus parryae. The sequence continues at coordinate 23,432,913 of JALGPY010000011.1, read as the reverse complement.
GATATTAGAGAATAGACTAGATGAACACAGTCATTGAAAAAGAAGATAAAACTAAGAAACAAACCATATTGCTTTAGAATCTCTGTTGGAGTAGTGCACTCTAGGTGTTTGTTCAAAAGCCTCAGCGAAAGTGAACACCAACAGAGGAGGTACTAATGCCGAGTGGCACCAGAGATATGCAGAGACTAGCCTTCATGTTTGTGTTCCTTTTCGCAACCATTAAAGCTTGTTAACAAAATCTTCAAAGTAATCGGTAGAGGAAGTGGCATGAAATACTTGGTTTATCATGTCGGCAGGATGGACTTGTAAGATGAAATAATTCAGGTGGTGGAATCATTAGAATTACGTGAAATGTTGAATGTTAGGTTTTGAGAGAGGGAAAATTATATTTTTTTCCTTTCCCGAGAGATGTCCTGTGAAACATGTAAAGCTGATTTACGAAACATCCTGCAGGAATCGCTGTGAACAGACATATTCTAGGTGCTGCAAATCTAAGCATATTCTGGATATCCAATGAATAGAAATTTTGGGGTTAAAGTTTTTTGAGAGAACCATCAACCATGACATTAAACTAGAAGAAAAGGAGCAACATACAACAAGAAGTTCAAGAGCAACATAATGGAAAGAAAAGAAAAGAACAAGAAGAAAAAGCATCCTAACAACAAAATTACATCGAACGATTGTCAAACATAGCAAGTCTAGTAGCATTATGGGCATTAGCTACCGCGAACCAGCCACCTTAGAGATACAACAAAAAGAGAGACGATTGATGGCATCGTTTATGTTTCTAACAATTTTGGGGTTAATTGTTTAATGATGTTTGGTGAATGGGATTCATATGACCCGTGGGGTTTTAAAATAGTAGAAAGCATGTTCTTCTTCTCAAGGTGGTCTGTTGGAGTGGGATAACAAAGTGGAACAGGCTCTATACCCCATTGATATGTTGCACTGAGTATCAGTTTCATCATGTCTAGATTCTAAATCTCCATGCAGAATGAACATGTGAGGCATTATAGACCTCTTACTCATCGCTGTATATTATTAGTAAAGTACTCTGGGAGAGGAACTGCAAAGAGTAATTATTTTGAAACCTATAGTATGAATCAACCTTCATATCATAAAAGGTTGAACCCCAACCATGAGGGTCTGCCCCTCTTGTCCCAGGAATAGTGTAGGAAGTAAATTGTGGGATGTGTCTCAGCCAATCAGGTTGCTAGAGCTAGCAACTGATCAGCTTGATAGGAGTCTGCGTCCGAAGTCTCAGTTTTTGTTAAGAACATCATTTGAATTCTCATACACATTCCAGGTTGCAAGTGTAGCAGTCAATGACACTCAAGCCCTTTGTGAGTCCGCCAGAATAATTGTCTACCCCTCTGTAGTTGAGCCTGTAGGGTTTTGATTCATGGATCGCGCAAACGGAAGCATAATCAAACAAATAACCATGCAAAACCCTCCAAGGATCACAAGTCTAGATGCATAACGATAGTGAAGGTAAGAAATCATAAACACACCTTTGGGTTCTCCTTGATGACTTCAAACGCGAATAGTGTCACGTTCTCTATAGTTGATCCACGCCTAGAGTTGATCCTAGAACTCCCAAACTCCTTGGTGCTAGCCCGGAATAAGAGGAGGGTGAAGGAATCACGCAAAACGAGACAAAAAGAGGGGTTTCGGCCCTCTTTTGGCCGACGGGGACGAGGGCGGCGGCAATGGGGGGCGTCGGCCTCCTTTGTTGCTTGCTCTCTCTCCTTTGTTCTCTCCCACTCTCTTTATGTTCACTAATGAGCATAAGTTATGAGGAAGGAAGGAAGGAGGGTCCTTTATATAGTCCAACAACTCCTTGTTAACTACCTAAAGGACTTATTCTAGTCCTACTAGAATTCAATTTAGTCCCTTCCTTGCAAATTAGTCCCTACTAAGTTTGCAAGGTTTTGCAAAGTGATCCTTCTAATTAATTAATCCAATTAATTAATTCCCAAATCTAGTACAACTCTATATAGCGTGTGACCCCATAGGTTCTATCTAGTTGGTAGCAACTTTTTGCTAATATGGAGCGGTTTCTAGCAAAACATCCATTCTAGCCAACTAATAGAATAGTCATCTAGACAATCTTGTACAAGTATTTGTCTCATCCCTTTGCCTCAATATCCGGATTGGACACGAGACATACAAGTCACACTCGTATATCCAATCCATAGTTTCTCGATCTATGGGAATAGCCTTATTCGTGCAAATAACATCAATATCCCATATATTGATTTATTTGAGTCTGGCCAGACATTCTATAAGCACTATCCCTCGAGTGGCCTAGGATATTTGCTCCCGTTATGTGGGAGGGGCAAATCCTCTCTACGTCCACTACGATCTCTAAGCTTGCTTCTCATTGTATCCAGTACACGCCTTTATAACTACCCAGTTACGGTGTAGCGTTTAACGCTACCAAGATCACAATGATCCACAACTAGAATATCTAGTGACTTCAAGTCTAAGGATGACAATACCATTGCACCGCGAGAAGCACTTGTGACTCAACATAACATGTATGTAGCCTTCTCGGTGATGGGTCAATCCAGTGCAACATTCCGTAATGCACACCTATGTGTTGGATCGTGATATCTCTATATCAATCCAACCCCATACTAGTCTATAGATGATTTTCCCATTAATCATTATACTTGACTAGGGATATTTAAGATAAACAACACGATTGTAAATCTAAGGACTTCATTATATTAAATATCCAATAAATAATAAATGAATTTTCTAGCCATATACAAATTCATACTAAACTAGATTGCCTCTAGGGCATCTATTCCAACAGAGCCACCTAAATCGTGTGCCGAGAACTCAAAAACCTTTAAGAATGGACTCTTTTCCGTGTTTAAACACGCGTCCTGGCTTGTATCTTGGTGTCAACTTTCAACTGGGAATATATTAGTTTAGTAATAGTGAGATCAGCAGTATTAAGTAGGTTAGCGACTGAAGAGGTGAAAATTGTTAGGTCTACAGAAAGCCAGCATTTTCATATGAGAGGTGTCTTCCGATGGAACACGGAAAGACGAATGATGAAAATTGGAAGTTAAAATCTGGTCCCTCTTACGTATGTTGACAGGCAGGCATATTTCTAGGTGTCCCAAGTTGAAGCATATTCCGGATATCCGGTGAACAGAAACTGTTAACAGAGTGGCCTATGACTATTGGTTTGACAAACAAAAGCTTCTTCATTAAGCATCGGAATAATGATGAAATGAAGCAGACTTTCAGTCATTGATAGGCAACACTGCCTATCAGTTTCATCATGTGCGAGTCATTCTTGTACTCCTACTCAGTTATTGTATTATTACTCTCCGATAGAAATTATGTTAATTAAGGCCACTCTGGGTATGCCGTTGTGGTATGTTGTTGTGCAAGTGGGGGTGTAACTCATCCGCAACTGATTGTAACCTTACCGTTCTTTTGAATTTTAGTATTTCTCTTTACAGAATCCATAGAAGTCGTATACTGTTGTTGTTTTTGTCATTTGATTCTCTCGCATTAGATTTTTAGTTGATTTTACTAGAAATGAAATCACTATACCAATATTTTCCTGTAGCTTTGACATAATGTTTACAACAACTTCTAGCAACAACAGAGTATCCCTAAACTGGCCCCAACTGTTGCACGAACGAAAGGAAGAATCTTTGTTAGGCTCCTCCAGTTGGGTTTGTTTGAGTTTGTGATTATCATTAAAATTAAATAAGTGACAGTGAATATCATCAGTTCCTCCATCTCTAAGCTAGGGCAAATTTGCAGGGAATGCATGTGTAGTGTTCTTTTTTCCGTACTGCTTCTGATATGGTTTTGGTTATATGTTATTGAAAGGACATGGTAAAGTCGGAATCAAAGAACTCGAGATATCTTTGAACAAGAACTATGTCCAAGTGATTTTCGCATTGACTGAACCTGAAGGTGCTTGTAGAATTCAATGAAGGTGTAAGAAGAGGGCAAAAGACCCTGATAGTTTTTACCAAATTGGGACGGCCGGACGACGGGTAATGTAGAATTGAGCAGATGCCTACTCAAATGGACTTTTGGTCACTCTCGATGAATGGTATTGTTTCTGTCACGTGATGTGAAGTTAGAGCAACTTCTAAATATTGCAACATCTCATTATTAATCGAGATCTCTTTAACATGAGCCAAATGAACTCTGAAGGTGTCTTTTAAGCTGTCAAGAGCAAGTTTTGAGTTAGTTCCACTCTAAAAACTTGATCAGGGAGGGACCGTGATTGGGACTGCAATGTCCTGCGATTAGTGTAATTGCAAGTGCCATATCCTTCCAATTTGGTTAACAATAATAATACAATAATATTGATTAGTTAGTGTAGTCTTAAATTTCATCATCATCAGAAGGTGTTCTGTTGGCGGAATTTCCTCTTAATGTTAAACATAGAGGTCAATTATCTTAACATAGTGTCGTCCAAGTTGATTACTCTCAGTCAATGCTGCCTGATAAGTTGTGTTGTTCCCTTCTCCTAGCTAAAAAGCTCTCGAGTGTTTGGTATGATAGATTATTTATATTATTGGTAATATTTTTTACAATCCAGAAAATCCTCCCAAAAAAATCCGGAATTAACGAAAAAAGTCCTAAAGTCAGGCAAAAAATCGAGATTTCAGATTTTTTCCGGAATCGGAATTCCGGAATTTTGGGGAATTTGGAGAGGTTTGACTGAAAATTCTGATATTTGACCTTTCTACCTCCCGTTTTAATCGTATCCAAACACAACCAATGTCTGAGCATACGCTAGAATCTGGATAGTGCATCATATGACCCGTGGTTTTAATAGCAGAAACTGTCTTCTTCTTCTGCTCTTTAGAATAGACTCATACCGCGAACTAACATTTGGTCTGGCAAAAGATGCCAACGTTGATCAATTTAGGAATTAAAACATGGATTTCTAAAAAGGTTACGGGGGTTTGTGTATGCAAGAATGCATTTGGAGACTTCAACTGAAAAATGTGTTTTTTTTTTTTTAGAAATTCTAGTGAATGGTTGGGCTGTGTGGTCTTGATTACAGCTTAGGAGGTTCTTGAATGATCTCCTTTCGGTTCTTCTTTTAGATTTGTGGGTGGAGAAAACGAACAGTCTCTTCGAAGTAATCAGTAATGTCATACACCTTGACCTCTAGCGGGTGTGGCATGAAATACGTGGTTTAAGTTGGCAGGATTGACTAGATATTAAATTAAATAATTCAGATGGTGGGATCATTAGAATTAGGCAAACTGTGTAGTGTTGTTAGGTTTCGAGGTGGAAATAAATCACTATCTTTTTCCTCTCAAAAGGATTCTGTGAGACACGAAAAGCTGAATTGTAAAGCTTCCTGCAGGAATCGGTATATCTACATGAACATACATTATTATAAGTTCTGCAAGTCTTAAGCATATTCTGGATATCCCATGAATAGAAAATTGTGGGTTGAATAGTTTAATGATGTTTGGTGCATGGTAGTCATATGACTCCGGGAATTTTCAAGATAGCAGTAAGCATGGTTTTCTATTTCTTCTTCTTTGAAGTGGACTGTTGGAGTGTGCTAAAGAAATGCAACAGGCTCTATATCCCATTGATATGCGACACTGACTATCTGTTTCATCATGTGAAGATTCTGAATATATGTCCATGGTTTTCTATTTCTTCTCTTTACTACATTAATTAAGGCCACACTCTGGGTATATGCTGGTGTTGAGCAGGAAATACTGTGAAGATGTATATAAATTTACTTTTCTATATTTTTATATATTTAACTTACACAGCGGATATATATAAATATAAATATCTTCCGAATTAGCGAAAGAAAAAAACATAAATATTTTTTTGAGGAAAAAGGTAGAATATATCATTAAAAGCAAACAAGCATGTTACAGGGAAAGACTAGAAAACATGGATCATCCAAACAGGTTACCCGCTCCTGATGGTGTCCGAAGCAAACAAAGTTACAGGAAATACAAAATTGAAAGAAAACATAAACAGAAATCATCTTGTAGCGCTTCCACCGGCTGAGAGATGATGCCTTGATGTGAAAGGGTGCGAGCAAGATTTGTATATTATGATCTTGCATGAGCCTGAGATCCAAACATAAAACTGAAATAACTAGGTGGACTGTGTGCAGAGAGAACTGAGCTTGTTTGAATCAGACAGAAAAACAAACAATATGTTTATAATTGTTGAATGCGTATTAAGCCAAGGATGCCAAAAGACACATAGGAGTCTAATGAAGCTCGGTTTAAGCTAGTCATTGCTCGATTAGAGTATGATGAAGAAAGTGAGCAATACCAACTGCGAGTATCTTTCTGGATAAGCTTGAAAACAGCCCATGAGAGTTCCAAAAAATCAAATCACCCGACGGAACGAGAGCTACCACCACATCACTTATGAACAAATCAAGAAAAACGATGTTGAACATGGAAGGACAAATGTGTGTCTTCCGAATTAGCGGGCAAATATATATTGAAAGTGTGTAATGTAGACTAAATACAGGACCTAAATACTCTAGAAGGGGGGGGGGGGGTTGAATAGAGTATGAAAACTTTTTGCAAAACTCAAACTTTAACAGAATAACTTTGTGTGAAACTCAAATCTCAAGGATTTGAGATTTTAGTAAACTGTCTGAAATTTTCAAAGGCAAAATAGAAAGCTTCAAGGCCTTGAACTATAATCAATTCTAAACAGCTTATGAACCCTGGTTTGATTTGAGTTGTATGCAGCAGATAATAATCAAACTGTAAAGTAAAGAACACAAAACAATTTACAGAGTTCAGTCCAAATGGACCTAATATCTGCCTGAGGGATCTAATCCCACCAGGATTGGGCAAACACTTCTTATTACTCACACAGAAAAACCCCTAGATCTTCAAGCCTAAGTGATTTCCCTTACACCTATACAGCTTGTGGTTCCAAACCTATCTAGTTCTAGCTACTAACTGTTGAGCTAACAAGAATCTCTTGTTGTTCACTTGAACAACCAACCACTAGGTTAAGTGAGGTTTAAGATAATTTAAAGATACACAGATTAAAGTACAAGTGAAGAACACAGTAGAAGAGATAAGCTGTTGAAGCCTGGATGTGTTCTTCTGGAAACTAGATTGATTTGATCTTCTGGAATCTGACTTGAAGCTTGGATCCTTGTGTGTTTGAATGAATGATCTATCACGAATTTGTCACACCTTTCTGAGTATTCAGCAAGCCTCTCTATCTTCAAAATTCAAACCAGTCTCTTTTATCCACAGCTGCAACTGAATTGAGAGATTTTAGGATCCCAGTTCCTACAAATCCTCTTTCTGTTTTCAACTGAAATTCAAACAGCTCTAAGTGGATATCCGTTGGAGTTTGTTGAGATTGCTCTTGCACGTTTAACAGCTTTGCAACAACATTGAAACATAGCAACAACAAAATCCAAAAAAGTTAACAGTGCTATGACTGTTTGGTTATCCAGTTTCTGATAAAAATGGTTAACAGATTAGAAAAGTAACCTGTTTATCTTCAAATACATATCAATCATGAAAAAACAAGTTTAAGACTCTTAGAAGTCAATGAATAATCACAATAATAAGAATCACAACCTGCAAGAAAGAATCAACTTAGTTCTGTAAAAACTGTCAGCAGCTCAAGGCACATCTCAAGGCCTTGGAGCTCTGAACCTGCTTCACAGATATTCAAAGTTAAACCCAGATAAATTTGATTCTTCCTGTTATGATCATCTGCAATTGTGTCAGATATGTAAATAGTGTAAACTATAAGTATATGCAGTAAATCCTTGGTCTGTATAACCAGATATCCAATCTGCAACACAGAACTGTTAGAACATATAGCGGAATAAAACAACTCTCAAGGATTTGAAGTTCTGTCAGTATCTCAAGGCCTTGGAGTAACTGAAATACTTTGCTTCTTATGTCTTTGTCTTTTTCTTTCATCACTCAAAACAATTACCATCCAAAACACATTCAAGGGTCTTTGAATTAACAATCTCCCCCTTGATGAAAGACAAAACCTACAGTCTTGTATAGATTTCCTTTCCACTCAGATTAAAATTAGATAACCACAAAATGCAGATACAATAGACAATAATACAAGATAGATAAACATATTTTACATATAACCACAGATTTACATAAAATCACAGTTATATAATAACACAACTGATTAAACCAAAACAACTAAGTATTATTATTATTCAGATACTGCAAACACAAAAACACATAATAATTTCTCCCCCTTTTTTACTTTCATCAAATAAGGATGAAGAAATGTTGGATCATTACTCAGAGTAATTGAAAAAAAACTTTAAACAAAAATATGGCTAAAAAGTCAAGGCCTTGAGAACAGAAAAGAAGAAGAGAAAGAAATAGAAGGTCAAGGCTTTGGCATTCTCTGATCTTCACTTATTCTTTGATGTCTGGCCTTTCTCTGAGCCTTCTCCAACTTCTTCTTCACTTGCAGAATCTTCAGCAGACTGATTACCTTCTTGTTCAGCTTCCACTTCTGCAACAACTTCTTGAATTATTTCATCCACTTTCTTCTTAACCTGTACTGAATCCCCCTCTGTAGCTGCATCAACACCTGTGTCTTCACCAGCATCTTCTTCATCAGTTTTTTCATACAAATCTTTTGAAGTAAGCACCACTGGAATTGGCTTCTTTTTCTTCTTCAGAAAATCTCCCAACCTTTCATCTGAATCCACACTGGTGTCATGACTAGTAGCAGAAGGTATCTTCTCCAAATTCAAACCCTTGATGACAACATCTAGCTTTCCATTCATAACATTCATCAAGCCCTTGAGCTGGTTGAATTCAGCTGACAGGTCAAATAACCTTTGTCTGAGATCTTCAATCTCAACCCGTTGATATTCTAATTTCTCAACCAACAAAGAGTAATCCTCATTGGCTTGTCTTTTCCCTGATGTAGTTCCCTTAGGCTTCACAAACTCTTTCTCTGCAAGTTCCTCCTTAGAAAAATCTGAATAAAACTTCCAATGTCTTTTCCCAGTCTGAACTACCCCAATCCTCTGAAGTGCAGTCTCATCAATCAACCCAAAACCTCCAGTAATCTTTTCCTCTCCTTTCGCAGGTACATCAAAGTATTCTAAGAAAAGAGGTAACAGGTTGGCATATGGAAGAGGATGGTTTCTAGTCCTGGTTGCACAATAAATCATATGCTCCATAACCACTGTTGGAAAGTCTATCTCAAACCCTTGAGATATCACATACATCAAAATCAGAACCTTATCAGTCACTAACTCCCTTGAGTTCTCCCTAGGAACTACACTTCTCATCAGAACTGTAAACATGATTTGGGCTTCACAGTTGAGCACAGAGTGTGTCAACTGCTTTGGACCAGAGGGTACACCTTCAATAAAAAATTATCTCCTTTGCCTTATCCAGACACTCCTTCATATCAGGGTAATCTCCAACATTATACTTCCTAGGAATGCCCACGACTTTGGCAAAAGTCCTATGATCTAACCTGAAATCTACTCCAGCCACTTTTGAAGTTAACACCATTATATCATCACCTTCAGAAACCAAATTCAGGTAAAACAACCTAGTTAACCTAGGATAGGCCTTTGAACTAGGATTTAACACCTTCCAAACAGCAGGTTCTCTTAACATTCTCGTGCAGTCGATATCCAATTTATCCAACAATTCTTCAGAAACCATACTACAGAAAGCTACCTTAGATGAAGCATAACCCTGCATCCATACAGTTCTAACCTCACAACTAACAAACCAGTCTGTAGGAAGTACATTCTTACCTTGATAACCTTTCTTGGTTGCAGCAGCAACCTGCTTAAACTTAGTTTTCTTCTCTGAGGGTTTTGTTTTTTTTGTTCTCTTTCAGATGGTTTCTTCTTGCTTTCTTGAGCAGATTTCCCCTTTTGCTCTTCACCAGTCTTTTTCTTTTCTCCCCCTTTCTTCTTCTCTGACATAGGTTGATCACCACCCTGAGTCTGTGTCTCCTGCTGAGGATCAATGCTTGAGCCTTCATCTCCCTTATCTGTTCTGGACTTCTTTGCAGGAGGAGTGTCCTCATGCAAACTCTGAGTGTTTTCTGAATCTGAATCAGAAATCACTATCTTCTCCTTCTTATTTTCCCACTTCTTGGATCTGCCAGAAGGCTTTCCCTGTTGCTGAATTCTGGCTGATTTGCGCTCCATTTTAGGTTTTAAGGTTTTGAGAAGAGAATGTGATTGAGATAAACTGAGAGAGAGAGTAGATTTGTAGAGAATTGAGAGAGAATGAGAAGAAAAAGCCCTGACTTTCAGCTTAAGTAGGTTGAAAAGGATGAGTCATAAAAGGACTCTGCTATATCAACATGCAAAATAGAATCTTGAAAAATATTTTTGGATATTTTAGAAAATTCTCTGAGTAATTCAAATATTATACAGTTATCTAAAAAGATAAGATATAATATCTGATGATCCATTTTTTTAAAAAAAAATCAGATATTTTCAAGACCTGGAGAACAATCTCAAGGCCTTGAGATTTTCTGCAGTTTGAGAAACTTCAAAGCTTTGAGCTATACTTTCAAGGCTTTAGAAATTTATAATCTCAAGGCTTTGAGATTTCAGCACATAATCACATATAAGTACTAATACTCCCCCTAAACCTATGCATCCTTGTTTAACATCCCCAATTCAAGCCTTAGAGATGAAAACTTATCATATGGCAAAGGTTTAGTGAAAAATCAGCAATCTACATTGAAGTAGAAATAAAATTTAAAACAACATAACCTTGTTCTGCATGATCTCTAAGGAAGTGATGTCTCACATCTATGTGCTTAGTCCTTGAGTGCTGGACTGGATTCTTAGAGATTGAAATAGCACTTGTGTTGTCACAATGAATAGGCACATTTCTGAAATTGTAGCCAAGATTTCTAAGTTGCTGAGCAATCCATAATACTTGTGAACAGCAAGCACCAGCTACAATGTATTCAGCTTCTGCAGTTGATAATGCTACATAATTTTTCTTTTTGGAGTGCCAACTGATCAATGAAGATCCAAGAAATTCTTCTTGGATACCAAAGCCCTAAGTCTCTAGTTCCATTCAAATATCTAAACATTCTTTTGACTGCAGTTAAATGACTTTCCTTAGTATCTGCTTGGAATCTAGCACACATACAGACACTGAACATAATATCAGGTCTACTAGCAGTTAAATACAACAGTGATCCAATCATACCTATGTATTCCTTTTGACTCACACTCTTATTATTTGAATCTTTTTCTAAGGAGAGTGATGAACTCATAGGGGTCTTAAGCACCTTGGACTGAGACATATTATACTTATTCAATAAATCCTTGGTATACTTTCCTTGATGTACAAAAATTTCTTTCTTCATTTGTAAGATATGAAGTCCAAGAAAGAAATTCAGTTCACCCACTAAGCTCATCTCAAACTCCCTGCACATCAGACTAGAAAACTCTTTTGAAAGAGCATCATTAGTAGCACCAAATATAATATCATCTACATAAATATGAACTACTAACAAATCACTTTGATGATGTTTAATGAAAAGAGTTTTGTCAACTAGGCCTCTTTTGAAAGTATTTTTCTAGTAAAATTTTTGAAAGCCTGTCATACCAAGCCCTTGGAGCTTGTTTTAAACCATAAAGAGCTTTGTCCAGTTTATAAACATGATCATAAAGTTTTCATCTTCAATACCAGGTGGTTGTTCTACAAAAAACATCTTCTTGTAAATATCCATTCAGAAAAGCACATTTAACATCCATTTGATAAAGCTTTATGTGATTGTGAGATGCAAATGCATGAAGTATTCTAATAGCTTCTAACCTGGCAACAGGAGCAAAAGTCTCCTCATAATCTATACCTTCTTCCTTATTATACTACCAGTCTGGCTTTATTTCTTTCCGCTTTGCCATTCGCATCAAGCTTGTTTCTGAATACCCATCTGGTTCCAATAACTGATTTCTCTTTAGGTCTGGGAACCAGATTCCATACTTTGTTCCTTTGAAACTCATTCAGCTCACTCTGCATTGCAATGATCTAGTCTGCATCTTCTAGTGCTTCCTTGGTATTTTTAGGGTCAATCAAAGATACAAATGCACTAAAAGCACACAAGTTCTTCAACTGTCCTCTTGTATGAGTTCCAGTTGATGGATCTGATATAATGTTATCAGCTGGATGGTCTGCAAGGTACTTAAACTTCTTTCTTGTTACCCAGGAATATTCTCCTTCAAGGCTTTGAGTTCTTGAAACAGTAGAGGGAGCATCATAGAAAGTTTCAGCTTCTGTCTCAAGGCTTTGAGATTTTGGTTCTGCAGGAGGTTCAAGGCCTTGAGATTCTGCTGATTAATTCTGCACATTAGTTTTGCCTTTGTCTTCTTTCACAGCATCATCATCTGACTCATGCTTGTTCAAATCTAGATCTGCAAAAATTTCACTGAGAGAATCCTTAGTACTTTCATCAAAGATTACATGAATACTCTCTTCCACAATCTTGATTTTTCTATCATAAACTCTATAAGCTTTGCTAGTCTGAGAATATCCAAGAAATACACCTTCATCACTTCTAGCATCAAACTTACCAAGATTGTATCTACCATTATTATGCACAAAACAGATACAACCAAAAGGTTTGAAATAAGAAACAGTAGGCTTTCTACCTTTGAACAGTTCATAGGGGGTCCTTTTCAAAATAGGTCTAATCAAGCATCTATTCAACATATAATTGGCAGCTTCTGCCCATAAGAACTTTGGCAAATTACTTTCAAGAAGCATGGTTCTGGACATATCCTCAAGTGTCCTATTTTCCCTTTCAACTACTCCATTTTGCAGTGGAGTTCTAGGTGCAGAAAAGTTGTGAGAAATGCCATGCTTTGCACAAAACAAATCAAATTCAAGTTGATCAAACTCCCTACCATGATCACTTCTAATTGATGCAACAGGTAAATTTTTTAAAGTTTGAAGCTCTTTGCACAATCTAGAAAATTCAGATAAACCTTCAGTTTTGTCTCTAATAAACATCACCCAAGTAAATCTAGAATAATCATCAATTATAACAAGCATATACCTCTTACCTTTTGGAGTCTGAACTCTCATAGGACCACACAAGTCCATATGCAGCAATTCTAAGGGTCTAGAAGTACTTACAAAGTTCTTTGTCTTGAATGAGCTTCTGGTTTGCTTACCTTGTACACATGCCTTGCAAACCTCATCATCTGAAAATTTATGTGATGGTGAACCTCTTTCCAAGTCCTTTGAGATGAGTTTATTCAAGGTATGTATACTAATATGCCCAAGCTTTCTGTGCCAAAGCTTTGAATCTTCCTTCAAGGCCTTGAGGCATTTTAGCTTTTCACCTGCAACACTGTTAGTACTCATAGCATATAGATTATATGATCTAGGAGCAGTGAGTATGCAATCACTAGATTTCTCATCTTGCACCACACATTTTTCCTTGTCAAATATAACCTTATAACCTTTATCACATAACTGAGAGATACTAAGCAGATTATACTTAAGTCCATCTACCAGATAAACATCAGATATAGAATTAGTAGAACCATTACCAATACTACCTATACCAATGATATTGCATTTTGTTTTGTCACCAAGTGTGATTGTTCCTCCATATTTTTCTGTAAGTTCAGTGAAGAGAGACTTCTTTCCACTCATATGTCTGGAACATCCACTTTCTAATATCCATTTCTGATCTTTCAAAGCCTTGGTGACATCCTGCAAAAACAAATCATTGCCTCAACAGGCTGTTAGACCAAGTGCAGAACTTTGAGTCATACTCAGAATCAGCCATGTTTGGTGGCCTAATTCCTTTTGGAACCCAAATCTGTCTAACATGTCCCTTAAGATGATACGGATAAGTATTCCTCATAATGTGAGGTTCTGATCTTCTGAAGGGACAAGTTAATCTGACATGACCAATTTTTCCACAGTAATGACATTTTGGAGAATGTCTGCTACCAGATTTGACAAAAGTAGTTTGGCCTTTCTTTGGAAAATTTGGATTATAGCCAATCCCACTTTTATGCATTGATTTCAGACTTCCTCCAAGAATGAAATTCAGATTATGTTCTGAGCCTGTAAAACTAGCTAGGACCTTCTTGGACTCTTGAAGTTTCTCAGTCAAATAACAGATCTGTTGTTCTAAATTCTCATAATGAGTCTTTAGATCAACATATCTTTCAGTTAAAAGAGTGTTTTGATCAACAACCTCTTTTATCTGTGCCTTCAAGGCTTTGAACCTGCTTTCCAAGGCCTTGAAGTCCTTTTCCAGCTTTTTCTTAGAAACTTCAACAGTTTTGTTTGAAAAAACTAGGTCCAGGATTTCTTTTACCTGCTCATGAATCTTAATCTTTAAAGCAGAAATTTCATTTCTATAACTTTTCTCATTTAAAAAAATACTTTTGAGAATTTCAGGAAGTACATCAGAAGGACTAGCAAGTAGATTTTTTTACCATATCTTCAATGTGTCTGTCTGATGAATTTTCCTTATCATGCTTTGCCATGAAGCATAAGTTTGCTTGATCTTCTTCTGTGTCTGAGTCACTTGATAAATCAGAATCACTCCAGGAAGCCATCATGGCTTTCTTCCTTCTATTGTCACTGTCTTTCTTCTGAAAGTTCCTGTTCTTCTTCTTTTGTGGACAGTCCCTTACTAAATGATCTGCATCACCACACTCAAAACAATTCATTACTTTAGTTTTATGTGACCGTGCTGAAGGTTTACCTTTGTAATCCTTGCTGCCTGAGGGTCTTGATCTCTCTCTGTTGTAATCCCTGTTACCAGAGTTTATTTTCTTCTTGAGAATCCTGGCCAAGGCCTTGGAGATCAATGCTAAAGCCTCTTCATCATCAGGCTCATCTTCAGTCTCAAGGCTTTGAGACTTTTCACTGTTTTTTGCCTTAAGTGCTAGGTTCCTGATGTTTTCACTCAAATCACCTTTCACATCCTTCATAGACATTTCATGAGTGAGCAGCTTTCCTTGTAGATCATCTAGCTGAAGAAGACTTAAATCTTGAGCTTCCTCAATGGCTGTTGTTTTTGGCTCCCACTTGGCTTTTGGCAAGCTTCTCAGAATCTTTCTGACCTTCTCCTCATTTGAGAACTTATTTCCCAATGACTCCAGATTGTTCACCACATCAGTGAATCTTTTGAACTTCTCCTTGATGGTCTCATCTGAATTCATCTTGAACAACTCATATTGCCTCAGAAGTATGTTGATTTTGGTCTGCTTAACCTGGCTAGTTCCTTCATATGTCATCACCAGTTTATCCCATACTTCTTTGGCACTCTTTCAATTTGACACTCTGTTGAACTCATCTGCATTAAGAGCACACTATAACAGATTCATAGCCTTGTAATTTTTTAATACCTTTTCCAGTTCAGTGACTGAAAGATTTTCCTCAGACTTGATACATCTGACTCCATCAATTGTAGTATAGTACTCATGAGGAACATTCCGAACTATTGACCACAGTTCCATGTCTTGATCTATGATGAAAATCTTCATCAATGCCTTCCAGTGCATGAAGTTATCACAACAGAAAAATGGAGGTCTGTTGGCTGCCCTTCCTTGTGAGAATCCACCATCTCCTACATTACTCATAGTCACCAGCTTGTTAGATCTAAAACAGTGACACAAGCTCTGATACCAATTGAAAATGTGTAATGTAGACAAAATACAGGACCTAAATACTCTAGAAGGGGGGGGGGTTGAATAGAGTATGGAAACTTTTTGCAAAACTCAAAGTTTAACAGAATAACTTTGTGTGAAACTCAAATCTCAAGGCCTTGAGATTTTAGTAAACTGTCTGAAACTTTCAAAGGCAAAATAGAAAGCTTCAAGGCCTTGAACTATAATCAGTTCTAAACAGCTTATGAACCCTAGTTTGATTTGAGTTGTATGCAGCAGATAATAATCAAATTGTAAAGTAAAGAACACAAATCAATTTACAGAGTTCAGTCCCAATGGACCTAATCTCTGCATGAGGGATCTAATCCCACCAGGATTGGACAAACACTTCTGATTACTCACACAGAAACAGCCCTAGATCTTAAAGCCTAAGTGATTTCCCTTACACCTATACAGCTTGTGGTTCCAAACCTATATAGTTCCAGCTACTAACTGTTGAGCTAAGAAGAACCTCTTGTTGTTCACTTGAACAACCAACCACTAGGTTAAGTGAGGTTTAAGATAATTTAAAGATACACATATTAAATTACATGTGAACAACACAGTAGAAGAGATAAGTTGTTGAAGCCTGGATGTGTTCTTCTGGAAGCTGGATTGATTTGATCTTCTGGAATCTGAATTGAAGCTTGGATCCTTGTGTGTTTGAATGAATGATCTCTCACGAATTTGTCACACCTTTATGAGTATTCTGCAAGCCTCTCTATCTTCAAAATTCAAACCAGTCTCTTTTATCCACAGCTGCAACTGATTGAGAGATTTTAGGATCTCAGTTCCTACAAATCCTCTTTCTATTTTCAACTGAAATTCAAACAGCTCTAAGTGGATATCCGTTGGAGTTTGTTGAGATTGTTCTTGCACGTTTAACAGCCCTGCAACAGCATTGAAACATAGCAACACAAAATCCAAAAAAGATAACAGTGCTATGACTGTTTGGTTATCCAGTTTCTGATAAAACTGGTTAACAGATTAGAACAAAAACCTGTTATCTTCAAATACATATCAATCATGAAAAAATAAGTTTTAGACTCTTAGAAGTCAATGAATAATCACAATAATAAGAATCACAACCTGCAAGAAAGAATCAACTTAGTTCTGTAAAAACTGTCAGCAGCTCAAGGCACATCTCAAGGCCTTGGAGCTCTGAACCTGCTTCACATATATTCAAAGTTAAACTAACTTTGATTCTTCCTGTTCTGATCATCTGCAATTGTGTCAGATATGTAAATAGTGTAAACTATAAGTATATGGAGTAAATCCTTGATCTGTATAACCAGATATCCAATCTGCAACACAGAACTGTTAGAACATATAGCAGAATAAAACAACTCTCAAGGCTTTGAAGTTCTTTGAGTATCTCAAGGCCTTGGAGTAACTGAAATACTTTGCTGCTTATGTCTTTGTCTTTGTCTTTCATCACTCAAAACAATTACCATCCAAAACACATTCAAGGGTCTTTGAATCAACATACATATATATATATGTGTTGTGTGAGTGTAATTATAAAGATGTAGTGGAATAACTAGTGAAAATGGATTGTAATAATGAGAATAAAAATACTTGTTACTCAACTATATATGAAATGCAGAACTCAAGACGCATCCCAACCCAACATCGGTTTCTACAAAGCTGTTGTCCCACCGCAGCTGTGCGCCCGAAAAGTAGGTGCAAATTTTAGTCACCGAACACTTGACTATCATTGAAATATTTTTAGGCAGCAGAAGTAGATACGGAAGGAGCTCTTACTGTAGCTCGAGCCAGGAAGAATCTTGGTTAGGATCCAGTTGGGTTTTGTTTTGGCTTGTGATTTTCATCAAATGAAATATAGTTTAGTGACAGTGACAGTGACTATCAGCTCCTCCATGTGGTAGCTGGGACGTATTTGCAGAGAATGCATGTGTAGTGTTTTCTTCGCCGCACTGCTTTGATTTGTTTTGGTTATGTTAGAAGTACTTATATTTGGAAGAACAAACCTAGATGTTCTGGGGCTGGATGTTGCAAACAAGTGTTCAGAGTTTTTTTTCTTGGTGTAGATTCCATGGTGTTCAGACAGATAAGGAGGCAGTTGGGCATATTATGTTACTAGTAGGAGAATTCATGATATGATGGTTAGAGGGACTAAAAGCATAGATTTCTTTAGGGGGGCTGTTTTTTTTGCTAAACGTACAGAATTTCATTAAAGAAAACGGAGCGAGCCACACATACACCACCAACCAGGAGGACAAGTTCAACTAGCAAGTACTACTACTATAGCCCCATAAGACTAGATATATATACAACCCTTACAAAACAGCAGCGCAACTATATACAAACGTACCAAAAACCCAAGCTAAGGAGAAACTAGGGAGCTGGAACTGTGCAAAGCTTCTCTGGCTAGGGAGTGCGCGCTGGATAATTCAGTACGGGAAACCTTCTGGAGCTGGCAAAAAGTTAACTTAGTTGCCTCCTGATAAATAGAACAAGTTACTGGCTCATCTGCGTAGGCAAAGCTCTCACGTCTCTGCAATTGAACAAGAGCAGTGAGACAATCTATATTAATAATAAGATGTGTGTATTTAAAATGAACAACTATAGAAATGCCAAAGTAAATAGCAAGAAGTTCTGTCTGTAAAGGGGAGATATCACGACGTCGATAACAAAAAGAGCGAGATACTCCCGGGTCATCCTGAAGATAGATACCCATTCCTGCGTGGAGAAGGTTTTGTTTCCATGCCCCATCCACTTGTATGGTACTCTTCCTTGGAGTGTCCTGAAGAAGGTTCCCATGTTGTAGAACACATGAGGGTGATGGAGCTACTCGTGTCTCAGAACTGTCTGCCAACGCATGGGGTTTTGTGGCATTAATGAGAAGCTCCTGATAGTGTTGTCTGTGCAGGATGTGCAGACGCGAGCTGCTCCAAGATTGTCCTTGAAAAATTATCATGTTCCATTCTTTCCAAACTGCCCATAAGAAATATGCTAGGTTCCATAGATTCTCCTGATGGTGCTCATATAGAAGGATAGCCTCTCATAGCCACGAAGCCCTTGGGAGATGCTCCAGGGTTGAGAGGATCTCTGGGATTTGCGAGTGCGCTTGACGCCAGGCTATCTTTACCATGGGGCAGTGAATGAAGATGTGATGAACAGATTCTTCTTGAGATTCGCAAATTGTACAAATATTATCAAGGAAGGGGTTGTACACAGTTCTTCTTCCATTTACTGGCAACCCATCATGCAAAATTTTCCAGAGGAAGGAGTTTTATGGGCGTAGCACAAGGCCCCAAAGTTTGCCCCAGATTGGATCTTTGCATACAGAATCAGTGGCCATGAAATATCCTACAGGGTACAAAACTGAGCTAGACAGGCTTTGCAGGAATTTGTAACCTGATCGTATGGAGTAGCTGCCTGAGCGTGTATATGGCCAAATTTGTTTATCGGAATGTTCTTGGGGGGGGGGGAGCTGAATGGAAAATATCATGTGGACTAAACAGGATGGGATAGTTAGGCTGAGTTTTCTGAGATCCCAAGAATAGAACGTGCCTGAGCAGAGAAGAAAATCTGACACCCGAAACTGACTGAGATAAGGCCTTTGAAGGAAGTCAGAAAGTGAAATCTTGAGCCCGGGAACCATCTGTGCAAACCAAAATTAACAAATTTCCCGTTTCCAATTTGCCAAATGTATCCTTGTCTTAATAGGATGGCTGATGAGCAAAAGCTTTTCCAAGCCCAGGATGAGGTGGTTTTTGCCTGAAGTTGGAAGGGCAGATGTGAAGTTGTTGGGCCGTATTTTGGAAGGAGGATTTTAGACGCTAAGGAGGTTGGGTGTGTGCTGATATGCCAACTCTTAGCTGCTAATGAGGCCGAGTTGAACCATAAATATTTTCTGAGGCCCAATCCTCCTTCGGATTTTGCTTCCAAAGTATAGATTGCGGGATGTAAGACGGAGAGTGGACAGTCCTAGGATTCCACCAGAAATGAGTAATGGAACTATTTATGTCCTAATGAACTGTTTGGGGAAGCAAGAGGGTGGACCCTACATAGGATTGAAAGGAGGAGAGAACCGACTTTGCAAGAGTAAGACGACCTACTGGAGTTAAAAACTTGGAATGCCAGGCTGCTAATTTGTTAAGAATTTTATCAAGGACTAGGGATGGAAACGGGTCGGATCTGGATCAGATCAGGCGATCCAATCCGACTAGGAGAAATGGGATCCAGATCCGATCCAGATCCGTTCGGATCATCACCGGGTTCGAATCAGATCGGATCGGGTTTCATCCAGCTGATCCAAATCCGATTCGTAGATCCATATAATACGTGGTTGGATCGGATTGGGGTCGGATTCGACTTGGGTTTTCAATAAAATACAAAAAATAACATAAGAAATAAACAATATTTCATACGCTAAGGCATGTTCGCAAGTTATGAAGCCTAAAACACAACAGAAATAAATTTGTAGGTTGGAATTAATATTGTATTCTTCTTGGAAGTGAAAGTGGGGAGATAATATGAATATATTTGTAAAGCACAAATATACGTCGGATCGGACCGGGTCAGAACCCGGTGGATCTGCCTTCAAATCCAAATCCAGATCCAAATCCGATCGGATCTGGCTTTCCAGATCCAAATCCGATCCAATTGAAGATTCGGATCCGATCCATTCGGCCTGGATCGCTCGGATCACAGATCGGATCGGACCATATTGCCATCCCTATCAAGGACAAAGGAGCAAGCCCGTCTTTTATTTTTATCTTTTCCAATTGCCAGTCCAAGGTAAGTGGTTTGAAGATTTGAAGTGAAAATTTGAAGACGGGAGCTATAGAAGTTTCTTAAATATTATGGGACTGAGGGGCTGAAATGTAAGGTGGATTTAGTGAGTTGAGTTATTGGCCTGACACTTGACTGAAGGCGTCCAAAGCTTGGGATAGGCTATCGCAGGAGGAAAGGGTTGGTTTGAAAAAGAGGAGGCAGTCATCGGCGAAGAAAAGATGAGATAATGATGGGCTTGGGAGGAAAGTGCTTCCAAATAGATAATAAAAAGGTACGTAGATAGCGGGTCTCCTTCACGGAGGCCTGCTTATTGTCGGAAGGATTGAATTTCCACCGCATTGATAAGACAGGAGTACGAGACTGTGGTAATGCATTCCTTAAGCAGGGTAACCCAAAAGGGAGGGAAACCCAAATGAGAGAGAACAAAGAATAGAAAATCCCAATTTACCCGGTCAAAGGCCTTACTCATGTCCAGCTTTAAAGCTACTAGATGAGCCGCAGAATGTTGCTTTCGAATTTAAGCAAAGATTTCACTTGGGGGGCTTGTTTTTGACTAGTTAAGTTATGCAAGAATGCATTTGGAGACTTCAATTTAACTAAGTCAGTAGTTTTGAAATTCTAGCAAATAGTTGGAACTTTGGGACAGTGGCAATTGTTATATATCATAAACTAGTCTTGAGATGACTCAGTATGTCATACTTCTTTGACCAGTGGTGGAAGTGGCATGAAATATATGCAGTGGTTTATGTTGGTAGGATTCACTTCGTTAGATGAAATAATTCCAGTGGGTGGGATCTTTATCATTAGTTTTACCTATTGAATGTTAGGTTTCCAGAGAGAGGAAATAATAAATTTTTTCCTTTCCCAAGAGGAACACGGTGGGTGAGACATGAAAAGTTAAATTACGAACCTTCTGGCAGGAGTCGGCGTATGTCATGAACCGACATATTCTTTTTTTTAGGAAAAGACAATTTCTTTCTATTATTGATATGAAGAGAGGTTTGGTAGACCCATTACATCATCAAAAAGAAACTGGACAGCCCAATCAGGCTCTTTATGAATCCAGACATACATGTTTGGCAGTGGTAGACTATGTCTGGCTATGTGATGAGCTACTGTGTTGCCAGTACAACCGATGTACTGGATCTTTATCTCTTCAAAACGGCTTAACAGATTGCCCACTTTGTGAATTAGAACCCCCAATTCTGAGAAATCTGGAGGCCTCTTCTTTCCCAAGATCAACTTCTTTACAATCATCGGAGCGTCCATTTCAAGCACAATCCTCCGGCATCCCTTGCTAGACGTAGACCTGCTATTGCTACCAAGCATGTGCTTCTGCTGCCCTCTTGACCGTAGGGAATGGCGAGCTCAAGCCGGCAATGAAGTCACATGTATGGTTACGGAGTACAGCTCCTCCCCCACCTCGCCCTCAATCCTCCTCCCAAGCTCAATTGACGTTCAACTTGATCCAATTTACCGGTGGCGGGGAACATTTAGCCTTCTGATTCGGATGCTTTGGTGGGTTCTCCTTCTTCGATACTTCAATTAACTCTGATAGCAGTATGTGGATTTGAATCTTTAAATATGTAGCACTGTTATGCTTTCCTTGGAAAACCCTCTGATTTGTTTCTCTCCACAAATCTCATATTGCCAAACAAAAACATTGCAGCTCTTCCTTCTTTAATGTTTGAACTCTGTTCTTCACCCAATCCTCTAACCACTGTGTTCTCGTGTCAAGAAACCCTTATCCCATCAGCTCTAGCCACAAATCCTCTGTAAATTCACACCTCATGAAAATGTGCTCTGGATCTTCCTAATCTTGTTGACACAAATGACATAGTTCAAGTGTTGGGAAACCACATATTTTGAGATTGTTGCATGTAGCCAAAGAGTTCAAACTCGCCCTCCAAGTGGTAAATAAATAAATCTTTGGAATTTTAGTCCGCCAGAAAACTTTAAGCCAATTATTCAAGCTACTTTATCCTTCCCTTTGTGGATTCTCTGCCTCTTCTTTGAGCATGTTTTGACCTTCCTCATACCCTGAACTTGAACTGTAAAGGCCATCCTCCGTATGGTGCCAAATGAGCCTATCCAGTCTGGTTACTAATGGAATTGTAATTTTTGTGATTTCTTCAATATCCAGGGGATAAAGCACCGATGTAGTTTAGCCACATCCAAAGTTCTGTCCTCAGTGATGAATTCTGAGACCAATCTATTCTTATCCCCACTAAAAAGACCCATTGGTTTGAAGGAATAAGGTCGCGAAACCCATTGATCAACACCAATTGTGATAGACTTCCCATCTCCCACTTGCCACCTCATACCTCTCTTCAGAATCGATTTACTACCTAGAATACTCTTCCAAGCGTAGCTGTATGTGGGTTTTGTTTTGGTGCTGAGCACTGACTGTGTAGCAAAGTAAATAGCTTTGAAAAGCTTACTCAATAATGAATCTGACTACATAATCCTCCATAGCTGCTTTCCTAGAAAAGCTTTATTGAAGCAGTGTAGATCCTTGAACCCCAGACCCCCTTCATTCACTGGTCTCTTCAACTTTTTCCAGGAGATCCAATGTTCGCCCCGTTGATATTCTTTATTTCCCCACCAAAACCTACTTTCCGTGGATTCAATATCTGTACTTATATGTTTCGGAAGGCAAAACAGTTCATAGTGTGCACCGGAATAGCTTGCACTACTTCTTTTATTAGAATTTCGCGACCAACCGTAGAAAGCCTCGATTGTTTCCAATTTTTAAGCTTGTTTGCCACTTTTTTCCGGTAGATTCGCAAAACAAAAGTTTTTTCTCTTAAATACGGCGATTGGCAATCCCAGATATCTCTCATGGGCGTCATCTTGCTGTATTCCCAAAAGTTGACTGAATTTTTTTTTCCTGGTCTGAAACTTTGCTAGAGAACACCAGAGAAGATTTTTCAAAGTTCACCTTTTTCCCATAGGCATTTTCGTAACACTTTAAAATCTCCTGTAAAACAATAACATCAGTAGTTCGTGCTTTCGTGAGATCACTGGACCTCCCTGCGAAGCTGACAGACCTGAGAGTCGTTTTTGCTCCACTGCCAGTGTTAACTTCTGAGACAGTGTTTCGCCTCATAAAATAAAAAGATACGGTGAGAGTAAACTGTAGGGTTTTGATCATGGATACACAGCGGAATAACAATAAGTTTATCCGATCAAGACCCTCCAAGGATCACAGAAGAGAAATCATGACGATGGTAAAGGATTTGTGTTATCTACCTTGTGGGTCTCCTTGATGACTTCTAACGCGAAAAGTATCACGTCTCTACGGTTGATCCACGCCTAGGATTGAGATCTAGATCTTCCAAACACCTTTTTCTATCTAGGAAGAATGGAAGAGGATGAAGAAATCACGCAACGGAGCACCAAAAGAGAAGGGCGGCCCTTTCGTTGTGGCCGACGGGTAGGGGCGGACGCAAGGGGGTTCAACCTCCTTGTTGTCTTGCTCTCTCCTTCCTTCTCTCCTACTCAATGTATGTTATGAGCATAAGTTTTAGGGAAGGAAGCTAGAAGCATCATTTATATAGTCCAACAACTCCTTGTTACTACATAAAGGCCCTCTCCTAAGCCTACTAAAGTTCGGATTAGTCCAACTTGCATATTAGTCCTACTAAGTTAGCAAGTTGTTGCAATTTGATCATTCTAATTAATTAGTCATATTAACTAATTAATAAATTCCCAAGTCTAGTTCAAACCTATATGGTGTGTGACCCCATAGGTTCTATTTAGTTGGTAGTAACTATTTACTAATATGGAGCGGCCTCTAGCAAGACATCCATTCTAGCTAACAAATAGAAATATCCATCATGACAAACCTTGTGCAAGTATTGTCTCATCCCTTTGTCTCAATATCCAGATTGGACACGAGACATACAAGTCAGACTCGTATATCCAATCAATAGTTCCTCGATCCTGGGAATAGCCTTATTCGTGCAAATAACATCAATATCCTATATTGATTTATTTGAGTCTGGCCAGACATTCAGTAAGCACTATCCCTCGAGTGGCCTAGGATATTTGGTCCTGTTATGTGGGGGGGGGGGGGAAATTATATCTACATCACTACGATATCTAAGCTTGCTTCCTATTGTGTCCAATACGCGCCTTTATGACTACCCAGTCACGATGTAGTGTTTGACACTACCAAAACACAATATTCCACAACTAGGAGATCTAGTGACTTCAAGTCTAAGGATGACAATACCGTTGTCACCACGAGAAGCACTTGTGACTTTACATAACTTGTATGTAGCCTTCTCGGAGTTGGGTAAACTCAGTATGCTATTACTACTAATGCATACCCATGTGTTGGATCATGATATATCCATATCAATCCAACCGCATACTAGTCTATAGATGATTTTCCCATTAATCATTATAATGGACTAGGGATATTTAAGATAAACAATCACAATTTTAAATCTAAGGACTTCATTATATTAAATATTCAATCAATAGTACAATGAATTTTCTAGCCAATTTATTGTTCATACTAAACTAGATTGCCTCTAGAGCACCTATTCCAACAGTCTCCCACTTGCACTAGAGCCAATCAGATGCATCTCGTATGCCAATGCTCCTAGTGTGCCCTTCATGCTTGCGCTGAACAAGCGGCTTTGTAAGTGGATCTGACAGATTCTCATTTGTAGGAATCTTTCATATCCGAACGTCTCCTCTTTCGATAATATCTTGAATAAGATGAAACTTCCTGAGTACATGCTTGGATTTCTGGTGCGACCTGGGTTCCTTCGATTGCGCGATCGCCCCAGTGTTGTCACATTACAAATCTACTGGATCGGCAATGCTAGGAGCCACACCAAGCTGAGTAATGAACTTCCTAATCTAAACAGCCTCCTTTGCTGCGCTATTCGCAGCAATGTACTCAGCCTCTATTGTATAATCAGCCACCGTCTCTTGCTTGGAACTCTTCCATCTCATCGCTGATCCTTTCAGGAAAAACACAACCCCAACTGTGATCTGAAATCATCTATGTCGGTCTGGAAGCTTGCATCCGTGTAACCCCTTACACGCAACTCCTCTTCACCTGTATATATTTAGAACGCATCCTTAGTTCTTCTCAAGTACTTTAGGATGTTCTTGTTGGAAATATGCCCTAATGGCAATCTATTTCTTATGACATGTGTGGAATTACTATTAATTATGTTATGGATACGGAGATATGTTAACATGAATGAAGTCCTTAGAATATAAATGTTATATTCGTAAATATCCCTAGTCAAATATATTGATTAACGGGACAATTAACTTTATACTAGTATGGGGTTGGATTGATATGGAGATATCACAATCCAACACATAGGTATGCATAAGGAGTAATGGCATACTAGATTAACCCGCGAAAAGAAAGCTACATTAGATTATGTTAAAGTCACAAGCTCTTCTTGTAGTGCTAATGATATTGTAATCCTTAGACTTGAAGTCACTAGATCCTTTAGTTGTGGAATATTGTGTTTTAATATCGTCAAACGCTACAACGTAACTGGGTAGCAATAAAGGCGCCGATCGGATACAATAGGAAGCGAGCTTAGAGATCGTAGTGACGTAGACAGGATTTGTCCCTCCCACATAATGGGAGTAAATATCCATGGGCCACTCGAGGGATGGTGCTTATAAGAATGTCTGGCCAGACTCAGATAACTCAATATGGAGATATTGATGTTATCTGCACGGATAAGCATAATACCATGATTGAGGAACTATGGATTGGATAAACGAGTGTGACTAATATGTCTCGTGTCTAATCCAGATATGGAGACAAAGGGATAACACAATACATGAAAATCGGGCACAAGGTTTGTCGGATGACTATTTCCATTAGTTGGGTAGCGTGGATGTCTTGCTAGAGACCGCTCCATGTTAGTATATGTTATTACCAACTAAGTAGAAACCTACGGGGTCACACTCCCTATGGATTAGACCGTACTTGGGATGTAATTAATATGATTAGTTAATTAGAAGGATCGATACGCAGCTACTTGCAAACTTAGTAGGACTAATTTTCAAATTGGACTAATTCGTGTATGGACATGATATGGATATGGGATTTTATGCAGTCAACAAGGAGTAGTTGGACTATATAAAGTACACTCCTAGCTTCCTTCTCACACTAATGCTCATAACACATTGAGTGGGAGACAAAAGCAAGGAGAGAGAGCAAATCCCAAAGGAGAGCCGAATCCTTCCTTGGGACCGCCCCTACCCGTCGGTCACTAAGGAGGTGTCGCCCTCCTCCTTGCTCCGTTTTGCATGATCGTGATCTTCTTCCTCTTCCTCCTTCAATCCTAGCTAGCAAAAAGTTTTGAAGGATCCGAATTCAATCCTAGGATTGGAGTATCCATAGATACGTGAATACTATTTCACGTGTGAAGTCTTCACAGGAGAACCCATAGGTATGTAGATACTAAAACCCTTACTATCGTTATGTAGTCTATTCCTGTGATCCTTGGAGGGTCTTGAGCAGGATTAATATTGTTATTCCGCTGCGTAACCTACATCAAAACCCAACAGTGGTATCAGAGCCAGTTTGTAGAGCATAACGTAGTTTATGTGTTACGATTTTTGTTGTTTTACACTTTCATTATTGTTTATCGCGTAAAACGGACAAATCAAGCATATTGATGCAATTTGTGAATATGATTCAAGCCAAATAATATCATATATTACATGGGATGTAAAGATTAGTGAATTTGGATCACATAGGATGTGAAAAAATTTTGGATCTTGAAAACTAAGGTTTGGGCACAAGTTGGAAAAGGTGTTTTTCAAACTTGGAAATAACTAAACTTGGACAACAAGGAGAAAGTTGTTTTGGAAACAACTAAACTTGGGCAACAAGGAGAAAGTTGGTGTGGAAACAACTAAACTTGGGCAACAAGGAGGAAGTTGTTTGGGAAACAACTAAACTTGGGCAACAAGGAGGAAGTTATTTTTGGAAACAACTAAACTTGGGAAACAAGGAAGAAGTTGTTTTTGGAAACAACTCCCATAAGAGGTTCGCCCCCTAGGGGACCGCCCCTCTCCTACTTGCCTCCCAAGAAAGCCAAGGCCGAGGGGCCGGGCCTCCCTAGCGCACGGCCTAGCCGTGTGGGCTAGAGGCCGGCCGGCCCGAAGACATTGTGGTGGTCCTTTAGGGCTTTGTCCATGGTAATGGTGGGCCCTCTTGGACCGTTTTGACCCTAGTTCATCCAAAATCAACTAAAATTGACCAAGCGCGTTAAAATTTGTTTTTAACTGTTTATGTGCTTTTGCATGGTGATTGGATATGGCCTTAGGTTGTGGTTTGTTGTGGATGTTTATTTTGTGGTTTGTTTTATGCCCTGCGAGCTGATAAAATTAATGTAATAGTTAATTAGGTTTTACGGCGTGCGAGCCGGTCTTCTTCCCGACTTGTGAGATCGTTTTTATTTAGTATAGATGCTAGCTAGTATTAGATAAAATAGATGATAGTCAAGATGGAGAAGAAGAAGCCTAAAGAATTAAAGAAACCGCAAGATGGAGCATTCCACAAGGCGAAGGAGCATGGAGCATTCCACAAGTTATGGAGCATGGACCAAAAGATGGAGGCACATGGAGACGGGCTTGAGAATATATTAGTTTAAAGGCCATATCCATATCACGTTTAATTTTCTTTGTGGTTGTTTATTTATTGTCTTATTATTTTATTGTTGGTGTATGGATGATGCATGCAAAATTAATAATAAGCTAATTAGCAACCCGGGTCTTTTATTTGTGAGTTTGCCCAACTCAAAATAAGTAGATGAGTTTATATGGATCAACAAAACAATTAAAACTGGAAAAGAAAAATCCCACAATTTAAATATTGCATTTTGCCTTCTCATTAATTAAACACCCTTCATTATCAAAGTCCATTTAAAATTCGGGCTTGCCAAAGCAAGACAATTTTAATTCACCTTGGAGTGTTGCGGCGACACAAGCAAGTAATGTGTGATTGTTGAAGTAAGAGGTTGAACGCAACTAGGCAAGATAAATCGGATTGAATAACCTATAGGCATGACAATTAGGTATTATCTATGGATTAGACAATGAATAGGTTATTCACCTAATTGAACCAAGAGTTGCATGAAATGCAATTGCAACTGTTCCTACCTAAATAACTAATTTTGGGTGATTTGCCAAAGCAAGCTCTAAAGAATTGAAATATGGATCTTGGCCCACTAGGAAATATAATGATAATTTCCGCATTGATAGGGAGGGTTATTAATCCGAGAAAAATAGTGCTAGCTATGTTTAACAATTTTAATCCTTTTTAAATATAGTTGTGTACGAGAGAATCCTGCAGAGAGAATTTAATATACACCAAGAGTACGGGATAGAAAGAACACAGGAAGAGTAGGGTTGTGTGTAGGGAGAGAGTAAGACAATAGCATTGTATGAGAGAGAGACAGGATTTTGGCAGATCTTCCGCGTATCTCTGGTGATGCGCCCCTGTATGGAAGGGTTAAAGATCCTATATATAACGGAGAATGTGACCGTTGTAGTGGGCTAATGCGCCCATTAATGGCGGCTTAATTAGCTTAACCACAACGGCACGTTCGTCCGCATATATAGGGACCGTTACGCACGTTAACCGCGTATCTCGGAACCGTTATGAGGTTGACCGAGTTTATGGAGCTCGTGCCATAAATCTCTCAAAGCAGTTACGAGGGGGCCGCGCGCGGGCTTGGTTGTCGCTCGCGCGCGACATGACTTACTCTAGCCTCCAAACCACTAAGTCCCTAAAAGTCCAGTGTAGTGGTATGCGAGGGCCCTGTCTCGCAGCCCCCACGTGGATTAGCACGGGTGGTGATCCAGTGTGTGTGGAGCACAGCTAGGTGTGCTGGATGGTCGCCACGTGGCTAAGATCTGCCTGTCTAGAAAGCACTATCTACATTAGCCCCCTTCCTGCGCGTGAAGACGTATAGCCGGATAGGCTTCACTGCGCAGGAACCAATGTACACGTTGCTGCCACTCACCAATTCCAATACACGCAAATTCAGCCCTCGTGTGTGTCATTATGACCTAAAATCCCTAGATTCGTTTCGTCTGGTCTTTTGGGGTTTTAGGCGTGACATCATCTTGTCCTGTGATTGCGCGATTCGACGCTGACGGTTGCGATTCGACTACTGAAAGGACGCGACTCCTCATTGTATTTGGATAAATACTATGTGCTCTCCATTTTTGCAAAGCATCACTTCTCTCTCTAAAGTGAATGATACCCGGAAGCCTTCAAGAGCATATTCAAGTGATTAATCATTAGTTCTTCCTTGTCAATCGTCTCCTCCAACTTGCTTCATCGAGACAAGCTTTACCAAAACAAGGTTGGCTTTGCTCAATTCCGTGTACTAAAATATGCTTTGAACTGTATTGGATCTACAAACCCGTGGCTATTTGAAATATGTCGTTCATTGAAAACTGCAAAAGAGACCCTTTTTTCTTAAACCCAGAACTGATCTAATCGCCAGATTGTGACGATTTTGAATGTGGAACTTCTGAATGTGGAACTTCTGAAATTCCAAGCAATATAAACGAATTCTAATCTTCCAAACCCAGAATTGACCCTGGACTGTTCATCTTCCTTTGACATAGTTTCTTCAAACTGAAATTCGAACTGATTCTTTAAGATTCAAACTGAAAGTGTGTATATTTTCCCCCCTTTTTTCTTGCTCTTTCGCAGGAATGGCAAAGACAAAAGGAACCAAACCCATTAAAGAGGCCGAAGAAATACCCGATCTTCCCCAAACCTTGTGGCGAAAAGCCCCCTATTTGAGTGGGAAAGATTTTTATCATGCTAGGGTTAAGGTGAAGAACCTGCCGACTCGTGTTTCCTCTGGAGAGTTGCGGACATTGACCCCGCCTGTTAACGTAGCCATGCTAGAATTGATCGATTCCAAGGATGTGGTTATGTTAGGGGTTGAAAATGGGTTTTTCCCCTATACCGCCGTTTCTACCCAAGCGTTTGTCCAAAAATTGGACTTCATTGAACAATGCTGGCATTTATTTCGCAGTTCGTGCTATGAAGGGTGCTGCCGTGAAGTTGGATCAGTCCATGCTTCTAAACCTTCTCTCCCGATATTCGCCTGCGACTCACACCTTCTACTTTGCTGAGTTCGAGGCTGCTCCCACTCTGGAGGATGTGCACATGTTGTACGATCTTTCTCCCGTTGGCGAGGTGGATCCTCTGAGCCCTTTGAGGAATGATCCATAACTTGCTCTATACAAGCATATGGAGGAATGCTTGTCTGAGGTAAATAAGATTTTCACGCGGTGGACATCTACGAAAGTCCTTCCTGACTGGCAGCTTGTTGATACATCTGCGAAGAACACCTGGGGCAAGTGGGTGCAGTACTTCTTTCGCGACTATGCGAGTAGCAGTATCACCAAGAAACTTCTGGACCAGAACCCAAAGGCGAAGAATTATGTGAATGGGAAAGGGTACCATCTCACCTTGTGTGGCTTCCTATGTGCCTGGTTATCAAGTTACATGATCGATGGTCACCCTCATGATGGGGTTTTCTACCATGTCCCCCCTCTTGCTGTAAGACTGACCCTTGGTCAAAGAGTCGCACTTGGGCCGCTAGTCTTGGGTACTTTGTATCACAGACTGGACCAATTGGTAGTGGCGACCAAGGACTCTCGCGGTCGTCTTGAAGTGCTGACTTATCTCAACATCGCATTCCTGACCATGTGTGTCTTTGAGCATGGCCCTCTTATGCTCCTGTTCCTTCTAGGCTCAACAAGTGGTGTGTCCCAGGTGCGACGGATGAACTTTCAAGTGGGAGAGGTGCTCGATGGTTCAGAACCAACCTTCCCAAGTGCTCCTGGAGCCTGATATGCGATGAACGAAGCAAGTTTACGGCTAGGCCCTATGCCACGCGCTTTGAGAATGTGCGATGGTTTCCCAAGTTGTATCCTGCCAAACCTCATTCTTTCTCAGAAGAACTTCTTTTCGAAGGTCATGAGCACTATCGCGAATTCTTCTGCTGGTGTCTAAGGTTTCCCTTCTTGCTCTTGCGGAGTATGTTCCAGAGCTCACTCCCATGTATGAGAGAATCACAGTGGATGTCGATCCAACTCACGTTTCTCCCCAGTTTGGTTTTGATGCAGTGGCACCCTCGGTTTGGCCTAAATCCATCGTAAGAGGCTGCTACAAGCGGCTATTGTCTGGCGAGTGCCAAACGATCCTGAGGAGCAACTTGCCCTTTGTTCAACCTTCAGGTGGCCGTGCAGGTCGCTTCTCCAAAAATTGGGTTGCCTACTGGACTACTCAGCAGGCCAGATTCGAGACGCAGTCGACCCCTCAGCCCAGCAGAGCTCCTATAATCAAAAGAAATTCCTTCCCATTCCGTCCCAACTGCAGTTTGGACGAATTCCAGTATGGCTTCTTCTCTTTGCTGGACCATGAGAATCACTTGTTCCCGTCCACCATTCTTGAGGAAAAGATGGCTGCAGTTAGGGATGGCTCTTCGCATGTTATCAAGTACAGCGAAGATTTTGCTGAGGTAAACAATTTCCTTTGTGCGTGTTAAGTTTCTTTCCCTTGATGCATTAAACTTACACCATTTCCTGTTTTAGTGCTATCTGAGGAGGTTTGCATCTGGGGAGCGTTCCAAGTCACTGATCAACACCATTGTAGCTCCGAGAAGGCGGGGCGAGAAAATTCTGCTATCAATGGGAAGGGCTCCCGCAGTTGAGGCCCGGATTCGCGAAGTAATGGATGCATTTGCTGACTCGCTGATAGACAACACTCCATGAAACGACCCGGGATCTCGGTTCAGGGTTAACGCGACAATCGATAACCAAAAGTAGATTATTAGCTATTAAGTTTACATTTCGGTTAAAGTACATAACAAAATTTCGATAATAAGTACAATCTAAAACAAATCGTATGTGATCTTTTAAGTGATCTGACTTAAGCTAAAATTCTTCGCCTCGATCCGCGTTCCCATTCCCCACACTTTATTGACGACTTGCGGTTTTAAAATGGCAAAAGCCGACGCAGTTTTGAAGAAATGATCCGTAAAATCTGAGTAAATACACACTACGACATGTAAAGCAACGAGTGGCACGGAAGCATGAGTTGAAACAAATCAGAATATTTAAACAGTAAAACTATCATGTTGGAGAATTTGGAACAACTGGAAGTAACCGAGTAACAAAAACCTCTCAATTTAATAACATTGAGAAACCACGAGTAGTTGGTAATATATCCAGAGTAAACAAGTCCATTTAAGAAAATAACTTAGTTCATGAGTAGCTAAAGTATTCCAAGTCATTTTAATTTATTAGGGCAATCCTGAGCCACAAATAACATCAATAGAGTAATCAAACTTTCTTTCAATTCCAATTTAACCGTTACGTTTAGCTGAGGCATGTCCAGAGCCACCAGCAGGATCGATGTAGACAGAGGGATCACGAAATAATCACTAAGGGTTCCTTCTAGGGTCTATCAAACCCTATTTCACCCGAGCGTTAAGGGAGCCCATTCGTCAACCCCGCTCACAACATTAGCTAAAAGGCCTTAAGTGTCGACACCCCTATACCGTAGTGACCCTTACAAGTATAAGTAGCACTCT
Organism: Linanthus parryae; assembly: GCA_023055425.1. Lineage (NCBI taxonomy): Eukaryota > Viridiplantae > Streptophyta > Magnoliopsida > Ericales > Polemoniaceae > Linanthus > Linanthus parryae. Next base: position 23,399,841 of record JALGPY010000011.1, on the reverse strand, counting down.
ATATCTCTATAAATCCCTTTGCCTCAATATCTTGATACATTTTGGCTCATCGGGGGCGGATTAGTGAACATTAACGTTCTATCCAATAATAAGAAGTATTGCTTCAATGGTCTTAGCCATAAGAAAATGGAGGATCGCTTGACGCCTCCCACTAATAACGATACTCTGTACATCGTCCTAAGTCTATTAGAGGTATTTTATTTATTTTCTTTCACATAACCAAAATTAGAATATCGAAAGTTCACAAGTAATTTCCGAGAGTTCTCAAAGGAGATGAATAAAATAGTTTAACAACTTTCGAGTGGAAAACATGCATTCTCATACTATTTCATATAACAAACATTCATTTGAAACATCAAGCACATACGCAGATTTTGATATGAAAAGGCCGTACATATGTACTTACCTCTGAGCCATGAAAGGCGCAAAGCAACGCTCGTCTCCGAGTCTCACAGTAAATGCATCAACACGAAAACGTACGTCTACTTCGAACGATCCTTAATCACGGCTGGATATACACAAGTAAAGTATACAACATATTAGAATATACCCTCTATATGAGGTTGTATGCAAGAATTCAATGGAACGCGGGTCATGCAAGCTAACTTGACCAAAACGCCCCTGATACTCCAAAATCGTCCAGTACCGACTATGATTGTGCATGGACCCCAAACTATACTCATACTGACCCAAAAACATGAAATAATGACTCTAAACTCTCCCATATGAACTTAGCACCGAAATTTACAACTTTCAGTAAATTACACTTAGGCCCCTAAAGTTTGCTAAAATTGCAAAAGGACCCCAACTATTGATTTGGTCACTCCCGAGTCAAATACTTCCTTCTTAAGGCTCCAAATATCCTTCTAAGTCAGGTTGTCGGTCTCAAAACATTAACTTAGTCTCAAGTAGTTCAAGTATGAAGTTTTAATTAAATGCACATAGGCCCCCGAAGTTTAGTAAAACTGCAAAAAGACCCCAACATTTGACTTGGTGAACATTAGCCGAGAATTACATACGAGTACTCCAAATACACATACAATACATGCTTACAACCTCCAAGTTACTTAACTAATCTCAATTCAAAATTTAAATGAAAGTACTATTATGCCCCTCCTATACAGTTCAGTCAAACTAGGGTTTAAAGAAAGTCAAAGTTGGTTAGGGTTGATATTTAGGGTTAGAATAACATTACGAACAATTTCCGTGAAGGATGCTAAGGTTGAAGATGTCGTTTACGACATCGAATTTTAAAGTAAAGATTGAGAGAAATCGACTCAACTAGTCAACTTTGTGGCCAATTTATGATCATTTGAGAATGAGATTTGGAAATCCAAAACGGGTACTTGAAGATGATAATTCAAGGATTCCAGAACATATTTGAACTCCCAAAAATTCCAAATACACAAGAAGCTATGCTTGTTCAAAGTTGGGTCAAATAATGATTCAACACTTAGAAAAAAATTTAAGTGTTTCTTATAGGTCCAAAGTAGCAAGTTTAGGCTCGATTTGTGAGCAATCCGTTATAAATTTGAAGATGACCCAGAGACGAGAAAATGAAGTACTATATACCGGCTTTACAGAGGAGAAAACAGAACAATATTTAATTAACATTTGAGAAAGTTATAGATGTCATAAAATTGGTACTTCAACATAGTTTTCTACACTTAAAAAAATTTCAGCTCTTGATGGTTCAAGAACACCGCAAACCAACCCTCTTCAAGTCCAAAATCAGAGGGTTTAGAGACCTAATTGGACCAAGAAATCAACATGAAAGTTGTAGAAAATTCACCAAGGATTCCAGAAAGCTAAAGTCATTCAAAACGGACCAAAAACGAGGGAGATACAGAGATCCAAAGTTGGGTCAAAAATGCTGGTGGGAAAAATTCAGCATGAACAAGCACGAACACAGCAACTTCAATTCGATTTTTGGGTGGGTTAGAGACCGAATTGGTAAAAATTTAAAACATGAAAGTTGTAGCCAATTGTCTGAGGATTCTAGAAAGTCCAGGATCACTCAAATCGGATAAAAAACGAGGGAGATACAAGCATTTTAACAGGGGCACTTTGCATGTCAGAAAAACTAACAAAGTGAGTGAAACATGAAACAAAACTCAAACCTTACCAAAATATGGGCAGGTTTCGATGCTTCTAATGCATTCCTAAGGTCATGGGGATCACATTGATGTAAGGAACATAGAATTTGGTGGAGAAATGAAGGAGTTACCATTTTTGGTCGGCCATGGAGGTTTGGCGGCGGCGGCACGGTGGCTGGAGAAAAATCCGGCGATTTGCAGGGCATACTTGTGCTTCACAGGTTCTTCTCGACACAAGGAACAAGAATATGTGTGTTAATTGTGATGGGTTGCAACGAGGAGGGAGAAATCGACGAAAAACCGAACTAGGGTTCTTACCTTCAAACCCGAATTTCTCACTCGATTCTTGATGAAATCCCGAACTGTTTAGGGCGTTTTGATCCTTGTGGTGAGGGCTACTCCAGGTGGTAGCAGGTCGGGATTTTTTGGTTGTTTGGTGGTAGTTCCTTGGTGGAGGTGGTGGTGTTCGTGGTGGTTGCATGGTAAAGAGATAGGAAGAAGAAGAGGATGGATGAGAGAGAGAGAGAGAGAGAGAGAGATTTTTTTTTTTTCCAGATTGGGCTGGTGAAGAGGGAGGTTGGAGATGTTACCACCTAAGGAGGAGGTGTCAAAATGGCTTGAACAAGTGGCAAGCATGCATGGGAGGGTGAAAGTGTAGTTTTCTAAAGTGTGGGGGTACTAACTAGAATTGCAAAACTACTAATTTTCAGAGAATTGCACAATCACCCCGAATATTTCTAGTGCTTCAAATTCATTCTAACAGCGTCCAAATATCGCCAAAACTCCAAAATGCCCACTTTCAAGCCGTGACAAACTATTTACAAATTTGCCCCCAAAGTCTTGATATTGCACTAAAAACTCTCTCGATAATTAGGGGTGTTACACTCCAGTTTTGTCTCCTCCCAGGAACGCTCCATCTCCTCAAGCAGACGCCGCCTCAAGGGCGAAGAGACTGAAGCAGAAGGGCATTACAATCTCTTCTCCTAGGAGTGCTACAGCTTCCTCTCCTGCGAAGTCCCTTACTTCTAAGGAGAAGGGCAAAGGTTGCATGCCAAGCAAGGCGCGGAAGGAACTCGCAGTTGAGACTTTTGTCTCTTTTGGTCAGGAGGAAGAAGAGGATGAGAGGAGAGAAGCGAGAGGAAGAGATGATGATGAAGAAGAAGAAAGAGCCGAAAGTGAAAGAGAAGAAGAAAGAGGTGAGATACAAGAGGAAGATTCAGAAGGTACTTCAAACAAATTCCCCTTCTTAGTACTTTAGCTCTTGTAATATTTGCTGAACAGTTTGTTCTTTCGCAGATGATGACACAGAAACCATAAGCGGCCTCCTGGCCAAGAAGCAGAAGAAAACCAAGGGTTCTCACTCTGGCACTCCCAGCGAAGCTATAGATGAGGAAATCCTTGCAGAGTCTGAGAGAACAGCTGTGGAGGCTGCGGAAAGAAGAAGGAAGCGAGAAGAAGATGAGATCGAACTCATAAAGAAGAAACGTTTGGACGAGCAACATGTCGACGACTTGGTGCAGCAAGCCGATGAGGAAGATGCGGCGGATGATTTGGATGCAGCTGCTTTGGAACAAGATCAAGCAGATTTTGAGGAAATAGCAGGTGGTAAACAAGGTGAGATTTTTAACCTCCCTGTGACCTACCAAGAAGTGATTACGGGTGCGTTAAAGCATGGCTTGTCAAAAGCTGATATTCGCCGATGGCTAGTAGGCAAGTGTGGTGAACCCTCAGGTAATCATTCAAGCAATGTCTGTAAACTAGGCTTAGTAACCCAATCATCATCATAACTGGTTTCTTCGCACCCCAGGTCACGCCCACCTTAAGGATGTGCTTAATGAAGATACCCTAGTAGGATATGGTGTCGCGTCTTTAGCGTATGATGAAGATGCTGCAATCCCACCTACGTGTGGAGGTGCTTGCTCTTGATCTATCGAAATAACAGATCATGGTATGATACAAGTTATCTCACATTTTCCTGTCTTGTATCGCAGGCGATGCTGATGAGGCCATGCCAGAACAAAGAAGTCAGCCCCCCTGCATATTATGCTCCAGAGCGAAGCTCTCATGTTGAGAAGCCTGTCGCAACTGCCGAGTATGCAGGAGAGCCCTTGGAGGATGTCATCGAAGTCTCTGATGATATCGAAGCTGACACCGTGCTGATGGAGGAAGATGCTGATGCTGTTTCTGAGGAAATGGAAACAGATGCTGCCGGGGCTGAGGTTCATGAGAATGAGTAGGTCGTGGAAGACGTAACATCACATGCAAATTTGGATGTTCAAATGAATTCTCCCGAGCCCCACGAGCCCCTCGCAACAGAAGAAGTTCCTGGTCGAGTAGCAGCTACCAATGTTGCCATTCCTTCAACAGAGGTAGAGCTTCCAGAGGTTCCCCATGCATGGAGTTTTTGGAGCTCGCAAGTTGGAGATGCTGCCGCGCCTGCTACAGCTTATACTTTTCCTGCCAATTATGATGAGCTCGAGCTTGCGGCTGACAGACGAGCAATGGAGCGAGGGCAGACTTCAGCCTTTCCGGCAATGCGCATTCCCTCCTTGCGTGAAATCCTTGAATGAACTAGTACGTTACCATTTTCCGCATTCTACACCCTTGCTAAAAGGCTTTCATTCTCTAATCTTGAATTATCTTTATCAGGGTTGAAGCAAGATGATGTGGACTGGCTAGTTCAGATGCGCCTCTCATACCCCTGGTCATTCGCGAGAGCTCTGGAGATAGAGCCATATGACAGGAGGCTTTTCTTGACCGAAGCCATCTGGATTCTGGAGCAACTATCTGTGGCTACACCTGCGACTATTTCTCCTCACGGCGCGCAGCTGCTTTTCAACACACGCCAAGGGCTTCAAGCTAAAGTTCAAGGCAAGCTGGGCTTCGAGTATCTTCTCAACAGGATTACCCAAATTCGCGCAGCTGTGAATTTGAAACGCGGCTTCCACAACCTCGCAGCTGAGAGACGGAAGGTAGAGGAGCAAAGGCAAAAGGCTGAATAAGCTGTCAACCTCTTCCATGCGATGAACGCCAAGTACGAGCAACTGAAGCGAGAAGTGGACCAAGTGAGAGAGACATCACTCTCGTTTTCTCCAGATGACCCTTTGATCAAGGATTTATTTTGAGAAAGAAACAAAAATATTTGTTTGAAACAAAAAATATTATTGTAATGCTGTTAGGGTTTCTCCCCCCCCCTTTTTTTTCAAAACTTGTATGCCCCGTTTTGCCCTTCCCGGGATTTTCTTAAATATTTTAAGGCGTATCAATTATGACGTCACATGGTGACATATCTACCTTGATTTTTGCGCTAACGACTTATTAGATAAGCACGATTTCCTTGGGAAGCCCATCCGTGTTATGAACTTCTGTCATTAATTAAGGCACGCCACCGAATCGTCATAGCCTTTAGTAGGGTAATTGAAAGTTACCTCTTTTAAGATGCAAGTAATTTATTCTTACCCCTTTTCCAAGCTCTGCTGACTCAGCTAGAGAACTGAAGAGTCTCCGTAGAGTCTATATAAACCCTTCCTCTTGCTGCTTGGGTTCTTCATCCCACCATGTGGCTTGCCATGAGTCCTTACGACTGCTGGCTTCAACGCTTGTCTTTTGTTGATTCATGGCAATTTCAAGTTGTGAAACCTGAGTTTGTGCCTTGTTCCATAGAAATAGCTTCCAAGATCTTCTTTATGAAGCTTATTGATCTTCATAACCATTGTAAAGAAGAAGTACATAATACCTCAGGTTTGTTCAAAGATTTTTCTTCGTCTATTATGTTTGCAGGTCGTATCTCCGGCTGCCTTCCGGTGAGGTGCAGTGCCGTATTGACCTCTTTACCAAATCATAATGAATGGGGTGTTTCTCCTCTAGCTTTCCTGGAGGAGAACTATTTGCCACCACGTTCTTGAACTAGGGGTGACGAGCCATGGCGCTCGTCTCCGTGGACAATAAGCTTTCTGCCCCAGGAGCTGTTCTCCACTAGTTCTTCACCGCCGCATCCGTCTGAACAGGTGGTTCATCTGGCACATCTCTTGGGGAGAAGACCAGTCAGAAGCCTTGTTCAATTCTAGGATCTCGAAGATGGCGTCGCATAGCTGCTGTAACATTTGTAGGCCGTTCGTTTTACAGCAAGAATTTTCTTGCTATAAATTTTTGCTCGCAGGCTATTATGTCGCATAGCTTTTGTTAGGGCCAGTAGGCCGATCATTTTATAGTAAGAATCTCCTTTCTATAAAACTTTCGCTTGTGAGCTGCTATCTAGATGAATTGTAAGTCATTTTGACTATGTAATTAGCTCATTATGAGCTTTCGCTTGTAAGCTGCTATCTAGACAGACAAATTGTAAGTCATTTTGACTCATAATAAATCGTTTCGTAGCATTTGCTGTTCTTGTTTGATGCAACAAATTGTAATATCGCATGCTATCTCGGCAGGTAGGCTTCAAGATCATTTTAGATCGCATTTGCATAGTACTGCTATCTCGGCAGATAGGCTTTGGGATCAATTAAGATCGTATTGGATTAGCGCTGCTATCTCGGCAGATAGGCTTCGGATCAATTAAGATCGTCTTTGATTAGTGCTGCTATCTCGACAGATAAGCTTCGGATCGCATGAGATCGCATTTGAATAGCGCTGCTATCTCGACAGATAGGCTCTGGGATCAGTTAAGATCGCATTTGAATAGTGCTGCTATCTCAGCAGATAGGCTTTTATTGTAAATAAGCAGAGAAGCAAATAAAGCGATGAAAGACAACCATAGTCATAAAATTCTTCTCATTTGGGAGAATTCATTTGTTATAAGCACCCTCATATGGGAGAGGCGAAATTACAAATAACTCATATGGGAGAGGCAAGAATACAAATCCCTCATATGGGAGGAACGACGCATGAGTCTATCATAATACTAGACATAAATAGACGTTGTAATCTGATGCATGTAAAGAGAGAAGTTAAGGATAATACTTCTTAACCATCGCATATTGACTGAGCTTGGGGCTGTGGCCGTCCCATGTAGCCTCTGTATATTGCAGTAGCCACTGTCAAAGACTTCTTTGACTTCGAATGGTCCTTCCCAGTTGGCTGCGAACTTTGGATGAGCCGCCTCCCGCATGCAGTGATCTGAGGCGCGCAGAATTAGGTCCCCAACCGCGAAGTCTCGATGTTGGACTGTTTTGTTGTATGCGCGAGCGATCCTCTCCTTGTACCGTTTATTAGTCCGCTTCGCTTGCTCTCGCTTTTCCTCCAATAAAATCAAGTCATGATCGCGCTGATTGTCATATAATGCATGAAAGGCCAATCTCGCAGAGTTGATTTTCACTTCCGCCGGTACAACAGCTTCAGCTCCATAGCATAAAAGGAATGGAGAGACTCCTGTGGGAGTCCTCAGCGAAGTTCGATATGCCCACAATGCTATGTTCAAAGAATCGGCCCATTTCTTGTGATCGTCTGCGACCATCTTGCTCAGGATTCTTAGCAGTGTCTTGTTGGTCGCTTCTGCTTGACCATTCCCTTTTGGGTAATAAGGAGTGGAACAGACCTGCCTTATGTTGTAATCCGCTAGATTTGCGGCCACCTGGCGATTTACGAAAGGTATCCGAGAGAATTGTGTTAGGAATCCCGAACCTGTATATGATGTTTTCTTGGATGAAATGGACCACAACAAGCGCATTTTCTGTCTTCAGTGGTATTGCCTCCACCCACTTGGTAAATAGCTCAGTCGCGGTGAGGATGAACTGGTTCCTGTGTGAGGCTGGTCGGATGGGGACAACAAAATCTAGAGCCCAAGTGTGGAATGGCCATGGTGTCCCCAACGCATGTAAATCTACTGCAGGGGCATGCACGAGGTTGCCTTTGAATTGACACTCGTGGCATCTCTTTACTTTAGTGCGGCAATCTGCTTCCATGGTGGGCCAGAAATAGCCAACTGTGAGGAGCTGTCTGCATAGTTTCGCACCTCCCTGATGCTCCACTTGGTGAGAGAGATCCATCACCTCTTGCGCTTCCTTGTTGTCTAGGAATCGAAGTAGATTACCCCTCGTGACCCCTTCGCCAGAGTATGTTTTATTGTACTATGTACCGGGCCGCCTTTCTTTTCAGTTTCTCGGCTTCCTTTCTTGACTCAGGCTCGATTCCTTCTGTGAGAAAATCGAAGAGTGGCTTCCTCCAGTCCACGTCATCATCGACCAGAGCAATTGTTAAAGAATCCTTAATCAATGCGCAACTCTCGCAATTCCCTTGAATTATCTCGGCAGCCGTTGACATGTCCGGCCAGTGAATCCCATACCTTTGGGCTTTCCGATAGATTGACACCTCACTTTCTCCGCAGGTGTGCTGGTGAATCTTCTCCAATGCCCCTCCTGTTGCGAGACGCATCGCATGAGTATTCCACCTGGACCTTTGTAGTAGAGAGCGTTGTCATGTATTTTGTACCCCTTAGTGGATTCCCAATTTTCTTTGCTCGTTCCCTCTGCGATGGCGTGTAATATTGGTTTCCTCCAGTCCGCATTGTCCATACATTCATCGTCACATGCGTCCTCTGTCAACGCCGACGACATTCGTACCTCAATCGAGATTCTCGCAGGGCACTTATCCGCACTAACTTTAGATCCCAGAGTGGCCAAAGCATCAGCATGCCGATTATCTTCTCTAGGCGTATGTTCGTACCTGACATCGTAGAATTGTTGCACCAGATTCTGTACCAAAGTCCGGTAGGGCAATAGATTTACCTCTTTTAATCCATACTCGCCTGAAGCTTGTTTGACGATTAACTTGGAATCCCCCATAACCGTCAAATTGCTTACTTCCAGTGCCCTAGCTGCGCGGAGACCTGCGATGAGAGCCTCATATTCCGCTTCATTGTTGGTGACTGCGAAATCGAGTTTTGTGGACATTTGGATGACCTCCCCATCCGGTTTGGTCAGAACGATTCCAATTCCTCCACCTTTCCTTGTTGACGATCCATCAAAATGAAGCGTCCAGTAAGGTAACTCGACTGCATAAATATCGGGTCCCTCTAGTTCCTCCTCGACCATGGGCTCGTAGCTGTTATCCGGGAATTGTGCCAGCAGATCCGCCACTGCTTGTGATTTGATTGCCCGCGATCGAACGCACGTGATATCGTATTGGGATATGGTCATATACCATTTTGCCAATCTACCGCCGGGGGAGGTATGGGTCAGGAGGTACCGTATGGGGTCACTCTTTGTAACCACCACCATTTTGTGCGAGGCGAAGTAGTGCTTCAACTTTTCCATCACAAAGAATAGGGCAAGGCAATGACGCTCGATATCTGTGTACCTTGATTCGGCTGGTTGCACTATGCGAGTAATATAGTAAATCGGCCTTTCTTGCCCCTCATATTCCTGAGCCAACAGTGCCCCTATAAACCTCTTTGTCGACGTTAGGTACAGCAAAAGCGGCGATCCAAGCTGCGGTGCGATCATTACCCTTTATGATGTCAGTAAGTCCTTTAACCTTTCAAATGCAGCCTCATGTTCTGTGGTCCAATTGTACACAACATTCTTTTTTAGGAGATCGCTGAAGCAGAAGGTTATTTCTGCGATCGCTGGGACGAACCTTCGCAGGTAAGATAACTTCCCCAAGAATGTTTTCAGAGCGCTTTGATTGTGTGGTGCCTTCATGCTAGTGATGGTTGATACCTTTGTGGGGTCTGGCTCGATACCCTGGCGATGTATCACACATCCCAATAACTTCCCTGAGGTTACTCCGAACGCACACTTCATGGGATTCATCTTTAGCTGGAAACTTCTGCATCTTTCGAATACTTTCCGCAAGTCCCCCAAATGGTCTGCTTCTTCTTTGGACTTGACAACCAAGTCATCAACATAAAACTCTACCTCTTTGTGCATCATGTCGTGAAACAGGGCCATCATTGCTCGGTGGTAAGTCGCGCCTGCGTTCTTGAGCCCAAACGGCATAACCGTGTAATTAAAGACTCCCACCGGCGTGATGAACGCGGTTTTTCGTGCATCTTGAGAGTCCATTTTGATCTGATTGTACCCAATGAAGCCATCCACGAAGCTGAACATACAATGACCCGCAGTCGAATCAATGAGCAGATCAATGTTGGGCAGTGGAAAATCATCCTTAGGGCAGAAGCGGTTGAGATCTCTGAAATCTACAAAAATGCAAAGCTGCCCATTCTTCTTCACCACAGGCACGATGTTAGCCAACCATGTGGGGTGGTGATTTGGCTCGATGAACCTGGCAGTCAGTAGCTTGACAATTTCTTGCTTGATTTTCACGTTTATCTCTGGCCTGAAGCTCCTTGTGCTTTGTTTTACCGCCTTAGATTCCGGTATTACGTCTAACCTGTGCATGGTAATGCTCGTGTCCAGGCCGGGCATTCATCGTATTCCCATGCAAACACATCTTTGTACTCAGTCAGAAGCTGCAACAATCTTGCTTCTTCCTCGCTTGTGAGATCCGCACTTAGAAAGACGGACCTCTTCTTTTCTTCGCCTGGGCTTAGGAATACTTCCTTCAGCTCCTGTTTCTGAGGTTCTGGCTTATCCTCCATGCATTCAGGCGCCTCTTTTAGCTTTTCCTCCAAAACGTCTGGCGTCGGCTTGTCTTCTTCCATGACACACTCGATTTGATTGATTTGCCCAGAGATATCCCCATGCTTGCGTGGGGGTATCCCCGCGCACCTTCATATGCGGTAGCATTTCTTCCCATTCGAGTAGAAGCTTTCTATCTCTTTGCCCGCGGGGTCATGTCTTACTACCCTTTCCAGGGTGTACACATTCTTTCTTTGGTAGGCGACCTGTGTTGCTTCTTCTTGCACGAGTGGCTTTTCTTTGGCCTCCTCTCTTGTCACCATTACCCCTGCTGGCGATTGATACTTGATGTCTTCCCATCGAGGCAAAGGAGTCGGATTAAACGGCCCTGGCGTTTGCTCGTCTGCCATTTCAGTAAACCACACTGCTTCAGTGAGGTGCGCCTCATCCAAATTGAAAGGATTTACCGAAGCTGGTATCTCCACTATCCTGTCGTTCCAGACAGCCTTCATCACCTGGTGGGCTGTCGAGGGGACTGCGTCGAAGCGATGAATCCAAGCTCGCCCTATGATCATGTGATACGTAGTGTTCGCATAAATGACGTAGAATTTGGCTGAACATTTGATTTTGCCTATCTGGACGCCCAGACGAATCCATCCTATCGTCATCCTAGAATCGCTTCCAAATCCCATCAGCGGGGATGGACGTCTGACAATCTTCTGCTCCGAGATTCCTGCCAACTTTAAGGTGTTGAGAGAGACCACATTGACTGCCGCTCCTCCATCAACGAATGCCCTTTTGAATTCGACACCATTGATCACCGCCATTATATACAAAGGCTTCGGGTGGCTCGCATCTGTCTTTTTGTCGCTTGTGGAGAAGGTTATGACCTTCTCCGTAGAGCGAGCTGCCCTAACAACTTTCCCATTGGAAACCATGATATCCTCTTCGTAATCTTCTACTATCCTTAGAATCGCTTTTGTCATTTTTTTCCGGCACTTCTCCGAAAAGTTCATTTTGTCGAAGAATCTGCTGACCCCGTGCGATCCCTTCATCCGATCGGCACCTTCGTCCTCTGTGTTTATACTGTAGTCCTCACCATTTTAGACTTCAGCAATGATGGGCAAACCGTCTTCCGCAATCTCTTCAAGATCCATGATTGCGATCATGGCCACTTCTTTGCCTTTCGGCTCTTGCTCCGCATGAGCCGGCAGTGGATTGCTTCGCACATCCTGCCTCTGATCGCTGACGATCAACTCGCCGTCTTTCATTTTCCGGCTGACCATGTTCTTGAGATTCTTGCAATCAGCCGTGGGGTGCATAATTCTCCCGTGGCATTCGCACCACTTCGGGTCCCTCATCATCTCTTTGGAAGGTATCCTTTCGAGCGGAGGCAAGATACCATCTTTACGCCACTGCTTGCACAAGTCAGTCGCTTCCTCTACCGAGCATGGTAGAGGTGGCGCGTCCAAGTTTGTAACCCTAGGCTGCTTTTGCGGCGAAACTGTATTAAACTCAACCTCACGCCCTCTCTTGTAACTGAACCTTCCAATCTTAAAGGTGGTTCCACTCGAGGGCCGTTCAGGGGCGTGTTTTCTTCTTCTGCCTCTCCACTATAGGGTCTATGTTTTTCGTGCACTCTATCAATTTTAAAAAGGTAGGCGCCTGCAGGTTGATCAGCATACCTTTGTATTCATCTCGCATACCTTGCAAACATATCTACGAGCCTGCCCTCAAGCACCTCGTCTCTGCATTCCAAGGATTTGGCCCTGAATTTCTTGATGAAAGTGACTCCATCTTCCTCACGCTTCTGATACATGCGGGAGAGATGAATCATGGTAACCTTCTATTCCACCTGGAAGAATTTCGTGTAGAACTTCTGGACCATGTCGTCCCAAGTTTTGATAGATCCGGCTTCCAGCGTCCTATACCATTTGTAGGCCACATTTCCCAAGGATTTTGCGAACTCGCGCATCAGTAGCTTGGGATCGGCTCCATATGGTCCCATCACGTCGATGAAACGCATGACATGTTCGTGGGCGTTCCCATTGACGTCTTCGAACTTGTCCCACTTAGGAGCCTTGTACCCGGCGGGGTTAGGCATAAGGTAGATCTCGCGTGGGATAGGAGGATCATTGTCAACCTTCGGGATAATGGTGTCTGCAAACGGTTGATTGGCCAGGAATGTGTCTATGCGCCACCGCAGCGACGTCATACATTCTGGTGCGCTCTCCCCAGCAGCGGGAGGAAGATTTGAAGCCGGTGGGGACACATATGTTGTGGTCGGACTAGGGGTGTAGGTCACGTTGCCCAGTAGTGCCGGCGGAGAAGGCAAGGGGTATTGTGAAGAGCGGTTGGGTGCCACAGTCGGTGGTTGAGATATATGTGTGGTAAGGGGCGGTATTTGAGCCGTTTGCCCCTGAACAGGAGGTAACAGCACCATTGCTAGTGGAGTTTGCAGATTAGGGTTAGGTGGTGTCAGTATCACCCCAGACCCCTGGGTGGTAGAGGCTCCTCCTCCCAGAGAGACGGCAGTACCCGATGTAGGATTCGGGGCAAAGGTTCCCAGGATGGACATTATCCGTTCCATCTGTGCGGATTGAGTCTGAAGGGCCTTTTCCTGATTCTCAATGGTGGCGTTTAGAGCTTCCAACGTCGGAGTCTCAATGGCGGCCACGAAAGTGTGGCGGGTCTCCTCTCCTAAGGTGGTCTCCGTGGAGGGCGATCTGTTACTGACATCATCTTCATGCGATATGGTTGCTTGCAATGGTAAGTTTCACGTCGGGTTCACCAAATGTGTACGAGAGAATCCTGCAGAGAGAATTCAAAATACACCAAGAGTAGGGGATAGAAAGAACACAAGAAGAGTAGGGTTGTGTGTAGGGAGAGAGTAAGACAATAGCACTGTATGAGAGAGAGACATGATTTTGGCAGAGCTTCCGCGTATCTCTGGTGATTCGCCCCTGTATGGAAGGGTTACAGATCCTATATATAACGGATAATATGACCGTTGTAGTGGGTTAATGCGCCCATTATTGACGGCTTAATTAGCTTAACCACAACAGCACGTTCGTCCGCGTATATAGGGACCGTTACGCACGTTAACCGCGTATATCGGAACCGTTATGAGGTTGACCGAGTTTATGGAGCTTGTGCCATAAATCTCTCAAAGCAGTTACTAGGGGTCGCGCGCGAGCTTGGTTGTCGCTCGCGCGCGACAGGACTTACTCTAGCCTCCAAACCACTAAGTCCCTACAAGTCCCGTGTAGCGGTATGTGAGGGCCCTATCTCGCAGCCCCCACGTGGATCAGCACGGGTGGTGATCCAGTGTGTGTGGAGCACAGCTAGGTGTGCTGGATGGTCATCACGTGGCTATGATCTGCCTGTCTAGAAAGCACTATCTACAATAGTCATACTTCACATTACTTTGCATAATCCATTTGTGTTGAAAAATCCATGGCATTAAACAAACAAAACGCGACTTTATGTCCTTAAGAAGGACAAGCTATCTGGAATATATTTTCTAGACTGGTATAAAATTGAGAATTATTCTCAAATGAAAGGAAAATGTTGTACATCGTAGAACATAAAAATTCTCTTCCCACCGACTACCAAGACATACTAAAATCCTAATGTAAGGAACATCAAAGAATGGATGTAACTTGCCTCATGTCAGCTACCATGAACTCTGAGCTTTGGAATCAAAATGAGAAATATGGAGGCGTATGATATGATCATACATTAAAAGAAGCTCTTTCAAAGAGCGAGCTTGACATGAAAGGTTTGACGTGTTGCTCCACTTTTCACTCTCTTACGTAGCACTCGTCATGATCAAAATGGAATGAGTTCGGGCTTGCAAAAGCAAGGAGACTTGATTCATTGAGATATGACGCGACGACACAAGCTAGAAATGTGTGACTGCTGAAGCAAGAGGTGAAGCGCAACTAAGCTACTTCAATAGGATTGAAAGCTTAGAGACTGGGAGTAATCTATGAGATAGATAAATAATAAATACGTATTCTCCCAAATGGACCAAGAATCGCATTGGATGCAATGATAGTGTTTGTTCAAAGGTGATTTACTCAATATGATTGAGAATCTCTATACAAAGCACTCATAAAGGGCTAAAGGCAAAACATGTTAATGGTTAACAGCATGGGTAAAGGAAAAAGGTTTGAACCGACCCCATGGGTAAAGGCAAGCTTGTTGCTAAAACCAAGTTGCATTAATGGCCCCATATGTGGTGTGAAGGATGAGAGACTGCCCAAAGTACCTGGAAGGAACTAATAAAGGAATTATATATTCCACCTTAGGGATCTTGTTATAGAAATCAATGTGTCTATCTCATCATCATGAGTATCTCACGTTTATAGAAATGTGGAGGATCTCAAGAGATGTAGACAATTGAATAAGGAAGAAATAAACCTACATGTGGGGAAATGAAGCAAAGGGTTGCTAAATTAGCCATAGGAAATTATCTCTACCTTTTTGAAATTATTCATGAATTAGGCAAAATACGATTATTTCACAACTTTGATTAGGGACAGCATCGCAGTTTCTTGTTTGGACAAGAAAAATAATTTAATTAAATAATGGATAAATGTTGTTATATTTATTTTGATAAAATGATATCCTTGATCATGGTAATTTCATCTATAACACTAATACCAAGAGGTTTGCATATAATGATATGAACCTCACTTATCTTTTGCATTGTTTTTTAGGCCACATAAATAAGAAATACATATCTAGGCTCCATATGGATGGATTTCTGGACTCATTTGATTTTGAATCATATGAGACATGTAAAACTTGTTTATTAGGCAAAGATATGATATTTTGGAATTATACATATTGATGTACGTAGGCCGCTAAGCACAAATGCTAAAGGTGGTTTCAGTACTTCATCATATTTACTGATGGGATCAGAGAAATATGGATTTGTGTATCTTATGAAGAAACAAATCAGAATCCTTTGAAGAGTTCAAAGAATTCAAAAATGAAGTAGAGAGCCCGATTGGCAGAAGTATCATGGCTCTACGATTGGATCGTGGAGGAGAATACTTAAGCCAATAGTTTGAATATCTAAAGGAGTATGGGATGTGATCCCAACTCACTCTACCTAGAACACCATTATGGAATGGCGTGTCTGAGAGGAGACACCGGACCTTGTTGGATACGGTTCGGTCCATGATGTACCAAACACAACTTCCAGTTTACTTTTAAGGGCCATGTTCTAATTACAGCAAATTTCCCCCTTAACCTCGTTCCATCTAAATTTATTATGAAAAACACCATATGGGATATAGACTAGGAAGTATCCTAATATGTCGTTCATAAATAATTTGGGTTATGAAGTTTATGTAAAAGGTTTACAGATAAACTTTAACCTAAATCGGATAAATGTACTATGTGGAATATCCTGAGAAAACAAAGGATATTATCTCTACAATCCAATCGAGAACAAGTTGTTTTTTGCTCGAACCGCCGTGTTTCTAGATAGAGATTGTCTCTAAAACAAACAGTGGGAGGATATTAGAACTTGAAGGAGTTCAAGAACCACAACAGAACATTGATCCTTTTGATTGAAAATAAGTAAGATCACAAGGTGTTGTGGAGAAACTTACTTAAGTAACACAAGGACCTCGTAGGTCAAGTAGGATATGTCAAAGGAATGGAGAAAAATGGATTTCTCATAGACCCGATGATGTATAGCTTATCAAGATGAGCCTACAGCCTATGAGGAGGCCACGAGTGGGCAAGACTCTCATAAATGGATTGGAGCCATGAGATACGAATTGGTATCCATGTATAACAACAAAGTATGGACTTTGGTGGAACCATCTGAAAGGGTAAGACCCATAGGGTGCAGGTGGGTGATGAGGAAACAAGCATGGATGGTAATATGATTACTTTTAAGAGAGGATTTGTGGTTAAAGGTTTCCTGGGAGTTCATAGTATGGACTATGACGAAATTTTTTCCCCAGTTGCGATACTTAAATCCATTCGCATCTTTCTTGCAGCAATCTTTCTACAGATTGAGTCAAGCTTCTCGGAGTTGGAATATTCAAATTGATGATGCAATCAAAGGATTTTGGTCCATCGAAATTGAAGATAAAGCTTGTGTTTACAAGAAGGTTAGTGGGAGCATAGTCAAATTTCTGGTCTTGTATGTGGAGACATACTAATCATTGGGAATAATGTCTCTACTCAACAATCTTGTAAAGATTGACTAGAGAATTTTTTTTCAATGATAGACTTAGGCGAGACAATCTATAAAGATCTATGGAGACAGAACAAGGTAGTTGTTCAGCTTGAGTCATGGTACATATATTGACAAGGTGTTGAAATGGTTCAACATGTAAAGAAAATGGTTTCTTACCCATGTCACATGGAATTAGTCTTTGGAAGAACTAATTGTCTTTCCAATTTCTATTGAGAAAGGACCGTATGAATGAGATTCACGAGATACGTCATGTTATGTACTAGGCTAGATGTGTCATATGGTATGATATGAAGATACTAGTCAAATCTGGGTGAAAGTCACTGGATAATTATCAAGATTATCCTTAAAGTACTTGAGATGAACTTAGGATGAATTCTTGGTAAATAAAGGATAAGAAGAGTTTACTGTAAGGGGTTACAGTGATGAGAACTTCTAATCTAACAAAGAAGATTTCGGATTATAGTCAAGTTTTATGTTTTGCACTAATGAGAGGGACTATGAGCTGGAAAGGTTCCAGGCAAGATTTAGTTACCGACTCTATCACAGAGGACTGAGTACGTTAACGCATAAGATGCACTTACGTAGAATATTGAATCTCAATCAAATTGTTGATAGAGGAGATGTGAATATTTGCAAAGTACCAACATATGTCTCTCTTACCTTGCGTAGTGAAAGCATGAGGGCCACGCTAGATCAATAAGCATATGATGCAGGAGATTGACTCTAGTGCAAGTGAGAGACTGTTGGAAATATGCCCTAGAGGCAATCTATTTCTTGTGACATGTGTGGATTTACTATTCATTATGTTATCGATATGGAGATGTGTTAACATGAATGAAGTCCTTAGAATATAAATGTTATATTCTTAAATATCCCTAGTCGATTATATTGATTAACAGGACAATCAACTATAGACTAGTATGGGGTTGGATTGATATGGAGATATCACGATCCAACACATGGGTATGCATTAGGAGTAATGGCATACTGGATTGACCCACGACGAGAAGGCTACACTAGATTATGTTTAAGTCACAAGCGCTTCTCGTAGTGCTAATGGTATTGTAATGCTTAGACTTGAAGTCACTAGATCCTCTAGTTGTGTAATATTGTGTTTTGATATCGTCAAACGCTACTCTGTAACTGGGTAGCAATAAAGGCGTCTATCGGATACAATAGGAAGCAAGCTTAGATATCGTAGTGACGTAGACAGGATTTGTCCCTCCCAAGTAATGGGAGTAAAAAATCCATGGGCCACTCGAGTGATGGTGTTTATAAGAATGTCTGGCCAGACTCAGATAAATCAATATGGAGATATTGATGTTATCTGCACGGATAAGCATAATCCCAGGATCGAGGAACTATGGATTGGATATACGAGTGTGTATGTCTCGTGTCCAATCCGGATATGGAGACAAAGGGATAACACAATACATGAACATTGGACACAAGGTTTTGTCGGACTATTTCTATTAGTTGGGTAGCGTGGATGTCTTGCTAGAGGCCGCTCCATGTTAGTATTTGTTACTACCAACTAAGTAGAAACCTATGTGATCACACTCCCTATGGATTAGACCGGACTTGGGAAGTAATTAATATGATTAATTAATTAGAATGATTAATACTCAACTACTTGCAAACTTAGTTGGACTAGTTTGCAAATTGGACTAATTCGTGTATGGACATGATAAGGATAGGGGCTTTTATTCAGTCAACAAGGAGTTGTTGAACCATATAAAGGACACTCCTAGCTTCCTTCCCACACTAATGCTCATAACACATTGAGTGGGAGATAAATCAAGGAGAGCAAGCAAATCCCAAAGGAGGGCCGAACACCTCCTTGGGACCGCCCGTACCCGTCGGCCACTAAGGAGGTGTCTCCCACCTCCTTGCTTCGTTTTGCGTGATCGTGATCTTCTTCCTCTTACTCATTCATTCCTAGCTAGCACAAAGTATTGAAGGATCTGGATTCAATCCTAGGAGTGGACTATCCATATAGACGTCAATACTATTTCACGTGTGAAGTCATCACAGGAGAACCCAAATGTATGTAGATACTAAAACCCTTACTATCGTTATGTAGTCTCTTCCTGTGGTCATTGGAGGGTCTTGAGCAGGATTAATTATGTTATTCTGCGGCGTAACCTGCATCAAAACCCAACAGTTTTTTACTATAATCCAGTGACTCTCACCTCGATTGGACTGATATCCGCTTGTCATACTCAATGAATATGACACATCTGGTCTAGTACATGACATGGCGTACATGATGTATCCTATGGCCGAGGCATAGGGAACCCTACTCACGCGTTCCTTCTGTTGTGTTTTGATGCTAGTTACGCAGCGGAATGACAAAAATTAATTCTGCTCAAATCCCACCAAGGATCACAGGCAAGCCATCATAACATGATAAGGGCATAAAAGATGTGTACCTTAGTTTGGGAGATCACACGAAGAATACTGTCTTCGTCTCTATGAATATCCTCACCTTGGATTCTTGATTGGATTCCGTCCCACCATGTAGTACTAGCAACGAGGAAAGCAGGAACGGATCACACAAAACTAGGAGGGGGCGCGCCCAAGGTAGGGCCGACGACTCCAAGGAGGGGGGGAGGACGGGTTGGCTTCGGCCTTCCTTGTCTCTCTCTTGCTTTGTTTTGTTCTCTCAAATAATGACTTGTGTAGAGAATTAACAAGCTAGAGTTCCTTTATATAGTAATAACTCTTTATTAACTACATAAAGCCCCCAATACTATTCATGTCCTTACATGGATTAGCCCTCTTGCAAATTAGTCCTACTAAGTTTGATTGTGGTTGAGTTATGATACTTTTATTAATTAGTCCAACTAATTAATACCTATATCCAATTTAATCCATCCGGTGTGTGACCCCATATGTTTCTATTTAGTTGGTAGTAACTACTTACTAACATGGAGCGCTGTCTAGCAACACATCCATGCCACCCAACTAATAGAAATAAGTCAGTGATCCCGACAAACCTTGTGCCTAATGTTCATGTATTGTGTTATCCATTTGTCTCCATATCCGGATTAGACACGAGACATAATAGTCACACTCGTATATCCAATCCATAGTTTCTCGATCCTGGGAATATGCTTATGCGAGCAGATAACATCAATATCTCCATATTGATTTATCTGAGTTTGGCCAGACATTCAATAAGCACCATCCCTCGAGTGGCCCATGGATATTTTCTCCCATTATGTGGGAGGGACAAATCCTTTCTACGTCACTACGATCTCTAACCTTGCTTCCTATCATGCCCGATAACTATCTTTATAGTTACCCGGTTAAGGCGCAACGTTTGATAATATAAAAGAATGATATTCCAAAACTAGAGTATCTAGTGACTTCAAGTCTAAGGATTACAATATCATTAGCACTACGAGAAGCGATTGTGACTTTGAGATAATCTAATGCATCCCTCTCGTTGTGGGTCAATCAATTATGCCATTACTCCTAAAGCATACCCATGTGTTAGACTTGATATCTTCATATCAATCTACACACATACTAGTCTATAGTTGATCGTCCTATTAATAAATATAATGGACTAGGGATATTTAAGATAAACAACACATTATATCTAAGGACTTCATTATATTAAATATCACAATTAATAATAAATGAATGTTCTAGCCAAAACATTGTTCATACTAAATATAGATTGCCTCTAGGGCACCTATTCCAAAACTTTCTCAATCTCATTGGAAGGACAACCACTCTTCGAAAGAGTGATTCCATGCGACATGGGCAAGAATCCTTTCTTGGAATCTTGCATGCTGAACAGTTTCAGCACCTTGTCTATATATGTAATTTGACTTAGGCCGAGTAGCCTTTTAGATCTATTTCTATAGATCTTTATACCGAGTATATAAGCTGCCTCACCTAAGTCTTTCATTGAGAAATTCTTTCCTAGCCAATCTTTAACAGATTGCAGCATGGTAATGTCGTTTCTAATGAGTAGTATGTCATCCACATACAAGACCAGAAAAGAAACAGAGCTCCCACTAACCTTCTTGTAGACACAATATTCATCTTCGCTTCTGATGAAGCCAAACTCTTTGAAAACTTATCAAAACGTCGATTCCAACTCCTAGAAGCTTGCTTCACCCCATAAATGGATCGCTGCAGTTTACAGACTTTGTTGGCTTGATTTGGATCTTCAAAACCCTCAGGTTCTGTCATGTACACATCCTCGAGGAGATTCCCATACAGGAATGTTGTTTTGACATCCATCTGCCAAATCTCATAGTCGTAGTATGCTGCAATAGCAAGTAAGATTCTGATGGATTTGGTCATTGCGACTGGTGAAAAGGTTTCATCATAGTCAATACCATGAATCTGTCTGAATCCTTTAGCCACCAATCGGCCCTTATAGGTAATCACATTACCATCCATGTCGATATTCTTCTTTATGACCCACTTGCACCCTATGGGGGGAGTCCCTTCGGGTAGTTCCACCAAAGTCCATACTTTGTTGGTATGCATGGATTTCATCTCGGATCTCATGGCCTCAAGCTACTTTCTAGAGTCCGGCCCTTCTATGGCCTCTTCATAGGTAGTAGGCTCATCATCTATGAGCATTCGTGTCACCAGACTCAGTTACGAGAAGTTCGTACCTATCTGGTTCGTGGCGCACTCTCTAGATCTACGAAGCTCTTGTGTTACTTGAACAGGCTGCTCCACAACCTCTTGTGGATCTTGCTCATGTTCCATAGTAGGATCAATGCTTTGTGGTTCTTGAATTTCTTCAAGTTCTACAGTCCTCCCACTTGCTTCTTTAGACAAACTCTATTTCTAGAAACACGCCGGACC
Source organism: Linanthus parryae (assembly GCA_023055425.1). Lineage (NCBI taxonomy): Eukaryota > Viridiplantae > Streptophyta > Magnoliopsida > Ericales > Polemoniaceae > Linanthus > Linanthus parryae. Next base: position 23,378,164 of record JALGPY010000011.1, on the reverse strand, counting down.
TAGAAACAAACACTTTGTTTTCAGTTGGATTGTAGAAATAATATCCCTTACTTTCCTTAGGGTATCCCACAAATTGACATTTTTCCGAATTGGGCCCTAGCTTGTCTGATTGTAAACGTTTTACATAGACATCGCAGCCCCAAATCTTCATGAACGACACTGTGGGACGCCTCCCACTCCACATCTCATGTGGTGTGTTCATGACTGATTTAGATGGAACACGGTTAATGGTGAAAGCTGCACTCAATAGAGCATAGCCCCAAAATGATAATGGAAGATCAGTTTGACATATCATAGATCGAACCATATCCAATGAGTTCGATTCCTCCTCTCGGACACGCCATTCCACTATGGCTTTCCGGGTGGATTAATTTGGGATATTATCCCGCACTCTCTAAGATAGTCGTCAAACTCTTGGCTCAAGTATTCTCCTCCACGATCCGGGTGGAGTACGTTGGGATATTTTCCAAGTTGCTTCTCTACTTCATTCTTGAATTCTTTGAACTTTTTAAAGGAATCGGATTTGGTCTTCATATGGTATAAAAATCCATATCTACTGAAATCATCAGTAAATGTGATGAAGTAGACATAACCTAAGTCACCTAGAGCAGGAGCGAAGCGGAAGCGCGAACTGGAGCGGGAGCGGGAAAACGTCTAATTTCAGAAGGATTGCATTTGAGAGCGTCACGAGAGCGTCTATATATAATATTTATTTACTATAATTTTATGAAGAAAACTAATATTTACATATGATAATGTGATTTTACACATGAGAATATTTTTTATTAAAGGGGTTGTCAGTATACATTTGTCAAAAAGGTTGCTTCAATAAGGACGAATAATGTTTAAATAGCTGAATTATCAAACTGACACATAATAAGTTGAGATTAATCATCAAGTATAGTCCAAACTAATGGTAAATTGCCTTAAGAAGTAATTCGCCTACGAAAATGAGCTCTCTATTTTCTGGAGCGCCTTTAGAGAGAGGTTTGGTTTTGAAAGCGCCAGAGCGAGGTTTGGGAGCGGGAGCGATGCCCCTCCGAGAGGTTTTAGGTGACTAAGGACATAACCACCGCTGGCAGGCGTGGCAAATGGCCCACATACATCATTATGTACTAGTGCCAATTGCTCACTAGTCCTTTCACCTTTCTTCTTGAAAGGGGACTTTTTCATTTTTCTCAATAAACAAGCCTCACATGTCTCATATGATTCAAAATCATATGAGTCTAGGAATCCATCCTTATGGATTCTAGATACACGTTTCTCGTTTATATGGCCTAAACGACACTGCCATAAATAAGCAGGATTTAAATAATGTCTTTTAATCCTCTTGGTATTAAAGTTATGGACATGATTATTTAGATCAAGGATATATAATCTATTAAATAATTGCACACTACAATAGTGAATACTATCAGAATAAATGGAACAACAATTGTTCAGCTCATAGCAGGCACAAAATAGCAAGTATTTAATTCTAAATTAATCATGAAGGAAGAGACAGCTCGTACACGCCTACCCCCAATGCAGCAACCTTTTCTCCATTCCCAACGCCCAGATCTATCTCTCCTTTAGCCAATATTCTACTTCTCTTTAGATCCTGCACATTTCGACAAATGTGAGATCTACATCCGGTATCTAATACCTTAGATGAAGAGCAAGTAATTTTGACATCTATAACAAAAATACCTGATGGTGGTGGAATCACTATTCCAAGCCTTTTATCCTCCAGATATTTTGGGCAGTTCCTCCTCCAGTGTCTTGGCTGACAGCAGTAGTGACATTCACCTTTAGTCACACCTTTGGCTACGCCACAAACAAGCTTAAGGGCAGATTCCTTGGGTTTGGGAACTGCCTTGCCTTTTCCCTTGGAGGTAGAGGCAAATCTTTTGCCATTTCCTTTCTGCACCATCATTATGGGTTTGCCCTTACCCTTGTTGATGCTTTGATCAGCTGTCCTCAACATATTGAGTAAATCTGGCAGAGGTTTCACGATCTCATTCATGTTATAGTTCATGATGAATTGTCCATAACTTTCATGCAATGATTGCAATATGAGATCGGTGGCCAACTCTTGACCCACCGGAAACCCTAGGAGGCCGAGGCTCTGTAGATAGCCTATCAAACGCAACACGTACGGCCCCACGGGGTTTCCCTATGACAGATGACATTTGAACAATGCCTTGGAAACTTCATAACTTTCAACCCTAGCCTGCTCTTGGAAGAGCTGCTTCAAGTGTGCGATCATATCGACTGCATTCATGTCGTCATGTTGATTATGAGGTTCGGAGGACATGGTGCAAAGAATAAGGCAGACCGCATCATTAGTGTCATCAACACGCTTCTGATATGCCTTTAGGGCTGCAGGAGTGTTGTTTTCTGGACCATCAGGAACTTGCTCCTCCAGAGCGTACAATTTCTTTTCTTGCTTAAGAGCGATTCTCCAGTTTCTGTACCAGTCTAGAAAATTGGTCATGGAGAGTTTGTCCTTCTCAAGGACAGAGCGTAGGGAGTGAGATGAGTTCGATGAGTTGTTTGCCATTGGAATTCTACAAAAAGAAAAATACGCAAGTTTTAGTATTTGTGAACAATTAACTATATTTAATAATGGCTAGATTATAAAATACAGCTCCCACTATTTTTCTACGGATTAATAACCCTCAAATATTAATGCAGAAAATATTATTATATTTTATAGTGGGTGCCAAGATCCCTATTGCACTTCTTTTGAGCTTGCTTTGGCAATTCACCCAAAATTAGTTATTAGGTGGGAACAATTCCAATTGCATCCTTATGCAACTCTTGGTTCAATTGGGCAAATAAATCCTTATTTATCCATCTCATGGATAATCCCAATTGTTTGCCTCTAGGCTTTTAATCTTATTAAAATAACCCAGTTGCGTCCAACCTCTTACTTAGACCATTGCACATTACTTGCTTGTGTCATCGCAACACAATCATGACAAATCAAGTCGCCCTGCTTTGACATGCACGAGCTTGATAATCATGGTCATGAAGACTGTCTAAATAAAGAGAAGGCAAAAACTCAATATTTTAAATTGATGGATTTTCTTTTTCAATTTTAAATTGTTTTGTTGATCCATATCAACTGATCTACTCATTTGAGTTTGGGAAAAAACTCCAAATAAAAGATCCGGGTTGTTATTTATCTTATTATCAAATTGCATGCATCATCCATACACCAACAACAATAATAAGACAATAAAATAAACATACACAAACGAGAAATTAACGTGATATGGATATGGCCTCCTAGACTAAGATATTCCCAAGCAAATGAGAATATCTATGAACCCTGGAATAGAAAACGCATCTCCATGTGCATCCATCTCTTGGTCCATCCTTTGTAGCCTTGTGGAAGGCTACATGCTCCATGTTGTGGCTCCATTAATTCTTTGGGATTCTTTTATTCAATCTTGGCTATTTATCTTTTTTATCTAGTCTTAGCTAACATCTATACTAAATAAACTAAATCTCACGAGTTGAGAAAAAAATCGGCTCGCAGGCCGTAAACCCTAATTAATTATTACATCAAATTGATCAGCTCGCAGGCCGTAAACAAACAACAAAAATTAAACATTCACAACCAACCACATCTAAGGCCATATCCAATCACCATAAAATTGCACATAAACAGTTAAAACCTGATTTTTAACGCGCTTAGTCAATTTTAATTAATTTTGGATGTGCTAGGGTTAAAACCGTCCAATGGGGCCACTATCAATATAGTCGAACCTCCCAAAAAGGACCAACGAACGACCACGCGTGGCCGAGCCGCACGCTAGGCCGGCCCGAGCCCTTGGCCGTGCCCTCGCTTGGGCGGCAAGGCCGCGGCGGTCCCCACGGGGGGGGGGGGGGTGGGGGGTGGAGAGCGAACCTCATTACGGAGTTGTTTCCAAAACAATCCCTTGCCTTGTTGCCCAAGTTTAGTTGTTTCCATGTTTGGAAAACCCTTTTTCAAAGCATGTGCCCAAACCCTAGCTTTTAGATCCAAAATTACTCACATCCTATGAGATCAAACTCACTAATCTTCACATCCAATGTTAGATTAGATCTTGTTTTTCTTGAATCAAAAGTTAAAGTTGCATCTAATATGCTTAATTTGTCGTTTCAACACAATAATCAACAATTATAGGTGAAAAAACAACAAAACATAACACATAAACCACATTATGCTCTACGACCTGTGGCTCTGATACCACTATAGAGTTTTGGTCATGGATACGCAGCGGAATAATAATAAATTTATCCGATCAAGACCCTCCAAGGATCACAGTAAGAGAAATCATGACGATGGTAAATGATTTGTGTTATGTACCTTGTGGGTCTCCTTGATGACTTCTAACGCAAAAAGTATCACGCCGCTACTGTTGATCAACGCCTAAGATTGAGATCTAGATCTTACAAAAACCCTGTGCTAGCTAGGAAGAATGGAAGAGTATGAATAAGTCACGCAACGGAGCACCAAAAGAGAGGGGCGACCCTCTCTTTGTGGCCGACGGGTAGGGGCGGACGCAAGCGGGTTCGGCCTCCTTGTTGTCTTGCTCTCTCCTTCCTTATCTCCTGATCAATGAATGTTATGAGCATAAGTTGTAGGGAAGGAAGATAGGAGCATCCTATATATAGTCCAACAACTCCTAGTTACTACACAAATGCCCTCTCCTAATCCTACTCAAGTTCGGATTAGTCCAACTTGCATATTAGTCCTACTAAGTTAGCAGGTTGTTGCGATTTGATCCTTATAATATTAATTAATTAATTCCCAAGTCTAGTTCAATCCTATATGGCTTGTGACCCCATAGGTTCTATTTAGCTGGTGGTAACTATTTACTAATATCGAGCGGCCTCTAGCAAGACATCCATTCTAGCCAACAAATAGAAATAGTCATCATGACAAACCTTGTTCAAGTATTGTCTCATCCCTTTGTCTCAATATCTGGATTTGACACGAGACATACAAGCCACACTCGTATATCCAATCCATAGTTCCTCGATCCTGGGAATAGCCTTATTCGTGCAAATAACACCAATATCCTAAATTGATTTATTTGAGTCTGGCCAGACATTCTGTAAGCACTACCCCTCGAGTGGCCTAGGATATTTTCTCCAATTATGTGAGAGGGAAAAATTCTATCTACATCACTACGATATCTAATCTTGCTTCATATTGTGTCCAATATGCGCCTTTATGACTACCCAGTGACGGTGTTGTGTTTGACGCTACCAAAATACAATATTCCACAACTAGAAGATCTAGTGACTTCAAGTCTAAGGATGACAATACCGTTGTCATCACGAGAAGCAATTGTGACTTTACATAACTTGTATGTAGCCTTCTTGGAATTTGGTCAATCCAGTATGCTATTACTCCTAATGCATACCCATGTGTTGGATCATGATATCTCCATATCAATCCACCCCCATACTAGTTTATAGATGATTGTCCCATTAATCATTATAATGAACTAGGGATATTTAAGATAAGCAATCACAATTGTAAATCTAAGGACTTCATTATATTAAATATCCAATAAATAATACAATGAATGTTCTAGCTAATTATTGTTGATACTAAACTAGATTGCCTCTAGGGCACCTATTCCAACATGGACAACCTTGGCGAAGCCCTCTACCTGGTATGATTGAACCTTTAGCTTGTCCCCCCACTGAAAATGTAAAAGTTATTGTGCTGATGTAACTTATAACCAACTGAATCCATCTATCACTGAAGCCAATTTTTCACATAACTTCTGAGATGAATTTCCACTCCACCCAGTCATAAGCTTTTGCCATATCCAAATTTACTGCCATAAAGCCTCCTCTCCTTTTTTCCGAGGTTCTCATCGTATGAAGCAACTCATGCGCCATAAGAATGTTTTATGTCATTAACCTTCCTGGAACAAAATAACTTTGATGCTTTGATATTAGTCTATTCAAAACAATCTTAAGCTGATTAGCCAACATTTTAGTAATAATCTTGTAGATTGTAGAACAGAGACTAATGGGTCTGAGCTCGGTCGGTTTCCGGACCTGTTTGATTTTTGGAATCAAAGCAATAATAGTTTTGTTAAATCCTCTAATACTTCTATTCCCATGCAAAATATCAAGACACGCGTTGCTAACCTCGTCTCCAACGATTGCCCAATGTTTTTGATAAAAACATGCTGAGAAACCATCGATTCACGAAGATTTCCAAGGAGCCATGCTAAAAAGAGCGTCTTCAACCTCCTTTTTCGTGTACGGTTGGTCAAGTTCTGCAGCTTGGTCCACTGTGATTCTTGCTGTCATTCGGTCAAGCATGTCTCTGTCACTGTCATCATCGGGATTTCCCGAAGTGAAAATTTCGGTAAAGTAGTTTTCAAGTACTGATACTACGCAATCCTCATCAGTTTTCCAAACCCCATGCACATACTCTAGCCCCTTTAATGTGTTTCTTGATCTTATAATAGTCGCCTTCGTGTGGAAATACTTGGTATTACGATCACCCTTTTTCAGCCAAAGTGTCCGCGATCTTTGTAACCACATCTCCTTCTCTCTCGCGAGGAGCGTATTGACTTCTGTTTTGATAGCTTGCAATTCTTTCCACTTGTTCTCCGATATGGAAACCCTTCTCAAGGAACGCAAGTATGTTCCTCAAAAATTTCAATTCGACTTTCACTCGACCAAACACTTCGCGATCCCACACTTTGAGTTTATTACTCATCACCTCCAGCTTGCTTTCCAAATGTGTACTGCCCATGCAATTCCACTCGTGCTCCAGAAAAGATTTTATGTCTTCATGTCATATCCACATTGATTCAAATAAAAACCGACTCCTCCATTCTTTTGATCTCGTACACACTAATTCAATCAGTGAATGATCTGATGTTGTACTAGTTAAATGATTAACTTGAGAATTGCTAAACTTATCTAGCCAAGCTATATTAACAACGGCCCTATCAAGTCTTTCCCGAATTCTTTCACCATTCCTTGGTTTGCTAATCCACGTAAATATGTTTCCGTTGTAACCCAAATCAAACAAACCGTTATCTGATAGGGCTTGACGAAAATCATCCATTAACTGGAAGTCCACAGGAAGACCTCCCACTTTCTCCTCATAACGTGTCATGGCGTTAAAATCACCAATAACACCCCCACGGAATATTTTCGTCTCTATTAAGATAAGTGAGTAGTTTCCATGAGTTGTGTCGCTCACTACTAACTAGATCTCCGTAAAAGCAAGTGAGTTGCCAAAGAAAAACCCCTTCCAAATCTCTGATGGTACAATCAATACAATGCTGAGTAATGTAGCGAACACGAACGTCTACCTCGTATCTCCACATCAAAGCTAAACCACCACTACGCCCTACGCAATCTGCACTAAGGTCGGCATTGAACCCTAGCTTGTGTTGTACTCCTTCCATCTCACTTCCCATAAGCCTTGTCTACACGAGGAAGACAAGTTTGGATTCTTACCTATAATGAGGCTTTGCAAGCTAAGAACACTACGGAGGTTCCCAAGCCCCCGTATGTTCCAGCTCAAAACATTCATTGCGCTTAGCGTCCCTGCTTGGCAGGCCCCACCATTGATGCATTCAAGCACTTTAAGGCTCCCCCTTCCTCAGTATCACGGATTACCACTCCCACTCCACCTCCATTATGTGGTCCACTTTTGTTTGAACTCATTATTCGGTCCTGGATTTTCTCTTTTGCATTTGGCGTGACATTCAAGTCTTGTAACTTTCTTTTTTCCAACGCTTCTCTAGCTTTCTGATTCTGGTCACTTTTGGTCGTTCTTGTTTTTGGGTTTGTCACTGCCACGCCTTTTCCTCTATCACTGAATGAAGTCTTCGATCCAGCTACCTGATTTGCTAGTTGGTTCTCGTAAACCGTGTTCAGTTCTTTCTTCTCTGCGTTTTCTTCCCAGTCGTTAACTTCTTCCATATATGATCCTGAGAAGTCACTGTCTCGCTGCTCAACTGACATGTTACCGCCAGTTCCTCCCTTTGTGTAGATCGGTTCTTCTTATGGCAATGGCTCTATGTTGTCCATGTTCTCTCCATCATCCCACTTCTTCTTGTTCGCAACCTTCTTCCTCGGAGGAGGTTTGTAAAGAAGGTACGGACCATATCCAGTAATCTTATTATCATCCTTTATCTTTTAATGAACACAACGATCACTTTAATCCGAAACACATCAACACCATTCACACACTTGCGGGATTCTCTCGTATTTGTAATCAATCCACCTTTTCACTCCAAGAATGTTGACGAATCTCCCTCTACACAGGGGTTTAGTCACATCGATTCTCATTGGAACCCTAACGTAATCCCTATCAGGCCCTTAGAGAATTCGTTCATCTGTGGCAATAATCTTACCCAAATTTTAAATCGATTTCTCCGCTGCTGAAGGTTTGAGAAAATATGTTGGGCAGTTCAGGACTTGGATCCAAATATCTTCATGACTAAAATCCACTTGATCCGTTTGGACCTTTTCTTCCCATGGCTTTAGGATGAGGAGATTGTCATCAAAATTCAAAGGTTCCCAAGCTAAGACTTTGTTCATTGTTTCGCAATCAGGGAAATTAAAGATGAAAACATTCGGACTTGTTTCAATAATACTAAACTTGTCGCCTTTTGTCCATATTTTCTTGAAGATCTGTTTCATAGCCTAGGTCTGTATCACCCCTGGTATCACGAATGAACCAATCAAACTACACTCGGACTCTTTGATTGCATCTCTACAAAACTCCTCGTCAAACAAACTACACTAAGTGGAACATGCTCTATCTCCCATTGATATATAACTATGTATATTGTTAATACTCTGCGAGAAGAACTGCAAGAGTAATTATTTGAATCCTATAGTATGAATCAACCTTCATAAAAGGTTGAATCCCAACCATGACGGTGCCTCACTCTCTTATCCCAAAAATAGTGTAGGAAGTAAATTACGGGATGTGTCTCAGCCAATCAAGGTGCTAGAGCTATCAATTGATCAGTAACGTGGTTCATTAACGATTATGTTAGCTACGTCAACAACCCGAAAATTGCGAATACTATTGAGTGAGACTACCAGATTACAACAACACTTTTAGAATCCTTGTAGAGCCGCCTATTTATAGGTTACACCTATTTTCTCTTCAAGTAACCCTAATAGCACAAATATTAGGAAACAATACAAATAAAGAATACTAGTAAATTCCTAATTCTACTACTAAATTGCTAAACTAGGCCATTCCTAATATTCCCAAAACGCAGAATTTGCTTATGTGACTCAATGTATTCTAACAGGAGTATGCGCCCAAAGTCGTAGTTTTTTTCACCGCTAACGAAAGATTTTATATCATAAAGACGATTACGATGCATATGGGGCATACACCCAAAACGGAACAACATGGAAAAAACCAAACCTCCTACCAAAATACATGCCCTACCTATGTGGAACAGACAACCAAATGGGATACGATCTCAAAGGCCCCCATTAAACTACCCAAAGTGAAAAAGAATCAGCCCAGTAAGGCCCAAGAGCCTCTAACTCCCCAGCAAACTCCTAAGAAAAGCCGAAAACCAAAAATCCCGAAAACATGGTACATCCAAAACCTAAACGGAGAATGCTAAAGCGGACACGAAAAGGTCAAAAAGGACCACCAAGCCGTCGCAACAGGGAGCCATCTCTACCAGCGGCCACGGGTCAGTGCAAGGGTCGGTGCCATGTGTGTCGAGTGGGGGTCCAAAACGTCTCACCAGGGGCTGTTTTTGATGCAGCATGAAGTCGTGTCACTGGGCAGCGAGGGAACTGCTCAGGGGGCTCTCCTAGGCCGGGGTCCCTCCTAGGTGATGGGGAGGTAGGAGGGAACAGCCCCACAGTCGGGAGAAGAGGGATGGCTACATTCGGGCCAGATCTAGAAAATAGGGGAGGGGAAGGGTGAGAGTTGGAGACAGTCACCAAGACCCAAATGGGGTTGCCGAACTACGAGGGAGGGCCGGTAGAGGGGAGATGGTGAGGACGCAGCGGTGGAGGGAGGGAGGCGGCGGATCTGGAGCAAAGGCGGCATCAGCGTCTTCCTTGGTGGTGGAGGGCAAACATTGCTTCTGGCCATGGAGGCGGCGGCAACAGAGAGGAGGCAGGGTAGCTGAAGGCATGGACAGGAGTCCCATTGGGACGTCGAAGAGGAGCGCTCCTGGTTTCGATACAGGTGGAGATCCAGTGTTGGACGAATCGATTTCAGGCCAGCACGGGCTGAAGATGCCTCGATTTGCGCTGGTGGGAGCGGAGGTGGCTGAAAGGCGGAGGCAGCGTGGGTGGAGGGGGTGCGGCGGAAGCATGACAGGTGGGGGTGGCGGGCATCAGCTCCATGAAGGAGCCGCCGCCGCCTGAAAGGGGGGTGTTTAGGGTTTTCTCGGGAGAGTTTTTAGAGAGAGAGAGTTGCTTTACAATGTTGAAATCGTAGTTTTGGTTAAGAACATTGTTTGAATTATCACACTCCAGGTCGCAAGTGCACAGCCAGTGACATTCAAGCCCTTTGTGAGCCCACGGGGCAGTCGGAATCATCTTCTTTCCGATGTTGTTTATGATTTGGTAAGTCTTTAGAAATTATGTAGTTGAGCGACCTAAATCGTGTGCCGAGAAATCAAAATCCATCAAGAATGGACACTTATCCATGTTTAAACACGCGTCCTGGCTTGTATCATGGTTTCAACTTTCAACTAGGAATATAATAGTTTAGTAATGGTGAGATCAGCAGTATTAAGTTGGCGAAAGTTGTTATGAGGTCTAGCGGAGGCCAGCATTTTCAAAAGGGAGGTATCTTCGCGTGGGACATGGAAAGCCGAATGATGAAAATCTTCCTGCAGGAATCAAAATGGATATCTGCATAACATAAATTGTTAACACAGTGGGGGTAGTTTAATAGTGTTTGGCCTATGACTATTGGTTTAAAAAACAAAAGCTTCTTCTAAGCATCGCAACAATGATGAAATGAAGCAGACTCTCAGCCAGTGATAGGCAACACTGACTATCATTTTCGTCATGTGTGAGTCATTTTTGTACTCCTACTCAGTTATTGTATTATTTCTCCCCGAGAACAGTTATATTAATAAAGGCCACTCTGGGTATGCAGTTGTTGGTATGTTGTTGTGCAAGTGGGGGTGTAACTCATCCACAACTGATTGTAACCTTACAGCTCTTTTAAATTTTAGTATTTATGTTTACAGAATCGATACAAGTCGTATATTTTTGTTGGTTTAGTCATTTGACTCTCCGCATTAGATTTTTAGTTGATTTTACTAGAAATGAAATCACTATATCAATATTTCCCTGTAGCTTTGATATAACATTTATCTAAAATCCAAAACAGTGATTATCACACAACAACTTCTAGCAACAACACAGTATCCCAAAACTAGCCCAAACTGTAGCACGAACATGATACAAAACTGAATGAAGAGGAATAAGATGTGTATTCAACTTGAGTATAGCAATGTACAAGGGTCCTTTTTATAGGCTATACAAGAAGGGGGGAAAGGGCATGTTAGGACGATGTGGGACAAATACACTATTACATATATCATAACAGCCCCCCTCAAACTGAAACTGTTGTGACAAGCGGAAGTTTGGAGACCAAGTCGCGAAAACGTCCAGGTGGATGGGACTTCGTATGTATATTTTCACTTTGATCGGCCAATGTTTCATTCTTCAGGCGGACTGTACCTTCACGGATATGATGATACTTAAAGTGACAGTCAATTTCAATGTGTTTCGTCCTTGCATGAAATACATCATTGTGCGCTATCTGAATAGCACTGCGGCTATCACAACATAAAGTAGTATGGGAAGATTGTGGCGTTCCCATATCAGCAAGTAGCCATCGCAGCCGAATGATGTACTATGTGGCATCGGCCATCGCACGATATTCAGCTTCCAAGCTTGACCGAGACACAACAGTTTGTTTCCTAATACACCAAGAAATAAGAGAGTCTCCCAAGAAGAAACAGTACCCAGTAGTAGATCTTCTGTCAGTTGGGTCGCCAGCCCAATCTGCATTACAGAATCCATGTATAATGGGAGAAGACTTTGCTGAAAAATGGAGTCCATGAAACACAGTACCTTTCATGTATCGCAGAATCTGAAGAACATCAGCATAATGAGTCAAGCGAGGAGCTCCTAGAAACTGACTGACCTGATGAACCGCATAGGCTATATCCGGATGCGTCACTCTAAGATAAACCAGGCTACCTACAAGCTATCAGTATCCAGTAGGATCAGATAAATGTTCTCCCTCCCAGGAGTTCAACCTCAGGTTGGGCTCCAACGGAATATATGCGATCTTAGGATCAGCAACTCCTGCACGAGCAATAACATCTAATGCATATTTGGCCTGTGAGAGAGAATACCCACTACTGTCAGAGTTAACTTCAAGGACCAAGAAGTAGCTAAGAGGCCCCAAAACTTTCATCTCAAAATGACAATTTAGGAAATCTTTCAGTTCAGTGATACCATCATAATCATCTCCTATTATTATCATATCATCAACATAAATCAACAGGACTGTAACTCTGCAATCAGTATGACGAATGAATAAAGCTGAATCATACGGACTTGAAGAGAAACCAAGCTGGACAATTGTGGAGCAGAACTTATCAAACCAAGCCCATGGAGCTTGCTTAAGTCCATAGAGTGCGGGACGAAGACGACGTACCTGAGATCCTAAGACCTTGAGACCAGGTGGTGGCTTCTTATACTCCTCCTCAGGAAGATCACCGTTTCCAGACAACAGTTCAGCAACAACAGAATCTACGGTGGGAAGTGGTACCCTGTGGAGGAGACCGGAACGAACTGGCTCATATACATCATCAAGAGCAATAAGGAGCTGAATGAGACGCAAGCGATCTCGATATGCTATGTACAATGCACCATCTTCAGAACACTTCCACTTGGGTTCGGGCTGAGCTAGCTGATCCCGTGTCGCATGCATTTTAGCCAAGAATGCATGAATGGATTGGCCTGGTTCTTGTCACATTTTATTGATTTCCTGCATCTGCTGGTACTGATGAGACAGATCGGAAGTTGTGTATCTGGAACCTAGAAATTCCCACACTTATTGGGCTGTTTCAAAGCGACCCGATTGATTCAGTATGGCTGGAATCGATGTGTTACCAATCCAAGTAATAATATGAGCATTGGTAGCATCCCACTTTTCCTGAAGCTCTTCAAGATCGACAGCAAGCTCAGTGGCTGGAGCTTTAAGTGGCCTAGGGATTTTTCCCGAAACCATACGCCATAATTTCTTGCTCTGCAGAAAATTGGAAAGTTCACGGGAACATAGCATATAATTAGAGCCATCCAAAACAGTCAAAATCGGCTGAGCGCTTTCAGATTTATCCATGACAGTGACAAGAAGTCAAATTTGCTAAAACGGAGTGCGTAAAAAGATCCGGAGCGTCAAAAAACCCTAGGAACAAGTAAGGTCAGGGTTGAAGACGGAGCCAAAATAGTGAAAATAAATCACTAAGAAGGCTGCTGAAACGAAACGGACGCAGAAAGTGGAACGGCTGGAACGGAGAATGCCGGATGGAACGGCTGAACGGAGCAAACTTAAGCTGGATGGAGCCACACGGTTTGAGCCGTCGACTTGGATCGAGCTGCTGGAGTGGAGCCGGACACGCTGATGTAGCCGTGCGCGTGGATCGGACAGGGCGGCGGAGCAGGTGTGCTCTTTTGACAATCTGAAGATGGTCAAAACGAGCAAAACAGACGATAGAAAAATCACTTCTCAAAGCCCTTGATTTGGCTCTTATACCATGATACAAACCTGAATGAAGAGGAATAAGATGTATATTCTATTTGAGTGGAGCAATGTACAAGGGTCCTATTTATAGGCTATACAAGAAGGGAAAATAGCATGTTTGGACGATGTGGGAAAAATACACTATTACATATATCATAATAGAACAAAGGAAGAATCTTGGTTTGGCTCCTCTAGTTGGGTTTGTTTGAGGTTGTGATTATCATCAAAATTAAATAAGACAGTGAATATTATCAGTTCCTCCATGTCTAAGCTAGGGCGAATTTGCAGGGAATGCAAGTGTAGTGTTTTCTTTGCCGTACTACTTCTGATTTGGTTTTGGTTATATGCTATTGAAAGGACTATGATAAAGTCGAAATCAAAGAACTCGAGAGATCTTTGAACAAGAATTGTGTCCAAGTGATTATGAAAATGGACTAGTCTCTAGTCAATTTATGGACCGGTAGTTGGTAATGTCATTGTCATCTGCTGTGAAGTTGCTCTTATCTTTTAAACATTTCTAGATCTCACTAACCCCGATCCAACTAAACCTGAAGGTGCCTTGTAGAATTCATAGTTTTACCAAATTGGAGATTGGTAATGTAGAATTGAGCAGATGCCTGGACTTTTGGTCACTTTCGATGAGTGGCATTGTTGCTGTCACGTGATGTGAAGTTAGAGCAACTTCTGAATATTGCAAAATTTCATTATTAACCGAGAGATCTCTTTAACATGAGCCAAATGAACTCTGAAGGTGTCTTTTGAAGCTGTCAAGAGCAAGTTTTGAGTTAATGCCACCCTAAAAACTTGATCAGGGAGGGACCCTGATTGGGACTGCAATGTTCTGGGATAAATGTAATTGCAAGTGCCATATCCTTCCAATTTGATTAACAATAATCAATAATATTGATTAGTTAGTGTTGTCTTAAATTTCACCATCATCAGTAGGTGTTGTGTTGGCAGAATCTCCTCTTAATGTTAAACATAGAGGTCAATTATCTTAACATAGTATCGTCCAAGTTGATTACTCTCATTCAAAATGTGACTGTCGGAGCATTTCCAGTAGTAATAGCTAAAAGTTATTTATAATTTGATGAAAATTTGACATTTTTATTTTAGCTATTGTAACATTTTAGTAGTGCTTCAATAGTGTTAGTTAAATGATTAGCTAAATAACACGTGATACATTCTCAATATTTTTGTAAGAGAATTTTAAGGAATTCAGGATATAGCCGCTAAGAACATGGTTAAAGAAAATATAAAGTTATTGATCCGCCTCTTTAAATGTAGAGAGTTGGATAGCTATCGGCTAAAATAAACAACGGAGTAGAGAGCCTATTGTAGACAATTTTTTTCTCATCTTATTTATATTTTAAAAGTAACCGCTATATAAATGACCTATTGGAGATTGTGTTATTCCCTTCTCCTAGCTAAAAATATCTCGAGTGTTTGGATATGATAGGTTATTGGTAAATCTTTTATTAAATTCGCAATTTTTCACCAACCGGAATTTACTCCAGAATAATCCGGGAATCCCCGAAACAATCCGGAATCCCCCCAAAAAAGTCAGAAATTACCCAAAAAGGTCTTCTTCTTCTTCTTCTTCTTCTTCTTCTTCTTCTTCTTCTTCTTCTTCTTCCTCTTCTTCTTCCTGTTCTTCTTCTTCTTCTTCTTCTTCTGAAATTCCGTCAAAAGATCCAGAATTCAGGGTTCTTTCGGAATCCAAATTCCGGATTATTGGGGAATTTGGAGAGATTTGACTGAAAATTTTGATTTGACCTTTCTACCTCCCGTTTTAATCGTATAAAAAAAACAACCAATGTCTAAGCATACTCGGGATAGTGCATCATATGACCCAGGGTTTTAATAGCAGAAACTATCTTCTTCTTCTGCTCTTTAGAATGGACTCGCATCGCGAACTAACATTTGGTCTGGTAAAAGATGCCAATTGTGATCAATATAGGAACTAAAACATGGATTTCTTAAAATGTTACGGGGGTTTGTGTATGCAAGAATGCATTTGGATACTTCAATTGAACAAAGTCAATAAAATGTTATAGGGTTTGTGTATGCAAGAATGCATTTGGCGTAATAGGAATCGTATTGAAGGCTTGGAGGACCCCACGGAAACTGGACGTCAGTGTGTGTATGCAAGAGGGTTTTTGTATGTTACGGGGGTTTGTGTATGAAAGAATGCATTCGGTGTGTGTATTGAAGGCTTTGTCGTAATAGGAATCGTATTACGGGGGTTTGTGTATGCGAAAGCCAGGTTATCTCTATTATTGAAAACTATTTTGAGAATATTTTCACGTCTAGTGATCCGTTACGTAGTCAGATGGAGCCCATGCTTGTAGGGGTGGAAGAATTGGTTACGTTGGAGCAGCGGGCTATGCTTGAACAGCCATACACGGCTCTCGAGGTACGTAGGGCCCTCAGTCAGCTTGGACCGGCCAAATCCTCTGGGGTTGATGGTTTCTCGGCTGCTTTCTTTAAGAAATTCTAGAAAATTGTGGGAGCGGAGGTGGAAGAGATGTGCCTGGGTGTTCTTAACAAGAATGGTTATATATCAAAGGTGAATCACACGTTGATTGCTCTAATTCCAAAGGTGAAATAGGTCGGACGGCCAGTTTATTTGCGTCCTATTAGCCTCTGTTCGACCATGCATAAAGTTATTACTCTATCGATGGCCAATCAATTGAAGCTGATTCTAGATCCAGTGATCGCCTAGAACCATCCAGCTTTTGTTTCGGGGCGTCTAATTTCAGATAATGTTATCACTGCTTTTGAGATTTTGCTCTCCATGAAGAATAGAAAGAAGGGAAAGACGGGTTTCTTGGCCCTTAAAGCTGACATGAGCAAAGCCTACGATAGAGTGGAATGGGACTTCTTACGAGCAGTGATGGAGAGAATGGGGTTTGGATTCAGATGGATTGAGTTAGTGATGAATTGCATATCCACAGCATCGTACAGCATCATTGTCAACGGTGAGGTTTACAGACGGGTCAATCCGGGTCACGGCCTTCGCCTGGGTTGTCCCCTTTCCCCTTATTCATTCCTTTAGTTTGTGAAACTTTATCTCGTAGACTAACCCCTGCGGTGCAAGAGGGTCAGCTTTCAGGGGTGCCAGCTTCTCAAGGTGGCCCAGTTATTTCTCACTTGTTTTTTGCAGACTAAGTCTGTTGTTTGCCAAGGCGACAGCTGAGGAAATCCATGTGTTGAGGGGAATCCTTAGTGACTACGAGAGAGCGTCTGGTCAGACCCTAAACCTTCAGAATTCGCCAGTCGTGTTTTCAAACAATGTGATGGAAGGTGTCAGGCATGATCTGAGTGAGTTATGTGGAGTTCAGATAGAAAACCAACATGATAGTTATCTGGGACTCCCTACACAGGTTGGCAGGAGTCGGAATGCTTGCTTTAGTCCTGTGCTGGAGAAGGTTTTTAATAAGCTTAAAGGCCGGAAGGGATCATCTTTGTCTATCATTGGTAAGGAGGTTTTGATTAAATCAGTGGCCCAAGCCATTCTTATCTATACGATGAGTTGTTTTCTTCTTCCCACTAGAGTTTGCCACGATATTGAACGACTGATCCGCCAGTTTTGGTGGGGAGGAGATGATCAAAAGAGAAAGATCCATTGGATCGCCTGGGGAAAGTTTAAGAGATATAAATAGGAAAGAGGCATTGGCTTTCGTGACTTCCAAGATTACAATAAAGCAATGCTAGCCAAACAAACAAACTTGGAGGTTTATCCACAACCCGAGTTATTTGGTTATTCGTGTTTTTCAAGCGAAAAATTTTCGTAATTCGTCTATCATATGAGTTGAAGAAAAATTCCCAAGTCTCTTATGCTTTCAAGATCTTATTGGCGGGGAGGGATCTTATTAAAAGGTGACTTGTTTGGAAGATCAAGAACGGGAGAGACGTGAATACTTTTGGTGATAAGTGGATAATGAGGACAAATACTTATAGTTTAATCACGACTTGCCCGGCCGGACTTGAAGATTTGAGGGTTAGTGAGCCCATTAGCCCGGATAAGCTGTCTTGGGACGACCACAAGATTCGGCAGCTGTTATGGTCGGTGGATGTGGCGGCAGTGCTGTCAACACCGCTGTGTCCACCTGAAGCATTAGACTCGGCCTTCTGGGTCTTCTCGGATGATGGCGTGTATTCGGTAAGCTCGGGTTATAAAACGCAGCGCTCCTTTTCTGACCCTACCCCATCATCGTCGGGCTCCTTTACAAATGTTGTGTGGCTTAACAACATGTGGCGTTTAAAGATTCAAAAGAAAATTATAGTTCCTTGTTGGAGACTTTGGCAATTCTCGTTGCGGTTGCGAGTAAATTGGTTGAAAGATGAGTTAATGTAGCAACGTTGTGTCCCCTTTGTAAAGAAGAGACAGAAACTATCAATCACCTTTTTGCGATTGTCATCATTCGCGGAAAATCTGGAATCTTACATTGGGTGGAGCTCTTTTTCACCTCGCGACAAGGAGGAATAAAGGAATGGATTGTTGACGTTTTCGACGGGGAGTACTGTGCTTCGTGAGAAATTTGTTCTTGTAATATGGGCAATTTGGAAAAACAGAAATGAAGAAATCTTCAACCATCAAGGTAAAGATCCGGAGAGGGTGGCGAGTGACGCTCTAAACTACTTTCATTGGTGTAAGGATGTTATTTTATTGGAAAAAATGAAGAATTATCAACTCCACATGAGCTGGGTTCAAATTTCTGGTCCGCTCCACAGGTGGGATCTGCGAAAATCAATTTTCACGCAGCTTGGAGAAATTATGCGACGGCATCGGGGCTAGGTATGATCCTTCATGATGATGCGGGGGGTTTCCTAGCCGCGAGACAGGTCAGATTTCACGCCCAGAGGTTCCCTTTATTAGCCGAGTTGAGTGCTGCTCGTGAAGGTCTCAGGTTGGAAACAGAGCTGGGTCATCATCGCGTGATTTTGGAGGGAGACAGCCTTGGAGAAATTAAGCTTCTCCGGAAACACGTCGCAAGCAATGGCAATGGCAGAGGTATTCTTTCTGACATGAGTGAGTTCTAGCTGATTGTAGGCACCTTGCCTCACAGTTCCAGGAGTTGGTTTTTCAACATGTTCGTCGTGAAGGGAATTGCTTTGCTCATTTGCTTGCTTAAAAAGCAATGGAGGAAGACGATATTAGTTATTATGGTCAAACGCCGTTTTGGGCTATTGATGTACTGAACAATGATATTTTGGAACTGACTACCCAGTAATAGATTTAATTATTTCTCTCAAACAAAAACAAAGTCAATATATATATTTTTTTGAAATTCTAGTGAATGGTTGGGTAGTGTGGGTCTTGATTACATATTAGGAAGGTTCTTGAGTGATCTCCTTTCGGTCTTCTTTTAGATTTGAGGGTGGAGCAAACGAACAGTCTCTTGAAAGTCATCAGTAACATAGCGGGTGTGGCATGAAATACGTGGTTTAAGTTGGCAGGAATGACTAGTTATATTAAATAATTCAGGTGGTGGAATCATTAGAATTAGGCCAATTTTGTAGGGTTGTTAGGTTTCGAGGTGGAAATAAATCACTATTATCTTCTTCCCAAAACGCATCCGGTGAGACACAAAAAGTTGAATTGTGAAGCTTCCTGCAGGAATTGGCGTATCTACATGAACAGACCATGTTCCATGTTCTGCAAGTCTTGAGCATATTCGGTTTATTCAGTGAACAGAAAATTTTGGGGTGGATGGATAATTTAATGATATTTGGTGCATAATAGTCATATGACTCGGGTTTTTTTTAATAACAGGAAGCATCTTCTTCTTCTTAAGGTATTGAGAAACCAGAGAAAAGGAAAACAAAGCTTGAATTGAGGAAGAATATAATACCCAAACAATACACAGTAGCAAGTCTTAATCCTCACAGACGAGCGAAAATATCAAAAGAAACGGGTTCAACTAGGAAGTAATAGCAAATGAATAACTACTCGGTTGTGGGCCATCCAGTAGGATGTTGCCACGCCATCCTACCAGCGGCACGAGGACCAGTTAGAAAAAAGAGACTATAACTAACCAAGGAAAGGAATAAACGTCATCGTTCCACTAAAGCTTTTGAAAGGGAAATAGGCGTTGCAATTGGACGATAGATGCTCCTCCTTGATGACCAATCCAACGGTTGTTGAAGCAAGAAGAGTTACAATTCATTTGGTCATCCTCTTATTAAATGAACAGTAGCCTGCAAGATGAAAACCCATATGTTGATGCATCAATCTTCAAGGCATGGCTGCAAGACTTCAATATCCCCCCTAAAGTTGGAAAGTGGATCAACTTCACTCCCAACTTGGACTAGAGAAACCCAAAAACTGCAGGGTCAAGAGGCTTAGTAAGGATGTCAGCCATTTGATGACCAATGGGCACATACCTTAAGAGGACGACCTTTACCTGAAGTAAATCCCTTATGAGGTGACAATCAATGTCAATGTGCTTGGTTTAGTCATGGAAAGCAGGATTTCCCGCAAGTTGGAGAGCTGATTTGCTGTCACAAAACACAATAGGAGGATTGGAAAGAGATATCCTGAAATCTGAGAGAAGATACAAGAACCGCTGAACTTCACAGGAGATTACAGCTAAACTCCTATATTTTGATTCCGTAGAGCTTATTGAGAATAAATTTTGCTTCTTAGACCTCCAGGATACAAGAGATTATCCAATGTACATTAAGTAACCTGAGGTAGATTTTCTTGTATCTAAATAGCCAACCCAATCTGAATCTGAATATCCCACAAGACTAAGAGGATAGAATTGACAGAGAAGAAGATACCCTGAGCTTGAGCATTGCTAAGATATCTTAAGACATGATGAGCAGCTTTGAGGTGAACAGTAGTAGGTTTTGAAACAAAGTAGGATAGCTTGTGAATAGCAAAGAACATGTCTAGCCTAGAGTTACACAAATATAAGAGCTTCCAACTAACCTTCTATACTTGATGACATCTGGTGTAGACAAAATATCCCCAGCAGTAGCTGAAAGCTTGACAGTTGGATCCATAGGCACAGAAGCAGGTTTACAAGTAGAGTAACCATTCTCTTGTAACATATCTAAGAAAAACTTCCTCCGATATAGTGAGATGCCAAAATCATCCCTGCCTATCTCAAAGCCAAGAATATACCTCAGAGAACCTAAATATTTGAGTGGAAACTTGTCATTCAAGAGCTTATTTAGGCATTTCAACTGAACCAAATCAGTCCCACCTAGGATTATATGATCAACATAGATCAGAAGGCAGATAAAAGAGGCACTGGAGTGTTTAACAAAGTATGATCTATCTTACACTGTGTAAAGACAAGTTGTAAGAGTGTGGTAGAAAATTTGGTGTACCACTGTATGGAAGCATGTTTGAGGCCATAAAAAGACTTATTTAGATGAAAACCAAGCTTAGCATGAGAAGAAAATGAAGAGTTAGCCGCAACTAAGACATCAAACCCCGGAGGTAAAGTCATGTAAACTTCTTAATCAAGCTCCCCATGAAGAAAAGCATTGTTGACCTCTAGCTGAAGTAAATGCCACTCATTAACAGCCAATAAGAACTTCAAGGTAGGAAGCTTAGCCACCGGAGAGAATGTTTCATTGTAGGCAATCCCTTCTGTTTGAGTGTACCATTTAGCTACTAATCTGGCATTATATCTTTCAATATCTCCATTAGACTTAAATTTAACCTTATAAAACCCACCTACAACTAACTTCATCATGTCTTGGGAGCAAATTAGTGACTATCCGTGTATGGTTAGACTCAATAGCATTGAGCTCAGCTGTCATGGCTTGTACCCAACAAGGATGTTCACAGGCCTCTTGATAGGTCTGTGGTTCTGTTACAACACTTAATGGTGGCCAGACATTGAGAATAGATAGAAGTGGGATTAGGAGAAGCATAAAGAACCACTGGTGCAATGCAGGCTGAGACTAGCCTTGGTTTGTCCACAACATAAGCTCTCAAAAAACCAGGAACCCTGACTTCTATAGAACTTATTTTGGATTGTGCTGGATGAGAAGAGAGGATTATAGAGGAAATATCAGGAACCTCTGTAGAGAGCAAATAAAAATTACTTTTATAATCTTGTCCATAATTGAGACTGGTCTCTTGAAATACATGAGCAGGAAGCACTAAATCATCACTGAGAAGAGATAAAAATAGATGAAGCAAAAGGATAGGTAGTCTCATGAAACTTCACATTTCTGGACATCTCAGACTTATATTCCTTCAAGTTATATAGCTTATAGCCCTTCATGCCAAAAAAATATCCAAGAAACACAAAGGGTATATCTCTAGGTTCAAATTTGGTTATGCCCTACAATAGTGTGGAGCTAGATCACAGACAACCAAACACCCTGAGACTAGCATAATATGGTAATTCTCCATAGAGACACTCATAAGGATACTTAGTCTTAATAACTTGATTAGGAGTTTTATTGATGAGAAAAGCATCAGTCAAAATGCTATCTCCCCAAAATTTGAAGGCAAAGAATAATGAAACTTAAGAGCCCTAGCAACCTTGATCAAATGTCGATTCTTTCTTTCAACAACTGAATTATGCTCATGAGCTTCCACACAACTGAGTTGATGAATGGTTGATGCCATTCTCAACCATAAAATTGACAAGAGATCATTCTTTGGCATTGTCACTTCTAATTTTCTTGAT
Organism: Linanthus parryae; assembly: GCA_023055425.1. Classification (NCBI taxonomy): domain Eukaryota; kingdom Viridiplantae; phylum Streptophyta; class Magnoliopsida; order Ericales; family Polemoniaceae; genus Linanthus; species Linanthus parryae. The sequence continues at coordinate 23,355,712 of JALGPY010000011.1, read as the reverse complement.
CTTGGCTGCAAATTGTGTCTCAACAAGAGTGTAGAATTGAGGAATCAAAAATTGAGCTTCTGACTTGTGAACCATCTGTTGGAATAGGTTCCCTAGAGGCAATCTATAATTTTTAGTATGAACATTGTTTAGCTAGAATATTCATTTATTTTTATGGATATATTTAATATAATGAAGTCCTTAGATAACAATGTGTGTTGTTTATTTTAAATATCCTAAGTCCACTATAAAGATTAACGGGACGATAAACTATAGACTAGTATGTGGGTAGATTGATATGGGGATATCAAGTCCAACCCATGGGTATGCATTAGGAGTAATGGCATACTGGATTGACCCACAACGAGAAGGCTACACTAGATCATGTCAACCTCACAAGTGCTTCTCGTAGTGCTAATGGTATTGTAATCCTTAGACTTGAAGTCACTAGATACTCTAGTTTTGAATATCATGCGTTGATATTATCAAATGTTGCGCCTTAACCGGGTAACTATAAAGATAGCTATGGGGCATGATAGGAAGCAAGCTCAGATATGTTAGTGATGTAAAGAGGATTTGTCCCTCCCACATAATGGGAGTAAATATCCATGGGCCTCTCGAGGGATGGTGCTTGTAGAATGTCTGCCAGACTCAGATTAATCAATATGGAGATATTGATGTTATCTGTTTAGATAAGCGTATTCCCAGGATCGAGAAACTATAGATTGGATATACGAGTGTGATGATTATGTCTTGTGTCCAATCCGGATATGGAGACAAAGGGATGATACGATACGGTAACATTGGGCACAAGGTTTGTGGGATCACTGACTATTTCTATTAGTTGGGTGGCATGGATGTGTTGCTAGACACCGCTCCATGTTAGTCATGATTTACTACCAACTAATTAGAAACCTGGGGTCACAGACCATATGGATTAAACTCGATATGGGAATTAATTAATTGACTAATTAATCAAGAGGATCTAAACGAAGCCACAAGCAAAGTTAGTAGGACTAATTTTCAAGGTGGACTAATCTGTGTATGGACAGGATTAGTAATGGGGTAATTATGTAGTTTGAAGGGGCAATACAGTAGGTAAAAATACCGGATCAATAGAAGGGGGGTTGAATAGAGTATGGCAACTTTTGCCAAAGATGTGGTTTCAAAGCAATTTGAAGAGAACAGACTGTAATTCATGGCCTTGAAATGAGTTTCAAGCCTTTGGAACCAAAACAGTTAAGAAATAAGTTGCTGATCTTTTTCAAGGCCTTGAAATAAGGTTCAATTCCTTGAAACAGAAACCTGCTTTCAGCAGTTAATAATACAAGTATAAGAACTGAAATGTAAATGCAAGAGACACAAGAATTATAGATTTTAGTCCACTTGGACCTACATCTCTACCGCAGGGACTTAATCCCTGCAAGATTTTCAATTAAATTCTTATTGATCAAAATCTAAGCCCTAGATCTCAATCACAGGGATATTCCTTACTATGTTAAAGCTTTAGGTTCTCACTAACCCATCTAGTACATGCTCTAGCTAACAGATTCAATAAGAATTCTTTGTTGTTCACTTGAACAACTCACCAGAAAAACAATCAAGAATTATTATCAGGATGATATACAAATAGAGTTCAGAAAGAAGAACACTGAGACAAAGTCTGGCTGTGAGTATGCAATGCTCTTGGATTGAGAGGAATGAATCTGCTTCATTGTTGCTTGTCGATCCTTGAATGTGTTTGAGTATCTCCCTACGATTATATTTGAAATTATTTAGTCATTCACACTCTTTTGGAGCCAGTTTGAATTGGAGATCTACATGATTTCTGGAAACAAACTTCACTAAAAATCAGCAATGTATCTTGACCCTTCTAACAGCTCATCCAACGGCTAGTTGCTTAATATCTTCAAAGATACAGATTTGATCTTTTTTTTAAGAGGGTTAGGAGGCTCCAGGCATGAATGCTCAGTCACACAATCAATTTGACAAGTTTATTTCCATACCTGCAATCAAACAGATTAGGAAATAATCCTACAAAATAGGCAACTGCATTAATCTTCATAAACAAGTCAATTAGTGGAATTAACAGTTAATCTAAATGATATGTTGTTTTTTCTTTCATCATAAAATAATGCATAAATAAATATTAAGAGATTGAGAAAGGATCGGCAAAAAAAAGCTCCCCCTAAGTTCATGATTATTGTAGATAGTGCATTACGTGCACATTGGTCATCGCCCACGTGTCCATCACATGTAAGCTCATATAATACTCCAATATCACTTAATACTTATCCATCAGGGGGCTGTGAGACAGGGTCAACCTCGCATACTAACCGCACAGGAGTTGAAGGGCTTAAGTGGCTTGGAGGCTAGAGTAAGGCACGTCGCACGTGAGCAGCGGTTACGCTCGCGTGTGACCCTTGTCAGTTAAACTGAGAGACAAGTTGATCACGTGTATGTATACGGCCGATCGTGCAACATGCCCTATATATGCGGTCGATCATGCAACGTGCGAAGCAGTTATATAACCATAGCGTGTGTTTATATAACTTCTCGTAACTGCTACTCTAAGACCCTATATATAGGAGTATTGCCTTATATCTTCGTTTCGGCTCTCTAGTATTCATTACACACTGTCTCTCTCTCAGATCATTGGCATAGGCTTAATCTTACCCTTGCACGCTTAGTCTCTTACTCTTTGTGTATTTGTACTTTGTGTGTTCTTGTCTATTGCAGGTGTACATCCGGATCCATCCAAGAGGATTCCTTGTCCACATTGGTGAACCCGACGTGAACACAACCTTCAAAGATCTAGATCAACAAACTCTGCAACCGTGTCTTACGACGGCGAACAGAGTGAGGGTAGCCGGTCTCCCTCAAGGGAAGGAGTCCCAAGAGGGGAGGATCCACTCAACGCCAACACCAACATCCAAGCGCATACACTTTCAGGGGATGCTCAAACCCTAAAAAGGTTACTTGCAACCATTCAAAGCCAAGCAAGGGCTATGCAAGCCCAGTCTGCACAGATATCTCAAATCATGGCGGTTCTAGGAAATCTCGGTCAAAATTCCTCAGAAGGGAGTTCAGTCCCTCCAGGATCAACAGTGGAGCCCATGTCACATTACTCCACACCATCACAACCACCACCTTTGGCCCAACCACCGCTCCCTTTTGGACCTGCTCCCCAACCACCTCTCCTTTTTGGACATACTCCTCAACCACCCAGATTTCCATCACCACCCCCACTCGCGCCAGGATTTCAACCAGAGCGTGCATCTGTTGGAAATCCATCCGTTTGTCCTTCATCATACCCGATGACACTACCATATGCGAATAGAGTTCAAACCAGTTGCGCACCCCCTTTCTTGGGTCTCATTCGCCACCTGATGTGTATTCGCACTGGATGAGGCATTCTGCCGATGAGCAGAAATATTCATATTTCCTTGATTAACATTGTTTGCTTCCATTGGTAATTGATCACTCTCACTCAAAGCTCTTTCTTTTTCGTCAGTATTTGAGTTTTGGTGAACAGAAATTTGTCTCGTTCGGTCAAGACTCTGCTCTTCTCTTTCATCATCTGCAACATGTTCGGTGTTTTGCTCAGTCTCTTGTAAATCTGCGAGATTTGTTTGCTCAAAGTGTTGTCCTGATTCATTACCGTCCGCAATTTGATCTTGTACAAGACTTTGCTCTGTTTCTTGCTCATGGATATGATCCATTGCTTGATTTAAGTTTAGCTCTGACTGTACTAAAGCTTCATTTGTTCAAACATGTGGTTCGGACATCACTACGCCTTCATTAGAAGGCTCGTAATGACTTCAGAAGTTTTTCCAGCAGCATTTGGATCTTCGTTTCATTTTGGAACAAGATGATCTATGTAAAGAGTAGAGCCAAATGAATCGTGTTAACATCAAATCAACTGGTCATCTAGTACATGATGTTTATTCTTCTTAACTTTATCACACCTGAGTCAGCGGGATTAAGAACTTGAATACTGCTTGAACTACCTGCCAAATTACTTTGGATATGAGCTCGGATGGCACCCATATTTGGTTGAATTTAATTGCCTGTCACATGCGACAATATGAACATAAATGGAATGTTTTGAATATTGTTGATAGTACAAGGACAGTTATGCCTCTCCACATTCATATGGGATCACATCATCACACTCAGTTGAAGATATATATGTGAAGTGTTGAAGATTATCGTAAATTCCTTTAAAAGATGCATGACATGTTTGTATGCGAAGTGTTACTATAATATTATATATATGACAATTCAGATGTTCATGATTTCTATTTTCATTGTTTACATGAGGGTTTGATAGGAGCTATAATCATATGGGATCACATCATGATAGGAGCTATAATATTCTATATATGACAATTCAGATGCTCATATGGGATCACATCATCACACTCATGTTTGTATGCGAACATAAATGACATGATTTATTTTAGGAGCCATAATCATATAGCATTTAACATATTTTAATAAGTATTTGGAGAGTGATTTGAGCCCCATGTTAGATAATATGAGTCGTTTTATCACTTGTCGCTCACCATGTGCTATATTGTTAGTCCGGGCGTTTTCTATGCATATTTCATTGTTATTTTTCAAATATAATTGCTTCGTATGTTTGTTTATGTTTTCTTGGCAGGAACGGATGCTAATCGGTTGATAGGAGGCATTGAACGAACTTCGGAAACAACGGGAGCTCAAGTGGAGTCAAGAGAAGCCGAATTGGAGGAGCTTGGATGACCAGTCTGCACTAATTTGATCATATCCGGAGTTCTACAACTAATTTGGGAGTGAGACCTGTGCCAAATGAAAGTAGACTCAAATAGCTTTCCAACGATAGTTCACGGAACTTAATCTAAGTTCGGACAAAGAAGATATAAGTCAGGAGCAGGTTTCAGGGGGCTATTGTGCAATTACTGAAGACTTGTGACGGGTTTTGATTGAAGGACGACCTAGGGGGCGAAAAGACAGTCATTCAAGCATAGAGAGAGCCAATAACAAGGAGTAGAGCAAGGAGACTTCAGTGGGAAACATCGTCAAGCAAGGAGAAGAGCCAGGATCGCAAGAACATCACGATTTCTAGTGTTTGATCTATTTTCTCTCTATTTTCTTATAAGAACTATTCAGAAAATATGTTGACTTGTTCTATGAGTAGCTCAACTCATACTTATGCATCTATGGAGATCATATGGTTTATGTTTTGATGATATTTTCCGGATTTTGGATGAACTTTCATGCTAGGGTTATGATTCAATGAAGACTGTTTTGGTTTCCATCATGTTGAGTTCTTTCATTGACAAGCTAGGACTAAAATGTATGATGTTGATTATCTATTTCTCCATTCAATCATGACCTAACATTAATGATGATCTTGGTAGCCTAGATATCTTGTTTATTGTGCTTAATCCTTAGTGATGTAAGAGTCATGACCCGAAATTGCTAATTAACTAGTGAGTGTGTGAGAACAACTCTACCCTATTTGGGATGAGTAATTAATATCATTCTTAATCAATTAGACTGAAAGGTTAGTTGAGTAGTAATGGCTAGAAGAGGGTAGATTCGGTAAGAAATAGTGAGGTGCATGTGTGGTGATGGTCTGAGAGGACATTATTCCGTGCACGATCGTTAGCCTACTAGAACGTATTGGTAGTTGGTATTCACCTGAGAGGGACAGAACGGTATCGGTGTGTAGAACGACAAGAGAACTAGAGGTGATTGTCAGTGCCATTACCCAGCATAGGTTACTAAGAGTTTTCGTGTTAGAGCATGAAATCCGGAATTGTCAATGCTACCCTAGGTGATCTATAGATTGCCTAGTCTCATCTCCATTGATTTATCTTAAATCATTTCTTTTGCGTTAGTTTTACTTATTTATCTATTCACTTGATTGAGGGTGACAACACTCCATTCACAACCATTTTTACCGGTTACGTGGGTAAATTGAATTTAATTGTGAAATCTAGAGAAAAGTAAACATCCTTCCCTTGGGTTCGATAACTCGAAGTCTAAAATACACCATTATATTACTTGGTCGTACACTTGCGTCTAACGCGTTAGTAGATACGCGTCAAGTTTTTGGCGCCGTTGCCGGGGAAGGCATTGGTTACTATTCTAGTTTAGCGATTAGTTTAATGTACCTTTTCTTTTTGTTTATTATTCCTGTGTTTTTCTTATTTGTTTTCTGAATTTTATTTCAGGTTCTCAGTGTATGCTCCAGATCTCTAGAGACCTTGTGCCCCCATTTGAAAACCCAGAACAGCTATTCAGAACTCCGAGAAGAGGTCCAAGACAGATCGCAATGGGTGAGTAATTGACTAACGCTTAACTGAATCAGAATGACTGAACTTCATGAGAAACTTGATGAGCAGCAGAACTAGATGCCCTACAACAAATCGGTTCAAGATTTGGTTGAAAAGTTTCATTCAACTCAGAGAGGACACAAGCCAGCTATAGTGGTGCCAGACATACAGGCGGACCACTTTGATTTGAAGCCAACCACCATCATGACAGTGCAGAATCAGTTTCAGTACTATGGGAATAGGGATGAAGACCCAAATGACTTCATTGGGAAGTTTGAGGCCTACATCAAGACGGTGAAGTATAATAATGTGACCCCAAAGACATTGAAGCTGATTTTGTTTTCGTATTGTCTGAAGGGAGCGGCAGAGAAATGTCTAGAGTCCAGGGAGCCAGAATCGATCACCACATGGGAGCAATGTGTTGACGAGTTCATGAACAAGTTTTACCCCGCGCAGCGTGTCATTGGCTTACAGGCAGAGATTCTTGGTTTTCAGCAGTATGCTGATGAGACATTTGTAGAAGCATGGGACCGTTTCATGAGGACGATACGCAACTGTCCGAATCATAACTTTGGGGACTACAAGATCCTCCAAGTCTTCTATCAAGGCTTGGAACGTCCCAACCAGGACCTATTGAACAGGGAAGCAGGTGGTAACTTCTTGTACAGGGTTGACAAGGATGGAGCATATGCTTTGATGAAGCAAATTGAAAAACAGGATGCTCAATTCTATGACTCTAGGAGGTTGTCCAAGTTACCCCAGCCAAAGAACGATGAGTGGAAAGATGGGATAACGAAGATGGTGTCTGATATGGCAAAGCATGTGTACCAAGATAAGAAGACAGTGTCTGCAGTAGAGGAGCAGGATTTTGATGCAGCTTTGACTCAAGCTGCTAATGAGGATGTCAGCTATGTGGGGGCACAGGTACAGCGCAACTGGAATCAAGGGAACTACAGGCCAGGGACCAGAGTTCATCCAGGATTCAGGCATGGAGATCAAGCTGGAACTTCATATGCACCCGGATTTCAGCACAGACCAGGTGTGCCAGCTGCTCAAGCGCCACCACCATTAGCTGCGGGCCAGAATGCTGAGATGACAGATCTCAAGAACATGATGTATCAGATGGGCAAGAATGTGAATACCTTCACTTCTCAAGTGGAGACATTAAAAGCTTATTTTCACATCACAAAGACCTCACTTCGTCACTTGGAGGTACAGGTAGGACAGATCGCCACTCAACTCTCCTCTAAAGCACCAGGATCCTTGCCGTCAGATACTAAGAATGTAAGCCAGGTGAACGCCATCACCACTCATAGTGGGATAGTTCTTGATGATCCCCATATCCGAGCCACGCCAGAGCTAAAGCCTCGAAGGCTAGGGAGCATGAGGTCTTTGACAAGACCCCTGTCATAATCCCCCAATAAAAGGGCGTGACTCCACATGTTGATGATGAGGTAACACCACCACCACCTTCTATGTCTAAGAATCTTCCATATCCTCTTAAGGCAAGAAAGAAGAAAGATGACTCTGAGGAGTACAAGAGGTTCCCATCCATTTTCTCGAAATTTCATATCAACGTTCCATTGATTGAGGCAGTCAAGATGATGCCTAAATATGCCCAAGTACATGAAGAATGCAATTTCAAGAAATCGGGCGGTGCCAGACTTTCAGACAGTTGATTTGACTAAGCAAGTGAGCTCATGTGTGATGCATGGTTTGCCTCAGAAATAGAAGGATCCGGGAAGCTTTGTGACAGAAGCTAACTTGGGAGGAGCTTAAATAGGTCAGGCCCTATTTGATTTGGGGGCTAGTGTCAACCTAATTCCACTTTTAGTATTTCAGAAGCTGGGAGTAGAATCTCGTTCCACATGGATCAACCTTCAGTTTGCTGACAAGTCTTGCAAGAGAGCATATGGTGTGGTGGAAGATGTGTTGGTAAAGGTAGGGAATTCTATAATCCCTGCAGATTTTTTTATTCTTGAGATGCCTGTGGGAGATGTTCCGATTATCCTGGGTAGGCCCTTTCCGGCTACCGGTTGGACTCTCATCGATGTTGAGAATGGAGAATTAATCATGAGGATCAATGATGCGTGGGAGAACTTCCGGGTTTCTAAGGCGACTCCACAGCAGTCCCAAGAGAAGACACAGATGCTAGTGGTCGTGAAATCAGTACACAAGAGTACTGAGGTGGTTCATGTTGAGCCACCAGATTCAAAAGCTAAATTCCATCGAGTTGTGTTAAGGATCCAGCAGAGGAAGCTGGAAGAGAGGGCACGGGGTGCCAAGCCACCTTTGTAGGGGCTATGAGGTAACTGGGTCGGGCCGTCGACCTTAAATTACAAGCGCTGATTAGGCGGCAACCCAATGTAGTTAGTAGTTAGTCGTTTTTGCTTTTTGTATTTTATTTTTATAGTCATACTTGATTTTTAAGGGGCGAGAGAGAGCGGTTTAATATTTTACATGAGCGTGCTGGACACAGGTACCAAAGAACCCTGCGGATTACCTTCTTGATGCATGTGCACGATTATGCACGCAAAACGAGGAACAACGAGCTAACTGGAAGAATTGTTCTTGATAAAGGAGCTAATCGAGGTCGAGGAGTAGCCAATTAGTCGTGAGGAACATGGTAGCGAGTTGTAGTATCGGGTTTGCACGCATCGGAATCCGGAGTGGGGAGGGAGTTCAAGAGCTTTTGGAGGTGAGATTCTTGCACAAGGAGAGAGAGAGAAGAAATGTAAAATTCCCTGGATTTGGGATTTTTTAGTAAAAACTGGTCAAATATGGAGTCCATCGGTGCAAGAATCGTGCGAAACGGATATCGGATGAAGAAACTAGAGCAAAAACAAAGTGGGCAAACTCCAGTGATTTCGGAACCCATTTCGGGCCGAAACGGGGGCCTAAATCACCCTATTTCGAGCCGAAATGAAACGGCCGAACTGTTTTAAAAATTCCCAGTGATTTCGGCATCCATTTTGGCCGAAATGGAGGCTGAAATCCATTGATTTCGGCAACAATTTCGGGCCGAAATGGTCCGGGCTGCTCACTTATGGGGGGTATTTTTGACCTTTTGGGGGGGTTTATTTAATCCAAAAACCAAATTTTTGACGCTCCCAAGCCTATTTTCGGATCAAACTCTCCCATCTTCATCTTCTTCCTCTCAAACACTCAAGAACACCAACACACCCAAAACCTAAAACTCCACCAAATTGAAAAAAATTGTTGGGTTTCGCTCCTTGCAAACCCAAAAACAACATTAACTCTTGATTTTTTGCGAGATAGGGAACGGTTTGAGTGTGGGGGAATTCAAAGAGGAAGAGCGCCAAGAACACAAATTTTCTGATTCAATGCTTTGGAGGGGGATTCGGCCTTAGCTCAAGAAGGAACTTTCGACGGGGACACCGAGGAGCACAAGGAGGTAGTCTTGCTTCACCTTGCTCAAGTTTTCGAAAAAATTGGTCAAAAAATCGGTCCATTCTTGACCATTTTTTGCAAAATCGGTCCCGTAAGAATGGTACTCCGAGACCGTAGGTACGGAAATCTCTCTCGCTTTAATTTCTTACTAAAGCACTCTTAGGGCTTAATTTCTTGAAAAATTTGACTTGCTCATACTTGTATTGTTGGATAATTGCGTAGTTCACTTTAGACCTCACGTGCACTCATCTTTTACTTCTATATCATCACGTCTACATCAGGAAGTGCTAAGAGGAGACAAGGTATAGTGGTTGATGATCACCCCATCTTTAATCCTGAGGAGGATGTAGTTATGAGTGAGGAGGAGAATGTGGATGAGGGAGACGGTTCTAGAAACCGCCGCCAGGTGCCTCCGTCTCCAATTTGTTATCAGTTGAACCAGGATATGCCTCCACTTCCACAAATTGGGTTGAGGGGTAAGGCTGCAAAGGATGTTGACCTCGACGTTATCTGCAGTACCAAATTCTACAGCTTCAGGTTCGTTAGTGCGAATGCCCATAAGGCGTATTGCACTGACGCATTCTTTAAGAGGGTAGGGACTCCTGAAAAACCCTCCCCGCCAAGCGATAAAATGCCAAAACATCTTAAGGATCTCTTCAAGAATGAGAGGATAGATAGGTGGTTTAAAATTTGTAAGAAGTCTAGCTCCGCTCTTGCAAGAGAAATTCTTGTAAATGCTCGTTTTTATGATGAGGGAGAGGGAGATGATCAGAAGCAAGTGTACTGTCGGCGCGCCTACATAGTCATCACGCCCGAGACTATAGCGGCCGCCATGCACTTCAAGCCTCTGAAGGATGAGATTTGCGCCTACCATGAGACCATTAGGAGGTTGGATGTCGTTGAGGTAGTGAGTGCCTTTTGTTTTGAGGGGGTTCCTGGAGCGGGTGGAATGAGAGACCCACTTTACCTGAGTGGAACCTTTGTAGGAAACTCGTGCTTCCACGTGCGAGGTGGTTGTGCGAGCTTCTTGAGAATTGGGTTTATGGCGTCACCGCTCAACCCACGTACTCCTTCCAGCATTTCACCATGGCTTACTATTTGTGGATGGGTAAGCGTATCAATTTCCCATACTTCATTTATCGTTTTCTTATGGAGAGGACTGAGCGCTATAAACGTAGATCTCCCAGGCACACTTGCTAGCTCCTAAATCTAGCACAAGATTCTAAATCTAATTTGAGTGGTCTAGAGTATGACAATAACTCTAAGGACAAGAAGAAGAAGAATGTAGCGCGCACTTGGGAGAGAATACCTGACCCCCTCAAAGGCCAAATACATGTTGAACCCCCACAACCTAACAGAGACCAAGCGAGTAGCTCGAGCTCCAACATGGAGCAACAGCTCAACATACATATGATGGAGTCTCATAAACTCCAAGCTAATAAGGATAGAGCTAGGGAGAGGAGACATTTTGAGCACATCCAGAGTAGTCAGCGCCAGCTGGGCCGTAGTATGGAGTCACTTAGCTTTGACTGCGCCCAGCACAGTGGGTGGATTCAGGACTTGGTCGTGGCGGCCAATGTCCAGTTTCAGCACCCACATACCTATGATGGATTGTTCCATTACCATTTTGATGTATACCCCGAGTCGAGTTCAGATGTCTGAGCTGAGGACGAAGGGATGACTCATTCCGACTAGATCCACCGTCCCTAAGCTTGAGCAGTCGAGTCCTCTTGATTTCACCTTATATTTCGTTGAGGAAAACGAAGCGCTTAAGTGTGGGGTAGTTTTTAGCTATCTGCTAATTAGCCATTGCATAGCCTTGTTACATGTAGTTTAGTGAGTCGAGTTTGCAGGTAGGTGTCAGTCGGTTAGATATGTATTTTCATGTGCACGTTTACTTTATGCATTGTATATATTTGTTGCACTTTTATTTATTGAGTCCACCTACCTTATTTTGTTGGTTAGTCGAGTTGGCCAGTTACATATAGTGTTGGAAAAAAATTAAAAACAAAAACAAGAAAAAATCCTAAAAATTGAAAATTTTTGAGAAAGGTCAATTGAAGAGAGTAAGCGTGGAGAGGACTTAATGATAGTATTCCCTAGGTATTATGAAACTCTGAGGTGAGGTAGACGCGAGAATCTAGAGTAGTAAGGCTATAGGGCCAATGCACTCGAGAATTGTGAGTAGTTGTCTCTCAGACTTAGTTATCCTAATAGAGCTACACCACCGTCACTTAGGTAGTCGTCAACCCTCCTCGTAGTGGCAACGAAACAGCTGTGCGAGTGATTTTTATGGGGACCTCATGTCCCGTCTCCATTGCCTATGTCCACTAGTTACCCCAATTTGATCCATCTACCCCTTTTATTCACAGCCTCAAGCCTAGGAAGCCATTCCTTGTGACTGTCATCACTAGTTAGAATGGTCCATTCTTATGCGTCATGATAGAGGGAGTTGAGTTAGAGAGGTTCGTTGAGGGTGAGCTGATATTATACATCTTGAGTGGATACTCTTACATGTCATCTTTTGAGGGGATGTGAGGGTGAGTTAGAGACGGCATCACACTTTAGTGTGGCGGTGAGTCGTGTCCATACACCACGGCCACAGGTGGAGTGTCGTAGTGCGTGGCATTCTTTCCGCACGATATGGGGTGGGTTGGTTGATCTTATAGGAGGAGGTGCTTGTGCCTCATTTATAATCTCTATATCTTAGGTGATGAGGAGGATTGGTTGGAATTAGCACTTGTTACATTGACTACCGGGTTCGTGATATGTTTTACATAGAGTGTGGGGGTGTCGACATAGATTCAATTACATCATTTATTTGACATATTCCACCCCCATGTTATCTATTGTGATATTTGATCTCCTTGGATATTTTTATCATCATTGGTGGCTTCATGTGCTTATTGTTGAAATTGAAAAAAAATAGAGAAAAACAGAAATCAAAAGTGAAATGGAATAGGGAGCCGGAAATCAAACTTCATGAAGACCGAGGATATGAGCTATTAGTTTTGATAAATTCTTCACATTTGTGTCCACGAGAACGGCATTGCACCAAGATTGAGGGAATGAGGGTCGGAGTAGCTAGTTCAGTGGGGTTCCTTGGATTTTGGTAAGGGAGTGTGAGAATGGGTTTTTATGAGATATATAATGACGTCTAGGACTACGTTTCTAGATATCTTATCCTACATGTCCTAAGCCATCAACAATTGAAACCCATGGATAAATATCTCGGATGGTATGTTCTAGGGATACGTTTGATGAGTGTGCAAAAGCAACCTATTTTGTGTTCGTGCCCGTTCTGTCTGACGAAACTAGCCGCAAGTTCTACCGATCACCGAAGTTATAGAATCTTCAAGGGGGTGTGAGAGCCTTTTGACATGCCGGTTTGTTCTTTGAGATTGCCCAATCTCTAACTAAAAAAGAAAAAATATATATGTTCTTTAATTCCTTGCATTGTACATACTTGAGTTGCATTGTACATATCATGTAGTTTGCATAGTCGTATCTTTGTGTATTGAGTCGTGAATCGTGTTGGCTAACGGAAAGTGAAGTATGCAAAGCGGTCGGGTATGCATTGGTTAGGTTGTGGTATGTATTCAATGTCTCAAGTGTGGGAGTCTTGTGCTTCATGGTTGCTCGAGACGAGCAAAAGAGTAAGTGTGGGGGAGTTTGATAGCGCCTTTTAGGATCTATAATTATTTATCATTTACCACATGTTAATATGTATTTTGAGAGTCATTTGAGCCCCATGTTAGAGAATATGAGTCGTTTTATCACTTGTCGCTCACCATGTGCTATATTGTTAGTATGGGCGTTTTCTATGCATATTTCATTGTTTTTTGTCAAATACAATCACTTGGTATGTTTTTTCATGTTGTCTTTGCAGGAACGGATGCTAATCGGTTGATAGGAGGCATGGAGCGAACTTCGAAAACAACGGGAGCTCAAGTGGAGTCAAGAGAAGCCGAATTGGAGGAGCTTGGATGACCAGTCTGCACTAATTTGATCATAGCCGGAGTTATACAATTAATTTGGGAGTGAGATTTGAGCCAAATGAAATTAGACTCAAATAGCTTTCCAAAGATAGGTCACGGAGCTTAATCCCAGTTCGGACAAAGAAGATATGGCCCATTGAAGTCATGAGCATATTTCAGGGGGCTATTGTGCAATTACTGAAGACTTGTGACGAGTATTGATTGAAGGACGGCCTAGGGGGCGAAAAGACAGTCACTCACGCATAGATAGGGTCAAGAACAAGGAGGAGAGCAAGGAGACTTCATTGGGAAACATCGTCAAGCAAGGAGAAGAGCCCGGATCGCAAGAACATCACGATTTCTAGTGTTTGATCAATTTTCTCTCTATTTTATTGTATGAACTATTCAGACAATATGTTGACTTATGCTATGAATATCTAAAATCATACCTAGGCATCTATGGAGAGCCTAGGGTTTATGTTTTGATGATATTTTCCGGATTTTGGATGAACTTTCATGCTTGGGTTATGATTCAATGAAGATTGTTTTGGTTTTCATCATGTTGAGTTCTTTCATTGACAAGCTAGGACTAAGACATATGATGTTGATTATATGTTTCTCCATTCAATCATGAACTAGGCTTAATGATGATCTTGGTAGCCTAGATATCATGTTTATTGTGTTAATCATTAGTGATGTAGGAGTCATGACCCGAAATTGCTAATTAACTAGTGAGTGTGTGAGAACAACTCTACCCTAGTTGGGATGAGTAAACAAGATCATTCTTAATCAATTAGACTGAAAGGTGAGTTCAGTAGTAATGGCTAGAAGAGGGTGGATTCGGTAAGAAATAGTGAGGTGTACGTGTGGTGATAGTCTGAGAGGACATTATTCCATGCAAAATCGTTAGCCTACTAGAACGTATCGGTAGTTGGTGTTGACCTGAGAGGGACAGAACGGTACCGGTGGGTAGAACGAAAAGAGACCGAGAGGTGATTGTCAGTGCCATTACCCAGCATAGGTTACTAAGAGTTGTCGTGTTAGAGCATGAAATCTGGAATTGTCAAAACTACCCTAGGTGATCTATAGATTGCCTAGTCTCATCTCCATTGATTTATCTTAAATCATTTCTTTTGTGTTAGTTTTACTTATTGATCTAGTCACTTGATTGAGGGTGACAACACTCCATTCACAACCATTTTTACCGGTTACGTGGGTAAATTGAATTTAATTGTTTAATCTAGAGAAAAGTAAACATCCTTCCCTTGGGTTCGATAACTCGGAGTCCAAAATACTCCATTATATTACTTGACCGTACACTTGCGTCTAATGCGTTAGTAGATCCGCGTCAGGGTTCTCCACATTGGTTGACCAACCATTGACGAATTAGAGAGTCCATAGATAAAGCTTGAAAGATAATATCTTGATATGTTAAGGCAAATTTGAATATAGGACCTTCTTCACTTGTATCGCCCGCGATATCCATAAAAATTCCCTGTGCATCTTCCAGTTCTGCCATCAATGAATCTGAGGCTGGCTTTGTTCTTATAAACTCCTTCTCTTGGCAAGTTCAACTCGCTCTTCTTCTTCTTGTCTTCGACGGTCTTAAGTTTGTTCTGCCATTACTCTTGATTCTTCAAGTGCGTCCTCCAGTTCTTTTTCATTATCAACTTTTGTTCCTTTCTATCCCGCAGAGACCTCATTGAGAGTTTATTCTGAGTCTACAATGCATGTGTTATGATATATTAGACTTACCAAAGTTAAAGGAAATGAAAAATCAACTCAAATGCTCTTATCACGTATTGTCTCTTTCATACCATCGTTGATACCGATTGTCGCATCTGGATTGTACTCTACAAAATCTCCAATGCTGGCTTGACAACTACTTGCAAGTCATTCTTCGATGGGGATTGATTTTTGGTCCTAGTACGAGGCATTTTTGTCCTTGGAATTGACTCCTCATCGACGGCTGCATTCTGTCTTAGTCGTTTAACTTGCTTGGACATCCCCGCCTTTGTTGCGTCATTTGAAGGATAGATAGACATTTTGGGTATCATCTTTGTACTCACATCAGATCCGAAAATGGAAGCAATGATGTCTGCAAGTGTTGGTTGAATTTGACCTTGGTTCTCAGGATCCATCGCCGGTTCAGGTTCGATTACTACTTCAGCTTGATGCTTTAAACGAAGAGCATTGATAAACCCCGTGCTGTGATCACCTGATGCCAATCTCCTGAAATAACACTATAATACAAATTTCTTTTGGTTATTCATTTGTTCCATTGTTTGCTTGATAAATAATGACAATAACACCAATATACCTAGTTACATGTGTCAGCATAGGTCTTTCTTGCCTTGAAAGAATTCTTCCTCACTGCACCTATTTTCTTTTGCAATATTAAATCAGAACACAAATTTCGTTCTTTATCCAAAAGAGAATAAGATCCATATTCGCTTGCATACTTTTTACAAGAATATTCTCTTTTAATAGCAAGAACCCTACTTGGCCAAAATCGATCCAAGGACTTTGCATGAAGACGCACTTGATAATTCCAAAATTCTACCCAGTTTGGTGTTGTCTCTCCCTGTATACTCCCAGCTGGTTGAATAAAGGGAAGCATGGCAAGTAATAAGTCATTGCACTTCCCATACAATAACCTCTTGTAGCAATTCTGACTTGCTTGATCAGGCCAAAAGTGGGCGCGACAGCATCAAAGCCAAATTGAGGACTGACTCGGATTGGATCATAATTCACAGTTGTGAGCTCATAGTTATCATTTTCATCGTCGTACTCAGACAACGCAGACAATGGACCCCTCGAACACCAGCTTAGAAATCTTGAATAGCATCTCCCGCCTTTAGTGATATGCACAGCACTGAAAGGAGTGTCCTTCTCTGGGTACATCTATGAATGCGCGACAATGTCATCTAACCAGATAGCATATGGTCTGGCCACAAAATAACTGATATCATCGCATATTAGAGAGTATGAATGTTGGATTCCTTTCGTCTTATACCAACGCCATGCTCGAGGACAAAGAGATTCTTTTGGAGCCTTGGGTGCGTTCCATATTTTTACTCTTGTAGGAATTGGAGCATACAGAGGCCAACTTTCAAATGCCCACATTGACAGGAATGAGACATTAACATAGGTTACAACATCAGCCCTGTCGCACGATGTCTCAATATGATCCATTTCCAGATCTATACGATGTTATAATGAGCCGAAGACTAAAGATCCCAAAGCCATCTTCTGACCTAGAAAAATTCGGACCGCGAGTGCGAGCACATGGTAGAAGACTCCATCATGAGGATGACTGTCGATTAAGAATCTTGACAACCAGACGCATAGAAATGCACACAATGGATAGTCAGATCCTTTTCCAATGAAAGAAGTCACTGCCTTGGGATTCTTCTCTAACATTTCTTGAGCCATCTTCGCTTTCGCAAAGTCTCGATATTAATATGTTATCCACCTAGACCACACTTTTTCGCGCATTTCTTCAAAATTACATGTTTTAAGGCAGGAGGAGTCGACGACCATCTTGTCGCTATTTTATTCACATGTGAAATACATTCTTGCATCTGCTCATAGAGAGCAATCTACTGAGAATCTTTCAACTTGGACAGAGGATCTAAATCCATACAAAGGAGCTCAAACAATATCTCCACATCCTCGAGTGTAGGGGCAGCCTCAAAAGTCGCAAAATGAAAGGTGTGTATCTTCTTCGAATATCTCGAGAGACGATTCAATAACATGTTATTATCGAGTTTGACACTCAAACCTTTCATCACGCGCACATCATCATATATGCATGCTCGACTTAATGTTAGTTCATGGTGCTCGAGAATGTACTCAGTCCATTCATCCATCCAATCCAATTTCTCCACAAATGTTTGATGGAGTATTTCTGTATAAGGAAATAGTCCAGCTTCAAGACCAAGGCTGTTTATTTCATTCACATGGCTACATCCCAATCATCCCAATCTGATTCAGGTATGAGGTGCAAGGGATTCTTTGTCGGGTCTTTGTCTAGTGTTGTTCCCCTAGCCGTTACAAGATAGATATCTTCACTGTTCAGATACAGAGCTTTTTTCCACAAACCCTTGGGGATATCCGGTACATTTTCCAGTTCTTTTGATTTCTTATGAGGAGCCATGCCTATTACATTAAAGGTTTCATGCAAATTTCAACAAGAGTTTAATCAGAGATAAGCAATTTGGATGTTCTGAGCTGTATAATTGAGTACATGTCCATGAAGACAAATATTAACGGATTCCTCAAAGTGAAACCCAGAATTCTTATTGAAGTTCATGAACATTCAAGAAAACCCAGTTTATAAGAATATAACCATTGTTCTTTACTAGTTATTGAGACTGGTTTTGACATATTGAATTGAATCTTAAAATTGACTTACCTCGATTTGTTCTGTAAACTTCAAGGCTCGATTGACAACATTGAAGAGTTGATTGAATTCCGAGATCTGTAATCGGAGATCTCTCTCTGCATAAAACTTCAAAGAGCAGCAATGGTGCTCAACAAAAAGACGATTTGATATTTATGAAGAGACCTTTGGGGTCACGACCTTTCAGGTTGCTCGAACCTCGGTAACTGGCGAAAACGTGTGGATATGGGTTTTACCTACGTCAGGCCATGGATCCCATTAAGACCTACTGCACGAATCTAGAGAAACCTAAGTAATGATGGCATTCGTTTTGAGGGCTAGGGTTTACGAGATGAATTTGAATCGTTTACACGCACACGTATGAGACACGCGTAGTTAGTTTTGCGCCTGAATGCCACGTCGCGCGTGGCATCCGCGCAAAAGGGGGCTAATGTAGATAGTGCATTACGTGCACATTGGTCATCACCCACATGTCCATCACGGGCAAGTTCATATAATACTCCAATATCACTGAATACTTATCCATCTGGGGACTGTGATACAGGGTCACCCTCGCATACTAACCGCACGGGGGTTGAAGGGCTTAAGTGGCTCGGAGGCTAGATTAAGGCATGTAGCACGTGAGCAGCAGTTACGCTAGTGTGCGACCCTTTTCAGTTATCTGAGAGACTCGCTGATCACGTGTCCTATGTATACAGCCGATCGTGCAACGTGCCCTATATATGCGGTCGATCGTGCAACGTGCGAGGCAGTTATATAACCGTTGCGTGCGGTTATATATCTTCTCGTAACTGCTACTCTAAGACCCTATATATAGGAGTATTGCCTTTTATCTTCGGTTCGGCTCTCTAGCAGTCATTACACACTATTTCGCTCTCTCTCTCTCTCTCAGATCATTGGCATAGGCTTACTCTTACCCTTGCACGCTTAGTCTCTTACTCTCTCTGTATTCGTACTTTGTGTGTTCTTGTCTATTGCAGGTGTAAATCCGGATCCATCCCAGAGGATTCATTGTCCACACTTATAATCTGAAGTTTATGTTCAAGCCTTTGAAAGCTGTTTCAAGGCCTTGAAACTACTGCACTTCAACCTTTGAAAGCAAGTTGAACTTACATAGTTAATAAGGATTTATTAACTATATAAAGACATTCTAGCTTGTTATTTACTCAACACAAGTCATTATTGAGAGAATATAACAAATCAAGGAGAGAGAGACAAGGAAGAGGCTCGGCCCCACACCCGTCCGCCCCTCCTTGTCGTTGGCCCCCCTAGGCGCACAGCTTGGTGCTCCATTTTGCGTGATCTCTTGCCTCCTTCTTCTGTTGCTAGCACTACACGGTGGGAAGGAATCCAGTCAAAGATCCAAAGGTGTGGATACTCGTAGAGACGAAGACACTATTCTTCGTGGTGATCTCACAAA
Organism: Linanthus parryae; assembly: GCA_023055425.1. Lineage (NCBI taxonomy): Eukaryota > Viridiplantae > Streptophyta > Magnoliopsida > Ericales > Polemoniaceae > Linanthus > Linanthus parryae. The sequence goes on along the minus strand of JALGPY010000011.1, from coordinate 23,336,194 downwards.
CAAAGGTACACATGTTTTCTACCTTTATGATTTCTTGCATCTAATCCTTGGAGGGATTTGAGGAGGATAATTTTTTTTATTGTGCTACGTAACCTGCATCAAAACCCAATACCATCATATAGACCCAAGCCGTTCTTGCGGTATCATCAACCAAACAAGAAATATCTTTGTCCAACATAGGTTGGATGTTGTTAGGGACCCCAAATGTCACACCGCAGTAAATCAAAAAGCTTCATTGTGCAAGGCTCAGAATCATCGCAATAGGTTGGAAGATGCAGGTGAATTCTATCGCACATCCACTGATGACATAGTGCCCATTCTTGAAACCACTTTATCTCTATCTTATCTTACCAAAAACCCTCGGGTTCAGCAATGGAGGATACGCTCCAATTTATTCAGCTGGTCATTATGGGCACTCAAAGATCCGCTCTTGATAAGCCTTTCAGTCGTGCAAAACTCGAACTGGCTCTTAGTCAAATGGGCCCAACTAAGTACCCTGGACCGGATGGCTTTCCAGCTTTGTTTTTTTGGCGAATTGGATCTTGTAGGGAATGAAGTCTCTGCTATGTGTATCTAAATTCTGAATGACAGTGCGATTTTGGATGGTTTTAACAACACTGTGATTGCTCTGATGCCGATAGTGAAACATGTACGCACACCGGGTGATGTGAGACCTATTAGTTTATGCTCAGTGATTTATAAATTGATTGCAAATTCTATTGCTAACCGTTTAAAGGAAGTACTTGATGATTGCATTTTGTAGTTTCGAAGCGCTTTTGTCACAGGCCGACTCATTACAAATAGCACCTTGGTGGCCTTTGAAATTTTACACTCTATGAGGACTCGCAAAAAATGGAAAAATGGTTTCATGGAATTAAATCTTGAAAAGGCTAAAGAATATGACGGATTTGAGTGGTGCTTCCTCGAAGTTAGGATGTCAAAAATGGGATTCAGTAATTGTTGGGTTAACTTGATCCATGAGTGCATCCCACATCTTCGTTCACTTTTTCTATTCACGAAGAAACGTGAGGAAAGATTATCCCTGAAGGGGGTCTGCGTCAGGGATGTCAAGTCTCGCCGTACCTTTTCCACTTTGTTTGTGAGATTTGTCACGCGCTTTAACAGCTTTGATCCTTGATGGCCACCTCTCGGGGGGGTTTTCATGCAGGATTGGTTTTTGCAATCTTCTTGGAGTCAAAGAATCTGCAAGTCACGAAAAAGTACCTTGGACTCACCACCTCTATTGGAAATTAGAGTATTGTGAGCGTCGGCAATCTTATCGAGAAGTTTGCAAGTAAATTGGGGTTGGAAACAAAATATTTCTTATGCAGGTAGATAAGTGTTAAAGAGGTGGCCCAATCTATGCCAGTCTATAGTATGAGCTGCTTCGAGCTACCATTGACTCTTTGCAACAAGCTTGAGAGGATATCTTGTCAATTCTTCTTGGATAGCAACCTAATCAAAGAGGTGGGCGTTGGATTGATTGGAAACCACTGAAGAAGCCGAAAGAAGAAGGAGGCATTGGCTGTAAAGACTTGGAAGACTTTAACAACTCCCTTCTAGAAAAGCAATTTTGGTAGATCCTCACCACTAATTCCTTGGTTAGTAGAGTTTTAAACACGAGTATCCCCTAATTCAGATGTTCTCTATGCTTCTATGCAAAATAATTGTTCCTACGCTTGGCGCTCGATTTCTAGTGTCAAAAAATTGTTCATAGTGGAATAAGGTGGTAATTGGGGGTGGTCTTAGTAATAATGCTACTAGAGACCCGTGGTTAAAAAGACATCTAATTTTATGTACGGTGGTTAAACTGCATGTGGCGAACCATACGAAGGTCGCAGAGTTTATTTCTCCGATTGTACCTGGAATAATGATAAGCTGATTGAATAGGGGCTTGAACGAGATCATCAAAATTTGATTCCCCAGGCTCTGAGGTCGGACTATTGACTATGGCATTACACGGATAATGGGGAGTACAATGATGCGTCATAATATTTGCCTATTCGACTACAGAAATCTCTCAAGAGTCACTCGACTTCTTCTTATGAGTCTTCCTTTCCTTGGCTCAAAGCGTTGTGGAAAACTAAAGTTCAACCGAAAATTAACTATACCGTTTGGAGAGAAGCTCGGGATTCTTTAGCTACAAGGATGAAAATATCTGGGTTCAAAAAAGATGTATCGGTTTCTTGTTCGCTTCAAAAATTCACCCGGAAACCACTACGCATTCATGCAGTGCCCTATCTACACATTCATTTGGAAGCGCTTTGGTGACCTCTTCTGCAACAGTATGGTGGTTGATATAAAGTTCTAGATTCCAACGTTATTCCCGACTCTTTCTTCAACCAATCGAGTAATATTCCGCGAGGTGATAGGTCAAATATGGAGCCACCGAAATGCTGCTACCTTTCAGAACGAGGTCCTCACTGAACACGATCTGTTCACTTCGGTCTAGAGATTCATCTTACTGTCGTGTGATCAGAATGACGCTCCACGTCCTGGAAGGGCTTCAGCCATTTTATCGTATACCTGTTGGCGGCCAACGGACAGTGAGTTCGTCAAGCTCAAAACTGACGAGGTATGGGTTCCTTCCAAGGACAGGTCCTCTGGAGGTGTGGTTCTGCGTGATAGTCACGATACTCTACTGGTTGCGGTATCTTCTCCATTTTTAAGCGCTCTACGGCTTTCCAGAACGAGACGTTAGCTATCCGGGATGGGGCCCTTCTCGCTCTCGGGTGAGGAAAGTGGAAGCTTTTTGTTGAAGCGGACGCTAAGAAAGTTATTGACACTATCAACGACGCCAGAAGAGTACGGTCAGACCGGTCGGAAAATGGCGATGTACTCCTTCATATCAGAACTCTTTCTCAACGCTTTGAGGAAATTTCCTTTACCTTTAGTCATCGTTCTTTGAAATGCATAGCACATGAGTTTGCAAAGTTTCGTCTCTCAATTTCAAAACAAATATGTATAGCTAGGTAGTAACGTAGTTTGGGCCCAACAACTTCTAAAAAACGATATAATGGGGATTGATTATCCTACCATTTCACGTTAATAGAAGTTGATCTTCCTCTAAAAATAGATAGTTTGTGAAGGCACAACAAACTTTGGAGCCACTCTTCTCTTTCATCATTTATGTATCTTTTGTGAAATTTCTCTCATCACTTCAATTGTTCAACTAATTTAAAAAATACTCTTGATTCATTACCAAAACAAAGTAGTAGTCTCCCATTTTATTAGCTGAAAAAAATAACATATCAATTGTGAATTAAAATTATCTTTTTAAGTAGTACTTTTTTTTTTTTTTGAGGAGTTTTTAAGTAGTACTTTTAAAACACAGGTTGTACCCTGCTGCTAAGTAAATGACTTCACGAGACAAAAAGATTCGAATCTCAAGAGCATTATCTATTTAAAGTTTCACTATATTATACGCAAATGTTATATATAGGGACTTGATATCTGATAAAATTGTTACTTCTGGTGTGATTGGACAGATTTTGGTAATGAAGGCAAAAGTCAACTTAATGTTTGAAATTCTTGCCGGCAAAAAAAGTCTAGGAAAATTGATTATAATTTAAAAATTAATAATAATTCTAAACGTCGAATTTTAGCGATTTCGACTGTGTCATTGTTTGCAAGGGTTTAGTATTTCCATAATATGGTTTAATTTTGTTACATTGGAAAATTATGTCTACATTTGTCTCTAAAATTCTGGTATATCTCAGTCAAAAAAGAAGGAAAAAAATAGAATAGGTGCTCATGTACCATTACGTTACTAAAAATCTAAGAAAATGAAGTAATACCGCAATTTGTAGTTTCAAAGAAAAAGATGGTAGATCAACCCGGACTGATCGGCCCAATATCTTGGACTACGCACCCGACTCAACCCAATCTTTTTATGCCTTTGGTTCAAATACTTTGACCCATCTTTGGGTCAGTTTTTGGGTTTTGTGACGGTCCACCCAACGGTTTGAACTTCACATTTAGGCCCGATCAAACTATGACCAGTCTGGTTTGGTGATCTCGGCCGAAGTCGAGCCTGGCCCGAACATTCTTTAAGTTTACTTTCTCTCTTTTTTTGTGAAGATTCAAGTTTACTTTGTCTTTGAAATATGTTTTATTTTACTTTTTCTGGGGAGAATTTTACTTATTGTGTATACTATTTATATGTCTTTTTTTTAGAAGTAATGTATATGTCATTATGTATGTTAAGAAGCATGTCTACACCAAGATATACTATATAAGAAAAATTATGTAGTGCTAAATAGTTTATGCTATATAACAGAAATTAGGAAATAAAAGATACTATATTTTGTGGGAATGAGCGTTGTGGTTTCTTGTCTTTCTTTCTTTCTAAATGTGTGTTGTGGTTGATTTGAATGATGTCGCAACTTTAGAAAAATTTAGCATTTCTGTCAAAAAAATGTAATGACAATATAATTTTTAGGGAAAAAAAAATTATTTTATTTTTGAGCAGCTTTAGGGTGCAAACCCTAGGCATTAACATGAAGGACGATGAGTTCTCGTATGGAGTTCGTACGAGGATTACAACCAAGGAGGAGGCGATCACCGAGTTTGAAGAAGAATGTTGCAGGCGGCAGCAGCGAAGTACGAATACAGTCTGATAGGAAAGTTCCAAGCAGTTAACAAGGTTCATAGATGGGCGATGATGTTGCTTCTACAAAAGATCTGGACTAATGGCGATCATGTTAGTTTCCATGAAGTCAACTACAACACCTTCATCTTCCGATTTCCGGGCAAGGAGAGCAAATCACGGGTTGATAAATATTTGATGGCAACATCATTCTACTTAAACCCTTGAAAGCGGATGACCTACTATGGCGCATCTTTTGAAACCTTGCATATGTGTACAAGTTTGGAATCTACCGGTCTATCTACAGCAGGAAGATCCAGGAAGAAAAATCGCGAAGAGAATTCGCCCTGTGTTAGATGCAGATCCAATCGCAAGGAAGGGCGAAGGAGGAGACTACATCAGGGTACATGTACAAGCTAAATTCGATAAACCATTGTTGCGAGGAGGATCCATACGAGCAATGAAGCAAAAAAAACGTTACTAGCTTTCAAGTACAAAATATTGCCAAACATATGCTAATGGTGTGGGGCTATTTCTCATCATTCGCTAGACTGTCCAGCAGCCAAAATTAGCAAGATAACGCCTATCCACCAAGTTATTGCGAATGGTTGTCTTACACCACCTATACGGAGGAAACAGACCCGATACCCAGGAGCAATGGTGCTGATGCAAGCGAAGGCTCTTTCTTTCTCGATGGGTTCTTCTTCTGAGATGGAAGAAGACACATGTAACCTTAACTCGATGATAACGCCTCAAGTGGAAGCCCGAAGGAGAGAACGATGGAAGCAGTAGAAAAAACACTCCCCCTGACGGCTAAGGTTGTTAATGCGAAAAGGAAGGAGGTTGATAGTGATGAGATTAAGCAAACTAGAAGAACACATGGTAGAATAAAATGGGAGATCATGAAAGAGCCAATAAAAGGAAGGGTGTATTGCCAAGATGAAAAGGAGCAGCATGGATTTCAGTTCGTTTTCCTCTTTTAAGGACAAAGAAAATCGAAGTAGAAGAGTAGAGAAACACAAGAGGTCAATGGGCGGACTCAATCACATAAGGCCCAAACTGGACAGCAAAGGCCAGGGAATGGAACACAAGGTCGAGGGAACCTCAAAGAACCTTCTTACGTCGACAGTGATGATTCCTTGTAGCACCTCATGAATCAATGAGTTTAACTAGCTGGAACATACGGGGACTTGGGAACCGTTGTAATATTCTAGGGCTTCAAAGCCTCATTTGAGGTAAGTCCCCTAGTTTGTTTTTTCTTATGGAAACTAGACTTACAACTGCTGAGATGGAAAGAGTTAAAACAAGGCTAGGGTTTCGCTCTGGCCTAATTGTTGATTGTGAGGGGCATAGTGGTGGACTAGCCCTTCTATGGTGAGATGACGTTGGTGTGAGAATCAAATCCTTCTCTAGGCCCACATTAGTTTCACTATCAGTGAATAGGACGGGAGTTAACGAAAATTAACTAGATTTACGGCGATTCAATGACTAGTCAAAGAAAGTACTCGGGGATACTATTGTCTAGATTTAAGAGCCCCATACGCATGCCATGGTGTGTGATTGGAGAATTCAACGCTATCATAAAATATTTAGAGAATGAAGGAGGATTAATTGCACACTGGAAGCTCATAGAGGACTTCCACAACTCTCTAGCCACCAACGAGCTCTTTGAGTTGGGATATCATGGAAACAAGTATACCTAAACTCGAAACCCAAGGAACGAGGAATGTATACCTGAAAGACTGGATGGAGCATTTTCTAATGTACAATGGTTAGATATTTTGGGGGAGCAAAGGTGACCCATCTAGTGACCACATTATTTGATCACGTGCATGTTGAATTACAATGATGTAAAGGTGACAAACCAATCACTCGTTCCAGTTTGAGTCTGTTTGGTCCAATCACAGTTATTGCAAGGAGGTGAATCGGAGAGCCTGATAGGAGGTTGGGTCAGGTGGGATCGAAACCAAACAGCATGAGACAGGGAGGGAGCAAAAGGTTTACAACAAAATAGTTTCTGGGAATATTACAAGAAAGGAGAAACTGATTAGGAACAAGATATATGATCTTGAAGGCGATCAATCTCGAACACGGTGGTAGATGAATTAAGACTAGTAGTAGAGGAGAACAACAGACTTCTTCTTCATGAAGAGAAGTCATGGGCTCATTGATCACGAACACAGTTGTTGAAGTTGGCGGACTCGGATAAAATATTTTCTCATAAATAAGCATATATACGAAGGGCAAGAAATTCTATAGAAGGCTTGGAGGATGAACAGTGACACTAGAGGACTGCAGATATCCAGGTCGGACAAACCCTCAGATCAACAGATTGTAGCGATGTTACTCGATACAAATAGATCGCTCTCTGCGAACCAAATAGCATAACTGGATAGAGAATTTCAGAGTGATGAAGTGAAAGTTGCATTGGCAGAAATGGAGCTACTTAAAGCGCCAAGGGATGACGGATTCCCAACACAATTGTTCCAGAAGTACTGACCCATTGTGGGCACATAAATCACTAGAACAATGATGGATATACTTAATGGTCAACAAATCATGGATGGTTTCAATCATACTATTCTAGATCTCGTCCCAAATGTTAAACAGGTTAGAAAGCCCTCATATCTACGACCTATTATCTTGTGTACGTTGTCTACAAATTAGTTACAAATGTGCTTGCTAACTGACTAAAAGTTAGTATTTACACTATTATTTTTTAGTATCATATTGCTTTTTTACATGGGATATTGATTACCGATAACATATTAACGGAGTTTGAGCTACCACACACTATGGGCAACCGGAAGAAAGGTAGAACATGTTTAATGGCATTTAAGCTTGACGTGTCAAAAGTATATGACCGGGTAGAATGGAATTTCTCGACGCAACTATGACAAAATTTGGCTTCAGTGACAAGTTAGTTCACATAATTCAAGTATGCATCATAAGGGCGACATACTATATTTCGCATAAGGGCAGTACTCGAGGATTTATTAAACATGATAGAGGACTTAGACAAGGTTGTTCCCTATCACCCAGGGGTGGAGCCATGGAGGGGCAACCCCCCCCCCCCACTTGCCCATAGCCCCCAGGGTACCCCTATATTTTTTAATTATTTTTGAAGTGTGCCCCCCTTTAATATAAACATATTCCCCAGTTTTTGGAACACAAAACTGTGTTTGGCCAAGCGGTTAAGAAAGCGTTATGAGAATATATTGAGCGGAGTTCGACTCTCGGCCAGGCTCTAATTTTCTGACTTTTTTTTACAATAAGTGCCCACGGTTAATTTACATGAAGACCTTCTAATTTTTAAAAAAATTCACAGATGATATGTTATTAATTAGATTCCATTACATTTTAATATTTTAATTTTACCCTTCTCACAAAAAATAAATAAATAAAGAAAAGTCTGGATTCAGAACGAACCACAGGACGACGACGATCGACGAAGTCACTGTCCGCGAGAAGCCACTGTCCGCCCCCACCCCCCCCCCCCCCTCCGGCGTCGGTCGACCAACTTCTGGCGGTCCGGCCCGCCACTGCTCTGTTCGTTCATCTCCGGCGTCCGTCGATCAATTCCCAATTTTCTGCGATTTGTTGGTAACCTAGTCTAGTCTCTAAATACTTCTTCTCAAATCTCATTGTCATTGATCCTCCTTAATCTCCAATTGTGAATAGTTTTTGTCCAATCCTCCATTCCTTCTATTTAATCTCCAATTGTTCTTAATTATGAAATTTTTGGTGTTATTGAATCTTGATTGAATGCTTTGACAATTGAAAGTGAGTTTTTATTTGTTACAGTGATGTTGAAGTTTTTCCAAAAGATACCGAAGAGTGTTGATGATGCTTCAACATCAATCGGACCTCCTCCGAACATGAATGTGAGTGCTCCAACTTCTTCTCAAGAAATCCCAAACATGAATGAGAAGCTCCCTACTTCTAATTAATTATGAAATACAAGCTTCTTTTCTAAAAAAAATATCTATGCTGCCGTATTATATATTTTTGACGTTTCTAAGTAAATTTCATTTTCTTAAATGTGTGCCCCCATACCAAAATCCTAACTCCACCACTGCTATCACCGTACCTCTTTCTCCTATGCGGGGGGACACTATCAAGATCTCATTCGGTAGGAATAAATGCTGGCCTGATTTCAGGCATGTTAGCTTCGCGAGGTGGTCCAATCTTCTCTCACCCGTTTCTTTGTCGATGATAGTATGATTTTCCTAAAAGCTAACGTGCAGGAGATTACAACATTACAACATATATTACAAATCTATGAGGGAGCATTAGGGGAAAAATATTTAAAGATACCAGCAGTATTCTTCTCAACAAATGTCAGTGATGCGGAAGAACAACTTTAAGTCACCAACTTGGAATTCAAGCAGTCCAGAACCATGGAAAATATCTAGGCATGTCGACATTTACAGTATAAAACATGATAATTGGTTTTCTCAAAAGATCTGGAAAAAGTCTCAAATAAACTTATGAATTGGAAGTAGAACTCATTATCAACGGCACATAGAGAGGTTTTGATAAAGCAGTCCCACAAGCTACCCCGGTTTACACGATGAATTGCTTCAAACTTCCAAGTACACTATGCAAAAAAATACTGGAGTCCATGTACTACAGATACTGAAGGGAAAAATCTAAAACCTAAAAGAGAGATTTTGGATCAGCTGGAAAAGACTAACGGAGGATAAGGAGAACGGGGGACTAGGTTTTGAAGACGTGATAATAATGTTTTTCTTGATAAGAAATACTGGTGGATTATGAAATTGACAGCCTAATCAGTCAGGTATTTAAAGCGAAATACTACCCGGACAGGGATATAATAGATGCTCGTGCAACTCCTAATGCCTCCTTCGCATAGAAAAGTATATGTGAGTGCAAAGAAATAATTACCAGAGGCTACCGATGGAGGATTTAAACGGTACCCAAGTTAATATCAATAAGGACATGTGGCTCCTTAGACCAGTTCCGTACAAAGCAGTGGTAAAGCAGACAATACATGAACACATGATGGTGGCAGAACTACTCAATGAAAGACAAACCTGGAAACAAGAAGTAATCCAACAAATTTTTCAGCCAATAGACCAGGATAATGTGCTTGGGTCCCCATTGCCAGACACCAGCAGCTGGACCGTAGAATATGGGCTCTAAAATAGGATGGAAATTGCACAGCATCAACATGTTATGTTTTAGCTAGACAAATCACAACGGATGCAGACAAAAACTCAATAGTTGAAATTGGTACCTCAACCAAAACAGAGAAAGATTGGATGAATAAGTTATGAAAGATAAAAATCCCTACATCTTCACTACTTGGAGAGGACTACATAACAGTTTGGCTGGTGGGAATAATCTAATCAAACTTAGAGAAAACTCACATGGCTTCTTTCAAATTGGCAGGACATATAGAAATATATTCCAAACACTGTTTCATGATATGCCCCCTGAGTGTAGATGTTTGGAAGCGCCTTCTTGACTCGGTGCTTTTATGAAATCAAACGAAGGAGTTCAGTTCATGCGTACCAGACATACTAGCACCGACAAATGAAAATATCATCAAAACATTTCTAATTACAGTTTGGAAATTGTGGTCAGACATAAATCTAATTATTTTTTGGGGTTCGATTGCTGCAATATTGGATTTCACTCAACAAATTACAGACAACCTATATTTTGTGGAGACTACCCAACTATGTTGCATGGAAACGGAGACGGATATGGGTACGGCAGGAGACGGAGACGCCGAAACGCCAAATTTTATGAAATCAGGAGACGCGGACACGCCGCATCTATATACACGCCGCATACATACATATGTATGTATGTGTGTGTGTGTCTATTAATTCAAAACTTAAAGTAATTGACAAATTTAAAACTATATCCATTGCAAGAGTCGAATGAAGCTGAGCATCCAAAAGATACCAACACATAACATATATATTATCAGTGTTTTTTCAAAATTTTAAAAATACACGTGGTGGAGGTGAACTGTCTTCACCAACCGTAGCCGCACAATCTCTTTGACAAAGAAAACAAAAAGGAAGAGAAGTAAGAATAATCAGATGTGGTTTGGTAAATCGATTAACAACTTTGTCCAACTCTCGTTCTCTACGTCTCCCCCAAATGGAACCAGACATTTTGGGCCACATTCTTATCAGCTTTATTCGGAAACACCAGGTGGAGTTTCTGAAACATCGTTCAGGTGTGTCCGAGTTTCCGACACGTTTCTGAGTGTCCGAAATGGGAACGGCACCCCTGATGGAGTGTAAGTGCAACATAGCTACCCAGGTTTCATCTTGGACAATCCACCGTCCTGTGCTACAGAGTGATCAGAAATGGCGGCCGTCGGCCGCAAATTAGCCCAAATTAAATGTCAACGATGCTTGGCTCTCGAAATCCCGAACGACATCTTGTGGAGCGGTGGTGCGCGACCATACAGGTAAATTTCTAGTCAGATATGCTACGAATCGGAGGCAGCGACTCTCTCCGAAGGTTTGCATTGGTTCTTCAAATGGATTACTGAAGAGCTACTGTAGAATCTATTGTTGTAAACATAGTCAATGCTATCAATAAATTCGGGAAGGAACAGTTTAGGAACCAAGGGGACGTTGCATTATGGTTGGGGGACATCCGAAAAACACTTTGTAAAACTAGAGGAAGTTATGATTGTGTACAGTGGGCGCACCACCAATAAGGTGGCTCACTCTTTTGCTAAATTCGAGTTACACGCACCAAAGTATGTGTGGCCCAACCTAGAGACCCAATAGGTTAGTCAACTTTTACAAGATGAGATATATGTCATTCGAACCTCAGTATTTCATTAATATAAGGAAACCATTCCCTCAAATATATATATATATATATATATATATAAGGAAAAAGTTTTTTTCTTAAAAAAAATGAAATATACTTCCTCCGTCCTATAATAACTGGCTATTTTTTAAAACTCCGACTTATTGAGGAGAAACACATTAATTGCATGTCTCCTTGAATTTTAGAATGACATGGACATAATTGTCCTTCATTTCTCCATTTTCAACACCACTATAGTTACTTTTTTTTTAAGGAAGCACTGTAGTTACTTTTTTAAGAGACATTTTTGTCAATGTTTGCACTTTCAATCTTGAAAATGAAAGTGGACAATTATTTTGGGACAACCCAAAATAGAATAGCGGACAGTTATTATGAAACGGATGGAGTAATAATTATTGCTACTTTTGGATTAGACTTGAAAGTTGGTCAGGTTAATGGGCTGGGCTGGACATGGTTTAATTAAAAATCAAGCATTTTTTTTTTTTGCATCGGCACGTGCCTGCCCAGCTAAAGCTTAATTATAAACTTTTCTCAAAGAAAACAAAGGGAAAAAAAAAAAAAAAAAAAGCTTAATCATAAACCAACTACTCATCCGCCTGCTTTGATGTATTATCTGTTTCTCGAAGCATTTTAAGAGAATGATTTGTCTGGCCGAATATAGTTTTGTGGAATTATTGTACATCTAATGATTTTAAGGGCCAGTTTGGGAATGTTGTGGCGGTGCTAGAAAGTTACTGTGTGAGAACACTGTGAAAAAGCTACTGTGAATGTTGATAAAATATTGTTTGGTAAATATTACGTAAAAAATACTGTGAAATATTGATATAGTAATTTTGTGTTTGGTAAAATCAACTGTGAAGTTGCTGTGAGAAGGTAAAATGACAAAAATATATGACACGTATCATTTCCGTAAAGATAACTATTGATATTATAAAAATTTGTAAGGTTAAAATCGATTGTAGATAAATTAATCAAAATCACTTTCTGGAAAAGCATGTCTCCCCTTACTTCCTGAAAACTGCTGTGGGACAACAGAAACTGCCCGAAAAAGCAGAAATTTTATTTTTACCAAACACATTAAAACTGCTTCCGCTGTCGGAAAGCAGTTGTGCTAGCAACAGAAGCATTCCCAAACTCACCCTCATAATAATTGACACTCTTTGTATCATCTTTTAAATCCGGTCACCTCCTCAAAATTCTATAGAAACAAAGTATAACATATAAGTAAAGGCCGTGAGAGCATTCCAATAATAAAGAGCATGTTTGGTTCCAGATTTAATTTTAATAATATGATGAAAATAATCTTTGGTGATTAAACCAGCTGAAATTATAATTTGAAAAATGTTTGGAATCCATTAAAGATTTGGATTAAAATTTAAGTACATTTGACAACATTTGTAGTCTTTACTATTGAATTTACGATATTTTTTCTTGATTTAACTTATGATACATTTAAGATGTTTTTTTAAGAAATAAGTATGTATTAGAAAACTACGGTAAACAAAAAAAAGGGTTAATTTTCTAAAAAAAATGCTAAATTTGTAATCCACTTGGGAAAATCAACTAGCCATTTTACATGTTCTTCTTCTGGTCTTCTAAGAATAGCAATGGAGTGAGCCAAATGTTGCAATTCTGAAAAGTGAAAGTTGATTGAAACATGATCAAAGGACTCCTATTTCATCAATAAGAGTGAGATTTCATCCTCCACCTTAGTTATATCAGTTGACGTCTTGCCCGTCATTCTATTCTTTTTTTTTAGAATTTCCTGTAATTCAATTAAAATCTATTTTTGGCCAATAATCTGCAAATTATTTAATCTCCAAGTTTACAGATTCACTCACATTCTGCTTTTAATCTCATACAAAAATATATTTAGAATTCTCAACTACTTTATTTCAGTCACTTTATATTTTCCACAAAATTTAGTTGATTATTTAGATTCTTAGTTGGTACTAAACAGGCCCCAAAATTAATTTATGCTCTAGGTTTTACTAACATTTTTCAAACTCTTGCTCCTCCAGTAGGCAGTATATATATACCATCATTTCTAGCTATTATATTAATTTCCAAATTATTCTAAAAAAAATATAAATTTCCAAATTTCATATTAAACAATCAACGATTTTGAATTGAAGTTAATTTTCTTTTAATATATTTTTCCAACAGCAGTATTAGTATTAAATTTTGTCTAAGAAACATGCATGGCCTAAATTTATGTAACCTTATCACCCATTGTTTTAGAGCTAATTTTTGAAAAATTAGCCTAAATTTCGTCTACGAACAGGTTTAGGTCATGAAGTGAAAAAGAAAAAGTTCAAGAAGTGATAAAGGAAGTGGAAACATTTACTAGTGGACGTCTCTCAAGATCACTAGATGGAAGCAAAAGGTTATTAGGTCATTCAAAGTCACTTTCACAAACCTATGAGAATATTGTTCAAACACTTTGTAAACCTCACCAGGTGATGTTGACTCTCAACCACTATAAATAAATGGGTAAAGCACATTTTCCGAGTGTGGAGAAAATATATTTTGCCCACTAATTTATGGAAAAATACATTTTGCACCCTTGTCAGAGTTAAAAACTAACTGAAGACTCAGATGGGTGAGAAGACAAAAATATACCTGAAAATTGAGAAATTACCCCCTATAAATGTCTTTCTTCCTCATTCCCCCCTCTCTCTTCATCCTCTCTTCTCTCCCGATTTGCTATCTATCTCCCTCTCCCTCTGCTCTTCTCGATCTGGGTAGAGTAACCAAGAGAGCTCGAATTGAAGAGAACAATTATAATAATCAACCACCGAATAGACCCAAGGCTCCGATCTCCTGAGAATTCTCAACCGTGGTTGCTTTTAAGGCTACAGAATCTGAAAGTACGGGAGAGAAACTTGGGATTTGGGTGGTTTTATTAGGGAGATGAATGCCTCTTCTCATCGATCCAAAATTTGAGCCTCTGATCTTCGCACACCCTCTAATCGATAATAGTCCTGATTTTGACTCTGAAGCTAGCTTTCGTAGTGTGCAGTGTGTTCCTTCTCTTCTGGAAACAATGGATTGTGATGATTTTGACTTTAAATGTTTTTTCATTGCGAGTGATACAGTTGGAGAGTCGCATGCGAGGAGGGTCAATTGGCCGTCGACGACGATGCAGAAACCGGATTGGGGGTCAGGTCGGGACCCGAATTTGGCCTTGCGTATATCCCAGTAGATTTGGGCGTTGGCCCTGGTAGTATTGTTGGTGGGTTCTAGTGGTAGTGGTGTTGATGTAACTGGTGAGTAGCAGTGGTAGTAATGGCATGTTAGGTGTTTGGGTATTTATGAGCAGGTTATGGCGGTGTATGGTGAAAATGGTTGTAGCTGGTGATAATCTGGGTTGTGATATGTGGTCAATGGTGGTCTTGTAGATGAAGTTGCAGGGTGTTGGTAGATGGCTCTGTTAGGTTGGAGGTGGTAGTGATGGTGATAATGGTGATGGTAACTATGGTTTTGGGTAAATATAGTGGACTGTTAGGTGTAATGAAGGGGAGTCATGGTTATGGTTGTTGGATTATGCCAATTCAAAGGCTGGAGATAGTGATGGTGGTGTAAATGGCGGAGAAGAAATGTGGGTAGGCATTGGTATAGGAGGCTAATATGGTGGAGTTGGAACTTTGATTTGCAGTTGAGGTACGATTGGTGAAATTGGTGTTGGGTATTGGGTGGAAGCTGCAACTGTGTACAGTGGATTGTCGTTGTTCTTGTTGTTGTTCGATTCAACTATTTCAGATTGTTGTTGTTGTTGTTTTTGGTGGTGGTGGTGGTGTTGATGTTGGTATTGGTGTTAGTGGTGGTGGTAGCTGTTGGAATAGATGCCCTAGAGGCAATCGTAGATTTAGTATGAACAATGTCTTGGCTAGAATATTCATTTATTAATTAGATAAAATGTGTTATTTATCTTAAATATTCCTAGTCCATTATATTGATTAATAGGACAATCAAATATAGACTAGTATGTGGATAGATTGATATGGAGATATCAAGTCTAAACACATGGGTATGCATTAGGAGTAATGTCATACTGGATTGACCCACGACGAATAGGATACATTAGATTATGTGAAGTCACAATCGCTTTTCGTAGTGCTAATATTATTGCAATCCTTGGACTTGAAGTCACTAGATACTCTAGTTGTGAAATATTGCGCTTTGATGTTATCAAACGTTACACCGTAGCTGGGTAATCATAAAGATGGCTATCGGGCGTGATAGGAAGCAAGCTTAGAGATCGTAGTGATGTAGATAGGATTTGTCCCTCCCACATAATGGGGGTAAATATCCACGGCCACTCGAGGGATGAGGCTTATTGAATGTCTGGCCAGACTCAGATAAATTAATATAGAGATATTAATGTTATCTGCAAGTATAAGCATATTCCCAGGATCGAGGAACTATGGATTGGATATACGAGTGTGACTATTTATGTCTCGTGTCCAATCCGGATATGGAGACAAAGGGATAATGCAATATGACATATTGGGCACAAAGGTTTGTCGGGATCACTCACTATTTCTATGGGTTGGGTGGCATGGATGTGTTGCTAGACACCGCTCCATGTTAGTAATAGTTACTACCAACTATATAGAAACCTATGGGGTCACACGTCAAATAGAGTAGAGCTAGATTTGGGATTAATTAATATAGATTAATTAATAGAAGGATCATTGTGCAACACCTTGCAAACTTAGTAGGACTAATTTGCAAGGAAGGGAATAGTTCTAGTCCTACTAGAACAAGAAAACTCTAATATGTAAACAACAAGGAGTTGTTGGAGTATATATATAAGAGGCTCTAGCTTCCTTCCCAACAAGATTGTTATTAGATATAACATAAGGAGTGGGAGAGAGCAAAAGAGAGAGCAAGACAAGAGCTAGGCCGAGACCTAGCCCCCGTCCGCCCCCTCTACCCGACGGCACAAGGAGGGCCGAACCTCCTTGGTTCCTTTTGTTGCTTTGATCTTCTTCCCTCTTCCTCCGGGTTCAAGCTAGCACTTGTTTGAAGGAAGAATCTAGATCTCACCTCTAGACGTGGATCAACCGTAGAGACGAGGACATCATTCTTCGTGTGATCTCACAAATCAAAAGGTACACATCTTCTATGACCCTAATCATGTTATGATGTCTCTTCCTGTGATCCTTGGTGGGCTTTGAGTGGGATTAATTTTATTATTCCGCTGCGTTACCTACGTCAAAACCCGACAGTGGTATCAGAGCCACAGGTCGTAGAACATAACATGATCTTATGTGTTTACGATTTCAGTTCATACACCGTATTATTGTTTATTACGCGAAAATTGAAAAATTGGCATAGTAGATGCAATATTGAATTTGATTCAATTAAACAAGACCCAATTTAACATTGGATGTTAGAATTGGTGAGTTTAATCACATAGGATGTGAATAATTGGGTTCTTGAGGTTCATGGGCACATGATTGAAAAGGGGTTTTCAATTATGGAAACAAAGTTATGGAAATAAATCCATAAGGAAACAACCTTGCTTGGGCAACAAGGAAGAGGGAGGAGATTAGGGCCGAAACCCTAGCCGCCCGCCCCTCCCTTGCGCGCCAAGCAAGGCCGCGGGCCTCTAGGCGTGCGGCGGTCCTAGGGTTCGGGCCACTTGTTGGCTTGGGCCCTTTGGACCGTTGTAAAACCCTAGTTACCCAATTTCATTAAAATTAAACAAGCGCGTTAAAATTGATTTTAACTGTATTATGTGCTCTATTGCATGGTGGATGGATATGGCCTAGGATTGTGGATGTTTATTGTTTTGTGGTTTGGTTTACGGCCTGCGAGCTGATCAAATTAATGTAATAATTAATTAAGTTTTACGGCCTGCGAGTCGTCCTTTTTTCTCCTCGACATGTGAGGCTTTTGTTATTTATTTATTCTAGATGTTAGGCTAGAATTAGAAATATTTAGATGATAGCCAAGAACATGGAGAAGAAGACCGGAGAACCAAAGGAGCCAAAAGACATCCCTAGGCGCGCAGCTATGGTGGAGCACATGGAGATGACCTCGGCACTTTAGGGAAATTATATATTATCATTGGCTTGATAATATCACTAGTCTAGGGGCCATATCCATGCCACGTTTTTTTTGTTGTGTGGATGTTTATTATTCATGCCTTGTTATTTATTTTGTGTGTATGACGTTACTAGCAAAACGATAACAAGATAATAATAAACAAAGTTGGTCTTTTATTGTGGATGGCCCAATCCAAATAAGTAGACCATGTTGATAAGATCAACCAAACAACTTAAAAGAAATCCCTCAAATAAATATTGCGTTTTGACTTCTCTTGCCAAAACACCCTTCATGATCATGGCCTATTAAAATTCGGGCTTGCCAAAGCAAGGCGATTTTAATTTTTCATGATGTGTTGCGGACGACGCAAGCTAGTAATGCGTGTATGTTGAAAACAAGAGGTTGGACGCAACTAGGCAAGAGTCAATTAGATTGATGAGCTTAGAGGCATGACAATTAGGAGTTATCCATTGGATAAAGAATAAAAGGAATTTATTCACCTAATTGGACCAAGAGTTGCATGGGATGCAATTGGAATGGTTCCTACCTAAATAACCAATTCTTGGGTGACTTGCCAAAGCAAGCTCAAGAAGAAGTGAAAAGGGATCTTGGACCCACTAGAAAGTATAAAGATATTTTCAGCTTTAATAGTGAGGGCTATTAATCCGAAGAAAATAGTGGGAGCTATATTTAATGATCTAGCCATTGTTAAATATAGTCAAATTGTTCAAAATACTATGTTGCATATTTCTCGTTTTGTAGAATTCCAAATGGCAAACAACAACGCATCGAGTTCATCCCTACGATCTGTCCTTGAGAAGGATAAATTTTCAGGAACAAATTTCCTTGACTGGTACAGAAACTTGAGGATTGTCCTCAAGCAAGAAAAGAAGCTGTACGTCTTGGACACTCAGATTCCAGACCCACCACAAGATGAGTCTCTACTAGCGGAAGCAAGGTCACGTCAGAAACATATTGATGATTCTAATGACGTGACTTGCCTCATGCTTTGCACCATGACTGGTGAGCTTCAGAAGCAACACGAGAACATGGAAGCCTATGATATGATCAGACACTTGAAACAATTGTTTCAGGAACAGGCAAGGCATGAGCGCTATGAGGTGTCTAAAGCATTGTTCAAAAGCAGTCTTGCAGAGGGGAATCCAGTAGGCCCTCATGTACTCCGAATGATCGGGTACATAGAGAACCTTGAGAGACTGGGGTTCCCACTCGGACAGGACTTGGCGACTGATCTCGTCTTGCAATCGTTGTCTGACAGTTATAATCAGTTCATTATGAACTATAATATGAATGAGATCAACAAGTCTTTGCCAGACCTATTGAACATGCTAAAGACAGCTGAGCAAAGCATCAATAAAGGCAAGGGCAAAGCCATATTGATGGTCCACAAGAAGAAGGGCAATTCAGTTGCATCTACTTCAAAAGGAAAACGCAAGAAAGTTGCGAAATCCAAGGAAGCCCTAAAGCCTAGTGGAGGCGTGGCTAAAGGTGAATGTCACTACTGCAGCCAGCCGGGTCACTGGAGGAGGAACTGCCCTAAATATCTGGAGGATAAGAAGCTTGGAATAGTGATTCCAACACCACCAGGTATTTATGTTATAGACATCAATCTCTCTATTTCATCATCCTGGGTATTGGATACCGGATGTGGTTCTCACATTTTTCGTAATGTGCAGGATTTGAAAAGAAGTAGAAGATTGCGAAAAGGGGAGATAGACTTGCGCGTCGGGAATGGAGCAAAGGTTGCTGCATTAGCTGCAGGCGTTTATGAGCTATCTTTGCCTTCTGGACTTATTTTAGAATTAGACAATTGCTTTTATGTGCCTGCTATGAGCAGAAACATTATTTCCGTTTCTTGTTTGGACGAGAAATGTTTTTCTATTTCAATAAAGAACAAGTGTTGCTCCATTTATTTTGATAGTATGCACTATTGTAGTGCGCATTTGTCTAATGGATTGTATATCCTTGATCTAAATAATCCAATCTATAACATAAATACTAAAAGGATTAAAACTAATGATTTAAATCCTACATATCTATGGCACTGTCGTTTAGGCCATATAAATGAGAAACGCATATCTAGACTCCATAAGGATGGACTTCTAGACTCATTTGATTTGGAATAATATGAGACATGTGAATCTTGTTTATTAGGAAAAATGACAAAGTCCCCTTTCAATAAGAAAGGTGAACGGACTAGTGAGTTATTGGCACTCATACATACTGATGTATGCAGACCATTCCCCACGCCTGCCAGAGGTGGTTATACCTACTTCATCACATTTACTGATGATTTCAGTAGATATGGATTTGTATACCTTATGAAGGCCAAATCTGAATCCTTTGAATTGTTCAATGAATTCAAGAATGAAGTAGAGAAGCAACTTGGCAAGAGTATTAAAAGCTCTACGATCAGATCGTGGAGGAGAATACTTAAGCCAAGAGTTTGATGAATATCTTAGAGAGTGTGGGATAGTATCCCAGCTCACTCCACCCGGAACACCACAATGGAATGGTGTATGTGAGAGGAGGAATCGCACTCTATTAGATATGGTGCGATCTATGATGTCTCAAACAGATCTTCCGATATCCTTTTGGGGACATGCTCTAATGACGGCAGCTTTTACCATTAACCATGTTCCATCCAAATCAGTCATGAAGACGCCATATGAGATATGGACTGGGAAGCGTCCCATAGTGTTGTTTATGAAGATTTGGGGCTGCGACGTCTATGTAAAGCGTTTACAAACAGACAAGCCCGGGCCTAAAGCGGATAAGTGTAAGTTTGTGGGATATCCTAAGGAGACTAAAGGATATTACTTCTATAACCCTACCGAGAACAAAGTGTTCGTTGCTCGGACCGGCGTGTTTCTAGAAAGAGAATTAGTCTCTAAAGAAGCAAGTGGGAGGGTTGTAGAACTTGAAGAAATTCATGAACCACAAACCACTGAACCAACAATGGAACATGAACAGGAACCACAAGAAGTTGTGGTAGAACCTGTTCAGGTAACACAGGAACTCCGTAGATCAGGAAGAGTGCGTCATGAACCAGAGAGGTATGGACTTCTCGTGACTGAGCCCGATGACGTACCACTCATGGGAGATGAGCCTGCAACCTATGGAGAAGCCATGAGTGGCCCAGACTCTAAGAAGTGGCTAGAAGCCATGAGATCCGAAATGGATTCCATGTACACCAACAAAGTATGGACTTTGGTGGAACCACCCGAAGGGTCTCGACCCATAGCGTGCAAGTGGTCTTCAAGAAGAAGATCGACATGGATGGCAAAGTGGTTGCCTATAAGGGCCGATTGGTGGCCAAAGGTTATAGACAAATTCATGGTATTGACTATGATGAGACCTTTTCACCGGTCGCCATGACTAAATCCATTCGAATCTTACTTGCTATTGCAGCATACTACGACTATGAAATTTGGCAAATGGATGTCAAAACGGCGTTCCTTTATGGGAACCTCCTTGAGGATGTGTACATGACACAACCAGAGGGTTTTGAGGATCCAGAGAATGACAATAAATTCTGTAAGCTGCAAAGGTCCATTTATGGATTAAAGCAGGCTTCTAGGAGCTGGAATCGACGTTTTGATGACGCGGTCAAAGAGTTTGGATTCATCAAGAACGAAGATGAGCCTTGTGTTTACAAGAAGGTTAGTGGGAGCTCTATAGTATTTCTGGTCTTGTATGTGGATGACATACTAATCATTGGCAGATACCAGTCCAATCCGGGTGAGAGTCACTGGATTGCTGTCAAGAACATCCTAAAGTACTTGAGAAGAACTAAGGATGTATTCTTGATATTTGGAGGTATGGAAGAGCTGAGTGTAAAGGGTTACACTGACGCGAGCTTCCAAACCGACAAGGATTATTACAGATCGCACTCTGGATACGTGTTTTGCCTGAATGGAGGAGCTGTAAGCTGGAAGAGTTCCAAGCAAGGAACAGTTGCTGATTCTACAACAGAAGCTGAGTACATTGCTGCTGCGGAAGCGGCAAAAGAGGCAGTATGGATAAAGAAGTTTATCGCTGAGCTCGGTGTGGTCCCTAGCATAGTGGATCCCATAGAGTTGTACTGTGACAATTCTGGGGCAATCGCACAGGCGAAGGAACCAAGATCGCACCAAAAGTCAAAGCATGTACTTAGGAGATTCCATCTTATTCGTGATATGATCGATCGAGGAGATGTGAAGATGTGCAAGATTCCGACGGATGACAACGTGTCAGATCCGCTCACGAAACCTCTTGCGCAGCGAAAGCATGAAGGGCACGCCAGATCTATAGGCATACGAGATGTGCCAGATTGGCTCTAGTGCAAGTGGGAGACTGTTGGAATAGATTCCCTAGAGGCAATCGTAGATTTAGTATGAACAATGTCTTGGCTAGAATATTCATTTATTATTTATGGCGATATTTAATATAATGAAGTCCTTAGATAAAATGTGTTATTTATCTTAAATATCCCTAGTCCATTATATTGATTAATAGGACAATCAAATATAGACTAGTATGTGGATAGATTGATATGAAAATATCAAGTCTAAACACATGGGTATGCATTAGGAGTAATGGCATACTGGATTGACCCACGAAGAAAAGGATACATTAGATTATGTGAAGTCACAATCGCTTTTCGTAGTGCTAATATTATTGCAATCCTTGGACTTGAAGTCACTAGATACTCTAGTTGTGAAATATTGCGCTTTGATGTTATCAAACGTTACACCGTAGCTGGGTAATCATAAATATGGCTATCGGGCGTGATAGGAAGCAAGCTTAGAGATCGTAGTGATGTAGATAGGATTTGTCCCTCCCACATAATGGGGGTAAATATCCACGGCCACTCGAGGGATGAGGCTTATTGAATGTCTGGCCAGACTCAGATAAATTAATATAGAGATATTAATGTTATCTGCAAGTATAAGCATATTCCCAGGATCGAGGAACTATGGATTGGATATACGAGTGTGACTATTTATGTCTCGTGTCCAATCCGGATATGGAGACAAAGGGATAATGCAATATGACATATTGGGCACAAAGGTTTGTCGGGATCACTGACTATTTCTATGGGTTGGGTGGCATGGATGTGTTGCTAGACACCGCTCCATGTTAGTAATAGTTACTACCAACTATATAGAAACCTATGGGGTCACACGTCAAATAGAGTAGAGCTACATTTGGGATTAATTAATATAGATTAATAGAAGGATCATTGTGCAACACCTTGCAAACTTAGTAGGACTAATTTTCAAGGAAGGGAATAGTTCTAGTCCTACTAGAACAAGAAAACTCTAATATGGAAACAACAAGGAGTTGTTGGAGTATATATATAAGAGGCTCTAGCTTCCTTCCCAACAAGATTGTTATTAGACATAACATAAAGAGTGGGAGAGAGCAAAAGAGAGAGCAAGACAAGAGCTAGGCCGAGACCTAGCCCCCGTCCGCCCCCTCTACCCGACGGCACAAGGAGGGCCGAACCTCCTTGGTTCCTTTTGTTGCTTTGATCTTCTTCCCTCTTCCTTCGGGTTCAAGCTAGCACTTGTTTGAAGGAAGAATCTAGATCTCACCTCTAGACGTGGATCAGCCGTAGAGACGAGGACATCATTCTTCGTGTGATCTCACAAATCAAAAGGTACACATCTTCTATGACCCTAATCATGTTATGATGTCTCTTCCTGTGATCCTTGGTGGGCTTTGAGTAGGATTAATTTTTGTTATTCCGCTGCGTTACCTACGTCAAAACCCAACAGTAGTGGTGGAGTTGATTTCGTGGTAGTAGAGGTGGTGGTCAAGAACACCAAGAACATGATGAATTCAATAATAAACAAAAAAGCGTGTTATTTTTCCACAATTTGTTTGGGTAAAATAGTCACAAAAAGTCAGTTTGCACCCCTTCACTAACGGATTGTAACAGAAGGGTGGTATCTGTCTACCCTCCATCCACTGAAAGGGGTGCAAAATGTATTTATCCATAAATCATGGGGCAAAATGTATTTTTACATACTCGGAGGGTGGTAAAATTTAGCAATTGAAATGTCTAAACTCTAGACAATAGTTATGTTATGGACCTTAAAGGTCTCTCATATTCTTACATTCATGTTGGCTTCTATTCTTTTCTTTTTTGAGACTTACATGTTTGTCGTCTACCGCTTCTGAACCTAGGACCTCATGCAGGGGCTTTTAAACGCTCTACCACTTGAGCTAGCACCCATTTGCATGTTGGCTTCTATTCATTTAGTTGGATTATTGTGACGTTTTCCAATAATTTTGCAGGTTATTGAAGTTTTCAGGACTAAATTTCAATTATAGAAAATGTTATTAGGCTAACTACGGTTTGAACCAGAATTAAAATGTTTATATGCAAACCGAAACACATTTAAACTAAATCACCAAGCAGGCAACTTGAATCACGTGACATATGCTTTGAATCGCCACATCATGCCTGTCACCACCGTGAGCATCCAAGTTGCAGGATTTGAGGCGCTTGCATACATATATGCAAATGATCCTTCTTTTTGGAGGATACTCAAGGAGGAAACTGAAGGGAAACGCCATGATTTTATTTTGCGTAATGGTTATCTGTTGGGGGGGGGGGGCCAGCGGTTGTGCATTCTAGATTGCTCCTTGCTAAAACAGATTATCAATTAGCACCATAATGAATGACACTTAGGACGAGATAAGACATTGAATCTTGTTTGTTCTGACTTTCACTGGCAAAAGTTGAAATAATGACGTAGCCCGTCATAAAGATTGATGTTATGTGTGCCAGCGTTCCAAAGGAGTTCTCACCAATGCAGATCTTCACACTTCTTTACATGTTCCCTAAGCTCCTTAGTTTGATGTTAGCATGTATTCTTTTCTTGCCTTACTCGCACGCAAAGGGAGGCAAATTCGTTTCCTCGTAGTTGTTGACAAGTTTTCCCAATATGGTGCATTTTGTACCATGCAGGACGACTGTGGATGCGGCACGGATTGCTCACCTTTATTTCAGGGAGATTGTGTGGTTTCATGGGGTTCCTCGTTCCATCACCTCAAATCGTGACAAGAAGTTCATGAGCCAACTCAGCATGAGTCTATGGGAGAAGCTGGGAAATCATTTAAACTTCAGTAGCGCCTATCATCCTCAACCAGATGGTCATACAGAGGTGGTGAACCACAGTTTGAGAAACCTTCTCCGATAATTGGCAAGATCTAAAATGAGACAGTGGGACTTGGCTCTTCCTCAAGGAGATTTCGCCTACAAAAGATTGACGAGCAAGATCACTAGCTTGAGTCCATTTTCAGATAGTCAATGGTCAGTATACATCAAGTGTGCTAGACTTAGCCCCTATTCCGCGCGTGGGCCGCATTCATCCTATGGCCCAGGAAATGACACATTATTTAGGTATTCATGACCAGGTGAAGAGCAAGATTAAGGAGTGTAACAGCAAGTAGAAGGCACGGGTGAACAAGCATCGCCGTTAGATACTATTTGATGTTGGCAATTTTGTGTGGGTTGTATTGACTCGTGATCGTTTCTTGTTGGGGAGTACAACAAGCTCAATGATTGGAAGATTGGACCTTGTGAGATCGTGCAGAAGAGTAATAATTATGTTTACAGGTTGCAGCTTCCCACTCACCTGAAGACTTCTGGCGTGTTCAATGTGAATCATTTCACTCTTTGCTATGTG
Source organism: Linanthus parryae (assembly GCA_023055425.1). NCBI lineage: Eukaryota > Viridiplantae > Streptophyta > Magnoliopsida > Ericales > Polemoniaceae > Linanthus > Linanthus parryae. The sequence goes on along the minus strand of JALGPY010000011.1, from coordinate 23,311,018 downwards.
GATTCTAAAGATAGAGTTGTGAACTCAAGGACGAGTTCTTTCCAACGAGGGGAGATTGATGCAAGAGCGGATGATCCAGATGAATCTAAACTGCTAGACGCAGCTAATTTGTCTCTTCTCTACCTTGAGATGGAAAATAAGCCCAATGGACGGAAGAAATTGTACATTTTAGTGTCGTCGCACTGTTTGTGTCATAACTTTGTCTACGGGCATTACGATTACGCGAGCAACCCCAACTTGAAAAGTTGTCGAAAATACGCATTGGAGTCCAGGCCCGTCTTCGAACCCTAAATTCTATCTTTGGCCAGTTAAACGAGCATTTTAAGTTATTTTTTACTATTTTTGATAATATTTTAATTGTTTATTCAGACTTCAGTGCCCCAAACTTTCCTGTGCGAGTTTCTTTCAATAAGACTAATGTTTTCGGCCAATATCGTGAATTTATCATAATTTCGTAAAATTAAGTTTACGGCTATAATTGTCCGACTTGAGTACGGAATTCAACAATTATGAGATTATTGAAATTGTTTTGCATCTTAAAGACGTTATTATCTTGATTAGTGCATTTTCCATCGTTGTTTCTGTTGCTTGATCGCGCGCCATGATTAAATTCGGCGTCTGAAAAACATGTGGGGTATGTATGAAATAGATAAGTGGATTCATCTCCAACAAATTAGTGAAAGTAGCACTTAAAGTGTTGTCTAATCTGCTCGGGCAACAATAGTTTATTGATGAATGGTACTACTACTAGATGAGGTGATGGTTTCTAATTATATTGTCCTTTCAATCATCATCAGTCTCCAATCTACTGGTATTGGTCAGTTTTCTCTAAACTAATGCTCCCTACTGTCTTGACAAATCATGAGGGAATCTCCTCTTACGGTATGTGTTTCTATGAGTGGACAAAACTTTTTAAGATAATCTGTTTCATAAGGGCTTTTAATTGTAGTACATATTTTGATAATTGCTTCCATTACTAAATTATTAAACGATGAAAGACGTTTTTACAGCCGTGTTGTGCAGACTGGCTTGTTATTGCAACTATCTGGACTTTCTGGACTTTCACTCTAAGAGCCTGTTTGGTTTCAGCTTAAAATTCCAATAATCTGTTAAAAATAATCTGAGGTAAATAAGCCGGCTGAAATTATAATTTAAAAACTACTTGGCACGTACTGAAGATATGAGATTAAAATTTAATTACGTTTGGCAATATCTGTAGTTTTTACTATCAAATTTACAATAAATGTCTTTATTTGAACTTGTGATACGTCTAAAATGTTACCCGTTTGCACAAATTAACAATTCATGCATTAACGAGATGATAGAGTCTGATATTTTTAACGTTAAACCTAAAAAATCTCCAAAATCGGAGATTATATAATGTGCTGATTATTTGTCAACCTAAATTAAAATCTGACTCAAAAAATATACGAAACAAACGAGATTAAATTTTTTGGCAGATTTTAATCTCAAATTAGATTTTAATCTCTAACCAAACATGCACTAAGAGCACGTTCGGCATCAATTTAGAAACATGAAAAACAGTGAAAACAACATACTGAAAATTACGTTTTGAAATAGTATGAAAAAAAATTGTTTTGTATGTGTTTAAAAATAATGTTTAAAATAATACATAGCCAGTAATAGAAATTTTTTCGTGGGATTGGAGTAGACTAGGAAGTTTACGAGTTTTCTCTCTCTAGAGTCCTCTCTCTAGAAAGAAGTTTACGTCTTGGTTTTCTTTGATTCAATGGATGCAGAAGATGATGGTTGGATCGATCGAATCACTCTCTCGGAGGAGGAGGAGAAGAGGGCGATAATCATTGGTGAAGAAGTTTGCAATAAGGTCAATGAAGATTGGAAACTTTGTCTCAAAGGAAAGTTCATTGGTGATGCAAAGATCAATACTCAGGATATGAAGGAACTTTTTAGGAGACTCTGGTGCCCTGAGGATGATCTGAAGGGAAGAAGGAGGAAATAAGTTTATCTTCAGATTTGGTAACAAGGCCTCTTTCGAGAAGGCTTTGTTTGGAGGGCCATGGAGTTTTGATGACCAGCTTCTACTACTCAAAGAGTGGAAGGTTCAAGGGTTTCAAAATACTGAAGAGTTCAATGATTTATAGGTATGGGTTCAAATAAAGGGTCTTCCTCTTCATCTCATTCATGAAGAGATAGGATCCCTTATAGCATCCTCTATTGGTGAGGTCTGACGAGTCACTATTCATGTAGAAGGAGATGAGAAAGATAGATGCGTCCGGGCCCGAGTCAGAATCAAGACCTACAAAGCTTTGAGACGTGGGGCTTTTGTGAAGACTGTTACTGGAGATCAAATCTGGGTCAATCTTGTTTACGAACGAGCCCCCCACGTTTGTGAATGGTGTGGTCGTTTGGATCATCGAGCAAGTCGTTGTGAAAAGCGAGAAGCAATGATTCAAGCGGACAAAAATCCATAATATGGTCTTTGGTTACTTGGAAAACCAACGGCGAAGCGTAGAGCTCCGGCCACTACCGGCGGCAAGGATGGGAAACGAAGGTCAAATGAGGGGCAAGTTGGTAAATTCGGGTCAACCAAAGATATGGGAAATCAGCTAAACAAGGGGAAGTCAAAGATTGGGGATTTGTCCCAATCTCGAATATGGAGTCCAACATCCCAATCAAATCCCAAGATTGATGGAGAGGGGATTACAAAAAATAACTGGCCTACCAAATCCTTTCCTTCAATTGAGTTTATCCATTGGTTCCAAAAGAAATTGCTTTTGCTGCCGCATCGATTCAAAAAAGAAAGCGTTTTAATCTGAAGGATAAGGCTAGAAGCAAAGAAAAAGGCAAAACTGAAGGGAATGCTACTGCGAAAAGAAAGACATTAGGCCAACTCAACCTAACAGCTTTAGATGAAGGCCTAGTGATGGGTGGGGGTAAAAGATCCTGTACTCCTGAGATGGTGTTGACCTCAGGAAGCCCAGAGAACGAGAATCCGATAATTGCTGAAGAAGAAGGATCAAAGGCTGTTGAAGATAATATGAGTTGCGAGCCCACGTCAACACAAAACAAACCATAGGCAGAGTCTGCTAGGCAGCTCTGCCTAGAGCAATGAGTGCTCTAAGTTGGAACGTGCGGGGGCTTGGAAACCTCGCAACGTTCTATCCCTTTGCGATACCGTGAAGGAAAGACGTCCCAATCTAGTTTTTCTTATGGAAACTAGATTGCAGTCACATGAGATGGAGACCATTCGAAAGAAGATTCAGTATGAAAAAGGGATTTATGTGGACAGCAATGGCCGTAGCGGGGGTTTAGCTCTATTATGGGATAGCTCCACTGATGTTATGTTTATTTCAAGAACCGCTAGACACATTCATTGTTTGGTGAAAACCGAGAATGATGTTGAGTCTTGGTTCCTAACTGGGTTTTACGGAGACCCGGATAGAGGTGAACGTCAACATTCTTGGACTTTGCTTTCTAGATTGAAGCCTCATGGAGATGCTCCATGGTGCGTGATGGCTGATATCAATGAAGTAATCTCCCAAGAAGAAAAGGAGGGTGGAAGGAGTGTTACGAATGCTCAAGCAAACCCCTTCAAACAAGTTCTTAGAGATTGTGATCTAAGGGACTTAGGTTTCAATGGGAATCCTTACACTTGGAATAACAACCAAGATGATGAGGCGAATATTAGAGAAATATTGGATTGATTTGTGGCAAACCTAAATTGGAGGATGATGTACGGCTATGCCCGGGTGAACCATTTAGTGGCAGCTACCTCGGATCATAACACAATTGAGGTACAGTTTGGTGATCAAGGATCACAAACTTGTCAATTGGGCACAAAGCGCTTTCATTTTGAAGCAGCCTGGACTCAGAAAAATGGATGTGATGGTACAGTTCAGTCGGTTTGGCTATCTCCAGTGGATGTGAAAAGCAAACTTAACAATTGTGCAGTCAAACTTAAGGTATGGGCCACAAATAGTTTTGGAAATGTCAAAAAAGAGATCCAACTATTGAAGAGGAAGATTGCAAGCTTTGACCGACAGAAGCAAACGGCTAATATTGCTTTCCTCAGACAAAAAGAAAAAAAAGAGCTTGCGGATCTACTGGTAAAGGAGGAACAAATCTGGCAGCAACGTTCTAGAGTCCAATGGTTAAATTGTGGAGATAAGAATACTGCTTATTTTCATAGAAAGGCGTCAGCTACAAAAGCCAGAAATACAATCAAGGGGTTGGAGGATAAATATGGAAATTGGAAAACAGATGATGAAGACTTGATACGGATCCTGTCGGATTATTTTGAAGAAATTTTCGAATCTTCCCAACCAACTTTGGAAGATATGGATGATATGTTACAGGTAATTGATCAAGGAATCAGTGCTGCAGATCGAGATTTTTTAGAAAGTCCCTTTACTCTTAAAGAGGTCACGGAAAGTCTGAAACAAATGGGTCCGCTAAAAGCACCGGGAGTAGATGGCTTTCCCCCGCTCTTTTTTCAAAGATATTGGGACCTGCTTAAAGAAGAAGTTGGAGGATGCGTAATCAGTATTCTAAATGGAGAGGAAATTGTAGCTTCCTTCAATCACACTCTCCTAGCACTCATTCCGAAGGTTAAACAGGTTAGAAAGCCCGCTGATCTAAGGCCTATAAGTTTATGCACTGTTATTTATAAACTTGTCGCTAAAACTATGGATAATAGATTGAAGTTTGTGCTGGCCTCTATAATTTCCGAATCTCAGTCTGCTTTTGTACCCGGCAGACTGATTATGGATAACACTATTACTGCCTTTGAACTCCTTCATTCAATGAGGCACAGAATAAAGGGCAAAGAAGGTTTTTTAGCCCTAAAAATGGATATAAGTAAAGCATATGATCGGGTGGAATGGTCATTTTTGCTACAAGTCCTAAGGAAGATGGGTTTTGGTCCAAAATGGGCAAACTTGGTGAAAGATTGCATTATGACTCCTACTTTATCTTTAGCTTTTAAAGGGCAAGTTGTGGGTAAAATTGTGCCCAAACTGGGGCTTCGTCAGGGATGCCCAATCTCACCTTATTTGTTCATGTTTTGTGGTGAATTTCTCTCACGTGCTCTCTCGTATGCTATGTCTACGGGTACTCTTACAGGGGTGGCTGCGTCGAGAGGTGGACCAAGAGTGTCTCACCTATTTTTTGCCGACGACAGCCTATTTTTACAAAGGCTACAAAAGCAGAAATAAAAGCCCTAACTAAATTATTACAGAATTATGAGAAAATTACGGGGCAAAAAATAAATCCTGAGAAGTCCTCTGTCGTTTTCTCTACCAATGTGTCTGAAGAGAAGGGTGTTCAACTCAGTGCTCTCTGTGGTGTACGGAAAGAAGCTACTCACGAGCGTTATCTTGGATTGCCTACATAAATTGGGAGGAAGAAAATGTCATGTTTTCAAAACATTCCAGACAGAGCGCAAAATAAGATGTCAAATTGGAATGAAAAATACTTGTCTCAGGCTGGGAAAGAGATTCTGCTGAAATCAGTGATTGAATCCTTACCTAGATACACGATGAGTTGTTTTAAGTTGCCATCCAATCTCTGTGACAAACTTGAAGCTGATATGGCAAAGTTCTGGTGAGGTTCTGATGAAAAGATGAAGAAAAATAGTTGGATTGCCTGGAATAAACTGAAGAAATCAAAAGAGAAGGGGGGGACTTAACTTTCGTCACCTCCAGCTCTTCAACTTAGAGATGCTAGGTAAACAATTCTGGAGGCTCCTGATGAAACCATCCAGTTTATTAGCGCAGGTGTTGAGACACAAGTATTACAAGGATTTAGGACTTTTAAGAGCTACTGCAAGACAAGATAGTTCGTACCTGTGGAAAAGCATAATGGCTAGTAAGAAGCTTGTTCTTAGTGGATGCAGATGGCGGCTTGGCAAAGGTAAGAATCTGAACGCGTTTAGAGATCCTTAGCTTTTCCATGCTGATTCGTTCAAGCCTATAACCCCGAATCCAGCTCCAAATACCACGGTGTGGGTCTCGGACCTAATTACAAAGGAAAGCAAATGGGATATGAGCAAACTACATCAATTATTTTGGGAAGAAGACATAAAGGAAATTCAGCGAATCACAATTCCAAAAATTCCTGTAGCAGATCGACTTATATGGCACTTTTCAGAGACGCGGAATTACACTGTAAAATCTGGGTATGAGCTGATTAAAAAGCAAGAAGAACGGAAACAAATTTTTCAATCAGGAAGTGGTTCGAACCCAAACCCAAATTGGTCGCGGATCTTTTGGAGGCTAAAATTCCCCAAAAGAGTCCTCTACACAACTTGGAGAGCTCTGCTTAAGAGTTTACTGGTTTGCAAAAACCTTTTGGAGAAAGGTATTGAGATTGAAAATAAGTGAAAAATTTGTAATCGGGAAGGGGGGGATGAAACTCATCTTTTCCTCTATCGTCCTTTTGCGAAAGCTTGCTGGATCTCACTGCTGGGCCCAAAATTTGTTCCAAACTCGCACATGCATTTACGGATCTGGTAGATTGAAACTTTCCTTGTGGCAAAAACAGAAGAAAGAGAGTGCATGAGTGTTTTGATTTGGCTTCTTTGGAAAAATAGGAATTCGCTGATATTCAAATAGAAGCAAAGAAGTATAGAAGAGGTGATTGCTCAGGTGAGGAGTTACCTGTCCGATTTTTCCGGCGAGTCTCAAACAGCAAATGGGTTTTCTTCGTCGGCTCAAACAAGCCTCTCAATGGTTAGACCTCCGCCAAGGCCACCGGAAGATTGGGTGATTATTAATACCGATGCGGCATGGAATTTCTCGATCAAGAAAGAAGCCGTCGGAGTTGTAATCAGATCTGGCTCGGGTGTCTTCATCATCGGAAAATCAAAACAGGTCCCTTTTTCCAACACGGCTAAATTTGCAGAAGCCATGACGTTGAAAGAGGGAATCGATTTTGCACTGAAAAGAGGACATGCAAGAATTTGGATAGAGACGGATGCCATTTCTCTAGTGAGAGAGATGAACAGAAGGAGAGAGATGAAAGAACCAGAAGATGTAACGGAGGTAGAGATATTTCTTGAATAAGCCACCGGATGACTGAGATTTTCATCCCAACCCGAACAGCTCCCGAGTGAGCTTTGTATTGCTTAGAAGAAGATGTTTTGGGCCGCTTTATGGGCCAAGTTTTTAATAAAATGGGTTCTCTCAAAAAAAAATAATGTTTAAAATCGCAATAATTCTAAACGGGCAGAATTTTTGACATAATTTTAGATATAATTACTTGTTTAAGTAATTGTAATTAGTTGTCAATTTTTTCGCGATCTTGCATTTATTTACTAGAGTTTGGTTTTACTAGATTAGGGATTATGTCTAGATTTATGTCAAAAGTTCTGTCCATGTAGCATGACTCAATTAAAATTGAAAACACATTTGACAACACTATTTAATATGTTCATCAAAATTAGGAATGTGTTTAACCACCAAAAATACGAAAATAAACACACACAAAAATCGTATGTGTTGTTTCCAGAAACACTGTTTTGTTTTGTTTTGTAAATCCCACTATTTTTTCATCTTCCAAACATGTTTTTGAAAGAGAGAGGAGCTTTAGGGAGCAAACCCTAGACATCAACATGACGGACAATGAGTTCTCGAGTGGAGTTCGTACGAGGATGACAACCAAGTAGGAGGCGATCATCGAGTTTGAAGAACAATACTGCGTGGCGACAGCGGCGAAGTACGAATACAGTCTGACAGGAAAGTTTCAAGCAGTTAACAATGTTCAAAGATAGACGATGATGCTGCTTCTACAAAAGATCTGAACTAATGTCGATCATGTTAGTTTCCATGAAGTCAACTACAACACTTCATCTTCCGATTTCCGAGCCAGGAGAGCAAATAGCGGGTTGCAAAATATTCGATGGCCGAAACACTGTTTATTTTCTAAAGGCTACGTCCTATGAGCTAATTAACTATTACAATTTTCTTACAGATTTACAAGACCTCCTCGGGCCAAAAAAAATAATTTATAGAATTTGGCGGCCTCATTTTCTGAAAATGTAAGAGAAGACAAAAATGAGACATCCGAGTTGTACGAAGTCTAGATTGTCGATGATCATGATTGCTGCTTCGGGCTGCCCACAACTGTGTGGAACCACAGGAAAGTTAATTTTGCAAAAATTGTGGAGAACTTAATCAACAAGTTGAAGTGCTTGAAATAAAAGTATTTTTCAAGTGTCGGTATGGATATATTGCTGACAATTATTGCTCATGCGATGTAAACATACGCCATGAGTTGTCTGTTACGAATGGCGTCTACTACACGTTGGAATCCTCTATCAATCGGTTTTTGTGGTCTTCAAGAGTTAAATCAAAATGATATCCATTGGTTAAGAAGAGAAAACTAATTACATAAAAATATGGGGACTCATATTGAAGGAGTTACAAAGATTCAACAAGGACCTCCTAGCGAAGATAGGCTGGAGACTCATCACCCAGGCCGACTCCCTCATCAACAGAACCTTCTTAAAAAATACTACAGTCAAAATAAATTTCACAAAGATGAATTGGGTTTTAACCCATCTTATGTTTGGCGTAGTGTCTTGGGAGGGAGAACAATACTTTAAATGGTTTGATATGAGTATTGGTGAGGGAGCACAAGCGCACATTCGTGGACCATGGATTCCAAAACCCTACAGCTACAGATTAATCATACATGAAAAATGCAAACGAATCACAAAGTCAGTGAGTTTATTACATAGGATTTCTAGTAGAATACAAGTAAAATCATGAATATGTTCGTCCCAGTTGATGCATATATCGTTTCTCGGATCCCAATTCCAAATTTTCAAATAAAGGAAATAAACTCATATTTGAGAATCGTTTACTTTTCTTTAAGAGTTTGATATGGGGGTGCTTGAGTTAGATCTAACAGCAAAACAGAGGGAAGGAAAGAGACATATCAAATTGGAGACCACCGGAAAAGGGAACCTTCAAAGTGAATGTCGATGGTGTTTTCTTTTCCGACTCCGATAGCGGCGGAGTTTGTGTCATCCTCAAAATTCACAATGGTGTCCTCGTCAGAGCGGTGGCACGAAGAATCAAGAATCGTGGTTGCGCGGCGGAGATGGAGGAGAGATCCGTCCTTGAGAGAAGCTCGGTTGCTCTCCCAACTCCATTAGAACCGATTGTGAAACTCTGCTTATATTAACTTCTCAAAATCATTTCGGATAAACTTAAATTTGTAGAGGCTGCAAAGGTCAATCCAGCCCAATGTATATTCTTAACACATGCAAAATATATGTATTATATCACATGTTTCATATGCATTTCTGAATAGTGCAGCTACTACAAGCAAATGTTAGGATGAAATCGAGGTAGAGTTTACAAGATTATGGGTGGATTGACCTTTTTAGCATTTACAAGGGTAAATCAGTCCAAAAAACTGAATTTGAAAAGCTACGCTACCAACTAAATACACGTAAGGGTGTAAGTGATAACAATGTTTGGTAGTCAAGGAAGATCAAAACTTTAGGAAGTGAAGGGACATTAATTGGGAGGCTTCTCCAAGAAGCTAAAAGGAATCTCATCACTTCCCCATAGGGTAAAATCCACTTACATCCCCTCAATTTTGGTCAATCTTTACTTACACGCCTCTTAGTTTAAAAAGCTTCACTTACACCCCTTATGAGTAACAAAAATGTTGTCACTTATATCCCCTCTATGTTTTCACTATGCCAGTTCTTATGGTAAGGGGTGTAAGTGAAATTTTATAAATTAGAAGGGATGTAAGTGAAGATCAACCAAACCTAAGGGGGTGTAAATTTTCCCTTCCCCATATTGTCAATTGCCTTAAAAATAGTATCATTGCTTTACACAAAAGTCAAATATGGGTCAAGTTTGGACTAGTATGAGTATTGGGCTAGCAACATTCCAGATTGGATCAAGCTCCCAACCCAATCTGATCTCATTTCCACTAATGTAATGTTGGCCCATGGCCCAGTTTAATTAGTATAATCTGTTTTACATTTTTTATTTTTTTCTTTTTTTTTTTTGAAAGAGTTCTACTTTCTCAAAACACTCATTTAATTTTGGAAACTTTTTGATAAGTAATTAAAGAAAAAAGTAACCTCTAGAAGATAAATGTGTCATCATCCAAACAGAATAAACAAGAATAGTACTGTGAAAAGATCAAAAGATGCCATTACTGGTCATTTTCCTTGGCAGTGACAAGGTTTTAACAGTCATGATTTTACTGTTTTTACATGGTTTACCAACTATTTATAGCCTTCTACTTGTGTCATGGCATTTTCCATTTATGTGCATAAAAAAGGGTTTGACAGTCATGATAAGACCTATGGTCACAAATAGTAATAACTTTTTTAAAAATTATAATTTTTTTAGAGAATTATTAATGTTTTTAGTAGACTATGCCATTAAGGTAATTAATTAAAAAGCTCCATAAATTAAGATTCAAGTGGTAGAACGTTGGAAGTCCCTGCATGAGGTTTCAGATTCAAACTCGATTGACGACAAAAATAATTTCCAAAAAAAAAACTCCATAAATTAAGATTCAATTGGTAAAGCGCTGAAAGTCCTTGCATGAAGTTCCGAATTCAAACCCGATTGACAACAAAAATAATTTTTAAAAAAGAAAGCTCCATAAATTAAGATTCGATTCAAGGCTTCACCATAGTTGATTCAAAAGAAATTTCCTAGAGCATGTAATTAGAGGGAATCGCTGGGGTTCGATTTATCTTTGATACCGTGATATGTTACTGTTATTCAACATAATCGCATGTCTCTAGTTCGATTAAGGTTGATGTTTAAAATCTCGCATTACAATCAATATTCTCTTGTTACATTCGATTTTTTTTTGTTACAGTGCATTTTAAGGAGTTTTATGCCCAATAATTTACCCTCCACTTGCAATGATTCAAATACTCCGTCACCTTCCCTCAAAAAAAAAAAAATACTCCGTCACCGGTTCCCTTTACAATTGTGTCTTTAATTTCTGGTACCATCATTACCGTTATCTCAGAAATTATCTCAAAATTATCACAAGACTCTTTTTTTAAATACACCTAGATTAGGACTCCATTATTAAAAAAGGAAAAGATTCACCTCTAATCTAAAATTTAGAAACTACGAAATTTATTCATCAGAACGAAAAGCAGCTAAAAAGTTACTCCTAAACATAAAACGATAGGCAAAGACTAGAGAGTCTGGGGTGTGTATTTGTGGCTATCACTCTCAGTAAAAACATAACCCCAGCTCATCACTACTACTAGTACTACTATTACATTCCATTTCCGAGTTGACTCACTCCTCGCCGAGTTTCCAAGCCGAGGTGGCTATGAGCGACCGAGTCTGCCAACCCAGCATGAGGCAACCACCGTTCTCCTCCACCTCATACCCACCGCCGCCGTTGAACAGCGCCAGCAACATACTCGCCTGCTTGAACGCGTTGGAGCCGAGATGAACCGCCTCGTACCCGGCCGACTCGAACCGGGTTTTCCACTGCGCCAGCGTCTCGTGCCTCTCCGTCCGGTCCACTCCCTCGCAGGCGATCACATTACAGATCTGCCTTCCCAGGTAGAGCTCCGACATCACCTTGTCCTGGTTCATCACATCTCCGCCGCTGCTCTCCAGCGAGTCGAAAAGCGTCGAGTAGTAATGCAAAGCCGAGTTGAACCGGTCCATGAAAACCGGACCGTTGTGGTCCGCTTCTTGCTCCACCACGGTCCAAATCTCCGGCTTCATCTCCTTCACCGCCGTTAAAACCCTCTCGATTGCTCCAGGAAGGGCAAGCAGCTGGTGCAATTCGAACACCGAGTTCACCGCCACGGTCTCGTCGTCTCGAAGGTTGAGCATCGTCGGCTCGAGATCGGCCAGAGTGTTGGCGACGAAGCCTCTGTACTCGAATTCCACATTGATGGTCCCAGCTAATTCAGCCAGCTTCCAACCCACCTCCTGTAAGTGGTCCGTTTCGTCAATCGACGGCGGCCCAATTCCGGTTAACCGGAAAGTGGGGGGCCCACCTGGCCGGAGAGCCAGTGCCTGCATCAGAGCCGGCCATTGCATCCCCTGTTTCATACCAAAATCAATCACATGGACCTTCCTCTTGTTCTCGAACGCCTCCAAAATGGCTTGATTCGCAGTGAAATGGGCGAATTTCAGATACGGGCAGGTCTCGTAGAAATGCATCTGCAGGAGGTCTGAGAAGGCAGACTCCTGTGGGTACTCCGGGAACAGACGATAGATCCTCCGAGCGAGGGCTTCGGCGAAATAGGTAGCGACCTTGCGCATCGGTCCGGGTTGAGAGACGGCGAGGAAGCCGATCTGTTTGACTAGAGCCTCGGCTAGCTTGAGCTGGTTCTGCTGGATGGCTTCGGCGCAGGCAATGAGGGTGTGCACGAGTCGGACTCCGTTCTCCTGTGACTCAGCCACGATCAGGTGCCGAGTCGACTCGGACATAATCACCTCCTCCGGAGTCAACTCAAAGGTGGGTTTGAATCGCTTGTTGGGGTGGTTTTGATTTTGATTTTGGGGGAAAGCGGCTTTACCGGGAATGGCACCCAATTCGTAATCGGATGGGAACGGAGCAAGGAAGGAATCGTCAGGATTGAGGTCGGTGATCATGGATTCGAGCCAGGTGGAGAGATCGGAGGGGTTGTAGTGAGCGGAGTCGGAGACGACTTGATTCAAACCACCCTCTTGGCCTGCTGCTTCCGGCGGCGTCGTTTTATTATTATTATTATTGTTATGACCGAGAACGCCCTCGAGGTGTTCAATCTTCTGGGCTACATCGGCCATGTCGGAGGCCTTGACGTTGTAGCCCAACACGGCGAGGAGCTCGTCGGCGCCGCCGTCGTCACGCCACATCTTGGGTTTACTCCCACCGGCGCCGCCGTAGAAAGGGTCCGCCGCCGGGGGGATGTGGAGGGGGAACTCGCGCTTCATGGTAGTAGCTGTTTTGTGAGGGGTGGAGAGGAGGGGGGATTTCTAATGGGGGAAGAATCTGAGCATTGGAGATTGGGGAAGTAGCAGTGCTTGGTTTTTCACACTCCTCTGTGTGTGTGAGTTTCTGGTTATGGGGGAGAGAGGGGTGGGGCAGGGAGAATTATATAGTGAGAGAGAGAGGGAGAGAGAGAAATTTAGAGAAGCTCGTGACGGGGCTCGGGCTCCCAAATGGCAACAGAGGCCAGATAAATAAAGAGAGATAATTGCTCTAAACACCCCTTCGATTGAGTTAATTTCACTTCAGCTCCCGTTTAGGATTATTGCATGTATTTTATTTATTTATTGAGAGATTTCTTAAAAAGAATGACATTATTTTCTTTTTAATATTCTAAAAGAAATTCATATTGGCCAAAATAAAAAATGAATAAAAACCTTAAAAATAAAGAGAAAATCTACCGAATTCTAATTTAAATAAAAAAGTTCTATCAATTTTAAGAAATATTTGTATAAATATAACACTTCCTGTGTTCTCTCTGAATCTTCACCCTTTTCATATTATCACTATTCACTGAATCACTTTAATTCGGTGATTTGATTAGTAAAACAATGCAAACATTTCATAATCTTTGCACGATGTTGTAAGTAAGCTTAACTCTACAAAATAATGAAAAAAAATTCTAAATTGCATCGCTTGACTATCCAAATCACCGGGTCAAGTGACCCAATTACGGAAGAAAAAGACAAAATATGAAGATTCAGAGTGAATGAAGATAGTAGTAAGTTCTGAACCTCTGAACCATCTTTTTACTGCTCGATAATGGTACGTTGTAACCGATTACTTATGATAATGTTTTCACTGATTATGTGGATATTTCTAATTGATAATACGATTATAGAATATTATCTAAAGAGAGAAATATTTTTTCACCATCCGTAACAGTTAGACACATAGCGCGAACATAGTGGCCAAATATATATATATATATATATGTGTGTGTGTATATATATTCTGATTACGACAACTGATTGCTAATACTTTAACTGGAGGAAGTGAAAATTTATTTCAAAAAAAAATTGGATGAAGTGAAAATTTATTAAAATATTATCTAGTGCTCCGACTGTATGACTCCAAAATTGGTTTGGAAAACAAGTTGGAAAAAGAGAGAATTTTCAGTCGAAACAAACTAGTCTTCAGTTTTTTCTTTATCCAAACATGAACATAGCCATTGAAACGAATTATAAAAGAAAGAAAAAAAAAAGTCCCAATATCTTCTAAAAAAAAGTTCCAATATCACACCAAACATAACACTACAGTAGATTAATTTTCTGAAAGAAAAAGGCATTAATGCTGATCATGAACCTCGGTAGAAAAGATTTTATTACTCCATTTTATTGTCTGTAAAAAGCTGATTGAAAACCAGCAGATTGAAAGTTTGCAGCTTTTTCAGGGGTACCCGGTTGGGTGGAAGTGGCCGGAGGCCGAGCAGAGCCACCATTGGCCGTCTTCGCCACCAAACAGCTGGCAGCAGCAGTACCGGTGTACCACCAATTTTCTACCACCACCACCACCATCATCCCCAATCACTCCCTCATCTTCTGACACCTATTCTGTATTCTGGACCCCACAACATCACGGACCGTTAAGTGAGCTTTACCTCTTTGGAGTTAGAAGATGGGTAAATGACACAAATCACCCCTGAGGTATGTCCATTAACTAGAGAGGTACTATGTGGTTTGGATATTACCTCGTATTACCCTTCTGTTAAGCCAAATTTGTGACGAAGACCACCTTTCTGTCAATTGCCATTACGAACACATTTTTTGAGACAATTTTACCCATCAAAACACTGAATTGACATTATTACCTCAAAATTTTCGCATGGTAAACTAAATTATCCTTACTTCTTAATCTTCCATTCTTTCTCTCTTTGAGTCCTCTTATACCACCACTACCGCCAACACCGCTGTCATTAGGGGTGCACACGGATCGGATCGGTCCGGATTGAGGTTGAGTTAATCCGATCCGCCCGTTTACGGATCGAAACGGATCGGATCCAATCGGATCCACGGTTTCGCGGATTGGACCGGATTAATCCGCGGATCGCAAATATTTCAAACTATTTTTGAGTATGTTCAACTAATAACATAAACACTAATATACAATTGTCATTTAGTATATTTTTTTGTTAACTTACGAAATATCTTATTCTTTATATCATCAAAAAATCAAAATTATTCAACACAACATTGATAAGTATGACATTACTAAGTTAAAGTTAGCACTAGAACAAATCATATTGATGAAATTAGTAAAAATTAACATAATAATAAATATAAACGGATCGAACGGATTGACGGATCGGATCGGATTTATATTTTTGGATCCTAGTCCCATCCATCACGGATCTGTTCGGACCCAATCCGTCACGGATAGGACGGATTTGCGGATCGGTGCGGATTGACGGATTCTTGTGCACCCCTAGCTGTCATGACCACCACTTCTATTCTACCAACCTAGGTCTCGCCAACACCACCACTACAACTCATACAATGTCATCACTAACGGAACCAACTCATCCACTCGCTAAACCTACAACCAAAACAACTCAGGTTCAACCTTCACAATGGAATTGCTCATTCGAAAAGCAAAATATCGTAACCGAAAATCAGAAAAAATATCAAAATAGTAAAAGAAAAAAAAATGATCCAATAGTTATAGAACCATACCGATGGAGAGACAAAACTGAAGTAATTGCCATCACAAACCCACGACATAACTTCACTAGACCCAAACCCAAAATCAAATTCTTGAAGCCAACCACCTCAACCTCCATCAAACACTCAATATCACACCCAATAGAGTCTAGATCGAACTAATCCAGAACCCTAATCCGTCAGGTCGAGACCCGGTTCCAGGTTTGTCATCCTCTCTCTCTTTGGAACGAGAGAAAGTTGTACCCTAATAACCGGTATGACCAACGAACTCCAATTACAGCCATGGATTTGGTCTATGAGCCGGTGGCGATCGATTTGGGGCTTCTAGACCTCAATTTGGTTAAAATATACTTGGTTTCATAATTTGGTTTAGAACCCAGAAATTCGTTGCTAAATTTTGAGTTTGCATCGACCGGGTCTGTGACGAATAGGGGGAATAAGGATGGCAGATTTGGGTTCGATTGTGTATAAGAAGGAGAGAGAAGTAGGTAGCAGCACTGGTGATTTTGGTGGTAGTGGCACAACTGATTAGATTCGAGGAACAGACAGGGTGGTCAGGTCTGGTTTGGGCATAAATAAAGACAATGGGTTGGTTCGTTTGGGTTTGAAAGTGACCTTGGGTGGGTGAGAGTGAGGGAAGGGTTGGCGGCGGCGAAATCCATGGACGTCGTAGGTGTTGTTCGGTTGTGTCATAAAGAGAGAGATATGTGCTAGTGGCAATGATGTGACGCAAGGGAGAGGAGACGGGAGAGATAGAGAGAGGGTTATTCTTAATTTTTTATCTTATTTTATTATAATTCACAAGTGAAGGGACAAGTGGTATTCTCACTTTTTCTGTAACTCACCGTTAGTGAAAGGGTTGGTTTCGGGTAATATTCAAACCACATGGTACCTCTTGGTAAATGGCCATACCTCAGAGGTGGTTGTGTCATTTACCCTTACAAGATCCACAAATCCTCAGTTTAAACTAGGACTGGACATCGGCCCAGCGGCCCCACCAACCCGGGACTTTTACAGGCTTGGGTTTAACAAATTTCAGCTCGTCTTGGGCTTGAAATTTGTGTCCGACCAAGATATGGGTTGGGCTTGGGTTATTTAATTTTGGCCCAAGCCCAACCGGCCCGAACTCACTAATATATTTGTTATTTATATGTAAGTATACTTAAATATGCAAATGTACTCATCTATATATGTATACACTATAAATTACACTTTAAATATGTTATGCTAAATACATAACATGACGAAATTTGTTGAAAAATGTCAAAGTCGCTCAATGTTGTGGGTTGGGTTATGATTCTTTTTATAATTTTACGGGTTTGGGATTGATTATTGGCATGATATGGGGGTTATGTTGGGCTTGAGTTCACTCTTTTATATACTCGGCCCGGTTCGTTCTGACCCAACCCAGCCCAACTCACAACTAGGCCTAGTATAAACAATGATGATTGAAGAATTATGAAGTATACAGTTAATAAATAAGGCTGTAAATGGAGCCTGTACAAGTGGAGTTTCAGAGTGCGAAAGTTGGGCTTTGTACGAGGTATATCATGCAGCTCAAATTCGACTCACTCAATACTTTTCCGTGGTCAAGACTTGCTTCAACTTTTTTCTTGATTTTGTCTCAAACATAGAACTTCACTGCGAGGCTTGCTTAATTATCGCGTCTTTTGAAGAAAGATGAACCCAAAAAGCTGAGTACTTCATTCGTTAGCCTCGAATTCAACACTCATGGCAGAGTGCGCGCCACCGAAATAGTACTGAGCTCGATGTCAAATATGGATGCAGACGCAGAGCGCGAGAGAGAGAGAGAGAGAGAGAGAGAGAGAGAGAGAGAGAGAGAGAGAGAGAGAGAGAGAGAGAGAGAGAATTTAGGAGCGGATTTGAGAGCATCCGACTTGGATCAAGTGATTATTTCATGTGTGGAAGATGGTGGAAGAAGTGCGGAAGTCCGAGAAGAAAATGACGGTCAGTGGATGGGTGGCACAATCAATTGGAAGGTCGATGGAGCTAACGCGAACGATGACGGATTTTGGGAAGGTGGGAAATGGAGGGTGAGGAATACCATGTGGAGTTTCCAACTTAGTGTTGGGACTGGTACAGACAGGTGGACTTGGTACTGGGGTTGGAGGTGGCGGAACGTCTATAGTAGATGAGATAGGAAGAACCATTGTGATGGGACTAGACCAGTGGTCGAGAGAAAAAAGAGAGGAAGACACGAGGTTTGAGTTCATACAAAGGAACATAAATGAGGATTCCACGAACTGAACATGACGAGATAAATAGAAACGATGAGACGCCGGATCGAGACAAGGATACACACACAAGAAGGATTGAAAATTCAGCTAAGAGATTATCATAAGAGAATTTTTTAGAACGGTTGAATTCGTTTTTATGACTGGGACACAAAGAACATCAAAGATGTGAAAAGAACGAAAGTGAGAGTATATGACATCGAACCGGTATGCTTGATAGGCACGGAAATGCCATAAACAATCATAACATCATCGAAGTATTGATGCGGATGATGCAGAGAGAGGTTGTTCAAAGCTTCCGTAATGTGATGAGTGGCGCCTGTGTCAAGTAACCAAGAAGGGGGACAGGAGGAAGTGCAAGCGTAAGCTATAATGACATGAGCTTGAGGGGTCCATGTGTTACTTGAGGATGGACGGTGCTGGAATGAAGGATGTGGTTCGAGTGAGCTTGTGTTCGTTTTTATGACTGGGACACAAAGAACATCAAAGATGTGAAAAGAACGAAAGTGGGAGTTTATGACATCGAACCGGTATGCTTGATAGGCAGGGAAATGGCATCACAATCATAACATCATCGAAGTATTGATGCGGATGATGCAGAGAGAGGTTGTTCAAATATTCCGTAATGTGATGAGTGGCGCCTGTGTCAAGTAACCAAGAAGGGGGACAAGATGAAGTGCAAGCGTAAGCTATAACGACATGAGCTTGAGGGATCCATGTGTTACTTGAGGATGGACGGTGCTGGAATGAAGGATGTGGTTCGGGTGATTGTGGACCGATGACACAGTACCTAATCTACTATAGTACCCATCCAAATTGAGGACACTAACGAATGAGATGGCCTTGAATCCCACAGCTTTGGCATACAACCAAAAAATGTACGTGGTTGCAGACATTAAGAGGTTCCGGGAGACCATGCCCGAGCTGAAGTTTGAGGGAGTTTATGCTTCTTACACATACATACACAAGAAGGTGATAGCATGAATTAATCAAAACATGATCAATAATCATAAATGCTAACACCCCTCAAACTTAAGCCGATAAGGAAGTTGTGAGCTGAAGGAAATAGCAGGTTACTATTTCTTTTTGGGAGACTTCCTTACTTCATAGAGTAGTAAGAAGTCGACTGCTGTTGCTCATTCTAGTATGGAGGTTGGGTATCTTGCGTTAGGATGAGTATAGTGCGCTAGCACAAGCCCGTAAGAAAGCGATGAGCTAAAGTTTGGACACAAGATCCATAAAGCGTCAAGGATGAGGGGACTATGTAGATATCAACAGTCTTCTCTAATGTAGTAACCCATTACAGATGGACCTTCCTTGCACGAAGATGATGTCTGCTATAATGGAAATCGATCTCAGTATGTTTGTTGCGCGCATGGAACATATCACTGTGAGAAATCTAGATGGCACGACGATTGTTGCAGCAGATTGTACTAGCTGCGGATTGAGACATACCCATGGATGCTAACAACCATTGAATCTAAATAAGGTCTTGTGTAGCATGAGCTAAACACGACACGGATCCTCTGTACTATAAAGAGCAACGGAAATCTACTTCTTACTATCCTGAAATAAAGGGGGTCTCCCAAAAAGAAACAATAACTAGTAATAGAACTTTTGTCACTACGATTACCAGCCCAGTCAGCATCAGACCATGGAACAATGTTCCCTTCACGTAAAAAAAGAATATGAAGGACGACTGATTACTTTGTCGAGCATGAGCAGATAGAAACTGACTAACCTGGTGAACAACGCAATGTCAGGACGAGTATATTTAAAAGTGGGTTAATTTAGTATCTTAGCAAGCCTGAAAAAAATATCTCCAAAATTGAAAATTGTATAATCTGCGAATTATTAGTCAACTTAAATTAAAATATATGTCAACAAAATTTACGAAACAAACAAGATTAAATTATCAGAAATAATTTAATCTGAAATAGGATTAAGTTTCTAAAACAAACATTTGTTTCAAAAAAATAAATAAACCAAACATGTACCAAGTGTGGGTTTATTGTTTGGTATTCCTTTAAAAACAAGAAACACAGTGAAAAAAATGTGCTGAAAAAACACGTTTAAAAACAGAATAAAAAACTGTTTGGTATCCGTTTAAAAATAGTGTTTTAAATTAAAAAACACATTTGGCAACTTACTAAATTTCAATGTTGGTTTGCTTGAATATTATTTTTACGTAGAATACCGACATATATTTGATATTTTTTTGCAACTAGTCATATTTGATATTTTTTCACTGTTTTTCTTGTTTTTAAACGGATAGCAAACAAGCCCTAACTAGAGCACATAGTTTTCAAAAGTTTGAATTGCATGCAGGAGAAGATGAGATAATTGAGATTAAGACACAACAGTAGTCTACTGTTGGGTTGTGTGAAACAATCTGTCATAAAAAAAAATTATAAAAACATTGCACATGCGGGCATGTGAAAATGATAATTAAGAAGAATCGTGTTAATCAAAAAGATAATCAAGAAGAATCCCTTCATCGTCTCTCCCTGGTTTGACTAATTATTACTACTACTAATAATAAAGAATAACTAAGTCTTCTTACTCATAAACAAATAAATAAACCAAAGTTGTATAGCGTTTTTAAATGAATTTAATTGGGCAGATCGACGGCTATCTTAACTTTTGCTTTACACTTGTGTTGTTGATTAAGTAATTCCCACACTCTCTGGTTTAAAGTGTGAGTTTGTGTTATGTTTACGGGTGGGGG
Source organism: Linanthus parryae (assembly GCA_023055425.1). Taxonomy (NCBI): domain Eukaryota; kingdom Viridiplantae; phylum Streptophyta; class Magnoliopsida; order Ericales; family Polemoniaceae; genus Linanthus; species Linanthus parryae. The sequence continues at coordinate 23,290,400 of JALGPY010000011.1, read as the reverse complement.
ACCAAAAACTCACGACGCAGTTTTCTGGGCAAAGCATACAATTCCCCTCCTCGTCTACCTACAACTCCCTTTGCCCAAACATTTTGGAGCCACGTGTCTGTGTCTCATTCCCCTATTCCCTCTCTCGTGTGGTGAAATTGTTGATTTAATCTACTTGAGCAGTTGAATGAGTTCTCTCAGTAGCATGTTTGGTTGGAACTTAACATCTCCAATGAAAATATACAGTGATGGATCAGATTGGAATTATAGTATAAATTTATTTTTGTTGAAATCCTCGACGGATCCGTCCGCTCAAGAGCAGTCCTAGACCCACTCAGTAGAACATAAATCCAGTTTGTCCTTTCGCTTTATTAGCCAAGGAGCTAAACTCTGTTCCTCTTCTTGAGCCGATACGCTGTCCTTCTCATTGAAAGTCCTGTACTGAACGCGGCAAAAGGCATCCAAATTTGGAAGCTGGGGTCGCGAGCCTTTCTGCTCTTCCCGAAGGGAGCGAATTGCACTCCTGCATCGGGGCAGGAACGCACTTCACGTGCCTTTCTAGCTGGGCGAGCACATCCGTTCTTTCCTTGTTTGATCTTACCCGCTATTCATAAGAATCGCTTTTTTGCACCACTCGACCAATCTCGTCGACTTTCAAATGAGTAGATAACTCAAAACTCTAGCAAATCAGGAAAACAACGAAACAATAATACAAGTGTGCACAAGAGATTCCGACGGGGAGACCTCCGTGTACACCGTATGTAGAGGATCAAGGATCGCACAGGAAGAGTGGGGTTGTGTGTAGGGAGAGAGTAAGTCAGTAGCAATGTCTGAGAGAGAGACAGAGGTTTGGCAGAGCTTCCGCGTATGGCAAGTGTGTCCTCCTTTGTATGGAAAGGGTAACGTCCTATATATAGCAGAGAACGTGACCGTTGTAGTGTGGTTAATGCGCCCATTGATGGCGGCTTAATTAGCTTAACCATAACGACACGTTCGTCCGAGTATATAGGGACCGTTACAGCACGTGGTGCGCGAATACCGGAACCGTTACGAGGTTGACCGGATTGACCGGGTTTATGGAGCTCGTGCCATAAATCTCTCAAAACAGTTACTAAAGGTCGCGCGCGGGCTTGGCTCGCACGCGACAGGGCTTACTCTAGCCTCCAAACCACTAAGTCCCTACAAATCCCGTGCAGTGGTATGCGAGGGCTCTGTCTCGCAGCCCCCACATGGATCAGCTCGGCTGGTGATCCAGTTTGTGTGGAGCACAATATGGTGTGCTGGATGGTTGCCACGTGGCCAAGATCTGTCAGCTCAGAAAGCATTATCTACATTAGCCCCCTTTCTGCGCGTGAAGACTCATAGCTGTATAGACTTCCATGCGCGGAAACCAACATACGCGTTGCCGCCACGCACCAATTCAAATACGGGTAAGTTCAGCCCCCGTGCGTGCCATTATGACCTAAAACCCCTAGAGTCGTGCCGTCTGGTTTCTAGGGTTTTAGGCGTGACGTCAGCTTGTCCTGTGATTGCGCGATTCGACGGTGACGGTTGCGATTCGACTACTGAAAGGACGCAACCCTTCATTATTTTTGGATAAATACTTTGTATCCACTGTTGCAAAGCATCACTTCTTTCTCTTAAAGTGAATGGTACCCGGAGATCTTCGAGAGCAGATTCAGATAATCAATCATCAATTCAAAACTGCAAATCGTCTTCTTCAACTGTGCATATCCAGGCAAGCTTTGCGAAAACAAGGTTGGCCTTGTTCAATTTTGATTTAAGATTCCAGTGTATGCCTTGAACTGCGTTGAATCTGTAACCCAGAACACGTAATCTGTTGAAACTTGCAAAGAAACCTTGATCTTGAACCCACTTTTGCTTTAATCCTTCAATAATAAGGGATCCGGATGTGAGATCTTGAAATCGCTGATAATGCAACCCTTAATTTCTGAAATTGATACCAGAAACTGTTCGTCTTTCTTTTCATAATAGATCTCGGATTTCGAATTTCAAACTGAAGTGTAGCACCTTTCTCCCCCCTTTTTCTTGCTCTTCCGCAGGAATGGCGAAGACAAAAGGAACCAAACCCGCCAAGGAAGACGAAGAGATCCCCGATCTTCCGCAGGCTTTGTGGCGAAAAGCCCCCTATTTAGGTGGCCAAGATTTCTATCATGCGAGGGTTAAGGCTAAGAGGATGCCTGATCCTGTCCCAGTTGAGAGATTGCTGACACTGACTCGCCCGGTTAACTCGGCCTTGCTCGAGTTAATTGGCTCCGAGGATGTGGTTCGATTGGGGATCGAAAACGGGTACTTCCCCTACACTGCGATTTCTACCCAGGCTTTCGTCCAGAAATTGGACTATATGGATGAGTGGATTGACCACGTGTTGGACAATCATGCCGCGAATCTCGATGAAGCCGGCGTATACTTTGCTATCCGTGCTATGAAAGGTGCTGCCGTGAAGCTGGACCAGTCCATGCTTCTAGACCTTCTGTCCCGCTACTCGCCTGCGACTCACACATTCTACTTTGCTGAGTTCGAGGCTGCTCCTACACTCGAGGACGTGCAGATGCTGTACGATCTTTCCCCCATGGGTGAAGTGGACCCTTTGAGTCCCTTGAGGACGGCTGCGGAGATTGCCTTGTACACGCAGATGGAGGAATGCCTGGCAGAGGTAAAGAAAATCTCTACTCGGTGGACTACTACGAAAGCCCTCCCAAACTGGCAATTGGTTGATACGTCTGCGAAGAACACTTGGAACAAATGGTTGTAGTACTTCTTTCGAGACTATGCGAACAGCAGCATCACCAAGAAGCTTCTGAGTGAGAACCCAGACGCCGAGAATTATGTGGAGGGTAAAGGCTATCACTTGACCCTCTGCGCTTTCCTCTGTGCTTAGTTGTCGAGGTACTTGATCGACGGTCACCCCCATGATGGAGTCTTTTACCATGTTTTGCCACTTGCTGTGAGGCTCGCCCTTGGCCAGAGAGTCGAACTCGGACCCTTGGTCTTGGGCACTCTGTATTACAGGCTTGATCAATTGGTTTTGGCCATGAAAGAGTCGCGTGGCCGCCTCGATGTACTGACTTTCGTCAACATCTCCTTTTTGACAATGTGGGTCTTCGAGCGGTGGCCATCCTATGCCCCAACTGCTCTCAAACCCGGCAAGTGGTGTCCCCCAGGCGAGACGGAGGAACGCAACAGCGGTAGAGCTGCGAGGTGGTTCGGAGCGAACAATACCAAGTGCGTTTGGAGCTTGATATGCGACAAGCGGAAAGAGTTTACTGCCAGGCCCTATGCTACACGTGTCGAGAACGTGCGATGGTTTCCAAAGATGTACCCTTCTAAGGGTGTTGTCTTCTCAGAAGAGTTGCTCTTCGAAGAGGAATCGCATTTCCATGAGCGCTATCGCGAGTTCTTCTGCTGGTGTCTACGAGGTTCCCTTCCTGCCCTCGCAGAGCATATTCGTGAGCTCGCACCAAGATATGAAAGGATTACTGTGGACGTTGACCCCACTCGAGTTTCGCCCCAGTTCGGTTTTGACGCGGTGGCACCATCAATCTGGCCGCAGTCCATTATCAGAGGTTGCTATAAGCGCTTGCTAACAAAGGAGTGCAAGACAGTCTTCATGAACAATCTTCCCTTTGAACAGCCTGCAGGGACCCGCGAGGGTGGTTGTTCCCAGAACTGGCTCGCATACTGGATCGCCCAGCAAACGAGGATTGAGACGCAGTCGGCCGCACAGCCAAGCAGAGCCCCCTTGATCAAGAGAAATTCTTTTCCGTTTCGCCCCAATTGCAGTCTGAGCGAGTCTGAATATGGTTGCTATTCACTGTTGGATCGTGAGAACCATTTGTGTCCTGACCTCATTCTAAAGGAGAAGGTCGCCGCAGTTAAGAAGGGCGACACGCATGTCGTCAGATACAGCAAGGCATTTGCTGAGGTAAGCAATTTCTTTGCGTGCGTTAAGCTTCTTGATTTCCTTATGCTGACGCCTTTATTCTGTACTATTTGCTGTAGTGTCATGTGCGGCGATTCGCATCTGGTGATCGCTCCAAGTCATTGATTAACACCATTTTTGCCACCCGAAGACAAAAGCAGTCGTTTCGGCTAGCATGGGGATGGACCCTGAGGTCGAGACCAAGATTCGCGCAGTCATGAATGCTTTTGCTGACTCGCTGATAGACAATGCTCCGGCCTCGTCTCCTCCCGGAGATGATCCGTCCCCTCCATTGACTACGGCGCCGAGAGTGAAAAGACCTAGGCAAAAGGGAATTACAATTTCTTCCCCTAGAAGTGCTCCAACTTCTCCTCCGGTGAGGTCCCTTTCTGTCAAGGACAAAGGCAAAGGTCGCATGCCCAGCAAAGTGCGGAAAGAGCTCGCAGTTGAGACTTTCGTTCCATTCAACCAAGAGGAAGAAGGAGAGAGGCAGGAGCCCAGAGAGAGTGACGAAGAAGAAGAAGAAAGAACAGTTGTGATGCATGAGGAAGAATCAGGAGGTACTTCCGTCGCATTTCCTTTCCCGTTATCGTAGTTCCTTTGCACTTCTTTCTTGAACCAATTATTTCTCCGCAGATGATGATGATGATGAGATCATCGGCGGCCTTGTGGCCAAGAGACAAAAGAGAGATGCCCATTCTGGCATTCCAGATGATCCCATAAGTGAGGACATTCTTGCAGAGTCCAGGAAGACAGCCGCGGAGGCTGCTGAAAGAAGAAGGCAGCGAGAAGAGGAGGAGCTCGAGCGTGTGAGACAGCGAAGCCTCTAAGAGCAGCATGTTGACGACCTAGTGCGTCCAGTTGACGAGGAAGATGAGCTTCCCGAAGAAGTGGCTCCCCAGGCGGAGGAGGAGGATGCGGTTCCAGAAGAGGATGCAGCAGCCCTGGAGCAAGTCCAAGCGGACTTTGAAGAAATCGCGGGCGGCGATAAAGGTGAGATCTTCAATCTCGCAGTAACTTATAGAGATGTTATTGTGGATGCGTTAAAGCATGGTGTGTCAAAGGCTGACATTCGCCGTTGGCTAGTAAACAAGTGCGGAGAACCTTCAGGTAATCATTCGAGTGATACGCATGTACTAGGCCTTAGCAACTTGAAACAGGATCATGACTGGTTTCTTCGCATCCCAGGTCACGCCCCTCTTAAAGACTTGCTTAGTGAGGACACACTAATAGGACATGGTTCCTCGTCTTTAGTGTATGAAGATGCTTCAATCCCACCTTCGCGTGGAGGTGCTTACTCTTCGCTTAAGTAAAGATAGCAAAATATTATTTAATGCGAGTTACCTCATACCGCGGGCATTTGTATCGCAGGCAATGTTGAGGAACATGCGCCGGAGCAAAGAAGTCAGTCTTCTGCATCCTATGTTCCGACTCCGAGCCCCCATACTGAGAAGCCCGTCGCAGCTACTGATCATGCAGGTGAGCCTCTCGAGGACATCATCGAACTTTCCGACGATGCTGAAGCTGGTGTTGTGCTAATGGATGAAGATGCCCATGCTGGCACTGAGGAAGTAAGGACAAATACTGCCGATGCTTCCGCATCTGAGAATGTTCCTCGCCAAGCGACCTCGGCTGTCACTTTGCCTCCGGCGATGACTGAGTCGGCGGCACCTATTCCTGCGTGGGGCTTTTGGGGCTCGCAGGTTGGGAATGCAGTCGCAGCTGGTGCGGCCTACACTCTTCCTTCTAACTATGAGGAGTTAGAGCTCGCAGCTGACAGGAGAGCCATGGAGCAAGGGCAGTCTTCAACGACCCCAGTAATGCGCATTCCTTCTCTTCGTGAGATTCTCGAAGGAACTGGTAAGTAGTGATTCACTGTTTGCATCTCACATGATGCATTTGCGAGTTTGATATCATAACTTAGCTTCGACATTGCTTCAGGTTTGAAGCAAACTGATGTGGACTGGCTAGTCCGGATGCGCCTCACCTACCCCCGATCGTTCGCAAGATCTCTGGAGATAGGGCCCTTCGACAGGAGGCTATTTCTCACCGAAGCCATTTGGATTTTGGAGCAGCTGTCTGCGGCCACGCCTGAGACCATCTCTGTCCAGAGTGCCGAATTGCTTCATGGCATGTGCGAAAATCTTCTTACCAAAGTTCAGGGTAGACTGGGTTTCAGATTTCTTATGAAAAGAGTCACTCTGATTCGCGCAGCCGTAACCTTGCAGCTCGGCCACCAGAACCTCGCAGCTGAAAAGCAGAAGGTGGAGCAGCAGAAGCGAAAGGCTGAAGAAGCTATGAAGCTCTATCATGAGATGAATGCCAAGTGCGAGCAATTGAAGCAAGAAGTGGAGCAGGTAGAGAAGCTGATCCATCAGTTCGCACCCCATGACTCCTTGATCAAGAATTTGCTTTTGACTTTTTGAATTTTGAAAATAGCAAGGAAATGGCTGAAACATTAATGTAATGTTTGAAACATTAATGTAATGTTGCTAGGGTTTCTCCCCCCCTTTTTTTTAACAACAAGAATTTACTTGCCCGTTTTTCCCTTTCCGGGATAAAATAGGATATCTCTGTGCATATCCAATTATGACATCAGCAATTGATACTCTGCTTGATTTTCGTGCTAATTTTTCGGCAGATAAGCACGCTTTCGTTGGGAAGTCCATCCGAATCATGACCATCCGTCATTTATTAGGATACGCAACTGAATCGTCGTAGCCTTTAGTAGGGTAATTGATGGTTACCGCTTTTCAAGGCGTAAGTGATTGGCCTTACCCTCTTTTCAAATTCTGCTGACTCATCTTTGGCAACTGAAGAGTCTCCACAAGGTCCATATAAACCCTGTGTTTTCCATTTGGGTTTTTCATCCCAAAAATGTGCTTTGCCGTGAGTCCTTACGACTGCTGGCTTCAACGCTTGTTTTTCGTTGATTCATGGCAACTTCAAGTTGTGAATCCTGAGTTTGCGCTTTGTGCAGTAGAAATAGTTTCCAAGATCCACTTTATGAGGCTTATTGCTCTTTATAACCATCATAAAGTAGATGGAGATAATATCTCATGTGTGTTCGAAGAAATTTCTTCGTGTATTATGTGTGCAGGTCATGTTTCCGGCCGCCTCCCGGTGAGGTGCAGCGCCGAAGTGACCGTGCTACTGTCTCGTAATGAACGGCAGCATCCCTGGAGGAGGATTTCTTGCCTCTTCGTTCTTGAACTCAGGGGGCTTGTCAATGCCCTTGTCTATCATGACAAGGAGTCCATCACCAGAGGAATGACTGCTTCGCCTGTTTTGCAGGACAGCATATGTCGGAACAGGAGGTTCCTCTGGTGCCTATCTTGATCAGACAGAGGCCTTTGTCACCCCTTGGTGTAATACCCCGATATTTTAGGGGGTATTTTAGGGAGTTTAACGAATTTTTCGGGCCCTTATTTGAAACTACAAAAGTTGTTTTCATGCACTAAAAGTTGTTTTTCATTATTATTATTATTATTATTGTTATTATTATTATTATTATTATTTATATTTTTATCAAAAGTTTTCTTTTATATTTTTTTTTAAGATGTAATTTTTTTATATAGTTAGTTGGGTGTAAATTAGTGGGTGAAGTGTGGTGGGTCGTGTAACGTTGTAGCGTGACCAAAACATGTCTTTTTAATAGCTTTTACGTAACCAACCACCGCGTCACACCGTGTGCCCGCCACACCCTAACCTTCCTCCCTTCATCCTCTACATCATCTCCATTTTTACAGGAGAAATCTCTGCTCCTGAAAATCCGGCGACCACCATGGCAAGAGCCAATATTTTGACCTCCCCTCTCCTAATCCCCGCCATGATTTCCGCCAATCAAAGTCAAAGATGAAATCTTGCATCAATTTCACTGATTGAACATCCATTTTTTTTCGATTGGGTTTACAGTACACCCAATCTCAATCCCTCTCTCACCCTCTTTCTCTCTCTCTCGCCCCTGTCTCTTCCTCTCTCGCTATCTCTCTCCCTCACCTCTGTCTCTCTCCCTCGCCATCTCCCTCTTCTCTCTGTTGGCGCCGAGCGAAGACCCAGGCCGACGGCACCAGGCCGAAGCCCAGAACCGCCGACGGAACCCGGGCCGCCCGACGCCGCCGACCGTCGCCCCTCCGTCGCCCCTCTGCGTCGCCGAGACCCCCGACGCCGCCTCCCTCTGTTTCGCCGCCATCACCACCACCGTCCGCTCGCCTCTCTGTCCCGGCGAACCCCAAGCAGCGGCAGGAACAAATCACCGCCGCCGCCACTTTTCCCCTCCGTGCTTTTCAATTGGTAAACACCAGTCAAATGTTTTGCTACTATCAATTGAATTCTTGGTTGTTCATGTGAGTTGTGGAGTGATTGTGGAGAAAAAAATTGTTGCAGATGGGTTTTGTTGGAGAAGAAACTGGGTGTGTTTGTTTGTGAATCGGGGGGGATGTGAAAGTGTCTTTTTTACAAAAATGGGGGTAGGCTTTTGTATGAAGCGAAACTGTTTAGGGGGCTGATTGTATATCAACAAATTGTAATTTAAGTTATTCTTTATCATAATATAAATTAGTATTTCTTATTTGTATATATATTTTATCAATTGTAAGTTAATTATCCTTTCCAAAAAAATAAATATGCAACTTTATAATCAAATTAAAATAGTATTTTACAAGTGTATATTATTTATACTATATTTTTCTTAAACAACTAAATAGTAATGTTTTCGGTTTATCGCAAAATAAATTCTTTTCACTTATAACATGGTTTTCGCTAATATAACTTTATAATAAAAATAGTTAAGCTTTAGCTTTAGTTTAAGCTCCCATTTTCATTTATCTAAACCTTAAGATTTATATAACCATCTTTGTGTATATAATTTCACCTTAGTAATTTAAATAAATATTCTAGAACATCTAATAAAGTTTTCTTTACCTCAAATATTACTTTTATAATTATAAGTCACTATTTCTTTTTCTTATTTTAATTTATATTCTAAACGTAAAATTATAGCTACTGTAATATATTTTTGTTTGGGGAATTAATTGGGGTTTTCACTTGCATTTCATATAGGAAAATTTAATTGCAATTTGTTGTGTGATGTATATGTGTTAATATAGGATTATGTGATTATTGTAGATACCGAGTTCGTAGGAGGCGAGTTCATCGAGGACCCCTACTACTAGTTCAGTGCTAGCTTGTGTGTGTGAAGTTCTCACCCCATTCCAGGTAAGTTTATGCGCACAATACTTTAACTATCAAAATGTTTCTTGGCGTGTGTACTTGTGTTTCAAACAACGGTTTAAAGTCTTGAAATTTGAGAATCTCTATTGCAAATATTCTTTTGAAAGATATGTGGTTACTTCTGAATTTCGAACCGATGTTTATAAAATGATCTTGTGGAATATAAATGAACGATAAATGAAATGGGGCGATGTACAGAGGATGTGTGTGAAGGCTATGGCCGGAGGCGCACGTGAGACGACCTCCTAGGGTTTCATACCCTACCCTATACGGGTTTATAAAATTGTGAAAGCTATAGAGTACTACCTATGCATGTGTGGGTCACAACTGTATAGGGGTGTCGACACTTAAGGTCCTTTAGCTATGTGATGGGCGGGGTAGTGTCGGGCTACCTACAAACGCCCTGGGTGAATTGGGATGGACTGTGATATCCCAAGAGGTACCTGTGTGATGATATTATTGCATCGTGACCTCTCTGTGGGCAATCGTTACCCGCTGGGCTCTAATACGCCTCAGCTCAACTAATAATCTAAATGTGGAATCTCTTCAGTTCCATTCTTTTCTTTATTTCAGCCAAAAACTCTGTTTTACATATTGTGGTATATTCTTACTCAGTTTTCACTGACAAATGTTTTTCTGCGTCGGCTTTTGCCATTTGAAAACCCGCAGGTTATGAATAAAGGTGGGGGAACGCGCACACGTAGCTGAAGGCAAATAAGAAGCTAGGAATCACCTAGTTAATTTGTTAACATTCAGTTGTAGTTGAAAAATTCAAACTTTGTCATCGTTGTTTCCTTTTAAAACTTTGTAAGGAGGGTTTCTCCTTTACTTTTATGTCAATAAAGTACTCTTGGATATCGTTAAGTTGTACTAGCAAGGAACCGTAGGTTCCGGGTTGTTTCAGTTGGTATCAGAGCCGACGGTTCCAACGCTAGTACGACTTCTCGATTTCCATTAAATAAAGATTCAAAATAACTGGGAGCTTTTCAAAAATTTAAAATGGATATAGGATAACTAAAACCAGAAATAAAATTTGAACAAGCCGGGGTTGTGGGATAGTACAATAGGGTCCCTTGTTAATTGTGATTCCTTTGCTACTTGGATGTGAAATTTGTTATGTGCTACATGTATACCTCAATGTGTGTCATTACTGGATAATTGTTCTACGCATGTGAGTTCTTGATTACTTAGAATTAGTTCCGTTGAGATTATGAGTGTATACGCGGTCTAGTACACTTCCTAGACTCCTTTTCTCTCCTTTCTGAACATGGACTTGGACGAGGACCAAGGATATGGGCAAGACCAAGTTGAAAACCAAGATGAGGACGCATAGGAGGAGCTTATAGATTGGGATGCCGATATGGATGAGATCGATGAGATTGACGAGAAGGAACATGAAGGAAACAATGAGGCGGAAGAGATTAGATCGACGCTGCTGATAGCGAGCTCATGCTCCCCACTGATGAAGAAGAGTAGTTCCACACCCATCCCACCCTTAGGATTGTCATCTACTGCATTTCTTTTATCACGAGAGCGAACGTTTAGCTTACCTTAGGAGTTACTAATTTACTTTATAGAATTGGGTTGTTCCTTACCATTTAAATGTTTATGTGGATTATTTGATGGATGGATAAATGTATGCTTAATTATTGAAACTTATAGGCTGCATGTATGTGAACTAGAAGTAGAATTCTTTTCGACCTATATTAAGTAAAGTTATATATTTAAACAAAGGTACCATGCAATATTATACCAGGAGACGTGCAAGAGAAGTAGGAACAATGAACCAGGGAGGTCAGCAAACCCATGGCGGCCAAGTTCCACCCGTCGACCCCATTGAATTTCAGGAGATGCGTCAGGCAACTCTAGCTCTCACCCAAATTCTACAGAATACCCACAATGGAGGGGGAAATGTTATGAGTAGAGTAGCTGAACTCCGCCCTGACTTCTTTTATGGGACGGATGACCCCACCACCTTGGAAAACTGGATTAGGGACTTTGGAAAAGTCCTAGTATCTGCGCGCTGCCCTGAAGATCAGCGTGTCGAAGTAGCCCTCTACTACTTCAAGAAGGAGGCTGACAACTGGTGGTCAGCCAAGGGAGAAGAACTTCTCGCCCAGCAGGGATTTGGCTGGGAACAGCTGAAAGCAGCGCTACGAGAACGTTTCTATCCTGAACATGTCAAGGATAGGAAGTTCAAGGAATTCATGAACTTGAAACAGGGAAGTGACAACCCTTATGATTATCATCAGAAATACATGGAGTTGATGAGGTTTGGAAGGGAACTGGTGCCGACTGAGGCAAAGAAGATCAAGAGGTTTATAGGAGGTTTAAACTTCCAACTCCGAATGGCTTTGATTGCAACTCGATTTGACACACTTATGGACGCTTATGGGGCAGCTCAAGACGCCCAGAATTTGATTGATGAGAATAATGAAGAAATTAAGAAGAGGAAGTCTGAGGCACTGGCAGGGACAGGTTTCCAGAATCGTGGTTCGGGAAACAATAGCGGAGATAAAAGGTTTCGTCCCAACCCAGCCCCCACCAATCAATTTGGAAACCAAGGCCAGGTACGAATCTACAACTGCAAGCAATGCGGCATGAACCATCCAGGAGTGGACTGTCGGGGGAACAAAGTTAACTGCCTCAATTGTGGTAAGCTAGGCCATCGAAGGTTTGAATGTCGTTCAAGGCCCTCAGGGAACAACAGCGGTGGAAGCTTCAACAACAACAACTTCAATAACTTCGGGAATAACAATGGTGGAGGATATGGAGGAAACAATGTGAACCGCCAAGGGGGAAATGGAGGATACAACCGTGGAGGAAACAACTACGGAGGGAATAACAGCGGTTATAATCAGGGAGGCAATAACAACCGTGGAAATCAGTATGGGGGAAACAACAACAATGCTGGCAACAGAAACAACAATGGAGGAGGCTATAACCGAGGTAACAACTGGCAGGGAGGAAATGGTTACAACAACCGACCCCAAGGAAACAACAATGCTACTTCAGCAACCACAGTAGCAGGCGCACCTGCACCCGCAGCCACAGCACGCAGCGCAGCTGGAACTATCAATGTGATGAATCAGACTCAGGCAGCACAGGCCAACGTGGTGACTGGTACATTCCTAATCCATTCTACCCCTGCTTTTGTGTTATTTGATTCTGGAGCCACATTCTCTTTCATTTCATCTACTTTTGCTAAGAAATTAGACTTACCAAATCCTACCCCAATATCTATATCCATCTCTACCCCTACTGGAGAAGTTACACCTTGTAATACCATGTACCCTGGAGTCAACCTAGAAATATTAGGAGCCAAGCTACCTTCTGACCTGATTCCTTTTGATCTCGGCAACCTAGATGTCATCTTAGGTATGGATTGGCTTAGCAAATACAAAGCAACCATAGAGTGTGCCACCCAAAAGGTTAGGTTTCGTGGACCAAAAGGCGAGCGCCTATCCTATAGGGGTATAACTAGAGAACCCAAAATCCAAATCGTGTCAGCCTTAACCATCCTCTCCGATGTGAAGAAAGGGCATAGGGCATACCTCTGTACGATCCATGATCAGGAGAAAGAAGGGGAGAAATTAGAGGACATCCCAGTTGTGAATGAATTCCCAGATGTCTTTCCAGAAGACCTTCCAGGAATGCCACCTAAGAGAGCCGTGGACTTTGCGATAGACTTAGTACCAGGTACTGGACCAATCTCGAAGGCACCATATAGGATGGCACCAGCCGAGTTAAAGGAGCTTCAAGAGCAACTGAAGGAGTTAATGGACAAAGGTTTCATTAGACCTAGTGTTTCACCATGGGGAGCACCTGTTTTGTTCGTGAAGAAGAAGGATGGTAGCCTAAGACTTTGCATTGACTATCGGGAGTTGAATGGGGTAACGTTAAGAATAAGTACCCAATTCCCAGGATCGATGACTTATTCGACCAGCTACAAGGAGCCGATACCTTTTCGAAGATCGATTTAAGGTCTGGATATCACCAGCTTAGGATAGCTGAAAAGGATATTCCTAAAACGGCATTTCGAACTCGCTATGGCCACTACGAGTTTACGGTAATGCCATTCGGTCTCACTAATGCTCCAGCAGCATTCATGGAGTTGATGAATCGCGTTCTCCAGAAGTACCTAGATAAGTTTGTTGTCGTTTTCATCGATGACATCCTAATCTACTCGAAAGGGAAGGAAGAACATGCACAACATTTGAGGGAGGTGTTAGAAACCCTAAGGGAAGAGAAGTTGTATGGGAAGTTGTCAAAGTGCGAGTTTTGGTTGGATAGAGTTCCTTTCCTAGGACATATTATATCTAAAGAAGGTGTGTCTGTAGACCCTGGAAAGATATCAGCGGTAAAGGACTGGCCCACACCAAAGAGCGTAACGGAGATAAGAAGCTTCCTAGGATTGGCGGGCTACTATCGACGATTCGTGAAGGATTTCTCCAAGATCGCGAAACCCATGACAACGTTAATGAAGAAGACAAGCAAGTACGTATGGGACAATAATTGTGAGGAAGCATTCCAAACCCTAAAGGATAGGTTAACGTCGGCACCTGTGTTAACGTTACCTACTGAAGGAGGAGAATTTGAAGTCTACAGTGATGCGTCTAAGCACGGGTTAGGATGTGTTTTGATGCAAGATGGCAAAGTGATTGCGTATGCTTCAAGGCAACTAAAGTCCTACGAGGAGAATTACCCCACTCACGATTTGGAGTTGGCGGCCATAGTGTTTGCATTAAAGATATGGAGACATTATCTTTACGGTACGACGTGCAAGATCTTTACCGATCACAAAAGCCTAAAGTACATATTCACTCAAAAGGAGCTGAATATGCGACAAAGAAGGTGGATAGAATTGGTGAAAGACTATGATATAAAGATCCAATACCATGAGGGGAAAGCCAACGTAGTAGCGGATGCATTGAGCCGAAAGACGGAGCATACGGTAAATGCAATGTGGGTTTTACCACCTAAGCTTTGCGAAGAGTTTCGAAGACTGGAGATTGAAGTCTGCACGAAGGGAACCCCGAGTAATATGTTGTGTAATATGACGATAGTACCGGACATCTTCGAAGAAATAAAAGAAGCACAGAAAGAAGACGCTTTCCTACAAAAGATTAAGGAGAAGATCAACAAAGGCGAAGCACCCGATTTCAAAGTGGAGGAAGACGGAAGCGTGAAATTCAAGGGAAGATGGTGCGTACCAATAAAATGCGCGGAGGTAAAGGAGAAGATTATGAGGGAAGCTCATAACACGCCTTATTCGATACATCCAGGAGGAGACAAGTTGTACAAGGATTTGAAGAAGAACTTCTGGTGGAAAGGTATGAAGAAGGAAGTAGCTGATTTCGTATCTCGATGTTTGACGTGTCAAAAGGTTAAGTTCGAGCACAAGAGACCAGGTGGGATGTTACAACCATTGGAGATACCGGTATGGAAATGGGATTCCATCTCCATGGATTTTGTTACGGCCTTGCCTGTTTCGACTAATGGGTTGAACCAGATTTGGGTGGTAGTCGATCGATTGACCAAGACGGCAAGATTCATCCCCATGAAGGACACATGGGACATGGAAAAGAGGGCGGATGCATACATCAAGAATGTAGTAAGACTACATGGAGTACCTAGCTCGATAATTTCTGATAGGGATCCAAACTTCTTATCACACTTCTGGAAGGAGCTACAAAAAGCCATGGGCACTGAGCTTAGGTTCAGCACAGCATTTCACCCAGCTACGGATGGCCAGACTGAGAGAACGATTCAAACACTGGAGGACATGCTAAGGGCTTGCATTCTGGACTTTGGAGGTTCATGGGTGGATAAGTTACCACTTATCGAATTCTCTTATAACAACAGCTACCATGCTAGCATAGGGATGGCACCCTACGAAGCACTGTATGGGAGGAAGTGCAGGACACCACTGTGTTGGAGTGACATCAGCGAGACGATCATTCTTGGACCACAAATGATCGAGGACTCGACAAACCAGATTCGAATGATTCAGCAAAGGATGAAGGCGGCCCAGGATCGACAAAAGTCTTACGCGGATTTGAAGAGAAGGCCATTGGAATTCAAAGTTGGTGACAAAGTGTTCTTAAGGGTTTCACCTACAAAGGGGGTTATGCGTTTCAATCAGAAAGGAAAATTAAGCCCCAAGTTCATTGGACCCTACGAAGTACTTGATCGTATAGGAGAGGTAGCCTATCGCCTGAATCTTCCAAACAGCCTAGGTAGAGTCCATAACGTCTTTCATGTGTCCCAACTCAAAGCTTATGTACCCGACCCGAGTCATATCATTGATCCCGAGCCTGTTGAACTCGATCCCTCTCTTACCTTTGAACAACAACCAATCAAAATCCTCGATACAAAGACCAGGAACACCCGTACCAAGTCCACCACGCTGGTCAAGGTTCTTTGGTCAAACCACCAAACGGAAGAGGAAACTTGGGAAGCCGAGGCAGACATGAGGAAACGTTACCCACACCTCTTCGACCAGGTATGAGCCGAGTGACGGGGACGTCACTCCTTTTAAGGGAGATGTGATTTAACAGCCGTATATTTAATTACCTGTCTTGTCTTGTTATTATGTGCACATTAGAACTGCATACCACATACTTGCATTGGGAGATTCGATTTACTTTAAGCTTCGGGGACGAAGCTTTGTTTTAAGGGAGATGTGATGTAATACCCCGATATTTTAGGGGGTATTTTAGGGAGTTTAACGAATTTTTCGGGCCCTTATTTGAAACTACAAAAGTTGTTTTCATGCACTAAAAGTTGTTTTTCATTATTATTATTATTATTATTATTGTTATTATTATTATTATTATTATTTATATTTTTATCAAAAGTTTTCTTTTATATTTTTTTTTAAGATGTAATTTTTTTATATAGTTAGTTGGGTGTAAATTAGTGGGTGAAGTGTGGTGGGTCGTGTAACGTTGTAGCGTGACCAAAACATGTCTTTTTAATAGCTTTTACGTAACCAACCACCGCGTCACACCGTGTGCCCGCCACACCCTAACCTTCCTCCCTTCATCCTCTACATCATCTCCATTTTTACAGGAGAAATCTCTGCTCCTGAAAATCCGGCGACCACCATGGCAAGAGCCAATATTTTGACCTCCCCTCTCCTAATCCCCGCCATGATTTCCGCCAATCAAAGTCAAAGATGAAATCTTGCATCAATTTCACTGATTGAACATCCATTTTTTTTCGATTGGGTTTACAGTACACCCAATCTCAATCCCTCTCTCACCCTCTTTCTCTCTCTCTCGCCCCTGTCTCTTCCTCTCTCGCTATCTCTCTCCCTCACCTCTGTCTCTCTCCCTCGCCATCTCCCTCTTCTCTCTGTTGGCGCCGAGCGAAGACCCAGGCCGACGGCACCAGGCCGAAGCCCAGAACCGCCGACGGAACCCGGGCCGCCCGACGCCGCCGACCGTCGCCCCTCCGTCGCCCCTCTGCGTCGCCGAGACCCCCGACGCCGCCTCCCTCTGTTTCGCCGCCATCACCACCACCGTCCGCTCGCCTCTCTGTCCCGGCGAACCCCAAGCAGCGGCAGGAACAAATCACCGCCGCCGCCACTTTTCCCCTCCGTGCTTTTCAATTGGTAAACACCAGTCAAATGTTTTGCTACTATCAATTGAATTCTTGGTTGTTCATGTGAGTTGTGGAGTGATTGTGGAGAAAAAAATTGTTGCAGATGGGTTTTGTTGGAGAAGAAACTGGGTGTGTTTGTTTGTGAATCGGGGGGGATGTGAAAGTGTCTTTTTTACAAAAATGGGGGTAGGCTTTTGTATGAAGCGAAACTGTTTAGGGGGCTGATTGTATATCAACAAATTGTAATTTAAGTTATTCTTTATCATAATATAAATTAGTATTTCTTATTTGTATATATATTTTATCAATTGTAAGTTAATTATCCTTTCCAAAAAAATAAATATGCAACTTTATAATCAAATTAAAATAGTATTTTACAAGTGTATATTATTTATACTATATTTTTCTTAAACAACTAAATAGTAATGTTTTCGGTTTATCGCAAAATAAATTCTTTTCACTTATAACATGGTTTTCGCTAATATAACTTTATAATAAAAATAGTTAAGCTTTAGCTTTAGTTTAAGCTCCCATTTTCATTTATCTAAACCTTAAGATTTATATAACCATCTTTGTGTATATAATTTCACCTTAGTAATTTAAATAAATATTCTAGAACATCTAATAAAGTTTTCTTTACCTCAAATATTACTTTTATAATTATAAGTCACTATTTCTTTTTCTTATTTTAATTTATATTCTAAACGTAAAATTATAGCTACTGTAATATATTTTTGTTTGGGGAATTAATTGGGGTTTTCACTTGCATTTCATATAGGAAAATTTAATTGCAATTTGTTGTGTGATGTATATGTGTTAATATAGGATTATGTGATTATTGTAGATACCGAGTTCGTAGGAGGCGAGTTCATCGAGGACCCCTACTACTAGTTCAGTGCTAGCTTGTGTGTGTGAAGTTCTCACCCCATTCCAGGTAAGTTTATGCGCACAATACTTTAACTATCAAAATGTTTCTTGGCGTGTGTACTTGTGTTTCAAACAACGGTTTAAAGTCTTGAAATTTGAGAATCTCTATTGCAAATATTCTTTTGAAAGATATGTGGTTACTTCTGAATTTCGAACCGATGTTTATAAAATGATCTTGTGGAATATAAATGAACGATAAATGAAATGGGGCGATGTACAGAGGATGTGTGTGAAGGCTATGGCCGGAGGCGCACGTGAGACGACCTCCTAGGGTTTCATACCCTACCCTATACGGGTTTATAAAATTGTGAAAGCTATAGAGTACTACCTATGCATGTGTGGGTCACAACTGTATAGGGGTGTCGACACTTAAGGTCCTTTAGCTATGTGATGGGCGGGGTAGTGTCGGGCTACCTACAAACGCCCTGGGTGAATTGGGATGGACTGTGATATCCCAAGAGGTACCTGTGTGATGATATTATTGCATCGTGACCTCTCTGTGGGCAATCGTTACCCGCTGGGCTCTAATACGCCTCAGCTCAACTAATAATCTAAATGTGGAATCTCTTCAGTTCCATTCTTTTCTTTATTTCAGCCAAAAACTCTGTTTTACATATTGTGGTATATTCTTACTCAGTTTTCACTGACAAATGTTTTTCTGCGTCGGCTTTTGCCATTTGAAAACCCGCAGGTTATGAATAAAGGTGGGGGAACGCGCACACGTAGCTGAAGGCAAATAAGAAGCTAGGAATCACCTAGTTAATTTGTTAACATTCAGTTGTAGTTGAAAAATTCAAACTTTGTCATCGTTGTTTCCTTTTAAAACTTTGTAAGGAGGGTTTCTCCTTTACTTTTATGTCAATAAAGTACTCTTGGATATCGTTAAGTTGTACTAGCAAGGAACCGTAGGTTCCGGGTTGTTTCACTTGGGGTCTTGGACGTACCGTTTCGCAGATCTTGCTGCTAGGGACATAGCGAATGACAAGCTGATCTCTTCGCAGCAGCATCCCTTTTGCTATAGATCTTTGGCCGTAGATCTGTGTGTTGCATAGCCGGTGTTAGGACCGTTAGGTTCATCCTTTTTCAGCCGGGATTCCCGCGATGTGTAACTTCATGTTTGTGAGTTACTTTTCGAATGTATTGTAAGCCATGTTGGCTGTGTAGTTAGATTTGAGCTTTTTCGCTTGTAAGCTGTTGTCTAGACAGATAAATTGTAAGTCTTTCCGACTCATAATGATAAATAGCTTTTGTATTATCTGCTGCCTTGTTACAACAAAATACAATTTCGCATGCGTTTCGGCATATTCTGCCTTGCATAATGCTATGTAATGCTTTCGTATTTGCTATCTGCCATATGAATTCGCAGATGTTTCACTAGATCGTTCGAGATCATATTTTCGCAGCTGTACCATCTTGGCAGATGGGCTTGTGATTGGTATTTGATGCATGTGCTATCATATCAGATAGACTTTTGTAGATCACTTAAGATCGTTTTGCATAATATTGCTATTGTAGCAGATAGGCTTAAGATCGTGGGAGTTGCTATCGTGACAGATGGGCTTTACTAGATCAATTAAGATCGTTTTTCGCATGAGTTGCTATCGTAGCAGATAGGCTTTACTAGATCAATTAAGATCGTTTTTCGCATGGGTTGCTATCGTAACAGATAGGCTTTAGAAGATCGATTAAGATCGCATTTGGCTGCTATCGTAACAGATAGGCTTCAATGATCAATTAAGATCGCATTTGCATAGGCTGCTATCGTAACAGATAGGCTTAAAGGATCAATTAAGATCGCATTTGCATAGGCTGCTATCGTAACAGATAGGCTTAAATGATCAATTAAGATCGCATTTGCATAGGCTGCTATCGTAACAGATAGGCTTAGATGATCAATTAAGATCGCATTTGCATAGGCTGCTATCGTAACAGATAGGCTTAGATGATCAATTAAGATCGCATTTGCATAGGCTGCTAGGCTGCTATCGTAACAGATAGGCTTAGATGATCAATTAAGATCGCATTTGCATAGGCTGCTATCGTAACAGATAGGCTTCAATGATCAATTAAGATCGCATTTGCATAGGCTGCTATCGTAACAGATAGGCTTAAAGGATCAATTAAGATCGCATTTGCATAGGCTGCTATCGTAACAGATAGGCTTAAATGATCATTTAAGATCGCATTTGCATAGGCTGCTATCGTAACAGATAGGCTTAGATGATCAATTAAGATCGCATTTGCATAGGCTGCTATCGTAACAGATAGGCTTAGATGATCAATTAAGATCGCATTTGCATAGGCTGCTATCGTAACAGATAGGCTTAGATGATCAATTAAGATCGCATTTGCATAGGCTGCTATTGTAGCGAATAACTCATTGTTAACAGTTATAGCAAACTAATAAAGTAAAATCGGCATCCAGAAATATGAAGTTTCTCATTTGGGAGAATTTTCTTATTATAATGCTCTCATATGGGAGAGATGAGGTTACAACCCTCTCATATGGGAGAGGAGATTGTGTAAATCGTAACCATACAAGAGATCAAGCGACGTTATAATAAAACGCATGAAATGAGAGAAGTTAGGGATAGTACTTCTTTATCCAGCGCATGTTGACTGAACTCGGGGTTGAGGTTGTGCCGTGCAACCTTCGTATGCTGCAATAGCCACTGTCGAAGACTTCTGTGACTTCGAAGGGTCCTTCCCAATTTGCTGCGAACTTTGGGTGAGCTGCTTCTCGCATGCAGTGGTCAGATGCGCGCAAGACCAAGTCTCCAACTGCGAAATCTCTTCGCTGGACCGTCTTATTGTAAGCGCGAGCAATCCTTTCTTGATATCGCTTATTGGTTCTTTTGGCTTGTTCTCGCTTTTCCTCCAGCAAGACTAAGTCATGATCACGCTGATTCTCGTAGAGTGCGTGGAAGGCTAGCCTTGCCGAATTGACTCTCACTTCCGCAGGTACCACGGCCTCGACCCCATAGCATAGTAGGAATGGTGAGGCCCCCGTGGGTGTCCTCGGAGAGGTTCGGTAGGCCCACAGAGCTACGCTTAGAGAGTCGGCCCACTTCTTGTGGTCATCTGCGACCATTTTGCTCAAAATTCTCAACAGTGTTTTGTTGGTCGCTTCGGCTTGTCCATTTCCCTTTGGGTAATAAGGGATAGAACATATCTGCCTGATATTGTACTCCGCTAATTTCGCAGCTACCTGGCGATTAACAAAAGGAGTACCGTTATCTGAAATAATGGTGTTTGGGATTCCGAACCTGCATACGATGCTTTCCTGGATGAAGTTGACCACACTTAGCGCATTTGCCGTTTTCAGTGGTAAGGCTTCCACCCATTTGGTGAATAGCTCAGTTGCAGTGAGAATAAACTGATTTCCGCGTGACGCTGGTCGGATGGGACCGATGAAGTCTAGAGCCCATGTGTGAAATGGCCATGGCGTCCCTAATGCATGTAGATCCACAGCGGGAGCGTGCACCAGGTTTCCTTTGAATTGACACTCCTGGCAGCGTCGTACTTTGGTGCGGCAATCGACCTCCATTGTAGGCCAGAAATATCCATTTGAGAGGAGCTGCCTGCATAATTTCGCACCTCCTTGGTGTTCCACCTGATGAGAAAGGTCCATGACTTCTTGTGCTTCTCTGCCGTCTAGACATCGCAGCAAGTTGCCCTCGTGACCTCTTCGCCAAAGCAGGTTTTCCTGTACTACATATCGAGATGCTTTCCTTTTCAATTTCTCGGCTTCTTTTCTTGATTCGGGCACGGTGCTCTGGGTGAGGAAATCAAATAGTGGCTTCCTCCAGTCCGTGTCGTCATCGGTTAGGGCGATGAGTAGAGAATCTTTGATTAGTGCGCAACTCTCGCACTTCCCTTGTATCAGGGCTGCGGCTGTTGACATGTCTGGCCAATGAATGCCATATCTCTGAGCCTTCCTGTAGATTGACACCTCGCTTTCTCCGCAAGCATGTTGGTGAATCTTTTCTAACAGCTGTTGTCCCTCTTGCTCGGAGACGCATCGCATGAGTATTCCGCTGGGACCCTTGTAATAGAGAGTGTTATCATGTATGCAGTACCCTTTTGTGAGTGCCCAGCTTTCACTGCTTGTGCCTTCCGCAATAGCTTGTAGGATTGCTTTTCTCCAATCCGTGTCATCCATGTGTTCGTCATCGCACGCGTCTTCTGTCAATGCCGACGATGCTCGCACTTCGATAGAGATCTTCGCGGGACATTTGTCTGTACTGACCTTGGATCCCAAGGTTGCCAAAGCGTCTGCATGTCTGTTGTCTGCTCGGGGCTTGTGCTCGTACCTCACATCACAAAACTGCTGTACCAGCTTTTGCACTAAGGTGCGGTAAGACAGAAGGTTGATTTCCTTCAAACCGTACTCGCCCGAGGCTTGCTTGACGATCAACTTGGAGTCTCCCATGACCGTTAGATTGCTTACTTCCAAGGCTTTCGCCGCACGGAGCCCTGCGATGAGAGCTTCGTATTCCGCTTCATTATTTGTGACTGCGAAGTTGAGCTTTGCGGACATCTGTATGACCTCCCCATCTGGTTTGGTCAAGACTATCCCAATGCCTCCACCTTTCCTTGTGGACGAGCCGTCAAAGTGGAGCGTCCAATAGGGCACGTCGATTGCATAGATCTCAGGGCCTTCGAGCTCTTCCTCGATCACGGGCTCGTGGCTGTTATCGGGGAACTGTGCCAACAGATCCGCTACCGCCTGCGACTTGATCGCTCGCGGTCGCACGCATGTGATATCATATTGAGAGATGGTCATGTACCATTTCGCCAATCTCCCGCCAGGAGTAGTGTGAGTTAGCAAATATCTTATGGGGTCGTTCTTGGTGACCACTACTACTTTGTGTGACGCAAAATAGTGTTTTAACTTCTCTATCACAAAGAATAGGGCAAGGCAATGACGTTCGATGTCCGTGTACCTTGATTCAGCAGGCTGCACAATGCGAGAGATGTAGTAGATAGGCCTTTCCTGACCTTCGTACTCCTGAGCCAAGAGTGCTCCTATGGATCTCCTTGTTGATGTCAGATATAGCAGAAGCGGTGATCCCAGTTGAGGTGCGATCATTATTTTTGAGGACGTCAGCAAATCCTTCAGCTTTTCGAATGCGGCTTCATGCTCCGGAGCCCAGTTGTACACGGCGTCCTTCTTGAGAAGAGTGCTAAAACAGCATGTTATTTCGGCAATCGCTGGGATGAATCTTCGCAGATAGGATAGCTTTCCTAAAAATGTCTTCAATGCACTCTGGTTATGGGGCGGCGTCATGCCGGTTATGGCTGATACTTTCGCAGGGTCAGGTTCGATTCCTTGGCGATGAACTACGCATCCCAAGAACTTCCCCGATGTTACCCCAAATGCGCATTTCATGGGATTCATCTTTAGTTGAAAGCGCCTGCATATATTGAACACCTTTCGTAGATCCGCGAGGTGATCTGCTTCGTGCTTGGATTTAACCACCAAGTCATCCACATAGAATTCCACCTCTTTATGCATCATGTCGTGGAACAGAGCCATCATGGCCCGCTGATAGGTCGCACCCGCGTTCTTAAGATCGAACGGCATCACTGTGTAGTTGAACACTCCCACCGGGGTGATGAATGCAGTTTTCCGCGCGTCTTCGGGATCCATCTTGATCTGGTTGTACCCGCTGAAGCCGTCCATGAAACTGAACATGCGATGGCCCGCTGTTGAATCGATAAGCAAATCGATATTGGGCAGTGGGAAATCGTCCTTGGGGCAGAAGCGATTGAGATCCCGGAAGTCCACACAGATGCGGAGCTGTCCGTTCTTTTTCACCACTGGCACGATGTTGGCCAACCATGTGGGATGGTGGTTCGGCTCTATGAACTTGGCATCTAGGAGTTTGACAATCTCCTGCTTGATTTTCACGTTAAGCTCCGGCCTGAAGCTCCTTGTGCTCTGCTTTACCGGTTTAGACCCTGGGATGATGTCTAAACGGTGCATGGTGATGCTTGTATCCAGACCTGGCATCTCATCATACTCCCATGCGAACACATCCTTGTATTCAGTTAGGAGTTGTAGCAGCCCTTGCTCCTCTTCGCTTGTGAGGTCCGCGCTTAGAAAGACTGGCCTTTTCTTTTCCTCGTTCGGGCTGAGGAACACTTCCTTTAGCTCTTGCTTTTGTGGTCTGGGCCTGTCTTCCATGCATTCAGGCGCTTCTTTGAGCTTCTCATCTGGAGTGCTCTGCATTGGCTCTTCTGTTAGCGCGATTTGCTCGATTTGATTGATTTGCCCAGGGATATCCCCATGCCCGTGTGAGGACATCCCCACGCACCTTCATATGCGATAGCATTTCTTCCCATTGGCGTAGAAGCTCTCTATCTCCTTGCCCTCGGGGTCATGCTTTGCGATTCTCTTCAGAGTATACACATTCTTCCGATGGTATGCGATACGCGGCGCCTCTTCGCGTGTAGGCGGCTTTTCCTTGGCATCCTCCCTTGTCACCATTACTCCCGCAGGTGACTGTTCCATGATGTCCTCCCAGAGAGGCAAAGGAGTAGGGTTGAATGGTCCCGGTGTTTGCTCGTCCGCCATCTCGGTGAACCACACCGCCTCGCTCAGATGTGCTTCGTCCAGGTTGAATGGGTTCGTCGAAGCCGGTATCTCGACTACTCTGTCGTTCCAGATAGCTTTCATAACCTGGTGAGCTGTTGAAGGAACCGCATCGAAGCGATGAATCCAGGCTCGACCAATAATCATATGGTATGTAGTGTTCGCGTCTATGACATAGAACTTTGCTGAGCACTTGATTTTGCCAATCTGAACGCCCAGGCGGATCCATCCGATCGTCATTCTAGAGTCGCTTCCGAATCCCATCAGCGGAGATGGACGCCTGACGATCTTGTGTTCGGGGATCCCTGCTAGCTTTAGTGTGTGCAGCGAAACGACGTTGACCGCTGCCCCGCCATCGACGAATGCTCGTTTGAACTCGACGCCGTTGATGATGGCTGTCACGTACAGAGGCCTCTGGTGGCTCGCATCTGTCTTCTTGTCGCTGACAGAAAAGGTCATAATCTTTTCTGTAGAGCGAGACGCCCTGATGACTTTCCCGGTGGATACTACAAGATCCTCCTCGTAGTCTTCCGCTATTCTCAAGATCGCTTTCGTCATATCTGTCCGGCATTTCTCCGAGAAATTCATTTCGTCGAAGAATCTGCTGAAGCCGTGCGACCCTTTCATCCGGTCGGCACGTTCATCCTCCGTGTCCATGATGTAGTCTTCGTCTTCATGGACCTCGGAAACGATGGGTAGACCATCCTCTGCGACTTCTTCCAAGTCGACGATCGAGATCATGGCGACCTCTTTGCCTTTCGAGCCCTGCTCCTCATGGGCAGGAAGTGGGTTGTTGTGCACATCCTTCCGGTGATCGCTGACGATAAGCTCGCCGTTCTTCATCTTCTGGTCGAACGCGAACCTGAGCTTCTTGCATTCGGCCGTGAGGTGCATGACCTTGCCGTGGTATTCGCACCACTTAGGGTCTCTCACCATCTCCTTGGAGGGTACCTTCTCGAGTGGCGGTAGGACACCGTCCTTACGCCACTGCCTGCAGAGGTCGCTTGCCTCCTCTACCGAGCATGGTAGGGGTGGTACGTCGAAGTTCACAACCTTCGCTTGCTTCTGGGGTGAAACTGTATTGACCTCAGCTTCACGTCCTCTCTTGTAACTGAACCTCCCGATCTTGTAGGTGGTGGCGCTCGGAGGTCGCTCCGGAGCGTTCTTCTTTTTCTGTCTCTCGACTATAGGCTCGATGTTCTTCGTGCATTCAATTAGCTTCGAAAACGTAGGTGTTTGCAAATTAATGAGCATACCTTTGTATTCATCTCGCATGCACTGCAGGCATATCTCTACAAGCCGGCTCTCGAGCATTGGATCTTTGCACTCCAAGGACTTCGCCCTGAATTTCTTGATGAAAGTGATCCCGTCCTCCTCGCGCTTCTGATACATCCGCGAGAGATGGATCATCGTCACCTTTTCTTCCATCTGGAAGAATTTGGTGTAGCACTTCTGGATCATGTCGTCCCAAGTCTTCACGGATCCGGCTTCCAGTGTTCGGTACCACTTGTACGCCACGTTCCCTAAAGATTTCGGGAACTCTCGCATCAGCAGTTTGGGATCGGCTCCGTATGGTCCCATGACATCAATGAAACGCATGACATGTTCATGGGCGTTTCCGTTGACATCCTCAAACTTGTCCCATTTAGGAGCTTTGTACCCCGCGAGGTTAGGCATGAGATAGATCTCCCGTGGGATGGGCGGATTGTTGTCCAGCTTCGGGATAATAGTATCCGCGAATGACTGATGAGCCAGAATAGTGTCCATGCGCTTCTGCAGAGACGTCATGCACTCTGGAATGCTTCCTTCGGCAGCTGAAGGAGGGGTTGTCGCAGGCGGGGGCGACACATACGCCGTCGAAGGATTGGGGACATATGGACTACTCGCATTGCCCCAAATCGCCGTTGGAGGAGGCAAGGGGTACTGCAAAGTCGGATTAGATGCCAAAGTCGAGGGCTGAGGAGTGTGAGCAGTGAGAGGCAACATCTGAGCCGTTGACCCCTGAATCGAAGGCGGCTGCGCGGTCGCCGGTGGAGTTTGCAGGTTGGGGTTGGGAGGTGTGGTTGACACTCCCAGTCCCGGAGCGGTAGGGGCTCCTCCTCCTTGAGAGACGGCGGTGGCCGACGAAGGATTTGGTGCAAGGGTACCCAGAACGGCCAAGATCCGTTCTAGCTGCTCAGATTGGGCCTTGAGAGCTTTTGCCTGGCCTTGAACAGTGGCGTCCAAAGACTCTAGCGTCGGTGTCTCGCCGGGAGTGGTAGGAGTACGGCGGGTCCCCTCTCCCGAGGCGGTTTCGGTGGAAGGCGATCTGTTGCTGATATCATCCTCCTGAGACATGGTTTCTTTTGTTGGTAAGTTCACGTCGGGTTCACCAAAATGTGCACAAGAGATTCCGACGGGGAGACCTCCGTGTACACCGTATGTAGAGGATCAAGGATCGCACAGGAAGAGTGGGGTTGTGTGTAGGGAGAGAGTAAGTCAGTAGCAATGTCTGAGAGAGAGAGACAGAGGTTTGGCAGAGCTTCCGCGTATGGCAAGTGTGTCCTCCTTTGTATGGAAAGGGTAACGTCCTATATATAGCAGAGAACGTGACCGTTGTAGTGTGGTTAATGCGCCCATTGATGGCGGCTTAATTAGCTTAACCATAACGGCACGTTCGTCCGAGTATATAGGGACCGTTACAGCACGTGGTGCGCGAATACCGAAACCGTTACGAGGTTGACCGGGTTTGACCGGATTGACCGGGTTTATGGAGCTCGTGCCATAAATCTCTCAAAACAGTTACTAAAGGTCGCGCGCGGGCTTGGCTCGCACGCGACAGGGCTTACTCTAGCCTCCAAACCACGAAGTCCCTACAAGTCCCGTGCAGTGGTATGCGAGGGCTCTGTCTCGCAGCCCCCACATTGATCAGCTCGGCTGGTGATCCAGTGTGTGTGGAGCACAATATGGTGTGCTGGATGGTTGCCACGTGGCCAAGATCTGTCAGCTCAGAAAGCACTATCTACAACAAGAAAAGAAAGAAACAACGCAAGAAACAACAACAGGGAAGTTTGTGTTGGTCGTACGACAAGAGGTGGTTGTACGGCCAGGATCGGGCCTATGGCATGTTTTGTTATTTCCTTGTTCGTTTTGGAAGATTCCGGGTGTCTTGGTTAGCATTCGGGTCCGAGGTCTATATAAGTGTCCTAGGTTGTGGTCTTGATTTTTGTGGTGTATCGTGGCTTGTAATCAGGTGTTCCCCTCAATAAAATTGGGTTTTCAAGCTGTGGAGGTAGCTGGCAACCTTTCTAGTGAGCCACATTAATTTTGTGTGTGTTCTTGATTATTTGTTCATCATTCTTGCTCATAAGTCCCAGTTAGAACAAACTGGTATCAGATGTAGGGTTTTTTCATAAAAACGATGTCAGGTTCAATACTCAACATCGAGCAGTTCACCAGGAGAAACAACTTCAGTCTGTTGCAGATTAAGATGCATGGTTTATTGAAGCAGCTAGCTCTTTGGTTGCCGTTGGCAGCAGGAAAAAGGGCACCGATACAACCACGGATGCGTATCTGACGAAGGAGGAGAAGGCGCACGCAAAAATCATGATGTGCCTCGCGAATGATGTGATCACTGAAGTCGTAGATCAGGAGACGACAATTGCCTAATGGAACAAGTTGGAGAGCCTCTACATGACGAAGTTGCTCACCAATAAGCTGATGCTGAAGAAGCGGTTGTTCAGTCTGTGTGTCTGAAGTACGCTTATCAGTGATCACTGAGACAAACTAAACACTATTTTGCTTGAATTGCGCAATAGTGATGAGATTGCGAGTGATGAAGATGCTACCTTAATTTAGTTGGTGTCTTTTCCTCTATCGTATGAGGGTTTTTTTACATGTTTCGTTGTTGGGAAAGATATTGTTACCCTAGCCATGGCAGCATATATAGGTGTTGACGATAATTCCCAAGTATAGGAACATCGTTCTAAGTAGTACCCGAGTAAGAACGGGGTCGATTTCCACAAGGATTGGGAAGGAGATTTAAACACTCTAAGCTAACTAGTAAACTTACTAAGCAACTAACTAAATCAACAAAACAAGTTTCCCAAAGGCTTTAGAGCTAGACAAGCTTTAAATCCACCACTCAAGTGATGGAGCAAGAGTTGTTGATATTGCTAGAGCAAATAACTAAGAAAGAAAACAACTACTAACACTATTACTAATACGATTCAAACGAGTTTGTCAAGAAGAGAGTAAGTTGGGTCAATCGATTCCAATAGATGCCTTGTGTGTGAGCATCAACACCCAAAGTTTATGTCAAAGAAAAGCATGGATTATATAGCAAGAGGATTTGTCTAGCTCTTGTATTCAAGAGTGAAATGCAAAATCGAGTTATGTCAAGCATCTTTCATATGTAAACGATAGCGTTTCCATATGAAAGATCAAGCCACAATTCGGATTTGATATTCAACACTTGAACACTACGAATTCGACATCCAACTTATAATACTAGAAGAACAATTGAACTTCTCACACACAAGTCATCTATCTTCATCAATCAAACCCAACAAGTAGCTTAGTTGTTCATATTCAAGAGCAAGACACAAGAATCAAGAGTATTCATGAAAATAGTCATTATATTCAAGCTCAAATACTCTTCAATTCCACCAAATAACACCAACTTGCTACCAAATGATGAACAAACTACTAGCAAATTGATTCCAACACACTCTAATCAATCTAAACCAGATAATTTAACCAAAATCAACAACTACCAGCAGCTAAAACACAAGCTAACTGCTGCTGCAACCAACACAGTCCAAAACAGTGCTCAAAACAGTGCTCAACTCGAAACCAGATCCAACCAGACCTACCCCTCTCTCCCTTGGGCTGTTGCTGGCTCCGTGTTAGCTCAGGACGAGCTCGGAATCACCAGCACAAACCCAGAAATGTTGCAGAACCGAGAGAGAAGAGAGAGGGACAGAGTTTCGGCCTAGCAAGAGCGTGGTTCCTTCCTTCTTTCTTCCTTCTTTTTCTTCAGCTTATATAGGCAGTGAGAGGGGGTTTCGTAGCCTCCAAGTCTTCAATCCTCACCCTCCAATTCATCTCAGAGCTCCTCCTTCGTTGATTTGCAGAAGCTTCACGAACCCTAGGTCATTTTGGGGCTTTTCTCTTCACTTCGGTTTGGGCCAAATTGAGCAGTGGGTTTGGAAGAGGGTTGGACAAGGAGAAGATTGGGACTAATTTTGTGGGATTTGGTGGAGTTTTGGTCTGGTTTTGGGTTGGAGGAAGCTTCGGCTTGCTTGACAATGGCTGCTGGTTCGCTTGTTGCGTCGTTCTAACGCGGGGGAGAGAGAGAGAGACCGTGAGAGAGAGCTGGGGGGTGAGCTGGTTTCGGGAAATTGCACCCGGCTCCCCCCTAGCTTGCTGGAATGCTTTAAAAGGCCCGTTCCTTACTTAAAAGCTTCTGAAAATGGCAATCTGACCCCCAATCCGTTAAAAAGTCATCTTTCAAGTCCTTAGAAACTTTAGAACCTTGCATTTTGACCCCGATTCCGTTAGTTTCTTCTCAAACAACCCCATAGATGCAACTTTGGCCTTGTAATGTGGCCTCTTGGCTTCTAAATCTTCATTTTTGGCCTCTATCTTCCCTTGTCCTCTTCATTTAAACCCTTGAAACCTCTCTTTAACTTGCAAATTCTTGCTTTGTCTTCAACTTTAGCCTCTTTATCACTTGACTTCCTCAAATTAAGCCTTCAAATTCCTCATTCAAGCTTTCATAACTAGCCCCTTGCGTTCTAAATCACTTCTTTGCCTACAAAATGAGAGAAAACAACCAAAACTACGAAAACAAGCATAAGTCTAGAAAGAGAGATAAAATAGATAAATTACACATATTAGCAAGTTAAGAAGAGTTCGTTAACATACTAAAATATGCAATTTTAATTCATCAACACACCCCCCTACTAGCCTTTTGCTCGTCCTCGAGCAAAGAGAGCGATATTTAATTTTAATTTTATTTTATTTTTTTCTTTTTTTTTTAATTTTTTTTTAAAGAACCAATCATGAGAGGCACACACTCAACTATACAAGGCTTGACTCAATTCTAAACTAGACTCAAATATTTACAAAAACGCACACACACACATTATCTATCCTAAGTGAGGACTCAAAGAAACAAAATACTAAGAGTTACTAGCTAATTTTAATTTTTTTGGTGGGGGAAAAAGAAGAATGCACAAATGTCTCCTCAAATAAATTCTCCAAGTCCAAGAAGATTGAGAAAGAAGCCTATGAACGTCTAAGCATATACTCATACAAATGTGGGCGGTGTTTGGTAGAAGGTGACTCATGCGAACCACAAAACTTGTTAAATTAAGTCCAGTTTGCGAGAAAGTATGCCTTCAAAAATAAGGATCACAAGAAACTAGACATTCTCATACTTATTCAAAAGCACCCATGTAGGATGGACTTCCAAAGCTTTGAACAAAATTTTTTTTAAGAAGGGGAGATGTGGTTGTGGGCTTGTATGATCCTTTTGTCGATTTTTGGTAGATGGTGCGAATTATCATGTTTTTTTTTTTTTTTTTTTTGAGATTTATAGCATTATTTTTAACCTCAAATCCAAGGATCTCCAAGACCCACAACAAAATAGAGGAATATACACGCGAGTGGGCTTTTTAAGCTAAACCAAGGGAGCTATCTAGGTGGTGACGTAACATTATCCCCGGACACCCCTCTATTTCTTAAACATCGCATGGGTGTCATTGGTAACCACCACTCCAATGGGCTACAAGTTTCCACCACAAAAACGAATAGAGAAAAATCTTTTTGTGAAGTTCAAATAGCTTTAGAAAATGCACCCTTTATCAAAAGTAAAAGACGTCAAAGTTTATGTGATCAACTTAGCTTGAAGGACTTAAACATGAAACGTAAATTTAGTGTGTCGCTTTGTGAGAACGCATGATGTCGCGGAAGGTGGGATATTGGTGTAGATGTATTGAGTATAAGCAAAGAATTCCTTTCTAAAATAAAAATAAAAAGAACATGGACTAAGAAATTTGATTTTTTGAAAACATCTAGCTTCCTAAAATTCCCCTTTTCACTTTTCTCATTTTTTTTTTAATTTTCACTTTTTTTCTTTTTTTTTCAAAATAAGTGACTCAACTATAACTTCCTAAGACTCAATAAAGCTATCAAATAAGAAAATAAAATCTAGACTCAAGATGAAAGGTGAAAATAAATCTACCAAAGAAAGAAGAATAAAAATTCTATGGTTTGACATGGGGAAAGAGTGATGCTTCTCATGAAAGATTCACACATTTTTTTCAATTTTTTAATTTTTTTCAATTTTTTTGGATTTTCATTTTTTCATTTTTTTGTATTTTTCATGTAAATCACTAATGAAGAAAAAGCATGCTTGTAACCATTTAAGCAAGAAATAAAATCTACTCCACCCCCCAACTAAAATATCACATTGTCCTCAATGTGTGAGATCAATGGAAGAGCAAACAAATTCATATAAAGAGACAAGGGATAGATGGACCTCATTTTTCGCTTCCTTAGCCACCAAGCATAAGTCCTCCTCCAAGAGCAACCTACAAAATAATCAAGAGCAAAAGAACTACAACTAATATTTACAATGGTGATACTTTTGGTGAACACTAGTTAGTATAGGTTGGGTCCATAAGAGAAATGGACTGAACCTTGGCCTCAAAATTTTCAACATATGGTTTCAATCTTTGGCCATTCACCTTAAAACTTTCCCCACTTTTGGGGTTCAAAATTTCAATGGCCCCATAAGGATATACATGCTTCACAATATATGGACCATTCCATTTTGATTTCAACTTTCCTCCAAAGAGTTTCATCCTTGAGTTAAAGAGAAGAACTTTTTGATTAGGCTCAAAAGACTTAGGAACAATATGTTTGTCATGATAAGCCTTTGTCCTTGCCTTAGAGATCCTAGTGTTCTCATAAGCCTCATTTCTAAGCTCTTCTAACTCATTCAAGTTTAACTTCCTTTCTTCCCCCGCTTTTGCAAGATCAAAATTCAAGAATTTGATAGCCCAATAGGCCTTGTGCTCTAACTCCACCGGAAGATGGCATGCCTTACCATACACTAGTCTATATGGAGACACACCAATGGGAATTTTAGAAGCGGTACGGTAAGCCCAAAGAGCATCAACCAACCTCAAAGACCAATCTTTGCGATTTGGGTTTACCGTTTTCTCCAAAATTCTTTTAATTTCCCTATTAGAAACTTCCACTTGCCCACTAGTTTGTGGGTGGTATGGTGTGCCAACTTTATGCACAATCCCATACTTTTTCATGAGGCTCTCAAAAGGCCTATTGCAAAAATGTGTCCCTTCATCGCTAATGATAGCTCGGGGCATGCCAAAACGAGATAAAATGTGGTGTTGAAGAAACTTAATCACAACTCTATGATCATTGGTTTTTGAAGGTATGGCTTCAACCCACTTTGACACATAATCCACCGCCAAGAGTATATATAGGTTGCCAAAGGATGATGGAAATGGACCCATGAAGTCAATACCCCAACAATCAAATATTTCAATAATTAAAATGGGGTTCAAGGGCATCATATTTCTTTTTCCAATATTCCCTCCCATCCTTTGGCACCTATCACATGCTTTGCAAAAATGAAATGCATCACTAAAAAGAGTAGGCCAATATAAACCACTTTGCAAAATCTTGGCCGCGGTTTTTCTAGCCGAAAAATGGCCTCCACATGCATACTCATGGCAAAATGAAATAACACTATGAAACTCTTCATTTGGGATGCACCTTCTAATAATTTGATCCGGGCAATATTTAAACAAGTAAGGGTCATCCCAAAAGAAATTCCGGCATTCTCTCACAAATCTCAACTTCTCTTGCCCTTTTAAATTTTCCAGAAAAATTCCACAAGCAAGATAATTAGCAATATCGGCAAACCAAGGAACATTTAAAAGGGCAAAGAGATGTTCATCCGGAAAAGTTTCAAGAATAGGCAAGGAGATTTTTCGCTTGGGAATGTCAATCCTAGACAAGTGATCCGCCACAACATTTTCCACACCTCGTTTATCCTTGATTTCAATATCAAACTCTTGAAGCAAAAGTACCCAACGGATTAAACGAGGTTTGGAACCTTTCTTTGTGAAAAGGTATTTCAAGGCGGCATGGTCGGTGTAGACAAGCACTTTTGAACCAAGCAAGTATGGCCTAAATTTTTCAATAGCAAACACCATGGCCAAAAGCTCTTTTTCCGTAGTGGAATAATTTAATTGAGCATCATTCAAATTTCTACTTGCATAATAGATAACATGTGGTTTCTTATCTTCACCTCTTTGACCCAAAACGGCACCAACCGCATGGTCACTAGCATCACACATGATTCAAAAGGAAGAGTCCATTTGGGTGGTTGCATGATAGGGGCCGTCACCAATAAATTCTTCAATTTTTCAAAGGCCTCTTGGCATGCACTAGACCACTCAAATGAATTTTCCTTTTGAAGGAGATTGCTCAAGGGCTTAGCAAGTGAGCTAAAGTCCTTGATAAATCTCCTATAAAATCCCGCATGACCTAGGAAAGATCTAACATCCTTAACACATTTAGGAGGTGGAAGATTAGAAATCACATCTACTTTAGCCTTGTCTACACCAATACCATGAGAGGAAATAACATGACCCAAAACAATTCCTTGCCTAACCATAAAGTGACATTTTTCCCAATTTAAAACTAAATTCTTTTCTTCACATCTTCTCAAAACCATCTCAAGATTTCCAAGACAAGTATCAAATGAGTTTCCATGCACCGAAAAATCATCCATAAAAACTTCCATGCATTTTTCTACCATGTCCGAAAATATGCTTAGCATGCAACGTTGGAAAGTAGCCGGGGCATTGCACAAACCAAAAGGCATCCTCCTATAAGCAAATGTTCCAAATGGACAAGTGAAAGTGGTTTTCTCTTGGTCCATTGGATCTATGGCAATTTGATTATAACCCGAGTAGCCATCTAAAAAACAATAAAAATCATGCCCCGCTAACCTTTCCAACATTTGATCTATGAATGGAAGGGGAAAGTGATCCTTCCTAGTGACGGCATTTAATTTTCTATAATCAATGCACATCCGCCACTTAGTAGGAACTCTAGTGGTCACAAGTTCACCCTTCTCATTTTCAACAACGGTGACCCCCGATTTTTTAGGGACCACTTGGGTAGGACTTACCCATTTACTATCCGAGATGGGGTAAATCATACCCGCATCCAACAACTTGAGCACCTCGGCTCTCACAACTTCTTGCATGTGAGGGTTCAACCTCCTTTGAGGCTCCCTTGAAGTTTTGGCATTTTCCTCTAAATGAATTCTATGGGTGCAAATGGAAGGACTAATGCCTCTAATATCCTCAATGGACCATCCTATGGCACCCTTGTAATCCTTCAAAACTTCAAGCAACCTCTTTTCTTGCTCAACATCAAGAGAAGATGAGATGATAATAGGATAAGTATCATTAACCCCAAGAAATGCATATTTCAAATCTAAAGGAAGGGGTTTCAACTCACAAATTGGTGGAACCCTCTCAATGGGAGGTATCATCTCACTTCCTTGCAACTCACTATCAACACTAGAATGCTCATGAGTCGACTCAATGATTTGGTCAAGTTGGCCAAAGAGTCTCTCCCCTTCATCAAAATCAAATTCTTCTTCCATAAGAAGAGATGAAAGGGGAGTGTTATCATCATACAAAAATTCCAATTCTTCTAAAGTGAGCTCACTTGAATCATTGGAACATGTAGCTAGAGTATAAATATCTTCAACACATGATTCTACCCAACTCACTTCACAAACATCATCATCATCTTGTGAGCTTGGGTGAATACATGCATTAAAAATATTAAGCTCTAACGTCATGTTCCCAAATGTAATATTCATCATACCACTTCTACAATTTATTATTGCATTAGAAGTAGCAAGAAATGGTCTTCCTAAAATAATAGGAATGGATGAAGTGCGACTAGCCAAAGGGGAGGTGTCTAAAACTATAAAATCCACCGGATAATAACATTGGTTCACTTGAACCAAGACATCCTCAATGATACCTCTAGGGACTCTAGTGGACCTATCCGCCAATTGTAGAGTCACTCTTGTGGGTTTCAACTCACCCAACCCCAACTTCTCATACACCGAGTATGGAAGGAGGTTTACACTTGCACCCAAATCTAATAAAGAATTGTGAATTTTATGATCTCCAATGGTGCAAGTGATAGTAGGTGAACCCGGATCTTTATACTTGGGAGGGAGATTATTTTGGAGAATTGAGCTCACTTGCTCGGTGAGAAAAGCCTTCTTTCTCACTTGAAGAGTTCTCTTGAAAGTGCAAAGATCCTTGAGAAACTTGGCATAAGCCGGAATTTGCTTGATAGCATCCAAGAGAGGGATGTTTATCTTGACATTTTGGAATGTCTCAAGGATATCTTGGTTGCTAGCTTTCTTAGTAGAGGCTAAAAGTCTTTGGGGAAATGGTGGAGGAACCTTAACTTCCTCACTTTCTTCTACTACTTGTTTCCCCTTATCAAGACTACTTTGTGACTCTTGTGAGTCGACAACTCTCTCTTGGTCATCACTCTTCTCACACTCCTCTTCTCCCTCATTTTCATTGGACTCCCCACTTGAAAGTCCATTGTCAACAACCTTCCCACTTCTCAAAACGGTAATGGCCTTAGCATGTTCCATATGGTTAAAGTTTTGCCCCCTAGGGTTTTGTTGAGGTTGAGATGGGAATTTTCCCTTCTCTTGAGCATTTATGGTAGACTCCAACCTAGCTAAAGCATTTTTCAACTCTTGGTTAGAGTTTTGCAACTCTTGGTTGGACTTCCTCAAATCATGGTTGGTTTGGTTTTGAGAAGCCATAAATTGCTCAAAGGTCTCTTCCATACTCCTTTTGTTAGGAGGAACATAAGTGGAGCTAGAAGGGTTTACTTGAGTGTCTTGGCCTTGTCTCCATGAGAAATTTGGGTGATTCCTCCAATTGGAGTTGTATGTCTCCGAGTAGGGTGAGTTATTATAGGGCTTCCTATAATTGTTAGAATTTAACATATTCACTTGCTCACCCATGAGCTCTTGGGCTCTTAGAAAATCGGGACATTTGTTCAACTCATGAGAGTTATCACTACAAAATGAGCACAATGCCTCACTCTTAGCCTTAAGTTGATACATAGTACCTTTAGGCTTAGAGTTAGCATCCTTAGAAGGCTCACTAATGTCCCAAGATTGGACTTTCTCACAAATTTCATCTATACAATCCCAACCCTCATCTTCACCTTTTGTGAAAAAATCTCCCCCACTCATGGATTCAATTGTGTGCTTATGGTCGCATGGAAAACCATCATAAAAGGAGCTAATTAACCTCCATGTCTCAAATCCATGGTGAGGGCAAGCAATGAGGAGATCCTTGAAGCGTTCCCAAGCTTGGGGAAGTGGCTCTCCCTCCTTAGCACAAAAAGTAACAATTTGCCTTTTTATGGCATTTGTTTTGTAAGTAGGGAAAAATTTCTTAAGAAACTCTTTTTCTAACTCTTCCCAAGTGCCTATGGTCCTAGGTCTCAAGGAGTGAAGCCATGCCTTGGCTTTGTCCTTTAAAGAGAAAGGAAACAATCTAAGCCTTATGGTGTTACTAGAGACACCATTGCAATTAACCGTTGAGGCAATATCATTGAAATCCTTAAGATGAGAGTAAGCACTCTCGGACTCTAGGCCATGAAACTTGGGAAGAAGTTGAATTGTGCCCGGTTTGACATCAAAGTTTCTTTCATTTAATGGAAACACAAAGCAAGATGGTGAACTTTGTCGAGATGGATGCATCAAATCTCTTAGTGAGCGAAATGGCATCATCTCATTGTTGCTACTATGCCCATCCTCTCCATCCATGATTTCAAAGCTATTAAGAGAGCTAGAATCGTTGGATTGGGCTAAACTACTACTATCACTAGTAGAAGTATTTTCACTAAAGGGATTTCTACCCTCTTCTTCAAATAAAGTGCGATGCAATCTATGAGTACTATCACGTTGCCACACACTCATGCAACCCAAAATCAAATTAAGTTCAAGAGGGTTGCCTAACACAAGCTAGGAGTATGTTTTTGTGATTTTTTTTACTTTTCGCATTTTTTGGTTCCAAAGTTCAAAAATGAACCCGGAATTTTTCTTCAAGCGTATCTAAAAATAAAAACGAGCAAAACAAGAAAGTAACTAAAGAGTGAGTCTCTTAGCACCAATCCCCGGCAACGGCGCCAAAAACTTGTTGACGATAATTCCCAAGTATAGGAATATCGTTCTAAGTAGTACCCGAGTAAGAACGGGGTCGATTTCCACAAGGATTGGGAAGGAGATTTAAACACTCTAAGCTAACTAGTAAACTTACTAAGCAACTAACTAAATCAACAAAACAAGTTTCCCAAAGACTTTAGAGCTAGCCAAGCTTTAAATCCACCACTCAAGTGATGGAGCAAGAGTTGTTGATATTGCTAGAGCAAATAACTAAGAAAGAAAACAACTACTAACACTATTACTAATACGATTCAAACGAGTTTGTCAAGAAGAGAGTAAGTTGGGTCAATCGATTCCAATAGATGCCTTGTGTGTGAGCATCAACACCCAAAGTTTATGTCAAAGAAAAGCATGGATTATATAGCAAGAGGATTTGTCTAGCTCTTGTATTCAAGAGTGAAATGCAAAATCGAGTTATGTCAAGCATCTTTCATATGTAAACGATAGCGTTTCCATATGAAAGATCAAGCCACAATTCGGATTTGATATTCAACACTTGAACACTACGAATTCGACATCCAACTTATAATACTAGAAGAACAATTGAACTTCTCACACACAAGTCATCTATCTTCATCAATCAAACCCAACAAGTAGCTTAGTTGTTCATATTCAAGAGCAAGACACATGAATCAAGAGTATTCATGAAAATAGTCATTATATTCAAGCTCAAATACTCTTCAATTCCACCAAATAACACCAACTTGCTACCAAATGATGAACAAACTACTAGCAACTTGATTCCAACACACTCTAATCAATCTAAACCAGCTAATTTAACCAAAATCAACAACTACCAGCAGCTAAAACACAAGCTAACTGCTGCTGCAACCAACACAGTCCAAAACAGTGCTCAAAACAGTGCTCAACTCGAAACCAGATCCAACCAGACCTACCCCTCTCTCCCTTGGGCTGTTGCTGGCTCCGTGTTAGCTCAGGACGAGCTCGGAATCACCAGCACAAACCCAGAAATGTTGCAGAACCGAGAGAGAAGAGAGAGGGACAGAGTTTCGGCCTAGCAAGAGCGTGGTTCCTTCCTTCTTTCTTCCTTCTTTCTCTTCAGCTTATATAGGCAGTGAGAGGGGGTTTCGTAGCCTCCAAGTCTTCAATCCTCACCCTCCAATTCATCTCAGAGCTCCTCCTTCGTTGATTTGCAGAAGCTTCACGAACCCTAGGTCATTTTGGGGCTTTTCTCTTCACTTCGGTTTGGGCCAAATTGAGCAGTGGGTTTGGAAGAGGGTTGGACAAGGAGAAGATTGGGACTAATTTTGTGGGATTTGGTGGAGTTTTGGTCTGGTTTTGGGTTGGAGGAAGCTTCGGCTTGCTTGACAATGGCTGCTGGTTCGCTTGTTGCGTCGTTCTAACGCGGGGAGAGAGAGAGAGACCGTGAGAGAGAGCTGGGGGGTGAGCTGGTTTCGGGAAATTGCACCCGGCTCCCCCCTAGCTTGCTGGAATGCTTTAAAACGCCCGTTCCTTACTTAAAAGCTTCTGAAAATGGCAATCTGACCCCCAATCCGTTAAAAAGTCATCTTTCAAGTCCTTAGAAACTTTAGAACCTTGCATTTTGACCCCGATTCCGTTAGTTTCTTCTCAAACAACCCCATAGATGCAACTTTGGCCTTGTAATGTGGCCTCTTGGCTTCTAAATCTTCATTTTTGGCCTCTATCTTCCCTTGTCCTCTTCATTTAAACCCTTGAAACCTCTCTTTAACTTGCAAATTCTTGCTTTGTCTTCAACTTTAGCCTCTTTATCACTTGACTTCCTCAAATTAAGCCTTCAAATTCCTCATTCAAGCTTTCATAACTAGCCCCTTGCGTTCTAAATCACTTCTTTGCCTACAAAATGAGAGAAAACAACCAAAACTACGAAAACAAGCATAAGTCTAGAAAGAGAGATAAAATAGATAAATTACACATATTAGCAAGTTAAGAAGAGTTCGTTAACATACTAAAATATGCAATTTTAATTCATCAACAATAGGCTCAGACTATCATGCTCGGGTTGATAGTCAAAGGAGGCAAGGATAAGGAGTTCAAGCGATTTCCAGCCTCCAAGTTACCAAGGGTTGTTTATGCCTACTCTAAGGAGAAAGGACATTGGAAGAGGGAGTGTCCCACGAAGAACCCTAAATTTGCAGCTTTGGCAAAAGGTGGCGGGACTTCTGATGATGGCTTAGTTCTATCTTGGTTCCTAGGATCGAGCATCTGACGTGTGAGTATGGTTTTGGCACGCGATTTGGTCTGGCGCGATATGTTCCTGGCGCACATCGTGTTCTAGCTCATCTGCGGCGATTCAGGCGCATTTTGAACGACACCTGTTTTGGCACTCGTCAATGGTGCATCGAGTCTTGAATTGACATCGGCACTTGTCGTGGTGCACTTGTTCTGGCGCTATTTGGAGCACATCAGAAATACATTTGGTAATATCCTGATTTGATATAAAAGGGAAATTTGATACTATTAGTAAAGTTTTGGGGGTTAATTATTGAATTTGGGCGTTATTAAATTATCAAAATTTCGGGGGTTGTAGTTATAGTTTTAATTATTATTTAGATCCCTAGGTCCATGCATACTATTATTACAATTTGTGTATCATAGCAGCCTCTTGAAAGTTGTCGTGATAAGCAAACCAAGTCACGAAAAAAATCACGGTGGATGAAACTTTGTATGAATGTCTGTTGTTTGATCTGCAAGCAATGCGTGCTACAAATGATCAGTGGCAGCACAGAGATGACGACACGTATATCAACAATCTATTTCAATGTGTTTCGTTCAAGCATGAAAATGTCATTGTGAGCGATCTGGATAGTTTTGCGATTATCACAACATATAGTAGTAGCAAAACTCCGACATTTCCATATTAGGTAACAACCACCAAAGTGACATGAGCTCTTGTGCAGCATTAGCTCATGCAAGACACTTAGCTTCTGCGATGGACATAGCAACGATAGTTTACTTCTTGCTAGACCAAGAGATAATCGAGTCGCCCAAGAAGAGATTGTACTCAGTAGTAGAGCATGTATCTTTCACATCACCGGCTCAATCATATGAGAATCCATGTAGAGTCGTTGTACACTTAGCAGAAAAATAGAGACCACCAAAAAGAGTATCTTTCATATACTAGAGAATCCAAAACAGCGGCATAATGTATAAGTTGAGCTTAAAGTGATAACAAAGTCAATCTATTGATTATAATGGGTAAGCCCGAATTCAACTCGAATCCGAATTGGTTTGTGTGAATTTGAGCGTCGACGGGTTGACGATGCTCCTAACTCGGGCTGGTCTGGACTTGAGCAGCCCCTGCAGAACTCAGGCTTGGGCTAGAATAAGGTGTCAACCCGTCCATCCCGATCAAGTTGCAGTCCTACTTGAAACCAAGATAGAAAGAGAAAAACGGATTAGTTTAGTGCTTACCTATGTCCAACTTGTAATGCACTAATGCCCACATCGTTCTAGTGTTGCATTCTTATCTTATGGAAAGAGATTGAAATCGTCCAATTTGAAGTTGCAAAATACGCAAATATAAACAGAGTTGGTGAGCTGGAAAAGGAAATTGTCTATACGAGTAGCACTAAGATCAACCCAAGATGAGAAGACCAATTCAACAATTTAGTTGGAGTTTTCTGTTTTCTTTGAAAAAAGTCACGTCCATGATTTTATTTTATTTTTGAAAATCACGTCCATGAATTTTTATTTTGACAGCACCCTACATACTCGAAGAAATAATATTACTACAAAAAGAAAAAAAGAATTACTACTAAAGCAAGGTCCTATGAGAAGAGAACCTTAACCGCACAACTAAACCCGCTAACTGGACTATGTTTACTATAACAAATGATGATTTACGTTAAGAATTATAGTGGATGTTTCATAATCCTCTACTTAATTAATCAATTTTTCCGTCAATCATTAGCCTTGAGCTTGACCTACCTTTTTAATTCAAATACTCTGATGTCTAATTATTTGAAAATATTATGTCGCTATCAATCACAAACAAAATTGCGAAACATGAATTCTTTATATTGCAAAGTGATTATTTGAATGACCAACGACGTTAACATTAAAAACTAAACTCCGTTAAAATATTAAAACTTGACTGATCAACTACATCAGCAGGCCACATTGCACGAACACTCTCTTACTAATCTTAAATCTCCCAAGGTTATCGCGCATTAGCAAAGTTGAAGTGAAAGGTGACGTTGCATTAAATATTTATTTTCAACTTGGATTTTTAATTCTAGTCTTTGTGCTGGGTGTCGATGCCGGCTTCTGGATGTGGACTAGGCATACACTGCATAAATATTATATAAAATGTGATTATCAATTAAATATATAATGTAAGCACCTTTTTTATTTATCTGATGTCTAAACACTTAAATATCTTATTTGATTTGCTATAAAAGAATCCCATCTTGCATTAGGAAAATCATTAGGGTTTCCAATGAATTAGACAGTGACTAAAAATAGTTTTTCTTTTTTAAGAAAACTAAAAGTTGTTTTTCATTATTTTCTAATAATTGATTTGTTTTTAGTTGATTGTGTTTCTCCCTTTTAAATAGTAAAAGAATAACCACTAGATTATATGAGTAATAAACTTGATCCAAATAATGCAAGACATAGCAGCTATGGTGGTAGCTCAAGTGGTAGGGCGTTGGAAGCCCCTGCATGAGGTCCCGGGTTCAAACCCGGCTGACGACAAAATAATTTCTTAAAAAGAAAATGCAAGACATACATCGTAATGGAATAATTATTAATTAGAACTAGCCTTACCACATATCATGTCTGCGTGATGTGACGTGCCAATCAAACCAATGGCACATGATAGGGCTAGCTCTACAACATTATTTGGTTCTTACAGTCCTCAAAGCCACTAAATACTCCATTACAAGATAATTATCTTAAGCTTATCATATAATGGAAATTCTAATAAGTTCGTTGTACTACCTCTGTTTCTCTTATCTTCTTAGTGGATTTTTGAGGGTCACTTCCACTTGGTAAATTTTAATCTACAACATTGAAAATATTACCAGATTCTTTCAACGTTTTGTCAACCACATCACCAGTCAATATAACCCGGTGAATGGTAGTATCATTTTACTACTCAAATGATGTAGTTTAAGTAATCTCAAAAGTCAGGGAAGATTAATAATTCGAGAAGTTGCAGAGTTTTTATAAGAACAACAATAAGAACAATGAATTAGCACTGCAGGAAACAGAGATAATAGGAGAGGGTGAAGAAGGTGTGGCCATGATATTTGATTGGACAACACCAACCAACAAACCACTAGCCACTCTTCTTTCATTCATTATCCCTGATGAAACTGGGAAGCAATAATGAGATTTAATCCGTATTTCTGGTAGCTGGGGACATACCAAAACTTCCTTTCTTTCTTCAAGTGCCAATTCTCAAATTTAGTCGCAATTCTCAAATTTAGTCCCAATTTAAATGGTTATATTCAATAAAAAAATGAAGTTCCAAAACAAGTCTCTTACTTTTTAAAAGTTACCAATATTTTTACTTTATTTTCTTCCATATCCTTTTATCTTTCTTGCATTTTCAATTTTTTCACACACAAGATAAAGAACAATGTAGTACTAGCTCTGTTTCATTTCCATCGGCTAAGTTTGACTTTCATACGTCACTTTGACCCGATGAATAGTACACTAGGCTGATAGTGAAGAAACATAGTAAGTTTGTTAAATTCATGATGGACTCTCTCTACCCAGTATAAAGTATTTTAGGACTGAGGGAGTAAATGTTGCTTCTCATTTCTTAATGAACCCAAATGTCTCTTGTATCATGGTGGATTTTGATCTAACAAATTCCATAAAGGTAAAAATTCTAGGCAATTCCAACATCATCCATATAGGGGGACATGTTTATTTCCAATGCACTAAGAAATTCAATATCAAGCCGAGAGAATGCTTAGAATTGGTCCAAGCTAAAATATATTTTCAATGCACACAGAAAATTCAATATAAAAAAAGCTGAGAGAATGCTTAGAATGGGTCAAATTCAAATCAATTACAGCAATACGAGATGACCATAACAATTCCATCTACACAGACAACAAAAGAACCAAATCTAGCCACATTTTTTCCACAACATCATTAAACTCCACGTACTTCGTCCGTAAAAATTGTCCGTCCATTTACAGAAGTAGAAATAGCTAAGGTTTTTTCTTCTCCCACACAACACGTAAATTATTCTATATGCTTTTTTGAAACTGGCATTTACGCGTACTAACCTTCAGACAAAAAAACAAAAAACAACCGGTAAACAACATTAGAGAGGGTAAAAGACGCTTCAGCCCCCTCATGTTTGACTCAAAGACGCTTATACTCCTTCGGTGTACCACACTTCAGGACATCTACACTCCCTAATTGCGAGTCTGGGGTATAGTTCGTCACTGCTAGTGGTTTGTGGTATAATTTGCCCTCTTAGGATATGGAATGACACACAATCTGGGGGTGTAAGGTGCAAGTGTCCTGAAGTTTGGTCCACTACAGGAGTGAAGTGTCATTTCCCAAACTAGATGGGGGTGAAAGTGTCTTTATGTCAAACCTGAGGGGTAAAATAAATCTAATTTTACCAGAAAAATAAATAAATAAACAGAAGCAGAATTCTTAGGAAAAGAAAGAATTATAAACACAAGTGATTTGGGCAGGGGACCATCATATCTTGATGTTTCGCTATCACAGATGTTGTAAAAAAGTAGTACTAAATATAGGATAAGCTTGATACCGACTTTTCAACTAACTAAAATATATTGAAGAGCAATTAGGCAACTAACTGTATGTACTTCTGGTACAAACAGGGGGTTGAAGTCAAGCTAAAACGGCAATCCGATTTAGGCCCCCAACTAGAGTGAGGTCCTTATCTTACGGCTGACACTTCACGCAAGGGCAGCAACGGCAACCAATCAAGGATTTGATTAAATTGGTCATTTTAATTTAGTTTCGTTCATTACAAATTCCGATTAAAAATTCTGTTTTGAACCAATACTGTGTAGATTATTTAATCTCCAATCTTGCAGATTCTCTCACATTCTGCAGATTCGAAGCTCATACCAAACATCGTTAGAATTTTCAACAACTTTAAATTTTCAGCCAGCTTATTTTCTCAAATTATT
The DNA here is from genome assembly GCA_023055425.1 of Linanthus parryae. NCBI lineage: Eukaryota > Viridiplantae > Streptophyta > Magnoliopsida > Ericales > Polemoniaceae > Linanthus > Linanthus parryae. The sequence continues at coordinate 23,245,668 of JALGPY010000011.1, read as the reverse complement.
TTCAGCTGATTAGATTTCCAGACAGGCCCTTTATATTATAATTTTGCAACAATAATAAATTTACAATAGATATATCGATACCCTGGATGTCTAGATGTTCTCACTAGTAGTACCTCAACAAAATTCGGAACTAAAATAAGTTGTGCCCCCATTCTTTCAATTTCCTGACTTCGCCACTGATTGGAGATGGCATAAGCACCTGGTGGAGTCATGAGGTGCAACAAACAAGAATGAGAAATCCCAAATTCAGATCTCGCCTTAAATCCTAAATGTTCGAGTAATATTTGCTTTGGCTGATTTATCCATCCTAATATTGCATGTAGCAATATGTTGAAGAACAAAGTCACGTACACTCTGACCTTATGTGAAACACACTGACAAGTAAAGTCCATTTGCAGCACCACCATATATACGCTAGTTCTAGTAAATAGGACTCCGGATTAGCCCCTATTTCAGTATTTTTTCTTATATAAGAGGGTATAAATCCATTAGCTCGTAATTGCTTTCGTCCTTGGTAAATTATTTTTCGAGTTTCTCAATTTTTGAGAGTTTTAGATAATTTACAGAGTGACTTTTGCTCTTCTAAGAGTTTTAGATAATTTTTGAGAGTTTTAAACTGCATCGGTTTAACTCCAAATTTGTGTGGTAGTTGGCACCCTTGGAATGCATAGAGATACCCTTCACCTCCTACAAGGGACCAAGGTAGGGCACACCACAAGGCAGTGAGTACTAACTCAACTACGGGCCCTAGTCTCCATGTGTTTCTGTTTCCCATTATTTCTAGGATATTATTAGGCTTCTTGCATTGAGGGCTTGAAAAAGGTTGAATGCTGTTTTCATATTTCGGGGTGTACTACATCATGGGGTGGCCTTCAGTGAACAATGAGTGCCCTAAAAAAAAGTAGATCTACCATAACAAGATGAAGCAAGCAAAAAAATGGATCCATTGTGGGATCTTTTGGGGGTACCAATGTTTGTTTGCCCTAAAACAATCCCCACATGCCTCTCCATGTGACTTATGGACCTCTCTGTTGCTGTCATCCTACTCAGAAGTGAGGGCCTTAACCATGCACTACAGTGATGGCCATGACTCATCAAGACCTCATCAAACAGTTACATGTTGCATCAGATAGGTAACATCTTGGATCTTGGGATAGATTTGCTTCAATTCATATCCCAATTTGTCTAGACAAACTCCTAACATGAGCCCAATTTAAAAACAAGAGAAACAGCTCAAAAAAAACACTAAACGTGTTTATAGGATGTTTATTCTGATAATAAACATCCTGTTTAAACAGCATACAAAACATGGTTTGGTTTAAACCAGTGTTTCCCAAACATGCACTAACATGGTTTGGATCCGCTCCACACAGCAATAATATCAAGGGCAGATCAATAATACGACGTGATGCACCGTCAAGAATACGACGTGATGCACCGTCTAAACTAATATATCGTAAACCAGACAAAAAGGTTGATGACTACAGCATAACTGTAACTTCAAGGAGATCACATATGTTAACAACCATTCACATTTGAATCAGCATCATACGAGTCAATAGCGATAGTGGAAGTAGCATTACTATATTCAAACCTAATTTGCATTTTCATAAATTAAAAAACCCCAGATCATCTAGAAGCACTGTAATTAGATGCAAGGAAATGTTAAAAAGGAAGTTTATTGATAGAAGGTTGGTAAGAGAATTTACCAGTTAAGTATCCAATATTTACTGTGAGCTGGAGAGACAAAATTCAGCGAATTTGATAGATGTCAGCACTTGCGTCAACAATGCATTTCTTTATCACAAGATCCTGTCAAATAAAACAAGAGCCTCCACAACATAAGAGATAAAAATTGGTTTCTTCACAAAATTACTACAATTTCAACAATAAATAAGACACAAGATTCACAAAACATAAAAAAATAGAGTCTATGAGCTCATAAACTTTAACGGAAGATGAATATGTGAGTTATTTGAACGTTACCACTATCTTGAAACAGTAAATAAGCAAATTACAGTATTTCCTATCAAGGATAAACCTTCTCATGATGACGTAAATCATTAACCTACCAAGTTCAGAAAAAGATGCAACGTTATCTTCAACGCCTTCAAAAGAACAAACTACTTTTGTAGCTTTGCGAGATGAAACTTCATGCATAAAAGTTTCCGGATTTCACGCAAAAAGAGTTGATAAAATGAACCCGACAACTCTATTGCATCACCAGTCATTACTTTTTTTCGGTGATCAACTCTCTTTATTGCGGATTTTTGGGTGGACTTCACGTGCTATGACATAGCAGTATAGCACGTTCTTAACAACCCGGTGGCATCGGGTACACGCAACATGACGTCTCAAAGCGAATTTCGACAAAGAGGCTGTTAGAAAAATGTAGGTTGCTGTTGCAAGCTTTACTCAAAAGGGACACAAGTATAGAAATACCAGCACACCACTTGAAGAATAAAATTGCTAACCCTCTTGAATTCAGTGGTGAGAAAGAGTGAATTGGGAAAAACAATAAATGGTTAAATGGAGCTAGATTTACGGAAAGGATAATCAAAAAGTCATATATAAATAATGCAAAGAATAACTTTACCATGAAATCTTTAACTCTCAACTAATTTCATAAAGAATATCTCTTCAGGAAACATGCCTATGGCAAAAACATTCAAGCAGAACAACAATAGAACCGTATATCATAGTGAATAAATACATGTGCACAGTACAAATTCAGTATAAATATGTACATATTATTATTCATTGCCTCTAGGTCTGCAAGAAAATGCTCTGAGAATCATAATATGAACTTTAGACTCTCTTCAAGACTAAAATTGTGATAGAATTTATCCTGAATTCCGCTATACAAAAATTCTCTTTTACCAAAGAGGCCAGGCACAAGTCATGGTGTCAAAACGGGTAACCTGGGGCGGCGTGATTTCCCGCGGGTTGGGGTTTTTCCGGGGCGGGACGGGTTGTTAGGGGCAAGGTTTTCAGGATCATGATCCTAGGTAGGATCGTGGAGTGGCCCACAGGATCAAGGATCGTAGGATCGGATCGTAAGATCCTACCAAAAGTGTAATTTTATTTTTTGTATTGATACTCTTACTACTTAAATGACTTATTTTCAGGTTCTTAGTGTCATATAAGTTTTAATACACAAGCTCAAGACCTATTATACCATAGAGACATATCATTTGGGTCATTTAGGACATCAATCTCCCTGCTAATTTTCACATCAATCTTTGCCATTGCATATGATGTTGAATCTTTGAGGTTTCAAAATTAGGCGTACAAAATTAGACTTCAATAAATATTTTTGCGGCATGATGAAGTAAAAAAAATAAATAAATAAACAAAAAAAAAATAATTAAAAAATAAATAAATAAATAAATAAATAAATAAATAAATAAATAAATAAATTTATTTTTGAAAAAAAGGTAGGATCGTAGGATCGTAGAGTCGTAGGATTGACGATCCTACGCGCGATCCCACCCGATCCTATCGGAAAACGATTTTCTAACCGATCCGGATCGCCACTCGCCCTCAGGATCGTAGGATCGTACGATCCTACGATCCGGATCGCGAACCTGACAACCATGGTTAGGGGATATTGTGACCCGGGTCGGTGTGGGTTGAAAACCCATGAGGCGGGGCCCCCCTGCCCCCCGGCAGGTAATCCTGGTCACCCTATATATAATATTTATTAAATTAAAAACAAACGAAATATATGTATATATATTTTTTTTCTGTTCTTTTTAGTCATGTTTAATTTAATAAATATTATGTTATCTTTAGATAACAAAATAGTTGATTATGGTATAACTAGGCATCGAAGAACTTAGATCATTTGCTTACTTTGAGTCATCCTTTTCTATCTAATGTTAGGCGATTTTTTATCTGTTTTAGAAAAAGGTATAAAAAAAAGAAAGAAAAAAACTTACTTTGAAAGTGTTAAATTTCCTAAAAAGTTATAGTTATCTTTTTGAAATAAAATGTTGCTTACTTTTCTTTTAATTTATCACCCAAAAGTGAAGTTTAGGAGAAAAATAAAAAGAAAGTTGAAGTTAGAAAAAATATTTTTTCAGTCATCAAAATTAATAAAAGTAATTATATCAAAAAAGTTAGAACAAAAATGAACGAAATGTAGCATTTTTCATGACATAACATTTTGTTTGAGTTTGTCCAGGGCAGGGTGAATCGAGTGAAACGGGGTGGGGAGGGGTGGGTTTCATCGCGGGGCGGGGTAACGGGGCAAGGCTCCCTCGACCAGGGTCAGGGTAGCATCTGGGGTGGGTTGGGTCTTTGTGGGCAGGGTCGGATCTACTAAGGGGCAAGGGGTGGCAATTGCCACCCCTCACTTTTTCAGGATTGCACTTTTATCCCTATTATTATGATTTTTACAAAAAATACTCTTTAACAAATACACAAATGCCCAGGCTGAGTTCACATTTTTTTACTAACACCTTCAAAAAAATTACATTAATTCTTTTTGCCCCAGCTGTTTCAGATTTCTGGCTCCGCCACTGTTTGTGGGGGCTGGGCAGGTGGGTTTACCCACGAGCCTACCCGTTTTGACACCATGAGGTGCTTCTAGCAGGTCGCCCTGGATGCAAAGGTGCTCCAGTAATCTGACTTAATCCTGAACCTAACTTCGCCCTAGGAAGCAAAGGTGCTTCTAGCAGGTCGCCCCGGACGCACCCCGGGTGCCTCTGGGTGCTTCAGCATATGCTGTAGGGTCATATGGGGTCATTTTGCATATTCTGCAAGTCTTTAATTGGGAGATCTTGTAAAATACAATAATAGTACAACAAAACTTAACCAAAAAATAGCGCTGTTTGACTACCTCAGATTATAGGATTATATTTTAAAGCTTAATCTGATTTTGAATTCTTAATAATTGAGACGGATTCCTCGATTTTGGGAGCTGTATCCGGTTTTGATTGACTATAAGATATGATGATCCCTTGGTTTGGGACCCGGATTCAGTTTGATTGACATTTAAATGTAAAAAATATTTGAATCCCTCGATTTAGGGAGCCGGATCGCTCGTTTTGGGAGCCGGATCCAGTTTTGAGAGACTTTTTAATGCAAAAACATATCCGGATCCCTCGGTTCTAGGAGCCGGATATCCCAAAAAATAATATAAACCCATCCAAACGGCCGAGATCATCTCGGATTAGTAGTCCTATAATTCACAATAATTCAGCTCATCAAATTATTCCAACGTACCTCTTTTGCGACTTGTGAACATGTGATTAGTTATCTATTTCATAGAATGGATGATGTGGAGTATATCATTTGGACTGTTATTGCTTTTTCGGCATGTGAATGAGTATCTAATATATAATACACACATAAATTTTCCACAGCCGCGCCCCAAATTTATGAGAAACTACCGCACCCGCACCCGTGCTTGATAAACATCGACATAGCCATCTGGGTAAATGATAAGGCTAGAGCCAACTTTCAGAAAATCCTCGAAACTTTATGCGAGTAACTATATTTTTTTCAAAAGATGCTTTCTTAATACTTTGTGCTATTATGCTTTGTACTTCAACAAATAACCATATAATTTCTTCATCCTCGATCAAACTTGTCGTGTGAGATCACTAGTTGGGACTTGGGAGTGATCATGCAGGAGGGTGCTTGATTCAAGCCCCTGTTAGATTTGTGATCATTTGAATTCAGGGATTGAATTCAAATTCCACTTTAAAAATTCAGGGTCGGTTTGCTTATTCTGATTTTATGTTAGTATTCAATCTGGTTCTGACTTGGGAGTACAAGATTTGATTTTATTCTGATCTAATACTACGTATATCATAATTCATAACATATGGTAAAATTTAGCGAGTGGCTGGTAAAAGTATTAGTTGGTTATACCACTTAGGTAGACCAAAATTGAGGAAATCTCGTGCCCGTGGCAGAGCCATGCTCTTGATGTTAACAGGGCCCGACTAAATAGAACCCTAGTACCTGCGATTTCATGAATGCACCACTAAGAGAGTAAGCAAACACAGCAAGCTTTCTTTAACGAAAAGACTACTTCACATTTAGTTCGTCATATACACAACCATCGACTAATTTATGAAATAGAATGTATTTATATATGTCAGGTACTAGTAAAACTGTGACTGGTACACCAAATCACAAAATCGAATACCATATAAAGTCAAAAACAAATGAACCAAATTCAGAATTCAAATCGTGAATTCAAATGAAATTCATGTACAATGTGTTCCCAGATGGTCAAACATCCAAAAGAAACAAATTAGAAATAATGAAGTATTATACAGTTTGAACATATTTATGTTTTTCTTCATGTATAAAACTGCAATTAGACCTTGAAGCACTCAAACTTGGGACTGATCTTAAGCTCTTCCTACTCTTCAGGTCCTATTTGACCTAAGGTGTTTTACAAAAGAAATACCACCTACATAGATCGAGTACTCTGGAAATTTTGAAATCTAAACTCAACCACGGAGCTAAAACTTGAAAACAATGAAGGTACAATTCAAAACTCGATTAGGTTCAACCGGGTTTTCTGACCTTTAATAAGCCACCTAGATCAGATTCTGCAAGTGTTAAATGGTTAGGTTTGCATCAAGATTGAAGAAGTCAGAACTCTGGAATACTGTCTACTCACAGTTAGTACTATTAAGTGTCACAAGTATTAGAGCAGTTTACCGAGGCCGTAGGACTTGCCTATCCTAAACTCAAACTTCTAGCTGCAAATCCTATGCGATAGACTTCACACAAGCTCCTAGGGACTACATATCCTCTCAAAATTTTGGCAATGTCTACTTTTAGACCAGATTAGCGGGAAATAATGTTTGGTTTAAACTAAATGAACACACTGCTCTTTCAATATATTATTGAAAAACATATTTAGAAACTCTAAGGAGTCGTGTCAATGAACCCAAGATAGAACTCCTTCAGTGTCATCAGGCATTCAACTTAGAGACTAAAAGGCACATCAATGAGTCAAGAAGGATGCAACTTCCAGGCACCTGAAAATCTCCTTCACTTAGGGTGCTCCTCATGACCTAACCTCCCTGCACCCACAACTCAGAACCGTGAAATCATGAAGAATATTCTTTACAGGATGCAAGGAATCAAACCCCATCTTCAAGGAGCAAAACAACCACCTACGCACAGTCCCAATGGAAATTTTTTCATTTTGATGCCCAGTTACAAGAGGAATTCAAATCCCATCCGTCCATGTTCACTTCATGAAAAAAAAAGGAGGCTCTTTTGCAGTTCGAGACATCTTAGGGCCTGCACTTACAACCATGACAAGCGCTATTCATTCCAACCATAACGTATGTATTTGAATAATTAGGATGAGATCAGGATACGTAACGGACATACATTAGCTGAACTATGCAAATTATACCCCCAAGTGATCTACTCTAAGATCCAATTTTTAACTCAATATCCACCTTAATCAGTACTTCCAAGAAGAAATAGCTTAACCAGGACAATTTATTGAATCAAGTACATGTACGTGATCAAATCTAAAATATCTTCTTAGCCACCACTAGAAGCGCATTCTAAATAAGACTAAGCTCGACGCGGTATGGCTATCGATTGCTAAGTTCTCCTCAACTATACCAAGATGGCAATAACAGATCTTTGCTCTACTGAAAGACTGCTTACAATTAGCAGATTCGAGTTCAGTGACCACACAGATATCCAAGGCCTGCAAGTACAATTCAGTGAGACAAGAGTTCCCGATGAGACACAAATAAACTATTGAATATAATATCATGGGAAATTTGGCCATCAGCAATAATAAGATGAAGTCATCTCAGCAGATCTTTTACCAAACATTTGAGCCGACTACACAAATTTATCTCTTTTAGTTCTTCCTGTCCAGAACCTGATTATTCCCAATTTATCCCTCTTTCTCAACTACTAATCGAAAATATAACATATGCTCCACTCCATATTCAATTCATAATGCACCACTTGGTAAGATTGTTCTTCACCCTTCACAATTATTAACTCTCCAATTAGAATACACATTCACCTTCTATCATCCCTTTCTTAAGCCTTTTCTATGTATTAATAGTTTGAAGCATGCTCCGTTTTCCAATATTTCTATATCAATCATATGAGCAGGAAATGAGCTTCTATATTACGAATCTCGTCATCAAATATCTCTTAGAGAAAGCAGTGTGCCATGCACATGCATCATATGCATCCACATTTCTTCCTGCATTGTGAATCAGCTAGTGCATGGTGGAATTAAGATTCAATCTTTCCTAATGCTAAATGGGTCTTCTTTTTGCAACTTGTCATAATTTTGCATGTTAGGTGTGAGCTATGTTGCATGGAAACGGAGACGGAGACGGGTACGGCAGGAGACGGAGACGCCGAAACGCCAAATTTTATGAAATCTAGAGACGCGGACACGCCGCATATATACATCTATATACATGTATATACACGCCGCATCTATATACACGCCGCATACATATGTATGTATGTGTGTGTGTATTAATTCAAAACTTAAAGTAATTGACAACTTTAAAACTATATCAATTGCAAGAGTCGAAGGAAGCTTAGCATCCAAAAGGTAGCAACACATAACATACAAATTATCAGGGTGTTTTTTCAAAATTTTAAAAAATACACGAGGTGGAGGTGAACTGTCTCATGTTTTCATCTTTAAACTGTCTTCACCAACCCTAGCCGCACAATCTCTTTGACAAAGAAAACAAAGAGGAAGAGAAGCAAGAATAATCAGATATGGTTTGGTAAATCGATTAACAACTTTGTCCAACTCTCTTTCTCTACGTCTCCCCCAAATGGAACCAGGCATTTCGGGCCACATTCTTATCAGTTTTATTCGGAAACACCAGGTGGAGTTTCCGAAACATCGTTCAGGTGTGTCCGAGTTTCCGACACGTTTCTGAGTGTCCGAAACGGGAACGGCACCCCTGATGGAGTGTCCGTGCAACATAGCGTGTGAGATTAGTCAAAGTCAATATTGTACACGGATTTTCTTAGTACTTTTTCAATCAAAGCGAAGAAAAGTTTGCATATCCAAGCTGAGACCTCCATTGCTGGAACAAATCTGCATATCCAATCACCTTTGCCCAGCACCATGTCCAGTGTAGTCTTTCTTCATTCCTGATGAGTTCTTTTAAGCCTCACTTTATGGTTAAAACTAGCATACGGACGACCCTTTCATCCTGAAAGGCCTCTATACTTTAACTTCACCTATACGTACAAGGATGAAGAAACCCACTCTTCATGCTGTATTCATATGGTTCCAGTCTTTAACTAAACCTATATATCAAATGTTCCATCCATAATCACTGAACTGAGTGTTTAAAGAAGGAACAAACTGACTAACACACGCAAACCCTCACATTGAGCTCCTTCTAGAGGTGCTGATCAGCCGTTGCCAAAATCTTTAACATTGCTAACCAACGTTTCATGGAACACATTAAAAGATCGAAAGAGACACGGAGAAACTTCAACACAATCCCCCTGGATCAGAAAAAATCTAATTGGTTTCTGACTTGAAGATTTTTTATTTTCTTCGTTGTCATTAAATTTGCAGAAGATATTTGTATCCCGTGCTCCTTTTCAAGAATGTCGGCCTACAAGGCCCTCTAACCATTGAGTGACCACGAGGAGATGCTTTTCAACCTTACCATTATTGACAGTAAATATTTTATATTGTTTGAACTATGAGCTAAGGGTTGTGGGTTGACAAGTCTAACGTCCAGTGAAAGCTAAACCCCTAGGGACACAGTCTCGTTTCTGTATTCCAAGTTCTCCTTACTCTATAGTGGTTCTCAAGACTGGAAGTAACTATTCCAATCATTCTTGATATTTTCTTTCCCGGAGACAGATTCCGGTTGTAACAACCAACCTTAACCCAATTTATCAAATAATGTAACTCTATCGTTCCGCCACAAGGTTTCTTTTTATGGATTTAAGAGTTTCTTTTGCAACTCTATTAGACAACTCTGATAGCATGATGGTAGCTTCTTTTTTCTAAACCATGTTTCTTTATATCAAATTTTCAGTGTTTTAGTTCCTTGCGTAGTATATGGGGGGTTGTCTACTTCCTCAACGTTTTCACTTCAATCTCGTAATGATCTCATAACAAATGTATATTATAAAAATACTTTCTCCTATTTTAACATTACAATCCTTAAATGTCTCAACTTTTATAAATAACCAAATTTGTACAAGAAAGAGAAATCAAGACGCATATTACAATACGTTAACTAGTAGGCTGAGCATTTATTTTCTCTTCATTCCATTGTCGAGGGTATAATTGTACAACCTTTTTTTTTACTTGGACACGGTACCCTGTAATCCAGTTGACCAGAGAGTTAATAAGAAAGAGGAGAGATAGGCATTTATGTGATACGTACAAGTAACCAATACGCTCATGTCAATTTCATAGTTCATACGTACATCATATAGGAATATAACTTTTAAAGCCATCTTCAGCAATTTATCCTAACATCTAAAATTTAGAAATAATTGGCTGGTTTTTTTGGGCAAACTGATCTGTGGAGCAGTCTTTAGGATTTCTTTAACTATCTACTGCCTTGTGCACACCAAAACTAGTATACTGCCTTTTTGGACCTTCCTTCATTGAGAAAAGAGCACGTGGACAGTGTGGCGATAGTGGAATAACTGGTTAATTTTTGGAGCATGGTGTAATTGCCTGTCCTCATAAAAAAGTTGGACTGTTAAAGTTCCCAAAAGGGACTATAAGTGTGGGACAAAGAGAATATATGTTATGGTTGGAATTCAAAGGGCTTTAGGCCTTGTTTCATCATCAAGTGTTCTATTATGCTTACTTAAACTATAAACATATCCCCTTTATTGCATTTTCATTGAATCCAAATTTTAAATTAAAAGAAAACTAGAATGGAATCAAAGTGAGACCGTCAAATCCAGTGATTGGTCCCTGTTTAGTTGACTTAAAGCCTTCAACAGTTCTTTAAGAAAGAACAGTCCATTTCTTTATCTGTCTCCCCAATTATGGCATCAGACTCCAAGTTATCTACCTTAGTAAGCTAACTTTTCTTTTCCTTCAGCATATCCTCATATAAGCTATTTCAAACATCCTGGTCTTCCTTCCCTAATGAGGGGTCACTCTTCTATGAACCATAATTCCAGAGCTATTCCTGCCATTCTAGAATATATTGATCTACCTCTCTTTAAACCAGATGGGCCCGAACGTCTAACTTTGATTAAATCTTCAAGCTTAGGGATGCTAAAAAGACTGACAAGAAGAATTTTGAGCAACTTGAGCGACTCTGCCAAGTAAGCCCCATAAGGCTCTGGTAAGAATTTGAAGTCCAACGGAGACAGCAGAAATCATTTTGTCTGTTAGCCAAACCTTCCAAACACCAGGAGTGTCAAGCACCAGCTGACGAGTAAAATGCAAAGTTCCTATAGTTAATTTTGCATGAAGGATTCACTTCATTAAATGGAAACCAGAACAAAAATTAGGAAAGGATGAACACCTTGATCCCGCTCAACTGAGTACCCTCTAGCCAAAAACAAAATGGTGATGATGTGATCATGCTATATTTGATTGTCTTAGGAAAAAGCCTTCATCAATGCCAACCATAAACATAACACAGTCAATGCAAAAAGTATGCACTTGTGATGTGCCTCTTGAAGACTTTTGAATTGTAGACAGAATAAAAGCACTGAACCCTTTCTAAGCCATTTGGTTCTACATCACAGTCCATCCATCTTAGTTCTTCAAGCTTTTAGCTTAGACCTTAGAATTCAAAGCCCAAACCATCACTTCTGATCAGTCTACTTTCTCTGATCAGGTAAGAAAATTATATCCATTCCCCTTTTTGTTGAAATTCAATCGTACAAACTTTCCTCATCCACAAGGACATTACCGATGCAAACACCTTTTCATGAGATAATATGTGCGGCATTTTCCTCTGATTAGCTGAGATCTCCGAGTTTTTATCAACCATTACATGTCACAATTATCACGTCCCTATAAAAACCTCTTTCTCAATGAGCTTTCCTCTTTAACTGATCTAACACCTTCTCCATTTGTGACCTGTTTACATCAATACCATTGACATGCCCTGCTCTTGAAAATGTGCCATCCTTTACTCTCGCTGTAAAAGCATTTCCTTGAGCCTTTATCACTTCCCAACATTCCTTCTTAAACCAGCTCGCAGCTATAGTTTAGGCCTGGATATGTATATTTTACAAGCTTTCACTCACTTGTTAAGTAAAATATTCACGTATATCAGTTCAAGGTCCAAGCACGTGCAACTTAATTCGTATAGATGTGTTAGTCTTACTTTTACATAATGTAAATGGTAATAACTAATAACTAGTATCTTCTAAATGTATTGTGTGCTTTAGCAGAACCAGATAAAGGTCAGGGGACTGAATTTTATCCCAGAGTATACAAACTTAGGCAGCTCCTTGGGTTTCCTCAAGTTTTGAACTCAAGATCTCAGGGTAAACTCCCAAAGACGTGAGCCTGCATGTCCGACCAACTCAACTACACCTCGGAGGTTCTCTAAAATAGGGGTGCAAAACGAGGATTTCACAGGGGCACCCATCCAAGTACTACTTTCATGGTCTAGCCCAAGTGCGCTTAACTCAGATAACTGATTCGGTTCATTGGTGTTCAACTTACAGCTGATTACCATTAAAAACTGATTTTTCCTGCATAGCAAATTCATTTTCAACTATGCAATCTAATTAGGATTTTGAATCCCCCCCCCCCCCCAACACTACTACTTTCATGGTCTAGCCCAAGTGCGCTTAACTCAGATAGCTGATTCGGTTCATTGGTGTTCAACTTACAGCTGATTACCATTAAAAACTGATTTTTCCTGCATAGCAAATTCATTTTCAACTATGCAATCTAATTAGGATTTTGAATCCCCCCCCCCCCCCCGAACACACACACACACACACACTTTCTTTCTTCTTATGTATGTTCGTGTGGAAAATGACCCTTGCAGTCTTGCACTTGCACCGAAGTTGTTTAACACTGTAAATGCGTAGACATTTACACAAGATGTAAAAGCACATAACTACCGATCTTTGCACATGTTCTTTTATTGGTTGCTACTTAGACAACAACTCTTGGATTATATCAGATCGAACTTCCAAGTTTTAACCTCAAGTGTAACGAATCGGAAGAAGATGAGATAGAAAAAGCAGATAGTCATAGAGTAATGTTTTCCTAACATGCCAAAAATGATTACAAGAATTACATAACTTAAGAGGAATTATTCAGCAATAGCTTATTTGAAGTACAGTCGGAGAGATGGAACTTTACTGACCCAAAACATAATGCAGACAAACCTTAGACTCATGAAATCAGAAGAAAAATGGTCGGGCAGAGTTTTAAAAAATTGGAGGAGAGTGAGAAGATAATGAAGGATTACAACGACAGACGTTTTGACCAACCACAGATTGAGAAGTTTGACGGATAGCAGGCAGCACAGTATTCCAGAGAAAATTTCAGGCATGATAGAGAAAAGCATGACTACAGCATGGAGTGAGTGTGGCCAGTCATTCTATCATAAGAACACAATAATAAGTTGAGAGCAAGAGTGTTACCTCATAAATCAAAAAGCAATGGAACGGCAAGGAGACATTATGGACCGCGAGCTGAACTGAAAGGGGTGCATACAAACAATCAGAAAGTGCAGCCTAGACATTGTAAATAGTATAATTCATAAATGCATCGGTAACTGATACCTGGTGGAAAAAACTTTGCATCTGAGTTTCTGTGCTACAAGTGGTCCAGCTGCAAACTATTGTGTTAAGCCATCCTTTCACACTAGGAAAACAACCATACCAAGAACAGAATGAAGCTTAGTGTGGGTAATTTATAGATTATAAGTATCTGCAGCAAAGAGGGATCTAAAAACCATACCAAGTTACATCAGAGGCAATGTTCTTAGCGGAAGAGAGTAAATAGGTCAAAGTAGTGAGCTGAAATCCATAGTAAAAGACGAAGGGCTCTGAATCTGCATGAACTAGTAAAGGTAGTTTTGACAAGCAGATTAATATATACGACTACAGGTTTATGTATTTGTAATTCTAGAAACACTAACAGAAATGATTATGATACATAGAATGAACCTTTCAGAATGTAATTTTTGAATATGTATCACAAACAACTGAGTTTCAGTCTATTAGATGCTAGGAAACATATTTAATCTTTTCTCACAAGCGCTTGGGAGTACGAGTAAATCCCTCTAGGATCACAATCATTATCTACTTGAATAAATGAGCTAGGTCAGGATCATCTAGATCCACATCCAACCACCCATTCAAGCGCATATACTCGATATAGTGATCTGGAGGCTTCACCGCCCGTGACTTTCTTGGCATGAAGGCATGAATCCTCTCAAGGTCTCGCGCAAGCCACCGGACATATGCATGGTCCAAAGGAGGCACAATCTTCACAAAGATCTCTTCCTTCTCTTGCTTTGCACTTGCAGGCTTGTTTCCCATGTTCTTAAAGCCTCAAAACAAGCAGAGTAAACCTGTGTGCAGCGGGGTACATATGAGTTTGTCCTATTAGTTTGTTGTTTAACATCAACTATAGAATTCCAACACAAATGCAAAAGACTGAAAGTTGTTAGTGTAGGGAGAAGAAAACACCAAACAAGGATAACTAGGTGAAAGTATATAGTAAAGAATGAGCTTGACTGACTCGAGAAACCAGATACAGGTTCACAAGACATGCAGACATTGATTGAGTTTGAACTTTATCCCACATACCATTGTATCAACATACACCAACAAAAGAAACGAGAAAATGAAAATACAAAATAGAAGAAGACCATTTTAGCCAAGTATACTCAGTTACTCATTGAGCAGTTAGGCTCAAGGTTTTAAAAAATGGAAGCGGCTGACATATCCGTCGCTGTCGGGTGTAACGGGATCGGACTATATTGGAGGGACTGTAACGGAAAACGGGGATTGAATGTGTGAATTTTAGAAAACGTTCACGGGCGTTTCCTCCATTTTTCCCATTTTTTCCCGATTTTTCCGACACGAAACAGCCGTTTTTCCCGTTACCGACGCGAAACGGACGTTTTTTGTGTGAATAAAATTCACACGACGCATAACGGGTAAAACAGTCGCGCTCTCTGCAGATTCCGTTACGACACGGCCGCTCCGCACCACTTTTTGCCGTTTTTTAAAACCTTGGTTAGGCTTCTAAGTGGGGCTTTTTCAGATTTCGGTAGTGATTCTTGGTGACATCGGTTGGATAGAGAAATCTCATCTCATTGTTCTTGGTATAACCACGTCTAACTGTGTGTGATTCTTTATTGCTTACCTTTTTCATCACAAAATCTGGTATACAGTAACAGGTTTGATAATCGATTCCCAGAAATATGGACTGTGGAGTACAATAGTATATAAAAATGGTTTTTCTTAGCATTATTAGCAATAGCAAACACAAATCATGAAACCCCAATTTCACTTGGAAGCAATCAAAATAAGCTCCTCTCTTGCAACAATATCCATCTCTCAAGAACACAAATCACAGACCAATACAGTTAAACCCAATTCAGCATCAGTTAATCCCAGTAGGAAAATGAAAAACGCATTAACTAAACAAATCATGATAAAACCTAGGTTGTGAAATGAAGCAGAGGCATAGAAGAAGTTAAAATCGTCAAGAGTAGATTCCTCCGATTGAGTTCAACTACAATAGCAAAAGAAGATTCGTCCGCCATAGGTGTACCTGGAAATACGGAGCTCTGATCGTCGTCTACAGACCACCACACTGGTACGATTTCACTTGTGCCTCTCGATCGTTTCAGTTTATTTCGGATAAATAAGTTTGGTTAATTTCAGTTAATACCAATATATTAAACAAAATTCATTTCTAACCCTCTTTATTTTGACAAGTCCAACAAAACACCCCACTTTGACTTTTTTTCACGTTGACTCGTGATTTGGGGAGCAAAATGATATACTGTAATTTTTTTGTAATTTTTTAGTGGCTACAACAACATAAAAACATTATCAAATTTTTACTTCATTTTGCTAATCAAGTTATCGGGTCAAAATGACTCAGTGAATAGTGATAAAACTTAAACTAAGGAAAAAAAAAGGAAACATATGTAGTACAAAGGAAATTCCATTCCATCTTGTGCTTTTTCTTTTTTGAATATCATCTCCTCCGCCAGAACTTATCACATGTTAAATCCATCTTATTTGTGAGAGACTTAGGGAACAAAAATGCAAACCCGGAATATGTGGGAATGACATTTGCAACATTCTTGTTCAATGTAGTTCTACCACCGTAAGAGAGTGTACTTTAACCATCATATCTTGCAATTTAAATATCCTAAGTTCGCCCACAACAAGAGAGATTCACGAAGCACTACTATCCACATATGACATCCACGTATTTCTAAAATATTACATAACTGCTATGTCGGACCAATAATGAAAGGTTTTCCCGGACTCCTCATTTTCTATTTTACTGCAAAACATTTCACATACTCATTTAATAAGCACTATCTATTAATTTATCATTTCTAATTAATGTAATTATAATTAACAAAATTTAACCAAATCAGCTTAATAAGCATATAAATTGAAAAATACAGCTCTGAGTGAAATGAAAAAACAATTAATTTAAAAACATAAAAAACGTGAATTTCATCTTACACTACCTTATTCAATCAAATAAAAACACATATTAATAAAACTAGCATATTGGGCACACGCGATGCGTGTGCTATAATTATAAAATGTTAACAAAATTAAGCAATACGGGAAGAAGAATCTGCTTTCCTAAGACAAAAACGGAAAAATTGGCATCGGATTATCTTGAAATTTCATTGCGGGGATAAACATCATCGGAAAACAAATTTCCAGCAAACCTAGAAATTCCAGGTCTAGAACATTATGAAATGTATTATAAAAACTACATAATAAATTGTTCACATATGACATAAAAGAAGATCGAGAATTTGTAAGAACCTTAAAGGCGAGATTCGACCAAACGCATCAAGTGTAGGCAATCGATACTGAAGACACACCCACTGGAAGTATAGCCAACCAACCATTCTCGCCAGTGGTTGATTTGCAGCTGATGATTTATCCGTTGGTTCGTGGAAATGAGGAAGACAATTGAGTACTTTATTTCGTTAGCTTGTTGAAACGGCAAGAGTTTTCAAAACATGGGCAAGTAGTGGGCTTAGAGGGAGATAATGGCTAGAGGGAGTGGGTTACTGTCTTTTACATTCCAGCCCTCAACAAAAGTTTACTCTTTCTTTATTGTAAGGGACATATTAGGGAAAACAAAAATGTGACGGGCTTCAAAAATTGATTTCACCAAACTCGACGTTGGCTTTTTATATTAGTATAGATTAAAGGCTTAATTACTTAACGCATACCTCCAGTATATCAAAACTAACACGTTGCATCCCCCATTTTTGAATTAGGCTCCCAGTTGCAATAAATCCTACTTGTTGAAACTGGTAAAAAAACACATCCCAACAACATCCATATTATGAGGGTAAAGGTGGAATTGCATAAAAAGATGATGATGAATAATAAAAAAGAAAAAAGGATGAAGATAAACATAAATATGTTGAAGATGATAAGGTGAAGAACGCATTTTTCTCCTCCGGCCTTTGTGCAACCTTCTCTTTCCTCTCTCCCTTCTCAATCCCGTCTCTAGTCTCTGCGTGAATAGCCAAACAACATTTGTCTCTGCCGTCTCTCTAGTCTCTGCCTCCCTCTCTGAGATCGATTTCTCCAACGCCGGTAACTAGATCTGGAAACCGCCTCCTCACGGTGATGGTGACGAAACAATGGCGAAGAATTCGAATTGTGCCCCTGCAAGTGGCGTTCGATCCTGAAAAAACGCCCCCGAAATCACTCTGGAAAGAAATTGAATATTTTAGGGGGTCATAGAGCGAAGTCTCCTGCCTAGAAATGCAATTTATTTTGGTGGGTCGATTTATCAAATTGGCAGGTGTTATCATTGGTATTATGTCGATTTTGTGGCCTTAGGAGGGTTCGATCTGGTTGCAGCGCTTTGTAAGGAAGGAGTAGAGAGCAACGAAGAGAGGGAGGACGAAAATGGAGGTTAGGTTAGTCTGGATTATGACCGATGGTGATTAAGGGGTTGTTGTTGGGCCCCTTGTTTTTGGGTTCTCTTGGTGGCTGAGGGTAGAGAGAGAGATAGAGAGCGGCGGTGATGATGGGTTGTAGGCAGGGGTCCGACTGATGGGGATGGAAGTCTGGGTTTGATTGGCTGTGGTTGTGGGTGGAGGCCGTGCTCATCAGAACCGATGGAGGTGGTTGCGTAGTTCGCCAGAATCTGGGCTAGTTAGGCAACTATAGGGATGTTGCAGAGGTGTTCATATATTTATTGTGTGGACTGTTTTTGCAACACCCCGTATGATTCCCGAGCTTTCCGTTCCGGACCGGAGAGCCCAGGAGGGTGCTACTTATAATGAAGCGGTGGAAATCTTGAACAAAACATTCCATAATTATTTATATTACAACTCGCAATTGTCTCAACATGATATACTATTACACAATGATATTATATTAAAAGTTTGACTAATAATTCGACATAATAAAAGTGCTAAAAATACTATATAAGTTTGCGATTCCCTTATTCCCAGCTTCCAGCTCCTAGACCCGCGGGGGAATGAAACAAAGACCGCAGTTTTTCGAAAGTCAGCAAGAAATGCTGAGTGAGATACACCTTAGCATGTAAAAACAGGAAGGCTAAGAAAGGTTACAGGGTCACGTGTTAAATAAAATAAGAGTGACAGAGTATAAGTAAAACATATCAGAGTTCGCAGCAGTATAAATAACAATGCCAATTGAAATTCGAACCAATATAGAATCCAAGAATCCGACCGTTATGCACAGTAGATGTATATAGTAGTGTCGACAAAGGGCCTGCCAAATATTAATGCCAACAAGACTGTTAAATTATCGATATTCGTTTCACAGTACCCGGGTAGACCAGTGACCACATCAGACATACTAGACCTTAAGTGTTGCAACACCCTCCTAAGAGCGTAAATCAAAGGAGTGGTATCTAGAAGCTGGACCCTAGCCAATAAGACAAAGAGTCGGGGCACACGAAGTCCCGCATTTTAGGGACCAAAACCCAAGGGATCGAAACCTGAGGGGCACACGAAGTCCCGCATTTTAGGGACATGAGCCCAGGGGATCGAAACCCGAAATAAGTAACATAACTGGTTCCGGTACATGCGAATCGTTTTACTTTACTCCGGGGATCGAACCTGAATATATCTTTAGGGACTAAGCCCAGGGAATCATCACCCAATATAAGTAACATCACTGATTCGTACAACATTACGTGGTTACTGATTTCTGATCAAGTGTAACAAGTATTTCAAACTCAAATATGATTCGTAAACAGATAAAACACATTTATCAAGTAGGGGATGAAATACGATAGCTGTTTTCACCTAAGCAAGTAATGGACACGAAATAAGCTGGCACGCAAGGCTAAGCATGTAAAACTCACCGCAAGTCGATACAGAAAGTATCCGAATGTAGCTCCTACGGGTAATCGACATAGTCCGCGTCTATGAAACCATCGCCTACAATTTCCAATTATACGGTCACGAAAGTGATACTTCTATACAAACAATTATGCCAACCCTATATGGATGCTCGACTAGTATGAGGTTTCAAATCTGACCCTTACGATCCCCGAAATAATTTTAAGAAGACATATGTATCTAAATAGTGACTTTACTCAGTCATTACTAAGGATTGATATATCATGTATTTAAGAAATAAGGCGGTTACCAAACACTTTAAGTATAATTTCATAATTTTAACATTAATAACAATTAATATTTATTATAAGAAAATTCGAACTTTAGACTGGGTAACACAAATTCTTATTTTGTAAAAGTGGTATCTAAAGAAATTATTTTCAATTTACAACTAACATGCTTTATTTCAGAATAATATCCATTTTTTTAAGAGATTATAAAATATATATGAATATTTAGAAACTCACTAGTTTAAAGTTAAAGTGACAATTAATCAATAAGTGAAACGTTATTCTCTATTAATTATACAATTATACATATACAAAATGTATCTTTTGTTGACTTATTTAAAAAAAAAAAAGTGTAGTATTCAATTATAACTAATTTTTTTTTTTTTGAAAGGTTGGTAATATTATTAATTAAGCTGGCGGATTACAAACAGAACGAAAGTGAGAAGCCAGCACATGTGCTGACTTTACATTCGCACGACCTACAAATCGAATAGCGCAGTGCCTAAACTTGGTCGCCAAGCTTGTAATTTCCTGTAGAAGCATGTAAATGTCCGGTGGTCGTTGAAGAGTGCCTAAGTATCTGATCATAAGCTGGCAGTCCGTGTGCAGTTCAATATCAGTGTAGCCATGGAAAAGGATCCAGCGGAGTGCCGCCGTGATGCCCATCACTTCAGCTTGCAGTGGTGTCCTGGCTACAAATCTTTTGTAACCGTATGTTGTGTGGTCGTCACATTGTACCCATGCAGCAGTTGAGGTGTTAGTGGGCTGCCATGCCGCATCGACTTGAAATATAGTCTTGAATGTAGATGTTGCTGCAGTGTCAGTCGTTGGCGCGGCGAGGTAAACATCATTCGGCGGAACATTTGTGTTACATTGCAGAGACTGTTGCTGTTGGATCTTGTGGCGGTACTGGTGGTCAGCTAGTGCCGCGGTGATGGCTGCTAAGGATTGCACGGTGCGGATGAAGTTGTCGTTCATCGAGGCCGCGTTCCTGGAGAGCCATATCTGGCGTAGGGTCAGAACAAATATCGTTCTGTCGAAGTTCGTTGGAAGATCATCAAATAATTTTCCAAGAACGATTGTGAAGTGGTCAGTACTGTTGTGGACGGGTCGTAGACCCAATGACGTTCCGAACCAAGTAGCTCTTGCATGTGGGCAGTCGAAGAAGCAGTGGTACAGTGTTTCATTTGGTTCCTGACAAAGGTCGCAGCCCGTGGAGACAAGAGGAACATGTCGCGTCCGCAGATTGTGCTTGATCGCAATGGAATTGGTTGCAATCTTCCACATAAAGTAGTATAATTTCGGTTGTAGTTTGAGCTTTCCAATGCGGAGCATTAGTTGTCCAGCCTGTGAGGAGGCTGTGGTAGCCATTACTTGAGGACGAGGGGCGAGGTCAATGTTGTAAGCAGACTTAACCGTGAAAAATCCTGAAGTCGTGGATCCCCAAGCCAGAGTGTCCGCTTGATCTATTGTTGTGATTGGAATTGTTGATATAGCCTGTATTTGGGCCTCGTCGAAGAAGGATCTCAGCAATTGCACATTCCACGAAGTGGAGAAACGGTTGATGAAGTTTGCCACCTTCAATGTCGGAAAAAGCTGCAGGACTACCGCAGCGCGGTTCTCCATTGGTATTCCCGGGATCCAGTTGTCACGAAGAGGATGTATGGTATTACCATTACCAGCAAGCCATTGTGCACCCATCTGAACTATCGGGCGACTCCAGCAGACACTCTTCCATACCCACGAGGCAGTAGACGGGATTTTGGCGTTAAAAAAATCTGTTTTTGTGAAATAGCGCCCTTTCAGAACTCTGTATAAAAGTGTTGACGTATCCGTTTGCAGGCGGAACCCTGTTTTTGCTAGTAGTGCTCGATTATGAGCCTCAAGGTCCCGAAAACCAAGTCCTCCGTGTTCAACTTTCTGACATAAGTAAGACCATTTCTTCCAATGAATTCCGCGTTTCCCCCCATTGGACCACAAAAACCAACAAATGAGGCGTCTGATGTCGTCCAGGAAACCTTTCGGAGCTCGGAAACAGGAGAGCAGGTATGTTGGAATAGACAGCAGGGTGGATTTCACCAAGGTAACTCGTCCCGCAAACGATAAGCAATGTTGTTTCCATGATGCTAATGTCGCTTTAAACCGAGCTATAATATCGGCAAATATTCCAATTTTTGATTTGGTGAAATCCATAATACTTCCCAAATATTTGCCTGGTACGTCCACAATTTTGATATTCAGTGTTGTGGAGAGATCCATCTTATCCTGCTCGGTCATGTTGGGGCTGACGAAAATTTCCGATTTGTCGAAGTTAATGATCTGTCCAGATTGAACGCAGTATGCTGATAATGCTTCCATCAGACATATGTTGGAGTTGGTTGATATTTCTTGGAATAAAAATGTATCGTCCGCAAATAACAAATGCGACACCTGAGGTGAGCGACGCGCAATGGCAATCCCTTTGACCTGTGCAGTTGTCTTTAGGTGAGTTAACAACGCAGATAGAGCTTCCGTAATAATCAGGAATAGGAATGGCGACAAAGGGTCACCCTGCCGCAGGCCCTGAGTAGGTTTGAAGGACTTGGATGGCTGCCCATTCACAAGGACAGAGGAGGTGACGGACGTGACGGACATCATTACATTCCGGATAAAAGTATGCCCGAGCCCTAGGGTTTGCATGCAATTGCGAAGGAAATCCCATGATACTCGATCGAAGGCTTTGTTCATATCAATCTTTAAAGCCATAAACTTCTTATTGCCTTGCGTGCGGTGCCTGATGAAGTGAATAATCTCGTGAGCGAGCATAATGTTGTCGGAAATAAGTTTACCTTCCTGGAAAGCAGTTTGATGACCGGAGATAATCGTCGAGAGCACCAATTTCAATCGGTTTGCAAGTACTTTTGCGAGGACTTTGTAGACAGTGTTGCAGAGGCTAATGGGGCGGTAGTCTGTTGGGCTGTATGGGTCCTTTGATTTTGGTATGAGTGCAATGATAGTGTGATTCATCTCTCGTAGCATGAAACCCGTGCGCAGAGGAGTCAATATGGCCTCCACAAGTGATTGTCCGACTGTATCCCAATTTTCTTGGTAGAATTCTGCTATATAGCCGTCTGGGCCCGGCGATTTGTTGTGTCCCAACTCGAATAATGCTGTTTTAATCTCAGCCGCCGTGTATGGTGCTTCTAGAAGTTGATGTTGTTCTGCTGATAGACGAGCCGTGAGTAGGGACGAGCATGGGGCCGAAGGTGGATGTGTTGGTGCCGCACTGATTACAGGGGAGAGCAAACATTTGAAGTGACGGAAAAAACACTCCGCAATTGCTGTAGGACATGTAAGGAATTCACCGTTGGCGTTGTGGATCCCGGTAATAATTGACTTGTTTTTGCGAAGGGTGGCCGCGCGGTGAAAGAATTTGTTGTTGCCGTCACCGTGGAGAAGCCAGTTGTGTTTAGAGCGTTGTCGCCAATACGTTTCCTGTTCACCAAGTAATATGTCTAGTTGATGTCGCGTGATAGAAGCATCTCGAACTGCAGCGTTGTAAGAACTAGTAGATGGCTGCATAATGTCAATTTGTTGTTGTATAGTTTGTAACATAGATGTGCAGGCTTGAATTCTGTGGGGGATGGGTTTGAGAATGGTTTTATCCCAGTTTTTGAGATGTCTGAGCAGCAGTTGTTGTTTACGACACAGTGTGTATGAGCCAGATCCTACAATGGGAAGGTCCCATACTTTGGATGTGATTTGTCTTGCCGCGTCATGCAGTAGCCAACTTACTTCAAATCTTGCAGGTCTCTTCGGTTTGAATGACAGGCCGTTAGAATCCAGGATAAGTGGGCTGTGATCAGACCGCTGAATGGGGAGATTTGTGAGAACCGCATTTGGGAAAAGAGCACTCCAATCTGATTGCATGTATGCTTTATCTAGTTTCTCGAACGTTGCACGGTGTGCATGCCGGCCATTAGTCCAGGTGAAATAAACACCGTGCGACTGTAATTCCATAAGATTGTGCGCATGAACGAACTCTTGTAGAATATGCATCCCTTTAGGTTTGTAAGTGGTGTTTGATTTCTTTTCATGTTGGTCGTAGATTTGATTGTAGTCCCCGACGATGATATAAGGTTGGGCGAGTTGTTGAATTTGATTCTGCAAAAGAGAGAAAACTTGCTTTCGACGATGTGCCACGGAGTGGCCATAAAAGAGGATCAAATTCCACGGGCCCAATTTAGTATCCACAATTTGTAAAATTAAAAACCAAGTGCAAACATGTAGTACTACTATTGTTAAAGATGATTTCCAAGCAACCCATAAACCCCCTTTAGTGCCTATGGGGTCTGAACCACTAAAGCAGTCGAATCCAAGGGTGTTACCCAAAAAAGAAAGACGAGCTACATTTTTTTTAGTTTCCATAAGATACAAGATACACGGCTGATTACTAGAACAAAGATTTTTAAGACATTGAATTGTAAGGTCTTGTCCTAACCCCCTACAATTCCAACTTAACA
This sequence comes from Linanthus parryae, assembly GCA_023055425.1. Taxonomy (NCBI): domain Eukaryota; kingdom Viridiplantae; phylum Streptophyta; class Magnoliopsida; order Ericales; family Polemoniaceae; genus Linanthus; species Linanthus parryae. Next base: position 23,221,368 of record JALGPY010000011.1, on the reverse strand, counting down.
GCTTCATAATGTTGGCGGAGGTCGACAAGCAGCCTCCACCTTTTCAAGGTCAATTTGAAATTCGTCACTGAAGTAGTACATTATTATAGCATGCTCATGGTCAAGTTCTTCCATTACCTGCTGAAATTGCTCTTCAATAAAGACCGGAGCCAATAGCAAATCGATGGACGTGAAAGAAGGAAGTTGCGCCATAATGGAGACATAGTCAGTAATGGGCCAGCTAGTTTTAGGACTTTTTGCCCCTCCTTGGACATGCTCATCAGTTGGAGAAGACCGTTTACTCCCACACAAACGATCTGGTGTATTTCCACGACTTTGGGAATAAGATAAGGTCGAAGTGGGTGGCGTTTTGCTACGCTTTGAAGGTCCTTCTTCATGCCGATACACCCAAGTTCGCGGATGCAAGCCTCCACATAGGCTTTCGTCGTCGGACGAGTCAGAGAAATAATCTTCTTGAACTTTATTTTTCCCTTTTTGCTTTGGGTCAACAAGATCAACCGGCGGCTGTCTCGGCGGTGGGGTGTCTCTAATCACCAGGGGCGGCAGAGCAGTTGGGAGAGATTGAGCTGGTGGGCCGCGGCTCTCATCTGGCAGTGCGAAGTCCGTTCCGATGGAGAGAGAGATATCGGCATCCATATGAGACAAGTCGCCCGTCTCGAAGCGGATCTGAGAGGGGGAAGACTGCACAACCCCGATAAATTCATTCCATGTTGATTGGAGGTAGTTCCATTCTTGTTCCGTTGGGACAAAAGCTTCGTCGAGCAGTTTTTCAGCCAGATGTGGATCGAAGGGGTAGTGAGGGCGGACGGGCTGGTAGGGTGGTGGTGGTGGTGGCGGCGGTGGTGGAGGGAGAGGTGGTAGAACTCGAAGAGGTTGTGGTGATGAGGGTTCGGCAACAGTTTGTTGTGGCAGTGGGGGTGGAGTTTGTTGGAGTGGGTGATGTGGAAGGTATATGATATCATCGTTGTTGTCAATCTGCTGTTGATTAGGAGGGATTTCAGGGATGTGATAGGGTTGTAAAGGTTGAGCACCATGTGCTTCCCAGTGTGCATCATAAGCATGTATCATCCCATCATAGTCGTCGGGATCAAGCTCTGAATCCGCGTAAAGAAAAAGTTCGTCTTCGTCGTCTTCGTAGGCTGGATTGAGGGGGACATTATGTCGGAATGGGTTCCGGTGGGCAGCTAATAACATTCTCGGCGGCGACGGCGGCGTTGGAGGAGGTGATCTCGGACGACGCCATTGATAGCGGTAGAGACTGACTTCAGTTTGGGCCAGGATAGGAGCATCAATGGCCGCGGCTAGCCTCTGCAGGTGCTGGTCAATACGTAGCCGAGCTTGAAGAGGTGATAAGAGGCACTGGCTGATGACATGACCGATGCCACCACATGCATGGCAAAGATGGAAGACCTTTTCTGGTTGAATGGCAATCCATATTCCTTGCTCGTATCTGTCAGAGTAATAAAATCCAGCAATTAATGGTTCATTAGGGTCAATCCAAATTTGTAAACGTAAAAAACCGTGGATTCTAGAGGATGAGAAGGGGATATCCGTTTTGGCAACTTCTCCCAAATGAGACCCAAGGAATTTTGCTGCCTCCGGGTTGAAGCATCGGGTTGGTGTGTTGTAGAACCTGAACCAGACTGCAATTCGCGGTATCTCGAGATTTTCCAGTGCCACGTCTGGGTTCCAGTGGTCCACCAGGACATAAGACCCACGAAGAGAGTAAGGGCCACCATGAAGAACTCCCAGGAGTTCATTGTAGTTGGAGAAGTGGAGGACATACAAGTTGTTGTAGTTGTCCACCAACTGAACTTCCGACCGCGTCCGCCATAATTTGGCGAGCAGAGTGCATAAGAGCTCCGGGTTGAAGGTGTAGCGGTCTTGAACATGCACCACAAGACACTGGTGGGGTGTGGCCGGATAGAAATTTGCCACACTGTTTGGCATGGTGGCGTGGAAGCTGCGGCGGTACTGGTCCTCGGGAAATCCAGGCGGCCGGAAAAGACGCGGAGCGTGGTAAATACGGTTTGGCGGTCGAGGTGGCGGTGGACGGCCGTGGTTGTTTTCGGCCCGGTTGGTAGCGGGAGCTGTGTCTCTTGGTTCGCCATAGTGGCGACTTCTTGGGGGGGGGTTGTGGTGTCGTGGAGGTAGGGGATGACGGTAGTGCTGTGTCGGGGGATGCTGCGGGGGAGGAGGCGGGCCACCACGGCGGTGTGGCGGCCGGTAGAGATTGCGGTTCATGAGAGAAGATTTGGAGGTGGAGTTGTGTGGTGATTGCAAGGATGGAGGGATGGTGGTGAATGCTGCCATTAAAATAGTGGAAGGGTGTAGGTGTTTGAGTGGTCTATGAGTAGGGGAGGGATCGAAGAGACGGTGAAGGAAGAGACGGTGGAGTGTTTGGTGAATGAACTGAGAAGGGTTTTTGAGTGTATGGTTTGATGTTCTGAGATCTGTGAAGTCAACTTTGTTGATTGGGTGGTGGATGCGGTGAGGGGAGAGAGAAGTGGGTTTGGGAATAAGAAAAATTTTTAAACTAGGGTTTTGGGAAGGAGAAGGCGGCTGGAGAGTGGAGTAATGATTGTGAAAGATTGGGAGTTGCAGAGAGAAAGGGTTGTGGCAAATGATGATGTGAGATAAGGAGATAAATCAGTTGAAAGATTTGATGAAGTTGGGAAGGTTTTTTGTTTTTGTTTTTGTTTTTTTTTTTTTTTTTTCTTGTTTTTTGGTTTTTCTTTGCGCCGTGATTGGCTCAGTGGCGGCACACGGGTTTGGTGGGGATGATTGAAGGAGAGAGAGAGAGGAGAAAAACTAGGGATATGGATTTATGTGAAGGAGATATGGATGAGTATTGGAAGAACTGATGGTAGAGAACTTAGAACATTTTGGTGATGGGTTTGGGGATGTGGATGAACATCATGAACTGTAGAGAGGTTTTTTCTCTCTCTAGAATGCACTAGGGATTGTATTTTGGAGTCAATGAGCAAAATGAGTTGTAATGTTGTTATTATAACTAATTTCAAACTATTTAAATTAAGCTTTTATTTTTATTACAAACCTAATTATTTTCATTTATCTATTTAAAATAGTTAATTAGCTAACATTATATAATTATATGAACAAATTGTTGTTATATAATTAATATAGTTTAGGAAAAAGTCAAGGGGCTCCCCCCCAAAGTTTCAGTTTTAACACTTTGTACCCTTAAAGTTTCTGAAATGACAAAATCACCCCCAAGAACACATCAATATCTTCTTCTCAACCCACCCAAAATCAAATCGTGAATCTTTAAATTTACTGATACCCATGAAGTTTCGATTGTCCAGAACTCTAATTCAAGTCGAAACATGTGGATTCAAGCCAAAAACCGCTAAAAACCGTTACCGAATGAGGGAGAAATCACTTGCCGAAATCGGGTCAAAACCTCGCCGGAATTTATGGCGTTCCGGCGGCGTTGGTGGCCGGTTCTGGGTTCCTCTGGGTTCGTCGGACCTCTGAGAGGGTGGGGAAGTCGCCGGAAAGTAGGAAGAGAAGCGGGGGAGTGGCGTTGGAGGTGACCCGACTGGGTTCGGGTCTCCCGTCGGCGATGGTGTTCGGCCTGCTTCGCCTTCGGCCACTGTAGTTGTTGGTCTTTCTCTGTTTCGCGACCAAAGAGGGGAAGAGAGGATTGGGGACAGAGAGAAGAGGCCGAAAGTGAGAGTGGAGGGTCCGGAGTTGGAGGTGGTGATTCCCGTTGGTGTCGGAGGAAGGTGACGAGGACGGTGGTGATGTTGTTGCTGTTGCTGCTGTGGGTGTCTCAGTCGAACAGATAGAGAGAGGGAAACAGAGGAAGATGAGGTCGAGAGAAAGAAGGAGGTATTGTGGTGATATGGTGGTGGTGGCGCCGAAGGTGGGGGTGTTGATGGTGGTGGTGATTATGGAGTTGTTTGATGGTGCTGCTCTGTTTTGGGCAGAGGGAGGTTCAGAGATTGAGAAGTAGGAGATGGTGGTGATGATGGTGGTTGTAATGGTGGAGATGGTGGTGGTGTTGGTGTCGGCAGTGGGGGTGGTGATGGTGATGGCGATGGTGCTTGTGGGTGTTGTCTTTTTCACCGGAAGAGAAGAAGAAGGAGAAGAATGGTGATGAGTAGTTGCTGTTGCTGTTGTGTTTTGTGTTGGAGGAGGTAGGGGGATTATATAGAAGAGGGAGTAAGGACTTGAAGGGGGTGTGAGATGGGTTGGGTTTGAGGGTGGTGTGTGTGTGTTTGTTATGTCGTCAGGGAGAAGAGGGGCAAGAGAGAGAGAGAGAGAGAGAGAGAGAGAGAGAGAGAGAGAGAGAGAGAGAGAGGAAAAAAACGATGAGGGTGTTTGTGTGTTTGCCGAGAGGGAGAGGAGAGAGAGAGGGAGAGATGTTTTGTGTGAGTGTGTGTTGTGAGGGAAGTGAAAAAAAATGAGGGGAAAGGGGAATGTACGGGTGAAGAAACAAGAGAGAGAAAGAGGTGGTGAGGAAGAAAAAAAAATAGAGGAGGAGCATTAAATAGAGGAGGAGCATTAATTTTAATTAATAGAAGAGGGGGATGGATTTGGTTGGTAGAGAGGGAGGGGGAGTTGTGAGAGAGAGGTGAGGGTGATGGAGGAAGGAGGAGAATTAATTAATAGGAGGAGGAAGTGATGGAGATGTGTGAGGGAGGAGGAAGTAGTCCGGGTGAGGAAAAGAGGAAAAAAAAGAAAAGAAAATAATAATAATTAATTAGAAATACCGGTTGTGGGTCGGGTTATAAAATAAAATACGGTTTATACGTATATTTATATCGGGCTGTACTTTTATACGGGTCGGGTTAGACAAAATACGGGTTGTAGAAAAATGTTTAATACGTATTATGTAAAAGTATAAATTATTTGCATACTTTAACTTTGATAAAAGACAACTACAACCCCTCACATGTAAAACTATTTGCACACTTTTATTTGTCTAAAATACATTAACCTCCCCAGAATTTTATTTAGTTTAGTTTCAAACTTTTCTGAACTACATCTACTTCCCCAAATATTCAATTTAATTATTTATAACTTCTGAAAACTACAATTGTCCCCCACAATTGAATCCAACTACTTAATAATGTCTCAAAACTTACAATTTCAAACTTCATTCTCTAGTTAATTCATTTAGAATTTTTGTAAATCACAATTATAACCCCAAACTCTATTAAAATTATTAACTTATCCTCTTGTATAAAATTGGGGTATTACAGTTTTACCCTTAAAAAAGGACTTAGTTGTCAACTAACGGACTACTCTGTTAAATATTGGACGGAATTCTTTTACCAGTTTCAACAAGTAAGACTTATTGCAAGCCTAATTTAAAACTGGGGAATGCAATGTGTTAGTTTTGATATACTGGGGGTATGTGTTAAGTAATTAAGCCTAGATTAAATTAGTGAACTAAAGTCCCTAACAATGCATTTTTTGAGGTCGACAAATTAATAAGGACTTCAATCAGATCCGTGCAGTGAAAGTGACATATGTCAATTCAGAAACAAAAGGGGTGGGAGTGTATCAAAATCAATCAACAAAATAATGGAAGAAAAGATAAAAAAATAGAATTAACAAACAAAACAAGGGTAAAAGACAATAATTACCCCCAATCTTTTGATAAAATTACACTTTGGTCCATTGACGTTTTAATTTTGATTTGGGGTTGTTGTTGTTGTGATAGTTGTGGCAAAATTGAATGACGAACACTAAAAACATAAACACAAAAAACATGACGCCAAAGAAAAATTGTTTGGGCAGTGATAATTCTGATTATTTGAAATTCACTTTTAAAAAATTATTACGTTTCTGGCGGAGTAATTATGTTGCAGCCATGATAGGTGAAATATGCTTGATTTTAGTTATAGATCTCAACCTCGTTCAATCTCTATTGTTTGGTGGTGAGTGGTGTAATTTTATTAGTTGATCAAGCAATAACACCAAGAACACGAACACCAAAAGGATTATAGATTTGTTATTGGTGGTTGTGTAATTTTCTTAGTTGGTTAATGTTGCAATAGACTTTTACTCAAACTAAGAGCAAAAACTTGTCAAAAAAATGTTAAAAGGTATCTTCATGGATGGAACATGACAGAAGGGTGCAACTCTGCAAGTGTCCACTATATATTCCCTCGGGGGTGCAAAGTGAAATTGTTCAAACATGAAAGGACCAAAGTATATTTTATCAAAAGATAGGGGTGGTTTGCCCATAAAAAAATGAACAAAACCCGGAAGTACACACTAAACAAACAGTACCGTGAAGAAAATCGCCGGAGAAGGAGAAAGCCCTTGCTTGCTTCAGAGCTTGCTGAAGCCTCCGTCTGCAGTGGCGGATTGTCATGAAATGGAAGATTGGCAGGGACTTAAGTGAAAGGAAAGCAAAGTAGTGACCTATAAGTAGGACTAAAGTGAAAGGAAGGCAAAAGTAATGACATAGACTTTTGGGAAAGCAACTATCCTACCATCGTTTAGGGAGATTAGCAGTTACCGTTCGATGCTTCGACCGTTGCCACTTAAATTAAGTGGAACGATGCCGTTTACTCTATGCGAATAAGACAGCGGGGCTTTGGGTGATTGGTCCATGTTGGTGAATTGATGTCATTGACTGTGGCGAGGACAATGACGTGGTTACAGGCGGTTAGCCATTTACGTTTTTTACATTAAGTCCCTAAAGTTTAGTTAATCATGTAATAGGCAAACTATATAAACGTTTTGTGTAATGGTTATGATTTATGAAAATTAAAATTCCTTCCCTCAATCTCTCTCTCTTCTCTTACTCTCAATTCTCTCCGAGTCAGTGAGTGAAGATAAGAGCATCTCCAATCAACACCTGTCAATCTCCGGCGAAAAAATCGTTGGATCCTTGACACGGATCTACATACACCGACGTAAGGGCTACATCCGCCAATCAACTTTTAAAAACATAATTTTTACCCTTGTTTTTATTAGTTGTTTCAGTTTAACCTTACAAAAATTTCACTATAGTCCCCACTCAACTTTACAAAATTCAAATTTGACACGTTTTTTTGTCAAATTTTTCAATTTTGCCCCCACTGTAACTAATTACTGGATCCGTCCCTGTCCGTCTGGAAGCACGATTAGACAAACACACCCCAGGGTCTGGTCTGTCTCCGCGGCATTCGACCTTAGAGACGATCTACAGTTTATCTACTCTGTATGCCGTCTCTTCTTTCATCTATTGATTGTAATCTCGATTGTTTGACGTTTCTGTTTATGCTACATGCACGTTTTTGTACTGCAGTACGTTGATCTTTTGTTTCAAAATACTGGGTTTTACAAAGTTGTCTTCTGGATTAAATCTCCGAGTCTTTATGAGAAGCGATTACGAGACTTTAAGGATCTGTATATTAGAAGTTTGATATTGACTGTTGATTGGATATGCTAAAACCAAGACACTAATCCGCATTGGGAGAATATGTAAACCTAGCAACAACTATGAACTTAAACTGCGTATACTTCGATATTTTCATGAAATCTCTTGTGACAGGAGTTGATTATTACTACCTCTGTTTCTTCTCTTTGAGCCTATTTTACTTTTAGTCACTATTCACTAGGTCAGTTTGATACGGCGATTTGATTAGCAAAACGATATCGGAATTTGATAATCTTTGCATGAACTTGTAGAGTAAACGTCACTCTACAACACCATGGAGAAATTGCAAAAAAATTATATCGTTTTGCTATATAAATTACGGAGTCAAAGTGACCCAGTTACGGGTTGAAAAGTCAAAGTAGGACAATCCAGAAGACACGGAAACGGAAGTAGTATTATTTTTGTTAAATTATTACTTATATATCTTAAAGAAACCAGGTTGAGATTGATTCTAGACCCGCCTTCTCAATCTCTTCCTTAATCCACATTCTGAATTTGAATAAATCAAAACTACAGAATCCTGTTATTATCTGCGATATTCATTGTTTGACACTGACTTTTCTACAGGGCCTGCCAGCCATGCCTGCTGCTCGGAGGGTACACTTTCTGCCTCAGGCCATTCGTAAGGTATTACTACTGCTATTCTCACTCTTCGTATCTGGGGTTTCTTTATTACAGTCAATATAACTTGTTTGTTTCTCTTGATTTAGGCCCTGTTTGATATCAGCTGAAAATCTGTAAAATCGGCGGAAAAGAATTTGTTTGAAAAATCCAGCTGAACTGAAAATTAAAATCCGTTTGTTGTGAGCTGAAATGGTGGATTATTAATTTGATCCATTTGATTTATTTTAAAGAGATATACACTCAATACTTGAATACACCCACTTATAAATATATTATGATCATTCATGCTTGTGTCAAAGCACATTAAAATTACTTTTTCTGAAATTTTTAGCCGCATAATCCCCACCGTTGGAGATTCTACAATTGCACTTTTCAGCATAAAATTTGTGTCATAACAAATGGAATTAAATTAAAATGACTGATTTTAATCAAAGTTGATTAAAATCAATAACATGCACTTATCATGAGTCTGCATGGTAAAATTATGTGCATCTACAGACATATTTGATCCAGTAATTAGTATTTTACTTCCAAAGTTCGTGGTTGATGAAAGTGTGATAAATTTAGTATATTTTTTATTTCATAGCCAATGTGCACGTTGTATGCCGTTTTTTTTCAAGGTCTCGTATCAGTTGGCGCCATTGGAAGTATCATGGTTTCCCTAGATACTTCTCTTTGAAGTTCATGGTCGGCTTGTTTGACCCCAATGCGTGACAATATATTTGTTCTGGGTTGTTTAGACTGTTTCAGTCAATTTGACATAAATATAAAGGTGGGCAAATATAAGTGTTGTTGTTGGTGATGGATGGATTACACCTGTGTGTATGGTTATGGGCGAATATGCCTTTGTTTAGTGGTGATTTATATTCCTGGGGTAATTAGTAGTTAGGGGTTCGTTGAGTTAGTATTTATATTCCTGTCACATGAGTCTTTTAATTATGAATGAGAAGAATTAAAAGTTAGTAGTAAATTAGTTTCTGGAGACCTCAGCATCTCGAATCGCTGAAACAAGGAGATCGTAGCTTCTCGAACTGCTACATTGATATATAACCCTATCAGGCTGTGGCTGAATTATCCACTTGATGGTTCCAGGCTTCCAGCAATGACCTTTTGAAATCCTAATCGGCTTCATGAGTTGATATAAGTCTTTGTAGTTTGCTGGGCTGATGATTAGTGTTCAAAAGCTATTGACCTCCATCTTGGGGGGGGGGGGGGAACAACTTTGCGGGCGGAATATATCCTCCAAACTAAAGAGGTTGTGGTTGTGATGACAAATGGGTCTGTTACTTTGAGATTGATTTTGTTTTCTGTTTGTGCCGCGTGGTGCCTCGGAAGAGTAATGTTTTGAGCTGAAAAAATTGGTGTTGTCAGGTCTCTGAGCGTGGTGAGCTAGAGCATCGTGGATGGCTTCTCTTTCTTGTTCTAGCGGGTTTGTGAAGGATCTTAGACTGTGATGAATGGTAATACCACAACCTATACACACATGGTTATCATGTTGGATCGGACTGTCAGTTCATTTTGCTAGAAATCCAAGCAGAAGTCTGTGACAGGTAGGTTTGTGTTTATCACGACTTCGATTCACAAGTACTGGTGTTGCTAGTCCTGACTCACTGGTATGACGGGATGGGGTCGTAGTCACATCCACTTAAATCACTGATCTCATGGCATCACCTACATAAGTCGCTACTTTGGTACATAACACTGGAGGGGGGGGGGGGGGGGGGACAGACTCCTTGGATCTTTACCTAGATACCGGTATGATTGACTTTTATGGAGTGGAGAGCTACCTCCAGTTGTCACCAAATGATGATGATGATGATGAGCAGAGCTCCTTTGCAGAGAAGAGTATTATGTCTATATGTCTTCGAAAGACAGCTAGTATCTCAATGGCATCCAAGGGTGTACCGGAAAGAGTCTTTCATGCTCTATTATTAGCATAATATTGATTCTATAGTATGATTTAATGTAATAATCATTCTTTGCATGCTGGTATTTGAAATTTTTTGGTAGTGTAGGGGTGTAAAGGAGAGCCCATCCGTAGATGTGAAATGGGGTAAAGCAGATTGTGGTCGATCATAAGACATGCTTATTCTGTGTTGCTATTGAGGGAAGGTGGGAGAGTCATGGTGGTGTGGGTTCAGCGCCTAGAACCAGTGCTCTGTGAAAAGAGGCTATACCTTTATTTTTTTTAGTTTTTGCTTGATAATTCTCTGGTAGGGGACGAAAGAGAGGAAGAGGGAGTTTGACAGTATCCTGTTTGGGAATATATGAGATTCCCATATGTTTGAAATACTTTTGATTCTCTGTCTCATTTGTTTGAGTTGCTTTTATGGAAGTTTACTGCTTTGGTGTCTGAGAATAGGTGTTTGAAGGAGGGATGGATGTTCTTGGATTTGGTGTGCGGGCCTTCTCAGACAGTCAGACTGCTTGGATATGATGTCTAGTGGTTTGCGAGAGTTAAAAGAAGGGCCATCTACTCTCTGAGGTAGAGTTTACTTCATTGAGACGTTCATAAAAATTTCAAATCCTTCAGTGGTCAATTGGATTCAAGCCTTGAATTGTCCAAGACTCCTGATTTTACTGTTGGCCTTGTCCTTCATCTTTTGGATGGTTCAAAAACTTCTTACCCTTCATATGCATCATTGGGCATGCAAATTAACTTTGTTATAAAAGTTTGTTATAAAAATTTCAAATCCTTCATATATTTTCCCAACCTGCCTGCTTCTCTATATGTTCTTGAACAAACTTCTTACTTCTCTGAGACTTAATGCAGTAGTCTTTTATCAGAAACTCAAATAATGTATGTTCCAGTTGTACCATCATTTGGGCATCCATCTTTAAGAGGAGGCTACTTGTGATGTTGGCTTTTGCGTTCAAAGTAACTATTACCTGATATAAATGGTTCAAATCCCAGTGAGTATATAACCATTGCGACGCAGACGAATATCAGCCTTGTAAAGGAGTCAGCCACCACCCCAATAGGCTTTGGTTTTTCTTAAACGCCGAATCTATCAAAATATTTATTTATCAATGAGCATGTACCATAAATTTTGGCATTGGAACCAATTTTCTTGGTCTATCGGTAGTATCATGGCACTCCAACACACTTGAATATAAACCACCTTCAAGTTGGTATGTCTTTTGAAGATATTCTTCTACCTTCTTGGTGGAATCACTTGATGATTTTGTATTAGCAGCGGAAAACATGCAGCAAACACTAAGTTCATTGTTTTTCGGTTTTCATCATCTATATATACTCGTAGGTACAACTTGTCGAAAGAATGAATGCTGACTACTTCATTAACATGCAGCTCAAGGAAGCCGTGCCTTTTCTGTTTGCATGGACGGTGGCCGGGATTGTTGGTATCATTGTGGGAGTGTTCATCTCAGAAATTTATCGCATCATTCAAAGGGCCGCTAGACGTTTTGGGTCCTAAAGCGATGTCAAAAATATGAGGCCTCAAGCTAAAATGTGTGTTCTTTTTTTTTTGGTGTTCGAACAAGCTAAAATTAACTTCTTATCGCAGGGTGTGATTATAAAATCTCTGTAATATAGTTGTTTATGACTTTATTCTGTTTTATTGGAGTAATTATTTATTTAATTGTTACTTTCGTTCAACATTTAAAATTCCTTTTTAGGACTTGCTTTAAATAATATGGTGTAGTTGTGATTAATTTTTTGAGGAATAGTTGTGATTAATTATAATAATTTTCTAATTACCTTGAAATCCAGTAAAATTGTTTCCTTAAAAGAACAAATAGAAATATAAGCCAACGTAAGTTTGTTGGCCTTGTTGGCCCGATTTATTGCTTTTACCCCACTACCCTCTTTCTAAATCTCGAGGACAGCTCTGTAAAGCCGAAACCAAGACTATGCATGTATAGGATAGTCGGTGTTACGCTTGCAGGAGCTCGATCGTGCAAATCAAGAGATAAAAAGCTAAGGATTTGGGAAGTGCTCAATTGAGCAGGATTTGGTGTCTCACAGCTGATGTCACTTTTTTTTTGTTTTCCAGCATTTGCATATAGTTGTTTGAAATGGACTTTATGACAAACTCCATCTGGGGAGGATGATTAGTTTTTCCTTGTTGACCCATAATGAGTTCCTCCATCTCCAAATCTGATCCAAGATAACTGCAGCTAGAAGATTCTTGTTTAACCCCACCGACCTATTTGAATTGGCTCTCTTGAAATAGCAATTTGAGCCACTCATGTAGGCTATTCTCTGTAACTCTATCAGTTCTAATACCCAAGAAATGGAACCTAATTCCTCTAGCACGGTGACATAAAAATAGAGCATGCACCTCATTCTCAAAATCAGCTTCACAATGTGGGCATTTACTCCAAAAATTCATGCACCTCTTTCTTATATTATCTACTACAGGAAGTACACCTGCTGCAACCCTCCATAGAAAAACATTGAGTCTGTTGTGGAACTTCTGTCTCCAAATTATCTGCCATATTTCCCAGACCCCTCATTACCAAATTGGAGTTTTCTAAACTGGCAAAGATAGGCTTCCTTCAGTGACTTGCCCATTTTTACTCTCAGTCCAGTACCACACATCCTTAGACTTTCTGACAGGTAGTGTTAGTTTCCTGATTTCTTCTCCTTCCAGATCTGTAAACCACCTTTGGATTAAGTTTTCTTTCCACCTTCTGCTCAGCCAATCAATTACTTCAGCTACTCTCTTTGGGGCCCTTTCCAAATCATCAGGGTGTTTTGGTTTTGCTGCTTCAAGATTGGGGACCCATGGATCTTCCCAAATGTTTATATCTTCCCCTGATGCAATAGCAAACTACACCCTGCTCAAACACCTCTCTACACTCTAGTAATCCTTTCCAAATGTTAACTTCTTATGCAGGGTGTGATTATAGAATCTCTGTAATATAGTCGTTAGGACTTTATTCTTTTTTATCTGATTTAATTGTTACATTTCGTTCAACATTTAAAATTCTTCTTTAGGACGTGCTTTAAATAATATGGTGTAGTTGCGATTAATTAAAATAAGTTTCTAATTACCTTGAAATCCAGTTAAATTGTTTTCGTAAAAAAAACAGAAAAAATATATAGCCAACGTGAGTTTGTTGGCCCAATATTGGCCTCATTGGCCCGATTTATTGCTTTTACCCCACTGCCCTCTTTCTAAATCTCCTGGACAGCTCTGTAAAGCCGAAACCAAGATTATGCAAGTAGAGGATAGTTGGTGTCACGCTGGCAGGAGCTCGATAGTGCAAATCAAGAGATAAATAGCTAAGTATGGTATTTGGGAAGTGCTCAGTGCAGAAAAAGGGCACAAAAACTTTCGGTTTTAGCGTTGAAGAAAACACAAATTCGCCAGTAGAAGAAAGATTGGCATGACACACAGAGTTTTGGATAGTTTCTGTTGCTCAACATTGCTGTAAAGGGATCTCGTTTAACCTCGTGCTCTGCTGCTACCTTTGGGGTCTATGGGTTTTGTGCTTGACTATGCTACAAGGGCCTACTGATACACTCAACTACTGTATGCTTTAGGACTCCTTAGTATATGCTATGGTGTGCTCTCCTGCTAATGGCCTGATCTAGTCTGCAAAACGTTGTCTGATGAACGGCGTCTAATTCAAGATTTCTCTTCGCGAGCTATATGCTCTCAGGCTACTTAGACTTAGAAACATCACGGTTAATCCTATATGCAACCCCTGGCGCTCAACATTTGAAACTACTCCCTATCTTTTCCTACACCGCCCTTTCATAAAAAGATATTTGTTATTCTTTTAATATCAACCGTGTTCCCTCTACTAACCTCCAAATTAAATGGATCAAGAGATGGATTTTATTAAGAAAAATCAACCATGTTTTCTCTATCCTTTGGACCTCCATCTTCTGGGTAACTTGGAAAGTTAGGAGCTCTTAAATTTTTAATAACACTCTCGTTACCCATTCCTCATGTTACTTTGAAGCAATGAATTTATTTAACAAAATTCAAACTACGTTATACCCCCACCATCCACCATCATCAAACTTTTCCTCACGATATGCACCTCCAGTTTTAGGCCCAAGACAAGAGGAAAGACAAAGCAACTGTTTCTACCACAAAAGAAAAAGGAAAAAGAACACCAAAGACTACAATTGATAGAAAATCAAGAACAGTGAAATAGTTGCAGAGAATGAAGAATAAACGAAACGGAAGATAACCCTAATTACTCCATTGATGATTACAAATAGAGAGTACAGATGATATAGCAATGAATCCGAACGGTCGTATTATGAACCGTTGGATTCATTGTACTAAAATGTTATTCTAGAGATGCCTAGACAGTTTGGCTAGCATTACAAATACATCCAAACATTTGTGAAGAGAACTCTAAACTTTGTGAAACTATGAAGTGACCCCATAGCTTTGATAATTCTTCTTTGTGCTCCAAAGTCTTATGTAGACTTCAAATGCATCCTTCTGTCTTTTACCCTTCCTCAAACTGATGGGGAGACTTCACCATGAGTTTGTCCTTCAAGGTATTGAACTGATGAATTGTAAGCCCCTTGGTGAGTATATCTGCAATTTGATTCCTGCTAGAAACAAAAGAAACCTTTATAAGTTTTTATGATAACTTTCTCCCTCACAAAGTGATAGTCAATCTCAACATGTTTTGTTCTTGACTGAAAGATGGAGTTTGTTGTCATAGCTATAGCTGATTGACTATCACAAAAAATGTGGGAGCTTCTGGCATACAGATTCTAAGATCTCTGAAGAAAATTTGTAACCAAGAGAGTTCAGCAGTGGTGGTTGCTAAAGCTCTATATTCAGCTTCAGCTGAAGACCTTGCAACAGTTGGTTGTTTTTTTGAAGACCATTGAACTGGGTTAGCACCCAGAAAGATCACAAGGCTTGTAGTACTTCTTCTATCTGTGACACTACTAGCCAGGTCAGCAACACTAAAAGCTTGGACTGGTAATGTCCTTTTTTATAAAAGAGGCCATTAGAGAGGGTGCCTTGTAAGTATCTGAGAACCCTTTTGGCAGCAGTAAGATGAATATCAGTAGGAGAGTGCATATACTGACACAAATGATTTACAGTGAAGCAAATGTCAGGTCTAGTAAATGTGAGATATTGGTGAGCTCCTATCAGCTGTCTAAATACAGAACAACATATAGGGGTATGCCTTCCTGAGAGTGATACTTTGCACCTGAGGCCAATGGTGTTAGACAAGGTTTACAAGTCATCATATTGTATCTTCAAGTAAGTCTTTGACATACTTGGTTTGATGAACAAATATTCATTGAATTGTCCTTTTGATTTGTAACCCCATAAAGTAGGTTAATGGCCCCACGTTAGTCATATCAAACTCATGATGTAGCCTTTGAATAATGTATCTCTGATCACTACCAGTTAAGATCATATCATCAACATATAAGAGAAGTAGAGTAATTCCATTACCAGAGTGTCTAATGAACAGTGATGAGTCTGCTCCAGATGCAAGGAATCCCAGTGAGTGAATGTAGAAAGTGAACCTCTCAAACCAAGATCTGGGAGCTTGTTTGAGCCCATAGATTAATTTCTGCAATTTACAGACAAAGGTTGGATATTTTTTGTTCACAAAACCTTGAGGTTGTGCCATAAAACAGTTTCTTTCAAGTGACCCTGAAGAAAAGCATATTTTACATCTAGTTGTTGAAGAGGCCAATTAAAGGCTGCAGCCGAGCACAGTATAACTCTAACAGTAGTATGTTTGATGAATAGAGAGAAAGTTTCATCAAAATCAATTCCAGCAATTTGGTGGAAACCTTTGGCAACAAGTCTGGCTTTGTATCTAGCTACAGAGCTATCAGGATTATGCTTGGTTTTAAAAACTCATTTGGTACCAACAATATTTAAAAAAGGGTGAGGTTTGACAAGAATCCAAGTCTTTTGTTTTGTCAAACTATTGAATTCATCACTCATGGCTTGTTTCCATTTGTGATGTTTCGCACCTTCAGAAAAAGTAGTAGGATCCTTACTGGAATTTATAACAAAGAAGTCTAATTTCCTTTTGAAAATACCTGATTTGCTCCTAGTCTGCATGTGATGACCTGGAACAGCTGGAGATACAGGTGTAGGTTCCTCATTGAGGTTCATCTCAGAATGATTTGTAAAATTGTCATCATTAGATACCATCATAGGAATGTCAATGCCAGCTGTGTGTCTCTGAGTTACCCTCACAGAGCTGGAATTCCCAGGTGTGTACATCTGGGATACCCTCACAAGGGTGAGATTTCCAGGTGTATGCATCTCAGGGACTCTCACAGGATGATCAGTGCCAGGTTGCATCAGTGAGACTGGACTGTATTGTCTTTGAGTGTTCATCATAGATGAATGAGGTGGGGATCCACCATGTCTCTCCATGTGTGTTTCAGATGGAGGAATCATACTAGGTCCTGCATTGATATCACAGAAAACAGTTGAGTCAGTAGGTATAGTAGATGTAGGAGGTGTATGTGCAGAAGAGTAGGGAAAAGTGTGTTCATCAAAGATGACATCCCTACTGATGTAAGTTTTGTTGCAGCTTCTATCAAGACATAAATAACCCTTGTATTGATGAGCATAAATAACAAAGACACATTGTTTAGTTATGGGATCAAGTTTTGATCAAGTATATGGTCTAAGAAAAGGATAACATGCACACCCAAACACTTTTAAGGAATTATATTCAGGTCTTTTGTTGTGCAGAATTTCATAAGGAGACTTGTGATTAGTATTCTTACTTGGCATTCTATTAATAAGATAAACAGCAATTTCTACAGCATGGAAGCACATAAATTTAGGCATAGAAGCATTTTGTAACAAAGTAATAGCAGATTCTATTATATGTCTGTGTTTTTTTTCAGCAATTCCATTTTGCTGTGGTGTGTGTGGACAGGACTTCTGATGAGAGATACCAAAATCAGATAGTATCTTTTGAAACACAAATGAAATGTATTCTCCACCACCATCAGATCTAAGAATAGTAATAGAAAGACCAAACAACTTTTCTAATTGAACTTTAAACTTGGGAAATAACATGGTAATGTTAGATTCATGACGCATGCCAAATAACCAAGTAAATCTAGACATATCATCTATAAAAGTAACATAAAACCTATAGCCATGTAATGATTTTGTAGACGCAGACCCCCATACCTCTTAGTGCAGTAAATATAAAGGTTTCTCAGATAATGAAGTAGAAGTTTTATATGGAAGTCTAGACATTTTCCCTTCAAGACAATGTTTGCACAGAAAAAAGACATCATTTAAACAAGAATTAGGAAAGACAGTTTTCAAAACAATATCAGTTGGATGTCCTAAACGGGCATGCCATAAATGAGACAAGGTTCTTTTACCAAGAAGAGATTGAACACTAGGCTTCACAGTAGACTGTTGGGTTTTGACGTAGGTAACGCAGCGTAATAACAAAAATTTAATTCCTACTTCAAAGCCCACCACGGATCGCCAGGAGGAGATATCATAACATGATAAGAGACATAGTATTGTGTACCTTTTTGATTTGTGAGATCACACGAAGAATGATGTCCTCGTCTCTAAGGTTGATCCACGTCTAGAGGTGAGATATAGATTCTTCCTTCAAACAAGTGCTAGCTTGAACCCGGAGGAAGAGGGAAGAAGATCAAAGCAACAAAAGGCAAGAGGAGGATTCGGCCTCCTCTTGGAGCCGACGGGAAGGGGGGGGGCTAGGTTTCGGCCTAGCTTGTCTTGCTCTCTCTTTTTGCTCTCTCCGACTCACTTTGTTATGTCTAATAACATTAAGTGGGAAGGAAGCTAGAGCCCCTTTATATACTCCAACAACTCCTTGCTGTTTCCATAAAAGAGTTTCCTAATTCTAGATGAACTAGAATTATTCCCTTCCTTGCAAATTAGTCCTACTAAGTTTGCAAGGTGTTTCACAATGATCCTTCTATTAATTAATCAATATTAATTAATCCCAAATCTAGCTCTACTCTATTTGACGTGTGACCCCATAGGTTCCTATATAGTTGGTAGTAACTCTTACTAACATGGAGCGGTGTCTAGCAACACATCCATGCTACCCAACCAATAGAAATAGTCAGTGATCCCGACAAACCTCTTGTGCCCAATATCTTATATTGCACTATCCCTTTGTCTCCATATCCGGATTGGACACGAGGCATAAATAGTCACACTCGTATATCCAATCCATAGTTCCTCGATCTTGGGAATATGCTTATGCTTGCAGATGACATCAATATCTCCATATTGATTTATCTGAGTCTGGCCAGACATTCAATAAGCCTCATCCCTCGAGTGGCCGTGGATATTTACCCCCATTATGTGGGAGGGACAAATCCTATCTACATCACTACGATCTCTAAGCTTGCTTCCTATCACGCCCGATAGCCATCTTTATGATTACCCAGTTACGGTGTAACGATTGATAACATCAAAGCGCAATATTCCACAACTAGAGTATCTAGTGACTTCAAGTCTAAGGATTGCAATTATATTAGCACTACGAAAAGCGATTGTGACTTGACATAATCTAATGTATCCTTCTCGTTGTGGGTCAATCCAGTATGCCATTACTCCTAATGCATACCCATGTGTTAGACTTGATATCTCCATATCAATTTACCCACATACTAGTCTATATTTGATCGTCCCATTAATCAATATAGTGTACTAGGTATATTGAAGATAAACAACACATTTTATCTAAGGACTTCATTATATTAAATATCACAATATATAATAAATGAATATTCTAGCCAAAGCAATGTTTATACTAAATCTACGATTGCCTCTAGGGCATCTATTCCAACAGTCTCCCACTTGCACTAGAGCCAATCTGGCGTATCTCGTATGCCTATAGATCTGGCGTGCCCTTCATGCTTTCGTTGCGCAAGAGGTTTTGTGAGCGGATCTGAAACATTGTCATCCGTTGGAATCTTGCACATCTTCACATCTCCTCGATCGATCATATTACTGTAGGGTTTTGATTCATGGATGCGCAACGGAAACACAAACAATCATAAACCATGCAAAACCCTCCAAGGATCACAAGTCAAGAGACATAACGATGGTAAGGGAAGAAATCAATAACACACCTTAAGGTTCTCCTTTGATGACTTCAAACGCGAATAGTGTCACGTCTTTACGGTTGATCCACGCCTAGAGGTGAGATCTAGATCCTCCAAATCCATGTGCTAGCTAGGAAGAATGAAGGAGGAAGAAGAAATCGCCAACAATGGAGTGCCAAAGGTGGGGCGGCTCTCCTTTTGGCCGACGGGTAGGGGGCGGTCCCATAAAGGGGGTTCGGCCCTCTTTTTGAGACTTGCTCTCTCCTTGCTTTGTTCTCTCCTTTCTTCTATCAAATAGATGTGTGGTGTGTAGATAGAAAAATAATCTAGGAGTGTTCTTTATATAGTCCAACAACTCCTTGTCCTACTACATAAAGAACCCTTCTCCTAATCCTACTCAAGTTCGGATTAGTCCCTTTTTGCAAAAATAGTCCTTATCATGTCAATACATGGATTAGTTCTATTTGCAAATTAATCCTAATCATGTCTCTACATGAATTAGGCCACCTTGGCATATCCTAATCATGTCTATACATGGATTGATCCAACTTGCATATTAGTCCTACTAAGTTAGCAAGTTGTTGCAATTTGATCATTTTAATTAATTAATCATATTAATTAATTAATTCCCAATTCTAGTTCACCCCTATATGGCGTGTGACCCCACAGGTTCTATTTAGTTGGTAGTAACAATTTACTAATATGGAGCGGCCTCTAGCAAGACATCCATTCTAGCCAACAAATAGAATAGTCATGATGACAAACCTTGTGCAAGTAATTGTCTCATCCCTTTGTCCCAATATCCGGATTGGACACGAGACATACAAGTCACACTCGTATATCCAATCCATAGTTTCTCGATCCATGGGAATAGCCTTATTCGTGCAAATAACATCAATATCCTATATTGATTTATTTGAGTCTGGCCAGACATTTTTATAAGCACTATCCCTCGAGTGGCCTAGGATATTTGCTCCCGTTATGTGGGAGGGACAAATTCTATCTACGTCCACTACGATTTCTAAGCTTGCTTCTTATTGTATCCAGTACACGCCTTTATAACTACCCAGTTACGGTGTAGCGTTTGACGCTACCAAAATCACAATAATCCACAACTAGAATATCTAGTGACTTCAAGTCTAAGGATGACAATACCGTTGCACCGGGAGAAGCGCTTGTGACTTAACATAACGTGTATGTAGCCTTCTCGGAGATGGATCAATCCAGTATGCCATTACTCCTAATACATACCCATGTGTTGGATCATGACATCTCCATATCAATCCAACCCCATACTAGTCTATAGATAATTGTCCTATTAATCATTATAATTGACTAGGGATATTTAAGAATATAACACTTATATTCTAAGGACTTCATTCATGTTAACATATCTCCATATCGATAACATAATGAATTGTAAATCCATAAATGTCACAATTAATTGACTGCCTCTAGGGCACAATTCCAACAGTCTCCCACTTGCACTAGAGTCAATCTCCTGCATCATATGCCTATTGATCTAGCGCGGCCCTCCACGCTTACACTGCGTAAGGGCGAGACATATGCTGGCACCTTGCAAATATTCACATCTCCTCTATCAACAATTTGATTGAGATTGAATATTCTGAATAAATGCATCTTATGCATTAATTTACTCAGTCCTCTATGTTAGAATCAGTGACTCAATCTTGCCTGGAACCTTTCCAGCTCACAGTCGCTCCCACTAAGGGAAAACTCAAAACTTGACTTATAATCTGAAATCTTCTTTGTCAGATTTGAAGTTCGCATCACTGTAACCCCTTACATAAAACTCTTCATATTATCTATTTATCAATAATTCATCCTTAGTGCTTCTCAAGTACTAAAGGATAATCTTGATATTTTATCCAGTGACTCTCACCCGGATATGACTGGTATCTATGTGTCATGCCTTATGACACATCTGGTCTAGTACATTCCATGACGTATCTCGTGAATCTAATTCATACGGTCCATTCCCAATCTAATTGGTAAGACAATTAGCCTTCCAAAGACTAATTCCATGTGACATGGGTAAGAATCAGTATTCTTTTCACGTTGAACCATTTCAACACCTTTGTCAATTTGTGTACTATGACCTAAGCTATACAACCATCTTGATCTACCTCAATAGATCTTCACAAGTTGCTTCGCTTAAGTCTACCATTAGAAAGTCAACTCCCTAGTCAATCTACGTAAGACTGTCAAGTAGGGGCAACATTCCCAATGATTAAGTATGTCTTCACATACAAGACCAGAAATAACTGTGCTCCCACTAACCTTCTTGTAAACACAAGTCTCATCTTCAATTTTGATGGAACCAAACTCCTTTGATTACATCATCCATTTGAAGAGTCCAACTCCTAGAAGCTTGATCCAATCTATAAATAGATTGCTACAAGCAAGATGCGAATGGATTTAAGCATCACAATTGGGGAAAGATTTTGTCATAGTCTATACTATGAGCTCGCATGAAATCCCTTTCCTACCAATTTTCCCTTAAAGGTAATAATATTACCATCCATGTTGGTTTACTCATAACCCACTTGCACCCTATGGGTCCTACCCTTCAGGTGGTTCCACCAAAGTCTATACTTTGTTGGTATACATGGATTCCATATCGTATCTCATGGCTCCAAGCCATTTCCGAGAGTATGGCCACATGTGGCCATCTCATAGGTTGTAGGCTCATCTTTATGAGAAATATATCACGGGTTATGAGTAATCCTTATTTCTCTAGTCCCTTGACATATCCTACCTGACCTACGAGGTTCTTGTGTTATCTGAGTAGGTTACTCCACAACACCTTGTGATCCTACTCATGTTCCATCAAACGGATCAATGTTCTATTGTGGTTCTTGAACTTTTCAAGTTCTACTGTCCTCCCACTGTTTCTCTTAGAGACAATCTCTACCTAGAAACACTGTAGTTCGAGCAACAAACAGTTTGTTCTCGATTGGGTTGTAGAAATAATATCCTTTTCAGGATATCCCACAAAACATTTATCCAACTTGGGTCCAAGTTTATTTGTAAAATCTTTTACATAAACTTCATAACCCCAAATCTTTATGAATGACATACTAGGACACTTTCCTAGTCCATATCTCATATGGCGTTATTCATATTCCGTTTTTGATGGAACAAGGTTAAGGGCGAAATTTGCTGTAATTAGAACATAGTCCAAAAGTAAACTGGAAGTTCTGTTTGTCTCATCATGGACCGAACCATGTCCTACAATGTCCGAACTCTCCTCTTAGACACGCCAAACCCATGTGGCGTGCTAGGTGGAGCGAGTTTTGGATCATATCCAACACTCCCATAGATTCTTGTCAAACTCTTGGCTCAAGTACTCTCCTCTATGATCCAATCGTAGAGCCCTAATACTTTTGCCAAGCTGGTTCTCTACTTCATTCCTGAATACCTTGAACAGTTCAAAGGATTCTGATTTGTTTCTTCATAAGATACACAAATCCATATTTCTCTGATCCCATCAGTAATTATGATGAAGTACTGAAAACCATCTTTAGCATTTGTGCTTAGTGGCCTTCATACATAGATATGTATGATTCCCAAAAGATCATATCTTTGCCTAATAAGTCTTACATATCTCATATGATTCAATAATCAAATGAGTTCCAGAAATCCATCCTCATGGGGTTCCAGATATGTATCTCTTATTTATGGGGCCTAAACGATAATGCTAAAGATAAGTGAAGTTCATATCATTATATGCAAACCTCTAGGTATTAATGTTATGGATGAAATTATCATGACCATGGATATAGAATCCACTTAGACAAAATTGCATTACAATAATGCATACCATAATAAATGGAACAACATTTGTCCTTTTATTATGATAAGGAGCTTTCTTGTCCAAACAAGAAACTATGATAATGGTCCTACTCATAGTAGGGACATTATTGCTTGTGTCTAATTCATGAAAAACTTCTTAAAGGTAGAAATAATTCCCTACGGCTTTTCAGCAACCCTTTGCTTCATAGCCCCATGTGTAGGATTATTTCTTCCTTATTCAATTGTCTTTGTCTCTTGAGATCCTCCACACTTCTATAAATGTGAGATCCTCATCTAGTATCATATACTTATGATGATGAGATAGACACATCGATTTCTATAACAAAAATACCCAAATCGGAATTCATAATTCCTTTATTATTTACTTCTAGGTACTTTGGGTAGTTCCTCTTCCTCTACACCATCTATGGGACTTCAAGGCAACTTGGTTTTAGCAACAAGCTTGCTTTATACCCATGGGGTCGGCGCAAACTGTATTTGCCCTTACCCATGTTGTTATCTATTAACAACTTTGCCCATTCCCATTATAAGTGTTTTGTTTAGTGATTTTTCAATCATATTGAGTAAATCAATTTTAAAACAAAACTATAATTGCATCCAATGCAATTCTTGGTCCACTTGGGTGAATAACCTTTTATTCTTTATCTATCTCATAGATAATGCATATTCTCTAATGTTTCAATCATATTGAATTAGTATATTTGCATAACCCAAAGTGGAGCAACACTTCAAACCTTTCATGTCCAGCTCCCTCTTTTGAAATAGCTTCTTTCAATGTATGATCATATCATACTTCTCCATGTCTCTCTTCTTGCCTCTAGAGCTCAGAGTTCATGGCAGCTAACATGAGGCAAGTCACATCCAAAGAACCATTATTTGATGTCCCTTCCATTAGGTTTTAGTGTGTTTTGGTAGTTGGTAGGAAGAGAACTTTATGTTCTACGACGTACAACAATTTCTATTTTATTTGAGAACAATTCTCAATTTTATACCAGTCTAGGAAATAGATAGAGTCGCATTTTTATTTGTTTAATGCCATGGGTATTCAACATAATAGGATTATGCAAAGTTTGTGACGTATAACTATATTCAAAAAGGATTTAAATTGTCAAATATAGCTCCCACTATTTTACTACGGATTAGTAACCCTCAAGATATTAATGCGAAAAATATCCTTATATTTTCTAGTGGGCCAAGATCCATGTTTCATCTCCTTATGAGCTTGCTTTGGCAAGTCACCCATAATATGACTACTTTAGGTAGGAACAATTCCAATTGCATCCCATATGCAACTCTTGGTTCAATTGGGCAAATAACTCCTTATTTATTCATCCATATGGATAATCTCAATTGATTGCCTCTAGGTTTCTTAATCATATTAATAGCCCAGTTGTGTTCAACCTCTTATCTAAACAATTGCACATTGTTACGTGCCATCGCATTCCATCATGATGAACCAAGTCGCCATGCTTTGGCACGCTCGAACTTGATAAATAATGATGATAATGAGTGTTTAAATAACGAGAAGGCAAGAACACAATATTTAAATTTTGAGGGATTTACAAATTCAATTTTAATTGTTTTGTTGATCAATATCAACTAATCTATCTATTTGAGTTTGGGCACAACTCCAAATAATAGATCCGGATTGTCTAATTATCTTATTATCCTAATTGCATGCATCATCCATACACCAACCACAAAATAATAAGACAATAAAATAAACAACCACATAACAGAAATTAAACGTGATGTGGATATGGCCTTTTCTAGACTAAGATAATTCCAAGCCAATGGAATTATCTATGAACCCTAAAAGCAAACACATCTCCATGCGTCATGATCTTTTGGTCCATCCTTCATAGTCTTGTGGAATGCTCCATGCTCCATGCTCCATCTTGTGTGGCTCCTTTTTGCTTTGGGCTTCTTTTCTTCAATTTTGGCTAACAATCTACTTTATCTAGCACTAGCTAACTTCTATACTAAATAAAATAAATCTCACAAGTTGAGAAAAAAATGGCACGCAGGCCATAAAACCCTAATTAATTATTACAATTAATTGATCAGCTCGCAGGCCGTAAAATCAAACCACAAAATTAAACATCCACATCAAACCACATCCTAAGGCCATATCCAATCACCATGCGAGTTGCACATAAACAGTTAAAATCCAATTTTAACGCGCTTGGTCAATTTTAATTGATTTTAGGAATTCTAGGGTTAAAACGGTCCATGGTTCCAACAATCAAATTGCCTGGGCCCAAAAAGGTGAACCGTAAGGCCCTAGGGCTGGCCCGGCCCCTAGGGCGGCCAAAGCTTGGGCGGCAAGCAAGAGGGGCGGTCCCCTAAGGGGGCCGAACCTCTATAGGGAGTTGTTTCCAAAACAACTCCCTTGCTTGGTGCCCAAGTTTGGTTGTTTCCTTGTTTTGGAAGAACTCCTTCTTCCCCAAGGATGCCCAAACCCTAGATCTAAGATCCTAAAATTTCTCAAACTCACTAATTAATGCATCCAATGTAAAAATTAGATCTTGTTATGATAGATTATTGACAAATTGCATCCCATGCTTGATTTGTCTTGTTTTACGCGATAAACAATCAATTTAAGGTGTAAAAGAACTAAAACGTAACACATAAACCACGTTTATGCTCTACGACCTGTGGCTCTGATACCACTGTAGGTTTTGATTCATGGATGCGGAACGGAAACACAAACAATCATAAACCATGCAAAACCCTCCAAGGATCACAAGTCAAGAGACATAACGATGGTAAGGGAAGAAATCAATAACACACCTTAGGGTTCTCCTTTGATGACTTCAAACGCGAATAGTGTCACGTCTCTACGGTTGATCCACGCCTAGAGGTGAGATCTAGATCCTCCAAATCCATGTGCTAGCTAGGAAGAATGGAGGAGGAAGAAGAAATCGCCAACAATGGAGTGCCAAAGGTGGGGCGGCTCTCCTTTTTGTTGGAATAGATGCCCTAGAGGCAATCTAGTTTAGTATGAAT
This sequence comes from Linanthus parryae, assembly GCA_023055425.1. Lineage (NCBI taxonomy): Eukaryota > Viridiplantae > Streptophyta > Magnoliopsida > Ericales > Polemoniaceae > Linanthus > Linanthus parryae. The sequence goes on along the minus strand of JALGPY010000011.1, from coordinate 23,195,449 downwards.
TTGTATATGGCTAGAAAATTCATTTATTATTTATTGGATATTTAATATAATGAAGTCCTTAGATTTACAATTGTGTTGTTTATCTTAAATATCTCTAGTCAAGTATAATGATTAATAGGAAAATCATCTATAGACTAGTATGGGGTTGGATTGATATGGAGATATCACGATCCAACACATAGGTGTGCATTACGGAATGTTGCACTGGATTGACCCATCTCCGAGAAGGCTACATACACGTTATGTTGAGTCACAAGCGCTTCTCGCGGTGCAATGGTATTGTCATCCTTAGACTTGAAGTCACTAGATATTCTAGTTGTGGATCATTGTGATCTTGGTAGCGTTAAACGCTACACCGTAACTGGATAGTTATAAAGGCGTGTACTGGATACAATGAGAAGAAAGCTTAGAGATCGTAGTGGACGTAGAGAGGATTTGCCCCTCCCACATAACGGGAGCAAATATCCTAGGCCACTCGAGGGATAGTGCTTATAGAATGTCTGGCCAGACTCAAATAAATTAATATGGGATATTGATGTTATTTGCACGAATAAGGCTATTCCCATGGATCGAGAAACTATGGATTGGACATACGAGTGTGACTTGTATGTCTCGTGTCCAATCCGGATATGGAGGCAAAGGGATGAGACAATTACATGTACAAAGGTTGTCAAGATGACTATTCTATTAGTTGGCTAGAATGGATGTTTTGCTAGAGACCGCTCCATATTAGCAAATAGTTGCTACCAACTAGATAGAACCTATGGGGTCACACGCTATATAGAGTTGAACTAGATTTGAGAATTAATTAATTGGATTAATTAATTATAAGGATCACTTTGCAAACCCTTGCAAACTTAGTAGGGACTAATTTGCAAGGAAGGGACTAAATTGAATTCTAGTTGGACTAGAATAAGTCCTTTAGGTAGTTAACAAGGATTTGTTGGACTATATAAAGGACCCTCCTTCCTTCCTTCCCATAACTTATGCTTATTAGTGAACATAACAAGAGTGGGAGAGAACAAAAGGAGAGAGAGAGCAAGCAACAAGGAGGGCCCGACGCCGCCCCTTGCCGCCGCCCTCGTCCCCGTCGGCCAAAAGAGGCCGAGACCCTCTTTTGGGTCTCGTTTTGCGTGATTTCTTCTTTCTCTTCCTATTCCGGGCTAGCACCAAGGAGTTTGGGAGATCTAGGATCAACTCTAGGCGTGGATCAACTATAGAGAACGTGACATTATTCGCGTTTGAAGTCATCAAGGAGAACCCAAAGGTGTGTTTATGATTTCTAACCCTTACCATCGTTATGCATCTTGACTTGTGATCCTTGGAGGATTTTGCATGGTTTTATGTTTGATTATGCTTCCGTTGTGCGATCCATGAATCAAAACCCTACAGTGGTATCAGAGCCACATATCGTAGAGCATAAACGTGGTTTATGTGTTACGTTTTGTTGTTTTACACCTTAATTTGATTGTTCATCGCGTAAAACTAGACAAATCAAGCATGGGATGCAATTTGTCAATAATTAATCATAACAAGATCCAATTTTTGCATTGGATGCATGAATTGGTGAGTTTGAGAAATTTTAGAATCGTAGATCTAGGGTTTGGGCATTCTTGGGGAAGAAGGAGTTCTCCCAAAACAAGGAAACAACCAAACTTGGGCACCAAGCAAGGGAGTTGTTTTGGAAACAACTCCCATAAGGAGGTTCGGCCCCCCCCTAGGGACCGCCCCCTTGCTTGCCGCCCAAGCTTGGCGGCCCTAAGGGGCCGGGCGGCCCTAACCCGCGGGCCTAGCTTGCGGGTTTTGGGCCGGGCCGGCCCTAGGGCCTTGTGGTTCACTTGATTGGGCCCGGGCAATTTGATTGTTGGGCCCATGGACCGTTTTAACCCTAGAAATCCTAAAATCAATTAAAATTGACCAAGCGCGTTAAAATTGGATTTAAACTGTTTATGTGCAAATCGCATGGTGATTGGATATGGCCTTAGGATGTGGTTTGATGTGGATGTTTAATTTTGTGGTTTGATTTTACGGCCTGCGAGCTGATCAATTAATTGTAATAATTAATTAGGGTTTTATGGCTTGCGTGCCAATTTTTTTCCTCAACTTGTGAGATTTATTTTATTTAGTATAGATATTAGCTAGTGCTAGATAAAGTAGATTGTTAGCCAAGATTGAAGAAAAGAAGCCCAAAGCCAAAGAAGCCACAAAAGATGGAGCATGGAGCATGGAGCATTCCACAAGACTATGAAGGATGGACCAAAAGATCAAGACGCATGGAGATGTGTTTGCTTTAGGGTTCATAGATAATTCCATTGGCTTGGAATTATCTTAGTCTAGAAAAGGCCATATCCACATCACGTTTAATTTCTGTTTTGTGGTTGTTTAAATTTATTGTCTTATTATTTGTGTGGTTGGTGTATGGATGATGCATGCAATTAGGATAATAAGATAATTAGACAACCCGGATCTATTATTTGGAGTTGTGCCCAAACTCAAATAGATAGATTAGTTGATATTGATCAACAAAACAATTAAAGAATTGAATTTAAAATCCCTCAAAATTCAAATATTGTGTTCTTGCCTTCTCATTATTTAAACACTCATTATCATCATTATTTATCAAGCTCGTGCGTGCCAAAGCAAGGCGACTTGGTTCATAATGATGGAATGCGATGGCACGTAACAATGTGCAATTGTTTAGATAAGAGGTTGAACACAACTAGGCTATTAATTTGATTAAGAAACCTAGAGGCAATCAATTGGGATTATCCATATGGATGGATAAATAAGGAGTTATTTGCCCGATTGAACCAAGAGTTGCATATGGGATGCAATTGGAATTGTTCCTACCTAAAGTAGTCAAATTATGGGTGACTTGCCAAAGCAAGCTCATAAGGAGATGAAAGATGGATCTTGGCCCACTAGAAAATATAAGGATATTTTCCGCATTAATATCTTGAGGGTTATTAATCCGTAGAAAAATAGTGGGAGCTATATTTAATAAACTAGCCATTATTAAATATAGTCAAAAATTCACAAATACTAAAACTTGCTTATTTTCCTTTTGTAGAATTCCAAATGGCAAACAACTCATCGAGTTCACAACATTCCCTACGATCTGTCCTTGAGAAGGACAAGCTCTCTGGAACCAACTTTCTTGATTGGTACAGAAACTTGAGAATTGTTCTCAAGCAAGAGAAGAAACTGTACGCAATAGAGGAGCATGTTCCAGAAGGTCCAGAGAACCAAACACCTGCTGCCTTAAAGACGTATCAAAAGCGTGTTGATGACGCTAATGATGCGGCCTGCCTAATGCTTTGCACCATGACTTCTGAGCTTCAGAAGCAACACGAAAACATGAATGCTGTCGATACGATCGAACATCTAAAGCAGCTCTTCCAAGAGCAGGCGAGGGTAGAGAGGTATGAGGTCTCAAAGGCACTGTTCAAATGTCATCTGGCAGAAGGGAACCCGGTGGGACCCCATGTACTCCGAATGATCGGGTACTTGGAGAATCTCGCCCGACTGAGGTTCCCGGTCGGCCAAGAGTTGGCAACCGATCTCGTGTTGCAATCGTTGCCCGAGAGTTATGGACAGTTCATTATGAACTATAACATGAACGAGATCGTTAAACCACTGCCAGATTTACTCAACATGTTGAGGACGGCTGAACAGAGCATCGACAAGGGTAAGGGAAAGGCCATTATGATGGTGCAGAAAGGAAAGGGCAAAAGGTTTGCCTCTTCCTCCAAGGGCAAAGGCAAGTCAGTTGCCAAGTCCAAGGAACCTGCCCTTAAGCCTGTTGGTGGCATTGCCAAGGCCGTGACTAAAGGTGAGTGTCACTACTGCAGTCAGCCTGGACACTGGAGGAGGAACTGCCCAAAATATCTGGAGGACAAGAGGCTTGGAATAGTGATTCCACCACCACCGTGTATTTTTGTTGTAGATGTCAATTTAACTGTCTCTACATCATGGGTATTAGATACTGGATGTGGATCTCATATTTGTCGAAATATGCAGGATCTAAAGAGAAGTAAAAGATAGGCTAAAGGAGAGGTAGATCTACACGTTGGGAATGGAGCAAAGGTTGCTGCGTTGGCCATAGGCGTGTGCGAGCTATCTCTGCCTTCAGGATTAGTTTTAGAATTAAATAATTGCTATTTTGTGCCTGCTATGAGCAGAAACATTATTTCTATTTCTTGTTTGGACAAGGAAGGTTTCATTATTTCAATAAAGAACAATTGTTGTTCCTTTTATTTGAATAATATTCACTATTTTAGTGCGCAATTATTTAATGGACTTTATGTCCTTGATCTAAGCAATCCTGTCTACAACATTAATACCAAGCGGATTAAAATAAATGATTTAAATCCTGCTTATTTATGGCACTATCGTTTAGGCCACATAAATGAGAAACGTGTATCTAGACTCCATAAGGATGGATTACTAGACTCATTTGATTTTGAATCATATGAGACATGTGAGGCTTGTTTATTGGGAAAAATGACAAAGTCCCCTTTCAATAAGAAAGGCGAGAGGACTAGTGAGCAATTGGCGCTTATACATACCGATGTGTGTGGGCCATTTGCCAAGCCTGCCAGGGGTGGTTATGTCTACTTCATTACATTTACTGATGATTACAGTAGATATGGATTTGTGTACCTTATGAGGGCAAAATCCGAATCCTTTGAAGTGTTCAAAGAATTCAAGAATGAAGTAGAAAAGCAACTTGGCAAAAGTATAAAAGGCTCTACTATCGGATCGTGGAGGAGAATACTTGAGCCAAGAGTTTGACGACTATCTTAGAGAGTGTGGGATCGTATCCCAACTCACTCCACCCGGAACGCCACAATGAAATGGCGTGTCCGAAAGGAGGAATCGAACCCTATTGGATATGGTTCGATCTATGATGTGTCAAACCGATCTTCCATTGTCATTTTGGGGCTACGCTCTATTAAGTGCAGCTTTCACCATTAACCGTGTTCCATCTAAATCAGTCATGAAGACACCATATGAGATGTGGAGTGGGAGGCGTCCCACACTGTCGTTCATGAGGATTTGGGGCTGCGATGTCTATGTAAAACGTTTACAATCAGACAAGCTGGGGCCTAAATCGGATAAGTGTAAGTATGTGGGGTACCCTAAGGAAACTAAGGGATACTACTTCTACAATCCAACCGAGAACAAAGTGTTTGTTTCCCGGACCGGCGTGTTTCTAGAAAGAGAGTTTGTCTCTAAAGAAGCAAGTGGGAGGAATGTAGAACTTGAAGAAGTTCAAGAACCGCAAATAACTGAACCGATTATGGAACATGAACAGGAACCACAAGCAGTTGTGGAGCAACCTGTTCAGGTAACACAAGAGCTTCGTAGATCTATTAGAGTGCGCCAGGAACCCGAGAGGTATGGAATTCTCGTAACCGATTCCGGTGACACGATGCTAATAGATGATGAGCCTACTACCTATGAGGAGGCCATGAGTGGCCCAGACTCTCAGAAGTGGCTGGAAGCCATGAGATCCGAGATGGAATCCATGTATACCAACAAAGTATGGACTTTGGTGGAACCACCCGATGGGGCGCGGCCCATAGGGTGCAAGTGGGTCTTCAAGAAGAAGATCGACATGGATGGTAATGTGATTACCTATAAGGGCCGATTGGTGGCTAAAGGATTCAGACAGATTCATGGTATTGACTATGATGAAACCTTTTCACCAGTTGCAATGACCAAATCCATCCGAATCCTACTTGCGATTGCAGCATACCATGACTATGAGATTTGGCAGATGGATGTCAAAACAGCATTCCTTTATGGGAATCTCCTCGAGGACGTGTATATGACACAACCAGAGGGTTTTGAGGATCCAAAGCAAGCCGAAAAAGTCTGTAAGCTGCAACGGTCCATTTATGGATTGAAGCAAGCTTCTAGGAGTTGGAATCGACGTTTTGATGAAGTGGTCAAAGAGTTTGGCTTCATCAGAAACGAAGATGAGTCTTGTAACTACAAGAAGGTTAGTGGGAGCTCTGTAGCTTTTCTGGTCTTGTATGTGGATGACATACTACTCATTGGAAACGACATTCCCATGCTGCAATCTCTGAAAGATTGGCTAGGAAAGTGTTTCTCAATGAAGGACTTAGGGGAAGCAGCCTATATACTCGGTATAAAGATCTATACAGATAGATCTAAGAGGTTGCTAGGCCTAAGTCAAAGTACATATATTGACAAGGTGTTCAAGCGGTTCAACATGCAAGATTCCAAGAAGGGATTCTTGCCCATGTCACATGGAATCACTCTTTCGAAGAGTGGTTGTCCTTCCAATGAGATTGAGAAGGAACGCATGAGTAGGATACCCTATGCTTCGGCCATATGATCTATCATGTACGCCATGTTATGTACTAGACCAGATGTGTCATATGCCTTGAGTATGACAAGCAGATACCAATCCAATCCGGGTGAGATTCACTGGATTGCAGTCAAGAACATCCTAAAGTACTTGAGAAGAACTAAGGATGCTTTCTTGATATTTGGCGGTGAGGAAGAGTTGCGTGTAAGGGGTTACACTGATGCAAGCTTCCAAACTGACAGAGATGACTTTAGATCACAATCGGGATATGTGTTTTGCCTGAATGGAGCAGCGGTGAGCTGGAAGAGTTCCAAGCAAGAGACGGTAGCTGATTCTACAACAGAGGCTGAGTACATTGCTGCGAATGGCACAGCAAAGGAGGCTGTTTGGATCAGAAAGTTTGTTTCTGAACTTGGTGTGGTCCCTAGCATTGCGGATCCAGTGGAGTTGTTTTGTGACAACACTGGGGCGATCGCGCAATCAAAGGAACCCCGATCGCACCAGAAGTCCAAGCACGTGCTCAGGAAGTTTCATCTGATTCGAGATATTATCGATAGAGGAGACGTTCGGATATGCAAGATTCCTACAGATGATAATCTGTCAGACCCGCTTACAAAGCCTCTCACGCAGTGGAAGCATGAAGGGCACACTAGGAGTATGGGCATACGAGATGCGCCAGATTGGCTCTAGTGCAAGTGGGAGACTGTTGGAATAGATGCCCTAGAGGCAATCTAGTTTAGTATGAATTTGTATATGGCTAGAAAATTCATTTATTATTTATTGGATATTTAATATAATGAAGTCCTTAGATTTACAATTGTGTTGTTTATCTTAAATATCCCTAGTCAAGTATAATGATTAATAGGACAATCATCTATAGACTAGTATGGGGTTGGATTGATATGGAGATATCACGATCCAACACAAAGGTGTGCATTACAGAATGTTGCACTGGATTGACCCATCTCCGAGAAGGCTACATACACGTTATGTTGAGTCACAAGCGCTTCTCGCGGTGCAATGGTATTGTCATCCTTAGACTTGAAGTCACTAGATATTCTAGTTGTGGATCATTGTGATCTTGGTAGTGTTAAACGCTACACCGTAACTGGGTAGTTATAAAGGCGTGTACTGGATACAATGAGAAGCAAGCTTAGAGATCGTAGTGGACGTAGAGAGGATTTTCCCCTCCCACATAACGGGAGCAAATATCCTAGGCCACTCGAGGGATAGTGCTTATAGAATGTCTGGCCAGACTCAAATAAATCAATATGGGATATTGATGTTATTTGCACGAATAAGGCTATTCCCATGGATCGAGAAACTATGGATTGGACATACGAGTGTGACTTGTATGTCTCGTGTCCAATCCGGATATGGAGGCAAAGGGATGAGACAATTACTTGTACAAAGGTTGTCAAGATGACTATTCTATTAGTTGGCTAGAATGGATGTTTTGCTAGAGACCGCTCCATATTAGCAATTAGTTGCTACCAACTAGATAGAACCTATGGGGTCACACGCTATATAGAGTTGAACTAGATTTGGGAATTAATTAATTGGATTAATTAATTAGAAGGATCACTTTGCAAACCCTTGCAAACTTAGTAGGGACTAATTTGCAAGGAAGGGACTAAATTGAATTCTAGTTGGACTAGAATAAGTCCTTTAGGTAGTTAACAAGGAGTTGTTGGACTATATAAAGGACCCTCCTTCCTTCCTTCCCATAACTTATGCTCATTAGTGAACATAACAAGAGTGAGAGAGAACAAAAGGAGAGAGAGAGCAAGCAACAAGGAGGGCCCGACGCCGCCCCTTGCCGCCGCCCTCGTCCCCGTCGGCCAAAAGAGGCCGAGACCCTCTTTTGGGTCTCGTTTTGCGTGATTTCTTCTTCCTCTTCCTATTCCGAGCTAGCACCAAGGAGTTTGGGAGATCTAGGATCAACTCTAGGCGTGGATCAACTATAGAGAACGTGACATTATTCGCGTTTGAAGTCATCAAGGAGAACCCAAAGGTGTGTTTATGATTTCTAACCCTTACCATCGTTATGCATCTTGACTTTTGATCCTTGGAGGGTTTTGCATGGTTTTATGTTTGATTATGCTTCCGTTGTGCGATCCATGAATCAAAACCCTACACTTTTGGCCGATGGGTAGGGGGCGGTCCCATAAAGGGGGTTCGGCCCTCTTTTTGGGACTTGCTCTCTCCTTGATTTGTTCTCTCCTTTATTCTATCAAATAGATGTGTGGTGTGTAGAGAGAAAAATAAGCTAGGAGTGTTCTTTATATAGTCCAACAACTCCTTGTCCTACTACATAAAGAACCCCTCTCCTAATCCTACTCAAGTTCGGATTAGTCCCTTTTTGCAAAAATAGTCCTTATCATGTCAATACATGGATTAGTTCTATTTGCAAATTAATCCTAATCATGTCTCTACATGAATTAGGCCACCTTGGCATATCTTAATCATGTCTATACATGGATTAGTCCAACTTGCATATTAGTCCTACTAAGTTAGCAAGTTGTTGCAATTTGATCCTTTTAATTAATTAATCATATTAATTAATTAATTCCCAAGTCTAGTTCACCCCCATATGGCGTGTGACCCCATAGGTTCTATTTAGTTGGTAGTAACAATTTACTAATATGGAGCGGCCTCTAGCAAGACATCCATTCCAGCCAACAAATAGAATAGTCATCATGACAAACCTTGTGCAAGTAATTGTCTCATCCCTTTGTCCCAATATCCGGATTGGACACGAGACATACAAGTCACACTCGTATATCCAATCCATAGTTTATCAATCCATGGGAATAGCCTTATTCGTGCAAATAACATCAATATCCTATATTGATTTATTTGAGTCTGGCCAGACATTTTTATAAGCAATATCCCTCGAGTGGCCTAGGATATTTGCTCCCGTTATGTGGGAGGGACAAATTCTATCTACGTCCACTACGATTTCTAAGCTTGCTTCTTATTGTATCCAGTACACGCCTTTATAACTACCCAGTCACGGTGTAGCGTTTGACGCTACCAAAATCACAATAATCCACAACTAGAATATCTAGTGACTTCAAGTCTAAGGATGACAATACCGTTGCACCGCGATAAGTTCTTGTGACTTAACATAACGTGTATGTAGCCTTCTCGGAGATGGGTCAATCCAGTATGCCATTACTCCTAATACATACCCATGTGTTGGATCATGATATCTCCATATCAATCCAACCCCATACTAGTCTATAGATGATTGTCCTATTAATCATTATAATTGACTAGGGATATTTAAGAATATAACACTTATATTCTAAGGACTTCATTCATGTTAACATATCTCCATATCGATAACATAATGAATCGTAAATCCATAAATGTCACAATTAATTGATTGCCTCTAGGGCACAATTCCAACAATTACGAATAAGATGGAATCTCCTAAGTACATGATTTGATTTCTGGTGTGATCTTGGTTCCTTGGCCTGTGCGATTGCCCCAGAGTTGTCACAATACAACTCTATGGGATGCACGATGCTAGGGACCACACCGAGCTCAGTGATAAACTTCTTTATCCAAACTGCCTCTTTTGTTGCTTCCGCAGCAGCAATGCACTCAGCTTCTGTTGTAGAATCAGCAACTGTCCCTTGCTTGGAACTCTTTCAGCTTACAGCTCCTCTATTCTGGCAAAACACGTATCCAGACTGCGATTTGTAGTCATCTTTGTCGGTTTGGAAGCTTGCATCAGTGTAACCCTTTACACTTAGCTCTTCCTTACCTCCAAATATCAAGAACACATCCTTAGTTCTTCTGAAGTACTTTAGGATGTTCTTGACAGCAATCCAGTGACTCTCACCCAGACTGGACTGGTATCTGCTCACCATACTCAACGCGTATGATACGTCTGGTCTAGTACATAACATGGCGTACATGATGGATCCTATGGCCGAAGCATAGGGTATCCTACTCATGCGGTCCTTCTCAATCTCATTGGAGGGACAGTCATTCTTAGAAAGAGTGACTCCATGCGACATGGGCAAGAATCCCTTCTTGGAATCTTGCATATTAAACCTCTTCAACACCTTGTCTATATATGTACTTTGACTTAGGCCGAGCAACCTCTTAGATCTATCCCTATAGATCTTTATACCAAGTATATAGGCTGCGTCTCCTAAGTCCTTCATTGCAAAGCACTCTCCTAGCCAATCTTTAACAGATTGTGATAACTCCACTTTAGGTGTTATATTCTTATAGAATTCACCATCGATTTGCGTGCGTTTAGAGAGATTTGTATGAGAAATTGACCAATTCTTATATGTTTTGAGCATACTTGAGTATTTAGACTTCATTGTGTAATCCGGGCGTTTTATGCATGTTTTAGGCTTTATTTGTCGCATTTGATCTTCCGGTATTTGTTCGTGTTGTGGATTTCAGGGACCGGAAGCTTGGAGTGCGGATTTTGGAGCGGAAGCGAACTTCGGAAAGAAAGAAACTCAACGAATGCTTGAGAGAATGGACGAAGGAGAGTGGAAGCTAAGAGGAGAAAAAGACTTGGCCAAAAATTCAAGAGGAGTGAAAAGAAGCAACTCACTGGAAGTAGAGGATCACAAATTGTGATCACAAGATCAAGTGCAAGACCACATGGAAGATCAACGTGATCCTACAAAGGTGATCCTATGATCACAAGATCAAAGTGCAAGATCACATAGAAGAGTAACGTGACTCTACAACTACAAAGGTGATCCTAGGATCACAAATTGTGATCCCAAGATCACATTAGTAGATCTGACGTGATTAGAAAAGGGGTAAAAAGTGTAATTTTTAAAAACTTAAAAAGAAGTGACGAGTTTTAAGAGGAGAGAACGACCTAGGGCACATATTCATGAAGGGGACGCCATTGGAGAGAAGAGGAGCTTTCTTGGGAGCTTGGAGACCATCGTTTGATTTTCTATTCTCTTCTCTTCTCTACTTTTTGTTGATGATCAATAAACTTTGTACTTTGATCATGTGTTTTAGTAGCTAAATCTTCTATTCGGGATATCTCATAGGTAGCTAGGGTTTGAACACCACGTTTGGTGATTTATGGATCTTGTTTCATGCTTCTATGCTTAATTGAATGTGTTTTGTTTAGTTATGCTTGATTCATGAGTTTAATCTATCTTTCATATTGTTAGACGTAGCAATATGATTGATCTAGGTGATGAATGTTAGATGAATCAATATTCGTTGCTGGAACTTGAATCATGCACTAGCTGTATCTAGGGTTGAGGAATCTTGCTAGTTGGCTAAGAACTAAGAGTAGATAAAGAGAACATAATGCGTAGTTAAACTTGAGTAGGCTAGAGGAATCAGGTACGTGAGTTTAACTATAGGCTTTGGTTGAGGAATCTTCAAGGTAAATGTGCTCGTTTGGCTAAGTAGAGTACATTCGTGTTACTAGAACGTAAATCCATCGTAGTGTGAAATACCTAGTGAACCCGAAAAGATATCCTGATACTTATCCCTCGTATTAGTCTAAATTTTAATAATTAGCTTGTTATTTACTTTTTTAGATTAGTCAAACAAACTCAATTACTTGCCCACATTAAAGTTAATCATCCTAATTCGTTCACGAGAAGTCCTTTGGGTTCGACAAACCCGGATTTACCGGATATTACTACACACGACAACCGTACACTTGCGGAGATCGTGTCAAGTTTTTGGCGCCGTTGCCGGGGACTTCGGTTGAATTGATTAGAATTAGTAACTTCGGGAATTTTATATTTTGTTTTGTTTATTTATTTTATTTATGAACTCATCTGCTTCCTAGAGATTAATTGTGCAGGTATCTTGGTGATCATGTGGAAGAATAATTCTTATATGCAATTTCCATGCTATTCACCATACTACTCTCATGGAGATATGTACACCCCTCCTCCTTGCAATCAAGAAGATGAGGAGATGAAAGAATTATTGAAGCTCCTGGTAGCTAGTATGGACAGAATGGAGGAAGGGATTAATAGGATGGATGAAACTCTCCAGCTGAAGGGACAACACTTGGCAGAACTTTCGAGTGCATTGGCATATGCAGATAATGACGATGGGCCAAGTAGCATCATTCCTGACTTAGTTGAGGAGTGTGAAGAGGAAGACGAAGAACCCTCAGAGGTCTATGTCTACAATGTTGTTCATCATGAAGTAATAGATCATCGGGCTGCTTCAGACTCAGATTCGGACTCAGATTGGGATGATATTGTGAAGCCTATACAACTTGTGCCTCGCATAATTCCAGAGTCATGGCATGAATGGGAGTGTGTGGACATCGCAAGCTTATGGCCCACTGAAGATATTTGCTTTGAGGAAGAAAGTCATGAAGCTAATGAATTACTGCATGGAGATGTTTGCAAGGACATGTATCATAAAGTTCCTCCGCCTAATTCATATCTCTTGGAGATCATAAAATTTGGTGAATCACATGAGAAAGACCAAATACCCCAGTTTTATGCAATCCATGATTTACCACCCGTGATTCCAAGACAAGAACGAATAAAGGAAGTAGGAAAGGAAGAATGCATGGTTATAGCCGTTCCACTTGAGAATAGCCAATCCTCGACGACTGGAGTTTTGAAGAACTGGAAGAAGAAGAAGAAGAAGAAGAAGAAGAAGAAGAAGAAGACGAGGAAAGGTAGAGTGAGGCATATGGCGGCTAACAACTTTTCTTTCTTCTTGCCAGTGTCTTATGAATGCTCGCTTGAGAAGAGAAAGATCGAGAAGAGATGGTGGAAGAAGAAAAAGTGGAGAGAAAAATCTCCTTAAACATCTTTTGAGGTAACTGGGTCGGGTCATCGACCTTAAATTACAAGGCGCTTGTTGGGAGGCAACCCAACCTATTTATTTGCATTAGATTAGGGAGTTAGTTTTTGATACAGTTGCGTGTGTTTTGTTTATTTATTTTGGAGAGATGAGAGAGAGGGACTAATGATGTTTTCTAGTGACATATTTGAGCAGGATATGGGAGAATCTACCCCGGTGTGCCATGGCACACATGACCGTCATAGGGGCTCGTGTATGCGAGTTGGGGATTCTCCAAGACACAGATTTTAGCAGAGGAGGGCAGTCTACCCCGGTGTGCGAGAACACACTGACCGTTGGGAGCATGGTGGCGCCACTACTGTGCTTGGGGACTGCTTGGCGCGATTTCGTCACCACCCTTGAGGTGGTTGTGAGTATCGTTTCTTTTGCTGAATTATGTGTTTATTTTATTTAATATAGGTCATGCTCCATCTCATCTACTGGCCTACGCATTTGATTGCTGAGTTCTCTACATGATCTCTAAATTCGTTGAGGACAACGAAGTATTCAGTGTGGGGGTGATTTTAAATGTCTACTAGCCAATTGTGTCTTGCATAGCCAGTTATATGTAGGATGTGTTTAGATTGTATTGTGAGTCAGTATTGTGGTTTATGTCATATTTTTTATTATATTGTCGTATTGTGTAGTGTAGATTTATATAAAGTTTGCACTTTTAAATAATTGAGTCTACCCACCAAAGAGTTAAATTGTGTAGAGTCAATTATTTTTCGTGTCAAAGCCTTGCATGTAGAGTTAAGACTTATGAAAAAATTAAAAAAAAAATGAAATTTTGAGAAAAGGCAATTGAAAGAAGCTTAGGCTTGGTTGATATAGTGTGATGTGAAAACTTTAGGCATAGGGTGTGAATTTTGACCGAGAGTGACACATTTAGTTCCCCCTAGTAAGTATAGAGAGAATCTCATTACGGGAATGCCTACCTATTTTCAAACTACGTGAAATTTTAAAAGCTAAAGTGTGTGTTGTTTTTCTCTACAAGAGTTGAGCTTGGTGTTTGCTAAACAAGCCGAATGTTCATTTTGTCCGTCTTAGGTAGTCGCCAGCCCGCCTCGTAGTGGCACACAGAACAGCTGTGCGAGGATGCGTATTAGAGCACTCACTGCTTGATAGTTCTCACCTTGTAGGACTATTAGAAAGCCTAATTTGAACCTTGGTTTTATTCATAACCTCTTGAACTAGGGTGACGATTCTTGGCCTTCATCATAAATCGTTTAGAATCACCACTTTAGTGCGTCACAAGGGGGTCGTAGTTGAGGGGGTTCGATGAGGGAGAGCTGTACTGCATATACTTGTGAGTTCTACATGATCGCTTGCGTATTATTACATATCTTCGAGGGAATGCGAGGGTGAGTGAGTAGGCTTGCGCACTTCGGTGTGGCGGTGTTCCATGTCACTACACCATGGACACAGTTGTGGAGAGCCGTGAGTGCGTGACGTCTAATCCGCACAACAATGGGGTGGTTGATCTTAATTGGTGGATCGTGCTAGGTATCGTTTCTTTTCATCATCACGGTGTAGGAGGATTGGTTGGATTAGGCACGAGACTTACATACATTTGATTACTTGAGAGGGGGCATGTTTACATTCTAGTGTGGGGATGTCGACTTTTGACTACGGACATCGAGATTGAGCTTCTGACGACTACATCCCTACACACGCGCTTTGACTATTTGGCGGCTTTGTTTGGTGACACCGTGTACTTCATTGAGTTAGGGGGAGATGAATGTTACTTGTGATATACATTCATTGGATCGTCTATTTCCTCCCCTTAACATATTTACTTTGCTTGATTCTTGGAAGACCACTCGGATACTTTTACGACATTTTGTTATATTGAGAGATGAAAAAGAAAAAAAAAAGAATGAAAAAAAAAGAAAAAAAAAGAGAGAAAAAAAAGAGAGATAAAGAAAGAATAGAGTTGTGCTTATTGGAAAACGAGTGGTGAAAGTTCCTAGTTCCAGATTGAAGATTGATTGAGTTTTCGCGCAGTATTCGCATTGATGGCCACGGAGATCGTTATTGTACCGGGGTTTGAGGGGATCGAGGGCCGGAGACGGTGAGTTTCGGGTTGCGGTTTCTATCATCGTGGTGAGGGTGTGTGAGATGTGGGGTTTAATGTGAGAATGTGACGCTTAGGACTTGTTACTACATAATTATCCTTTTGTCCCTAAGCCTCAACATTTTAAACCGTTAGCGGAATAGGAGCTCGGACTATGAATGTGGCTTAGCCTTGATTAGCCTCTTATTTTTATCGGCACACATGAAGAGGTAGTTCATTCTTGATAGTAAAGTTAAGCTTTCTATACTAACTATGGGGATTTACTTGTTGTCGAGTTTAGTTGCGCTTCACACCTCTTATCTAATTTTTTTCATCATCAATGAGCATCAGTCTATGTTATTGAAATTGCATGATCTCACAAAAACAAAGAAAGATTTAAAGCGTTTTGTGTGTTGTGTTAAGATAGAGTCTAGGATTTGCATTTGCATCATATTGCTGCATTGTTGTGTCGTTTGTCGTGTTAGAGTCGTTTGAGTCGTGTCGGCTAATAGACAATTAAATGCAGTAGATGAGACTTTGCTCGGGACGCGCAAATGGTAAGTGTGGGGGTATTTGATAACTCCACTTTAGGAGTTATATTCTTATAGAATTCACCATCGATTTGCGTGCGTTTAGAGAGATTTGTATGAGAAATTGACCAATTCTTATATGTTTTGAGCATACTTGAGTATTTAGACTTCATTGTGTAATCCGGGCGTTTTATGCATGTTTTAGGCTTTATTTGTCGCATTTGATCTTCCGGTATTTGTTCGTGTTGTGGATTTCAGGGACCGGAAGCTTGGAGTGCGGATTTTGGAGCGGAAGCGAACTTCGGAAAGAAAGAAACTCAACGAATGCTTGAGAGAATGGACGAAGGAGAGTGGAAGCTAAGAGGAGAAAAAGACTTGGCCAAAAATTCAAGAGGAGTGAAAAGAAGCAACTCACTGGAAGTAGAGGATCACAAATTGTGATCACAAGATCAAGTGCAAGACCACATGGAAGATCAACGTGATCCTACAAAGGTGATCCTATGATCACAAGATCAAAGTGCAAGATCACATAGAAGAGTAACGTGACTCTACAACTACAAAGGTGATCCTAGGATCACAAATTGTGATCCCAAGATCACATTAGTAGATCTGACGTGATTAGAAAAGGGGTAAAAAGTGTAATTTTTAAAAACTTAAAAAGAAGTGACGAGTTTTAAGAGGAGAGAACGACCTAGGGCACATATTCATGAAGGGGACGCCATTGGAGAGAAGAGGAGCTTTCTTGGGAGCTTGGAGACCATCGTTTGATTTTCTATTCTCTTCTCTTCTCTACTTTTTGTTGATGATCAATAAACTTTGTACTTTGATCATGTGTTTTAGTAGCTAAATCTTCTATTCGGGATATCTCATAGGTAGCTAGGGTTTGAACACCACGTTTGGTGATTTATGGATCTTGTTTCATGCTTCTATGCTTAATTGAATGTGTTTTGTTTAGTTATGCTTGATTCATGAGTTTAATCTATCTTTCATATTGTTAGACGTAGCAATATGATTGATCTAGGTGATGAATGTTAGATGAATCAATATTCGTTGCTGGAACTTGAATCATGCACTAGCTGTATCTAGGGTTGAGGAATCTTGCTAGTTGGCTAAGAACTAAGAGTAGATAAAGAGAACATAATGCGTAGTTAAACTTGAGTAGGCTAGAGGAATCAGGTACGTGAGTTTAACTATAGGCTTTGGTTGAGGAATCTTCAAGGTAAATGTGCTCGTTTGGCTAAGTAGAGTACATTCGTGTTACTAGAACGTAAATCCATCGTAGTGTGAAATACCTAGTGAACCCGAAAAGATATCCTGATACTTATCCCTCGTATTAGTCTAAATTTTAATAATTAGCTTGTTATTTACTTTTTTAGATTAGTCAAACAAACTCAATTACTTGCCCACATTAAAGTTAATCATCCTAATTCGTTCACGAGAAGTCCTTTGGGTTCGACAAACCCGGATTTACCGGATATTACTACACACGACAACCGTACACTTGCGGAGATCGTGTCAGATTGCAAAGTAGGAATGTTGTTGCCAATGATTAGTATGTCATCCACATACAAGACCAGAAATACTACAGAGCTCCCACTAACCTTCTTGTAAACACAAGGCTCATCTTCGTTCTTGATGAAGCCAAATTCTTTGACTGCGTCATCAAAACGTCGATTCCAACTCCTAGAAGCTTGCTTTAATCCATAAGTAGATCTTTGCAGCTTACATACTTTATTGGCAATATCTGGATCTTCAAAACCCTCCGGTTGTGTCATGTACACATCCTCGAGGAGGTTCCCATAAAGGAACGCTGTTTTGACATCCATTTGACAAATCTTATAGTTGTAGTATGCTGCAATAGCAAGTAGGATTCGAATGGATTTAGTCATGGCGACTGGTGAAAAGGTTTCATCATAGTCAATACCATGAATCTGTCTATACCCTTTGGCTACCAATCGCCCCTTATAGGCAACTACCTTGCCATCCATGTCGGTCTTCTTCTTGAAGACCCACTTGCACCCTATGGGCCGAGCCCCTTCGGGTGGTTCCACCAAAGTCCATACTTTGTTGGTGTACTTGGAATCCATTTCGGATCTCATGGCTTCTAGCCACATCTTAGAGTCTGGGCCTTTCATGGCCTCTACGTAGGTTGCAGGCTCATCATCTATGAGTGGTAAGTCGTTGGGCTCTGTTACGAGAATTCCGTACCTCTCTGGCTCATGACGCACTCTTCCTGATCTACGGAGTTCCTGTGTCACCTGAACAGGTTCTTCCACAACTACTTGCGGGTCCTGTTCATGTTCCATCATCGATTCAGTGATTTGTGGTTCTTGAATTTCTTCAAGTTCTACAGTCCTCCCACTTGCTTATTTAGATACAAACTCTCTTTCTAAAAACACGCCTGTCCGAGCAACAAACACTTTGTTCTCGATGGGATTGTAGAAATAATATCCTTTAGTTTTCTTAGGATATCCCACAAATTTACACTTATCCACTTTGGGCCCGAGCTTGTCTGTTTGTAAACGTTTTACATAGACATCGCAGCCCCAAATCCTCATAAACGACACTATGGGACGCTTCCCAGTCCATACCTCATATGGTGTCTTCATGACTGACTTGAATGGAACGCGGTTAATGGTAAAAGCTGCCGTCATTAGAGCATGTCCCCAAAAGGATATCGGAAGATCTGTTTGAGACATCATAGATCGCACCATATCCAATAGAGTGCGATTCCTCCTCTCGGACACGCCATTCCATTGTGGTGTTCCGGGTGGAGTGAGATGGGATACTATCCCACACTCTCTAAGATACTCATCAAACTTTTGGATCAAGTATTCTCCTCCACGATCCAATCGTAGAGCCTTAATACTTTTGCCAAGTTGCTTCTCTACTTCATTCTTGAATTCTTTGAACAATTCAAAGGATTCGGATTTGGCCTTCATAAGGTATACAAATCCATATCTACTGAAATCATCAGTAAATGTGATGAAGTAGGTGTAACCACCTCTGGCAGGCGTGGGAAATGGTCCACATACATCGGTATGTATGAGTGCCAATAACTCAATAGTCCTTTCACCTTTCTTATTGAAAGAGGACTTTGTCATTTTTCCTAATAAACAAGATTCACATGTCTCATATGATTCCAAATCAAATGAGTCTAGAAGTCCATCCTTATGGAGTCTACATATGCGTTTCTCATTTATATGGCCTAAACGACAGTGCCAAAAAAAAGTGTAGGATTTAAATCATTAGTTTTAATCTTTTAGTACTTATGTTATAGATTCGACTATTTAGATAAAGGATATACAATCCATTAGACAAATGCGCACTACAATAGTGCATACTATCAAAATAAATGGAGCAACACTTGTCCTTTATTGAAATAGAAAAACCCTTCTCGTCCAAACAAGAAATGGAAATAATGTTTCTGCTCATAGCAGGCACATAAAAGCTATTGTCTAATTCTAAAATAAGTCCAGAAGGCAAAGATAGCTCATAAACGCCTACAGCTTATGCAACAACTCTTGCTCCATTCCCGACGCGCAGATCTATCTCCCCTTTACTCAATCTTCTACTTCTTTTCAAATCCTGCACATTACGACAAATGTGAGAACCACATCCGGTATCCAATACCCAAGATGAAGAAATAGAAAGATTGACGTCTATAACATAAATACCTGGTGGTGGTGGAATCACTATTCCAAGCTTTTTATCCTCCCGATATTTAGGGCAATTCCTCCTCCAGTGACCCGGCTGGCTGCAGTAGTGAAAGTCACCTTTAGCCACGCCTCCACTACGCTTTACGGCTTCCTTGGATTTTGCAACTTTCTTGCGCTTTCATTTTGAAGTAGAGGCAACTGACTTGCCCTTCTTCTTATGCACCATCATTATGGCTTTGCCCTTGCCTTAGTTGACGCTCTGTTCCGCTGTCTTCAGCATATTCAATAAGTCAGGCAGAGTCTTACTGATCTCGTTCATATTATAGTTCATGATGAACTGATTATAACTCTCAGGCAACGATTGCAAGACAAGATCAGTAGCCAAATATTGGCCCAATGGGAATCCTAGTCTCTCAAGGTTCTCAATGTACCCGATCATTCGGAGGACGTGAGGCCCTACTGGATTCCCCTCTGCAAGACTACTCTTGAATAGTGCTTTAGACACCTCATAGCGCTCATGCCTAGCCTGTTCCTGAAATAATTGTTTCAAGCGTATGATCAGATCATAGGCTTCCATATTCTCATGCTGATTCTGAAGCTCAGGAATCATGGTACAAAGCATGAGGCAAGTTACGTCATTAGAATCATCAATATGTTTCTGATGTGCCCTCACTTCCGCTAGAAGAGACTCGTCTTGTGGTGGTTCTGAAATTTGAGTGTCCAACACGTACAGCTTCTTTTCTTGCTTAAGGACAATCCTTAAGTTTCTGTACCAGTCAAGGAAATTTGTTCCAGACAGTTTATCCTTCTGAAGGACAGATCGTAGGGATGAAATCGACGCGTTGTTGTTTGCCATTTGGAATTCTGGAAAATGATAAATGTGCAATTTTAGTATTTTGAACAATTTAACTATATTCAACAATGGCTAGATCATCAAATATAGCTCCCACTATTTTTCTCGGATTAATAGCCCTCACAATTAATGCGGAAAATATCATCATATTTTCTAGTGGGTCCAGGATCTCTTTTTCACTTCTTCTTGAGCTTGCTTTGGCAAGTCACCCAAGAACAGGTTATTTGGGTAGGAACCATTCCAATTTCATCCTTATGCAACTCTTAGTCCAATTAGGTGAACAACTCTTTATTCTTTATCCCATGGATAACTCCTAATTGTCATGCCTCTAGGCTCATCAATCCAATTAATTCTTGCCCAGTTGCGTCCAACCTCTTGCTTCAACATACACACATTACTAGCTTTTTTCGTCTGCAACACACCATGGTAAATTAAAATTGCCTTGCTTTGGCAAGCCCGGATTTTAATGAACCCTGATCATGAAGGGTGTTTTGGCAAGAGAAGGCAAAACACAATATTTAATTGAGGGATTTTCTTTCTTAATTTGTTTGGTTGATCTCATCAACATGGTCTACTTATTTGGATTGGGCAATCCACAATAAAAGGCCAACCTTGTTTATTATTATTTTGTTATTGTTTTCGCTAGTATCGCCATACACACAAAAATTAAATCACAAGGCATGAGTAATAAACATCCACAAAATAAAAGAAACGTGGTATGAATATGGCCTCTAGACTAATGATATTATCAAGCCAATGATAATATCTAATTGCCCTAAAGTGCCGAGCTCATCTCCATGTGCTCCACCATAGCTGCGCGCCTAGGGATGTCTTCTTTGTCTCTTGGCTCCTTTGGTTCTCCGATCTTCTTCTCCATGTTCTTGTCTATCATCTAAATATTTCTAATTCTAGCCTAACATCTAGAATAAATAAATAACAAAAGCCTCACATGTCGAGGAGAAAAAGACGACTCGCAGGCCGTAATACCTAATTAATTATTACATTAATTTGATCAGCTCGCAGACCGTAAACCAAACCACAAAGCAATAAACATTCAAAATCCTAGGCCATATCCATCCACCATGCAACAAAGCACATAATACAGTTAAAACCAATTTTTAACGTGCTTGTTTAATTTTAATTAAATTGGATAATTAGGGTTACAACGGTCCAAGGGGTTCAAGCCAAAAAGGGGCCCGAACCCCTAGGACCGCCGCCGCCACAAGGCCCGGCCCAAGGCCGGCCGCCCAATGGCCCGCGGCCTTTGCTTGGCGCGCAAGGGAGGGGGCGGAAGGCTAGGGTTTCGGGCCTAGCCTCCTTCCCTCTTCCTTGTTGCCCAAGCAAGGTTGTTTCCGTATGGATTTAATTCCATAAATTTGTTTCCATAATTGAAAACCCCTTTTCAATCATGTGCCCATGAACCCTAATTTTTCAAGAACCCAATTGTACACATCTTATGTGATTAAAATCACCAATTCTAACATCCAATGTTAAATTGGGTCTTGTTTTATTGAATCAAATTCAATTTTGCATCTACTATGCCAATTGTTTTCAGTTTTTTCGCGTTATAAAAAATAATACGGTGTATAAACTGAAATCGTAACACATAAAATCATGTTATGCTCTACGACCTGTGGATCGGATACCACTGTTGGGTTTTGACGTAGGTAACGCAGCGGAATAACAAAAATTTAATTCCTACTTCAAAGCCCACCACAGATCGCCAGGAGGAGATATCATAACATGATAAGAGACATAGTATTGTGAACCTTTTTGATTTGTGAGATCACACGAAGAATGATGTCCTCGTCTCTATGGTTGATCCACGTCTAGAGGTGAGATCTAGATTCTTCCTTCAAACAAGTGCTAGCTTGAACCCGGAGGAAGAGGGAAGAAGATCAAAGCAACAAAAGGCAAGAGGAGGATTCGGCCTCCTCTTGGAGCCGACGGGAAGGGGGGGGGGGACTGGCTAGGTTTCGGCCTAGCTTGTCTTTCTCTCTCTTTTTGCTCTCTCCCACTCACTTTTTTATGTCTAATAACATTAAGTGGGAAGGAAGCTAGAGCCTCTTTATATACTCCAACAACTCCTTATTGTTTCCATAAAAGATTTTCCTAATTCTAGATGAACTAGAATTATTCCCTTCCTTGCAAATTAGTCCTAATAAGTTTGCAAGGTGTTGCACAATGATCCTTCTATTAATTAATCAATATTAATTAATCCCAAATCTAGCTCTACTCTATTTGACGTGTGACCCCATAGGTTCCTATATAGTTGGTAGTAACTCTTACTAACATGGAGCGGTGTCTAGCAACACATCCATGCTACCCAACCAATAGAAATAGTCAGTGATCCCGACAAACCTCTTGTGCCCAATATCTTATATTGCACTATCCCTTTGTCTCCATATCCGGATTGGACACGAGACATAAAATAGTCACACTCGTATATCCAATCCATAGTTCCTCGATCCTGGGAATATGCTTATGCTTGAAGATAACATCAATATCTCCATATTGATTTATCTGAGTCTGGCAAGACATTCAATAAGCCTCATCCCTGAAGTGGCCGTGGATATTTACCCCCATTATGTGGGAGGGACAAATCCTATCTACATCACTACGATCTCTAAGCTTGCTTCCTATCACGCCCGATGGCCATCTTTATGATTACCCAGTTACAGTGTAACGTTTGATAACATCAAAGCGCAACATTCCACAGCTAGAGTATCTAGTGACTTCAAGTCTAAGGATTGCAATTATATTAGCACTACGAAAAGCGATTGTGACTTGACATAATCTAATGTATCCTTCTCGTTGTGGGTCAATCCAGTATGCCATTACTCCTAATGCATACCCATGAGTTAGACTTGATATCTCCATATCAATCTACCCACATACTAGTCTATATTTGATCGTCCCATTGATCAATATAGTGGACTAGGTATATTTAAGATAAACAACACATTTTATATAAGGAATTCATTATATTAAATATCACAATATGTAATAAATGAATATTCTAGCCAAAACAATGTTCATACTAAATCTATGATTGCCTCTAGGGCATCTATTCCAACATAGACACATTAGCTTGGACTTGATTCTTGCCAGAGGACAGCAGATTTGGTGAAATAGAGTGAATGGGGTACATCCCATTCTTACTCGAACCCTGATATAGTAGGTGACCCGTAACCTTGTCCTTGATTGAAAAGTAATTAGCATCAAACAAGAAGGTGCAGTTGTGTAGGAGACAAAGCTTATGAACATATAGTATATTTGCAGCCAATTGAGGTACTAAAAGAGTGTTATCAAGTATAAATTATGTGAAGGAGTGGAAAGAAAAACCGTCGCTGAATGTGTAATGGGTAATGGTTTACCATTACCAACAACAACATGATGAGAACCACCATAAGACTCAGCATAAGAGAGTTGATTCATATCATGTGATTTGTAGCTCCATTGTCAGACAACCAATAACTGGAAGGAAGTTGTGTAGAGGCATTGGAGGTGTTTGCCGCATAGGCAGTCAAGGATGAAGGTGGCTTCTTTCCTTGGTAAGAGTGGTCCATTCTATATCAACAATCTAGGACAGAGTGGTAGTCATGGCCACAAATTTGACAGTTGATAACATTGGTAGCGTAACCTTGATTTGTTCTTTGACAATTAGAGCCACCACCTCTTCCTCTATAGTAATCATTTCTTCCTCTGTTATTTCCATATCTCCCTCTTTGATTATCACTTCTACCTCCTCTGTTACCACCTCCTATAAAATAACCAGACAAGTCAAACTGATTGAAGAAATTAGGGTTTTGACCAGAGTAGTTAGGGTTTTGACCACCTCTTCCTCCATGCCCTCTCCCTCGGCCTCCCCTTTGAGAATAGGTTTGAGAGCCGGTGTTGAGAGAGGCAAAGGCCATATTCAGATCAGTATTGAACTGTTTCTCCACTAAGTGTTCTTCAGCTTTTAGGAGAACATGTAATTCTTCAAAGCAAATAGACTTAGATTGAATACTCATAGAAGAGGATTGAACACCCAGGGTTGACCTAAACGAGTTATATTCTGGAGGTAAACCACTAAGAGCATGGATAAGCATGTCTTCATCCTCAATAATCACAGAAGAAAGAGCTAATTTATCACGAATAAACTTCAGTTTTTTGCATATAGGAGTCAATAGAATCAAACTTCTTTTTGAGATTTTGCAGTTCACCTTTCAGTTGAATAATATTTTCTCTAGTCAAAGAGGCGTACCTTCGCTCCAGTAGAGACCAAATAGTAAAAGAAGACGACTGACCAATAACCTGAAGCAGCACTTCTTGAGAGAGCGTTGCATTGATTAGGGTTTGTATTCGCCAATCTTGGATTTTCCATGCAGCGAACGCCGGGTTCGGAGAAGAGGAACTGTCTGCAGCGGCGATGATTGGATCTGGAGACGGAGTGGAACCATCGACATACCCAAACATCGACTGGGTTTTTACAACATCAGTAATTTGATGTCGCCATAACACATAGTTGGTGCTATCGAGCTTGTATGGAACAAGCTGATTGATATGTGAAAGAAGAAACAGTGGATTTGAGGTAGTTGTAGTCATGGTGGAGACTGAATCAATTACGGAAAGCATAAAAGGAATAGAGTGGTGAATCTATGAGATTCAAAACTGGAAATCAATAAGGTAGAGAGGACAAATGGATCGAGCGGACCTGTGATATCATGATAGAAAATTAAGAACAGTGAAATAGTTGCAGAGAATGAAGACTAAACGAATCGGAAGATAACCCTAATTACTCCATTGATGATTACGAAGAGAGAGTGGAGACGATATAGCAATGAATCCAAACGGTCGTATTATGAACCGTTGGATTCATTGTACTGAAATATTATTCTAGAGATGCCTAGACAGTTTGGCTAGCCTTACAAATACATCCAAACATTTGTGAAGAGAACTCTAAACTTTGTGAAAGTATGAAGTGACCCCATAGCTTTGATAATTCTTCTTTGAGCTCCAAAGTCTTCTGTAGACTTCAAATGCATCCTTCTGTCTTTTAACAATAACAAAAGAAAAAAAGGCTTAGTAAAGGCTGCTCTCTAAATCAAGGATCTTGCTCATGAATAACTCATCGAGTTCTTGGAGGAGAAATCATCAATTTCTTGGAGGATAAATCAGGTCCCCATAACAAAGCTCTGTCACACATCATGCACGAGCATGGGACAGCAAGAAGCCAGAAAACAACAAGTTTTGGTGCACGAGTAGCAGCACGCACTAGGAGCAACGAGCAAGCAGCTCCTCGGACAGTGAAAGCTCATTATACATGCATTAAGACCGGCAAAGAACCACCGTCTACGAGAAGCTCACATCAATACAGTTTCCCATAGCCAACTGAGTAACTTGCTACACCGACAACAAGAAACCAAAGCCAAGCGATAAACGGACTACGTTTTAGCATTCTCTCACCGATACATCGAGCCAACGTGCGAAGTCGACGCAAAGTTCTCTTCTAATGGACTCAAGGGTCTAACAAACATCATGCCCCTCTAGAAATCGACGTCCTCATCGAGGCCTTATTGGTGTTCTTCGTCTCCTCCTCCTCTTCTGTACAATATCTGCCCAAGTAGGCTTCTTATTCGGCGGATCAAAAGCCACCACCGTATTCAAGAATTGAATATTAGACATAACGACTATGTCGTCTACGATATCTCGATTCTATGCCACAATCATGGATTCAACTTATTTTTCCTTGGACAATCATGTGCACGGTGCAGGCCATCACAAACGAAACAACCACGCTTCTTGGTAGCCACCGTTTCATCGGTTTGTTTATGTTTCTCTTTCCCACTTCAGTCGTCGTGTCCATATCAAACTCATCTCCATTCTTCGCCTACCCGCCTTAGACAAAGAAGAAGAGGCAGAATCTGCCTCCTTGTTGCGTAATCAACCAAAGCATCGGCTGCGACATGCATGGCGTGAAGGTTCTTCACGTTCTGCCTTCTCAGTTTAGCTTGTTCTCATGGTTGCAAACTCACAATAAAATTATAAATTCTTTCGTCTCACACAGGGCATGTACATTGAGCATTAGAGAATAAAATTTCACAACATACTCCCTTACCGAAACCATCACCAAGTGCTGAGACGTTGCAGTCCCTCTCGAGCCAACCACGACGCATTTCCGGGCCAAAATTGCTCCTTCAATTGAACCCCCAAATTCTCCCATATATTAAGAAAAAAGTTATTCTAAAAGATTCATATGAAGGGACACCTTATTTTGACCAATTTAGGGCGGTGCTAATGACAAAGTCACAAGTTATTCTTAGAATGTTGTTTCTGTTCAGATTCATGTATGGGTTTGCCCACGAACTTTAATCCTCAATTCTTCCCCTGATTTTGTGTCGGACCGAAACAGTATTAGCGAAACTAGCGGATATTTCTTCCAAATTTCTCCTACATCAGTCACCTCCACTTCAGAAGAACTCGACCCCGTGTTCAATTTAGTCTATTGATTTGCTCCACCATAATGGATCACAATAACAAGATGGAAACTCATAGGAAATAGGACGATCTAAAGTCGGCTCATGATCATCCTCGATCTTCATCTTTGTTAGTAGTCATCATACATCGGTGGTTTATTCCAGTCCACATCACTGTCACTTAGAATTTGAAATACGCAAATAAAAAATTGCATCGCCAAAAATATGTTCATACCCAGGGAATCAAGCACGTCAGTCGTCAAACTCACTCCGACCACCTGTTGAATTGGATCCCGAATGGAGGCTGCGAGGATCAATCAAAGGCCATGCGATATTTGAATTCTTGTGCCGTTAACTGTCGAGTTAGATATGCAACTTGCTGCTGCAAATACCACACCGCCAGACACTGGGTCAAGTTCACAACTCATCTCTACAAATTTTGTATCATCACAACGTCTAGGACATTATGTCCCTGTTGGCGGGTTCCTCCTTTGGAACCTGCATGGGGTCGCCACGTCGTCCACACACCATTGTTATGGGTCTTCTTCCCGCGAAGCTCTGGTACAAACTAAAGCCAAACTAAATCAGGCATGTGATCAAGCAGCATGATGCAAATCAAAACGAAAAGAAAACCATAAAAAAAATCTTGGAGAACACCTATCTTGATTTCTATTTTTTTTTTTGAATAATTCATAACATATCAGTCCACAAGTCTATTTTAGTAGTTGAAAATATATCATTTTTCCAAATATAGTAAAAATACAAAAATCATTCTAAAATAATAGTTCTAACCAAATCAAGAAGTAAAAGTTTATACAAGAATCAAGAAGTAAAAGATGACAAATGTACTCCTGTAGTTGAGGCTAAAATGGACTTTTCAAATGTTGTTTTTGACAAGTTCCACTAACTTGACGGAAAATACACATAAACCGAATCGCAGAGGGAGTTTGTACCATCTTAGACCAAGGGGGTGTTTCGCACGAACCCCTAAAGTGCAATTAACCAAAATATAGGAGAACCAGAAGAAAAAAAATATTGTGAAACCATAGATACCTTGGCTTTAATTAGGTCATGGAAGGGTAAAATATTTATGTAGATAAGTCCAGCCTTGGGCTCCGGCATTGGAAGAGACTCTTTTGTGAGATAGTTTTGGTCATTGCCATATTTACACTGTAGTGTCTCTGCGGAACATCAGCGTGCTCCGTACGCCTAAGAACCCTCCTAGGGCTTTATAAGCGCTGGTGTATTTCCATTGGCAATCGGATCGTTTTCCTTCCAGCGGCGGAGTGATGCCTCCTCGTCGTCGTCGCGGTGTTGAGGCTGCACAAGAAAGGCGGCCACTACATCTAACTTCTGTTCTCGAAGAGTGGATAGAGGTACTACTACTAGTCTTTCTCATATGCATCTCATGATGATTGATGGGTCAATTGGCGCGCCGAGCTATAAATTTAATGTTGTCAGACATGCATGCATATACCATCAATATCCTCTCAAGGGTTGAAGTTTAACCCTAGAAGAATATGTTCTGATTCCTCTCTCGCAATTTATAATACTTGGTATGTAACTCTTCTCAGTAGTATGAGTAGCCTCTGCTGCAAATTAACCACCCTCCTACAAACACACTTCCATTACGCAAATCATACTAGTACTAATATTTTACGATGCTCGCACCTGCTATTAATTGAAACAACAACAACAACAACAACATCATTAATCATTAAGCATTCACATAATTGTTCTAGGTCTATGTATGTTCTATTTTCAAGAAAATTATTAAGCATTCACGTATTGTGGATTTTCATCCGTGCGTTGAATTTCTATCTACCTTTTTTTTGAAATAGAATTTATATCTACCTCTTCTGTATTTGGGTTATTATTCTTCTATCTAATTTATCCTCTAAGTTTTGGATGACTTGCTCTGATTTGGCTGAACTCTAAACATCCGTAGTAGCTACACTGATACTGCTTCTTTCTAAACTGTGTGATTGATATATAATATCATTTTGCTACTAACCACCTATACTTTTCCCAGTCACATCACTTACTAATCTTCAATAGAATAGTAATGTTCCCTGACTTCACTTTGTTATGTGACAGTTTGCGAGGAATTATGATCCACGGGTGATACCACCAATCTATTTGATTGGTGTAGCTGTCTTGGCATGGGTTTCGGGGGCAGTGGTTGGCTATTTTGTTCCTTGGCCGTTTTCATGGTAAGACAGTGATTGTTAGGTTCGGTGTTCCTGGATGTCTAGTAGTGAAAAACCCCCCTATTTGAAGACTACCTTTGTAGTAGTAGTAGGTTCATGGAACAAATGGTTGGTCATGTTTGACGATATTTTATCTTGTTAAAGATTAGTTTAGATCAAACATCAATTCATAACTTAATATTTTTATCATGTTTGGTATTATGTGAATTAGTTTCCTTGAGAAGTACCTAAATCTGCTATGATTAACCATGTAAGGATTTTGCCTGCATCTGCTATGATTAGTTTCTTGCAAGACTCTACTTCTGGGAAGTGGTGACGTTGGTCAACGAAGAAATCGGACATGATTGAAATTAAGCAGTTCACGTCCTTTCTCAAGTAGGGATGGAAATGGATCGGATCAGCATATATTCAAGTTCGAGGTTTTGAATTGGATCGTATTCACACAGGATTTTGCGAGATTTGAGTCAGATTATACATCGCATCATCGCAAACAGTATTTTTAGTTCATCTAACCTAAGATTATTATGAACTAGTATCAAAATTGAATTAATATATACTTTACATTTATAATTCTATCAATTTTATCACAATAAAAGTGATGTTTTAAAAACCGACCGTCCATTGAACCCGTGAGGGACCGGTTCATGGTAGGAACGGTGGTCGGACTAGTTCAATTGCACGTTTATTTAATATATATTTATTAGTTTTATAGAAAAAATAGTAAACATAATGGAAACTAGCAAAAAAATACTTGAATGTTTTAATTTGTACTTATTAGCGTTGTAATATTTTATATTAATAGCCATGTTTTTTGGAACAATATTACTATCTATGTTTAAGAAATAAACAAAAATACAAAAATGACTAAATTACAGTCGAACAACAAATATAATTTGATGTCTATTATCTCCATAATAAGCTGCTATGCGGAATAAGCTATCCCCGAAAATGTGACATGTCGAATAGCTTATCCCCATCTGAATAATAAGATGTTATAGGCAAGTGGCAACATTCACAGGGTTTATAGTAACCAAAAGCTAAAACAATAAGTCTGGAAGTATATTATGCAGTTATGTGCCTTCTATTCCCTCGTTCTTCCCAGCATTGTCATCCTTGTCACATCATCAACCATCATAGTCTCATCAACTTCAAAGTCTTGCTCATCCACAATTTTGTATTCATCTCTTTTTGTTCTCATTGAGTTTTCTCTTCTTGGTTCGAGCCCACTTGGTATGTTCTATTGTGGGTTCAGCTTGCTGTTCTTGGTAGAAAACTCTTCCATTGTCAGATTCGCTGGTTGCTGTTTCAATAGATTATGGTGGTTTTGGGGTTAGCAGAAGGTGATTTGGCTTGGCTGTGGGTGAATTATCCTCTTGATGGTTCTAGCAATGACCTTTTGAAATCCTAGTCGCCTTCATAAGTTGATATAAAGTCATCGTAGTTTGCTGGGCTGATGATTAGTGTTCAAAACCTATTGACCTCCACCTCGGGGGGGGGGGGGGGGGGGGCACTACTTTGCGAGCGGATTATTTCCTCCAAATTAAAGAGGCTGTGGTGTGTGATGACAAATGGGTCTGTTACTTTGAGATTGATTTTGTTTTCTGTTCGTGCCTCGGAGAGTAATGTTTTGAGCTGAAAATTGGTGTTCTCATGTCTCTGAGCGTGGTGGGCTAGAGCATCGTGGATGGCTGCTCTTTCTTGCTTTAGCGGGTTGGTGAGGGATCTTAGACTGTGATGAAGGGTAATACCACAACCTATATGCACATGGTAAACATTCTGGCTAGTGCTGGGAAAAAAGATCTAGCTTATCAGCTGAAATATCTGAAGCTTCATACATAAAAATTTCAAATCCTTCAGTGGTCAATTGGATTCAAGCCTTGAATTGTCCAAGACTCTTGATTTTACTGTTGGCCTTGTCCTTCATCTTTTTGGTTTGGTTGCATATTTTGTCATTCAGTTGGAGAACTGCCTACTTTGGATGAAGGCTCAAAAACTTCTTACCCTTCATATGCATCATTGGTGCATGGAAATTAACGTTTTTTTACTCTGTATATTTTTCCCAACCTCCCTGCTTCTCTATGTTCTTGAACATACTTCTGACTTCTCCGAGACTTAATGCAGTCTTCTATGAGAAACTCAAATAATCTATGTCCCAGTTGTACCATCATTGGAGCATCCATCTTTAAGAGGCTACTTGTGACGTTGGCTTTTGCGTGCGAAGTAACTATTACCTGATACAAATGGTTAAATCCCAGAATATCTAACCATTGCGATGCAGACAAATATGAGCCTTGTAAAAGAGTCAGCCACCACCCCAATAGGCTTATTTTTCTTGAAAGCCGAATCTGTCTAAATGTTTTATTTATCAATGAGCATGTACATACATTTTGTATCAGTAGTATCATGGCACTCCAACACACTTAAATATAAACCACCTTGAAGTTGGTATGTCTTTTGAAGATATTCTACCTTCTTGGTGGAATCACTTGATGAATTTGTATTAGCAGCGGAAAACATGCGGAAAACGCTGTAAGTACTCGTATGTACAACATGTCGAAAGAATGAATGCTGGCTACTATATTAACATGCAGCTCAGGGAAATTGTGCCTATCCTGTTTCCGTTGTGGCTGTCCGGGATTGCGCGTTTCATTGTGGGAGTGTTCATCTCAGAAATATATCGCGTCATTATAAGGGCCACTAGACGTTTTGGGTCCTAAAGCGATGTAAAAAATATGAGGCCTCAAGCTAAAATGTTAACTTCTTTATGCAGGGTGTGATTTTAGAATCTCTTTAATATAGTCGTTTAGGACTTTATTCGAGTAATTATTTATTTAATTGTTACATTTCATTCAACATTTAAAATTCCTTTTTAGGACTTGCTTTAAATAATATGGCATAGTTGTTAATTATAATAAGTTTACTTACCTTAAAATACAGTTAAATTAAAAGCAGAAAAAAATATAGCCAACGTAAGTTTGTTGGCCCAATGTTGGCCTTATTGGCCCGATTTATTGCTTGTACCCCACTGCCCTCTTTCTAAATCTCCAGGACAGCTCTGTAAAGCCGAAACCAAGATTATGCAAGTAGAGGATAGTTTGTGTGACGCTGGTAGGAGCTCGATCGTGCAAATCAAGAGATAAATAGCTAAGGATTTGGGAAGTGCTCCGTGCAGAAAAAGGGCACAAAAACGTTCGGTTTTAGCGTTGAAGAAAACACAAATTCGCCGGTAGAAGAAAGATTGGCATGACTCACATAGTTTTGGATAGTTTCTGTTGCTCAACATTGCTGTAAAGGGATCTCGTTTAAGCTCGTGCTCGGCTACTAAATTTGGGGTCTATGGGATTTGTGCTTGAATATGCTACAAGGGCCTACTAAATGATACTGGTACACTCAACTATGCGTTAGGCCGATGAACAGCGTCTAATTCAAGATTTCTCTTGGCGAGCTATATGCTCTCAGGCTATTTAGACTAAGTCCAATAGGGAGGGGAGGGGGAGCCTAAGCATGTGTTTAGTGTTCCAATAGCAGTAGAGGAGGAGAGGAGAATGCGGTTATTGGGGGTTTAAAGGGGGAGGGGGAGGTATGGTCCTAAGTTAGCGGGAGCAAGGGCATGAACGGGTGGGAGTACCAAAGCGACAAATGTTAAAAATGCTGTATTTTAGAGCTTCAAAAGAGCGTGTGTATAAATTATATATTAAATATAATTTTAGATGTAAACATATTTGAAGACTGAATGTAGGTATGCAAATACATGATCAAATAATCTACAAAGGGGTGGGGTGGGGTGGGGTGGGGTGGAATAGAATATCGCAACTTTTGCCAAAAATGTGGTTTTAAAACGAAGTGTGAAGAACTTGGAGTATTTCAAAACTCTGAACTCAGTTTCAAGGCTTTGAAATCAAACAAGCCAGTTTAAAGGATACTGAGAATTTTCAAAGCTTTGAAAAACTTTGAACTGAAACCTGTTTTGAAGCAGTTTTGAAGACAAGTAAATAACTGAAATGCTAGACAATGAACACAGTGATTTGTTACGAAGTTTGGTCCCAAGTGACCTACTCTCCGCCCGAGGGATCTAATCCCTCTAGGATTTCAACAACTTCTTATTAATCAAAAGTTAAGCCCTAGATATTAGGCCAAGAGAATTGCCTTACTCTTTTCCAGCCCGTGGTTCCTATCTAATACCTACTCTAGCTAACTGATACAAAAAGAATCTCTGTTGTTCCACTTTAACAACTCACGAGAATAGATTATTAAGTAATATAACAGAATGATAGACAAATTAGCTATGGATGAAGAACATTGTAGAAACGGTGAAGCTGTGAAGCTTGAAGTGTTTTTCTGGAATCATGAATGGATTGAGTGGATGAATTGATCTTCTTCAATGATTCCTGTCAATACGTGAGAGTGTATGAATCTCTGTGTAAAATTTTGTACTTCTCTATCTCTCTGAATCAGTCCATCTGTCAGTTTGAATTGCATACTTATATAGAAAGCTTCAACAGAAATCCCTAAAACTCTGCAGATCTTTGACTCTTGCTTCCAACGACTAGCTGCTTGATTTTCTCAATTGATTTTGATCTGATCTTTAATCTGCAAGCCTAAGGAAAGTTTAGACAACTTTCCATAACTGTAGGATCAATCTGCAGGCCAAATCTGTAACCCTGCAAATAAGGAAACATAGCTAAACCTGCAACACAGAATTAGCTAGCAATCCCTGAAAAATAACATAGGCAAATGATAAGATCAAATCATGTTATAACACGTAATTAGTTTGTATTTAATCATATAATATAGTATGCTCAAGTGCAGGAGATTAGAGAATTATTAGAAGTAAGAATCCCCCTTAGTTCAAGCTGTGAAATGCTGTGCAGTTTCAAGGCTTTGAAACCAGTTTCAAAGCTTTGAAACAGTTCTGAACTTATAATCTCCCCCTTGATGAATGACAAAACCAACTATCCTGTTTGAGATGAATTTCTGCATAATAATAATAATAATAATAATAATAATAATAATAATAATAATAATAATAATAATAATAATAATAATAATAATAATAATAATAATAATAATAATAATAATAATAATAATAATAATAAGTAGCATAGCAGAAACAGTTATATAAGATTAAAATCATATAACAATACCAACAGACATAATAGCTGAATCAAAATCAAACTAAATAACCAATTCAAAACTTAACTTAAGGATAAGGATCTTACCATAACCTCTAATGAATCAAACCTACCAACCTGTACTGGAACAATGTTGTCATAACGTTTCCCCCATGGGTTACCAATCAAATCTCCGAAACCCCACTTCATCAAATATCAGTGGACGAGTCGTATTGGAATGGAGAACCAGGTGGTTCCTACTCGGTTAAAACTGCCTAAAATCTCCTTTTTACTCCTTTACCCTCCCCGAACGTAGCTAGCACTTTTAAAAATTTCACTCTCCCCTTCTTAGATTTTCATAGAAACATCTTTGGAAGTTAAAAATTCCTGCCAAGATGAAACTCTTCCTCTAGAAACCAGAACTCCCTTTGTGCAAAAGGCAACTTATTACTTAGAAACATCAAAGTTAATCCTATTTTCAACCTCTGCAGCTCAACATTCGAAACTAGCAAGAGATGGTTGCTGATTCTACA
Source organism: Linanthus parryae (assembly GCA_023055425.1). NCBI lineage: Eukaryota > Viridiplantae > Streptophyta > Magnoliopsida > Ericales > Polemoniaceae > Linanthus > Linanthus parryae. The sequence continues at coordinate 23,160,868 of JALGPY010000011.1, read as the reverse complement.
ACTGAGGCTGAGTACATTGCTGCAAGTGGCGCAGCAAAGGAAGCTGTTTGGATTAGGAAGTTCATTACTGAGCTTGGTGTGGTTCCTAGCATTGTGGATCCAGTAGAGTTGTATTGTGACAACACTGGGGCGATCGCACAATCAAAGGAACCTATAGCACATCAGAAATTGAAACATGTACTCAGGAAGTTCCATCTTATTCGAGATATCACCGATAGAGGAGATGTGAAGATATGCAAGATTCCTACAGACGAAAATCTGTCAGATCCGTTTACAAAGCCGCTCGTTCAGCGCAAGCATGAAGGACACACTAGATTTATGGGCATACGGGATGCGCCAGATTGACTCTAGTGCAAACGGGAGACTGTTGGAATAGGTTCCCTAGAGGCAATCTTTTTAGTATGGATAGTGTTTTTGGCTAGAAATTTTCATTGTATTATTTATGCGGATATTTCATATAATGAAGTCCTTAGATTGCAAATATGTTGTTTGTCTTAAATACCCCTAGTCAATTATATTGATTAATAGGACGATCAACTATAAACTAGTATGGGGTTGGATTGGTATGGAGATATCACGATCCAACACACGGGTATGCAATATGAGTAACAGCATACTGGATTGACCCATAACGAGAAGGCTACATACATGTTAGGTAATAATACGTTTGGCAGCATCGGAGAGTTTATATATGCATTTGATGGATGTGGTTACAGCATATTGTGAACATAGGAATCCCGCGGAGATATCCAAGTGTGCACCTCAATTAGAGAATAAGAACACAGAGAGTTGTAAGGTGTGTGTAGGGAGAGGGTAAGCACTGGCAACTGCTCGAGAGAGAGACAGTAGGCAGAGAGAGGGAGGTTTCTTAGCGTTCCAAGAACTGAGATGTATCGGTCTGTCCTCGGTGTGTACTCATTGTGTAATGGAAAGCTAACGATCCTATATATAGTGGGGAATTTACCGTTGAGGGGGTTAATGCACCATAATGGTGGCTTAATGATAGACCCCCCAACGACACGTTCGACCGTGTATATAGGAACCGTTATGTATCTGCCCGCAAGTATCGGAGACCGTTATGAGATCAGTCGCATTGATGGGACACGTAAGCCTAGAACCTCTCAGTCCGTTACCATAGGTTACGCGCGAGCTTTGTTGTCGCACGCGCGCGATGTGCCTTACCCTAGCCTCCAAACCACTAAGTCCCTACAAGTCCCGTGTTGGTACGCGAGGGCCCTGTCTCGCAGCCCCCACGCGGATAAGCATAGGTAATTATCCAGTGTATGTGGAGCACAGCTAGGTGTGCTGGATGGCAGCCATGTGGCTATGATCTGTCTGCCTTGAAAGCACTATCTACGATGGCCCCCTTTTGCGCGATTGTCACGCGCGCGTCAGTTGTGCAGTCGCGCAAAAATCAGCCGTGCTTGAGCCCCACGCAAATCATTGTGTATTTTGAACTGGAATCCCCATAGCCCCCAGTCATATCCATGATTGCCTAGGGTTTTGGGAGCGCCATTTAGCCCCTGACGAAGCGTGTCCTCTGTCGAGTTAATCAAACGTCACTCAATTTTGCCTATTTTCGAGGCGAGGATGGTTGATAGGTCGTCAATTTTGTCGGATTCCGAAGCGTAGCTGACTCAACAGACGTCAGCAGTCGTGACTCTTCTAGGGTTTCATTAAAACCCGGCTGCTTCTTCAATTATGACTTTTCCATTGTTGTACTTCTGAGTTCGTATGCATCGGAGAGAGAACCCATAGCAAGAAGCAGAAACCTTCGATCAAGTTTGCAATAAACTTCTTGACAACTTTTCTAAGGCGATTCAAGGGCTCACTAGTGGACAAGGTATCTTAATTTGAACTTGTGATTTTGAAATTGTAGTCAATTTCTGCAGATACTCTTCTCCCCCTTTTTTCTTTTTCATGTGAATTGATTATTAAGATCTAGTATTTATTTTCCTTTCGCAAAAGTGGCACCCAAGAAGGTAGCTAAAGAAGTTACTGAAGGGTCGGAATTCCCAGGAGATTTATGGTACAAAGCCCCTTACTTCGGAGGCGACGATTTCTACTTGGCCTCTATCCAAGGAAGCACTCCCCTAGAATCTCCTCCGGGTACCGCTTTTCAATTGATGCCCGAACCAGACAGAGAAGATTGGGATCTAGCAGATGCCCATGATATACAGAGACTGGGCATTGAAGCTAGTTTGTATCCTTATAATGATGTCTCTTTTCAGGCCTTTCTGGAGAAACTGGATGGGATGGATGAATGAACCGATTTTATTCTCGATAAGCATGAAGCGGTGTTGATGGAAGCTGGCATCTATCACGCTATCCGCGCAACAAGGGGCTTTAATATCAGAGCTGACCAGGACATGTTAAGGGTTCTGTTCTCGCGATATTCTCGCAAAACCCATACATTCCACTTTTCCTCTTTTGAAGTTGTGCCCACCTTGGAAGACGTGAAAAATATGTTGATGTTACCGAGCATGGGGGCCCTTGATCCCTTGCGGAATTTTACTTCCGAAGAGGAATTTGCTCTCTTTACCCAAATGCAAGGGTGTATCGCGTCTTTAAATAAGGCCGCCACGAGGTGGGCACCTGACGCGATCAAACCTTGCAAATCCTTCATGACTGTTCCTTCCAGTGCGAATAACATATGGTCTAAATGGATTATATTCTTTTTTAAGGACTATGTCACACCCACTATTGTCCCCAAGATAAACAAGGAAAGGCCAGGTGCGCCAATTTTTACTGACGGAGAGGGGCGCGAGTGGTCTCTGTGTGGCTTTCTAAGTGTTTGGTTGTCACGTTTTCTCATAGACGGGAGCCCCCTTGACGGAGTTTTTGTTCATGTACTCCCTCTCGCAGTCAAACTCGCGCTTGGTCACAAAGTTGCCCTAGGACCCCTTGTCTTTGGTTCTTTGTTCTATCGTTTAGATTTAGCGGTGGCCCATATGCTCCAGTTCTTCTGTCGTCGAACTGTGGAATGCCCCAAGCTGCGAAGTAGTTCACCAGTGTCATCGGTCATGGCGTTGGTTTAACACCAAGGGCACTCGCCGTAATTTTTCCTTAGTCTGTGATGATGTCAAATTCTTCGTGGCCAGGCCATATGTGGTGGAGCGAGACAACATCGTGTTTCTTTCAGACATGTACCCTGAAATCAATACCCCTTTCCAGGAGTGGCATATTCTCAAAGGACCCCGGCGCTATGGACAATATGTGAATTGGTGCAGAAGGGGTTATCTGCCTGCCTTAGTGGAGCATGCCCCGTGGGACCGAATCTTGTAATTATGAACGCATCGCGGTTCCTTTGAACCCCTTCGCGTGGTTCTTCATTTGGGGTTCGATGCTATCGCGCCTCCTATGTGGTCCAAACTTATTTTCATAGGATGCTATAACGGGACGCTCTACGGGAGAGGCAGTAAATTGCTTATTGCAGAACTTCCTCTCATTCAACCCTCCAAAGGAAGACAGGGAAGAGTTACAGCCAATTGGGTGGCTTTTTGGAAGACCCAAGTTCGTCGCTTGACAAGTCCGCGAACTCAGCTTCGAGGTAACAAGGCCCTTCCACCCTTTTCGAAAGATTATCCCTTCAAGTCAACTCTTGTGCGAGGCCTGGCCCCATACGTGTACTACTCGCTGTCAGCTGAGGATCATTTATGTCCACAATTAATCTTGACTGAGAAGATTGTCGTTGTAGTGCAGGCCTCACTCAACTCAAGGACCCAGTATGCGAGGGATTTCCAGCTGGTATTATACTCACTTCTTTTCTCCTGTTTACTTTTCTTCCCCCCCCCCCCCCCCGTCTTCTCAACAAGAAACTGTTTTCTTTGTGTCTTAACAGTGCTGTTTAAGGCGCTACGCCTCAGGGGATTGCAGCGGGGGACTTATTGATCTTTGTCGGTCAAAGATGAAGAAGCTTGACGACACCATCTCTTCGGCGCTGCCCATGAATGAAGAGATAGAGAGGGCGATCGCAGCTAAACTGGAAGTTTTCCTTGTGCCTTTCGTTAAGGGGGTGAAGAAGAGAGGTGCCGATCCCCCTGCGACTGATGATCTGACGGCCCAGGAATTGAAGCACGTGGGGTATGAGCCAGCTGCGAAGCATGCTTCTCCTGCGAAGAGGAAGACTGTTCCAACAAGAGTAAATTGACCACGGATCCAGACGCAGATCTTGCTGTCTGAAAAGAGGGAGAAGGTTGGCGGAAATGCTCTTGCCTATTAGCGTACCTTTGAATATGACTCATTTACCTCTGGTTCCTCTTTTTCTTTAGGTGATGATGGTAGCCCGCTCAAAGGGAAAGTGATCATGACTGAAGAAGAGGCCATTGAAGAATCCAGGCATATGGCAGAGGAAAGATCTTTACAGGAGAAGTTGCCGGAGGCAGAGCGCATCGAGATGGGCAAGAGGGAAAGTCTTGAAGAGATTGCTAGCCAAGAACGGTCTGAAGTACGAAGGTCGCGTACGCGTCACGGGCGTTCGCGCTCCTCTCTTCCCGCTCTAAAGACCGTGGATGAGTTGCATCAAGTGCAGCTAGTACTTCATGGACTTGTCAACGACGAAGACGAAGAAGGTGCAATTTTTAAGTTTGCTTTATCAAACCATGAAATTGTGTCTGGCGCATTATACCATGGCATGCCTATATTTGATATTCGTAAATAGATAAGGGATCAGTGTGGGGAATCTTCCTTTAAGTCACCGATCTAGGCGTGTACGATGTCCCCTTTTCTCTTCTTTGTGATCAATGCATAACCCTTTGATCATAGGCAGGTCATTCTACGCTGAAGGGTATCGATGATAACTTACAACATGATGATTGCGCAGGTAACCCATATAAGTGGGGAAGTACCGTTCATGATACCAGTAGAGGTCTTGATTTCCTTGTTTCGAGTCTTTCCTTTTGTTAAAGTCCTCATTTTCCTTCTTCCATGAGCACAATAATGACGTATCATTTTTGCAGAGCCTGACCCTTACCCTTTGATATGCCGTCGCGCTCATAATGCCATGGAAATTCCTGAGTCCTCTGGCCACATTTTTGGTGCACGCTCTTCAGGACAGGTCTTGACGGAGGACGCCCAAAGAGTAGAAGATGATCTGGGTGCGGAGCCCATTATCGAGCAGGAAGAAGAGAACCGGCAGGGGCAGGAGAATTTTATTGCTCCCCTTACTCAAGCAATACCAATTTCTTCAAATGAAGCAGATGTAGAGCGAGAAGCCAGTCCTGAGCGGGCCGTGACGGCCATTGATGCTGAGCCTGTTGTGTTCGCTAAGAAAAAGGTTGAAGAGGTTGAGCGTGATGTTGGGTTAGTTGAGCGCGCCCCACCCATTGAGGGCAATATTGAGCGTGTCAAAGAGACTTAGTCAGCCGATCAAAATACATCCCCTGCATCAAGTATGATGAGAAGCACTGACCCTAGGGGAGGCATTGATTTTGACCTGGAATCTCTCTTCTCTGAGAATCCCTTTGAAGTATGGGGTTCGCAAACTGCAAGCCCTGTTACAATTGAGAAGACCTTTGTGTTTCCCGAGACGTATTTTGCACGCGAGTCCCGAGCAGATCGGAGGTTGGCTGAGGCAGCTGGAGCTAGTTCGCGGGCAATAGTGCTCGTTGCTCCTCTTCAGCAAATTGTCGAAGGGACTAATGAGTTCATTCTCTCCTTTACTTATGACCCTTTGATACTTAGCCCCCTATTTTTCTAAGCATTGTCGTGTTTACGTGCAATTGAATTGATCAAGTTGCCTTGAATGGTTGATGAGAGTGCGTTTGTCTTTCCCTACTGCGTTCGCTCGAGTACTGGACCTCGCACCAAAGGACAGAGGGGAAATTCTCAAGGAAATAACTATCCTTTTGGAGAGGGTTTATAAAGCTACTCCTGCGAGTACCACCGCTGCCTGCGCCCAAGACCTCCTTGCAAACGCGCAGAAACTTCAGCAGATTGCGGCAGGGCGACTAGACCTGGACTTTCTCGTGCAGAGATTAACTAAAATCAGTAATTCTGCCAATCTGGGGTCTGAGTACGATGCTTATAAAGAGGAGACAGCTGCTCTCAATGCACGCAAGGAAGCGTTGGAACAAATGGCTAAGGAATACGAGTCTGCTCTGAAGCATCATGAGGAGAATAAGACCCGTATTGAGAAGCTTGCTGCTAATTCACTCAAGTTTTCAGCGAGAGACTCCCTCCTGAAGGATTTCTTCGAAGATTGTAATATCAGTACTGCTAATCCATTGCTTTTTGAATTCTATTTTGATGTAACCTTTGTGTAACCTGTGGCCGCGATTCTCGCGTCATTTAAATTGAACAGGGCAAAGGTGGTGCCTCCTGGGGCGCGGGGCGCTGCTGTTTATTGGTAGATGATATTGCATGGACGCTGGCGTCTCGAGCTCGTTTGTAGTTGTACTTTCCCATCTTGAAGCTGGGATTCGTCTGTGTATGCTCGTTAGCGTACCGCTTCCTCATCCTTTCCACCAGGGGCTCCACGTTCCTGGTGCTTTCCACCAATCTTGAAAAGGTAGGCATATTTAAGTTAATGAACATACCTTTGTATTCATCGCGCATGCCTTGAATGCATATCTCCACTAGTTGACTTTCAAGGACATCATCCACGCATTCCAAGGACTTGGCCCTGAATCTTTTGATGAAAGCGACCCCCTCCTCGTCACTCCTTTGGTGTAGAACTTCTTCACCATATCTTCCCACGTCTTGACGGATCCTGCCTCCAAGGTCCTATACCATTTGTACGCGACAGGCCCCAGAGACTTGGGAAACTCGCGCATCAATAACCTGGTGTCTACCCCGTGTGGGCCCATCATGTCAACGAATCACATCACATGCTCGTGTGCGTTCCCGCTGGCATCATCAAACTTCTCCCACTTGGGTGCTTTGTATCTAGTAGGGTTGGGAATCAGGTAGATGTCCCGTGGAATGGGAGGCGCATTGTCAACCTTTGGGATGACGGCCTCTGCGAAGCTCTGGTGCGCGATGATGTTGTCTATACGCTGTTCCAAGGCCGCGAAACCCGGAATTTAGGGCATCGTTGGATCATAGGGAGGTGGCGGTGGAAGTGCATGGCTTCCTAGGTTCCCTCCTGCGTGATAAGGCATCGCCGGGTGTGATGTAGGGTTCCCCATTGTCATCAGGGAGGAGCTCGTCGGGATGCGCGGTGCCTGAGACCCAAGGCCACTGGAAAAATAAGATTGTGCAACAGACGTATGCACTATAGATGTGGTTGCCGCCACTGGTAGAGGCAACGAGGCTGTCAGTGATGGGACTAAAGCCCCTGTGGTGGTGTTCTGAGCAATCCTTCCCAAGATTGCCATGATTTGAGCAATCGGGGCGGACTGGGCTTGCATCATCTGAGCTTGGCTCTGAATCGTGGCTTGGAGTGCCTCTAAAGAAGGCCCTCCTCCAGCAACTACTTGCGTATGGACGCTGGGATTGGCAGTGGTTTTGAGAAGTCCCTCTTCTCCCGAGGTCTCCTCATGGTAAAGGGACCGATCACCATCATGGACATGTGCATTAGAAGGCATTATGGAAGGGTTGGAAAAGATTGAAGGTGGATGTTTCACGTCAGGTTCACCAAATTGTGAACACAGGAATCCCGCAGAGAGATCCAAGTGTGCACCTCAAATAGAGAATAAGAACACAGAAGTTGTAAGGTGTGTGTAGGGAGAGGGTAAGCACTGGCAACTACTCGAGAGAGAGAGAGACAGTGCTGATAGAGGGAGGTTGCTTAGCGTTCCAGGAACTGAGATTTATGTGAGGAATCGAACAAGTAACAATGAAACAAAGACTTAAAATGAACGACACCAAGATATACGTGGTTCGGCAAATTGCCTACGTCCACGGGAGGGCTGTATATGATTATAGTTCTTCCTTACAAGAGATGAAGAAGAGGATTTGAGAACCTCTCTAAACTCTCACCTTAATACTCTCTGCCTCTAAGAAGAAATAAGAGAGCAAGAACTACAAAAAACTAAAGAGAAAGGCTGAAACTTTGGATGATTTTCTGAGTTGAAGGAGCTGCCTATTTGTAGGCATCAAGCTCCAACTAACAGCTGCACAAACATTAATTAGGGTGGCAAAAAGTCACCAAAAACACCTCTCAAAAGTCTCCATAAGCTACTGCAATTGGCTTACAAAAGCTGCAGCCCTCCTAGCATTTAATGCATCCTCACCATGGCTGCCACCGTCCAAGACTTTGGAGCCATGGCTGCTGCCCAAAAGTCCTTTGTTCACACTTGATAGTTGCTGAAAATGTGAATGGAAGAGTCTGAATGCAAGACAATTCCTAACAAACTCCACCTTGGCTTGTATTCCGGATAGCCATTGAGTCATTAGGAACCTGATGCTTGCCCTTATGTGTATCCCAAGGTTTGGGATACCCCTTGCACCCTTTAGGGTGCCTTATGCTTCAATTATGAAGAACCTGAATAGGGTTCGAGCATAACTCGAACTTCTCTGTAGTGACAACCTTAGTTAGCATGTCTGCAGGATTTTCCTTAGTGTCAATCTTCTTGAGACGGATCTTCCCATCTTCAACCCAATCCCTGATCTTGTGATATCTCACATCAATGTGCTTGGTTCTGGCACGAAACATCTGATCTTTGGCTAAATGGATTGCACTTTGACTATCACAATGAATGCTAACTGTTTGTTGTGACAAGCTGAGAGTATTAGCCAAACCTTTAAGCCATAATGCTTCCTTTGATGCTTCAGCTGCCGCCATGTATTCTGCTTCTGTTGTTGAAAGGGCAACTGTATTCTGTAGAGTAGATTTCCAACTAATATGATTTCTTCAAAGGGTGAAGACATACCCAGTAGTGGATCTTCTTTTATCCAAATCACCTGCGTAATCTGAATCGACATAGCCCACAACTTCCTTCGGTTCAGCATCCCTAGAATACATGATGCTCATATCCGTGGAGCCTTTCAGGAATCTCATAATCCACTTGACAGCTTCCCAATGCTCCTTTCCCGGATTTGCCATGAACCTGCTAACCAAACTGACTGCATGAGAGATATCTGGTCTCGTGCACACCATGCCGTACATCAACGACCCCACTGCACTGGCATAAGGTATCTTAGCCATGTAGTTTGTATCCTCCTTGCTTCTTGGACAGCACTGTAGTGATAACTGGAAGTGTGCCTTAATAGGAGTAGACACATGCTTTGCTTTGTCCATGTTGAACCTTTGTAGTACTCTTTCGATGTACCCCTTCTGCGAGAGTCATATCTTTCCTTGCTTCCTGTCCCTCTGAATCTCCATGCCTAGGATTTTCTTTGCGGGACCCAAGTCTTTCATCTCGAACTCTTTGCTCAAACTTGACTTCACCATCTGTATTTGAGCTATATGTTTGGAAGCAATCAATATATCATCTACATATAGAAGAAGATAGATAAATGTATTGTCGTTCAACTTCTTTATGTAGACACAACTGTCACAGTCGGATCTGGTGAACCCATCTCTCATCATGAAGGAATCAAACCTCTTGTACCACTGTCGAGAAGATTGCTTTAAACCATAAAGAGATCTCCGTAACCTGCACACCTTATTCTCTTGGTTTGGTACTTTGAAGCCTTCAGGTTGATGTATGTATATTTCCTCCTTGATGCTCCCATGAAGGAATGCTGTCTTCACATCTAGTTGCTCAATTTCTAGATCATCCATTGCAACCATAGATAGAAGAAATCTTATGGAGGAATGTTTGACCACAGGAGAGAAAATCTCGTTGTAGTCGATTCCCTCCTTCTGAGAAAACCCTTTTGCAACAAACCTTGCTTTGAACTTTTCACCTTCGTTTTGTAATACCCCGTCTTTTTAGTATATAATTAAAGACTTTTTCGTTATTTTAAATGTTTATTTTCAAAATAGGGAAATAATAGATATTTTTATAAATTGAAACAGTTAATTTCAAATTATTGCTAGTAGGGGAGGTCGTTGTATTTTTAGACAACATTAAATAGCTAGGTTAGGGTTATTTATAAATGTTATGAAACAAGAAGGGGGTGTAGTTGTAATTACCCATAAACTTACTTAGGAAACAAAAATTTAGTTTCCCAACATCATCTCTCTATCTCCCGTGCGTCTCTTCTCCCCCTCCTATTTCTCCTCCTTCTTCTTCGGGAAACAACCACCACAAACCCCAACACCATCACCACCCCGAAGCCTCCACTCTCCTCCCCTTCTCTCCCTCTACCTCTCTCCCTCCCTGTCACTTAACAGCAGCAACACAGAAGGCAGCGGCCACCACCAACACCGCCGCTGCCACCGCCGGAGAAACCCGACGGAAATACACCCGACGCCACCACCACCAACCCAGCCACCATCTCTCTCTTTCTGTCGCACACTCTCTCTGCCTCCCTCCCTCTCGGCCAACCAAAAATAGAGGCAAGCAGCAGCAGCGCAGCAGCCACCGCTGCCGCTGCCGCCGACGGAAACCCCCAACGAGCCACCACCTCTACCGTCCATTTCTCTCTTTCCATGCTCTCTCCTACTCTCCCCCTCTCTGCCTTGCTCGACGAACCCACCAGAAGGAGAAAGAGCCGCAGCAACAGCAGCAGCAGCCCCTAAACCACCGGCATCCACCATGGATTCCGGCGAGCTTCTCGCCGGAGTCCAACTGTGACGACCCACCTATCAAAATCAGTACCATTTGACTCAGAGAGGTCCGACCAAGTGATGGGCCTCCACCGAGGCCATGAACAGCCGGAGAAGCTCCGGCGAAGCTCCATCTCCGGCGACACCGAAGGCGACCTCGACCCGTCCCGTTTCTTCACTATTTCTCGCGAAATTTGGACTGGGTATGACTAAAATCTTCTCCTAAATTGTTTTATATAATCAAAATCAAGTTTTAAGGCCTTAAATCCAAGATTTGAATTGTTAGTTTGATGTTCATGCTTAGGGGGTTAAAGTGTCATTTTCTGAAAGTTTTCTGAGGGGTTATAATGTCTTTTCAGAAACTTAGGGGGAGGCAGATGTCATTTCAGAAAGTTTTGGGGGGGTACTAGATGCAGTTTTCAATTTCAGATTCATTTAGAAATTTAGTTTTTCGTTAAAATGTTTAGATTATTTATAATTAGTAACTATATCTTTAAATAAATTGGTTGGGAGTATTATTTGCAAAATCAGAAACTTGGAGGATATGTATCGTTGAATCTGAAACTGTTTTTCTTGAGTACGGGGTCATTGTTTGATATTCAAAAGAATAAAAAGGGGGAGCTAAATGTTGTTTACATAAAACTATATATATGTATATATGAAATTAAAAATATGCATTTGGATTAAAATTATTTTCTAAGCATTCTAGTCTTCATTACAATTATATAGAAGTGATTTTGGTATTGAAACTTTATTTCGTATACGCATTTCAAAGTAAACTAGATTTGTATAATATATTGGGCCTATTTATTAAATAATCGATATTGTTTTGTTTAAATAATTAATGTTGAAGTATCATAGATTGACATTCTAAATGAATTAGTTGTAAGTATCACTTTTAGAATAAACTAGTTAGAAAGTAATTCAAGGAATATTTATGAATAGTTTATTTACTTAATACTTTATCTTTTTCCAAATTAAAAATAGTTATCTCTTATGTTTGTAAATATATGTCAAATATTAGTTATTTTCCTAATAAATATTTTCATGGTATCATCTCCTAAACAAGCTAAGTATATAGTCTTCAATGTCACTATTGAGAACATATCTCCAATTATTAATTTTGTAAACTAAGCAATTTATTTTCTATGGAGAAATTACTTAATGAAAGTTATTTATAATTTTTATAATATGGAGAATCAAAGGTGTTGTTGTAAATTGAAGTCTAAGCTAGTTGAGAATATTTAAATCTAAACTTGTTTTTCCACTATTTTAAATACAAGTGAATTATTTATGAAATTTGAGTGTCTATATCATATAACTATAATTTGAGAATGTCATCATTTTTATGTAGAATTAACGTGTTCGTCATGAGTGTAGCAAGATAAAAGAATCGGGGATGTATTAAGATCAAATAAGGCACACTTTCGACCTTCACTAGAAAATATAGTGTTTCACGTTGGATTATATGAGCTAGTTAAGCTCGCGACTAAGTAGGAATTATAAACTTGTAGGTGACGAGTTCGTCGACGAGGACTACTTCTACCTGTCGAAGCTATTACGTGCTATTTGCTGTTTTATTGAGGTAAGTAGACATGCCAAGCCTAGCGTGCCCTGGCTTCTTTCGTGTCGAAATTGTGATTTTATATCCGTCTCAAAATGTGTTTTATGATTTACATGCTATTCATGAGATTGATTTCGTCTTGAGATAAATGTTTTGAGAATGTTACACGAGATTGATAATTCATTAATAATGCAAAGCGGAAAGAGTTGTGCGGGGATCAATATATTATGCATAGATTGTCGTGTTGACTTCTTGTCACTCGACCAAGTATTATTTTAACCCGGTCGCAACCTGCCGGGTGTCTCCATGTACTTACCTCTCTGGCCGCAAGAAGTCTTAGGGGGGTGCCGGCACTTAAGTCATGGTAGCTAGTGAAAGGATAGATCTTCCCCATATCAACAAGTTAATAATATGAGTTTTTTTGAGAAAAGATTTATGACAAGAAAGAAGAGATGGATTGGGAATAATATTCCCCGTTTCAGATACAAGAGAAGGATTGAGATGAAAAGTAAAAGAAAGAGAATTACACATGTGTTTGCAGTATTCATACTTTATTCTCCAAGGATTTATTCAGTTATTGTTCGTTCCCATTTATGAATGTTTTTGAAAGAATATGCCTCTTAATCTGTTTACAAGCTTGGGTGTTGCTTACTCAGTATTTCATTGCTGACTTTAGAAAAACTGCTGTCTTTGTTTTTTTTTTCCCCCGCAGGTCTTAAGAGCTGGATTATGGGGTAGCGGGATTCGACGCTCAGCTAGTATTTGTTAGTATTGGAATAAGTTGAACTTTTAGTATCACTTCATCTTGTGTAACGGTATATTATGTTGAGATTATTAAATTTGTAATATATAAGTATCAGATGTGTTGTTCTTGATTTCCGCCGCTTCATTTTGAGTAGCACCCTCCTAGGCTCTCCGGTCCGGAACGGAAAGCTTAGGAACGAGGGGTGTTACAGGTGGTATCAGAGCCGGCAATCCAAAAAGGGAATTAAACCTGTAGGGCAACTTAAAATGGACATAGGACAAGATTATTAAAATTGGAAAAGCCGATTTGGGTTATGGGTAGCTTAAGTGTTAGTATACTAGGTCCCACCCACCCTCATCCTTTGATACTATTATTTGGTTTGATTTGAGTAATTTGTTCGTGGTAGATTGATTTACAAATGTTATTCCTGTGATGGACAATATGAAGTATGGATTACAGTAATTAGATTCTGCATTATGAATTATGTGTTGTCCTATCTAAGGAGAAGAGTTATATGGGTATCCACTACACGTGTTATTCCTACGATGGAAAATAAAGGTTATGAGCTATGAGAACTAGATTATGGATTGCAGTTGATATACAGATTAATTTGAGAAGATGAGTTTCATGCTTATCAATGAGAATTTTATATGCTGCATGATTTGATTTTGTGTGATACGTCACTTTGTGTGATGCTTAACCTGATTCATGAGACCATAGGTAATGGCCTAGAAACGTGATTAATAGACCACACGGTACGAATTATATCAGGAAGACTTGACTTGGATATAAGGCTTAGAATAACAACCACATGGGGTGAATTCTTATTCGATGATAATGTTGCTAGGATATGTGACTCTTATAAGAACTCTAAAGGAAGTATCAGATTTCGACCATAGGAGAATATGGGTTTAAAAGATGTAACGGGAATGCCAACATGTTTAACGTGTAAACCCTAGTTCATTAATTAGACTTTTGAAGAATTTGACGACGTATTCACGGTACTGGTTGGGATGGTAATTTGGAGTTAGGGGTCAACAATGAAGTATTTCTGATAATTAAATTGAGTTATCTTAGAAACGATCGAGGAAGTTCCCACCCTCCCACGCCTAAGCCAAGAACCTAAGAACTCCACTTGTCAGACGTTTGACGTGTTTTAACAAGAATATGACTGTCTTAGTTAGGATGGTGATGATGGTTGATTCAATTATACTTTCCCATGAGTTGTACTCAGGAGACAAACCTAGACTGATCCATCATAAGTGATTTGGAGGCTCTAAGGATATCTACCTATCTTAGGTGTTACGTGGAGTCTGGTTACCTTAATATTTCGTGAGAATCTGGATATCTATTTCGTTATGTTTTGCTTTTGGAGATATAGTACTCCCTTGGAAATAGTAATATTTAAAATTTGAGATAGATATTGTTGGTTCACTAATGGTCGTCTACAAGCTTTGGATGTTCCCTATGACAGAAGTAGATATATTTATTATAAAGTTTCATATTTGGTGTTATAATGTTAGAACTTCGGTCTGAAGATTATTTTAAGGTTTTAACTCAAATTTTAGAAGGTCAAATATGAATATGTGATTTCATAGTGATGACTCGGGAGCTATTTTTCATATTGCTGAACTATCCCAGAAACACTTGGAGCATTGTTACCATGTTTTTCTCACAATTAGGATGTGTTGATTATTCTTAAGAATTTTATGCTACACGCATACCACGTTGAGGTTTTAATGTTTTGTTAAGTTAGGAGGAAATATTGTACGTTCTTCAATCCCGCGTTACTTAGCTTGTGAGGTATGGTATGCATTTATGGAGATGATTATATCGGTTACTAAGAAAGAAAATGTTTGGATTTTGTCTAGAAATTTGGGACATATTATAGCTTTACGTTTGGAGATTTATTCGGGTGTAGGCATAACGTCAGTCAGTGTTTCAAGATATTTGATTAAATTTATGTGAATCCACGATTACAAGTCAAGTGATAAATTTGAACTATGAAGAGTCATGGATTAAAATCATCATTTGGGGTTGGATTAAAACAATAGGTGGAAGCGTATGGGTTATAATCACGTGGATTGAATAGAAAGTCTTTAATTTCCGATATGAGAAATAATTGTTCATCGAAACCTGATTTTGTTAGTTCTAAATCGAATCGGGTTGTTGGATTTATACTTGTTCATGTTGGGGGTAGTTCTTGTATTTTCAGAAAAGTTAAGGGTGACTTGGGTAGCATAATAAAACTGTTTTTGGAGGGTGATTATAAGTCATTTATGAGAACTTGGGGGATATGGTTGTTAATTATACAAAAGATGTTTTTGTTATTAAAATTATACGTGTATTATGCAATATTATTATTTTCTTGAAAAATAAGCAAGATAAATTATATAGTTGATTTAATCGTATAAATTTAGTGTGATTAAATAAATATTACTTATAAATTAGTGTTTTGAGTAAATACGTTATTTGTTTAATAGCGAAAATAATAATAATAATAATAATAATAATAATAATAATAATAATAATAATAATAATAATAATAATAATAATAATAATAATAATAATAATAATGATAATAATAATAATAATAATAATAATAATAATAATAACTTTTAAGTAAACTCCTCTATTTATAAACAGTTAAAGCTTGACTATTATCTCTAGATATTATAAATTATTTCTCCAAATTGATGTCATAAATTATGTGTGACTAAACACTTGTTTTATTTGAATAAAACCTATCATGAGTAACCTTGCTCCAAATATGGTCTTAAGACATATTTATAAACTTCAAGAGTAGACAGTTAGTAACAAATTTGCACAAATGACCAGCCATAAAGTTAAAAATCTCTATTAGCTCGAATGTTTGACTTTTCATAAGATGTTTACATATGAGTTGACAATATGTGATATGAGATGTATGAACTGTATATGATTGTGTGCTAGTGTGAACATTTGATGAAAGGCAAAGATATGATGAGAAGTATGTGGACATATTATTGAGATTATGATATTATGATAGCCAGACAATCTTACTCAGAGAAATTGACTTAAGAATCTGGCATGACAATGTAGGGTTTTGATTCATGGATCGCGCAAACGGAAGCATAATCAAATAAACAACCATGCAAAACCCTCCAAGGATCACAAGTCTAGATGCATAACGATAGTGAAGGTAAGAAATCATAAACACACCTTTGGGTTCTCCTTGATGACTTCAAACGCGAATAGTGTCACGTTCTCTATAGTTGATCCACGCCTAGAGTTGATCCTAGATCTCCAATCGCCTTGGTGCTAGCCCGGAATGAAAGGAGGGTGAAGGAATCACGCAAAACGAGGCACAAAAAGGGGTTTCGGCCCCTTTGTGGCGTCGGGGACGAGTGGGCGGCGGCAAGGGGGCGGCGTCCCTCTTGTTGCTTGCTCTCTCTCTCCTTTGTTCTCTCCTACTCTTGTTATGTTCTCTTTAGAGCATAAGTTGTCTAGGGAAGGAAGGAGGAGGGTCCTTTATATAGTCCAACAACTCCTTGTTAACTACCTAAAGGACTTATTCTAGTCCTACTAGAATTCAATTTAGTCCATTCCTTGCAAATTAGTCCCTACTAAGTTTGCAAGGGTTTGCAAAGTGATCCTTCTAATTAATTAATCCTATTAATTAATTCCTAAATCTAGTACAACTCTATATAGCGTGTGACCCCATAGGTTCTATCTAGTTGGTAGCAACTCTTTGCTAATATGGAGCGGTTTCTAGCAAAACATCCATTCTAGCCAACTAATAGAATAGTCATCTAGACAACCTTGTACAAGTAATTGTCTCATCCCTTTGCCTCCATATCCGGATTGGACACGAGACATACAAGTCACACTCGTATATCCAATCCCTAGTTTCTCGATCCATGGAATAGCCTTATTCGTGCAAATAACATCAATATCTCATATATTGATTTATTTGAGTCTGGCCAGACATTCTATAAGCACTATCCTCGAGTGGCCTAGGATATTTACTCCCGTTATGTGGGAGGGGCAAATCCTCTCTACGTCCACTACGATCTCTAAGCTTGCTTCTCATTGTATCCAGTACACGCCTTTATAACTACCCATTTACGGTGTAGCGTTTAACGCTACCAAGATCACAATGATCCACAACTAGAATATCTAGTGACTTCAAGTCTAAGGATGACAATACCATTGTACCCGAGAAGCACTTGTGACTTAACATAACGTGTATGTAGCCTTCTCGGTGATGGGTCAATCCAGTGCAACATTCCGTAATGCACACCTATGTGTTGGATCATGATATCTCCATATCAATCCAACCCCATACTAGTCTATAGATGATTGTCCCATTTAATCATTATACTCGACTAGGGATATTTAAGATAAACAACACGATTGTAAATCTAAGGACTTCATTATATTAAATATCCAATAAATAATAAATGAATTTTCTAGCCAATTACAAATTCATACTAAACTAGATTGCCTCTAGGGCATCTATTCCAACAGTCTCCCACTTGCACTAGAGCCAATCTGGCGCATCTCGTATGCCCATACTCCTAGTGTGCCCTTCATGCTTCCACTGCGTGAGAGGCTTTGTAAGCGGGTCTGACAGATTATCATCTGTAGGAATCTTGCATATCCGAACGTCTCCTCTATCGATAATATCTCGAATCAGATGAAACTTCCTGAGCACGTGCTTGGACTTCTGGTGCGATCTGGGTTCCTTTGATTGCGCGATCGCCCCAGTGTTGTCGCAGAACAACTCCACTGGATCCGCAATGCTAGGGACCACACCAAGTTCAGAAACAAACTTTCTGATCCAAACAGCCTCCTTTGCTGCGCCATTTGCAGCAATGTACTCAGCCTCTGTTGTAGAATCAGCTACCGTCTCTTGCTTGGAACTCTTCCAGCTCACCGCTGCTCCATTCAGGCAAAACACATATCCTGACTGTGATCTAAAGTCATCTCTATCGGTTTGGAAGCTTGCATCAGTGTAACCCCTTACACGCAACTCTTCCTCACCGCCAAACATCAAGAAAGCATCCTTAGTTCTTCTTAAGTACTTTAGGATGTTCTTGACAGCAATCCAGTGACTCTCACCTGGATTGGATTGGTATCTGCTTGTCATACTCAAGGCATATGACACATCTGGTCTAGTACATAACATGGCGTACATGATAGATCCTATGGCCGAAGCATAGGGAATCCTACTCATGCGTTCCTTCTCAATCTCATTGGAAGGACATCCACTCTTCGAAAGAGTGATTCCATGTGACATGGGCAAGAATCCCTTCTTGGAATCTTGCATGTTGAACCGTTTCAACACCTTGTCAATATATGTACTTTGACTTAGGCCTAACAACCTCTTAGATCTATCTCTATAGATCTTTATACCGAGTATATAGGCTGCTTCCCCTAAGTCCTTCATTGAGAAACACTTTCCTAGCCAATCTTTCACAGATTGCAGCATGGGAATGTCGTTTCCAATGAGTAGTATGTCATCCACATACAAGACCAGAAAAGCTACAGAGCTCCCACTAACCTTCTTGTAAACACAAGACTCATCTTCGTTTCTGATGAAGCCAAACTCTTTGACCACTTCATCAAAACGTCGATTCCAACTCCTAGAAGCTTGCTTCAATCCATAAATGGATCGTTGCAGCTTACAGACTTTGTTGGCTTGCTTTGGATCCTCAAAACCCTCCGGCTGTATCATATACACGTCCTCGAGGAGATTCCCATAAAGGAATGCTGTTTTGACATCCATCTGCCAAATCTCATAGTCGTAGTATGCTGCAATCGCAAGTAGGATTCGGATGGATTTGGTCATAGCGACTGGTGAAAAGGTTTCATCATAGTCAATACCATGAATCTGTCTGAATCCTTTAGCCACCAATCGGCCCTTATAGGTAATTACATTACCATCCATGTCGATCTTCTTCTTGAAGACCCACTTGCACCCTATGGGCCGCGCCCCATCAGGTGGTTCCACCAAAGTCCATACTTTGTTGGTATACATGGATTCCATCTCGGATCTCATGGCCTCAAGCCAGTTCTGCGAGTCAGGGCCATTCATGGTCTCCTCATAGGTAGTAGGCTCATCATCTATGAGCATCGTGTCACCGGAATCAGTTACGAGAAGTCCGTACCTCTCGGGTTCCTGGCGCACTCTACTAGATCTACGAAGCTCTTGTGTTACCTGAACAGGTGGATCCACAACTGCTTGTGATTCCTGTTCATGTTCCATAATCGGTTCAGTAATTTCTGGTTCTTGAACTTCTTCAAGCTCTACATTCCTCCCACTTGCTTCTTTAGAGACAAACTCTCTTTCTAGAAAAACGCCGGTTCGAGCAACAAACACTTTGTTCTCGGTTGGATTGTAGAAGTAGTATCCCTTAGTTTCCTTAGGGTACCCCACAAATTTACACTTATCCGATTTAGGCCCTAGCTTGTCTGATTGTAAACGTTTTACATAGACATCGCAGCCCCAAATCCTCATGAACGACAGTGTGGGACGCCTCCCACTCCACATCTCATATGGTGTCTTCATGACTGATTTAGATGGAACACGGTTAATGGTGAAGGCTGCACTTAATAGAGCGTAGCCCCAAAACGATAATGGAAGATCGGTTTGACACATCATAGACCGAACCATATCCAATAGGGTTCGATTCCTCCTCTCGGACACGCCATTCCATTGTGGCGTTCCGGGTGGAGTGAGTTGGGACACGATCCCACACTCTCTAAGATAGTCGTCAAACTCTTGGCTCAAGTATTCTCCTCCACGATCCGATCGTAGAGCCTTGATACTTTTGCCAAGTTTCTTCTCTACTTCATTCTTGAATTCCTTGAACACTTCAAAGGATTCGGATTTTGCCCTCATAAGGTACACAAATCCATATCTACTGTAATCATCAGTAAACGTAATGAAGTAGACATAACCACCCCTGGCAGGCGTGGCAAATGGCCCACACACATCGGTATGTATGAGTGCCAATTGCTCACTAGTCCTCTCACCTTTCTTATTGAAAGGGGACTTTGTCATTTTTCCCAATAAACAAGCCTCACATGTCTCATATGATTCAAAATCAAATGAGTCTAGTAATCCATCCTTATGGAGTCTAGATACACGTTTCTCATTTATGTGGCCTAAACGACAATGCCATAAATAAGCGGGATTTAAATCATTTATTTTAATCCGCTTGGTATTAATGTTGTAGACAGGATTACTTAGATCAAGGACATAAAGTCCATTAAATAATTGCGCACTAAAATAGTGAATATTATTCAAATAAAAGGAACAACAATTGTTCTTTATTGAAATAATAAAACCTTCCTTGTCCAAACAAGAAATAGAAATAATGTTTCTGCTCATAGCAGGCACAAAATAGCAATTATTTAATTCTAAAACTAATCCTGAAGGCAGAGATAGCTCGCACACGCCTATGGCCAACGCAGCAACCTTTGCTCCATTCCCAACGCGCATATCTACCTCCTCTTTAGCCAATCTTTTACTTCTCTTTAGATCCTGCATATTTCGACAAATATGAGATCCACATCCAGTATCTAATACCCATGGTGTAGAGACAGTTAAATTGACATCTACAACAAAAATACCTGGTGGTGGTGGAATCACTATTCCAAGCCTCTTGTCCTCCAGATATTTTGGGCAGTTCCTCCTCCAGTGTCCAGGTTGACTACAGTAGTGACATTCACCCTTAGTCACGACCTTGGCAATGCCACCAACAGGCTTAAGGGCTTGTTCCTTGGACTTAGCAACTGACTTGCCTTTGCCCTTGGAGGAAGAGGCAAACCTTTTACCCTTTCCTTTATGCACCATCATTATGGCCTTGCCCTTACCCTTGTTGATGCTCTGTTCAGCCGTCCTCAACATGTTGAGCAGATCTGGCAGTGGTTTAACGATCTCGTTCATGTTATAGTTCATAATGAACTGTCCATAACTCTCGGGCAACGATTGCAACACAAGATCGGTTGCCAACTCTTGGCCGACCGGGAACCCAAGCCGGGCGAGATTCTCCAAGTACCCGATCATTCGGAGTACATGGGGTCCCACCGGGTTCCCTTTTGCCAGATGACATTTGAACAGTGCCTTTGAGACCTCATACCTCTCTACCCTCGCCTGCTCTTGGAAGAGCTGCTTTAGATGTTCGATCATATCGACAGCATTCATGTTCTCATGTTGCTTCTGAAGCTCAGAGGTCATGGTGCAAAGCATTAGGCAGGCCGCATCATTAGCGTCATCAACACGCTTTTGATACGCCTTTAAGGCAGCAGGTGTCTGATTCTCTGGACCTTCTGGAACTTGCTCCTCTATTGCGTACAGCTTCTTCTCTTGCTTGAGAACAATTCTCAAGTTTCTGTACCAATCAAGGAAGTTGGTTCCAGAGAGCTTGTCCTTCTCAAGGACAGATCGTAGGGAATGTTGTGAACTCGATGAGTTGTTTGCCATTTGGAATTCTACAAAAAGGAAAATACGCAAGTTTTAGTATTTGTGAATTTTTGACTATATTTAATAATGGCTAGTTTATTAAATATAGCTCCCACTATTTTTCTACGGATTAATAACCCTCAAGATATTAATGCGGAAAATATCCTTATATTTTCTAGTGGGCCAAGATCCATCTTTTTCATCTCCTTATGAGCTTGCTTTGGCAAGTCACCCATAATTCGATTACTTCTTAGGTAGGAACGATTCCAATTGCATCCCATATGCAACTCTTGGTTCAATCGGGCAAATAACTCCTTATTTATCCATCCTCATGGATAATCCCAATTGATTGCCTCTAGGTTTCTTAATCAAATTAATAGCCTAGTTGTGTTCAACCTCTTATCTAAACAATTGCACATTGTTACGTGCCATCGCATTCCATCATTATGAACCAAGTCGCCATGCTTTGGCACGCACGAACTTGATAAATAATGATGATAATGAGTGTTTAAATAACGAGAAGGCAAGAACACAATATTTTAAATTTTGAGGGATTTTTCAATTTTAATTATTTTGTTGATCAATATCAACTAATCTATCTATTTGAGTTTGGGCACAACTCCAAATAATAGATCCGGGTTGTCTAATTATCTTATTATCCTAATTGCATGCATCATCCATACATCAACCACACAAATAATAAGACAATAAATAAACAACCACAAAACAGAAATTAAACGTGATGTGGATATGGCCTTTTCTAGACTAAGATAATTCCAAGCCAATGGAATTATCTATGAACCCTAAACAAACACATCTCCATGCGTCTTGATCTTTTGGTCCATCCTTCATAGTCATGTGGTGTGCTCCATGCTCCATGCTCCATCTTTTGTGGCTCCTTTGGCTTTGGGCTTCTTTTCTCCAATCTTGGCTAACAATCTACTTTATCTAGCACTAGCTAATATCTATACTAAATAAAATAAATCTCACAAGTTGAGAAAAAAAATGGCACGCAGGCCATAAAACCCTAATTAATTATTACAATTAATTGATCAGCTCGCAGGCCGTAAAACCAAACCACAAAATTAAACATCCACATCAAACCACATCCTAAGGCCATATCCAATCACCATGCGATTTGCACATAAACAATTAAAATCCAATTTTAACGCGCTTGGTCAATTTTAATTGATTTTAGGATTTCTAGGGTCAATACGGTCCATGGGCCCAACAATCCAATTGCCCGGGCCCAAATAAGTGAACCATAAAGCCCTAGGGCCGGCCCGGCCCAAAACCCGCAAGCTAGGCCCGCGGGTTAGGGCCGCCCGGCCCCATAGGGCGCCAAGCTTGGGCGGCAAGCAAGGGGGCGGTCCCCTAGGGGGCCGAACCTCCTTGTGGAGGTTGTTTCCAAAACAACCTCCTTGCTTGGAGTCCAAGTTTGGTTGTTTCCTTGTTGTGGGAGAACTCCTTCTTCCCCAAGGATGCCCAAACCCTAGATCTAAGATCCTAAAATTTCTCAAACTCACCAATTCATGCATCCAATGCAATAATTGGGTCTTGTTATGATTAATTCTTTGACAAATTGCATCCAATGCTTGATTTGTCTTGTTTTACGCGATAAACAACAAATTAAGGTGTAAAACAACAAGAATGTAACACATAAACTACGTTTATGCTCTATGACCTGTGGCTCTGATACCACTGTAGGGTTTTGATTCATGGATCGCGCAAACGGAAGCATAATCAAATAAACAACCATGCAAAACCCTCCAAGGATCACAAGTCTAGATGCATAACGATAGTGAAGGTAAGAAATCATAAACACACCTTTGGGTTCTCCTTGATGACTTCAAACGCGAATAGTGTCACGTTCTCTATAGTTGATCCACGCCTAGAGTTGATCCTAGATCTCCAATCGCCTTGGTGCTAGCCCGGAATGAAAGGAGGGTGAAGGAATCACGCAAAACGAGGCACAAAAAGGGGTTTCGGCCCCTTTGTGGCGTCGGGGACGAGTGGGCGGCGGCAAGGGGGCGGCGTCCCTCTTGTTGCTTGCTCTCTCTCTCCTTTGTTCTCTCCTACTCTTGTTATGTTCTCTTTAGAGCATAAGTTGTCTAGGGAAGGAAGGAGGAGGGTCCTTTATATAGTCCAACAACTCCTTGTTAACTACCTAAAGGACTTATTCTAGTCCTACTAGAATTCAATTTAGTCCCTTCCTTGCAAATTAGTCCCTACTAAGTTTGCAAGGGTTTGCAAAGTGATCCTTCTAATTAATTAATCCTATTAATTAATTCCTAAATCTAGTACAACTCTATATAGCGTGTGACCCCATAGGTTCTATCTAGTTGGTAGCAACTCTTTGCTAATATGGAGCGGTTTCTAGCAAAACATCCATTCTACACTACTAGAATTGTGCACTGAAACGACAGTTTGGCAAACGGCGGAAATAGAAACCGCCGTTTCTTATAGTAATAAACGGCGGTTATATGTACACGCGTCACTTTAAAAAAAATACGGCGCATAGACAGGCTTCCGCCATTTATTAATCGGCGGTTTTACATTATCAGCCGTTTCTTATTTTATTTTTTCTTTTTTTTTTTAATATTTTTCCGCGGTTATCTAGAAACTGCCTTTAATTATGTTAATTAATAATTTTTATTTTGATTAGTATTCCTGTACATGATCCAAGGTGGACTCCTCATGAATAAAAAAAAGGCGTGACTCCTCTCATTCCTCCCCAATTCGTCACGACCGCGTGAGAAGCCCTAAACCCTCTGTGAAGATTTCACTATCAATCTGGAGCGGGAAAACAAAATTGGGCGCGATTTCGAAATGTGAAGATTTCAATATCAATCCTGTGGGAAATTCTTCCCACACTATCAATCGTGCGCTGGTATGTTCCCTCATCCTTTCGTCTTCTTCTTCTTCTTCTCCTTCTTCTTCGTTCTTCGGCTTCGTCTTCTCTTCTTCTTCGGCTTTGTTTTTGTGAATGGGTAAATAGGAAGTTGTTCGTTCTGCATATTCTTACTGTTGATTAGGGCTCCCTTGATTTCAAATCAGGTCACGGTTGCTTAGGGCTTCCTTGATTTCATAAGAGGACGGTTGATAGGAGTGATAATTGAGGTATGTTTTTCCCTCAGTTATGGTGGGTTTTGCCTTGATTAGCTGATTTGTGCCTCAATTATGTTTTGTTTTGCTAGGAAGGTCCATCTCTCTCTCTCTATCTGAAGCTTACTTCATTGCCTGTGGTTGTTTATCTGGAATTGAGAATGTTTTGTTTTTGTTGTTTTCTGCTAATTTTGTGTTAGTAGATTAGTTTCATTTTAGGACGGGATCGAAATTCTTGTTACTTACCAAAGAATCACTGTTTGGAATCTGATAATCACAGTTTAATTCAAGAATTTTGTGTACTGGTCCAATATGGACACAGATTTGACATTGTGGAAGAGATTATTAAAAAACAAAACTCAATACTATACACAGTAAGAAGACTCCGGGGAAAATCGGAGGAGCCTTGGTCGCACTTATAACCATGGAACCTGGATACAATTTCAGTGCTGTTTTGGGAGGTACTGGAAATCGCTTGGTTGAGTATTAAGATTTGATTACCATTAAGGTGGGATAACAGCTTTTATGGAACTTGGTTCCATATTTTCATGGTTGTTTTTGCTTGTTTCTTCTCTATCCTTGTTTTAGCAAGCAAATTGAGAAGCTTTTTTCAATGATTGTCTAATTTGAATGAAGAAATTATCTTTTTTGGCATTCTTCTGTTCCTATAAGAGGATTAAATTTATTCAAATTTTGACTAATTCGTCATCTTTGAAACCTTTGTCAACTGTGGAGGTTAAAAGTGGTGCTCTTATTTACTTTTCCATCAAATGATGCCTTAAAGCCATTTTGAAGCACTATTACCAAAGAGTTTGAAATAGGATTAGTTATTACATACTGACACAGAACCAGCCAGAAGATCATCCTGAAGAGAAGCGTCTCTCACAAATTAAGCTGCTTTTGCAGATAACTATGATATCTTTATTCATTGCCAGTATTTGGCCATTTTTGTTCAATTTAGTAGTTCTTTCATTTTATTTTTACTTAGCTTGAAAACACGTATATGTGGTGTTTTGAAATCTATTATGATTTTTTACTACTATAACTGAAATGAAGACAGCGTGTTTAGTTTACCTGAGGGAACTGTACTAGACTGCATATATGAGAATGATAACAAGTCAAATACCAACAACATGGTGAACATTCTTCGTATATATCCCCGAAATCTTAAGGCTAAAACTACCACTATAGTCTTGATTTAATCTCTTATCAAATCCCTATACCAATAGCCATTTTTATTGTATACTTAGTAGAGTTAAGGTTATAGTTTAGTGCTATCTAATATTTGTGGGGTGTTTTTTCTTCTGTTGTATGGATTGCGTTTTTTTCTTTTATTATCTTGATGTTGTAAAGTAACTATCACATGAACCAGTAGATTTATGAGATGTCAGACTTGTTGTTCACTTACTTCTGCTCTCTCATTCTCGAAGGTCGATAGGGGAAGTAGTTGGGTACAAGGACTCTGTCAATTGGGGAATACTTGCAGGTACTTGTTTCATTTACTGTTCCAGTATTACTAAAAGTTGAAAAATTCTAATAATTTCAGTTATGTTTATGCTTCCCTAGGGATTTTTTAATCAAATTTCAGAACTTGATTGGTTACTAGATGTCGTATTGAAAGATTTATATGTTTGTGCATCTCCTTTGACTGTAATACTTCTTTGTACTCCAACCAGATTTTGGGATTTAGCTATCAAGTTACTATAGGTTGTAATAATTATAGGTATTTGTATGATTTTAGATTGGTTCCCCAGATTTTAAACCAAATATGGGTATCATATGGCCTGATGTTTTAATGGAACCTATCATGAGGTTAGGAATCTAGAAAGAAACTAGTCAAACACACTACGAATCTGTGAAGACAGAGAACACACAGTTACAACAATTATGGGTATGATATGGCCTGTCATTATTTTTTCCTCTTTTGTTCCCTCCCCTATTGGATGAATCATGATATATATGTATATTTTTGTAATATTATATATATATGTATTTTTTTGCATGTCAATGCAGGGATGGACAAGAGCTGGATAGAACTGAAAAAAAGGTTCTCTCTTCCGTATGTGAGAGGATGTGAAGAGTTTCTGAATTTTGCATTCGCTCGCAATAAGGGTGGGGAATACATTTATTGTCCGTGCAAGAACTGCCTAAACCGCTATTATCGGAATAGATGTACAGTGCGTGAGCATATATTGGTCGACGGATTTAGTAAAGATTATAAGTTATGGACAAATCATGGGGAGGGCATAGGTGGCGTTGAATATGCTAACGTTGATGTTGAAGAGGGTAATGTCGTTGAGGATGAAATGAATGATATGGTAAATGATGCATTTGGTTGGCCACAAAGCAACGTCGATGCATTCTCTAGTCCAAGCCCTGATGCTAACTATGAAAAGTATGTTCAACTGCTGAAAGATGCTGAGCGTGAGTTATATCCAGGCTGTAAGAATTTTACGAGGCTGTCATTTATAGTTCGTCTTCTACAGCTCAAAGTGATACATGGATGGAGCAATACTTCGTTTGACAAGTTGATGACTTTGTTGAAAGAAGCTTTCCCAGAAGGAGAAACTTTACCGGCATCGTACTACGACGCCAAAAAGTTTAGAGACTCGTTGGGGTTTAACTACATTAAGTATGATGCTTGTCCAAATGACTGTATGCTGTATTGGAAGGATAAGAAAGATGCCGAACAATGTGATTTTTGCAAAGGATCAAAAGGATCTAAATACAACCACATGCAAAGTTAGTAGGACTAGTTTTCAAGGTGGACTAATCCATGTATGGACATGATTAGTAAGGGGGAAATTATGTAGTTAATAAAGAGTTATTAACTATATAAAGACATCCTAGCTTGTTATTTCTCAACACAAGTCATTATTGAGAGAACATAAATAAGCAAGGATAGAGAGAGAGAGAGAGAGAGAGAGAGAGAGAGAGAGAGATTTGAGGCCGAAGCCCCAACCAGTCCATCCGCCCTTGCCGTCGGCCACCCCTTGTGGCCCACGGCTTGCTCCATTTTGCGTGATCTCCTGCCTCCTTCTTCCGTTGCTATCACACCGCGGTGGGAAGGAATCCAACAAAAGTTCCAAGGTGTGGATACTCGTAGAGACGAAGATATTATTCTTCGTGTGATCTCTCAAACTAAGGTACACATCTCTTCTACCCTTATCATGTTGATCCTTGGAGGGATTTGAGCAGGATTAATTGTTGTTATTCCGCTACGTTTGCTGGATAAAAACCCTACAGTGGTATCAGAGCCACATGTCGTAGTGCATAACATGATCTTATGTGTTACTATTTTAGTTTTTACACAGTACATGTTATTTTAAGCGAAAACTGAAATAAATTAGCATATTAGATTAAAAATTGAATATGATTCAACCAAGCAAGAATAAATTTTACATGGGATGTAGTAATTAGTGAGTTTGGATCACATAGGATGTGATGAATTTTGGATTTAGGAACTAGGGTTTGGGCACAACTTTGAAAAAGGAATTTTTCAAACTTGGAAACAAGTAAGCTTGGGCAACAAGGCAAGGGATTGTTTTGGAAACAATTCCATAAAGGGTTCGAACCCTTATGGGACCGCCCCCTTGCCTTCCCGCCCAAGCTAGGGCACGACCAAGGGCCTGGGTCAGCCTAGCGTGCGGCCTGGCCGCGCGTGGGGCTTGGCCCTTGGGTGGTTCGACCATGGTGATGGTGGACCCCTTGGACTGTTTTGACCCTAGTTGCCTAATTTCAATTAATATTGAACAAGCGTGTTAAAAATTGGTTTTAACTGTATTATGTGCTTTGTTGCATGGTGGATGGATATGGCCTAGGTTGTGGTTGTTTGCTTTGTGGTTTGGTTTACGGCCTACAAGCTGATCAAATTAATGTAATAGTTAATTAGGTTTTACGACCTGCGAGCTGATCATCTATCAACATGTGATGTTTTGTTTATTTATTTAATTTAAATGCTCACTAGAGTTAGATAATTAGATGATAGCCAAGAGCATGGAGAAAAAGATCAAAGAACCAAGGAACCACAAAGATGATGGAGGAACTTGCACACCTAGGGCGCGCGACTATGGTGGAGGCACGTGAAGATGAGCTTGTCATTTCAGGACATATAGATATTCTCATTGGCTTGACAATATCTTAGTCTTAGGGGCCATATCCATGACACATTAATTTTATTTTGTGGTTGTTTGTTATATTATGTATTGTTATTTATTTTGTGTGTGGATGATACAAGCACAACGTAACAAGATAATAATAAACAAGTTTGATATTTTATTTTGGATTGCCCAATCCAAAACAGTAGATCAAGTTGATGAGATCAACCAAACAATTAGATAATGACGATAAATCTCTCAATGAAAATATTGTGTTTTGCCTTCTCTTACCTAAACACCCTTCATGATCAAGGTCCATTAAATCCGGGCTTGCCAAAGCAAGGCGACTTTAATTCACCTTGGTGTGTTGCGGCGACACAAGCAAGTAATGTGTGGTTGTTGAAGTAAGAGGTTGGACGCAACTAGGCAAAGTCAATTGGATTGATGAGCCTAGAGGCATGACAATTAGGTGTTATCTATGGATTAGATAATGAATAAAGGGTTATTCACCTAATAGGACCAAGAGTTGCATGGGATGCAATTGGAAGGATTCCTATCTAAATAACCAATTCTTGGGTGACATGCCAAAGCAAGCTCAAGAAGAGGTGAAATATGAATCTTGAACTCACTAGAAAGTATGTATGATATTTTCCACATTAATGGTGAGGGCTATTAATCCGAGAAAAATAGTGGGAGCTATATTTGATGATCTAGCCATTGTTGAATACAGTTAAATTATTCAAAATACTAAAATTACATATTTCTCGTTTTGTAGAATTCCAATGGCAAACAATCAACATGCATCGACTTCATCCCTGCGATCTGCCCTTGAGAAGGACAAGTTGTCTGGAACAAATTTTCTTGATTGGTACAGAAACTTAAGAATCGTTAGTAATCAAGAAAAGAAACTGCACGTCTTAGACAATCCTGTTCCAGCACAACCCCATGATGACACTATTATAACTGCCGTGAGAGCACATCAGAAACATGTGGATGATTCTAATGATGTGACTTTTCTCATGCTTTTCACGATGACCTCTGAGCTTAAGAGCAACACGATAAAATGGAATCCTACGATATGATCGAACACGTGAAATAGTTGTTTCAAGAACATGTAAGGCATGAGTGATACGAGGTGTCCAAAGCACTGTTCAAGAGCAATCTTGCAGAAGGGAACCTAGTCGGGCCTCATGTACTCCGTATGATCGGATACATAGAGAATCTCGAGAGGTTAGGCTTCCCATTCGGCCAAGAGTTGACAACAGATCTCATCTTAAAATCGTTTCCTGATAGTTATAACCAGTTTATCATGAACTATAACATGAATGAGATCAAAAAAGCTCTACTTGTTGAACATGCTAAGGACAGCTGAACAGAGCATCAATAAAGGCAAAGGCAAGGCCATACTGATGGTCAATAAGAAGAAAGGCAAGGGAGTTTCCTCTACTTTCAAAGGAAACAGCAAGAAATTTGCCAAGTCGAAGGGAGCTTAAAGCCTACTGGAGGCGTGGCTAAGTGTGATTGTCACTACTGTAGCCAGCTGGGTCACTGGAGGAGGAATTTCCTCAAGTATCTGGAGGATAATAGGCTTGGAATAGTGATTCCACCACCATCAGGTATTTTTTGTTATAGATTTCAATCTTTCTATTTCTTCATCTTGGATATTGGATACTGGATGTGGATCTCACATTTGTCGGAATGTGCAGGATTTGAAAAGAAGTAGAAGATTGGCTAAAGGGGAGATAGATTTGCGCGTTGGGAATGGAGAAAGATTTGATGCATTGGCGGTGGGCGTTTATGAGCTATCTTTGCCTTCTGGACTTGTTTTAGAATTAGAAAATTGCTATTATGTGCCCTCTGAGCACAAACATTATTTCTATTTCTTGTTTGGACTAGAAAGCTTTTTCTATTTCAATAAAGGACAAGTGTTGCTCCATTTATTTTGATAGTATGCACTATTGTAGTGCGCTTTTGTCTAATGAATTATATATCCTTGATCTAAATAATTCCTTCTATAACATAAATACCAAGAGGATTAAAACTAGTGATTTAAATCATACTTATCTATGGCACTGTCATTTAGGCCATATAAATGAGAAAAGCATATCTAGAATCCATAAGGATGGATTCCTAGACTCAATTGATTTTGAATCATATGAGTCATGTGAATCTTGTTTATTGGAAAAAAAAAAAGACAAAGTCCCCTTTCAAGTAGAAAGGTGAAGGACTAGTGAGTTACTGTCACTCATACATACTGATGTATGTGGGCCATTTCCCATGCCTTTCAGTGGTGGTTACACCTACTTCATTACATTTACTGATTACTTCAATAGATATGAATTTGTGTACCTTATGAAGGCCGAACCGAGTCCTTTGAATTATTCAAAGAATTCAAGAATGAAGTATAGAAGCAACTTGGCAAAAGTATTAAGGCTCTACGATCGGATCGTGGAGGAGAGTACTTGAGTCAAGAGTTTGATGAGTATCTTAGAGAGTGTGGGACAGTGTCCCAACTCACTCCACCCGGAACGCCACAATGGAATGGCGTGTCCGAGAGGAGGAATCGAACCCTATTGAATATGGTTCGATCTATGATGTGTCAAACAGATCTTCCGAAATCGTTTTGGGGACATGCTCTATTGACTGCAACTCTCACCATCAATCGTGTTCCATCCAAATCCGTCATGAAGGCACCATATGAGATATGGATTGGGAATCGTCCCATAGTGTCATTTATGAAGATTTGGGGTTGTGATGTCTATGTAAAGCGTTTACCAACAGACCAACTCGGACCCAAAGAGGATAAATGTAAATTTGTTGGATATCCTAAGGATATTATTTCTACAATCCAACCGAGAACAAAGTATTTGTAGCTCGGAACGACGTATTTCTAGAAAGAGAGTTTGTCTCTATAGAATCAAGTAGGAGGATTGTAGAGCTTGAAGAAATTCAAGAAACACAACACACTGATCCGTTGATGTAGCATGGGCAGGAACCACAAACTATTGTGGAAGAACCTGTTCAGGTAACACAGGAACTCTGTAGGTCGAGTAGGGTGCTTCATGAGCCGGAGAGATATGGACTTCTCGTGACTGAGCCCGATGTCGTACCACTCATGGATGATGAGCCTACTACCTACGGGGAGGCCATAAAAAGCCAGAATCTAAGAAGTGGCTTGAAGCCATGAGATCCGAAATGGAATCCATGTACACCAACAAGTATGGAATTTGGTGGAACCACCTGAAGGGGCTCGGCCCATAGGGTGTAAGTGGGTCTTTAAGAAGAAGACTGACATGGATGGAAAGGTAGTTTCTTAAAAGGGGCTATTGGTGGCAAAAGAGTATAGACAGATTCATGGCATTGACTTGATGAAACCTTTTCACCAGTCGCTGTGACCAAATCCATTCGAATCCTACTTGCTATTGCAGCTTACTATGACTATGGGATTTGGCAGATGGATGTCAAAACTTCGTTTCTGTATGGAAACCTCCTTGAGGATGTGTACAAGACACAACCGGAGGGTTTTGAGGATCAAGCGCATGCCAATAAAGTATGTAAGATAAAAAAATCCATTTATGGATTGAAGCAAGATTCTAGGAGTTGGAATCGACGTTTTGATGAAGTGGTCAAATAGTTTGGCTTCATTAAGAACGAAGATGAGCCCTGTGTTTTCAATAAGGTTAGTGGGAGCTCTGTTGTGTTTCTCGTCTTGTATGTGGATGACGTACTACTCATTAGAAACGACATTCCTACCTTACAATCTGTTAAGAATTGGTTAGGGATGTGCTTCGCAATGAAGGACTTAGGGGATGCAACTTACATACTTGGTATCAAGATCTATAGAGATAGAACTAGAAAGCTGCTCGGCCTAAACTAAAGTACATATATAGAAAAGGTGTTGAAATGGTTCAATATGCAAGATTCCAAGAAGGGATCCTTGCCCATGTCGCATGGAGTCACCCTCTCAAAGGCTGACTGTCCTTCCAATAAGATCGAGAAGGACCGCATGAGTAGGATTCCCTATGCATCGGTCATATGGTCCATCATGTACGCCATGTTGTGTACTAGACTAGATGTGTCATACGCGTTGAGTATGGAAAGTAAATATTAGTCTAATACGGGTGAGAGTCACTAGATTGCTGTCAAGAACATCCTAAGGTACTTGAGAAGAACTAAGGCTGCGTTCTTGATGTTTGGAGGTGAGGAAGAACTCAGTGTAATCGGTTACACTGATGCGAGCTTCCAAACCGACAAGGATGACTACATATCGCAGTCGTGGTATGTGTTTTGGATGAATGGAGGAGCTGTGAGCTTGAAGAGTTCCAAGCAAGAGACAGTTGCTGATTCTACAACTGAAGCTGAATACATTGCTGCTGCAGGAGCAGCAAAGGAGGCTGTTTAGATAAAGAAGTTTATCACTGAGCTTGGTGTGGTTCCTCGCATTGTGAATCCCATAGAGTTGTACTGTGATTGGGAGATCGCACAAGCCAAGGAGCCTAGATCACACCAGAAATAAAAGCATGTACTTAGGAGATTCCATCTCATTCGTGAAATGATCGATAGAGGAAATGTGAAGATATGCAAGATTCCAACGGATGACAATTTTTCGGATCCACTGACGCAGCCGATCGTTCAGCGAAAGCATGAAGGGCACACTAGATCTATAGGCATAATAGATGCACCAGATTGGCTCTATTGCAAGTGAGCGACTGTTGGAATAGGTGCCCTTGAGCCGGTTTGGTACCAACTTAAAATCTAAATAATCAGCTGAAATGTTTTGGAGAAAATAAGCTGGCTGAAAATCTAAAGTAGTTGAGAATTGTAAAGATGTTTGGGATGAGATTAAAATCTACAGAATGTGAGAGAATCTGCAAAATTGGAGATTAAATAATCTGCAGATTATTGGCCCAAAATAGATTTTAATCGGTATTGCAAAATGGTGAAGCAAACGAAATTAAATTAAATTGGCCGATTTTAATCAAAATGGAT
Source organism: Linanthus parryae (assembly GCA_023055425.1). Lineage (NCBI taxonomy): Eukaryota > Viridiplantae > Streptophyta > Magnoliopsida > Ericales > Polemoniaceae > Linanthus > Linanthus parryae. The sequence continues at coordinate 23,127,319 of JALGPY010000011.1, read as the reverse complement.
TAAAATCAGACTTACCAAACATGCACCTAGTGGCAATATATATTTAGTATGAACATATTTTGGCTAGAATGTTCATTTATTATGTATGGTGATATTTAATATAATGACGTCCTTAGATACAATGTGTTTTTTATCTTAAATATCCCTATTCCATTATATTGATTAGCAGGACGATCAACTATAGAATAGTATGTGGGTAGATTGATATGGAGATATCAAGTCTAACACATGGGTATGCATTAGGAGTAATGGCATACTGGATTGAACCAAAACGAGAAGGCCACATTATATTATGTAAAAGTCACAAGCGCTTCTCGTAGTGATAATGGTATTATAATCCTTAGACTTGTAGTCACTAGATACTCTAGTTGTGAAATATCATGCTTTGATATTATCAAACGTTGCGCCTTAACCGGGCAACTATAAAGATGGTTCTCGGGCATGATAGGAAGCAAGATGAGAGATCGTAGTGATGTAGACAGTATTTTTCGCTCCCACATAATGGGAGCAAATATCCATGGGCCACTCGAGGAATGGTTAGTATAGGATGTCTGTCCAGACTCAGATAAATCAATATAGAGATATTGATGTTATCTGGACGGATAAGCATATTCCCAGGATCAAGAAACTATGGATTGGATATACGAGTGTGATTAATATGTCTTGTGTCCAATCCGGATATGGAGACAAAGGGATAACACGATACATGATCATTGGGCATGAGGTTTTTCGGATCACTGACTATTTCTATTAATTGGGTGGCATGGATGCGTTGCTAGACACCGCCCATGTTAGTAAAGAGTTACTACCAACTAAGTAGAAACCTATGGGTTCACACAACGGGTGGATTAAATTGGATATTGGTATTAATTAGTAGGACTAGTTAATCAAAAGGATCTAAATGCAACCACATTCAATGTTAGTAGGACTAGTTTGAAAGGAGGACTAATCCATGTATGGACATGATTAGTAATGGGGAAATTATGTATTTAATAATGATTTATTAACAATATAAAGACATCCTAGCTTGTTATTTTTCAACACAAGTCATTATTGAGAGAATATAATAAAGCAAGGAGAGAGAGAGTTGAGGCTGAAGCCCCACCCGTCCGTCCGCCCCTTGCCGTCGGCGACCCCTTGTGGCTCACAGCTTGCTTCGTTTTGCGTGATCTCTTGCCTCCTTCTTCTGTTGCTAGCACATCGCGGTGGGAAGGAATCCAATCAAAGATACAAGGTGTGGATACTCGTAACGAAGACATTATTTTTCGTGTGATCTCTCAAACTAAGTTACACACCTCTTCTACCCTTATCATGTTATGATGGCTTTCCTGTGATCATTGGAGGGATTTGAGCAGGATTAAATTTTGGTTATTCCGCTGCGTTTCCTACATCAAAACCCTACAGAAAATGCTTCTACTTCTAACCCTAGGGCTAAGAAGAAGAAGAAAGTTTCACAAGCAGTAGTTCCGAAGGTTGTTCCGGAACCTCTAGGAATTGCTCGTGGGCCACATAAAGCACTTGCTCCTCATGGGACATTGGGAAAGCCTAAAGGCCAGTGCTTCCTCTGTTACCAGAGAGGTCATTAGAAGAAGCAATGTCCAGAGTTCTTGACTCGTCCAATCCAGAACAACTCAACTATATCTCTTTCACTAATAGTTGAATCATGTTTAGCGGTTCGATCTACTAGAACTTGGTGTGTAGATTCGGGAGCCACTCACCATGTCTGCAATTCATTGCAGGGGTTCCAGAAAACCAAACAACTTAGTGATGGCGAGATTTATCTACACTTGGGAAACATGAATAAAGTAGTTGCAGTTGCAATAGGAATTTGTTTCTTACATTTTTGGAATGATAGGATTTTAGTTTTGAAAGATTGTATATATGTACCGTCCATTAGAAGGAATTTGATTTCAGTTTCTAAGTTGGATAAGAATGAATATTCAGTTTATTTTAATGACTCTGTGGTTATTAAGAAAAATGAACGTTTTATTTGTTATGGTACATTGGTGGATGGTTTTCACATTATAAATTCCGAGACTCCTATAGGGCAGCTATATGAACTGAATAACTCGGATATCTCACCTAAAAAGAGAAAGGAACTTTGAGAGATAAACAAACATAGCTTTGAAATTTACGACTTGGTCATATCAATATAAACAGAATACAAAGGCTGGTTCAGAATGGACCATTAGGTTCACTAAAAGTGGAGGCACTACTAGCATGTGAGTTATGTTTAGAAGGTTAGATGACCAAGAGGCGATTTTTGGAAAAGGGTAATAGGGCCAAAGAACTTTTGGAGCTTATCCATTCAGCTATTTGGGGACCAATGAATTTCCAAGCGAGGGGAGGTTTTGAGTATTTCAGTACTTTTATTGATGACTACTCAAGAAATGGATATATTTATTTGATGCGGCGTAAGTCTGAGGCCTATGAGAAATATAACTTTTTTATGGCGGAATCAGAGAAGCGTCTAGGAAAATATATCAAGTCATTTCAATCTGATCGAGGTGACAAGTATCTCATGGGACAATTCAGGGATTACATGGAGGAACAAAGGATTCAATCCAAGTTGTCCACTCCAGGTACACCACAACAGAATGGTGTGGAAGAGCGAAGAAATATGATTATTTTAGAAATGGTGAGATCCATGATGAGTTATTCATATTTACCAACTTATTTTTGGGGGCATATTTGGAGACAACTGCATATATTCTGAGCTTGGTTCCGTCTAAGTCAGTACCAACTATACACACAGAACTTTAGACTGGGCGCAAGCCTAGTATAGGGCATGTTCGGATTTGGGGTAGTCCAACACATGTGCTGAAGGGGAACGCAAGTAAGTTGGAATCAAGGATATAAGTATGTGTATTTGTAGGATACCCGAAAGGAACAAAGTGTGGTTTATTTTATAGTCCTAAAGATCATAAATTCATTGTTTGCACCAATACGAGATTCTTAGAGGAAGACTACATTATGGATCACAAGCCCAAAAGTAAAATTGTTTTAGAAGAAATGCGAGGAAATAAAGTAGTCCAAGGTCTACATATACCAACTGTACAAGAGTAAATACCACAAGAAATGATATCGACATTCAACTACCTTTGGGTGGCTAGAGAAATGTAGATACTCGTGATACACAACAAAATAGTGTTGACATTCCACCGCAAGAGGGCAGTGGGGAAATGACAATACTAGTGATCCACAAGATAGTAGTGACATTCTGCCGCAACCGAGCAGTGGGGAAAATGTTGCTGCTAGTGAACCACATATACAGCCTCGTCGTAGAGGGAGGGTTTCTCGTAAACTAGAGAAATACATGTACTTGGGAGAGTCTCTTGACAAGGTCCCTGATGAACATGATACCGAACCCAGTAACTATAATGAAGCTGTTGGAAGTACGGATGTGGATAAGTGGAAAATTCTATGATTTCTGAGATGGAGTCTATGTACTCTAATCAGGTATGGGATCTTGTAGATCCAACAGATGGGGTATAACCCATCGGGTGTAAGTGGATTTACAAGAAAAAGAGAGGGGTAGACGGGAAGGTTTAAACCTTCAAAGCAAGGCTTGTTGCGAAAGTTTTTACTCAGAAGAAGGGGTTGACTATGAGGAAACATTTTTGCCGGTAGCCATGATTAAGTCTATCAGGATTCTCTTGTCCTTTGCGGCTCATTTCTATTACAAAATTTGGAAAATCGATGTCAAGACAACTTTCCTTAATGGAAGTCTTTATGAGTGTATTTACATGATGCAACCAGAAGGATTCATAGCTAAGGCCCAGGAGCACAAGTTGTGCAAGCTTAAGAGGTCTATTTATGGACTTAAGAAGACATCTAGATAATGGAACATTCGTTTTGATCAGGCAATCAAATCTTTAGGTTTTAATCAATGTCTGGATGAGCCGTGTGTGTACAAGAAGTGTAAAGAAAACGTGGTGGTATTCTTGATACTTTACGTTGATGATATATTGCTCATTGGAAACAGTGTGGGTGTATTATCTAGTGTGCGGGTATGGTTATCAAGTCAATTTGATATGAAAGACTTGGGAAAGGCATCATACATTCTAGGGATCAAGCTTGTGCGAGATCGGAAAAATAGGATGTTGGGCTTCTCACAAGCCAATTATATTGATGTTGTTCTTACAAGGCTTAGCATGCAGGATTCCAAGAAAGGGTTGTTCCCTTTCAAACATAGAATCGGTCTATCTGAGGATCAGTGTCCTAAAACACCTGATGAGATAGAAAGCATGAAAGCAGTTCCTTATGCTTCTGAAATAGGAAGCCTCATGTATGAGATGTTATGTACTAGACCAGATACTTGCTTTGCTATTGGCATGGTTAGTAGATATTAGTCTAACCCTGGCAGAGAACATTGGACTACGGTAAAACATATATTGAAGTACCTGAAAAGGACTCTAGACTATATGTTGGTTTACCATGAAGATAGTCTTGTACCCATCGGAGACACAGACTCATATTTTCTGTCAGATAGGGATTCCAGGAAGTCTACCTCTGGATATGTTTCACCTTAGGAGGAGGAGCCATTAGTTGGAGGAGCATCAAGCAATCTTACATTGCTGATTCCACCATGGAAGCTGAATATGTGGCTGCTTCAGAAGTTGCTAAGGAAGTTGTTTGGCTTAGAAACTTTCTAATAGATTTTGGAGTGGTATCGAGTGCACAACCGGCTATGATGCTTTATTGCGATAATAGCGTCGCGGTTGCAAACTCAAGGGAACCAAGAGCTCACAAGAAAGAAAAACACATAGAGCATAAGTATCATTTGATTAGAGAATTCGTGCACATATGTGATGTGGCAGTGATGAAGATTGCATCAGCGGATAACCTGGAAGACTCATTTATGAAGTGTTTGGAAACTAAGGCTTTTGATGGTCACGTAGAGGGAATGGGTTTGAGGTGTGTTGCTGCATGGCTTTGAGTCTCAGTGGGAGATTTTTGAATTGAATACTAAAAGCCATGGTTTTTGTATTGGATTATCTGAATTTGAAATTTTGAGAATGGTTTTGGGCAATGTTTTTGCATTATTTTATTATTGTGCATACTTGTCTATTATTCCACATAGTAGAAGATCTTATGTGTAAGATCTGGTGTGTAGAGTCTATCTTACACACATAAGATCTTATCTTCGGTTCTTGTGGAATGAAAGTTAGGAGTTCACAATATAGATGGAATTTGACAAACCATCGGAACGATTGTAGCACATTGTTTTAGTAGGTCCGTCTTGGCTTCATGAAACAATATAGTTCATACTATAGTTTCAACTCAATGTGCTAGTATACTTTGTGTATATTGAACAGGACCAAGTTGAGATCATTGTCTTTGTACTGACATAACAAGACAAGCTATGTATCATGGTTCTTATGATTACTTATGCTCTTAATCCTTAGATAGTGAATGTGCACATATATTTAGCAGTTATTGCTTTGACAAGTCAAGTGAGTGAGATTCCTATGGATTCAATAACCTCGATGAGTTGGGTGATACTATTGAGTCCATGGTGTAAATTGATATATCAAAGGAATCCATGCCCCCGTTATGGGATTGATGATATCCCCTTGATGAAGCTTATAAGTTTTAATTATGTCAAACCCTGCAGATAGATTACTTGGTAACTTGGACATATCAAATAAGTTAAGTGGTAAGGATCAAGGAATTGGGAAGAGGTCGATTAAATGAGTTAGTCAATAATTACTTTAATCTATGTATATCTGTAATCTTAACATGGGGAGTTAATAAGTATTTAATAATAGGAGCTCGAAATATTATTTTTTGAGAATAGGGACATGAGTGCAATAACAGTGTTTTAGTGGTACTAACTGTTATTAACTTTATTTGGGCTAGGTTCGAGTGGAACCAGAAGTCTTAATAAATTTAGGAACTTGACTCGTATTTTCTCCTTTGGGTCCTCCCCTATCCTATATAAGTTTCCTTAGTCTTCAGAATTTTGTATGCTTTAGATACACACCGAAATCTAGGGTTTCGAGAGTGAAAGCAATCCGTCTGGAGACCAAGAAGGATTATTGAAGCAGCAAGCCCACACTTGCATCCAGGAGGAGCTTCAGAAATACAGGAGAAGATCCAGAGTGATTCAGAATGACATCAGATAGCTTGGATGCAGGTATGAACCCTAATTCCGCCTAGTAGGGTTTCTAGCGTTCACGTGAAACAAATTTTAATCGGTATAGCAGACATGCAATCAAAATGGTCCAGGGATTCGCCTCCCATCATCCACCGCCACTTAGACTATAAATAGGCATGTGATGATGCCTTTTTGTTTATACTCTTAGTTTTATCTCAATTGAATTTTGAGTTTCTCTTTGTCAAGAAGTGTTCTACGTGAACACATTGGAATGGTCTGTGATCAGACCGTGAGTCTGCGACACAAGAGCAGGATAGAAGTTTACCTCGTTACTGTGGAAACGAGAAGGAGTTCGAGTACCGCGACGTGATCGTTCGCAATGACGATGATTATTCAGAAGCTAATTTCGGGTAACTTTTTAGCAATTTGTTTTCTTGGTTTCTGCCTAGCCGCGAGGTTTAGTTTTACACGTTTAAAAGTTTTTAGATTGTTTACCCACATTCGTGTTGAGGATTTTTACACCCATTGTAATTGTTATAGTGGAAGATTTGCGGGTTTTTTTGTCCCTCTCGATTAGAGGGTTTTTCCTGCGATAAATTCTAGTGTCCTGCATCTTCCACTTTTTTCGCACTTGTTCGTGTTGGCGTAGTTTGCGCGTTGTAGTTTCGTCTGATTCAACCCCGTGACCAACAAAAGTGGTATCAGAGCCAGGTTCAACGGGGGAGTCAACATGTTCCATGATCAATTTGACAACTACAAACTACTTGATATGGAAGCCTAGGATGCAACATTTGCTTTATTGCAAGGATTTGATGGACCCAGTTCTTGCAGAAGGGGTCAAGCTAGCCGAAGTGAAAGATTATGTGTGGACCAAGATGAATATGAAGACAATTGGTCACATCCTCCAGTAGATTGACAATGCAGTGTTCCACGATGTTTTTCAAGAGACGGATGCTTACCAGATGTGAATAAAGTTGGAAGGCATGTATGATAGGAAGACTGCCAGGAACAAAGCGTTGCTTATGAGATTCTATTGTGAACTTGAAGTACAGAGACGGTCAACAAGTTGTTGAGAACTTGAGTGAGTTTTAGAGTCTCATAAACTAGTTGGCTCCCGTCAAGCTCGATTGGGATGATGAGACACAATCCTTGTTGCTGCTTAGCTCCCTACCAACCTCGTGGGAGACGTTGGTCGTGTCATTGAGAAATTTTTCCCCTGACGGAAATATGTCCATGAGTTTGGTCAAGGACGCAATGTTCAACAATGAGGCAAGGAGGAAGGAAATGGGATCTGACAACGCGCATGCTCTTGTCACAGAGAATAAAGACAAGAATAAGGATCGAGGGAGAATCCAAACAAGGAGGACGAACAGAGGTCGCAACAAGTCCAGGAATGGATATTCTCATACAAGATCCAAGGTCAACCGTTACAACTGTGGAAGACAAGGTCACATGGCAAGATCGTGCCAATTCCCGACGAATGATCAGAATCAAGGCGAAAATAGAAAGAACCCGAAGAGTGACAAGAGTGAGCATGATGATGCAACTTCCACAATCTCACAGGATATTGTGGTACTCTAAGTGGGAGAATAAGAATGCCTTGACGTTGAAGCGAATCAGGAACTCGAGTGGGTTGTTGATACGACCGCTTCATACCATGCAACTTCGAGACGAGAATTCTATACGACCTACAAAGATGGTGACTTTGGTACTGCGAATATTGGTAATACGAGTACCTTAAAGATCGCAGGGATTGGAGATTTGTATCAAAAAAAAAGTTGGGTGCAAGATGGTGTTGAAAGATGTACGCCATATTCCTAATTTGTGACTAAACCTACTCTCTGGTATTGCTCTAGATCGCCAAGGATATGAAAGCTAATTTGGTAGTGGTAAGTGGGAGCTGGCCAAGATATCAGTGCTCGTTTCTAGAGGAGAAGCTTGATGCACGCTCTACAAGACTCATGTGAAGGTACTTGGTGATATCCTGAATGCATTTGACGATGCAACATCACCAAACTCGTGGCACACAAGGCTTGCCGACATGAGTGAGAAGGGATTGAAGATTCTGGCAAGGAAGTCTCTAATTCCTTTTACCAAAGGTACACCACTAAATCCTTGTGATTATTGCTTGTTCAGAAAACATCGCATGATTACGTTTAGTTCCTATGCTAAAAGAAAGTCGAAGATATTGGAGTTAGTGCACTCTGATTTGCGTGGTCCCATAAAGGTGGAGTTTATTGGCGGGCGCAGATATTTTGTGACCTTTATTGATGATGCTTCATGAAAAGTGTGGGTCTATTTCCTGAAGACCAAAGATGAAGTATTTTCATACTTTAAAAAGTTCCATTCCATGGTTGAAAGAGATACATGAAATCATTTTAAGCGCCTACGTACATAAAATGGTGGTGCGTATAATTCAAAGGAGATCGAAGCCTAATGTGATTCCCACAGTATTCAGCATGAGATGACGGTTCCACGTACCCCACAACACAACGGCGTTGCCGAGAGGATGAACCGGACTATTGTTGAGAGAGTCTGATGTATGCTTAGAGTGGAAAAGATGCCAAAGTCATTCTGAGGGTGAAGCAGTTCGTACTGCCTATTATGTGATTAATATGTCTCCATCTGCTCCTTTGGGTTTTGAGATTCCAGATAAGGTATGCCACTGTAAAGACGTCTCATAATCTCATACGAAGGTATTTGCCCGCAAGGCGTTCACGCATATACCAAGGAGAAACGACTTAAGCATGGTGACAAAGCCAATCCAGGTGTTTTTGTGGGCTATGGAGATGAGGAATTTGGCTATAGCCTATGGGATCCAGTTAATAAGAAGCTGATAAGAATCAGGAATATGGTTTTCTACGAGAACCAGACTATTGAAGATATTGAGTCTTCAAAGTCAAAAGAAGTTGTCGCTCCTGACCTTAGTGTAGATACCTCCGCTAGTGCTACAGGTGGAGAAGAGATTCCTGGAGAAGATCCAGAGATAGAGATTCCAGAGATGGAAGATGATTATGACGATTCTGATGAAGAGGATGTTGAGCAGGGGGAGCAGCCCCCTCCTCAACAGAATGAAGGACCTCAGCTGAGAAGGTCCACCATGAATCCGCAACCATCTTTTAGGTACCCATCATCTGAGTATAATTTAGTTACTGATGAGGGGGATCCCAAAAGTTTTTTGGAGGCTCAAAATCATAAAGATAAGTTCAGCTGGATGAAGGCTATGCAAGAAGAGATGAGTTCCTTACATAAGAATGATACTTATGAGGTACTGAAGCTCCTGAAGGGAAGAAAAGCACTAAAAATTGTTCGTGACAGGAAGGTGATGATTGTCACAAGATGAATACATTGAAATTGTGATTGATCGGTTCAACATGAGTGGTGCTAAGTCTACTCGCACTTCGCTTGGCAGCACGTGTCCCTCTACCATAAAAACTAGAGATGATATGGCAGTTATTATTACTCTGTTGTAGTTAGAAGGTTCAAGAATGTTACGATATGTACTCGGACATAGTTCGAGCCCTGTAAGGACATGGCCAGGGTTGACTTCAAGTGATGTAGTCGTGCTGGTGTTCCCTCCTTTAGTTGGGCTTGGAGGTGGAGATTTGTTGGGTCCAAACCCACGTAGTCCCAAATTAGTTGGTGTGACTAGCCCATTCAAGATTTCCTCATGTATGGCATGAGATGGAATAAACCCAATCATTGGGGCGACGATGTAGCCGAGGGATGTAATTCGGCAAATGAAGCTTGCTTTGGCAACAAGTGTTGAATTACCAAAATGAAGATGGTAATGCTTTGGTAAATATTCCACCACCACTATTAGACTATAAATGGGCATGTGATTATGCCTTTTGGTTTATAATCTAGTTTTCGCTCAACTGAACTTGTTGCTCTTTGTCAAGAAGTGTTCTATGTGAACACATAAGAATGGTCTGTGATCAGATCGTGATTCTGTGACACAAGATCAAGAGAGAAGTTTACCTCGTTACTGTAAACACAAGAAGGAGTTCGAGTACCGCGACGTGATCATTCGCGACGACGACGATTTTTCAGGAGCTAATGTCGGGTAACTTTTTAGCAATTTGTTTGCTTGGTTCCGGCCTAGCGAAAAGGTTTTGTTTTACCCGTTTATTAGTTTCTAGCTTGTTTACCCACATTCTTATGGAGGATTTGTGTACTCATTGTAATTGTTATAGTGGAAGATTTGTGCGTTTTTTGTCCCTCTCGATTATAGGATTTTTCCCACGTTAAATTCTTGTGTCCTGCATCTTCTACTTTTTCGCACTTGTTCGTGTTGGCGTAGTTTGCGCGTTCTAGTTCCGTCTGATTCACCCCCGTGACCCAATAGATTCTCCGTGTCGAGGGATACTTGCCGCCATGACGAGAAAGGCGAAAGTCAGATTGGAGCTCAACAAAACCGCCATTGTGAGAATGCATTGTCGCCGCGGTGAGAAAACAAAAAGCGCTGAGATGGAACAAATTCGCAACAATGACCTAAGCGGGCAATTGAATATAGAAATTAAATAATGAATTCGATTATTCAATTTTTATTATTTGCAACAATGACCTAAGCCCAGTCTTGAGAGTATGTGAATTCAAATGTTGAATATAGAAATTAAATAATGAATTCGATTACAGAATCAACAATCACACACAATTGTCGAGAACATGCTGTGAGAAATGATGAATTAGAAGAGAATAGGAGAACCCGCTTCCTTGAATCACGTAAATGAGTAGCATAAGTATACACAGACTAAAGAGATTGAGAACTTTCTCTCCACACAATGCTAAGTAGTGAATCCTTCCTAAAAATGATATGCATCCACCCTCATATACTTCTCTTGCAACCTCTTTAATTTCACAGCTTTAATTCCTTGCTGATAGGCAGGCTGTCCTCTTCGCTCAACTCCCCTTTGGTCACTTCAGCTAGCTTCGCCGCCTTCCTACTGATCACTCGTTGACCATTTACTTCGTTGCCTTACTGTCATTTTCTAGCTCCTCTTTCCACTGATCCAACACTTAGTAGTCTATTCCCTTTAACCCCAAAAGTTGAACCCCGTGTACCAACATTATCCCCTGTCACGTGTATCTGGCACATAAGTATTCATTGAAAATAGAGGCATGCTACGGTAGGACTTCTTCCATTATTACTCTTCTTATAAGTGATGCCTTTGAGTAGCCTGACCTTCTGTCTATAAGTACACCTCTATACACTTCCTTTAGATTTATTGCTTCCCTTTACTCCCTTCCCTGAACCTTCTTTGTGCGCAATCGTTCCTCTTTTCCTATGTCTTCCATGAGCAACCCTTCCACCTCTCGGCCTATTGTGACATCCATATCCCACCGATGGATTTCTACAGATCAGCCAACTACTTTGGCCTAAAAGAAGACCAGTTCTAGGTCCATGCTCTTCATCTCATTGACAAGTATGACCCAACAACACTGAGTACTTGCGTATCTCAGAGCCATATATTTCTGAAAATGAAGAGACACCCTCGCCGACATTCCGTATTCTTCCTCGCCTGGAGGAGGTTTAGAGAATCTCCAACAATTTCCCCCATTACCCCCCCCCCCCCTATCCATTTTTAGGTGAAAAGATTGGAGCAACCTCCAACCATTCAACCTTCATTTCTATATTTCTCAATATCATAAGAAGAAATATAGATTTAGATCTCCAACCAATTCAACCAAATATCACACCAAATGTTAAAAATAAGATATACCTCCATTTCTTCATTATTATATAGTGGAGATGTTTGTCTCGAATGGTTAACACCAAATTTCCTCCAAAAAAGGAGAAATGGACGATGATTGGAGATTCTCTTAGAGCCTTCATCTCCAATTAAATTTTGATTCCCCCCAAAAAAACTCCTATTGATTGGGTTCAATAGGCAGGACACATGCTTTCTGGGACAAACAAAGACCCTTTTTCAAGAGATAGGTTTGTATTCATGTGCTTAGACTTCTGGGCTTATAAAAGTTTCCAAGGATGAACTGGCTCTCGAGCATTTTGTTACTTGCTGGAACACGCGAACAAAAAGCGTTCAGCAGTAGCCACTGCAAGAACAAAGTTGAGCTAGAAATTTTCCTCTACCTTAGCAGTTTGCCAGTCGCCTCCAAAGATATCTGAAATTGTCCTTACTTCCAACTCTAACAAGAATTTGGTAGCCAAGATGGAGAAATCCTTGGATGATTGCGCGAATATGTCCTCTTTATTTATTTCTACGGGAGAGCGATGGATTCACTAAGCTCCCTCCTGGCCCCAAGTGCACCTACGAGCACTGAATCCATTTTTATCTTTGGAGACTATTGCCCTAGCTTACATGCTGCCTTTAGAAGATCAATTTTCGAGAGTTGCGGCACCACCATTACTACCCTCACCGGTCGCCGACTCACCTCCAATATGAACCTAGTCACATGGAAACACCCTCCAAGATCCTGTGCTGGTATATCCTTTATTCATAGGCTTTCTCCTACGTTTATTCATGTTCCCGTGTCCCCCATTTTGTGAGGTCAGCACAAAAGTATTCCCCTTGGCCGTAGTTTTATATAGAGGTCGCAAGCAACATTTAGTTGGAATAATCCTTGGTAACCTTGCCAATCAGTTGGACCCGATATCCGAACATCACACTTTCTTTCTAGGGTAGACATTGGTGGACACTTTCATAAATTATCATTTCGTTATTATCATTCCTTTATGAGCATTTATACATGCTGCACCGCCAAAGAAATGATCCACTTGATGAACAGTTGGTGTACGAACACACTCTTCTGTAATACCCCCACCCTGCTGAGCTGGTTACTCTAACGGGAGATTCCCAAACTCCGAGTGTGTCCTCCGCTAAAGAAGGGAAGTTCCCTAGCAAGGATTTCAACCCTAATGGCCAAGTTACGTAACATGATTAAAAAACTGGCATAAAGTAATGATTACTTACTGTTAAACGTTAATATTCTTAAATTTTTAAGTGACATACAATCAGCTAAGTGATATCTGTTCTCCCGAATTCCCCGATTTCTCACCTGGGGAGTTTCTAGAAAACAAAAATTCACAGAAAGAAAGAACTCAAAAAAAGTCAGAGAAAATAGTTACTGAAATACAAATCATCTAACGAGTTTCGAAATAAATATTTTTAAGTATCTGGAATGATTGGGTAAAAAGCCAAGTTCGTGTTGTAACTTATAAGTAGTAGGAAATATTAATAATTGACTATGATAAGTAATAGCACTTCCAGGTTTATATGATATCTCCCAGATGTAGTACCAAGATAAACAAAACATATCAGACATGAAAGTCAACATATTACTCACCATTACTGGATATTCTAATTAAACTAGCCTTATCAGGAGGATTCTAAATCTCACTATCCATAGGGGTGTAAAAATCTAATTTGCTTCACACAAGGACAACTAAGTGACACGTCTCAACTCCAAGTGCACGGGTGTCGCGTGTAGTAATACTCGGTAATCCGGGTTTATCGTTCCCAAGGGGCTTGTTGTAAATCAATCAGTACTTTGAACCTTATGTGGGAAAATATTTGAGAGTTAGCTTTCTAAACTAAGAATTAAAAAGACAAACTAAATTACTGAATTGAGATCATGAGAATAGACGAGTATCGGGATTTGCTCTTGGATCACTAGGGAGTTACCGCTAACGAATTATGCTTATTAAACATGGATAATGATGCTATTTTCCAAATGGGCATTATTTTTACCGATTCCTCTAGAAAAGCCTATGTCTATGATTACGCAAATCGATTCCTTTAAATTACGTTCTCTAAGAAACGCATTAAGTTCATATGATCTAATCACGTCCTTAGTAAATTAGGTTGAATCATTTAACCTAGGTGCAACTAAGTGTAAGATTCACTTTTTCGGGCACAATTGTTGATTCCTCTAACAACTACTACATATGATATTCCTATTGCAACATATCACAATGAAAAACTCTTATACCAACATGAATCAAACATAGCAAAAATTTCTTCATCAATTTAAGTTACTAAAACATGAATCATAATCCTTAATTAGCCAAAACAGCTTCAAATCCTTAATGCCCAAACCCTAGCTTCAAACCTTACTACTAAATCTCGATATTCGTATATTATCGTAATCTCAATTCAGTAATTAAGTTTTTCTTTTCAATTATTAGTTTCGAATACATACTCTCAAATAAATCCCACATAAGGTTCAAAGTACTAACTGATTTACATCAAGCCCCTTGGGTATGATAAACCCGAATTACCGAGTATTACTACACGCGACAGCCGTGCACTTGCGGTTGAGACGTGTCAATTTTTTGGCTCCGTTGCCGGAGACTTCCGTTAAATTAGTTAAAATTTGTAACCTAAGGAATTTTAATTTTCTGTTTATATTCGTTACTCATCTGTTTTCTTCGTGTGATCAGTGCTTTTAGGTTGAATCTCACGGTGCATGAACCGTTCTCGAGAGGAGCCTTTGTACCCGTTTCTTGAAAACCCAGAATCCTTGTTACGCGCAGAACGTAGAGACCAGAGGAAATCATATCCAATGGATGACCAAAAGAGAGCGTAGTTGGAAAGGACCCGCAAGACCGTGGAAGAAGTCGAGGCTGCTAGAGCCACTGCTGAGGCTGATAGGGCAAATGCTTTGCGAGAAAATGAACAGCTCACGCTCAGTTAGCTGCTATGCAGACATATTCCACCCCTCCTACTCCTATAATTCCACCACCACCACAATATGGGGACACGACAACCCTTATCTTTGTTACTGCACGCGACGACCATATACTTGCGGTAGGAACGTGTCAAGTTTTTGGCGTGCACGTGCAGTAATAAAGATAAGCAGGGTTGGTGTGTCCCAAGAGACTTGTCATAAACTATTTAATACTGTATAACCTTATGTGGGACAGAAATTTGGTTTTGGTTTTAGACCGTTGATGGTTATTTTCATATAACACAGGTGTGTTCGCCAAACGAGCATGAACGATTTGTTGATTCCTCTAATAAAAGTATATGCCTAGACATACGTAAATGGATTCCTCTAGTCTACGTTAAGTTTAACATGCAATACGTGATTTTGATCTACTCTAGTTCTTAGTTAACTAAACCAATTCCTCTAGTTTACATATGACTAGTGCAAGATTTACGTTCTGGGTAGCGATTACCGATTCCTCTAGTATTCTCTATCTATGATTGAACCTATTTTGACATCGTACAATAGAAACAATAGAATTATGCATAAAAATCAAGCATGAATACGAAGAAAACATCCACCTAAGCTAAAAACGTGAGTTATGATCCATAAACCACCAGATGTTAAATCTAGCTACCTTCGAGATATCCTGAATTTGAACTTAGATACGCCTACTCATGATCAAAATAATAAGTTTCACAATGATCATAATCAAACTAATGAAAAGAAGAGAGAAAAGAATCCAAACGGTGAAGTTCGATCTCCACAAACACTCCAAATCTCCCAAGCAAAGTCTTGTACGTTGTCTCCCTCTAAAACACGGAGTTCTTGGTCACATATTATTCCCTACAATGTTTCCAAAAAAATTTCTAAATATTAAAAAAGAACTCCACAAAATCAGATGAATTTCCAAATCTGTTCATGCGAACAGTCAAGCTCTTCGTGCGAAGATGCTTGTGTGAAAAAACATTATCTTCGTACTAATATGCTCGTGCGAGCATGTTCCTTATTTTATCCCGTTGGTTTTATTAAATCTTGAGCCTTGATTTTAATCTTAGTCTTTATGTTCGTGTGAACACTTTAAGTTTCCGCATGAACACTTTTTTCCAACATGCTTTCCCTCCTCTTTTCAAGCTCCTGTTCCTCGTCTAATTTCCCGAGCATGTCTCTTGAGTTTTCCTCACTTCCGAAGTTTGCTTCCACTCCAAAACTTCGAGCTCCTGGTTCGTGAAATCCACAACACAAAATATACCGGAAGATCACATGAGAAAATATAGCATAAAATACATGGAAATGCGTCTGGATCCGAAATTGACGTTCAAATACTCATACATGGTCGAAACTATCAAATAACGGCCTAAAGCACATATAATGTCTCGAAATGCACGCCAAACGATAATGAATCACCTAAGAATATAACTCCAATTATGGAGTTATCAGTAAGCCAAATCCCCCTGACAACTAGACTTTTAGTGTCGATACCCCCTATTGAATAATATATCCAGTAGATTAGTACCATTGCCTAATGCTGAGTACAACTCAGGTACACAACTGGCTCCGAGAGACATAGGTTGCCTTACTCAAGATCCTACCAACTACTAGAGCTAAGGAGACATGCAGAGTCCTTACCCTTAGACCCCGGGTCTAGGCTAGACCATAACCTGAAGACCCTCCAGTATAACTGAATCGTCATAGGAAATAATAACACAGCTATTGTAACGCGTACTCCCTGACTAAAATCACTAAGGGACGACCAAGTTACATAACCACGAATATGGTACATTTCCCACTAGAAAACGACCATACAACCAAACCAACATTGACTCAATAAAATTTTGGACAAAAATGAATGCCTTGTAGTGTTCTACACGTCCTAGGGGTCACAGTGGTGCAAAGAGCTTCGAAAATTATGAAGAAAAGATGGAGTTTACCCTTCCTCCGGCAGCCATGGCTTGCGACTATGAATACAAAACTTGGAAAAAATAGCAGGTTCCCAACGAGTTACAGGCTGGTTTTTCACCCCTCTAATCGTAACGAAAGCTAGGGTCCCGATCAAGCAATTAGTAGTCCTATCTATCTACCTCACACCAAGTAAAATAAATCCCAAATAAGGTCCGCGAGTTTTTTACATAAACCATCGCAGATTCCTTCTGCATCACCCTTTCCTGCTTCATTTTCCATGTCCTCTATCGGCGATGAATAATTTTATCGTTTCATATGGGATAAGCGGGGGGTGGGTGGGGGGGGGGAGTTTTCTGAGCGGTCCTTGATTCATCATGTCAGGTTTAGTGATCTTCGGATTTTTGTAGAGGCCTAATTAGTTAAGCTTGTGGAGCAGGGGATAATTATGTAATTACTCAAAAGTTAAGTTCTAGGATATTTTGGTAATTTGGAGTATAATTAGATGTTGAATGTTAACTACATGTTCTCTGAGTTGATTGGTGACATTTTGGGTAAAGGGTATCCTCAACAATATGGATTTTTTCTGCAATTTTTTGAAATTTCATGGACATGTGAAACTTCTAGGATGGTTACCTACTGGTTTGGGAGATTTTCAATTCGTTTAGGAGTCAAGGCGAGCGTTTGTGCATGTTATGGTGTATTATCATGTCTTATGCTTAATTGATAGTACGTGCATTAGTTCATGTGTATTTTAATGTATGTTGATTGCTTGATATTGATTCGTGTTTTGTTTGACAGACACGAAAGATTTGAGATTTATTTTGGAACGTGGAGCAAATTTCGGAGACAAAGAAGCCCGAGAAACTGAGCTCGGGATAAATAATAAGGAAGAAAATGTTTAACAGCTCCTGAATTATTCGTGCGAGTAGGAAAGGTAATTTGCATGAATAAAATGCCTTAGAATATTCCACAATCTTTATTTTCAAGAATAAAAAAGGAGCTATGTGTATTCGTGCAAAATGCCCGGGCACAATGGTGGTTTTTTTGTTTCTTTGTGTAATTGTGAAAAATTACATGGAAACTCGTGTGTATTGATGAAGGAACGACTTAGGGGCTTCCGAAAACCGAGAGACGAAGGAAGAATAACACGAGGGAGCTCAGAGCAAGGAGATTCACTTCGCAATCACCAGTTTACAATTTCTACAGGTTTTATCACTCTCTTTATCGTTATCATGGACACTTACTGTAATATTTAGAGTATTATGAGTAGTAAACTCTTTAGCTAGGTTCCTTGATGAACCTAGGGATGTTTAATAAATTTCGGATATGCGTTTGGATTCATGAATTAGTTCCTTAATAGATGCTAGTTATTTCTTGTAGTCTACTCTTTATTGTATGCATGATAAGACTCGATCAATCTTGAATGCTAGTATATTTAGAGTGTATGAGCGAGAGCCATAGATCCGGGTTGGAAAAAGAGACAAGAATAATCCTGTAATGTGATGAGCCAAAAGGTGACATATCGAGATTAGCTAAGGACGTAGATTCGGTCGTTGAAACGATTCGTTAGGTGACCGGTGGACCTAGACGACCCAATTACCAGCTGAGAGTTGAATGGACTAGAACAGAACGGCTAGGTACCGGTGGACCGAGAGGCACATTGTTTGGTTTTGACGTAGGTTGTTAGCTACTGAGATGGGTTAATAACTAGTGTGTGCCTAGCAAAACTACTAACTTCAAACGATTGTTTTCAGACGAAATTCTGAAAATTATTGACGCCCTAGGAGATCCTACAGATACCTAGTCTCGTCTCATCTTAGCACAATGCATTAAAAATAATATAATTTCTCTTTAATTAGTTACTTCAGTTAGTGGAGTTAGAAAATCAATCAAAATCAACTCCTCCTGTGATTTAATTTACACTCTTAGATTAATTTCCAATTAAGTAATAACATGCAGTCTATGTGGGATCGATATTCCAGAGTTGAAGTATCCTACTTTACTACTTAATCGTGCACTTCCGTAAGCACAGTTAAATACACATCAGTTAGTCCCATCTGAGGTATGGTATGTTATTTATGTCATTAATCATCCTTGTCGGATGCGAATTTGGTCTTGACAATGTTACCATATTGTGGGATTTGAAATTTGCGGTATAAGGTTGAATTGTGGTTGCATCATCGACTACTGAGAATTGATTTAAACTTTCAAATCAACGAAATGATTTTCAAACTAGATTTTTTTCAAAAAATTTGATGTTCACACGCGTTACTCATATATATTTTATAAACTGCTATTGCATAAAGTTATTTCCTTACATGTTAAGATAACTGTTTCACTCATTACATGTGTATGACTTTTGTGCGATTTCTTATTTTATAAATTTCGTAGGCAAGTGTCCGGGAATGGGAGATTAGTATATAATGCAAGAACGTTAAGATCTCATGTTTGTTTTGGTTCGATTTATCTAAATCATTTTTGCACGCTATAAAAAATATCAAGATGTCGAAAGAATTTGAGTTTAAATAAGAAATAAGGCAACTGGGCATATAGAACACACATATATTGATTTGCGTAGAAATATGATAAGACATGAGAGATACCGACAATATTAAGATTAACTGGGAATTTTGACTTCACTTAACTATCTACTTATGATACAATTTTGTGGATTATTAGGTATAGTTTATATGATAAAAATAATAAAAATATATGTTCTATAGAACACATGACGACATTGGTTCAGACTGAACTATTTAGACTGGTTTGTGAAAATAGTTGAACCGATTCTAATTGGTTCGGTCAGTTAGACCGATTCATTCGATTTCCGTACACCCCGACTAAAATTACTAAAAAGTGACTGACCCCGTTCCTAAACAAACGACGTCAGATTTGACACATTAGAAGGGTGGACGTGCCATTTCCTAAAGTAGAAGGGGTGAAAGCGTACTTAGATTAAATCTTGAGGGGCGCAAAAGTGTGTCTTTCCCTAAAACATGATGGCAAAGCTCTCTACATTGTTTTTCTTATTTTATGAATAGAATCTCGACATTGTTAATTCTAAAGAATTTGCACTTAAGTGATCATCAATGTGAAGAGCGGGACATTAGGCTTTACTTATTTAAATTTAGCCACTGTTCGTGCCAAACTATTATCGCCGAAAGTCAGCAGATCGGTATCTATACAGGTAATCAAGATCATTAAAGAAGCAGCTACTCGGTCTGGTCCTCCACGAATAAATAAATATACAATTTTATATTGACGTTAGGCGCCTTAACTAGAAAAACGTTTAGCAAGAATGAGTGGCTTTTTATGTGTGTCAAGAACGAGTATTTGATTTCAACACAAAAAGAGAATGTCTTTTTAATGTGCGTCAGCGGGTACAAGTATAATTGCTATATTTATTCCTTCATAATCATTACCCTAAATGGGCTTCAATTGAGTATAATACTGCACATTACACAGCCTGGTTCTTGGTCCTTTATACTGTTGCAGAGAGATCATGAGGTTTGTGTTTAAGATTCCCTTATCGTTCTCTCATTAACACTTAACCCACATGAACAACAATTTCAGAGAAGAAGAAACTTCTTAAAAATGAAATGTACGTTTGACTTTAATATCAACTAAGTTGGTTGTCTACTCACAGTTACATTCAAATAATCTGTCCCCCATAATATGTCATCCGTTCATCTAGACGCCCCCAATAACATACATATAACTTTAATATGACAAAAATAATGCGGATACTCTAATGTATTATACTTATTTTTTGTATGTATCATACTTACATCAGTGTTTACTCTAATGTAAACACTTTATATTTTAGTTTTATAAGTAAGAGCTATGTACGTATATAATGCATACAGAAGCTTCCTTATACTGATATGGGCCAGGTTCCAATATATTTTAGCCTTATAAGTAAGAGCTACCACTCCGTCCTAGCTCTTTCTTTCCATTTGACTTTTTTGACTCGTATCTGGGTCACTTTGACCGGGTGATTTGGATAGCAAAATAATACGATTTTTTGATAATTTTTCCACCATATTATAGAGCAACTTTTACTCTATAACACCATGAAAAAGATATCAAAAAATTACATCGGTTTGCTATTCAAATCACCGGGTCAAAGTGACCCAGTGAATAGTGACAAAAGTTAAATTGGGAAGAAAGAGCTGGGACAGAGTGGTACATACGTATAGAATGTGTACATGACTTTGATTATATTGATATGGGCCGGGCTCCACTGAAGGTTGAGCATAAGCCTACCATAGATGGATAGACCACAAAAATAACAAAGGGATAGGCAGTAGAAAATTACCATGTATACCAAACAAATGACAAGGAAGAATAACATTTCGGTTTCAATGGATAAGGTTTCGGGTTGTAAATATTTGATGAGAAACCTCAGCGTTTCACCGAAATGCCTGGTAAAACATAATGGATGTTAGTTGCACAAACGTAGATGTTGAGAAGAGTAATTTTTATGATATGGACCTAGCTTAGAGAACGATGAATTGATGAAAACAAGAACACAAGAACACACCGATATAACGTGGTTCACTAGCGATGAGCTAGCTACCTCCACGACCCGAAAAATCCCGTTTATTAGGGAGAAACCCACGAATACAACCCACACTATGGCCAAAGGCCATAGTGACAACCCACACTAATAAGCCACGATCCTAGGTCTTTATATAGGTGCAGGATACCGACTTGGTGTCCAAGAAACAAAGAAGTTACCAAAACGAACAAGGAAACAACATCCTGCCGCCCTATCGAACTATTCGGGTCAGTCATTATCGAATTGTCCCAGACCCGTCGAACTACTGCTTCTTCTTTGTCTTCTTGCCTTCGTCTTGATCCGTTTCTTCGCCTTGTTTCTTGGCCCCTCTTCGTCGCCAACTCCTCGCCAAGCCCAAGTACATTCAAGGCACCTTGGATTCACAACAAATCTCCACATTGCCTTGAATTCTCTCGCCCGCTTGCGCTTGAATTGCCGGTTCTCTCCAATAATCCCAAATTCACAACGTTGTTCCATCTTCGCCGAGATCCTACAACGTGTGCCCCCAGCGATGCTCCAACCCCCGTCCAGTTCTTGCAATCGAACCCCATCGATGCTCCAACTACGGCCGAGTTCCTGCAATCGAATCCCCTGCATGTTGTCCAACTCCCACCGAGTTCCTACAACAAGTTTGTTTGTTGTTCTGACTCCCACCGAGTCCCTACAACAAAACCCCCCAACACGTTGCTCCAATTCCCACCAAATTCCTGCAATGTTTTGCGAAATTGCTCTAATTCCCACCGAATTCTTGCAATATCGCCCCCTTGCGCGCCTCATACGCACCCCCTTGCACGTCTCACACGTGCTGTGTCCCTCGTCAGAGTCTCCCCCATGCCAGATCCGCTTCCTCGTTAAGAGCATGGATTCACCCTTGGCCCCCAACGGGGCCTAGAGAACTAAAATATCCTCTGAAGTACTCTCTGTAGGGTTTTGATTCATGGATCGCGCAAACGGAAGCATAATCAAACAAACAACCATGCAAAACCCTCCAAGGATCACAAGTCTAGATGCATAACGATAGTGAAGGTAAGAAATCATAAACACACCTTTGGGTTCTCCTTGATGACTTCAAACGAGAATAGTGTCACGTTCTCTATGGTTGATCCACGCCTAGAGTTGTTCCTAGATCTCCAATCTCCTTGGTGCTAGCCCGGAATGAAAGGAGGGTGAAGGAATCACGCAAAACGAGGCACAAAAGGGGGTTCGGCCCCTTTGTGGCGTCGGGGACGAGGGGGCGGCGGCAAGGGGGCGGCGTCCCTCTTGTTGCTTGCTCTCTCTCTCCTTTGTTCTCTCCCACTCTTGTTATGTTCTCTCTAGAGCATAAGTTGTTATGGGAAGGAAGGAAGGAGGGTCCTTTATATAGTCCAACAACTCCTTGTTAACTACCTAAAGGACTTATTCTAGTCCTACTAGAATTCAATTTAGTCCCTTCCTTGCAAATTAGTCCCTACTAAGTTTGCAAGGGTTTGCAAAGTGATCCTTCTAATTAATTAATCCAATTAATTAATTCCAAATCTAGTACAACTCTATATAGCGTGTGACCCCATAGGTTCTATCTAGTTGGTAGCAACTCTTTGCTAATATGGAGCGGTTTCTAGAAAAACATCCATTCTAGCCAACTAATAGAATAGTCATCTAGACAACCTTGTACAAGTAATTGTCTCATCCCTTTGCCTCCATATCCGGATTGGACACGAGACATACAAGTCACACTCGTATATCCAATCCCTAGTTTCTCGATCCATGGAATAGCCTTATTCGTGCAAATAACATCAATATCCCATATATTGATTTATTTGAGTCTGGCCAGACATTCTATAAGCACTATCCTCGAGTGGCCTTGGATATTTGCTCCCGTTATGTGGGAGGGGCAAATCCTCTCTACGTCCACTACGATCTCTAAGCTTGCTTCTCATTGTATCCAGTACACGCCTTTATAACTACCCAGTTACGGTGTAGCGTTTAACGCTACCAAGATCACAATGATCCACAACTAGAATATCTAGTGACTTCAAGTCTAAGGATGACAACACCATTGTACCCGAGAAGCACTTGTGACTCAACATAACGTGTATGTAGCCTTCTCGGTGATGGGTCAATCCAGTGCAACATTCCGTAATGCACACCTATGTGTTGGATCGTGATATCTCCATATCAATCCAACCCCATACTAGTCTATAGATGATTGTCCTATTTAATCATTATACTCGACTAGGGATATTTAAGATAAACAACACAATTGTAAATCTAAGGACTTCATTATATTAAATATCCAATAAATAATAAATGAATTTCTAGCCAATTACAAATTCATACTAAACTAGATTGCCTCTAGGGCATCTATTCCAACACTCTCCACCTTCAGCCAAACCTGCAGATCCTGATTTCATCCTTCGTCCACCGGTGTCTCTTTTCTCTACCGTTTGAACAGACGTCAGCGTAGCTTCCCTTGGCCGCCATCATTGTGCCGGGACTCTGACTGTATGAACCCCCATACGCAGCCCCCTGGTGCATGCCCTCTTGCTGAGAATCAAACTCAGCGGTGTTTGTATCGACCCCCTCCTTTTCTTCCGCCAATGGCAACCACGGGCCTTGATGCTTCAACAAAGCATGCACATTGATCTGCCATAAGCTGAAGTTGTTCCTCCCCGTGAACTCGTCGATCTTGGTCATCCCCCTGGTCATCTTCTCTGCAGCTCCTTGTCCAGATCCGTAACCCCCGAATGCGTTCTCTACCTTGATCGCGAAACGCTAGCTATGAATTTCACGAATTGTGAAACCCTAGCCCTATAGCTCCACCTTGATCTTGGAACACCGCAACCTAAGCTCTGATACCATTTTGTTAAAACGGGTGATCCCCTTAACCAGGCTCTGATACCAGTTTTTTATGATCTGAACCTAGCTTAGAA
Organism: Linanthus parryae; assembly: GCA_023055425.1. Taxonomy (NCBI): domain Eukaryota; kingdom Viridiplantae; phylum Streptophyta; class Magnoliopsida; order Ericales; family Polemoniaceae; genus Linanthus; species Linanthus parryae. Next base: position 23,103,177 of record JALGPY010000011.1, on the reverse strand, counting down.
AACGATGAATTGATGAAAACAAGAACACAAGAACACAACGATATAACGTGGTTCACTAGCAATGAGCTAGCTACCTCCACGACCCGAAAAACCCCGTTTATTAGAGAGAAACCAACGAATACAACCCACAATATGGCCAAAGCCATAGTGACAAATCACACTAATAAGCCACGACCCTAGGTCCTTATGTAGGCTTAGGATACCGACTTGGTTCCCAAGAAAAGAAAAAGTTACCAAAACGAACAAGGAAACAATATTCAACCGCCCTATCGAACTATTCGGGTCAGTCATTATCGAACGGTTCCCAGACCCGTCGAACCGTCCCAGACCCGTCGAACTACTTCTTCTTCTTTGTCTTCTTTCCTTCGTCATGATCCGTTTCTTCGCCTTGTTTCTTGGCCCCTCTTCATCGCCAACTCCTCGCCAAGCCCAAGTACATTCAAGGCACCTTGGATTCCCAACAGTAATTATACAAAATTGAGTTATTAAATCCATGAAATACGCTAGATAAGAAGAGTTCAAAGAATTTGAAGGAGGCTTGCGCTGAGTTATGGTACCACTACTACGACAAAGAATTGAAGGGACTTTGTTTAAGAATGAACTTCTAAGGAAGGATTCACTCTTAAAACTGTAAAAGAGTAAAACTTGGATTGTTAATTGTGGGGCTATGACTAAAGATGATGGGGACCAACACATCTCACAGATGAGCGAAACGGAATCGGGCTTTTTTTGTGGTTTCGCTTTTAAGGAGCATCGTTGAGTGAACTAAAATCTGGCATGGATACACGCTTATTAGTACAACATTCTTTTGGCTAGCTCAACAAGCTCATGTTATCTCTTCCATCACTCCATAAGTTGGCACAAAGATGACGTGCTGTAAGTAGGAGACTACTTCTCTAGCCCCGGGATTGTCAGCTTTTTTATTTTGGTGTATGGTATTTTGAGACTGAAACAACTTCTCTTATTGATTGGGCTTGTCAAAGTTCAGCGGTTCTCTATTGACACACCACGACCCCAGGGTTTCTCACATGAAAGGTATAAATATTGATGTTATGTTGGTAGGAAAGGGAGACGATGTAAATGAATGATATTAATCACCATAATCATTAGTATCTACTTTTCTATCTTAGTAGATTCGTCTTAATCTACACTTATTTTGGTATCCAGTTTAGTTTGTATATACGACGTATATAGGCACTTTATGTAGTGTATGTAGTCGATAGCAATCGTGTGTTTATACTCAACTTGATCAATGGAAACATCATCAACATTCTACAAACCTTCCATGGTATCAATGCCATAGAGACTTCCCTCTACTTGATCCACCCTAGTTGCAATCCATAAGTCGAGAGTCATCCCTGCCTATGGTACGACTATTGTATTTCCCTCAAATCGATAAACATAACTTCCTGCACATTGTCAGTGATTCAACTAAATGATTCTACCCATTTTCCATCAAACTTCCGTCCATATACTTCTCAGTGTGTCGTGGACAAGTTGAGGCCACCTTAATCGGTATGGATCTGTTGGGATTTATTGAAGACACCACCACTGCACCACAGTGCTACTCTGGTGCTGCCAAATCAACTGGCAACCCAGCCTACTAAGACTGGTTTCGGCAAGATCATATTCTAGTCAGTGCCCACCTCGGAAATTGCATGAAATTCGTTCAACCCTTGATATATGCTGCTTCATCAGCGCCTAATGCCTGATCCACACTCACATACAGCTTTTCTAGTGCCTCCCTTGGCCGTATTCTTTCCCTCAAGAGTCTCTCGCCCGCAACCCGTGTGTAACCCGTTCGACTGCGCTTATGTCAAAAATATGAAAGAAATCGCTAACGAGCAAGGGCAAGCCAATATTTGATTCAAACCTCCTCATATCCTTCGTCTATCAACTTGGATCCGACTATAGTCCTATTGTGGTTTGCCTTCTTGCGCGCAATACAGACATCTCCTTGTTCGAAATTACCTTGATCCTTGAGGAGCATGATCAGTCACTAAAAGTGGTGGAACTAGAATCCACCACCATCCTAGCCACTTCCAATGTCACTCAACGCCAGTCGACAAATAGGCGCTACTTAGGTTCCTCAGCACATCAGCCACAATATGATGCACCAACTGGTAACCATAATCACAACAGGCACATTCAAGCCCAACACAATGGGCGCACATTAGGGAACTCCCATGGCTACTCAAGTCGTGCAGACAACATGTGCCAATTGGTAGGAAGAGTCCCGTATGCCACTTCTGCAATTACTCGGGTCACATAGTTTGTAATTTTCGCAATCTTGCGCATTTCCTATGCGATCCGGACACAATTTCTTAACGTGTATGAACATGTTCACGGTCAAGTATTATAGGGGGTGGTATTTCAACCCCGAGTTATCGATCCCACGGGGACCGACTTGACATTATCTAATTAGTAGATTAATTTACAGTACGGTACAAGGAGGAAAATTGAGAATTAAAAGAGTCGTCGCCCCCAAACAAGAGACGGAATTAAACTAACAACTAGAATAATATTTTTGTATTTTTTTATTAATAATCAAATAAATATGGAGAAATTAGGTCATCTCTAGATCACCTACGGTTGTAGACGAATTCCGGTTCAGCTATGTAACACGTCAATCCTATTCTAGTTCAGCCGGGTAATAGGCTATGGCAATATCATGCCGGTCTCATGTCATTTGGAGTCTCAGTTAACTACAATCTCCTCTATGTCTCATGTTGTCTACCGGTCCGTTCTAGCTGGTCATCTACTGGTATGATAACGGGTCATGTCGTTCACCGTTTCACAGAACAGCTGAATAATCCTACCGAATCTACCCACACTAAGGTCAATCCTAACACTTTTCCTTTTAGGTGTCGGTGATTCGGGATTGTGTTCATAAACTCTTCACAACTAGGTTAAGTCACCGCCGTGCACTTTCTAGTTAATTAACAAGTCTGGGTCGTTGATAGCCCCTATTAGGATCTATCTATTACCTCCATTTTACCACATTATCACGAGTGATTTGAGCTTAATGTTAAAGAATCTGAGTCGTTTTATCACCTGATGATTCACATGCTTTGTATTGTTAGTCCGGGCGTTTCTATGCATATTTAGTTGTTATTTGTCAAATATAATCGCTTGGTATGTTTTTTCATGTTGTTTTGACAGGAACAGATTCTAATTAGGTGATAGGAGGCATGGAACGAACTTCGGAAACAACGGGAGCACAAGTGGAACGAAGAGAAGCAAAGATGGAGAAGCTAGGATGACCAGTCTTTACTAATATGATGATATCTTGAGTTATACAAATAATTTTGGAGTAAGACGGTGCCAAATGAAATTAGGCTCAAAGAGCTTTCTGACGATAGGTAACGGAGCTTAATCCGAGTCCGGATGAGAGAGATATGGCCTGCGCAAGATCAGCTTACAATTCTGGACGAGAATTACAAACTGGAGGGGCTGTAATGCAATTTCAGCAAAGTACATTAAAAATTCGCCCCAGCTGATTAAGAAACGTGGAGAATACTTGGAAGAAAAGAACAACACGACGGAGGAAGAGAGAGAGACGCAAGGGAGTTCAAGGAAGAGAGGAATCACGCCCATCTTCAAGGATTTCATCGTTTGATTCTTTTTTTCATCCCTTGTACTATTTTCTATGAAGATCATGATTTTATCAAGAGATTTCATGTCTAGCTAAACTCATAGCTACGTGATTATGGAGAACTAGGGTTTACTTGGTTGATTGATGGATTCATGGATTTACTTCATGCTTAAAGCTTAATTTCACTTTTGATTCTCACCATTCTTCTACTTGAGTTCTTCATTCTTGGCATGTGAGGCTTGATCACCCATAGCATGTTAGTTATCTAGGAGAGTGTATGACAATAACTCAACCCTAGGTTCGTGAAGAGTAGGAAGACACTCTTAATATTCTTGAGACTGAGAGGTGAAAGAGTGAGAGTGATCACATAAAGATTGTTTCAGTTATTATGTTAAAGTGATAACTTTGCAAGGTTGAGAGGTCTTGTAGGTACCTTTATTATATCGACTAGAGTAGTGTTATTAACAACATTAGACTGAAAGGATTTGTTGTTGAATACACCACAGTGTGATACATGATTGAGAGATATGTGTTGCGAGTATAATCTGATATGGTGAAAGAAATAGTGAAGTGTTGTGAGTTGAATCCGGAAATCAACTAAGCGTCCTAGGGACCCTAAATCATCTAGTTTCTCCATACTCCTAGTATTATCATTCATTTAATTTGCAGTTCTTAGTTACGTAGAGACACTTGATAGAGGGTGGCAAACTTATAAACATTCAATCTTTTTTACCGGTTACTTTGTACCCAAAAGTTGATTAACAATTGGCTAATAGTAGTTCAACTCCCTGTGGTTTCGACAACTCAGGGTCCTAAAGACTCCACTTTACTACTTGACCGTACACTTGCGCAGTACGCGTAATTTAGGCGCGTCAAGTTTTTGGCGCCGTTACCGGGGAGTTAACGGTACTATTAGTGAGATCGATAATTAGCTTAGGATACTTTTTATTTTTAGTTATTTTTATTATTTTTTTTAGTTGCTGTGATCTCTTCCCTAGGTCTGTGATATCAGGAAACAGGTGTTCACGATGAGTGAGAACGAAGAGATGTCGTCTTCCTCTAGTGAAGCCTCACACTCAGACAAGATCAGAAGGAAGACGGAAAAGCTTTCTGCACAATTGGAAGTTCGCAAAAATCAGACCACTTACAACCATTCGGGGAAGTCTCTTGTCACAGGATTTCAGGGTCCCATAACTGGAGTTAGTCCAGCCATCAGGGTGCTAGATATTCAAGCTGAGAGTTCTCAACTTAAGGGCACCACTATCCAAGCAGCAAAGAGCTTATTTCAGTTTAGTGGGGCAAGTGAAGAAGATCTAAATGAGTTCATAGGGGAGTTCAATGCTTTCTGCAGGACGGTAAAGTATAAAGATGTCAGCTCTGATGTTTTTAAGATTGTGCTTTTCCCCTACTGTCTGAGTGGTGCAGCCGCAGCATGGTTGAAAAACCGAGCACCAAATTCTATTGTTACATGGGATCAGTGTGCTGAAGAGTTCCTAGAGAGATTTTACCCGGTCCACCGAGTGATTCAACTTCAGGCCAATATTCTGAATTTTGAGCAGTAGCAAGATGAGTCACTAGTGTAAGCATGGGAACGTTTTGTGGGATGATGAGAAAGTGCCCAAACCATGATATTGAAGACTACAAGACCTTTCAGGTGTTCTATCATGGTCTAGGCCGGGCTAACGAAGAACGTGTAGATAGTGAAGCTGGAGGGAGTTTCTTTTTTAAGGTTGATAAGGAGGACGCATACAAATTGATGAAGCAGATTGCAAAGCAAGAATCTCAGTTAGGAGAAAGCAAGAAGTTGTCCAATCTACCTGAGTCAGAAGTTAGAGCAGTCTTAGCAAAGATACAACATGAAGAAGCAGCACAGCAAACAAGAAAAGACAGTGACATGGATGAGCTTAAGAGCATGATGCTTCAGATGGGCAGGAATGTCAACCATTTCACCGAACAGATGACTCATTTGGCCGCATATTTTCAGGTTACCAAGGCAGCATTGCGGAATGTGGAACAGCAAGTGGGTCAGATTGTGAGCAAGTTAGCCACGCCAGCTCCATTGGGATCCAATATCACTTATGGGGAGGAATCTCAGCCTATTGAGGCTATTACTACCAGAAGTGGGAAGACATCGGTCGACCCACCATACCCAACACATGCTAGAGCCACAGCCTCAAAGGCAAAAGAGCATGAGATATTCGATGATGAGGTAGTAGGAGCTCAACCCTCGCAGGCAGAGGCGGACGTAGAGCCAAATAAAGAAGAGGTACATGCTGAGTTTGTTCCCATTGCTCCTACACTTCCATACCCTTTGCGGACCTGGAAGAAAAGTGATGCCAAATAATTCCAGAAATTTCTCGAGGTATTCAAGAAGCTGGAAATCAACCTACCCTTTGCTGAAGCTCTAGAGAAGATGCCCATTTATGGTAAGTTCCTGAAAGACATATTGGCAGGGAGAAGGCGAATAGATGAATGTGAGCAGATTTGTTTGACAGCTGAAGCATCAGAGTGTGTATTGCAAGGTTTTACAAAGAAGGTCAAGGACCCATGTAGTTTTGTGATCACAATTACCTTAGGTGACTACATAACAGTTTATGCACTATGTGATCTTGGAGAGAGCATCAACTTGATGCCATCGTCTATATTCAAGAAGCTAGGTGTGGGGGATCCTAAGGCTACGCGGGTGATGTTGCAAATGGAAGACAGATCCATTCGCCAGGCATATGGGGTGATTGAAGATATTTTGGTCAAGGTGAGATCACTCATTTTTCCAGCTGATTTTATCATTCTTGACATGGAAGTGGGTGATGTCCCATTGATTCTTGGAAGACCCTTTTTAGCTACAGGAGAACCAATCATTCATGTGAAAAGCGGGTGCCTATCCATGCAGATAATGAAAAAAAGGTTGTATTTAATGTGTTTTAAGGCAATGCAAATGCCTTCTTATCATGACCTTGAAGATTGCTATGGGGTAGAGATTTATGAAGGTGATGTTGTGAAAGAGGAAGTTGATCTTATGTGGGAAGAAATAACAAGCGTGCACAAAGGAGAATGGGATCCTCATCCCAAGGAAGTGCACTTTGTTGATAGCTGGATAAAGCTAGAGTTGGGCGGGAATGAAACAACTATGATTCCTTCCCTCAAATCACCACATGTGGTTGAGTTGAAACCATTACCATCTCACCTCAGGTATGCTTTTCTTGGTTTAAATGACACATTGCCCGTAATTGTTTCTTCTGCTTTGTCTCAGGAACAGGAGGATCAGCTCTTGGGAGTGTTGAGGAAATACAAAGCTGCCATTGGATGGACAATCGCGGACATCAAGGGAATTAGCCCAGCATATTGTCAGCACAAAATTCAGATTGATGAAGGGAACAAGCCAATAATACAGCCTCAAAGAAGACTCAACCTGAATATGAGGGATGTTGTGAAGAAGGAAGTGATGAAATGGTTAGAAGCTGGAATCATCTTTCCTATTGCTGATAGCACTTGGACTATCCCGGTCCAATGTGTACCTAAGAAAGGAGGGATGACTGTGGTAGAGAATGACAACCATGAACAGATTGCCCAGCGGACAGTGACAGGTTGGCAAGTATGCATGGACTATCGGAAGCTGACTATCGGAAGCTGAATGAAGCTACTCTCAAGGATCACTTTCCCCTTCCCTTCATTGATCAAATGCTTGACAGGCTAGCCCACCATGATTACTGCTACTTTCTGGATGGTTACTCGGGATACAATCAGATAGCTATTGCTCCAGAGGATCAAGAGAAGACCATTTTTACATGTCCTTATGGCACATTTGCGTTCCGACGCATGCCTTTTGGATTGTTTAACGCACCGGCGACATTTCAGCAGTGTATGATGGCCATCTTCTCAGACATGATTGAGAAGAATCTTGAGGTATTCATGGATGACTTCTCTCTTTTCGGTGATAGTTTTGAGGAGTGCATACATCACTTGGGGCGTGTGCTTAACGCTCATTGACACTAACCTCGTGCTAAATTGGGAGAAATGCCACTTCATGGTTACAGAAGGGATTGTCCTAGGGAACAAGATATCAAGCAAGGGATTGTAAGATGATCAAGCGAAGATTTAGACAATCAATCAACTCCCATATCCTACATCAGTGAAAGGTGTTAGAACCTTTCTGGGTCACGCAGGGTTCTATCGCAGATTCATCAAAGACTTCTCAAAGATTTGCAAGCCGATGTGTGAACTACTTTGGAAAGATGTCCCATTTATTTTTGATGATGCCTGCAAAGCGGCGTTTGATACACTGAAGGATAAGCTCACCTCTGCACCTGTGATTATGACTCCGGATTGGGATCTCCCTTTTGAGCTTATGTGTGACGCTAGCGACTTTGCCATTGGCGCAGTGTTAGGGAAGCGGAAAGACAAGAAGATGCATGTGATTTACTACGCGAGTAGGGTTCTTAATGAGGCCCAACTCAATTATGGTACCACCGAAAAGGAGTTGCTCGCTGTTGTCTTTGCATTGGACAAGTTTCGGCCCTACCTCGTTGGGTCGAAAGTTGTTATCTTCACAGATCACTCTTCTCTAAAGTACTTGCTTGATAAGAAAGATGCCAAACCAAGGTTGCTGCGGTGGGTCCTTCTTATGCAAGAATTTGATGTGGAGATTCGCGACAAGAAAGGTGTAGAGAATGTGGTAGCGGACCACCTCTCGAGACTAGAGAATGGAGTGGAAGACAAAGTGCCAATCAGGGAGGATTTTCCAGAAAAAAACATCATGGCAGTTGCACAACAGGTAGATTGGTATTGGGCTATTGCCAATTACCTAACCGATGGGACACTTCCAGATGAGTTCACCACAGTGCAGCGAAAGAAGTTCTTGTCGGAGGTGAAGCATTACTTTTGGGATGATCCCTACCTGTTAAGATGGGAGCTGATAACATCATCAGGAAGTGTGTTCCTACTCATGAGATAGGAGGAGTGATTGAGCATTGTCATTCAGCACCATCTGGAGGTCATTTCAGTGGACCTCTCACAGCTAATAAGGTACTCCAATCAGGTTTCTTTTGGCCTACTCTTTTTAAAGATTGCTTTGATTGGGTAGAAGGTTGTGATAGATGTCAGAGAACAGGGAATATATCTAAGAGAGATGATTTGCCTATGAACACTTGGCAAGAGGTTGAACCTTTTGATGTGTGGGGCATTGACTTTATGGGTCCATTTCCATCATCTTATGGCAACCAATATGTTTGACTAGCTGTGGATTATGTGACCAAGTGGGTGGAAGCAATTGCTTGTCCTAAGAACGATGCAGTCACTGTGGAAAGGTTCTTGAAAAAGAACATCTTCACTCGGTTTGGCACCCCGCGAGCCATAGTGAGTGATGAAGGATCCCACTTCATTAATAAGATTTTTTCCGGAGTATTGAAGAAGTATGGGGTGTCTGTCCATAAGGTTTCTTTGCCTTATCACCCCCAAACTAACGGGCAAGCAGAGGTCTCCAACAGGGAGATAAAAGGGATCCTCGAGAAGACAGTGAATGCTGGTAGAAAAGATTGGGCCGTAAAGTTGGATGATGCTTTGTGGGCATACAGGACAGCATATAAGACTCCTCTGAACATGTCACCATTTCAGCTAGTGTTTGGTAAGTCTTGTCATCTTCCTGTTGAGCTTGAGCACAAATCTTATTGGGCAATCAAGAAATTGAACATGGACCAAAACTTGGCTGGTGAAGCACGGAATTTGAAAGTACTTGAGCTAGAGGAATGGAGGTTGCGTGCTTATGAGTTAAAAAGAAAAGACTAAGCGATGGCATGATAACCATATCAAGCCAAGGGAGCTCCATGTAGGTCTGCAAGTATTGCTTTTCAACTCAAGGTTGAGGCTCTTTCCGGGCAAGTTGCGTTCTAGGTGGTCTGGACCGTTCAGGATTCACCAAGTCTATCCATGGGGAGAGGTGGAGCTAGATGACCCGCATAGCAAGGAATGTTTCCGTGTGAACGGTAATTTGGTCAAGTAATATTATCCCTCCATGCCAGCGAAGATCAAGATCGAGGCAATCTATTTAGATTCGCCTAATCACGAGTGAGGTAACTTGGTCGGGCCGTCGACCTTATATTACAAGCGCTTCTTGGGAGGCAACCCAAGGTAGAGTAGGGATTTTGTTATTTTATTTTATTTATGTTCTTTAAATTATCCATATTTTATAGAGATGAGAGAGAGGGTGTTTTAATGTCTTCGATGAGTGTGAAGGTACCGAGGACCTCCGGATTCTTTGCTTTGATGCATGTGCACAAGTTTGCATGAAAAACGAGGAGCAACGAGCTAACCGGGAGAATTGACCTCGATGAAGAAGATATTCGAGGTCGAGGAGTAGCTAATTATTCATGAGGAACATGGTAGCAAGTTGGAGTATCGAGGTTGCACGCATCGGAATCGGAGAGGAGATAAAAGTTCAAGAGCTTTGGAGGTGAGATTCTTTGCATAAGAGAGATAAATTGAGAATACATGGAAAATTTCTTGGATTTGGGAATTTTCTAGTCAAAAATGGATTCCTCGTCGAGTGTGGAGTCCAACGGTTCAAGAATCGCGAAAATCGGATACCAGATGAAGAAGATAGAGCAAAAACAAAACGGGCGAAAAGCAGTGCATTTCGGCACCCATTTCGGGCCGAAATGGGGCCCGAAATACACTGATTTTGGCCCGAAATAAAAAGGGCTCACTGCTTTGAAAAGCTACAGTGATTTCGGGCCCCATTTCGGGCCGAAATGGGGGCCGAAATCGGGCGGGTTTGTCCGATTTTGGTGGTGTTTTTTGGTAGTTTCTTGATTGTTTAAGGCCTATATCCAACCAACAAGTCCCATAACACCCCAATTTGGATCAAACACTTCCAAACTTCATCTTCTTCCTCTCCAAACCCTCAAGAACACCAACTTACCCCTAACCCAAAACGCATCAAAATCGCAAAGTTTTTGCGATAGTGAGTGGATTAACTCTTGAGCTTTTGAGATAGTGAGCGGATTGAGCGTGGGGGAATTCAAAGAGGCAGGTCTCCAAGAACGTAATTGTCCAATTCATTGCTTTGGAGGGGGATTCGGCCAAAGCTCAAAGAGGAACTCAAGACGGGAACACCAAGGAGCGCATCAACGGTATGCTTGCTTCAACTTGCTCAAGTTTTCGAAAAATTTGGTCGACCGAATCGGTCCTTCTTGACTAATTTTCGCGAAACTAATCCCGTAAGAATGGTACTTCGGGATCATGGGTACCACATAGTCTCTCTCTTTAAATTATTACTCTAGACGATATGATTCATTTTACGCAAAGTGCCATGCAACACTTGTCTTTTTGAATCCTTACATGTTGAGATCATGTCATTGGGGGGACACTTTAATTTCATTGAGGACAATGATTATCTCAAGTGTGGGGGGGGTTACACATATCTTTGCTTGCCCTAACTTGCATTGCCTCGTTACATATAGAATAGTGAGTCAGTTTGCACGTAGGTGTCGGAGTTAGGATTGCATGCGCACGTTAAAAATTTTGCGTTGTATATAAGTGTTGCACTTTTAAATACCGAGTCCCCCTACCCTATATTTGTTCATAATCGAGTTGGCCCAAGCATATAGAGTTAGGAAAATTAAAACAAAAACAAAAGAAAAAATTGGAAAATAGAAAAAAAAACCCCTAAAAATTATTTTTTTTTGAGAAAGGGCAATTGAAGAGAGTAAGCGTGGAGAGGGCTCAATGAAAGTATTCCCTAGGTAGTATGAAAATCTGAGGTGAGGTAGACACGCGAGAATCTGGAGTAGGAAGGCTATAGGGCCAATGCACTTGAGAGTTCTGAGTAGCTGTCTCTCAAACTAGTTATCCTACTAGCGCTACACCACCGTCACTTAGGTAGTCGTCAACCCTCCTCGTAGTGGCAACGGAACAGCTGTGCGAGTGATTTATATGGGGACCTTACGTCGCGTCTCCATCGCCTAGGTCCACTAGTTACCCCAATTTGATCCATCTACCCCTTTTCTTCACAGCCTCTAGCCTAGGATGTCGTTCCTTGTGACTTCTATCACTAGTTAGAGTGGTCCCTTCCTATGCGTCATGATAGAGGGAGTTGAGTTAGGGAGGTTCGATGAGGGTGAGCTGATTTGATACATATTGAGTGGACATTCTTACATGTCATCTTTTGTGGGGATGTGAGGGTGAGTTAGAGACGGCATCACACTTCTGTGTGGCACTGAGTCGTGTCCATACATCACGAGCACAGGTGGAGTGCCGTAGTGCGTGATACCTTTCCGCGCGATATGGGGTGGGGTTGGTTTATCTTATAGGAGAACGTGGTTGCACTTCATTCATATTTTCTACATCTTAGGTGATGAGGAGGATTGGTTGGAATTAGCACGTTTACACATTGACTATCGGGTTCGAGATATGCTTTACATCAAGTGTGGGGGTGTCGACATATATTGACTACATCATTTGATTTGACACATTCCACCCCCCACGTTATCTATATTGATTTGATCTCCTTGGATATTGTATCATCATTGGTGGCTCCATGTGCTTATTGAGAATGAAAGTGAAATTGAAAAAAAACAAAAGAGAAGAAAAAAACAGAAAGTTGAAAGTGAAATGGAATAGGGAGCCGGAAATTAAACTTCATGAAGACCAAGGAGATTAGCTATTGTTCGAGATCACTTCTTCACATTTGTGGCTGCGAGAACGGCGTTACACCAAGATTGAGGGAATGAGGGCCAGAGTAGTTAGTTCGGTGGGGTTCCTTGGATTTTGGTGAGGGAGTGTGAGAATGGGTTTTTGTGAGATATATCATGACGTCTAGGACTGCGCCTCTAAATATCCTATCCTACCCATCCTAAAGCCGTCAACAATTGAAACCCGTGGATAAATAGCTCGGATGTTAGGTGCTAGGGATGCGTTTGACGAGTGTGCGGAAGCAACTTATTTTGTGTTCATGCCCGTTCTGTCTGACATAAATGGCCGCAAGTTCTACCGATCACCGAAGTTTAGAATCTTCTAGGGGATGTGAGAGTCTTATGACATGCCGGTTTGTTCTTTTAGATTTCCCAATCTCAACTAAAAAGATAAAATATGTTCGTTAATTCCTTGCATTGTTTATAATCGAGTTGCATTGTTCATAGTCATGTAGATTGCATAGTCCAGTGTTTGGGTCGTTGTGTCTAAGGCAAGGTAAAGATATATGTGAATCTTGGAAGCAAGTGTTGCTCGGGACGAGCAAGAAGGTAGTGTGGGGGAATTTGATAGCGCCTTATAGGAGCTATCTATTACCTCCATTTACCACATTATCACGAGTGATTTGAGCTTAATGTTAAAGAATCTGAGTCGTTTTATCACCTGATGATTCACATGCTTTGTATTGTTAGTCCGGGCGTTTCTATGCATATTTAGTTGTTATTTGTCAAATATTATCGCTTGGTATGTTTTTTCATGTTGTTTTAACAGTAAATGATGTTAATTGGTTGATAGGAGGCATGGAAAAAACTTCGGAAACAGCGGGAGCACAAGTGGAACGAAGAGAAGCAAAGATGGAGAAGCTAGGATGACCAATCTGCATTAATCTGATGATATCTTGCGTTCTAAAACTAATTTTGGAGTGAGACTGGTGCCAAATGAATGTAGACTCAAAGAGATTTCCGACGATAGGTCACGGAGCTTAATCCGAGTCCGGATGAGAGAGATATGGCCTGCGCAAGATCAGCTTACAATTCTTGACGGGAATTACAAACTGGAGGGGTTGTAATGCAATTTCAGCAAAGTACATTAAAAAATCGCCCCAACTGATTAAAAAACGTGGAGAAGACTTGGAAGAACAAAGCAACCACGACGGAGGAAGAGAGAGAGACGCAAGGGAGTTCAAGGAAGAGAGGAATCACGCCCATCTTCAAGGATTTCATTGTTTGATTCTTTTTTTTTTTATCTCTTGTACTATTTTCTATGGAGATCATGATTTTATCAAGAGATTTCATGTCTAGCTAAACTCATAGCTACGTGATTAGGGAGAACTAGGGTTTAATTGGTTGATTGATGGATTCATGGATTTACTTCATGCTTAAAGCTTAATTTCACTTTTGATTCTCACCATTCTTCTACTTGAGTTCTTCGTTCTTAGCATGTGAGGCTTGATCACTCATAGCATGTTACTTATCTAGGAGAGTGTATCGCAATAACTCAACCCTAGGTTCGTGAAGAGTAGGAAGACACTCTTAATATTCTTGAGACTGAGAGGTGAAAGAGTGAGAGTGATCACATAAAGATTGTTTCAGTTATTATGTTAAAGTGATAACTTTTCAAGGTTGAGAGGTCTTGTAGGTACCTTTATTATATCGACTAGAGTAGTGTTATTAATAACATTAGACTGAAAGGATTTGTTGTTGAATACACCACAGTGTGATACATGATTGAGAGATATGTGTTGCGAGTATAATTTGATATGGTGAAAGAAATAGTGAAGTGTTGTTAATTGAATCCGGAAATCAACTAAGCATCCTAGGGACCCTAAATCATCTAGTTTCTCCATACTCTTAGTACTATCATTCATTTAATTTGCAGTTCTTAGTTACGTAGATCCACTTGATTGAGGGTGGCAAACTTATAAACATTCAACCCTTTTTACCGGTTACTTTGTACCCAAAAGTTGATTAACGATTGGCTAATAGTAGTTCAACTCCCTGTGGGTTCGACAACTCAGGGTCCTAAAGACTCCACTTTACTACTTGACCGTACACTTGCGCATCACGCGTAATTTAGACGCGTCAGTCATGAATCCATTCTTTTTAAGAATTAAGCACTATGTTAGAACATATAACGCGAACAAAAACTTATATTAACCATGATTAATGAATATCAACAAAACCCTAGTCTCATTGATTATCAATTCATACTCTAACCGTGTCAGTAGGTTAGAAACGCTAACAAATTCAAGAAACTAGGTATATTCAATAGATCTAATCAATAGCATAAATCGAGTCTAAACCCGGAAAATCATCGTGTACATAAACCCTAGACTCTCATAGAGACGCCCAGCACATAGTTTAGCTAATTGAAATCAACCAAATAAAGTACAATAGTTTCTCCATACAAAGATTTGAAAGGAAGAAGAAGAAGAAGAATAAATCAAAACCCATAGACCTCCATGGTGGCTTTAATCTTGTCTTCTTCGTCTTCGTCCTCCTCCTCCTTTTTCCTTCTGTTCTTTATCACATCTCTCCCTTTTGTTTAGGTCTAGGGTGTATTAATAATCACCAAACAACTATTAATTAATAACCCTAAGACCCCTATTAATTTTCGTGAATGTGCTGGTGGTAACTCTAGATTGCACGACCACAAATTCTGATTCTGTGATCTCCTGGAGAATGGCGTCTCTGATCATCTGTCTGATCGTGTGACCACAAATTCTGATCGTGCGATCAACTTCTGATCCTACGACCACAAGCTTTGATCGTACACTTCAGTGAGTTGGTAAAACTTTCTCCTCCGAATTTTAGCTAAGTATAGGGAGGGGGTTAAAGTGTCATTACACAAACTTGATTAAATAACACTTGTCTCCCCTCCCATGTCTTTAAACCATTTTCTTCACGATTTCTTCTCCGTTTTAGCTCTTGAATAATCTCCAACACTCGTTTCTCCTCTCCTCTTCATATCCTAAGCTCAGTTTCCTGTCAAAACCACACGTAACACAACCCTTGCGGTCAAACATGACAAAAATACATAAAATCACATGAGAAACGCTAGGATTAACAAACTAACGCCTAGAGCTAAACTTCTACGTTTTCTCTCTAACCATAGTGTAAAACTAAGATTATCAACCCGAAAAGCACGCAAATGATATAAATGGCATAAGAAATATAACTCGAATATAGAGTTATCGGATTCCAATCATACATTCGCGCCTTAAAGAACCATGATCAATACGACAGTCGGCCATTCCACAATCCGTGTAGATGCTTGTATGTTTGATAGTGGTGCCTCACACCATGCCACATCTGAACCTGCAGTGCTCCATAATTTCACACCATATGATGGCCCGGATGAAATATTCCTTGGAAATGGTAAAATTCTCTCTATCACTGGTCACACTACTCTACTTATTACCTCACATTATTTTGCATCTCACTACTATTCTCAGTGCACCTCACTTGATTTGAAATATCATCTCTGTATCCCAAATATGTCAGTCCAAAAAAGTCTATGTGGGATTCTTTTCTTCTTATTTTGTTGTTAAGGACCGCATGTCGAGGTGAGAATCGTGATTGCGTATACTACGCTCCTCACTACAACACTCCGACCATCAATGCCACACTTGTGTCAAACATCTCGCACCTTCATCATAACTTTGCTCGTCCGTCAAAGGAAGTCTTTAGGAGTATTTTGCGTCAGTGTAATCTAGATTCAGAATTGCCTCATCTTCACAAATTCTCCATTGCATCTTGTCATATCAATAAAAGTCACAAGTTGCCTTCACGCAAAATACTTTTGTTGCCTCTCGTCCACTTGAGCTAATTTATAGAGATGTTGGGAGCGCTAAGAAAGTGTCTATAGATGGCTATGTTTACTATGTCATATTGTTGGTCATTTTAACAAATACATTTTCTTATATCCCCTTAAGAAAAATTCTGAGGTATCCACAATTTTTCCTAGATTCAAGCGTCTCGTTGAAAGCGATTTGGCCACTAAATTATATCTCTCTTCTCCAACAACGGTGGTGAATTTATTTAGCTCCTTTCCTTGATTAGTTTTCATGGAATATCATACCTTAGTACTCCACCACATACTCCTGAGCATAATGGTACAACTGAGTGTTGCCATTGTCACGTAGTTGAAACATGCTTGTCCCTTTTCCATGACACATCTCTCTCTAGATTTTTGGCCTCATGCATTCCAAACTACAGTGTATCTCATTAACTGTGTGCCTAATCCCACCCTTCGCAATAAATCTCCCTTCTTTGCTCTATTTCAGACCACCCCAAACTATACTAAACTCAAACCCTTTGGTTTCTTATGCTATTTTGCTTATCCCATACACGACGCACAAGCTAGAGCCACACTCCGCACATGTATCTTAATGGGGGTACTAGGTCTCGCAATCCGCCTACAAGCTGTTTGACCCTTCCACATGCCAGGTATACATCTCATGACATGTTTGATTTCTCCTTCGTATCTTTTTGTCCTCACCCTCATATTCATCTTCGGCTTCCATTGAGACCTCACCTTCAGCTTCCCCGATCGTTACAACACCAATAATGCCAACCAACACGTTCCCCAACTAACGGCCCACTGTGCCCGCACAAGAGGGTATCTGTCACGCAATTTTAGTACCCGACCAAGCGGGAAATATTGATCATGTTTCTATACCCGCACATCCATCTTCCGAGGTAGAAAAAATGGGGATGAGGAAGAGGCGCCTTGGACACAACATCCCAGACAACCAAATTCAAAGTAATACAACCCCTCGTTTCTTATCTCTACCATAGTTCATCATATTGTTCTAACCATTGAACCCTAAATCCTTAAGATATCCACTTTGGAAACAAGCCATGAATGATGATTTTGCGGCTCTTCAGTGCATCACAGGTGGGACTTGGGTACTCGGGCCGATTAATTTATTGTTGGGTGCAAGTGGAGTTTAGGGTAAAGCGTAAATCTGATGGCACTGCAGATAGATACAAAGCACGACTGGTCGCCGAAGGGTACTCATAACAGTTCGGGACGACATGAATAATCTTAGATATTTAGCCCTGTTACGAAACCAGTCACAATTCAGATCATCTTGACTCTAGCGCTATCCAATGGTTGATCAGTGCGTCAACTTGACATCAACAATGCCTTTCCCAATGGGAGTTCCACATATATAGTCTACTTGGATCAACCACAAGGATATGTCAATCTAGACAAACCCATACATGTTTATCGATTTTGTCGCATACACTATGGCCTGAAACATGCTCCACGTGCATGGTATGATGAACTCTCCAAGTTCCTTATTCTGTCTGGATTTTAGTGCTCTTGCTCGGATCTGCCACTCTTCTACTTCTTAGAGTGCGAATTTCTTATGTATTTCTTGGCAAATGTGGATGAAATATTGTACTCACTAGAAACACAACTTAAGCCCTAAAACATTTATTAACTAGTGCAAGACCCGTGCCCTCAGGGCACTACCCCTCACCAGTCAGTAATCGAAACTGATAATCATCTAGTGAGAGCAACACCGAAGGAGTGATACTCCTAGAAAAGCGACTACATGCAAATCGTATTTGTTTAAGTAATTTAGATGAGATATGAGAAAACTTAACAGTACAAATTGTGGACGCGTAACGAATGAGTTACAAAAATTAATGAACTTGTAAATAGAAACATGTTAAGTCAAATCTCATTAAATTGAGGAGCATCGACTATTTTTACATAAAAAAGACAAAAGGCAGTATAAATAGAACATGATAAGCCAAACCAAGCTGCATATAACCTACCCGAACCAAAGTTTAAACAACTTAGATTGCAACCATAGCTGAACTAAACCAAACAAATAAACCGAAAGTTAATCCTACAGATGAGCCATCAGTTGCTCAACCTTGGTTTGAGCTCTAGCCAATTATCCATGCAGGAAGAATTGTTCTTCAGATTCTCCAGTGCATGGCATAGGCTTGGTGGCGTTACTCTACGAACACAAATAGAATATAGTTGTTTCCCAGTTCCCAAGATTGAAGCTCTCCACCAAAGACCAAGCACTCATAACTTTTGGCTAATATCGTTTAACTCACATTCCAATGCAGAAAATTGTCTTTGAATTCTCTTTTAATTGAAGTAACACTGGTGCCACTAAGGTCTTTTAACCGACCGTGAACTACACATAAAAGCAAGACAGGAAGGACATATTTGTTCATTCCACATCCGTTGGAGTATGAAATTCTATAGTTAACACAATATTAGGTAATGCATGAATGATAGATGGAAGCCCATGTGAATTGTGAAGGGAAAGGAGAAGGGTTACCTAGAACACAATAGTGAAGGCAGAGAAGAATAACAACTGCTCATTTTCCAAAATAGAACTTAAGTGTTAAATATAGAATTAGAAGAAAAAGAAATGAACAACTGAACCAGAGGAAGGCACGTTAGCTAAAATTATAGAAGTACGAATATAAACGGAAGTAAGAAAATGAAAGTCGTCCAGGGAATAAAAAGTGAAGCTATGGGAGGGTAAAGCCGGTGTGTGCGTCTATAACAATGAAACTATCCTCGTCAAGAAAAAAAATTAAATGGAATACAACGTTCCTTTCTGTTAGGATTTTGGAAGATAACCTGAGAGTAGGTGAAGGAAATAAAGGGAAACTAAGCAGGGAACAGTCAGACTGTCAGATAAATGCTTTTCATTTTTTAAGCTATCGATTTTACAATTCCAGTTGTTTAATCTTGAATCTACGGTGGAATGCTATGTTTTCACAACTTGTAAGCTATCAATCCTTTATGTTCTTTATTAGTGTTTCAAGTAATATAGCTACCAACATAACAGGCTCGTAAGCCAATACGGAGAGACTAAACTAAATCCAGTTCTCCAAAGTTTAAATAATGTTATTACTCAAGGCGGTATCAAGTTTCGAAACAACATATAGGTCCATAAGTCACTTCCAGTAACTCTATACCCTGGACTACCTGAGTGACTATAATTTTAGTTGGTAGATGTCCAGATGTTTCCCCTTTCTTCTAATCTCGCCACTCAAAAAAAATAGTCGTAGGGTTTATTGAAATAATAAGGGAGAATATACGAAAAATAGTCAAATTAATTCCATACATCTTACTAATAGGAGCATACTTCACCTTGAAACTGATTGCAGCGGCCCCATTCACCTAGAAGGACCTGATATTAAATAGAAGAGATGTAATAAGATAACAGACATATAGAAGAAAGAAAACGAAATCAACTCATGGTTCTTTATTACAAAGCAGTGAAAATTGATGTATCCTGCTTCAAGGTCGTGGGTTTGTTCATTAAATTTCCTAAAGAAAGATCTAGGTAGATGAAGCAAAACAACAATTAAGTTCAGCCAATGTGACATACTACGACTTGAAAAATTCCAAGTAAACAGAAGTTGGTCGAGTTTGCAACTGAATACAACCATAGTTTGTAATTGATTTAAGGACCCTGCAAGAAAATAAAGATCCTGCCTTAATTCATTCGTAACTGTCCCAGAAAGTTATATCAAGTTAGAAAATCACTTCCTCTGCCACAAATTCATGTAAAACTAATTAACAATTAGCTAACCGCAGAAAGGGAGAAAATAACAAAATGCATACAAGCAGTAGTCAGGTAGGTACACTTGAAGTTAATATGTACAGTTCGAAGTGCGTGAACAGAGACAAAATACATACTCCGAACCGTTCGATCCAAATGTCATGAACAAATAATTCAGCATACATTATCCTATGACTACAATATGAGTTTAAATGTGATAAATGGCACTTACCTTTCCATAGGTCCTTGTTAAGTTCTCCTAAATTGCAAGTCTGCACATAAAAAAAAAAGATAAAATAGTTCCTTGGTTTAGGTACAATTTGTTAGAAGAGAGAATTGGAACTAGAAAATGAATTACTCCCATACCCTGTGGGTAATCTAAACGTACAATTTGGGTCATGGGTCACAAAGTTTGGTTATGAGAAGTCAATTACACAAAGCCACGACAACATAAATCCCAATCCCAATCCCAATCCAGAACTATCGGCTCATGCAAACCCATCCTACACCAAGTCAAAACCTTTCTCAACAGCCAAAATAACCAAACGTGTTGAATCCATATGAACCAAAGTTCCACACGGACTGACGATACAAATAATCAACCGCCTCTCCATATCCATCTCCCGAAGAACCATAGATATAGTAAAAAGGTAAAATATAAATTTAGTATTCAGAGAAAGAGGATGTGTAATTACCTACTTCAGATGAAATAGGGTCCAAGTCTCCCAAGTTTGGTACTTGTGCCGCCTGGAGAACAACACGACGTTGGAAAGGTACGGGGCGAGGGGATTCAGAGGTTCAAACCGTGAAATTGTGTGGTTCTGTTTTATGAAGAAGAAATAAGTGAAACATATGGAGTTCGGAGTTCAGATTTCAGACGACGTACTGTTAGTTGTCCGGCAACACTCGCGGCAAAACAGGCTCGACGTAGTGTTGTTCGCAACAGAGAGAAAGAGATGCAGAGAGAGAGAGGAAGTCTAAAAAATATCGTGGTTTTGAAATTCAAAACTGACCTAGGTTGAGGACGGGGTGGAATGTTGGAAAGACCTGAAATCCATCCTACGGTCATCAATATATCTTTACTCAATTTCTCACATCTAACGGTTGAGAACGTATTTTATGAAAACACTATTCAAAAACCCCTTCTAGATTGTTATATAGACCGCATGTCTGCGCTCTTCTCACTCAAAGATTTGAGCCTCTCGATCACTTTTTAGAATGGTAGATGTCCATGCTCAGGGTGGTATGTTTCTCTCCCAAGCACAGTACATCTATGACATCTTGGAGGAGTTTCACATGGATGAGGTGAAGTCTCCACACCGATGTCCTCCACTGACCCATTACCCCAAGATGATCCAACCAAGGTATTTGATGTCTCTGACTATCGAAGTATCTTTGGGTTCCTGCAGTATCACAGTTTCACTTGGCCGGATATCTCTTTCGCAATGAATCGCCTTTCTCAGTTCCTCCATAGAACTCTCTATGTTCATTGCATTGCAGCTAAACACATTCTCAAGTATGTAAATGATATCGTATTCATGGCATGCCTCTATGCATGGAGGTGCGCATGGACCTCACATCTTTCTATGATGCATACTGGAGCAGCCAAGCTACCATGGCTCGCTCAGCTACCGCTAATGTACTTTACTTGGGTTCGAACGTCATCTCCTGTAAATCTATACTTCAAAATTCTGTCTTGCGCTCATCAGCTAAAGCTAAATATCCGATGAGTTACTCCGGGTTTGGAGCTTACTGCAAAAGGTTTGCATACCTCTATCTGATGTGCATCGTTATTCTGTTATAATCACAGTGCCACATACGTCTGCAAGAACCATGTATTCCACTCACGCATGAAACATGTTGCGCTCGAATGCTTCTTCATTCGAGATCTTGTCTTAGAAAATTCACTGCATGTACAATATATTAATGTTGGATTGAATACTGAAAGTCGTGCTTTTTGTATTGGATTATTTGAATTTGACACTTATGAGAATGATTTTGGGTAAAGTTTTTACATTATATTATTATTATTTTTGCACAGTTGTATTTTATTCAACGTAGTAGAAGATCTGGTGTATAGAGTCTAACTTACCAATAGAGGCTCATATCTTTGGTTCTTGTGGAATGTAAGTTATGAGTTCACAATCTAGATGGAATTAGACAAACCACCGGAAAGATTGTAGCACATTGTTTTGGCAGGTATGTCTTGGCGCAAGAAACAATATAGTTCATATTATAGTTTCAACTCAATGTGCATGTATACTTTGTGTATATTGAACAAGACAAGTCGCGTCTCATGGTTATTATGATTACTTATGCTCTTAATCCTTAGATAGTCAGTGTGCACACGTATTTGGTAGTTGTTTATTTGACAAGTCTAGTGAATGAGATTCTTATGGAGTCAATAACCTCGACGAGTTGAGTGATACTACTGACTCCATGGTGTAAATTGATGAATCAAATAAATCCATGTCCCATATGGGATTGACGATATCCCCTTGATGAATCTTATTTGATTATTTCAAACTTTGAAAGTAGCTTATTGGGTAATCAGGACATGTCAAATAATTTAAGTGGTACGGATAAAATATTTGGAAAGAGGCGATTAAATGAATTAGTTAGTGTAAGTTCTATGCAGGATCAAGACTTGAAATAGCCTTTCTGTTTGAAGGCCTTGAAACAGCTTTCAAAGCCTTGAAACTGACTGAGCCTTATATGCATGAACTTTGGGGAGTTTCTGTACTTGATTCAACTCCTAAACCTCTGTGAATGATTAGATGTTATTTGATGATGAAAGACAAAGTGTTTTTACACAGTTTGCAGGATCTAACATCATTTGTTTGATTCAGTATTGCAGGGAATTCTGTTTCCTATTTTGTAAGAACCTGTTTCCTAACTTATGTTTTGCAGATATGGTTACTGCTTGATGATTGATTCTGAAATCAATCTGATGTGTTTAAGAGCTTCTCTATATACTTCTAGCAAGATCAAATCAGTGTCCCAAAATATATTGATGAAATAGCCACTGGGAGAAGCTGTTAGAAGAGTCAAGATTTGAAGTAAATTTTCAAGGAAGTTTGATGAGAAGATTCTGGTGATCCTCCATTCAAACTGAGTGCTTTAAAAAGAGAATTGCTGAAGGAATTCGATACAAAAATACAGAGAGAAATTCACAGAGACACAATCAAGGATTGACAAACATCAAGGAAACAGATTCATATCTCAATCCAAACATCAGAAGAACACTGCATACTCACTGCAGTTTCATTTCCTGTGTTCTTCTTGTTCTGAACTTCATTTTTATATCATTTTGATAATACTTCTAGTTATCAATCTTAAGGATTGTTCAAGGTGAACAATAGATAATTCTTAGATAATCAGATAGCTAGAGCAGGTACTAGATAGGTTAGTGAGAACCATAAGATGTAACAGAGTTAGGCATCTCTATGTGCTTGAGATCTAGGGCTTAGCTGTTGATTAATAAGAGTTGTGTTGAAAATCCTACAGGAAGAAAGATCCCTGAGGTAGAGACATAGGTCCAAGTGGACTGAACTCTATATATCTTGTGTCTCTTGCATTTACTTTTCAGTTACAAACTCAAAACTCTTGCAGCATTCAAAACAGTTTAATTTCAAGGGTTTGAGCTCATTTCAAGGCCTTGAATCTCCTTAATTTTTTTTTAAACCTCTATTCTTGTAAGTTTGGTAATAGTTTGCATACTCTATTCATTGATCATGTATTTCTACCTACTGTACACCCCCGTTCAGTTAGTGATTAATTTAAACAACGAATATATGTAATCTTAACATGGAAAGATAATAAGTTTTTAATAATAGGAGCTCCAAATATTATTTTTGAGAATATGATAGGAGTGCAATAACATTTATTTGGTGGTGCTAACCGCTATTAACTTTATTTGGGTTAGGTTCAGGTGGAACTAGAAGTCCTAATAAAGTTGGGATCCTCATTCGTATTTTCTCATGCAGGTTCATCCCGTAACCTATATAAGTTGCCCAGTCTCCAGAGTTTCGTATACTTCAGATACACAATGAAATCTAGGATTTCGAGAGTGAGAGCAATAACTTTGGAGGCCAAGAGGGGATTCTAGAAGCAGCAAGCCCACACGGCCAGGAGAAACTTCAGGAATACGGGAGAAGATCGGAGTGGTTCAGACCTACATTAATTAGCTAGGACGTAGGTATGAACCCTAATTCCGCCTAGTAGGGATTATAACGTTCTTGTTGATAAACAAATTTTAATCGATATAGCAGATATGCGAGTCGATCTTGTCTTGGGATTCGTCTCCCATCAATTCGTATGTGCCAACAGCTAGTAGATGCTCTTACCAAACCACTAGGGCACACATTTTTCATCCACTATAGGCCCAAACTGTGAGTCTCCAATGGAGCCTCTATCTTGCGGGGCATGTAAAGAATGGCATCAATCATGATATCAATCACCATAATCACTATTATCTCCTTTTCTATTTTAGCATATTAGACTTAGTTTACACTCATCTTGTTTTCTAATCTAGCTTGTAGCTACGATGTATGTAGTCACTTGATGTAGTGTATGCAGTCGATAACACTCGTTTATTTATACTTAACACATTTCATTACTACCTCAATTCCTGTAGGAGTTTCCAAAAGAGTAAACATTGATCCCCAAACACTTCACCATCTATTATGCTTACCGCTACTAAACTCAAGCTGCAGAATAGTGTATAGAATCAACAAGATCAACAACCTAATTGGGGAATTCTTATTAACAAAATCAAGGGTACCAGTACTCATTGAATCCCATCTTTAACAATGTTACTAGAGATCTCCACAAAACTAAGCATCTTAGTTCTGTACCTACCCAACTTGTTCATTGCTTAAAGTTCAATTTACAGTGAAAGCACTCTTTTCTTCCTCTTGCTAAGTGGCAATATTTGATTATTCAAATCTATTGTTCTTTTATTCATCTGAAAAAGTTTCAAAATGAAGAAAAATAATGAGGATGTGGGTTCATACTAGCAATAAATAAATTAACAAAAGCACTCATGTATCTTTCTATATTTTTTTCTATAATAATTTTAAATGTCTCGACAGCGCGTACAGCGATTATTCTAATAAGATCATGAAATTTACTATCAACAATTCTTACAGTAACAATGTCATTATCACTGGGTGAATTCCTAGTTAACTTTGTGAAACACAAGTAGAGACATGTACATGTAGTAATGGAGTATATAACAAACTAAAGCAACCAACTTTGGTCTATGAGGAGGATTATAAACAAACTTCAAATTGTGCAAAGAGTGAGAATCAAAAGAAGAGTTCTTTTCAATTCATTCCCCCTACCTTTCTCACTCTCTCAAAATAAATAAAAATTAAACAATAAGAAACATGAAAAATTAAAGAAAAATAAAGGCTAAAGATTTTCCTAAAACCCTAACTGTCTCTATGATGAAACTACTAGTGCTAATGTACCTGGCACTGGAATCTTCCTTGGATCTCTCCAGCTTTGCAAAGGCCAGGCTATTACAGGGTGGCTCTTTTTTGGCTCTCTTTCACTATCAAACACACACATACAATCATCTTCCTCCTTTTTCTCCCTCAGAAATAGGTGGAGATGGACACTAGAAAAAAACCCACAAAAATTGGGATTTTCTTGGACAAGAAAACAACAACAGCAAAAGAAAAAGAAACAAGTCAAGCAGACAATTTATGTAGTCCACCAACATGACCCCAAAAAGAGGAGAAAATTTCAAGAACTCCCATCTCTTGAAAGACTCCATACTAAAACTCATTCACCATTCTCCTTCCATGGTCGTCGCGATGCTAATCTCTTCCTCTCCAATAAGGCAATCTGCATTTACCAAATCAAGAGAACGGAAAATCAATTAGTAATGAGCTGATTAAGCCATCTTATCAAGAAGAGATAAAAACAATAATGGTGTGGGATAAACAACGACTCTGAACAATAAGAACTCGCAACAATTGGGAATAAAAGGAGCAAATTACCTGTTTTTATTGGTGATATGAAGATTTTTGAGCGGTTTCATACAAGAGCGCCATCACTTAGATTCCTAACTCGGAGCTCCACATTCTTTAGATCGCGTAAATGTTGAAGTATCTCTTGAAGAAGATCTATACCCTTTTCGCCTTTCTTCAAGGAACCGATGCAATGCTTAAGGAACTCTCTGTCCGCCTCGAACGCATGTAATCTCTCATAAAGACGATCAACCTCCTCTTCGATTCCCTTGGAAGTAGAATTTTGCTGCATTATATCCGGATCGAATCCATTGGAATGCACATTTTCTTCCGCTTCTTCACTACTTATCGCGTCAAAAAGAGGAAGAAGTCTCTTCCCTTTCACCCCCAGGATCCTCGCCTCATTGTAATCTTTGCCAATTATAGAATCCGAGTTTTCACTCAAATGCATGCCGTTTGCTTTGTAAAACTCTTCAATCGGCTTGATGTCCTCGTAACGTTGCTCATCTTCTTCGTCTGTCAAAGTAAACAGCTTCTCCTCCAATGCCTTGAGCTCCTCTAGGATCGACATCCTCTCTTCCTCAAAATTCGCTAACGAATCTTCCAGAATCAACACGGCGTCAATAGGAGTACTAGTATCTTCTTCCTTGGTTTCATGGCTAAGATCGATCGATAGCCCATCGCTGTCACCGGCATTACTAGACGACGAACAAGTAGAGGGGCTCAAACTATCGCTCCTCGTGATGCTGCTACTACCACCGTCTTTGCTCCTCCTCAAGAACCGCATCTTCTCTTTCGTCTCGTACTCGAGCAACTTCTTCCGACAAGATTCGAGTTCTTTCTCCAATTCCTGCTTTTCCCTTTCCCTCTTGACCATCAACTCGTTCAAAAGCTGCAGCGCTTCTTGATCGTACTCGGACTGCTCATCCATCATCCGCTGGTACTGCAACGCTTCCATCTGCATCGCGGCCTTCTCTTCTTGGAGACGGTTTATCATCGCCATCGTTTGGTTGGCCGCAACCGCCGAAGCGCTCCTCTCTTCTTCTAATTCACTGTATAAGATGTGTAACGCCTTTCTCTCCGCTTTCAATGCCGATTTCAACCGGTCGACCGTCGTCTCCCCAGCTTCGAATTCGCTGATCACACTCCCGCCGTCGTCTAAAGACTCCTCGGCTCCCGGTTCCTTCCTGTCTAGCAATAGTAGCTTCTTGTGCAAATGATGGAAACTGTCAGTCGACGACGTCGGGGTATCGGGAACTCTGTCGTCGTCTTCGACCTCGTTCGGCTCCGAGATCACCGAAGTTTCGACCGCGACATTGCATTCTCTCTCGACCGGAACCGGTTTCCGATCATCTTCATTGTGACCTACATTCATCAAATCTGGTAAACTTCGGAAAACCGAAAGATAAAATAGAAAAGCTAGACATCTCACCAATATCTCCCTCTCAACTTTCTTGTCATTTGACACGATTGTATTTGTGTGGAAGGAACATGAAAGATGAGTGATAGATTTTGGTGGGATCCTTGATCTTGCTCAAAACTAAACAGTAAGCAATGAGTAAAGAGGGTCAACTCATTTTAGCTTACCATGATCATGTTCTTCAATGTCTTCATGAATTTGGAAGTCCAAATCAGGGATTTCAGTTCCAATGGACACATCTGCTTCAATTTCAGTAATGGGCATTTGAACTTCTTCCTCTTCTGTGTCTTCATTTATTGAATTATTTCCTGTAATTTGAACATCTTCCTCTGTGGCTTCATTCATAGAATTTTTTCCTGTAATTTGGTTTCGAAATGGATATAAGAATTTGTTTAGTTCCTTAAAAATCTCACTGAAATTATAATCTACAAACTGTCCAACTGAAATTATAATCTGAAAGCTGCGCGGAATTGAATTTACCTGCCGGAATATCTGAGTTCTCTTTAGGGAATGTTTGGGAGTCAACATGTGGATAAGCCTCACATTGCTTGGGATGGAAAATAAACGAATTCTCATTCTCTTCAATTTCCATGGATCCATACACGCCATAGTTACCCTCTTCATCTTCCTTGATTTCAGGGGCAGCAGAGTGCTGTACCTCTAACTCTGCATCCTCCACATCTACCAAACACGACCAATTCTCATCAACCGGGTTGACTCGTGCCTCGTTACCTGACTCGGAATCCGACTCACCTTCACCATCTTCTCCCTCTTCCTCCTCAATTATGCGATTGTTCTGGCTTTCCTCGGCCGTGGAATCGATCAATTCGACTGGAATCAAGTTGTACCCGTCCTGCCCAAGAAAGAATTCCAAAAGCTGAGGATGGTTTTCCATGGATGTAGCTTCTCTGGTCTGAATTGGGTTATCTGAAGATGGATCTTTCTCTTCCTCTGTCTGTGCGTGTTCTTCATCTGCTTTTTCATCAGAAACAGAGAAATCCCAGTTCCTCTCTGTAACTTTCTGTTTCGCGTCAGAAACTTCATTGACCACTGGAATTAAACGATTCTCGTCTTTTTCTCCAGTACCCATATCAATTAAGCACCGATCTGCCCAAAAATTCAACGAGCTATTGCTTTCTTCAACATCCTCTGTTTCTGCAACAACATTTACTTTCTGGGTTTCGTCCAAATCATCCCAGTCAGGCTTGATCAGAACACGAGGAGAGTAAAGATCAGCACCACAGCAAGAACAGTTTGTCGCAGACCCATAACTCTGTATCAATTCGATTTTCTCTGAATCCCCTGAAAATCCACAATCCTCACACATGTGTCTTGATTCAGCGAGTTTCCGATGATTGAAGCAGAAACCCAGCTGGGAAATCTCCGTGGCGTGTGCCTCGCAGAGACGATCTCTGTGGGAGGTTGTACTTTTTGTGGGTTCGATGATGTGATCGAGACGGGAACACCAGGGGCAGGGTGGTTGGAGGCCGAAGTAGTCAGCGAATTTGATGATGAGGTAAGAGAAGAGGGAGTTGAGGAGGAGGAGAGCGATGAGGATCCATTCGAGGAGTGTGTAGACGAGGATGAGAGTCATCTGGTTGGTGTTTCTGTGGAGCATGGTGGCGAATTTGTTGGCAGCCATGGTTTGATGCTCTGTCTTTTTGTGGTTGTTCTTGATGTTGTTATGTACAGAGAGAGAGAGAGGGAGAGAATTGGAAAGAACAAGTGTGAAGGAGAGAGATGAGTTTTATGAGAGAGAGAGAGAGAGAGAGAGAGAGAGAGAGAGAGAGAGAGAGAGAGAGAGAGAGAAGTGGGTAGATGAGGAAATGGTGTAATTTTCAGAGTGGAAAGCAGGGCGGTAGGAACAGAGAGACAGCCGAGGGAGACTGTCAACTTTAGAAGAAGAAGAAGAATCAATAGAAGAGAATGTTTCTCCAAATACTGCTGATTATTCTTTTCTTTTTTTTTTTAGATTTTTTTTTTTAAATTCTGCTGATTATTCATTTATTTATTTGTTTGTTGATAATTATTTTGAATAATTCTATTTTTTTTTGAGGAGGTCAAAATATATTTTTTAAGAATAATACTGAAAATATTTTTTAAGAATAATACTCAAAATATTTACTACTACTCCTACAAAAGAAAAAAAGATACTACTACTCTCTCTTCCCCATTTTTATCCTAGCCTGGTAGTACAATTTAGAATATCAAATAATGCTCTCATTTTTTTTAGAAATCTCAAAATAAAATTAAAATAATGAAAAGATAATAATAATAAATTAGTTGAAATAATTATCTTTTTAGAATCCTAATTCCACACTAGAGGATTTAAAAAAAAAAGGTCCACAATAGAGTTTCTGAGTTGTCCGAGATTCTTGGAAGTTAGGGTTCGGTGATCGTTCTCTCGCGTCTACCTGTGTTCTTCTCAATCGGATCAACGACTGCCACAATCAATGGCTCCCCCGTTTGGTCGTTCTCCTCCTTTGAAATCTCTGGAAGAAGAAGAAACAGTGGTCTTCGACCCGGACATATGCTGGAAGGCTATTGAAGAGTTCGGTTCATGCTTAATCGGCAAGTTCTTGCTTCACTCTAGGGTTTATGTCTGAGCCATGAAAAACCTCTTCAAGAAGATTTGGTTCGAAGGCGTGGGGTCCGGACTTCTCCTAATGGTTTCGTGTCGAGGTTCCCATCTAAGGTGTCCATGGAGAAAGTTCTCGAAGGCGGCCCGTGGGTTTTTTATGGAAATATCCTTGTCCGTAAACCCTGGTTAGTTGGTTCAAACCCAGATCATGCGTTCTTTACAAACATTGGCGTGTTGGTGGAAGTTAAAAACTTGCCCGTATACCTCTTAACGGAGACGGACTTGAAGGAAGCCCTCAGTGGCTTTGGCGAGACTATCAGTGCTGATGATCGTATTTTCTCCAGCAACGATGGTGAATATATGCGAGCAAGAGTCAGACTTGACATTACTAAACCACATAAGCAGGGAGGTAATATTCAAGTCGACGACAAAATCTAGTTAGATTTTGTCTACGAGCGTATACTGTCGGTGTGTGCTTGGCGTGGCCATTTCACTCACCACACTGATGACTGCAACCATAAATCACCGTCGGAAAAAGAGACCGCGGAGCAAGGCGTCGGCGAATGGCTGGCCTTTAAAACCGAAACCTCGCCGGACTTTGGCTAGGATTAACAGTCGTGGTAATAAGCAAAAAGCTTTTGGTCACTTTGGTTCAGGGTCAAGCTTCGGCAGAGAGCCTCTAAACGTGACTCAGGGGTTGGGAACGGGTATGTCCAGCTCTGCTCGTACCCCTTCGCCAGAGAGGGGAACTCCAAGATCATAATCAAGCATGGAAACAGAAGACATGGTGGCACCGTCTGAGAAAGGAGACGTGTCCGAAGTTGAGGTTTTTGATAATCCTCTTGCGGAGATGACTACCGAAGACACAACAGGAGCAGTGAGTGCTCCCTCCTTGATAATACTCCAGAACAGTGGAGGTAAACTCACTCTGGACAAAGGCAAAACCCAAATGACGAACTACCACCTGGAATTCTCGGCAGTAAGGAAACCAAGTAGCGGTAAACTGTCACAAGATTCTGCGCCAAAGAGAAAGACAGGTCATATAGGGCTGAGTCCAAATCCAAAAGCAAAATTACGCGATCGGAGACTGAGCTCTAACAGATTCGACAGAAATATGCATGGCTTAGGTGTTGCGATTAATGAGAACTAAAGTCAGACAGGAAACGAAGACGCCCAAAAGAATCCAAATACACTACTGGCGCGCGAGCGCTGTCCCGCCAAGCACAATGAGTGCTATCAGCTGAAATGTACATGGGCTTGGGAACTTCCGTAACGTTCTTGAACTTCATAACCTCATCAGAGGAAAGTCGTCCAAAATCGTCTTCTTGATAGAGACACGTATGTTTTCAGCAGAGATGGAGCGGGTGAAATCCCGCTTTGGTTGCAATGCATAACATTATAAAAAATTAAACAAGCTCGTATATTATTTTTCTATTAAAATCACATGTGTAAAAAGCCAAGGAACACATAAAATTGAAGTGAAAATGAGACCGAGTTAATATCCTTTTTAAAGAACTAAGTACTTCTTTAACTAAAGTTTAGTTCTACTTAAAATTAGTGATCACATATTTTTACTGATTCCGTTTTACATTGCCATTGTTTGAGAAAATACATCACAAGATATTCTCACCGGTCATGCATTGCAGTGAAGTTCACTTGAATTTTACTTTTCTAATAAACCACCGTTCTTTTTATGAGAAAATATAAATCACGAAAACACTACACACCAAGTTAATATTGTTGTTTTTCTCAAAAAAATATATTTTTGTTCGTTCAAAATTCTAAAATTAAAATCAACAATATCACAGGTTTCTCCTAATATCCTCGACTATAATATTTGATCCACGCATATTTATTTATACAAATTACATCACAATACCTAAAAATATATGGTTATCTTGTTTTTTTCTTAGAAATATATGGTTATCTTGTTGGTTTGTGTAAAATTGGGGAAGAATGAAGTGGAATTAATCAGGAAATTAGTGTGCTTTAAGAAATCAAGAAATTAGTGGTGTCCTAATATGAATATTTAGTTAATTTCGGTTCCAAACAAGCATTTCCTAGCCCGTTCAAACATTTTTGTTTTATTTAGAGGGGCATGATAAAAAGAGTAAGGGGGCCCGCCGTGAGAGGAACTTTGAGTTCTTGGCCCACACCAAAGTAAGGTATTAGGGCCCGTAATGAACGCTGGATGCTGGACTTCATCATGTGTGTCTCTTTTTATTGTGTGCTTTATTTGAAAAAGAAATGAAAAATGAAAAGCAAATCTGAATCACTGAATCTATGTACTGTGTAAATGTGTGCCTGTACTCGTGGAAGATAGTGAAACTGAAACTTCAACTTGGGGGTGGCAATTCATAATGCATAGTTGCATACCACTTATATTTCTTCCCTTTCAGCATATTTTACATTCCCTCACTATTTATTTCGACACTAATCCGATAATTTAATTGACAAAATAAAAAAAGTTTCGATAATATCTGAATAGTTTTGTAGAGTAATCTAGAAAAAATTGCAAACAAAGTACATAGTTTTGCTATTCAAATCAACGAGTCGAAGTGACTCAATTAATAATTAAAAAGTCAAACCATGACAAATGAGAAAAAAATTGAGGTACTAGTTTCTTAACTTTTTCTTGTCCTGTTCTATTTGTGATTTAAATTTCTTTTAAAATGAAACGTCACAGATCAATGGGAATTCGTTCAAATTCATGTAGATGTAATTTCTTTTTTCTTTTTTTTTGTTTTGTTTGAGAGGATCTCTTTTTAAAATGCACATTGTTTTTTCTTTGAGGAAATTTCCATAATTCTTATATTAAAAAGAGAACAATTTACACGAAAATTTAAAATGCAAAAAATTGTTTTAAGGATTAGCTTACTCCTAGTTGCGCATTGTGAAGCAAACTTCTTAATCCCTTTTTGCAATCTTGTCGGTCGCAGCAACCTCACTTATGTGGACTTGGATAATGTTAATCGTGAGAACTTTTGGGCTTGTTGCACGACGTCATGGAAGTGGCCTGCTGAAGAACGAGATCCAAGCGAGATCTCTACATATGTGCAAAGTGAATATACATCCAAAGAATAGGTGGTGAAGATCTTCTGTATGAGTGGTGCATCCGGAGTACTCAGATGAGGTGGCAATCCTCCTATACACAGGTTTTCCATATGTGGAAGAGCATTAGCATTAATCTTCCATCATTGGGTTTTAATCCTGAGGGATAAAGGAAGCTCGCGAGTAATCTTAATGACCCGAAGCTGAACCTTGTCCAGCATGTTTATCGCCTGAACTGACAGGGAATTAGATAGGTGACATGCAACGTGGCAAGCAAACTTAACTATTAAATGTGAAATCTAGGGCTATCGTGTAAAGATGTATACAAATCAGGGACATATTTAAGGAATAACAAAACTAGTTAGTTGGTTAGGTGCTTGTCAGCACAAGTAGTTCGTACCTCTTGCTATTATACTTAATGGTAATTGTAGGAAACTTTTCTATTTCATCTTCTTCTTCTTCGATCATAGTTTCTCTAAATGATATTTGAGCCACGAGGCTCCCAACCCTCGTTGTCGATCATCAAAACAATTTTCTCGTTGTCTCTAATGCTGCTGTGTTGCAATCGCCTGCTTCTCCGCTCGTTTCTTTCCCTCTCGAAAACTTTTGGCTCAGAATTCCCTACTGTCTCATCAAGATAAGCTAGATTCGATGAATTATATCATTTGGCGTGCTCAATTGAAAACACAGTTGCTGCTAATGATTTCCTCGACTTCCTTTACGGGAAAGAACAACCACCACAACCCCTTCTATCCCCGGCGATTGGTGTGTGAATTCCTGATACCGAGTTCATAAAATGGCGCACAGTTGATCAAAATAGGAAAAGCTGCCATATAGCTGTAATCACTCCTTATCTTCCATTAGTTTGTATTTATGTCATGCCTCTTCGATCTGGAGTAGCTTAGCCACACATTTCTCTTCCTTATCTTGCTCCTACAGTCATCGAAACAAACTCTTAATGTATACTACTGAGAAATGGGACATGACTATGGATGCTTATTTGATGTAACTTGGAACACTCCTAAATTATGGGTGCCTTCTGCCCGTAGTGATGAGCTATGAAACAAAGCACGATCTCCGGTTCACAGCTAGTACGATTCACGATAATTTAAAAGAAGAATTTATTTCAAATTAATAAGATAATCAATAACAATGTTTGTAAGATAAGAGTACATTTATTCGGCAAATGGAAATACCGAGCGAATTACTAGAGCCCCGCACCTGAGTTCTCTAGCCAGCAGTTCTCATGAGCGTTCCCCACCTTATTGATAATTTGCAATTCAACAGCCATGTTCTATTCCTGTCAACAGCCATGTTCCACACTTCCCTCGGCTTTCTCTCTCTATTTTAGAGAGAAAATTTGTCTTGTTCCTTGTTTTATTTTTGTATATTTTTGAAATGTTAGTATGATTTATATCATTTCATTTTGAGAATATTAGTATATTTTTTCTTAAAATGCTTGTATAAAATCGTATTCAGTTGGACCAATAAAATCTGTTAGGAAAACACACTATGTGAACACAGTGAGGCAAGATAATATGTAAACTTCACTTCCCCCCTAAAAAAACACTCTAGCTACATATTTTCCCCCACCAAGGCTATGCCATAATTTTCTTAAAGAAATGCCAATTTGGCTTTTGATCTAAAGGGTCCCATAACTTTGTCTTCCTAAATAAGGTGCTAAATTTTAGCTTGGCCGGAACTAATGTTATTAGGCATGTTGCCTAACAAGAGTGGGTGGTCTACTTTCGCCCTTAATAAGTTAAGGGCCCTTTTAAACTAACTACTAAAAAAGAAAACAATAGTTGTTCATACGACAATAATTATAATTTGATTTGAAATTTCCAATACATGTCCCCTTCAAAGTTTCGCACAACTGATATATGGTGGAGTTCGGCATGAATGATAATTTGGGCTTGAGCTTCTAAACTCTTCGTACTCAAGAAGCGAAACTTAAAATATTGCGTCATGCAACACTTAATTAGTATAGAAAACTACATATTATTATATGAATGCATCTACTCACTACAGATGAATTATCAAATATACTGGTTGTTCTAGAACTGACGAGCATAGAGTTCCCATGTTCAAGCTCTCTCTAAATTCGTAATTTTGC
Source organism: Linanthus parryae (assembly GCA_023055425.1). NCBI lineage: Eukaryota > Viridiplantae > Streptophyta > Magnoliopsida > Ericales > Polemoniaceae > Linanthus > Linanthus parryae. The sequence goes on along the minus strand of JALGPY010000011.1, from coordinate 23,068,202 downwards.
TCGGCGATCACGAGCGGCAAGCGGGTCTTAGGCAGCTTGGCTTGTTAGCAATCCTAGCTATTAACATCTAGAATGTATTGGATTTGTACATTAGTTGTCGTGTGTTTTCAATGAAGAATATAATAATATTTCAAAACCACAAATCTAATATATTTGAAAGAAAAACTCAATTTTCACATGTTATGGGATGCTGTTTTGCTCATTCGGGGTCATTCCACGGCCGGTACATATGGTAACCAGATTATGTGTTCGCCTACCCCCCCCCCCCAAACCATAAATCATAAATATGATAATATTTCAAAACCATAAATCTAATATATTCGAAAGAAACAATAATTTTCACAGGTTATGAATGCTGTTTTGCTCATTCGGGATCACTCTTGTAGGGTTTTGATGTAGGTAACGCAGCGGAATAACAAAAAATTAATCATGCTCAAACCCCTCCACCAGATCGCATGCAAGCATTCATAACATGATTGGGGATAGTGAATTGTGTACCTTAATTTGTGTGATCACTGCGAAGAGTTGTGTCTTCGTCTCTATGGTATCCACACCTTTGGATTGCAGCTGGATTCTTTCTCCTCGTGAAGTGCTAGCAACGGAAGAAGGAGGTAAGAGATCACGCAAAACGGAGCACGTAGCACCGCGCCACAAGGTGGCCGACGACACTAAGGGTGGACGGGTAAGGGGCTTCGGCCTCTTGTTATGTCTTTTTCCTTGCTTTGTTATGTTCTTTCAATAATGAGTTGTTGTAGACAAATAATAAGCTAGAGCGCACTTATATAGTTAATAACTCCTTATTAACTACATATTTTCCCCAATGCTAATCATGTCCATACACGGATTAGTCCACCTTGTAAATTAGTCCTGCTAACTTTGCATGTGGTTGCGTTATGATCCTTTTAATTAATTAGTCAAACTAATTGATATTCAATTCTAGCTTAATCCATTCAGTGTGTGACCCTATAGGTTCCTACTAAGTTAGCAGTAACTATTACAAACATAGAGCAGTGTCTAGCAACACATCGATGCCACCCAACTAATAGAAAAGTCAGTGATCCGACAAACCATGTGCGCGATGTTACCACGTTGTATCTATCCCTTTATCTCTATATCCGAATTGGACACGAGACATTATTGTCACACTCGTATACCCAATCAATGGTTTCTCGATCATGGGAATAGGCTAATCTATACATATAACATCAATATCTCCATATTGATTTATCTGAGTGTGACCAGACATTCAATAAGCACTACCCCTCGAGTGGCCGTGGATATTTTCTCCCACTATGTGGGAGAGAAAAATCTTCTCAACATCACTACCATCTCTAAGCTTGCTTCCTATCATGCCCGATGATTATCTTTATAGTTACCCAGTTACGGTGTAACGTTTGATAATATCAAAGCATGATACATCACAACTAGAGTATCTAGTGACTTCAATTCTAAGGATTACAACACCATTAGCACTACTAGAAGCACTTGTGACCTTGACATAACTTAATGTAGTCTTCTCTGCTCATTACTCCTAATGCAGACCCATGTGTTGGACTCGATATCTCTATATCAATCTACCCACATACTAGTATATAATTATCGTCATGTTAATCAATATAATGGACTAGTGATATTTAAGATAAACAATACATTGTAATTTAAGGAATTTTACAACTTTCTTGCTCTTTCCTTTGGAGGTAGAGGCAACTCGCTTTTACTTTCACTTTTCAATTCAAGGGCTCGACCCTAAAGTTTGGGAATCCTATATCTATTTGGCCTTATTCTTATTTGGTTTTGTTTTTTTTGTTGTTTTCATTTCTCTCTCTGTATATGCAGGAGCAAGATTAGTATGGCAACGTTGAGTTTTTGCAATCAATTATATAATAAATATTTTTTATTGAGGGGATATGATAAATAATCTTAATGTTGCATTATTTATGTATTTTATCGGCACTATGGTCATGTTAAAATGGAGTGAAAATATCTTCCAAATTTAATAATTATGACAAGTTGTAAGAATAATGTCATTTTTTTGACAAATTGTTTTCTTTGTCGTCAACCCGATTTGAACCCGGGACCTCATGCAGGGGCTTCCAACGCTCTACCACTTCAACTACCACTCTAGCTGCAAGAATGTCGAAAATAAAGTAATGCACGTTGGTAGCCAGATATTTTTTGAGAATAATAGTAACACAAATTGAACGGTAGCATTCAAAGTACCCAAATTTTAATCTGTTGCAATCAAGTACCCTTTGATAACGGACGTCCAACATCACTGACGGAAAAGAGCACGTGACTGCCACATGACTTCTTGGTGAGGGTTTATCAGTCTTTTATCACCCATTAACGTATGGGTTATCACATGCCCACATTATTGTCATCACACCCGACGGATGAACTCCCAAATTAGCATCACCATCGGGAAAAAAATCACATGTCTTCTACAATTCGAAGGGTTAGAGAGTGTTGGTGTGCGATTTGTTTCTGACTTCTTGAAGCAATACTCCGGCGCCCCTCAATTGAAACACCCATATCCAAAATTGGGGATTCTAGGGTTCATGCTTCAAATCGAAGGTGTAGGCGCTGCAGCAAACAGTTGAGAAGTACTCACCATGGATCAAAATCGCTATTGTGGGAATCTTCGCGAACTGACTACTTCATGGACGGAGGTGAACCCCGGTCGCTGGTTTTGGGTTGTTGCTGATTATTTCTTGTCTAGCAGAAACTAATCGAGCTCCGTTTGATCTCCAAGAAGCGGAAGCGGAATTAGTTGATGGAAGTGTTAAACTTTTTCTCCGTTATAAAATGGTACTTGATTGCAAAAAATTAAAATTTTGGGTACTGTGAATGCTGCCATTCAATTAATGTTACTATTATTCTCAAAAGTATCTGGTTACTAACGTGCATTACTTGATTTTTGACATTCTTGTAGCTAGGGTGGTAGCTGAAGTGGTAGAGCGTTTGAAGTCCCGGCATGAGGTCCGGGGTTCGAACCGGGTTGACGACAAGGAAAACAATTTGTCAAAAAAATGACATTCTTTTTACAACTTGTCCTATTTTGTAAATTTTGAAGATTTTTTCACTTCATTTAAACATGACCATAGTGCCGATAAAATACATAAATCACGCAACATTGAGATTATTATCATATCCCCTCAATAAAAATATTTATCATATAATTGATTGCAAAAACTCAGCGTTGACATACTAACCTTGTTCTTGCATATACAGAGAGAAAAATGAAACAACAAAGAAGCAAAACCAAATAAGAATAAGGCCAAATCGATATCGGATTCCAAAGTGATGAACCAGAGCCGTTGGAGGCTAAATAGATTGTGCTATGCTCCTAGGGTGTAGCATAGTTGATACTCGACGGGACATATTTTGTTTTAAGGTGTAATGTTCGAGTTACGTGAGCTGCGGTGTGGGAGTTCCACCTAATATATATAGTTGTCTTTGGGGTTATTTTGCTATTATTGAGAGTTTTGGGGCTTAAGTGTTATTCTCTGGATCTATATGTGAAGCACTCCAAAGTGACGTGGTCTTTCTCCTATTTCTAGTGGCTGTGTAGTGGACTATTAATATTCCTCATCTTCTAGGTTTAGGGTTAAGATGGATGTAACCTTCATTTTCTCTCTAATGAAATCACTATGTTCTTTATTTCTGTCTATCTGTATTGTTCATCTTTTCATGAAACCCTAACGAGCTTTCATGGTATCAAAGCCTTGTTCAGGTCTCTTATGCTCTCTGCTAGCACAATCGATTCACAATCCATCATCACCATGGCCTCCAACGGCTCTGGCTCAAATCCGAACTACCCCTTTCTTCTTATGTCAAATAGCAACAACCTTATTCCATTCAAACTCGATAATAAAAAATTTGTCCTCTGGAAACATCAAATAAATATTCAAAACCCAGTCTCTCTTTGGTCATCTCGGTGGGTACGTTCAAATTCCGGTGGAGTTCGTGATAGCCACCGACAGAACTGTTTCAGCAATAGTGAACTTCGATTTCTCTGCATGGCAGACCAAGGATCAAGCGATCCTCACTCTTCTCAACAACACCTTGAATCAGGAGGCGATCTCTCATGTTATTGGCCACTCAACCGATCAAGCCACTTGGTTAGCTCTCGAGCGCAAGTATGCTTCCCTTACTAGGGCAAATATTCTGCAATTAGAATCAGATCTGCAAACTATCATGAAGAAAGGTGATTATATTGATGTTTATGTTCAAAAATTAAAGTATGTTAGAGATAATTGTCTGCTGCTTTGGTTACTATTTGAAAGTGTGAGTATTCAGATGTATAAGCAGCTAAGATACTCTAGAGGGGGGAAGGGTGTTGAATAGAGTATTCAAACTTTTTGCAAAACTTGCTAGGAAGATGAAAAATTGTGCAAACGATGAAGTTCAAGGCCTTGAAAGCTAGTTCAAGCCTTTGAAGTAGATGCAGAAAGTATAGAGAAAGTATGCCTTTTTCAAGGCCTTGAAAACAAGTTCAAACCCTTGAAAATAAACATTTTTTGTGTGCTGCAAAAGCTCTGAAAGTAAATGAACTGAAAATGCACAAGACAAGTGATTTATAGAGTTCTGTCCACTTGGACCTACGTCTCTACCTCATGGATTAGATACCTGTAGTATTTTCATATCAATTATTATTAATCAAAAGCTAAGCCCTAGAACTCAAGAACAGAGAGTTCCCTTACTCTGTTACAGCTTGTGGGTTTCCCTAACCTGTCTAGTACCTGCTCTAGCTAACTGATTAACTAAGAATTCTCTATTGTTAACTTTGAACAATCCTTCAGAATAGATGTAGAGATAATAAATAAATGATGTACCAATATAGCTCTATACAGAAGAACTCTTAAGAGTAGAAAACTGCAGTGATATGCAGTGAACTTCTGTGAATGGATTGGAAGTATGATGAACTTATTTGATGCTTGTCGATCTAGAATTATTTCTATGTTTTTGCCCGTTGAGTTTTGTATGTTGTTGATTCGAATTTGAGATCTATTTATACTTCATATATCTCTGTAAATCTCCCTAGATTTTCAGCAACAACCTTCCTATTTTGTAGGCAACAGAGTTTGACTACTTTGAAATCTGCTCCAACGGTTGGATGATCACAACCTTCAGAGATCTTGTTGTAATCTTTCATTTAAACACCATGAGAAGCTTTCAAATACGTCTGATTGATCACAATGTCCAAGTATTTCCAAATCTGCAGCAATTCAGTTAAGGAAATAATCCTGCAAAACTTAGAAACAAAATTTCCTGCATTATCATGGTCAAACAAATGATATATTAAGATATAAAACGTGTTATAAAAAATTTTCTTTCATCATCTAATATCAGAGAATCAAACATATGAAAGAGAGAGAGTAAATTAATTCAGAGAGTTTGCAGAAAACTCCCCGTTAGAATGTGCATTCAGGTTCAAGCAGTTTCAAGGCATTGAATCCAGTTTCAAGGCTTTGAAAATAGACGCCTCTGAGACTGATTCAAGGCTTTGAAAGCTGGTTCAAGGCCTTGAAATAGCCAAACTATTTCAAGTCTTGCACAACCTGATCTTTCAATCTCTCCCTTGATGAAATACAAAACCAAATTCTGTTTGATCCTTAAGATCTGCAAAATAAACTGATTAGTCCACAATTTAAAAACACATTATTTCCAAAAAGATCCAACATAATACCAATCAAAACTTAAACAGTTTCAGCAAATAAAACACAAATAAACCTAAGAGCTAAAAACCTAGAATTTTCTCCCCCTTTTTGACGTTCATCAAAAAGATAGAAGATGTTGGATCAAGTGTCTGGAAAATTTTGAAAACTTAAAAAAAACTTTAAAGAAGAGAGAATGGGGAAGAAAGAATAGGCAAAATTAAGGGGTAGGATCTTCATCTTCATCCTGATCTCCTTTCTCTTTATCATTGTCTTCTTCATCAGTCTTGTCCTTCTCTTTCTGTTCCTCTGCATTCCCACCTGCAACCGTTGCTTCTTCAGTCTTGTTCTTTTCAGCAGCCTTTGGAGATTTCTTTTTCTTCTTCAAGGTGATCAGCAGTTCATCTGAGTCAGGGCTATTGGCTTCATCTTCTGCTTGTTCTGCTACCTGCTTTCCCTTGTCTGAAACTGGAGTAGCTTCTTCCTGGTCTGAATGCTCACTAGGAAAATCCTTGTCAGAGTCTCCTTTCTTTGTTCCTTCAGGATCCTTAGGATCATCAATCAAAGTCATGCTTCTGAAGATGCTTTCCACCATGTACTTGACTTGCCCCAAATCACTCTCTAGTCCAAACACAGTTGCTTTGACATCCTCCATGTCTAGCTCCAAACCATCAAGTCTCTGATTGTCTGTAGTCTGAGAGGTCTGACTTGAAGTGGGAGTCAAGGTCTTGGGCTTAGAAAACTTCTTTGCACCTAGTTCAGCTTCAGTCAAGTCTGAGTAAAGTTTCCAAACTTTCTCTTTTGTCTTCACAACTCCAATGTTCTCAAAGGCTTTCTCATTGAGTACCCCAAATCCAGATGTGACTGATTCCTCTCCTGTAAATGGAATCTCAAAATGCTCAGAGAACAAACTGAGCAGGTTTGTATAGGGTAGGGGATGAATCCTCTTACTGTTTAGGCTAAAGAGCATGTGTTCAATCACTAGTTTTGGAAGATCAATCTCATAGCCATGCATAACCAGATACATGATGTGCAACATTCTTTTAGTCACCAACTCTCTTGAGTGCTCTCTTGGAAAGATACATCTAACCAGTATGGTATGAAGGACTTTGGCTTCAACATTCAACACTGAGTGTGTTAACTGTTTAGCTGAGGTTGAGATGTTTGGAAGAAAGAACTCTTCTTTGGCTAGCTTCAATGTTTCTGACTTTGGTGGATGGTTGCTAGTATCAAACCTCTTTGGATACCCTAACACATTGGCAAAATCAGAGTGATCCAGTTCAATTACTAACCCAGCAACTTTAGATTTGATCACCAAGTGTGCAGTTCTCTTAACTTGGGTCAGGTTCAGGTAGAAGAGTCTGGTGAGTCTAGGGTAGGCTATTTCTCTAGGATTCAGCATACACCACAAAAAACTCTTCTTCAACATAGAGATGCACTTAAGTTTCATCTGTTCCAACACATACTTATTAACCAAACTGCAGAAACCAATACATCTTGAAGAAAAACCATCTAACCACTGACCTTTAGAGATGTTTGAGACAAATCATGTCTCATCTGGTGCCGTGTTCTTTGTTGAGGCTTGTGAATAGATCTGCAATGCCTTCTCCAATTTTCCTTCTGTTTGTGCTTCTGTCACCTTTCCTTTCCCTTCTTATGCCTGAGTTGCTTTCTTCTTCACCTTCTTTGAACTGGTAGGCTCTGCTTCTGGTTGCTTTCCTGTAACAGCTTTCTGCATCTTTTGTTTTTCTGAAGAGGAGGTTGTAGCCTTCTTGACCTTCTTCTTTAATGGAGGAGGATCTTGGACTGCCTCTACACTGGGAGTTCTGGAGCTGGAGTCTCCACTGACTTCTTGAACCCCTTCCACTGCTACTTTTCTTTTCTTCTCTAAGACAGGTTTCGAACCTCCAGCCATCTTGATTCTATCTGAGGCTCTCCTTGTGCTCATTAGGGTTTGGGATAAGAATAGAGAGAGATGGAATGATACGGAATGAAGGAGAAAAGAAGAAGATAAATATTGAAAGGGTTTGAGTTTCAAAAGGAAACTAGTATCTCTCTGATTCTCAAACGATTTACAATGATCAGAGAGACTTCAAAAATTTTATGCCGTTGGAAAATAGAATATACTAATACTTGTTTGCAAATATCAAATTTTTGAAAAGGGTAGGGGCTATAATAGGCAAATATCTACAGAGATATCACCCAACACTGAATGATCAATGATTATTGACTATCAGTGTAGCAGACTCATTTTCAAGGCTTTGAAAAGACTTTCAAGGTCTTGAAATACTGTAACACTGCAACAAGTAAAAGTCAAGGCTTTGAACTGATTTTCAAGGCTTTGAAACTCAATTCAAACCTTTTGAAACACATAAAGATTACCTGTCTTACCTGATGCTCCCCCTAAACCAATGCATTTTTGTTTAGCATTCCCAATTCCAATCTTAGAGCTGAGAATCTTTCATCTGCTAATGGTTTGGTGAAGATATCTGCAATTTGCATGTTAGTAGCAACAAATTCAAGAACAATATCACCTTTTTCACCATGATCTCAGATGAAGTGGTGTCTGACATCAATGTGCTTGGTTCTTGAGTGTTGCACTGGATTCTTTGTAATTGAAACTGCACTAGTGTTGTCACAGTTAATAGGTATGCCCCTGAAGTCAAATCCAAGGTCTCTTAGCTGTTGAGCAATCCATAACACTTGTGAGCAACATGCTCCTGCAGCTATATATTCAGCTTCAGCTCTTGATAGAGCAACTGAATTCTGTTTCTTGGAATGCCAACTAATCAAGGATGATCCAATGAATTGGCAAGTTTCTGAAGTACTTTTCCTATCAACCTTGTAACCTGCAAAGTCAGCATCTGAAAAGCCATGTAAGGAGAAGTTATAATGTCTTGGATACTAAAGCCCTAAGTCTTTGGTACCATTGAGATATCTGAATAATCTCTTCACAGCAGTCAAGTGTGATTCTCTTGGATCAACTTGAAATCTAGCACACATACACACACTAAACATAATATCTGGCCTGCTTGCAGTCAGATAGAGTAATGATCCAATCATGCCTCTATACTCTTTTATATTGACACTCTTACCAGATTCATCCTTATCTAAGGATAGTGTAGAGCTAATAGGAGTCTTGGCTTCCTTACATTGAGCCATGCTATATTTGTTTAGTAAGTCTCTTGTGTATTTGCTTTGATGTGGAAAGATGCCCTTCTTAAATTGATGTATTTGAAGTCCTAGGAAGAAGTTCAACTCTCCCATGATGCTCATCTCAAATTCCCTGCTCATAAGACTTGATAATTCTCTGCATAATTGATCATTAGTAGCTCCAAACAGTATATCATCAACATATATCTGAACTACAAGTAAATCTTTCTCATGAGTCTCAATGAAAAGAGTCTTGTCTACTAAACCTCTTTTGAAATCATTTTCAAGTAAGAATTTTGACAATCTTTCATACCAAGCCCTTGGAGCTTGTTTCAAACCATAAAGAGCTTTGTCAAGTTCGTAGACATGATCTGGAAACTTGACATTTTCAAAACTAGGTGGTTATGCAACATAAGCTTCTTCTTGCAAATAGCCATTCAAGAAAGCACACTTCACATCCATTTGAAACTGTTTCATGCTCTTGTAAGATGAAAATGCAAGGAAAATTCTAATTGCTTCTAACCTGGCAACTGGAGCAAAAGTGTCCTCATAATCAATACCTTCTTATTGATTGTAACCTTGAGCAACTAATCTTGCCTTTTTTCTGATCACATTGCCACTTTCATCCAACTTGTTTCTGAATACCCATCTGGTACCAATGACAGACTGGTTTGAAGGTGCAGGAACCAGGTTCCAAACCTTATTCCTTTGAAACTCATTGAGTTCAATTTGCATAGCAATGATCTAGTCTGCTTCTTGTAAAGCTTCTTTCACAGTTTTTGGTTCTACAAAAGAAATAAAAGTATTAAAAGCACATAAGTTCTTCAACTGTGATGTAGTTTGTGTACCAGTGGTTGGATCTGATATGATGTTATCAGCTGGATGGGATGAGAAATATTTGAATCTCTTTCTTGGAGACCATGGTTCAGGTTCCCCATAGATCTTCTCTGGTCTTGAAGTAGTGGCTTTGTCACTTGAATCCTTCTGATCATCTTTTTCAAGGCTTTGAGTTTTACTTTCAAAGCCTTGAGCACCATTTTCAAGGTCTTGAAACTGTCTTCTATTCTCTTCTGAGCCTTTCTTGAATCCTAGTGGATTCTCTGTCTCTTCCTCTGATTCATGCTTGTTCAGATTCAAGTCTGCAAAACTTTCACTCAAAAAACCATCATAACTTTCATCAAAAATAATATGAATGCTTTCTTCAACCAGTTTGGTTCTTTTATTGTAAACTCTATAAGCTTTGCTATTCAGAGAGTAACCAAGAAATATACCTTCATCACTTCTTGCATCAAACTTACCAAGATTGTCTTTTATATTGTTATGGATAAAACAAGTACATCCAAAGGGTCTGAAGTAAGAAATGTTTGGCTTCCTCCCTTTGAATAGTTCATAGAGGTCTTCTTCTGAATGGGTCTGATCAAGAACCTGTTCAAAATATAGTTTGTCGTATTCACACCTTCTGCCCAATAATGTTTGGGCAGCTTGTTCTCAAGAAGCATTGTTCTTGAAATATATTCAAGAGTCCTGTTCTTTCTTTCAACAACACCATTCTGTTGAGGAGTTCTTGGACCTGAAAATTGTGAGAAATACCATTCTTATCACAAAATAAATCAAATTCTAACTGATCAAATTCTCTACCATGATCACTTCTGATTGAAGCTACATGTAGGGTTTTCAAGTTTTGAAGTTCTCTGCAAAGCTTTGGAAATTCAAAGAGTGCTTCAGATTTTTTTTGAGAAACATAACCCAAGTATATATAGAAAAATCATCTACAACAACTAGCATATACCTTTTACCTTTTTGAGTGGGAGTCCTCATAGGACCACAGAGATCCATATGAAGTAATTCAATGGGTCTAGTTGTACTTACAAACTTATTTGGATTGAAGGAGCTTCTGGTCTGTTTGCCTTGTGCACAGGCTTTGCATATTTCATCTTCTTTGAAATTGATGGATGGTAATCCTCTTACCAAGTCTTTGAAAATCAACTTTTTCAAAGTATGCAAACTGATATGACCAAGTTTCCTATGCCAAAGCTTTGCATCCTCTTTCAAGGCCTTGAGACACTTCAAACATTCACCTGAAACTTTGTTAGTCTGAAAAGTATAAACATTGTTTGATCTAGAGGCTATGAGAATGCAATCTCCTGATTTCTCATTTTGCACCACACACTTCTCTTTATCAAAGATAACTTTGTTGCCATTATCACAAAGCTGAGATACACTAAGCTAAATTTCAAACCTTCAACCAGATACACATCAGAAATCGAGTTTTCAGAATTTGTACCAACTTTTCCAATACCAAGAATGTTGCATTTGCCTTTGTCACCAAGTGCTATTGAACCTTCTGATTGCTCCTTTAATTATGAGAATAGAAATCTCTTTCCACTCATATGTCTTGAGCAACCACTGTCCATGAACCATTTCTATTCTTTGACATTGGTGACAACCTGCAAACACCAGTCACTTCCTTACCCAGCTGTTAGACCAAGTGTGGAATTTGGATTCATATTCAAGATCAACCATGTTAGGTGGTCTAACCCCTTTAGGAACCCAAATCTGCTTAACTTGTCATTTGAGTTGAAAAGGAAAAGTGTTCCTCATAATGTGAGGGTCTCTTCTTCTAAAAGGACAAGTCATCTTAACATGACCAGTTTTATAGCAGTAATGACATGTAGCAGAAGTTTTGTTTCCAGCTTTCACAAATATGGTATTCTTTCTTCTTGGAAAGTTTGGATTGAATCTAATACAAGCTTTGTGAACAGACTGTGAACTTCCTCCAAGGATCAAGTTCAACTTGTGTTCTGATCCAGCAAGCTTGACTTTGACCTATTCAGATTATTGAAGTTTCTCAGTAAGAGTAATCTTTTGTTTCTCTTAATCATTAACCTGATGTCTTACATTAACAAGGCTGTCACTCACTGAGGAGTTTTCAATGGCTACTTCTTTGACTTGTGTTTTCAAGGCTTTGAAACTGGTTTTCAAATCCTTGACATCACTGTCAGTTTTCTTCTGAGAGATTTCAAGCTTCTGATTTAGGAAAACAAGATGTAAGTTTTCTTTTGATTGCTCATGAACTTTTTCTTTCAAGAGTCTGATCTCTTTCAGATACTCTTCCTCATTTAAAAGCATTGTTCTGAGATATTCTGAAAGAGCTTCTTTTGGTTTTGAAACTAGACAATTTACCATTACCTCAATGTTCGTTTCAGAAATTTCATCATGCTTGGCCATGAAGCATAGGTTGACATGTTCTTCCTCAAATTCAGATTCACTAGAGCTATCTGAATCACTCCATCAAGCTATCATGGCTTTCTTTCTTCTGTCATGATCTTTCTTTTGAAAGTTCTTGCTCTTTTTGTGTGGAAAGTCTCTTATCAGGTGTCCTACATTACCACACTCAAAGCAGTTCATTACTTTTGACTTGTTTTGTGAAGAGGACTTACCTTTGTAGTCCTTGCTCCTGGATGATCTATGCCTTTCTCTGTTGAAATATTTGTTTCCAAAGTTTTTCTTCATTTTGAGAATCCTTGTCCAGGCTTTGGAAATTAAGGCAATTGGATCTTCATCATCACCATCCTTAGTCTCAAGGCTTTGTGTTCTCTCATTCTCTTTGGATTTGAGAGCTATGTTCTTAACACCATCTGAGAGTTCTCCATCAACTTCATTCATAGATATCTCATGTGTCAGGAGCTTCCCTTGTAGGTCATCAAGTTGTAAAGTTGAGAGATTTTGAGCTTCTTCAATGGCTGTGGTTTTTCGTTCCTATTTTGCCTTTGGAAGAATTATGAGAATCTTCCTCACCTTTTCTTCATTGTAAAAATGCTTTCCCAGTGAGTCAAGGTTGTTGACAATATCAGTGAACCTCTTGAACATGTTTCTGATGGACTCATCTGCATTCATCTTGAACAACTCATATTGTCTGAGATAAATGTTGATTTTGGTTTGCTTGACTTGACTGGTTTCTTCAAAGGTAACCACAAGTTTATCCCAGATTTCTTTAGCCGTTGTGCATCCAGAGATCCTGTTGAATTCATTTGTACTCAAATCACAATACAAAATGTTAATAGCCTTGTAGTTCTTAGAAAATTGCTCTAATTCAGAAGAGGAGAGTGAGTCTTCTGTTTTGGGAGTTCTGATCCCATCTTTCTTAGTGTAGAAAGTATGAGGTCCATTTTAGATAATGGTCCAAAGCTTTAGATCTTGATCAATGATGAACATTTTCATGAGAGCTTTCCAGTGCTGTTAGCAGCTTTTCCCTGTGAGAAACCACCATCACCTGCAGTACTCATGATCACCAGATGGTTAAATCTTATACAGTGCTGTTCCAGTGCTGTTAGCAGCTTTTCTCTATTGTTCATTTTGAACAATCCTTGAGAATAGATGTAGAGATAATAAAAAAATGATGTACCAATATAGCTCTATACAGAAGAACACTTAAGAGTAGAAAACTGCAGTGATATGCAGTGAAATTCTGTGAATGGATTGGAAGAATGATGAACTTCTTTGATGCTTGTCAATCTAGAATTATTTATCTATTTTTTCCCCTTGAGTGTTGTATGTTTTTGCTTCTAATTTGAGATCTATTTATACTTCATATAGCTCTGCCAATCTCCCTAGATTTTCAGCAACAACCTTCCTATTTTGTAGGCAACAGAGTTTGACTACTTTGAAATCTTCTCAAACGGTTGGATGATCACAATCTTCAGAGATCTTGTTGTAATCTTTCATTTAAACACCATGAGAAGCTGTCATATATGTCTGATTGATCACAGGATCATAGTTTCCAAGTATTTCAAAATCTGCAGCAATTCAGTTTAGGAAATAATCCTGCAAAATTTAGAAACAAAATTTCCTGCATTATCATGGTCAAACATATGACATATTAAGATAGAAAACATGTTATAACATTTTTTCTTTCATCATCTAATATCAGAGAATCAAACATATGAAAGAGAGAAAGTAAATTAATTCAGAGAGTTTGCAGAAAACTCCCCCTTAGAATGTGCATTCAGGTTCAAGCAGTTTCAAGGATTTGAATCCAGTTTCAAGGCCTTGAAAATAGAAGCCTCTGAGACTGATTCAAGGCTTTGAAAGCTGGTTCAAGGCCTTGAAATAGCCAAACCCATGTCTAGTCTTGCACAACCCGATCTTTCACTATTGATGATGAAGATATGCTTCTCTATACCCTGAATGGGTACCTGCTGAGTACAACTGGTTTAGGTACTCTATTAGGATTCATTCTAATCCTCTTTCTCTTGATGAACTTCATGTTTTATTAAAGGCTGAAGAGTCTATGCATGAGTCACACACTGCATCAGATTTACATGCTTTTGCTTTCATTTCATCTATGAGTCATGTATCTCAAGGTCCAAATGCCAACTTTAGTCAAGTAAGAGGTTATAACCGAGGTCAATCTCGTGGTAGAAGTCATTTTTCTTGTGGTCGAGGTAGAAATAAAACCCTAGAGGAAGGTCAAATGGAGATAATGGCTTCAATCGTGGTGGTGGCGATGGTAACAATAGGTCTAATAGGGGGAGTAGTTCATCTTTTACTGTTTGTGGGTCTCCCATTAAATGTCAAATATGTGGACATGATTACCACAGTGCTATTGATTGTTGGAATAAAATAGAACACTCTTATCAAGGAAAAATGCATTCGGAAAGCCTCAATGCTATGTCTGTTGTGTCTCACCCTACTGTGCACTCTCCTTCTTCTTGGCTCACTGATTCTGTAGCCACAAATCATATGAAATCCGAACAGGGTAATCTCTCTTTGGTTGAACCTTATTATGGAAATGATCAACTCTCTATTGGAAATGGGAACTCCCTACCTATCCATCATTATTGTACTACTCTTTTTACTACACCCTCTCATGCCTTTACTCTATCTAATACTCTTCATGTATCTGGAATCTCTGCAAACTTATTATCTGTGCATGAAATTTGTTCTGAACAAAATTGTAGATTAATATTTGATTCATTATCCTTTTATGTCCAGGACAAGGCTGCATGAACTATTCTCTACCAAGGACTGAGTGAAAAGGGATTGTATCCAATTCACTCATCACCTACTTCTATCTTTTCTCAGAAACTATCTTCCAATTCCGTTTCTAGATCTTATTTAAGTAAGAAAGTTAAGGACTCTCTGTGGCATGCTAGGTTGGGCCATTCAACTGATGAGATTTTTAATAATTTTGTTGGTATTTATGAATTGAAGTAGCACTACTCTGTTATGTGTCAAAATTGCCAAAATGGAAAAATGTCCATAATGCCCTTTACTGAATCCTCCACTCATGTTAAAGAACCTTTGCATGTTGTGCACACTGACTTATGGGGTCCTGCATCTGTTAAGTCTTATCATGGTTATATGCATTATGTTTTATTTGTTGATGATTTTTGAAGATACATCTCGATATTTCCTTTAATCAAACATCCGATCTTTATATTATGTTTCCTACTTTCAAGATTAACATTGAGAAGATTCTTGATTACTCAATTAAAATCTTAAGACGTGAGTACATGTCATTTATTTTTCAAAAACTCTTAAATGATCAAGGCATTACTCATCAAAAATATTGTCCTTACACTCCTCAACATAATAGTTTTGCTGAAAGAAAGCATAGACGCATTATAGAAACTGTTGTTACTCTTCTAGAACATGCTCATTTGCCAAAATACGGTACCATGCCTTTCAAGCTGTTGTGTTTCTTATTAATAGAATGCCTTTTAAATTGTTACATTATAAATTTTCCATTGAAATTCTTTTTAAGAAAAAAACCAAAGTATGGTGATTTCAAGGTTTTTGGATGTGCTTGTTATCCTTATCTAAGAAATTATAATCATTCTAAAGTTGATCATCAAACTATAGTGCATATTTCTTGGTTATCCATCTAATTACAAAGGATACATATGTTTTGACAAACAATATCAAAAATTCATATTTCAAGACATGTTGTTTTTTATGAACATCTTTTCCTTATCAAACTACTACTGCTCCTTCTGTGCACTCTACAGGTGATTGCTCTCCTACTAACACTTCACATTATTTGCTTTGTCCTCTTGATCCATGTACAAGAAACTCCAAAGATTAATTGAGTGACACAACTTATGTGCCAAGAAATGATGAAGTAAACACCACCACTGAGATGAAAACTGCTGACCTGGAGACCACCTCATCTGATGACTCATCTGCTGACATGGCTCCTCTCTGTCCAGGTGGGGAACCAGTGGTGGTGCCACATGTCATACAACTCTCTGGTAAAAGTCACTCAATTCAATAAAGAAGTCATGTATCTCAAAGAAGAAGGTATATCATACAGTTATTACACATCAAACAGATACTACTACCTCTTCTTTAAATCCTATAACTTCAGAGAGGCTAAAAAACATTCTCAGTGGATCATTACTATGACTGAGGATTATGCGCCTCTCACAAAGTAAAACACTTTGTCTTTAGTACACCCACCTCCCTATGCTAATATATTAGGCAATAACTGGGTGTATAAAACTAAACATAACTCTGATGTCTCCATCTCTAGACACAAATCAAGACTTGTGGCTAAAGGCTTTCATCAAACTCCAGGTCTGGATTTTGATGAAACCTTTAGTCCAGTGGTGAAACATACAATTGTGAGAATTATCTTGTCTCTTGCTGCAAATTTTGGTTGGAAATTGCAACAACTTGACGTGAAGAATGTCGTCCTTCATGGTGTGCTCAAAGAAACTATGTATATGAGTCAACCACAAGGATTCGTGCATCCAAAATTTCCTCATTATGTAAGAAAATTGATTAAATCTATCTATGGTCCTAACCAAGCACCAAGAAGTTGGTTTGAAAGTTTTACCACACACTTGGCACATCGTGGATTCAAATACTCTTGGGCTGACACTTCTCTTTTCATCAGACTCAATCAAAACAAGATTACAATGTTGTTATTTATTTGGATGACATTATTGTCATTGGAAATGATGAAATTTATATTTCTTCTCTGATTTCTCAACTTCAGTCAGTTTTTTACATGAAAAATAATGATGAACTTACGTATTTTATGGGACTGCAAATTGACAAAAATTCTCAAGGCATTTCTATTCATAAAAATAAATATATCTCTGATTTACTAACCAAATTTAATATGCATGATTGTAAACTCAGTCCTACACCATTACCAGATGGAACAAAATATCACTCCACTGATTGTAATATCTTTCCAGACCCTACTCTGTTTAGATAATTACTTGGAGCGTTACAATATTTGACATTTACTAGACCAGATATTAACTTTGCTGTTAATCACTTATGTCAGTTTATGCGTAGTCCTACTGATCTACATTGGATGGATACTAAGAGAATTCTTAGATACTTACAAGGAACAAGAAACTTTGGTTTATTCTATCCACAAGGTTGCCTCCCCATTCATGTCTTCTGTGATGCGGATTGGGCAGGCAGTCCTACAGATAAAAGACGCACTATTGGGTTTTTTATTTTCTTGGGACACAACCCAGTTCATTGGGGTGCCAAGAAACATGCTACTGTAGCTAGATCTTCAACATAAGGTGAATATAGAAGTGTAGCTACAACAACTGCTGAATTATCTTGGATTAAAATGATATTTTTTCTCTTGAAATTCCAATTTTCGAAACGCCAGTTTTGTATTGTGATAATCTCTCTGCAATTTCTATGACAGCTAATGAAATCCTACATACTAGAACTAAACATGTAGAATTGGACTATCATTATGTGAGAGAAATAGTTTTAATGAAATAGCTCATTGTGTGTTCTAATCCTAGTGCAGATCGAGTTTCTGAAATTTTTACTAAAGATCTTCTGGGAGTTCACTTTGCAAGACTTAGAGACAAGCTCAAAATTCATCCTTCTCCACATTTTCTCAGAAGTCACTCATCCACAACACACTTTGTTGCTGCTTCCAACAATTTCACTCCGTTACACACCAAAAGTGCCAATGTTTTTGTGAAGAATTAAGCTTTTCCTCCTCAGTGCCAATTCCATTTTGGCTCTTTTGGTGCTTCTCTCTTCTCCAACTAATCTTCAATGAAGAATCAAGCTTCTCAGAACAATGCCAGAAACTCTTCCACATCTCTACCACAAACAGCCACTCAATTTTTTTTGGTAGTTTTGATAAGTCTCCTCTTATTTATACTGCAAACTCTATCTTTCACCAATCTAGAGTTTGAGGGAGCATATTAACATATGTATTTTTCTCTGGGGTTATTTTTCTATTATTGAGAGTTCTCGACTTAAGTGTTATTCTCTGGACCTATATGTAAAGCACACCTAAGTGATGTGGTCTTTTTCCTATTTCTAAAGACTGTGTAGAGGACTATTAATATTCCTCATATTCTAGGTTTCGGGTTAATGTGGCTGTAACGTTCATTTTCTCTCTAATGAAATCACTTTGTTCTTTTGTCCGTCTCTCTGTATTGTTCATCTTTTTCATCAAACCCTAAAGAGTTTTTCAATGTGTGGTCCCTGATTTACATCTCTCGTGGCTCGGGGCGGTGACATGGTGATTGTTAAAGTAGATGTCTGTGCCTTTTACTCAAAAGTAAAAAACCTGAAATGAATAGATGTACTATATTTTACATTATATAGTATGTTTGATTTTTTGCAATACTATCTTTATTTCTTCTCTTTCGGCTTATTTTCCTATTTCGACCTTGATGCTAAATGGCTAAACTACCCTTTACCACCTAACCTAACAAAATTAACCCCCACCTCTTCCAGTATATAGAGAGAGGGAGAAAGAGGGAAAGAGAAACTAGGTCCCATAATCGTCGCAGAGTCTGTCTTTGACACCTAATCAACATTGATTCAGACGCTTCAGGAGGTTGATCTCGCACAAGAGGCACCAAATGGCTTCGAACTGCCGTAGGAGGCACCGAACGGCTTCTCCCCCATCGACTATGGATCTCAAACGAATTCTTTCCTCTTCGTCGATGCAGGCATTGGCTTTCTTCTGACGATGAAGGCGTCTGAATTATTGGCGGTGGTAGTAGAAACCAGAAGAAGATGAGGAAGGAGAGATAATGAGAGAGAATAGATCGGAAGAATAAGCCTCCTCCTATGTTATTTTTTTAGATCTCATTTTTGTTTTTTTTTATAACAATAATTTGTTATTAATGATGTGGTAGTGCTAGTTGTGGTGGTGGTGGTGTCGGTAATGAGAGAGAAGGAGGGAGAGAGAGAGGGTTTGTAATTGTTGGATCGAGTGGGGGTAAAAATGTAAAAGACACATGTTTATTAAAACATGTGCCAGCTTTCTCTCAGCTATCCGTACATCCTTGTTCTGTTTCTCCTTGGAAGGTCAGATCAAAGGAAGGACTACCCCTGAAAGGGAACTTAGAAACGGGCGCCTTTTTCTCTTTTTTTATTGTGCGCTGAAGCTCTCTCTCTCGTTCACTCTCTGCTGTCTCCTTACAAAAAAAGATTGATGTCTTAGCTGCTTTTAGAGGTGGGCCCATCATCTCTTATCTCTTCTTTGATAGTGACTTAATTTTATTTTCAAGAGCAACTGCTAGTGAGATCATTTAGATTCAAGAGATTCTTCTGAAATATGAAAAAGGTTCAGGTCAAATGGTTAATTTCAACAAGTTTTTATTGGTTTTTTTATCTAATGTTGACCAACAACTGAAAATAGACTTTAGTCATTTCCTTGGGGTTCACTGGTCTGGCAACCATGAGAAATATTTGGGGTTTCCCGAAACTACTGGCAAGAACTGGATGAACTGTTTTGGTAACTTGACAGAAAAAGTGGCCAGCAAGAACAGTCTTCTTTTCCAGCTGCGGGAAGAGAAATCCTTATAAAAGCCATCATCCAATCCATCCTAGTTTGTCAATGGTCTGTTTCAAGTTCCCTAGTACTATGTGCAACAATTTAGAATCTCTTTGCAGCAATTTCTGGTGGAGAAAAAAGTGAGGGTAAGAAAAGTGGACATTGGATTGCATGGTTGAAATTTGAAGGAAGCGGAGAACAAAGTGGAACCGGCTTCAAAGAATTGGAGGACTTCGACAAAGTGGAACCGGCTTCAAACAACTATGGAGGCTAGTGAACTCCAAATCACTTGTGAATCTAATTTTTCAGAAAAGGTACTGCTCGGAAACTCACATCATTGACGCTCAATTATAGGGCAATGCGTCTTTTTCATGGACTAGTAATCTTAGCAGCAATGATCTTATTCACAGCGGGGTCAGGTGGAAGATATGAGATGGAACTTGTGTTCGTGTTTTTCATGACCCTTGGCTCAAAAGGACAATCTTCTTCAAACCTCTTATTATTAATCCATATTTTAATAATATTCGAGTGTCTGATCTAATTACGCAAGATAGGTATTGGGATATCGCAATGATAGAGAATATTATGCCAAATGTTGAAGTAAAGGAAGTGTAAAGGATTCTATCCCTCTTCTCCCAATGCCCGATTTCCTAATATGGCACTACACGGAGGAAGGCGTTTATACTTCAAAGTCTGGTTATGACCTTCTCCGGTAACAGAAGGACGCTACACCACAACAACAAGGTACGAGGTCGAACTCTTCAGGTTCATGGATAAAGCTTCTGTGGCGAATCAAGATCCCAAATAAATGTATTTATACAACATGAAGGGAATTTCATAATCATTAGCAACCAATGACAAGAACAACGAATTTAAAAGAGACGTTGATAATTCTTGCCCATTGTGTGACTCAGAGAAGGAGTCCGGCACTCACTTATTCATGGAAGTTGGTTCTTGGTGATAACTTTCTGCAGCTACTATCGACAACATTAGTTATTGGATTCCCCGAATAATCGTGGAACTAGACCCACATGACAAACGACATTTTTGCACAACAATATGGCTAATATGGGATAATCAGAACCATGTTGTTTTCCGCAATGTCAAACAGTCCCCTGTGGAGGTGTCCGAGCATGTCATCAGTTACATTCAGGACTTCGACGCAATGCATGCAACAGCGATGTCAGCGGCTATCCAGCTCCAAACTTGATCAAAGGTAACACAAACGGTGCTTGGATTATAGCTACTCGACAAGGTGCGACAAGAGTTGTTTTTAGCGACTCTGTTGGCAAATTTCTTTATGGTTTTGCATCAACCTTACCGATAGCATCTTCTGCAAGAGAATTTGAAACCCATGGTATCCTTGAAGCTTTGGAAATGGCATCACATCACGAATACAGGAAAGTGATTATCAAATCAGATGCTCTGACTAATATTCTCAAACTCAACTAAGGAAGGAAGCGATGCGTTGCACCATACCAGAATTTGATCACATTTTTAATGATTTCTTGGACTAATCTCTGAGGTTCACCGCCCTAATCTTTCAGAACTCTGGGCATTCCAACAAAAAGGTTGTGGATGAGTTCGCAAAGAATGACCTTTATAGTCAGAATTTATGTATTTGGCTTAATATAGAGCCCCGATGGGCTAGTTTTCTGTTTAAAATGATGTAACCATTTTGATGATCACCCGATTACATTAATAAAAGCAAGCGTTTCTAAAAATAAATGTTGAAGTTCAATGCTACACAAAAATATTCATTTTACTAAGTCTTGGAAAAAGAAAAATCAAGAAAATTATAAAAAATAGTACGACAAAATTTATGGCGTGATACATTGATTGCATGCCTATAAGAAACTTATAGTTCTAAAGATGAACTATCGTTGTGGTACGATAATGGGAGGGGGGAGGGGTTGGTATGACTTATAAGTAGCTTATAAGTCAATTATGGATTATAAGTTGAAGACAAATTATAAGCAGTGTTTGGTATGCAACTTATAAGGTGAATTTTTGGATTTGGACTTATAACTTCATCGTGTAAAAATGAACTTAAGAAAAAGTTAGGTTTTTGAATCTTTTCTTGAAATTTTGGACTTAACAACTTTTATACCAAACACACATATCTTTTTTCTTCATCTTTTTAATCATGGACTTTTTTAGCATAAACTTATAAGACAACTTAAGTTGCAAATAAGTTATACCAAACTCACTCAATGTAAAGCCGTGTCTTGAAAAAAATATGGTATGATAAGAAGGTGGAAGTTGAAAGGTTAGAAAAGTTGAAATTTCAGTATTAACTATACTAAGTAGTATTTGACTAATCACAGTACAAGTATTAGAAAAACTTTATTTGACTAGTCCGAATTACTTTTAATACGAGTACCTTTTTTTAATAGCATATTAAAATTCCTAAATAATACTTTTTCAGTTTCTTAGGAATGTAATCCCCAATAAGGTTGACCCATGTGTAAATAAAACTCATCTTGAGCATTACTTGCTCCAGAAAATCCCACTTAATGCGGTCGTAAGCTTTAGCCATGTCAAGCTTAAGGGGCCAGAAAATACGCCCTTCCCTATTTTATAGCACGCATAGTATGTAACAGCTCCAATTCTATCAGAATGTTATCAGTTATCTGTCAGCCTTGAACAAAATTGTTGTGATATTATTATATAAGAACGTCTAACATATTTTTAATCAATTCGCAATCGTTTTGGTATGTGCCAAAAATGTGATCCTCTGAGATTCATACAAAATGTAACACCCCCAAAATGACCAAGCCGGAAGTCCGGGGGTGTCACTCCGTACCCGAGATGAAATTCATATACAAGGACATTTAAAAGTTGATCCAAGCAACAACCTTAAAGTATTAAAGTACTACCTTATTACACTTTGAATTGTAGTGCCTCAAACATGGGCATAAACCAACTATGAAGTAATGAAATAAAAAAGGGGTTTCTATTTATTAAAATGGAAGTACTAAACATCTTAAGTGATGATACGCGTTCCCCCGCTAAGCCCACCTTCCATCATCTAGACATGTGGTGAACAAAACAAAAGAGAACACCACAGTTTCCAAAATCAGCAATAAATACTGAGCAAATAAACAGCCAGACAAGTAAACAGATTATGAGACATGTTTTGAATAAGACAACAACATTTTAAAATGAGGTAAATGAAGTATGAATATAAGTGAGAAATAAGAACACATCAACTTTTCATTTTAGCATTTCAGTTGGGAAAACATTCCCAAATCCTCTTCAATGTCCAATCAGGACTTCCAAGTTTTAAATAATTAAAGTCCAAGTCTCAAAAAATCCATATTATTAACCTGTCGGCATGGGGAAGAACCAATCATCACAAACTACCAATACCATAAGTATCGACACCCTCCCTAAGACTTCTTGCGATCAGAGAGGTAAGTACAAGGAGCGACCCAGGGTTGTTGCGACCGAGTAAAATAAAATAAAGTTGGTCGAGAGACCGTAGTCAAAATTGACCAAACCCAAGAATAAATAATAAAGTGTCCTCCCTACAATAATTACACTATACGTCATTACTGTAGGGTTCTGAGGCAGGTTACGTAGCAGAAATACAAAAAACAAATCTACTCAAAACCCTTCATGAATCGCAAGTGAAGCATCATAAAATGATGAAGGAGAAAGGTTACCTCAGTCATCTTGACTGAGACGATCACTACGTAGAAAAGATATCTACGCCTCTACGGTATCCACATGAATAGACCTCAGCTAGAATTCTTCTCCAATGGTGCTAGAAATCTTGAGAAGAAAGATTATCTTGTCATACAAGATGATGAAATGGACGTGCACGGTGACTGGATCACATCCAAAGAGCGGCAAGGAGAGGGTCATGGCATCACCATGTGGTGGGCAGTAAGAGGTGGCATAATCCCATACCGTGGCCACCATGGAGGCCGACGAATCAAAGAGGAGGGGCGGCTAGGGTTGGACGAACCCCTAGGGATGAAGAAACTCTTTTCTTCCTTTCTCTCTAACTCTCTGGTTTACTGCGTGGAGTAGGAATGAATCTAGACTGAATTTTCATTGCCTACAAATATAGATATAGAAAATTCACACTTCTCGTAAATCCAACATTTTGGATTAGTTTGCATTCTAGTCCATAATTGCTCTTTAGTCCAACTAATGAGTACAATTTACACTTTAGTCCAATCAATCCATTAATGCTTCTTAGTCCAACTTATTAGCAATAACTCAATTTGATCTACTATTTTTTGTGACCCTGTAGGTTCCTAATTCCGTTGGCGGTAATTACAATTATTACAAACATTGAGCGGTATCTAGCAATACATCAATGCTCCCAAGTTATAGGAATGTCGGTGACCTGACTAACCTCTGTGACCAATGTTACCATGTTGTATAATCCCTTTGTATGATCTATCCAGATTGGAAACAAGACATAGAGTGTCACACTTGTATATCCAATCCATATTTTCTCGATCTATGAGTAGACTTAGATAAAAAATAACATCAATATCTCATTAGAGTATCTAGTGACTTCAAGTAGAAGGATCACAACACCATTGTCACTATAAGAAGCGCTTGTGACATTCACATAACTCCCATGTAGCCTTCTCATGGCGGGTGAATCCAGTACCCCATTACTCCTAATGTGTACCCATGTGTTAGACTTGATATCCCCATATCAAGTCTTGAGGCAATACATTCGTACTAATTAACTGTAGTATTAGCAAATATGTTCTCACTCGCGGGGCATAAAGCGTAAAGTCTAGCTTCGGTTGAGCTGAGCGTAAATGGTTTGACTAGAGATATTTAAGAATATAACATTTATACTCTAAGGACTTCATCCATGTTAACATATCTCCATATCGATAACATAATGAATAGCAAGTCCATAAAAATGTCATGATAAATAGATTGTCTCTAGGGCACTATTCCAACAATCTCCACTTGCACTAGAGTCAATCCGGTGCATCATATGCCTATTGATCTAGCGCGGCCCTCATGCTTTCGATGCGCAAGGGGTTTTGTAAGAGAGCCATCTGATAAAAAAATACACTCAGTTTTCTGTGATAGAATCGACAATTGAATCTTGCATGGAACCTTTCCAGCTCATAGTCGTAAGGCAAAACACAAAACTTGACTATGATCTGAAATCATATTTGTCTGATTGGACGTTTGCATCAGTGTAACCCTTTACAGTGATCCCTTCCTATCATCCATATATCAAGAACTCATCTTTAGTGCTTCTCCAGTACCAAAGATATTCCTGACAATTATCCAACGAGCCTCATCTGGATATGGTGATATCTCCATGTCATGCTCATATGACATGTCTAGCCTAAGTAAATAACATGCCGTATCTCGTGAATCTTATTCATACGGTCCTTTTCAATCTAATTGGAAGGAAAATTAACCTTAAAAAGACTAATTACATGTGACATAGGTAAGAATCTATATTCTTGCATGTTGAACCGTTTCAACAAATTTGTCAATATATGTCCCTTAACTTAAGCCGAACAACCTTCTTGATCTATCTCCATAGATCTTTATAGGTTGTTTTGTTGGGTTTTGAAGTAGGTAACGCAGAGGAATAATAAAAAATAATTCCTACTTCAATGCCCACCACGGATCGTCAGGAGGAGACATCATAACATGATAAGAGACATAGTATTGTGTACCTTTTTTATTTGTGAGATCACACGAAGAATGATGTCCTCGTCTCTACGGTTGATCCACGTCAAGAGGTGAGATCTAGATTCTTTCTTCAAAAAAGTGCTAGCTTGAACCCGGAGGAAGAGGTAAGAAGATCAAAGCAACAAAGCAACAAGAGGAGGGGCGACCTCCTCTTTGAGCCGACGGGAAGGGGGGCGGACGGGGCTAGGGTTTCGGCCCTAGCTCTTGTCTTGCTCTTTCTTTTGCTCTCTTCCACTAACTTTGTTATGTCTAATAACATTCTAGTGGGAAGGAAGCTAAAGCCTCTTTATATACTCCAACAACTCCTTGTTGTTTCCATAAAAGAGTTTCCTAATTCTAAATGAACTAGAACTATTCCCTTCCTTGCAAATTAGTCCTACTAAGTTTGCAAGGTGTTGCACAATGATCCTTCTATTAATTAATCAATATTAATTAATCCCAAATCTAGATCTACTCTATTTGACGTGTGACCCCATAGGTTTCTATATAGTTGGTAGTAACTCTTACTAACATGGAGCGGTGTCTAGCAACACATCCATGCCACCCAACCTATAGAAATAGTCAGTGATCCCGACAAACCTCTTGTGCCCAATATGTCATATTGAACTATACCTTTGTCTCCATATCCGGATTGGACAAGAGACATACTTCGTCACACTCGTATATCCAATCCATAGTTCCTCGATCCTGGGAATATGCTTATGCTTGCAGATAACATCAATATCTCTATATTGATTTATCTGAGTCTGGCCAGACATTCAATAAGCCTCATCCCTCGAGTGGTCGTGGATATTTACCCCCATTATGTGGGAGGGACAAATCCTACCATAATCACTACGATCTCTAAGCTTGCTTCCTATCACGCCCGATAGCCATCTTTATGATTACCCAGTTACGGTGTAACGTTTGATAACATCAAAGCGCAATATTCTACAACTAGAGTATCTAGTGACTTCAAGTCTAAGGATTGCAATTATATTAGCACTAAGAAAAGCGATTGTGACTTGACATAATCTAATGTATCCTTTTCGCTGTGGGTCAATCCAGTATGCCATTACTCCTAATGCATACCCATGTGTTAGACTTGATATCTCCATATTAATCCACCCACATACTAGTCTATATTTGATCGTCCTATTAATCAATATAGTGGACTAGGGATATTTAAGATAAACAACACATTTTATCTAAGGACTTCATTATATCAAATATCACAATATATAATAAATGAATATTTTAGCCAAAACAATGTTCATACTAAATCTACGATTGCCTCTAGGGAATCTATTCCAACATGTTTCGCCTAAGTCCTTCATTGAAAATCGATTCTCTAGCCAATCTTTAACAGATTGCAAAGTAGGGACATTATTCCCAATGAAAAGTATGTCAACCACATACAACACCAAAAATATAATTGTGCTCCCACTAACCTTCTTGTAAACACAAGCTTCATCTTCATTCTTGATGAAATCAAACTATTTGATTGCATCTGTAATCAAAGATTCCAACTCCAAAAGCGTGCTTCAATCTATACCTAGACTGCTGCAACATACACATCTTTGAGCATGATCTAGATTGACAAAACGTTTAGGTGTGTCATACACATCCTCAATGAGGTTTCTATATCCATATGCCAAATTTTGCAAGCTACAATTGCAAGCAAGATGTGAATAGATTTAAGCATCGCAACAAGGAAAAATTTTCGTCATAGTATATACTATGAACTTGCTGAAACCTTTAGCCACTACTCGTCCGTTAAAAGTAATCATATAACCATCCATGTTAGTTTTCTCAAAACCCACTTGCACCCTATGGGTCTTACCATTTTCAGGTGGTTCTACCAAAGTCCATACTTTGTTGGTATACATAGATTCCATTTCGGATCTCATGACTCCAAGCCATTTATGAGAGTTTTTCCCACTCGCGGCCTCTTCGTAGGCTGTAGGCTCATCTCCATGAGCAATACATCACCGGGTCTATGTAATGAGAAATCTATATTTCTCTATCTCCTTGACATATCCTACCTATCCTGCGAGGTTCTTGTGTTACTTGAGCAGGTTGCTCCAGAACATCTTGTGATCCTGCTCATGTTCCATCAAATGATTAATGTTCTGTTGTGGTTCTTTGAAATTTTCAAGTCCTCCCACTGTTTCTTTTAGAGACAATCTCTTCCTAAAAACACCGCGGTTTGAGTAATAAACACTTTTGTTCTCTATTGGATTGTAGAAATAATATTCTTTAGTTTCCTTAAGGATATCCCACAAGATACATTTATTTAATTTGGGTCCAAGTTTATCTATGTAAACGCTTTACAAAAACTCCATAACCCCAAATCTTTATGAATGACATACTAGGACACCTCCTAGTCCATATCACATATGGTGTTTTTCATAACTTATTTAGATGGAACAAGATTAAGGGAAAAAGTTGATGTAATTAGAGCATAGCCCCAAAATTAAACTGGAAGTTTTGCTTGAAGCATCACGGACCGAACCGTGTCCAACAAGGTTTGATCTCTCCTCTTAGACACACCCTTCTATAATGGTGTTCTAGGTGGATTGAGTCCAGATCATATCCAACACTCCTTTAGATGCTTGTCAAGCTCTTGGCTCAAGTAATACTTATGCCAAGCTGGTTCTCTACTTCATATTTGAACTCCTTGAACTTTTCAAAGGATTCTGATTTGTTCTTCATAAGACCAAAATCCATATCTACTAAATAAGTAAATGTGATGAAATACCAAAAACCATCTCTGTAAATTGTGCTTAGTTGTCCACATTCATCAGTACCTTTGAGTCCAAAAGATCACATCATGCTAAATTTACAAGTCTTACATGTCTGATATGATTCAAAATCAAATGAGTCCAGAAATTCATCTATATGGATTCTAGAAATGTAGTTCTCATTCATATGGCCGAACGGCAATCCAAAGTTAAGCGAGGTTGATATCATTATGTGCAAACATCTTGGTATTAATATTATATATGGGATTATCAAGATCAAGGATATGCAATCCATTAGACAACATTGCATTACAATAATGCATATCATTACAATAAATGGAACAACATTTGTACCTTATTGTGATGAAACACCTTTCTTGTCCAAAAAATAAACTGAGATAATGATCCTACTCATAGCAGGGACATAATCGCATCTGTGTACTAAATGGATAATTCGAGAAGGTAGAGATAATTTCATACGGCTAATTCAGCGAACCTTGCTTCATTTCCCCACATGTAGGTGTCCTCTTCCTTATCCATCTATCTTCATCTCTTGAGATCCTGCACATTTCTATAAATTTTGAGATCCACATCTAGTATCATATACCCATGACGATGAGATAGACGCATTGACTTCTATAAAAAAATACCTTAAGTGAAATTCACAATTCCTTTATTTTCTTCCAGGTCCTTTGGGCAGTTTCTTTTCCATTAAACCACTTAGTGGGATTTAAGGAAACTTTCAAGGGGTTTAGTAACAAGCTTGACCATACCCTTGGGGTCGCTGCAAACCTTTTTCCCAGCCCTCATCGTTAACCATTAATAAAATTTTGCCTTTGCCCTTATTAATGCTTTGTTCATCAGCTCTCAATCACTTTTAAGTGAATCAAAGCATATGCCACTACAAGCCTTTAATATCTAGCATTCTCTTGAAAGAGCGTCTTTAAATGTATGATCATATCATACGCCTCCATGTCATCATCTTGCTTCCAAATCTCAAAGTGTTGGGTCTTGTCGTAGGTAACGCAGCGGAATAACAAAATTTTCCTACTCAAAGCCCACCAAGGACCACAAGAAGAGCTATCATAACATGATAAGAGCATAGAAGATTTGTACCTTGGTTTGGGAGATCACACGAATAATAGTGTCTTCATCTTTATGAATATCCACACCTTGGATATTGATTGGATTCTTTCTCACCGCGGTGTGCTAGCAACAGAAGAAGGAGGACGATGATCACGCAAAACAGAGCACCAAGGCCTCGCCTTGGTGTGGCCGACGGCAAAGGGGGCAGACGGGTGAGAGGTTTCGGCCTCTTGCTTGTCCCTCTCTCTTGCTTTGTTATGTTCTCTCAAATAATGACTTGTGTAGAGAAATAACAAGCTAGAGTTCCTTTATATAGTCATAACTCTTTATTAACTACATAGAGGCCCCAATACTAATCATGTCCTTACAAGGATTAGCCCACTTGCAAATTAGTCCTACTAAGTTGGCTTGTGGTTGCGTTATGATCCTTTTATTAATTAGTCCAACTAATTAATACATATATCCAATTTAATCCATCCGGTGTGTGACCCCATAGGTTTCTACTTAGTTGGCAGCAACTTATTAATAACATAGAGTGGTGTCTAGAAACACATACATGCCACCCAACTAATAGAAATAAGTCAGTGATCTCGACAAACCTCGTGCACAATATCATATTGTATTATCCATTTGTCTCCATATCCGGATTGGACACGAGACATAACAGTCACACTCGTATATCCAATCCATAGTTTCTCGATCCTGGGAATATACTTATGCAAGCAGATAACATCAATATCTCCATATTGATTTATCTGAGTCTGGCCAGACATTCAATAAGCACCATCCCTCGAGTGTCCATGGATATTTACTCCCATTATGTGTGAGGGACAAATCCTCTCTACGTCACTACGATCTCTAAGCTTGCTTCCTATCATGCTCGATAGCTATCTTTATAGTTACTCGGTTAAGGCGCAACGTTGGATAACATCAAAGAACGATATTCCACAACTAGAGTATCTAGTGACTTCAAGTCTAAGGATTACAAAATTATTAGCACTATGAGAAGCGATTGTGACTTTGACATAATTTAATGCATACCCATGTGTTAGACTTGATATCTCTGTATCAATCTACACACATACTAGTCTATATTTGATCGTCCTATTAAACAATATATTGGACTAGGAATATTTACGATAAACAACACATTGTATCCTAAGGACTTCATTATATTGAATATCACAATAATTAATAAATTAATATTCTAGCCAAAACATCATTCATACTAAATATAGATTGCCTCTAGGGCACCTATTCCAACAGTCTCCTACTTGAACTAGAGCCAATTTGGCGCATCTCGTATGCATATAGATCTAGCGTGCCCTTCATGCTTTTGCTGCGCAAGTGGCTTTGTGAGCGAATCTGAAAGATTGTCATCCGTTGGAATCTTGCACATCTTCACATCTCCTCTATCGATCATATCGCGAATAAGATGGAATATCCTAATTACATGCTTTGATTTTTGGTGTGATCTTGGTTCCTTGGCTTGTGCGATTGCTCCGGAGTTGTCACAATACAACTCCATGGGATCCACGATGCTAGGGACCACACCGAGCTCAGTGGTAAACTTCTTTATCCAAACTGCCTCTTTAGCTGCTTCTGCAGCAGCAATGTACTCAAATTTAGTTGTAGAATCATCAACTATCCCTTGCTTGGAACTCTTCCAGCTCACAGCTCCTCCATTCAAGCAAAACACGTATCCCGACTGCGATCTGTAGTCATCTTTGTCGTTTTGGAAGCTTGCATCAGTGTAACCAATTACACTTAGCTCATCCTTACCTCCAAATATCAAGAACGTATCCTTAGTTCTTCTCAAGTACTTGAGGATGTTCTTGACAGCAATCCTGTGACTCTAACCCGAATTGGACTGATATCTGCTTACCATACTCAACGCGTATGTTACGTCAGGTCTAGTACACAACATGGCGTACATGATGGATCATATGGCCGGAGCATAGGGTATCCTACTCATGCGGTCCTTCTCAATCTCATTGGAAGGACAATCAATCTCATGCGGTATCCTACTTGCGATTGCAGCGTACCACGACTATGAGATTTGGCAGATGGATGTCAAAACAGCATTCCTTTATGGGAATCTCCTCGAGGACGTGTATATGATACAGCCGGAGGGTTTTGAGGATCCAAAGCAAGCCAACAAAGTCTGTAAGCTGCAACGATCCATCTATGGATTGAAGCAAGCTTCTGGGAGTTGGAATCGCCGTTTTGATGAAGTAGTCAAAGAGTTTGGTTTCATCAGAAACGAAGATGAGTCTTGTGTCTACAAAAAGGTTAGTGGGAGCTCTGTAGCTTTTCTAGTCATGTATGTGGATGACATACTACTCATTGGAAACGACATTCCCATGCTACAATCTGTTAAAGATTGGTTAGGGAAGTGTTTCTCAATGAAGGACTTAGGGGAAGCAGCCTATATACTCGGTATAAAGATCTATAGAGATAGATATAAGAAGCTGCTAGGCCTAAGTCAAAGTACATGTATTGACAAGGTGTTGAAACGATTCAACATGCAAGATTCCAAGAAGGGATTCTTGCCCATGTCACATGGAATCACTCTTTCGAAGAGTGGTTATCCTTCCAATGAGATTGAGAGGGAACGCATGAGTAGAATTCCCTATGCCTCGGCCATAGGATCTATCATGTACGCCATGTTATGTACTAGACCAGATGTGTCATATGCCTTGAGTATGACAAGCAGATACCAATCCAATCCAGGTGAGAGTCACTGGATTGCAGTCAAGAACATCCTAAAGTACTTGAGAAGAACTAAGGATGCTTTCTTGATATTTGGCGGTGAGGAAGAGTTGCGTGTAAGGGGTTACACTAATGCAAGCTTCCAAACCGACAGATATGACTTTAGATCACAGTCGGGATATGTGTTTTGTCTGAATGGAGCAGCGGTGAGCTGGAAGAGTTCCAAGCAAGAGACGGTAGCTGATTCTACAACAGAGGCTGAGTACATTGCTGCAAATGGCGCAACAAAGGAAGTTGTTTGGATCAGAAAGTTTGTTTCTGAACTTGGTGTGGTTCCTAGCATTGCAGATCCAGTCGAGTTGTACTGTGACAACACTGGGGCGATCGCGAAATCAAAGGAACCCAGGTCGCACCAGAAATCCAAGCACGTGCTCAGGAAGTTTCATCTGATTCGAGATATTATCGATAGAGGAGACGTTTGGATATGCAAGATTCCTACAGATGAGAATCTTTCAGACCCGCTTACAAAGCCGCTCACGCAGTGGAAGCATGAAGGGCAAACTAGGAGTATGGGCATACGAGATGCGCCAGATTGGCTCTAGTGCAAGTGGGAGACTGTTGGAATAGATGCCCTAGAGGCAATCTAGTTTAGTATGAATTTATTTGTGGCTAGAAATTCATTTATTATTTAATGGATATTTAATATAATGAAGTCCTTAGATTTACAATTGTGTTGGTTATCTTAAATATCCCTAGTTCAGTATAATGATTAATGGGACAATCATCTATAGACTAGTATGGGGTTGGATTGATACGGAGATATCATGATCCAACACATAGGTGTGCATTAGGGGTAATGTCGCACTGGATTGACCCATCTCCGAGAAGGCTACATACACGTTATGTTGAGTCACAAGCGCTTCTGGCGGTGCAATGGTATTTTCATCCTTAGACTTGAAGTCACTAGATATTCTAGTTGTGGATTATTGTGATTTTGGTAGCGTTAAACGCTACACCGTAACTGGGTAGTTATAAAGGCGTGTACTGGATACAATAAGAAGCAAGCTTAGAGATCGTA
Organism: Linanthus parryae; assembly: GCA_023055425.1. Classification (NCBI taxonomy): domain Eukaryota; kingdom Viridiplantae; phylum Streptophyta; class Magnoliopsida; order Ericales; family Polemoniaceae; genus Linanthus; species Linanthus parryae. The sequence continues at coordinate 23,035,313 of JALGPY010000011.1, read as the reverse complement.
GTGGATGTAGACATGATTTGTCCCTCCCACATAACGGGAGCAAATATCCTAGGCCACTCGAGGGATAGTGCTTATAGAATGTCTGGCCAGACTCAAATAAATCAATATGGGATATTGATGTTATTTGCACGAATAAGGCTATTCCCATGGATCGAGAAACTATGGATTGGATATACGAGTGTGACTTGTATGTCTCGTGTCCAATCCGGATACAGGGAAAGAAGTCCCTATATATGGATTGGATATACGAGTGTGACTTGTATGTCTCCTAAGTGCGACTATCTTTTCATCAAGAATGATGGAGGGAAACAGGTGATTCTCGCGATCCAGCAGCGAGTAGCAGCCATATTCAGACTCGTCCAGGCTACAGTTGGGACGAAAAGGGAAGGAATTCCTTTTGATCACAGGAGCTCTGCTTGGTTGAGGGGTCGACTGCGTCTCAAACCTTGTCTGCTGGGCATTTCAATAAGCAAGCCAGTTTCTGGAATAGCCACCTTCGCGGTTACCTGGAGGTTGCTCGAAGGGAAGATTGCTCCTCAAGATTGTTTTGCACTCCCCGGACAATAACCGCTTGTAGCAGCCTCTTATGATGGACTGCGGCCAGATTGAGGGTGCCACTGCATCGAAGCCAAACTGGGGAGAAACCCGAGTGGGATCAACGTCCACGGTGATTCTCTCGTACCTAGGTGCGAGCTCACGAACATGCTCTGCAAGAGCAGGAAGAGAACCTCTCAGACACCAACAAAAGAATTCGCGATAGCGCTCGTGGAAATGCTCCCCGCCTTCGAAAAGGAGCTCTTCTAAGAAAGCAACAGCTTTAGAGGGATACAGTTTTGGGAACCATCGCACATTCTCGACGCGCATGGCATAAGGCCTGGCTATAAACTCTTCCCGACTGTCGCATATCAGGCTCCAAACGCACTTGGGAAAGTTAGTTCCGAACCACCTTACAGCCCTGCCGCTATTACGCTCCTCCTCCGTACCTGGAGGACACCATTTGCTGGGCTTAGAAGGGACTGGGGCATAAGAGAGCCATCGCTTGAAGACCCACATTGTCAAGAAAGCAATGTTAATGTAAGTCAGTACGTTGAGGCGACCACGCGATTCCTTCATTGCCACAACCCGCTGATCCAACCTGTGGTACAGCGTGCCCAAGACTAAGGGTCCAAGTGCGACTTTCTGGCCAAGGGCCAATTTCACAGCAAGAGGCAGAACATGATAGAAGACTCCATCATGCGGGTGACCATCGATTAGATACCTCGACAACCAGGCACAGAGGAAGGCGCATAGGGTCAAGCGATAACCCTTGCCATTCACATAGTTTTTAGCCTTCGGGTTTTGGCTCAGAAGCTTCTTGGTGATGCTGCTGTTCGCATAATCGCGGAAAACGTATTGCACCCACTTGTTCCAAGTGTTCTTTGCAGATGTGTCAACCAACTTCCAGTCAGGAAGGACTTCTGTAGGAGTCCACCGGGTGGAAATTTTCTTCACTTCTGACAAGCACTCCTCCATCTGCTTGTACAAAGCAATCTACGCATCCGTCCTCAAGGGACTCAAGGGATCCACCTCGCCCACGGGAGACAGATCATACAGCATGTGCACATCTTCGAGCGTGGGAGCAGCCTCGAACTCAGCAAAATGGAATGTGTGAGTCGCAGGCGAGTAACGAGAAAGAAGGTTTAGAAGCATGGATTGGTCCAGCTTCACGGCAGCACCCTTCATAGCACGAACTGCGAAGTATATTCCAGCATCGTTTAAAGTCACGGCATGATTGGTCAACACATGGTCAATCCACTCATCCATGAAGCCCAATTTCTGAACAAATGCTTGAGTGGAAATCGCAGTGTATGGGAAGTACCCATTTTCGACTCCCAATCGAACCACATCTTCGGAATCGATCAATTCGAGCAGCACCGAGTTAACTGGAGGGGTTAACGTTTGCAATTATTCACCAGGGACCGCAATTGGCAGTTTCTTTGCCTTAACCCTAGCATGATAAAAGTCTTTGCCACCCAGATAGGGGGCTTTTCGCCATAAAGCCCGGGGAAGATCAGGTATTTCTTCGACCTCCTTAATGGGTTTGGTTCCTTTTGTCTTTGCCATTCCTGCGGAAAAGCAAGAAAAAAAGGGGGGAGAAATACACATACTTTAGTTTGAATTTCAAGATTCAGTTCAAAGCGTACGAGGATTTATTGGAAGAAAGATGAACAGTCCAGTGGCAATCTTCAAATTTAGAGATTGGAATTGTTTGAATTATCAGGGATCTCAGAAGCCCTACATTCAAGATCCTTATCATCTGGGGACTAAATCAAAACGGGATTCAAAGAGCAAGATCTTCTTCATAGTTTTCAGTGGATAAAATATTTCAGAAAGTTATGGGTTTGTAGATCCAACGCAGCTCAAAGCATATATCAGTATATTAAACAAAATTGAACAAGGCCAACCTTGTTTTGGTAAAGCTTGCTTGGATGCGCACAGTTGAAGAAGACGATTGACAAGAGAGAACTGATGATTGATTATTTGAATTTGCTCTTGAAGGCTTCCGGGTATCATTCACTTTAAGAGAAGGAAGTGATGCTTTGCAAAAATGGAGAGTACAGAGTATTTATCCAAAACAATGAAGGATTGCGTCCTTTCAGTAGTCGAATCGCAACCGTCACCGTCGAATCGCACAATCACAGGACAAGCTGACGTCACGCCTAAAACCCTAAAAGGCCAGACGGCACGAATCTAGGGGTTTAGGTCATAATGGCACGCACAGGGGCTGAACCTGCACGTATTTGAATTGGTGCGTGGCGGCGACGCGTACGTTGGTTCCTGCGCATGGAAGCCTATCCGGCTATGAGTCTTCACGCGCAGAAAGGGGGCTAATGTAGATAGTGCTTTCTGAGCAGACAGATCTTGGCCACGTGGCAATCATCTAGCACACCATATTGTGCTCCACACACATTGGATCACCAGCCGCGCTGATCCGCGTGGGGGCTGCGAGACAGGGCCCTTGCATACCACTGCACGGGACTTGTAGGGACTTAGTGGTCTGGAGGCTAGAGTAAGTCCTGTCGCGTGCGAACCAAGCCCGCGCGCGACCTTTAGTAACTGCTTTTGAGAGATTTATGGCACGAGCTCCATAAACCCGGTCAATCCGGTCAAACCCGGTCAACCCCATAACGATTCCGGTATTCGCGCATAACGTGCTGTAATGGTCCCTATATACGTGGACGAACGAGCCGTTGTGGTTAAGCTAATTAAGCCGCCATTGATGGGCGCATTAACCACACTACAACGGTCACATTCTCCGTTATATATAGGACGTTAACCCTTCCATACAAGGGGGACACACCAGACATACGCGGAAGCTCTGCCAAACCTCTGTCTCTCTCTAAGACATTACTACTGCCTTACTCTCTCCCTACACACAATCCAACACTTCCTGTGCCATCTTCTATTCTCTGCCCTTGGTGTACACAGAGTTCTCCCTACCGGATTCTCTTGTACACATTTTGGTGAAACCGACGTGAACTTACCATTGCAAGAAACCATGTCTCATGAGGATGATGTCAGTAACAGATCGCCTTCCACGGAAACCACCTCGGGAGAGGAGGCCCGCCGTACTCCCACAACCGCCGGTGAAGCTCCGACGCTGGAAGCCTTGGACGCCACCATCCAGAGTCAGGCGAAGGCTCTCAAAGCTCAATCTGCGCAGCTAGAACGGATCATGGCTGTCTTGGGGACTCATGCTCCAAACCCCACACCATCCACCGCTGTCTCTCAGGGAGGAGGAGCCTCCACCACCCAAGGATTGGGAGTGTCAACCAAACCACCCAACCCTAACCTGCAAACTCCAGCGGCGACTACACAGCTACCCTCAATCCAGGGGCCAACAGCTCAAATGTTGCCTCTCGCTACTCGTACTCCACTTTCGGCTTTGGTACCTAATCCAGCCTCGCAGTATCCCTTGCCTCCTCCAACGGCAATCTGGGGTAACGTAAATTCACAATATGTCCCTAGTCCTCCTGCGACATATGTGTCGCCTCCGCCTACGGCAACCCGTCCTCCTGCTGCCGAGGGAGGTGCTCTGGAGTGTATGACGTCGCTGCAACGGCGCATAGACACTATTCTGGCTCACCAATCGTTTGCGGATACCATCATCCCGAAGCTTGACAACGATCCACCTATTCCACGAGAGATCTATCTCATGCCTAACCCTGCTGGGTACAAGGCCCCTAAATGGGACAAGTTCGAAGACGTCAATGGAAACGCCCATGAGCATGTCATGCGCTTCATTGATGTGATGGGGCCGTATGGAGCTGATCCTAAACTGCTGATGCTCGAGTTCCCGAAATCCTTGGGGAACGTGGCTTACAAATGGTACCGGACACTGGAAGCCGGATCCGTGAAGACTTGGGACGACATGGTCCAGAAGTTTTATACCAAGTTCTTCCAGATGGAGGAAAAGGTGACGATGATCCATCTCTCGCGGATGTATCAGAAGCGCGAGGAGGATGGGATAACATTCATCAAGAAGTTCAGGGCCAAGTCCTTGGAATGCAAATATGTGATACTCGAAAGCAGACTCGTGGAGATATGCCTGCAATTCATGCGAGACGAGTATAAAGGTATGCTTATCAACCTGCAAACACCTACATTTTCAAAGCTAATCGAATGCACGAAGAATATCGAGCCTATAGTGGAAAGGCAGAAAAAGAGGAACGCCCCTGAGGGATCCTCGGGCGGTACTACTTTCAAAATCGGGAGATTCAGTTACAAGAGGGGACGTGAAGCTGACGTGAATACGGTCTCGCCCCAGAAGCAGCCGAAGGTAGTGAACTTTGATGCACCACCTGTGCCATGTTCGGTGGAAGAAGCAAGCGACCTTTGCAGACAATGGCGTAAGGACGGCGTCCTGCCGCCGCTCGAAAAGGCACCCTCCAGGGAGATGGTGAGGGACCCGAAGTGGTGCGAATGTCACGGAAAGGTCATGCATACCACGGCTGACTGCAAGAAGCTCAGAATTATGGTGAGCCAAAAGATGAAGAATGGCGAACTGATCGTCAGTGATCAAAGGCAGGATGTGCGCAACAATCCACTCCCTGCCCATGCGGAGCAAGAATCGAAAGGAAAAGAGGTCGCTATGATCTCGATTGTGGACCTCAAAGAGGTTGCAGAGGATGGTCTACCCATCATTTCCGAGATCCATGATGACGAAGACTACATCATAGACACCGAGGACGAACGCGCAGACCGGATGAAGGGGTCGCACGGGTTCAGCAGGTTCTGCGACAAGATGAATTTCTCAGAAAAATGCCGGACGGAGATGACAAAGGCGATCCTGAGGATAGCAGAAGATTACGAGGAGGATCTCGTAGTCTCCAATGGAAAAGTTGTCAGGGCATCTCGCTCTACAGAAAAGATCATAACCTTCTCCGCAAGCGATAAGAAGAAAGATGTGAACCACCAGAAGCCTCTGTATGTAACAGCCATTATCAATGGTGTGGAGTTCAAAAGAGCGTTCGTTGACGGAGGAGCAACAGTTAACGTTGTTTCGCTCCATACTCTGAAGCTAGCGGGAATTCCAGAGCACAAGATTGTCAAACGTCCATCCCCGCTGATGGGATTCGGAAGCGACTCCAGAATGACGATAGGATAGATCCGCCTGGGTGTTTAGATTGGCAAAATCAAGTGCTCAGCAAAATTCTATGTCATAGATGCGAACACTACGTATCACATGATCATAGGTCGAGCTTGGATTCATCGCTTTGATGCTGTTCCTTCAACAGCTCACCAAGTGATGAAAGCTATCTGGAATGACAGAATAGTCGAGATACCCGCTTCGACAAATCCATTTAACATGGATGAAGCGCATCTCAGTGAGGCAGTATGGTTCACTGAGATGGCAGATGAGCAAACGCCGGGACCATTCAACCCCACTCCTCTGCCCCGCTGGGAGGACATCAAAGATCAGTCACCCGCAGGAGTGATGGTGACAAGAGAGGATGCCAAGGAAAAGCCACCTACGCGAGAAGAAGCTCCGCGGATTGCCTACCAGCGAAAGAACGTGTACACTCTGAAAAGGATAGCAAAACACGATCCTGAAGGCAAGGAGATAGAGAGTTTCTACGCCAACGGGAAGAAATGCTATCGCATATGAAGGTGCGCGGGGATGTCCTCACGCGAGCATGGGGACATCCCTGAGCAAATTAATCAAATTGAGCAGGTTTCGGAGACAGAAAAACCAATGCCAAGTGCTCTAGAAGAGAGACTCAAAGAAGCACCCGAATGCATGGAAGACAAACCCAGACCACAAAAACAGGAGCTGAAGGAGGTATTCCTAAGCCCGAGCGAAGAAAAGAAGAGGCCATTCTTTCTAAGTGTGGACCTCACAGGCAAAGATGAGGAAAGATTGCTGCAACTCTTGACTGAGTACAAGGACGTATTTGCATGGGAGTACGATGAAATGCCTGGCCTGGACACGAGCATCACCATGCACCGGTTGGATGTGATCCCAGGATCCAAACCGGTAAAGCAAAGCACAAGAAGCTTTAGGCCGGAGCTCAACGTGAAGATTAAGAAGGAAATTGTCAAACTCCTGGATGCCAAATTCATATAGCCGAATCACCATCCCACATGGTTGGCCAATATTGTGCCAGTAGTAAAGAAGAATGGGCAGCTTCGCATTTGCGTGGATTTCCGGGATCTCAATCGTTTCTGCCCTAAGAATGATTTTCCACTCCCCAACATCGACTTACTCATCGATTCAACCGCGGGTCATCGCATGTTCAGCTTCATGGATGGATTCAGTGGGTAGAATCAGATCAAGATGGACCCCGAAGATGCACGGAAAACCGCATTCATCACCTCGGTGGGAGTATTCAACTATACGGTGATGCCTTTTGGCCTCAAAAACGCAGGTGCGACTTACCAGCGGGCCATGATGGCCCTATTCCACGACATGATGCACAAGGAAGTGGAATTCTACGTGGATGACCTAGTTGTCAAATCCAAGGAGGAGGCGGACCATCTGGGGGATTTGCGAAAAGTGTTCAACAGATGCAGACTCTTTCAATTGAAGATGAACCCCATGAAGTGCGCATTCGGGGTAACATCAGGGAAGTTCTTGGTATGTGTGGTACATCGTCAAGGAATAGAGCCCGATCCTGCGAAAATATCAGCCATCACCAGCATGACTTCGCCGCATAACCAGAGTGCCTTGAAACCCTTTAAGGGAAAGCTGTCTTACTTGCGAAGATTCATCCCAGCAATCGCCGAAATCACCTTATGTTTCAGTGATCTTCTCAAGAAAGATGCTGTATACAACTGGACTGCAGAGCACGAGGCTGCGTTCGGGAAACTAAAGGAGCTGCTGACATCGTCAAAAGTAATGATCGCACCTCAGCTCGGATCACCACTCTTGTTGTATCTGACGTCGACAAGGAGGTCTATAGGAGCACTCCTAGCTCAGGAGTATGAGGGTCAAGAAAGGCCCATCTACTACATCTCTCGCATCGTGCAACCTGCAGAATCAAGGTACACGGACATCGAACGTCATTGCCTTGCTTTATTCTTCGTAATAGAAAAGTTGAGACACTATTTTGCTTCGCACAAAGTAGTAGTAGTCACCAAGAGCGATCCTATACGGTATCTTCTGACTCACACCACTCCTGGAGGAAGATTGGCAAAATGGTATATGACCATCTCCCAATATGACATCACATGCGTTCGGCCGCGGGCGATCAAATCGCAGGCGGTGGAGGATTTGCTAGCACAGTTCCCCGATAACAGTCATGAGCCTGTTATTGAAGAAGAATTGGAGGGACCTGAAATCTACGCAGTTGAGCTGCCCTATTGGACGCTCCATTTCGATGGCTCGTCAACAAGGAAAGGTGGGGGCATCGGGATAGTCTTGACCAAACCAGATGGAGAGGTCATACAGATGTCCGCAAAGCTTGACTTCGCAGTCACCAACAACGAAGCAGAGTATGAAGCAGAGTAAGAAACCTGACGGTTATGGAGGACTCCAAGCTAATCGTTAAACAAGCCTCGGGCGAGTATGGTTTGAAAGAGATAAACTTATTGCACTATCGGACCTTGGTACAGAAATTGGTGCAACAGTTCTGCGACGTTAGATACGAGCACAAACCTCGAGCGGACAATAGGCATGCTGATGCTTTAGCTACCTTGGGATCCAAGGTTAGTGCAGACAAATGTCTTGCGAGAATATCGATTGAAGTACGAACGTCCTCGGCGTTGACAGAAGACGTGTGCGACGATGAATGTATGGACGATGCAGACTGGAGAAAGTCAATCTTACGGGCCATCGCAGAAGGCACGAGCAGCGAGAACTGGGCATCCACAAAGGGATATTGCATACATGATAATACTCTCTACTACAAGGGCCCTGGCGGAATACTCATGCGATGCGTCTTCGAGCAAGAAGGACAACTGCTGTTAGAAAAGATTCACCAACATGCTTGTGGAGAAAGTGAGGTGTCAATCTATCGGAAAGCCCAAAGATATGGCATTCATTGGCCGGACATGTCAACGGCCGCAGCGCTGATTCAAGGAAATTGTGAGAGTTGCGCATTGATCAAGGACTCTTTATTCATTGCTCTGACCGACAATGATGCGGATTGGAGGAAACCCCTCTTTGAATTTCTCACCCAGGGTATTGTACTAGAGTCGAGAAAAGAAGCCGAGAAATTAAAGAGAAAAGCAGCCCGATATGTGGTGCAAGAAAATCTGCTTTGGCGAAGGGGCAATGAAGGTAACTTGCTGCGATGTCTAGACAGCAAGGAAGCACAAGAGGTGATGGACCTTTCTCATCAGGTGTAATATCAGGGAGGTGCTAAATTATGCAGACAACTCCTCTCGATTGGATACTTCTGGCCCACCATGGAGGCTGATTGCCGCACCAAAGTAAGACGCTGCTAGGAGTGTCAATTCAAAGGTAATCTAGTGCACGCCCCTGCTGTGGACCTACACGCGTTGGGAACACCATGGCCATTTCATACATGGGTTCTGGATTTCGTTGGTCCCATTCGACCAACCTCGCACGGGAATCACTTCATTCTCACCGCGACCGAGTTGTTCACTAAGTGGGTAGAGGCGATACCACTGAAGACAGCAAATGCGCTAGCTGTAGGGTTTTGATTCATGGATCGCGCAAACGGAAGCATAATCAAACAAACAACCATGCAAAACCCTCCAAGGATCACAAGTCTAGATGCATAACGATAGTAAAGGCAAGAAATCATAAACACACCTTTGGGTTCTCCTTGATGACTTCAAACGCGAATAGTGTCACGTTCTCTATAGTTGATCCACGCCTAGAGTTGTTCCTAGATCTCCAATCTCCTTGGTGCTAGCCCGGATTGAAAGGAGGGTGAAGGAATCACGCAAAACGAAGCACCAAAAGGGGGTTCGGCCCCTTTGTGGCGTCGGGGACAAGGGGCGGCGGCAAAGGGGCGGCGTCCCTCTTTGTGGCTTGCTCTCTCTCTCCTTTGTTCTCTCCTACTCTTGTTATGTTCTCTCTAGAGCATAAAGGTGTGTAGGGAAGGAAGGAGGAGGGTCCTTTATATAGTCCAACAACTCCTTGTCAACTACCTAAAGGACTTATTCTAGTCCTACTAGAGTTCAATTTAGTCCCTTCCTTGCAAATTAGTCCCTACTAAGTTTGCAAGGGTTTGCAAAGTGATCCTTCTAATTAATTAATCCAATTAATTAATTCCACAATCTAGTACAACTCTATATAGCGTGTGACCCCATAGGTTCTATTTAGTTGGTAGCAACTCTTTGCTAATATGGAGCGGTTTCTAGCAAAACATCCATTCTAGCCAACTAATAGAATAGTCATCTAGACAACCTTGTACAAGTAATTGTCTCATCCCTTTGCCTCCATATCCGGATTGGACACGAGACATACAAGTCACACTCGTATATCCAATCCCTAGTTTCTCGATCCATGGAATAGCCTTATTCGTGCAAATAACATCAATATCCCATATATTGATTTATTTGAGTCTGGCCAGACATTCTATAAGCACTATCCTTCGAGTGGCCTTGGATATTTGCTCCCGTTATGTGGGAGGGGCAAATCCTCTCTACGTTCACTACGATCTCTAAGCTTGTTTCTCATTGTATCCAGTACACGCCTTTATAACTACCCAGTTACGGTGTAGCGTTTAACGCTACCAAGATCACAATGATCCACAACTAGAATATCTAGTGACTTCAAGTCTAAGGATGACAATACCATTGTACCCGAGAAGCACTTGTGACTCAACATAACGTGTATGTAGCCTTCTCGGTGATGGGTCAATCCAGTGCAACATTCCGTAATGCACACCTATGTGTTGGATCGTGATATCTCCATATCAATCCAACCCCATACTAGTCTATAGATGATTGTCCCATTTAATCATTATACTTGACTAGGGATATTTAAGATAAACAACACAATTGTAAATCTAAGGACTTCATTATATTAAATATCCAATAAATAATAAATGAATTTCTAGCCAATTACAAATTCATACTAAACTAGATTGCCTCTAGGGCATGTATTCCAACAGTCTCCAACTTGCACTAGAGCCAATCTGGCGCATCTCGTATGCCCATACTCTTAGTGTGCCCTTCATGCTTCCACTGCGTGAGAGGCTTCGTAAGCGGGTCTGACAGATTATCATCTGTAGGAATCTTGCATATCCGAACGTCTCTTCTATCGATAATATCTCGAATCAGATGAAACTTCCTGAGCACATGTTTGGACTTCTGGTGCGATCTTGGTTCCTTTGATTGCGCGATCGCCCCAGTGTTGTCACAGAACAACTCCACTGGATCCGCAATGCTAGGGACCACACCAAGTTCAGAAACAAACATCCTGATCCAAACAGCCTCCTTTGCTGCGCCATTTGCAGCAATGTACTCAGCCTCTGTTGTAGAATCAGCTACCGTCTCTTGCTTGGAACTTTTCCAGCTCACCGCTGCTCCATTCAGGCAAAACACATATCCCGACTGTGATCTAAAGTCATCTCTATCGGTTTGGAAGCTTGCATCAGTGTAACCCCTTACACGCAACTCTTCCTCACCGCCAAACATCAAGAAAGCATCCTTAGTTCTTCTCAAGTACTTTAGGATGTTCTTGACAGCAATCCAGTGACTCTCACCTGGATTGGATTGGTATCTGCTTGTCATACTCAAGGCATATGACACATCTGGTCTAGTACATAACATGGCGTACATGATGGATCCTATGGCCGAGGCATAGGGAATCCTACTCATGCGTTCCTTCTCAATCTCATTGGAAGGACAACCACTCTTCGAAAGAGTGATTCCATGTGACATGGGCAAGAATCCCTTCTTCGAATCTTGCATGTTGAACCGTTTCAACACCTTGTCAATATATGTACTTTGACTTAGGCCTAGCAACCTCTTAGATCTATCTCTATAGATCTTTATACCGAGTATATAGGCTGCTTCCCCTAAGTCTTTCATTGAGAAACACTTTCCTAGCCAATCTTTCACAGATTGCAGCATGGGAATGTCGTTTCCAATGAGCAGTATGTCATCCACATACAAGACCAGAAAAGCTACAGAGCTCCCACTAACCTTCTTGTAGACACAAGACTCATCTTCGTTTCTGATGAAGCCAAACTCTTTGACCACTTCATCAAAACGTCGATTCCAACTCCTAGAAGCTTGCTTCAATCCATAAATGGATCGTTGCAGTTTACAGACTTTGTTGGCTTGCTTTGGATCCTCAAAACCCTCCGGCTGTATCATATACACGTCCTCGAGGAGATTCCCATAAAGGAATGCTGTTTTGACATCCATCTGCCAAATCTCATAGTCGTAGTATGCTGCAATTGCAAGTAGGATTCGGATGGATTTGGTCATTGCGACTGGTGAAAAGGTTTCATCATAGTCAATACCATGAATCTGTCTGAATCCTTTAGCCACCAATCGGCCCTTATAGGTAATCACATTACCATCCATGTCGATCTTCTTCTTGAAGACCCACTTGCACCCTATGGGCCGCGCCCCATCAGGTGGTTCCACCAAAGTCCATACTTTGTTGGTATACATGGATTCCATCTCGGATCTCATGGCCTCAAGCCACTTCTGCGAGTCTGGGCCATTCATGGCCTCCTCATAGGTAGTAGGCTCATCATCTATGAGCATCGTGTCACCGGAATTAGTTACGAGAAGTCCGTACCTCTCGGGTTCCTGGCGCACTCTACTAGATCTACGAAGCTCTTGTGTTACCTGAACAGGTGGATCCACAACTGCTTGTGATTCCTGTTCATGTTCCATAATCGGTTCTGTGATTTGTGGTTCTTGAACTTCTTCAAGTTCTACATTCCTCCCACTTGCTTCTTTAGAGACAAACTCTCTTTCTAGAAACACGCCGGTCCGAGCAACAAACACTTTGTTCTCGGTTGGATTGTAGAAGTAGTATCCCTTAGTTTCCTTAGGGTACCCCACAAATTTACACTTATCCGATTTAGGCCCTAGCTTGTCTGATTGTAAACGTTTTACATAGACATCGCAGCCCCAAATCCTCATGAACGACAGTGTGGGACGCCTCCCACTCCACATCTCATATGGTGTCTTCATGACTGATTTAGATGGAACGCGGTTAATGGTAAAAGCTGCACTTAATAGAGCGTAGCCCCAAAATGATAATGGAAGATCGGTTTGACACATCATAGATCGAACCATATCCAATAGGGTTCGATTCCTCCTCTCAGACACGCCATTCCATTGTGGCGTTCCGGGTGGAGTGAGTTGGGACACGATCCCACACTCTCTAAGATAGTCGTCAAACTCTTGGCTTAAGTATTCTCCTCCACGATCCGATCGTAGAGCCTTGATACTTTTGCCAAGTTGCTTCTCTACTTCATTCTTGAATTCTTTGAACACTTCAAAGGATTCGGATTTTGCCCTCATAAGGTACACAAATCCATATCTACTGTAATCATCAGTAAACGTAATGAAGTAGACATAACCACCCCTGGCAGGCGTGGCAAATGGCCCACACACATCGGTATGTATGAGTGCCAATTGCTCACTAGTCCTCTCACCTTTCTTATTGAAAGGGGACTTTGTCATTTTTCCCAATAAACAAGCCTCACATGTCTCATATGATTCAAAATCAAATGAGTCTAGCAATCCATCCTTATGGAGTCTAGATACACGTTTCTCATTTATGTGGCCTAAACGACAGTGCCATAAATAAGCAGGATTTAAATCATTTATTTTAATCCGCTTGGTATTAATGTTGTAGACAGGATTACTTAGATCAAGGACATAAAGTCCATTAAATAATTGCGCACTAAAATAGTGAATATTATTCAAATAAAAGGAACAACAATTGTTCTTTATTGAAATAATAAAACCTTCCTTGTCCAAACAAGAAATAGAAATAATGTTTCTGCTCATAGCAGGCACAAAATAGCAATTATTTAATTCTAAAACTAATCCTGAAGGCAGAGATAGCTCGCAAACGCCTATGGCCAACGCAGCAACCTTTGCTCCATTCCCAACGCGCAGATCTACCTCCCCTTTAGCCAATCTTTTACTTCTCTTTAGATCCTGCATATTTCGACAAATATGAGATCCACATCCAGTATCTAATACCCATGATGTAGAGACAGTTAAATTGACATCTACAACAAAAATACCTGGTGGTGGTGGAATCACTATTCCAAGCCTCTTGTCCTCCAGATATTTTGGGCAGTTCCTCCTCCAGTGTCCAGGTTGACTACAGTAGTGACATTCACCCTTAGTCACGACCTTGGCAATGGCACCAACAGGTTTAAGGGCTTGTTCCTTGGACTTAGCAACTGACTTGCCTTTTCCCTTGGAGGAAGATGCAAACTTTTTGCCCTTTCCTTTATGCACCATCATAATGGCTTTGCCCTTACCCTTATTGATGCTCTGTTCAGCCGTCCTCAACATGTTGAGCAAATCTGGCAGTGGTTTAACGATCTCGTTCATGTTATAGTTCATAATGAACTGTCCATAACTCTCAGGCAACGATTGCAACACGAGATCGGTTGCCAACTCTTGGCCGACCGGGAACCCAAGCCGGGCGAGATTCTCCAAGTACCCGATCATTCGGAGTACATGGGGTCCCACCGGGTTCCCTTCTGCTAGATGACATTTGAACAGTGCCTTTGAGACCTCATACCTCTCTACCCTCGCCTTCTCTTGGAAGAGCTGCTTTAGATGTTCGATCATATCGACAGCATTCATGTTCTCATGTTGCTTCTGAAGCTCAGAGGTCATGGTGCAAAGCATTAGGCAGGCCGCATCATTAGCGTCATCAACACGCTTTTGATACGCCTTTAAGGCAGCAGGTGTCTGATTCTCTGGACCTTCTGGAACTTGCTCCTCTATTGCGTACAGCTTCTTTTCTTGCTTGAGAACAATTCTCAAGTTTCTGTACCAATCGAGAAAGTTGGTTCCTGAGAGCTTGTCCTTCTCAAGGACAGATCGTAGGGAATGTTGTGAACTCGATGAGTTGTTTGCCATTTGGAATTCTACAAAAGGAAAATACGCAAGTTTTAGTATTTGTGAATTTTTGACTATATTTAATAATGACTAGTTTATTAAATATAGCTCCCACTATTTTTCTACGGATTAATAACCCTCAAGATATTAATGCGGAAAATATCCTTATATTTTCTAGTGGGCCAAGATCCATCTTTTTCATCTCCTTATGAGCTTGCTTTGGCAAGTCACCCATAATTCGATTACTTCTTAGGTAGGAACAATTCCAATTGCATCCCATATGCAACTCTTGGTTCAATCGGGCAAATAACTCCTTATTTATCCATCCTTATGGATAATCCCAATTGATTGCCTCTAGGTTTCTTAATCAAATTAATAGCCTAGTTGTGTTCAACCTCTTATCTAAACAATTGCACATTGTTACGTGCCATCGCATTCCATCATTATGAACCAAGTCGCCATGCTTTGGCACGCACGGACTCGATAAATAATGATGATAATGAGTGTTTAAATAACGAGAAGGCAAGAACACAATATTTAAAATTTGAGGGATTTTCAATTCAATTTTAATTATTTTGTTGATCAATATCAACTAATCTATCTATTTGAGTTTGGGCACAACTCCAAATAATAGATCAGGGTTGTCTAATTATCTTATTATCCTAATTGCATGCATCATCCATACACCAACCACACAAATAATAAGACAATAAATAAACAACCACAAAACAGAAATTAAACGTGATGTGGATATGGCCTTTTCTAGACTAAGATAATTCCAAGCCAATGGAATTATCTATGAACCCTAAACAAACACATCTCCATGCGTCTTGATCTTTTGGTCCATCCTTCATAGTCATGTGGTGTGCTCCATGCTCCATGCTCCATCTTTTGTGGCTCCTTTTGGCTTTGGGCTTCTTTTCTCCAATCTTGGCTAACAATCTACCTTATCTAGCACTAGCTAATATCTATACTAAATAAAATAAATCTCACAAGTTGAGAAAAAAAATGGCACGCAGGCCATAAAACCCTAATTAATTATTACAATTAATTGATCAGCTCGCAGGCCGTAAAACCAAACCACAAAATTAAACATCCACATCAAACCACATCCTAAGGCCATATCCAATCACCATGCGATTTGCACATAAACAGTTAAAATCCAATTTTAACGCGCTTGGTCAATTTTAATTGATTTTAGGATTTCTGGGGTTAAAACGGTCCATGGGCCCAACAATCCAATTGCCCGGGCCCAATAAAGTGAACCATAAAGCCCTAGGGCCGGCCCGGCCCAAAACCCGCAAGCTAGGCCCGCGGGTTAGGGCCGCCCGGCCCCTTAGGGCTCCAAGCTTGGGCGGCAAGCAAGGGGGCGGTCCCCTAGGGGGCCGAACCTCCTTGTGGAGGTTGTTTCCAAAACAACCTCCTTGCTTGGAGCCCAAGTTTGGTTGTTTCCTTGTTGTGGGAGAACTCCTTCTTCCCCAAGGATGCCCAAACCCTAGATCTAAGATCCTAAAATTTCTCAAACTCACCAATTCATGCATCCAATGCAATAATTGGGTCTTGTTATGATTAATTCTTTGACAAATTGCATCCAATGCTTGATTTGTCTTGTTTTACGCGATAAACAACAAATTAAGGTGTAAAACAACAAGAATGTAACACATAAACTACGTTTATGCTCTATGACCTGTGGCTCTGATACCACTGTAGGGTTTTGATTCATGGATCGCGCAAACGGAAGCATAATCAAACAAACAACCATGCAAAACCCTCCAAGGATCACAAGTCTAGATGCATAACGATAGTAAAGGCAAGAAATCATAAACACACCTTTGGGTTCTCCTTGATGACTTCAAACGCGAATAGTGTCACGTTCTCTATAGTTGATCCACGCCTAGAGTTGTTCCTAGATCTCCAATCTCCTTGGTGCTAGCCCGGATTGAAAGGAGGGTGAAGGAATCACGCAAAACGAAGCACCAAAAGGGGGTTCGGCCCCTTTGTGGCGTCGGGGACAAGGGGCGGCGGCAAAGGGGCGGCGTCCCTCTTTGTGGCTTGCTCTCTCTCTCCTTTGTTCTCTCCTACTCTTGTTATGTTCTCTCTAGAGCATAAAGGTGTGTAGGGAAGGAAGGAGGAGGGTCCTTTATATAGTCCAACAACTCCTTGTCAACTACCTAAAGGACTTATTCTAGTCCTACTAGAGTTCAATTTAGTCCCTTCCTTGCAAATTAGTCCCTACTAAGTTTGCAAGGGTTTGCAAAGTGATCCTTCTAATTAATTAATCCAATTAATTAATTCCACAATCTAGTACAACTCTATATAGCGTGTGACCCCATAGGTTCTATTTAGTTGGTAGCAACTCTTTGCTAATATGGAGCGGTTTCTAGCAAAACATCCATTCTAGCCAACTAATAGAATAGTCATCTAGACAACCTTGTACAAGTAATTGTCTCATCCCTTTGCCTCCATATCCGGATTGGACACGAGACATACAAGTCACACTCGTATATCCAATCCCTAGTTTCTCGATCCATGGAATAGCCTTATTCGTGCAAATAACATCAATATCCCATATATTGATTTATTTGAGTCTGGCCAGACATTCTATAAGCACTATCCTTCGAGTGGCCTTGGATATTTGCTCCCGTTATGTGGGAGGGGCAAATCCTCTCTACGTTCACTACGATCTCTAAGCTTGTTTCTCATTGTATCCAGTACACGCCTTTATAACTACCCAGTTACGGTGTAGCGTTTAACGCTACCAAGATCACAATGATCCACAACTAGAATATCTAGTGACTTCAAGTCTAAGGATGACAATACCATTGTACCCGAGAAGCACTTGTGACTCAACATAACGTGTATGTAGCCTTCTCGGTGATGGGTCAATCCAGTGCAACATTCCGTAATGCACACCTATGTGTTGGATCGTGATATCTCCATATCAATCCAACCCCATACTAGTCTATAGATGATTGTCCCAGTTAATCATTATACTTGACTAGGGATATTTAAGATAAACAACACAATTGTAAATCTAAGGACTTCATTATATTAAATATCCAATAAATAATAAATGAATTTCTAGCCAATTACAAATTCATACTAAACTAGATTGCCTCTAGGGCATCTATTCCAACACTAGCCGTGGTCCATTTCATCCAAGAAAGCATCATATGCAGGTTCGGAATTCCAAACACCATCCTTTCGGATAATGGCACTCCTTTTGTCAATCGCCAGGTGGCTGCAAAGCTAGCAGAGTACAGCATCAGATAGATATGCTCCACTCCATGCTACCCGAAGGGTAATGGGCAAGCGGGAGCAACCAACAAGACGTTATTAAGGATCTTGAGCAAGATGGTCGCAGATGACCACAAGAAGTGGGCTGATTCTTCGAATAAAGCCTTGTGGGCCTATCAGACTTCTCCAAGGACGCCCACAGGGGCCTCGCCATTTCTTTTATGCTATGGAGCTGAAGCTGTGGTACCTGCGGAAGTAAAGATTAACTCTGCGAGGTTGTCTTTTCATGCATTATATGACAACCAACGCGATCATGATTTAGTCCTGTTAGAAGAGAAGCGGGTGCAAGCTAAAAGGACTAACAAACGATATCACGAAAGGATCGCTCGTGCGTACAACAAAACAGTCCAACGTCGAGACTTCGCAGTTGGAGATTTGGTCTTGCGCACGTCTGACCATTGCATGCGAGAGGCAGCTCACCCAAAATTCGCAGCCAATTGGGAAGGACCCTTTGAAGTCACAGAAGTCTTTGATAGTGGCTACTGCAACATACGGAGGTTGCATGGAACGACCTCAAACCCAAGCTCAGTCAACATGCGCTGGATTAAGAAGTACCATCCTTAACCTCTTTCATTATATGCGTTAGATTACAACGTTTTCTTCATGCTCTGTATTGCTATAGCTTGTGCATCTTCTCTCCCATATGAGGGAATTGTAATCTCATCTCTCCCATATGAGTATTCCGTAATAAAAAAGGCTTCTCCCAAATGAGAAGAAATTTATGCTTTAACTTGTCTTTATTTCTCTGTCTATTTCATTATTCCCAGTAGTAAAAGCCTATCCGCTGTGATAGCAGCCTATGCGAATGCGATCTTAAGTGATCTTCTAAAGCCTATCTGCTATGATAGCGGCCTATGCGAATGCGATCCTAAGTGATCTTCTAAAGCCTATCTGCCATGATAGCAGCCTATGCGAATGCGATCTTAAGTGATCTTCTAAAGCCTATCTGCCACGATAGCAGCCTATGCAAATATGATCTTAAGTGATCTTCTAAAGCCTATCTGCCACGATAGCAGCCTATGCGAATACGATCTTAAGTGATCTTTTTAAGCCTATCTGCCACGATAGCATCCCATGCGAATACGATCTTAAGTGATCTTTTAAGCCTATCTGCTACGATAGCAGCTCATGCGAATACAATCTTAATTGATCTTTTAAAAGCCTATCTGCCACGAGCAGCCCATGCGAGTATGATCTTAAATGATCCTTCAAGCCTATCTGCCACGATAGCAGTACTAAACGAATGCGATCTCAAAATGATTCTAAAGTCTATCTTCCATGATAGCACCATTATGCAAAATGATCTTAAGTGATCATCTACAGAAGCCTATCTTCTGCTGAGATAGCACTCGTACTTGGGTCTAGCCTTAAGAAAATCTCAAGCCTATCCGTCAAGATAGCAAAGTTGCACAAATACGATCTCGAGCGATCTCAAAACATATCTGCGAATCTATCCGGTAGATAGCAAATCATAGCAACAATGCAAAGTGTGAATGCAACACTACAAAAGGGCGAAATTTGCCAACGCGCATGCGAAATTGCAATTTGTTATAACAAAAACAGCAAATCATACAAAGCGATTTATCATTATGAGTCAAAATGACTTACAATTTATCTGTCTAGATAACAGCTTACAAGCGAAAAGCTCAGATCAAGCTAGCTACGCAGCCAACATGGCTTACAATGCATCTAAATTGTAACTTACAAGCGGAAGTTACACATCGGGGGAATCCTAACTGGAAAAGGATCGACCTAACGGTCCTAGCAGAAGCTATGCGATACAAAGATCTGCGACCAAAGATCTGTAGCAAGTAGGGTGTTCCTGCGAGAAGAACAGCCCGCAGCCCGCCATGTCTACAAGACCTATGCGACGCTATGTTCAAGATCCCAGGATCTGACAAGGCCATTATTTGGTGTTACGCCCAAGAGACGTGCCTGAGGAACCACCTGTTCCGGCGTATGCGGCTGTGTAAGCAGGGAAGCAGTCATTCCTCGGGCAAGAGGCTCCTTGTCCACGGAGACGAGCACAATGGCTCGCCACCCTGAGGTCAAGAACGTGGTGGCGAATGATCAACCTCCGGGCATGCTGGAGGAGAAATCCGCCGTTCATTACGAGTCGGTAGCAAGGTCACTACGGCGCTGCACCTCGCCGGGAGGCGGCCGGAAACATGACCTGCAAGCATAATAGACGAAGAAAATTCTTCGAGCAAACATGAGGTATTCTCTGCATATTCTATATAATAGTTATAAAGATCAATAAGCTTTGTAAAGCAGATCTTGGAAGCTATTTCTATGGCACAAAGCACAAACTCAGGTTTCACAACTTGAAGCTGCCATGAATCAACGAAAAATAAGCGTTGGAGCCATCAGTCGTAAGGACTCACGGCAAGCCACATTGTGGGATGAAGAACCCAAATAACAAAAGGAAGGGTTTATATAGACCTTGTGGAGACTCTTCAGTTGCCGAGATGAGTCAGCAAAACTTGAAAAGAGGGTAAGAATCAATCACTTACGCCTTGAAAAGCGGTAACAATCAATTACCCTACTAAAGGCTACGACGATTTGGTTGCGTATCCTAATTAATGACGGACGGTCATGATACGGATGGACTTCCCAAGGAAAGCGTGCTTATCTAATGAGTAATTAGCGCGACAATCAAGGCAGAATATCAATAGCTGACGTCATAAATTGATATGCACAGAGATATTCGAGCAAATCCCGGGAAGGGCAAAACAGGCATTCAAATTCTTTTTGAAAAAAAAGGGGGGAGAAACCCTAGAAACATTACAGTAATGTTTTAGCTACTTATTTGCTACTTTTTCAAAACAAGCCCTTGATCAAGGAGTCATTAGGAGTAAACTGACGCGACAAATTTTCCACTTGCTCTACTTCTTGCTTCAATTGCTCGTATTTGGAGTTCATCTCATGAAAGAGCTTCACAGCCTCTTCAACCTTTTGCCTTTGCTGCTCCACCTTCTGCTCCTCAGCTGCGAGGTTATGTTAGCCGCGTTTCAAATTCACGGCCGCGCGAATCTGGGTGACTCTTTTGACAAGAAACCCAAAGCCCAGCTTGCCTTGAACTTTGGCGAGAAGGTTTTGGCACATGCCAAAAAGCAATTCCGCGCTCTGAGGAGAAATGGTCGCAGGTGTGGCCGCGGATAGCTGCTCCAAAATCCAGATGGCTTCAGTAAAAAACAGCCTCCTGTCGAAGGGCCCTATCTCCAGAGACCTCACAAATGATTGGGGGTAGGAGAGGCGCATCCGAACTAGCCAGTCCACGTCAGCTTGCTTCAGCCCTAAGGCAATGTCAAACCAAGATTATACTATCTAACTCGCAAATGAAGAATGCAAGGTGCGGACAATAATCATGACATACCAGTCCCTTTGAGGATCTCGCACAGAGAAGGAATGCACATTGCTGGGGTAGTTGAAGGCTGTCCTCGCTCCATTGCCCTTCTATCAGCTGCGAGCTCTAACTCTTCATAGTTGGCTGGAAGAGTATAAGCTGCACCAGGTGCGATTCCAGCCCCAACCTGCGAACTCCAAAAGTTCCACGCAAGAAGAGGCGCCACAGGCTCAGTCATTGCTGGAGGCAGAAGTCGCAGCTTGGTTAGGGATGCCTTCAGGTGCGGTAACGTCAGCAGCGTTTGTTCCTGTTTCCTCAGCACCAGCATGGGCATCTTCCTCCATCAACACGGTGTCAGCTTCGGAATCATCAGAAAGTTCAATGATGTCCTCGAAGGGCTCTCCTGCATATTCAGCAGCTGCGACGGGCTTCTCGGTATGAGAACTCGGCACCGGGACATAGGATGCAGAAGGTTGACTCCTTTGTTCCAACATGGCTTCATCAGCATTGCCTGCGATACAAGATACGATGATGTGAGGTAACTTGTATTATATAATATTTTATTATCTTTGGTAAGCTAAGAGCGAGCACCTCCACGCGAAGGTGGGATCGCAGCATCCTCGTCATATGCTAAGAACGTGGAACCTTGCCCTATTAATGTATCTTCAATAAGCATGTCTTTAAGGTGAGCGTGACCTGGGGCGCGAAGAAACCAACAATGATTAGGTTTGGGGTTCTAAGCCTATTTCACACATGTTGCTCAAATAATTACCTAATGGTTCACCGTACTTGCCTACTAGCCAGCGGCGAATGTCAGCTTTTGACACGTCGTGCTTTAGTGCACCGACAATTACATCTCGGTAAGTTACTGCGAGATTAAAAATATCACCTTCATTACCGCCTGCGATTTCTTCGAAGTCCGCTTGGGCTCGCTCTAGAGCTGCTGCATCTTCTTCTGGAGCCGCATCCTCCTCGTCAACATGAGGAGCCACCTCTTCTGGAAGCACATCTTCTTCAACAGTTGGACGCACTAGGTCGTCGACATGTTGTTCTTCTAGGCTCCTCTGCTTCACGCGTTCGAGCTCCTCTTCTTCTCGCTTTCTTCTTCTTTCAGCAGCCTCCGCAGCTGTTCTCCTGGACTCGGCAAGAATGTCCTCGCTTATGGTTTCGTCGGAAACACCAGAATGAGAAACCATCTTCTGCTTCTTGACCAAAAGGCCACTGATGATCTCATCGTCATCATCTGCTAAGAAACAATTCGTTCAGATAAGATTGCAAAAGAGTTAAGATAATGAGAAGAGAAGTACGATTGAGATACCTCCTGACTCTTCCTCTTGTATCTCATCTCTCTCTCTGTCTCTGACATCTTTGATTCTTTCCTCTTCTTCATCTCCTTATCTTGTCTCTCTTCTCTCCTCTTCTTCCTCCTGGCCAAACGGAACAAAAGTCTCCACTGCGAGCTCCTTCCGCGCTTTACTGGTCATGCGAACTTTACCTTTATCCCTGGCAGTAAGGGATCTCGCAGGAGGGGAAGTTGGAGCGCTCCTAGGGGAAGAGATTGTGATTCCTCTTTGTTTGGGCCTTTTCGCTCTCGGAGCAGCAGTCGCTGGAGGAGATGGATCATTCCTGGGAGGAGACAAGGCCGGAGTGTTGTCTATAAGCGAATCAGCAAAAGCATTCATGATCTTGCGAATTTTGGTCTCAACCGCTGGATCCATATTCGATGCCAGCCGAACTGGTTGTCCTTGCCTTCTTGCAGTAACAATGGTGGTGACCAGCGATTTGGAACGCTCACCAGATGCAAACCTCCTCACATGGCACTACAGCAAGAAACGAAGCATGAAGTTTTCAATAAATTGGGATAAAGAGGAACTTCGCACATGCAAGAAAAAATTACTTACCTTAGCAAAAGTTTCGCTATATCTGATGACATGCGAATCACCTCTCCTAACTGCGGCTATCTTTTCATCAAGAATGATGGAGGGACACAAGTGATTCTCGCGATCCAGCAGCGAGTGGCAGCCATATTCAGACTCGTCCAGGCTACAGTTGGGACGAAAAGGGAAAGAATTCCTTTTGATCACAGGAGCTCTGCTTGGTTGAGGGGTCGACTGTGTCTCAAACCTTGTCTGCTGGTCATTCCAATAAGCAAGCCAGTTTCTGGAATAGCCACCTTCGCGGTTACCTGGAGGTTGCTCGAATGGAAGATTGCTCCTCGAGATTGTTTTGCACTCCCCGGACAATAACCTCTTGTAGCAGCCTCTTATGATGGACTGCGGCCAGATTGAGGGTGCCACTGCATCGAAGCCAAACTGGGGAGAAACGCGAGTGGGATCAACGTCCACGGTGATTCTCTCGTACCTAGGTGCGAGTACACGAACATGCTCTGCAAGAGCAGGAAGAGAACCTCTCAGACACCAACAAAAGAATTCGGGATAGCGCTCGTGGAAATGCTCCCCGCCTTCGAAAAGGAGCTCTTCCAAGAAAGCAACAGCTTTAGAGGGATACAGTTTTGGGAACCATCGCACATTCTCGACGCGCATGGCATAAGGCCTTGCTATAAACTCTTCCCGATTGTCGCATATCAGGCTCCAAACGCACTTGGGAAAGTTAGTTCCGAACCACCTCGCAGCCCTGCCGCAATTACGCTCCTCCTCCGTACCTGGAGGAAACCATTTGCTGGGCTTAGAAGGGACTGGGGCATAAGAGGGCCATCGCTCGAAGACCCACATTGTCAAGAAAGCAATGTTAATGTAAGTCAGTACGTCAAGGCGACCACGCGATTCCTTCATTGCCACAACCAGCTGATCCAACCTGTGGTACAGCGTGCCCAAGACTAAGGGTCCAAGTGCGACTTTCTGGCCAAGGGCCAATTTCACAGCAAGAGGCAGAACATGATAGAAGACCCCATCATGCGGGTGACCATCGATTAGATACCTCGACAACCAGGCACAGAGGAAGGCGCATAGGGTCAAGCGATCACCCTTGCCATTCACATAGTTTTTAGCCTTCGAGTTTTGGCTCAGAAGCTTCTTGGTGATGCTGTTGTTCGCATAATCGCGGAAAAAGTATTGCACCCACTTGTTCCAAGTGTTCATTGCAGATGTGTCAACCAACTGCCAGTCAGGAAGGACTTATGTAGGAGTCCACCGGGTGGAAAGTTTCTTCACTTCTGACAAGCACTCCTCCATCTGCTTGTACAAAGCAATCTCCGCATCCGTTCTCAAGGGACTCAAGGGATCCACCTCGACCACGGGAGACAGATCATACAGCATGTGCACATCTTCGAGCGTGGGAGTAGCCTCGAACTCAGCAAAATGGAATGTGTGAGTCGCAGGCGAGTAACGAGAAAGAAGGTTTTTGGTCCAGCTTCACGGCAGCACCCTTCACAGCACAAACTGCGAAGTATATTTCAGCATCGTTTAAAGTCACGGCATGATTGGTCAACACATGGTCAATCCACTCATCCATGAAGTCCAATTTCTGAACAAATGCTTGAGTGGAAATCGCAGTGTATGGGAAGTACCCATTTTCGACTCCCAATCGAACCACATCTTCGGAATCGATCAATTCGAGCAGCGCCGAGTTAAATGGAGGGGCTAACGTTTGCAATTCTTCACCAGGGACAGCAATTGGCAGTTTCTTCGCCTTAACCCTAGCATGATAAAAGTCTTTGCCACCCAGATAGGGGGCTTTTCGCCATAAAGCCCGGGGAAGATCAGGTATTTCTTCGACCTCCTTAATGGGTTTGGTTCCTTTTGTCTTTGCCATTCCTGCGGAAAAGCAAGAAAAAAAGGGGGGAGAAATACACATACTTTAGTTCGAATTTCAAAATTCAGTTCAACGCGTACGAGAATTTATTGGAAGAAAGACGAACAGTCCAGTGGCAATCTTCAAATTTAGAGATTGGAATTGTTTGCATTATCAGGGATCTCAGAAGCCCTACATTCAAGATCCTTATCATCTGGGGATTAAATCAAAATGGGATTCAAAGAGCAAGATCTTCTTCATAGTTTTCAGTGGATAAAATATTTCAGAAAGTTATGGGTTTGCAGATCCAACGCAACTCAAAGCATATATTAGTATATTAAACAAAATTGAACAAGGCCAACCTTGTTTTGGTAAAGATTGCTTGGATGCGCACAGTTGAAGAAGACGATTGACAAGAGAGAATTGATGATTGATTATCTGAATTTGATCTTGAAGGCTTCCGGGTATCATTCACTTTAAGAGTAGGAAGTGATGCTTTGCAACAATGGAGAGTACAGAGTATTTATCCAAAACAATGAAGGGTTGCGTCCTTTCGGTAGTCGAATCGCAACCGTCACCATCGAATCACGCAATCACAGGACAAGCTGACGTCACGCCTAAAACCCTAAAAGGCCAGACGGCACGACTCTAGGGGTTTAGGTCATAATGGCACGCACGGGGGCTGAACCTGCACGTATTTGAATTGGTGCGTGGCGGCGACGCGTACGTTGGTTCCTGCGCATGGAAGCCTATCCGGCTATGAGTCTTCACGCGCAGAAAGGGGGCTAATGTAGATAGTGCTTTCTGAGCAGACAGATCTTGGCCACGTGGCCATCATCTAGCACACCATATTGTGCTCCACACACACTGGATCACTAGCCGCGCTGATCTGCGTGGGGGCTGCAAGACAGGGCCCTTGCATACCACTCCACGGGACTTGTAGGGACTTAGTGGTCTGGAGGCTAGAGTAAGTCCTGTCGCGTGCGAGCCAAGCCCGCGCGCGACCTTTAGTAACTGCTTTTGAGAGATTTATGGCACGAGCTCCATAAACCCGGTCAATCCGGTCAAACCCGGTCAACCCCATAACGGTTCCGGTATTCGCGCATAACGTGCTGTAACGGTCCCTATATACGCGGACGAACGTGCCGTTGTGGTTAAGCTAATTAAGCCGCCATTGATGGGCGCATTAACCACACTACAACGGTCACATTCTCCGTTATATATAGGACGTGAACCCTTCCATACAAGGGGGACACACCAGACATACGCGAAAGCTCTGCCAAACCTCTGTCTCTCTCTCAGACATTACTACTGCCTTACTCTCTCCCTACACACAACCCAACACTTCCTGTGCAATCTTCTATTTTCTGCCCTTGGTGTACACAGAGTTCTCCGTGCCGGATTCTCTTGTACACAACTGGATACAATAAGAAGCAAGCTTAGAGATCGTAGTGGACGTAGACATGATTTTTCCCTCCCACATAACGGGAGAAAATATCCTAGGCCACTCGAGGCATAGTGCTTATAGAATGTCTGGCCAGAATTAAATAAATCAATATGGGATATTGATGTTATTTGCACGAATAAGGCTATTCCCATGGATCGAGAAACTATGGATTGGATATACGAGTGTGACTTGTATGTCTCGTGTCCAATACGGATATAGAGACAAAGGGATGAGACAATTACTTGTACAAAGGTTGTCACGATGACTATTATATTAGTTGGCTAGAATGGATGTTTTGCTAGAAACCGCTCCATATTAGCAAATAGTTGCTACCTACTAGATAGAACCTATGGGGTCACACGCTATATAGAGTTGAACTAGATTTGGGAATTAATTAATTGGATTAATTAATTAGAAGGATCACTTTGCAAAACCTTGCAAACTTAGTAGGGACTAATTTGTAAGGAAGGGACTAAGTTGAATTCTAGTAGGACTAGAATAAGTCCTTTAGGTAGTTGGCAAGGAGTTGTTGGAATATATAAAGGACCTTCCTTCCTTCCTTCCTTCCCACAACTTATGCTCATAATTGAACATAACAAGAGTGGGAGAGAACAAAAGGAGAGAGAGCAACAAGCTAGAGGAGCCGCCGCCTCCCTAGCTCGCCGCCCCGACCCCGTCGGCCCCAAAGGAGGCTGAAACCTCCTTTGGTTTGTCTCGTTTTGCGTGATTCTTCTTCCTCTTCCTCTTTCCGGGCTAGCACCAAGGAGTGGGAGATCTAGGAATCAACTCTAGGCGTGGATCAACCATAAAGAACGTGACACAATTCGCGTTTGAAGTCATCAAAGGAGAACCCTAAGGTGTGTTATTGATTTCTTCCTTTACCATCGTTATGTCTCTTGACTTGTGATCCTTGGAGGGTTTTGCATGGTTAATTATTGTTTCCGTTGCGCATCCATGAATCAAAACCCTACAGTGGTATCAGAACCACAGGTCATAGAGCACAAACGTGGTTTATGTGTTACGTTTTAGTTGTTTTACACCTTAAATTGATTGTTTATTGCGTAAAACAAGACAAATCAAGCAGGGGATGCAATTTGTCAATAATTTATCATAACAAGATCTAAATTTTGCATTGGATGCATGAATTAGTAAGTTTGAGAAATTTTAGGATCTTAGATCTAAGGTTTGGGCATCCTTGGGGAAGAAGGAGTTCTTCCAAAACAAAGAAACAACCAAACTTGGGGTTTGGCCCCCCTAGGGAACCGCCCCTCTTGCTTGCCGCCCAAGCTTGGCCGCCCTAGGGGCCGGGCAGCCCTAGCCCGCGGCCTAGCCGCGTGGGTTAGGGGCCAACCCGGCCCTAGGGCCTTGCGGTTCACCTTTTTGGGCCAGAGCAATTTGATTGTTGGGCCCATGGACCGTTTTAACCCTAGAAATCCTAAAATCAATTAAAATTGACCAAGCGCGTTAAAATTGGATTTTAACTTTTTATGTGCAATTCGCATGGTGATTGGATATGGTCTTAGGATGTGGTTTGATGTGGATGTTTAATTTTGTGGTTAAGTTTTACGGCCTGCGAGCTGATCAATTAATT
Organism: Linanthus parryae; assembly: GCA_023055425.1. Taxonomy (NCBI): domain Eukaryota; kingdom Viridiplantae; phylum Streptophyta; class Magnoliopsida; order Ericales; family Polemoniaceae; genus Linanthus; species Linanthus parryae. The sequence continues at coordinate 23,007,371 of JALGPY010000011.1, read as the reverse complement.
GTAATAATTAATTAGGGTTTTATGGTCTGCGTGCCATTTTTTTTCTCAACTTGTCAGATTTATTTTATTTAGTATAGAAGTTAGCTAGTGCTAGATAAAGTAGATTGTTAGCCAAGATTGAAGAAAAGAAGCCCAAAGCCAAAAGGAGCCACAAAAGATGGAGCATGGAGCATGGAGCAGTCCACATGACTATGAAGGATGGACCAAAAGATCAAGACGCATGGAGATGTGTTTGCTTTTAGGGTTCATAGATAATTCCATTGGCTTGGAATTATCTTAGTTAGAAAAGTCCATATCCACATCACGTTTAATTTTTGTTTTGTGGTTGTTTACTTTATTGTCTTATTATTGTGTGGTTGGTGTATGGATGATGCATGCAATTAGGATAATAAGATAATTAGACAACCCGGATCTATTATTTGGAGTTGTGCCCAAACTCAAATAGATAGATTAGTTGATTTTGATCAACAAAACAATGAAAATTGAATTTAAAATCCCTCAAAATCCAAATATTGTGTTCTTGCCTTCTCGTTATTTAAACACTCATTATCATCATTATTTATCAAGTTCGTGCGTGCCAAAGCATGGCGACTTGGTTCATAATGATGGAATGCGATGGCACAAGCTAGTAATGTGAAATTGTTTAAATAAGAGGTTGAACACAACTAGGCTATTAATATGATTAAGAAACCTAGAGGCAATCAATTGGAATTATCCATATGGATGGATAAATAAGGAGTCATTTGCCCAATTGAACCAAGAGTTGCATAAGGGATGCAATTGGAATTGTTCCTACCTAAAGTAGTCAAATTATGGGTGACTTGCCAAAGCAAGCTCATAAGGAGATGAAACATGGATCTTGGCCCACTAGAAAATATAAGGATATTTTCCGCATTAATATCTTGAGGGTTATTAACCCGTAGAAAAATAGTGGGAGCTATATTTGATAAACTAGCCATTATTGAATATAGTCAAAAATTCAGACATACTAAAACTTGCGTATTTTCCTTTTGTAGAATTCCAAATGGCAAACAACTCATCGAGTTCACAACATTCCCTACGATCTGTCCTTGAGAAGGACAAGCTCTCTGGAACCAACTTTCTTGATTGGTACAGAAACTTGAGAATTGTTCTCATGCAAGAGAAGAAACTGTACGCAATAGAGGAGCATGTTACAGAAAGTCCAGAGATCCAAACACCTGCTGCCCTAAAGGCGTATCAAAAGCGTGTTGATGACGCTAATGATGCGGCCTGCCTTATGCTATGCACCATGACATCTGAGCTTCAGAAGCAACACGAAAACATGAATGCTGTCGATATGATCGAGCATCTGAAGCAGCTCTTCCAAGAGCAGTCAAGGGTAGAAAGGTATGAGGTCTCTAAGGCACTGTTCAAGTGTCATATGGTAGAAGGGAACCCGGTGGGACCCCATGTACTCCGTATGATCAGGTACTTGGAGAATCTCTCCCAACTAGGGTTCCCGGTCGGCCAAGATTTGGCAACCGATCTCGTGTTGCAATCGTTTCCCGAGAGTTATGAACAGTTCATCATGAACTATAACATGAACGAGATCGTGAAACCACTTCCAGATTTACTCAATATGTTGAGGACAGCTGAACAAAGCATCAACAAGGGAATTGGCAAGGCCATTATGATGGTACAGAAAGGAAAGGGAAAAAGGTTTGCCTCATCCTCCAAGGGAAAAGGCAAGTCAGTTGCCAAGTCCAAGGAACGTGCCCTTAAGCCTGTTGGGGGCATTGCCAAAGGTGTGACTAAAGGTGAGTGTCACTACTGCAGTTAGCCTGGACACTGGAGGAGGAACTGCCCAAAATATCTGGAGGACAAGAGGCTTGGAATAGTGATTCCACCACCACCAGGTATTTTTGTTGTAGATGTCAATTTAACTGTCTCTACATCATGGGTGTTAGATACTGTATGTGGATCTCATATTTGTCGAAATATGCAGGATCTAAAGAGAAGTAGAATATCTGCTAAAGGAGAGGTAGATATGCGCGTTGGGAATGGAGCAAAAGTTGCTGCGTTGGCCATAGGCGTGTGCGAGCTATCTCTGCCTTCAGGATTAGTTTTAAAATTAAATAATTGCTATTTTGTGCCTGCTATGAGCAGAAACATTATTTCTATTTCTTTTTTGGACAAGGATGGTTTTATTATTTCAATAAAGAACAATTGTTGTTCTTTTTATTTGAATAATATTCACTATTTTAGTGCGCAATTATTTAATGGACTGTATGTCCTTGATCTAACCAATCCTGTCTACAACATTAATACCAAGCGGATTAAAATAAATGATTTACATCCTGCTTATTTATGGCACTGTCATTTAGGCCACATAAATGAGAAACGTGTATCTAGACTCCATAAGGATGGATTACTAGACTCATTTGATTTTGAATCATATGAGACATGTGAGGGTTGTTTATTGGGAAAAATGACAAAGTCCCCTTTAAATAAGAAAGGTGAAAGGACTAGTGAGCAATTGGCGCTCATACATACTCATGTATGTGGGCCATTTGCCACGCCTGCCAGGGGTGGTTACGTCTACTTCATTACATTTACTAATGATTACAGTAGATATGGATTTGTTTACCTTATGAGGGCAAAATCCGAATCCTTTGAAGTGTTCAAAGAGTTCAAGAATGAAGTAGAGAAGCAACTTTGAAAAAGTATCAAGGCTCTACGATCGGATCGTGGAGGAGAATACTTAAGCCAAGAGTTTGACGACTATCTTAGAGAGTGTGGGATTGTGTCCCAACTCACTCCACCCGGAACGCTACAATGGAATGGCGTGTCTGAGAGGAGGAATCGAACCCAATTGGATATGGTTCGATCTATGATGTGTCAAACTAATCTTCCATTATCATTTTGGGGCCACGCTCTATTAAGTGCAGCTTTCACCATTAACCGTGTTCCATCTAAATCAGTCATGAAGACACCATATGAGATGTGGAGTGGGAGGCGTCCCACACTGTCGTTCATGAGGATTTGGGGCTGCGATGTCTATGTAAAACGTTTACAATCAGACAAGCTAGGGCCGAAATCGGATAAGTGTAAATTTTTGGGGTACCCTAAGGAAACTAAGGGTTACTACTTCTACAATCCAACCGAGAACAAAGTGTTCGTTGCTCGGACCGGCGTGTTTCTAGAAAGAGAGTTTGTCTCTAAAGAAGCAAATGGGAGGACTGTAGAACTTGAAGAGGTTCAAGAACCACAAATCACTGAACCGATTATGGAACATGAACAGGAACCACAAGCAGTTGTGGAGCAACCTGTTCAGGTAACACAAGAGCTTCGTAGATCTAGTAGAGTGCGCCAGGAACCCGAGAGGTATGGACTTCTCATGACCGATTCCGGTGACATGATGCTCATAGATGATGAGCCTACTACCTATGAAGAGGCCATGAAGGGCCCAGACTCTCAGAAGTGGCTAGAAGCCATGAGATCCGAGATGGAATCCATGTATACCAACAAAGTATGGACTTTGGTGGAACCACCCGAAGGGGCGCGCCCCATTGGGTGCAAATGGGTCTTCAAGAAGAAGATCGACATGGACGGTAATGTGATTACCTATAAGGGCCGATTGGTGGCTAAAGGATTCAGACAGATTCATGGTATTGACTATGATGAAACCTTTTCACCAGTCGGTATGACCAAATCCATCCGAATCCTACTTGCGATTGCAGCGTACCACGACTATGAGATTTGGCAGATGGATGTCAAAACAGCATTCCTTTATGGGAATCTCCTCGAGGACGTGCATATGATACAGCAGGAGGGTTTTGAGGATCCAAAGCAAGCCAACAAAGTCTGTAAGCTGCAACGATCCATCTATGGATTGAAGCAAGCTTCTAGGAGTTGGAATCGACGTTTTGATGAAGTAGTCAAAGAGTTTGGTTTCATCAGAAACGAAGATGAGTCTTGTGTCTACAAAAAGGTTAGTGGGAGCTCTGTAGCTTTTCTGGTCTTGTATGTGGATGACATACTACTCATTGGAAACGACGTTCCTATGCTACAATCTGTTAAAGATTGGCTAGGGAAGTGTTTTTCAATGAAGGACTTAGGGGAAGCAGCCTATATACTCGGTATAAAGATCTATAGAGATAGATATAAGAGGCTGCTAGGCCTAAGTCAAAGTACATATATTGACAAGGTGTTGAAACGGTTCAACATGCAAGATCCAAGAAGGGATTCTTGCCCATGTCACATGGAATCACTCTTTCGAAGAGTGGTTGTCCTTCCAATGAGATTGAGAGTGAATGGATGAGTAGAATTCCCTATGCCTCGGCCATAGGATCTATCATGTACGCCATGTTATGTAATAGACCAGATGTGTCATATGACTTGAGTATGACAAGCAGATACCAATCCAATCCAGGTGAGAGTCACTGGATTGCAGTCAAGAACATCCTAAAGTACTTGAGAAGAACTAAGGATGCTTTCTTGATATTTGTCGGTGAGGAAGAGTTGCGTGTAAGGGGTTACACTGATGCAAGCTTCCAAACCGACAGAGATGACTTTAGATCACAGTCGGGATATGTGTTTTGCCTGAATGGAGCAGCGGTGAGATGGAAGAGTTCCAAGCAAGAGACGGTAGCTGATTCTACAACAGAGGCTGAGTACATTGCTGCAAATGGCGCAGCAAAGGAAGCTGTTTGGATCAGAAAGTTTGTTTCTGAACTTGGTGTGGTTCCTAGCATTGCAGATCCAGTCGAGTTGTACTGTGACAACACTGGGGCTATCGCGCAATCAAAGGAACCCAGTTCGCACCAGAAATCCAAGCACGTGCTCAGGAAGTTTCATCTGATTCGAGATATTATCGATAGAGGAGACGTTCGGATATGCAAGATTCCTACAGATGAGAATCTGTCAGACCCGCTTACAAAGCCGCTCACGCAGTGGAAGCATGAAGGGCACACTAGGAGTATGGGCATACGAGATGCGCCAGATTGGCTCTAGTGCAAGTGGGAGACTGTTGAAATAGATGCCCTAGAGGCAATCTAGTTTAGTATGAATTTATTTGTGGCTAGAAATTCATTTATTATTTAATGGATATTTAATATAATGAAGTCCTTAGATTTACAATTGTGTTGGTTATCTTAAATATCCCTAGTCCAGTATAATGATTAATGGGACAATCATCTATAGACTAGTATGGGGTTGGATTGATATGGAGATATCATGATCCAACACATAGGTGTGCATTAGGGGTAATGTCGCACTGGATTGACCCATCTCCGAGAAGGCTACATACACGTTATGTTGAGTCACAAGCGCTTCTCGCGGTGCAATGGTATTGTCATCCTTAGACTTGAAGTCACTAGATATTCTAGTTGTGGATTATTGTGATTTTGGTAGCGTTAAACGCTACACCGTAAGTGGGTAGTTATAAAGGCGTGTACTGGATACAATAAGAAGCAAGCTTAGAGATCTTAGTGGACGTAGAAATGATTTGTCCCTCCCACATAACGGGAGCAAATATCCTAGGCCACTCGAGGGATAGTGCTTATAGAATGTCTGGCCAGACTCAAATAAATCAATATGGGATATTGATGTTATTTGCACGAATAAGGCTATTCCCATGGATCGAGAAACTATCGATTGGATATACGAGTGTGACTTGTATGTCTCGTGTCCAATCCGGATATAGAGACAAAGGGATGAGACAATTACTTGTACAAAGGTTGTCAAGATGACTATTCTATTAGTTGGCTAGAATGGATGTTTTGCTAGAAACCGCTCCATATTCGCAAATAGTTGCTACCAACTAGATAGAACCTATGGGGTCACACGCTATATAGAGTTGAACTAGATTTGGGAATTAATTAATTGGATTAATTAATTAGAAGGATCACTTTGCAAAACCTTGCAAACTTAGTAGGGACTAATTTGCAGGGAAGGGACTAAATTGAATTCCAGTAGGACTAGAATAAGTCCTTTAGGTAGTTGGCAAGGAGTTGTTGGACTATATAAAGGAACTTCCTTCCTTCCTTCCCACAACTTATGCTCATACTTGAACATAACAAGAGTGGGAGAGAACAAAAGGAGAGAGAGCAACAAGCTAGAGGAGCCGCCGCCCCCTAGCTCGCCGCCCCGACCCTGTCGGCCCCAAAGGAGGCCGAAACCTCCTTTGGTTTGTCTCGTTTTGCGTGATTCTTCTTCCTCTTCCTCTTTCCGGGCTAGCACCAAGGAGTGGGAGATCTAGGAATCAACTCTAGGCGTGGACCAACCATAGAAAACGTGACACAATTCGCGTTTGAAGTCATCAAAGGAGAACCCTAAGGTGTGTTATTGATTTCTTCCTTTACCATCGTTATGTCTCTTGACTTGTGATCCTTGGAGGGTTTTGCATGGTTAATTATTTTTTCCGTTGCGCATCCATGAATCAAAACCCTACAAGTACTTCATTGTGAAACACTTTCCTACCCAATCTTTAAAATATTGCAAAGTAGGAATATCGTCTCCAGTGAAAAGTATGTCATCCACATACAAGACCAGAAACACTACAGAGCTCCCAATAACCTTCTTGTAAACACAAGGCTCATATTCGTTCTTGATGAAGCCAATCTCTTTGACCGCGTCATCAAAACGTCGATTCCAACTCCTAGAAGCTTGATTTAATCCATAAATGGATCTTTATAGCTTATAGACTTTATTGGCATTCTCTAGATCCTCAAAACCTTCCGGTTGTGTCATATACACATTCTCGAGGAGGTTCTCATAAAGGAACACTGTTTTGACATCCATTTTCCAAATCTCGTAGTCATAGTAGGCTGCAATAGCAAGTAGGATTCGAATGGATTTATTCATGGCGACTGGTGAAAAGGTCTCATCATAGTCAATCCCATGAATCTGTCTATAACCTTTAGCTCCCAATTGCCTCTTGTAGGCAACTACCTTTCCATACATGTCGGTCTTCTTCTTGAATACCCACTTGCACCCTATGGGCCGAGCCCCTTCAGGTGGTTCCACCAAAGTCCATACTTTGTTGGTTTACAAGGAATCCATTTTGGATCTCATGGCTTCTAGCCACTTCTTGGAGTCAGGGATTTTCATGGCCTCCCCGTAGGTTGCAGGCTCATCATCTATGAGTGGTATGTCATTGGGCTCAGTCACGAGAAGTCGGTACCTCTCTGGCTCATGACGTACCCTTCCTGACCTACGGAGTTCCTGTGTTACCTGAACAGGTTCTTACACAACTATTTGCGGTTCCTGTTCATGTTCCATCATCGGTTCAGTGGTTTGTGGTTCTTGAATTTCTTCAAGTTCTGCAGTCCTCCCACTTGCTTCTTTAGAGACTATATCTCTTTCTAGAAACACGCCGGTCCGAGCTACAAACACTTTGTTCTCGTTTGGATTGTAGAAATAATACCCTTTCATTTCATTAGGATATCTCACAAACTTACACTTTTTCGCTTTGGACCCGAGCTTGTCTGTTTGTAAACGCTTTACATAAACATCGCAGCCCAAAATCTTCATAAACGACACTATGGGACACTTCCCAGTCCATATCTCATATGGTGTCATCATGATTGATTTGGATGGAACACGGTTAATGGTGAAAGCTGCAGTCAATAGAGCGTCTCCCCAAAATGATATCGGAAGATCCGTTTGACACATCATAGATCGCACCATATCTAATAGTGTGCGATTCCTCCTCTTGGATATGCCATTCCATTGTGGCATTATGGGTGGAGTGAGTTGGCACACTATCCCACACTCTCTAAGATACTCGTCAAACTCTTGGCTCAAGTATTCTCCTCCACGATCCGATCACAAAGCCTTAATAATTTTACCAAGTTGCTTCTCTACTTCATTCTAGAATTCCTTGAACAATTCAAAGGATTCGAATTTGGCCTTCATAAGGTACACAAATCCATATCTACTGAAATAATCAGTAAACGTAATAAAGTAGGTGTAACCACCTCTGGCATGAGTGTTAGTAACTCACTAGTCCTCTCACCTTTCTAATTGAAAGAGGACTTCGTCATTTTTCGTAATAAACAAGACTCGCATGTCTCATATGATTTCAAATCAAATGAGTCTAGAAGTCCATCCTTATGGAGTCTAGATATGCGTTTCTCGTTTATATGACCTAAACGACAGTGCCACAGATATGTAGGATTTGAATCATTAGTTTTAATCCTTTTAGTATTTATGTTATAGATGGAATTATTTAGATCAAGGATATACAATCCATTAGACAAATGCGCACTAAAATAGTGCATACCATCAAAATAAATGGAGCAACACTTGTCCTTTATTGAAATAGAAAAACCCTTCTCGTCCAAACAAGAAACGGAAATAATGTTTCTGCTCATAGGACGCACATAATAGCAATTTTCTAATTCCAAAATCAGTCCAGAAGGTAAAGATAGTTCATAAACGCCTATAGCTAATGCAGCAACTTTTGCTCCATTCCCGACGCGCAGATCTATCTCCCCTTTAGTCAATATTCTACTTCTTTTCAAATCCAACACATTTCGACAAATGTGAGATCCACATCCAATATCCAATACCCAAGATGAAGAAATAGATAGATTGACTTCTATAAAAAAAATACCTGGTGGTGGAATCACTATTCCAAGCCTCTTATCCTCCAGATACTTGGGGAAATTCCTCCTCCAGTTACCCGAATGGCTACAGTAGTGACAATCACCTTTAGCCACGACACCACTAGGCTTTAGGGCTTCCTTGGACTTTGCAACTTTCTTGCGCTTGCCTTTAGAAGTAGAGGCAACTCCCTTGCTCTTCCTCTTATTCACCATCATTATGGCCTTGCCATTGCCTTTGTTGATGCTCTTTTCAGCTGTCTTTAGCATGTTCAGCAAGTCTGGCGAATCTTACTGATCTCGTTCATGTTATAGTTCATGATGAACTGGTTATAGCTTTCGGGAAACGATTGCAAGGCAAGATCAGTAGCCAACTCTTGGACGAGTGAGAACCCCATCCTCGTTAGGTTCTCAATGTACACGATAATTCGGAGTACATGAGGCCCAACTGGGTTCCCTTATACAAGACTGCTCTTGAATAGTGCTTTGGACACTTCATACCGCTCATGCCTTGCATGTTCCTGAAAGAACTGTTTCAATTGTTTGATCATATCATAAGCCTCCATGTTCTCGTGATGCTTCTGAAGCTCATAGGTCATGGTGTAGAGCATGAGGCAAGTCACATAATTAGAATAATCTATATGTTTCTGACATGCTCTTACGTCGGCTAGAACAGACTCATCATAGGGTGGTTCTGGAATAGGATTGTTTAAGACGTACAGTTTCTTTTCTTGCTTAAGGATGATTCTCAAGTTTCTGTACCATTCAAGGAAATTTGTTCCAGACAGTTTATCCTTCTCAAGGACATATCGCATGGATGAAGTTGATTTGTGATTGTTTGCCATTTGGAATTCTTAAAAACAAGAAATATGCAGTTTTAGTATTTTGAACGATTTAACTATATTAAACAATGTCTATGTTATTATATATAGCTCCCACTTTTTTCTCGGATTAATGTCCCTCACCATTAATGCGGAAAAAATCATACATATTTTCGAGTGGGTCGAAGATCCATATTTCACTTCTTCTTGAGCTTGCTTTGGCAAGTCACCCAAGAATTGGTTATTTAGGTATGAACCATTCCAATTGTAACCCATGCAACTCTTGGTCCAATTAGGCGAATAATTCATTATTATTTATCATTTTGATAACACCTAATTGTCATGCCTCTAGGCTCATCAATACAATTGATTTTGCCCAGTTGCGTCCAACCTCTTGCTTCAACAATCACACATTACTTGCTTGTGTCGTCCTCAACACATCAAGTTCAATTAAAATGCCTTGCTTTGGCAAGCCCGAATTTAATAGACCTTGATCATGAAGGGTGTTTATGCAAGAGAAGGCAAAACGTAATATTCTATTGAGGGATTTAATTGTCACTATTCGTTTGGTTCCCATCAACATGATCCACTTGTTTGGATTGGGCAATCCACGATAAAAGATCAAACTTGTTTATTATTATTATCTTGTTTAACGTTTTGCTAGTATCTCCATACACACAAAATAAATAACAAGACATAAATAATAAACATCCACAAAAGAAAAATTAACGTGGCATGGATATGGCCCCTAGACTAAGATATTAACAAGCCCATGATAATATCTATATGCCCTATAGTGTCGAGCTTATATCCATGTGCTCCACCGTAGCTGCGCGCGTCTACGATGGGACCTTCATCGTCTTTGTGGCTTCTTTAGTCCTCTAGTCTTCTTCTCCATGATATTATCTATCATCTAAATATTTCTAATTCTAGCCTAACATCTAGAATAAATAAATAAATAAATAAAACCACACATGTTGACAAGATGATCAGCCCGCAGGCCGTAAAATTAACTAACTATTACATTAATTTGATCAGCTCGCAGGCCGTAAACCAAACCACAACATACAAAAACATCCACAACCTAGGCCCTATCCATCTACCATGTAACAAAGCACATAATACAGTTAAAACTAATTTTTAACGCGCTTGTTCAATTTTAGTTGAAATGAGGTAATTAGGGTCACAACGGTCCAAGGAGTCCACCATCCACCATGGCCTAACCACCCAAGGACCAAATCTAGGCCTTGGGGCGGTCGGCCGTGTCTCACGTGCGGCTAGGCCGCACGCTAGGCCAGCCCAACCCCTTGGCCGAGCCTAGCTTGGGCGGCAAGGCAAGGGGGGCGGTCCCCATAGGGGGCCGAACCTCCTTTGGAATTGTTTCCAAAACAATTCCTTGCCTTGTTTTCCAAACTTAGTTGTTTCCATAAAGTTGTTTCCATAATTGAAAACGCTTTTTTTTTCAATTATGTGCCCAAGAACCTAAATTTTTCAAGAACCCAATTATTCACATCCTATGTGATCAAACTCACCAATTTAAGCATCCAATGTTAAATTAGATCTTGTTTGTCTTGAGTCAAATTCAATTTGCATCTACTATGCCAATTAATTTCAGTTTCGCGCAATATGAATAAAACGGTGTATAAACTGAAATCGTAACACATAAATCATGTTATGCGCTATGACATGTGGCTCTGATACCACTGTTGGGTTTTAACGTAGGTAATGCAACGGAATAATAAAATTTTCCTACTCAAAGCCCACAAAGGATCACAGGAAGAGCTATCATAACATGATAATATCATAGAAGATGCGTACCTTGGTTTGGAATCTACATTTTGATGATGCAGGCAAAGACCTACCTTGCAAAGCATGCAAACAAAGTATGTAAGATGAAACGATCCATTTATGAATTGAAGCAAGCTTCTAGGAGTTGGAATCTACATTTTTATGATGCAGGCAAAGAGTTTGGCTTCATCAAGAATGAAGATGAACCTTGTGTTTACAAGAAGGTTAGTGGGATCGCTGTTGTGTTTCTGGTCTTGTATGTGGATAACATATTTCTTATTGGAAACGACATTCCTACCTTGCAATCTGTTAAAGATAGGCTAGGAAAGTGTTTCGAAATGAAGGACTTAGGAGATGAAGCTTATATACTTGGTATTAAGATCTATAGGGATAGATCTAGGAAGCTTCTAGGCCTAATCCAAAGTACATATATAGACAAGGTGTTAAAACGGTTCAACATGCAAGAATCAAAGAAAGGATTCTTGCCCATGTCGCATGGAGTCACCCTTTTTAAGGCTGACTGTCCCTCCAATGAGATTGAGAAGGACCACATGAGTGGAGTTCCTTATGTGTCGGCCATAGGATCTATCATGTACGCTATGTTGTGTACTAGACCATATGTGGCATACGCGTTGAGTATGGAAAGCAGATATCAGTCGAATCTGGGTGAGAGTCACTGGATTGCTGTGAATAACATCCTTAAGTACTTGAGATGATCTAAAGATTCATTCTTGATATTTGGAGGTGAGGAAGAACTCGGTGTAATTGGTTACACTAACGCGAGCTTCCAAATCTAAAAAGATGACTACAAATCGCAATCGGGGTATGTATTTTTCCTGAATGGAGGAGTTGTGAGCTGGAAGAGTTCCAAGAAAGAAACAGTTGCTGATTCTACAACTGAAGCTGAGTACATTGCTGTTGCAGGCGCAGCTAAAGTGGCTGTTTGGATAAAGAAGTCTATCATTGAGCTTGGTGTGGTTCCTAGCATTGTGGATCCCATTGCGTTCTACTGTGACAACACTGGGGCGATCGCACAAGCCAAGGAGCCCAAGTCACACCAAAAGTCCAAGCATGTACTTAGGAGATTCCATCTCATCCGAGAGATTATCGATAGAGGAGATGTGAAGATATTCAAGATTCTAACAGATGAGAATCTTTCAGATCCACTCACGAAGCCACTCGTTCAACGAAAGCATGAAGGGAACACTAGATCTATATGCATACGAGATGCACCAGATTGGCTCTAGTGCAAGTGGGAGACTGTTGGAATAGGTTCCCTAGAGGAAATCTAGATTTAGTATGAACATTGTTTGGCTAGAATATTCACTTCTTATTTGTGGAGATATTTAATATAATGAAGTCCTTAGATTACAATGTGTTGTTAATCTTAAATATCTCTAGTCCATTATATTGATTAACGGGACAATCATTATAGACTATTATGTGGGTAGATTGATATGGAGATATCAAGTCTAACACCTGGGTATGCATTAGTAGTAATGGAATACTGGATTGACCCACAACGAGAAGTCTACATTAGATTATGTCAAAGTAAAAAAGTGCTTCTCGTAGTGCTAATGGTATTGTGATGCTTAAACTTGAATTCGCTAGATACTCTACTTGTGGAATATCATGCTTTGATATTATCAAACGTGACACCGTAGCTGGGTAACTATAATGATAGTTATCGGGCATGATAGGAAGCAAGCTGAGAGTTGGTAGTGATATAGAGAGGATTTGTCCCTCCCACATAATGGGAGCAAATATCCATGGAGCACTCAAGGGATGGTGCTTATAAAATGTCTTGCATGACTCATATAAATCAATAGGGAGATATTGATGTTATCTGCTCGGATAAACATATTACCATGATCGAGAAACTATGGATTGGATATACGAGTGTGACTATTATGTATCGTGTCCAATCTGGATATGGAGACAAAGGGATAATACAATATGGTAACATTGGGCACAAGGTTTGTCGGATCATTGACTATTTCTATTAGTTGGGGTGACATAGATGTGTTGCTAGACACCGCTCTAAGTTACTAATAGTTACTACCAACTAAGTAGAAATCTATAGGGTCACACACCGAATGGATTAATCTGGATTTTGATATTTATTAGTTGGACTAATTAATTAAACTGATCATAACGTAACCACTTGCAAAGTTAGTAGGACTAATTTGCAAGGTGTACTAATCTGTGTATGGACATGATTAGTATTTGAGAAAATATGTAGTTAATAAGAAGTTATAAACTATATAAGGGGACTGTAGCTTGTTATTTTCTCAACACAAGTCATTAGTGAGAGATCATAACGAAGCAAGTAGAGAGAGAGTTGATGCCGAATCTCCAACCTCCCCCTCCAAGCCGTCGGCCCCTTGTGGAACGGGGCTCTTGGTGCTCCGTGTTGCGTGAACTCTTTCCTCCTTCTTCAGTTGCTAGCACTATTCGTGAAGAAGGATTCCAGCAATCCAAAGGTGTGGATACCATAGAGGCGAAAACACAATTCTTCGTAGTGATCTCACAAACTAAGGTACACAGTTTTCTACTTACATCATGTTATGATTTCTTGCCATTGATCATTGGAGGGATTTGAGCATGATAAAAAATTTGTTATTCCGTTTCGTAATCTGTATCAAAATTCTATAAAAAAAAATACCAGCATCAACACTGAAGTTACATGTTCAAAAATGTGGGATGCGTCAACTCAAAGATATTTTATGTTAATGGATCTTATTGTGAGGGAGAGATGTAATTCTAGTATATGTACTTTTTTCCTAGTTACAGTTTTTCCCATTGGGTTTTACGCGAAAAGATTTTAACGAGGCAGATTACTAGCGAATATTCATGGGGGGAGTGTTATGAAATATTATAATCTAGTATGGTGAATATTTCCCAATATTATAATGCCTTTTTAGAGGATACTTATTGACTCCCACACTCTATATAAAGAGTGGTTTGAGAGAGAATAATTGATGCTCTGATATTCCTCCATACATTGTCTCCCTCTTTTCTTTCACAGTTTATAACAAGGCAGTGATACTTCAATAATTATTATTTGAAAAGGCAGTGTGTGACCACAACGTCATGCAACAAGTGATTGAGGATTTCGAGTCTCACGAAGTTTGGATTTCACAAAAGAGTTCATTGAGGCGCTAATAAAACTCGGGCGAGTTTGAGGTGACGACGAGCAGGTGGGCGAAATCCGTGTATTCTATACTGTACCTACAAGGGGTTGGTCTTCTTTCTGATGATGTACTTGTTGGGGATGTGGATCTTAGTATACGGAAATTACTATAAATAAATTTTTTCTTTTTTTGAGTTATTATTACTGTTTAATTAATAATTCCGCAATTTGGTGTGTTCGGTGTTCTACACAATTTTTTGACTGATTGACACTAAATCTACATGCAAAATGTATTTTGAGACACAAAACTCCCTACATCTTTAATTTTTCATGTTAACCCCCTGCAATATACATTCTTGAAACACTTGACACCTAACTAATATCGGGGAATAAATTTATAACCGAAATTTATCACGTGCTATTCATGTGCTATTCACGTGCTAGATCTATAGATGACGAAAAATCAACTTCAGTGACGTCTATTGTTTGGTTTTTAACACTCTACAATGCAGATTAATGATTTATATGCAACCTAAAATCTCATACAATCCGAATAACTTCATCACCACTGAAGTTTCCATCTCCATTAAGCAAACGAAGAATAAAAACTATTATTATTATTATTAATATTAATATTATTATTATTATTAATTTTAATAATAATAATAATAATATTATTATTATTATATAAAAACATAAAACGTCCTTACTTTATTTGTGTTGTTTGCTCATTTGTTAGTGTAGGGTTATTATTATTATATTAAAACATAAAATGTTCTTACTTTATTTGTGTTGTTTGCTCATTTGTTAGTGTAGGGTTGCGATGCCTAAGTGCTCCTATATGGCCCCAACTCTGAGAAAGGAGAACCGCAGAACGCGGGACTCCTAGGGTCAATGAGGTCCACATGGCCAAGTCACTGTTGGAGACTATGTGTCCTGGCTCTGTATCATGCGCGGACAAAATCGCACTAGCGGCCCGGGACGTCATTTTCTTGGTCTGTAACTAAATTTTCTTTGAATATTTAATTTTTCTTTTCTCTTTCACGCAATATATCAACGACTTTAGCATAAACACTCGTGACTAATAAAAACCATCCTCACATATATTTTTGGTTTTCTTTTCTTACAGAGTAGTAGCCTCTTCTTCCACGCTGAGACAGGGCGCCGAGACGGTCGAACACCTAGACCCGACCATGCCGGTGCTTACTTTCCGGAGACTACCGACCCGATCATCGTTCTGATCGGGAAATTCGAACGGAAGGGATTTTCACCGAAGGATCTGGTGATTCTTAACGGCAGTTTTTTTAACTCTTAACGCACAAAGATTTGACTGATTGCTTTCTTGTTGCTATTTTTCCCTTTTAATTCATTTACGATCTTATTTTAGTAACATGTTGGATTATTTCTTTCAGAGATTATAATCATCGAGGAACAAACAAAAAAAAATGGTTAAACTTTTTTTTTTCTTCTACTTTTTAAGAAGAAGAAAATAATTAGTGAGAAGGGAAGAGTTATACTTCTACCATATCTACATTTTGCCTTATGAATTAACTGTCTTTTAAAAACTATTTTTTGTTGAATAATTGTTTATAGATTTTTCCCAATGAATAAATTTTCACTACTTGCTTTAAATATAA
This sequence comes from Linanthus parryae, assembly GCA_023055425.1. NCBI lineage: Eukaryota > Viridiplantae > Streptophyta > Magnoliopsida > Ericales > Polemoniaceae > Linanthus > Linanthus parryae. Next base: position 22,991,425 of record JALGPY010000011.1, on the reverse strand, counting down.
TTTTTTTTTAAAATTAAATTGCAGCGGCCCACATGATTGCATTTTTGTCGTCCCGCATTTGTATTCTTTTGGTGGGGTGAGCGGGGCTGACCCGTCCATCAACCCTATGTTACTGCCATAGTTGGAGGCTGCTTGCCCAGATCCGTGGCTAGCGGAGTGAGAGTTGGAATGGACAGGGTTAGCAGCCTTGCTTCTGACAATAACGTACTGCAAAATGTTAATAAAGGATTTGTTGTTTTGGTCGTGTTTCGCATCATCATCAGCAGCAGTAGTAGACTAACATACAGAGGTTGGTCGTATTTCTCATCATGTTGGGGATTTAAGTATAGGAAAATTAGTATAAATAATCATTTTTTGTTTTTTTTATTATTATTATTATTTAATGAATAATTCCGCAATTTGATATTTCACCAAAAACAAAATATGTAATTTGGTATGTCCGGAGTACAAACTTTTTTACCCAATTGCAATCTGCAATTTCTCATGATTGCCTTGTGCCGATTACTACCCTCTCGAATATCGATAATTCATTTTGAATGAGTTTGACGAAAGTTTCAACGGCTCTTTCTCTATCCTACTTTCTGTTCTGACTTGGTTTGTGTGCCGATCTCACTTCCCTTCTCAGATGCTATGGAGGAATCGCTATGAGGTAGAAGATGATTAGATGAAAGATCTCAGAGAGACTGATCCATGTGCTATTCACGTGCTATTCATGTGCTATTCACGTGCTAGTTCTATAGATGACGAAAAAAAAACTTCAATGACGCCTATTGTTTGTTTTTGACACTCTACAATGCAGATTAATGATTTATATGCAACCTAAAACATCATACAATCCGAATAACTGCATCACCACTGAAGTTTCCAAATCCATTCGGCAAACGAAGAACAAAAACTATTATTATTATTATTATTATTATTATTATTATTATTATTATTATTATTATTATTATTATTATTATTATTATAAAAACATAAAACGCCCTTACTTTATTTGTGTTGTTTTCTCATTTGTTTGTTTGTGTAGGGTTGCGATGCCTAAGTGCTCCTATATGGCCCCAATTCCGAGAAAGGAGTACCGCACAACGCGGGACTCCTAGGGTCAATGAGGTCCACAGAGCCAAGTCACTGTTGGAGACTGTGTGTCCTCCTGGCTCTGTGCCATGTGCGGACAAAGTCGAACTAGCGGCCCAGGACGCCATTTTTTTGGTCTGTAACTAAATTTTCTTTGAATATTTAATTTTTCTTTTCTTTTTCACGCAATATATTAACGACTTTAGCCTAAACACTCGTGACTAATAAAAACCATCCTCACATATATATTTTTGGTTTTCTTTTCTTACATAGTAGTGGCCTCTTCTTCCCCGCAGAGACAGGGCGCCGAGACGGTCGGACACCTAGACCCAACCATGCCGGTGCTGACTTGCCGGAGACTACCGACCCGATGAACGTTCTGATCGGGAAATTCCGAAGGAAGGACTTTTTCACCGAAGGATCTGGTGATTATAACGGCAATTTTTTTTAAGTCTTATCGCACAAAGATTTGACTGATTGCTTCCTTGTTGCCATTTTTCTCTTTTAATTCATTTCGATCTTACTTTAGTAATATGTTGAATTATTTCTTTCAGAGATCATAATCATCGAGGAAAAAAAAATTGTAATCTTTTCTATCTATTTTTCATCTAGTTTTTAAGGAAAAAAACTAATTAGTGAGAAGGGTAGTTATACTTCTACCATATCTACATTTTGCCTTATGAATTAACAATATTTTAAAAACTATTTTTTGTTGAATAATTGTTTATATCTTTGTTGCCTTCCCAATGAATAAATTTTCACTACTGCTTTAGTTATATTTTTTAGAAAACAAGAGCGGAAGCGATGAACAACTTGTTAGGAAACAAGAAGAAATGATGAAGCGAAAGAATAAGACGAAGAACACAAGCAATTTAACGTGGTTCACTAATTTTGAGGCTAGCTACATCCACGGCCAAAACGAATCAATTTATTGATGAGAGACAAATACAACTAACCACTCTGATCAATAGAAGTGTCCTACACCCGTATATAGGCCTATACTACTGAGTTATGCCCAAAACATCGCCCAAACATTGTCAAAACAAACAAGGAAACAATTCCCAAAACTGCCTAGCCCGAAGTAGGTCGCATGTCTTGCTACAATACCCAAAATCAGTAACTTCGATTCATTTTCCTCCTAGCTCGTTGCTTTGCCAATTCAAGCTTGGGTTTTGATCACCCAATTCATAACAAGTCTCCACCTTGATCAAAACTTCCTAGCAATCAATCCAATCCTCTCATCAATCCAATCAACCAATAGAATATATTCCTAAATATGTGGTATTGGAATATACTCACTATGCGCCATAACAAGCGCGCCTTTGCGTCTCAATAAACACAGAGACTTTGTGTGTCTCAATCAACACACTCCAATGCACCATGACACAATGCATCTCCCCAACGTCGTTATAATGGCACTTAACGACAAAAAAGCCCATCAACCAAGTCATGTCAATTGCGCCGCCAATACTTACCGCACCAAAACGCCAAACGAGACATGCCCAATAACGTCCCACCAATCAATGCATGCCCAATAACATGCAACCAATCAACCAACCAAACCGCGTTTCACAAATCACACGCCCAAGATCCTACGACTGGAGCTCAAGCTTGCACATGAGACCTAGAGAACGAAGTCATCCTCGGACTTTGTCCCTCCACCTTTAACTACAGCATAGCCCGCATATCCTTTGTTCTTGGGAAAATTCCGCTTTCAATGACCCTTCTCATGAAAAAACGCACAAACGTCCAATGGTAAGTCGGATCTACCATAGCTCCGACTTCCTTACCCTTTCCTCCCTTGACCATGAATGCGCCACCATCATGATCTTCAAACTTTGACGCCTTGTGCCTCAATTCCCTTGTGTGCAGCGCCAAACAAGCTTCCTCTAGGGTTATTGTCTCATTCCCAACAATAAACTTTTGGAAGAAACCCTCAAAAGAAGGAGGTAAAGACACCAACAAGATCAAAGCCACATCAACATCACTAACAGTCTCGTCACTATTGCGCAATTCAAGCAAAATAGTGTTGAGATTGTCGAGGTGATCACCAATATGCGTATGTTCAACCATCCTAAGACCGAATAGCCACTGCTTCAACATCAACTTGTTCTCCACGGATTTATTTGCGTAGAGATCCTCCAACTTCTTCCATAAGCTAGCGGCCGAGGTCTGATCTGCACCTCCAGTAATCACGTCGTCCGCGAGGCAGAAAATGATCGTCGAATGCGCCTTCTCCTCCATCTTCACAAACTACGGTGTGGTCTTGTCAATGCCCTATTTGTTAGCTAGTGGCAACCATATATCTTGTTGCTTCAAGAAAGCACGCATCTTGATTTTCCACAAGCTAAACTCATTCTTCCCATCAAAACGATCAATCTTCATCATGTTCGCCATCGTTCTTCACCAAGCCCTAACCCAACAACATGGATTTGATACCACTTATTAGAAAAAAAGAGCGGAAGCGATGAAACACTTGTTAGGAAACAATAAGAAACGATGAAGCGAAAGAACAAGACGAAGAACACAAGCAATTTAACGTGGTTCACTAGTTTTGAGGCTAGCTACATTCACGACCAAAACGAACCAATTTATTGATGAGTGACCAATACAATTAACCACGCTAATAAATAGAAGAGTCCTACACCCATATATACCCTATACTACTGACTTGTTCCCAAAGCATCGCCCAAACGTTGCCAAAACGAATAAGGAAACCATTCCAAAAACAGCCCAGCCCGAAGTAGGTCGCACGACCTGCTACAGTAGGTCGGAGGACCCGCTACAGTACCCAAATCAGCAACTTTGATTCCTTTGCCTCCTAGCTCGTTGTTTTTTCAAACCAAGCTAGGGTTTTGACCACCCAATTCATAACAGTAGTTTTTTTTTTTTAATTAAATTGCAGATGCCCACACGATTGATACCCACAACCTGCATTTTTGTCGTCCCAGGTTTGTATTCTTTTGATTGGTTAGCAGGGCTGACCCGTCCATCAACCCAATGTGACTGCCATAGTTGGAGGCTGCTTACGCAGATGAGTGGCCAGCGGAGTGAGAGTTGGAATGGACTGGGTTAGCAGCCTTGCTCCGAAAATAACATACTACAAAATGTTAATAAAGGATATTTGTTGTTTTGTTTGTATTCCTCATCATCATCAGCAGCATTAGTAGACTAACCTACATGGGGTTGGTCGTATTTCTCATCATTTTGGGGATTTAAGTATAGGGAAATTTGCATAAATATTTATTTTTTGTTTTATTATTATTATTATTATTATTATTATTATTATTATTATTATTATTATTATTATTATTATTATTTAACGAATAATTACTCAATTTGATATTTCACGAAAACAAATCCGCAATTTGGTGTGTTCGGAGTACAAACATTTTTACCCAATTGCAATCCGCAATTTCTCATGATTGTCTTGTGTCTCAACGACTCTTTCTCTCTCATACTGTTGACTCGAAGACCCTTAAGTGTGTTTTGAGAAGTAACTGTTTTGAGTGATGAAAGACAAAGACAAAGTATTTCAGAGGCTCCAAGGCCTTGAGATACTGAGCAGAGCTTCAAAGCCTTGAGAGTAGCTTTATTATGCTGAATGCTCTAACAATCTTGTGTTGTAGATTGGCTATCTGACAATTAATAACAGAGATTTGCTGCAAATACTTATGTTTTATATTCTCTATATATCTAACACAATTGCAGATATCCTGATCAGAGAGAATCATAGATTTCTGGTTTCAACTGTGAAAGACTGTGAAGCATGTTCAGAGCTTCAAGGCCTTGAGATGTGCCTTGAGCTGCCGACAACTTTACAGAGTTAATTTGATTCTTTCTTGCAGGGTTTGATCTTTATTATTATGATTGTTTAATGACTTCTAAGAGTCTTAAACTAGCTTATCATGAGTTATATGTTTCAGAAGTTAATCAGATTATTGTTTTATTCACTCATCCAGTTTTTATTCAGAAACTGGAAATCCAAACAGACTTAGTGCTGTTATATTTCTGGATTTCATTTTTGCTATGTTTTGATGTTGTTGCAGGTTTGTTAAACGTGCAAATGCAATCTCAACAAACACCAACAGATATCTACTCAGAGCTGTTGGAATTGTAGTTGGAAAGGATGAGGATTTGCAGGAACTGAGATCCTAAAATCTCTCATTCAGTTGCAGTGAGTGGATAAAAGACTGGTTTGAATTTTGAAAGAAGAAGCAGCTTGCAGAGAACTGAGAGAGGTGTGGAACATTCGTGGGAGATCAAACATTCAAACACACATACATTCAGGCTTCAATTACAGCTTTCACAAGATCAATCATTCCAGTTTCCTGAAGACACATCTAGGCCTTCACAAGCTTATTCTTCTACTGTGTTCTTCTTCTGTTTTGTAATCTGCTTATCTTTTGTGTATCTAAAACCTCACTAAACCTAGTGGCTGGTTGTTCAAGTGAACTACAAGAGGTTCTTGTTAGCTCAACAGTTAGTAGCTGATACTAGATAGGTTTGGAACCACAAGTTGTATAGGTGTAAGGGAATTCACTTAGGCTTGAAAATCTAGGGATATTTCTGTGTGATTAATAAGAAGTGTTTGCCCATCCTGGTGGGATTAGATCCTTCAGGCAGAGATTAGGTCCATTGGGACTGAACTCTGTAAATTGCCTTGTGTTCTTTACTTTACAGTTTTGTTATTTTTTGTTGCACACAACTCAAATCAAACTAGGGTTTATAAACTGTTCAAAACTGTTTATAGTTCAAGGCCTTGAAGCTTTTTGGTTTGCCTTTGAAAGTTTCTGACTGTTTTCTAAAATCTCAAGGCCTTGTGATTTGAGTTTCTCACATAGTTTCTTAGTTAAAATTTATGTTTAGCAAAAAGTTTCCATACTCGATTCAACCCCCCCCCCCCCTTATAGAGTAATTTGGTCCTGTATTGAGTCTACATTACAAACTTTCACCTACTATCTGCTCTGACTTGGTTTGTGTGCTGATCTCACTTCCCTTCTCCATGGCAGATGATATAGAGGAATCGCTACCTCCTCATGAGGTAGAAGATGATGAGATGAAAGATCTCAGAGAGACAGATCCATACCTTAACTTGCTTAAGGTTGGGTCAGTTTTCTTTATGATGAACAGTCAATCAAGATATTGAAAAGCCTACCTTTTCTCGGCACTATTGCAATTTGCAAGCCCAACTTTGATCCGTTGGAATTGGGTTCTAAGCTTGCAAATCGGGTTGCAATATAGAAAGAAGAACTTTCTTTTGAATCTTAGAATGTCAAAACTCACTCGTTCAAATAGGCTTTGAGTAAAGCTCTCAAGATGAGAGGTTTTTTTCTCAGATACAGTGGAAACTTCTCGATGGAGGAAGATCTTAATGATATAAGCGACAATGACCTCTCTGATGATGAGGCTGATGATGTTATCCCATATGACATTAAAAATATCCCCGAATTTTTTTCTCCTCAAAACTTCAAAAGGCATTTGAAGAAAAAACTTCAAGATTTCCTGATTGTGAAACTTATGGGAAAATTCATTGGATAGAAAACTCTAGTCAACGGGGTTAAGGGACTTTGAGGTATAAAAGGCAACTTTGATGCAGTAGAAATTGAAGCTAATCACTTCATCTTCAAAATTGAACTCCCGGAAAATCGTTTAAAGGTCTACACGGGGGGACCTTGGGTTCTTCTGGATCACTACTTAACAGTTAGAAAATGGGTTCCAGACTTTGCACCGTCGGAAGCCTCAGCAATCTCATCAGCAATCTGGGTGAGATTGCCTGGGCTTCCGTATGAGTATTTCAATGAAATTTCTCTTGACATTATTGCAAAAGTGTTGGGAAAACCTTTGAGAGGCGATATTAACTCGATCGCCGATCTGAGAGGAAAATTCGCGAGGTTATGTATTGAAGTTAACCTTAACAAACCTTTAATTGCTAAATACAGGTTAGGCCGAAAAGTCTTTCCCGTTGAATATGAATATGTGCATACTTTCTTTGAGTGTGTTAGGGTGAATCACCGCAAGGATTGGTGTCTGTTCAAGAAAGCTCCACAGGAGAACCACCTGAAAGCCTCCCTACCGAAGGACCAAGTATGAAGAACCCCTCGACGGTTGAAGGACATGTAAGTGCAAAGATGCCAAACAAAAACGCGAACATCGATGATGGTGGCCTCACAAAGTCAATTCGGGGAGAAGACGAAATACAATGGACTAATGGAACAAATTCAATGGAATTGAAGGGGGAGTATGGAAATTGGTTATTCCCTAAAAAGAAATGGGCTCAGAATATGAAGGAAGCCCAATGTCTCACCCAAAAAAACAAAGAAGGTAACCAGGCCCATAACAACACGGGCCACCCAACTGGAAAGGGCAAAGGCCCAAACAAAATCCCTGGCCCATCAAAGTGCATAGGCCCATCAAATAATTGTTTCTCAAGCCTTTCTATATCCAGCCCAATTTTGGAAGGTACAGATGTTATTTCGTGGGAAGGAACAAGCAACGAAGGAAAACATAAGTCAAATGAAAGAATTAGACACGAGGGAAAAAAAGAACAACAATCTCAATCGCTCTTCTAGATACAAGAGACCTAAGGATGGTTTGGACATTACTAACATGGTGGAAAGCCATTTCAAAATCGGTTCTATTTCGGGTGAAGTCCCAAATCCCCGACCGAAGGCGCCGCTCTTGGGCTCTAAATCAAGAGACAAAGAGATAAAGACGCAAACACTAGATCCCTTCTCTGACCCTTGACACATTTTCGATGCCAGATCAAACTTTCCATTACTCCACGTTCGGGAAGTTTTGGAATAAAGAAGAAGGAGCATATTTGGGAGGAGATGAGAATGGATTTGAAGGACACATTGATCAAAAGACTGGGTATCACAGGACAAAAGTTCAGCTTGGAGAACCACAGAAGGGAGCCGATTCTGGTGGAGGTTCCATGGTTTGTCAGCGATTCATGGATGAAAATGGCATCGGAGAACAACAATCAGACTAGGAAACCAATTGCGATGCTGAACTCAAGAAGGGCATGGGGAGAGAACTTCAAAGTTTTGGACGAGATCGCAAAGCTGATTCCCAGGGATGAACAAAAGCACTTGTCTAGTTGTTTCTCTATGAAGATCATCCTTTGGAAATGTTGGGGCACTGGCAACAACGGTTTCAGAAGAAATTTCAAAGATTTGTGTAGAGCTCACAAACCTGAGGTATTCCCTCTCTTTGAGACAAAAGTAGAAATTGCTAGTATGGGTAATTTCTTTCAAAATCAAGGCTTTCCCAATTGCAATTTTGTTGACCCTACGGGAAGATCCGGGGGTATTAGGTTGTTTTGGGATACTCATAGAGTTGATATCGATGTTTTCAACAAAACTAATAAAGGGATGCACGCTATTGTAAAAAGGAACAATCATCCAGATTGGGTCCTTTCCAGCATTTATGCTAATCCGGATGCTTCAACTAAAAGAAGAGTTGTGGGAGGGGCTTGAAGATATGGCGGATAATCTGAACAAACCGTGGCTTATTGGTGGGGATTTCAACAACATTTCGAATATAAGGAGAGAAGAAGCATGATCAAATCTAGAGATGATAGCAGAATGCAAAAATACAACAACCACATCAATGACACAAATCAAGACTTGTGGTGAAGGCTTTCATCAAACTCCAGGTCTGGATTTTGATGAAACCTTTAGTCCAATGATGAAACATGTAATTGTGAGAATTATCTTGGCTCTTTATACAAATTTTGGTTGGAAATTGAAACAACTTGACGTGAAGAATGCCTTCCTTCATGGTGTGCTCAAAGAAACTATGTATATGAGTCAACCACAAGGATTTTTGCATGTAAAATTTCCTCATTATGTGTGCAAATTGCATAAATCTATCCATGGTCCTAACCAAGCACCAAGGAGTTGGTTTGAAAGTTTTACCACACACTTGGCACATGTTGGATTCAAATACTCTTGGGCTGACACTTCTCTTTTTATCAGACTCAATCAAAACAAGATTACAATATTGTAACTTTATGTGGATGACATTATTGTCACTGGAAATGATGACACTTATATATATTCTCTGATTTCTTGACTTCAGTCAGTTTTTTACATGAATATTGATGAACTTACATATTTTCTGGGATTGCAAATTGACAAGGCATTTCTATTCATCAAAAAAAATCTTTGATTTACTAACCAAATTCAATATGCATGATTGTAAAGCCAGACCTACACCATTACCAGCTGGAACAAAATATCACTCCACTGATGGTAATATCTTTCCAGACCCTACTCTGTTTAGATAATTACTTGGAGCTTTACAATATCTGACATTTAGTAGACCATATATTAACTTTGTTGTTAATCACTTATGTCAGTTTATGCGTAGTCCTACTGATCTACATTGGATTGCTACTAAGAGAATAATTAGATACTTACAAGGAACAAGAAACTTTGGTTTATTCTATTCATAAGGTTACCTTCCCATTCATGCCTTCTGTGATGCCGATTGGGCATGCAATCCTATAGATAGAAGACACACTATTGGGTTTGTTATTTTCTTGGGACAGAACCCAGTTCACTGGAGTGCCAAAAAACATGCTACTGTAGCTAGATCTTCAACAGAAGTTGAATATAGAAGTCTAGCTACAACAGCTGCTGAATTATCTTGGATTAGAATGATATTTTTTCTCTTAAAATTCCAATTTTTGAAACTCCAGTTTTGCATTGTGAGAATCTCTCTGCAATTTCTATGACAGCTAACCCAATCCTACATGCTAGAACTGAACATGTAGAATTGTACTATCATTATGTGAGAGAGATAGTTTTAATGAAACAACTCATTGTGTGTTCTAATCCTAGTGCATATCAAGTTGCTGACATTTTTACTAAAGGTCTTCTGGGAGGTCACTTTGCAAGACTTAGAGACAAGCTCAAAATACATCCTTCTCCACATTTTCTCATAAGTCACTCATCCACTACACACTTTGTTGCTCCTTCCAACAATTTCGCTCCGTTACACACCAAAAGTGCCAATGTTTGTGTGAAGAATTCAGCTTCTCCTCCTCAATGCCAATTCCATTTTGGCTCTTTTGGTGCTTCTCTCTTCTCCAAATAATCTTCAGTGAATAATCAAGCTTCTCAGAACAATGCCATAAACTCTTCTACATCTCTACCACAAACAACCACTCAATTTGTTTTGGTAGTTTTTATAAGTCCCCTCTTCTTTATACTGCAAACTCTATCTTTCACCAATCTAGAGTTTGAGGGAGCATATTAACATATTTATTTTTCTATGGGGTTATTTTTCTATTATTGAGAGTTCTCGGCTTAGGTGTTATTCTCTGGACCTATATGTAAAGCACTCCAAAGTGATGTGGTTTTATCCTATTTGGAACGGTTGTGTAGAGGACTATTAATATTCGTCATATTCTAGGTTTAGGGTTAAGGTGGCTGTAACGTTCATTTTCTCTCTAATGAAATCACTTTGTTCTTTTGTCTGTCTCTCTGTATTGTTCATCTTTTTCATCAAATCCCAAAGAGTTTTTCAATGTGTGGTCCTTGTATACCTGATTTACATCTCTCTCGTGGCTAGGGGCGGTGAGAGGGTGATTGTTAAAGTAGTTGCCTCTGCCTTTTACTCAAAAGTAATAGGCTGAAATGAATAGATGTATTATATTTTACATTATATAGTATGTTTGATTTTGTGCAATACGACCTTTATTTCTTCTCTTTCGGCTTATTTTCGTATTTCAATCTTGATGCTAAATGGCTAAACCACCCTTTTACCACCTAACCTAAAAAAATTAACCCCCACCTCTTCCAGTAGATAGAGAGAGAGAAAGAGGGAAAGATAAACCAGGTCCCATAATCGACACAGAGTCTGTCTTCGACACCTAATCAACGTTGATTTAGACGCTTCAGGAGGTTGATCTCGCACAAGAGGCACCGAATGGATTCGAACCACCAAAGGAGGCACCGAATGACTTCTCCCCCCAGCGGCTATGGATCTCAAAATAATTCTCTCCTCTCCGTCGATCCAGACGTTGGCTCTCTTTTGGCGATGGAGGAGTCTGAATTGTTGGCGGGAGTAGTAGAAACCATACGAAGATAAGGAAGGAGAGATAATGAGAGAGAACAGACCGGAAGAAGAAGAAAAAGCCTCCTCCTATGTTAATTTTTTGTTTACATCTCATTTTTCATAACAATAATTTTTATTACTGATGTGGTAGTAGTGGTTGTGGTGGTGGTGGTGTTGGTAATGGGAGAGGAGGAAGGAGAGAGAGAGTTTGTAATTGTTGGATTGGGTGGGGGTAAAAATATAAAAGACACATGTTTATTAAATCATGTGCCAACTTTCTCTCAGCTATTCCTAAGAAACTGAAAGAAGTATTATTTAGGAATTTTAATATGCTATAAAAAAAAGGTACTCGTATTAAAAGTAATTCGGACTAGTCAAATAGAGTATTGCTAATACTTGTACTGTGATTAGTCAAATACTACTTAGTATACTTAATACTGAAATTTCAAATTATCTAACCTTTTAACTTCCACTTTCTTATCATACCATATTTTTTTCAAGACGCGAATTTACTACCGTTCCACAAAGATAGTTCATCTTTAGAACTATAAGTTCTTCTAGGCATGCAATTAATGTATCACAGTATAAATTTTGTCATACCATTTTTATAATTTTCTCCATTTTTCTTTCTCCAAGACTTAGTAAAACGAATATTTTGTGTAGCATTGAACTTCAGCATTTATGTTTAGAACACCTGCTTTTATTAATGTAATCGGGTGGTCATCCAAACGGTTACATCATTTTAAGTATAAAACTAGCCCATCGGGGCTCTATTAAGCCAAATACATAAATTTGGACTATAAAAGCCATTCTTTGCGAACTCATTCGCAACCTTTTTTTTGGAACGTCCAGAGTGCTGAAAGATTAGGGCGGTGAACCTCAGAGATTAGTCCAAAAAATCATTGAAAATCTGATCAGAGTCTGGTATAGTGCGACGCATCGCTTCCTTCCTTAGTTGAGTTTGCGAATATTATTCAGAGCATCTAATTTAATTATCACTTTCCTATATTCTTAATGTGATGCCATTTCCAAAGCTTCAAGGATACCAAGGGCTTCAACTTCTCTTGCAGAAGAGGCTATCGGTAAGGTGGATGCATAACCAGAAAGAAATTTGCCAACAGAGTCGCGAAAAACAACTCATGTCACACCATGTCGAGTAGTTGTAACCCAAGCACCGCCTGTGTTACCTTTGATCAAGTTGGGAGTTGGATAGTTGCCAACATCGTTGTTGCATGCATTGCGTAGAAGTCCCGAATGTAGTTGCTGACATGCTCGGACGCCTCTACATGGGACTGTATGACATTGCGGAAAACAAACATGGTTCTGATTATCCCAAATTAGCCATGTTGTTGTGAAAAAATGTCGTTTGTCTTGTGGGTCTAGTTCCAATATTATTCGGTGAATCCAATAACTAATGTTGCCAACACTAGCTGCAGAAAGTTATCGCCAAGAACCAGCTTCCATGAATAAGTGAGTGCCGAACTCCTTCGCTGAATGACACAGTGGGCAAGAATTATCGGCGTCCCTTTTAAATCTATCGGTCTTTTCATTGGTTGCTAACGATTATAAAATGCCCTTCATGTGGTATAAATACATTATTTGGGATCTTGATTCGCCACAAAATCTTTATCCATGCCCCTGAAGAGTTCGACCTCGTACCATGCTGTTGCGGTGTAGCGTCCTTCTGTTGCCGGAGAAGGCACAAAACTTTTAATTATAAACCCCATCCTCCGTGTAGTGCCATATTAGGCAATCGGGCATTGGGAGAAGAGGGATGGAATCATGTAATCTTCCTTTACTTCCACATTTGGCATAATATTCTCTATCATTGCGATATCCCAATACCTATCTTGCATAATTAGATCAGACACTCGGATATTATTAAAAGATGGATTAATAATAACAGGTTTGAAGAAGATTGGCCTTTTGAGCCAAGGGACATGAAAAACACGAACACAAGTTCCATCTCCAATCTTCCACCTGACCCCGCTGCGAATAAGATCTTTGCTTCTAAGATTACTCTTAACAACCCTGCATTTAATTACCCGCATTGTCTTGTTATATGTGCACATTAGAACTGCATGCTTGCATGGGCAGAGTTAATTTATACTTGCATTGGGAGATTCGTTTTACCTTAAGCTTTGGGGACGAAGCTTTGTTCTAAGGGAGATGTGAAGTAATACTCCGGTATTTTATGGGGTATTTTTTTGGAGTTTAACGAATATTCCGGACCATTATTTGGGGTTATAAAAGTTATTTTCTTTTATTAAATAGTTTTCTTCCATTTATATTATCATAACTACTATTATTGATATTATTGTTATTATTATTTTATTTTATCAAAAGTATATTTTTATAGGATGATTTTTTTAGTTAGTTTGTGTATAATTGTTAGTAAAGTATAGCGGGTCGTGTAACGTTTTTTTACGTGTCCTAAATTTTAGTTTTAATTTTGTCGGGTAGCGGACCAGCGCGTCATGTGGTACAATCGTAACACCACAATTTTTCACCTCACCTTCTTCCCCAACTCATTTGCGCTTCTCTGCACCTATTTCTCCGGCGAAACCCACCATGACAACCCCCTTTTTATTTCAATTTCCTTCCCGAACAGCCCCAATCGAGCCAGGGATTAAATATCTCACTTCAAGAAATCAAATTCGTCAAAACACATTCCAAATCAAATCCGGAAGTTTCGCGTGTCCGATTGCTTTGTTTTCCTATCGGAGTTTCAAATGGCACACCGAACAACTCTCTCTCTCTCTCTCTCTCGTTCTCTCTCTCGTCACTCTCCCTCTCACGCTCCCTTTCCCCCTCTCTCTTGCTGCTCTTCCTTGCCGGAGAAGACCCAGGCGGCGACGCCGTCGAACCTGGACGACCCAGCGCCCGACGACGCCGCCGTCCCCATCTGCTCCGTTTCCGACCGCCCCTGTTGTCGTCGACTCTCCCTCTCCGTCCGTATCCCTTTTTTCCAGCGAACCCAAGCAGTGGCAGGAACCACCACCGTCGTCGATGTCTTCATCCTTCTCGTCCCTGTTAGTTTATTCAACCGGTAATGCAAGAACACGCCTTTTGTTTCTATTCAATTCCAATTCTCCTAATACTCTCAATCATGCTCAATTTGGTTCTAATGCAACACTGTAATGTGGGTTGATTGTATGTACAGTGACTTATTTTGGTTTGAGAATACGAGGATTTGAGACTTGTTATACATTGTGGGGGTGGTTTATATAGGATTTGAAACTGGTGGGGTGACTTGTGTAAGATCCGAACCTGGAGGAGGGAATAAATGTCATTTGCAAATATTTTTGCGATATTAGTATACATTATGTGATTTTAAATTTATTTCTTTTATTTTGCTACAAATTGCTTTGTAGACTTTTATATGAAATTTGATAAACCATATTCTAAAAATGAATATCTAACTTTATAAGTGTTTTGACAAATATCTTGTGAATACAGATATAATAATCACAGTATGTCTTCTTAACAAGTAAGAAGCATTATTTTGTCATATTATTTTTATAACTGAAATAATTGGGTTTTAATCTTAATAATGGTTTACTTTCTTTTTAAATAACTTAACGCTAAATTTAAATTAGTCATTACTGATGTTAGCCACTATTAATATTCTAGTATACTAATTAAATTTTTTTCACCACAAATATTATTTCTATATTTATACACCAATATTTTCTTAATAAATGTATATTCTCAACGTGCAACCCATAGCTAGTAAGATATAATATTTTTTGGGGGATTGTTGGGGGTTGCACTTGCATTTCATATAGGGCACTTTAATCGTAATTTTGCTGTGTGATGTATACGTGTTAATGTAGGATTATGCGATTATTATAGATTTAGAATTCGTAGGAGGCGAATTCGTTGAGGACCCCTACTACCAGCTTTTGTACTTGTTTGTGTGTGAATCCCTCTCCATTATCAGGTAAGTTTATGCGCACAATACTTTAACTATCAAAATGTGTCTTGGCGTGTGTTACTTGTGTTTCAAACAAAGGTTTAAAGTCTTGAATATTTAGAATCCTCTCTTGCAAACATATTTTTGAAAATATGTGGTTACTTCTGAATTTCGAACCAATGATTCTAGAATGATCTTGTGAAATATTAATGAACGATAAATAAAATGGGGCGATGTACAGAGGATGTGTGTGATGGCTACGGTCGGAGGCGTACGTGAGACGACCTTCTCGGGTTTCATACCCTACCCTATACGGGTTTATAAAATTGTGAGAGCCATAGAGTACTACCTATGCATGTGTGGGTCACAACTACATAGGGGTGTCGACACTTAAGGTCCTTTAGCTATGTGATGGGCGGGGTAGTGTCGGGCTACCTACAAACGCTCTGGGTGAATTGGGATGGACTGTGATATCCCAAGAGGTACCTGTGTGATGATATTATTGCATCGTGACCTCTTTGTCGGCATTCGTTACCCGCTAGGCTCTAATACTCCTCATCTCAACTAATAAGTTATATGTGAATCTCTTGAGTTATATATATTACATTCTTTCAGCCAAAACTCTGTTTTGCATATTGTGGTATATTTCTTACTCAGTTTTCACTGAAAAAATATTTTTATGCGTCGGCTTTTCCCATTTGAAAACCCGCATGTTTTGAATAAAGGTGGGGGAACGCGCACACGTAGCTGAAGGCAAATAACAAGCTAGGAATCACCCAGTTAATTTGTTAGCATTAGTAGTATTTTGAGAATTCAAATTTTTCATCGCTGTTTCCTTTAAAACTTCGTTGGAGGTTTCTCTTCTCATTTCAATAAAGTAATTTTGGATATCGTTAAGTTGTACTAGCAACGATTCGTAGGTTCTGGGTTGTTTCAGTTGGTATCAGAGCCGACGGTTCCAACGCTAGTGCGACTTTTCGATTTTCACTAAATAAAGATTACAAATAATTGGAAGCTTTTCAAAATTTAAAATGGACATATGATAACTAAAACCGGAAATGACACTAAACAAGTCGGGGATGTGGGTTATTATAGTCGTGGTTTATTAAATTTCTATATTATGTTATTAATGTTACAAAATTGCTTTAAATTCTTTAAGCTTATTTTCGTCGAGTAATGAGTGTATACGCGGTCTAGAACACTTCCGAGACTTCTCTTCTCTTCTTTACAGACATGGACTTGGACGAGGACCAAGGAGATGAGCATGAGAAAGACGATAACCAATATGAGGAGTTCATAGACTGGGATGCCGATGAGATTTATGAGATTGACGAGATTGAGCATGAAGAAAATAATGAGGTGGAAGAGATTGAGATTGACGCTGATGATATCGAGTTCATGTTCACCACTTATGATGAGGAGTAGATCCACGCCCATCCCACCCTTAGGATTATCAATTGTGCATTTCTCGTATCACGAGAGTGAACGCTTAGCTACCTTAGGAGTTGCTATTTCCCTCTATTGGGATTGAATTGTTTCATTTAATTGTTATGTGCAGTATTTGATGGCTGGATTAGTAATTTTTTAATTGTTTAAAACCTATGTGGTGCATGTATGTGAAATGGAGTAGATTCTTTTCGATCTCGGTAACCTAGATATCATCTTAAGTAGGGGCTAGCTTAGCAAAAACAAAGAAACTATAGAGTGTGCCAACCAAAAGTTAGATTATGTGGCCTGAAAGATGAATGTTTATCCTATAGGGGTATAACCATTGGACCCAAAATCCAAATTGTGTCAGCCTTAACCATCCTCTCAAAGTGAAGATTTAGGCGATAGGCAACCTCTCCTATACGATCCAATACTTCGTATGGTCCGATAAACTTGGGGCTCAGCTTTCCTTTCTGATTAAAAGCATAACCCCTTTGGTAGGTGAAACCATTATGAACCCTTTGTCACCAACCTCGAACTCCAATGAATTTCTCATCAAATCCCTGTAAGACTTTTTTCGATCATGAACCGCCTTCATCCTTTATTGAATCATCCGAATCTGTTTGTTGAGACCTTGATCTATTTGTAGTCCAAAATGCAAGCTCTTAGCATGTCTTCCAACGTCAGAATCGTCCTTTCAGTCTGTCCACCCGTAACTTGGAGAAATGTCGTGTTGAACCTTAGCTCAGTACCCCTGGCCTTTTTGCAACCCCTTCAAGAAATGTGATGAGAAGTTTGGATCTCTATCTGAAATAATCAAGCTAAGTACATTGTGTAGTCTTACCACATTCCTGATGTATGCGTCTGCCCTCTTTTCCATGTTCCATGTGTCCTTTACGGGAAAGAATCTTGTCGTCATGTTCAGTCAATCGACTACCACCCAAATCTGGTTCAACCCATTAGTCAAAACAGGTAAAGCTGTAGCAAATTCTATTGAGATGGAATCCCATTTTGGTATCGGTATCTCCAATGCTTACTGACACGTTCCAACTGCAAGTGCACAGCCGTCGTGTGTAGTAATAAACCGGAAATCCGGGTTGTCGAACCCAAGGGACTTTGTTTAAATTAATTACTATTCTAAACCTTATGTGGGCAAGTCGCAAGTTGTGTTTTTATCTAATTCTAAGAAAATAAATGCAATATTCTCAATTAACCAAGTGAAGTAATTCACGATTAATAAAGAATGATTAATTGGAGGTTTTTATCAATAAGGGAAAAGTACCGGGAATTCTCTAGGTTCACTAGGTTGATCTAAATTTGTATTTTGATTTGTAAAACAACCACGTATTATTCACTATTAATCAAGCAAGGTTGAACTTATCGAGTTACCAAGCAAGTCCACTATACTTAGGTTAAACTAGACCGAGTTACCAAGCCTAATTTAGCTTTAAGCACGCATTAATAACATAATTCTACTTTAACGATCCTAGTTAACGATGCCGAGTTACCAAACATTGATACGACTAGGTGGATTATTCAATTTACCGACTAATTATCACGGAGTTACCGCGTGAAAACTAATTGATTTTATCTCTACGTTAGCTACTCGCAAAGATAATAAGATTAAGAACGCAAATAGTCCATAATAGTGAATAAACACGAGAGATTAAGCTAAAGCATGCATTACAATCATCAAAACATCAACTTTAGATCAAACCCTAGCTACACCAAACGAGAATTCCCAGCAAAAGGTGTTTAGCTACTCATATTCATAATCAAAACGACGATTATAATGAGTTTAAACATAAAAATCAAGAAAAACGAGAGTTTAGAATCCAAACGAATGATCCAAAAGCTCCTAAGCTCTCTCCAAGGCTTCTTGATCTCCAAAGATGTCTTTAATCTCTAAAAAATACTGAAAAAGTCGACCTAAAAGTCTTAAATACGTTCCCATAATAATATTACAAAGTTTGGATATAATACGAAAAAGCCCCAAAAAAACTGCTCTGTCCCACGATCTCTTCGCACGAAGACAGTTGTCTTCGCACGAAGAGTCTTCGTACGAAGACTTATGCCTCTTCGTGCGAAGGCCTTCTCATTGAGATACTGCAAGTGTGTTTGCGAAGAGAATTTTGCAAGGCTGAATTTTGGCTAAGTCATTTGTCTTCGCACGAAGACAAATGTCTTCGCACGAAGACCTCTTGTTCCAGCCTTCTTTTTGCCTCCTTTGACTTTTCTCTTCCATTCTTTGACTTTCTTCTTCCATTCTTTCTTCCCTTGACCTTCCTTTGACTTTCTTTGACTTTCCTCTTCTGTTTGACTTTCCTTTGACTTTCCTTTGACTTTCTCCCTCCTTTTGACTTGCCTTTGAGTTCCTTGTTTCCGAAGTTCGCTTCCAAATCCCGCACGATCCTCCAAGCCCTGTTTTCCTGCGAATCACAACACGAAAACACAACCCGCGATCATATCACAATAAAAAGCTCAAAAATCTAAAGAAACGCCCGGATTTAACAAGTATTGCACATGAACTCATATTTTCACATTTACGCTCAATTTACTCAAAAGACGACAAATTCTCCATTATAAGCACGCAAAACGTAGAAATAAAAGGCATAAAATAACTCCGAAAACGGAGTTATCAACTACCCCCACACTACCTTTTGCTCGTCCCGAGCAAATCTCCCAAGTCAATTCCATCTCTCTCAAGTCAAAGCTTCTTTCGCTTTTCCGCAATCCATCCAACTTTGCATACTACCCTACTTACTCATTGCATAACTTCCCTACGCCATTTGCATACTTTCACCTCACATTGCATACAAAACCAAGAACTCTTGCATACTAATCCGAGTAGAACCATTCACCAACCATCCTTCCTACTAGTCGACACGACTCTATTATACACAATGCACCTATATGCAAATGCAATATTCACAATGCAAGTATTGAAATACAAATTTTTTTTCTTTTTCTTTTGTGAGATTGGGCAATCTCCATTAGCTTAAACCGATTCACACGAAGCGATGAGAAATCTAGACACAAGGAATGATTCGAAATCAAATTCGTCAACATGAATTCCCCCTAGCTAGTATAGAGAACCTAACTTTACTAAGTACAAGAATGCAATACCTTTTCATGTGTGCCACAAAATAAAAGGCTACGCTAGGCTAAGCCACGTTCAAGGTCCGAGCTCCTAATCCGCTAACGGGTTTAAAATGATGAGGCTTTAGGGACAAATAGGATAAGAATCAAATACAAGTCCTAAAGCGTCACATTCTCACAAATACCGTAGCTCACACACCCTCACAACAATGATGGAAACCAAGCCCGAAACTCACCATCTCCGGCCCTCGATCCCCTCACACCCCGGTACAATTACGATCTCCGCGGCTATTGTCATGAAAAATGCATAAGCCAAAATTTCCCGTTCGTGAACTAGTCGCTTCTCCACTCGTTCTTCCACAAACTTTTCATTCTTCCTTTATTCATCTCTCCTTTTTTTTCTCTCTTTTCTTTTTTTTTTCTTTTTTTTTTTTTTTTTTCTGAAATTTTTTTTTTTTTTTTAAATCTCTCAAAATCCTGCACAATTCCTTCAATATCTTTCACGAGTGGTCTTCCAAGTGCCAAGCTAACATATAATCGTAAGGAGAGACAATATCCAAATCAACACGTATAAATTCACAAATCAATGTCTCTCCTTACCTCAATAAAATCCTCGGTGTAACCAACAAAGCCGCTAACATAAAAGAGCATGTGTGGGGATGGAGTCGTCGCAAACGCAATCTCGATGTCCGAAGTCAAATGTCGACACCCCCACACTCGAATGTAATCCTGTCCCCTCTCAAGTAGTCGATCAAATGTCTGTCTCGTGCCTAATCCAACCAAACCTCCTACACCATGATGAGTAAGATCCGGTACCTAGCACGATCCACCAATTAAATTCCCCCAACCCAAGTTTTGTGTGTATTAGATGGTACACACTCACGGCTCTCCTCACTTGTGTCCATGTTGTAATGCCATGGAACACCGCCACACCGAAGTGCGCAAGCCTACTCTCACTCACCCTCGCATTCCCCTCGAAGATCACAAATGAAGTGCATGCGATATGTAAGACTCACACAAATATAGCATGAAATACTCCCTCATCGAACCCCCTCAACTACAACACCCTCGTGACGCACTAAAGCGGTGATTCTAACCAATCAATGCTGAAGGCCAAGAATCGTCACCCTAAGTCCAAAGGTTGTCAAAGAATCCATGGTTCAAATACGGGTTTACTAGTGGTCCTACAAGGTAAGTTCTAATAAGCAGTGAGTGCTCTAATACACACCTCGCACAGCTGTTCTGTGTGCCACTACGAGGCGGGTTGGCGACTACCTAAGACGTACACAAGAACGTTCGGCTTGTTTAGCTCACACCTAGCTCAACTCTTGTAAGAAAATTAGGCACACACTTTAAATTTGAAAGAATTAAGTTCGTGTGTAAAATAGGCACGCATTCCCGTAAAGAGAGTTTCTCTATACTTACTAAGGGACTCTCACATTGTCACTCTCGATCGCAATTCACGCCCTACGCCTAAAACTCTCACGCTTCTCGATTTTACCGAATTTTCAGCTTTTTTCAATTGCCCTTTCTCAAATTTTAAATTTTTTTTTTTTGGTGTTTTCACATTTTTAGGTTTTTTTTTTTTATTTTTTTTTTTTTTTATACCTACACTATATGCAAGGCCAACTCGACTAACGACTCAACAATGGTGGGTTGACTCAAAAATACCAAAACGTGCAAAAAGATGAATAATAAAAAGAAAAATAAGGACATAACCAAAAACCTCTAACTACATGCAGACACTGGCGATGCAAAGACACGACACTGACTAGTAAAAAGGATTCAACCACCCCCACACTAGAATGCATCGTTGTCCTCAACGATAACACGAGGACTCAACAATTCTAGCACGAGGGCACACTCCACTACTCGTCATCTTCCTCATCCTCATCATCTTCTTCCTCCTCCTCATCTTCTTCTTCTTCTTCATCCTCACTCGGCGGAACCGGATACTCAAATTCATCCTCCTGGAACCACGGATCCGCCGTCGGGACCGGTGGAACAAACTCCCCCGCCGCCTGACCACTAGACTGTATAACCCACTGGCCCACCATCTGGATTAAACCTCCCAGCTTCGCCTGATTGTCCCGAGTGTGGGCAAACTGGCGTCTTCTCTCTAGTCTATCCCGGGCCATCTCCTCTCGCAGGTGGTCGTAGGCAACCTGGTTGTCAAACCTAGAGGTGTTCATCCTCCTACCCTTGCCCTTCTTCCTCGCCGTCTCATCAAACCTATGCCACTTCCGAGCAGTAAACGCTTTCAAGTCCATATCTCTCCCTATGACTACTTCAGTAGTTTTGGCTAGGTGAGTGATCAAGCAAGTATGATCGGGGCCCAATTTGTTCGTCCTCGACACCCTCTCAAGACAGTTCTCCCAAATCAGTTTGGGGATATTAATTCTAACCCCGGTGTAAAGACAAAGGGCCCAGACAGAGAGGCGGAAAGTATAACTAGGGTTTCGTGTGATTCCCAAAACCCAGTTTTCTAACAATTCACAGCACCACCTAGCCTCCGGCCTATAAAACTTCTTCTCGGCCTTCCAATGAATCACCTCCCCTTTCCTGTCCCATGGATCAACCCCCTTCGCAAAGCAAAAAGCATTTAAACGAGACCAAAGGTTCTCACTACGAAGAACCGTCTCTAACCCACAACCCTCTTTCAAAGCGGGGAAACCCATGGCCAATGCGATAGTCTCTGGCGTGAAGACTATCCAATTGTTCCGACAGTACACAAGACGAGGATCTTGACTCTCACCATCCTTTGCATAACGCAAATTGAACAAAAACTCTCTCGTAACATGTGAACTAGACGGCCCTACTAGCTTAAACCAATTGGCAAGCTTCTCGCGCTCAAAAATTTCCTTAATTGCTTGAGGCATGTCCTCGTGCAATGGAAAGGCTTTTTCGGGCTGCCCGTTCTTGGTCAAATAGGTATCTTTACGAGAGTCAATGTGGGCCTCGTAAGTGACAAAACGGTAGCTATCATAATATCCTGGCGCAATACTACGCTCTTTCAAATTAGCTTTAGCCGTTCATCGGCCAACAATACCCGGTTTAGCCGGGAAAGGGGCAGTCAAGATGGCATATTGGGGAGTAGGCGGAATCTCTAATTGAGGCTCGCCCGACCCCGATGCTTCTTGCGACGAACCCTCTCCCGTCTTTCGTTTCTTTCCACCCGCCATTTAAAATTCAATTCCAAGTAAAACGAACAATTCAACAATTGTGCACGTGAACAAGAAGTGTATACTAAACGAAACACGTAGGCACGTAGACAAATAGTTCCTAGGACTTTACGCAATCGCCCCCAAAGTACGCTTCTAAGCGCAACAACAAATAATCGGGCTTTTACTCAATGTGCCTAAGACTCGAATATGAAATTACGAAGTTGAGATAGTACCTACGCGTCCGGAGCAAGTCTTACGGACGCAAAAATTTCACAATTTTGACAAACCCGGGCTGATTTTGATGTCGCCGGAAAAATTTGTCGAAACCTTGAATTGCTTGCTGCTCCGTACTCCTTGCGTAGTCCCCGTTAGTGTTTCCTTCTCGTCCGTAAGCTGAATCAAGCCCCAACTCGTCCAATTTCTCAGTTCTTCTTCAAAACCCTAGCTCCTTCCTCCTCTGATTTCTCTCTTGTCTTGCACTCTCTCTCAAAACCACCTCTAGAATCTTGCTCCCCTCTGAATTGCGAGCAAAACCCTAGGTAGATTGTTGATTTTGGTGAAGAATCAAGGGAGGGGTGAACTTGAGCTCGTGCGTGACTATGGAGGAGAGCTGCTGTTTGAAGATGAAGAATGAAGAAGGAAGCGATGAACAGCTGGTTAAGCTTCAATTTCGTGCCAAAAAGTCTAAAAAGCCCCCCAAGATATAACCCACAAGCTGTTATCCGTGCTGTCCAAATCTGTCATTCTGCGCGATGTCTTCGTGCGAAGACATTTTTCTTCGTGCGAAGAGTCTTCGTACGAAGACAATTTGTCTTCGCACGAAGGTCTTCTCAAACAGATACTGCAACTTGTTATAAGAAGACAATTCAGAGCTTGAAATTTTTTCTAAGTAAAATGTCTTCCTACGAAGACAATTGTCTTCATACGAAGACAATGCTGAATTGTGCTAAAAACATCCTTTTTGTCGATTTTTCGCGTCTTCGATCGTGCCTTTGCTTTCCGAAGGATCTCCTCGACCTCGAGACTCCCTTTTCACCTTAAAACACTCCCAAAATCCGGGGAATATTTTATTTGTAAATTTCACGCGTTCCAAGGCACGTTTTGCATTTCCGGATGCTTTTGGCCTCGTTTTACTTGCTAAAACATCCTTTTTGGCGTAACTTCCTCATCCGGACTCCGATTTGCGCGATCCACCTGTCTACAGAAAGCTCTCGACCACCCCCACACGTTGGCATTGTTCAATTCTCATTTCAGTCTGTCCTTCAAAATTTCACCTCGTAATCCGTGCCGGCGTGATAGCTTTCTCCGTTCACTAATCAAATTCTTGCGCAAATCAAGACGGGGAGTCCGGGAACATGATCTTCCCCAGGTGCGTGTGTTGAATAGATGCAGAAATGGCTTCTACCTTCAATTCCTTCACTTCGGATCCCGATACGCGTATTTAGCTGCAAATCTGGACTTTTTACTCTGTTTCGCACGCGCGCATCAAGAAGGGGGATCCGAAATAGGCCTTTCACCTCGTATTCCTGCACATACTCATTGGAAATATTAAATCCACTCTCTCGCACCTCTCAATAACATCAAACCGAATAAAAATTACAAAACAGTATTAAAATCTATCCTAAAGCATTAAATAGGTTGGGTTGCCTCCCAACAAGCGCTTTGTAATTTAAGGTCGACGGCCCGACCCAGTTACCTCAGAGACTTCTCAAGTTGCGGGAGTTGCATGAAGCCATTCAATGACTCCAATGAAATTCCCGTCCACGTACGGTTTCGCTCTCTGGCCATTCACCTTAAACCTGTTCCCATTTGCATCCTCTAACTCAAGAGATCCCCAGGGATAAACTTCAGTAATCGTGTAGGGACCACTCCACCTAGATTTCAATTTCCCTGGAAACAGCTTTAGTCTTGCATTGAAGATCAATACTTTCTGCCCTACCTTGAAGTCTCTCGGGATGATGTGCCTGTCGTGCCACAGTTTTGTCCTCTCCTTATAGATTTTTGCACTTTCATACGCCATCAATCGAAATTCTTCAAGTTCAAGTAGCGCTTGCTTTCGTAGCTCACCTGAGAGCTTATCGTCCAAATTGATCTTCTTCAAAGCCCAGAATGCCTTGTGCTCAAGTTCCACCGGAAGATGACACGACTTCCCAAACACTAACTGGTAGGGAGACATGCCCAAAGGAGTCTTGTAAGCAGTCCTATACGCCCATAAGCTATCGTCTAAATGCAGCGACCAATCCTTGCGTCCCGGGTTGACTGTCTTCTCCAGAATCCCTTTTATCTCTCGGTTAGAAACTTCTGCTTGCCCATTCGACTGCGGATGATAGGCCAGTGATATCTTATGCGTCATTACCCCATATTTGCTCAAGACATTGGCAAAGACTTTATTCACAAAATGCGATCCTTCATCACTGATTATGGCTCTGGGAGTTCCAAACCGTGTAAAAATGCTCTTTCGCACGAATCTCTCTACAGTAGCTCCATCGTTTTTCGGGCAAGCCATTGCCTCCACCCACTTGGTCACATAATCCACAGCTAACAGTATATAAAGATTGCCAAGTGAAGACGGGAATGGTCCCATGAAATCGATGCCCCAGACATCAAAGGGCTCTACTTCCAACACGAAATTTTGAGGCATCTCGTTTCGGTTGGAGATATTGCCGGTTCTCTGACATCGATCACATTGCTGCACAAATAGATGAGCATCTTTATGTAGAGTAGGCCAGTAAAATCCACTTTGCAATACCTTTGCCACAGTACGCGCTTTGCCAAAATGTCCTCCGCAATTCAATTCGTGGCAGTGTCTAAGAATGTCCAAAGTGTCCGGCTCAGCTACGCATCTTCTCAACACATTGTCAGCTCCCAACCTAAACAAATAAGGGTCATCCCAGAAATAGTGTCGTGCATCTGCGAAAAATTTCTTTTTCTGATGGAAAGTCATGTCTTTCGGGACAATTTTGAGCGCTTTGAAATTTGCCAAATCCGCAAACCAAGGCACCGCTGCTACCACCACCATAAGTTGTTCGTCTGGAAAATCTTCTCTAATCGGCACATCTTCTTGTTTTTCGTTATCCAGTCGTGACAAATGGTCTGCAACAACGTTCTCTACACCCTTTTTGTCCTTTATCACTATGTCAAACTCTTGCATTAACAATACCCATCGGATCAATCTAGGCTTTGCATCCTTCTTAGCAAGAAGATATTTGAGGGCTGCATGGTCCGTGAAAATAGTCACCTGAGAACCCACAAGATATGGACGAAACTTGTCCAATGCGAAGATAATAGCCAACATCTCTTTTTCCGTGGTGGCATAATTAACCTGTGCAGTGTTAAGAGTACGACTAGCATAGTAAATAACATGAGCTACCTTGTCTTTCCGCTGTCCCAGCACTGCTCCCACCGCGTAATCGCTGGCATCACACATAAGTTCGAACGGTAGAGTCCAGTCTGGAGTGGCTATAATGGGAGAACTAATCAGCTTTTTCTTGAGCAAATCAAAAGCTGTCTTGCAGTCTTCATTGAAATCAAACACGGCATCTTTCTCAAGCAAACCAGATAAAGGCTTTGTGATTTTCGAAAAGTCTTTAATGAAGCGCCGATAGAAACCTGCATGTCCCAAGAAACTCCGTACCCCTTTTACAGACGTAGGGTAAGGAAGCTTCTCAATCACCTCAATCTTCGCCCGGTCTACCTCTAAACCTTTACTGGAGATCTTGTGCCCCAACACTATTCCCTCGGTCACCATGAAATGGCACTTCTCCCAGTTGAGCACTAGGTTGGTGTCAATACATCTGTCCAGTACCCGAGCTAGCTGCTGGAGACAGTCTTCGAACCCATCACCATAAAGCGAAAAATCATCCATGAAGACTTCAAAATTTTGCTCCATCATGTCTGAGAAGATAGACATCATGCACCTCTGAAACGTAGCTGGGGCATTGCATAGCCCGAATGGCATGCGTCTGAATGCAAACGTCCCATATGGACAAGTAAATGTCGTCTTCTCCTGGTCAGCTGGCTCAATCGCTATCTGATTATACCCAGAATATCCATCCAAAAAGCAGTAGTGTGAATGGTGAGCTAGCCTATCAAGCATCTGGTCCACGAATGGGAGGGGAAAGTGATCCTTCAAAGTGGCATCATTGAGTTTGCGGTAATCCATGCAAACTCTCCACCCAGTAACGGTACGTGTGGCAATTTGATCACCTTTTTCCCCTTCCACCACAGTTATACCTCCCTTCTTGGGAACACATTGTACCGGGCTAGTCCACGTGCTGTCGGAAATCGGATAGATGATACCTGCTTCCAACCATTTAAGCACCTCTTTCTTCACCACCTCCTGCATGTGAGGGTTGAGGCGGCGCTGAAATTGAACTACCGGCTTCTTGTCTTCCATGAGCCTGATCTTATGCTGGCAAACTGTGGGGCTGATCCCCTTAATATCTGCTATTGTCCATCCCATAGCTGCTTTCCTCTTCTGTAGTACCTCGAGAAGCTGCTCCTCCTGTTCCCTGTCCAAACATGCAGATACAACCATAGGTAAAGTATCATTAGATCCCAAATATAAATATTTCAAATGAACAGGTAAAGGCTTTAACTCTAAAACAGGAGCAGTAATAAGAGAAGGAGTAAGAATCTTCCTGCTTCCCTCATTAAAGAGGGGTAATGGTGGCCACCAATGAACATCTAAGGCTTGCTCTTTCTCGCTGGAATCAAATAGAGCAAGCTCCTCATATAGTTGCTCCAACAAAATATCGTCCTCCTCGTCCAGCGTGTATGCCTCCACCCCAAAGCACTGCTCGCTCACCGCGTATGCGGGAAACTTCATAGCCTCAAATACATTGAAGGCCACCTTCTCATCGTTGATCTGCATAGTCAGCTCTCCATTGGCCACATCAATGATAGTTCTCCCAGTGGCCAGGAATGGACGGCCCAAAATAAGAGGAACATCATCGTCGGCCTCCATGTCTAAGATCACAAAATCCGCTGGGAAGATGAGTCCTTCAACTCTCACTAATACATCCTCTAAAACACCCCTGGGGCGTTTTATTGTGCGATCAGCCATCTGCAAGCACATCCTGGTAGGCTTAGGATCTCCCACACCAAGTTGCTCAAAAACCGATGTAGGCATCAAATTAATACTCGCACCAAGGTCACATAATGCCCTCCCATGAAATGCGTCTCCCAATGTAACAGGAATGATGAAACCGCCTGGATCTTTCATTTTCTTTGGTAGCGCTTTTTGCACAACGGCGCTACACTCCTCATTTAGAGTCACGGTTTCAAAGTCATCCATGCGCCTCCTATTAGAAAGGAGGTCCTTGAGGAATTTGGCATATTTCGGCATTTGTGAGATGGCCTCTGCAAAAGGTATATTAATGTGCAGTTTCCTGAAGATATCCACAAACTTCTTGAAATGCTTGGCATCCTCTTGGCTCTTCAATCTTTGCGGGTATGGCACTCGCACACTGTATTCCTCCCTAGGCTTTTGTTTCTCATCCGACTTCCTCACCGTGTCCTTTGATTGGGGACTCACGGTAGGCACGGGAATCTCTTCATCCAAAGCTTTCTCAGTGGCCTTAGTCGCTTCAGCTCGCGCGTGGCTAGGATATGGGGGGTCCTCAGTAGTGATGCCACTGCGAGTTGTGATGGCATTTAGCTGCTCGTTAGGAGTGATGGTATTTGCTGGAAGCATGCCTGGTGGAAGCTTGACATTTTGATTGGCGATCTGCCCAATCTGAGTCTCATGGCTTTTATTGTTGCTTGTATTGAGACAATCGCGCTCTCCATCCTGTCGTGATTAGCTAGGAGCTTTCTCAATAAGGCATTTGTCTCTTGATCTTCTTTTTGTGGAGCCTGCTGCTGTGGAGCTTGCCTCGCTTGATATGGAACATTGGGTCTCTGTCCGGGTGCATATAATCCACTGTTTGGATTGGCATAGCTGAAGTTGGGATGATTACGATTGTTGGGATGATAGGTGTTAGGCCATTGCTGCTGTCGCATAAAATTCACATCTTCAACACTGTTATCATATCCCTGGCTTTCATCTGCTAGTAATTCACCCATGGGCTTCTGAGTTGGAGGGTGCATACCGTGAAATGCTGAAGTCATGGATTCCAACTTTTGTTCCATCGATTCAATCTTGTTGACTAAAGATGTATCCCCCGGTTTGGAGTACCTACGCGTTTCAGATCGTGTAGTCTCTCTCTTTGACGCGTTGTTCAGCAAATCTTGAGCTCGCTGTGCTCCAAGTCCCATAAAATTACCTCCAGCTAGCATATCTAACTGGTCAGCTGTCTCCTTGTCTAATGCAGTGTAGAAATAATGGAAGAGCTTGTGCCATGGCTCTCCATGATTCGGACATCTACGGAGAATTTGGCTGAACTTCCTCCATGCATCTCCCAAAGAGCTGTCCTCATCCTGAGTGAACTTTGCAATCTCTGCCATCTGCTGCGCGACTCTGGATGGTGGCAAATACTTCCTCAGAAACTCATGACAACAATCTGCCCATGTCACTATGCTACCAGCTGGCAGCTCCATAAGCCACTTCTTGGCTTTTCCAGATAAGGAGAATGGAAATAGTAAAAGCTTAACTGTTTCATCTGGAACTCGCTGATCGTGCAGGGTTGATGTGATTTGCTCAAATACCAGCAGATGGTGATTGGGGTCATCTCCTGGAGCTCCGTTGAATGCGCACTCATCACGAACCATGTTGATCATATGTTGGCGCAACTCGAAGTGTTGGGCATTGATCTGTGGCCTGACAATGGTAGGCTGATAACATGCTGGAGTAGTCCTGAAATAATCCACCATCGGGCGTTCTTCATTCTCAGCATTGTTCTGCCTGTTGTTTTCCCCATTATTACCATTGTTGTTCCCACCGATGTTCGCCACTTGTGCCCCCACACCATGACGTGGTTGTGGATTTGGGGGGGCCATGCGATCCATCCTTGCCTGCATCTCAGCCATTTGAGCTCTCACCTCCTCAGCTTCTGCGGCTCTTTGTGCAGCCTCCTCTACAGCTGCAGCTCTAGCTGCTTCCGCATCCTGCATACCTTTGCGGATCCTCTCAAACTCAGCTCTCGTTTCTTCATCCATAACTACTGAGCTTGAATTCCTCTTGTCTCTACGCTGTGCTTTTAATAAGGATTCCGGGTCTTCAAACGTTGGATACAAAGGCTCGTCTCGAGAACGGGTCATGCACCGTGTAAATCAACCTGAAATCACGAAAACACGCAAAACGTAGGTGAGTAACGGATATAAACAATAAATTAAAATCCCTAAGGCTAGGAATTATAACTAATTTAGCCGAAGTCCCCGGCAACGGCGCCAAAAACTTGACACGTTCCAACTGCAAGTGCACAGCCATCGTGTGTAGTAATAAACCGGAAATCCGGGTTGTCGAACCCAAGGGACTTTGTTTAAATTAATTACTATTCTAAACCTTATGTGGGCAAGTCGCAAGTTGTGTTTTTATCTAATTCTAAGAAAATAAATGCAATATTCTCAATTAACCAAGTGAAGTAATTCACGATTAATAAAGAATGATTAATTGGAGGTTTTTATCAATAAGGGAAAAGTACCGGGAATTCTCTAGGTTCACTAGGTTGATCTAAATTTGTATTTTGATTTGTAAAACAACCACGTATTATTCACTATTAATCAAGCAAGGTTGAACTTACCGAGTTACCAAGCAAGTCCACTATACTTAGGTTAAACTAGACCGAGTTACCAAGCCTAATTTAGCTTTAAGCACGCATTAATAACATAATTCTACTTTAACGATCCTAGTTAACGATGCCGAGTTACCAAACATTGATACGACTAGGTGGATTATTCAATTTACCGACTAATTATCACGGAGTTACCGCGTGAAAACTAATTGATTTTATCTCTACGTTAGCTACTCGCAAAGATAATAAGATTAAGAACACAAATAGTCCATAATAGTGAATAAACACGAGAGATTAAGCTAAAGCATGCATTACAATCATCAAAACATCAACTTTAGATCAAACCCTAGCTACACCAAACGAGAATTCCCAGCAAAAGGTGTTTAGCTACTCATATTCATAATCAAAACGACGATTATAATGAGTTTAAACATAAAAATCAAGAAAAACGAGAATTAGAATCCAAACGAATGATCCAAAAGCTCCTAAGCTCTCTCCAAGGCTTCTTGATCTCCAAAGATGTCTTTAATCTCTAAAAACTACTGAAAAAGTCGACCTAAAAGTCTTAAATACGTTCCCATAATAATATTACAAAGTTTGGATATAATACGAAAAAGCCCCAAAAAAACTGCTCTGTCCCACGATCTCTTCGCACGAAGACAGTTGTCTTCGCACGAAGAGTCTTCGTACGAAGACTTCTGCCTCTTCGTGCGAAGGCCTTCTCATTGAGATACTGCAAGTGTGTTTGCGAAGAGAATTTTGCAAGGCTGAATTTTGGCTAAGTCATTTGTCTTCGCACGAAGACAAATGTCTTCGCACGAAGACCTCTTGTTCCAGCCTTCTTTTTGCCTCCTTTGACTTTTCTCTTCCATTCTATGACTTTCTTCTTCCATTCTTTCTTCCCTTGACCTTCCTTTGACTTTCTTTGACTTTCCTCTTCTGTTTGACTTTCCTTTGACTTTCCTTTGACTTTCTCCCTCCTTTTGACTTGCCTTTGAGTTCCTTGTTTCCGAAGTTCGCTTCCAAATCCCGCACGATCCTCCAAGCCCTGTTTTCCTGCGAATCACAACACGAAAACACAACCCGCGATCATATCACAATAAAAAGCTCAAAAATCTAAAGAAACGCCCGGATTTAACAAGTATTGCACATGAACTCATATTTTCACATTTACGCTCAATTTACTCAAAAGACGACAAATTCTCCATTATAAGCACGCAAAACGTAGAAATAAAAGGCATAAAATAACTCCGAAAACGGAGTTATCACTTACAACAACCCACCTAGTCTCTTGTGCTCAAACTTGACCTTTTGACAAGTCAAACACCGAAAGTTCCTTTTGACAAAGTCACCTACTTCTTTCTTCTTACCTTTTCACAAAAAAATGTTATTCAAATCCTTGGACGACTTTTCTCCTCATGGATGTATCGAATATGGTGCGTTAAGAGCTTCCTTAATAATCTTCTCTTTAACATCCACGCATTTTGTTGATACACACCATCTTTATTTGAATTTGACGCTACTATTTTCCTTCACTTTGAACTCGAGTGTTTGGCCTTTGTTGATCTTCTCCTTCATCTTTTGGTAGGAAAATATCTTATTTCTGTCCTTCCTTTATCTCTACGAAGAATTCCAGTACTATCGTCAAAATTACACAGTAGGTTACTCGCAGTTTCCTTCGCGCAAACTTCAATCTCTAGCCTTCGAAGCTCTTTGCAAAGCTTAGGTGGCAAAAACAACATTGCTTTTACCGTATGATTTGTCTTTCGGCTCAATGCATCCGCTGCTACATTGACTTTTCCTTCGTGGTATTGGATCTTAACTTCGTATCCCTTCACTAACTCTGGCCACTTTTTTGTCGCATATTCAGATCCTTTTGGGTGGATATGTACTTGAGGCTCTTCTCATCTATAAAGATGTTGCAAGTCATACCGTGGAGATAACACCACCAGATCTTCAGTGCAAACATTATGGCTACCAGCTTAAAATCATGAGTATGGTAATTCTCCTCTCAAGTATTTAATTGCCTAGAAGCATAATCAATCAATTTACCCTTTTGCATTAGAACACATCCTAGCCCATTCTTGGATGCATCGCTTTAGACTTCAAATTCTTCTCCTTCAGAAGGTAACGTTAACACAGTTGTCGACGTCAACCTATCCTTTAACGTTTGTAGTAGGTAGCGTCCGTAACGTTCCTCATGAGTTTCAACTCAAAGCTTATGTTCCTGACCTGATTCATATACTTGATCCTGAGCCTATCGAACTTGACTCATCTCTTACCTTTGAACAACAACCAAACAAAATCCTTAACACAAAGACCAGGAATGTCGTATGAATTCCACCACGCTAGTCAAGGTTCTCTGGTCAAACCACTAGACAGAAAGAGAAACTTCGGAAAGCGAGACAGCCATGAGGAAACGTTAACCACACCTCTTTGACCAGGGACGAGTCGAGTGACGGGGACGTCACTCCTTTTAAGGGAGATGTGATTTAACAACCTTGCATTTAATTACCTGCGTTGTCTTGTTATATGTGCACATTAGAACTGTGTGCTTGCATGGGCAGAGTTAAAAATACTTGAATTGGGAGATTCGTTTTACCTTAAGCTTCTGGGACGAAGCTTTGTTTTAAGGGAGATGTGATGTAATACCCCGGTATTTTAGGGGGTATTCCTGGGAGTTTAACTAATATTCCGAACCAATGTTTGGGGTTATTAAAGTTAATTTCTTTTATTAATTAGTTTTCTTCCACTTATATTATTATTACTACTATTATTGTCATTATTGTAATTATTATTTTATTTTATCAAAAGTATATTTGTATAGGATGAGTTTTTTTAGTTAGTTTGTGTATAATTGTTAGTAAATAATAGCTGGTCGTGTAACGTTTTTCACGTGTCCTAAATTGTAGTTTGAACTTTGTCGGGTAGCGGACCACCGCGTCATGTGATACAACCGTAACACTACAATTTTTCACCTCACCTTCTTCCCCAACTCATTTAAGCTTCTCTGCACCTATTTCTCCGGCGAAACCCACCATGACAACCCCCCTTTTATGGAAATTTCCTTCCCGAACAGCCCCAATCGCACCAGGGATTGAATATCACACTTCAAGAAATCAAATTCGTCAAAACACATTCCAAATCAAATCTTGAAATTTCGCGTGTCCGATTGATTTGTTTTTCGATCGGAGTTTCAAATGGCACACCCAGCAACTCTATCTCTCTCTCTCGCTCTCTCTCTCTCTCTCGTCACTCTCCCTCTCACGCTCCCTCTCCCCCTCTCTCTCGCTGCTCTTCCTTGCCAGAGAAGACCCAGCTGGCGACGCCGCCGAACCGAGCCGACCCAACGCCCGACGATGTCGCCGTCCCCCTCTGCTTCGTCGCCGACCGCCCAGTTGTCGTCGCCTCTCCCCCTCCGTTCTACTTCCTTTTTTCCAGCGAACCCAAGCAGCGGCTGGAAGCACTACCGTCGCCGCCGTCTTCATCCTTCTCGTCCCTGTTAGTTTCTTCAACCGGTAATGCAAGAACACTCCTTTTGTTTATATTCAATTGCAATTTTCCTAATACTCTCAATCATGCTCAATTTGGTTCTAATGCATCACTGTTATGTGGGTTGATTGTATGTACACTGAGTTATTTTGGTTTGAGAATATGAGGATTTGAGACTTGTTATACATTGTGGGGGTGGTTTATGTGGGATTTGAAACTGGTGGGGTGACTTGTGCAAGATCTGAACCTGGAGGAGGGAATAAATGTCATTTGCAAATATGTTTTCTAAATTAGTATACATTATGTGATTTTAAAGTTATTTCTTTTATTTTACAAATTGTTTTGTACACTGTTATATGAAATTTGATAAACCATATTCTGAAAATGAATATCTAACTTTATAAGTGTTTAGACTAGTATTTTGTGAATACAAATATAATAATCATAGTATGCCTTCTTAACAAGTAAAAAGCATTGTTTTGTGATATTATTTTTACAACTGAAATAATTGGGTTTTGAATCTTAATAAAGGTTTACTTTCTTTTTAAATAACTTAGCGTTAAATTCAAAATAGTCATTACTGATGTTCGCCACTATAAATATTCTAGTATACTAATTAAATTTTTTTCACCACAAATATGATTTCTATATTTATACACCAATATTTAATTAATAAAGGTATATTCTCAACGTGCAACCCATAGCTAGTAAGATATAATCCTTTTTGGAGGATTGTTGGGGGTTGCACTTGTATTTCATAAAGGAAACTTTAATCATAATTTGTGTGATGTATACGTGTTAATGTAGGATTATGCGATTATTGTAGATTCAGAATTCGTAGGAGGCGAATTCGTTGAGGACCCCTACTATCAGCTTTTGTACTTGCTTGTGTGTGAATCCCTCTCCATTATCAGGTAAGTTTATGCGCACAATACTTTAACTATCAAAATGTGTCTTGGCGTGTGTTACTTGTGTTTAAAACAACGGTTTAAAGTCTTGAATATTTAGAATCCTCTCTTGCAAATATCTTTTTGAAAATATGTGGTTACTTCTGAATTTCGAACCAATGGTTCTAGAATGATCTCGTGAAATATTAATGAACGATAAATGAAACGGGGCGATGCACAGAGGATGTGTGTGAAGGCTACAGCCGGAGGCGCACGTGAGACGACCTTCTCGGGTTTCATACCCTACGCTATACGGATTTATAAAATTGTGAAAGATATAGAGCACTACCTATGCATGTGTGGGTCACAACTGTATAGGGGTGTCGACACTTAAGGTCCTTTAGCTATGTGATGGGCGGGCTAGTGTCGGGCTACCTACAAACGCTCTGGGTGAATTAGGATGGACTGTGATATCCCAAGAGGTACCTGTGTGATGATATTATTGCATCGTGACCTCTCTGTGGGCATTCGTTACCCGCTGGGCTGTAATACGCCTCAGCTCAACTAATAAGTTAAAATGTGAATCTCTTGAGTTTCTATTTCATTCTTTCAGCCAAAACTCTGTTTACATTTTGTGGTATTTTTCTTACTCAGTTTTCACTGAAAAAATGTTTTTCTGCGTCGACTTTTGCCATTTGAAAACCCGCAGGTTTTGAATAAAGGTGGGGGAACGCACACACGTAGCTGAAGGCAAAAAACAAGCTAGGAATCACCTAGTTAATTTGTTAGCATTAGTTGTATGTTTAGAATTCAAACTTTGTCATCGCTGTTTTCTTTATAATTTTGTTGGAGGTTTCTCCTCTCATTTCAATAAAGTGCTTTTGGATATCGTTAAGTTGTAGCAAGGAACCATAGGTTTCGGGTTGTTTCATTACTCCTCCATGAAAAAGACGCATTGCCCTATAATTTAGCGTCAAGGATGTGACTTTTCGGGTAGTACCTTTTCTGAAAAAATAGGTTCACAAGTGATTTGGAGTTCATTAGCCTCCTGATAACTCTCTTTTATGAGTTATTATTATACTTCTATATTAATTTTATTAGCCTTATTTCACATGATTTATATGATATATATGCACAAATATGTGAAATTGATGATTTATAAGCCTAAGAGTGAATTTTGTGGTTTCTAGCTTATTCGCGCATGTTTCTCTCATATTTGCAATGATAACTTCACAGGTTTTTTAGTGTTGTGTATCTAAGGTAAAATAGATGCAATGGAGCTTATAATAGGCTTGGATATTCTTGGGATGGAGCTATATGAAGAGGAGAAAAGGAGACGCAAAAACGAAGCAAAGTTGGAAAAGCCGCACAAGACCAGCCTGTACTCTTTTCGATTCTGAGGAACATATACAAATAATTTTGGACCAAGGACTGCGTCATTGGAAAGAATAAATCCAGGGCTTTCCAACGATATATGGTAGGCCCAAATAAGAGTCTGTATGAGGGAGTTAAGACCCGCGCAAGATCAGCAAATAATTCTGGCTGAGAATTACAAAGTAGAGGGGCTTAAGTGCAAATTTCAGCCAAATCACTTAGGAATTCGTGCCCAGGCAGTAATACACGATTCTCAGACCTAAAATAAGAGAATTAAGCTTCTAAGGAAGGTACAAGACGGCTAGGGGAGGCGAGGGAGATGGAGAACGACACCGGATTCGCCCGAACGCAAATTTCGTCACGAGTTTGACTATCCCTCCTATCTTTTCTATCGTTCCTCAATACTATGAACTTGTTAGCTCTTATTTTCAGCAAATTTGAGTAATTTTCTTAGCTAGGCTCTATGGAGAGCCTAGGGTTTTGTTAGACACCGTTTCCGAATTTGTTTGTTTGATTCACGCTTATGGATTCACGTTATTGATTAATTTTCTTCTCTATTGATGTATGTTGACCTAGAACTATTGACACGTTTTAGTTAGGATGTCTTTTATCCTTTATGTTTATCTTAGCTTAAAGAAATAATGAACTTGCTTCTTCTAGTAATCTTGTTCTTAATATTATGCTACCTTAGCGTCATGAACTAGGGTAGCGACTTGGTGAAAGATCGATGGACTGACAAGTGAAGGTTGATTAGCTTATGAATCTAGGATTCCTAGAGACCCCGTATCATAATGGACCGGAAGGAGAAATGTTAGGGTTTGGATCAAAACGTATGATTATTCTTAATGCTTGTTAGGTGATATAGTTTATGGATCGACATATGACGACTATTGAATCTAACATAGGCTTACATGAGATCGAAAGATGATTGTGAGTAGTTAAACGTGATCAAGAGCATATTCTTTTTTACGTGTTTCAAAGCAATATCCGGAATTGTCTACTGCCCTAGGTGATCCATAGATCGCCTAGTCCTTCTCCTTATTTAATCAAACCTTGTTTAATTATAAAAATACAAAAATATTGTCTTTTAGTTAGTTTGATACAGTCACTTGATTGAGGGTGACAAATTATCAAATCAAAAACTTTCCTCCTGTTATTTCTTTTTTTAGAGGAAAAAATGTGATGTAGGACATGAGTTATGGAAAATATCATCAAATTCAGGAAAACAGTTCCCGTCAGTACGCAAAGTCAGGGGCAGAATTGAAGGAATTCGATATATGGTCAAACCATACATGTTTCTGAGTGCGAACGACGTTTTGAGAATAACTCGTGATAAATCACGAGCACCACCTCAGATGTGCCAGATTCGTCCGTTTAGGGCATGAAATCAGCGTTTTTACTATTTTTGGCAGTATTTATTTAGTCAATAACTATTAGTAGGAAACTCCAAATCAAATTCCGCAAATTGGAGATTTCTCGTAATCTCTCATATTTTCTGAATTTGATAGTTTTAGAATTATTTCTATTTTTAGCAAATTTCGAATTTTCTTTATTTTTGGTCTATTTAAGCGTTGTAAACCTTCGGGTAATTCATCTTTTACCTCATTATTAATAATATTTCACTTTTCTCTTGTTTGAGAAACGTTTATTCTATGGAGATTTTCTTTTGACGTCTTTAATCGCTTCTATTCTGCGTCAAGTGGTATCAGAGCCAGGTTGGCCTCGCTCATGACTGCTAGGCAAGGTGGAGAAGAGATCCCTGTTGACGTTGGTCGCAGGTTAGGAGCCCTAGGTTCTCTAGGGATTCCATCTTCAATAGGAACCCCGCACATGGATAGCCATGGCAGTTCTATTGAGCGATCTATGGCAGTTCTTGGGAGGAGACGATTGGTGGATCGTTTTCAATCACTTTGTATCATCAAAAATAAGGTATGCAACTTGGATATTGATGATGCTCATACTAATTTTGTTAGCACCAATATTGTTGAGTATTTTAATTTTCATACGGAAGATCACCCGACACCATACACTTGTGAGGGAGTTAATGGATCCGGACGAATATCCGAAATCACAAAGACTTGTCAACTTTCATTTTCGATTGGTAACAAGTATAAATCTGAAATTTTATGTGATGTGTGTGATATGGAAGAATGTCACTTGTTGCTTGGGAGACCATGGCAATATAGTGTCAAGGGTGTTTATGATGAAGTTCACAAGGGATTTTTATTCATGTGGGAATCTCAAAAGATTGGTATTCACTCAAGAAAGGTTGAGGCAAAATCCAATGATGAAGGAAAGAGGATTGAAGAGACCAAGGTGTTGCAAGAGGATACGATTGATAGTGCTGAGGATAATGGAGCATGTTCAAAAACTAACACCGAAAATTCAACGATGCTAGTTACACCGACTTCAAGTCTTACTCATGAGAGGATGCAGAACTTGAATAATTGCATGTATGTTGACAAGATGAAGATTTTGCGTGTAAAATATTCGAAGTATCTTTTTAATTGGAGCGTAAGGTATCAAGATTCTAAAGTGAACTCGAGGACGAGTTCTTTCCAAGAAAGGGTGACTGATGTAGGACATGAGTTATGGAAAATATCATCAAATTCAGGAAAACAGTTCCCTTCAGTACGCAAAGTCAGGGGCAGAATTGAAGGAATTCGATATATGGTCAAACCATACATGTTTCTGAGTGCGAACGACGTTTTGAGAATAACTCGTGATAAATCACGAGCACCACCTCAGATGTGCCAGATTCGTCCGTTTAGGGCATGAAATCAGCGTTTTTACTATTTTTGGCAGTATTTATTTAGTCAATAACTATTAGTAGGAAACTCCAAATCAAATTCCGCAAATTGGAAATTTCTCGTAATCTCTCATATTTTCTGAATTTGATAGTTTTAGAATTATTTCTATTTTTAGCAAATTTCGAATTTTCTTTATTTTTGGTCTATTTAAGCGTTGTAAACCTTCGGGTAATTCATCTTTTACCTCATTATTAATAATATTTCACTTTTCTCTTGTTTGAGAAACGTTTATTCTATGGAGATTGTCTTTTGACGTCTTTAATCGCTTCTATTCTGCGTCAAAATGGTTCTTTAAATGTAAATTAAGCGGTAGGAAACCCGTTTACATCATCGTTAAGAAGCTTGAGGGCCCAAGGAGGGTTACTATCTGGCCAGATAACTTTGTTAGGTATTGACATACCAAACCTAGAAAACTCGTGAGTTGCTCTATTCGATGATCTGTGGCTAAATCTGAAGATAAAATTAGAGAAGCGGGTAGCTATTGTTCTAATTTCTCTGACGACGTCTCCATCTTCCGACCTATCCACATAATTCCTAGAATTGATTGCTTCAATTGCGAATTTTGCGTCTAGCTCCAAAATGAGATGTTCATTTCCACTCTCTGCTGCCAAAAGTAAACCTTCCCTGATAGCTAAAATCTCTGCTTCAAGCACGGAGGAGGCGGTATCCAGCGGAGTAGAGAGAGCCGATAAAAGTTTCCCCGTTGATTTTCTTAAGATACAACCAGTAGTACCTTTCCTCGTGGTCGGCGACCAGGCTGCATCCGTATTGCATTTGACAATATCGGACACCGGCGGTACCCATGCTGAAGCTTGAGGAGACATTGAGTGACCCAGCGAAGAACTTGAATCTGGATTATGAGAAATCTCGGAGTAAAGCTGGATCATGCGGATAAGGTCTCCGGTTTACTTTCATGTATTCTCAAAAATGGCCGAATTGAAATTTCTCCAAAGAACAAAAATTATGATACATAATAGGCTTCATGAGTTCACCGGCAAAGCTACAAAGAACTTAGGGATCCACTGTTTGATAAGCCCGACCCTCTTGACAAGAAAATCATTGCAGAAAAAATAGGTCCAAACTTGGTCTGAAGTTTCACACTCCATAAATAAGTGAGTGGAAGTTTCCTGATGGCAGTGACAAATTGGGCAAGAGGCAGGGAGGTCCAGAAATCTACCTAGTTCTGTTCTTGTGGCCAAAGAATCTTGTGAGGCTCTCCACACTGTGTAGATCATTCTAGGCTGAAATTTTGTTTTCCGAAGTGAAGTAAGCCAAGAATTGGAAAGAAACGAGGTGCCTTCATGCGATGCGAGAAAACTCTGTTTACGTAACATCGAATAACCGGAAGAAACACAGTAATTTCCGTTAATTGAGTAATGCCATCGCAAGGAATCTGCTGTCACCATTCTTGGGATTGGGCTCTTCAATATTTCTTTGAGTTCTGATTGCAAACCCGAAGCTATGATGGTGTCCTTGTCCCAACTCCTGTCCGGCGTGATCAACTCCGACACTCTCATGTTGTCTGCAGCACAAGGAGGTACCACCGGTGTGAAGGATGGTTCCCTTTTAATCCACAGATCTCTAGTGGCTCTGATTCTTTGGCCGTCACCAATCTTCCACCTAAGGCCTTTGATAACAGTCTGTTTTGCACTTAGAATTGATCTCCACGCAAATGAGCTATTCTGATGTGATTCTGCACTCAAGATATCAGAATTATCAAAATATATATATTTGAATATCCTACTTACCAATGAATCAGTGGTCAGTAGTCTCCAAAATTGTTTTGCTAAAAGAGAATTGTTAAAGTCTTCAAGATCTTTAAAGCCAATC
This sequence comes from Linanthus parryae, assembly GCA_023055425.1. NCBI lineage: Eukaryota > Viridiplantae > Streptophyta > Magnoliopsida > Ericales > Polemoniaceae > Linanthus > Linanthus parryae. Next base: position 22,950,610 of record JALGPY010000011.1, on the reverse strand, counting down.
CCGCCTTCTTCTTTAAAATTTTTCAGTTTTTCCCATGCTATCCAATGTCCTCCTCTCTGATCAGATAGTTTTCCCTAGAAAAAATTACATGCTAACATCTCAAGCGTATGGCAAAGAGAAGACGACAACTTGAAGCAGGTCATTGTGTACACCGGGATTGCCTGAATAACGTCTTTAATCAGTACCTCGTGACCGGAAAAAGAAAGATGGTTTTGTTTCCAGGTTTTTAGATTTTTGGACACTTTCTCAACTAATTTTCCGAAGCTAACCCATTTACTTCGGCTTATAGTAGTGGGAAGCCCTAAATATTTTTCATGACTCTGAGTTTCTTGGACCCCGAGGAGCGAGCTGAGGCCGTACCTCTCTTGTACTGGCACATTGGAGGAAAACACAACAGCTGATTTATCCAGATTGACCTTTTGACCGGAAGCTTTTTCGTACCTCTGAAGCAGGGCTTGAAAGAACGCTATTTCTGAAGTTTCCGCTCTAAAGAAAACTATGCTATCATCAGCGAAGAAGATATGTGAAATATTTGGACCCCCATGTGAAGCTGTGATGCCTGAGAGCTGCTTGTTATGAACTTCGTCTGTTAGAGCACGAGAAAGATTTTCAGAAAAAAAAAAAAAGAAAAAGGTAGGGTGAAAGGGGGCACCCTTGTCTTAAACCTCTTTCCGGATTCACAGTCCTCTAGTTTCACCATTGATAGCAAACGTGAAGGAGACGGACGAGATACATTCGTGAATAATGGAGACCCAACGATTACTGAACCCCATTTTTGACAAAGTGGCTTCAAGGAAGTTCCACTCAACCTTGTCATATGCCTTTGCCTTATCAAGCTTAACAGCCATAAAACCTGATTTACCTTTCTTCCTTGTACGCATGGAATGGAGAATTTCAAAGGCTATCAAGATATTATCAGTTATGAGCCTCCCTGGGACAAAAGCATTTTGGGTTTCTGAAATACAGTCATTAAGAACTAATTTCATCCTGTTAGCCATCGTTTTCGTAACCAGCTTATACACAACTGAGCAAAGGGAAATAGGACGTAAATCGCTAGATTTTCGTACCTGATTAACCTTTGGGATCAGTGCTATAATTGTATTGTTGAAGCCCTCTAACCTCCCGTTGTCATTCAAAATTTTCAGACACGTTGTTGTGACGTCGTCTCCAACCAACTCCCAGTTTTCCTGAAAGAAAAGAGTTGGGAACCTGTCAGGGCCAGGGGTCTTCGTTGGCCCCATCTTACTGAGTGCTGTTTCGATTTCATATCGACTGGAATGGGCGTCCAGGGCGGCTAATTGGTCTGCAGTAATAACAGGATCAACGTGGTCAATCATACCTGCCATATCCTCCATCGAGGGCTGCTGGGAGGTGAACAAATCACGAAAAATGGTTCTCCAATATGTTCGTTATTTATCCAGGATCGTCATGCCAGACCCCATTCTGATCTTCAAGACCTCCTATATGGTTTCGAGATTTTAGGATTGAGGCTCGACGATGAAAGAAGCTTGAATTCTTGTCTCCCTCCTTGAGCCATTGGATTCTCGAACGTTCTCTCCACATAATCTCTTCACTTTCTAAAAGATCATTCAGCTCCTTTTTGCATATCTCAATCTCCTCGTGTACCTCATCAATGTTGTTTTGTCCTTGGAGAGTTTTGATTCAACCCCTGAGAAAGCCGATCTTCTTTTTCACGTTGCCGAAAACCTCGTTGTCCCAATTTTTTTACTTCGAACATGTTGTCGCCAATCTGTCTTCAAGCCCCAGGCCTTGTGTTTCTTCCCAGATCTGTTTAATGAAAGGTTTGCAACCTTCCTGTCGCAGCCACATCGACTCGAAGTGGAAACGCTTCTCTTTCTTCAATTTGGGGGTCCAAATAAGCTCTATTGGGAGATGATCAGAGACCGCAGCTGTCACATGATTCACCTGTGCTCCGCTATAAAGGTCCAGCCAAGCTAAGTTGGCGACAACCCCCTCCAAACGTTCATGAATACGCCGACCATTTCAAGGATTGCTAATCCAAGTAAATTTATTAACACTGAAATCCAAATCAAATAACTCATTAGAAGAAAGTGCAGACCTGAAATCCTCCATAAGTTGCTGGTCCGGAGGACGGCCTCCCTGTTTCTCATCTGCTGTAACATAGGCGTTGAAATCGCCCATAACACACCATGGTAAATCTGAATTATTCTGAAGCCTTGTCAGGAGTTCCCAAGAATGTTTACTTTCGTTGCTGTCAGGATCCCCATAGAAACCAGTCAGGTGCCAGTGAATCTGTAAGGTTGGATCAAAAACCGAGCAATGAATGAAGAATCTCGAACTCTTGATAATTCTGATATCCAGACTATCGTGCCAAAGTAATGCTAAGCCACCACTACGCCCTATACAATCGACACTAAGGCAGGCGTTGAAACCTAAGCGTCGTCTGATCCGCTCCATCTCAACGGATTTAAGTCTAGTCTCCATTAAGAAGACTATGTTGGGGGACTTTCCTCGGATGAGGTTATGAAGCTCAAGAATGTTACGGAGGTTCCCAAGCCCCCGTACGTTCCAGTTGATCGCATTCATTGCGCTTGGTGGAACTGCACCGCAGTCGCCGCCATTAATGCATTGGAGCTCTTTTGGGCGTCTCCGGTTCCACTCAAACCACCTTCCTCCTTGATCACAAATCCGAGGCCATCGATACTGTTATTGAACCTGTCCATACTACTTCTTCTATCTCGCACCTTTTCTTTTGGGTTTGGGCTTAGCACTATCTGCCCTGTTTTCCTCTTTGTTGCTAGCTCGGTTTTGTGGCGAGCTATAGAGGCCGAAGCAGGGAATTCATTTACTGGATCAATTGAGACCTGATTTTCTTCGTCCATAACACCCTCTGAACCTTCATCGCTACCTCCATCTTCTATAGGACTGGAGAATATCAAATTCCCACCTTTCTCGCTAACTTGGCCCTCAGTGTCAAAAGCATCCATCTCTGAGACGGATTTTCTGCACAGAAGAGTTGGTATCACCTTCTAAATCCACCATATTTTCTTCCTCCATACCAAAGTTCGAGGCTGATGGGCGTTCGTCACTATGAGTGTCTCCGGGTATACTTCCCGAGACAGGTTCATCAACGACTAGTTCTTTTTTTTTTCATTAACGTCTTCTGCTGGGGGTCTGCCTTTTCTTTCTTGATGCCTTGTCGTCTTCTTCCTCGGCTCTGGTTCAAAGAGTAACCAATCGCCAAAGCCGGGTTCCTCCACTTCTTTCTCCAAATGAGTATTGTACTCACAATTTTCTGAAAAATGAGTGTATCTTCCGCACCAATTACAGACACAAGGGATTCGCTCGTAAACAAAGTCGATCCATGTATTTTCCCCAAAAACTTGGATCCAAATACCTCTCATGAGTAGTTTAGTAATGTCTAAACGCACTCGAGCCCGCATGTAATCTCCTCCATAGCGAGTAAATACTCGGCTATCAGACACTAACATATCACCCATACACACTGTGATTTCCTTGAGATCTTCTTCTGTGGACAGATAGTCAGGCAAGTTTTTGACCTGAACCAAGACATCCAAGTGGCTGAAGTGTTGGGTTTGACATAGGTAACGCAGCGGATAACATCAATATCCCCATAGAAACCAGTAGTTTATGTTGGGTTTGACATAAATAGTCACACTCGTATATCCAATCCATAGTTCCTCGATCCTGGGATTATGCTTATGCTAGCAGATAACATCAATATCTCCATATTAATTTATCTGAGTCTGGCCAGACATTCAATAAGCCTCATCCCTCGGGTGGCCGTGGATATTTACTCCCATTATGTGGGAGGGACAAATCCTGTCTACATCACTATGATCTCTAAGCTTGCTTCCTATCATGCCCGATAGCCATCTTTATAATTACCCAGTTACGGTGTAACGTTTGATAACATCAAAGCACAATATTTCACAGCTAGAGTATCTAGTGACTTCAAGTTTAAGGACTGCAATTATATTAGCACTACGAGAAGCGATTGTGACTTGACATAATCTAATGTATCCTTCTCGTTGTGGGTCAATCCAGTATGCCATTACCCCTAGTGCATACCCATGTGTTAGACTTGATATCTCCATATCAATCTACCCACATACTAGTCTATATTTGATCGTCCTATTAATAAATATAGTGGACTAGGGATATTTAAGATAAACAACACATTGTATCTAAGGACTTCATTATATTAAATATCACAATATATAATAAATGAATATTCTAGCCAAAACAATGTTCATACTAAATATACGATTGCCTCTAGGGCATATATTCCAACAGTCTCCCACTTGCACTAGAGCCAATCTGGCGCATCTCGCATGCCTATAGATCTGGTGTGCCCTTCATGCTTTTGCTGCGCAAGAGGTTTTGTGAGCGGATCTGAAACATTGTTATCCGTTGGAATCTTGCACATCTTCACATCTCCTCGATCGATCATATAACGAATAAGATGGAATCTCCTAAGTACATGCTTTGATTTCTGGTGTGATCTTGGTTCCTTGGCTTGTGTGATCGCCCCAGAGTTGTCACAATACAACTCTATGGGATCCACGATGCTAAGGACCACACCGAGCTCAGTGATAAACTTCTTTATCCAAACTGCCTCTTTCGCTGCTTCCTCAGCAGCAATGTACTCAACTTCTATTGTAGAATCAGCAACTGTCCCTTGCTTGGAACTCTTCCAGCTCACAGCTCCTCCATTCAGGAAAAACACTTATCCAGACTGCGATCTGTAGTCATCTTTTTCGGTTTGGAAGCTTGCATTAGTGTAACCGCTTACACTTAGCTCTTCCTTACCTCCAAATATCTAGAACACACCCTTAATTCTTCTCAAGTACTTTAGGATGTTCTTGATAGCAATCTAGTGACTCTCACCCGGATTGGACTGGTATCTGCTCACCATACTCAACGCGTATGATACGTCTGGTCTAGTACACAACATGGCGTACATGATGGATCCTATGGCCGAAGCATAGGGTATCCTACTCATTCGGTCCTTCTCAATATCATTGTAGGGATAATAATTCTTAGAAAGAGTGACTCCACGCGACATGGGCAAGAATCCCTTCTTGGTATCTTGCATGTTGAACCTCTTAAACACCTTGTCTATATGTACTTTGACTTAGGCCGATCAACCTTCTGGATCTATCCCTATAGATCTTTATACCAAGTATATAGGCTGCGTCTCCTAAGTACTTCATTGCAAAGCACTTTCCTAGCCAATCTTTAACAGATTGCAAGTAGGAATTTCGTTGCCAATGATTAGTATGTCATCCACATACACTAACCTTCTTGTAAACACAAGGCTCATCTTCGTTCTTGATGAAGCCAAACTCTTTGACTGCGTCATCAAAATGTCGATTCCAGCTCCTAGAATCTTGCTTTAATCCATAAATGAATCTTTGCAGCTTATAGACTTTATTGGCATTCTCTAGATCTTCAAAACCCTCTGGTTTTGTCATGTACACATCCTCGAGGAGGTTCCCATGAAGGAACGCTGTTTTGACATCCATCTTCCAAACCTCATATTCGTAGTATGCTGCAATAGCAAGTAGGATTCGAATGGATTTAGTCATGGCGACTGGTGAAAAGGTATCATCATAGTCAATACCATGAATCTGTCTATACCCTTTGGCTACCAATCGACCCTTATAGGAAAATACCTTGCCATCCATGTTGGTCTTCTTCTTGAAGACCCACTTGCACCCTATGGGCCAAGCCCCTTCGGGTGGTTCCACCAAAGTCCATACTTTCTTGATGTACATGGAATCCATTTCAGATCTCATGGCTTCTAGCCACTTCTTCGAGTCTGGGCCTTTCATGGCCTCTCCGTAGTTTGCAGGCTCATCATCCATGAGTGGTACGTCATCGGGCTCAGTCACGAGAAGTCCATACCTCTCTGGCTCATGACGCACTCTTCCTGATCTACGGAGTTCCTGTGTTACCTGAACAGGTTCCTCCACAACAGTTTGCGGTTCCTGCTCATGTTCCATCATCGGTTTAGTGATTTGTGATTCTTGAATTTCTTCAAGTTCTACAGCCCTCTGATAACTCTGTATTAGAGTTATATTTCTTACACAATTTGCTATCGTTTTGTGAGATTTCCGGGTAGAATATGTTAGCTTTACACTATGAACTTGAGGAAATTTAGTAAGTGTATCTTTGAGCGATAACTTGTAAATCATAGCGTTTCTCATATTATTTCATGTATTTTTGTCACGTTTGATCGCACGGGTTGTGTTTCGTGTTGTTTTGGCAGGAAACGGAGCTTCGGAGATGAAGTGGCGAGGAGAAACAAGCTTGGGAGATTAATCGGGAGCTATAATGATGAAGAAATCGTGAAGAAACAGTGAAAATACATGAAGAGGGGAGGCAAATGCAATTTAATGAAGTTTCTGTAATGGCACTTTAACCCCCTAGATGAAAAATGGCCAAACACTTAGTGAAAATTTGGTGGCCATACGTGAGAGAAACTCACTGGAAGTGTAGGATCACAAAAGGTGATCCTACAATCACAAGATCACCCACAAGACCACAATGTGATCCTAGGATCAAAAAAAAAGGTGATCACAAGATCAAGTTCATGACCAGATCTAGGATCAAACGTGATCCTACAACCAAAATGTGATCCTCTGATCAAAAATTGTGATCACAAGATCACAATAATTAAAAAAAAATGAAAGAACGGGGATCTATTATTAAGAGAACGCACGGAAGAAAAAAGAAAAGGAAGAAAAAAAGAGACTCACGCGAGGAGAAGTAATAGGAGGCTAGGGTTCAAGAGGGGGGTTCCTCCATTGAAGATCTAGGTTTTTCTTCTTCTTCTTCCTCTCTCAATCCTTGTATGGAGAAACTTGTAAGTTTTGTTTTGTTGATTCTTATTAGCTAAACTATTTGCTAGGCATCTCTATGAGAGCCTAGGGTTCATGTAGACGATGGAGTTTCTGGATTTTTTATCTTTGTTTCATGCTATTGATTTCTCCTTATTGAATGGATTGTAGTTCTTGATTCTTGTTAACGATTCTAGCCTATTGACACGGTTAGAGTAGGAATTGCTAATCAGAGAACTAGGGTTTCTTCATTAGGATGAATCATGCTTAAAAGTTAGTTTTATTCCAATTCAATTGTTCATAATCTATGCTTAATTCTTAATGGGGATGGAGTAATTAACCGGAACCGTTAGTTGGCTAGTGAAGTGCGCGACAGTGACTTTAACTAGCCAGGTTGAGATATGAGCATCAATCCAGAATCACCGAGACCGATAGGAGATTGTCATAGCCTATTACCCGGCTTGATTAGAATAGGATTAACGTGTTACATAGTTGAACCATAAATCGTCTACAACCCTAGGTGATCTAGAGATCGCCTAGTTTCTCCATATCTATTTATTTAAAATAAAAAAATACAAAAATATTAGATTAGTTGTTATTTCAATTCTTAAATCAATTAACTCTTTCCTCCTGCACCATAGTCTAAATTAAATAACTAATTAAATAATCTCAAGCATGTCCTCGTGGGATCGATAACTCGGGGTTGAAATATCACCCCTATATTACTTGACCGTGCACTTGCACATACGCGTTAAGAAATCGCGTCAAGTTTTTGGCGCCGTTGCCGGGGACAGCGGTAGATTATTTTGTTAGGAGTTAGTTTAGAGTACTATTATTTTAGTTTAGTTTTAATATTTTTATTATATATCTCTGTGCTTCACGGGTGTCTTGTGAGTTTTTCTCAGGAACGCAGGAAGCAAGAGACAATTTAAGCATGTGGAGCGAAGACTGTTATTCGGGTCCCCCCTACTGTTTCCACTGCAGGAGTAACCATGAAGACGAGGACGCATGCATAACTTGGTGCTACGTATGCGGAATTTGGCACGACCGTAGAGACTCATGTCGAGTACATGAACCCCAGCTTCATCAGCACCAGGAAGACTCATCAGCGGATATGGCAGAACGGCGTAGTATTATGAATGACATGGAAGTTTGCGCCAAGTTTTTGTCCATAGCTTCACAATTGCCACAAGAGGATTCTGCCAAAGGTATGGAATACGTGAGGGAGATGATGAAGAGGATAAAGGAACGAGTAGAGAAACTGTCAGTGACAGGGGAATCAAGTATTCAAGAGCCACAAGAGGAGCCCTTGTCACATGACAGTGAGCCTAAAACTGAACCTTCATCATCCCCACCACAAGTGGAAGAAGAGATACCTGAGCTGAACGAAGACTGCAGTGTCCAAGAACCATTGGTGGACTCTGCCATTTATGAGGACTCAGACTCTGATTCAGACTGGGGTGGACCTGTGTGCCGAAGATGGGAAGATCTGCTGTATTGCGAGCAAAAACTGCAGGCACCCTCACATCCTTGGCATGAATGGGAAGAAACCGACAATGGAAGCCTGTGGTGTGTCGACGATGAAGCTGGTGAAACACTTGTGCTCAGTGCTATTGAGGTAAAAGCCCCAACTCTGATTAATGATGAATTCTCCATATCCTATGTCACGCAAGTCTGCGACGAGCTGGAAAAATTATTGTATGGAGATTCTTATGGGGAAGAATGTGATGAGCAACTTCCAATATCTTTTTCTATGGGCGATTTTATTGATCATCCATATGCCATAGTCAAGGAGTTGGAAGTCAGCAAGTGTGGGGGTGTGGATAACTTTCATGGGTCATTTGAAGAGCATATAGCATCATGGAAGTACTACTGGGATGATTTTATGGCCAGAGATTCATTTGAGCCCAGTGGTACTTGGTGGAAGTTTCTCAAGAAGATCAATTGCAAAATGAAAGGAGTCAGCTTCCACAATTGTCCACCTTCTTCAGAGCACAGGGGTGCACGTGAAGTTCTTGAGAAGAGATGGTGGAAGAAGAAGAAGTGGAGGGATAAAGCAGTCTCCACTATTCTTTTCGGTTGAGGTAACCGGGTCGAGCTGTCGACCTTAAATTACAAAGCGCTGCTTGGGAGGCAACCCATGTAGAGTAGGATGCAATTTGTTTCTGTTTTTGGTTTTAGTTCTCCATATTTTATTTTGAGGGGTGAGAGAGAGTTGCTTTAATACTTTCAATCAGTGTGCAGGGACACAGGTACAAAAGACGCTCCGGGTTCTCCTTCTTGATGCGTGTGATAGAATGTTGAGTAGGCGCATCGGAATCCGGACGCGAGGTGAGACTTTTCCGGAAACTGTCAACGGTCCACAAGACCCCTTCTTGTTGCAGTTTTGCGACAACAGTGCCCATGTAGGTCCGGGCACCCCAGGTACCTCTAACTCTCTATGTTCTACGTTTTGAGCGATTGTGTAGATCCACCGCCTGCACATTTAAGCGATGAGTCCTCTTATTATTTATCTATATTCGTTGAGGACAACGAAACGCTTAAGTGTGGGGGGGGGGGGTCTGTGTACATTTTGCTAGCCATGTCGGTCCTTGCATAGCCTAGTTACATGCAGTTGTGTCGTATGGTGGAGTATATGTGGTTAGTGTAGAGTGTTTGATATAGTGTCGTATTGTGTTAGGATTGTTAGTATGCATTTTTTTTTGCACTTTTACTTTATTGAGTCCCCTACCAAATCGTGTGATTAGTCGAGATGGCCATTGCATATAGAGTCTAGGAAAATATGAAAAAAAAATAAAAAAAAAATAAAAAAAATCATAAAATTTTAAATTTTTGTGAAAGGGCAATCGAAGAGAGTGAATGTGGAGAGGGCTTAATGATAGAATTCCTTAGGAATATGAAAATCTGAGGTGAGGTAGACGCGAGAATCTGGAGTAGGAAGACTTATAGGGCTAATGCACATTAGAACTGCGATTAGCTGCCTCTCAGACTAGTTATCCTACTAGCGCTACACCACCGTCACTTAGGTAGTCGTCAACCCTCCTCGTAGTGGCAACGGAACAGCTGTGCGAGTGATGTTTATGGGGGCCTCACGTCCCGTCTCCATCTCCTAGGTCCACTAGTTACCCCTATTGATCCGTTTACCCCTTTTATTCACAGCCTCTAGCCTAGGAAGCCTTTCATTGTGACTTTCATCACTTGTTAGAATGGTCCTTTCCTATGCGTCATGATAGAGGGAGTTGAGTTAGGGAGGTTTGATGAGGGTGAGCTGATTTGATACATCTTATGTGGATTCTCTTACATGTCGTCTTTTGAGGGGATGTGAGGGTGAGTTAGAGACGGTAGCACACTTCGGTGTGGAGGTGAGTCGTGTCCTTACACCACGATCACAGGTGGAGTACCGTAGTGCGTGATATTTCTTCCGCACGTCATGGGGTGGGGGTTGGTTGATCTTATAGGAGGTCGTGCTTATGCTTTATTTATATTCTCTATATCTTAGGTGATGAGGAGGATCGGTTGGAAAAGCACGTTTACACATTGACTACTGGGTTCATGAATTGCTTTGAATCAAGTGTGGGGGTGTCGACATCTATGTTATTACATCACTAATTTGACACATTCCACCCCCATGTTATCTAATTCTGATATTTGATCTCCTCGGATATTACTATCGTATTGTCGGCTCCATGTGCTTAATGTTATTGTGTGGAAATGAAAAAAAAAAGAAAAAAAAAGAGTGAAATAGAAAGTGAAAGTGAAATTGGAAGGGAATAAAGGAGCAAGCTTGAAATTGAAGACCGGGGAGATTAGCTATTGTTCGAGATCACTTCTTCATATTTGTGGCCGCGAGAACGGCGTTGCACCAAGATTGAGGGAATGAGGGCCGGAGTAGTGAGATTCGGTGTGGTTCCTTGGATTTAGGTGAGGGAGTGTGAGAATCGGGTTTTGTGAGTAAGATCATGACATCTAGGACTACGCTTCTAAATATCCTATCCTACCCGTCCTAAACCGTCAACAATTTAACCCGTGGATAAATAGCTCGGATGGTAAGTTCTAGGGATACGTTTGATGAGTGTGCGGAAGCAAAAAATTTTGTGTTCGTGCCCGTTCTGTCTAACGAAACTGGCCGCTAGTTCTACCGATCACCAAAGTTATAGAACTTCCGAGGGAATATGAGAGCCTTATGACTTGCCGGTTTACTTTTTGAGATTGCCCAATCTCTAACTAAAAAAAAAAATTTGTGTTGTTTCAATTTTTGCATTGTTTGATAATCGAGTTGCATTGTATAGTCATGTAGGTTGCATGGGTGTGTGTGTTGTTTGTGTCACATGGCTAGTGAAGTTAAATGCAATTCGGTGGATTGAAAATCATAGTGTGAGAGATGTTTTTGATTTTGCTCGGGGCGCGCAAAAAGGTAGTGTCGGGGGATTTGATAACTCTGTATTAGAGTTATATTTCTTACACAATTTGCTATCGTTTTGTGAGATTTCCGGGTAGAATATGTTAGCTTTACACTATGAACTTGAGGAAATTTAGTAAGTGTATCTTTGAGCGATAACTTGTAAATCATAGCGTTTCTCATATTATTTCATGTATTTTTGTCACGTTTGATCGCACGGGTTGTGTTTCATGTTGTTTTGGCAGGAAACGGAGCTTGGGAGATGAAGTGGTGAGGAGAAACAAGCTTGGGAGATTAATCGGGAGCTAAAATGATGAAGAAATCGTGAAGAAACAGTGAAAATACATGAAGATGGGAGGCAAATGCAATTTAATGAAGTTTCTGTAATGGCTATTTAACCCCCTAGATGAAAAATGGCCAAACACTTAGTGAAAATTTGGTGGCCATACGTGAGAGAAACTCACTGGAAGTGTAGGATCACAAAAGGTGATCCTACAATCACAAGATCACCCACAAGACCACAATGTGATCCTAGGATAAAAAAAAAAGGTGATCACAAGATCAAGTTCAAGACCAGATCTTGGATCAAACGTGATCCTACAACCAAAATGTGATCCTCTGATCAAAAATTGTGATCACAAGATCACAATAATTAAAAAAAAATGAAAGAACGGGGATCTATTATTAAGAGAACGCACGGAAGAAAAAAGAAAAGGAAGAAAAAAAGAGACTCACGCGAGGAGAAGGAATAGGAGGCTAGGGTTCAAGAGGGGGGTTCCTCCATTGAAGATCTAGGTTTTTCTTCTTCTTCTTCCTCTCTCAATCCTTGTATGGAGAAACTTGTAAGTTTTGTTTTGTTGATTCTTATTAGCTAAACTATTTGCTAGGCATCTCTATGAGAGCCTAGGGTTCATGTAGACGATGGAGTTTCTGTATTTTTTATCTTTGTTTCATGCTATTGATTTCTCCTTATTGAATTGATTGTAGTTCTTGATTCTTGTTAACGATTCTAGCCTATTGACACGGTTAGAGTAGGAATTGCTAATCAAAGAACTAGGGTTTCTTCATTAGGATGAATCATGCTTAAAAGTTAGTTTTATTCCAATTCAATTGTTCATAATCTATGCTTAATTCTTAATGGGGATGGAGTAATTAACCGGAACCGTTAGTTGGCTAGTGAAGTGCGCGACAGTGACTTTAACTAGCCAGGTTGAGATATGAGCATCAATCCAGAATCACCGAGACCGATAGGAGATTGTCATAGCCTATTACCCGGCTTGATTAGAATAGGATTAACGTGTTACATAGTTGAACCATAAATCGTCTACAACCCTAGGTGATCTAGAGATCGCCTAGTTTCTCCATATCTATTTATTTAAAATAAAAAAAAATACAAAAATATTAGTTTAGTTGTTATTTCAATTCTTAAATCAATTAACTCTTTCCTCCTGCACCATACTCTAAATTAAATAACTAATTAAATAATATCAAGCATGTCCTCGTGGGATCGATAACTCGGGGTTGAAATATCACCCCTATATTAATTGACCGTGCACTTGCGCATACGCGTTAAGAAATCGCGTCACCCTCCCACTTGCTTCTTTAGAGACAAACTCTCTTTCTAGAAACACGCCGGTCCGAGCAACAAACACTTTGTTCTCGGTGGGATTGTAGAAATAATATCCTTTAGTTTCCTTAGGATATCCCACAAATTTACATTTATCTGCTTTGGGCCCGAGCTTGTCTGTTTGTAAACGTTTTACTAGACATCGCAGCCCCAAATCCTCATAAACGACACTATGGGACGCTTCCCAGTTCATATCGCATATGGTGTCTTCATGACTGCTTTGGATGGAACGCAGTTAATGGTAAAAGATGCCGTCAATAGAGCATGTCCCCAAATGGATATCGGAAGATCTGTTTAAGACATCACAGATCGCACCATATCCAATAGCGTGCAATTCCTCCTCTCGGACACGCCATTCCATTGTGGCGTTCCGGGTGGAGTGAGATGGGATACTATCCCACACTCTCTAAGATATTCATCAAACTCTTGGCTTAAGTATTCTCCTCCAAAATCCGATCGTAGAGCCTTAATACTTTTGCCAAGTTGCCTCTCTACTTCATTCTTGAATTCTTTGAACAATTCAAAGGATTCGGATTTGGCCTTCATAAGGTATACAAATCCATATCCAAAAGTGTGTAATGTAGACTAAATACAGGACCTAAATACTCTAGAAGGGGGGTTGAATAGAGTATGGAAACTTTTTGCAAAACTCAGTTTTTAACAAACTAACTTAAGTGAGGAACTCAAATCTCAAGGCCTTGAGATTTTAGAAAACAGTCATAAACTTTCAAAGGAAAAATAGAAAGCTTCAAGGCCTTGAACTATTATCAGTTCTAAACAGCTTATAAATCCTAGTTTGATTTGAGTTGTATGCAACAGAAAATAACAAAACTGTAAAGTAAAGGAAACAATGCAATTTACAGAGTTCAGTCCCAATGGACCTAATCTCTGCCTGAGGGATCTAATCCCACCAGGATTGGGCAAACACTTCTTATTACTCACACAGAAACAACCCTAGATCTTCAAGCCTAAGTGATTTCCTTTACACCTATACAACTTGTGGTTCCAAACCTATCTAGTATCAGCTACTAATTGTTGAGCTAACAAGAACCTCTTTTTGTTCACTTGAACAACCAACCACTAGGTTTAGTGAGGTTTTAAATATACAAAAGATAAGAAAATTACAAAACAGATGAAGAACACAGTAGAAGAATGAGCTTGTGAAGGCCTGGATGTGTTCTTCTGGAAACTGGAATGATTGATCTTTTGAAATATGGAATTAAAGCTTGAATGTCTGTGTGTTTGAATGAATAATCTCCCAGGAATATTTCCCACCTCTCTCAGTTATCTGCAAGCCTCTCTTCTCTTTCAAACTTCAAACCAGTCTTTTATCTACTCACTGCAACTGAATGAGAGATTTTAGTATCTCAGTTCCTACAAATCCTCTTCCTGTTTCAACAGAAATTCAAACAGCTCTGAGTAGATATCCGTTGGAGTTTGTTGAGATTGTATTTGCACGTTTAACAAGACTGCAACAACATTTAAACATAGCAAAAAACAAAATTCAGAAAAATAACAGCACTAAGTCTGTTTGGTTTTCAAGTTTCTGAATAAAAACTGGATGAGTGATTAGAACAGAAATCTGATTAACTTCTGACACGTATAATTCATGATAAACCAGTTTAAGACTCTTAGAATTCATTAAACAATCACAATAAAAAAGATCAAACCCTGCAAGAAAGAATCAAATTAGTTCTGTAAAACTGTCAGCAGCTCAAGGCACATCTCAAGGCCTTGAAGCTCTGAACATGCTTCACAGTATGTCAAAGTTAAAAACAGAAATCTTTGATTCTCCTTGATCAGGACATCTGCAATTGTGTTAGATATATAGAGAATATAAAACATAAGTATTTGCAGCAAATCTCAGATATAATCAGATGACCAATCTGCAACACAGGATTGTTAGAACATTCAGCACAGTAAAAACTACTCTCAAGGCTTTGAAGCTCTGTCAGTATCTCAAGGACTTGAAGTATCAGAAATGCTTAGTCTTTGTCTTTCATCACTCAAAACAGTTACTACTCAAAACACACTTAAGGGTCTTTGAGTCAACAATATCTACTGAAATCATCAGTAAATGTGATGAAGTAGGTATAACCACCTCTGGCAGCCGTGGGGAATGGTCCGCATACATCAGTATGTATGAGCGCCAATAACTCACTAGTCCTTTCACCTTTCTTATTGAAAGGGGAATTTGTCATTTTTCCTAATAAACAAGATTCATATGTCTCATATGATTCTAAATCAAATGAGTCTAGTAGTCCATCCTTATGGAGTCTAGATATGCGTTTCTCATTTATATGGCCTAAACGACAGTGCCATAGATATGTAGGATTTAAATCATTAGTTTTAATTCTTTTAGTATTTATGTTATAGATTGGACTATTTAGATCAAGGATATACAATCCATTAGACAAATGCGCACTACAATAGTGCATACTATCAAAATAAATGGAGCAACACTTGTCCTTTATTGAAATAGAAAAACTCTTCTCATCCGAACAAGAAATGGAAATAATGTTTCTGCTCATAGCAGGCACATAAAAGAAATTGTCTAATTCTAAAATAAGTCCTGAAGGCAAAGATAGCTCATAAACGCCTACAGCTAATGCAGCAACTCTTGCTCCATTCCCGACGTGCAGATCTATATCTCCTTTACTTAATCTTCTACTTCTTTTCAAATCATGCACATTACGACAAATGTGAGAACCACATCCGGTATCCAATACCCAAGATTAAGAAATAGAAAGATTGACGTCTATAACATAAATACCTGGTGGTGGTGGTGGAATCACTATTCCAAGCTTCTTATCCTCCAGATATTTAGGGCAATGCCTCCTCCAGTGACCCGGATGGCTGGAGTAGTGACACACACCCTTAGCCACGCCTCCACAAGGCTTTAGGGCTTCTTTGGATTTCGCAACTTTCTTACGCTTTCTTTTGGAAGTAGCGGCAACTGACTTGCCCTTCTTCTTATGCACCATCATTATGGCCTTGCCCTTGCCTTTGTTAATGCTTTGTTCCGCTGTCTTTAGCATGTTCAATAAGTCAGACAGAGTCTTACCGATCTCGTTCATATTATAGTTCATGATGAACTGATTATAACTGTCAGGCAAGGATTGCAAGACAAGATCAGTAGCCAAATCTTGGCCAAGTGGGAATCACAGTCTCTCAAGGTTCTCAATGTACCCGATCATTCGGAGTACGTGAGGTACTAATGGATTCTGATAATGCCCAAATAGGGGTTATCTTTTAGCCTGATCTGACGTGTCTTTGTGTCGGAAAGCCGTGTTTTAGCCCGAATTCACCCTCGGAAAGCCTCGGTTTTAGGAACGAGACGTTTATTTGCTCTTCGTGAATTTCTGCATGATTTGTACTTTTATTGGATATGATCGCGGGTTTTTTCCTGCTTTTTCAGGAACAGGTTCGGAAAGTGCATTGGGATGCGTGCCGAGACAGAACCGGGATCGCCTCGGGAAACGTGCAGAAATGCTCGGAGCAGGATGTGACCGAGACTGGTACAAAGGAGAGCGGAACAGAAAACGGAAAGACTGGAGGAAAAACGCGCAGTGAAAACCGACCGAGGAAGCTGAAAACGCCAAAACCGAGAATCACCGGGACGCGCTCGGTTGACGATATCTTGAGCTTGACTTGGAATTTTGAAGTGAAACCGGGGGCAAAAGAACGGAGATGTCAAGGGCTTTCCGAAAACAGGTTATAATGCTGAAACGGAGTCCGGCCGAAAAACCGACTCCCGTCAAGTGTGGGTCCCAGTCAGGCCACGCCCGAGTAAGGAGTCTCGGTTCCCGGTGTCCAGAGTCAGGAGCAACTATTTTATGTTCGTGACGATTTCCGGGACAGTTTTGGCCTAGGGGTATTTTGGTCATTTTGGCACCGGGCCCGGGTTTCCGGAGTCAAGTTCAGATTTTGTCTCCCAAATTCAGTCAGCAGTTTTCCTATGGCCAGAGCCAAGATTGGACAGAATTCGGAGCGGTTTTGACCCAGGGGTATTTTGGTAATTTTGACAAGTTTCGGGTTTAAACGCAACGGGGGCACGGGAAAGCAGGAAGACACCGAGGAAGGAAAACCGGAGATTTCGGGCAGAAGAGTGGGACCCAGGGGACCCAACCAGGCCCACCAAAGGACCAAGCAGGGCCCCATCTCCACCCCCCTGCCTGCGTATATACGCAGGCCTGCGTATATACGCAGCCTTGCGTATATACGCAGGCAGGAGGGGGAGATGGGGAGGTGGATACATGCCCTGGTTGCGTATATACGCAACCCTGCGTATATACGCAGCCAGTTTGACTTTTTGGTCAAAGACGGTGGACCGATGGCAGTTTTCGTAAATTCTGGCGCAAGCGTTTCGGGAAAAAACAACACTATTTAAAGACTCGTCCAGACTCGTTTTGATCATCAACAAAAGACAGCACAACCGACGGAGAAGACGGAGCATCCCCGGAGAGCACGGAAACGTGAATCCAGATTCGAAGACCCGTTTGCTTTTCTTCTCTCTCATTCAAAAACTGTGTTATTTTACGTTATGAATTTCAGTAGCTAAACTTTTACCTAGGTTCTCGGTGAACCTAGGGTTTCGTATCCAGATGTTAGTTCTACGTTTTGACTATGAATTCATGATTACGTTATCTTAATATCAGCAGCTTTATCAGTTATTCTGTCTTTGAATTTTACTGTTTATGCATGATCGGAGTAGCTACCCAGAATTGCTACAGACCCGAGCCGGTAGGTGAAAACGTCCGGTTAGGGTTAGGAAGAGAAGACAGAATTTAGCACCTTACCCCGATGGGCCGACTAGCGAAGGGGAGTTAGGACTAGCCTGAAATCGTTGAGACCAACTGTTAGAGAATCTGACCCGGGCCATCAGGACAAGTTAGAAACCCTAGCAGCCTTAGAACGAGACTGCAGATTTAGGCAGCTTAACAGGAATCCGACAGTCTGCAGGATTGTGATAACGTGCAGGAAAAGAAAAGATACTGCACAGTTGGTACGTGGCACAGATAACGAGACTGCTGTGTGTTTTCATATCAAACAAAGAACGAAAATCTGAAGAACCCTAGGGGATCCCGGGACCTAGTATCTTAAACCCTAGATTTACAACCTTAAGATAATTCAGAAAATTCTCACAAAAAGATTTACGTTTCAGTTATTTACTTTCAGTACTTAGTTAGTAAGAAGAATCTCAAACAACTCCTCCGTTTTACACTCTGTTCGTTAAAACTGATTACTAGCAAAACCGGCAAAGTCCCTGTGGGATCGATAAACCGAGTCGAAAATACTCTCTATATTACTTGATTCGTATACTTGCGAATAGCACGCTAAATTGCGCATCAGATTCCCCTCTGCAAGACTGCTCTTGAATAATGCTTTAGACACCTCATAGCGCTCATACCTATCCTGTTCCTGAAACAATTGTTTCAAGTGTATGATCATATCATAAGCTTCCATATTCTCATGCTGCTTCTGAAGCTCAGGAATCATGGTACAAAGCACGAGGCAAGTCACGTCATTAGAATCATCAACATGTTTCTGACGTGCCCTCACTTCCACTAGAAGAGACTCATCTTGTGGTGGTTCTGGAATTGGAGTGTCCAAGACGTACAACTTTTTTTCTTGCTTAAGGACAATCCTTAAGTTTCTGTACCAGTCAAGGAAATTTTTTCCAGACAGTTTATCCTTCTCAAGGACAGATCGTAAGGATGAAGTCGATGCGATTTTGTTTGCCATTTGGAATTCTACAAAACGAGAAATGTGCAATTTTTAGTATTTTGAACAATTCAACTATATTCAACACTGGCTAGATCATCAAATATATCTCCCACTGTTTTTCTCGGATTAATAGCCCTCACCATTAATGCGGAAAATATTATAATATTTTCTGGTAGGTTTAAGATCCCTTTTTCACTTCTTCTTGAGCTTTCTTTGGCAAGTCACCCAAGAATAGGTTATTTAGGTAGGAACCATTCCAATTGCATCCCATGCAACTCTTGGTCCAACTAGGTGAATAACTCTTCATTCTTTATCACATGGATAACACCTAATTTTCATGCCTCTAGGCTCATCAATCCAATTGAATCTTGCCTAGTTGCTTCCAACCTCTTGCTTCAACATACACACATTACTAGCTTGTGTCGTCCGCAACACACCATGGTAAATTAAAATTGCCTTGCTTTGGCAAGCCCGAATTTTAATGAACCCTGATCATGAAGGGTGTTTTGGCAAAAGAAGGCAAAACGCAATATTTAATTGAGGGATTTAATTTTCATTAACTGTTAGGTTGATCAAATCAACATTGTCTACTTATTTGGATTGGGCAATCCACAATAAAAGACCAACCTTGTTTATTATTATCTTGTTATCGTTTTCGCTAGTATCGCCATACACACAAAATTAAATAACAAGGTATAAATAATAAACATCCACAAAAATAAAAACGTGGCATGGATATGGCCCCTAGACTAATGATATTATCAAGCCAATGATAATATCAAATTGCCCTAAAGTGACAAGCTCATCTCCATGTGCTCCACCATAGCCGCACGCCTAGGGAATGTCTTCTTTGTCTTTTGGCTCCTTTGGTTCTCCGGTCTTCTTCTCCATGCTCTTGGCTATCATCTAAATATTTCTAATTATAGCCTAACATCTAGAATAAATAATAATAAAATCCTCACATGTTGAGGAGAAAAGACGACTCGCAGGCCGTAAAATCTTAATTAATTTTTGATCAGCTCGCACGCCGTAAACCAAACAACAAAGCAATAAACATCCACAATCCTAGGCCATATCCATCCACCATGCAACAAATCACATAATAAAGTTAAAACCAATTTTTAATGCGCTTGTTTAATTTTAATTGAATTGGGTAATTAGGGTTACAATGGTCCAAGGAGTTCAAGCCAACAAGGGCCCGAACCCCTAGGACCGCCGCCCGCCACTAGGCCCGGCCCAAGGCCCGCCGCCCCATGTGGCCCGCGGCCTTTGCTTGGCGCGCAAGGAGGGGGGCGGACGGCTAGGATTTAGGCCCTAGCCTCCTTCCCTCTTCCTTGTTGCCCAAGCAAGGTTGTTTCCTTTATGGAATTGTTTCCATAAATTTGTTTCCATAATTGAAAACCCCTTTTCAACTATGTGCCCATGAACCCTAATTTTCAAGGACCCAATTATTCACATCCTCTGTGTTTAAACACACCAATTCTAACATCCAATGTTAAATTGGACCTTGTTTATATTGAATCAAATTCAATTTGCATCTACTATGCCAATTATTTTCAGTTTTCGCGTAATAAACAATAATACGGTGTGTAAACTGTTGGCAACTTAAAATGGCATGTTTTAGTATGTTAAGGAACTCTTCATAACTTGCTAATATGTGTAATTGATCTATTTTATCTCTCTTTCTAGACTTATGCTTGGTTCTTTGAAGTTTCGGGTGTTTTTGATTAATTTGTGGGTCAAAAGTCGCTTTTGAGCTCAAGTTGCGATCTAAGGAGACGCTTTGGGGGGCCAAGAGACACGAAGAAAGAGCATAAAGCATTTGATTCGAAGATTCAAGCATAAGAAAAGTGATTGAGGAGGCCAAATGTGAAGATAATTCAAGACAAAGCGAGTTAGAGGACCAAAGTGCAAGCTAATTTGAAGATTTAAGGACCTATTTGAGAAGACAAGAGAAGAATATGGGGCCGTTATTGAAGATTTAGAAGAAAAGAGGTCAAAATGAGAGTCAAAGGTTGAAGTGGAGGGCGAAATAGAGAAGAACCTAACGGAATGGGGGCCTAGATGGAGTTTTCTAAACATTTGAAGGGCTGCCATGAAGCTTTTATAACGGATTTGGGGTGTTATAGTAATTTTCCAAACATTTTAAGAGGATCTAGGGGTATTTTAAAAGGTATCAGCAAACAAAGGGGTAGATTGCAAATTCGGCAAAACACTCACTCGTTAGTGAGCTTTCTCTCTCCCCGTCGTCGTTCCTCATGTAGACCCACGCAGAGAAGCCATTGAAGCATCGAACGAAGCTTCCTCCAACCCCAAAACTCCACCAAATCGAATAAATCATATACCAAAACGCTCCCCAGCCCAAGATCTCTCCATTGCACCTTTCAATTCGGCCCAAAACGAAGTAACGAAGAAAGCCCCAAAAGCTAGGGTTCTTAAGGACGAAGCAAGAATCAACGAAGGAGATGGAATAAGGTCAATTGGAGGGCATAGATTGATCCTTGGAGGCTACGAAACACATCTCTGAAGTCTATATAAACCAAGGCAAAAGAAATTTCGGACTCCTCTCTCACCAGTCGATTCTACAGTGCTCAAGGACGCCTCTGTTTTGTTCGTCCTCTCTCTCTCTCCCTGATTTCGCCCTTTTTGGGGTTGTTCTTGAGCTCTCTAAGAGTCAAGAACACAGAAATAGGACGAGAGGGAGAGAGGAGCATTGATTCAAGGCTTTTTCAGTCCGATTTTGGCCAATTTTGGGTCTGTGTGTTCTTGCTCTGTTTTTGCTCCTGGTTGTGTGTTCTGGGTTAGGTTATAGCAGCAGCATTTGAGTTGCTTAGTTTATTTCTCTTCCTTTTCTTGTATTTTGATTCAAGTTAGTTTGATTTATTTCTTTAAGTTAGAGCTTAATCTTGTGTATTGGGTTGATTTTGAGATTAACTTGTGTACTCTTGAGTATTGAGCTTGAAATATATGGATATCTATTTGAGTATGTTGGTGAACTCTTCTTCAACTCAATAATATGAGTATCTAGTTATTTTGTTGGGTTACTTGATGAAGTTAGATGGCTTGTTGTGAAGTTTTCAATTGTTCTTCAAGTTTTCACAAGTTTGGATGTCGAGTTATTGAATTCGTGTGTCGAAAGAGAAATCCAAATTGTGGCTTGATCTTGTATGTGGACTCACTTGCATGAGTACATATCCTTGAAGCTTGACATAACTCGATTTTGGGTTTCGCTCTTGAATTCATGAACTAAACATTCATTTTTGCTTTAGAATCCATGTTTCTTCACTTGATACAAGTTTTGGGTGTTGAACTTCATTTACAAGTTCTCTAGCGAAATCAATTGATCCAACTTCACTTTCATATCGACTATCTCTTTTGAATCGTAGTAGTATTAGTATTCGTTTCTTTTGGTTCTTACTCGCACTCTCAAACTTGCTCCATCACTAGTGGTGGATTTGATAGCTTGGCAAGCTCTAAAGCCGTTGAGAATTTGTTACTTGTTTTAGTTAGTCGTTTTTCTACTAGCTATTGCTATTTTTGCAAGTCATTTTCTAACCCCTCCTCTCCTTGTGGATTCGACTCCAGACTTACCGGATTTTATTACTTGAGACGATATCCTATACTTGGGATTTTGTCGAACATAAACTGAAATCGTAATACATAAAATCATGTTATGCTCTACGACCTGTGGCTCTGATACCACTGTTGGGTTTTGACGTAGGTAACGCAGCGAAATAACAAAAATTAATCCTACTTCAAAGCCCACCATGGATCGTCAGGAGGAGACATCATAACATGATAAAGGACATAGTATTGTGTACCTTTTGATTTGTGAGATCACACGAAGAATGATATCCTCGTCTCTACGGTTGATCCACGTCTAGAGGTGAGATCTAGATTCTTCCTTCTTGCAATTGCTAGCTTGAACCAGAGGAAGAGGGAAGAAGAATCAAAGCAACAAGGACAAGAGGAGGTTCGGCCTCCTCTTTGTGCCGACGGGAAGGGGCAGACGGCCTAGGGGCGTGCGCCTCTAGGTCTTCTTGCTCTCTCTATTTTGCTCTCTCCCACTCTCTTTGTTATGTCTTATAACATTAACATTAACATTAACATTAACATTAACATTAACATTAAGTGGGAAGGAAGCTAGAGCCTCCTTTATACACTCAAACAACTCCTTGTTGTTTCCATAAAGGTGTTTCCTAGTTCTACATGAACTAGAATTAGTCCCTTCCTTGCAAATTAGTCCTACTAAGTTTGTAAGGTGTTGCACAATGATCCTTCTCATTAATTAATCATATCCATTAATCCCAAATCTAGTTCTACTCTATTTGACGTGTGACCGCATAGGTTTCTACTTAGTTGGTAGTAACTTTTACTAACATGGAGCGGTGTCTAGCAACACATCCATGCCACCCAACTAATAGAAATAGTAAGTGATCCCGACAAACCTCTTGTACCCAATATCTTATATTGCACTTTCCCTTTGTCTCCATATCCGGATTGGACACGAGACATAAATATTCACACTCGTATATCCAATCCATAGTTCCTCGATCCTGGGATTATGCTTATGCTAGAAGATAACATCAATATCTCCATATTGATTTATCTGATTCTGGCCAGACATTCAATAAGCCTCATCCCTCGAATGGCCGTGGATATTTACTCCCATTATGTGGGAGGGACAAATCCTGTCTACATCACTACGATCTCTAAGCTTGCTTCCTATCATGCCCGATAGCCATCTTTATAATTACCCAGTTACGGTGTAACGTTTGATAACATCAAAGCACAATATTTCACAGCTAGAGTATCTAGTGACTTCAAGTCTAAGGATTGCAATTATATTAGCACTACGAGAAGCGATTATGACTTGACATAATCTAATGTATCCTTCTCGTTGTGGGTCAATCCAGTATGCCATTACCCCTAATGCATACCCATGTGTTAGACTTGATATCTCCATATCAATCTACCCACCTACTAGTCTATATTTGATCGTCCTATTAATCAATATAGTGGACTAGGGATATTTAAGATAAACAACACATTGTATCTAAGGGCATATAATCAATATTCTAGCCAAAACAATGTTCATACTAAATATGCGATTGCCTCTAGGGCATATATTCCAACATGAAGACCTCTGACTCCGATCTAGTTCCTGGAACCCATGGCTTCAAGGCTAGTATGTTGCCATTGAAGACCCAGGGGCCGCCCTCGAGTGCTTTGTCCATTGCCTCCTTGGACGGAAATCGAAAGATGAATCTGTTAGGGGAGGTCTCCTGGATCTTCAATTCTTCTCCCTGGAACCAGATTTTCTAGAATAAAAATTTCATTGCCCATGTATTAACACGGGAAGGGAGAAGGAAGTATCCGATCAAACTCGGTCCACGCTCTTGGATTGCCTCCAAGGAGCGTTCGTCATCAAAGAAAATAACTGAATCTTCTTCCGGTGACAAGAGAGGACGTCGACGAGCCTGTGGGACTGCCATAGTTAGAAGGAAACTGATCGGAAGAGACCAAACGTTTGATATCATCATCGACGAAGAGCGCCGTCCTTAGGGTTTCGTCCGTAGGGCTCCCCTCCTGTTATTTCAATTACACTCGTTAGACTTTAATCTCTAATTAACAATAAACCTACTATTTGTCCTCGTGGGATCGCTAACTCGGGGTTAAAATACCACCCCTTATATTACTTGACTTTGAACTTGCGCATACGCGTTAAGAAATCGCATCACCTCCATAGTTGTTTGCAAAGGAGCATCTTGTTGAAGTCCTCCAATTCTTTGAAGCCGGTTCCACTTTGTTCTCCGCTTCCTTTTAATTTCAACCATGCAATCCAATGTCCACTTTTCTTACCTTCACTTTTTCTCCACCTGAAATTGCTGCAAAGAGATTCAAAATTGTTGCACATAGTACTAGGGAGCTTGAAACAGACCATTGTATAAACTGGGATGGATTAGATGATGGCTTTTATAAGGATTTCTCTTCCTGCAGCTGGAAAAGAAGACTGTTTCCATCCTTGAAGCTTGCTGGCCACTTTTTCTGTCAAGTTACCAAAATAGTTCATCCCGTTCTCGCCAATAGTTTCGGGAAACCCCAAATATTTCTCATGGTTGTCAGTCCAGTGAACCCCAAGGAGATGACCAAAGTCTATTTGCAGCTCTTGGTAAACATTAGATGAAAAAACCAATAAGAACTTGTTAAAATTAACCATTTGACATGAACCTTTTTCATATTTCAGAAGAATCTCTTGAATCTAAATGATCTCACTAGCAGTTGCTCTTGAAAATAAAATTCTGTCACTAGCAAAGAAGAGATAAGAGATGATAGGCCCACCTCTAAAAGTAGCTAAGCCATCAATCTGTTTTTGTAAGGAGACAGCAGAGAGCTTCAGCGCACAATAAAAAGAGATAAAGAGAAAGAGGGCATCCAAGTCTAAGTCCCCTTTCAGGGGTAGTCCTTCCTTTGATTTGACCCTCCAAGGAGAAAGAGAACGAGGATGTACGGACTTAATCCTCAATAAGGTTGACCCATGTGTAACTAAAACCCATCTTGAGCATTACTTAGTCCAGAAAATCCCACTCAATGCGGTCGTAAGCTTTAGCCATGTCAAGCTTAAGGGGCCAAGAAACACGCCCTTCCCTATTTTATAATATGTATAGTATGTAACAACTCAAAATCTGTCAGAATGTTATCAGTTATCTGTCAGATTTCACCAAAAGCACTGTAATATTATGATATAAGAACGTCCAATATATTTTTTAATCAATTCGTAATCGTTTTGGTATGTGCCAAAAATGTGATCCTCCGAGATCCATACAGATTGTAACACCCCCAAATTGACCAAGCCAGAAGTCCGGGGGTGTCACTTCGTACCCGAGATGAAATTCAGATACAAGGACATTTAAAAGTGGATCCAAGCAACAACCTTAAAGTATTAAAGTATTACCTTATTACAATTTAATTTGTAGTGCCTCAAACATGGGCATAAACCAACTATGAAGTAATGAAATAAAAAAAGGGGGTCTATTTAATAAAATGAAAGTACTAAACATCTTAAGTGATTATTCGCGTTCCCCCGCTAAGCCCACCTTCCATCATTTATACCTGTGTTGAACAAAACAAAAGAGAACACCACAGTTTCCAAAATAACCGATAAATACTGATCAAATAAAAACCCAGACAAGTAAACAGATTATGAGGCATGGTTTGATTAAGAAAACAACATTTTAAACTTAGGGAAATGAAGTATGAATATAAGTGTGAAATAAGAACTCACCAACGTTTCATTTTAGCATTTCAGTTGGGGAAACATTCCCAAATCCTCTTCAATGTCCAATTAGGACTACCAAGTTTTAAATAATTAAAGTCCAAGTCTCAAAAAATCGATATTATTAATCTGTCGGCATGGGGAAGAACCAACCATCACAAGCTACCAATACCATAAGTATCGACACCCCCCTAAGAATTCTCGCGACCAGAGAGGTAAGTGCAAGGAGCGACCCAGGGTTGTTGCGACCGAGTAAAATAAAATAATGTTGGTCGAGAGACCGTAGTCAAAATTGACCAAAGCCAGGAATAAATAATAAAGTGTTCCCCTACAATAATTACACTTTACGTTATTACTGTAGGGTTCTGATGCAGGTTACGTAGCGGAAATAGAAAAAACAAATCTGCTCAAAACCCTCCATGAATTGCAAGTGAAGCATCATGACATGATGAAGGAGAAAGGTTACCTAAGTCATCCTGACTGGGACGATCACTACGTAGAAAGGATATCTACGTCTCTACGGTATCCACATGAATAGACCTCAGCTAGACTTCTTCTCCAATGGTGCTACCAATCTTGAGAAGAAAGATGATCTTGTCATACAAGATGATGAACTGGACGTGCACGGTGACTGGATCACATCCAAAGAGCGGAAATGACAGGGCCACGACATCACCATGCATTGGGCAGCAAAAGGGGGTAGAATAACATATCGTGGCCACCATGGAGGTCGACGGCTCAAAGAGGATGGGCGGCTAGGGTTGGACGAACCCCTAGGGATGAAGAAACTCTTTTCTTCCTTTCTCTCTAATTCTCTAGTTTACTGCATGGAGTAGGAATGAATCTAGATTGAATTTTCATTTCCTACAAATCTTATTTATAGCTATAGAAAATTCACACTTCCCCATAAATCCAACATTTTGGATTAGTTTGCATTCTAGTCCACAATTGCTCTTTAGACCAACTAATGAGTATAATTTACACTTTAGTCCAATTAATTCATTATTGTTACTTATTCCAACTTATTAGCAATAACTCAATTTGATCTACTATTGTGTGTGACCCTGTAGGTTCCTAATTACGTTGGCGGTAATTACAATTATTACAAACATTGAGCGGTATCTAGCAATACATCAATGCTCCTAAGTTATAAGAATTTCGGTAACCTGACTAACCTCTGTGACCAATGTTACCATGTTGTATAATCCCTTTGTCTCATCTATCCAGATTGGACACAAGACATGGAGTGTCACACTTTTATATCCAATCCATAGTTTCTCGATATGTGAGTAGACTTGGATAAAAAATAACATCAATATCTCATTATAATTAATTTGAGCATGACCATGCGTTTCCCTAAGTCTCACTCATCAAGTGGCCGTGGATATTTACTCCCGTTATGTGGGAGGGACAAATCATATCTACATCACTACAATCTCTCAGCTTGCTTCATATCATGTCTGATTATCGTCTTTATAGTTACCCAGTTACGGCGCAACGTTTACGATATCAAAACGTAATAATCACAAATAGAGTATCTAGCGACTTCAAGTCGAAGGATCACAACAACATTATCACTATGAGAAGTGCTTGTGACATTCACATAACTCCCATGTAGCCTTCTCATGGTGGGTCAATCCAGTACCCCATTATTCCTAATGCGTACCCATGTGTTAGAATTGATATCCCCATATCAATCTACCCACATACCAGTCTCGAGGCAATACATTCGTCCTAATTAACTGTAGTATTAGCAAATATGTTCCCACTTGTCGGGCATAAAGCGTAAAGTCTAGCTTCGGTTGAGCTGAGCGTAAATGGTTTGACTAGGGATATTTAAGAATATAACATTTATACTCTAAGGGCTTCGTCCATGTTAACATATCTCCATATCGATAACATAGTGAATAGCAAGTCCATATAAATGTCATGATAAATAGATTGTCTCTAGGGAACGATTCCAACAGTCTCCGACTTGCACTAGAGTCAATCGGGTGCATCATATGCCTATTAAACTAGCGCAGCCCTCATGCTTTTGATGCGCAAGGGGCTTTGTAAGAGAGCCATCTGATTCAACAATACACTCAGTTTTCTGTGATAGAATCGGCAACTGAATCTTGTATGGAACATTTCCAGCTTATAGTCCCTCTACTAAGGCAAAACACAAAACTTAACTATGATCTGAAATCATATTTTTCTGATTGGAAGTTCGCATCAGTGTAACCCCTTACATTGAAAACTTCCTATCCCCTATATATCAACAACTCATCTTTAGTGCTTCTCAAGTACTAAGGATATTCTTGACAATTATCCAACGACCATCATCTAGGTATGGTCGTTATCTCCATGTCATGCTCATATGACATGTCTGGCCTAAGTAAATAACATGGCGTATCTCATGAATCTTATTCATACGGTCCTTTTCAATCTAATTGGAAGGAAACTTAACCTTCCAAAAACTAATTCCAAGTGACATAGGTAAGAATCTATATTCTTGCATGTTGAACCGTTTCAACACCTTTGTCAATATATGTCCCTTAACTTAAGCCGAACAACCTTCTTGATCTATCTCCATAGATCTTTATAGGTTCCTTCGCCTAAGTCCTTCATTGAAAATCGATTCTCTAGCCAATCTTTAACAGATTGCAGAGTAGGGACATTATTCCCAATGAAAAGTATGTCAACCACATACAACACCAAAAATATAATTGTGCTCCCACTAACCTTCTTGTAAACACAAGATTCATCTTCATTCTTGATGAAATCAAACCATTTTATTGCATCATAAATCAACGATTCCAACTCCAAAAGCTTGCTTCAATCTATACATAGATTGCTGCAACGTACGAATCTTTTGAGCATGATCAAGACCGAAAAAACGTTTAGGTGTGTCATACACATCCTCAATGAAGTTTCTATATCCATCTGCCGAATTGTGCAAGCTACAATTGCAAGAAAGATGCGAATGGATTTAAACATCGCAATTGGGGAAAATTTTCGTCATAGTATATACTATGAACTTGCTGAAACCTTTAGCCACCAATCGTCCCTTAAAATTAACCATCCGTGTTAGCTTTCTCAAAACACACTTGCACCCTATGGGTATTACCCTTTCAGGTGGTTCCACCAAAGTCCATACTTTGTTGGTATACATGGATTCCATTTCGTATCTCATGACTCCAAGCCATTTCTGAGAGTTTGGCCCACTCGTGGCCTCCTCATAGGCTATAGGCTCATCTCCATGAGCAATACATCACCGGGTCTATGTAATTAAAAATCTATATTTCTCTAACCCCTTGACATATCCTACCTAGCCTGCGAGGTTCTTGTGTTACCTGAGCAGGTTGCTCCAAAAAATCTTGTGATCCTGCTCATGTTCCATAAAAGGATTAATATCCTGTTGTGGTTCTTTGAAATTTTCAAGTTCTACTGTCCTCCCACTGTTTCTTTTAGAGACAATCTCTTCCTAGAAACACTGCGGTTCGAGTAATAAATACTTTTGTTCTCTATTGGATTTTAGAAGTAATATCCTTTGATTTCCTTAAGGATATACCACAAGATACGTTTATCAAATTGGGGTCCAAGTGTATCTATGTAAACGCTTTACATAAACTCCATAACCCCAAATATTTATGAATGACATACTAGGATACCTCCTAGTCCATATCACATATGGTGTTTTTCATAACTTATTTAGATGAAACAAGATTAAGGGAAAAAGTTGATGTACTTAGAGCATAGCCCCAAAAGTAAACTGGAAGTCCTGCTTGATGCATCACGGACCGAACCGTGTCCAAAAAGTTTCTATCTCTCCTCTTAGACACACCATTCTATAATGGTTTTCTAGGTGGAGTGAGTCCAGATCATATCCAACACTCCTTTAGATGCTTGTCAAGCTCTTTGCTCAAGTAATCTCCTCTATTATCCGAACGTAGAGCCTGATACTTCTGCCGAGCTGGTTCTCTACTTCATTCTTGAACTCCTTGAAATTTTCAAAGGATTCTGATTTGTTCTTCATACGACCCAAATCCATATCTACTAAATAAGTAAATGTGATGAAATACCAAAAACCATCTCTAGCTTTTGTGCTTAGTTATCCACATACATCAGTATGTATGAGTCCAAAAGATCACATCATGCCCAATAAAAAAGTCTTACATGTCTCATATGATTCACAATGAAATTAGTCCAGAAATTCATCTATATGGATTCTAGAAATGTATTTCTCATTCATGTGGCCAAACGGCAATGCCAAAGTTAAGCGGGGTTCATATCATTATATGCAAACATCTTGGTATTAATGTTATAGATGGGATTATCAAGATCAAGGATATACAATCCATTAGACAAGATTGCATTACAATAATGCATATCACTACAATAAATGGAACAACATTTGTCCCTTATTGTGATGAAACACCTTTCTTGTCCAAAAAATAACTTGAGGTAATGCTCCTACTCATAGAAGGGACATAATCGCATCTGTGTAATAAATGGATAATTCCAGAAGGTATAGATAATTCCATACGGCTAATTCAGCAACCCTTGCTTCATTGCCCTACGTGTAGGTGTTCTCTTCCTTATCAAATTATCTTCATCTCTTGAGATCCTGTACATTCTTATAAATTTGAGATCCACATCTAGTATCATATACCCATGATGATGAGACAGACGCATTGACATTTATAACAAAATACCTTAAGTGGAATTCAAAATTCCTTTATTTTCTTCCAAGTCTTTTGGGCAGTTTCTTTTCCATTAAACCACTTAGTGGGATTTAAGGAAACATTCAAGGGGTTTAGTAACAAGCTTATACCCTTGGGGTCGGTGCAAACCTTTTTCCCAACCCTCATTGTTAACCATTAACACAATTTTTCCTTTTCCCTTATTAATGCTTTGTTCATCAGCTCTCAATCACTTTTAAGTGAATCAAAGTATATGCCACTACAAGCCTTTAATATCTAGCATTCTCTTGAAAGAGCGTCTTTAAATTTATGATCATATCATACGCCTCTATTTTCTCTTCTTGCTTCCAAAGCTCAGAGTTCATGGTAGCTGACATGAGGCAAGTCACATCCAAAGAACCATTATTTGATGTTCCTTCCATTAGGATTTAGTTTGTTTTGGTAGTTGGTGGAAAGAAAACTTATGCTCTAGGATATACAACATTTTTTTTTCGTTTGAGAAAAATTCTCAATTTTATGTCAGTCTAGAAAACTGATTCCAGACAACTTGTCCTTCTCAAGGATATATCGTAGCAATAAAGTCGAGTTTGTTTAATGCCATAAGTATTCAACACAAAATGTATTATGAAAATATTGTGACGTTGTACTCTATTTAACAAGCACTTAAATTGTTGAATATAGCTCCCACTATTTTCTCGAATTAATAGCCTTCCGATTGCATCCTATCTAATTCTTGGTTCAATTGGGAAAATAACTCATTAATTATCTATATCATATATAATCTCAATTGTCTTGCCTCTAAGATTTCAATCCTATTGAATTAGCTTAGTTAAGTTAGACCTTTTAGGTAGTAATTGCATATTACTTGCTTATGCCATCGCACCACACTTTATAGAAATAAAGGTACCTTAATTTGGCAAGCCCGCACTTATATAGTCCATCGTCATGACGAGTGCCACGCAAAAGACGGCAATAAATTAATATTTACTTGATGGATTTTCTTGTCATTTTATTATGTTGATCATATCAACTGATCTACTTTTTTGTATTGGGCAAGTCCAAAAAAAAGATACTTATTGTTTTCTAATTATCTTGTTATCGTTTTGCATGCATCAACCATACATAAAATAAAGAAAGATAAATAAACAATAAATAAACGTGGTATGGATGTTGCCCCTAAGACTAAGATATTCCCAAGCCAATGAGAATGGACGGCAAGTTCATCTCCATGTGCCTCCGTCTTTAGTCCATGCGTTCTAGCTTGTCGGTCTCCATTGTCTTGTGGTCTTTTGCTTTTTGATCATATTTTTCATGACTTGACTAAATTCTATCTTTCTAATTCTAGCTAGCATCTATGAACTAAATAGAAGAACCTCACAAGCGAGGGAGAAGCCGACACACATGTCGTAAAGTTAATTACAATAATTATATCAAAAATAAAATCAACTCACAAAATTTAAACAACCACACAACTAGGGCCACACCCAAACACCATGCGAAAAATCACATAATACAGTAAAAATCCAATTTAAACGCGCTGGGTCAATTTTTAATTAAATTGGGACACTAGGGTCAAAACGGCCAAAATGGTTGCGCTAGTCTTACTGGTCGAACCTTTCAGACCTGCCGAACCGGTCCAACCCGTTCGAACCAGCCAAACCGGCCACACCGGTCAACTGGCCGAACTAGTCAGACTAGCCGGTTAGGTCTAGCGCACGGACAGAGGACACGGACGGGCTGCAGGCCGAAACTGTACGGGTGTTCGGTCACTTTGGTCGAACCCCTTGGGGTATAAAAATCATATTTCTCTCCTTCACTTGTACCCGAACCCCAATGTGGGACAGAAATCTCATTTTCTTCCAACATTGTTCCCTAACCCTAACTTTACGTCACAACTTAATTCGTGCATCATATGTACACGAAATTCAGTAATTTTCACATCATATGTGAAATTAGCTTATTTCCTCTTGAATCATATTCATGGCGTATCATATTACGCATATCTGTTTTTCGCGAAAATTGACAGAACGGTGTAAACTGATAAAACAGATAACCACATAAATCATGTTATGCGCTATCGACATGTGGCTCTAATACCACTGTAGGGTTTTGATGCAGGTTACGTAGCGGAAATACAATATTTTTACTGCTCAAAACCCTCCATGAATCGCATGTGAAGCATCATAACATGATGAAGGAGAAAGGTTACGTTAGTCTTCCTGACTAGGAAAATCACTATGTAGAAAAGATATCTACATCTCTATGGTATCCACACGAATAGACCTCAGCTGGACTTCTTCTCCAATGATGCTAGCAATCTTGAGAAGAATGATAATCCTGTCATATAATATGATGAACTGGACATGCACGGTGACTAGATCATATCCAAACAGCAGCAAGGAGAGAGCCACGGCATCACCATGTCATCGGCATCAAGAGGGGTGGCATCACATGTCTTGGCCACCATGGAGGCTGACAGCTCCAAGATGAGGGGCGGTTAGGGTTAGCCGAACCCCTAGGGATGAAGAAACTATTTTCTTCTTTTCTCTCTAGCTCTCCAGTATACTGTGTGGATTAGGAATGAATCTAGAGTGAATTTTCATAGCCTACAAATCTTATTTATAGATAGAGAAAATTCACCCTTGCCCCTAAAAGTTTGCATTCTATTCCACAATTTCTGTTTAGTCCAACTAATGAGCACAATTTAAACTTTAGTCCAATCAATTCATTATTGCTACTCAGTCCAACTAATTAGCAATAATTCCAGTTTCATCTATCATTTTGTGTGACCCTGTTGGTTCTTAATTACGTTGGAAGTAATAACAATTATTACAAACATTGAGTGGCATCTAGCAATACATCAATGCTCCCAAGTAATAGGAATGTCAGTGACCTGACTAACCTATGTGACCAATGTTACCGTGTCGTATAATCCCTTTGTCTCATCTATCCGGATTGGACACAAGACATGGAGTGTCACACTTGTTTATACAATCCATATTTTATTGATCTGTGAGTAGACATAGATAAAGAAATAACATAAATATCTCATATTGATTTATTTGAGCATGGTCATGCATTTCCCTAAGTTTCACTCATCGAGTGGCCATGGATATTTACTCCCGTTATATGTGAGGGACACATCCTATCTACATCACTACCATCTCTCAGCTTGCTTCATATCATGTCCGATTATCGTCTTTATAATTACCCAGTTAATGTGCAATGTTTGACGGTATCAAAAAGTAATAATTCACAATTATAGTATCTAGCGACTTCAAGTCGAAGGATCACACACCATTTTCACTATGAGAAGCGCTTGTGACATTTACATAACTCCTATGTATCCTTATCATGGCGGGTCAATCCAGTACACCATTACTACAAATGCGTACCCATTTTTAGACTTGATATCCCATATCATTCTACCCACATACTAGTCATGATGCAATACAACCGTCCTAAGTAACTATAGTATTTGACTAGGGATATTTCAGAATACAACATTTATACTCTAAGGACTTCATCCATGTTAACATATATCCATATCGATAAAATAATTAATAGCAAGTCCATATAAATGTCACGATATATAGATTGCCTCTAGGGCACTATTCCCGCAATTACGTTTTATTAAATTTTCATGTGACAGTTATGATAGAATCACTTTAGTAAAAACAGCCAGATGCTCAAGTAAACATATAAAGCAAATTTTTCATTTTGAGATGATAAATCACAGATCATATTTTTGGCATGAATAAACGAATTGGCTCTAGGCCTGGCATGTTTACTCACCTCAGACACCCGTAGCTACTATGACTCAGTCTTAGTATTCAATATATCCTTCGTCGGAGAAATCGTTGCCTACAAGTTATCAATATTCTAATTAAAATACAATTTCACATAACGATGATTTGTGCTACTCTACATGTCACGCAACGACTCTCGGTCAAGGTCCTAGCGTCTCATGTTAATTCCACATAGAATGTCGGTTTAGCCCTAACAATCAAATTCTCAAAAGCAAATTCATTTTAGCATACTAGAATGCTACTTTATATTTCATAAAAATGCTAATTAAATAACATGATAATATACTATAAGATTACATCTTTCTCCACAATAAACAATCGGTTGACAAAATGATCAAACGAGGCTCAATACTCCAAAAGATTTAAACAAGACAACTGGTTAAGTGTGTATTACTGGACAAGGCTCTAGTGACAAAGCATATTATTTTTGTGAAAAGCTAACACTTTACTGTGAAACAGTTAGTCTTGAAAGGGTAGATTGTTAAAGGCCCTAGAGCACCAAAATAACATGTTTAACGGTCACAATTTCGAATCTAATTCACTTCTTTGGCGATTACCCATCACATTAACAACCCAATACCCAAACATGTGATAGTTTCTAATCAACCTATTGTTTTGGCTTGATTTTTAACACCTGAATAACTAGGGTTTAAGGGTAGAACATTAACACGGATGAATCAAGCGATTCTTTACGAAATACGTGATAAAATTTGAGGATTAGAGCGAATAAGATTATGAAATTGACGAATATCTTGATACTTATGTGAGAAATGAAGGAGTTGAGTGATTGAGCGGCGTAGATGAGCTTTGTTGGCATAGATGGAGGCGTCACACATAGGAGATGACGAAGAATGAATCTGCTAGAGCCAATCATGTTAGAACCGTTCAATATGAACGGTGAAACACAAAATCGGGCGAAGAAGAAGAAGTAGAAGAACATGGAAGTGGTGGTGGTGGCCGGACTAGTTTTGACCTGGTATGGTTGCTTTCACCGGTCCAGCTTCTTCTGTCAGACCAAGAACAACGGAGAGAGACAGAGAGAGATGGCGACATAGGAGGTGGAGGCTGCGGTGAATGCAGAGAGTGACAAAAGAGAGAGACGATGGTGATGGAGGGTTTGATTTACCGTGAGAGATATCGTATGAGAAGAGGATTTGGAGAGAAATCACGATGAGGAAGGTTAGAAACAGATTTGAATCCGATTGAAGGAGGATGGATTCCAAATCATGGACGTGATTGGGTTGAATGTAGGAGAAATTTATTCTACAGTGAATTGGGTGGAAATTTTACACCTAACTTAGCTGAAAGACACTTTTTACCCCCAAGTTTAGGTTAAAGACATCGATTACTGCTAGTTTAGGTTCAAGACACCAATTACCCCTTAGTTTAGGTAAAAGCCACTAATAAGTTTAGGTAAAAGTCACAAATAACCCCAAAGGCTTATTAACATTGAAAATTAACTCCCAAAACTTATTCTAAAGTCACAAAATACCTGTAGCCACAAAACGGGGTATTTCACATAATTTCCAAACAAGTATCTACAACTTCATTACGGATTAAGTGCCAATTCAGTTGAGAAAAATTGTGCTGGAAAACCATCAATCTCGGGCGCCTTTGAAGGGACCATCTGTTCCATAGCATTATCGATATCCTTCCGTGAGTAACCCGGGTCCAAATCTTCCATGTGAAGATCCTTCAAAATCGAAGGGTTATCTAGCAATACTTAGGTAATTTGATTTGGTTTTGCCGACTGAAACAGATTACCGAAGTGAGTCTCGAGAACATTAACAATACCGTCTTCTTCCGTAATCCACTATGAAGCTCCGTTTTCCAGCCCTTTCAGAGTATTCCAAGATTCTTTAGTAGACGTTTTTTGGTGAAAAAAAACATCAATTTTTTTGAGCCACTGGGTCCGGGAATGTTGTTGCTACATTTTCTCTTCGCAAAGATGGAGTCTATTAAGGTCATTCTTGCACATGCTGAGCTCCCTAGCCACCCCATCAATATCAAGCGATACTTCCAACTGCTCAATTCATCGACGTAACTGCTTCATCTTTTTCTTGAAATTTCCAAAGACATCTCGGTCCCAATATTTCAACTTTACGGTCGTAATTTCAAGTTTCTGCCATAAATAAAAATCCTGTAGATTCTGCCATTCGCTTTGGACCGCGTTGGCAAAATCCTCGTGTTCGTTTCACATAGTCTCGTAGTGAAATATCGACTTGTGGTTCTTCACCATCTCACATCAAAGCATAATTGGATGTGATCTGAGATCGTATTAACTAGTTGCAAAACTGTAGCCTTTTTTAAAAAGGCTCATCCAGCTGAATTTGCCACTCCGCGGTCAATTCGCTCACGGGTCCTTCCCATTCCTTGGATTACTAGTCTAGGTGAATGGATTCCCACTAAAGCCCAAGTCAAGCAACGCGTTATCAGAGATATTATTCCGAAACGCGTGTGCTAACTGATAATCAATGTACAAACTCCTAATTTCTCCCCATCCGAGAGAACTTCATTAAAATACCCCATAAAGCACAACATTATATTAGGGACGCTCTGATTCTTGAGAGAAGCTCCCAAGAGTCATTTCTTCGGCTAATAATCGGATATCCATAGAAACCCATAAACTGCCTGATACTCCACATTAGGAGTTATATTTATCTAGGATTCACCACCGTTCTCCGTGTACTTTGATGCTTATACTTGAGAAATTGACCAATTCTCTGACGTTTTGAGCATACTTGAGTATTTTGACTTCATTGTGTAATCCTGGAGTTTTTCGCATGTTTTATGCTTTATTTGTCGCATTTGATCTCTCTGTATTTGTTAGTGTTGTGGATTTCAGGAATCGAAAGCTTGGAGTGCGGATTTTGGAGCGGAATCAAACTTCAGAACAAAAGAAACTCAAGGAACGCATGAGAGAATGGATGAAGAAGATGAAAAGCTATAGTAAAATACTTAGCCAAAATTTCAAGAAGAATGAAAAAGAAAGAAACTCACTCAAAGTAGAGGAGCACAAATTGTGATCACAAGATCAAGTTCAAGACCACATAGAGGATCAACGTGACTCTACAACTACAAAAGTTGATCCTATGATCACAAGACCACAATTAGATCTGACGTGGGTAAAAGTGGGGTTAAAGTGCTATTTTGGAAAATTTACAAAGGAAGGAACGTGAGTTTTGATAAGAGGACCCGTAGGGCTATCTCTCATCCATTCACGATTTTTTTGGAGCAAGAGCAACTAGAGAGCAAGATTGAAGACGAAGATCATCAAGATTTGAAGATTATTCGTTTGATTTCCCATCTCTTTTTCCCTTTTTGTATGATTATGGAGATTCTTAGTTTGTTAAACTATTTCATATCTAGCTTAACTCTCTAAGCTAGGCAATTGATGGAGTACTAGGGTTTGATTACTATTTTTTGGATTGATCACTTGATTCACGTTTGAATGCTTAAATCTAGTTTATGTTCTAGTTAGCTCTTATGTTCTTGTGCTTTATTCTTAGTATTCTTGGCTTTATCACCCGTAGGGTACTAGTTGTTGAGATTATTGCACGACAGTGAACTGATCGAGACGTGTTAAAGAACATAGTCAGTAGTCTTGTAGTTCTTTGAGACCGAGAGGAGATAAGAACATGATTGACCAAGTGTGGGTTTTTTTGGTTGGGATTGGCTAGGACTTAGTGGAAACGGTGGACCTACAGGACCCGGTGAGCGAGCCTAGCAAGGCAGCTAGAACGTAACAGTAGACGGAGGTGGACGGACAGGACCCAAGGTCAACTGAAACGCAGATTCATGTGAGATCGACAGAAGAGCGTGATGAGTGTAACCCGGTATAATTAGACATAACTAGAGTGTTTCAAGCGTAGTCCATAAATTTCTAAGCACCCTAGGGACCATTGATTGCCTAGTTCTTCTCCATAATTGTATTCCATTACAATCATTCTTTTAAACTGAAAAATCATACAAAACCATTAGCTTAGTTGTTATTTAATTTTAAGTCGCTTGTTTGTGGGCGACGAAGATTCAAAATCAAACCACTTCTTACCGGTTACTTAGGTATCTCGTAATTGATTCTTAATTAGCTAATAATCTTTTATTTCCCTTGGGTTCGATACTCGGAGTCGTAAAATACTCCACTTACTACTTGACCGTGCGCTTTCGTTTATACGCATCAGTAATTCGCGTCAAGTTTTTGGCGCCGTTGACAGGGAATTAAAAGGTTTATTAGTTTTGTTAAAAATAAATTTAGGATACTTATTTTATTTCATTTTGTTACTATCTGTTTACCTCACGGATGTGCTAGGGTTGTTTTCTCAGGTAGGGATGGCGGAAGGCCAAGGGCAGATTAGCCTCACCACAGAGCAGCTGCAAGCTATGGTGGTTGAAGCCGTAGAGAAAGCAGTGGCGGCAACAACTAGACT
This sequence comes from Linanthus parryae, assembly GCA_023055425.1. NCBI lineage: Eukaryota > Viridiplantae > Streptophyta > Magnoliopsida > Ericales > Polemoniaceae > Linanthus > Linanthus parryae. Next base: position 22,911,812 of record JALGPY010000011.1, on the reverse strand, counting down.
GCACCCGACTTCAATTCCATATATTCCTTCTGGGAAAGAAATAATCCAGGCATTTGAGGCGTATATTAAAGGAAGGGAGCCAGCAATTGTGGTGCCACCGATTCAAATAGAAACCTTCTGCCTCAAGCTGGGCAAAATTAAATTCGCTCAGGAACAGTGCACCTTTGATGGTACACATGAGGAAGACCCACATGCATTCATGGGGAGATTTCAGAGTTATTGTGGGCTAATCCGTGATAGTGGGGTCACTTCTGAAGCAATAAGACTGATGCTCTTCCCTCATTGTCAAAAGGGAGCTGTCGTGGATTGGCTCGATTCTTTTCCATCCAACTCAATCAAGACATGGGAAGAGTGTGCCTCCCAGTTCATGGGTAAATATTTTCCCATCTCACGCATGATTCAGCTGAAGAAACGATATTTGGTCATTCAGGCAAAAGCAGCACGAGTCTATGGTCAAAGCATGGGAGCGCCTCAACTTCTTGCTATGCAAATTCCCCAACCATGGCATTGCCAAATCCCATATCGTCCAGATCTTCTAAGATGCACTTGGAGCTCTTGACATAAACAAGATCAACAGAGAAGCTGGGGGCGATTTTTTGTTCAAATGCGACATGGAGGGTGCATATGAGATGATGCGACGTGTGGTGGAGCAAGAGGAGAGCTGGGATTATGAGTACCAGCAACAAGAACTAATGAAGCAAAGCTCAGTGTAGCACGGTTCAAGTGAATGCGGGGGAGGTAAAGCCTGAAACAAATTTTCCAGAGATGCATCAGCAGCAGCCAGTACCACCTTCAGAGTTGACCGAGATGACAGGGATAATAAATATGATGGCTCAGCACATGATGGATATGTCCACATAGGTCAGCTCTATTGCAATTGCACTTCAAGTGGCTCAAGCAGAAATAAAAGATCTCAAGGAGCAAATTGAACAAAGAGCACCGACCAAAATTTTTGATTCATCGGAGTGACATGCTTTAGCTATCACTACTCGCAGCAGTATTGCACTGAAGGACCCTCCATATCCTAGTCATACCAGAGCAAAATCCTCAAAGACTCTGAGAAGATACCTGTTATGGTCCCCCAATCAAAGGGAATCATTCACCAGGATGCAGAGAAATATACTGAGGTACCACTTCCAACTCCTTCTACTTCTTCAGAACTTCCATTTCCATTACTTACTAAAAAGAAGAAGGGTGATTCAGAGGAATACAGGTGCTTTCTGAACGTATTTTCTAAAATGCGTATTAATATTCCATTGATTGAGGCTCATCAAAAGATGCCAAAATATTCAAGGTTTATTAAAGATGCAGTTCTTGGGAAGAAAGAAGTGGATGAGTTTCAGAGGGTGTATTTAAATGAGCATGTTAGTTCATTTCTTTTGCATGGGCTGCCTAAGAAGAAGAAGGATCCATGTAGTTTTGTCATTGAAGCTACATTGGGTGATGCCTACAATGGAAGGGATCGCTGTGATCTGGGAGGGAGCGTGAATTTGATTCTGTTGTCGGTATTCAAAAAATGTTAAGTGTGGGGGAGCCTCCAAAAACCTGGATCACTCTCCAATTTGCAGATAAACCATCCAAGAGAGCATGTAGGATGATAAAATATGTGCTTGCGAGAGTTGGGAGCCTCAGATGACTTCGTCATACTAGACATGGCAGCGGGTGATGTGCCTATCATTCTGGGCAGGCCATTATTGGCGACTGGTCGTACTCTCATTGACATAGAGAATGGAGAACTGATTATGAGGGTACATGATGACATGGAGACTTTTCGGGTCTTCAAAACTGTCACCCAATGTTCATGGGAGTATCAACCAGGGGTGCCCTTTTCCGTACAAGTGAAGTGCCAAATCCCAGAGTTGTCGCAAGGGGATCCACCTGACTACTGGGAAAGAAATATACCATCAGCGGTGCACGCACATGAAGCAGTGCTTCAAATCCAACACAAGAAATCTAAGATGGAAGCGGCACAATGTACCAGACCACGCTCATGAGGTGGCAGAGGTAACAAATTCGGGCCATCGACCTTAAATTACAAGCGCTTGTTGGGAGGCAACCCAACGTATTTTCTGCTTTAGTATAGATAGTGTGTTTTAAATACTGTCGTGTGTGTTTTTCTTACTATTTTGTTATATGAGGGGTGAGAGAGTGAGAATCTAACATTTGAATTGAGTCGTTTCAGGCATATTGGTTGGAGACGCGGTCCGGACTCCCCTTCTTGATGCACGTGAAAGAAATGCACAAAAACCGAGAAAGCAACGTAACGATCACGGAATTTTTTGTCATAAATTCTGAAGTTTACTCCTGGAATTTTGGTGGATCTTTTGCGAAATCAGATTGTGCGCGAAACGAGCTTTCCGACAGCATATAATATACGAGCATCGGAGTCCGGGAGCGTAAACCAGAAGAAGAAGAAGAAAAAATGAAAAAGAAGAAGAGAATGAGTACAGTTAGCTGGTCCTTTAGAAAAAAAAAAAAAAAAAAAAATTGCGGGCTAATTTTCGGGCAACTCACTGCTAGTTCACGATCACAAATCGCTGATCGTGTGACCATTTATGTGATCGCATGATCACAATGTGTTGATCGCAATAGCAGCTTTTCTCCCCCCACGATGACTTCATTAAAAAGGGGCATATGAGTCTTTTCTCATTTGGAAGTGAAAAAGAGAAGAAAAAGAAAATCAAAAAAGGGGAAAAGAAAAGAACACGCTGCATCAACGGGAGTTTTTGGTTCAGACGCGCGACAGTGCTCTCACAAGAACACATGCACCGACCCTCCAAAACACGATTGATCAAGAAAATCACTGGAACTCGCCGGGATTTTGTGGGTTCTGTTCGGCTCAACATTGCCTGCGAATTGCGATGACGATCCGTGGGTTCGGGAAACGGAGACTTGGATTCTTTTATGGACTTCGGCGGTCAGAATTGGCGGGCTAGGGTCTGATTTGAGCTTCACGCCAAATTCAATGGCTACCTTTGTAGGGTTTTGATTCATGGATCGCACAACGGAAGCATAATCAAACATAAACCATGCAAAACCCTCCAAGGATCACAAGTCTAGAGACATAACGATAGTAAAGGTAAGAAATCATAAACACACCTTTGGGTTCTCCTTGATGACTTCAAACGCGAATAATGTCACGTTCTCTATAGTTGATCCACGCCTAGATTTGATCCTAGATCTCCCAAACTCCTTGGTGCTAGCCCGGATTAGGAAGAGGAAGAACGAACCACGCAAAACGAGACAAAAAGAGGGCTTCGGCCTCCTTTTTGGCCGACGGGGACGAGGGCGGCGGCAAGGGGCGGCAAGGGCTCCTTGTTGCTTGCTCTCTCTCCTTTTGTTCTCTCCCACTCTTGTTATGTTCACTAATGAGCATAAGTTATATGGAAGGAAGGAAGGAGGGTCCTTTATATAGTCCAACAACTCCTTGTTAACTACCTAAAGGACTTATTCTAGTCCAACTAGAATTCAATTTAGTCCCTTCCTTGCAAATTAGTCCCTACTAAGTTTGCAAGGGTTTGCAAAGTGATCCTTCTAATTAATTAATCCAATTAATTAATTCCCAAATCTAGTTCAACTCTATATAGCGAGTGACCCCATAGGTTCTATCTAGTTGGTAGCAACTATTTGCTAATATGGAGCGGTTTCTAGCAAAACATCCATTCTAGCCAACTAATAGAATAGTCATCTTGACAACCTTTGTACAAGTAATTGTCTCATCCCTTTGCCTCCATATCCGGATTGGACACGAGACATACAAGTCACACTCGTATATCCAATCCATAGTTTCTCGATCCATGGGATTAGCCTTATTCGTGCAAATAACATCAATATCCTATATTGATTTATTTGAGTCTGGCCAGACATTCTATAAGCACTATCCCTCGAGTGGCCTAGGATATTTGCTCCCGTTATGTGGGAGGGGCAAATCCTCTCTACGTCCACTACGATATCTAAGCTTGCTTCTCATTGTATCCAGTACACGCCTTTATAACCATCCAGTTACGGTGTAGCGTTTAACGCTACCAAGATCACAATGATCCACAACTAGAATATCTATTGACTTCAAGTCTAAGGATGACAATACCATTGCACCGCGAGAAGCGCTTGTGACTCAACATAACATGTATGTAGCCTTATCGGAGATGGGTCAATCCAGTGCAACATTCCGTAATGCACACCAATGTGTTGGATCGTGATATCTCCATATCAATCCAACCCCATACTAGTCTATAGATGATTGTCTCATTTAATCATTATACTTGACTAGGGATATTTAAGATAAACAACACAATTGTAAATCTAAGGACTTCATTATATTAAATATCCAATAAATAATAAATGAATTTTCTAGCCATATACAAATTCATACTAAACTAGATTGCCTCTAGGGCATCTATTCCAACAGTCTCTCACTTGCACTAGATCCAATCTGGCGCATCTCGTATGCCGATACTCCTAGTGTTCCCTTCATGCTTCCACTGCGTGAGAGGCTTCGTAAGCGGGTCTGACAGATTATCATCTGTAGGAATCTTGCATATCCGAACGTCTCCTCTATCGATAATAGCTCGAATCAGATGAAACTTCCTGAGCACGTGGTTGGACTTCTGGTGCGATCTGGGTTCCTTTGATTGCGCGATCGCCCCAGTGTTTTCAAAGAACAACTCCACTGGATCCGCAATGCTAGGGACCACACCAATGTTCAGAAACAAACTTTCTGATCCAAACAGCCTCCTTTGCTGCGCCATTTGCAGCAATGTACTCAGCCTCTGTTGTAGAATCAGCTACCGTCTCTTGCTTGGAACTCTTCCAGCTCACCGCTGCTCCATTCAGGCAAAGCACATATCCCGATTGTGATCTAAAGTCATCTCTGTCAGTTTGGAAGCTTGCATCAGTGTAACCCCTTACACGCAACTCTTCCTCACCGCCAAATATCAAGAAAGCATCCTTAGTTCTTCTCAAGTACTTTAGGATGTTCTTGACTGCAATCCAGTGACTCTCACCCGGATTGGATTGGTATCTGCTTGTCATACTCAAGGCATATGACACATCTGGTCTAGTACATAACATGGCGTACATGATAGATCCTATGGCCGATGCATAGGGAATCCTACTCATGCGTTCCTTCTCAATCTCATTGGAAGGACAACCACTCTTCGAAAGAGTGATTCCATGTGACATGGGCAAGAATCCCTTCTTGGAATCTTGCATGTTGAACCGCTTCAACACCTTGTCAATATATGTACTTTGACTTAGGCCTAGCAACCTTTTAGATCTATCTCTATAGATCTTTATACCGAGTATGTAGGCTGCTTCCCCTAAGTCCTTCATTGAGAAACACTTTCCTAGCCAATCTTTTACAGATTGCAGCATGGGAATGTCGTTTCCAATGAGTAGTATGTCATCCACATACAAGACCAGAAAAGCTACAGAGCTCCCACTAACCTTCTTGTAGACACAAGACTCATCTTCGTTTCTGATGAAGCCAAACTCTTTGACCACTTCATCAAAACGTCGATTCCAACTCCTAGAAGCTTGCTTCAATCCATAAATGGATCGTTGCAGCTCACAGACTTTGTTGGCTTGCTTTGGATCCTCAAAACCCTCCGGCTGTATCATATACACGTCCTCGAGGAGATTCCCATAAAGGAATGCTGTTTTGACATCCATCTGCCAAATCTCATAGTCATGGTATGCTGCAATTGCAAGTAGGATTTGGTCATAGCGACTGGTGAAAAGGTTTCATCATAGTCAATACCATGAATCTGTCTGAATCCTTTAGCCACCAATCGGCCCTTATAGGTAATCACATTACCATCCATGTCGATCTTCTTCTTGAAGACCCACTTGCACCCTATGGGCCGCGCCCCATCGGGTGGTTCCACCAAAGTCCATACTTTGTTGGTATACATGGATTCCATCTCGGATCTCATGGATTCCAGCCACTTCTGAGAGTCTGGGCCACTCATGGCCTCCTCATAGGTAGTAGGCTCATCATCTATGAGCATCGTGTCACCGGAATCGGTTACGAGAAGTCCATACCTCTCGAGTTCCTGGCGCACTCTACTAGATCTACGAAGCTCTTGTGTTACCTGAACAGGTGGCTCCACAACTGCTTGTGTTTCCTGTTCATGTTCCATAATCGGTTCAGTGGTTTGTGGTTCTTGAACTTCTTCAAAATCTACATTCCTCCCACTTGCTTCTTTAGAGACAAATTCTCTTTCTAGAAACACGCCGGCCCGAGCAACAAACACTTTGTTCTCGGTTGGATTGTAGAAGTAGTATCCCTTAGTTTCCTTAGGGTACCCCGCAAATTTACACTTATCCGATTTAGGCCCTAGCTTTTCTGATTGTAAACGTTTTACATAGACATCGCAGCCCCAAATCCTCATGAACGACAGTGTGGGACGCCTCCCACTCCACATCTCATATGGTGTCTTCATGACTGATTTAGATGGAACACGGTTAATGGTGAAAGCTGCACTTAATAGAGCGTAGCCCCAAAATGATAATGGAAGATCGGTTTGACACATCATGGATCGAACCATATCCAATAGGGTTCGATTCCTCCTCTCAGACACGCCATTCCATTGTGGCGTTCCGGGTGGAGTGAGTTGGGACACGATCCCACACTCTCTTAGATAGTCGTCAAACTCTTGGCTCAAGTATTCTCCTCCATGATCCGATCGTAGAGCCTTGATACTTTTGCCAAGTTGCTTCTCTACTTCATTCTTGAATTCTTTGAACACTTCAAAGGATTCGGATTTTGCCCTCATAAGGTACACAAATCCATATCTACTGTAATCATCAGTAAATGTAATGAAGTAGACATAACCACCCCTGGCAGGCGTGGCAAATGGCCCACATACATCGGTATGTATGAGCGCCAATTGCTCACTAGTCCTCTCACCTTTCTTATTGAAAGGGGACTTTTTCATTTTTCCCAATAAACAAGCCTCACATGTCTCATATGATTCAAAATCAAATGAGTCTAGTAATCCATCCTTATGGAGTCTAGATACACGTTTCCCATTTATGTGGCCTAAACGACAGTGCCATAAATAAGCAGGATTTAAATCATTTATTTTAATCCGCTTGGTATTAATGTTGTAGACAGGATTCCTTAGATCAAGGACATAAAGTCCATTAAATAATTGCGCACTAAAATAGTGAATATTATTCAAATAAAAGGAACAACAATTGTTCTTTATTGAAATAATAAAACCTTCCTTGTCCAAACAAGAAATTGAAATAATGTTTCTGCTCATAGCAGGCACAAAATAGCAATTATTTAATTCTAAAACTAATCCTGAAGGCAGAGATAGCTCGCACACGCCTATGGCTAACGCAGCAACCTTTGCTCCATTCCCAACGCGCAGATCTACCTCCCCTTTATCCAATCTCTTACTTCTCTTTAGATCCTGCATATTTCGACAAATATGAGATCCACATTCAGTATCTAATACCCATGATGTAGAGACAGTTAAATTGACATCTACAAAAATACCTGGTGGTGGTGGAATCACTATTCCAAGCCTCTTGTCCTCCAGATATTTTGGGCAGTTCCTCCTCCAGTGTCCAGGCTGACTGCAGTAGTGACACTCACCCTTAGTCACGACCTTGGCAATGCCACCAACAGGCTTAAGGGCTGGTTCCTTGGACTTGGCAACTGACTTGCCTTTGCCCTTGGAGGAAGAGGCAAACCTTTTGCCCTTTCCTTTCTGCACCATCATAATGGCTTTGCCCTTACCCTTGTTGATGCTCTGTTCAGCCGTCCTCAACATATTGAGCAAATCTGGCAGTGGTTTAACGATCTCGTTCATGTTATAGTTCATAATGAACTGTCCATAACTCTCGGGCAACGATTGCAACACGAGATCGGTTTCCAACTATTGGCCGACCGGGAACCCAAGTCGGGCGAGATTCTCCAAGTACCCGATCATTCGGAGTACATGGGGTCCCACAGGGTTCCCTTCTGCCAGATGACATTTGAACAGTGCCTTTGAGACCTCATACCTCTCTACCCTTGCCTGCTCTTGGAAGAGCTGCTTTAGATGTTCGATCATATCGACAGCATTCATGTTTTCGTGTTGCTTCTGAAGCTCAGAAGTCATGGTGCAAAGCATAAGGCAGGCCGCATCATTAGCGTCATCAACACGCTTTTGATACGCCTTTAAGGCAGCAGGTGTCTGGTTCTCTGGACCTTCTGGAACATGCTCCTCAATTGCGTACAGTTTCTTCTCTTGCTTGAGAACAATTCTCAAGTTTCTGTACCAATCAAGAAAGTTGGTTCCAGAGAGCTTGTCCTTCTCAAGGACAGATCGTAGGGAATGTTGTGAACACGATGAGTTGTTTGCCATTTGGAATTCTACAAAAAGGAAAATACGCAAGTTTTAGTATTTGTGAATTTTTGACTATATTTAATAATGGCTAGTTTATTAAATATAGCTCCCACTATTTTTCTACGGATTAATAACCCTCAAGATATTAATGCGGAAAATATCCTTATATTTTCTAGTGGGCCAAGATCCATCTTTCATCTCCTTATGAGCTTGCTTTGGCAAGTCACCCATAATTTGACTACTTTTAGGTAGGAACAATTCCAATTGCATCCCATATGCAACTCTTGGTTCAATTGGGCAAATAACTCCTTATTTATCCATCCATATGGATAATCCCAATTGATTGCCTCTAGGTTTCTTAATCAAATTAATAGCCTAGTTGTGTTCAACCTCTTATCTAAACAATTGCACATTGTTACGTGCCATCGCATTCCATCATTATGAACCAAGTCGCCATGCTTTGGCACGCACGAGCTTGATAAATAATGATGATAATGAGTGTTTAAATAACGAGAAGGCAAGAACACAATATTTGAATTTTGAGGGATTCTAAATTCAATTCTTTTAATTGTTTTGTTGATCAATATCAACTAATCTATCTATTTGAGTTTGGGCACAACTCCAAATAATAGATCCGGGTTGTCTAATTATCTTATTATCCTAATTGCATGCATCATCCATACACCAACCACACAAATAATAAGACAATAAATAAACAACCACAAAACAGAAATTAAACGTGATGTGGATATGGCCTTTTCTAGACTAAGATAATTCCAAGCCAATGGAATTATCTATGAACCCTAAGCAAACACATCTCCATGCGTCTTGATCTTTTGGTCCATCCTTCATAGTCATGTGGAATGCTCCATGCTCCATGCTCCATCTTTTGTGGCTTCTTTGGCTTTGGGCTTCTTTTCTCCAATCTTGGCTAACAATCTACTTTATCTAGCACTACCTAATATCTATACTAAATAAAATAAATCTCACAAGTTGAGAAAAAAATGGCACGCAGGCCATAAAACCCTAATTAATTATTACAATTAATTCATTAGCTCGCAGGCCGTAAAACCAAACCAAAAAATTAAACATCCACATCAAACCACATCATAAGGCCATATCCAATCACCATGCGATTTGCACATAAACAGTTAAAATCCAATTTTAACGCGCTTGGTCAATTTTAATTGATTTTAGGATTTCTAGGGTTAAAACGGTCCATGGGCCCAACAATCCAATTGCCCGGGCCCATTAAAGTGAACCACAAGGCCCTAGGGCCGGGCCGGCCCAAAACCCGCAAGCTAGGCTCGCGGGTTAGGGCCGCCCGGCCCCTTAGGGCTCCCAAGCTTGGGCGGCAAGCAAGGGGGGCGGTCCCTAGGGGGGCCGAACCCTTCTATGGGAGTTGTTTCCAAAACAACTCCCTTGCTTGGTGCCCAAGTTTGGTTGTTTCCTTGTTTTGGGAGAACTCCTTCTTCCCCAAGGATGCCCAAACCCTAGATCTAAGATCCTAAAATTTCTCAAACTCACCAATTCATGCATCCAATGCAAAAATTGGATCTTGTTATGATTAATTATTGACAAATTGCATCCCATGCTTGATTTGTCTTGTTTTACGCGATAAACAATCAAATTGAGGTGTAAAACAACTAAAACGTAACACATAAACCACGTTTATGCTCTATGACCTGTGGCTCTGATACCACTGTAGGGTTTTGATTCATGGATCGCACAACGGAAGCATAATCAAACATAAACCATGCAAAACCCTCCAAGGATCACAAGTCTAGAGACATAACGATAGTAAAGGTAAGAAATCATAAACACACCTTTGGGTTCTCCTTGATGACTTCAAACGCGAATAATGTCACGTTCTCTATAGTTGATCCACGCCTAGAGTTGATCCTAGATCTCCCAAACTCCTTGGTGCTAGCCCGGATTAGGAAGAGGAAGAACGAATCACGCAAAACGAGACAAAAAGAGGGCTTCGGCCTCCTTTTTGGCCGACGGGGACGAGGGCGGCGGCAAGGGGCGGCAAGGGATCCTTGTTGCTTGCTCTCTCTCCTTTTGTTCTCTCCCACTCTTGTTATGTTCACTAATGAGCATAAGTTATATGGAAGGAAGGAAGGAGGGTCCTTTATATAGTCCAACAACTCCTTGTTAACTACCTAAAGGACTTATTCTAGTCCAACTAGAATTCAATTTAGTCCCTTCCTTGCAAATTAGTCCCTACTAAGTTTGCAAGGGTTTGCAAAGTGATCCTTCTAATTAATTAATCCAATTAATTAATTCCCAAATCTAGTTCAACTCTATATAGCGTGTGACCCCATAGGTTCTATCTAGTTGGTAGCAACTATTTGCTAATATGGAGCGGTTTCTAGCAAAACATCCATTCTAGCCAACTAATAGAATAGTCATCTTGACAACCTTTGTACAAGTAATTGTCTCATCCCTTTGCCTCCATATCCGGATTGGACACGAGACATACAAGTCACACTCGTATATCCGATCCATAGTTTCTCGATCCATGGGATTAGCCTTATTCGTGCAAATAACATCAATATCCTATATTGATTTATTTGAGTCTGGCCAGAAATTCTATAAGCACTATCCCTCGAGTGGCCTAGGATATTTGCTCCCGTTATGTGGGAGGGGCAAATCCTCTCTACGTCCACTACGATCTCTAAGCTTGCTTCTCATTGTATCCAGTACACGCCTTTATAACCACCCAGTTACGGTGTAGCGTTTAACGCTACCAAGATCACAATGATCCACAACTAGAATATCTAGTGACTTCAAGTCTAAGGATGACAATATCATTGCACCGCGAGAAGCGCTTGTGACTCAACATAACATGTATGTAGCCTTCTCGGAGATGGGTCAATCCAGTGCAACATTTCGTAATGCACACCTATGTGTTGGATCGTGATATCTCCATATCAATCCAACCCCATACTAGTCTATAGATGATTGTCCCATTTAATCATTATACTTGACTAGGGATATTTAAGATAAACAACACAATTGTAAATCTAAGGACTTCATTATATTAAATATCCAATAAATAATAAATGAATTTTCTAGCCATATAAAAATTCATACTAAACTAGATTGCCTCTAGGGCATCTATTCCAACAACCTTGTGGTGGTTCGATTCGGTGAACCGTTGCTTCTGTTTTGGTGCAGGTCCGGTGATTTGGAGGGTAGGGTGGAGGTGTAATTGTGGTTATTGGTTCAGTTTTCGTTTCAGGTGTTGGCAATGGAGGTGGTAATCTGAGATGGTGATGGAGGTTTTGTTTGTGCAGGTGGATGCTTGTTGGTCTGGTGAAAGGATGATGAAGCTTTTGAAGATCGGCGAGGTTAGTATGGGGGAGGCAGTGTGACAGCTAGGGTTTTCTCAAGAAAAATTTGTCAATTCGTTCTCAACCGGTGGGGATTAGCGCAAACTGTTAGCGGGGTTGTAACGGGGACAACGAGGAGAAGTCGTTGAGCTTAAAATCTCACATCGCAAAAATTATCGAAAAATCAGTCGACCGTACGGTTCTTGATTGATTTTATCGAACAAGCCCCGTCATAATGGAACTCCAGGGCTTTAGGTATCGCTATACTCTCTCTTTTAATTGAGTTTAGGAACTTGTGTATGATTTGCTGAATTGATTGCTGAATTTTTCTGAAATCTATACGTAATTGCTCAACTTTGTCTACATTCCTTTTCACGTGCACGTAGCAAAGATAATCTATAAATTTGATCTGCTACTTTCTTGTGCAATGAAACCATTTAGGAGTAAGAGGATTAAGGCACATGTGTCTGAATGCAGGACGAGAGAGAAAGTAGTTGAGGCATTGGATGACGATGATTCTGAGTAGATTCACCGCCCTCGCATTAGGACTGCCGAGTCCTCTTGATTGATCTCCAAATTCGTTGAGTACAACGAAGCATTCTAGTGTGGGGGATTTTTTAGTCTTGACTAGCATGTCCGTGTTTGCATTAACCTGACACATATAGATTGTTAGTTCGTATTGTGTCATATTTTTGGTCCGTGTCGTGTTTAGTTTTATTTTCGTACTGTTTTTAGTAGTGGTGTACATAGATGTTATTGTTTGATTTTTGCACATTTACGTAATTGAGTCCACCTACCCGAAATGAGTCAGTTTCGAGTCTTCTGTCGCGTCTGGCCTTCATATAGAGTTAGGAATTAAAAATTGAAAATACATAAAAATTAAAATTGTTTTTTTTTTAGAAAGGTCAATCAAAATGAGTTGAACTGGGGGAGGGCTTAATGATAGAACTCCATAGGAGTATGAAGATCCAAAGTGAGGCAGACGCGTGAATCTGGAGTAGGAAGACTTTTAGAGCTAATGAACACTAGAAATGCAAGTAACTGTCTCTCAGACTTAGATATCCTACTAGTACTACACCGCCGTCATTTAGGTAGCCGTCAGCACTACTCGTAGTGGCAACAGAACAGCTGTGCGAGTGATATTTTTGGGATCCACTGATCCCGTCTCTAACTTGTAGGTCCACTAGTTACCCTCTTTGATCCTTTTATCCCTTTTATTCACAGCCTCTAGCCTAGGAAGCATTTCATTGTGACTTTCACCACTTGTTACAATGGACATTTCCTATGCGTCATGATAGAGGGGGTCGAGTTAGGGAGGTTCGATGAGGGTATGCTGATTTGATACATTCGTTGTGGACACTCTTACATGTTTCGTCTTACGAGGGGATGTGAGGGTGAGTTAGAGACGGCGGCACACTATGGTGTGGCGGTGAATCGTGTTCTTACATCACAATCACAGGTGGAGTGTCGTAGTGTGTGACATTCTTTTCGCAAAATATGAGTTGGGTTGACTGGTCTTATAGGAGGACGTGCTAGTTTTTCATGTTTTCTATTTATCTTAGGTGATGAGGAGGATTGGTTGGAAAGCACGTATCACTTTGACTACCGGACTTTGTGAGTTTTTTTACATCAAGTGTGGGGGTGTCGACAATGATTATTATATCTCTTTGATTTGACACATTCAACCCCCACGTCATCTACATGATATTTTTATCTCCTCGGGTTCATTCAGTATTATTTGTGCTCCATGTGTTGATTATTTGTGGGAAGTGAAAAAAAAAAGAGAGAGAGATAGAGAGAGAAAAAAATGAAAAAACAAACAAAATAGATAATGAAAGGAAAGTGAAGGGAATAAGGGAGTGTCTTTTGGAAATCGCAAGAGAACTAAGGATATCAGCTATGATTCTGTCTAACACTCTTTCACATTTGTGCCCGCAATCGCAAGAGAACGGCGTTGCACCGGAATTGAGGGAATGAGGTCCAGAGTAGGTGAGATTCGACGGAGTTCCTTGGATTTCGGTGAGGGAGTATGAGAAACGGGTTACGTGAGTATATCATGACGTCTAAGACTATGCTTCTAAATAGCCTAGCCCACCAGTCCTAAGCCGTCAATAGTTTTAACCCGTGGATAAATAGCTCGGATGGTAAGTACTAGGGATATGTGTGATGAGTGTGTGAGTGCAAAGTATTAAGTGCCCATGCTTGTTCTGTCTAACAAAACTGGTAAAAAGCTCTGCTGATCACCGAGGTTCTAGAATTTCATAAAGGGGTGTGAGAGCCTAATAACTTACCAGTTCACTTATCGACATTGCCCAATCTCAACTAAAAAGATAAATTTTTGTGTGCGTGTGTAAATATGTGTTGTGTAGGATTGAGTCATAGCTTGCATTTTCATCATCTCGTTGCATTGTTGGTCGTATTTTGTTATTGAGTCGACTAGTTAAGATTTATATGCAACGGTGTTTCGAATAGTATGCAATTGTTTTGGCTCATATCATGTTGGTGGTGGACGACAAAATGAGAATGTGGTTGGATTTTGATTTACTTCTCGGGACGCGCAATAGGTGAGTGTGGGGGTATTTGATAACTCCACATTAGGAGTTATATTCATCTAGGATTCACCACCGTTTTGTGTGTACTTTGATGCTTATACGTGAGAAATTGACCAATTCTTAGACGTTTTGAGCATACTTGAGTATTTGGACTTCATTGTGTAATCCGGGAGTTTTTCGCTTGTTTTATGCTTTATTTGTCGCATTTTATCTTCCGGTATATGTTAGTGTTGTGGATTTGAGGAATCTGAAGCTTGGAGTGCGGATTTTGGAGCGGAAGCAAACTTCAGAACAAAAGAAACTCAAGGAACGCATTAGAGAATGGATGAAAAAGAGGAAAAACTAGAGTAGTAAAAGACTTAGCCAAAATTTCAAGAAGAATGAAAAGAAATTAACTCACTGGAAGTAGAGGATAACAAATTGTGATCACAAGAACAAGTGCAAGACCACATAGAGGATCAACTTGACTCTACAACTACAAAAGTTGATCCTATGATCACAATATGTGATCACAAGACCACAATTAGATCTGACGTGGTTAAAAGTGGGGTTAAAGTGCTATTTTGGAAAAGTTACAAAGGAAGGAACGTGAGTTTTGAGTAGAGGACGACCTAGGGCTATCTCTCAGCCATTTGTTTTGGAGAAAGAGCAACTAGAGAGCAATATTGAAGAAGAAGATCATCAAGATTTGAAGATTATTCGTTTGATTTCTCATCTCTTTTCCCCTCTTTGTATGATTTTGGAGATTCTTAGTTTGCTAAACTATTTCATGTCTAGCTAAACTCTCTAAGCTAGGCAATTGATTGAGAACTAGGGTTTGATTACTATTTTCTGGATTGATGACTTGATTCACGTTTGAATGCTTAAATCTAGTTTATGTTCTAGTTAGCTTCTTATGTTCTTGTGCTTTATTCTTAGTATTCTTGGCTTGATCACCCGTAGGGTACTAGTTGTTGAGATAGTTGCACGACAGTGAACTAATCGAGATGCGTTAAAGAACATAATGAGTAGTCTTGTAGCTCTTTGAGACCGAGAGGGGATTAACCAAGTGTGGGTTGTTTCGGTTGGGATTGGCTAGGACTTAGTGAAAAAGATGGACCGAAAAGACCCGTTGAGCGAGCCTAGCAAGCCAGCTAGAACGTAACAGTAGACGGAGGTGGACGGACAGGACTCAAGGTCAACTGAAACGCAGATTCATGTGAGATCGACAGAAGAGTGTGATGAGTGTAACCCGGTATAATTAGACATAACTAGAGTGTTTCAAACGTAATCCAGATTTTGCTAAGAACCTTAGGGACTATTTATTGCCTACTTCTTCTCCATAATCGTATTCCATACAATCATTCTTTTAAATTGAAAAATCATACAAAAACAATTAGCTTAGTTGTTATTTAATTTTAATTCGCTTGTTTGTGGGCGACGAACATTCAAAATCAAACCACTTATTACCGGTTACTTATTTATCTTGTAATTGATTCTTAATTATCTAATAATCGTCTATTTCCCTTGGGTTCGATACTCGGAGTCGTAAAATACTCCACTTACTACTTGACTGTGCGCTTGCGTTTAAACGCGTTAATAATTCGCGTCACCGCCAGACATTATTACTCATACTATATATCCTTGATAAAACAATCAATATCATATGATGAATGGAAATGCGATGAACATGCACATCAATATTATCGTTCCAAAGAATAACCAAACCGCACTCCGACCAATACAATCAACGCTAAGGCAGCCGGGAAACCCTAGCTTAACTCTGACATCTTCAATCTCTAGCTGTGTCAATCTAATCTCCATGAAGAAAACTATATCGGGGGACTTACCTCTTACGAGGCTTTGGAGAACATTACGGATATTCCCAAGCCCCCGTACGTTCTAGCTCAAAGCATTCATGATGCTTGGTGGGGCTGCTTATTTGCAGTTGTCGCCATTCACGTAATTGGGTTCTTCCCCACCCCCCATCCTTGTTTTTCGGTTTGATATACCAATTCAAAAGCCATGAGGTTTCGTACCGAGTGTTGTTGTACTTAGTCTTCTATCTTGTTGTTTCTCTTTTGGGTTCGGACTAATTTTAAGAACTTGTAGCTTTCTTTTCATTAGAGCATCTTTCATCTCTTGATTCTGGAAATCCGAGCTTCTCACTGAGTTAATAGCTTGGCCTGCAATGTTTTTATCTTTTTTAATGGGGTTTCAATTGGGTTCCCCAAAACAGCTAGGGGGTTGGCTCCCGGGGGTGGGTGCGTGGAATTTCCTGCCAAAGAGTTGTCATAGATTTCGGGGGGGGTTGGATCATTCGGTTTAGGTTATGAAGAAGGATGCTCCTGGACCTCCACGTCTGATTCAAAGGGAGCCTCGTTAGCCGGTTTTTCACGCAAGTTTTCATCAGGGTCGCTGGGTTTTGCAGTAGTCTCCTTTGATGCTTGCATTGTGCGCGAACGAGTTCGGTAAAGCAGCCATTAACCAAAACCCGGATTGTTGTTCATCCCCTCCTCCTCAGAGATGTTATTGCATTGTTCACTACAGCGATTTAGAAACCCCCACCATTGGCAAACATGAGGTGTTCTTTCATATTTTTAATCCAACCAAACTTTCTCCTTCAACACACCAATGTAACTGTTGGGTTTTGACGTAGGTAACGCAGCAGAATAACAAAAATTTAATCCTACTCAAAGCCGACCAAGGATCACAGAAAGAGATATCATAACATGATTAGGGTCATAGAAGATGTGTACCTTTTTGATTTGTGAGCTCACACGAAGAATGATGTCCTCGTCTCTATGGTTGATCCACGTCTAGAGGTGAGATCTAGATTCTTCCTTCAAACAAGTGCTAGCTTGAACCCGGAGGAAGAGGGAAGAAGATCAAAGCAACAAAAGGAACCAAGGAGGTTCGGCCCTCCTTGTGCCGTCGGGTAGAGGGGGCGGACGGGGCTAAGTCTCGGCTTAGCTCTTGTCTTGCTCTCTCTTTTGCTCTCTCTCACTCCCTATGTTATGTCTAATAACAATCTTATTGGGAAGGAAGCTAGAGCCTCTTATATATATACTCCAACAACTCCTTGTTGTTTCCATATTAGAGTTTTCTTGTTCTAGTAGGACTAGAACTATTCCCTTCCTTGCAAATTAGTCCTACTAAGTTTGCAAGGTGTTGCACAATGATCCTTCTATTAATTAATCTATATTAATTAATCCCAAATCTAGCTCTACTCTATTTGACGTGTGATCCCATAGGTTTCTATATAGTTGGTAGTAACTATTACTAACATGGAGCGGTGTCTAGCAACACATCCATGCCACCCAACCCATAGAAATAGTTAGTGATCCCGAAAAACCTTTGTGCCCAATATGTCATATTGCATTATCCCTTTGTCTCCATATCCGGATTGGACACGAGACATAAATAGTCACACTCGTATATCCAATCCATAGCTCCTCGATCCTTGGAATATGCTTATACTTGCAGATAACATTAATATCTCTATATTAATTTATCTGAGTCTGGCCAGACATTCAATAAGCCTCATCCCTCGAGTGGCCGTGGATATTTACCCCCATTATGTGGGAGGGACAAATCCTATCTACATCACTACGATCTCTAAGCTTGCTTCCTATCACGCCCGATAGCCACCTTTATGATTACCCAGTTACGGTGTAACGTTTGATATTATCAAAGCGCAATATTTCATAACTAGAGTATCTAGTGACTTCAAGTCCAAGGATTGCAATAATATTAGCACTACGAAAAGCGATTGTGACTTCACATAATCTAATGTATCCTCTTCGTCGTGGGTCAATCCAGTATGCCATTACTCCTAATGCATACCCATGTGTTTAGACTTGATATCTCCATATCAATCTATCCACATACTAGTCTATATTTGATTGTCCTTTTAATCAATATAATGGACTAGGGATATTTAAGATAAATAACACATTTTATCTAAGGACTTCATTATATTAAATATCGCCATAAATAATAAATGAATATTCTAGCCAAAACATTGTTCATACTAAATCTATGATTGCCTCTAGGGCATCTATTCCAACAGTCTCCCACTTGCACTAGAGCCAATCCGGCGCATCTCGTATGCCTATAGATCTGGCGTGCCCTTCATGCTTTCGCTGCGCAAGAGGTTTCGTGAGCGGATCTGACACGTTGTCATCCGTCGGAATCTTGCACATCTTCACATCTCCTCGATCGATCATATCACGAATAAGATGGAATCTCCTAAGTACATGCTTTGACTTTTGGTGCGATCTTGGTTCCTTCACCTGTGCGATTGCCCCAGAGTTGTCACTGTACAACTCTATGGGATCCACTATGCTAGGGACCACACCGAGCTCAGCGATAAACTTCTTTATCCGTACTGCCTCTTTTGCCGCTTCCGCAGCAGCAATGTACTCAGCCTCTGTTGTAGAATCAGCAACTGTTCCTTGCTTGGAACTTACAGCTCCTCCATTCAGGCAAAACACGTATCCAGACTGCGATCTGTAATCATCCTTGTCGGTTTGGAAGCTTGCGTCAGTGTAACCTTTTACACTAAGCTCTTCGATACCTCCAAATATCAAGAATACATCCTTAGTTCTTCTCAAGTACTTTAGGATGTTCTTGACCGCAATCTAGTGACTCTCACCTGGATTGGACTGGTATCTGCTCACCATACTCAACGCGTATGATACGTCTGGTCTGGTACATAGCATGGCGTACATGATGGATCCTATGGCCGAAGCATAGGGTATCCTGCTCATGCGGTCCTTCTCCATCTCATTGGAGGGACAGTCATTCTTGGAAAGAGTGACTCCATGTGACATGGGCAAGAATCCCTTCTTGGAATCTTGCATGTTGAACCTCTTCAACACCTTGTCAATATATGTACTCTGACTTAGGCCAAGCAACCTTTTAGATCTATCTCTATAGATCTTTATACCAAGTATATAGGCTGCATCTCCTAAGTCTTTCATCGCAAAGCACTTTCCTAGCCAATCTTTAACAGATTTCAGAGTAGGAATATCATTGCCAATGATTAGTATGTCATCCACATACAAGACCATAAATACTATAGAGCTCCCACTAACCTTCTTGTAAACACAAGGCTCATCTTCGTTCTTGATGAAGCCAAACTCTTTGACCGCGTCATCAAAACGTCGATTCGAGCTCCTAGAAGCCTGCTTTAATCCATAAATGGACCTTTGCAGCTTACAGACTTTGGCATTCTCTGGATCCTCAAAACCCTCTGGTTGTGTCATGTACACATCCTCAAGGAGGTTCCCATAAAGGAATGCTGTTTTGACATCCATTTGCCAATTTTCATAGTCGTAGTATGCTGCAATAGCAAGTAAGATTCGAATGGATTTAGTCATGGCGACCGGTGAAAAGGTCTCATCATAGTCAATACCATGAATTTGTCTATAACCTTTGGCCACCAATCGGCCCTTATAGGCAACTACTTTGCCATCCATGTCGGTCTTCTTCTTAAAGACCCACTTGCACCCTATGGGTCGAGCCCCTTCGGGTGGTTCCACCAAAGTCCATACTTTGTTGGTGTACATGGAATCCATTTCGGATCTCATGGCTTCTAGCCACTTCTTAGAGTCTGGGCCACTCATGGCTTCTCCATAGGTTGCAGGCTAATCTTCCATGAGTGGTACGTCATCGGGCTCAGTCACGAGAAGTCCATACCTCTCTGGCTCATGACGCACTCTTCCTGATCTACGGAGTTCCTGTGTTACCTGAACAGGTTCTTCCACAACTTCTTGTGGTTCCTGTTCATGTTCCATTATTGGTTCAGTGGTTTGTGGTTCATGAATTTCTTCAAGTTCTACAACCCTCCCACTTGCTTCTTTAGAGACTAATTCTCTTTCTAGAAACACGCCGGTCCGAGCAACGAACACTTTGTTCTCGGTAGTGTTATAGAAGTAATATCCTTTAGTCTCTTTAGGATATCCCACAAACTTACACTTATCCGCTTTAGGCCCGAGCTTGTCTGTTTGTAAACGCTTTACATAGACGTCGCAGCCCCAAATCTTCATAAACGACACTATGGGACGCTTCCCAGTCCATATCTCATATGGCGTCTTCATGACTGATTTGGATGGAACACGGTTAATGGTAAAAGCTGCCGTCATTAGAGCATGTCCCCAAAAGGATATCGGAAGATCTGTTTGAGACATCATAGATCGCACCATATCTAATAGAGTGCGATTCCTCCTCTCAGATACACCATTCCATTGTGGTGTTCTGGGTGGAGTGAGCTGGGATACTATCCCACACTCTCTAAGATACTCATCAAACTCTTGGCTTAAGTATTCTCCTCCACGATCCGATCGTAGATCTTTAATAGTCTTGCCAAGTTGCTTCTCTACTTCATTCTTGAATTCCTTGAACAATTCAAAGGATTCAGATTTGGCCTTCATAAGGTATACAAATCCATATCTACTGAAATCATCAGTAAATGTGATGAAGTAGGTATAACCACCTCTGGCAGACGTGGGGAATGGTCCGCATACATCAGTATGTATGAGTGCCAATAACTCACTAGTCCGCTCGCCTTTCTTATTGAAAGGGGACTTTGTCATTTTTCCTAATAAACAAGATTCACATGTCTCATATGATTCCAAATCAAATGAGTCTAGAAGTCCATCCTTATGGAGTCTAGATATGTGTTTCTCATTTATATGGCCTAAACGACAGTGCCATAGATATGTAGGATTTAAATCACTAGTTTTAATCCTTTTAGTATTTATGTTATAGATTGGATTATTTAGATCAAGGATATACAATCCATTAGACAAATGCGCACTACAATAGTGCATACTATCAAAATAAATGGAGCAACACTTGTCCCTTATTGAAATAGAAAAACCTTTCTCGTCCAAACAAGAAACGGAAATAATGTTTCTGCTCATAGCAGGCACATAAAAGCAATTGTCTAATTCTAAAATAAGTCCAGAAGGAAAAGATAGCTCATAAACGCCTACAGCCAATGCAGCAACCTTTGCTCCATTCCCAACGCGCAAGTCTATCTCCCCTTTTCGCAATCTTCTACTTCTTTTCAAATCCTGCACATTACGACAAATGTGAGAACCACATCCGGTATCCAATACCCAGGATGATGAAATAGAGAGATTGATGTCTATAACATAAATACCTGGTGGTGGTGGAATCACTATTCCAAGCTTCTTATCCTCCAGATATTTAGGGCAGTTCCTCCTCCAGTGACCCGGCTGGCTGCAGTAAAGACACTCACCTTTAGCCACGCCTCCACTAGGCTTTAGGGCTTCCTTGGATTTCGCAACTTTCTTGCGTTTTCCTTTTGAAGTTGATGCAACTGACTTGCCCTTCTTCTTGTGTACCATCATTATGGCTTTGCCCTTGCCTTTATTGATGCTCTGCTCAGCTGTCTTTAGCATGTTCAATAGGTCTGGCAAAGACTTGTTGATCTCATTCATATTGTAGTTCATAATGAAATGATTATAACTGTCAGGCAACGATTGCAAGACGAGATCAGTCGCCAAGTCCTGCCCGAGTGGGAACCCCAGTCTCTCAAGGTTCTCTATGTACCCGATCATTCGGAGTACATGAGGGCCTACTGGATTCCCCTCTGCAAGACTGCTTTTGAACAACGCTTTAGACACCTCATAGCGCTCGTGCCTTGCCTGTTCCTGAAACAATTGTTTCAAGTGTCTGATCATATCATAGGCTTCCATGTTCTCGTGTTGCTTCTGAAGCTCACCCGTCATGGTGCAAAGCATGAGGCAAGTCACGTCATTAGAATCATCAATATGTTTCTGACGTGCCCTTACTTCCGCTAGTAGAGACTCATTTTGTGGTGGGTCTGGAATCTGAGTGTCCAAGACGTACAGCTTCTTTTCTTGCTTGAGGACAATCCTCAAGTTTCTGTACCAGTCAAGGAAATTTGTTCCAGACAATTTATCCTTCTCAAGGACAGATCGTAGGGATGAACTCGATGCGTTGTTGTTTGCCATTTTGAATTCTACAAAACGAGAAATATGCAATTTAGTATTTTTGAACAATTTGACTATATTTAACAATGTCTAGATCATTAAATATAGCTCCCACTATTTTTTTTCGGATTAATAGCCCTCACTATTAAAGCGGAAAATATCTTTATACTTTCTAGTGGGTCCAAGATCCCTTTTTCACTTCTTCTTGAGCTTGCTTTGGCAAGTCACCCAAGAATTGATTATTTAGGTAGGAACCATTCCAATTGCATCCCATGCAACTCTTGGTCCAATTAGGTGAATAAATTCCTTTTATTCTTCATCCAATGGATAACTCCTAATTGTCATGCCTCTAAGCTCATCAATCCAATTGACTCTTGCCTAGTTGCGTCCAACCTCTTGTTTTCAACATACACGCATTACTAGCTTGCGTCGTCCGCAACACATCATGAAAAATTAAAATCGCCTTGCTTTGGCAAGCCCAAATTTTAATAGGCCATGATCATGAAGGGTGTTTTGTCAAGAGAAGGCAAAACGCAATATTTATTTGAGGGATTTCTCTTAAGTTGTTTGGTTGATCTTATCAACATGGTCTATTTATTTGGATTGGGACATCCACAATAAAAGATCAACCTTGTTTATTATTATCTTGTTATCGTTTTGCTAGTACCGTCATACACACAAAATAAATAACAAGGCATGAATAATAAACATCCACAAAACAAAAAAACGTGGCATGGATATGGCCCCTAGACTAATGATATTATCAAGCCAATGATAATATCTAATTACCCTAAAGTGCCGAGCTCATCTCCATGTGCTCCACCATAGCTACGCGCCTAGGGATGTCTTTTGGCTCCTTTGGTTCTCCGGTCTTCTTCTCCACGTTCTTGGCTATCATCTAAATATTTCTAATTCTATCCTAACATCTAGAATAAATAAATAACAAAAGCCTCACATGTTGAGGAGAAAAAGGACGACTCGCAGGCCGTAAAACATAATTAATTATTATATTAATTTGATCAGCTCGCAGGCCGTAAACCAAACCACAAAACAATAAACATCCACAATCCTAGGCCATATCCATCCACCATGCAATAGAGCACATAATACAGTTAAAAACCAATTTTAACGTGCTTGTTTAATTTTAATGAAATTGGGTAACTAGG
Source organism: Linanthus parryae (assembly GCA_023055425.1). Classification (NCBI taxonomy): domain Eukaryota; kingdom Viridiplantae; phylum Streptophyta; class Magnoliopsida; order Ericales; family Polemoniaceae; genus Linanthus; species Linanthus parryae. Next base: position 22,888,447 of record JALGPY010000011.1, on the reverse strand, counting down.
GTTTTACAACGGTCCAAAGGGCCCAAGCCAACAAGTGGCCCGAACCCTAGGACCGCCGCACGCCTAGAGGCCCGCGGCCTTGCTTGGCGCGCAAGGGAGGGGCGGGCGGCTAGGGTTTTGGCCCTAGTCTCCTTCCCTCTTCCTTGTTGCCCAAGCAAGGTTGTTTCCTTATGGATTTATTTCCATAATTGAAAACCCCTTTTCAATCATGTGCCCATGAACCCTAATTTTTTAAGAACCCAATTATTCACATCCTATGTGATTAAACTCACCAATTCTAACATCCAATGTTAAAATTGGGTCTTGTTTGATTGAATCAAATTCAATATTGCATCTACTATGCCAATTTTTCAATTTTCGCGTAATAAACAATAATACGGTGTATGAACTGAAATTGTAAACACATAAGATCATGTTATGTTCTACGACCTGTGGCTCTGATACCACTGTTGGGTTTTGACGTAGGTAACGCAGCAAAATAACAAAAATTTAATCCTACTCAAAGCCCACCAAGGATCACAGGAAGAGATATCATAACATGATTAGGGTCATAGAAGATGTGTACATTTTTGATTTGTGAGATCACACGAAGAATGATGTCCTCGTCTCTATGGTTGATCCACGTCTAGAGGTGAGATCTAGATTCTTCCTTCAAACAAGTGCTAGCTTGAACCCGGAGGAAGAGGGAAGAAGATCAAAGCAACAAAAGGAACCAAGGAGGTTCGGCCCTCCTTGTGCCGTCGGGTAGAGGGGGCGGACGGGGCTAGGTCTCGGCCTAGCTCTTGTCTTGCTCTCTCTTTTGCTCTCTCCCACTCCCTATGTTATGTCTAATAACAATCTTATTGGGAAGGAAGCTAGAGCCTCTTATATATATACTCCAACAACTCCTTGTTGTTTCCATATTAGAGTTTTCTTGTTCTAGTAGGACTAGAACTATTCCCTACCTTGCAAATTAGTCCTACTAAGTTTGCAAGGTGTTGCACAATGATCCTTCTATTAATTAATCTATATTAATTAATCCCAAATCTAGCTCTACTCTATTTGACGTGTGACCCCATAGGTTTCTATATAGTTGGTAGTAACTATTACTAACATGGAGCGGTGTCTAGCAACACATCCATGCCACCCAACCCATAGAAATAGTCAGTGTTCCCGACAAACCTTTGTGCCCAATATGTCATATTGCATTATCCCTTTGTCTCCATATCCGGATTGGACACGAGACATAAATAGTCACACTCGTATATCCAATCCATAGTTCCTCGATCCTGGGAATATGCTTATACTTGCAGATAACATTAATATCTCTATATTAATTTATCTGAGTCTGGCCAGACATTCAATAAGCCTCATCCCTCGAGTGGCCGTGGATATTTACCCCCATTATGTGGGAGGGACAAATCCTATCTACATCACTACGATCTCTAAGCTTGCTTCCTATCACGCCCGATAGCCACCTTTATGATTACCCAGTTACGGTGTAACGTTTGATAACATCAAAGCGCAATATTTCACAACTAGAGTATCTAGTGACTTCAAGTCCAAGAATTGCAATAATATTAGCACTACGAAAAGCGATTGTGACTTCACATAATCTAATGTATCTGCTTCGTCGTGGGGTCAATCCAGTATGCCATTACTCCTAATGCATACCCATGTGTTTAGACTTGATATCTCCATATCAATCTATCCACATACTAGTCTATATTTGATTGTCCTTTTAATCAATATAATGGACTAGGGATATTTAAGATAAATAACACATTTTATCTAAGGACTTCATTATATTAAATATCGCCATAAATAATAAATGAATATTCTAGCCAAAACATTGTTCATACTAAATCTATGATTGCCTCTAGGGCATCTATTCCAACATGTAACCACCTCTCCTCAAGGGTTTCTTTGCATCCATTCGGACCCTCAAGTGCATATAATCGTCGTTCTCGCCGGAAAGTACCCTTGTATATGTGTCTAGTACTTTCCCCAACTTTTCAACTGCTCTCCGCCGCATCCCATTTTAGAAAAAAACGGAGGAAGATGGTGTATCTGAACCCACATTTCAATGTTGTTGAACTCCTCCTCTGTTACTATGACTGTTGGGATTCAGGGTTTCAAAACGAGAAGATAGCCATCGAAGACCCATTGTCCTCTGGATAGAACCCTAATCATCGATTCATTGTTTGGGAACTTGAAAATGAATATTTGGATTGGTTTCATAGATACTCACGTTTTCTCCTTCCGTCCAAAGTTTCTTGAAGAGCAACTTCATGGCCCATGTATTGATTCGATCGGTCTTAAGGAACGACCCAACCAAATAGTGAGTAAAGTCCGTAGCAGCCTCCAAACAGTATACATCTTCGTATATCGTGACTTCTTCTTCCTCATCTGACTTCAGTGGCGCCCTATTGCCGGAGTACGGTGCCTGAGAATAGGATTCCTTACGGAGAGGAGATGTAGTGACCGGAAGGATTATCGCCTTTGGAGACTCCATCGCCTCACAGTAAAGATCGTTGTTTCGCACTCTTACTCCGAGAAGCTCGAAACTAGGTTTAAACTTTTGTCTCTTATTATGCATATTTTAAATTTAAAATGTAGGTGCATAAGCAATTTAAGACATCCAAAATAATAAAAATTGACCATGTTTGCGGAACAGGGGAAGTAAGCTTCTTTCCCTAATTTCCTTACTAGTCATATTTTCCCTGATAGATCCAACTCATCCGATTCCTGGGTAAATAAAGTTTTTTTAAGTAGTCGTGCATTTAATTTTAACGAGTGTTTTGAGCAGTGTGTACTCAGTACCTTGTTTGTAAGCTACTAAATTTCAGAATGAATCTTTGCATTTTCAACCTGAATCGAATAATAAAATCTAAATAAACGTGGTGCAAATTCTTTCTTTTTTAGGAATCCAAAAATAATATTCGTTGTTGTATCTTAAAGTTTATATTTTCCCATCAATTTGGCCACACAAGTGATGCAATACTTGGGATGGGTTGGAAATTTTCCTTGCAAGTTCGCGATTATTGGGGTCATCCATTCACTTGAGAGTTGCTTTCAGACCATTTCAATAGAATGGGTTTTTTTATTTAGTAATGTTATTTTCTTGTGTGTTATTTTATTGTTAATGCCATGTTTTCTTTCTTTCCCTTTTTCGTTTTACTAATAGTATGTCAAACTTGAAATTGTCAAACAAATCAATGCATTAGAAATTTACAAGGCGTGTGGCACCTAGTTTTGGAAAATTCATGGTGATGCATTGTGGGACCATCTTGAGTTGTAAATTTGTGACTAGTAATGAGGGTATATCAGTCATTATAAATTTGTTAATTTCAACTATAGAATAATTAAGAAAACTCACTGCATGCGCTGATAGAGTACCATCAACTGTTGACTGCTCCCCCTCCCCTAAATTCTCACAACCCAACTCAAAATGATTTTATAAAATTAAGGAAATTGTCATAAGTTCTGTAGCAATCGAAAGGCTCTCCCACCTCCTCCACCTACTTGTTGAACCCGCTAAACAACGTGGGTTCACCCACACTCACTCTTGTGGTCAGAGATGTATCTAGTGTAACAAGAGCATATGAAAATGTGTAATTTTACAAGGTGAAATTAACGTCCAAATTTTTACTTTTGAAACATACTACCTCTGTTTCTTCTCTTTCAGTTTACTTCACTTTTTGACACTATTCACTGGATCACTTTGACTCGATAATTTGGTTAGCAAAACGATACACAAATTAGTAATCTTTGCATGATTTTGTAGAGTAAACTTTATTCTACAATACTATGAAAAATTTGTCAAATAAATACACCGTTTTGCTATCCAAATTATCGAGTCAAAGTGACCCAATTACGGATAAATAAAGTCCACCTAAGTTGAAAGAGAAGAAACGGAGGTAGTACTACCCTTCATGAAATTAGGTCAATCAATTAGATGAGTAGCATATTTTATAGAACTTTACTTTCACTGAAAGCATGTTCACCAGTATTTTTGTCTAAACGCCACCTCATTTTAGCACAAAAATTATTTAAAGGTTGGAGTGGCTTTGCAGGAAATGATGGGGGAAAAACGAATGTTCAATTATGGAGGACCCAATAAATAATAAGTCAAGTACATTAATATAAAACTCTTCTAGTTGACGGGGGTGTATATAGACACTAATAACACAAACAGTGTCTTACTTCAACATCTACTACCCAGTGTTTCACCGGTGAACATGCTCTTTTTAGAGTTATGTTTCCAATGATGCAAATGCTCCCAACGGGCAACGGTTGTACCAAATATTAGGTGAGTAGCAAAATCTTTAAAACTCAAAGTGTGCAATCATGCAACTTAGAAAGACATTTTAGTCACATCATGCAACTACCTCAGATTTACCAGCCGAATGATTCAACAGCCGAGAAAAACTGCTCTCTCTTTAGAGTCTCTCCCACTGCTCTTTGAGCCGCCTCCTCCCAAACTCTTGAGCTTCTCAACACCACAAATCTCAACACCCTCACACTCTCCATTAACTGAGTTAAATTAGTGTTGTTTAATCTCCAACTTTCTTCATCTTTCTCTTGATCCCCAACCATAGCCCTACTACCTATCCTCCCTCTTCTGCATGAATTGTAATCTGAAGTGGATGATTTCACCATTGTTGCACTCTTCCTGTTTTCTTATACTTCTTTCATCATTTTTTTTTCTTTACATGCATTGGTCTAATATCTTTTGTGATCCTTTACTATTTTTTTTAGAGTTTTCGACAGAAAACCCCCTTGCAGTATCAGTTCGCTGACACTACGCTACCAACAGTTTCAATTTTGACACATAACCCCCTTGCAGTATGTATTTCACTGACATCGCGCACCAATCTTAATAACGCCGTTAGTGGACATGGATTTCCGTCAATGATGTGGCATTGCAGTATGGAAATTGACACATAACCCCCTTGCAGTATGTCTATCACACCAAAAATAAAATAAAAAAGTTTTGTTTCTTTTTTAAGTAAGTTTCTTTTTCAAATTTAGCTTTTCTAAATAATAAAATATATTATTTATATATTAAGAATGCAACGCATAATAGTTATTTATTTATTTTTATTTTAAGTGTAAAGTGTCTTTATAGCCTTTATTAAAAAGGCATTTCTTTCACTTTTTTTATCTTTTGTATTAAATAAATAGCATAGATATGTCCAAAGAATAAAATGAGAAAAGACCATATAGAAAAAAATATAGATTTTTATTCTATTAATATTTTCTAAGAAAAAAAAATCTCATTTGACATTCCTCGAGGTTTCTTAGTTACTAAAGAATTTTTTTCTGATTTAAGAAATAGAAATATTTCATAAAAATTGTCTTTTTTGGCCGTCATTAATTAGACATGACTATACATCAACACTCTAAAAGACAGTATTTTTAGTTTTGAATATTTTATTACGGCTCATTAAATATTTGTTCTTTTGCATTAAATAAATAGCAACGATCTATCTAAAAAAATGAGAAAATAACACACAGAGCAAGAAAATATATATCTTTTATGCTATTAATATTTTCTCAAAGGTGTATTTTTTAAAATGTATGTATTTTAACCATATAAAATAGACGTGTGTTTTATATTTATTTACTGAAATATAACAAATATTTACTACGTGAAAATGATATATTTTGTTTAAAAGATTACTTTTTATATAAAAAATATAATTCAAAAATAATTTTGTTTGAAAGAGAAACTATTTTTTTTTTAGATTTTTGGTGAGCGGTGTCAGTAAAACCCATAGTGCAAGGGGGTTATGTGTCAATTTTCATACTATAGCGCCACGTCATTGACGGAAATCCACATCCACTAACGGCGTTAACAAATTTGGTGCGCGATGTCAGCGAAATACATACTGCAAGGGGGTTATGTGTCAAAACTCAAACTGTTGGTAGCGCAGTGTCAGCGAACTGATACTGCTAGGGGGTTTTCTGTCGAAAGTTCTTTTTTTTTATGTGCTAATCATGTTTCTATATCTTTGCAGGATCTTGGCTTTTCAATCTCTTCATCCAACTCATAGTTAACCAGTTCTTCTCCCCATTCTCTCCTCTGATTTTGTGCTCTTTTCCATTCCTCCTTCTTTTCCCTCTTCAGCCATGTCTAAACCTTACCAGTTTGATGCTAACAGTCCTTCCTCAAACGATTTCATGGAGGAAAGGCTGGATGAAAGGGGTTTCGTGCTCTCCTTGAATCCCACAAGGGCCTTTACGTTTCGAGAGATTCTGAAAAACACTTTGGTAGCTAAGTTTTTGGGAAAAATCTCGTTGTCACATGCGGTCATGCAGAAAGCGATTAGTAAGGCTTGGAAAACGCTTGGTTCTGTTTGGATTGAAAAAAAGAATGACTACTATCTTTTTCATTTCCAAAATCCAAAAGACATAGATTTTTTTCTTACGGAATCACTCATCTCTATGTGTGGTTTGTCTTTGGTTTTCAAAGAAAGAAAGAACAATCAGGCCCTTTCATAAATAGATTTTTCAAATGCTGATATTTGGTTCCAAGTCCCCAATGTCTCTTTTGAAGGGTTTGATTTTGAAACAGCAGAAAAAATGGGGAATTTGGCATGGGAATTAATTCTTGTTGACTGGTCTTTTGAAAGGGTACGTAGCATGCAAGGGCTTAGAATCAAGTAAAGAATCTCTCTTGATCAAGCATTAACTCCGGGAGCATACATCAATGTTCCTGGAGAAGATGAAATGAAGTGGGTTTACTTCAGTTATGAGAGGGTTTTCAAAATCTATTATCGTGGTGGCTGTATTGGGCATGACAATAGACATTGTAATACTGACCTGATTGATGTCTTGGAGAAGCTGGAGGCTAGATATCTGCAATCTCACCACCTTTCTGTGTATCCCTTCCATGTTAACCCTCAGCGTAAAATGTTCACTCACCTTCTCAAATTCCACTCCAAACATGGACCATTTCGCACTATGAAGTTTGACACCAGTATTGCCCCTATCTACACCTTTCAAGAACTCTCTGTTATGCAAGATCCCAACCAAGGCCCCCATCTACCAACGAACCGTCTACCCTCAGAACACTCTGCATCTTCGAATGACTCAACCAATTTCTTCACCCCACCCTCTGGTCCTGGACCATTGATTGCAAACAAAACCTCGTTCTTGGAAGCCACTTCATCCTTTATAAAGGAAAATCTTCCCAATCTCCGGCAATTAATACAGCAATCTCAATCGTTTCTTATTCCTTTGCAAACTGTTTCAACTTCACTTTCGATACATCCACACGCCTCGGAAGTAGTTATGAATGCACCTCTCTCTGAGCAACCCCCAACCGTCTCCTTTGAATGTTGCTTCGGTTCCTGAGCAGTCCTTCAGTAGGCACATGCACCCATACTTTGAAAATGGGGACTCTTTACTCCATGAACTGAAAAGCCTCCCTCCAATCAACACTATGAAAAGCAACATCCAAAATCCGGATACTTTTTTACACCAATTACCCACTCATTCTCTCTCTTGTCCAAATCTCCCACACCTGCAATCTAATCCATCCCAAATGAGGCAACTCCCAACCACTCATAAGATGCTATCTCACACAGGGTTTTCAATCAAGGCACCAGAGTTCTCTCCTTCTCTTACTTCAGAAACGGACGTGGAAGTGGCTCAAAGAAACCAGGATTTGGTGGACATTGACAAGATCCTTAAGGAAACTGGTCCTTCGATCCCAAAAAAAACTAGAGAAAAAGAGGAGAGAACAAAAAGGACATGGGGGCAGAGAAAAAGAAGAGTACAAAGAAGGACATAGGCAAAGGCAAAAAGAAAGTCTCTGTTAAGGCAAGGCCCCTGCAGATTCCAGCAATTAAGAAAGCCGCCAAGAAGAGAGAAACTCCTGTGGTTCATTCAACCGATCACAAGGGGAAGGGTAAGAAGCAGAAAACAACAACCAGGATGGAGGCTCAAAAAGGTAAATCTGCGTTTTGTGATATTATCAACAAGTTTAATTTCAACCCCTTTTCGGATCATTTATTTAAATTCAAATTCAAAAAGCGTTTAAGATTGTTCAATGATTCTGCTACTGATGTTTTTCATTCAAACAAAAAACTTAAATAAGGGTTTTGGGTGGTTGTCCCAGAACAACCCCCAAGAGAGCCATGAATATCATTATATGGAATTGCATAGGTTTGGGTCAGAACTCTGCAATTCGTGAAGTCTTCTCTCTGACCCGCAAATTTAAACCTTCCCTCATTTTCTTGTCAGAAACTAAGAAAAAGAGTTCTTTCATCCAAAGAAAGTTTAGGAAATTAGGTTTTGATGAAAATTGCTTTGTTGACCCGGTTGGTTCTAGTGGTGGTCTTTGGTGTGCATGGCACTCCTCTCTCCTATCTGGCTCATTGAAATGGTCTTCTGAAAACTTAATTCTTCTTGAATTTAATAACTTAAACGCTAATCACCCTCCCTGGTTCATGGGTTTTGTGTATGGGCACCCTAATTTCGATCAGCGTGTTGGTGTTTGGAATCTATATGATTCCATTCTCCCTCGTAATAGTCCTCTGCTTCTCCTTGGTGACTTTAACCAAGTTCTGTTTCAGCATGATAAATCTGTCCCTTGCGCCTCAAACATTAGAGGAGCAGCCACACTTCTTAATTACTTAAATAACTGGGCTCTTTTTAAAGTTAAAAATGTTGGTCATTGGTTTACTTGGACCAACAATAGGATCAGTGGTTCACCCACGTTTGAAAGACTTGACAGATCTTGGTGTAATGCTAATTTTGTTAACTTGTTTCCTGATCTTGCTCTCCACAATCTTGGAATTGGAGCATCGGATCATTCTCCTTTAGTTTTGAAACTTACTTCTTTTAGTTACCGTTGTTTCCCTCCTAGGCGTTTTGAAATTTGGTGGCTTAATGTGCCAGAATCTAAGAACCTCCTAGAGTTTATTTGGCATCTACCCATTAAGGGATCTCCTTGTTATAGAGTGGCCAAATTGCTGGATATCACTCTGAAATCCTTTAGAACTTGGGCTGCTGCTAGGCCTTCTCTTTCAAACCAAATTAACAATGTCAAACAGCAAATTACTTTTTATCAAGGCCTTCTGTCAGATCCCTCGGCGGCATCCAACTTTATTTCACTCCATAAACAATTGCAAGACCTTCTATCCCAGGAGGAAATTTTCGGGGCTCAGAGGGCCAGATGCAAATGGTTAAAGGAGGGCAAAAACACTAAGTTCTTTCATGCTTATATTAAATTTAGGAAAAGTTTGAATGCCATTTGGAATATTCAACTTTCGGATGGTAGTCATGTGACTGACTCCAATGTAATTATGCGCAACTTTCTTACTCATTTTCAGAAAATTTACTCTGAGCCCGCGCCTAGCATCTCTGCTCTTTCAGAAGAAATAATAACCTTTTCTCTTTCTCTCTTTTGTTCAATATCACTAAATTTTTGTCCCCTGAGCAGCAGTTACTGCTTTCTAATCCCTTTTCAGCTCTTGAAGTTTCTAAAGCAGTTTTTGAGATGTCTCCCCTCAAAGCACCAGGACCTGATGGTTTTCAACCAGCTTTTTTTCAGAAAAATTGGCCATCAATTTCTACTTTTATTACTACTGCAGTTCTTTCTTTCCTAAACTCTGGATATCTCCTAAGGGAAATAAACAAAACCCACATTATTCTAACTCCTAAAATCAACAACTCACATGAAGTTGGTGACTTTAGGCCCATTAGTTTATGTAATGTCTTCTATAGAATTATTGCTAAAGTTTTATCTAATAGGCTTAAGCAAATTCTACATTCTCTTATCTCGGTGAATCAAAATGGTTTTATCCCTCATAGAATTATCCAAGATAATATTTTTAATTGCCAAGACCTAGTTCATACTATCCACAAAGCTAAAGCTAACAATCAACATAAATTGGGAGCCCTTAAGCTTGATATCTCTAAAGCTTTTGATCATATTAGATGAGATTTTCTGGAACAAGTCATGATTCAAATGCACTTTTCTTCTCACTTTGTAAAACTTATTATGCAATGTATCACTATTGTCTCTTATTCTATCATTTTAAATGGCTCCTAATATAAATACTTCAAGCCCAATAGGGGTATAAGACAAGGAGATCCTCTATCCCCTTTCCTTTTTGCACTTTGTGCTGAGGTCCTCTCTAGCTCACTAATGATGGCTGAATCTGATGGCTTAATCCAAGGAATCCCTTTTTCTAGGAATCGAACTATTACCCATCTTCAGTTTGGAGATGACACTTTGCTTTTCTTTCAAGTTCAACCTCATACAAGCACTAACATTAAAAACATCCTAGATGATTATGCTAGACAATCAAGACAATCAATTAATTTAGATAAGTCCTCTCTTGTTTCTAGTCCTCACTGTACCTCCCTGGATAAAGAGATCTTTATCAATAATCTAGACATTGTCCCTCATGAATGCATAGGAAAATATTTGGGCGTCTCTTTAGACAAGAAAGGCACAAACCATGACCTTGTTAGAAACACAGTTGCTAAGGTTGTCAATAAATGTGCAGGCTGGCAAGGCCTTTTACTTAACTCCTTGGGTAGAGTCACTTTAATTAAGTCTGTGCTCAACAGCTACCTTGTGTACCCCATGTCCATTTGCCAATTTCCCAAGAAAGACTGTGATGCCATTAAATCTGCTTTTTCTAGCTTCTTTTGGGCTGGTAACTGTAATAAGAGACGTATTCATTGGCTCTCTTGGGACTTTCTGTGCAACAGACCCAAAAATGGGGGATTGGGATTCAAGAATTTGAATTGTTTTAACAATTCCCTCCTTGCTAAAAGCAGTTGGAGAATTCTCCATGAACAAAACTCCTTTTTTTGTAATTATTTTACTTCAAAATATTGTAAAAGAAAAAACTTTCTTAGCCTCAAGCCTGCTAGGCTGCTACCACTTCCTCTTGTGCTTGGAAGAATATATGCAAAGGTAGGAGTACTCTCAATATTGGCATACAGTGGAATATTGGTACAGGTAATTCAATCTGGATTAGAACGGATGGGTGGATAAAAGATGTCCCTGGTGCATCCATAATGGAATGCTTGAGACAAACAGATCCATCTAGTAATCTTAAGAAGGTTGATCAGCTCATTAATCAACAGGATAAGACTTGGGATCTTATTGTCTTAAAAACATTCTTTCCCAGATGGTTAAGTGTAAGAATTGCCAGTACTCCCATTGGAGTCTTGGATGGCAAGGATACCCCTGTTTGGAAGGCCTCCTCCAATGGAAATTTCACAGTTCAATCAGCCTACTTTCTCCAGAATTATAACAATTCATCTCCTCTCTCTAATTCTGCTCATATCCAATTTACTCCAAACTCCTATATTTACAACTGGAAGAGATTATGGTCTTCGGGCCTTCCTTCGAATATTATTCATCTCTTCTGGAGAATTTGCACGAACTCTTTACCTTGTCTTCACAACACTCACTCTAGACTTAGGTCTATTAGTCCCTTCTGTCCAGATTGTCCTCTCCAAATTGAAAATATTAATAATATCTTCATCTCCTGTAATAAGGCTCAAGAGCTTTGGGATAGAGTGCCACTCCCCCCCCTCTCAAAAGCCTAGTCATAGTTGTCAAAATGTCCAAAAATGGATCATGTTTTGGATCAAAAAGAAACTGCACAAACTCAATAATTGGCATTGGATTCCAGCTACTTTCTGGATTCTTTGGATCACCAGAAACAAAAGTCTATTTGAAAAGCAAATAACTCCTACTACTCAAATGTACCACCATGATGAGGCTATTGCTAACAGTTTATTGATCTCTTAATAAACTTTGTGAGTTTTGTTTCATTCAGCTAGCGAAGATTGGGTTGAAGTTGAAGTAAAAAAAGGGAAGATCAGAATGGATGTCAGGACAGATGCAGTTTTATCCCCAGGCTCTGGTGGAGGTCTCTCATGCTCTCCCTCTGGCTGTCTTGCCCCCAGTTTCCTGCTCCTGTGCTTTCAAAGCCCCCATAGAAGCTGGAGTTGCAGTGAAAGCTCCCTTTCTGGGGAGGGAAGTACAGGCTTGTCTCCTTCTGTGGATGCTTCTCTTAATGTCCCTGTGGTGCCTTCTCTTGATGTTTCAAGTGCTAGTTGTCCAGTTTGTGCTGCTGAGGGTGAGCTTCCACCCATTCCAGATGATGATCTCATGTCAGCTGTTATTCCCTTCATTGATGCTTAGATGACTTTTGCTGTGGATATTTCTATTGCCTGGCCTTTGTTTGGTTATGGTTTGATCTTTGTCTATTTTAGATTGGCCTTTGGGTTTGTTTTTGTTGGTTCCACCCTAGCTTGTTTTGTGCCTCAAGGGTCTTGTTTGTTTGCTTTGGTCTGTTTTAGTTAGTCAAGTAGTCAGTTTGTTCGGGATGGTAGTTTCCGTCATGGCTTTGCTTTGTACTCTACTATATATCTGCTATGTATTTGCGGCCGCTTTATAAATGAAGTTCTTTCGTTCCCGCAAAAAAAAGAAAGACATTTTAGTTTCTTGAAAGTTGAACAGTTTTTTTAATTTGTAATATGAATCATCAAGCACCACCAACATTTCATACAATTAAATAAATTTCATACAGCCAAATACTGCATCTTCCATAGTCCAATAACTATCGGTTACAAAAATACCCGATCCAAGCTCCGCACTCGCCAAACCAACAGTTCGAATACACAAAAGCGCTGCCATGCTCTTTACTAACTTCAAATTACAGAAAAAAGAAAATCATACTTCTCTATATAGATAACAGTAAAACCATTTAGATTTTAGATCTTCAGCTGTGTCTGTAACTACAGTAGGCCTGTGCTTCCAAATGGATTATTTGCTTGTGGGTGAGCATGGTTGGCTGGAAATGCTCCAAACCCTCCTCCTGCATCGCCAAACGGATTTGCTGGATCCATCACCATATGTTGCTGCTGCTGCTGATAAGCAGGTTGGTATGGCCCAAATGGGTTAATTTGTTGCTGCTGTGGCTGCGGTAACCCTGCCATTTGCACTGCTGTAGGAGGTGCGACATTGTTTGAAAAGGAGAATGGGTCCGAGACTTCAAAGGGGTTTGGGGCTGGGGTCCCATAAGTGGGCTGCAGAGAGGCTCTATATGCACCTTCGTCATACAGACTGTTCAGAATGAGCGAGTCCATTCCACCGGCCTGGAAAAACAATTATTGTTAAAAAGAATACCAAAAAAACTTCCAAGTCATATTTCAGCACTAACCAAGAGTGATTGTGAGACAACAGTTGGGTTGAACCTCACAACTCTATAAGCACGTAGTATATGCGTTCTGGGCCATTTGGCCACAGCATAAGAGCATCTTCAATGGAGTTCCATTTCTGGAGGCAATGCCAAAATTTGCAATCCAGTGCTCCATTTGGTACCATATTTGGCCCCAACTATGGCACTAGGGTTGACATGTTGACCTTCTTTAAAAACTTACAAAGTTGCTGCATTTCTTTGTCGAGGAATTCAAGTTTTAAATGCTATACACCAATCATGGGTGTGCCACTTTTCCTTTATTTAATCAATTTGATTGAAGGACAGGTGCTTTTAAGTGTTGTTTTCCTTTCACAATTTTTAACTCCGACCAGCATTTAAGCTGACAAGGTTCGTTTATCGAATATGAAAAATAACCCAATAAATTAGGAAAATTAATGATTTTATTCTGTATGGTGCAAATTTCACAATCTGTTCATGATAAATTTCACCCAGGATCAAAATTGAACTGTGTGGCAGTTCAATTTTGTAGTGCGTGGTAAATAATAGCATTTTTCAATATTTCTTGGCAAATATAGCATTGGCATCCCCCTTGGAGAATGCTCTGATGTCATGCCAACAAATAACCAAACACGTGCAAATATAAATGAAGATATTAAAAACATATAATTGGAAAATGGATAGAACAAGACATGAGAGGTGGAACATGTACCAGCTGCCTGTCAGTATTAGAAGAGATGTTAGTGCTCGGTGTGCTGACCAAAGCGAGTTCCCATCCAGTTGCATCAAGATCTTTTGGTTGAGCAGACCCAGAATGAAGTGAGTCGAGACCTAAACAAACAAAATGATTAAAGATTAGGAACATACTGCAAACTTCAACACAACAAAACTAGCAATTAACTTTGTATATTTCAATTACCGGTAGGAACAATGGCTAAAGCCAAAGCATTTCTTTCCTCCATCGCAAAGGCGTCAGGTGCTCCATCAGATAAGCCCTGCAAAGAAGACAGAAGAAGTTGTTACCATAGAAAAGGGAAGGAAAAGAATGAAATGGATATTATGCGAGTCATAACACAGGAAATAGTGAAGAATTACCAGGAGATCGCCAGTATCTGAATTGGTGGTAGGAGGGTGAGGAGGGGGCTGAAACTCAAGATCTGAGACAGGCTCATCTTCTGAAGGATGTGGCTTCAATTCATCAACAGTTACGTCAGTATCTTCGGGAGGAGGTGATGTACCTTCCTCATGAGGGGTATAAGTCAACTGGAGCCTCTCTGGGTATTCCTGATTCAAGATGAAAACAACTTAAACCGACATGTAACTAAACTTACAACTGACTTGAAAAGACTTTACAAGTGAGAAATAGGAAACAAATAATCAACATCGGACTGAAAGAAATCTTGTCATTCCAAAATAAGTAAAGATACCGTATGCAACAAAAAAGAGGTATCGGGTAGTGTATATACGAACCAGTGTATCCCTGGGAGCAGAAACCATACGTGGTGCTTCTCTTATATACTCTTCCATGGTAGCTAAAAACGTTTGTGGAGGCTGGATAAGATCATAAAGGGTAAAGTACATGAAATTCCAACCATAGCATTCAGAAGAAAAAATAATCCAAATAACTGCCAGACAATCACACCTCTCTCAGAACAGGGAACTGAAAATTTCTGGCAAGATCTAAACCTTTACAAGCATCATAAAAGTTGGAAAGACTGTTAGCCTGCAACAACAACCATAAGAAAAAATGTAATGAGCTATAGATCTGAATGTTGAAAACTATCGCAGAGGTCTGCTTCAAAGAGATCACAATTAATGAACCACATGGATGATGACGTATAATTCACCTGTTGTCCAGCTCGTTTATATACATCTAGGGCTTTCATTGCTTCATGTTTTGGCATCTCAAAAAACTGAGACAAATTATAGTAATAAGAAGATTGTTAAACAAAAAAGATTGCCACATAAGCCTCAGAAGAAGATAAAGAGAGAAATCATTTTACCTTATCAATCAAATTAATAATGCCGTCATTGATAGCACAATAAATTTTAAAACTCTCTTTCAGTACCTGAAATCACATGCATGAGCATGGTAAAATATAATGACGCTGAGATTACACGTCAAGCCATACGAAGAAAAAATAACGAAAAATAATATTAGCCAAATTCGGGAAATGTTAACTTTGGTTCATCTTAGCTTGTAAAGAAAACTTTAAAATTTCACATCTTGTTCAACTGAGAGTGCCGTACTTCAGAGTAGAAAAGAACAAGGAGTGATATACATACCAGAGCAAGGGCATATTGTATAACAAAATGGCCGACTGCTGCCCCTTCAGGCTGTGAAGCAAAAAAAAATATATATCAATCCACATAAAGCACATAATGCCACCTCTGAACTCCCCAAAAGTAGTGCCAGTTTAGGAACTTCAAAATACGTGAATCACATGTTTCAGCATTAGTACCTGGCATCCAATGAGGCGATGTAGCAGCTGCTGTAAGGCAGGTAATTGCTCCAACAGTTCCTCACTGTCTAACTCCCTCGTCTTGCTGTAACCCTATGATCATCGAGAAGATAGAAATGTGAGAGAAGCAACTCCTTTATAGCTATCACACTGACAGAGGGGAACCCAAATATGCTACAGAAACTTCAGGTTTGTCCTTATAAAAGAAGTATAGCCAACACAAATTCTCTACTGGATTTATGTAGCCAAGAAAGGTCTTGGCATCAAGGACATGACTACATAAACGAGAAACTAAATAGTCTAGGATGTCAAGGTATATTTAAATTCCACTGAGTCAGATTGCTGAAATTGAGCCCACCTTATTTTTTCCAAGTCCATCTAATATTGATTTTTTGTAGTCTATGTAACAAATTAGGGGGAGTGGTTATTGAGATTCTGAAATGTCTTTTGGACCGTAAGATTGTTTTGATCTCAGCCATTAAATTCATTCTGTAATGGAAAGTTTCTGAAAAAATGTAGGAGGAAAAAATTTAAGGCAAAATTTGAAAAAATTAATCATTTGATATTGCATATGTTTCCGCGAAGTTGTGGACCACTTACGAATTGAATACAAAATATATGTGTGATTATTAGAAACTAAACCATCAAATGATATCACACGTGACTTTAAAATCAAAATATACTTTTATGTTACAAAATGCTATAGAAGTTAGAACATGTAAATTTCTGAATTATTTGTTTACTTGCATGTTTGCTACATTATAGAGATTACTGACTACTGCGAACACGGAATATTAAAATTTCCTTTCGTTAATGTTACACGTTAAATTTGTGTATTGCATTCAAATACTTATTACATCTGCAGTTCATTTTGAGTTTCTTAATTTGTTTGGGTAGTGCCTTCGGGCACGGGCAATTTCCTAGTTATGCTATAAATGAAAGGTAATACCTTCTCTTGTCCTTGACCAGATTTAGGGAGGCGCTCAGCTTCAATATCATATTTCAAAATCCTGAAGCATTCTAGTCGTTCCTCCAAGAATAAACCATATGTACGTACCCAGCCAGAGCAATCCCAAGCTACATGGTTAAAAAATCAACATTAAAATACTATCTCAGAAGAAAAGATAATGAACTGGTTTCTGAGAAATACAACAGGTAAATAGAGAAGTTGAAGAAATTTAACCTATGGGGCTTGAATCATCTTTAAAATTAGATAATTGGAGAATACGTCCTCTTTGTTGGAAATTTAAAAGCTCTTCTCTAAAAGTAGGATCCCCTTCACGCAAGGCTCTATGGATAACTATCAATGTCTTTAATGCCACCTGTTGATCAGAAAAGAAATCAATCATCTATAGAGACCAACCGAACCACATGCTTAGCTGTCAGATAAAAGCAGGTATCGTTATCACTCAAATCAAGATTGACTGGAAAACTGAGTAGCTCGAATCCTAGATATACATTTGAAAGTTCAATTTCAATGGCATATGATTTATTTAATAGAACGAAAATATAATTCTAGTAGTACTTCTGCATCATGGTGGAGTATGATGGATGAGATGATAAAACGTGACAAACGGATCAAGCAACTAAATATCCTTCTTGAGATACATAGTGTAGAAAGAATGCAGAGAACAGCAACATCAATAACCTATACACCGTATAAGCTTGGTGTTTTATTATTCCTATTAATAAAGTTCCCTGGCTGAGATTTGAGGAGAAGGGATAAATGGACTAGGACGAAGTAATCGAAAAGGGAGGTATCGAAAATTGGAATTGAAATAAATATTTGCAGCAATTCTCTCACTCATTCATCATCTTCCGCTCGCTTCCCTCCTCTGTAATACCATGATTGTCAATCTCCTTCCCTCATTATCTCCCTTCCAATCTCGTTCTCTCCCCTTCAGTGATATTCCCAATTGTTTCGTATTCATCCATTTACAATTTTATAGGTCTTCTGCTACAACTTTGGGTCTAAAACTTGTACGATTCTTTAATAGCTCTCTCAAATCGCATGTACTTCTCATTTTAGGGTTCAAATTTCTACTGGGTCGAGTAGCCAACATGCAATTTTGGTTTGTAGCTGTCGGATAAAAGCAGGTATCTTTATCACTCAAATCAAAATTAATTATAGTCCTAGATATACATTTGAAAGTTCAACTACAATGGCATATAATTATAGTAGTACATCTGCATCATGGCGGAGTCTGATGAGATGATAAAATGTGACAAACGGATCAAGCAACTAAATACCCTTCTTGAGATACATAGTGCAGAAAGAATGCAGAGAGCAGCAACATCATAATCTATACATTATAGAAGCTTGGTGTTTTATTATTTTTATTAGTAAGTCCACTTCATAAATGGCCCTTAGATCTGAGTGAGATAAATGGCTGAGATTTCAGGAGAAGGGATAAATGGACAAGGGGTGCGTGATCGGAAAGGGTGAAATCGGAAATTGGAATTGATACATTTGCAGCCATCCTTCTCTCACTCGTATGCATCATCTTCTGCTTGCTTTGGCTCCTCTGTAATACCATCAATGTCAATCTCCTTCCCTCATTGTCTCCCTTAACATCGCCTTCCGTCTCATTCTCTCCCCTTCAGTGATATCCCCAATTGTTTCGTTTTCATCCATTTACAATTTTATAGGTCTGCTACAACTTTGGGTTTACAATTTGTAGGCTTTTTGCTATTGCTCTCTCAAATCGCATGTATTTCAGGTTTTAGGGTTCAAATTTCTACTAAGCAAGTGGCCAACATGCAATTTGGCTTGTAGCTTCAAGTTGTAATTTTCGTTTTCAGGTTTTTATTGATGTAGAAGCCAGCATCTTTCGCTGCGCTCTCTCTCTCTCTCTCTCGTACCCTTTCCGGTTCAAAAATCTGATTGTCATGGAGTGCATTATCAAGGTTTATTTATGGTTTTTCATTGATGGTTGCGAATTTGAATGAAAGTGTATCATTTCAGTGACTTAACACAACCTGTTACAGAATTCAATTGGAAGAAGCTAAACCATCCTAGTGCTGAAATTAATTTATGGTAATAGGATGTAATCTTCTGTTTTCCTTACTTAACATAACCTGTTACAGCTTCGTCTGACCATCAATTTATTTCATGTATTTTGTTTTACATGTTTGGTTTGACAAAACTACTTAACATCTTCGTCTGGAATTAATTTGTTTGGTTTGACCATCAACTTATTTCAGAGTGAGGGTTTTGTGCAAGGATTTAAACATGCATTGTCTTCTAGGGTTGATTCACATTTGTTGATTTATAGGAAGTGAGAATCGGGACGTGGGTAGTGTGGATGATTAGAGATAATGAACAACAAAAGGGAGATTTGCATAATTTGAGGGCAAGTATGTCCATAAAAATCCTTTTAGTAAGATACCGACTAGAGGGCAAATGACATGAAGTTTGGGACCAGTAAGGGGTGTAAATGAAGATATTGAAACTAGAAAGGGGTATAAGTGAAGATATGTCATACCTGAAGGGGTGAAAGTGAAATTGACCATAAATATTTATGGCCAGGTATGGAGATTGTTAAGCAGGTACATTTGTGTTTATGTGATGATGTAAAGCAGGTGTTATGTTGCCCAACTTATTTTGTAACAATTTTTGTCAAGTTTGGATATTGTTAAGCAGGTTTACTTTCTATTTATGTGATGATGCAAAACAGGGTTTTTGCTGCCCAATTTATTACATATTTATTTTCGGTTAAACATTGAGTTTGTAGCAGGTGTATATTTTGTTATGGCCTCATGTAAAATAGGGAATATGTTGCGCAATTTATTACATAATCAAATCATAGTGGAACATTTATATAAATTTCGACAGCGTACTCTAATTGTTCTCTCTTCTTTATGAGATTTTTGTTAATCAGTAAAGTTTAGGATACGAAACATAATAAATCCTCACAATTTGTTTTTTAAAAGATTTCGTAGTGGTGAAAGGGCACAAAGTTATGTTCTAGCAATATAGATTTGAGATAGCAATTTTTTGAAAAATCTACTCAATTTTTCTACTTTTGTTGCACTCATCACTGACTCTTCTTGCACGCTCTCGTCTGGTAAGTGGCAACAATCTGAGCAGGACAGGTTATTTCCTAGTATCTTCTATAAAGAATAACACAGCCTATGTACCAACAAGATAATACGACAACGGAATGGTGTCAGCTCTTGGGACTTATAAACCCCATGACCACATCTAAGGTTCTATTTCAGAGTTACCATAATTCGCTCCTATAGCCGCGATCTCCGAACTGGATCGCGCGTTCCCAATCGCGGGTCGCCAGCGATCCGGAACGGAGATCCGAACGATCCGGAAATTACTAGATATCAAGAAGGTTGAACCTCGAATCAGGACTCAATCGCGGACTGATTACATCAATCTGGAAGCCTTTAATTCAGGACTCAATCACCGATTGGTTAACCTTAATCGCGTCGTCAAACTTGAAGGTCCCAATCGTCGGAAATATTAAGGAGAGAGAGAGAGAGAGAGGATAGAATCATAGAATAAATCATGGAGAGATTGACGGGATTTTCTTGGTCAACCACTTATCACTTCCTGTGTTTTAGTCACATAAAAACTACAAGTGGTGGACCCCCCATTTATACTGTGAGATTCTTCTTTTTTTTTTGAGAAAAAATTCTGTGACATTTCAGTTCATATTTTATCTCTTTTTCTTTTTTAAATTGATTTCAGTTCATATTTTATCTCCATTTATTATCAAATCTGTTTTACCAAGTATAAAGGATTAAGACAATACATTTAATTAATTACATAAATCATGAAGACTATCCTAGTACATTTCAAAAACAAAATAACCCTTCTGCAAAAAGAATAAATATAATAACGATATTTTCAAAAAATAAATAAAATAATGACTCTAATTTTCAAGGGCTGTTCAAAGAGAACAAAAATATACTTGGATTTTATGGTCAGTACATATAATTATATGACTTTAATTTCATTTATAAAATCGAACCAATATTAAATCATATTTGGCAATCTGGGCAAACGAATTTCCTTCCGCTTAAGCGCTCCGAAGAAGCCTACCCCTAGCGAACTGAATTCACTGGGGAGGTGCGAATCGCGATCCCGAACCGCGTTCCCGTTCCCGAGCGATCCACGATCCAGGTAACCTTGTTCTATTTACATTCACCTACACAGCGATATATTTAACCCCTAAGAAGCTTTTCTCTCTTCAAAAAAGGCTGAGTCAAAACAGCGTCCCCACACCTCAAGGGTGTGAGAAATCTATGAATGCACACACGCACATGTACCTCAACACAGACCACATACGGTCCTCACAGAAGTTCATTCTACCTTCACCTCTAAATCTTGCCTCTAATCAGAAGAGTGGAACCTTAGTGAAACTGTTCCCTTTGTGCACAGTCCTATACTATCCGAGTATTTCAAAGAATCCCAACCGAGACTTGTATCTTTCATACCATAATCTTCTATCAAACATCTTCAACGATATATATTGTCAATTGATAAACGGCATAATCGGGGTTCAAGGTAATTACTGAAACATAGGGAGCAGAACAAGGCCAACTGACTCTAACTCAGTTTACATTATATTCATTTTGAAACTCAGAACATACTCGAAAAAAACTAAAATACACTGCGAGTATAGCAACCTATATTTCGGAAGGACATCGAGTTACTACCATTTCGACGAACTGCAAGCCATTATACCACCCTCAATTCTTTGAACCCCAGCTAATGGCCTCCATCTAACCATTATCATAAGAGGATAGGGTAGAGTTAAAAAAGCAACTGCATCCCGAGAAACTGTAAGAGCGTTAAAACTTACCAAGATAGATCTAAAGATGCAGAACTAGACTGGAGAGAGAAGAACTCTTTCCAAATTCCCCTAATAAATCTCATCTTTTATCACATAAGCAAGAAATTCCAATTGACCAGACAACGATGGATATATATATGACTGGGTTTTAAGCTTTCTCAATTGGGACTGACTTGACTTGAATCCACCACCAACCACCTAATCCATGACAAGCACTGTAACTAACATTGGCAACCCTCAGGGAAGTCCCTTTCACCCAGGAAATTCCTGCTACAATTTTCCTATGTCAACGATAAAACTTTCACACTGTTCCGCACAGAATTCTTTATTAAAATACAAAGATCTAAAAAGGTTAAAAGTACTTAACTCCATCCCTTCAACTCCTACGAATAAAGTTACAAAAGATACATTACACTCTTCATAAAATTACCTATGGAAAACAACTAATGAAACACGTACAGAAGAACTCCGTGCGGGAAACTTAGGTTGAAAGAACAAAATCCAATATCAACTTGGAAGTAGTTCTCGTCTTATTCCAGTACCCGAAGCACAGAAAACACGTCCATGAAAAAAGTCAGCATGAATCTGAAACTTGACTCATACATACGTCATATAAACATGCATCTTATCCAAATACAATTCATCATTCTTACATAGAGAAGAACCAATATTAATACTTTATTGTACGTATGCACCAAAGAAATTGTAGCTCATAAATCATCATTCCAAATTTCCAATCAACAGATAACCTTCTTATCGCCATACATTCTCAACAAAAGTCATTAATATATACTGCATTAAATCTCCTACATAAAACTGGACTTCCCAACTCTGGTTTAGCGTATCCCCTAAATGCAGTGTTCTCCTGGTCCTCTGTGAGGATTGAGTTTGTGATTCACATCTCTACTACCCTAACTCAAATAGCATGTCGCTTTTGTAACTAATGAAACCGCAAAAGCGGATCTTCACGAATCCTCAATATATTTCATTAACAATCTCATATTCTTCATCAATGATGGGACCCTTTCATCAATAATCTCATATATGTCATCAACAATCTCATACTCTTCATCTGTGGAACGTTATAACAGGAACAATTTATCCTTTTTTGCTACTTCTCACAAAAGCCTAACCATTCAGTAATCAAGATGCAAATTCTCTAAACTTAATGACTAGTCAAATAAAAACCCTAAGATAAAGAAAACAGGAATTGATCGAGGGGATGGGACCCTGTCTATATAGAAATACCCTCAAGCTTATGAACCATTTATTCCCTCCTACTCTCTGAAGTAGTACATATGCATCTTTTATCTGTTATTTCAGGCCTGCATGTCTCCAGAAAAACCCACCAATCTAATTAGGTAAACAAGCATGTTTCTAACATTTGAAAAGCAATCGAAGTTGTTTCATTTTATATATCTTGTACGGCCTATACAATTGTATCCATCATGGGAAATTTCAGTGGGTTGGAAGAGGCACCATTTAATAAGCAGGTAGAGAAATTCACGGGGGATGTCTTGTGCTAGGAGAACAGACCAAGGTTACTGAAATCGCGGACGCTGTGGTCCGCGGAACGAGATCGGGAACGCGATTCGCGGTCTGCTAAGAATGCGGTTCGCCAGGGGTAGGCTTCTCCGGAGCGATTAGTTGGAACGATATATACTCATGTTAGCGTTGTCTAGTACTGTGGATTATTATCAGGTAAAATTTTGTACGGACTTCCATCATACATTAAGAGCAGGAGGGCTAAAGATGTGAATTAGTCGATGAAATTATGAGTCAGAGAGTAAGGATATAAAAATACTTGGGTGTATGTGTGAAACTTTTAGGGATCGCCAAAATCAGCGATCTGGATCGCGAACGGTCCTGAATTGGGATTGCGCGATCTGGATCGCAGATCGCACCCTGTCGAGCGATTTCTGGTAACTCTGGAACAGACACGAGTCAGTGTGATTTTTGGTGGGGAGATATTGCGGAAGAGTTCGGTACGTTCGGGGAATTGGGGTATAAGGATGAACAAGGGAAGAAGGAGGTCCGGGTAATCACGGAATGAGTTTATTCGAACATGTTCCTGCATTAGCGGTTGTGGAGAATTGGCTGAGGGAAAATTCTGCCCCTTCACTGTAAGACAGTTTTTGGGGGATTGATGGGGGTGGTTCTGCCGGATTCCAGAATTCTGGCACCGCGCTAAAGGAGACAGGTTTGGGGGATCAATCGAGGTGCAGCGTCTAAGTTCTAATAGGTAATATCGTCTTTTTGGATAGTAAATCAATATTCCAATCAGGATCATAATACAGTAAGACCTTTATAAATTGATAATGTTGGGACCAGGATATTATATTAATTTAGCGAGATTATTATTACATCGATAAATTAATAATTTATTAATTTAAAGAGGTTTTATGTATGACCTTTAAATTTCCAAGTCAAATGTACTAGTTACAATGTATATTATTAGTTAGATATGAATAAAAAAATTACAATAACAGTCCAAGGCACATTCTATGAATGTACATTCACAAATTAACTGAATTTGTCAAATTCATTGTTTATGAATAAGTAAAAAGTTAGTTCATGGTACCAAAACGGTACCAAAAAGTTGGTTCATGGTACAACTTTTTTGTTGCAATGTGAGAAGACAATCCCCCAACACTTAAGTGCAATGAGGAAATTTAAAGACAAGCTCAATATAGATTTGAAGTTCACAAAAACAAGTGAATATTCATTTTTACTAGACAATCTTAGCATTTGAAATCTTTTAGTAATTATTAGTTTATAGTTTCATTGGAACCAATATATACACTGGGATTTCAAATGTTATTCTTATTATTTTCCCGATTGGGGTCTAATTTTGTACCGGTCCCAAGTTGGGACTGGACAAATCATTAATTTTATCGAGTATTAATTTATAGAGGTTTTACTGTATCTTACAGTTCTACAATCCTACAGAACATAGCTGATTGGACCTTGTGGAAACATCAAAGATCATAGTACCCCATGTAAAATCTAGATTCACCTTGTGGAATTATAGGATTGAATGAAATTCAATGATTCTACCGACTGTTATGAAGACCTTTTCGATCATCTCAGAGCAGTGATTCAGCCAATGTTTCCCCCTTTACGTTCTATCAACCTGTACCCACAAGCTGTTTTTAGCCATGCTATCTCAACATTGAAGTTTTATGTTATCTCAAATCACTCTCTAAAACGGTTTTTGTATACCTGAATAAGGTCTATTTGAACAAAACCAGAACTCGCCAGGAGTCTCTACGACCATAACCACTGGCAAGTTTGTGATAAAGCTGTTTATTCTTATTCTTTCTTCATAAGCAAAAAATATTGTGAACTCATATGTTCATGCTCTGTCTCCCCTATCCTATTCTTTCCCTCTTTCTTCTTATGTTAATAGCAGAATGTTATTTTTTTTATGATTTATTCGCTTGCTTTTAAATTTTACTTTCAAAATTGTGATGAAGTCACATCTTGATTGAGTTGTTTATTCTTATTCTTTCTTCATAAACAAAATATTGAACTCGTATGTTCATACTCTGTCTTCCCTATCCTATTCTTTCCCTCTTTCTTCTGATGTTAATTGCAGAATGTTTTTTTAAGATTTATTCGCTCATTTTCATAGAAAAAATATTGAACTCTTATGTTCATACTCTGTCTCCCCTATCATATCCGTTCTCTCTTTCTTCTTATGTTAGTTGCAGAATGTTGTTCTTTTTTTGTTATTATTTATTCGCTCATTTTTACATTTTGATACCTAAACGCTTTTGTTAATTTCAAAATTGTGATGAAGTCACATCTTGACAGGATATGTCGTCTTGTTCTTGGTATTGAATTGCTGGGCTGCTACATTCAACTTAAACGGAGTGCTAGGTCTCCAGGACATTAATTCACATATTCATGTGGAAAATTAAACATTGCCATGGTTTTAGTAATGTAACCATGCGAATTAGGGCTTCCATTTATGTTTTGGGAGTGATAAAGTATAGCTACAAGTAATTTATTTTTATATTTCTATTTCTATGCCTCACTTCTCGATCCCTTTTTTAACAGAACAAACTGGCAACTGCCATCCATAAATGGATTGCGTCAGGATATCTATCATCTTCATAAACCTTTCAAAGAGGATTCGACTGTAATAAATAATGACTAATCAATCTACTATGGATGAGTTGTCTCATGGATTTGGGAAAAAGAACAGGTGAAAAGCTCGGGATTTGCATTCATTGTCACTGATGAGACTTTGTTTCCTTGTTAATCAAGAACGGGAGGAATCTACGTTGCCAGTTAAATAATTTTCAACTCATTTATGGCCATACGTTTCATCTTCACAAACTGGATGTTTATCTGAATTACACATGTCTCCTATTGTGAAAAGTCTATGGAGGTTCCAGCTTGTCTTGCAACAACTTTTTTTTTTTTTTTTGCCATACAGATATGCTTTACCAGCACAAGTTGCAGAATGAAGGAGGCATGTTGCAGAATGAAGGAGGCATCATTGGTGCTGAAATATTTTAGGAAGCATTACTGTACATTGGGGAAGTTGAGATATTGCCAGTAGCTATTTCAAATTCTAGGAAGCTTGACTATTTCCGTGATACGTGGTAGAAACTCCAACCCTATTTCAGAAATTTTAAATGTGAAAGGACAAGAAGAATATCAAGATTCTGAGAGAACTTAAATTTTACAAACTCTGTTGTACGCTTGTGTATTTCTACGAGCTGATCGCACCCCATGCAATAGCTAGATTGCCATTTTTTGCAAATATCTTGTTGGCACGCAGATGTGATCCAATCCAGCTTATCTTCAATCACATTTGAAAAGAATTCAAGACATGAATATACAATCATGGATACTGAGGATGCAGTAGGAAGGAACGAGATGGGGAGAAGCTATGTAGCACTAAAACTGGATGGGGACGCCGGAACAGCAACTTTCTGAAATTGGGGAGAGGAAACGTCGAGGAGGAGTTCGAAATTGGGGAGAGGAAACGTCGAAGGAGGAGGAGGAGAGAGAAGCAATAACAGCAATATACTAAATAAACATGAGGAGGTACTTGAGAAATCGGAGGTCGTCAAAGTCTTTGAAGTCGTCTCGAAGTCTTGAAACTCCCCAGACTGTTCTCTTTCCTTTTTAGTATACGCGGCTGTGGTTTAGACTGGGGTCAAGGATCTGATATGATTTGTGATACACGTCATATCTTATTTATAAGTAACACCCTTATCAAACTTCATAGAAAGACCCCCTAATTTTACTTTTTAACCCAGGAACATTCTTCAAACATTTCAAATTGGGGGGATGGGCCCTGGGAAGTTCCTCATAAGTTACGCACTCAGAATTTTAAAGGAACGCATTGCTGCGTTCCAGGGAGTTCCGGCGGAGTTCTGGAGTTCGAGACGTTCATGAAATGGGGAAGTCACCCTACATGGAGTCCCCGTGCATCACCGGCGAGAAGGGTTCACTAGTTTTTACGCAAAACCCTACAACAATCATAGACAGGAATGATTTACCAATTCATGACGAAGTTACTGGAAATGGGTAGTCAAAGAGCACAAATGCACAATATTCCATCACTTGTGGCACCTGTGCTGAAGTTGAATATGAATTTTCTCTACAGACTTACATGATGAGGACTTTCATTCAACAACTAAGGTGCTACAGTCCATTTTAACCTCCTCCAATGCACTTTAAAACATTTAAGATTAGAGCATCATGATTATAGAGGGGCTCCGACAGTCAAAACTGTGTTAAAAGTGACTTCCAGCAGATGAAGGCACAAAGAAACTTTCCTGGAAGATAACAGAAACTCTAAACAATCAGAACTCACGAAATCACTAGACGTAGCAAATCATGGCGTACGGAAGTCTGATTGTTCATTTCAAGTAAAGTCGGAAGTTTACCAAAGAGCGTTAACCGACAAATCGAGCCCGGGGGAACGTTCAAGTGGACCCTAAGGTAAGGAATGAAGTAGAGTTAGGTAGATGCATTTATGACTTCCATTTACTACTGCTGCATAAATCCTATCTACAGCAATTGCATACTTCTAAAGCCAACTTTGCTGTCGAACATCCATCGTCCGTGTCTTGTGGAGAAAGCACAGGTACGTGATCTAAGAGGACTTGGGTCATGAAAGACAAGAGAAGTAATATTGGATAGTAGTTACCAACCAAACAAACTATCGCGAAGCTGAATTCCCAAATTCATACGTGGTAATTTATGATGTTGATCGGAAACAAGAAATCGCAAAGTTATTAAAATTTCTTTACCAATTCAGCAAAGAAGCAATAAGCCCTATCAAACGAGATTCATTTCTTCTTTATGAATTTCGCACTCCATACCATTAAATGTTATGTATATCATTATAGGCTTCAATGCTTCACCTCCACGTCGCAATCAATAATACTAAACTCACTCACAGAAGAACGGTAAAATGAAGGAAATGCATTATTATCATTTCCGTAAAAATGGGTAACAGGAATTTCCAACTGAAATGCACACAGATCTACACAATAACAACTAGAGAAACGGGTTACCGTCCAATTATGGGTCTTGGCCAGCCGTCTAGCAAGAGCATGAATGCAATATGCGACATCGGCTCGAGGCCTCACAGAAGTTATGGCAGCCATAATCTCTGAAATAAACAATAAAATACCATCACACAATTCAATTTCAATTCAAAAAAAAAAAAGAAAAAAAAAAAAAAACCACAAATAGAAAAACAAAAAACTTGTAGATCTGCAAAACTAAATCAAAAGCACTCACTCCTGAGATGTCTCTCCTTGGGTGGACACTCTACATGGTTCGTAGCTTTAACGATCGCAACATCAACGTCCTAATTATAGATACAATAACAAAAATCAGCCAAAATGAACACAAACCCACCAAGTGATTACACCCAAAAATGGAAAGAGAGAGTACCTTGAAATCGCTATTGACATGAGCGAGGCCGACTTTGGTTTGATCTTTGAGAGCACCATACGCTTTCCGCCAAGTCTGCAGCGTCCCCATCTCCGTTGCCGCCGGGATCGGACCCTCTAAATCTCTCCGGCGACTTGCGAATCTCTCTGTCTCTCTCTCCTTTACGTGTTGTTCAGACCCTTCTTCACTGCTCTCTATTTCTCTCCGTTACTGTGTGTGTGTCTCTCTCTCTCTCTCTCTTTGCTTGCTTTTGGAAAAGGCCTCTCTCTGTTGGGGAGGCGTTTGCTGGCTCTTCGCGGCCCCTCATTTTTTTCATATGTCATCGTCATCATCATTATTAGATTTACCAGCAAGGGCCTCGATTTCTCCAATTATATCGTTTCTATACTCTCATATTATTCTATTATTTTAATTAATCAACTATATTTGTTTATTTATTTATTTTTGAAATATATTTATTTATTTATACTGACAGAAGTAATTAATTAATAATTATCACTCTGTCTCCTCTCTTTGTTGTCATCGTGATTTTTATTACTATTTACTGTGTCACTTTGACCCGATAATTTAGATAGCAAAATTATGCAATTTTTTGATTAATTTTTTCATGATGTTGTAGGATAAAAGATTTTCCATAATACGGTGAAAAAAATATCTAAAAATCGTATCGTTTTGCTATCCAAATCACCCGCCAAAGTGACCTAATACGAGTTATAAAGTCAAGATCAGAACAAATAGCAGAACCGAAGTGGTAATTGATATTCATATTAATAAAATATTGTTGACAGTTCTTCTAAATAAAATGTTGTTGACAGTGTCTTAGAGATAGAGAATGATCTGTAAATTGAACATGTGGTTTTGGAATTTACAGGGTGGAAGGTCAGAAGCACAAGAAGAAGAATCTTTCAATTTTATTTTTTTTGATAAATAAATATTCAAAGCGTTTGATAGAGCATGAGTCAATTAGAGTTGGCAACTTTTTCATATAACCTTTTTTGTGATACAAATGATAAAATTGTGCGGAGGATACAGCAATACCAAAAAAAAAAAAAAAAAAAAAAAAATTCTGATATTGTACAACGTACATAGATATGAAAGAAATTTGTTACATTCTCTTCACTGTGTTGCATAGTTAAGAAATAAAATAGAAAATATTTATATGTATTCCCGTAGCAAGAGCTCTACTTCACCGATTACATATGTCGTGTATGTGTATCCTCTTTTGTATGGCCAACTATATATGAAATTTCATTAATGTCATAAAGATTTACTAGTCCAAGATTCTTTTAAAAAAGAGAATACTATCAAGATTATAGTTTCTGTTAATGAAAGAAATAAATCATTATATTCTTAATTTTTTTCGCCGCCACAGTGTGCCGCTACCAAAAGTAGTGACTTTGCAATCACAAATGTTATAATATACATTATTCTAATTTGTTGGACTGTATACGAGCCACTAAGGACTTTAAATCTTTAATGGAAATCATCAAAGTGACAGTAAATCTGATCTGCTTACCCTCGAACTCGAAGTAGTAGTTGTACGGTTTGTCGAGGTTAGCATTACCTCCCTCTTACTTGAGTATTCTTCGTACTATTATTTGTTCACACTCCACTTTAGTATCTTCACGGTTACAGTTACATTTAATTCTACGGATTATTAGTTATTTGTTTTCTTAGTTGTAATATTGAGTTTTTCTTAAGTTACTTCTTTCAGTCGACTTCGTGATCATTTATAAAGTCTTCAGTAATACAATTACTACTTACTATTTGAGTACTGAGTTCAACAACGGATTGTCTTTTGCGCACTCTTTTTATGTGCGTGTGGAATGTATGGAAGAATAACTTGTCGTTTAGTCTAATTCGCCAACTTGTCTCAACCACTAAAGTTTGGCAGTTTCCTAAAGAAATTGTACGTTTTAGTGTGATCAAACTTACATTTACATTAGGTCTGCAAACTATTTTTTGAGAATAACATCATATAATTGGGTTCGAATTCGGAACCTAATGCAAGGGTTTCAAACGCTCTACCACTGAGCTAGCAACAATTTGCAGGTCTGTAAACTATTAGTTGAACGTTTTTATTAGCTGTAATATTGTGTCCCTCTTGGAATTTCACTTTCAATAGATAATAAGATCATTTGTAAGACTGTCACTATATTTATTCCTTTTCTTACTCCTTTAAAGAGTATATTTGAAATATGTATAAAAAATATGTTACTCATTTATAATAAATAACAGGAAAAGAATATTGCCGTCAAAAATATTTTGAATAAAACGTTGTTTAAAATAGGGTTGCCAAACACGTAGTAAGTGAAACAACGTATAATCGGATAGTCACCACCGACGTCTAGAGTCTTTTGCAAAAAATTTCCTTGTTCGTGGTAGCCAAAATTGCCGCTTCATCTCTCTGTAGAAGAAAAGGTAATCGATTAAACTGATTTGTCAAGTTGTCTCAATGAGTCAAGGTGATACTGCATGTACCGTTCTCATAATTATATAATCAACTTATAACAAATACAGACTCTACAATAAAACAATTGTGTATTGTATATGAACTGTTTATCATACTTTCCCACTACACTTGTATTCATTATGTGTTTTATCCATCAATCCAAAATGATATTGTACACTCGGCAATGTCCCATATATACCGCAAGGTGCTTGCGTACGAAAAATAACTTTGTTGGAAAAGGCGATACACTCGGTGATTTCTAAGTCTCAAGATGATTAGTCTCTAAGTACTAGCCGGAGGATATCCCCTAGTTCACTCCCATATGCCACACTGTCACTAACATGGAAAGAAAATTACAGTGCCACTTACGATTTCAGTGTGAGATAAGGCCACAAAATAGTGATATTTGCATTAGTTATTTGTTTACACAAGTGTCACTATCAGAGAAGAAAGCACATAGGTGAGTTAGGGCAAACCCATATGGTAGGCCAACCCACACTTCACCACATCAACAGCAGTACCACACACCAAATCAGGAGATGTTACAACTTCAACTAAAAACCCAGATCTAGTAGAACTCTTTCTAGTTCACATTTGCAAGTTGGTGCACTGGAACAGTAGGTAGAATATGTAACAATAACAGTTCACTAATATTCTTTTCTGTGAGGACTGTTTACAATTTATCTTAGATTCTTTTGACAAAGAAAACATATTGTTAACAATTAGGTTACCAAACCTAACAAGAAAAGAATATGTCATCCAAAACAAAACAATGAAGAGAATATTATAAAAAATGAAATAGTCAGATGGGGTGGCTATCTAGAATATTAGCAAAGTCTGACCAAAGAGTCAGGTCACATTAAGGACCATATCATACCTATCAAAGTCAAACATCATCAATTCACCGCCTATTAAGTTGCAGACTCAGATCACCACGCAACACACAAACTAGTTGAGACATTAGCTCCTTTAACTAACATCAAACATGTCAGGTCGTGAAAGACCTGAACCACCATGTATGATGTAAGCATTCCGAAGTGGTTTTTTCAGTCCATCTGATATCTTCCCTACAACCCCCTTGAGAAAAAGGACTAGAAAAGCTTCTAAAATACAGTAATGCTTAAAACATGGGTCAAATGCAACTAAATTTTTATCACATGAACTCTTGGTCACATTGTGGATATAAGGATGAATCTGCAGACAATAATATAATTAAGGTAGGTGGAAACAGGTTGACCGTTTGGCGGCCAAACAGCACCAAAATCGCATTTTATACAAAAATTGAATGACTTACAACAAAATTCCCATGTACAGTTATACGATGTATGTAGTATTGTAGTTTACAAAGAAAGTACAATAGGAAAGCTATATCTAGGTTATACACTTGGCTCGATTGGTTCAGCACGTAATTTTACTGGATGCAGCATATCAAGTCATTTTCACTTCAAAATTGATAATAAGAAGTGAGGTGAGATCACATGATCAGATCATCAATAAATGGGGCGCTAAACGGTAACTTGAGAGCACCAGAAGCTACAAGGAATGAGAAAACCCAGATCGGCAGAACCCAGACGAATAAAGACACCAAGATCTTCTTACCTGCATTCGAGATACATGAACAGTAAAAAAAATTAAATAAAAAAGAAAATAACAGTTTCACAGGAATCAGAATAACGTAAGTTGTGAGGTCCAGTTTGAAAGGCCGGATGCTAATGAGGCTAACTTGGATGGATTAACATGAACAATTATCCCCAAACTGAAATTTCTTGCTGGGGTCTTGAAATTTTGGAGGAAAAGGGAAAAGATAGACATGAAAGAACCTACTTCATGTAAGAAGATTGTTGGGTGTTTCCTGGTAAGTGTGTCTCGAGGGAAACATCGAAACCGTTTTGGTAACTTTTGATTTCAACTGCAAGATGTCTCAAATACATGTTTTCTCTCCTCTAATTAAAGAAAAAAGTTAATAACCTGTGTGATCGAGGAAATGACGTTAATTTTATTTCTAAACTTGCGAAAAAGTCTTGATACATATCTTTTCTTAAGAAAATGTAAGATTGGTAACTATAGAAATAGTACTACTTGACAGTTTTGTCTATTTAACATAATTTCTTAAACTTATGAAAAAGTCTGAGTACATTTCTTTCTTAACAGTATCCAGCTTCCCTTGGAAGAACTAGGACTGCAACTCGGGCGGGCTGGGCGGGTTGACACCCTTGTCCAAGCCCAAGCCCGAGTTCTGTCAGGGTTGCCCAAGCCCAGCCCAGCCCGGGTTACGAGCATCGCCAACCCGTCCAAGCCCGAATTCGAACAAACCAATTCGGGTTCGGGTTGAATTCGGGCTAGCCCATTAAACTAAATAAAATAGCATAATTTTCACATTCAACTCAATTAAAATTGTGCCCTTATAGTTAAGTTAATAACTTACATATAAAAATAGATACTAAATGTAGATACTTCATTTTTTTTTATTTAAGGCTCAACAAGAATGACTATATATTGTTAGAATGAATTTAAAAATTATCCTTTTATACAAGACAATAATAAATATTTTTTGAGAAAAATTTATTAGATAAGAACATAAACATCATTAAAAATATTACTAATATTTAATACTAAAATAATTTATTGTTGATAAAAATGCAATATAATTCTCACCAAATATATCATTTGTAGGTAATGAGTATACAAATCGGGCAATTCGGGCTAGCCCGTCTTTTAATATACATACCCAAGCCCGACCCTAATTGCAATTCGGGTTGAGAATTTTTGCCCGAGCCCGTCCAAATTACTCAAAACATGTGCCCAAGCCCGACTTTAGTCCGGGCTGGGTTCGGGTTGGTCGGGTTCAGCCCGTCCAAGTTGCACCCCTAGGAAGAACAACCCAAATGTGTTTTCATTGTCGAGTGAGCTTCGCCCCAGCATATCTGTTATCTTAATTCATTTTCTACCAACTGCATAGTTATTACTAAGTAAAGTTCTACACACTTTCAGATGAACTAAAAATATGCATTACTTTTCTTTCCTGCCTTTATTTCTCACAATACATGGAGTCCAACCAATTCTAAATGAAGCAAGTAGAACCCAAGCACTAAATTGAACCAAAACGTGATGAACTAAGGAAAAATATGATGTAAGGTGTACATTGTGTTTCCTCAGCTCGATACGGAAGGTTACATATTAAAACTGCCTTATTTGCTTTGTCCCAAGGATAATTGATAAACCACAAACTATAGCGCTATTTGATACTCCAATGCAATCAACTTAGCATCTTAATGTGCTCAGACCCTTGGCACAGGGGAAGAATACAAAAGCATGAGTCAGTACGTACAATTCGGGAAATGGCTACCCTTCATGATTGGATATAATGAATTATAAGAAATTGTTGGAGGTGACAGCCAAATCCTTAGATTCTCATTTCCACTAGAAGGATACTAATTAAGATCATCTGTCTCGTTTGCATCTTAATAAGGGTCAGCACTACAGTCTCATGCATCCTTTGAGTAAACAAAGCAATTCTATTACGCAGACCCTAAGAACCAGAAAATTGATTGTGTCCTGATTTCAGACTTTAAACTCATGAGACCATCTACATCCCGTTGGTAATTCTGGTTTATCGATTTAGTCGGATCTTTTACTGATTTGGATTCGTTTAATTTGCTTCTCAACTGAGATAATTGAAGATAACATTTAAACTTCAAAGCTATAACTTACTTGTTTCTTAGGTGGAGCCTTTTGTTGCTAAGAGATGTAAGGCTTTGAGATCTAACTACCTATAAGCGAGCATGCTGTGAATTGAACAAATCTTTCTAATGAAGACAAAAAAAACGTTTGCTTCTGATTTCAATAACCACATTTCCTTCCACAACAGACTGCTGTTTCTTCTGCCCAGCTCTAACATTCACCTGTTTGACCAATTATGCTTTCCTAATGCATTTATTCAAATCCATCGCCTCTTACTACTGAGCTTAACAATGCAAATGCACGTCTCACAACTAGACAGTCCAGAGAATTACACGAAACTCCAGCTTGCTAACGAAGCTGATGTAACCATATAGATCTAACTTTTAGTGCCCGTGTTACCTCTCACCAGTTATCTTCAATCTCTTTCTACTTCAATCATCACCTCGTTAGATTGAATTGGTAAGGAGCTTAGCAACAGAAGTGGAAATACAAAGGGATATCGAAGCTGTTAAACTATCATACATTTAATTGCATAGCAACCGGAACACAATAACCTCTCACCTTAAGACGAAAAAGACCAACATATCAAACCACTGATCTAAAGTGGCCAACACCACCACTAGAGTTAATTCAATGACCATTAGAATGTGAAGAAGCAAACTGCAGGTTTCTTGGTGGAACCTCAATCTTAGTCTAACATCCAAGAGATGTGAACATATCATGCTAGAGTTTGGTTTCATTTTAATAATTAGTCCGTTCTCTCTCTATCTTCCGAGTTTGACTTTTTCTTCCGTAATCGGGTCACTTTGACCCGGTTATTTGGATAGCAAGACGATGTAATTTTTTGATAATTTTTTCATAGTATTGTAGAGTAATGTTCACTCGACAACACCTTGCAAAGTTTACCAAATTCTTGCATCGCTTTACTAATCAAATCACCGAACTAAAGTGACCCAGTGAATAGTGACAAAGTGCAAACTTGGAAGATAGAGAGAGAACAGAGGAAGTACAATCTTTAGGTTTGTGATAGTCCAATCTACCTAATCCCCTCATGTAGGAGGAGAATAATTTAGGGTATAAACACTACATTTTCACTATTTAGTATTCCCTCCGTCCTAATTGTCCTGCTTTTTTCCCCAATAATTTTGAGGTGATTTGACAGCAAAACAATACAAGAACTTCGCAATGAGCACTAACTCTACAACATCATGAAAAGACTCACAAGCTCTTGAAGATGAATGAGACGATGGTGTTTGGTCATTACTTTTTATTTTTTAGAAATCACTTTTTTGAGATAATTGTTATGTTTTTTTTTCGATGTTATTTTGAGAGCCTAGATCTAATTTTTATAACCATTGTTGATTTTCTATGATTTATGTACAGTGATGGTGTTATTTAATGTAGTCCTTTAGTTTCCTTTCATACCAAGAGCATCTCCAATGAAGATCTCAATTTCAATGCTAACTTTAGCATGTGAATAGTGTGAATTTGGGGATATATAGCATTTCATTCTCCAATGTATACATGACATGAAATCCTATTTCAAATGCTATTTCAAACTAAAGCCAACATTTCATTTCTAAACTACCAATTCTATTCCCCAATCAACTACCATAATAACCAAATCTTTTTTACAATGTGATCAGATTGTAATACAAATATTGTCTTAAAATTTTGCATTAATTTTACAACTACTTATGTAACTATCGCCAGAATTTAAGCTTTTTTTTTCATTTGTTAACTAAAGTTTACGTCAATTTTTTTCTTTCATAAGGGAAAGAAGAGGGGCTTTCCCAGTATGGTGGGTACCTTGAATTGTATGCAATGGCAGTGGAAAGATTGCTCAAGTGCATGACATGGACAATTCACCGGGGATTAAAAAAAGCTGACTATTATCCTTGAGGGAATAGCGTCATGCGATTTGTGGATATGGCAAGCTTTTTTTGGTATGTCATCGCTTTTTACGGTAGATTAATGTAGTTGAAATGGTAAATATGTAATCAGTAATCAAGAAATCAAAGGATAGAATATTAGTTATATCTTTAGCACAATCCTATACGTGGTCTCAAATTGAGACAAAGTATAGCATAATGCTATAAAAATAGAATTAGCACAACTTTGAACACCCCATTGGAGGACATAAATCCTATAGTTATAGCATTAGAACAACTTTTAGCACCCCAATGGAGATGCTCTTAGTAAAACTAGCTCATAAAAGAAGTTAGATCAAAATTACAACAATGACATTTATGTAAATAATTGCACTACATAAACTAGTTAAAATACAATAATGGCATTTTGTGTAAATATTACTTAAAAATGTCAAGTGGTCAACCTTGGTTATATCTTTCTCATCGTGCTATACTTGGTCTCAAATTTGAGAGTTGAGACCTTTTATAGTATAATGCTAAAAAATACTACTCTGTTTCTTCTCTAAGCCACCACTTTGACTTTTTGACCGGGTAATTTGGATAGCAAAATGATGCAATTTTTTGATATCTTTTTCACTGTGTTATAGAACAACTTTTACTCTACAACGCCATGAAAAGATTATCAAAAGATTTCCACGGTTTGCTATTCAAATCACCGGGTCAAAGGGACCTAGTGAATAGTGGTAAAAGTTAAAGCGGTGGCTTAGAGAACAAAACGGAGGTATTAGCATTTTGTAGCATCGCTTTTAACATCCCATTGGAGCACACAAATGCTATAACTTTAGCATTAGCACCTCTTTGAACACCCCATTGGAGAGACACCATGAACAACATATAATATCCCTGAGCAACCCAAAAAAAGCATATCCATGTCATACCAAAAGCCCAAAGAGTATATCTTTCCACAATCCTGTTCCAGGAACAGAAGTGGAGGTGTTCTTCTATCACCTAACGTTCGGTTTCTCTGTGGTAACACGGACCGTGTGGATAACCAGACAACCTCTCTCCCTATCCATAGCTTATCTGCTCTATCTCTTCCATCACCTAACATTAGGTTTCTCTGTTGAGAATGTACTCCAGTTGGCTTGTTGTTGGCCAGTTTCAGATACTGAATTCTAGGAGGAAACTATTTAGCTCCATCTCTCCAAAATTTATCATTCTTCTCCTAATCGCTAACCCAAACAATTCATTCAAAATTTACTCTTACTAATTATTTTTGTTACTCCAACAAACCCATCAATCAAACTGAAAACTTGCACATATATACACATAAAGAAATGTTAACAGAAAAAAAGAAAAAAAGAAAGAAGAAATTCCAACAATGAGATTTATGTAAAATCTGCACTACATAAAGTAACGGAAAATATAATAATAGCATTTTGTGTAAATAATACTTAAAAAGACAAGTCATCAACCTTGGTTTTATCTTTCACATTGTGCTTTACGGAGTATCTTTCACACTATGCTACACAGACTGTGTGGACAAGGGCGGAGACACCCTAGGACAAGGGGTGGATCAAAAAACTACACATATACCCCTAATTTGCATATTTTAATAGTGGAATTCTTTTATTAACTACACGAATGCCCCAGCTGATTTCGAACCCTCGTACTAGTGCCCATTTTATTGACTTTACATAAAATTTTGCCCAGCTGTTCCTAATTCCTAGCTCCGACACAGCCTGTGAATCACCAGACTACCTCTCTTCCTATCCATAAGTCCATAACCCATCCTATCATCTAACATTTGGTTTCTCTGTCGAGAATGTACTCCAGCTGGCTTGTTGGTGGACCGAATTCAAGGAGGAAACTATTTTAGCTCCATTTCTCCTCAATTCCTCATTTTTCTCCTAATCTCTATCCCAAACAATTCATTTTCTTTCCTTTGTTACTCCGAAGTCCAAAACCCATCACTCCAAACTGAAAACCGGACGATATATACACATAAAGAAATGTTAACACAAAAAGAGAAAGAAGATACCAACAGAGTTGGAAGTCCTCTCAGTTTTTTCAAGCATCCACTCTCCAGTCTCCCGGAGCTTCTTCTCCACAGACCCTTCCGTCCTCCCTATAGAATTCGACAAGATTGAATCGAACAGCGTCTTCTTATTTTCACCATTCCTATCAAAATATCAAAGCAAACCCATTTCACCATCACATCCAACCATCAATACCCATCAACAGAATTCAACAATAATAACGAGTGAAATCAAACATAAAACGAACTGGGGTTTTACCTGTTGCTGGTGTCTCTGTCCTTGAACATGCCGGCACCGATTGCCCTCTCGATTTCGGCAACAGAAGGCTTTGGCTTTCGTTGCATCGGCTTAGAGACTCTTGTTGAGTTGTTGGGGAGGATGTTTATCTTGCTGTTCCTTGGTGGGTTTGGGCTAGTTTCAGGAGGGGTGGAGTTGTTTGGGAGAGAAGAAGCGAAGATGCGGGGATATGTGTAGGAGAAAGAGCTTAAACAATCCATGGAAGGTGCGGGATTTGGTTCTACACTATCCAGTGACTCCTCATTCCACAATTTTATTTTATTTTCCCCGTCAGTTTCACTTTTATCTGACGGTTAGTTACTTGCAGTGTTAGTAAAATTGTGTGCAAAGCTAATAAAAGTGAAATTTTATGAGTATTTCCTGACAAAATCAATATTGCTTGTAGTTAAGTGTTAACGAGACGATACTTTAAAAAGGTTTTTTGTCAACAGTTTTTGTAAATAATGATAATGCAGATTTGAGTAACGTTAATAGTGCTTATCCTGAAGACAAAGAAACTCAGGACACTTTACGAATTCAGACGGATTAGCTTGTGCTCGGTAGTGTACAAAATAGTAGCCAGAGCAATGGTAACTAGACTACAAAAGGTTTTATCAAAAAAAAATATTTTGCAAAATTAATACGCCCTCCGTCCCACCAGATAGGTGAAAAAAAAGAGGAGTTGCTTTATTAAAAAAAGCTTCAGAAAGTCACAAATATCCCTCACTTACTGTGGGAAACTGGTTAGTGAAAGGGGAGTCGCCAATTTTTAACAACGTAAGATGGTATTTTTCAAGTAAAAAATTGTTATTTTGGGAAAGTTGAAATGATCCACCATTTGAAAATTAGAAAAAAATAAAAAAGATGGCTACCAAGCGCTCAATGTAGATATGAAAAGCATACGACAAATTTGAGTGGAATCTTTCAAGGGAGACACTCTTCCAGCTAGGTTTCGGAGCTAAGTTTATCTCTCTGTTGAGAAGATGCATCTCTACAGAAAGAGTTCTCTCCGAGTCAAAATCTGGTATGTTCCGGTTAGATCAAGCCATTTCGTCCAGAACAATGGATGCTGGAACATTATATTTCAATATTTTTCATTCTTTAATATTTTTTGAGTTTGGTAGAACGATTTTTGTTGGATACTAATTTTTAGATTATGGTGATTTTTTTTGCTTGGTTTTTTCTAGAGATTATGTTAAACTAGTGTGTTCGGTGATGTCTAGATTAAAAAATGAAAAAAAATGTGTTAGTAGTTGTTTTAAGCTAGATACAGAAGATTAAATTATTAATGTGCACTCCATTTGTATTTCTTTGACAGATACACGAAAACAAATTTAAGGCAAAAGTTAAAGGTTTCAAAAAAGTCAAGAATTCGTGATTGCTAGTTTATTATCGTACTCACAATTGTTAGCATCTATTCGTTGTCCGTGAGTGTGGGTATCTTGTGTTGTAATTTAGCTTTTTGTTCTCTCATCAATAATAGTGGGTTAGTTTTAGTCGTAGATGTAGCTATTCTCAAAATTAGTGAATCACATAAATGATTTGCGTTTTTTTGTGTGTGTTTTCGTTTGATCCTCGCGATACATTTCTCATAACAGCCCCTCCGTGGAATTAAGGTGATCTAGCCTATGACTTGAAACTAATGTATATCCACTTAGGCTCCGTTTGGTTGGTGGTAAAATATTTTGTTGTAATGGTTTTTCTTATGTTGGTGTTTGGTTCACAATTTGTTCCGTGAAATAATTTTGTGAAGTAAAATTAATTTTTCTTAAATGACGTAAAATAGTTTAGGAGTTTCAAATTCGTAAGTAATTTCTCGGATTATGTGCAAGCATTATTAACCCCCCTCCTGCTTCCTTTACAACCATCTCGACTACAACCTCCTCCACCATAACCACCACCTGCTTCCGCCAGCCAGTCCCGACCACCACTTCCACCATCACCACCAGCAAAGTCCCTACCATAACCTCCACTAGCACCTGCAACTCCGCCACCAGCTCAAACACCACCACCTGCTGGACCGCAGCCACCAACAACTGCCGCTGCCACCTCCACCTGCTGTACCTCCGCCACCAGCCAGCTCAACCACCACCAGCTGCTGCACCGACACTGCCAGCTGATGCGAATTTAATAAAAATGTTGACTGGAGCCATAACCTCTTTGCGAATAACTAAATGCTCATCAATGAGACTGAATTTTAATTGTTAAAAGTTTGTAATTTTCTGTGCTAATGTAATATACCGGTAAAATATGTTTCCTATGTTTAACCAAACACATGAAAATGATTGAGTAAAAACATTTTCAAAAAAACTAATTTATGCAGTAAATTATTTTACTTCGTAAAACGTTTTACCGCCAACCAAATGGAACCGTAGCCAACAAATTATTTGGTCATACTTGTACAATAATACGCCAGCCAGTGAAACCACACATGAAAATAATTGCAAATGATTGCAATGACACTTTTTCACAAAAATATTTTACACAGATTATGTTACATTGTATGATATTTTTGCTGTCAACTGAACGGAGACGAAATTAAATTGGACTGGATTCCTTGAGCTATGTATTATCCACATATAACAAAACACGGCTCTAAATTTGGCTCGAGAATAGAAAACATCACTGACAGCCAACTCGAACAATGTTAACAAGATACGCTTGCGCTTGCTCTACAGCTTCTTCAGCTCAATCACACAAACGTATCAAGAAACTATACATGTACATCATTATGTAGGCAAAGTCCTCAATACATGAAGCGCTCGCATCCACTGTGGTCTTTGAGATAAAACGATTCTTCTCAATGCTGGAATCGCTCCAGCTGCCAAAATCGCTGAATGGTTCTCAACGTCCATACTCAGATTATACAATATTGCTAGTCCTGCTTCAACAGCATCATCGGTCCCTTCTTCTATCACCTTCACTAATGGGAAAATACCCCCTTCAGCTGCAACTGCGCGAGTGGAATCAACCACCCCTTGGGATATTATCCTATTTAGTTCGATAACAGCAGCTTCTTGCACTTCTGGTGACACGGACTTGATCTGTTGAATCAATCTTGGGATGGTTCCATAAAGAGCTACATCAATGGTGACTGGATTCTCAAAGTCTGAATTTGGACCGGAGATGGAGCTGAGTTTGACCAAACAGGCGGAAACCCAGTCTTTGTAGTGAAGAGGGATCCGTGACTTGAGGATTCCGGTTAGCAGTTTTATGAAATGGGTTGTGTTCATGGAAGCTCGGAACTGCTCAGAATCCAGGAGTCTTGTTAGTAGACGCGATGCTGCAGATACTGCATTACCAGCTTCTTCAAGTTGTAGGGTCCGCTGTTCAGGCTGTTCATCGTAGTCCACATCTTGTTCCTCCTCTGTTTTATATCATAGCAATAGATAGTAATAAAAGTTAGTAGACAGGATTCAGCCAGCATTCCAAATGACAAATGAAAGTATTCTGTACTGTTCAGTCATGAGAGATAATGAAAAGAAAACTCAATTCGATTATTTCCCTATTATTGAGGACTTGAAGTATAATATCCCGTCCCACATCGAGATATTGTTGATTAGATGTGTGGTATATAGTAAATCTTGTGGATAACTACTAGCACCTTCGAGCCTTAAGGATTTTTATCCGGTGGTACGGATAAAGAGGTGTACATAAAGTCCTCAACACATAAATCCTTTCTTGGTATGATCCTTAAATTAGGGCTTCTAAAACATGTTCCCCAACTCACTGCTTGCAGAATTCTCACATTTGCAGATTTTCAGCTCATACCAAACAGCTTTCAAATTTTCAACTACTTCAAATTTTCAGCTCAGATTACTTTCAGCCGATTATTTAGATTTTCAGCTGGTACTAAACAAGCCCTTATTTGCTAAAACCATTCACTTCAACCTCAAACCAGCATTTTATTCGCTTTTCCCTCCAAAAAGTGAGTATTTCTTAAACATATCCTAAACAGTATTCTGAGGACAGGGTTAAATGGAAATAATAATTTGTGCTGCGAAGTTCATTTTAACGTCGTATAGAAAATTAGCACTGGAAAGATATATGAACTGTCACTCATACCATGCAGTACTTGTTGGAAGAGCGTATGCAAACCAGATTCAATGTCTGCTGATATGAGTTTCTCAATAGACGGCTCAGTAACTGCCACATACTCAAGGATGGAAGCAGCTTGCCTTTGCAAATTCGGAGGCGATTTCTTCATGATGTCAACCAGGAGAGCAAGTGCAGAAGAATTCAACAGATCTCCTGCTTTTGCATGTTGGTCAGATCTGAGAAGGAAGTATCAAAATTCAAAAGTAAGTTGCTGATAATGATTATTGCTGAAAAAAACATCAAAGATGCAGACATCGATAGATTAACAACTACTGGACCGCCACTCCTTGTTTTACATCTGAAATTGGTTCTTTCACAAATGCCAGCAATCTTATATCTATCCTCGGACATGAAGGAGTGAATTTTACACTGAAAGACGTCTTTTTTGGAAAATGCCACAAATAAAAAGCATATTTGCAATGCTGCATATTTACAAAAGCAGACCTTGTCACTTTAGTAACATGTAACTGCTAGCACTTGGAGCATCAAACAAAGTGCACGTCTATGTTACAACACATACAATGTAATCGATATATCAGGTTTCTCGCAAAGTAGCAAGAAAAAGAATTAGAGAGAGGGGATGAGCGATGAAGGGTTCAAGAAAGAGGCTCCAATTCTTGGAACTTGAGATTCTTGGGAAAAGATAAGAGGCTGAACTGCTAGCTTTCTGAGCATTTATCATAGTACGGGATTGATCTTGGATTGTAAGAATAGGCTCTGGTATGGTCTGCAGATCTTGTTCCCAGTACAAATTGGCAGAAGCCAGAAGGAAAGGGTGTACAGGATGCTAATCTCCAGCTGGAGTTGCTTTAGAGCAGGCTGTGAAGATGTTATACCCTTGCACTAATGACAATGAAATTGTACCGGATTCGTGATTCGATGTGCTTGCGAGGACAATGATTTGATATGA
This sequence comes from Linanthus parryae, assembly GCA_023055425.1. NCBI lineage: Eukaryota > Viridiplantae > Streptophyta > Magnoliopsida > Ericales > Polemoniaceae > Linanthus > Linanthus parryae. The sequence goes on along the minus strand of JALGPY010000011.1, from coordinate 22,844,740 downwards.
TATATGGAGGGTGGAAAAAAAACAAGGAAAACCTGGGTGGAGTACAATGAAATATGGCTTGATGAAATTAGTAGTTATATGCTCATTAAACCTCTTCTTCCTCCACTGTACTTCAAATTTTAAACCAACCAACAAACATCTTTCATCTATTTTCTTATCTTGAGATCTGATTTCTCTGGTTATCAATTCTATTTTTTGATACAAACACCCATTGGGTTCATACTGGTTTGCTTTGCCTCTGTTGAGACTCATCTCAAATTGGGAAAATCCAAGCTTAGTGAACCATTTATAAGATCTTGGGCTGCCCACACTCAGTGGCAATAAGTTTTGAATCGGAATCCTGTGGACTCCTAACAAGGAATCCATCACGTGCTTGTTCTCACCATCAACCTCTATTAACTCGACGTGTTGGCTTACCAAGCGAGGGAGAAGTTGAGACTTAAACCCGCATAGGCAACGTACAACATATTCATACACGTATATACAACACCTGTTATGGGGGTCCCCAAGGGGCATGCATGTCTCTATCCAAGAGATATTACACAATCAAAATCATGATTTTCTCTTATTGTTTACCAATCAAAAACTCGTATGAATCTTATGCATGTCTATATTTTATGAGATTGAGATTTCTCCTCTATTCATTTATGAGGTGTTGAAATTGCGCAAGACAAATCTCATTGCAGAGTATTGTAAGTTACGCACATATCAATTATGTGCTATATCGTTTTGGTGCTTTCAGTTGAATTACTTCTGCAATTTGAATAGCTAAAAAAAGTAGTGGAAACATATTGGATATTTCCTCAAAAAAATATCATGAGAAATCGGAAGTTTGAATGTAAACCACCGAACCGCCAAACCTTTGTGGTTAGTTGGTTTAAGATATTTCATGGTTTGATTTTGGTTTTTAATTCTCATAAACCAATTATGTACCTTGGGTGTGGTTCACTCTCCGAACCGCCAAAACCGACCCACGCACACTCCTTATTGTTAGTTCCACGGTAACATATGTTTCATGCATAACACCTCAGTTTTTGCATGGTTATATCATATATGGTAACAATGTTGTTTATATATTTTTTCTTAAATTTCCAATTTTATTGAAACTATAGTTCATAACATCATCGGAGCTGCACGCAGCCAGGCATGCATCAATTGCTATACGCAGGCACATGCATTATTGTTGAAAATGACAGATTCTTAACTGGCTGTTTCTTAACCATAAGGGTACAAAGATTAGCCGTTGACTTTCTTGTCCAAGGTAGGTTTAGGTGTTACAACTTACAAGTTACAACTTGAATCCACACAGACAAAATGAAAATCCCAAACCATGCGGTCTCTCCAAAAAAAAACGCATGTAATAATAAAGAAAATAATATTTGCATCTCAGGAACCTAATAAACAAAAATAAAATCAAAGTGAATGAGCAATTTATCTTAAATCTACATGGTCACAAAGCTCATAATTAGCAACTTAGCCAGCTAGAAATTTCAAATAAACTAGAAGGCATGCACAACTTCTTAAGATACACAGAAGAAAATGGTGACTGCTATGATGTTTTGGCTCGGGAACAACTATAACCTGGAACTTAGTTTAGACACAGATGTCTCGCCAACAGGTCCGAAGGATGCTGTAGTTCTAACTCCAACCTGTTTCTGCCGAGACCCATTCACTGGGCCCTCATAAAACTGATATGAACCGAAAAGGTCAGAGGAAAACAAGTAAACCGAAGTTATAAGAAATGATGTAGGCAGTATCTTACTGACCTTCGACTTTATTTCTTTACCAGGGTCCAAGATCCGAGCAAGAATAGTTAAGGTCTGTACCAGATAGATTTTAGAGATATATGAAGCATAGCGAAAAAACAGCATTAACAAGCCAGTTCACATACCTTTTCCATCAAACTGTCAGAGACTTCTAACTGCTTCAGTGAATCAATTAAATAGTAGAGAATTCCTTCTGCTTCAATTACCTGGCAGACATCATTGCTGCAGAGATGGAAGTTAAGTCTACTGTCAAATAACTCATGGACATCAAAAGATATCACTTTAAGTACTGCAGCATTGCAATCACAGATGCACGAGTCAGATTAACCTTAATCATCAAAGATGGGCTACAAGCTACTGTATAAACTACTTTCCATGCTCGGGAATGTAAAAACATAAAAAGCTACATGTTTAATTTTATATAAAGCATGCGTAAATATCACGGTATCCTAAAATTGTTCCTGAATGGGGAGCTTCCTGCTCAAGCATTTCTGTGAGAATTGCTTGTTCAAGAAACAAAGATTTCAAGACCAAGTGAGATTTCAGCAAAACTGGAAAAGCAAAGAACTCCTTCACATTCTTTGAAAAGAAGAAAGCAGAGACTATAGAGTCATTGGTGAAAAGTTAATCTAGCAAGCACACAACAAATAACCTGGATGATAGCTTCTCCAAAGCACATACAACGGCCAATCTCACATCACGACTGGGATGATTAACTAATGCTGCAAGATGCCTGACAGCTCCAGCTTCCTTGAAGGCAACTCGCATAGGCTCACTGATCGATGCAGAAGCAATTCCCTCTGCAGCTTTGGCAATAGCAGACTCATCTTCTAGGCCAAGAATCAGAACTAACCGAGCAACACCATCCATCCATGGCAAAATGGTAAAATGCCAATCTAATGAGGACTCCCTTTCTGATTTACGATCATTCTCCATTTCTATAGCCCCAATGCGAGCAAGAAAATGTTGCTGTGTCCGTCCAACTATCGCCTTCGCCTTTGCTTCTTCAAGTTTGGCATTTCTGTCTTCAATATTTAGTCCAAGAAGAAGTTCAGAGGCACCATATCTTGAAGGTCCTTTTGAGTTCTGCTCAATGTCAATGCCATCAGGTAAAGAAGGCCAGGAATGCAGAGCTGGTCTGAAGGACTTGTAAGCATCGGAACCAACTAGAGGAACTAGAATAAGGCCTTCCTCCATAACAAGAACTCTGTAGTACTCATCTTTAGCAAGTTCCAATAATGCATTTCTTGCTTCTTTTCTTATGACCTTAGATCCTTCCACGTCAGTCTTCAGAAGTTTTGCCTGTATGGATTATAAAATGCAGGCCATCAATGGTTTTGAACTACATTTCTTATAGTTGTGAGTGATCCAAATGTTTGCTAATAGATTCTATGAAGGGTAAGAAAAGTTCATTATCACTCCATCTGAACTATGGGGAACCAACATTAGCAAAACAAACAACCTAAAACACATATCTTCAGTTGATTGTGTAAGTGGAAGCAGTGAAATCAACGTTCCAAAATAGATCTCATGAAGAACAAACTTCTGAGAGAAAGTACCAAACCTGAACAATTGTCAGCAAGTTATGCCAGAAATAATTTCTTTCAAGAAACTGATAAGACGGGTCAGTTTATCAACCCTATATCATTTGCGTCACAAAATCTTAAGCATAGCAGTTTATATTTGCTACTAACCATGTATGGCGTAAGCTTTCAGTAGTCAGAATGTTAGAGAGACTGTGGCCGACAGGAAAAGACGACAGCAATTACTATACTTGTTCGGCAAGGATAAGTTCTTCTGAAAAATTATTTTAGTAATATGCAGTTAATATTGATTCACTAAGTCAAAAAATAGACCTCACCAATTTCGGAATAACACCTGCTTCAACCATGATCTTGTGATTCAAAGGGCTCAAGGTCAAATTAGCTACAACCCCTCCAGCGGCTTCTTTCACTTTTATGTCCTCATCTTCAAGGAACTTGATCAGTAGAGGGAGAAGATCTGACTTCGCAATTTTCTCCCGTAGTTTCTCATCAACAGACAAATTCCACAGTATGCTTATACTTTGCTCCTTTACCTGTGGGAAATATTTAAGCTTTTACCTTTATTTTCTATTCCAAATAAATGGGAGCAGATTGGCAATAACAGAGATTTCCTTACATCAGAATTCAAGGAAGAACGGCTGAGCAAGGCTGTTATCTCTTCTATTGCCCCACTTTCAGCAACTAAATCTCTGTACGAATTGACAGAGGATATCATTCTTAAGAGACCTGAAGCAGCTTCACATGTAGAACTAGATTCTGATTGTAGTAGGTTTACAATGAGATTTATGGATCCACGGAATTGCAAGATGGCGTCAACATACTGCTTTCCTCCCAGTGAATATTTCCATAATGCATCTACTGCTTGTTCTCTATCAAGAGGATCATTGTCTGACCCAAGCATCCGGACAAACAGGGCAACATAACCCTCTGCAGAACTGGGCGAGCTGCTGCTGGGTAACCCAATGTCCTGAAAAGAAAGAATATTTTAATGATGTGCTACACAAACAGAAAAACAATTTTAACAGATCATTAACGCCGTGTGATCTAGTTAGATAAAATGAACAAAGAAACAGATGTTTGAGTGTTTTGCAACAGATTTAAAGAGGTCTGCGGTCTCTGTCAGTATACACGTATGCGGTTTTGACTTAGTATTCGCAGTATGTCTTCCAGAATAGTTTTTTTTTCTTTTTTTTTAACTGGTTTTCTTTCTGGAATTAATATGAGTTACTAGCAAATGCAATCGTTGATGCCGACGAGGAAGAAATAATAACTGAGGGGTGAAAGCCTTTTATCATAATAATCAAGTTATAAAATCAATAGAATCTACAGTTGGGCAAACAGGGAAGACAGACAATTTTATGAGCTTAATAACTTTCAAAGCTAAATCAGTGAATGGGCATATACTGATCCTTAAAAGTACTGGTTGTGTTCTTGACAGATTTGCCAAATTTTGCCGCCACAACTCTTTTTTAGAGATTATATTCTTCACAAAGATAGAGGCACAACCATTTTCCTAATAACACACAACCAAGATGATGCCGATTATGGATACCGGCTCCACCAGCTTTTTATTGTCTGACAAATGTCTCTCCAAGCTACGAGATGCATCATCTTATCCCCTCCATACAACCCACAAAAAGTCCCGTTGCAATTTCAGGATTCTCTTCTCAACTGACACCGGCAATGGAAACAAGGAAAGGAAATAGGTACACAGAGATGACGGTGGGCTCCGGATTAAAGTCAACTTCCTCTTTTCCGATATATATTGCTTCTTCCGTGATGCTTAATGCTTCTTTATTCTTTCAATAACAAAATGCCATAGCGCAACTGACTTGAACGAAGCATTAGCGGCATTCCAAGATACTTCACCAGCAAAGTCCGAATTTGGGACCCCATTTCTTCCAAACTGCTCCAAGCTCGGAACACTTCCATCTGGTGTCAATTCGTTTCTCGAACTGTTAACCTTCAAGCTGGAAATCAGATCGAACTTCGAACGTCATTAGAGCACATTGTAGCCACTGCAATTGTTCTTTATCAGCATCACAATATACCAAAGTATCATCAGCAGATAACAATTGTGAAACCTGAAGTGATATGTGTTCTCGTCCTCTTACCCAAAAGCCACAAACAAAACTTCCATCAACCATCTTCACAATTCTTCTTCCAAGTCTCTCCATTACTAAAACAAACAGTGGTGGCGAGATAGGATCCCCTTGCCTTAACCCCCCTGACTTGAGAAAAATCCCGTTGGTACACAGTTAACGTAAATTAATCCAAGCACAGAATCCAAGCACACCATCTAGTACCAAAGCTCATCCATTGAAGGAAATACATCAAAAATGTTGTCACAAGCTTTATGGATGTCAAACTTACATATCATACCAGGGTTGTTTTGCTTTAGCTGAGAATCAACCAGCTCGTTAGCCACAAGAACCACGTCCAAATTTTACCTTCCACCAACAAATGCATTTTGCACTTGTGCAACAACCTTACTACAACTCGTTTGAGTTGCAAAGCCCACACTTTAGCAAGCAATTAAAAACACTCCCGACCAAACTGATGGAGAAAAAGTCTGTCAAATGGACTGCTCCAGGCTTCTTAGGGATGAACACAATAAAAGAAGCATTAACGCTCCTCTGGAAAGTAATATTCTCATAGAAGGGCCAGAAAAATGCCATAAAGACTTTTTTAATTAACCTCAGGCAAGCTTATAAAACGCCATGAAAAAACCCGTCTGGCCTCGGTGCTTTATCCCCTCACATGTTTGCAATGCTTTCCGCACATCCTCTTAAGAGAAAGGATCCTCCAACACTTCCTTCTCACTGCTCGAGATCTCGTGAAGTAACAATAGGTCCGGCAGTTGTCTGCTCTCATAGTGTTCTTCATACAAGTGAGTACTATAGGTTATACTTCTTGATCTAGCCCAAGTTTATGAACATGAGGCCTAAAGTTTCATCAGAGGTATTTCAGAAATCTCCAAGTTCAAAATTAAATAAGAAATTTCGCATATGAGGAAGAAAACATGGCCTAAACATTTTATGAGAGACTAGATTGACTAACTATTCTGCTAGATCTAAATAGGTCTCTTTTAATTGTTTTTCCAAAGCATCCATTCATGTCAAGCCACCCCTGATACTATCCATCGTGGCGGAATGTCATAGTGTTAAAAGTGTCAGATATAGACAGTATACTTATAAGCGTTACTTAGGCTTCTAATAAAAATATACATATACATATGAATTGTATATTTTTGTATGAACCGCATCTAATAACAAAGATAATATCTTTATTCACTGTGACTTCTCTAACCCAGGCTTAGTATATGAGACATTAGGCTGTATGCCTATACATCTAACTCAACAATGGAGGGTCTTTAGGCAACTCGTGGATACCATTAGGCCACAAGGCCATTGGTTACCTTCACTATGTAAATCACTACTTCTGTTAACTGTAGGCACAAGCAAACTGTCACAGAACAATCATCATATCCTTGAGTTCAAAACTACTCTCTTTGGAAAACGTGAACATCTCACTATTTATCTCCACCTTCACCATCTAAACCACTACTTCTGATAACTGCAGGCACAGACAAACTATCACAGAAAAATCATCATTTCCTTGAGTTCAAAACTACCCTCTTTGGCAACTCAAATTAAAGCAATTTCGAGTACTGTAATCTGCAAGAGACACCGCTCTGAGATTTTGTGCCACATATTTATAATTCTTGAGGCCAAATTTTCTATCCCGTCAGATATAACTTCATTGGTTGTGGTACCTTAAGAACTACTGTAGTGAATAGAAATGAATGCTTTCATGAGACCTAAGGTAATTGAGAAATGACTTGTGGTATTGTCATCTCTCCACTGAAGTCCTCAACTAACTGTTTAGTAACCTACAATTACAAGGTATAGATAGGAACCAAATATTCCAATACGAATTAAAATTTAAGGTTGGACCAGCATTCAAGATTTTTAACAAGTCATATGTGTGTGTGTGTGTGTGACATAAACAAACAATTTGTACAAAATTTAGTCGAATAATGGAATGATCAAGTCTAGAGCTTTATTTATATATTCGTTTTCGCTATTCGGGGCAAAATTGACAGTCTTGCCCCAGTTGGAAGACTTTGCAGCAGAGAATGAATTAAATCTCCTAAATTTTAATTATGACTGACAAGCTACTTCTCCCTACTAGCATAGTTGGCAACTTCGAGCGAATTTGGGCTTTATTTCTGGACTTTATATAGTTCCCAAGGGATCCAGAAACGAAGTATCCAAGGACTTAAACCCCCAAAACTAGATTAACTATGGCCTTACAACAATTAAGTTCTTTCTTGATTTCTAATAATCAATGTGATTGTTACAGATTCCAGCTGCATGTGTGCTACTAAGAAACACATAAACAGCCTAATGGACAAACAATCATGTCCAAATTCAAAATGATTCCTTCACCCACAACTTGAAATTTTCAGCATCCCACAACCTCTAAAAGAACCTTCTGAATCACCTAACACTTCATAACAAGGGGGGAAATGTAAAGGAACCCTCAATCAATTAGACAAAATCAGCAACTGATTTGGTTCAAAAGCAACACAAACGTAACATTTTCAGGATAAAAACCCAGACTGGTTTTGATGCTTACCGAAGCTGCAGACACAGACCCAGCTGAATTATCATCGTCTCCGGAAGCTCTTGCGAAGATAGAACGCGGCTTTGGGTTGATTCTCCGAAGAAGGGTCGAGAAACAGTTAACCTTGGTGGTTCTGCTGAGAGTGGCCAAATTGAAATGGGTGTTGAAAACTTGTTGGCGGTGGTGTTTAGGAGGCTTGAATTTGAAGTGGGTAGGGACTGTTGAAGCCATCATCGTGCAAATACTAGTACCAATAGTGTTCTTTCGAAGTTTTGGAGGGTTTTGATAGAATCTTTCTCAGGGAAGAGTGAAGAAGATAGTGGAGTTGAGTGGAAGAAATCTGCTAATCGCCTTCCAAAAGTCAACACACCCAAGTAGTACTTCCTCGTTTGTTTACTGTTAGACCGGTTTGAATTTTATCACTTTTCAACCAGTCAATTTGCCCCGGACCCAGTGATTTACGTAGCAAAACGATGCAAGTTTTGGTGTTGTAGAGTAAAAGTTGCTCTAGAACATAGTGAAAAAAATTACCAACAAATCGCATCGTTTTGCTATCCAAACTAGGCATGGCAATCAGGCCGGGTTGGGCCAGAATTCAACAAACCCACCCCGCCCCGCTATAGTGCCCATATGCGTTTCAGCCCGCACACAAACCCGCTTTGCAGATTACTACACGATGACCCGCACCCGAACAAAGCAGGCCCAATTCAACCCACACACATACCCGGCCCGTTTAGACCCGCTTTTATCTTAAAGCTTAAACAATTAAGCATTTCAAACTATTTCTTGTACAATTTAGATTACCAGTATCAAATCAAAAGAAAATCTCAGGTAAGCTCTCTTGATGCCGACATATAACTGGGAGATTTGAATCTCATGCAACAAGAAGACCCAAAAAATAATAAAATAAGAAATTGAAAGTTACCAATTCATTTGATTAAGTACTTTTGAGGGAGATTCCCATCTTATTTTCTTTGCAACTTCAGCCCAGATTTGAGGCAGTTCACAAAGGATTTCAAGGTGGGAAATAAATTAGGAATTGTAGAGCTATACTCACAGAACAAGAGGATTAGAACTGTATTTGGTTCAGTAACAAGCAGATTCTATCAATTACAAAACAGCTTCTAGCTGCAGACGATGAACACTGTTCTAACAACCACATTTTCCTTCCAGATTTAGGCCCTAATTCAGGTATGTTATTGCCACATTTGAAGGTCCAAATAATCCTAAACCTGTAGAGGGAAGTCCAGGTACACGGGGAAAGCACCAGCTCTTAAAAACATCCAGAAAAGAGGGAGAAACCATAGCTTTTACAGGTGATGAACTTCCCTGGAAAAGCGACGAGTTCAAGGATCAAAACTGGTACTAATCCGTTTTTGGGCATGATTGAGTGGTTCTAACATGCTCACAAGATCCTAGTGTTCAAGTACGAGCAATTTCCAACAAGAAATAATAAGAACAGCGAAGATACCCGTTACTCCGGCGACATATACAGTTTCCGGCGCCTTAGCTGCAGAATCCGGCGACCAGTGACTTTTTTTGCGATCTAGCTTCGAGAAATGCTACTCATAGGCTCGGATTTTAATCAGGAATGAAGATACGACCATCAATCTCATCGGATAACAACAACGAGGGAGGAGTTGATTTCTGAGGAAGATGGAGAAGACGTGTATGTATGTGAAGCGGGCTGGCGCGGTGCCTACACCAACCCACACGGGCCCGACGTATCCTAACTACCTTTTAAGCCCGGTTCATGAATTGTGTGCGGGCCGGCCCACACACAACTTAAATGGTGTGTGAATAGTGTGTGGTGCAGTATGTGAAGCGGGCTGACCCGATTTTTAAAGCCCGAATGGCCATCCCTGGTCCAAACCACCCAGTCAAAGTGATCGTGTACGAGTCAAAAAGTCAAACCGGTGTGATAGAGAAAAATCGAATATAATAAGTAAGTGCAAAATAGCTAAGTTTAAATTCCATTGTGGCCCATGGAGTTTATCACATACTAGTATATCATTTTAGCGCCTGGTGTATAGTATAGAACCACTTTTTAAAAGAATTAGCGTGGGGAAAAAAGTATGAATCCATCGCTGATTATATGTTATATCCCGTTTAAGAGATTTAACGATAACATATGGAAGACTGAAAATTTAAACTCAATCAATGGAGGAGTAGAGTCCAACTAGAGAATTTGGCTAAATTGGTAGAAGATTGAAAACTCAATTTCTCCTACAATTTATACGGCAAGACATGATCGTTGGTCTGTAGATAGAAAATAAGTTTCCATTTCAAGGAGCATCTACAAGGTGGGAATTGGGATGCTATAACAGTACAAGTGAAAATGAAAATTCACCAAAAAATCAAGTTCATGCCGAGTTTTCTCAAGCGTGTCCATGGGGAAAAGTTGTGATGTTTACAAACAAGGTGGGAACTAATGTCGTCGTTGCAACTATGTCATGGTGAATCAGGGGTGGATCTGTGTAGGGACTGGTGGAGGCTATAGCTCCCACTCAATTTTCAAAATTTGCATTTTTACTCCTAATTTTCACATAAATTTTTATTTAGCCCCCACAAACATTTCAATTAATAAAATTTATTTCTATAATTTATAATTTAGCCCACTCTCATTTATCTATATTTACCTAATTTTGACTTTTAGTCCTCCCTCCAACAAATTTCTGGATCCGCCCCTGGGTGAAGTCAAGAAGGTGGGCAATTTGTGCTTCTCGGTTCATCAGATCCTAGTACCTATCGTGATCCTACTAACTCCTACAATTTCACGTAGCACTTCGGCTTAAGTCCGGTCACTCAATCAAGAGCAGGGGGCAACATAGAACGGATGTGTCAAAGAGTACTTCACCACGACAAGACACGCTCAGTCAATCGTCACTCGACAGCTCAAAAGCGGATCATTACCAACCCATGTCATATGGTATTGTTTACGTTCTCTACTCTGGCCTAGGGCTTCGACGTATCCTACTTACTCCTCTTTCACTTTCATTCGCTTCAGGTACATCAAGAACTCTGTCAACTGTCACCCGAAAATTCTGTCATTTCTTTCCTATCTCAAACCAGCACACTCCATCTCTACACTATTCCTCTCTACATGCCATTTTTATCTCTCCTCATTTATGAGATAAGGGGTATCCTTTTGGCTTAACATCAATAAGATACTTTTGAATGAAAATTCTTCTAAAAATGATTTCTGTATTCCTTAGCAATTTTACAACTTTTTGACCACGAAATTTTAAATATTCAAATTATTCTCAATTAACATTTATTGAGAAAAAACTCTTTCTCACAATCGCACTTTTCAAGAATTTGGGTTGATTTATGATGTTAAATGAGGCAAGTAAAAAAGAATAATTGATTATATATTGTAACTCGTCAATTGTAATTGTTAATGGCGATTGAAGTCTTTAACTCCTTACCTACCGATCAACAAGTTCAAGAGTAACCATACTTGTCGAATCATTTGTTTTCTGTAAATAAGAGTGGTTCCAAGAAATAGCAACAATGGGGGCTAATATTGGTAGCAAGTGTAAGGTAAACTTTAGTGTCTCAATTTTCTCCCTGATTGTGTGCATACTGTTTAGTGTAGCTTATATACACGTGTTAGATTTATTCGTAGATTATAATAGTATATTTAGTGAAGCTTATATACACGTGTTAGATTTATGCGTAGATTATAATAGTATATTTAGTGAAACTAAAGTATGTACTTGGGACTTTAATGTACTTTTTTGTAGGGGCTAAGAAAGAACTTCACAAATTAGACTAGGAATATGAATTTCAATAAATTGAGTGGGCGAAAGTCGGCTAGTCCCTTACTAGATATGCCGGTGTCTGTAAGGCCTCGTTTGGGTGGGATATAAAACAGCAATATATGATATATACGGAAATATGAGTTGGGATATATAACTATTATGGTTTAAGATAGAATGTGAAATTTTTATTTTTACCGATGTTGTAAAATATTGTAAAAGGTTAATAAATAAATGACCATATTGTCCTCTAAAGTTTACTATATGAAAAATAATGGGATTTGTCATTGTTTTTATCTTAAAACATTTTTCTCTGTATACTTCATAAAAAAATTACATGTTTAACTGTTATCATACATTAGTATTAAATCAAGTGAAATTTTATAATTAATATATAAGTGTGTTAATTAAAAAAAAAAGAAATAACGAAAAAAACAAGAAAAAAACACTGGAGGAACTAAAACAATGAAAATTAAGTGAAATTTTGTAATTAGAGAGAGCGAGGAGTGAATAGCAGTGGGTTGTCCGTTATTTATAGTTTGTACTATTTTTATTTCCAAAAAGAAAATTCTATTAAGAAGCAAGAGAAATTACGCGTCTGTCCTTCTCTAAACATTCATAAAACATAGAGTTCTCACTACCTAGCAAATTACTCTGAAATCTGACTAGCTTCACTAATGCATCAGTTGCACCATTTGCTTCTCTTCTGATTCAGTGCAACTTACCCTTCTGTGTTTGAAAAAACACCTTAATATCTTCAAGAATTGAACCTATATCCCAGATCTTCCTAACTCCTGCAAAACCATCAGCCAACTCCTTATTATCAGTTTCAAACCAGATTTCTTGTAACTGAAATCTTTTCATCCACCACACTGTATTTCTCAATGCCAATGCTTCATCCATCAAGATATAATTAGCTTTATTAAAACTCCAACCAAAGTTAATAAGCTTGCCACGATGATCTCTGAGCACCCAACCAAGCCATGCTTCACCTGACACCTCATTCCAAGACATGTCAACGTTACACTTAAACACATTTAGGGGGGGGGGAGGCTTCCAAGTCTTCACCTTGACTTCTCTAACTCTTAGGGGAGTAACTGCATCCACTGGCTTGGTGATGAAACTAAGAGTATCGATACTTTTTATATCCACCATACATAGGTGAAGCACTCTAGTAGGATTCGTAGGTTTCCTTTCACACTGATACTCATTTCTAGCTCTCCAAATGTTCCAAAGACCCACCAGAATCTTGAGCCAGAAACACAGAGGAATTGAGTTATCAAAAAATCTATTGCACATTTTAGCCAACCACTGCTTAATTTGACCACACTTTTTCATTGATTAGGATTAAGAATATCAAGACCAAACCACACTGGATTGGTCCATACACAGTGAAACATAAAAAGCAGATTTCACGAAAAAAGCTCCAGAGTTATCAGGATCCCAGATCCGATTGTCTTCAACTTTGTTTCTTGGTATTGGAATCCTCAAAATGGCCTGAACATCATGATCAGTAAATAAATGCTTCAAGTAAGACATTTTCCATCTCCTTTCATCTTCATTGATTAGTTCAGCTACCAACATATCCTCCCTGATCTCCACCCCATTTCTTGAACTTGAAATTCTTCTTGAGGGCAAGCTTGGAATCCAAGCATCTTTCCAAACTTTTACCTTCTTACCAACTCCAATAATCCACAAGGTATTTTATGAAATGACTTTGTGGCCATCTTTAATACTTTTCCAGACCCAAGCTTGATTACTACAAGATTTTGCACTCTCTGAAGATCCATTTGGGAAGTGTTTTGCTTTCATAATCTTGGCCAACAAGGAATTGGGACACTTTTGCATCCTCTAGCTCTGCTTTGCTAACATAGCTAAATTGAAAGCTCTTACATTTCTAAATCCCATCCCACCTTCAAACTTCTTTCTAGTGAGCTTCTGCCAGCTAACCCAGTGAGCTTCTCATCATCAGCACCCCACCAAAATCTTTTAACCAGCTGGTGATTTTTTTTTACAAATAGAGATAGGAAGTTTAATACAAGACATATAATAGCAAGGATAGCTAAAGTTGTGGCCTTTAGGATAACTTCTCTACCTGCACAAGACAAGCATCTTTTCCACAACCCTTGAAGGATCTCTTCAATTTTCTGCACTATGTAGTTAAGAGCTTGAGCTCTTGACTTGCCCCAAAAAATAGGAAGGCCAAGGTACATAACAGAAGACTGCAATTGGAGAATGCCACACAGACCAGTAATTTCATCCAACACCTCTTAATTTGTGTTAGGAGAGAACAATATGCCTGACTGATTGAAATTGATCTCCATTCCTGACGCAGCTCGAAAATCTTTTAAAATAGATACAAAATTCTGAACTGTCTCTGCTTTTGCTTGTAAGAAAATTAGATAATCATCCACATATAATAAATGGGAGACATGAATCTTTTTTTGAGAAATAGAAATGCCTTTAATCTTTTTCTGGTTTTCAGCCTTCTTCATCATCCTTGACAAAACCTCCATCAGAATCACAAACAAATAAGGGGACAGAGGGTCCCCTTGTCTCGGACCTCTTTAAGGCTTAGAAATATCTGAATCTTAACCATTTAATCTTACTCTCATAGAAAATGTAGTAACACATTGAAGAACTAGATCAATCCAATTTTCAGCAAAACCAAAGTTCTTCAAAACTTCCTCCAAAAAGCCCCATTCAACCCTGTCATATGTCTTATTTAGGTCAAGAAGGCTAAACAATACCCTTTAGCTTCCTTCTTGTGTGAGATGAAATGCATAAATTCTTGGGCAATAGCAACATTGTCTTGTATCAATCTATTAGGGAAAAAGGCTGACTGTTCTTCAGCTATAAGTTTAGGTAAGACCCTTTCCAATCTGTTAGCAATAATCTTGGCAATAATCTTGTAAATAAAGGAACACAAAGCAATAGCTCTAAACTGTGTAACTTCATTTGGATGAGATACTTTAGGGATGAGGGACTGAACAGTAATATTGTAACTTTTCAGAATAATTTTGGATTCAAAGAAGCCCTGAATAGCTTTACATACATATTCTCCAATAACTTCCCACAATGATCGCAAGAAATGCTCTATAAATCCATTCTGTCCTGGAGCCTTACCAGGATCAAAAGCAAAATCTACCTCCTTAATTTCTTGAGCAGAAGGTAATTCCATCAGCATCCTATTGTCCTCATCAGTAATAGCACTGTGAACATGAGTAGTCACTTCCTCAATATTCCTAGCTCCCAAAGAAGTAAACGGCTTTTGGAAATAACTCTTAAAAGTGTTCATAATATCAGCTTCTTTTTCCACCCACCCCTTCTTTCACTTTGATTTTTTTTATAGCATTCCTTTGTCTTCTAAAGATGGTGGATAAATAGAAGAACTTAGTGTTTATATTACCACTTTTAAGATATTGAACTCTACTCTTCTGTCTCTAATAATCCTCTTCTTGTTCCCACAAGCTAGTAATGCAGGTCTTCAAATCTTGTTGCAGCTTCAAATTTTGAGGGGTTTGATCATGCTACTGTATATGTAACAAGTGCTTCAAATTTTGAGGGGTTTGATCCTGCTACTGTATATTAAACATATACTTACCTCTCTTTCTGGCACTATCCACACCAATGACAAGCGGTGCATGATCCGAGCCAATAATGGCCTCCCTACTGAGCTTTGTATTTGGAAATTTTTCACCCCATTCTATTGAAAAGAAGGCTCTGTCAATAACTTATGTGACCCAATTAACTTGCCTCCCATTAACCCAAGAGTAACTTAATGTAGGGTTTTGATCATGGATACGCAGCCGAAAATATAATTTACCTCTAAGAATCACAGGAAGAGACGCATAACGATGGTAAATGAAGAATCATGTTACACACCTTAGGGTTTCTCCTGTGATGACTTGTAACGTGAATTGGGTCACGTCTCTACGGTTGATCCACGCCTAGAGTTGAGATCTAGATCTTCCTTCTCCTTTGTGCTAGCTTGGACCAGAGGAATAGGAAGAAGAAATCACACAACGCGAGGCAACAAGGAGGTTCGGCCTCCTTTGTTGGCCGACGGGGACGGGGCGGCGTCAAAGGGGTCGGTTCAGCCCTCTTGTTGCTTTCTCTCTCTCCTTTGTTCTCTCCCACTCAAGTTATAAATATAAGTTCATAAGTGTTGGAAGGAAGGGAGGAGCATCCTTTGTATAGTCTAACAAATCATTGTTCACTACCTAAAGGATCTATTCTAGTCCTACTAGAATTCGGTTTAGTCGCTTCCTTGCAAATTAGTCCTACTAAGTTTGCAAGGTGTTGCAAAGTGATCCTTCGAATTAATTAATTAATCATATAAATTAATTCCCAAATCAAGTTCAACTCTATATAGCGTGTGACCCCATATGTTCTATCTAGTTGGAAGCAACAATTTGCTAATACGGAGCGGTCTCTAGCAAAACATTCATTCTAGCCAACTAAAAGAATAGTCATCCGACAAACCTTGTGCAAGTAATTGTCACATCCCTTTGTCTCCATATACGGATTGGACACGAGACATACAAGTCACACTCGTATATCCAATCCATAGTTTCTCGATCCTGGGAATAGACTTATTCGTGCAAATAACATCAATATCCTATATTGATTTATATGAGTCTGGCCAGACATTCTATAAGTACTATCCCTCGAGTGGCCTCGGATATTTTCTCCCGTTATGTGGGAGGGACAAATTCTATCTACGTCTACTACGATTTCTAAGCTTGCTTCTTATTGTCCGGTACACGCCTTTATAGCTACCCAGTTACGGTGTAGCGTTTGACGCTACCAAAATCACAATAATCCACAACTAGACAATCTAGTGACTTCAAGTCTAAGGGACACTACCGTTGTCACCGCGAGAAGTGCTTGTGACTTTACATAACCTGTATGTAGCCTTCTCGGAGATGGGTCAATCCAGTGCGCCATTACCCTTAATGCACACCCATGTGTTGGATCATGATATCTCCATATCAATCCAACCCCATACTAGTCTATAGATGATTGTCCTATTAATCATTATACTGGACTAGGGATATTTAAGATAAACAACACAATTGTAAATCTAAGGACTTCATTATATTAAATATCCAATAAATAATACAATGAAAGTTCTAGCCAAAATAAATTCATACTAAACTAGATTGCCTCTAGGGCATGTATTCCAACACTTAAGCCTTGTGACTGTAACTCCAATAAATTGCAATCAGAAATGAACTTTTGAAACCTGTTTAATCTTCATTGATGACTTTCCCCTCCCCCTGGCTTCTCATCTTCTCTGAGATAGTCATTACAATCTCCTACTAGCATCCATGGAGCTGTGATTGTTCTTGCCCAACTCTTGATTTCTTTCCAAACAAAATCCTTGTTTTGTAATCAGCAGGAGCATATATGAATAACCACATAGCTGTTCTTCCTGGAATCTCTTCAATGTTAGCACAAATGGCATTGTTGGAGCTTCAAATCACATCCACACTAAGATTATCAACCCACGACAGTAGCATACCCCCTGACTTGCCTTTGGGATTGACAAACTAAGCATTAGGAAAACAAAGTTGTCTCTAAAACTTTTGAAGCTTTGAACTTTGATTCTTGGTTTCTGACAAGAATACAAAGTTGGGAAGCTCGACATTAACTAGCCCTCGGAGTCTCTGGAATGTCAGGTTGCTCCCCAACCCCTGACAATTCCAACAGATCCCTACCATTGTGTGTGTCGCTGATTTTCGCCAGGCACCACAACCATTTTCGCAGCTTCATCCTCCTCCTCAACCTCCTTCTTACCTCCACAATTTCATTCATACAACCCTAATATAAATAAAAATTGGATCTGTGAATTGAATCCATTACCTCGAATTTTGTAGAATCTTCTTACAATTTCTCATGTAAGCCCACTTCATAACCTACACCAGTCACACCTTTGAACAATCTCCATCTTCTGTTACTCTTGAGCCCCCTTCGTTTCCTACCCAATACAGATTCTCATCCGTAGGAATCTTTCATATCCGAACGTCTCCTCTATAGATAATATCTAGAATAAGATGAAACTTCCTGAGCATGTGCTGGGATTTCTGGTGCGACCTGGGCTCCTTTGATTGCGAGATCGCCCCAGTGTTGTCACAGTACAACTCTACTGGATCCGCAATGCTAGGAACCACACCAAGTTCAGAAAAAAAATTTCTGATCCAAACAGATTCCTTTGATGCGCCATTTGCAGCAATGTACTCAGCCTCTGTTGTAGAATCCGTCACCGTCTCTTGCCTTGAACTCTTCCAGCTCACCGCTGCTCCATTAAGGCAAAACACATATCCCGACTGTAATACCCCGTCTAACTTTGAAGGGTAAAATAGTAATTTTGAGAGTAAAATAAAATTTAGTTGCGAAAAATAAGGTTGATGAAATATTGTGTGAGATTGTTAAGAAATTTGCTTGTTAAAAAAAAAAAAAAAACATTAGAGTGAGACTCGTAGTAATACGAGAGAATTTCTTTATTTTCTAGTCGTGATCGCCACCATCGGGAACCACCACCCAAAAATCCACCATCGGGAACCACCACCCAAAAATCCACCACCTCCATCACTTGCTATCTGCTGTGTCTATCTCTCTGTGTTTCTCTCCGTTATCTGGGTTCCGAAGCATCAGAAGCCACATGGGTGATGGCAGAAGTCACCATCACCGCCGAAGTCGCCGACGGAGAGCTCACCCGAGAGCCTCTGCCTCTCATCCCTCTCTTGTTTCTCTCTTTTTCCGGTGATTTGGAGGTCTAAGGAGCCACTGGAGGCCTAATTCTAAGACGATTCAGCAGAAGCAGCAGTTGTACCAAGCCATCACTGCCACCGCCGTGCCTCCATACTTTCCGGCGAGCGATTTGTTCAAGCTTCACCGGTGCGACCCACATCCTTAACCAACTTTCAGACGACACCTAGGGGTCCGACCAGATCATAAACAAGCCCAGGCAAAGCCTAGGACGCTCCCTTCGCTGGGTTCGACCACCATCACCGGCGGCGAGTTCGTCGACCTCGACCCGCTTCGATTCTTGGCCATTTCTCGCGGTTCTTGTTTCGGGTACGCTCTAAATCTCCATATAATTCAATTTAAGTTGTCAAAATTCTATATCGGTAGTTCGAATTTCATGTTTTGATCGGGAAGAGAGGAGTGTTCATCGTTGGGTAATGTTGGGGGGCAGATTTGTCTTTTTTGAATCTTTGGGGGATTTTCTTTGTAGTTTAGATGAACTGTAGGGGGGGGCTGGTCACATACTATACACTCTATTCTAAATTGATTTGTTTTAAAATAAATTATAATGTTTTACTTGATTATGTTTCAAAATAAAATTAACTAGAAATATTCTAGTGCTAAACATATGTTTTGGTATTAATAACTCACTTTTGGAAGGTTTAAGCTAAATAAAAATATAAGTGTTGTTTTATATGTCGCATTTGTTTAAATAGATAGCAAGTTTGAAGTATAAATATTTACTTATCGATCTTTTAACAAAAAATAAATAAATATTGTTTTTGTCGCTAAACATCTCCTTATAAAATAAGCACACAACTTTTTACTATATTTATTAATTGCAATATTATAATTATTTTAGCAAATATTTATAAGCATGAATTTGATTATTTAATATCAAGATAATTCTTATATACTAGCATAAGACTTAAAGTCACGTTTTATTGGGCTTGATTGGGGAATCATGAGAGTTTGATATAGTTAAGCGACGTAGTCAAGCGTCTGAACATTATAAGTGCTTTCTTTATTTAGAAATGATATTTGTGTAATTAGAAATTGGTAATCGTTGACAACAGGTTGATAGAAGAGGAAGACGAACGTCCGTAGAAGACTTTATGTGTCAATTACTGTGAATTATGGTGAGTATACATGCCAAGCCTTGCGTGCCGAGCTTCCTTCGTGTCAAAAGTGGATTTTTATATTATGTCTCAAAATTGCTTATTTGATACTTGTTGAATTTGTTTATCTATTCTTTGAAATTCTCACACGATAATTAATCCGTAATAACGTAAAGCGGAAAGAGTTGTGCGGGGAACGTCATTTGAACTATTATGGATTTGGTTTGGTCGTTGTTGGCTTCGACCACTCGACCCTGATATTATTTTAGCCCGGTTGCAATTTGCCTCGGGTTCGCTCCTTGTACTCACTCCTTCTGGGCGCAAGAACCCTGTTAGGGGGGTGTCGACACTTAAGGTCTTGGTAGCTTGTGATGGGATATATTGATGATGCGATTGGATTTTCCCCGTTCAACTCAAGAATTTAAAATGGATGTTTCTGGATTGGCAGTTTATGAGAAATTGGATGTTTATGATTGAATGAGAATATCAGAGTTGGATTATTGAAATTGAATTTGAAAATTTTCATATGAGGATACTGGATATGAATTAAATGCTGGATTCTGTAAATTTCTGGATTTGTGTCTGGAACTTGAGAATATTTTTATTACTCAAATGTCTTTTACTTCCGCTATGCAAATGTTATTATTTTCTACTTTACTTAAGTTATCATCTCTTCTGTGTTTGACATGCTTGGGTGTTGCTCACTCAGTATTTATTGCTGACTTTCAAACTGCGGTTCCTTTTTCCTTCCCACCGCAGGTCTAGAAGCTGGAGACTATGGTTTGGCTGGGCGCGAGACTCACTTAGAGTGACTTCACATGTAGTGCTTAGAAATTGTTAGATAATCACAGTGTAATAGTAATCAAATTCCTGTATGAGACTCAAATCTTAATTTAGTTGTTTAATGTTAATAATAAGAGTTCTGGATTGTATTGCTTTTGAGTTCCGCCGTCACTTTTCAGCAGCTCCCTCCCGGTTCTGTCCGAGTTGGGTGAGGGGGTTGTTGCACCGACTGTGATCTAAAGTCATCTATGTCGGTTTGGAAGCTTGCATCCGTGTAACCCCTTACACGCAATTCTTCCTCACCGCCAAATATCAAGAAAGCATCCTTAGTTCTTCTCAAGTACTTTAGGATGTTCTTGACTGCAATCCAGTGACTCTCACCCGGATTGGATTAGTATCTGTTTGTCATACTCAAGGCATTTGACACATCAGGTCTAGTACATAACATGGCGTACATGATAGATCCTATGACCGAGGCATAGGGAATTCTACTCATGTGTTCCTTCTTAATCTCATTGGAAGGACAACCACTCTTCGAAAGAGTAATTCCATGTGACATGGGCAAGAATCCCTTCTTGGAATCTTGCATGTTGAACCGCTTCAACACCATGTCAATATATGTACTTTGACTTAGGCCTAGCAGTCTCTTAGATCTAACTCTATAGATCTTTATACCAAGTATATAGGCTGCTTCCCCTAAATCTTTCATTGAGAAACACTTTCCTAGCCAATCTTTAACAGATTGCAGCATGGGAACGTCGTTTCCAGTGAGTAGTATGTCATCCACATATAAGACCAGAAAAGCTAAAGAGCTCCCATTAACCTTCTTGTAGACACAAGACTCATCTTCGTTTCCGATAAACCCAAACTCTTTGACTACTTCATCAAAACGTCGATTCCAACTCCTAGAAGCTTGCTTCAATCCATATATGGATTGTTGCAGCTTACATACTTTGCTTGCTTGCTTTGGATCTTCAAAACCCTCCGGCTGTATCATATACACGTCCTCGAGGAGATTGCAATAAAGGAATGCTGTTTTGACATCCATCTGCCAAATCTCATAGTCGTAGTATCCTGCAATGGCAAGTAGGATTTGGATGGATATGGTCATAGCTACTTGTGAAAATATTTCATCATAGTCAATACCATGAATCTGTCTGAATTCTTTAGCCACCAATCAGCCCTTATAGGTAATCACATTACCATCCATGTCGATCTTCTTCTTGAAGACCCACTTGCACCCTATGGGCCGCGCCCCTTCGGGTGGTTCCACCAAAGTCCATACTTTGTTGGTAAACATGGATTCCATCTCGGATCTCATGGATTCTAGCCACTTCTTAGATTCTGGCCCTTTCATGGCCTCTTCGTAGGTAGTAGGCTCATCATCTGTGAGCATCGTGTCACCAGAGTCTGTCACGAGAATTCCATACCTCTTGAGTTCCTAGCGCACTCTACTAGATCTATGAAGCTCTTGTGTTACCTGAACAGGCTGTTCCACAACTCCTTGTGGATCCTGTTCATGTTCCATAGTTGGTTCAGTGATTTGTGGTTCTTGAATTTCTTCAAGTTCTACAGTCCACCCACTTGCTTCTTTAGAAACAAACTCTCTTTCTAAAAATACGTCGGACCGGGAAACAAACACTTTGTTCTCAGTTGGATTGTAGAAGTAGTAACCCTTTGTTTTCTTAGGGTACCCCCACGATGTAATACCCCGTTTAACTAGTAGGGGTAAAACGGTCATTATAGAAGCATAATAATAATTTATTGGCAAAATAATATTTGGATAAATCTTTGAGTTTAGTTTGTAGAAAGTTTTAGAGTAATATAGAGTAATAGTCAATAATTAATACGTAGTCGTTTTACAAATTTTAACTAGTTTAAAGTTATAGCGTGTGTCCAACCACCGCGAGAATTGCTAGGCTTGTCACACTCAATCACCCAACCACATAGTACTCCACCCACACCCAATTATTACCAACAAATATTATTTAATTGAAAAGTTTTTTCCAGGAGATTCATCTCCTTCCTCCATACGACTCCATCACCGCCCTCACCACCTTCGGGAAGTCTCTCTAACCACCCTAGTCGCCATCACCGCCTCCACCTCATCACTTTGGTGCTTGGCCACCAAGTAAGCTCATCTATATAAGCCCTATCCACCTCCCTCGCACACCACAACCACCCTCACAACCACCACCTCCCTCATCACCATCGTCGTCTTCACCAACACCACCATCACCACTTACAGTTCTCTCTCTCTCACTCTGTTCTCAGCAACCACCATCAGCAACAGAGGCAAGGGGTGGCAGCAGCCACTTCCACCATCGCAACCACCACTGTTGCCGTCGGCAACCACCCATGAAGGAACCCACCTCCTTTTCGCTCATCACTCTCTGCCCAGCAGTATCTCTCTCTCTCTCTATCTCTCTCCCTCTCTGTTCTCAAAACCTAGCAGAAACAGAAAGTCGCAGCAGCCTCAACCACCGCTGCCACCGCCGAAGCTCCGGCAACGGGAACCCGAGAGCTAACTCACTGCTCAAGCTCTCTCTCGACTCTGCTCCTCACCCTCTCCTCTTCCCTGAAACAAAAGCTAGCAGCAGCTGCAGCAGCGGGACAAAGGAGTGCCGCCGCCACCACCGAGACACCATTAAAACCGGCCAAGCTCCGGCCAAGTTCCGACGAAGTGCTCCAGCGCCACCCTCTCTCTCTCTGTGTTTCCAGTAGAGTCCTAGGGGGCCGACTAACTCACTAGGAGGCTCAAACCAAGCTGGGAAAGCCATTAAAGCTGACCACCAAGTTCAACTGCGGCGACTCAGACGTCGAGCTCCGACCGGACCCATTTCTCGACTATTTCCGGCCATTCTTGACCTAGGTACGTTCTATACCTCTTGATTAGTTGTTATACACTGTCAAAATCGAAACTTGATAGCTTAAATCATAGTTGGATCGAAGAAATTGAAGTTGTTGTTTAAGGGGGGTAAAAGTGTAGTTTATATAAACTGTTAAAGCATGGTTTAGGGGTGCTGTTTGTATTTTCAGAAACTAAAGGGGCTGTTAATATACTATATCAATTCTGTTTTGGTGACTAGTTGGGGTGTTTGTAGACTTTTAATATAAATAGGGGTTTATGTGTCTTTTAGTTAAACTTGTCACTTTTCGCTAAAAATAAATATGATAATTTCGGAATATAGATAGTTCCTAAAAATGTTAGTTTTCATCCCCGTCTCGGAAAAGTAATTCGGGTATTGAAATAGCATACGGTTTGTTCGTTAAAAATTAAACAAGAAATATTTTTAGTTAAAGCTTTAAAGAAATATTGTTAAATCACCTAGTTAATAACTTGGATGTTTAATACTTGTAAATTAGATATTTTGCTAGGTTTTAAACATCGTTATGGTGCGATTAGTATTTAGGGAAAATTTATCTTTAAATTAAATAGTTTTAAATATTGTTTACATGATTATAGAAACAATATTATGTCTTTTTCATAAAAATAAACTAGTTTTGTTTTCACTACTATATCAAGTCTTTTATAAGATAATTTCTCTAATTAGTTAACCACTTTTAGCTCATAATAATAATAATAATAATAATAATAATAATAATAATAATAATAATAATAATAATAATAATAATAGATGTTTAAAAATAAACACGTGGTTTTATATAATTTTGTTATACAAGATTATAACGAAACAAAACGTTAGGAAAAATTAACTAGTGGGGTTGGGTAGAAATAAAAGAGAATAATTAGGACGTGTAGTATTTTTGTTGGATTATTGTTGACTTAAAAGTTACGGGTTGTAGGTGACAGTTTGTAGGCCGACCGACTTTTAGACGTGCTAGTGCTACGGAAGTAAGGTAAGTAACATGCCAAGCGTTGAGCCTAGCTTCCTTCGTGTCTTAATATGACTTTCATTTCTTGTCTCAAAATGCATTTTTATTTGGTTATTCATTTACTTGTTTTGGTTGAAGTTTCCTTCTATTTCAAAGAAGTTATTTACTTGAAGTTGTCACATGTTTAATAATAATAATTCGTAATTAACGTAAAGTGGAAAGAGTTGTGCGGGAGAAGCTTATTATTGTCGTGTTGACTTCGGTCACTCGGCCCGTGATCAGAATTTATTTTAACCCGGTCGCAACCTGCCGGGTCGCTCCATGTACTCACATCTCTGGCCGCAAGAAGTCTTAGGGGGCTGCCGGCAGTTAAGGTCATGGCTGCTAGTGATAGATTAGTAGTTCCTTCCTCGTATCAACAAAGCTAATAATACAGTTTTGGTATGAGCTTTTGAAAGGAAAGAAGAAGATATTGAGGAATATAATCCCCATTTAGAAGAAACATTAAGATCAGAAGAATTTTATAAGTGTTCCTACTCTATTTATTGGATTCATTCTTTATAAGTTTTATTCCTCCTGTTTTATTATTGCAAACAGTAAATTCAAGCTTCATCATCTGTTTTACATGTTTGGGTGTTACTTACTCAGTATTTCGTACTGACTTTGAAACTGCGGTTCCTGTTTCCTTCCCATCGCAGGCTTAGATGCAGAAGGCTGTGGCGAAGCTGGGTACGGAACTCACGTGTAGTGTTTAGTTGCCGAGCCAGGATGATGTATAGCTTTTGGAATCACTTATGTAATAATTAGAGACTTTCATGACGTTTAGTGTTGTGTAATAAATAAATAATATTGGAATGTTATGCTTTTGATTCCCGCCGATACGTTTAGCAGCGCCCTCCTGGGCTTTCCAGTCCGGAACGGAAGGCTTGGGAATCCACGGGCCGTTGCACACAAACTTACACTTATCCGACTTTGGCCCTAGCTTGTCTGATTGTAAACGCTTTACATAGACATCGCAGCCCCAAATCTTCATGAACGACAGTGTGGGACGCCTCCCACTCCACATCTCATGTGGTGTCTTCATGACTCATTTAGATGGAACACGGTTAATGGTGAAAGCTGGACTTGATAGAGCATAGCCCCAAAATGATAATGGAAGATTGGTTTGACACATCATAGATCGAACCATATCCAATAGAGTTCGATTCCTCCTCTCGGATACGCCATTCCATTGTGGCATTCCGGGTGGAGTGAGTTGGGACACGATCGCACACGCTCTAAGATAGTCGTCAAACTCTTGGCTCAAGTATTCTCCTCAACGATCCGATCGTAGAGCCTTGATACTTTTGCCAAGTTGCTTCTCTAATTCACTCTTGAATTCTTTGAACCTTTCAAATGATTCGGATTTGACCCTCATAAGGTACACAAATCCATATCTACTGAAATCATCAGTAAATGTAATGAAGTAGACGTAACCACCCCTGGCAGGCGTGGCAAATGGCCCACACACATCAATATGTATGAGCGCCAATTGCTCATTAGTCCTCTCACCTTTGTTATTGAAAGGGGACTTTGTCATTTTTCCCAATAAACAAGCCTTACATGTCTCATATGATTCAAAATCAAATGAGTCTTTTTCTCAAAAAAAATAAAAATATAATCAAATGAGTCTAGAAATCCATCCTTATTTAGTTTAGATACACGTTTCTCGTTTATGTGGTCTAAACGACAGTGCCATAAGTAAGCAGGATTTAAATCATTTGTTTTAATCCTCTTGGTATTAATGTTGTAAACAGGATTGCTTAGATCAAGGACATATAGTCCATTAAATAATTGCGCACTACAATAGTGAATATTATTAAAATAAAAGGAACAACAATTGTTCTTTATTGAAATAATAAAACATTCCTTGTCCAAACAAGGAATAGAAATAATGTTTCTGCTCATAGCAGGCACAAAATAGCAATTATTTAATTCTAAAACTAATCCTGAAGGCAGAGACAGCTCGCACACGCCCACGGCTAATGCAGCAACTTTTGCTCAATTCCCAACGCGCAGGTCTATCTCCCCTTTAGCCAATCTTCTACTTCTCTTTAGATCCTGCACATTTCGAAAAATGTGAGATCCACATCCAGTATCTAATACCCATGATGTAGAGATAGTTAAATTGACATCTACAACAAAAATACTTGGTGGTGGTGGAATCACTATTCCAAGCCTCTTGTCCTCCAGATATTTTGGGCAGTTCCTCCTCCAGTGTCCAGGCTTAAGGGTAGGTTCCTTGGACTTGGAAACTGACTTGCCTTTGCCCTTGGAGGACGAGGAAAACATTTTGCCCTTTCCTTTATGCACCATCATAATGGTCTTGCCCTTACCCTTGTTGATGCTTTGTTCAGCTGTCCTCAACATATTGAGTAAATCTGACAGTGGTTTCCCGATCTCGTTCATATTATAGTTCATGATGAACTGTCCATAACTTTCAGGCAACGATTGCAGCACGAGATCAGTGGCCAACTCTTGGCCGACCGGAAACCCTAGTCGCGCGAGATTCTCCAAGTATCCGATCATACGAAGTACATGAGGTCCCACAGGGTTTCCTTCAGCCATATGACACTTAAACAATGCCTTAGAGACCTCATACCTCTCAACCCTTGCCTGCTCTTGGAAGAGTTGCTTTAAATGCTCGATCATATCGACATCATTCATGTTTTTGTGTTGCTTCTGAAGCTCAGAAGTCATGGTGCATAGCATAAGGCAGACCGCATCATTAGCGTCATCAACACGCTTTTGATATGCCTTTAAGGCTGCAGGGGTATTGTTCTCTTGACCTGCTGGAACTTGCTCCTCTATTGCTTACAGTTTCTTCTCTTGCTTGAGAACGATTCTCAAGCTTCTGTACCAATAAAGGAAGTTGGTTCCAGAGAGATTGAAGGACAGACCGTAGGGAATGTTGTGAACTCGATGATTTGTTTTCCATTTGGAATTCTACAAAAGGAAAATACGCAAGTTTTAGTATTTGTGAATTTTTTGACCATATTTAATAATTGCTAGTTTATGAAATATAGCTCCCACTATTTTTCTACGGATTAATAACCCTCAAGATATTAATGCGGAAAATATCCTTATGTTTTCTAGCGGGCCAATATCCATGTTTCATCTCCTTTTGAGCTTGCTTTTGCAAGTCACCCAAAATTTGACTACTTTAGGTAGGAACAATTCCAATTGCATTCTATGCAACTCTTGGTTCAATTGGGCAAATAACTCATTATTTATCCATCCGTATGGATAATACCATTTGATTGTCTCTAGGTTTTAATCATATTAATAGCCTAGTTGTGTCCAACCTCTTACTTAAACAATTGCATATTACTTGTTTGTGCCATCACATTCCATCATTATGAACCAAGTCGCCTTGCTTTGGCATAAACAAACTTGATAAATCATGATGATAATGAGTGTTTAAATAACGAGAAGGCAAAACACAATATTTGAATTTTGAGGGATTTTGAAATTCAATTTTAATTGTTTTTGTTGATCCATATCAACTGATCTATCTATTTGAGTTTGGGCACAACTCCAAATAATAGATCCGGGTTGTTTAATTATCTTATTATCCTAATTGCATGCATCATCCATACACAAACTACAAAATAATAAGACAATAAAATAAACAACCACAAAATAAAATAAAACGTGGTATGGATATGGCATTTTCTAATGGAATTATCTATGAACTCAAAAAGCAAACACATCTCCATGCGTCTTCATCTTTTGGTCCATCCTCTATAGTCATGTGGAATGCTCCATGCTTCATGCTCCATCTTTTGTGGCTCCTTTTGGCTTTGGGCTTCTTTTCTTCAATCTTGGCTAACAATCTATTCAATCTATCACTAGCTAACAACTATACTAAATAAAATAAATCTCACAAGTTGAGAAAAAAAATGGCCTGAGGCCATAAAACCTTAATTAATTACTACATCAAATTGATCAGCTCGCACGCCGTAAACCAAACCACAAAATTAAACAATCACACCAAACCACATCCTAAGGCCATAAACCACTGATGCGCAAACTAACGTGCTATCGCAAGTGTACGAATCTTGTAGTACCGGGTGCAATTAGACTCGGATTATCGTTCCCACGAGGACTGTTTCGGGTTCACTTACGTTGTCAGTTTCGGTTTTCCAAGTGTAGTAGCAAGGAGGAGTAGGTTGAGATTATAATGACAAAACTAAAAACAGAAATTAAAAACGTAAATATTTTTGTGACGTTTTCTGAAATAAGCTGATTTTGTTGTAACGATAATAGATGAAGACTAGGCTCCAGGATCCCCTAGGGTTTCTACAGATTTCAGTTTTACGTTCGATTATGAAAACACTCAGCAGTTTCGGTATCTGTGCAACGTACCAGTTGTGCAGTGACTTTTCAGCTTCCACACGTAATCCCGATCCTGCAGACTTTCGGATTCTTGTTAAGCTGCCTAAGTCTGCAGTCTCGGTCTAATCCTGTTAGGGTTTCTAACCCGTCCGGATGGCCCGGGTCAAATTCTCTAACAGTTGGTCTCACGTTTTTCAATGCTAGCCCTATCTCCCTTTCTCTGGTCGGTCTATCAGGGTAAGGTACTAAATCCCGGTTTTTCTTCCTAACCCTAACTTGACGTTTTCACCTACAAGCTCGGGTCTATAGCAATCCTGGGTGATCAATCCTATCATGCATATACGATAATAATCAAACCAGAATAACAGATACAACTTGCTGAATTAAGACAATCATCATGAATCCATAAACGTAGTAAGCATAAAATCTGAGTACGAAACCCTAGGTTCACCGAGAACCTAGGTAAAAAGTTTAGCTACGACTAGACATAGTACAAAACGCAGTTTCTGAATATAAAGAGAGAGAACGAAATCAAACTAAGTCTTCGAATCTCGAATCGCGCTTTCGTGCTCTCCGTGAATGCTCCGACTTGTCCTTCGGTTGTGCTGAGAATTGTGCTGTGTCTCCGTGATCCCTCAAAACGAGTCTGGACGAGTCTTTAAATAGTGCTTGTTTCCTGAAAACGCTTGTGCTCGAAATTACGGAATATGCCATCGGTCCACCGTCTTTGACCAAAAGTCAAAACTGGCTGCGTATATACGCAGGGGTTGCGTATATACGCAACCAGGGCCCAACCAAGATCCCCCCACCACCCCACTGCCTGCGTATATACGCAGGCCGTGGGCTAGGTGGGGCCCACTTGGTCCTCTGGTGGGCCAGGACTGGTCCCCTGGGTCCCACTCTTCTGCCTGATGCTCCCGGTTTGCCTCTTTGGTGTACTTCTGCTTTTCCATGTTTCCGTCGTGTCCCGGTCTTGTGCACGTTTCCCGAGACAGTCCCGGCTTGGTCCCGGCACGCTTCCCGATGCACCTCCAGAACCTGTTCCTGAAAAGGCAACACGAACGAAAACCCGCGATCATATCCAAATATAGCAAGAAATAAGCAGAAATCCAGCAAGTACAAATAAACGTCTCGTTCTAGATTCCCGGGGCATTCTAAGGCATTTTCCAGCAAAAACCGCTAATTCCGACACAAATACTCGTGAAATCAGGCTAAAAGATAACCCCTAATTGGGCGTTATCAAATACCCCCGCACTAAACATTGCTCGTCCCGAGCAATCCTGCCAACTCTAGCCTGCATTTCTGTCCTCGTGACTGACTCTGTACATACCCTACCGTTGCATACACTTTCGACCCGAACCTTTCAACCGGACGACTCGATAGAAAAACTGACGCAGATAGAATATACACAGACTCAAACGACTCAAAACAGACTAGTGACAAAAATATTTTTGGCGAGATCGGGCAACCTCAAAAACATAAACAGTGTGTCCTCGTGATTTCATCCTTTTCAGAATTTACTTCCCTGCAAGCGATCGGTAAGTCTGAACAGATTTATATGGTGGATTTAAGCACTGGACCGAAGTACTATTACTTTGGTTATCAAGCTGAGCAAATCCCTAGCTAACTTACCATCCGAGCTGTTTCCGAAAGGATCTATGTCTAATCAGGTAGGATAGATATATGTATCAAGGTACGGCATAATCCTACATGTTATGACATTCTCACAATTTACCAAACTCACACCCCTCACCGAGATCCCGAAAAACTGCCCGAAACACCTAAGTTCCTGCCTTCCCAATTCTCCTGTCCCCCGGTGTGTCTTCGCCGTGCTCGCGGCCACAAATGTGAAGCGGTGCAAAACGTTCTCGAAAATTGTGCCACTCACTCAGCTTTTTATTTCAATAACAAGAACACAAAACAAACTAAAAACTAGATCATAATAATTTTTCTTCCTCTTTTTTCTTTTTCTTTTCTTTTTTCTTTTTTTTTCTTTCTATTTTTTTTCTATTTTTTTTCTATATATATATATATATATATATATATTTTTTAACACAACTATATACAAACTCACACGAATATCAACAATACCAAACTGACTAAAGCTGAGTGGGTGAAAATAAATCTCTGTCGTGGGGTACGTAAAATGTCCTCATGTGATGTACCCCCACACTAACCCTGAAGCGCTGATCCTGTAGTCGAAATAATACTGTGCAGTCCCACCGAACCTCCTCATCACCAAAGATGTAGAAAAACGGCACAACCACCAATTGACCCTACAACCCCCCGGAACCCCGTTTTGTGCGAAAAGATGCTCGCACGCGACTAACTCCTCCTGTGGTCACTATGTAGTGAAGTGATCCACCTCCGCAAATTAATGCACTGTCGCCTCTCACTCACCTTGTCCTTCCCTCGAAAAACGTGTCAAAATCGAAACTGTCCAAAACTGATAACTCATGAAGCTCCCCTATCTAAAACCTGCCCCTACTCACTCCCTCCGTCATAACACGTAGAATAGCCAACTATCGACTGATGAGGTCTCAAAGAAGGCTGCCTAGGCTAAAGTGGCTACGAAGAAAGAGGGTAATTGGCTTCAAACGGGTTGACTAGTTGGACCTAGGGGTAAGAAACAGGACGTGAGGTCCCTTGATAGCCAGTCACTCCACCGAAAAATGCGATGACCGTGACGGCGCCCGTGGGCGGGTTGTCGACTACCTATGTGACGGTGGTGTAGCAACTAGTCGGATTTTTCGCTCAGTTGATAACTACTTGCGGATTCCAAAGGTCACTAGCTCTCACCTATCTACTATACCTCGGTGCAAGTTTTCGTTTCTTTCAAAGGATTCAAACTCAATTTCTTCACTGTTTTCGTTATCTCGATTGCCCTTTCTCAAAATTTTCTGATTTTAACTTTTTTTTTTCTTTTTTTTTTGAAAAATAATTTATACTTGCTGTTTGCGTATATACGCAGGTCCTGCGTATATACCAACCAGCAGCATAAAAAATTTTTAATTTTTCCATTTTTCATTTTTTTTTTTTTTTAAATTATATACAATGCATGGCAGAATGATTATGGTGGGTTGACTCAAATAAAGAAAATATGCTGACTCAAAAATAAAAATTAAAATAAAAATAAATACGAAAAAACGTGCAGACCGGGTTAATGCAGACACGACTACCACCCCCCCACTAAGAGGTGGCATGCCCTCATGGCACTCACTCGTCCGGAAAAAATGTCGGGTCGGACCCGGTCTCGGACGTACCGGATATGCTACCCGGCGAGCTGCTCTCGGAATCAGTCCTAAACACCGGCTGGCGTGCCCGTGTACGGGGCCGGTAATCCGAGGACTGCGACTCGGACCCAGTCCAACTGCTAGGTGGCTGGGACCGCAAAGTCGTCCTGCCACTCGAATGCTGGTGAGTACGGGCCCCAGTCTGCTGGGTACGGGTCCCAGTCTGCTGGGTACGGGTCCCAGCCTGTCGACCCGTAGGCTGCCGGGATCGTGTCCCAGGCTGCCGTCTCTCCCGTCTGGCAGGTGGCGGTGATGGCTGAGTCGGTGGTGGTGGCTGGGTCGGGGGTGGCGGAGCAGACGTGCACTCGCTAGAGTCCCCGTCATCCGACCATCCCTCGGTAAAGCTACTGGAGTAGGTGGGTGGGAAATACAGCGGGAGTGGCGGGTCTCGGCCTGCGTGCCGAGCCGCATCCCGCTGCTCCTCTCGAATACTAGCTAGGGCAGCCTGGGTGTCCTTCGTGACCTTCCGCTGAGTCCGGCGGATATGCGTCACCGCTCTCCAGATCTTGCCCACTCCCTCTAACACCTTCTCTCCAATGGACTTGCGTCCACCCCGACAGCCCTCAAATCTCTCATCCACTCGGGGCAGTCTACGGGGCGGGGCCGGTCTAGCTCGTGGGGCCGGGTTGGCCCGTGGGGCCGGCTGCTCTCTCTGATGGGCAGGCTGAGGCTGGGCATTCCTCTCAGTCCCCTGCCTACTCGACTCGGGGCGCTCACTCTCTCGAGTAGTACGGCATCGCCGAAGTCCGGCCGGTGCCTGGCGACTGACTGGTCGCTCCTGAGTCGAACGCCTCCTAGGGGCAGGGGCAGGGGCAGGTGCAGGAGCTGGGTCCTCCTCCATAAAGTCGTCATCCTCATCGAGGTCAACAACTGGCGGAGGCGGGCCCGGGTGACGAGTAATAAGCTTCCTATAAGGCCGTAGCAAAGGAGGCTCTAGGTCACCCTGTAAATCATCCATCGGAACCTCGTAATCCTGAGCCAATTTGGCAATGAGGTTGGCGTACCCCAATCCCTTCTTGCTACCGGAGCAGTTCCGCTCCATCATATACACCCAAATCCGACGAGGAATGTCAACATCTCGTCCCAGAACAAGGCAATAGACTAAGAGTACGTACTCGAAGTCAAGGTAGGTGAAGTGTTTAATACCTACAACCCTGTTAACTACCCACTCGGCCCACCACCGTGGCGGGCCGGTAACAAAACGAGAATGCAATTTCTTGCCGATCTCGCCTGGCCCCTCTCTCGTGAAATGGGCACCCGGGTGCCCCCCAGTCACAACCCGCAAAAGCTCAGCATCGCTAGGCGGGTAATCAGCGCATTCAGCATATGCGCACGAGATATGGCGCATCGGAATCTGATACGCTTGGCGGATGGTATCCGCCGTGAGAAAAATAAACGTACGCCGCAAATAGACCCAACGGACATCCCCATTGGCTTCCCCCTCCCCCTTGTGCATGAGGTTCGCGTAGAACTCACGCACCAAGTCAGTATCGGACAAGTCCGGAAACCCCGCTAGGGACGTCCCGAAAATGTCCGGTCGACTCGCATAAGCGGCCATCTCTGGCGGCATGTAAGTATGGTCGACCTCAAACTGGTAGTCTACGGGAATGCTATGCTCCATTTTGGTCCCGGTCATAAAGTAATGTTGGGCATAGTGATTGACGAACCTAAAGCTGTCAAACATCAAAGGGGTAAGCTCAGACGCCTCATAGTCCGTAGGGATGTCATCGCGGTTATGGTCTAAGACTGGCACATGAAACTCCATAACAGACCAAATTCTCGAAAAACGTGCCGACTCGAGAAACGAAGCAAAAACGTGAAACGTGCACAAAAATAGTGTGTCGCAATAGATAGTCCACCTAAGATCTACCAGAGGTCCACACGGCAAGTGCCGCTCCAAATGCAAAATTACCGAAAATAACGGGCCCGGCTACGGGCCGTGCCAAAACGGAAAATAAAGCGAGGGATGAGATTTTCGACCTTCCCTAAACAGGGGTGAAGACCGGAGATTCAGCCCGGAAAGTCACCGGAAAACCGCCAGTGGTCGCCGGAAAAGTCGCCGGAAAAGTCAACTGCCCGGAATTGAATTCCGAGCCCACCAAATCGAAGCCCTCGATCTCCTCGTTCACGTTCCCTTCTACGGTTTTTGCGAGTTCTTGCTCTAACACCTTCGAATCTGCACTTTTCCTCAAGAACACCTCACTTTTTGATGAAACTTGCCCTCTCGATTTTCGCTTGTTTCCGGATTTTGATGGATGAATCTTGCTCCTTGCGACGAGGGGATTCCAGAAATGTGCCCGGATTTTGATTTGGAGGTCCGAGGCAAAATCTTTGTTCTTCAAGTGAGAGCAAATGGAGGTAGAGAGAGAAAGAGAGGTGCCAACAATGGTGTGGCCGGCCCCCTCTTCCCATATAAACCCTAATTTGGTCAAAATGACCAAAATACCCCCGGGGTTTTGAAAAATTTCAAAAATATTTTTTTTTCTTTCCTGTTTACGTATATACGCAGTACCGCGTATATACCCAACCAGAAAACAACCAAAAAAAAAAAGAAAAAAAATTCCCTTTTTGCCCACGGGTTGCGTATATACGCAGGGGCTGCGTATATCAAAAATGGTATTTTTTTTTTTTTTTTAAATTTCTCTCTTCCCCCTGCTTTCCCGGTCTTGGCTGTTTTGGATGATTCTGTTTCTGCACACTTTCAAATTCAACGTTAAAAACCCGCTCATCTCGCCTCTCTCGAAAATTCCGAACTGTTATAATAACGTAATAACTAATAAAACTAAATAAATAAACGATAAATTTTGGGTTGCCTCCCAAACAGCGCCTTGTGATTTACGGTCGACGGCCCGACCTTGTTACCTCTTATGGGTCATCAAAATAGACCGGGTCTATTTTGACGACTTCGGCGGTCTCGAGATACGGCTTGATCCGGTTCCCGTTCACCCTGAAACTGGAGTTGTCTTTTGGATTTTCCAGCTCGAATGCCCCCCAGGCAAAAATCTGCTTGATGATGAACGGTCCCGACCAACGAGACCTCAGCTTTCCCGGAAAGAACCGCATCTGGGTATTGTAGAGAAGCACTTTGTCGCCTTCGTTAAACTGCTTTGGCGTGATACGGTGATCATGCCACTTCTTTGTCTTCTCTTTCTAAATTTTGGCGCTCTCGAAAGCCGTTCTGCGGAATTCCTCCAATTCCAGCAGTGCCATCTTCCTCTTATCCCCTGCTAGATTCTGGTCCAAGTTCAGCAGTTTGATGGCCCAATACGCCTTGTGCTCCAGTTCCACCGGTAAGTGGCACGCTTTCCCAAAAACGAGCTGGTACGGTGACATTCCCAGCGGTGTTTTGAAAGCTGTCCTGTAGGCCCAAAGCGCATCGTCTAGTCTGACGGACCAATCCTTTCGGCCGAGATTCACTGTTTTCTCGAGTATGCTCTTGATCTCTCGATTCGACACCTCGGCTTGCCCGTTCGTCTGCGGATGATAAGGTAACGAGACTTTATGAACTGACACGCCGTACTGTTTCAGAACTTTCGCAAAAACTCGATTGATGAAGTGAGAGCCCTCGTCGCTGATCATTGCCCTGGGAGTCCCGAAACGAGTGAAAACGTTGCGTTTCAGAAAACGCTCAACGGTAGCTGCATCGTTTTTCTGACACGCGATCGCCTCGATCCACTTCGTCACATAATCTACTGCCAGAAGAATGTAAAGATTCCCCATCGAAGACGGGAACGGACCCATGAAGTCAATCCCCCAGACATCGAATGGTTCTACCTCCTGCCACACAGTCATCGGCATCTCGTCCCGGTGTGACGTGTTTCCTGTCCTCTGGCACCTATCGCATCCCTGCACATAGTCGTGACAGTCTTTGAAGATTGTCGGCCAGAAAAACCCGGACTGCAGTATTTTATGTGCTGTTCGTGTTCCCCCAAAATGACCCCCACACTGTGATGAGTGGCAGTGTCGGATCACGTTCCAGGCCTCGTGGGTCGGGATACACCTTCTCAGGATGTTGTTGGCCCCCTGTTTGAACAAGTACGGGTCGTCCCAGAAATACTGTCGACTTTCGGCAATGAACTTTTTCCGCTGCGACGGGGTGAGATCCTCGGGAAGCGTGCCAGTTACCAAATAGTTGGCTATGGCATAGTACCATGGTCTCCCGATCTTGACTGCCATGATGTGCTCGTCCGGGAAGTTTTCCTTGATCGGCACCGGGTCCACCTTCACGTTCTCTAGTCTGGATAGGTGATCCGCTACCACGTTCTCAACTCCCTTCTTTGTCCCGAATTTCCACATCGAATTCCTGCATCAGTAGTACCCACCTCAACAGTCTCGGTTTTGCGTCCTTCTTGTCCAGCAGGTATTTCAGAGCACTATGGTTGGTAAAAACGATAACTTTTGACCCGACCAAATAGGGCCTGAATTTGTCCAGTGCATACACCACAGCCAGCAATTCCTTTTCTGTCGTGCCATAGTTGAGCTAGGCATCGTTGAGTACCCGGCTCGCATAATAAATGACGTGGCATACCTTATCCTTTCGCTGTCCCAAAACTGCCCCGACTGCGTAGTCGATGGCGTCACACATCAGCTCAAACGGGAGTGACCAATCTGGCGTGGTTATAACCGGGGCTGTGGTCAGCTTCTCTTTCAAGTGGTCAAAAGCTTGCCGACATGCTGCGTTGAAATCAAAGGGTACATCTTTTCCGAGTAACGCGCAAAGTGGCTTTGTGATCTTGGAAAAGTCCTTGATGAATCTTCGGTAAAATCCTGCATGTCCCAGAAAACTTTTGATCGCCCTTACATTCGTCGGGTATGGAAGCTGCTTTATCACCTCGATCTTAGCCCTGTCCACCTCGAGTCCCTTGCTGGAAATTCTGTGACCCAGCACGATCCCCTCGGTGACCATAAAGTGACACTTTTCCCAATTGAGCACCAAATTCGCCTTCTTGCATCGGATCAGAACCTGGCCCAAATGGAACAGGCAGTCATCGAAACTGTCCCCGAAGAGTGAAAAGTCGTCCATGAAGACCTCCAGATTTTTCTCGATCATGTCGGAAAAAATCGCCATCATACATCTCTGGAACGTGGCGGGAGCATTACACAACCCGAACAGCATGCGTCGAAACGCGAACGTACCGTACGGGCAGGTAAACGTCGTCTTTTCCTGATCCTCTGGGGCTATGCAAATCTGGTTGTACCCGGAATACCCGTCCAGAAAACAGTAGTAGGCATGATGGGCGAGCCGGTCCAGCATCTGGTCCATGAATGGCAGCGGGAAGTGGTCCTTTAATGTTGCATCATTTAGCCTCCGATAGTCCATGCAGATCCGCCAGCCCGTAACGGTGCGCTGCGCAATCTGCTCCTGATCATTATTCTGCACCACCATAATACCCCCCTTCTTGGGCACGCACTGGACCGGGCTGATCCACGTGCTGTCCGATATGGGGTAGATGATTCCCGCTTCCAGCCACTTCATGACCTCTTTTCGCACAACGTCCTTCATGTTCGGGTTCAGTCTCCGCTGGGGCTGAATCACCGGTTTCTTGCCTTCTTCAATTCGGATCTTGTGCATGCAGTAGGAGGGGCTGATCCCCTTGATATCTGCAATCGTCCAGGCGATTGCTTCCTTATGCTCTCGCAATACTTCCAGCAGTTTCTGCTCCTGTTCCTGAGATAAACGAGACGAAACAATTACGGGCAGAGTACTATTTTCACCAATATACGCGTACCTGAGATGGCTCGGGAGCGGTTTCAGCTCCAGTGCGGGTGGTTCCTTGAGTGACGGGACCAGAATCATCTTTTGCCCGCCGTCTTCGTCCCGGTGCAAAGTGGTCCAGTCTTCGGCTCTCATGGCGTGCTCGCACCGAGTCTTCTCTTTTTCTTCCCCGTACATGCTGTCAATCTCTTCCCACAATTGGTCCATCTCCTCGTTTTCCCAGCCTTCGTCCACCACATCGATAGCAAAGATGTCCTCGTGGTCGTAGTAGTTTGGCAGTTGCAGATTTTTGAAAACGTTGAATTTTACTTTTTCTTCGTTAATCTGCATGGTCAGCTCCCCGCTCTTACAGTTTATCATAGATTCGCCTGTGGCCAAAAACGGCCTGCCGAGTATGAGCGGTACCTCCCCTGCCTCCATGTCCAGGATGACGAAATCTGCCGGAAAAATAAGCTCGCCGACCTTGACCAGAATGTCCTCGATAACCCCGTAGGCCTGTTTTACGGACCTGTCTGCCATCTGCAGCATGATTCTGGTGGGTCGGGGTTCACCGACTTTCAAACTCTTGAAAATCGTCAATGGCATCAGGTTGATGCTGGCCCCTAGGTCACACAGAGCCTTTCCTGTGTAAGCGTTACCTAGGGTGACCGGTATCACGAAACTGCCAGGATCCTTTCTCTTCCTCGGTAGCCCATTCTTCACACAATTGCTCACTTCTGCCGTCAGGTTTATGGTCTCGAAATCGCTCATTCGCCTCCTCCCATACAAGATGTCCTTGAGGAATTTGGCGTAAGTGGGCATCTTAGCCAAAGCCTCAGCAAAAGGTATGTTAATCTGCAGCTGCTTGAACATCTCGAGAAACCTGGCGTAGTCCTTGCTGTCATCCCTCTTTCGTGTTCGCAAGGGGTACGGGACCTCCTTGGAGACGGGTACAGTTTCTGCACCTGTCTCGTTCTGCACTGCATCCTGCTCAACCGAGCCCTTCGGCTGGGGGCGATCGACTGTGCTGTTATCCTGGCCTGACAAGTTGCGTTCCACTTCTTTCGAATTTTCTGCACGTGCGTGGCTGGGATACGGTGGATCCTGCAGTGCCAATCCACTCCGAGTGGAGATAGCATTGATCTGAGCCCGTGGATTATTTACTGTGTTCGAGGGTAGGTTTCCTGGCTGTCTCTCCGTTAGCTGCTGTGCTAACTGCCCCACCTGTACTTCCAAAGCGCGCAGTGACGTTTTGGTTGTCTGCATATCAGCCGTTAAAGTATCCATGTGCTTGAACCGGGACTCCATAGTCTGGAACATGGACTTGATCTCTTTCATCTGAGCGTCGTACTGCTGTGCTGACGGGACTGACTGAGCCTGCTGGGCCGGGGCAGTCTGCTGGGCTGGTGGCCTGTGCTGGAATCCCGGTGCATAAACTGCTGCGTTCGGGTTTCCGTACCGAAACCCGGGATGGTCTCTCGTACCCGGTCGGTACCGGCTCGGGTCCCACTGCTGCTGTACGTAGTTGGTATCTTCAGTCCTTAGCTCCTCAATGGCTGTGTCCAGATCCGGTTCCTCGACTGCTGCAACAGTCTTCTTATCCGAGTAGACTTTCTTGACCAAGTCGTGAACGATCTTGGCCAGATTGTCTATCCGGTCATCCTCTGCAGGTTCGGCTCTAGCCGCCATCCTGCGATCGTCAAACAGTCGGGTGTCCTGCTTGGCCAACTGCTTCATCAGGTCATACGCACCTTCTTTGTCCACGTGATACAAGAAGTTTCCCCCGGCCTCTCTGTCAATCCTGTCGGCGTTCTCCCTGTCTAGGGCATGGTAGAAAACCTGCAGGATATTTGCGTCTCCAAAACCGTGGTTCGGGCACCGTTTGACCAATCTCATGAGCCTGTCCCATGCGTCCACTACCGTCTCCCCCATCTTCTGTCTGAATGACAGGATCTCGCTCTGTAACTGTATGACTCGGGAGGCGGGATAGAACTTTGCCAAAAAATCCGTGACACACTCCTCCCATGTGGTGATGGATCGGGGTGGTCGGGATTCGAGCCAGTCCTTGGCTACTCCATAAAGACAGTATGGGAATAAGATCAACATGAGTGCCTCTGCTTCTACCCCCTTGTATCTGACCTTGTTGCATTAATCTTCGAATTTCCCGATAAAATCGTTCGGGTCTTCGTCGGCCCTACCATGAAACGGGCAGAGAGTTTGTACCGTCTGGATGGTGGATGGTTTGATGTCAAAGTGCTCTGCGGTGATCTCCGGCACCACAATGGCTCGCTCATGCCCCCCGGTGGGGACTTCGAAATTTTCCACCAACGCCTTCCCAGATCGGTTGTATGTTCTCTGGTTGCTTCGGGCAGCCAGTCCCGCTGTGACAAGCTCCTCAATGTACCGAGCCATCTGGGCTGGGGTACGTGTCTCTCGTTCCTGTACACCGGCTTCGGTGTTCGTGGGTGGATCTCTCTCGTTGGTTGCCATCCTGCTTTCTCGGTTTCTGCGGTTCTGTTCGGTATACAGCTTTTCCGGGTTGTCGAGTGGTGTCACCAAATCGCGAGGCAATCTGGGCATCAACTAAACAGTCCTGAAAACGCAGATTCGAAAACGCAGTGAGATAAAAAGAAAAATAACGAAACTGAAAATAAATAAAAACTCCGAAAACTAATTCTGACTACTAAATAGACCCTAAAAGTCCCCGGCAACGGCGCCAAAAACTTGATGCGCAAACTAACGTGCTATCGCAAGTGTACGAATCTTGTAGTACCGGGTGCAATTAGACTCGGATTATCGTTCCCACGAGGACTGTTTCGGGTTCACTTACGTTGTCAGTTTCGGTTTTCCAAGAGTAGTAGCAAGGAGGAGTAGGTTGAGATTATAATGACTAAACTAAAAACAGAAATTAAAAACGTAAATATTTTTGTGACGTTTTCTGAAATAAGCTGATTTTTTTGTAACGATAATAGATGAAGACTAGGCTCCAGGATCCCCTAGGGTTTCTACAGATTTCAGTTTTACGTTCGATTATGAAAACACTCAGCAGTTTCGGTATCTGTGCAACGTACCAGTTGTGCAGTGACTTTTCAGCTTCCACACGTAATCCCGATCCTGCAGACTTTCGGATTCTTGTTAAGCTGCCTAAGTCTGCAGTCTCGGTCTAATCCTGTTAGGGTTTCTAACCCGTCCGGATGGCCCGGGTCAAATTCTCTAACAGTTGGTCTCACGTTTTTCAATGCTAGCCCTATCTCCCTTTCTCTGGTCGGTCTATCAGGGTAAGGTACTAAATCCCGGTTTTTCTTCCTAACCCTAACTTGACGTTTTCACCTACAAGCTCGGGTCTATAGCAATCCTGGGTGATCAATCCTATCATGCATATACGATAATAATCAAACCAGAATAACAGATACAACTTGCTGAATTAAGACAATCATCATGAATCCATAAACGTAGTAAGCATAAAATCTGAGTACGAAACCCTAGGTTCACCGAGAACCTAGGTAAAAAGTTTAGCTACGACTAGACATAGTACAAAACGCAGTTTCTGAATATAAAGAGAGAGAACGAAATCAAACTAAGTCTTCGAATCTCGAATCGCGCTTTCGTGCTCTCCGTGAATGCTCCGACTTGTCCTTCGGTTGTGCTGAGAATTGTGCTGTGTCTCCGTGATCCCTCAAAACGAGTCTGGACGAGTCTTTAAATAGTGCTTGTTTCCTGAAAACGCTTGTGCTCGAAATTACGGAATATGCCATCGGTCCACCGTCTTTGACCAAAAGTCAAAACTGGCTGCGTATATACGCAACCAGGGCCCAACCAAGATCCCCCCACCACCCCACTGCCTGCGTATATACGCAGGGCCTGCGTATATACGCAGGCCGTGGGCTAGGTGGGGCCCACTTGGTCCTCTGGTGGGCCAGGACTGGTCCCCTGGGTCCCACTCTTCTGCCTGATGCTCCCGGTTTGCCTCTTCGGTGTACTTCTGCTTTTCCGTGTTTCCGTCGTGTCCCGGTCTTGTGCACGTTTCCCGAGACAGTCCCGGCTTGGTCCCGGCACGCTTCCCGATGCACCTCCAGAACCTGTTCCTGAAAAGGCAACACGAACGAAAACCCGCGATCATATCCAAATATAGCAAGAAATAAGCAGAAATAAGCAGAAATCCAGCAAGTACAAATAAACGTCTCGTTCTAGATTCCCGGGGCATTCTAAGGCATTTTCCAGCAAAAACCGCTAATTCCGACACAAATACTCGTGAAATCAGGCTAAAAGATAACCCCTAATTGGGCGTTATCAACCACCATGCGATTTGCACATAAACAAATAAAATCCAATTTTAACGCGCTTGGTCAATTTTAATTGATTTTAGGATTTTATCTAGACTCAAAACGGTCCAAGGGGCCCAACCAATTACTTGGTCGAACCCCAAAGAGGACCGCCTAGGCCTTGGGCCGGCCGGCCCCTAGCCCACACGGCTAGGCCGTGCACTAGGGCAGCCCCCGGCCCCTAGTCCGTGCCTTACTTGGGCGGCAAGCAAGGAGGGGCGGTCCCCTAGGGGGCCGAAACTCTTTGGGAGTTGTTTCCAAAACAACTCCTTTGATTGTTGCCTAAGTTTGGTAGTTTCCTTGTTTGAAAAGAACTCCTTCTTTCAATAGGATGCCCATGAGATATAGATCTAAGATCCTAAAATTTCTCAAACTCACTAATTCATGCATCCAATGCAAAAACTAGGTCTTGTTTTGTATTATTATTGACAAATTGCATCATATGCTTGATTTGTCTTGTTTTACGCGATAAACAATAAATTTAAAGTATAAAACTATCAAAACGTAACAAATAAACCACGTCTATTTCTACGACCTGTGGCTCTGATACCACTGTAGGGGTTTGATCATAGATACGCAGCGGAAAATATAATTTATCCATTCAGTACCCTCCAAGGATCACAGGAAGAGAAGCATAACGATGGTAAAGGAAGAATCATGTTACACACCTTAGGGTTTCTCCTGTAATGACTTGTAACGTGAATTGTGTCACGTCTCTACGGTTGATCCACACCTAGATTTGAGGTCTAGATCTTCCTTCTCCTTTGTGCTAGCTTGGATCGGAGGAAGAGAAAGAAGAAATCACACAAAGCGAGGCAACAAGGAGGTTCGGCCTCCTTTGTTGGCCGACGGGGACGGGGCGGTGGCAAGGGGGTCGGTTCGGCCCTCTTGTTGCTTGCCCTCTCTCCTTTTTTCTCTCCCACTCAATTTATGAATAATAAGTTCATAAGTGTGGGAAGGAAGGAGCATCATTTATATAGTCCAACAAATCCTTGTTAACTACCTAGAGGACCTATTCTAGTCCTACTAGAATTCGGTTTAGTCCATTCCTTGCAAATTAGTCCTACTAAGTTTGCAAGGTATTGCAAAGTGATCATTCTAATTAATTAATTAATCATATTAATTAATTACCAAATCAAGTTCAACTCTATATAGCGTGTGACCCCATATGTTCTATCTAGTTGGTAGCAACAGTTTGCTAATATGGAGCGGTCTCTAGCAAAACATCCATTCGAGCCAACTAATAGAATAGTCATCCGACAAACCTTGTGCAAGTAATTATCACATCCCTTTGTTTCCATATCCGGATTGGACAAGATACATACAAGCCACACTCGTATATTCAATCCATAGTTTCTCGATCCTAGGAATAGCCTTATTCGTGCAAATAACATCAATATCCTATATTGATTTATTTGAGTATGACCAGACATTCTATAAGCACTATCCCTCGAGTGGCCTCAGATATTTGCTCCCGTTATGTGGAGGGACAAATTCCATCTACGTCTACTACGATTTCTAAGCTTGCTTCTTATTGTATCTGGTACACGCCTTTATAGCTACCCAGTTACGGTGTAGCGTTTGACGCTACCAAAATCACAATAATCCACAACTAGACAATCTAGTGACTTCAAGTCTAAGGACAATACCGTTTTCACCTCGAGAAGCGCTTGTGAATTTACATAACGTGTATGTAGCCTTCTCGGAGATGGGTCAATCCGGTGCGCCATTACCCTTAATGCACACCCATGTGTTGGATCATGATATCTCCATATCAATCCATGATTGTCCTATTAATCATTATACTGGACTAGGGATATTTAAGATAAACAACACAATTGTAAATCTAAGGACTTCATTATATTAAATATCCAATAAATAATACAATGAATGTTCTAGCCAAAATAAATTCATACTAAACTAGATTGCCTCTAGGGCATCTATTCCAACACTTAAGCCTTGTGATTGTAACTCCAATAAATTGCAATCTGAAATGAATTTTGAAACTTGTTTAATCTCCATTGATGACTTTCCCCTCCCCCTCGCTTCTCATCTTCTATGAGATAGTCATTACAATCTCCTACTAGCATCCATGGAGCTGTGATTGTTCTTGCCCGACTCTTGATTTCTTTCCAAAACAAACTCCTTTTTTTGTAATCAGCATGAGCATATATGAATAACCACATAGTTGTTCTTCCTGGAATCTCTTCAATGTTAGAACAAATAGCATTGTTGGAGCTCCAAATCACATCCACACTAAGATTATCAACCCACGACAGTAGCATACCCCCTGACTTGCCTTTGGGATTGAGAAAATAAGCATTAGGAAAACGAAGTTGTCTATGAAACTTTTGAAGCTTAGAACTTTCATTCTTGGTTTCAGACAAGAATACAAGTTGGGAAGTTGGGCATTAACTAGCCCTCGGAGTCTCTGGAATGTCAGGTTGCTCCCAACCCCTGACAATTACAACAGATCCCTACCATTGTGTGTGTCGCTGATTTTTGCCAGCCACCACAACCATTTTCGCAGCTTCATCCTCCTGCTCAACCTCCTTCTCTACCTCCTCAATTTAATTCATAAAACCCTTATATAAATAAAAATCGGATATGTGAATTGAATCCATTACCTCAAATTTTTTAGAATCTTCTTACAATTTCTCATGTAAGCCCACTTTATAACCTACATAAGTCACACCTTTGAACAATCTCCAGCTTCTATTACTCTTGTCACGACCCACTTTCTAGGACCCCGATTAATTAAGTCGAGACCGAGGGTCGAGACCGGCCACCAAGGCCTCAAACAAAACTCATGTAGTTTGAACCGTGTAGGAATCTTGATGAAAACATAAATTAAGAAAGCCAAGTGCGGAAGCGAGTTAGAATTCTCGGGGTCAACATGAAAACTTTAAAATGTCAAAGTAGATCTTGTAAATTTGTTGATGGCGAGTTATATAC
Organism: Linanthus parryae; assembly: GCA_023055425.1. NCBI lineage: Eukaryota > Viridiplantae > Streptophyta > Magnoliopsida > Ericales > Polemoniaceae > Linanthus > Linanthus parryae. The sequence continues at coordinate 22,799,907 of JALGPY010000011.1, read as the reverse complement.
AAATAACAAAAGTTTGGGAATTTATGAAAACTAACTTTTTGTGCAAAAAGGTTTAAGGTCTTGAAGGTGTCGTTTAGAAATGTGTCGGTTCAACCACATTGAGCGGATTAGAGACTAAACTAAATGCCAACAAAATTGTTTACCTCAAAATAATCCAAAAGCGTCAATAACTCCAAAAGACAAACTTCGATTAACACATGAACCATAAGTCTTACAAATGTTTCCACCAAAATATTACATGTCATAGATGGATACTAGAGTCGTAGTAGCTAAACACGAACTAAAACATTGATGGTTGCTAAGTTCACCAATGGCCCTGCCTCGAAATCTCTAACTTCCCGTCTGCGCTGTGTCGCCTGAAAAATATTTAGTTCGAAAAATGAGCCACAAAGCTCAGTGAGGGTTTTTCTCCCCTTTAGTTTCAAAATAACTTGTTTATAAAAAAATATACTGATAACTAACAAAATATACTTGTCAAATAAAGCCAAACTAAGCTTATATTATGAACAGTGCCAAATAGTCATATACTAACAAAGCAAATTCCCGAAATTCTCATATCACATAGCAAAGTTTCAGATTCCGTTAATGCCCTTGGTAACCATCGTATCAAACAAAATTTTGACATGTCCAAATACGCCATCTTTGTGGCACATCGCATATTATATCCCTGCGACCGGGCCGAAACCATCTATTATATCCCGATGGCCGGGCCTAAACCATCTATTATATCCCGATGGCCGGGTCGAAAATACTCAAGTGTCCCAAGGCATAACTTCGTCTCAAAGTGTCTAAGTAGTATATTTGGCACATATTTTCTCAAAGTTGCAAAACCGTACAATATACTAAAAGAATAATTTTCCATTAAAGGGGAGCACAAAACGTTAAGTTTTAACCGTCTTCAAAAATTATTCAAAAGTCGTAGAATCAAAATATCCTTGTTGGAAACATGAGTCGAATGTACTTAAAATTTAGTAACAAAATGTAACATTTCAACAAAATAATACATATGATAAAATATAACTTGTTGCGAAAATAATAATTTTACTCACGGTGCTGCGGCGTTCATACACGCGGAGAGACATCCCCAAACAATCCCAAGACTTCACTAGTATACCTCAAACGATGCTCCAAGAGACTCCAAAAAGAAGGTAATCGAAGCGACCCTTAGAATGTACTCCCTCTTCATTCTTGTGTGCTCTCAAACACTCTCAAACTCTCATTCTTCTTCCTAACTCTCTTTCTCTCTTTTGATGAGTAGCCAAAAAAACAAGGGTTTTTTTTTTTTTTTTTTTTTTTTTTTTTTTTTTGGGTTGGAGGATTTCACAACACACCTCCTATTTATACTAATCTAGTTGAGTAATTTTCAAGAAAATGTCACATCACCTCCAATAAAAATATAAGACAATTATTTAAAAATTATGGGTTTGGCCTCCAAGGATCTTAGAGTATGCTAGGCTATATTGACAAGACAAGTCATTTGACAATGACAACTAATATTGACAACACATCTTTCACAAGGCACAATATTTTTCTTTTGATGTGACAACACATCTTTCACAAGACATAATTTCTTTACTTTTCTCTTGATGTGACAATACATCTTTCACAAGGCACAATATATATATATATATATATATATATATATATATATATATATATATATATATATATATATATTTTGATGTGACAACACATCTTTCACAAGACACAATTTCTTTACTATTCTTTTGATGTGACAACACATCTTTCACAAGGCACAATATCTTTACTTTTCTTTTGATGTGACAACATATCTTTTACAAAACACAATATATTTACTTTTCTCTTGATGTGACAATACATTTTTGACAATGACAACTCATCTTTAACAAGACAACTCATTTTATTTTGTGTGCAAGTGTTAACTTCTTACTTCCTCAATGTCCAAACCATACATTGTGTAGTCACATCATAAATATTAAATATTAAGCTAATTATTTTAAAATAGTTGTTCTTAGCCTCCAAAGAATTGAACAAGATTAGACAACACATTTTGACAAGATAATACATATTTTTGATACATGATATTACTTTGGGACTAGACATTATATTTTATTACATCTATTTTTCCTATAATAATCTTTAAATGCTAGATATTTTGATGTTTATCTAAATTCTACTCATGTACCTAGTAAAACTTATATTTTCAAATAGACTCCAATGTCATGTTATACTAGCATGTCATAAAAATAAATTCACTCCAACTTTATGAAATCTCTAGAAATTATCCAACTTATCATTGCTCCAACATATCTCATTCATAAATACTAACAAACAAATTTCACACATCGCAAATAAATTAATCACGTGGAAACATATCATATTAAGATAGAAAATATTGGATTAACAAATGCGGAGCATTACAACTCTTGAGCCCCCTTCGTTTCCTCCCCAATTTTGATTGTGTAGCATATTTCGCATACGCCAAGATTTCCTTTTTCTTCTTGTGCACATACTCTCGTCCTGTTCGTTGTTCAATTCTCTGCTTCTTGATCGCCGTCGGGACCTCCAACACTTCTCTCGCCCTTTTAGATTCACAAACTGTTTGAAGACTTGTGATAACCGATATTTATAAACGGGTTCCCGGGAGTCGGTTCGGATTCAGTTGGCTCTTTAACCGGCATCGCACCACTTACTATCTGGTTTTGGGTTGGACTAACCGGGTCGTCTGTAACTTCTTGGCATTTTAACCAGAACGGGCTTCTAGGAGCCCAAATAATATATTTCCTTGGGCTAGTGGGCTCCTCCACAAAATAAGCTTCCTTTTGGGTTTCTTGGCCCAAATCCAGTTTCTCTTATAGTCTACAATTAGAGTTACCTTCCTTTGTCTCCTTCGTCACAAAACTTTCGGCGAAACCCGCTTCTTGTACCACCGTTACTCTCTCCTCTGTGCTGTCATTTGAGGAAAATTCCGTGCACACAGACTGAGCACGCAACGATCGTCCTTTCTCTTTGCCAGCACCGTCCTCGTCTATCCCTTCCTCCGTATCTCCAAGATTCTCTTTTGTGCCTCTTACTGGGTCGACCCCAGAATTTAACTTACTCAACTCGTCTACCGCTTGTAAATCGGCCGAGTTGACTCGTTTTCCTTGCGACAACAATTCGTCAGTTTGTTTCTTCGCCTTGTCAATCGCCGGTTTCCACCATCTTTCAAGATCTTCCTGGCAGTTCTTCTCCTTGGATTTTGCTTCCGGTAAGACTTTTCGATTACCCACCCTTAAATCTGCACTATACAACGATCTTTTATCCTCATCTCTCTCATACTTGAAGTTCACCCAGACCTCCTCTCCTTCTGAGATTGGGAGATGAAATTTTCTGGGGATCTACTTTGCAATCTGTATATCCACCTTTAACCGAAAGAAATGCCTAATTCCAAAAACTCGCGGTTCAACCCTTTCTTGATCGACATAGTCTCTGATTAATCCTGCAATCTTCTCCGCATTTCCCCTTGATTGTTTTTCAGGTGGGACATCCCTCACCTGGACCCAAATTGTACACCTTGAGAAGTCCATCGATTGTAGGCTCTGTCCCAAGCTCCACTTCCTCATATTTAGAATCTGACAGAACCCTATTATAGTCTTCTTTCTCCGTGAAAAAGAATGTATGTGTCTGGCACATGAGATTCAACTGTGACTGAGCCTTTAAGGTCCCACGCACGTGCAACGATCTGTTCATAGTTGTTTTTCCAATTTTTCTCTCATAATATAATTTTCCAACAAGAGTACTCTGGAAAAAATTTCTTGAAATCTCTGGATCATCATCCAGTTTCAACCTCAAAATCCATCTCAAGAGTGAGTCGAGAATAACAGTATGACAATCTTTATCGCGACAAAGAAATGCCTTCAAAAGATGAACAAGAGGCTAGTCTCTGTCCAGAAAAACGCTAGATGACGAGGAAGAAGGGAGAAATCTCACTACTTTCTCTTGTAGCTTGTACTATTATCGTGTTTCATGTTGAACTAGTGGAGCACTAAAAAATTTCTCCTGATCAGGAGGTATATCATTTTATCTTGATGACATCCCGTCCATTTACCGAGATCATATGATATTTACCTTAAAGTCTGTACCTTCCTTCCCAAAGGGATGACATACATACTACATTCAAGTGACAAACTTATCCAACTGAAGCAATCTCAATCGAACCACCCAGATTTCACAATACAACCACCAGTACATCTGAACAAATTACAAGATTCCTGCAAAGATAAAAGTTTCTCGGAGAACCCATGAATGTGTCAACTTGAGAGAGAGAGAGAGAGAGAGAGAGAGAATCGAAATCTTACACAAGTCTTTTTTTTTCTTGTTTAGTCATATAATAATGCCAAGGGTGCCAATTCATTGTTGTAAACATACAAAAAGTTGAGAAGGGCAAATCCTCCAATTCAGCCATCTATCTTTCTATTCCCAACACCCGCTATGTAAACACCACACGCCAACCATCCTCAAAACTAGATGTAAGATACAATCATAACTACTATCAGAATACATCTTCTGCAGCATGTAATCCCTATGACCTACGCCTTCCTTTCATCTCTTGTTATAAGGGTAACAGGGAAAGGAGCTCTATATACATGGTTCATCTTCACCGGCCCACAAGCGACTTTTTTTTTTTCAATTCTCGCAGTTGCAGCGAGCCAAGTTAACTAACAGATCATTTGGCGCGGAAGTTATTCCGAAACTGGGTCAAGTTTCTAGTGAAGTTCTCCCTGTTTTTTGATTCTAAACTTCTATTGATGTCCGCCATAAGTTCGTCAAAGCACACTGATAGTCGCTGTTGCTGATCTGCTGGCTGTAATAGTGACAATAAACAAACCGGAACAATCAGGAAATTATAATAGGAGCAAATACAGAAGTTCAAAGTTAAGAAAATAGGCAAAAAAGAGGTCCCAGATGTCAATGCGAAATTTAGCATCAGAATAGTACAAAATGCGAATGTCTGATATGCCAAAATAGATGCCATTTTCAATCCCGACTACATTTTGAAGATTCAAATACCCACTTCTACGTGGCAATCTACATCTAACTTAAACTCCAATATCTGCTCACCGATTCCTCACCATGATCAATAAGCACATCATTGACAGTCACATTTTTACCTTACTGCGCCTGCTTTTAATCTTTTAGGTGAAATTCAACAAGAATGGATTATAAAAACTTCAAGTAAGAGTGAATGTAATCACAGAGTGGACTAGTAGTCAAAATTATATTTAGTTTTTCAGAAAATCCTTTGTCAATCTTCTCGTCAACTTAAAAGTTGGCTAGTACTAGTATTAGGATTAGGGTAGAAAAGGGACACAATACATCACATCACATATGGCAAGTGCGTGACCTTATAACGAGAGAGTCAATGGTATACCATGATGCTAACTTTGGCATGTGCCAAAAAAGTCTGTTGGTACCTCATTGGAGAACCTGAGATGCCAAATTTTGGCCTTAGCACCAAAACGGCACACACCTCATTCTAGATGCTCTGATGTTTCACTAATATGGTTGATATCAAGTAATATTTAAGATTGTCAGTATTATGGTTGATGCACCATATCTTAGAGTTTGAAAACACACAACTTTTACCACTGTTTTAGTCTCCTCTTGATAGCTCTCCAGAGAGATAATTATTAATTATACTCTTTAGTTTAATCATGCTTGATAAACATATTGTATATCAGTTTGAGCTCAAGTTGCTTAAAACACATATTCTCTTAATTTTCATTGTTAAAAACACAATTCTGTGTACATTTTACCTTCTTTAGTGTTTTAAATGTACTGTTGAAAACACACAAATATAGTCTTATGGTGCTTAATTTTAGGCATTTAAAGGCATATCTTGTCTTATGGTGCTTAATTTTAGGCATTGAAAGGCATATATGATATCATTACCGCAAATAAAAACCTAAAAGAAGCTGGGGACAGAGGGAGGCAGCAAGAGGTCAATATGACAAAAAAGAAAAGATCATGCTCTCTTGAGTATGCACTCAGAAGAAGAAAACCTACAGCTGTCTAGTATGGTGATATGCAATGCCAATTCACAACCTTTTATGTATCTGATAACAAGCTATTACGAGCAGTTACAGAACAATTAGCAGAGAGGAGAGCTGAAGAACAGAAAAAGAAACAAGAAAGGGGGAGAAGTCCTTGAGGAAATTGTTGGTTCAACAACATAACTAAGTTTCTCCCCCTCGATTGTTTCACAAATATAAATGTCTAATATAACTGATTTTAATTATGCTATGCATGTGTAAGTATCTTTTCTAGATTTTCTTGTGATTCTATGTTAAGGTATGATCGTGGATGACAATTACATCATTTTCTTAAAAGTGATATCTTCATTACTTCAGATTTTGATGTTACTTCCATAGCACCTAGTATTTGAAATTTACTGGGGCATTTGTTGCATGATTAAAAGTAGTCACTCCATTTGGGGAAGGAGGCAAAGAAATATCGGAAGAGTTGTTGTAAAATTCATTAATGTTGGACATAAGAGCATTTTAAGAGGAATTTAGTTATAACATTAGGTTTGATCATTGAATTTTTCACAATTTTAAGTTGCAAAGCATCAATCTACTAGGGAGCGTATCCCTGTCGGATACTTGGGCCACTCGTTCGATGCTCCAAACTACGTACCGGACACTCAAGCTGGCGTGTCCGGGTATTTTAAAAGAATTCGTTAGAGGCACTTAATGAGAGACGACATCTCCCCCCATGTTTATTAAACTTCCACATGGGTTGTTTTATGAAATATTTTTAACTTTAAATGGGTTGAAATATAATTAGGCTAACAAAAACAACACGGGTTATATATCTTCGTTAGCCTAATTATATTTCAACCCATTTAAAGTTATAAATATTTCATAAAACATCCCGTATATATATATATATATATTTATATTTATATACATATATATAATTGAGGGCTCAATGTCTGAAAATGTTGCCATTTTGAACGAAAAGTTCAAGTGAGATTTAAGTTCACATGCGACAGCTTCAAGGGTTTTCCAAAAACAACTCGTCAAACTCGACCCACATAAGCTACTTTTCTTTCTCTTCTCATTCTTATAATTATCTATGCCTTTACGTGATATTTAAGCTATAAATATTAAAGTTGGAACCAATATTTTGATATCTATTAGTATACAAATTCATATACATATAAATATAATAATGTTGTTGCATTATCCCCGCCGTGTTGTATCCTCATTTTTCTAGAAAATGACTTATCCCGTGTATGTTCCTGTATCATATCCTACACCGTATCCGTGCTTCTTAGGTAGTTTCAAAATAGGCATTCGTAGTTGATAAACACGACCTTTACATTAAGAAGGTGCATGGTATCATCCAGAAGTTTTTAGTTCTTCATCTTCTTGAGTGCAACACATGATATGGTTCAAAGATGTTAAGTAATGCAAAATTGCATATATCACAGACATGGGCAAAACATGGGCAAAATTGCATACATCCGATAAATCACTGCAAATATGTGAAAATGACTTCTCACAGAGCTTATTGATAGAACAACATCTGACAAATTTCCGCCACCACACCCATAGGAGCAAACATGTTAAGACAATTAAGTAGAGGAGTTGGAACTTACTTGTGAAGCTAAAATTTGAGCTTTCAAATTTGAGAACATCTGCAAGATATCACCATTTATCAGTTGAGATGAGCAAGTACTCAAAAAAGGTAGTCATAACAGTTCAAAGAAGGGGAAAATGCAATGTTCATCATTTTCGAGAATGTAACTACAATGCCAAATAACTGTAGCAATCATCTGGCTTCACCCATAACGTTGGAACAAATTTCTGAAGGTGCATATATATTGTTCGTACCAGGCACCAGCAGACGAGGACTGACATGAAACAACACACACACACACACACACACACACACACACACACACACACACACACACACACACTCAATTCTCTTATGTTTATTTTTCTCACATGGAGCTCCAGGTACTAGGATATTTCTTCCTGTTTCTCACATCGGGTTAGCAAAGTGCACAAGGACAGACTAGAAAGCTTTAAAAACTAACCGACACAATGCACAACGGTAGCATATACTTGAATTAATTGAGTCCCATCTTCACTTCAGAAACACAGTGGTACACTTTGAAAGCACTGGTGATTCTCGGAGGCAGCGCGCGATGTGCTTTCTGGTGTCTGGGCCTGGGAAGGGCGACTTAAGAAATCTTGAAAACTCTGAGGGCAGTTTGTAATATTAGTAACCTAAAATGCCTAAATCCAGGCCCAACTACATCAACATCCGTCACAAAAACACATCAAGAAACCACTAAACAAACGACGCTGGTGATAGCTGCAGAAACTCCACCCGAACGCCAACGAGCAAGAGACACGTAGTGCAGCCAGCGAGCAAAAAATCTGAACATGCGTTGCAGAATGCCGGTGAGCACAGGAACTGGAAACCCAGACCACTCCAGGAAACCCACAAACAGCCTGAGACAAACTTGGATCTAAAATTGTAACTAGAAAGAGGCCGCCTCATCGCCAGCTATCGACAAGAGAAGGAACTCGTCCACGGGGCTCGACGACGCCAGAGGCACCATCAAAGGCTGTCGACTCCGTCAAGTAGCCTCTCAAGCAAGGCCGCTCACTCAAGTCACCTTGATTCTCTCGCCCTTGTTTCTTACATCTTTAGGGAAATTTGTCACTATAAACTAGAGCGGGTCGGGCTATGATGCACGGGAACTCCATGTAAAGTGACGTTCCCGGTACGTCTCAAACTCCGGAAGGTGGGATGGCAGTTGGGTCCGACCCAATCCGATATCTGACATGATCTGACCCTAAAGGAGCAGATCCGATCCATTTGGATCACAAGTTTTGTGATCCGTGAAACCCGATCCGATTCGATTAGGTTATCATACCTAATAAAATTCAATAATAAACATATATTAATATAATTACATATATAAATTTTACTATGTTTACTTCAGTTAACTCCCTAAGTTTGATATATCTCCTGTTTTTATTGTGAATAAATTGATAAACTTATAGATGTAAAATGTATGTTAATCCAATTTTGATTCTAATTCATAATAATCTTAGGTCATATGAACTAAAAATACTGTTTGCCATGATCTGATGGATAATCCGATTCAAATCCCGCAAAATCCGAGCCGATCCAAAATCTTATGGATTGGACCTGGATCTAGGCCGATCCGATACAAACCCGATCCGTTGCCATCCCTATCCGGAACGCTCCCAAAATGCCATATGGTGTTCTTGTAAAAGTATGGAGTCCGGAACTACGGAGGAACTTCCTGGGGATGTGTTCCCCCGTGCTGAAACATTTTGGAAACTTCCCTGGGTTAGAAATAACGCTCGTGTGTTTTTTAATAAATCTAAAAAGATAAGGGATGTTTCTTGTAAATAAAATATGATTAATATTAGTAATCCTATCAAGATCTCCAACCGCAATCTAAACCTTACCCGCTTATAATTCAACGGAGAGAAAACAACTTGAATACTTTCAAGACTTCCGGACAACCTCAAAGAGTATGACGATTTCTGATATCATAAGTACCTCCACATCAGAATAAATTTGTATTCATCATAATCGATCTTTCATTGTCGTCTTATTATTATAAGGGTGTATTTAGGTACCATTTACATTAGAAAAATTATGTGTGTGCGTGTGTGCCGTTCCCCCGGCATTTGTCTCCCCATTTTTCGAAAATTGCCGTTCCGGGGTCACTGTCCCTGTTTCATTTTGTCCCCGTTCCCTTTTCAGTGCTACAGAGGATGGGTCTTGATTTGCCAAGATGTAGTTTATCAGTTCGTTCCATTTTTGCTGGCGCATACTGAAATTCATTGCCGGAAGGAAAGTTACTCGATATTCTTTGGCCTATGGAGTATATGAGTTATATATTAAGCTTTTCTTTGCCTCCCCTTATCCCTTGAAAAAGTCACCTAAAGTAAACATATCACTAAATGTTTGAAGTTGAAAGCAAACATAGTCATGTCATACTAAATGCAGTCATCCAATGTTCAACCGGTGGTTACATTTTTTTGTTAGTTTGAAAGGGCAGGAAAATTGAAGATTTTTTTTTTTTTTTTTTTCGAGAAGTGGTGGACAATTTAGAAAAAGCTGTTAAGAAAAATTAACTAACCGCTCTATTTAGGTAGAAACTGAACTATTTTACGAGCATCTTTTTTATATTTGCCACGTTTCTACCTGAAACCATCAAGGGACTGTTCATAACTCGGTGAACCAGACACAGATCCTCTAGCTCAATAGAATTCCTATACGAACTAATCAGAATCCCCCCTTGTTGATGAGAACAAGAAAAACCGAACACTTTGTTGCTGGGTTGATTGTGGAAACAAATTGGGCCTAGTTATCTGAAGTTCTGGCAAGATGATAGCGGATAACTTGTTGGTGGTGGTTACTTTTATGCAATTTTCGAATAACCTTGTGGGAGGTGGTTGATATTTGTTTTGAAAGCCGGAAGTTATGATTGTGGTTGTTATGGCGGTGGTTGGAGTCCAGGAAATTGGTTCTTGCATTAAGTGATGCTGGTCGTGGATTAGGCGGTCTTGTAGTGGGAAGATGCTCTGGACTGGAAATTGCTAAATTCCCCACATAATTGCTACCAATGGATAGTAGAGGCTTAATTTGGACACAAGTTTTCGAGTTTTTTCTGAACTAATTTTTCAGTTTAAAAACCTCAAACAGAGGATTTGTTTTTGGGGTTTTGGTGACTGAAGTGGAGCTCCTTGGCATCGTACCCTAGGTCCAATTGGGAAATTCGTGGAGAGGAATAATGAACATACTTTAGGGGTGGGAGAAACTAGAGAGAGGGGAGAGAAATTTAATGAAATAGGGTGGGTCCAATGGAGAGACAGACAATGTGGAGAGAATAAAACAATTGCGTTATTTAAGATTGGAGCTTCTGTTCAGACTGACCATTGCTCCTTTTATGAGGCAAGAAACAAAATTAACTGTTCTAATGCATCAAACACAAACTGGTATGGAAAGTTAAGCAATCTTGATTATTGGACATCCAAACAAGCCCAATAACGACGATTTATACAATTAAAGGTAATACAAATAAGTAAATAAATAATATGGGACATCTCAAATAGCAATTTGAAACATTTTGTGGAAGTGAGTGAGGAAAAATTTTGGGAGAAGATTGTGGGGCCGAAGTAAAAAAAAAAAAAAAAAAAAAAAAAAAAAAAAAAAAAAAAAAAAAAAAACAACAACAACAACAACCACCACCTTAACTAAGGGCCAGTAACACTGTTTCAGAGAAAATCATTTCTTCCTCTGCCAAACAAGATGAATGATTTAACTCTTTTCTTCTATATGCCTTGTTTCCTGAATATTTACGGGTCTCCAAATATAGTGTTAGAGTTCTTGATTTTGTATGATTGGCCTACTCTACCCATGAACATCATTACTAACTGAAATTTATATCATAACTTCAATCTTAAAGACCACAAAAAACAATGTATAAAAGTCGTTTTCCGATAAAAGAAAACTATGATATGAGAAGTAAAATGAAACCAGGGCTTTGAAATATTACCTCTTCACTTATGAGTATCAAACTGAGCATTGGTCTGCTAAGACTCCACTGAGTACCACAATCCTCAAACAGAACAATCTCAAACAGTGTCTTCAATATCTATTGAGGTGACAACGAACAATCATTAGTAACTACGAGAATCAATAAAACAAGAACAAGAAAAACAGATTATACTTTGAAAGCAAAATTTCCGAATAGATAGACATGTTGCACTGATCCCTTGATTTTCTTCTGGTCAACACCAGTCCTCGGACCTACTATTTTTAAAAAACAAAGCCTTTTATTTTGCTTTATCGAAGTAGCTTCATAGACACCCTTTATGCATATTCAACTTAAATAGAGGTAACGTTGACTTCATCATCCCTGCTATCACCAAAACAAGCCTAAGATGCATAAACATCAATCCGACGTGGCAGGAAAAATAGCAAGTGTTGCAGCGTATTAAATGGCCGATAGATAAGGGACACAGAGATGATACAGCACAGGGCTTGTTGGCGATATACACAACCTGATCGTGTGCATTCTACAGCAGCTGAAGCGCATATCTAATGTTCGCCGTCTAAGAAGCCGTCTGAGCTCAACACTCAGACCTTGTTTACCAGCTCTTTAACTTCAGGTGCCGTGGTATTAGTCAAAGAGGTGGACTACATTAAAGGCCGAGATCTGGGTGAGATGCCCAAGGAACCAAAAGAAAATAAAGAAAATGACCAAAAAAACACTTAAGCGGGTGTAGTTTCACATGTGCTTGCCAATTTTTATGAAAATACTGATTCCGGTGCAGCGGAAGGTGGTTTATATGCAAACAATTGGTTCTTCCGGCACACCAACACATGTATAATACTTTTATCGATCAACCAAAAATGCTATAAATAGTACATCTATGAACAAAAGATAAAATAAAAAGCATTGAACAATTTTATGTGATTTAATTGCCAACTTCGCCCACAAATTTTTTTTCAAATATTAAGACAATCATGATATTTTCTTCTTTAATTCTTTTATGCTCCTATTCAAGGTTCTCAGCCGTTTGGCAACTTGGAAAGGGACTCCCATCGAGTACTGGACAATTTACATGCATCCTTTGTGTATCAAGGATAAATCAAAGAAAAGCACCCCGATGCATCCTGAAAGAGAATCCGATGCACAGTTCAACAGTTACGAAAGGAACCTATGCTCCTAGAAGAACCCAACTATAAGAGTAAAAGAGCATTCTCCAGTTCTCCATTCATAAATGTGGCCTACAAGGTACACCACTTGGATCTCAAATTTACGAAAAGAATCTATGCTCTGTAGACTGAGAAGATCCCCACTATAAGAGTAAAAATAGCATTCTCCAGTTTTCCAGTCATAAATGTAGTCAACAAGGTACAACACTTCGATCTCAAATTTAAAATATGCAAAATAAACTTAAAATGTATTTTTATCTCCAGATTATAGTATTTAGGAGCTAATGTTTTGTCATAACCAAATTGTTGTGAAAATAATTGCTTACTGTAGCGTAGTGGGGACAAAAAAATCATATGTACATGAGAAAAGGATGTACTTACTTCAGGAAAAAGACCAGGACAATCTGCCATATGCCGAGCAAAATTAAGTGCAGCAGGTTTTGTGAGTGATTCTCCAACCGTTATGTGGTTGAAATAAAAAGTAGCCAAGTTATCAACAGCTGAGGCACACTGAATCAAATAAAGAGTTTGTTGATTAATAGCACGTCATGACACGGTATAGCATTAACACCACATCAACAAGAATAATTGATCATGCAAAGATAAAACGGAGCTCTCAAATGCTGCGGGATCTTCTTAAGATAAATGAACGGACATCAAAACGGTATCTGGCAGAGGAATAAAAAAAGAACAAGGACAACAAACCTGCGATAAGATATTGGAATCCAGCACTCGGAACCCAGATTCAAGAGATCCTACAATATACCTAAATGTGCTTGTATCCAGATTCAAAACAAAACTGATCTGGTTGCTCATAAGAACATCCAGGAATCCATAGTAGGCTGCTGTCAACTGCAAAAAAAAAAAAAAAAAAAAAAAAAAAAAAAAAAAAAAAAAAAAAAAAAAGAGAGAGAGAGAGAGAATCAGCCACGGTGGCAGTGGCACCGCAAAGTGTTCCAAGGGTAAGATATACATCAGGTCAATATCAACATCACTTTGCTATAGCATCTGACTAAGAAATTTGTAGAAATCGCATTTTCTGAAACATGTTCTTCCTTAAGTTATAAGGTCTGATTTATTTGACAGAAATTCCAGAAAAAGTTTAGTATGGCAATACACAGCATAGCAAATTTGTAGATAGCCATTTCAAGAACACATTCTTCCATTAGTAACATGGTAGTACTATTATAATTATCACAAAGGGGACTATTTTCACAAAGTCACACAACGAGCTGCAGCGGTGATTCTTAGTGGACCAAGGACTGGAAGTTTCTAAGAATTAATCTAGTTTTTCAAAATCAAGTCGACTGCATAACTTAGAAACGAAAAGAAAGAATAATCAAAGCAATTTAGATAACAGATTTAGAAAGGCATAGTCAGTGGAAGAGAAGTTTAATTTGACTAATGCCCGTCTAAGGGTGGAAGCTCGGCTTAAGTAATTTATTCGTGTCTGTACCAAATCTGTCTGGGTGGCATGTGTGGGCTTCGGGAGTAAATATCAGATACCTTAGGGTACCCAAGTAATTTAGCATTACCAACCATGTCCATCTCTCTTGTGCACCAACAAATTATGAAAAGATTAACTAGTGAATATGTTTTTACAAGTGAAATTGTCTCCTCAAAATGCATGAAAGAGACGGGGGACGAAAAAATTGGGAGATATGGAGTTCATCCATAGTTATCAAAGTTTGATACGTAGTATTGTGTATCGATAGTAGATCGTGTATCGTATCGCATCGCGTATCGGAATGATACGCACACCCTTCTTAAAGCAACTTAAAAAATATATACTGACCCTTATAGTGAAGAGTTTATTGGTTGCATCTGGCATTTACTTAGTCTAACCAGCACGTATTAGCATTTTTGGTATGCAGCTAGATTTATAGAGTCCCCATTATAAGGGGATGTTAATATATTTTAGACTCGTGTCCAATAATGAACCACATTCACATTACATAAGTGTGAATAATAATGAATTAGAAGAATTGAGTGGACTCAGTTATATGTAGGGTATATCTATGTGGCATCGTATTAGCAGTTAAATAATCTTGCTTATGTGTGTCAAAAGCACCCAATTAAATGGAACATAAAACTGGAATACTAAATTCAGGGATCTCTAATCAGTACTGACTACGAACACAACCGTATTCCACTAGAGTCATGTAAATAGAACAATTTGTCTTCTATCTGGCATTTTCTTCTTCAGTCTTTCTCTTCTAAAGGCTAGATCAATTATCAAGAATTCAAGACAATTTAGTTTTTTGACTAGCAAGATTGAGGCAAACCTAGAGAAGTAGGACCATCTAACAAAATATTAATATAATCCATCTAATACGAAGTTCTATATCAATAGGTTCTAACGAACCTAGACCAGTTTCAGTTTTCAAACGTATCGGATGTGTATCGCTTGATACAGTTAGATACACTTTCATTAGCGATACAGTGAACGATATGTAACGCTGATGACATGTATCATATCATACCGTACGATACGTATCGAGTATCGCTCGATACTGATAACAGAGAGTTCATCACATCTCACAACACATTACAGAAGAATTTCCAACTAAAACTTTCTGAAATTAAACCATACTCAGAAGCGCAAGGTGCACCCAGCATGGGTTGCCGAACCTTGCCGAAGCACCCATGCTTCCTAGAAACGAAGCCTCAAAACTTAAAACCCATGTCCATCTCTTTCCTGTTCAGGTTCTACTTAAACGAGATATATGCTTTTAATATTTTGGTATCTAAAATTTGAGTTTTCAAGTTTGTATTTTAGACAGTTTTTATCACTTAAAGAGCCTGTTTGTTCTACACATCAAGCTTCTAAGAATCTCAGATCTGCCTGGTTGATTGGGTGGTACTGTCTTGTTTGGGTCTGAAGTGAATGGGGTGATCGGAGACAGGTTGGGGGCCAAGGGCACACTGTGCTGATCGGGAACATGTACAATTTAGTCACCCATATTTGGCCGGATTAGACATTTCACCCTAAACCCGCTCAATTGTGATCCCAGCCCCATGGGAGGAAATGCAAGTATTCTTTACACTGACTGACACACACACAAAAAACATTAACCCTAATTACTTGGAACTTTCTATATGATTCATTCCTCTAGTTGTTCCTCACACTAGCCCTGGTTTTGATTGAGTTTTTCATTAATTAGGTAGTGTTTTATTGCCTACTATATGTAGCACACAAGCAGAGAAGACAAGGGAGACCAGGAGAAATGTGGATGCCAAAAAGGCAATTTTCAAAAATTGCAGACAAGGGAGACCACGTAAAAAGTGATGTGTGTGTGTGTGTGTAACGTTTAATCTGAGGTAAATGGCAATAAGACAATCAAACTAAAACGAATTGAGGACTTACAATGCAGTGGGCTAGGGTCGCATGTGTCATTTCACATGTGACTTCGGGGATATGTGTAATTCTATTTGAAGCAACGCAATATGAAAATAAAAAAAGGGCAGCTTATTAAAATATTTAAAAACCCAAGGCCTTTTCATAGTATTTCGGAACTGGGGATATGTGTGATTCTATTTGAAGCCACACAATATGAAAATAGTAATAGGGAAGCTTATTACATTAAAACCACAGGGTATCTCCCTTATATTTCGAAAAGTCGGAACGCGTCTCCTCAATCTTTCCCCAGTATCCAGCACCAAACTAAGATCTTAATTACGAAGATACCATGTGGCATTTTGAGGACATTTCTGAGAGTTCCACCCAAGTTTCCGAGGTTTCTAGGATGGGCACAGCGACATACATGGAGCTTCCTAGGTTTCCAGGATGGAAAGCAATGTTGGAGTCTCTCTTAAGATCCTTCTCAACATCAAGGAAAAAAATTCCGGGTTAATTGTCTACTTACTTTCTTCGTCCTCAAGTTAAGTCAAGTCAAAGTTACGGAGCTTATTCTTTTGTTAAGAACTCCATTTTTTTAATCTATCATACACACGACTGTATAATATTCGATAGATTCAACTCATATTTTCTTCTTAGCTTCTAGGTTTTTGCATTTTATCCTTTCCAGCCACAGCATTTTATTTCATCGCTGAAACCCAATAGGCTAATACCATGTATATATATAACATTCCTTTTACATTAGAGAAGGTTTAGAAGAATCTATTGAAGTTCATATGGACTAGAACGTGACAGACTCAAAACAAAATGTATTTTTCAGAAAGTGGACCTTTTTGACGCCGTCAAGTCGCAACTAATTCGTATAATACCAAATATTTTCAAACAAATCTGATATCCCACTTTTGGGGTCACAAACATAGTAATAGGATCACGAGGTTCGTACGTTGAATGCTATTAAAGCAGGTTAACCACCCATTCCCCCCAAATTAAGCTTTGGAAAGCATTGCTCAGTGACAGCAGGGCTCAAAAGCTTGGTATATTTACCAAATCAAGCGTCTGCTAACACACAGTTGGCTTGCAATGTAAACATATAAGATAATTACGCGTTTGGAAATAAAGTGACCGATATGCTTGACCAAAATAATTAACAAACTTAATCATACACTTTCATAAGAAAAATAAATTTTTTAACATGTACCTTCCTATATGCCAGAACCTCTGCTAAAGGAACTGATAATATAAGCTTCAACGCAGTATCAAGAGCCTCGGAAAGCGCTCTATCGCCATAAAGCTCAAACACACCGAAGTTGACGTAATTACCACCAATTGCTGTGAAGCAATGACGGAGTACAATAAGTAAACAGACGAGCCAAAATAAAAATAAGCAGCTGCATTACAGTTGCCGGAATTAGCATCACATACAAAAGGGAGAAGACTGATGCGCCGATCCACTACTTCATCGAGAGTCACTTACATAGATTTATTTGAAATGACTTGAATTAAGTTGCATTATTGTTTAAAGTATATAGATGTTTAGGATGCCAGCACAATAAATCCCAGTCTCAACGTACACAAACAGTGTCAGAGGTTTCACGTTCCCTATTGCTTACCTTCTTGAGCTAGATTAATCATGCTTCCATGTCGCTTTTCAATTATATATATTAAGTATTCGGCAATTCTGCATCTCTCCTAAATAAACACCCATAAATGCTTATTTCCAGACTTCCATCATGTATGCTCATATCTTTTACATGCCTTACCCATTCTCAAATGAACTTGACGATGTTCTCTTAACAATAATTTGGGCCTCTGGTTATATTGCTTAGCATTACATATTTGCCCATGCTATATCAATGAGGCCATGGTTATTCTTTACCCATTTTCTACTTAGTTTGTGGCTAATTCTTTTAAGACCCTCAAGGTGCATCACATGACACCGAGAGTTGCACTCTAGCTGCTTTCTTCGGCATATTGAAACGCCCTGATCGCCTTTTCCTCATTTCATTAGTGGTGGCTTCTCTGGGTTCTACCAGATGAAAACAATTTTAATTCCATCTTTTGTTTAAGAAGTTGCTTGCTAAGCTATCAACCTTAGCTTGACAGCATTACCATAAGTACGTGGCACATTTTGAAGAACATGTCTGTCAACTAGGTGATATTTCACCCTAAAACTCACATCAATGTAGCTCATTTCGAATTGATATAATTAGAAAAGGTACCAATGTCTTATTGAGTATTATCACATATTATTAAAAAACAATGAGCTGAAGGTCAGTAGTATCTTCAGGGGCTTGATTATGATCTACATTATAATTAAACAGTGTATCTTCAAAAGTTCTTTTTTACCTTGCCCCCTCCAGTTTCTTTAGCAAAATTACATTTCACCCATATAACAACCAATATTTCCACAAATCTTCAATTTTGTATGTTTAAGTGCACAAGGCCATTTTAGTTGTACCAAAATATTCAATATAGTAACATGATATAAGTACTAGAATTTAGCAACTTCTAGGAAGAGCTGATCTGCAATCTGTATTCCTAAATCTTAAACAAGTACTCAATAGTCAACATACAGTAACCAAATAATTGATGAACGCTCAATTTTCCTGAGAGAACTATTTAGTATTTCTTTTCTGAGAGTAGCCATAGAAGGATATATGGATACTGCACAGAATTTGGTGGTGCATCTGACTTTGAACAATAGATGCTTTTGTCTGGTAATTTCTTGCCTCTGTGGAGGTTTCCTGTGCATTTTAAATGTCTGAGTTAATTATGATGGATGAGAGCTGGTTAGGATCACTATTGGCGTCTATATGTCTAGTTAAACTTTGACTAAATATAGGGGGTGACAAAACAGAAGAGAGTTCACCAACTAAATGTGAAGAGAAAAGGTTACAGAAATAGGTACCTTTTGTCAAGATACACAACAAAATCCATATTCCCTTGTACTTGAATTTGTACATATCTGAGCGATTGGGAAACGATAAAATTCTTGCACCATACGCAACTGTCAGTTTACTAACTTCTCGGAAAAGCAGTATGCCATTTGCTGACGATGAATCGAAAATCAATCTTTGAGATTTGTTCAAGACAAACTCCGCCATGAATTTCAGTAATGGGGTTGTTACCTGCATCAATTATGATATACAGTTAAAACATCATCAAAAGGCAAGGGAATGTTTCTAATCATGGAATTTCGGGAGATGATCTAACTTTTCCTAACAAAGTACCGAAAATCATGAACACTGTGCTACTTGAAATTTGAAAAGAAAACAAGTCCGGAGATGTGTTCAAGATAACAGCAAGATGCATGCAGATTCCCTTCATTTACTTATTCTAGTATGATAATAAGTTGATAATTCTAAATAACCAGTTAGAAACAAAAAAAGGGTTCCAAGATACAGGTAGTGTCTGGACTGAAATCTGATGGCATAAATAATTGATAAGCAGGTTCATCTTAGCATATTCTTTTCTAGCGCGACGACAATTACTGAAACTAGCAGGTCCAAATGAGGCGATTTACTTCAGTAACAACATTTGCGCATAAAACGGTGCTTTTGTTGATAAACCCACAATTGAAGAATGTAAATGAAAAATTATCATATGATAAAGCTTATTCTCAAGATGAAGCATGCAGAAAAAAAGGAAAAGAAATTTCTTGGCACCAGAAAACTGTATGCTAAGATGAACCTGGACAAGATAACAAAACTGCAAATTTATCTATGTCCATTTACATGACTGGCAAGCTTCATTCACCTGATGCATATACACCAAATGGAGAGGGAGACAACAAACAGAAGAGGAGAAATATGTAAACATGAATAGTTTTTACAGGACACTGTCTCTACTAGCACTATTGTATAGGAAAATTTGTATCTTTTGATCTATCAAGAATTCTTAACTTTTAAAGTTTGCACGTGCATTGGATAAATTAAATCATCCTTATTTCTGTCATTTCTGAGCCCCATAGAAATTTCAAGGAATACACAAAGGTAAAATATATTCTAGCTGAAAAAAAGATGTTCGGGGATTGTGATATGTTATTAAGTTTGAATGATAAGAGGTGTAACCATGAGATCGATTTTTTTTAGGTTTTTTATGAGCTCGTGCAAGAGTGAGGATGAGAGCCATAAGAAACAGGGGGCTTTGCCTCCTGCAGGAATCTGATCATTGCTGCCACAGCAGGACTTCCATTCTCAATTTAATAGCAACACAGTTCTGTCTACCCTGACATGTTAAGTCCTCTCTCATCTTCCGTTTTCTTCATCTGATGAGTGGTAACTTCATCTGATGGGTGTCACAAAGAAACATCGCAAAATCTCCATTGTGTGTCGCACAATTCAGACAATAAAATATTCTAGAAGAAGATAGAAAACACATGTCATCTGGAACACGTCTCACAAGGTCAATAAAGCATTCTCATCCACAAAGCATCGCCAATTCTGAAATGCATATGACATGGTCAGGCCTTCAACTGGCAGTTGCTTAGATATGCAGATTCATCAAGCTGTACATTTTGGGTTAATTGTTTATACTTTCAACAAATCAGTTTCTTACTTTTGAGCTTAAGAAGAGAAGGATTTATGCATTGGTTAATGCGGGTACAAGATAATAAGAATATTCCAGAGAAAGCAAGAGATAGAGTCATTGTTTAGAATTTTAGATTTTAATGTAGTGGATGAAAATCTGTGTTTTAATCACATCATGTTTAGCAACCTACTGGTTGGACTGAAAATCGGTTTATACCAACCAGATAATTTCCTGTGGGTACCAAACAAGCTCTAAGAGGCATAGTAGTCCAAGGCGTTCGCCTGGGCGCCTGGGCGACCGCCAAGGCGCCTTAGGGAGGATGAAACGCCTAGGCAATGGCTGAACCGTAGCCATTAGGCGGTCGCCTAGGCGTCGCCCGATCGCCCAATTTGCCTGGGCGCTCGCCTAATTCAACTTCAATTTCATCATTTTCTTGTAATGTACCTTATTAAATATATTGGTCAAAAAATGACGGCATTGGTCCAATTTTCTATTCTACGGGGGAAACTTGAAGTATAGTGTTCTAATTAAGATAGAAGTATAGTGTTTTAAATAAGATTAAAAAAAAAGCTCTTAGTGCACCATTTAACCGCTAGTATAATCTGTAATAATATCAGTTCTTTTTAATCATTTTGAATTTAGTTTCAATGTGTTAAAAACTACAAGGCAACAAAAATATGTCCTTTCTAATTATTGGAAATCCCGTACTATCTTTTTTAATTATATATAAACACGATTTTGAGTTAGAATTAATATACAATTTTAGATTTTAATACGTCATTTAAAATACTCATAAATGTTGCTTATGTCAACTATACTGTGCAAGCTCTTTTTCACAACTAATAATATGTTTACATGTGATATAAATAAATTGTGTATTATTATCATTATTATTATTATTATTAAAAGACAATTTGCACCCTCGTTGTTTGGAATATATACAAAAAACCCCTGCTGTTCGGGGATATACAAAAACCACCCTGCTAACTAACGGAGCCAACGGATGGGCTGGAAAGACAAAATTACCCTTGAGATTCAAATAAATTACATCACTATAAAACTCACTTCTTCTCCTTCTCCTCCCACTTGTAACCCTAGCTTTTCTTCTCTTCTCTCTCCTCCTCTCCATCGCCTCCTCTTAACTCCTCCGCCTGCACCCACGAGGCCACGACCACCAACCCACCTCCACCTCCACCTCCATCTCTGTCCCTCTCTCTGATCCTCTCTCTCCAACTCCTACTCAAATCTCCCCTTCCTCTCTACCACCGTCGTCGACCACCACGAGCTCCACCAATCACATCTGCCTCCTCCTTTCCTCTTTTTCACCGAACCCAGCCCGACCACCATCAACGCCGACCCCGACGACGCCATCGCCTCCACCAGATCTCCACTCTCTCTCTCACGTCGTCTCTCTCGCATTCTCGCACCTCACTCAAGGTCGGACTGAATACCCTTCAGCGCCGCCGGAGCAGCACCCGATTGAGGCTGGGTTCAGTTTCTCTCTTCCCCAAACGACAACCTAATCAACAGCTTGTAAAGAGCTGTTACTTAAAATTTGCACTGGAGTAGTAGTAGTAAAAGCTTCTTCAAGTAATGGAAGCAGCAGCCATTGATGGAATCTTGAGCTGGGTTCTCTCTCTTTCCCCTAAAATCACTCAGCATCTGGCCTCTCTGTTCCTCTCTAAAGAGGTAAGTCTCTGTTTCTTGATACAGAGATTCAATTTCTATCACTTCATTAAAGATCCCATTTTTAGCTGAATTCTTTTGGGCACTGCAACACATAGATCTCGTCCTTCTTTGGGTGTATTTGGGTTTTCATGGGAGTGAGCTTTGGAGAATCGGGTATGCCACAAATTGGAGCTTAGGGTTTTGGTTGAGTTGAATTTGGGGGAAATCTTGATTTGGGTAAGATTAGGGTTTGTGTTCTTGAGTCCCTCAAAAGATGAATTGGATTGTGGCTCTTCTCATTGTCCTGTGCACCATTGCCATCACATTTAATCAAAAAATCCTGAGCATCAGGTGCAGAAACACGAATGAATTCAAGATAAGAAATGTTTATGCCCAAAGCTATTTATTGGTGAAGTGATTTATGGTTGTGAAAATCATTGGTGGTGGTGAATCAGTGGCGGTGGTGGTGGCGGTGGTCAAGAACATCAAGATCATCAAGAACATCAACAAAATAAACCCAAAAACACGGAGGGGCAAAATGGTCATAGAAATATCATATTGCACCCCCCTACTGACTAACACTAACAGAAGGGTGGTATTTGTCAAACGTCCATCCACTGACGGGTGGTTTTTGTATTATCCCTGAACAGCAGGCGTTTTTTTGTATATATTCCAAACAACGAGGGTGCAAATTGTCTTTTACCCCTCCATCGCCTCAGGTCACCAGGGCAATTTGACAACTACGCTAAGAGGTAAAGCCATAGCTTACTTATCTGGCCTTTCGAAATATTGTAAAACTAGTTGGTTAGTCCTCAAAGGGGGAAATAGCAGACAAGGTGAACATCGGATAGCATTCCTTGGATGTTGAATCTTCTATGAGGATGCCTACCAATGAAGTTCGTCGCCGAGTCTCGCTATGATAAATCTTAACATGATTTCTGATATTTCTCCTGTTCAATTCAATCTTCTTGGTATCTGCGGGTTGACAGTCTGGTATTAATGAACTACAATTGGGGTTGCATGAGCGTAAGAACCCCCGATTTGGTGCCACGCGTTCTTTTTAGATATATATAAATCTGACAGAATAATTTAATGAGACAAACTAATTGGGTGTACCAAACTCTCGAGCTTCGAGGTCAGATTGTCATTACTGGGAGATGGTGTTTACTGATTGGGTGTATTTTGAAACTTTAATTCCCACACTTTGCTATGGTTCCGTGAAGGCCATGAAATCACCACTCAAGGGGTCTCTCTTTCAGTAATGCTCGCCATCCAAAGGGTCAACATCGTGCCAGCCTTTGATCTCTTTATATTGCGAAGCCCAAGAGGCTGACATCACACCCAACCTCTGCAACTGTCCAGTGGTGTACAATGAGCCACTTCATCCTGTCCATCAGTGGACCAAGATATCTGGTTCAGTATGCTTATCGATGCCAGGTCCAATCAGTCTTCCACTGCCACAGACTGATGACCAGGCCATTTCCTGGCTGCCAAATCAGTCCTCCGATATATAGTGATATCGGAATCTATAGCAACATCAATCATCCCAGCATTTCCCTTTCCACGTTCTTGAAGCATTGAACAAGATCAAGTAACGTGATAAATACCGTATTCTGACTGTTGTAGAATAGATGAATTGGGCAATGTTTCAGTTCCCAATTAAATTAGATCGGCTAAATTTCACTGAACCCGGTGAGTGAGACGTCAAAGACAACTTTAACACACCCACGATGGAAACAGTTAATGCCATTTAGTTTACCGAATTAATTCTCTACTCCATGCACTATCTCCTTCGTTTGATTTTTAAAAGATTTAACAAGTTCATTAGTCATGTTACTATTCATATCATTTAGTCAAAGTTGTGTTGAAAAGTCAAACAGGGCTTATTTTTTATAGATTTTACCTCTTCGATAATCGGTCCGTGATAAATAATGTTGACGGTGTACTTGGTTCTACAGTTCCGTATACTTTTTGGCTCACCTAATGTTTTGCATGTTAAGCAGAAGAGTGAAAGTGTTGTGGTACTATTTTTTAATAGTTGAATCTTAACATAAACTGTATTTCTAGTCTTTTAATATCCCCTCTGTCCCACAAAGACAGTTCATTTCACCTTTTAAGGATGTCCCAAATTGTTTGTCCACTTCTCAAATTTTTCAAAAATCAATGTAGCTAGTGGGTGGAGAAAGAAAAAATAATGATAACTGTGGAAATAGTATGTCAAAAACTTGTAGTGGGATGCATTAAGGGCATTTCTCAAAGAAATTATAGTTCCAAAATGAAGAACTATCTTTGCGGCACGGAGGATGTTGTGAAATTGTAATTTCATTGGTGTAACTTGATTGTTGTTTCAGTAATACTTCGTTGACAACTCATAAGGTACCAGTCTACCAGTGAATTTATTAAGTGGCAGAGGCGGATGAGTGCTTCCGGTTGGTCTTATTTCATGTGTCTGTAGGGTAGATGGTTGAGAAATCAGATCCTTTTTTAGATTGTGATCCCACATGAGCATAATTCCTCTCACGCATTTCGAGGCCCATCCATCTTAACCCCCTTTCCATTCCAACTAACAATCTGCTAAAATAAATCCTAAACAGGAAAGATGATCTCCACTTGGAACCACCAAAAGGAACTTCAGAAAAAATTAATAGCCTTCCTCGTGACAGATGATACCTGGCAGGGCGAATTAATCATAGGAAATAGCTCGAGTCTATCAGGACTTGGGAACCCCATTTCAGTGCTCAGTATTTAACTGCATATAACTTTTAGCATTTCTGTCCAGCGACCATATCTGTTGCGTAAAATTTTATAACTATTATTCACTTGCCTTTCCTAATACTATCTACAATAGTAAGCTAGAGTCCATAACATTTTTTAATTGAGTTTCTCTAACCATAGCTCTCTAAAAAACTAAATAAATGAAACATAATCGATATCATTCAATCATAACTTTTGCGACCTCTAACCATGGATTTTTTTTCTTATTTCATTTTACTTGAAAGAATAAAGATAAGACAAATCGCTAGCATCACAGTAAATATTAATTTTCAGGAATCACATTACTTCAGAAAAGGAACTCTAGTTTCTTTTCTTTTTGTTGAAATTCATGAGATAGTGTTACATATATACCTCCCTATCTACACTGGAGAGAGACATGTGCAACCAGTAGTAACATAAAGCCTACCAATAAGGTAACCATCTTATTCGCAAGCATGAAGATCGTGCAAAGATAGATTTGCTGGGTCACTTTCTAGTATCTTATATAGAACTCGAAGCCATTAAAAAAAGAAAAAGCATGCATCAATTGGTGTTAGAAGTCTGAAATATATATTGTTTACACGTTTTATTTGTTTTGAGGGATCATCGTACTTCAAAAAAAAAAAGAAGTGAACGTTGCACCTCACCTCTGGTGTATCTGCCCAATGTGCGATTGCTTTCAGAAGAAGTGCCATGCGATCCGGATACATCCAATCAAAAAGGAAACCGTACGTTCGGCGGCTAAAATACAGGGAGGGAGGGTAAGAGAATAAAGAACAAATACTAAAGCTGCAGAAAGAATGTATGGGTGGCTACGACTACATTACATTAAACACAACCAGGGGATCATAATCCATACCTGTGTGTTGCCATCGTGATTCCCCTGAGATCACGCATCAATCCAATTATAGCATATTTGACAGAATCTGTCCTAAATACAGCATCAGGTGTTGATTCCAAACTGACAAATACCTAATTCAAATATTGAAAAAAAAAAACACGAGTGTTAGAAAACCAGAGTGAAATCAAATTTAGTATGAGAGTAAATGTTTCGGAAATTCGATGTAAATGAAAGAATGAAGAAACACACAAAAACGTCCAAAAACGGAAGTAACTGTTTGAAAATGTGGACGCGGGCATGGTCATTTCCTCATTAATGTTGTAGAAAATAATTTACACTATTAACTGCATTTTTTCTTCAACAACTTCTCCATGTTCTCCATCACTTCAACTTTTCCATGTATGTCTCATCTAAGTTAATTGGTATTTACTTTTTTAATTTAAAAAAAATAGTCGATTTTGTTTACTGGATATTGCATATACAATGGGTGTGCCCATTATCTCATATCTTCCGAGTTCCGTCTGACTTTAAATTTTGGTAACGTGTCATCCTTAAGGAATTGATTTATCATATTTATTTTGCTTTCATGAGATTCATAAGATTTTCCCCAGGTATCAATTTGATTTTGACTTTTAGGATAACTTTAGAGTTATAAATATAGTTTTATTATGAAAATATTATATATTTGTATTAGGAAAATATTTGAATTACACCCGTGGACAATTCTTTTTGTCCCAACTCTCAAGTCATACTTATATGTACAGATATAGTGCTTTCAGTTGTGCATAATATTCCCCTATAAAAGCTGTACATAAGACTTACTTGACTTAGCTTTGCCTAATTTGTTGATTATTCAATTATAAAACCCAAATTGATGTTTTTGGGTGCTCTTTGGGAGTAATGATTGATAGATTTCACAACAACATCAACAACCGAACAAGAAGTCAAAGGGTTCTTCTCCAGAGAACTGCACGTATGGAGAGAGCGATTTTAATTGAAGTGTTTATCAATATTGTTTTCTATTTTATTTATTTATTTATTTATTTGCATGTGAATGAATATTTGAGAAAAGCATCATTGTTTAATCATAGATTATTACTTCTAAATAGGTGTGGGCATGGATGCTAAATGTTTACTGACAAGATATCAATGGAATAATACAAAGTAAATAGCCTTCTCTGATTCAAAAGATATCATGAAATGTTCTACGAGATTAGTTGAATGAAGCTGCAACTCATAACTTTATAACTACTTTCCATCTGTTTTACAATGTCCATATTCTCACTTTTCTACCGAAACTCATCTTAATAACTAAGTGTTACTTCATTCCGTCTGAATTTTTATTTCACTTTATATTTATTAATTTCAATGCTAACTATTCCGTCTGAATCGGCCGCTACTTGCCCTCAAGTTGAGATCTTCAAGCACCATGTTGAGAAAACAGTCGATCGCTCAGTGCCATGGATTGGGTGTGGTAAGGTTCAGGCTGATAATATTTGATGTGTTCAGTGCAGTGTTACCAGAAATCGCTCAACATGGTGCGATCTGCGATCTAGATCGCGCGATCCAAATTAGGTTTCGTTTGCGATCCAGGTCGTTGATTCGGGCGATCCCTTATGTTTTTATACATTAAGCTAGATGTTTAATATTACTACTTTCTTACCCTTAATTTTATCAAATAATTCACATCTTTACCTCAAACTCTTCTGTTCTGACGATGGAAGTCCCTACTAAATTTTAACAGATAAAAATTCGATATTACTAGGAAATGCTAATATGAGTATATTTTTACATGACATTCCTAAAAAGCATCCTTCAAACCAAACAAGTGAATCTCGATCCAACTAATCGACCCAGAGAAGCCTACCCCCTGGCAAACCACATTCCTACCAGGCTGCGTACCGCGTTCCTGATCCCGTTCCGCATATCACAGTGCTGCCCGATTCTTGGTAACCTTGGTTCGGTGATATGGGTGCTTATTAACTTTTGGATATTTTATATGATCCCTTATCAAGTTTTAAGTTTTATGAAATATTTGTTCAATTATCATTACAATTGGTTAGTTCACAAAAAAGGTTAATGTTGTGGAGGTCAATGTGGCCATCACTTCAGTGTAATGGAAATGTTATATCCCAACAAATTTTTTCCAAAAGAGATGCAACTTCACGATGCAGATGTTATATATGGTTGCAACAACTCCAGCATTCAATTTTTTAAGAAATTAATTTAACTCAAGATATCACTAAAAACAATAATGCATTGCACTCTCGCCAACTAATAGCTAAAAGTCACTGTATATAAGGATTGTTCACATCATGACCGTGCTTCGCGATTTCTGTTAAAAGTGAAATGAATTCAGGAATCTCGGAATTGTGGATTTTTCTATTGCAGTGGGATCGATAATATGGTTGTCATCTGTAGAAGCAACTACTGTGAAACTTCCAAACTTTGAAGAACAACAGAGTTGTATGACCCAATGACTAGGGCCCACAGGAGTCCATCCATCAATTTATGTTTTTTTATTTATTCTTAGTTTTTAGGCGACAACTTATTTCACTTAAAGCTTTTGTTTTCTCCATAATTCTTTAGTACCTCCATCTTCAAAATGCGCTTGTGGTTACCTCTAACTAAATTTAATTGGATTGACTAAACCTGAAAAGGGCAACCCACTTCTCATTTTTCCATATTGCTTGTAATGGCATCGACTCGTGCTGGAGACATCACTAAGGGAATGGCTGCTCTTTCCGCAACCCAGTGGCGATTGGCAAGAGAACAAAATAAGGACTAAGTCTTTCAAATTTCATCTACAAATGGCAGGTGGACGCAAGAGTAAAATTTCTTAAGTATTTGTTATCGTACAACGTTTATATTGGAGGATTCTAAATTATCAATTTTCGGTGCAATGCACGGATCAGCAGCCAGTACGTCATCGTTCAAGACGCAATGAAAACCATTAAAAAGATAAACTAGAATAAAGAAAAGGCAATGTCACACACAATCAATGGCATACCTTTAGAAGAGGATCCATTGAAGCTTTAAATTTCATATGATTGTCTTCCATGAAAATTAACAGGCCAATAGTGTGATAGAAGGTCGTTCTACTACGAGAGCACCTGTAATCTTCTAAAAAGCGAAAATGCTCCCTCTAAAAGTATAAAATTCACAAATTAGTTCATAAGTTATTCCTTACACAAAGAATCTGAATATGTGAAAAGTAACAAACAACTTGGGGTTTAGAATTACATTATGATGTGAAATTATGTACTGAATGCTGTCCAACTTCAAAAGCAGCTTCCCTGTCATATATCTGCACGATATTTCCCAAGTTAAATAAAGTGAGGAAATTGAGAAAAATTCACCACTAAACCATATAGAATAACTACCCGGTAGCCATTTCCCAAAAGAAACTCAATGTTTGGTTGATAACTTCTTCACTCTGCAAAATAAAGGTCATGTCATTCATGAACCTCAAACCAAAAAGCCAGTCAAACCGTATATAAACTACTGCAGGAGAGTAAAAGCAAAAATATTCAATTAGGAAAAACCACCTCAGCATAGCATTTCAGATTAGTGGCAATCTTCCCGACAATAACATCTAACATAAGAAGATGATCATTAAGTCCGACAAGTTCTGATAATCGAGCATATAACTGCTGCAGGAGATTGAAAAAATATCAAATCATATTCCAGGAGACCAAAACTGAGTTAGAATAGTCTTCATATACCACAGAATTATGAACTGTTGGTATTCGGCTTACCTTGGACGAATGCATTGCCTGATCTCCTACATATGATTTTCTAAAATGTTGAAAGAAGATTAGAATAGCACGATCAAGCCTTTGCTTCGTTACTTCGCCATATCTCTGAGAAGGAAATTGGATTCAAACGATTGTAAGCATAAAGAGGCCAAAGGTAATGTTGAACCTAGAGAAGTTTATCACCCAAAGACGAAGAACCATTCAGAAATTTTACATTTACTATTGTGCTTCCTTAATGACGTGCAAATTCAATTATGACTAGGGTTTCAGAAATGGCAATGGAATAGACAAGATCAATCAATATAAAACTAGGACGAGACTGTACAGGTCATAATGGAGCAAATCTTATTGTATACATTTTCTAATATTGCACTCCCGAAATGATGTATTGATGTATATAGATATCAAGAATGGTATACAGATAATATCACCAGCTTAATCAATACAGAACTAATAATGGGAGACTGAACCACACATTGCTTAAGTTACATGCTCGATTTCAACTGTTCCTCAGTGAGGCCCTAAGGTGAGGTTAAAATGGCCATAATAGAGTAACATCTAATTATTAAGTTAAGGAATAAAACTTGTTAACTTTTTGTTAGAAAGATTGATACTACATAGTCGATCTATCATAATTCAATAAATACATCAGATAAGCTAAGAGCAGAATTTTCAATGCACTAACGTCACTGCAATAAGGAAACGGCAGATGAGAACTGCCATGGAAAATATATACCATCATTTGCAACAACGGCCAACCAAAGTACAAGTCCCCATCAAATCCAGACAAAGGGACCAACAAAAAGAAAAGACTGTAAAAGGAATAAAGCAAACCGGTTAAGATAAAATAATATATAGGAAAATATTACACTTTAAGTGTAAGACAAAATTAAGTATTGTGAGTCGCTCAGAATTGAAGCGCTTCAGTGGTAAATTCGGAAAGCAGAAGTACATTCGGGATTTTTATGTTAGCTTGTCAAGTTTTGCAATCCTTGGAAGTTCTTTTTTTAACATGTATAGTGAAATTTGCATTTAGACCTTCATTCTTTACAAATGCCTTGCCGCTTGTTTAATGGGCTAATGATAATATACAAATGAGAGAGAATGGTCGGCTGATGTTAAGACGTCAAACAAGTTTGAAGCCGTATAGTTTGGAGACAATAGGGAAGACTGGAACAAAGTTGAATGTGGATGAAGTAAGGAAACGGGGAAAAACAAAGCCCAGGCCACATACTTACATGCGACCTGGGGTACGAGAATGTTGAAGTTAGTAAAATCAGCGTACCTGGAGGAACCGAGGGTTGAAATGCCAAAAACCAACCCTCAGGCTGGGGCCGGGCCATCAGGCCTACTATAAATGTTTTGGGTATAGTAGTCTGTTCCTTGGTATTGTGGCCTGAACCATAACTCCTAAGCTTGTCTGGGAGGTAATTAAGAGTATATAGCATCATTTCCTGTCTTATTCTACTTTCCGATGGACTATTATGCCAATAATGGCTATAACTTTATTTAGTGCTTGAGCCTACCCAAGAATCAAAATGGAACACAGCCCTAATATCCTAGATGTGAAATCCTGGACTACAAGCTATGTTGCACGGGTGCTTCTAGGAGGCCGCGCACCCGCACGGGGTGCTTCGAAGATAAGGCATGGTCATTTTAAAAGTTTGAGTTGAGAGGTCTTCTGAAGTACAACTACAATTTCACCAAAAAACGTGCATCTATGTTAACATTTCTAACCCTTGGATTACTCGTCTCTCCATAGTTACGAACAATGACAGGTTGAGATTATATTGTTGATATAGTAACTACGTATCTTTGAAGCTGTGTATGAATTTCCGTTTGATTATAATTTGGATTATTATTAATTATTGTTGTTTTTATATTAGTATAATTGTATCACAAATAATATTAAATATAAATATCAATAAAGTCGACGCACCCGCACCCTTGATTTTTGGGAATTTGCCGTACCCGCACCTAGTTCCCGCACCCGTACCCGCACCCGCACTTGTGCTACATACACTACAAGGGTGAGTTTGGTGTGAGCTTTTAGGCCTTTGAGTCGACTTACAAGTTATAGGTTGGTGTGAACAATACTCCGTGACAAAAAAGTCAAAAGAAAAATGTTGGATGTGTTTGGTGAAAAAAGTTGGTGCAGTTGAAAAGTGACGTGATAGTTTGTTGTTTGGTGTTAATTACGGCCATACCCGGTGTAATTTTTTAGTAGAACTTTTTTAACATAGAACATTGCCCACATGGTCATTCTACCATTTAAGTGCAAAAACTCACCAAAATTTTCACAAAGCCAACTTATTTCTGGACCACATTTTACTCTACGGACTTATAACCTAAAATCCAAAAAGTCGCCAAATACGTCCACCCCAAATGACAGTGAAAAGTCCAATCTGACTTGTAAGTCTACCATCTTATGGGTAGGAAAAAGTTCACGACAAACTCCCCCCCCCCCCCCAAAAAAAATATGGGCCAGAGATGGACGGAATAGTGGCTCTTAAGTTATCTGTAGGCCATATTGCTATGCTTTATTTATTTATTTCAGGGTTCCATTATCCAGATTCTGGTTCAAGTACAGTCAAAAGAATCTTCTTCATATTAAGTAAACTAAAATGATTTCATCGCATCCACAATAGTATACTAAAACATGACCAGAAAAAGAGAGAAAGAGGCATGATTGCAGTGGCTGTAGGAGATAAAGGCATATTTAAATTGATTTCACCAGATTTATGGGCCAGGTAACTTCACTAACTATATCAACGGCCACAAGGGAACAAGCGGAACTTCCCTAATTTTTTGGACGTTACGGTATGGTCTCTCAAGATATTGTCCTCCTGTGGCCCATCTGTTGGTGTTTTAACTAGTAGCAATTGCATATGTGAATATATGTGATTTGGTCTTTAAAGTGTGACCAAAGAAGCTCTCACCATACCCCAAGCATTATGTCATACTTCATATTTTAACAAATTTGTAGGTCAAAAGAGTGGCCTCCTGTCCTCAGAAATGACGATAATAGATCCCATTCCATCCTAAAGTACATCTGCCTACTACTTCCTCTGTTCCACCTCTCACTTCCTACTTTACTTTTGAGGGTGATACAACCCTGTGATTTAGTTAGCAAAACGATGCAAGAATTTGGTAATTTTGTTATGGTGTTGTAGAACTAAGTTTGCTCTACAACACCATGAAAAAATTACCAACTTCTTACACCCTAACCAAATCACCGGATCAAAGTGCCCGGTGAATACTGCACCTGGAAGAGGGAGGTGGAACGGAGGAAGTATCATTTTGTGAGCATTTATAGTTTATACCATGAAATAGAGTTTTCAAGTTCTCCAGACAGAGTTAAAATTTTATCCTTGCAAGAAAATTAGAAACACTGGAACTAAAGCAAGCACATATATGATGAATGGATACTATCGTTGTTCTATTGTGAAACCTTGCATACAAGCCCATGAATTAATGTTAGCAGGGATGCATAACAGTCCCTAATAATCAACTATCAAATACATGATAATACTGCTAAACATGACATCATATACACTCTTAAACTGTTCACAAACATCTTAAAATAATGTCTATGACGTTTGTTCCAACGCAAGAATTTAATATTAACCCGGAAACCAAATAAGAGCAATTGACAATCTGTCCATGAATACCTGACTATGCAATCCACTATCAGTGACATTAATCAAGCGCAACACACGTGCTGAAAGTTCTGCATCACGTATTTCGTGTGATTCCGCACTAGAAAAGGGGAGAAAGACAAGATGAGACACGGGCACTCAAATATCAAACTGCAACTACAGCGAACACAATTACCTTGATCCACTAATTTGCTTTGTCCTAAGTATGGCCGCTATAATATGTACAATCCAGGAAAGTTTAGCCTCAATCACAAGGAGTTCACTATTATCTGCAAGGGCTGGGAGATTTACTGCTTCCTGGACAAATGAAATCACTATTTGTATCCATATTCCCCACAGAAGTAAAGTAACAAGATACAGGTTGATATCAAGCTGTACAATACACAACAAGTATATACCATATACATCTGCAAGATGGGATCAGTTATCCGCATTATATATGCACTGCAGCTCTCATACTGCAAGAAGATGAAAGCTTGATGAGGCAACAATACGAAACAAAAAAATGTATTATTTATGCTGTCAATATCATTGATCAGCGCTGCCTTAGGGTTGCTAATTTTTGCTGAGTCACTAATGCAAACCTGAAATCTGCATAAGGATGGAAGGCTTTCAAGTTGATCTTGAAGAAGGTCAACATTATCAAGTGGGTCCTCTAAGAGATCATCTGATAAACCAGCCTGCGATAAAGAATTTTTTGGAGAAAAATAGTTGAGAAACGTATATACTGCTAAAGTGGTATATACCTGCACCATCATCTAGAAAGGAAGATGAAATCTGACCTGAATAGAATCGAACTTTGATGATATGAACTTTTCTATGATGGTAGGCACAAACTCATTTAGTAAGTTCGGTGTGTCGCCTTTCAAGTATGGCACAGAAGTCACCAATCTAGACCACAGCCCGAGAAGATAGTAAACACTGTTGCTTGCCCACTGGTGAAACGTAAACATACAGTAAGGTTCATACAAGAGAGAAGTGATCCAATAACTAATACGATCGCTTAGTGGCATGGGCTCTGGCATTTAATAAGCTGATTATTATGACATACCTGCCATGACTGGAGAGACTTCAGCGTGAACTCTGTTACTAAGCTTATCCAACTACTATAGCCCGCCATGTTTACAAGCTCCGACAACTGTATCTCGTAGTCACAAAATTCATAAGCAACAAGACTTTCGTGAAGGCGAAATACAACACAAGAGATCTACAATGAACCATGCTAAATTGGTCACTAGAAAGGTGGTAAGAAATCGTAAGCAAATGTGTAGAAAGCCACCACAATGTAGTATTTTATTACGGAAGGGAAATATTTTGGAACTGATTCAGGCACGCCTATCATTCATCATGTCATCAAAGTACCAGAAAAGGGAAAATAGCATATGACACGTCCTAAAAAAACAAGAATAACAGAGTAGACATAGATAGGGAAATTATTGAAAAAATGGATTTCTTATGCTTTAAATAATCCGACTTTCTTGCGCTTTTAAACTCAATTATTTCTCAAGTTCATAAAAATTGCACGTGATGAATTTGTGGTGATTGTTTTAGGAAATTAAGTGCAATAGAGGCTTGAGATCAAAGGTAAAAAAGAAACAACCCGTGGACCCTTGCGTCGCAAAGGGGGAGGCTAAAACTTCGAAAACCATTCCCTGCCTAGCTGCAAAACGACAAGGATGCTAAGCTTAATCCTGCATTGTGACTAGGGAGCTCCAACCCAGATTTTAAGTGTCTTTGTTAGTCCTTGGGCCCAATCATTAGGGCTTCTTGGAAACCTATAGAAGCCTTGTTTCACCAATTCTCTGGATATACACACATTGAACGGGAAAAGGAATGGGAGGAGATTTGAAAGAGAGCTTGATTTTTTATCTCTTGATACTTTTCTCTTTGAATTTATCGTACATTCATCATTTAATATGTATTAAGCTTAGAATCTAATTGGGGATCACAGGAGAATGATATATAAAATGGCTTGAATGATAAGCATTCACGAATTTTGCACTTCATTTCTATAGTGGGATGCTGTTATTGACCATGGTGTGCTTAATTTCTATAGTCTGATGCAGTTAGTGCGATCAGATGAATGGGGTAACAAGAGTGTTGCCATATAAACAGAACAGTGGTTCAGACACAAATTTATCATGACGGCCTGAAAAGAATCAACAAAATCAAAAAATTATGTAAGTGGAAGAAACTACCTTTAAGTGGATACATCATTTCCAAAATAAAACTTACAGCTCTCAAGTGAAGTAATGACTATTCTGGTTTTCAAAATTGCTTTAATTGTGCTCCCTTAAAAAGGAATATGTGAGCTATTTTCCATTTTTGTCACCGCTTGTATTTAATGTCCTACCAGCCATTTAGAGTAGGAGAAACGAACAAGGATGCACCAAACTGACCCTCAAATAGAGAAAGAAAATGTAGCTGCTCCAAGAGCAATAATCACCACATGGTGCTACACACCATTCATTAACTCACACATGTGCAAAAGGGTTCACCAGACATATGTAGGACATGAAACAATGGAAATTTCTACTAGGCTATTTTCTCTCCCTCACCGCACTTTGGTTTGAGGTGATAGAGCACCGCAAGTGCTTTGCTCTTGGGGCACCAAAAGATCGAGTAGATATTCGGTGCCACCTTGATACCTTGATGTGGTGCACGCACACATTGTTTTAAGACTATTTCCATATGGTGGTATGATTAGCATTGTATAATTTACAATAATCAATCATAAATTAATTAATATTTCCATGTGGCGATATAATAAACATTGTATGATCACAATAACCAACCATCAATAATACGTTACATATAGAAATATTCTGAAAATAATGTACGCATTGTACCAGGCCTCTGTATCACAGAGGTACCAAATAACTACTCATAAAAAAATCACTCCCGAGTCCTGAAATAGCCCAAAACCTAACTCCATAATAAACACGCAGCATCACAAATGAAGTAACAGGTGAGATTAGTTTCCTAGTTCTTTCCAAACCAAAAAACATCAATTAAGAGAAAATGGCCATATAAAGTTGGATCTTCAGTTGCCAGTATTTATCTTTCAGCAAAATTGCATACTTCAAAGTTCAACCCTTAAGTTCCAATTTGCAAGTCCATTTACATTCAGGTGCTCAGTCAACTACTAGACTTGTTTAATTCAATGAGACCATTCGCATGAAAGGACCCTTGCGTAACTTCAAAATATAAAGAGGTGTTTAAAAAGATTGTGCAAATAAAGGCCCAAGGTGACAGCATTGCACCGTGAGAATTAAACCCCAAATTCCAAGTTATTTGCTTTCCTTCACCTCATTTAACATGTGGCTGACACCAACAAGGTTAGCGACAGCTTATAATAGATGGCTGGGTCCTCTAAGCATGAGTCATGAGATTGAACCCCAGCACGTGTGTCTGGGAAAATAAATTGTTGGGAGAGGGAAACCCATCTCCGTAATCTCTGCGCCTTGAGAGAATTAATATTTGTCTGTCAGTAAGGGAATGCCGCATCCTGCAAACCCCAATAAAACAATTTTACATGTGACTAACCTGGGCCTCATCTCATTTCCATTAGACTTCTCATGAATGTTCTGAGTCTTCCGACAAGCCAATATGCTCATGTCTTCACTCTCCTTTCAACTTCTTTACTCTTCACCAAAATCACCATCTTCACCTCATACTCTAAGACCAACATAACTCCCATATACCACCAAAATAGACCACTATTGCTACTTAAACCGAGCACTGCTCAATGCTCATAAACATCCTATGCCACCACCGTACAACCCAAACCCCTCGAGCTCATACCATATTCTCACGCTTTCATCTATACAACCACATAAAACAAATCACAACTAGAAGAAACTTTAGTAAATCAATTAATATCATATTGATTCTTACAATTCATGACTGGTAATGGAGTTGATTAACTCTCAAATATGAGAAATTTTCACAAACACGCAGGCAGATTCACAAGATATACGATCAGCTCTCTATATCTCTGCATCCCTCCATTTCTTCTCTTATTGGAAAACTACATACGTGACAATTGAGTACCTTCTATAGTACAGCATTTCTTTAGTTGTGTAATTTCCCAAAGGGAGGTGGTTGTAATTTTCTCTATAAAGAAAAGAAATACCTGATAATTCACTTTGAAACGCCCAAGAAGACGGCAAAACTCGTTATAATTATCATGATCAGCAAGACCTGCAGTTCCATCAATCGGAGTTAATTTCTTGTCATGGAAAAAATAACAGGCAGACGTCCAGAAACTGAGTATGACTTGTCATTTAAATTTGCTTCTAAAATAAAATGTCTAATTGAGCTTATGGAGCCACTTCCATGCTAGTAAGGTACTCTAGACCTATCAACAAACACAACAGCATAACCGGTAGGAAATATACATGCAACATCAACCAATTACGGCCAATGTCAAAATGATATGAAGTGGTAGTGTATGGTGGAATGCAATAGCTTAGATTGAGCGTTTGGTCACGATCAGTGGTGCACACAGTAAAATATGGCCGTTAGACATAATAGGTTTAATTCCATATTACCTACTTCCACTTTAGTGAAACTGTCATGTCCCCATCTCCATTTCATAACTGTAAGATCACCTCCTCAGGTTACTAATTCATTACAATCAGCTTTTGGGTATGATACTCCGTCTAAAACTTCAGTTAGTTGACAGTTATATCCATTTATTAATGGTAGAATGGTCCACTACGTAAAATTCTGAACATTGGGAATAGTATGACCACCAGCACCATCAGACCATAATACCACCATCAACGCCAACAAGCACAGATTCCGGCCACCGGAACAACTCCCACACTACCACAACCACCATCTAACCAAACACCCACAACCACCAAAGTCAGCCCCATCACCGGCAACAATGCCTGATTCCGGAGACTAAAAAACTCATTTCTGGTGGTATATTGCGACAGTAAGTTCAGTAAGGCGTCCCACAATGACCTATACAGGTGACGCATCAGGGCTTGTCAGGAAAGATAGTGATCCACAACTTGTATGGTTGAAGCAATCAGGCGCACCCCAGAAACAATCATTCCATGATGTCAAGGAATGACTGTTCTCCTTCCATTGGGAAAGGAATATCAATCAACAACAACAATATGTCTAGTGTATTGGAATCACAACTCCATTACCAAGCCTTCCCTCTTAAGAGAATTTAATCCCAGGCAAGGAACTTGTAACGAAGAGACACAGTAGTGTCGGAAGCTTCTGGCACTAACACTCCCCGTGCTTTCATCCAAACAGGCCAGTTTCACCTCAAATCGTATCGTACTACTTCTCAGAGACTTTGACAGGACATTGATATGAAACCTGAGGCAAATAGCTGTTCGCAAATTAACCACCATGAAAAATGCTTCAATATTTTCTATTTGAATGTTCTGTTGGCGAGTGTAGCTGAAACATGGTAATATACATATATCAGTTTGTCACAACATTATGCCCTTTCTAGAAGTTTTCAGTACCATAGGCACATTCTTTTCTTGTCAGGTTAACCTCTTCATAGTCTTGATTTTCTATCAAAAAATCTCATTTTGAAGCAAGAAAAAATGACCAGCAAAGATATGCCAGTAGATAGGAATATGCCAGGGCTCAATTAGTAAAATAGACATGCAAACACCACAAACACTGTGAAACTCTCTGCCGTACCTTTCCCCGTCTTCAGGATATCTTCTGTTCCAACCATTAGATCAGCCAAATATCTAAGGCGATTGATATCACTGGAAAACAAGGATCTTCTTACAGAAGCCAGCCGCACCAAGCACTCCAAAGCCTGCAAATAATATTAGAATCAAGTACATCGTATCAAAAAAAAATGTCAAAATGAAAATTATTAGTAGGACTACAAAATGCACCAAATGCTCGCAGTTTTCTTTTTTTGTCCGGTGTAAACAATATCCATAGGGTAGAACCCAAAAAGTATGGTTTCAGACTGTCTCCTCATTTTATCTCATGTTTCTTTCACATCATTAGTTCTTACTCCTCCATCTCCCAAATACATCTTTTACAATTAAGTCTGCTATACTTCAACCATGACTTTTCAAAAGTAGCGGCACTAGCTATAGAACATAATATATTTTTGAATGAGTAATACTGACAGATTACATCTGTTTATATAGAATACTAAGAAGCTATTAGAAGCTAGGTCAAAACTAATTGCTATTTAGTCCCTATAGTTCCTATACGCCCCCGCAAGATGGAGGGTCGTGACAAGACTCCAATCTTGGTCTTCAATGTAGCGCGGAAGAGAAAAGTGGTCTTGGTGTGGTTACCGGGCGCCATGTTTTTGCCGATCAAGAGGGAAGGAGCTTCGATCCTCTTGGTGGCGGACGACAACCATGCAGGGGCATTGCTTTTACCGACGCCGAGTTTGGAGACGGCGACTGAGAACTAGGGTTTATTGAATAGAAAAAGAAAAGCAACACAGAGTCAGTGTTTCTCCATTGACGGCACCCAATCACAACGGAAACGATAAGGAGGAATCACTGATTTAAGTAGGAGACGGCAGTGGAACATCGACGATCTGTGCAGGACGAAAAACCAAACAGCACTTGGCAAGGAGGCTTCTGTCAGTTGGGTCTAGACGAGAAGAGCCTGGAACGGTGTCACCGAATGGAGGGAACGAAAGATCGATCCTCTTGAGAGGTAACAGTTCAGGTGTCCGACTGGTAAAAACGCCCTAGAAGCTAAAGCCGCGCTGGAAAACGGCTCGGTTGGAGCCACGTAGAAGCCGGCTGATAGGTCGATTCGGTTGGAGCAGATCTTGAACAGCTGAGGCGGCGCAAGACTGGTGACGCAGTGGCGACGAACCAGGGTGAAGTTGCCGGCGATGGAGGGAACGACCTGGTCGATCCTCTGGAACGGCGTAGAACCTGGTAGCGGCGATAGACATTGCTGGGGGCTGGAGGATGGTACTGGTGCGTTGTGGGGTCGCCAGCTGAGGCGGCGGTGATGAAGGCCAACTATGAGGAAGCCAGATCTGTGACGGGAAGAGCTTCTTTTTTTATTTTTTTTGTTCCTGTCGACGTTCTGGACGGCGACGAAGAAAAAAAAAGGTGTGAAGTAGGGAAACACTCCAGGAGAACAACTGAAGCGGCTCAAAGTCCAGAGTAGGAGCAAACTGTGAGATTAAAGGAAAAAGAGAGGTAACAGTTCCGGCGGGCGGCTAGTGGAGGTGCCGCCAGCCGGAGACGGAAGCAAGAATTAGGTCACCAAGAGCACAACCCGCTCTGGTACCATATAGAACAGAATATATTATTGAATGAGTAATACTGACAGATTACATCTGTTTATATAGAATACTAAGAAGCTACTAGAAGCTAGGTCAAAACTAATTGCTATTTAGTCCCTATAGTTCCTATACTAGCTACGGATTAAACAACCAGTACACCTCAATTAAATGGTCTAAGCAAATTCGAAGGGAACCCACCTCAAACAGTAGCAAATCAGCTTAACATATCATCAGACAATAATGTTGCTCTAAATTGCTGGAAAATAAAAATATTGCAGGTCATGTAAACCGACTTGCAGCCATTATAATTGGCCAACTGGAAAATAAATGTTACAATCACTTGCAAAACTCTAGTAGAATCGGCTTAACTCGATCTAAATTTTAAGGAACAATATCTTTAAGATTCTGGAAAGACTGGGATTCCTTTCTAAAGTGGTGGGGTGAACGCTTTTCTGAAAGAAAATGGAAAAAGATCAGCGAATTTGCCGACTTGCACTAAACATACTCGCATGACTAGCTAGCATTTTATCACACTGATCACCTCAGATCGTAAATGATTAAGAAAAAATACTATCGCCTCTTTCATCTGATCATCAGTCATGGTAGTGTTATGAAACTGCAACTAGGTTTGTTCTACCAATGTCATTCTATCACAGCAGGAAAAAAATACATGACAGCCCTCTCACAAAGTCAGCAATGCGAAATCGGTAGAACAAAACTAGCTCCATCGAAAAAATTGTCTTCAGAATACGGCCCCAAGATCGACCAGTTTGGCTGTTCCTACTGGCCTATCAATTATCAAAAAAAATTACACACATGTTTACAAAAAATGGAATTTATGTCGCATAACACCTGATGCCAACAATGAAATCAAGACGGCGTTACTTGTGAGCAGTCCCACATCGGACATTCAAGAAGAAGCAACATAATTAATAAGTGTCCTGGGCTACTCCCCTCGTTGCCAATTGGTTTTGAGGTGGAACCCCATGGATTCTTACCTGGTATCAGAGCCAGGTTCACACACGTGAATAGTCTAACAACTCACGTACCACCACACATAGACAAAAAGATCCATGTGTAGGCTAAAGAATGCCACATGTGAGGGGGCGTGTCGAGAAGTCCCACATCGGACTTTCAAGGAGAAGAAACATAATTAATAAGTGTCCTGGACTACTCCCCTCATTGCCAATTGGCTTTGAGGTGGAACCCCATGGATTCTTACATTACTAACTTTGCCTAGTGCTATAGAGTGGATGAGATTCACAGCCTTGTTGGCCAATAAATGCTGTTACGGTTTGGAAACCAGGTCCTACCAGATAAAAACAGCTTTTATACCTGGATTACATAAGAATGAAGACTGGGGAAGCTGGGTATTGCTGATCATGAAGCAGAGAATCAAACCGGATCTTAATTGAAAGTGAAATACACAATAGTGGATTCTCAAGATTTTCACCTTGGTTTACCTTTAATTATACCCAAAAAGGAAAGCATTTCGAGAGATAATTTTTTCCCCACAGTATGAGTTAATGACTACTAAGAAATTAGGAAAGTGACTAATGTTTAACAGATGGTTGTTAGACCCTTGTGAACTTTTTAGGAGGGGGGTTACTCTTTTAGTTGCAGAACGCCAACAGTCGGATACTCCGACTACTCAGATACAGTGCCCCAACCGTTACAACAGTTATAACGTAGTTTAGAACCATGGGGGGGAGTACACTTTTAGTTGCAGAATGCCAACATTTGGATACTCCCACTACTCAGATACAGTGTCCCAACCGTTACAACAGGTGTAACGTAGTTTAGAACCATGACTCTGATATCTCAAACCACTTATCAGACTTATAGAGGACCTAATGAAGTAGCTTGCAGAACAGAGGACCATATTGACCTTTCTCAAAATGTTACATTCATCAACTATGAGAAACTCTTTTGACAGAGCTATTAAGCTTAAGGCGAAGAAACCCCAGACCTGAAGCCCCACATGTAGAGCCAAGAATCAATCTCCAAAGCATGACGACAACAGTATTTACAATTTCCGAAGTACATAAATTAGTTTTATCAACTAGGGTCTACTTTGATAGCTCCACTTGATTTTAACATGAATAAGAA
This sequence comes from Linanthus parryae, assembly GCA_023055425.1. Taxonomy (NCBI): domain Eukaryota; kingdom Viridiplantae; phylum Streptophyta; class Magnoliopsida; order Ericales; family Polemoniaceae; genus Linanthus; species Linanthus parryae. The sequence continues at coordinate 22,757,219 of JALGPY010000011.1, read as the reverse complement.
GAAAGAACTAACCTCCCTTGAAAGAGGTGGTTTTGTAAGACCGTAGTAGTCGAAAAAGATCTGCAATGTCGAAGGATCTTCGATGACTGGCCTCCAAGTAGCTGGAATCTGTAAAGAAAAAACAATAAACATTACAACAGAAGACATATATGAGAAACTCGTCCAGCAGAAACAATTAATCACCTGAATAGAGCCAACTTCATCGGAACTTTCATCATATGATGTTATCATAAAATCAAACGATAAGCATTTTAGAGATAACGAAAGAGCCAGTTCTTGCAATTTGCTTCCCGCTGCAGATTCAAAAAAACCCAACAACATCAGAAATGTAATCACCATGGGTGAGAAAACAAAGTATCATAATTGAAGACTCAGCATGTTACCATCATTTTTCAGCTGACACAAAGAAGTCAGAGATATTCGGAAGATAGGAAGAAGTGACTGATCCTTGAAGGAAGACACCACCTTACGATTCTGGGTATTAGATAATCCTGCAGTTGGCTGGTATTCGTGCCATATGCAAAGATAAAAACTAGTAGTAAATTCATCAAATTTTAACAATATAAAACCATCGCGAAATCATCCAATTGCAGTTGAACTACCATAAACTGTTTGCTTCTCCAGGAAAATTGCAATACAGGTGTAAAACAAGAAAGTGAGGAATGCAAAATAAACAGTTATACTGAATCCTATGTTTACTGACACTACAATGTGTTGATTGGCGAAGTTCATGCCCTCAAAAAATAGAACTCCCGCTAAGAGAACTGAAGACAGGCACATAGCGCAACTAAACAAGAAAAAGTTTTAAGGTGCAAGCCAACAAGTAGAGCTGGTTCAGATGAATTCCCATGAACCAAACAGATGAACAAACTCTTCATGCTTAACATGGATGTTTTAATTATTTCAAACCATCCTGTGAAGGCCATATAGCCTGAAACCAACAAACTCACAAGACTGACCTGATTCATTTCACTCACTAGCTGATTCAAGATCTTCAATCCAATTGCATAGTGCAAAGTTGCCTGCATGAATAAAAAATTAGATAAAAGATTTGTTTTTGTTTTTTTACCAATAGGTAATAAAAACATTTATAAAGTTATAAATAATGTTTATGGAGGAGCTGATACGCCGTACTCTCATAACCAACACAGCGAGGGGGGAAGAAACTAAGGCATAAATCCAGAAGGTCCAGCAAATGATCAACACAGTTGGGCAACATGCACGACGTAACTCTAAAAGGCAAAAAATGAATTAGGCATCTGACAAAAGAACCAGACATACAAATGGCATCAAAATTTTGCCTGTGACAATTCTAACGGAGCTCAAAAGTAGCAGTGGTGGCAACGGTAACACTAAGGGAGACAAAAAGCTTGGGTTTCGTACTAGAATCTCCATATAGGTGATGTATGTTCCCGGAACGTCCTGAACTCCGGAACTCCACGGGAACTCCCCATGACGCCTAAAAGTAATGAGTCCAGAACTTATGAGGAACTTCCCGGGGACGCGTTACCCCTTTTCAAAACGTCTCGGAAACATCCCTGGATTAAAAATAACACTCAAGGGTCTTTCAATAAATTCAAAAAGATGAAGGATTTTACTTGTAAATAAATTATGATGTATTTTACTAATCCTTTTAAGGCTTCCGGACGACCTCTAAGACTTTGACGACCTCCAATTTCTCATGTACCTCCACGTGCTTATTGAGTAAATGTGCTCTTCCTGTACTGATCTTAATTTTGTATTTATCTTAATTATTGCCTTGCAATTTTGTCTTACAGTTTGTAACTGTGTATATTGGTATCATCTACATTCGAACAAATTTGTTTATGTGCGTATCTGCCGTTCCCTCGATGTCTCGTCTCCCCAATTCTGAAAATTGCCGTTCCGGCGTCCTGTTCCCGTCTGCTCCCATTCCAGTTTTTCAGTGCTACATAGAGCCGGGGATTTGTAGTGGCAGCAACTGCAGCCGTGAGACACTGTTAGACACGACAGAAGCTTCCAAGTATAATTCTTTCCCTTAATCGGAAAACAGTGTGATTGAAGTCTCAAAAATCACTGTTGTAAAAGACCAGCTAATTCTGTTACGTATCATTTTTATAGTAGTTTGGGCATAAGATGACCTTGCTAATATGTTCTAACTTGATAATTTAAGCACAATCGGAATTCAGAGTGTCAATCTCTTCTTTCACTGCTCAATTTTTGGCAGTATCACCAAAGGGTGTCATCTTTCAAATGCTGGTTGAATTATATCATCCAGAGGATACATAGTATAATATAACTAACTCCTAACAGCTCATGCAATATCTTAATTCCATTACGAGATAATGATTTTGTGACCATCTACAAGACTAAACAGGATAAAGGCAAGTGCTCGCAGCATCTTGAAAAGGAAAAACTCTACTAATCAACTTTAAATATCATATTGGTCCACTCCAAATTGAATATTGTAGTCCACAAGCGACTATAAATACCATATCAGGTAATTTTCATACTGAATACTGCTTCGATGTAAAAGCTATGATCTATTTTCCTAAAGGTTTTAAGGAAATAGAGCTTACACTATAGATCCGTTAGAATTGAATAAGATCCGTAGCCTTAGCGCTTACAAATAGAAAACATATCTACATCCATTCACTCTATTAAAATTATTACTGTAATGCTTCCTTCATATGCATACTGCTGCCCAAAAACACTAATCAAAAATGTTTTACCAATATGCAACATGTATCATACCATTCCGATGACTCGGTTCACATACCAATAACTAAGTATGCTGAACCATATCTAAATGGTCTATGGTCCCAGGAGTTAAAGACAATAGTAAGCTCCATACATGTACCAACAGCAGGAACAATGTATCAGCGGAGAGCATAGTAAATTCAAAGCAACGTAGCAAAGAGAGCACAGATACATGCTCCGTATCTAACTCTACAATTCTGCTCATACACCATTAGTTTCGATATCAACTCAATAGTTCCCCCGTGATTATTGCTGACAAAATGGCTGGCATAGTTGTCTAGTTGTCATTATCCACTGGTACATGATATGTATACACAATACAATACGAGGCTACAAGCTATCGCCGATACGTATCGATCGTCGTATCCAGGTGAAGGCATATCTGTATGTAACTGTGTGTATTAATACGATATGATACGATTCGCGTATCCCTCGATACATTTCAGACAAATGAACCAGGTTGAGTCGAACTTTCCAGGTCCCAATGTGTGCAAACTGTAACTTCCACGGGTCTTTTAGGAATTTTCTAAGATTTTTGAAATTCAAACCTAGTAGCCCCTCTCCTAACGTACAGTCAACCTTATCCGATACTGTATTGATACCATTTGGAATATTCAAAGATCTCCCGTGGCTGTTGACTGTTTGAAGTGCCTTCACTTCACCAATTTGTTTTTGGCTTCTAGCCTTCTTCTGCGAGAATTGACTACTCCTCTAGTTCTAGTTATACTTTAGTTTTCGGCTACTAAACTTTAAGTACTTAATTTAGGCTTCTGGTCTCTTTTGGAAGAGAGGAAAATAATATGTAGAATATAAGGTATATCATATCTTTTTCGTGATTAAGATGTACTACTATGATATATCATATTTAGTATTTGACGCTAACTAAAATTTGAAATATATTTTGGTGGCATGTCTACTATTTAAATGTGAGCTTTATCGCTTAATTATTTATTGTAGGGAACATTATAACCCTCATGTTGTACTCACAACTGTCTTCCAGTTAGACTACACGATTGTCATACTCACAAAAATCATTACTTATGTGACTAAATATCATAACAGTACATCAAATTCTTCATATTTAGTGGTTTGATGTACTTTCAAGTTGATCTAAGAAAGTGATCATATCATTAAGATATGTGATACGCTATGATATACGATATGGAAAAGTACACTACCGATGAGCGATACATATCTTAATTTGACAACTATGATGGCTAGTTTCCCATGAGAACATGACACAGCCTTTTTTTTTTTTGAAATGAGAACATGACACAGCCTTGATCTTCTACTACTTAAAAAAAAAAAAAAAAAAAAAAAAAAAAAAAAAAAAAAAAAAAAAAAAAAAAAAAAAAAACCTCTCTAATGTATATTGATTATGCAATTCAACATGTACTTGACGCATATTTCCCTCTTCCATAGGTTAAGATGACACATTATATCATGTATCCAAAAGTTGATAACCTCAAGACATTTACTTCCCTCCTTGCCACTTTCCAAATCCGACTTTTGATTCCATATAACAGACCTCCAATTTACACGAAAGATTACATTAGTGACACTATTAGGAGGAATTCGAGTTTTTAACCATTATGGATGCGCCAAGTTTACACATTTTTAAGGGTTCAGCATAGGTAAAGGAACGTTGATAATTGCTATTAGAAAGAGGTAAGACTCGCTTGACGGTAGAATCTGCCAATCTCAGCTCAGGAAAACGAGTAACTACTAATATGTAGTGGTCTGGTAAAAAGGGGAATTGAGCTTCAGAATATTCGTTTTAAGATATTAAAGCCAGAGAACCCGGAGATCTGGCATTAAACAGATGTCTTCAATTGAGTTTACACCATAAATGTGGCAATTTTCGCTGCCTCCCCAAAAATCATAAATGTTGCTTGCTTGTTTGATTGAATACCGAAATCATATCCAATCAACCTCAGAAATGTATATTTCTCTGAAGAAATTATTCATATTATTCCTGCAATGCTTTTAAAATAAGTACATTCCTACTATTGGCATAATGTACCATGACAATCCAGGAACTATATTACTTCTAAGGAAACAAAATGGCTTGGGGGAGAAAATATCCACCCAACTCATACTATGTATCCATTTTAGCCTTTCTGACACAATTTGACTTCACATATCTCGTACAGAAAATATATGTAATATGATGTCCATTCCTTTTACTGTTACCAACAGATCTATTCCTATGGTGGCTTTTTTGTACAATGATGCATGCATGCTGAATAAATGAAACTGAAAATCACGTACTTCTATCAAGAACCTGAGAAATCGTTACCTGATTCAAAAAGTTCGTAGACTCCTCAACCACCTCTTTAAAAACATCGTCGTCAAGCCACCCAAACTTTGTAACTCGACTGAGCAATTGAATAAGGGATCCAATAACGAAAGACTCCAAATCAGGTCCTCTCTTGGCCAGATAGCTTATGATATAGTTTCCTTCAATAAAACATTTAAACAAATTAGCAATCGTCCGCCAGAAATTGTACGGCGCATATTCATGTACAAGATATTACCATTCATAGGGAGTAATGTAAAATGAAGGAAAATATGGCAAAGCTGAAGGCAGATATTAGATGGTAGATATACACGGTAACAAAAAGTCAATAAAGTTTAAAACAAATTAAGAAAACGAAAAAGGGGAAGAAACATAAAGAAATTAGGTGCATTAAATATCAAAGATAAACCTATAATATCTGAGCATAAATAATCTGCAAGCAAATGAGAATATTACGAATATGAAGGCGCAGCTGCAACGGAAGTCTGTGCTCTGTCACTTGCTTCAACAAGCTTGAACTGGCCAGCATCAATGCATATGGGGTCGAAGCATTCTCCAGAATATATTGACATTGGGAGATGTAGTCGGTGTTGACTGAAAAGCATTTCAAAGTGTTCTCTGCATGAGCTCTTTCAGCAGAATCCTGAGAATTGTAAAGCCTTTCGCACAACGCTTCCAGTTGTGCCAAGCTCTCCATTGTTGACGGTGTAAGCAGATAGCCTCAGGATTCAGAAGATCAATCAACCAGACCCAAAAAGATCAAGTCTTTCTCTTTCCTCAAATATAACCGATTGGAATCTACAAATTCCCCACAAAGTGCAATAATATATTTAAAGGAGGAAAAAGAGAAGAAATAAAAACAGGTCCTAACTCATATGGAAACACTGATATGCAGCCAAGTGAGTAAAACCAATATTATAATACCAGAATGATGAGTTATTTACAATACTACAGGATAACTTTTCAAGCTGGAACTGATTCCTGTTACAAATATGCTCTACAGGCAAAATGTAAAGAGGGCTTGACATAGAAAGTCCGAGAAAACTATCATCATCAGGTCAGCCACAACATCTCTTGTCCAGCAGAAAATCACAGCGTCAATCCTGAAAACAAATAAATGGAAGTGTCCGCTATCTGATCAGGCCAGGTGTGGAGGAAGGAAAAACTGTGCTCGAATTTGACGATGCATGCTTAGACAGCTACGTCTATTTGCAATAACATCAAGTGGAGTGCAAATATCTAACAAAAATGCACAAAAATCATCACGAACAAATACGAGACTTCGAAATCTATATCAAACAAGCTTTGACGTATCGAAGTAAGCACACATGGTCTTCAAAGTAGAACTGTCAGCCAGAGAAAAGTAACTGGCATCCGATATAGTTAAAAGATTACCAGAAAATGTGATCCACTGCACACATGCTTACCAGTGTATTTCTAACACGATCCAACCACCCATACTCCATTTTTTTTTTTTTTTTTGCATGTAGAGTACAATGTAATGTTTTGTTTATAAAGGAACTGGATCAATCTTCAAGATAATACAATTAACAGATGATTATGGGCGAAAATGAGTGCCTATACATCCATGAGTAAGAGAAAGTTTTATTCCACAGATTTAAAGGCTTTCATCACCTATTTAGTTCTCAGTTTTTTTGTGAAATGATATGAAGATAAGCAATTAAGTTCTAAGAAATAGATTGCGGATCCCAACGACTAGCAATGCAAATCACGATGATCCGACAACCACAGCAATAGTAACTAAAAAGCTCAGAAATGTAAATTTTCACTGAGACAAGCAGAAAACACGGGCTTGCCATGAACAACAGGAATGCACATCAATCAGTTGCGGATCACCAACAAAAAAGCCTTTAATAGACTAGCACTACAAATCACGATGATCCATCAACCACAAAAACAGCAACTGCAAAGCTGAGAAATGTAAATTTTCACTGAAACAAGCCGAAAACACTGTCTGGCCATGAACAACAGGAATGCACATCAATCAATTGATCCAATGGCGATTAATAAAGGATCTAACTCTTCCTTAGACACTGACATTGGCCTTTAAACAATTAGTTCCTAACAGACTGGTCATGGAAATCGCTCACTAAACTAGATTCCGCGGTGCAAAAGACCTCGGAAGCGGCGGATCACGGCGGAGGCGCCGAGAAACGTTGCCGGAGCCCCATCGGGCGGTTCTCCGACTAAATCACGCCGGAAAATTCATTGAAACGTCGGAGGTTCGTTGAAACGCGAGGGAGGGAGATAATGAGATGGAGAAGATCGAGAGAGAGAGAGAGAGAGAGAGAGTCACCTTCTTTTTCTGCTGCTTCTTCTCGAGGAAGTCACGGTCGAGTCGTCTCAGGTGTGGCTATGGACTGACTAGGGTTGGTTCGTTGTTATGGTTTTTGAGAAATGAGATGGTGATGGTGGTGGAGGAGATAAAAGTGCGAATTGGGGTGAGTAACCTCCGCCGATGTTAGAACTTGGCAAAATATATAGCGTCATTGTTTTTTTATTCCTTCTCTTTTCGGGTTAATTGCATTGTACCCACATGTAGTTAGGGGTGTGTGCAGAAGACCCCTAGATTCTTTGTTCATTTGACAATAAAGTTGTCTGGAAAAGTTGTTCCCCGAAAAATGAAAGAAAAGAAAGAAAGGAAAATGAATTTCACTTTCTCGTGTATGTTCACTTTGCAAGAAAATAAAATTAAAATCTAGAATTCCTGCGAAATCATGTTAAAGTTGTGGGACGTGTTTTACAGGAATTTGAGTAGTATCAGGAAAGTTAAAATATGTGGTACCCACAACTTTCCTTCAAACTAAACGGCCAAAATATCAAAAGAAAACTATTTTCCATCAAATTCATTTCCTTTCCTTACAACTGAACGGAGTCTACTCGTTTCATTGGTCAAGAAAGTGAGGCAAAGTGAAGCAAAAGTAAAATATCAACTGTTTTATTTTCATGCATGTGTGTTCAATTAGTGCAGGAAAATTATGGGAATTTCCGTGTTTATTTTCCTGCGGGAAATATTTTCCTTGAAATGTTGTCCTGATAAAAACGGAAGATTTCGAAGGAAAGTTTTATTAATACTCATTTTCTTGTATACTTTTCTATGAAATGAACATACATGGGAAACCAAGTTTCGAGCGTTTTTTCGTTTTCATTTCTTTGCTTTTCTTCAAACTTTTCCGGGAATGATTTTTTCGCATATGTTTCCTGACAAATGAACATAGCCTAAAGGACTTCATCTGAAATTTGACTTCAAATGTCGATTATAGCTTCAGTATACAAGATATTGCGGAAAAAAAACAAAAAAGATAGAGAAAAATAGAATATGGGAGAAATGAATATGAGGAGGATGACCCCGAAGGAAGAAGAAACCAACGTCGCCAAAGGGGGTGAAGGACGACAATGCCACCAGCGAAGTAGGAGGACAATGACGTCGTAGATGCCGCCGAGGGTTGCCGCTTATGCTTGTTCTTTTCATTTTTTTTTTTTTTGTTTTAGAATACAAAGAGATAATTGGAGATAACCTGTGGCGTTCAATAGTTGGATTTTTTGTTTTGTTGATGTACAGGTGGTTTCTTAGGTTGGGACTTTGCTTTGAGGTTAACTTGGTTATGGTTTGGTCAATTGTGAACGGTTGAGGTGTTCGTTTGGGTCAATTAACTTGAGTTTGACGAGGTTGTGGCGGTGGAGGCTGTTGGTGGTGGTGGTAGTTGAGATGGTATTGGTGTCTCCTCTTCTATTCTTCAAATGTACAGAAAGAGTGAATATATAATGGGTGTGCAGAGAGGTTATAGTTAAAGAGTGAAGAGAAAATGGTATGAAGGGTCAACGTTTGTGTATTGCATGCAAAAGCTAACATATGAAGGCAAACATGTTACAGAAATAGAAGACAAATTCTGTTTGAAAACGTAAAGACTAAAATGTACTCGCGCAATCCATTATGCGACTTGAAATGTGAATTATTTTGAGTCCATTGGAATTTTGATTTACACCCCCCCCCCAAGCATATTAAACTATATTCAAGTACATTATATGTCTCGTGATTTATTGGCATTCATCATCTTGTCATGTATCGTTCAACTTGCATGTTTAGCTCTTGCTTGGGTTTAGTGCTTCTTAGGTAATACTATTGTTTGTCAAATGTATTTTCTTTAAGGGAAATGCTAAACGTCGCCCTTTTTTCTTTATCCCTTGATTCCACCGCCTATGTGGATGTTTATGATTGGTGATTCATTATATAAAGATCTTAAAATATATAATTACAAACAATCGTTTCTTGACACATAGGAGGTGAAATTAAAGGGTGAAGCATAGCGGCCCTCTTTCTTTAATTTGATAACTATGTTCTCTATTTCAATAGGCTATGCATGTGTAGTATGAAGTTCAAACATGAAATTGCAATGCAGCCTATCAATTTTATAGATGATTTAACGAAATTGAAGAGTGACATGACAAATTATATGTAAGCTTAACAAAAATATAGATGGTCGGCCACTTTTATTGGTTAATTGCATGTTAACTTTTGATGCAATATTAATGTATATTAAGTTTAGATATATTATTCTCAAAAGTGGCTTGGATTTCTGCTACTTATAGTGTACCTATTGTCTATACAGCAACAATTGTCTTCTTTCCAGATCTGGTGAAGTTAAACAAGGGCTCTAAAAGTTTGATGTGTGTTGGCATAATCGAGTAATCAGTGTTTTATGAATCGGTTGATATGTTATTGCGGTTCTAATTTGACTCGAGAAGTTCATGGTGAAGGTAAACAAGGGATCCAAAAGAATGTCGTCGTAAGAAGACTCGCTTAAGTCAACTACTTGAGTATGTATATGAGAACTTTACTTTCTTTCGAGCTCTATATGTCTTCTTCGACGTGTTCTTACATAATAAAATCATCAGTATTTTATGGATAATTAGGCATATTTTTATCATCTAATTTGAATCTAGAAGTTCATATTCGGTTAATATGGTGACAAGCATCTAAAGTAAGTTGGAGTTGTAGCATTTACGTGTTTAGTAAAGTTGTCCAATGCTGCTACAAGTAGATTCTAATGTATTACTATTTTTAATATGGATACTTCTTATGATTTTTTTTGTGCGAATTTTGATTTTGTATGAATTTGCATAGCATTAATAATTTCGCATTTTTGCACCATATTACTGATTTTGTTTTCTTAATACATATATTTTGTTTGTACAAGAAAGAAAAATCTCCAGCAACTACATTCAGTTATATGCGCTTACTAAAGGATCCAGAAGTGGAAACTCGGACTCCTTGTTGTAAAGAAGAACAGTCCACAAATGTTTAAGTTTGGTTCTCGTTGAAAACAATGTTATGTATGCATTATGAGAATTTGTTTCCTCTATATTTTAACATGCATTGTCTAACACAGTGCGTGGTTGTCCACTTTTGATGCTAGGGCTTCATATAGGCGCCTGCATTTGGAGATGACATAGTGCGATTTAATGAGAAGGTGTAGGGTTCTTTCGACAACATTGGTTCAGTAACGTTATCGTATGAAGGGTAAACCCACGACAACGACACATGGACAACGATTACCAGCTAATCATCAAGAATTACGTGCGTATGAAGCCTGCAGAGTCAAATTCAAACCATAATTATGTTGAACTTTTCGAAGACAAAATTTCACATGCTTCAAACATGAAAGAGAAACCTACAAATTTTATTAAGGTCATATATGTATAAAATTAGTCGTACAATCAATCGAACAAAATGGTAAAAATAAAAAATACTTCGAGTAGTGTGATGTGTTCACTGTACAAATGTTGTCGTGACTGTACTTTGGTATGTCAACCCGACGCATCCTGGGAAAGGAAATTAGAGAGCAACTCGAGTACGAGACATTGTTATCGTCGACGATTCATAATATTCACTAAATATATTTGTAATATATATATATATATGACTATGCACTTTTCGGGACATATTTTAATTGATCACGAGTTCGCGAGCACTTGCCTATCAACTTGGAAAGATATTTCTACGACGGACAGTAATATATTGGCAGCTTGGTAGCTGAACAACCGTGGTCAGAATTACAAATATAAAAAAACATCGACATACCATAATAACCAAACTACCTCTAAAGTTTTTTTTTTTTTTTTTTTGAAATAAACTACCTCTAAAGTTTTATTTATATATTCTCGTATATTACATTTATAGGACGTTTGCTATTAGTTCACCAATCAACTCCTTTATGGATTACCATTGCAGACTTCTCACTGAACACAAGATCTTTGACACAGTTCATCATGGATGGATATATTCCACGAGTCGTTGAACTAATTGCATGGTATGTGTGACATTGAAAATATCACATTTCTTCTTTATTTATATTTAAGAATTATTTAACACGAGTGGTTTTATGCATACTGAAAATATATACAAGCTTGATGTGCCCATGCGTCCACTATGTCTCGTAGGAAAATAAAAATTTACAAGTTCCAGCATTCAATTCAATATAGTAAAATTGTATGATCTTTTCCAAGTGCCAGTATTTATGTCACTTCTATAATTTCTATGTAAAATATAGACTTACCAAACAGCTTGAAGGACACTGAAGTTGTCTTACGAACTTGAACATGTGTTTCAGAGAGGAATCGAAGTCTGGATAAAAACTTTAAATTTTGCTTGTCGAGAGACACAACGACAATTGTGTGCTTCCTACAATCCTTGGTATGATGTAATTAAAATACCTAAATGAAAGCGCTCAAGACTGTAATATCATTCAAAGTGTAAGCATAACTAAACGTAAAATGTATCTGTGTGTTGCAGGAAAAATGTGGTTGTTAAGATTAACTAATGAAGGTTTGGAAATTGAAGTGGTAATCTTCAGGCACTGTGTGGAATCAACATTGAAAAACTATGAGATATTATGTGTTATATCTTCACTTGTATCAGATATATTGTATTGTTTAATATAAAAATCTTATTAGGCTACATTAACATTTATTCAAAATAAATAAATCATTATTTATCCACACTGAAGAAAAAAGAGTATTTACATATCTTAATGCTCATCATGTGAAGAAGCAATTCATATTTGTCTCGCCCCTGCAGTCATCCATCACCAGTATTGGGTGAGCAATAAATGAATTGTGCGTAAGATTTAGGATGTTTGGCATACCATATTAGAAGGTTAGTATTATGTTTAATAGAAGCATACCACGTGTGATGTATGTAATCAGGGAATTATGTAGAGTTCCTCATTTTGGAATACTTTATTATGTTTTTTTTTTCATATTACCGTATCTTCCTTACTATTTTGTGAGCTATAAATCTATATATAAAATAACAGAACGAACGTTTGCAAAAAAATCTGTTGCTATTAATTGTTAGTAGAACTACGAATTCACTGTGCTCAAATCCGTTGCTTTTAAAATATTGATACGATTTGATTCTTTTTTCAAATATTATCTCTTATCTATTCATCAAACATTATCTCTTATCTAATTACTTAATCGACTTGGTCGCTCTCTCTGTCTATATATACTCTCCATGGCAGACTAAAGCTCTCCCCCCTCTATCTATCGCATTTCTTCTTCTACTTCTACTTCTTCTTCTTCTTCTTCTTCTTAAGAGGCTTCAATTATTCCTCAATATGTTGTGTATTAACGGAGGGAATCGCAGCGACAAATATTACTTGAAGTTCGATGACTACTGTTATTTGTCTGATATGCAACTTTGCTTTTCTGGTAACTCTTTATCCCATAACTCTTTGATCGCATTTATGAATTTTACACAAGATATTTCGTGGACTATTCGTGCTCGTTATTCATGTGACTGTCTGTAAATGCAGGGCAAAAGATGAACTCATTGGAGGTTGATTTTGGAGCAGTAGACTTCTCAACACCTCGATTGACCTTAAGGATCAGTTTGGTGGGTGTTGCTTTTGATTTTATGTATGTTTATGATTTACTTCAGCTATTTCTTACTTTTCTCCAGTGTCTTTTTCTTTCTTATGGCCATCACATCTAATATATTTATTTTTTACATGTTTGTTTCTCTCGCTGTTGTGCAAGTCGCAAGTTCTGAGAGGGAGTGCAAGGTACGTTTTTTATTATTATTTAAAGAAAGAGCATAATTTTGCCTATCTATTATTGCTAAATGTTATTCTCATTTTATACTTCACTGCATTTCATTTTTGTTAAGTTGGTCGATTTCAATCAAATGTATCCTTCACAAAATATATAAACAGGGCCGGCCCTAGTTATTTGGTTACCTTAAGCATCCTGGAAAATTGGTGCCCTTTGAAGACAAGAAGAACTTATGTACTTGTATTTCCAAAACAAAGTTCCCAAATTTATTGAATATAGGTATCAAAACATGCACCTAAATTTACTGAATAGTCAATATAGATATCAAAAATTACTAATTTTTAGTACTTCCAGATACCCTGAAACTGGAAAAAATATATATACTTGATTTGCAGACACTAGTAAATCAAAATCAAACTTTTAATGGAGCAACAAAATTAGTTTTCAATACGTCAAAATCTAAAAAAGAAAAATCAGCCTCCTTTACAAACTCGAGGAGATCTGATAGAACAATAAGGCAACGAGCAAGATTCTTCAAGAACAACTTAACATGGAGCGAGATTCGTCCGAAATAGGGAGTGATTTGAATATGAAATAGCTTGGCAGCTTGTGTGATTTGTAAGGAACAAACGAACAGAGAATCGCCAAACAGCCAAACCAAATTCTCGAAGAAATTTGGAGCGATAATTCTAGAAATTCGGTTTTAGTTAAAAAGGGAATCGCCAAACGTTTATTGGGGTTGGTTGAGTGCTGCGACATCCAGAGTTGATATTGAACGAGACCAAATCGATTGTGAGTTGTGAGCTATCAGAGCACCTATTTAACACAAAATTGGGTAACATTTGAGTGAATTTATTGCCTGACGACGTTGATTGAGAATCGTAATCGTCTGGGAGAGTTTTGAGGAGTAAATTGCAAATAGAGAGAGAGAGATAAGGTGAGAGACAGAGATAGAAACTGAGAAATCCATCCGAATCCTTTGTTGACTAAAGCTTAATATAAAGGGTAAAAGATAAGAATTTACATATCTAAGAGTAACAATAAACTAAATTTACAAAAATACCCCTACTTATTGAAAAAGTTGGTGCCCCCTCCCATGTGCAGCCCTAAGCAATGTATTAAGTTGCCTAACGGTCCAGTCGGCCCTGGATATAAATACATTTTTTGTGCGAACGTCTGTTTTATTAGTATATGTGTCTCTGCCAATGTTTATACTTTATTGTTACTCTTAATCTATATATATATAATAACAGAGCAGACGTTTTTAAAAACTTCAATATTTGATACCCTTATCACTTCACTTTCTAAATCTCCAAACATGCTGATTTTAGTTGTTGGAAGGATTAAGATTTAAATAGATGATCGTGTAAGATAAGATTTTTGAGGCAACCGTCTAAGATAAGTTGAGATTGGAATGTATACATTTGATACTAATTGAACATGTATCTTTTCTATTTACTTAACCAACACCCTCAATATCTCTGCTTATATATTTTCTCCACAGAAGACAAATTCGCTCACTTCTCTCTCTCATGAAGAGGTAATGTTTGTTCACTTTTACTTTGGTTATGAATCTTCATTTCTCTTCTAGATCTATTTATGGTGACTTATTTTTCTCCTTCTAGGTCACAGATCTATAATAACTCTTTACTAATTTCGCTCTTGCATTATCCATCCATTCAAGTTTTATAAATGTTTAATTTGTAAGTCTTTTTTATGTTCTTTTCATGTCTAATTTGTAAGGATACAGAACACAGAAATTCAACAAGCTCGGTTACGTGTCAATGAATATTAGACTTACAAAAGGATTGAGGCGAGGAATATCATAACCGGAGAAAGTGGAAGATGCGTGGATGAAGAACATTTTGTTGCAGCTCCAGATCGTATTACAAAAATCTGAACTCCCATTAAGTTCTCCAAACACTCCAATTGTATTACTGTTTTCCATCTAATGTATTATTCCGGTTATTTCATAGAGTCACTTTATTCATACAAGTTATTTACACAATTATATTTTTTTGCGATCTTCGTATCGCCTTTAAATTATTAGTAAAATTTTGTAGTGAAATAGACATTTGTTTAATTTATAACTCAACCAGTTAGTTAGGTCGGAAATAAGGAGATGTAGAGACAATTGAAGATGTATTATTTAGGCTAAAAAAATGGGAGATGGAAGAGAAGTAACTGGAGCCATAAGTTTTTTTTTTTTTTTTGTGGGAAATATGTAAAGACTATTGAAGCTGTATGAGTTAGGCCAAAAATGAGGAGATGTGGAATTGAATTTCAGGGATAGGATTTTTATTTTATTTTTCTATAAACGATTTTTCTTTGTTCATTTTTTACTATTTTTTTTGGTCATTATTGACTTGCAGTCAACATCTTTTGTCACACATGTATTTGTTGGGCGTGATTGGAAGCAAAACACTAGGTTGTTATGTCCAAATTTGAGCATACTCTGTTGCTCTTAAATTTCCAACTACTTTGACATAATTGGTGATGCTAAGAAAGTTCCTCCAACAAATTAACACTCATTAACACATGTAATCATAATGTGAAATGTTAGGTTTATATGATAGGGGTAAAAGAGACGAGGTTCTCTAAAAAAATTGAGAAGGAGGATAACTACTTGCCAACCTTCATATCTATCATTCTCAAGTCTCAATTCACATATTTTTGCATGGGTAACTAAAATGAAAATGCAACCTGGTCATTTTATTGCGAAAGCTACTGAAATGAGATCATTGTGCATGGTCCAATGCGATAACCTTAAAGACTTGGACCTCCCTAAAGTGGTGTTCGGGCTAATCAAACAACACTTTGGGTTAAATAAACATTCACCCCCTCAAGTTTGAGTCAAAGACACTTTCATCCCTTGCGGTCTAGAAAATGAATAACTTCACCCTTTAGTGTTCCAAATTTAAGATACCTATACTCCCAAATTGTGACGCAATTAGTTTGGTCGATCTCTTATCTATTCACCAAATATTATCTCTTATCTAATTACTTAATCGACTTGGTTGATCTATCTGTCTATATATACTCTCCATGGCAGACTAAATCTCTCCCACCTTTATGTCTCGCATTTCTTCTTCTACTTCTACTTCTTCTTCTTCTTTAAGAGCCTGTAGTTATTGCTCAATATGAGGTGTTTTAACGTAGGGAACCGCAACCACAAATATTACTTGAAGTTCGACGAGTACTGTTATTTTCTGATATGCAACTTTGCTTTTATGGTAACTATTTGATCCCATGACTGTTTGATCGCATTTATCATTTTAGACATGACATTTCGTGGACTATTCGTGCTCCTTATTCATGTGACTGTCTGTAAATGCAGGGCCAAAGATGAACTCATTGGAGGTTGATTTTGGAGCAGTAGACTTCTCAACGCCTCGACTAACCCTAAGGATCAGTTTGTTGGGTGGTGCTTTTGATTTTATGTATGTTTATGATTTACTTCAGCTATTTCTTACTTTTCTCCAATGTCTTTTTCTCCCTTCTTGCCATCACATCTAATGGATTTATTTTTTACGTGTTTGTTTCTCTCGCTGTCGTGCAAGTCGCAAGTTCTGAGATGGAGTGCAAGGTATGTTTTTTATTATTATTATTTAAATAAAGAGCATGTTTTTGCCTATCTATTATTGCTAAATAATTCTCATTTCATACTTCACTGCATTTCGTTTTTGTTAAGTCGGTCAATTTCAGTTAAATATATCCTTCACAAAAGATATAAATACAATTTTTTTGTGTGAAACAATCTTCTTGTATCATGGGTTCGAATCCCATTTCCTCTCCGGTTTCACCTGACGACTTGCTAACGACTTTTCTACGCAATTTGACTAATATTACTCTGCTAGCTCTTCCCGCTTTCTTCCCCCCAAAAATGTCAGTTCCACCATCAAGGCCCAGCAAGCAGCATAATTATGTCTTGAAAGTCGAGCTTTTTGCGCCCTGCGGACTTTTTTCCATCGGAAAAAGACCAGGATACGACATCATGCGGTTCGGATTATTTAGTGTTAACACCTTCGATTCCGAGTTTGTTTCATACCTGAAGGTCTTTTGACGCCCCTTCAGAACGTCTGTTTTATTAGTATACGTGTCTCTGCCAATGTTTATACTTTATTGTTACTCTTAATCTATATATATAATAACAGAACGAACGTTTTCAAAAACTTTAATATTTGATACCCTTATCACTCTCGCTTTCTAAATCTCTAAACATGCTGATTTTTGCTTGAATAATCTGGTGCTCTTAAATTTCCAACAACTTTGACAAAATTGATGTTGCTAAGAAAGTTCCTCCAAGAAATTAACACTCATTAACACATGTAATCATATTGTGAAATGTTGGGTTTATATGATGGGGGTAAAAGTGATGAGGCTCTCTAAAACAAGAGAGAAGGAGGATAACTACTTGCCAACCTTCATATTTGTCATTCTCAAGTCTCAATTCACATATTTTTGCATGGGGAACTCAAATGAAAACCCAACCTGGTAATTTCATTGCGAAAGCTACTGAAATGAGATCATTGCGCATGGTCCAATGCGATAACCTTAAAGACTTGGACCTCCTTAAAGTGGTGTTCGGGCTAATCAAACAACACATTGGGTTAAATAAACATTTACTCCCTCAAGTTTAATGCAAAGGCACTTTCATCCCTTCTGGTCTGGAAAAAGAATAACTTCACCCTTTAGTGTGCCAAATTTCAGATACCTATACTCCCAAATTGTGACGCAATTAGTTTGGTAGGTGGGGTTTGTCACTAATAAGAGTTTTGGAGCAAGTGGTGATCTTAGAATATGCTACGAAACAGTCACGGGTGTAAGTGTCTTGAATTTTGGCACATGGAAGTGGTGAAAGTGTCCTTTGCCAAATTGGAAGGGGTGAAAGTGTCTTTAAGTAAAAAAATGAGGGGGTGTAAGTGTTTTTTACTCTTATGACAAAATAAAATAATTTAGTAAGGGCAAATTATTTCTTCATCGATTCATCAACTTGGGGTATGATGAATTAACTTTTACACTTTTATATCATTAGTAATTTTGAGAAAGAAGCAGTGAATATAATTTATATTTTCTTCTCTGAAGTATGAGAAAATAGTATTCATATGCTTACATACTTGAGTAAAAAAATAACTTATAATATTTTTTCTTCATTTTTCCAAAACGAAGAACATACAAGTTAAAGATATTTAAAACTGGTAGAAACTGACGACATGTATTAGAAAGCAGCGCTACAAGAGTACTTTTGTGTTTTCATTTCATTTTTATTTTCTTTATAAAGATATCTCTATCAAAATTTTCTGAGAAGTTTCTTTGATTTTAATCATATATCTTCTACCAAAAACCTTCATAGAAGTTTCATTAGTATTAAGCTTTCATATATGCATTGTATTTTTTCTTCATAAATTGTAAAATATAGCCGAAGTGATAATGTAATTCTAGTTTGCGGTTTAATCCAAGCTTTGATTCTAAAAAATATATATAATTCCACCACGAGTTACATAAAATAGTCCATGATATATCTTATTTAAGAAAGAAGGGAAATCATAAGTTTATTCGTCTTATCTTCTTCTGACATCAAGAAAATTACATCTTCATAACCGATGCATTTCGGGTAACAAGTGCATAGAGTTACACATATATTATTAGCACAGTGTTTGTTATAAACTGACATGTACTTTTGAAAAGTAATTAGGTTTTAGTTTTAATTAAAATATACACTAGGATCGATCTTTTCTTGGTCAAAAAAAAGGATTGATCTTTTCAAAACTGGCAAAAATAAACACTGATTTAAAATTCATTACAATATTTCAGCTTCTGAATTTTTCCTTCCTCATATGTACGGTGAAAATGTGTTAAGATAATGTCATAGAATTAGCACATACACTATTTGAACGGCTCATCTCACGAAATGTTGTTATTCCTAAATCTCACGAGTAGTCTGATACTAATATTTTTATTAGAAGGAGTTCATTGATTGTGGTACCCGTGTTAACAATGATTTAATTTTTAGAATTACTAAAGACACTCTATATATGAGATTAGAAGATAAACCTCGTGCTCTCAGGAATCTACCAAACTAACTTAACAAAAATAATTGGAACAAAAAGTTGAAAGTGTTTTCGTTACATCATTTATATTTTTCTGAGATTCTGAAACTTGGTTTACTATAAACTGTGATTATTTTTTCTTAATAATAGACAAATTCTCTCAACATTTTTAAGATTCAAAGTCTTTTGCACTTATATTAAAACACATTTATATAAATATGTAATTTCCAATGGCGAAGATTCAATCGATTAAATCATAAAAATATTTTAACTTTTTGAAAATTAAACCGTCCTAATTTATTATATAAAATGTTCATATCTCCTAATATTATTTATGGTCGCCAAGACGACACCAAAATAATTAATTTTTAGAATTCTCCACGTATGTTGCTGCAATAACTATTTAGTTCTAATTGGTTTGCTTCATATTCTTATAAGTACGATGCATAAGTAAATATTGTAACAACCCATAACCCAGAGGGTGTTATTTTAGGACAAAATAAAAACCGGCACGACGACCCAACGGCTATCATATGTGGATCACCACCGCTGGTATCAAAATAAAGACTCGTCTGCCAAACTGGTACCGTCTGAGCCACCAACTCTGGTACCGAAGAAAATATCGTATCTCAATAAACACTTGTTCATTTATTAACAAAATCATGCTTAAGGAAGATAATCAATATTTAAACAAATGATTAGTACTAATTATTCCCAAATACTATTATCCATAATTTAGCCATTAAAGAAGATATTAGGACTTCTGGGGTATATCTGGACGAGCTTAACTATTATAGTTTTTCAGTTATGGATACATCAAAATGCAAAATGATTAAACATAAAATTCACTGAAGTAATATCAGCTTCAAGAAATCCGGTTATTACATCTCTACCCCCCTTAAAAGAAATTTTGTCCTCAAAATTTAAAAGTAAGCCCAACTATATTTTTCTTTTCAAAACTGGTCATGTACCTGAGTCATCACCTCTGAAAAACTCGTACCAACTTGGGGAATGTGTCACATACAGCCTTAGTTGCACAAACTCTAATCACTAATAAACTAGTATCACAATCAACAATAAATCGAGTCCACGACTCAACAGCCACAACCAAGCACTGAGTCCACTCAATTTTCTACTTTGGTAGAGCTTCGTCATCGGATCTGCAACTCAAAACCAATTAGAAATACAGCATGGCAAAACCCAATCTAGCCCGTCGTCCCAAAATAGAGCGTTACCATGCTCTGATACCATTTTTAACGACCAATAACCCAGAGGGTGTTGTTTTATGACAAAATAGAAACCGACACGACGATCTAACGGCTGCCATATGCGGACCACCATCGCTGGTACCAAAATAAAGACTCTTCTGCCAAACAGGTACCATCTGAGCCACCAACTCAGATACCGAAGACAATATTGTATCTCAATTAACACTTGTAAATTTATTTATAAAATCATTCCTGACGGTACGTGACTCTAATAAAAAAATATCGATTTATCAAAAAGTGTATATAAATAAATCTTTACAACGATCAAAATAACAGTTTTAGATAATCTCTAATAAAACTATCACTTCATTCCTATCGTCTGATCCGCCCGCCTTGACCTGCAAGACTGTTAGGGGGTGAGCTCGCGCCGAGTAGGTCGTTCACCGCAACAGTAGGGTGAAAAGAAATACACAATATAATTATGGCAGGTGACACGCATTATCACGTTATAATCATTTAGCACATAATAGCATGAGAATATATAATAACAAGAATAAACGGATTGACACAAATCATGCTGATATACAGTAAGCGATACGATTATTGTAACTTGCATAACCCCTACTTCAATCATAGCATCTAATAACGACTTCAAAAATAATAACAGCAGCTCCAAGTATAGAATAACCTCAGTGCCTCTCTCACATGTCTATAACTAACTCGATTATGGAATGATAAATAACTATAACACTGGACCCTATTTATAGATTTAGGCGACCAATCACGTCGGGTTGAGTCATCTTGACACGTGGCACTCATGCAGCGCAAGAGCCGCCACACGATGACACGTGTCCCCATACGTGTCAAGCATGCAAAGAAAGTTACCAAATTGCAACACGCGACCATCCTAGGTGTCGCGCATGCAAAGTAGTACACCAGACAGTGACATGTGTCCATCTGCGTGTAAGTTATGTAAAGACAAGGACCAGTAGCATGAAACGTGTCCTCCTACGTGTTACACATGCAATTAACATGTATGCAAGCTAACACACTCTATAATACTTGTTGTAAGGTCACATGTTTCATGGACTTGAAATACTTATGTATTTCAAGGCCTTGAACCAGTTTTCAAAGCCTTGAATTAGGTTTCACAGGCTTGAAATAGCAGAGTTATTTCAAGGTCTTGAACCAAGATTCGAAGCCTTGAAACTGTTTGACCTGCATACATGTTCTGAGGGGGAGTTTCTCTAAACTCTTTCGATTTAATTTCATCTCTCTCACCCCTGTACTTAATGTGTTATTATTTGATGATGAAAGACAAAATGTTTTGATATATCTAACATGTTTAATTCATTATTTTGACTCAGTTTTGCAGGGAAATTTTATTCCCTAAATATGCAGGATTTGTTTCCCTAACTGGATTTTGCAGGAAACGAAATCACTTAGTGAAGATGATCCTGTGATCAATTAGAGACTCATGACATCTTCTCATAGTGTTTAAAGACAAGGTCACAACAATATCTCTGAAGATTGTGATCAACTATCCGTTGGAGAAAGCTTTTAAGAGAGTCAAAGTTTGTTGCCTACAAAATAGGAAGTTGTTGCTGCAAATCTGGGAAGACTTTCAGATCTTCAAACAGTATAAACGGAGCTCATTTTGAAGCAAAAAGATACAAAACTCAATGGGCAAAAAGAGAGACACAATTCTGGATTGACAAGCATCAAAGAATTTCATTACTTTCACAATCCAATTCACAGAAGTTCACTTCATTCCTCACTGCAGTTCTACATTCTAGTGTTCTTCTGTATTGTGCTTTATTGGTAGATCCTTTCTGTAATATTTCTATATTTCATTTTCAAGGATTTTTCAAAGTGAACAATAGAGAATTCTTAGTTAATCAGTTAGCTAGAGCATGTACTAGATAGGTTAGGGAGAACCACAAGCTGTAACAGAGTAAGGGAACTCTCTGTGCTTGAGATCTAGGGATTAGCTTTTGATTAATAAGAATTGAGTTGAAAATTCTAAAGGGAGAAGATCCATGAGGTAGAGACGTAGGTCCAAGTGGACTGAACTCTATAAATCCTTTGTCTCTTGCATTTACAGTTCACTCACATTCACAGCTTTTACAACACTCAAACTTGTCTGTTTTTCAAGGGTTTGAAACTCTTTTCAAGGCCTTGAAAAAGACTTGTCTGTTTCATTACAAACTGTATCTCTTTTCAAAGGCTTGAATTTGTGTTCAAGGCCTTGAATTCCTTTGCACCTAAACTAAAACTCTTTTCCTCCTCAAGTTTTGCAAAAAGTTTGCATACTCTATTCAACCCCCCCCTTCTAGAGTATCTGTGCTGCATATCCATCTGCATACTCCCCTTTCAATTGGTCTCAGAGCTTGTATCAATGTATAAGACTTAACCATCTGGTGATCATGAGTACTGCAGGTAATGGTGGTTTCTCACAGGGAAGAGCTTCCAACAGACCTCCTCTATTTTGTGGAGAAAACTTTGCTCACTGGAAAGCCCTAATGAAGATGTTCATCATTGATCAGGACATAAAGCTTTGGACCATTATTCAGAATGGACCTCGCACTTTCTTTACAGAGAGAGATGTGATCAAAACTCCCAAATCTGAAAACTCACTCTCCTCTTCTGAATTGGAACAATTTTCTTAGAATTACAAAGCTATTAACATCTTGTATTGTGCTTTGAGTACAGATGAATTCAACGGAATTTCAGGCTGCAAGACTGCCAAAGAAATCTGGGACAAGCTTGTGGTGACATTTGAAGGAACAAGTCAAGTCAAGCAAGCCAAGATCAACATCTATCCCAGACAATATGAGCTGTTCAAGATGAATGCAGATGAGTCAATCAGAGAGATGTTCAAGAGGTTCACAGACATTGTTAACAACCTTGATTCTTTGGGAAAACATATTTCCAATGAAGAAAAGGTGAGGAAGATACCGAGAAGTCTTCCAAAGGTCAAATGGAAACCAAAGACAACTGCCATTGAAGAAGCTCAAGATCTCTCATCACTACAACTTGATGATCTACAAGGGAAGCTCCTGACACATGAAATATTCATGAATGAAGCTGATGGAGAGCTACCTGAAGGTGTCAAGAACTTAGCTCTCAAGGCCGGAGAAAATGAGAAAATTCAAAGCCTTAAAAGTGAAGATGATGATGATGAAGATCCTTTTGCCTTGATTTCCAAAGCCTTTACCAGAATTTTCAAGATGAAGAAAAGCTTTGGAAACAAATACTTCAACAGAGAAAGAAATTGATCATCCAGTAGCAAGGACTACAAAGGTAAGTCTTCTTCACAAAATAAATCCAAAGTTATGAACTGCTTTGAGTGTGGTGATGCAGGAAATTTGATAAGAGATTTCCCACACAAGAAAAGCAAGACTTTCAGAAGAAAGACCATGAGAGGAGAAAGAAACCTATGATAGGTTCATGGAGTGATTCAGATAGCTCAAGTGAATCTGAATCTAAAGAAGAACATGCCAACCTATGCTTCATGGCCAAGCATGATGAAAGTTCAGAGAAAAATATTGAGGTAATGGTAAACTGTCTGATTTCAAAACCAAAAGATTCTCTTTCAGATTATCTTAGAACAATACTTTTTAAATGAAGAAGATTATCTGAAAGAGATTAGACTTTTGAAAGAAAAGGTTCATGAGCAAGCAAAAGAGAATTTAAAACTTGTTTGTCAAAATCAAAATCTTGAAATCTCTCAGAAGAAAACTGACAGTGATTTCAAGGCCTTGAAAACAAGTTTCAAAGCCTTGAAAACACAAGTCAAGGAATTAGTCACTGAGAACTCTCTACTGAGTAACAACCTTGTTAATCTAAGACATCAGGTTGATGAATTAGATAAACAAAAGACTACTCTTGCTGAGAAACTTCAAGAATCTGAATTAGTCAAAATCAAGCTTGCTTGCTCAGAACACAAGTTAAACTTGATTCTTGGAGGAAGTGCAAAGTCTGTTCACAAAAATGGTATTGGATACAACCCAAGTTTTCCAAGATTGTGAAAGCTGTAAGCAAAACTTCTCCTAAATGCCATTTTTGTAACAAGATTGGTCATATGAAGATGACTTGTCCTTTTAGAAGAAGAGACCCTCATATAATGAGGAACACATTCCCATTTCAACTTAAAGGACAAGTCAGACAAATTTGGTTTCCTAAAGGGGTCTGACCACCTAACATGATTGATCCTGAGTATGAATCCAAATTCCACACTTGGTCTAAGAGCTGGTAAGGCCGTGATTGGTGTTTGCAGGTTGTCACCAATGTCAAAGAACATAAGTGGTTTATGGACAGTGGTTGCTCAAGACACATGAGTGGAAATAGATCTCTATTCTCAGAATTGAAAGAGCAATCTGAAGGTTCAATTACTCTTGGTGACAAAGGCAAATGCAACATTCTTGATATTGGCAAATTTGGTACAGACTCTAAAAATTCTATTTCTGATCTAGTTGATGGTTTGAAATTTAACTTGCTTAGTGTATCTTAGACATGTGATAATGGTATTAAGGTTATCTTTGATAAAGAGAAGCGCGTGATGCCAAATTAGAAATCAGGCAATTGCATTCTCACAGCCTCTAGATCAAAAAATGTTTATACCTTTCAGACTAACAAAGTTTCAGGTAAGAGCTTAAAGTGTCTCAAGGCCTTGAAAGAGGATTCAAGGGTTTGGCACAGAAAGCTTGGTCACATTAGCTTGCATACCTTGAAAAAATTAATCTCTAAAGACCTGGTAAGAGGATTACCATCTATCAAGTTCAATGAAGATGAAGTATGCAAAGCTTGTGCTCAGGGAAAGCAGACCAGAAGCTCATTCAAACCAAAGAATTTTGTAAGTACTTCTAGACATATTGAACTGCTTCACATGGATTTGTGTGGTCATATGAGAACACCAAATACAAAAGGTAAGAGGTATATGCTAGTTATTGTAGATGATTATTCTAGATATACTTGGGTTATGTTTTTGAAAGAAAAATCTGAAGCCCTCTCTGAATTTTCAAAGCTTTGCAAAGAACTTCAAAACCTGAAAAACCTACCCATTGCTTCAATTAGAAGTGATCATGGTAGAGAATTTGATCAATTAGAATTTAATTTGTTTTGTGCTAAGCATGGTAACTATCACAATTTTTCTTCTCCTAGAACTCCTCAACATAATGGAGTTGTTGAAAGAAAGAACAGGACTCTTGAAGACATGTCAAGGACAATGCTTCTAGAAAATAAGCTGCCAAAACACA
Organism: Linanthus parryae; assembly: GCA_023055425.1. Taxonomy (NCBI): domain Eukaryota; kingdom Viridiplantae; phylum Streptophyta; class Magnoliopsida; order Ericales; family Polemoniaceae; genus Linanthus; species Linanthus parryae. The sequence continues at coordinate 22,731,589 of JALGPY010000011.1, read as the reverse complement.
ACTGGGCAGAAGCTGTGAATACAGCAAATTACAATCTGAACAGGTGCTTGATCAGACCTATATTGAAGAAAATCCCCTATGAACTCTTCAAAGGGAGAAAGCCAAATATCTCATACTTCAGACCCTTTGGTTGCACATGCTATGTCCACAACAATGGTAAGGACAACTTGGGTAAGTTTGATGCAAGAAGTGATGAAGGTATATTTCTTGGTTATTCTCTTACTAGCAAAGCTTATAGAGTTTATAATAAAAGAACCAAGCTGGTTGAAGAAAGTATTCATGTTATTTTTGATGAAAGCTATGATGGTTCTTTGAGTGAAAGTTTTGCAGACTTGAATCTAAACAAGCATGAATAAGAAGAAGAAGCAGAGAACTCTCTTGGGTTCAAGAAAGGTTCAGAAGGAGACATAAGACATTTTCAAGACCTTGAAAACAAGTCTCAAGGCCTTGAAAATAGAGATCAAAGCCTTGACAAAGATGATAAAAAAGAGATGAATGATCAGGCCACTACTTCAAGACCAGAGAAGATATATGGAGAACTTGAACCATGGTCTCCAAGAAAGAGATTCAAAATCTTTCATCTCATCCAGCTGACAATATCATCTCTGACCCAACCACTTGTACACAAACAAGGTCACAGTTGAAGAATCTTTGTGCCTTCAATGCCTTCATTTATCTTGTGGAATCCAAAACTGTAAAGGAAGCTTTACAAGAAGCAGACTGGATTATAGCTATGCAAAGTGAACTCAATGAGTTTTAAAGAAACAAGGTGTGGAACCTAGTTCCTCCACATACAAACTAGTCTGTCATTGGTACCAGATGGGTGTTCAGAAACAAACTGGATGAGGATGGCAAATTGATCATAAACAAAGCAAGGTTAGTTGCTCAAGGTTACAATCAAGAAGAAGGTATTGATTATGAGGAAACTTTTGCTCCAGTTGTCAGGAAATTTGAAATGAGTATGATGGGAGATTTGAAATTCTTCCTTGGACTTCAAATACATCAATTGAAGAAGGGCTTTCTGCATCAAAGCAAGTATACTAGGGACTTGCTAAACAAGTACAGCATGTCTCAATCCAAAGAGATCAAGACTCCAATGAGTTATACAATGTCTTTAGATAAAGATGGATCTGGTAAGAGTGTCAATGCGAAATAGTATAGAGGTATGATTGGATCATTACTATACCTTACTGCTAGTAGATCAGATATCATGTCCAGTGTATGTATGTGTGCAAGATTTCAAGATGATCCAAATGAATCACACTTAACTGCTGTGAAGAGAATATTCAGATATCTAAATGGTACCAAAGACTTAGGGCTTTGGTATCCAAGACATTCTAACTTCTCTTTGCATGGATTTTCAGATTCTGACTTTGCAGGTTACAAAGTTGATAGAAAAGCACTTCTGGAACTTGCCGATTTATAGGATCATCTATGACCAGTTGGCACTTTAAGAAACAGAACTCAGTTGCTCTATCAACAGCTGAAGCTGAATATATATCTGCTGGTGCATGTTGTTCACAAGTATTATGGATTGCTCAACAATTAAGGGATCTTGGATTTGATTTCAGAAGTATTCCCATCAAGTGTGACAACACTAGTGCAATATCTATTACAAAGAATCCAGTACAACATTCAAGAACCAAGCATATTGATGTCAGACATCATTTCATCAGAGATCATGCTGAAAAAGGTGATATTGTTCTTGAATTTGTTTCTACTAACATGCAACTTTCCGATATCTTCACTAGCCAGATGAAAGATTCTCAGCTCTAAGACTGGAATTATGCATGCTAAATAAGGATGCATTGGTTTCGGGGGAGCATCAGGTAAGGAAGGTAAGTTATTATGTGTTTCAAAGGTTTGGAATGATTTTCAAAACCTTGAAAATCTATTCAAATCTTTGGTCTTATGTGTTTCAGCTTAACATCATTTCAAGACCTTGAAACTATTTTCAAAGCCTTGAAAATAAGTCTGATAACTGATTAGTGAATAAGTCTTGGATCATCCAGTATTGGGTGCTATCTTTGTAGATATTAGCTCAATATTGCCCCTACCTTTTTCAAAATAGATTTTCAGCCAAATATAGTATTAAATTATTTATTTCCAACAGCTTCAAAGATTTGAATCATTTTTTATCACTACATATCTTTTAAGATCAGAAAAATATTACAGTTTCCTTTTCAAACACTAACTCTCTGAGTATTTATCTCCTTCTCTTCACCTTCTTTCTGTATCAAATCCACCTCTCTCTATTCTTTTCCCAAATCCTAATGAGCACTAGAAGAGCCTCAGAAAGAATCAAGATGGCCGGAGGATCAAAACCTAGCTTTGAGAAGAAGAGAAAGACAGCAGTGGATGAAGTTCAAGAGATCAGTGGAGACTCCAGCTCTAGAACACCTAGTGCAGGCAGTTGCAGAGCTCCTTCCACCCAAGAATAAAGTCAAGAAGAATGCAACTCCTTCCTCAGAAAAGAAGAAGAAGAAGAAATAGAAAGCTGCTGCAGAGAAGCAACCAGAAACAGAGATCTCCAGCCCCAAGAAGTTGAAGAAAAAGAAGAAAGCAACTCAAGCTGAAAAGGGGAAAGGAAAGGTAACAGAGGGAACAACCAGTAGACAATGTGGAGAAAGCCTTGCAGATCTACTCAAAGAACACTGCTCCTGATGAATCTTGGTTCATCTCAAACACTTCAAAAGGTCAGTGGTTGGATGGTTTTGCATCTAGGAAGATTTATTTTTGCAGTTTGATCAGTATGCATATGTTGCTTTGAATGAATCTGAACTGTATCACTATGTTGAAGAAAAGGTCTTTGTGGTTCATGATGAAGCCCCCTGAGCTAGCTTATCCTAGACTCACCAACATGAAGCAACTTAAGAATTATCCACACTTAGTTATCAAGTCTTTAGTGCTAGAGTTATAATGAAACTAGATCATGCCGAGTTTGCATCTGTCTTAGGGTGTCCTAAGAGATGTGACACACAGAACTACCCTCTCAATAATGAAGCTTTGAAATTGGTAAGAGAATAATTCTTTCTACCCAATGTTCCTGCCTCATCCAAACAGTTAACACACTCAGTGTTAAATGTTGAAGCCAAAGTTCTATTCACTATCTTGATGAGATGCATCTTTCCAAGGGAACATTCTAAGGAGTTAGTTACATAGAGGGTGTTGTACATTATGTATTTGATTATGCATGGCTATGACATTTATCTGCATAAAAATGTAATGGAACACATGCTTTTCAGTCAAACAGATCAGAGAAAGCATCCTTTGCCTTATGCAAACTTGCTTACTCTGTTCTTCCAACACCTTGAGATTCCTAATACTGGTGAAGAGTCTATCACTTATGGGATTGGCATGCTGAATGAGAAGGCTTTTGAGAAGATTGGGGTAGTTAAGACCAAAGATAAGGTTTGGAAGTTGTATTCAGATTTTACTGAGGAAGAACTGAATGCAAAGAAATTTGTTTTGCCCAAGGTCTTGACTCCTACTTCAAGCCAGACATCTCAGCCTCCTGATTTGTCTTCAATTCTTCAGAGACTTGATGGTCTAGAGATGGACAATAGTGAGATCAAATAGAATTAGCATGGGTTTGAGATTGATCTCTCACAGGTCAAATACATGGTGGAAACCATCTTTAGAAGCATGACTATGTTTGATGTCCGTGAAGATGAAGAAGGTGCCAAAAAGGTGACTCTGACAAGAATTTGTCAAGTGAACACTCCAACTAGGAAGAGGCCTCTCCAGTCAAAGATAAAGGAAAACAGGTGGTAGTTGAACAAGCTGCTCAGGAAGGAGATGAAGTGGATATCCCTGACTCAGATGATTTGCTAATAACTCTGAAGAAGAAGAAGAAATCTCCAAAGACTGCCACTAAGGACAAGACTGAAGAAGTGGCTGCTGCAGGTGAAAATGAAGGAACAAGAAGAACATGATAAGACTGAGGAAGAAGAGGGAGATCAAGATGGAGTTGAAGACCCAACCCCTTAATCCTGCCTACTCTTTCTTTCACAATCTCTCCTTTTTTAAGTTTTATTTTCAAAAATTTCCAGACACTGATCCAACATCTTCTCATTCTTTTTGATGAAAGTCAAAAAGGGGGAGAAAATTCTTAGATTGTTTTGATTTTATTTCTGTTTAGATGACCTATCTTTTGGTCAATAGGATTCAGTAGGATTTTTTGCAACTTACTTGCAGTTTTTGTTTTTGCTCATTAATAAGTTGGATCTTTTGGAATTACTGTGTTATTACTATTCTGTGCTAATCAGTATTTTTTTGCAGATACTTAGAATAAAAAAAGTTGAGGTTTTGTCTTTCATCAAGGGGGAGATTGTAAGGTCACAAGTTCCATGCACTTGAAATACTTAGGTATTTCAAGGCCTTGAACCAGTTTTCAAAGCCTTGAATCAGGTTTCACAGGCTTGAAGCCTTGAACCAGGATTCAAAGCCTTGAAACTGTCTGACCTGCATACATGTTCTGAGGGGGAGATTCTCTATACTCTTTCGATTTAATTCCATCCCTCTCATTCCTGTACTTAATTTGTTATTATTTGATGATGAAAGACAAAATGTTTTGATATATCTAACATGTTTAATCCATTATTTTGACTCAGTTTTGCAGGGAAATTTTATTCCCTAAATATGCAGGGTTTGTTTCCTTAATTGGATTTTGCAGGAAAGGAAATCACTTAGTGAAGATGATCCTGTGATCAATCAGAGACTCATGACAGCTTCTCATAGTGTTTAAAGACAAGGTCACAACAATATCTCTGAAGATTGTGATCAACTATCCGTTGGAGGAAGCTGTTAAGAGAGTCAAATTTTGTTGCCTACAAAATAGGAAGTTGTTGCTGAAAATCTGGGAAGATTTGCAGAGCTTCAAACTGTATAAATGGAGCTCATTTTGAATCAACAAGATACAACACTCAATGGGCAAAAAGATAGACACAATTCTGGATTGACAAGCATCAAAGAAGTTCATCACTTTCACAATCCAATTCACAGAAGTTCACTGCATTCCTCACTGCAGTTCTACATTCTAGTGTTCTTCTGTATTGTTCTTTATTGGTAGATCATTTCTGTAATATTTCTACATTTCATTCTCAAGTATTATTCAAAGTGAACAATAGAGAATTCTTAGTTAATCAGTTAGCTAGAGCATGTACTAGATAGGTTAGGGAGAACCACAAGCTGTAATAGAGTAAGGGAACTCTCTGTGCTTGAGATCTAGGGCTTAGCTTTTGATTAATAAGAATTGAGTTGAAAATCCTAAAGGTAGAAGATCCCTGAGGTAGAGACGTAGGTCCAAGTGGACTGAACTCTATAAATCCTTTGTCTCTTGCATTTACTGTTCACTCACATTCACAGCTTTTACAGCACTCAAACTTGTCTGTTTTTCAAGGGTTTGAATGTAACACCCCGACTTTTTATAATGTAATTGGCGTCTTTTTCGTAAAATTTAAATAGTTATTTTTGAATGATATGTCTGGTAGGGGAAGTAATTGTAATTAGATAATGTTAATTAGTTATGGCTGGGGGTTATTTTGTGACATTTTGTGAACCAAGGGGGTGTAATTGTATAAACCTAGAAACTTACCTAGGAAACCAATGTTGTGTTTCCCCAACTCCCTCTCTCTCCCCGTACGTCTCTCTCACCCTCCCCCTATTTCTTCTCCTTCTTCTTCGGGAAAAAACCACCACCAGCCCCAACACCATCACCACCCCGACACCTCCACCCACAACCCTCTTCTCTCCCTCTGTCTCTCTTTCTCTCTGACGACCAGCAAGCACAGCAGCAGCAGCGGCGCTTTGTCGCTGCCATCCCCGACGGAAACTCACCCCCTCCATCACCGGCCACACCACCACCACAACACTGACACCAGAACAGTCACCACCTCCTCCATCATCTCCCCATCTCTCTGTCTCCCTCCCTCTCCATGTTGTCTCCGGCGAAGACCCAGCAGAAGCAGCAGCGGCATAAGGCCGCTACCGTCTCCGGCGAACAACGCCGACACCATCACCCCACTGATCTCTCTCTCTATCCCTTATTTGACCCCAAGACTTCTTCCCCTCTCTGTTTCGACCAGAGTAGAGGCAAGAACAGCAGCAAAAACCCACTGCAAAGAAGACCCAGAACCGCCACCGGCTGCCGGCGGCCATTAACGCCAGCGAGAAGCTCGACCGAGCCATTCGACGCTACCCACCCCCTCAAATCAATCCTAATCGACTCCTAGACGCCCGAGGAGACTGTAATCGTCGCCAATCGGAGCCAACATCACCTTAGACGCCGGATTCGACTATCAACGCCGGCTACCACGACGGCGACCGGGCCCAATTCTTGACCGTTTCTCGCAATTTTTCGCATAAGTAAGCTCTATATCACCCTCTAGTTCATTATTGATCATCAAAATATGATCTTGTTAGCTATAAATCGAATCGGGTTGTTGGGGTGTGAGATTTATACGTGTGTTCATATTTGGGGGTAGTTTTGTACTTTCTGAAAAGTTGAGGGTGAGAACTATAGCATCTAAAACTGCATGTGTAGTGGAGGGTGATTATATGCCATTTATGAGAACTTGGGGGATCCACTTGTTGTGTTTATAAACTGCATATAAAATATGAAATTAAAAATGTAATTTTTGTATTAAAATTATTTCCTGATACACTTTTAGTTATTGTTTTAATTATGTAAAATTAGAGTGACTATTAAAATCATCTAGAAATTAATAATATGTAATAGTGTTATTTCTCTTGAAAAATAGGCAAGATAAAATATAACTTGCAAATAAAATACTCTCAAGTACTTGTAAATTAGTATTTTGAGTAAAATAGGTTATTTGTTCAAAATGAAATAAGTTAGAAGGTTAATTTGGAAAATAGCTAATAAGTACAATCCTTAATTAAATATCCGTGTTTTAGGTTAATTTTTCAAGATAGTAGAAAATTATTTCTCCAGTATAAACTAATAAATTATGTACGGCTCATTACTTTTATTTGAATAATTTTTTTGTGAGTTTCATTTACAACTTAAATGCTTTTATGAGAATATGCCTTTTTAATAAATTATTAGCTATAATTAAATTAGTTGAATTTAAATGTTGTGGTCACTTACAAATAAATAGATTGTTTAATAAATTATTATTTTCTAAATATAAGAGTGTATAAATTCGATATACGATTTCTTGCACAATAATTTTTACAAATTAGTATTTATATCATTTTAAATATATTATGAGGAAAATTAACTATTTTGGCACAAATTTGTTATAAGGTGGCACCCTAATAATTAATGGGGTAATGACACGCTCCAACTGAAAGTGTACAGTTGTCGTGTGTAGTAATAAACCGGAAATCCGGGCTATCGAACCCAAGGGACTTTGTTTAAATTAGTTATTATTTCAAACCTTATGTGGGTACGTCGCAAGTTGTGTTTTGTTCTAATTCTACTAAAATAAAATGCAAAATTCTCTATTAACCGATTGATCTAAACTTACGTTTTGATTTGTAAAACAACCGCGTGTCTCTCACTATTAATCGAGCAATATTAAACTTTCCGAGTTACCAAGCAAGTCAACTATATTTAAAACCAAAACATACCGAGTTACCAAGTTTATTTTAGCTTTAAGCATGCATTAAAACCATAATTCTACTCTAACGATCCTAGTTAACAATATCGAGTTACCAAACATTGATTCGACTAGGTGGATTATTTAATTTACCGACTAACTATCACAGAGTTACCACGTGAAAATTAATTAAAATTATCTTTACGTTAGCTACTCGCAAAAATAATGTGTTCACAATCGTAAACAATCCATAATAATGAAAGAACACGCGAGATTTAAGTTAAAACATGAATCACAATCTCAAAACATGATATTTAGATCAAACCCTAGCTACACGAAACGAGAATTCCCAGCAAATAAAGTTTACCTACTATGATTCATACTCAAAACAACGAGTATCATGAGTTTTAACATAAAAATCAAGAAAAGAGAAGAGTTGAGAATCCAAACAGATGATCCAAAGCTCCTAAGCTCTCCCAATAGCTTCTTGATCTCCCAAAAGTGTTTCTAACGTGAGGAACTACTGAAAAAGTCGGCCTAGTGATAACTCTGCATTAGAGTTATATTTCTTCTACGTTTGTGTACCAATTTGTGTGAATTTCGGGTAGATTATATTAGAAATACACTATGAACTTGAGGAAATTTAGTAAGTGTATCTTTGAGCGATAACTTGTAATTCCGGGCGTTTCTTGCGTCATTTTATGATATTTTGTGACGTTTGATCGCACGGGTGTGTTTCGTGTTTTTTTGACAGGAAACGTAACTCGGAGACTGAAAGAAGAGGAGAAACGGACTTCGGAAATTGAGACAAAGCTCGGAATTGGAGAGAAGAAGAAAAGTTCAGCAGATCACACGACTTGCAAAACTGAGGTCGTGCGATCTGGAGCAAGACTTAGAATAAATTCGAAGGAGAAAATTGAGCAACTCACTGTTTCCACGATCAGAGTGGATGGTCGTAGGATCTAAGGAGATCACATAAGACCTGAGCAGATCACACGACCAGAGATAGGATCAGAAGCTGTTGAGATCACACGATCAGACATAAGATCAGAGCAGATCGCACGATCAGCTTTACTGAGGTCGTGCGATCTGCTTAAGAAGAAAAAAAAAACACGGACGATCTCCTAAACCTATTTGGAGATAATTAATACCTAAAAAAAACTACAATTAAGAGGAGACTGATTGGGGAAGAAAGCACAAACGTGAGGGAAGAGGAGAGAGACGCACGCAAGAGGAGGACTCATCCTCCATTGAAGCTCTAAGTTTGATTTCTTCTTCATCCCTCTCAATCTTTGTATGGAGAAACTTTTAAGTATTGTTTGGTTGATTATTATTAGCTAGAAGTTTTGCTAGGCGTCTCTTTGAGAGCCTAGGGTTCATGTCAACGATGATATTATTCCGGATTTGATCTTTGCTTCATGATTTCTTGATTTCTTCTTTTGAATCAATTCTAGTTTCTTGTTTATGTTAGTAATCCTAATTGAGTGACACGATTCGGAGATAAAACTAGGGTTCAAGAACTAGGGTTTGTTCAATAGTTGATTCATGCTTAAAGTTAGCAATATTTTAATTCAATTGTTCTTGTACTGTGCTTAATACTCAGTGTTAATGGAGTAGCTAACTGGAAACACTGCTTAGTTAGTGAATGCACGACAGTGATTCTAACTAACTAGAATGAGACTTGAACATCAATCTCGTATCACTGAGACTGAGAAGAGATGTGTTAGGATTGGCTAGTGTGGGTAGATTCGGTATGAGGGATTCGACTGTTTCGTGCAACGGTGGACCGACAGGACCCGTTGTCGTGCATGTCGTTAGCCTACTAGAACGGACCGGTAGACACAAGAGACCGATAGGAGATTGTAGTCTACCATGAAGAAGAATGACTTGAGACCGAGAGGAGATAGTCAGCGCAGTGGGTTTTTCAGATAATCCAGAAATCGTCTACAACCCTAGGTGATCTAGAGATTGCCTAGTTTCTCCAAACTTGTTTCTTAAATATAAAAAAATACAAAAATATTAGATTAGTTGTTTTTTCAATTTCTAAAATATCAAATCTTTCCTCCTGCACCGTACACTAAATTAAATAACTAGTTAGATAATCTAAAGTCTGTCCTCGTGGGATCGATAACTCGGGGTTGAAATACCACCCCTATATTACTTGACCGTGCACTTGCGCATACGCGTAAAGAATCGCGTCACCTAGAACACTTAAATATTTTTCCATAATACGATTACAAAGTTTGGATAAAATACGAAAAAGCCCCGCATAAAATTCTGACTTCCAGCGATGTCTTCGTACGAAGACATTTGTCTTCGTACCAAGAGTCTTCGTACGAAGACAAATGCTCTTCGTACGAAGGTCTTCCTATACAGATACTGCATGCTTGTTTAAGAAGACATCTTTAGAACCCCAAGAATTGGCTAAGTCTTTTGTCTTCGTACGAAGACCCCCTTTTTCAGCATCATTCTTTGACTTTTTTCCTTTTTTCCTTTGACTTCCTTCTTGCTTCCTTTGACCTTTCCTTTGAGTTCCTTGCTTCCGAAGTTCGTTTCCATCTCCCGCATGATCCTCCAAGCCCTGTTTTCCTGCGATTCACAACACGAAAACACAACCCGCGATCATATCACAATAAAAGATCAAATAACTAAAGAAACGCCCGGATTTAACAAGTAAAGCACATGAACTCACAATATCACATTTTAGCTCAATTTACTCAAAAGACGACAGATTCTCCATGTTGAGCACGCAAAACGTAGAAATAAAAGACATAAAATAACTCCGAAAACGGAGTTATCAGGTAATTGGGGTAATTTCAAAAGATACTCGTTAAGAATCATAGCACTTTGCTTACCATAGTTGCACAATTGGACTTGTAATTGATTTAGGGGATATAAATTGTAGGTGACGAGTTCATAGAAAGGGACTGTTGTATATCCGTAGAAGCGTTATCGTGATGTTTGCTTGGCTACTTAAGGTAAGTAAATGTGCCTAAACTAGTGTGCCTTCCTCCTTTCGTGTCCAAATATTTTATGATTTACGTCTCAAAATTTGATTTGTGTTATACGTGTTCGACTTGAGATTTCAAATACTTGTCTAAATGATTCTTTTAGAAACTATCACTTGATATTAATAATGCTTAATAACGTAAAGTGGAAACAGTTGGGCGGCGGAACTTTATTCGGATTCTTATATACACTGTGGATATGATATTTGGGATGGCACGGCCACCCGACCTATTGTGATATTTTGCTCGTTTGCAATTAGCCCCGAGCTTCTCCATGTACTCACCTCTCTGGCCGCAAGAAGTATTAGGGGGGTGCCGACACTTAAGGTCTTGGATGCATGGGATATGGTTGGTTACTTATGAGATACTGTGATGGAATATTGCGATGGATTGGTTCGTTCTCCGCTACAACTAATTAATAAACATGGATTTTCATGAGAAAATGGATAGAAATTCTATACTTGAGATTTTCCCTTAATTGGGACAGTATTATGAGATTTTCCCTAATTGGGACAGTATGGTGGTTTGAAAATACTTCATCAGAATTATAAGCGGTAATATTTTGAGAATATTTGAAGATTTATATCATCTCATACTTGGTCATTTGCTACTATATCTAATTCCTTCTTATTATTCGTTTTATTAAAGAAAAGCATGCCTCTTTCTTATTTACACATTGGGGTGTTTACTTAATCAGCATTTCTAGCTGACTTTGGAAAAACTGCGGTCTTGTTTTTCCCCCCTCGCAGGTCTGAGAATTGGGAGTATGGAGTAGCGGGATTCGAGACTCATCTAGTAATTGTTATCACTTCTAATAAGGCGCACTCTTTGTATAATATCATCTTGTGTAACAGTATATTGCAGACAAATCAAGAGTTGTAATATATAAATATCGGATGTGTTGTTCTTAATTTCCGCCGCTTCATTTTTTGTAGCACCCTCCCAGGCTCTCCGGTCATGAACGGAAGGCTTGGAAACGAGGGGTGTTACAGGTGGTATCAGAGCTGTTTTTTCCAATAAAGGAAATTAAACCAGTAGGGTAACTTGAATCAATATAGGGTAATAAAATAAAAATTGGAAAATTCGGTCGGGATGTTGGTAGCTTAAGTGTTGGTCTTGCTGTTCCTCCGACCCTCATATTTTGATATAGTTTGGCTTGAATTTGAGGAATTCAATTTTGTGCTTGATTGATACTGTTATTGCTTTGATAGGAAATTAGAAATATGGATTGTTGGAATTAGATTTTGGACTATGGATAAAGTACTGATGAGACATGTCATGAGGGAATTAGTAATTACTCTTAAAATTGGAGAAATGAGATGTGAAAATTGAATCCTGAGTTGTGATTGAATTACATGTGTTCTGATATCTATGTGATTTTTGAACTTTAGACTATTTTGTGTATGCATTGGACAAATAATACTCCTATTATAAGGGAAATAAGTTACGGCTTATTAAAATTGGACTTTGGATTATAAATGAAGTATTGCTTTAATTGAAATTGACAAGTTAGGTTAGAGGTTCATATGAATTTCTATATGAGGCTTGCTATGTGAAGTTTGGTATTTCATGTGTGATGGTTATGATAATGGTGCAAACCCTTGAGACTATGGCAGAATGAGAGAACCTTGAACAAGGATTCATGGGGAGAAAACACGTCGAAAATTTGACCAAAGGTCGCAGAGTTAACCTTTAAGTTTTAGAAATTTTGGCTAATTTGGGTTGAGGGTATTATGACATTTTGGGGGTTTGTTTAAAGTTCAGCTGTCCATTGATCAACTAAGCTGAGGATTTGGTTATTGATATGGCCGAAAATTCTCAAACACTATGTGAGTTAGTAAGTCCTTGTGAACTTCTTGGAATTATGTAACATGATGACGTATCTCGTGGTCAAAGTTCCTTTTCCCTTGTGGCACAGATTTTTCATATAAAATTTATTCGAAGTCTTATTGTAGTATACATATATCACATAAATTTCATAGGAAGTTTTTATGTTTTGGGAATCTTCATACATAGGGTTGAATCTTGATTGATTCGTGAGGTGTGAATGTTAATTAAATTTCCTAGGAGTCTGACCTTCAGTATATTACCTTCTCTAGTCATTTGACACAAGATTTTGGGGTCCTTGGAAAGTATCATGGTATTTTGGTCGGTAGCTAGATTTCAAGTAATAAGAAGAACTGTTCTCTATTTTATTAAATCTTGTTCGGGAGGAATAAAGTTCTTAAGAAGTTGATAGTTTCTTTATACATTGCTGTATGGAGTCTTGTCACTTGACCATCACCAGAGGAGCACAGATTTTTAGCCATGAATTTACCATAGGGGTCAGGGAACCCGTGGGATTATGTGTTCAGTATATTGGGGGTACGTTCTAATTCCCTTCTTAATTTAAGTTCCGGGCTACTAGTTATGTCAAGTAAGCATTAAACGTGACTTTAGTAGTTTACCAAGACTTTAGGGGTTTTTACTGGAATAGTTCTATCAATTGGATTTGCCTATAGAGCTATGGTACAGATGTGGGCATCGAATAGTTAGTACGATCCACTAATAAAAGGTGCAAATTGGAGTCTTATCACCAAACAGATATTTGGGGGCCATGGGATGATCATCCATTTATCAGCTATTTCTCGAAGTTATACGACCTTATCAGGCTACTTTATGTTTCCTGCGAACCAGAGGTACTAGCGATTCTTTAAAAGACTTTGTGGGATGGGTTATCTAGACAAAAGGGGCTAGTGGAGACAAATCTTTCTTCGTCAAATGCGTGGGGGCATACACTGTAGGGTATACTAAATGGTGGCAACTTGCTTGCGTGGAATTATATGTTTTATATGTGAGAGTTAGTTGTTTGTTAAGTGTTATCCTACATCACGGCTAGTTTTTGGACCTTAGCTTCGAGGAAGAAGCTTTCTTTAAGGGGGGAAGGATATAACACCCGACTTTTTCTAATGTAATTGCCGTCTTTTTCGTAAAATTTAAATAGTTATTTTTGAATGATATGTTTGGTAAGGCAGGTAGTTGTAATTAGATAATGTTTATTAGTTATGGCTGGGGGTTATTTTGTGACATTTTGTGAACCAAGGGGGGTGTAATTGTATAAACCTAGAAACTTACCTAGGAAACCAAGGTTGTGTTTCCCCAACTCCCTCTCTCTCTCCCTGTACGTCTCTCTCACCCTCCACCCTATTTCTTCTCCTTCTTCTTCGGGAAACAACCACCACCATCCCCAACACCATCACCACCCCGACACTTCCCCCTACAACCCTCTCTTCTCTCCCTCTGCCTCTCTTTCTCTCTGACGGCCAGCAAGCACATCAGTAGCAGCAGCGGCGCTTTGCCGCTGCCATCCCCGACGGAAATTCACCCCCTCCATCACTGACCACATCACCACCACAACACCGCCACCAGAACAGTCACCACCTCCTCCATCATCTCCCATCTCTCGGTCTCCCTCCCTCTCCCTGTTGTCTCCGACGAAGACCCAGCAGAAGCAGCCGTGGCACAAGGCCGCTACAATCTCCAGCGAACAACGCCGACACCACCACCCCACTGATCTCTCTCTCTCTCCCTTATTTGACCCCAAGACTTCTTCCCCTCTCTGTTTCGACCAAAGTAGAGGCAAGAACAGCAGCAAATACCCACTGCAAAGAAGACCCAGAACCGCCACCGGCTGCCGGCGACCATTAACGCCGGCGAGAAGCTCGACCGAGCCATTCGACGCTACCCACCCCCTTAAATCAATCCTAATCGACTCCTAGAGGCCCGAGGAGACTGTAATCGTCGCCAATCGGAGCCAAAAACACCTTAGACGCCGGATTCGACTATCACCGCCGGCCGCCACGACGACGACCGGGCCCAATTCTTGATCGTTTCTCGCGATTTTTCGCATAAGTTAGCTCTAAATCACCCTCTAGTTCATTATTTATCATCAAAATATGGTCTTGTGCTCTAAATCGAATCAGGTTGTTGGGGTGTGAGATTTATACGTGTGTTCATATTTGGGGGTAGTTTTGCACTTTCTGAAAAGCTGAGGGTGAGAACTATAGCATCTAAAATTACATGTGTAGTGGAGGGTGATTATATGCCATTTATGAGAACTTGGGGGATCCATTGTTGTGTTTATAAAATGAATATAAAATATGAAATTAAAAATGTAATTCTTGTATTAAAATTATTTCCTGATACACTTTTAGTTATTGTTTTAATTATGTAAAAGTAGATTGACTATTAAAATCATCTAGAAATTAATTAATATGTAATAGTGTTATTTCTCTTGAAAAATAGGCAAGATAAAAATATAACTTGCGAATTAAATACGCTCAAGTACTTGTAAATTAGTATTTTGAGTAAAATAGGTTATTTATTCAAAATAAAATAAGTTAAAAGGTTAATTTGGAAAATAGCTAATAAGTAGACTCCTTAATTAAAAATCCGTGTTTTAGGATAATTTTTCAAGATAGTAGAAAATCATTTCTCCAGTATAAACTAATAAATTATGTACGAGTCATTACTTTTATTTGAATAAATGTTTTGTGAGTTTCATTTACAACTTAAATGCTTTTATGAGAATATGCTTTTCTAATAAATTATTAGCTATAATTAAATTAGTTTGAATTTAGATGTTGTGGTCACTTACAAATAAATAGATTGTCTAATAAATTATTATTTTATAAATGTAAGAGTGTATAAATCCGATATACAATTTCTTGCACAATAATTTTTACGAATTAGTATTTATATCATTTGGAATATATTATGAGGAAAATTAACTATTTTGGCACAAATTTGTTATAAGGTGGCACCCTAATAATTAATGGGGTAATTGGGGTAATTTCAAAAGAAACTCGTTAAGAATCATAGCACTTTGCTTACCATAGTTGCACAGTTGGACTTGTAATTGATTTAGGGGATATAAATGTAGGTGACGAGTTCATAGAAAGGGACTACGTATATCCGTAGAAGCGTTATCATGCTGTTTGCTTGGCTACTCAAGGTAAGTAAACGTGCCTAACCTAGTGTGCCGTCCTCCTTTCGTGTCCAAATATTTTTATGATTTACGTCTCAAAATATGATTTGTGTTATACGTGTTCGACTTGAGATTTCAAATACTTGTCTAAATGATTCTCTTGGAAACTATCACTTGAAATTAATAATGCGTAATAACGTAAAGTGGAAACAGTTGGACGGCGGAACTTTATTCGGATTCTTATATACACTATGGATATGATATTTGGAATGGCACTTCCACCCGACCTATTGTGATATTTTGCTCGGTTGCAATTAGCCCCGAGCTGCTCCATGTACTCACCTCTCAGGCCGCAAGAAGTCTTAGTGGGGTGCCGGCACTTAAGGTCTTGGATGCATGGGATATGGTTGGTTACTTATGAGATACTGTGATGGAATATTGCGATGGATTGGTTCGTTCCCCGCTACGACTAATTAATAAACATGCATTTTCATGAGAAAATGGAAAGAAATTCTATACTTGAGATTTTCCCTTAATTGGGACAATATTATGAGATTTTCCCTAATTGGGACAGTATGCTGGTTTGAAAATACTTCATCGGAATCATAAGCGGTAATATTTTGAGAATATTGGAAGATTTATATCATCTCATACTTGGTCATTTGCTACTATATCTGATTCCTTGTTATTCATGTTCTTTAAAGAAAAGCATGCCTCTTTCATGTTTACACGTTGGGGGTGTTTACTTACTCAGCATTTCTAGCTGACTTTGGAAAAACTGCGGTCTTGTTTCCCCCCCCCCCCCCCCGCAGGTCTGAGAATTGGGAGTATGGAGTAGCGCGATTCGAGACTCATCTAGTAATTGTTATCACATCTAATAAGGCGCACCCTTAGTATACTATCATCTTGAGTAACAATATATTGCAGAAAAATTAAGAGTTGTAATATATAAATATTGGATGTGTTGTTCTTGATTTCCGCCGCTTCATTTTGAGTAGCACCCTCCCGGGCTCTCCGGTCCGGAACGAAAGACTTGGGAACGGGGGTGTTACATTGAAACGCTTTTCAAGGCCTTGAAAAAGACATGTCTGTTTAATTACAAACTCTATCTCTTTTCAAAGGCTTGAATTTGTGTTCAAGGCCTTGAATTCCTTTGCACCTGAACTAAAACTCTTTTCCTCCTCAAGGTTTGCAAAAAGTTGGCATACTCTATTCACCCCCCACTTCTAGAGTATATGTGCTGCATATCCATATGCATACTCCCCTTTCACTTGTCATTATTTCTAATCATGATTAACTGAGATAATCAATACTTTAAGAAATGATTAGTACTAATTATTCCCTAAATATTATTATCCTTAATTTAGCGATTAAAGAAGATTTTAGGACTTCTGGTGTATTTCTGGACGAGCTTAACTATTATAGTTTTTTCAATTATGGATACATCAAAATGCGAAATGCTTAAACATAAAATTCACCAAAGTAATATAAGCTTCATGAAATGCGGTTAATACAAATAAAAAATTAAAATTTCAGTGCATTTTACATCTTATTTATTTATTTTATAATATTTGAATATGTTTTCAACATATTCCCAAGATGACACGGCCCACCGTGAGTATGGTATGAAATTATATGATTGTCCATACTTATAGATTCGATCGCTTGTCTGATGTGGTTATAAGTATGGTGGATATAATATGATTGAATTGCTAAAAGCAATGAAGATGAAATAATATGTTTGAATTGCTAAAAGCAATGAAGATGAAATCCACACTTGAGAGTAACTGTAATACTCCGTTCGTGTATTAGAGGGTAAATTTAGAGACTTTCGTTAATTTTAGGGTTGTAATTGTAGTTTCTTAAGGGTATAAACTAGTTGAATGTAAGTTAAGGGGTGGTTGTTGTAGTTAACTAAAAGTTACAAAAAAAAAATCTTTCCCCAAGTTTGGCATCAGAAGTTGTTTCCCAATACAATTTTCTCTCTCCCCGTTCTTCACTCCCCCTCTCTATTTATTTCTTCTTCTTCTTCTTCTCCTTCGGCATCACCAAAACCCGAAACCATCATCACCACCTCCTACATCACCATATATCTGCTCTCTTCCCCACTATCTCCTTCTCTTTTCTCTGTTCTCTCCAGCAGTAGCAGCAGAAAGCAGCGGCCAAAGGCCACCCACCCCCGCCGCTGCCTTCCCCGACAGAAAAACCACCGGCGAACCACCACCTCGACCCGACTGTTTCTCCTCTGTTTCTCTCTCTCTCTCTCTCTCTCTCTCTCTCTCTATCTCTCTCGATACCTCTCTCTTCTCAGAACACAGACAACGAAAGAGAAGCAGCGAAAACAGTTGTAGTAGCCGAAGAATTCCACCAATGCCGCCGGCGACATCCATTAACGCCGACGAGTTTTGAGCCCGGCCAAACTCGGGGAACGCACCTCCTAAAAACACTTCCAATCATCTCCAGGAGGTCCGACTAAGCTCAAAGAGGCCTCAACCGAAGCCAAAAACCACCGGAGAAGTCCCCGTCGAGATACATCACCGGCAACGCCGACAACAACCTTGACCCGCCTCGTTTCTTGACCATTTTCAGTGATTTTTGTCTTGGGAAAACTCTAAATCATCTAATCTTACGTTTTAGTTAATCAAAATCTCAACTTGAGTCTTAAATCCATGCTTAGATTGAATAAATTTGATTGCTCATGTAAGGGGGGGAAATTTGAGGGGTTAATGTGTCGTTTAATAAACATATCTTGTGAGTAGGATGGGGTACTGACTGTCTTTTAGTATAACTTAAGGGGAGCTTCTTGTTGTTTACATAAACATTACACTTTACGTAAAAATGAAAATGAAAATTTTAGAATAAAAATATTTTTTAAAAATACTAGTGTAATACCCCATTTTTATACGGGTAAATTAATAGCCATTCATAAAGTTCATATGTGAATTGGGGAGATATTTGTAGTTTAAGAAAAGATATACTAGTTAACTTAGGAGGGGGTGGTAGTTGTAGTTTGAAGAAAGTCAAATACCTAGAGGGTTAATTAATGAAAGTGAATTAAATAATATAACATATATATATATATGTGTGTGTGTGTGTGTGTGTGTGTGTGTGTGTGTATAATAAAAAAATTGAGGAGAGTTTCTACACCAACTTACACAAACAATCTGCAGAGAATTCCCTCCCAAAAATCAAGAAGACAATTGTCTTCTTCTTCATCTTCTCATTCAAAACACCCCCGTCCCCTCCTTCCCTTCGACCACCAACACCATCGCCACCTCCACGACCGGCAACACCACCACTTCCTCCTCCACCTCCCTGCCTCTCTCTGCCTATCTCTCTTCTCCCTGTTACCGCCGGCGAAGAGCAGCAGAAGCAGCAGCGGCGGTGAAGCCGCTGCCGCCTCAGCCGAACAAAACCACCCCCACCCCCACTGCCATATCTCTTTTTCCCCCTGTGTTGACCCCATATCCCTCCTCCCCTATCTGTTTCGACCGAAGGAGAGGCAAAAACAGCAGCAAGTCGCTGCAGAATCAACCACGCCGCCATCGCTGCCGACGCCATTACCGCCAGCGAAGAACACGCCCCGACGAATCTCACACACCCACTCCCTTTACCTGTCCCGTTCGAATTTATGTGGTCCGGTAAAGCCTTTGGAGGCCTCAGCTAAAGCCAAGGAGACCCGCAGTAGCCCCTTCGAGCTTCAGCGTCGTCGACGACGCCATTAACGCCGGCGAAAGCTCGACCTCTCCAAATCAGACACACCCACCTCCTGAAACTGGTGCCATCCACCTCCTCGAGGTCAGAGGATTCCATAAACGCCAACAATCGAAGCTAAAAACGCTGGAGTCGCCGAATTCAACCTTCACCGCCGGCCACCACGACAGCAAACTCGATCGGACCCAATTCTCAACCGTTTTTCGCGATTTTTGGTGTGGGTAACTTCTAAATCCTCCCCTGATTCGTTTTTGATAATCAGAATGAAATTTTAATAGCTAAATCTGGACTTGGATTGATTGGGTGAAGAAAGTGTTATGTGTGTCTTGAACTGGGACTTTTCGAAACTATAAGGGTGGAATATGTCACATACCAAACTGTTATTTGTTAGTGGGGGGTTATTGTGTGTCTTTTATCAAAACTAGGGGGATCCAATTGTTATTTACCTAAACCACATATAAATAATAAAATTAAAAATGCTATTTCGATTAAAATTATTTTATAACATTTCTAAATATTGTTTTAATTATGTAAAAGAAAATTTGGCCATTAAAATTATGTAGGAGTTATTTAATATAAAATATTATTGTTTCTCTTGTAAAATAAGCAAAATAAAAATATATGTTGTTAGATAAAATATATTCAAGTGCTTGTAAAACTAGTGATTTGAGTAAAATAGATTATTTGGATAATATTATGAAATAAAATAAGTTAGAAGTTTAAATTAGAAAATTAACAACTAATAATTAGACTCCTTAATTAACAATCCACATTTCTCTTGTTTAAATAAAATTGGTTATTTTCCTAGATGCTATAAATTATTTTTCCAACGTAATTGTATCAATATGTATGACTCAACACTTGTCTTTATTTGAATCTATACTTATAAATTTAGTTATCTTAACATAGTATGTATATTTACTATTAATAAATGATTAACTACAATTAATGTAGAATAAATCAAACTTTGTTGCCACCTACAAATAAATAGGATGTATAATAAATTATTATTTCCTAAATATGAGTGTGTACAAATTTAAAATGCGATTTCTTACTCAAGAATTTTATGAATTACCAACTATATATGTTGTAATATTTCTATGAGAAAAACAAAATAAAATAATAATATAATTGTTTACGTCACCAATTTATTTTATAAATATTGTATACTAGTAATTAATGGGGTTATGGGACAAATGAGACTTGTTAGGATTATAGCATTACGCACATCATACTTGGACTTGTGATTGACTTAGAAATTATAAACTGTATGTGAAAACTTCGTAGACGAGGGTTACGTCTACCTGTGAAAGCTGACGTGATATTTGCGGTGTTATCAAGGTGAGTAAACATGCCAAGTCTAGCGCGCCCAGCTTCTTTCGTGTCGAAACATGATTTTATAATTTTTCTCAAAATGTGTTTTGTGACTCACATGCTTTACTTGAGATTTGGTTGTGTTTGAAATATTGGCTTTGAAATTGACACGTGAAAATAATAACGCGTAATAACGTAAAGTGGAAAGAGTTGTGCGGGGAAAACTTATTATTGTCGTGTTGGCTTCGTCCACTCGGCCTGTGATTATTATTGTCGTCTTGGCTTCGTCCACTCGGCATGTGATTATTATTGTCGTGTTGCTTCATCCACTCGGCATGTGTATTTTAATTCGGTCGCAACATGCCGATCGCTCCATGTACTCACCTCTCTGGACGCAAGAATTCTTAGGGGGGTGCCGACACTTAAGGTCTTGGATGCTTGTGATGGATCATTCTTCCCCGTATCAACTAATGAATTTCATGGTTTGGATATTGGATATTAATGAAAATGGAAATATTGAGATTACATGGTTTGGATATAGGATATTAATGGAAATGGAAATATTGAGATTAAATGGTTTGGATATTGGATGTGGATTTAATTATGATAATTGGAGATTTTCTTAAAGATTTACGAGAACCCGGGAATGTCTTACTATTACACTTTCTTTTACTTACGCTGTATTTTCCTTTGAAGTTGAATACTTGTGAAATATTTACTCTTCATCCATTTATCATTGTTACTTGAGTTAAAATACCCCGTCTCCGATTTACATGCGTGGGTGTTATTCACTCAGTATTTCATTGCTGACTTTCGAAACTGCGGTTCATGTTTTAATTCCCACCGCAGGTGTAGATGGAGAAGGCTTGGCTTAGGACAGGGGAAAACGCGGACTCATCTAGTTTTATAAGCATGCCTATTAAATCGAACTCTTAGACTTTTCACTTTGTGTAATAATTTTTTAAGACGATGTGTGAAACTTTTTTCATACGTAATATATAAGTGTGGCAGTGTTTGTTCTCGATTTCCGCCATATCTTATTGAGTAGCACCCACCCGGTCTCTCCGGTCCGAACGAAAATTCTAGGAATCAAGGGGTGTTACATGTGGTATCAGAGCGGGCTGTCCAAAAAGGGAAATTAAAACCTGTTGGGGAACCCTAAAAGGAAATTTGGAAAATATAATTAAAATTGGACAAGCCGATTGGGTTATGGGTAGTGTAAGTCCTACTTTTATTAGTCCTACCCACCCACGTCCTTTTCTGTTCATCATGAGACACGATATATGCTTAACACTATATGGAGTTATTGAATGTGATAATTTTCTTTTGATGTCCATTGGACAAGTATTTCTTCCGTAAAGGAGGATATGATTATGGATTATGGTATGGTGATTCTGATTCTGGGATAGATTTATGAAATTGAGAATGCGAATAAATTACTATATGATGCATGCCTTGTGATAGATGATATTTTTATGTGTGATGCCCGTGTTATATAAAATGCCAAGCATGTAATTTATTGGGTGATTCATTTTCAAGCCCATGATAAATTAGAGAATAATACAATAGGTGATAGGGTAGGAATATGACTGATAGACCCCTGCGCTACTACACCAGCAGAGCCCGACAAGAAAAGATGGCACAAAACGACAACAACAACATGGAGCAATTATTTACTCAAATGGCTCAAATGATGAGCAATGGAGCTCGGGCCGGATTTAACTGGGCCAAGCAAGTGGCAGACATGAAACCGCCAAGTTTCATGGGGAATGAAGACCCTGTTGAACTCGAAGACTGGATCATGGAGATGGATAAGATACTTGAGAATGTGGAATGCCCCGAGGATCGGAAGGTCAACTGTGCGGTGTTTTATCTGAAAAGTGAGGCAAATCTCTGGTGGAGAAATGCTCGAGGAACCCTCTTGGCGCAGCTTAACATTGGCTGGGAAGCCCTCCAAACTGCTCTCAGAATCCGCTTTTATCCTCATCACGTGAAGATGACCAAGCAACAAGAATTCCACAATTTACAGCAAGGAAGTGACTCGGTGACCGAGTATTTTCGGAAATTTACGGAGCTGATGCGGTTTGCGGGCAACACGGTTCCCGATGAAGAGTCCAAAGTCTCCGAACAGAAAGATCTTGTAGCTTTGTTTTCTAAGACATGTTGTCAGTTTCTACCAGTTTTAAATATCTTTAACTTGCACGTTAAAAGTGTGTAATGTAGGTGTAAAAAGGTAAAATAATACTCTAGAAGGGGGGGGGGGGTTGAATAGAGTATGCTAGCTTTTGCCAGAACTTAAGTTTTTGAACCTTAAGTAAAACAAGCTGTTGATATCTCAAAGCTTTGAAATAGATTTGAGAAGCTGAAAGATATAACAGCAGAGTATAGAGGCTTAAAAGCTTTGAGACTTGGAAAGCTCCAAAGCTTTGAAACTTCCAATATAAACTGTATGTAAATGCAGCAAAAGTAAATAGCAAGGACACATATATTTTACAGATTTCAGTCACAATTGGACCTAGTCTCTGCCTGAGGGATCTAATCCCTCCAGGATTCAAACTCAACTTCTTATTGATCACCAAGATTTAGCCCTAGATCTCAATCCTAAGTGAGCTACCTTACACTTACAAAGCTTGGGGTTCCCAACCTATCTAGTTACACGCTACAACCTGTTGAAACAATAATAATCTCTTTTTGTTCACTTGAACAACCATACTACTAAGTTTAGTGAGGTTTAGAAATACATAAAAGATGATACAATTAAGTATAGAGAGAAGAACTCAGAAAGAATAAGCTGTTTAAAGCCTAGAAGAGTTCTTCTGGATTGAGTGATCTTCAGCCTGCTTGAATTGATTCCTAGAATGATTTGAAGAGCTGTATGTAATTGATCTTCTCAGATAATTGCCCTTCTCAAAACTACGACCTCTGTGTCTCTAAATAGTCTCTGCAATTCAAACTTAGCTAGCTGTTTTAGTCTGCAACTAACTTGAGAGATTTCAGGAACAGAATTACTAAAATATCTCCTATCTGTTAAGCTCCTGTTAACAACTCAATTTGAGTATATTGCTGATCTGTTTATGGACGTTGGAGAGTCCAACAAACCTGCAAATACTTAGCAATTAAGATCAAACAAATAACAATACAATCTAGAAAAGATATCTGCTTGAAACAACAACTAACCAATAAAGAGATAATCATGCTAGACTTGTCTGCTGATAGTTATGAGTTAACAATTATAT
Organism: Linanthus parryae; assembly: GCA_023055425.1. NCBI lineage: Eukaryota > Viridiplantae > Streptophyta > Magnoliopsida > Ericales > Polemoniaceae > Linanthus > Linanthus parryae. Next base: position 22,707,786 of record JALGPY010000011.1, on the reverse strand, counting down.
TCAATCTCATGAATATATCTAATACCCAATATAGAGTCCACAATAATAGATAATAATCAGCATGTAACAACATCCAAGTAACACTGAATCCATCTGCACACAAAAAGATGGTTAGAAGAACTTAGCAGTAAAGAGTGACTTGAAAATCTCAAAACTTTGAAGCTTTGCTTGCTAACTTCTCCAGAGTGTGTATTGGATTTTCAACCCAATCTAATCCTGCAGTGATCCTCTTAGAATATAGATTACCGAATCTAATTATATAACTAAGATAATCATCATCAAAACATAACCAAAACCTGCACAAAATAGTTATACAAATACAACATACAAGAACTGCTACAGTAACTCAAAGCTTTGAAGCTTTGGCACTTAGCAATTTCTTATGCTTGTGTTTCTGGCTTTCATAATCAAGGAGCAAAGATCTCTGCCTGTATTTTCATATCATAGAATCCATGAGCTTCGGACTTATCAATCTCCCCCTTGATGAAATACAATACACGTTATCTGAACAATTGATATCCTGCAACTTACAAACAGCAGTAAATAAATCACAGAACATAAATTGAACAAAAAATTCAAAAACCACAGAATTGCATAGATAAATATCATCAGATCCACAATTTATTACACATCATAAAAGTAGATACTAAACATCCTAAAAACATGAAACTAAAACACATAAAACACATAATCTTATCCCCCTTTTTGACTTTCATCAAAAGAGTTGAAGAAAATGTTGGATCTGTTCAGAGTTTTTAAGAGAAAATAGGAATTGTAGCCTAAGATTCAGAACTAAAGAGAGTAGAAAGAATAGATAGATGAGGTTCAAGGCTTTGAAGATCATGTAGACTTTGCTGCTCCTTTGCCTTTGCCCTGAGTCTCTTCATGTTCTTCTTCTGAGACTTCTGCATCTTCTGCCTCTCCCTCAGCTGGCTCGCCTTTCTCTTCAGCCTTCTTTCCTTAACCTTCCTCAGTTTGCATCTTCTCAACAACCTCATCAACCAATTTGTCTAGATTAACAGCTTCCTGTTCAGCTTTCTTTGCATCAGTTTCCTCATCTTCTGCCTCTTCATCAGACTGATCGAAGAGACCCTTTGATGTCATAACAACAGGAATACCTTTCTTCTTATTCTTCTTCTTCTTCTTCTTCTTCTTCTTCTTCTTCTTCTTCTTCTTCTTCTTCTTCTTCTTCTTCTTCTTCTTCTTCTTCTTCTTCTTCTTCTTCTTCTTCTTCTTCTTCTTCTTCTTCTTCTTCTTCTTCTTCTTCTTCTTCTTCTTCTTCTTCTTCTTCTTCTTCTTCTTCTTCTTCTTCTTCTTCTTCTTGAGAGCTTCTCCCAGAAATTCTTCTGAATCAATACTAGTCTCTCTGCTTTCTGAAGAAGGCACTTTCTCTAGATCCAAACCTTTGATGATCAGGTCAAGCTTGTAAAGCACCAAACCTCTGAACTTAGTCAGATCATCTTCCAGAACTTCAACCCTATCTATGATCTGTGAGAAATACAGATGACCAGGTACCTTAGGGGTTGAAGCAGCTCTAGGTTTGATAAACTCCCTTTCCTTCAGCTCTTTAGCACTTAACTCTGAATAGAACTTCCACTTTCCCTTAGCAGTATACACAATCCCAATCCTTTGAAGGGATGCTTCTTCAGCTACCCCAAAACCAGTAGTAATATTCTCTTCATCCTTCAAAGACACTCCAAAATGTTTGAAACAGTGGTAAAATATTGACATAGGGTAGAGAGTGATTTCTAGTCCTAGTCCCACAGTAAACCATGTGTTCCATCACCACAGTAGGAAGGTCTACCTCAAACCCTTGACAAATCAAGTACATCAGGATTAAAACCTTGTCTGTTACCAACTCTTTGGAGTATTCCCTGGGTACCTCACACCTCATGATAATGAAAAAAAGGATTTTGGCTTCACAGTTGAACACATAATGTGTTAAGTGTTTGGGTTCAGAAGTGGTTCCCTCCAAGAAAAACATGGATTTGGCTTTCTCTAGTATCTCTTTACTATCAGGTTAGTCACCAACCTTATACTTTCTAGGCACTCCCAAAACTTTGGAGAACACCCTGTGATCTAACCTGATATCCACTCCAGCCACCTTTGAGGTTAGGATATATATATCACTATCATCAAGCTCTTGCACCAGGTTCAAATAGAACAGTCCGGTTAATCTAGGGTAAGCTTCTGAGGGTGAGTTTAACATACCTCCAGCAGATGAATTTCTCAAGTTCTTTATGTAGTCTAAATCTAAAATCTCCAATAAATCAGAACTCATCATACTACAAAAAGACACCTTTAAAGATGCATACCCATCCATCCAAAACTTCTTGACATCAGTATTAACAAACCAAGATTCAGACAAGAGATACTTACCAAAGTTTGTGGCTTTCTTGGTTTTTACTGCACTGTGTTTCACCCTATTCTTCTTAGTGTTTTCTTCACCCTTCTTCTCTGGGGTTGCTTCTGCTTTCTTGTCACCAGTATTCTTCTCCTTTGTAGAAGGTACATTCTTCTTTTATTTCTCAGCAATCACTCTTCATTCTTCTTGCTTGACTCCTCCTCCTGATCCTTGTTCCCCTTTTCTTTCACCACCTTCTCTGTTGCAGATTCTGAATCTGACCTAGCCCTAGTTTCCTCTTGAACTTCCTTCCCTTTCTTGGTCTTCTTTGCAGGGGGTGAGGTCTCATGAACACTAGTCGTGTCTTCTGAGTCTGATCCATGAATAGTGATCTTTCTGTTAGCTTTTCTCTTCACCCTCTTGTTGGAGGTCTGACCTAGCTGCTTGATTCTTTCGAATTTTCTCTCCATTTGGGTTTGGTTTGAGAAATTTAGAGAATGGGGAGAGAGAGAGATAGAGACGAAGAGATTGAAGTATAGAATGAAAGAAAATAAGTCCTGAAGCTGGCTTAAGTAGGTAGAGAATTTGACTAAAGGTAGGAGATTTGCATGTAAAAAGATTTGAGAAGATTTTCAAGATATTTGTAGATATTTTGAACAAATCTCTGAACATTTGAAAATATTCTTTAATTATCTAAAACGATATCACAAAATTTTTCATGATCCAATTTTTAAAGATAATGCAAATCCACCCATCACATCAATGAAACAGGTTCAAAGCTTTGAGTAGTTTCAGAGGAATACATAAACTGCAAGCTTTGGGCTATATTTTCAAGGCTCCATAAAATATAATCTCAAGGCTTTGAAATCACACATATACTACACATAGTGACTGATTACTCCCCCTAAACCAATGCATCCTTGTTTAACATACCCAATTCAAGCCTTGGGGATGCAAACATCTCATATGACAATAGTTTAGTGAAAATATCAGCTAACTGCTTAGAAGTAGAAATAAAAGATAGAACAATGTCACATTTCTCTGTGTGACCTTCAAGAAAATGATGTCTCACATCTATATGCTTTGTCCTTGAGTGATGTACTGGATTCTTTGATATTGAAATGGCACTTGTATTGTCACAGTTAATTGGCACATTTCTGAAATCATATCCAAGATCTCTTAGCTGCTGTGCAATCCATAAAACCTATGAACAGCAAGCTCCAGCTGCAATATATTCAGCTTCTACAGTTGACAAGGCTACTGAATTCCGCTTATTTGAATGCCAACTTATCAATGAAGATCCAAGAAACCAACAACATCCAGAAGTACTCTTTCTGTCTAATTTGTAACCTGCAAAGTCTGCATCTGAATATCCACTCAACAGAAAATTAGTCCTTCTTGGATACCAAAGCCCAAAGTCTTTGGTTCCATTCAAATATCTGAAAATCCTTTTTACAACAATTAAATGACTTTCTTTAGGATTAGCCTGAAACCTTGCACACATGCATACACTAAACATAATATCTGGTCTACTAGCAGTTAGATACAAAAGTGAACCAATCATACCTCTATAGTCTTTCTGATTTACACTCTTACCAGTTGTGTCCTTGTCTAAAGACAGTGATGAACTCATAGGAGTCTTTGCAACCCTTGACTATGACATGTTATACTTGTTTAACAAGTCCATGGTGTATTATCCTTGATGCACAAAAATTCATTTCTTCATTTTATGTACATGAATTCCAAGAAAGAAATTCAGTTCTCCCATCAAGCTCATTTCAAATTCCCTGCACATTAGATTTGAAAACTCTTTTGAAAGAGCATCATTAGTAGCACAAAAAATAATATCATCTACATATATCTAAACAACCAATATATCTTTTTCCTGATTTTTGATAAAAAGAGTTTTATCAACCAGACCTCTCTTAAAACCATTTTCTAGCAAAAAATTTGAGAGTCTGTCATACCAAGCCCTTGGGGCTTGTTTAAGACCATATAAGGCTTTGTCCAGTTTGTGAACATGATCAACAAAGATATCATTTTCAAAACCTGGTGGCTGAGCAACATATACTTCTTCTTGTAGATAACCATTCAGAAAAGCACATTTAACATCCATTTGAAAAAGTTTTATGTGATTATGTGATGCAAATGCAAGAAGTATTCTGATAGCTTCTAACTTTGCAACAGGGGAGAATATTTACTCATAATCAATACCTTCCTCTTGATTGTATCCCTGTGCAACCAGTCTTGCTTTGTTTCTCCGAACCTTACCTTTTTCATCAAGCTTATTTCTGAACACCCATCTTGTTTCAATCACTGATTGATCTTTTGGTCTAGGAACCAAATTCCAGACCTTGTTCCTTTCAAACTCATTCAGCTCATTCTGCATTGCAATGATCCAATCTGCATCCTCTAGTGTTTCCTTTACATTTTTGGGCTCAATGAGTGATACAAAAGCACTTAATGCACATAGATTTCTCAATTGACCTCTTGTCTGAGTTCCAGTTGTTGGATCTGATATAATATTCTCAGCAGGATGATCTGAGCGATATTTGAACTTCTTTCTGGGTGTCCAAGTGTATGGACCTTCAAGGCTTTGAGTTCTTGATGTAGTAGAAGGAGCATCATATTTCCTGTCAATTTCTGTCTCAAGGCTTTGAGATTTTGGCTCAGCAGGGGATTCAAGGCCTTGAGATTCTTCTGAAAGTTTTTGATACTTAGTTTTTCTCTTGTTGACTTTCTCAAGGTCTTCATCAGCCTCATATTTATTCAAACTAAGATCTGCAAAACTTCCACTCAGAGAATCATCAACACTTTCATCAAAAACAACATGAATACTCTCCTCTACAATTTTAGATCTCTTATTGTAAACCCTGCAAGCTTTGCTGGTTTGAGAATAACAAAGAAACACACCTTCATGACTTCTAGTATCAAACTTACCAAGATTATCTTTGCCATTGTTATGCACAAAACAAGTACAGCCAAAAGGCTTAAAGTAAGCAACACTAGGCTTCCTGCCTTTAAACAGCTCATAAGGGGTTTTCTTCAAAATTGGCCTGATCAAACATCTATTGAGCACATAATTGGCAGTATTAACAGGTTCTGCCCACAAAGACTTTGGTAAATTACTTTCAAGTAACATGGTTCTAGACATGTCTTCCAGAGTCCTATTTTTCCTCTCAACTACACCATTTTGCTGAGGAGTTCTGGGTGCAGAAAAGTTGTGTGATATGCCATGCTTTGCACAAAATAGATCAAAATCAAGTTGATCAAATTCCCTACCATGAATACTTTTAATAGATGCAACAGTAAGTTTTTCAAAGTTTAAAGCTCCTTGCAAAGTTTAGAAAATTCAGATAATGCTTCAGACTTTTCTCTAATAAACATAACCCAAGTATATCTAGAGTAATCATCAACTAAAAAATCATATATCTCTTACCTCTGGGTTTTTGAACCCTCATAGGACCACACAAGTCCATATGCAGCATATCTAAGGGTCTGGAGGTACTTACAAAATTCTTTGGCTCGAATGAGCTTCTGGCTTGCTTACCTTGAGTGCATGCTTTACAAAACTCATTATCTTTGAATTTAAGGGTCGGTAATCCCCTTACCATATCTTTTGAGATGAGTTTTTTCAAGGAATGCATGCTTATATAACCAAGCTGTCTGTGCCATAGTTTTGAGTCATCCTTCAAAGCTTTTAGACATTTCAGACTATCAACTGCAACTTTGTCAGTACGCAGTGCATAAACATTATGTGACCTAGGAGCAGTGAGAATGCAATTGTCTGATTTCTCATCTTCAACCACACATTTCTCCTTGTCAAAGACAACCTTATTTTCTTTGTCACAAAGCTGAGAAATACTCAACAAATTATACTTAAGACCATCAACTAAATAAACATCAGAAATTGAATTTGCAGAATTGTTACCAACACTTCCAATACCAATTATGTTTCACTCTGCTTTGTCACCAAGTGTGATTGTTCCCTCCGATTGTTCTTTCAGTTCTGAGAATAAAGATTTCTTCCCACTCATATGCCTGGAACATCCACTATCCAATATCCATTTTTGATCTTTCAAACTTTGGTGACATCCTGCAAAAAAATCAATGCCTTAACAGTCTATTAGACCAAGTGTAGAATTTGGATTCATACTCAGAGTCAAACATTTTAGGTGGTCTAACTCCTTTTGGAACCCAAATTTGTTTCACTTGGCCTTAAGCTGATAAGGATAAGTATTCCTCATTATGTGAGGTTCTATCCTTCTAAAGGGGCAAGTTACTTTTGCATGTCCAATTTTATAGAAATAATGACACTTTGGTGAGTGTCTGCTTCCTGCTTTCACAAATGTGGTTTGGCTTTTTCTTGGAAAATTTGGATTATATCCAATTGCACTCATGTGAACAGACTGCAGACCTCCTCCAAGCATGAGACTTAAATTCTGTTCTGAGCCAGCAAAAGTTGAAAGAATTTTCTTGGATTCTTGAATCTTACTAGTCAAAGTAGTGTTTTGTTGTTCTAAATCATCATAATGATTTTTTACATCAACAAACTTATCAGTTAAAATAGTGTTTTGATCAACTACTTCTTTGACTTGGGATTTCAAAGCTTTGAATCTACTGTCCAAGGCTTTGAATTCACTGTCAATTTTTAACTTAGTTTCTTCAAGACATTTATTCTGAAAAACCAAATATAAGTTTTTATTTTTCCTGCTCATGAACCTTCATTTTCAAAGAGTCATTCATTCCTGTAACTCTCCTCATTTAAAAACATACTTTTGAGAATTTCAGGTAACACATCAGAAGGACTAGATAAGAGATTTTTACCATGTCATCAATTGGCTTTCTCATCATCAGAGTATGAGTCTGAAGAGTCTGAATCACTCCATGAAGTCACCATTGCTTTCTTCCTTCTGTTGTCATTTTCCTTCTTTGAAAATTATCCGTTCTTTTTTTTTTAGGAAAATCTCTCACCAAGTGATCTTTCTGATCCTTGTTGGTTGAGGATCTGAACTTTTCTTTGTTGTGATCTTTGATTCCAGAGTTCCTCTTTTTCTTGAGAATTCTGGCCAAGTCTTTGGAAATCAAGGCTAAGGCTTCCTCATCATCATCATCATCATCATCATCATCATCATCATCATCTTCTTCCTATGGTTCAAGGATTTGGGATTTTTCATTGTCTTTCGCCTTGAGTGCCAGATTCTTTATGTTGTCACTCAGTTCACCATCAACCTCCTTCATAGAGATCTCATGAGTGAGTAACTTTCCTTGCAGATCATCCAGTTTCAGAATGCTTAAGTCCTGAGCTTCTTCAATGTCTATAGTTTTGGGCTCCCATTTGGCTTTAGGCAAGCTTCTGAGAATCTTCCTGACTTTTTCTTCATTTGAGAATACTTTCCCCAAAGATTCCAAGTTGTTCACAATATCTGTAAACCTTTTGAACATATCTTTGATGGAATCATCAGAGTTCATCTTAAACAGTTCATAGTGCCTCAAAATGATATTAATCTTTGTTTGCTTGACTTGACTAGTTCCTTCATAGGTAACAGTCAAATTATCCCAGATCTCCTTTGCATTCTTGCAGTTGGATATCCTGTTGAACTCATCTGCACTAAGAGAACAATATAATAAGTTCAAAGATTTGTAATTTTTTTATACCTTTTCCAGTTCAGTAACTGAGAGATCTTCATCAGGTTTGACAAATCTAACACCATCCACAGTGGTGTAGAATAGGTTTGGCCCATTTACAATAATAGGCCATAGTTCCATGTCCTGATCTATGATGAACATTTTCATCAATGCCTTCCAATGCACAAAGTTATCACCACAGAATAATGGAGGTCTATTAGATGTCCTTCTCTGTGAGAATCCTCCTTCACCTACAAAATCATTTTCACAAGATTGTTAGATATTTAAACTGTGACCCAAGGCTGTGATACCAATTGAAAGTGTGTAATGTAGGTGTAAACAGGTAAAATAATACTCTAGAAGGGGGGGGGGGGGGGTTGAATAGAGTATGCTAGATTTTGCCAAATTTCAAGTTTTTGAACCTTAAGTAAAACAAGTTGTTGATATCTCAAAGCTTTGAAATAGATTTGAAAAGCTGAAAGATATAACAGCAGAGTATAGAGGCTTCAAAGCTTTGAGACTTGGAAAGCTCCAAAGCTTTGAAACTTCAATAATAAATTGTATGTAAATGCAGCAATAGTAAATAGCAAGGACACATATATTTTACAGATTTCAGTCACAATTGGACCTAGTCTCTGCCTGAGGGATCTAATCCCTCCAGGATTCAAACACAACTTCTTATTAATCACCCAGATTTAGCCCTAGATCTCAAGCCTAAGTGAGCTACCTTACACGTATACAACTTGTGGTTCCCAAACTATCTAGTTACAGGCTACAACTTGTTGAAACAATAAGAACCTCTTGTTGTTCACTTGAACAACCATACTACTAAGTTTAGTGAGGTTTAGAAATACATAAAAGATGATACAATTAAGTATAGAGAGAAGAACTTAGAAAGAATAAGCTGTTTAAAGCCTAGAAGAGTTCTTGTGGATTTGAGTGATCTTCAGCCTGCTTGAATTGATTCCCATAATAATTTGAAGAGCTGTATGTGTTGGGTTTTGACGTAGGTAACGCAACAGAATAACAAAAATTTATCCCTACTCAAAGCCCACCAAGGATCACAGGAAGAGACATCATAACATGATGAGAGACATAGAAGATGTGTACCTTTTGGTTCGGGAGATCACACGAAGAATAATGTCCTCGTCTCTACGGTTGATCCACGTCTAGAGGTAAGATCTAGATTCTTCCTTCCATCAAGTGCTAGCTTGGACCGGAGGAAGAGGGAAGAAGGAATCAAGCAACCAACACACCAAGAGAGGTTCAGCCCTCTCTTGTGTAGCCGACGGGTAGGGGACGGCTAGGGGGTTTAGGCCTCCTAGCTTTGTCTCTTGCTCTCTCTTTTGCTCTCTCTCCCACTCACTTATGTTATGAGCAATAGTTGTGGGAAGGAAGCTAGAGCATCCTTTATATAGTCCAACAAATCCTTGTTAACTACATAAAGGCCCTTCCTAGTTCTACATGAACTTGAATTAGTCCCTTCCTTGCAAATTAGTCCTACTAAGTTTGCAAGGTGTTGCACAATGATCCTTCTTATTAATTAATCCCAAATCTAGTTCTACTCTATTTGACGTGTGACCCCATAGGTTTCTACTTAGTTGTTAGTAACTAATTACCAACATGGAGCGGTTTCTAGCAACACATCCATGCCACCCACTAATAGAAATAGTCAGTGATCCCGACAAACCTCTTGTGCCCAATATCTCATATTGCATTATCCCTTTGTCTCCATATCCGGATTAGGCACGAGACATAAATAGTCACACTCGTATTTCTAATCCATAGTTCCTCGATCCTGGGAATATGCTTATGCAAGTCGATAACATCAATATCTCCACATTGATTTATCTGAGTCTGGATAGCCATTCAATAAGCCTCATCCCTCGAGTGGCCGTGGATATTTTCTCCCACTATGTGGGAGGGACAAATCCTCTCTACATCACTACGATCTCTTAGCTTGCTTCCTATCATGCCCGATAGCTATCTTTATAATTACCCAGTTACTGTGTAACGTTTGATAACATTAAAGCATACTATTTCACAACTAGAGTATCTAGTGACTTCAAGTCTAAGGATTGCAATTATATTAGCACTACGAGAAGCGATTGTGACTTAACATAATCTAATGTATCCTTCTCGTTGTGGGTAAATCCAGTATGCCATTACTCCTAATGCATACCCATGTGTTGGATCGTGATATCTCCATATCAATCCAACCCCATACTAGTCTATAGATGATTGTCCCATTAATCATTATACTTGACTAGGGATATTTAAGAATATAACACTTGTATTCTAAGGACTTAATTCATGTTAATATATCTCCATATCGATAACATAATGAATCGTAAATCCATATATTTGTCACAATTAAATGATTGCCTCTGGGGCACAATTCCAACAGTCTCCCACTTGCTCTAGAGTCAATCTCCTGCATCTTATGCCTATTGATCTAGCGCGGCCCTCCGCGCTTACACTGCATAGGGGCGAGACAAGTGCTGGTATCTTGCAAATATTCACATCTCCTCCATCAACAATTTGATTGAGATTGAATATTCCGGGTAAGTGCATCTTATGCATAAATATACTCAGTCCTCTGTGATAGAATCGGTAAATGAATCTTGCATGGAACCTTTCCAGCTCACAGTCCCTCCCACTAGTGCAAAACATAAAAATTGACTATTAGCTGAAATCTTCTTTGTCAGATTTGGAAGTTCGCATCACTGTTACCCCTTACAGTAAACTCTTCCAATCCTTCAAATATCAAGAATTCATCCCAAGTTCTTCTCAAGTACTTAAAGAAAATCTTGATAATTATCCAGCGACTATCACTCAGATTTGACTAGTATCTTTGTGTCATACCATATGACACATCTGACCTAGTACATAACATGGCGTATCTCATGAATCTTTATTCATACGGTCCATTCTCAATCTAATTGAAAAGACAATTAGTCTTCCAAAGACTAATTCCTTGTGACATAGGTAGAATCCATATTCTATACATGTTGAACCATTTCAACACCTTTGTCAATATATGTACCATGACTCAGGCTGAGCAATTACTTTGATCTATCTCCATAGATTTTATAGATTGTCTTGCCTAAGTCTATTTTTGGAAATCAATTTCTCTAGCAAATCTTTAACAGATTGCAGAGTAGAGACATTATTCCCAATGATTAGTATGTTTCCCCATACAAGACCAGAAACGTAGCTGTGCTCCCACTAACCATTTTGTAAACACAAGTCTCATCTATAATTTAGATGGAACCAAACTCCTTTGATTGCATCATAAATTTGAAGAATCCAACTCCAAGAAGCTTGAATTAATCTATAAACAGATTGCTACAAGCAAGATGCGAATGGATTTAAGCATCACAGCTGGGGAAAGATTTCGTCATAGTCTACACTATGAACTCACATGAAACCCTTTTCAAACCGGTTGTCCCTTAAGAGTAATCATATTACCATCCATGTCGGTTTCCTCATAACCACTTGCACCCTATGGGTTCTACCCTTTCAGGTGGTTCCAGCAAAGTCCATACTTTGTTGGTATACATGGATTCCATATCGTATCCTATGGCTCCAAGCCATTTCTGAGAGTATGGCCCACACGTGGCCATCTCATAGGTTATAGACTCATCTCGATGAGTAATATATCACGGGTTATGAGAAATCCTTATTTCTTTAGTCCCTTGACATATCCTACATAACCTACGAGGTTCTTGTGTTTTTTTTGAGTAGGTTGCTCCACAACACCTTGTGTTCCTGCTCATGTTCCAACAAAAGGATCAATGTTCTGTTGCGGTTCTTGAACTCCTTCAAGTTATACTGCGCTCCCACTGTTTCTTTTAGAGACAATCTCTATCTAAAAACACTGTGGTTCGAGCAACAAACAATTTATTCTCGATTGGATTATAGAAATAATATCCCTTTTCAGGATATCCCACAAACATTTATCCGTCTTGGGTCCAAGTTTATCTATAAACTCTTTACATAAACTTCACAACCCAAAATCTTTATGAACGACCTACTAGGACACATCATAGTCCATATCTCATATGGTGGTTCTCATAATTTATTTGGATGGAACAAGGTTAAGGGCGAAGTTTGCTGTAATTAGAACATGGCCTCTAAAAGTAAACTGGAAGTTCTGTTTGACTCATCATGGACCGAACCGTGTCCAACAAGGTCCGAACTCTCCTTTTTGACACGCCAAACCCATGTGGCGTGTTGGGTGGAGCGCGTTTGGATCATATCCAACACTCCCATAGATGCTTGTCAAACTCTTGGCTCAAGTACTCTCCTCTACGATCCAATCATGGAGCCCTAATACTTTTGCCAAGCTGGCTCTCTACTTCATTCCTTAATTCTTTGAACAATTCAAAGAATTCAGATTTGGCTTTCATAAGGTACACAAATCCATATTTATCTGATCAAATCAGTAAATATGACGAAGTAGTGAAAACCATCTTTAGTATCTGCGCTTAGTGACCTACATACATCAATATGTATGATTCCCAAAAGATCATATATTTTCCTAATAAATAAGATTACATATCTCATATGATTTGATAATCAAATGAGTTCTATAAATTCATCTATATGGAATTCTAGATATGTGTCTCTTATTCATGTGGCCTAAACGATAATGCTAAAGATAAGTGAAGTTCATATCATTATATGCAAACCTCTTGGTATTAATGTTATAGATGATATTATCATGATCAAGGATATACAACCCATCAGACAAAATTGTATTACAATAATGCTTATCACAATAAATGGAACAACATTTGTCCTTTATTATGATAGAGAGCTTTCTTGTCCAAACAAGAAACTGTGATAATGATCCTACTCATAGCAGGGTTATAATCACTTCTGTCTAATTCACGAACAATTTCATAAAGTTATAAATAATTCCCTAGGGCTAATTCAACAACCCCTTGCTTCATTTCCCCACGTGTAGGATTATTTCTTCCTTATCCAATTGTCTTCATCTCTTGAGATCCTCCCCACTTCTATAAATGTGAGATCCTCATCTCGTATCATATACTAATGATAATGAGATAGACACATTGACTTTTATAACAAAATACGTATGTTGGAATTCATAATTCCTTTATTACTTAATTCCATATACTTTGGGTAGTCTCTCTTCCTCTACACTACCTATGGGGTTTACAGGAAACTTGGTTTTAACAACAACCTTGCTTTATACCCATGGGGTCGGCGCAAATCTCTTGCCCTTAACCATGCTGTTAACCATTAACAGTTTTGCTTATGCCCTTTTAAGTGTTTTGTTTAGTGATTCTCAATCATATTGAGTAAATCCCCTTTGAACAAAACTATAATTGCATCCAATGCAATTCTTGGTCCATTTTGGAGAATAACTTTTATTCTTTATCTATCTCATAGATAACTCCCAGTCTCTAAGCTTTCAATCCTATTGAAGTAGCTTAGTTGCGCTTTACTTCTTGCTTCAGCAGTCACACATTACTAGCTTGTGTCGTCACGTCATATCTCGATGAACTAAGTCGCCTTGCTTTGGCAAGTTCGAACTTATTCCATCTTGATCATGACGAGTGCTAAGCAAGAGAGCGCTAATTGGAGAAACACTTCAAGCCTTTCATGACAAGCTCGCTCTTTAAAAGAGCTTCTTTTAATGTATGATCATATCATACGCCTCCATATTTCTCATCTTGCTTCCAAAGATCAGAGTTCATGGGAGCTGACATGAGACAAGTTACATCCAAAGAATCATTCTTTGATGTTCCTTCCATAAGGCTTTTAGTGTGTCTAGGTATTCGGTGGGAAGAGAGCTTTATGTTCTACAATGTACAACAATTTCTCTTTTATTTGAGAACAATTCCCAATTTTATACCAATCTAGAAAATAGATTCCAGACAACTTGTCCATCTTATAGACATTAAGTCGTGTTTTGTTTGTTTAATGCCATGTGTATTCTACACTATATGAATATGCAAAGGATTGTGACGTATAACTATATTCAACAAGGATTTAAGTTGTCAAACATAGCTCCCACAATTTTTCTCGGATTAATAACCCTCCATATTAATGCGAAAAATATCATTATATTTTCTAGTGGGTCCAAGATCCCTTTTTCACTTCTTCTTGAGCTTGCTTTCGCAAGTCACCCAAGAATTGGTTATTTAGGTAGGAACCATTCCAATTGCATCCCATGCAACTCTTGGTCCAATTAGGTGAATAACTCTTTATTCTTTATCCTTTAGATAACGACTAATTGTCATGCCTCTAGGTTCATCAATCCAATTGAGTCTTACCCAGTTGCGTCCACACCTCTTGCTTCAACATACACACATTACTTACTTGTGTCGTCCGCAACACATCATGGTGAATTAAAATCGCCTTGCTTTGGCAAGCCCGAATTTTAATAGACCCTGATCATGAAGGGTGTTTAGGCAAGAGAAGGTAAAATGCAATATTATATTTGAGGGATTTAATAGTCATTATTCGTTTGGTTGATCACATCAACATGATCTACTTATTTGGATTGGGCAATCCACAATAAAAGACCAACCTTGTTTATTATTATCTTGTTAACGTTTTGCTTGTATCGCCATACACACTAAAATAAATAACAAGACATAAATAATAAACATCCACAAAAGAAAAAAAAACGTGGCATGGATATGGCCCCTAGACTAATATATTATCAAGCCAATGATAATATCCAATTGCCATAAAGTGACAAACTCATCTCCATGTGCTCCACCATAGCCGCGCGCCTAGGGGGTGTCTTCTTTGTCTTTTGGCTTCTTTGGTTCTCCTGTCTTCTTCTCCATGCTCTTGGCTGTCATCTAAATATTTCTAATTATAGCCTAACATCTAGAATAAATAAATAATAAAAGCCACACATGTCGAGGAGAAAAGACAACTCGCAGGCCGTAAAACCTAATTAACTATTACATTAATTTGATCAGCTCGCAGGCCGTAAACCAAACCACAAAGCAATAAACATCCACAACCTAGGCCATATCCATCCACCATGCAAAAAAACACATAATATAGTTAAAACCAATTTTAACGCGCTTGTTCAATTTTAGTTGTTTTGGACATACTAGGGTTATAACGGTCCAAGAGATTTACCAAGAGAATGGCCAAAATCAACCAAGGAACCGCCACACTAGGCCCGGGCCGGCCGGCCCTAGCCCACACGGCTAGGCCGTGTGCTAGGGTGCGCCGGACCCCTTTGGGGCTGTGTGTTACTTGGGCGGCAAGGAGAGAGATGGGCGGTCCCTTCATGGGGCTCCTCATGGAATTATTTCCAAAAATAATTCCTTCCTTGTTGAGTTGTTTCCAAAACACCCTTATGGCATTGTTTCCAAAATAGTTCCTTCCTTGGTTCCCAAGTTTAGTTGTTTCCATAAACAACTTCCTACTTGTTGCCCAAGTTTAGTTGTTTCCAAAACAAATTCTTCCTTGCTGCCCAAGTTTAGTTGTTTCCATACTTGGAAAACCCCTTTTCCAAGCATGTGCCCAAACCCTAGTTCTTGATCCAAAATTATTCACATCATATGTGAAAAAACTCACTAATTCCTACATCCCATGTAAATTTAGATCTTGTTTATTGCATCTACAATGCCAATTAATTTCAGTTTCGCATAACAATCACAATACGGTGTCTAAACTGAAATCATAACACATAAAATCATGTTATGCACTACGACCTGTGGCTCTGATACCACTGTTGGGTTTTGACGTAGGTAACGCAGCAAAATAAAAAAAAATTATCCCTACTCAAAGCCCACCAAGGATCACAGGAAGAGACATCATAACATGATTAGAGACATAGAAGATGTGTACCTTTTGGTTAGGGAGATCACACGAAGAATAATGTCCTCGTCTTTACGGTTGATCCACGTCTAGAGGTGAGATCTAGATTCTTCCTTACATCAAGTGCTAGCTTGGACCGGAGGAAGAGGGAAGAAGGAATCAAGCAACCAACACACCAAGAGAGGTTCGACCCTCTCTTGTGTAGCCGACGGGTAGGGGACGGCTAGGGGGTTTCGACCTCCTAGCTTTGTCTCCTGCTCTCTCTTTTGCTCTCTCTCCCACTCACTTATGTTATGAGCATTAGTTGTGGGAAGGAAGCTAGAACATCCTTTATATAGTCCAACAACTCCTTGATAACTACATAAAGGCCCTTCCTAGTTCTACATGAACTTTGATTAGTCCCTTCCTTGCAAATTAGTCCTACTATGTTTGCAAGGTGTTGCACAATGATCCTTCTTATTAATTAGTCATATTAATTAATCCCAAATCCAGTTCTACTCTATTTGACGTGTGATCCCATAGGTTTCTACTTAGTTGGTAGTAACTTATTACTATCATGGAGCGGTGTCTAGCAACACATCCATGCCACCCAACTAATAGAAATATTGAGTGATCCGGACAAACCTCTTGTGCCCAATATCTCATATTGCATTATCCCTTTCTCTCCACATCCAGATTGGACACGAGACATAAATAGTCACACTCGTATATCCAATCCATAGGCTCGATCCTGGGAATATGCTTATGCAAGTCGATAACATCAATATCTCCATATTGATTTATCTGAGTCCGGCCAGACATTCAATAAGCCTCATCCCTCGAGTGGTCGTGGATATTTACTCCCATTATGTGGGAGGGAAAAATCCTCTCTACATCACTACGATCTCTAAGCTTGCTTCCTATCATGCCCGATAGCTATCTTTATAATTACCCAGTTACGGTGTAACGTTTGATAACATCAAAGCACGATATTTCACAACTAGAGTATCTAGTGACTTCAAGTCTACGGATTGCAATTATATTAGCACTACGAGAAGCGATTGTGACTTAACATAATCTAATGTATGCCATTACTCCTAATGCATACCCATGTGTTGGATCGTGATATCTCCATATCAATCCAACCCCATACTAGTCTATAGATGATTGTCCCATTAATAATTATACTTGACTAGGGATATTTAAGAATATAACACTTGTATTTTAAGGACTTCATTCATGTTAACATATCTCCATATCGATAACATAATGAATCGTAAATCCATATATTTGTCACAATTAAATGATTGCCTCTGGGGCACAATTCCAACAGTATGTAATTGATGTTCCCAGATGATTGCCCTTCTAAAAAAACGACCTCTGTGTCTCTAAATAGTCTATGCAATTCAAACTTAACTAGCTGTTTTGGTCTGCAACTAACTTGAGAGATTTCAGGAACATAATTCCTAAAATATCTCCTATCTGTTAAGCTCCTGTTAACAGCTCAATTTGAGTATATTGCTGATCTGTTTATGGGCGTTAGAGAGTCCAACAAACCTGAAAATACTTAGCAAACAAGATGAAACAAATAACAATAAAATCTAGCAAAGAGATCTGCTTGAAACAACAGCTAACCAATAAAGAGATAATCATGCTAGACTTGTCTGCTGATAGTTCTGAGTTAACAATTATATTCAATCTCATGAATATATCCAAAACCCAATATTAAGTCCACAATAATAGACAATAATCAGCATGTAACAACATCCAAGTAACACTAAATCCATCTGCACAGAGAAAGATGGTTAGAAGAACTTAGCAGTAAAGAGTGACTTGAAAATCTCAAAGCTTTGAAGCTTTGCTTGCTAACTTCTCCAGAGTGTGTATTGGATTTTCAATCCAATGTAATCTTGCAGTGATCCTATTAGAATATAGATTACTGAATGTAATTATATAACTAAACTAATCATCATCAAAACATAACCAAAACCTGCACAAAATAGTTAGACAAATACAGCATACAAGAACTGCTACAGTAACTCAAAGCTTTGAAGCTTTGGCACTTAGCAATTTCTTATGCTTGTGTTTCTAGCTTTCATCATCAAGGAGCTAAGCTCTCTGCGTGTATTTTCATATCATAGTATCCATGAGCTTCAGACTTATCACATGTTCTTCATTTTGGAAAAACGAAAAAAATATATATTACAAGTTAATTTCTTTTACTCAAGGTTGTAAGCATATGAATAGTATGTTCTCTTACTTCAGAGAAGAAAATATAAATTATATTCACGGATTATTTCTCAAAATTACTATTGATATAAAAGTGTAAAAGTTAATTCATCATACTCCAAGTTGACTAATCGAGGAAGAAATAATTTGCTCGTACTAAATTATTTTATTCTGTCATAAGAGTAAAAAACACTTCCCCCCTCATTTTTGACTTAAAGACACTTCACCCCTTCCAATTTGGGGAAATACACTTTCACCAATTCAATGTGCCAAAATTCAAGACACTTGCACCCGTGATTGTTTCGTTGCATACTCTAAGATGACCACTTGCTCCAAAACTCTTTTCAGTGACAGACCTCACCTCCCAAACTAATTGCGTCGCAATTTGGGTGTATATATATCTGAAATTTGGCACACTAAAAGGTAAAGTTATTCTTTTTCCAGATTGGAAGGGATGAAAGTGTCTTTGCATCAAACTTGAGGGGGTGAATGTTTATTTAACCCAATGTGTTGTTTGATTAGCCCGAACACCGCTTTAGGGAGGTCCAAGGCTTTAAATTTATCGCATTGGACCATGCACAATGATCTCATTTTAGTAGCTTTGGCAATAAAATGACCAGGTTGCGTTTTCATTTGAGTTCCCCACGCAAAAATATGTGAACTGAGGCTTGAGAATGATAAATATGAAGGTTGCCAAGTAGTTATCCTCCTTCTCTCTTTTTTAGAGAACATCGTCTCTTTTACCCCTATCATGTAAACCAACATTTCACATTATGATTACATGTGTTAATGAGTGTTAATTTGTTGGAGGAATTTTCTTAGCATCATCAATTATGTCAAAGTAGTTGGAAATTTCAGAGCAACAGATTATTCAAGCAAAAAAATATGCTCGAACTTGGACATATCAATCTAGTGTTTTGCTTCCAATCACGCCGAAGAAATACATGTGTGACAAACGATGTTGACGGCAAGTTAATCATGACAAAAATATAGTATAAATTAACAAAGAAAAATCTTTTATAGCAAAAATAAAATAAAAATCCTATCCCTCAAATTCAATTCAACATCTCCTCGTTTCTGGCCTAACTCATACACCTTCAATAGTCATTACATATTTCTCACAAAAAATAAAATAAAAAGCATATGGCTCCAATTTCTTCTCTTCCATCTCTCATTTTTCTAGCCTAACTGTAGATAGTCTGTTCTTTGTAAAATGATCATCGTCCATGTTCCAGTCAATGATGAAACTTCATGATACTCCACTATCACTCTATACTCGTCCTTACGTTTATACTTATCATATGGGCGCTGTGAGACAGGGTCACCCTCGCGTTTGATCTAGATTGGAGTCAAGGGGTCTAAGTGGCTTGGAGGCTAGAGTAAGGACCTTCGCACGTGAGTAACAGTTATACTCACGTGCGATCCTTGTCAGTTATATGACATACTTCCGAATCATACGCCTATATATGCGGTCGACCGTACAAGTGCGAGGCAGTTATATAACTGTTGCATGTGGTTATTTAACTCCTTGTAACTGTTGTCCTAAGACCCCTGTAATAGAAGTGCTATCATCTGTTCTAAGTTCGGTTCTTTTGGCTATCATACACACATTGTCTCTCTCTCAGACCATTGACAAGGCTTACTCTTACCCTTGCACACTTACTCTTACTCTCTATCTATTGTGTTTTGTGTTCTTGTCTATTGCAGGTGCACGTCCAAATCTCTTTGCCAGTATCCCTAATCCACACTAACTAATACATCTTCAATTAAACAAATGCGTATATCACTAAAAAAAAAATTACTGAAAATTTAAAGGCGATACGAAGATCGCAAAAAATTTAATTGCGTAAACAACTTGTATGAATAAAGTGACTCTACGAAATAACCATAACAATACAATAGATAGAAAGCAGTAATACAACTAGAGTGTTTTGGAGAATTAACGGGAGTTTTGATTTTTGTAAGACGATATGGAGCTGCAAAAAGATGTTCTTCATCCACGCATCTTCCAATTTCTCCGATTATGCTATTCCCCATATCAATCGTTTTGTAAGTATAATATTCATCGACAAGTAACTGAGCTTGTTGAATTTATGTATTCTGTATCTTTACAAATTAGACTTGAAAAGAGCATATACAGACTTACAAATTAAACATTTATAGAACTTGAATTGATGGATAATGCAAGAGCCAAATTAATAAAGAGTTATTGTAGATCTGTGACCTAGAAGGAGAAAATAAGTCACCATAAATAGAGCTAGAAGAGAAATAAAGAACTAGAAGAGAAATGAATAGCCATAACCAAAGTAAAAGTGAACAAACAATACCTCATCATGAGAGGGAAAAGTGAGCGAATTCGTCTTCCGTGGAGAAGATATATAAGCAGAGAGAATGAGGGTGTTGGTTAAGTAAATAGATAAGATACATATTTGAAAGTGCGAGTATGCAGATGTTAATGCAACTAAGATACTCTAGAAAGGGGGGGGGGGGGGTTGAATAGAGTATGTCATCTTTTTGCAAAACTTGCTAGGAAGATGAAAACTTGTGAAAACAATGAAGTTCAAGTCCTTGAAAGCTAGTTCAAGCCCTGGAGAAGATGCAGACAGTATAAAGCAAGTATGCCTTTTTCAATGTCTTGAAAACAAGTTCAAACCCTGAAAAACAGACAGTTTTGTGTGCTGCAAAAACTATGAAAAAGAATGAACTGTAAATGCAAGTGACAAGTGATTTAAAGAGTTCAGTCCACTTGGAGCTACGTCTCTACCTAATGGATTAGATCCTTGCAGGATTTTCAACTCAATTTTTATTAATCAAAAGCTAAGCCCTAGAACTCAAGCCCAAAGAGTTCCCTTACTCTGTTACAGCTTGTGGTTTTCCCTAACCTATCTAGTACTTGCTCTAGCTAAATGATTAACTAAGAATTCTCTATTGTTCAGCTTGAACAATCCTTGAGAATAGATTTAGAGATAATACATAAATGATATACCAATACAACTCAAAACAAAAGTACACTTAGAATAGAAAACTGCAGTGAAGAATGCAGTGAACTTATGTGGAATGGATTGAGAGTTTGATGTTCTTCTTTGGTGCTTTGTAAATCCAGAAACTTGTCTATTGCCTTTGCCCGTTGATTCTCGTATTTTGTTGCTTCAAAGTGAACTCCATTTATACTGTTTGAAGCTCTACAAATCTTCTCATATTTTCAGCAACAACTTCCTATTTTGTAGGCAACAACTTTGACTCTCTTTAACAGCTTTCTCCAACGGATAATTGATCACAATCTTCAAAGATATCGTTGTGATCTTGTCTTTAAACAATCTGAGAAGCTGTCATAAGTCTCTGATTGATCACAGGATCAAAGTGTCCAACTATTTCCAAATCTGCAAAAATAAGTTTTGGAAACAATCCTGCAAATATTGGAAATAAAATTTCCTGCAATATCAAAGTCAAACAGATGATATTCTATGATCAAAACATGTTAGAATAATTTGTCTTTCATCATATAATAACAGTGAATCAAACATATGAAAGATATAAAGGGAATCAACTCAGAGAGTTTGCAGAAACCCCCCCCCCCCCCTGAGAATGTTCACACAGGTTAAGCAGTTTCAAGGCTTTGAATCAGTTTCAAGGCCTTGAAAATAGTTTAGATATTTTCAAGCCCCTGAGACTGATTCAAGGCTTTGAAAGATGATTCAAGGCCTTGAAATAGCTGAACTATTCCAAGCCTTGCACAACCTGATCTTACAATTTCCCCCTTGATGAAAGACAAAACCAAATTCTGTTTGATCCTTAGTCTCTACAAAATAAACTAATTATTTCACAATTTATAATAACACAGTAATTCCAAAAAGATCAAACTTATTCATAATACCAATAGAAACTAAACAAATAGCAAATAAACCTAGAAATAAAAACTACTAAATCCTAGAATTTTCTCCCCCTTTTTGACTTTCATTAAAAAGATAGAAGATGTTGGATCAAAAGTCTGGAAAATTTTGAAAACTTAAAGAAAAAATTTGAAGAAGAGAGAATGGTGAAGAAAGAGTAGGCAAGATTAAGGTTCTTTATCATCATCTTGGTCCCCTGCTTCTTCCTCACTTTCTTCATTGTTGGCTTGAACTTCTTATGAAACCACATCTAGTTCCTCAATGAAGGAGCTGATCTTCTCAATAACACTATTGAATAGGAAGGTGAGTCCTTCTAAGGCTTTCTTCCCATGCTTCAGCTTCTTCTTTACAGCTAACCTTTTCTGTTGAGGAGAGACAGTCTGGAGATTCTTCTTTCCTGCTTTTGAAGCTTCTAAAGACTGGGACGGATCCTTCTCATGTTTCCGTTTGTTGGATATGGAGTACACTCCGTAGGATCCTGAAGTAGAGTCTGAGTCTGAGTCTTGAATAAGAATTTATTTTCCTTTTCCTTTGACCTCAGAAACTGTCTTTTTTCTTGTCTCTCTTAGGGCTTCCAATATGGATTCCCTTCTGCTTCTCTTGTGTAGATGTCGTAGTTTGTTTCTCCTTTGCTGGAGCCTGATCCTTTCTCACTATTTTCTTGGGTGGTGAAGATTCTTCTTCTTCATCAGTAGAGCTCTTTGAAGTAGAGTCTTCACTGATCTCTTGAAATTCATCTACTACTGCCTTTCTTTTTCTTCTCTGAAACAGGTTTCGATCCTCCAACCATCTTGATTATGTCTGAGGCTCTCCTTGTGCTCATTAGGGTTTGGGAGAACAATAGAGAGAGATGGAATGATACGGAAAGATGGAGAAGAGAATAAGATAAATACTGAAAGAGTTTGAGTTTCAAAAGGAAACTAGTATCTCTCTGATCTCAAAAGATTTGAAATAATCAGAGGGATTTCAAATCTTTTATGCCGTTGGAAAATAAAGTATTCTAATACTATTTTTGGCTAAAACAAGTTTTTGAAAAGGGTAGGGGATATATTAGGTAAATATCTACAGAGATATCACCTAACACAGAATGATCCAAGATTATTGACTATCAGTGTAGCAGATTTATTTTCAAGGCTTTGAAAAGGCATTTAAGGTCTTGAAAAACTGTAACACTGCAAGAGATAAAGATCAAGGCTTTGAAATGATTTTCAAGGCTTTGAAAATCAGTTCAAGACTTTGAAAACACATACACCTCACCTTGATTACCTGATGCTCCCCCTAAACCAATGCATCTTTATTTAGAATTCCCAATTCCAATCTTAGAGCTGAGAACCTTTCATCTGCTAATGGCTTAGTGAAGATATCTGCAATTTGCATGTTAGTAGCAACAAATTCAAGAACAATATCACCTTTTTCAGCATGATCTCTGATGAAATGGTGTCTGACATCAATGTGCTTGGTTCTTGAGTGTTGCACTGGATTATTTGTAATTGAAATTGCACTAGTATTATCACACTTGATAGGTATGCTTCTGAAATCCAATCCAAGGTCTCTTAGCTGTTGATCAATCCATAACACTTGTGAGCAACATGCTCCTGCAGCTATATATTCAGCTTCAGCTGTTGATAGAGCAACTGAATTCTGTTTCTTGGAATGCCAACTGATCAAGGATGATCCATTAAATTGGCAAGTTTCTGAAGTACTTTTCCTATCAACCTTGTAACCTGCAAAGTCAGCATCTGAAAATCCATGCACAGAGAAGTTAGAATGTCTTGGATACCAAAGCCCTAAGTATTTGGTACCATTGAGATATCTGAATATTCTCTTCACAGCAGTCAAGTGTGATTCTTTTGGATCAGCTTGAAATCTAGCACACATACACAGACTAAACATAATATCTGGTCTGCTTGCTGTGAGATAGAGTAATGATCCAATCATACCTCTATACTCTTTTACATTGACACTCTTACCAGGTTCATCATTGTTTAAGTATAGTGTAGAGCTCATAAGAGTCTTGGCTTCTGACACGATCCAACCGCAAGTGTACGGCTGCCGCGTGTAGTAATATCCAGTAATCCGGGTTTGTCGAACCCAAGGGACTTGTCGTGAATTAACTAAGATGATTAAATTCTAGTGGGCAAGCAATTGGATTGTTTTATTAAACTAATAATTTAAATAACAAATTATTAAGATTGAGACTGATACGAGGGATAAGTATCAGGATATCTCTACGGGTCACTAGGTATTCTCACTTTGACGGATTTATGCTTTGTTAACAAGATGATTCTTTAATCTAACTAAACGAGCACGAATATGTTGAAGATGTCTCAACCAACACCAATACTTAGACTAACAAAGCCAATTTCTCTAGCCTAATCAAGTTCAAGTATGCATTAAGATCATTAATCTACTCTTTGTTCTTAGCTAACTAGCAAGATTTTTCAACCCTAGATACGGCTAGTGTGTATTTCAAGATTCCGAGCAAGAAACATTGTTGTCTCTAATGTTCTAATCCTAACTCAATCCTATCAATACGTCTACCGATAGCAAAGGTGAATTTAAGCGCATAAAATACACATAGCTAGCTAAAAAGTCATCAATTAAGCTCAAAGCAAGAAATCAAATCCATAAATCACAAACAAAGTGATCAAACCCTAGCTCCCTACGAGATACCATGAGAAAAGTGTTTAGCTACGCATATTCATGATGAAAAATACAATAGTTTGTGTGATCATGTACAAAAATAATGAAAATATAAGAGTAGAGGGATCAAACGGATGAATTCTCGCTTCCACGACGAACTCTAGCTCCAAGTTTCTCCTCAAATATTATTCTATGTGTCTTCCTCTGTTCTAACCTGCCTTCTAGGTCTAAGAACTCGTTTTTCAAGGCCTGGGCACGATTTTTAATGTATTTTGGCCGAATTTGCAATTCGGCCCCTCCAGTTTGCAATTCTCGGCCAGAATTCATAAGCTGACTTTGCACGGGCCTTTTCTACCTCATCCGGACTCCGGTTTGGGCCCATCTTATATCTTTGTAAAAGCCCTAAATGTATACTTTCCAATGCGTAGGCTTTGATCCAAAATTAGATACTTAACTCTAGATACATCCAGAAGAGTGCACATTGGTCCAGTGAAACTTTACCAGCTTTTCTTCGTTTTTGTGTCAACTTCGCCGGACCATATCTTTCTCGTCCAAACTTTGATTGAGTTCCGTGACATACCGTTGGAAATATCTATGAGTCTACTTTCATTTGGAACCGGTATCACTATAGAAAGTTTTGTACAACTCAAGATATTATCAAAATAGTGAAGGATGGTAACTTTGCTCCTCTAACTTTGCTTCTAGTGCGTAGTCTTTGACTTCCGAAGCTCGTTTCTTCTCTCAAATTGCTCTCCTCATGCAATGTTCCTATAAATCACAACACGAACACTACCCCGAAGATCAAATGTGACAAAATCATACAAATCATAAGTAAAACTATTCAAGAAACGCCCGGATTGTACGTTTAAGCTCTAAAACATCATAAAAACTCATTTTCTTCTCAAATAAGCCCGAAATTTGTCACTTTTCACCGAAACGCACACAAATAACAATATAAAGTGTATATAGGATGACTCTTATTAATTAGTTATCAAATACCCCCACACTTGCCATTTGCGCGTCCCGAGCAAAGTCTCATCTACTGCATCTATGTGTCTACTAGCTGATAAGACTCAAACGACTCTAACACGACTCAAGACACTACTAATGCAACAAGATGATGAAAATTCACATATAGACTCGATCTTAACGCCTAAAACACAAATAAATTTCTTTTTTCGAGATCAGACAACTTCAATACACATAGACCCGTGCTCATGGATGATGAAAAAGTTAGGCAAGAGGTGTGAATTGCAACTAAACTCGACAACAAGTAATTCCCCATAGTTAGTATAGAAAGCTTAACTTTACTATAAAGAACAACCTACCTCTTCATGTGTGCTGATATGAAACATCACACACTTTAGCTTTTATAATGTAATTTTAGTTTAAAAATAGGTAAGCATTCCCGTAATGAGATTCTCTCTGTACTTACTAGGGGGAACTAAAAATGTCACTCTCGGTCAAAATTCACACCCTATGCCTAAAGTTTTCACATCTCACTAAATCAACCAAGTCTAAGCTTCTCTCAATTGCCTTTTCGCAAATTTTCAATTTTTTATTTTTTATGAAGTTTTAGATTTTCTCATTTTTTTTCATAAAATCCTAACTCTATATGCAAGGCTAGACACGAAAAAATTCCACAACACATTTTTTTTTGTTTTTGATGGGTAGGCTCAATTATGTAAAAGTGCAAACACTATCTAAAACTACATTACACAATACGACAATATAAATAAAAACATAACAAAAACCACTGACTCTACACACCATACAACTAAACACATCCTACATGTAACTGGCTATGCAACACATATTGGCTAGCACACTGATAAATGACCCACACACTGAATGCTTCGTTGTCCTCAACGAATTTAGAGATCATGTAGAGAACTCAGCAATCAAATGCGTAGGCCAGTAGATGAGATGGAGCTGACATACATAATAAAAGAAACACAAATTTCAACAAGAGAGAAGAAATACTCACAACCACCTCACGGGTGGGGACGAAATACAATGCCAAGCAATCCCCAAGCAGTGGTGCGCCACTATGCTCCCATCCGGTCAGTGTGTACTCGCACACCGGGGTCAACTGCCCTCCTCTGCTGAAATTCCTGTATGGAGAATCCCCAACTCGCAAGGACGAGTCTCTGTAAAGGTCAAGTCTGCCATGGCATGTTGGAATAGATGCCCTAGAGGCAATCTAGTTTAGTATGAAGTATTTTTGGCTAGAAATTCATTTATTATTTATTGGATATTTAATATAATGAAGTCCTTATATTTACAATTGTGTTGTTTATCTTAAATATCCCTAGTCCAGTATAATGATTAATGGGACAATCATCTATAGACTAGTATGGGGTTGGATTGATATGGAGATATCACGATCCAACACATAGGTGTGCATTAGGGAATGTTGCACTGGATTGACCCATCTCCGAGAAGGCTACATACACGTTATGTTGAGTCACAAGCGCTTCTCGCGGTGCAATGGTATTGTCATCCTTAGACTTGAAGTCACTAGATATTCTAGTTGTGAATTATTGTGATTTTGGTAGCGTTAAACGCTACACCGTAACTGGGTAGTTATAAAGGCGTGTACTGGATACAATAAGAAGCAAGCTTAGAAATCGTAGTGGACGTAGATAGAATTTGTCCCTCCCACATAACGGGAGCAAATATCCTAGGCCACTCAAGGGATAGTGCTTATAGAATGTCTGGCCAGACTCAAATAAATCAATATGGGATATTGATGTTATTTGCACGAATAAGGCTATTCCCATGGATAGAGAAACTATGGATTGGATATACGAGTGTGACTTGTATGTCTCGTGTCCAATCCGGATATAGAGACAAAGGGATGAGACAATTACTTGTACAAAGGTTGTCAAGATGACTATTCTATTAGTTGGCTATAATGGATGTTTTGCTAGAGACCGCTCCATGTTAGCAAATAGTTGCTACCAACTAGATAGAACCTATGGGGTCACACGCTATATAGAGTTGAACTAGATTTGGGAATTAATTAATTGGATTAATTAATTAGAAGGATCACTTTGCAAAACCTTGCAAACTTAGTAGGGACTAATTTGCAAGGAAGGGACTAAATTGAATTCTAGTAGGACTAGAATAAGTCCTTTAGGTAGTTGGCAAGGAGTTGTTGGACTATATAAAGGACCTTCCTTCCTTCCTTCCCACAACTTATGCTCATTATTGAACATAACAAGAGTGGGAGAGAACAAAAGGAGAGAGAAACAAGCTAGAGGAGCCGAACGCCCCCCTAGCCCGCCGCCCGTCCCCGTCGGCCACAAGGAGGCCGAGAGCCTTCCTTTGGGTCTCGTTTTGCGTGATTCTTCTTCCTCTTCCTCTTCCGGGCTAGCACCAAGGAGTTGGGAGATTCTAGGATCAACTCTAGGCGTGGATCAACCATACAGAACGTGACACAATTCGCGTTTGAAGTCATCAAAGGAGAACCCTAAGGTGTGTTATTGATTTCTTACCCTTACCATCGTTATGCCTCTTGACTTGTGATCCTTGGAGGGTTTTGCATGGTTTATGATTGTTTGTGTTTCCGTTGCGCATCCATGAATCAAAACCCTACAGTGGTATCAGAGCCACAGGTCGTAGAGCATAAACGTGGTTTATGTGTTACGTTTTAGTTGTTTTACACCTTAATTTGATTGTTTATCGCGTAAAACAAGACAAATCAAGCATGGGATGCAATTTGTCAAATAATTAATCATAACAAGATCTAATTTTTGCATTGGATGCATGAATTGGTGAGTTTGAGAAATTTTAGGATCTTACATCTAGGGTTTGGGCATCCTTGGGGAAGAACGAGTTCTCCCAAAACAAGGAAACAACCAAACTTGGGCACCAAGCAAGGGAGTTGTTTTGGAAACAACTCCCATAAGGAGGTTCGGCCCCCTAGGGTTGTGGGTTTTGGGCCGGGCCGGCCCTAGGGCCTTGTGGTTCACCTTATTGGGCCCGGGAAATTTGATTGTTGGGCCCATGGACCGTTTTAACCCTAGAAATCCTAAAATCAATTAAAATTGACCAAGCGCGTTAAAATTGGATTTTAACTGTTTATGTGCAAATCGCATGGTGATTGGATATGGCCTTAGGATGTGGTTTGATGTGGATGTTTAATTTTGTGGTTTGGTTTTACGGCCTGCGAGCTGATCAATTAATTGTAATAATTAATTAGGGTTTTATGGCCTGCGTGCCAACTTTTTTTCTCAACTTGTGAGACTTATTTTATTTAGTATAGATATTAGCTAGTGCTAGATAAAGTAGATTGTTAGCCAAGATTGAAGAAAAGAAGCCCAAAGCCAAAGAAGCCACAAAAGATGGAGCATGGAGCATGGAGCATTCCACATGACCATGAAGGATGGACCAAAAGATCAAGACGCATGGAGATGTGTTTGTTTTAGGGTTCATAGATAATTCCATTGGCTTGGAATTGTCTTAGTCTAGAAAAGGCCATATCCACATCACGTTTAATTTCTGTTTTGTGGTTGTTTATTTTATTGTCTTATTATTGTGTGGTTGGTGTATGGATGATGCATGCAATTAGGATAATAAGATAATTAGACAACCCGGATCTATTATTTGGAGTTGTGCCCAAACTCAAATAGATAGATTAGTTGATATTGATCAACAAAAACAATTAAAAATTGAATTTAAAATCCCTCAAAACTCAAATATTGTGTTCTTGCCTTCTCGTTATTTAAACACTCATTATCATCATTATTTATCAAGTTCGTGCGTGCCAAAGCATGGCGACTTGGTTCATAATGATGGAATGCGATGGCACGTAACAATGTGCAATTGTTTAGATAAGAGGTTGAACACAACTAGGCTATTAATTTGATTACGAAACCTAGAGGCCATCAATGGAGATTATTCATATGGATGGATAAATAAGGAGTTATTTGCCCAATTGAACCAAGAGTTGCATACGGGATGCAATTGGAATTGTTCCTACCTAAAGTAGTCAAATTATGGGTGACTTGCCAAAGCAAGCTCATAAGGAGATGAAAGATGGATCTTGGCCCACTAGAAAATATAAAGATATTTTCCGCATTAATATCTTGAGGGTTATTAATCCGTAGAAAAATAGTGGGAGCTATATTTGATAAACTAGCCATTATTGAATATAGTCAAAAATTCACAAATACTAAAACTTGCGTATTTTCCTTTTTGTAGAATTCCAAATGGCAAACAACTCATCGAGTTCACAACATTCCCTACGATCTGTCCTTGAGAAGGACAAGCTCTCTGGAACCAACTTTCTTGATTGGTACAGAAACTTGAGAATTATTCTCAAGCAAGAGAAGAAACTGTACGCAATAGAGGAGCATGTTCCAGAAGGTCCAGAGAACCAAACACCTGCTGCCCTAAAGGCATATCAAAAGCGTGTTGATGACGCTAATGATGCGGCCTGCCTTATGCTTTGCACCATGACTTCTGAGCTTCAGAAGCAACACGAAAACATGAATGCTGTCGATATGATCGAACATCTAAAGCAGCTCTTCCAAGAGCAGGCAAGGGTAGAGAGGTATGAGGTCTCTAAGGCACTGTTCAAGTGTCATCTGGCAGAAGGGAACCAGGTGGGACCCCATGTACTCCGTATGATCGGGTACTTGGAGAATCTCGCCCGACTGGGGTTCCCGGTCGGCCAAGAGTTGGCAACCGATCTCGTGTTGCAATCGTTGCCCGAGAGTTATGGACAGTTCATCATGAACTATAACATGAACGAGATCGTGAAACCACTGCCAGATTTACTCAATATGTTGAGGACGGCTGAACAGAGCATCAATAAGGGTCAGGGAAAGACCATCATGATAGTACAGAAAGGAAAGGGCAAAAGGTTTGCCTCTTCCTCGAAGGGCAAAGGCAAGTCAGTTGCCAAGTCCAAGGAACCTGCCCTTAAAGCCTGTTGGTGGCATTTCCAAAGGTGTGACTAAAGGTGAATGTCACTACTGCAGTCAGCCTGGACACTGGAGGAGGAACTGCCCAAAATATCTGGAGGACAAGAGGCTTGGAATAGTGATTCCACCACCACCAGGTATTTTTGTTGTAGATGTCAATTTAAGTGTCTCTACATCATGGGTATTAGATACTGGATGTGGATCTCATATTTGTCGAAATATGCAGGATCTAAAGAGAAGTAGAGGATTGGCTAAAGGAGAGGTAGATCTGCGCGTTGGGAATGGAGCAAAGGTTGCTGCGTTGGCCATAGGCATGTGCGAGCTATCTCTGCCTTCAGGATTAGTTTTAGAATTAAATAATTGATATTTTGTGCCTGCTATGAGCAGAAACATTATTTCTATTTCTTGTTTGGACAATGATGGTTTTATTATTTCAATAAAGAACAATTGTTGTTCCTTTTATTTGAATAAAATTCACTATTTTAGTCCGCAATTATTTAATGGACTTTATGTCCTTGATCTAAGCAATCCTGTCTACAACATTAATACCAAGCGGATTAAAATAAGTGATTTAAATCCTGCTTATTTATGGCATTGTCGTTTAGGCCATATAAATGAGAAACGTGTATCTAGACTCCATAAGGATGGATTACTAGACTCATTTGATTTTGAATCATATGAGACATGTGAGGCTTGTTTATTGGGAAAAATGACAAAGTCCCCTTTCAATAAGAAAGGTGAGAGGACTAGTGAGCAATTGGCACTCATACATACCGATGTGTGTGGGCCATTTGGCACGCCTTCCAGGGGTGGTTATGTCTACTTCATTACATTTACTGATGATTACAGTAGATATGGATTTGTGTACCTCATGAGGGCACAATCCGAATCCTTTGAAGTGTTCAAAGAATTCAAGAATGAAGTAGAGAAGCAACTTGGCAAAAGTATCAAGGCTCTACGATCGGATCGTGGAGGAGAATACTTGAGCCAAGAGTTTGACGACTATCTTAGAGAGTGTGGGATCGTGTCCCAACTCACTCCACCCGGAACTCCATAATGGAATGGCGTGTCCGAGAGGAGGAATCGAACCCTATTGGATATGGTTCGATCTATGATGTGTCAAACCGATCTTCCATTATCATTTTGGGGCTACGCTCTATTAAGTGCAGCTTTCACCATTAACCGTGTTCCATCTAAATCAGTCATGAAGACACCATATGAGATGTGGAGTGGGAGGCGTCCCACACTGTCGTTCATGAGGATATGGGGCTGCGATGTCTATGTAAAACGTTTACAATCAGACAAGCTAGGGCCTAAATCGGATAAGTGTAAATTTGTGGGGTACCCTAAGGAAACTAAGGGATACTACTTCTACAATCCAACCGAGAACAAAGTGTTTTTTGCTCGGACCGGCGTGTTTCTAGAAAGAGAGTTTGTCTCTAAAGAAGCAAGTGGGAGGAATGTAGAACTTGAAGAGATTCAAGAACCACAAATCACTGAACCGATTATGGAACATGAACATGAACCGCAAGCAGTTGTGGAGCAACCTGTTCAGGTAACACAAGAGCTTCGTAGATCTAGTAGAGTGCGCCAGGAACCGGAGAGGTATGGACTTCTCGTGACCGATTCCGGTGACACGATGCTCATAGATGATGAGCCTACTACCTATGAGGAGGCCATGAATGGCCCAGACTGTCAGAAGTGGCTAGAAGCCATGAGATCCGAGATGGAATCCATGTATACCAACAAAGTATGGACTTTGGTGGAACCACCCGATGGGGCGCGGCCCATAGGGTGCAAGTGGGTTTTCAAGAAGAAGATCGACATGGATGGTAATGTGATTTTACCTATAAGGGCCGATTGGTGGTTAAAGGATTCAGACAGATTCATGGTATTGACTATGATGAAACCTTTTCACCAGTCGCTATGACCAAATCCATCCGAATCCTACTTGCAATTGCAGCATACCACGACTATGAGATTTGGAAGATGGATGTCAAAACAGCATTCCTTTATGGGAATCTCCTCGAGGACGTGTATATGATACAGCCGGAAGGTTTTGAGGATCCAAAGCAAGCCTACAAAGTCTGTAAACTGCAACGATCCATTTATGGATTGAAGCAAGCTTCTAGGAGTTGGAATCGATGTTTTGATGAAGTGGTCAAAGAGTTTGGCTTCATCAGAACCGAAGATAAGTCTTGTGTCTACAAGAAGGTTAGTGGGAGCTCTGTATCTTTTCTGGTCTTGTATGTGGATGACATACTACTCATTGGAAAGGACGTTCCCATGCTGCAATCTGTTAAAGATTGGCTAGGGAAGTGTTTCGCAATGAAGGACTTAGGGGAAGCAGCCTATATACTCGGTATAAAGATATATAGAGATAGATCTAAGAGGTTGCTAGGCCTAAGTCAAAGTACATATATTGACAAGGTGTTGAAACGGTTCAACATGCAAGATTCCAAGAAGGTATTCTTGCCCATGTCACATGGAATCACTCTTTCGAAGAGTGGTTGTCCTTCCAATGAGATTGAGAAGGAACGCATGAGTAGAATTCCCTATGCCTCGGCCATAGGATCTATCATGTACGCCATGTTATGTACTAGACCAGATGTGTCATATGCCTTGAGTATGAAAAGCAGATACCAATCCAATCCAGGTGAGAGTCACTGGATTGCAGTCGAGAACATCCTAAAGTACTTGAGAAGAACTAAGGATGCTTTCTTGATATTTGGCGGTGAGGAAGAGTTGCGTGTAAGGGGTTACACTGATGCAAGCTTCCAAACCGACATAGATGACTTTAGATCACAATCGGGATATGTGTTTTGCCTGAATGGAGCAGCGGTGAGCTGGAAGAGTTCCAAGCAAGAGACGGTAGCTGATTCTACAACAGAGGCTGAGTACATTGCTGCAAATGGCGCAACAAAGCAAGCTGTTTGGATCAGAAAATTTGTTTCTGAACTTGGTGTGGTCCCTAGCATTGCGGATCCAGTCGAGTTGTTTTGCGACAACACTGGGGCGATCGCGCAATCGAAGGAACCAAGATCGCACCAGAAGTCCAAGCACGTGCTCAGGAAGTTTCATCTGATTCGAGATATTATCGATAGAGGAGACGTCCGGATATACAAGATTCCTACAGATGAGAATCTGTCAGACCCGCTTACAAAGCCGCACACGCAGTGGAAGCATGAAGGGCACGCTAGGAGTATGGGCATACGAGATGCGCCAGATTGGCTCTCGTGCAAGTGGGAGACTGTTGGAATAGATTCCCTAGAGGCAATCTAGTTTAGTATGAATTATTTGTGGCTAGAAATTCATTTATTATTTATTGGATATTTAATATAATTAAGTCCTTAGATTTACAATTGTGTTGTTTATCTTAAATATCCCTAGTCCAGTATAATGATTAATGGGACAATCATCTATAGACTAGTATGGGGTTGGATTGATATGGAGATATCACGATCCAACACATAGGTGTGCATTAGGGAATGTTGCACTGGATTGACCCATCTCCGAGAAGGCTACATACACGTTATGTTGAGTCACAAGCGCTTCTCGCGGTGCAATGGTATTTTCATCCTTAGACTTGAAGTCACTAGATATTCTAGTTGTGGATTATTGTGATTTTGGTAGCATTAAACGCTACACTGTAACTGGGTAGTTATAAAGGCGTGTACTGGATACAATAAGAAGCAAGCTTAGAAATCGTAGTGGACGTAGATAGAATTTGTCCCTCCCACATAACGGGAGAAAATATCCTAGGCCACTCGAGGGATAGTGCTTATAGAATGTCTGGCCAGACTCAAATAAATCAATATGGGATATTGATGTTATTTGCACGAATAAGGCTATTCCCATGGATCGAGAAACTATGGATTGGATATACGAATGTGACTTGTATGTCTCGTGTCCAATCCGGATATAGAGACAAAGGGATGAGACAATTACTTGTACAAAGGTTGTCAAGATGACTATTCTATTAGTTGGCTAGAATGGATGTTTTGCTAGAGACCGCTCCATGTTAGCAAATAGTTGCTACCAACTAGATATAACCTATGGGGTCACACGCTAAATAGAGTTGAACTAGATTTGGGAATTAATTAATTTGATTAATTAATTAGAAGGATCACTTTGCAAAACCTTGCAAACTTAGTAGGGACTAATTTGCAAGGAAGGGACTAAATTGAATTCTAGTAGGACTAGAATAAGTCCTTTAGGTAGTTGGAAAGGAGTTTTTGGACTATATAAAGGACCTTCCTTCCTTCCTTCCCACAACTTATGCTCATTATTGAACATAACAAGAGTGGGAGAGAACAAAAGGAGAGAGAGCAACAAGCTAGAGGAGCCGAACGCCCCCCTAGCCCGCCGCCCGTCCCCGTCGGCCACAAGGAGGCCGAGAGCCTTCCTTTGGGTCTTGTTTTGCGTGATTCTTCTTCCTCTTCCTCTTCCGGGCTAGCACCAAGGAGTTGGGAGATTCTAGGATCAACTTAGGCGTGGATCAACCATAGAGAACGTGACACAATTCGCGTTTGAAGTCATCAAAGGAGAACCCTAAGGTGTGTTATTGATTTCTTACCCTCACCATCGTTATGCCTCTTGACTTGTGATCCTTAGAGGGTTTTGCATGGTTTTATGATTGTTTGTGTTTCTGTTGCGCATCCATGAATCAAAACCCTACATGGCACACCGGGGTAGACTCTCCCATCTCCTGCTCAAGTATGTCACTAGAAAATATCATCAGTCCCTCTCTCTCATCTCTCCAAATAAAATAAATAGAAACACAACACAGCTGAATTAAAAACACACTCCTTAATCTAAGCAAATAAGTAGGTTGGATTGCCTCCCAACAAGCGCCTTGTAATTTAAGGTCGACGACCCAACCCAGTTACCTCAGACAGGAGACTTTTCTCTCCAATTTTTCTTCTTCCACCATCGCTTTTCCCTTTTTCTCTTCTCAAGTAAGCATGCATGAGATGCATATGGTGCAAAGAAATATAAGTTGTTAGCCGCCACATGCCTCACTCTACCTTTCTTCTTCTTCTTCCAATTCTTCATAATTACAGTCGTCGAGGATTGTCCATTTGAATATAGCATCTCAGGTGGAACAGTTTCAACAATAAGTTCTGACTTTCCTACTTCCTTCCCTAGCTCTTGTCTCGGAATCACGGGTGGCAAGTCATGTATTGCCTAAAATTGGGGTCTTTTCTCTTCCTTGTGCGATTCGCCCAATTTTATGATATCCAAGAGATATGGACTAGGCGGAGGAACTTCTTGATACATGTCCTTGCAAACATCTCCATGCAGTAATTCCTTAGCTTCATGAATTTCTTCCTCAAATAAAATATCTTCAGTGGGCCATAAGCTTGCGATGTCCACACTCTCCCATTCATGCCATGGATCCGGAATTATGCAAGACACAAGTTGTATAGGCTTCACGATATCATCACAATCTGAGTCCGAATCTGAGTCTGAGGCGACCAGAGGATCTATTACTTCATGATGGACAGTATTATAAACATAGACCTCTGGGAGTTCTTCGTCTTCCTCTTCGCACTCCTCAACTAAGTCAGGAATGATGTTGATTGGCCCATTGTCATTGTCTGCATATGCACGAGAAAGTTCTGAAAGTTGTTGTCCATGACGCATGACAGTTTCCTCCATCTTATCCAGCCCTTCCTCCATTCTGTCCCTTTTTACTAGCATGATCTTCAATTTTTCTTTCATATGCCCATATTCTTAATTGCAAGGAGGAGTGTAAAAATCTCCATAGGAGTAGTACGGTGAATAGCCTGAATATGGCCCATAATAATTCTGCCCCCACATGATCACCAAGTTATCTGTAAAATAATTTTCTAGGGAGCCGGTGAGATTAACAAATAAATAAATAAAGACAGAAAGATAAAATCCCTATAGTTAATAATCCTAATCAATTCAACCGAGTTCCCCGGCAACGGCGCCAAAACTTGAAACGATCCAACCGCAAGTGTACGGCTGCCGCGTGTAGTAATATCCGGTAATCCGGGTTTGTCGAACCCAAGGGACTTGTCGTGAATTAACTAAGATGATTAACTTCTTGTAGGCAAGCAATTGAATTGTTTTATTAAACTAATAATTTAAATAACAAATTGTTAAGATTGAGACTGACACGAGGGATAAGTATCAGGATATCTGTACGGGTCACTAGGTATTCTCACTTTGACGGATTTATGCTTTGTTAACACGATGATTCTTTAACCTAACTAAACGAGCATGAATATGTTGAAGATGTCTCAACAAACACCAATACTTAGACTAACAAAGCCGATTTCTCTAGCCTAATCAAGTTCATGTATGCATTAAGATCAATAATCTACTCTTTGTTCTTAGCTAACTAGCAAGATTTCCCAACCCTAGATACGGCTAGTGTGTATTTCAAGATTCCAGGAAAGACACATTGATGTCTCTAATGTTCTAAGCCTAACTCAATCCTATCAATACGTCTACCGATAGCGAAGGTGAATTTAAGCGCATAAATACACATAGCTAGCTAAAAAGTCATCAATTAAGCTCAAAGCATGAAATCAAATCCCTAAATTACAAACAAAGTGATCAAAACCTAGCTCCCTACGAGATACCATGAGAAAAGTGTTTAGCTACGCATATTCATGATCACAAATACAATAGTTTGTGTGATCATGTACAAAAATAATGAAAAGATAAGAGTAGAGGGATCAAACGGATGAATT
Organism: Linanthus parryae; assembly: GCA_023055425.1. NCBI lineage: Eukaryota > Viridiplantae > Streptophyta > Magnoliopsida > Ericales > Polemoniaceae > Linanthus > Linanthus parryae. The sequence continues at coordinate 22,670,594 of JALGPY010000011.1, read as the reverse complement.
CTCGCTTCCACGACGAACTCTAGCTCCAAGTTTCTCCTCAAATCTTCTTCTCTGCGTCTCCCTCTGTTCTAACCTGCCTTCTAGGTATAATAACTCGTTTTTCAAGGCCTGGGCACGATTTTTAATGTATTTTGGCTGAATTTGCAATTCGGCCCCTCCAGTTTGCAATTCTCGGACAGAATTCATAAGCTGACTTTGCGCGGGCCTTTTCTACCTCATCCGGAATCCGGTTTGGGCCCATATTATATCGTTGGAAATACCTAAATGTCTAATTTCCAATGGCGTAGGCCTTGATCCAAAATTATATACTTAACTCTAGATACATCCAGAAGGGTGCACACTGGTCCAGTGAAACTTTACCAGCTTTTCTTCGTTTTTGTGTCAACTTCGCCGGACCATATCTTTCTCGTCCGAACTTTGATTGAGCTCCGTGACCTACCTTTGGAAATATCTTTGAGTCTACTTTCATTTGGCACCTGTCTCACTATAGCATGTTTTGTACAACTCAAGATATTATCAAAATAGTGAAGGATGGTCACTTTGCTCCTCTAACTTTGCTTCTATTGCGTAGTCTTTGACTTCCTAAGCTCGTTTCTTCTCTCAAATTGCTCTACTCATGCAATTTTCCTATAAATCACAACACGAACACTACCGCGAAGATCAAATGTGACAAAATCATACGAATCATAAGTAAAACTATTCAAGAAACGCCCGGATTGTACGTTTAAGCTCTAAAACATCATAAAACTCATTTTCTTCTCAAATAAGCCTGAAATTCGTCACTTTACACCGAAACGCACACAAATAACAATATAAAGTGTGTATAGGATGACTCTTATTAAGTAGCTATCAGCTTCCTTACATTGAGCCATGCTATATTTGTTTAGTAAGTCTCTTGTGTACTTGCTTTGATGCAGAAAGATGCCCTTCTTCAATTGATGTATTTGAAGTCCTAGGAAGAAGTTCAACTCTCCCATCATGCTCATTTCAAATTCTCTGCTCATAAGACTTGAGAATTCTCTGCACAATTGATCATTAGTAGCTCCAAACAAGATATCATCTACATGTATCTGAACTACAAGTAAATCTTTCTCACGAGTCTTTATGAAAAGAGTCTTGTCTACTAAACCTCTTTTGAAATCATTTTCATGCAAAAACATTGACAGTCTTTCATACCAAGCTCTTGGAGCTTGTTTAAAACCATAAAGAGCTTTTTCAAGTTTGTAAACATGATCTGAAAACTTGTCATTTTCAAAACCAGGTGATTGTGCAACATAAACTTCTTCTTGTAAATAGCCATTCAAGAAAGCACACTTCACATCCATTTGAAATAGTTTCATGTTCTTGTGAGATGCAAATGCAAGCAAAATTCTGATTGCTTCTAACCAGGAAACTGGAGCAAAAGTTTTCTCATAATCAATACCTACTTCTTGATTGTAACCTTGAGTAACTAACCTTGCTTTGTTTCTGATCACATTGCGACTTTCACCCAACTTATTTCTGAATACCCATCTAATACCAATGACAGACTGGTTTGTAGGTGGAGGAACCAGGTTCCAAACCTTATTCCTTTCAAACTCATTGAGTTAAATTTCCATAGCAATGATCTATTCTGCTTCTTGTAAAGCTTCCTTCACAGTTTTAGGTTCTACAAGAGAGATAAAAGCATTAAAAGCACATAAGTTCTTCATATGTGATCTAGTTTGTGTACCAGTGGTTGGATCTGAGATGATATCATCAACTGGATGAGATGAGAGATATTTGAATCTCTTTCTTGGAGACCATGGTTCATGCTCTCCATAGATCTTCTCTGGTCTTGAAGTAGTGGTTTTGTCACTTGTATACTTCTGATCATCTTTTTTAAGGCTTTGAGGCTTATTTTCAAGGCCTTGAGCACCATTTTCAAGGTCTTGAAATGTCTTCGATTTTATTCTGAGCCTTTCCTGAATCCTAGTGGATTCTCAGTCTCTTCCTCTGATTCATGCTTGTTAGAATTCAAGTCTGCAAAACTTTCACTCAAAGAACCATCATAGCTTTCATCAAAAATAACATGAATGCTCTCTTCAACCAATTTGGTTCTTTTATTGTAAACTCTATAAGCTTTGCTATTCAGAGAGTAACCAAGAAATATACCTTCATCACTTCTTGCATCAAACTTACCAAAATTGTGTTTTCAATTGTTGTGGATAAAACAAGTACATCCAAAGGGTCTGAAGGATGAAATGTTTGGCTTCCTATCTTTGAATAGTTCATTGGGGGTCTTCTTCAGAATAGGTCTGATCAAGCACCTGTTCAAAAAATAATTTGCTATATTTACAGCTTCTTCCCAATAATGTTTTGGCAGCTTGTTCTCAAGAAGCATTGTTCTTGACATATCTTCAAGAGTCCTGTTCTTTATTTCAACAACACCATTCTGTTGAGGAGTTCTTGGAGCAGAAAATTTGTGAGTAATATCATGCTTATCACAGAATAAATCAAATTCTAACGGTTCAAATTATGTACCATGATCACTTCTGATTTAAGCTACACGTAGGTTTTTCATGTTTTGAAGTTCTCTGCAAAGCTTTGAAAATTTAGAGAGTGCTTCAGAATTTTCTTCGAGAAACATAACCCAAGTATATCTAGAAAAATCATTAACAACTAGCATATACTTTTTACCCTTTGGAGTAGGAGTTCTCATAGGACCACAGAGATCCATATGAAGCAGTTCAATAGGTCTAGTTTTACTTACAAACTTCTTTGGCTTGAAGGAACTTATGGTCTGCTTGCCTTGAGAACAGGCTTTGCACATTTCATCTTCTTTGAACTTGATGGATGGCAATCCTCTTACCAATTCTTTGGAAATCAACTTGTTCAAAGTATGCAAACTGATTTGACCAAGCTTCATGTGCCAAAGCTTTGAATCCTCTTTCAAGGACTTGAGACACTTCAAACTTTCACCTGCAACTTTGTTAGTCTGAAAAGTATAAACATTGTTTGATCTAGAGGCTATGAGAATGCAATCTCCTGATTTCTTATTTTGCACCACACACTTCTCTTTATCAAAGATAACTTTGTTGCCATTATCACAAAGCTGAGATACACTAAGTAAGTTTAATTTCAAACCTTCAACTAGATACACATCAGAAATAGAGTTTTCAGAATTTGTACCAACTTTTCAAATACCAAGAATATTGCATTTGCCTTTGTCACCAAGTGTTATTGAACCTTCTGATTGCTCCTTTAATTCTGAGAATAGAGATCTCTTTCCACTCATATGTCTTGAGCAACCACTGTACATAAACCACTTATGTTCTTTGATATTGGTGACAACCTGCAAACACCAATCACTGACTTACCCAGCTGTTAGAACAAGTGTGGAATTTAGATTCATATTCAGGATCAACCATGTTAGGCGGCCTAACCCCTTTAGGAATCCAAATCTGCTTAACTTGTCCTTTGAGTTGAAAAGGAAAAGTGTTCCTCATTATGTGAGGGTCTCTTCTTCTAAAAGGACAAGTCATCTTAACATGACCAGTTTTGCAGCAGTAATGACATGTAGGAGAAGTTTTGTTTCCAGCTTTCAAAAATATGGTATTGTTCCTCCTTGGAAGGTTTGGATTGAATCCAATACCACCTTTTTGAACAGACTGTGAACTTCCTCCAAGAATCAAGTTCAACTTGTGTTCTGATCCAGCAAGCTTGAATTTGACCAATTCAGATTCTTGAAGTTTCTCAGTAAGAGTAGTCTTTTGTTTATCTAATTCATCAACATGATGTCTTAGATTAACAAGACTGTCACTCATTGAGGAGTTTTTAGTGACTACTTCCTTGACTTGTGTTTTCAAGGCTTTGAAACTGGTTTTCAAGGCCTTGAAATCACTATCAGTTTTCTTCTGATAGATTTCAAGATTCTGATTTAGGCAAACAAGTTGTAAGTTTTCTTTTGCTTTCTCATGAACTTTTTCTTTCAAAAGTCTGATCTCTTTCAGATAATCTTCATCATTCAAAAGCATTGTTCTGAGATATTCTAAAAGAGCTTCTTTTGGTTTTGAAATCAGACAATTTACCATTACCTCAATGTTCTTCTCAGAACTTTCAGCATGCTTGGCCATGAATCATAGGTTGGCATGTTCTTCCTCAAATTCAGATTCCCTAGAGCTTTCTGAATCACTCCATGAAGCTATCATGGCTTTCTTTCTTCTGTCATGATCTTTCTTTTGAATGCTCTTGCTTTTATTGTATGGACAATCTCTTATCAAGTGTCCTGCATCACCACATTCAAAGCAGTTCATAACTTTTGATTTATTTTGTGAAGAGGACTTACCGTTGTAGTCCTTGCTGTTGGATGATTTATGCCTTTCTCTGTTGAAGTCTTTGTTTCCAAAGTTTTTCTTCATTCTGAGAATCCTTGTCAAGGCTTTGGAGATTAAAGCAATTGGATCTTCATCATCACCGTCCTCAGTTTCAAGGCTTTGTGTTCTCTCATTCTCTTTGGCTTTGAGAGCTAAGTTCTTAACACTATCTGGGAGTTCTCCATCAACTTCATTCATAGATATCTCATGTGTCAGGAGCTTCCCTTGTAGGTCATCAAGTTGTAGAGTTGAGAGATAATGAGCTTCTTCAATAGCTGTGGTCTTTGGTTCCCATTTTGCCTTTGGAAGACTTCTGAGAATCTTCCTCACCTTTTCTTCATTGGAAAAATGTTTTCCCAGTGAATCATAGTTGTTAACAATGTTAGTGAACCTCTTGAACATGTCTCTGATGGACTCATCTGTATTCATCTTAAATAGCTCATATTGCCTAAGACAGATGTTGATCTTGGTTTGCTTGACTTGACTGGTTCCATCAAAGGTAACCACAAGCTTATCCCAGATTTCTTTAGCAGTTGTGCATCCATGGATCCTGTTGAATTCATCTGTACTCAAAGCACAATACAAAATGCTAATAGCTTTGTAGTTCTTATAAACTTGCTCTAATTCAGAAGAGGAGAGTGAGTCTTCTGTTTTGGGAGTTTTAATCCCATCTTTCTCTGTGTAGAAAGTATGAGGTCCATTTTGGATAATGGTCCAAAGCTCTAGATCTTGATCAATGATGAACATTTTCATAAGGGCTTTCCAGTGAGCAAATTTTTCTCCACAAAATAGAGGAGGTCTGTTAGCAGTACTTCCCTGTGAGAAACCACCATCACCTGCAATACTCATGATCATGACACGATTTCTTACGTGTATACGCAAGTGCACGGTCGAACTAATAAAGATGAGTATTAAGCTCAGGTTGTCGAACCCACATGGACAGTCTTGAGATTATTTAGTTAAATAATTAATTTAAAGTTAAAGTAACCGGAGGAAGAAATTGGTTGATTTAAGAGTTCGTCACCCTCAAACAAGTGACTGAAATTTAAATAACAAGCTAGACTAATATTTTTATTATTTTATGATTAATGTAAATATGGAGAACACTAGATAATTTCAGGGTCCCTAGGGCATTTAGACGTTTCCGGACTATGATTTAAAACACCCTACCTACGTCTAGTCGTACCGGGTCACAGTCATTACGATCTTCTGTCGATCTCACGTAAATCTACGTTTCGGTATATTTTGGGTCCTCTCGGTCCACCTCCGTCTACCGTTACGTTCTAGTCAGCTAGCCAGGTTCGCTCACCGAGTCCTGTCGGTCCACCGATTACGCTAATCCTAACAACGTCTAACTGAAACAACCCACACACGGTCATTCAAGTCTCTATCTCCTGTCGGTCTCAAGAAACTACAAGAATGTCAACAACGTTCTTCACGAATCCGGGTTATGTTCACTATCGTGCAACTAACCTAGATAACTAGCATGTATTGGGTGATCAAACCAAACAAAACTAACAATTAAGAACAAGAACTTGTTGAATTAACTAGAACAATAGGAAGAATTAAGTTCACAACATCAATCAAACTTCAAATCCGGAAAATCTAAAATAAACCCTACTTCTCCATAAACTATCTAGCTATGAAACCTTAGCTAGACATAATCTCGTTTAGCTTTACAAAATTCTCCATAAAACTTATAAAGAGAGAGAGGGGGAAGAGATCACACTAGCAATGGGGGCTTCGTCTTCTTCGTCTCCTCGTCCGTCTCTTCCCTTCCGTGCGTCTATCTTCTCCCGTTGATAGATGATTCCTCAATTCCCTCTTGTTGTTTTATTCTTCCCCAATTAGGTTAAGGAAATAAACAACCCAAAACTACGTAGTTTTGAGCAAGTACAAGAAGCAATAATGCTTCTTTTTCTTTCTCCCGTCTGTGTAGTTTTTGCTCCAGGAGATCGTAGGATCTCCTTTTCCTGCTCGTGCGATCTGGGTTGATCCTAGGATCACAGAGGTGATCCATCACTTCAGTGAGTTGTCTCTTTTTCCTTTGCAAACTTCGCCCAACCTGATCGTGCGATCACATATTTTGATCCCGCGATCTACTTCTGATCCTAGGAACAACTTTTGATCCTACACTTCAGTGGGTTGTCTCTTTTTTTCCTTACACTCATTTTTTCTAAGTCTTCTCTTCTATTCTTCATTGGGGGTGTTAAGTGTCATTATCCAAACTTATGAAAATGGCACTTTAACCCCCTTTTTCCATATTTGTCCATTTTCCTTCCAATTTCTTTCTTTCCCAAGCTTCCACTATGTTCCAAAGTTCGTTTTCCTCCTCCTCTTGATCCATGAGCACTGTTTTCTGTCCAACACAACACGGAGACACCCCGTGCGATCAAAAGTGATAAAATAAATGTAAATAATGTAAAAACGCCCAAATTAACAATTTATCACTCCAAGCTAAACTTATCCAATTTTTCAAGTTCATAGTGTATTTCTAATATATTCAACCCGGAAATTACACAAAACGGTACACAAACGTAGAAGAAATATAACTCTAATATAGAGTTATCAAATCCCCCCACACTACCTTTTTGCGCGTCCCGAGCAAACATCAAAAACATCTCTCACACTATGATTTTCAATCCACCGAATTGCATTTAACTTCACCAGCCATGTGACACAAACAACACACACACCCATGCAATCTACATGACTACACAATGCAACTCGATTTTCAAACAATGCAAAAATTGAAACAACACAATTTTTTTTTTTCTTTTTCCTTTTAGAGATTGGGATTGCCCACTATCACTAACCAAAATCATCAAGCTCTCACAAGTCTTTTTCGAAATTTCACAACCAATAGCAAGAAATTGAGATAAGATGATCATACGCACAAGTTCACTAAGGGGTCCCCAAACATCCACCATAAACAATCCAAGACTTGGGCACGTCCTTTACCTCAGAGGGCCTAGGCATTTCAAATTCTAAGATAGTTTCTCGTCGCCAAGTCTTTTGAGGTTTTCAAACCCTCTTAGCCGCTATTGCATTGAATGCAAATTGTCCCATTGATGGGAGACACAACTCCGTGTAATACGACTTGACTTTAATTTTCCTTAGACGCTCTAATTGGATTGAATCCAAATTCCCCGCACGAACGGAGGCACATTAGGTTGTTCACCGTATCTAATCCAAGAGAATATTTTGATTTTTTTTTCATTCTCTTCTAATTTTTTTTTTCAACCGTTCATTTATAGCTACTAAGTGTGGGATTTTTCGGTTAACTCTTGAAACCGCCTTAAGGGATGGTGGTGTACACTCCCTAACTTCACTTAGGCTAGAGCAGCATACCACATGGAACCGACTCAACACGAAGGTCCACCCCATATTTACAAGAGGCCACAAGTTTCCACTCGAAAACAGACTATTCAACTCCTTAGGACTAAATCCTCCTAGCACAATAAAGGAACTAAATGTGTGCCCTCGTCTACTTTCCACTTTTCCCTGAATACCCGGGACATCCTTTCGTGAAACAGGTGCGCAAAATACTAAAAAATTAAATTTTTCCCTACTATGGCGTTTCCTATTCTCAAAGACTCTTTCATTGAACTCCTTTCGGTTTCTAGCTTCATCAATTGCCCATATTCTCAAAATTTTAAATTTTTCTGACTTTTCACTTTTCAATTTTTTTTTTCTTTTTCGATTTTTCCTAACTCTATATGCATTGGCCAACTCTACTACTCACATAACATGGGTAGGGAGACTCAAAAATATAAAAGTGCAAACAATGCAGAAATTAAAGATCTAACACAATACGAAAATATAAGAAACACACTATTAACCACACTACTCATAATACTAGCACAATCTACACGTAACAAGGCTATGCAAAACAGACATGGCTAGAAAAAATATACACAAACCCCCCCACACTTAAGCGTTTCGTTGTCTTCAACGAATTTAGAGATATAATAAGAGGACTCATCGCTTAAATGTGTAGGCGGTGGATCTCCACAATTACCGCTCAAATTACATAAACAGAGAGAGAGGAAGAGATACATGAGGTGCCCCGAACTACATGGGCACCGTGTTTGCAAAACTGCAACAAGAAGGGGTCTTGTGGACCGTTGACAGTTTTCCGCTGATGAAAATCATCTGAGCAATCCCCAAGCTACGTCATGCTACAATGTATCTCCCCTAAGTTCGTGTGTGCCTCGCACACCGCGGTAGATTGCTCCATCCTGCAAAAATACACGAAAAATCCCCAACTCCCTCAAGAGTCCCCATGTGGGTCAAATGTGCCATGGCACACTGGGTAGATTCTTCGCTAACATTACCTGCAAAACTAGACAACTCATCAGTCCCTCTCTCTCACCTCTCAAAATAAGATATGGAGAACTAAAATAAAAAGAAAACAGATAAGATCCTACTCTACATTGGGTTGTCTCCCAAGAAGCGCTTGTGATTTAAGGTTGACGGCGAGACCATGTTACATCTGCCACCTCACGAGGGTGGTCTGGCACATTGTTCCGCTTCAATCTTAGCTTTCCTGTGTTGGATTTGAAGTACTGCTTCATATGCATGCACCGCTGATGGCTTGTTCCTATCCCAATAACCAGGTGGACCCCCTTGCGATAACTCAGGGAGCTGTCGCTTCACTTGTATAGCAAATGGCACCCCTGGATGATACTCCCATGAACACTGGGGTGACGGTTTAAAGACCCGAAAAGTCTCCATGTCATAATGTACCCTCATAATCAGTTCTCCATTCTCTACATCAATGAGAGTCCGACCAGTAGCTAAGAATGGCCTACCCAGAATTAGCAGAACATCACCTACTGGCATATCCAATATAACAAAATCAGCTGGAATGATCAGACTTCCGACCCTCACTAGCACATCTTTAACCATCCCACATGCTTTCTTGGATGACTTGTCTGCAAATTGAAGTGTGATCCTGGTTTTCTGAAGTTCCCCCACACTTAGCTTTTTGAATACCGATAGTGGCATCAAATTCACACTCGCTTCCAAATCACATAGAGCCCTTCCAGTGTAGGCGTCACCCAGTGTAGCTTCAATGACAAAACTACCTGGATCCTTCTTCTTCTTAGGCAGTCCATTCAAAACACAAGAACTGACATGTTCATTTAGGTTCACTCTCTGGAACTCATCCACTGATTTCTTTCCAAGGACCGCATCCTTAATAAATCGAGCATACTTAGGCATCTTTTGAAGTGCCTCAATCAATGGGATATTGATATGCAGTTTAGAGAAGACATTAAAAAAGCGTCTGTATTCTTCTGAATCATCCTTCTTCTTCCTAGTGCGTAATGGGTATGGAAGTTCTGAAGAAGAAGGAGAAGATGAAAGTGGTACCTGAGTATGCTCCTCCTCGTCTGGTGGAGCCATGCCCTTTGATTGCGGGACCATGACAGGTGTCTTCTCAGAATCAAAGACTTCATGTTCCTTTGCCTTTGAGGCTTCTGCTCTGGCATGAATCGGATATGGAGGATCTGTAAGTGCAGTACCGCTACGAGTAGTGATGGCTAGAGCATGCCCCTCAGACGTGTCCACAATGTTGCCCAATGCTCTTTGTTCAAGTTGTTCCTTAAGATCTTTTAATTCTGCTTGAGCTACTTGAAGTGCAATTGCTACAGAGCTGACTTGTGTGGACATGTTCGTCATGTGCTAAGCCATTGTCTTTATTATCCCTGTCATCTCGGTCAACTCTGAAGGTGGTACTGGCTCCTGCTGATTCATCTCAGGACCATTTATCTCGTGCACTACCTCTACTGCATTCACCTGCACAGTGTCACAAGCCATCTTTTCATCTCTTACACGTTCTCGTTGCCTGTACTGGTAATCCATGCTCTCTTCTTGCTTAACCAAGCATCTCATCAATGTATATGCCCCTTCCTGATCGCAGTTAAATAAGAAGTTGCCCCCAGCTTCTGTATCCATCTTGTTTCTATTGAGATGTCCAAGGGAATCATAGTAGACCTTAATTAACTATCGCTTATCAATACCATGGTTGGGACATCTACGTAGCAAATTATTGAAGCGCTCCCATGCTTTGATAAGTGATTCATCCTGCTTTTGCCTGAACATCCTGATCCCATTCTGAAGCTGAATCACACGTGAGATAGGATAGAACTTACTCATGAACTGTGCGACACACTCTTCCCACGTTTTGATTGAACAGGATGGCATAAAGTCCAGCCAATCCATAGCAGCTCCCTTGAGAGAATGAGGAAAGAGCATCAGTTTGAGCGATTCAGATGTGACCCCACTATATCGGATTAGCCAACAATGGCTCTGAAATCTCCCAATGAAATCATGTGGGTCTTCCTCATATGTACCAGCAAATGTGCACTGTTCCTGAGTGAATTGAATTGTGCTCAGCTTTAGACAGATGCTTTCTGCCTGAATTGGTGGAACCAAAATTGCTGGCTCCCTTCCTCTAAGATTCGCCTCAAATGCCTGGATTATTGCTTTCCCAGAACGGTTATATGGCATTAAGGTTGGGTGCAGTCCCGATGTTGCCGCCAGTGGTTTCTCTATGGCTGAAGCTACCATAGCTTGCAGCTGCTCCGTTGTGAGGCTAATCAGCCCTTGGCCTTCCGCCATAGCTACCTGACAAAACAACACTAGCACACCCGTGAGGTAAACAGATAGTAACAAAAAGAAAAATAAAACAAAAACTCTAAACTATTTCTAACTAACCAATCTACCGCTGTCACCGGCAATGGCGCCAAAAACTTGACACGATTTCTTACGTGTATAGGCAAGTGCACGGTCGAAGTAATAAAGATGAGTATTAAGCTCAGGTTGTCGAACCTACAGGGACAGTCTTGAGATTGTTTAGTTAAATAATTAATTTAAAGTTAAATTAACCGGAGGAAGAAATTGGTTGATTTAAGGGTTCGTCACCCTCAAACAAGTGACTAAAATTTAAATAACAAGCTAGACTAATATTTTTATTATTTTATGATTAATGTGAATATGGAGAACACTAGATAGTTTTAGGGTCCCTAGGGCATTTAGACGTTTCCGGACTATGATTTAAAACACCCTACCTACGTCTAGTCGTACCGGGTCACAGTCATTACGATCTTCTTTCGATCTCACGTAAATCTACGTTTCGGTATATTTTGGGTCCTCTCGGTCCACCTCCGTCTACCGTTACGTTCTAGTCAGCTAGTCAGGTTCGCTCACCGGGTCCTGTCGGTCCACCGATTACGCTAATCCTATCAACGTCTAACTGAAACAACCCACACACGGTCATTCAAGTCTCTATCTCCTGTCGGTCTCAAGAAACAACAAGAATGTCAACAACGTTCTTCACGAATCCGGGTTATGTTCACTATCGTGCAACTAACCTAGATAACTAGCATGTATTGGGTGATCAAACCAAACAAAACTAACAATTAAGAACAAGAACTTGTTGAATTAACTAGAAAAATAGGAAGAATTAAGTTCAAAACATGAATCAAACTTCAAATCCGGAAAATCTAAAATAAACCCTAGTTCTCCATAAACTATCTAGCTATGAAAGCTTAGCTAGACATAATCTCGTTTAGATTTACAAAATTCTCCATAAAACTTATAAAGATAGAGAGGGGGAAGAGATCAAACTAGCAATGGGGGCTTCGTCTTCTTCGTCTCCTCGTCCGTATCTTCCCTTCCGTGCGTCTATCTTCTCCCGTTGATAGATGATTCCTCAATTCCCTCTTGTTGTTTTATTCTTCCCCAATTAGGTTAAGAAAATAAACAACCCAAAACTACGTAGTTTTGAGCAAGTACAGGAAGCAATCGTGCTTCTTTTTCTTTCTCCCGTCAGTGTAGTTTTTGCTCCAGGAGATCGTAGGATCTCCTTTTCCTGATCGTGCGATCTGGGTTGATCCTAGGATCACAGAGGTGATCCTGCACTTCAGTGAGTTGTCTCTTTTTCCTCTGCAAACTTCGCCCAACCTGATCGTGCGATCACATATTTTGATCCCGCGATCTACTTCTGATCCTAGGATCAACTTTTGATGCTACACATCAGTGGGTTGTCTCGTTTTTTTCCTTACGCTCATTTTTTCTAAGTCTTCTCTTCTATTGTTCATTGGGGATGTTAATTGTCATTAACCAAACTTATGAAAATGACACTTTAACCCCCTTTTTCCATCTTTGTCCGTTTTTCTTCCAATTTGTTTCTTTCCCAAGCTTCCGCATATGTTCCAAAGTTCGTTTTCCTCATCCTCCTGATCCATGAGCACTGTTTTCTGTCCAACACAACACGAAAACACCCCGTGCGATCAAAAGTGACAAAATAAATGTAAATAATGTAAAAACGCCCAAATTAACAATTTATCACTCCAAGCTAAACTTATCCAATTTTTCAAGTTCATAGTGTATTTCTAATATATTCAACCCGGAAATTACACAAAACGGTACACAAACGTAGAAGAAATATAACTCTAATATAGAGTTATCAGATCACCATATGGTTAAATCTATACAGTGATACAAGATCTCATACCAATTGAAAGTGTGAGTATGCAGATGTTAATGCAGCTAAGATACTCTAGAAGGGGGGGGGGTTGAATAGAGTATGTCAACTTTTTGCAAAACTTACTAGGAAGATGAAAACTTGTGCAAACAATGAAGTTCAAGGCCTTGAAAGCTAGTTCAAGACCCTGGAGAAGATGCAGACAGTATAAAGCAAGTATGCCTTTTTCAAGGCCTCGAAAACAAGTTCAAACCCTTGAAAAACAGATAGTTTTTTGTGCTGCAAAAACTATGAAAAAGAATGAACTGTAATTGCAAGTGACAAGTGATTTATAGAGTTCAGTCCACTTGGAGCTACATCTCTACCTCAGGGATTAGATCCCTGCAGAATTTTCAACTCAATTCTTATTAATCAAAAGCTAAGCCCTAGAACTCAAGCCCAGAGAGTTCCCTTACTCTGTTACAGCTTGTGGTTTTCCCTAACCTGTCTAGTACCTGCTCTAGCTAACTGATTAACTAAGAATTATCTATTGTTCACCTTGAACAATCCTTGAGAATAGATGTAGAGATAATACAGAAATGATCTACCAATACAACTCTAAACAGAAGTACACTTAGAATAGAAAGCTGCAGTGAAGAATGCAGTGAACTTATGTGGAATGGATTGAGAGTTTGATGTTCTTCTTTGGTGCTTTGTCAATCGTCTCTTGCTTTTTCCCGCTGATTCTCGTATTTTTTTCTTCAAAGTGAGCTCCATTTATACCGTTTGAAGCTCTGCAAATCTTCCCAGATTTTCAGTAACAACTTCCTATTTTGTAGGCAGCAGCTTTGACTCTCTTTAACAACTTTCTCCAACGGATAGCTGATCACAATCTTCAGAGATATAGTTGTGATGTTGTCTTTAAACAATCTGAGAAGCTGTCATAAGTCTCTGATTGATCACAGGATCAAAGTGTCCAACTATTTACAAATCTGCAAAAATTCGGTTTAGGAAACAATCCTGCAAATCCTGGAAATAAAATTTCCTGCAATATCAAAGTCAAACAGATGATATTCTATGATCAAAACATGTTAGAATAATTTTTCTTTCATCATCTAATAACAGTGAATCAAACATATGAAAGATAGAAAGGGAATCAACTCAGAGAGTTTGCAGAAAACTCCCCCTGAGAATGTTCACACAGGTTAAGCAGTTTCAAGGCTTTGAATCCAGTTTCAAGGCCTTGAAAATAGAAGCCTCTGAGACTGATTCAAAGCTTTGAAAGCTGATTCAAGGCCTTGAAATAGCTGAACTATTCCAAGATTTTTACTACATGATCTTACAATATTCAAATAGTATCAAAGATTTACCTTCCAATCTCAACTTATCATAGACGGCCACCTCAAAAATCTTATCTTAAACGATCATGTATTAAATCTTAATCTTTCCAACAACTAAAATCTGCATGCTTAGATTTAGAAAGTGAAAGTGATAATGGTATCAAATATTGAAGTTTTTGAAAACGTTCGTTCTGTTATTATATATATAGATTAATAGTAAAAATAAAGTATAAACATTGGCAGAGACACGTATACTAATAAACCGACGTTCTCACAAAAATGTTTATATCTTTTGTGAAGGATACATTTAACTGAAATCGACAAACTTAACAAAATTAAAATGCAGTGAAGTATAAAATGAGAATAACATTTAGCAATAATAGATAGGCAAAAACATGCTCTTTTTTAAAATACTAATAAAAAACATACCTTGCACTCCCTCTCAGGACTTGCGACTTGCACGAAAGCGAGAGAAACAAATGTGTACAAAATAAATCCATTAAATTTGATGGCTAGAAGAGAGAAAAAGACATTGGAGAAAACTAAGAAATAGCTTAATTAAATCATAAACATACATAAAATCATAAGCAACACCCACCAAACTGATCCTTAGGTTTAGTCGAGGCGTTGAGAAGTCTACTGCTCCAAAATCAACCTCCAATGAGTTCATCTAAAATATTTGATCACAGTGATTTCGCAGTTCTACTAACAACTAAAAGAACGTATTTTTTGAATTGATGGATTCATTTTTAGAAAGTGAGAAAAGGATAGGGGTGTCAGATATGTAATTGTTTGTAAGCGTTCATTCTGCTATTACATATATATATATATATATAAATTGTGAAAACGCTATCGCCAACCTTTGTCTCACGAATATATTTATAATATCGAGTTATGTCAATCATTCAACAACATAATCATCAAGCAAGGTGAATGCACTATCACCAAGTACCAAACTCGTTAAGGAACCTATCATCATTTTCTTTTTTTTCTTCTTAAATTTATGTGTCACACCGGGATATCCTGCTCACATTATGGTTTCACAAGGGAGCGAGTCAACCCACAACCGCATTATGATTTTCACTAGGGAGCAGCCTAGCCCACACGTCTCCACGAACGCTAAGAACACTTGGCCAAAGTGTTGTTTAGGGTCTTTCACCCAAGTGATGTGCAATCCCTCCTTGCTAGTACCCAAACTTAATCCATTATACGTGCTCTTTCACACAGATTCATCTTAATATGATCTACTTTGAACCCATGTCATATTATCAACCCAATTTCTACAATCATGTTTGTCAGGCTATCACAATTTCATCATACACTAACTCATATATTATCATCCACATATGTCATCAAGCCACTTGTATTATTGACATAATACACATATATTCATCCCATTATCGCGTGTTATTTCTGTATCAAGTATTCATTTGAGCACGCATCAATATACTATTCCCACATTACCTTATCAAATATCACATGTACACGTATCGTAAACTCACATAGATATGTACTCACTTTAATATATTCATATTGATACATATTACCATCTTATATCCAACAATCATCATCATTCTTAAAAATGCAATTTTCGGTTCACTTTATGAAATACAATTATTCATATTAACATGTTCTTTAAACCCCAACCGGCTATAAATTACACATATTAAGTGTTCATATATTTTTTAACAACATTATTTGCTTAATATATCTAATCGTGACAATCTATGATCATATTCATATATCATATCAAGAGGGTTGGCCATGTATTTTACTCAATTAGATCATTATCGAGGATAATTAATCACTCGAACAAATTCCATCACTGTGACCATCTTTTAGCAAGTGTGTCATTTGACAATATCATAGTCTCTACTTTATTCGAACGTCATAAGAACATCTCAAAGCCTAAAAATTCGAGCCAAAAACAATATCTTTAAGTTTCTACCTCCATTGAAAATCTCATTGATAACTCCGTTTTCGGAGTTATTTTATGCCTTTTTATTTCTACGTTTTGCGTGCTCAACATGGAGAATTTGTCACCTTTTGAGTAAATTATGCTAAAATGTGAGAATATGAGTTCATGAGCTTTACTTGTTAAATCCGGGCGTTTCTATGGATATTTTGAGCTTTTATTGTGATATGATCGCAGGTTGTGTTTTCCTGTTGTGATTCGCAGGAAAACGGGGCTTGGAGGATCATGCGGGAGATGGAAACGAGCTTCGGAAGCAAGGAACTCAAAGGAAAATTCAAAGGAAGAAGTGTAGAAAAAGGGGTCTTCGTACGAAGACAAAGCCAAAATTTTGAAGACTGAAGATCTCTTCCTAAACATGCTTGCAGTACTTACATAGGAAGACCTTCGTACAAAGAGGAATTGTCTTCGCACGAAGACTCTTCGTACGAAGAGAAAAGTCTTCGTACGAAGACATCGCAGAAAAACGCAGGATTTTTTGGGGCTTTTGCGTATTTTATCCAAACTTTGTAATATTGTTATGGAAACGTATTTAAGTGTTTTAGGTCGAAAATTTCAGTATTTCATCACCTTAGATACCTCTTTTGGAGAGAAAGAAGCTATTGTAGGATCTTGGGAGCTTTGGATCACTCGTTTGGATTCTCAACTCTTCCTCTTTCTTAGTTTTTGCTTATGAACTTCATGAAACTCGTTGTTTTGAGTATGAATCGTAGTAGCTAAACACTTTTTGCTGGGAATTCTCGTTTGGTGTAGCTAGGGTTTGATATAACATGATGTTTTGAGATTTTGATTCAAGTTTTCAACTTAATCTATCGTGTTCTTTCATTATTATGGATTGTTTCTATTATTCTTGCGCGTAGCTAACGTAGGAATAATCTTAATTGACATTCACGCGGTAACTCCGTGAAAGTTAGTCGGTAAATTGAATAATTCACCTAGTCGAATCAATATTTGGTAACTCGATATTGTTAACTAGGATCGTTAGAGTAGAAATTGTGATTCTAATGCATGCTTAAAAGTAAGATAGACTTGGTAATTCGGTGTATTTTGATTTTAAGTATAGATAATTTTCTTGGTAACTCGAAAACTTTTACATTGCTTGATGAATAGTAAAAGACACGTTGTTGTTCCACGAATCAAAGCATAAGTTTATATCAACCTAGTGAACCTAGAGAATTCCCGGTATTTGTCCTCTTATTAGAAAAGTCATAAAATCACTCTTTGTTAATCGTGCACTATTTCACTCGATTAATTGATAATATTGTCAGTTTATTTTAGTAAAATTAGAACAACACACACTTTGCGACTTGCCCACATAAGGTTTAAGATAATAACTAGTTTAACAAAATCCCTTGGGTTCGACAACCCGAATTTCCGGATTATTACTACACACGAAAATTATACACTTGTGGTTAGAACGTGTCACTCATCAACATATATGAGAATTAAGTATCCCAAAAACACAACAAAATTGTGGTTAACTCCCAAATATTCATCTCCAAGACAGTTACAAAGCTTTCAATTTATTTGAGGATCTTAGAGACCTTCAACAACCTTCAAATTTTTATAAGATAAACATGATGTTATTGTTTATCTACACTCAAAATATCATAACTTCCCATTAAGGGGAAGAATCTCAAAATTTTCCAAATCAACAAGCTACACAAGTAATAGTCTTAACTGACCAGTCAGAAAGAGTTGTTTATTTCGGCACCAACACAAATAAAAATGGGTTTAAAATTTTTAAGTATTGTACTTAACATGTATTGGTTCCACAATCCAATTTTCATAAGATTCTAAGAACATTAACCACCCTTTTTTTATTTCACAAAACAGCCCCATTGCTTTTAACACAATTTGTCCATAATTTTTTCATGTCAAAGATACTAATATTTCAGTGTCATCAAGAATAGAAATTGATCCGGACTTTTTATATGTTGTATTTAACATACCAATGTACCACATACCCAAATTTCATAGTTTTCTAAGGGCATTAGCTACTCCTTTTGTATTTTACAAATCAGACTCTTTGGTGTGTTCACAATCTGTCCGGATTTGTCAAGTCAAGAGGATTCTTATTTCATTTCCTTAAAGAAGAGATATCGATCTAAAATTTTACATGTTTCACTAAATATAAAGATGTAACACAAATCCATATTTCATAACTTTCTAAAATTATTGGCTACCCCTTTTGTATTTTACAAAACATAGCCTCTGTTATGATTACAATACGTCCAAGATTTCTTCATGTGTGTTTCTCAAACCTTTATCACCATCAACCATAGAAAATTGGTTACCAAAACTTCACCACTTCATAATAGATGATTTAGGATGAATCACATAATTTTTTCAAAGATTTAACCATGATGAATCAATTCTTCATCATATACACAAGAAAATGTAACCAATCAAGGGGATGACTAAAATATTGTAAAGTTCCTACCTCTTTTGATGAATACCTTTTCTTTTCTCCACTTTGATGGACTCTCCATGGATACTCCTTGTGTTTTCGAGATCTATCTTATGTTGGAGCATCATTATTCCTTTTCTTTCTTCATTTTCTTCTCTTCTCCTCGTCTCTTCTTCCTTCCTCCTTATCCTTTCTTTTCATCTTCTCTCCCGTGCATTTCTTTCTCTCCCTCTCTCTTTGGTTGTTGAAAATTCTCAATAGTGGCCCCTATTTCACATACCACCCCTTTAGTTCCCCAATGTGCCAAAGAAGACACTCTTCTCATTGTCCAAGTGACAACACACACACATCTTCATAGCTAGCCCCCAAGTGTCAAATGTCATTATTTTATTCCCAAACTCCCATGGAGCTCCAAGACTCAGCCACATTATTTCCCTCCAAATGCTAACAAGAGCATTATTTTATTCTACAATCTCATGGAGTTCCAAGACCCAACCGATTGTGTTGCTCCAAATGGTGTTGGGAGGTTAGTGGGAAGTTATAGCATGCAACCTTATACATCACTTCAGCATGACACAACAAAGCTTTGACACTTCCCACTAATATTACCATAAACATTTCACCAACCAAAATTATGGATTGACATAGTCCAGTGACACACTTAATTAAAAATGTATTTACCAAATTAATTATCTCGTGTCATCACACGGTTTCTTCCGTTCATGGCGAGGCAAAACCTTTGTTGCATCTATAATGGTAAAAAACATACATGATGCAGCGAGTCTAATTGTGTCCGCAACGGTTGCTAGGCTTGTTGGTGACAATGGGTAACAGCAGAAGCAGAAAAAGACTAAACTCTTCCTCTTATATAAAGAGATTTCACATGGCTGCAAGTCATCTTCGAATGGAGCTATATATAGGTTAGAAGATTACGTACCTCCTGGTCCAAAGCCACCGACTGGAAGGTTAGGTATGACGGTTGAGGAAGTAGGCAAGCGCAGGGTCTTTGCTTGTATAAGATCCTGAACACAATCTTCCTAGAGATGGAGAGCCCCTTGCTTCGCCCTTTCTTCTCAGTCTGTGTAGTTGCGTCCCAAAATTTTGTTTTACGTCAATTTTTGCATGCATATCACATCATAAAAAAGATTTAAATGTAGAGATGCTACATGCTATGTTCTTTTTGGTAACAAAATTATTATAATTTTGAGTATACAATTCTAGTTAGGCTACTTTCACATTTATCCAAGTAAGAGGACAATTTCTTACTCACATGGGAGTAGAAGGAGTTACTGGAAGATTTTAAGCATAACATTTTAAGAGGAAAACCATTGTTTGTTTGGATATATAATCATCAAATATCAATATTGGGAGAACAACAAATGGATTGTGCGTCCGATTGAGAATGTTTGACATCCATTATTGTAAGTTTAGTATTATGTTTAATAGAAGTGTACTACGAGCACTGTAAAACTCTTCAGATGTTTTTTCTATCTATGGTTTTCTCTCTACAAAGACGTCGGAGGTCAAGATCGAGGCGAACGACGATGGTTGGATTGATCAGATGTCTCTGTCTGATGAAAAGAAAACCGAAGCACTCATTCATAGAGATGTATGCATAAAATTCTCGGAAGATTGGAGCCTCTGCCTAATCGGGAAGTTCTTTGGAGTAGAAAGTATCGATACCATGGCATGAAAGATCTATTTAGACATCTCTGGTGTCCAAATGACTCTAAAAGTCATGGAGGAAGACTTAAACACTTATGTGTTTAGGTTTTCAAACTGGAACACAATGGAACGAGCACTTCATCGAGGTCCGTGGAATTTTGATAACCAACTACTTCTTCTAAAAGAGTGGAATATCAAAAACAAACATGCGGAATGTCAATTCCTGGATATTTGGGTGTGGATCCAGATTAAGGGACTCCATGCCCGTCTCATCCACGAAGATGCTGACTCTCTGATTACAAAGTCGATCGGGGAAGTGAGAGACGTTACTATTCATTTGGAGGGTGACGAGAAAGATCGCTGCATTCGAGCGAGAACGAGTATCAAGACTTATAGGCCCTTGAGGAGAAGGGTATCAGTTCGTACAAAAGATGGGGAAAGAGTCTGGGTTAACTTAGTTCACGAAAGAATTTCCCATGTATGTGAATGGTGTTGACAACTTGATCACAAAGCACAGAACTACAAGAAACGAAAAGAGATGATCAAGAAAGAGCAGAATCCAGAATATGGTTCATGGTGACTCGGAAAACCTACTGGAAGATGGAAGATGGCCAACTGTGATAGTAGATCCGGCAAGAGGGGAAGTGACGAGGGGCAATCTCGTAAATCATGGGGGGGGGAATCCATGAATGGAGATATTCACGCAAAAGGGAAGTCAAATTCTGGTTATAAGTATGAAATCAGCAAATGGCTACCCAAGGACATATCAAATCCTGAGATTATGGGAAAGGAGTCTCTCCCGAAGAAAAATACTATAATTACTTTTCCAAAAATAAATTTTGAACCCCATGCCAGAAAATCTCTGACTTCCAAGAGGGAGCGTTGTCAAAGATTGTTATTCCTAAAGAAGTCGATATTGAAGGCGCTAAGTATTTCAAACGAAAACGAGTCAATATCAAGGTACAGGACTTAAATAAAGGGAAGATTACAGAAGAGTTTGAAGAAAATTCCTCTAAAAGGAAACCAAATGGTCAAGTCATAATCACTCCCACTAATGAGGGACTCCTAGTTGTTGGTGGAAAACGAAGCTGCATTGAAGAGCTATCTCTTAGGGGAAAGTTTGTATGGCTGATTTGGAAGCGGTGAGAATCGAGGAAAGTATGATTTGTGAGAGGTTGGAAACAACTTATTTACCAGAGGTGAAGACTGGTAGGCAGCTCTGCCTAGAGCAATAAGTGCCATAAGTTGGAACATGCAGGGGATTGGCAACACTTGTACGTGCTCTCCCTTTGCGGTACCGTGAAGGACTGCCACCCAAACCTTATTTTCCTCATGGAAACAAGGTTAAAATAATATGGTATGGATAGATTATAAGAAATGTGGAGTTTTCAAATGGTGTTTACGTTGATTGTATAGATAAAAGTGGCGGTTTGGCTTTGTTATGGGATGATAGAATTGACGTTACTCCCCTTTATAGGGATACCTACTACATAAACTGCTCGGTGAAGTTTGATGATGAAGATTTTACTTGGTTTTTCACTGGATTTTAGGGATCCAGTTAAACATGAGAGACATCATTCATGGAGTCTACTATCACGACTCAAACTCCATGGGGATGCACCATGGTGTATGATAGGAGATTTTAATGAGATAATCTCACAAAAGGAGAAGGAAGGAGGAAGGGACGTGGTTTTGCCAAACAACCCCTTTTTGTAAGGTGCTTCATGATTGTTATCTAAAATATCTTGGTTATGTGGGTAACCCCTATACGTGGAATAACAATTGTGAAGAGGATGCTAATATTTGAGAACGTCTTGATAGAGCAGTCACAAATCTTAGGTAGAGAAGTATTTTTGGAAAAGTGAGGGTGAATCATTTAATCTCCTCTACTTCCGATCACAACCCCATTCAGCTAATCTTTGGAAAGAGAAAGACCAACAACTGATAGCTTGGAATACTGACGTTTTTTCTTTGAATCGCTTGGGTTCAAAACAATGCTCGTGATGCTACAGTTATGAATCAACGGAGGTCTAGCCAAGGTACAGTTGGCTAGAAACTGAAAAATTGCAAAGGATCCTTGCAAAACTGGGCGCGCACGAATATGGGAGACATAAAGAAATGGATTCGAGGTCTAAAGAAGAAGATAGGCAGATTGGAAGCAAGGGAAATTTAGTTACAAAAACAAGGCCAATAAAATATAGGGTAAAAGACGACTTCCACCCATTGAGTTTGAATTATATACAAATACACCCCTATTGTTTGGGTATATGCCATTACTCCTGACACGCTTTCTTACGTGTTACCACAAGTGCACGGTTCAAGTAATATAGAGTGAGTATATTTAATACTCGGGTTGTCGAATCCCATGAGGACAAGCTCGAGATTGTTTTGTTATAATGTTAGTTTAAAGTGAAGTAACCGGGAGAAATGTAGTTATAATTGTGAGGTTGCCACCCCCAAAGAAGTGTCTATGTGGAAATACTGAAAAGATAATGTTTTTGTGGTTTTGTAATTAAACAAGGTTTAATTAAGTATGGAGAGGGACTAGGCGATCTATGGATCACCTAGGGTTGTTAGACAATTCCGGATATTGTATTGAACACGATAATCCTAACTCACTTATGCCAGGTAACTAGTCACTACGATCTTCTCTCGATCTCACGCAGTCCTACGTCACGGTCTACTACAGGTCCTGTCGGTCCACTATCGTCTACCAAATGGCCAATCCTATTCAAATCACCTCTCAGTCTCATTGATTTATAATTGTGTTCATGTTCTCTATCACCTTAGGCTAAGTCTCCGTCGAGCACTCCACCTAAGTACTAGCAATTCCGGGTAGCTACTCCGTTGTTTCTAAGGATTAAGCATCAAACATGAACAATAACTAATATAGATTAAACATTAAGTAAGATAACACAATCATGAGAAAAATCATTATCTAATGGTCCTTCATCTCAGATTTAGGGTGTGTCAATAACCCTAGTTCAACAATACACCAAAAGACATGAAGAATCATCATAATCATGAATCCAAAACATGTATCAATCTCAATAATCCGGAACAGAAGAATCTAACATAACCCTAGGCTCTCCATATAGCCTAGAAAAGAATCTAGCTACTCATAGTAGATGAAAGATACAAGAGTTTCTCCATAGATAATGAAAGAGAAGGAGAAGAAGTGATCAAACGATGAAATCGCCGAAGAGTAGATGAATCCGTGCAATCCCCAAGCTCCAAGCTTCTCTCCAATGGTGTCCCGTGCGTGATTGATGTCTCTCTAGGTCGTCTATCCCGTTTTTTACCAGCTGGGGCGAGTTTTTAATGTAACTTGGCCGAAATTGTATTTCAGCCCCTCCAGTTTGTAATTTTCGGACAGAATTGTAAGCTGATCTTGCGTGGGCCATATCTCCCTCATCTGGACTCGTATTTGGGCCTACCATATATAGTTGGAAAGCTATGAATGTTTAATTTCCAATGGCGCAGGCCTTGCTCCAAAAATCATTGTAGATATTCCTGAGCTTTGAAAAGAGTACAGGTTGGTCCTGGGTGACTTCTCCCACTTTGCTTTTCTTCACTCCACTTGAGCTCACATTGTTTCCGAAGTTCGTTGCATGCCTCCTATCAATCGATTAGCATCCGTTCCTGCCAAGACAACATAAACAAACATACCAAGCGATTATATTTGACAAATAACAACGAAATATGCATAGAAACGCCCGGACTAACAATAAAGCGCATAGGAAGCATCAAGTGACAAAACGACTCATATTCTCTACAATTAATCTAAAATCACTCGTGATAATGTGGAAAAATATAGGTAATATATAGCTCCTAAAAGGCGCTATCAACTCCCCTGTCAGAGTTAAAAGGTAATGGCACACTCACGGGAGGGGCAAAAAGACATATGTATCCTCAACTTCAAGAAAAAATTACACGGCTATATATGTAACCCGTTTCTTCTCCTCACCCCTCATTTCTAACCCTAACAACTTCTCTCCTCTCTATCTCCTCCTCCACATCCTCCTTTGATGAACCTCAGTTTCACTCGATATGCTATCCCCCCCTCTCCCTCGATATGCTCTCTCCCTCCTATGAAGCTCAAGTGCCCGCTCTCCCCGCAGTCTCTAATATAGCCGGATCTGGATTCATATCTTTTAGACGTTCCCGACGGTTTCTTGAACAATCCCTCATCGGTGAAGGGGCCTACTGTTTCGTCCCCGTTAATTCGATTTTGATTCGCTTATGTGTCTGATTTGCTGTGAACATAGCTGCCTACTTCCTCCATTTTTGTCTTCTCCCTTCCCTGACAAAACGCTGTTGCCTTGCTTATGGGCAATTAACCCTCGCCGCTATATCTCTAACCTCTCAGATCCCTTAGCCTAGGCACATCTTCAATTTTGGTTATCTCAGATACCTAAGCCCATGCGCATCTTCGATTTGGGTTCTTCTGATTTGGGGTTGCTTGGTCGGTGGTGGTTACACCACCAAAATCAAGAGAACCATTGAATTTGAAAGTCGTATAACTCTTATGGTTCAAAATTCGTTTAATCTTTTCAGAAGCTGTTGATGTTGGGTTAGAAGCCCTCCAAACTTCCATTCGATGCAGGGTTTGAGGTAAATTACCCTGGAAAAATTTGTCCGAGATTGATTGCAAAATAAATATAGAGCTTTGCAAATTTCTAGGGTTCTTCTTTATTTTGTTATGTGGTTTCGGTTTGTTGTGTCTCTTGATGTGCACGCTCTATTAGGTGATAGCGATGAATTCGATTAATTGAATCTAGTTGCTACGAAATTGTTACTTTTCAGGCGGGACAATTAGTTTTGCAACCATGGTAGGTGAAATATTCTATTGCATATTTTCATTGATGAATCTGAGCCTTTTTTTCTTAAGTTTTTTTTGTTGTAGTAGTTGTTGTTGTTATGTGAAGCTTATTTATTCTGTGTTGATGGTGGGATTCAGTAGTGGTGTTGCTGGTGGGATTTGGTAGAGGTGGTGGCGTTGCTGGTGGTGGAGCTGGTGTCCAAGAACAACAAGAACATCAAGAACATAAACATAAAAATACAAATATGAGCAAAATTATCATAAAAAATTCATATTGCACCCTCAACTGATTGTGACAGAAATGTGGTATCTGTCCACCTTCCATCCACTGACTGGGGGTAATTGTCTCTGACATGGGGATATTCGTCTTTATACAAAAAACATGGGTGTATTTGTATAAATTCAAACTCAAGGGGTGGAAATTGTCTTTCACCCTAAAGTATAGGGTTAAAGACACTTTCACGCCTTTAAGTTTGATGCAAAGACACCTCCAACCCTTTCTGTTTGGGAAATGACACTTTCATCTCTTCAGTTTGGAAAACGATACTTCCTTCTGTCTAGTTTGCCAAACTTTATGACATTCATGCTCTAAGTGGGTAAAATTGTCCCAAAACTACTACCGATGATGTATTCCGATTCTAGATTATCAAAATCAGAATTAGGGAGTGTTAGTGTCTTAAAATTTGGCACCCTCGAGGGGATGAAAGTGTCTTTTCCCTTGACTATGTCATTCTACACTGTAGAACGGAAAATTGGTCCCAAAACTTACAGTTTTTATTTCGTTTTTTATGGGAAGACATCGTGGTATGTTGACGACGGACCCCACCCCAGACTAGCAACATCACAATAAAGGTGTGTGAGTATTTGACACACTGTGAAAGTGTTATTTTTTGGGTGAAAGTGTTATTTCTTGCACTGGAAGAGTTAAAATTATATTTTCATAACATTTTAAACTCACCGTGCAATTAATGAAGGCGTAACATAGGCCAACATATGCTTAGATGAAGAAAATTAAAAGGGTAAAAGACACTTTCACGCCCTCATGTTTGACACAAAGACACTTTGACCTCTTTATAGTGCCGAAATTCATGATACTTACACCTCGTGATCGTGTCATTCCTTATTCTAAGAGGACAAATCGTTCCGGACACCACTATCAATAAGGAACTGCATTCCAGACAAGCGCGGTCACAGTTAGTGAGAGTGCATTTCTCATGAAATTTGGTACACTGAAAGGGTGAAATTGTCATTTTCCGAACCGAGAGGAGTGCAATAGTTATTGTATTCATTTTAAGTTTCCCCCTCTCCCTTCCTTCATCGGTCATTGCATCAATGCTAGGGTTTTGGTGGTGTTGAACTGTTGATCTGGGGGGATATGGCGGTGGACCATGATCAACAACCTCACTCGACGAGTCCTTCCGTCACTCAGGTATTCGCTGCCTTCTTCTCCGTCTAATCTGCTTATTCTGCATGTGTGTAATCTGTATGGGTAAGTAACTATATACTACACATTTCTATCACAGATAATAAGGGGTCCCTTGATGATTCACACACAGTAGGGTAACTCCGTTCCCTATTCACCAAAACCCGTTGGTAATTTACACAAACCCGCATTCATGCACCAGCAGTAGACTAAAAAAAGAAATGAACAAAACAGTGTTTTTTCTTCAGAGTAATTAACTTTCTTCTTCGTGTTTTCTTTTTCACCTGAAACAGTACTACGGTGAAGTCACAATCTCTGGCGTGGTCAGTCACGTAGAGCAATCACTCAATTCCAGTTGCCAGCCGGAATTTTGTCTTTCCCGGTAAGCACATCTCGTTCTCAGCAAGCTTTTATGTTTCCTTGATCTGTGTCTATCAAATCAACATGATTACTGATACGGGCAGCCGAACCGTATCAGAACAAGGCCCAGGATACGGCTTTGCAGTGAAGTAGTAGATTTGTTTAAAGTACTATTAGTTCATTAAATAGTATTGAAACTGTTATTAGTTCAGGGGTTTTAGTAGTACTAATTAATTGTTAAGGGGTCATGGGGTAATTAGCAGTTAGTTGAATTAGTATTTGATTATCTATGAATGAAGAAGAATTAATTTAATTTAGTAGAAACCCTAGTTTTTGGAGATTTCAACTTCTCAAATTGCTGAGCCAGAGATCGTAGCTTCTCAAACTGCTACAATATCGATAGCTATTGCTATCAATTACACACATTCGTTTCTTTGTTTTTCCTACATTGGTTTGGGATTCGAAATTGTACGGTTGGAGTACAACCAAAATCATCCTATATGGTAACAAACCTAGGACTAACAACAGCGATTGATACTTGATGTTCAACATCACATGGAAACATTCAGATGTCCTGATGTCTAGGGGGAGATCAAAAAGGAAATGTAGGAAAACTGTTGGAGATAGTTAATGCATTTGATTCACTTGGAAAATTGTAAGCTTTGCTGAACTAACCTATTCAGTTCTCTTACATTAAAAGTAAAATCTCGGATAAGCAACTCAAGGAACTGAACCTATACACTGAATGTTGGAGTTGTGGGTCTTTTCCATGTTGAAAGGGACTAGTCGAAGTCTTATTGTGAGGCTGCACAGTTAAACATGAACCTGCCCTGAGAGGGAGCGTTATCCTGCCCCTTTTATGGTGGGATGGACGGGTTTAAACATCAGCAGTGTGAATCAGCCTAGATTTATTCAAGTTGAACGAGTTACAAATGTGGTTCTAGATTGGCTACTATTGTTTCTGAATAACTTTTTTGGTAAAATCTCGGCTAACCTGGGAAATCTACAACAGTTGAAGCTATTAGGTCTGAGGAGAAACAACTTGGGCACGGGGGATTTTGATGAAATGGACTTTCTTGTATGCGTTTCCTGATGCAGTAGTATCAGATCACTGGACTATTTGTTATAGAAATCTGAAGCGGAATTCTTAATTCTAGTCCATGATAAAAATTTGAAAAGAATATCCATTTGACCACATAGCCTTTTGTGGATCTGCCCTTGCATATAGCTATGCGATACTCTACTGTCTAATGGAAAACTTAGCGCTTTGGCGTTCTGCTGCCATCATTGTTTGTGTAATTGCAAAATAGCGAAGCTTTTTTCCTTGATCTGGCTCTACTGACGTTATTAACAAGTTAAATTAAATTTTCCATATTTGAGTTTTTCTCAACTATTTTAGTTCACTTTTGTGGCATCGATGCAAATGCAAGCGGCTCAAATAAATGTTTGGACTAATGCATTTCTATTGCGTGAAGGATCTCGATGCTTTTGAATTACTCGGAATGTACTGTGCCTTATGTATTATGTAGTGTTAATTGACACTTCTATTTTGGGGAAAATTGGTTTATCCTTCATTACGTTCGAAAAGGGTAATGAGTTTTAGGGAATGAACTAATTGGATTGACAGTGTTGCTAAATTTGATCCAGAGTGTTGGTCTTGCACTTTTGAGATATAAAAACAGGGGATGTAGACTCTTGTTTGTGGGCAACATATTACTTGTAAGAAACTAGTACCGATTTCTAATTGAGTTCGTATATTGTTTGATATGCTTACTAACCACTATGAAGATGCTTTAGTTCTCCATTTTCCAATATAGAGAATGTATTTGTTGTATGTGTTAGTGTTAAAATCGGACACCTGTTAGAACTTGGTATAAGACATTGATGTAAGAATCCTTGGCACCAATGGTGTTCCTGGGTCTGTGGAGATGATTATGTTTATGAACTACGGGTTGGGGACCGTGTTCTTTACTTGGAGGATCGTTGGGTGGGGGAGAACTGAGAAGTATTTGCCGCATCAACTTTTGCCTTTGTATATTCTAGCTTAGGGCTCAGACAAGGATGGAAATGTGGTGTGGGATGTTCGTTTTAGGCGAGACCTGAATTACTTGGAGGTCCATGACTTACTAGACCTTTGTTTGTAGACTTTAATGTTTTGGTCGTCCGTACTGGAGTGACAACCTTGTGGAGTAACGCCTTTCTTCAACCAATTTGTTTATGTTCGATCATGTATCCTTGATTCCTGATCCTTTGGTCTGAAAATTGGGGCTCTTTGCAAGTTTCTTTTGTTGTTTGGTGTGGAATGTGTGATAGGATCATGATAGGTCATTTAGGTATCGGACCATCCAGGACAGGAGAAATATTTCCTTATTAATGAGTTCTGAATCTCTCTCAGAAACCGGGTTATGCATGTATACACAAATGTTCATGTAAGGTATACCACTGTCAATGAAATTTGAATCATAAGTTCATAACATACCTTCAACCTGTCACGAAGTAAAATTAATTCAATTTGAGGAATTATCCGTCCACCTTACTTCTCCTACAGTTTGTCATGTAATTCGCAGTGCAAGAAGCAAGGGAACACCACCATCAAATACGAAGGTAAACACAACCATCAAATACTTAGAACCGAGTTGTTTATTTCAAATAGGCATGTATACAATGTTTTTCTTTTGCCTCCGGTAGTGGCCATGTCCTCGCGAAAGAGAATATGCATCAATCAAGAAGGGGAGATTAAAACCCCTAGCATCCACCGTCCTCAACCATTACATCTAGTATCCACTTGTTTAGAAGTCAGTTCCGAGTACGGTGTAGGGATTTCGGTCTATCTGACCTGACTTTCGGGTTGCCTGCACCCGTCAAACTGCACCCAACAAGTTATTCAAGTTACAACTAATAGGGAACTCAATAGTTCACCAATAGAAACTTTGTCGATCATGCAAGGGTTCCAAAAAGAATATTTATATGCACGATCCGTAGACTAAGGGCATCTCCAATAGATTATGCAAAATGCAGGAGTAAAAAATACACAAGTTAGTAAGTATTGACCTCAGACAGGTTATGCAAGTGATAGTTCATTTTGAAACACATGCGTACTCCTCCCTATATTTAGCCAACCGGAAAGTAGGGAGGTACATCTATGTGTCTATCTCTATCCTCATGCATGGCGATTTGCGTAATTGAACAGCCCGTGACTTTAAAATTTTAAAATAAATTATACAGTTGGAGTAAACATACAAAATATATGTCATGCAAAGTTAGCCCAATTTTTTTTTTTTTTTTAAATGCATTCAACACTTTCATTCATCATAAACAATCACAATTACAATGAATGAAACGAGTATGAAATACAATTTAATATTACACATTTCATAATCTTGCCTACACAATTTGTAAATTTTTAAGAAGAACAAATCGGAAACTATCGCTTCAAATGATTCCTGAATTTTTTTGTGCTCCAACATCACCACCAATAGGCTTAAATGCTTTTTTTCTTCCATCATCCGGAGCAACGGGAGGAGTGAAGAAAATAATCCGTCCATCACGATAGCAGAATTCGGGCTCCACAAGAAATTCACAGCGAAACTGCAAGACCATGTGAGACACAACACCACACTTATGTGGTAGATTAGTACCTTATTGTAGATAAAAACCGCACTTAGGAGGTAGTTGGCCGCCCTATGGCGGAAGAGAACCGCTCCTAGGCGGTAGTTGGCCGTCCCTTGGCGGAAGAGAACCGCTCCTTGGCGGTAGTTGGCCGCTCCTTGGCGGAAGAGAACTGCTCCTAGGCGGTAGTTGGCCGCCCCTTGGCGGAAGAGAACCGCTCCCAAGCGGTAGTTGGCCGCTTTAATGCGGTAGTTGACCGTCATTTGACAGAGGAAAACTGTTCTTAGACGGTAGAAACTGAAAACACATAAATAAAATAACGAATTTCGATAACAAGAAGAAGAGTAGGGGCCTCGCCGGCGGCGAGCCCCTATGATTGATGAGACACACAAACTTAGAGCAAATATTTGGACATCACAGAGAGGGGCTCGAGAGAGAGAGAGAAATGTTTGGTGTCAAATGGAAAGCAGACTTTAAAGTTAGGCTAGTTTAAAACATGTAGAATTTACCTTTTTCCAGCACCCACTGCGGGAGATGCTCTAAAAAGATAGCAACCGCAACTTAAATCATAAATTGGATGCAGGAATAATGAGAGAATGCCAAGAGTCTACAACAATAACTTGCGTAATACATTTGCTTCATATTTAAGAGCTAAAGATGATAACTACAAAATCGTTCTAATTCAGCAGTGACCCACGTGGTTCTAAATCATGATGCCCTCCTAAGTTTTGTGATGCGTTAGTATAAGAATAATTTCAACTGGAATCAGAAGCCAAAATTCTTATTTCCTATAAATTTGAGAAAGTATCATACGTCATTAGATTAAAAAATATACAGCTTGCGAAAATCCACTATGAATGAACTGATAGATGTTGTATGATCTAATCAAGGATGAATCCGAACTTTAAATAAATTTGAAAAAAATTTATTCTAGAGGCTGGGTCAAGCCCAGTAACCGGGTCTGTCAATCCCGGTGCAATCATTTACAATTGGCATCAATATTGTTTTTGACATAATTCAACACTTTCACAAATAAACCCAAGTCTGAATCACAAAACAGTCTTGGTACTCACGAAATGAAACATACTGAATATGTTTATATAATCATCAGGAAGTAGCAGAACCTTCAGCAGCATCTGTAAAATGTATCTGCCCATGATGCCTATTCATCGAGCAGCTAGAAGCATCACAATTGAGCTTTGTCCAACTTGAAACAAACAGCATCACCCTCAAATAATGTCAATCATAACCCGTGTAATCTGCACCCAAATTTAAAATGACAAGTCAGTTGCTCGAGGAAGAAGTAAGATCATGCACTTGATCACTTAATAATTACTCCTCGTGCTTTCATTGTCGCAAACCTATTGATAAGATCTTTGTACTCAATTTTTTCTAACATAGATTTTTGTATAGATAACATAGCTAGATCACTAAACCTCTCTTGTCACACAGTTGAATGTAGATTTGTTTTCATTATTTTCAGTTTCGAAAAACTTCTCTCAGCACATGCAACCGATAATTTCATAACAAACATGTATTCGGGAAAGAAATCATCACTTTAATATTAACATATGTATCAGCCTCTCTATGTGGTCAGGTAATACGTCCGTCAACACTTTTTTGGAAAACAAACCGGAACCATCTCTGTATGATACATACTTGTGCTTTAAAGTGTTCACAAGATTTATACAATGTTCATTCAATATTCCATCATCCAAAGATTTCAGAATTTTAAGTTCTAACATTTCAGTAAGAAACCATTTTTGTTCCCTAACTGCTCAAATCAATTTTTAGTGGAGGAAAGAGCATTATTATCTATAAACAAGAAGTACTCAATTCTAAAGGATTCTTCTCATGTTAATCTTATTTCATCCCCCACGGTCTCATCAAACTGTTTTTCCTCTGAATAACACTTTTTTTGGGGAATACATCTTAAGCTTTCATCTCTAAAGCAGGGTTTTTTGTTTTTCCATAATTTCAGCAAGAAACCATTTTCTCTAAACATCCGCAAGAAAGATATAGGATCTTCCAACTGAAGTATCCTTACGCTTTCTAACAACAATAACAGCAAATAGTATCTCATACGGTCATACCATATATTTCATTGCAAGTAAAAGCTCAAAATTGCCTTTCTCATTAGTTAAACATGTAGCTTCCCACTACATTTTAGAATCTTCATTTGATTCTACCAACTCAAGCAATGCCTCTCTTAATTTTATTGGCTGATATTTGATAGATGTACTTTCAATGTGACTTTTCCCATCGAGTTTTTGAAAAAAGGATTGACTGTCAACTTTGTTATGTTGTCCATCAAAATTTTCCATCTCTTTGTAGGAATCGGAAAACGAATGTATATTGATCGCATGACTCCTAAGGTTATAGCTCTAGGAGAAGAATTAGCCTTGTCACAAATTACATAAGGCTAGGACTACCACAAGGAGTGTAGAATGATGCACGATATGTTTTCAATAATCTGTTTTGCACTCCACCTTGAATGGGGTTGTTGAAATATCCACCTTGAATGGGGTTGTAGCATTGAGAAAATCTATAAAAAAAAACCCTCCACCTTGAATGGGGTTGTTAAAATATCCACACCTCAAGATGAGAGACAATTCTTCTTGATGGCTAGAATCGTGAGTGCAATTAATTTTGTATCTTACCCGAGGCAGTGAGCATGGTTTTCCCTGTTCTTAATTCGTCTCATATGTTCTTGCACTAAGGGTACACTTGGTTTTTTAGGATTAGCAGCTTTAGCTAAGATTGGACTAAATGTAGTGCAGGTATTAGTTAATATTGTGTTTAGTTGTTCTGGACTAATTTTAATACCACTACTAAATAGTGAAAAAATAGTGTTTAATACCCAAAATTTCCCCCCTCACATGAGGGTAGTAGCTGCATTGGGCTTTCGTATCTTAATGTTAAATTTATACTGCACGAGACTAAACACATTTAAATTATAGTTCAGCCAATCCAATCCAATCCTAACCGGAAAAGCTAATCCAGTCCACTGCAATTCGATCCGGCTACTCTGGAAAACCAAATCCTTTGAGCAAATGATCTCCCAACTCAGCTATCTCACCAGGAGTGGAGTGGCGCAAAAAACTTGACGGCCAGCTTCTTCACCTTTAATGATACGCTTGACGAAACCTACCGCTAAAAAAACATCATAGTCCTCATTGTAATTCTCTGCTGTGGTTGGATCAGGAGAATGGCGTATCTTGGGAAATGAAACCTCTCTTTTTTACAAAAGAGAAGAGCTCGTCACTTGTACCTGGCAAGACGTGATCAGAATGAGAACAATACGTTATACCATCAAGAAACCACAATCACACTGAATCACACTGTAAGAACCTGACCTAAAAAAATCAACTATTGCATCAAAATGGTTCACCTTTGACAGTAAGTGCTGAGTGGACAACTTACCAACTCTTGCGCATCTAAACAGCAAGTCGTTGCTTCGTAAAACTTTCCTAAAATTTCTGTAATCCCACATTGTCAAAAACCAGAGCTTCCTCAAGCTTTTGGTCTTTTGTAAATCCATAAAACGACTTGCA
Source organism: Linanthus parryae (assembly GCA_023055425.1). Lineage (NCBI taxonomy): Eukaryota > Viridiplantae > Streptophyta > Magnoliopsida > Ericales > Polemoniaceae > Linanthus > Linanthus parryae. The sequence continues at coordinate 22,636,632 of JALGPY010000011.1, read as the reverse complement.
ACTGAAGAGAACATTAAAGAGCATTAGACACTCACAACGCAAAACAATTATGCGTGGCTTGAAGCCCGAGAATTATGCACTATTAAACCCGAATCCATGAGTTCACCCAACTGGTTTATATCAATTACTAGATGCAAAATGAAAGCATCACGGATAGTGCCTTCCAAAGAAGCCTAACCTATAATTTAGGGTGTCATATGTTTTTCTTTATATAAAATGAAAAAATTGGCAACTTTGGAGAACATAAGGTTTCAATATCTGTAAGTTATCCCTTTCCATACTCAGCTTGAACAAGATATTATAGAATCAAATGTAATTTTAGGGCGAAATCTTGAGCGCCGTCAAATGAGCTCATCAGCGCGAGCATGATAGCATAGATAAGATCCTTTGGAATATTAGAAAGTTCCGCCATGTCTTACGGAGAAATCTGCAAGAAATCAACAGCCATTAAATCCAAACAACATTGAGAAGAGAAAGAGGAAAGAAAACCAAATAAACCATATGATGAACTGAAAATTAATGGACATGGAACGAACGTAGGAGAAGCAAGGTCGATGGATAATCCCTCAAATCATATTCATTTCACTTCATGACATGCTGAAGGTGTACGCTCAAATTTCAACGACAGTGGTATAACTTAGATTTCTACTTGTGTACACATGCACAAACCTTATTTGTGGGACAGGTTCAGAACTCATTAGCAAGGAAAAAATTTCTCCTCTACTGGATTGTCTGATTACTTGTCTATAATGCTATCTATGTTTAAGAAAACACTCCTCATTCTGAACACAATCATTTAGGCTATAGCCTCAATAGCAGTACCTTTCATATCACCACCAAAGACCCTGAATCATACTGCTGTATGGCTCAATTTCATGATTCCGTTAGCCCAAGTCAATTATGATCAACTATAATTATACACCCAAACATAAAAGAGCAATCAAGAATTTTAATGTTGTAACAAGAGCGTCAAAACAAGCCCAAAGTTGTACAAAGCCAACAATGAAGCAAAAGATGGTTAGGTGACTAAGCTTACCTCACACATACAACACCATCTAAACAACACGTGACGCCGATGAATCAAGTAACCAATTGTCATGTTTCTATCACAAGTTGCCACCAAAAGAAGAAAAGTGGCTTTCATAATCCCCATATTCCAGATCAAAGGATCAGGGATCACGGATACATGATTGAACAGTAAACAATTTTTCTGAAGAAAGGCACCTCTTCAAAAGATCGTCACTCCCAAATGGAAGGCCAAAACATGAAAGTTCATTCCATTCATTCAAGTCTTGCCTAAAAAGAACACCCCACAACACATTCCCACCCTCGTCAAGGGCGCCCTCCGCAGTAAACACTGTTTACAATAACCTTAAGATCATGAGGTAGACAATACAAGTTGGCACGGGAAAGACATCTATCCCACCAACTATCCTCCAAGAAAAGAACACCATCCCCACAACCAATTAATTCACAAACATGATCATCTTCACAAATCGGTCCCAACCTACTCTAATACCCTTCCAAAGCCCACTCCAAATCCTATAACAATGTTAGAACACCAACTTACCCTACTTGTGCCCCCACCCCCCCCCCCCCCCCCCCCCCCCATACACACACAGACTCTTCACCTCTGTTAAAGCACAAATCTAATAATTTACAGAGCACGGCATAGCTACATGTAACTAAAAAATTAATCAATACAAGAATCGTAATGTATGTGATACAAATGGGGAAGCATTTAACAATGAAGCTAAGAAAATCTAAAGTGAAATCCAAACCAAGCCGATTGAAAGAAAGAGAATTAGGGGTGGTGGAATCACCTTGCGACGAATTTTCTGGGGCACTTGAAGAAGCCAAGGGATGGCGGCGTTAGTCGAAGGTGACTTGGTCTTCGTTGCCTACCGCCTTTGGTTTCAAGCAGTATGTCTATAAGAGAGAGAGAGAGAGAGAGAGAGAGAGAGAGAGAGAGAGAGAGAGAGAGAGAGGAGAGAGAGAGAGAGAGAGAGAGAGAGAGAGAGAGAGAGAGAGAGAGGAGAGAGAGAGAGAGAGAGAGAGAGGTGCAGGTGTGTAAGAGGTCGGTGTATGAGTAAAAATGCGGTGTGAGAAGACAGGCCGGCCAATGGATTGACAAATGAGACTTGGGACTTAGACCTCCTGTTTTGCAGAGCCTTTAGGTTTTAAATAATAAAGGGTATTTTAGCATTTTTACATTAGTTACTAATCAAATATCTAATTATAACCTACCAATGGTGAAAACACTTATTATCAAAATCTAAAACTAGATCTAGGCGTTAGAGAAAATTGACGGACATCAATGTTCCTCCAATTGGCAGGATCAGAAAGATCAATTGGATGTTCGTCTATTGGATTTTCATCTCAGGAATGATTATCAACGAGCATGGGGTGTTCATCTGAGGAATCATCATCTATGGTGTTTTCTATGGAACCTTTCATCAGCATGTATTTCATGTTCTTTATCACTGATTTCATTTTCGTCACTGGCTGACGTATTTGTTGTTATTTAAAGGCAAGCTTTCATCTATCATTATCAACATTTTTAGAGTTTTCAGGAGCAAGAATTGGGTTTATATTCTCAGAAGTTTCAGCATTTCAATTCAGACAAATTTATCTAGAGCTCCTCTTTGGGACTTTAATTAATTTCTCAATTTTGTCTTTTTATCTTTCGTTTCTTCCATTCAGATTGATATTTTGGCATGATGAAATCTTGATGAGAAAAAGCATAAATTAGGGGAAATTATACACCAGATAAGATTATCAGGCGTAGTTCCTCCAATCGCTAATAGCCCCACTAGAAGCACTTTTAACATCACCGCCAAAGACCGTGCATCACATTTCTGTATGGCACACAATTTCATGATTCTGCTGGCCAAAGTCAACTATGATCAAACTAAAAATCCCGCACCAAAACAAAACACACACAGCAGAGCAATCAAGAATTATAATGTTGTAACAAGAGCATCAAAACAAGCCGAAAGTAGGACTACACAGCGCAACAATGCAGCAAAAGGTGGTTAGGTGACTCTAAGCTGACCTCAAACATAAGACACCAGTTAATGAACCCAATAGCGGAGCCAGGATTGGTGGATGGGGGGGGGGGGACAAAATTTTAAAAATGAAACTCGCGTACAAACGTTAAATATATATTATATGGTATCATCAACACTCTTGGGTTTTTTTTAAAAAAACTTCAACATCATTGTGAACCAAAAAAAAAAAATCACTGCCAATTGTCAAAGCAGTCAATAGAAATCCCCAATTTCACAATTTCTATGAAACTGATTATTAATTTGATACCAAATTCGGAGATTGATCGTTAATTTGATATCAAATTCGTATCTTTTCTCAATTTTCAACCTTCAAAGGTTATTAGTATGATACTATTTTTGAAAAGTGAAAAACCAGTGAGTTCCATGGTTTTAAATAACGGTATCGGCTGACGTATCGGTTCCGGTCGCGGATAACGGAATTGGTCCGTATCGCAGAAACTGTAACGGGAATCGGGAACCGAACGCGTGAATGTTAAATAATCGTCAAAAGATGCAAAAAGTATTTTTAAGAGAATGTTTTGTATATCTAATATATTTATAGTCATGTACTAGTTCTTTAGGTCATGCCTAACTAGTTTTTAGACAATTAGACATTGCACACTTCATTATGTAACAAATTAATATAATGATGATACAGCGTATTGGGTGCATTGCCAGGATATCGGTGCGTATCGTCCGTTACATGAGGATATCGGTGCGTATCGGCTGTGTCACTTGTGAATATGATTCACGTGAACCGTATCGGGTGTATCGGACTCGGCCACTACCTTTTCAGTTAAATATCGGCCGTAACGTAACGGTAACGGCCTTTATTTGAAACCCTGGTGAGTTCACAAAGGTTATGGACGGAATTAAAGTAAAAACGTAAATGATTGCATAAGACACCCATTTTGGGATGATGCATTTTAAGAAAATTAACGCTCAATTTTGGACGGGGAATGAAGTAGTTATTAGAAAATATTTATCGTTTGCAAAACTTAGTATTAGTCAACCAGTAAGTCCACAAACTTTGCAAGAAATTAGGGGCACAAGACATTTTCTTTATTGCAGAACTCCAACCATTTGCATTCTGTAATAAAATATAATTACATGTTAAATCGTTACATTTTAATTCCGTTATAAACTATAAGTCTATGTTGAACTCTTAACTCTGAGGGTCCGCCACTCTCCAAAGCTAGCATAAAGGAAGAAGTAAATTCCGAGACGTGGCTCGACCAGTCATAGTGTTTCAGTTTGCCGGCTGAATATAGGTGTCACTAAACTTTTTGTCTTTTGATGAGAACAAGAATCGGATGCCCATGTCATCAGCGCAACATTGTACAAACATACAGGTGAAGGTGAAGGAGATGAAACAAGTGAGGAGCATGTACTGTCTCACTATGACTAGTGAGAAAGTTTTAGTTTGGCACAGGGACATCTAGGACCAGATCAGCTAACTAAAATAGGTTGCGTGATAACTTGGTGGAACTAGGACTAGATGACCATTTGTAAAAAAGGGTCACAAGAATTCAGCTACATGATTTCATAATTTATATCTGCCCTAGATGGCTTCAGAGAACAATACACATTATAAAAGGGCCAATGCCAAGGAAAAAGTCATCAACAAATCTCAAATAGTTAGTTTATTTTACTGAGAAAAATCTCAAATATTTTGTTACTTATACTTTTTCAAGCCAATGCTGAATCATATCATAAGTTCATTCAAGTTCAATAAAGAATATAGCGAAATCTTCCAGAGCATCGAGGCGATATAGCTCATAATAGATAGCTGGGTTCTTCTAAAAAAACCCGCTATCTGGACAAACAAAACCAATATCAAACATACTTCTCATCTTGATTTCCTTCCTCAAAAAGGAATACAACGCACCACGAGTTTTCTTCCTTGACCCCCATTGTTCACTCACAGCTCGTCGTTTCGCAGAAATCATTTTCTTTATTTCCAGCAACTTCACTTGAGCTCCAGCATCGATATCCTTCCCAAACCTGATCATTTCTCTCACACAATGGCTGAAATGTAGATGATGAGAAGTGCCCCCCACACTAAAATAGCAGACGTAGTTGATCAAATGCACTCCCAACTCAGCTATCTCACTGGGAGTGCAGCGGCGCAAAAAACTTTGTACGAGTTTTGCGTGATGATGGCCAGCTTCTTCTTTACCTTTGATGATACGCTTGACGAAACCCGCAGCTAAAAAAACATCATAGTCATCATCGTAATTCTCTGATTCGTTTGGATCAGGACAACGACGTATAACCGGAAGCCGAAACCACTCTCTTTCGTACAAAAGGGAAGAGCTCATCACTAGTACCTGGCAAGACATTATTATAATGAGAAACAATCCATTTTTCAATCAAATATTGCATCAAAATGGTTTACCTTTGATAGCAAGTGCTGAGCGGACAGGTTACCAACTTTGGCGCATCTAAACAGCAAGTCGTTGCTTCGTAAAACTGTCCTAAATTTGTCTGTAATGCTCATATTGTCGAAAACCAGAGCTTCCTCGAGCTTTTGGTCTTTTGAAAATCCATAAAACAACTTGCAACTGCACAAAATATCAAAGAGCATTAGACAATTACTATGCAAGACAATAATGCGTGACTTGAAGCCCGAGCATAATGCATTATTAAACCCAAACCCAAGAGTTAACTCAACTGGTTTATATCAATTACTAGATGCAACGCGAAAGTATCACTGATAGTGCCTTCCAACGGAGCCTAACCTATAATTTAGTGTGTGATGTTTTTCTTTATATAAAAATGAACAAATTGACATCTTTGGAGAACCGTAAGGTTTCAATATCTGCAATTATTCCCTTTCACTAATCAGCTTAAACAAGATACTATAGAATCAAATGCAATTTTAGTCTTACACTGACAATGCCCTGGCGAAATCTTGAGCGCTGTCCAATGAGCTCACCAACAGGAGCATGATAGCATGGATAACATCCTTTGGCATATTAGAAAGTTCTGCCATGTCTTAAGGAGAAATCCGCAAGTAATCATCCGCTATTAAATCCAAACAACAATGAGAAGAGAAAGAGGAAAGGGAACCAAATAAACCATATAATGAACTGCAAATTAATGGACAGCGGATTTAGGAGAAGCAAGGTCCATGGATAATCCCTCAAATAAAATTAATTTCACTTCATGACAGATTGAAGGTACGTTCAAATTTTGACAGTAGTATAACTTGTATGAATACTTGCGTACACATGCACAAACCTTATTTGTGGGACAGGTTCATAACTAATTAGTATGAAATGATTTATCCTCTACTGTATTGTCCAATTACCACTCTGTTTCAGCTCTTCCTCTCCTTCCTGACTTTTCGACTCGTATCTGAGTCACTTTGACGGGGTGATTTTGAATTTAGATAGCAAAACGATGCGATTTTTTGATAATTTTTTTCGCAGTGTTGTAGAGCAACTTTTACTCTACAACACCATGAAAAAGGTGTTCACAAATTGGATCATTTTGCTATTCAAATCACCGAGTCAAAGTGACCCAGTGAATAGTGGTGAAAGTCAAGATGGGGAGGAAGAGGTGAGACAGAGTGATACTTGCTATAAATGTTTAAGAAAACTCTCCTCAATGTGAACACAATCATTTAGCCTATTGGTGGTGATATGAAAGGTACTGCTACTGAGACTGTTGGTGGTGATATGAAAGGTACTGCTATTGAGGGTGTAGGCTGAATGATTGTGTTCAGATTGATGAGAGTTTTCTTAAACATTGATAGCAAGTAATTGGACAATCGAGTAGACGATAAATCTTTTCTTACTAATTAGTTCTGAACCTTTCCCACAAATAAGGTTTGTGCATGTGTACACAAGTATTCATACAAGTTATACTACTGTCGAAAAATTTGAACATACCTTCAATCTGTCATGAAGTGAAATGAATTTTATTTGAGGGATTATCCATTGACCTTGCTTCTCCTAAATCCGTCCACTGTCCATTAATTTGCAGTTCATCATATGGTTTATTTGGTTCCCTTTCCTCTTTCTCTTCTCATTGTTCTTTGGATTTAATAGGGGTTGATTACTTGCAGATTTCTCCTTACGACATGGCAGGACTTTCTAATATGCCAAATGATGTTATCCACGCTATCATGCTCCTGTTGGTGAGCTTATTGGACGGCGTTCAAGATTTCGCCAGGGCATTGTCAGTGTAAGACTAAAATCGCATTTGATTCTATAGTATCTTGTTTAAGCTGATTAGTGAAAGGGAATACTTAGAGATATTGAAACCTTCCGCTCGCCAAAGTTGCCAATTTGTTCATTTTTATATAAAGAAAAACATATCTCACAGTAAATTATAAGTTAGGCTCCGTTGGAAGGCACTATTAGTGATACTTTCACTTTGCATCTAGTAATTGATATAAACCAGTTGGGTTAACTCTTGGGTTTGGGTTTTGTAATGCATTATGCTCGGGCTTCAAGTCACGCATTATTGTCGTGCATTGTAAGTGTCTACTGCTCTTTGATATTTTGTGAAGTTGCAAGTTGTTTTATGGATTTTCGAAAGACCAAAAGCTCGAGGAAGCTCTGGTTTTCGACAATGTGAGCATTACAGACAAAATTAGGACAGTTTTACGAAGATACGACTTGCTGTTTAGAGGCGCCAAAGTTGATAATCTGTCCGCTCAACACTTGCTATCAAAGGTAAACCATTTTGATGCAATAGTTGATTGAAAAATATATTTTTTCTCATTATGATAAGGTCTTGCGAGGTACTAGTGACGAGCTCTTCCCTTTTGTACGAAAGAGAGTGTTTCCGGCTTCCGGTTATAAGCCATTGCCCTGATCCAAATGAACCAGAGAATTGCGATGATGCTTTTTTAGCGGCGGGTTTCGTCAAGCATATCATCAAAGGTAAAGAAGAAGCTGGCCGTCATCACGCGAAACTCGTACAAAGTTTTTTGCGCGGCTGCACTCTTAGTGAGATAATTGAGTTGGGAGTGCATTTGATCAACTACGTCTGCTATTTTAGTGTGGGGGCACCTCTCATCATCTACATTTCAACCATTGTGTGAGAGAAATGATCAGGTTTGGGAAGGATATCGATGCTGGAGCTCAAGCGAAGTTGCTGGAAATAAGAAAAATGATTTCTGCGGAACGACGATCTGTGAGTGAACAATGGGGGTCAAGGAAGAAACCTCGTGGTGCATTGTATTCCTTTTCTATTACAGAAGAGCTGAGGAAGGAAATCAAGATGAGAAGTATGTTTGTTATTGGTCTTGTTTGTCCAGATAGCGGGTCTTTGAGTAGAACCCAGCTATCTATTTTGAGCTATATCGCCTCGATGCTCTGGAAGATTTCGCTATGTTCTTTATCGAACTTGAATTAACTTATGATATGGTTCAGCATTGGCATGAACAAGTATAAGTCAAAATATTTGAGATTTTTCTCAATAAAATCAATAACCTATTTGAGATCTGTTGACGACTTTTTCTTTGGCATTGGCCCTTTATAATGTGTATTGTTCTCTGAAGCCATCTAGGGCAGAGATAAGTTATGAAATCATGTAGCTGAACTCTTGTGACCCTTTCTTACAAATGGTCATCTGGTCCTAGTTCCACCAAGTTATCACGCAACCTATTTTGGTTAGCTGATCTGGTCCTAGATGTCCCTGTGCCAAACTAAAACTTTCTCACTAGTCATAGTGAGACAGTGCATGCTCCTCACTTGTTTCATCTATTTCACATGTATGTTTGTACAATGTTTCGCTGATGACATCGAGTATGGGCATCCGCATCTTGTTCTCATCAAAAGACTAAAAGTTTAGTGCTAACTCTTTTCAGCCTGATTAGTTGGCAAACTGAGACACTATGACTGGTTGAGCCACGTCTCGGAATTTACTTCCTCCATTATGCTAGGTTTGGCGAGTGGTGAACCCTCAGAGTACAACATGCACTTATAGTTATAACAGAATTAAAATGTAACGATTTAACATGTAATTATATTTTACTACGGAATGCAAATGTTTTTGAGTTCTGCAAGAAAAAAAGTGTCTTGTGCTCCTAATTTCTTCAAAGTTTGTGAACTTAGTGGTTGCCAAATACTATGTTTTGCCACCGACAAATATTTCTAATAACTACTTTTCTTTAAGAAATTGTGCAAAAGTCCAGTTTAACCTTTATATCTCATAGTGTTTCCCTTATTTTCTCTCTCTCACTCTGGTTTAACACCAAGGCCACTGCCACCACACCAACAACTTCAGATGTATCGAACATTACAACCAATTTTAGCACAATGAATAACCTCAGTTCTTAAAAAGAAGGAAGATCTAATCAACAATTTTCCACAAATGAACTTCTAGATCATACAGATCTAAACATCAAGAAGCAAGAAAATGTTACAACAAAAGAAGAAGGAGGAGGAGGAGGAGGAGGAGGAGGAGGAGGAGGAGGAGGAGGAGAGGATTTCATTGCCACCGCCGAAGGCATATCTAGAGGGGAAGGAGAAGGAGAAGGAGAAGGTGAATCGGATCTGCCACGAGAAGATCCGCCAACACCACCGCCGTCGTCCACCAGGGTCCTTGTCGGTCTCTTCCACCGTCTTCTGGTCTCTCTCTCTTTCCCTCTATTGTCCGATCTCTTAGTCTACCTCAACCCACTTACAATCAACATTTTTGGATCTCTTCGACTTCTTCTTCCTCTTCCTCCTGCAGTAGAAGACTAAATCTAAAAGGAGAGGAGGAGACAGAGAGATAGAGACCTCACCATATCAAAGCCACCACCGCCACCGTCACTCTATCTCCCAAGTTTGAACACACACACACACTGAGATAGAGAGAAAGGAGAGAAGAAAGTGATAGGGAAGGAGGTGAGTAAGGAGGAGAAAAGAAACCGATGTGGACGGAGTGCTGCAGATGAGGTCGACGCCTCGTCCCGATTGTCTTTCTCTTTGGCACCTCTCTCTCACTTTGTGGTTTTCGTGGTCATTATAGGGGGCAGGTAATGGGGACGTGGTTGGGATATTGGGCTAGTTTGGGAGAGCTGAATTAAAGGATAGATAGATTAATTTTTGAATGTTAATTCGGGCCGTTTGGATAAGCTAAATTTTTTCTTGATTTTTTTGGGTCAACCGGATCCGAGTCCGGGTTTGAGTCAGACCCGGGGAATTTTAAAATGCAATTCTCCTTTTTTGTTTCAAAAAATGCCTAAACATAATTATCTGGATCCGGCTAACCTAGAACTGGACCCGGCTTAAAAGTCTAAGCACCATTCCCACAATGCAACGTGTCATTCGGCCTTAAAAATACTCGTTTTCCTTCTCACCCGGATCCTGATCACCCTAACCCAGATCCTGTTGACCCTCACCCGGATCTCGATCACCCTAACCCGGATCCTGATCACCCTCACCCGGATCCTGACCCCCTTCCTGCAAAATCTACATTTCGAACTCAGATTTTTGATAATCTATCTATCCTAAAATCTATCTTACCCAAACGAAAAGTCCACCCATATACTCAATTTGGGACAGATGATTACTCCCCAGTTTCATTTATCACGCTTTTGGGAAAGGGATGTCCCAAAATTATAATGCTATTTTAAAATATTGTTTATTTTCTTGCTTACAATTTCCTTACTTTTTCACCTTTAACAAAAGATGACATGTGGAATATGCATATTGAAGCTTCTTGGAGAGGTAGGTTCAATCAAACCACTGTGGAGAGTAATTATAGAACTCAGGATCAAGTTGAAGGCGACACAAGATGGATTCCTACAAGTGCAGGACAAGTGAAGTGCAACTATGATGCTGCTTGGAATCAGGAAAACAACCAGCTGTTTCTATCTTGGGTTACTAGAGACAACTCAGGTAATATTTGAATGGGAATTGGTTTTGTGGGAAAGCAAGTTCTGCCTTGAGTGCAGAAGCTCAAGCCCTCAGGCTAGCCATTGCCAAAAATTTAGCTGAGAATATGAACTGGATCTTTGAAGGAAACAGCAAGATGGTGGCTGACTTAGCAAATGAGAAAGCTCAAAGTCCAGATGATCTGCAACATGTGTTTGATGACATAGTCAAGCTTAAGAACCAAAGAGATCTTTCCTTTAGATTGGTAGGGAGAACTGCTAATAGAGTAGCTCATGGAATAGCTAAACTTGTAAAGGATAGCTCTATAGTAGTGGTAGATCTGCTAGGTCACCCAGAGGTGTTGAATCTGCACAAACAAACACTTATATTACATAAACAGACAAACATTACACCATGTCCAAAGGGCAAAACTAAGGCCCCAAATAAACCCACCCACATTCAGACTTATATTACAGACACAAACATGGATAAAGATGATAAACATGAAACACCAACTACTGCCTGGAATGCGAGGAAACTATCCGGGACAAAATAAAGCCATTACTGTCTTCAAGAAGGATGGTACTGATGAAAGTTGGCACTTCATGTAGTTGAGCAAAAGCTTGAGACTGTTGGCGACCTTACTCCGCCGAATGGTCAGCAGCACGGAAGATGGGACGAACTTGCCACTGTGAATGGATCCTCAACACGTGTCTGCAATCATCCAAAACCGTAATGAGAGAAGCTAGGAAGCATGGACACTCCAAAACAGGGGTCGTACTCGTGTCAGACACTTGGGATACTCGGACACTCGTACGATTCTCCAAAGTACGTGTCACACACTCCAGCGGGAGTGTCCGAGTATTTTAGGAAATTTTATTAGACTGGACACTTAGAGGACACCTGGGGGACACTTTTGGGACACTTAGTGAGAGACGACAATTGCCCCTTAGTGTTTATTCACACGGGTTGTTTTATAGATATTTGAACTGGGTTAATATATAACTAAGCTAAAGTAGATGCAATATATTTGATTAATTGATGGCCAATAGATGAAAGGGTTACCCTTTTGAACGAAGAGTTCAAGTGAGGTTTTAAGTTCTCTCATGCGACAACTTCAAGAGTATTCCCAGACATAACTCGTCAAACTCGGATCCTCCAAAGCTATTCCTCTTTCTCTTCTCATTCTTATGCTTAATATATAATTTCCGTGATATTTAATCTATAGGTATAAAGAAGTTGGAATCAATATTTTATCGTATCTCGTAGAATAAAAATTCATATATATATATATATATTATCTTTATATATATATAAAGATATATAAAGATAATAATAATGTTGATGTATCCTTGACGTTTCGTATCCTCATATTTTTAGAAAATGACGTATCCCGTGTAATTCGTATCGTATCCAATACCCGTATCCGTACCCGTGCTTCTTAGGAGAGAAGGAATACAAGATCACTTTGTAAGTAAAATACTGACAGTTTGGGAATCAAGCTCAACTTGAAGTCTAGGCCAATTATGAGTGTGTGCTAACGTGAGTCCATAGCGAAGAGCAAGCAACTTAACAAGTAAAATAGATCCGTGATCATGTCTTCCCATGAACCCTAAAAGCCAATGATCTTGACAGTCCCTGAAAACTCCCCCTACACCTCCAGTTTGTGACTCATGGTGCCAAGAACCGTCCGTATTAAGTTTAAAATAGATTAACGGGGTTTAATCCATGTGATATTAATAGGAAATTTTGAAAGAGTAGGGTTAGGGCGATTTGTAAAAAGAGCAAAAGCCAAAGTCTTGTGGTAGATGTTGTTAATTACAGTGTGAGTTCGGAACAAGTTACTTTGGAAGATGAAGTCATTTCTAGCTAACCAAATTTCCCAAGAGTAAACAAAAAAGTTGTCGTCAAGTAATCAAAGGTTTAGGATGAAGGAAATTGAGATCACACTGATTATTGATCCATGTTCTAAAAGGAAGTCCTTCCCAAAAACTCATTATGCAATGGGACAATATGACGCCAAATAGACTGAGTAATGTGACACTTTCGAAATAAGTGTTCCATGCTTTCATTATGAGTATCACATAGAATTATGAAGAGGACCAAGATTAACATCTAAAGGAAGACGACCACAAATCAAACGTTCGGAGCTTCGGGTGAATTTGTAACAGCCAAATCTATTTAGAGTTTGTCCAAGAGGTTGGCGACAATGATCAATAAGGAGATTTAACCGAACCAAGGCCATCAGAAGAATTCCAAACAATTCTGTCTTCTCAAGAAATGTAGGGAACTAAGGTTTGATTAATCAATCGTCTTAACTCATGACGATGATCGAAACAAAGATGATCAAGCTTCCAAGAACCTGCTTCAAGATGGTCAGCCATAGTTGTTGTGAACTCATGAGGCAGCAAAGGCCTAGAAATGAGGTGTCTTAAAGGTCCAAGAGGGAGCCGGCTGCTAAACCAAAAGGAAGAAAGGTTGCCATTTCCAATGATATGTTTTAAATTTCGGTTAAAAAAGTTATTTTAATTCGAATAAATTGTTTCCATAAAGGACTAGATGTAACAGAAGCACGCGCTTCAAGAAGAGTAAAATTCAAAAAAAAAATAACGAGCCTTGAAATAAGAAACCCCTTAAACATTATCATGTTTGAGAATACGCCAACACAGATGAAGGTGAGCCTTATTACTAAGGGCTGAACGCCGCAAACCCAAACCCCTTTATACTTAGGCTTAGTAACTTGATCGCAAGCAGCTTCATGGAAGGAACTTCCCCACACAAATTGTCTCTGAATTTTATCAATTTGATCACTAATAGAACTTGGAAGGGAGGTAGTGTGCATAGAATATTGAGGGATAGAGGCTAAACTGACATTAGCTAAAACTATCCTACCCGCAAGGCTAAGAGAAGAGGTCTTCCAAGAACCTAGCTTGGCTAAAAGTTTTTGAATGATAGGAAGACAATCAGTTTTTTAACACGAGTGGGCAGAATAAGGACACCTAAATAAGTACCCAAATAATTAGCAAAAGATTTCGAACATTGAGCAGCCATTTTTTTTCCCTGCCTATGTGACATATTCTTAGAAAAAACTAATCTAGACTTAGCCTTGTTAACTTCTTGTCCCGACTGGTAGCAAAAAAAATCTGGTTAAGAACATCTAGATTCTTACGATTAGCCCTGCCAAAAATAAGAATATCGTCCGCAAAGAAAAGGTGACTAAGAGGTGGAGAATTACGACACCAATATAACGGTTTGAAACGGTTTTGCGCAACAGACTCTTCCAAAGTTGTAGAAAGATGATTAATACATAAAATAAAAGATAAGGTGATAAAGAGTCTCCTTGACGAACACCGCATGTAGGAGTAATGCACTACGTGGTCCCTTCCAAATAAACGAAAATGTGGTAGAAGTGACACAGGAATGTAAAGGTAGAATAAAAGGAAGAGGTAACTTTAACTTAAAAAGTGTATGTCAAAGAAAATTCCAAGAAAAACGATCATAGGCTTGCGATAAATCAAGTTTAGCTGCAGAGAAACCATGTTTACCGGACTTCTTATGAATTTTAAAAATTACCTCTTTAGCCAAAACAATATGATCAGCAGCCCTACGACCGGGGATAAAAAACCAGCATGTGACGGAGCAATCCAATCATCTAAAAAAGAACGAAGATGATTAACAATAATTTTAGCAAGAATTTCATAGAGAGTCCGTACATAAACCAATAGGTCGAAAGTCAACAACCGTTTGTGGCGGTTGTTTTTTTTGGAATGAGGACCAGAAGGGTTTTATTATTGTCACTAGGTAACGTACTAGATGCAAGAAAGTGATTTATAGCAGGTAAATCACAATGAATGGTATCCCAATAATCTCTACAACAAAGGCTGAAGACGGTCAAAGTGTTTAGTATGTTTTTTTCCGTTTCTTACATTTTTTGACTTGTCAAAAATTCCCTTAACTAAATTTGAATTTTTCAAGTAGCCAATCTTTTTTTAAGTCAAGAACATTCAATGAGCAAATTTTATGTTTTCACAGTTCGCACTTTTGTAATAAACAGTTATGGAGGATTAAAGTTAGTATTCATTGGAGTAACGCACACAGCCTTTTAACTAGAAATTTATTGTGGGCCATTCCTCTTAGTGCTAGTTTGGGAATGCTGTGGCGATGCTAGAAAGTTGCTGTGTGAAAACACTATGGAAAAGCTTCTGTGAATTCTTGATAAAATGTTGTTCGATAAATATTACGTAAAAGTTGCTGTGAAATATTAATATTGTAATTTTGTGTTTGGTAAAATCAACTGTGAAGTTGCTTTTTGAGAGGGTAAAATGACAAAAATATATGACACGTGTCATTTCCGTAAAGATAACTATTGATATTTTGAAAATTTGTAAGGTTAAATCGATTGTAGATAAATTAATCAAAGACACTTTCTGGAAAAGCATCTCCTCTTGCTTCCTGAAAACTGCTGTGGGACAGCAGAAACTTTCCGAAAAAACAGAAATTTTACTTTTACCAAACACACTAAATCTGCTTTTGTTGTCGGAAAGCAGCTGTGCTGGCAGCAGAAGCATTCCCAAACTCGCCCTTAATAACTATTGCAGTTTCACTTGACAGACTATTTGGGTATTTGCCAAACATCATATGCTTTGTTCTTTTTCTTTATCAATGCTGACGGTATTCATCCATGCATCAACAATTCAGCATGTACTATCGATGAGCATTGGTTTGTGGTTGTAAGTTCAGGGAGTTGTGACCCACAGGAAACGACATCGTACAAGTGATCATCATACCGTGCATTATTAGGTGTTAGTAAACTTCTTCTCTTATGTAAGTTGATTGTTGTTTTTGATAAATTCATCTAAAAAATTCAGATTCTTTTCATTTCTTTCCAATATATCAATGACCAAGAAAATGGGTGTCAACAGAGGATCCATGACGAAATTCAAGATGGATGTTATTAGCTAATTCTGGCAATTAAATTTTTGTCTTGGAACTCTTTATCCATTTCGACGTCTTATTCTAGTGATCTATTTTCAACCATTTTTCAAATATGTTCCAGGTTTGGCTTTGTTGTTCATGTTTCTGTTGACATTTTCTTGGTTATGTTTTCTCCAATTCTTTGCAACATTACCTAATTAATCATTTATAACATTGGAAAAAGAACATGGGTCACTATGAGATTTTTGAGAAAGGCTCTGAAACTGACATTAATTGTAGTGAAAAGAAAATTAACTGGAGATGGATTAATAAACCAAGCAGATTAAGCTTATAGCCGTAATAATTTGTACAATGATTAGGGAAAGTGAGGCTGGTTTGAAGAATTTGGCTAGAAGGATTTGGTTAATGGCTGAGTCCTTTAGGGTGTTCGGTTACGAGAGGATTCATGGTGTAAACATTAGTCATTTTGTTGAACATAGTCAACCATTAATGGTTTCAAGGTAGATATACATGTCAAGAAGCCGAAATGTTCACAAAGTTGGAGATGAGGAGGGAATGGAAAGAACAATCTCTTGTAACATGGTTTCTTAAGAAAGTAGTCCGCAACTGAGATTAGGTGTGATAGAAACACATCTTTTGATTAGGATACATAAACGTTTTAGTTATTGCTATGGTGTTGTAAACATTCAAATCAGGGAATTGTAAACCTACATAAACCTACACATGGGAAGATGGAGGAACGTATTCTTTGAAGTGGTTCCATCGAAGGGTTGAAGTGCATGTAGAATAACACTCTGGAAAACGTCCATGATCCCTATAAAGGTCCCGTAATGCAAGGTTAAACACGTTTGAAGGTAGATTTACAAAACTTCTGAAAATAACGTACTTTTAAACTCTCTAAAGTTATTCGTGCAGACTATGAACATGATTATCCTGTTTTGTTTAACTGTTCCGAGATCATTGTTTTGTTTCAATCTCAATGTATGTTCAGAAAATTACGTTATCATTAAGACCAAACATACGAGAATCATCAATTTAATTGGCATGTTGGTGTGTGTAGGAGAGGGTGTTCGGGGGTTATAAACATGTGTTTTAGAAATATTTTATTTCAGAAATTTGTTATTAACAACGTCATATGCAACGCACGTGCACATAAACTAGTTTTGAAAAAAGAACGGATGAAACCCATCGTGGCCGGGACTTTTATTAGTTCTCATTGGAAAAACCGCTAAACATAACTCTCCCACTCCAACTGGTTATAAAAACCAGTCATAAGGGGAATCAGAAATATAATTATCTGGAACAACCAAATAATGTTCCCCCGATAGAGAGTTTTGAAAAGGAGTTTTATAATGATCAGTAACCAGATTTTTAATAATATTTTCGTCACTAACTCAATTACCATTATGATCCTTAAGCAATGAAATGTTATTTTTACGGCGACGGCGAAGAACCACTGGATGGAAAAAGGCTGTGTTTTGATCATCATCTTGCATCCAGTCACGACCAGCCCTTAGTTTCCAATATGCATGTAGAATAACACTCATCGTTTTGTAAATTACGTAACGAAGCCAAATCTCTCTCGTCGAACAGAATGTAACGAAGGACTGAAAGCATTATCTAACTGGATTTGTTTAAAATGCCGCAAAAGATCATGGTTTTTTGAAGCAATATTACCAATAACACAATTTCTCCAACGAAGAATATTATGTTGTAACGATGACAATTTTTCCCAACAAGAAGCATAAGAAAGAGGCCATTGGTTTCGAAATTAACTGTCGAAACGAATGGTGTTTAAGCCGAAAAGATTCAAGTTTAAAGTAACGATGATCAATGATCACAGTAGAAGGATGAGTAATTAAAGAACTGTGGTCCGAATTCAACCTAGGAAGATGATGTACTTCCGTATTAGGAAAAACAAACAACCAAACATTATTAACAATAGCACGATCTAAACGTTCCATGATCAAATGAGTAGGTAAGCGTTTGTTAGTCCACGAGTAGGGATTAGCCATAAACCCCAAATCGACAGGCCACAGTTTAACATACATGCACCAAGAGAACACGAGTTCGACCAGGAAGAACAACCCCCATATTTATCTTCTGGAGAGACAATTTCAGTAGAAGTCACCCATTAAAAGCCAAGGAATATTAATTGAAGCATTAAGAGCAGAAATTTTAGGCCACAGATTCTTACGTAACCTAGGTTTATTTTATTATTATTTTTATGATTTTTTTGAGGTAAATAGATATATTAGCTAGAAACCAAACGGCTCTAAATCATTGTTCAATATATCGATAGCCCATAAGGGCTTTTGAGTGGTAGAGACTGTAAAGAGGTGAACGGAGAGCTCTATTGGCAAACAGGTGAGCTACAGCATTTCCTTGTCTTCTCACGTGTACTACCTCAGTAGCTTGGAAGCTTTGGAGAAGGTCCTTTCTCTATATAGGATCCCTGAAACTTCATTGCACACCTCTGGGAGGTCTTGAGCCGCAGTCCCCTGCGCTGCGAGAGAAGCTTGATTGCCATGAGTGAATCCGTTTCCACCACTAGCTGCTTGCATTTTGCCGAGTTGGCCATCTGGACACCACACGAAGAACAGCCCTAAGTTCCAACAAAAGAACCGAGCTACTGAACGCAGTCCTCTCGTATCTACCTTCTATAAACTCCCCAGCCGAGTCTCGGATAACACACCATGTTCCTGCTATGGTTTGGTCGATCGATCTCGCGGCATCACAATTAAGCTTGACCCACCCCTCAGGTGGCTTATTCCACCGAGTGCCGAGAGCTGGAACAACATAAGCAGGCTCCTCAGATTGCCGGTGATTAAATCTGAACCAAGCTAAATGTTCGAGCACTTTTGCGACCAGCTCATCCGGGTTGAAGTTCCGGTTTTGAATGGAATAGTGTCGCGGTTAAACCCCCTCTTTTCTTCACCTTCAACATCAAAAATATGTTCCACCCATTCCCAAGCATGAGAGCAGCGTGTTTCCATAAACTTTTGTCCCATTAAACGTTCCAAAAAACAGAGTAGTCGGACAATTTAGAACAAAATGATCTTCCTTTTCTGGGTAGGACGAACAAAAGCTGCATTTAATGGGTACCTCGACTCTTCTTTGTCTGAGCTTTGTTGCTACTGGGAGTGCACGATTCCAAAGTTTCTAAGTTGTATACAACACTTTCTTGGGCAGTTTGACATTCCATATGTTCTTTATCCATCTTCGCTTCAACCCCCCAGAGGGACCTTCATAAAATCGTTGCTCATTCGACAAAAAAATGTATCCCAACGAGACCGTGTATACTCCAGTTTCCGACGGGCCCAAAAGAGTTCGTCTTCCACGGGTGGATTTGGGATTGGAAGCTGTCGAATCAAGTCACTATCCTCTTCCCACAAGTAAGTTCGCAGCAAATTCTCGTCCCATCTACCATCCTTAATGATATCGGAGACTGTACAGGTAGCCCAACTAGGTATCGGGGTAATTGACTTGAAGTTGTGATATCTCGGGATCCATCTAGCATGAAACAGGTTAATACTTCGGGCATTCCCCAATCTCCATTTCTCTAACTCCTAAAATACTTCTGAAAGCAAACGAGACTTGAGATAGGGGTTCACTATCAATAAATGAAGTATGTCTGAAATACATGTGCTTGAGAATTGTACCCACCAAACTATTTGGATTGGAGTGTAGCAACCAAGGTTGTTTAGCTAACAAGACAATATTGAAATTATGAAGGTCCTTCAAGCGCAAGCCTCCTATGTTTTTTTCCTCCTCTAGTCTCTCCTAACTAATCCAATGAAGTTTCATTTTTTTTTCGACTCACCCCATCAAAAAACTCTGAACAATTTCTCAATGTCATTGCAAGTACCTTTTGGTAACAGGAAACACAACATGACATAATTCGAGATTGCTTGGGCCACAACTTTGATCAAGATCTCTTTCCCAGCTATTGAGAGCAGCTTCTCCTTCCAACCTTTTAACATGGCACAAATTTTCTCTATTAATTTATGAAAATTACGTTTCTTGTGTCTCTCAATTGTCGTAGGAAGACCCAAGTAACAATCGTGACTTTCCACTTGTTCAATGCCGCAACTTGCGCTCGGTAGCTGACGCACATCTGTATGAACATTAGGAGAGAAAACAATAGCTGATTTCTGAAAGTTCAGTGACTGACCTTAAGCACTTTCAGAGGCTCTGAGAATAGAAAAAATAGTCTCAACTTCCTCCCCCGTATATTTGGAAAAGATGAGACTGTCGTCAGCAAAAAATAAATGGGAGATCCGAGGTCCTCCAAGAGATGCAGCCACTCATGAGATGGATATGTCATGCACTGCTTTCGTTAGCCTTCTGGATAGGGTCTCGCTTACTAGCAAAAATAGATAAGGGGAAAACGGCCACCCCTGGCGTAGACCACACTCCGGTACAATATTACCCTCCACATTTCTTTTTAGGATAATACTACAAGAAGTCGTGGTTAGACAATTCATTACGATCGTGATCCATTTATTACCAAAACCCATCGGAAACATCACCGCTTTCAAGAAATTCCATTCCACCATGTCGTAAGACTTGCTCATATATAGTTTAACGACTAGACAACTGTCTTCGTTTTCATAGCATGTAGAAGCTCATGAGTGGACAAAATATTATCACTAATCAATCGACCGGGAACAAAATATTAGCACCCTGAAACTCAGATATTAGCTGAGGAAGAACCATTCAGACGATTAGCCAATGCTTTAGTGATAATCTTATAAATAATTGAACAAAGAGAGATAGACGAAAGTCTGAGACTTTACTAACCTGTTTAATTTTTGGAATAAGCGCAATCAAAGTATAATTGAAGAAATTTATATCTCCCATGCATTCAACACGTTTAAGCAAATATCAGTTACCTCAGTACCAATACTTCCCTAGAATTTCTGAAAAAATAGCTGAGGGAATCCGTCAGGCCCAGGGGCTTTTGGCGGCGCCATATGTCGAAGAGCCTCCCCAATCTCACTCGCGTAAAGGGTTGTTCCAGCGAGTTGGGATGCTCCGGACTGAGTAGACCCTCGAATGGGGTTAGCATAGCTTTCTTAGCCCCTTGGGAAGGATCGGCTGAGGATAAAATCCGAGTGAAATAATTATCTATCTCCCTGACGAGGGAACTATGGTCTTCTAACCAGTTACCATTATGATCTTCGAGCACTTTAATTAGATTCCTGGATCTTCTAATACTTGATTTTCGATGAAAAAATCGCACGTTCTTGTCTTCTTCTCTAACCACAACATACGAGATCGTTGATGCCACATTGTTTCTTCCTGAGCAAGTAATGTAGCGATCCGATCACGACACCTCTTGGACTCGGAAATGACCTCAGTAGATGGGACTGATCCCGAAAGAACCTCTAGTCACTTCCTCAGATTTCCCAACTAACCCCTTATGCTGCCGAAAACTTCCTTATCACACTTGGTAAGATTAGATGTCGTTGCCGCAAGCTTATCGTTGATGTCCCCATTTCGTTGTCTCCAACCATCACAAATTAACTGTTCACACTCCTGATTTTGAAGCCACATAATTTCGAACTGGAACCTGGGTTTGCCTCTTAAATAAGCGACTGTTTTATGATCTATAATAACTTCGATCGGTGCATGATCCGACTAGTCTTCCACAAGATGGTTAACCCTAGACCGACTAAAGACATCAATCCACATGTCAGTGACCATGGCTATATCCAATCCCTCGCGAATAAAGTGACCCTCCAACCGATTATTAGCCCAAGTGAAAATGTTTCCCGAATAACCCAAGTCACGTAGCTCAAGTTGGTGCAGAACTTTGCGGAAAGCCTCAGTGTGTCTGAAAGTGACTGCTTTCCCACTTTCCTTTTCTTCAGACGAGACTATAGCATTAAAATTTCCGACAACCATCCAAGCTACATTTCGGGGAAAAATACGGTGTAAAACATTTCACCATACTTGGCATCAACCAATGATAACCCTACAAATGCCATATGTAATGATTACTTTTAAGAAATCCAAATTCTAGACACTTCATAACCTTATAAAACATTTCACCATACTTGGCATCAACCAATGATAACCCTACAAATGTAATGATTAATTTTAAGAAATCCAAATTCTAGACACTTCATACCCATATATAAATTATATTGCACGAGTAACACAAAATAAAATAAAAATAAATTGTAGGTGATCAAATTTCAAATAACATACAATTTCCTCAATAATTTTATATACAACTTAGAATCAATGCGTATAAAATTTCCTCAATTCTCTATATAATACTTTTCCATTGTGTATTCAAATAAACTTCTATTAAATGTTTACGATTTTCTCACTATAGAATTGGGTGAAAACTTATTTGTTACATAGCACTACAATTCATTAGATTCTATATAAAAAAAGATGATTCAGAATTTCATGTTAGTATGTAGCCTTCCAAAATAGGTTTTCCCTTATTTAATTTTATTAATGTACTTACTCCGTTCTCTCCCTATCTTTCTCATTTGACTTTTTCTTCCGTAACCATGCAACTTTGACCCGTTTATTTGGATAGGAAGACGGTGTTATATTTTGATATTTTTTTTGATGGTGTTGTAGAGTAAATTGCAAAGTTTGCTAAATTCTTGGGTAGTTTTACTTATCAAATCACCGAATCAAAATGATCGGTGAATAGTGGTAAAATGCAAACTTGGAAGATAGAGAGAGAAAAAAGTAGTAATATTTTCACCTCATTTAGCCATATACTCATAGCAACGACAATTTAAATAGCCTATATTAACACTTTGTAGTTTATACACAAACATGTGAATATTTGTACTAAGCAAAATCACTGGATCGTTTCACGGCTTGGTGGTTGCTGGCCACAACATAAGATTGTAGGTTCGAATATGGTCGAGAAATATGGAGAATCTTTGAATCTAATTTTATTTTACTATAGCTGAGAATGAGGAGGGATTGAAAAGAGTACATTATTAGATAAAATATAGATTATGACTAATCTTATCACACTGCAATAATATAATGAGTAAGCAAAAATTTAATTATATTATATTTATCCGTATCCTATTATTCTTGCTATGTTGGTTAAACATGTAAATTGTCCATCGTGAAAGAGATCATACATAGGAGGAAGATAATGATATTTGTCCATGATGATAAGTTGAATAGAATGGAACTATGTAATTCTTTACCAATTTTGGTGATTATAAAAGTTATGTATCAAATAGAATGCAATACATATGTATACAACTTGCCCGCTTTAGCGCGGGATCGCACCTAGTAGTATATAATAGGGGGAAGATGTAAAGATATATCGTTTTCATCAAAAGTTCTATATGAATTATTTGGTAAGAATACATTCAGAGAAACACAATTGAAACATAGAAGTTAGAAAGATAATATTTAAGAGGCATCAACTGTTCTTATGTGTGATTTCTATGATTCGAGAATGACTATGTCGGTGAAGGACACATTTTTAAATGGATGCTTCTTATGCGGTCATTGTGAATGTATATAATCTTTCTCATCTTTTTTGGCAAATCTCTCTCATATACACTATTAGTTGTTGTTGGGAACTTTAACTTGGCTATAAATATTGGATGTAATGTATGAGTATTTATTGAAGATCTGATGCTTAGGCTTATAATTTTGATGTTATGAAATTCTATAACCTTTGTTCATAAGTGTTTTGTAGCGTCTGCTGGCTTTCAACTAGTGGTTTTCGTTATCATCACCAAATAAGGCAGACTTTCAAAACTTGACCAAACTAGTTTTCCTTAAGCACCACCCACATCATGCACCATTAATATTGAGTCAATCCAAATGTAAGAAAGTGGCATAGTTATTAAATAGAGACAGCAACCAGTGTGGTTGCTCCATTATTCCCTATTAAGAAAAACTAGTCAAAATGTAACCCTTTAAATTTTGGTGAACCCGAAATTTGAACCCATGGAGTTGCTGATCACCTCCATCACCAAAATATTCAATTTTTACCAACAATCTAAAAATCAGGGGCATTGTTACCCTGCCACTATTCTAAGTTATTCCCATGGAGATAACGCCCCACAGAATCTCCATTAACAAAAAATCAAAATTTCCGCATTCCAACTAACCACTAGTTACTAGACATTGAAGGAAAAGTTGACATCAGCTCCAGTTTGGACACTACTCAATGAGTCAGGAGAATTCGTTGTCTATAGTGATGCATCGAAGAATGGACTACGATGTGTGCTTATGCAGGATCGGAGGGTAATAGCTTATGCATCAAGATAGTCGAATCCTCTACGTGAATCATGATCAAGAATTGGCAGTGGTGATATTTTCCTTGAAGATTTGGAGGCATCATTTGTACGGAGCGGGATGCAGGTTGTCAGTCTACATGTGTCTAAAATACATTTTTGTTAATATAGACTAAATCAATTTCTTAGAACTTATTCTTAGTTTGATTTGCGTCCGATATGTGTTTTAGACAGCCTCTTCATTATCGACGTCTCACCGATTTTGAATAACAGTATTTCTCTCTCATATTCATCATAGAGTATATACTATTTCCATATATTTATCCTGAATTGTTACATGTTGAATTGTCAGATCTGAAGTTGTATCCCCAAGTTGGGAAGTGTGGAGTCAACCATATTATTGTCTAGGGTATGTCTATTATACATGTTAGGTCTAGGATTCGTTTACTGTGTCTAGAGTATCCTAACATATCTACGTTCCGTTTGTGTTATTGGTATCTATCTGATAGAGTTGTTCGCTCATGAACTAAAGGGAGTTAGAAAGTTGTTCACTTGACGAACTACCGCAGGACAACGTCCAAGAGTACAAAGTTGGAGTATGTCTCCTTTGTAACTCGGGTCACCAACTAGTTTTAAGTGGGGCTTGGATTTCCATAGCGCGTGGTGCTACACAAGATTGTAGAAACTGGATAGGCAAAAGGTAGTGTGGTGAGTATGACGTACACGTCCAAACCACAAGTGTATTGCTGTCGGTGCAGTAATAATCGGAAAAGTCCGGATTGTCGAATCCCAAGGGACTTCTTTGTAAATTAGCTATTAGTTCTTAACCTTGTGTGGGCAAGGCGCAATGATTTGGTTTTCTAATTCTACTTAAAATAAAAGACAACTGTCTCAATTAATCGGTTGAATAATCTCACAATTAACGAAGAATGATTTTTAAGAGTTACTTAACAAGTGGAAAAGTTCAGGATATCTCTACGGGTTCACTAGGGAATTCACACCACTTATGATTTACGTTCATGCGACACGGATATTTTCTACTTAGCCAAACGAGCAATTTCACTTTGAAGATTCCTCAACCAAAGTCTATATTTAAACTCTTGTACCTGATTCCTCTAGCCTACTTAAGTTTAAATACGCATTATGATCTTGATATCAACTCTTTGTTCTAATTAACTAGCAAGATTCCTCAACCCTAGATTCGACTAGTGCAAGATTCAAGTTCAAGCAATAACTATTGATTCCTCTAATAATTATCACCTAGATCAATCTTATTGTGACGTCAAACAATATGAAAGATAGAATTACGCGTATGAATCAAGCATAACTAAGCATAAACATCCAATTAAGCTAATAAGCATGAAGCATAATTCATAAATCACCAAAATATGGTTTTCAAAACCCTAGTTCCCTATGAGATATCCCGAATAGAGGGTTTAGCTACTAAAACACATGATCAAAGTACAAAATTTCAATGATCATAAACAAAAACTAAAGAGGGGAAGAAGATAGAGAATCAAACGATGGTCTACAAGCTCCCAAGAATGCTCCTTGCTCTCCAATGGCGTAGAATGATGAATGAATCTCTTTTTTTTTTTGACGTGCCCTAGGTCCTTCTTCTAGTCAAAGACACGTTCCTTTCTTTTAAGTTTTTAAAAATTAACACTTTTACCCCTTTTCTAATCACGTCAGATCCAATATGTGATCTTGTGATCACATTTTGTGATCCTAGGATCACCTTTTGTAGTTGTAGAGTCACGTTACTCTTCTATGTGGTCTTGCACTTTGATCTTGTGATCATAGGATCACCTTTGTAGGATCACAATGATCTTCCATGTGAGTTTGCTTCTTTTCACTCTTCTTCTATTCTCTCATGCATTCCTTGAGTTTCTTTCTTTCCGAAGTTCGCTTCCGCTCCAAAATCCGCACTCCACGCTTCCAGTTCCTGAAATCCAACACACGAACAAATACTGGAAGATCAAATGCGACAAATAAAGCATAAAACATGCATAAAACGCCCGGACTACACCATGAAGTCCAAATACTCAAGTATGCTCAAAAATATCAAAACTCGGCTTAAAACACACATAAATGCATCGGAAAGTACGCGAAACGACAAGTAATCACAATAGAATATAACTCCAATTATGGAGTTATCAAATATCCCCACACTTACCATTTGCACGTCCCGAGCAATCTATCAAAACCGGCCATCATCTCCAAACTGTCTCCCCAACAAATCATGGTACGAGTCTAACTAATTGCATACTTTTCGAAACACCACTTGCATACAAACCAAGACTAGACGACTTGACATAAACACGACTCAATACATGACTCAACTATGCAACAATATGAAGATGCAATATATACAAGGCACATAACAAAATAACATTTTTTTTCTCTTTTCTTTTGCGAGATTGGGCAATCTCAATTAGCTCAAACCGGTTCTCATGGAGTGATGATCAATCTAGGAACAAGGCGTGAATTGCAACTAAACTCGACAACGAGAATTTCCCCTAGTTAGTATAGAGAGCCTAGCGTTACTATGTAAAGGAATACCTACCTCTTCGCATGTGTCGACAAAAATAAGAGGCTACGCTAGGCTAAGCCACGTTCAAGGTCCGAGCTCCTATTCCGCTAACGGTTTAGAATGTTGAAGCTTAGGGACAAAGGGATAATTATGTAGTAACAAGTCCTAAGCGTCACATTCTCACATTAAAACCCACATCTCACACACCCTCACCACGATGATAGAAACTGAAACCCGAAACTCACCGTCTCCGGCCCTCGATCCCCTCAAACCCCGGTACAATAACGATCTTTGTGGCCACCATGGCGATACGTGCACGAAATGCAAACCGTCGTCAACGAACTAGCAACTTTCCACCACTCAATTTCCAATAAGCTCAAATTTATTCCTTTATTCCATCTCTCCTTTTTTTCTCTCTTTTTTTTCCTTTGGTTTCATTTTTTTTTCATCTCCTAATATAACAAATTGCCGCAAAAGTATCCGAGTGGTCTTCCAAAAAATCCAGCAAAGCAAGCATGTTAAGGGGAGGAAATAGACGATCCAATGAATGTATATCACAAGTAAAATTCATCTCCCCCTAACTCAATGAAGTACACGGTGTCACCAAACAAAGCCGCCAAATAATCAAAGAGCGTGTGTAGGGATGTAGTCGTCAGAAGCTCAATCTCGATGTCCGTAGTCAGAAGTCGACATCCCCACACTAGAATGTAAACATGCCCCCTCTCAAGTAATCAAATGTATGTAAGTCTCGTGCCTAATCCAACCGATCCTCCTACACCGTGATGATGAAAAGAAACGATACCTAGCACGATCCACCAATTAAGATCAACCACCCCATTGTTGTGCGGATACGCACTCACGGCTCTCCACAACTGTGTCCATGGTGTAGTGACATGGAACACCGCCACACCGAAGTGGCAAGCCTACTCACTCACCCTCGCATCCCCTCGAAGATATGTAATGATACGCAAGCGATCATGTAGAAATCGCAAGTATATGCAGTACAGCTCTCCCTCATCGAACACCCTCAACTACGACTCCCTCGTGACGCACTAAAGTGGTGATTCTAAACGATTTATGATGAAGGCCAAGAATTGTCACCCTAGGTCAAGAGGTTATGAAAAAAACCAAGGTTCAAATTGGGCTTTCTAATGGTCCTACAAGGTGAGATCTATCAAGCAGTGAGTGCTCTAATACGCATCCTCGCACAGCTGTTCTGTGTGCCACTACGAGGCGGGCTGGCGACTACCTAAGACGTACACATGAACGTTCGGCTTGTTTAGCTCACACCTAGCTCAACTCTTGTAAAAAAAAACGACACACACTTTAAATTTGCAAATCAAGTAAGTGTAATAAAATAGGTAGACATTCCCGTAAAGGAAGTCTCTCTGTACGTACTAGGGGGAACTCAATTTGTCCTTCTCGGTCACAAGTCACGCCCTACGCCTAAAATTCTCACACTCCTCGATTCTACCAAATTTTAAGATTATTTTGATTGCCCTTTCTCAAATTTTCTTTTTTTTCAAATTTTTAATTTTTTTTGTATTTTTACTTTATTTATTCTAACTCTACATGCAAGGCCAGACGCGAAAGAAGACTCGAAACTGACTCAATTTGGGTAGGTAGACTCAATTAAATAAACGTGCAAGAATCAAACACTAACACATATATATGACTAACACACACATTACGACACTAAAACTACACACGACACGGACCACGAATACGACACAATACGCCCTAACAATCTATATGTGACAGGTTAATGCAGACACGGACCAGCTAGTCAAGATTAAAAATCCTCCCCACACTTGAGTGCTTTGTTTTCCTCAACAAATTTAGAGATCAATCAAGAGGACTCGGAAATTCTAATGCGAGGCGCGGTGTATCTACTCAGGACCATCGTCATTCTATGCCTCAACTACTTTATGTCTTCCTACAGTCAAACTCATGCGCCTTACTCCTCTTTCTTCTAAACGGTCTCATTGCACAAGAAAGTAGCAACTCAAATTTAGAGATTATATTCGCTACGTGCACGTGACAAGGAGTGTGTACTGAATCAAAGCAAGAACGCAATTTAGCATATAGGTCCTAGGACACTAGTCAATCGCCCCCAAACGTCGCAACTAAGCGACAACATTAACAAATTTGGGCTTTTAATCAATGTGCCTAGACTCGATAAAATTAAATTGCGAAAGAGAAAGATTAGCGATACCTGAAGCCTTGAAGTTCCGTTATGACGCAGCTGAATCGACAAAATCAGGCAAGAAGGACCGTACGGTCGACTAATTTTTTGATACTTTGTGCGATGTGATATTTTTAGCTCAATATCTTCTCCTCGCTGTCCCCGTCACAACCCCGCAAACGGTTTAATCAAATTCCAACCGGTTGAGAACGAATTGACAGATTTGTCTTGATAAAAACCCTAGCTTTCACCCTGCTTCCCCCACGCCTAGTTGCGCTGAATCTTCAAATTGAATACTGCATGTTGTAGGCGGTGCTGAGCCGAGCAGAACCCACCTAACCCGGCTGAATTCCGGCAATTTTCCGATCAGTTCGTGTTCTAGAGGCGGTTGAAGCTCTATCGTGGTTTTGGACCAAAAAATCCCGTCGCTTCTTGATGCAGCGTCGTTGTAGCCCCCCTTTCCATTGTCGTCGTCGCTGGTTAGCCGACCAGAACCCACCAAACGCGGCTGGATTCCGGCAATTTTTCCGTTCGGACGAGCTCCGGACATTTGCCGCTGCGTTTTCTGCGTGGGTCTGCCGAAGAGGGACTCCCGTCGTTGTTTGATTGCGCGTCGTCGGCGCTGTGGAGCCGAGCGTAACCCACCAATTTCCGGCGAGTTTCCCGTCGAATTTGAGTTCTGGAGGAGGACGATGGTGCTCTGTGAGAGAGTCGTCCTCTCTGTGTTCTGGAGAATGCCGTGCAACCGTGCTTGTTGCAGCGTGTTTTGTTCTTCGTCTTATTTTTCTTTCGCGTGTTTCTTTTTTTTATCACTTAACCGCAAAAAGATACAAGTGCCCCTTTTTAGTGAGCTTCAGCAACTCTGATCCTGCGATCATAATTGTTGTCATAGGATCATCAATTTTGATCCTGCTTATACAGTGAGTTGCACAAAAAAGGGTCTGCCAATTTTTTTCTAAGTAACGGCTGCTCTTTTTTTTCTTCTTCTTCTTCTTCTTCTTCTTTCTTCTTGTTCTTCTAGTTTGCGCTCCCGGACTCCGATGCACACATATAATATACCGTCGGAAAGCTAGTTTCACGCTATTTCTCCTTTTGCTTGTGTTACTCTAAAATTACCGGAGTAAACTTCATAATTTATGACCTCAAATTTCGTGACTATTACGTCGCTTTCTCGATTTTTGTCTTTTCTTCCACATGCATCAAGACGGGGAGTCCGGACCGAGTCTCCAACCTGTTTTCCTGTAGAGACTCAATTCAAATGTGAGATTCCCACTCTCTCACCCCTCAGATAAGAAAATTGTATTGAAAAACGCACGCGCCACAAAAACTTGGCACAATCCAACCGCAAGTGTACGGCTGTCGCGTGTAGTAATATCCGGTAATCCGGGTTAGTCGAACCCAAGGGACTTGTCGTGAATTAACTAGGATGATTAACTTCGTGTGGGCAAGCAATTGGATTGTTTTACTAAACTAATAATTTAAATAACAAAATAATTATTAAAAGAGAGTTAATACGAGGGACAAGTATCAGGATTTTTCTAGGATCACTAGGTGAACACCGTTAACGAATTACATTTTGAAACACAGATAATGTTTTAATTTTTCAAAAGAGCAATAAGGCTAACCGAGTTACCAAGCTAGCTTTCTATGCCTAGGTCAAATTACAACCGAGTTATCAAGTTCTAATTATCCCTACAACATATAATGACGATCATCTAATTCTATTCAACGTTCACAGTCGGTGGTTGATTTCTCTAACTTGTGACTACGTGCTTAATTCAATTATCCGGGAAATTCGTTTCTTTCACTAACGTATTACCTATAATCTTCCTACTGCAACGTCTCACAATATCAAGATAGATTAAGAGTATGAATTAAACATAGCAAACGAGAACATCATCAATTAAGTTTAAGCAAAACGTGAATCAAATTCATAATTCGCCAAAACGGCTTCAAACCCTTGCTACCATAGATAAATCCCAATTATAAACTTAGATACTGCGATACATGATCAACACGATGAAGTTTATATTGATCATGATCAAAAACAATGAAAAAGATAGAGAAGGGAGATCAAACGATGGAATCCTCGCTCTCATGACGAACTCCAAGCTCCAAGCCTTCCTCCAACTTGTTCTTCCTTGTCTCCAGCAGCCCTTCCTGTCTTTAGGTCCTCAAAATCGTCATATATAAGGCTGGGCACGATTTTAAATGTATTTTGCCCGCATTTGCAATTCAGCCCCTCTAGTTTGCAATTCTCGGATAGATTTCATAAGCTGGTCTTGCGCGGGCCTTTTCTCCCTCATCCGGACTCCGTTTCGGGCCTATCTTATATCGTTCGAAAGCCCTGGATGTCTACTTTATAATGGCGTAGGCCTTTCTCCAAAATTGTATATTTAAATCCAGATACAGCCCGAATACTGAAGACTGGTCCAGTGAACTTTTCCAGCTCTTCTTCGTTTTGGCGTCATCTTCGGCGGACCATATCTTTCTCGTACGACCTTTGATTGAGCTCCGTGACCTATCGTTGGAAAGCTAATTGAGTATACTTTTATTTTGAATTAGTATCACTATAGAAGGTCTTGTAGAACTCAAGATATCATCAAAATAGTGAAGGTTGGTCAATTCTGCTCCTCCAACTTTGCTTCTCTTGCTTCTTCTTGACTTCCAAAGTTCGTTTCTTCTCTCCACTTGCTCTCCTCATGCAATATTCCTATAAATCACAACACGAACACTACCGAGAAGATAAAATGTGACAAAATCAAGCAAATCATATGTAAGCTATTCAAGAAACGCCCGAATTGTACGTTTAAGCTCACAAACATCCAAAATATATTTTTCTTCTCAAATAAGCCGGAAATTCATCACTTTGCACCGAAGCACAAAAAAATAACAGTGTAGAATGTACGTAGGATAACTCTTACTAAGGAGTTATCAAATACCCCCACACTTTCAATTTGCGCGTCCCGAGCAAAGTCTCATCTACTGCATTCATCTGTCTACTAGCTGACGAGACACAAACGACTCAAACACGACTCACGACAGAACAATGCAGCAATATGATGCAAATGAAATTCTATACTCAATATTAAAACATCAAATTTCTCTCTTTCTTGGCAAGAATAGGCAATCTCCCTCTCATCAGCTGAAAATCATCAAGCTCTCACTAATCCTCTTTGAAATTCACATACACGTAGCATGAATTTGAAATAAAACAAGTCAATGTATCAGCTCACTAAGGCGTCCCATTTCTTCCAATTCAAAACCAAGACACAAGCACGTCCTAAGCTTCATTGGGTCTAATTCAGCTCAAATTTCATTGTAGCCTTTCTTCGCCGAATCATATGAGGTTTTCAGACCCTCTTAGTATTTATTGCGTTTTTAATACAAATTATCCCGGTGAAGGGAGTCACAACTCCTGTGAAATAAGGCTTGACTCTAATTTTCCTCTTTAAGCTCTTCTTGGATGGAATCCAAATTTCCGTGTGTCCGGAAGCACATTAGGTTGTTTCTCCTTGAAGCACAATTTTTTTTTTAGATTTATCATTTTCTTTTCTTTTTTCCTCTGTTTTTACAACCGTGCAGTAGAGCATAAAGAGCGTGGGCTTTTTCGGTTAACTCTTGTGACAACCGTAAGGGATGGTGGTGTACGCCCCCCAACTTCACTTAGGCTGATGCAACCGTACCACATGAAACCAACTCAACACGAAGGTCTGTTGGAATAGATGCCCTAGAGGCAATCTATTTTAGTATGAATTTATTTGTGGCCAGAAATTCATTTATTATTTATTGGATATTTAATATAATTAAGTCCTTATATTTACAATTGTGTTGTTTATCTTAAATATCCCTAGTCCAGTATAATGATTAATGGGACAATCATCTATAGACTAGTATGGGGTTGGATTGATATAGAGATATCATGATCCAGCACATAGGTGTGCATTAAGGGTATTGACGCACTGGATTGACCCATCTCCGAGAAGGCTACATACACGTTATGTTGAGTCACAAGCGCTTCTCGCGGTGCAATGGTATTTTCATCCTTAGACTTGAAGTCACTAGATATTCTAGTTGTGAATTATTGTGATTTTGGTAGCGTTAAACGCTACACCGTAACAGGATAGTTATAAAGGCGTGTACCGGATACAATAAGAAGCAAGCTTAGAGATCGTAGTGGACGTAGATAGAATTTGTCCCTCCCACATAACGGGAGCAAATATCCTAGGCCACTCGAGGGATAGTGCTTATAGAATGTCTGGCCAGACTCAAATAAATCAATATGGGATATTGATGTTATTTGCACGAATAAGGCTATTCCCATAGATCGAGAAACTGTGGATTGGATATACGAGTGTGACTTGTATGTCTCGTGTCCAATCCGGATATAGGGACAAAGGGATGAGACAATTACTTGTACAAAGGTTGTCAAGATGACTATTCTATTAGTTGGCTAGAATGGATGTTTTGCTAGAAACCGCTCCATATTAGCAAATAGTTGCTACCAACAAGATAGAACCTATGGGGTCACACGCTAGATAGAGTTGAACTAGATTTGGGAATTAATTAATTGGATTAATTAATTAGAAGGATCACTTTGCAAAACCTTGCAAACTTAGTAGGGACTAATTTGCAAGGAAGGGACTAAATTGAATTCTAGTAGGACTAGAATAATTCCTTTAGGTAGTTGGCAAGGATTTGTTGGACTATATAAAGTACACTCCTTCCTTCCTTCCCACACTTATGATTCATTAGATCATAACTTGAGTGGGAGAGAACAAAAGGAGAGAGAGCAAGCAAGCTGAGGAGCTCGCCGTCCCCTAGCTCGCCGCCGCCCGTCCCCGTCGGCCACAAGGAGGCCGAACACCTCCTTGTTCGTCTCGTTTTGCGTGATTCTTCTTCCTCTTCCTCTTTCCGGGCTAGCACCAAGGAGTGGGAGATCTAGAAATCAACTCTAGGCGTGGATCAACTATAGAGAACGTGACACAATTCGCGTTTGAAGTCATCAAAGGAGAACCCTAAGGTGTGTTAATTGATTTCTTCCTTTACCATCGTTATGTCTCTTGACTTGTGATCCTTTGAGGGTTTTGCATGGTTAATTATTGTTTCCGTTGCACATCCATGAATCAAAACCCTACAGTGGTATCAGAGCCTGGTTGTAGAGCATAAACGTGGTTTATGTGTTACGTTTTGATATTTTTACACTTTAAAATTGTTGTTTATCGCGTAAAACAAGACAAAGCAAGCATGGGATGCAATTTGTCAATAATCAATCATAACAAGATCTAGTTTTTGCATTGGATGCATGAATTAGTGAGTTTGAGAAATTTTAGGATCTTAGATCTAGGTTTTGGGCATCCTTGGGGAAGAAGGAGTTCTTCCCAAACAAGGAAACAACCAAACTTGGGCACCAAGAAAGGGAGTTGTTTTGGAAACAACTCCCTAAGAGGTTCGGCCCCCTAAAGGGACCGCCCCTCTTGCTTGCCGCCCAAGCTAGGCCGCCCTAGGGGCCGGGGCAGCCCTAGCCCGCGGCCTAGCCCCGTGGGCTAGGGGGCGGCCGGCCCTAGGGCCTTGCGGTTCACTTCTTGGGCCCGGGCAATTGGATTGTTGGGCCCAATGGACCGTTTTAACCCTAGAATCATAAAATCAATTAAAATTGACCAAGCGCGTTAAAATTGGATTTTAACTGTTTATGTGCAATTCTCATGGTGATTGAATATGGCCATAGGATGTGGTTTGATGTGGATGTTTAATTTTGTGGTTTGGTTTACGGCCTGCGAGCTGATCAATTAATTGTAATAATTAATTAGGGTTTTATGGCCTGCGAGCCATTTTTTTCTCAACTTGTGAGATTTATTTTATTTAGTATAGAAGCTAGCTAGTGCTAGATAAAGTAGATTGTTAGCCAATATTGAAGAAAAGAAGCCCAAAGCCAAAGAGGATCCACAAAAGATGGAGCATGGAGCATTCCACATGACTATGAAGGATGGACCGAAAATTCAAGACGCATGGAGATGTGTTTGCTTTTAGGGTTCATAGATAATTCCATTGGCTTGGAATTATCTTAGTCTAGAAAAGGCCATATCCACATCACATTTATTTATGTTTTGTGGTTGTTAACTTTATTGTCTTATTATTTTGTGGTTGGTGTATGGATGATGCATGCAATTAGGATAATAAGATAATTAGACAACCCGGATCTATTATTTGGAGTTGTGCCCAAACTCAAATAGATATATTAGTTGATATTGATCAACAAAACAATTAAAACTGAATTTAAAATCCCTCAAAATTCAAATATTATGTTCTTGCCTTCTCGTTATTTAAACACTCATTATCATAATGATTTATCAAGTTCGTGCGTGCCAAAGCATGGCGACTTGGTTCATAATGATGGAATGCGATGGCACAAGCTAGTAATGTGCAATTGTTTAAATAAGAGGTTGAACACAACTAGGCTATTAATGTGATTAAGAAACCTAGAGGAAATCAATTGGGATTATCCATATGGATGGATAAATAAGGAGTTATTTGCCCAATTGAACCAAGAGTTGCATAAGGGATGCAATTGGAATTGTTCCTACCTAAAGTAGTCAAATTATGGGTGACTTGCCAAATCAAGCTCATAAGGAGATGAACATGGATCTTGGCCCACTAGAAAATATAAGGATATTTTCGCATTAATATCTTGAGGGTTATTAATCCGTAGAAAAATAGTGGGAGCTATATTTGATAAACTAGCCATTATTAAATATAGTCAAAAATTCACAAATACTAAAACTTGCGTATTTTCCTTTGTATAATTCCAAATGGCAAACAACTCATCGAGTTCACAACATTCCCTACGATCTGTCCTTGAGAAGGACAAGCTCTCAAGAACCAACTTTCTTGATTGGTACAGAAACTTGAGAATTGTTCTCAAGCAAGAAAAGAAACTGTACGCAATAGAGGAGCATGTTCCAGAAGGTCCAGAGAACCAAACACCTGCAGCCCTAAAGGCGTATCAAAAGCGTGTTGATGACGCTAATGATGCGGCCTTCCTTATGCTATGCACCATGACTTCTGAGCTTCAGAAGCAACACGAAAGCATGAATGTTGTTGATATGATCGAGCATCTGAAGCATCTCTTCCAAGAGCAGGCAAGGGTTGAGAGGTATGAGGTATCTAAGGCACTGTTCAAGTGTCATCTGGCAGAAGGGAACCCGGTGGGACCCCATGTACTCCGTATGATCGGGTACTTGGAGAATCTCGCCCAGCTTGGGTTCCCGGTCGGCCAAGAGTTGGCAACCGATCTCGTGTTGCAATCGTTGCCCGAGAGTTATGGACAGTTCATCATGAACTATAACATGAACGAGATCGTGAAACCACTGCCAGATTTACTCAATATGTTGAGGACAGCTGAACAGAGCATCAACAAGGGTAAGGGCAAGGCCATTATGATGGTACGGAAAGGAAAGGGCAAAAGGTTTGCCTCATCCTCCAAGGGCAAAGGCAAGTCAGTTGCCAAGTCCAAGGAACCAGCTAAGCCTGTTGGTGGCATTGCCAAAGGTGTGACTAAAGGTGAGTGTCACTACTGCAGTCAGCCTGGACACTGGAGGAGGAACTGCCCAAATATCTGGAGGACAAGAGGCTTGGAATAGTGATTCCACCACCACCAGGTATTTTGTTTGTAGATGTCAATTTAAATGTCTGTACATCATGGGTATTAGATACTGGATGTGGATCTCACATTTGTCGAAATGTGCAGGATCTAAAGAGAAGTAGAAGATTGGCTAAAGGAGAGATAGATCTGCGCGTTGGGAATGGATCAAAAGTTGCTGCGTTGGCCGTGGGCGTGTGCGAGCTATCTCTTCCTTTAGGATTAGTTTTAGAATTAAATAATTGCTATTTTGTGCCTGTTATGAGCAGAAACATTATTTCTATATCTTGTTTGGACAAGGATGGTTTTATTATTTCAATAAAGAACAATTGTTGTTCCTTTCATTTGAATAATATTCACTAATTTAGTTCGCAATTATTTAATGGACTGTATGTCCTTGATCTAAGCAATCCTGTCTACAACATTAATACCAAGCGGATTAAAATAAATGATTTAAATCTTGCTTACTTATGGCACTGTTGTTTAGGCCACATAAACGAGAAACGTGTATCTAGACTCCATAAGGATGGACTACTAGACTCATTTGATTTTGAATCATACGAGACATGTGAGGCTTGTTTATTGGGAAAAATGACAAAGTCCCATTTCAATTAGAAAAGTGAGAGGACTAGTGAGCAATTGGCGCTCATACATACTGATGTGTGTGGGCCATTTGCCACGCCTGCCAGGGGTGGTTACGTCTACTTCATTACATTTACTAATGACTACAGATATGGATTTGTGTACCTCATGAGGGCCAAATCCGAATCCTTTGAAGTGTTCAAAGAATTCAAGAATGAAGTAGAGAAGCAACTTGGCAAAAGTATCAAGGCTCTACGATCAGATCGTGGAGGAGAATACTTGAGCCAAGAGTTTGACGACTATCTTAGAGAGTGTGGTATCGTGTCCCAACTCACTCCACCCAGAACGCCACAATGGAATGGCGTGTCTGAGAGGAGGAATCGAACCCTATGGGATATGGTTCGATCTATGATGTGTCAAACCGATCTTCCATTATCATTTTGGGGCCACGCTCTATTAAGTGCACCTTTCACCATTAACCGTGTTCCATATAAATCAGTCATGAAGACACCATATGAGATGTGGAGTGGGAGGCGTCCCACACTGTCGTTCATGAGGATTTGAGGCTGCGATGTCTATGTAAAACGTTTACAGTCAGACAAACTAGGGCCAAAATCGGATAAGTGTAAATTTGTGGGGTACCCTAAGGAAACTAAGGGTTACTACTTCTACAATCCAACCGAGAACAAAGTGTTTGTTTCTCGGACCGGCGTGTTTCTAGAAAGAGAGTTTGTCTCTAAAGAAGCAAGTGGGAGGAGTGTGGAACTTGAAGAAGTTCAAGAACCACAAATCACTGAACCGATTATGGAACATGAACAGGAACCCCAAGCGGTTGTGGAGGAGCCTGTTCAGGTAACACAAGAGCTTCGTATATCTAGTAGAGTGCGCCCGGAACCCGAGAGGTATGGACTTCTCGTGACAGATTCCGGTGAAACGATGCTCAAAGATGATGAGCCTACTACCTATGAAGAGGCCATGAAGGGCCCAGACTCTCAGAAGTGGCTAAAAGCCATGAGATCCGAGATGGAATCCGAGATGGAATCCATGGATACCATAGGGTGCAAGTGGGTCTTCAAGAAGAAGATCGACATGGATGGTAATGTGATTACCTATAAGGGCCGATTGGTGGCTAAAGGATTCAGACAGATTCATGGTATTGACTATGATGAAACCTTTTCACCAGTCGCTATGACCAAATCCATCTGAATCCTACTTGCGATTGCAGCATACCACGACTATGAGATTTGGCAGATGAATGTCAAAACAGCATTCCTTTATGGGAATCTCTTCGAGAACGTGTATATAATACAGCATGAGGGTTTTGAGGATCCGAAGCAAGCCAACAAAGTCTGTAAGCTGCAACGATCCATTTATGGATTGAAGCAAGCTTCTAGGAGTTGGAATCGACGTTTTGATGAAGTAGTCAAAGAGTTTGGTTTCATCAGGAACGAAGATGAGTCTTGTGTCTACAAGAAGTTTAGTGGGAGCTCTATAGCTTTTCTGGTCTTGTATGTGGATGACATACTACTCATTGGAAACGAAGTTCCCATGCTGCAATCTGTTAAAGATTGGTTAGGGAAGTGTTTCTCAATGAAGGACTTAGGGGAAGCAGCCTATATACTCGGTATAAAGATCTATAGAGATAGATCTAAGAGACTTCTAGGCCTAAGTCAAAGTACATATATTGACAAGGTGTTGAAGCGGTTCAACATGCAAGATTCCAAGAAGGGATTCTTGCCCATGTCACATGGAATTACTCTTTCGAAGAGTGGTTGTCATTCCAATGAGATTGAGAAGGAACGCATGAGTAGAATTCCCTATGCCTCGGCCATAGGATCTATCATGTATGCCATGTTATGTACTAGACCATATGTGTCATATGCCATGAGTATGAAAAGCAGATACCAATCCAATCCAGGTGAGAGTCACTGGATTGCAGTCAAGAACATCCTAGAGTACTTGAGAAGAACTAAGGATGCTTTCTTGATATTTGGCAGTGAGGAAGAGTTGCGTGTAAGGGGTTACACTGATGCAAGCTTCCAAACCGATAGAGATGACTTTAGATCACAGTCGGGATATGTGTTTTGCCTGAATGGAGCAGCGGTGAGCTGGAAGAGTTCCAAGCAAGAAACGGTGGCTGATTCTACAACAGAGGCTGAGTACATTGCTGCAAATGGCGCAGCAAAGGAAGCTGTTTGGATCAGAAAGTTTGTTTCTGAACTTGGTGTGGTTCCTAGCATTGCGGATCCAGTTGAGTTGTACTGTGACAACACTGGGGCGATCGCGCAATCAAAGGAACCCAGGTCGCACCAGAAATCCAAGAACGTGCTCAGGAAGTTTCATCTGATTCGAGATATTATCGATAGAGGAGACGTTCGGATATGCGAGATTCCTACAGATGAGAATCTGTCAGCCCGCTTACAAAGCTGCTCACGCAGTGGAAGAATGAAGGTCACACTAGGAGTATGGGCATACGAGATGCGCTAGATTGGCTCTAGTGCAAGTCGGAGACTGTTGGAATAGATGCTCTAGAGGCAATCTAGTTTAGTATGAATTTATTTGTGGCTAGAAATTCATTTATTATTTATTGGATATTTAATATAATGAATTCCTTAGATTTACAATTGCGTTGTTTATCTTAAATATCCCTAGTCCAGTATAATGATTAATGGGACAATCATCTATATACTAGTATGGGGTTGGATTGATATAGAGATATCATGATCCAACACATAGGTGTGCATTAAGGGTAATGACGCACTAGATTGACCCATCTCCGAAAAGGCTACATACACGTTATGTTGAGTCACAAGCGCTTCTCGCGGTGCAATGGTATTGTCATCCTTAGACTTGAAGTCACTAGATATTCTAGTTGTGGATTATTGTGATTTTGGTAGCGTTAAACGCTACACCGTAACTGGGTAGTTATAAAGGCGTGTACCGGATACAATAAGAAGCAAGCTTAGAGATCGTAGTGGACGTAGATAGAATTTTTCCCTCCCACATAACGGGAGCAAATATCCTAGGCCACTAGAGGGATAGTGCTTATAGAATGTCTGGCCCGACTCAAATAAATCAATATGGGATATTGATGTTATTTGCACGAATAAGGCTATTCCCATAGATCGAGAAACTGTGGATTGGATATACGAGTGTGACTTGTATGTCTCGTGTCCAATCCGGATTTAGGGACAAAGGAATGAGACAATTACTTGTACAAAGGTTTTCAAGATGACTATTCTATTAGTTGGCTAGAATGGATGTTTTGCTAGAAACCGCTCTATATTAGCAAATAGTTGCTACCAACTAGATAGAACCTATGGGGTCACACGCTAGATAGAGTTGAACTAGATTTGGGAATTAATTAATTGGATTAATTAATTAGAAGGATCACTTTGCAAAACCTTGCAAACTTAGTAGGGACTAATTTGCAAGGAAGGGACTAAATTGAATTCTAGTATGACTAGAATAGGTCCTTTAGGTAGTTGGCAAGGATTTGTTGGACTATATAAAGGACACTCCTTCCTTCCTTCCCACACTTATGATTCATTAGATCATAAGTTTAGTGGGAGAGAACAAAAGGAGAGAGAGCAAGCAAGCTAAGTGACACGCTCGAACTGCAAGTGCACAGTTGTCGGTGTAGTGATAATATTCTGGAAATTCGGGTTGTCGAACTCAAGAGACTTCGTGTAAATTAACTACTAAATTTGTTCTTCG
The DNA here is from genome assembly GCA_023055425.1 of Linanthus parryae. Lineage (NCBI taxonomy): Eukaryota > Viridiplantae > Streptophyta > Magnoliopsida > Ericales > Polemoniaceae > Linanthus > Linanthus parryae. The sequence continues at coordinate 22,595,928 of JALGPY010000011.1, read as the reverse complement.
TGTAGGCAAAGCGTGTTGAGTTGTATGTTCTAATTCTACTAATAATTAAAATAACAAGTATCTCAAAACTATGCCAAAATAGCAAAATAGCCCCAAAAATCCGATCCTGGCAATCAGAGGTAATCGTACGATTACCTTGATGTAATCGAACGATTACTTGCTGCGTTTACTTGCTGTGTTTACTTCACAAGATTACTTGCTGAATGAGATTTTGGCTAAGAGGTAATCGTACGATTACCTCCATGTAATCGTACGATTACTTCTGGGCAGCCACCATGAAAACTCCATCTTCTTGCTCTTTTTCCCGTCGTCTTCACTTCCCGAGCATTCCTTTGAGCCTCCAACTTTTCCGAAGTTCACTTTTGCTCCAATGTCACGTCCCGAGCTCCCGGTTCCTGAAAACCACAACACGAGAAACATACCGGAAGATATAGTCAAAATTAACGCAAAAAGTGCCCGGACTCATCATTTACATGCAAAGACTCAACATGCTCCAATTTTAGCAAGAAATGGTCCAAAATCCATCAAAATGCATCAGAATGCACGCAAAACGGTAAGGAAACATATACGAATATAACTCCAAATATGGAGTTATCAACTATCCCCACACTTACCCGTTGCGCGTCCCGAGAAACAATCCAAATCACAAGCTACCAAAAATCATCCGAACCTTCCTCCTCTCATCTCACCTCTCGAGTCAACTATTCCAACTGACAGCGTAAACCTATCTGCTTTTTCGCAAGTGTACGATCAAGTAATATAGATTATGTATTTATGACTCTGATTGTCGAACCCACGAGAACAATTTAAGTTTTACTTATAAGAATTAGAAATAAATACAAAGCTGTAAAAAGGAGGAAAGTTGGGATGTGATTATACTCAACTAATTTGCAGTAAATAAAGCAATACTTATAAAAGCGTATTTTTTTAGTAATTTTCTGGGAATTGTTGTAGTTGTAAAAGTTGACAATTTTAATAATCTAGGTCCCAGGATCCCCTAGGGTTACTTTTTAGCTTGCCTGGTTTATTTGATTTTAGAAACACACAGCGGTCTCGTTTATGCCAGCATACCATTAATACAATCTCCTCTCGGTCTCATGTACCTGCCACTTTCCTAAAGATTTTGGGTCCTCTCGGTCCACCTAAATCTGCAGGTTTGCTCTAAGTCTGCTAAGGTTACAGGTTCTCCTCTCGGTCTCCCCCTAAACGTCTAGCAGTTAGTCTAATGCTTCTGGGCTAATACCCTGGTTCTTTTCGCCTCTCGGTCCATCAAATAGGGTATTAAATCCTGTCTTTTCTTCCTAACTCTCACTGGCCACTCTCGCGCACCAGATCCTGTCTATAACACTCCTGGGTGATCAAGCCATTCATGCATGTATATAAAATCAAAGACAAGATAATAAACAATCCGCTCTGTATTAAGACTTCAAACTAGTCATGCATCTGAAAATCAAACAAACCAGACTGCTGAATTCATAAACCCTAGGTTCACCAAGAACCTAGGTAAAAGGTTTAGCTATGCATTATTGAAAGACAATGTTTCATAAAAGAAAGAAGAAAGATCAAACGAGTTTATGGCTGAATACTGAAAACTGCTCTAATCCTGCTATGCTCCAATCCTGACGGCTCTGATACTCGTTGCTGTGATGATGATTGTGTATGTGTAACCCTAATTCTGTGCTGGGACACCTCATTTTATACTGCCACAGTCTCTAAAACTGATGCCCGAAATTCCTGCTCTACCCTTGCAAAAACCCATCCTGGAAGCTTCTGGAAACCCCTCCTGCATTCAAACGCAGCTTCCCTGCATTTAAACGCGGTGCGTCTGAACGCAGGTCCCCTGCATTTAAACGCAGGCCTTAGCCGATTTTCTCCTTCTTCCTTCTGGCTTCTCGGACTTGTGCGTCTGAACGCATCTTCCCTGCGTCTGAACGCACCCCTTGGTCTTCACGGTTCTAGAGTCCAGTCCTGCGTCTGAAAGCAGGTCTGTGCGTTTGAACGCACATACTTAACCTTTCTTCTGCCTTTCTTCCTCTGCTGCCATGTTTTGCGTCTGAACGCAGGTCCTGCGTCTGAACGCACATACTTGAACTTTTCTGCATCTTTTCTGCTCAGCTTCCTTGATACGCTGCCTCCAAATCCAAGTCAATCTCATGCATTTCTCGGCACCTGTTACCTGCACATAATAACATGTACCCGCGATCATATCCAACAAACACAATTATGGAAGAAATTACCCGAATCTACCGATCACGTCCTAAAAGTCTCTGCCTCGTATCAAGTGGAAAATATGCTGAAAATGGGCAAACTCAACTCTCGCAGGGTTAGAACCAATGGTTAAAAGATGTCCCAAACTAATCCCATTTTCAAGCTATCAAAATACCCTCACATTAAACTCTGCTTTTCCCGAGCAAACCCTTGCATACTAAAATTGCATACTTCCCCCTTTCACAAATTCATCCTACAGACCAGAAGACTCAGCAGCTTACTGACTCAGGCAGAGAATATACACAAACTGACCCAAGACACAAAATTTTTTTTTCCTTTTTCTTTTTTTTTTTCTGAGATTGGGCAACCTCTCTATCACGAACCGAAATCATCAAATCCTCACAAGCTCATTTTGAAATTTCACAACACGTAGCAAGAAATAATATATGATGATCCTGTGCACAAACTCACTAAGGCGTCCCCAAACATCCACCAAACCAAACCAAGATACGGCACGTCTTTTGACTCTGAGGGTCTAGGCATCTCAAGTCACTAGATGGTTTTTTTTTGCCAAGTCATTTGAGGTTTTCAGACCCTCTTAGCCGTTATTGCTTTTGAAATGCAAATTGTCCCATTGCTAGGAGACACAACTCCTGTGTAATACGGCTTGACTTTAGTTTCCTTCTTAATCTCTAGATTGGATTGAATCCAAATTTTCCGCGTGAACGGAATCACATTATGTTGTTTCTCCTTGTAGCACAAAAATATTATTATTATTATTATTTTTTCTTTTTTTCTCTGTTTTTTACAACCGTGCATTAGAGCTTAAGAGTGTGGTCTTTTTAGGATTTTCTCTTGGAACCACCTTAAGGGATGGTGGTGTACGCTCCCCGACTTCGCTTAGGCCGAAGACTCGTACCACATAAAACAGACTCTACACGAAGGTCCATCCCAGATTCCAAGAGTCCACAAATTTCCACGGGAAACGGAGTATTCAACTACCTAGAGACTAAATCCTCCTAGCACACTAGAGAAGCCAAAAGTATGCCTGTTATCTACTTTCACCATTCCTGAATACCCGGGACATCCTGTCGTGAGACTCGCGCACAAAATACTAAAATTAAAGTATTCCTACTACGGTGCTTCCTATTCTTATGAGCTCTTTCACTGGATTCTCTTCAGTTTCTAGGTCTTAAGTTGCCCTTTCTCAAAAGATTTTAAGATTTTTATTTATTTTTTTATTAATTATTTTTTTTTAATTTTTTTTTTTTTTTTTATTTTTTATATGCAAGGTCTGAAAAATAGGTAGGTAGACTCAAAAGAATAAACGTGCTGACTCAAAAAATTACAACAAAATTAAAATAAAATTGACAAACATATGCTGACATGGCTATGCAGGAGGACACGATTCCCCACCCCCACACTAGAGGTGGCGCGTCCTCGCGACGCTACTGATCTGGCCTGTAACTCGAATCTGTGTTCTCCGGAGTAGACTGGTCAGTCGGCTCAGGAGATGGTTCAGGGGTGCGCCCTCTGGGAAGTTTCCTCGCAGCCTGTCGTGCTGCGGCAGCGGTACCAGCGTGGCTGGCACCGGGATGGGAACTGCTGGCCCCTGGGTCTACATGCTGCGTGGGTGGGTACTGGGTACCGGGTCTGCCGGGGTCACCAACACTGTCTGCGTGTTCCAGACTCGGGGTGGGGTCATGGCCAGAGAAGCTGTCATAGGGCCTACTATCCTCCATCGTCCAACTGGGACAGTTGTCTCTAGAATAGTGGTCCGGGAAATTAAATTTCTTACCACGCATATTGCTCTGAATCTCAGCGAGGGCAGCCTCATGAGCTCGCAATGCAGCCGTGTTAGCATGGTAAATATGCTTCTGGGTCTTGAACAACTTTCCAAGACCACTGGCCATTTTCTTGACCGTCCTTACCAGGTAGTTCTGCATTTTTTCTTGGGCCTTAATTTTCTTCCTGACCCATTAGACATGCTCAGTCCTCTCCAGGCGCCCAAAAGAACTGCGCTTGGCCCCTCTGCTGGACTGCCCTAGGTCGGGCTCGGTCTGCCTGTGTTCACTGGAACTAGCAGATCGGGGAAGTCGAAGGGGACCTGGTAAGGCTGGAAAACCCCCCTCACCGGGTGGAGGTGGTGGTGGCATGCCATCACCCCCACCATGAGGCGGAGTACCATCATCATCATCATCATCATCATCATCATCATCATCATCATCATCATCATCATCGTCCACTTGGACATATTCTGGAGGCCCATGCAGAGCCTCGTGCAAAGCACATCTCATCTTGCGGTACTTGCGTACCTGAACCGGTTGGATATCTCTCAGCTCACCAGGAATTGGCACCTTATAATCCTGTGCCATTTTAGTCAACATCCCCAGAAGACCCAAACCCTTCTTACTGTGGGACTCTCGTCTTTCCCGAAAAAACTCACAAATAATCTCCAGGAGGCTCACAGGCTCTCTGGCCATCAGACAGTACACCAAAAGGGCAACATTATAGTCTATACGGGTCATGTGCTTAATGCCCACAATCCGGTTGTTGACCCACTCAGTCCACCATCTCGCCTCTCGAATCAAATAGGTAGCAGGGAATTTCCGGTAGGAAGGAATCCGGTGCGGGTAATACCAAGCAGCGCCTGGTACACCCACACACAGGGTGTGAAGGATTTTTTCGCTAAGCTGTTAAGAGGGATGACGCCGCAGTTCCTGAAACTGACAATCGTCCAACACTAATTCCAGACCCAAACTCTGTCGAATACTCTCTGGGGTGATCCTAATCCAGGTCTTTCTGCAGTAAATCCAGTCAATTGACTGGGCTTCACTGTTCATGCACTGCTGGAGATTACTGAAAATCTCCTTAGCCAGCACAGAACTGACTTGCAGATTGGTAAAACCGGTAAACAAGTCCCCAAAATGATCCTGCCCAGTAAAGTTGAACAGGTCTTCCCCCATAGACACAATATCACGAGGAAAAGTTCTCTCAGCAGGTATGTCATACCTAATCTTTTTTTCTTGCAGAAAGAAACGGTGAGCCTCCATATTGACAAACATATGGTCACAGAAATGGTCGACCCTAAGCAGTCTGCAATCTATGATGTTCAAGGGTGAGATTGCCCTATCAGGCCTCATATATGGTCTGTCCTCATTCATTTCAAAAAATCAAGTAAAAAAAATGGAAATCTTCAAAGAGAGAGAAAAAGCAGAACCTGGCTACCCGGAGTAAATCTTACGGGTACAGATCTGGGAACTGCTCTGTGAAGCGGATCTGGAGGTGTTTGGATCGGATGAGTGTGATCACCCCCCCCCCCACACTGTTTCAGACAGTCTGGTGTCCCTGCGGTGGTAGTCGGAGATTGCTGGCGGATGACTGCTGCAGGCGGCTGCTAGGGCAGAGAGAATTTCTAGAGAGAGAGTTGAAAACTGGTTGACTGAAGTGAAAATGAGTCACTTTCACCCGTACAGTATATATAGGCAAACTTTCACAAATTACAGAATGGCCCCTGAAATTCAAATTTTTTCAAAAATTTTCAAAATTTTCTGATCCCGCTCGATTGTGCATTTGAACGCATCTTCTGCGTTTGAACGCAATGCTTTAATTTTCTGGAAAATTGTAAATCTTCTTGCACTGCGTTTGAACGCACAATGTGCGTTTGAACGCACAACTTGCAGTTCTTTGAATTTCTGGGTTTGATGAACTGCGTTTGAACGCATATGAGCTGCGTTTGAACGCACCGCTTGTTTCTGCAATTCTCGGATGAGTTGCTTTTGAACGCACTCTGTGCGTTTGGACGCATGCATTCTCTCTAGAAACGTCTGTTGATTGGTTTCTGCTTTCAGACGCACCTTCTGCGTTTAAACGCACTTCCTTAGGCTTTTCCAGTCTTTATCTACTGCGTTTGAACGCACCTCTTGCGTCTGAACGCCCATGTGTCTGCTGGAAATCTTCTTCTTATTGTATGCGTTGGAACGCATGCCGTCTGCGTTTGAACGCATGCCTTGTTAGCCATTTTTCTGAGTTCTGCGGGTGGGTGGTGCTTCTGCGTTTGAACGCAATATGTGCGTTTGAACGCAGGTATGCGTTTGAACGCACGCCTTGCAAGCTTCCGTATGTTTCCTGAAACACTCAATTCAACATTAGACTCCTCGTCCTCACTTTTCTCTCATATTATGAACAATTTATAAATAACTAAATATAGCAACAAATATTCTACGTTGGGTTGCCTCCCAACCAGCGCTTGTGATTTACAGTCGACAGCCCGACTTTGTTACCTCTTTTATGGTTAAGGCAGGTCGAGGTAGATCGCCTCTACCTCTATGATCTCCTGAGGATCCCTGTATGGCTTGAATCTGTTCCCATTCACCTTGAAAACTGTATTATCCCTTGGGTTATCTAGTTCCACCACTCCCCACGATGTAATGTCTTTCACAATGAATGGTCCAGACCATCTTGAGCGCAGCTTCCCTGTATAGAATTTCATCCTTGAGTTGTAAAGGAGAACCTTCTGCCCAATTTCTATCTTCTTTGGTAGAATGCGATTGTCATGCCACTTCTTCGTTTTTTCTTTATATATTTTGGCACTCTCATAAGCTGTTTTACGAATTCCTCTAGTTCGAGGAGTGCCATCTTCCGTTTATTTCCAGATAAGCCGTGATCCATATTAAGATGCTTGATTGCCCAGTATCTCTGTGCTCCAATTCTACTTGTAAGTGACATGCTTTGCCAAAAACCAGCTGGTATGGGGACATTCCCAGCGGGGTTTTGTAAGCAGTTCTGTATGCCCAGAGCGCATCATCCAGGTTTAATGACCAGTCCTTCCGTCCAGGATTCACAGTTTTTTCCAGTATGCTCTTTATCTCTCTGTTGGACACCTCTGCCTGCCCGTTTTCCTGAGGGTGATAAGGCAGTGACACCTTATGGATAGACACCCCGTACTGCTTTAGAACCTTGGCAAAGACTTTATTAACAAAATGAGAACCTTCATCACTGACCATGGCTCTTGGCGTTCCGAATCTGGTAAAAATGTTGCGTTTGAGGAATCGTTTCACAACTGTTGCATCGTTCTTCTGACAGGCCATAGCTTCCACCCATTTTGACACATAGTCTACTGTCAGTAAGATGTAGAGATTTCCCAGAGAAGAAGGGAACGGACCCATGAAATCAATACCCCAAACGTCAAAAGGCTCAACCTCCTGCCAAAGTGTCATCGGCATCTCATTTCGCTGGGAGATATTTCCTGTACGCTGGCAGCGATCACAACTTTGTGCATAGTCATGACAATCCTTGAAGACTGTTGGCCAGAAAAATCCTGACTGCAGCACTTTGTGGGCTGTTCTTGGACCGCTGAAGTGTCCCCCACACTGTGCTGAGTGGCAGTGCTGAATTACCTCCAAAATCTCGTGACATGGGATGCAACGTCGGAGAATATTATCTGCACCTTGTTTAAATAAATAAGGATCATCCCAGAAATAGTGCCTGCATTCTGAAATAAACTTCTTTTTCTTCCAAGGGGTGATGTCTTCAGGGAGTGCTCCATTGACCAAATAATTGGCTATTGCATAATACCAGGGTCGTCGGTTGGTCTTGATCTTCATAATATGCTCATATGGGAAATTTTCTTGAATTGACACCAATTCTTCTGTAGGGTTTTCCAGGCGAGATAGATGATCAGCTACCACATTTTCAACTCCCTTTTTATCCCTGATTTCGACATCGAATTCCTGCATCAGCAGAATCCAACGCAGCAGCCTTGGTTTTGCATCCTTTTTCTCCAGTAAGTATTTCAATGCACTATGATCTGTGAATATGATGACTTTTGAACCTACCAGGTAGGATCTGAACTTATCCAGAGAAAAAACGACTGCCAGCAGCTCCTTTTCTGTAGTCCCATAATTAATCTGTGCTTCATTCAGGACCCTGCTGGCATAGTAAATGACACTGCACACTTTATCTTTTCGCTGTCCCAGCACTGCGCCCACTGCGTAATCACTGGCGTCACACATTAGCTCGAATGGGAGGGTCCAATCTGGCGTTGTGATAATGGGTGCAGTTGTCAGTCTGTCTTTGAGTACGTCAAAGGCTTCTTTGCATGCTTCGTCAAATATGAAGGGCACATCATGGCCCAAAAAACTCTTGATTGCCTTTACTGTATTCTGATATGGTAGCTGCTTGATCACCTCTATTTTTTCTCTGTCTACTTCCAGGCCTTTGCTGGAAATCCTGTGTCCCAGCACTATTCCTTCAGTAACCATGAAGTGGCATTTCTCCCAGTTGAGTACCAGGTTAGTCTTTCTGCATCGAATCAGAACTCTGGCCAGATGGTATAAGCAATCATCAAAGCTGTCCCCAAATAACGAAAAATCGTCCATGAAAACTTCCAGATTTTTCTCTATCATGTCAGAGAAAATGGCCATCATACATCTTTGGAATGTCGCTGGAGCATTACATAATCCGAATGGCATTCGTCTAAAAGCAAATGTTCCGTATGGGCAGGTGAACGTCGTCTTTTCTTGATCTTTCGGATTTATATAGATCTGGTTGTAACCGGAGTACCCGTCAAGAAAGCAGTAATAAGCATGGTGGGCCATCTGTCCAACATCTGGTCCATGAATGGCAGCGGAAAGTGGTCTTTCAGTGTTGCGTCGTTCAGCTTCCTATAATCCATACAGATTCGCCAGCCAGTGACAGTGCGCTGGGCGATCTGCTCCTGATCAGTGTTTTGTATCACTGTAATACCCCCTTTCTTTGGTACACACTAGACAGGACTAACCCAAGTGATGTCTGATATGGGGTATATAATCCCTGCTTCTAGCCACTTCATGACCTCCTTACGTACCACATCTTTCATGATTGGGTTTAGTCTCTGTTGGGGTTGGATGACTGGTTTCTTTCCTTCTTCAATTCTTATTTTGTGCATGCAGTAATCAGGACTGATTCCCTTTAGGTCAGCAATTGTCCACCCGATAGCTTCTTTATGCTCTCGAAGTACTTCTAGCAGCTTTTGTTCCTGTTCCTGAGATAGAAGAGATGAAACAATTACCGGCAGAGTATTATTTTCACCAATAAATGCGTACCTGAGGTGGTCTGGCAACTGTTTCAATTCCAGAACTGGTGGTTCCTGAAGTGATGGGATCAATGTCATTTTCTGCTCGCCTCCTTCATCCTTATATAGAGTGACCCAGCTTTCTGTTCTCATGATCTGCTCAGCTTGGTGCTCCTCTGTTTCCTCTGGGTACATATCCTCAAATTCCCCCCATAAATTTTCCATCTCCTCAATTTCCAGATCATCAATTACTTCCACTGCAAAACAGTTTTCATGACCATAATGATTAGGGAGTTGGAGAGATTTGAAGACATTGAATTTTACTTTTTCTTCATTGATTTGCATGGACAGTTCTCCACTTTTGTAGTTGATAATGGCTTCACCAGTTGCTAGGAAGGGTCTGCCCAAAATTAGTGGGACCTCTCCTGCCTCCATATCCATTATCACAAAGTCTGGTGGAAAAATAAGCTCTCCAACTTTTACCAAGATATCTTCAATGACTCCATAGGCAGGTTTTACAGATCTATCAGCCATTTGAAGCATAATTCTTGTTGGCCATGGTTCTCCGACTCCCAGACTTTTGAAGATTGTTAGTGGCATCAGGTTAATGCTGGCACCCAAGTCGCACAAGGCTTTTCCTGTGTATGCACTGCCCAAAGTTACTGGAATAACAAAACTGCCAGGGTCTTTCTTCTTCAGTGGTAGACCGTTTTTTACACAGCTGCTCGCTTCTGCTGTCAGATTTACTGTTTCGAAGTCGCTCATCCGCCTTCTCCCATACAATATGTCCTTGAGAAATTTCTCATAAGTAGGCATTTTGGAGAGTGCTTCAGCAAAAGGTATGTTTATTTGTAATTGCTTGAATACCTCCAGAAATCTGGCGTAGTCTTTGCTGTCATCTCTCTTACGTGTCTTCAGAGGGTAAGGTACCTCTTTAGAGATTGGCACTGTTTCTGGGTTACCCTCATTAGTCTGATCTGCTTCCTGCTCGACCGAACCCCTTTGCTGAGGGTTAGCGGTTGAGCTGTCTTCCGCGTCAAACACTTCATGTTCAATGATCTTTGACTTTTCTACACGTGCATGACTGGGATACGGCGGATCCTGCAGTGCAATTCCACTCCGAGTTGTGACAGCATTGATTTGAGCGCGTGGATTGTTCACTGTATTTGATGGTAAATTCCCTGGGGCTCGTTCTGCTTGGTTCTGTGCAAGCTGACCATTCTGTACCTCCAAGTTGCGGATAGCAATTTTCATTTGGCTTACATCGGCAGTTAATGATTCCATCTGCGAAAAATCTAGCTTCCCACTGCTTATTGAATTTCTCCATATAGGACTCAAAATGTTGTTGTGATAAATTTAGTTGTGGTTGTGCTGCTGGTGCTTGCTATGCTGGTGCTGTCTGTTGTGCCTGTGGCCTGTGCTGAAACCCTGATGCATAAACTGCTGCATTGGGGTTTCCGTAACGGAACCCTGGATGGTCACGTGTGCCAGGTCTGTAGCGGCTTGGATCCCACTGCTGCTGAACATAATTGGCATCTTCGGCCTGAAGCTCCAGAATTGCTGCGTCGAGGTCAGGTTCATCCACTGATGCCACGGTCTTCTTTTCTGTATACACCTTTTTAACTAAGTCTTGTACCACTTTCGTGAGATTGTCAATCCTGTCATCAGCCACTGGTTCTGCTAGTGCTGTGAGCCTGCGGTCATCAAACAGACGAGTATCCTGCTTGGCTAATTGTTTCATCAGTTCGTAGGCCCCATCTTCATCCACATGGTACAGAAAATTTCCCCCAGCTTCCCTGTCAATCCTGTCAGCATTCTCCCTGTCAAGAGCATGGTAGAATACTTGCAGAATTTTCGCGTCCCCGAAGTCGTGATTGGGGCATCTTTTAACGAGTCTCATCAGCCTGTCCCATGTGTCTGCCACCGTCTCCCCCATCTTCTGTTTGAAAGATAATATCTCACTCTGTAGCTTGATAACACGGGATGCGGGATAGAATTTCGCCAAAAAATCAGTAACACACCCCTCCCAGGTTGTGATAGACCTTGGTGGTCTCGCTTCTAGCCAGTCTTTTGCTGTTCCGAACAAGCAGTATGGGAATAGAATTAACTTTAGCGTATCCGCTTCAACTCCTCTATACTTAATCTTGTTGCAGTAGTCTTCGAACTGTCCAAGGAAGTCGTTTGGATCTTCATCTGCTTTCCCATTGAAAGGACAATGAGTCTGGGCGGTTTGGATGGTGGATGATTTTAGATCGAAGTGCTCTGCTGTAATTGGTGGCACTACGATAGCTGGTTGATGTCCTCCGGTAGGGACTTCAAAATTTTCTACTATCGCCCTCCCAGACCTGTTGTAAGTCCTCTGATTGTTCCTGGCAGCAAAGCCTGCTCCTATCAGCTCCTCAATGTAAAGAGCCATCTGTGCTGGAGTGCGTTGCTGCTGTCCTGTGGGTGTTCCTGCTTCTGTTGGCGCGTTTTCTTCGTGCTCAGACATCGCAGATCGGTGTCTGCGATTCTACTCTCTGAAAAAAAATTCGGGATCTTCAAGTGGTGACACCAGTTTGCGAGGCAATCTGGGCATATACTAGAATAGCCTGAAAATCAGAATTCAAGAGCAATAAGTTAAGGGAAAATAAACGTAACAAATAAAAGAAAAAGCTTTGAAACTTATTCTAATTTCTTTTAAGAAACTATGACTGTTCCTCGGCAACGGCGCCAAAAACTTGACAGCGTAAACCTATTTTCTTTTTCGCAAGTGTACGATGAAGTAATATAGAGTATGTATTTATGACTCTGATTGTGGAACCCACGAGAACAGTTTAAGTTTTACTTATAAGAATTAGAAATAAATACAAAGCTGTAAAAAGGAGGAAAGTTGGGATGTGATTATACTCAACTAATTTGCAGTAAATAAAGCAATACTTATAAAAGCTTATTTTATTTTTTAGTAATTTTCTGGGAATTGTTGTAGTTGTAAAAGTTGACGATTTTAATAATCTAGGTCCCAGGATCCCCTAGGGTTACTTTTTAGCTTGCCTGGTTTATTTGATTTCAGAAACACACAGCGGTCTCGTTTATGCCAGCATACCATTAATACAATCTCCTCTCGGTCTCATGTACCTGTCACTTTCCTACAGATTTTGGGTCCTCTCGGTCCACCTAAATCTGCAGGTTTGCTCTAAGTCTGCTAAGGTTACAGGTTCTCCTCTCGGTCTCCCCCTAAACGTCTAGCAGTTAATCTAATTCTTCTGGGCTAATACCCTGGTTCTTTTCGCCTCTCGGTCCATCAAGATAGGGTATTAAATCCTGTCTTTTCTTCCTAACTCTCACTGGCCACTCTCGCGCACCAGATCCTGTCTATAACACTCCTGGGTGATCAAGCCATTCATGCATGTATAAAATATCAAAGACAAGATAATAAACAATCCACTCTGTATTAAGACTTGAAACTAGTCATGCATCTGAAAAACAAACAAACAAGACTGCTGAATTCATAAACCCTAGGTTCACCAAGAACCTAGGTAAAAGGTTTAGCTAGCTTGCATTATTGAAAGACAATGTTTCATAAAAGAAAGAAGAAAGATCAAACGAGTTTATGGCTGAATACTGAAAACTGCTCCAATCCTGCTCTGCTCCAATCCTGACGGCTCTGATACTGGTTGTTGTGATGATGATTGTGTATGTGTAACCCTAATTCTGTGCTGGGACACCTCCTTTTATACTGCCACAGTCTCTAAAACTGATGCCCGAAATTCCTGTTCTACCCTTGCAAAAACCCGTCCTGGAAGCTTCTGGAAACCCCTCCTGCGTTCGAACGCAGCTTCCCTGCGTTTAAACACAGTGCGTCTGAACACAGGTCCCCTGCGTTTAAACTCAGGCCTTAGCCGATTTTCTCCTTCTTCCTTCTGGCTTCTCGTGTGCGTCTGAACGCAGCTTCCTTGCGTCTGAACGCACCCCTTGGTCTTCACGGTTCTGGAGTCAAGTCCTGCGTCTGAACGCAGGTCTGTGCGTTTGAACGCACAGACTTAACCTTTCTTCTGCCTTTCTTCCTCTGCTGCCATGTTGTGCGTCTGAACGCAGGTCCTGCGTCTGAACGCACATACTTGAACTTTTCTGCATCTTTTCTGCTCAGCTTCCTTGATACGCTGCCTCCAAATCCAAGTCAATCTCATGCATTTCTCGGCACCTGTTACCTGCACATAATAACATGTACCCGCGATCATATCCAACAAACACAATTATGCAAGAAATTACCCGAATCTACCGATCACATCCTAAAAGTCTCTGCCTCGTATCAAGTGGAAAATAGGCTGGAAATGGGCAAACTCAACTCTCGCAGGGTTAGAACCAATGGTAAAAAGATGTCCCAAACTAATCCCATTTTCAAGCTATCACCAACCAAGACCATTGCATACTTTTCAACTTACCAATTGCATACTAACCTCAATTAGCCGACTCAATACACACGAAGACTCAATACAAGACTCAACGATGCAACAGTATGATGCAATGCAATTATATGACTCGATCCTAACCAAACACTTATATATACACAAAATATCTTTTTAGGCGAGATCGGGAAATCTCAATTAGCTTAAACCGGTTCTCATGGAGTGATGAAGAATCTAGGAACGAGGTATGAATTGCAACTAAACTCGACAACAAGAATTTCCCTTAGTTAGTATAGAAAGCCTAGCTTTACTAAGTGTAAGAATAACCTACCTCTTCGCGTGTGCCGATAAATAAAAGGCTACGCTAGGCTAAGCCACATTCAAGGTCTGAGCTCCTATTCCGCTAACGGGTTAGAATGTAGAGGCTTAGGGACAAAAGGATAATCATGTAGTAACAAGTCATAAGCGTCACATTCTCACGTTAAAACCCACATCTCACACACCCTCACCACGATGATAGGAACCGCAACCCGAAACTCAGCATCTCCGGCCCTCAATCCCCTCAAACCCCGGTACAATAACGATTTCCGTGGCCACCGTCGTGAAACATGCATAAAATGAACATCGGCGTCAATGAAATAGTTGGTTCCACCACTTGGTCTTCATTAAAGTCAAAATTTATTCCTTTATTTCATCTCTCCTTTTTTTCTCTCTCTTTTTCATTTTTTTTTTCTGTTTTTTTTTTTTTTCAAATTCTCTCAATATCCAAAAACACAACTTCTACAATGTATATCTCGAGTGGTCTTCCGAGTGTCAAGCCAAACAAAAACGTTAAGGGGAGGAAGTAAACAATCCAATGAATATATATCACAAGTAAAATCCATCTCCCCCTAACTCAATGAAATACACGGTGCCACCAAACAAAGCCGCAAACAAATCCAAGTACATGTATGGGGATGGAGTCGTCAAAAGCTCAATCTCAATGTCCGAAGTCAAAAGTCGACATCCCCACACTAGAATATACCCATGTCCCCTTTCAAGTAATCAAAACAATGTAAGTCTCGTGCTTAATCCAACCGATCCTCCTACACCAAGATGATGAAAAGAAACGATCCCTAGCACGATCCACCAATTAAATCACCCAACCCAATTTGTGCGTATTAAATGTCACGCACTCACGGCTCTCCACAACTATGTCCATGATGTAACGACATGGAACACCGCCACACCTAATTGTGCAAGCCTACTCACTCACCCTCGCATTCCCTCGCAAATATCAAATGAAATACAAGCGATCATGTAGGACTCACATAAGTATATCATGAAGTACTCCCTCATCGAACCCCCTCAACTACGACCCCCTCGTGACGCACTAAAATGGTGATTCTAAACAATCTGTGATGAGAGCCAAGAATCGTCACCCTAGGTCAAAAGGTTATCAAAGAATCCAAGGTTCAAAGTCGGGTTTGCTAATGGTCCTACAAGGTGAGATCTAAAAGCAATGAGTGCTCTAATACACATCCTCGCACAGCTTTTTCGTGTGCCACTACGAGGCGGGTTGGCGACTACCTAATACGTACACATGAATGTGCCACTACGATACGTAAAGAAAGTCTCTCTATACCTACTCAGGGGAACTCACATTGTCATTCTTGGTCACTAGTCATACCCTATGCCTAAAGTTCTCACACTCCTCGATTTTCCAAATTCAAGCTTCTTTTGATTGCCCTTTCTCAATTTTCAAAATTTTTTTAGTTTTTTTTTTTTTTTTAAATTCCTACTCTATATGCATGGGCCGACTCGAAAGAAGACTCGAAACTGACTCAACTCGGGTAGGTGGACTCAGTTAAATAAAACGTGCAAACAACCTATACTAATATGCAAACATCAACTACTCACAATACGACACACACAATATATAAACACGACATGGACTACAAATACTGACTCACAATACGACACAAACAACCTATATGTAACTGGTGAATGCAGACACGGACTTGGCTAATAAAGGCTGAGAAACCCCCCACACTTGAACGCTTTGTTGTCCTCAACGAATGCATAGGTCAAGCGAAAAGACTCAGCATTCAAATGCAGGGGGTGGTAAGTCTACTCGGACGAATCCTCGTAGTCCTGGTCCTGGTCTCCAGAATAGGCATCCGAATGATAGTCGTAGGCTCCCGGGTAAGTCTCTTGGCCACTAGGCCACTGGTCTCTCGGAAATCCTACATGAGTGGCCAAGGCCTCTAGCCACTGGTCCTGACGGTGCTGATGCAAACTCACCTGACGTATTCCCTGTCCTAAGTTACGCATGCTAATGCGATGATGCTCAAAGTGCCTAGCACTCATGTCAGCAACATAGTCACGGGACCGACCCTGGGAGGTGAGGGTCATAGTCCTGGTCAATCTCAACTCGGCCATTAAGTCCGCTAAGATCACACTCGGCTGGCCAGGGTCCATGACAGGTGGAGGTACAGGTTGAGGTGGAACGGGAGGAGTAGGAGCTGGAGGAGTAGGAGATGCACGCGAGGAAGAGGCTCTTTTCTTAGCCTTTCCTTAAGGAGGTCTAGAACTAGTTCCCGCCTCCATCACAACTACATATTTCAACGGGTCCGGGATTTTGTCAAAGTGTCTCGGAGCCTTGGGTATGAGGTCTCGCTCATCCTTAGGCATGCTGGCCCCGCAATCCTTAGCTAGGTGCATGAGTAAGAAACTATGGCCCGGAAACTTCCTATTTTTCGATTCAAACCTTTCGTGCAAATACAGGAAGATCCGCCTAGGAATGTCTATCAGATGCCCCCTGTATAGACAAAGAGCCATGAGACACACCTCAAAGTCAACAAAATTTGGAGCCGAAACTCCCAACACCCATGACTCCAAAATCTCAACGAGCCACCTTGGTTTAGGCAGCAAGTATCCAACTGGGATCTTCCAATGTCTGATATTATTTTTAGACCTATCCCAGTCGGCTCCTGGCACTCCCGCAAAACAAAAGGCCGACACCTCATTGATGAGCGTCTGCTGGTCTTTCTGCAGATAAATCTTAAATTGACAGGGCTTTGTCAACGGGGGCCACTGAAGTGCTGCGACGATGCGCTCAGAAGACAGAACTAGCCAGTTCCAACGACAATAAATCACACGAGGGTCATTAAGCCTAGACGTCTCACCCTCATCGGTGTGTCTCGCATTCGCATAAATATCACGAGTCAGTGCAGAACTGGCTTTCTTTTTCACTAACCTCATCCACCCCGCAAAGTTCTAGGTCTTCGCGACCTTTTGCAGGTCCTCAGGCACTCCCTCAATTGGAAATATTCTCTCGGCCTAGACACCTCTATTAATCCTAGGGTTTGCTTTTTTAAAACCCTGGACAGTCGCCGAAATAAACCTATAGTCGCAAAAGACCCTGCCCCTATGGATTTCCAACTTTTTGTCATCCGGCTGATCACTACGACCCTTTCGAATCGGGGGAAAGTGGGATGGAATGGGTGTATGAAAAACCCTAAGGTCAGGGGATAACGGCATGACCAATTGGGCACCCGGGTTACCCCCATCAGACTCAGACTCACTCTCAGGTTCTGCCACCACACTCGCCCCGGGTAATGTATAGTCGGGGTCCTTATCACGACTCGTTCTATCACGTTTGCTCATATCGACGAAATGCAAGTATAACAAGTAAAGCAATTAACGTGAAAAATTCAATCAAGTGCATAGTGACAAGAAGTGTAACAGATATTAAGCACGTAAGCACGTAAGCACGCAATCCTAGGACTCTAAGCAATCGCCCCCAAGCACGCTACTAAGCGCAACAAAAATTAAAATGGGATTTTACTCAATTGTGCCTAAGACTCGATAAAACTGAATTGCGAGAGAGATTAGGACGTACCTATGTGCCCGGAGCTAGTCTTACGTGTAACACCCCCAAATTGACCAAACCGGAAACCCGGGGGTGTCACTCCGTACCCGAGGTTAAACCCGGATACAAGGAGGTTTAGAGATAGAAAATGCAAAAAAAATTTCCATAAACTTTAAAGTAATACTTTATTGACAATTCAAATCCTTGTGCTACTAACATGGGAAAATCTAGCTAAACAGAGTTCCATAATACTAAATGAAGGTTCTAATAATTTAAATGTGATCTACTACTTGTATAAGTGATGATTCGCGTCCCCGCTAAGCTATGCTCCCATCATAGATACCTGTGGTGCAGAAAACAAAAGAGAACACCACAGTTTCCAAAGTCAGCGGAAATACTGAGTAAGTAACACCCAAGCATGTAAAATGATGAAGAAGTAATCTGCAAACCAATGTGTAGTAGTTTTGCTAAAACAAAGTGAAAGTAAAAGCTTTGACCATTTTATAAAAGAAATGAGATAAGAGATTCCAAGTTCATTTATATTTTCCAAATCACATCCACTATCCAAATAATGGGATTCCAAAACTCATGATATTCCATTTTCCATTAACAACATCCAATCCAAAAACCAATTTATTAATTTGTTGATACGGGGAAAACCAACCAACCACTTCGCAAGCATCCAAGACCTTAAGTGTCGACACCCCCTTACAGACTTCTTGCGGCCAGAAGAGTGAGTACAAGGAGCTATCCGGGGACTTGCAACCGGATTAAATGAATTAAATTGGACGAGAGACCGAATTCAACACGCCTAATGCCAACAGTAACCATACAACAATAATCATCCCCGTACAACTCTTCCGCTTTACGTTGTCATCGATTATTAGATTGTAGTGATATTTTCAGAGAACATTTCAACAATTTGAACAAGTATTCAAGTAGCACATATTTTGCATAAAATCATTTTGAGACAAGTAGGAATGAAAAACATTTGACACGAAAAGAGGAATGGGCGCTAGGCCTGGCATGTTTACTTACCTTTAATCTCAAGCAAAGCAAATCACTTCCTAATAATACTCGACGTGTCCTTCGTCAACGAAATTGTCGCCTACAAATTTAATAGTATCCTAATCAACACATTGCACACGAAGTCCTATAGGTAAATGAAATAAATCCCGTACTAACTCTCCCCGACCTTTACTAAGGCGGACAACCTCTTTTATAGAAAAATACACTTTATAGAGTTAACGTTTATAATTGTAAAACATATCAAACTATAATTATATAACTTATAAAGAGATTAATAAATATGTGAATAGCCAAGAACGTAATTTTCATAAACTTGATAACATGACATACTACTACTATTTAAGACATGATTTTATATAAAATTTTGTTTATAAAAACGTAATATAATTATATAACTCAAAGTAGTAAAGTTTTATTGTTCTTTTAGAAAAATTTAATTAAACATAACCAATAAACGTTATTTTTCAATAAACTAGCTTTATACAAGAAAATAAACTCCCAAAGAAATAACCCTCAAAAGTATTTAATAAGTCTTTCATTCCCCCAAAACTTCTCTTTAAATATTGAGTGTAGAGTAGTAAAAAAAAATAGTTGTCAACTATGGGATTTGAACCTAAGACCAACCTTAATACTAGTTAATGGTTTAACCACAGGGCCACTGCCCAACTTGTTGTTTTTACTCAGACATTAAAAATATGAGTTAACAGTTTATAATGTTAATAATAAAAAAAAGAAACAAAGAAAGAAGAACAGACGGGTTTTCTTTGTTTACCCGACGGAGGAGAAGAAGATGGCGACGGGAAGAGGCGAGGACGTCGGCGGTGGCGGCGTCGGCTGGGCGCGACGGAGGCTGGGGCGGCGCACGGCGGTGACGTTGTGGCGGCTCCGGCTCCGGTCGGGGCTGCTCGCGAAACCGAACGGAGAGAGAGAGAGAGAGAGAGAGAGAGAGAGATAGAGCGCGAATTGAGAGAGAGAGAGAGGTTTGTGAGCGTTTCTTTGAGTCTTAGGCGGGTTTAAATAGCCGGAAAAGAGAAAAATCCGGCGAAGATTAGAACTCTTCCGGGTTCGATTGGGTCTCCGAATTGAGTCACGATTTGGGCAAAACTGGATTGCTTGGTGAGAAATTATCGATATTTGGTGAGATTAAGTCGAAAAGGGAGTGGATTGGGACTGAAATCGGTGAAGTTGGTGGTGTTTGTGTTGGAGGCGGCATGGTGGTGGAGAAGAGTCTCCTGTTAGTTGCAGGAGATGAGGAAGATGGTAGTTTTAGGTTAAAGACACTTTCACCCCCATAAGTTTAGGTGAAAGACAAGTAATACCCCCACCAATTAAGTTAAAGGCACTACTAAAGTTATGAAAAATACATAAAAGCCCCACATCTATAATAACTATAAAAATTAACTTCCTACCAATAAAATTAACTCCCAATACTTATACTAATGTCATATTGACACCAAATAATATCATAAAATATAATAGTAGCATATTAACACCCAATACTTATAATATTATTATATTAACACCCAAAAGTTATAGGAATATCGTAACATACTTGTATCCATAAAACGGGGTATTTCATTATGGGCACAAAAAATTCAGATTTTCGACAAACCGAGCTGTTTCGGGTCGCCAAAAATTTTCTGCCAAATTTTGCAATTGACTTGTGCTTCTTGCTCCTTGCGATGCCCTCTTTAAACTCTCCTTATTCGCCAACTCTTGAATCTCAACCCAAAGTACCCAATTTCAGATTTGTTCCAAGAACCCTAGGTGGGTGTTCTTGTTGAAATTCACCCCAAAAATACCTCAGCCCTTCTTCTCCGGCGATGCAGCGGTGATGCGTGGTGGTGGTGATGGAGAGAGGGCAGAGAGAAGGGTGATGGTGTCGGAGGGTGGAGAGAGAGAGCAGAGAGCTTCGGTGGTGGTGTCGGACGTAGTTCTGTGCTGGTCGGAAGGAGAGAGAGATAGGCAGCGGGTGGTGGCGGCGGCGGCGGCTGTAGTGTCGGCGGCAGTAGGGATGGACGCGGTGGTGGATGGACCTGGTGGTCGTGGAGGAGTCGGCAGAGAAGAGAAGAAGAAGTCGAAGACGACGATGTGGGTTTGAAAATTTTAGAGAAACCTTTTTGTTTTTTTACCCGGTCTACTGACTTTTGAGAAGTAATCGTGCGATTACTTTGTACGATTACCTCGTACGAATGATCAGAAACTTCTCTCAACCACCCCAAAAAATTTCTAAGGCAAAAGTAAACGTACGATTACCTCAAGGTAATCGTGCGATTACTTTTGTGCAGGGGAAAAATTTTATTAGCCAAAATATAACCTTTACCTCGTATTTTGATCCCGAACTCCGATGAGTGTGATTTTTGCACCTTCGGATCCCTTTTTCGACGTATGTCTTGCTCACATAAATAACGTCCCGTTTCCGGATCGTTTTCCCGACTTTCCTCAATTATCGCCCAATTACACAAAAATATCCAAAATGTGCTAAATTCGTCGCTTTCTTCAAAATTTTGCAATCACCTTCATCAAGATGGGGAGTGCGGGATCTCTGCTCATGTAGAAAAATTCTCAAAGTCCGGGGAACCTTTCATTCTTCAATTTCGCGCTTCCAAAAGCTCACTTGGCATTTCGAGATGCTTTTTCGGCGCCTTTTTGCATCCTTTTTCGTCTTTGTTGCTCGTTTCTTTGCTTTGTCATGGGTCTCCTCGACCTCGAGACTCCATTTACGTTATAAAAGATTATCAATGTCCGGGGAACCCATTATTCTTCAATTTGATCATTCCAAAGACCCGTTTGGCAATTCCGGATGCTTTTTGGCGCCTTTTCACTTGCTCAACATCCTTTTTGGCATAACTTTTTCGTCCGGACTCCGATATATGCGATCCACCTATCCACAGAAAGATCTCGACCACCCTCACACTATGGCACTGTTCAAATCAGCTCACAGTCCTGTCTTCAAAAATTTACCTCGTAATTCGTGTCATTGTGCCAGCTTTCCCAATTTCTTTACGTCTTCTTTGCGTATATCAAGAAGGGGAGTCCGGGAACTTGATCTTCCCCAGGTGCATTTGTTGAATAAGTGTAGGAATGGCGTCAATCCTCTATTTCTTCATTCTGGCTCCCGATACGTGTTTTGGTCTGCTCTTTCTCGTTTTTCGTGCAATTCTTCACCCGCGCATCAAGAAGGGGGATCCGGAATAGGCTTTCCACCTAGAATTCCTGCACATACTCATTGGAAATATTAAACCCACTCTCTCGCACCTCTCAAATAATTAGAACAAAATAAAATAACAAGACATTATTGAAATCTACACTATGCAGGAAATAGGTTGGGTTGCCTCCCAACAAGCGCTTTGTAATTTAAGGTCGACGGCCCGACCCAGTGACCTTAAATGAGCTCAGATATTGGGAATTGGTTTGAGGCTCTCAATCACCACAATGAAATTCCCATCCACGTACGGCTTTGCTCGCTGTCCATTTACCTTGAATTTGTTCCCATTCTCCGCTTCTACCTCGAGCGATCCCCATGAGTAAACCTCTATAATTGTAAATGGACCACTCCACCTTGACTTTAGCTTGCCCGGAAATGTTTTCATTCGGGCGTTGAATATCAATACCTTCTGGCCCACTCTGAAGTCTCGTGGAATGATATGCTTGTCATGCCATTGCTTGGTTCTCTCTTTGTAGATCTTGGCACTTTGATATGCCATCAACCTGTGTTCTTCTAACTCAAGCAATGCCTGCTTCCTTTGCTCACCAGAGAGCTTAGCTTCCAAATTTACTTTCTTTAGTGCCCAAAACGCTTTGTGCTCAAGTTCCACCGGAAGATGGCACGATTTCCCGAAAACGAGCTAGTAGGGAGACATGCCCAAGGGAGTCTTGTATGCAGTGTGGTACGCCCATAAACTATCATCCAAGTGTAGAGCCCAGTCTTTGCGTCCTGGATTGACAGTTTTCTCTAGAATCCCCTTTATCTCTCGGTTAGACACTTCAGCTTGTCCATTGGATTGTGGATGATAGGCCGATGAGATCTTGTGTGTCTTTACCCATACTTGCTCAAGGTATTGGCAAAGACCTTGTTCACAAAGTGTGATCCCTCATCGCGAATAATGGCTCTAGGCGTTCCAAACCTTGTGAATATATTCATGCGCAAGAATCTCTCGACTGTAGCACTATCATTCTTTGGGCACGCCAGAGCTTCGACCCACTTGGTCACATAATCAACAGCTAAAAGGATATAGAGATTACCAAGTGAAGATGGGAAGGGGCCCATAAAGTCTATGCCCCATATGTCAAATGGTTCCACCTCCAACACGAAATTTTGAGGCATCTCATTCCGGTTGGAAATATTGCCGGTTCTTTGACACCGGTCACATTGCTGTACAAATAGATGGGCGTCTTTATGCAATGTAGGCCAAAAGAAACCGCTCTGAAGTACCTTAGCGACTGTGCGTGATTTGCCGAAATTTCCCCCACAATTCAACTCGTGGCAGTGTCTGAGAATCTCTAACAAGTCCGGCTTTGCAACACACCTTCGAAATACATTATCTGCTCCTAGCTTGAACAGATAAGGATCATCCCAGAAGTATTGTTGCGCGTCTGTAAAGAATTTCTTCCTCTGGTGGTAACTCATATCCTTGGGTACAATGTTTAGTGCCTTGAAATTTTCCAAGTCAGCAAACCAAGGCACAGCTGCAACTACAACCATAAGCTGCTCATCTGGAAAATCCTCTCGAATAGGCAAATTTTCCTGCTTATCGTTCTCCAGTCTTGACAAGTGCTCCGCAACCACATTCTCTACCCCCTTTTGTCTTTGATCACCACATCAAACTCTTGCATCAATAAAACCCACCGGATCAATCTTGGCTTGGCGTCCTTCTTGGTGAGAAGATACTTGAGGGATGAATGGTCCGTGAAAATCGTCACCTGAGAACCCACAAGATATGGACGAAACTTGTCCAACGCAAATATGATGGCCAACATTTCTTTCTCCGTGGTAGCATAATTAACCTGTGCATCATTAAGAGTACGATTGGCATAATAAATGACGTGAGCTACCTTATCTTTCCGCTGGCCCAGAACTGCTCCCACCGCATAGTCACTAGCATCACACATGAGTTCAAACGGTAGAGTCCATTCTGGTGTGGCAATGATGGGTGCGCTAATCAACTTTTCCTTGAGCAAATCAAAAGCTGACTTGCACTCCGCATTAAAATCAAAGACTGCGTCCTTCTCAAGCAATCCACACAAAGGCTTCGTGATCTTCGAGAAATCTTTAATGAAGCGCCGATAGAACCTTGCATGTCCCAAGAAACTCCTTACCCCTTTGACAAAGGTAGGGTAAGGGAGCTTCTCAATCACCTCGATCTTGGCTCTATCCACCTCTAAACCTTTGCTGGAGATCTTGTGGCCCAAAACAATACCTTCAATAACCATGAAGTGACACTTCTCCCAGTTGAGCACTAGGTTGGTGTCAATGCATCTATCCAGAACCCGGGCCAACTGTTGCAGGCAGTCTTCGAATCTGTCACCATAGAGCGAGAAGTCATCCATGAATACCTCGAATTTCTGCTCCATCATGTCAGAGAAGATCGACATCATACACCTCTGAAACGTAGCCGGTGTGTTGCATAACCCAAAAGGTATGCGTCTAAAAGAAAAGGTCCCATAAGGACAAGTGAATGTCGTCTTCTCCTGGTAAGCTGGCTCAATTGCTATCTGGTTGTACCCGGAGTACCCATCCAAAAAGCAATAATGAGAATAACGTGCCAGCCTATCAAGCATCTGATCAACGAATGGGAGGGGAAAATGATCCTTCAAAGTGGCATCATTGAGCTTGCGGTAATCCATGCAAACTCTCCACCAAGTAACAGTACGAGTGGCAATCTGATCACCTTTTCCCCCTTCCACCACAGTTATACCTCCCTTCTTAGGGACACACTGCACCGGGCTAGTCCATGTGCTGTCGGAAATGGGATAAATGATGCCCGCCTCCAACCATTTAAGCACCTCTTTCTTCACCACCTCTTGCATGTGAGGATTGAGGCGGCGCTGAAACTGAACTACCGGCTTCTTGTCTTCCATGAGCCGAATCTTCTGCTGGCAAACTGTGGGGCTGATCCCCTTGATATCTGCTATGGTCCATCCCATAGCTGCCTTTCTCTCCTGTAGTACCTTGAGAAGCTGCTCCTCCTGTTCCCTGTCCAAACATGCAGACACAATCACATGTAAAGTCTCATTGGATCCCAAGTACAAATATTTCAAATGAACAGGTAAAGGCTTTAATTCTAAAACAGGAGTAGTAATAAGAGAAGGAGTAAGAATCTTCCTGCTTCCCTCATTAAAGAGGGGTAATGGTTGGCGCCAATGAACATCTAAGGCTTGCTCTTTCTCGTTGGAATCAAGTAGAGCAAGCTCATCATATAGTTGCTCCAACATAATATCGTCCTCTTCGTCCGGCGTGTATGCCTCCACACCAAAGCACTGATCGCTTACCGCATATGCGGGAAACTTCATAGCCTCAAATACATCGAAGGCCACCTTCTCATCGTTGATCTGCATAGTCAGCTCTCCATTGGCCACATCAATGATAGTCCTCCCAGTGGCCAGGAATGGGCGGCCGAAAATAAGAGGAACATCATCGTCGGCCTCCATGTCTAAGATCACAAAATCCGCTGGGAAGATGAGTCCTTCAACTCTCACTAGTACATCCTCTAAAACATCCCTGGGGCGTTTTATAGTGTGATCAGCCATCTGCAAGCACATCCTGGTAGGCTTAGGATCTCCCACACCAAGTTGCTCAAAAACTGATGTGGGCATCAAATTAATACTTGCACCAAGATCACATAATGCCCTCCCATGAAACGCATCTCCCAATGTAACAGGAATGATAAAACCGCCCGGATCTTTCATCTTCTTTGGTAACGGCTTCTGCACAACTGCGCTACACTCCTCATTCAGAGTCACGGTTTCAAAATCATCCATGCGCCTCCTATTAGAAAGGAGGTCCTTGAGAAATTTGGCATATTTAGGCATTTGTGAAATGGCCACCGCAAAAGGGATATTAATGTGCAGTTTCTTGAAGATATCCACAAACTTCTTGAAATGCTTGGCATCCTCTTGACTCTTCAATCTCTGCGGGTGTGGAACTCGCACACTGTATTCCTCCCTTGGCTTTTGTTTCTCATCCGACTTCCTCACCGTGTCCTTTGATTGGGGAATCATGGTAGGCACGGGAATCTCTTCATCCAAGGCTTTTTCAGTGGCCTTAGTCGCCTCATCTCGCGCATGGGTAGGATATGGGGGATCCTGGGTAGTGGTCCCACTGCGAGTAGTAATAGCCTTCAATTGCTCAGTTGGAGTAATAGTGTTGGAAGGAAGTATACCTGGTGGAAGTCGAGGATTCTGATTAGCTATTTGGCCAATTTGTGTTTCATGGCTCTTTAGCGAAGCTTCCATTGCGACAATCTTGCTCTCAATCTTATCATTGCTAGCTAACAGTTTCCTCAACATCGCGTTTGTATCATGTTCTTCTGAGAGTGGAGGTGGAGCCTGTTGTTGTGGAACCTGTCTCTGAGCTTGGTAAGGAACATTTGGCCTTTGACCTGGCGCATATAATCCACTATTCGGATTGGCATAGCTGAAGTTGGGGTGATTGCGATTGTTGGGATGATAGGTGTTTGGCCATTGCTGCTGTCTTTGTAGACCCATGTAATTCACGTCTTCAATTCCATCCCCAAATCCCTGATTTGCATCTGCTACCATCTCTCCCACTGACTTCACCTGTGCCAATGGATTCAAATTACTGAAAGCCGAAGTCATCAGTGCCATCTGATGTTCAAATTTTTGTTCCACCATAGACTCTATCTTACTAACCAATGCCCCATCTGATTTCGTGTTTCTACGAGTCTCAGACCTCGTGGATTCACGTTTAGCTACATTATCTAGCAATCACGACATCTCTGTAATCCCATTCCCATAAAATTTCCTTGAGCCATCATGTCCAGTTCACTAGCAGTCTCTCTGTCCAAAGCATTATAAAAGTAAAGCAGAAGTTTGTACCATGGCTCTCCGTGTGTAGGGCATCTGTGAAGGAGCTGGTTGAACTTTCTCCACGTGTCTCCCAGAGAATCATCTTCCTGCTGTGTAAATTTGGTTATATCAGCCATCCGTTGAGCAACCTTAGATGGTGGAAGATACTTCCTGAGAAACTCTATGCTACAATCTGCCCATGTAACTATGATGCCTGCTGGAAGTTCCATAAGCCATGTCTTTGCCTTTCCCGATAAAGAGAAGGGGAAAAGCATGAGCTTTATCGTCTCGATTGGAACTCTATGGTCATACATGGTAGAAGTAATCTGCTCGAAATTGAGCAAGTGTTGATGTGGATCATCACTCGGGGCTCCAGTGAATAAGCAGTCATCCCTAACCATATTGATCAACGGTTGGCGAATCTCGAAATGTGCGGCATTAATCTGCGGCCTGAAAATGGTGGGCTGATATCCCTACGGTGTAGTCCTGAAGTAGTCCACCAAAGGACGTTCATCCTCCTCAGCATTGTTGACTTCCTCTACCGCATGGCCGTTATTGTTCCGATTATTGCCCCCATTATTCCCATTGCCACCTTTGTTTCGACCATTAACCCCTCCATTGTTTATATCAACTATCTCCGCACCAGGGAGTTGTTGTGGATTTGGGGGGTTCATGCGATCAATCATTGCCTGCATCTCAGCCATTTGAGCCCTAAGCTGCTCAGTCTCCCTTGCTCGATTTGCTGCATCTTCCACAGCTGCAGCTCTAGCTGCTTCCGCATCTTCGAGGCCTTTGTGGAACCTCTCAAACTCAGCTCTAGTTTGCTCGTCCATCTGAACTGAATTTGCTTTCCTCTTGTCTCTACTCTGTGCTCTCAATAAGGCTTCCGGGTCTTTAAGTGTTGGATGCAAAGGCTCGTTTCTAGAACGTGACATGCACCAAGTGAATCAGACCTGAAAACACGAATCACACACACAAAACAGGTGAGTAACAGATATAAACTGAAATAGTAAATCCCTAAAGAGAAAAATAATAGCTAATTTATCTGAAGTCCCCGGCAACGGCGCCAAAAACTTGACACGCTCCAACTGCAAGTGCACAGTTGTCGGTGTAGTGATAATATTCCGGAAATCCGGGTTGTCGAACCCAAGAGACTTCGTGTAAATTAACTACTAAATTTGTTCTTCGTGTAGGCAAAGCGTGTTGAGTTGTATGTTCTAATTCTACTAATAATTAAAATAACGAGTATCTCAAATAATTCTATGAATTATTTCAAGATTAATAAGCACGAGTTGATTTGGTTGTCTCTCAAAGTTGGTCAAAATCAGGATATCTCTACGGATCACTAGGTATTTTACACTACGTTGGATTTATGTTCTACTAACACGATGAATTTTTGTTCTAGTTAAACGAGCAATTTTATATTGAAGATGTCTCAACCAATAACTATACTTAAACTCTCATAACTGGTTCCTCTAGCCTACTCAAGTTTAAGCACGCATTACGATATTGATTCTACTCTTTGTTCTTAGCTAACTAGCAAGATTCATCAACCCTAGATAACGCTAGTGTGTATTTCAATTTTCCGGGCAACGAACGTAGATTACTCTATCATTCACAACCTAATACAATCCTATTAATACGTCTACTAATAGAAAAGATAGATCAAACGCATAAAATACACATAAATAGACAAAACTTCATCCATTAAGCTTGAAAGCATGCAAGCAAATCCATAAATCGCAATACGTAGTGATCAAACCCTAGTTTCCTACGAGATATCCCGAAATAATCGTTTAGCTACGCATAAACATGTTCAATATACAAAGTTTCATGATCCAATATCAAAAACTAGAGAAGAAACGAAGATTAGAAGCCAAACGGATGATCCAAACTCTCCAACCTAGCTCCAAGCTCTCCAAGCACGTCTCCCGATGTGTTCTCTGATGCCAATCACGTTCCCCAAGGTTTCCTAAGTCTTCCTTGGCTCTCCAACCTCAAAACTATGCCAAAATAGCAAAATAGCCCCAAAAATCCGATCCTGGCAGCAGAGGTAATCATACGATTACCTTGATGTAATCGTACAATTACTTGCTGCGTTTACTTCTGTGTTTACTTGCTGCGTTTACTTCACAAGATTACTCGCTGAATGAGATTTTGGCTAAGGGGTAATCGTACGATTACCTCCATGTAATCGTACGATTACTTCTAGGCAGCCACCATCAAAACTCCATCTTCTTGCTCTTTTTCCCGTCGTCTTCACTTCCCGAGCATTCCTTTGAGCCTCCAACTTTTCCGAAGTTCACTTTTGCTCCAATGTCACGTCCCGAGCTCCCGGTTCCTGAAAACCACAACACGAGAAACATACCGGAAGATCAAACGTGATAAAATATAGTCAAAATTAACGCAAAAAGTGCCCGGACTCATCATTTACATGCAAAGACTCAACATGCTCCAATTTTAGCATGAAATGGTCCAAAATCCATCAAAATGCATCGGAATGCACGCAAAACGGTAAGGAAACATATACGAATATAACTCCAAATATGGAGTTATCACTAAGGAGCTCGCCGCCCCCTAGCTCGCCGCCGCCCGTCCCCGTCGGCCACAAGGAGGCCGAACACCTCCTTGTTCGTCTCGTTTTGTGTGATTCTTCTTCCTCTTCCTCTTTCCGGGCTAGCATTAAGGAGTGGGAGATCTAGAAATAAACTCTAGGCGTGGATCAACTATAGAGAACGTGACACAATTCGCGTTTGAAGTCATTAAAGGAGAACCCTAAGGTGTGTTAATTGATTTCTTCCTTTACCATCGTTATGTCTCTTGACTTGTGATCCTTGGAGGGTTTTGCATGGTTACTTATTGTTTCCGTTGCGCATCCATGAATAAAAACCCTACAAGGTCCACCCCAGATCAACAAGAGACCACAAGTTTCCACTTGAAAACAGAATATTCAGCTACAGTAAAACTCAATCTAATTAGCACACTATAGGAAACTTAGGTATACTTTTTCATGTCATTCTTTCACAACTTCCATAAATTCCCAAGACATCCTTACTGAAACCTCTACACAAAATATGAAGAATAATATTTGTCCTACTACGGTACTTCATATTCTCAAGGATTCATTCACTAAGCTCTCTCCAGTTTCAAGATCCTCAATTGTCTTTTCTCAAATTTTTAAATCTTTACTTCTTTATGGATTTTCTGTTCTTTTTTTTTTTCATTTTTTGTATTTTTTTTTAATATCCTACCTCTATATGCAAGGATTTGACATGAAAAAAAAAATTGACACAACACAACTCAACTTTTTGGTGGGTATACTCAATTATGTAAAAGTGCAAACAGTATGTAAACTACACTACACAATACGACAAGATAAGTAAAAACTCAACATAAACCACAATACTAACTCACAATACAATCTAAACACATCCTACATGTAACTGGCTATGCAAGACAATATGGCTAGCAAACAGTTAAACCACCCCCACACTGAATGCTTCGTTGTCCTCAACGAATTTAGAGAGTATGCAAGAAGACTCAGCAATCAATGCGGAAGGCCAGTAGATGAGATGGAGCTATGACATACTTATATAAAATAAACACAAAATTTGGAAAGAGAAAAGATACTCACAACCACCTCAAGTGTGACATCCCACATAATTAAGTTCAATTAGGAATCTATTTGATTTAGTTTATAATGTTTTGAGCTTATTAAGTTGGATGGTAGATCTTACATATTGGTTCCCTATAATCTTAATTTTAACAATTACTTAATTGTTATGAAATATTAAATCTAGAAAAGTAGTAAAGTATATATGTATTTCTAGTATGTGTAGAAGTATTGCTATAGTATGTATGCATTGAATGTACATCTAGTGTAGGGGGTTAGACACATAGTTACATATCACTAGGAAAGCTAGCTATCTATGTATAGTCACGTCATGACTAATTGTGTTTCACACCATAGGCTTGTATCCTCTACACTCTTTCCTAGCCATCTTGTTCAATGAATCAAATCTTTCATGTGCAATCCCGGATTTGAACAAAGAAGCCACAAAAACATGGCCAAAACTTGGTATTTTGCCATACTATGAGTGTAAAACTTGTGGGGGTTGGATACCTATCAATTCTAGACCCATTTTTAAATGCTACTCCACATATTAAACTCAAAAGATAGTAGCAAATGTGTCATCTTTTTGTTGTCCCAAAGTGCCTAGCTATGACCATGCTAGGACATTTCTTGCAAGCAAGTGTGACATAACAATGCACCATGTCCCTTGATAATCTGTAAAGCATTGTAGTTCAGCCCATCTCCCTCATTTCTCACACCCCCATCTCTCTCTAAGAGTCACAAGAAGTCATCTTCTTTCACAAAAGAAGCTCAACCCGTTTTTGTGCAAAAACCTCCACAAAACACCACCGAAACTTCATATTCTAGCAACCAAATCACGAAGAAATTGTCTCCAAGCTAAATACAACCTTGGTGGGGACTTCTTCCTTCATCCTACCCATGGATTGAAGCTTACCATCACTCTTTTGCTCACTATTCCTAATCTGTGAGGTAAATTTTTGATCTATTCTTCGATCCTTGCATATTCTTGCTTCTTGTATCTATTACAATGGTAAATCATCTAATAATGTCATTGCATGTGTCTATTTTTGCATATTATTGTGGATTCATGGGTTCATCCACATGGAGGAAGGTTTAGAAGAAGTTCATGTCTCAAAAGATGAGAGTTGTCCTTGATTTCCCTATTCCATACTCTTCATCCTTCCAAATCATGTGTTTTTGCTCATCCTTGAAGACTATATGCTGCATATAGACTTGCATGTGTCTCTTCCATTCCTTCTTATATCGAAAATGAAGTGGTTTCACATACTTACTCGAAGAACTTTTGATTTAAAAGAAAATTTGGTCTTGTAATGATTCTCTGTTTTCGGACAGAATCTGTGACCTGACTTTGAGAGGCCACATCTCACTCATAATGATTCGGTTTGTGCTATACCTTATATCGTTTCGAAGCCCTGTGTGTCTAATTTCATCTCCAATTGGTCTCATGCCAAAATTCATTTTAAATATTCTGGAATATCCGTTTTCGTAAAGTGTGTCTGGACTGGTAATTGGGCTCGGGCAGATTGTGTCACCCGACTTTGAGAGGTCACTCATCCCACATACGAGCTTATATTTTGCTAAACTTTATATCGTTATGAATCTCTATGTGTCTAATTTCATCTCCAATTGGTTTCATGCCAAAAAGACTTTTAAATTTTCCGTAATGTGAGTTTTCGTAAAATGTGTCAGGGCTGGAGAGTGGGTTCGGACAGATTGTGTCACCCAACTTTGTGAGGTCATTACTCCCTCATACGAGCTTGTATTTCGCTCTATCTTATACCGATTCGAAGCTTTGTGTGTATAATTTCATTTCCAGTTTGATTCATGACAATATTCATTATATATCATTCGAAATTCCAGTTTTCGTAAAGTGTGTCAAATCTGAAAAGTCCGTTTCTCGCCGAGTGGCATATGCTACTTTAGAGAACATAATTCCTTCGATCATTCAAGTTAGGGGGACATCATAATCATAGTACGGGGCATATTATGAACCTTATTAGTAACATATAGCCACTAGGAATCACTTGAATTGATGTTGGCTTGTCCTTACGTGTTAAATTGCTATTTGTAGAGTCTCCTTCTTAGCTTTGCTCTTGGATTCTCGTATCGGTAGCTAGTAAGGATTTTATAAGCTAGGACTCGAGGTGAGTAATTACCCAACCCTTTGGTAGTGCTATTTTTATATATTAACTGTTTATGGGCTATGAGGTGGATATTGTGAAACTTGCGAATGGTGGAATGTGTTCTTAATAACTACTTGGTGATTTGTATATTTTGATTGGAGATATTGCCCATGTTTTAAATCATGTTTATAAATGATATTTGTTAAACTGAAAGTCCATGGTATGCTTTATAAATTTTTGGCCGAGATGGTTGCCTAAATGACACTGTTGGACAGTACCCTAACGGTGGGGGACAATACACCGGTACAGTACCCTAACAGTTGGGGGATATACACCGCACAGTACCCTCCCGGCGCGGGGACAATAGACCGGAGTTCGATGCCCTGTCCCAGGGATATAATATGGGATGAGCCGTTAACACGTGCGTTGTCATGACTTGTCGAATATATTTTCGTCCGAGGTAGCGATTCTACGCGGACTCGCCACATTGATGGCTAAGTGTCACGAATGAGATTTCAATGGCCAAAGTACTCGAATAAAATGAGCCAACGGCTCAAATTGGTGTCGTGGAAGGGTTCGAGGACCCAAGTGTTGAATTAAATGCTTAACATGTTTACCTACTTGAATGCTTGCTTGAATTATGCTGTTTATATTATTCTTTATCTATGTATGAACTGTGAAGCAAGCATGTTTGGAACAATCTGACCATGGCATTTGGAACTTGTATATATATTGTATATTTCCAAACCTAACAAAGGGGTAAGTACGTGCTCACCAGACTTCGCAGTCTGACCGGTTTTAAATGACCGCTATTTCAGGTTCCAAGGAGAGGACCGAGCCAAGTAATCCAGCCGCATAATTTCATTCTCCATATCATGTTGAGAGAAGTTTCAGGCTTGTCTAGGACTCTCTTTCCCTAAGTCTATGTGGTAGTACGTAGTATCTTTCTATGTGTAACTCTTGGAGATTTATTATGCACTCTTTAGAGACCATGTATTGTCATATTTTGGTAGCGGGAATGTGTAACCCCGTGAGGGGATATCCCATGGTTGTTTAATGGATTATTGGAGTTTAATTTATGAACTTTTCGTGAATGGATTATGTGTAACCGTGACTGAACCTTGAAGGACTTGACTCTGAGATCGACGAGTACCATGGAGGATAGAGAAACGTTTTATCTAATTCTCAAAGTTTTATTTCTTTTTGTGAAAAAAAATGGTTTTGGATATAAGACCCCTTTTCATAAGCTTCCGCAATATTTATCAGTTAATCCTTGAATTTCTAAACATTTTCACTCTCATCCTCATTGTACGAGTTAGCCTTTGTGGCGTGTGACGCCTCGTTCCCGCTTAATTACGTTATTAATCGGGGTCGCGGGAGCGGGGTGCCACATCAAGGGTGTGGACAAAATCACGCCAAGCAGTCCCCAAGCACAGTAGTGGTGCCACCATGCTCCTATACAGTCAACGTGTTCTCGCACACCGGGGTCGACTGCCCTCCTCTGCTAAAATCTGTGTGTTGGAGAATCCCCAACTCGCATACACGAGTCCCCATAAAGGTCGTGTGTGCCGTGGCACACTGGCGTAGACTCTCCCATAATCTGCTCAAATATGTCACTTGGAAAAACATCATTAGTCCCTCTCTCTCTCTCTCATCTCTCAAAAATAACATAATAAAATAACTGAATTTAAAAACACAACTACACTAAAGCAAATAAATAGGTTGGGTTGCCTCCCAACAAGCGCCTTGTAATTTAAGGTCGACGACCCGACCCAGTTACCTCAAACATGATTAAGGCAGCTTTTCTCTCCACTTCTTCTTCTTCTTCCACCATCGCTACTCTTTTTGTCTCTTCTCAGGCAAGCGTGCATAAGTCAATGGCAAGAAGAAAGAAGAGTTTTTGCCGCCACATGCCTTGTTTTACCTTTCCTCTTCTTTTTCTTCTTCTTCTTCCAATTCTTCAAAAATACATCCGTCGAAGATTGGCCATTTGAATCTAGTATCTCAAGTTGAGCGGCTGCAACTCTGAGTTCTGCATTTCGTGCTTCCTTCCCTACCTATTGTCTCGGAATAACAGGTAGTAAATCATGGATTGC
The DNA here is from genome assembly GCA_023055425.1 of Linanthus parryae. NCBI lineage: Eukaryota > Viridiplantae > Streptophyta > Magnoliopsida > Ericales > Polemoniaceae > Linanthus > Linanthus parryae. The sequence goes on along the minus strand of JALGPY010000011.1, from coordinate 22,561,533 downwards.
ATAAAATTGGGGCCTTTGGTCTTCCTCATGCGATTTTCCGAATTTTATAATCTCCAAGAGATATGGATTATGCTGAGGAACTTCTTGATACATGTCCATGTGAACCTCTCCATGCAATAATTTCTTAGCTTCATGGCTTTGTTCCTGTGCACAAGAGATTCCGGCGGGGAGACCTCCGTGTACACCGTATGTAGAGGATCAGGGATCGCACAGGAAGAGTGGGGTTGTGTGTAGGGAGAGAGTAAGGCAGTAGTAATGTCAGAGAGAGAGACAGAGGTTCGGCAGAGCTTCCGCGTATGGCAAGTGTGTTCTCCTTTGTATGGAAAGGTTAACGTCCTATATATAGCAGAGAACGTGACCGTTGTAGTGTGGTTAATGCGCCCATTGATGGCGGCTTAATTAGCTTAACCATAACGGCACGTTCGTCCGAGTATATAGGGACCGTTACAGCACGTTGTGCGCGAATACCGGAACCGTTACGAGGTTGACCGGGTTTGACCGGATTGATCGGGTTTATGGAGCTCGTGCCATAAATCTCTCAAAGCAGTTACTAAAGGTCGCGTGCGGGTTCGGCTCGCACGCGACAGGGCTTACTCTAGCCTCCAAACCACTAAGTCCCTACAAGTCCCGTGCGGTGGTATGCGAGGGCTCTGTCTCGCAGCCCCCACATGGATCAGCTCGGCTGGTGATCCAGTGTGTGTGGAGCACAATATGGTGTGCTGGATGGTTGCCACGTGGCCAAGATCTGTCAGCTCAGAAAGCACTATCTACATTAGCCCCCTTTCTGCGCGTGAAGACTCATAGCTATATAGACTTCCATGCGCGGAAACCAACATACGCGTTGCCGCCACGCACCAATTCAAATACGGGTAAGTTCAGCCCCCGTGCGTGCCATTATGACCTAAAACTCCTAGAGTCGTGCCGTCTGGCTTTTAGGGTTTTAGGCGTGACGTCAGCTTGTCCTGTGATTGCGCGATTCGACGGTGACGGTTGCGATTCGACTACTGAAAGGACGCAACCTTTCATTGTTTCTGGATAAATACTTTGTATCCTCCATTGTTGCAAAGCATCACTTCTTTCTCTTAAAGTGAATGGTACCCGGAGATCTTCGAGAGCAGATTCAGATAATCAATCATCAGTTCAAAACTGCAAATCGTCTTCTTCGACTGTGTATATCCAAGCAAGCTTTGCGAAAACAAGGTTGGCCTTGTTCAATTTCGATTTAAAATACCAGTGTATGCCTTGAACTGCGTTGAATCTGTAAACCCATATAATCTGTTGAAACTTGTGAAGAAGCTTCAAGCTTTGGACCCAATTGCGGCTTGATCCCTCAATAATAAGGACCTTGGACAGGGTTTTGAAATCCCCCGATAATGCATCCCTCTAATTTCTGAAATTGATACCGGAAACTGTTCATCTTTCTTTCTGTAGATCTTGAATCTCGAAATTCAAACTGAAGTAGCATATTTCTCCCCCCTTTTTCTTGCTCTTCCGCAGGAATGGCCAAGACAAAAGGAACCAAACCCATCAAGGAGGACGAAGAGATCCCCGATCTTCCGCAGGCTTTGTGGCGAAAAGCCCCCTATCTAGGTGGCAAAGATTTCTACCATGCGAGGGTTAAGGCCAAGAGAATGCCTGCTCCTGTCCCGATTGAGGGATTGCTAACACTGACTCGCCCGGTTAACTCAGCCTTGCTCGAGTTAATTGGCTCCGAGGATGTGGTTCGATTGGGAATCGAAAATGGGTACTTCCCCGACACTGCGATTTCTACCCAAGCTTTTGTCCTGAAATTGGACTACATGGATGAGTGGATCGACCACGTGTTGACCAATCATGCCGCGACTCTTGATGAAGCCGGCGTATACTTCGCTGTTCGTGCTATGAAGGGTGCTGCCGTGAAGCTGGACCAGTCCATGCTTCTAGACCTTCTTTCCCGCTACTCGCCTGCGACTCACACATTCCACTTTGTTGAGTTCGAGGCTGCCCCTACACTCGAGGACGTGCAGATGCTGTACGATCTTTCTCCCATGGGTGAGGTGGACCCTTTGAGTCCTTTGAGGACGGCTGCGGAGATTGCCTTGTACACGCAGATGGAGGAATGCCTGGCAGAGGTAAAGAAAATCTCCACCCGGTGGACTACTACGAAAGCCCTTCCAAACTGGCAATTGGTTGATACGTCTGCGAAGAACACCTGGAACAAATGGTTGCAGTACTTCTTTCGAGACTATGCGAACAGCAGCATCACTAAGAAGCTTCTGAGTGAGAACCCAGAGGCCGAGAATTATGTGGAGGGTAAAGGCTATCACTTGACCCTTTGTGCTTTCCTCTGTGCTTGGTTGTCGAGGTACTTGATTGACGGTCACCCGCATGATGGGGTCTTTTACCATGTTCTGCCGCTTGCTGTGAGGCTCGCCCTTGGCCAGAGAGTCGCACTCGGACCCTTGGTCTTGGGCACGCTGTACCATAGGCTTGATCAGCTGGTTCTAGCCATGAAAGAGTCGCGTGGCCGCCTCGATGTACTGACTTTCGTCAACATTTCCTTCTTGACGATGTGGGTCTTCGAGCGATGGCCATCCTATGCTCCAACTGCCCTCAAACCCGACAAGTGGTGTCCTCCAGGCGAGACGGAGGAGCGTAACAGCGGCAAGGCTGCAAGGTGTTTTGGAGCGAACAATACCAAGTGCGTTTGGAGCTTGATATGCGACAAACGGAAAGAGTTTACTGCCAGGCCCTATGCCACACGCATTGAGAACGTGCGATGGTTTCCAAAGCTGTACCCCTCTAAGGGTGTTGTCTTCTCAGAAGAGCTCCTCTTCGAAGAGGGCTCGCATTTCCATGAGCGCTATCGCGAGTTCTTTTGCTGGTGTCTACGAGGTTCCCTTCCTGCCCTCGCAGAGCATATTCGTGAGCTTGCGCCAAGGTATGAGAGGATTACCGTGGATGTTGACCCCACTCGAGTTTCTCCCCATTTTGGCTTTGATGCAGTGGCACCATCAATCTGGCCCCAGTCCATTATCAGAGGTTTCTATAAGCGCTTGCTAACAAAGGAGTGCAAGACAGTGTTCATGAACAATCTTCCCTTTGAGGAGCCTGCAGGGACCCGCGAAGGTGGTTGTTCTCAGAACTGGCTCGCATACTGGGTCGCCCAGCAAACGAGGATTGAGACGCAGTCGGCCGCGCAGCCAAGTAGAGCTCCCTTGATCAAGAGAAATTCTTTTCTGTTTCGCCCCAATTGCAGCCTGAGCGAGTCTGAATATGGTTGCTACTCACTGTTGGATCGTGAGAACCATTTGTGCCCTGACGTCATTCTAAAGGAGAAGGTCGCCGCAGTTAAGAAGGGTGACACGCATGTCGTCAGATATAGCGAGGCATTTGCTAAGGTAAGCAATTTTTCCCGCGTACGTTAAGCTTCTTGATTTCCTTATGCTGACGCTTTTATTCTGTACTGTTTGCTGTAGTGTCATGTGCGGAGATTCGCATCTGGTGATCGCTCCAAGTCATTGGTTAACACCATTGTTGCCACCAGAAGACAAAAGCAGTCGTTCCTACTAGCATGGAGGATGGACCCTGAGGTCGAAACCAGGATTCGCGCAGTCATGAACGCTTTCGCTGACTCGCTGATAGACAATGCTCCGGCCTCCTCTCCTCCCGGAGATGATCCGTCCCCTCCAGCGACTGCGGTGCCGAGAGTGAAGAGACCCAGGCAAAAGGTAATTACAATTTCTTCCCCTAGAAGTGTTCCAACCTCTCCCCCGGCGAGGTACCTTTCTGTTAAGGATAAAGGCAAAGGTCGCATGCCCAGCAAAGTGCGGAAAGAACTCGCAGTTGAGACTTTCGTTCCATTCAACCAGGAGGAAGAGAGAGAGAGACAGGAGCCCAGAGAAAGCGATGAAGAAGAAGAAAGAACAGTGGTGATGCATGAGGAAGAATCAGGAGGTACCTCCGTCGCGTTTCTCTGCTCATTATCGTAATTCTTTTGCAATTCTTTCTTAAACCAATCATTTCTTCGCAGATGATGATGATGATGAGACCATCGGTGGCCTTTTGGCCAAGAGACAAAAGAGAGATACCCATTCTGGCATTCCAGACGATCCCATAAGCGAGGACGTTCTTGCTGAGTCCCGGAAGATAGCCGCGGAAGCTACTGAAAGAAGAAGGCAGCGGGAAGAGGAGGAGCTCGATCCTGTGAGACAGCGGAGCCTCGAAGAGCAGCATGTTGACGACTTAGTGCGTCCCGTTGACGAGGAAGATGTGCTCCCCGAAGTAGTGACTCCTCATGCGGAGGAGGAAGTTGAGGTTCCAGAAGGGGATGCAGCAGCCCTGGAGCAAGCCCAAGCAGACTTTGAAGAGATCGCGGGCGGCGATAAAGGTGAGATCTTCAATCTCGCAGTAACTTATAGAGATGTTATTGTGGGTGCGTTAAAGCATGGTGTGTCAAAGACTGACATTCGCCGTTGGCTAGTAGGCAAGTGCGGAGAACCTTCAGGTAATCATTTGAACGATACGCATGTACTAGGCCTTAGCAACTTGAAACAGAATCATGACTGGTTTATTCGCATCCCAGGTCACGCCCTTTTTAAAGACTTGCTTAATGAGGATACACTAATAGGACATGGTTCCACGTCTTTAGTGTATGACGAAGATACATCAATCCCACCTTCGCGTGGAGGTGCTTGCTCTTAGCTTTAGCAAAGATAGTAAAATATCATTCAATGCAAGTTACCTCATACCATCGCATTTTGTATTGCGGGCAATGTTGAGGAACCTGCGCCGGAGCAAAGAAGTCAGCCTTCTGTGTCCTATGTTCCGATTCCGAGCTCCCATACCGAGAAGCCCGTCGCAACTGCTGAATACGCAGGTGAGTCTCTTGAGGACATCATCGAACTTTCTGATGATGCTGAAGTTGACGATGTGCTAATGGAGGAAGATGTCCATACCGGTGCTGAGGAAGTAAGAACAAATGATGTTGATGCTTCCGCATCTGAGAGCGTCCCACGCCAAGCATCTTCGGTTGTCACTTCGCCTCCGGCGATGGCTGAGTCGGCGGCACCTCTTCCTGCGTGGAGCTTTTGGGGCTCGCAGGTTGGGAATGCAGTCGCAGCTGGTGCGGCTTATACTCTTCCATCTAACTATGAGGAGTTAGAGCTCGCAGCTGACAGGAGAGCCGTGGAGCAAGGGCAGTCTTCAACCACTCCAGCAATGCGCATTCCTTCTCTTCGTGAGATTCTTGAAGGAACTGGTAAATAATGATTCGCTGTTTGCATTTCGCATTATTCGTTTGCGAATTTGACAGCATAACTTAGCTTTATCATTGCTTCAGGTTTGAAGCAAACTGATGTGGATTGGCTAGTTCGGATGCGCCTCACCTACCCCCGATCGTTTGCAAGATCTTTGGATATAGGGCCCTTTGACAGGAGGCTGTTTCTTACCGAAGCCATTTGGATTTTGGAGCAGCTGTCTGCGGCCACGCCTGAGACCATTTCTGTCCAGAGTGCCGAATTGCTTTGTGGCATGTGCCAAAATCTTCTTACCAAAGTTCAAGGCAGACTGGGTTTCAGATTTCTTATGAAAAGAGTAACTCTGATTCGCGCAGCCGTAACTTTGAAGCTCGGCCACCAGAACCTCGCAGCTGAAAAGCAGAAGGTGGAGCAACAGAAGCAAAAGGCTGAAGAAGCTATGAAGCTCTATCACGAGATGAATGCCAAGTGCGAGCAATTGAAGCAAGAAGTGGAGCAGGTAGAGAAGCTGAGCCATCAGTTCGCACCCCATGACCCCTTGATCAAGAATTTGCTTTTGACTTTTTGAATTTGAAAAAATAGCAAGGAAATGGCTGGAACATTAATGTAATGTTTGAAACATTAATGTAATGTTGCTAGGGTTTCTCCCCCCCTTTTTTTTAACAACAAGAATCAACTTTACCCGGTTTGCCCTTCTCGGGATTTGATAGGATATCTCTGTGCATATCTAATTATGACATCAGCAATTGATACTCTGCTTGATTTTCGCGCTAATTTCTCGGAAGATAAGCACGCTTTCGTTGGGAAGTCCATCCGAATCATGACTATCCGTCATTTATTAGGATACGCAACTGAATCGTCGTAGCCTTTAGTAGGGTAATTGATCGTTACCGTTTTTCAAGGCGTAAGTGATTGGCCTTACCCTCTTTTCAAATTCTGCTGACTCATCTTTGGAAACTGAAGAGTCTCCACAAGGTCTATATAAGCCCTGTCTTTGCCATTTGGGTTCTTCATCCCAAAAATGTGCTCTGCCGTGAGTCCTTACGACTGCTGGCTTCAACGCTTGTTTTTCGTTGATTCATGGCAACTTCAAGTTGTGAATCCTGAGTTTGCGCTTTGTGCTGTAGAAATAGTTTCCAAGATCCACTTTATGAGGCTTATTGCTCTTTATAACCATCATAAAGAAGATGGAGATGATATCTCATGTGTTTTCGAAGAATTTTCTTCGTGTATTATGCTTGCAGGTCATGTTTCCGGCCGCCTCCCGGTGAGGTGCAGCGCCGAAGTGACCGTGCTACCGTCTCGTAATGAACGGCGGAATTCTCCTCCAGCATCCCTGGAGGAGGATTTCTTGCCTCTTCGTTCTTGAACTCAGGAGGCTCGTCAATGCCCTTGTCTATCATGACAAGGAGCCCATCACCAGAGGAATGACTGCTTCCCCTGTTTTGCACGGCGGCATACGCCGGAACAGGAGGTTCCTCCGGTGCCTATCTTGATCAGACAGAGGCCTTTGTCACCTCTTGGGGTCTTGGACGTACCGTTACCCAGATCTTGCCGCTAGGTACGTAGCAAATGACGAGTTGATCTCTTTGCAGCAGCATCCCTTTTTCTATAGATCTTTGGCCGCAGATCTGTGTATTGCATAGCCGGTGTTGGAACCGGTGGGTTCATCCTTTCTCAGTTAGGATTCCCTCGATGTGTTACTTCTCGCTTGTAAGCTACTTTTCGAATGTATTGTAAGCCATGTTGGCTGTGTAGTTAGATTCGAGCTTTTTCGCTTGTAAGCTGCTATCTAGACAGATAAATTGTAAGTCTTTCGACTCATAATGATAAATAGCTTTTGTATTAACTGCTGTTTCGTTGCAACAAAATACTATTTCGCATGCGTTTCGGCATATTTCGCCTTGCATAATGCTATGTAATGGTTTCGCATTTGCTATCTGCCATGTGAATTCGCAGATGTTTTACTGGATCGTTCGAGATCGTACTTGCGCAGTTGTGCCATCTTGGCAGATGGGCTTTTGATTTGCTGTCATACCTGATTTGCTATCGTATCAGATAGACCTTTGTAGATCACTTAAGATCATTTTGCACAATATTGCTGTCGCATTCATAGAATGCCTCCATCGCCGCAGATAGGCTTGGAAGATCATTTAAGATTACTTTTCGCATAAATTGCTATCGTAGCAGATAGGCTTGGAAGATCATTTAAGATTACTTTTCGCATAAATTGCTATCGTAGCAGATAGGCTTTAGCAGATCAATTAAGATCGTTCTTCGCATGAGTCGTTATCGCAGCAGACAGGCTTGGAAGATCAATTAAGATCGTTTTTCGAATGAGTTGCTATCGTAGCAGATAGGCTTTAGTGGATCAATTAAGATCGTTTTTCGCATGAGTTGCTATCGTAACAGATAGGCTTTAGTAGATCAATTAAGATCGTTTTGCACGAGTTGCTATCGTGACCAGATAGGCTTAGAGGATCAATTAGGATCGCATTTGCATAGGCTGCTATCGTAACAGATAGGCTTAGATGATCAATTCAGATCGCATTTGCATAGGCTGCTATCGTAACAGATAGGTTTAGATGATCAATTCAGATTTGCATAGGCTGCTATCGTAACAGATAGGCTTAGATGATCAATTCAGATCGCATTTGCATAGGCTGCTATCGTAACAGATAGGCTTAGATGATCAATTCAGATCGCATTTGTATAGGCTGCTATCGTAACAGATAGGCTTAGATGATCAATTCAGATCGCATTTGCATAGGCTGTTATCGTAACAGATAGGCTTAGATGATCAATTCAGATCTCATTTGTATAGGCTGCTATCGTAACAGATAGGCTTAGATGATCAATTCAGATCGCATTTGCATAGGCTGCTATTGTGGCGGGTAACCATTGTTTAACAGTTATGACAAACTAAACTGAAACACAATTGACAATCCTGAAATATAAAGTTCTCATTTGGGAGAAGCCTCTTATTATAACGCTCTCATATGGGAGAGATGAGATTACAATCCTCTCATATGGGAGAGGAGATTGTGTAAATCGTAACCATACAAGAGATTAACCGACGTTATAATAAAACGCATGAAATGAGAGAAGTCAGGGATAGTACTTCTTAATCCAGCGCATGTTGACTGAACTCGGGGTTGAGGTTGTGCCGTGCAACCTTCGTATGCTGCAGTAGCCACTGTCGAAGACTTCTGTGACTTCGAAGGGTCCTTCCCAATTGGCTGCGAACTTTGGGTGAGCCGCTTCTCGCATGCAGTGGTCAGATGCGCGCAGGACCAAGTCTCCAACTGCGAAATCTCTTCGCTGGACCGTCTTATTGTAAGCGCGAGCAATCCTTTCTTGATATCGCTTGTTTGTCCTTTTGGCTTGTTCTCGCTTTTCCTCCAGCAAGACTAAGTCATGATCCCGTTGATTTTCGTAGAGTGCGTGGAAGGCTAGTCTTGCCGAATTGACTCTCACCTCCGCAGGTACCACGGCCTCGGCCCCATAGCATAGTAGGAATGGTGAGGCCCCTGTGGGTGTTCTTGGAGAAGTTCGGTAGGCCCACAGAGCTATGCTTAGAGATTCAGCCCACTTCTTGTGGTCATCTGCGACCATCTTGCTCAAAATTCTCAACAGCGTTTTGTTGGTCGCTTCGGCTTGTCCGTTTCCCTTCGGGTAATAAGGGGTAGAACATATCTGCCTGATATTGTACTCCGCTAATTTCGCAGCTACTTGGCGATTAACAAAGGGAGTGCCGTTATCTGAAAGAATGGTGTTTGGGATTCCAAACCTGCATATGATGATTTCCTGGATGAAGTTGACCACAGCTAGCGCATTTGCCGTCTTCAGTGATATGGCTTCTACCCATTTGGTGAATAGCTCAGTTGCGGTGAGAATAAAATGATTCACGTGTGACGTTGGTCGGATGGGACCGATGAAGTCTAGAGCCCATGTGTGAAATGGCCATGGCGTCCCTAATGCATGTAGATCCACGGCGGGAGCGTGCACTAGGTTTCCTTTGAATTGGCACTCCTGGCAGCGTCGTACTTTGGTGCGGCAATCGACCTCCATCGTGGGCCAGAAATATCCAATTGAGAGGAGCTGCCTGCATAATTTCGCGCCTCCTTGGTGTTCCACCTGATGAGAAAGGTCCATGACTTCTTGTGCTTCTCTTCCGTCTAGACATCGCAGCAAGTTGCCCTCATGACCTCTCCGCCAAAGCAGGTTCTCTTGTACTACGTATCGAGATGCTTTCCTCTTCAATTTTTCGGCTTCTTTTCTCGATTCGGGCACGATACCCTGAGTGAGAAAGTCAAAGAGCGGCTTCCTCCAATCTGTGTCATCATCGGTTAGAGCGATGAGTAGAGAATCTTTGATTAGTGCGCAATTTTCGCACTTCCCTTGTATCAGGGCCGCAGCAGTCGACATGTCTGGCCAATGAATGCCATATCTCTGAGCCTTTTGATAGATTGACACCTCGCTTTCGCCGCAAGCATGTTGGTGAATCTTCTCCAGCAGCAATTGTCCTTCTTGCTCGGAAACACATCGCATGAGTATTCCACTAGGTCCTTTGTAGTAAAGGGTGTTGTCATGTATGCAGTACCCTTTTGTGAGTGCCCAGCCCTCACTGCTTGTGCCTTCTGCAATAGCTCGTAAGACTGCTTTTCTCCAGTCCGAATCATCCATGTGTTCGTCGTCGCCCGCGTCTTCTGTCGACGCTGACGATGTCCGCACTTCGATCGAGATCCTCGCGGGACATTTGTCTGTACTGACCTTGGATCCCAAGGTTGCCAAAGCATCTGCATGCATGTTGTCTGCTCGGGGCTTGTGCTCGTACCTTACATCGCAGAATTGCTGTACCAGCTTTTGTACTAGGGTGTGGTAAGACAGAAGGTTAATCTCCTTCAAACCGTATTCACCAGAGGCTTGCTTGACGATCAACTTGGAGTCTCCCATGACCGTCAGATTGCCTACTTCCAAAGATTTTGCTGCGCGCAGTCCCGCTATGAGGGCTTCGTATTCTGCCTCGTTGTTGGTGACTGCAAAATCGAGTTTTGCGGACATCTGTATGACCTCTCCATCTGGTTTGGTCAAGACTATCCCAATGCCTCCGCCTTTTCTTTTTGACGACCCGTCGAAATGGAGCGTCCAATAAGGCACATCGACTGCATAGATTTCAGGTCCTTCGAGCTCTTCTTCGATCACGGGCTCATGGCTGTTGTCGGGGAACTGTGCCAACAGATCCGCTACCGCCTGCGACTTGATCGCTCGCGGTCTCACGCATGTGATATCATATTGAGAGATGGTCATGTACCATTTCGCCAATCTCCCGCCGGGATTAGTGTGAGTTAGCAGGTATCGTATGGGATCGCTTTTGGTGACCACTACTACTTTATGCGATGCGAAGTAGTGTTTCAATTTCTCTATTACGAAGAACAAAGCAAGGCAATAACGTTCGATGTCTGTGTACCTCGATTCAGCAGGCTGCACGATGCGAGAGATGTAGTAGATAGGCCTTTCCTGGCCTTCGTACTCCTGAGCCAAGAGTGCTCATATGGATCTCCTTGTTGATGTCAGATATAGCAGAAGCGGTGACCCCAGTTGAGGTGCGATCATTATTTTTGAGGATGTCAACAAATCCTTCAACTTTTCGAATGCAGCTTCGTGCTCCGGAGCCCAGTTGTACACGGCGTCCTTCTTGAGAAGAGTACTAAAGCAACATGTGATTTCGGCAATCGCTGGGATGAATCTCCGCAGATAATATAGCTTTCCTAAGAATGTCTTCAAGGCACTCTGGTTATGGGGCGGCGTCATGCCGGTTATGGCTGATACTTTCGCAGGGTCAGGCTCGATTCCTTGGCGATGAACTACGCATCCCAAGAACTTCCCTGATGTTACCCCAAATGCGCATTTCATGGGATTCATCTTTAGTTGAAAGCGTCTACATCTATTGAACACCTTCCGTAGATCTGCGAGGTGATCGGCTTCGTGCTTGGGTTTAACCACCAGGTCATCCACATAGAATTCCACTTCTTTATGCATCATGTCGTGGAACAGAGCCATCATGGCCCGCTGATAGGTTGCACCAGCGTTTTTGAGACCGAACGGCATCACCGTGTAGTTGAACACCCCTACCGGAGTGATGAATGCAGTCTTCCGAGCGTCTTCAGGGTCCATCTTGATCTGGTTGTACCCGCTGAAGCCGTCCATGAAACTGAACATGCGATGGCCCGCTGTTGAATCGATAAGCAAATAAATATTGGGCAGCGGAAAATCGTCCTTGGGGCAGAAACGATTGAGATCTCGGAAGTCCACACAGATGCGAAGCTGTCCGTTCTTCTTCACCACCGGCACGATGTTAGCCAGCCATGTGGGATGATGATTCGGCTCTATGAATTTGGCATCCAGGAGTTTGACAATCTCCTGTTTGATTTTCACATTAAGCTCCGGCCTGAAGCTTCTTGTGCTCTGCTTTACCGGCTTAGACCCTGGAATGATGTATAAACGGTGCATAGTGATGCTTGTATCCAGTCCCGGCATCTCATCGTACTCCCATGCGAACACGTCCTTGTATTCAGTTAGGAGCTGTAGCAATCCTTGCTCCTCCTCGCTTGTGAGGTCCGCACTTAGAAAGACTGGTCTTTTCTTTTCCTCGTTCGGGCTGAGGAACACTTCCTTCAGCTCTTGCTTTTGTGGTCTGGGCCTATCTTCCATGCATTCAGGTGCTTCTTTGAGCTTCTCATCTGGAGTGCTCTACATTGGCTCTTATGTTAGCGCAATTTGCTCGATTTGATTGATTTGCCCAGGGATATCCCCATGCCCGTGTGAGGACATCCCCGCGCACCTTCATATGCGATAGCATTTCTTCCCATTGGCGTAGAAGCTCTCTATCTCCTTGCCTTCGGGGTCATGCTTTGCGATTCTCTTCAGGGTATACACATTCTTTCGATGGTATGCGATACGCGGCGCCTCTTCGCGTGTAGGCGGCTTTTCCTTGGTATCTTCTCTTGTCACCATCACCCCCGCAGGTGACTGGTCCTTGATGTCCTCCCAAAGAGGCAAAGGAGTAGGGTTGAATGGTCCTGGTGTTTGTTCGTCCGCTATCTCGGTAAACCACACTGCCTCGCTAAGATGTGCTTCATCCAAGTTGAATGGATTCGTTGAAGCCGGTATCTCGACTACTCTGTCGTTCCAGATAGCTTTCATAACCTGGTGAGCCGTTGAAGGAACTGCGTCGAAGCGATGAATCCAGGCTCGACCTATAATCATGTGGTACTTAGTGTTCGCGTCTATGACATAGAACTTCGCTGAGCACTTGATTTTGCCAATTTGAACGCCCAGGCGGATCCATCCGATCGTCATTCTAGAGTCGCTTCCGAATCCCATCAGCGGAGATGGACGTTTGACGATCTTGTGCTCGGGGATCCCTGCTAGCTTCAGTGTGTGGAGCGAAACGACGTTGACCGCTGCTCCTCCGTCAACGAATACTCGTTTGAACTCGACACCATTGACGATGGCTGTCACGTACAGAGGCCTCTGGTTGCTCGCATCTGTCTTCTTGTCGCTGGCAGAGAAGGTCATAATCTTTTCTGTAGAGCGAGACGCCCTGATGACTTTCCCGTTGGAGACTACAAGATCCTCCTCGTAGTCCTCCGCTATCCTCAAGATTGCTTTTGTCATATCTGTCCGGCACTTCTCGGAGAAGTTCATCTCGTCGAAGAATCTGCTAAAGCCGTGCGACCCCTTCATCCGATCGGCACGTTCGTCTTCTGTGTCCATACTGTAGTCCTCGTCCTCGTGGACCTCAGCAATGATGGGTAGACCATCCTCTGCGACTTCTTCCAGGTCGACAATCGAGATCATGGCAACCTCCTTGCCTTTTGAGTCTTGCTCCGCATGGGCAGGAAGCGGATTGTTGCGCACATCCTTCCTGCGATCGCTGACGATCAGCTCGCCGCTCTTCATCTTCTGGTCGAATGTAAACCTGAGATTTTTACACTCCGCTGTGGGGTGCATGACCTTGCCGTGGTACTCGCACCATTTAGGGTCTCTCACCATCTCCTTGGAGGGTATCTTCTCGAGCGGTGGCAGGACACCGTCCTTGCGCCATTGTCTGCAAAGGTCGCTTGCCTCCTCTACTGAGCAAGGCAGAGGTGGTACATCGAAGTTCACCACCTTCCCTTGCTTCTGGGGTGAAACTGTATTGACCTCAGCTTCGCGTCCCCTCTTGTAACTGAATCCCCCAATCTTGTAGGTGGTGCCGCTCGAGGGTCGCTCCGGAGCGTTCTTCTTTTTCTGCCTCTCGACTATAGGCTCGATGTTCTTCGTGCATTCAATTAGCTTTGAAAACATAGGTGTTTGTAAATTGATGAGCATACCTTTGTATTCGTCTCGCATGCACTGCAGGCATATCTCTACGAGCCGGCTCTCGAGCATTGGGTCTTTACACTCCAAGGACTTCGCCCTGAATTTCTTGATGAAAGTAATCCCATCCTCCTCGCGCTTCTGATACATCCGCGAGAGATGGATCATTGTCACCTTTTCTTCCATCTGGAAGAACTTGGTGTAGAACTTCTGGACCATGTCGTCCCAAGTCTTCACGGATCCGGCTTCCAACGTTCGGTACCACTTGTACGCTACGTTCCCTAAGGATTTTGGGAACTCTCGCATCAGTAATTTGGGATCAGCTCCGTACGGCCCCATGACATCAATGAAACGCATGACATGCTCATGAGCGTTTCCGTTGACATCCTCGAACTTGTCCCATTTAGGAGCTTTGTACCCCGCGGGGTTAGGCATGAGATAGATCTCTCGTGGAATGGGTGGATCGTTGTCCAGCTTCGGGATAATGGTATCCGCGAATGACTGGTGAGCCAGAATAGTGTCCATGCGCTTCTGCAGAGACGTCATGCATTCTGGAATGCTTCCCTCGATAGTCGAAGGAGGGGTTGCCGCAGGCGGAGGCGACACATACGCCGCCGAAGGATTGGGGACGTACTGACTACCTGCGTTGCCCCAGATCGCCGTTGGAGGAGGCAAAGGGTACTGCAAAGTCGGGTTAGATGCCAAAGCCGAAGGCTGAGGAGTGTGAGCAGCGAGAGGCAACATCTGAGCTGTTGACCCCTGAATCGGAGGCAGCTACGTAGTCGCCGGTGGAGTTTGCAGATTAGGGTTAGGAGGTGTGGTTGGCACTCCCAGTCCCGGAGTGGTAGGGGCTCCTCCTCCTTGAGAGACGGCGGCGGCTGATAAAGGGTTCGGTGCAAGGGTGCCCAGAACGGCCAAGATCCGTTCTAGTTGCGCAGACTGCGCTTTGAGAGCTTTCGCCTGACTTTGGACAGTGGCGTCCAAGGACTCAAGCGTCGGGGTCTCGCCGGGGGTGGTAGGAGTACGGCGGGTCTCCTCTCCCGAGGCAGTTTCAGTGGAAGGCGATCTGTTGCTGATATCATCCTCCTGAGACATGGTTGCTTTTGTTGGTAAGTTCACGTCGGGTTCAACAAAATGTGCACAAGAGATTCCGGCGGGGAGACCTCCGTGTACACCGTATGTAGAGGATCAGGGATCGCACAGGAAGAGTGGGGTTGTGTGTAGGGAGAGAGTAAGGCAGTAGTAATATCTGAGAGAGAGACAGAGGTTCGGCAGAGCTTCTGCGTATGGCAAGTGTGTTCTCCTTTGTATGGAAAGGTTAACGTCCTATATATAGCAGAGAACGTGACCGTTGTAGTGTGGTTAATGCGCCCATTGATGGCGGCTTAATTAGCTTAACCATAACGGCACGTTCGTCCGAGTATATAGGGACCGTTACAGCACGTTGTGCGCGAATACCGGAACCGTTACGAGGTTGACCGGGTTTGACCGGATTGACCGGGTTTATGGAGCTCGTGCCATAAATCTCTCAAAGCAGTTACTAAAGGTCGCGTGCGGGTTCGGCTCGCACGCGACAGGGCTTACTCTAGCCTCCAAACCACTAAGTCCCTACAAGTCCCGTGCGGTGGTATGCGAGGGCTCTGTCTCGCAGCCCCCACATGGATCAGCTCGGCTGGTGATCCAGTGTGTGTGGAGCACAATACGACAGAAGACGAGCGATTTCAGCTAGTAGCAGTTGTTGGTGGGTTCTCGATTGGGTTTTGCTGGGTTTGTTGAATCGCTGTTGCGATTGGGTGTGGTGTATTTGAGGATTGTGAGGCTACTTGGCCACTGCTTGGATGTAGGTGGGAGGCCTATCATGGTTGGGGGAGGTTGTGGCTGCTTCTTTTTCTTTCTTTTTTTTTGTTGATAAATTGGCTGCTTCTTTTTCTGGCGATGGTTTGTGCGGCGGCGCAAGGGTTGTTGTTGTGGTTAATTCGACGGCCTTGCCGCTGTTTGGTACCACGGGTGAGACCCACGGGTGAGAATCAATGGGGTTGGTGGATGGCTGTTGCGTCATGGTTGGAAAGATCTGCTGGTTCTGAAAGTAGTGCTTGTGGTATTGGTAGGAGATGGCGTAGCAGGTTGTTGCTGCTGGATTCGCTCGTGAACTGGTGATGGAGGCGGCGGCGGCAGTTCGATCGTCGGCTGCTCGTCATCTTCGTAATAGTCCGGATCGATAGCTTTGTTGATGTGACGCATCCTGTTGATGCAGTCGTTTAGGGCCGCCACGAGATCTGCTATGGTGGGCTCGGAGTCCATTCTGATGAAGCTTGAGAAACGAACGACGCGAAAATTGATCTGACCGTCGTTAACAATGAAAGCACCAATGATAAAGAAGTGTATGATAACAGAAAAATTGATAGATTGACAGGAAAATTGAGAGAAGACGAGAGAAAGAAATTGATAAGAGAGTAGGGAGACAGAGTAGGGACAGATCAGAGAATGATAATTCTTCTTTATTGACTCACTGATACAAAAATATTACAATGCTTGTAATAAACTCCTAACCCTAACCCTACCTAACAAGGTCTAAATAAATAAATACTAAATAATAATTTAATTAAATAACATATAACTCAATAACTAATAATTAACTAAATAACTCCATACTATTGATACGCTATCCCGTATCATGCTACTTCAACTATGTTTTTCATTGGATTTAGAATATTTAAAAAAAATATATGCTTAATTCTTCAATAATTGATTCTAATTAAGTAGAAAGAAATAATATATTTTTCTCAAAAAAAAAAGAAGAAGAAATAACATGCTTACATATGCTCATCTTGCTCTGAGACGCTCTTACGAATATTTTCATTATTTATGTGCATCTACACATGATCTTTTGTATGGGCGTGCAGGATCATAAGAACATGATTAAGAGAAGTAAGCTTTGAAGGCAAATTTGATTTACTCCTTTTAGCAAATTTTGAAGATCTTATGAAAGAGCAAGGAGATTGAAGACTTTACTTTTATGCTTTCCTAGAAATTCAAAAATATTTTTTTACCCGGAGTTGGCAAAGGGGAGATTGAAACAAGTTGTGTCAGTTTATGCTAATCAAACTGCTTGTTAGTTCCGGGTCAAACATCTCAGATCATGTATTCTAATGTATAGGAATTATGTAAATAGTTTGAGAACTACTATTTAGATATTTCTGTGATGCTAACCCTATTCCTGCAGCCAAGTCAAGCTTCTTTGAATCTAGTGTATCAAGTTGAAGATTGGATATCATTGAAAGGGTATTCATGTACTACTCATAATGTCAAGCCTTATTCTTAGGTCTTGGATAAATCCTGCAACATCCCTCCAATGTCTAGGGATTAAACTGACAAAATTGCAAAGACAAGCAATTTCAAGGAGTGGGTCAGGCCACCCTAGCAAGCACACACACGCCACACAACCCTTGGGCGTGCGCTCCTCCTCATCTCCTTGGACTTCCTGTCTTGTCTCTTTTCGTAGTTCAGTAAGTAATTCCTCTGATAGTTTCCTAAGTTTTCTAATCTTGACTCTTTCGAGTAAGAGAGTTTAAGTGGATTAAAATACATCTTTTATTATGATAGAGATTTGATCACATGTTTTTTTTTTATGAATAAGTATTTTCCTAGTAAACTTCTATTAACTTCAAATCATTTCCTATTAAAAGTAAATTGCGAGAGTTTTAGTATAAATATATTTTCTATATAGCATGATTTTATTTATTAATATATATTATGATTTAAACTTGGAATTATTTTCTTTAATTTTCTTAATTGATAAATATCATTCCTCCATCACTTTATTCTTGGAATATTTTTTTTCAAATATAGAGAGATTATTAATTAAATAATTTATTAATTAATAAATTAGAGTTTATAGTCAATAGATACTTTTAAAAATACATATTCTATTGTAAGTATAATTCTTTTAATTGATGATAATCATTCTTTAAATATAGTTTGATTCTGCATGATTTCTAAAAGTATAGATTCATAATTGATTTTCTTTAGAACTCTCTTATTTAGGGAACAAGTATTAAACTCCATAAATAGAGATCTAGGGTTTAAGAGAAATCAAACTATGAGAGATTACTCAAAAAGACATAGTGAGAGAATACATCCCAGTAGGTTCAACCATACCAAGTGAAAACTCTAGCAGTTCCTCTTCAGCTGCCATCGGCCAGAAGAGAGAATCCCCCTAGGAATTTGTGCCCAGGCATATCCGTTCGGCCAGTTCTGTCGTTCATTCAGATGTTCTGATTCAGCATCAGACACCTTCAGTAGATTTGTGGTTGCAAGTCTCCGTCAATCATATCCAGGGCTTGTTTCATATCGTTCTCTATTCAGGTCAGATCTTTACTTTACAATTGAGTCAGTTCTAGATCATTATCTCTTCATATATGAAACTTCTATCTATCTGTTTGCCTAAGATTGGAGAGTCCACCATCGAAGTTTTGTTGTTTTGAACCTAAATTTTTTGTTATTGTCTTAGATTTTGAATTAAGACAGTCTCTTCTTTATAGACGTCTTCTTGAACTCTAGGATCTCTCTCAGATCAGTTAAGCCTCTTAGGTATCCAAACCCGTTTTGTTTGATTCACTAGGTGTATATCCTAGAGTCAGTTTTCCAGACTTGTGAAGTCAAAGTTGTGCTAAACTGTTTTCTAGTCTATTGCTTTAGATCTAAGTCATGTGTTCTTATTAGACTATTTTTTAACCTCTTAGCCTTGTCTAGAGTCGTTACTTTATACATGTAGGTATATGTTCCTTAGCGTTGTCTAGAGTATCTATTCCCTATTGGTCATATCTGTTTCATATAACAGTATCTTGTTTATTCCACACTCATTGAGTGACCGCTTGTCGCGAAATCCTGTCCACACGTCTTGTCTGACCGCTGGTGAACGGAACTTATTCCACACGTCATGTGGGATTGCTGGTGAGCGGAGTCTTTTCCACACTTTTCAGTGTGAACGCTGATGCATGAAGTCAATACTGCTAGGAGACTTTTCCACACTTCTCAGTGTGACCACTTGGCACCCAACTAGATTTAAGGGACTGCTTGGGTTGCCACCGCGTGGGGTGCTACACAGTTATTGGCTTATTGATGGAGCTTAGATATGTCAAGTATATCGGTAAGTAGAGAACCTATGGCGATAGCTTACTTATATATGTACTTACACAATTTATGACAATATAATTGTGTAGAATTTGGTGCTAGCATGTGTGCTTTTTATCCTAACTGAACATTTCAGGCGGATATTTAATTTATGATTAATTTTTTGTTGATTTATTTTACAATTATCGTTAGCATCTCAAGTTATTTTTACACTTGCTCTTGTTTAAAAAGATTAAATTTTATTACATTATTAGTTATCTATTTTGTTAAAAAGTAAGACCGTTCCATTGGCTCTACATTTTAGTATTTTCTACTGTGCAATTTGTTCGTATAAATTAGTAAGCACACTCGTATGTTACTTCTCATGTGCGGACTCTATATCCACTTTGCTCTCACCCAATGTGACTTATCTCGTGACAAACAACATAAACGATTACCAAGAAAGGAAGGACCTGAGCCAACATGCTCACTAAAAGCCACCAGGCCAAAAAAAGATTACAAAAAGTTTCTAGAGTGAGAAACTGGGTCTTGCGACCTGCCTTCCTCTCCTAACCTCTTCTTCCTCATCTCAAATTTTAACCACTGGAACAACCACTGAAACAACCACTACCTTAACCCTTATCGCTTCTGGTTTGAATCTCTTTCCCCTTTATTTCCCTCATCCCTCCCTCTTGGTTGCCAATGGCGCAACCAGTTAGGCAAGCCGACTATTACTCGGTCCAAACGTCGTACCAACCTTCAGGTTTCCACCCCTGTTTCTTAAACCATAACAAAGTTCTCTCGGTCCCAACTCCAGATAGACAAACCTTCATGCCGAAACGACTTAAGCTTCAAAAGTGTCTGCTCGCTTTCTTCGCGGACTACATTGTGTGGGATTCAAAAACAGTGGCGATAGCCATCAACAAGTTCTGGAAGACAGGGGGGAAATCAAGGTCCAGCTACTCAATGATCACACTTTCTTGCTTCAACCATCAAATGAAGACGACTATGAAGATCTTCTTGCAGGAAGTCCATGGAATCTGCTTGGTTCTCTTGTTGTCATCCGAGGTTGGACTCCGAACACTGTCTTCACTGAAGACCACTTTGCTCTCAACGAGTTTTGGGTCCAAATCAAAGGTGTTCCTATGGAATACATGAGCAACGACCTCATTCAAGACACTGGAAAAATGATGGGTGAGGTGGTTGAGTTTGAAGCTATAGAGGAACCTATGGAAGGTGTTGCGGAAGATCAAGGAGAGGACTTTGTTATGAATGAAGCTCATGGTCTCTTGGACGAAAAACACCTTGACAAGATGAAAGTTAAGGTGAAGATTAATATTTTCGACCCACTCCTCCCTGGATTCAAATTCTGCCTTGACAATGGGGAGGAGGTCCATGTCCTATTCAACTACTTCAAGGTCTTTCGTGTGTGCTTTCGCTGTGGAAGCATTGGTCACAGTGAAGGGAGGTGTAGGCACACCCTTAACTCTGCCTTCAATCGTTACAAAGAACGTCTTCAAAGGGCTCAACAAGCCACCGGGTACAACACAGTAGCATGCATGGAGCTGCCACTTTTCTCTCGGGCTTTGAGGGGCATGACAAACTCAAATATCAATCGCTCAACAAGGATTAAGGTGGTTTGGGACTGCCCAACTTGCCGTATAGTGGAAAAGAAAGGAGACCACGTGGCATGGTTTACTTTCTTCGAACGAACAAACCCTAGGCCCTCACAGTCAATCCAAACTAATACGCATACAGCAATCGCAGGGGGTGCGTCGCCTAGAAACACAAACGCTAGCTCTCCGCACCCCAATAGTGCAAACCCGATTCCACCAGGATTAGCCCCAGTTTTACCAAACCTGGCGGGGAACGCCTCTCATCAAGCAGCTCCGGCGGCTAATGGGGAGCAAAACTCAGGTGACCATAACCAGGTTCCGAATGATGATCCAAATCAAACAAATGTCAATGTTGTTCGGGAAAAGGAGATTAACAGGCTTTTCGAGGACAGTGATTCCGAACCTGAGAAGGAATCCCGACATGTGTTCCCGGCCGGCCAAATTATTGAAACAAAGTATGGGTTTGCAAAAATGAAGTTCGGTTGGGTTAATCATAATGTCGAAGAAGGTGATGAAGCAACTAGCAAAAACAAGCTTATCACTCTGAGCGATTCCTCGTCTTCGTCAAGTGAGTGTGAGTTTGCAAAAGATAGTGACGGAAACATTTATCTCCCGGTTCCCTGTGAGAATGAGGAGAGTGACAAAACCCTCAGCAATGACTCCTCAAAGGAGAGCAGTGAAGATACTACAGGAAGGATCATAAGGCTCATCAAAAGAAAGATGATTGTAAAACACACCGATTTGGCGTGTTCTCGGTCTCATGCTGGAGGAATGGAGGCCGGCGTTAATGGCGTCGCCGGAGAAGGGAACGCCGGTG
This sequence comes from Linanthus parryae, assembly GCA_023055425.1. Taxonomy (NCBI): domain Eukaryota; kingdom Viridiplantae; phylum Streptophyta; class Magnoliopsida; order Ericales; family Polemoniaceae; genus Linanthus; species Linanthus parryae. The sequence goes on along the minus strand of JALGPY010000011.1, from coordinate 22,540,387 downwards.
GAGCAGGGGAGCTGCCAGGGCTGACAGGTTGCAAGCGTGCAGGGCACGCGCAGGAAGGCCCCTCGGGAACTGGCGAGGTGTCGGGAGGAGAGACGCGCATGGCAATGCGTCGGCATACCACAGTCCCCACGGTGAACGGTACACGCAACCCTAATCTCTCTCTTTATTTTTGTCTTTCCAATACTTATCACTTTAAGTTGATTAAATTTTGTAATCTTAATATGGTTAACCAAATCTGTGGTACTGATCTTTTACGTGATAATCCAAATCACTTTCATTTTTTTAATGCTCACCTTTTATTAGTTTATTATTTCCTAATCTTTAGTGGCCTTGGTCCTTGTTGTAAAAAAAGATCTAAAAGAAGATTACCTTTTGCAATAGGCGGCTGTCACCTAGATACCATCTGTTTCATATCTCTTCTCAATCATCTTTTCTTACTTTTTAAATCTCCTAGGGACCACCTGCCTGATTTGGCTTGTCAATTAGGTTTTTCTTTTTGTCCCTCCTTTGTCCCCGTCTGTTTGCTTCGGAACCCCACTAGGTTTTTGTTTTTTAAGTCTCCTTCCCTGGCCCACAAAGCCCTCTTGGGCCGCTTTACTTCTTGCCTTCCTTGGACCAATTCCTTCACCTACCATTCTAAACTCTTATTTTTCCATCCCACAAAAATCCCCTTTTGCCTAGCCCTCTTACCTTCCAGGTCCAACTTCGTTATGGGTCTCTGGCAATCCAAGCCCCATTTCTTCGGCGAATCTTTGGCCTCCAACAGGTTAATTACAAATGATTCTATGGAGGACTCTAAGCCGACTACTGGAAACAAGAGGGCTAATCCTTCTCCCTCCCCGACCTTGGACTCTCAAAGGCCGGCAAAAAAACTTATGTTTTGCTCATCGGTTCTTGGATGCTTTCCTCAAATGGCCAAAGCATCTATTCCTTTCAAAGGCAGAGGTCCAAGTAATCGATACGGATTTGACGATGAATTTCGTGCATTACTAGCCAAAGAGGACCTCGACTCCCCCCCAGCCTCGCCACTCCGTCACCTCAAGAGGAAGTCTCCTATGGATGATTCTGGTGATGATTCTGTTCCTAGGCCAACTCTCGTCAAAAAGTTGCGTAGTTCACTCTCTGTCTGGAAGAAATGTGATGTTTCTAATGGGTCACAAGGTATCTCTTCTCTCTTCACTAATGTTAAGGTTTCCGTGGTTGACCTTGAACAACCACGGAAGTCGCCATGATTGTGGGTAGCTGGAACAGCAGAGGTTTGGGTCATCCTCTGGCAGTTCATTCAGCCCACAAATTGACCATTGACCACCATTTTCTCTTCTTTTTCTTAATGAGACCAAATGTTCAGCTCTGGAAAGCAGTGTTCTCCTTAAATCGTGGGGTTATCACTCCACCTGTGGTGTCAATTCTGTTGGTATGGCAGGAGGTCTTTGTCTGGGGTGGAAAAGTTACATTAATGTCACCCCCCTTATCGCCTCCAAAAATCTCATCCTTTGCTCGGTCTCCTGTAATTTGGGCTCTTTTAATCTTGCTTGCATTTACGGTTCTCCCTACCTAAGTGAACGAAATGAGACCTGGAACTTTATTGAGTCCCATCTCTCCAGGCTTGCAGGCCCCCTCCTCTGCATTGGGGATTTTAATCAAATCCTCTTTCCAAGCGACAAATGGAATAGGCAGGACAGGTGGATCCCAGGTGTCCGTAGTTTCAAAAATGTCCTAGGAAATTTGGACCTCTCTGAAATTCACTTCAGGGGTGCTCATTTCACCTGGACCAACAATCGCCCCCCTCCCTTTACTACCTTTGAAAGGCTTGATAGGGGTTTCCATAACACTGACTGGGCTCAATCTTTTAGAGGATCCTTCCTTCTGAATCTCCCCATTATGGGGTCGGATCATGGACCCTGTATCTTCCACCTTCGAAACTCTTCCCCTCCTAAAGGAAGACGTTTCCACTTTGAAGCCTTCTGGCTTAGGTATTCAGACTGCAAAGATATTATATCTTCGGTCTGGGATGATCAGTTCTTCGGATCGGCCTCCTTTCGCCTGGCGGCTAGATGCAAATCTCTGAGGAGTCGGATAATTGCCTGGAAAAAGCGTGGTGTGGGGTCTCTGAGTAAGCGTATCTCCTCCATCCAAGCAAAGCTTGAGGAGGTGCATTCCCGTCTCCCTTCCTCTGATCATTCCCTCTATGAAAGAAATCTTAGATTAGAGCTCCAAGAACTTCTTTCACAAGAAGAAACTTTGTGGGCTCAGAGAGCCAAAGTCAAATGGCTTAAGGAAGGGGATAAGAACACGCGCTTCTTCCACAAGACATGCAAAAAAAAAACGGCTCGCAATAGGATTGAGGGGCTGATTGACTCTACAGGGTCTTGGGTCTCTAATCAGGATCATATCTCCAACCTCATTTCTTCCCACTTTGAGTCTATCTCGGTCAGTGCCGCAAACATCGGTCGAGATAGTATTGATAACTGGGAAGGGTGGAATCTCCCTTTCCCAACTTTGAGTGATGAAGATGTGATCTTTCTATGCAAACCTTTCTCCCCGGATGAGATAAAGAGAGCTGCTTTCTCTTTAGGCCCCTATAAATCCCCTGGTCCGGATGGGTTGCCTGGTATTTTCTGCCAACAAAATTGGGAGACTGTCGGCCCCTCAGTGGTTGAGGCGGCTCTTTCTTTCTTCAATAGAGGGCATATGCTTAAAGAATTCAACTACTCTTTCATTGCCCTTATCCCTAAAGTCTCCTCCCCTAACTCCCCCAATGACTTTAGACCCATTAGCCTTTGATCTTCTATTTACAAAATTATCTCCAAAACTCTGGCTAATAGGTTGAAGGAAACCCTTTCTTCTGTCATCTCGGAACATCAAAACGCCTTTGTTCCGGGAAGACTCATCTCGGACAGTTCCCTTCTCGCCAACGAATTCTTTGCCAAAATCCGGGGGCATACCAAAGGGAATATCCACCTTGGTGCCCTAAAGCTCGAAATGAGCAAAGCTTTCGATAGGGTTAATTGGTGTTTTCTCGAGAAATTCCTTCGCAAGATGGGCTTCCCTGACCACTGGATTGTCTTACTTCTTCAGTGTTTCTCCACGGTTTCCTTTTCTGTCCTCGTTAATGGAAAGCCGGGAAAAAGAGTCTTTCCTAAAGCAGGGCTCAGACAAGGAGATCCTCTTTCCCCCTACTTGTTTATCATTTACCTGGAAGCTCTCTCTGTCTATCTCTCTCATCTCAACAATTCAGGGGAATGTAAAGGGATTTGTCTGAGTAAAGGAGGAATTAGGCTTTCCCACCTCTTCTTTGCAGATGACTGCCTCATCTTCTTCCAACCCACCTTATCAAGTTGTGCGGCGCTTAGTCGAGGGCTTGATTCTTTTTGTAGTGTCTCTGGGCAAAATATCAACAAAAATAAGTCTTCCCTTTTTCTCAGTCCCAATACTCCCTCAGGGCTCGGGGACATTTTTAGTTCGTTCCTTGAGGTCAAGCTTGAAGATTTCAAAGCTTCCTACCTTGGTCTCCCCATAGCCCCTGGAGGGAAGAAGAAAGAGATCTTCAAATTCGTAAGAGATGCTGTCCATTTAAGGTTGGAAGGTTGGAATGGAAAGTATCTTAACGCGGCAGGCAGACTTACTCTCGCTAAATCTCTCCTCTCGGCGTTGCCCACCTATGTCACCTCCACTTTCAAACGGCCTATCACCTTGAACAATGAGATTTACAGTCAAATCCTCAATTTCTGGTGGAACCCTGACAAAAAAGCCCCTTTCCATACCATTCCAAATGATATCATTAGCCTCCCTAAATCCAGGGGAGGCCTTGGAATCAGGAATTTTAATTGGATGAACCAAGCTTTCCTTGCTAGTAAAGCATGGCGTATTCTTAGATTTCCTAACATGTTGGCTCCCAAGATTCTTCTCCATAGATATTGCAGGAAACATGATTTCATGCATGTTGGTAGCCCAAGTAATGCATCCTGGGCTTGGAAAAGTGTCCTCTATGGGAGAGACCTTATCAGGAAGGGAGCTCAGCGACAAGTGGGTAATGGAGTAAACATCGACATCTTCAAGGATCGATGGGTTCCAGGGATCTCCTCCCCTCTGTCTGATCTCCTGAATTTGCCTTCTGACCAACCAGATCGGAATGTGAATGACTGGATCGCCTCCAGTGGGAATTCTCAGGCTTGGAAGGAGGACGTCATTAGAAGTCATGTCCCGGGCTTCATTGCCAACAAGATTCTTGCCATTCAACTCCCCGAAGCCAATGTTCATGATAAATGGATCTGGCCCTTCACGAGAACAGGCGAATATACTTCAAAGTCTGGGTACAATCTGATTGAAAGCTTAAGTGAATGTGTTCCTGCCCCTGGAGGTTTCTTCCACTCAGTGTACCAATCAGTCAAAGATGGTGTTAATTGGGGGAAAATATGGGGGCTTGATATTCCTCAGAAATGGAAAATTTTCATGTGGAAGTGTGCCCACCTTAAACTTCCCACTATGAACCTTCTCTGCTCAAGATTCGGCCTCATCAATGATCGATGCCCACTCTGTGATCAGTGTTCGGAAACTATGGAGCACCTTTTTTTCAAATGTCATATTACCTCTCCCATTTGGAATAGCTATGGTTTCCGCTTCCATAGCAATATTGATGGGATAGCTACCATTTGGAATTTTATCCTGGATAGAAAGACAAACGCTGTCCATATCCTTTGGGCCATCTGGAGAGGTAGATGCGGTAAAGTTTTCAGCAACAGACCTTTTCAATTGGAAGAGATAAAGAGATCGATTGGAAACGAATCCTTGCTCTTGGCCTCAAGCGCTGCTGTCTTATCCAATAATGACCTCCACCCGGCCCCAGACCACTCTGTTCATGTCTCAGTTTTGACCTCCTCAAGAAATGATCATCCTATGATGCATGACACTAAAGATATTTTTGTGGACGGCGCTTGGAAGGCTGGGGACCTTTCCTCTAGTTGTGGTCTTCATACTTTTGGAGCGAATGGTTCCGATTGGATTGTTGGAAAAAAGTTGTTTGCCTCTAGTGCTCTTCAGGCGGAACTCCTCGCAGTGGAGCATGCCATAAATTTTGCTATTCATTTTAATATTGGTCATATTAACATTAACACTGACTGCTTGCCTATTGTTCAAATCTTCCAGGGGACCAGAAGGACTGCTGTTCAGGATGAGCCGGTTGTGGCTAGGATCAGGAAGTCTGTGGAGCAGCTTATTTTTTGTTCGATCACCAAAGTCTCCCGCTTACTGGTCGGTAAAGCTCACAAGGCGGCTAAGAATATCCTTCTGGATAATCACCCATTGTAGTCTGTTTTAGCTTGTTGTTTCTTCGTGTTGTAGTTTGTGTTAGCTTGTAGTAGTTGTTCCCTTATGGTGTTTGGTGTTGTAGGTCCTCTAGCTGTTGTAGTTGTCCTGTTGTGGTTGTTCTGGCGTCGTTGTTATGCTGTTTTTCTTCTTCTGTTCCGGATGTTTCATGTATTATCTCCTTTTGGCTTTTATGATGATGATCTTCATTTCAAAAAAAAAAAAGCCACTAGGCCCACCACACAGAAATAAAAAGGCTAAATTGCACCGAAGGTACCCATATTTTGCCAAAACAGGCAAGTGGGTACCCAAATTTTAAAATCGTGCATCACGGGTACTCAAATTTTCAAAATCGTGCACCGGAGGTACCCAACGCTAACTGCAGTTAACTTTCCGTTAACTTTCCATCCAAATTAGACGGAAGAGTATAAAAATATTATTGTACCCTTTATTTTCACCTCCAACTTTTTTTAAAATACAAGTGTTACTAACAAATCTAAAAAAATTAATAACAATGATTTTTTAATTTAATAATTAGATATCTATAAAAAAATGCAATATATTTCATCAAAATTACATATTTTTACGTCATTTAAAGATATGAAATATGTTTTTATTTAACATATATCCGTCAACCTTAAAGTCTTTAAATTTTTTTAATCAAAAATATCAAAATTTCATATTCTCAAAATGGAAAATTGACAGAAGGGTACATGTGAAATTATCAAAGATACTTGTATGTTATTGTTTTATTAAAAATAGTGTGAAATTATTAAATTTTGAGATTTTTTTAAAAATTGTTTAAAAAATTTAAAAGCATTTAAGATTGACGAATATATGTGAATAAAAACAATCTCAAAATTTCACATATATATATATATATATTAATAATAAAAACAATAGCATATAAGTATCTTTGATAATTTCGAATGTACCCTCCCTTTAATTTTCCATTTTGAGATTATGAAATTTTGATATTTTTGTTAAAAAAAAAGTTAAAGATTGTAAGATTGACGGCTATATGTTAATAAAAACATATTTCATATCTTTAAATGATATAAAAATCTATAATTTTGATGAAATATATTGCATTATATATCAAATTTTTAAATTAAAGATTTTTTATTTTTTATCTTGTTAGACTCGTTAGTAACAGTTGTATTTTAAAAAAAAAGTTGGAGGTGAAAATAATGGGTATGATAGTCTTTTTATACTTATCCGTCCAATTTGGATGGAAAGTTAACGGAAAATTAACGGCAGTTAGCGTTGGGTACTTCCGGTGCACGATTTGAGAAATTTGGGTACCCCTGGTGCACGATTTGAAAATTTGGGTACCTACTTGCCAGTTTTGGCAAAATATGAGTACCTCCGGTGTAATTTTGCCAAATAAAAATATAGCCCCCACGCTAGTCTAGAATTATTCTTTGGGCGAAAGACACTTTCACCTCTTTCAATTTTGGGAAATGACATATTCATTCCTTTTTTGTTCTAAACTTTAGGACACTTATACCCCTGTGTCATATATCATACTCTAAAAGGGCAAATTTGTACCCGAAACTACTAGTGACAGGCAATGGCTCCCAGACTTACAATGTTACAACTGGAAATGTAAATATTTTGAAATCTGATAGGAGCGGAAGTGTCATTTCACAAATTGGAAGGGGCGAGTGTTTTTACATCAAACCCGAGGGGGGTGAAAGTGTATTTTACCCTTATTCTTTCACCACAACTAAGCACCCAAGCAATTAATCTTTCACCAAAAGTTCAAAACTAAAGGTATAGACAACAAAACGTAGTAATAATACTATAAAGAAATGCAAAAAACTACTGATCATATAGTAAGGAAAACATACAACCGATCAATTTCTTTTTTTCACCTCACATCAGAATCAACATCAACTTAACAATCATTCCAATCTCAAAATTTGGTATGTGTGTCTATGATATTGATAGTTCCCCCACAGTAATTCATCAATAGATTGCGGCAAGTTCTGTATCCAGATACAACCCTTCAACAGTTAATGTGAAAAAAAAAGGCCTAACATCATGGCAATCACCTGAAACCCTATAGCTCAAAAGTTAGACCCATCTTCGCATCTTCATATTTCATACAACCAAATATCTTCTTGAACTCATCTCTTAAAAAAAAAAAAACCCACAGATAACTGCATAGAAAAATAATATAATTTGACAACAAAGCCACAAGGACCCTAAAGTACGTATTGGTGTAAGCAGTTAAATAAATATTTTATAATGTACAGTTCCGCGACATGTATCCATTTTTCAGGATGACGACGATGTGAACTCCCATATCTTGACGGTCCCATCATCACTGGCGGAAGCAAGTAGGTTGGTATCCTGTGAACATTGGAGGAAAAATATTTGAAAAATAAGCAAAGTTTAACATGAAATTTTGAAGTGACGCAAACAGTGCATGAGATAGGTAGATGTTGGAAGATGCAAATATCCCTCCATCGCACAATGAATTCTCATCCAAATGAGAGGACTTAGAGCATCTCCAGCAATGTTATGCAAAAGAAATGCAAATTATACATAAAATCACATTTTTGCCTTTTGCATGTCCACAAATTTTATTACCAACTCCAGCAATGCAAGCTAAAAGATAGGCATATTAGTTTTGTAAAATTATTTATTATTATTATGATATTAGGACAAGTCTACTAAAAAGTAGGAACAAAACAAAAAAATAGGAATACACCTACAAAATAGGAAAGCAAATAAGATGGCGAGGGATGATTATCGCCAAACTTGACGATCAAGATGCATGACTTCCATTTTGCATGAGTGGATGCATGTTCTGCTGGATCGCATTTTTCCCTCAAGTTCTTTATATTTTGCATAATAAATCGATTTGCATTGACTGCTGGAGATGCTCTTACAATGACAAATGACATGGTGAAAATCAGTGGAATTCGGAACTGAACAAAATTTGCTATATCTTACTCAGCTCTCAGGACACAGGCCACATCTGAACCAGTTTTCATCTCTTTAGATTGCAGGACAAGAGGATACCAAATCTACTTTGCACGATGGTCAATACTCGTTCTTTGAAACAAATCCCTAAATATGACCTAAGACTGTAGTCGAGTAATAATTTTGGTCTTAACCAATTTTAAGATTGGCCCCACTCAATTTCTTTGTAGCAATTTGACCACTATTATATCTACAGTTAGGAGTTTAGCCCCATAAATATTCCAATCTAGTCTCTATTGTTGCTATAGATTATGGTTCAGCCTCGTATGATTCATTTAGTTCTCCTCAATTTCGTTTCTTTTTTAAATATCTGTTATTGCCTGTGATGGGCTTTCCGAATCTGAGACCCACTCACTAAGCCCTGGATAGGACAACTGGAACTACAGTTCACCAGGTATCCACATATTCTCCAGTTCGCGCCTACAGGAATGGAATGTTAACAAACTTCACTCATCAAGTTACATTGATAATCATTCGCAAGTAATAAAAACAGCCTGAGAGTAACATTTGACAACTAGTCTGTACCTTAAGGTTAAACACACAATGACACGAGTAATAGGGTCAAATTCTGTGAGAGGTGGAACCTACCACCTGTGTTTGACTTAGAGATCCATCAGAACGAGAGCAAATGCTCAAACCAAGTAACCTAGTCAAAGTAGAGCTCATAGCTCTTTATTACTATTTTGGACGAGGCAAAATGTACAAAAAACATAACAGGTAGAAATGCCCCCCTTAATCAGATTCACGCATTAAAGGTAGATACAAGTTGGGCATAAAAATGTAGATATAAACTCATGCAAGGACAGCCAGCAAAAATGTATCTTACCGCAGAGCTCCATTTGACAGAATTTACATCCATTTCGTGAGCTTTGTCTTTCTTCGACAGCAACTTGTACATGGGTCCCTCAACCTGTTACAAGGAGAGCTACAATTCAGTAATCTGAAACGTGAAGCTAGGAAAAACAAAAAGCATTCGTAAGATCTTCGAAACTTCAGGAGCAGAAGAAACTCTATACTTCTCCTTTAGTTTGTAATATAAACATGCATGAAGACATACACCACCACGAGTTCAGCCAAACACGTTTAGTAAGGATCAAAACCAGACAAAAATAATCAACATTGTCCTTTCCCACCAGAAAACAATAGACAAACATATACAAGGACCCCTAACTATCAAGGGAATGCTGGCGTTATAACATCAAGGAATGAAGTAGGGACGCTCGAAGGGAGCACGGTTTGGAGAATTAAACCCTAGACAAATTCAGGCCATAGAAGGGCTGCAGAATACCTCCCTCGACACCCCCAAACATGCAACGTCAAGTGAACCAGTAGGCGGTGGAGCTCACAAAACCATTTTAAAAAAGTAGATCCAGTGGCCACTTTTTTCGTTTGGACACACAAATCTGAACTCCAAACTCAAATATGTTTCCCGCGCAATGGTCACCAAACAAAAACTAAGGAATTTGTAATTCAGTGAGCAGTAGTGCATTTGAGGACAGGTACTTCTCTACAGCACTCCCCAACACTAGTCTGCCACACCCTGTGCTACCTGGAATGTTGATTGTTCAATGTAGGTGATCATGAAGCAAAATGTGATATCTAAAGTAGTCCTGTCAGGAAGGGGTAGACTTCTCTGGATTGCTTGGTGCAGAGAATGGAAATAATGTTTACCTGGATCAGAAAATATTAAAAGAAAATTTCTAACTTCCAATTTTCCTTAATGTAGGAGCCTTGAAAAATTCAAATTGCAGTCTGCTAGGGTGTACTAGAATTGTAAATTGCAATATTTACCATTCCAGAACACTAGTATATCATGTCCCAAAATGTGTGATTCAAATTGCAGTCTGCTAGGGTGTAATAGAATTGTCGTAAAAACAGATTCCTCCATCATTTTTACCTTAAATTTTTTATTTGATTGATCAAAATGAATATTTTCTATATTTGAGTGAATTCACCTTACACGGAGGATTTAACCAATAACACCTTGCACTCATACAGTTTTTATAGTAACCCTGTGTAAGATTTTCATCATGGACATCAAAAAACAGGTAACAAAAACAACACAAGTATGGAATACGTCGCAGTTCGGAAAGACATAAATCAAAAGTAACCTAAGTGAACGTCTCCAAGTACATCTTGTAATTAAAACCCAAGATATTTGTCAACACCAAACAATTTAGAACAGAACGGTGCAACAAGGTGAGCGTGAGATCAGTTATTTATGTTTAGAGCATTGAGTTGAGAACGCCATATGATTTCCTTCAATCAACATCAGTATCACACAACATCCAAAAAAGGGAGACAAACACATGCACCATATATTGTAATTGATAGACTTATCTTCATTGCCACATCCCCAATTCATGTATTGTGATTGATACAATACAGGCTTAATTCCTTGTAGCCCGCCACTAGATTGTCAAACTGTCATCATGCCCCGTCCACTTTCAAAACTGCCTTAACACCCTCTCCAGTTGTTTGACAAAAATTTCCATCCAACATGTTCCATTACTTTACCATAATGTCCCCTTTTCTTAAGGGTAAAAATGTCATGTTCACAAATTATAAACACTGGAAAACCCATTACAGTCACCGTCGCATCCACCACCATTAACACCCATGTAACCCAAACTCCGGCAACTGTTCCAGATTCCAGCGACCAAAATTTACCCAAAAATCAAAACCAAACATCCTCCCTCTCTCTAATTTGTTACCAACCATGACCTGGCCACTCAATCATCAACGACCATCTCCGACCATCATCGAGAGCTAAATCAATATCAGACCTTAAAATTGTAAACACAACCCAATTGAAACAAATTCAGAATCGAATATAAAATAAAAACAGCAATTGGTTTTCAGGCTTTAAACCGAACCAAAATGGAGAGAGAACCCATATCAAAATCAAGCAAGCGGGAGACAGATCTATCAAAGCCCAACTAAATCTGCACCTTGTCTTTTCGTAGATAATAATCTCATCAATTTAGTATCGCCATGTTTTTTCCTCGGGGTTCTCTTCTTCTTCATGTTTTTTTCTTTTTTGAAAGACAAAGTTCTGTTTATCATTGGCATGTTCTTCCTTGTGGCTCATCAAAACTTTTGGTAGATAGCTTGCCAGAAAAAACATTCATGGCAGATAACATAGTGATTGCACTGACGAAAAGGAGTAATGCAGATCCAAAATTGTATGCACGAGTTTGAAATTTCAACTTTTCAACCAAATTCTCATCACTAGATGTTAGCTAACAGGGCAGACCAGATCACTATGTTATCTACCATGAATGTTTTTTCTGGCAAGCTATCTACCAAAAGTTTTGATGAGCCACAAGGAAGAACATGCCAATGATAAACAGAACTTTGTCTTTCAAAAAAGAAAAAAACTTCCAGTCTTCCCATCCTCACTCGACCTCCAACTCTCTCTATCTCTCAGTTTCAATCTCTCTATTTTTTCTCAATAGCTAGAACCAGAACATGACGAAGAGCGATGAGAATTTGGTTGAAAAGTTGAAATTTCAGACTCGTGCATACAATTTTGGATCTACATTACTCCTTTTCATCAGTGCAATTACTATAGGTTGGCAAGTAATTCAGGATACACATTCCCAGAGCAGGTTGGCCTACCTACCCAGCCATCTCTGGTGGCTAGGCTACGCCCTGTAAAGGAACTCATTCAAGATAGCACCAGCCTATAATGAGACGAGAACCACAGAACCACTTGGCACTTGTTTTCTTCACTTCAGCATTGACACAAGATTGCCTTTCAGCATTACAAAATGAGTAGATTTGAACACGTCAACTTCAAAATTCTAAAGACTACAGAGCACCAGGAACAAAAATTACATTCAGAACTAAAGAGAATTATAGAAAGAAAAACAGTTGATAAATGAGCAACAATGTAGACAATCAAATTGTAGATATAAGGAGGACATAAATACCACGCCGTCATTGGCCTCAACAAATAAACGTATTGCATCATCTGCTGCCCCGGTAGCAATAATACCTTCCCTACATATATAAAAAAATCAAACGATAAAAATCTACTGCATAATACCATCCCGGGTTATGAGACAAAATAAATCAGATGACGATGAATACATATTAGCACAAGAGATAATGTTCAGGTGTAAAGACACATCATATGTTTGAGCAAATTAAGGTAACATGCAAATATTCTCTATCACCACACATCATGATACCTTGACCAATGCACTGAAAAGATTGTTCGGTCATGATAACCAGACAGCGTGCAAAGATGTTTCCTGCCGAAAGTCAAAAAGCACATGTAAGTATGGGTAGCAGCAAAAAGTAAAAAAACACACAACACTTTTATCCAAATCCCTAGAAAGATTTAAAACCTTGCTACTATTAAATTTATATTTAAAATGCATAGAGCAACATAAAATACTTCTAGGATCCGCACATATGTGATTACTTTTGCAGCCGACAGACAAAATGGAACGGAAAGCCATCTTTTCGCCGGGTAAATGTCTTCTACTTCCTCAGCCCCGCGAAGGTTGTCCATGGTTCCTTTTTGGGATGCCCCAAAAAGGTTGTCCATTTTCTTTTTAAAGAACAAAAATATAATGAAATTCCAACGTTGCCTGTAAATATAGAAGAAATCTAGTCTTGGGGAATGAGAAAGAGGATAATTGTGGAAATAACATGCTAAATTTTGACTTTTGGTGCATTAACTACATGTTTCCCTCAAATTTTGGGGTTCCAGAGATGGACAATCTCTGCGGGATGGGGGGAGTATGTTTTATAGGAAATACGAAGTGTCACAGCCTGCAAGTGTCATATACGAACACTGAGTAGCAAACACCTCAAACACAGCAATATCTGACTTGTTAGCAACTACACGAGCGAATTACATAAATCATACGATCTGACTATTGTTAGCCCGCGTATGACGGGAAAAACTCATTGTCCTGAGGACACAAAAAATGCCAACTAGGCAGAACAAAATAATTCCAATTGGAAGTTTGATTAGCTTAGTTATTTGGGTCTTGAACATAGAGCGCTCAATTCAATGTGTTAACATTGTTAGAGGAGTAGTACTAGTAATAGCAAGATTCATATTTAAATCAAGCAATTCAATTAATTATGAAACTTGAGCTTTATTTGTGGGTAACCAAGTTGTTTTCCTTAACACTGATTTAACAGATATGATTTTGGTATTTGTTTAATAGCAAAAGTTCTGGTGTTTAAATTTAATAAATAATTTCGTGTAAGCCAGTGGAAAGGTCTGTTCATCCCAACTTCCTTCGGTTTATTATGAGTTTTAAGTAAGATTATGATTTACTTTGGTTTTACTTTTTAAGAGTAGTTTAAATTATATTAGGACTGACTATGGGCTTATGAATATGTGTGTGTAGACAGATTTCTCTTTCATCCCACAAGCATAACAAAGCGAAAGAATAAATTAAAGAGGCACCCTTTGCATTTATTCCCATCCCTATTCTTCTTTTACTGAACTTGATCCATCTCATCTACTTCAATGACCATTCTGATATCTTAGAAAGCCTACAGCAGTGAAGGAGGTTCACCAATAGGGATACGCGGGCAGAGCAACCAAACCAGTATTTGACTTGAAAACTCCTCAATCAAATCAACAGCAACCACTATCCACTAATTCTAAGTTTCTAACCTTTGCATTTATTCCCATCCCTATTCTTCTTTTACTGAACTTGATCCATCTCATCTACTTCAATGACCATTCTGATATCTTAGAAAGCCTACAGCAGTGAAGGAGGTTCACCAATAGGGATACGCGGGCAGAGCAACCAAACCAGTATTTGACTTGAAAACTCCTCAATCAAATCAACAGCAACCACTATCCACTAATTCTAAGTTTCTAACCTATCAAAACAGCATGACAAAAAATTAGTAACCCAAGATAAAAAACCTAGCAATGAGATCCATTTAAAGAAGACAAAACTGCTGACATTACACAATCGAGAGTTCACACGATTCTGTATCCAAAAAATTGATTTTATACACGAAACAGTCAACATTTAGGGTAATACACGCAAACCTCTCCTACAATATGGCACAAATACCACTATTCCTCCATACCATAGAATATTGTGGCCCTTGAAGTTTCTACATTATATGTTTCATTGAGAATCTACCTTATTGCCTTGGTTTACTCAACTTTTTGAAATGCTTTTCCAGCCTAGAAAGTCTTTATTATAAAGGAAATGAAGCTGTCGAAAAACTGCAATGTGAAATATTATTTGTCACTTTTGTTTTATATACCTGAAGGCCTAAAACAATCAAAACAGTGGTAACTACTATAACCAATATCATCAGGTGACACAAAATTCTCTATCATGGATTCTGAACCAGCAGCCATCTGAAAGAATAAACTTCAATCTGGCACTGGCAGTTTGGGTGTTTTACAGGAGAGAAAATGTTCAGCATGCCAGTTTACAGAAAAGATTTGAAACATCAATCACCATGAATATAACTATTGAATGTTCCAGAATAAAATGACACGCGACATGCAAAGCTGCAACAACTTAAAGGTCTGATGTGGCTGCAGCGAAGAATAAAGACACACACACACGAAATAGCATTAGTTCTCACCATGGTGCACTGCAATTCCCAGAGTGCAATTCCATGATATCAGTGCCCCATACTTTAACAGAAAGATCATCACTGCAAAATTTACTGATATTAGTTTCTGAAGAGTTACAGGCCCACAAGAGAGTAAAGTGAGGATTCTGATTTTCAAGCCATAGGGAAGAAGTCTGCAGTGTGGAAACAAAGGAGAGTTGACTGTAATTTCCCAAAATCATATACACAGGCAGTGAAGTGTAGGCTTTCACTCATCACCAAAGAAGTCCAGGCTTAAAAACATTGAAAAGTATGGTGTCGGGCTGAAACCATTAGGGGTTTCATGTACTGTTAATTAAATGCACCAATTAATCATAAGAGCATACGAAGTAGATTATTTAATTTGCAGTTTTCGATAAAGTATGGAGCTATTTCCAGGTGAGACTACCTGCAGGAGGGTAGGTACTTTGATAAAGGTGAATTTCCCTCACCAGATGCAACAAGTAGATTTTGTTCTTTAAAGTTTTTCTAGGCCCCTCGACTCCTAAAGTTAGTTGACTACATTTCTTGAAGTAACTCTTTTATCCCTCTTCAAAAGAATATTTTTACTATTTCTAAGATAATACTCCCTCCGTCCCAAAATGAGTGTCTCACTGTTATTTTCATGTATTTTGAGAGATGATTTAACTAGCAAAACAATTCAATAACTTGATAATCTTCTCATAATATCGTACAGTTAAGATAAGTCTACAACTTGTGAAAATATTAAGAATTTCTCGTATCGTTTTGCTACTCAAATCACCTCCTCAAAATGGATGAAACAAACAACAGGGTACTCATTTTGGGACAGAGGGAGTAAGTAACTGATACTCATATTGTTCTAGTTAAAATACAATCCATCTAGCTACATAAAAAGCAGTTTCCAAATAAAATCCATAACATGCTTTACTTGCTGTTAGCTAGCTGACAAACATATGAGTAAATGTTAGTTACAATCCATAAATTATTCGGTATAAAGATCAGTATGTTTTTTCAAGTTGTTTTAAGAATGGTGTCCGTATCATTATGATACACGATATGTAAAATCTTATTATCGATACACAATGCGTATCATACTTTGACAACTATGGATTTTGATAAACTTCAGATGATTTGTATCTCGAAGTACTAGAGATGCTAAGTTGTATTTTACACCAATGCTAATTTGGTGACATAAGTAAGTACTTCCCAGATTTTGCAAAAACAACGTACCTACAGGTAACCATCTTGTCTCCACCAGCGTTAAATGACAAACCCCAGACTGTAGATGAGTGCCCACTGAAATTACCACCATGAAGAAATCAAGAACAAGATGGCAAGGACAACATGTAGTGAGAATCGTAAGATTCTAACTCTTCTACCACAGAGGGACACAAAAATACAACAGTATCAGAATGCAAGAATTACAACACACAACATCAGACCATTATCACATATTTAAAGAATAAAAAACACTAAAAATTAGGGTACAAAAACAGAGAACCAACATGGTTGAAGAAAAATTTGGAGCCCGGATTTTGTGCTACATTAATAATTAGGGATGGCAATTGGGTCCGATACGATCCGATACCCGACATGATTCGACCCTAATGGAGCAGATCCGATCTGATCCGTTTACAAATGGATCGGATATGGATCACAAGTTTCACGATCCGTAAAATCGGATCCGATCCAATCCAATTATGTTATCATGTCTAGTGAATTCAATAATATATATTTATTAATATAATTACGTATACAATTTTTATTATGTTTACTTTAGATAACGTCCTAAGTTTGATATATCTATATTTGAGAATAAATTGATAAAATTATAAATGTAAAGTGTATGTTAATCCAATTTTGATTCTAATTCACAATAATGTTAGGTCAGATAGACTAAAAATATTATTCTTCATGATCCGATGGATAATCCGATTCGAATCAGGAAAAATCCGGTCCGAATCTGATCCGATCCGAAAGCTTATGGATCGGATCTGGATCTAGGTTGATCCGATCCAAACCCAATCCGTTGCCATCCCTATTAATAATCGAAGTTGAACAATAAAAGGAAATTGGAAATAGAGAGAAATTGAGAAGAATCTCTTGGATCTTTTAATTTTTTATGTTTTCACATGATACTACGCATCAAGATATTTGTCTAATGCAAGATTAACTGACATTGTCATGGGAAAGGAATAGTGAGGGTCTGCATTCAAACTTCAATATTGTCACCTTTTTCAAAGAAGGGTGTGTCTTTGGAGTGAGAGCAATCTAATACGTCACCCTGGGTCTAGGGTACCCTGGAAATTCTCTAATTAAAGTTAGTAATATTTTTCCTTTACAAGGAAGTCTTACAAGCAAAGAGAAACTACTGAATAGAATCTAGATTCAAGTGATCTGCGAATAACAAATGATACCTTCTTTCCATTCCGGTAGTAGCTTAAAATATGAAGATGACCTCAAATGAAGGTTGCATGACGCTAGACCATATATTAGAGATTCATACATTTTTTGTGATAGGAATACTGAATGTGCAGAAGGGTAATCAATTAATTCAGGACTAATAGAAATGTTTTACCTATCTCATTCAAACTGTGAGATAGGACCCCCATTATATGTGAAACATATTTACCTACATCATTACATTGATACAAATAGTTAAAATCATTAGAACCGAGCCATTATATACAGCTCAATAACTCGTGTACACAATCAATTTTCAATCTGTCCTTTCAGTCCAGACGAAAAGAAATTAAGCCAAACCGTGTGTCAAGTTTGATTAGGCAAATTCTAAGGTTAAAAAATATAGTAAATCCGAGAGTCAATTGTAACGTAAGAATTCAACTCACTACATTTTTCATTCTTTGTAAATGATGGTATATATTCCATCACTAAAAATGCGAAACCTTTATTTGAATATTAAATTCTTGTGTCTTAATTTATATATGTAAAGGGAAAAATTTATAAACTCAAATGGTTAAGTGCTCCCACAATGCAAAAATTATTGCTTCCGCCCCTGTATAGTACTCCTACTTTATAACTCAAATCAAGTGAGGTAAGTTTTCCTGCATATAGAACTACAAAGGTTTCAGGTGTCCATTACTTTTATCACAAACTACAACATGGTCTAAATTAAATCAAGGTTACATTTTTTTGCTTGGGCAAGGACTTATATTGGCCTACAGAAGTTGATATGACAAGATGTCCCAATGGAGAAAGAGAACACTCGAGTGCCTGGACATTCCTCAATGGACACTTCAATATTATGAGTTTCAAGTATGTTAGCAGAAAAGACCGCGTATGATGCTACATGAAGATTTTTTTGGCCTTTCTTTGATATTGGGAGAAGTTACTTCTTAATCCTTGAATTCTGAATTATAATACTCCATTTAGTCCCAGAGACCAAGATAAACCCATAATCAACTTCTTCTCACCACGGGTCTATTGATAGCATTTGCACAGTTCTCTCTTTATGAATAGACATAACATTTTTAACTAAAATCATCACTTTGCAATTTGAAACTTCTACCAGGTGGAATCTATTTTAGACGTTAAAGCAGAGAATCTATTGTTCCACCATAGCTAGTAAAAGCAACCAGCCAAGTCCCTAGCCTACAGATCTCTTTGAATTAGCACAACGCCATGCATGAATTATCATTTGATTTCACAGAATCATGTATTACTCAACTTCGACTCTTGAAAGTTAAATGACATGATTTCAGGTACGAAGTCGTTGCAGCTGCGCAAAAAATTATCAACTTACACGACAGTGCTCTACAAAATTATGGACATGAGTAAAGGACATTTTACTACAGAAAAGACCTAGGGGAGAAACACTGTAGCCGACAAATACATACAACACTAATTCAGATCAATCAACCAATCGACAATAGAATCCGTCCGTTATTCAATCTAGAAGGTATATCAACTGCACTCCCCACTTTACGGGTCAACTCTTCCTTCAGGAAATGTCTGATTTCATCTGATTAAGTTATTTACGGCTAAATAGGTCACAAAAGTACACTTTTAATCAATTCTCCAAAAGAAGTCTGAATCCCAAATCCAGCACCATTTAACATTTTGAAGTGGAGCTATCAGACATGAAAGACGGCATTCTTTTTCCTTCTAACTAATGACATGAGTCAAATAGACAAATGTACTAGAAGAAATAATATGTGAATGGTGAATAGGACATTAAATTAAAATGTATTGCATTACGAAGAATGAGCAGGATGAAACATCAACCCTGAGTATGTAATGGTAAAAAAAAGATATCATAGAGTTCGGGCAGCACCTGTTAGATTCACCCAAAGTTTGAGCACAGTGCCAATCGTCGCTGTCACCATCTTCTACCCATACCTAAATGCATTTGAGCAATTTCAATTCAGACCAAGTTCCTATATTTGTCACTACAAATTGAAGCCCAGCACAAGTTGATACAAAAATATATATCTCGACATTCATTATACCTCGATGATCAAGATGCTCACCGACCCAGAAATAATGCATATCGTTATACCTTGATAGTGTTGTCATAACTGCAAGAGAACAGCACATCGACTGATGGATGCCACTGAACCATTTTGACATCTTGTGTATGCCCTTGCAACACTGAGACACATTCAAATTCATTCCCAGGTAGTGCTTCCCAAATCCAAACAGATTTATCTCGGCCACAAGTGGCAAGCAACGATCCAGATGCATTCCATGACACACTTTTGACTTCATTGTCATGACCCTACAAGAAAAGGAGAGCAATTGCAAAGAAAATACTAATGAGTACTGTATACTGGATGCGATTGAAATTTAACCATATTTTGTAAATCTGACACCGAAATGAATGCCTAAACAACTGTAGTTGGATTATACTGGTTGTGGACATTTTATAGTTATATGATTAATATGCGTTGGAAAAACTGCAAGCAAGTACAAAATTCAAACAAGAAAAGACACTCTCAGAATAATCTGAAAAATGAGATCAGAATATTACCTCTAGCGTGGAGACACACTCAAAATCACCTCCAACATCTTCCCATATAGCAGTTGTGGCATCAAAACTTGCAGTAGCCAATAACTTGCCTGATGGCGACCAGGAACATGATCGAACAGTTCTGGTATGGGTCTCTTCCAGAACTGCCTGCATAATTTCGGCAATAGATTCCAAGTAATGTCATTTTAGTTTTCGTAAAAGAAGATCTATACAGTATGAATACCAAACTAATATAAACAAATTAGAGAATTATGAAGTGATAACAACAGTAACTGATGTACTAGGCCCAATTCCACCAAGCTTATAGGCCTCATCTACTTAATTGAGTTCCAATTTCTTGTACATGGTATTTTAGAAAATTGAACATTGAGCAGTTTATTATTCCGACATAAGAAATCACGAAACCATATTGAACATATTAAAAACCTTGTTTCCCTGCAATTATTGAAAGGAGAAAAAACAAATCAATAAGAAGATAAAAATCTATGGTCTTCACTCTTCACCCACAAGGACCATAACTTAGTAACAGTAAAGAAGACTGCGATTTCGGTAACCAAAACAGTTAAATTGTAAGGAAAATGGTAACGGCTTGTACAACAAAATTTCGATTTCATTAAGGGTACGTTTGGTTTTCTAGGATTAGCATTGACTAAATATAGTCCAGGCATTAGTCAATACTGTGTTTGGTTGCTCTTGACTAATTATAATACCTGTACTAAATAGT
Organism: Linanthus parryae; assembly: GCA_023055425.1. NCBI lineage: Eukaryota > Viridiplantae > Streptophyta > Magnoliopsida > Ericales > Polemoniaceae > Linanthus > Linanthus parryae. The sequence continues at coordinate 22,519,796 of JALGPY010000011.1, read as the reverse complement.
GAAAAGATGATGTTTAATACCCCCAAATTAGTACCCTCTCACATGAGGGTATTAGCTAGATTGGACTATTTGTACCTTAATACTGAATTAATGTTGCTCAAAACCAAACACATTATTAATTACAGTTTAGCTAATCCGATCCAGCAAATCCAGTCCAATCCTACTAGTCCGGAAAACCAAACGTTCCATAAGTCCATTTAAGATTTCTTCCTTTTTCACAAATTCACCTTACTAGGGGAAACGAAAGTAAACCGATATGATTGAAGTTCTCGAGTTCAGATTCAAATGCCAGTAATCAATCTACGATCGAAGACGAAAATTGCCACAAACACTACTGCTACAGTGTTTTTTTTTTCCTTCCAGATTCGTTACTTTAGTTTGGGAACAAAATGAGAATTAAATTGAACAAAGAATTAGCTCATTTAACTGGATTAGAAAGAAAAATAATCCATTTTTTGCCCTTGTTGCCTCAACCTAACAAAATGTTCAAACTATGTACTAACACAACTAATTTAGCCAGATACAAACTCTCGACTCAATTTGGGGCAAAAAGAAGAGCATAGAGCAGAAGAAATTTGAGTCTAATCGTACCTTGCATTCGAAGGTACCGGTGGGGGAGGTCTTCTGCCAGATTCGGACGGTCTTGTCTCCGCTGCAAGAGGCGAGGACTGCCGGAGCTCCGTCGACGCCGGAGGCTGGCTTCCAGGCGACGTCCCAGACCCTATCGGTGTGGCCTTCGAGTCTCTGCACCTCCTTCAGCTGGAATGTCTCGTCGTAGAGGGTCATCGTGGAGAATCTAGAGTTGGGCCAGCTAGGGTTTTTGATCGATAACAGAGTGTGCGGGTTTGGTAGAAGACGACGGGAGAGAGAGTGTCAAAACCCCAGTTTTGAGTTCAGATGAAAAAACAAGGAAAAATTGCATTCGTGGTACTCATACTTTGGACTTTGTATAGATTGGACACTCATACTTTCATTTGACCCAATCAAACACCTAAACTTTCCTTTTTATCAAAAGTAAATAACCTCCACAACTTTCCTTTGCCCCTCATTCTCACCTCTAAAAATAAATAAAATTATAATTATGTAAACTCACATTTCTCAACTTGCTCTCTTTCTGTTGTTGATGCCGTAGCTCTAGATTCTTCCTCTTTAGGAAATTTAAAAAAAAAAAAATAGAAAAATCAATCAAAGTAAGGTCTAGAGCGGTAACGACTAAAACAATAGCGACAAACGCACACAGAGAATTAGAGAGAGTTGGACAGAATAAAACTATTTGTAGCATTTGTTACTCGCAATAAGCCGTTATGATTTTCAATCGACACTACATAATTGGCATGTCTCTCAATTCTCATTGCTAACTCTGAGTTAACTTCCCCACTAACGGCTAAACTGAGAAAGCCATTAGTTTGAGGTGGTCTTCTTATCCATTTCTTATTTTTTTAATGTGTTCTATCAAATACACTCTCACAAGTATTTCGTATTTTCACCTCTGTTTGGGAACATTCTGTCAGAATGCGTGACTGAGTACCTTGTTTCTTTTTTTACTACACATGCATTATATTACATCACAAAAACATACACTCAAGAGTTCACGATTGTGCTATAAGGACGCAACGGACGATAGACTAAACATGACAAAGGCAATATCTTACAAAGGTGAGACACTAGACAAACAGAAGCGAAAACCATAAGCAACCTAGGAGTAACAAGGAGAGAACACGACGCATAGTAACATAGGCTTGTTTGTCTCCATCTAAAATGGTTGTTAATCCAGTTGGTTGATATGAAGAAGAACAAAGGGTGATCATGCTGGCTTCCTGATCGTGCTAGCCAAACAACTTGATTGGCCTGTTAATGATTCGAGGTTATTTGTCTCAAAATAAGACTGTATGGGAGTTTTTTGTGAAAGTGCAAGTGCTGAAAGTTTAGCATCACAAGTGTCAAATATAAGTTTAGTGTCGTTTGTCCTATTTTATAAGAATTCGGGTACCCTATGATAACTTTTATACAAGTCATTTTCTTCTTGTACCTTGTGTTGTTTAGCTCTTCTTCCCTGCAGTATTGATAGGTCTTATGTGTGATGAAAACCTTCAAATTCTCTCTTACAGTGAATTAATGTTAAGGTTCCTCGATAGCTAGCTAGATAATTAGCCGACTATTACGGCAGACTAACAGCGTATTGGTATTGACTGACCACTTCACCTGCCTCAAGTTCCAAAACTATTAAAAGCAGCCACAATAATCAATATCACTTCCAATAGTGCAAAAAATGTGGAGATGCCATAAGATGCATGCTAGTGTCACAAATGCTTCCTCACATCAACATCCAGAAAGGCCAAAGCAAAACTGAGAGAAAAAATTCCAGCCAATACAGAATGAAAAATGGGGGTGTGCCAAAGTGTAGTTGCCGTCACCTCACTGTAAACCATTCTACTGTTTGTATAAAAGTTTTACAAGAACTCAGTAACTGCGTGTTTCTTTTATTTCGTTGCGACTTCCTACAATGGAATATCAAACAAATACAATTTCCAATAAATAATACAAGCAATTGAAACACATCCTCGTTACAGAACCAAAATAATGGTATCCTCACTGTGCTGACGAAAATTGAGCATCCTGTACTTCCGGGACAGGGTTTTATTTCACCATGAAAGAGCTTTTACAGCTACAGCCACCAACAGCACTTGGATTGCGATCTACCTGCACATGATGCATAAGCTTTAATGACCAATACAATGGATGGGGTTCCCTCATTTTATTTTATTTTGTCAAGTACATAGAACATCATACATAAACCTTACAACTACAATCTACCAACGGGGTAGGGCGAGAAGTTGAACACCTCGCTCAACAAATGGAGGGTCTTTGGGCAACTCATGGATACCAGTAGGCCACAAGGCGATTGGCGAGGTTCACTGAAATTGTTTGAGAAAAAAATTGATGTTGTTTCTTCGCACCTTTGTTTGGAATGGCCAGTGATGATAAGTTAAGAAATTGATTACGGTATCTTAAATAGCTTTCTATTTAAGATACCGTAATCATTCTTTCTAGAATGATAGTACTGAAGACGGGAAAAGAAAATGTTCCGTAATTTGTTCTAAAATGACCTTTAACTGTGATATGAAAAACCCAGCTCACTCAGCCACCCTAAAAAAACTGACAAATATTTAGGAGCTCACAAATCATAGTAATTTTTTAACTTTTTATGGCAGACATTTCAGCACTAGGACTGGAAGTTGAATAAGGAGATATATTCCACCGTTACATGAATTTCATGCCCACCAAAATACATACACCTGCCTCAGTTTTGAATTTCGAAACACGTAAAATCATTGCTCTACCTCCTCTCTCTATCGAGGGCAACTACCAGACAGCCCGTTCCAGCTACCGCGAACTGTTGTGAAAAACGAAAAAATATGCAGAAAGAAAGAATCGAAACACACAGATTTACGTGGTTCGGCAAAACAGCCTACTCCACGGAGTTGCAGAGATTTCACTAAAACAGACGAATCGTCTCAGAGAGAATTACAAGCGAAATCAGAACGCTCAACATAACATGCTACGAACCCTAAGAACTCTATAAATAGACAACCTATCAAACCGGGCCGGATCCAAGCCCAAACGGGTCAAAACGGGTCAAAATATTTTTTTCGGGGGCGCTGCCCCCGAACCCCCGGAGACATGTTCGTGATCGCTACGGCTTGGGCCTACCGGCCCAAGCCTTCGCTCCACGAATCATGTCTCCCTTTTCGGGTCGTAGCAAAACATGAACCGGGTCGATTCATAAAACGGGTCGCCCATGAACCAGGGCTCCACCCCAACAATTCTCCCACTTGGAGACTGGTTCAACATCATGTACCAGAACCACATCCCCTAACATAATCAAGCTCCATCCCTGCAACTCAACTCATCTTCTTCAAGAAAGAAGACCCACTGAAGCTGCGCACAGCTTCAGTTTCTCAACAGTAACAACCTTTGTGAACATGTCTGCTGGATTCTCACTTCCACAAATCTTCTCAAGCTGAACCTGACCATCATCAAGTAACTCACGGATGAAATGATACTTTGTCTCAATATGCTTGGTCTTAGAATGGAACGCTGGATTTTTAGCAAGAAAAATAGCACTCTGACTGTCACTGTGAAGCGTGCCATTCTCCTGTATCTTCCCCAACTCTCCTAAGAACCTCTGCAACCATACCATCTCCTTTGCAGCTTCCGTGATAGCAATATACTCAGCTTCCGTTGTTGAAAGAGCAACAACCTTCTGTAAGTTAGAACCCCACGACACTGCCGTACCACCCAAGGTGAACACATACCCTGTAGTACTCTTCCTCTTATCCAGATCACCAGCAAGATCAGCATCAACAAAACCCTTAAGTTTCAAAGCACCTCCACCGAAACATAAGCACGTGTCTGAAGAACCTCTCAAGTACCTTAAGATCCATTTAACTGCCTCCCAATGTTGCTTTCCTGGATTACTCATGTACCTGCTCACAACTCCCACTGCATGGGAAATATCTGGCCTAGTACAAACCATAGCATACATCAACGAACCAATAGCCGAGGCATATGGAGTCTTACCCATGTGTTCCCGTTCTTCAACTGTCTTTGGTGAATCATCTTTACTCAATCTAAAATGACCCCCCAACGGAGTGTTCACAGGCTTAGCCTGATCCATGCTGAATCTGCTTAGTACCTTCTTCACATACTCTGTCTGGGACAAATACAGAGTACCTCTGGCTCTATCTCTGACTATCCTCATACCAAGAATCTGACTTGCAGGGCCCAAGTCCTTCATGGCAAACTGTGTAGACAATTTCTTCTTCAAGTTGTTAATCTCATCCAAACTAGATCCTGCGATCAGCATATCATCAACGTATAACAACAAGATAATGTAAGAGCCATCAAACTGTCTAACATAGCAACAATGGTCTGCATGACATCTCGTGTACTTTAAGCTGCACATAAAACTATCAAATTTCTTGTTCCACTGCCGAGGAGCTTGTTTCAGACCATACAAGCTCTTCTTCAACCTGCACACAAGATTCTCATTTCCCTGTACCTCGAAACCCTCTGGCTGATGCATATACAATTCTTCCTCCAAGTCACCATGAAGGAATGCAGTCTTTACATCTAACTGCTCAAGATGCAAGTCTTCTTGAGCAACCATACTCAGCACCAACCTGATAGTTGTAAGCTTCACAACAGGTGAAAATATCTCAGAATAATCAATTCCCTGCTTCTGCTGGTACCCCTTCACAACAAGCCTTGCCTTATATCGTTTACTTCCATCAGATTCATTCTTCACACGATATACCCACCTGTTATGAAGTGCCCTCTTCCCTGTTGGAAGTTCAGTTAACTCCCATGTCTGATTCCGAAGTAAAGAATCCATCTCATCATTCATTGCTGACTCCCACTTGCTAGAGTGAACATCCTGCAAAGTCTCTGCATAAGTCTCAGGCTCACCAGCATCAGTCAACAATATATAATTAAGACTAGGGGAGTAACGCTCTGGGACCTTTCTGTTCCTAGTCCCCACCCGAGTTCTAACATAGGTCTTCAGAGGAGTGTTCTTGTCCTTTGCAACTGGCTGTGACTCAGTAGTGTCAGGCACACTAGACTGATCCTGCGGAACATCATCACTGGGAGTGACATCCTCAAGAATATCAGGACAAACATACGAAGGAGTAGCTGGGACTTTATCCTTTGTATCAATAGCAACACTCGCCCTATCCTTATACATCATCTTCTCATTGAAGATCACATCTCTGCTTCTTATAATTTTCCTGTTCTCAGCATCCCAGAATCTGTAACCAAATTGTGCATCTCCATAGCCAATAAAGAAACAAATCTTGGACTTTGCATCTAGCTTACTACGTCTGGCAGCATCAATATGAACATAAGAAACACAACCGAAAACTTTCAAATGATCAAAACTAACCTCTTTTCCGCTCCATACTTCTTCAGGCAATCTGAATTCCAACGGAACTGAAGGTCCACGGTTTATGCAATAAACCGCTGTGCTAACTGCATCTGCCCAGAAAGTCTTCGGTAACCCAGAACAAAGCCTCATGCTTCTAGCTCTCTCATTGATGGTCCTATTCATGCGCTCAGCCACACCATTCTGTTGTGGTGTCCCGGGAAGAGTATTTTCGAGTCTAACTCCATGTGTAGCACAATAATCCTTTAGTCCACCATCAATGTATTCTCCACCATTATCAGATCTCAAACACTTCAATTTCAAACTCGTTTCAGTCTCAACCATGGCTTTCCACTTTTTAAAAGTTTCAAATACATCAGATTTATTTTTCATAAAATAAACCCATACTTTCCTACTGAAATCATCAATGAAAGTGACATAATATTGAGATCCTCCTAGCGACGCTACTGGTGAAGGACCCCACACATCTGTGTGCACGAGATCCAGCTTGCTTGATCTCAAGGCACGACCGCCTTTCAAGAAACTGACTCTCTTCTGCCTTCCCATAATACAACTCTCACAAATACCCAGATCAACAGACTTCAGCTTTGAGAGCTTACCTTGGGACTGCAATATCTTCATACCTCTATGACTCATATGACCAAGTCTGCGATGCCACAAATCAGCGTCTTGCTCAGCTTCAGCAACTGCTACTGTATCACTCGGTCCCGAAGTCATGTACAAAGTTCCTGTTTTCTTACCACGAGCAAGTATCATGGAACCTTTCAAAACCTTCCATGCACCACTTGAGAAGACCACAGAGTTACCATCATCATCAAGCTGTCCCACCGATATCAAATTCTTCTTCAGTTCAGGAACATGTCTCACCTTCCGCAAAGTCCATACGGAACCACTTGCAAGCTTGACATCAATATCACCCTGACCAACAATATTCAGCGGCTCCCCATCTGCCAAGTACACCTTTCCGAAATCCCCAGCAGTATAGTTCTGCATAATTTCACGGTGCGAGGTAGTATGGAAAGAAGCACCCGAATCTAATATCCAATCATCAACGGGACTATACACAGCAAGAAGTAAAGCATCTTGAATTTCATCACTGACTGCATTCACCGAATTCCCAGACTTTCCTCTGTTTTTCTTTGGTGCCTTACAATCACTCTTAAAGTGACCTGACTTACCACAGTTCCAGCAATTAACCGTGCTTCCATCCCTTGTCTGCGATTTTCCACGACTGGTACCTCCATGCTTAGATTTTGATCTTCCCCGATTATTATTATCATTCCTTTCGTTGCTTCTGCCACGATTATCAACATTATAGGCTGAACCCGAAGGTTCACCAGAATCTTTGCGACGCACTTCCTCAGCCAGAATTAAATCACGTATGTTATCATACTTCAACTTTTCTTTTCCAGCAGAATTACTAACAGCAGTTCGCATAGATTCCCAACTATAAGGTAATGACGCTAATAGTATCAAAGCCCTAACCTCATCATCAAAGTTAATTTCAACAGCAGACAATTGATTCGTAATTGTATTGAAATCAGTAAGATGTTGAGCAACCAACATACCTTCTGTCATCTTCAGATTGAACAGACGCTTCATCAAGTACACTTTGTTATTAGCAGACGGAGTCTCGTACATTCCTGACAACGCCTTTATCAGCGAAGCTGTAGTAGTCTCCTTAATAACTTGTGCGCAACCGACCTTGACAGCGTCAACCGAATAATGCCCAGAACCTGTCGATCCATAACCTTCCAGTCTTCCTCCTTCATGGCTTCAGGCTTTACCCCCTCCAGTGGAGCGTGCAGTTTCTTCCCATACAGATAGTCCTCTATCTGCATCTTCCAGTACGCATAATCTGTGCCGTCGAACTTTTCAATTCCAGAACCTTTCATCTCATCTGCCATCGTTTTTCCCAAACCCTAGCGAACCAGGCTCTGATACCAGTTGTTGTGAAAAACGAAAAAATATGCAGAAAGAAAGAATCGAAACACACAGATTTACGTGGTTCGGCAAAACAGCCTACTCCACGGAGTTGCAGAGATTTCACTAAAACAGACGAATCGTCTCAGAGAGAATTACAAGCGAAATCAGAACGCTCAACATAACATGCTACGAACCCTAAGAACTCTATAAATAGACAACCTATCAAACCGGGCCGGATCCAAGCCCAAACGGGTCAAAACGGGTCAAAATATTTTTTTCGGGGGCGCTGCCCCCGAACCCCCGGAGACATGTTCGTGATCGCTACGGCTTGGGCCTACCGGCCCAAGCCTTCGCTCCACGAATCATGTCTCCCTTTTCGGGTCGTAGCAAAACATGAACCGGGTCGATTCATAAAACGGGTCGCCCATGAACCAGGGCTCCACCCCAACACGAACATCGACGGGCAACCAACAGGTACGTTGAATCCATGGTAGACTAATGATTTGGGCAGCTGGAAGTATACAATTAGGCATTTGATAGGCTAATCATTACACGCTCTCTCTATGTCATCTCTATCAGATGCCTATATCCCCACTCACTTCTTCATCCTCTAATGTCTAGCTCTAAATCAGTCTCCATTGTGGCCTCTGGCATTCTCTGCATCATCACTGGGAATAGACTCTCGCACAAACAAACTCTGAAGAACGGGTAAGTTTCTCCCTTCTCATGGATCCATCTTCACATAGATTCCCTCTTTTTATTTTTACCGCTCCTGCAATGGCCCTTACCTCTGTTTCACTTAAGTTTTTTGTTTGCATATTCAGATAGGTTGAGGTGTCTTGAACATGAAATTAGATACCAGTGATGGCTTACTTCGTGCTCTAATTTCCATCAGTTCATTTAATTCAGATGGATCACTTTTGTGTGAGTTATGGTGTTATAGAGAAACTCGATATGCCCTTCTACTCATGTTCTTTGGGAGGCAAAAAGGTAGAGATTTTGGACCAGGTATTATCCTTTTAGCATCTTATGTGCTATGACTCTATTTCCTGCCGATCCCCCCATTTATAATAAGGACACCATACTACGGGTTTACCCATGTACTCGCTTCTGCCAGTCTTATTTAGTTATCTGTCACCGTAGCAAAAACAGTGCTAATAATTTCACGAGACCTTCATTGTTCTTATAATTGTTTAATTCTCTCATGCTCAGTCCCAACAGAAAATCGACAGTATGCAGGTTACAAAAAGCAAGGTGTCAGGAGTTCAGCGTCCGAGCCCCATCCCTATGGCATGTATTTTGTACCTAATGAGAAGATGTTGAGTGACCCTTATCCCTATGGTATGTATTTTTGTACCTAATAGAAGGTGCTTACTCTCCTAGTAGCGAGGGAAAAGGTTCATGGTTCATGTGTTGATTAAATTTTATTTTCACAAGAGTATTTCATATACCATTGATGTATGAAAATATACCATACATCCATTGCTGCATCTTACATTTCTTTTTGACCCTGGGATTTTATATGCAACATCACTTAGCAAGTACTCTTAAATGAATAGTAGATTTTGATATTCTTTTTGCCCCCCTCCCCTGGTTCACGGATCAAATGAAGTGTACCGAGATTTTCAGCTCTTGTATTGGAGGTTGAGGAGATATTTTCCACCTTTAGATGAACTTCATCCCCGTCAAAACACCTCCATCTACTTTAGTTTTGAACAGTGTTTTTATGGGAGACCAATCAGCGAAAACAGCATCATTAGACGACCCACCGGGTACTCAATCCAATCATCTTATAAGAATTTGGGAAATACCAAATCTTTTTTTGTCGGGTTTGGTTATGTTTGCTTTCACTTCATAAAACCATTTATTTCTCGCACTTTTTCGAGTCCATTTTATTTTAAGCTCTCACCTTCCCTCTTATCACGGACATTTAGATCTTAGAATTAGCATCAGTGGAACAGAACCTGGTGCTAACATTTCTCACTCTTTATTGTGGCCGTGACACTTTTTCTTGGCCGTTCAGCCCTGTTGGCCTTTTCTAATTGTGTTTAAAAATCGAATTGTTAGACTGATAAACAATACATGAGCAACTCTTGAAGAAAGATATTATTTTCATTGCTATTAAAAAGCATTGATTGAATAATCTTATACAGTACTTAAGAATTATATTTGCTTGGCTCATTGTTAAGTTTGCTGTCAACTGATCATCTATTATCCGCCACATCTAATACCGATTATTTGTGTTTATATCCACTCTATTCCATGGGAATTGGGATCTTAGTGCATGGCTTTGAAGCAAAGGAACTCGCCCTTTATCTCCTCCAAGCTTTGATACCGCACCAAAGGTTTTCGGTAATTTAAGGGTTTCCGCAAAATAATATTTTCCTTTATCCTTTTCTATAGTTTCATTTGAGTTAAACGATTCTATTTTTCTTTAAGAAGAAATACGCTAACCTGGATGATCAAGTAAATTGTTTCCAATTTGGTCTTGACTGCTGTCAATCAATTCTACTAGGTAAATACTCTACTTTGTCAGGTTGGTCATGGTAGCTGAAAGAACGGATGTAAGTATGCTTAACTTTGTGAAGGTTAACAATTTGATTATAAACCAAAGCACAATGTGAAATATCTAAGGGAATCTTTTAATCTTTCACAGGTGGGGAGTTTGATGAACTCGTGTTGCTACTTGATAGGAAAGAAATGTGCAAGAGTAAGTCCCCTGCTTGTTATATATAGAACATGAATATTCTCCGTATATGCTTTCGGCGAGGAGATCACTAAGCAGTCCAAACCAGGCTAAGGAAAAAGTTCAGTTGCAGTATACAAGTCATAACCAATTAATATCACCAGTTGATATTAATAGCTAGACTACTTACACGTACATGGCTAACTAGTTAACCACACTACCCCATAAAGTAATTTTACAAAATCTACCTCAACATCACAGCACGTGCTAATTGGTCCCATAATATAAAAGAAATGCGAATCGAACTCAACGCCGATAAAATAACCATAGACATGCAAATTAGTAAACCAGACACTTCTTTCTCCATCTATCCATCCTTTCTATAAAAAAACACCAGGATCTCCATGAATCAAAATCCCTATCCCTTAACAAAGGACTACCTCAAGCACATCCCAGTGGACCATCATACACAATGATACCATCTCATCTACATGATCCACCACCAGTTCAGTAACTGCAAATGCCTCCGTTAATGAGCTTCTATTTTGAATTGTGCCCCTCAATATAGTAGAGAATTGCCCCAAATAAAATACTACGAAGCCCCAAAGTTAAATTATGTTCTCCATCCCCCCTCCATTACATTGATTCGATGTGTAGGTTTCTTAAAACTGATTGGCAATTATGTGTTTATATATCTGCTTTTGTTACTCGATTTTGTTTTATTATTGAACAATGGATCATACTTGCAACATTCTGTTATTATTATTTACTACGGGGCACAGAAATAGAAATTGTGCCCGTCTCGCGACAAATTCTTGGGTCCGCCACTGCCTACCACCAACTACTACCTTACACTTGCAACCACCAATTGTCCATGTTTGATATTTCTCTACGCTTATCAGATCCAGTGTAACAGTTTTGAGATGCCCCTAGTCCCAGTGTAACAGTTTTGAGATGCCCCTAGTCCCAGTGTAGCAGAAGCACCCGTGCTACATAGCATATGGGACAAAATGCACGTCCTACAAATTCATATTAAAGAGGCCGAACTGCGAGCATTTGACAATATGCAATGCAGAGAAATGCCAACATCCATACAACATACAAGTCAAAAGCTGCATACCTGGAAAGCAGAGCGGATCAACTCCTCAACATAATCAACCGAAGCACCCTTTACGAAGTCATATGAAATCTTATCAACCACCAATTTGACTCCGTCCTTCTCAAAAATTCTGCATTTGTAGAAGAAATAGTCAGTATCTATTTCAGGCTATTGTAATTTTATGCGATGGGAGAGGGTTCAAAATGCTATATACTCAACATGTTATTTTCCCCTGCACCTAAGTTCTTTGTAGACCTATACATTCATGAACAGCTAAAAAAATGGTTTGAATGTAGGTAGTAAGCTATCAAGGTGGAGCTCTTCACTTTTAGCATAATTGTGTTAAACTCAAATCGACAATTTATCATAAAATTTAGAGCTCTAATTACATGGTAAGGCCGTATGTGGCTTGAGTTAATAGATTACATCTTGAAGCAGACTGGCTAGCAGTTTTTGTAAAATCTGATGGCACATGACACTCAATAGTAATTAACAACATAGCTTCACCGAACAAAATTATCAACCTCGTGAGTCCAACATAATTAGGAACTTGAGTGTTAGTTTAAACAAGTTAACAAGCAGAGTAGCTAAAGCTTGATCTTAGAGGTCAGAACAAACAAATCTTGAACATCGCTAAATTAACTTGATGACAATCTAAAACATGCCAGTACTTCATTTGTAAATGTAAAACTGATAGACATGCATATCTCAGAAGACTGGCTACAGGGATTCTCAAGAGGATAAAAGAACACCTGTCATCTTCATTGAACTTGTCATCAAGCTCAAAGTTATACTGAAACCCAGAACAACCACCAGCTTCTATGCTCAGACGTAACATTTTTTCCTCTTCAGTTTGCAGCTCTTTCAGTCTCTGAGAGATATAAATGGGGTAAGCTTTATAGAACGAAAAGCTGACAGTAAACTTAAAGTATCGCCCAGATATAACTAATGTATAAACAAGCCCCCCTCACTCCTCGCAAGAATTAAATTCCTAACAGAAACAAGGTACACAAATAAAAACTACAAGATTAATCAATTTCAAACCCAGTTATCTGAACAGAATAAAAAAAAGGTTTATTTCATTCTTCCTAAGAAAACCACAAGGTATAAACCAGGCATCTACTTCACTGATTTGTCTACGCCAGATTGCCAATTGTCATTTAGATCCCATTTTGTAAGACTATGTCCGAAAATTTTCTCAACTTCATCTATGTCTAGTCTTGCCTATTAGAGATGAATCTTTAGCACTGGGAAAGAGTGAAAGACCTAACCCCCCCCCCCCCAACTACCTCGATCATGTATGGCATTTTCGCATATCTATTATCTACGTACACAGACTAAGTGTTTGAAAGATCCGAAAGCAAAACACAGACAGTAATTGGTATCCAAAATAACAAAGTTCCTAAAGACTGGCTCACTCACACAAGGGCGTAGAGTTAGAAGGGTACCCTGACGCAATTATCAGTCATGTGAACTACATCGGCAGACGGTGATGACGATGAAGATAGTGATTGAACTCCGGGAAGCGCGGCAGAAGAAGATGAACTCAGGAGCCTCTGGTTGTTCTGTATACGAGCCACAGCAAAAGGAATAAATCGACGTAGCAACGATCTTGTCGAAGACGACATGGCTACTCCTTCATTTACCTTCACCAATCCAGGTCAGCACATATACCAACACACCACACAAGTGTTCAACCACCTTTCTACTCTGTACCTGTGACACCCAGTACCGACCTTAGTACACTAAGTAACGTAAATAAATTATTTAGCGTATTATTATAGTAGATTGGTTCACACACCAGATTCCAATTTAACGAAGTTATCCTTTAATTATACAACTCAAAAATTCTCCTTCAACTCTATATTGGCAGCAGATTGAATCCTGCAAAAGAAATTGATATATACAGGTGTGAGCAAGACAGCATGCTCACTGAGCATTTCAACACTTCGAAATTAATGCAATAATCAACAAACGAACATGTTAAAACTTATATGACTAACAACAAAGTATTCATCCTTCACCAAAAATTTAAATTCACATAGACACAGAGTAAGAAAACTAATGTCATGAACAGAAGAACATATATACTTGAGCGGAACCCGAGCTTAAAATGATTCACCAACCAAACTACTTGCTTAAGCGGAAACACACATCGCCATAGGTGGCTTTACTTTCAGGCTTTCAGCCGAAGTTGTAAGCACAGGCTAATCAAGCAAAGTTCATTATCATCCTCCAACAACCACAAAGCTAGCAAATGAGTATTTGTGAGCAGCAAAGTAACATCTAATTTACCGAATTGAATTCCAAAGTTCTCACACGTTCAAACAAATAACTTCACAAACAAACACCTGTAATTCTGCAAAAAATACAAATACACATACAGTTAGGACTCAATTCAACCAACTCAGTAGACTCGTCATAAGGTACGTAGGGGTTTGAGTTTAAAAACTAGTTCAACCATCCGCTTTCCACCATGAGGATCCACTCTCTTTGCTTGAGATGTTACTTCATCTACATAACTTACAGTTTCATAACTAGTCTTAAGGTCTTACTTTTACTACAACATTATTCTGAATGAAGAAAATTAAATTCCACCATTGGATGTCATCGAAAGATTGTTATATTTGAGAACTTCCTATAGAAAATTCTGTGATAAATTGACCATCCTTCCACATCACAAGGCCCACTTTAGCATGGCAATGTCTCCAGGTTTCACATAAATGAATGAACAAGTCCTAGCATGACATGGGACAATTTGAGACCCTCACTTTTTGAGGCCTACTGGCTTGAGAGGAGGAGGAGGACTATGACCACCACCACCACCAGAACAACAACAACATTTAAAGAGAAGAACTCGATCTCAGTACAACTGTAATCAGTTCAGCAAGTCATGCTATTTTTATACACAACTATGGAGACTCCAAATTAAAAAAATCGCTTAAAACTTCAATTAACAGACAACAAACATCTACATATCTGAATTTGAACATTAGAATCCTTAATTAGATGATAAGGTGAAACTGACAAGAGTCTAAGAAATGAAAATCACAAATTTTCAACCCCGGATTCATAAAACCCTAACAATCCACAACTTTGAAAATCATGTCCTGCTGGTATTATGGAATTCCATGATTAGACGACATATATTAGACTTTAATACAACATTTAAGATAGAGACTAGGTCATAGAAGAAATAGAAAGTACAGATATTGAATTGACATATTCATACACCGATCACTAGACACGCGAAGATGAATACAGCAAGAGAAAATAAACGATTTCACAAAACATTGAGAGATTGTAGAAGAGGAGAAGAAGACGAGTCAGAATGAGAATTGAGCCATACCTGGAAGCTTCGGGAGTCAGGCGAGTGTTGACGACGGTGAAGCGGCGGCGACTTCGCTCCGGGAGGCACAGCAACGGATTCGCAGGCTTCGATGTCTGTCTCGGAGCTTCTGCGATTTGCGTCTGTCGATAATCGTGGCTTCGTGAGGTCCAAGAGAGAGAGAGATTGAGAACGGAAAACCAAAAAAATGAACAAAATGCTTAACAGAGTAGTGTTTATATTTGGGGGTCTGATTGATTTTTTGTAAACTGATAGGGGCACAAACGAAACTTTTTATGGAGCACAACACTATTAAGTGCAGGTTTGGCAATTTTAATCTCTTTTGATTAAAACTAGAGATACGGGACTACAAACACTCATATGTATCTGGTTGAACATTAGTAATTCTTTGTTTCACCAATTCTCAACAATACTTGAATGTGATTCATGTTTGTACTTCAACTCTGTCATGCTGGGATATGAAAGATTGAAAGGTATAATGAGGAGAGAGAGATTGAGCTGAGGGGTGTCAAAGAAGGGATAGTCTGTTGACCAATGTGAACTGGTTGAAAATCTAATGACTGGGAAGAACTTAATCTAACGGTTCAAAACAAAACACCTAATTCTTTTGAACGGTAAATTACTAAGCTGTCTTAGTATGGTAGATATGCCATTTTCATTTAAATCTGTTTGTTACACTGTTTTTCAATTTCGATTAAAATATATTTTGAAGCAATAATTTAATATTAATCTCCAATTTTGCAGATTCTCTCGCATTCTACCTATTTTAATCTCATACCAAGCATCGTCTGAATTATTAACTATTTTCGATTTTTAGCAGACTTATTTCTTCAGCTGATTATTTGAATTTTCAGTTGGTACCAAACAAGCCCTACATAGTAACTATTTAGGTTTTTTGCGGTATACTAATACTAGTTAGCTAGCTAAAACTTGAGAGGGGCACGTGCCACCCGTGCCCTTCTATAGCTCCGCCACTGGTTTCTACGACCACCCAATTTTTTTTATTTTTTATTTTTTTGGAACTATGTTTCATGTTTTTAAACCATCACCAAACAGGAGGCTATGGGGCATTATTGTAAATAATTGGCATTTTTTTTAGCAAAACAACTTGTAAACTTTGTATGGTGGTGAAGAAAACAATCCATCCATCCCTTTAGTTTGTCATCTTTGACAAACCACTCATCCAGGTTCACCATGTAACTGAACTTGAAGAAAGAAAGATAAGGAAGTAGCCATAGAAAAGAGCTCTCTAAACAACAAAAATGAGTTGTTCAATGATCTTCCACCTCCCAAAAGCTCCACCACCTTCTTCTCCTCCTCTCTGCGGATCCCAGTTTCATCTTCCTCATCTCTCACTGCGCTCTGAACAAAAACCATGCCACAATCTCAAGCCAAACAAGGTACAATCATCTCCACTATTAATTCTTCTCTAGACATTTGAATATCTTGTGTTTCTTTATGACTTCATGTTCACTCACCTTTTTATTATTTTGTAGGCACAAGTAGAATTTCAGAGTCCAAACTTGATCAGTTCATTGAGCTCTAAAATACCCTCTATGGCAATTCAAGTTGGAGCCATTCTGAGTACTGTAAGAGAAATTTTATTTTTTGTAGTATCTTTTTTTTTTTTGTTCTCTACAGTGTAGTGTAGCTCTGTTTTTGCTGAGATATGTGAATTTTCTTCTAATAGGTGGTACCACCAGTGTATGCTGTTACAGGAGTGAATGATGAAGATGATTTGATATGGGTTTTGATACAATCAGCCATTGCAGCCTTCTTCTACTTCCTCGTCGCTCCGGTGAGTTTCTGGCAATGGTTCTCGGTGCCTGTTTGGGAACACATTTCAATCTGAAATGAGGAAAAAAATCTTGTTTGACTTGCCAGTTTTGAAATAAGATTTAAAATATGGTTTTTGCGATTCGCGATTCTTCTTTTGAGAAATTGTTTTTGTCGTCAACCGGGTTTGAACCGGGACCTCATGCAGGGGCTTCCAACGCTCTACCACTTGAGCTTACGCTGATTTTCAGCTCATACCAAAGGGTCTCGAGATTTTCAAATATTTCAGATTTTCAGCTACCTTTTCCACTCAGTGCATGTTTCGGAACCAGTCTCAATTCAATATTTTATTAGTGTTGGTGAAGCTTTGAACTAGTATTAACTGACAAGAGAGGCATTTAATTTGTTGATGTTGGTTTCAGCCAATCATAATGAACTGGCTTAGGATCAGATGGTACAGGAGAAAACTGTTGGAGATGTATGTGCAGTTCATGTTTGTCTTCCTCTTCTTTCCTGGGTGAGAAACACAGTTTTTGAGTTCCCCCTTATACAAATTCGATCTTCGTTATGTCCCGTGTTTGATTGAATCTTCTTTCTTTTCTTCGATGTCTGCAGGCTATTGCTTTGGGCTCCGTTTTTGAACTTCAGGAAGTTTCCGAGGGATCCAGAAATGGAGTATCCTTGGTCAAAACCTAAAAATCCTGAGAAAATCAAGAACACCTACCTCAAGTATCCATGGGCTACACCTGAAGATTACGACTAGCTCCTCCTCGTCCCCAGTCATCACTCATCATTATGTAAATCACAGACTTTCTACAATGCAAAAATATACAAGACTGCACCATTTATGTAACCATCTGATGCTTGTTTTTTTCCGTAACATGGTTTGAAATAATGACAAGCCGGTGCCTGAAAGTCCACAATGCAAATCCAATTACTTGAGGATGCATTACTTTTTTCCTCACTCGGATTCAGAAGAAGCAGAAGCAAAGAGAAGAAATAAAAACCTACCCAAAGACAAGTGAGTAGGTGTCCTAGATTACCCCCCAAGTAAAGAAAGAGAGAACGCGGGTTCCTCGAAGCAGTGCACAGTTAGTACTCAGTGGGCAAATTTGCTCCAATTCGAATTATAGCAGCAGTGTAGGAATTCCACCCTTAACAGTCGGGCTCCTTGTGGGCATCATGCACTGGTCCTCCACCACTATGAGGCCAATGTGTACCTGAATTTCCCCAATCTGGTGGGGTGCTGTCTCCACCTTTTTGCTCCACCAAAAAAAAATGCCGTGATCGTAGAAGATGCTTTCATATCTCTTCCCTTTCAACAAATACAGGAGATTCGAATGAAACCCGTCACTAGGGTTTGCTCCACCTGATTCATATCCACAATGCAAATCAAATTACAGAACGAGACATCTCTGCGCAATAGGGGACATCACAGCCATAATCATAAGACTTAGAAGCATTGAAATACGACAATCATCATCACAAATATCGAGATTTTACACAAAAATTTCACTTTCATATACCAAAATCCAACGACTCGTCTGTAATATCTCCACTATAGTTTGCAGGTCTAGAAAACAGCAGATATGAGGAGCTGCCGAAGAAACTAATTAAATTAAACAAAACAAAATAAAATAGTCCTTGACGACTACAACCTCGTCGCTTCTTTCTATGGGTACTGGTTTCTAACTACTCCCTTGTTACCCGATTCAGCTCATTTATGTGATTGCTTTGTGAAAGATAGGCTTCCGAGTCTCCCAGGAATCATTTGATGTTGAAGGTTTGCTGAGAGAGCATAACAGATAACTTGTTCCAATCAAAGGATTGGACGGATGGTGACATCACGGCGGCACCGGCCGCCAGCACGACAACAATGAAGGCCGTGGCCTTCACACACCCGTGCCCACGCGACGCCTTCTTGAGTAGCGACTTGCAATACATGTCAGCATACTTGAAGTGAGTGGCACTTCCTTCACCTTCAAGTGCTTCCTCGTTCTAACACAAAAAATAAGCATTCGTTAGATTGCTTGTGATTGAACCAGATGTATCTTGAACGAAAAAGTATTCATTGGGGCCAGCCCCTAAGCTCCACTACTGTAGCATGCATGCTGGTGGACGCGCCAATCAGAATTTAACAAATACTCCCTCCGTTCCTCCAGATTCTTCATAGTTAACTTTTCAGTTTTATTTTGACCCGTTGATATGGTTAGCAAAACAAGGCAAGAATTTGGTAATTTTTCACTGTAAAATAATAAAAAATACCAAATTAATGCCTTGCCAAATTCTTGGCTTGTTTGCTAACCATATCAACTGGTCAAAATGACACTGAAAAGTCAACTATGAAGAATATGGAGGAACGGAGGGAGTATGCGTTAGTCAAATTTTAAATGTCTGTCAAACACTGATTGGCGCGCCCTACCAAGCAGGCATGTCACAGTGGTGGGGCTAGCCCCAATTATACTTTCTCATCCTAGCAATACCATCCCTCAAATGAATGGTTAATAGTAGTTGAACTCATAGAGAGAGAGCATAGTTTTTGAAATTGGACCAGCCGGTTTAAGGCAAACCGGGGCATGACCGGTCCGGTTCAGCTATCCGATGGGCCATGCACAAGTTCCGGGCCACGTCATCTAGAACGACGGTTGAACCGGACGGTGGATGACCCACCCGGTTCATTAATATAAAATTATATGCGCTGCTGGGGAATCAATGTTAGAGAGAGAGAGAGAGAACCTTCTTCCTGAAGTTCTGAAGAGACACCCTCAGAGCATCATGAGAAGTCTGCTTCACAGAATACTCCTTCCATGCCTCGTTAAGTTTTTTTAGTATAAGAACGCTCGCTTCTACATTTCCAGCGTACAACTTTTCCTGTTAGCATCAAATCACAGCAGGTTAGTGGAAACATTTATTCTTTTATTAATTTGAACTGCATACTGCTACATTATCAATGCTCACCCACTGAGTGTAGCACTCGGACGCTTGTGTCAAGCACCAATAAGCAACGGAACTCGCTTCCTTAGATAGCTCAGGGTTGCCTGCATATGGTTTGATCTCAGATATTTTAGGCTTACAATGGACTGTAAATCTATACTGAAAAGAAAAATACATGTGAAATCCAAGGATATAACATTACCCTCTCCCGCAGTTTTTACTGCAAGAATGAATATTTTCTGGGCGAGTTGTTTCATTGCTTTACTACCAGCAGAACCAGCAAGAGCTACCTCTTTAAGAGTTGGATATATGGCCTCAAACCTTTCAGTTGACTGTAGAAAGCAAACCCGTATGAGTTGTTTGACCGTATCAATGCATTTCCTGAATTATATAACTGTACTACACAAACACACATACCTTTAACCGGGCAGAAGATACAGGGAAGGTTGCTTTCATTAGCAAGTCAAAGGATGTAGGTGGCAACACTCGCTCCCCTTTTCTAACAGCTCCATTTATCAAAATAGTGCGAGCTTTTGGGGCCGACAAAATCCTGAAGAACCAAAAAAGAAAGTCAGAAAAACGGTATGCAGAAGATGAGAAGACAGTTAAAGTTGGAAGAAGAAAATCAGCTTGGACAAAGAGTAGAGTTTCGTTAAACCTTTCCACCACTTGCAAAATCAAATCCCTGGACTGCGGATTACAAGTTGGTTTGCCACCAACAATAGGCAAGAGGTTGTGCGACCAAGAATACAATCCGACAGCCAAATCTCCTTCACAAGCCTGCAACAGAAACTATCATCTATTAGCACATATAAGCTTAGTGTGGGGACAATTGTTTTCTTTGGTTCCATCCTTCTCTTTTTTGAGAGGACATTGGTTCCTTTCTGGAGTTGGTTCTTTCGATTTTAAACATGTAAAAATAGTAATAGTAAAGATAATATTTTTCAATGCCACATGTCCATTAATGACTTCCGAAAGTGCAAATCGTTTCAACACACATTAAGAACCAATTGACCATTGCACCAGTTAGCAACTTTTGAAAGTGTAAAACTCCAGATTCAGGACATGTGCAGATTTTGTATGGCTATTTGGGAAGCTAATTGACCATTGCACCAATTAGCAACTTTTGAAAGTGTAAAACTCCAGATTCAGGACATGTTGCAGATTTTATATTGCTATTTGGGAAGCTTTGCACATGTTTTTTCCAAAAAAAAGCTGGGTGCCTCCACATGTGTATTAGATTTTGATTAAAAAACTTGATAATCTTGGTTTCCCACAAGTAACTCCTATCAGCATATTGGTTCTGCAGTGTATGGAGGTGTAGAGGAATTGAGTGAACTTGAGTTTTTAACTCCCTAAAGCTTGTTGATCCTAAATCCGGGGAATTCCATTTAAGCTAAGTTTACACAGCTTATTGATAACCTAGTTAAGTCATGCTCATCAGGTACCCGATTCTGTCTTACGACGAGCTCACAAATTCATAAAGGTTGCGTTTGGCAACCAGGAATTGGATTTGGATTTGGATTTCAAATCCAAAATTTTAAATTCTGGAATTTTAAATACATAAGGTTTCAAATTCTTTTGTTTGGATAGTATTAACAATTCAGAATTTGAAATACTGATTTTGAAATATGATGTTTGGATACGAGTTAAGTAAACATAAAAATGAAGAGAATTGAACTTGAAAACTGTAGTTCAAGAGGATTTTTTCTTTTTTGCAAACAAAACTGTAGTTAAGAGTTAAAAGGCCAAGTGAACCAAATCCGGTTTCATTTTAAGAAGCCTGATAATCGTTTGAAAAAGTAAAAAAAAAAAATCAAGTATTTTCTTAAAGCAAAAAATAATCTTTTTAAGAGTGATAGTGCAAACATTAAGTAGTTGTAAAAATTACTTCCTCTGTTTTCTCTGTTTCTTCTTGGTCCCATTTTTATCAATATTCATCAGGTCACTTTGACCCGATTATTTGATTAGCAATACGATGTAAGAATTTGGTAATCTTGTTTAGGTATTGTAGTGTAAACTTTACCCTACAACACCATGAAAAAGTTACCAAAAAATTATATCATTTTATTTTCCAAATCAACGGGTCAAAGTGACATGACTACGGATGAAAAATTCAAACTAAAAAGAAACAGAAGAAACAGACCAAGTACATAGGTTATAGAAAAGGGAGCGGACATCAAACTGGTGAGAGACTGATTTGAGGGTCACCCAGTTAGACGCATATTTAATTTTCGAGACATTACAGAAAATCATGGACAGTTGCTGGTATGGTTGGTATTGTTAAGATTTAGTTAATTTTGGACATACAAACTCGCTATTTTATCCCTAAAAAAAAACTCGCTATTTTTTTTTTTTTTTGAGAAATTATTTTGTCGTCAATCGGGTTTGAACCTGAGACCTAGCTGCACAAATTTGCTATTAAATTTAATTTTTTTAACGACTAGAATAAATCAAAAAAGTTAAATTTTATTTAACATTGTAATGCCGGTGTAGGTAAATTTTTCTGTCATATAATAAATTTAATAAATGTACAGTAAGGGTGGTTAACTCTTTGTAGCATGAAAATTGTCCTTCAATACTTGTAAACAAATGGTCAATAATATTGTTTATAAAAAATAAGATTTTCTCAAAAAAATGGTCAATAATATTTGTTATTGGAATAAATATCAAGGCCGATTGTAGGCTAGTGGTCGGTTGGTCAAATTGAGTGGGGATCTGTGTAAGCAGAATAGCAGATACTTTCTAATTGTTGATAGATTTGAAAACAAAACATGGAAAGTCGGTTTCATTCATTAAAGCCAAGTGTCCATCTCGCGGCCTTTTCACTTAAACGGCGAGCACCGCGTGTGGATTTCAAATGACATGTCTTGGCATGGAATTTGAAATTATTCATAATCAAGAGGGCTGAATTTGTTCCAAATCAAATCCGTCCCCCTAAATTGTATCCAAACACTGGATTTGGTCCGAAATCCTCCCAAATCCGTCCCCCTATATTTAAGTTTCTTGAATGAATGTGCCTTAAATCTTGTTCTTAAAATTTGTCATATTGGAACTCTACAGACGAACCAACCACAAGGCAAAAACCAAAAGATGTCAATTAATGACCCCCTATATGTGCTGTGCACACTGTTGTTGAAGGGTGAGGGAAATCTGAGCGGTAACTGGATAAGTCATAAGTTCAGCTGTCAAACACTCACCTGAGCTATCATCCAGACAATCACTGGAAGCTTATCTTGTCCTTGATACTTTGAGTCTTCCCTCAAAGTTGGTAATATGCCAATCAAAACATCAGGCTTGCGCCTTAACACCATAGCTAAAACTGCGAATATAGCCACCTATGGTTTCAAAATATTCGAATTAGCCAAAAAAATCAAAAGGTAAATGTAGAGAGGAAATCTCAGAGTAACAACTCACAAACTAAATGATAGACATTGTTTATAAAGAAAATTAAAGAGTGGACATTTTCTCATTTGGGACAGTGGGAGTTAAAATGCTACTTCATATGAACATATGAAATGTGGACTTCCCACTTTAAAAACCCATAATAGCTGAACAACCAGATTTGTCTATAAAATCACAAGCAAAAAGAGGTTTGGCAACTCAATATCACAGTGGACGGAAACATTTGCATACAGACTGTGACTATAAAGGAGTAATCTTGTGATTCTGTGAATTATCCAAATATGCTTTCTATTTAACAAGAACTAGAACAAGTATTGAATCATAATATAATATACATGAAGCTTTGAAAAAGAATAATGTGTCAGATAACTTTACAACGTTCTAAAAGCTGAAACAGATCAGATTTCAAAATCTAAACCAGATTTGTAGTTGTACTGCCTTTAAAGACTACACACCCACATATCGAATCTACAAAACCTAGACGAGATATGATAGAGAAACAACAAATAACATATGTTCTCAAATCTAGATGTACTGGAAAGATGCATATTGGTGTACATAATCGTTCTTTCCCTCATTTCAGAGAAACAATTTGGACACCAACACATCATAAATCATTTAATATCTAGTATCTAGACTAAAGCATAAACATTCACACCAGTGGAAAAATCAGTTTTCAGACATAGTTGATAGGAGCATAGAGCTCTACCACTTCCAAGAGCACCATGTCTAAAGACAAACAACCAAACACAAGATACGAAAACACAGCATTATCACGTAAATGGCACTAGACGAGATAATTAGATATTCTTTTATGAGAGGGCTACGAAGATTCACCACATTACCTGAGATTTTGATGAGGTTGGTTGAACACTCTTTTTGGATCCCTTAACATTAACTTGTTTGCCTGCGAAGTCAGCAAGAATATTATCCAGTGACCACAAAGTAAAGGACTGAAGTGCCTCGGGAGATCTTTGGTTGATCCAGTCTACTGAAGTCTTGTAAACATCTACAGGAATATGAGAGACAGGTACCTGGTGGGAAGAAGAAAAAAAATTAATTGTACTTATTAAATAAACGTCATTCCAAAGAGGAATTTGCCTATATTTAGGATGAAAAAATACGATGGACAATAGCGGTTAATTTCAATCGCGTAGGGTTACCAATGATATCGTAAATTGCAAATGATTTAGGAAATGTGTAGCTGAGTTTCTAATTCTTGTTAAATATCGTCCCCAAGTGCGCGGTACAGTTACATCGGATTAGTTGTCAACAGTGAAATAAGTATGTATCAAAAGTGAAGTGTGAGGTATCAATCCAGGCCATCAGTATTCTCTTCAGTGTTAAGCCATATAAAAGGCTACTTAGACCACATAAATGGAAGGGTTTTGTACTTTTCTCCCACGTAGGCACGGTCTATTAACCTATATTTTATTAATGACAACTATGAGATTCCATCGATCTCCTCTCAATTCCAGCTAATCTTCTGTATTATATCAATTTCCCAACCTGACCCTACGTTCTCTCAACTTTTTGTTCTGAACTCTCTCAGTTGACCTATCCTCTTCTGTACACAAACATCTTATTGCAATGGGTTGTCTGTTAAACATTTGCTGCCGATTCTTACAGTCTCATCCACCTGCAATAGATCAACAAGCACCAATGGCTTTGAACCACCAATAATCTAGAGATTGCCCTGATCGTGTCGTATCTATCATGTACCCATACAGATGCAATTGTATCATTTAGGATTGACAGCATGGATATCCGAGTACGACTTTCACATGAATTCATTTTAATCTTGACATATAGAGAGTGTGCTGTTATGGGTCCAGCTACTTTCTAGAATCCGAATAAATACGAAAACTAGTTAAAAGAAAATATTAAGTTTATATAGAAAAAATGGCATGAATAATAGTTCTGAGTATTACCTAAAGATGTTTGTCACAATGGTAGAGGGTAAGAAAATAGTTGATTACGATGGTACTTGTACAGAAAGAGTCACGCTCAAATTAAGTAAATCAAAAATGCGGGTTGTGCCTTATGTTCTATCTAACAATAGATATGTTATTCTAGAATCCACTATTAAATGCAATATGTTAGTGTAATAGAGTACATATGGCTATGTGTATGAATTGGTAATTACCAAACTATGTGAGTCCTGCATGGAGTACTCAATGATACAAGCAGTAACTAATCATCTAAGATACAGTTTATAGATACTGGTCTCATATCCTCTAAGATATGTATCCTGTGTGGTAACATATATTCTGTATTTGACTTTTTAAGATACAGCTGATCGATATGTACAGACATGTCCGCATATCGCCTCATATCAGAAGATTTTGTCGTGTATCACAAGATATTCACAACTATTGATCCATGTGTACAAATACTAATATGACAATAACCAAAATAATGAATGCTGCTTCTTCATTTGATAAACTAACTTTTTTTTCTTAACGATGTAATCTTTTGATTTGCCATGAGGGTCTAGAGAGTAGGATAGCTTTTAGTACGATATTTGGTATTCTTTCTTTCACACAAAAGAATATGGCAGCAAGTGCTTCTATAAAATCATACAAGTCATGCAAAAACCACATATTCATGTTATGAACTAAGAACAAAGAAGCCTAGCTCACATACACCGTTTTCACAATACAAATACTACTATATCTTTTACATGAATCCTGCATACAAAAGGTTCATCTTTTAATAAGGTTAGTGTTCCTGGAAAGACAACATTTTCTTCACGGGGATAGGCTCATTTACTGAATTTGAAACAATCAACCAAATCAAAGCCAAAATTGGTATGTTAGGATCAGTGAAGGACACTCTGTCATTTACTGAATTTGAAACAATCAATAGAATCAAAACCAAAATCGGTATGTTAAGATCAGTGAAGAACACTCTGTCGTTCATCACTACCCTTGTGTTTAGCTACATCTACACGAACCAACTTATTCTGCGACATCAAATTTCGGTTTCTGGATATCCAAACACAATCAACCAAAATTACGGCATATTAGCTCCACGTGAAAATGAAAATACTCAGGATCACTAGAATCTAAGAAAAATTGTGCTCAGCAGTTCCTTAGAAAATTGATTTCAACCACTCATTTCATTAATTTATAAACCTTTGGTCAAAGTATCAAGATTTTGAACAATCACAATAGCAAGATCAGACAGGGATAAACCGACAGTGAAAGCATTCGTATGATAATGTTTGCCAACTTACATCAACAATCTTCTGCACAGTAGACTCCCTGAACAGCTTTGCCCAAGGAAACTGAGCTGCACTGACAGACGAAAACGCCCGACCAAAGTAATCCGCAAATCGCATCAGCTGAATGTCTTGCTGCGATTCATAAGAAGTCTACAACACACAAACAACAGATCCTGTTAAGCAATTCACCAACAAATCGATCAATTTCAGTCAATTCCCCTAAAATCGAACCAAACAAAACAAACATACCGATACTTCAACGAGATAAGTCGCCAGATCAGAAGCGTCGATCTTCGCCGCCGCTTCGGCCACCGTGACCTTCGGCTTCTTAACCTTCTTCGCCTTCACCTTCTTCTCATTCTCCACCACAACTCCGGCGTCATCGCTGACGTCATCGTCGTCATCGTCAGATCGCAATTTCGACGATCTCACCGGCGCGTCGTCGAAATCCTCGGCAATCGCGGCTCTCTGAGCGTCCAGGCGCCGGCGACGCTCCTCGGAGTGCTTCTCCAGGGAAACGAACGCCTTCTCGGCTCCTCCGGCGACGGATCCGTCGCCGACGGAAGCGGAATTCTTCGCGGCGGTGGGGAGGACCTTCCTCTGGCGCTTGGCGTAGGTGACCGTTTGCCATCCGTGGTCGTTGGAAGCGCCATTAGCTTGGGAAGAGGAAGAAGAAGAAGTTGCAGAGTTGTTGTTGTTGGTGTCTTCCATGGTGGTGGTGATTTGTGTGTTTTTCGATAGAAATGATGTGGAGAGGAAAACGGGAGAAGCTGCCCTAGAGAGAGAGAGAGGGGTGATGGCGACGGAGAGGAGAGCGTTATTTATACAACGTTGACCTGCTGGGAGAGAAACTTTGAAGTACGGAAAAGGAGGATTCGATTTTTTCTAAAGTACGTTTCGAACGTGAGATCTTGCAAAGAAAAAAAGATTGTTTAGATTTAAAGATTCGAGATTCGTTTCATTACAAAAGCATCATCTTTTGAGATCAATAGAATTTTGTCTAGTTGTAAGCAATTTGGTTTGGTACGGTTTCGAGATTTTGTGTAAGTTAGGTATGTGATCCCGGATGTTGGCTCTGTAGTGTTGAGAAACTACAGCGGTCTCCCATTTTATGTTATCCAACCCATGAAAGAAATGTCTACAGTAGAGCGATTGCTCAACAATTTTGATCTTATCGGCCAAGAAGATAAGACGGACATGGAAACGTCGAATAAGCGTACGAAGAAGACACGTCAAATTTTCATCAAATTTTTAATTGTCATGTATTGGTGTCTTGGTCGAAATCATGGCTTACCATTTGAGTAGACTTGTGCCTTGGTGCTGAGTCATGCAGACACGTGCTGGAATGTGGAAGGTGAGCTTGGAGGCGTGGCTTGGTGCAATATACTACACCACGACGGTAGATATGTTTGTTGGTAGTTATCGATGTTTTTTATGAGCCAGTTGGCGAGGATGATCCAGTTATTTATTATTTGTTGCTAGTTTTTAGTCGCCTGTAATTGGCATTTTGTTCCTATTTTGATGTAAATTGTGATGTTCGTTGTTAACCAAGTTGTTGAAGAATTTGTGTATTGTAGCATACATATAGCTACTTGATTTCCTTAATCTTTTCTCTACCTGTTACAAACCTCCATAACATTGCATGTTAAAGGCTGAATCAAGAGTGAGTCGTGCTACCGCAAATATTTAAATTCAAAATAATCAGATTGAGTTTGTGACGAATGGTATGATGGAAATTGTCAACATTGTTCATGTACTTACAGAATTGTAGCAAAAACTAACGAAAAGTGATATAATAAAAGAGTAATATGAGATCGTTGATAACTTGCGAATATGAGTTATATTTTAATTATTTATATATGCTTAGGTTTCATTTGAAGAGCTTTTTGAGTAATTTGAGAATTTTTATCCGTTGGAATTATTGAAATGTGCTTACATACTTTACATGATAAATGATAAAATCGAGTATTTTGTGCTTAAATTTATACCTTATATGTCAAATATGATTGGCGGATAGTTTTTACTTGTGACAGGCATAAGTGAACGCGAAGATCTTGATGAAGAGACAAAATTTATATGATAAGGGTAGAGATTCACTCGCAAAGCAAGAGGATGTCACAGGACATCGAGGAACGAAGGGACAAAGAAAAGTTGAAAAAGTAAAAATGCACAATCTTTACCATTTTGGCTATAATCGGAGTTCTAACCAATTAATGAGGATGGTAGAAAGTTATAGTAGACTTCAAGATATTTCCAACTACTAGTTTCGATGCACGTGCGTTGCACGTGAATTGTCTCTATGTTTAGTTTAGACTAATTCATTCTCTCATTTTCTAACACTACTTCGCTTGATAATAAGGTTATTCAAGGTATGAAGGCTTGAATCCACTCTTATTTTCAAACACTACTTTGGTGCACATGCATAGCATGTGATATTTCAAAAATTACGTCACATCATTTTTTTTATAATTTAATGGAAACATAATTGATGGTGCACAAGTTCTACTTTTTCCACTTCAGTAGGCAGTGTTTCAATTATGTCATACGTAGAACTTGAATTGTCAATTTTCTCCAATAAGGGTGACAATTATATGATATGGACAAAATGTGTTACCATTCTTGTTAATTTGTACTATGATTGTGGTTATATTGTATCTTTGAGCAAGCTGGTTCTCCAAATATATGGAGGGTAACAGTAAAGCGGTGAAGCATGAAAGCAAAGTATATTGAAGACCACTTAATCAATAAAGTGGCCAAAATGAAATTGTTTGTCAATCCTATGTATTCATTTACCATTGATTCAACAGTAGTCACCTCATCAAGAAAGTTAAAGAAGAAGAACAAACCTGGTTTTGCTCCCCTTAGGAGGTAAAGGATTGCTGTTACTGGGCTACTGAAGATCACGTGACATGAAAGATGTATTTATCTCTTTCGAGGTAAATATGAAAATCTAATCTGATTAAGTATTTATCTAAACCTCTTTCGTTTGTTCATAAGAGGGAAAGCTACTTATAACAATTTGTCTAATGTCAAGGACACAAGACATATGTACATGAACAAAATTGAAACAATGGTCAACAATCCAAAATAAAATTAAAGGATGGAGTTTGACAACACTGGTATAACTCAGCCTTAAACGTTTTAAACTTGGAACTGTAAATAAAACTTGAAAAGTAACAAAGTGTAACTATGCATCAAGTAAAGTGAATAATACCAACAAATTGAACTAAAAGTTTTATTGGAAGGGAGAACTTGAAAAAATGATATACTGATTTAAGGCTATGAGTGTAATTGTTAAACACATGATCGAGAAAATTAAACTTTGAATTGTGATTGTCGTTTCACTTTCCCTAAATATATTTCTGAAATTCAACTTCAAGAAATCTATTTAGTACAAATAGTCAGTTTGTGGAACACTAACTACCTGAAAAGAAGAATAAAAGTATTGGAAAGAGCAATAAAAGTATTGGAAACACTGGTAAGTACTCTAACAAAGACATATTCTGGATTGCTCTGAATTCCAGTGGAAGATATGAATATAAATCAGAGAACATCCAAGGAGCCGCTCAATAGATTTCCTGCTTATGAATGGATAACTTTTTGAACTCAACATCAGATCCTTCATAAGATCCATAGATGTTTACTTTCACAACACAAATTTTTTGTTTCAGACAAACGGATTAATGGTCTTGATTTTCCTGACGGTCCATCAGAGGTTGCGCTCTTTACCGAACAAGAACTTTGAGAAAAATGACAAGTCTATCTGAGAGGGGTAATGGTGGTGTTGCTTGTCAGTATGCTTCCAAGGAAGGTGTTTTTTCTCTCTATCAGTCCCTCATTTCAAGGCCTAGATACATGATATTGTCTTTCCTCGAGATTCCACTTAAGTTTAGAGGTTTCCTCTAGGATTGAACACTTAATTTGAAAATGTTTCCTTTAAGATTAAACACTTAATTTAGTTGTGCAAACTTTTTGATGGTTGTTTAGAGTCATGTTTTTTAGTTTATCTATCTCGATGTACTTTTATGGGTGCCAATGAACTTATCTCCAGCTTAAAAACTCTAGATCAATTGGGTATGTTTTATTACCTGAAACTATAATAGAAATGATCTGAAATAGCGAATTAGTAGATCAACTGTTTAGCTCATGGTAGTTGTAGCTCAAGTAAGCATCTTTGCATCCTAAGTTCATAATTTATATGATATGGTGGGCAGAGGTGCAACATACATCGATTTTTTGAGCTACAACAATCAAAAGTTCAGGTTAAACTTTGGCAGAGAATGAAAAATACCACATCAAACTTAAACATGGTGGGCAGAGGATGCAAAATATGCTTATTTGAGCTACAAAAATTACGAGCTCAGGTTTGATAATTAAAATACAGCAAAATTTGAGGTCAAACAAAACACCCCTAGACAATTAAGTTTGTCTATAGTACTATGTAATATACGTTCTCGTGAGCCAAGATCTTTACTTACCATTAGGTTCAAACACAAGATGTTCAGCATAAATTGACACATAATATGTAACATCTTGAGAATGTACCGAAACAACCTCAAAAATCTGGATTCCAAATTATTACTGACAATGTACCAGTATGGCATCTGAAAAAGGATCGCACAAAGCTAACTTTGAGTGTCACAGATAATAAGTCACTTGTAGTAACGTGTGAATATAAATTACTTTCAAATAGAGCACAGAAAAATAATTACCTCTCCATATTAATTAGGGTGGGTTTGGTATGACTTTTGGACTTTTAAATCGATTTTTTTATTAGTTGTGAAAAAAGGTTCGTGAAAAAGAAGTTGATGAAACAGATGTATGTGTTTCGTGAAAAAAGATATGTTGTTAAAAAGTTAGTGATGCGATACTTTTGTTTGTTAGTGAAAATTACAATTTTTTTATTTTTTATTTTTACTTAAAAAATTATGGTAGGTCATATTAGTTGTCGAAGTATGTTAATACAAAAAAAGTATTATGTAAATTTGTCATTTTTGTTGTTTAAGAAGAAAAAAATCCAAAAAAAAATTCATGAAACCCAACTTTTCTGAGAATTCAGTTTTACACTACAAAGTCAAAAGTCAAAATCCAAAGCTGACATAAAAAAAAAAAAAAAAGTCATACCAAACATTTATGAAAAGTTTACAACTGATTAAAATTCTAAAGTGAATTAAAAGCCGAAAATAAGTTATACCAGTTAGTGATGCGACACTTTTACTTGTTAATGAAAATTACCATTTTATATTTTCTTTATTTTTACTAATAAAATTATGATAGGTCAAATTAGTTATCGTAGTATCCTAATACAAAAAAAGTATAGGTAACTTTGTCATTTTTGTTGTTTAAGAAGAAAAAAATCCAAAAAAATAGTTTATGAAACCAATTTTTTTTGAGAATTTCAGTTATATGCTACGAAGGCAAAAGTTAAATTCGAAAGCTGACACAAAAAAATCATACCAAACATTTCAGAAAGTTCACAACAGAATTAAAATTCCAAAGTAGATTAAAAGCTGAAAATAAGCTATACCAAACCCGCCGTTTGTATTCTTCATCAGCACCGTAATTCATAAGAACCTATCTTTGAAAAGGTTTGTCTTCTTAAACACTTACTTTTGCCATCACAACATGAGTACAGAGTTACAGACCAAAAGATTGAACAATTTGTGAAACGCATTACCAATAGAGGGTTGTAGGGGACTCTATCTCTAGCTGGTGTGATGCATATTTAATAGAGCCAGAGTTACAAAAAGAAACTCACATACTGTAGCTATTTAAACATATCATATCCCACTTGTGGCCAAAAAGAAGGTTATGAAGAACATCTTTGACACCAGATGCAATCCTCCACTATCGTTTCGTGGCTGATAGACATAGCGCAATGCCTGAAAAAAGTGAGCATGAACGAACAACAGTAAGAAATGAGAGTTTAACTGGATGAGAAGAAACATGAGACAATAAAACAAAGCACCCAAAGAAATCCGAAGTGGAGCAGCATTCTATAATGAACAAAAAAGCGGCAATAGATTTTTGTTTTTGTTAATTTTAATGCCCTCAATTATCGGACATGTAAGTAGTCTCATCTCCCTTTCAACAATACAACTTGAGGGACATATTCTAGTGATTTACAGTAGGTGTCTGTTGCTTCTCGTAAGGATGAAAATGATCTGATAATGAAGAACACATAGAGCAAGGCATCTACTACAACCCTCTCCAAGCCCTTATGTGAGGAAACTTGTTCTGGAATAGCAAAAACTCATAATGAAGGCCTATTTTGGAGCACCTGAGTTGATGTCGATTGAGTTGTAGTATGAAGAGAAGATGAAACTGATGATGATGCAGTACCTGAGTAGACGTCGATTCAGTATTATGAAGAGAAAAGCACAAAAGAAGAAACAAACGATGTGGAAAGAATCCTAATAAAGGCCTAATTTGAGTTACATGATGAGCTGGCGTCGATTCATTTGTATGAAGAGAGTGTAGCAGGAATGAGGTCTGGTACATGTTGCAATCGACACCAAGATGGAGCTGCCTCTCCAGTTTTTTTTTTTTTTTTTAATTCAATCAATTGAATATTAACAATGGGGTAAGGTTAATAGGTGGGGCAATCAATTAATTGATTGAATATAGGAAAAGAAACGGTTAATGAAAACGATCGGTCAATTACAAGAAAATATTCAATAGTAATATTGCTTCTATAAATATTCAGTAATGTCAGTTAGTAAAAATGACATTCAATCAAAAATAAATAAAATAAAAATAAAAATAACATAAGTCAAGGGCGTTTAAGGTATTCACTAAAAAGTAGAAAACAAGTTGAAAGTTGAAAGATGAGTCAAACACCATCAATCAATTACCAATGACCAATAATTAGTACATCCGTTTCATGTAAATCATAATCAATCAATTACTAATGACCAATAATTAGTACATCCGTCGGTTTCATGTAAAAATAATAATGAGATCTAGGGGTATTGTGGGTATTTGTGAAAATGTAGGAAACACCTCAAGTGGTTAAACAATAATATGCTCTGAACTCTTTTTAGTAGTAGAGATATAAGATAGAGCTAAATCGGTGTCCGGATGAAGGAGATATGGCCTGACGAAGTTGTAGGTCTGATGCTGATGAAGTTTACCGCATTGAGGAAGTTACTCACGTTGTCAAGTAAGGTCTAGGGCATTGGGAAGAAGTATATCGCGGTGGAAAGAGCTTGATGCGGTGAGAAAAGTTGAAGTTGGTCTCGAGAAGAGTTTACGGTCGTATGAAGCATAGTTTGCAGTGGTCACTTATTGACACGGTTCAAAAAATTATGGTCCACTTAATAACTTTCCAAATATCGCAAAGAAACTCATGGATATCATTAAAAAAAAAACATGAGCTAACATCCCAAAAAATGCATTTTTATGATTATTGGAGCTAGGAAAATATGGGGAGAGCTTTGGAATGACGGTGAAGAATACGGGACGCTCGAAAAGCGTGGAGATCATTGGATTCCTCGATTACACGTGTTTGTTTATTTTTTCTATCTCTACTCTTTCAAGGCACCTATGGTTTTGTTAAACTTGATGAACACTTTGTTCTAGATTCATGTTGTGGTGAATGACTCATATATTTTGCTTACTTGTCTCATGTTTATACTTCACTAATTGTGATTTTGGGCTGATCATCCATTATTGCATGCGAATTGGTGTTGGTGCGTGGGAGTGACCAATTTGGTTAGGAAAAGAGTGAGAGAGTGTATATCAATCACGATAGATTGAGAGGTTAAGTATAATTAGTAGCGGGCAATTAGTGTATGATTGAGCTTTGTGCATGTTGCGGTAGGGGATGTTATACACCGAGAGTGTGACATGTCTACCACCATATAGTCTTGTGTGAGACCGAGAGGAAATCACAAGTGCTAAATGCGGCCTAAGCCGAATAGATAATTGTGTATTTATAGACAACGTTCATCTTGTCAGCATACCCTAGAGTGTCCCATACGTAACATAGAACGTTCCTGCACTTGATTAATCAAAGCAATAAAATACAAAAGATGCTCATTGTGCTTATTTAGATTTTATTAAATAATTTATAATATGAAATGAAATATCCCTTGGTACTTGGTACTGTAATACGCCGTACTTTTCATAAAGGTAGTTCTGTAATTTAAGACTCAAAATTCAGTTTAAAATTTGCGAGAAGTGATTTGAGAAATTTACAGAATTTAAATTTTATTCGTTAAGAAACTCGCGTGAGACTTTTAAGAGCTAAATAATAATTGAGTTGTGATGAAATAAAATTGGATAAATTGTCGTGTTTTCATAATTTAGAAATTTGGGTGAAATTTTAGAAAATTATTGGGTTAATATTCGTAGTTAAATTGTGTACTTATCTATTTTAGTCGCGATCGCATGTGCGACCACCGCCAGACATCATAGTTGTGCCACACCCAATCACCCAATATGTTGGTGTGCCCAACCACACCCTAAACTTTCTCAAAACTTCATCTTCCTCGAGATTTCTTCTTCTTCTTCGGGTGATTTTTCTCACCGACCACCGCCACGGTCACCATCACCGCCTTGTTAATGATAGAGGCTTACTTGTCCAAGTAACCCACAATATAAATAGCCTCTCCTTCTCCTCCTCCATCCACCACAGCTCATCATCATCTTCACCATCATCACCACCGACTTCATCATCTTCGTCACCACCACCACCGTGAACACCACCACCTCCTCATCCCTCTTCAATTCTTTGTTCTCTCCTCTCCCTCTATCTCTCTTTCTCTATGTCCTGAACAGAGCAGCAGCAAAAGCAGGTAGAAGCGGCCAAAGGCCACCACCCCCGCCGCTGCCTCCATCGGGGCAAAACACCCGAAGCCAACACCACCACCTCCTTAGCTTATAACTTCTCCACCTCTTTCTCTCTCCCTCTTCCCCTCTATTTCGAGCTCATAAGAAGGAGAAATCAGCAACCAGAGCTATAACAGGACACCGCATCCACCGCCGGAACTCTATGGAAACCGGCGAGAGCTTTGGCTAACCCAACTCAGAGGCATACCCACCCCTCTAAATTGATGTAATCCGACTCCAGGAGGTCCTATCAGGTTCCAGAGGCTTCAAACGAAGCCAGGAACTACCACAGAAGCTCCGGTCGAATTCCAACTCCGGCAACAAACTTCAGCGACTTGACCCGCTACAATTCTTGGCAGTTTCTCGCGATTTTTTGGTTGGGTAAGCTCTAAACCTCGTCACGAGTTAATTAACGGAGTCAAAATCATGTCTTGGGATTGAATTCGTGTTTAGATTGAATGAAATGATAGGTCTTGTTTTAAGGGGTGTAATTGTCATTTATGGAAACTGTTTTATTATTAAAAGGGGGTACATGTTGTACTTTTGCCAAAACTCTAGGGGGACTGCTATCATTTCAGTGTTTATTAATATTTGATTATTTATAATTGATCTCAAGTGAATAAAAGTAAATAACAAGAATATGTTCGTGACAAATCATTTTCTTGAAAATAATAAGCTAATAAAATACTTATGTACATATATGTGTGTATATATATATATATTGCTTTAGTTACTTACGAAATGTCACTTTAATTTATATAATTAGCGAGTTTCAAGCTTTTATAAATAAATATAATTGTGTAAATTAAAGGTTGCGTATTCAAAAATGGTTCTCTAACCAAAATAACTCCTTTTAATTGTTGTTTTCTTTTATTTCATAGAATCGTATTTTCTTACTATTCCTAGTAATTATGACTATAATTAAACGGTATTTTTAATTATTACTTGCTTTTCCTAATAACTTTTACAAGTGATGTTCTCCTTATTTAATATCAACGTATTTAAAATACTACTTGGTACATTTATAAGAATATAATTAGGAGATACTTCTTAATTTTAATCCCGAGTTAATTTTGTTTTAGTTTCGTTAATCAATCAAACTTTTATTTAACTAAGAGTCTCCTTAAAGAATTTCTCATGGGAGGAATCACGTTGATGAAGGGAAGATCTCCTTTGGATGATCTGATGCTTGATTTTGGCATTATTTTTTGTAGTTTTCCAAGATTCTTGGTGGATTCACGAGTTATGACGATTCTCCTCCATGTTGTTTTTCAACCCTCCTTACTAAATCATGACGGTATGGCGATGTTAAAGGCTACCTCAACCCAGCTTTCCGACGACGAGGAAGACATCTTGGTTGAGATTGGGGAAGGAATATGCGCAAGAGCGGAGGAAGCCTTCGCGGCCAGTCTCATTGGTCGGTTTCTCTCGGATCAACCGATCAAGGAAAGGGTGATGATGGAAGTCTTACGAAAAGTTTGGAAGATGAGCTCGTCCGAGTCGATCACCAAAGATGGAGACAATCTTTTCCTCTTTCGGTTTGATTCGATTATGTTTATGGAACGGGTGTTGAATGGAGGTCCTTGGTCTTTCGACGAAGTGGTGCTTGTGGTGCAGAAGTGGGATCCAACGGTCGCTTCGGAAAAGTATGTTTTTTTCGGAATTACCTGTTTGGGTCCAGGTGCAGGGTATACCTCCACATCATCGGATTGAAGCTGTGGGGAATTTGGATGGAAGAAATCTAGGCAAAGTCATCAAGGCGGAGGGAGTCATCGATGAAGCAAAATGAGAGCGGATTCTTCGGCTTCGGGCTCGTATCAATGTCATGAAGCCTTTGAAGAGAGCTACAAATGTTCTTATCAGTAAGGGAGAAATGTGTTGGGTTGTGTTTCGCTATGAGAGAACTCGATCTGTATGCTTCCTTTAAGGTTTTATCTCACACAAGATCAATTCATGACCGAGTCTAGATCAGATTGGAAGTGGGGAGGGTTCCTCATCTGACTTCAAATATGGGACGTGGCTGCTTATTCCAAACGGCTTCAAACAACAGCCTGCTAGCAGGAATGGTAGCAAAGGGAGGATCTCGCCGGCAACCATGGCGGATCGTCGGGGACGAATTGTGTCGGCGGTGGAAACGATGGTCTTCACAGCCCAACAATGCGATAGCGCTTCACCTCACAAGTCAAAATTGAAGGGTATTTCACAGG
Source organism: Linanthus parryae (assembly GCA_023055425.1). NCBI lineage: Eukaryota > Viridiplantae > Streptophyta > Magnoliopsida > Ericales > Polemoniaceae > Linanthus > Linanthus parryae. Next base: position 22,482,412 of record JALGPY010000011.1, on the reverse strand, counting down.
ACCAGACACCTGGGGAAAGGCGAAGGGAAGAAATTTGATGAGTTTTAAGGGACAAGATTCGCAAGGGGGAAGAACAAACAGGAGATGTGGAAGCCACTACCCTTGTTCCGTCAAAACGAAAGACACAGGAGGACGATGCTCCTTTCAACTTTACCATTGACAAGAAATGAGCGAAAAAGAAGAACAAGCAGCCGGAGGAGGAGACGGATAACAGGACTGGTAACAATGCGGAAAATGAAACTGAAACGGCGGTGGGTGCAACACACCACCACCGAGAGAAATGATCGGCTTGAGTTGGAACGTGCGCGAGTTGGGTAACCCTCGCATGTTTCGGGCTCTCCGCGATTTTGTGGAGAGAGAACGTCCAAACCTCCTCTTCCTTATGGAAACCAAGAGGACGAAGGAGGATATGGACTTTATTAGGTACAAGTGTCGTTTCAATAATGGTTTCCATGTTAGTTGTGTTGATCGTAGGGGGGGATTGTCCCTTATTTGGGATGATTCTTTGGAAGTTTCTTTGGTGACTTTCCAAGTTTTCATATCGATTGTATAATAAAATTGGAGGGTTATCATTATTGGTGGCACTTTACGGGTTTGTATGGTGACCCAATCGTTTGTGAACAGAATAATACATGGGCATTATTGGATTAGTTACACCGTGATGATACCCAAGCATGGTGTGTGATGGGAGATTTCAACGACATTGTGTCGAACGAGGAGAAGTAAGGTGGTCGTTTGAAATCTTTTTCGCGACTATCTCCTTTCATTCAAGTTCTACACTGTAATAACTTACGAGATTTGGGTTTTTGTGGGCCTCGTTTCACTTGGGAAAACAACCAATCGGATGAGTTTTCAGTGCGGAAGAGACTGGACCGGGTTGTGGCTACACCCGAGTGGTCGGATCTTTTTGTGGGTGCAAAAGTGACCCATCTTATTGCTAGCCGATCGGACCATCTACCAGTAAAGCTGGAATTAAACCCTAACCTTTGAAACAAGTTACGGATTACCAATCGCTGTTTCATGTTTGAAGCAGCTTCGATGGAGCATCAAGATGTCACTAAAAATATTACAAGGGAATGGGAGGGAGGAGCTGATATAACCACCCAGTTCGAACGGACGACGTCGGGCTGAAGCGTTGCAGCGATCAAGCTTTCGACGCTCACAAGAGAAATCTGACATCCTTAAGGAGCATACTGCGATCCTTAGCTAATCGCAAGCAACAAAGATGGGTTTTTGAGGAATCAAACAAGGTTGCGCAGTGAATATGACGAGCTCTTGCGTACCGAAGAAGTCCGATGGATGCAGAGGTCTCGCGTGAATCGGCTTCGCATGGGTGATCGCAACACCCGATATTTTCATAACAAAGCGTCCTCCAGCCGGCGGTGTTATTTCATTTTTGGGTTAGAAGACGATGAGGGGAGATGGAAGGATGATCCAGAGGAGATTACAAGTATTCTTATACAGTATTTTTCAGATCTCTTTGCTTCTCAAAACCCATAGGAGCAGCAAATTGAACAGATTGTTGAGAACATTCCTGCAAGTCTGACCGATCAACAGAGGGATTCGCTGGACGATTGTTTCAATGCGGATGACATTGTTACGGCGGTGCATCAAATGGGGCCGTTTAAGGGTCCGGGAATTCATGGATTCCCCTTATTTTCTTTCAGCGATTCTGGCCAGTGACTGGAGATAGTGTGACAGCGTCTTGTTTAGGAGTTCATAACGATTGGGAGGATGTACGACAGTTCAACAAAACTCTTATTGTTCTCATACCCAAGACAAAGCAGCCCAAGAAACCAACGGACTACAGGCCAATCAGCTTGTGTACGGTAATCTACAAAATAATTTCAAAGTTTATCGTGAATCATTTAAAGACTGTTCTCGGTCAGTTAATCTCACCTTATCAAAGTGCTTTCGTTTTGATTTCTGACAATGTGATTGTGGCTTATAAAATTACACATACAATGACTACGCGGATGAGAGGAAGAACGAGGTGTATGGCCTTGAAGGCGGACATGAGTAAAGCCTACGACATGGTTGAGTGAAACTATCTTCGTGCAGTCTTGGTCAAGGTTGGGCTAGGCCAAATTTGGTGAATTTAATCATGAATTGTGTCTCATCAGTTAGCTTTTCCTTTGTTCAGAATGGTGAGGTGAAGGGTGATTTTACGCCGCAATGTGGACTCCGTCAAGGATGCCCTCTCTCCCCATACCTTTCGTTCTTTGCACAGAGGGGTTATCTCACGCTCTTCAATTGGCAGCTATTCAGAACGGGTCACCCCTATAAAGGCGTCACGTAATGGGCCTGGTATCTCGCATTTGCTATTTGCTGACGATAGTATATTCTTCACAAGGGCGATTTATGCAGAGGTTCAGACTCTTTTTCAGATATTGCAAGACTGTGAGAGAGCGTTGGGGCAAATGATAAATTGAATAAGTCGGATGCTATGTTCTCCTCTAATGTTAACATTGACACCCGAATGTTGCTCTGCAATTACCTAGGTGTGCCATGTGTGGAAGTCTTTCAGAAATATCTTGGGATGCCAACAAAGATTGGAAGGGCTCAGAATGCGCCGTTTTCTGGAGTTTTGGAGTGGATCAATGCCAAAGTGAATGGGTGGAATGAAAAGTTCCTTTCGACTGCAGGGAAGGAAGTTCTCAATAAAGCGGTAATCCAAGCAATTCCTAATTTTACATGTCGTGCTTTTATTACCCATTTCCTTATGTGCAAAAATTGAAGGTTTAATTCGAGAGTTTCGGTGGAAGCGAAAAGGAAAGGAAAGACGAATGTGTTGGGTTGCTTGGGAACGTTTTAAGAAGTTGAAAGGGGATGGTGGTATTGGGTTCCGGGATATTCATTCCTTTAACCTTGCGTTGCTTGCCAAACAAGGTTGGAGGATTTTGTCATAACCGGATTCGTTGTTGGCAAGGGTACTCAAGGCGAAGTACTTCTCTCAAAATAGTTTTTTGATGCTGATTTGGGTCACAGTCCATCTCAAACATGGCGGGTAATTCTTTATGGGAGGAAAATATTGGATCGTGGGGTTTAACAGCGCATAGGCGATGGAAATTCAGTTAAATTTTTGGGGGATAGGTGGATACCCAGACCGGGAAGCTTCCGTGTTGTTACCCCGGCTGCGGGGAACAATTCATTACTTGTAAACAGCCTAATTGATCCTCTTAAAAGAAGATGGGATGTGCAACAAATTTTGCAAATTCTTCTTGGTGTTCACGCAGAGGAAATCAGAAAGATTCCACTTCCAATTTTACCACAGGGTGATACTTGGTCCTGGTTTTACGATAAGGAGGGAAATTATACGGTAAAGACGGGATACATTGTTGTGGAAGAGCTTCGTAATGAGTTAGCGGCTAGGAATGTGGCAACTAGCAGTACATGGACGCCAAGCCCCATTTCAAAAGTTTGGTTTACCTACACCAAGACGAGCCATGTTTACAGTGTGGCGCGCTTACCACCTGTAGTAACCCGCATAATTATGTTGTGTTTTTATGTGTTAAGCGATATTTTTATCTTCTAAATATGTGTGTTAAGATTAAAATTTCATTGCGTATACTAGAATTTAAAGAAAATGTTTCAAGTATGTTATTTGTTTTTAGTTAGTATCAAATTTCTAGTTTTTCCCAAATTTTATGTAAATTTGCAATTGTGTTCTAAACTTTAAATTTTTATGCATTAACATCTCCATGTTTGGATTTTGCATCATTTACCTAAAATATCATGTCTTTCTATTTAGTTTAACATCTCAATTATTCCTCCACTATACTAGTCAACTATAATATGATATTGTGTGCTCTCACTACATGTATGGCTCTATGTCTACCACTCATACCCCCCCATCAAATCACTCTCTATCACTCTCCATATCTCTCATTCTTTTTCCTTGCATCTTCTTCATCAAGAACACCCATGAATGCTCTCTCCTCTGACCTCAAATACTATTCACGGATTTGGGTGTTGACCCTCACAAAACACCACCAAAACTCACTTTTCTACCTCTCAAATCATGAAAAACTCAAGTCCAATGTTATACTATGCATTTGGGGAGCCTTTTCTTCATCTTGTTCAAGAATTCAAGCTCTTTCAACCTCCAAGAATCCAAGATCATTCCCTAATTCCTCACAAGGGTTATAAGTAAGCACTATTTTCTTCTTTATGTGTTCAATTTGTTGATAGTTCATGTTCTTGGTATGAAAAGTGATTGATCCTTAGTTGTATGTTAGTGATTCATCATTTTAAGACAAAATTTTAGAATTGATTATCACATTTATATGAAAGCATGGGGGATTCATGATTGCATGTTCTTGATTCGTCATCATCTTCATGATCTTCATACATGCATGTGCAAAAGTGAGTTTGTTGGGTAAAAACTCTTTGAATCATGTAAGAATATGTTATGAGTAGTGGTATGTATGTGATATAGAGCTTGTGGTGGTGTAATTTCATATTTTGGTAGAGCAATTCTTTCATGCAATAAGTTTTGAAGTATAGAAAATTATGAAGTTCATGTTTTGTGCTTACTTTCAAGAAATTGAGAAAAATAGTTATGTATTTCAGCAAATTATGAAAAAATTACCGTCTGTGTATTTGTATGTGATATTTCTACATTAAATTTTCAGAGTCATTATACTTACATTTAATTTTTGATCGTCCAAATACTGGGGCTGTTTTACGAATCTGTCCAACCCCATACCAGAGAAGTATTTCATAGATGTTTTGTACTTATTCTTATCCAATGGTTACCTATTTTAGATATGTGGTTCGCAGGGGAGTTATTTACTTCCAGTGAAAATTTCATATTTTTTGTAATTACTATAAATATTTTATAAATTTATTCCCAAGACCGCTTTTCAACCTCTGTTTTACACCTTAACAACTCTGAAAGTTAATGTTTAAAAAAACTTAAAAGTTTTCATAATTTTTGATATCTTTAGATGTTATCAGTAAACTCTTTATATATGTTATCTCAAAATTTGAGGTCCGAAATAACTATTTTGAGTCACCTATGAATTTCGTACTAGCGATGGTGACACTTTTCTTATAAGCATGATTTAGAAGTTTATCAAGTTTATTAAAGCTAGTTTATGTAAGTTCATTTTTTAGTTCATAATATGTCATATTGCATTCATGTGTTGCATTATACTTGTCATATGCATCTAATAATAAGTATAAGGTTCTAGATATGAATATGTGGGAAGTTAGTTCATATTGCAATGATAAGACTAGTGTCGTTTAGCTAAGTGATTTGAGCATGTGCTATGTTTGGCATGATTTCGTGCCAAGTAATTATATGCTATGTTTGAAATGATTTCGTGCTAAGTACTTATATGTATGATTTGTAGCCTTCTTTCCTATTTGCGTGACATGGAGCTCGTACGATTAAAGATGATTGAATTTGGACTAAGGATTATTAAGTAAATGGATTAAGCTCGCAAGGTGAGTTACCCTACCTCCCGAAGTTTGTACCAAATCTCAAGTTTCTTAAAAGCTTATTTATGTTCATGTTTTCCCTATTATGTATGTATGTATGCTTTCGAATCAAGTAAACGTGTTATGCCCCATGGATGCTAAGAAAAATAAAGGATGATTCATAAGATAAAACACGTTTTCAGAAAGGCCACGGTACCGGAGTGAAACCCCCTGTCGGGTATAGGCAGGCTACGGCCCTTTTTCCGGGGCAATATAAGCAGGCAACGCGTCGCCTCACGAGCCGTCGCGATGGACATGTCCCTACGTTATGTTATGTTAAGTCACGAAGGTTACACGGGCCATAAGATAAGAAACTAAGCAAGTATGTTCAAGTACGTTGTGGTCTCCTCGTGAAACAAAGCAAGGTTCCTACTTGGAACAATATGATTTCACATGAATCAAGTTATGATTTACGCTATGCTTTCTTTATGTTACAAGTTATGTTTATAAATGTCATCATTTTTCAAGTTCCGCAAGTATATGTATGTATGACTACCTTATGTTCATGACGCTCCATCGGAAAGTTAGTCATTTTTTGGTTTTCCAAACCTACGGAGGGACGTATATGTAACTTACTGAGCTAGTTGAGCTCACCCTTTCACGTTACCATTTTTTCAGGTTTTAAGGCACGTAAGAACTAAGGAGTAGCAAGGCGTTAAGTTTATATGTGTTGACGTGTTGGCTTGAAGATGCTTATGTGCTCATATGTTGCAAATATGTTAGATAACTTGAAGCGATCATGTACATGTTGGTTATTTGTATTAAGAATGTAAAAGTTATGTAAGTAGGTATAAAAGACTTCGTACGGGCCATTGTATGATACCTAGAAACATTCTCGAGTTATGGTTTGTTACGATACTAGTCGAGATGGCTAAATGACATTGAATTTTTATGTTCCAACTTTCTTTTCTTTACAATTCAAATTGTTTATCGTGACGACCCCAAATAATTTGTCAATTACGCTTCCGCAAAGTTTTTCGGAGAAATTTAAATCACGACTTTTAAAAACAACTCGTTTAGCCTCTCGACGAGTCAAGGCCGCACCGGCATGTCGCGCCTCCCCCCGTTAACGTAAGGTTTTTATCATCGCTAATCGGGGTCGGCGGGAGGGGGATGTGACACCACCACTCTCTGCCGACGGCCAAGAATTTGTTAAAGAGGGGAATCGGTGTGCCGCCTATTTGTGCAAGATCTGGAAGAGAAGAGGAATCGGAGGCGCACCTTGTTTTGAGATGTAAGGCTAGTAAACATGTGTGGAACTGCCTTTTGGGTTTGGAATCTCGTCATAGGAACCATATGCATGTACAAGGATGGATTGAGGAGTCCCTACTGAAACTCATAAAACAACAACAAGCTTTATATGCGATAGCTCTGTGGGTTATTTGGAACTCGAGGAATAAAAAAAATCAAAGAGAAAGAAGTCACATCTGAGATGATGGCCGAGTCTACGCTCAGGTTTCTAGAAGAGGAGACACATGGTAAGAAAGATGATAGTGATTCGGGTGGACAGTCAAGTCAGGTGCAAAATGTTCAGAACTCAGGTACTGAACTTTGGATTCCCCCGAAACGTACTTCATCAAGCTTAACTCCGACGGGTCGTGGCGAAACAATTATGTTGGTGGTGCGTTCGGGGCTGTTATTCGGGATTCTACCGTTCTGTTGTGGTGGCGACGTCTGGACCGTTGCCTACAAGTACATCGGCGGCCATGTCAGAGATTTTTGCTGTCAGATAAGGTATTTACTAGCTCGTCGATGGGGAGTAATAAAGTTAATTATCGGATCAGACTTACAAGAGATCAGTCTAAAGCTGGTTCGCAAGGATGGAGATATCGATGATCGCTCTAGATTTGGTGTCATTGTTAATGATTGCCGTCTTCTCCTTTCTTCGTTTACTGTTGTCAAGACTAGGTGGAGCCAAAGGAACACAAACAAACTAGCCCATACTTTAGCGTCGAAGGGATACGAGACTGAAAATGTTAGAGTTTGGGTACCATGTTTATCTTCATAGGCAAAATATATTGATGTGAACGTTTTGGGCATTACCCGCCACTGAGATTATAAAATTGATTTATCTTCAAAGAAAATAAAATAATTGGAGACAGGTTATATTGGAGATCCTGAAAGTTGAACTTAGTACCCGACCTAGGCGATCATTCATTTATTAAGAAGTATTGTAATTGTGACCCGAGAATTTGTAATTGTAGGCACCAGAGTCGTAAACAAGGATTACGATCATCCGTAGGGGCTGTATGTGATCATTTTTGTTGAATCAGGTAAGTAAATATGCCTAGCCTAGCATGTCTAGCTTCGTTCTTGTCAATCGTAATATTTTTGACTTGTCTCAAAATATACTTGTAATAAATATGTCCACCGTTGCGTTCCTAGATCCTTTCGTGTCATAATATGATTTTCATACTTGTCTCAAATTGTATTTTGTGTGTTGCATGCTTTTAATTAAGATTTGGTTATGTTTTGAAATGTTCTCTTTGAAACTGTGACGCATGTAAACTACGCGTTGCTGTGCAAGTGTACGGTCAAGTAATAAAGTGGAGTATTTTGAACTCCGAGTTATCGAACCCAAGGGAAGGTATCTACTGTATATCTAGTTTATCAATTAAATTCAATTCACACAAGTAACCGGTAAAAAGGTTTGTAGTTTGATGTGTTGTCACCCTCAAACAAGTGACTATCAATGGTAGTAAAATAACGCGAATTAAATGATTTGATATAAATCAGAGGAGAGAAAGCTAGGCAATCTATAGATCACCTAGGTTAGTTTTGGCGATTCCGGATTTCATGTTCTAACACGACAATTCATACTTAGTTAAGCTGAGTAATGGCATTGACAATTACCTATCGGTCTCATGTCGTTCTACACAACGGTAATGATTCGTCCCTCTCAGGCCAAGTATACTACCTATGTTTTCTAGTAGGTTAATGACATTGCAAGGGATAATGTCCTATCAGACCACTATTCACGAACAATTCACTACATCCTACTGAATATACCCTCGTCTAGCCATTCCTATTCAACTCACTTCTCAGTCTAATTGAGTAAGAATGTCCTTGTTTATTCATCCCAACTAGGGTCGAGTTGCTTTCACACACTCACTAGTTATGTAGTAATTTCGGGTCATGACTCCTACGTTACTAAGGATTAAGCGCAATAAACAAGTAATTAACTACTACGAATCATCTTTAAGCCTAGTTCATGATTACATGGAGAAATAAATACTCAACATCACACATCCTAGTTCCAGCTTGTCAATGAAAGAACTCAATATGAAATAGAACATAGCAATCTCCATAGATCATAAACCCAACGTGAAAGTTCATCCAAAATTCGGAAAACATCCTCAAAACATAAACCCTAGGCTCTCCATAGATGCCTAGGTATGAGTTTGGCTACTCATAGCAAAAGATAACATGGTGTCCAGATATTTCATACAAGGAAGTAGAGAGAAAAATATATCAAACGCTAGAAATCGTGATGATTCTTGCGATCCGGGCTCTTCTCCTTGCTTGAGGTTGTTCCCAATGAAGTCTCCTTGCTCTCCTCCTTTATTGTGGCTCTTTCCAGACATGAATGATGTCTTTTTTCGTCCCTAGGTCGTTCTTCTTTCATAACCCTCAAAAGTCTTCAGTAATTGCACAATAGCCCCCTGAAATCTGCTCCTGACTTCAATAGGCCATAAGTTCTTCGTCCGAACTCGGATTTAGCTCCGTGACCTATCGTTGGAAAGCTCTCAGAGTCTACTTTCAATTTGCACTTGTCTCACCTCTATAACTCTAGCTAGGTTCAAAATAGTGCAAGCTGGCCATCCAAGCTCCTCCAATTCGGCTTCTCTTTACTCCACTTGAGCTCCCGTTGTTTTCGAAGTTCGCTCCATGCCTCCTATCAACCGATTAGCATCCGTTACTGCCAAGACAGCATGAAAAAACATACCAAGCGATTATATTTGACAAATAACAACGAAATATGCATAGAAAACGCACTGACTAACAATATAGCACATGGTAAGCAAGAAGTGATAAAACGACCTTTATTCTCTAACATTGGGCTCAAATCACTCTCAAATACCTATTAACATGTGGTAAATGCTAAAGAATTATAGCTCCTAAAAGGCGCTATCAAACTCCCTCACACTTACTCTTTTACTCGTCTCGAGCAACAATGAAGCACAAAACCCTGACACTTGAGACATTGCATACATACCAATACCAAACCTATGCATACCCCACCTCTTTGCATACTTCACTTTCCGCTAGCCAACACGACTCACGACTCAATACACGAAGACTCAACTATGCAAACTACACGATATATACAATGCAACTCAAGTATGTACAATGCAAGGAATTTAAGAACATATTTTTTTTTTCTCTTTTTAGTTAGAGATTGGGCAATCTCAAAGAACAAACCGGCATGTCATAAGGCTCTCACATCCCCTAGAAGATTCTATAACTTCGGTGATCGGTCGAACTTGCGGCCAGTTTTGTCAGACAGAACGAGCACGAACACAAAATAAGTTGCTTCCGCACACTCATCAAGCGTATCCCTAGCACTTACCATCCGAGCTATTTATCCATGGATTTAAATTGTTGGCGGCTTAGGATGGGTAGGATAGGATATTTAGAAGCGCAGTCCTAGACGTCATGATACATCTCACAAAAACCCATTCTCACACTCCCTCACCAAAATCCAAGGAACCTCACACAACTAACTACTCTGGCCCTCATTCCCTCAATCTTGGTGCAATGGCGTTCTCGCGGCCACAAATGTGAAGAAGTGATCAAAAGATTCATAGCTCATCTCCCAGCTCTTCATGAAGTTCAATTCCCGGCTTCCTATTTCATTTCACTTTCAATTTTTCTTTTTTCTTTTCTTTTTTTTCAATTTCAACAATAAGCACATGGAGCTCATAGTGGTGGAAAATATCCGAGGAGAACAATTCGTCAAAGCAAATAACGTAGGAGTGGAATGTGTCAAATAAAAGATGTAATCAATAGATGTCGACACCCCCACACTCAATGTAAACCATATATCGAACCCGGTAATCAATGTAATACGTGCTAAATCCACCAATCCTCTTCATCACCTAAGATATAGAAAATATAACTGAAGCACAAGCACGTCCTCCTATAAGATCAACCAACCCCACCCCATATCATAGGGAAAAAATATCATGCACTACGGCACTCCACCTGTGATCATGATGTATGGACACGACTCACCGCCACACCGAAGTGTGCTGCCGTCTCTATCTCACCCTCACATCCCCTCAAAAGATGACATGTAAGAGTATCCACTCAAGATGTATAATATCATCTCACCCTCAACGAACCTCCCTAACTCAACTCCCTCTATCATGACGCATAGGAAGAGACCATTCTAACTAGTGATGAACGTCACAAGGAATGGTTTCCTAGGCTAGAGGCTGTGAATAAAAAGGGTAAATGGATCAAATTGGGGTAACTAGTGGACCTAGGCGATGGAGATGGGATGTGAGGTTGATAACGCCCAATTAGGGGTTATCTTTTAGCCTGATTTCACGAGCGTTTGTGTCGGAAATAGCGTATTTTGCCGGAAATTGCCCTAGAATGCCTCGGGAATTTAGAACGAGATGTTTATTTGTACTTTCTGGATTCCTGCTTATTTATTGCTTTTATGGGATATGATCGCGGGTTTTCGTTCGTGTTGCCTTTTCAGGCCCAGGTTCGGAAGGTGCATCGGGAAGCGTGCCGGGACCAAGCTGGGACCATCTCGGGAAACGTGCACAAGATCGAGCCAAGACGGGAACACGGAAAAGCAGGAGAACACCAAGGGAGGCAAACCGGTAGCATCAGGCAGGAAAGTGGGACCCAGGAGACCAAACCGGGCCCACCAGAGGACCAAGCAGGGCCGCCACCACAGCCCCTGCCTGCGTATATACGCAGGGGCTGCATATATATGCAGCCTTACGTATATACGCAGGCAGGGAGGTGGTGGTGGGTGGATTGTGGGCCCTGGTTGCGTATATACGCAACCCTGTGTATATACGCAGCCAGTTTGACTTTTTCCAAAGTCGGTGGACCGATTGCAGTTTCCGCAATTTCTGGCGCGCGCGTTTCGGGGAAAAACAGCACTATTTAAAGACTCTTCCAGACTCGTTTTGGACACACAATACTCAGCACAACCGAAGGACAAGTCAGAGCATCCACGGAGAGCACGGAAGAGCGATTCGAGATTCAAAGACTTAGTTTGATTTCATTCTCTCTCTTTACATTCAGAAACTGTGTTTAGTATTATGTCTAGTCGTAGCTAAACTTCTTACCTAGGTTCTCGGTGAACCTAGGGTTTCGTATCCAGATTTTATGACTACTTCGATTATGGATTCATGATTGTTATCTTAATTCAGCAAGTTATATCTGTTATTCTGGCTTTGATTATTCTCGTATATGCATGATAGGACTGATCACCCAGAATTGCTATAGACCCGAGCTTGTAGGTGAAAACGTCAAGTTAGGGTTAAGAAGAAAAGTCAGGATTTAGTACCTTACCCTCATAGACCGACCAGAGAAAGGGAGATAGGGCTAGCACCGAAAAACGTGAGACCGACTGTTAGAGAATTTGACCCGGGCCATTCGGACAGGTTAGAAACCCTAACAGGATTAGACCGAGACTGCAGACTTAGGCAGCTTAACAAGAATCCGAAAGTCTGCAGGATCGGGATTACGTGTGGAAGCTGAAAAGTCACTGCACAACTAGTACGCTGCACAGATATCGAAACTGCTGAGTGTTTTCATAATCAAACGTAAAACTGAAATCTATAGAAACCCTAGGGGATCCTGGAGCCTAGTTCTCATCTATTAACGTAACAACCGATCAGCTTATTTCAGAAAACGTCACAAAAAATATTTACGTTTTAGTTTTTAATTTCTGTTTTTAGTTTAATAAACTGCAATCACAACCAACTCCTCCTCGTTACTACACTCGGCTAACCAAAACTGACGACGTGAGAAAATCCGAAACAGTCTCTGTGTGATCGACAACCCGAGTTGAAATACACCCGGTATTACTTGATTTCGTATACTTGCGAATAGCCTTTATTTTGCGCATCAAGTTTTTGGCGCCGTTGTCGGGGACTTTTTAGGGTCTATTTAGTTGTCAGAATTAGTTTTCTGAGTTTTTGTTTATTTTTCAGTTTTGTTATTTTTCTTTTTATCTCACTGCGTTTTGAATCTGCGTTTTCAGGACTATTCAGTTGATGCCCAGATTGCCTCGCGATTTGGTACCACCACTCGACAATCCAGAAAAGCTGTACACCGAACAGAAGCGCAGAAACCGAGAAAGCAGAATGGCAACCAACCAGAGAGATACTCCCGAAAACGATGAAGCCGGTGGGCAGGAACGAGAGACACGTACCCCAGGCCAGATGGCTCGGTACATCGAAGAACTTGTCACAGCGGGACTTGCTGCCCGAAGCAACCAGAGAACATATAACCGTTCTGGGAAGGCGTTGGTGGAAAATTTTGAAGTCCCCACCGGGGGGCATGAGAGAGCTATTGTGGTGCCCGAGATCACCGCCGAGGACTTTGACATCAAACCATCCACCATCCAGACGGTACAGACTCTCTGCCTGTTTCATGGGAAGGCCGACGAAGACCCGAACGATTTTATCGGGAAATTCGAGGATTACTGCAACAAGGTCCGATACAAGGGGGTAGAAGCAGAGGCACTCATGCTGATCTTATTCCCATACTGCCTATACGGAACGGCCAAAGACTGGCTTGAATCCCGACCACCCCGATCCATCACCACATGGGAGGAGTGTGTCGCAGATTTTCTGGCAAAGTTCTATCCCGCCTCCCGAGTCATTCAGTTACAGAGCGAGATTCTGTCATTCAGGAAGAAGATGGGGGAGACGGTGGTAGACGCACGGGACAGGCTCATGAGATTGGTAAAACGGTGCCCGAACCACGGTTTTGGAGATGCGAAGATCCTGCAGGTTTTCTACCATGACCTAGACAGGGAAAACGCCGACAGGATTGACAGAGAGGCCGGCGGAAACTTCTTGTATCACGTGGACAAAGATGGTGCGTATGACCTAATGAAGCGGTTAGCCAAGCAGGACACCCGACTGTTTGACGATCGCCGGATGACGGCTAGAGCCGAACCAGCAGAGGATGACCGGATAGACAACCTGGCCAAGATCGTTCATGACTTGGTCAAGAAAGTCTACTCGGATAAGAAGACTGTGGCAGTAGTCGAAGAACCTGATTTGGACACAACCATTGAGGAACTGAGGACCGAAGACACCAATTACGTACAACAGCAGTGGGACCCGAGCCGGTACCGACCCGGGTACAAGAGACCATCGCGGGTTCCGGTATGGAAACCCGAATGCAGCAGTTTATGCACCGGGGTTTCAGCACAGGCCACCAGCCCAGCAGGCTGCACCGACGCAGCAGGTTCAGTCGGGCCCATCTGCACAGCAGTACGATGCTCATATGAAGAAGATCAAGTCCATGTTTCAGACGATGGAGTCCCAGTTCAAACATGTGGACGCCCTGACAGCAAACATGCAGACAACCAAAACGTCACTGCGCGCTTTGGAAGTACAAGTGGGGCAGTTAGCACAGCAGCTAACGGAGAGACAGCCAGGAAACCTACCCTCGAATACAATAAATAATCCACGGGCTCATATCAATGCTATCTCCACTCGGAGTGGATTGGCACTGCAGGATCCACCGTATCCTAGCCACGCTCGCGCAGAAAATTCGAAAGAAGTAGAACGCAACTTGTTGGGCCAGGATAACAGCACAGTTGACCGCCCCCAGCCGAAGTGCTCGGTTGAGCAGGATGCAGTGCAGAACGAGACAGATGCAGAAACGGTACCTGTCTCCAAGGAGGTGCCATACCCCTTGAGGACACTAAAGAGGGACGACAGCAAGGACTACGCCAGGTTTCTCGAGATGTTCAAACAGCTGCAGATCAACATACCTTTTGCCGAGGCTTTGGCTAAGATGCCCACTTATGCCAAATTCCTCAAGGACATCTTGTATGGGAGGAGGCGGACGAGCGATTTCGAGACCATAAACCTGACGGCAGAAGTGAGCAATTGTGTGAAGAATGGGCTACCGAGGAAGAGAAAGGATCCTGGCAGTTTTGTTATACCGGTCACCTAAGGTAACGCTTACACAGGAAAGGCTCTGTGTGATCTAGGGGGCAGCATCAACCTGATGCCATTAACGATTTTCAAGATTTTGAAAGTCGGTGAACCCCGACCCACCAGAATCATGCTGCAGATGGCAGACATGTCCGTAAAACAGGCTTATGGGGTTATCGAGGACATTCTGGTCAAAGTTGGAGAGCTGATTTTTCCGGCAGATTTCGTCATCCTGGACATGGAGGCAGGGGAGGTACCGCTCATACTTTGCAGGCCGTTTTTGGCCACGGGCGAAGCTATGATAAACTGCAAGAGCGGGGAGCTGACCATGCAGATTAACGAGGAAAAGGTGAATTCAACGTTTTCAAAAATCTGCAACTGCCAAATTACTACGACCACGAGGATATATTTGCCATACACGTGGTTGACGAAGGCTGGGAAAACGAGGAGATGGACCAATTGTGGGAAGAGATCGACAACATGTACGGGAAGAAAAGGAGAAGACTCGGTGCGAGCACTCCATGAGAGCCGAGGACTGGACCACTTTGCACCAGGACGAAGACGGCGGGCAAAAGATGATTCTGGTCCCGTCACTCAGGGAGCCACCGGCACTGGAGCTGAAACCGCTCCCGAGCCATCTCAGGTATGCGTATATTGGTGATAATAGTACTCTGCCCGTAATTGTTTCGTCTCGTTTATCTCAGGAACAGGAGCAGAAACTGCTGGAAGTATTGCGAGAGCATAAGGAAGCAATCGCCTGGACGATTGCAGGTATCAAGGGGATCAGACCCTCCTATTGCATGCACAAGATCCGAATTGAAGAAGGCAAGAAGCCGGTGATTCAGCCCAGCGGCGACTGAATCCGAACATGAAGGACGTTGTGCGAAAAGAGGTCATGAAGTGGCTGGAAGCAGGAATCATATACCCCATATCTGACAGCACTTGGATCAGCCCGGTCCAGTGCGTGCCCAGAAAAGGGGGGTATTACGGTGGTGCAGAATAATGACCAGGAGCAGATTGCGCAGCCCACCGTTACAGGCTGGCGGATCTGCATGGACTATCGGAGGCTAAACGACGCAACACTGAAAGACCACTTCCCCTTACCATTCATGGACCAGATTCTGGACCGGCTCGCCCACCACGCCTATTACTGTTTTATGGATGGGTACTCCGGGTACAACCAGATTTGCATAGCCCCGGAAGATCAGGAAAAGAAAACGTTCACCTGCCCGTACGGTACGTTCGCATTCCGGCGCATGCCGTTTGGGCTGTGTAACGCTCCAGCCACGTTCCACAGATGCATGATGGCGATATTTTCCGACATGATCGAGAAAAATGTGGAGGTCTTTATGGACGACTTTTCACTATTCGGGGACAGTTTCGATGATTGCCTGCACCATCTGGGTCAGGTTCTGGTCCGATGCAAAAAGGCGAATTTGGTGCTCAATTGGGAAAAGTGTCACTTTATGGTCATCGAGGGGATCGTGCTGGGTCACAGAATTTCCAGAAAGGGACTCGAGGTGGACAGGGCCAAGATCGAGGTGATAAAACAGCTTCCATACCCGACAAACGTAAAGGCGATCAAAAGTTTTCTGGGACATGCAGGATTTTACCGGAGGTTCATCAAAGACTTTTCCAAGATCACAAAGCCCCTCTGCGCTTTACTCGGAAAAGACGTACCCTTTGATTTCGATGCAGCATGTCGGCAGGCTTTTGACCATTTAAAGGAGAAGATGACCACAGCCCCGGTTATTACTACGCCGGATTGGTCACTCCCGTTCGAGCTGATGTGTGACGCCAGCGACTACGCAGTCGGGGCAGTTTTGGGGCAGCGAAAGGATAAAGTATGCCTCGTGATATATTATGCAAGCCGGGTACTCAACGATGCCCAGCTCAACTATGGCACGACAGAAAAGGAACTGCTTGTTGTGGTGTATGCCCTGGATAAATTAAGGCCATATTTGGTCGGGTCGAAAGTCATCGTTTTTACCGACCATAGTGCCCTGAATAACCTGCTGGACAAGAAGGACGCAAAACTGAGACTGTTGAGGTGGGTGCTACTGATGCAAGAGTTCGATGTGGAAATCCGGGACAAGAAGAGAGTTGAGAACGTGGTAGCGGATCACCTATCCAGGCTTGAGAATGTCAAGGTGGACCCGGTACCGATCAAGGAAAACTTCCCGGACGAGCACATCATGGCATTAAAAATCAGGAGACCGTGGTACTATGCCATAGCCAATTACTTGGTAACTGGCACGCTTCCCGAGGATCTCACCCCGTCTCAGCGGAAGCGGTTCGTTTCCGAAAGTCGACAGTATTTATGGGATGACCCGTACCTATTCAAACAGGGGGCCGACAACATCCTGAGAAGGTGCATTCCGACCCACGAGGCCTGGTACGTGATCAGACACTGCCACTCATCACAGTGTGGGGGTCATTTTGGGGGAACATGAACAACACATAAAATACTGCAGTCCGGGTTTTTCTGGCCGACAATCTTTAAAGATTGTCACGACTATGTGCAGGGACGTGATATATGCCAGAGAACAGGGAACACGTCACACCGGGACGAGATGCCGAGGACCGTGTGGCAGGAAGTAGAGCCTTTCGATGTATGGGGTATTGACTTTATGGGGCCATTCCCGTCTTCCATGGGTAACCTCTACATTCTGCTCGCAGTAGATTATGTGACTAAGTGGATCGAGGCGATCGCGTGTCAGAAAAACGATGCAGCCACCGTTGAGCGTTTTCTGAAAAGTAACATTTTCACTCGTTTCGGAACTCCCAGGGCAATGATCAGTGACGAGGGCTCACACTTCATCAATCGAGTCTTTGCAAAAGTTCTGAAACAGTACGGCGTGTCAGTTCACAAGGTCTCGTTACCCTACCATCCGCAGACAAACGGGCAAGCCGAGGTTTCGAACCGATAGATCAAGAGCATACTCGAGAAAACGGTGAATCTCGCCCGAAAGGATTGGTCCATCAGACTGGACGATGCGCTCTGGGCCTACAGAACTGCTTTCAAAACACCGCTGGGCATGTCGCCATACCAGCTCGTATTTGGGAAAGCGTTCCACTTACCAGTGGAATTGGAGCACAAAGCGTATTGGGCCATCAAGCTGCTCAACATGGATCAGAATCTGGCAGGAGATAAGAGAAAGATGGCACTGCTGGAATTGGAGGAGTTCCGCAGAACGGCTTTCGAGAGAGCCAAAATTTACAAAGAGAAGACGAAGAAGTGGCATGATCATCGTATCACGCCAAAGCAGTTTAACGAAGGCGATAAAGTGCTTCTCTACAATACCGGAATGTGGTTTTTTCGGGGAAAACTGAGGTCTCGTTGGTCGGGCCCGTTCATCATCAAGCAGATTTTTGCATGGGGAGAGTTTGAGCTGGAGAATCCAAAAGATAAGTCCAGTTTCAGGGAGAACGGGAATCAGATCAAGCCATATCTCGAGACCGCCGAAGTCGTCAAAATAGACCCGGTCTATTTTGATGACCCGTAAGAGGTAACCAGGTCGGGCCGTCGACCGTAAATCACGAAGCGCTGTTTGGGAGGCAACCTTAAGTAATCGTTAGTTAATTTATTTTTGTTATTTTATTCAGTTATTATATTCAGTTCGGAATTTTTGAGAGAGGCGAGATGAGGGGGTTTTTGACTTGAAATTGAGATTGTGCAGATGCAGGAAAATAGAAATCAGGCAGAGCCGGGAAAATAGAGGAAGGAAGAGAGAAAATATATATAAAAAAATAATCTGCTGGTTGCGTATATACGCAACCCTGCGTATATACGCAACCAGGGGAGATTTTCTTTTGATTTCTTTTGATTTCTGATTGCGTATATACGCAGACAGAAAAAAAAATTGTAATTTTTTCAAAACCCCAGGGGCATTTTGGTCAATTTGCAAAATTAGGGTTTAAAGACGGAGGGGGCTGACGGGTTCACCATTGTTGGACCTCCCTCTCTCTCTCTTCCTCCATTTTGTCTCCACTTGAAGAACACAAGTTTCGCCTAGGACCTCCAAATCAAAATCCGGGCACATTTCTGGAATCCCATCGTCGCAGGGAGCATATATCACCCATCAAAATCCAGAAACAAGCGAGAATCAAGCGGGAAATTGCCATCTAGGAATGACGTGTTCTTGAGGAAAAGGGCCGATTCGGAGGTGTTAGAGCAAGAACTAGCAAAAACCGAACAAGGGAAGTTGAAAGAGGAGATCGAGAGATTCGATTTGGTGGGTTCGGATTTTGATTCCGGGCAGTTCCGTTTTCCGGCAGTTTTTCCGGCGACCGCCGGCGAATTTTCTGGCGACTTTCCGGGCAGAATCTTCGGTCTTCACCCCTGTTTAGGGAAGGTCAAAAATTTTCATCTCTCTCTTTATTTTCCGTTTTGGCACGACCCGTAGCCGGGTCCTTTATTTTCGGTAAATTTTGTTTTTGGAGAGGCACTTGCCGTGTGAACCTCTGGTAGCTCCTAGGTGGACTATTTATTGCGACACACTTTGTACCTGCACGTTTCACACTTTTTGCCTAATTCCCGAGTTGGCATGTTTTTCGAGGTTCTGACTGATATGGAGTACAGAGTGCCGTTTGTTGACCCGACCCGGGACCAGTTCCCTACTTAGTACCCAAAGGAGCAAATTCATGCGAGGCAGTTTGACAGTTTTCGTTTTGTAAACCACTACGCCCATTATTATTACATGAGCGGGACGAAATTGGGTCATAAACTGCCCAAGGAATACCGTTTTGAGGTCGACCACCTTAGCATGCCACCAGAGATGGCACAGTTTGCTAGTCGTCCGGATCTTTTTGGACAGTCCTTGGTCGGGTTTCCTGAGGTGTCTAGCTCCTCCTTAGTGCGTGAGTTTAAAGTAACCTCATGAATAAGGGGGAAGGGGAGGCCAACGGTGACACCCGCTGGGTGTACTGCCGTAGGCGGTTCATGTTAGTCCCGGTGGACAGTATCCGCCAGGCGTACGGGATAGCATTGAGAAATGTCCCGTGCGCCTATGCTGAGTGTGAGGAATACCCGCCGAGGGATTCAGATATTTTGCGGGTGGTGACTAGTGGTTACCCGGGGGACCACTTCGAGAGAGGAGGTGATGGGGAGAGAGGCATGAAACTGCACTCTCGTTTTATTACCGGGCCACCACGATGGTGGGCCGAGTGGGTTGTGAACCGAGTGGTGGGGATCAAACATTTCACCCATCTAGAATATGAGTACGTCCTTTTAGTCTACTGCCTGGTTCTCCGGCGAGAGGTCGACATTCCTCGTCGCATTTGGATTTACATGCAGGAGCGGAACAACACCGCGAGCCATAAGGGGTTGGGGTATGCCAACCTCATCGCCAAACTGGCGCGGGATTTTGATGTACCCATGGAGATCCTTGAGGGCGACTTAGACCCTCCTCGTCCACGGCCTTATAGGAAGATCATGGCCCGTAACCCGGCCCCACAGGAGCCGGTCGTTGACCTCGACGAGGATGACGACATTATGGAGGAGGACCCTGCCCCTGCCCCTAGGAGGAGATCGACTCACTAGTGACCAGCCAGTCGCCAGGCATCGGCCGGACTTCGGCGATGCCGTACTAGTCGAGAGAGTGAGCGCCCCGAGTAGAGGTGGCAGGGGAGTGAGAGGAATGCCCCTACCCAGCCAGCCCGAGAGCGAGGTGAGCCGGGCCGACCCGACCCCAAGAGCCAGACCAGCCCCGCCACGTAGGTTGCCCCGAGTTGATGAGGGATTTGAGGGGTATCGCGGCGGACATAAGTCCGTTGGGGAGAGAGTGCTCGAGAAAGCGGGCAAGCTTTGGAGAGCTATCACACATACCCGACAGACCCAGCGCTAGATTGCGAAGGACCATAACGCTGCTCTTACCAGTATTCGAGAGGAGCAGCGGGAGGCAGCTCGGCACGCAGGTCGAGAACCGCCACTCCCCCTGTATTTTCCTCCTACCTACTCCAGCAGCTTTACCACGAGTTGGTCCGACGACGGGGACTCTAGCGAGCATACCTCCGCTCCACCTCCCCCGACTCATCCACCTCCCCCGACTCAGCCTTCTCCGCCACCTGCGAGACAGGAGAGACGTCAGCCTGGGACACGATCCCAGCAGCCCACAGGTCGTCAGACTGGGTCCCGTACCTAGCAGCCTTCGAGTGGCAGGACGAGATTGCGCTCCCAGCCACGTAGCAGTTGGACTGGGTCAGAGTCGCAGTCCTCCGATTACCGGCACCGTGCACGAGTGCGTCGGCCGGTCGTCTACAGGACTGATTCCGGCAGCAGCTCTCCGGGCAGCATATCCGGTTCTTCAGAAACCGGGTCAGACCCGACTTTTTTTTCGGACGAGTGAGTGCCATGAGGGCATGCCACCTCTTAGTGTGGGGGTGGTAGTCGTGTCTGCATTAGCCCAGTCTGCACGTTTTTTCATGTTTATTTGCAGTTTTATTATATATTTTTGAGTCAGCATATTTTCGTTATTTGAGTCAACCCACCACAAACATTCTAGCCATGCATTGTATATATTTTTTTAAAAAAAAAATCAAAAAATCAATTTTTTTTTATGCTACTGGTTGCGTATATACGCAGCTGCTGCGTATATACGCAAATAGCAGTATAAAATATTTTTCAAAAAAAAAAGTTAAAAAATAAGAAAATTTTGAGAAAGGGCAATCGAGATAACAGAAACAGTGAAGAAATCGAGGTGGAGTCCTTTGAAAGAAAAGAAAACTTGCATCGAGGTATAGTAGATAGGTGAGAGCCAGCGACCTTTGGAATTCGCAAGTAATTATCACCTGAGCTAAGAATCCGACTAGTTGCTACACCACCGTCATCTAGGTAGTCGACAACCCGCCCACGGGCGCCGTCACGGTCATCGCATTTTTCAGTGGAGTGACCGGCTATCAAGGGACCTCACCTCCTGTTTCTTACCCCTAGGTCCAATTAGTCAACCCGTTTGAAGCCATTTACCCTCTTTCTTCTTAGCCACTATAGCCTAGGCAGCCTTCTTTGAGACCTCATCAGTCGATAGTTGGCTATTCTACGTGTTATGACAGAGGGAGTGAGTAGGGTGGGTTTTAGATGGGAGAGCTTTACGATTTATCAGTATTGGACAGTTTTTGACATTGACATGTTTTTCGAGGGAAGGACAGGGTGAGTTAGTGGCGACAGTGCATAAGTTTGCGGAGGTGGATCACTGCATTACATAGTGTCCACAGGAGGAGCTAGTCGCGTGCGAGCATCTTTCGCACAAAACGGGGTTTCGGGGGGTTGTGGGGTTAATTGGTGGTTGTGCCGTTTTTCTACATCTTTGGTGATGAGGAGGTTCGGTGGGACTGCACAATATTGTTTTGACTACAGGACCAGCACTTGAGGATTAGTGTGGGGGTACTGCACATGAGGACATTTTACGTACCCCACGACAGAGATTTATTTTCACTCACTCAGCTTTAGTTAGTTTAGTATTGTCATTATTCGTGTATGTCTGTATATGGTCGTTTTATTATTAATAAAAAAAGAGAAAAAAAAATAAGAAAAAGAAAAAGAAATAAAAAAGAAGAATAAAATAAATAGAAAAGAAAAAAAATTCATATTCTAGTTTTTAGTTTTGTTTTACATTTTTGTTATTTAAATAAAAAGCTGAGTGAGTGGCATAATTTTCGAGACGTTTACACCACTTCACTTTTGTGGCCGCGAGCACGGCGAAGACACACCGGGGGACAGAAGAATTGGGAAAGCAGGAACTTAGGTGTTTCGGGAAGTTTTTGGGGATCTCGGTGAGGGGTGTGAGTTTGGTAAATTGTGAGGATGTCATAACAAGTAGGACTATGCCGTACCTTGATACATATATATATCCTACCTGATTAGACATAGATCCTTTCGGAAAAAGCTCGGATGGTAAGTTAGCTAGGGATTTGCTCAGATTGATAACTAAAGTAATAGTACTTTAGTCCAGCGCTTAAATCCACCATATAAATCTGTTCAGACTTACCGATCGCTTGCATTAAGTACATTCTGAAAAGGATGAGATCACGAGGACACACTGGTGATGTTTTTGAGGTTGCCCAATCTCACCAAAAAATTATTTTGTCATTAGTCTGTTTTGAGTCGTTTGAGTCTGTGTACATTCTATCTGAGTCTGTTTTCTATCGAGTCGTCCGGTTGAAAGGTTTGGGTCGAAAGAGTATGCAACGGTAGTGTATGCACAGAGCCGGTCTCACAAAGGGCAGAAATGTATGATATCAGGCTAGTGTTGGCGGGGTTGCTCGGGACGAGCAATGCTTAGTGCGGTGGTATTTGATAACGCCCAATTAGGGGTTATCTTTTAGCCTGATTTCACGAGCGTTTGTGTCGGAAATAGCGTATTTTGCCGAAAATTGCCCTAGAATGCCTCAAGAATTTAGAACGAGATGTTTATTTGTACTTTATGGATTCCTGCTTATTTATTGCTTTTATGGGATATGATCGCGGGTTTTCGTTCGTGTTGCCTTTTCAGGCCCAGGTTCGGAAGGTGCATCGGGAAGCATGCCGGGACCAAGCCGGGACCGTCTCGGGAAACGTGCACAAGATCGGGCCAAGACGGGAACACAGAAAAGCAGGAGAACACCAAGGGAGGCAAACCGGTAGCATCAGGCAGGAGAGTGGGACCCAGGAGACCCAAACGGGCCCACCAGAGGACCAAGCAGGGCCACCACCAGAGCCACTGCCTGCGTATATACGCAGGCAGGGAGGTGGTGGTGGGTGGATTTTGGGACCTGGTTGCGTATATACGCAACCCTGCGTATATACGCAGCCAGTTTGACTTTTTTCCAAAGTCGGTGGACCGATGGCAGTTCCCGTAATTTCTGGCGCGCGCGTTTCGGGGAAAAACAGCACTATTTAAAGACTCGTCCAGACTCGTTTTGGACACACAATACTCAGCACAACCGAAGGACAAGTCAGAGCATCCACGGAGAGCACGGAAGAGCGATTCGAGATTCGAAGACTAATTTTGATTTCGTTCTCTCTCTTTACATTCAGAAACTGTGTTTAGTATTATGTCTAGTCGTAGCTAAATTTCTTACCAAGGTTCTCGGTGAACCTAGGGTTTCGTATCCTGATTTTATGACTAATTCGATTATTGATTCATGATTGTTATCTTAATTCAGCAAGTTATATATGTTATTCTGGCTTTGATTATTCTCGTATATGTGTGATAGGACTGATCACCCAGAATTGCTATAGACCCGAGCTTGTAGGTGAAAACGTCAAGTTAGGGTTAGGAAGAAAAGTCAGGATTTACCTTACCCTGATAGACCGACCAGAGAAAGGGAGATAGGGCTAGCACCGAAAAACGTGAGGACACAGTTTCTGAATGTAGACCGACCAGAGATTCGAAGGCTATGCAATGGCTAACTAGCGGATAGATTAAAACTCCCCCACACTTAAGCGCTTCGTTTTCCTCGACGAAAGATAGAATAAAATCACGAGGACTCGGCTGCTCAAATGCAGGGCCGGTGGTCTAGTCAAAGCGGGGCCCCTCGTCCTCAGCGACTGGGGGGTCTGGACTCGACTCTGGGTACACATCAGACTGGTAATGGAACAATCCATCGTAGGTAGGCAGGTGCTGCAACTGGACATTGACCGCCACAGCCAAGTCCTGAATCCATGCACCCTGCTGGGCACAGTCATAGCTAAGTGACTCCATACCACGGCCCAGCTGGCGCTGACTACTACGGATGTGCTCAAACTTCCTAGACCTAGCTCTGTCAGCATCTGCTTGCAGTCTCTGCTGCTCTATAAAGTGGGTGATATGGGTCAGCTGACTCTCAATCCTAGAGCTAGAACTAGAGTTACTTTCCTCACTAGGAAGTGTGGGATCAACAGGCTCTGGGGCTCTCAGGGGGTTGGGTATCTTCTCAAACTTACGCTGTTCATTGTTCTTTTTAGATAGGTCATAAACTAGACCCTTCAATTCTGAGCTAGCAACGTTTGCTAGCTTTAGGAGTAGGGAAGTGTGGCCGGCAGATCTACGGTTATTAGGACGGGTCTTCTCCATAATAGAGCAACAAATGAAGTACAGGATGTTAATCCTATTCCCGGTCCACAAACAGTAGGCCATGGTGCAAGCTGGAAGGAGTAAGTGGGTTGAGCAGTGACGCCCGCAACCCATTTCTCAAGAAGTTCGCACTACCACCTCGCATGTGGATGCACGACCCTCCTAGAAACGTTCCACTCCGGTAGGGTGGGCCTCTCATTCCATCCCGCCCCAGGCACACCCTCAAAGCAAAATGCGCTCACGACCTCAACAACATCAGCTCTCCGAATGGTCTCATGGTAGGCTCAAGTCCCTTCTTTTAGGGGCTTGAAGTTCAAGGCAGCCGCTATAATCTCGGGCGTGAGAACTATATCAGAACGCTGTCAAAATATGTGCCTCCTATCCTCACCCTCTCCCTCGCTATAGAAACGTGCATTCACTAAAAACTCTCTTGCAAGATTGGAGCTAGACTTCTGACAGAGTTTAAACCATTTGTCTAACTTCTCATTCTTAAAGAGGTCCTTAAGTTGTTGGGGCCTCTTAGGGTGTAGTGATAAGTCATTAATAAGAGTTATCCTACGTACGTTTTACATTGTTATTTGTATGCGTTTCGGTGTAAAGTGATGAGATTTGAACCAAAATATGAAAAAACGCACTTTTGGATGTTTTAGAGCTTAAATGTACAATCCAGGTGTGCACAAGAGAATCCGGCAGGGAGAACTCTGTGTACACCAAGGGCAGAGAATAGAAAATGGCACATGAAGTGTTGGGTTGTGTGTAGGGAGAGAGTAAGGCAGTAGTAATGTCTGAGAGAGAGAGACAGAGGTTTGGCAGAGCTTCCGCGTATGTCTGGTGTGTCCTCCCTTTTATGGAAGGGTTAACGTCCTATATATATAACGGAGAATGTGACCGTTGTAGTGTGGTTAATGCGCCCATCAATGGCGACTTAATTAGCTTAACCACAACGGCACGTTCGTCCGCGTATATAGGGACCGTTACAGCACGTTATCCGCGTATACCGGAACCGTTATGGGGTTGACCAGGTTTGACCGCGTTTATGGAGCTCGTGCCATAAATCTCTCAAAAGCAGTTACTAAAGGTCGCGCGCGAGCTTGGCTCGCACGCGACAGGACTTACTCTAGCCTCCAGACCACTAAGTCCCTACAAGTTCCGTGCGGTAGTATGCGAGGGCCCTGTCTCGCAGCCCCCACGTGGATCAGCGCGGCTGGTGATCCAGTGTGTGTGGAGCACAATATGGTGTGCTAGATGATTTCCACGTGGCTAAGATCTGTCTGCTCAGAAAGCACTATCTACATTAGCCCCCTTTCTGCGCGTGAAGACTCATAGCCGGATAGGCTTGCATGCGCAGGAACCAACGTACGCGTCGCCGCCACGCACCAATTCAAATGTGTGCAGATTCAGCCCCCGTGCGTGCCATTATGACCTAAACCCCTAGAGTCGTGCCATCTGGTCTTTTAGGATTTTAGGCGTGACGTCAGCTTGTCCTGTGATTGCGCGATTCGACGGTGACGGTTGCGATTCGACTACTGAAAGGACACAACCCTTCATTGTTTTTGGATAAATACTCTGTACTCTCCATTGTTGCAAAGCATCACTTCTTTCTCTTAAAGTGAATGATACCCGGAAGCCTTCAAGAGCAAATTCAGATAATCAATCACCAGTTCTCTCTGGTCAATCGTCTTCTTCAATTGTGCGCATCCAAGCAAGCTTTACCAAAACAAGGTTGGCCTTGTTCAATTTTGCTTAATATACTGATATATGCTTTGAGCTGCGTTGGATCTGCAAACCCATAAATTTCTGAAATATTTTATCCACTGAAAACTATGAAGAAGATCTTGCTCTTTGAATCCAATTTTGATTTAATCCACAGATGATAAGGATCTTGAATGTAGGGTTTCTGAAATCCCTGATAATGCAAACGATTCTGAATTTCAAACTTTGAAAATTGCCACTGGACTGTTCATCTTTCTTCCAATAAATCCTTGTACGCTTTGAACTGAATCTTGAAATTCGAACTAAAGTATGTGTATTTCTCCCCCATTTTTTCTTGCTTTTCCGCAGGAATGGCAAAGACAAAAGGAACCAAACCCATTAAGGAGATCGAAGAAATACCTGATCTTCCCCGGGCTTTATGGGGAAAAGCCCCCTATCTGGGTGGCAAAGACTTCTACCATGCTAGGGTTAAGGCAAAGAAACTGCAAATCCCTGTCTCTGGTGAAGAATTGCAAACGTTAACCCCTCCAGTTAACTCGGCGCTGCTCGAATTGATCGATTCCAAAGATGTGGTTCGATTGGGAGTCGAAAATGGGTACTTCCCATACACTGCGATTTCCACTCAAGCGTTTGTTCAGAAACCGGACTTCATGGATGAGTGGATTGACCATGTGTTGACCAATCATGTCGTGACTTTAAACGATGCTGGAATATACTTCGCAGTTCGTGCTATGAAGGGTGCTGCCGTGAAGCTGGACCAATCCATGCTTCTAAACCTTCTTTCTCGTTACTCGCCTGCGACTCACACATTCCATTTTGCTGAGTTTGGGGCTGCTCCCACGCTCGAAGATGTGCACATGCTGTATGATCTGTCTCCCGTGGGCGAGGTGGATCCTTTGAGTCCCTTGAGAATGGATGCGGAGATCGCTTTGTACAAGCAGATGGAGGAGTGCTTGTCAGAAGTGAAGAAAATTTCCATCTGGTGGACTCCTACAGAAGTCCTTCCTGACTGGCAGTTGGTTGACACATCTGCGAAGAACACTTGGAACAAGTGGGTGCAATATTTCTTTCGCGATTATGCGAACAGCAGTAACACCAAGAAGCTTCTGAGCCAAAACCCGAGGCCAAGAACTATGTGAATGTCAAGGGTTATCACTTGACCCTATGCGCCTTCCTCTGTGCCTGGTTGTCGAGATATCTAATCGATGGTCACCCGCATGATGGGATATTCTATCATGTTCTGCCTCTTGCTGTGAAATTGGCCCTTGGTCAGAAAGTCGCACTTGGACCCTTAGTCTTGGGCACGTTGTACCACAGGTTGGATCAGCTGGTTGTGGCAATGAAGGAATCGCGTGGTCGCCTCGACGTACTGACTTACATTAACATTGCTTTCTTGACAATTTGGGTCTTCGAGTGATGGCCCTCTTATGTCCCAGTTCCTTCTAAGCCCAGCAAATGGTGTCCCCCATGTACGGAGGAGGAGCGTAATAGCGGCAGGGCTGCGAGGTGGTTTGGAACTAAATTTCCCAAGTGCGTTTGGAGCCTGATATGTGACAATGGGGAAGAGTTTATAGCCAGGCCTTATGCCACACGCGTCGAGAATGTGCGATGGTTCCCAAAACTGTATCCCTCTAAAGCTGTTGCTTCCTCTGAAGAGCTCCTTTTCGAAGGCGGGGAGCATTTCCACGAGCGCTATCGTGAATTCTTTTGCTGGTGTCTGAGAGGTTCTCTTCCTGCTCTTGCAGAGCATGTTCGTGAGCTCGCGCCTAGGTACGAGAAGATTACCGTGGATGTTGATCCCACTCGCGTTTCTCCCCAGTTTGGCTTCGACGCGGTAGCACCATCAATCTGGCCGCAGTCTATCATAAGAGGCTGTCACAAGCGGTTATTGTCTGGGGAGCGCAAAACAATCTTGAGGAGCAATCTTCCCTTCGAGCAACCTCCAGGTAACCGCGAAGGTGGCTATTCCAGAAACTGGTTTGCCTATTGGAATGCCCAGCAGACAAGGTTTGAGACGCAGTCGGCCCCTCAGCCAAGCAGAGCTCCTATGATCAAAAGGAATTCTTTCCCTTTTCGTCCCAATTGTAGCCTGGACGAGTCTGAATATGGCTGCTATTCGTTGCTGGATCGCGAGAATCACCTGTGTCCCTCCATCATTCTTGATGAAAAGATAGCCGCAGTTAGGATAGGTGATTCACATGTCATCAGATACATCGAAACTTTCGCTATGGTAAGAAATTTCTCTTGCATGTGCTAAGTTTCTTTACTCCAATATATTGAAAACTTCATGCTTCGTTTCCTGCTGTAGTGCCATGTGCGGAGGTTTGCATCTTGTGAGCGTTCCAAATCGCTGGTCACCACCATTGTGATTGCAAGAAGGCAAGGACAACCAGTTCGACTGGCATCGAAGATGGATCCCGCGGTTGAGACCAAAATTCGCGAGATCATGAATGATTTTGCTGATTCGCTGATAGACAATACTCCAGCCTTGTCTCCTCCCACGAATGATCCATCTCCTCCAGCGACTGCTACTCCGAGAGCGAAGAGGCCCAGACAAAGAGGAATCACAATCTCTTCCCCTAGGAGCGCTCCAACTTCCCCTCCTGCGAGATCCCTTACTGCCAGGGATAAAGGTAAAGGTCGCATGACCTGTAAAGCGCGGAAGGAGCTCGCAGTGGAGACCTTTGTTCCGTTTGGCCAGGAGGAAGAAGAGGAGAGAAGAGAGACAAGAGAAGGAGATGAAGAAGAGGAAAGAATTGAAGATGTCAGAGACAGAGAAAGAGATGAGATACAAGAGGAAGAGTCAGGAGGTATCTCAATCGTACTTCTCTTCTCATTATCTTAACTCTTTTGCAATCTTATCTGAACGAATTGTTTCTTAGCAGATGATGACGATGAGACCATCGGTGGCCTTTTGGCCAAGAAGCAGAAGAGAGGTTCTCATTCTGGTGTTTCCGACGAAACCATAAGCGAGGACATTCTTGCCGAGTCCAGGAGAACAGCTGCGGAGGCTGCTGAAAGAAGAAGAAAGCGAGAAGAAGAGGAACTCGAACGCGTGAAGCAAAGGAGCCTAGAAGAACAACACGTCGACGACCTAGTGCGTCCAACTGATGAGGAAGATGTGCTTCCAGAAGAGGTGGCTCCCCAAGTTGACGAGGAGGATGCGGCTCCCGAAGAAGATGCAGCAGCCCAAGAGCAAGCCCAAGCGGACTTCGAAGAAATCGCAGGCGGTAATGAAGGTGAGATTTTTAATCTCGCAGTAACTTAACGAGATGTTATTGTCGGTGCGCTAAAGCACGGCGTGTCAAAAGCTGACATTCGCCGCTGGCCAGTAGGCAAGTGCGGTGAACCTTCAGGTAATTATTTGAGCAACATGTGTGAATTAGGCTTAGCAACCCAAACATAATCATGACTGGTTTCTTCGCGCCCCAGGTCACGCTCACCTTAAAGACATGCTTAATGAAGATACATTAATAGGGCAAGGTTCTACATCCTTAGCATATGACGAGGATGCTGTGATCCCACCTTCGCGTGGAGGTGCTCGCTCTTAGCTTACCAGAGATAATGAAATATTATGCAATACAAGTTACCTCACATTATCATGTCTCGTATCGCAGGCAAAGTTGATGAAGCCATGTTGGAACAAAGGAGTCAACCCCCTGCATCCTATGTCCCGGTGCCGAGTTCTCATACCGAGAAGCTTGTCGCAGCTGCTGAATATGTGGGAGAGCCCTTCGAGGACGTCATTGAACTTTCTGATGATGCCGAAGCAGACACCGTGTTGATGGAGGAAGATGCCCATGCTGGTGCTGAGGAAACAAGAACGAACGCCGCTGAAGCTATCGCACCTGAAGGCGTCCCTGATCAAGCTGCAACTTCTGCCGCTGCCATGCCTCCGGCAATGACTGAGCCTGCGACACCTCTTCCTGCGTGGAACTTTTGGAGTTCGCAAGTCGGGGCTGCAATCGCACCTGGTGCGGCTTATACTCTTCCTGCCAACTATGAAGAGTTAGAGCTCGCGGCTGACAGGAGGTCAATGGAGCAGAGACAGTCTTCAACTGCTGAATCGTCTATTAAAGGGGCGGAGCTTACTTAAATAAATCTATCGATGTAACTAAAATAAAGCATTTTATTTAAAATAATTTTCATTAAACAAATAATAATAAAAATAGCGATTTAGTGCAACTGCTATTAACAAAATAAAGCGGTTCTGACCAGCAATGCACATTCCTTCTCTGCGCGAGATCCTTGAAGGAACTGGTATGTCATGATTATTGTTCGCATCTTGCATTCTTCATTTGCAAATTCGATAGTCTAACTTGGTTTAACATTGCCTTAGGGCTGAAGCAAGCTGACGTGGACCGGCTAGTTCGGATGTGCCTCTCCTACCCCCAATCATTTGTGAGGTCTCTGGAGATAGGGCCCTTCGACAGGAGGCTGTTTTTGACTGAAGCCATCTGGATTTTGGAGCAGCTATCCGCGGCCACACCTGCGACCATTTCTCCTCAGAGCGCGGAATTGCTTTTTGGCATGTGCCAAAACCTTCTCGCCAAAGTTCAAGGCAAGCTGGGCTTTGGGTTTCTTGTCAAAAGAGTCACCCAGATTCGCGCGACCGTGAATTTGAAGCGCGGCTACCATAACCTCGCAGCTGAGGAGCAAAAGGTTGAGCAGCAAAGGCAAAAGGTTGAAGAGGCTGTGAAGCTCTTTCATGAGATGAACGCCAAATACGAGCAATTGAAGCAAGAAGTGGAGCAAGTGGAAAATCTTTCGCGTCAGTTTACTCCTAATGATTCCTTGATCAAGGGCTTGTTTTGAAAAGTAGCAAATAAGTAGCTAAAACGTTATTGTAATGTTGCTAGGGTTTCTCCCCCTTTTTTTTCTTTCAAAAATATTTAAATGCCTGTTTTACCCCTCCCGGGATTTGCTCGAATATCTCTGTGCATATCAATTTATGACGTCAGCTATTGATATTCTGCCTTGATTTTCGCGCTAATTGCTCATTAGATAAGCACGCTTTCCTTGGGAAGTCCATCCGTATCATGACCATCCGCCATTAATTAGGATACGCAACCGAATCGTCGTAGCCTTTAGTAGGGTAATTGATTGCTACCACTTTTCAAGGCGTAAGTGATTGATTCTTACCCTCTTTTCAAGTCTTGCTGACTCATCTCGGCAACTGAAGAGTCTCCACAAGGTCTATATAAACCCTGCCTTTTGCTTTTTGGGTTCTTCATCCCACAATGTGGCTTGCCGTGAGTCCTTACGACTGCTGGCTTCAACGCTTGTCTTTCGTTGATTCATGACAGCTTCAAGTTGTAAAACCCGAGTTTGTGCTTTGTGCCATAGAAATAGCTTCCAAGATCTGCTTCACAAAGCATATTGGTCTTTATAACTATCATAAAGAAGATCAGAGAATACCCCATGTTTGGTCGAAGAATTTTCTTCGTCTATTATGCTTGCAGGTCATGTTTCCGGCCGCCTCCCGGCGAGGTGCAGCGCCGTACTGACCTTGCTACCGGCTCGTAATGAACGGCGGATTTCTCCTCCAGCATGCCCGGAGGTTGATCATTCGCCACCACGTTCTTGAACTCAGGGTGGCGAGCCATTGTGCTCGTCTCCGTGGACAAGGAGCCTCTTGCCCGAGGAATGACTGCTTCCATGTCTTGCACAGCCGCATACGCCGGAATAGGTGGTTCCTCAGGCACGTCTCTTGGGCATAAGACCAAAGAATGGCCTTGTCAGATCCTGGGATCTTGAACATAGCGTCGCATAGGTCTTGTAGACATGGCGGGCTGCAGGCTGTTCTTTTCGCAGGAACACCCTACTTGCTACAGATCTTTTGGTCGCAGATCTTTGTATCGCATAGCTTCTGCTAGGACCGTTAGGTCGATCCTTTTCTAGTTAGGATTCCCCCGATGTGTAACTTCCGCTTGTAAGTTACTATTTAGATACATTGTAAGCCATGTTGGCTGCGTAGCTAGCTTGATCTGAGCTTTTCGCTTGTAAGTTGTTATCTAGACATATAAATTGTAAGTCATTTTTGACTCATGATGATAAATCGCTTTGTATGATTTGCTGTCTTGTTACAACAAATTACGATTTTGCATGCGCGTTGGCAAATTTCGTCTTTTGTAGTGTTGTGTTCACACTTTGTATTGTTGCTATGATTTGCTATCTGCCGGATAGATTCGCATATATGTTTTTAGATCGCTCAAGATCGTATTTACGTAGCTTTGCCATCTTGGCAGATAGGCTTGAGATTTACTTAAGGTCAAACTCAAGTACGAGCGCTATCTCAGCAGATAGGCTTCTGTAGATCACTTAAGATCATTTTGCATAATGCTGCTATCATGGCAGATAGACTTAAGAATCATTTTGAGATCGCATTTGTATAGTGCTGCTATCGTGGCAGATAGGCTTGAAAGATCATTCAAGATCATACTCGCATAGGCTGCTATCATGGCAGATAGGCTTTTAAAAGATCATTTAAGATCGTATTCGCATGAGCTGCTATCGTGGCAGATAGGCTTTAAAAGATCACTTAAGATCATATTCGCATAGGCTTCTATCGTGGCAGATAGGCTTAAAAGATCACTTAAGATCATGTTCGCATAGGCTGCTATCGTGGCAGGTAGGCTTAAAAGATCACTTAAGATCATGTTCGCATA
This sequence comes from Linanthus parryae, assembly GCA_023055425.1. Classification (NCBI taxonomy): domain Eukaryota; kingdom Viridiplantae; phylum Streptophyta; class Magnoliopsida; order Ericales; family Polemoniaceae; genus Linanthus; species Linanthus parryae. The sequence goes on along the minus strand of JALGPY010000011.1, from coordinate 22,449,367 downwards.
GGCTGCTATCGTGGCAGATAGGCTTACAAGATCACTTAAGATCATATTCGCATAGGCTGCCATCACGGCGGATAGGCTTTCGCTACTGGGAAATAATGAAATAAACAGAGCAACAAAGATAGCTGACAGCATAAAGTTCTTCCCATTTGGGAGAAGTCTTTTTATTATGAAATACTCTCATATGGGAGAGATAAGATTACAATTCCCTCATATGGGAGAGAAGATGCACGAGTTTTAGCATTACAGAGCATGAAGCAGACGTTATAATCTAACGCATATAAAGAGAAGTTAAGGATAATACTTCTTAATCCAGCGCATGTGACTGAGCTTGGGGTTGAGGTTGTTCCATGTAACCTCCGTATGTTGCAGTAGCCACTATCAAAGACTTCTGTGACCTCAAAGGGTCCTTCCCAATTGGCTGCGAATTTTGGGTGAGCTGCCTCTCGCATGCAATGGTCAGACGAGCGCAAGACCAAATCTCCAACTGCGAAATCTCGGCGTTGGACTGTTTTGTTGTACGCACGAGCGATCCTTTCTTGGTATCGTTTGTTAGTCCTTTTAGCTTGCTCCCGCTTCTCTTCTAACAGGACTAAATCATGATCGCGTTGGTTGTCATATAATGCATGAAAAGCCAACCTTGCAGAGTTAATCTTTACTTCCGCAGGTACCACAGCTTCAGCTCCATAGCATAAAAGAAATGGCGAGGCCCCTGTGGGCATCCTTGGAGAAGTCCGATAGGCCCACAAGGCTATATTCAAAGAATCAGCCCACTTCTTGTGGTCATCTGCGACCATCTTGCTCAAGGTTCTCAATAACGTCTTGTTGGTTGCTTCCGCTTGCCCATTCCCCTTCGGGTAGTATGGAGTGGAGCATATCTGTCTTATGTTGTACTCTGCTAGCTTCGCAGCTACCTGGCGATTAACGAAGGGAGTGCCATTATCCGAGAGGATGGTGTTTGGGATTCTGAACCTGCATATGATGCTTTCTTGAATGAAATGGACCACGGCTAGCGCATTTGCTGTCTTTAGTGGTATCGCTTCTACCCACTTGGTGAACAGCTCGGTCGCGGTGAGAATAAAATGATTCCCGTGCAAGGTTGGTCGAATGGGACCAACAAAATCCAAAGCCCATGTATGAAACGGCCACGGTGTTCCCAACGCGTGTAGATCTACGGCAGGGGCGTGCACTAGATTACCTTTGAATTGACACTCTTGGCAGCGTCTTACTTTGGTGCGGCAATCAGCTTCCATGGTGGGCCAGAAGTATCCAATTGAGAGGAGCTGTCTGCATAATTTCGCACCTCCCTGATGTTCCACCTGATGAGATAGGTCCATCACTTCTTGTGCTTCCTTGCTGTCTAGACATCGCAGCAAGTTACCTCCATGGCCCCTTCGCCAAAGCAGATTTTCTTGCACCTCATATCGGGCTGCTTTTCTCTTCAGTTTCTCGGCTTCTTTTCTCGACTCGGGTACGATACCCTGGGTGAGAAAGTCAAAGAGTGGTTTCCTCCAATCCGCATCATCGTCGGTCAGAGCAATGAATAAAGAGTCCTTAATCAGTGCGCAACTCTCACAATTTCCTTGAATCAGCGCTGCGACCGTTGACATGTCCGGCCAATGAATGCCATACCTTTGGGCTTTCCGATAGATTGACACCTCACTTTCTCCACAAGCATGTTGGTGAATCCTTTCTAACAGCAGTTGTCTTTCTTGCTCGGAGACGCATCGCATGAGTATTCCGCCAGGGCCCTTGTAGTATAGGGTGTTATCATGTATGCAATATCCCTTTGTGGATGCCCAGTTCTCGCTGCTCGTGCCTTCTGCGATGGCCCGTAAGATTGACTTTCTCCAGTCCGCATCGTCCATGCATTCATCGTCGCATGCGTCCTCTGTCAACGCCGAGGACGTTCGCACTTCAATCGAGATTCTCGCAGGACATTTGTCTGCACTAACCTTGGATCCCAAGGTAGCTAAAGCATCAGCATGCCTATTGTCCGCTCGAGGTTTGTGCTCGTATCTAATGTCGCAGAACTGTTGAACCAATTTCTGTACGAAGGTCCGATAGGGCAATAAGTTTATCTCTTTCAAACCATACTCGCCCGAGGCTTGTTTGACGATTAGCTTGGAGTCCCCCATAACCGTCAGGTTGCTTACTTCCAAGGCCTTTGCCGCGCGAAGTCCGGCGATGAGAGCTTCATACTCTGCTTCGTTGTTGGTGACTGCGAAGTCAAGCTTTGCGGACATCTGTATGACCTCTCCATCTGGTTTGGTCAAGACTATCCCGATGCCTCCACCTTTCCTTGTTGACGAGCCATCAAAATGGAGCGTCCAATAGGGCAGCTCAACTGCGTAGATTTCAGGTCCCTCCAATTCTTCTTCAATCACAGGCTCATGACTGTTATCGGGGAACTGTGCTAGCAAATCCACCACCGCCTGCGATTTGATCGCCCGCGGCCGAACGCCTGTGATGTCATATTGGGAGATGGTCATATACCATTTCGCCAATCTTCCTCCAGGAGGTGTGAGTCAGAAGGTATCGTATAGGATCGCTCTTGGTGACTACTACTACTTTGTGCGAAGCAAAATAGTGTCTCAACTTTTCTATTACGAAGAATAAAGCAAGGCAATGACGTTCGATGTCCGTGTACCTTGATTCTGCGGGTTGCACGATGCGAGAGATGTAGTATATGGGCCTTTCTTGACCCTCATACTCCTGAGCTAGGAGTGCTCCTATAGACCTCCTTGTCGACGTCAGATACAACAAGAGTGGTGATCCGAGCTGAGGTGCGATCATTACTTTTGACGATGTCAGCAGCTCCTTTAGTTTCCCGAACGCAGCCTCGTGCTCTGCACTCCAGTTGTATACAACATCTTTCTTGAGAAGATCACTGAAACAAAAGGTGATTTCGGCGATTGCTGGGATAAATCTTCGCAAGTAGGACAGCTTTCCCAGAAAGGTTTTCAAGGCACTCTGGTTATGCGGCGGAGTCATGCTAGTGATAGCTGATACTTTCGCAGGATCAGGCTCTATTCCTTGACGATGTACCACACATCCCAAGAACTTCTCAGATGTTACCCCAAATGCGCACTTCATGGGGTTCATCTTCAATTGAAAGCGTATGCATCTGTTGAACACTTTTCGCAGATCCCCCAGATGGTCTGCCTACTCCTTGGATTTGACAACTAGGTCATCCACATAGAATTCCACTTCCTTGTGCATCATGTCATGGAACAGGGCCATCATGGCCCGCTGGTAAGTCGCACCTGCATTTTTGAGGCCAAAAGGCATCACCGTATAGTTAAATACTCCCACCGGGGTGATGAATGCGGTTTCCTGTGCATCTTCGGGGTCCATCTTGGTCTGATTGTACCCACTGAAGCCGTCCATGAAACTGAACATGCGATGACCCGCGGTTGAATCGATGAGTAAGTCGATGTTGGGGAGTGGAAAATCATCCTTAGGGCAGAAACGATTGAGATCTCGGAAATCCAAGCAAATGCGAAGTTACCCATTCTTCTTTACTACTGGCACGATATTGGCCAACCATGTGGGATGGTGATTCGGCTCTATGAATTTGGAATCCAGGAGTTTGACAATTTCCTGCTTAATCTTCACGTTGAGCTCCGGCCTAAAGCTTCTTGTGCTCTGCTTTATCGATTTGGATCCTGGAATCACATCCAACCGGTGCATGGTGGTGCTCGTGTCCAGGCCGGGCATTTCATCGTATTCCCATGTGAATACGTCTTTGTACTCAGTCAAGAGTTGTAGCAATCTTTCCTCCTCTTCGCCTGTGAGGTCCGCACTTAGAAAGACTGGCCTCTTCTTTTCTTCGCTCGGGCTTAGGAATACCTCCTTCAGCTCCTGCTTTTGTGGTCAGGGTTTGTCTTCCATGCATTCGGGTGCTTCTTTGAGTTTCTCTTACAGAGTGCTTGGCATTGGTTTGTCTGTCTCCGAAACCTGCTCAATTTGATTGATTTGCTCAGGGATATCCCCATGCTCGCGTGGGGACATCCCCGCGCACCTTCATTTGCGATAGCATTTCTTCCCGTTGGCGTAGAAACTCTCTATCTCCTTGCCTTCAGGATTGTATTTTGCTATCCTTTTCAGAGTCTACACGTTATTTCGCTGGTAGGCAATCCGTGGAGCCTCTTCTCGCGTGGGCGGCTTTTCCTTGGCATGCTCTCTGGTCACCATCACCCCTGCGGGTGACTGATCTTTGATGTCCTCCCAGCGGGGCAGAGGAGTGGGGTTGAATGGTCCCGGCATTTGCTCATCTGCCATCTCAGTGAACCATACCGCCTCACTGAGATGCGCTTCATCCATGTTGAATGGATTTGTCGAAGCGGGTATCTCGACTATTCTGCCATTCCAGATAGCTTTCATCACTTGATGAGCTGTTGAAGGAACAGCATCAAAGCGATGAATCCAGGCTCGACCTATGATCATGTGATACGTAGTGTTTGCATCTATGACATAGAATTTTGCTGAGCACTTGATTTTGCCAATATGGACACCCAGGCGGATCCATCCTATCGTCATTCTGGAGTCGCTTCCGAATCCCATCAGCGGGGATGGACGTTTGACAATCTTGTGCTCCGGGATTCCTGCTAGCTTCAGAGTATGGAGCGAAACAACGTTAACTGCTGCTCCTCCGTCGACGAACGCTCTTTTTAACTCCACGCCATTGATAATGGCCGTCACATACAGAGGCTTCTGGTGGCTCGCATCTGTCTTCTTATCGCTTGCGGAGAAGGTTATGACCTTTTCTGTAGAGCGAGATGCCCTGACAACTTTTCCATTGGAGACTACAAGATCCTCCTCGTAATCTTCTGCTATCCTCAGGATCGCCTTTGTCATCTCCGTCCGGCATTTTTCTGAGAAATTCATCTCGTCGAAGAACCTGCTGAACCCGTGCGACCCCTTCATTCGGTCTCCGCGTTCGTCCTCGGTGTCTATGTTGTAGTCCTCGTCATCATGGATCTCGGAAATGATGGGTATACCATCCTCTGCAACCTCTTCAAGGTCCACAATCGAGATCATAGCGACCTCCTTGCCTTTCGATTCTTGCTCCGCATGGGCAGGGAGTGGATTGTTGCGCACATCCTGCCTTTGATCACTGACGATCAGTTCGCCATTCTTCATCTTTTGGCTCACCATGATTCTGAGCTTCTTGTAGTCAGCCGTGGGATGCATGACCTTTCCGTGACATTCGCACCACTTCGGGTCCCTCACCATCTCCCTGGAGGGTGCCTTTTCGAGCGGCGGCAGGACACCGTCCTTACACCATTGTCTGCAAAGGTCGCTTGCTTCCTCCACCGAGCATGGCAGAGGCGGTGCATCAAAGTTCACTACCTTCGGCTGCTTCTGGGGCGAGACCGTATTCACTTCAGCTTCACGTCCCCTCTTGTAGCTGAATCTCCAGATCTTGAAAGTAGTACCGCCCGAGGATCGCTCAGGGGCGTTCCTCTTTTTCTGCCTTTCCACTATAGGCTCGATATTCTTCGTGCATTCGATTAGCTTAGAAAACGTAGGTGTTTGCAGGTTGATAAGCATACCTTTATACTCGTCTCGCATGCATTGCAGGCATATCTCCACGAGTCTACTTTCGAGTATCACATCTTTGCATTCCAAAGACTTGGCCCTGAACTTCTTGATGAATGTTATCCCATCCTCCTCGCGCTTCTGATACATCCGCGAGAGATGGATCATCGTCACCTTTTCCTCCATCTGGAAGAACTTGGTGTAAAACTTCTGGACCATGTCGTCCCAAGTCTTGACGGATCTGGCTTCCAACGTCCGGTACCACTTGTAAGCCACGTTACCCAAGGATTTCGGGAACTCGCGCATCAGCAGTTTAGGATCAGCCCCATACGGCCCCATCACATCAATGAAGCGCATCACATGCTCATCGGCGTTCCCATTGACGTCTTCGAACTTGTCCCATTTAGGGGCCTTGTACCCTGCAGGGTTAGGCATGAGATAGATCTCTCGTGGAATAGGTGGATCGTTGTCAAGCTTCGGGATGATGGTATCCGCGAACGATTGGTGAGCCAGAATAGTGTCTATGCGCCGTTGCAGCGACGTCATACACTCTGGAGCACTTCCCTCGGCAGCGGGAGGAGGGGTTGCCGCAGGCGGAGGCGACACATATGTCGTAGGAGGACTAGGGACATATTGTGAATTCACGTTACCCCAGATTGCCGTTGGAGGAGGCAAGGGATACTGCGAGGCCAGAATTAGGTACCAAAGCCGGAGGTGGAGGAGTATGAGTAGCGAGAGGCAACATTTGAGCTGTTGGCCCCTGGATTGAGGGTAGCTGTGTAGTCGCCGGTGGAGTTTGCAGGTTAGGGTTGGGTGGTGTGGTTGACACTCACAATCCTTGGGTGGTGGAGGCTCCTCCCCCCTGAGAGACAACGGTGGCTGGTGTGGGGTTTGGAGCAAGAGTCCCCAAGACAGCCATGATCCGTTCTAGCTGCGCAGATTGAGCTTTGAGAGCCTTCGCCTGACTCAGGATGGTGGCGTCCAAGGCTTCCAGCGTCGGAGCTTCACCGGCGGTTGTGGGAGTACGGCGTCCGTGGAAGGTGATCTGTTACTGACATCATCCTCATGAGACATGGTTGCTTGCAATGGTAAGTTCACGTCAGGTTCACCAAAATGTGCACAAGAGAATCCAGCAGGGAGAACTCTGTGTACACCAAGGGCAGAGAATAGAAAATGGCACAGGAAGTGTTGGGTTGTGTGTAGGGAGAGAGTAAGGCAGTAGTAATGTCTGAGAGAGAGACAGAGGTTTGGCAGAGCTTCCGCGTATGTCTGGTGTGTCCTCCCTTTTATGGAAGGGTTAACGTCCTATATATATAACGGAGAATGTGACCGTTGTAGTGTGGTTAATGCGCCCATCAATGGCGGCTTAATTAGCTTAACCACAACGGCACGTTCGTCCGCGTATATAGGGACCGTTACAGCACGTTATCCGCGTATACCGGAACCGTTATGGGGTTGACCGGGTTTGACCGGATTGACCGGGTTTATGGAGCTCGTGCCATAAATCTATCAAAAGCAGTTACTAAAGGTCGCGCGCGAGCTTGGCTCGCACGCGACAGGACTTACTCTAGCCTCCAGACCACTAAGTTCCTACAAGTCCCGTGCGGTAGTATGCGAGGGCCCTGTCTCGCAGCCCCCACGTGGATCAGCGCGGCTGGTGATCCAGTGTGTGTGGAGCACAATATGGTGTGCTAGATGATTGCCACGTGGCTAAGATCTGTCTGCTCAGAAAGCACTATCTACAACTGTTTATGTGGAAATCGCATGGTGATTGGATATGGCCTTAGGATGTGGTTTGTTGTGGGTGTTTAATTTTTGTGTTTTGGTTTACGGCCTAAGAGCTGATCAATTAATTTTAATAATTAATTAGGGTTTTATGGCCTGCGAGCTATTTTTTTCTCAACTTGTGAGATTTATTTTATTTAGTATAGTTGTTAGCTAGTGCTAGATAAAGTAAATTGTTAGCCAAGATTGAAGAAAAGAAGCCCAAAGCCAAAAGGAACCACAAAAGATGGAGCATGGAGCATTCCACATGACTATGACGGATGGACCAAAAGATCAAGACGCATGGAGATGTGTTTGCTTTTAGGGTTCATAGATAATTCCATTGGCTTGGAATTATCTTAGTCTAGAAAAGGCCATATCCACATCACGTTTTATTTATGCTTTGTGGTTGTTTATTTTATTGTCTTATTTTGTGGTTGGTGTATGGATGATGCATGCAATTAGGATAAGAAGATAATTAGACAACCCGGATCTATTATTTGGAGTTGTGCCCAAACTCAAATAGATAGATTAGTTGATTTTGATCAACAAAACAATTAAAAATTGAATTTAAAATCCCTCAAAACTCAAATATTGTTTTCTTGCCTTCTCCTTATTTAAACACTCATTATCATCATGATTTATCAAGTTCGTGCGTGCCAAAGCATGGCGACTTGGTTCATAATGATGGAATGCGATGGCACAAGCTAGTAATGTGCAACTGTTTAAATAAGAGGTTGAACACTACTAGGCTATTAATATGATTAAGAAACCTAGAGGCAATCAATTGGGATTATCCATATGGATGGATAAATAAGGAGTTATTTGCCCGATTGAACCAAGAGTTGCATAAGGGATGCAATTTGATTTGTTCCTACCTAAAGTAGTCAAATTATGGGTGACTTTCCAAAGCAAGCTCATAAGGAGAAGAAAGATGGATCTTGGCCCACTAGAAAATATAAGGATATTTTCCGCATTATTATCTTGAGGGTTATTAATCCGTAGAAAAATAGTGGGAGCTATATTTGATAAACTAGCCATTATTGAATATAGTCAAAAATTCACAAATACTAAAACTTGCGTATTTTCCTTTTGTATAATTCTAAATGGCAAACAACTCATCGAGTTCACAACATTCCCTACGATCTGTCCTTGAGAAGGACAAGCTCTCTGGAACCAACTTCCTTGATTGGTACAGAAACTTGAGAATCGTTCTCAAGCAAGAGAAGAAACTGTACGCAATAGAGGAGCACGTTCCAGCAGGTCCAGAGAACCAAACACCTGCAGCCCTAAAGGCGTATCAAAAGCATGTTGATGACGCTAATGATGCGGCCTGCCTTATGCTATGCACCATGACTTCTGAGCTTCAGAAGCATCACGAAAACATGAATTCTGTCGATATGATCGATCATCTAAAGCAGCTCTTCCAAGAGCAGGCAAGGGTTGAGAGGTATGAGGTCTCTAAGGCACTGTTCAAGTGTCATCTGGCAGAAGGGAACCCGGTGGGACCCCATGTACTCCGAATGATCGGGTACTTGGAGAATCTCGCCCGACTGGGGTTCCCGGTCGGCCAAGAGTTGGCAACTGATCTCGTGTTGCAATCGTTGCCTGAGAGTTATGTACAATTCATCATGAACTATAACATGAACGAGATCGTGAAACCACTGCCGGATTTGCTCAATATGTCGAGGACAGCTAAACAGAGCATCAACAAGGGTAAGGGCAAGGCCATTATGATGGTGCAGAAAGGAAAGGGCAAAAGGTTTGCCTCATCCTCCAAGGGAAAAGGCAAGTCAGTTGCCAAGTCCAAGGAACCTGCCCTTAAGCCTGTTGGTGGCATTGCCAAAGGTGTTACTAAAGGTGAATGTCACTACTGCAGTCAGCCTGGACACTGGAGGAGGAACTGCCCAAAATATCTGGAGGACAAGAGGCTTGGAATAGTGATTCCACCACCACCAGGTATTTTTGTTGTAGATGTCAATTTAACTGTCTCTACATCATGGGTATTAGATACTGGATGAGGATCTCACATTTGTAGAAATGTGCAGGATCTAAAGAGAAGTAGAATATTGGCAAAACGGGAGATAGATCTGCGCGTTGGGAATGGAGCAAAAGTTGCTGCGTTGGCCGTAGGCGTGTTCGAGCTATCTCTGCCTTCAGGATAAGTTTTAGAATTAAATAATTGCTATTTTATGCCTGCTATGAGCAGAAACGTTATTTCTATTTCTTGTTTGGACAAGGATGGTTTTATTATTTCAATAAAGAACAATTTTTGTTCCTTTTATTTGAATAATATTCACTATTTTAGTGCGCAATTATTTAATGGACTGTACGTCCTTGATCTAAGCAATCCTGTCTACAACATTAATACCAAGCGGATTAAAATAACTTATGGCACTGTCGTTTAGGCCACATAAACGAGAAACGTGTATCTTGACTCCATAAGGATGGACTGCTAGACTCATTTGATTTTGAATCATATGAGACATGTGAGGCTTGTTTATTGGGAAAAATGACAAAGTTCCCTTTCAATAAGAAAGGTGAGAGGACTAGTGAGAAATTGGCACTCATACATACTGATGTGTGTGGGCCATTTGCCACTCCTGCTAGGGGTGGTTACGTCCACTTCATTACATTTACTGATGACTACAATAGATATGGATTTGTGTACTTATGAGGGCCAAATCTGAATCCTTTGAAGTGTTCATAGAATTCAAGAATGAAGTATAGAAGCAACTTGGCAAAAGTATCAAGGCTCTACGATCAGATCGTGGAGGAGAATACTTGAGCCAAGAGTTTGACGACTATCTTAGGGAGTGTGGGATCGTGTCCCAACTCACTCCACCCGGAACGCCACAATGGAATGGTGTGTCTGAGAGGAGGAATCGAACCCTATTGGATATGTTTCGATCTATGATCTATTAAATGCAGCTTTCACCATTAACCGTGTTCCATCTAAATCAGTCATGAAGACACCATATGAGATGTGGAGTGGGAGGCGTCCCACATTGTCGTTCATGAGGATTTGGGGCTGCGATGTCTATGTAAAACGTTTACAATCAGACAAGCTAGGGCCAAAATCGGATAAGTGTAAATTTGTGGGGTACCCTACGGAAACTAAGGGTTACTACTTCGACAATCCAACCGAGAACAAAGTGTTTGTTGCTCGGACCGGCGTGTTTCTAGAAAGAGAGTTTGTCTCTAAAGAAGCAAGTAGGAGGACTGTAAAACTTGAAGAGGTTCAAGAACCACAAATTACTGAACCGATTATGGAACATGAACAGGAACCGCAAACAGTTGTGGAGCATCCTGTTCAGGTAACACAAGAGCTTCGTAGATCTAGTAGAGTGCGCCAGGAACCCGAGAGGTATGGAGTTCTCGTGACCGATTCCGGTGACACGATGCTCATAGATGATGAGCCTACTACCTATGAAGAGGCCATGAAAGGCCCAGACTATCAGAAGTGGCTAGAAGCCATGAGATCCGAGATGGAATCCATGTATACCAACAAAGTATGGAATTTGGTGGAACCACCCGAAGGGCGCGCGGCCCATAGGGTGCAAGTGGGTCTTCAAGAAGAAGATCGACATGGATGGTAATGTGATTACCTATAAGGGCCGATTGGTGGCTAAAGGATTCAGACAGATTCATGGTATTGACTATGATGAAACCTTTTCACCAGTCGCTATGACCAAATCCATCCGAATCCTACTTGCAACTACAGCATACCATGACTATGAGATTTGGCAGATGGATGTCAAAACAGCATTCCTTTATGGGAATCTCCTCGAGGACGTGTATATGATACAGCCAGAGGGTTTTTAATATTCAAAGCAAGCCAACAAAGTCTGTAAGCTGCAACGATCCATTTATGGATTGAAGCAAGCTTCTAGGAGTTGGAATCGACGTTTTGATGAAGTAGTCAAAGATTTTGGCTTCATCAAAAAAGAAGATGAGTCTTGTGTCTACAAGAAGGTTAGTGGGAGCTCTGTAGCTTTTCTGGTCTTGTATGTGAATGACATACTACTAATTGGAAACGACGTTCCCATGCTACAATCTGTTAAAGATTGGCTAGGGAAGTGTTTCTCAATGAAGGACTTAGGGGAAGCAGCATATATACTCGGTATAAAGATCTATAGAGATAGATCTAAGAGACTGCTAGGCCTAAGTCAAAGTACATACATTGACAAGGTGTTGAAACGATTCAACATGCAAGATTCCAAGAAGGGATTCTTGCCCATGTCACATGGAATCACTCTTTCGAAGAGTGGTTGTCCTTCCAATGAGATTGAGAAGGAACGCATGAGTAGAATTCCCTATGCCTCGGCCATAGGATCTATCATGTGCGCCATGTTATGTACTAGACCAGATGTGTCATATGCCTTGAGTATGACAAGCAGATACCAATCCAATCCAGGTGAGTCACTGGATTGCAGTCAAGAACAACCTAAAGTACTTGAGAAGAACTAAGGATGCTTTCTTGATATTTGGAGGTGAGGAAGAGTTGCGCGTAAGGGTTTACACTGATTCAAGCTTCCAAACCGACATAGATGACTTTAGATCACAGTCGGGATATGTGTTTTGCCTGAATGGAGCAGCGGTGAGATGGAAGAGTTCCAAGCAAGAGACGATGGCTGATTCTACAACAGAGGCTGAGTACATTGCTGCAAATGGCGCAGCAAAGGAAGCTGTTTGGATCAGAAAGTTGTTTATGAACTTGGTGTGGTTCCTAGCATTGCGGATCCAGTTGAGTTGTACTATGACAACACAGGGGCGATCGCGCAATCGAAGGAACCCAGGTCACACCAGAAATCCAAGCACGTGCTCAGGAAGTTTCATCTGATTCGAGATATTATCGATAAAGGAGACGTTCGGATATGCAAGATTCCTACAGATGAGAATCTGTCAGACCCGCTTACAAAGCCGCTTGCGTAGTGGAAGCATGAAGGGAACACTAGGAGTATGGGCATACGAGATGCGCCAGATTGGCTCTAGTGCAAGTGGGAGACTGTTGGAATAGATGCCCTAGAGGCAATCTAGTTAGTATGAATTTATTTGTGGCTAGAAAATTCATTTATTATTTATTGGATATATAATATAATGAAGTCCTTAGATTTACAATTGTGTTGTTTATCTTAAATATCCCTTTTCCAGTATAATGATTAACAGGACAATCATCTATAGACTAGTATGGGGTTGGATTGATATGGAGATATCATGATCCAACACATAGGTGTGCATTAAGGGTAATGGCGCACTGGATTGACCCATCTCCGAGAAGGCTACATACACATTATTTTAAGTCACAAGTGCTTCTCGCGGTGCAATGGTATTGTCATCCTTAAACTTGAAGTCGCTAGATATTCTAGTTGTGGATTATTGTGATTTTGGTAGCGTTAAACGCTACACCGTAACTGGGTAGTTATAAAGGCGTGTACCGGATACAATAAGAAGCAAGCTTAGAGATCGTAGTGGAAGTAGATAGAATTTGTCCCTCCCACATAACGGGAGAAAATATCCTAGGCCACTCGAGGGATAGTGCTTATAGAATGTCTGGCCAGACTCAAATAAATCAATATGGGATATTGATGTTATTTGCACGAATAAGGCTATTCCCATGGATCGAGAAAATGTGGATTGGATATACGAGTGTGACTTGTATGTCTCGTGTCCAATCCGGATATAGAGACAAAGGGATGAGACAATTACTTGTACAAGGTTTGTCAAGATGTCTATTCTATTAGTTGGCTAGAATGGATGTTTTGCTAGAAACCGTTCCATATTAGCAAATAGTTGCTACCAACTAGATAGAACCTATGGGGTCACACGCTATATAGAGTTGAACTAGATTTGGGAATTAATTAGTAAGATTAATTAATTAGAAGGATCACTTTGCAATACCTTGCAAACTTAGTAGGGACTAATTTGCAAGGAAGGGACTAAATTGAATTCTAGTAGGACTAGAATAGGTCCTTTAGGTAGTTGAAAAGGATTTCTTGGACTATATAAAGGACACTCCTTCCTTCCTTCCCACACTTAATGTCATTATTGATCATAACTTGAGTGGGAGAGAACAAAAAGGAGATGAGCAAGCAAGCAAGAAGGAAACGCCGCCCCCCTTGCTCGTCGCCCGTCCCCGTCGGCCACAAGGAGGCCGAACCTCCTTGGTTTGGTCTCGTTTTGCGTGATTCTTCTTCCTCTTCCTCTTTCCGGGATATCACCAAGGATTGGAAGATCTAGAAATCAACTCTAGGCGTGGATCAACTATAGAGAACGTGACATAATTCGCGTTGAAGTCATCAAAGGAGAACCCTAAGGTGTGTTGTTGATTTCTTTACCATCGTTATGTCTCTTGACTTGTGATCCTTTGAGGGTTTCGCATGGTTTATTTTGTTTCCGTTGCGCATCCATGAATCAAAACCCTACAATATTATACAGTTATCTAAAGAGATAAGATATAATATTTGATGATCCATTTTTTTTTAAAAGTTACAGATGTTTTCAAGACCTGGATAACAATCTCAAGGCCTTGAGATCTTCTGCAGTTTGAGAAACTTCAAAGCTTTGAGCTATACTTTCAAGGCTTTGGAAAGTATAATCTCAAGGCTTTGAGATTTCAACACATAATACTCCCCCTAAATCAATGCATCCTTTTTTAACATCCCCAATTCAAGCCTTAGAGATGAAAACCTATCATCTGGTAAAGGTTTAGTGAAAATATCAGCAATCTGCATAGAGGTAGAAATAAAAGTTAAAACAACATCACCTTGTTTTGCATGATCTCTAAGGAAATGATGTCTCACATCTATGTGCTTGGTTCTTGAGTGCTGGACTGGATTCTTAGAGATTGAGATAGAACTTGTATTGTCACAATGAATAGGCACATTTCTGAAATTGTAGCAAAGATCTCTAAGTTGCTGAGCAATCCATAACACTCGTGAACAGCAAGCTCCTGCTGCAATGTATTCAGCTTCTGCAGTTGATAATGCTACATAATTTTGCTTTTTGGAATGCCAACTGATCAATGAAGATCCAAGAAACTGGCAGCATCCAGAAGTACTTTTCCTGTCTACTTTATATCCTGCAAAATCTGCATATGAATAGCCACTCAACATAAAATTAGATCTTCTTGGATACCAAAGCCCCAAGTCTCTGGTTCCATTCAAATATCTAAAAATTCTTTTGACTGCAGTTAAATGACTTTCCTTAGGATCTGCTTGGAATCTAGCACACATACAGACACTGAACATAATATCAGGTCTACTAGCAGTTAAATACAAAAGTGATCCAATCATACCTCTGTATTCCTTTTGATTCACACTCTTACCATTTGAATCCTTGTCTAAAGAGAGTGATGAACTCATAGGAGTTTTAAGCACCTTGGACTGTGACATATTGAACTTGTTCAATAAGTCCTTGGTATACTTTCCTTGATGTAAAAAAAATCCTTTCTTCATTTGTAAGATATGAAGTCCAATAAAGAAATTCAATTCATCCATTAAGCTCATCTCAAACTCCCTGCACATCAGACTAGAGAACTCTTTTGAAAGAGCATCATGCACCAAATAAAATATCATCTACATAGATTTTAACTACTAACAAATCACTTTGATGATGTTTAATGAAAATAGTTTTATCAACTAGGCCTCTTTTGAAATTATTTTCAAGTAGAAATTTTGAAAGTCTATCATACCAAGTCCTTGGAGCTTGTTTTAATCCATAAAGAGCTTTGTCTAGTTTATAAACATGATCATGAAAGTTTTCATCTTCAAAAACAGGAGGTTGTGCTACAAAAAACATCTTCTTGTAATAGCCATTCAGATTAGCACATTTAACATCCATTTGATAAAGCTTTATGTGATTATGAGAAGCAAACGCAAGAAGTATTCTAATAGCTTCTAACCTGGCAACAGGAGCAAAATTCTCCTCATAATCTATACCTTCTTCCTGATTATATCCTTGAGCCACCAATCTGGCTTTATTTCTTACCACTTTTCCATTCTCATCAAGCTTGTTTCTGAATACCCATCTGGTTCCAATAACTAATTTCTCTTTAGGTCTGGGAACCAGATTCCATACCTTATTTCTTTAAAATTCATTCAGCTCACTCTGCATTGCAATGATCCAGTCTGCATCTTCTAGTACTTCCTTGGTATTTTTAGGCTCAATCAAAGATACAAATGCACTAAAAGCACACAAATTCTTCAACTGTCCTCTTGTCTGAGTTCCGGTTGATGGATCTGATATGATATTATCAGCTGGATGATCTGCAAGGTAATTAAACTTCTTTCTTGGTATCCAGGAATATTCTCCTTCAAGAATTTGAGTACTTGAAACAGTAGAGGGAGCATCATAGAGAGTTTCAGCTTCTGTCTCAAGGCTTTGAGATTTTGGTTCTGCAGGAGGTTCAAGGCCTTGAGATTCTGCTGATTGATTCTGCACATTAGTTTTGCCTTTGTCTTCTTTCACAGCACCATCATCTGATACATGCTTGTTCAAATCTAGATCTGCAAAACTTTCACTCAGAGAATTCTTATTACTTTCATCAAAAGTTACATGAATACTCTCTTCCACAATCTTGGTTTTTCTATTGTAAACTCTATAAGCTTTGCTAGTTTGAGAATATCCAAGAAATACACATTCACCACTTCTAGCATCAAACTTACCAAGATTGTCTCTACCATTATTATGCACAAAACAAATACAACCAAAAGGTTTAAAATAAGAAACAGTAGGCATTCTACCTTTAAACAGTTCATAAGGGGTCTTTTTCAAAATAGGTCTAATCAAGCATCTATTCAGCACATAATTGGCAGTATAAACAGCTTCTGCCCATAAGACCTTTGGCAAATTACTTTCAAGAAGCATGGTTCTAGACATATCCTCAAGTTTCCTATTCTTCCTTTCAACTACTCCATTTTGCTGTGGAGTTTTAGGTGCAGAAAAGTTGTGTGATATGCCATGCTTTGCACAAAACAAATCAAAGTCAAGTTGATCAAACTCCCTACCATGATCACTTCTAATAGATGCAACAGGTAAATTTTTTAAAGTTTGAAGCTCTTTACACAATCTAGAAAATTCAGATAAAGCTTCAATTTTGTCTCTGATAAACATCACACAAGTGAATCTAAGATAATCATCTATTATAACAAGCATATACCTCTTACCTTTTAGGTTCTGAAGTCCATATGCAACAGTTCTAAGGGTCTAGAAGTACTTACAAAGTTCTTTGGCTTGAGTGAGCTTCTGGTTTGCTTACCTTGAACACATGCCTTGCAAACCTCATCATCTAAAAATTTTTGTGATGGTAAACCTCTTACCAAATCCTTTGAGATGAGTTTATTCAATGTATGTATAATAATATGCCCAAGATTTCTGTGCCAAAGCTTTGAATCTTCCTTCAAGGCCTTGAGGCATTTTAACTTGTCACCTGCAACACTGTTAGTACTCATAGCATATATATTATATGATCTAGGAGCAGTGAGTATGCAATCACCAGATTTCTCATCTTGCACCACACATTTATCATTGTCAAATATAGTTGTATAACCTTTATCACATAACTGAGAGATGCTAAGCAGATTATACTTAAGTCCATCTACCAGATAAACATCAGAGATAGAATTAGTAGAACCATTACCAATACTATCTATACCAATGATATTGCATTTTGCTTTGTCACCAAGTGTGATTGTTCCTCCAGATTTTTTTGTATGCTCAGTAAAAAGAGACTTCTTTCCACTCATATGTCTGGAACACCCACTGTCTAATATCCATTTCTGATCTTTCAAGGCCTTGGTGACATCCTGCAAAAATAAATCATTGCCTCAAAAGGCTGTTAGACCAAGTGCAGAACTTTGAGTCATACTCAGAATCAGCCATGTTTGGTGGTCTAATTCCTTTTGGAACCCAAATCTTCCTAACCTGTCCCTTGAGCTGATAAGGATAAGTATTCCTCATAATGTGAGGTTCTGATCTTCTGAAGGGACAAGTTAATCTGACATGACCAATTTTTCCACAATAATGACATTTTGGAGAATGTCTGCTACCAGATTTGACAAAAGTAGTTTGGCTTTTCTTTGGAAAATTTGGATTATAGCCAATCCCACTTTTATGCATTGATTTCAGATTTCCTCCAAGAATGAGATTCAGATTATGTTCTGAGCCGGTAAATATAGCTAGGACCTTCTTAGAATCTTGAAGTTTCTTAGTCAAAGAACAGATTTGTTGTTCTAAATTCTCAGAATGAGTCTTTAGATCTGCATATCTTTCAGTAAAAAGAGTGTTTTGATCAACAACCTATTTTATCTGTGCCTTCAAGGCTTTCAACCTGCTGTCCAAGGCCTTGAAATCCTTTTCAAGCTTTGTCTTAGAAACTTTAACAGTTTGTTTGTAAGAACTAGGTCCAGGTTTTCTTTTACCTGCTCATGAATCTTAATCTTTAAAGCAGAAATCTCATTTCTATAACTTTCCTCATTTAAAAACATACTTTTGAGAATTTCAGGAAGTACATCAGAAGGACTAGCAAGTAGATTTTTTACCATATCTTCAATATGTCTGTCTGATGATTTTTCCTCATCATGCTTTGCCATGAAGCATAAGTTTGCTTGATCTTCTTCTGTATCTGAGTCACTTGATGAATCAGAATCACTCCAGGAAGCCATCATGGCCTTCTTCCTTCTGTTGTCACTAGCTTTCTTCTGAAAGTTTCTGTTCTTCTTCTTTTCTGGACAGTCCCTTACTAAATGATCTGCATCACCACACTCAAAAAAATTCATTACTTTGTTTTATGTGACTGTGATGAAGATTTACCTTTGTAGTCCTTTCTGCCTGAAGGTCTTGATCTCTCTCTGTTGTAATCCCTGTTTCCAGAGTTTCTTATCTTCTTGAGAATCCTGGCCAAGGCCTTGGAGATCAATGCTAAGGACTCTTCATCATCATGCTCATCTTCAGTCTCAAGGCTTTGAGACTTTTCACTGTCTTTGGCCTTAAGTGCTAAGTTCTTTATGTTTTCCCTCAAATCTCCTTCCACATCCTTCATAGACATTTCATGAGTGAGCAGCTTTCCTTGTAGATCATCAAGCTGAAGAAGACTTAAATCCTGAGCTTCTTCAATGGTTGTTGTCTTTGGCTCACACTTGGTTTTTGGCAAGCTTCTCAGAATTTTTCTGACCTTCTCCTCATTTGAGAACTTCTTTCCCAATGACTCCAGATTATTCACCACATCAGTGAATCTTTTGAACATCTCCTTGATGGTCTCATCTGAATTCATATTGAACAACTCATATTGCCTCAGAAGTATGTTGATTTTGGTCTGCTTAACCTGGCTAGTTCCTTCATATGTCACCACCAGCTTATCCCATACTTCTTTGGCACTCTTGCAATTTGACACTCTGTTGAACTCATCTGCATTAAGAGCACAGTATAATAGATTCATAGCCTTGTAATTTTTTGATACCTTTTCCAGTTCAATAACTGAAAGATTTTCCTCAGACTTGATACATCTGACTCCATCAATTGTAGTATAGTACTCATGAGGACCATTCTGAACAATTGACCACAGTTCCATGTCTTGATATATGATGAACATCTTCATCAATGCCTTCCAGTGCATGAAGTTATCACCACAGAACAATGGAGGTCTGTTGGCTGCCCTTCCTTGTGAGAATCCACCATCTTCTACATTACTCATAGTCACAAGATTGTTAGATCTATATCAGTGACACAAGCTCTGATACCAATTGAAAGTGTGTCATGTAGACTAAATACAGAACCTAAATACTCTAGAAGGGGGGGGGGTTGAATAGAGTATGGAAACTTTTTGCAAAAATCAGATTCTAACAGATTAGCTTTGTGTGAAACTCAAATCTCAAGGCCTTGAGATTTTTAGAAAACTGTCTGAAACTTTCGAAGGCAAAAATAGAAAGCTTCAAGGCCTTGAACTATTACCAGTTCTAATCAGCATATAAACCCTAGTTTATTTGAGTTGTGTGCTGCAGAAAATAACAAAACTGTAAAGTAAAGAGCACAAAGCAATTTACAGAGTTCAGTCCCAATGGACCTAATCTCTGCGTGAGGGATCTAATTCCACCAGGATTGGGCAAACACTTCTTATTACTCACACAGAAACAGCGCTAGATCTTCAAGCCTAAGTGATTTTCCTTACACCTATACAGCTTGTGGTTCCAAACCTATCTAGTTCCAGCTACTAACTGCTGAGCTAACAAGAACCTCTTGTTGTTCACTTGAACAACCAACCACTAGGTTTAGTGAGGTTTAAGATATTTAAAAGATACACAAATTACAAAACAAGTGAAGAACACAGTAGAAGAAATAAGCTAGTAAAGCCTGGATGTGTTCTTCTGGAAACTTGAATGACTTGATCTTCTGAAATCTGGAATTGAAGCTTGAATCCTTGTGAGTTTGAATGAATGATCTCCCACGAATCTGTCACACTTCTCTGAGTAATTATGCAAGCCTCTCTGCTTTCAAAATTCAAACCAGTTTCTTTTATCCACCAGCTGCAACTGAATGAGAGATTTTAGGATCTTAGTTCCTACAAATCCTCCTTCTGTTTTCAACTGAAATTCAAACAGCTCTAAGCGGATATCCGTTGGAGTTTGTTGAGATTGCTCTTGCACGTTTAACAAACCTGCAACAACATTAAAACACAGCAACAACAAAATCCAGAAAGATAACAGTACTATGACTGTTTGGTTTTCAAGTTTCTGATAAAAACTGGTTAAAAGATTAGAGCAGTAATCTAATTAAATCCTGACACATATAAATCATGATAAACAAGTTTAAGACTCTTAGAAGTCGACAAAAAATCACAATAATAAGAATCAAAACCTGCAAGAAAGAATCAACTTAATTATGTAAAAACTGTCAGCAGCTCAAGGCACATCTCAAGGCCTTGAAGCTCTGAACCTGCTTCACAGATTTTCAAAGATAAGTCCAGAAAACTTTGATTCTCCCTGTTATGATCATCTGCAATTGTGTTAGATATGTAGATAATGTAAAACAAGAATATATTCAGCAAAACCCTGATTTGCATAATCAGATATCCAATCTGCAACACAAACTTGTTAGAAAGTTCAGCAGAATAAGAGTAACTCTCAAGGCTTTGAAGCTCTGTCAGTATCTCAAGGCCTTGGAGTATTTGAAATGCTTTGCTGCCTATGTCTTTGTCTTTGTCTTTCATCACTCAAAATAATTACTATCCAAAACACATTCAAGGGTCTTTGAGTCAACACCTTTCCTCTTCAAAAACTTGTCGGTACAATACTCCTTGTGGGCGTTTGCACTAACAAACCTAAAGCTGCAGAATTTGGTACTGCAGATAGCCTTAAGGTCTACATCCTTGGGTGTTGTGCCTCTAGTTCCTATCGTAGAGAGTGGTGGCATAACCTGATTCAACTCATAACGAATTGGAGACGGCGGAACCTGACGGCGGTTCCCCAACCTCCCTCGTTCACTTCTTCCTCCTCCTCACTCATAACTACATATTCCTCAGGGTCGAAGATTGGTTGGTCATCAAAAACAAGTCCCCGTCTTCTCTTATTAACATTCCTAGATGTAGACATAGTGATATGAAAAAGAAAAACGAGTGCTCGTGAGTTTTAGCCGTGAACTACACCAAGTAACCCAGGGTACAAGCAATGAACACGTATAATTTGCGAGAAAATTAAGGCCTAGGAGTGCCTAACCAAGAATTAAAGCCGAGAGAGAAAATTGTACCAAATTTTTCGGAAACACGAGCAAGTGAAGGCAAGAGTACCTCCTTAAGCTCCTCGGTGTCCCCGTCACAAGTCTCTTCTTGAGCTAAGGCCAAATCCTACTCCAAGTATGCGAATCGGATTTTTTTGTTCTTGGAGCTCTTTCTCTTTGTTTTCCCCCACACTCAAACCGTGCACTGTCTCTCAAAACTCCAAGACTTAATGTTGATGACGAGCTTGCAAGGAGCACAACCCACCAAAAAGTTTTGGATTTGGAGGTGTTTTTTATTTTGTGTGTGTTGGTGTTCTTGAGAGTTTGAGAGGAAGAAGATGAAGGAGGGTGTATTTGATCCGAAATTGGGGTGTAGGAGGGTGAAAACCCGATTTTTGCTTCAAAGAACAGCCCCAAAATACTAAAAATGCCCTCAATAAGTGAGGTTGTCAGAGCATTTCGGCCCGAAATGATTTTGATTTCGGCCCCAAATGATGAGCATTTCGGCCCGAAATGTTTTTAAAACTTCAAAACAGTGGCCTATTTTTATTTTGGCCCGAAATCAAGGGGCATTTCGGGCCGAAATCATACCGGATTATGTTTTTGATCTAGTTTCTTCGTCTGATGTCCGATTCCTTCGATTCTCGCGCTCGCGAACTCGTCGTTGAATGTAGAATCCAATTTTAACTGGAAAATTCCCAAAGTCCGGGGAATTTTTCATCTCATCTCCAAAATTGCTCTATGGCACAGGAATCAAGTCCCTTTAAGCTTGTGATTTCTTTGATTCCTCTTCGGATTCCGATGCGTGCAAATCCGGGCCACAATGAGCTAAAAATATAATCAATTAATTAATAGCTACTCCTCAACCTCGAGTAGCCTCTAGTCCAATCATCAAATTGCTCGTTGTGCCTCGTTTTGCGTGCAAAGTCATGCACATGCATCAAGAAGGGGAATCCGAAGGGTCTTCGGTACCCGTGTCCTGCACACTCATCGAAAATATTAAACCGCTCTCTCTCTCACATCTCTCAATCAAGTACGAATATCAAAAACAGAATACGAAAAACAAATACGACAACTTAAATTGGGTTGCCCCCCAATCAGCGCTTGTAATTTAAGGTCGAAGGCCCGAACCCGTTACCTCAATGCCCCTAAACAGGTGGCTTGGCACCTCGTGCCATCTCATCCAGCTTCCTCTGCTGGATCCTTAACACAACTCTATGTACTTTAACTTTTGAATCCAGTGGCTCAACATCAACCACCTTAGAACTCTTGTGCACTGATTGCACGGCCACTGGCATCTGTGTCTTCTCTTGAGACTGCTGTGGAGTCGCCTTAGAAACCCGAAAGGTCTCCCACGCATCATTGATCCTCGTGATCAATTCTCCGTTCACAACATCAATGAGAGTCCGAGCGGTAGCCAAGAAAGGCCAACCTAAGATGATCGGAACATCTCCCAAAGGCATCTCTAGTATCACAAAATCAGCAGGGATAATCGAACTCCCTACCTTAACCAGCACCTCTTCCACCACACCGTATGCCTTTTTGCTGACTTGTCAGCAAACTGAAGGTTGATCCATGTGGAACGAGCTTCTACTCCCAGCTTTTGAAAGACTGAAAGTGGCATTAAATTGACACTAGCCCCCAAATCACATAGGGCTTGTCCTGTGTAAGCTCCTCCCAAGTTAGCTTCTATCACAAAACTTCCCGGATCCTTCTTTTTCTGAGGCAAACCATGCATAACACATGAGCTCACCTGCTCGGTCAAAGAACTGTCTCAAAGTCGGGCACCACCCTCTTTCCTGAAATTGCATCCTTCATATACTTGGCATATTTAGGCATCATCTTGACTGCCTCAATCAATGGAACATTTATATGCAATTTTGAAAGGTTGGACAAGAACCTCCTGTACTCCTCAGAATCATCTTGCTTCTCTCTTGCTTTAAGAGGATACGGAAGATTCTTAGACATAGAAGGTGGTGGTGGTGGTGTTACCTCATCATCAATATGTGGAGTCATGCCCTTTGATTGGGGGATCATGACAGGGGTCTTGTCAAAGGCCTCATGCTCCCTAGCCTTCTAGGCTTCAGCTCTGGCGTGGCTCGGATATGGTGGATCATCAAGAACAATCCCACTGCGGGTAGTGATAGCGTTCACTTGGCGCACATTCTCAGTATCGGATGGAAAAGACCCTGGTGCTCTAGCTGAGAGCTTAGTGGCAATTTGTCCTACCTGCACCTCCAAGTAACGAAGCGAGGTCTTCATGATGTGCAAATCAGCTGTCAATGTCTCCACCTGAGAAGTGAAGGTATTCACATTCTTGCCCATCTGATACATAATATTCTTGATATCTAACTTCTCAGCATTCTGGCCTATAGCTAATGGTGGTGGTGGATGAGCAGCTGGCGAAGGTGGCTTGTGCTGAAAACCGGGTACATATGGAGCTCCGGACTTATCTCCATAACTGAATCCTTGGTGATCTCTAGTCCCTGGTCTGTAGTTCCCCTGATTCCAGTTGTGCTGTCCCTGTGCCCCCACATAGCTGATATCCTCATTAGGCGCTTGATTCAATGCTGCATCAAACTCTTGCTCCTCTACTGCAGACACAGTCTTCTTATCCTGATACACATGCTTTGCCATGTCAGAAACCATCTTTGTAATCTCATCTTTCCACTCATCGTTCTTCAGTTCAGGAAGCTTGGACAACCTCCTAGAGTCATAGAATTGAGCATCATGTTTCTCTATTTGCTTCATCAAAGCATATGCTCCATCCTTGTCAACCGTGTAAAGAAAGTTACCACCTGCTTCCCTGTTCAGCAAATCCTGGTTCGGACGATCCAGGCCATGATAGAAGACCTGAAGAATCTTGTAATCGCCGAAGTTATGATTAGGACACTTGCGTATCGTCCTTATAAACCGGTCCCATGCATCAACAACCGTCTCATCAGCATGCTCCTGAAAACCAAGGATCTCTGCCTGTAAACCTATGACACGTTGATCGGGGTAGAAATTTCTCATAAATTCATCAACACACTGCTCCCATGTGGTGATCGATTCTGGCTCCCTGGACTCTAGCCACTTCTCTGCCACACCCTTCAGACAATAAGGTAAAAGAATCAGCTTCAGGGTCTCATGAGTGACGTTCTTGTACTTCACTGTGTTGATGTAGGCATAAAACTTCCCAATGAAGTCATTTGGGTCTTCATCCCTGTTTCCATAGTACTGGAACTGATTCTGCACTGTCGTGATGGGCAGGCTTCAAATCAAAGTGCTCAGCCTGAATGGTTGGCACTACAATAGCTAGCTTGTGGCCTCTCTGAGTTGATTGAAACTTGTCCACCAAAGCTTGGCCCGACTTATTGTAGGGCATCTGGTTCTTCTGCTCATCAAGCTTCTCCTGAAAGTCAGTCAACTTCTGGTTCAGTTGAGCATTAGTCAATTGCTCACCCATTGCGATCTGTCTTGGACCTCTTCTCGGAGTTCTGAATAGCTGTTTTGGGTCTTCAAGTGGGGGCACAAGGTCTCTGGAGATCCGGTGCATACACTGAGAACCTGAAACAAAATTCAGAAAACAAATCAGCAATCACATAAATAATAAAAAAAAAGAAAAAGGTATATTAAACTAATCGCTAAACTAGAACAGTAACCAATGCCTTCTCCGGCAACAGCGCCAAAAACTTGACGCGTGTAAACTACGCGTTGCTGTGCAAGTGTACGGTCAAGTAATAAAGTGGAGTATTTTGGACTCCGAGTTATCGAACCCAAGGGAAGGTGTCTATTGTATATCTAGTTTATCAATTAAATTCAATTCACACAAGTAACCGGTAAAAAGGTTTGTAGTTTGAAGTGTTGTCACCCTCAAACAAGTGACTAGCAATGGTAGTAAAATAATAAAATAAAAATAATTTGATGTAAATCAGAGGAGAGAAAGCTAGGCAATCTATATATCACCTAGGGTAGTTTTGACGATTCCAGATTTCATGTTCTAACACGACAATTCATACTTAGTTAAGCTGGGTAATGGCATTGACAATTACCTATCGATCTCATATCGTTCTACACAACGGTAATGATTAGTCCCTCTCAGGCCAAGTACTACCTATGTGTTCTAGTAGGTTAATGATATTGCAAGGGATAATGTCCTATCATACCACTATTCACGAACAATTCACTCCTACTGAATTTACCCTAATTTAGACATTCCTATTCAATTCACTTCTCAGTCTAATTGATTAAGAATGTCCTTGTTTATTCATCCCAACTAGGGTAGAGTTGCTTTCACACACTCACTAGTTATGTAGTAATTTCGGGTCATGACTCCTACGTTACTAAGGATTAAGCGCAATAAACAACTAACTAACAACTACGAATCATCTTTAGACCTAGTCCATGATTACATGGAGAAATAAATACTCAACATCACACATCGTAGTTCTAGCTTGTCAATGAAAGAACTCAATATGAAATAGATCATAGCAATCTCCATAGTTCATAAACCCAACGTGAAAGTTCATCCAAAATCCGAAAAACATCCTCAAAACATAAACCCTAGGCTCTCCATAGATGCCTAGGTATGAGTTTGGCTACTCATAGCAAAAGATAACATGGTGTCTAGATATTTCATACAAGGAAGTAGAGAGAAAAATAGATCAAACGCTAGAAATCGTGAAGATTCTTGCGATACGGGCTCTTCTCCTTGCTTGAGGTTGTTCCCAATGAAGTCTCCTTGCTCTCCTCCTTGATTGTGGCTCTCTCCAGGCTTGAATGATGTATTTTTTTTCCATAGGTCGTTCTTCTTTCATAACCCGCAGAAGTCTTCAGTAATTGCACAATAGCCCCCTGAAATCTACTCCTGACTTCAATAGGCCATAGCTTCTTCGTCCGAACTCGGATTTAGCTCCGTGACCTATAGTTGGAAATCTCTCTGAGTCTAATTTCATTTGGCACTGGTCTCACCCCAAAATTAATTGTATAAATCCATCTAGGATTAAAATAGTGCAAGCTGGTCATCCAAGCTCCTCCAATTCGGCTTCTCTTTACTCCACTTGAGCTCCCGTTGTTTCCGAAGTTCGTTCCATGCCTCCTATCAACCGATTAGCATCTATTACTACCAAGATAACATGAAAAAACATACCAAGCGATTATATTTGACAAATAACAACGAAATATGCATAGAAAACGCTCGGACTAACAATATAGCACATGGTAAGCAACAAGTGATAAAAAGACCTTTATTCTCTAACATCGGGCTCAAATCACTCTCAAATACCTATTAACATGTGGTAAATTCTAAATAATTATATCTCTTAAAAGGCGCTATCAAACTGTCACACAAAAATAATTATGCGTAATAACGTACAGTGGAAAGAGTTATGCGGGAGAAGCTTATTATTGTCGTGTTGATTTCGGTCACTCGGCCTGTGATAATTATTTTTATTGTCGATGTCGAATTAGGTCACTCGGCCCGTGTTTATTATTTTATTATTGTCGATGTTAACTTTGGTCACTCGGCCCGTGGTTATTATTTTATTATTGTCGATGTTGACTCCGGTCACTAGGTCCGTGGTTATTATTTTATTATTGTCGATGTTGACTCCGGTCACTCGGCCCGTGGTTATTATTATTGTCGATGTTGACTCCGGTCACTCGGCTCGTGATTATTATTATTGTCGATGTTGACTCCGGTCACTCGGCCCATGGTTATTATTTTCGCTCTATGTACTCACCTATGTGGCCGCAAGAAGTCTTCGGGGGTACCGGCACTTAAGGTCTTGGAGTATGCGATATGGTTAGATCTTCCCCGTATCAACAAGTCAAAAGTATGGTTTTACATGAGAAAATGATATTTATGAAAGGAAATAAGAAAAAGATTGGGAATGACACTCCCCGTTGGAATTTGAGAAGGAAATTTAAGCAACGAGAACTTTGATATGTGTGTTCCTAGTTTATTCGTCAAGTATGTTCTTATATGTTTATCTCTTTGTAATTGCTGCGAAAAGAAATCATACTTCGTCATCTGTTTACGTGCTTAGGTGTTTCCTTACTCAGTATTTTATGCTGACTTTGCAAACCACGATTCTTTTTTTCCTTCCCACCGCAGGTTTAGGAACTAGAGACTATGGATTGGCTGGGTACGAGACTCACTAGAATGACGTCATAAGTAGTGTCTAGTATGACTGGTACAAGTTCAAGGTATTAGTAATGATTAATGTATGTAAGACAAAAAGACTTATGTAATATTTAATAGTATGCAATATATGTCGGGATGTTGACCTACTGGTCTTGTCCGAGCTGGATAAGGGAGTTGTTGAATTTACTCTCCAGACTTTGTTTCTAGTTAAACTTAAATAGTCACCGTCCTCGTGGGATCGATAAATTGATAAAATATTTACCGTTATTACTTGATACATCACACACTTGTGAGAGTACACATTGAGTGTCACAATTGTGAGTAGGGGAGTTAGAGAGAATCAATGCATGACATAACCTGGGAATGGTGTTACTTCATGTTACTCATAACTTTCTATCGACTTTTCATATTGGGTGGACCTTACTAATAGATCTTCAATTGAGCACTTCGTGAATACGTATACAATTTTTACGAGACACTTATGGCCTTGCGAAACCCATTAGATGTCTTGTCGTCGTTAGCGAACCTACAAAGACGTAGAATTGTTACAGGAGTAAAATTCCCTAATCCAATTGGAGTTCTTCAGCAGAGGCTATTCCTCGCTTCAGTATGCAAGGTTAGCCCCAATGCGATTATTAGAGGTATACACTTGCTCATGATGTAGTTGCTCACATACGACATACCCAGCGCTATGCCACATTGTTAATGCTTCAACGATGACTAAAGCTTGCTAACATGACCGACTTATCCATGCATAATAGTCACGCTAGCCAACTTATCCATGACCGAATCTCAATAACTAATCAACTTATTGTTGCACTTTCCACCTTATCCATGATCAAATCTCAATAACTAACCACCAAGC
This sequence comes from Linanthus parryae, assembly GCA_023055425.1. Taxonomy (NCBI): domain Eukaryota; kingdom Viridiplantae; phylum Streptophyta; class Magnoliopsida; order Ericales; family Polemoniaceae; genus Linanthus; species Linanthus parryae. The sequence continues at coordinate 22,421,360 of JALGPY010000011.1, read as the reverse complement.
CACAAGAAGCCTGCGATGTCCCTAAATTTATTATGTCTCCGCTTCCAGTGAAGAAGTTTAATGGACTCCTGGGAATCCATCTTGAACACATAGTAGAAGAAACCGTGTTAAATCTTGCTATAAATTAATAAGCAAGGGAGCACACACGGATACTGAAAACTCAATGGGCTACAGTGTAAATATTTGTAAAGCGGCATTGCTTGGACTTTATAGCCACTGATGTGAGAAATTAAATAATCTTGAAGAGTAAAACACTGTTGACATGGAAGATGAGACACAAATGGTATATGTCTTGATGCATCACGTAAGTTTCGTACAAGTTGAGGCATCAACTAGTTCACATTAGTTAGCAAGAGCTAGCGGTCACCTCTACTATTGTGGTCAAGGTTTGATCACTTGGGTTCGTCGAGCTTCATAGCTGGTAGATGAGACGTGAAGAACTGACACCTCCGACCACAAGTGTATGGCCGTCGTGTGTAGTAATATCCAGAAATCCGAGTTTATCGAACCTAAGGGACTTGTCGTGAACTAATTAGTATGATTAACTTCATGTGGGCTAGCAGTTGAGAGATTTTTTTTTAAATAAATAATTGAAAAGACAAAACAATTATTTAAATATAGAAAATTAATATGGGAGAAACAACCAGGACACCTCGTTTGGGGGATTGCTAGGATTCTATTGTTGACGAAGTTCTACGGTTTCTGAAACAGACACGAAATTCACTTTGCTAATCGAGCAATACTAACTCACTAAGTTACCAAGTGAGCATCCTATGCCTAGGTTAGATTAAAACCGAGTTACCAAGTTCTAATTATCCCTAAATATGCATTAACGATGAATTCTACTCTAACAATCCCGTTCAACGTAGCTGATTTACCAAGCCATGAACGGGTGATCGTTTGATTTTCCGGTTTAACAAGTACCGATTTAACAAATAATTGCAAACTAATTTCTAGCTAACAAGACGCCTCTAATTAACTAGATAAGATGAAGATCACAAAACAATCATAGCAAACGCAAAATCATCAATTAGGTTTATCAAAACATGAATCTCAATTCATAAGATGCATAATCAATGTGAAAACCCCATCCCCAAACTTGGTTCATGATCTAATAAGTTTAGCTACTCATACTCATGATCACAAAGACAAGATTTTGTGTGATCATTAACATAAATAAAGAAAAGAAGGAGAAAAGAGATCAAACGATGAAATCCTTGCTCAACGATGTGCTCCAAGCACCAAGCCTTCCTCCAACGTGTTCCACCTTGTCTCCAGCTGCTGAACCTGCCCTCTAGGTCTAAAAATCATGATATGTAGGTCTGGGCACGATTTTTAATGTATTTTGTCGGAATTTGCAATTCATCCTCTCTAGTTTGCAATTCTCAGACAGATTTCATAAGCTGATCTTACGCGGGCCTTTTCTCCCTCATCCGAACTGCGGTTTAGGCCTATCTTATATCGTTGGAAAGTCCTGAATGTCTAATTCTGAATAGAGTAGGCCTTTATCCAAAATTCCCTCTGTAGCTCCAGATATATCCCTACTACTGAAGACTGCTCCAGTGAACTTTTCCAGCTCTTCTTCGTTTTTGTGTCATCTTCGACGGGCCATATCTTTCTCATCCGGCCTTTGATTTAGCTTCGTGACCTACCGTTGGAAAGCTATTTGAGTCTTATTTGATTTTCCACTGGTCTCAATATAGCAGACTTTGTAGAACTCAAAGTATCATCAAAATAGTGATGTCTGGTCACTTTTGCTCCTCTAACTTTGCTTCCTCTTGATTCTGAAGATCGTTTCTTCTCTCCACTCGCTCTCCTCATACAATGTTCCTATAAATCACAACAAGAACACTACCGCGAAGATCAAATGTGACAAAATCATGCAAATCATACGTAAAACTATTCAAGAAACGCCGGATTGTACGTTTAAGCTATAAAACATCCTAAAAAAAAATTTCTCTTCAAATAAGCCAGGAATTCATCACTTTGCACCGAAACGCACTCAAATAATACAGTAAAGTGTATGTATGATAAATTTTACTAAGGAGTCATCAAATACCCCCACACTTGCCATTTGCGCGTCCCGAGCAAAGTGTCATCTACTGCATCTAACTGTCTATTATCCAACTAGACTCAAATGACTCTAACATAACTCACAACACTACAGTGCATCAAGATTATGCAATGCAAATCTATAATTGCTCTTAAACAAGTATTAAACTCAAATTTTTAATTTCTCTTGGCAAGAATAGGCAATCTCCTTCTCATCAACTGAAAATTATCAAGCTTTCACTAATCCTTTTTTAAATTCACATAAACGTAGCAAGAATTTGAAATAAAATTGATTATATGCAAAAGCTCACTAAGGCTTCCACTTTGTTCCACAAATTCAAACCAAGACACAAGCACGTTCTAAGCTTCATTGGGTCTAAATCATATCAAATTTCACTGTAGCCTTTCTTCACCGAATCATATGAGGTTTTCAAACCCTCTTAGTCTTTATTGTGTTAGAATGCTAATTGTCCCGGTGAAGGGAGTCACAACTCCTGTGAAATAAGGGTTGACTCTGGTTTTCCTCTTTTAAGCTCTACTTGGATGGAACCCAAATTTTTCGGGTGACCGGAAGCACATTAGGTTGTTTCTCCTTGAAGCACATTTTTTTTTTCATATTTTCTCATTTTCATTTTCTTTCTTCCTCTGTTTTTACAACCGTGCATTAGAGCGTGGGCTTTTTCGGTTAAATCTTGTGACCACGGTAAGGGATGGTGATGTTTGTAACGCTCCACGTATCCGGCTCGGTAGAGACCGGGAGAGTGCTACTCGAATAGCGGAAATCGAGAACAAAAAATCTCATAAAGGTTAAATAACAATTTATTACATTATCGTATTTATGCTACAATACATGCTACAACATTAGGATAATGGTTTTAAACTAGTGTTCTCATCGTAAAGTGAGGATGCATGATAATCTACGTGAGTCTCGAACCCCACTACTCCACAATCCCAGCTCCTAAACCTGCTGGGGAATGAAACAAAGACCGCAGTTTTTCGAAAGTCAGCAAGAAATGCTGAGTGAGATACACCTTAGCATGTAAAAACAGGAAGGTGCGAAAGGATGCATGGTTACATGTTTAAAACAGTTCAAGAGTAACAGAGTAAGAGTATAACAACTGATTTGAAGAATAAAGCAACAACGTTAACGAATATTGAATGTTTCTCACGTAACAAATCCGTTTACCATGATGTTCCAATGGAATTTCCGATACGTTAAAAGAGTCTAAATTTATTCTTCCAAATATGGCATGACCGTTCGGAACACGTCTACCCAGGTAGAACAGTGACCACAATCAGAAATTCTAGACCTTAAGTGTTGCAACACCCTCCTATGAGCGTCAATCAAATGAGTGGTATCTAGAAGCAGTACTCCAGCCTGCAACAAAAGGAGTCGGGGTGCACGTAGTGCCATATCTTTAGGGACCAAAGACATGGCATCATCACCCGTAATAAAAGTAACATAACTGGTTCCATTACTTGCGAATCATTTAGCTTTATATGGATATCTCTTTAGGGACTAAGCCCAGGGAATCATCACCCGATATAAGTAACTCCGAGGATCTAACCCGAATCTCTCTTTAGGGACTAAGCCTAGGGAATCATCATCGCATATAAGTAACTTTGGGGATCTAACCAGAATACCTCTTTAGGGACTAATCCCAGGCAATCATCACCCGATATAAGTAACTCCGGGGATCTAACCCAAATGTCTCTTTAGGGACTAAGCCCACTGAATCATCACCCGATATAAGTAACTCCGGGGATCTAACCAGAATATCTCTTTAGGGACTAAGCCTAGGGAATGCCCGATATAAGTAACATAACTGGTTCGCGTAACATTACGTTATTACTGACTTCTGATCAAGTGTGACAAGTATTCCAAGCTCAAATAATATTTTTAAGACAAATAAAACACATTTATCAAGTAGGGGATAAAATACGACAGCTATTTTTCAATTAAACAAGTAGTGGACACGAAATAAGCTGGCACGCAAGGTTAAGCATGTAAAACTCACCTGATCCAATAGCAATTATCACATAAAAGCTCCTATGCACGATCGTAATCTTTGTCTATGAACTTGCCGCCTACAATTTTACAATTATCTAGTCACAACGACAATATTTCTAAATAAATGAATGCATTAGTCCAATACGAACTTTGGCTAGGTCGAATACTAAGTCCAACTCTCACGCTTCCCCAAAATAACCCGTTTCAAGTTAAATTTCCATAAATATACATGGAAATATTTTAGAAATAATCTTGATATTAAATACTTGAGATAACACTTGAGAATATCTATATAAGCAAATAACACTTGAGACTATTTATTGTCATAAATTATAATTTTTAATAATAAAATATTATGATTAATAAAGAGTTATTTTAACTGGAGAAACACTTGTCGTTAAAAAGATCACTATTTGATACTCAGTATCTATTCAAATAAAACTAAGGCGACACTTAGTAAATAATTTGAACAAACTTTACTGTTCGAATAAAATACTCTTGTTAACTTATTTTTCAAGAAAACGGACTGTAGTTTTTAATTGTAACTACTTCCAACTTATATTGTATGAAAAATGTAGTTTATGTAACGACGAGGGGCTCCCCAAGAGTTATGAAAAGAACAACTACTAATAATAGAGATTTCAGTTTCAGTACTTTATACCCTTCAGTATTATGAAAAGACACTTTAATCCCCAACATGAACACGCTCAAACTCTTCGATCAAAACATGGATCATGTCCTAGGAACGCAATTTTGATTACTGAAAACAACTCAGAGGGAAATTTAGAGCATACCCACGGAAAATTTCGTGAGAAACGATCGAGAACGGAACGGTCGAAACACCGAAAGTGTCGCTGGAATTGTAACTCGACGGAAGCTTCTCCGGCTGTTCTTGGCATTGGTTGAGGCCTCCTCGAGCTTGGTCGGACCTCCAGGGATTGAGAGAGATGAAGGAACTAATTAGTATGATTAACTTTATTTGGGCTAGAAATTGAAAGATTTTTCTTTTAATAAATAATTGAAAAGACAAAACAGTTGTTTAAATATTGAGAATTAATATGGGAGAAACAACCAGGACACCTCGTTTGGGGGATTGCTAGGGTTATCTTGTTGACGAAGTTCTACGATTTGTGAAACACAGACGAAATTCACTTTGCTAATCGAGCAATACTAACTCACCGAGTTACCAAGTGAGCATCATATGCCTAGGTTAGATTAAAACCGAGTTATCAAGTTCTAATTATCCCTAAACATGCATTAACGATGAATTCTACTCTAAGAATCCCATTCAACGTAGCCGAGTTACCAAGCCATGAATAGGTGATCGTTGGCAAGCCCTGAATTTCTTCTTATGAATGGAGTAGGCATTGCTCCAAAACTCCCTCTGTAGCTCCAGATATATCCCTACTGCTGAATACTGGTCCAGTGAACTTTTCCAGCTCTTCTTCGTTTTTGCGTCATCTTCGACGGACCATATCTTTCTCATTCGGCCTTTGATTTAGCTTCGTGACCTACTGTTGGAAATCTATTTGAGTCTACTTTGATTTTCCATTGGTCTCAATATAGAAGACTTTGTGTACTCAAAGTAACATAAAAATAGTGAAGGCTGGTCACTTTTGCTCCTCTAACTTTGCTTCTCTTGCTTCCTCTTGACTTCCGAAGCTCGTTTCTTCTCTACACTTTCTCTCCTCATACAATGTTTTTATAAATCACAACAAGAACACTTCCATGAAGATCAAATGTGACAAAATTATGCAAATTATACGTAAAACTATTCGGGAAATGCCCGGATTGTAAGTTTAAGCTATAAAACATCCTAAAAAACATTTTCTCTTCAAATAAGCCTGGAATTCATCACTTTGCACCGAATCGCACACAAATAATAATGTAAAGTGTACGTATGATAAATCTTATTAAGGTGTTATCAAGAACGAGCAACAACATGGTAATACGAGCTCATGGTGGTTTAGTGATCACGAACCGGCTTTAACTACAATAAGGCATTGATAAAATCAAGTGGCTATCGTGACAGGGTGTTAATTAGCTGATAAGCTTTGGTCATGGATAAGTTGGTTGGTGTCACTAATCTTGATGGAAGAAAAGCATATGGATTATAAAGAATTAATATATTTATTCATTTGTGAAAGCATACGACTTTGTTGAGATGTCATGACACATACTAATCTACGCATTGCATGTAAGATCTTTGATTGTTTTTTACATCAACATCGTCGTATTTCGTTCATATAGCTTCATGCCTTATAAAATTGCCTAGCACTAGTTGGTGCAGGCAGCTAGGATTTTCATCCTTCATTGGGTTTCAGAATGGTGATAGGCCAAAACAAGTTTTCCATGATAAAAATATGGTTTCCATACGACGCACCATCTATTGACTGTATCTTATAATATTTATCAGTGAACTCTCTTTACGCTTGTATCTTTGTTATAGTATTTTAGACCTTATGTTTGGAGTATATTCCATTGTACACAATAGTGAGGTCCTTTTCAGCTACTAGTTTTATTTAGTATCAGCTATGTGCAGAACTATCCACACTCGTACTCGCGTTTTCCTATCGACTCTCCAGTCCATGCTCTTCCAAAATATGTTCTTTACAACAAGACAGTAGGAGTGGACTGGAATTTTAATTACAACTAACTGATCAATTGTGTGATACGGAGATTGAAACTATCAAAAGCGAGAGACAAGAAAGTAAAGCATTATGGAAGAGGTATCAACCAAGCATGTTGACCAATGGCACAAGGTCGACAACGTCCAGTGGGCACAACAAACGTTTCACAATAATGAACATTATTCATCGGTAGCTAAGTAAAAAGGTGTAATACTTTTCAAGGTGAAATTGAGTTACAAGTTTTACATCCATTTGAAACATCAGCGACTTGTAATTGATATCATTTAAGTTATAAATGAATAGGTAAATTTAGTTTTGTTTCTGTTCATCGATAGGTAACCGGTATGTTTTTTTAGAAAAGAAGGCAAACTCATTTAATAGACAACCCAACAACGAGAGTCAGATTCAACATAGAAGTCAAATGGTTGGATAGTTTCTGGAAACTCAACTTACCGAAGAGATGCCTGTATCCAACATTGAGAGCTTGGAAAGGCTCTCTCCCAAACAGGACAAACAAAAATACATATTAGAAAGATCGGAGTCCCACCGTGGTGCAGACTGTGTGCGGAGGAAGAAGAAAATGAAACCCATCTTTTTTTGAGATGTCCGATTGCGAAACAAATATGGGTATGGCCTTCGCAGGTGAAAACCTGCGCATAGAAGAAACCATCTTCTGAGTTCAGATCTAAGAACATATAAGACAAATATGATATAGAGATAGAAATCTTCTGTGCACGTGCCTTTGGGTTCTCTGATGTAACAGAAATCAAATGATCTTCAACAAGAAATCAAGCAAGGCGGAGGAAATAATTAGATATGCAACAAAAAAAATGACATAATTTGATTCGGTTACCAAGAAACCACCAAATGAAATGTATCAATTGTCTCATAAATGAGTAGCACGGGTACCACATAGGTTCGAATTAAACATAGATGGGGTATGGGAGCACCGAAAACTGAGAGTCGGCGCCAGAGGTGTCATCAAGGAGAGGAACAATCGATACATCACCGTTTCTCCAAATTCATTTCGTTTGGCACCACATTCAGATATGTAGAGGCCCAAGCTCTGCAGGATGACATCTGTTTGTTATCGTACATGGGGATTACGATGCTCGAAGTTGAATCGGACGCGAAAATTGTAGCGGGAGATGCCGAGTTGCTGGGACGGGAACATGAAAGACGCCTCAGAAACTGGTTTAATCATTCACAAAGCAGAAGACAATGGATGAGTGCGTGATTCAGTGCAATTGTCGCAACTCATACATTGTTGCGCACTTACATGACAAGTATGAGCTTCAATCGATGGGCTAGAAACTTGTGTTGGTAGTGAGCCCACGTGGGCATCAGCTGCAGTAAACACTGATGTATTGTGCCTCATAAGCCCGTCTAAATTTTACCATTAGTTTGATTCTCAAAAGAAAGAAATGTAGGTACTAAGCTAGAAAATGTTATTGGTAGGACTTCAAACTCCAAATTAAATTGTACTGTTCTATGAAAATGTACGTAGTGACAAAATAAAACTATCGTTTACCCAAAAAAAGAGTACAATGAAGAACAAACCAACCTCAGTAGAGCGTTTAAAACCCTGCACCAGATATCACGTTCGAACCCGAATATATGAATGTAATTCTAAAAGAAAAAAAAAAACTCAGCAGACTTCATCCGCACGGTGTCGTTTTACGGACAATCGTCCACAGCGAAAACTCCGGAGGAGACGCCCTTCCTTCTCTGTCTCGAAGTCCCTCTCCCACTTCAAAATCCAAGTTTTTTTTTTAATTGATTTGCCAATGGAGAAGATGATAGGGTTTTAGAAAGCCAACGAGAGAGGAAAAAACAAAGCAAAAACTTTTTCCGATGTCGTCGTTGACAGTGAGACCGTCGATTCTCTCTTCCTCTGCGTCTTCTTCATCTTCTCCATCGCCAATTCTCCTGTCATACAGAACGAATCGGTTGTTCTCTGTAGTCAGATTCCCGAGGAAGATAAACAACATCAACAGACGAAGAATCTGCATAAGAGCTCAACTCAATGATTCTTCCGCTAACATCAACGACGCATCCAACAGCGCCAACGCTGGCGATTCGAAACTACCTAATGGCTCTATGGTGAGATTCCTTCCATTTATTGTTTTTACTTGCAATTGGTGAAAATGCTAATTGTGATTGTTACTTTGGAATTGATTTATTGGAGAAATGTAAAACAAGAGAATACTAGAATGGTGTTTAACCCTAGGGATGGAATCATGTCCTTTCAGTCAATTTCTGTTGGCAGCAACAATATTTTGAGCTGAAATGTCTGCAGGTTAAATTAATTTCATTGTAATTAAAGAATCTGTAAAAGTGGGGATCTTGCACCTGAAATATCTTACTATGACTGCATTCATGTAACTAGCATATTGGGCACCCGCGATGCGTGTGTAATTATCTCAATACATAGAAACTCCAACATTATTCAATAACTCTAAATTATTCGTCAAACCAGATAGGTAGTACATATTTCTCTGTTTCTATTACAAAATAAAAATTTGAAAATGTGCTAGCAATCTTATCACAAGTTACTTGAAGATCAAAAACATTACAAATTAACCATAGAGAACACCCCCTGGAGGTCAACCCGGTGCCGAAAAACATTACAAACATTACAAATTGACGAGTACTTGTGACAACGTTGAAGCCAGATCAACCCGGTGCCAAAAAATTCCTTGGTTGTGAAGACACCCCCTGGAGGTCAAGCCCACTGCCGTTCATTGCCATTGGGGGGGGGGGGGGGGAGAAAGGTGTTTTACTGCCAACTGGATATTTATAGTTGATTTTCAGAGATTTAAAGAGCAACACTATATTATGCACACAGATAACTTCTAAAACATGGGGCAGTGGCACAAAAAGTTGAAGATAATGCTTGAGGTAGTGGGATTAATGTCTTCTTACGATTATAGTCCTTAATAACCGTCAAATTTTAACTTGTCATAAAGGGTATATTAGGCAACATAAAGATGTGACAGGCTTCAAAAACTGATTTCACCAAACTCGGCGTTGGCTTTTTATATAGTATATAGGTTGCTTACAAAAATATATTTCTCCCGTCATATGGATCAAACTTGTGATATATGATTACAGTTCATATCAAAATAGTTTGATTTTCTGTTTAGGTAATTTACGTACTCCGGACTATTTTAGTTGGCTTTTCTTTAAAGATCTTCTGCGGCCAAACAGGCTAATCTAGTGATTAGTACCTACTCTCTCTATCCGCAACCTTTGTTTTAGTATAAATTATGCCTTTGTATGTGACGTTTTGGGGCTCAAACCCGGTGACGAGTACTACATGGGACACATTTTTTTTTTTAAAATCTAAACCAATTACAAACACTAAAGCTATGGCTGACAAGAAGAAGACTGTTCTTTAATGATACCTTTTGCGTTGCTACCTTGCAAAGTTCATGGCTTCGGTTACTTGTCTCTGTTAGGCATAGCCAGAGATTCGTGGTACCATTGCATTATGATTGTCACTCCACTGGATACAGTGATAGAAACTTACCAGTCATGTGTTGTTTAACACTCAACCACAACAATTGGTTTCCCTTTATCTCATATATTCCATTGTTAACGTTCCGAGGTATGCCAATCATCTAGCCCAAATCTTCTTATTCTAGTATCTCCGGGAGGTGTTTTCTTAACCTTCCAACACTTGCGGCCATATACTATGGTTGTATACTTGCAATCTGATGAACTGCTCTTAAGCTAAACTAGGAGACTACTATCGTAACTTTATCTGTGCTCTATTTTATATGTAGTCTTATTCCTCGAGCTTTATCTTTGTCAAACTTGCCATACTTGGTCCACATGATTCACTATATCACAATTAACAATTGATCCAATTGAGAGTCCATCAAGCATGGGGCGATGCAATTATGGAACGTCTGGCTGAAGCCTTTAGATCTGTGTCCACAAAGGCTTAGCTAGTTTTGGACCAGTGAGTGCTGGTCTCAGGAACTCGATTTCTAAAGAATTCAAAGACGTTATACATTCTATATGGAACTATATCTTCTTTTTACTATACATTTAATAAACAGATATATCGTTTGACATATGCCGAAACTGGGTTTGGTTTCCTACAAGTCATATATTTTTCCCTTCCACACACGTATCTTCTTTCCTGTTTCGGAAAGAAAGAGAAACTGTTTTCATCTCTTATCAGTTTTAACCCGGTGGCACTCTGTAGGTTTTGCCGCAACCTTTATTTTTGCACGTTCTATTCTCCCTCTTTATTTGATTGGACGTTAAACTGAACCATTGTTAAAATATATCCCGATATTTGCAATGATCGTTCTTGCAGGCAGTGGGGTATTATTACTAGCAGATCCTCACAGAAAGATCCATTTTCTTTTTTCTTTTTGGTTATTTGGGAGCTTCACCGGTGTGTTATGAGGTTATTGCTATTTTTAATAGTCTTCTCTTGCATAAATATGACTAAGGCTTCCTTTTTTATTTTATTTTATCTTTCATCATTACAATTTAAATATCAGTGGTTATTTTGGCTTCAACCAAGGGCCATTCCTGTTGAAAGCAGTTATTGCTTAAGTAATTGTTGGTCTGGAGTTTTCACATTGTTTTATTTTGATTCTTCCGACTTGGTTCTAACTTAATTTACTATACAGAAGACCAGGAAGGAAATTCTACTGGAGTATGTAAAAAATGTGAAGCCAGAGTTCATGGAGTTGTTTGTGAAGAGAGCACCACAGCAGGTTCCGACACCTCCCTGTTAGTTGCTTGTTACATTTGATCTTTTAAGTGCTTGCTATGGCAATCGTGTAACCTTTTGCAATGACACACTTCTGTTCTCTGCTCCTTTGTTTCTGCCATATTACTTAGGTCGTTGATGCCATGCGGCAAACTGTTACAAATATGATTGGGACTCTACCCCCTCAATTCTTTGCAGTGACGGTAACAACGGTAAGTATTTATTCTGTAAAGCTTTCATGTTTGTACGTTAAAAGTAGGCAACTGCCTTTTTTTGCATGTCGATCATTTAATATTGTCATTATTCTTCTACATTGATTCAGGCCTGAGGATGTAATAGTAAAAAAATGTCATTTTCAGGTTGCAGAAAATCTTGCACAGCTCATGTACAGTGTTCTAATGACCGGATACATGTTTAGGAATGCTCAATACCGTTTGGAATTGCAACAAAGTTTGGAACAAGTTGCTCTTCCGGAGGTACAAAATAAGGTGGGTAGTTCTTTATGCAACTTCTTGCCAGTAAGTTTTTTTAGTTTGTTTTTTTTTTTCTTTTTTCTTTTCGTCCTCTGTAATTTAACATCTTAATTCTTTTTATTTGCCACACGTCAAGAGAGTCCATTTCTGGTTTCTAAGTCTGTGTGGAGGCACTCAATAATTGTTCCAGCAATCGCATTTGACATCTTATTTTGAACAATGTCAAGTCCTTTCCGCATTTAAAGACAGATCTAACAAATCTTATATGAGCAATGTTGAAATTTTCTATATCTTTATAATATTTGTAGTTTTGGAACAAACAAGTGGGCACCCTAAAATTGAAAGATGGACAGTCAATGCAGGATGCATTGTTGTCTGTTTCTGTCTTCAGATCTAGGATGATTCGTCATGGTTTAAGTATCACAAATGCATTTAAGTGCCAGTTCCATGATTTCTTCCTTTGTGCAAGTTTCTCAAGGAGATTTTCTAGTCAGCATCTACTATTCCATATGGATGAATGCTTGAATGAGCAAGATTGCATTCCCTGGTAAACGCAATCGTAGCTGATCTCTTTCTCTCACGGACAAAAATCGTGGTTGTGTTGGAATATAGGAAAAAAGAACTCTTCTTTTATAATTTTTTCTCCTGAGGAAAGATTTCCTGAGGAAAAATCGTCCTCCATGGCCTTGCCAAGGATTGGCAGGCATGTTTTTATTGTCTTATGGTAGACAGTATGTTTAGACTTTAGGGACACTTGCCAACCTAATAAATGATTTTTCTATGTATATTTGTTGTCACTCGTATTATGTATTCTACATTATACAGATATACAATGCCTTCCATGCGATGCACCACTCTCCACATGCTTCATGAAAGGATGTTTGCTGAATGGTGCATAAGAGTTCTTAGTACATGAGATGCTTTTAACAGTACAGTTTGAAATCCATAACCTCTCTGGATAGTACATGAAATGCTTTTATCGGTACATTAGTTTTCCAAGGCTTCCTGAATTCATGTAAGGCTAGCACCTTTTCAGTGTGCCGCTTTCCAAATATCTAGGTTCTACCAAAGTTGAGAGTGCTGTAAGAATTCAATTATTGACTACTGATATATGTGAAATTGTATAAAGAAACTTACATTTGATTTTACTTTGGGTTAATTTATAGTTTGTAAAAGGTTTAAATCAATGTCGTTACTCATATCGCAACCATTAGATAATGTATTTTTCACTAGAACTAGTTATTCATGAAAATGGAACTTAACCAGAGTTGGATCTAATGCATAATGTAAAATGTGATCCTCACTCATCTATAAAAGATATAAATGATACAGAATGTTTTTTTTACTATTGATACCTTTCACATGTGACATCATAGATGTTTAGATCATTCGGGAAGGTTATTGGTGACAGGAGTCGAAGCAAGGCAAAGAGCTATCGGTGCCGCTAGCTCAGCTTCAAGGCATTACCCCGCACTCACCTCACTCCATCACAGACATTTCTGGAACACCTCTAACAGAGGGAACAATAGTCATTTTTTTAGCTCCAATGACTACCTAAAGTAAGGAAGCCGCCTAAAGAGAGGAAGCTACAAAGACTACCTAAAGTGTGTAAATATGTCTTACTCAAATTATGGTGAGATACTAAGGGAATAGCGACTAACAATATCAAGTTTCAGAGGGTAAAAACAATTGGCATTGTAAGAACAGATAACCAATGCTGTGAGTTCTTCTTTAGATTTTAAAGCTATGGTTCACAGTGGCATGCCGTTGCAGAAGTATATACTGTATAGTCAATTGTAAGACACAACAAATAAGGAGGAGAGACTTGAACCAGTGCCTACCTTCCAAATAGTTCCGAAAGAAAATAAAATCATGAATTTCTGGAAAATAGAAGAATAAGAGCATCTTCACTATGCTTGTGAAAGGTGGTTATGGTTAAATTAGATATTCAATTAAGAAGATACTTGTGCGGTTGGCTAATCAAGCCACCAGCTACTTTAGATCCCTAAATTTTATGCTAGATTTAGCAAGACCCCTAATTATTGTCGCATTGCTCGAGAAAATAAGGTTAAACTGTAAAACTCAGCAAGATAAAATAAAGAAGTACTAACAATTTAACTAAATTACAGCTAAGTTTAGTGTACCACTATTGTCGATGCTCTAAGTTTAACCAAAATGATGCCTAAATTGTGTCCTTCACTCTTTAAAGGTCATCACTTGCACTCCCATTGACTTGGGTTTTAAAAGTCTGAAGCAAAATTCTCATCAATTTCTCGATTATTCAAGTCTCTTCTAAAAGCTATGTCCCCAAACATCCCTTGACTTCAAGAGATATTTCACTAACTAAAGCTTGCTTTATGGTTGCCAGAGAAAAAATATTGGGAGGATCCTGGGAAGAGAGGTATCAGTGCAGCATTCATGAGTCCAGAACAACACTCTATCCTCTGTATTCATATAATAGTTACTGAAAAGTTCGTATTCATCCTCACCAAACCCCAATGTTCTTGGAAATTTACAACCATAATAGCCTATGACTACTCTTTTTTTCTAACACTTCTGATCCCCTCTAAATACTTTCCCTCTCACAACTTCATCTCCGTTACCATACTCTTAAGAGTGTTTTGTTAAAGATGTTTGAGACTTCCAAGACAAAAGCCACCTTCTGGAAGAAATTTGCTAGAAGAATTCTAATCCGTCGACTGGTATTTGAACTCCTCTATTCCCCACCATAATGTGGACCTTCAATATGGACTTGAAAGTTAGATTCCGTGCATAATATGTTCCTTGCTTTTATATGTGTCACTATGGAATCAAGGTGACCAGTATCTTATGCTAAGTGGTCATGGTAATGTGTCTTCATTACATTGCTTAGGCAAAACACCAAAACAGGCCTCTTAAGGATGCGTTAAAGATCAAATTGGAACCTTAATTCACACCCCGAACTTACCCTTCGCTTTCAGTTAATTACCAATCGCATTCCTGGAGCAGTCACATGCATGTTGCATGAGCACTTAAATGCACCTACTACAACACGCTGGGCACCAAGCACCGTGGTTATGTTCTTCTAACACCACCACACAAACCCACAGCCATCAGCAACAATCTAGGTTTGTTGGTTTATGCCTATGACAAAGAAGATGATTGACGCTGTGAGAATACTACATTGGATGAAAATTTCCATGGCCTCAATGACAAGGTTGTTGAAATCACCATTCAATTGCAAGAGATTGGCACCCGGAGAAAGAAGATCGACAGCTTGGCAGAGTTATTGTAGTACTTGTCGTCTGGTCGATTTCTACAACATCATAGCTGCAGTCCGCTACTAGCTAAAAGCATAGTTACCCCATGGGCTCGGTCAACACCAAGTCATGGTGAACTCTTCGAAAAACGACAGAATGATTGATGTTTCAGTGAGCATATTGGTTAAAGGCCTAATAGAAAATGCCATAGAGAGAAAGAAGTGTTAGTTGCAGAATGTACATGTGGTAGACTGGTAGTGAGGAAAATGACCACCTTTACAATTCATTGGACCTAGAACTGCATTGGTCTAAATGAAAGTTTGTTTCAATCGACAAACTGCATCCTTATCCAGATAAGTAATAAGACTGCGCTTGTGATGTGGGCATTAATAAGCCAAGTTAACACAAAAACTATGAATGCACAACAACAAAGGCAGACCAAATTTTGATTTGTCGAGGGAGATGTGGATGAAGTGCAACCCCAAACCAACTAGAATATAAGAATTCGATCCAAGCCACGAATTCAACCGTTTCAGTGATTTAGAAAATTGTTCAGCTATGAGCTGTACAGCACTTGTTTGGACTCGGAACAGAATGGAATAAATTTGGCACTATACTTGTAAAGGAGCTGATGGTATTGGGTTGGTTTCATTGGAAGAAAAAGAGGAGTGGGGGGTGATAACTATGTTGGTCGTACTGGCATGTTGCTGTTGTCGATGACTTGATGGTATTGTTGGTGTTGGGTTTCGACCGACGGTGGGGGCCGGTGTTGCAATGGCAATGGTTGATTTGGATGAAGATGGAGAGTGAGATAAGAGTAAATCATTAAGTGGCTTTATTCATAAAACCTTGTAATCACTGTTCTTACACAAATTAAGCCTGGAAATGACACGATTGACGACGCCTCTATCGAATTAGCAACTCGAGATTAAGATATTGGATCGCTTTTCCTATATATTTACAGTTACTTTCTTAGATGCCAACATGCATGGCAATTAAACAATTCTGCAATTGAGATTTTTTTTTAGTTTCATTACTGATGACTTAATTCTGTAATTCGTGGTTAATTATGTTTGGGCTGAGAATCTTATCATATGCTCAATTATCATTAGCCCAATTATCGTACGCTTAGTCCTCTTGAGTATTCTTTTGTATTTTCTTAAATTTTCAGTCGGAAGCTGTTCACTGGGTTAAAGAGCAGTTAAGCAGAGACCTTCTTGTATTCTATTGATTTATTTCTCGTCTGATTTGCATTATCTGTCACATGTGTTGATTAATTCTTATCTGACGAGGGATGTAATTTGGTGTGATTATCCAGGATTTACCAGATTTTGCACCTGGTACACAGAAAAAGGTGTCGGGTGAAGTTATCAGGTGGAATAATGTCTCTGGCCCCGAGAAAATAGATGCTGTGAAATATATTGAGTTACTTGAAGCAGAGATTGAGGAACTTAATCGTCAGGTGGGAAGAAAATCTATGAACGGGCAGAACGAATTGTTGGAATATCTAAAGTCGCTTGAGCCCCAAAACCTGAAGGTATAAGAAAATTTCAATATATTATAAAAGGACAATTATTTTGTGTTATGCTGCAGATCATTTGGATAACTCTTTCAACTTATGCTATCGAAGATTATAACCCTTTCTTGCCCAATAAACAAATTTAGCTACTTCATCGAATCTCGTGGGAACTTATTTTGCTTTTGGCTTTATCAAATCTTGTACAGGAATTAACAAGTACTGCTGGAGAAGATGTTGTCCTAGCAATGAATACATTTGTACAGCGTCTCTTGGCTGTTACTGATCCTGGACAAATGAAGGTCATTATCACATATCCTTCTCTCCATCCGTGTTCTTGAATAGTTCACACGCTACACATCATAGCCTCGGTCTGATCATCATATTTGCTCCTAAGCAGATGGTTAACACAACCGAGTGTCTAAGAAAAATAAATGTATGGTTTCAATTATTTGGAAAAGAACTAAAGAATACAGACCTTAATAGAGAAGTCGGGCAATCGAGGTAAAAGGTGAGAAATCTGTAGTACCTTGAATAGTTGAAAGTGGAAGGAGGCCACATTGCCAATTAATTGGAGTAATCTATTTCCAAGATATCTCCTTGTGCAAAATTGCGACTAAAGGTGTCCATGTGACTTCATTCTGCACCTGAATTTCCTAAGCTGTATATTATTGGAGTAGCTTGCACCTGGACCCAAAAGTATTCAGTGGGTCTAGTCCAAGTGTCTTTTTGATTGCGGCCTACACCAATCAAAAAGTGGCATTGGATTTGTTTGGATGAGAGGAAGTATGGAGGAAAAGAAAAGTAACAAATATGATATAATCGGTCAAACCTCTCAAAACCTAAAACAAATCGGATTTTTGGACAAAAGCTTTAAATCCGGATTTTTGGGCGGAAATCTGGAATTCCGGCTTTAAATCCGGATTTTTGGCCGGAAATCCGTATTTTTTTGGGAAATTTCCGGATTTCTAGGTTGATTTCTGGATTTTTAATGCAAATGTGTTAGCTTAGTGGTAGAGCGGTTGAAACCACTACGAGGTCCCATGTTTGAACCTGGCTATCTGAAAAAAAATTATATTTTACCAATAATCTGCACATCCAAACATGGAGCTTTTATGCTCAACCTCTCACTTATTTCAGCTCATCCAAACAGGCCCATTATATGAGAATAGGTGCACTCCATCTTCCGTGTGCATATTTGTCAGACTTTGATTGGTGTGGACCACCACGCAAGCATGCCTAAGTGAATACTTTCTCGAGCTATACACTTCGCAAGCATACAATGTATCCTGTTGTTTGGCCGCAGCGCCATACTTTTACCTTTTTACCTCCTTTTTTGCCAACATAACTGAGACTGTTGTCTATGCTGCCCAGACAAATGTGACAGAGACGACTGCCCCAGAACTTGGAAAGCTCCTTTACTGGCTTATGGTAGTTGGATACGGCATTCGGAATATTGAAGTTCGCTTTGATATGGAAAGAGTACTCGGCTCTCCTCCAAAGTTTGCCGAGTTACCTCCAGGAGAAAATATACAGGATCTTTCCTAATGAAAGGGATTATGATGAACCGGAGATCCAAATCACGAAGAGACTGTATACAGTAAACTGTTGAAGGAGGCTGAAGGCATTTTAGAACTCAGATCCTTGGATGATGAAATTTGGACTGGAATTTCTTTTGGTAACAAGAAGAACATGTGGGATGATAGGATTATTAGGGACTAAGCCTCAACTATATTTTAGGTAAATTGTATTGAAATATCTGCTTTTTCTTTTGCAGTACGGAGTAGATTAGTCTTACAAGTACTCCTTAATGTAGCTATTATTTATTTTTGGCCGATTATATTTTTGGCTGATTATTGTTATAAGAAAAAATTGGTTCTCAAACAGGGACATACCCATCTCTTTCTTTAATGGTGTTGGCCTGTTGGGTATGTGTGCCTTGATTTCTTGTGCAGTGGAGTGTTTTGACATTGCTTTGTGAACACTCCACTGCACAAGAAATCAAAGGCACGCATACCAAACACCATTAAAGAAAGAGATGGGTATACAGAGAGATACTGGTTGGTTTCCTAGCATTTCTCATTAATAATCCGTTTTAAAAGATGTGCGGTTATAATGAAAAGAGGGAAGCGAGATCCGCTTCTTAGATGACCACTGGGGACTGACGTTACAACCATGGAGATGGAATAATGGAGAATCGTTAAAACTTTGGAGATGAAATAATGGAGAATCGTTTGAGATGGTTTGGTCACGTGTATGGTTAGATGTCTGAATTAGGAAAAGTGACACGGTTCATATTGAGGGTTATGACGAATGAGAGAGATACAAAAATGAGCTTGGGTAGAGGCTGAGTAGTCACAATTTAGTCAAATTAAATGCAAGAGAGAAAATGAGTTGGGATATGCACTAAAGCAAGCACTTGATCCATGTAGCCTACTGTTACATCTGAGTCCCTTGAGCTATATCGGTGCATCGGCTTAACGTTGGCTTGGTGTACTTGTTGGTTGGTTCGACAACGTGGCACATATACCACCTGATGAGCTTATTACGGGGTTGTCTGATGTGGCAGTTCGCTTGGTGCTTTGGTCAGATTTGAAGATCTGTTGAGGTAGAGTTTGTGTCGCTTTGGCTTGGTGCGTTGGCAACGTTCAAACCTGAATGTCGGTTGATTGTTGCATGGGATTGCTAAACATTGTTGAAGTTCATTGCTCGTTGTGAGCCGTCGTTAGTCGTTGTTCGCTGCATCGGTGGGTTGTGAAAAAGTTGGTGGAACGGGGATGAGAACAGAGCTGAGTTCCTGACTGATTCACTATTTCGGGCACATAATTGGTTGCGAAACTGGTGCAGCAGAGTGGCTGCAGTTCTGTTGGCTTGGTGCAATAGCTTGGTCCCTCCTCGGTTTGCCGGATGGTGCACTTTGGAGTTCATGGCTGGATGTTTACAGTTTGTACTTATCGTTATATCGATATTATTTGTCCATTAATTATGTGGGACAATTTGTAACCGCTTGTAACTACGGTACCTTGCTGTAATCTGTCTGTTTAAGCGTGAATGTAACCTATGGTAAGTGCAAGGAGGGAGATTGACAAATTTTTTAGAGGGCATCATTTTTATTGCAAGTAATTAAAGTTGAAACATCCTACATAAAGCATCGGCTGGAAAACCACCAACTCCTGGAGCTTTTAGCGCTCCCAACTCAAACAAAGCCATTTTCACCTCTGCAGTCTTAAAATGTGCCGCTAACATATCCCGACCTGCTTATATGATCCGCTTGGGGACATTCTGAATCATTGGCCACATTTGCTTCTTTGAGGGTTTTATTGATGTAAATTGTAACGACCCGAACAGATTACTGCCCCAAAGACTTCTTTATCTGTACCGACTGGTAAAAATGCTTAAGTCTCGAAAGTGCTAGTAGTAATCTCCAAGGTATACTATATACAAGACATCTGACCCACAATATCTCGATGTGAGACATGATATTACAACCCCTTCACCTTATATACATCAAATCCACATCATTTTGATGTGGGAGGGGTATTACAATCCTCACCTTATATACTCGATTTCCTCGTTGAGTGTGCCAAATCACGTATCTCCTTAGCTGGCGGTGCACCGCCATGAAGTCTTTACAGCACAAAAGTTGGTTCTGATATCATCTGTAACGACCCTAGCATATTACTGTCTCACAACAACTTGACCGTAGCAGATTTCTCACAACAACTTCTTTATCTGTACCACCTGGTAAAATGCTTAAGCCTCGAATGTTCTAGTAGTAATCCCGAGGTGTACTATATACCAGAAGTACGACCCGCAATATCTCGATGTGGGACGGGTTATTACAATCCTCCACCTTATATGCATCCAGTACACAATATCTCGATGTGGGACGAGATATTACATAAATAAATCTGCACAATAATCTCCTAGAAGTCTGACAGTGTGCTGCTCGAATGTTTGCCAAACTCCAATCTTGTCCTCCAAACGTTCCAGTGTTTTTAGCCTTTCCAATCGTCGCTCCTCAATGAAAAAAATCCATTGTTTCTGTAACGCCTCCGAATTCCCAGACTTTTCGAAACCACAAGGAGTAACCACTATTGGGCTCCAGGAACTCGGGGATCGTCACTCCGCATCCAAGACAAGACTCGAATACAAGGAGATTTAACCAAACTCAATAAGAAACTGAAGAATAAATTAAACCCAACTAATACTTGTGCATTTACGTCTTAACATTTTTAACGGGAATGGGAATGAGATAATAAGCGAGCATTGTCTAATTTGAAATTTACTAAATGATCTAATCTTCTACTCGTACGTTTACGTCTTAACATCGTGAGCATCCTGCTTGTCCCATCTGCACTAAATATGTGGTTGTTTTCCAATATACAAAGCAAATACCTCAGTTTAAAAAGCGTCAGTGAGAATTGAGTAAGCCCACACCACAACATGTAAGACCAGGAATAAAAAAGTTATTTGAAAGACATTTAATTTGAGTAAAAGACGAGTTTGAAGGAAATATAAGAAAAAAAGTAATAAATCCACCTGGCATAAATCATTCTCGCAATTTATCTTGCAAAAGACTTTAAGTAAGGTTCATATTATCATTTCACAACTCCAATTTCTTTTAGTGAGATTGGAGCGAACCAACCAACCAAGATTCGGTAGGTGTTAACCCAACCTGCTAGGCGTTTAGGTACGAGCGTTGTTAACACGCGCCCGCCTATCAACCGACCGTAGTAGCTAAGCCGTAAGTGTCGACACCCCTAAAGGAA
The DNA here is from genome assembly GCA_023055425.1 of Linanthus parryae. Classification (NCBI taxonomy): domain Eukaryota; kingdom Viridiplantae; phylum Streptophyta; class Magnoliopsida; order Ericales; family Polemoniaceae; genus Linanthus; species Linanthus parryae. The sequence goes on along the minus strand of JALGPY010000011.1, from coordinate 22,399,932 downwards.
AACCTGTTGTCCCAAGAGAGTAGTACTAGCCCCTTAACCCTAACTGATTGGGACGTAGGGGCATAAACAAAAGCCATCAAAGGGTCATCAAAATAAGACCATTGCGGGCCATCCAAATAATACCATTACGGGCCATCCAATATCAAGGTACTATGATATCCGTAGCCATATCCTGCAACACTTCAAGAAGTTGCGATCTCCCAAAGAAAATGAAGAAGAACTAATAAGAGAAATACGATATTATGCGTACCCAAATTTGCATGGTTACCACTATTTATAACCCTAATTAATAAAGTATATGAAATCGCTAAAATATCCCAAAATATTAAATTTTCACTAGAATTAACTAACAGATAAAATTATAATAATTAATCTAATTGTTCGCTACGAAAATCCCCATGCGATCTGGTGGTCGTCTAGCTCGACTACTGCATTGGATCACGGTGTGTGGCGGTGTCTCTTTGCGTGTCCTAGACGTATGTGGGTTCGTATCCACCCCCATTGAAAATACCTTATCCTCAAGGTTAATGTGCGGATAATGCTTATGCATTTCAACGACATGATCCCATGTGGCTTCTTCCAAAGAACCATTGGACCAAAAAACAAGCCATTTGTAGCACCCCACCATGTGCAGCTGGAAACAGGAGATTTTCAGACTACCGGGGGTGTCCACCGCTAAAGCACTGGAGTGCCCAACAAGGAGTCTAAAACTAAATATTCTGTTACCAGACATGATTAAGGAAAGAAAATTTGAAGTTAACGCGAGTATGCACTTTACTATAGTATTGTCTTGTTCCTACTGGGGCTCAGCCCGTTCACTTATTTTTTTTTCAGGGACTAAGAAGAATGGAAGATGTATGCTAGTTATCTAGCTAATTAAAAAGCTCGTGTTCGCAATGAATTGTCAAGATATAATAAAAAGACTAGAGATCGAGTTTTGGGTTGAATGGTGATGTTGTATAGTTTGTATAGTTGGGAATGGGAAGACCCTAGAGTCAGCTCTGACTATTGTGTAAAACGAGATCGTGTTGTAATAAAAAAAATGATTTTTGTTCAGCTCTTACGGGAAGGTCGGCAAAGCTGCATTGGAAGAAAATGTGTTGAGCGTTTTTCTGCTAAATAACTTAAAATCACCCGCGAAAACGGGGGGTGACACGAGAAACTGCAGTCGGAGATGGAGGGACATCTGAGGATGACCTAGTTCTCTACGCCCCCTGGGGGAGGCTTGGGCTCCTGGCTTGTTAAGGAACATCGGTCTGGCTTCTGTTGGTGCACATCGGGAATGTATTCGGTTCCGTAATAGGGAATACATTCATTATTTTTGGTTATGGGTGGATGGCACTATTCGATTCTTGTAAGTGCATCCTTTTGGGGAGGCGTGCTCGTTTGGGAGACAAATCTGTCTCTGGATTGGGGAGAGAATGTTGGAATTAAGGTGGAAATTTGTTGTAGTAATTCAAACCCTAGCTCGGGTGATTGGCGAGGAAACAAGCAACGAAGCGAGGCAAGAGGAGGAAGCAAAAAGCAGCAACAACTGCATCCCAATCTCCCTTATTTTTGCCGTTAGGGCATAGAAGGTCATTTGGGTTCGGCCCATGGCTACATGTCATTAGTTTATTACATTTTGGTTTTACTCCCATTAGTTTTGGTGACATTTTAATTCCTCCCTAAAAGTTTTTCTCTAAATTCGAGATAAGAGTTTGGTTTAATCATAGTTTTAAAACCAACTGACTTTATTTCACCGAACCCGTTAGTTTAACTTAGTGGGGACCGCAAAAGCGTCCGTTGAATTTTGAGTTGGCAGTTAACTTTACTTGACTAACTTAGTAGTTTTACAGAGTGGACAACGCAAAACTTGCCGTTGAGTCTCGCATTAACATTTGAGTGGTCACTTGACTTTATTTGATCGAAAATATTAGTTTGACTTAGTGGAGTTTGGGGATTAGGGGTTAGGGTTTAGGGTTTAGTGGTTAGGGTTTAGGGTTTACTGTTGGCTTTAGCGCTGACCTTTGACTTTACAAGACGAAACTTAGTAGTTTCACTTAGTGGGGATCGTTGACTCTTACATTGACCTTTGAGTTAAACATTGACTTTATTTGACCGATCCTCGAAATTTTTACTCGCTCGGACCTTCTAATTTCAGAGTTTACGAGTTTAAGTACTAGTGAAGGTCAGTCTTCTTCGATATCGAGGCAATGGTTGGGTAATCAAAGGAATCAAAAAATCGGCAGTTCTCTGCAATCGGCAGAGATTGTTCAAGATCATCTTACTAGGCTGGACCACTAGAAGAACAACTATGACCGAACCTATAATGTTGACTTCTTATGTTCAGTTTTTAGGGTTTACCGTTAACTTTAGCGTTGACTTTTGAGTTTTTCGTTGACTTTATGATATCGATAACACCGAATATACTGGATTGACTTAGTAGGCACCACAAAGTTGACCGTTGACATTAGCAATAAACTTTGAGTTATACGTTGACTTTGTTTGACCAAACCTATTAGCGTAGTTTAGCGGTGACCGCAATAACACTATTTTTGACTTTAGCATTGACTTCTTAGTTTATCGTGGACATTATTTGACCTAACCTATTAGCTTTACTTAGTGGAGATCACAAAAATAACCTTTGGCTTTAGCATTGACTTCTAAGTTTTCCGTTGACTTTATTATACTGATTATACCGAATATATAGGATTAACTTAGTGGCACCGCCAAGTTGACCGTTGACTCTAGCATTGACATTTGAGTTAAACGTTGGTTTATTTGACCGAACATATTATCTTACTTTAACGGTGACCGCAAAAACACTATTGTTGACTTTAGCTTTGACTTTTGAGTTTATTGTTGACATTATTAGACCGAACCTATAAGCTTAACTTAGTGGAGATCACAAAAATGACTGTTGACCTTTGAATTGATCGTTGACTCAAAAGTACCAAATTCATGCAAAATAAATCAAATAGCTCCACTCTCATGAAATTAAAAAACAATACCAAATCATATTAAAACACATCAAATTAGCGTAAAAGCTATAATTAAAACACATCAATTTGCAGCAGTTTACAAAAAACCTCCACCTAGCAAATGAGAACAAACCCACAAAGTCTACAAAAGCATTGTCAATTTGAAAAACTTGGGTTTGCCAAGCCCGGACCGAATTACATGTTGAACATGAACCAAGTGAAGCTGAATGTAGCTTTAACGTGGACAACAAAAATTTGAACTATCTTGAGTAATACATTTCTTTAAGTCAACATATCACACATTGCTTCATTTCATGTGTTTATAAACTTCAAAGGAATATCAAATAGAATAAATGGAACTTGAAACCTAGAGCAGTTGAACTGTAACAGCAAGAAGAAGAAATCAATGAGCATATCAATTCATGAATACTACAGGTGAATGAGACTACAACTGAAAGCTTCATCTGCCCCCAGCAAGACTATTAGGTTGTAGTGATATGATATTTCGGACTTCTAAACATAACTAAGATTCCAGCGGCGAAATTGAAATTGACAAAAAATCGTTCACGAAATATACTTTTATGGAACCCAGGAACGGGGAGCACACAAGAACACCATTAAGTGTAACTGGGAGCTGAAGTACAATGGTTTTTCTTTCAAAACTGACAGGTGACAGACCAAGAATAAAAAGAGTGACTAGTTCCCCTACCCCGAATTTTTTTTTTTTGGAAAATAGAAATGCATTAGATTAAGGACAATTACAACGAGTGTTGATACAGCGGATCCTATCGTGGACCTTTTGAACCTCGATACGGCTAACATGACGAATAGAAACAAAATCAAACAAGTTACAATCCATTCTGATGTCTTGCGCGATTGTTCTAATGGTATGATTTGTTGCTGTCCCATTGAGGTTATCCACCGTGAGCAGTGAATCCGTCAGAATTTCCACATTTTTGTAACCAAATGATAACATCCATCTAAGAGCCTTTGATAAAGCAAGCGCTTCTGCCTGAAGAGGGGATTCCGTTTGAAGGTGAATGTAGCCATCTTCATAAGTTTGATTGGGTCTCATCCAAGCCGCAGTAGTTTTCCCATTTTGAGTCCAAGAAGCATCCACCATAAAAGAAACTGCTTGGTAATTACCTGCAGATTGTTTTTGTTGGAAAGTGGGGTGTCTTTCAAGTGCAGGCGAAGAACCGTCCATAGTACATTTTTTGGGTCTTCGAGAAGTGCTAGAAATTGTCTGACCAAGAGTTACAAGTGAAGCTGCAGGCGTAATTGAATCATTATGATTCATTACCACTTCATTTCGATGTAACCAAATTTGTCGCGTTGTGAGAAGGAAAAATTTCCTATCTTCAGGGGTGGTGAGAGTCGAAAAAAGATTTAGATAAAAATCCGAAAAGGAGGGCGACAGGCCGGACTGAATTCTGAGCCCAAGGCGAGAACCAAACCAAATGGCTCTGGACGAGGAACAAAAAAAGAAGCAATGAAATAGTGTTTCATCCTTGAGATGACATCTGGGGAAAATTGTGGCGGGTATGGGGCAGTGACGTTTGTGCAGGGTGGTTAAAGTGGGGAGGGCATTGGACAGTAGCTTCCAGAAGAACATGGTTACCCGGGGATTGAGGTGGAGAAGTCGGATCTGTTTCCATAAAGATAACGCAGCTGTGGTCATGTATGGAAGAGGGATCCAATTGTGTTTTCAAAGCGATATAGGCTGATTTGACCGAATAAATGCCATTGGCATTATGGGGCCAGACAAGCTTGCCGGGTTGCAAGGAGCGAGGTATGTAAATTGCGGAGATCTTCCCATGCGACAAGATGTCCAAAGAATTGCTGAAGCATGTTAGCTTTCCATGAGAAAGAATGACGATCGATGAAATCACTCACTTTTAGAGTAGGGTAAAACTGCTCAAGGTGGGCGGGAAGCTTGTGGGAAGAATTTGGAATCCAAGAATCGTGAAACGGGTTGATGGAAACGCCATTTCCAAGGTTCCATCGTAAATTATTTTTTAGAAGCTTTTTACCCCAGCAAATGCTTTCCACCCCCAAGAGGCAGTCGAGGGTGCAGATGAATCAATAAAGGGTTTCCCTCTGCCATATTTGCGTAAAAGTACTCTGGCTAATAAAGAGTCTGGATCATTCTGAATGCGATAAGCAGTTTTGACTAGGAGGGCTTGGTTTTGAATTTCCAAGTCGCGAAATCCCAAACCACCCTCCGAAATAGGTTTGCATAACAGGGACCATTTCCTCCAATGGATTCCTTTGCTGCTACCATTGGCCCAGAGAAATTTGGATATCATGCTCTTAATGTTGTTGAAATGGGAAATGGGTGCCTTGAAAATTGAAAGCATGTACGTTGGGAGCGCCAATAAGGTAGATTTGATAAGCACACACTTACACGCGAAAGAGAGGGAGTGTAATTTCCAAGCCTGCAACTGTGATTTGAAACGAGCAAGAATCCCCGCAAACAATTCACCTTTGGTAAGGGTGAAATCCATGATGCTGCCTAGATATTTGCCTGGAGCCAAAACCAGTTTAATACCAAGGATATTGCTGAGATTGTGTTTGTCTTCCATTGTCATATTTGGGCTGACAAATAATTCAGATTTCTGAAAGTTGATTTTCTGTCCCGACTGTCGACAAAACACTTGGAGTCCCCATTTGAGCAGCCAAGCTCTTGTGAGGTCAAAGTGTTGAAAAATAAAAGTGTCATCTGCGAAAAGAAGATGACTAACAGGTGGAGCCGAGCGACAAACCTTTATTCCTTTAATTCCTTGGTCATTTGCTAAGAAGTTCAGCATACTGGAGAAGGCCTCTTGAATAATTAGAAAAAGAAAGGGTGAGAGTGGATCACCCTGACGTAATCCCGCTTCGGGATAGAAATAATCCGATGGTTCCCCGTTGATAATAACTGCTGAGGAGACAGTCGTGATGCAGGCCATAATATTATTAATGAAGGTGTCGCCAAACCTCATTTGTGTAAGACAGTCTTTCAGAAAAGACCAAGAAACGCGATCAAACGCTTTGTTCATATCAAGTTTGAGTCCGAAGAGAGATTGTTTGGCCCCTTTTTTGTGTCGAATGAAATGTAAGAGTTCATGGGCCAGCAAGATACTGTCAGTAATAAGACGACCTTTGATGAAAGCGTTCTGATGCTTAGAGATAAGAGAAGGAAGAACCAGTTTGAGCCTGTTTGCAAGGACCTTGGCAACAATCTTATAAATGGAGTTGCATAAGCTGATGGGTCTGAAATCCGAGGCCGTTAGGGGGTTCGGACTTTTCGGAATCAACGCAATTAGGGTTTTGTTGCTTTCCTTCAAAACATGACCCGAAGAGAGGGTGTGTTGAACGACTTTAATCACTTGTTCTTTCAAGGTAGGCCATTGAGTCTGATAAAAATCCATAATAATGCCGTCGGGGCCCGGCGATTTGTGCTTGGCGAAGTCAAAGACTGCCAGTTTGATTTCCTCCTCCGAGAATCCCGATTCCAGTTGAGCAGTTTGATTCTCGTTAAGATGATTGGTGATCAAAGAAGGGATAACTAAATCATCAAGTGGAGTCTTCGGGAATTGCTCGGGATGCTGCGATGGCTTTGAAAGAGATTGAAAGTGATCCTTCAATTGGGAGGCAATATGTTCTTGCGAGAGTAAGAAAGATCCATCCTCCAATTGAATACCGCTGATGATCTTGCGGTTTTGTTGAATTTTGGCCGCAAGGTGAAAAAACCGAGAGTTCTTGTCCCCTGATGAAGCCAATTTTTTTTGGAGCGTTGCTTCCAATATTTTTCTTCATCCAACAGAGCATTATCAAGATCACCACGGAGTTGAGCATCAAGAAGAGCCAGTGATTGAAAATTTTCCGTTTGGGTATCTTGACAGTGAATAAGATGTGTTTGAATTCTTTCCAAGCTAGAATTGATTGCTAAGATTCTTTGATGGGGGTCTTGATTTGTTAATTTATGCCAATTGATGAGGTGTTTCAAAACAAGTTCTTGTTTGCGAACCAATTGGAAGATAGCCGAGCCATTCAAAGAAAGCTGCATTACCTTTGTAATGATTTGATGAGCTGCGGGATGATGGAGCCAATAAGATTCAAGTTTTTTTGTTCGTCGTTTTCCCGGTTTGACTCCATATAAGTCCAAAATAAATGGACTGTGATCCGATCGCTGTATAGGCAGAGTTGTTGTAATGGCGTTTGTAAAGAGAGAGCACCAGTCGTGAGTGACATAAACTTTGTCCAACCGTTCATAAGTGCGATGAGAACCTTGTCTGTTGTTTGTCCATGTAAAGAAGACACCATGATTTTGTAACTCAAATAAAGAGTTGTGAATGAGAAAATTTTCAAAGAAATCCATTCCTTGACTTTTCCTCTTATTTTTACTCAACTTCTCCGTCACGTGAGAGACTTGATTGAAATCCCCCTATATGACCTTAGGCAAGGAACAAGCAGAGACATGAGTTTGAAGTTGACGAAGAACATCCTGGCGTGAAGCTGCCTTAGGGTGTCCATAGAAGAGAAAAAGAGCCCATTTTGCTCCGTTTGCTTCAGAAATAACAAGATGGAGAAACCAGTTACAAGAAAAGATAGCTTCAACTACAATATTAGCATTCCAGGCGGAAAGGAGCCCGCCTTTGGAGCCACAGCTGTCTGAACCAAAAGACTCCAAGAAACCAAGCGAGTTACAAAGACCCAAAAGCCTACTGACTTTTTTTTTTGTTTCAACCAAAAGAAGGAGATCATTCTTATTTGTGGAGCACAGATCCCTTAGAGCTTGAATTGTCAAGGGTTGTCCAAGTCCCCGACAATTCCAACAGAGGAGTTTCATTGTGATGGCGGAGATTGTTGAACAATCTCCACCTTGTCAAGTACAGTTTCAATCTCCTTCTTACAGTAAAAAAAAATGAGTTGAACTTCATAACTGGTTTCAAATCTGGCCCATTCCTTTTGCTCCTGACAGAAAACGTCATAAATGGCCGCCAAAGTTTCTGCTGACCATCTAGGAGGGGAGTAACTCTTCACCAATGTCCGTTTCTTGAGAGGAAGATCATGATCCGGGCGACTGGGCAAAGGGGAGCTTCGTTTCCCCAAAGGTGAAGTGACTGCAAGTGAGGGAGAGGAGGAGGCAGGGTTGATGCCATGTCGACTAGGGTCCGGCTCATGCTGCTTGCTGGGGCCCACTTCATTAGAAAACCTCCATGATCGCCGGCGGATTATGGTGCCAGGAGAGAGAGAGAGAGGGACATATGTCATCATCGTTGCTGCTGCTATCATCATCGGAGGGTTGTTGAGTGTCGTCCATTTTTCCTTTGCCTTTGGCGTCTGGATGTTGGGCCGGAGGCGGGTTCGGATTGGAAGGATTCCCAATACGGAGTGGCGGCAGAGAGGGTGTGATCTCCGGGAGTGGAAAGTCCGGCGGTTTTGCAGGTGCAGGAGGAGTCGCCATAAATGCCTCTGCTAAAGCATCAAACTCAGCCGAGAGGGCAACAAACTGGTCAAAGTCTTCTTGAACAAGTCGAGGAGCTTTAAACCCAAAAAGACCCAGAAAATCAGCCCACATCCGGTTTTGGGCTTCCATTTCTTCTGGGGATGGTGTGTAATCTGGGTTGAGAAGGTCCGTGAAAAAGTCCAATTGTGCCAGCGGTCCAACCCGTAACGCCTCGAAAATATCATTGAGTTGAAATGGATCAGTGTCGTCTCGGACAGTGGGTTGGGCTTGCTTGGGTGAGACGGGTCCATTTTGCAGATGAGATGGGCCAGCAGCTTGTGGGCTTTGGGTTTGAGTTTGGGCCTGGGAGGACGGACTGGGTCGGGTGCCCGCTGATGGAAGGAGAGTTTGGGCTTGTGAATCCGGAGGGTTATGGTCGGGTAAAATAACCGGGTTTGGTAGTTGGTGTATCGGGTTTGGATTTTGATGCGGGTTGAGAGGGTTTGGGAGATCATCATACTCCCAATCTGGGTTTTCCCACGCATGTTCATGTTGTGCCAGGAAGGACTCGAAATTGGGTTGTGGAGGGGAGGCAATCATTGGTTCCACAATGAAAAAAAATGTTGCAGGGGGAGATAAGTTGTTGAGATGAGAGGAAATCTGTGGGTTTTGAAGATAGGAAGGTAAAGGTGGTGGGTAGATATGGCGTCTGTCCACAAGAAGTATGGGAGAGGCTCTTGATCTGGGTTGTCGGGGCATTTGACGAATCCTCGACGCATACATGCTGACATCTGGTTCTCCAAGAATCCTTAGATTGAATCTATCCGCCAAATATTGGTTTCTTTCCTCAATACGTCTGGCCGCCAATTGAGGATTCGTTTTGCATTGGCGCATTTTGTGGCCCATAACACCACAAGCACGGCAGACTCTGTAAACCCTCTCGGGTTTGCATTCAATCCAAATAGGCTTGCCATTGTGATCCAATAAGTAGAAACCAGCAAGGATAGGTTCCTCCGGCGGCACCCAAACTTGAACCCTCAATGTGCGGTTTGTTCGAGAGGAGGCGTAATCTGTGTCAACCCGTTGAGTCACACCCAGAAGAGATGAGAGATGGCCTCTTGCAGATTGGTTGAAGTAGCGAAGAGGGACACCATGGAGCTTGACCCAAAGAAGAATTTCTGGTATAACAAGATGGTGGAGAGCCACATCCGGGTTCCAGTGGTCCACATTTAACAGAGCACCTTGACGAGCATAAGGTCCACCCGCAAGAACTGCAAGTAGCTCATCAAAATTGTCAAAATGAAGAACATAGAGAGATTCGTACCTGTCGACAACCTGAATTCCAAAAGATGGTTGCCAAACTGTTCGGACCATATCAAGAACTTGGGACTCAGAAAAGTTGCGGTAATCCTGGATGTATAGAAAGAGATTTTGGTGATAAGTGGGGGTTCTTTGGTTTAGAACAAAGTCTGGCATAATGACTTCCACTCCAGCTCTTGCTTGGTCCGCCGGTCGGTTAGGGAGACTCGGTCTTCTTTAAATGGATTGGATATAATTGTAGGGGCGGATTGTTTCATTGTTGGTGTGTAGTGGTAGGGGTGAGAGAGTATCAAATGGATCTGGTGGAGGAGAGTGATTAGGGTTTGGAGACGGAGGAGCAGACATGACTGGCCTGCTTCTGAGATGTGGTGGGAGGAGAGCTGAATATGAGAGAGCAGAAGAACTGGGTTTTTTCTTTGATTTTCTGAAGAAGATGTGGATCTTGGTGATGGCGAAGGCAAGAGATAAACGGGTATTTAAACTACCCAAATTGGAATAGCAGATAGGGTTCTTCATTGCTACAGAACAGTAGGCAATGATAAGATTCGTTGATGCGTAACCGGAGAGAGCAGAGATTGATTACAAGAATGGGAAGATCAACCGTGAGACAGTTGATTGGTGGAAACGGCCAATAACCACTACCTAGCCCAGAAGACGGCAAGAATTGAATATCTATTTTATTTACAATGAGACTATCTAAATGTTTTAATACAGAGCCTAATCCTAAGGCTAAGACCATAAAGCTAGTTTTTTCTGGAATGAAGAGTTTCTCATTTAGACCCTCACTCTCGCCCTTGCAAATGGAATTGCCCCTGTAGCTGCCAGACATAGACAAGCAATACATGGCAGAACCATGTCAAAGTAAAAATAATGACCCGTGCATCCCGCGAGTACCAATCTATTATAAATTTAAAAATTGAACTTTAGCAAAACTTCAACAGCTAGAAAATGAAAAGATAGTTAGATCTGAACATAAATGACTGACCATTTGTTTAGTTGGAGTACCCTGAGTTGCATTAACCAATGCACTATTAGCAGCTCCAGAAAACTGGTTAATGTGACGATTCAATTGACTTCTTGGTTGAGTTGGTTTTAACCAAGGTCATGCTGCATAGATAGAGAAGCTATTTGACTATCCTGTAATTGCCGATCCAGTGTCCATGAATCACAACATGGTTTATATGTAACATCAGTATGTTTTGAAGTATTCATTAACTCCACAAGGCTACAAGGATCAGACTCATCAAATTCTCAGAGAAAAGCAAGCTGGATTAAAAAGCTTATAAGTTCGAAAAAATCACAGGCCCACAACCAAACAGTTCATGAACACATTTCCAACAACCTAAGCAACGATTTTAGCTGCGTTAAAGACCGCATTTAGAGATAAGTTTAACTAGAGACTTGTAGAATTAGTGAGTATCCGAATCAAATTTTATACCATTTCACCCATAGATGAGTGAATTACTGGTGCTGGAAATTGACAGGATACGACGTGAAGTTATTTTTCAGTTTCATTAACATTTTCGCCGAACATGTAGAGGAGTCCAAACAACATACAAAGACTTTCTAAATTTTAGTTCCTCCCGAGTAATGTGGTATCCCTGAGAGGAAATAATTCATTATTTAAAAACATAACTTCTATTATTTGTCAAGCAATTTTCTTATGTCTGGTTGAAAAAACCTTTAAGTTGTAGGTCATTACCTCTATCTACAGAGAATTGTTGCTGCTTTCATTACAACCAAGCATATTTTGACCAACTTATGGAACAAGAAGGTGTTGCATAAAAATATTAGTGCAGGCTCCATCAAGAAGATCAGCCGGTGAAGTACCAGTAAAAAGCATGGCGAGTCGAATTCCCTTCCTTTTGTTTGTTGGAGTACTCTGAGTTACATTAACCAACCGATTATTAGCAGCTCTACAAAACTTGTTAAGGTGAAGATTCAATTGACTTCCTTGGTTGAGTTGGTTTTAACCAAGGCCATGCTGCATAGATAGAGAAGATAGCTGCCTACACTGCAATTGTTGGGATCCCAGTGGTCGAGAGAATTGCATATTATGTTGTCCCTATATCTGTTAAATGGAGGAGATCATGCGATTAATTATGGCATTTTAATTTCCAACGAAGCATAAATACATCACTACACTCATTAAGAGAGAGGCAGTGCTACAAGTTTTCAGATAGTGAACAAACCAAGACTGTAAAAATCATGATACTTTGGTTAAAACTGCAAATCTAACATGTCGTAGTCGTAGAATCTTATGTACAAACCATATTTACGAAATCAAGATCCCATAGTGAATCAGAAATCTATCTTGTAAATCAATTGTGTGAATCATAAATATACACATGAAAGTTTAACTTCATATTCGGAAACATACGCCTCAGTTCCTCCACAACCATATTAGACTATTTTTACATAAATCAGACCTAATGTCGACTAACTAATTAGACAAAGAACTAACTCACTGGCAAGTTCAAAAGCATCCAAGCTACATAGGTGATTTCCCTGTTAAAACTGTTGTTAACTAATGATTTACTTGTTAGGCTCTTTCTTAGGAAGAAACTGAGAGCTATACAACTAGTTTGATTGAATCCTTCATCTCACAGGATGAATATGTAACCAATAGCACTTCATCATTATGATTAGTGTCACGAGCTGACATCTTGACTAGCACTTGGCGAGCGAACCCAATGTCATCCCATGACCATGATTCGATTAAGTTAGAATGCTCCCTATAATTCAGAGTTCGGAGGATGATGCAAAATGTTCTAGTAGGCGATGGAATAATCTAGAACATGGAGGAATATTCTAGAAGATGATGGAACAATCTAGAAGGTGGCGGAACATTCTAGAAAGTTCTAGAATGTGGAAGAAGGTTCATGAATATTCTAGAGTGTTCTCGGATGTTCTAGACGTGTGAAGATGGTTCATGAATGTTCTAGAACTATAGGGAAGGTTTGAGAATATGGTAGATATTTGGAGAATATTCTAGATAGGAATAGTGTGGAAGAATGTAAGAAGATAAGAAGCTTCTAGAGCTAGCATTAATTAGAGTAGCTAGAACCTTCCATGACTTGTATAAATAGGTGGGAGCTCATTTGGAGCAATAACCTGTCCAGTCATGTTCATCTGTATTCAATGCTTAACAAAAACAAACAATGCTCTCAACAACACATATGGGCTATAACCTGTTCTCGACATCCATCAACTCTTGCTTGGTAAAATTCATTTCTAGAGCAACAAAGACATTCATAATTCGCTGTATGGAAATTTATTCACTTTCAAGAGGGCCGAATGATGTTCGAAGCAGTGTTATTTTTCTGTTTTAGAGAGATTCAAGCAATATTCAAGTGAACAGTCAAAGGAAAATATCACACCTCAGATTTCACAAGCCTTGTAAAATTCTTTTCTAGATCAACAATAGACCTTACATGCAGCAAGGACGTACAATGTTTCATAGAGTATAGAATACACCAACAACTACATCTCTAACATCAATCTACAAGTGGGCTATAATCCTAAGCAGCAGCCTCCCCCCATAATTTGTACTCAATATCCAACAACTCCTGCTTGAGCTTAGTGAGTGCACTCCGCAAGTCACCTACCTCTATCAGATATGGCCTAACCAGGGCTCCTTTTATTGGGCGTGCAGCACCGACCAGGAACATACCCACAACGGGTATCGTGAGGCGCCTTACGAAGGCAGGCACTCCTCCAAAGGTGGCATCTGTGACCAATCTCAGACGGGCCCAGGAAAAGTACACGTGGAGAAGTTCGAAGACCATGTCTATGGCCTCCAGCAACCAAAAGATTGGAGGAGCTTTTCTTATTCTGTACCATCCAGATTTATACAACTCATAGATTCTGTTCAGAACCCCGACTCCAAATATAGACACAGTGACATAGAAGGAGGTGCACCCAGCGAGCCTGTATGCAATTCTATCTTCAAGATTGGCTTCTGGCGATGTCTCAAATTCAAACCACATTACGAACACCTGGGAGAAGAGTGCAAGCATTGCACAAAAAAAAGTGTTGTGCTTCAGAAGGAAGCGCATTTGCGGAAATTAAACACAAGGAAAAAGTGAGTGATTGTACTTCCTTAATGACGTGCATATGCAATTATGACTATAGGGTTTCAGAAATGGCAATGGAATAGACAAGATCAATCAATATAGAGCTAGGACGAGATGTACTAGTCATAATGGAGCAAAATCTCATTATGTACATTTTCTAAATTGCATTCCCGAAATGATGTGTTGATGTATATTGAAATAAAGAATGGTATACAGATAACACCAGCTTAATCAATACAGAACTAATAATGGGAGATTGAACCACACATTGCTTAAGTTACATTCTTGAATTCAACGGCTCCTCAGTGAGGCCCTAAGGTGAGGTTAAAATGGCAATAATAGATCAACATCTAAATCTTAAGTGAAGGAGTAAAACTTGTCACGTCTTGTTAGAAAGATTGATACTACGTAGTCGATCTATCATAATTCAGTAAATACATCAGATAAGCTAAGAGCAGAATTTTCAATGTACTAACTGTTGGTGATTTTAGTGTCATCGGACATTTGTGTAATCGGATTTACTTACGACCAAAGTAGACATTGGAAATACGTTATACACGTTAGGAGGTTTGGAGTACACGCGTGCACACAACTATGCTAATATCTTGGACAACGAACTCCCGGACGACTGCGGGGGTTCAGGGGCGCAACCCCCGACGGGGGTCCGGAGACAGCGCCCCCGGTGGGGTCCAAGAGGCTACGCCTCTGGCGGTGGTCACGCTGGCCGGTCAGCGTGGAAAAATTAGATTTTGTACGTTTTATTGCTTCACAAAAACGTCTCGGAATTATTTTTCTGTTGAAAAACGGACTGAAATCTGGCGGTTGTAACCGCGAGATTAACCACCTTCTCCCTCTCTATTTGTCAGTTTGGTCTAATTCAGAAATACAGTGAGAACCTGTGAGTTTGGATTGCATAGCAAACACCATATTCGTTCTTGATACAATCTTTGTTTTATCCGATTACAGATTTCGTGCACACCGCCGAAATAGTTTAATCTGATAGTGATTCACGACTCAGAGATTCCAAGTCTTTTGTTCCCGTTCTAAACACCCCAAAATCCTACAAATATTAAAGTATTCTACATCATGACGAACGACAACACTGTTCAGGACATGACCAGATGATTCATGAAACTGGAGAAGTTCGAGGGGCAGGATTTTCGAAGGTGGCAGAAGAAGATGCACTTCCTGTTGACGGCGCTGAAGGTTGTGTACGTTCTCACCACCCCGATGCCTGAAGTGATGGAGAACGAAACCCTGGAACAGAAAAGGAGGAGATCAAAGTGGGAGAATGATGACTACATCTGCCGCAAACATATTCTTAACGGTATGTCTGATTCCTTGTTCGATGTTTATCAGAATGTTGAGACTTCAAAAGAACTGTGGGATTATCTTGAATCAAACTACATGGATGGAGATGCTTCAAGCAGAAAGTTTCTGGTCAGTAATTGGAACAATTATAGACTGATTGATTCAAGGCCTGTGATGGAGCAATACCATGAATTGCTTCGAATCCTAGGGCAGTTTAATCAACACAACATGAAAATGGATGAATCAATTTATGTTTCTAGTGTGATTGATAAACTGCCTCCATCATGGAAGGATGTTAGGCATAAGTTGAAGCACAAGGAGGAAGAACTTTCCTTGGTGCAACTGGGCAGTCACTTTCAGATTGAACAGTCCTTGAGGGATCAAGAAAGTGACAAACCCAAAGACAAACTTACTGCTGATCCATGTTCTGTGAATATGATGGAGGAAGGGGATTCTTCGAAGGGAAAGAGTCTTGGAAAAGAAAATTTAACAGCAAGACAAGAATCCTAACAAGAAGCCAAATACTACTTGTTGGAAGTGTGGGAAACCAGGACACTTCAAGAAGGATTGTCGTGTGGGAAAAGTAAGAAAGGTGAAGAAACAAGTAGCAAGGGAAAGGGGCCGAAAGTCCAAGATGAGCAACAAGGTATGTTCATTGAACAACCTGATAATTCAATTCAGAATTATGTTTCCCTAAATTCTGATGCATTTTATGTGCAGGATGATGACATATCATGGTGGGTTGATTCGGGTGCTACAAGACATGTATGTAAGGATCAAAGATGGTTTACAACCATGCAAACCGTTGAAGATGGATCCAAAATAAGAATGGGGAATATTACAACCGAGCCAATCCATGGAGTTGGAAGTGTTAACTTAGTTTTTACTTCTGGATAATGTTTAAGTTTGAATGATGTATTGTTTTTACCCGGGATTCGAAAGAATCTCTTGTCTGGAATTGTATTAAATAAGCTTGGATACAAGCAGGTTATTGAGTCGGATAAGTTTGTATTGTCAAAACATTGTTCTTTTGTTGGATTTGGTTATCTATGTAATTCTATGCTTCGCTTAAATATCGTTGCTCCTTTTGGTAACAATTCTGTTTGCGTTGTTAGTACTAGTATTGATAAATCAACACTTTGGCATGCATGTTTAGGACATGTACACTTTAAACGGTTACAAGAGATGTACAAAATGAGTCTAATTCCTTCATTTGATATTAATACCAAAAGGTGTAAAACTTGTATGCTGACTAAGATAACTAGACAACCTTTTAAGGATGTTAAAAGGGACTCTAAGGTGCTTGAATTAATTCATAGTGATCTATGTGAATTTCATGCAACACCGTCTGTAGGAAACAAAAAGTATGTTATAACATTTATAGACGATGCTACTCGGTTTTGCTATGTGTACTTGTCACACTGTAAAGATTAAGCTTTAGATAAATTCAAGACATACAAAACTGAAGTTGAGTTGCAAAAGAATGGTTTAATAAAGATTTCACACACGGATAGAGGAGGCGAATATTATGATCCTAAGTACTTCCAAGAGGTTGGTATTATTCACCAAACCACTGCTCCTTACACACCTCGACAAAATGGTGTATCTGAGAGGAAGAATCGAAATCTAAAGGAAATGGTTAATTCCATGCTTTCCTACTCGGGTTTGAGTGATGGATTTTGGGGAGAAGCTATGTTAACATCTTGCTATTTGCTTAATAGGGTTCCTAACAAAAGGAACAAAACTACCCCATATGAAATTTGGTATGGTAAACCTCCAAACTTGCATTATTTGAAAGTTTGGGGTTGTAGAGCTATTGTCAGGCTCAATGAGCCCAAGAGAAAGAATCTTGGCGAAAGAGGTATAGATTGCATCTTTATTGGATATGCCATGCATTCCAAGGATTATAGGTTCTATGCGATTGAACCTAGTGACTCAGTATCCATTAATACTGTAAAAGAGTCAAGAGATGCTATCTTTGATGAAGAGAGATTTTCTTCTATACCTAGACCAAAGGATTTGATTCCGAAGTTGAGCAATGCTCAAAATGAAGGAACAAGTGATGCCATCACTTTACCTGAAGTAAGAAGGGGTAAAATAGCTAGAGTAGCCAAGGACTATGGTTCCGACTTTCAACTATATTTAGTTGAAGGCTCCAGGGATGAGGTTCATACTCCGTATGCTTATTGTTTTAGCATAGATGAGGATCCTAGAACTTATAGTGAGGCTATGACATCTCGTGATGTTGCATTCTGGAAAGAATCAATAGATGATGAGATGGATTTGATCATGCAAAATAGAACTTGGGAATTATCTGATTTGCCTCCTGGGTTGAAACCACTTGATGCCAAGTGGATCTTCAAAAAGAACATGAAAGTAGATGGTACCGTAGAAAAGTTTAAGGCCCGACTAGTTGTACGTGGTTTTAAGCAAAAAGAGGGTATCAACTACTTTGATACATATGCTCATGTTGCTAGGATATCCACGATTAGATTATTAATAGCTTTTGCAGTTATACATAATCTTGTTGTTAACCAAATGGATGTGAAAGCCGCATTCTTGAATGGTGATTTGGATGAGGAGATATATATGAAACAACCCGAGGGATTTGTTATGCCAGGAAATGAGCATAAGGTGTGTAAGCTTGTTAAATCACTTTACGGCTTAAAGCAAGCTCCTAAAAAATGGCATAAAAAAGTTTGATGATATTGTGTTATCTAGTGGTTATCATTTGAACCAAGCAGACAATTGTGTATATAGCAAATTTGATGACTCTGGTAAAGGAGTCATAATTTGTTTATATGTAGATGACATGTTGATCTTTGGTACCAGCCAAGATCAAGTGGATCAATCGAAGGAACTTTTGTCATCTAAATTTTCCATGAAGGATTTGGGGGAGGCTGAAGTAATCCTAGGTATTAGGATTAAACGTGAGAACAAGGCCATTACTATTTCTCAATCTCATTACATTGAGAAGGTGTTAAAGAAATTTAACTGTGAGAATTGTTCTCCGATTAGTACCTCGATGGAATGTGAAACTGTTGCCTAACCAAGGCAAGGCTGTGTCACTAGAGTACTCTAGGGCTATTGATTGTCTAATGTATGCCATGATTAGTACACGACCATATATAGTATTTGCTGTTGGAAAGCTAAGTAGGTATACTAGCAATCCAAGCACACATCATTGGCAGAGAATGAGGAGAGTATTTAAATACTTAAGAAATACCATGAATTATGGTTTGACATACAGTGGAAGTCCTTCGGTTCTAGAAGGATATTCCGGTTCAAGTTGGATAAACAATATGGAAGATCATTCCTCAACTAGTGGATGGGTTTTTCTACTTGGAGGAGGGGCAATCTCATGGGCTTCAAAGAAGCAAACTTGCATTACTAAATCGACAATAGAGTATGAATTTGTAGCATTAGATGCAGCCGGTAATGAGGCTGAATGGCTAATGAATTTAGTGTATGAGATTCCATTGTGGGCCAAACCGATTTCACCAATATTTATCAGGTGTGATAGTGTTGCTACTCTGGCTAAGACCTATATTCAGGTGTAAAATGGAAAGTCTAGACACTTGGGTGTCAGACATAGCATCATTCGGGATTTAATCATGAATGGTGTGATATCGGTTGAGTTTGTTCGTACACAACAAAATCTTGCTGATCATCTAACCAAAGGGTTAGCAAGGGACTTAGTGCACAAGTCGGCCGTGGGGATGGGATTAAAGTCCATCTAAAAGATATCTTATGATAAGATACCCAATTCCCTTCTAATACAACGTTAGAAGCTGAATTCAATGTGAAACTCTTACATGAAAAAATTGGAACACAAAGATCATCCCAAGGTATGTGTTCAGACCTGCAAGTTAAGGAGGTTGAAGTTTACACTTCTTAATGGTTCTTTTGAAAAATTGTATGGCAGGAGGAAAGGAACCACCTATATGAGTATGGAGTTTACCCGCTTCAAGAAGTTGGGACTTGGCTTCCATATGCTCATTGAAGGATAGTGACACTAGGCTACTTAAAATAAGTATCAAGTTAGAACGTGGAATATGTTGAACTTTTGTGAATTTTACTTTCATGTATTCATCATGAGTAGAAAGGGTTCAACCCATAGGACACCCCTATACTCGAATATTTGAAGATGTAATTTACTAAGATGAAAATTCAATCTTCGAGACATTTTCATTTATGCATAAGTTTGCTTTGTTATGGAAAAGATAAGTGAATCAAGGATTACACTAAAATGGGGGAGGATTGTTGGTGATTTTAGTGTCATCGGCCATTTGTGTAATCGGATTTACTTACGACCAAAGTAGACATTGGCATTACGTTGTACACGTTAGGAGGTGTGGAGTACACGCGTGCACACAACTATGCTAATATCTTGGACAACGAACTCCCGGATGACTGCAGGGGTTCGGGGGCGCAGCCCCCGACGGGGGTCCGGGGACAGCGCCCCCGGTGGGGTCCAAGGGGCAACGCTCCTGGCAGCGGTCGTTTTATTGGATTTCGGACGTTTTATTGCTTCACAAAAAACGTCTCAGAATTATTTTTCCGTTGAAAAACGGACTGAAATCTGGCGGTTGTAACCGCCGGATTAACTCCTTCTCCCTATCTATTTTTCAGTTTGACCAAATTCAGAAACACAGTGAGAACCTGTGAGTTTGGATTCCATAGCAAACACCATATTCGTTCTTGATACAGTCACTGTTTTATTCGATTACAGATTTCGTGTACACCGCTGAAATACTTTAATCTGATAGTGATTCACGACTCAGAGATTATCCAAGTCTTTTTTTCCCGTTCTAAACACCCCAAAATCCTACACCAACTTCACTGCCACAAGGAAACGACAGATGAGCACTGCCAAGGAAAATATATACCATCATTGGCAAAAACGGCCAACCAAAGTACAAGTCCCCATCAAATCCAGACAAAGGGACCAAAAAAAAAGAAAAAAGAAAAGACCGTAAAAGGAATAAAGTATATCGGTTAAGATAAAAATAATATATAGGAAAATATTATTCTTTTACGAAGTGTAAGAGAAAATTAAGCAATGTGAGTCACTGAGAATTGAAGCACTTCAGTGGTAAATTCGGAAAGCAGAAGTACATCCGGGACTTTTATATTTAGTTTGTCAAATTTTGCAATCCTTGGTAGTTCTTTTTAACATGTATAGTGAAATTTTCATTTAGGCCATCATTCTTTACAGCTTTTCAAATGCCTTGCTGCTTGTTTAATAGGCTAATGAGAAGCTACAAATGAAAGAGAATGGTCGGCTGATGTTTAGAAGTCAAACAAGTTTGAAGCCGTATAGTTTGGAGCTATGTTACATGGACTCAGGTGCGGGTATCGGATATGATATGGATCCGGAGATCCGATTCGTTAACTTGCTTAAAACTAGATAGCGTGAACTCGGCTAAAAAATATCCAATTTTGGACACGGGTGCGGGAATATGGTAGAAAATAATCATTTCTAAATATATTCTTAACATGTCATACATGAGAAGACAGACAATCAAGAAATGCAACTTGTTTAAGCAAGTTTTAGTGTATATGATACGTGTCGCGTGTCAGTATTATTTAGTTAGTTCATTAGTTATTTTATTATTTATCCGGGCTTGGCTCCTTAGGTCTAGGGTTATGCTGGGTTAGGTTTATTTGTCTATTTAATCATTGTAATGTTTGATTATTATTCAGGAAATAAGATATCAATTCTCTCAACCCTAGTCTATTTCCCTCTTTTCGTCAACATCTCTCCTAATTTCGTCACCTCATCTATCAATTCGTTTATTTATCGATACTTTCGCGTATCAATTGGTGCTCTCGTTGAGAGAATGGCGGACGCGGGTAATATCCCTCGCGCCGTTCTCGAACTCAGTCAAGAAGACATCGACGAACTCAACCGAATCGCTGACAAGATCGATGATATGCAGAAGCGTTGGGAAGAAGAAGACGCCGCCCGAGCAGCCGCGCGTATGGAAGCAGACACCGCACTGCGAACATCCTTCGCAAACTTCGCCGATCAATTGGAGCGATGGGTGGAACAAGAGAAACTACAAGGGAGAGATTGATAGACTAGGTGAAGAAATTGAGAGAGATTGACGAAAAAGAGAGAGACAAGAGTTTGAGGGAGAGATTGATAACCTTATTTCTTGATTGAATAAGCTGGGAGATTACAATGCTTTAAATAGATAAACTGACTCTAACCCTAACTTACCCTACGGGCCTACTCTACGATGGGCCAAGCCCTATTATTAATTAAATAAATAACTCTAGAAATAAATATTAACTAATTGATAATATTGATACGGCTACCCGTATCAACTCACCCACGCTTGAAAGCCACCTTGCCCTCAAGGTGGATGTCGAAAAATTCCTCAATATTCTTGCCCGGATCGAATTGACGTCGAACAAATCCGAGAGCACCAATTTGAAGTCCAAATATTTTTTGTAATATACAATTAGGCCCAAAAGTAATATCAAAACCATTTGAAGAGTTGGGCTTAAATTCAGCTCCAAAGCCCAAAACAAATGGGAAGTAAGCCAAGCTGAAGTAGGCGGCTCAAGCCGAGCCGGGTGCGAGCCACGAGCCATGACAGCGGATGGATCGAGCCAAAACTGAGCCGATTCCTTCCCATCGGCTAAATCTAGTCAAATACGAGCTGAACCCAATCCGACGGCGGAATCACCCCTCTTCTGGTTCGGAGACGATTGAATGGTGTCGGGGGGCCCGATCGGTGGTTAGCTGGGACTGGTGGAAGCCGTATGTGGCAGGTCTGAGGTACGCGACCACTCCTACAGTTCGGGACGGCGACGAAAGCGACGGGAGGTCGCTGATCTGGCTTTCGTCTGCTAATTGGCGGTTTCCGACCGGAAGTTGGGCGGCCATGTCCGATTTGAGGCCGTGTTCTTCCACATCTTTTGGTGGATCTGGTTGCGACAGCCGGTCGTCGTAAAGCTCATCTGGGCCGGCCGGTAGCCTGGACCGCGGACTGGCTTCCTGGTGGGGGTTTACCTCCAGGGGCTTGGTCGCCGGAATTGCAGCAGGTGGCGACTGCGTGATTGGCGGCGGCGGTTCTTCTTCTAGCGGCATCGGCTGTTCTTTATCGAGCGGTGGCAGTTCGCCGTCTCTGATTTTGTCCTGGAGGCGACCAAATTCGTCCATGGAGATCAATCGGAATTGTTTCCGACTTGCTTTGAGGTACTTCAGATCTGATTGGGTGATGTACCCACTCTCTTGAAGGTCTTCCAGGTCTGCAATGGTGAGACAGTTAATTGTTTCACCTTGCTGGTAGAGCTCGTCGATTTCATCGAGGAGCGCTAGTTGGACCCCTTTGCGACTGAGATCGACAATAGCGAACGGGAGATCCATAGAGTCCGTGAGCGAGCGCCGCGAACAAAAGTCCGATCGACGCTCTCAATGAAAGCACCAATGATACGGAGAATGTATCGAGATAAAGAAGAAATTGATAGACTAGGTGAAGAAATTGAGAGAGATAGATGAAAAAGAGAGAGAAAAGAGTTTAAGGAGAGATTGATAATCTTATTTCTTGATTGAATAAGCTGGGAGATTAAAATGCTTTAAATAGATAAGCTGACTCTAAACCTAACTTACCCTACTGGCCTACTCTACGACGGGCCAAACTCTATATTTAATTAAATAAATAACTCCAGAAATAAATATTAACTACCACTCCGTCCCTGCTCTTTCTTCCCAATTTCCTTTCTGGACTTCCTTCCTCTTTCTTCCCATTTCCAAATCAGGTAACCTTAAACAGCTAAAATGACCACAACACTATCCTCCACATATTTTTTCCCTTTCCCAACCCCACCCACTCATCTACCTTATCTTCACACCATATCACTCTCACACCACACAATCCACAGTTCCACACACGGTAGAGAGAGAAAGAGAGAGAGAGGCAGAGAGAAACAAGCCCTGAGAGTCAGTTTCTCTCCCTCGTCGGTGGTTTCTTCGGTCGGCTTCTTCTATCCGCTTCGTCGGTGGTCCGACGGTGGTTTCTTCAATCGGCTTCTCCTTTCATCACTCATCCTCACACGGGAACCCACACAAAAGAGAGAGAAAAGAGAGGGGGAGAGAGAGAGAGAAGTAGAGATGGACGGCGGAGGTCTCAGCCTCACTCTTTTGGAGAGGACGAACGGCAGAGGAGGTCGTTGCGGCGGTGAGTTCGATCTCCGGCAGATCTGGCGGTGGCGAGTTCAATCTACGGGTGAGGAGGGCGACGTGGTGGCTGTCGACGAAGAGAACTGTCGATTTGGGCTCCGATCTACCGGTGGTAGAAGAGGACGCCGGTAGCGGCGGTGGCGACTTCGATCTTTGCGGTGGGTCTGTGTTCTGTTCCTATTCTTATTTCTTATTTCGTTCTTGTTCTTCTTATATCTCCCCTCTCTCCCTCTCGCAGGTCCAGGGTGGTCCGAAGGGTTGGTACTGGGCTTCGGCGATGGGGTCGTTGGTGGGCAGTGACTGTGGGCTATGGTAGTGGCAGTGCAGATCGAGGTTTCTTCTTCTTCTTCTTCTTCTTCTTCTTCTTCTTCTTCTTCTTCTTCTTCTTCTTCTTCTTCTTCTTCTTCTTCTTCTTCTTCTTCTTCTTCTTCTTCTTCTTCTTCTTCTTCTTCTTCTTCTTCTTCTTCTTCTTCTTCTTCTTCTTCTTCTTCTTCTTCTTCTTCTTCTTCTTCTTCTTCTTCTTCTTCTTCTTCTTCTTCTTCTTCTTCTTCTTCTTCTTCTTCTTCTTCTTCTTCTTCTTCTTCTTCTTCTTCTTTCATTTTTGTTAAGATCTGTAAATATTGAGTTCAGATCTGGTGGTGTTCATGTTAAATTCCCGTGCGCAGCCGCCATGGGAAGAAAGACCAGGGACATACTGGTAATTGATAATATTGATACAGCTACCCGTATCAGTATATAACTGTAATATAGCTAAACTACAAGACTGCATCTTTTCGTTTCTTATTCTACTATCCGATGGACTATTATTATGCCAACAATGTCAAGAACTTTTATTAGTTCTTGATCCTACCCAAGAATCAAAATGGAATCATCCCTAATCTCCTAGATGCGAAATCCTGGACTACAAGGGTGAGTTTGGTGTTAACTTTTATGCTTTTGAGTCGTCTTACAAGTTATAGGCTGGTGTGGAAAAAGTCCGTGACAAAAGAGTCAAAAGAAAAATGTTGGATGTGTTTGGTGAAAAAAGTCGGAGCAGTTGAAAAGTGACGTGATAGTTTGTTGTTTAGTGTTAATTACGGCCATACCCTGCACATTTTTTTTAGTAGAACTTTTTTAATATAGAAACATGGCTGATATGGCCATTCTACCATTTTAGTGCAAAAGGTCACCAAAATTTTCATAAACCCAATTTATTTCTGGACCACATTTTACTCTACGGACTCATAAGCTAAAATCCAAAAAGGTCACTAAATACGTCCACCCCAAACGACAGTGAAAAGTCCAAACTGACTTGTATGTCCATACCCCCCAAAAATATAGGCCAGAGATGGACGGAATAGTGGCTCTTAAGCTATCTGCAGGTGATACGGGTCAACTGTATCTTCGTCGTCCGTATTATTTATTTATTATTAATTTAATTAGTTATTTGATAATTTATTTATTTAATTAGTTGATATTCGTACTCAGTTAATTACGTATTTAGTTAAATAGTGACCGGCCTTGTCAAGCCCGTAGGACTTTAGAGTTAGGTTTTGTTTTATCTATTTAAACACTTGTAATCTTCAGTTTCGTTTTATCGAATGAATTGATTATTGAAGAAATCTTTATTCGGTCACCAGTAGATTGTTAGAATAGCGCCGTAGGCTACAAGCTACGTGGTTAGTTTTCGACGATTTTGTAAAAATCGTCAACCCCGGTACCCTTACGGTATCAGTTTGGTGCTTTCATTGTTTTTCACCAATTAGCTGGTGAATCGATGACGAACGTTGAAGGAATTACAACAGATCTTTTCGAAGGATTGATGGCTGCAATCAAACGATTCCAGACTCGAATGGAATCTCGATTCGACAGAATCGATGGCATATTTGACAGAATCGAAGGTTTCCCCAAGCCGCTTCCGCAAAGCCAAACGAATTCAACCCAACTACCGTCTCCTCAAGAGCAGCCTCCAGTCACGCCACCGGAAGAACAACCGCCAACCCAGCCGCCTCCGACGAATCTACCACAGCTTGGGGATTTTCCACCGCCGCTGTCCTCACCAGGCCCGTCTCTGCCTTTAGGCAGAGTACTGCTTTGCCTAGGGCCCCGCTGGGTGGAGGGCCTCACAATTTTATCAAACTATAAGGGCATTTTGCATGACTTAGTTTTGGCACTTTACACATTTTCATCAATTTACAAGGGTATATTATGAAAATAGAATTTGACCCCTACACTCATAACATCTTTCCATTTGCCCCGTTAATTCATTAACATTTCATGGTAGTTTGATCGAAGTCAAAAAAATCCTATTTAGTTTGACGACATAATCCGAAAGGAAAGAAGAAATATGAGATGTTTATATACATAATAAATATTATATATTTATGCATATGAAATTCTTATTAGTAACATACAGTTTCTGAATTTATGAATATTCTCAAAAAATTATCAATAATAATATTTAAATAAATTTTTATAGTTTTAGAAAAAATAGTAGTATTAGCAGCTAGGACGGTAACTTAAGTGATAGAGCGTTGGAAGCCCTGCATGAGGTCCGAGATTCTAACCCAATTGACGACAATAATTTCTCAAAAAATATATATTATAGTTTTTTTTAGGGCCCAAAATTAAGAAGTGGCCTTAGGCCCCCTAAAAGTTAGAGACGGCCCTGGTCCTCACAAGTGACCCAGCAACCTCTTCCGAAGCCAACGCCTCCACCGTTGAAGCAGACCCCAGCCTCCGACCTCCAATCGACCACCCCCGGCCTGAGAAACCTCCAACCGACGGCCATGCCATCCATTCAGAAACCGACCATACTGCCAGAGAATTCCGGCGCCCACAACCAGACCTCCGGCAGCGTCCACTGGCCTCCGAAGGCCCAAGATCTGCCAGGCCGCTCCGATCCGCCGCCGAAACCAATCGCCCAGCCACCGGGGAACCTAATCCAGACCACCATAAACCACCGGATACCGAGGAGAAGACCCACCGCTTGATTCAGCCGCCGCAGACGCAAGAGTGGCTCAATCCAGTCCTCGGGAGGAGTTTGGCTCGGATTCGGCTTGATTTAGCCATCGGTTTGCAAACGGCTCCAACTCGGCTCGACCCAGCTGCATTCTGGAAATCGGCTCGGCTCGTGTACGGCTTCCTGTTGGCTCGGAATGAGCCTTTGGCTCCTTCTTGGCTCCAAGTGAGCCGCAAGCCGCTTTTAAGCCTCTTTTTGAGCCTCATTAGAATTTTTTGGAGTCAACGGGTCTACCCCAGGGTTTTTCGACCCTACGAGTCCGTTTCCGCTGTCAATTTTGCGAGATTTGGTCTCCAAAGTGGTGTTATCAAGCTTGTTCGACGTCAATTTGATCCGGGAAAACGTAATGACGGACTTCATGAAGATAATCCACACCACCACCTTGAGGACAAGGTGATTTTCGAGCGCGGGGGAGTTGATACGGGTCAACCGTATCATCGTCGTCCGTATTATTTATTTACTATTCATTTAATTAGTTATTTGATAATTTATTTATTTTCAGTTGATTTTCGTATTTACGTATTTAGTTAAATAGTGACCGGGCCTTGTCAAGCCCGTAGGAGTCTAGGGTTAGGTTTTGTTTTATCTATTTAAACACTTGTAATCTTTAGTTTAGTTTTATTGAATGAATTGATTATTGAAGAAATCTTTATTCTGTCAACCAGTAGATTGTTAGAATAGCGCCGTAGGCTCCAAGTTAAATGGTTAGTTTTCTTCGATTTTTACAAAATCGTCCACCCCGGTTCCGTTATGGTATCAGTAGGCCATATTGCTATGCTTTATTTAATTAATTTATTTATTTAATTATTTCAGGGTTCCATAATCTAGATTTTGGCTCAAGTAAAGACAAAGGAATCTTCTTCATATTTAGTAAACTAAAATGATTTCATTGTATCTACAATATAATTAGCACACAAGCCCTCTATTATACTAAAACATGACCAGAAAAAGAGAGAAAGAGACATGGCAGTGGCTGTAAGAGATAAAGGCATATTTAGATTGATTTCACCATATTTATGAGCCAGGTAACTTCACTAACTATATGAACGACCACAAGGGAACAAGCGGAACTTCCCTAATTTTTTGGATGTTAGGGTATGGTCTCTCAGGTAATTGTCCTCCTGTGGTGTTTTAACTAGAAGCAATTGCATATGTGAATGTATGTGATTTGGTCTTCTAAAGTAGAACCAAAGAACCTTTCACCATGCCTCAAGCATCATGCCATACTTCACATTTTAACAAATTAGTAGGTCAAAAGAGTGGCCTCCTGTCCTCAGAAAACACACTTCTAGATCCCATTTCCATCGTAAAGTACATCTGCCTATTATTTTGTGAGCATTGATAGTTTATACCATGAAATAGAGTTTTCAAGATCTCCAGACATAGAGCAGGAATTTTATCCTTGCATGAAAATTAGAAACAGTGGAACTAAAGCAAGCACAGATATGATGAATGGGTACTATCGTTTCTCTATTACGAAACCTTGCAAACAAGCCCATGAAATAAATGTCAGCAGGGATACATAACAGTCCCTAATAATCAACTATCAAATACATGATAATACTGCTAAACATGACATAAAGAAACCGAGCTTACCAGTCTTTTCAGTCACGTTACTCGTGATCGTCTTCCTCTGCGCTCCTCATCGTTTTCAGGTGATGGGTTGAAGACTTGAAGAATGGCATGCGGTGGCGGATGTACATAAGCTGGGGCGGGTACTTCCAATGGGGGTGTTGCTGTACCATAAGTACTGGTCGGCGTGTGGGAACCTGAGGCAAATCTGTCCCAAGGCGGGGTTTCAGCTGTATACGAACCTCTGGAAAATCTTTCCCAAAGGGGCGTTTCAGGTCCATAACCACTCGCTGGGTCCTGTGCACTAACTCTATCAAATCCTTCCTTTTTCATGAGATTCCCCCAAGTAAATAAGCAGCAATCATCTGATCTCAACAGCTTCCTCTTCCTCATCCCCATATCCCCCCACGTGGAATCAGAATTCATGCAATCATCAAGTGTTTTTCTTTTCCTATAACCTCCTGGCAGTTCATCCCCAAAAGAACTCTTCTCTGGCTCTCCCCCACTCTCATCATCAAAGAGCAATCTCAGATAGAGATAGGAGTCTTCACCAATCAGGTGCTTCCATTCCAAGAAATTTCTATTCCTGCTTCCTCCTGACAAGTTATCATCATGATCAACAAAGAGGCTTCCAAGACCCCAATCAAATCCCATTGCAGTTTACATCACTTCATGCCACTCCTGCCTTTGCAAATGCGTCGCAAGACCACTCTTCTTTAATTCACCCCCAGTCTCATCATCAAACAGTAACCTCAGATAGAGAAAGGGGTCTTCAATCTTCTTCTTCTTCTTCTTCTTCTTCTTCTTCTTCTTTGAAGGCTTCTCAATTGTGCTAAGAACCAGCGAATTCGCTTCTGGTTGTGGCTGATTCCTGAATGCCATGTTGAATTTCTGGTTCTCTGCCATGAATCTTGGACAAGAACCTGGGGTTCTCTCTGATCCCTCATCTCTCGAACTCCTCATTTTCACTTTGACTCTTCCTCGTCTTCCTTCCCCTCCTCTGTAAATTCTCAGGTTGTGACATCTATCTAGTTCGCGGACTACTTTCTTGATTCCAAAAAGGCACGATATATGATTCAACGAAGTCGAATAAGAAGACGACGTGCCACAGTAGTCCCTCTGCAGCTATATATTTATAGAGAGTAGTACTAGACGGCAAGTGAAGAAAGATTTGGCGTGCTACCCGTCTGGCGAATTGGTCTTTGAAAAATACCCTCCTCTCACTTATGTTTACTTGTTGACCTCACTTTAGTTTAACAAGTGTAAATTTTATCTTAATTAACCTTATATTTTAAACAAAACACTTTCTTCTCTCTTCTTATGAACTGGGACGTGAGATTTATTTGCTCGTCCCAGTTTGTACTCGTCTCTGTTTCTGCTCGTCCCAATTTTAAGTACTCGTATCAGAATGGCAATAAACTGGGACGACTATTTAACTCGTCTTAGTATATTGCAACTTTAAGACTGGGACGAGGATACGAGACTGGGACGAGGATATAATACAGTTGCTCAAAACTTGTAAAAAATGAACGAAAATTAACAGTAAAAAATGAACACTGATTAAAGAAAATGAAAGACGAAGTTCATTTTCATTAAAACTTAAAAAACTGAAAAAATATTACATTTTTTTGGGTTTTCTTGGTTTGGCATCCCAGGCCTCCGGATCTTCTTCGTCACTGCTCTCGTCTCTGTTTCTTTTGTTCAGCAGCGGAGATGGCGGAGATGGCAGAGAAACCACTGAGTCATCATCATCTTCTTCCTCTTCATCTTCAGTGTAATGAGTCGTTTCGGAGCCCCTTTTTGCAACAAAAGATGGTGTAATTTCTTCATCACTTTCAGTTTCTTCATTGTCAGAGTCTTCTTTGTCCGTTTCCTCTTCCACATCTTCATATTCTTCCTCTTCCTCACTGCTTACAAAATCCTTTGGTGGTGGGCTGTTTTTTGACATTTCGGATGGATGACTTTGGGGAATAGATTAGTGGATTTTATAGATGTAACCGTGGGTAGATGAAGAGACGGGGGAGACACTTTTACATGTTGTATGTTTTCAAAATGTTCATGTTTCCAAAATATAATAATTGGATACATTTTCTAGAAAGCATGCAATAATTTTGGATGTTTTCTAGAAATGTATCCAAATTTAAAACCCCACCGGTGGCTTATCAAATTCACATTATTTTTTAAAACATCAACAATAATACCACTTACAAACAGAAAAGAACTTGAGAGTCTTCAACAATAGTATCAATCTTGCTCATATTAGCAGCACTTTTACCATTTAAACAGTTGACCACCACTTTACAATCAGAGCAAAATAGAACCTCCAAAATGCGAGAACTTTTGCACCACAAAATAAAACTTCCACAACATTAATGTTTCAATTGAGGGCAAACCTGTAGGTATGCCCTTTTACATGGCAGTTGCTACATCCGTATGTTCCCGTTCCTCGCTTCTTTTCACGCGCGGTTTCGACCATTGGCTTGTGTCTTTTCTCCTTGTCCCTCCCAACTCTTACCACTTTCTTCGGTGGAAGTGGGAAACAGTTTCTTATGTGTGCAGGTACTTCGTTCGTGTCCCACTTTGATGGGTTGGGAGGAGTCTTAATTGTACTTGCATAAGCCTTTTTGTAGTAGTCCAGTGAATAGAACACGCTGGTGTGGTCGTACATGACCTCTATTGTGGTTGACATCGTAACGACCAAGTTTTTTGAGTTATTTTGCACAAGCACACGCATGTACACACGGGAACCACATTTGTTAGTATTTTCCGCATGTGCAAGTTTCGAGGTAATGTCCTGGTTTGAATCCCACGGTATGAGTTTTGAGATGATTACCGCAGACTTCATACACAGACTCTGAATTTGGTCGCACGCGAAAACCTATACAGTTTATAGAACGGCTCAACATTCTTTTCTCCCTTTTTGCAGTGAAGTAGGTGTTTCCCATGTCAATGGCCAAGTTTCGTTTTGTCAGTTGCCACTCGTTTTGTTGGTCCCATATTTGGGAGAACATTGTAAGAGCTTTGTCAGACCGCGACTCCAGTAGGGATGAGTTAATAGACTCTGCATGGTTAGATGTAAGCATCTCAAACCGTGCTATTTTACAATACGACCTTGCCCATTTCTCTAGACCGGCATCTCGTAAGTAACGTTCAACGGTCTTGTGGTTAACGCCGTTTTCACGGTCGCACTCAATACCCTTGTCCATCAGATGTGACTCACAGACCATCTTATCAAATGTATAGGCCGCATCGTGGTAATGAGGCACCCAATTTTGTGTATTGTAATGCGACAGAGCGTTCATTTTCAAATGGTAATAGCAGTGGACGTGGTTGGATAAGGGGTACACGACCTTGATTGAATTGATGATAGCCTGGTGCCGATCTGAAACAAATGTAAAATCTTCGTGATCCTTGACAATATGTATCAGTTTGGTTAAGAACCAAGTCCATGCACGGGTTTTCTCATTGTCCACTAGTCCCCATGCAATGGGATAACACTTTTTCTCGCTATCAACCATTGTGCATACGACCAATTGCAGGGGTTCTTTCTTCAGGTGCGACATGTCTATGACAACTACGGGTCGCATATACGGTATCCCCTGAATTTGTGCACCAAACGCAAGGAAGAAGTACATGAAAACATCATCTACGTCCACTCCCATATCCCATAAAGTACCAGGGTTCAAGATTTCACAAAACTTTATGAATATGGGAAGATCGGCGTAATTTTGAGTACGAGTACCCTGGATCATCTATTTGGCCCTTTGACGTGCATACCGCGCCACCAGTACGATATTCTACTTCCTAGTTTTAAGGCGATGTTCTGTACTTCACTAATTGTGGGTGTCTTTTTGGTTTGGCCCATCATTCCTAGCAATTCCTGCGCGATAACCACACTATTAACGTTACGGTGCTTCCCATCTACGCTGCTTGCGGTACATGTGTGAATGGGGTTATGTTTCTTCACCTGGTAGTGCACGAAATCTTTATGCTTGTCAATCCAACCTTCCACTTGCATTCATAATTCAAGCAGCGCAGTATAATTCGAGTTTGGTCTCGCTTATAAACGTAAAAAGTCCATTTCTTCGCACCAGCAACCGTTCTGATATGGTGGGACAACGCCTTACCAGTATACAAACCTTTCATCTCTATTTCCAGACCATCAATCCTTCCCACACCAGTCTGTCCACGACTCGTTGAACAGTCTACCGCAACAGTTGCCAATGCAAGATTAGTTTGATCCATTGATTCATGCGTGGCAACCATATCTTTGTCAGCTAATTGCACCCTGTCGTTACGGCTAATAGATGGAGTGAGATCTATAGCATTATATGCTACCCTGTCTTCGTCATGATCCTCATCAAGTATCTCGACATCCTGAAAGTAATCCTCGCGGTATGTAAGGGGGGGGGGGGGGTGGGGGGCTCAAAGGAACCAACTGACTGTTAAGGGTTTCAGTTTGATCCACCAAATCCTGGTCATCAACGTCAGCATTTATGTATGGTTGATCCACCGAATCCTTTAACGTGACGTACATGGTTACAATAGATCCCTTTTCTGTCGTATCAAAGATATCTTTGATTTCTAATTCTTTAGTGAGGATATTAGGCTCGATCAAGTTAGCATCTGGAAATTGGAAGTGATAACATAAGACCACCTTTTTGGTAGGCGGACAATCTGTATCCATTCTGACCAAAACTTCATACTCCAAAGATTCGACGGTAATGCCTTGGATTATCTTGAAAACTGCATTCTTCACTGCCTGACCTATGTATATGTGTCTACCTTCGGCACGCGTCCATTCACCATTCCAAACAGCACGGAACATCAATTTTCTTACCATTTCTACATGTCAATATAGCACATTGGTTAGATGATTTTAGTGTTTATGGTTTAGATGATTTTAGTGTTTAGTGTTTAGGGTTTGGATATTAGGGAGAGAGAGAATGATTTTAGGGTTTGGTCTGAGAAATTAAAAAAGGTGTTTCTTTCACCATACCCCACCATCTGATGAGTAACAGAACGTTCTTTAATTTTTGTCCTAGAAGACAGTGACGAGAGGGAACACCACCATCTGATGAGTAACATAGTGAAAACTGCTATTTCAGACTGGGACGAGCACACACTCGTCCCAGTCTTAGTGAGCCAACATTTTTTTTGAAGGATTAGTGAGCCAGCATGGATTGCTCTTTACTTGTGTCAGGGACTGAGACGAGCACATACTCGTCCCAGTATTTCCAACTGAGACGAGAACATACTCGTCCCAGTCTTAAGTGTACAATCTTAGGGTTTAGTTAATATGCTTAGATTTTCTATGATTTAGGGATTCAGGTTTACTGATCTGAGGGGGATTAATATTATTTAATAACACTTTAAGTAACCATAGTCATGATACTTAGATGTTCTAGTGTTTAGTGTCCACAATTTTGGGTTTTATGTTTTATGATCTAGGGTTTAAGGGTTTACATGCCTTAGGGTTTAGGGTTGGAGATTTACGTGTGGTGTTGGTTTATTGATCTGATGGGTTAACATGATTCCATAACACTTTTAGTGGCTATAGGAATGATACTTAGTCGGTTGTAGTGTTTCATGTCTACAAATGTAGGATTTTGGTTAGATGATATATAGTTTAATGGTATGTATAAGGTTTAGGCTTTACATGATTAAGAGATTATGATTATAGAATTTTGAGCATATAGTTTAGATTACATGATTATATGGTTTAGGAGTCACAATTAACATTTTTAACAATATTGAATACCATTTTTTCATGATAGGAGATAAGAGGATTTCAGGGTTTAGGGTATGCTCGTCTCTGTATTCTCATAAGAATGAGAAGAGTCAGTTACTCGTCTCAGTCTTTTTTGAGAAGAAAGAGACGAGTATCTTACTCGTACTAGTCCATCACATGCCAGACTGGGACGAGTCATCTCTCGTTTGTGGTTTAAATTCCAGACGAGATATTACTCGTCCCAGTCTGGCAGGTCTTGCTTTTCCCAGTTGTGCATGTGTTAGACTGGTACGAGCATATTTCTCGTCTCAGATTAGGAGAAGACAGAGATGATGAATCTACTCGTCCCAGTCTCTTCACATACAACAACACACATTAAACCCATAATGAAGAACAGAGCACAGAGATGAGAGTTTCGGTTTTTACCATACATTTTAGAGTACTGAGATCAACATATTAGGAGGATGAAAGCAAAAACATGAGAATACCATACATTTTAGAGTACTGTGATCAACATATAACAAGGACAAAAGCACAAAGATGAGAGTTTTAGTTTTTATCGTAGCTGAAGAACAAAAGTAGGGAAAGAAAGAGACTTGTACAGGAAAATGGGAGACTTCTATGCGAGAACTGGAGCCAATGAGTGCGACAAATGTGTCATATTCTTGAGGAGTTTAAGGTATACATTCATAAAGTTTACAGTTGGAGTAAATTCAACTGTACTTGGTAGGTTAAGGTAGATACAAACAATTCAATTTTGGAGAAAGAGTACGCGTTTTTAGGGTTTGTCTTGAGGTGACAAGGGTAGCAGAGTCATTTAATAAATCTCCCCATGTCATCACTTGCTTTTTGGGACGAGAGATACCTGTGTTTGGAGACGAGAGAGATATGGAGATGAGAGATACTGTGTGTTTGGAGACGAGAGAGAAATGAAGGCGAGAGATACCCGGTGTTTGGAGACGAGAGAGAGAGATGGAGACGAGAGATACCCTGTGTAGACCCTACCCCTCCTAACAACAGTTGTTACCTAGTGTTTCAAAAGGAGGGTATTTTTCAAAGACCAATTCAGCTGAATGCATTTTTCCAAGACAAATTCACAGACGGGCATATTTCCAATTACCCCGCAAGTGATTTGATGGAAAGTAATCCTACACAATTTTATTCACACCCCACCCTCTAGTTTGAGAAAGGACACTTTCACCCCCTTCAGATGTTCCCAACTTCATAAAACTTACACCCCCCACATTTCGTCACATGTTAGTCTGGAATCGGGAAACCGTCACTAAAAAAATATTCTTCGAATACATTTTACTTCACTGGCATACTATTAGACATTTCACGTGATATCGACGGTCAAGTTTGCCTCCAAAATTATTTCCAATGACGAAACCCGTTCCCAAACAGACTAAGGGCGTCACAATCACACACTGTAAATAACTTAACTGGAAGTTCGGCACACTTAAGGGGTGAAAATGTCATTTTTACAAACTAGAGGGAGTGAAAGTGTCCTCCAATGAAACTAGAGGGGTGAAAGTGTCTTTTACCCTAAGCTTCATCGCGAGTTGTAGACCAGGCAAAAATGGGTGTTACCCATTGGGTTGCACCATTCAACCTGCTTATAATAAAGCTGGTCATGTTATAAACTTAGAACAAAAGAGGATAGACAGTATATGGAGGAATATCAAAGCTTGTATTATTCTCTACCAACCACTCTTTATATAGAGTGTGGGAGTAAATTAGTATCCTCTAAATATGGTATCACAATATAGGGGAATATTCATCATACTAAATTACGGTATTTCATAACACTCCCCCTTGAATATTTACTACTAATCTGCCTGGTTAAAAACTTGTCACG
This sequence comes from Linanthus parryae, assembly GCA_023055425.1. Taxonomy (NCBI): domain Eukaryota; kingdom Viridiplantae; phylum Streptophyta; class Magnoliopsida; order Ericales; family Polemoniaceae; genus Linanthus; species Linanthus parryae. The sequence goes on along the minus strand of JALGPY010000011.1, from coordinate 22,364,472 downwards.
TAAAACCCAGTGGGAAAAACCATAACTAAGGAAAAAGAGTACATACGCTAAAACTACATATCCCCCTCATAATGAAATCCATGAACGTAAAAGATCTTTGATTTGACGCATTCCACATTTTTGAACATGCAACTTAAATGTTGATGCTGGTAGTGCTTTTGTGAACAAGTCTGCTGGATTTTCACTTGAGTGCACTTGCTGGATGGCAACACCACCCTTATTTTGAAGCTCATGAGTACATAAGAACTTTGGAGATATGTGTTTAGTTCGATTACCTTTGATGAAGCCTTCCTTGAGTTGGGTAATGCATGCCACATTATATTCATATAACAATGTTGGGCTGTCATTTCTGAAATTTAATCCACAAGACCCTTTGACACGTTGAACTACTGATTTTAGCCACATGCATTCTCTACTAGTTTCATGGATTGCAAGAATATCTGAGTGGTTTGATGATGTTGCTACCATTGTTTGCTTCATCGATCTCCATGATATAACAGTTCCTCTATAAGTGAAAACATACCCTGTTTGAGATCTTGCTTTTATGTGGGTCCGACAAGTATCCAACATCAGCATATCGAATGAGGGATGTATTTGTTCAACGAGAATAGAAAATACCCAACTCTGTAGTGCCACGTAGATATCGCATGACGTGTTTAACACCGTTCCAATGCCTCCGAGTAGGGTTAGAACTGTACCTAGCCAAAATATTGACAGAGAATGCAATATCTGGCCTTGTGTAATTTGCCAAAAACATCAAAGCACCAATTTCACTAAGGTATGGCACTTCAGGGCCAATAGGTTCCTCGTCACTCTCTTGAGGACGGAAAAGATATTTATTTACATCAAGCGACCCACCCCATGGTTAGTGGATGTGATTTTTCCATACAAAATCTTTTAAGGACTTTTTCAGTGTAATTTGATTGATGAAGTAAAATTCCTTCTGGAAAGTGTTCAGTTTGTAATCCGAGTCAAAATCTCATCTTTCCCAAATCCTTCATCTCAAATTCCTTTTTCAAGTAAGTTGCAGTTTGGGTAATCTCTTCATGAGTTCCCACAATATTCAATTCATCCACGTATACTGCCACTATTACAAAAGTCATTTGTGGGCTTCCTTACGAAATACAAGGACAAATTGGATTGTTAACAAACCCTTCTTTTGATAGGTACTCACTCAAGCGATTGTACCACATTTTTCCAGATTGTTTTAGTCCATATAAGGATCTTTGGAGCTTAATAGAATAAACGGTACGTGGTTTGTTTGTTTTAGGCAGTTTAAGTCCTTCAGGAACTTTCATATATATGTCACTATCAAGTGAACCATATAGATATGTGTAGATAGTGCTTTCCAGGTAGACAGATCATAGCCACGTGGCAGCCATCCAGCACACCTAGCTGTGCTCCACATACACTGGATAACTACCTATGCTTATCCGCGTGGGGGCTGCGAGACAAGGCCATCGCGTACCAACACGGTACTTGTAGGGACTTAGTGGTTTGGAGGCTAGGGTAAGGCCCGTCCTGCGCGTGCGACAACCAAGCTAGCGCGCAACCTCTGGTAACTGACTAAGAGGTTCTAGGCTTACGTGTCACATCAATGCGGCTGATCTCATAACGGTCTCCGATACTTGCGGGCAGATACGTAACGGTTCCTATATACACGGTGGAACGTGCCGTTGGTGGGTCTATCATTAAGCCGCCATTTATGGTGCACTAACCCCCTCAACGGTCACTTCCCCACTATATATAGGATCGTTAGCTTTCCATTACACACTAAGTACACACCGAGGACATACCGATACATTGTTAGGAATTGTCTTGCATTCAGACTCTTCCATTCACATTTTTAGCAACTACCAAGTGTGAACGAAGGACTTTTGGGCAGCAGCCATGGCTCCAAAGTCTTGGACGGTGGCAGCCATGGTGAGGATGCATTAAATGCTAGGAGAGCTACAGCTTTTACAAGCCAATTGCAGCAGCTTATGGAGACTTTTGAGAGGTGTTTTTGGTCACTTTTTTCCACCCTAATTAATGTTTGTGCAGCTGGTAGTTGGAGCTTGAAGCCTATAAATAGGCAGCTCCTTCAACTCAGAAAATCTTCCAAAGTTTCAGCCTTTCTCTTTAGTTGTTTGTAGTTCTTGCTCTCTTATTTCTTCTTAGAGTTAGAGAGTGTTAAGGTGAGAGTTTAGAGAGGTTCTCAAATCCTCTTATTCATCTCTTGTAAGGAAGAACTATAATCATATACAGCCTTCCCGTGGACGTAGGCAATTTGCCGAACCACATATATCTTGGTGTCGTTCATTTAAAGTTCTTTGCTTCATTGTTACTTGTTTGATTCCTCACAAACTGGTATCAGATCAAGGTTCCTAATGGGTTTTAAGTTCGAGGTCGAAAAGTTCAATGGCAAGGGAAATTTTTCCCTATGGCAACGAAGGGTGAAAGCCCTAATGGCACAACAAGGCTTCCATAAGGCGTTGCTAGGAATTACAAAGAAGCCACAAACAATATCCGACGAAGAATGGCAAGATCTAGATGAGCGAGTGGCCGGGCAGATTGAGTTTTGTATCTCAGACGAGGTGATGTGCAACGTCATGGAAGAGAAGACGGCGGCGACACTTTGGTTAAAGCTTGAGAGTATTTACATGATGAAAAGTCTCTCAAACAAGTTGTATCTCAAGAGACAACTTTACGGACTTCGTATGAAGGAAGGTACTCCGATTCTAGAACACCTTAGTATGTTTAATAAACTCCTTACAGATTTATTATGCATCGAAGTGAAACTTGATGAGGAAGATAAGGCCTTGTTGTTGTTGACCTCATTACCAAAATCATATGAGCACCTTGTAACCACGATGACATATGGCAAAGATACTCTAGAAATGGAGGAAGTCACATGTACATTGGTGTCTAATGAGATCAGAGGGAAACCATCAAGTTCTTCAAACATGGAGAATTTGGGTGAAGGCTTAATAGCCTCCACATCGCCATGGAGGTCAAACAGCAAGGGTAAAGGTTATCATTCAAGATCACAATCAAGTGGGAAGTCCGGAGGTATGGAGTGTTTTTTCTGTAAAAATACAGGACATCTCAAGAAGGATCGCAAGAAGTATAAAGCATGGAGAATGAAGAAAGGAATACAGCCCGGACCTGAATCAGCTAGTGTGGCCCAAAGAGAAAATGGAGAAGGCGGCGATCTTCTAGTATGTTGTGCTGGTATAGCCATACAATCAGATGATTGGATCATGGATCAGGTTGTTCCTATCATATGTGTCCTACGAAGGAATGGTTCTGTGATTACAGACCCATTGATGGAGGATCAGTTCTCATGGAAAATGATGCTGCTTGCAAGAGTATTGTCATCGGAACCATCGAACCATCAAAATCAAGATGTTCGATGGTGTGGTCAGGACGCTCGGAGAAGTCAGGCATGTCCCTGAATTGAGGAAGAACCTAATCTCCTTAGGTTCTCTCGATTCCGGAGGTTGCACCTACCAAGCTTGGAGCCATGAAAGTTACAAAAGGTTCTATGGTGGTAATGAAAGGCGAGAAGATCGGAAACCTATACAGGTTGGTCGGGAGCACAGTGATGGGAAAAGCTGCAATTGCAACAACTCCAGACTAAAATGTCGATAGCACCAAGATATGGCATATGCGGCTGGGTCACATGAGTTCCAAAGGTCTTACATAGCTACATAGAAGGAAGTTATTGGCAGGAGTCCAAATTTGCAAGTTGGATTTCTGCAAGATTTGTGTGTTTGGCAAACAGCACAAGGTCAGCTTCAAGGCCGCAGTCCACAAGAGCAAAAGGATATTCAGCTATGTCCATTCAGACGTATGGGGACCTTCACCTGTGAAGTCCAATGCAGGAGAGGAATATTTCCTATCCTTCATCGACGATTTCTCGAGAAAGGTATGGGTTTATTTTCTCGAACATAAATCTGAAGTATTTGAGAAATTCAAGGAATGGAAGGCTCACGTGGAAAAGAGTACTGGAAAGCAACTCCGGTGCTTGGGGACGGTCAATGGAGGAGAGTATACATCAGATGAGTTTAAAGACTACTGCAAAATGGAGGGAATCAGCAGAGACTACACTACTCCAAAAAGGTCCGGAGCAGAATTGAGTTGCGGAACGGATGAACCGCACTCTATGCGAAAAGTCGAGATGCATGAGGTTAAATGCAGGATTGGCCAAATGCTTTTGGGCGGAGGCTGTTAACATGGCCTGCCACTTGGTGAATCTCTCACCATCGGTACCCCTTGGCAAGAAGGCAGCACACGAGTTTTGGTATGGCGAACCAGCGTATTACTCGAGGTTGAAGATTTTTGGATGCCCCGCTTACTCTCTTGTTGAAAGTGATAAGTGTTACAAGTTAGATGTCAAGTCAAAACAATGCATCTTTCTTGGTTACAAACAAGAAGTTAAAGGTTACCAAATCTGGGATCCAATTGACAGGAAAGTAATCATCAGCAGGAATGTCGTTTTCGATGAAAAGAAGATGATGAATTCAAATGAAGCGAGAGTCGAGATTGGTCAGCCAACAGACTCTCAGCATCAAATCGAGGTGGAGATGGACGAGCAAGTGGAAGTAGGGGATAAAGAAGACTTCGAGGAAGTCTTGGAAGATTCAGAAGCTGAAGAGCCTTATAGTGTTGCGAAAGGCAAAGGAAAGAAGAATGCAAAAGTACCTATCAAGTATGGGTTTGAAGATTCAGTAGCATTTTCATTGATTACTGAAGTCGGAGATCCTTCGAACTTTAAAGAGGTACTTGAGCATAAGGATAAAGACAAGTGGATGCTCTCTATGTCAGAAGAAATGGAGTCACTTCAAAAGAACCATACTTGGGAGCTATCTGAGCTTCCGAAAGGAAAGAGGGACATCGGATGCAAATGGGTGTTCAGAAGGAAAGAAGGGTCTACATCAAACGTGTAACACCCCTCGTTCCTAAGCTTTCCGTTCCGGACCGGAGAGCCTAGGAGGGTGCTACTCAAAATGAAGCGGCGGAAATCAAGAACAACACATCTGATACTTATATATTACAAATTTAATAATCTCAACATAATATACCGTTACACTAGATGAAGTGATACTAAAAGTTTAACTTATTCCAATAATAACAAATACTAGCTGAGCGTCGAATCCCGCTACCCCATAATCCAGCTCTTAAGACCTGCGGGGGAAAAAAAAAAACAAAGACCGCAGTTTTTCTAAAGTCAGCAATGAAATACTGAGTAAGCAACACCCAAGCTTGTAAACAGATTAAGAGGCATATTCTTTCAAAAACATTCATAAATGGGAACGAACAATAACTGAATAAATCCTCGGAGAATAAAGTATGAATACTGCAAACACATGTGTAATTCTCTTTCTTTTACTTTTCATCTCAATCCTTCTCTTGTATCTGAAACGGGGAATATTATTCCCAATCTATCTCTTCTTTCTTGTCATAAATCTTTTCTCAAAGAAACTCATATTATTAACTTGTTGATACGGGGAAGATCTATCCTTTCACTAGCTACCATGACCATAAGTGCCGGCACCCCCCTAAGACTTCTTGCGGCCAGAGAGGTAAGTACATGGAGACACCCGGCAGGTTGCGACCGGGTTAAAATAATACTTGGTCGAGTGACACGAAGTCAACACGACAATCTATGCATAATATATTGATCCCCGCACAACTCTTTCCGCTTTGCATTATTAATGAATTATCAATCTCGTGTAACATTCTCAAAACATTTATCTCAAGACGAAATCAATCTCATGAATAGCATGTAAATCATAAAACACATTTTGAGACGGATATAAAATCACAATTTCGACAAGAAAGAAGCCAGGGCACGCTAGGCTTGGCATGTCTACTTACCTCAATAAAACAGCAAATAGCACGTAATAGCTTCGACAGGTAGAAGTAGTCCTCGTCGACGAACTCGTCACCTACAAGTTTATAATTCCTACTTAGTCGCGAGCTTAACTAGCTCATATAATCCAACGTGAAACACTATATTTTCTAGTGAAGGTCGAAAGTGTGCCTTATTTGATCTTAATACATCACCGATTCTTTTATCTTGCTACACTCATGACGAACACCTTTGATTCTCCATATTATAAAAATTATAAATAACTTTCATTAAGTAATTTCTCCATAGAAAATAAATTGCTTAGTTTACAAAATTAATAATTGGAGATATGTTCTCAATAGTGACATTGAAGACTATATACTTAGCTTGTTTAGGAGATGATACCATGAAAATATTTATTAGGAAAATAACTATTATTTGACATATATTTACAAACATAAGAGATAACTATTTTTAATTTGGAAAAAGATAAAGTATTAAGTAAATAAACTATTCATAAATATTCCTCGAATTACTTTCTAACTAGTTTATTCTAAAAGTGATACTTACAACTAATTCATTTAGAATGTCAATCTATGATACTTCAACATTAATTATTTAAACAAAATAATATCGATTATTTAATAAATAGGTCCAATATATTATACAAATCTAATTTACTTTGAAATGCGTATACGAAATAAAGTTTCAATACCAAAATCACTTCTATATAATTGTAATGAAGACTAGAATGCTTAGAAACTAATTTTGATCCAAATGCATATTTTTAATTTCATATATACATATATATAGTTTTATGTAAACAACATTTAGCTCCCCCTTTTTATTCTTTTGAATATCAAACAATGACCCCGTACTCAAGAAAAACAGTTTCAGATTCAACGATACATATCCTCCAAGTTTCTGATTTTGCAAATAATACTCCCAACCAATTTATTTAAAGATATAGTTACTAATTATAAATAATCTAAACATTTTAACGAAAAACTAAATTTCTAAATGAATCTAAAATTGAAAACTGCATCTAGTACCCCCAAAAACTTTCTGAAATGACATCTGCCTCCCCCTAAGTTTCTGAAAAGACATTATAACCCCTCAGAAAACTTTCTGAAAATGACACTTTAACCCCCTAAGCATGAACATCAAACTAACAATTCAAATCTTGGATTTAAGGCCTTAAAACTTGATTTTGATTATATAAAACAATTTAGGAGAAGATTTTAGTCATACCCAGTCCAAATTTCGCGAGAAATAGTGAAGAAACGGGACGGGTCGAGGTCGCCTTCGGTGTCGCCGGAGATGGAGCTTCGCCGGAGCTTCTCCGGCTGTTCATGGCCTCGGTGGAGGCTTCCCATCACTTGGTCGGACCTCTCTGAGTCAAATGGTACTGATTTTGATAGGTGGGTCGTCACAGTTGGACTCCGGCGAGAAGCTCGCCGGAATCCATGGTGGATGCCGGTGGTTTAGGGGCTGCTGCTGCTGTTGCTGCGGCTCTTTCTCCTTCTGGTGGGTTCGTCGAGCAAGGCAGAGAGGGGGAGAGTAGGAGAGAGCATGGAAAGAGAGAGATGGACGGTAGAGGTGGTGGCTCCTTGGGGGTTTCCGTCGGCGGCAGCGGCAGCGGTGGCTGCTGCGCTGCTGCTGCTTGCCTCTGTTTTTGGTCGGCCGAGAGGGAGGGAGGCAGAGAGAGTGTGCGACAGAAAGAGAGAAATGGTGGCTGGGTTGGTGGTGGTGGCGTTGGGTGTATTTCCGTCGGGTTTCTCCGGCGGTGGCAGCGGCGGTGGTGGTGGTGGCCGCTGCCTTCTGTGCTGCTGCTGTTAAGTGACAGGGAGGGAGAGAGGTAGAGGGAGAGAAGGGGAGGAGAGTGGAGGCTTCGGGGGTGGTGATGGTGTTGGGGCTTGTGGTGGTTGTTTCCCGAAGAAGAAGGAGGAGAAATAGGAGGGGGAGAAGAGACGTACGGGAGAGAGAGAGATGATGTTGGGAAACTAAATTTTTGTTTCCTAAGTAAGTTTATGGGTAATTACAACTACACCCCCTTCTTGTTTCATAACATTTATAAATAACCCTAACCTAGCTATTTAATGTTGTCTAAAAATACAACGACCTCCCCTACTAGCAATAATTTGAAATTAACTGTTTCAATTTATAAAAATATCTATTATTTCCCTATTTTGAAAATAAACATTTAAAATAACGAAAAAGTCTTTAATTATATACTAAAAAGACGGGGTATTACATCCTTCCCCCCTTAAGCAGAGCTTCGTCCTCGAAGCTTAAACCAGCTAATCAACGGAAGGCTACCATATTATTTTCTATATATATTACACCGATCAATACCTTATTATTAATATGATAACTTTATTAAATCTAGTTTGATGTATGTGGAGCACGAGCGGTCCAAGGGTTAAGGTCACGAAAGCCAAAGGGTTACATTCCTCTCCCCCTTAGAGGAGTGACGTCCCCGGAACTCAATTTAAGTTGTCACGATAGATGGTCATATTTGGCAAACACAATACATGGATACTCTTATTTAATCCTTATTTGAAATTATGACTTTCTTCCAAAATGTGTTGAGCCAAAAATTAAGGTAATCTCCAAGATCCTACAAATTTAAATGACATTTAGAAGTCGTTTTCCTATTTTATTTCTTAATGATAGTTAGTTACCTCCCCCTTAAGGGAATCTGGGTCGTCATACCCTTATCATTGCCGAGTTTTAATCTGCCCGAATACAAAAGAAGACATTGCCTCCACTAGCTCTTCTAGTTAACACATTTTTCAAGGTCTGCTAAAGAATATTTATATTCGTTGCCTCAATCAATACTTAAAGTAATACTTATAAAATTGTATAAACCCTGAAAAATAGCTGACAAGAGGTTGAGTATCTAGTAACCCCAAAGTACTTATTCAGTGACGAGACTTCAAGTAAAGAATTTATGAAAAATACATATTACGAGGAAGGAAACTCAAGCTATCCAAGCATAACGCCGATTCACGTAACGACCAAACAACTCGTATTGGTTTACCAATTTACATACTACTGAGAATTCTCGATCATATCAATATATAAAACTTGACAGGTTAATCATGTGACATTTGGTCTAACTTCCATCGTCTCTTTAAATTTCTTCACATTTCCTAGTTAGAAGGTCCTCTCATCTAGACATTTGTTTGCCTGATATTTAGATTGATCTTGCGGGTATTAAACTGTCTTGATTGCTTACTTTATGTGCCTTCGTTTGTGGTGTCACATGAGCCTGCTCGTCGTGTCGTTGTTGTCAGAGAGTTCATTTCCTTTAAATCGTAATTCTAGTCCCCCTACAAGTTATCTCGTGGATAGTTGGTTCTGATTTGGGTAATCTTCTTATCCCATCATGACTAGGAACTTTAACTAACTCTGTTATTTCTAATATCGATAAGGATGTATGATTCTTAACTGTTTATGGTGTTGTAAATGTGCGATCTATCGGTCTTGCTCTCCAATCATAATCTATCAAAAACATAACGTATCATATAAGCATGTAATGTGGAACATAGTCATTGCTATAGAATCAAAATTTGCACATAACTTGTCTACTATACATCTTTCTTCTTCCTTGAGAAATAACTTTGACCCAAATCGGGCGATCAAATATGTGATTCTACTATGTTGTCTGTTGGAATAGATGCCCTAGAGGCAATCTAGTTTAGTATGAATTTGTAATTGGCTAGAAAATTCATTTATTATTTATTGGATATTTAATATAATGAAGTCCTTAGATTTACAATCGTGTTGTTTATCTTAAATATCCCTAGTCGAGTATAATGATTAAATGGGACAATCATCTATAGACTAGTATGGGGTTGGATTGATATGGAGATATCATGATCCAACACATAGGTGTGCATTACGGAATGTTGCACTGGATTGACCCATCACCGAGAAGGCTACATACACGTTATGTTAAGTCACAAGTGCTTCTCGGGTACAATGGTATTGTCATCCTTAGACTTGAAGTCACTAGATATTCTAGTTGTGGATCATTGTGATCTTGGTAGCGTTAAACGCTACACCGTAAATGGGTAGTTATAAAGGCGTGTACTGGATACAATGAGAAGCAAGCTTAGAGATCGTAGTGGACGTAGAGAGGATTTGCCCCTCCCACATAACGGGAGTAAATATCCTAGGCCACTCGAGGATAATGCTTATAGAATGTCTGGCCAGACTCAAATAAATCAATATATGAGATATTGATGTTATTTGCACGAATAAGGCTATTCCATGGATCGAGAAACTAGGGATTGGATATACGAGTGTGACTTGTATGTCTCGTGTCCAATCCGGATATGGAGGCAAAGGGATGAGACAATTACTTGTACAAGGTTGTCTAGATGACTATTCTATTAGTTGGCTAGCACTACAGAAATTTCCTCAAAAAAGGGCGGCAGGAAACTGCCGTGGAAAGCACAAAAACCGCCGGTAAAAGCTAAAACGGCGGGGAAAACGGCGGAAATGTTGGCGCCGTTGATCTCGGCGTCGGGAATAGGGAACGGCGGTTATTTTCCGTCTTGTTTATCGTTATCCGACGGTGTTTAAAAAACCGTCGTTTATTATTTGATGTTTAAGGCGGTTTAAACAAACCGTCGTTCTGTATTGAACGGCGGTTTTTTGCAGTCGTTTGAAATTACCGACGGTTATTTATAACCGTCGTTTATATTAATGGCGGTTTGCATAACTGCCGTTATTCTTTGCCCGTCTTTCATAATACGGCGGTCCAATCCGCCGTTAATTATATATAATTTTTTTTTTAGGATGCAGGTCTCAGTTTTAACCTGCTACATGCCAGTAACTCTACTATCTTGCAACAAAACAAAAACATAAACTTAGCGAAAGTTAAAATTCTCAAGTATTGCCAAAATCCAACTTAACTATAAACATTAAGTCTTGCCAAAATCAACATCCTCAAGCATACTCACATGCACCAAAACAACTTCTCTACAGTAAATAGCCAAAATGCAGCGTCTAAACTTCAAACTAAACTGTAGCATAAGTCAAATTACAAAATGAAGTGTCTCTAATATAATTATCCAAAGGAGGAGCGGACATCTCCTGGAGAAGCACTTGACGATTTCTGATCCGGTTAAGATTCCTGAAAGCCAAAAAACCCACAGTTAAATGTTTAGTTTCTTTGGTTTTATTCTCATGTAGTGCTTCTCTACATACTCCATCAGAACAAAATATAAAGTAAAGGCAAACAATTCATCCAATAACTCAACACAGTTGCAACTAATCCTATAGTAATTGAATGCGTTCTAGCACCAGGACACATTGATGTATCAAGACACACTGACTTATGCCTAATGATAGATTGTATTTAAGCAGTCAAAGAAAGGTAGAAAAGATACGGTGGGTGAGTTTCGTAAGACTATTAACAGAAGTAACAGATCACCAGTCGACTAAATTATCAAATCGATCATATACATATGCAAGACTTAATCAAGTACCACCGTTAACAAAAAAGATAAGAATAATAGCCAGTTAATGAATTTTCACAAACTTGAAGAAACTGGTGTAATGAAGCAAAATACCAAAACAGGTCATAATCATGCGCAACACAAATAACCCATTACACAATTGATTTTGTTGGACAACTCATCAATCATGATACCCAGACCTGGAACCGTGAGCTCATTATCCAACTTTTTCCCCTTTGGTTGGCCAAATGTATCTTGCAGATTCCTATTCATCAAATTTCTACTATGGCAAAAACTCAAATTTCTACTACGGCAAATTATTACCAATTCCCTCCCAACATTGTAACCTTCATAACAAAATTGCTTCCTTCTCACCACACTGCCCTTTCTGCCCTAACACTATTGAAACCTCTACTCATATTTTTTATTCTTGCACTTCAAGAGCAGGTGAGATTTGGAGAAGGACAAGCACTGATTACAAACCTTCTTCTTCACATCCAGTAGACTACTAGATCAAAGGCTGGATAAATAAACACAAGAAAAATTGCAACTCTTTACAATGGTTTTGGACTTTATCAACCTTATGGTTCATTTGGAAATCAAGGAATGCATTTATTTTCAGGAATGAGACGATCAGCATTGAACAGGAGCTGATTCAGGCTCAGGACATGGACACCTCGCTATGGAATTTACACTCCAAAAACTTAATTCAGTCCACTACTCATTACATACGTTAAAGTTTCATTCTCTGCTATTGTTGGCTTATCATTTCCCCTATCACTTGCAGGTACAAGGGAGCTGCTTTGAAGACTTCAGTGGTTCAGTGGTTCGTTCAGTGGTTCGTCTCAGCTTTAGTACATTTAGCAGTCAACTGTTGTAGATTATAGTCAGAAGGGTGTGGTGTACAAGCCAGCCTAGTGTCGTAGTAGTTTGTACTAGATTTCGGTTCTGCTCTGTTCTGTTGGACCTTTTTTGTTGGCTACTATTTTAAATTAATGAAGTTCTCTTTCAAGACAAAAAGGAAAAAAAAAATGAAGAAGCTACATAATTTGGATTGGAGAGACAAGACTATATACACTCACAATATGAATTCAGTTTCACATTTGATTCTTTTCAAACAGACAATTCATAAATTGGCCAGTCAACTAAGCAAGAGGGCAAGTTTACTTGAAATCAACAATGTTTATCCATGTTAGCCTTCTTAATTATCTCTGGCAGTCCTAGCTAGCCTTCTTAATTATCTCACTCAGTGGGAACTTAGTTGAAATCAACAATGTTTCTCCATGTTACAGTCAAAATAGAAAGGATATCTTAAACCCAACATTTGAGATGCTGCATAATGTTTTTTTGTATGCGAGCGCTTATGTTTCAGATTGGCTATTTATGAGTCTGATGATGCTCCTTACTCATTCACTCATTTACTAACTGCTCCTACAATTACACCTATTGTCACCAACACAGTAATCATCACCTAATTCAGGAAAATCGAAGATTATTAAATTAAACAGCACATAACAAGACAAGTACTCACCAATGACCAGCGTGGCAGTCTAGTAATTAGTACTGTGTCGAGTCGCAGAACGTCGTAACTGCAAATAAGTTTACATGCAAATCGATAAGCAATATCAACTTCAGACTAAAAATGTAATTGGGATTTAAATACGTTTGTTTGTACATACATCGGAAATTGGCCAAATGATGGTCTTCTTCAGCGCATCAAAAAGTATCTCAGCATCAAGCCTGTGGTACAACAATTGGAAGCTAGGCCGTATTAAGCTCTCGACAAGTACTTCAACATTTCCTTCACCTACTCTAATGTTGTCCACCATTTTGTTAGGGTCCTTAGAGATGATTTTCCCAACAGCAACTTGAACCTTCGGCTCATTCCATGAATATAGCACAACATACTCTTCCTTTAAACATGACAACATAAATATAGTTCAACAATATATTGCAACAGTCAAGTTATAGATAAATTTATCATATATAAGGGTTAAACATGAGAGATACAGATCAAGGGTATATAATAGCAATACTGGGCCTACATACCTGAGATTCTGATGGCTGCATAACCCCACCACTTGCAGTGGCAGTTGAAGGTGAAATATGGCGGTGAGATGATGAAACATTAGACGGCGAAATATGGCGCTGAGATGGTGAAATATCGCGCTGAGATGGTGAAACATTAGCGGGTGAAATATCGCGCTGAGATGGTGAAACATGCCGCTGAGATAGTAAAACATTAGATGGTGGAACATAAGACTGTGAATTCGCTGCTGAAGCATGTGATGGTGAGACATAGTCATCTGCAATAAGCGGTGACGTGGGTTGCGATGAGCCACATTGCCTATCTCCATGCAAACTTAAGAACATTTCTCTCATCTGTGATAGTTGGGTGGTGAATTGTGCCTGTGTAGCTTGAACTGCAGCATTCACTGCCTGCTGCACTGCTTCTTGCACCTTAGACTCAAACTCCCTCCGCATCTCTTCACGCATTTGCTCGATATAGCGCTGAGATGGCTGCCTCGATGAACTTGACGGTCCAAAAACTTGTGTACGAGATGGTCCAAGACCCATGGTTCGTACACGCCCATGTCCGTCAGGTCCCATAACCTCGACGAATACTTTCTCCCGAAAATTCGGTGGTTGCTCCTCCGCAGGTACTTCTGCAAGTTTATCGGTCATTTGTGCCTAAAATAAAATAAACATTAGTTAATAATTAATGAAAAAGAAGCTCATTAATAAATCAATCATACATATATGTATGTATAGTAATAACATATATCCGGATTGTACCATAAGGGCGGATGGACTGGTTGGGGCTTCGGCCTCAAATCTCTCTCTCTCTCTCTCTCTCTCTCTCTCTCTCTCTCTCTCTCTCTATCCTTGCTTATTTATGTTCTCTCAATAATGACTTGTGTTGAGAAATAACAAGCTAGGATGTCTTTATATAGTTAATAACTCTTTATTAACTACATAATTTCCCCCTTACTAATCATGTCCATACATGGATTAGTCCACCTTGAAAACTAGTCCTACTAACTTTGCATGTGGTTGTATTTAGATCCTTTTGTATTTAGTCCACCTATGCCCTCCCCATGATTTGTCCATAACTTATAATCTTTACTAAATCCGTCGACCAATATATGCTCACGCACTGTACATCTATTCCGATAATAGCGGTTTAGGCAGTTCTTGCACGGACAATAAATGTATTCCCCACCCTTATTGCGAGCGAATGCAAAATTCAGAAACTCTTCACATCCTCTCACATACGGAAGAGAGAACATTTTTTTCAGTTCTATCCAGCTCTTGTCCATCCCTGCATTGACATGCAAAAAAATACATATATATATAATATTACAAAAATATACATATATATCATGATTCATCCAATAGGGGAGGGAACAAAAGAGGAAAAAATAATGACAGGCCATATCATACCCATAATTGTTGTAACTGTGTATTCTCTGTCTTCACAGATTCGTAGTGTGTTTGACTAGTTTCTTTCTAGATTCCTAACCTCATGATAGGTTCCATTAAAACATCAGGCCATATGATACCCATATTTGGTTTAAAATCTGGGGAACCAATCTAAAATCATACAAATACCTATAATTATTACAACCTATAGTAACTTGATAGCTAAATCCCAAAATCTGGTTGGAGTACAAAGAAGTATTACAGTCAAAGGAGATGCACAAACATATAAATCTTTCAATACGACATCTAGTAACCAATCAAGTTCTGAAATTTGATTAAAAAATCCCTAGGGAAGCATAAACATAACTGAAATTATTAGAATTTTTCAACTTTTAGTAATACTGGAACAGTAAATGAAACAAGTACCTGCAAGTATTCCCCAATTGACAGAGTCCTTGTACCCAACTACTTCCCCTATCGACCTTCGAGAATGAGAGAGCAGAAGTAAGTGAACAACAAGTCTGACATCTCATAAATCTACTGGTTCATGTGATAGTTACTTTACAACATCAAGATAATAAAAGAAAAAAACGCAATCCATACAACAGAAGAAAAAACACCCCACAAATATTAGATAGCACTAAACTATAACCTTAACTCTACTAAGTATACAATAAAAATGGCTATTGGTATAGGGATTTGATAAGAGATTAAATCAAGACTATAGTGGTAGTTTTAGCCTTAAGATTTCGGGGATATATACGAAGAATGTTCACCATGTTGTTGGTATTTGACTTGTTATCATTCTCATATATGCAGTCTAGTACAGTTCCCTCAGGTAAACTAAACACGCTGTCTTCATTTCAGTTATAGTAGTAAAAAATCATAATAGATTTCAAAACACCACATATACGTGTTTTCAAGCTAAGTAAAAATAAAATGAAAGAACTACTAAATTGAACAAAAATGGCCAAATACTGGCAATGAATAAAGATATCATAGTTATCTGCAAAAGCAGCTTAATTTGTGAGAGACGCTTCTCTTCAGGATGATCTTCTGGCTGGTTCTGTGTCAGTATGTAATAACTAATCCTATTTCAAACTCTTTGGTAATAGTGCTTCAAAATGGCTTTAAGGCATCATTTGATGGAAAAGTAAATAAGAGCACCACTTTTAACCTCCACAGTTGACAAAGGTTTCAAAGATGACGAATTAGTCAAAATTTGAATAAATTTAATCCTCTTATAGGAACAGAAGAATGCCAAAAAAGATAATTTCTTCATTCAAATTAGACAATCATTGAAAAAAGCTTCTCAATTTGCTTGCTAAAACAAGGATAGAGAAGAAACAAGCAAAAACAACCATGAAAATATGGAACCAAGTTCCATAAAAGCTGTTATCCCACCTTAATGGTAATCAAATCTTAATACTCAACCAAGCGATTTCCAGTACCTCCCAAAACAGCACTGAAATTGTATCCAGGTTCCATGGTTATAAGTGCGACCAAGGCTCCTCCGATTTTCCCCGGAGTCTTCTTACTGTGTATAGTATTGAGTTTTGTTTTTTAATAATCTCTTCCACAATGTCAAATCTGTGTCCATATTGGACCAGTACACAAAATTCTTGAATTAAACTGTGATTATCAGATTCCAAACAGTGATTCTTTGGTAAGTAACAAGAATTTCGATCCCGTCCTAAAATGAAACTAATCTACTAACACAAAATTAGCAGAAAACAACAAAAACAAAACATTCTCAATTCCAGATAAACAACCACAGGCAATGAAGTAAGCTTCAGATAGAGAGAGAGAGATGGACCTTCCTAGCAAAACAAAACATAATTGAGGCACAAATCAGCTAATCAAGGCAAAACCCACCATAACTGAGGGAAAAACATACCTCAATTATCACTCCTATCAACCGTCCTCTTATGAAATCAAGGAAGCCCTAAGCAACCGTGACCTGATTTGAAATCAAGGGAGCCCTAATCAACAGTAAGAATATGCAGAACGAACAACTTCCTATTTACCCATTCACAAAAACAAAGCCGAAGAAGAAGAGAAGACGAAGCCGAAGAACGAAGAAGAAGGAGAAGAAGAAGAAGAAGACGAAAGGATGAGGGAACATACCAGCGCACGATTGATAGTGTGGGAAGAATTTCCCACAGGATTGATATTGAAATCTTCACATTTCGAAATCGCGCCCAATTTTGTTTTCCCGCTCCAGATTGATAGTGAAATCTTCACAGAGGGTTTAGGGCTTCTCACGCGGTCGTGACGAATTGGGGAGGAATGAGAGGAGTCACGCCTTTTTTTTATTCATGAGGAGTCCACCTTGGATCATGTACAGGAATACTAATCAAAATAAAAATTATTAATTAACATAATTAAAGGCAGTTTCTAGATAACCGCGGAAAAATATTAAAAAAAAAAAGAAAAAATAAAATAAGAAACGGCTGATAATGTAAAACCGCCGATTAATAAATGGCGGAAGCCTGTCTATGCGCCGTATTTTTTTTAAAGTGACGCGTGTACATATAACCGCCGTTTATTACTATAAGAAACGGCGGTTTCTATTTCCGCCGTTTGCCAAACTGTCGTTTCAGTGCACAATTCTAGTAGTGTCATGTCCATACATGGATTAGTCCACCTTGAAAACTAGTCCTACTAACTTTGCATGTGGTTGTATTTAGATCCTTTTGATTAATTAGTAATGAAAATATCCAATTTAATCCATCTGGTGTGTGACCCCATAGGTTTCTACTTAGTTGGTAGTAACTCTTTACTAACATGGAGCGGTGTCTAGCAACACATCCATGCCACCCAACTAATAGAAATAGTCAGTGATCCGAAAAACCTCGTGCCCAATGATCATGTATCGTGTCATCCCTTTGTCTCCATATCCGGATTGGACACGAGACATATTAATCACAATCGTATATCCAATCCATAGTTTCTTGATCCTGGGAATATGCTTATCCGTCCAGATAACATCAATATCTCTATATTGATTTATTTGAGTCTGGACAGACATCCTATACTAACCATCCCTCGAGTGGCCCATGGATATTTAGACCCATTATGTGGGAGGTTAAAATCCTGTCTACATCACTACGATCTCTCAGCTTGCTTCCTATCATGTCCGAGAACCATCTTTATAGTTGCCCGGTTAAGGCGCAATGTTTGATAATATCAAAGCATGATATTTCACAACAAGAGTATCTAGTGACTACAAGTCTAAGGATTATAATACCATTATCACTACGAGAAGCGCTTGTGACTTTTACATAATCTAATGTAGCCTTCTCGTTTTGGTTCAATGCAGTATGCCATTACTCCTAATGCATACCCATGTGTTAGACTTGATATCTCCATATCAATCTACCCACATACTATTCTATAGTTGATCGTCCTGCTAATCAATATAATGGAATAGGGATATTTAAGATAAAAAAAACACATTGTATCTAAGGAATTCATTATATTAAATATCACCATACATAATAAATGAACATTCTAGCCAAAATATGTTCATACTAAATATAGATTGCCACTAGGGCACCTATTCCAACAGTCTCTCACTTACACTAGAGCCAACCTGGTGCATCTATTATGCCTATAGATCTAGTGTGCCCTTCATGCTTTCGCTGAACGATCGTCTTCGTTAGTGGATCCGAAAAATTGTCATCCGTTGGAATCTTGAATATCTTCACATTTCCTCTATCAATCATTTCACGAATGAGATGGAATCTCCTAAGTACATGCTTTTATTTCTGGTGTGATCTAGGCTCCTTGGCTTGTGCGATCTCCCAATCACTATACAACTCTATGGGATTCACAATGCGAGGAAAGTGATAAACTTCTTTATCTAAACAGCCTCCTTTGCTGCTCCTGCAGCAGCAATGTATTCAGCTTCAGTTGTAGAATCAGCAACTGTCTCTTGCTTGGAACTCTTCAAGCTCACAGCTCCTCCATTCATCCAAAACACATACCACGACTTCGATATGTAGTCATCCTTGTCGGTTTGGAAGCTCGCATCAGTGTAACCGATTACACTGAGTTCTTCCTCACCTCCAAATATCAAGAACGCAACCTTAGTTCTTCTCAAGTACCTTAGGATGTTCTTGACAGCAATCTAGTGACTCTCACCCGTATTAGACTAATATTTACTTTCCATACTCAACGCGTATGACACATCTAGTTTAGTACACAACATGGCGTACATGATGGACCATATGGCCGATGCATACGGAATCCACTCATGCGGTCCTTCTCAATCTCATTGGAAGGAGAGTCAGCCTTTGAGAGGGTGACTCCATGCGACATGGGCAAGAATCCCTTCTTGGAATCTGGCATATTGAACCATTTCAACACCTTTTCTATATATGTACTTTAGCTTAGGCCGAGCATCTTTATAGATCTATCTCTATAGATCTTGATACCAAGTATGTAAGTTGCATCCCCTAAGTCCTTCTTGCGAAGCACATCCCTAACCAATTCTTAACATATTGTAAGGTAGGATTGTCGTTTCTAATGAGTAGTACGTCATCCACATACAAGACGAGAAACACAACAGAGCTCCCACTAATCTTCTTGAAAACACAGGACTCATCTTCGTTCTTAATGAAGCCAAGCTATTTGACCGCTTCATCAAAACGTCGATTCCAACTCCTAGAATCTTGCTTCAATCCATAAATGGATCGTTCTAGCTTACAGACTTTATTGGCATGCTCTGGATCCTAAAAACCCTCCGGTTGTGTCATGTACACATCCTCAAGGAGGTTTCCATACAGAAATGAAGTTTTGACATCCATCTGCCAAATCCCATAGTCATAGTATGCTGCAATAGCAAGTAGGATTCGAATGGATTTGGTCACAGCGACTGGTGAAAAGGTTTCATCAAGTCAATGCCATGAATATGTCTATACCCTTTTTCCACCAATAGCCCCTTTTAGGCAACTACCTTTCCATCCATGTCGGTCTTCTTCTTAAAGACCCACTTACACCCTATAGGCCGAGCCCCTTCAGGTGGTTCCGCCAAAGTCCCTACTTGTTGGTGTACATGGATTCCATTTCGGATCTCATGGCTTCAAGCCACTTCTTAGATTCTGGCTTTTTATGGCCTCCCCGTAGGTAGTAGGCTCATCATCCATGAGTGGTACAACATCGGGCTCAGTCACGAGAAGTCCATATCTCTCCGGCTCATGAAGCACCCTACTCGACCTACAGAGTTCCTGTGTTACCTGAACAGGTTCTTCCACAATAGTTTGTGGTTCCTGCCCATGCTACATCATCGGATCAGTGTGTTGTGTTTCTTGAATTTCTTCAAGCTCTACAATCCTCCTACTTGATTCTATAGAGACAAACTCTCTTTCTAGAAATACGTCGTTCCGAGCTACAAACACTTTGTTCTCGGTTGGATTGTAGAAATAATATCCTTAGGATATCCAACAAATTTACATTTATCCTCTTTGGGTCCGAGTTGGTCTGTTGGTAAACGCTTTACATAGACATCACAACCCCAAATCTTCATAAATGACACTATGGGACGATTCCCAATCCATATCTCATATGGTGCCTTCATGACGGATTTGGATGGAACACGATTGATGGTGAGAGTTGCAGTCAATAGAGCATGTCCCCAAAACGATTTCGGAAGATCTGTTTGACACATCATAGATCGAACCATATTCAATAGGGTTCGATTCCTCCTCTCAGACACGCCATTCCATTGTGGCGTTCCGGGTGGAGTGAGTTGGGACACTGTCCCACACTCTCTAAGATACTCATCAAACTCTTGACTCAAGTACTCTCCTCCACGATCCGATCGTAGAGCCTTAATACTTTTGCCAAGTTGCTTCTATACTTCATTCTTGAATTCTTTGAATAATTCAAAGGACTCAGATTCGGCCTTCATAAGGTACACAAATTCATATCTATTGAATTAATCAGTAAATGTAATGAAGTAGGTGTAACCACCACTGAAAGGCATGGGAAATGGCCCACATACATCAGTATGTATGAGTGACAGTAACTCACTAGTCCTTCACCTTTCTACTTGAAAGGGGACTTTGTCTTTTTTTTTCCAATAAACAAGATTCACATGACTCATATGATTCAAAATCAATTGAGTCTAGGAATCCATCCTTATGGATTCTAGATATGCTTTTCTCATTTATATGGCCTAAATGACAGTGCCATAGATAAGTATGATTTAAATCACTAGTTTTAATCCTCTTGGTATTTATGTTATAGAAGGAATTATTTAGATCAAGGATATATAATTCATTAGACAAAAGCGCACTACAATAGTGCATACTATCAAAATAAATGGAGCAACACTTGTCCTTTATTGAAATAGAAAAAGCTTTCTCGTCCAAACAAGAAATAGAAATAATGTTTGTGCTCAGAGGGCACATAATAGCAATTTTCTAATTCTAAAACAAGTCCATAAGGCAAAGATAGCTCATAAACGCCCACCGCCAATGCATCAAATCTTGCTCCATTCCCAACGCGCAAATCTATCTCCCCTTTAGTCAATCTTCTACTTCTTTTCAAATCCTGCACATTCCGACAAATGTGAGATCCACATCCAGTATCCAATATCCAAGATGAAGAAATAGAAAGATTGAAATCTATAACAAAAAATACCTGATGGTGGTGGAATCACTATTCCAAGCCTTTTATCCTCCAGATACTTGGGGAAATTCCTCCTCCAGTGACCCGGCTGGCTACTGTAGTGACAATCAGACTTAGCCATGCCTCCAGTAGGCTTTAAGCTCCCTTCGACTTGGCAAATTTCTTGCTGTTTCCTTTGAAAGTAGAGGAAACTCTCTTGCCCTTCTTCTTATTGACCATCAGTATGGCCTTGCCTTTGCCTTTATTGATGCTCTATTCAGCTGTCCTTAGCATGTTCAACAAGTAGAGCTTTGTTGATCCCATTCATGTTATAGTTCATGATGAACTGGTTATAACTATCAGGAAACGATTTCAAGATGAGATCTGTTGCCAACTCTTGGCCGAATGGGAAGCCTAACCTCTCGAGATTCTCTATGTATCCGATCATACGGTGTACATGAGGCCCGACTAGGTTCCCTTCTGGAAGATTGCTCTTGAACAGTGCTTTAGACACCTCATATCACTCATGCCTTACATGTTCTTGAAACAACTATTTCACGTGTTCGATCATATCGTAGGATTCCATTTTCTCGTGTTGCTTCTTAAGCTCAGAGTTCATGGTGCAAAGCATGAGAAAAGTCACATCATTAGAATCATCCACATGTTTCTGATGTGCTCTCACGGCAGTTATAATAGTGTCATCATGGGGTGGTGCTGGAACCGGATTGTCTAAGACGTACATTTCTTTTCTTGGTTAAGAACGATTCTTAAGTTTCTGTACCAATCAAGAAAATTTGTTACAGGCAACTTGTCCTTCTCAAAGGCAGGTCGCAGGGATGAAGTCGATGCATGTTGATTGTTTGCCATTGGAATTCTACAAAACGAGAAATATGTAATTTTAGTATTTTGAATAATTTAACTATATTCAACAATGGCTAGATCATCGAATATAGCTCCCACTATTTTTCTCAGATTAATAGCCCTCACCATTAATGCAAAAAATATCATACATACTTTCTAGTGAGTTCAAGATTCATATTTCACCTCTTCTTGAGCTTGCTTTGGCATGTCACCCAAGAATTGGTTATTTAGATAGGAATCCTTCCAATTGCATCCCATGCAACTCTTGGTCCTATTAGGTGAATAACCCTTTATTCATTATCTTATCCATAGATAACACATAATTGTCATGCCTCTAGGCTCATCAATCCAATTGACTTTGCCTAGTTGCGTCCAACCTCTTACTTCAACAACCACACATTACTTGCTTGTGTCACAGCAACACACCAAGGTGAATTAAAGTCGCCTTGCTTTGGCAAGCCCGAATTTAATGGACCTTGATCATCAAGGGTGTTTAGGTAAGAGAAGGCAAAACGCAATATTTTCATTGAGAGATTTATCGTCATTATCTAATTGTTTGGTTGATCTCATCAACTTGATCTACTTAAAATTGGATTGGGAAATCCAAAACAAAAGATCAAACTTGTTTATTATTATCTTGTTACGTTGTGCTTGTATCATCCATACACAAAATAAATAACAATACATAATATAACAAACAACCACAAAATAAAAATCAACGTGTCATGGATATGGCCCCTAAGACTAAGATATTATCAAGCCAATGATAATATCTATATGTCCTGAAATAACAAGCTCATCTCCACGTGCCTCCACCATAGTCGCGCGCCCTAGGTGTGCAAGTTCCTCCATCATCTTTTTGGCTCCTTGGTTCTTTAATCTTCTTCTCCATGCTCTTGGCTATCATCTAATTATCTAACTCTAGTGAGCATTTAAATTAAATAAATAAACAAAACATCGCATGTTGAGAGATGATCAGCTCGCATGTCGTAAAACCTAATTAACTATTACATTAATTTGATCAGCTTGTAGGCCGTAAACCAAACCACAAAGCAAACAACCACAACCTAGGCCATATCCATCCACCATGCAACAAAGCACATAATACAGTTAAAACCAATTTTTAACGCGCTTGTTCAATTTTAGTTGAAATTATGCAACTAGGGTCAAAACAGTCCAAGGGGTCCACCATCACCGTGGTCGAACCACCCAAGGGCCAAGCCCCACGCGCAGCCAGGCCGCACGCTAGGCTGACCCAGGCCCTTGTTCGTGCCCTAGCTTGGGCGAGAAGGCAAGGGGGCGGTCCCCTAAGGGGTCGAACCCTTTATGGAATTGTTTCCAAAACAATCCCTTGCCTTGTTGCCCAAGCTTACTTGGTTCCAAGTTTGAAAAATTCCTTTTTCAAAGTTGTGCCAAAACCCTAGTTCCTAGATCCAAAATTCATCACATCCTATGTGATCCAAACTCACTAATTCCTAGATCTCATGTAAAATATATTCTTGCTTGGTTGAATCATATTCAATTTTTAATCTAATATGCTAATTAATTTCAGTTTTCGCGTAAAATAACATGTACTGTGTAAAAACTCAAACAGTAACACATAAGATCATGTTATGCGCTACGACATGTGGCTCTGATACCACTGTAGGGTTTTTATCCAGGAAACGTCGCGGAATAACAATAATTAATCCTGCTCAAATCCCTCCAAGGATCACAGGCAAGCCATCATAACATGATAAGGGTAGAAGAGATGTGTACCTTAGTTTGAGAGATCACACGAATAATAATATCTTTGTCTCTACGAGTATCCACATCTTGGATCTTTGGTTGGATTCCTTCCCACCGCGGTGTGATAGCAACGGAAGAAGGAGGCAGGAGACGCAAAATGGAGCAAGTCGTGGGCCACAAGGGGTGGCCGACGGTAAGGGCGGACGGACGGGTTGGGGCTTCGGCCTCAACTCTCTCTCTCTCTCTCTCTATCCTTGCTTATTTATGTTCTCTCAATAATGACTTGTGTTGAGAAATAACAAGCTAGGATGTCTTTATATAGTTAATAACTCTTTATTAACTACATAATTTCCCCCTTACTAATCATGTCCATACATGGATTAGTCCACCTTGAAAACTAGTCCTACTAACTTTGCATGTGGTTGTATTTAGATCCTTTTGATTAATTAGTAATGAAAATATCCAATTTAATCCATCAGGTGTGTGACCCCATAGGTTTCTACTTAGTTGGTAGTAACTCTTTACTAACATGGAGCGGTGTCTAGCAACACATCCATGCCACCCAACTAATAGAAATAGTCAGTGATCCGACAAACCTCGTGTCGAATGTTCATGTTGTTGGAATAGATGCCCTAGAGGCAATCTAGTTTAGTATGAATTTGTAATTGGCTAGAAATTCATTTATTATTTATTGGATATTTAATATAATGAAGTCCTTAGATTTACAATTGTGTTGTTTATCTTAAATATCCCTAGTCAAGTATAATGATTAAATGGGACAATCATCTATAGACTAGTATGGGGTTGGATTGGTATGGAGATATCACGATCCAACACATAGGTGTGCATTACGGAATGTTGCACTGGATTGACCCATTACCGAGAAGGCTACATACACGTTATGTTGAGTCACAAGCGCTTCTCGGGTACAATGGTATTGTCATCCTTAGACTTGAAGTCACTAGATATTCTAGTTGTGGATCATTGTGATCTTGGTAGCGTTAAACGCTACACCGTAACTGGGTAGTTATAAAGGCGTGTACTGGATACAATGAGAAGCAAGCTTAGAGATCGTAGTGGACGTAGAGAGGATTTGCCCCTCCCACATAACGGGAACAAATATCCAAGGCCACTCGAAGGATAGTGCTTATAGAATGTCTGGCCAGACTCAAATAAATCAATATATGGGATATTGATGTTATTTGCATGAATAAGGCTATTCCATGGATCGAGAAACTAGGGATTGGATATACGAGTGTGACTTGTATGTCTCGTGTCCAATCCGGATATGGAGGCAAAGGGATGAGACAATTACTTGTACAAGGTTGTCTAGATGACTATTCTATTAGTTGGCTAGAATGGATGTTTTGCTAGAAACCGCTCCATATTAGCAAAGAGTTGCTACCAACTAGATAGAACCTATGGGGTCACACGCTATATAGAGTTGTACTAGATTTGGAATTAATTAATTGGATTAATTAATTAGAAGGATCACTTTGCAAACCCTTGCAAACTTAGTAGGGACTAATTTGCAAGGAAGGGACTAAATTGAATTCTAGTAGGACTAGAATAAGTCCTTTAGGTAGTTAACAAGGAGTTGTTGGACTATATAAAGGACCCTCCTTCCTTCCTTCCCTACACAACTTATGCTCTAGAGAGAACATAACAAGAGTGGGAGAGAACAAAGGAGAGAGAGAGCAAGCAACAAGAGGGACGCCGCCCCCTTGCCGCCGCCCACTCGTCCCCGACGCCACAAAGGGGCCGAACCCCCTTTTGTGCCTCGTTTTCTGTGATTCCTTCACCCTCCTTTCATTCCGGGCTAGCACCAAGGAGATTGGAGATCTAGGAACAACTCTAGGCGTGGATCAACCATAGAGAACGTGACACTATTCGCGTTTGAAGTCATCAAGGAGAACCCAAAGGTGTGTTTATGATTTCTTACCTTTACTATCGTTATGCATCTAGACTTGTGATCCTTGGAGGGTTTTGCATGGTTGTTTGTTTGATTATGCTTCCGTTTGCGCGATCCATGAATCAAAACCCTACAGTGGTATCAGAGCCACAGGTCATAGAGCATAAACGTAGTTTATGTGTTACATTCTTGTTGTTTTACACCTTAATTTGTTGTTTATCGCGTAAAACAAGACAAATCAAGCATTGGATGCAATTTGTCAAAGAATTAATCATAACAAGACCCAATTATTGCATTGGATGCATGAATTGGTGAGTTTGAGAAATTTTAGGATCTTAGATCTAGGGTTTGGGCATCCTTGGGGAAGAAGGAGTTCTCCCACAACAAGGAAACAACCAAACTTGGGCTCCAAGCAAGGAGGATGTTTTGGAAACAACCTCCACAAGGAGGTTCGGCCCCCTAGGGGACCGCCCCCTTGCTTGCCGCCCAAGCTTGGCGCCCTAAGGGGCCGGGCGGCCCTAACCCGCGGGCCTAGCTTGCGGGTTTTGGGCCGGGCCGGCCCTAGGGCTTTATGGTTCACTTTGTTTGGGCCCGGGCAATTGGATTGTTGGGCCCATGGATCGTTTTAACCCTAGAAATCCTAAAATCAATTAAAATTGACCAAGCGCGTTAAAATTGGATTTTAACTGTTTATGTGCAAATCGCATGGTGATTGGATATGGCCTTAGGATGTGGTTTGATGTGGATGTTTAATTTTGTGGTTTGGTTTTACGGCCTGCGAGCTGATCAATTAATTGTAATAATTAATTAGGGTTTTATGGCCTGCGTGCCATTTTTTTTCTCAACTTGTGAGATTTATTTTATTTAGTATAGATATTAGCTAGTGCTAGATAAAGTAGATTGTAAGCCAAGATTGGAGAAAAGAAGCCCAAAGCCAAAGGAGCCACAAAAGATGGAGCATGGAGCATGGAGCACACCACATGACTATGAAGGATGGACCAAAAGATCAAGACGCATGGAGATGTGTTTGTTTAGGGTTCATAGATAATTCCATTGGCTTGGAATTATCTTAGTCTAGAAAAGGCCATATCCACATCACGTTTAATTTCTGTTTTGTGGTTGTTTATTTATTATTATTTGTGTGGTTGGTGTATGGATGATGCATGCAATTAGGATAATAAGATAATTAGACAACCCGGATCTATTATTTAGAGTTGTGCCCAAACTCAAATAGATAGATTAGTTGATATTGATCAACAAAATAATTAAAATTGAAAAAAAATCCCTCAAAATTTTAAAATATTGTGTTCTTGCCTTCTCGTTATTTAAACACTCATTATCATCATTATTTATCAAGTTCGTGCGTGCCAAAGCATGGCGACTTGGTTCATAATGATGGAATGCGATGGCACGTAACAATGTGCAATTGTTTAGATAAGAGGTTGAACACAACTAGGCTATTAATTTGATTAAGAAACCTAGAGGCAATCAATTGGGATTATCCATAAAGATGGATAAATAAGGAGTTATTTGCCCGGTTGAACCAAGAGTTGCATATGGGATGCAATTGGAATTGTTCCTACCTAATAAGTAATCGAATTATGGGTGACTTGCCAAAGCAAGCTCATAAGGAGATGAAAAAGATAGATCTTGGCCCACTAGAAAATATAAGGATATTTTCCGCATTAATATCTTGAGGGTTATTAATCCGTAAAAAAAATAGTGGGAGCTATATTTAATAAACTAGCCATTATTAAATATAGTCAAAAATTCACAAATACTAAAACTTGCGTATTTTCCTTTTGTAGAATTCCAAATGGCAAACAACTCATCGAGTTCACAACATTCCCTACGATCTGTCCTTGAGAAGGACAAGCTCTCTGGAACCAACTTTCTCGATTGGTACAGAAACTTGAGAATTGTTCTCAAGCAAGAGAAGAAGCTGTACGCAATAGAGGAGCAAGTTCCAGAAGGTCCAGAGAATCAGACACCTGCTGCCTTAAAGGCGTATCAAAAGCGTGTTGATGACGCTAATGATGCGGCCTGCCTAATGCTTTGCACCATGACCTCTGAGCTTCAGAAGCAACATGAGAACATGAATGCTGTCGATATGATCGAACATCTAAAGCAGCTCTTCCAAGAGCAGGCGAGGGTAGAGAGGTATGAGGTCTCAAAGGCACTGTTCAAATGTCATCTGGCAGAAGGGAACCCGGTGGGACCCCACGTGCTCCGAATGATCGGGTACTTGGAGAATCTCGCCCGGCTTGGGTTCCCGGTCGGCCAAGAGTTGGCAACCGATCTCGTGTTGCAATCGTTGACCGAGAGTTATGGACAGTTCATTATGAACTATAACATGAACGAGATCGTTAAACCACTGCCAGATTTGCTCAACATGTTGAGGACGGCTGAACAGAGCATCAATAAGGGTAAGGGCAAAGCCATTATGATGGTGCATAAAGGAAAGGGTAAAAAGTTTGCCTCTTCCTCCAAGGGCAAAGGCAAGTCAGTTGCTAAGTCCAAGGAACAAGCCCTTAAGCCTGTTGGTGCCATTGCCAAGGTCGTGACTAAGGGTGAATGTCACTACTGTAGTCAACCTGGACACTGGAGGAGGAACTGCCCAAAATATCTGGAGGACAAGAGGCTTGGAATAGTGATTCCACCACCACCAGGTATTTTTGTTGTAGATGTCAATTTAACTGTCTCTACATCATGGGTATTGGATACTGGATGTGGATCTCATATTTGTCGAAATATGCAGGATCTAAAGAGAAGTAAAAGATTGGCTAAAGGGGAGGTAGATCTGCGCGTTGGGAATGGAGCAAAGGTTGCTGCGTTGGCCATAGGCGTGTGCGAGCTATCTCTGCCTTCAGGATTAGTTTTAGAATTAAATAATTGCTATTTTGTGCCTGCTATGAGCAGAAACATTATTTCTATTTCTTGTTTGGACAAGGAAGGTTTTATTATTTCAATAAAGAACAATTGTTGTTCCTTTTATTTGAATAATATTCACTATTTTAGTGCGCAATTATTTAATGGACTTTATGTCCTTGATCTAAGCAATCCTGTCTACAACATTAATACCAAGCGGATTAAAATAAATGATTTAAATCCTGCTTATTTATGGCATTGTCGTTTAGGCCACATAAACGAGAAACGTGTATCTAGACTCCATAAGGATGGATTACTAGACTCATTTGATTTGGAATCATATGAGACATGTGAGGCTTGTTTATTGGGAAAAATGACAAAGTCCCCTTTCAATAAGAAAGGTGAGAGGACTAGTGAGCAATTGGCGCTCATACATACTGACGTGTGTGGGCCATTTGCCACGCCAGCCACGGGTGGTTATGTCTACTTCATTACGTTTACTGATGATTACAGTAGATATGGATTTGTGTACCTTATGAGGGCAAAATCCGAATCCTTTGAAGTGTTCAAGGAATTCAAGAATGAAGTAGAGAAGCAACTTGGCAAAAGTATCAAGGCTCTACGATCGGATCGTGGAGGAGAATACTTAAGCCAAGAGTTTGACGACTATCTTAGAGAGTGTGGGATCGTGTCCCAACTCACTCCACCCGGAACGCCACAATGGAATGGCGTGTCCGAGAGGAGGAATCGAACCCTATTGGATATGGTTCGGTCTATGATGTGTCAAACCGATCTTCCATTATCATTTTGGGGCTACGCTCTATTAAGTGCAGCTTTCACCATTAACCGTGTTCCATCTAAATCAGTCATGAAGACACCATATGAGATGTGGAGTGGGAGGCGTCCCACACTGTCGTTCATGAGGATTTGGGGCTGCGATGTCTATGTAAAACGTTTACAATCAGACAAGCTAGGGCCTAAATCGGATAAGTGTAAATTTGTGGGGTACCCTAAGGAAACGAAGGGATACTACTTCTACAATCCAACCGAGAACAAAGTGTTTGTTGCTCGGACCGGCGTGTTTCTAGAAAGAGAGTTTGTCTCTAAAGAAGCAAGTGGGAGGAATGTAGAACTTGAAGAAGTTCAAGAACCACAAATCACAGAACCGATTATGGAACATGAACAGGAATCACAAGCAGTTGTGGAGCCACCTGTTCAGGTAACACAAGAGCTTCGTAGATCTATTAGAGTGCGCCAGGAACCCGAGAGGTACGGACTTCTCGTAACTGATTCCGGTGACACGATGCTCATAGATGATGAGCCTACTACCTATGAGGAGGCCATGAATGGCCCAGACTCACAGAAGTGGATTGAGGCCATGAGATCCGAGATGGAATCCATGTATACCAACAAAGTATGGACTTTGGTGGAACCACCTGATGGGGCGCGGCCCATAGGGTGCAAGTGGGTCTTCAAGAAGAAGATCGACATGGATGGTAATGTGATTACCTATAAGGGCCGATTGGTGGCTAAAGGGTTCAGACAGATTCATGGTATTGACTATGATGAAACCTTTTCACCAGTCACAATGACCAAATCCATCCGAATCCTACTTGCGATTGCAGCATACTACGACTATGATATTTGGCAGATGGATGTCAAAACAGCATTCCTTTATGGGAATCTCCTCGAGGACGTGTATATGATACAGCCGGAGGGTTTTGAGGATCCAAAGCAAGCCAACAAAGTCTGTAAGCTGCAGCGATCCATTTATGGATTAAAGCAAGCTTCTAGGAGTTGGAATCGACGTTTTGATGAAGTGGTCAAAGAGTTTGACTTCATCAGAAACGAAGATGAGTCTTGTGTCTACAAGAAGGTTAGTGGGAGCTCTGTAGCTTTTCTGGTCTTGTATGTGGATGACATACTACTCATTGGAAACGACATTCCCATGCTGCAATCTGTGAAAGATTGGCTAGGAAAGTGTTTCTCAATGAAGGACTTAGGGGAAGCAGCCTATATACTCGGTATAAAGATCTATAGAGATAGATCTAAGAGGTTGCTAGGCCTAAGTCAAAGTACATATATTGACAAGGTGTTGAAACGGTTCAACATGCAAGATTCCAAGAAGGGATTCTTGCCCATGTCACATGGAATCACTCTTTCGAAGAGTGGTTGTCCTTCCAATGAGATTGAGAAGGAACGCATGAGTAGGATTCCCTATGCCTCGGCCATAGGATCTATCATGTACGCCATGTTATGTACTAGACCAGATGTGTCATATGCCTTGAGTATGACAAGCAGATACCAATCCAATCCGGGTGAGAGTCACTGGATTGCAGTCAAGAACATCCTAAAGTACTTGAGAAGAACTAAGGATGCCTTCTTGATGTTTGGTGGTGAGGAAGAGTTGCGTGTAAGGGGTTACACTGATGCAAGCTTCCAAACCGATAGAGATGACTTTAGATCACAGTCGGGATATGTGTTTTGCCTGAATGGAGCAGCGGTGAGCTGGAAGAGTTCCAAGCAAGAGACGGTAGCTGATTCTACAACAGAGGCTGAGTACATTGCTGCAAATGGCGCAGCAAAGGAGGCTGTTTGGATCAGAAAGTTTGTTTCTGAACTTGGTGTGGTCCCTAGCATTGCGGATCCAGTGGTTGTTTTGTGACAACACTGGGGCGATCGCGCAATCAAAGGAACCTAGATCGCACCAGAAGTCCAAGCATGTGCTCAGGAAGTTTCATCTGATTCGAGATATTATCGATAGAGGAGACGTTCGGATATGCAAGATTCCTACAGATGATAATCTGTCAGACCCGCTTACGAAGCCTCTCACGCAGTGGAAGCATGAAGGGCACACTAGGAGTATGGGCATACGAGATGCGCCAGATTGGCTCTAGTGCAAGTGGGAGACTGTTGGAATAGATGCCCTAGAGGCAATCTAGTTTAGTATGAATTTGTAATTGGCTAGAAATTCATTTATTATTTATTGGATATTTAATATAATGAAGTCCTTAGATTTACAATTGTGTTGTTTATCTTAAATATCCCTAGTCAAGTATAATGATTAAATGGGACAATCATCTATAGACTAGTATGGGGTTGGATTGGTATGGAGATATCACGATCCAACACATAGGTGTGCATTACGGAATGTTGCTGTAATACCCGAGATTTTCCTAATTATATTTTAGTAAATTGTGAATTTTAATTAGTTATTTTTATGATGTTTTTTTTTAAGTTTTATACATATTAACTTATAAATATTTATTTATATAACACATATATATATATTTTTTTGTATAAAATTTAAAATGTTTATTTTATATAAACAATAATTTATTATTTGTTGTGTATAGCTCGTTATCTCGTTTATAAATTTTTCGTCGCGTTTAAAACATTCGCCGCGAGTTAATTTCCGTCGTACACCACTTTTTACGTGTCGAACCACCGCGTGACTTCGCGAATCCGCCACACCGAATAACATTCTCTCACCCATCACTTCACATTTTATTTTTTTTTCTTTTCCTTTTTTTTTCTTTCTTTTTCTTTTTCCTTTCACCTCTGCTTCTCCCTGCTTTGCTGCTTCAGCCACCGACCAGCAGCCTGCCCTCTGCTGCTGCAACAGCCACCCACGCCGTACCTCCCTGCAACAGCCATCACGCCCGCCTCCTTCACCAGCTAGCTACCAGCTAGCTTCTCCTCTCAAATCAAATCACAGCCTCCATTCATCACACCCATCTCTTCTTAATCTCTTCTCTTCTTCATCTTCTTCACCTTCACCTGCTCTGTTCCTTTGCCGAGACCAAACCCAGCAAACCAGCCACCACCACCGTGAGCCACCACCTCTGCTCTCACCCCGATCCCACCTCCATCTCTACCAATTCTCTGTATCTCCTCCAATCACCACCACCACTGAAAACCAACATCACCACCACGCCCAAATCGCCTGCTCTGTTTTTGCCGCAGCAAAACAGAGCATCACAGCCCATCACCACCACCTTCAATCACCATCGCCACTCACCACCAGCATCACCCTCGTCTCTCCCTCCTCGCTCTCTGCCTCGGTGACAACCCAGAACAGCAGCAGCAGCGCCGGAAGAAGCCCCGACGCCGCCCCTGCCACCGGAACCGAAAAATCGACCGGCCCTGCACCACCGCGCCTACCCCCTTCTCTCCGCCTCTCTGTCGCGACCGGACGAAGCCCACCCTCCGGAGCTAACCGGCGACCGATACCCAGAACCATCACCGCCTCCATCGCCGTCGAAGCTCCGACGAAATCTCCGATCCGTTCCCCTTCTCTTTTTCCGGTAAATTGAACCCTCTCTCGTCGATTTCTGCGCTCTAAATTCCTGCATAATCATGTATGTTTGTGTGTATATGTGTGGGTGTGTGTGGGTGTTGAATCGGGGAGAAAACCCGTTTGAGAAGAGGGTGTAATTGAATGAAATTTTGTTGCAGAGGGGTTTTGTTGTACAGTTTGAAAACTTGAGGCTATACTTTATCACATGTTTAAAAGTTGTTAGTGTTAGTGGGGGGTGCTTGCTGTCTTTTCCAGAAACTGGTTTTATATGTATTTATACTTGTATTTACTTTGTATTTAGTTAGTATAAATATTTATTTAATTTCTGTTAATTTATATACTAAATATAATTACAAAATAAATTAGTTTTGTAACACAAAATAAAAATAGAAATTTATGATAATTGTAAATTAGTTATGTTTATATATTTATATCTAGTTGTTGAAAAATAAGTTATTAAAAATACAATTTGTGTATGTCTAAGTATTTACTCGATAAAGATTTTATTGTTGAAAAGATGAAATAATTCTAAATTTCGTTTTCATTATATTACTAGTA
Source organism: Linanthus parryae (assembly GCA_023055425.1). Taxonomy (NCBI): domain Eukaryota; kingdom Viridiplantae; phylum Streptophyta; class Magnoliopsida; order Ericales; family Polemoniaceae; genus Linanthus; species Linanthus parryae. The sequence goes on along the minus strand of JALGPY010000011.1, from coordinate 22,330,900 downwards.
ATATTTCAATAAAGTGTACAACTTGATATTATTTTATCAACAAGTAAATTCGTTTAATTAGAATATTAAATAGTTTTCACTTCTTAAAATTATTGGTTAATTTTCTAAAATAAATTTGGAGTTTATAAGTACGTTAGGGGTATTCGATTAGGCTTTCGCATTCATATCATATAGGACACATGCATTGTCTATTTGCGATACGAACTTGTTTGTGATTAGGATTTTATGTGTATGATTGTAGAGCCTGTCTTCGACGAGCTAGTTGATCACGACGTTGTGTACGAGTAGCGGCTTAGTTAGCACTTTTGGCTCTCACGGTGAGTATTCATGCTTAGAGTTGCGTACTTATCTTCTTTCGTGTCAAATGTGATTTTATTTCAAGTCTCAAAATATACTTGTGATACATGCCTAGTTTTGTGTGCCAATTCCTTTCATGTGATACTCGTTTATCTGAAAATAATTGTCGTGCTTTATTCCGAAATTTCTAACTTGCCGTACTCACTTTTAAATCGTCACTGTATCACTCGTTTTCAAATCGGAAAACTAATTGTTGAAATATCACTAAGTCAGAATTCATTAATAACGTAAAGTGAAAGAATCGCAAGTACTGGAACCAGTTGGGTCTACGACAGTGCTATACGCCTACGTCGTGTTACTTTACGTTACGTTACTATCGGGTGATGATTCCCTGGGCCAGGTCCCTAAAGAGATATCGGGATAATCCCCTGGGCTCCAGTCCCTAAACTTATTTCGGGTGATGATTCCCTGGGTTTTAGCCCCTAAAGATATGGGACTCCGTGCGCCCCGAATCCTTTCGCCGTAGGCTGGATTCCAGCATTCTAGTACTACTCTTCTGACTTACAATCTTAAGAGGGTGTCGACACTTAAGGTCTAGTAGTTGGCTTGTATGATGACTAGCGGGATCGGAAACCCCGATCCATAACGCTTGGCAGAGAGGTCGGGTTATCAGAACCCCCTATAAGCCAGTATCATCTGTTATTATTCACCCTGGTCTCTCCTGGTTACTGCGAGTTAATAATGTGACATCTTTGTCTCTAAACCTGGAAGCTGTTATTTATAAGCCGTGTTCTGATTAGACATGCAACTTGAGAAAATATCCTTGGAGTTGAATTACTGAACGTTTGATAGTCTTTCGAAACATTGTAAACTCTCATCTTTATACTTATACTCTGTTACTGTTTAAACTACTTCAAATGTAAACCCCGTAACCTTTCTTAGCCGTTCTGTTTTACATGCTAAGGTGTATATTCACTCAGTTTTTACTGATACTCGAAAAACTGCGGTCTTGTGTCTTTTAATTCCCCCGCAGGTATATGACTGGTTTGCATGGGGTAACGCGCTGGACTCACGATTCGTTCTCACCTGCAAACAGTATCAATTAGTAATTAACCGTAGAGCAAACTTTTGGTGTAATATCTCTTTTGCTAGGCTTGTTGTCCTGTTTGGACTCAGCCACAAACAATGTTATCGTGTAAACTTTTAATCAGTAGTTTGGATGTTTCCTTTCACTTTCTTGTTACTAGTACTCCTTATACGAAAGGGTAATTCCCTGTATGGAGGACACTACCCCGATCTCCGGTCCCTCTGGAAATCGGGGGTGTTACAGTTGGTATCAGAGCAGTGACATCCAATTAGGACTGTAGGGAGAAAACGTTTAAAAACTAAGACTTTTGAAATTTACTACAACCAAGTTTGAACTTGATTAGGGCAACATAAAAGCTAAGTAAAATAAAGAAAAGCCGGGGTGTATGGGTGTTCTCTTTTACTTATTCTAACATGCTAAATTGTTATATGCTTTATGCTTCTGTCGTGTTTATATGCGCTCTAGTTTATTTACACACTCCTAGGGTGACTTGCCTTAAGAGAACCGTTAGGAAGATGGAATATTAGACTAATAGATTGTTTTTCCTTACCTTGTAGATGGCCGTAAGAATCCGAACCCCGACTCGCGCAGAGTTTAGAGACGACTACCCTGCTGGTACCCAGCGAAGGCCTGGGGAGACTATCACCCAATTCTGCAACAGGGTAGAAGGGCGATGTGAGCTTTGGGCCCTTAGGTACCACCGTACCGATAACTTCTACCATAACCTGGTGAAGGTGCACTGCATCCTAGCTTCTCTGCCCAGTGTTGAGCCTTACTTGGCCCTTAAGCACGAGTACCGTGGCATAGTGAACCACTCCTTGAGGCCCCAGCCTGCCGGCTACCGTCATAACGGTGGATGGACTGTAACCCCTGAGTCCCTTTGTGCCCGTTTGGTGCAGGCCGAGATGCATTGGGCCGACCCAAACAACCCTAGGTCGGAGATTGAGGTCACCGACTACGAGACTTTCGACGACTAGCTAGTAGGGAGCCCCACCCTCCTACTCCTTTCAAAAGGACTCTTTTGTCAGTCTAGGCTCTCTTGCCATTAGGACTTTTCCTTTTATGCTTGTAAGCTATGTAGGTTGTGTACTTTATTTTGGGGAGCGATAGTATTCCCACGTTCTGAACTTATTTGTATCTTGATGAATGTAAGGGTTGTATACCCTCTCTTTTGGTAATGTATGACAAGCAGTCACGCTTTAGCTCTTACGCTCATTTACTTGGGAGAAATTTATTTCTCGAATTGCGTGTATCTCGATAACATAACTTAAGCGTTTAACTCTTATTGCATGCTTGTGTATCTGATGTTGTTATATGTGATTAGAATTGCTTTATACGCGTTAGTTAAGTTATATCATCATGCATATCCCGCACCAAAATAATCGATAGGCAATAGTGTAGGGCGCATGAACGATAGGCAACACCGCTACGCCACTAGAAGCAACGCGTCAGCCCAAATGGAGGGAGTTGAAGAATTGCACCCACAGGTGACTCAGCTGATCGCTCAGATGGGTCAGTTTGTTCAGGCTGTGAACAACAACCAGGGCGCTCCAAACAACAATGTTGCCAACGAACGGGAACCAGACTGGTCTAAGAAGATAGGTCAGAGGAACCCGAGCAACTTTTATGGGAAAGAGGATCCAGTACTGCTCGAAAACTGGATTAGGGACTTCGATAAAATCTTCCATGCTATGGAATGTCCCGAAGCCCGCAAGGTCAATGAGGCGGCTTTCTATTTCAAAGACAAAGCCGATAACTGGTGGACAGCTAATCGAGCAAGGCTCTTAGCTCAAGAAGGCTTTGACTGGGAATCAATGAAGGCTGCTATGAGGACAAACTTCTATCCAGAACATGTGAAGGAACGGAAGTATAATGAGTTCATCGCGTTGAAGCAGGGCAACGACTCTGTAACGGACTATTATGACAAGTTCGTGGAGTTAGCTCGGTTCGCTGAAGACACACTGCCAACAGAAGGGCGCATGGTTACCCGCTTTATAGCAGGACTGAAGCTTGAAGTACAGAGGACTATGCTCACTAGAGGCTATGACACCTTGTCAGAAGCTTATGGAGTAGCAGCGAACATATGGAGAATCGATGAGACGCTAGTTCAACAATCAGGAAAGAGGAAGCTGGAAGGCCAAGGAATTGGAGGCTATGGCCATGGAGGAAGCAATAACCAGAGTTCGGACAAGCGTTTCAGAACCGGTAATGGTGGAGGCAATTTCCACCAGAACCGTGGAAATGGTGGCAACCGGAACCAGTACAGCTGCAACAGGTGTGGTCGCAACCATCGTGGATTCACTTGTGATGGTGCAGCTTTAGCTTGCAGATTCTGTGGCATCAGAGGCCACATATCCATCGACTGTAAGAAGAGGATGGCAGCTGAGAAACGTCAAGGTTTCAATGGGCAGAATAATCGAGGAAACGGACAGAATTTCCAAGGCAACGGACAGAACTACCAGGGGAACCGACAGAATCAAAATGGGAATGGATTCCGGCAGAACAATCCGAATGAGGGAAATCAGGTCCGCAACAACAACTTCAGGAATGGTGCCACTGGTCAGCCGGGAAACTACAACAATGGGAATGGCAACGGGAACGGTTGGCAGAACAGGAATGGGACTGCTAATGGTAACAACGGTAACTACAGAGCTGGCAACAATGGGAATGGAAATGGAGGCAATGCAGCTCAAGGAAGCAACCAGAGGCCGGGTGGCCAGATATTTGTGATGAACCGGACAGAAGCGGAAGCAGCGAACAACGTGGTGACTGGTACTTTTCTTGTCCACAATCATCCTGCTTTCACATTATTTGATTCTGGAGCATCTCTGTCATTCATATCATCTGCATTTGCTAAGAAGATAGGACTAGTACCTTCGGCTAGAACCCCAATAGCAGTTGCGACACCTAACGGTCAAGTAGTGAGTTGCGACACTATTTGTGAAGAAGTAGAGGTCAACATCTTAGGTTGCACCTTACCATCGAATCTCATTGAGTTTAACCTTGGTGAGATTGACGTTATCTTGGGAATGGATTGGTTGACGGAATACAAGGCTAATATCATCTGTGCTGATCAGAAGGTAAGGCTAAGAGGACCCAACGGGGAGCTTATTTCCTATAGCAGTGTTCCTAGGGAACCTTCAGTCAAGATTGTCTCGGCCTTAACCATCGTTAACCAGGTTAAGAAAGGCCATGAGGCTTACTTGTGTTACATTCAAGACCTTAACGCGTCAGAGAACGTGTTGGCAGATATACCCGTAGCACGGGAATTCCCGGACGTGTTCCCGGATGAAATCCCGGGTATGCCACCGACAAGGGAAGTGGAGTTTACAATCGAAGTTGTGCCAGGAACGGCACCAGTTTCGAAGGCACCATACCGCATGGCGCCCGCAGAGCTGAAAGAGTTGAAGGATCAGTTGAAGGAGCTACTAGAGAAGGGATACATTAGACCAAGTGTATCACCTTGGGGAGCACCAGTCCTTTTCGTGAAGAAGAAGGATGGAAGCCTCAGGCTATGTATTGACTACCGGGAGCTCAACAGCGTCACGATCAAGAACAAGTATCCATTGCCGAGGATAGACGACCTGTTTGATCAATTGCAAGGAGCAAGTGTCTTTTCGAAGATTGATTTGAGAACAGGCTACCACCAACTGAGAGTGGCAGAGAAGGACATACCGAAGACTGCCTTCAGGACAAGGTATGGACATTACGAGTTCACAGTGATGTCTTTCGGTTTAACCAATGCACCAGCAGTATTTATGGATGTGATGAACTGAACGTTGAGACCGTTCATAGACCGTTTTGTGGTAGTGTTCATCGACGACATACTGGTGTATTCGAAAAGCAAGGAAGAGCATGAGGATCACCTTAGGCAAGTTTTGGGAACCCTCAGGGAGGATAAGTTCTATGCAAAGTTGTCTAAGTGCGAGTTTTGGCTGGACAGAGTTCCATTCTTGGGACATATCATCTCTAGTGAAGGAGTGTCAGTTGATCCAGCTAAGACGACAGCAGTGAAGGATTGGCCTAGACCGAAGAATGCGTCAGAAATCAGAAGTTTTCTGGGATTGGCAGGCTATTACCGTAGATTCGTGAAGGACTTCTCAAAGATCGCAAGGCCCTTGACGAATTTGACTAAGAAGACGGTGAAGTATGTTTGGAATGAAAGCTGCGAGGAGGCGTTCCAAATCTTAAAGGAGAAGCTGACTACAGCACCCGTGTTAACTCTACCTAATGAGTCAGGAGAGTTTGAGGTGTATAGCGACGCATCGAAGAAGGGCTTGGGATGCGTGCTTATGCAAGACAGGAAGGTTATTGCCTACGCATCCAGGCAGTTGAAACCGCATGAAGAGAACTATGCGACACATGACTTGGAGCTTGCAGCAGTTGTGTTCGCGCTCAAGATTTGGAGGCATCATCTTTATGGAGCGACTTGTCGGATGTTCACCGACCACAATAGCTTGAAGTACATCTTCACCCAGAAGGAGCTGAACCACAGGCAAAGGAGATGGTTAGAGTTTATCAAGGACTACAACTTAGAGATTCAGTACCATGAAGGGAAGGCAAACGTAGTTGCAGACGCCTTGAGCAGGAAATCAAGTCATACAGTGAATTCCATGTGGGTTTTACCACACCGATTGTGCAAAGAGTTTGAGAAGATGCAAATCGAGGTAATGGAACAAGGAACCGTGAGAAACATGTTGGGAAGTATGACGACTGTGCCTGACATCTTGGAAGAGATAAAGAAAGGCCAGCCAGGAGACGTGAAGCTGGAAAGGATTAGAAAGAAAATCGAGGACGGTTCAACAAAGGAATTTCAGATTCACGGAGACGGGAGTATTCGATATAAGGGAAGGTTGTGTGTACCCCAGAAGTGTGCAGACATCAAGGAGAAGTTGATGCAGGAGGCGCATTGCACACCTTACTCAGTGCATCCCGGAGGGGACAAGTTATACAAGGATCTGAAGATGCAATTTTGGTGGCCCAAGATGAAGAATGAAGTAGCAGAGTTCGTGGCTCGATGTCTCACGTGCCAGAAAGTAAAGTTTGAGCACAAGAGAATGGGCGGACTAGTGCAACCACTGGAAGTTCCTAAGTGGAAATGGGATGCGATCTCAATGGATTTTGTCACGGCCCTACCAGTATCGAGGAATGGGCTGAATTCGATCTGGGTAATAGTCGACAGATTGACCAAGACGGCAAGATTCATTCCGATGAAGGACACGTGGAACATGGAACAGAGAGCAGACGCATACGTAAAGAACATAGTGCGGTATCATGGAGTACCAGAATCGATAGTTTCGGACAGAGATCCAAACTTTCTCTCTCATTTTTGGCAAGCACTTCAGGAAGCGTTGGGGACAAAGTTATGTTTCAGTACAGCCTTTCACCCAACCACAGATGGCCAAACAGAGAGGACAATCCAGACTTTGGAGGATATGTTGCGTGCTTGTGTCATGGATTTTCAGGTTTCATGGGTTGATAGACTACCGCTGATAGAGTTTTCCTACAACAACAGTTACCATGCCAGCATTGGGATGGCACCTCATGAAGCATTGTACGGGAGGAAGTGTAGGACTCCACTTTGCTGGAGCGACATTAGCGAGACAGTTGTACTTGGACCACAGATCATTGAGGATATGACTGACCAGGTTCGACTTATTCAGCAGAAGATGAAAGCAGCACAAGATAGGCAGAAATCATATGCAGATCAGAAAAGAAGGCCACTCGAGTTCCAAGTGGGCGATAAAGTATTTCTGAAAGTTTCACCGACCAAGGGAGTAAAGAGGTTCAACCAGAAAGGGAAGTTAAGCCCCAAGTTCATTGGACCATATGATATCGTGGAAAGGATTGGAGAGTTGGCATATAGACTGGATTTACCATCGAATCTCGGACGTGTTCACAACGTGTTCCATGTATCGCAGCTGAAGAGATACATTGCCGACAAATCCCACGTCCTAGATCCTGAACCCATAGAATTGGATCCTGCGCTAACTTACGAGGAGCATCCAGTCAAGATCTTAGACCGCAAGACAAGGGAAACACGGAACAAGAGCACCAACTTGGTCAAAGTTCTATGGACGAATCATCAGACTGAGGAAGCTACTTGGGAAACCGAGGACGAGATGAGGAATAAGTACCCGCACCTCTTCGTCGATGAGGTATTAAACGAGTTCCGGGGACGTCACTCCTCTAAGGGGGAGAGGATGTAAAACCCCATTAATTCCTGCTATTACTTACCCTAGCATCTCATCTCATATAATCATGCTATCCTCATACCGTCGCATTGCATTAGTCACTTGCATCTCATGTGTTTCTTGTCTACGTGTTACTGCATTAGTATATTGGCATTTAGAGACCCGTATATTCTATTACCGCGCTCAAGCTTCGAGGACGAAGCTTAGTCCAAGGAGGGTAGGATGTAATACCCGAGATTTTCCTAATTATATTTTAGTAAATTGTGAATTTTAATTAGTTATTTTTATGATGTTTTTTTTTAAGTTTTATACATATTAACTTATAAATATTTATTTATATAACATATATATATATATATATATTTTTGTATAAAATTTAAAATGTTTATTTTATATAAACAGTAATTTATTATTTGTTGTGTATAGCTCGTTATCTCGTTTATAAATTTTTCGTCGCGTTTAAAACATTCGCCGCGAGTTAATTTCCGTCGTACACCACTTTTTACGTGTCGAACCACCGCGTGACTTCGCGAATCCGCCACACCGAATAACATTCTCTCACCCATCACTTCACATTTTATTTTTTTTTCTTTTCCTTTTTTTTTCTTTCTTTTTCTTTTTCCTTTCACCTCTGCTTCTCCCTGCTTTGCTGCTTCAGCCACCGACCAGCAGCCTGCCCTCTGCTGCTGCAACAGCCACCCACGCCGTACCTCCCTGCAACAGCCACCACGCCCGCCTCCTTCACCAGCTAGCTACCAGCTAGCTTCTCCTCTCAAATCAAATCACAGCCTCCATTCATCACACCCATCTCTTCTTAATCTCTTCTCTTCTTCATCTTCTTCACCTTCACCTGCTCTGTTCCTTTGCCGAGACCAAACCCAGCAAACCAGCCACCACCACCGTGAGCCACCACCTCTGCTCTCACCCCGATCCCACCTCCATCTCTACCAATTCTCTGTATCTCCTCCAATCACCACCACCACTGAAAACCAACATCACCACCACGCCCAAATCGCCTGCTCTGTTTTTGCCGCAACAAAACAGAGCATCACAGCCCATCACCACCACCTTCAATCACCGTCGCCACTCACCACCAGCATCACCCTCGTCTCTCCCTCCTCGCTCTCTGCCTCGGTGACAACCCAGAACAGGAGCAGCAGCGCCGGAAGAAGCCCCGACGCCGCCCCTGCCACCGGAACCGAAAAATCGACCGGCCCTGCACCACCGCGCCTACCCCCTTCTCTCCGCCTCTCTGTCGCGACCGGACGAAGCCCACCCTCCGGAGCTAACCGGCGACCGATACCCAGAACCATCACCGCCTCCATCGCCGTCGAAGCTCCGACGAAATCTCCGATCCGTTCCCCTTCTCTTTTCCCGGTAAATTGAACCCTCTCTCGTCGATTTCTGCGCTCTAAATTCCTGCATAATCATGTATGTTTGTGTGTATATGTGTGGGTGTGTGTGGGTGTTGAATCGGGGAGAAAACCCGTTTGAGAAGAGGGTGTAATTGAATGAAATTTTGTTGCAGAGGGGTTTTGTTGTACAGTTTGAAAACTTGAGGCTATACTTTATCACATGTTTAAAAGTTGTTAGTGTTAGTGGGGGGTGCTTGCTGTCTTTTCCAGAAACTGGTTTTATATGTATTTATACTTGTATTTACTTTGTATTTAGTTAGTATAAATATTTATTTAATTTCTGTTAATTTATATACTAAATATAATTACAAAATAAATTAGTTTTGTAACACAAAATAAAAATAGAAATTTATGATAATTGTAAATTAGTTATGTTTATATATTTATATCTAGTTGTTGAAAAATAAGTTATTAAAAATACAATTTGTGTATGTCTAAGTATTTACTCGATAAAGATTTTATTGTTGAAAAGATGAAATAATTCTAAATTTCGTTTTCATTATATTACTAGTAATATTTCAATAAAGTGTACAACTTGATATTATTTTATCAACAAGTAAATTCGTTTAATTAGAATATTAAATAGTTTTCACTTCTTAAAATTATTGGTTAATTTTCTAAAATAAATTTGGAGTTTATAAGTACGTTAGGGGTATTCGATTAGGCTTTCGCATTCATATCATATAGGACACATGCATTGTCTATTTGCGATACGAACTTGTTTGTGATTAGGATTTTATGTGTATGATTGTAGAGCCTGTCTTCGACGAGCTAGTTGATCACGACGTTGTGTACGAGTAGCGGCTTAGTTAGCACTTTTGGCTCTCACAGTGAGTATTCATGCTTAGCGTTGCGTACTTATCTTCTTTCGTGTCAAATGTGATTTTATTTCAAGTCTCAAAATATACTTGTGATACATGCCTAGTTTTGTGTGCCAATTCCTTTCATGTGATACTCGTTTATCTGAAAATAATTGTCGTGCTTTATTCCGAAATTTCTAACTTGCCGTACTCACTTTTAAATCGTCACTGTATCACTCGTTTTCAAATCGGAAAACTAATTGTTGAAATATCACTAAGTCAGAATTCATTAATAACGTAAAGTGAAAGAATCGCAAGTACTGGAACCAGTTGGGTCTACGACAGTGCTATACGCCTACGTCGTGTTACTTTACGTTACGTTACTATCGGGTGATGATTCCCTGGGCCAGGTCCCTAAAGAGATATCGGGATAATCCCCTGGGCTCCAGTCCCTAAACTTATTTCGGGTGATGATTCCCTGGGTTTTAGCCCCTAAAGATATGGGACTCCGTGCGCCCCGAATCCTTTCGCCGTAGGCTGGATTCCAGCATTCTAGTACTACTCTTCTGACTTACAATCTTAAGAGGGTGTCGACACTTAAGGTCTAGTAGTTGGCTTGTATGATGACTAGCGGGATCGGAAACCCCGATCCATAACGCTTGGCAGAGAGGTCGGGTTATCAGAACCCCCTATAAGCCAGTATCATCTGTTATTATTCACCCTGGTCTCTCCTGGTTACTGCGAGTTAATAATGTGACATCTTTGTCTCTAAACCTGGAAGCTGTTATTTATAAGCCGTGTTCTGATTAGACATGCAACTTGAGAAAATATCCTTGGAGTTGAATTACTGAACGTTTGATAGTCTTTCGAAACATTGTAAACTCTCATCTTTATACTTATACTCTGTTACTGTTTAAACTACTTCAAATGTAAACCCCGTAACCTTTCTTAGCCGTTCTGTTTTACATGCTAAGGTGTATATTCACTCAGTTTTTACTGATACTCGAAAAACTGCGGTCTTGTGTCTTTTAATTCCCCCGCAGGTATATGACTGGTTTGCATGGGGTAACGCGCTGGACTCACGATTCGTTCTCACCTGCAAACAGTATCAATTAGTAATTAACCGTAGAGCAAACTTTTGGTGTAATATCTCTTTTGCTAGGCTTGTTGTCCTGTTTGGACTCAGCCACAAACAATGTTATCGTGTAAACTTTTAATCAGTAGTTTGGATGTTTCCTTTCACTTTCTTGTTACTAATACTCCTTATACGAAAGGGTAATTCCCTGTATGGAGGACACTACCCCGATCTCCGGTCCCTCTGGAAATCGGGGGTGTTACAGTTGCACTGGATTGACCCATTACCGAGAAGGCTACATACACGTTATGTTGAGTCACAAGCGCTTCTCGGGTACAATGGTATTGTCATCCTTAGACTTGAAGTCACTAGATATTCTAGTTGTGGATCATTGTGATCTTGGTAGCGTTAAACGCTACACCGTAACTGGGTAGTTATAAAGGCGTGTACTGGATACAATGAGAAGCAAGCTTAGAGATCGTAGTGGAAGTAGAGAGGATTTGCCCCTCCCACATAGCGGGAACAAATATCCAAGGCCACTCGAAGGATAGTGCTTATAGAATGTCTGGCCAGACTCAAATAAATCAATATATGGGATATTGATGTTATTTGCATGAATAAGGCTATTCCATGGATCGAGAAACTAGGGATTGGATATACGAGTGTGACTTGTATGTATCGTGTCCAATCCGGATATGGAGGCAAAGGGATGAGACAATTACTTGTACAAGGTTGTCTAGATGACTATTCTATTAGTTGGCTAGAATGGATGTTTTGCTAGAAACCGCTCCATATTAGCAAAGAGTTGCTACCAACTAGATAGAACCTATGGGGTCACACGCTATATAGAGTTGTACTAGATTTGGAATTAATTAATTGGATTAGTTAATTAGAAGGATCACTTTGCAAACCCTTGCAAACTTAGTAGGGACTAATTTGCAAGGAAGGGACTAAATTGAATTCTAGTAGGACTAGAATAAGTCCTTTAGGTAGTTAACAAGGAGTTGTTGGACTATATAAAGGACCCTCCTTCCTTCCTTCCCTACACAACTTATGCTCTAGAGAGAACATAACAAGAGTGGGAGAGAACAAAGGAGAGAGAGAGCAAGCAACAAGAGGGACGCCGCCCCCTTGCCGCCGCCCACTCGTCCCCGACGCCACAAAGGGGCCGAACCCCCTTTTGTGCCTCGTTTTGCGTGATTCCTTTACCCTCCTTTCATTCCGGGCTAGCACCAAGGAGATTGGAGATCTAGGAACAACTCTAGGCGTGGATCAACCATAGAGAACGTGACACTATTCGCGTTTGAAGTCATCAAGGAGAACCCAAAGGTGTGTTTATGATTTCTTACCTTTACTATCGTTATGCATCTAGACTTGTGATCCTTGGAGGGTTTTGCATGGTTGTTTGTTTGATTATGCTTCCGTTTGCGCGATCCATGAATCAAAACCCTACACATGTATCGTGTTATCCATTTGTCTCCATATCCGGATTGGACAAGAGACATATTAGTCACACGCGTATATCCAATCCATAATTTGTCGATCCTGGGAATATGCTTATCCGTACAGATAACATCAATATCTCTATATTGATTTATCTGAGCCTTGACAGACATTCTAGAAGAACCATCCCTCGAGTGGCCCATAGATATTTGCTCCCATTATGTGGGAGGGACAAATCTTGTCTACATCACTACGATCTCTCAGCTTGCTTTCTATCATACCTGATAAACATTTATAGTTGCCCGGCTAAGGCGCAACGTTTGATAATATCAAAGCATGATATTTCACAACTAGAGTATCTAGTGACTACAATTCTAAGGATTAAAATACCATTAGAACTACGAGAAGCGCTTGTGACTTTTACATAATCTAATGTAACCTTCTCGTTTTGGTTCAATAGAGTATGCCATTACTCCTTATGCATGCTCATGTGTTAGACTTGATATCTCCATATCAATCTACCCACATACTATTCTATAGTTGATCGTCCTTCTAACCAATATAATGGACTAGGGATATTTAAGAAAAAACACATTGTATCTAAGGACTTCATTAGATTAAATATCGCCATAAATAATAAATGAATATTCTAACCCAATAATGTTCATACTAAATATAGATTGCCGCCTATAGGGCACCTATGCCAAAATTTTCAGCCACCATTATAATTTAGCCGAAAACCATTAAATGATTCAGACAGCGTCATGAGCACGATATCGATCTGGGTTTCCCCATCGATTACAGCTCCAAGGATCTCTAGTTCACCTAGAAGACTTATCATCTTTAGAACATGATCCCTAACAGAGGTTCCTTCAACCATTTTTGTGTTCATGAGATTTTTCATAGAAACCTCGCTGGCACCACGATCCTGATCCCCAAACATCTTTATGAGTTTCTCCATGATCTCATAGGCATAGCCCATGTTCTCATGCTGATGCTGCAACACATTATACATGGAGCCCAACATGTAACATTTAGCCATTTGATCGGCTTTCTGCCACCTCTTATAAGGCTTGGCTTCTTCTTCAGAAGCCCCTACTAGAGGTTCTCCAGGACATTCCTCAAGAAGCACAAATTTTTCTTGGCACAATATTCAAATTCCTTTTCCAATCAACATAGTTTGATCCGGTGGGTTTATTTTGATTCAAGAGAATAGATAGTGGGTTGAATGAGTTCGGCATTTTGAACCTGCGAATCATGTAAATAAAACATATAAGGGAAATGTAAACCACCAGTGGTCTAACACACATAAAAAATAGTATGCCACGATGGGTGGGCTACCATTCATTCTATAGTTAGACATGGAACATTTGGTCCTGCAAGCCATAGCAGTGACTCCGATGGGGAGGATACAATAACATACATCTAAGTGTATACCATAATTTTACTTCTAAACCCATTACCCCATTACATGCCTCTCAGATGGAGAGATGACACATAAACAGTAATTATTAGAAGTATCCTCATAGGAATTTATACCACTGATACTGTAGTGGTTATGTTCGATAAGAAAGTTAACTCCAAGGCTAACACACACACAACCAACTACATCACTTATAAATAATTGATGGAGACTGTGGGATCTATAAGCACTAGACTCCCTCTCCCACTTAGTTTTTTGCACAATTTAATACAAATTAAAATATTTATCTATGTTGTCCATGATTAACATGAAAGCATCCACAATAATCATACACATAGATATAACCAAGCACATAAAAGAATTCAACCACACACACCCCAACTATTATGGTCGGAGCTTCTTTAGTTGGGCCAGTAAGATCCTTCTGACCCTGCAGCACGGGGATCGACCTTACCGGTAAGGTCGCCGTCGCCATGCCGTCACTGTGGAAATTTTGACGATCTGCAATCTTTCGGCCATCTGTATTCACTAATATTACAGTAACCCTTGTCTACTGGGATCCCGCAAATCAGTCTGTAAGAGAGTACCAGAGACTACTACAAACTTTCAATGCCACCAAGAACCTCACACGTTCATCTAAAACTGGAATAAGAGAACCTAGGGTTTACTATTACAAAATGTTACAAATAGTTTTTCAACCACCAAAAAACAGCGTGGGATTCAAAACTAAATCAAACCACATACGTCAAACAATATGACCATCATAGCAGGAAACGATTCAATCTGCAAAACAGAGTTAGACATCGCAATCTTCCTACTCTAACATGCACAGCTGGTTTGATTACTGGACAACAAGGCTGTATAGCATATATGCAGATCGAACCAAGATCTGATACCAATTGATGGGAGGCGAATCCCTGGACCAGCTCGATTGCATGTCAACTATACCGATTAAAATTTGTTTCAACGTGAACTCTAGAAACCCTACTAGGCAGAATTAGGGTTCATATCTGCGTCCAAGCAATCTGATGTAGGTCTAAATCACTCCGGATATTTTCCCCTATTCCTGAAGTTCCTCCTGGATGCAAGTGTGGGCTTGCTGCTTCCAGAATCCTTCTTGGCCTCCAGACGTATTGCTCTCACTCTCGAAACCCTACATTTTGGTGTGTATCTAAAGCATACGAAATTATGAAGACTAAGGAAACTTATATAGGCTACGGGAGGGACCTGAAGGAGAAAATACGAATCAGGCTCCTAAACTTAGCCCAAATAAAATTAATAACAGTCAGTACAACTATATAACTGTTATTGCACTCCTGTCTGTATTCTCAACAAATAATATTACGAGCTCCTGTTATTAAATACTTATTATCTCCCCATGTTAAG
The DNA here is from genome assembly GCA_023055425.1 of Linanthus parryae. Taxonomy (NCBI): domain Eukaryota; kingdom Viridiplantae; phylum Streptophyta; class Magnoliopsida; order Ericales; family Polemoniaceae; genus Linanthus; species Linanthus parryae. Next base: position 22,315,780 of record JALGPY010000011.1, on the reverse strand, counting down.
ATTACAGATATTCATCGATTAAATTAATTACTGACTAATTCATTTAATCGACCTCTTTCCAATTACTTGATCCTTACCACTTAATTTATTTGATATGTCCAGATTATCAAGTAATCTACCTGCAGGGTTTGACACAATCAAAACTTATAAGCTTCATCAAGGGGATATCATCAATACCATACCGAGATATGGATTCCTTCGATATATTAATTTACACCATTGACTCAATAGTATCACCCAACTCATCGAGGTTATTGACTCTATAGGAATCTCACTTACTTGACTTGTCAAAGCAATAACTACTAAATACATGTGCATATTGACTATCTAAAAATCAAGAGCATAAGTAATCATAATAACCATGAGACATAGCTTGTCTTGTTATGTTAGTACAAAGACAATGATCTCAACTTGGTGTTGTTAAATATACACAAAGTATATTAGCACATTGAGTTGGAACTATAGTATGAACTATATTGTTTCATGTAGCCAAGGCAGACCTACTAGAACAATGTGCTACAATCGTTCTGATGGTTTGTGTAATTCCATCAAGATTGTGAACTCATAACTTTCATTCCACAAGAACTGAAAATAAGATCTTCTGTGTGTAAGCTAGACTCTACACACCAGATCTTCTACTATGTGGAATAATAGACAACTATGCACAATAATAACATAATGCAAAAACATTGCCCAAAACCAATCTAATAAATATAAAATTCAGATAATTCAATACAAGAAACATGGCTTTTAGTATGCAATCCAACAGTGGAATACTTACCAAAGCATTACCGTTTTTGTTTTGGTAATTCAACATTTGCTGCCAAAGCAAATTTCATTTGCCGACTTACATCCCTCGGCGACATCACCGCCCCAATGATTGGGTTTATGCCATCTCATGCCATACATGAGGAAATCTAGAATGGGCTAGTCACACCAAATAGTTTGGGACTACATGGGCTTGGACCTAACGGAATCATGTTGGGCTTCTTTTCTTCTTGCCTTCACCTTGTCCCGGAATCTGTCTATCTTGTTCTTCGCCATCCACGCGAGGTTTCTATAGCTCCTCGCGCTCATGCATTCCTCCATTTGTGCATTTCTTCACGCATACCTGAAACAACACGAACAAACACCAAAGATCATACCCGCTGAAGAAAATGTGCACACTAATATCAAATATAACTTAAAATGCATGAAAATGTGCACACTCTATATACAACTCTCCCTCAAGGTCAAAATTATGCCAAACCACCTCAATAACAATCTAAGCTCACTCAAAAATACGAAAATGTCTATAGACAGAAGCCTAGATAGCTCAAATATAGAGCTATCAACAAGTCTGGGAATCCACGTCAATCAACGAGGTTGATCACGCGGTTCCTTGATTGACCAATCAATTTTTGGGCTCTTCTTTTTTTGACTACATTGGCAGTTTTGTCAAATTGGTCATTGTCTCATAGCATGAGTGTATGAGGCTTAAAATCCTAAAAGTATGATCACTTGTCGTTCGATCATAGTACACTGAATTCGTGTTTATTTCTTTCTATTTTTGAGAAATTCACGTTTATTTTTTAATCATTTGCACAAGCACATTAATTAACATCTCGAGATATCATTTGAACTTAAAACACGACCCCAAACTAACAAATTCAATTAAACTAGGTATGGCAGATTTTATTTCAATTAGTCTTCGTAATGCTAATGTATTTTAAAAGTTATCATCTTTTACACTTATTTTCGAACGATAATCAAAAATACGAAAAACTAGTTACGGATTGCTTCCTCCGCCAAAGACATTAGGATTCTCCTATCGTGGAGCGGGGAGTACATGAACTGTAAAACACATGTCTCTTTTTTAAGATAAACTGTAAAACACATGTCTAATCTTCAAGAAAATTTTCTCTCGAAAAAAAATCTTTAAGAAAACACCTTTTTTTTGCGGTAAAAGGAGAACTTCAATAGATAGCGAATATGATAAGTACACAACGAGTAGGAGTACTAAAAAACTACTAGCCACAACCACTAAACATCAAGATCTTAAGCTAGCTGAGGGAGCCTAGCCATGAACAATTCAGTAGCAAAACTACACCAAACTGAAAACATTCAAAACCAATACTAACACATGAAAGATAGAAACTGAGAGAGAAACTGGGAGATATCCACATAAAACCAGAGCTTTTAAACGTCAATGAAGGGGATGACTGCAGACATGAGCTCACTATCTGGAATGGGAGGAAATTCTTCGCCAGCAGCACATGAGGCACTAACACTTGAAGCTTCAATGGAGTGGATCACATCTGTAGCACCAGAACTTCCTTCACCTCCTCCTCCTTTGCCCTTAGCAGACACATCAGCAGAGACTGCACTCTTGAGGTTGAAAGCTTCATGCACAGGGGGCAACACAGCTAGAGGGACTGCTTGAGACACTTCCACCAAGGCCTGGGGGTAGAACTGCACTTGTCCTGGCAGCCATTCTGGCCTTCCCTTTTTAACCTCTACCTCCACCCAACCTTCATTAGCTAAGAAAAACTTACAAAGTAAATCCCAAGGAAGATCAACATAAAGTAAGAAAGTTTGCAAGAGCCTCTGTCTGTAGAAATAAAGAACAAGGAGTTGACACTTGTTTATCAAATAATAGTTTATTTCTGGTAATCCAAAGGATCCAGAAAATAGCTGGGATCCAATGCCAGTTATTCTGATTTTGGAGTTTCTTCTTATTATTTATCCATCTCAATATCCATTTACTAATATCTGAGGTAGAGTGTGTTGGTTTCTGATTAGGTTGAAGGGGGCTCTACCCCAAAGCTCCTGAGCCTTAGGACAAAGAAGGAAAATATGATCAGCAGTTTCAATATGGTTAGGACAGTGAGGACAGCAGGGGTTTGATGTAGAAATTCTAGAGTTAATATTGGATAGACAAGGCAGAGAGTTAGTACAAATTCTCCAGAAGAGGTGAGTGATATTAGAAGGGAGGCCTGAAGACCAAAGTCTCTTCCAGTTGTATCTAAAAATTATGGGATTAAAGTGGATGGTGGTAGCAGTTGATAATGGTGAGGAGTTATTATAGTTAAGAAGGGAATAAGCAGATTTAACAGAAAAAATTCCATTGGAGGAGGCTCCCCAGTAGGGGGTATCTGTGCTTTCATGCATTTCAATTGGAGTGCTAAGGATTCTATCTCGCAACCATGTTGGAAATAGCTCAGCTATTAACTCAACTTTCCACACCTTTTGCTGCTGGTTTATCAGATGGCCAACCTTATGGTGAGTGCTATGGTGATGTGTGTGAAGTAAGCATTCCTTAATAGAAGCACCAGGAACCTCTTTAATCCATCCATCATCACCCAGATCAATGGCCTGGCCTGAAGCAATTTTCCATTGCAGCCCCAATCTCAAAGTACTTCTGCCTTTACAAATGTTTTTCCAAGCAGTAGAAGAGGTAGAAGCAGGATTGAGGCTCAAAAAAGATTTTCTTTTGCAATATTTTGTAGAGAAATATTTTGTGAAAAGAGAGTTTTGGTCCTTGAGAATTCTCCAACTGCTTTTAGCTAAAAGAGCAGAATTAAAACACTGCAGATTTTTAAAACCCAAACCTCCATTCTTGGGCTTATTGCAAAGAAAATCCCAAGAGAGCCAATGAATACGCCTTTTATTGCAATCCCCAGACCAGTAAAATTGGGAGAAGACAGATTTAATAGTGTTACAGTCTTTCTTTGGGAAGAGGCAAATAGACATGGGATAGATAAGATAACTATTAAGCACGGATTTAATTAGAGTGGCTCTTCATAAGGGGTTAAGAAGAAGGCCTTGCCAAGAAGCACATTTATTTCTGACTTTTTCGATGGTATTCTTGATAATAGTTTTGCTTGAGCCTTTAGAGTCTAAAGAGATGCCAAGATACTTTCCTATGCAGTCACTTGGAGTCAATCCTAGGCAGTTGAGGAAGTGATTTTTATCTGCAGTGGAGCAATTGGGACTGAAGACTAGAGAGGATTTGTCAAGGTTGATAGATTGCCCAGACTGAGTGGCATAGAGATCAAGAATTAGCTTAATGTTGTTACTGGTTTGGGGGGAAATTTTGAAGAAGAGAAGTGTGTCATCAGCAAACTGTAAGTGAGAGATAGTTAGATGATTTGAATAGGGTATGCCATGAAGGAGCCCATCTTCTTCAGCAGTTGTAAGAGAGCTTGAGAGGACTTCTGCACAGAGTGCAAAGAGGAAGGGGGAGAGTGGATCCCCTTGTCTCAGCCCTCTATTAGGCTTGAAGAACTTGGACTGCGATCTATTGAGTATAATGGAATAGGAAACAGTGGTGATGCATTGCATAATGAGATTAATAAAATGGGAAGGGAAGTGCATCTGAACCATTACATGCTCAAGGAAGTCCCATCTAATGCGATCAAAAGCTTTCGAGATATCTAATTTTAAAGCTCCTAATTTGGGCTGAGAGCTATTTTTAGCTTTATGTATGGAATGGACCAGATCCTGACCTATGAAGATGTTGTCTTGGATTAACCTCTGGGGGATGAAACCATTCTGATTAACAGAAATGAGAGAGGGAAGGACATGCTTAAGTCTATTAGCCAAAACTTTGGCTATTATTCTGTAAAAGACATTGCACAAGCTGATAGGCCTATAGTCGCCAACTTTTAAGGGGTTGTGACACTTGGGTATGAGAATGATATGAGTTTTATTTATTTCCTTGAGTAAGTGGCCTGAGTTGAGGAAGGAAAGCACAGCTGATATGATGGTGGTGGAGCAAAGGCTCCAATTTTTTTGAAAGAAAGTTGGCTGGAAACCATCAGGGCCAGGGGCCTTTAGGGGAGCCATCTCAAAGACTGCTTGGGTGACTTCAGATGCAGTGAAAGATTTTGAAAGGAAAGTTTGTTGGTCAGGAGTTAAAAACTTTGTAACATTGAAAAGAAGAGAGAAAGAAAACAAATTGTCATTTTGGTTTGAGAGATCAGTTAGGCTAGGAGAGGGCTCAGCATAAATTGATTGATAATGATCAAGGAACAGTTTCAAAATGTCATTTTGATCAGAAACAAAAGAGCCATCAGGGAGTTGAAGATCCCAGATTCCATTAATAGTTTTATTAATTTTGGTGCATGCATGGAAAAATTTTGTATTCTTATTTCCCTCTTTTAGCCATTTGCATCTAGCTCTATGAGCCCAATAGATTTCTTCTTGATTAAGCAGATCTTGAAGCTGATGATGAAGCTGAATAAAAGAGGAGATGGCTTGAGGGTCAGGAAGGAGAGACTGCTGGGTAGCAATTTGATTTTTAACATATTTTATCTGGTTCTGCAGGGAGGGTCTGGCAGAGGCCCAAGTTCTAAAAGCTTTAAGAGTGATAGCTAGAAGCTTGGCCACTCTAAAGCAAGGTGATCCTGGAATGGGGAGGCTCCAAATGTACTTTAGGAGCTCCTTAGATTCAGTTGAGTTTAACCACCAAATCTCAAAACGCCTGGGTGGGAAAGCAACGGTGGAGGGTTGGGATAGTCTCAGAACCATGGGAGAATGATCATAGGATCCTATCCCAAGGTTCTGAATAGTAAGGTCAGGAAAAGAGCTAATAAGATGCACATTACACCAAGCTCTATCAAGCCTCTCAAACGTAGGAGAGCTGCTTGACCTATTGTTTGTCCAGGTGAACCAAGGGCCAATGTTTTTAACCTCAAAAAGAGCCCATTTGTTTAGGAACCCTACTAGGCAGAATTAGGGTTCATATCTGCGTCCAAGCAATCTGATGTAGGTCTAAATCACTCCGGATATTTTCCCCTATTCCTGAAGTTCCTCCTGGATGCAAGTGTGGGCTTGCTGCTTCCAGAATCCTTCTTGGCCTCCAGACGTATTGCTCTCACTCTCGAAACCCTACATTTTGGTGTGTATCTAAAGCATACGAAATTATGAAGACTAAGGAAACTTATATAGGCTACGGGAGGGACCTGAAGGAGAAAATACGAATCAGGCTCCTAAACTTAGCCCAAATAAAATTAATAACAGTCAGTACAACTATATAACTGTTATTGCACTCCTGTTTGTATTCTCAACAAATAATATTACGAGCTCCTGTTATTAAATACTTATTATCTCCCCATGTTAAGATTACAGATATTCATCGATTAAATTAATTACTGACTAATTCATTTAATCGACCTCTTTCCAATTACTTGATCCTTACCACTTAATTTATTTGATATGTCCAGATTATCAAGTAATCTACCTGCAGGGTTTGACACAATCAAAACTTATAAGCTTCATCAAGGGGATATCATCAATACCATACCGAGATATGGATTCCTTCGATATATTAATTTACACCATTGACTCAATAGTATCACCCAACTCATCGAGGTTATTGACTCTATAGGAATCTCACTTACTTGACTTGTCAAAGCAATAACTACTAAATACATGTGCATATTGACTATCTAAAAATCAAGAGCATAAGTAATCATAATAACCATGAGACATAGCTTGTCTTGTTATGTTAGTACAAAGACAATGATCTCAACTTGGTGTTGTTAAATATACACAAAGTATATTAGCACATTGAGTTGGAACTATAGTATGAACTATATTGTTTCATGTAGCCAAGGCAGACCTACTAGAACAATGTGCTACAATCGTTCTGATGGTTTGTGTAATTCCATCAAGATTGTGAACTCATAACTTTCATTCCACAAGAACTGAAAATAAGATCTTCTGTGTGTAAGCTAGACTCTACACACCAGATCTTCTACTATGTGGAATAATAGACAACTATGCACAATAATAACATAATGCAAAAACATTGCCCAAAACCAATCTAATAAATATAAAATTCAGATAATTCAATACAAGAAACATGGCTTTTAGTATGCAATCCAACAGTGGAATACTTACCAAAGCATTACCGTTTTTGTTTTGGTAATTCAACATTTGCTGCCAAAGCAAATTTCATTTGCCGACTTACATCCCTCGGCGACATCACCGCCCCAATGATTGGGTTTATGCCATCTCATGCCATACATGAGGAAATCTAGAATGGGCTAGTCACACCAAATAGTTTGGGACTACATGGGCTTGGACCTAACGGAATCATGTTGGGCTTCTTTTCTTCTTGCCTTCACCTTGTCCCGGAATCTGTCTATCTTGTTCTTCGCCATCCACGCGAGGTTTCTATAGCTCCTCGCGCTCATGCATTCCTCCATTTGTGCATTTCTTCACGCATACCTGAAACAACACGAACAAACACCAAAGATCATACCCGCTGAAGAAAATGTGCACACTAATATCAAATATAACTTAAAATGCATGAAAATGTGCACACTCTATATACAACTCTCCCTCAAGGTCAAAATTATGCCAAACCACCTCAATAACAATCTAAGCTCACTCAAAAATACGAAAATGTCTATAGACAGAACCCTAGATAGCTCAAATATAGAGCTATCAACAAGTCTGGGAATCCACGTCAATCAACGAGGTTGATCACGCGGTTCCTTGATTGACCAATCAATTTTTGGGCTCTTCTTTTTTTGACTACATTGGCAGTTTTGTCAAATTGGTCATTGTCTCATAGCATGAGTGTATGAGGCTTAAAATCCTAAAAGTATGATCACTTGTCGTTCGATCATAGTACACTGAATTCGTGTTTATTTCTTTCTATTTTTGAGAAATTCACGTTTATTTTTTAATCATTTGCACAAGCACATTAATTAACATCTCGAGATATCATTTGAACTTAAAACACGACCCCAAACTAACAAATTCAATTAAACTAGGTATGGCAGATTTTATTTCAATTAGTCTTCGTAATGCTAATGTATTTTAAAAGTTATCATCTTTTACACTTATTTTCGAACGATAATCAAAAATACGAAAAACTAGTTACGGATTGCTTCCTCCGCCAAAGACATTAGGATTCTCCTATCGTGGAGCGGGGAGTACATGAACTGTAAAACACATGTCTCTTTTTTAAGATAAACTGTAAAACACATGTCTAATCTTCAAGAAAATTTTCTCTCGAAAAAAAATCTTTAAGAAAACACCTTTTTTTTGCGGTAAAAGGAGAACTTCAATAGATAGCGAATATGATAAGTACACAACGAGTAGGAGTACTAAAAAACTACTAGCCACAACCACTAAACATCAAGATCTTAAGCTAGCTGAGGGAGCCTAGCCATGAACAATTCAGTAGCAAAACTACACCAAACTGAAAACATTCAAAACCAATACTAACACATGAAAGATAGAAACTGAGAGAGAAACTGGGAGATATCCACATAAAACCAGAGCTTTTAAACGTCAATGAAGGGGATGACTGCAGACATGAGCTCACTATCTGGAATGGGAGGAAATTCTTCGCCAGAGACAGCACATGAGGCACTAACACTTGAAGCTTCAATGGAGTGGATCACATCTGTAGCACCAGAACTTCCTTCACCTCCTCCTCCTTTGCCCTTAGCAGACACATCAGCAGAGACTGCACTCTTGAGGTTGAAAGCTTCATGCACAGGGGGCAACACAGCTAGAGGGACTGCTTGAGACACTTCCACCAAGGCCTGGGGGTAGAACTGCACTTGTCCTGGCAGCCATTCTGGCCTTCCCTTTTTAACCTCTACCTCCACCCAACCTTCATTAGCTAAGAAAAACTTACAAAGTAAATCCCAAGGAAGATCAACATAAAGTAAGAAAGTTTGCAAGAGCCTCTGTCTGTAGAAATAAAGAACAAGGAGTTGACACTTGTTTATCAAATAATAGTTTATTTCTGGTAATCCAAAGGATCCAGAAAATAGCTGGGATCCAATGCCAGTTATTCTGATTTTGGAGTTTCTTCTTCTTATTTATCCATCTCAATATCCATTTACTAATATCTGAGGTAGAGTGTGTTGGTTTCTGATTAGGTTGAAGGGGGGCTCTACCCCAAAGCTCCTGAGCCTTAGGACAAAGAAGGAAAATATGATCAGCAGTTTCAATATGGTTAGGACAGTGAGGACAGCAGGGGTTTGATGTAGAAATTCTAGAGTTAATATTGGATAGACAAGGCAGAGAGTTAGTACAAATTCTCCAGAAGAGGTGAGTGATATTAGAAGGGAGGCCTGAAGACCAAAGTCTCTTCCAGTTGTATCTAAAAATTATGGGATTAAAGTGGATGGTGGTAGCAGTTGATAATGGTGAGGAGTTATTATAGTTAAGAAGGGAATAAGCAGATTTAACAGAAAAAATTCCATTGGAGGAGGCTCCCCAGTAGGGGGTATCTGTGCTTTCATGCATTTCAATTGGAGTGCTAAGGATTCTATCTCGCAACCATGTTGGAAATAGCTCAGCTATTAACTCAACTTTCCACACCTTTTGCTGCTGGTTTATCAGATGGCCAACCTTATGGTGAGTGCTATGGTGATGTGTGTGAAGTAAGCATTCCTTAATAGAAGCACCAGGAACCTCTTTAATCCATCCATCATCACCCAGATCAATGGCCTGGCCTGAAGCAATTTTCCATTGCAGCCCCAATCTCAAAGTACTTCTGCCTTTACAAATGTTTTTCCAAGCAGTAGAAGAGGTAGAAGCAGGATTGAGGCTCAAAAAAGATTTTCTTTTGCAATATTTTGTAGAGAAATATTTTGTGAAAAGAGAGTTTTGGTCCTTGAGAATTCTCCAACTGCTTTTAGCTAAAAGAGCAGAATTAAAACACTGCAGATTTTTAAAACCCAAACCTCCATTCTTGGGCTTATTGCAAAGAAAATCCCAAGAGAGCCAATGAATACGCCTTTTATTGCAATCCCCAGACCAGTAAAATTGGGAGAAGACATATTTAATAGTGTTACAGTCTTTCTTTGGGAAGAGGCAAATAGACATGGGATAGATAAGATAACTATTAAGCACGGATTTAATTAGAGTGGCTCTTCCTAAGGGGTTAAGAAGAAGGCCTTGCCAAGAAGCACATTTATTTCTGACTTTTTCGATGGTATTCTTGATAATAGTTTTGCTTGAGCCTTTAGAGTCTAAAGAGATGCCAAGATACTTTCCTATGCAGTCACTTGGAGTCAATCCTAGGCAGTTGAGGAAGTGATTTTTATCTGCAGTGGAGCAATTGGGACTGAAGACTAGAGAGGATTTGTCAAGGTTGATAGATTGCCCAGACTGAGTGGCATAGAGATCAAGAATTAGCTTAATGTTGTTACTGGTTTGGGGGGAAATTTTGAAGAAGAGAAGTGTGTCATCAGCAAACTGTAAGTGAGAGATAGTTAGATGATTTGAATAGGGTATGCTATGAAGGAGCCCATCTTCTTCAGCAGTTGTAAGAGAGCTTGAGAGGACTTCTGCACAGAGTGCAAAGAGGAAGGGGGAGAGTGGATCCCCTTGTCTCAGCCCTCTATTAGGCTTGAAGAACTTGGACTGCGATCTATTGAGTATAATGGAATAGGAAACAGTGGTGATGCATTGCATAATGAGATTAATAAAATGGGAAGGGAAGTGCATCTGAACCATTACATGCTCAAGGAAGTCCCATCTAATGCGATCAAAAGCTTTCGAGATATCTAATTTTAAAGCTCCTAATTTGGGCTGAGAGCTATTTTTAGCTTTATGTATGGAATGGACCAGATCCTGACCTATGAAGATGTTGTCTTGGATTAACCTCTGGGGGATGAAACCATTCTGATTAACAGAAATGAGAGAGGGAAGGACATGCTTAAGTCTATTAGCCAAAACTTTGGCTATTATTCTGTAAAAGACATTGCACAAGCTGATAGGCCTATAGTCGCCAACTTTTAAGGGGTTGTGACACTTGGGTATGAGAATGATATGAGTTTTATTTATTTCCTTGAGTAAGTGGCCTGAGTTGAGGAAGGAAAGCACAGCTGATATGATGGTGGTGGAGCAAAGGCTCCAATTTTTTTGAAAGAAAGTTGGCTGGAAACCATCAGGGCCAGGGGCCTTTAGGGGAGCCATCTCAAAGACTGCTTGGGTGACTTCAGATGCAGTGAAAGATTTTGAAAGGAAAGTTTGTTGGTCAGGAGTTAAAAACTTTGTAACATTGAAAAGAAGAGAGAAAGAAAACAAATTGTCATTTTGGTTTGAGAGATCAGTTAGGCTAGGAGAGGGCTCAGCATAAATTGATTGATAATGATCAAGGAACAGTTTCAAAATGTCATTTTGATCAGAAACAAAAGAGCCATCAGGGAGTTGAAGATCCCAGATTCCATTAATAGTTTTATTAATTTTGGTGCATGCATGGAAAAATTTTGTATTCTTATTTCCCTCTTTTAGCCATTTGCATCTAGCTCTATGAGCCCAATAGATTTCTTCTTGATTAAGCAGATCTTGAAGCTGATGATGAAGCTGAATAAAAGAGGAGATGGCTTGAGGGTCAGGAAGGAGAGACTGCTGGGTAGCAATTTGATTTTTAACATATTTTATCTGGTTCTGCAGGGAGGGTCTGGCAGAGGCCCAAGTTCTAAAAGCTTTAAGAGTGATAGCTAGAAGCTTGGCCACTCTAAAGCAAGGTGATCCTGGAATGGGGAGGCTCCAAATGTACTTTAGGAGCTCCTTAGATTCAGTTGAGTTTAACCACCAAATCTCAAAACGCCTGGGTGGGAAAGCAACGGTGGAGGGTTGGGATAGTCTCAGAACCATGGGAGAATGATCAGAGGATCCTATCCCAAGGTTCTGAATAGTAAGGTCAGGAAAAGAGCTAATAAGATGCACATTACACCAAGCTCTATCAAGCCTCTCAAACGTAGGAGAGCTGCTTGACCTATTGTTTGTCCAGGTGAACCAAGGGCCAATGTTTTTAACCTCAAAAAGAGCCCATTTGTTTAGGAAGTTTAGAAGAGTATCAGAGCCTCTAATATTAGAAGCACAAGGCCCCATTTTATCATGAGAGAAGAGGACTTGATTGAAGTCTCCTAATAACACCAAGGGAGCATTAACAGGGAGAATAGAATCAAAAAGGGTCCAAACATGCAGTCTTTGATCGAAATTCGGATTACCATAAACTAAACCCAAGAACCATGAGGGGAGGGCTGGATTAGGACTTGCTATTTCAAGGAGAATGAGATTCTCCGAAGACCATTTAAGAGAGGCACTGAGAAGAGAAGAATGCCATGCACACCAAAGACCACCACTAGATCCTAAAGGATCAACAAAACAATGCTTGTCAAAACCTAGTTTTCGAAATTTTCTTTGAATGAAACAATTTTTTTGCTTGGTTTCAGAAAGAAAGAGGAGAGCAGGTTTAAACTTACGAGACAGGGAAAAGACTTCTCGAATTGCAGAGTCATGTCCCAAACCTCTGCAATTCCAACTGATGAGATTCATGGCTCTCTTGGGGGTTGTTTTGGGACAACCACCCTAAACCCAGAGCAGAGCTTTTTGTTGGGATGCAGAAGAGAAGGACCATTGAAATTAAATGTTTGGAGAATGGATTGAAATTAAAAGACTGAAATAAATCATAAAAACTTTTAGTGATACCTTTTTGAGCCTCCAAACTGGTAGTGATTTTCTGCTTCTTGCCTTTCCCCTTGCTATCCACCATCGAGGCCACTGGAACTTCCCTCTTCTTCGCCACCTTTTTCAACGCCGGGATTTGCAAGGCTCCTCTTGGCTTGCTGACAAGCTTGTCCTTTCCTTTGGCCACATTTTTCCCCAACCCTTTCTTACCCTCCTTTTTCTGCATGATCTCTTTCTCCTTTTTGGTTTCACCTCTTCTCCCTCTGGTCTTCTTTGGAATCGAGGGGCTAACTTCCTTGAGCATTTTATCAATATCAACCACTTCTCTCTTTCTTTGTTCCAAATCAGTGTCTGCCTCCGAAGTGTTTGTGGGAGTAAAATCAGGGGCTCTGATTGAGAAGCCAGAGCGGGAAGAGAGCATTTTATAGGTGGTGGGTAATTGCCTCATTTGGGAGTTGTGAGTTTGGAGGAGATGAGGATTGGGACAAGAGAGAGATAAAGTTTTGGGTGGCAGTTGCTGAAAAGGGGTCCTTGTTGATTGGTCGGAGGGTTTTATAGTGGAAATAGGGGGGAGGCTTTTCAGATCATGAATTAAAGAGTCACCCGTTTCAAAAAGGGGATGCATGGTTCTATTGAATGAGTTGAAGACCATTTCTGAACTTGCACCCTCATTCATTTGAGACGGTTGAGATGCCTTAGACTGGGGACATGAACCACTATTGATTGTGGACGGTTGGGATGGGTGAGAGAGAGTATCAGCCATAACTGCTTCGGAGACATGTGCATGAATTGGCATGGAAGAGGAAGGGATGTGCTGCGGAAGAAGAAACGCCTGAGACTGTTGGATTAAGTGGTGAATGTTAGGGAAATAGCTTTGTATAAAAGCAGAGGTGGCGTTCATTAGGGAGGTTTGATTGGAGGGTGCATTATCTGGGTTGGAGGGTGGGGTAAAGAAAGCAGCAGAGTCATTTGAGGAGGGTGAGTGTTCTACAGATGGTTGTTGTGGTGGCAGGGGGGCCTTGGTTTGGGTCATGGGAGATGGAGAGTTCCTGAAAGGTGTAAACAGGGCTAACACTTGAATCAAATTTCATGGTGCGGTGAGGGCCATGCTTGGAGTGATACTTCAGGAGGTGAGTGAACATTTTCCTGTGAGGGTTAACGTGGAAGGGGTAGGCAGAGAGATGGTGAGATTGCAAGTATCTGGCTTCCAGGCTCTCCAAGACAGCCACCAGGTTAGTATTACAGTGCCTATTGTCATGCCCAACACAACCACATCTATAGCAAATTTTGAAAATTCTTTCATAGCTGAAAAAAACCCATTTGAATTCATTTTCCCAAGGAACATTAAGATAAACACCAGGTGTAAGAGCCTGATCCAGAGCCACTCTGGATTTGATTCTTAGCCCTTGCATGCTTCTAACTCTGTTGAAAGACCAATCAACAGCCACTAAATCCCCAACTAAGTTCCCCATTTTTTCTGCAGTTTCAAAATCAAAACCTTCTAACGAGATATTAGGAACTTGAAACCAGACATCAGCTTTGGTGAAATCAATTTCAGAAAGGGCTTGGTTGTTGAGTCTTTCCTTGAAAACTAGTGAAAGGCCATGAATAGAGACTAAAGATTCATTTAGAAAAAACTCTTTATCTTTTGGATTTTGAAAGTGAAAAAGATAAAAGTCACCCTTCTTTTCAATCCAGACCGAACCATAAGTTTTCCATGCTTTACTAATGGCTTTTTGCATGACTGCAGGCGATAGAGAGTTTTTCCCCACGAATTTGGCGATCAACGTGTTTTTCAGCACTTCTCTGAATGTGAATGCTCTTGAGGGATCCAGTGAAAGCACAGAGCCCCTTTCATCAAGCCTTTCCTCCATGGAATCGTTTGAGAAAGGTTACAGAGGGAAGAACAAAGAAGATGAGATTGGATATGTAGCCACTACAAGAGAGAACTTAGGCGTGAATTAGAAACAACTAGTCCTGCAAAAGATATAAGCAAATCAGTAAGAGCATAAACAAATAGAGGTTAGAACAAAAAGAATATTAGGCCAATGCATGTTGAGAGAGAGGAATGATGACTGCAAATTCTGCAGACGGGAGAAGTGTAGCGTGAGCAAAACTCCTCCTAGAGATCTTGGAGATCTTGATCACCTGCAGAGAGATAGCGTTAGTAGGCTGTAGACTATGATGAAGAGAGATTAGAGTTTGTGAGAGGAGATTAGAGATAAGATAGATAGGGTGCTAGAGTAAGTTAAATTCAATAAACAAAGAGGGGATGGTGGATGACTGCAGCCTCTATTGGTTGCAGCGCCGCCAAGGGAGGTGGAGAACTTCAAAGGACGGAGAGAGGGCGGATGAGGGGTGGTGATTGGGAGCTTGAAACCAAGCGAGAACAATGGCTCATGGAGCAGAGGAGAGAGGCTCTAGAGAGAGCAGTTATGGTTCAAGAAAACACCTTATAACGGTATGAAAGTCGACATATGAATAATAACATTAACTGAAAGGATCAGCCAATTCTCAAGTGAATTTGATAAAAACCGTAAATATCTACTGCAATGATATCAAATATAGCATAAAATGCATGAAAATAGTATCTAATGCCTTAGATACCATATTACTTAACGATTAAATGTAATGGTAGTGAACAGTTTAAAAGCGTGATTTGTTATGAACTTGAGAATGCCACTTAAAAGTTTACATGAAATGCATGTTAAGCATCAGAGATTTTGATCTATGTTGGATTATTCACCTCTTTAGACAATTTAGTTTGTTACGGAATAAAATTTTAAACTGAAATCTGCAGATTAAAATAAATTTTAAGCATTTATAAAATCTCCAAAGTTAAGGAATTTATTGCTTCAAAATTTTAAAAATGTCACTTTATTGTATTTTACATTAATATTATTGGAGTTAATTTACACGTTCGTGTATTTGAATAGTTTTTCGTTTGAGTTTGAGAAACTACATCATTTAGCGGGGTCCAATCCAAAGACCTCATCTAGGGGGGTTCTAACACACTATCACTGAACTAATACTCCTTTTTGTTTATTTGAGTAGTTATTTTTTTAGAAAATTGTTTGAGTAGTTGATATTGGCTTTTAAATTTTTGTAAATAGATTCAATTAATAGTTTACTATCTCAACTCATATCATATATATTGTGGTTCTTGATTCATCTAGATTGTTCACTCAATTCGTTTACAACTAATACCAAACCGAAGGTAAGATGATCCAACAATAACCTATATGACATGATCCATTCCTGTCCTTATATGAGTTGAATTCGTGATGTATAGCCAGAGGAGTATAGTCAACTTCTACGAGGTTTCCTACTAGCTTGCGAGGTACCATGAATAAAAGATAAGAGTAAGACTGCGACATACCAGCTTTGTTCTCAATTTGACTTTTGTCACTATTCACTGGGTCACTTTGGCCGCCCGGTGATTTGAATAACAAACTAATGTAATCTTTTGATAATTTTTTTATGATGTTGTAGAGTAAAAGTTACTCTATACTACGGTGAAGAAATTATCATAAAATCGTATTATTTTGCTATTCAAACCCGGTCAAAGTGATCCAGATACGAGTCAAAAAAGTCAAATGAGAACAAAAAGCAGAGACGGACTAGTAAGCCTAATTATAGGCAACGTGGGAGCAATATGTCAAACGGGAACATCCACAAGGGCTAAAAGTGCAATATGCCAAAAAAGGGGACAAACGGGTCGACCCAAACATCAGCCGATAGTCAACAAGCACTGTTCTTCTTCCTCTTCCGAGTAATCTGAGTTTTGTACAAGAAAAAGAGGCAATGAAGGAGAAGAGAAACATCCAACTACTCTTACGCCAGAAGACCAAATCAACCGCCCTAGCCAGAACCTAACCAAGAAACCCACTCCAAATTTTCATCAGTAAAAGCTTAATTCATGGGCTTCTAAAGAAATGACCAAAACGACTGTGAATTTCCTTCAGCAATTGCTCAATCCATTCAAATCCAAGCAGAGTATGTGTTTCTATATCCAAATTCCTTTCTGGGTATGATCCTTTTCCTCCTGTTCTTATCTGGGTTTGTGAAAAATTCTTATGAATATCAGACGGCGACGAATTAGACTTGGAGAGGATCGCAGCTCAAGAGCAGAAGAATTTCACCTTCCAAACCCTAGCTTCTGCAACAAAGAATTTCCACTCTGATCACAAGCTCGGCGAAGGCGGGTTTGGTCCTGTGTTCAAGGTAAAATTGAATTGAATGAATGATTGATTTATTCTCTAAGTCATGGATATTCATATATATATGGTGCGCGTTAGGTGTTCGATGAATTGACTGTGAATTAATATTTGTTCAATTTTAGGGGAAACTGAGTGATGGTAGAGAGATTGCAGTGAAGAAGCTCTCAAGGGGTTCAAACCAGGGCAAGAAAGAGTTCACCAACGAGGCCAAGCTTTTGGTTCGGGTACAGCACCGAAATGTTGTGAGCTTGGTGGGTTATTGCGTGCACGGCGCTGAGAAGCTTCTGGTGTATGAGTATGTGGCTAATGAGAGCCTTGACAAGTTCATCTTCAGTAACAGTGAGTTCCATTTCTTTGCTTATAGCCTCATACCATTCATGTTTTGTTAACCTAGAGCAGTAGAGCTTGTTGTTTTTTTCCATTTTCTCTATGTGCTTGCCTGTAAACTAGATCGAATAATTGGTTGTTGTATTGCCATTAGTTATGAACTATTTACATTGCTATGCCCCTTTCGGAGGGTTCCATGCATTTGGTATAGTCATTTCAGTACTTCCATCAACTAGTGGTAGTTCATCGAATGTCGCGACTTGTTTGTGCGATCAGTTATGCTATGTCGTGTGTCCACGCTTATGATACTTCAGTACTTTCCTAGAAGCTGAAGTTAGTTCTCCTGTACTTTATAGTTTATCAATCCAACTCGTGAATGAGGGAAGAGCCAATAAATTTTCACACCGTGTCTTCAGTGGATTTTCTGATTGTGAAACATGAGCAAGGCTGACCTAATTGATTGTTTAAACTTTAAACGTAAACAAGCTGGCACAGAAGCATCTGAGTTGACTTTTGCTTTGATTGCTTCACCAAGGTATCCACTCGAAACAATACTAGTTCTTGAAAGATTGTTTACTTAAATAAACAATGGATTAACACGAAAATTCAGCTAGAGTAGACTGTGACCTTATTGCTATTTTAAACAACAGTCCATTTAATCTGCTAAAATTTGAACGCGTTGATCTAATCCATAAATCTATATCTGATGAAATTGACCGTCAAGCTTGAGGACATCTCATTTAATGTACAGTAAACGATAATCTCAGATTACATTGAAAGCCAAGATTGTTTCAAAGGCAACTATGAGGTCACGAGCGATAATAATGCTGTTTGGCATGGTTTTATTTCAGATCCTGAGAGGCGCAATTTGCTTGACTGGAAGCGGAGGTATGACATAATTGGAGCAGTTGCTAGAGGTTTGCTATACCTTCATGAGGACTGCCATTGTAAAATCATCCACCGTGACATCAAGGCCAGTAATATTTTACTAGATGACAAATGGATTCCGAAAATTGCTGATTTTGGCATGGCTCGCCTCTTTCCTGAAGGTCAAACACACGTGAATACCCGTGTAGCAGGCACCAAGTATGTCTTCAAACCATTTAAATGAGCTTATTTGTTCTTTACGTGTCTGCAAAATTGATCACATTGGTTTCTAATAGATTCTTTTATACCGAAACAGTGGGTATATGGCTCCCGAATATATCATGCATGGTTTATTAACTCCAAAGGCAGACGTTTTCAGCTTTGGGGTTGTGATTCTGGAGATGATAAGTGGTCAGAAGAATTCAACCTTCAATCCGAGTTCAGGTGCTATGGATCTATTGGAATGGGTAAGCACATTTTTAATATATGTTTTCGCTGAATGCTTGTACTTCTAGCTGCTACTGTCATATTAGGTGGTCATTATGCTGTCTTAGCAATGCGACATCTATACCCTATGTTACAAACTTGCAGATTTGGTAGTGGCTTTCGTGCTGGATACAGATCCAAGAGCTGCATTTGTCCATTCTCTCACGTGTAGGTCACTTAGCCATTGCTACAAAGTATCCAAAAATGGACTTCACTAATTTTCCATTTCAAAATCTATGATTTATCTAGTAATCAATAGAACTATAAATCGCCTTTATACTATTAGAGACCTACAACTCGTGTAAGTTGATCAAAATTATACAACACCACATATTAACTGAAAGACCAAGGACTATGTAAAGCTTAGTTGCCTGTTGATGAATCACCTACCAATTTTGTGACCAGTAATGTCCAAGACCCAAGTTGAAAGACCAAACACAGATCATACACCTCTCCACCTCGGAAGTGTTTCCACGTTGGACAGAGGTCTAAACCCAAAACAAAGAATCTGGGTGACAGTCTATACCCCTATCCATATGTGCTGTTCACTTTTACTGGCCATAGAGCTAGTTAAATTTAGTACCTGGTAAATGGTTATTATGAAAACTCACCTTCCAGTGATCAGAAGTTTTGTTTAACAAATTTGCCTTTCCCAAACATCTGTACTGAAAAGTTCGATGAAAGTGACTTGAGATAGAGTTTTCTTAAGCAGTGGCGGAGTAAGAAATCACTCGAGAAAATAGCACCCTTAGCTGTAGTATGACTTTGATAAGCTATTTTAGCAATGTTACATATTATTTGTATGCATCTCTTCTGAGAGACATCTATCTAATGAATGATGATATCTGCTCATAGACTGATAGTATCAACCATCACTATTTTCAAAAAGCATTCTCTAATCTCTACTGTATTTGATGTGTTACCAAAACTTGTGGGATCGAAATGGACTCCTAGGATAACTTATCCCATCATTTTCTGAGTGCACTAAAGTACTAGTAATAATGGATTAAGGCCTCCCTTACCTGACTCTTAAGAAGGCACAGTACGGATATGTGCCAGATACGACATGGAAACAGGATACGCTGTGTTCTAAAAGTTGAGGATATGGATAATTGGATATCACCAGGATGTGCTAATTCAAGTAGTTGAGTGAAATCTTAATTTTTTTAGTTATCTTTTGCATGAGGTCAGAGTTATCCCTTGATTGCAGCTTTTAACCCGAGGTTGGAATTCTCAATCAAAAGAGTAAAGGGTTGACCCCGTAACCCCGTTTCACGTTTTTTATGTTAATATTAGATTCCGCATGGTCTTCCAAATTTACAAAAGGGGCCTGCTGTATTCCTCTACGTATCTAGCTATGTCCCAGGTGTGTCCTGGCATCCCAAATATACTTAAAATCATCAGGACACGTCATCTGTTGTACCCCATATCTGTCTTGGCATCCCAAACATGCTCAAGTTATTAGGACACCCAGCCAATTTGTCTGGCACTTATTTTAGCGTGTCCCACTCGTGTCCCCTTGTCCTGCACTCCTGCTTCTCCATGACAGCTATGTTTCTTATTTTGGAGTTTCTGGCTCCTTCAATCCGTGGAAACTATCAGCCCTCATCATGGATCGGAGGTTCCAAAGGGGAAAATAGAATATATGCTCATTCCTAAACTCATTTGTAAATTTGTTAAAGGAGATGACCTGCTCAGTCTAAGAGTACAGTGTTGGCAGGCGCCTTAACATTAACTAGTAAGGAAAGTATAGTGTATTTTAACCAAGTTGCATTACTCTTCTTTGTGGGTGCAGGCTTATAACCTGTACAAGGAAGGAAAGAGCTCTGAGGTTATGGACCCAACGTTGGCATCATCGGCCATCCAACCCCAGGTAGAGATGTTCGTACAGATTGGGTTACTCTGCACTCAATCTGATCCTCATCTACGGCCTGACATGCGCCGTGTTGGGATAATGCTGTCAAAGAAGCCCGGTTCATTAGAAGAACCAACCAGACCTGGCTACCCTGGCTCTAGATATAGAAGATCCCGCAGGCCCAGTGCAACGTCATCAACAGGTGAATCTAGTTCCAGAACTTCCAGTTCCGCCACCAATACCAGCAGTCACAGTCGAAGTGCAAATACATCTGCAACTGCAATTACATCATATTATTCAACTATAAATATGGACACGCGCCAAAAATAATCGATGCAGGGATAGTATTATGTTCATTCAAGTTTCATGGTAGTAGTCTTTGTACATAGGGGTTCGAGTTATTCTTTCATTGATATGTTCATTTTTTTTGTTGCAGTAGTAGTAGTAGTAGAAGAATGCCCAGGTGTTGTCTCAAGTTCACATCAGTTCAAATATAAGGGATAGTATGAAGTAATGAAGTGTTTCTTCACTTTCTCTCTAATTAATTTTCTATTTGGGAAGTTTCTTCTCTTTATCCTAATTTCTTTTTTTTGGCAAGTCTAAGGAGGTCTATTGACCATTTTGCCCTTACAAGAAATACCCCACTTCTACCCCAGCCCTAACTAATCAACCCATTTCTCCCACCAATTCAGTCACGTATCTCACAACACACACACCATCCAGAGAGAGAACGATGAGCTCGGCGAAGAGAGAGAGAGAGAGAGAGAGAGAGAGAGAGAGAGAGAGAGAGAGAAACGGAGACGACGGTGGCTGCAGCGACCAATGGTTAAAATATATTCCTTTTGATGAGCTCGGCGAAGAGACCAACGAGAGAGAGAAACGGAGACGACGGTGGCTGCAGCGACCAAGGGTTAAAATATATTCCTTTCTCTCCCTCTCAATCTAGATATGAACGGTAGTGGGCTGCGGAGGCGGCTTCGAACAATGGTGGGCTGCGGCGCTAGTAATAGATCGGCTTGTGAGGCGATGGCGGCTCTGATATATGACCCTAGGGCCTCGTTTGGGTAAAGGATATGGCATGTCGGGATAAGGCTTACGCTAGGATATGAGCAAGGATATGAATGATGTCTAATAAGCCATGATAAAATATGCTGGTTGTTCGTGTTTGGGTGCTGTCGGATATGATGCAGGATATGTGCCAAATTGACTGTAATACCCTCGGTGTTGTTATTTTGTATAGAAGAATGTATAATTCAAATTGCAAGGAAAATGCTTACAAAATGTATCAGTATTTATGTTTATATTTTAATACTCTTTTTTCCACACAATAGTGACGTCAAAAAATATACAAAATGTATATTAATTCGTGAAATAAACTTGTAGTAACATGCAAACACAACAAATAATTTTTTTATACTACATGGCCATAGCAAAATATTGATCGTATAAATTACTATTACTTATTGGAATATTGGCATGGTGTTACAAAATCTACAATAAACAAGTTAAATTAAACATACGATATTTCAGCAAGCACGTTAAAATGTCTTCACATTTATCTCAACCATACATACTCAAATAAAGTTATGCAATTCATAAATAATAGTTTTCAAATCCATGACGATCTCCTCCAAAATAAAGGTACCAAAACATTGAGCTAGTTCACATAGTTTACAATCCCAAAATAAAGTTACCAACTTAAGGAATCATAATAAAACCGCACAAATGCCAAACATTACTCGTCATTGTTTAGCAAGATTTTTATATACTCAAGTTCACGTCACTGCTCTCTCTTTCTCCCGGTCGCCGCTGTTTGAGAATGAGAGGGAAGGGGGGACGTGAAACGGTGAAATAGTTGATAGGGTTTAGGGACAAGGGTAGCAAATTTTTGTCAACCTACTAGCATCCTAGTATGCTATATTTTCTTATCCGAGCTTATACCTCCATGTTGGTGGTATAAAATTTGTTCATTGAAAGCTCCATCAGCATAAGGCAACATAACTTATCCCCTCACTTATTCGGCACCCAAACACTTGATAAAAAAGAGAGGGAATAACTTATCTTATGCTCCCTCCTTATCCTCTACCCAAACGAGGCCTAGGTGTTAACAATGGCATTGTGCCTTTTCTTCTCCTCCTCCTCCTCCTCCTCCTTCTTCTTCTTCTTCTTCTTCTTCTTCTTCTTCTTCTTCTTCTTCTTCTTCTTCTTCTTCTTCTCTTGTGCCTCTTATTCTTCTCTCTCCCCCCTCCCTCTCTCTATGTGTTTGTTCATCAGTAGCAGATCTAGCGTCGTCCGAGCGGTGGCGGTTGTTGGTTGTGGCGGTGGTTATGGCATATCGAGGGTTCTTCCTCTGTTCTGCTTGTTCTAATTCTTCTCTGCTAATGCTGCTGCTTCTTCTTGACCTGTTGTCTTTTTTTGGCTTAAATTTGTTAATTAGATATTCATTTGATGTTGTTGATGGTTTAGGTATGTTAATTAGATCTTCAACTGATGTTATTGCTCGTTTAGATCTCTTTCACTAAGATTATATGAGTGCGTATAACTTTTTGTTGATTTTGGTGTTGATGATGGTGGTGTCTCAGCTGTAAAAGAGAGAGCGAAAATGTGAGAAAGAGGGAAAGATGGAGGGATAGTGTTCGGGATTACCACTATGTTCCCTTACTTTCTCCCCCTTGGAGAAAGCGTGAAAATTAATAAAATCGCGCATTTTACTGTTTTGCCCCTTTCTTTCTCTCATGTCCTCACTCTCTCTCTCTCTCTAGCTTAACTGTGTTATGTGAGAACAACAAGAACACTGCCACCACAACCACCAGCCCTCCTCCACAACCACCAGCCCTCCACCACCAGTCAACCAACACTGCCAACAGCAGATCTAATAGATCCAAACAATATTATTCCATATCCGATAAAAAATTACAAATTAAAAAAAAAAAATCACAGGAAGAAGAAGAGAAGAAAAAAGAACTGTCATTTGTCCCGACACTTTCTCATAATCCTGCAAGATCAGAGTAAGAGCGGCTACCTCTTGAGTTGTAGATTTAGTAGAAAAAATACTATCATCGGCGAAAAGAAGATGAGACATGGCTGCTCAACCCCTCAACGCCTTTAAAGGCGAAATTTTCTTCATCAACCCTGCATTAATAAGAGAACGAGACAAACCCTCTGTACAAAGCAAGAAGAGATAAGGAGAGAGAGGACACCCTTGGCGCAAACCACGTTTCAAAATAACCTCCCCACCACTTCCCCATTCTGAATGAAGGAGAAGCTGACCGAAGTAACACATCTCATGACATTATCCATAAATCTAGCCTCCAGTCCGAGTTTCAACATAACAGTTTTGAGGTAGCTAGCCCTACGCCACCACCACGCCGCCAATAACTGCTACCGTGAGTCAAACATTGTTGCGGACAAGACTGCCACCGCCAACATCTTTCACCACCGCCACGCTGTAGGGTTTTGATCATGGATACGCAGCGGAAAAAAAATTTTAGCCATGCAATACCCTCCAAGGATCACAGGACAAGAGACATAACGATGTTAAGGGAAGAAATCAAGTTACACACCTTAGGGTTTCTCCTGTGATGACTTTGTAACGTGAATTGTGTCACGTTCTCTATAGTTGATCCACGCCTAGTGTTGAGATCTAGATCTTCCTTCTCCTTTGTGCTAGCCCAGAATGGAGGAAGAGGAAGAAGAAATCACACAACACGTGGCAACAAGGAGGTGGCGTCCTCCTTGTTGGGCCGACGGGAAGGGGGCGGCGGCAAGGGGGCGTTCGGCTCCTCTTACTTGCTTGCTCTCTCTCCTTTTGTTCTCTCCCACTCAAGTTATGAACTGAAGGCTCATAAGTGTGGGAAGGAAGGAAGGAGAATCCCTTATATAGTCCAACAAATCATTTCCAACTACCTAAAGGACCTATTCTAGTCCTACTAGAATTCGGTATAGTCCCTTCCTTGCAAATTAGTCCTACTAAGTTTGCAAGGTGTTGCAAAGTGATCCTTCTAATTAATTAATCCTATTAATTAATTCCCAAATCTAGTTCAACTCTATATAGCGTGTGACCCCATAGGTTCTATCTAGTTGGTAGCAACAATTTGCTAATATGGAGCGGTTTCTAGCAAAACATCCATTCTAGCCAACCTTAGAGAATAGTCATCCGACAAACCTTGTACAAGTAATTGTCTCATCCCTTTGTCTCTATATCCGGATTGGACACGAGACATACAGTCACACTCGTATATCCAATCCATAGTTTCTCGATCCATGGGAATAGCCTTATTCGTGCAAATAACATCAATATCCTATATTGATTTATTTGAGTCTGGCCAGAAATTCTGTAAGCACTAACCCTCGAGTGGCCTAGGATATTTGCTCCCCTTATGTGGGAGGGAAAAATTCTATGTACGTCCACTACGATCTCTAAGCTTGCTTCTTATTGTATCCGGTACACGCCTTTATAATTACCCAGTTACGGTGTAGCGTTTGACGTTACCAAAATCACAATAATCCACAACTATAATATCTAGCGACTTCAAGTCTAAGGATGACAATACCATTGCACCACGAGAAGCACTTGTGACTTAACATAACGTGTATGTAGCCTTCTCGGAGATGGGTCAATCCGGTGCGCCATTACCATTAATGCAAACCCATGTGTTGGATCATGATATCTCCATATCAATCCAACCCCATACTAGTCTATAGATGATTGTTCTATTAATCATTATACTGGACTAGGGATATTTAAGATAAACAACACAATTGTAAATATAAGGACTTCATTATATTAAATATCCAATAAATAATACAATGAATGTTCTAGCCAAAATAAATTCATACTAAACTAGATTGCCTCTAGGGCATCTATTCCAACAGTCTCCCACTTGCAATAGAGCCAATCTGACGCATCTCGTATGCCCATGCTCCTAGTGTGCCCTTCATGCTTCCACTGCACAAACGGATTTGTAAGTGGATCTGACAGATTCAAATCTGTAGGAATCTTGCATATCCGAACGTCTCCTCTATCGATAATATCTCGAACCAGATGGAACTTCCTGAGCACGTGCTTGGATTTCTGGTGCGACCTGGGCTCCTTTGATTGCGCGATCGCCCCAGTGTTGTCACAGTACGACTCAACTGGATCCGCTATGCTAGGAACCACACCAAGTTCAGAAACAAACTTTCTGATCCAAACAGCTTCCTTTGTTGCGCCATTTGCAGCAATGTACTCAGCCTCTGTTGTAGAATCAGCCACCGTCTCTTGCTTGGAACTCTTCCAGCTCACCGCTGCTCTATTCAGGCAAAACACATATCCCGACTGTGATCTAAAGTCATCTCTGTCTGTTTGGAAGCTTGCATCCGTGTAACCCCTTACACGCAACTCTTCCTCACCTCCAAATATCAAGAAAGCATCCTTAGTTCTTCTCAAGTACTTTAGGATGTTCGTTACTGCAATCCAGTGACTCTCACCTGGATTGGATTGGTATCTGCTTGTCATACTCAAGGCATATGACACATCTGGTCTATTACATAACATGGCGTACATGATAGATCCTATGGCCGAAGCATAGGGAATTCTACTCATATGTTCCTTCTTAATCTCATTGGAAGGACAACCACTCTTTGAAAGAGTGATTCCATGTGACATGGGCAAGAATCCCTTCTTGGAATCTTGCATGTTGAACCGCTTCAACACCTTGTCAATATATGTACTTTGAATTAGGCCTAGCATTCTCTTAGATCTATCTCTATAGATCTTTATACCGAGTATATAGGCTGCTTCCCCTAAGTCCTTCATTGAGAAACACTTCCCTAGCCAATTTTTAACAGATTGCAGCATGGGAACGTCGTTTCCAATGAGTAGTATGTCATCCACATACAAGACCAGAAAAGCTACAGAGCTCCCACTAACCTTCTTGAAGACACAAGACTCGTCTTCGTTTCTGATGAAGCCAAACTCTTTGACTACTTCATCAAAACGTCGATTCCAACTCCTAGAAGCTTGCTTCAATCCATAAATGGATCGTTGCAGCTTAAAGACTTTGTTGGCTTGCTTTGGATCTTCAAAACCCTCTGGCTGTATCATATACACGTCCTCGAGGAGATTCCCATAAAGGAATGCTGTTTTGACATCCATCTGCCAAATCTCATAGTCGTAGTATGCTGCAATTTGCAAGTAGGATTCGGATGGATTTGGTCATAGCGACTGGTGAAAAGGTTTCATTATAGTCAATACCATGAATCTGTCTGAATCCTTTAGCCACCAATTGGCCCTTATAGGTAATCACATTACCATCCATGTCGATCTTCTTCTTGAAGACCCACTTGCACCCTATGGGCCGCGCCCCTTCGGGTGGTTCCACCAAAGTTCATACTTTGTTGGTATACATGGATTCCATCTCGGATCTCATGGATTCTAGCCACTTCTAAGAGTCTGGCCCTTTCATGGCCTCTTCATAGGTAGTAGGCTCATCATCTATGAGCATTGTGTCACCGGAATCGGTCACGAGAAGTCCATACCTCTCGGGTTCCTGGCGCACTCTACTAGATCTACGAAGCTCTTGTGTTACCTGAACAGGCTGTTCCACAACTGCTTGTGGTTCCTGTTCTTGTTCCATAATCGGTTCAGTGATTTGTGGTTCTTGAATCTCTTCAAGTTCTACAGTCCTCCCACTTGCTTCTTTAGAGACAAACTCTCTTTCCAGAAACACGCCGGTCCGAGCAACAAACACTTTGTTCTCGGTTGGATTGTAGAAGTAGTAACCCTTAGTTTCCTTAGGGTACCCCACAGATTTACACTTATCCGACTTTGGCCCTCGCTTGTCTGATTGTAAACGTTTTACATAGACATCGCAGCCCCAAATATTCATGAACGACAGTGTGGGACGCCTCCTACTCCACATCTCATGTGGTGTCTTCATGACTGATTTAGATGGAACATGGTTAATGGTGAAAGCTGCACTTAATAGAGCATAGCCCCAAAACGATAATGGAAGATCGGTTTGACACATCATAGATCGAACCATATCTAATAGGGTTCGATTCCTCCTCTCAGACACGCCATTCCATTGTGGCGTTCCGGGTAGAGTGAGTTGGGACACGATCTCACACTCTCTAAGATAGTCGTCAAACTCTTGGCTCAAGTATTCTCCTCCACGATCCGATCGTAGAGCCTTGATACTTTTGCCAAGTTGCTTCTCTACTTCACTTTTGAATTCTTTGAACATTTCAAAGGATTCGGATTTGGCCCTCATGAGGTACACAAATCCATATCTACTATAATCATCAGTAAATGTAATGAAGTAGACGTAACCACCCCTGGCAAGCGTGGCAAATGGCCCACACACATCAGTATGTATGAGCGCCAATTGCTCACTAGTCCTCTCATCTTTCTTATTGAAAGGGGACTTTGTCATTTTTCCCAATAAACAAGCCTCACATGTCTCATATGATTCAAAATCAAATGAGTCTAGTAATACATCCTTATGGAGCCTAGACACACGCTTCTGGTTTATATGGCTTAAACGACAGTGCCATAAGTACGCAGGATTTAAATCATGTATTTTAATCCTCTTGGTATTAACGTTGTAGACAGGATTGCTTAGATCAAGGACGTACAGTCCATTAAATAATTGCGCACTACAATAGTGAATATTATTAAAATAAAAGGAACAACAATTGTTCTTTATTGAAATAATAAAACCTTCCTTGTCCAAACAATAAATAGAAATAATGTTTCTGCTCATAGCAGGCATAAAATAGCAATTATTTAATTCTAAAACTAATCCTGAAGGCAGAGATAGCTCGCACATGCCCACGGCCAACGCAGCAACTTTTGCTCCATTCCCAACGCGCGGATCTATCTCCCCTTTAGCCAATCTTCTACTTCTCTTTTGATCCAGCACATTTCGACAAATGTGAGATCCACATCCAGTATCTAATATCCATGATGTAGAGACAGTTAAATTGACATCTTCAACAAAAATACCTGGTGGTGGTGGAATCACTATTCCAAGCCTCTTGTCCTCCAGATATTTTGGACAGTTCCTCCTCCAGTGTCCAGGCTGACTGCAGTAGTGACACTCACCTTTAGTCACACCTTTGGCAATGCCAACAACAGGCTTAAGGGTAGGTTCCTTGGACTTGGCAACTGACTTGCCTTTGCCCTTGGAGGATGAGGCAAACCTTTTGCCCTTTCCTTTCTGCACCATCATAATGGCCTTGCCCTTACCCTTTTTGATGCTTTGTTCAGTTGTCCTCAACATATTGAGCAACTCTGGCAGTGGTTTAACGATCTCGTTCATGTTATAGTTCATGATGAACTGTCCATAACTCTCGGGCAACGATTGCAGCACGAGATTGGTTGCCAACTCTTGGCCGACCGGGAACCCCAGTCAGGCGAGATTCTCCAAGTACCCGATCATACGGAGTACATGGGGTCCCACCGGGTTCCCTTCTGCTAGATGAGACTTGAACAATGCCTTAGAGACCTCATATCTCTCAACCCTTGCCTGCTCTTGGAAGAGCTGCTTCAGATGCTCGATCATATCGACAGCATTCATGTTTTCGTGTTGCTTCTGAAGCTCAGAAGTCATGGTGCATAGCATAAGGCAGGCCGCATCATTAGCGTCGTCAACACGCTTTTGATATGCCTTTAGGGCTGCAGGGGTATTGTTCTCTAGACCTGTTGGAACTTGCTCCTCTATTGCGTACAATTTCTTCTCTTGCTTGAGAACAATTCTCAAGTTTCTTTACCAATCAAGGAAGTTGGTCCAAGATAGCTTGTCATTCTCAAGGACAGATCGTAGGGAATGTTGTAAACTCGATGAGTTGTTTGCCATTTGAAATTCTACAAAAAGGAAAATACGCAAGTTTTAGTATTTGTGAATTTTTTGACTATATTCAATAATGGCTAGTTTATCAAATATAGCTCCCACTATTTTTCTACGGATTAGTAACCCTCAAAATATTAATGCGGAAAATATCCTTATATTTTCTAGTGGGACAAGATCCATGTTTCATCTCCTTATGAGCTTGCTTTGGCAAGTCACCCATAATTTGACTACTTTAGGTAGGAACAATTCCAATTGCATCCTTTATGCAACTCTTGGTTCAATTGGGCAAATAACTCCTTATTTATCCATCCGCATGGATAATCCCAATTGATTGTCTCTAGGTTTTAATCCTATTAAACACCTAGTCACACCAAATAGTTTAAGACTACATGGGCTTGGACCTAACGGAATCATGTTGGGCTTCTTTTCTTCTTGCCTTCACCTTGTCCCGGAATCTGTCTATCTTGTTCTTCGCCATCCACGCAAGGTTTCTATAGCTCCTCGCGCTCATGCATACCTCCATTTGTGCATTTCTTCACGCATACCTGAAACAACACAAACAAACACCAAAGATCATACCCGCTGAAGAAAATGTGCACACTAATATCAAATAAACAACCACAAAACAAAATAAAACGTGATGTGAATATGGCCTTTTCTAGACTAAGATGATTCCAAGCCAATGGAATTATCTATGAACCCTAAAGGCAAACACATCTCCATGCGTCTTCATCTTTTGGTCCATCCTTCATAGTCATGTGGAATGCTCCATGCTCCATCTTTTGTGGCTTCCTTTGGCTTTGGGCTTCTTTTCTTGAATCTTGGCTAACAATCTTTATATCTAGCACTAGCTAACAACTATACTAAATAAAATAAATCTCACAAGTTGAGGAAAAAAATGGCTCGCAGGCCATAAAACCCTAATTAATTATTACAATTAATTGATCAGCTCGCAGGCCGTAAACCAAACCATAAAAATTAAACAATCACACCAAACCACATCCTAAGACCATATCCAATCACCATGCGATTTGCAGCTAGACAGTTAAAATCCAATTTTAACGCGTTTGGTCAATTTTAATTGATTTTAGGATTTTCTAGGGTTAAAACGGTCCATGGGGCCCAACAATTAAATTGCCCGGACCCCAAAAGAGGACCGCCAAGGCCTTGGGCCGGCCGGCCCCTAGCCCACCCGGCTAGGCCGTGGGCTAGGGCTGCCCCGGCCCTTTGGCCGTCCCTTGCTTGAGCGGCAAGCAAGGAGGGGCGGTCCCCTAGGGGGCCGAACCTCCTTTGGGAGTTGTTTCCAAAAAAAACTCCCTTGCTTGGTGCCCAAGTTTGGTTGTTTCATTGTGTTAAAAGAACTCCTTCTTTCCATAGGATGTCCAAAACCTAGATCTAAGATCCTAAAATTTCTCAAACTCACTAATTCATGCATCCAATGCAAAAACTAGGTCTTGTTATGATTGATTATTGACAAATTGCATCACATGCTTGATTTGTCTTGTTTTACGCGATAAACAATAAATTTAAAGTGTAAAACTATCAAAACATAACACATAAACCACGTTTATGCTCTACGACCTGTGGTTCTGATACCACTGTAGGGTTTTGATCATGGATACACAGCGGAAAACAAATTTTATCCATGCAATACCCTCCAAGGATCACAGGACAAGAGACATAACGATGGTAAGGGAAGAAATCAAGTTACACACCTTAGGGTTTCTCCTGTGATGACTTGTAACGTGAATTGTGTCACGTTCTCTATAGTTGATCCACGCCTAGAGTTGAGATCTAGATCTTCCTTCTCCTTTGTGCTAGCCCGGAATGGAGGAAGAGGAAGAATAAATCACACAACCCGAGGCAACAATGAGGTGACGTCCTCCTTGTTGGGCCGACGGGAAGGGGGCGGCGGCAAGGGGGCGTTCGGCTCCTCTTACTTGCTTGCTCTCTCTCCTTTTGTTCTCTCCCACTCAAGTTATGAACTGAAGGCTCATAAGTGTGGGAAGGAAGGAAGGAGAATCCTTTATATAGTCCAACAAATCATTTCCAACTACCTAAAGGACCTATTCTAGTCCTACTAGAATTCGGTATAGTCCCTTCCTTGCAAATTAGTCCTACTAAGTTTGCAAGGTGTTGCAAAGTGATCCTTCTAATTAATTAATCCTATTAATTAATTCCCAAATCTAGTTCAACTCTATATAGCGTGTGACCCCATAGGTTCTATCTAGTTGGTAGCAACAATTTGCTAATATGGAGCGGTTTCTAGCAAAACATCAATTCTAGCCAACTAATAGAATAGTCATCCGACAAACCTTGTACAAGTAATTGTCTCATCCCTTTGTCTCTACATCCGGATTGGACACGAGACATACAAGTCACACTCGTATATCCAACCCATAGGTTCTCGATCCATGGGAATAGCCTTATTCGTGCAAATAACATCAATATCCTATATTGATTTATTTGAGTCTGGCCAGACATTCTATAAGCACTAACCCTCGAGTGGCCTAGGATATTTGTTCCCGTTATGTGGGAGGGAAAAATTCTATCTACGTCCATTACGATCTCTAAGCTTGCTTCTTATTGTATCTGGTACACGCCTTTGTAACTACCCAGTTACGGTGTAGCGTTTAACGCTACCAAAATCACAATAATCCACAACTAGAATATCTAGCGACTTCAAGTCTAAGGATGACAATACCATTGCACCACGAGAAGCACTTGTGACTTAACATAACGTGTATGTAGCCTTATCGTAGATGGGTCAATCCGGAGCGCCATTACCCTTAATGCACACCCATGTGTTGGATCATGATATCTCCATACCAATCCAACCCCATACTAGTCTATAGATGATTGTCCTATTAATCATTATACTGGACTAGGGATATTTAAGATAAACAAAACAATTATAAATCTAAGGACTTCATTATATTAAATATTCAATAAATAATATAATGAATGTTTTAGCCAAAATATATTCATACTAAAATAGATTGCCTCTAAGGCATCTATTCCAACACACGCCGCCAAGACTGAGGCCACCAAGATCTGCGAAAAAATCTGATCGTGAGTAAAAAACTATATAATTACACGGTAGATGTTGAAGAAGAAGAAGAAAGTGAGGGGGAACAAATCGCATACATGGTCACCGTACTCAGGGCCTCCTTCGTCCTCGTCAACGACCACCATCGTCTCGTCAAGAACCACTGTCGTCCTCGTCAATGACCACCGTCTTCCTCGTCAAAAACCACTGTCGTCCTCTCCGTCGTTGGGAGCCGGCGTTCCGTCGTTGGGAGTCGGCGTTCTCTCTCTCTCTCTATTTCTCCGGCTGGGTGTGTATTGAGACTTGAGAGGAATGGTTTTGGGTAGATCTAGGGTTAGTTAATCTGGGTCAGTGTTTTTGGGATGGGTTAGATTAGGAGAGTTAGGTATGTTTAGTATAATGGGCCACTAATCTAGGTTGATTGGTGGCCCAATTTAATTATGAAATGGGTGTAATAAGAATGTGTGGTAATTGTAGGGTTTTAAACATGGAATCGCAGCGAATGAATATAATTATTCCGTTCGAATCCCTCCAAGGATCACAAGTCAAGAACGCATAACGATAGTAAAGGATTAATATGTGTTTACCTTTGGGTTCTCCTTTGATGACTTCAAACGCGAATAATGTCACGTTCTCTACGTTTGATCCACGCCTAGGATAGAGAACTGGAACTTCACAATCTTCCTGTGCTAGCTAGAACGGAGGAAGGAGACAAAGAAATTACGCAACAAAAGCCACAAAGGAGGTGTGCACAAGAGATTCCGGCAGGGAGACCTCCGTGTACACCGTACGTAGTGGATCAGGGATCGCACAGGAAGAATAGGGGTGTGTGTAGGGAGAGAGTAAGTCAGTAGCAATGTCTGAGAGAGAGACAGAGGTTTGGCAGAGCTTCCGCGTATGGCAGTGTGTCCTCCTTTGTATGGAAAGGTTAACGATATATATACTGGAGAACATGACCGTTGTAGTGTGGTTAATGCGCCCATTAATGGCGGCTTAATTAGCTTAACCATAACGGCACGTTCGTCCGAGCATATAGGAACCGTTAGAGCACGTGGTGCGCGAGTACCGGAACCGTTACGAGGTTGAGCTGGTTTGACCGGATTGACCGGGTTTATGGAGCTCGTGCCATAAATCTCTCAAAACAGTTACTAAAGGTCGCGCGCGGGCTTGGCTCGCACGCGACAGGGCTTACTCTAGCCTCCAAACCACTAAGTCCCTACAAGTCCCGTGCAGTGGTATGCGAGGGCTCTGTCTCGCAGCCCCCACATGGATCAGCTCGGCTGGTGATCCTGTGTGTGTGGAGCACAATATGGTGTGCTGGATGGTTGCCACGTGGCTAAGATCTGTCATGTCAGAAAGCAGTATCTACATTAGCCCCCTTTCTGCGCGTGAAGGCTCATAGCTGTATAGGCTTCCATGCGCGGAAACCAACATGCGCGTCGTCGCCACGCACCAATTCAAATACGGGTAAGTTCAGCCCCCGTGCGTGTCATTATGACCTAAAACCCCTAGAGTCGTGCCGTCTGACCTTTAGGGTTTTAGGCGTGACGTCAGCCCGTCCTGTGATTGCGCGATACGACGGTGACGGTTGCGATTCGACTACTGAAGGGACGCAACCCTTCATTCTTTTGGATAAATACCTTGTATCCCATTATTGCAAAGCATCACTTCTTTCTCTTAAAGTGAATGGTACCCGGAGATCTTCGAGAGCAGATCCAGATAATCAATCACCAGTTCAGAACTGCAAATCGTATTCTCCAATTGTGTATATCCAAGCAAGCTTCAAGGAAACAAGGTTGGCCTCGTTTACTTTTGATTTAAAATACCAGTGTTTGCCTTGAACTGCGTTGAATCTGTAAATCCATGAAATTTGTGAAGAGGCTTTGATCTTTGAACCCGCTTCGTTTTAATCTTTCAACAATATCAACTCCCCAATTTCTGAAATCGGTACCGGAACTGTTTGCTTTGGTTTGCATAGATCTCGAATTCCAAAATTCAAACTGAAGTGTGGTGTGGTATTTCTCCCCCCTTTTTTCTTGCCCTTTCGCAGGAATGGCCAACACAAGAATAACCAGACCCGTCAAAGAAGATGAAGAGATGCCCGAGCTTCCGCAGGCTCTGTGGCGAAAAGCCCCCTTTCTGGGTGGGAAAGACTTTTATCATGCGAGGGTGAAGGCGAAGAGGATGCCTGATCCTGTTCCAGTTGAGCGATTGTTGACACTGACTCGCCCAGTTAACTCAGCCTTGCTCGAGTTGGTTGGTTCCGAGGATGTGGTTCGATTGGGGATCGAGAATGGGCACTTCCCATACACTGCGATTTCTACTCAGGCGTTTGTCCAGAAATTGGACTATATGGATGAGTGGATCGACCACGTGTTGGATCATCACGCCGAGACTCTTGATGAAGCCGGCATTTTCTTTGCTATCCGTGCTATGAAGGGTGCTGCCGTGAAGTTGGATCAGTCCATGCTTCTAGACCTTCTGTCCCGTTACTCGCCCGCGACTCACACGTTTCATTTTGCTGAGTTCGAGGCTGCCCCCACGCTCGAGGACGTTCAAATGCTGTATGAGCTTTCCCCCATGGGCGAGGTGGACCCCTTGAGTCACTTGAGGACATCTGCTGAAATGGCCTTGTACGCGCAGATGGAGGAGTGCCTAGCAGAGGTAAAGAAAATCTCCACTCGGTGGACCACTACAAAGCCTCTTCCGAACTGGCAGCTGGTGGATACGTCTGCGAAGAATACCTGGAACAAGTGGTTGCAGTACTTCTTCCGAGACTATGCGAACAGCAGCATTACTAAGAAGCTTTTGAGCGAGAACCCGGAGGCCGAGAATTATGTAGAGGGCAAGGGTTATCATTTGACCCTTTGTGCCTTTCTCTGTGCTTGGCTGTCGAGGTATCTGATTGATGGTCACCCCCATGACGGGGTCTTCTACCATGTGCTGCCACTTGCTGTGAGGCTCGCTCTTGGCCAGAGAGTCGCACTCGGACCCTTGGTCTTAGGCACGCTATATTATAGGCTGGATCAGCTGGTTCTGGCGATGAGGGAATCGCGTGGCCGCCTCGATGTTCTGACCTTTGTCAATATCAGCTTTTTGACAATGTGGGTTTTCGAGCGCTGGCCGTCTTATGCTCCAACTCCCCTTCCACTTGATAAGTGGTGTCCCCCAGGCGAGACGGAAGCGCGCAACAGCGGAAGGGCTGCGAGATGGTTTGGAGCAAGCAACACCAAGTGTACTTGGAGCTTGATATGCGACAAACGAAAGGAGTTTACTGCCAGGCCCTATGCCACACGTGTTGAGAATGTGCGGTGGTTTCCAAAGCTATACCCTTCCAAAGGTATGGTCTTGTCAGAAGACCTTCTCTTTGAAAAGGGGCCGCATTTCCACGAACGCTATCGTGAATTCTTTTGTTGGTGTCTGCGAGGTTCCCTTCCTGCCCTTGCAGAGCATATTCGTGAGCTCGCGCCACGGTATGAAAGGCTTACAGTGGATGTTGACCCCACTCGGGTCTCTCCTCAGTTTGGTTTTGATGCGGTGGCTCCATCGATCTGGCCCCAGTCTATTATCAGAGGGTGCTACAAGCGTTTGCTGACGAAGGAGTGCAAGACGGTCCTCATGAGCAATCTTCCCTTTGAGCAACCTGCGGGAACTCGCAAGGGTGGTTGTTCCCAGAACTGGCTCGCATACTGGGCTGCCCAGCAAACGAGGATTGAGACGGAGGCGGCGGCGCAGCCAGGAAGGGCCCCCTTGATCAAGAGAAACTCTTTTCCGTTTCGCCCCAATTGCAGTTTGAGCGAGTCTGAGTATGGTTGCTACTCGCTGTGGGACCGCGAGAACCATTTGTGCCCCGATTTCATTCTGAAGGAGCAAGTCGACGCAATCAAGAAGGGCGACACGCATGTCGTCAGATATAGTAAGGCATTTGCTGAGGTAAGCAATTCCTTCGTGTGCTTTAAGCCTTTTGATTTCCTTGCGCTGATGCTTTTCGTTCTGTACTGTTTCAGTGTCATGTGCGGAGGTTCGCAGCTGGTGATCGCTCCAAATCGCTGGTGAACACCATTGTTGCCACCAGAAGGAAAGGGGAGTCGTTCCGGCTAGCATGGAGGATGGATGCCGAGGTCGAAACAAGGGTTCGCGCAGTCATGAATACTTTTGCTGACTCGCTGATAGATAACCCTCCGGCTCCGTCTCCTCCTAGAGATGACCCGTCCCCTCCAGCGACTGCGGCGCCGAGAGTGAAGAGACCTAGGCAAAAGGGAATTACGATTTCTTCCCCTAGGAGTGCTCCAGCTTCTCCCCCAGTGAGGTCCCTTTCCATCAAGGACAAAGGCAAGGGTCGTATGCCCAGCAAAGTGCGAAAAGATCTCGCGGTTGAGACTTTCGTTCCATTCAACCAAGAGGAGGAGGAAGAGAGACAGGAGCCCCAGGCAAGTGATGAAGAAGAAGAAGCAACAGTTGTGATGTGCGAGGAAGAATCAGGAGGTACTTCCGTCGCATCTCCTTTCCTTTTATCCTGACTTCTTTGCAGTTCTTTTCTTTGAACCAATTATGTATTCGCAGATGATGATGATGAAGCCGTTGGTGGCCTTGTGGCCAAGAGGCAAAAGAGAGATGCCCATTCTGGCATTTCAGATGATCCTATAAGCGAGGATGTTCTTGCTGAATCCCGGAAGACAGCCGCGGAGGCTGCTGAAAGAAGAAGGCAGCGAGAGGAAGAGGAGCTCGAGCGTGTGAAACAGCGGAGCCTCGAAGAGCAGCATGTTGACGACTTAGTGCGTCCAGTTGGCGAGGAAGATGAGCTTCCCGAGGAAGTGGCTCCTCATGTGGAGGAGGAAGATGGGGTTCCCGGAGAGGATGCGGCCGAGCTGGAGAAAGTCCAAGCGGACTTCGAAGAGATCGCCGGTGGCAATAAAGGTGAGATCTTCAATCTCGCAGTTACTTATAGAGATGTAATTGTGGGTGCGTTAAAGCACGGTGTGTCAAAGCCTGACATTCGTCGTTGGTTGGTAAGCAAATGCGGAGAACCCTCAGGTAATTATTTTGAGTGATATGCGCATACTAGGCTGTAGCCACTTGAGGCAAAATCATGACTGGTTTACTCGCATCCCAGGTCACGCTTCTCTTAAAGATTTGCTTAGCGAGGATACACTGATAGGGCACGGTTCCACGTCCCTAGTGTACGATGAGGATACCTCAATCCCACCTTCGCGTGGAGGTGCTTATTCTTAGCTTTAGTAAAGATAGCGAAACAACTTATAACACAAGTTACCTCACATTATCGCATTTGGTATCGCAGGTCATGCTGAGGAACCTGAGCTGGAGCAGAGAAGTCAGCCTTCTGCATCCCATGTTCCAATTTCGAGCTCCCATACCGAGAAGCCCATCGCAGCCGCTGGACACGCAAGTGAACATCTCGAGGATGTCATCGAACTTTCTGATGATGTCGAAGCTGATGCTGCGCCGATGGACGAAGGTGTCCGTACCGGTGGTGAGGAAGAAAGGACAAGTGATGCTAATATTTTCGCATCTGGGAGTGTCCTTCGTCCAGCGACCTCGGCTGTCCATTCGCCCCCGGCGATGACTGAGCCAGAAGCACCTATTCCTGCGTGGAGCATTTGGGGCTCGCAGGTTGGGAATGCAGTCGCAGCTGGTGCGGCCTACACTCTTCCTCCTGACTATGAGAGGTTGGAGCTCGCAGCTGATAGGAGAGCCATGGAGCGAGGGCAGTCTTCGAACAACCCAGTGGCCCGCATCCCTTCTCTTCATGAAATTCTGGAAGGCACTGGTAAGTAAAGATTTACCGTTCGCACGTCGCATTATTTGCTTGCGAGTTCTGACATTATAAACATTTTTGATGTCTCGGGTTTAAAGCAAACCGATGTAGACTGGGTGGTTCGAATGCGTCTCAGATACCCCCGATCGTTTGTGAGATCTCTGGAGATCGGACCTTTTGACAGGAGGCTATTCCTTACTGAAGCCATCTGGATACTGGAGCAGCTGTCTGCGGCTACACCCGCGACCATTTCGGCCCAGAGTGCTGAATTGCTGTGTGGCATGTGCCAAAATCTCCTGTTCAAAGTCCAAGGCAGACTTGGTTTCAAATTCCTCAAGGACAGAGTTACACTGATTCGCGCAGCTGTAACTTTGAATCTCGGTCACCAGAATCTCGGAGCTGAGATGCAGAAGGTGGAGCAGCAAAAGCAAAAGGTTGATGAAGCTTTGAAGCTGTATGACGAGATGAACGCCAAGTGCGAGCTACGGAAGCAAGAAGTGAAACAAGTGGAGAAGCTGAGCGAGCAGTTCGAGCCCCAAGACTC
This sequence comes from Linanthus parryae, assembly GCA_023055425.1. Classification (NCBI taxonomy): domain Eukaryota; kingdom Viridiplantae; phylum Streptophyta; class Magnoliopsida; order Ericales; family Polemoniaceae; genus Linanthus; species Linanthus parryae. The sequence continues at coordinate 22,277,387 of JALGPY010000011.1, read as the reverse complement.
CTTAATCAAGAATTTGTTTTGACTTTTCGAATTTTGAAAAGAAAACAGGAAAGTGGCTGAGACATTAATGTAATGTTTTGAAACATTAATGTAATGTTGCTAGGGTTTCTCCCCCCTTTTTTTAACAACAAACAATGAGTTTGCCCGTTTTGCCCTTTTCGGGATTTGATTGGACATTTCTGTGCATATCCAATTATGACATCAGCAATTGATTCTCTGCTTGATTTTCGCGCTAATTTCTCGGCAGATAAGCACGCTTCCGTTGGGAAGTCCATCCGAATCATGACTATCCGTCATTTATTAGGATACGCAACTGAATCGTCGTAGCCTTTAGTAGGGTAATTGATTGTTACCGCTTTTCAAGGCGTAAGTGATTGAACTTACCCTCTTTTTGAATTTTGCTGACTCATCTTAGGCAACCGAAGAGTCTCCACAGGGTCTATATAAACCCTGTCTTTGCCATTTGGGTTCTTCATCCCAAACATGTGCTTTGCCGTGAGTCCTTACGACTGCTGGCTTCAACGCTTGTTTTTCGTTGATTCATGGCAACTTCAAGTTTTGAATCCTGAGTTTGCGCTTTGTGCTATAGAAATGGTTTCCAAGATCCACTTTATGAGGCTTATTTCTCTTTATAACCATCATAAAGAGGATGCAGATTATATCTCATGTGTGTTCGAAGAAATTTCTTCGTGTATTATGTGTGCAGGTCATGTTTCCGGCCGCCTCGTGGTGAGGTGCAGCGCCGAAGTGACCGTGCTACCGTCTCGTAATGAACGGCGGAATTCTTCTTCAGCATCTCCGGGGAAGAATCCGTTGCCCTCACATTTGTGAGGTCGGGGTGCTCGTCAATGCCCTTGTCCAACATGACAAGGAGTCCATCACCAGAGGAATGACTGCTTCGCCTGTTTTGCAGAGTAGCATCTGTCGGCACAGGAAGCTCCTCCGGCGCCTATCTTGATCAGACAGAGGCTTTTTTCATTCCTTGGGGTCTTGGGCATATCGCATCTCCGACCTTGCTGCTAGGGATGTAGCGAATGACGAGTTGATCTCTTCGCGGCAGCATCCCTTTTGCTATAGATCTTTGGCCGCAGATCTGCGTGCTGCACTGCCGGTGTTAAGACCGGTGGATTCTCTCTTTTCTTAGCCGAGAGTTCCCTAGTGCATCTCTGTCTTACCAGCCATTTTTCGAATGTATTGTAAGCCATGTTGGCTGCGTAGTTAGATGCGAGCTTTTCGCTTGTAAGCTGTTATCTAGATAGATAAATTGTAAGTCATTTGACTCGTAATGATATATAGCTTTTGTATTATCTGCTCTCTTTGCAACAAAATACAATTTCGCATGCGCTTCAGCTTGCTTTGCCTCGCATAATGCCATGTAATGATTTCACATATGCGATGTCAATTCGCGGATGTTTCACTAGATCATTCGAGATCGTAATTTCGCAGTTGTGCCATCTTGACAGATGGGCTTGTAGTTGGTCGTTGTAAATCATATGAGATCATGTTCACAACTTTACTATCGTAACAGATAGTTTTTAACAGATCAATTAAGATCGTTGAGTGGTGCGAATTGCTATCATAGAAGATAGGCTTTATTAGAGAATTGCTTGAGATAGTTTCTCGCATAAATTGCTATCGCAGCAGATAGACCTTTAGAAGATCTAGCAAGATGGTTCCGCAGTTACGTTGCCATCGTAACAGACGGGCTTGGGTGATCAACTAAAATCACTTTGCGGAATAAATTGCTATCGTAACAGATAGGCTTAAGAAGATCATATAAGATCGCACTTGCATAAACCGCTATCGTGAGAGATAGGATTTTGATGTCGTAACAGATAGGCTTAAGAAGATCATATAAGATCGCACTTGCATAAACCGCTATCGTGAGAGATAGGATTTTGATGATCGATTGAGATCGTTTTTGTATTTTGCTGCTATCGTAAGAGATAGGCTTTGGATGATCACTTAAGATCGCAACTGCTATCGTAGGAGATAGGCTTTGATGATCAATTAAGATCGCGTTTGTATTTGCTGCTATCGTAAGAGATAGGCTTTGATGATCAATTAAGATCGCGTTTGTTTTTGCTGCTATCGTAAGAGATAGGCTTTGATGATCAATTAAGATCGCGTTTGTATTTGCTGCTATCGTAAGAGATAGGCTTTGATGATCAATTAAGATCGCGTTTGTATTTGCTGCTATCGTAAGAGATAGGCTTTGATGATCAATTAAGATCGCGTTTGTATTTGCTGCTATCGTAAGAGATAGGCTTTGATGATCAATTAAGATCGCGTTTGTATTTGCTGCTATCGTAAGAGATAGGCTTTGATGATCAATTAAGATCGCGTTTGTATTTGCTGCTATCGTAAGAGATAGGCTTTGATGATCAATTAAGATCGCGTTTGTATAAATTGCTATTGCAGCGAATAAATCATTGTTAACAGTAATAACAAATTAAATAGAGCAATATAAACGGCTAGAAATATGAACTTCTCATTTGGGAGAATTCTTTTATTATAACACTCTCATATGGGAGAGATAGGATTACAATCCTCTCATATGGGAGAGGATATTGCGTCAATCATAGCCACATGAGACATTAAGCAACGTTATCATAAAACGTATGAAATAAGAGAAGTCAAGGATAGTACTTCTTGATCCAGCGCATGTTGACTGAGCTTGGAGTTGAGGTTGTGCCGTGCAACCTTCGTATGCTGCAGTAGCCACTATCGAAGACTTCTGTGACTTCGAAGGGTCCTTCCCAATTAGCTGCGAACTTTGGGTGAGTTGCTTCTCGCATGCAGTGGTCAGATGCGCGCAAGACCAGGTCGCCAACTGCGAAATCCCGTCGCTGGACTGTCTTGTTGTAGGCGCGAGCGATTCTTTCTTGGTACCGCTTGTTAGTCCTTTTGGCTTGTTCTCGCTTTTCTTCCAGCAAGACTAAATCAAGATCGCGTTGATTTTCATAGAGTGCATGGAAGGCCAGCCTTGCCGAATTGACTCTGACCTCCGCAGGTACTACAGCTTCGGCCCCATAACATAGTAGAAATGGCGAGGCCCCTGTGGGTGTCCTTGGAGAATTCCTGTAGGCCCACAGAGCTATGTTAAGAGAGTCGGCCCACTTCTTGTGGTCATCTGCGACCATCTTGCTCAGAATTCTCAACAGCGTTTTGTTAGTCGCTTCGGCTTGTCCGTTTCCCTTTGGATAATAGGGGGTAGAGCATATCTGCCTGATATTGTACTCCGCGAGTTTCGTAGCTACCTGACGATTAACAAAAGGAGTACCGTTATCTGAAAGAATGGTATTTGGGATTCCGAACCTGCATACGATGTTTTCCTGGATGAAGTTAACCACAGCCAGCGCGTTTGCCGTCTTCAGTGGTATTGCTTCCACCCATTTGGTGAACAGCTCGGTTGCGGTGAGAATGAAATGGTTCCCATGTGACGTTGGTCGGATGGGGCCGATGAAGTCCAAAGCCCATGTGTGAAATGGCCATGGCGTCCCTAATGCATGTAGATCCACGGCGGGAGCGTGCACTAGGTTCCCTTTGAATTGGCATTCTTGGCAGCGTCGCACCTTGGTGCGGCAATCGACTTCCATCGTGGGCCAGAAGTATCCGATTGAGAGGAGTTGTCTGCATAATTTCGCACCTCCCTGGTGTTCCACCTGATGAGAAAGGTCCATGACTTCTTGTGCTTCCCTGCCGTCTAGGCATCGCAGCAAGTTGCCCTCGTGACCTCTTCGCCAAAGCAGGTTTTCCTGAACCACATATCGAGACGCTTTCCTCTTCAATTTGTCGGCTTCTTTTCTCGATTCGGGTACGGTGCCCTGGGTGAGGAATTCAAACAATGGCTTCCTCCAGTCTGTGTCGTCATCGATTAGAGCGACGAGTAGAGAATCTTTGATTAGTGCGCAACTTTCGCACTTCCCTTGTATCAGGGCTGCAGCTGTTGACATGCTTGGCCAATGAATGCCATATCTCTGAGCTTTCCTGTAGATTGACACCTCGCTTTCTCCACAAGCGTGTTGGTGAATCTTTTCTAACAGCTGTTGTCCCTCTTGCTCGGAGACACATCGCATGAGTATTCCTCCAGGACCCTTGTAGTAAAGGGTGTTGTCGTGGATGCAGTATCCTTTCGTGAGTGCCCAGCTTTCGCTGCTGGTGCCTTTCGCAATAGCTTGCAAGATTGCTTTTCGCCAGTCTGCGTCATCCATGTGTTCGTCGTCGCACACATCTTCTGTTAATGCCGACGATGTTCGCACTTCGATGGAAATCCTTGCGGGGCATTTGTCTATGCTGACCTTAGATCCTAGAGTTGCTAAGGCGTCTGCATGCCTGTTGTCCGCTCGGGGCTTGTGCTCGTATTTCACGTCGCAGAATTGCTGCATTAGCTTTTGTACTAGGGTGCGGTATGACAGGAGGTTGATCTCCTTTAAACCATATTCGCCCGAGGCTTGCTTAACAATCAGTTTGGAATCTCCCATGACCGTTAAGTTGCTCACTTCCAAAGCTTTCGCCGCACGGAGCCCCGCGATAAGAGCCTCGTATTCCGCCTCGTTGTTCGTGACTGCGAAGTTGAGTTTTGCGGACATCTGTATGACTTCTCCGTCTGGTTTTGTCAGGACTATCCCGATGCCTCCGCCTTTTCTGGTTGACGAACCGTCGAAGTGGAGGGTCCAATAGGGCACGTCGATCGCGTAGATTTCCGGGCCTTCGAGCTCTTCCTCGATCACGGGTTCGTGGCTGTTGTCGGGAAACTGTGCCAACAGATCTGCTACCGCCTGCGACTTGATTGCTCTCGGTTTTACGCATGTGATATCGTATTGAGAGATGGTCATGTACCATTTCGCCAATCTCCCGCCCGGAGTAGTGTGAGTTAGCAGGTATCTTATGGGGTCGCTTTTGGTGACCACCACTACTTTGTGCGATGCAAAATAGTGTCTCAACTTCTCTATCACGAAGAATAAAGCAAGGCAATGACGTTCGATGTCTGTGTACCTTGATTCAGCAGGCTGCACAATGCGGGAGATGTAATAGATGGGCCTCTCTTGGCCTTCATACACCTGAGCCAAGAGTGCTCCTATAGATTTCCTTGTCGATGTAAGGTATAGCAGAAGCGGTGATCCCAGTTGAGGCGCGATCATTATCTTTGGGGATGTGAGTAGCTCCTTTAGCTTTTCGAATGCGGCTTCGTGATCAGGAGCCCAGTTGTACGCGGCGTCCTTCTTGAGAAGAGTGCTGAAACAGCATGTGATTTCGGCGATTGCTGGGATGAATCTCCGCAGATATGACAATTTTCCCAAGAATGTTTTCAAGGCACTTTGGTTGTGAGGTGGCGTCATGCTGGTGATGGCTGACACATTCGCAGGGTCAGGCTCGATCCCTTGGCGATGGACCACGCATCCCAAAAACTTCCCCGAGGTCACGCCGAATGCGCATTTCATGGGGTTCATTTTCAGTTGAAAGCTCCTGCATCTGTTGAACACCTTTCGCAGGTCTGCAAGGTGATCTGCTTCATGCTTGGATTTGACTACCAGGTCATCCACATAGAATTCCACTTCTTTGTGCATCATGTCGTGGAATAGAGCCATCATGGCCCGCTGATAGGTTGCGCCTGCGTTCTTAAGACCGAATGGCATTACCGTGTAGTTGAATACCCCCACGGGAGTGATGAATGCAGTTTTCCTTGCATCTTCGGGATCCATCTTGATTTGATTGTACCCGCTGAAACCGTCCATGAAACTGAACATGCGATGGCCTGCCGTTGAATCAATGAGCAAATCGATGTTAGGCAGTGGGAAATCGTCCTTAGGGCAGAAGCGATTGAGATCTCGGAAGTCCACGCAGATGCGGAGCTGTCCGTTCTTCTTCACCACCGGCACGATGTTGGCCAACCATGTGGGATGGTGATTTGGCTCTATGAACTTGGCGTCTCGGAGTTTGACAATCTCCTGCTTGATCTTCACGTTGAGCTCTGGCCTGAAGCTACTGGTGCTTTGCTTGACCGGTTTAGACCCTGGGATGATGTCTAAACGGTGCATGGTGATGCTCGTGTCCAGACCCGGCATCTCATCATATTCCCATGCGAACACGTCCTTGTATTCAGTTAGGAGCTGCATCAGTCCTTGTTCCTCTTCGCTTGTGAGGTCCGCACTCAGGAAGACTGGCCTTTTCTTTTCCTCGTTCGGGCTGAGGAACACTTCCTTTAGCTCTTGCTTTTGTGGTCTTGGCCTGTCTTCCATGCATTCGGGCGCTTCTTTGAGTTTCTCGTCTGGAGTGCCCTGTGTTGGCTCTTCCGTCAGCGCAACTTGCTCGATTTGATTGATTTGCCCAGGGACATCCCCATGCCCGTGTGAGGACGTCCCCGCGCACCTTCATATGCGATAGCATTTCTTCCCGTTGGCGTAGAAGCTCTCTATCTCCTTACCCTCGGGGTCATGCTTTGCAATCCTCTTCAGAGTGTACACATTCTTCCGATGATATGCGATGCGCGGCGCCTCTTTGTGTGTAGGCGGCTTTTCCTTGGCATCTTCCCTGGTCACCATCACGCCCGCAGGTGACTGGTCCTTGATGTCCTCCCAGAGAGGTAAAGGAGTAGGGTTGAATGGTCCGGGTGTTTGCTCGTCCGCCATCTCGGTGAACCACACCGCCTCGCTGAGATGTGCTTCGTCTAAGTTGAACGGGTTAGTTGAGGCCGGTATCTCGACGATCCTGTCATTCCAGATAGCTTTCATCACCTGGTGAGCCGTCGAAGGGATTGCGTCAAAGCGATGAATCCAGGCCCGACCTATGATCATGTGATATGTGGTGTTCGCGTCTATGACATAGAACTTCGCCGAGCACTTGATTTTACCGATCTGAACGCCTAGGCGGATCCATCCGATCGTCATTCTAGAATCACTTCCGAATCCCACCAGTGGAGATGGACGCTTGACTACCTTGTGCTCGGGGATTCCTGCTAGCTTCAGTGTGTGGAGTGGAACAACATTGACCGCTGCTCCTCCATCGACGAATGCTCGCTTGAATTCGACGCCGTTAATGATGGCAGTCACGTACAGGGGCCTCTGGTGGCTCGCATCTGTCTTCTTGTCGCTGGCAGAAAAGGTCATAATCTTTTCTGTGGAACGGGACGCCCTGATGACTTTCCCGTTGGAGACCACGAGGTCCTCCTCGTAGTCCTCCGCTATCCTTAAGATTGCTTTTGTCATATCCGTTCGGCACTTCTCAGAGAAGTTCATCTCGTTGAAGAATTTGTTGAAGCCGTGCGACCCTTTCATGCGATCGGCACGCTCATCCTCCGTGTCCATGCTGTAGTCTTCATCTTCATGGACTTCAGCAATGATGGGTAGACCATCCTCTGCGACTTCTTCCAAGTCCACTATCGAGATCATGGCGACCTCTTTGCCCTTTGAGCCCGAATCTGTATGGGCAGGCAGCGGGTTGTTGCGCACATCCTTCCGGTGGTCGCTGACGACGAGTTCACCGTTCTTCATCTTCTGATCGAACGCGAATCTAAGTTTCTTGCACTCGGCTGTGGGGTGCATGACCTTGCCGTGATATTCGCACCACTTAGGGTCCCTCGTCATCTCCTTGGAGGGTGCTTTCTCGAGTGGTGGCAGGACGCCGTCCTTGCGCCACTGTCTGCAGAGATCGCTAGCTTCCTCCACCGAGCATGGCAGAGGCGGTGCGTCAAAGTTTGCAACTTTTGCTTGCTTCTGTGGTGAAACTGTATTGACCTCAGCTTCGCGTCCCCGCTTGTAGCCAAATCTGCCGATCTTGTAGGTGGTGCTGCTCGCAGGTCGTTCTGGAGCGCTCTTCTTTCTCTGTCTCTCGACAATAGGCTCGATATTCATCGTGCATTCGATGAGCTTTGAAAACGTAGGTGTTTGCAAATTGATCAGCATGCTTTTGTATTCATCTCGCATGCACTGCAGGCATATCTCGACGAGCCGGCTTTCGAGCATTGGATCCTTGCACTCCAAGGATTTCGCTCTGAATTTCTTGATGAAAGTGATTCCATCTTCCTCGCGTTTCTGATACATCCGTGAGAGATGGATCATCGTCACCTTTTCTTCCATCTGGAAGAACTTGGTATAGAACTTCTGGACCATGTCGTCCCAAGTCTTCACAGATCCGGCCTCCAATGTTCGGTACCATTTGTATGCTACATTCCCAAGAGTTTTTGGGAATTCTCGCATCAGCAGCTTGGGATCGGCTCCGTATGGACCCATGACATCGATGAAACGCATGACATGCTCATGAGCGTTTCCATTGACGTCCTCGAACTTATCCCATTTGGGAGCCTTGTACCCCGCCGGGTTAGGCATGAGATAGATCTCTCGTGGAATGGGTGGATCGTTGTCTAGCTTCGGGATGATGGTATCCGCGAACGACTGATGAGCCAGGATGGAGTCCACGCGCTTCTGCAAAGACGTCATGCATTCTGGAATGCTTCCCTCGGTAGTTGGCGGAGGGGTTGCTGTAGGCGGTGGCGACACATACGCCGCCGGAGGATTGGGAGTGTATTGACTACCCGTGTTTCCCCAGATTGTCGCTGGTGGAGGCAGAGTGTACTGCAGAGCTGGGTTGGACGCCAAAGCCGGGGGCTGAGAGGCGTGAGCAGCAGGGGGCAGCATTTGTGCCGTTGACCCTTGGACCGAAGGCAGCTGCGTTGCTGACGGTGGAGTTTGCAGATGAGGGTTGGGAGGCGTGGCTGACACTCCCAATCCTGGAGCGGTAGGGGTTCCTCCTCCCTGAGGGATAGCGGTGGCCGGTGGGGGATTTGGCGCAAGGGTGCCCAGAACGGCCAAGATTCTTTCTAACTGCGCAGACTGAGACTTGAGAGCTTTTGCCTGACTTTGGACAGTGGCGTCCAAAGACTCTAAAGTTGGCGCCTCGCCGGGAGTCGTCGGAGTACGGCGAGCCTCGTCTCCTGAGGGAGTTTCGGTGGAAGGCGATCGGTTGCTGACATCGTCCTCCTGAGACATGGTTGCTTTTGCTGGTAAGTTCACGTCGGGTTCACCAAAATGTGCACAAGAGATTCCGGCAGGGAGACCTCCGTGTACACCGTACGTAGTGGATCAGGGATCGCACAGGAAGAATAGGGGTGTGTGTAGGGAGAGAGTAAGTCAGTAGCAATGTCTGAGAGAGAGACAGAGGTTTGGCAGAGCTTCCGCGTATGGCAGTGTGTCCTCCTTTGTATGGAAAGGTTAACGATATATATACTGGAGAACATGACCGTTGTAGTGTGGTTAATGCGCCCATTAATGGCGGCTTAATTAGCTTAACCATAACGGCACGTTCGTCCGAGCATATAGGAACCGTTAGAGCACGTGGTGCGCGAGTACCGGAACCGTTACGAGGTTGACCGGGTTTGACCGGATTGACCGGGTTTATGGAGCTCGTGCCATAAATCTCTCAAAACAGTTACTAAAGGTCGCGCGCGGGCTTGGCTCGCACGCGACAGGGCTTACTCTAGCCTCCAAACCACTAAGTCCCTACAAGTCCCGTGCAGTGGTATGCGAGGGCTCTGTCTCGCAGCCCCCACATGGATCAGCTCGGCTGGTGATCCTGTGTGTGTGGAGCACAATATGGTGTGCTGGATGGTTGCCACGTGGCTAAGATCTGTCATGTCAGAAAGCAGTATCTACAGGAGGATTCGGCCTCCTTGTGTGGCTGACGGGTTTGGGGCCGCGGGTAAGGGGGTTCGGCCCTCTTACTTGCTTGCTCTCAACTCTTTTCTCTCCTCTCAATATGTGTTATGAGTAACATGTATTGAGAGGGCAGGAAGGAGTTCCTTTATATAGTCCAACTACTCCTAGTTGTTTCCATAAAGGGCCCAATACTAATCATATCCATATATGAACTAGTATTATTTGCTAATTAGTCCCACTAAGTTAACAACTTGTTGTAACATGATCCTTTTAATTAATCTCTATTAATTAATTCTCTTGTCCAATTATATCCATATGGCGTGTGACCCCATAGATTTCTACTTAATTGGTAGTAACTATTTACATACATGGAGCGGTGTCTAGCAACACATCCATGCCACCCAATTAATAGAAATAGTCATCTTGACAAAACCTTGTGATCTTATTATCGCATCCTTTGTCTCAATATCCGGATTGGACACGAGACATACAAGTCACACACGTGTATCCAATCCATGTTTCTCGATCCTGGGAATAGCCCTATCTATGCATATGACATCAATATCTCCATATTGATTCATATGAGTCTGGCCAGACATTCCATAGGCGCCATCCCTCGAGTGGCCTCGAATATTTTCTCCCGTTATGTGGGTGGGAAAAATCCTGTCTACATCACTCACCATCTCTAAGCTTGCTTCCTATTGTGCCCAACATGCGCTTTTATAACTACCCAGTTACGGAGTAGCGTTTGACGTTGTCAAAGCACAATATTCCACAACTACAGGATCTAGTGACTTCAAGTCTAAGGATGATAATATCCTATCACCGCGAGAAGCGCTTGTGACTTTACATAACTTTTATGTAGCCTTCTCGGATTTGGGTCAATCCAGTACGTCATTACTCCTAATACATACCCATGTGTTGGATCGTGATATCTCCATATCAATCCGACCCCATACTAGTCTATAGATGATCGTCCAGTTAATCATTATATTTGACTAGGGATATTTAAGATAAACAACACGATTTGTAAATCTAAGGACTTCATTATATTAAATATATCCATAAATAATACAATGATTATTCTAGCCAATTCATACTAAAATTAGATTGCCTCTAGGGAATCTATTCCAACAGTCTCCCACTTGCACTAGAGCTAATCTGGTGCATCGCGTATGCCAATCGCCCTAGTATGCTCTTAATGCTTGCAGTGAACAAGCGGCTTCGTGAATGGATATGCCAGATTATCATCTGTAGGAATCTTGCATATCTTCACATCTCCTCTATCGATAATCTCTCGAATAAGATGGAACTTCCAGAGTATGTGTTTGGATTTCTGGTGTGATTTAGGTTCCTTAGATTGAGCGATCGCGCCTGTATTGTCACAATACACCACTGTGGCATCCCCAATGCTAGGAACTACACCAAGGTCAGAAACAAACTTTCTAATCCAAACAACTTCTTTTGCTGCACCAATTGCAGCAATATACTCAGCCTCTGTTGTAGAATCAGCAACCGTCTCGTGCTTGAAAATCTTCCAGCTCACAGCTCCTCCATTTAGGCAATACACAAATACCGACTGCGATCTGAAATCATCTATGTCGGTTTGGAAGCTTGCATCCGTGTAACCAGTTACACGCAACTCTTCCTCACCTCCAAATATCAAGAACGCATCCTTAGTTCTTCTCAAGTACTTGAGGATGTTCTTGACTACTATCCATTGACTCTCACCCGGATTAGACTGATATCTGCTCTCCATACTCAACGCGTATGATACATCCGGTCTAGTACATAACATGGCGTACATGATAGATCCTATGGTCGAGGCATAGGGGATCTTAAGCGGTCCATCTCAATCTTATTGGATGGACAATTACTCTTCGAAAGAGTAATTCCATGAGAGATGGGCAACAATCCCTTCTTGGAATCTTGCATGTTGAACCGTTTCAACACCTTGTCAATATATGTACTTTGACTTAGACCTAGCAACCTCTTAGATCTATCCCTATAGATCTTTATACCGAGTATATAGGCTGCTTCCCCTAAGTCTTTCATTGAGAAACACTTTCCTAGCCGATCTTTAACTGGTTGCAGCATAGGAATGTCGTCTCCAATGAGTAGTATGTCATCCACATACAAGACCAGGAACACTAGGGAGCTCCCACTAACCTTCTTGTAGACACAAGACTCATCTTCGTTCTTGATGAATTCGAACTCTGTGAGAGCTTCATCAAAACGTCGATTCCAACTCCTAGAAGCTTGCTTCAATCCATAAATGGATCGTTTAAGCTTACAGACTTTATTTGCATGCTCTGGATCTATAAAACATTCTGGTTGTGTCATGTACACATCCTCGAGAAGATTCCCATAAAGGAATGTTGTTTTGACATCCATCTGCCAAATCTCATAGTCATAGTAAGCCGCAATCGCAAGTAGGATTCGGATGGATTTGGTCATAGCGACTGGGGAATAGGTTTCATCATAGTCTATACCATGAATCTGTCTGAATCCTGTAGGGTTTTGATTCATGGATCGCGCAAACGGAAGCATAATCAAACAAATAACCATGAAAAACCCTCCAAGGATCACAAGTCTAGATGCATAACGATAGTGAAGGTAAGAAATCATAAACACACCTTTGGGTTCTCCTTGATGACTTCAAACGCGAATAGTGTCACGTTCTCTATAGTTGATCCACGCCTAGAGTTGATCCTAGATCTCCAATCTCCTTGGTGCTAGCCCGGAATGAGAGGAGGGTGAAGGAATCACGCAAAACGAGACAAAAGGGAAGGGGCTCGGCCCTTCTTTTGGCGTCGGGGACGAGGGGCGGCGGCAAGGGTGGCGTCGGCCTCCTTGTTGCTTGCTCTCTCTCTCCTTTGTTCTCTCCCACTCTTGTTATGTTCTCTTTAGAGCATAAGTTATTAGGAAGGAAGGAAGGAGGGTCCTTTATATAGTCCAACAACTCCTTGTTAACTACCTAAAGGACTTATTCTAGTCCTACTAGAATTCAATTTAGTCCCTTCCTCGCAAATTAGTCCCTACTAAGTTTGCAAGGGTTTGCAAAGTGATCCTTCTAATTAATTAATCCAATTAATTAATTCCCAAATCTAGTACAACTCTATATAGCGTGTGACCCCATAGGTTCTATCTAGTTGGTAGCAACTCTCTGCTAATATGGAGCGGTTTCTAGCAAAACATCCATTCTAGCCAACTAATAGAATAGTCATCTAGACAACCTTGTACAAGTAATTGTCTCATCCCTTTGCCTCCATATCCGGATTGGACACGAGACATACAAGTCACACTCGTATATCCAATCCCTAGTTTCTCGATCCATGGAATAGCCGTATTCGTGCAAATAACATCAATATCCCATATATTGATTTATTTGAGTCTGGCCAGACGTTCTATAAGCACTATCCTTCGAGTGGCCTAGGATATTTGCTCCCGTTATGTGGGAGGGGCAAATCCTCTCTACGTCCACTACGATCTCTAAGCTTGCTTCTCATTGTATCCAGTACACGCCTTTATAACTACCCAGTTACGGTGTAGCGTTTAACGCTACCAAGATCACAATGATCCACAACTAGAATATCTAGTGACTTCAAGTCTAAGGATGACAATACCATTGTACCCGAGAAGCACTTGTGACTCAACATAACATGTATGTAGCCTTCTCGTTGATGGGTCAATCCAGTGCAACATTCCGTAATGCACACCTATGTGTTGGATCATGATATCTCCATATCAATCCAACCCCATACTAGTCTATAAATGATTGTCCCATTTAATCATTATACTTGACTAGGGATATTTAAGATAAACAACACGATTGTAAATATAAGGACTTCATTATATTAAATATCCAATAAATAATAAATGAATTTTCTAGCCAAATACAAATTCATACTAAACTAGATTGCCTCTAGGGCATCTATTCCAACAGTCTCCCACTTGCACTAGAGCCAATCTGGCGCATCTCGTATGTCCATACTCCTAGTGTGCCCTTCATGCTTCCACTGCGTGAGAGGCTTCGTAAGCGGGTCTGACAGATTATCATCTGTAGGAATCTTGCATATCCGAACGTCTCCTCTATCAATAATATCTCGAATCAGATGAAACTTCCTGAGCACATGCTTGGACTTCTGGTGCGATCTTGGTTCCTTTGATTGCGCGATCGCCCCAGTGTTGTCACAGAACAACTCCACTGGATCCTCAATGCTAGGGACCACACCAAGTTCAGAAACAAACTTTCTGATCCAAACAGCCTCCTTTGCTGCGCCATTTGCAGCAATGTACTCAGCCTCTGTTGTAGAATCAGCCACCGTCTCTTGCTTGGAACTTTTCCAGCTCACCGCTGCTCCATTCAGGCAAAACACATAACCCGACTGTGATCTAAAGTCATCTCTATCGGTTTGGAAGCTTGCATCAGTGTAACCCCTTACACGCAACTCTTCCTCACCGCCAAACATCAAGAAAGCATCCTTAGTTCTTCTCAAGTACTTTAGGATGTTCTTGACAGCAATCCAGTGACTCTCACCCGGATTGGATTGGTATCTGCTTGTCATACTCAAGGCATATGACACATCTGGTCTGGTACATAACATGGCGTACATGATAGATCCTATAGCCAAGGCATAGGGAATCCTACTCATGCGTTCCTTCTCAATCTCATTGGAAGGACAACCACTCTTTGAAAGAGTGATTCCATGTGACATGGGCAAGAATCCCTTCTTGGAATCTTGCATGTTGAACCGTTTCAACACCTTGTCAATATATGTACTCTCACTTAGGCCTAGCAACCTTTTAGATCTATCTCTATAGATCTTTATACCGAGTATATAGGCTGCTTCCCCTAAGTCTTTCATTGAGAAACACTTTCCTAGCCAATCTTTCACAGATTGCAGCATGGGAATGTCGTTTCCAATGAGTAGTATGTCATCCACATACAAGACCAGAAAAGCTACAGAGCTCCCACTAACCTTCTTGTAGACACAAGACTCATCTTCGTTTCTGATGAAGCCAAACTCTTTGACCACTTCATCAAAACGTCGATTCCAACTCCTAGAAGCTTGCTTCAATCCATAAATGGATCGTTGCAGTTTACAGACTTTGTTGGCTTGCTTTGGATCCTCAAAACCCTCCGGCTGTATCATATACACGTCCTCGAGGAGATTCCCATAAAGGAATGTTGTTTTGACATCCATCTGCCAAATCTCATAGTCGTAGTATGCTGCAATTGCAAGTAGGATTCGGATGGATTTGGTCATAGCGACTGGTGAAAAGGTTTCATCATAGTCAATACCATGAATCTGTCTGAATCCTTTAGCCACCAATCGGCCCTTATAGGTAATCACATTACCATCCATGTCGATCTTCTTCTTGAAGACCCACTTGCACCCTATGGGCCGCGCCCCATCAGGTGGTTCCACCAAAGTCCATACTTTGTTGGTATACATGGATTCCATCTCGGATCTCATGGCTTCAAGCCACTTCTGCGAGTCTGGGCCATTCATGGCCTCCTCATAGGTAGTAGGCTCATCATCTATGAGCATCGTGTCACCGAATCAGTCACGAGAAGTCCGTACCTCTCGGGTTCCTGGCGCACTCTACTAGATCTACGAAGTTCTTGTGTTACCTGAACAGGTGGCTCCACAACTGCTTGTGATTCCTGTTCATGTTCCATAATCGGTTCAGTGATTTGTGGTTCTTGAATCTCTTCAGGTTCTACATTCCTCCCACTTGCTTCTTTAGAGACAAACTCTCTTTCTAGAAACACGCTGGTCCGAGCAACAAACACTTTGTTCTCGGTTGGATTGTAGAAGTAGTATCCCTTAGTTTCCTTAGGGTACCCCACAAATTTACACTTATCCGATTTAAGCCCTAGCTTGTCTGATTGTAAACGTTTTACATAGACATCGCAGCCCCAAATCCTCATGAATGACAGTGTGGGACGCCTCCCACTCCACATCTCATATGGTGTCTTCATGACTGATTTAGATGGAACACGGTTAATGGTGAAAGCTGCACTTAATAGAGCGTAGCCCCAAAATGATAATGGAAGATCGGTTTGACACATCATAGACCGAACCATATCCAATAGGGTTCGATTCCTCCTCTCGGACACGCCATTCCATTGTGGCGTTCCGGGTGGAGTGAGTTGGGACACGATCCCACACTCTCTAAGATAGTCGTCAAACTCTTGGCTCAAGTATTCTCCTCCACGATCCGATCGTAGAGCCTTTATACTTTTGCCAAGTTGCTTCTCTACTTCATTCTTGAATTCTTTGAACACTTCAAAGGATTCGGATTTTGCCCTCATAAGGTACACAAATCCATATCTACTGTAATCATCAGTAAACGTAATGAAGTAGACATAACCACCCCTGGCAGGTGTGGCAAATGGCCCACACACATCGGTATGTATGAGCGCCAATTGCTCACTAGTCCTCTCACCTTTCTTATTGAAAGGGGACTTTGTCATTTTTCCCAATAAACAAGCCTCACATGTCTCATATGATTCAAAATCAAATGAGTCTAGCAATCCATCCTTATGGAGTCTAGATACACGTTTCTCATTTATATGGCCTAAACGACAATGCCATAAATAAGCAGGATTTAAATCATTTATTTTAATCCGCTTGGTATTAATGTTGTAGACAGGATTGCTTAGATCAGGGACATAAAGTCCATTAAATAATTGCGCACTAAAATAGTGAATATTATTCAAATAAATGGAACAACAATTGTTCTTTATTGAAATAATAAAACCTTCCTTGTCCAAACAAGAAATAGAAATAATGTTTCTGCTCATAGCAGGCACAAAATAGCAATTATTTAATTCTAAAACTAATCCTGAAGGCAGAGATAGCTCGCACACGCCTATGGCCAACGCATCAACCTTTGCTCCATTCCCAACGCGTAGATCTACCTCCCCTTTAGCCAATCTTTTACTTCTCTTTAGATCCTGCATATTTCGACAAATATGAGATCCACATCCAGTATCTAATACCCATGATGTAGAGACAGTTAAATTGACATCTACAACAAAAATACCTGGTGGTGGTGGAATCACTATTCCAAGCCTCTTGTCCTCCAGATATTTTGGGCAGTTCCTCCTCCAGTGTCCAGGTTGACTGCAGTAGTGACACTCACCCTTAGTCACGACCTTGGCAACGCCACCAACAGGCTTAAGGGCTTGTTCCTTGGACTTGGAAACTGACTTGCCTTTGCCCTTGGAGGAAGAGGCAAACTTTTTGCCCCTTCCTTTATGCACCATCATAATGGCCTTGCCCTTACCCTTGTTGATGCTCTGTTCAGCCGTCCTCAACATGTTGAGCAAATATGGCAGTGGTTTAACGATCTCGTTCATGTTATAGTTCATAATGAACTGTCCATAACTTTCAGGCAACGATTGCAACACGAGATCGGTTGCCAACTCTTGGCCGACCGGGAACCCAAGCCGGGCGAGATTCTCCAAGTACCCGATCATTCGGAGTACATGGGGTCCCACCGGGTTCCCTTCTGCCAGATGACATTTGAACAGTGCCTTTGAGACCTCATACCTCTCTACCCTCGCCTGCTCTTGGAAGAGCTGCTTTAGATGTTCGATCATATCGACAACATTCATGTTCTCATGTTGCTTCTGAAGCTCAGAGGTCATGGTGCAAAGCATTAGGCAGGCCGCATCATTAGCGTCATCAACACGCTTTTGATACGCCTTTAAGGCAGCAGGTGTCTGGTTCTCTGGACCTTCTGGAACTTGCTCCTCTATTGCGTACAGTTTCTTCTCTTGCTTGAGAACAATTCTCAAGTTTCTGTACCAATCAAGAAAGTTGGTTCCAGAGAGCTTGTCCTTCTCAAGGACAGATCGTAGGGAATGTTGTGAACTCGATGAGTTGTTTGCCATTTGGAATTCTACAAAAGGAAAATACGCAAGTTTTAGTATTTATGAATTTTTGACTATATTTAATAATGGCTAGTTTATTAAATATAGCTCCCACTATTTTTTTACGGATTAATAACCCTCAAGATATTAATGCGGAAAATATCATTATATTTTCTAGTGGGCCAAGATCCATCTTTTTCATCTCCTTATGAGCTTGCTTTGGCAAGTCACCCATAATTCGACTATTTCTTAGGTAGGAACAATTCCAATTGCATCCCATATGCAACTCTTGGTTCAATCGGGCAAATAACTCCTTATTTATCCATCCATATGGATAATCCCAATTGATTGCCTCTAGGTTTCTTAATCAAATTAATAGCCTAGTTGTGCTCAACCTCTTATCTAAACAATTGCACATTGTTACGTGCCATCGCATTCCATCATTATGAACCAAGTCGCCATGCTTTGGCACGCACGAACTTGATAAATAATGATGATAATGAGTGTTTAAATAACGAGAAGGCAAGAACACAATATTTTAATTTGAGGGATTTTAAATTCAATTCTTAATTGTTTTGTTGATCATTATCAACTAATCTATCTATTTGAGTTTGGGCACAACTCCAAATAATAGATCCGGGTTGTCTAATTATCTTATTATCCTAATTGCATGCATCATCCATACACCAACCACACAAATAATAAGACAATAAATAAACAACCACAAAACAGAAATTAAACGTGATATGGATATGGCCTTTTCTAGACTAAGATAATTCCAAGCCAATGGAATTATCTATGAACCCTAAGCAAACACATCTCCATGCGTCTTGATCTTTTGGTCCATCCTTCATAGTCATGTGGAATGCTCCATGCTCCATGCTCCATCTTTTGTGGCTTCTTTGGCTTTGGGCTTCTTTTCTTCAATCTTGGCTAACAATCTACTTTATCTAGCACTAGCTAATATCTATACTAAATAAAATAAATCTCACAAGTTGAGAAAAAAAATTGGCACGCAGGCCATAAAACCCTAATTAATTATTACAATTAATTGATCAGCTCGCAGGCCGTAAAACCAAAACACAAAATTAAACATTCACATCAAACCACATCCTAAGGCCATATCCAATCACCATGCGATTTGCACATAAACAGTTAAAATCCAATTTTAACGCGCTTGGTCAATTTTAATTGATTTTAGGATTTCTAAGGTTAAAACGGTCCATGGGCCCAACAATCCAATTGCCCGGGCCCAAACAAAGTGAACCATAAGGCCCTAGGGCCGGCCCGGCCCAAAACCCGCAAGCTAGGCCCGCGGGTTAGGGCCGCCCGGCCCCTTAGGGCGCCAATATTGGGCGGCAAGCAAGGGGGCGGTCCCCTAGGGGGCCGAACCTCCTTGTGGAGGTTGTTTTGGAAACAACCTCCTTGCTTGGAGCCCAAGTTTGGTTGTTTCCTTGTTTTGGGAGAACTCCTTCTTCCCCAAGGATGCCCAAACCCTAGATCTAAGATCCTAAAATTTCTCAAACTCACCAATTCATGCATCCAATGCAAAATTGGGTCTTGTTATGATCTTATTATTGACAAATTGCATCCCATGCTTGATTTGTCTTGTTTTACGCGATAAACAACAACTTAAGGTGTAAAACAACAAGAATGTAACACATAAACTACGTTTATGCTCTATGACATGTGGCTCTGATACCACTGTAGGGTTTTGATTCATGGATCGCGCAAACGGAAGCATAATCAAACAAATAACCATGCAAAACCCTCCAAGGATCACAAGTCTAGATGCATAACGATAGTGAAGGTAAGAAATCATAAACACACCTTTGGGTTATCCTTGATGACTTCAAACGCGAATAGTGTCACGTTCTCTATAGTTGATCCACGCCTAGAGTTGATCCTAGATCTCCAATCTCCTTGGTGCTAGCCCGGAATGAGAGGAGGGAGAAGGAATCACGCAAAACGAGACAAAAGGGAAGGGGCTCAGCCCTTCTTTTGGCGTCGGGGACGAGGGGCGGCGGCAAGGGTGGCGTCGGCCTCCTTGTTGCTTGCTCTCTCTCTCCTTTGTTCTCTCCCACTCTTGTTATGTTCTCTTTAGAGCATAAGTTATTAGGAAGGAAGGAAGGAGGGTCCTTTATATAGTCCAACAACTCCTTGTTAACTACCTAAAGGACTTATTCTAGTCCTACTAGAATTCAATTTAGTCCCTTCCTCGCAAATTAGTCCCTACTAAGTTTGCAAGGGTTTGCAAAGTGATCCTTCTAATTAATTAATCCAATTAATTAATTCCCAAATCTAGTACAACTCTATATAGCGTGTGACCCCATAGGTTCTATCTAGTTGGTAGCAACTCTCTGCTAATATGGAGCGGTTTCTAGCAAAACATCCATTCTAGCCAACTAATAGAATAGTCATCTAGACAACCTTGTACAAGTAATTGTCTCATCCCTTTGCCTCCATATCCGGATTGGACACGAGACATACAAGTCACACTCGTATATCCAATCCCTAGTTTCTCGATCCATGGAATAGCCTTATTCGTGCAAATAACATCAATATCCCATATATTGATTTATTTGAGTCTGGCCAGACGTTCTATAAGCACTATCCTTCGAGTGGCCTAGGATATTTGCTCCCGTTATGTGGGAGGGGCAAATCCTCTCTACGTCCACTACGATCTCTAAGCTTGCTTCTCATTGTATCTAGTACACGCCTTTATAACTACCCAGTTACGATGTAGCGTTTAACGCTACCAAGATCACAATGATCCACAACTAGAATATCTAGTGACTTCAAGTCTAAGGATGACAATACCATTGTACCCGAGAAGCACTTGTGACTCAACATAACATGTATGTAGCCTTCTCGGTGATGGGTCAATCCAGTGCAACATTCAGTAATGCACACCTATGTGTTGGATCATGATATCTCCATATCAATCCAGCCCCATACTAGTCTATAAATGATTGTCCCATTTAATCATTATACTTGACTAGGGATATTTAAGATAAACAACACGATTGTAAATCTAAGGACTTCATTATATTAAATATCCAATAAATAATAAATGAATTTTCTAGCCAAATACAAATTCATACTAAACTAGATTGCCTCTAGGGCATCTATTCCAACAAATCCTTTAGCCACCAATCGGCCCTTATAGGTAACTACATTACCATCCATGTCGATCTTCTTCTTGAAGACCCATTTGCACCCTATGGGGCGTGCCCCTTGAGGTGGTTCCACCAAAGTCCATACTTGGTTTGTGTACATGGATTCCATCTTGAATCTCATGGCTTTTAGCCACTTCTGAGAGTCCGTCCCTTGCATGGCCTCTCCATAGGTAGTAGGCTCATCTCCTATGAGCATAGTGTCACCGGTTTCTGTCACGAGAAGTCCATACCTCTCTGGCTCCTGGCGCACTCTACTCGACCTACGAAGCTCTTGTGTTACTTGAACAGGTTGCTCCACAACCTGTTGTGGTTCCTTTTCATGTTCCATAACCGAATCAGTAATTTGTGGTTCTTGAACTTCTTCAGTTTCTATGGTCCTCCCACTTGCTTCTTTAGAGACAAATTCTCTTTCTAGAAACACGGTGGTCCGAGCAACAAACACTTTGTTATCGGTTGGATTGTAGAAGTAATAGCCCTTAGTTTCCTTAGGGTATCCAACAAACTTAAACTTATCCGATTTCGGCCCGAGTTTGTCTGGCTGTAAACGTTTTACATAAACATCGCAGCCTCATATCCTCATAAACGACACTGTGTGACGGCTCCCACTCCACATCTCATGTGGAGTCTTCATGACGGATTTGGATGGAACACGGTTAATGGTGAAAGCTGTACACATTAAAGCATAGCCCAAAAATATAATGGAAGATCTGTTTGACACATAATAGATCTCACCATGTCCAACAAGGTTCGATTCCTCCTCTCGGATACGCTATTCCATTGTGGCGTTCCGGGTGGAGTGAGTTGGGATAATATCCCACACTCTCTAAGATAATCATCAAACTCTTGGCTCAAGTACTCACCTCCTCGATCTGATCGTAGAGCTTTGATACTTTTGCCAAGTTGCTTCTCTACTTCATTCTTAAATTCCTTTGAATTTCTCAAAAGATTCGGATTTAGCCTTCATAAGGTATACAAATCCATATCTACTGAAATCATCAGTGAATGTAATGAAGTAGACATAACCACCTCTGGCAGGTGTAGCAAACGGCCCACACACATCAGTATGTATGAGTTCTAATTGCTCACTAGTCCTTTCACCTTTCTTATTGAAAGGGGACTTTGTCATCTTTCCTAACAAACAAGCCTCACATGTCTCCTATGATTCAAAATCAAATGAGTCTAGGAATCTACACTTATGGAGTCTAGATACACGTTTCTCATTTATATGGCCTAGACGACAATTCCATAGATAAGTAGGATTTAAATCATTCATTTTAATCCTCTTAGTATTTATGTTATAGATTGGATAGCTTAGATCAAGGATATATAATCCATTAAATAATTGCGCACTACAATAGTGAATACTATCAAAATAAATGGAACAACAATTGTTCTTTATTGAAATAGTAAAACATTTCTTGTCCAAAAAAGATACGCAAATAATGTTCTTACTCATAGTAGGAACATAAAAGCAATTATCTAATTCTAATACTAATCCAGAAGGCAGAGACAGCCTATACACGCCTATAGCCAATGCAACAACTCTTGCTACATTCCCAACGCGCAAGTACACCTCTCCTTTTGCTAATCTTCTACTTCTACTTAGATCCTGCATATTTCGACAAATATGAGATCCACATCCAGTAGCCAATACCCAAGATGAATAAGTAGTTAAATTAACATCTATAACAAAAATACATGGTGGTTGTGGGATCACTATCCCAAGCCTTTTATCCTCCAGATACTTTGGGAAATTCCTCTTCCAGTGTCCAGGCTGGCTGCAGTAGTGACAATCACCCTTGATCACGCCTTTGGCCACGCCACCAGTAGGTTTAAGGGCAGTGTCCTTGGGTTTAGCAACTGGCTTGCCTTTTTCCCTTGGAGGTAGAGGCAAACCTTTTACCCTTTCCTTTATGCACCATCATTATGGCCTTGCCCTTTCCCTTGTTGATGGATTGTTCAGCTGTCCTCAACATATTGAGTAGCTCTGGAAGACGCTTGGCGATCTCATTCATGTTATACTTCATGATGAACTGTCCATAACTATCCGGCAACGATTGCAGAATGAGATCTGTGGCCAACTCTTGACCAATCGGGGACCCTAGGCGATCGAGATTCTCAAGATACCCGATCATCTGCAACACATGCGGTCCTACTGGGTTCCCTTCTGCCAAGTGACTCTTGAACAATGCCCGAGAAACTTCATACCGTTCAACCCTTGCCTGCTCTTGAAAGAGCTGCTTCAAGTGTTCGATCATATCGACTGCATTCATGTTCTCATGTTGCTTCTGAAGCTCAGGAAACATGGTGCAAAGCATAAGGCAGGCCGCATCATTAGCATTTTCAACACATCTTTGATACGCCTTTAGGGCTGCTGGGGTATTTTTCTCAGGACCCTCTGGAACTTCTTCTTCTAGTGTGTACAATTTCTTTTCTTGTTTAAGAAAAATTCTTAAATTTCTGTACCAGTCTAGAAATTTGGTTCCAGAAAGCTTGTCCTTCTCAAGAACAGCCCGTAGGGAATTTGATAAATTCGATGAATTGTTTTCCATTGGAATTCTACAAAAACGAGAAATATACAAGATTTTAGTATGATTTTACTATACTCAATAATGGCTATATTATTAAATATAGCTCCCACTATTTTTCTCGGATTAATAACCCTCCATATTAATGCGAAAAATATCCTTATATTTTCTAGTGGGCCAAGATCCATATTTCGCCTCTTCCGAGCTTGCTTTGGCAAGTCACCCGAAATTGGTTATTTAGATAGGAACCATTCCAATTACATCATATGTAACTCTTGGTTCAATTGGGCAAATAACCATTATTTATCCATCCCCATGAATAATCCCAATTGTATGCCTATAGGTTCTTTTAATCTTATTAAATCTACCCAGTTGTGTCCAACTGTAGACACGCAAAATTTGCGGCCAATTAAATAGTGCCACGTGTCTATTATCGTCTAATTGAATGGTGGGATCAAATAGCACTCACTGTCAAATTTGTCGTCCTTAACGCAATAAGTAATAAAAGGACTGGATTGTAAATGAGACCAAACTTATTTTCAAGCAAAGACTGCTTATGGCGATGCCACGTCACTAAATGACACGGCTACAAGTCAGCAAGCTTGGCCAATAGTGTTGCGCCACTTGTCAAAAGGATGCTGCTATCAAGATTAGCAAGCTCGGCCAATAGTGTTGCGCCACTTGTCAAATTGATGCAGAAATAAACAAATAATTTATTTATTATTTATTTTCTACCTTGGCCAACAAGTCGGCCCATGCCTATATAAAGGGGCCATCCCTAGGCATAAAACACACACAACTACATCTTACAAGAAGGAGAGAGCTCTGAAGATCAAGCTTTTAAAGCCCCGACGAGTTCATCCATCATCAAGATCATCATCATCAAGCTCTTCGAAGTTCTTCATCAAGTTCTTTGAAGATCATCATCGAGTTCTTCAAGCCGTTGAAGATCTTCATCCGCATTCTTCAAGACACTCGAAGATCTTCAAGCCGTTCTTCGTGTTCTTCGAGGCGTTCATCCGGTTCTTCATCAACATCGAATATATTCATCCGTCTGATCCGAGATTAAGCCTCTAAATCCCTCGCTCGGCGTTTTTTTGTTCTTCGAGACATTCATCGCGTTCTTCGTCAAAATCGAAGACGCTCATCCGTTCGATTGAGATCAAGCTGCGAAGCCCTCGTTCGGCGTTTCAGGAGAAGAATCAGGGGATTTAATTTCTGTTTAGAAATTTATTATCAGAGATTGTATTCCGCTTCATCAAATCATCAATAAAATATATTTGACACCGAATTTCTCGCATTTATTTCCATTTTCGTAAATTTGTGTGTACAAATTTTGGCACGCCCAGTGGGACATCTCTGCCCCTCATCTCTTCTCCTCAAGTACAAGTGTTCGTGATGTCTCCTACAAAGGATAACGAAGTTCCATCACCCAAGGCTGGAGACGCCAAGGCTTTAGCTTCAGAAATAAACTCCGGAATCCAAGCCACTCGTCCAGTAACTCGTAGTATGTTTAAGGCAATGTCATCTGCTGGGGGCAAGGAAGATGGTGCCTTTTTGAGGAAGTCACAATCACATGTGCCCACCCCTCAGGAGTCTTCAGCTGGCAACAAGTCTTGGGAGGAAAGTTGCGAAAGCAACTCTAAGTCCGGCACTAAGAGTAGTCAGCATAATACAACATGTGATCATGATGATGATGATATCAGCATGCACGTCATGATGACTAGCGCAGTCCCTCTCGAAGAGCAAGTCGCGAACCTCACCAAGGGACTTGAATACTTAAATAAAATTGTGGAAGTACGTGACGTTCAACTCGCAAAGCTGATTGAAAAACTCAAAACCCGCGAAGAAGCAAGTCAAGTGTTTGAACATGCTCCCAAGGTCGCACCAGAAGCTATAACGACGAATAGTGGACAAGATGCGCGACCAAGTGTGCAATTGTCAGCCAATGGCACCATTCCTCTCGATCAACTACAAGAGATCATCTTGAACACCATGAATGGGAGGCATGGAGTACCGTTGACTTCGTCTAAGTCCTACATCAAGCCTTACACTGAGAGAATCGAGAAGTTAAGCATGCCGGATGGTTACAATCCACCTAAGTTCCAGCAATTCTCATGCAAAGGAAACCTTAGGCAGCATGTTGCCCACTTGTAACAACGCTGGAACCGATGGAGACCTTCTCGTGAAGCAATTTGTGAGGACTCTTAAAGATGACGCCTTTGAGTGGTCGAACGTCAAAGTAAGCCAACATTGTATAATGATCGTCATACATGTTCATGTAATGACTCAAAGATGCGTGAGGTGGAGAAGGTATGGACAGGAAGAAACCCCAGCCAAAGCAGCTCTCTCCAGACAAGTCGGCTATCTCTTTAAAGCATGAACAAACTCAAGATGAAGGGTTCCTCCAAGGCATGAAGCTGAAGAAGGATTCTCCAAGTGAAGTTAAAGCGGCCCCATCACAGAAAATAAAGAACTCAAGTGTGAAGAAACTAGTTCTTTCTTTAGTTCAATGGCCACGAAGGATTCACAACAAACTAAAGATAAAGGGAAGTGATGTGAAGCGCATGGACTTCACTGCTCCAAGACCAAAAAATTGATACAAGAACGCTCCTGGAAAAGAGCCTAAACTTTCTCCGTCTTCTCATATGAAGATTGGTCAAATCTCCTTGATAAGAGCCTAAACTTTCTCGATCTTCGCATGTGAAGATTGTCTACATCTCCTAAGGCATGAGCATAAACCGCTTCAACGCTCCTAAGGCATGAGCATAAACTGCTTCACAGCTCTAGCACGAGCATAAACTGCACCACCGCTCCTTTAGTACGAGCATAAACTGCTTTACAGCTCCTAAGGCATGAGTATAAACCGCTTCTCTACTCCTTGCACACAAGAGTATAAACTGTGAACAAATTGAACTACTTTCGACTTGATCCTCAAAAGGGTACGTAGGCAGCTTGGGGCACCACCTCAAGTGCAGTCGTGACCACCAAGACAAAGTTACTTATCTCGGGAGTCCCACTCCTTGGATATTGTAATTTCCATCATCAAGTTGCATGCAGTTCAAAGTCATTCGCTATACAAGTTGGGTCACTCGAGAAGGTACGAAATAATCACGACGCGTATAATCTTCGTTTCAAGGGTCCCAATATGGAAGAGGCATCATATTATAACTCTTGGTTCTTTTCTAGAGGGCTAGTTAAACATACAGACTTCCTTTCAAATTGCTTGGTTGCCTAAAAGGACACGGTGTCTTGTACGCCCCCTGAGTGATACATGTCTCTTTCACTTTAATGTGGCCGATCAAGTGCGTGAATATCGTTGGCTCAGTCGCCCGAAGGGTGTGAAGACACGATCGCTCAAGTAATGGTTTTGACACCTTACTGCGGTCGCTTTATCTCGTCACTCAATAGTTATGTTGTCGTAAGTGGTAATAATGACTGAACAAAGAAAGTATACCAATAAAGGACCAGTAGTGATGTAAAAAATTTGCGGTTGAGGTAGTTCGTTCTAGTTGACTTCTTCATTTTCAAAGTAACTACAATAGTTTACGCAACATAAAATTTGCAACAACATGATAGCCAGAGACTACATGAAGGCAAAGCAGTAACGGTTCACATGCTAAACTTGAATGCATTCCAGAAAGTTTTGTTTTGTTAGTTGTTTTGCATGGACTTCATGTCAAAAGGCGAAAACTAAGTGCTTTGGCAAATAGAGAAGAGGACACAGCCTTGGGAACAACATGAGCACAACGTTATGGGATCGTTTCCACAAAATACCGGCAACGAAGGAGTCACACATGCATTACTGAAATGTCGGCATTAAAAATAGCTCAGCTGCGGCGGCAAATACAAGACATTGACGCCAAGCGGAATTGCACCAGGATCTTGAGCATCGATGACCTTTACAGAACGACGTAAAATTCACGAGGCTCGTCCTTCTTTGACAGCGGCAACATGGGCAAAAAAAACTGTAATCAACAAAACATGTAGAGCTTCTAGTGGCTGCGTTACATCCTGATCAAGTTCGATCGCCTTAATTCACGAGGACGGTGACTCGGCCGCCTTAACGAACGAGGACAATGGCTAGGTCTCCTCAACAGACATGGCGGCTGCGACGCTTGGATTCACTTCATGCCTAGTTTGCCTAAATGGACACACTAGCTCCGTTGTTGGAATGGAGGACAAGGCTAGGTTGGTGGAACACCATGGCTGATCCGCCGCCTCTTCGCTTGGACGGACATCATGATAGCTTCGTTGTTGGTATGACGCAATGGCACAGTTGCTTAAATACACATACATCATGGCTAAATCGCCTAGGTAGACATGACTACTCCGTCGTGAACTTCATCACTTCATCGCCTAAATGGACACGATGTCTTTGCTCCCTGGGGAAAAGTTCGCTTGAAAGGGAAACAAAGTAACCCCATCTTATGGATGTCACGGCAAGTTCGCTTGAACAAACATGATCGCTATGTCGATCATGGAGGCCTCAAAGAGGCTACGTCATTTTATGATGATAGCTCCGGGAAATGTCGATCGCTCGCATAAATGGATACATGGCTATATTGCTCGAATGGACATCATGGCATCTCCTTCGCCTGGACAAGGCTGATCGCCTGAATGGTCGTCATCGTTAGGTCGGATATGAAAGCTCCAAGAGTCTCCGTCACTTTGAACACAAAAGCATCGTCGCTCAAACACGAGTGCTCGTCTCTACAACACGGTTGGTAAGTCACTTGAATGGACTTCAAGGCTCCGTTGTCTGAAAAATGAGATAGCTTCATCGCAGAATGACATCATGGAGAGGTGATCGCTCTGTCCCTCGGATAGGCATCATGGCACGGACGCGCAAACATACATGGTACCTCTGCGACCGCTGAAATGGATACACTTACTCCGTCGCTTGAGCAGGTAGTTTGTGACATGAACACGATGGCTCCCTCAGCTTGAATGGACGTCATGGCTACGTTGTAGTCGTACGTGGGAATCTTCAACATGCTCCGTCACTTGAACATTGTGGCGTCGAACACATTAGCTCCATCGCTGAAATGGACATCATGGCATCTCCTTCGCTTGGAGAAGGCTGATTGCCTAAATGGACGTCATTGTTACGGGGACATGAAAACTCCAGAGATGCTCCATCACGGTAGCTCCGTAGCTTGAAAAGACACAATATCTCCATCGTTTTAATGGACATCATCATATGGTGGATGTCGTAGTAAGTTTGCTGAATGGATGCAATGACTTTGTCACTTGAAGGGACACGATGGAGGCTCCGCCTTCTGATAGACTTCATGGAAAGTTTGCCTAAATGAACAATGGGTGCTCTGTGACAAGATGGAACTCATGACTAGGTCCCCGGAATGGCACGATAACGGCTTTGTTGCTTGAGTACGGCTCGTCGCTTGCGCGGACTTCATGGTGGAAAAACATGGAGGTTCCCAGAAGCATTAACGAACAAGGACGGAGGCTCATTTGCTTTAGTACACGAGGGTGGTGGCTAGTCGCTCAAATTATTTGGAAGCTCCTTTGCATTAGTGACGATGTGATCTCAAGTCCGTTGCTTTAATGCAGGAGGATGGTGGCTAGTCCGGACGCCGTGTCTTGTTGGACAATGAGGCTCCAAGGGGCTCAATCGCTCAAGAAGACATGGCAGTTCCTTTGCGCAAATATACATGTGGCCTCCATTGAATGAGTGGACTCCATGGCAAGGTCGGGTATAGATGCTCCAAGTCGTCATGTTGCTTGAACAATGTTGCTCGCTTGAGTGGACGTACTCGCTAGGTTGGACATGGAGACTCCAAGTAACTTCGTTGCTTACTCGCTTAGTGGAAAGCGCATCTCCATGCTTGGATAGACAATATCGATGCCGTAGCAGAAAGCGGCGGCAACGGCAAAACCAACAGCAACATACATAAACAATGAAAAGGGTAGCCACAATAACATCGGCATGCTCTGCAAGGAAACAGAATAAGAAAAATGTTAGTTCCAGAAGATAGAGAACAGACAAGAAAAAGTACTACAGAGAAGTGGAGGAGAAGATGCTACAGAGAGCAGCCCGGTTTGTGAAAACGATTGGTCGCTAGCTCTTTTATAGATGGTTGAGTGCTGGGAAATTTTAGAAGGAAGTCGAGCAAAAGGGATGAAATCTTTTCAGGGATGATAAAATATTTTTCAAATAATTATGTATCTTCTCATGAGGATTTTACAACGTCTCCTAAAGAAGGAAGAAAATTGTTTTCTACTGTTTTCCAGTGATGTTACCAAATCTAAGGTTCATGCAAAGGAAGAAAATTTCATCCCAAGATATGCTAGATTGCTAGTAGTGTGTCTCAAAAAAAAATAGAGACTACCACGCAATTAAAGATCACGCAGTGGAAAAAAAATCTTCCAAAGATTTTGTTAAGATTGTTTTCCAGAAAGGAAAAAGGTATAAATAAATGAAGCAGATTTATTATCCATGTTTGTCGCATCACTCGCGCAATCCTACGGGTGTCACTCTGCTGTACCAGCGGCTTCAAGGAGTATGGGGAAATTTTAATTGCTATGCTCTGCCATGCCATGCCTTGGTAAAAATGTTGTTGTACATTGGCTGCACCATTGAACAGTGTATGAGGATTTTCTCAAACATTGAAATTCCGCACTGAATTCAAACTTTCAAAAAGAAAACTTTATGGGTGATAAAAAGTAAATTCAAATCCCCTGATGTTGATTTTGGGATAAAACAGAAAAAAAATGTTTATCGAGACTGATCCGTAACAAGCACGAAAGCCGACGAACAAGTCTCGAGGGGGCATTTGTAGACACGCAAAATTTGCTGCCAATTAAATAGTGCCACGTGTCTATTATCGTCTAATTGAATGGTGGGATCAAATAGCACTCACTGTCAAATTTGTTGTCCTTAACGCAATAAGTAATAAAAGGACTAGATTGTAAATGAGACCAAACTTATTTGCAAGCAAAGACTGCTTATGGCGATGCCACGTCACTAAATGACACAGCTACAAGTCAGCAAGCTCGGCCAATAGTGTTGCGCCACTTGTCAAAAGGATGCAGCTATCAAGATTAGCAAGCTCGGCCAATAGTGTTGCGCCACTTGTCAAATTGATGCAGAAATAAATAAATAATTTATTATTTAGTTTCTACCTTGGCCAACAAGTCGGCCCATGCCTATATAAAGGGGCCATCCCTAGGCACAAAACACACACAAATACATCTTTCAAGAAGGAGAGAGCTCTGAAGATCAAGCTTTTAAAGCCCCGACGAGTTCATCCATCATCAAGATCATCATCATCAAGATCTTCGAAGTTCTTCATCAAGTTCTTCGAAGATCATCATCGAGTTCTTCAAGCCGTTGGAGATCTTCATCCGCGTTCTTCAAGACACTCGAAGATCTTCAAGCCATTCTTCGTGTTCTTCGAGGCGTTCATCCGGTTCTTCATCAACATCAAAGATATTCATCCGTCTGATCCGAGATTAAGCCTCTAAAGCCCTCGCTCGGCATTTTTTTGTTCTTCGAGACATTCATCGCGTTCTTCGTCAAAATCGAAGACGCTCATCCGTTCGATTGAGATCAAGTTGCGAAGCCCTCGTTCGACGTTTCAGGAGAAGAATCTGGGGATTTAATTTCTGTTTAGAAATTTATTATCAGAGATTGTAATCCGCTTCACCAAATCATCAATAAAATATATTTGACACCGAATTTCTCGCATTTATTTCCATTTTCGTAAATTTGTGTGTACACCAACCTCTTACTTAAACAATTGCACATTGTTACGTGCCGTCGCATCTAATCACGATAAACCATGTTTCCATGCTTTGGCACATACAAACATGGGATATAGTGATCATGATGAGTGTCTAAATAACGAGAAGGCATAAACACAATATTTTGATTGAGGGATTTGCCTTTCAATTTTAATTTGCATTGTTGATCTATATCAACATGATCTATATGTTTGAGTTTTTGGCAGAACTCCAAATCATAGATCCGGGTTGTCTAATTATCTTATTATCCTAATCGCATGCATCAACCATACACCAATCACAAAATAATAAGACAATAAAATAAACAACCACAACAAAATAAATGTGATGTGGATATGGCCTTTCTAGACTAAGATATTCCCAAGCCAATAAGAATATCTATGAACCCTAAAATAGATCACATCGCCATGCGTCTCCATCTTTTGGTCCATCCTTCATAGTTTTGTGGAATGCTCTATGCTCCATCTTCATGGCTCCAATGTCTTTGGGCTTCTTTTCTTCAATCTTGGCTAACAGTCTATTTTATCTAGCTACTCCTATACTAAATAAAATAAATCACACAAGTTGAGAAAAAGACGACTCGCAGGCCGTAAAACTTAATTAATTATTACATTAATTGATCAGCTCGCAGGCCGTAAAACAAACCACAAAATAAACATTCGCACACAAACCACAACCTAGGGCCATATCCAATCACCATGTGACTAGCATATAAACAGTTAAACCCAATTTTAACGCGCTTGTTCAAATTTAATTGTTTTGGAAGAAGTAGGGTTAAAAACAATCCAAAAAGAACTTCCCAAAGCCCTATTGGATCACACACGGCCCTAGGGCCCGGCCTAGCCCAAGCCGCCGGTCCCCCCGGCCGGCCCATAGGCCGTGCGTGGCTTGGGCGGCAAGGCATAGGGGGCGGTCCCTATGGGGGCCAAACCCTTTATGGGAGTTTTTTCAAAAAACAACTCCTTCCTTGTTGCCCAATCCAAGTTGTTTCCACGTTGAAAAACCCTTTTTTCAAACATGTGCCCAAACACTAATCTTCAAACCAAGAAACTCACTAATTTATTGCATCCAATGCACAATTAGATATTGTTAGATTGAATCTCCATTCAATTGCATCTACTATACTTAATTTGTCGTTTTTCGCGATAAACATGAACTTAAAGTGTTAAACAACAAAATTGTAACACATAAACTACGTTATGCTCTACGACCTGTGGCTCTGATACCACTGTAGGGTTTTGAACATGGAATCGCAACGGAAGAATATAATTATTCCGTTCAAATCCCTCCAAGGATCACAAGTCAAGAACACATAACGATAGTAAAGGATTAATATATTAATATGTGTTTACCTTTGGGTTCTCCTTTGATGACTTCAAACGCGAATAATGTCACGTTCTCTATGGTTGATCCACGCCTAGGATAGAGAATTGTACCTTCACAATCTTCTTGTGCTACCTAGAACGTAGGAAGGAGACAAAGAAATCACGCAACAAAAGCCACAAAGGAGGATTCAGCCTCCTTGTGTGGCCGACGGGTTTGGGTAAGGGGGTTCGGCCCTCTTACTTGCTTGCTCTCAACTATTTTCTCTCCTCTCAATATGTGTTATGAGTAACATGTATTGAGAGTGAAGGAAGGAGTTCCTTTATATAGTCCAACTACTCCTAGTTGTTTCCATAAAGGGCCCAATACTAATGATATCCGTATATGGACTAGTATTATTTGCTAATTAGTCCCACTAAGTTAGCAACTTGTTGCAACATGATCATTTTAAATAATCTCTATTAATTAAGTCTCTTGTCCAATTATATCCATATGGCGTGTGACCCCATAGGTTTTTACTTAATTGGTAGTAACTATTTACATACATGGAGCGGTGTCTAGCAACACATCCATGCCACCCAATTAATAGAAATAGTCATCTTGACAAAACCTTGTGATCTTATTATCGCATCCCTTTGTCTCAATATCCGGATTGGACACGAGACATACAAGTCACACTCGTATATCCAATCCATGTTTCTCGATCCTGGGAATAGCCCTATCCATGCATATGACATCAATATCTCCATGTTATCATATGAGTCTGGCCAGACATTCCATATGCGCCATCCCTCGAGTGACCTCGGATATTTTCTCCCGTTATGTGGGAGGGACAAATCCTGTCTACATCACTCACCATCTCTAAGCTTGCTTCCTATTGTGCCCAACATGCGCTTTTATAACTACCCAGTTACGGAGTAGCGTTTGACATTGTCAAAGCACAATATTCCACAACTAGAGGATCTAGTGACTTCAAGTCTAAGGATGATAATATTCTATCACCGCGAGAAGCGCTTGTGACTTTACATAACTTGTATGTAGCCTTCTCGGATTTGGGTCAATCCAGTATGTCATTAAACCTAATACATACCCATGTGTTGGATCGTGATATCTCCATATCAATCCAACCCCATACTAGTCTATAGATGATCGTCCTGTTAATCATTATATTTGACTGGGGATATTTAAGATAAACAACACGATTTGTAAATCTAAGGACTTCATTATATTAAATATCTCCATAAATAATACAATGATTATTCTAGCCAATTCATACTAAAATTAGATTGCCTCTAGGGCATCTATTCCAACAGTAATATTTGTGAGGGTAAATGGGTAATTGATCAACATTAAACTTGCCAAAAGAGGAAAGGGGGAGAAAGATAGGGAACATACCAAAATAGAAAGGAAGAGAAAGAGAAGGAACGGAGTGGTACAAATGAGGGCAGGGGCAAAACAGTCAAAAGTATATGTTTTGTTAATTCATGTGCCACTGAGAAATATAGGTGTCAGATTGGTAGTACACAGATAAAGTTATGCTATCATTCTTCAATTAAAATGAGCATTTAGCTTGTTTGGTTGAGATGTACATGTTTAATAGATCAATTTTATCTGATTTCAAAAATTCTATATTCTCATATTATGGCGCCGATGCCTGGTACAAAAGAAACCAGAACCTGGTTGAAAGAAACCAGATTCGAATTGAGAGTATTTCGGCTTGCGGATCCATATCCAAATTGGAAAAACAGTTCTAGCTTGTAGAAGACCGGTTTGCGTCATTTTCGTGCCATTAGCCAGATGGCGGCTCAACATTGGTTGTTGACAGGCTGGCCTTCGATCAAAATTGTTTGAGCATCTTCAACCATAGAAGTGGAAGGGGAAGGGTTAGGAGTTGACGCCTCGAACCGATGAAAGGAAGTGGGAAGGTGAAGTGAAGGGGTGAGGGTGGAAAACGAGTGAAAAAGGACACCCAAGTCATTCCTCATTGGAATGACCATTAAGTGGGTAATTTTGACTTGTAGTTAAGGTTAAGAAGTTTAATTGTTGCTGATTGGATTTTTAATAAAATATATTTCTTAGGAAAGATAATTAAATATATAATTATTTCGTAATTATATTCCTCTAGAGATTATTCGTTTAATTCTATTTTTTCATAAAATATTATTTGTTCTTTTATTTACTTGGTCATATAAATTATTTTGATTATCAATCAGTTATATGAATTATTAACAATGAGTTTAAGAGTGTTGATAACTACAAGACAACAATTATTAGCACTCTATAAACTCTCTCTTTAACTCTGCAGTAGGCATGAGCTAGGTTTATTTGAATTTTTTCTAAAATTGTGTTCGCAAAGGCCCCAATAATTTTCTATGTGGGGGGGATTGTGCTAGTTGCAGCTTGTTGATAGGTTGTGAGTTTAGCTTCTTTTTATACACATTTCTCATGTGCACGGACAACACAGTGTCGTATCAAACTTGTGATAGTCGGGTACGCAATCCCGGTGAGTCAAAGCGTCGACAAGGGAACGATGAGGACGATAACTGTTTCTTTAACCCGTTATATGAGGAGTTGAGGAGAGTGAGGACTCCGAGATGTCCGAGGAAGAAGAGGGAGATGGTAGTCTGAACCGCCTTCAGGCTACAACAGTTTAATATGAGCTCACAAAACGGTGCCGCCTAAGCCAGATTTAAGTGCGGGTAAGGCTCCTAAGATAGCCAAGGTTGACCCCACGGCCGTTTCCAGCTTTTAGTTCGTGCATTATCAATCCCATAAGGAGTTCCACACTCAATAATTCCTGAAGCGAAAGGGGACACCTGAGAAAGCCTTCCCGCTTGACAAGAAAATGCCCGTCGAGCTTAGGAGAATATTTGATAAAGAGAAGCTCGATAAATGGTTAATTTTTATAAGGTCAAGTCGAGCTCAGATCTCACGAGAGAGATCGTGTTGAATGCTCGCCATGAGGCGAGAGGGGAGAGTGGCGACTCGCGGCTTACCTATTTTCGGGGAACTTTTATAGTCTTCACACTGGAGGATATAGCGGCGACACTAAAGCTTAAGCCCTTAAGACAATGTGTGCCTATCATATCACAATCGGGAGGCCAAATATTGTGGTGGTCGTGAGTAAATTATGTTTTGATGGGGTCGAGGGGGATGGATGGGAAGAGAGATATGTTTTACCACAGTGGGTGGTGCCTAAGAGATTTTTACTTCCACGTGCGAGGTGGATTTGCGAACTCTTAGAGAACTGGGTGATATGTGTTACACCTCAAATCAAGTTCACTTTTTTATTATGCACTATGGCCTTCTGTTGGTGGTATGAGAAAAGACTATACATTCATCAATTATTTATCACTACTTTATGGAGAGGAAACCTTATGAAAACAGAAGAGCCCCCGATTACATTTACATGCTCCTTAGTTAGCTGCTAATGACGGAATCAAAATCACTGAGGAAGATAAAGACCTCAAGGAGAGTGCATTCCGGCAGTGGAACAAGATACCATACCCTCCCAAAAGCATGAGTTCCCCCAAGCCCTAGAAGGGGCAATCATCAACAGAGTCTAGTGGCTCGGGCTTCAACTTGGAGACCCAACTAGAGACTATGACTCAGCTCTTGATTGAGCAGAGAGATTAGGCGGCTAGAGACAAAGCCCGATCTCAGAGACGGTTTGCACACCTTAGGGGTAATATGCGCCAACTCGGTATGGGGATGCACCAATTAAGCCTGGAGCATGCCCAGCATAACTGGTCGTTCGGTGACCTAGCTACACAATGGGTCACGAGCTGGATCGCACTCACCATGAATACATATTTTTTAGACTATGCGTCCAGTGCGTATGAGGATTCTAATCCCGAGGGCGAGGCTCAAGACTTTGACTAGATCTGCAGACCCCCGCATGTGATTGCCTTCCTTCCGATATATCTCTACATTCGTTGAGGACAAACGAAACACTTAAGTGGTTGGGGGCGTTAAGCCGTTTGCTAGCCAATCTGTGTCTTGCATAGCCTTGGTACATGTAGTTTAATGTGTCGTTTGTTAATGTAGGTGTCGGTCAAAGTGTCGTTAGGTTGCATGTGCATGTTTAATATACTTGCATTGTTTGCACGTTTACTTAATTGAGTCTACCCACCAAACAAAATCGAGACATTAATTGAGTTGGCCATTCCATGTAGAGTCTAGGAAATATAAAAAATATAAAATGAAAAAAATGTAAAAATTGAAAATGTGAGAAAAGGGCAGTTGATGACCTAGAAACCGAAAAGCTTAATGAATAATTTTTTTAGAGTAGGAACTACCATAGCAGGATAACATCATCTCTAGTATTCAATGCCTGAGTTTCACGAAGGCATGTCTCGAAATTGATGGTAATTGTGGAAAGTTGGCACATTAGGGCATACATTTGTTTCTTATAGTGTGCTAGTTGGATTAAGTCCATAGTAGTTGAATGTTCAGTTCTCAAGTGGAAACTTGTGGACCATTGAAATTTGGGGTGGGCCTTTGTGTTGAGTCGGCTTCCTATGTGGTACGTTCTTCGGTCTAAATTAAGCTCGGGAGCGTACACCACCATCCCTTACAGTAATTTCAAGAGAAAATCCTAAAAAACCCACGCTTTTAAGCTCTAATGCACGGTTGAAAAACAGATGATAAATAATAAAAAAATGCATAATCTCATTTGAAAATAGAGGAGAACAACCGAATGTGCCTCCATTCATGCGGAAAATTTGGATTCAATCAAATGTAGAGCTTAAGAGGAAAATTAAAGTCAAGTTTTCATTCTAAAGGAAATAACGACTAAGAGGGTCTGAAAACCTCATATGACTTGGCGAAGAAAGACTACGATTGTTTCTTACTAGACCCTCATAAATATAGAACGTGCCCGTGTCTAGGTTAGAAATGGTGGAAGAAAGGGGGCGCCTTAGTGTGCTTGTACATAGAATCATCTTATTCATATTTCTTGCTCGTGTTATGAAATTTTAAAGAATACTAGTGAGAGATTGAGGGTTTTGGTTTAGGATAGTGAGATTGCCGTAAGAAAAAATATGTTGTTCCAATACTTGAATCTTAAATATAATCGAGTTTCCTTACATATAGCATGTAGATAGCATAGTCATGTTTTACTGAGTCGTGTCGTGTTGAGTGTCTGCTAGTGAGCGGTGTAAGTATGCAATTCAGTGGAGTATGTGCTTGATTCGTAGGGAAAGTATGTAATGTCTTGCGGGGGATTTGATTTGAAATGTTGCTCGAGATGAGCAGGAGCAAGTGTGGGGGAATTCGAAAGTGCCTTTTAGGGGCTATATCTTATTTGCATTTTCTATCATTTTGTGAAGTTTTGAGAGAGGTTTTGAGCCTAATTGCGAGGAATTTGGACTGTTTTGGTACTTGTAGTTCATGCCTGACTATTATAGTTCGGGAACGTTTTACGTTATTATTAAGCTTATTTTATGGATCTCGGTATAGTCTTGCGTTATCATTGGACAAGAACAGGGTCTTGAGGAGTTTCTTGGAATAAGACGTGAACTTCTGAAACAAACAAGCGC
This sequence comes from Linanthus parryae, assembly GCA_023055425.1. Classification (NCBI taxonomy): domain Eukaryota; kingdom Viridiplantae; phylum Streptophyta; class Magnoliopsida; order Ericales; family Polemoniaceae; genus Linanthus; species Linanthus parryae. The sequence continues at coordinate 22,239,509 of JALGPY010000011.1, read as the reverse complement.
AAGGAAATAGGCTCGGGAACCAAGAGAAAGAGAAGCCAAGAAAAGATTATGTAGTCCATTGGCACGAAAGAGCAACACATTCGAACGACTGCCAGGACTTAAAAAGGAATTATAGAATACAGGCTTTCGCACGAAATGAGGACCATTCGCAGGAAAGGATTTTGAACGAACTCACGATCCTTTTGCACGAAAGGAACTGAAGCTGCAGCAGAGTTTTGAGGCTAAATGCAAATATTGAAGACTTCTTGACGGGAATTGACTCACATACGACCAAGATATGTAGAATAGGGCATTCACGCACATTGAGAAGAACAGAAGTATCGCGGAGCAAAGATTTTACCATTTGAATACTCTTTTATATCTGTTTAATTTTTTATTGAGAAACTTATCATATTCCATGAATAGCTACACTTCTAGCTAGGCTCTGTGGAGAGCCTATGTTTGTTAGAATTTTATTCCAGATGTTAGAGGCTTGATTCATGTTTTTATACGTGAGTTTATTGATTGGTTTTTAGCTCTTGTGGTGTAATATTGAGCTAGCACTATTGGCACGTGTTAGTTATGATTTGAATGAACATGAGATATGGATTGATGCATAATCTTGTTATTCAGCTCAAAGTTAAGAATAGTTTAGTTAATGTTCATGTTCAGAGCTTAATCCTTAGCATATATGGAATCGCGAACCACAACTATTAGTTAATTAGGTGAAGTGTTCGAAAGAGACTTGGCTTAGGTGTGGTAGTGAACATGAGCTCAATCCCGTATCAATGGGACTGAAAGGTGAATTGACTAGGATTGGCCATTTGGGTAGATTCGGTAAGTGTAGAGACTGGATCGTGCAGCGGTGGGCCGACAAGACCTGTTGCCGTGCACTTCGTTAGCCTGCTAGAATGAATCTGTAGAGGATGGTGGACCGACATGACCTATAGTAGACTGACGTAGAATTACATGAGCCCGATAGGAGATCGTAAGTGCAGTTTCCCAACATAACTAAATTATGATTAACATGTTTTAATACAATATCTGAAATTGTCTACAACTCTAGGTGACCCATAGATCGCCTAGTTTTTTCTCCACCATTGATAAATTCATCTTTAATTACAAAAATTCAAAAAGGTTTTCATTTCAGTATTTCACTACAGTCACTTGTTTGGGGGTGACAACTTCTTTTTCTAGTTACTTAAGTATCATAAATTACATTGTTAATTAGAATAATTACAAATTGACCTCGTGGTTTTGACAACCCGAAGTCCTAACAATACTTCATTTACTACTAGATTGTACACTTGCGCATCACGTGTATAAAGTTCACATAAGAGGGTATGTTGTGACAAAAATTAGAAATTAATTAAATCAGTAAAAGAGTCTTCATAGGAAAATAATTCTTTAAATATATGTGATCATTTATCAATAAAAAAACATATTAAAAATGAATCATTATTCATATTAAGCTCTCTCTCTCTTGAAATATAAGAAAGATGATAGAAAATCTAAGAAATGAGAATTTTTTACTGACTGAACTTCCAAAATAGCTAGAGATTTAGTCCAAAAAGTCAAACTCGCCCCCCCTAGGGTTGCGTGCCAAGCTGCTAGCGTGCCAGACAGTCTCAACTGCCTCTTTGACCCTCTTCACTTTAGCAGTTTTAATAGTTAAGTATGTTGACTCTTGCATTCATGCTACATGAATACTACTAGACCTAAGAATAAAACTGAACGCTAGATAATACCTAAAAGCCCTTGGAACGATACTATGATCTTCAACTTGATGCACCAGATTCAAAAAAGATTGAATTTTCTGCAAAGAAAGGGTTATCATCACTGAGAATCCAAATAAACTGCTCTCAGATCATTTATAATAAACACATAAAATTCACTACATGATCTGTAAATTTTTGTATTGAAAATGACAACTCTCTATAACTAGTACGGGATTTCCTCAAAAAAAAATAACTAGTACGGGATCCCAAATTGACAAAATATGTATCATCCCTAGCCACAACTTTACCCCCAACGCCTATCTCTCAACAATCTCTTTTCGCTCTCTCATTCTCTCTCTAGTTTAGGGAGACACCAAATCAAACTCAATTACAACTTTACCCCAACCCCTATATCTCACAAACAACGTAAAGTAAAATAATCACATGTACCAGAACCAGTTACTCATACTATGTTGTCTCCGACTGGGGACACCGATTAGCTAGTCGGTCGGTTTTGGGAAATCAAATGCAATAGAAATTTAGATTTTTATGCCTAATACCCACCAATGACCTATGTAAATGAGCATAATCTGATGTTTAGTGGTTTGCCATAGTTGCACTGGCTGGTCACGATCAGTAACGTTGAAGGTTGCAACGCCTCTTTGAGATCCACACGAAAGGTCTGAAATAGACTTCATCTTCGCTGATGGTAATCTGCTAGAGGAGGGACGAGTAATCTTGTCTCACTAAATATGTGTTGGATTAGATTCCCTAGAGGCAATCTATATTTAGTATGAACATTGTTTTTGGCTAGAATATTCATTTATTTTTTATGGAGATATTTAATAGAATGAGATTACAATTTGTTGTTTATCTTAAATATACCTAGTTCAGTGTATTGATTAATAGGACGATCACTATAGACTAGTATGTGGGAATATTGATATGGATATATCAAGTCTAACACACGGGGTATGCATTAGGAGTAATGGCATACTGGATTGATCCACAACGAGAAGGCTACATTAGATTATGTCAACGTCACAAGTGCTTCTCGTAGTGACAATGGTGTTGTAGTCCATAAACTTGAAGCCACTAGATACTCTAGTTATGGAATATTATGTTTTGATCTCATCAAACGCTACACCGTGACTGGGTAGCAATAAAGGCGGCTATCGGACGTAATAGGAAGCAAGGTAAGAGATGGTAGTGATGTAGAGAGGATTTATCTCTCCTGCATAATGGGAGAAAATATCCACGGCCACTCAAGGGGTAGAGCTTATGTAATTCCTGGCCAGACTCAGATAAATGAATATAGGATATTGATGTTATATGCATGGATAATCCTATTCTCAGGACCGAGAAACTATGTATTGAATATACGAGTGTGACAATTATGTCTCGTGTCCAATCCGGATATAGAGAAAAAGGGACATACACAACACAGTAACATTGGGCACAAGGTTTGTCATATCACGGACTATTCTTATTTATTAGTTGACACAGATGTGTTGCTAGACACCGCTCTATGTTTTTAATTGCTACTACCAAGTAAATAGGAACCTATAGGGTCACACACCATATAAATTAAATTGGAGTTGGATTTTAATTAGTTGGACTAATTAATTAAAAGAATCAATGCGCAACCACATGCAAAGTTAGTAGGGCTAGTATACAAAGTGGATTAATCTGTGAATGGACAAGATTAGTATTGGGGCTAGTTTGTAGTTAATAAGGAGTTATTAACTATAAAAGGGTTACCCTAATTTTTTTCCATAATGAGTCTTCATTAAGAAATAAGAGGGAAAGGAGAGAGCAACCCCAACAAGGAGCCGCCTGTCCCCTTGCCGCCGCCCCCATGCCCGTCGGCCTCCCAACTGGTTCAGCCACTATGGGTGCTCCGTTTTGCGTGATCTTTTGCCTCCCTCTTCGACGTAACTAGCACAAGACGTGAAGGGGATTCCAAACTTTCCAAGGTGTGGACACCGGTAGTGATGAGGACACTATTCTTTGTGATCAAATAAAGCCAAAAGGTACACATCGTCTTCCTTTATCACGTTATGATGGCTTGTCCTGCGATTCATGGAGGGTTTTGATCAGGAATGTATTTATTGTTTCTGCTACGTAACCTCCATCAGAACCCAACAGTGGTTTCAGAGCCACAAGTCGTACTGCATAACGTGATTTATGTGTTACCGTTTTATTTGTTTTTATAATGTATCTTTATTTTTCGCAAAAATTGATATTGGCATAATGATGCAAACTGAATATGATTCAGTAGAGAATGAGCCAATTTTACATATTGTATAAAGTTTGGTGAATTTCGTTCACATATGATGCGAGTTTTGGGGATTTGAAAAAGCTATGGTTTGGGCACAATTTGGGGAAAAATGTGTTTTTCTCTACAATTGGGAATCTGCCCGCAAGGAAAAGGAAATATTTGGATATTTGCCCTGAGGTGTTCGGCCACCAACCCGTCCCCCTCTCCTTGGCGCGCAGACTCGAGCCGAACGCCCCACTGGATCAGCCAAAGGCCGGTTTGACCGGGCTGCTTGGTCTGATCGGTGTTGGCTTGGTCCGGTAGGTCCTTGTGGTTCGGCTAATTGGATTGGCACGACCACTTGGATTGTTTTGAACCTATAAAATCCCAAATTCAACTAAGACCAAGCGCGTTAAAATTGGATTTTAACTATATTATGTGATTTCTCGCATGGTGATTGGATGTGGCCTTAGATGTGGATGTTTATTGTTTTGTGGTTTGGTTTTATTGTAATTAATGTAATTAATTAATTTTATGGTCAGAGTGTCGTCTTCTCCCTTTCATGTGAGGTTCCTCTATTTAGTTTAGATGCTAGCTAGAATTATATATATAAAATTTAGTCAATGCATGAAGAAGAAGATCAAAGACTGAAAAAAACACAAGATGTCGTTATTCCACAAGCTAGGACGCATGGACTAAAGACGGAGGAACATGGAGATGAGCTTGCTGTTTTTAGGTTTTATAGATATTCTCATTGGCTTGGGAATATCTTAGTTTTAGGAGGCCACATCCACATCACGTTTTATTTATTTATTGTCTTGTTATTTATTTTTGGTGTATGGTTGATGCATGCAAAACGTAACAAGATAATAATTAAACACTTGGATCTTTTATTTGAGATTTCCCAATCCAAATAATTGACAAGGAAATCCCTCAACGATAAATATTGTGTTTTTCCTTCTCTTGCTTAACACTCGTCACAATCATAATGTATTGAACTCGTGCTTGCCAAATCAAGGTGATTCGATTCATCATGACATGGCGCGATGACACAAACTAGTAATGTACAATTGTTGAAGTAAGAGGTTGAACACAACTAAGCTACTTTAATAGGATTACAAGCTTAGATGCAAGACAATTGGGATTATCTTTGGGATAGATAAATAAAGAGTTATTTTCCCAATTGAACCAAGAGTTGCATATGATGCAATTGGAAAGTTTTCCTACCTAAATAACTAATTTTTTGGGTGACTTGCCAAAGCAAGCTCAAGAAGAAGTGAAATATGGATCTTGGCCCACTAAAAATATATATAATATTTTCCGCATTAATAGTGAGGGCTATTAATCCGAGAAAAATAGTGGGAGCAATATTTAATAATCTAGCCATTTTTAAATGTAGTTAATTGTTCAACATACTAAAACTTGTATATTTCTCATTTTATAGAATTCCAATGGCAAACAATCAAACTACATCCACACTTTCACTACGATCAGTCCTTGAGAAGGACAAGCTGTCTGGAATCAATTTTCTGGACTGGTACAGAAACTTGAGAATTATTCTCAAGCAAGAAAAGAAGATGTACAATCTAGAGGAGCCAATTCCAGAACCACCACCTTCCAATGCTACTGCCACCATAACGAAGGAACATCAGAAGATCGTTGAAGATTCTAATGATGTGACTTGTTTGTACCATGAACTATGAGCTTCAGAAGCAATATGAGAATGTGACTTGCCTAATTCTTTGTATCATGAAATATGAACTTCAGAAGCAACATGAGAACATAGATGTACATGATATGATCATGCATTTGAGACAGTTCTTCCAAGTACAAGTAAGACATGAGCGGTATGAAGTATCTAAGGCACTGTTCAAATGTCATCTGTCAGAGGGAAATCCGGTGGGACCTCACGTACTCCGCATAATTGCAGGGTCAGCCTTCCCCTTAGGCAGGTTAGGCAGTCGCCTAAGGCCCCAACCCGGGAAGGGTCCAGATGACATAATTTTGCCATGTATTCGTTTCTATACATAAAGTTTATGATAAATGAATATATTTGAACAAACAGATGAAGAAAAGGAAAAACATATGAAAAATAAGGAAAAATATTGGAAAGAAAAGGGCCACAGTTGACGAGGCAAGAGAGAGAATGGAGAAATTCTAGGAGGAAGTTATGATTTATTGAGAGATAATGGGAAGAACATATAGAATTTTGAGTTTGTTTTGAACAAGCCAACAAGGTGATAATGATAAATGCAAAAGATTGTGATTTTTTTTAACTGGAGGCACGAGTTTGGAGAAAATGAATTAGTTTTCTCAAGTAAATAAATTAACTGTTGTTGTTTCCTGAATAAAATCATATTCTCCCATAAAAAAAACGCATATTCGCTCCAAAAGGAAATAGTGGGAATTTTAATATTTACTGAATTTATTAGTCTTTACCATGATTATTTTTATTTTTGTTTCCTCAAAAAAAAGTTGTTTACTTGCGTTGTGTATGTGTATCACCCTACATTTTTGTTATTAACACCATTTGTTGTACTTTCATGTTTTTTGTTCATAGTCATTCAAGATTATTACTTCACTTTTCTTAGTACTCATTCTTGAAGTAAAATGTTAACTTGTGGAATTCATTCAGCAGTAATTATTTTTTGAGATAAACCAACCTACATTTTTGATAAAATCTTAGGTTTCACTATTTAAAGTTAGTGAACATGTAGTCACCCATGTTACAAGAATGATGTAGGAAATATAGGCACATTTTTTTAGATGTATAATTTATTGAGAAGAAAAATCTAGCAAGTTTTTCTTTTAAAATAATATTTTTGTCCTCGGGTTCGAACCCGTGATTTCGTGCAGGGGCTTTAAACTATCTACCACTGAGCTAGCACCCATTTTCAAAATCTAGTAAGTTTTTATTTAACAGTCTGTTATATACATTCACATCTGAAAATTAATGATAATTTTAAGTACGACATGTTACATCTCTAATTTGTCAACGGGCCCCAATTTATAAGTTTTGCCTAAGGCCCCTGAGATCCTTGAGACGGACCTGCATGATCGGGTACTTGGAGAATCTCGCACGTCTGGGGTTCCATTTAGCCAAGATTTGACTACTGATATCATCCTACAATCGTAGCCGGATAGTTATAGACAGTTCATCATGAACTATAACATGAATGAGATCAACAACTGCCATACTAGCTCAATATGTTGTGGACTGATGAATAGATCATTAAAAAGGGGAAATGCAAGGCCATACCGATGTTTCACAAAGGAAAGATCAAGCGAGTTACTTCGACCTCTAAAGGGAAAGGCAAGGCAGTTTCTAAACCCAAGAAAGTTGCCTTGAAACCTACTGGTGGGGTTTTCAAATGCGCACATTGTTGTAGTCAGACTGGCCACTGAAAGAGGAACTGCCCAAAGTATCTGGAATATAAAAGTCTTGAATAGTGATTCCACCACCACTAGGTATTTTTGTTATAGATGTCAATCTGTTTATCTCTTCATCTTGGGTATTGGATACTGGATCTGGATCTCACATTTGTCGAAATGTGCAGGATCTAAAGAGAAGCAGACGAGTGGCTAAAGGGGAGATTAGACTTGCGCGTAGGGAATGGATCAAGAGTTGCTGCATCAGTCGTGGGTGTTTATGAGTCTTCTTTACCTTCAAGACTTATTTTAGAATTAGACAATTGTTATTTTGTTCCTGCTATGAGCAGAAACATTATTTCCGTTTCTTGTTTGGACAAGAAAGATTTTTCTCTCACAATAAAGGACAAGTGTTGCTCCATTTATTTTGATGGTATGCATTATTGTAAAGCTCTTTTGTCTAGTAGATTATATATCCTTGATCTAGATAATTCTGTCTATAACATAAATACCAAGAGGATTAAAACTAATAATTTAAATCCTACTTATATATGGCATTGTCATTTAGGCCACATAAACGAAAATCGCATCTCTAGACTCCATAAGGAAGGATTCGTAGACTCATTTGATTATGAATTATATGGGACATGTGAGGCTTGTTTATTGAGAAAATGACTAAGTCTCCTTTCAAGAATAAAGGTGAGATGACTAGTGAGCAATTATCACTCGTACATAATGATGTGTGTGGGCTATTTGCCACGCCTTCCAGAGGTGGTTTTCTTTATTCTTTACATTTACTGATGACTTCCGTAGATATGGATTTGTGTACCTTATGAAGGCCAAATTCGAATCCTTGGAAAAGTTCAAATAATTCAAGAATGAAGTAGATAAGCAACTTGGCAAGAGTATTAAGTCTCTACGATCGGATCATGGAGGAGAATACGTAAGCCACGAGTTTGACGACTATCTTAGAGAGAGTGGTATCTTATCCCAACTGTAATACCCCAGTATTTTAGGGGGTATTATTGGGAGTTTAACGAATATTCCGTGCCACAATTTTATATTATAAAAGTATATTTTTCTTCTTTTGTTAAATAGTTGTGCTTCTATTATTATTATTATTATTATTATTATTAATAATAAAAAAAAATTATGATATTTTCTTAGTTAGCTTATTACAATAGTGGGTGAAGTGTAGCGGGTCGTATAAAGTTTTTTTTACGTGACCAAAATGTGTTTTTAATTAGTTATCGCATAGCGAACCACCGCAATGAATGGTGTGCCCGCCACACCATAATCACCCACCTTCATCTTCCCCAAATGTTGCCAGTTTGAGCAGAGAATTTATCTGCTAATTTTTCGGCGAGACTTCCCCCACGACAATTGAGACCTTGACCTCATCTTCGCCGATTTTTCGTCCAGATTCCCCAATCGCGCCACGGTTCAGACCCCTTTCACACCCAAAATCAATTTCATCATTTCACCATTTCCAAATTAAACCCGAATTGCAACTGGGTTTTCAAACCCAAGTTCGTATCTCTCTCCCTCGCCCATCTCTCAATCCCTCTGTCTATCTCTAGCTCTCTCACTCGATCTCTATGTCTCTCGCGCTCTCTGCGTGTGGTGCCGAGCAAGAATCTGGCCGAACCCAAGCCCGGCAAAAGCCGAACCCAGGTCCGGCGGGGACAACCCATCGCGGCCATCTTTCCTCTGTCCCGTTCAGCCGTCGACAGAACCATCTCTCTCTCTTTCCGGCGTCCTTTGCCTCGGACGAGCTGCAACAGCAGCAGTAGCACCCGAACGACTCCCATCGCCGCCGTCTTCGCCTCCCCGTCCATTCGTTCGGTAAAGCACCGAAATCCCCCGCTTTACATTTCAAATCAAGTTCTTTTTCATTGTTTGGTGGTGTCTAATTATGCATTATACTCTTGAAAAAACTCTAGTGTTGTGGGTTGGTGGAGGTTGAGTGTTTGAATTGTGAGCTTGGGAAAGAGAAAGAAAATGGGTTCTGTATGTGTATTTGTGCGTGTATGAAAGAGGGAATTAACTAAAAGTGCCATTTCTCAAATAGTGAGGGTAATATTGTCGTTTTCTAAAACATGAAGGTACTGGTTCTTTCACAAAAACTGATATGGGGGATTCTTTGTTTTCATTTGTCCTTGTAGGTACTTCTATATAGCTATATGTGGGTACATTGTTTTTATGAAAAGTTTATCTAATTAGTTCTTAATTAAATTTTTCCAAATCTTAATTTTCATAAAAATGCACTCTTAAGCTAAATTCTTTAATTCTTTTGAAAATAGAGTTTAAATAATCTTTTTAATATTTTCTCACAAGCTATAATATGTGTTTCTTCTTTATTGACCTATGTAAATAAATAAATTCGTAAATAATTCAAATCCTTAATATAGAGTTAATTTATTTAAATTTTCTTAGTTTCTATAAACAATTACTTCTTAAGGCCATGATTTATTTATTTTTTAAATTAGTTTAAAATAAGGTCTTGGAAAACAAATTTTTGGGGGAGTATGGGGATTGCACTGGCATTGCATATAGGACTTTTTATGTGTAGGGTGTGCTAGCAAAATACTGATTAGGAATAATTGCTATTGTAGATTTCGAGTTCGTAGGAGACGATTCCGTTGAGGACCCCTACTACTAGTTACATGCTTGCTTTTGTGTGAATCTCTCTCCATTATCAGGTAAGCTTATATGCACAACATCTTCAATTATCAAAATGTGTTGTTTCGTGTGCGTTCCCAAATTGTAAATTCATCTACGCCTTGCAATACTTTGAATTCTTCTAGCGTTTTATTTCAAACGATTTGTGGTCACTATTTAAAATTATTTTTTATTACTCTCATGAAATAATAAAGAAAAATGTACGATAATGGAATTAGGACGATGTGCAGAGGATGTGCGTGAAGGCTACGGCCGGGGACTCACGTGCGTTGATTCCCCTTAGGGTTTATACCCATTTATGTTATCGTGGAAACTATGAGTACTACCAATGCATGTGTAGGTCACTACTGTATAGGGGTGTCGACACTTAAGGTCTCGTTAGTATGGTTTGGGCGGGATAGCAAAGGGCTATCTACTAACGTCTGGGGAAAATTGGGATTTGTGATATCCCAAGAAGCACCCCTATTATATTATTTTATTTCATCGTGACCTCTCTGTCCACATCGTACCTGTTGGGGCTTGTGGGCTACACCTCAACCAACTTATTGAATAAAATGTGGCTACTGCTTATCTTACTGCTCGTATTCTCGTGTTAGCCAAAAACTCCGTCTTTACGTGTTGTGGTATAATCTTACTCAGTTTTTACTGATAAACATTTTTGCTGCGTCGGCTTTTGCTATTTTTAAAACCCCAGGTTATGATTAAGCTAGCTGAGGTGGGAACGCGCACAAGTGAAAGTTTAAGATCAACTCTAGCAAATATATTTTAGTAGTTGTCTCATTTTGAATTTCAAACTTTGTCGTCATCGTTTACTTGTAAAAAATATTGGAGGTTTCCTCCTTTTATTTCAATAAAGTATTATTTGGATTATCGTTAAGTTGTACTAGCATGAACCGTAGGATCCGGGGTGTTTCAGTTGGTATCAGAGCCGACGGTTCCAGCGATAGTGCAACTTTTCGATTTCCATAAAATAAAGATTCAAATAATTGGAAGCTTTTCAAAAAATTTAAAATGGATATAGGATAACTAAAACCGGAAATAAAACTAAACAAGTCGGGGATGTGAGTTAGCATAGCTCTGCTTTAAATTTTATAAGTGTGATTATTTTAATTTCCCTATTACTTATGAAGGGATAATTTGTTATGTGGATTATTTGATGGCTAGATTCATAAATGTTTAATTGTTTAAAACTTATGGGGTGCATGTATGTGAACTAGAGTATATTTTGTTTTTTTATCTCGCTAACCTAGATATCATCTTAAGTATTAACTGGCTTAGCAAATACATAGCAACCATAGAGTGTGCCAACGAATAGGTTAGATTCCCTGACCCGAAAGGTGAACGTCTATCCTATGGGAGTATAACCAGTGGACCCAAAATCCAAGTTGTGTCAGCCTTAACCATCCTCTCTGATGTGAAGCTTGAGGCGATAGGCAACCTCTCCTATACGATCCAGTAACTCGTATGGTCCGATAAACTTGGGTCTCAGCTTTCCCTTCAGCTTAAAATCATAACCCCTTTGTAAGAGAAACGCTTACGAACACTTTGTCGCCAACCTTGAACTCCAATGGTCTTTTCTTCAAATCCGCTAAAGTCTTTTGTCGATCACAGGCCGCCTTCATCCCTTGCTGAATCATCCGAATCTTGTTTGTCGAGCCCTCGATCATTTTCTATCCAAGAATGACCATCTCGCTGATGTCGCTCCAACACAGTGGTGTCCTTCACTTCCTCTCATGCAATGCTTCGTAGGGTGCTATCCCTATTCTAGCGTGTTATCTGTTGTTATAAGAGAACTGAATAAGTGGTAACTTGTCCACCCATGAACCTCCAAAGTCCAAAATGCAAACCATTATCATGCCTTACGACATTTGAATCGTCCTTTCAATCTTTCCATCCGTAGCTGATTGAAATTTTGTGTTGAACCTTGTCACGGCGCCCATGGACTTTGTAGATCTTTCTAGAAATGTGATATCAAGTTTGAATCTCTATCAGAAATAATCAAGCTTGGTACTCTGTGTAGTCTTACCAAATTCTTGTTAAATGCGTTCACCCTCTTTTCCATGTTCCACGTTTCCTTCACGAGAATGAGACTGGCCGTCTTTTTCTGTCAATCGACCACCACCCAAATCTGGTTCTACCCATTCGTCGAACAGGTAAAGCAGTAACAAAATCCATCAAGATAGAATCCCATTCCCATACCAGTTTCCCCAATAGTTGCAACATCCCACTTTGTCTCTCATGCTCGAACTTGACATTTACACAAGTCCAACACCGAAAGTTCCTTTAGACAAAGTCAGCTACTTCTTTCTTCATACCTTTCCACCAAAAGTTCTTTTCAAATCATTGTACAACTTGCTTCCTCCTGCATGTACCTAATAAGGTGTGCTATGAATTTCCTTCATAATCTTTTCTTTTACATTCGCGCATTCCAATGGTACACACCATCTTTCCCTGAAAGTCGCACTACCATTTTACTTCACCTTGAAATCGAATGCTTCGACTTTGTTGATTTCCTCCTTGATCTTTTATAGGAAAGTGTCTTCTTTCTATGCTTCATTTATCTCTACGAAGCTTTCTGGTACTGTCATCAAATTAAAACAGCATGTTACTCGTGGTTCCCTTCCTGGAAACTTCAATCTCCAGCCTTCAAAACCGTTCGCAAAGCTTAATTCGCTAAACCCACACTGCTTTTACCGTATGATTCGTCTTTCGGCTCAATACTTCCGCTACTACATTGACTTTTGTTTCGTGGTATCGGATATTTATGTTGTTGTTCTTCACTCACTCTAACCACCTCCATTTTCGCTTTGTCGCATATTCAACCACTTTTAGGTGAATACGTACTTTAGGCTCTTGTCATCTATAAGAATCTTGCAAGTCGTACCGTTGTGATAATGCCTCCAGATCTCTAGTGTAAACACTATGACTACCAACTCCAAATCATGAGTATGGTTATTCTCCTCATAAGATTTTGTTGCCTAGAAGAATAACAAATCACTTTGCCATTTTGCATTAAAACTCATCATAACCCTTGTTTGGACGCATTGCTATAGTCTGCAAATTCTCCTCCAATGGGTAACGTTAACACGGGTACTGACGCCATCCTATCCTTCAGCGTTGTAGTAGGTAGAGTCCATAACGTTTTCCATGACCCAACTCAAAGCTTATGATCCTAACCCGAGTCATATCCTTTATTTCGAGCCTGTCGAACTTGATTTCTCTATTACCCAAACCTCTTCGACCAGGTATGAGTCGAGTGACGGGGACATCACTCCCTTTAAGGGAGATGTGATTCAACAGCCATGCATTTAATTACCCTTCTTGTCTTGTTATTATGTGCGCATTAGAACTACATACCTGCATTGAGAGATTTCATGAAAACTGTATACAGGCATTGTGAGATTTCATTAGAACGGCATACTTGCTTTGGGAGACTTGAATTGCCTTAAGCTTCGGGGACGAAGCTTTGTTTTAAGGGATATGTGATGTAATACCCCAGTATTTTAGGGGGTATTATTGGGAGTTTAACGAATATTCCGTGCCACAATTTTATATTATAAAAGTATTTTTTTCTTCTTTTGTTAAATAGTTGTGCTTCTATTATTATTATTATTATTATTATTATTATTATTATTATTATTATTATTATTATTATTATTATTATTATTATTATTATTACTACTATTATTATTATTATAGTAATAATAATAATTATTATTATTATTAAAAAGTTTTTTATGATATTTTCTTAGTTAGCTTATTATAATAGTGGGTGAAGTGTAGCGGGTCGTGTAAAGTTTTTTTACGTGACCAAAACGTGTTTTTAATTAATTATCACATAGCGAACCACCGCGATGAATGCTGTGCCCGCCACACCATAATCACCCACCTTCATCTTCCCCAAATGTTGCCATTTTGAGCAGAGAATTTCTTCTAGCTAATTTTCCGGCGAGACTTCCCCCACGGCAATTGAGACCTTGACCTCATCTTCGCCGGTTTTCGTCCAGATTCCCCCGATCGCGCCACGGTTCAGACCCCTTTCACACCCAAAATCAATTTCATCATTTCACAATTTCCAAATTAAACTCGAATTGCAACGGGGTTTTCAAACCCAAGTTCGTCTCTCTCTCCCTCGCCCATCTCTCAATCCCTCTCTCTCTCTCTCTCTCGCTCTCTCACTCAATCTCTCTGCCTCTCGCGCTCTCTGCGTGTGGTGCCCAGCAAGAATCCGGCCGAACCCAAGCCCGGCAAAAGCCGAACCCATGTCCGGCGGGGACAACCCAGCGTCGCCGTCCTTCCTCTGTCCCGTTCAGCCGTCGACAGAACCATCTCTCTCTCTTTCCGGCGTCCTTTGCCTCGGACGAGCTGCAGCAGCACCAGTAGCACCCGAACGACTCCCATCGCCGCCGTCTTCGCCTCCCCGTCCATTCGTTCGGTAAAGCAGCGAAATCCCCCGCTTTGCATTTCAATTCAAGTTATTTTTCATTGTTTGGTGGTGTCTAATTATGCATTAGACTCTTGCAAAACCTCTAGTGTTGTGGGTTGGCGGAGGTTGAGTGTTTGAATTTTGAGCTTGGGAAAGAGAAAGAAAATGGGTTCTGTATGTGTATTTGTGCGTGTACGAAAGAGGGGGGGTTAACGAACAGTGTCATTTCTCAAATAGTGAGGGTAATATTGTCGTTTTCTAAAACATGAAGGTACTGATTCTTTCACAAAAACTGTTATGGGGGATTCTTTATTTTCATTTGTCCTTGTAGGTACTTCTATACAGCTATATGTGGGTACATTGTTTTTTATGAAAAGTTTATCTAATTAGTTCTTAATTAAATTTTTCCAATTCTTAATTTTCATAAAAATGCACTCTTAAGCTAAGTTCTTTAATTCTTTTGAAAATAGAGTTTAAATAGTCTTTTTAATATTTTCTCACAAGCTATAATATGTGTTTCTTCTTTATTGACCTATGTAAATAAATAATTTCGTAAATATTTCAAATCTTTAATATAGAGTTAATTTATTTAAATTTTCTTAGTTTCTATAAACAATTACTTCTTAAGGCCATGTAATTTAATTTTTTTTAAATTAGTTTAAAGTAAGGTTTTGGAAAACAAATATTTGGGGGAGTATGGGGATTGCACTTGCATCGCATATGAGACTTTTTATGTGTAGGATGTGTTGAGTCAAGATCCCTGTATGTGCTTTGATTGGTAATTGTTTATGAGTGAAAAAAGACAAAAGGCTAAGATATTAGTAGCAAAGGCTTGTTAGTCATCTCAAGGCCTTGAGATTGACAGTAACTTTCAAAGCCTTGAGATTACTTATTCTACTATGTGTTCTAACATCTTTGTGTTGCAGAATTGGATATCTGATTATTCAAATTAGAGGTTTATGGTATATATTTGTGGATTGTACCATTTATACAACTAACACAATTGCATATGATCAGAACAGGAAGAATCAAAGCTATCTGGGCTTAAATTTGATATATTGTGAAACAGGTTCAGAGCTCCAAGGCCTTGAGATATGCCTTGAGCTACTGACAATTTTTACAGAACTTGATTGATTCTTTCTTGCAGGTTATGACTCTTAGTATTGTGATTATTTACTCACTTCTAAGTGTCTTAGACTTGTTTTTCATGACTTAATTGTTTTAGAGTATATGCAGATTGATGTTCTGAGTTTATTAAACAGTTTTACCAGAAACTGTATAACCAAATAGTCTCAGTACTGTTAGTTGTTTGGATTTTGTTGTTGCAGTGATTCTTTGCTGTTGCAGTGATTCTTTGCTGTTGCAGGTTTGTTAAACGTGCAGGAGAAATCTCAACAAACTCCAACGGATATCCACCTGAAGCTGTTTGAATTTAAATTGAAAACAGAAGGAGGGTTTTTAGGAACTGAGATCCTAAAATCTCTCAGGCAGTTGCAGTTGTGGATAAAAGAGACTGGTTTGAATTTTTGAAGGAGAGAGAGGCTTGCAGAATACTCTGAGAGGTGTGACAAATTCGTGGGAGATCATCCATTCAAACACACAATCATTGAAGCTTCATTCCAGACTTCTGAAGATCAAATCAATCCAGTCATTCCTGAAGAACACTTCCAGACTTCAACAGTTTTATCTTTATATTGTGTTCTTCATTTGTACTTCATCTGTGTATCTCTATCTTATCTTAAACCTCACTTAACCTAGTGGTTGGTTGTTCAAGTGAACAACAAGAGGTTCTTGTTAGCTCAACAGTTAGTAGCTGGAACTATATAGGTTTGGAACCACAAGTTGTATAGGTGTAAGGGAAATCACTTAGGCTTGAAGATCTAGGGCTGTTTCTGTGTGAGTAATAAGAAGTGTTTGCCCAATCCTGGTGGGATTAGATCCCTTAGGCAGAGATTAGGTCCATTGGGACTGAACTCTGTAAATTGCTTTGTGTTCTTTACTTTTCTGTTTGATTTTTATCTGTTGCATACAACTCAAATCAAACTAGGGTTTAAAAGCTATTTAGTATTGTTCACAGTTCAAGGCCTTGAAGCTTACATTTTTGCCTTAGTGAGTTTCAGACAGTTTACAAAATCTCAAGGCCTTGAGATTTCAAACCTCCCACAAAGCTATCCTGTTAAACTTCAAGTTTTGAAAAAAGTTTCCATACTCTATTCACCCCCCCCCCTTCTAGAGTATTTAGGTCCTGTATTCAGTCTACATTACACACTTTCAGGATGTGCTAGCAAAATATTGATTAGGAATAATTGCTATTGTAGATTCCGAGTTCGTAAGAGACGAATCTGTTGAGGACCCCTACTACTAGTTACATGCTTGCTTGCGTGTGAATCTCTCTCCATTATCAGGTAAGCTTATATGCACAACATCTTCAAATATCAAAATGTGTTGTTTCGTGTGCGTTATCCCAAATTGTAAATTCGTCTACGCCTTGCAATACTTTGAATTCTTCTAGCGTTTTATTTCAAAAGATTTGAGAAGCATGTGGTCACTATTTAATTTTTTTTATTACTCTCATGAAATAATAAAGAAAAATGAACGATAATGGAATTAGGACGATGTGCAGAGGATGTGCGTGAAGGCTACGGCCGGGGACACACGTGCGTTGATTCCCCTTAGGGTTTATACCCATTTATGTTATCGTGGAAACTATGAGTACTACCTATGCATGTGTAGGTCACTACTGTATAGGGGTGTCGACACTTAAAGTCTCATTAGTATGGTTTGGGCAAGATAGCGAAGGGCTATCTACTAATGTCTGGGGAGAATTGGGATTTGTGATATCCCAAGAAGCACCCCTATTCTATTATTTATTGCATCGTGACCTCTCTGTCTACATCGTACCTGTTGGGGCTTGTGGGCTACGCCTCAACCAAATGAATGAATAAAATGTGGCTACTGCTTATCTTACTGCTCATATTCTCGTGTTAGCCAAAAACTCTGTCTTTACGTGTTGTGGTATAATCTTACTCAGTTTTTACTGATAAACATTTTTGCTGCGTCGACTTTTGCTATTTTTAAAACCGCAGGTTATGATTAAGCTAGCTGGGGTGGGAACGCGCACAAGTGGAAGTTTAAGATCAACGCTAGCAAATATATTTTAGTAGTTGTCTCATTTTGAATTTCAAAACTTTTCGTCATCGTTTCTTTGTAAACAATGTTGGAGGTTTCCTCCGTTTATTTCAATAAAGTATTCTTTGGATTATCGTTAAGTTGTACTAGCAGGAACCGTAGGATCCGGGGTGTTCACCAACTCACTCCACCCGAAGCGCCACAATAGAATGGCGTGTACGAGAAGAGGATTCGCACCTTGTTAGACATGGTTCGGTCTATGATGTATCAGACTGATCTTCCGATATTGTTTTGGGGACAGGCTCTATTACATGCAGCTTTTACCCTTATCAATGTTCCATCCACATCATTCATGAAGACCCCATATGAGATATGGACTAGGAGGCGTCCCATAGTGTTCTTTATGAAGATTTGGGTTTGCGATGTCTATGTAAAACGTTTACAATTAGACAAGCTCGGACCTAAGTCGGATAAGTGTACGTTTGTGGGATATCCTAAGGAAGCGAAATGATATTACTTCTACAACTCAATCGAGAACAAAGTGTTTGTAGCTCGGACCTAACTCTCTCCCTTTCTAGAAAGAGAGTTTGTCTATAAATAAGCCAGTGGGAGGACAGTAGAACTTGGAGAATTTCAAGAATCACAAACCACTAATCCTACTATGGAACATGAGAAGGAACCGCAAGATATATTGGAGAAGCCTGCTCAAGTAACACAAGAACTTCGTAGATAAAGTAGGGTACGTCAGGAGCCAGAAAGGTATGGACTTTTCGTGACTGAGCCCGGTGACGTATTACTCATAGATGATGAGCCTACTACCTGCGGAGAGGCCATGGAAGGGCCAGACTCTCAAAAGTGGCTCGAATCCATGAGATCCTAAATGGAATCCATGTATACCAACAAAGTGTGAACTTTGGTGGAACCATCCAAAGGGGCTCGGCCCATAAGGTGCAAATGGGTCTTCAAGAAGAAGATCGACATGGATTCCAATGTGATTGTCTATAAGGGTCGATTGGTGACAAAAGGATTCAGACAGATTCATGGTATTTACTATGATAAAACATTTTCCCTAGTCGCGATCACCAAATTCATTCTCATCTTACTTGCTATTGCAGCTTATCACGATTATGAGATTTGGCATATGGATGTCAAAACAGCGTTATGGAAACCTCCTCGAGGATGTGTACATGACACATCCATAGGGTTTTGAAGATCCAGAGCATGCCCATAAAGTATGTAAGTTGCAGCGATCCATTTATGGATTAAAGCAAGCTTTTAGGAGTTGAAATCTGCGTTTTGATGATGCATTCAAAGAGTTCGACTTCATCAAGAACAAAGATGAACCTTGCTTTTACAAGAAGGTTAGTGGGAGCTTTGTTGTGTTGCTGGTCTTGTATGTGGATGACATACTACTCATTGGAAGCAGTATCCCTACCTTGCAATCTTTTAAATATTGGTTAGGGGAGTGTTTCTAAATGAAAGACTTAGGGGATGCGGCTTATATACTAGGTACCAAGATCTATAGGGATAGATCAAGGAAGCTGCTCGACCTAAATCAAAGTACATATATAGACAAGGTGTTGAAACTGTTCAACACGCATGAATCAAAGAAAGGATTCTTGTCCATGTCGCATGGAGTCACCCTTTCAAAGGATGACTGCCCTTCCAATGAGATTGCGAAGAACCGTATGAGTAAGATCCCATATGCATCAGCTATAGGATCTATCATGTACGCCATGTAATGTACTAAATCAAAGTACATATATAGACAAGGTGTTGTAACAGTTCAACATGCATGAATCAAAGAAATGATTCTTGTCCATGTCGCATGAAGTCACCATTTCAAAGGCTGATTGTCCTTCCAATGAGATTGAGAAGAACCATATGAGTAAGATCCCATATGCATCGGCTATAGGATCTATCATGTACGCCATGTTATGTACTAGACCAGATGTGTCACACGCGTTAAGTATGGCAAGTGGATACCTGTCCAATCCGGGTGAGAGTCACTGGATTGATGTCAAGAATATCCTTAAGTACTTAAGAAGAACTAAGGATGCATTCTTGATATATGGAGGGGAGGAAGAACTAAGTGTAAAGGGTTACACTGATGCAAGCTTCCAAACCGACAAAGATGATATCAGATCGTAGTCGGGTTTTGTGTTTTGCCTGAATGGAGGAGCTGTGATCTGGAAAAGTTCCAAGCAAGAGACAGTTGCTGATTCTACAACTGAGGCCGAGTACATTGCTACATCTGGTGCAGCTAAGGAGGCTGTTTGGATTAGGAAGTTCATCACTGAGATGGGTGTGGTTTCTAGTATTGTGGATTCAATTGAGTTGTTTTGTGACAACACATGGGCGATCACACAATCCAAGGAAACAAGGTCACATTAGAAATCCAAACATGTACTCAGAAAGTTCCTTTTATTCGAGAGATCATCGATAGAGGAGATGTGAAGATATGTAAGATTCCAACAGATGATAATCTTTCAGATCCAGTTACAAAGCCGCTTGTTCAGGGAAAGCATGAAGGGCACACTAGATCTATAGGCATACGAGATGCACCATATTGGCTCTTGTGCAAATGGGAGAATTTTGGATTAGATGCCCTAAAGGCAATCAATATTTAGTATGAACATTATTTTTTGCTAGAATATTCATTTATTATTTATGGAGATATTTGATAGAATGAAGTCCTTAGATTACAATTTGTTGTTAATTATATCCCGAGTCCATTAATATGACGATCACTATAGACTAGTATGTGGGTAGATTGATATGGAGATATCAAGTCTAACACATGGGTATGCATTAGGAGTAATGGCATACTGGATTGACCCACAACGAGAAGGCTACATTAGATTATGTCAATGTCACAAGTGCTTCTCATAGTGACAATGGTGTTGTAGTCCTTAGACTTGAAGTCACTAGATACTCTAGTTGTGGAATATTATGTTTTGATCTTGTCAAACGCTACACCATGACTGAGTAGCAATAAAGGAAGTTATCGGACATAATAGGAAGCAAGCTAAGAGATGGTAGTGATGTAGAGAGGATTTGCCCCTCCTACATAATGGGAGCAAATATCCACGGCCACTCGAGGGGTAGAGCTTATGGAATGTCTGGCCAGACTCAGATAAATCAATATAGGATATTGATGTTATCTGCATGGATAAGCCTATTCCCAGGATCGAGAAACTATGGATTGGATATACGAGTGTGACAATTATGTTTCGTGTCCAATCCGGATATAGAGACAAAGGGACATACACAACACGGTAACATTGGGCACAAGGTTTGTCAGATCACTGACTATTTCTATTAATTGGATGGCATAGATGTGTTGCTAAACACCGCTCTATGTTTGTAATTGTTACTACCAAGTAAATAGGAACCTACAAGGTCACACACCATATGGATTAAATTGGAGTTGGATATTAATTAGTTGAACTAATTAATTAAAAGGATCAATGCCCGACCACGTGCAAAGTTAGTAGGACTAGTTTGCAAAGTGGACTAATCCGTGTATGGATAGGAGTAGTATTGGGGCTAGTTTGTAGTTAATAGGATTTATTAACTATAAAAGGGATACCCTAGATATTATTTCATAATGAGTCTTCATTAAGAAATAAGAGAGCAAGGAGAGAGCTACCCCAACAAGGTGCCGCCCGTCGCCTTGCCGCCGCCCCATACACGTTGGCCTCCCAGTGGTTCGGCCACTTTGGGTGCTCTGTTTTGCGTGATCTTTTTCCTCCCTCTTTGACGTAGCTAGCACAATACGTGAAGGGGATTCCAAGTAGAAATTCAAGGTGTGGATACCGGTAGAGACGAGGAAATTGTTCTTCGTTGTGATCACACAAAACCAAAAGGTACACATCATCTTCCTTTATCACGATATGATGGTTTGTCCTGCGATTCGTGGAGGGTCTTGACCATGAATGTTTTTATTGTATTTCCGCTATGTAACCTGCATAGAAACCCAACAATACGCTGGAATTGAATAGCTCAAACTTCGCTCTCTCAAAACCCTAGCTATTCTGTATCATACGAATAGTGCTAAAAAGCATAATGAACCTATCCACGATGCTTAGATATTTATAGGGATGAGGGAGTTCGACTTGCCCTTTTACCCCAACATTTTAGGATTAGTTTTCTTGTAAGTCTGGAATCCATAATTACTCTTTAGTCCAACTAATAAGTAGTTAATTCCAATTCGAACATTATTTTATGCGATCGTGTAGGTTCTTAATTACGTTGGCAGTAATATTTACAAACATTTAACATTATATATCACTACAACAATGCTACCCAACTAATGGTAGTGCTAGTGATCTGACGAACCTCTAAGACCAATGTTACTATGTCGTACAATCCCTTTTTCCATATATTCATATTAGACTAAAGGCTCACCCTTGTATATCCAATATATTGTTTCTCGATTCCTTGAGTAGAATTAGACGGAAAAATGACATCAATATCTTATATTGATTCATTTGAGCAGGACCATGCATTTTTCTAAGTTACACTCATCAAGTGGCCATGGATATTTACTCCTGTTATGTAGGAGGGACAAATCTTATCTACATCACTCACACCCCTTAGCAAGTTTCATAACATGTTAAACTACCGCCTTTATAATCACCTTGTCACAGAGTGATGTTTGACGATATTGAAACATGTCACTCCACATCTAGGGAATTTAGTGACTCAAAATCATAGGATCACAACACCATTGTCACTATAAGAAGCACGTGGGACTCTCACATAACATCACGTAGTGTTCTCATGGCAGGTCACTTCAGTACACCATTACTTCTAATGTGTAACCTTGTGTTAGACTTGATATCTCATATCAATCAACCCACCTACTAGTCTCAATGCATCACAATCGTCCTAATTAACAATAGTACTTGACTAGGGATGTTTAAGAATACAACAATTATTCTAAAGACTTCATTAGGTAAACATATTATCATATAGATAACAAAATTAATAAAATGGTTTCATCATTAAACAAATTTCATGATAATATATATTTCCTATAAGGCATTCGCCAACACCAGTTCCCCTTGATTACTTGTTGGAGTCTTAGAATTATGGTTGGATCGACGGAAAACACCGATTAGCTAGTTTTCCTTGACCACTTGTTGTGGTCTTGGATCCGTTACCACTTAGGGACTCCATGTGCTCTAACTCCTTGTCTGTTTGGCTTGATTCTATCATCTAGTACTACTCTTTTAACTTACAATCTTAAGGGGTGTCGACACCTGAGGTCCAGTTGGTTATACGTACGATGTGTAGCGGGACCGGAAATCTGGTCCACAATGCTTGACAGGGAGGTCAGATTCTAGAAACCGCTATATACGCCTTTATTATATGTAACTATAGAATAATTACCCTGGCCTACCCTGCTACTGCGGATTAATAATATAACTTGTTTCGTTTCTAAGTTTGGAAAAAAAGTCACCTCCGGCTATGTCATATTGGCATACTACTTGTGAAATATCTTTATTTCAAAATCATTCCATGTTTGGAAACTTATGAATATCTCGATAAATTAACCGATTACTTGTAATAAGTTTCAGAACAGAAACATCAACTTTAAAAAACTCTGATGATCGAATACCTCAACTCATACTTATAATCCTGAAACAATTCAAAGTCTGTAACTTGGATAGTCATACTTATACCTTTGATCAGTTCAAAGTTCAAACACTTTTATAATACGCAACCCCGTGGCCTTTCTAAGCTATTCAATTTACATGCTAAGTTGTTCATTCACTAATTTCTTAATGATACTCTAACTGCGGTGTCCATGTTCTTTTTCGTAAACCCACCGCAGATATGTGACTGGTTTGCTTGAGGTAACGGTCTGAAATCACGATATGAAAACAATAGTAAACTTAGTAATTAGATGAGAAGTAGTTTTGTTGTAAATCTCTTTTGTTAAACTTGGTGTGTAGTTCGGACCAGTAACGGATGTTGTTAGCTGTTATTGTAATGAATCAATAGTTATGTATTTATTTTTACTTTTTTGTTACTACTACTCCTTGTACGAAAGGGTAATTACCTGTACAGAGGGCGCTCACCCTGTCTCAGGCTTGGGGTGTTACAACAAAAATGATACCTTCTCAATCCCAAAACCATTACGAGCATTGTCGAAACCCAATCGCGAGCGAGTATGGCGAGGCATAAAGACATATTCTCTTCCTCTGTCGGGGGTTTCCCCATTCGGGAACAGTTGAAGCATTTCCTCTTCATTGATTTTCGGGGGGGGGGGGTGCATGAGGGAGTATGGTTTCTTATGAATTTGGGGACATATAGCATGGAATGAGGTGCATTTGAGTAATCAATTTCAGTATTTGGTGTCGATGTGTGTTATGTAGGGATTGTACGGTGAATAGTGTAGGTCAATCTGGTGGGTCGACTCTGGGTAGGAGTTGGGTTAAATGGGATTCCAGGTGGTGGAGAGGACTGGTAGGAGATAAGGTTAATGTTCGTTCAGTTGTTAGAAGGGAGTTTAAGTAATCTGTTAATGGAAAGCGGTCGAGTATGATGAAAGGATGGTGGTTGGAGCAACCAATCCCAACAATTTGGGATCAACGACGGCTCTAAGTGCTATCAGGTGAGTCTGAATCGGAGATGCGCAAATGCAGAGATCTCTCGCAATGACCGATCAAAGTGTTGCAATTTGGATCAATTGAAGGCTTCGAGGTACTAGGTGTTGGATTGTGTTAACATATCTGCTATGTTCTTCAAGCTAGGCCACAATTTCATTTATGTGAGCCAGGGCCAGGATCAAATGTTTGAAGGTTCTTTAGATGGTAATATGTGAGTTCATTTTGGGATATGGGTTTCATTCGATTCAAATTTCAGATTGAGGTACTGAAAGTAAAGAAGTTGATGAACAAATAAGTGTCGCTGCACTTATTCATTGTTAGTCATGTTGCTGGTTTGTTTTTTTCCAAGTAGAACATTTTATTGCTTTTTGGGTGGTGAAGAAGAAGCTGGTGATTATAACTTGAAGGGATCGAGATGATAGAAGTGGAAGAAGATGAACATGAACAAGAAGAGGCAGAGAGAGCAATGAAGGGCGAATTTGTCCAAAAGATAAGTATTTAGGTATCCCGCCCCTTAATTAACAGACATAAACATAGGGGGTGTAAGGGATAGACATTGTGGGTCTCTCAAGGGGTGTATGTGGCGATTTATAAACTTGAAGGGGTGAAAGTGAAGATTTTTCTTAGCTGATGAGGTGTAAGTGAAATTTACCCTTCAAATAAACTCATATTTTTGTGTTATTTTGAGTTACTAGAGTATTGCCCGTGTCCGAGTGCACTATCCCTAAATTAGATAGTTTTTTAATTTAGAAGTTTTTTTAAATGAATTTAGAGGTGTAATCAAAAATTATATTTACAAATATGGTGAAAAAAAAGTAAAAAAGAAAGTAAAAAAGTATGAGATGAGCATTATAATGGACGTGCGAATTACAATCTCTCTACTATTAGTTAGGGATATAGTTTTGGTTAAAAAAACATCTCTCCTATTAATCAGGGATGTCCAAAGAGAGTGGATAGTTAGAAATGTCCAATGAAAGTGGGTAGTTATAGATGTAATAAGTAGGTGACATAGAATAGTAATGATGATGTTGATTTAATCTAACGGCGGAAAAGTCATAAATTAGTTAAACAATTCTATTTTATAATATAAATTTTTGTTTCCTGGTTTGGTTAAATCAGACCCAAACAAGCTCTCAGATCTACCTAAAAAAAGCTCTGAATGAGCGAGCTATGGCAATACAACAGTGAAATTGAAAGTGAAAACTAGAAAATTTGAAAAAATTTGAATTTTGGGAGACAGAATGGAGGTAATTCATGGAAAACGAATATTTGAAAAACCATTTGCAATAGCACTACCACGTCACCGATCCGCGTACCACCCCGAAATGAGCTAAACCAACCGTCGGATTAATTAAAACCAAGAACACCCAACCGTCGGATCACACTCCTCAAAGGTTCCTTCCCTTGCGTTCTCTTTTGGATCGATCTGATCCCCTCAAACCCAACACCTTTTAAATCCCCTTCCCCCTCTCCTGTATTCCGACACCGGCCTTTTCTCTCTACAGTCCTCTCTCCGACCACTCTCGCTCTATTTTCTCACTCCGAAAATGTCATCCGAAGAGCCTCTGTCCGTCGAAGTTCCGTCCCAGACTCCAAAACCATCCGACCCTTCGACCCTCCCTCAGTACCCAGAGGTAATTTTCAGATGGGTTTCTTCTTAATCTGCTTTTAATCCATCGATTTTTGAGTCTGATGGGTCTGATTTTAGCTGGATTGATTGATTTTGGGTCTGATTCGAGTAGGGTTTTTCTTTAATTTGGTTCTAATGGTCTGAATCTGGGTCTGATGGGTCTGATTTTTTGTGGGTTTTGTTTTGTAGATGATAATGGCAGCAATCGAGGCTCTGAACGAGAAGGAAGGCTCGAACAAGACAGCGATCTCGAAGCACATCGAGGACACCTACGGGGAGCTTCCGGAGGCGCACAAGACCCTCCTCTTGCACCACCTCAACAAGATGAAGCAGAGCGGTGAGCTCGTCCTCGTGAAGAACAACTACATGAAGCCCGACCCCAACGCCCCAGCCAAGCGCGGCCGTGGCCGTCCACCCAAAGCAAAAGATCCGTCGGCTCCGGCGAAGGAACCGGTGTCTTCCCCTCGTGGCAGGGGCAGGCCACCCAAGGCAAAGGACGATTCTGCCCCTGCGAAGGCGGTGACTCCTGGGAGTGGGCGTCCTCGTGGAAGGCCACCGAAGATTGCCAAGACTTCGCCGGATGGAGACGTCGGTACGGCGGCTACGCCGACGGCGACGCCGGCGAGTGGGGAGCGTAGGGGGAGGGGTCGGCCTCCGAAGGTGAAGGCGCCTGTTGCTGCTCCGGTAGGGTGTTAATTGAAAGGAGGTGGAGAGTTTAGGGGTGGTAGTGCTAATAGTTGGTTGTTTACGTCCTTTTGTTTGCTAGTCCTTGGGTTTATGGTAATTTACTGTTGTTGACTGTTCGCTGCTGGAGTGAGTCGTTTGAGGTTAGGGTTAAAGTTGAGTCGGGTCGGTTTTAGGAGGGGTAATTTAGTTAATGTAATTGCAGTGTAAATTTTATGGAGAGGTTTCTGAAGCTTTTATTTAACTACATTTCCCCACTTATGTCCCACTTTGGAAATCGCAAACAGTGCATTCATGAGAACAAAATAAAAAAAACAATGAAAACCGAAAAAGAATAAAGCAACTTTGAGAGGGTAGAATGATACACTCTACACTTCTAGTTTGGAAAATGATACACTCTCACTTCACTATTAGTTTGGGAAATGATACACTGGCTTAGTTTGGCTAAGCTAAATTTTGAGATAGATAGATTTTGTAAAATCTCAGCTAAAATCTAGATTTTTTGTTTGAATTGAACCGGTGCCTGCTCGGAACAACCGGACCCGGATTGAAGAAAACAGGGTCTGGCCAATTTAAAACCGGGACCGGGTGGGTAAGACATTTTCCAAACAAGCTGCCACGTGTCACATTCCCCATTGGTTTGTTGACCGGCTGAATGGGAGCCGGACCCTGCTCCTCTTTATCAGGTCCCGGCTGACAAAAAAACGCGTTTCTTCTGCATTTGTCGACACGTGTCAAGCCCCGATTGGTCTGTTGACCGAGCAGCCGCGTGGGAATCCTTCCACCCGACATTCCCCTCGTTTTCACGCGGTACCTCATCAGTCTTAATCACCCGTGACTTCTCCACCCATTTTCTCCTACTCACCCGTGACTTCTCCTCCAATTTTCCCCATATTCCTTCCCCTTACTACAAATATTCATACCCGGCAGTGAACATTTCTCCCCAACTACCATTAATTCTTGAACTTCTTCTTTCCATCAAGTTCTCCATCAACCCTCACACATTAGCCATGGCTTCCCGTAGCGTCTATGATAATCTTCCTCTCGACGATATCAGACGCCCGCATAATAATCTCCCATCGGTATTACGCTACGGGCAAGCGTTATTTTCGGACCTCCAAAAGTTGAGGTTCGATGAGCTGTCATTGCGTAGTGTTTATTCCGGTCGTAGCCTAGCCTTGGAAGACAAGTATTACGAATATGCTATGAAACACTTGGATGATATGGGTTGGCAGTCGATGGCTAACCTTAACCCCAAGGTTTATCCCATGTTGGTGCGAATAATTTTCGCAACCATGGCGGTGGTTGAAGTTCCAGGGAGTGCTAGCTACCCAGCTGCGTGCTTGAAGGGCCAGTTTCTGAATTTAACTATAGATGCATTGGCTAATGCTTTAGGAATCTCGGCTTCGGGAGACAAGATTTTCTTCACCAAATTGGAGGACCTCCCAAAATATGTCGGCATGTCCATGGAGGACTACCATGGGTCGTTTTGCACGGAACGGTACCTCGTTCCAACGGCGCTAAAATCGAGTGACATCCAGCCGAAGTACCGCCTACTAAAACATTTTCTTGCAAACACTATACTACCGCGGACGGGTCACGGCGAGGAGGTAGACACATTTCTGGGCTTTATGATCCATTGTTTTGCTATTCGTCGTCAATTGTGTTTACCTTTCATAATGCAGCGTGTAATGTTTAAGTGTGTGGGTGGTGGTAATAAGCTGCAATGCATCCCCTACGGTGCAAGTTTTACGACAATCATGTTGCACTTTAACATTATTCCAGATTTTGATGACATCGTTGATGCTACTGAGCGACCCATTGATCGGTCCGCGGTAGTCCAGATAAGGGGATTCTTGGGACAACAGGAACGCGGTGATGACGCAGGTCCATCTACCGGACGCCGTCGAAGCACATCCGACGCTCCCCGTCGTAGAGTGCCAGTAAGCCAGACCACACAAAGGTCGTCAAGTTCGAGGGAGCAGCAGTTGACCTTAGCGGAGGTTAATGAGAATGTAAACATGGTTGATCGTAAAGTTAGCAAACTTCATAAGTTTGTTAAGAAAAGTATGAAGAAGCTGGTCGTCGTCCACCTTCACCAACGATTTCCGATAGTCCAGACTCTACTCGTCCTACGTCATCATCGAGCCCGTCATTGTAGTCACTGGCAATGTTTTCTATCGAGTGTAACTGCATTTGTAGTTTTCTGAAATGTCTAGTTGCTTGGTTGTGAACGTATCATGTTTATTTTAATGTATTGTTGTAATCGAATTTTAAGTAATTATTGGATTTGTAACAAAAAATGTTTGTTTATCTTTATTAGCAACAATTTCATTATAACAAATAGGCAAAAGTTTTTAGGCGTATTAGTTTAACAAATGTGGGTGATGAAATTTAGCATTCAATCACAAGTACCTAAATTATAAAAGTGTTTTTTTTTTTTTTTTTTTTTTTTTTTTTTTTTTTTTTATCACAAAGTTAGCACTTCGCATCCAATGTTTAGGCGCATTAGTTTAATAAATCTTGCTACTTCAAGAAATATTTGAGATTTACAATTTGTTCTACTAGCACGTTGTGTGTGTGAGAGAAAGAAAGATTTAAATTTATTTTACAACAAATTTATCATGGTTGTTAACTGCACAAAACTCTATTTAAATTTATCATGGTTATCAACGTAAAACTCAACGTAAATTCAGAATCAGCTTGGTTTTGTAGCAAAAAATGTTTATTTTAGTGTATTTTTGTAATCGAATTTTAAGTAATTATTGGATTTGTCACAAAAAGTGTTTGTTTATCTTTGTTGGATTTTAAGTAATTATTGGATTTGTCACAAGAAACTTCAGATTTCCGTAATTAAAAATACATTGATAATTATTCATTGGGACCCACCACAACAGATGTTATTTGGTCTCGTATTGCAAGCATGGTCGCGTCATCGTTCATCAACACCCAAAACAGGATTGAACACAGGCCCATTGTCTCCTGCAGCAATGTTCGTTGGCATCAGAATATCGAATAGCCGACAAAGTGCGCTCAAATTGTCTGTGATATACAGAGGGTGACGAGTCGGGCGAAGAAGACCCGGCACGTTCGGCGGATTTTCATTCGGACCACGTTGTTGCTCCCTAACCCATCTAAAAAACGGAACACGGAGACGGTCCACATGGTGCCTCAATTGGTTCGGCGTGTGGGAACGACCGGTGCGAAGTAACATGTCACTAGCAATCGCAATGAATGCTTGACGAGTAAAATGAGACCCACGCATGTGTCCTCTTTCCTTCTGTTCACCAAGCAACTGAATGTATATCCGCCAGTCATCGCAGCTCCAATTTCTTGGGTGTTCTATGACACTCATGGGAGCGTTACGGCGACCAAGACTTGTTCCTCCTCCGCCGTGCATGCTGCATTGAATGAAAATGTCATAAATAGTTACTAACAAACAAACACCGTTATAAAAAAAGAAGGAGAAGTTTGAGAAAGTAAACACCTGAAATTTTTAGTGCAACTGCTGTTGGAGTTTTGCAGAATAGGGAGTGTAGTTGCTCGTGTGGATGAGGCAAGTGGAAGAATGAGGACGGGTCTCAATTTATAGCCCAAAAAAAGAAAGAGCCGGATCCTGATAAGTGACAAACGGATCCGGGTTCGTTCCAAGCCGGGACCGGTTAACAGCGCACGTTGTTTGAAAATAATTGATACTAACCGGGTCGGGCTGACAAACTGGCCGGTTCCGGGTGACAATGTAGCCGGGTCCGGGTGACTACATGGCCGGATCCGGGTGACTACCCAAAAGACACAATCTATCTAGCTTTGCCAAACTGGTCCGATTATTTTTCAAAATCACATTAATCTATCCTATAATTCATCTTACCCAAACTAAGCCACTATCGCACTTTCATCCCATTAGATTTATG
The DNA here is from genome assembly GCA_023055425.1 of Linanthus parryae. Lineage (NCBI taxonomy): Eukaryota > Viridiplantae > Streptophyta > Magnoliopsida > Ericales > Polemoniaceae > Linanthus > Linanthus parryae. The sequence continues at coordinate 22,209,101 of JALGPY010000011.1, read as the reverse complement.
ACAAAGACGCTTTTAACCCTTCTAGTTTGGAAAATGACCCTTTGGTTCTCCAAATTAGGCACTTAGATCCCTTACTGTGATTTCATATTTTTATGCTTTAAGATCCCCTCCTCAAACTAAAAATGTCACAACAAGAGGGTGCAGTGCATGCGTATTGAATTTTGATACAACAAAAGGGGGTGAAAATGTTATTTTCTGAAATGAGAGGGGTGAATATGTTTTTGGATCAAACATGATGTGGGTGAAGGTTTCTTTTACCCTATTCAATGTGGTTTCATTTGATGCTTTGAGGCAAATTAGTCCTAATCAGCGACACTTTCACCCCTTCTTGTTCGGGAAATGACACTCTTGCCCCTTTTGTGTTTCAAACTTTAGGACACTTACATCCCTTTTTGTGTCATGATCATACTCTGAGAGAGCGATTTGTCCCCGAAACTACCATAGTGGCAAAATAGCCCCCAACCTAAAGCTCTCACAATTAAGGATTTAGGATAAAAGACAATTTGCACCCTCGTTAGATGGGTTATATACAAAAAACGCTCCGCTGTACGGGGATATACAAAAATCACCCATGTCGAGACAAAAACCCCTGTCGAGACAAAAACGTTGGACAAATACCATCCTCCTGTTAATGTCAGTTGATAGGGGGTGCAATATGATTTTTTATGACCATTTTGCCCCTATTGTATTTTTTAAAATATTTGTTCATGTTCTTGGTGTTCTAGGTGTTCTTGGTGTTCTCGACCACCACCTCCACCTCCACCCCCACCACAACCCCACCTCCACCTCCACCTCCACCACCACCACAACCTCACAGCCACCGCCAACACCACCACCACCTTCCCCACCACCAAGCAAACAATGCACAAACCCAGAATCATCTACAAAACCCATAAAAAATTAGAGAAAATCAGACCCATCAGACCCAGATTCACTTAATTAGAAACAAATTAACAAAAAATCACCTAACACCATAACTACCACACAAAACTTACCTACCTTCTTCTCCTTCACCCTTGTTACCTCCATGAAACCACCTGTAAACAACCTGCATAACCGGCCGAAACTACCACCTGAAATCAACTTCACCCATCTTCATCAAACCAAACAACCAGCCACACACAGTCACCATTTAAACCACCATATACACTGCCAATTTCATCCACCACCACCAAACACCATAACAGCCTAGAAACCACCCACACAAACTCACAACAGACCCGATACACCCACCATTAACCCACCTGAACCTCCCACAGTTGCAGCCACAATCAATCGGCTACAAACCCATCCAAACCACGGAACTAACCTACCTTCTTCTCCATCAATCGGCCACATGCCCAACCTGTACGGAGAAAAAAAAGTCGAACCCCTCTGTTGATAAAACCCAAATCAGCAGGTGGTCGCTGGCAACAACCACCACCACAACCACATCACCACGAGATTGATCTGCATCAAAATCTCCAAAATCAAAGACAAGCAAATCCCAATTCGACAACAATAATATTATTCGACCTCAAAATCTCCAAAATAAAAAAATAAGCAAATCCCGATTCGACATCAAATGCCACTGCGCCGAACTGGAGGAGTCGAATTTGGCCTAGGCGGCGATGGCGACGTCGACGGAGATGGAGACCATGTTGGCCATGGTGTCGGAATTGAAGGCTTCCTTCTCGAAGAGGATACCGATGGAGAGGGAGAGCTAGATGTAGGCGGAATTGGAGAGCCAGATGGAGAGGGCGTAAAGGGCGCTGATGGGGACGACGGTAGAGAGGTAGAGATCGGCGGAGATGGTGGCGGGTTCGGCGAGGTTGAAGCGTGGACGGAGAGGAAGGCGAGGGTGGAGAAGAAACTGATCATGGTATGAGAGATTGGGTAAGGCCAGTTGTAGAGTTTGCTTTGAGAGGTGGGCGGAGAGGATAGACGAGGAAGAGATGTAGGTTGAGTGAGAGGCGGCTGGTGAATGTGAAGGGAAAGAGAGAGAGAGATTTAGGGTTATAAATGAGAGGAAAATGTGAACAATTGGAATTTATGTGGTGTCATTTGCTTTGATCCGAAGGGTACTTTTGTCTTTTCATACTTCCGTTAGCTGCCGTTAGTCACCGTTAACTTACAGGGGTGATTTTTGTATGTCCCCGAATAGCAGGGGGTTTATGTATATAATCCAAAACACGAGGGTGAAAATTGGCTTTTACCCTTATATATATACTGAAATTTATCAGAAAAATCACAAATCCACGCTATCATCGGGACGTAAACTCAGTCCACACAATTACATGCGAAACCTTTAACTAGCCGACTCAATGCACGACACAACTCAAGGAGACTTATGAAACAAGATGCAATGCTTAGGCTTCTCAATTACTCAATTGCACAAAATTCTTTAGAAGTTCTTTTTTCCTCTCCACTTGATCCCGAGTTCCGTTTCCTATTAAACACAGCAGGAAAATAATCCGTGCAATCAAATGTGATAAATAAAACTCAAATAAATGCAAAAAACACCCTGATTATCAATTATGCACATTAATCTCAACTTTCACAAACACTACTAAAACATGCTTGAAATGACGCCTAAATCAAACATTATGCTCACATTCGGTAGGAAACGAAGCCAAAAACTAACTCCTATTCGGAGTTTATCCAATCCCCCACACTACCGTTTGGGAGTCCCGAGCAAAATCTCTATTAAACACTCACTCTCGGTGTCCATCGCCTACCCAACCAGAGTTACCAACACCGAGAAAACTTGCATACATCATTCAATTCACCGTTGCATACAAACAAATACTAGCCGACTCAAGAAGCAAACATTACTCAATGAACAACGCGACTATGCAACTACATGAATATACACAATACAACTCGATTTTATTTACAATGCATGAATTTAAAAATAATGTTTTTTTCTTTCTTTTCTTGAGAGATTGGGCCTATTCACTATCCTCAACCAAAGTCATCAAGTTCTCACTAGCTTCCTTTGAAAATTCACAACACACAGAAAGGATTATGAATAAGATGATTCTATGCACAAGCCCACTAAGACACCCATTTTCCTCCACCATTTACACGGGAACGTCCTATGCTTCAATGAGTCTAATTGCGATCAAGTCTCATCGTAGTCTTTCTACCCCAAGTCATATGAGGCCTTCAGACCCTCTTAGCCGCTATTGCATTTGAATGCATATCGTCAATGTCAAGGGAGTCACTATTCCTATGAAATACGTCTTGAATTTAAATTTCCTCTCTAAGCTCTACGTTGGATTGAGTCCAATTTTTTTGCGTGAACAAAAGCACATTAGGATTTTATACTTTTTTCATATAAGATTATGCATATCTAAATACCTCATATGTTTTTCTGTACCCTGCAATTGAGCTTAAACAGCGTGAGCTTTGTAGGATTTTCTCTTGAAACTGCCGTAAGGGATGTGGTGAACGCTCCCTGGCTTCACTTAGGCTGAAGAATCGTACCACATGAAAGCCAACTCAACACGAAGGCCCACACCACTTTTCAAGAGTCCATAAGTTTCCACTCAAAAGATGAATATTCAACTACTAGGAAACTTGGTCTAATTAGCACACTATAGAAAGATTAAGTATGCCCTAACGCGTCATCTTTCCACAACTACCATAAATCCCTGGGACATTCCTTCATGAAACATGTGCACAAAATACTAGAAATGTATTCTCACTACGACGCTTCCTTCCCTCTAAAACTCTTTCATTGAACTATATTCAATTTCTAGTTCATTGATTTCCCGTTTTCTTAATCTTTTCCAATTTCTATGATTTTTTTGAATTTTTATTTTTATTTTTCATTTTCATTTTTCCTAGACTCTGCATGCACTGGCCTGCTCGATTACCGGCTCAGATTTTTGGTGGGTGAACCGAATAATGTAAAAGTGCAACTAAAACAGAACTAAATATACTACAACTAACCACAATACAACAATATAATAAAACACAAATCGGACTACAACTACGATAATGACTCACACTACGAAAAAGTAAACAACAGGCAGACACATACTTGGATAGTCTAAGTCAAAACCCCCCAACACTAGAATGATTCGTTGTCCTCAACAAATTTAGAGAACAATAGCGAGGACTCGACAATTTCAATGCGAGGGGCGGTGATTTTACAACCATCCTCTTCCGCCTCAATGTGATAGGCATCCAAGGCGTACTTGTACAATCCCATCTGAGCGCCGGACACATAATTATGCTTAGCGTTCATCTGGGCAAGCCACTTGTTGTGCCTCGTCTGTTCTTCCCCTAATTTCCTCAAACTGCTAGAATATGCTGGAAATGCCTATCTTCCTTGTCCATCAACCTTCCCGCCAAATTCAAATTGGACAACCTCAACTTGCTAAAGGCATGTACAATATTAAACCTAGGTGCCGGCTGACTCGGTCTACTCTCATCTCCTATTGGGTCACTCTCGATGGGCGGAGCTCTCTGTCCACCCCTATTGTTGCTCGGTAGTGTGGCTCTAAAAGGTTCCCGAATGTTTTAATATAACTATATAGGAGTAATCTACCGATCCTGGTAAATTGCAGTCAATTTCACACCAGCTTTGATGGCCAAATGCATAATAAAATATTTTTATCCCGGTGTACTTTTGCTCCCCTTTTCTAGTCTTGTACGGAAACTTTTGTGAATCCGAGCGGGAATGTCACTCCACCCCTTGTAGAAACAATAGGCCATGATGCACATTTCTAGGTCAACAGAACAAACTGAGGTAGTTCCCAAAACCCACGTCTCAACCCACTCAATCAACCAACATGCCGTGTAATACCCCGATTTACATTAGACTGTAATTTGATGAATTAATGAAGATTGGGGGGGGGGGTGATAATCGCAGTTTTTAGAAGTTACAAACTAATTAAGGGAGAGAATGGAGATGTAATTCTAGTTTGGAGAAAAAATAAAAACTAGTTGAATAAAGGTTCGGTGAGGTAGTTGTATTTTAGATAAATAGTTATACGTATATACATATTAAATACTTGTATACGATTCGTATATTATTCAACCCGACCCGTATAAAATTATAACCCGCTATATTATACGTATAACCCGTATTTCATTATCAACCCGACCCACACTCGGTATAATAATATGTACAATGTAAGAAACCCGTATTTCGCTCCAACCCGACCCGGTACCCGTCGTTTCCTCTCTTCCCTCTTCTTTTTTTTCCTCACCCGTACACACACCTCCTCAATCCTACCTCCATCTCTTGCACATCTCTCCCTCCCTACACTACCAACCATATTCATCCCCCCTTGTTCTTCCTCCTTGTTTCTCCTCTATTTATCTATATAAACCACACCTTTGTTTCCAATTAAACTACACCATCAAAAACATTCTCTTCTTCTTCCTTCTTCGATTTCTTCTTCTTCTTCTTCTTCTTCTTCTTCTTCTTCTTCTTCAGTGAGAAAACCATCACCACAACAACATCGCCATCACCAACAACACCACCACTTCAACCTCTCTTCTCCATCCACCACCAAGAGAACCTCCATCCCCATATCCTCCTCTTCTCTGCGCAATCACCACAACCACAACAACAACAAACAGCGGCAACAACTACACCCACCACCACTGCCGACACCACCACCACGTCCTCCATCATCACCAGAAACCATCACATACACTCCCTCCACCTAGCCATCTCTCATCTTCACCTCTGGATCGCTCTCTTTTCCTCTCTGTGTTGCCCAGAAACAAACACAAACAGTCACCACCATCACCGAACACCTCACCGTCGGCATCACCACCCAAACTCGACAACACCACTTCCAACACAACCCACCTCCCCCTGTCAATCTTTTCTCGCTCTCTCTCTCACCCTCTCTGACCTCGCCTGAGCCATCAACAGCAAGCAACAACAGCAGTTGCAGCGGCGGCAAAGGTCATTGCCGAATCGGACTCGGAGACCCGACCCGACGGGAAACCCAGCCGTCAACCTCCCTCGCTTTTTTTCTTCCCTTCCGTTGACTTGCCCATGTACGTAGGGGTCCAATTCCGGCCACCCAACAGCCGGAGCTCCATAAATTCCGGTGAGCTCCGACTGAAACTTCAGCGAGCGATTTCTCCCTCATTCGGTAACGTTTTTTTTTACCAATTTTTGGCTTGAATCAACATTTTTCGACATGAATTAGAGTTCTAGGTGATAAAAATACATGGATATCAATTTTTTAGAATATTCATAAATGAATTTGGGTGGGTTGAAGAAGAAGTGTACGTAAGTGTATTGAGGGGGCGAGTTTTGTACTTTTCAAAATCTTTAGGGGAGGTGTTCATCTTTTAACAAAACTGTTGACCATGTGAATGGGATTTTTATTGTTTTTTGAGAGACTCGGAGGGTACAAAGTATTAAAACTGAAACTACTTATATTATGGGGGGAGCCCCTTGTCTTTTACCTAAGCTATACTAATTATATAATAATATTTTGTTCATATTATTTTATAATATTAGATAATTAAATATTTTGAATAGGTAAATTACGATATTTATATATATATAAAAGAAAGCTTAAATTTTTCATAAGTTTGAAATTAGTTACAATTGAATGCTACAATTCGTTTTTAAATAAGTAAACAAAAAGGAACGTTTTGTATAATCATATAATCGACAGAGAATAATGTTTCGATTATTGACTAATTGTCACTTTAATTTTATAAATATCGAGTTCCCTAAATATTCATAAACCTTTCATAATCTCCTTAGATTTGAAATTATTTACATGGAATAGAGCATGTTAGTTGTAAATTGGAAAATAATTTATTTAGACACCACTTTTACAAAATAAGAATTCTTGTTACCCAATCTAAAGTTCCAATTTTCTTATAATAAGTAGTAATTTTTATTAACAAAAGTTGCCAACTAATACTTTAAAGTGTTTGGAAACCTCTTTACTTCTTAAATAAATGAAATATCAATATTTTATTAATAAATGAATTAAGTCACTATTTAATTAAATAAGTACGTCTTCTTAATATTGTTTTCGGGATCGTGAGAGTTGTACTTGGACCTCATCCTAGCCGAGCATTCATATACGATTGGTCAAATATTTGTATAGAAATACTACTATCGTGACTGGATAATTGATAAATTGTAGGCGACGGTTTCATAGACGTGGGCTATGCCGATTACCCGTAGGAGCTACTTCCAGATAGTTGTTATTTCAACTTGAGGTGAGTTTTACATGCTTAGCCTTGCATGCCAGCTTATTTCATGTCCATTACTTGTTTTATTGAAAATAGTTGTCACATTTCATCCCCTACTTGATAAATACATTTTATTGTTTTCTAAATCTTGAAATGCTATACGAACTTGGGAAAATGTTGTAGTTGATCATAAATCAGTAATAACGGGTGATGATTCCCTGGTCCCAGGTCCCTAAAGAGATATTAGAGTTTGATCCCCTGTGTAGAGTAAAATGATTCGCAAGTACCGGAACCAGTTATGTTATTTTTATTAGGGTGATGATTCCCTGTACTTTTGACCCTAAAGATATGGCACTACGTGCACCCCGACTCCTTTCGCCGTAGGCTGGAGTACTGCTTCTAGATACTACTCCTTCGATTGACGCTCTTATGAGGGAGTTGTAACACTTAAGGTCTAGAATGTCTGATTGTGGTCACTGGTCTACCCGGGTTATGCGCAATAAATGATAATTCGATTACTCTGTTTGGGAACAATTATTCGTAAGTCATTTTTTTAATTGACATATCATTTATGAAGAGATTTTATTGGATACTTATGACGTATCGTGGCAAACAAAATTATTATACGGGAAATTAACATTATTTGATGACACTGTTACTTGTTCTTGAGTTTACGATGTTATAATCATTCACTGTTACTCCTGAACTGTTTTTGAACACGTAACCCATTGCCTTTCTTAGCTTTCCTGCTTTACATGCTATGGTGTATACTCACTCAGCATTTCTTGATGACTTTAGAAAACTGCGGTCTTTGTTTCTTTCCCCCGCAGGTTTAGGCAAGGGGAGATCGGCTTAGAAGGGACCGTGAACTTATCTAGTAGTGGTAGCACTTTTATTTAGTCAAACTTTTAGTAAAATATCATCTTGTGTACTAGTATATCATGTTGAGACAATTATGAGCTGTAATATAGATAATAATGGAATGTTTTGTTCACGATTTCCACCGCTTCATTTTAAGTAGCACCCTCCTGGGCTCTCCGGTCCTGAACGGAAAGCTCGGGAACTATACGGGGTGTTACATGCTGGCTGTAGGAGAAACTTATTGTCAACCTTCCAATGCCTCTTGTTTTCTTTTATAACCCATCTTGCTGCCGACACTCCCCCGAAGTAAAACTCTGTGAACTCATCCTCAATTCCCTCTCGCTTCAAGTTCTCGTGAAATTTACACCGCTCGGTCATGGGTGGCAACTTAAGGGCTTCGAAAATTGTCTCCGATGTGAAGACTACAAATTTACCCCTCATAAAAATTTCCCTCTCATCCTTCACCTTGGCATATCTACAACTGCATTTCACATACCGAGCATTAACGATCATCCAATGAGTTAGTGCCAAGCAAGACCGACCATTAATCGATTCGTACATACCCTCAAAGTTCTATTGCGTCCACGAATTTTAGCTCTTTAGACAAAATACCGGATGTCGTTTCAAAGGAATTCTCTGGGTTCATCTTAAACTTGAGAGTTTCATTCTTTAGAAAGTTAATGTGGGCATCATGACACGCGAACCTATGGTTGCAAAAGTTAGTGGCACGAACCGCTTCAGGATTTGTGATATCCTCAACAAGATTGCCTCTAATCCCCCCACTTTAGAAAAAGACGACACTGGAGCCGCAAGCCACAGAGACTTAGGAGATTTAGGACAATCTCTCGCTCCCTCTTCTTCCTCACTCGACACCTCAACACTCGTCGGAAACACATTCTCTTCCTCACTTTGGTGATGGTCAAACTCGCCTCCCTCACCGACCTTCCTCTTCCTCCTAGAATCATAACTAGACGCTGCGCATGTTTTAATCCTAGACCGTCTCATTGCACAAGAAAGTAGAAAATTTCAAATTTAGAGATTAATTTTTCTACGTGCATGTGAGAAGGGGTGTGAACACAATGCTCAATTAAAAGCTAGAGTTCAGAGATACATGATGCCCCGAAGTTTCGTTCTTACGAGGCTTTTTAAAAAGAATCAATCAAGAAAGACCTTACAGTCGACAGATTTTACGCTAAACTTCGCGATGTAAATTTTTTATCTCACCGTCTTCTCCTCGGTGTCCCCGTCAAAACCAAACAGATGGATTGCTCAAATTCCAAATAATGGAGACTGAATTTGCGATTCTATGGGCTATGGCTTGAACTTTATTCTTCTCCTCGAAAATTGTGCCTTGCTAATTAGTTCAAGATCGCACACAACAGTTTTAGGGGACTACAATGGGATAAAAACCCCTTCCTCCAATTTCAATTCGAAAAACTTTCAATGTTCTTGTTCTTGAGCTTTGAGAGGATTTCAGAGAGAGAGAGAGAGAGAGAGAGAGAGAGAGAGAGAGAGAGAGAGCGCCAGAGAGGATAGTGGAGAATTGTTTGATCCGAATGAGGATCATATCCTCTTTATTTTCATGTTTTAAATCTCAAAAGATATTGCCCCCGTAAAAAATGTGCACATTGGGAGAAGGAGCTGATCATGCGATCAACTCATGTAGATCATGCAATCAGTCCATTTGATCACGTAAAACATATTTTTCTCCTCCAAGCACCGCCTGTAAACTTTTTCTAAGGCAAAAACTGCTCCTGCAACTTCACATCGGTCTAAATAACGCCTCCGGACTCTAATGCATGCATGTAATATACCGTCAGAAAGGTCTTCTCTTCTATTTTATGATTTCAGAGTGTTACTCCATAATTTTCGGAGTGAACTCAAGAATTTATGACCTCAATATCTTAGCCCATATTCAGCTTTTCACGGTTCACCGTGAGTTTTCTTTGCATGCATCAAGAAGGGGAGTCCGGGGTAGCGTTCCCACACTTGTGTACCTGCATGCTCATCGCAAATGTCAGTCCCACTCTCACTCACATCTCAAAATGTTGGAATAGATTCCCTAGAGGCAATCTAGTTTAGTATGAATTTTATTTTGGCTAGAACATTCATTGTATTATTTATTGGATTTTTAATATAATGAAGTCCTTAGATTTACAATCGTGTTGTTTATCTTAAATATCCCTAGTCCATTATAATGATTAATAGGACAATAATATATGGACTAGTATGGGGTTGGATTGATATGGAGATATCATGATCCAACACATGGGTGTGCATTAAGGGTAATGGCGCACTGGATTGACCCATCTCCGAGAAGGCTACATGCATGTTATGTTGAGTCACAAGCGCTTCTCGCGGTGCAATGGTATTGTCATCCTTATACTTGAAGTCACTAGATGTTCTAGTTGTGGATTATTGTGATTTTGGTAGCGTCAAACGCTACACCGTAATTGGGTAGCTATAAAGGCGTGTACCGGATACAATAAGAAGCAAGCTTAGAGATCGTAGTGGACGTAGATAGATTTTTTCCCTCCCACAGAACGGGAGAAAATATCATAGGCCACTCGAGGGATAGTGCTTATAGAATGTCTGTCCAGACTTAAATAAATCAATATAGGATATTGATGTTATTTGCACGAATAAGGCAATTCCCAGGATCGAGAAACTATGGATTGGATATACGAGTGTGACTAGTATGTCTCGTGTCCAATCCGGATATAGATACAAAGGGATGTGACAATTACTTGTACAAGGTTTGTCGGATGACTATTCTATTAGTTGGCTAGAATGGATGTTTTGCTAGAGACCGCTCAAAACTAGCAAATTGTTGCTACCAACTAGATAGAACCTATGGGGTCACACGCTAGATAGAGTTGAGCTAGAATTGAGAATTAATTAATATGATTAATTAATTAGAAGGATCACTTTGCAACACCTTGCAAACTTAGTAGGACTAATTTGCAAGGAAGGGACTAAACCGAATTCTAGTAGGACTAGAATAGGTCCTTTAGGTAGTTGACAAGGATTTGTTGGACTATATAAAGGATGATCCTTCCTTCGTTCCATCCCACATTTATGAGCCTATTTCATAACTTGAGTGGGAGAAAAAAAAGGAGAGAGAGAGAGCAAGCAAGCAAGAGGGCCGACCGACCCCCTTGCCGCCGCCCCTACCCCGTCGGCCAACAAAGGAGGCCGACCCCCTCCTTGTTGCCACGCGGTGCGTGATTTCTTCTTCCTCTTCCTCCATTCCAAGCTTGCACAAATGAGAAGGAAGATCTAGATCTCAAATCTAGGCGTGGATCAACCGTAGAGACGTGACACAATTCACGTTACAAGTCATCACAGGAGAAACCTTAAGGTGTGTAACATGATTCTTCATTTACCATTGTTATGCTTCTTTTCCTGTGATCCTTGGAGGGTATTGAATGGAGGGTTTTGAAGATCCAAAGAAAGCCAACAAAGTCGGTAATCTGCAACGATCCATTTATGGATTGAAGCAAGCTTCTAGGAGTTGGAATCGACGTTTTGATGAAGTAGTCAAAGAGTTTGGCTTCATCAGAAACGAAGATGAGTCTTGTGTCTACAAGCAGGTTAGTGGGAGCTCTGTAGCTTTTCTGGTCTTGTATGTGGATGACATACTACTCATTGGAAATGACATTCCTATGCTGCAATATGTTAAAGATTGAGTGTTTCTCAATGAAAGACTTAGGGGAAGCAGCCTACATACTTGGTATAAAGATCTATAGAGATAGATCTAAGAGACTGTTAGGCCTAAGTCAAAGTACATACATTGACAAGGTGTTGAAGCGGTTCAATATGCAAGATTCCAAGAAGAGATTCTTGCCCATGTCACATGGAATTACTCTTTCGATGAGTAGTTGTCCTTCCAATGAGATTGAGAAGGAACGCATGAGTAGAATTACCTATGCCTCGGCCATAGGATCTATCATGTACGCCATGTTATGTAGTAGACCAGATGTGTCATATGCCTTGAGTATGAAAAGAAGATACCAATCCAATACGGGTGAGAGTCACTGGATTGAAGTCAAGAACATCCTAAAGTACTTGAGAAGAACTAAGGATGCCTTCTTGATATTTGGAGGTGAAGAAGAGTTGCGTGTAAGGGGTTACACGAATGCAAGCTTCCAAACCGACAGAGATGACTTTAGATCACAATCAAGATATGTGTTTTGCCTGAATGGAGCAGCGGTGAGCTGGAAGAGTTCCAAGCAAGAGACGATGGCTGATTCGACAACAGAGGCTGAGTACATTGCTGCAAACGGCGCATAAAAGGAAGCTGTTTGGATCAGAAAGTTTGTTTCTGAACTTGGTGTGGTTCCTAGCATTGGGGATCCAGTAGAGTTGTACTGTGAAAACACTGGGGCGATCGCGCAATCGAAGGAGCCCAGGTCGCACCAGAAATCCAAGCACGTGCTCAGGAAGTTTCATCTTATTCGAGATATCATCGATAGAGTAGATGTTTGGATATGCAACATTCCTACAGATGAGAATCTGTCAGATCCACTTACAAAGCCGCTTGTGCAGTGGAAGCATGAAGGGCACACTAGGAGCATTGGCATACGAGATGCATCATATTGGCTCTAGTGCAAGTGGGAGACTGTTGGAATAGATTCCCTAGAGGAAATCTGGCTTAGTATGAATTTATTTTAGCAAGAACATTCATTGTATTATTTATTGGATATTAAATATAATGAAGTCCTTAGATTTACAATCGTGTTGTTTATCTTAAATATCCCTAGTCCAGTGTAATGATTAATAGGACAATAGTCTATAGAATAGTATGGGGTTGGATTGATATGGAGATATCATATCCAACACATGGGTGTGCATTGAGGGTAATGGCGCAATGGATTGACCCATCTCCGAGAAGGCTACATGCATGTTATGTTGAGTCACAAGCGCTTCTCGCGGTGCAATGGTATTGTCATCCTTAGACTTGAAGTCACTAGATGTTCAAGTTGTGGAGTATTGTGATTTTGATAGCGTCAAACGCTACACCGTAACTGGGTAGCTATAAAGGCGTGTACCAGATACAATAAGAAGCAAGCTTAGAGATCGTAGTGGACGTAGATAGAATTTTTCCCTCCCACATAACGGGAGAAAATATCATAGGCCACTCGAGAGATAGTGCTTATAGAATGTCTGGCCAGACTCAAATAAATCAATATGGGATATTGATGTTATTTGCACGAATAAGGCTATTCCCGGGATCGAGAAACTATGGATTGGATATACGAGTGTGACTTGTATGTCTTGTGTCCAACCCGGATATAGAGACAAAGGGATGTGACAATTACTTGTACAAGGTTTGTCGGATGACTATTGTATTATTTGGCTAGAATGGATGTTTTGCTAGAGACCGCTCCATATTAGCAAATTGTTGCTACTAACTAGATAGAACCTATGGGGTCACACAATAGATAGAGTTGAGCTAGATTTGGGAATTATTTATTATGCTTAATTTATTAGAAGGATTACCTTGCAAAACCTTGCAAACTTAGTAGGACTAATTTGCAAGGAAGGGACTAAACCGAATTCTAGTAGAACTAGAATAGGTCCTTTATGTAGTTGACAAGGATTTGTTGGACTATATAAAGGATGTTCCTTACTTCCTTCCTTCCTTCCCACACTTATGAGCCTATTGTTCATAACTTGAGTGGGAGAGGACAAAAGGAGAGAGAGAGCAAGCAAGCAAGAGGGCCGACCGACCCCCTTGCCGTCGCCCCTACCCTGTCGGCCAACAAAGGAGGCCGCCCCCTCCTTGTTGCCTCGTGTTGCGTGATTTCTTCTTCCTCTTCCTCCATTTCAAGTTTGCACAAAGGAGAAGGAAGATCTAGATCTCAACTCTAGGCGTGGATCAACCGTAGAGAGGTGACACAATTCACGTAACAAGTCATCACAGGAGAAACCCTAAGGTGTGTAACATGATTCTTCCTTTACCATCGTTATGCTTCTTGTCCTGTGAGCCTTGGAGGGTATTGAATGGATAAATTATATTTTCCGCTGCGTATCCATGATCAAAACCCTACACAAAATGAAATGGAGAACTCGTATGAACAACCTCTATTCTAAATTAAATACTCCTACTCCTAGTTTGGGTTGCCTCCCAACAAGCGCTTGTAGTTTACGATAGACTGGACGACCCGATTACCTCAATCTTGTTATGGTGCGTACAAATATATTTCCTCCACTTTGATATTTGTTGGTGTCGATGAAAAGTATGGCTCTACACGACTTCCATTAACCCATAAGCATGTCTTCGTGTGAGGATATTTTAGTTCCACCACACCCCAAGGATATATTTTCTGAATCCAGAATGATCCAGACCATCTAGAACGCAATTTACCCGGAAAGAGCCTCAAGAGAGAATCTAACAACAAAACTTGCTGTCTATCATGAAGTTCCTTGGGTTTGAGGTGATTATCATACCATTTCGTAGTCTTCTTCTTGTAAATTCTTGAGCTCTTGTAAGATCTTGGACTCCATTATTCTAGTTCATGCAGCCATTTTCCTTTATTCTCCCGCTAACTTGGGATCCATATTTAGATGCTTGATTTCCCAATAGGCTTTATGCTCTAACTCAATAGGGAGGTGAAATGACTTACCGAACACCAGCTGAAAAGGTGACGTGTTCAGCGGGGTCTTCCACGTCGTCCTGTATGCCCATAAGGCGTCATCCAGCCTCAAAGATCAATCCTTGCGTCCATCATTGATAGTATTTTTTTGAATTCATTTGATCTCCCTGTTAGAGACCTGATATTGTCCATTAGTTTGAGGGTGATAAGGTTGGGAAATCTTAGAGACAGACACCTCGTATTGCTTCAAAGCCTTGGAAAACAATCCATTTATGAAGGGGGATCCCTCACCTCTTAGGATTTCTCTTGGTGTGCCAAACAGAGTGAAGATATTCTTCTCCAGGAACCTTTCCACTATAGCCACATCTTTCTTGGGGCACGCAATGGCTTCCACCCATTTTGTCACATAATCCACTGCAAGAAGAATATACATATTACCACATGATGGCGGAAACGGCCCCATGAAGTCAATACCCCATACATCAAAGGGCTATACGTCAATCCAAATGTTCATAGGCATCTCATATCCCTCAGATCTAGTCCACTGACATCTATCACATCCCTTAACCCAATCATAACAGTCTTTGAAGATTATAATCCAAAAGAATCCAGATTGCAGTATCTTTCTAGCTGTGCTTGGACCACTGAAATGATGAGTAGGAACACACTTCATGATTATGTTTTCAGCTCCCATATTGAACAAATATGAATCGTCAAAAAAATACTTCTTCACCTTTGTTAGGAACCGCTTTCTTTGTGGTGATATCAAGTCATCAGGTAATGCTCCATTTGTGAGATAGTTGCAAATAGCCTAATACCATTACTCATTATAACTCACTGATAACTCCTTCATAAGATTTATCTTATGTACACTTTACATTGTTGTTTGTGTAGGTTTCGGTGCAAAGTGATGAATTTGGGCTTATTTGAGAAGAAAATGTATTTTTAGATGTTTTAGAGCTTAAACGTACAATCCGGGCTCTTATTGGTTTTGAGAATAATTTGAATGATTTATCATATTTGATCTTCACGGTAGTGTTCGTGTTGTTTTTTGACATGAATTACGCATGCGGGAATCAAGTTGAGAGAAGAAACGAGCTTCAGAATAGAAGAAAAAGGTGAATTTGGTGCATTTTGGATATTTTCGTGAAAATTGGACAGCAATTGAGAAAAACTTGAAAATGGTCCGGAAACGGGGATTTCTCTACATGATCGAAGTCCTCGTCGTGAAAGGATTTTGTAGGTGAAAAAATCACATTCATCGGAGTTCGGGATCAAAATTCGGGTCCTTATTTGCTTTTCAAAAAGCTTAGTAGCTTTTCCAGGATGTTTTAGAGTAAATTAAGGATGTTTTGAGGATACAACGAAGACTTAAGTGATACGGGTGGAGAAAGAAAGTAGACTTGAAGAGGTTTCCAACGACAGGTCACAGAGCTAAAAAGGAAATCGGACGAGAAAGTTATGGTCCATCGAAGATGAAGACAAGAAGAAACTGCCCAGTAAGTGAACGTACGATCACTTCTAGGTGAACGTATGATCATTTTTACTTAGACAAGTTTCAATAAGAGAACCGGGAGGAAGTGTCTAGCTGCACTTACAAGTGAAAGTACAGTTGTACGTACGTTCACCCTGAGTACCAGGATTGGATTTTTGGGGGTTTTCCGTTATTTTGCGATAGTTAATGATGAGGATCGACCCTAAAACTATAAGAACGACCTGAGAACGTGGATTTAGAAGAAAAGGTGGGAGAGACGCAAAGCACAAGTTTGGAGAGCACTAAACCGAATTCTACCATCCGGCTGTAACAATTGGATCATGAGTTCGTCGTGGAAGCGGGAATTCTACCATTTGATCTCTTATATATTATATTTTTTTATCGTTTTGTGTAATGATCATGCTCTTGTAATTATGATCATGAGCAGTAGCTAAGTACTTAATATCGGGATTTCTCAATGGTAGCTAGGGTTTGAAGCCGTTTTTGGCGAATTATGGATTTGGTTCACGTTTTACAAACTTAATTGATGATGAATGTTTATGCTATGTTTAATTTTTTTTTTCTTAATCTATATAGCTATTGTGAGACGTTGCAGTAGGGAGATTATAGATAATTGGTTAGTGGAAGCAACGAATTACCCGAATAATTGAATTAAGCACATAGTGACCAGTTAGAGGAATCAATCACAGAATATGATCATTTAGTAGAAAAGAGATCGTAATGCATGTTTAGACGTACGTAGGCTACATGAATCATGTATTTTCTCTAAGTATATACTTTGGTTGAGGAATCTCCGAGGCACCCTTGCTCGTTTGGAAAATCAATTTATCATATGTGTTTCAGAACACTTCGTGAACAGTAGAATCCTAGCAAACCTAGAGAAAATCCTGATACTCATCTCTCAAATTGATCTTAATTTTAATAATTGCTTTGTTATTTACTTTTCTTAGTTAGTAAAAAAACACTCTTTCTTGCCCACATTAAAGTTAATCATCCTGATTGATTCACAACAAGTCCTCTGGATTCGACAACCCTATCGTCAATTTACTACTAGAGGGATAACTGTACACTTGCAGAAATCGTATCACTCAGTG
Organism: Linanthus parryae; assembly: GCA_023055425.1. Classification (NCBI taxonomy): domain Eukaryota; kingdom Viridiplantae; phylum Streptophyta; class Magnoliopsida; order Ericales; family Polemoniaceae; genus Linanthus; species Linanthus parryae. Next base: position 22,191,882 of record JALGPY010000011.1, on the reverse strand, counting down.
ACATAAAATTCTCATCTTGGAAGTCTTATTAGATTGGCACCTTATCTTTCATCCCATTTTCAAGTCTTGAGAGGTGGTCCGCTACCACTTTCTCTACACATTTCTTGTCACGGATCTCAACATCAAACTCTTGCATGAGACCCACCACAATAGTCTCGATTTGGCATCCTTCTTGTCAATATTTATCTGTAAATAGAATCACCTTCGATCCAAAAAGATATGGGAAAAATATTCCAGAGCAAATATAACAGCCAGAAGCTCAACCTGTAGAACCATAATTCAGTTGGGCCTCAATAAGCACCCTACTAGCACACCAAACAATATGGAATACCTTTTATTTTCTCTACCCCAATACAAATCCAATGGAGAAATCGATGGGATCACACATGAGCTCAAATGGAAGGCTCAAATCTGAAGGTGTGCTGACTGGAGAAGAGGTGAGCCTTTCCTTCAGAATATCAAAAGCATTCATGTAAGAATCGTCAAAAAGAAAGGGAACATATTTCCTTAGCAATTAACACGGCGACTCGTAGATTTTGGAAATGTTTGATAAACTTGTGATAAAAACTTGCAAGTCCCTGAAGACTCTTCACACCCTTCACTGAAGTAGGGTAAGGAAGCTTCTTGATCGTCTCAATCTTCGCATGATCAACCTCCAATCCCTTGTTTGAAATCTTGTGGCCCAGAACCATTCCTTCAGTAACCATGAAGTAGCACTTCTCCCAGTTCAGCACAAGATTGACGTCTATGAAATGTATCAAGCACGACCTGAGTGATGTAGACAGTCCTCAAAATTGTGTCCGAATAGGGAGAAATCATCCATGAAGACCTCCAAATTCTTCTCAATCACGTTTGAGAAGATATCCATCATGCACCGCTAAAACATAGACGGTTCATTACATAATCCAAATGGCATGCAGCGAAATGAGAATGTGGAATATGGACATGTAAACGTGGTCTTCTCCTAATCTTCGGGAGAAATGGCTATCATATTATAGCCAAAATAACCATCCAAGAAGTAGTAGTACTCGTGGTGGGCCAACTTGTCAAGCATCTGATCAATGAACGGAAACAGAAAGTGATACTTGAGTCTGGCTTCATTTAGATTTCTGTAGTCCATGCACACACGCCATCCAGTAACTTTCCGATGAGAAATTTTCTCATGCTTGTCGTTCTCTACCACAGTCATCCCTACTTTCTTAGGCACGCATTGGACCGGGCTAGTCCATGTGCTGTTTGAGATCGGAATATAATGTATGTTTCTAGCCACTTCATCACCTGCTTTTGCACAACATATTTCATGATCGGGTCCATGTGGTGTCAGAGATCGGGTTCAACCTATGATTTTGCCAGCGAATTTATTGCTGTGTCCTTTTTGCGGGAACTTGTAAAAGCTTCCTTACGATTTTGGAAAGATGAAAAATCAATTTCACCTTGAGGATAAGGTGAATGTCAATGCGAGGGAGGTTGATACGGGTACAAACCCGTACCAGGACACGACACCCGACTCAACAACGATATTAAATTATTATTTATTAGTTATACCCTTGCGGGGACCCCTCGTAAGAGGAAATAGAATATTAACTTTCAGTAATTCTATTTATTGTTTGGGGTTTATCATTATTAATTAAGTTTTAGGGGGTTTTTAAGTAATTAGTAGCTGGATAAATTATTATCTATATGTGTTCTCCATTTAGTTTGTTATTATTAATGAATGAAGAAGAATTTAGCTAATTTAGTAGAAACCCTGATTTCGGAGATCTCATCTTCTCGAATTGCTGAATTGGAGAGTGAAGCTTCTCGAACTGCTTCTCTATCGATAGCGGCGGTGGCGGCAGTGGTGTTTGATGGATAAAGTGTTAATACATGTTGTCAAGTTCCTTCACTCTACGAAAAAATGGCTTACGAATTTTAGAGGTACATGTCATTTACATCATCTGAGAGAAATCATTTTACTTGGTAAAGTATTTTACGACAAAAATTGCGAACTAAACACCAAAATAAGGGAACCTATTTTACATGATAATATTTTACCACCAATCAGACGGGGTCTAAAACTACTTTGGGTGACTCACTCCTGCCCTCAGATTAACAGTGTTACAAATAAAGAGCATAGGTGTGTTGAAATTTGGCCCGATGTAGAGATGAATATGTCTTCTCCCAAACAGGAAGGGGGTGAAAGTTTCGTTGCATAAAAATGTAGGGTTTTGATGCTGGTTACCTAGCGGAAATACAAAAAATTTCTACTCAAAACCCTCCATGAATTGCAGCTGAAGAATCATAACGTGATAAAGAAAAACGAGTTACCTTGTTAGTTGGTCTGATCACATTGCGTAGAAATAGCGTCCACGCCTCTACCGGTATCCACACTTGAGGATTGAGAACTTGAACCTTCTCTACGAATTGTACTAGTTGTGTAGGGAAGGAATCACCAAGGAGCTTGATCATATCAAGCCAAGCACCAAAAATGGAGGAGGAGCAGAGGGGTTCGGCCCTCTCTTTGTGCCGTCGGGTATGGGGTGGGGGGTGTGCCTCTCTGTGTATGTCTCTTCCTTGCTCTAATAATTTCATCTTATGAAATTTAGGGTTTGGACTAGCCTTTTATAATCAATAATTCCTTATTGATTATGAACTTTCCCCAATACTAATCCTGTCCATACACATATTAGTCTAATTGCTATTTAGCCCAACTAAATATGCACGTTGTTAAACTTTGATCCTTGATCCTTTTAACTATTAATTAGTCCAACTATTTAACATATACGTCCTCTTTAATCCTTTTGGTGTGTGACCCTACATGTTCCTATTTAAGTTGGCAGTAACAACTACAAACATTGTAGTAAGTGATCTGACAAACCTTTGGGACCAATGAGTGTTATCCCTTTGTCACAATATACGGATTGATATGAGACACAAATATCACACTCGTATATCCAATCCGTAGTTTCTCGATCCTGGGAATAGACTTATCTGAACAGATATAAACAATATTATATATTGGTTTATCGGAGTCTGATAGAAATTTAATAAGTAGTAGTCATCGAGTGGCAACGGATACATATTCCCGTTATGTGGGAGGGACAAATCCTCTCCACATCACTACCAACTCTCAGTGTGCTTCCTACCGTGTCCGATTATCATATTTATAGTTACCCAGTTACTACGAGAAGCGCTTGTGACATTCACATAACTCCCATGTAGCCTTCTCATGGTGGGTCAATCCAGTATGCTATTACTCTTAATGCATACCCATGTTTTAGACTTGATATCTCTATATCAATCTACCCACATACTAGTCCCCATGCGTAGTGATCGTCCTACTAACCAATATACTTGACTAGAAATAATAAAAGATAAACAACAATTGCAATATAAAGACTTCATTATTTAATATCTCCATATATATATATATAAAATGAATATTCTAGCCAAAATAATGTTCATACTAAAATAGATTGCCTCTAGGGCATCTACACCAACACAAAATTGACGGGGTGAAGTGTCATATAAAATTTGATTGTGCCCTTCCGTACTGTGAGATGAAAATAGGTCCCCAAAACTATTATCTGGAACGGACTCCACTGTCTGACTAACAACCTCACAATTAGGGGTGAGTTTGGTAGGATGATTTTTGGTGGAAAAACTGATTTTTAGATTGTGGTGGAAGTTTTTGTGAGTTTTTTGGAGATTATGTTTAAACCAATGTGTTTGGTGATGATTATTAATCTAGATAAAAAACTGGAGAAATGTGTTTGCTAGTGATTTTTAAACTAGAAGCAGTAGATTAGTTAACAAATATACCCTCCACTTGTATTTTTTTTATAGATTCACAAAGAACAAATTCAAGTGAAAAAGTTAACGATTTCATAAGCGTCAATGATTTATCGAAAAGTAACAAATTGAAGAACACATTAACAATATTGTAACATTAGAAAAACTCTAAAATTTTCATACTTGGATTCAACAAAAAGTTAACTATTTCATGAAGTTTCGATCACGCCAAATTCGAGACTTGTTGTTTCATGAAATAGCATAAAGTGGGATGAGAAATGTGCACAAGAGATTCCGGCAGGGAGACCTCCGTGTACACCGTACGTAGTGGATCAGGGATCGCACAGGAAGAATAGGGGTGTGTGTAGGGAGAGAGTAAGTCAGTAGTAATGTCTGAGAGAGAGACAGAGGTTTGGCAGAGCTTCCGCGTATGGCAGTGTTGTTCTCCTTTGTATGGAAAGGTTAACGATGTATATATACTGGAGAACGTGACCGTTGTAGTGTGGTTAATGCGCCCATTGATGGCGGCTTAATTAGCTTAACCATAACGGCACGTTCGTCCGAGTATATAGGAACCGTTAGAGCACGTGGTGCGCGAGTACCGGAACCGTTACGAGGTTGACCGGGTTTGACCGGATTGACCGGGTTTATGGAGCTCGTGCCATAAATCTCTCAAAACAGTTACTAAAGGTCGCGCGCGGGCTTGGCTCGCACGCGACAGGGCTTACCCTAGCCTCCAAACCACAAGTCCCTACAAGTCCCGTGCAGTGGTATGCGAGGGCTCTGTCTCGCAGCCCCCACATGGATCAGCTCGGCTGGTGATCCTGTGTGTGTGGAGCACAATATGGTGTGCTGGATGGTTGCCACGTGGCCTAGATCTGCCATGTCATAAAGCAGTATCTACATTAGCCCCCTTTCTGCGCGTGAAGGCTCGTAGCTGTATAGGCTTCCATGCGCGGAAACCAACATGCGCGTCGTCGCCACGCACCAATTCAAATACGGGTAGATTCAGCCCCCGTGCGTGCCATTATGACCTAAAACCCCTAGAGTCGTGCCGTCTGACCTTTAGGGTTTTAGGCGTGACGTCAGCCCGTCCTGTGATTGCGCGACACGACGGTGACGGTTGCGATTCGACTACTGAAGGGACGCAACCCTTCATTCTTCTGGATAAATACCTTGTATCCCATCATTGCAAAGCATTACTTCTTTCTCTTAAAGTGAATGGTACCCGGAGATCTTCGAGAGCAGATCCAGATAATCAATCACCAGTTCAGAACTGCAAATCGTATTCTCCAATTGTGCATATCCAAGCAAGCTTCAAGGAAACAAGGTTGGCCTCGTTTACTTTTGATTTAAACTACCAGTGTTTGCCTTGAATCGCATTGAATCTGTAAATCCATGAAATTTGTGAAGAGGCTTTTGATCTCTGAACCCGCTTCGTTTTAATCTTTCAACAATATCAACTCCCCAATTTCTGAAATTGGCACCGGAACTGTTTGCTTTGGTTTGCATAGATCTCAAATTCCAAAATTCAAACTGAAGTGTGGTGTGGTATTTCTCCCCCCTTTTTCTTGCCCTTTCGCAGGAATGGCCAAGACAAGAGTAACCAGACCCGTCAAGGAAGACGAAGAGATGCCGGAGCTTCCGCAGGCTCTGTGGCGTAAAGCCCCCTTTCTGGGTGGGAAGGATTTTTATAATGCGAGGGTGAAGGCGAAGAGGATGCCTGATCCTGTTCCTGCTGAGCAATTGCTGACGTTGACTCGCCCAGTTAACTCAGCCCTGCTCGAGTGGGTTGGTTCCGAGGATGTAGTCCGATTGGGGATCGAGAACGGGCACTTTCCGTATACTGCGATTTCTACTCAAGCGTTCGTCCAGAAATTGGACTACATGGATGAGTGGATTGACCACGTATTGGATCATCATGCCGAGACTCTTGATAAAGCCGGCATTTTCTTTGCTATCCGTGCTATGAAGGGTGCTGCCGTGAAGTTGGATCAGTCCATGCTTCTAGACCTTCTGTCCCGTTATTCGCCCGCGACTCACACGTTTCATTTTGCTGAGTTCGAGGCTGCCCCCACGCTCGAGGACGTTCAAATGCTGTATGAGCTTTCCCCCATGGGCGAGGTGGACCCCTTGAGCCACTTGAGGACATCTGCTGAAATGGCCTTGTACGCGCAGATGGAGGAGTGTCTAGCAGAGGTAAAGAAAAATCTCTACTCGGTGGACCACTACGAAGCCTCTTCCGAACTGGCAGCTAGTGGATACGTCTGCGAAGAATACCTGGAACAAGTGGTTGCAGTACTTCTTCCGAGACTATGCGAACAGCAGCATCACTAAGAAGCTTTTGAGCGAGAACCCGGAGGCCGAGAATTATGTAGAGGGCAAGGGTTATCATTTAACCCTTTGTGCCTTCCTCTGTGCTTGGCTGTCGAGGTATCTGATTGATGGTCATCCCCATGACGGGGTCTTCTACCATGTGCTGCCACTTGCTGTTAGGCTCGCTCTTGGCCAGAGAGTCGCACTCGAACCCTTGGTCCTGGGGACGCTATATTACAGGCTGGATCAGCTGGTTCTGGCGATGAGGGAATCGCGTGGCCGCCTTGATGTTCTGACCTTTGTCAATATCAGCTTTTTGACAATGTGGGTTTTCGAGCGCTGGCCATCTTATGCTCCAACTCCCCTCCCACTTGAGAAGTGGTGTCCCCCAGGCGAGACGGAGGCGCGCAACAGCGGAAGGGCTGCGAGATGGTTTGGAGCAAGCAACACCAAGTGTACTTGGAGTTTGATATGCGACAAACGAAAGGAGTTTACTGCCAGGCCCTATGCCACACGTGTTGAGAATGTGCGGTGGTTTCCAAAGCTATACCCTTCCAGAGGTATGGTCTTGTCAGAAGACCTTCTCTTTGAAAAGGGGCCGCATTTCCACGAACGCTATCGTGACTTCTTCTGTTGGTGTCTGCGAGGTTCTCTTCCTGCCCTTGCAGAGCATATTCGTGAGCTCGCGCCACGGTATGAAAGACTTACAGTGGATGTTGACCCTACTCGGGTCTCTCCTCAGTTTGGTTTTGATGCGGTGGCCCCATCGATCTGGCCCCAGTCTATTATCAGAGGGTGCTACAAGCGTTTGCTGACAAAGGAGTGCAAAACAGTCCTCATGAGCAATCTTCCCTTTGAGCAGCCTGCGGGAACTCGCAAGGGTGGTTGTTCCCAGAACTGGATCGCATACTGGGTTGCCCAGCAAACGAGGATTGAGACGGAGGCGGCGGCGCAGCCAGGAAAGGCTCCCTTGATCAAGAGAAATTCTTTTCCGTTTCGCCCCAATTGCAGTTTGAGCGAGTCTGAGTATGGTTGCTACTCGCTGTGGGACCGCGAGAATCACTTGTGCCCCGATTTCATTCTGAAGGAGCAAGTCGACGCAATCAAGAAGGGTGACACGCAGGTCGTCAAATATAGCAAGGCATTTGCTGAGGTAAGCAATTTCCTTGTGTGCTTTGAGCCTTTTGATTTCCTCGCGCTGATGCTTTTCGTTCTGTATTGTTTAGTGTCATGTGCGGAGGTTCGCAGCTGGTGATCGCTCCAAGTCGCTGGTGGACACCATTGTTGCCACCAGAAGGAGGGGGGAGTCGTACCGGCTAGCATGGAGGATGGATGCCGAGGTCGAAACAAAAGTTCGCGGGGTCATGAACACTTTTGCTGACTCGCTGATAGACAACCCTCCGGCTCCGTCTCCTCCTAGAGATGACCCGTCCCCTCCAGCGACTGCGGCGCCGAGAGTGAAGAGACCTAGGCAAAAGGGGATTACGATTTCTTCCCCTAGGAGTGCTCCAGCTTCTCCCCCAGTAAGGTCCCTTTCCACCAAGGACAAAGGCAAGGGTCGTATGCCCAGCAAAGTGCGAAAAGATCTCGCAGTTGAGACTTTCGTTCCATTCAACCAAGAGGAGGAAGAGAGACAGGAGCCCCAGGCAAGTGATGAAGAAGAAGCAACAGTTGTGATGTGCGAGGAAGAATCAGGAGGTACTTCCGTCGCATCTCCTTGCCTTTTATCTAGACTTCTTTGTAGTTCTTTTCTTTGAACCGAATATGTATTTGCAGATGATGATGATGAAGCCGTCGGTGGCCTTGTGGCCAAGAGGCAAAAGAAAGATGCCCATTCTGGCATTTCAGATGATCCTATAAGCGAGGATGTTCTTGCTGTATCCCGGAAGACAGCCGCGGAGGCTGCTGAAAGAAGAAGGCAGCGAGAGGAAGAGGAGCTCGAGCTTGTGAAACAGCGGAGCCTCGAGGAGCTGCATGTTGACGACTTAGTGCGTCCAGTTGGCGAGGAAGACGAGCTTCCCGAAGAAGTGGCTCCTCATGTGGAGGAGGAAGATGAGGTTCCTGGAGAGGACGCAGCAGAGCTGGAGCAAGTCCAAGCGGACTTCGCAGAGATCGCAGGTGGCGATAAAGGTGAGATCTTCAATCTCGCAGTTACTTATAGAGATGTAATTGTGGGTGCGTTGAAGCACGGTGTGTCAAAGCCTGACATTCGCCGTTGGTTGGTAAGCAAATGCGGAGAACCCTCAGGTAATCATTTTGAGTGATATGCATGTACTAGGCTGTGACCATTTGAGACAAAGTCATGACTGGTTTAATCGCATCCCAGGTCACGCCTCTCTTAAAGACTTGCTTAGTGATGGTACACTGATAGGGCACGGTTCCACGTCCCTAGTGTATGATGAGGATACCTCAATCCCACCTTCGCGTGGAGGTGCTTATTCTTAGCTTTAGCAAAGATAACGAAATAACTTATAACACAGGTTACCTCATATTATCGCATTTGATATCGCAGGTCATGCTGAGGAACCTGAGCTGGAGCAGAGAAGCCAGACTTCTGCATCCCATGTTCCAATTTCGAGCTCCCATACCGAGAAGCCCGTCGCAGCTGCCGGACACGCAAGTGAGCATCTCGAGGATGTCATTGAACTCTCCGATGATGTCGAAGCTGATGCCGTGCCGATGGACGAAGGTGTCCGTACCGGTGGTGAGGAGGAAAGGACAAGTGATGCCAACATTTTCGCATCTGATAGTGTCTTCCGTCCAGCGACTTCGGTTGTGCCTCCGGCGATGACTGAGCCAGGAGCACCTATTCCTGCGTGGAGCATTTGGGGCTCGCAGGTTGGGAATGTAATCGCAGCTGGTGCAGCTTACACTCTTCCTCCTAACTATGAGAGTTTGGAGCTCGCAGCTGATAGGAGAGCCATGGAGCGAGGGCAGTCTTCGAACAACCCGGTGGCTCGCATTCCCTCTATTCATGAAATTCTGGAAGGCACTGGTAAGCAGAGATTTTACCATTCGCACGTCGCATTATTTGCTTGCGAGTTTTGACATCATGACTTGTTTTTGATGTCTCAGGTTTGAAGCAAACCGATGTAGACTGGGTGGTTCGAATGCGCCTCAGATACCCCCGATCGTTTGTGAGGTGTCTGGAGATCAGTCCTTTTGACAGGAGGCTATTCCTTACTGAAGCCATCTGGATACTAGAGCAGCTGTGTGCGGCTACACCTGCGACCATTTCGGCCCAGAGTGCCGAATTGCTGTGTGGCATGTGCCAAAATCTCGTGCTCAAAGTCCAAGGTAGACTTGGTTTCAAATTCCTGAAGGACAGAGTTACACTGATTCGCGCAGCTGTAACTCTGAATCTCGGGCACCAGAATCTCGCAGCTGAGATGCAGAAGGTGGAGCAGCAGAAGCAAAAGGTTGATGAAGCTTTGAAGCTGTATCATGAAATGAATGCCAAGTGCGAGCAACTAAAGCAAGAAGTGCAACAAGTGGAGAGGCTGATCGAGCAGTTCGAGCCCCAGGACTCCTTAGTCAAAAATTTGTTTTGACTTTTCGAATTTTGAAAAGAAAACAGGAAAATGGTTGAGACATTAATGTAATATTTTGAAACATTAATGTAATGTTGCTAGGGTTTCTCTCCCTTCTTTTTTTAACAACAAACAATGAGTTTGCCCGTTTTGCCCCTTTCGGGATTTGATTGGACATTTCTGTGCATATCCAATTATGACATCAGCAATTGATTCTTTGCTTGATTTTCGCGCTAATTTCTCGGCAGATAAGCACGCTTCCGTTGGGAAGTCCATCCGAATCATGACTATCCGTCATTTATTAGGATACGCAACCGAATCGTCGTAGCCTTTAGTAGGGTAATTGATTGTTACCGCTTTTCAAGGCGTAAGTGATTGAACTTACCCTCTTTTTGAATTTGCTGACTCATCTTAAGCAACCGAAGAGTTCTCACAGGGCCTATATAAACCCCGTCTTTGCCATTTGGGTTCTTCTATCCCAAACATGTGCTTTGCCGTGAGTCCTTGCGACTGCTGGCTTCAACGCTTGCTTTTCATTGATTCATGGCAACTTCAAGTTTTGAATCCTGAGTTTGCGCTTTGTGCTATAGAAATAGTTTCCAAGATCCACTTTATGGGGCTTATTGCTGTTTATAACCGTCATAAAGAGGATCCAGATAATATCTCATGTACGTTCGAAGAAATTTCTTCGTGTATTATGTGTGCAGGTCATGTTTCCGGCCGCCTCGTGGCGAGGTGCAGCGCCGAAGTGACCGTGCTACCGTCTCGTAATGAACGGCGGAATTCTCCTCCAGCATCCCTGGAGGAGAGTTTCTTGCCTCTTCGTTCTTGAACTCAGGAGGCTCGCCAACGCCCTTGTCTATCATGACAAGGGGCCCGGTACCAGAGGAATGACGGCTTCCCCTGTTTTGCACGACGGTATATGCCGGAACAGGTGGTTCCTCTGGTACATATCTTGATCAGACAGGGGTTTCGTCAGCCCCTATGATCTCTGGACGTGGATTCGCCCGGCTCTTGCCGCTAAGGATGTAGCGAATGGCGAGTTAATCTCTTCGCAGATGCATCCTACTTGCTACAGATCTTTGGCCGCAGATCTGCGTACTGTTCTGCCGGTGTCAAGACCGGTGGATTCTCTCTTTTCTTAGTCGAGAGTTCCCTTGGCGCATTTCTGGCTTATCAGCCATTTTTCGAATGTATTGTAAGCCATGTTGGCTGTGTAGTTAGATGCGAGCTTTTCACTTGTAAGCTGCTATCTAGATAGATAAATTGTAAGTCATTTGACTCATAATGATAAATAGTATTTGTATCATCTGTTCTTTGCAACAAAATACAATTTCGCATGCGTTTCGGCTCGTTTTGCCTTGCATAGTGACATGTAATGATTTCACATATGCGATGTCAATTTACAGATATTTCGCTAGATCATTCGAGATCGTAATTTCGCAGCTGTGCCATCTTGACGGATGGGCTTGTAGTTGGTCGTTGTAAATCGTATGAGATCACGTTCACAACGTTGTTATCGTTCCAGATAATTTTCCAGAGATCAATCAAGATCGTTGAGCTGTGCAAATTGCTATCATAGAAGATAGGCTTTGTTTGAGATCGTTTCTCGTATAAACTGCTATTATAGCAGACAGATCTTTAGAAGATCTAATAAGATGATTCTGCACTCGCGTTGCCATCGTATCAGACGGGTTTGGATAATTAACCAAAATTGCTATCGTAACAGATAGGCTTGAGAAGATCATTATAAGATCGCATCTGTATAACCCGCTATCTCAAGAGATAGGCGTTAGATGATCGATTGAGATCGTTTTTTGTATTTCGCTGCTATCACAAAAGATAGGCTTTGGATGATCATGTAAGATCGTATTTTCGTTTGGGTGCTATCGCAAGAGATAGGCTTTAATGATCACTTAAGATCGCATTTGCATTTGATTGCTACCATGAGAGATAGGCTTTAGATGATCACTTAAGATCGCATTTGCGTTTGGCTGCTATCGTAAGAGATAGGCTTTAATGATCACTTAAGATCGCATTTGCATCTGATTGCTACCATGAGAGATAGGCTTTAGATGATCGCTTAAGATCGCATTTGCGTTTGGCTGCTATCGTAAGAGATAGGCTTTAATGATCACTTAAGATCGCATTTGCATTTGATTGCTACCATGAGAGATAGGCTTTAGATGATCGCTTATGATCGCATTTGCGTTTGGCTGCTATCGTAAGAGATAGGCTTTAATGATCACTTAAGATCGCATTTGCATTTGTTGCTATCGTAGAGATAGGCTTTAGATGATCAACTAAGATCGCATTTGTGTTTGTTGCTATCGTAGAGATAGGCTTTAGATGATCAATTAAGATCACATTCGTATTGGCTGCCATCGTAGGAGATGGGCTTTAGATGATCACTTAAGATCACATTCGCGTGTAACTGCTATCGTGAGAGATAGGCTTTAGATGATCGATTAGGATCACATTTGTAGTGGCTGCCATCGTAGGAGATGGGCTTTAGATGATCACTTAAGATCGCGTTCGCGTGTAGCTGCTATCGTAAGAGATAGGCTTTAGATGATCAGTTAGGATCACGTTTGCATTTGCTGCTATCGTAAGAGATAGGCTTTGATGATCAATTACGATCACGTTTGCGTTTGCTGCTATCGCGGGAGATAGGCTTTGAATGATCGATTGGGATCACATTTGCTATCGTAAGAGATAGGCTCTAATGATCAATTAAGATCGCGTTTGTATTTGCTGATATTGCAGCGAATAAACCTTTGTTAACAGCAATAACAAATTAAATAGAACGATATAAACAGCTAGATATATGAACTTCTCATTTGGGAGAATTCTTTTATTATAGCATTCTCATATGGGAGAGATAGGATTACAATCCTCTCATATGGGAGAGGAGATTGCGAATGTCGTAGCCACATGAGACATTAAGCAGCGTTATCATAAAACGTATGAAATAAGAGAAGTCAAGGATAGTACTTCTTGATCCAGCGCATGTTGACTGAGCTTGGAGTTGAGGTTGTGCCGTGCAACCTTCGTATGCTGCAGTAGCCGCTATCGAAGACTTCTGTGACTTCGAAGGGTCCTTCCCAATTAGCTGCGAACTTTGGGTGAGTTGCTTCTCGCATGCAGTGGTCAGATGCGCGCAAGACCAAGTCGCCAACTGCGAAATCCCGTCGCTGGACTGTCTTGTTGTAGGCGCGAGCGATTCTTTCTTGGTACCGCTTGTTAGTCCTTTTGGCTTGTTCTCGTTTTTCTTCCAGCAAGACTAAATCATGATCGCGTTGGTTTTCATAGAGCGCGTGGAAGGCCAGCCTTGCCGAATTGACTCTGACCTCCGCAGGTACCACAGCTTCGGCCCCATAACATAGTAGAAATGGCGAGGCCCCTGTGGGTGTCCTTGGAGAAGTTCTGTAGGCCCACAGAGCTATGTTAAGAGAGTCGGCCCACTTCTTGTGGTCATCTGCGACCATCTTGCTCAGAATTCGCAACAGCGTTTTGTTAGTCGCTTCGGCTTGTCCATTTCCCTTTGGATAATAGGGGGTGGAGCATATTTGCCTGATATTGTACTCCGCAAGTTTTGTAGCTACCTGACGATTAACAAAAGGAGTACCGTTATCTGAAAGAATAGTATTCGGGATTCCGAACCTGCATACGATGTTTTCCTGGATGAAGTTGACCACAGCCAGCGCGTTTGCCGTCTTCAGTGGTATTGCTTCCACCCATTTGGTGAACAGCTCAGTTGCGGTGAGAATGAAATGGTTCCCATGTGACGTTGGTCGGATGGGGCCAATGAAGTCCAAAGCCCACGTGTGAAATGGCCATGGCGTTCCTAGTGCATGTAGGTCCACGGCGGGAGCGTGCACTAGGTTCCCTTTAAATTGACATTCTTGGCAGCGTCGCACCTTGGTGCGGCAATCGACTTCCATCGTGGGCCAGAAGTATCCGATTGAGAGGAGCTGTCTGCATAATTTCGCACCTCCCTGGTGTTCCACCTGATGAGAGAGATCCATGACTTCTTGTGCTTCCCTACCGTCTAGGCATCGCAGCAAGTTGCCTTCGTGACCTTTTCGCCAAAGCAGGTTTTCTTGAACCACATATCGAGAAGCTTTCTTATTCAATTTGTCTGCCTCTTTTCTCGATTCGGGTACAGTGCCCTTGGTGAGGAATTCAAACAATGGCTTTCTCCAGTCTGTGTCGTCATCGATTAGAGCGACAAGTAGAGAATCTTTGATTAGTGCGCAACTTTCGCACTTCCCTTGTATCAGGGCTGCGGCTGTAGACATGCTTGGCCAATGGATGCCATATCTCTGAGCTTTCCTGTAGATTGACACCTCGCTTTCTCCGCAAGCGTGTTGGTGAATCTTTTCCAGCAGCTGTTGTCCCTCTTGCTCGGAGACACATCGCATGAGTATTCCTCCGGGACCCTTGTAGTAAAGGGTGTTGTCGTGGATACAGTATCCTTTCGTGAGTGCCCAGCTCTCGCTGCTGGTGCCTTTCGCAATAGCTTGCAGGATTGCTTTTCGCCAGTCTGCGTCATCCATGTGTTCGTCGTCGCACGCATCTTCTGTTAATGCCGACGATGTTCGCACTTCGATGGAAATCCTCGCGGGGCATTTGTCTATGCTGACCTTAGATCCTAGGGTTGCTAAGGCGTCTGCATGCCTGTTGTCCGCTCGGGGCTTGTGCTCGTATTTCACGTCGCAGAATTGCTGCATTAGCTTTTGCACCAGAGTGCGGTACGACAGGAGGTTGATTTCCTTTAAACCATATTCGCCCGAGGCTTGCTTAACAATCAGTTTGGAATCTCCCATGACCGTTAAGTTGCTCACTTCCAAAGCTTTCGCTGCACGAAGTCCCGCGATAAGAGCCTCGTATTCCGCCTCATTGTTCGTGACTGCGAAGTTGAGTTTTGCGGACATTTGTATAACTTCCCCGTCGGGCTTTGTCAAGACTATCCCAATGCCTCCGCCTTTTCTGGTTGACGAACCATCGAAGTGGAGGGTCCAGTAGGGCACGTCGATTGCGTAGATTTCAGGGCCTTCGAGCTCTTCCTCGATCACGGGTTCGTGACTGTTGTCGGGGAACTGTGCCAACAGATCTGCTACCGCCTGCGACTTGATCGCTCTTGGCTTCACGCATGTGATATCGTATTGAGAGATGGTCATATACCATTTCGCCAATCTTCCGCCCGGAGTAGTGTGAGTTAGCAAGTATCTTATGGGGTCGCTTTTGGTGACCACCACTACTTTGTGCGATGCAAAGTAGTGTCTCAACTTCTCTATCACAAAGAATAAGGCAAGGCAATGACGTTCGATGTCTGTGTACCTTGATTCAGCAGGCTGCACAATGCGAGAGATGTAATAGATAGGCCTCTCTTGGCCCTCATATACCTGGGCCAAGAGTGCTCCTATAGATCTCCTTGTTGATGTAAGATATAGCAGCAGCGGTGATCCCAGCTGAGGCGCGATCATAATCTTTGGGGATGTAAGTATCTCCTTTAGTTTTTCAAATGCGGCTTCGTGATCAGGAGCCCAGTTGTACGCGGCGTCCTTCTTGAGGAGAGTGCTGAAGCAGCACGTGATCTCGGCGATTGCTGGGATGAATCTCCGCAGATATGACAATTTTCCCAAGAATGTTTTCAAGGCACTTTGGTTGTGAGGTGGCGTCATGCTGGTGATGGCTGACACTTTCGCAGGGTCAGGCTCGATCCCTTGGCGATGGACCACGCACCCCAAAAACTTCCCCGAGGTCACGCCGAATGCGCATTTCATAGGGTTCATTTTCAGTTGAAAACTCCTGCATCTGTTGAACACTTTTCGCAGGTCTGCAAGGTGATCTGCTTCATGCCTGGATTTGACTACCAGGTCATCCACATAGAATTCCACTTCTTTGTGCATCATGTCATGGAATAGAGCCATCATGGCTCGCTGATAGGTTGCGCCTGCGTTCTTGAGACCGAATGGCATTACCGTGTAGTTGAATACCCCCACGGGAGTGATGAATGCAGTTTTCTGTGCATCTTCGGGATCCATCTTGATTTGATTGTACCCACTGAAGCCGTCCATGAAACTGAACATGCGATGGCCTGCCGTCGAATCGATGAGCAAGTCGATGTTAGGCAGTGGGAAATCGTCCTTAGGGCAGAAACGGTTGAGATCGCGGAAGTCCACGCAGATGCGGAGCTGTCCGTTCTTCTTCACCACCGGCACGATGTTGGCTAACCATGTAGGATGGTGGTTTGGCTCTATGAACTTGGCGTCCAGGAGTTTGACAATCTCCTGTTTGATCTTCACGTTGAGCTCTGGCCTGAAGCTTCTGGTGCTTTGCTTGACCGGTTTAGACCCTGGGATGACGTCTAAACGGTGCATAGTGATGCTCGTGTCCAGACCTGGCATCTCATCGTATTCCCATGCGAATACATCCTTGTACTCAGTTAGGAGCTGCAGCAGCCCTTGTTCCTCTTCGCTTGTGAGGTCCGCACTCAGGAAGACTGGCCTCCTCTTTTCCTCGTTCGGGCTGAGGAACACTTCCTTTAGCTCTTGCTTTTGTGGTCTTGGCCTGTCTTCCATGCATTCGGGCGCTTCTTTGAGTTTCTCGTCCGAAACGATCTGTGTTGGCTCTTCTGTCAGCGCAACTTGTTTGATTCGATTGATTTGCCCAGGGACACCCCCATGCCCGTGTGAGGACGTCCCCGCGCACCTTCATATGCGATAGCATTTCCTCCCGTTGGCGTAGAAGCTCTCTATCTCCTTACCCTCGGGGTCATGCTTTGCAATCCTCTTCAGGGTATACACATTTTTCCGATGATATGCGATACGCGGCGCCTCTTCGTATGCAGGCGGCTTTTCGTTTGCATCTCCCCTTGTTACCATCACGCCTGCAGGTGACTGGTCCTTGATGTCCTCCCAAAGAGGTAAAGGAGTAGGGTTGAATGGTCCAGGTGTTTGCTCGTCGGCCATCTCGGTGAACCACACCGCCTCGCTGAGATGTGCTTCATCCAAGTTGAATGGGTTGGTTGAGGCCGGTATTTCGACAATCCTGTCGTTCCAGATAGCTTTCATCATCTGGTGAGCCGTGGAAGGGATTGCGTCGAAGCGATGAATCCAGGCTCGACCGATGATCATGTGATATGTGGTGTTCGCATCTATGACGTAGAACTTCGCCGAACACTTGATCTTACCAATCTGAACGCCTAGGCGGATCCATCCGATCGTCATCCTAGAGTCGCTCCCGAATCCCACCAGCGGGGATGGACGCTTGACCACCTTGTGCTCGGGGATCCCTGCTAGCTTCAGTGTGTGGAGTGGAACAACATTAACCGCTGCTCCTCCATCGACGAATGCTCGCTTAAATTCGACGCCGTTGATGATGGCGGTCACGTACAGGGGCCTCTGGTGGCTCGCATCTGTCTTCTTGTCGCTGGCAGAAAAGGTCATGATCTTTTCTGTAGGACGGGACGCCCTGATGACTTTCCCGTTGGAGACCACGAGCTCCTCTTCGTAGTCCTCCGCTATCCTTAAGATTGCTTTTGTCATATCCGATCGGCATCTTTCTGAGAAGTTCATCTCATCGAAGAATTTGCTGAAGCCGTGCGACCCTTTCATGCGGTCGGCACGCTCATCCTCCGTATCCATGCTATAGTCTTCCTCTTCATGGACTTCAGCAACGATGGGTAGACCATCCTCTGCGACTTCTTCCAAGTCTACTATCGAGATCATGGCGACCTCCTTGCCCTTTGAGCCCGAATCTGTATGGGCAGGCAGCGGGTTGTTGCGCACGTCCTTCCGGTGGTCGCTGACGATGAGTTCGCCGTTCTTCATCTTCTGGTCGAACGCGAATCTGAGCTTCTTGCACTCGGCCGTGGGGTGCATGACTTTGCCGTGGTATTCACACCACTTGGGGTCCCTCGTCATCTCCTTGGAGGGTGCTTTCTCAAGCGGCGGCAGGATGCCGTCCTTGCGCCACTGTCTGCAGAGATCGCTCGCTTCCTCCACCGAGCATGGCAGAGGCGGTGCGTTGAAGTTTGTAACTTTTGCTTGCTTCTGGGGCGAAACTGAATTGACCTCAGCTTCGCGTCCTCGCTTGTAGCCGAATCTGCCGATCTTGTAGGTGGTGCCGCTCGCAGGTCGTTCTGGAGCGCTCTTCTTTCTCTGTCTCTCGACGATGGGCTCGATGTTCATCGTGCACTCGATGAGCTTTGAAAACGTGGGTGTTTGCAAATTGATTAGCATGCTCTTGTACTCATCTCGCATGCACTGCAGGCATATCTCTACGAGCCGGCTTTCGAGCATGGGATCCTTGCACTCCAAGGATTTCGCTCTGAATTTCTTGATGAAAGTGATTCCATCTTCCTCGCGTTTCTGATACATCCGCGAGAGGTGGATCATCGTCACCTTCTCTTCCATCTGGAAGAACTTGGTGTAGAACTTCTGGACCATGTCGTCCCAAGTCTTCACAGATCCGGGCTCCGACGTCCGGTACCATTTGTATGCTACATTCCCAAGAGTCTTTGGGAACTCTCGCATCAGCAGCTTGGGATCAGCTCCGTATGGACCCATGACGTCAATGAAACGCATGACATGCTCATGAGCGTTCCCGTTGACGTCCTCGAACTTATCCCATTTGGGAGCTTTGTACCCCGCCGGGTTAGGCATGAGATAGATCTCTCGTGGAACGGGTGGATCGTTGTCTAGCTTCGGGATGATGGTATCCGCGAGCGATTGATGAGCTAGGATGGAGTCCACGCGCTTCTGCAAGGACGTCATGCATTCTGGGAGGCTTCCCTCGGTAGCTGCCGGAGGGGTTGCCGCAGGCGGTGGCGACACATATGCCACCGGAGGATTGGGAGTGTATTGACTGCCCGCGTTTCCCCAAATCGTCGCTGGTGGAGGCAGAGTGTACTGCAAAGTTGGGTTAGACGCCAAAGCCGTGGGCTGAGAGGCGTGAGCGGCAGGGGGTAGCATTTGCGCTGTTGATCCTTGGACCGAAGGCAGCTGCGCGGCTGACGGTGGAGTTTGCAGATGAGGGTTGGGAGGTGTGGCCGACACTCCCAATCCTGGAGCGGTAGGGGTACCTCCTCCCTGAGGGATGGCGGTACCTGGTGGAGGATTTGGCGCAAGGGTGCCCAGAACGGCCAAGATCCGCTCCAACTGCGCAGATTGAGACTTGAGAGCTTTTGCCTGACTTTGGACAGTGGCGTCCAAAGACTCCAAAGTTGGTGCCTCGCCGGGAGTCGTCGGAGTACGGCGGACTTCGTCTCCCGAGGGAGTTTCGGTGGAAGGCGACCGGTTGCTGACATCATCCTCCTGAGACATGGTTGCTTTTGCTGGTAAGATTCACGTCGGGTTCACCAAAATGTGCACAAGAGATTCCGGCAGGGAGACCTCCGTGTACACCGTACGTAGTGGATCAGGGATCGCACAGGAAGAATAGGGGTGTGTGTAGGGAGAGAGTAAGTCAGTAGTAATGTCTGAGAGAGAGACAGAGGTTTGGCAGAGCTTCCGCGTATGGCAGTGTTGTTCTCCTTTGTATGGAAAGGTTAACGATGTATATATACTGGAGAACGTGACCGTTGTAGTGTGGTTAATGCGCCCATTGATGGCGGCTTAATTAGCTTAACCATAACGGCACGTTCGTCCGAGTATATAGGAACCGTTAGAGCACGTGGTGCGCGAGTACCGGAACCGTTACGAGGTTGACCGGGTTTGACCGGATTGACCGGGTTTATGGAGCTCGTGCCATAAATCTCTCAAAACAGTTACTAAAGGTCGCGCGCGGGCTTGGCTCGCACGCGACAGGGCTTACCCTAGCCTCCAAACCACAAGTCCCTACAAGTCCCGTGCAGTGGTATGCGAGGGCTCTGTCTCGCAGCCCCCACATGGATCAGCTCGGCTGGTGATCCTGTGTGTGTGGAGCACAATATGGTGTGCTGGATGGTTGCCACGTGGCCTAGATCTGCCATGTCATAAAGCAGTATCTACAAGAAACTATTAAATAACTTTGATAAGAGAACGACTAATTTTATACATATAAACAAAGTATGAGGGCTATATAGGGTGAGCTGAAAATAGAAAAAAACTGAAAAGACCCACCAAAACTTGTTTTTGTTTTTTTTTTTTTGTTTTTTCACATGACAAAAGTTGAAAAAAAAAACTAGTTATTCACATGAAAAAAGTTGAAAAAAACTATTTTAAAAATTAATTTTTAAATTAATAAAAAAAGATTTAATAAACTATTTGGTGGAAAAACAGAAAAAAGAAACCACTTTACCAAACTGACTCTAGAAAGCGTAGATGTTCTAAAATTTGGGACACTTAAAAGATATAAGTGTCATTTTCCAAATTTAAAGGAGGTGTAATTGTCTTTTCGTCAAAGTTGAGAGAGGGAAAGTGTATTTTATCCAATTTGAGAGATATAAATCGAGTGCATAAACAGAAGAACTACTAAAAAAAAACCAAAAAGTAGCCCAACACAGCCGAGGTTCGACCTTCTGTCCCAAAACAAAAGCCCAATGATACACAGGCCCATTCCGTGTTTAACAATCAATCTTTACATTGGAACATGCAACTCAATGATATACTACTCTATATATTCTTTTACTCACAACAAAAGCCCAAATATAAGATGTGTCACGACGAAAAAAAATCTAGTAAATCTTTTTAAAATAGATAAATACTTACCCTGTACCAATTTTTTCACTAAATAGGCTACTTAGAAGTCTTGCAAGTTACAACAGACGGATCAGACAGTAGGGTCGAGTTAATAGACATGTTAGATTTGAAATCGATGTGTTATTTTGATTGTTGTAATGAATTAAGTGTAAATACTTAGAGAAATTGATTTTTTTTTTTTTTTTTTTCAGAATGTCACGTACCGGCAAAAATGATTACATTTAATAAATTGATCAGACACACGCGACATAAGCCCTATTTGGGAGAGACAAGCCTCCGATATTAACATAGGCAGGTAAGAAGGGATTTAGGGCATGCGGCAGACGTTTGGTGTGGGTGCACAAGAATCAAGGGGCTTGTTCGAACAAGATAAATTGTTGCAGGTAAAATGATTATTATCTCTGTTCATCTGCGCCGTTTGTGTAACTTTTGTTTGTTAATCTATGCCGTTTGTGTAACTTTTGTTTGTTAATCTTTGCCGTTGGTGTAACTTTTGTTAATCTGTGCCGTTGAGTTATGCAGATCAATACACGAGATGATGTAAAACTGGAGCCATACCTTCAAATTTCAAGGCTCCTGCTATTAGCAATAGCATGTTACATTAGCTAACTTTATTGTCTAATCAATTGTTGAAAAGTTAAGTTTCTTAACTTGCGATTTTCCCGTTCCGCTCACTCTACTTTCATATCATGTGGTTGAAGAGGTGAGTAGTGGTAACAAAATTAGACAGGCTTCTGTATAATGCTTTTGCAGAGCTTCTTGAAATTACTTCTTAGATTTTCAAGAGATGAGAGATAACCCAAGAATCCTGTAGTAGATTTCTTGTGTCCAAACAAATTGCCCAGTCAAAATTAGAAGATGACTTGAGATTAGTATATGTGTTCATGAAAAAAGACAGACCTTGCCCTGCGGCATTCTTAAGATACCTCAAAATTCTTTGTGCTGCTTCCGAATGAAGTACTCGTGGATTAGACAAGAACTGTGTGAATTTTGAACTGAAAAAAGATTA
This sequence comes from Linanthus parryae, assembly GCA_023055425.1. Taxonomy (NCBI): domain Eukaryota; kingdom Viridiplantae; phylum Streptophyta; class Magnoliopsida; order Ericales; family Polemoniaceae; genus Linanthus; species Linanthus parryae. The sequence continues at coordinate 22,170,568 of JALGPY010000011.1, read as the reverse complement.
TATCAGGTCCATAATTTGACAGGTACTATGGTCTTCGAATGAGACTTCTATATCAAGACACATCACTGTTTAAGAGAAGTTTCCCCAAATTAAGTTGGCATTGAGCCTGCAATTTAATTCCACTTGTGTTGAAGCCGGTTTACAACCCAGGAATCCAGTGTCAATGAAAATATCAATAGCATACTTTCTCTTAGACATTGTGATACTATCTGATGTTCTTGTGATTTCGAAACCAAAAATTAGCTCAAATTACCCAAGTCTTTAAGGTGAAACTTGGCATTAAGCTGAGTTTGATCTCATGCAAAAATTCCATATTGTTTCTAACCAACACAATGTCACCCGCATGTATTAACATTGCTGCAGAGGAATTTCCGTTAGACATTGTAGGCAATGAGTAACCAACTTTGGATTGTGTGAAACTTATACCTATAACCGTGGTAGACAACTTTGTAAACCACTATCTAGATGTCTGTTTGATGCCATAAAATGATTTAGTTAGTTTGCACACATGCTGTGGAATGTGAGATTGTATTGTGGCTATAACAGGAATTTTCATATACACATCTTCCTCCAAATATCCTTGCAAGAAGGCATTATTAACATCCATTGAAGAAGGTGCCAATCATTTACACCAGCCCAAGCTAATAAACACTTGACAGTAGTCAACTTAGAAACTGAGGAGAAAGTGTTTGAATAATCAATACCTAAGAGCATTGTGACAACGTGAGCGCTGTTTATCTTTCAGGTAACCCGGTTCAGCTTTAGCGCACTAAGCATGTTGAGATTGACCTACACTTTGTTCGTGAGAAGGTTCGTTTGGGACAACTTCGTGTCTTACACATCCCGGCTGACTATCAGTATGCTGACATATTCACAAAGGGTTTGCCCCGTCATCTCTTCGAGCGTTTTCGATCCAGTCTGAGCGTCCGTTCTTCCGCTCTGACTGAGGGGGTGTAATAGCATTAATGTTAATATAGAAATGTATAGGGTCACATATGTAAATATAACTCTTGTATATCTTTATATACCGAGAAATAATACGGAGTCCAGTTGAGGACTTTTCGCAATCTTACATGGTACGAGAGCAACCCAAACTCTTCTTCATCGTCTTCCTCTTCTCCTACCTGCGATCTCGTCTCTCTCTCCCCGGGTCTGTGAAAACAGAAGAAAGCGGTCATCTTCCTCTTCGCTATTTCAGATTCAACTTGAAGCTTTATCTGAATTATCTAGACTGTGCAAAGAGCTTCAAACTATGAAAAATTTGTCTGTTGCATCTATTAGAAGTGATCATGGTAGGGAATTTGATCAACTTGACTTTAATTTATTTTGTGCAAAGCATGGCATATCACACAACTTTTCTGCACCTAGAAGTCCACAGCAAAATGGAGTAGTTGAAAGGAAAAATAGGACACTTGAGGATATGTCTAGAACCATGCTACTTGAAAGTAATTTGCCAAAGTTCTTGTGGGCAGAAGGTGTTAATATTGCCAATTATGTGCTGAATAGATGTTTGATTAGGCCTATTTTGAAAAAGACTCCTTATGATCTGTTTAAAGGTAGGAAGCCCAGTGTCTCTTATTTCAAACCTTTTGGTTGTATCTATTTTGTGCATAATAATGGTAGAGAAAATCTTGGTAAATTTGATGCTAGAGGTGATGAAGGAGTATTTCTTGGATATTCTCAAACTAGCAAAGCTTATAGAATTTACAATAGACAAACCAAGATTGTGGAAGAGAGTATTCATGTGTTTTTTGATGAAAGTACTAAGGATTCTTTGAGTGAAAGTTTTGTAGATCTAAATTTGAACAAGCATGAGTCTGATGATGATGCTGTGAAAGAGGACAAAGGCAAAAGTAAAGTGCAGAATCAATCAGTAGAATCTCAAGGCCTTGAACCCGCTGGAGAGCCAAAATCTCAAAGCCTTGAGACTGAAATTGAGACTTTCTATGATGCTCCCTCTACTGTTTCAAGAACTCAAAGTCTTGAAGGAACATATTCCTGGATACCAAGGAATAAGTTTAAGTACCTTGCAGATCATCCAGCTGACAATATCATATCTTATCCAACAACTGGAACTCAGACAAGAGGACAATTGAAGAACTTGTGTGCTTTTTGTGCTTTTGTATCATTGATGGAGCCTAAGAATACTAAGGAAGCACTGGAAGATGCTGATTGGATCATTACAATGCAAAGTGAGCTGAATGAATTTGAAAGAAACATGGTATGAAATCTGGTTCCCAGACCAAAAGAGAAATCAGTTATAGGAACCAGATGGGTGTTCAGAAATAAGCTTGATGTGAATTGCAAAGTAGTAAGGAACAAAGCCATACTTGTGGCACAGGGATACAATCAGGAAGAAGGTATAGACTATGAGAAGACATTTTCTCCTGTTGCTAGGTTAGAAGCTATTAGAATACTCCTTGCATTTGCATCTCACAATCACATAAAGCTTTATCAAATGGATGTCAAACGTGCTTTTCTGAATGGTTATTTACAAGAAGATATTTTTGTAGCACAACCTCCTGGTTTTGAAGATGAAAACTTCCCTGATCATGTTTACAAACTAGAAAAAGCTCTTTATGGTTTAAAATAAGCTCCAAGGGCTTGGTATGATAGACTTTCAAAACTTTTACTTGACAATAATTTTAAGAGAGGTCTAGTAGATAAAACTCTTTTTATTAAACATCATGAAACTGATTTGTTAGCAGTTCAGATCTATGTGGATGATATTTTGTTTGGTGCTACTAATGATGCTCTCTAAAAAGAGCTCTCTAGTCTGATGTGCAGGGTTTGAGATGAGCTTAATGGGAGAACTGGATTTCTTTCTTGGACTTCATATTTTACAAATGAAGAAAGGGATATTTGTACATCAAGGAAAGTATACCAAGGACTTGTTGAACAAGTACAATATGACACAGTTCAAGGTACTCAAAACTCCTATGAGTTCATCACTCTCATTAGACAAGGATTCAAATGGTAAGAGTGTAAATCAAAAGGAATATAGAGGTATGATTGGATCAATTTTGTATTTAACTGCTAGTAGACCTAATATTATATTTAGTGTTTGCATGTGTGCAAGATTTCAGGCAGATCCTAAGGAAAGTCATTTAACTGCTATCAAAAGAATTTTCAGATATTTGAATGGAACCAAAGACTTGGGGCTTTGGTATCCAAGGAGATCTAATTTTATGTTGAGTAGCTATTCAGATGCAGATTTTGCAGGATATAAAGTAGATAGGAAGAGTACTTGTGGATGTTGCCAATTTCTTGGATCTTCACTGATCAGTTGGCATTCTAAGAAGCAAAATTCTGTAGCATTATCAACTGCAGAACCTGAATACATTGAAGATGGAGCCTGCTGTTATCAAGTGTTGTGGATTCCTCAACAAATTAGAGATCTTGACTACAATTTCAGAAATATGCCTATTCATTGTGACAACACAAGTGCTATTTCAATCTCTAAGAATCCAGTACAGCACTCAAGAACCAAGCATATAGATATGAGACATCACTTTCTTAGAGATCATGCAGAACAAGGTGATGTTGTTCTATCTTTTATTTCCACTTCTATGCAGATTGCTGATATTTTCACTAAACCTCTGCCAGATGATAGGTTTTCATCCCTAAGGCTTGAACTGGGTATGTTAAAAAAGGATGCATTGGTTTAGGGGGAGCATTATTACTTACTTGTTTTTATGTATTGAAATCTCAAAGCCTTGAGATTATACTTTCCAAAGCCTTGAAAGTATAGTTCAAAGCTTTGGAATTTCTAAGACTGCAGAAAATCTCAAGGCCTTGAGATTGTTCTCCAAGGTCTTGAAACATCCGTAATTTTTTTTTTTTTAAAAAAATTGGATCATCGAATGTTATATGTTATCTTTTTAAATAATTGTGTAATATTTGAATTACTCAGAGAATTTTCTAAAATATTTGCATGTTGATTTCAGTAGAGTCCTATCATAACTCATTCTTTCAACCTACTTAAGCTGAAAGTCAAGGCTTTTTCTTCTTCATTATTTCTCAATTCTCTACGTCTCTCTGCTCTCTCTCTATTTCTGTCAATCTCATTCTTCTCTCAAAACCCTAAACCCACAATGGAGCGCAAATAAGCCAGGATTCAACAACAGGGAAAGTCTTCTGGTAGATCTAAGAAGAGGGCAAACAAGAAGGAGAAGATTGTGATCTCTGTTTCGGATTCAGAAAACACTCAAAGTTTGCATGAGGACTCACCTCCTGCAAAGAAGATCAGAACAGAAAAGGGAGATGAAGGTTCAAGTATTGATCCACAGAAGGAGACAGTGGCTCAGGATGGTGATCAACCTAGGTCAGACAAGAAGAAAGGGGGAGATAATAAAAAGGATAGTGAAGAAGAAAAGGGGAAATCTGCTAATAAAAGCAAGAAGAAGTCCACTAAAGGAGAACAAGATAAGGAGAAACCTGCTGAGAAGAAATCAAGGGTTAAACAAGTTGCTGCTGCAACCAAAAAGGGTTATAAAGGGTTTGAGATTGACTTGCCAACAGTGATTATGGAGCATATGATCTATTGTGCTACAAGAACTAGAAACCATCCTCTTCCCTATGCCAACCTATTACCTATTTTCTTTGAGAATTTTGAGGTACCTGTGAAAGGAGAGGAGAAGATAACTGGTGGTTTTGGGTTAATTGATGAGACTGCTTTACAGAGGATTGGAGTGGTTCAGACAGGAAAAGGTCATTGGAAGTTCTATTCAGAGTTGTCCAAAGCTGAGCTTGAGGAGAAAGATTTTGTTAAACCTAAGGGGGCTACAACAGCAAGGGGACAAGCAAATGAGGTTTACTCTCTGTTGGTTGAGAAGTTTGAAGAACCGCAGGTTGAGATTGAAGATCTTAGACAAAGGCTGTTTGATCTATCTTCCGAGTTTAATCGATTCAAGGGTTTGATGAATGTGATGAATGGCAAACTGGATGTTGTCATCAAAGGTTTGAATTTGGAAAAGATTCCTTCTGCTACTAGTCATGACACCAGTGTTGACTCAGATGAAAGGCTAGGTGAATTTTGAAGAAGAAGAAGAAGCCTATTCCAGTGGTGCTCATTTCAAAGGATCTATATGAGCAAACTGATGAAGAAGAAGCTGGTGAAGACACAGGTGTTGATGCATCTACAGAGGGTGATTCAGTGCAGATTAAGAACAAGAAAGTGGATGAGATCATTGAGGAAGTTGTTGAGGTGGATGCTGAACAAGAAGAGAATCAGCCTGCAGAAGACGCTGGAAGTGATGAAGAGGTTGGAGAAGGCTCAGAGAAAGGCCAAGAATCAAAGAAGAAATGAAGATTTGAGAAAACCAAAGCCTTGATCCTTTCTTTCTTTCTTTCTTTCTTTCTTTCTTTCTTTCTTTCTTTCTTTCTTTCTTTCTTTCTTTCTTTCTCAAGGCCTTGGCATTAAGTAGGAACTTATTTTTTTCTTAAGTTTTTTTTAAGACTCTGAGTAATGATCCAACATTTCTTCACCTTTATTTGATGAAAGTCAAAAAGGGGGAGAAATTATGTGTGCTATTTGTGGTTACTCTTCAGTGTTTAGATAATAATATTTTGAGTTTTTGTGTTAATCAGTTGTGTTCTGTGATTATTGATGATCTGTGATTACTGGTTATCTGTATGATTACTGGTTATCTGTGTTACTTTGGTTTGACTGGTATTATTGTTTATTGTTTCTGCAGATCATGATATCTAATCCCTATAAGAAGTTGCAGGGATATTTATACAAGATTATGGGTTTTGTCTTTCATCAAGGGGGAGATTGTTGACTCAAAGACTTCTAAGTGTGTTTTGAGAAGTAACTGTTTTGAGTGATGAAATACAAAGACAAATTATTTCTAAGGATCCAAGGCCTTGAGATACTGGTCAGAGCTTCAAAGCTTTGAGAGTAGCTTTATTATACTGCATGATCTAATAATCTTGTGTTGCAGGTTGTATATCTGATGTTTAAGATAAGAGATTTGCTGCAAATATCTATGTTATATATTCTTTATACATCTAACACAATTGCAGATATCCTGATCAGAGTGAATTAAATATTTCTGGTCTTAATATTGAAAGACTGTGAAGCATGTTCAGAGCTTCAAGGCCTTGAGATGTGCCTTAAGCTGCTGACAGTTTTACAGAATTAATTTGATTCTTTCTTTCAGGATTTGATCTTTATTATTATGGTTGTTTAATGACTTCTATAAGTCTTAAACTAGTGTATCATGAGTTATATGTTTCAGAAGTTAATCAGATTATTGTTTTATTCTTTTTATCCAGTTTTTATTCAGAAACTGGAAATCCAAACAGACTTAGTGCTGTTATATTTCAGGATTTTGTTGTTGCTGTGTTTTAATGTTGTTGCATGTTTTTCAAACGTGAAAATGCAACTCAACAAACTCCAACGAATATCTACTCAAAGCTGTTTTAAATTGCAGTTAGAAAGGATGAGGATTTGCATGAACTGAGATCCTAAAATCTCTGATTAAGTTGCAGAGAGTGGATAAAATACTGGTTTGAATTTTGAAAGATACAGAAGCTTACAGAGAACTGAGAGAGGTGTGAAAATTTCGTGGAAGACCATACATTCAAACACACACACACACACATTTAGGCTTCAATTACAGCTTTCAAAAGATCAATCAATCCAGTTTCCTGAAGAACACTTCCAGGCCTTCACAAGCTTATTCTTCTACGGTGTTCTTCTTCAGTTTTGTAATCTGCTTATCTTTTTGTATATCTAAAACCTCACAAACTAGTGGTTGGTTGTTCAAGTGAACAACAAGAGGTTCTTGTTAGCTCAACAGTTAGTAGCTGGTACTAGATAGGTTTGGAACCACAAGCTGTATATGTGTAAGGGAATTCACTTAGGCTTGGAGATATAGGGCTGTTTCTGTGTGAGTAATAAGAAGTGTTTGCCCAATCCTGGCGGGGTTAGATCCCTCAGGCAGAGATTAGGTCCATTGGGACTGAACTCTGTAAATTGCCTTGTGTTCTTTACTTTACAGTTTTGTTATTTTCTGCTGCAAGCAACTCAAATTAAACTAGGTTTTATAAACTGTTCAGAACTAGTGATAGTTCAAGGCCTTGAAGCTTTCTGTTTGCCTTAGAAAGTTTCTAACTAGTTTTCTAAAATCTCAAGGCCTTGAGATTAGAGTTTCTCACATGTTCACTTAGTTAAAATTTGTTTTTAGCAAAAAGTTTCAATACTCTATTCAACCCCCCCTTCAAGATTATTTTAGTCCTGTATTTAGTCTACATTACAAACTTTCATAAAGGACCTATTCTAGTCCTACTAGAATTCAATTTAGTCCCTTCCTTACAAATTAGTCCTACTAAGTTTGCAAGGTGTTGCAAAGTGATCATTCTAATTAATTAATCATATTAATTAATTCCCAAATCTAGTTCAACTCTATATAGCGTGTGACCCCATATGTTCTATCTAGTTGGTAGCAACAATTTGCTAATATGGAGCGGTTTCTAGAAAAAACATCCATTCTAGCCAACTAATAGAATAGTCATCCGATAAAACTTGTACAAGTAATTGTCTCACCCCTTTGTCTTTATATCCGGATTGGACACGAGACATACAAGTCACACTCGTATATCCAATCCATAGTTTCTCGATCCTGGGAATAGCCTTATTCGTGCAAATAACATCAATATCCTATATTGATTTTTTTAGTCTGGCCAGACATTCTATAAGCACTATCCCTCGAGTGGGATATTTTCTCCCGTCATGTGGGAGGGAAAAATTCTATCTACGTCCACTACGATCTCTAAGCTTGCTTCTTATTGTATCCGGTACACGCCTTCATAGCTACCCTGTTACGGTGTAGCGTTTGATGCTACCAAAATCACAATAATCCACAACTAGAATATCTAGTGACTTTAAGTCTAAGGATGACAATACCATTGCACCGCGAGAAGCTCTTGTGACTTAACATAACATGTATGTAGCCTTCTCGGAGATGGGTCAATCCAGTGCGCCATTACCCTTAATGCACACCCATGTGTTGGATCATGATATCTCCATATTAATCCAACCCCATACTAATCTATAGATGATCGTCCAATTAATCATTATACTAGAATAGGGATATTTAAGATAAACAACACAATTGTAAATCTAAGGACTTCATTATATTAAATATCCAATAAATAATACAATGAATGTTAGCCAAAATAAATTCATACTAAACTAGATTGCCTCTAGGGCATCCATTCCAACAGTCTCCCACTTGCACTAGAGCCAATCTGACGCATCTCGTATGCCCATGCTCCTAGTGTGCCCTTCATGCTTCCACTGCACAAGCGGATTTGTAAGTGGATCTGACAGATTCTCATCTGTAGGAATCTTGCATATCCGAACGTCTCCTCTATTGATAATATCTCGAATAAGATGAAACTTACTGAGCACGTGCTTGGATTTCTGGTGTGACCTGGGCTCCTTTGATTGCGCGATCGCCCCAGTGTTGTCACAGTACAACTCTACTGGATCCGCAATGCTAGGAACCACACCAAGTTCAGAAACAAAGTTTCTTATCCAAACAGCTTCCTTTGCTGCGCCATTTGCAGCAATGTACTCAGCCTCTTTTGTACCGTCTCTTGCTTAGAACTCTTCCAGCTCACCGCTGCTCCATTCAGGCAAAACACATATCCTGATTGTGATCTAAAGTCATCTCTGTCGGTTTGGAAGCTTGCATCCGTGTAACCCCTTTACACGTAACTCTTCCTCACCGCCAAATATCAAGAAACCATCCTTAGCTCTTCTCAAGTACTTTAGGATGTTCTTGACTATAATCCAGTGACTCTCACCCGGGTTGGATTGGTATCTGCTTGTCATACTCATGGAATATGACACATCTGGTCTAGTACATAACATGGCGTACATGATAGATCCTATGGCCGAGGCATAGCGAATTCTACTCATGCGTTCCTTCTCAATCTCATTCGAAGGACAACCACTCTTCGAAAGAGTGATTCCATGTGACATGGGCAAGAATCCCTTCTTGGGATCTTGCATGTTGAACCGTTTCAACACCTTGTCAATATATGTACTCTGATTTAGGCCTAGCAGTCTCTTAGATATATCTCTATAGATCTTTATACCAAGTATATAGGCTTCTTCCCCTAAGTCCTTCATTGATAAACACTTTCCAAGCCGATCTTTAACATATTGCAGCATGGGAACGTCGTTTCCAATGAGTAGTATGTCATCCACATACAAGACCAGAAAAGCTATAGAGCTCCCACTAACCTTCTTGTAGACACAAGACTCATCTTTGTTTCTGATGAAGCCAAACTCTTTGACTACTTCATCAAAATGTCGATTCCAACTCCTAGAAGATTTCTTCAATCCATAAATTGATCGTTGCAGCTTACAAACTTTGTTGGCTTGCTTTGGATCTTCAAAAACCTCCGGCTGTATCATATACACGTCCTCGAGGAGATTCCCATAAATGAATGCTGTTTTGACATCCATCTCCCAAATCTCATAGTCGTAGTATGCTGCAATGGCAAGTAGGATTCGGATGGATTTGGTCATTGCGACTGGTGAAAAGGTTTCATCATAGTCAATACCATGAATCTGTTTGAATCCTTTAGCCACCAATCGACCCTTATAGGTAATCACATTACCATCCATGTCGATCTTATTCTTGAAGATCCACTTGCACCCTATGGGCTGCGCCCCTTCAGGTGGTTCCACCAAAGTCCATACTTTGTTGGGATACATTGATTCCATATCAGCTCTCATGGCTTCTAGCCACTTATGAGAGTCTGGACCTTTCATGGCCTCTTCATAGGTAGTAGGCTCATCATCTATGAGCATCGTGTCACCGGAATCAGTCACGAGAAGTCCATACCTCTCGGGTTCCTGGCGCACTCTACTAGATCTACGAAGCTCTTGTGTTACCTGAACATGCTGTTCCACAACTCCTTGCGGTTCCTGTTCATGTTCCATAACCGGTTTAGTGATTTGTGGTTCTTGATTCTCTTCAAGTTCTACAGTCCTCCCACTTGCTTCTTTAGAGAAAAATTCTCTTTCTAGAAACATGCCGGACCGAGCAACAAACACTTTGTTCTCGGTTGGAATGTAGAAGTAGTAACCCTTAGTTTCCTTAGGGTACCCCACAAATTTACACTTATTCGATTTTGGCCCTAGCTTGTCTGACTGTAAACGCTTTACACAGACATACAAACCTTCATGAATGAGAGTGTGGGACCCCTCCCACTCCACATATCATGTGGCGTCTTCATGACTGATTTAGATGGAACACGGTTAATGGTGAAAGCTGCACTTAATAGAGGATATCCCCAAAACGATAATGGAAGATCAGTTTGACACATCATAGATCGAACCATATCCAATAGGGTTTGATTCCACCTCTCGGACACGCCATTCCATTGTGGCATTCCGGGTGGAGTGAGTTGGGACACGATCCCACACTCTCTAAGATAGTCGTCAAACTCTTGGCTCAAGTATTCTCCTCCACGATCCGATCGTAGAGCCTTGATACTTTTGCCAAGTTGCTTCTCTACTTCACTTTTGAATTCTTTGAAACTTTCAAAGGATTCCGATTTGGCCCTCATGAGGTACACAAATCCAGATCTACTGTAATCATCAGTAAAAGTAATGAAGTAGACGTAACCACCCCTGGCAGGCGTGGCAAATGGCCCACACACATCAGTATGTATGAGCGCCAATTGCTCACTAGTCCTCTCACCTTTCTTATTGAAAGGGGACTTTGTCATTTTTCCCAATGAACAAGCCTCACATGTCTCATATAATTCAAAATAAAATGAGTTTAGGAATCCATCCTTATGGAGTCTAGATACACGTTTCTCGTTTATGTGGCCTAAACGACAGTGCCATAAGTAAGCAGGATTTAAATCATTTATTTTAATCCTCTTGGTATTAATGTTGTAAACAGGATTGCTTTGATCAAGGACATACAGTCCATTAAATAATTGCGCACTAAAATAGTGAATATTATTAAAATAAAAGGAACAACAATTGTTCTTTATTGAAATAATAAAACATTCCTTGTCCAAACCAGAAATAGAAAAATGTTTCTGCTCATAGCAGGCAAAAAATAGCAATTTTTTCATTATAAAACTAATCCTGAAGGTAGAGATAGCTCGCACACGCCCACGGCCAACGCAGCAACTTTTGCTCCTTCCCAACGCGTAGGTCTATCTCCCCTTTTTGCCAATCTTCTATTTCTCTTTAGATCATGCAAATTTCGACAAATGTGAGATCCACATCCAGTATCTAATACCCATGATGTAGAGACAGTTAAATTGGCATCTACAACAAAAATACCTGGTGGTGGTGGAATCATTATTCCAAGCCTCTTGTCCTCCAGATATTTTGTGCAGTTCCTCCTCCAGTGTCCAGGCTGACTGCAGTAGTGACACTCACCTTTAGTCACACATTTGGAAATGCCACCAACAGGCTTAAGGGCAGGTTCCTTGGACTTGGAAACTGACTTGCCTTTGCCCTTGGATGAGGCAAACCTTTTTCCCTTTCCTTTATGTACCATCATAATGGCCTTGACCTTACCCTTGTTGATGCTTTGTTCAGCTGTCCTCAACATATTGAATAAATCTGGCAGTGGTTTCACAATCTCGTTCATGTTATAGTTCATGATGAATTGTCCATAACTCTCAGGCAACGATTGCAACACGAGACCGGTTGCCAACTCTTGGCCGACCGGAAACCCTAGTCGCGCGATATTCTCCAAGTATCCGAGCATATGGAGTACATGGGGTCCCACTGGGTTTCCTTCAGCCAGATGACACTTGAACAATGCCTTGGAGACCTCATACCTCTCAACCCTTGCCTGCTCTTGGAAGAGCTGCTTCAGATGCTCGATCATATCGACAACATTCATGTTTTTGTGTTGCTTCTGAAGCTTAGAAGTCATGGTGCATAGCATAAGGCAGGCCGCATCATTAGCGTCATCAACACGATTTTGATACGCCTTTAGGGCTGCAAGGGTATTGTTCTCTGGACCTTCAGGAACTTGCTCGTCTATTGCGTACAATTTCTCCTCTTGCTTGAGAACAATTCTCAAGTTCCTGTACCAATCAAGGAAGTTGGTTCCAGAGATCTTGTCCTTCTCAAGGACAGATCGTAGGTAATGTTGTAAACTCGATGAGTTCTTTGCCATTTGGAATTCTACAAAAGGAAAATACGCAAGTTTTAGTATTTGTGAATTTTTGACTATATTAAATAATGGCTACTTTATCAAATATAACTCCCACTATTTTTCTACGGATTAATAATCCTCAAGATATTAATGCAGAAAATATCCTTATATTTTCTAGCGGGCCAAGATCCATGTTTCATCTCCTTATGAGCTTGCTTTGGCAAGTCACCCATAATTTGACTACTTTAGGTAGAAACAATTCCAATTGCATCCCTTATGCAACTCTTGGTTCAATTGGGCAAATAACTCCTTATTTATCCATCCACATGGCTGATCCCAATTGATTGTCTCTAGGTTTTAATCATATTAATAGCCTAGTTGTGTCCAACCACTTATTTAAACAATTGCACATCACTTGTTTGTGCCATCGCATTCCATTATTATGAACCAAGTCGCCTTGCTTTGGCATGCACATGGCCGGCCCTAGATTTTCATGGGCCCTAGGCGATAGTTGAAAGTGAGGCCCCATTTACCATAAGCATAACTGTGGGGGATTAGGAGATGATTTATATTGGAAATCAAGTTACAAAAAATGAAAAATTTAAGCATGTAGACGTTAATATTTTTTTAAAGATATAAATCTTATCATAAAAATTAGGGTAAGTTGTTAATTATAGTCAGTTATCATTCTCACGTAATTTCATCTTCTAAATCGGTTAGTTTTCTTCCAAATGTTTTCTACAATATTTTTTTTATTTTCACAAATAATATAAATTTACGGTATGATCCCTACTCCTGAAAACTATTACGGGGCCCCTTGAAATTGGGGGCCCTAGGCGAAGACCTAATTCGACTAGTGGATGGGCCGGCCCTGGGCATGCACGAACTTGATAAATCATGATGATAATGAGTTTTTAAATAACGAGAAGGCAAGAATACAATATTTGAATTTTGAGGGATTTTCAAATTCAATTTTAATTATTTTGTTGATCCATATCAACTGATCTATCTATTTGAGTTTGGGCACAACTCCAAATAATAGATCCGGGTTGCCCAATTATCTTATTATCCTAATTGCATGCATCTTCCATACACCAACCACAAAATAATAAGACAATAAAATAAACAACCACAAAACAAAATAAAACGTGATGTGGATATAGCCTTTTCTAGGCTAAGATAATTCCAAGCCAATGGATTTATCTGTGAACCCTAAAAGCAAACACATCTCCATGCGTCTTCATCTTTTGGTCCATCCTTCATAGTCATGTGGAATGCTCCATGCTCCATCTTTTGTGGCGTCTTTTGGCTTTGGACTTCTTTTCTTCAATCTTGGCTAACAATCTATTCTATCTAGCACTAGCTAATAATTATACTAAATAAAATAAATCTCACAAGTTGAGAAAAAAAATTGCTCGCAGGCCATAAAACCCTAATTAATTATTACAACAAATTGATCAGCTCGGAGGCCGTAAACCAAACAACAAATTTAAACAATCACATCAAACTACATCCTAAGGCCATATCCAACCACCATGCGATTTGCACATAAACACTTAAAATCCAATTTTAACGCGCTTGGTCAATTTTAATTGATTTTAGGAACTTGTTAGGGTTAAAACGGTCCAAGGGGCCCAACAATCCAATTGCCCGAACCCCAAAGAGGACCGCCAAGACCTTGGGCCGGCCGGCCCCTAGCCCACACGGATAGGCCGTGTGCTAGGGCTGCCCCCTGCCCTAGTCTGTCCCTTACTTGGGCGGCAAGCAAGGACGGGCGGTCCCCTTAGGGGGGCCGAACCTCTATGGGAGTTGTTTCCAAAACAACTCCCTTGCTTGTTGCCCAAGTTTGGTTGTTTCCTTTTTTGAAAAGAATTACTTATTTCAATAGGATGCCCAAACCCTAGATCTTAACTCCTAAAATTTCTCAAACTCACTAATTCATGCATCCAATGCAATAACTAGGTCTTGTTTTGATTGATTATTGACAAATTGCATCATAAGCTTGATTTGTCTTGTTTTACGCGATAAACAATAATTTAAAGTGTAAAACTACAAAACGTAACACATAAACCACGTTTATGCTCTACCACCTGTGGCTCGCATACCACTGTAGGGTTTTGATCATGGATACGCAGCGGAAAATTATAATTTATCCATTCAATACCCTCCAAGGATCACAGGACAAGAGACATAACGATGGTAAACGAAGAAATCAAGTTACACACCTTAGGGTTTCTCCTGTGATGAATTGTAAACTGAATTGTGTCACGTCTCTATAGTTGATCCACGCCTAGAGTTTAGATCTAGATATTCCTTCTCTTTTTGTGCTAGCTAGGAATGGAGGAAGAGGAAGAAGAAATCACGCATCACGAGGCAACAAGGAGGTGGCGGCCTCCTTGGTGGCCGACGGGGTAGGGGGCGGCGGCAAGGGGTCGGGTTCGGCCTCTTGCTTGCTTGCTCTCTCTCCTTTTGTTCTCTCCCACTCAAGTTATGATCAAAATGCTCATAAGTTTGGGAAGGAAGGAAGGAGCATCCTTTATACAGTCCAACAAATCCTTGTCAACTACCTAAAGGACCTATTCTAGTCCTACTAGAATTCAATTTAGTCCCTTCCTTGCAAATTAGTCCTACTAAGTTTGCAAGGTGTTGCAAAGTGATCATTCTAATTAATTAATCATATTAATTAATTCTCAAATCTAGTTCAACTCTATATAGCGTGTGACCCCCATAGGTTCTATCTAGTTGGTAGCAAAAAATTGCTAATATGGAGCGATTTCTAGCAAAACATCCATTCTAGCCAACTAATATAGTAGTCATCCGACAAACCTTGTAAAAGTAATTTTCTCATCCTTTGTCTCTATATCCGGATTGGACACGAGACATACAATTCACACTCGTATATCCAATCCATAGTTTCTCAATCCTGGGAATAGCCTTATTCGTGCAAATAACATCAATATCCTATATTGATTTAGTTGAGTCAAACCAGACATTCTATAAGAACTATCCCTCGAGTGGCCTAGGATATTTGCTCCCGTTATGTGGGAGGGACAAATTCTATCTACGTCCACTACGATCTCTAAGCTTGATTCTTATTGTATCCGGTACACGCCTTTATAGCTACCCTGTTACGGTGTAGCGTTTGATGGTACCAAAATCACAATAATCCACAACTAGAATATCTAGTGACTTCAAGTCTAAGGATGACAATACAATTGCACCGCGAGAAGCGCTTGTGACTTAACATAACATGTATGTAGCCTTCTCGGAGATGGGTCAATCCAGTGCGCCATTACCCTTAATGCACACCCATGTGTTGGATCATGATATCTCCATATCAATTCAACCCCATACTAGTCTATAGATGATCGTCTTATTAATCATTATACTGGACTAGGGATATTTAAGATAAACAACAAAATTTTAAATCTAAGGACTTCATTATATTAAATATCCAATAAATAATACAATGAATGTTCTAGCCAAAATAAATTCATAATAAACTAGATTGCCTCTAGGGCATCCATTCCAACAGTCTCTTGTCATTCTCCCATCTCTAGTGTGGCACAACCGTCATGACATCTTGGTCGTCACGTCTTGGATCATCTTACCTCTAGTTTGTTCATTTCTTCTTACTAACACTGAGCAGACCGGATTGTGCCATGCATGCCAACTTGGCAAATACGTTAGACTTCCCTTTTCCCCTTCACAATCAAGAACTTTTACTCGCTTTGATATAGTTCGTAGTGATTTATGGACCTCACCTGTTTTGAGAAAGTCAATTAAATTATTATCTTCTACTTGATGACTTCTCTCATTTTCTCTTGACGCGTTTGTCAAATTTAAACAATTCAGCGCCTTTGTTCGTACTCAGTTTGACAGACGAGTGCGGACTTTTCAGTGTGACCTCGGGGGTGAGTTTGAAAATACTCGTTTCCATGAGTATGCTCCAAACCATGGTCTTGTATTTCGTTTTTCCTGCTAGCAAACCTCTGCCCAAAATGGGAAGGCAGAATGAATGATTCGTCGTGTCAATGACATTTCCCGCACTCTTATCTCATGCTTCCCTTCCTTTATCCTTCTGGGCCAAGTCGGTGTGTGTGACTTTCTACCTTCACAACATCCTTACCACTAAAGCTCTCAACAACAAAATTCCTACCGTTGTCCTCTATCATCCACGACCCACATACGACCACCTTCAGACGTTTGGGCGTCTCTACTACCCAAATCTCTCAGCCACTTCATCTCACAAGATTGCTCCCCGCTCGACCCCATGTATCTTCCTTGGGTATCCTCCTAATCATCATGGCTATCGGTGCCTCGATATTGCCTCTGGTCGTGTTTACACCTCTCGTCATGTCACATGTGACGAGTCTGGATTTCCCTTTCGGGACTCTGGCCATGCTTCCCCTACCGTGCATCGGCCTCCTGATCCTGTTGACTCTCTTCCTCCTCTCGACTGGGTTCACCGTAGTCATAATCCTTCTCCTCCCGCACTTCCTCCCATTTGTGGCCCTCGTATTGTTCCTACCTTCTCATTGCATCATTCACGGCGTCCTTCCACAACCGCACAACCTTCATCTAGCAGCCCCATCACTACGCCACGGAATTCCCATTCTCCCGCACACGTCGAGTTAGGATCACCTACGACCGGCCCTGGCTCTGCGAACCCCTCTTCTATGGGTCCCTCTAGTCCTTTACCTCCACCTCTTGCGATACTCGAGAAACCACCTCCCCGTCCTCACTCCCCACAAATGACCACCCGATCCAAATACGACATAACCAAGCCCATTCAGCGTCTTACTCTCCTTGCCCAAACTCCTCCCTTAATCTCGCCCTTACCTAATGTAGATAGTTATTTCTGAGCTAACAGATCTGGGCCACGTGGCAACCATCCAGCACACCATATTGTGCTCCACACACACTGGATCACCAGCCGCGCTGATTCATGTGGGGGCTGCGAGACAGGGGCCTCGCATACCACTGCACGGGACTTGTAGGGACTTAGTGGTTTGGAGGCTAGAGTAAGCCCTGTCGCGTGCGAGTCAAGCTCGCGCGCGACCTTTAGTAACTGCTTTTGAGAGATTTATGGCACGAGCTCCATAAACCCGGTCAATCCGGTCAAACCCGGTCAACCTCATAACGGTTTCGGTATTCGCGCATAACGTGCTGTAACGGTCCCTATATAGGCGGACGAACGTGCCGTTGCGGTTAAGCTAATTAAGCCGCCATTGATGGGCGCATTAACTACACTGCAACGGTCACATTCTCCGTTATATATAGGACGTTAACCTTTCCATACAAAGGAGAACACACTAGCCATACGCGTAAGCTCTGCCAAACCTCTGTCTCTCTCTCAGATATTACTACTGCCTTACTGTCTCCCTACACACAACCCAACTCTTCCTGTGCCATCTTTGATCCTCTACTTACGGTGTACACGGAGGTCTCCCCGCCGGAATCTCTTGTACACATTTTGGTGAACCCGACGTGAACCTACCATCAAAAGCAACCATGTCTCAGGAGGATGATGTCAGCAACAGATCGCCTTCCACCGAAGCCGCCTCAGGAGAGGAGACCCGCCGCACTCCTACGACCACCGGTGAGGCCCCGACGCTAGAATCCTTGGACGCCACCATCCAAGGTCAGGCGAAAGCTCTCAAAGCTCAATCTGCGCAGCTAGAACGGATCATGGCTGTCTTGGGGTCTCTTGCACCGAACCCTACACAAGCCACCGCCGTTTCTCAGGGAGGAGGAGCCCCTACCGCTCAAGGACTGGGAGTGTCAACCACACCCCCAACCCTAATCTGCAGACTCCACCGGCGACTACGCAGCTACCCCCGATTCAAGGGTCGACGGCTCAAATGTTGCCCCTCACTGCTCACACCCCTCAGCCTCCGGCCTCGGTACCTAATCCGGCCTCGCAATATCCCTTTCCTTCTCCAACGACAATTTGGGGTAATGCGAACGCTCAATACGTCCCCAATCCTCCTGCGGCATGTGTGTCGCCTCCACCTTCGGCAACCCCTCCACCTGCTACCGAGGGAAACAACCCAGAGTGTATGACGTCTCTGCAGAAGCGCATAGACACCATTCTTGCTCACCAATCGTTCGCGGATACCATCATTCCGAAGCTAGATAACGATCCACCTATCCCGCGAGAGATCTATCTCATGCCTAACCCGGTTGGGTACAAGGCTCCCAAATGGGACAAGTTCGAAGATGTCATTGGAAACGCTCATGAACATGTCATGCGTTTCATCGATGTCATGGGGCCGTATGGAGCTGATCCCAAACTGCTGATGCGAGAATTCCCGAAGTCTTTGGGAAACGTGGCGTACAAGTGGTACAGGACGTTGGAAGTTGGGTCCGTCAAGACTTGGGACGACATGGTCCAAAAGTTCTACACCAAGTTCTTCCAGATGGAGGAAAAGGTGACGATGATCCACCTCTCGCGGATGTATCAGAAGCGCGAAGAGGACGGGATAAATTTCATCAAGAAGTTCAGGGCGAAGTCCTTGGAATGCAAAGATCCGATGCTCGAAAGTCGGCTTGTAGAGATATGCCTGCAGTTCATGCGAGATGAATACAAAGGTATGCTCATCAACCTGCAAATGCCCACGTTTTCAAAACTAATCGAATGCACGAAGAACATCGAGCCTATAGTGGAGAGGCAGAAAAAGAAAAACGCTCCGGAGCGATCCTCGAGCGGTACTACCTATAAGATCGGGAGATTCAGTTACAAGAGGGGACGCGAAGCTGAGGTTAATACAGTTTCACCCCAGAAGCAAGCAAAGATTGCGAGCTTCGACGCACCACCTCTGCCTTGTTCGGTGGAAGAAGCAAGCGACCTCAGCAGGCAGTGGCGCAAGGACGGTGTCCTACCGCCGCTCGAGAAAGCACCCTCCAAGGAGATGGTGAGGGACCCGAAGTGGTGCGAGTACCACGGCAAGGTCATGCATCCCACAGCGGACTGTAAGAAGCTCAGGATTGTATTCAGCCAAAAGATGAAGAACGGCGAGCTGATCGTCAGCGATCACAGGAAGGATGTGCGCAACAATCCACTTCCTGCCCATGCGGAGCAAGACTCGAAAGGTAAAGAGGTCGCCATGATCTCGATTGTGGATCTGGAAGAGGTCGCAGAGGATGGTCTACCCATCATTATCGAAGTCCATGATGATGAGGACTACAGCGTAGACACGGAGGACGAACGTTCCGACCGGATGAAGGGGTCGCACGGTTTCAGCAGATTCTTCGACGAGATGAACTTCTCAGAGAAATGTCGCACGGAGATGACAAAAGCGATCTTAAGGAGAGCAGAAGACTACGAAGAGGATCTCGTAGTCTCCAATGGGAAAGTCATCAGGGCGTCTCACTCTACAGAAAAGATTATGACCTTTTCCGCCAGCGACAAAAAGACAGATGCGAGCCACCAGAGGCCTCTGTATGTGACGACCATCATCAATGGCGTCGAGTTCAAAAGAGCATTCGTCGATGGAGGAGCAGCGGTCAACGTCGTTTCGCTCCACACACTGAAGCTAGCAGGGATCCCCGAGTACAAGATTGTCAGGCGTCCATCTCCGCTGATGGGATTTGGAAGCGACTCCAGAATGAAGATAGGATGGATCCGCCTGGGCGTCCAGATCGGCAAAATCAAGTGCTCAGCGAAGTTCTATGTCATAGATGCGAACACTACGTATCACATGATCATAGGTCGAGCCTCGATTCATCGCTTTGACGCGGTCCCTTCAACAGCTCACCAAGTCATGAAAGCTATCTGGAACGACAGAATAGTCGAGATACCGGCTTCAACGAATCCATTCAACATGGATGAAGCACATCTCAGCGAGGCGGTGTGGTTCATCGAGATGGCGGACGAGCAAACACCGGGACCATTCAACCCTACTCCTTCACCCCTTTGGGAAGATATCAAGGATCAGTCGCCTGCGGGAGTGATGGTGACAAGGGAGGATGCCAAGGAAAAGCCGCCCACGCGGGAAGAGACGCCGCGAATCGCTTACCAACGAAAGAACGTATATACTCAGAAGAGAATAGCAAAGCATGACCCTGAAGGCAAAGAGATAGAGAGTTTCTACGCCAACGGGAAGAAATGCTATCGCATATGAAGGTGCGCGGGGATGTCCTCACACGGGCATGGGGATATCCCTGGGAAAATCAACCAAATCGAGCAGATTGCGGTAACGGAAAAGCCAATGCAGAGCACTCCATATGAGAAGCTCAAAGAAGCACCCGAATGCATGGAAGACAAACCCAGACCACAGAAGAAAGAGCTAAAGTAAGTGTTCCTAAGCCGGAATGAAGAAAAGAAGAGGCCAGTCTTTCTAAGTGCGGACCTCACAAGCGAAGAGGAGCAACGACTACTGCAGCTCCTGACTGAGTACAAAGACGTGTTCGCATGGGAGTATGATGAGATGCCCGGACTGGACACAAGTATCACCATGCACCGTTTAGACATCATTCCGGGGTCTAAGCCGGTAAAGCAGAGCACAAGAAGCTTCAGGACAGAGCTTAACGTGAAGATCAAACAGGAGATTGTCAAACTCCAGGAGGCCAAGTTCATAGAACCGAATCACCATCCTACATGGCTGGCCAATATTGTGCCAGTGGTAAAGAAGAATGGACAGCTTCGCATCTGCGTGGACTTTCGAGATCTCAATCGCTTCTGCCCCAAGGACGATTTTCCGCTCCCCAACATCGATTTGCTCATCGATTCGACAGCGGGTCATCGCATGTTCAGTTTCATGGACGGCTTCAGCGGTACAATCAGATCAAGATGGACCCTGAAGATGCACGGAAAACTGCATTCATCACCCCAGTGGGAGTGTTCAACTACACGGTAATGCTCTTTGGTCTCAAAAACGCAGGTGCAACCTACCAGCGGGTCATGATGGCCCTATTCCACGACATGATGCACAAAGAAGTGGAATTTTATGTAGATGACCTCGTGGTTAAATCCAAGCAAGAGGCGGATCACCTAGCAGATTTGCGGAAAGTATTCAACAGATGCAGACGCTTTCAGCTGAAGATGAACCCTATGAAATGCGCATTTGGGGTAACGTCAGGGAAATTCTTGGGATGTGTGGTACATCGTCAAGGAATCGAGCCTGACCCTGCGAAAGTTTCAGCCATCATCAGCATGACTCCGCCGCATGACCAGAGGGCCTTGAAGACATTCTTGGGGAAGCTATCGTATCTGCGAAGATTCATCCCAGCGATTGCCGAGATTACTTTCTGTTTCAGTAATCTTCTCAAAAAAGATGCCGCATACAACTGGACTCTGGAGCACGAAGCTGCGTTCGGGAAGCTAAAAGAGCTGCTGACGTCTTCAAAAATAATGATTGCACCTCAGTTAGGATCACCGCTTTTGCTGTATCTAACGTCAACAAGGAAATCCATAGGAGCACTTTTGGCTCAGGAGTACGAGGGTCAAGAAAGGCCCATCTACTACATCTCTCGCATTGTGCAGCCCGCAGAATCAAGGTAAACGGACATTGAGCGTCATTGCCTTGCCCTATTCTTCATAATAGAGAAGTTGAGGCACTACTTTGCATCGCACAAAGTGGTGGTGGTTACAAAAAGTGATCCCATACGATATTTGCTAACTCACACTACTCCTGGAGGAAGATTGGCAAAATGGTATATGACCATTTCCCAGTTTGATATCACATGCGTTCGGCCGCGGGCGATCAAGTCGCAGGCGGTAGCGGATTTGTTGGCGCAGTTCCCCGACAACAGTCATGAGCCTGTGATCGAAGAAGAAATCGAGGGACCTGAAATCTATGCAGTCGATGTACCCTATTGGACGCTCCATTTCGACGGTTCGTCAACAAGGAAATGTGGAGGCATTGGGATAGTCTTGACCAAGCCGGATGGGGATGTCATACAGATGTCCGCAAAGCTTGACATTCGCAGTCACCAACAACGAGGCAGAATACGAAGCCCTCATAGCGGGACTTCGTGCAGCGAAAGCTTTGGAGGTAAGCAATCTGACGGTCATGGGAGACTCTAAGCTAATTGTCAAGCAAGCCTCGGGCGAGTACGGTATGAAGGAGATAAATCTTCTGTCCTACCGGACTTTGGTACAAAAGCTGGTGCAGCAATTCTACGACGTTAGGTACGAGCACAAGCCCCGAGCGGACAACAGGCATGCAGACGCTTTGGCCACCTTGGGATCCAAGGTTAGTACAGACAAATGTCCCGCAAGAATCTCGATCGAAGTGCGGACATCGTCGGCGTTAACAGAAAACGCGTGCGATGATGAACACATGGACGATGCGGACTGGAGAAAGGCAATCTTACGAGCCATCGCAGAAGGCACAAGCAGCGAGAGCTGGGCACTCACAAATGGGTATTGCATACATGACAACACCCTTTACTACAAGGGCCCTGGCGGAATACTTATGCGATGTGTCTCCGAGCAAGAGGGACAGCTGCTGTTAGAGAAGATTCACCAACACGCTTGCGGAGAAAGCGAAGTGTCAATCTATCGGAAGGCTCAGAGATATGGCGTTCACTGGCCAGACATGTCAACAGCCGCAACACTAATACAGGTGTGCACAAGAGATTCCGGCGGGGAGACCTCCGTGTACACCGTAAGTAGAGAATCAAAGATAGCACAGGAAGAGTTGGGTTGTGTGTAGGGAGAGAGTAAGGCAGTAGTAATGTCTGAGAGAGAGACAGAGGTTTGGCAGAGCTTCCGCGTATGGCTAGTGTGTTCTCCTCTGTATGGAAAGGTTAACGTCCTATATATAACGGAGAATGTGACCGTTGCAGTGTGGTTAATGCGCCCATCAATGGCGGCTTAATTAGCTTAACCGCAACGGCACGTTCGTCCGCCTATATAGGGACCGTTACAGCACGTTATGCGCGAATACCGGAACCGTTATGAGGTTGACCGGGTTTGACCGGATTGACCGGGTTTATGGAGCTCGTGCCATAAATCTCTCAAAAGCAGTTACTAAAGGTCGCGCGCGGGCTTGGCTCGCACGCGACATGACTTACTCTAGCCTCCAAACCACTAAGTCCCTACAAGTCCCGTGCAGTGGTATGCGAGGGCTCTGTCTCGCAGCCCCCACATGGATCAGCGCGGCTGGTGATCCAGTGTGTGTGGAGCACAATATGGTGTGCTAGATGGTTGCCACGTGGCCAAGATCTGCTAGCTCAGAAAGCACTATCTACATTAGCCCCCTTTCTGCGCGTGAAGGCTCATAGCTGGATAGACTTCCATGCGCGGAAATCAACATACGCGTCGCCGCCACGCACCAATTCAAACAAGAGTAAATTCAGCCCCCGTGCGTGCCATTATGACCTAAAACCCCTAGAGTCTTGCCGTCTGGCCTTTAGGGTTTTAGGCGTGACGTCAGCTTGTCCTGTGATTGCGCGATTCGACGGTGACGGTTGCGATTCGACTACTGAAAGGACGCAACCCTTCATTATTTTTGGATAAATACTCTGTACCCTCCATTGTTGCAAAGCATCACTTCTTTCTCTTAAAGTGAATGGTACCCGGAATTCTTCAAGAGCAGATTCAAATAATCAATCACTAGTTCACTCTTGTCAATCGTCTTCTTCGCCTGTATGCAGCCAAGCAAGCTTCATCAAAACAAGGTTGGCCTTGTTCAATTTTGTTTAACATCCCGATGTATGCTTTGAACTGTGTTGGATCTGCAAACCCATGACATATTATCTGTTGAAAACTTGTGAAGAAGCTCCAATCTTTGAACCCAATTTTGATTTAATCCTTCGATGACAAGGACCTTGGATGTAGGGTTTTGAAATCCCTGATAATGCAAATAATGTCCAACTCCTAATTTCTGAAATTGATACCAGAAACTCGAAATTGATACCAGAAACTGTTCATCTTTCTTCCCATAGATCTTGAATCTCAGAATTCAAACTGAAGTGTGGCATATTTCTCCCCCTTTTTTTTCTTGTTTTTCCGCAGTAATGGCAAAGACAAGAGGAACTAGACCCACCAAGGAGGACGAAGAAATACCTGATCTTCCACAAGCTCTTTGGCGAAAAGTCCCCTATCTGGGTGGCAAGGACTTCTACCATGCGAGAGTTAAGGCAAAGAAACTGCCTGCTTCATTCCCTAATGAGGGATTGCTAACATTAACCCCTCAAGTTAACTCAGCCTTGCTCGATTTGATTGGTTCTGAAGACGTGGTTCGGTTGGGAATCGAAAATGGGTACTTCCCGTATGTTGCGATTTCCACCCAGGCTTTTGTTCATAAATTGGACTATATGGACGAGTGGATTGACCATGTGTTGACCAATCATGCTGTGACTCTCAACGAGGCCGGCGTATACTTCGCCGTTCGTGCTATGAAGGGTGCTGCCGTGAAACTGGACCAGTCCATGCTTCTAAACCTTCTTTCCCGCTACTCGCCTGCGACTCACACTTTTCACTTTGCTGAGTTCGAGGCTGCTCCCACGCTCGAAGACGTGCACATGCTGTATGATCTGTCTCCCATGGGCGAGGTGGATCCTTTGGGTCCCTTGAGGACGGATGCGGAGATTGCTTTATACACGCAGATGGAGGAATGCCTTTCAGAGGTAAAGAAAATCTCTACCCGGTGGACCACTACCAAAGCCTTTCCCGACTGGCAGCTGGTTGACACGTCTGCGAAGAATACTTGGAACAAATGGGTGCAGTACTTCTTCCGTGACTACGCGAAAAGCAGCATCACCAAGAAGCTTCTGAATCAAGACCCAGAGGCCAAGAACTACGTGGAGGGTAAAGGCTATCACTTGACCCTTTGTGCTTTCCTCTGTGCTTGGCTGTCGAGGTACTTAATCGATGGTCACCCGCACGATGGGGTCTTCTATCACGTTCTGCCGCTTGCTGTGAAACTGGCCCTTGTCCAAAAGGTCGCACACGGACCCTTAGTCTTGGGCACGCTGTACTATAGACTGGATCAGCTGGTTGTGGCCATGAAAGAGTCGCGTGGCCGTCTCGACATACTGACTTTCGTCAACATTGCCTTCTTGACGATGTGGGTCTTTGAGTGATGGCCTTCATATGCCCCAACTGCTTCTAAGCCCAACAAGTGGTGTCCCCCTGGCGCGATGAAGGAGCGTAACAGCGGCAGAGCTGCGAGGTGGTTCGGAGTGAACAATACCAAGTGCGTTTGGAGCCTGATATGCGACAACCGGCGAGAGTTCGTTGCCAGGCCCTATGCCGTGCGTATTGAGAATGTGCGATGGTTTCCAAAGCTGTACCCTTCTAAGGGTGTTGTCTTTTCAGAAGAGCTCCTCTTTGAAGAGGGATCGCATTTCCACGAGCGCTATCGCGAATTCTTTTGCTGGTGCCTGCGAGGTTCCCTTCCTGCTCTCGCAGAGCATATCCGTGAGCTCGCGCCGAGGTACGAGAGGATTACCGTGGATGTTGACCCTACTCGAGTTTCTCCCCAATTCGGCTTTGATGCAGTGGCACCCTCAATCTGGCCACAGTCCATTATCAGAGGATGCTATAAGCGCTTGTTGACAAAGGAGTGCAAAACAGTCTTCACGAGCAACCTTCCCTTTGAGCAACCTGCGGGTAACCGCGAAGGTGGTTGTTCTAAGAACTGGCTCGGATACTGGCATGCCCAGCAGACAAGGTTTGAGACGCAGTCGGCCCCTCAGCCAAGCAGAGCTCCTTTGATCAAAAGAAACTCTTTTCCGTTTCGTCCCAATTGCAGTCTGGACGAATCTGAATATGGTTTCTATTCATTGTTGGATCATGAGAACCATTTGTGCCCTGCCGTCATTCTGGATGAAAAGATCGCCGCAGTTAAGAAAGGCGACTCGCATGTCATCAGATATAGCGAGACTTTTGCTAAGGTAAGCAACTTCTTTTGCATGCGTTAACCTTCTTGATTTTCACATATTGACATCTTTACTCTACACTGCTTGCTGTAGTGCCATGTGCGGAGATTCGCTTCTGGCGATCGTTCCAAATCGCTGGTTAACACTATTGTTACCACAAGAAGACAAGGACAGTCGTTCCTGCTAGCATCGAGGATGGACCCTGAGGTCGAAACCAGGATTCGCGAGGTCATGAATGCTTTCGCTGACTCGCTGATAGACAATGCTCCGGCCTTGTCTCCCCCTAGAGGTGATCCGTCTCCTCCGGCGACTGCCGCGCCAAGAGCGAAGAGACCCAGGCAAAAGGGAATTAAAATTTCTTCCCCTAGAAGCGCCCCAACTTCTCCTCCTGCGAGGTCCCTTTCTGCCAAGGACAAAGGAAAAGGTCGTATGCCTAGTAAAGCGCGGAAGGAGCTCGCAGTAGAGACCTTCGTTCCATTCGGCCAGGAGGAAGAAGAGGAGAGGCGGGAGCCAAGAGAATGGGATGAAGAAGAAGAAGAAAGAACAAATGTGATACATGAGGAAGAATCAGGAGGTACCTCCATCGCATTTCCCTTCTCATTATCGTAATTCTTTTGCAACTCGATCTTGAACCAATCGTTTCTTCGCAAATGATGATGACGATGAGACAATCGGTGGCCTTTTGGCCAAGAGACAGAAGAGGGATGCTCATTCTGGCATTTCTGACGAACCCATAAGCGAGGACGTTCTCGCCGAGTCTAGGAAGACAGCCGCGGAAGCTGCTGAAAGGAGAAGGCAGCGAGAAGAGGAGGAGCTCGAGCGTGTGAGGCAGCGGAGCCTCGAAGAGCAACATGTTGACGACTTAGTGCGTCCAGCTGATGAGGAAGATGTGCTTCCCGAAGAGGTGGCTCCTCGAGCTGAGGAGGAGGATGCGGCTCCAGAAGAAGATGCAGCAGCTTTGGAGCAAGCCCAAGCAGATTCTGAAGAAATCGCAGGCGGCGATAAAGGTGAGATTTTTAATCTCGCAGTCACTTATCGAGATGTTATTGTGGGTGCATTAGAGCATGGTGTGTCAAAAGCTGACATTCGCCGTTGGCTAGTAGGCAAGTGCGGTGAAACCTCAGGTAATCATTTGATCGATATGCGTGAACTAAGATTAGCAACTCAAAGCATAATCATGACTAGTTTCTTCGCGCCCCAGGTCACGCTCATTTTAAAGACATGCTTAATGAGGACACACTAATGGGGCATGGTTCCACGTCTTTAGTGTATGACGAAGATACTACAATCCCACCTTCGCGTGGAGGTGCTTGCTCTTAGCTTTAGCAAAGATAGTAAAATAATGTACAATACGAGTTACCTCATACCCTCGCATTTTGTATCGCAGGCGATGTTGACGAACCTGTGCTGGAGCAAAGAATTCAACCTCCTGCGTCCTATGTCCCGGTGCCGAGTTCTCATACCGAGAAGCCCGTCGCAGCTGCTGAATACGCAGGAGAGCCTTTTGAGGACGTCATCGAACTTTCTGATGATGCCGAGGCTGACACCGTGTTAATGGAGGAAGATGTCCATGCCCGTGCTGAGGAAGTGAGGACAAGTGCTGTTGATGCTACCGCATCTGAGAGTGTCCCTCGCCAAGCAACTTCGGCTATTACTACGCCTCCAGCAATGACTGAGTCAGCGGCATCTCTTCCTGCGTGGAGCTTTTGGGGCTCGCAGGTCGGGGCTGTGATCGCAACTGGTGCGGCTTATACTCTTCCTCCCAACTATGAGGAACTAGAGCTCGCAGCTGATAGAAGGGAAATGGAACGAGGACAGTCTTCGACCACTCCCGCTACACGCATTCCTTCTCTTCGTGAGATTCTTGAAGGAACTGGTAAGTCATGGTTTGCTGTTTGCACCCCGCATTATTCATTTGCGAGTTTAAGAGCATAACTTGGTTTTGACATTGCTTTAGGTTTGAAGCAAGCCGATGTGGACTGGCTAGTTCGGATACGCCTCGCCTACCCCCAATCATTTGCGAGATCTCTGGAGATAGGGCCCTTTGACAGGAGGCTGTTTCTTACCGAGGCCATTTGGATTTTGGAGCAGCTGTCTGCGGCCACGCCTACGACCATTTCTCCTCAGAGTGCTGAATTGCTTTTTGGCATGTGCCAAAACCTTCTCGCCAAAGTTCAAGGCAGGCTGGGTTTCAAGTTTCTTATGAAAAGAGTCACCCTGATTCGCGCAGCCGTAACTTTGAAACTCGGCCACCAAAACCTCGCAGCTGAGAAGCAGAAGGTGGAGCAGCAAAAGCAAAAGGTTGAAGAGGCTATGAAGCTCTATCATGAGATGAATGCCAAGTGCGAGCAGTTGAAGCAGGAAGTGGAGCAGGTGGAGAATTTGAGCCGTCAGTTCACCCCTCATGACTCCTTGATCAAGGGTTTACTCTGATTTTTGAATTTGAAAAGCAGCAAATAAATAGCTGAAACATTAATGTAATGTTGCTAGGGTTTCTCTCCCTTTTTTTTAACAAAAGAATCGAAGTGCCCGTTTTGCCCTTTCCGGGATTTGATGGAATATCTCTGTGCATATCAATTTATGACGTCAGCATTTGATATTCTGCCTTGATTTTCGCGCTAATTTCTCATAAGATAAGCACGCTTTCCTTGGGAAGTCCATCCGAATCATGACCATCCGTCATTAGTTAGGATACGCAACTGAATCGTCGTAGCCTTTAGTAGGGTAATTGATCGTTACCGCTTTTCAAGGCGTAAGTGATTGACCTTACCCTCTTTTCAAATTCTGCTGACTCATCTTGGCAATCGAAGAGTCTCCACAAGGTCTATATAAACCCTGCCTTTTGCTATTTGGGTTCTTCATCCCAAAAATGTGCTTTGCCGTGAGTCCTTACGACTGCTGGCTTCAACGCTTATTTTCCGTTGATTCATGGCATCTTCAAGTCACGAAACCTGAGTTTGCGCTTTGTGCTATAGAAATAGTTTCCAAGATCCGCTTTATGAGGCTTACTGATATTTGTAACCTTTATAAAGAAGATGGAGATGATATCTTATGTTTGTTCGAAGAATTTTCTTCGTCTATTATGTTTGCAGGTCATGTTTCCGGCCGCCTCCCGTTGAGGTGCAGCGCCGTAGTGACCTTGCTACCGACTCGTAATGAACGGCGAGATTCTCCTCCAGCATCCCTGGAGGAGGATTTCTTGCCTCTTCGTTCTTGAACTCAGGAGGCTAGCCAATGCCCTTGTCTATCAGGACAAGGAGCCCAGTACCAGAGGAATGACTGCTTCCCCTGTTTTGCACGACTGCATACGCCGGAACAGGTGGTTCCTCTGGTACATATCTTGATCAGACAGGGGCCTTGTCAGATCCTGAGATCTTGGACGTAGCATCACCCAGATCTTGCTGCTAGGGACGTAGCGAATGGCGAGTTGATCTCTTCGCAGAAGCATCCCACTTGCTACAGATCTTTGGCCGCAGATCTGCGCATCGCATAGCTGGTGTTAGGACCGTTAGGTTCATCCTTTTTCAGTCAGGATTCCCGCAATGTGTTACTT
Organism: Linanthus parryae; assembly: GCA_023055425.1. Lineage (NCBI taxonomy): Eukaryota > Viridiplantae > Streptophyta > Magnoliopsida > Ericales > Polemoniaceae > Linanthus > Linanthus parryae. Next base: position 22,141,027 of record JALGPY010000011.1, on the reverse strand, counting down.
CTCGCTTGTAAGTTACTTTTCGACTGCATTGTAAGCCAAGTTGGCTGCGTAGTTAGATTTGAGCTTTTTCGCTTGTAAGCTGCTATCTAGACAGATAAATTGTAAGTCATTTCGACTCATAATGATAAATTGCTTTGTATGATTTGCTGTTTCGTTACAACAAATTACAATTTCGCATGTGTATCGGCAGATTTCGCCTTGTGTAATGCTATATACATACTTTGTATTTGCTATCTGCCGTATAAATTCGCAGATATTTTGTTAGATCGTTCGAGATCGTGTTTGCGCAGCTGTGCCATCTTGGCAGATGGGCTTGTGATTTGCCTTTAGACTCAAGTACAAGTTTCCTCTCATCAGATAGGCCTTTGAAGATCACTTAAGATCATTTTGCATAATGTTGCTATCACAATAGATAGACTTAACAACGATTTTCAAATCGCATTTGCAGAGTGCTACTATCGCGGCAGATAGGTTTGAAAGATCATTTAAGATCATGTTACATAATGTTGCTATCACAACAGATAGGCTTAAAAGATCGCTTAAGATTGTTTTCACATGAGCTGCTATCGTGGCAGATAGGCTTAGAAGATCAATTAAGATCATTTTCGCATGTGCTGCTATCGTGACAGATAGGCTTAGGAGATCAATTAAGATCGTATTTGCATAGGCTGCTATCGTACCAGATAGGCTTAGAAGATCAATTAAGATCGCATTTGCATAGGCTGCTATCGTGACAGATAGGCTTTGAAGATCAATTAAGATCGCATTTGCATAGGCTGCTATCGTAACAGATAGGCTTAGAAGATCCATTAAGATCGCATTCAAGTAGGTTGCTATCGCGACGGATAGGCTTAGAAGATCAATTAAGATCGCATTTACATAGGCCGCTATCGTGACAGATAGGCTTTTAAGATCAATTAAGATCGCATTTGCATAGGCTGCTATCGTAACAGATAGGCTTAGAAGATCAATTAAGATCGCATTCAAGTAGGTTGCTATCGCGGCGGATAGGCTTTTGCTAACAGTAATAATAAACCAAATGAAGCAATATAAAAAGCCAGAAGTATGAAGTCCTTCTCATTTGGGAGAAGCCTTTTATTATAGTACTCTCATATGGGAGAGATGAGATTACAATTCTCTCATATGGGAGAGAAAATTGTGCGAATCATAGCTATACAAAGCATAAAGCAACGTTGTAATAAAACGCATAAAATGAGAGAAGTCAAGGATAGTACTTCTTAATCCAGCGCATGTTGACTGAACTTGGGGTTGAGGTCGTTCCGTGCAACCTCCGTATGCTGCAATAGCCACTGTCAAAGACTTTTGTGACTTCAAAGGGTCCCTCCCAATTGGCTGCGAACTTTGGGTGAGCCGCCTCTCGCATGCAATGGTCAGATGCGCACAGAACCAAATCTCCAACTGCGAAATCTCTACGCTGAACTGTTTTGTTGTACGCACGAGCGATCCTTTCTTGATATCGCTTGTTGGTCCTTTTAGCTTGTTCTCGCTTTTCTTCCAGCAAGACTAAGTCGTGATCGCGTTGATTGTCGTACAATGCGTGGAAGGCCAATCTTGCCGAATTAACTTTCACCTCTGCGGGTACCACAGCCTCAGCCCCATAGCATAGGAGGAATGGTGAGACCCCTGTGGGTGTCCTTGGAGAAGTCCGGTAGGCCCACAGGGCTATGCTTAGAGAATCAGCCCACTTTTTGTTGTCATCTGCGACCATCTTGCTCAAGATCCTCAACAACGTCTTGTTGGTCGCTTCTGCTTGACCATTCCCCTTCGGGTAGTAGGGGGTGGAGCATATCTGCCTGATGTTGTATTCTGCCAGCTTCGCAGCTACCTGGCGATTAACAAAAGGAGTACCATTATCTGAAAGGATGGTGTTGGGTATTCCGAACCTGCATATGATGTTTTCTTGGATGAAATGGACCACAGCTAGTGCATTTGCTGTCTTCAGTGGTATCGCTTCCACCCATTTGGTGAACAGCTCAGTTGCGGTGAGAATAAAATGATTCCCATGCGAAGTTGGTCGGATGGGACCAATGAAATCCAACGACCATGTGTGAAATGGCCATGGCGTTCCCAATGCATGTAGATCCACAGCAGGAGCGTGCACTAGGTTTCCTTTGAATTGACACTCCTGGCAGCGTCGTACTTTGGTGCGGCAATCAGCTTCCATCGTGGGCCAGAAATATCCAATTGAGAGGAGTTGCCTGCATAATTTCGCACCTCCCTGGTGTTCCACCTGATGAGAAAGGTCCATGACCTCTTGTGCTTCTCTGCCGTCTAGACATCGCAGCAAGTTGCCCTCATGGCCTTTTCGCCAAAGTAGGTTCTCTTGTACCACGTATCGGGATGCTTTCCTTTTCAACTTCTCAGCTTCTTTTCTCGATTCGGGTACGGTGCCCTGGGTGAGAAAACCGAAGAGTGGTTTCCTCCAATCCGCATCATCATTGGTTAGAGCGATGAGTAAAGAATCCTTGATCAGTGCGCAACTCTCGCACTTTCCCTGTATTAGGGCTGCGGCTGTTGACATGTCTGGCCAGTGAATGCCATATCTCTAAGCCTTTCGATAGATTGAAACTTCGCTTTCTCCGCAAGCATGCTGATGAATCTTCTCTAGCAGCAATTGTCCCTCTTGCTCGGAAACACATCGCATGCGTATTCCGCCAGGGCCCTTGTAGTAAAGGGTGCTGTCGTGTATGCAATACCCCTTTGTGAGTGCCCAGCTCTCGCTGCTTGTGCCTTCTGCGATGGCTCGTAAGATTTCCTTTCTCCAGTCCGCATCGTCCATGTGTTCATCGTCGCACGCGTCTTCTGTTAACGCCGACGATGTTCGCACTTCGATCGAGATTCTTGCGGGACATTTGTCCGTACTAACCTTGGATCCCAAGGTTTCTAAAGCGTCTGCATGTCTGTTTTCTGCTCGGGGCTTGTGCTCATACCTAACGTCGCAGAATTGCTGCACCAACTTTTGTACCAAAGTCCGGTAGGAAAGAAGATTAATATCCTTCAAACCGTACTCGCCCGAGGCTTGCTTGACGATCAGCTTGGAGTCTCCCATGACCGTCAGATTGCTTACTTCCAAAGCTTTCGCTGCACGAAGTCCCGCTATGAGGGCTTCATATTCCGCTTCGTTGTTAGTAACTGCGAAATCAAGCTTGGCGGACATCTGTATGACCTCTCCACCTGGTTTGGTCAAGACTATCCCAATGCCTCCGCATTTCCTCGTTGACGAACCGTCGAAATGGAGCGTCCAATAGGGTACATCGATTGCATAGATTTCAGGTCCCTCGAGTTCTTCTTCGATCACAGGTTCATGACTGTTGTCAGGGAACTGCGCTAACAAATCTGCTACCGCCTGCGACTTGATCGCCCGCGGCCGAACGTATGTGATATCAAACTGGGAAATGGTCATATACCATTTTGCCAATCTTCCTCCAGGAGTAGTGTGAGTTAGAAGGTATCGTATGGGATCACTTTTTGTAACCACCACCACTTTGTGCGACGCGAAGTAGTGTCTCAACTTCTCTATTATGAAGAATAGGGCAAGGCAATGACGCTCGATGTCCGTGTACCTTGATTCTGCGGGCTGCACAATGCGAGAGATGTAGTAGATGGGCCTTTCTTGACCTTCGTACTCCTGAGCCAAAAGTGCTCCTATGGATTTCCTGGTTAACGTCAGATACAGTAAAAGCGGTGACCCCAATTGAGGTGCGATCATTATTTTTGAAGACGTCAGCAGTTCTTTCAGCATCCCGAACGCAGCTTCGTGCTCCGGAGTCCAGTTGTATGCGACATCTTTTTTGAGGAGATTACTGAAGCAGAAAGTAATCTCGGCAGTCGCTGGGATGAATCTTCGCAGATACGATAGCTTTCCCAAGAATGTCTTCAAGGCACTCTGGTCATGCGGCGGAGTCATGCTGATGATGGCTGAAACTTTCGCAGGGTTATGCTCGATTCCTTGACGATGTACCACGCATCCCAAGAACTTTCCTGACGTTACCCCAAATGCGCATTTCATAGGGTTCATCTTCAGCTGAAAGCGTCTGCATCTGTTGAACACCTTCCGCAAGTCTGCCAAGTGATCCGCCTCTTGCTTGGATTTAACCACGAGGTCATCTACGTAAAACTCCACTTCCTTGTGCATCATGTCGTGGAATAGGGCCATCATGGCCCGTTGGTAGGTTGCACCTGCGTTTTTGAGACCAAAGGGCATCACCGTGTAGTTGAACACTCCCACTGGGGTGATGAATGCGGTTTTCCATGCATCTTCAGGGTCCATCTTGATCTGATTGTACTGCTGAAGCCGTCCATGAAACTGAACATGCGATGACCTGCTGTCGAATCGATAAGCAAATCGATGTTGGGGAGCGTCGTCCTTGGGGCAGAAGCGATTAAGATCTCGGAAGTCCACGCAGATGCGAAGCTGTCCATTCTTCTTTACCACTGGCACAATATTGGCCAGCCATGTGGGATGGTGATTCGGTTCTATGAACCTGGCGTCCAGGAGTTTGACAATCTCCTGTTTGATCTTCACATTAAGCTCCGGCCTGAAGCTTCTTGTGCTCTGCTTTATCGGCTTAGAGCCCGGGATGATGTCTAAACGGTGCATGGTGATGCTTGTGTCCAGTCCGGGCATCTCATCATACTCCCATGCGAACACATCTTTGTACTCAGTCAGGAGCTGCAGTAGTCCTTGCTCCTCCTCGCTTGTGAGGTCCGCACTTAGAAAGACTGGCCTCTTCTTTTCCTCGTTCGGGCTGAGGAACACTTCCTTTAGCTCCTGCTTTTGTGGCCTGGGTTTGTCTTCCATGCATTCGGGTGCTTCTTTGAGCTTCTCATCTGGAGTGCTCTGCATTGGCTTTTCTGTTGCCGCAATCTGCTCGATTTGGTTGATTTGCCCAGGGATATCCCCATGCCCGCGTGAGGACATCCCCGCGCACCTTCATATGCGATAGCATTTCTTCCCATTGGCGTAGAAACTCTCTATCTCCTTGCCTTTGGGGTCATGCTTTGCTATCCTCTTCAGAGTATACACGTTCTTTCGCTGGTAGGCGATCCGCGGCGCCTCTTCCCGTGTAGGCGGCTTTTCTTTGGCATCCTCCCTTGTCACCATCACTCCCGCAGGCGACTGATCCTTGATATCCTCCCATAGGGGTAAAGGAGTAGGGTTGAATGGTCCCGGTGTTTGCTCGTCCGCCATCTCGGTGAACCACACCGCCTCGCTGAGATGTGCTTCATCCATGTTGAATGGATTCGTTGAAGTCGGTATCTCAACTATTCTGTCATTCCAGATAGCTTTCATGACTTGGTGAGCTGTTGAAGGAACCGCGTCAAAGCGATGAATCCAGGCTCGACCTATTATCATGTGGTACGTAGTGTTCGCATCTATGACATAGAACTTCGCTGAGCAATTGATTTTGCCGATCTGGACGCCCAGGAGGATCCATCCTATCTTCATTCTGGAGTCGCTTCCAAATCCCATCAGCGGAGATGGACGCCTGACAATCTTGTGGTTGGGGATCCCTGCGAGCTTCAGTGTGTGGAGCGAAACGACGTTGACCGCTGCTCCTCCATCGACAAAGGCTCTTTTGAATTCAACACCATTGATGATGGCCGTCACATACAGAGGCCTCTGGTGGCTCGCATCTGTCTTTTTGTCGCTGGCAGAAAAGGTCATAATCTTTTCTGTAGAGCGAGGCGCCCTGATGACTTTCCCATTGGAGACTACAAGATCCTCCTCGTAGTCCTCTGATCTTCTCAAGATCGCTTTCGTCATTTCTGTCCGGCACTTGTCTGAGAAGTTCATCTCGTCGAAGAATCTTCTAAAGCCGTTCGACCCCTTCATCCGGTCGGCACGTTCGTCCTCCGTGTCTACGCTGTAGTCCTCATCATCATGGACTTTGGCAATGATGGGTAGACCATCCTGTGCGACCTCTTCCAGATCCACAATCGAGATCATGGCGACCTCTTTACCTTTCGAGTCTTGCTCCGCATGGGCGGGAAGTGGATTGTTGCGCACATCCTTCCTGTGATCGCTGACGATCAGCTCGCCATTCTTCATCTTCTGGCTGAATACAATCCTGAGATTTTTACAGTCTGCTGTGGGATGCATGAACTTGCCGTGGTACTCGCACCACTTCGGGTCCCTCACCATTTCCTTGGAGGGTGCCTTCTCGAGCGGCGGTAGGACGCCGTCCTTGCGCCACTGCCTGCAGAGGTCGCTTGCCTCTTCCACCGAACATGGCAGAGGTGGTACGTCAAAGTTCACGATCTTCGCTTGCTTCTGGGGTGAAACTGTATTGACCTCAGCTTCGCGTCCTCTCTTGTAACTGAACTCCCGCACTTGTAGGTGGTACCGCTCGAGGATCGCTCTGGAGCGTTTTTCTTTTTCTGCCTCTCCACTATAGGCTCGATATTCTTCGTGCATTCAATTAGTTTTGAAAACGTAGGCGTTTGCAGGTTGATGAGCATACCTTTGTATTCATCTCGCATGCACTGCAGGCATATCTCTACAAGCCGACTTTCGAGCATCGGATCTTTGCATTCCAAGGACTTCGCCCTGAACTTCTTGATGAAAGTTATCCCGTCCTCTTCGCGCTTCTGATACATCCGCGAGAGGTGGATCATTGTCACCTTTTCCTCCATCTGGAAGAACTTGGTGTAGAACTTCTGGACCATGTCGTCCCAAGTCTTGACGGACCCGGCTTCCAACGTCCTGTACCACTTGTACGCCACGTTTCCCAAAGACTTCGGGAATTCTCGCATCAGCAGTTTGGGATCAGCTCCATACGGCCCCATGACATCGATGAAACGCATGACATGTTCATGAGCGTTTCCATTGACATCCTCGAACTTATCCCGTTTAGGAGCCTTGTACCCAACTGGGTTAGGCATGAGATAGATCTCCTGCGGGATGGGTGGATCGTTGTCTAGCTTTGGGATGATGGTATCCACAAATGATTGGTGAGCCAGAATGGTGTCTATACGCTTCTGCAGAGACGTCATACACTCTGGGGCGTTTCCCTCGGTAGCAGGTGGAGGGGTCGCCGAAGGTGGAGGCGACACATATGCCGTAGGAGGATTGGGGACGTATTGAGCGTTCGCATTACCCCAGATTGCCGTTGGAGGAGGCAAGGGATATTGCGGGGCCGGATTAGGTACCAAGGCCGGAGGCTGAGGGGTGTGAGCAGTAAGAGGCAACATTTGGGCTGTTGTCCCTTGAATCGAGGGTAGCTGCGTAGTTGCCGGTGGAGTCTGCAGATTAGGGTTGGGGGGTGTGGTCGACACTCCCAATCCTTGAGCGGTGGAGGCTCCTCCTCCCTGAGAGACGGTGGTGGCTTGTGCAGGGTTCGGTGCAAGGGTTCCCAAGACAGCCATGATCCGTTCTAGCTGCGGAGATTGAGCTTTGAGGGCTTTCGCCTGACCTTGGATGGTGGCGTCCAAGGATTCTAGCGTCGGTGCCTCACCGGGGGTCGTAGGAGTGCGGCGGGTCTCCTCTCCCGAGGCGGCTTCGGTGGAAGGTGATCTGTTGCTGACATCATCCTCCTGAGACATGGCTGCTTTTGATGGTAAGTTCACGTCGGGTTCACCAAAATGTGCACAAGAGATTCCGGCGGGGAGACCTCCGTGTACACCGTAAGTAGAGAATCAGAGATAGCACAGGAAGAGTTGGGTTGTGTGTAGGGAGAGAGTAAGGCATTAGTAATGTCTGAGAGAGAGACAGAGGTTTGGCAGAGCTTCCGCGTATGGCTAGTGTGTTCTCCTCTGTATGGAAAGGTTAACGTCCTATATATAACGGAGAATGTGACCGTTGCAGTGTGGTTAATGCGCCCATCAATGGCGGCTTAATTAGCTTAACCGCAACGGCACGTTCGTCCGCCTATATAGGGACCGTTACAGCACGTTATGCGCGAATACCGGAACCGTTATGAGGTTGACCGGGTTTGACCGGATTGACTCTCAAAAGCAGTTACTAAAGGTCGCGTGCGGGCTTGGCTCGCACGCGACAGGACTTACTCTAGCCTCCAAACCACTAAGTCCCTACAAGTCCCGTGCAGTGGTATGCGAGGGCTCTGTCTCGCAGCCCTCACATGGATCAGCGCGGCTGGTGATCCAGTGTGTGTGGAGCAAAATATGGTGTGCTAGATGGTTGCCACGTGGCCAAGATCTGCTAGCTCAGAAAGCACTATCTACAACAGGGAAAGTGCGAGAGTTGCGCACTGATCAAGGATTCTTTACTCATCGCTCTAACCGATGATGATGCGGATTGGAGGAAACCACTCTTCGATTTTCTCACCCAGGGCACTGTACCCGAATCGAGAAAAGAAGCTGAGAAATTGAAGAGGAAAGCATCCCGATACGTGGTATAAGAAAACCTGCTTTGGCGAAGAGGCCATGAGGGCAACTTGCTGCGATGTCTAGACGGCAGGGAAGCACAAGAAGTCATGGACCTTTCTCATCAGGTGGAACACCAGGGAGGTGCGAAATTATGCAGGCAACTCCTCTCAATTGGATATTTCTGGCCCACGATGGAGGCTGATTGCCGCACCAAAGTACGACGCTGCCAGGAGTGTCAATTCAAAGGAAACCTAGTGCACGCTCCTGTTGTAGATCTACATGCATTGGGAACGCCATGGCCATTTCACACATGGGCTCTAGATTTCATTGGTCCCATCCGACCAACTTCGCATGGAAATCATTTCATTCTCACCGCAACTGAGCTGTTCACCAAATGGGTGGAGGCGATACCACTGAAGACGGCAAATGCGCTAGATGTGGTCCATTTCATCCAAGAAAATATCATATGCAGGTTCGGAATACCCAACACCATCCTTTCAGATAATGGTAATCCTTTTGTTAATCGCCAGGTGGCTGCGAAGCTAGCAGAATACAACATCAGGCAGATATGCTCCACCCCCTACTACCCGAAAGGGAACGGGCAAGCCGAAGCGACCAACAAAACCCTGTTGAGGATCTTGAGCAAGATGGTCGTAGATGACCACAAGAAGTGGGCTGATTCTCTAAGCATAGCCCTATGGGCTTACCGGACTTCTCCAAGGACACCCACAGGGGTCTCACCATTCCTCCTATGCTATGGGGCTGAGGCTGTGGTACCTGCGGAGGTGAGAGTTAATTCGGCAAGATTGGCCTTCCACGCACTGTACGACAATCAACGCGATCATGATTTAGTCTTGCTGGAAGAAAAGCGAGAGCAAGCTAAAAGGACCAACAAACGGTATCAGGAAAGGATTGCTCGTGCGTACAATAAAACAGTCCAGCGGAGAGATTTCGCAGTTGGAGATTTGGTCATGCGCGCGTCTGACCATTGTATGCGAGAGGCGGCTCACCCAAAGTTCGCAGCCAATTGGGAAGGGCCTTTTGAAGTCACAGAAGTCTTTGACAGTGGCTACTGCATCATACGGAGGTTACACGGAACAACCTCAACCCCAAGCTCAGTCAACATGCGCTGGATTAAGAAGTACTATCCTTGAATTCTCTCATTTTATACGTTTTATTACAACGTTGCCTTATGCTCTGTATAGCTATGATTCGCACATCTTCTCTCCCATATGAGAGAATTGTAATCTCGTCTCTCCCACATGAGAGTCCTATAATAAAAGACTTCTCCCAAATGAGAAGAACTTTATACTTCTAGCTGTTTATATTGCTTCATTTAGTTTATTATTACTGTTAGCAATATGCTATCCGCCACGATAACAACTTATGCAAATGCGATCTTAATTGATCTTCTTAGCCTATCTGTCACGATAGCAACTTATGCAAATGCGATCTTAATTGATCTTCTAAGCCTATCTGTCACGATAGCAACTTATGCAAATGCGATCTTAATTGATCTTCTAAGCCTGTCCGTCACGATAGCAGCCTATGCAAATGCGATCTTAAGCCTATCTATCACGATAGCAGCCTATGCAAATGTGATCTTAATTGATCTTCTAAGCCTATCTGCCACGATAGCAGCTCATGCAAAAATGATCTTAATTGATCTTCTAAGCCTATCTGCCACGACAGCAGCTCATGCGAAAATGCGATCTTAATTAATCTTCCAAGCCTATCTGCCACGATAGCAGCACATGCAAAAATGATCTAAATCGATCTTTTAAGCCTATCTGTTACGATAGCAGCCTATGCGAACATGATCTTAAATGATCTTTCAAGCCTATCTGCCGCGATAGCAGCGCTCTACAAATGCGATTTGAAAATCGTTCTTAAGTCTATCTGTTGTGATAGCAACGTTATGTAAAATGATCTTAAGTGATCTACAAAAGTCTATCTGATGAGATAGCACCTGCATTTGAATCTAAAGCAAATCACAAGCCTATCCGCCAAGGTAGCAAAGCTGCGCAAACACGATCTCGAATGATCTAAAATTATATCTGTGAATCTATTCGGCAGATAGCAAATCATAAGCGACAATGCAAAAGTGTTTATATAGCACTACAGAAGGCGAAATTTGCCAATACACATGCGAAATTGTATTTTGTTGTAACAAGACAGCAGATCATACGAAGCAATTTATCATTATGAGTCAAAAGGACTTACAATTTATCTGTCTAGATAGCAGCTTACAAGCGAAAAAGCTCAAATCTAACTACGCAGCCAACATGGCTTACAATACATCTAAAAAGTAACTTACGAACAAGAAGTTACACATCTCGCGTATCCTAGCTGAAAAAGGATGAACCTAACGGTCCTAACACCAGCTATGCGATGCACATATCTGCGACCAAAGATCTGTAGCAAGTAGGGCGCTCCTGCGAAGAGATCAGCTCGCCATCCGCTACGTCCCTAGCAGCAAGATCTGCGTGACGCTACGTCCAAGATCTCAGGATCTGACAAGGCCTCTGTCTGATCAAGATATGTACCAGAGGAACCACCTGTTCCGGCGTGTGCAGCTGTGAAAAACAGGGGAGCAGTCATTCCTCTGGCAATGGGCTCCTTGTCCAGATAGACAAGCGCATTGGCTCGCCACCTTGAGTTCAAGAACGAGGAGGCAAGAAATTCTCCTCCGGGCATGCTGGAGGAGAATCCCACCGTTCATTACGAGTCGGTAGCAAGGTCACTACGGCGCTGCACCTCACCGGGAGGCGGCCGGAAACATGACCTGCAAACATAATAGAAGAATAAAATTCTTCGAACACACATGAGGTATTATCTCCATCTTCTATATGACGGTTACAAAGATCAGTACGCCTCATAAAGCGGATCTTGGGAACTATTTCTATAACACAAAGCGCAAACTCAGGTTTCATGACTTGAAGTTGCCATGAATCAACGGAAAATAAGCGTTGAAGCCAGCAGTCGTAAGGACTCACGGCAAAGCACATTTTTGGGATGAAGAACCCAAATAGCCAAAGGCAGGGTTTATATAGACCTTGTGGAGACTCTTCGGTTGCCAAGATGAGTCAGCAGAATTTGAAAAGAGGGTATGGTCAATCACTTACGCTTTGAAAAGCGGTAACGATCAATTACCCTACTAAAGGCTACGACGATTCAGTTGCGTATCCTAATTAATGACAGATGGTCATGATTCGGATGGGCTTCCCAAGGAAAGCATGCTTATCTAATGAGCAATTAGCGCGAAAATCGAGGCAGAATATCAATTGCTGATGTCATAATTAGATGTGCACAGAGATATTCTAGCAAATCCCGAGAAGGGCAAAACGGGCATTTCGATTCTTCTTTGTTAAAAAAAAAAGAAGGGGGAGAAACCCTAGCAACATTAAAATAATGTTTCTGCTATTTATTTGCTACTTTTCAAATTTAAAAATCAAAGTAAACCCTTGATCAAGGAGTCATGAGGGGTGAACTGACGGCTCAGATTCTCCACCTGCTCCACTTCCTGCTTCAATTGCTCGCATTTGGCATTCATCTCATGATAGAGCTTCATAGCCTCTTCAACCTTTTGCTTTTGCTGCTCTACCTTCTGCTTCTCAGCTGCGAGGTTTTGGTGGCCGAGTTTCAAAGTTACGGCTGCGCGAATCAGGGTAACTCTTTTCATAAGAAACTTGAAACCCAGCCTGCCTTGAACTTTGGCGAGAAGATTTTGGCACATGCCAAAAAGCAATTCGGCACTCTGAGGAGAAATGGTCGCAGGCGTGGCCGCAGTCAGCTGCTCCAAAATCCAAATGGCCTCGGTAAGAAACAACCTCCTGTAAAAGGGCCCTATCTCCAGAGATCTCGAAAATGATTGGGGGTAGGTGAGGCGCATCCGAACTAGCCAGTCCACGTCGGCTTGCTTCAAACCTGAAGCAATGTCAAAACCAAGTTATACTATCAAATTCGCGAATGAAGGATGCGAAATGCGAACAGCAAATCACGACATACCAGTTCCTTCAAGGATCTCGCACAAAGGAGGAATGCGCATCACTGGGGTAGTTGAAGATTGCCCTCGCTCCATTGCCCTTCTATCAGCTGCGAGCTCTAACTCCTCGTAGTTGGGGGGAAGAGTATAAGCCGCACTAGTTGCGATTGCAGCCCCGACCTGCGAGCCCCAAAAGCTCCACGCAGGAAGAGGTGCCTCCGACTCAGTCATCGCTGGAAGCGTAGTAGCAGCCGAAGTTGCTTGACGAGGGACACTCTCAGATGCGGTAGCATCAACAGCACTTGTTCTCATTTCCTCAGCACTAGCATGGACATCTTCCTCCATTAGCACAGTGTCAGCCTCGACATCATCAGAAAGTTTGATGACGTCCTCAAGAGGCTCTCCTGCGTATTCAGCAGCTGCGACGGGCTTCTCGGTATGAGAACTCGGCACCGGGACATAGGACGCAGAAGGTTGACTTCTTTTCTCCAGCACGGGTTTATCAACATCGCCTGCAATACAAAATGCGATGGTGTGAGGTAACTTGTATCGTACGTTATTTTACTATCTTTGCTAAAGCTAAGAGCAAGCACCTCCACGCGAAGGTGGGATTGCAGTATCCTCGTCATACGCTAAGGACGTGGAACCTTGCCCTATTAGGGTGTCCTCGTTAAGTATGTCTTTAAAATGAGCGTGACCTGGGGCGCGAAGAAACTAGTCATGATTATGCTTTGAGTTGTTAAGCCCAGTTCACGCATATCGTTCAAGTGATTACCTGAGGGTTCACCGCACTTGCCTACTAGACAACGGCGAATGTCAGCTTTTGACACACCATGCTTTAATGCACCGACAATAATATCTCGATAAGTTACTGCGAGATTAAAAATCTCACCTTCATTGCCGCCTGCGATTTCTTCAAAATCTGCCTGGGCTTGCTCCAAGGCTGCCGCATCGTCTTCTGGAGTCACGTCCTCCTCCTCAACTTGGGGAGCCACCTCTTCGGGAAGCACATCTTCCTCATCAGTTGGACGCACTAGGTCGTCGGCATGTTGTTCTTCAAGGCTCCTCTGCTTCACGCGCTCGAGCTCTTCCTCTTCTCGCTTTCTTCTCCTTTCAGCAGCTTCCGCAGCTGTCTTCCTGGACTCGGCGAGAATGTCCTCGCTTATGGGTTCATGAGAAACGCCAGAATGAGCACTCCTCTTCTGTCTCTTGGCCAAAAGGCCGCCGATGGTATCATCATCATCTGCGAAGAAACAATTTGTTCAAATCAAATTACAAAATAACTAAGATAATGAGGAGAGAAGTACGATTGAGATACCTCCCGATTCTTCCTCATGCATCGCATCTTCAACTCTTTCTTCTTCTTCTTCTTCTTCGTCTCCTTCTCTTGGCTCCCGCCTCTCCTCTTCTTCCTCCTGGCCGAATGGAACGAAGGTCTCCACTGCGAGCTCCTTCCGCGTTTTACTGGTCATGCGACCTTTGCCTTTGTCCTTGGCAGAAAGGGATCTCGCAGGAGGGGAAGTTGGAGCGCTTATAGGGGAAGAAATTGTAATACCTATTTGCCTAGGCCTCTTCGCTCTTGGCACGGCAGTTGCTGGAGGAGGCGGATCATCTCTAGGGGGAGACAAGGCCGGAGCATTATCTATCAGCGAGTCAGCAAAAGCATTCATGACCTCGCGAATCCTGGCTTCGACCTCAGGGTCCATCCTCGATGCTAGCCGAAAAGACTGTCCATGTCTTCTTGTGGTAACAATGGTGTTAACCAGCGATTTGGAACGCTCCCAGACGCAAACCTCCGCACATGGCACTACAACAAGCAGTGTAGAATGAGTTGTCAATATATTGAAGTAAAAAAGCTTAAATGCATGCGAAAGAAGTTGCTTACCTTAGCAAAAGTTTCGCTATATCTGATGACATGCGAGTCGCCTTTTCTAACTGCGGCGGTCTTCTCGTCTAGAATGATGGCAGGACACAAATGGTTCTCGTGATCCAGCAAAGAGTAGCAACCATATTCAGACTCGTCCAGACTGCAATTAGGACGAAATGGAAAAGAGTTTCTTTTGATCAAAGGAGCTCTGCTTGGCTGGGGGGCCGACTGCGTCTCGAATCTTGTGTGCTGGGCGATCCAGTATGCGAGCCAGTTTTTGGAATAACCGCCTTCACGGTTACCTGCAGGTTGCTCAAAGGGAAGGTTGCTCAGCAAGACCGTTTTGCACTCCTTTGTCAACAAACTCTTATAGCAGCCTCTGACAATAGACGGTGGCCAGATTGATGGCGCCACTGCACCAAAACCGAATTGGGGAGAAACGCGAGTGGGATCAACATCCACAGTAAGCCTCTCGTACCTTGGCGCGAGCTCATGTTCTACGAGAGCAGGAAGGGAGCCTCGCAGGCACCAGCAAAAGAATTCACGATAGCGCTCGTGGAAGTGCTCTCCATCTTCGAAGAGGAGCTCTTCTAAGAAGACAACACCCTTGGAAGGATACAGCTTTGGAAACCATCGCACGTTTTCAATGCACATGGCATAGGGCCTGGCTATGAACTCCTCCCGATTGTCGCACATCAGGCTCCAAACGCACTTGGTGTTGTTTGTCCCAAACCACCTCGCAGCTCTGCCACTGTTACGCTCCTCCACCGCACCTGGGGGACACCACCTGCTGGGCTTAGAAGCAACTGGAGCATAGGAAGGCCAGCGCTCAAAGACCCACATTGTCAAGAAAGCAATGTTAACAAAAGTCAGTATGTCGAGACGGCCACGCAATTCCTTCATGGCCACGACTAGCTGATCCAGTCTGTAGTACAATGTGCCCAAGACCAAAGGTCCGAGTGCGACTTTCTGGCCGAGAGCCAACTTCACAGCAAGGGGCAGAACGTGATAAAAGACCCCATCGTGCGGGTGGCCATCGATCAGGTACCTCGACAACCAGGCGCAGAGAAAGGCGCATAGGGTTAAGTGATAACCCTTACCCTCCACGTAGTTCTCCGCCTCTGGGTTTTCACTCAGAAGCTTCTTGGTGATGCTGCTGTTCGCATAATCACGGAAAAAGTAATGCACCCATTTGTTCCAAGTGTTTTTCGCAGATGTGTCAACTAACTGCCAGTCGGGAAGGGCTTTTGTAGTGGTCCACCGGGTGGAAATTTTCTTCACCTCTGCCAGGCACTCCTCCATCTGCGCGTACAGAGCGAGCTCCGCATCCGTCCTCAAGGGACTCAAAGGATCAACCTCGCCCATGGGAGATAGATCATAAAGCATGTGCACGTCCTCGAGCGTGGGGGCAGCTTCGAACTCAGCGAAGTGAAATGTGTGAGTCGCAGGCGAGTAACGGGAAAGAAGGTTTAGAAGCATGGACTGGTCCAGCTTCACGGCAGCACCCTTCATATCACGAACTGCGAAGTATACGCCGGCCTCATTTAGAGTCACAGCGTGATGAGTCAATACATGGTCAATCCACTCATCCATGTAGTCTAATTTCTGAACAAAAGCTTGGGTAGAAATTGCAGCATATGGGAAGTACCCATTTTCGATTCCCAATCGAACCACGTCTTCGGAGCCAATTAAATCGAGCAAGGCCGAGTTAACTGGAGGGGTTAATGTTTGCAATCCTTCACCAGAGACGGGGGCAGGCAGTTTCTTTGCCTTAACCCTAGCATGATAGAAGTCTTTGCCACCCAGGTGGGGGGCTTTTCGCCATAGAGCTCGCGCAAGATCAGGTATTTCTTCGTCCTCCTTGGTGGGTCTAGTTCCTTTTGTCTTTGCCATTCCTGCGGAAGAGCAAGAAAAAAAAAGGGGAGAAATAAGCACACTTCAGTTTGAATTCTGAGATTCAAGATCTATGGGAAGAAGGATGAACAGTTTCTGATACCAATTTCAGAAATTAAAAGTTGGAAATTGTTTGCATTATCAGGGATTTCAAAACCCTACATCCAAAGTCCTTATTATTGAAGGATTAAATCAAAATTGGGTTCAAAGATTGGAGCTTCTTCACAAGTTTTCAACAGATAACATGTCATGGGTTTGCAGATCCAACACAGTTCAAAGCACACATCGGTATGATAAACAAAATTGAACAAGGCTAACCTTTTTCTCGTAGAGCTTGCTTGGATGCGCACAGTTGAAGAAGACGATTGACAAGAGTGAACTGGTGATTGATTATTTGAATCTGCTCTCGAAGACTTCCGGGTATCATTCACTTTAAGAGAAAGAAGTGATGCTTTGCAACAATGGAGAGTACAGAGTATTTATCCAAAAACAATGAAGGGTTGCGTCCTTTCAGTAGTCGAATCGCAACCGTCACCGTCGAATCGCGCAATCACAGGACAAGCTGACGTCACCCCTAAAACCCTAAAGGCCAGACGGCACGACTCTAGGGGTTTTAGGTCATAATGACACGCATGGGGGCTGAATTTGCTCATATTTGAATTGGTGCGTGGCGGCGACGCGTATGTTGGTTTCCGCGCATGGAAGTCTATCCAGCTATGAGTCTTCACGCGCAGAAAGGGGGCTAATGTAGATAGTGCTTTCTGAGCTGACAGATCTTGGCCACGTGGCAACCATCCAGCACACCATATTGTGCTCCACACACACTGGATCACCAGCCGCGCTGATCCATGTGGGGGCTGCGAGACAGGGCCCTCGCATACCACTGCACGAGACTTGTAGGGACTTAGTGGTTTGGAGGCTAGAGTAAGCCCTGTCGCGTGCGAGTCAAGCTCGCGCGCGACCTTTAGTAACTGCTTTTGAGAGATTTATGGCACGAGCTCCATAAACCCGGTCAATCCGGTCAAACCCGGTCAACCTCATAACGGTTCTGGTATTCGCGCATAACGTGCTGTAACGGTCCCTATATAGGCGGACGAACGTGCCGTTGCGGTTAAGCTAATTAAGCCGCCATTGATGGGCGCATTAACTACACTGCAACGGTCACATTCTCCGTTATATATGGGACGTTAACCTTTCCATACAAAGGAGAACACACTAGCCATACGCGGAAGCTCTGCCAAACCTCTGTCTCTCTCTCAGAAATTACTACTGCCTTACTCTCTCCCTACACACAACCCAACTCTTCCTGTGCCATCTCTGATCCTCTACTTACGGTGTACACGGAGGTCTCCCCGCCGGAATCTCTTGTACACACCTAAATCTCATGTGTCTGCTGTATCAGACCCACACTGGAAGGGTGCCATGGATGATGAATTTGGGGCTATGGTCCGGTATCATACTTGGAATTTGGTCCCGCGGCCCGCCAAGGGCAATATTCTTCGGGCTATTTGGCTGTTTCAGCACAAGTTTCGACCGATGGTACTTTGTAGAGATATAAAGCCCGAATGGTTGCTAATGGTTGGTCCCAGATGATTGGGGTCGACTGTGAGGAGACTTTTAGCTCGGTTTTCAAGCCGGCTACCATTCATACTGTCCTAACCATAGCTTTTTTTTAACCATTTGAGTCTTGACCATAGCTGTGGCATGTTCTTGGCCTATTCGCCAGCTTGATATCAGAACGCTTTCTTGCATGGGGATCTAGAGGACACTGTCTAAATGCATTAGCCGCTAGGTTACCGTGATTCTTGCCATCCTGACTATGTCTGTCGTCTTTAGAAATCGCTATACGGCCTCAAACAGGCACACATAGCCTGGTTTCAGCGATTTTTTACGTTTCTTACTAGTTTGGTGGGATTTTCAGGGTGCATGACAGATGAGTAAATCTTTGTTTACCGTCGAGGATCTGACGTAGTATATCTCCTTCTTTATGTAGACGATATTATCATTACTGGCTCTTCCTCTGACATCCTTCAGCATCTAGTTGTCGAGAACTGTATTAAGAAAGCCATATTTATGGTTGAATTAATAATTCTTAACAGATAACTGTTTGCATCTTAATTTAGCAAACACGTGAGTATGCAAATGCTATTTATTATTTGCCATATAAATATGCATTATAAAGTCCAATGTTCCATACCTAAGACAATTGGACATGCATACGAGTTTGGGCATGCGCGAGATTGATTGTCAGTTATTTATGGAATATTAGTAAGGGTTCACAGTCTAGATGATTTTGGACAAACCATCGGAAAGACTGTAGTGTAACATTATAGTGACACATCTCGGTCAAGGAAACGGTATTGTTTCAACTTGTTACACTAGCATACTTCGTGTATGTTGAACATGACCGCCATATGAAATATAATTATCTCGGACTGACCGAAGTGAGATAATGAAATATTTCATTGTTATTGGTAATATTGGAAATTATTAATCTATGATTGTTTATGTGGACACAAATCTTGATTAATCATTATTTTGATATATTGAGTGAGATTCAAATGCGAGTCAACAATCCTGGTATATTGGGTAATGATTGTTATGATTTGGTGAAAGCTAAATGAATCATGGAATCCACGTCTCGTATGAGAATGATGTACCCTCCTGGGAGCTCACTAGGTTTTGTTATGTCAAGTCTGGCCAGCTGGTTATTTGTAACCAGACTTAACAAATAAGGGTTGAGCGTTATAGATCAGGGCATGCATAAGATGTTGATGAGATCGAAATTGTCAGTAAGAGTAGATCGGCATAAACGGGTATCTGTAATCTTAACGTGGGGAGTTGTCTGATATTAATAACAGGAGCTCATACATAATGATGTGAATAAATGTCGGAGTGAAATTATAGTTTTATGGTGGAGTAAACTATAATTAATAATTTGTTTTAAATTTAATTCGGGTTGAGTTATGAGTTCAAATATATTATTGGGAGCCGATTCATTCATTTTCTCCAGAGGTCCCCGACGTAGTCCAACATAAGCGTGATCATGTGATTCACAAGTGTTTTTGAGTCTCATGTGTGTGTGGAATGTAAATTGAGATTATGTTTGATATTTTATAGTTGACGGGTATTACGACAAACCAATTGATTAGGAATTAATTACAAGCTACACTAAAGTTTGCAGGGAGGGACTTGCTATGTAAAGTTTTCCTACAAGGGACTTCTGTGCAATTATGGGTATTCCTAACATTAGGGTTAGTAGTATGTCTCTATAAATAGTCCACCATGGTTCTTAAGTGACGATGATGGCTCATACATATTTTCCACACAAGAGAGAAAAAATCAGTTGTGCATCCATGAGCTTTTCATGTTCGAAGCACCATTGAACTTGAATTGGAGCTTGGATCATACGTCGGAAGACTTCCGGTCATACCAGATTCGGTTTTTGGGTGTTTAGGCCTAGATAACGATCTCGGATCGCTTTTGGTGAAACACAAAAGTTGTAGATCTCGAAAAAAGAAGAGCCAATTAAAACAGCGGGTCGATCGGAGTTGTAGAACTCCAGATATTGCCGGTCAAAGTTTCTGGTCCACAGTTGATTTTCAGCAGGATCTGAATTCGGCCTTCGGAGCATAACTGGAGCTACAGATGTCGGATGAAGACAAGTCATATATGAAAATCGTCTATGCCATTACGAGACGGACGTAATGGCATAGGTCCTGGTGTCAGATTCAAAACATAGCTTCGTCAGTGGCTGGTCAAAGTCTCGGGATTCGCGTCGTTCCAGTCCGGATGGACTGTCGTAAGTTTTATTCCGCAAGCTAACTTACCACAATTATTTTTTGAATGCCTATGATTAATTCTCTGCATAAATCACGTGGTCCAGGATAAATCTCATCAAATTTTCCCTTCAAGTGGTATCAGAGCCTGGTTGATTTTATGTTTAGATTAATATAGCCATGTTGTCCAGCTAAAATACGGTATTGTGTGAATGGACTGCATTGTGCTAACGCTGTTTTGCAGATTCACTGTTATTATGGCCATACTAAAATTTATTTTTATGTTTATGGTTTGTGGTTTTATTGCCGTGTCTTTGGCACTATTTTGTGTTGGAATTAATTGTAAAGTTTCCGGTTTGTGGAGAATAGTAAATTAATTAGTAGTTTGTTTTTCAATTTTATGTAGTCTAGATCCATGTAGTAGGATAGGACTATGTAATAGAAATTGAAGGAACATGGTGGATCCAAAAAATATCGGACGAAGATGATGGAGCATTCAAGTATTTGAAGTGACTATCGAGACGATGAAGACATGGACATAATAACAGTTTATGTGTTGTTTTTGTTATTATGGGTGGATGTTTTATTATGTTGTGTTGATTGGTTTGTATTTTTTAATAGTCACTAATCAAGATATCACGGGCAACATGGATATTAAAACGGTTGTATGCATGTCTATATCAATCTAAATGTGTTTGAATATAATTTTATTAATTAAAAAGTATTCGCTCATTTGAGATCAAAATTGGTCACAAAATAATTGTTTGTTTAAACTAGATATTATTTTGTAAATTTTGGTCAAGTCAAATAAGAAGCATATTTTTCAAAATTAAAATAAGTATTTCAAACAAAAACATTAAGTGGATAAAGGGTTTTCTTTGGAAAATTAATGAAGCCCGAGGACTCCATTACTGATTTGGATACAATGTAATTGATATGAGTGCCCCATCGTTACCATGGTTAGTTAAAGATTGTTTGGCAAATCTCCTTACAAGGATAGTTATTGAATCTAGATTTTGTTGGACAAGTCTCCCCATCGGAGCTGTTCTGTAAAACTAAGAGATTCAGTTCAGTACGAAGTAATGGTTGAATCACTTAACAATAAAGTTGGTAATATCCTCCCATCGAGTTCTTGTTACTAATTTTATTGGGCCTAAGAATCGGCTATTTGGTTTTATTGGACAGGCAAATATCCAGATAATAAATCTAAAGTGACGTTGTCTGTTTGATTTATTTCAAAGTCGAGTGACCCATCGTCACATGCAGTTGAAATGGAAATCGAATTGCCGATGAATTCTAATATTAGTTGAATTCAAAGGTTAAGCATACTCAGGGACATAATTTTTTTATCATGTTTTTTATATAATTAAAGATGCTAGGTTTTAAACCCAGGATGTGATTCTCGAATAATATAAATTAAGTAGAATTACTATAGTTGGAAGAGAATTTTAAAAGTTGTCTTAACTGCTAAGGAATGCAAGTGTGTGTTGACCAAGTTTTTCACTTAAGAAACTATTGCTGAGGCGGGTGGTGTAATACCCGGGCCTATCAAAGGTAGGATAAGGTTGGTGAGATGTAGCTGGTTACATCTTGGCATATGTCAAATGTAGTGCAACATCAGCATCAACTGGTGTCAGATGCATACGATATGGTGCAAACATGTAAAGATGTTTGGGCATCAATATCAGGTTGCAATGTAAGTGGCAATAAGGGTGTTAATGAACACATAGATGGGATAGAGCCCCAGCACGCAATCATGTTCTGAGAATATTACATCTTTTGAGTGAACGTGTGATTAAGGTATCACAGATCGATAGTGAAATCTAGGTCGGTCAGATAAAGAGGTCTCATATAATTCTTTCAAGCAATTTTGAGTGAATACAACATTGATAGGTTGAGTTATTCATTGGAAAAAAATGCTAATTGAATTAAAAGACTCATCAGGAGTACAACTAGTATATTGGTGAATGAAAATTAGTTCTACTTCTAAACCATCTGGTAGTAGGAAGTAGAAATATATTCATAAATCCAATTAAGGTTGTTGTTTTTATTCCCCAGACGTGATGCTAATAAAAGCCGAAAGGCAAGAATTTTATTTGCTATCAGAAAAGACACTAAGAAGAAACAACTTAATAATTTAAGCTAAGGATGAACAACTCACTCGTGTCTACTGCACTATTCGTCAAATCATGTTTAGTTACTCGTTCAGCCATTCCTGGTTTGTAGATACGAGAGAAACTAATCATGTTTGGAATTCCTTATGAGGGTTTAGGACGAGTAGACGATATGATAGTGTAGAGATAGACATCTTGACAAGAGATGCTCTGAGAGTAGGAACTCTTGCATTGGGAGAATTTTATGGTAGAACTTTAGTATCGAGAGATTGTCTTATGTGCTAAATTTGAGGTAATTTTTTTATTTCCTAATGTATTTTTAGCATAGTGGTGACAATTGTATATTAAAGTACCATAATATTTCCTAATACAAAAAGATTAGTCGAATAACATCACTGATAGAAGAAACATAGTTTTCATTGATATGATATGATCAGTGAAGTGAAGTGTTATTCAACTATTTTGTTATCGTCTTAAGATTATTCATTAGAGACTGTTTGATAGTTTTGAACTTAGGTCACTCTAAATTGATCATGACTACATCCATAGAATTGTAGAAAATGGTAAAATCTTTTCTAGACACTTTCAGGTATGGAGAAGTCATTCCGATAAGTTAGAAGCTAAATTAGAAGTATGTCTCTTGGTTGAATATTAGAAGGATAAGAATGCTACTTATTTATGATCTTAAGGATCAGAAGGTTATTGTCGTCACAATACCTGATTCTTGGAAAAGGGAATCATATGAATAAGAAACTGTAACATAGAGTTGTTTTAAAGGAGCTTAAGGAAGATGTTCAAGTTGTTAGTTTTGAGATAACACACACACACAAGGAGTATAAATTTATGCTGTTTTGAATACACGAGAAACAAGAGATCTTTGTCATAGTGGGAGAGTTATATGACAACCTCATTGGTTGAGCTACTTTTGATAAGTTGTGTCCCTGATAAGTTTTAACTCAGTCCATACTATGAAGAGACAATGAATGTTGAATATGCAGAGTCATGACATCAGTCTGTAGCATCTGAGATAACATTCATGTAGTATAACTACCTTTTGGACATTTTAGATTTGCAAGATGAGATAAAAATTATCGGTTGCAAATGGACCTACAACAGAAAGAGAAGAGTAGACGGAAAGATGAAAACCTTAAAAGCTAGGCTGATTATGCCGGTAGCTATATATAGGTCTATTCAGATTCTCGTTCGTATTTGCTGCTCATTTCAGTAATGAGATATGGAAGATGTATGTCAGGATGGATTTCTTCATTGAAATTCTTGATGGATGCATCTACATGATGAGATCAAAAGAGTTGGTTGTGCAAGATAAGGTGAAATACAAACTTGATGTCAATTGACATGGGGATTAAGCTAGTATTCAGATCTTGCATCATTCGTTTTGACCAGGCAATCAAATATCATAGTTTGATTTGTGTCTTAACGAATCTCGTGGGTAGAAGAGATGCAACGAAAATTGGTAATATTTCTTGAGCTCCATATTGAGGATGGCTCATTGGAAAAAATGTTGGATATACATCTTCAGTGAATGTGTGATTATCTAGTAAACATGATATGTGGGATTTAGGTGAAACCATTTAGATTCTTGGTTTGAGCTCTCGCGTGATCGGGAGAATAGAATGATGGTTTTTTCTAAAGTCACATATATCAGTGAAGTTCTTTCATGTTTCCAGTACGCAAAGACTCCAAGAGAACGTTATTGCTTATGGCGTGTGGAGTTTCTCTGTCTAAGAATCAGTGTTTAGAACACGTGATTAGATGGAGAGGAAAACGGCAGTTCCTCATGATTTAGCAGGTGGAGCCTCATGTATACTTTGTATACTATTTGACAGGATAACTATTTTGCTTTTAGCATGGATAATAGTTTTAAGTCACTTATAAGAAAAGAACACTAGTGGACTGTGATAATAGCATACTCGCGTATCTGAGAAGATTTAGAGTAGATATGCTAGTTTATGACATATAGTCTACACATAGATTCAGACTTCCGATTATGAAGGGTTTCTAGATTGTTAATTTATGGCTTTGAGAATAAGTGGGAGATTGTTGAGAATTGTATTCAGAAAGCCATATTTATGGTTGAATTAATAATTCTTAATAGATAACTGTTTGCATCTTAATTTAGCAAACACGTGAGTATGAAAATTCTATTTATAATTTTCCATATAAATATGCATTATAAAGTCCAATTTTCCTTACCTAAGACAATTAGACATGCAGACGAGTTCGGGCATGCGCGAGATTGATTGTCAGTTATTTATGAATATAAGTAAGGGTTCACAATCTAGATGGTTTTGGACAAATCATCAGAACGACTGTAGTGTAACATTATAGTGACACATCTCGGTCAAGGAAACGGTATACTTTCAACTTGTTACACTAGCATACTTTGTGTATGTTGAACAGGACCGCCATATGAAATATAATTATCTCGGATTGACCGAAGTGAGATAATAAAATATTTCATTGTTATTGGTAATATTGGAAACTCTTAATCTATGATTGTTTATGTGGACACAAATCTTGATTAATCATTATTTTGATATATTGAGTGAGATTCAAATGCGAGTCAACAATCCAAGTATATTGGATGATGATTGTTAATGATTTGGTGAAAGCTAAATGAATCATGGAATCCACGTCTCGTATGAGAATGATGTACCCTCCTGGGAGCTCACTAGGTTTTGTTATGTGAAGTCTAGCCAGCTGGTTATGTGTAACCAGACATAACAAATAAGGGTTGAGCGGTATAGATCAGGGCATGCATAAGATGTTGATGAGATCCAAATTGTCAGTAAGAGTAGATCGGCATAAACGGGTATCTGTAATCTTAACGTGGGGAGTTGTCTGATATTAATAACAGGAGCTCATACATAATGATGTGAATAAATGTCGGAGTGAAATTATAGTTTTATGGTGGAGTAAACTATAATTAATAATTAGTTTTGAATTTAATTCGGGTTGAGTTATGAGTTCAAATATATTATTGGGAGCCGATTCATTCATTTTCTCCAGAGGTCCCCGACGTAGTCCAACATAAGCGTGATCATGTGATTCACAAGTGTTTTTGAGTGTCAAGTGTGTGGAATGTGAATTGAGATTATGTTTGGTATTTTATAGTTGATGGGTATTACTACAAACCATATTATTAGGACTTAATTGCAAGCTACACTAAAGTTTGTAGGGAGGGACTTGCTATGTAAAGTTTTCGTACAAGGAACTTGTGTGCAATTATGGGTATTCCTAATATTAGGGTTAGTAATATGTCTCTATAAACAGTCCACCATGGTTCTTAAGTGATGATGATGGTTCATACATCTTTTCCACACAAGAGAGAAGAACTCAGCTGTGCATCCATGAGCTTTTCATGTTCGAATTACCATTGAACTTGAATCGGAGCTTGGATCATACGTCGGAAGACTTTCGGTCATACCAGATTTGGTTTTTGGGTGTTTAGGCCTAGATAACGATCTCGGATCGCTTTTGGTAAAACACGAAAGTTGTAGATCTCGAGTACGATGAGACAGCAAGAAACAGTGCGTTGATCGGAATTGTAGAACTCCAGATATCGCCGGTCAAAGTTTCTGGTCCGCAGTTGATTTTCAGCAGGATCTGAATTCGGTCTTCGGAGCATAACTGGAGCTATAGATGTCGGATGAAGACAAGTTATATATGATAATCGTGTATCTCGACGAGACGGACGCAATGGCATTGGTCCCGGTGTCAGATTCAAAACAGAGCTTCGTCAGTGGCTGGTCAAAGTCTCGGGATGCGAGTCGACCCAATTCGGATGGACTGTGGTATGTTTTATTGAGCAAGCTAACTTACCACAATAATTTTTTGAATGCCTATGATTAATTCTCTGCATAAATCACGTGGTCCGGGATAAATCTCGCCAAATTTTCCCTTCACTAGTTGCGCAGCTGTCTCGTGAGTTTGCCATGTCGGATCTCGGACCTCTGAATCACTTTCTCATCATCGCTATCTCTCGGGACTCTTCTCTATGGGCCTTCTTGCACGTGCTTCCATGACATCCTGCAAACCCATCACTCCCCGTTGAGACTGTTCCAAGCTCACAAGGGGGGGGGGGGGTCTGGCCCGCCTGTTTCTAATCCTACTCTGTATAGAAGTTTGGTAGGCGCACTGCAGTATCTCACCTCTATCTTATTCCGTGCAGCAGATATGTCTCTTCATGCATGATCCTCGTGAACCTCATCTGCATGCACTGAAGCGCATTCTTCATGAACCTCATCTCTACATCGACTTCCACTGGCCTAACCGCCTACACCGATGCTGACTGGGCTGGTTGTCCTGACACTCGGCGATCCACCTCTGGTTATTGTGTTTTCTACGGTGACAACCTTCTCAGTTGGTCATCCAAACACCAGGACACCGTATCCCGCTCTAGTGCAGAAGCAGAATATCGTGGGGTGGCTAATGACATCTTTGAGTTGTGACAACGTGAGCGCTGTTTATCTTTCAGGTAACCCGGTTCAGCTTTAGCGCACTAAGCATGTTGAGATTGATCTACACTTTGTTCGTGAGAAGGTTCGTTTGGGACAACTTCGTGTCTTACACATCCCGGCTGACTATCAATATGCTGACATATTCACAAAGGGTTTGCCGCGTCATCTCTTCGAGCGTTTTCGATCCAGTCTGAGCGTCCGTTCTTCCGCTCTGACTGAGGGGGCGTAATAGCATTAATGTTAATATAGAAATTTATAGGGTCATATATGTAAATGTAACTCTTGTATATCTTTATATACTGAGAAATAATATGGAGTCTAGTTGAGGACTTTTCACAATCTTACAATACCTTATGTCTAGATGTAGCCCTTGGCTACTAACCTGGTCTTGTATCTCTCTAGGGCTCCATATGAATGGTATTTGATCCTAAACACCCATTTGCACCCTATTTGTGTGTGGCGAGGTGTCAGGTGACAAAGTGTATATGGTCCAACCTCCTGCTTTTGCCAATCCTTCTTGCCCTAAGCATGTGTGTTGCTTAATGAAAGCCTTTTTTTTAAAGGGGAAATCACATTAAATTAAACAACATTACAATTTTGGCTCCTCCTTTGAATCCTATCATGGATTCTTTGGATTTGCTCTCGCTTGACAAAGGAGACAGAAATAAAATCAAAATTAACAACAATTGACTGGATATCCTGGATAACTCTTTCAATTTTAAAGTCTGATCGTAATCGTTTGAGGTTCTGAACGGATTGAAGCGAGTCGGTCAGAAGTTCAATATTCTTGAATCCATGGTAGAGAAGCCATCGAAGTGCTTTGGAGATTCCTATTGCTTCGGCTTGTAACGGGCAAGTGGCTAGAAAGTTTTCATAATTTGCTTCAGTGCTGTCTTTTTCATTCATCCAGGAGATTGCCGAGACTCCATCAGGTTTCCAAGAAGCATCCACCATGAAACGATGAAAAAGTTGAGGTTTAATTCCAATAGACCACTTGTTATCCAAATTATTTTCTCCATCTGAAGTTACTGTGTCTCGAGTCTGATTATCCTGAGGAGAAGAGCGTTGGAGCTGCCGCATAAAACTAGCAACCGACTGACCAAGGGTTATTAATGAGGCTTGGATGGTAATGAAATTTCCATTCATTACCGCCTCATTTCTGAATAACCAAATGTGTCGCAATGTGAGGAGGAAATAAATCCTTTCCTCGGATGAGGGCAAAGAAGTGAAGTTTGAAAAAAGTAGAGAGGAGAAAGTTTGCGACTGGGCCATAGTGGTACTAATTTTAAGGGAAGTGCCATCCCAAATATCCTTTGAGGTAGGACATCCAATGAAGCAATGTAGGAGACTTTCCGGTTCCGTTTTGCAACGAGGACATAAATCAGAAGTGATGGGGCAGTTTCACCTTTTAAGAGTCTTCAAGACTGGAAGAGCATTTGAAATTAGATTCCAAAAGAAGGATGTGTATTTTGGCCCAAGCTTGAGTAATCTGACCTTTTTCCATAAAGAAATAGCTGTATCTTCCATGTAAGGGGGAAGCTCCACCAAGGTTTTGGCAAGAAAGAGGTAGCCTGACTTGACCAAGTATTCTCCATTTGCGTTGTGGGGCCATATGAGACGGTCATCTTGGTTCCCGTGAGGAATGAAATTTTTTTGGATTTCTTTTTTCAAATCCTCTCCATAGAATTGAGCCAGGAGACCGACTTTCCACGTATTTTCATTTGGGTCAATGAAGTTTTTGACACGAAGACCTTCATAGAATTGTGAGAAGTGATCATCCAGGAGATGATCATGACCAATGATCCATTTATCCCTGAATGGGTCAATCTTATTCCCATTTCCAACGAGCCATCGCATTTCCTTGTGGAGCAATTCCTTCCCCATAGGATGCTTCTCCATCCCCATGAAATATTTCCTGATGCTTGAGTATGCATGAAAGAATTCTTAGAGCAATATTTTCCTAAAAGTACCTTTGATAGAAGTGAGTCAGGATGAGCAAGAATTCTCGCATCTGATTTGGCAAGAAGAGCTTGATTTTGGAGTTGAAGGTCACAGAAACCCAAACCTCCTTCAGAAACAGATTTGCAAAGAAGATCCCACTTCCTCCATCTTATGCCTTTGTTGCTGCCATTTGACCACAGGAAATTGAGAATGATCGATTTAACTTTAGCAAAAAACGATGCCGGAGCTCTGAAGAACGAGAGAAGATATGTGGGGATTGCAAGTAACGTTGATTTGATCAATGTGCATTTGCCCGCGAATGATAAGGAAGGAAGCTTCCAACCTTTGAGCCGTTTTTGAATATTCTGAATAATACCTTTAAAGATCTCCGTTTTGGAAAGAGAGAAGTCCATGATACTACCAAGATATTTCACCGGTTTGGCAACAAGTTGAATTCCAAGAATTTGGCTGAGAATCAGGGCTTGATCTGACTTCATACTTGGACTTACAACGATATCCAATTTGTGGAGATTAATTTTTTGATCCGATTGAGAGCAGAAAGCATCAAGACCCCATTTGAGAAGCCAAGCATGAGTTTCGGAGTATTTATGGAAGATGTATGTGTCGTCCGCAAAAAGGAGATGATTAACAGGCTGGGAAGCTCTGCTAATGAAAGCCTTGTGTGGCCTTAAACAAGCCCCACGGGCTTGGTACCAGTTGTTGCATAAGTTTTTGACTAGTCTTTGATTTCAAACATCTGTCACTTCTCTGTTTTATAGACACTCCTCTGCTGGGGTTACTATACTTCTTCTATGTTGATGATTTGGTGCTTACAGGCAGTGACACTGCCTTTATGAGCTTTCTTGTGAAATCTATGCAGCAACTTTTCTCTGTTAAGGACATGGGTGATCTCTCCTATTTTCTGAGGATGCAGTACTCCAAGACTTACAGAGGCTTTGTGCTTAGCCAAGTTAAGTATGCTACTGAAATCTTGGTTAAAGCAAGTCTTCTTGAGTGCAAGCCAGTACGTACGCCTATTGCTACTAAATTAGAAGGTTCACCTGATTTTACCCCTCTTGAAGATCCTTCTAACTTCAGAAGCTTGGTTGGGTCCCTACGATATCTCACCATAACTAGACCTGATCTCACCTTTGCACTCAATTCCGTGTGCCAAAGAATGCATGCTCTCACTGTGGCAGATTGTAGAGCTCTTACAAGAATTTTGAGGTATGTGAAAGGGTCTCTTCATCTTAGCTTACAGTTTCAAATGTCATTTCTTCTTCTACAAGCTCATTCAGACATCGATTGGGCTAAAGATCTCATGAACATGAAGTTAGTTATTGGTTCTTGTTTATTCTTGGGTTCAAATTTGATTGCTTGGTGTTCTAAGAAGCAAGCTACACTCTCAAGATCCTCCACTGAAGCTGAGTTCAAAGCTCTAGCTCATACTACTTTAGATATTCTTTAGTTGAAGATTCTCTTGACAAAACTTAAAATTCGTCTTGCTGCTCTTCTTTGAGGCTCTCAGTGAACCCTATTCTTCATAGAAGAACCAAGCATATGGAGGTTGACGGGTATTTTCTTAGAGAGAGAGTACACTCTGGTGACATCTCTGTGCATCATGTGTCTACCATCTTCTAGCTAGCTTGTCATTGGCTGCATCTAGATTTAAGGAGCTGTGCACTCATCTTGGTCTTGAATCTGTTGAGTCTCAGTTACAACTACAGAGCAGTCAGATTTTCCTCATCTCTAGTTTGAGGGGGAATGTTAAGAGTACAAGGGGTGCATATGCTATTGTGATAAAGTAGGTGGGTCTATGTCTAATTTCTATACACTGAGTTTGTTACAATCTGTTATATAGATTTGTAATGATCGTGAGTGGAATTAATGAGAATAACATTCCTAAATAATACAGTCTAACTCTCTAGGCCTAATCTATGAAACTTCATAATTTAGAAAGTATTTGCCAAGAATGGTCAATGAGTGTGTGTCTTGAAAACAAAATCCTTAGATACACAACACTTAATCATTCATAGGGGCATTCTTGTTTTCTGAACAAGTTCTTGACAAGAAGAAGCCAGAGGAGCTGAACGATGCCTTTAGTAATGGATCTTGTTGTCGGACATGTGACTTTTTTAGAAAGTAGAAACTAGTTATGTACACTTCAAGTTTTGATCAAGCGATGGCCATCAAATGTTATTCTTTTAGAAACTCAGATCTTAAGGTTCATGAATATGCTCCTATTTCATTAAAAACAACCTAGCACTTTTCCCTCTTTCAAGTAAACGTAGCCCAAATTTTAATGGCCTAAAGGGACACCTTTCCCACAATATATAGTCTATATTGAGCTTGCATAGTTGCAATAGCCATAACAAGCAGATAGAAGAAGCTAAGATGGACTCGAAAATTGAAGTGACTTCTGAGGAGATGATAAAACCATCGTCTCCTACACCAAGTCACCTCAGAAGCTATGAGCTCTCCTACTTCGACCAAACTGCCCCAAAATTTCATGGCCCATTCCATTTCATCTACACAAATAAAGGCCACAATGCCAAATCCTTCTCTCAGCTATTGAAAGATCTCTTTCAGAAACATTGACTCTCTTCTATCCTCTAGCCGGAAGAATCATCGGAAACGACTCCATCGACTGCAACGATGTTGGTGCAGTGTATAAGGAGGCTTGTGTTCATGATCCTGACAACGTTTGCTTTTCGCAAATCATTAAAAACCCAAACGTAGAAGGTCTTGCGCGTTACCTTCCTAGTGAACCCTTTTTCAACGCCGACACCGAAACTATCCCCCTACTAATCCAAATAAACTATTTTCCTTATGGGGGAATGGTGATTGCTATATGCTTCTCCCACAAATTCGGGGACGCCTCATCTACCGTGGCCTTCATCAACACACGGGCTGCCATTTCCCGTGGGGCGCCCATGCAACAGCCCATTTTCTGCCTGGATCGCCTTTCCCCTCACAAGGATAACATGCCTAATGAGCCGCGTGCGTTCATCTCCACCATGAAGCTTGTCACAAGAATATTCGTGTTTAGTAAGAAATCACTTGATATATCAAATCACTAGTGATTTCATCTGGATCAAAGGTTCAGGATCCAATAAGGTTTGAAGCTTTGTCCGCGTTTATATGGAATCATGTCAATGAAGTTGTCGCTAAAAGTAGTGGTATGATGAGAGAGATATCGGGAATCGGTGTACTCATGAATATGAGGCAAATATTGATCCCACCTCAATCACAAAACTCGATTGGAAACTTCCGGAGGTACGCATACACATTGTCCTCGTCGGCACAAGATGACGCTGCCCATCTTTTGAGGGGCATCAAAGAGAAATTCGACACTCAGTATGTGAAAGGTTTATTTGCTGAAGGAATTTCTGGCAACGACGAAGAGGGAACAAAGTCTATAATGAGGCAAATGAAGAATGGAGAAATTGAGATTTGCAGTTTCACAAGCTTAATTCACTTTCAAGTCTATGATGTGGACTTCGGATGGGGTAAGCCAGGTTGGGTCTCGAAAGTAACATTTCCAATGAGAAATATGGTGATCCTGATGAGAACAAGTTCTGGGGATGGAATTGAAGCGTGGATTAATTTGCTCCCTGAAGATATGGCTTTGCTAGAACAGAACCCGAACTTTCTTACAATGACTACATTGAAGAAGGAAAACATGAGCGGCAACAACAGTAAAGGTTTTCACTTGAATCCAAAGCTGTAAGCCCGATATAAATATATATATATATATATATATCTATATATATATATTTAGCTTTAAGAATCGGAATAGTATTGAAGCGCTTTGGTCTTTTACGCAGGCCCGAAGTGCAAAGGTGACCAGACTTTTTGAATTTTGAACTCGGTTGGTATGACGATAGGTACACCCTTATTTTGGCAATATGACATGGTTTAGAGTGTCAAGTCGCATTTTGTTTATGTATGCTATTTTTGGTGAAGTTTTATTGCGTAACTTTTTGAGCTAGGAAACTCAATTTGCGATTCCGCATATTGGGATAGTCTTACAATTCCTTCTTCAGTTATCGGTGTGAGTTTGGTACGTTTTGATTTTTTACTCTTTTTAGCAGTTTTATCTGAATATTTATATTTAAGCAGTTGTAGCTTACGGGCTGAATTATTTTTTTATTCTATTGAACTTGTTAGGGTTTCTCTACATTCACAATTCTTTGTGTTACGAGGAGATTAAAAAAGATCGTCTGCTTAACCTTTTGAGTCTTTTACATTCCTTGCTAGCATAATGTGTTATTTTGTTTGATGGTATGATAAATCAAGTGTTGGGAATAACTCAAAGCGTTTAGCACATCCGGCGAGCAACAAGGCGGGGAAGACAAGGAAGGAAGTATCAGCAACAGGAACACTCTGCTGGTCGTACGACTAGAGGGGCTAGTCGTATGACCAGGATCGAGGCCTGTGTGTTTTAATTGTTTCCTTGTCCGTTTGGAAGGATTCCGAGTTGCTTAGGCTATTACTTAGTGTCTTAGGTCTATATAAAGGCTATAGAACATCGTGGCATAACTTGTGTGGTGTATCGTGTGTCCTGAAATCAATTGTTATCTCTCAATAAAATCAAGTTTTTAGGCTGTGGAGGTAGCTATTAACTTCTCTAGTGAACCACGTTAATTTTATGTATCGTTTTTTATTATTTGGTCATCGTTCTTGCTCGATACTTCCATGTTATAAAAAACTAGTATAGCAGCCCATGTTTCAAAGTCCAGGTGGAGCTATTAGCTAGCCTTTCACAATCTGGTGGAACTCAGAAGGTAGGGTTTCACGATTCAGGTAGAGCAATCAAGTCAGATTTAAGGAGTTGGGGTTTTGAGATTCCATCAAGAACGATGTTTGGTTGAACAATCAAGATTGATATCTTCAGAAGGAAGCACATGTTCAGCTCGCTGGGCTATGAAATAGTGGCATATGAACTCTCACCATCTAAGCGCCTTGGGTGTAATTTGGGCTCATGTTATGGAGCATCCGGCGTGCATCTGGTTGGGACATGCAAGTCTGACGTGCAGGTGCATCTGAAGTTTGGTACATCAGGTAATCTTTCGCTTTCCGCGTGCATCATGCGTTCAAGCACAATCTTTTACTATCGTGAATCTGGCTCCTAGCATGGAGCATTTGGTGGGTGGGTCTCCTTTTGGCATACGGTTTGGTTCAGGCCCGCATTCTAAGCTAGTATGTTTCTGGCGTGCATCTGTTTAAGCGTGTATGTGGCATGCTTCCGGCTCGCACCTGGCGCAAAATCTTGCAAGCTTCGGATGTAGACACATCGGAAGCAATTCTTAGTGCATCTGACGCGGTACATGTTATGGAATTGGTTATGATGCATCTGGTCTAGCGTAATCCCTGACACTTATCGTGGGGCATCTGTCTGGTGCTTGTTTGGAGCGCATCAGGAATATTTGATCCCGCCTCATTTGATGTACTCGAGTGTAGTTCTTATGACCAACTGTTTTTGTTTCTAGAGGTGTATCCATTTCTGGGAAGGCGCATTTGGCGCATCCGCACAATCGTTGCAGGGAATCATCAGAGTTTGAGCAACGTTTGGCGCATCTGGGGGGCGTACTCATTTCTGGTTCGGGGAGGCGCATCCTTTTCAGGTTTAAGAGAGAAGCATCGATTCTGATTCAGATTGCTAGGATGATTTGAGTTAAGGTGGAGATTTGTTGGGAATAACTCAAAGAGTCTACCAAATTGGGCGAGCAACAAAGCAAGGAAGTTAAGGAAGCAAGCGACTATAGGGGGATCGAGGGCTGTGGAGGTTTAGTTAATTTTTTGTCCGGTTTGGAAGGTTCCCGGGTTGCTTAGGATGCAACTTCGTGTTTTATGTCTATACTAGGAATGCCTCGCGCGGGTTGCGCGCGGCACCGGTGTGTTTGGAGGAGCACTGTCTTGTTGGTTCTATGAATTTGTCCGATGAAACGAAGTTGGCAGTTAATATTAGTAGATACTGCAGTATCATACCTCATACTTGGTCATTCGTAGCAATATCTTCTACTAAACGCAAGATCACAGAACAGAACATATTTTGCATGGGTTAACTCTACAAAGCCAAGTTGATGTACCTTTGCAACGACCTTTGACTTTGTACAACTTTCCAAATTTTGCAGTTGCGTTAGATATATAAGCAAGCAGCGGAGCGATCGAGGAGTAAAAGTACAATGTAAATAATAATACAAAAGTTTATTGCGATAGAAACAAATTAAGGTCAGCGAAAGTAAGATAACAGGAACCAACAAATCCTAGCTTCTACAGAAGTTAAGAAAACGTAGGCACAGGTTTGAAGCTACTGTTGCTGGATTTCCTTCAATTGTCAGATATAAGAACCTGCATACTCCATACCAACTGAAATTAGATAAATGAATTCACCCTAAAAGTGTTGCCAAACATCCGCATGCTAATAGCTACTCTGCTACCAAATTAGCTCCTGAAGTACATATATTAGTGTATAGAGACATGGGAATTCTCGAGTTAAGGCATACAAAGGCAACATCTTAATGTAACAGTATCAGCAATGGTGACTCTATAGCCAGAACTCAGCAACCAAGTACAAAATGTTTGAAACACACAGAACTGTCTAACTTAGTCCATAAATAGGTTTTGAAGTACAGAGTTTTGGCAAATATGTTATTTTACAGAGGGCTTGTTATCAACATTGTGTTCAATGTTAATTTTGCCATGTTTAAACAGTGCAAACAATGGATAAAAGCTGAACAGAAAACCTTCGTGAAAACGATATTAGGAAATTGTAACAGGGCTGACAAATTAAAAAATGGGGATAAAAAATTCCCAGTGAATGATTAGGACATGCTCAGCATCCCTACATTGAGACACATACATCTACTGTTCGGTTCAGAATTACCAACATTCTCGTTCTCTTGAAACCGGCGCTTCTATTTCATTCCTTACAAACATCATTAAACCACAAAACCATGCAAATAATGTAAAAACTTGGGCATGTTTCCAGTCCCCAAGCAAACCTCGGAAAAGAAATGCAAAATAAGTATTACAGAAATCTGAAAAATTCAACAAGACTAATTAAGTACCTGAACCTCTAGCTTGTTTAGTATTGCTTCAAAGGCTATGAGGTCAACACCAAAATCTTCAAGAACCTGAACCCTCCTTCTGTGGAAGTCCTTCAAGATTTCCAGGTTCATTGCTTCACCATAATCCTCACTGAACATGGTCATAACCAGACAAAAACCAGCTATGTCAACATCAAAGTTCAATTTATGTGTCTTCAATGTATGCAGGCCTAGATGCAGTTACAAAAATGAAGTAAACAGTGCAACCTTATAAATATAGGTGACATGGCGTTGTAAGGAATCAAGGCATAAAATCAGGATTTCTCACCTCAAAGTTAATGTTGGCACCTGTACCAATTCATTCATGCCCTTGACACCGTAAGTCAAAAATATCTGGATTTTGTACATTCAACAACTTAGTCATATATATATATTGGCGTTATTTTTTGAATTCTAACGCATGAAGGGCAAAAGCTGTATTCCATCAGAAAGAACATTCTTATGTAAAGCTTTTTTGAGTAATTTCAAGAGCAAAAACTGCTAATACAGGAACAACAGTCTCAGGGATGTTAATGTTGGCACGAACCCTAAGTTCTAACATTCATGGAGAACCACCTGCATGCAACAAACTTAAGAATGCCTTCATATTCCCCCTTTCCGTTTGCATATATACTATGTCAAGAGTTCCCAGGAGGGGGACCGATCATCAGTTGATCAAAGATTGAAAAATTAGCTGAAATGCGTCAAAAATGGAGATAAAACTGTGGCTACAAGCACAACTGGGGACCAAATTAGGGAATAGTCCTTAAACCCATTCGATCCAAGATAGCGTGATTCTGAGCGAAATGCAGATCACACATCACAACCTCTTGAAGGTTTAACCTGCGCAATTGCAATGAGAACACATTCAACATCTTAAAGTAATAAAAAACATAAGCGGCTAAAGTCTACCCACTATACAACATCATATAGAGCAGCTTGAGAGACGTAATTGAAAATACTAAAGTTTGATTCAGTACGAGTTGTTGATTTAAATAGAAAGCCTTGTAAATGAATTTTCTACTCTTTGACACTTGAGACATAAGGTTAATGTTATTCAAGCATCAGAGCATCATCCCAGGAACAGATAAACCTTTCACAACCATGCTTTCAACAAACGACGGCCAAAAAGCGTCGTAAATGTTAAAATAACCGTCGCTTTTGTTATATACGACGGCAATCTGACCGTCGTATGGTATGGCGTCGTTTTAGATTATACTACTGTACTTGGCCGTCGTATTAAAAAAAACGACGGTACTTTGTTGACCGTCGCCAAAGATTTCAAAATACGACGGTTATTAAGTTAGCCGTCGCTTATGGTATTTACGACGGTACGTTTTGCGTCGTTTGATTATATCTTACAACGGTTTGTTAACCGTCGTAAATAAAATTATTAGTAACGACAACAGCTTGATTAAAATATCTGACTGTCGTATCGTTTTCCATTTGCAAACAACAATATTCTTAATTCTTTCAAAAACCTGCATAATTTTTTTGCTACAATATGCTAAAATTTTCATATTCATGCTACAAAACTTGCCAGAAAATTCATGGAACACATTAAAATCTGCCAACTCGATCATGTATTAAAAATCTGCCGAGAATCGCACACTATAATTGTTTCAGAATTCTGCCCAGAATCAGCATATGTACCAGAAAATAAGACTTCCATCAAAGCTAACTTAGTCACAAATCCAGCTTATAATAAAGGCATATCTAATCATGACTACACAACTAAGTCCCATAAAATTAAATAGAAGCCTACGACCATCTTCAGTACTTGAGCATCAAGTTCACAGTCCATTAACCAGTTTGCTAGATTTTGCACTTCTTAATGATCATCTTCACTTCACTACTTCACTAACTTGACCTGTACAACAACATACAAAACACAACTCGTTTTTAGGGGTAAACACAATTATTTTTACATATGCATCTAATAAATTACATTAGCAAACTATAAGAGATAATTATGAAAATGCGTACCTAGTGCAAAACACGGTACTGATTTTGACAATATCTCAACCTTTGACCCAACCTACAACAAAACAAACACGCATGAGCAGTGGAATTAACGAAAAAGCAATCTAAATTCATTCATAAATAATTTTCAAATTAAAACAATTACACTACGTAGCACAAACATGATCAGATTAGCATTTCCATATCTTCTCTTTGGATTCATGCATGTTATATTCTTTTGCTCCAAGTATATCCCACGGAAAAATAGACGGAGTACTCAGATGCATTAACAGAGTAATTATGAGAATGGAAATGATCAAATAAACAAAATATGTAACTGGTACTGATTCTAGATAAAGTTGGCATTACTTGATAATTTCTGCTACTTTCTGTCACCTATATGCTTCTGTAAGATGTTTATGAACTCTCAAATTTCTTGGATAAATAAGGTGTAACTGCGAGCATCAAGTTTTACGAAAGATAAGTCATATTCGTATTTGAAGTTGAAAAATGATTATTACAAAAATGCTAGAAACTAGCAAAGATTTTACATGAATAAATAAAGTGAGAGAACGCTTGCTCATCAGCCCACATTTTAAAACTAACAAAGATTTTAAAAGGTAGATCAACCTGCATAAACTCACCCCAATGCTCAAATTTCGTCAGTAAAGGACAATAGCCAACTCAAAACTGCAATTGAAACTACTTAAAGATGGAATCAAAAACTGCACCATCTGAATCATTGACATCAATGTCATCCAGTCTCCATCTACATAAAAGTATGATCTTCTCCATCGGAGTTTTTGAACACTTAAGTGTTCAGCTAGAAGGTAAAAAGGAAATATAGATTAATCCATTAAAACATGTAGGTCCCAGGAAGAACATTCATAGGGGGTTTTACTAATCAATTTAAGACCACTATTGGAAACCAGCTAATATTTTACTTATAAACTTCAGTACAATGTCAGTTAATGATCTGAAGAAAAGAAATTGAAAGACACAATGTTTATTCATCGTGCATTATCAGCCATAGAAATTCATATTAATCCCCATAACCAGTGCAGTATAGGATAACAACCAACTTGAAGCCACAATTAGAAGTTAAAACTAGTTCAATATCAACATCAGCCATAGATATACGTTCATTTTTTTTTTACTGTTTCTAGACCCATTACTCAAACTGACCGTTGTAAGCCCCAAGTTGTAAATCTAAAAGTGAGCCCCCATGTACCAGATGACTCATTGACATCCCAGATAATGCTACGTGCTGGCTTGAAGACAAAAGCCAAAATTGCAACCCTGTGATTTGCTAAATGCATATTATCATATCATATCCCATGCCAGATGATAAACTCTGAATACGTATGATAAACTGAATTACCTTCAATTATTTGAACAACCAACATATTTGTATCTATTCTAATGTGAAGTTTTCAAATATCAACTAATTTCCAATTTCATATGCCAGTTATCTCTTCAATCAAATCTAGAAGATCACACACACACAGAAGATAGAGGATCAAATGACATCTTTAAGTTAATATAAGTCACCTGAAAACTCCAATTGTCTGTTGTGGAGCTGAATATACGACATTGATCTGGTTAGACACCGGTGGAGAAGATAGAGGAGAAGTCGAAGGTATTGGGTTTGCTGTAAATTGTGTAGCATGAGATGGCGGTTGAGTCGTACGTGGTGCAGGCGTGCTGCAGCTGTAGAGGGTACATTTTTTGCATTTCACGAAGTGTTATTTTGATATGCCCTTGAACCTGTTCAATATCAGATTAATGCAGATCCTTCCTGCATAGTCAGCTGAAGCAGTTGCACAAATCCATTGAAATCATAGCAGCATTTGATGGCAAAGATCTACGGATAGCCACCAATAAAATTTGTTGCATCAACACATGAAAATCGTGACTCTTTAATCTGAAAATTGTTTTTGCATTTACCTTCACACATCTCTTACCTGTTCGAGTATTTGTGTTTGCACCTCTTCGCATTCACTACGTGCACCTATTTGAGGCACTAATCCTATACTGTATCCAGATACACGTTAGTACTTCAAACACAATTGAAGGGAATTATCTTTTATATAGTCCCAGCTTATATTTTGACCCTACATCGGTCAACACCTTAGACTTACTTGGTTCCAGTCCTTGACTGCCTGCTAAATCGATTTGTGGAGTACTTTGACTACCTCAATGAATAGCCTAGTACCAATCCTCCATTTAAACCACAAGAATACCAAGCTAGAGATGACATCAACATTTGATCTACTTCTTTATAGTCTCCAGTTTCAGCACCGCACTATGAATGGTTCGAGTACCTTTTACGCATCCCAAAATGTCATCGCTAAGGATCTTGTTTATCGTACCAATTATCCATATTGCAGGTACTAATAACAAAACCAGTTAATATAATATGGGTTCAAAGAATGTGCGCAGAAGCCCATATTTTTAGTTCCGTGTTTAGAAAAACTAATTTAAAACCTAGGCCACCAAATCAAGAACAAATCATATCTTGCAAACCCTAAACAAAGATGGTCAATGGAGACATTAGGTAGGAAGAAGACGAGAAAAGAGGGGGAGATCCATGAGGCATGGTTAAGAACCCTAGTTTATGGACAGTGTATTAATAAACGAATAGAGATAGAGGAGAAAAGAGGGGAGAGATCTTACCTCCAATCTCCTGAAGAAGAGGAAGTTGTGCTTCTACTCCGATTTCGAGTTGTTTCCACCAACGCTAGACCTGAATCACCCATCGACGAGAGTAACTGTTGAATGATGACCGCTCGTACCAGAGGCATAGAGGGAGAGGAAAGAGAGACGAGAGAGTACCTGAGTCTCTTTTGACACAATCCCACGCGCAACTTCTGCCGCAGAGACGAAGAAACTGTGGATCGATCGAATGAAATTTATCCCTCGGGTACTGAGAGCAGAAACTGTTGAATGTGGATATCGAGCGGAATTTGGGGGAAGAGGGGAAAAGAAAGATACCCTCGGTAAAACGACGTCGTTGGGATCAAATACAACGGGGGTAGTAATTAGTAGATGCGACGGTCACATATCAAGTGACGTTTTTATATATAGATACGACGGTTATTTTGCTAATCGTAGTATATAATTGTAAACACGACGGTTATTTATGTACCGTTGTTTCTGTATCAAATACGACGGCCTTTCTGGCCGTAGTATTTTCTGGCCGTCGTATTTGGCAATTTTTTCTGTAGTGTGGATTATCAACTGTATAAATTACAGAAAGACTTCTCAACATAGAGAATAGGTCAGAAGAAATGATAGAATAAATATTGGTCTAGCAGGGAATAGATTACTTCCTTAACAAATAAACCATCAAATTAATAGATGTTGATGTGTAGCTCTAGTGGCATTTTCCATCAAAAAAAGGACCATGAAGGCAGATTCATTGGCATTTTGTATATAACCTGTGGAAAAAGCAATTAGAGATCTACTGTTTTGACCCACTGTTGTTCTTGAGCTTCAAATGACTTAAAGTGTTAAAGTGTAAGTCAGCGGCCGAAACACAAGCAGCTCGAAGGTAAGAACAAACACTAACTATTTATGTTTTCTAGCTCAATTAGAACACCACAAATTAAGATTATCATAATAAATCTTATTTTTCTACTATAATAAGAACAAAAAGAGTATAACAATATTATCATTTTAATTGGTATTTGGTAGTTACTATAAATTTTGGAACTCAAACTAAGAACTTGGAAGGGTGTCCATGGAGGAGTTAAATCAGCTACTTGTCCAGGTTTGGCATTGCATATATGGCAAAGACTTTGCACCTTTAAAAACAAAATACATATGGAAAAAGCAGATAAATGTGTACATAGTCATGCTGGATTTCACAGTCTTGTTTTAGAAGGGAATTGTATCGTTGGTCATGCAACCACGCTCGGAGAGTGAGGCACATTTACAACGCACTTCTTTAAGATCCGGGTTTTTTTTTCACGGTTGCTTGTTTTGTGCAGGAGCTCACAGGACAGCCAACATTTTGGTTTTAACTCGTACTTATTAAAGAACTGGAACATTCAACATGCTATGCTTTCCAACATTGACCAGGAAAATATGTATCAGAAAAATATTTGGCATAGATCTCAAGCAGTCAACTGAAAGCATTTGCTTGAGAACGGACTCTCTAGTATAGAATTTGTTTAAAAAAAAACCTGTCTCCTATCTAAAAACAATGAAAAATTTAGTTATTTCTGCAGATTGGTAATGAAGCTTATATAATACGAGTTTAGTATTTTTTTCCCTTGTTTCCTGACGTTTTTTTCCATGTTCCCCAATCACGGCCTATTTCCCATTTTCCACCACAATGAGGTCAACTCAAACTTGTTATAAATGTGACCAAGAAAAAAAAGGAACTTGTTAGACCGAGAGTATGTCTCTAATTAATTACGAATTAACGACATAAAAATACAAGATTAAAGAATTGGATATATAACCTTATTCATGTCCTCAAAGCCACACTTGAATGTGTATTTATAATGAAGAAAGGTTTTTCATACATAGAAAGGAGATAAGTATCAGCTCACGAAGGTAGGAGCATACTATTTCCATTTTATCTCTATTACTATAATTATTTAGGGATTCGATGGTTCAATTGCCCGTTAGTTTATCGTTCAGACTGAAATAACATGGTGGATAATATGTAAATTAGAACTAT
Organism: Linanthus parryae; assembly: GCA_023055425.1. Classification (NCBI taxonomy): domain Eukaryota; kingdom Viridiplantae; phylum Streptophyta; class Magnoliopsida; order Ericales; family Polemoniaceae; genus Linanthus; species Linanthus parryae. The sequence continues at coordinate 22,098,875 of JALGPY010000011.1, read as the reverse complement.
AGTCTGTTATACAAGTAAAAAGTTTAAGTTAACAACCGAATACCCGATAAACTAAATATATGTGACTGAGTTAACCTCACTTAAGGCTAGGAGTAACTAACAAACGTAAAGAACCATCATAATATGTCGATCCATGAATTCATAGTAAAATGTGTCCAATTAATTACCATAAGGGAAAATTGGTTCACTGGGTATAGGTGAAGTAGACACAAAAAGACATCAGAAACTCTAATTATATATTTACCTGAGCGATTGATCCCATAAAGATTCCTATAATGTGCATTCCAAGCATACGGATCATTCAAGTGCACGAACCTGGTGACGAGGAAATTAGATGCTAAGAACCAAAAGTTATTCTACTACACTCTTCTCAGCAAGATCAAGTGCATTGTACAATGCCTACCTGTCACCTCCATACCCATACCCATCCCGGCTATCTATTGCATTGCCACCATATAGCCGACCTGGGACACCAGTGCCAATATAAAAATGCATGATGTCAACTTCATAGCTCTGGCAAGTCTGGTTGGTGCATGTCTCAGTCGATTCCTTACACCCGCCCGTCTGTGTGTAAGAAAAGCATTTCTAGGATCAGTTTATGAATAAACTTGAAGAGCATGTTCAGTGCAGGAAATCAAAAGCAGCGGAATCAAATTGAAAATAAAAAAGGAATTGACATAATACTTATCAATAATACTTTTTACACGAGTTCCATATGTCTAACTCGTGGTTATTAATTTAGTTAAAGATTGGAACAACCATTCCTCACTTGTCAAAAAGAACATAAGCTCTATTAACATGTGCAAATATGCCATTCCCGATTGCCCAGGGTAAAGGGTAAAAACACATTCTTTCAGCATATCAGGTAAGAATAAAAAGGGAACATATCATTTTTTCCCTTCCATTACTCTCCAAATCGATGACATAAATCAAGCATACGTGCAACTGATGCACACATGAGAAACAAATGGTTGCAATAAGAGAAGCTTACATTATGATATGTGGCACTCTGACCAATTTGAAAGATCATAGCAACTGACGGGCATTTCTTCCCCTCCCTGTCACATTTGAAAACATATTGATTACGGGACAGAAACACATAACAACTTAAGCATGAATGATCAAAGAACTATACACTAAATACAAAAAAAAATGGAGAAGTAAACCAAGTAACCCAAAGAAACCGTGCTATTAGTATGGACCTCCCATAGTTCACAACTTGACACCATGCTGACAGCAGACAGCCTCTAGGAGAGAAACGTGAAGCTGAGGTATTACTCTTTCGTTTCAATTTTAGGGTCCAATTTAACTACACATTTTCTAGTTTCTACAGGAAGGAATTCAAGACAGATACAGTGTACAGTTGCAAGATGATGCTTATGGCAAGATACAGTTTCATTGAAAACATCATATAAATGCTTAAACTTCACTTCATTCAGCAAAATATCACAAGAAAATTCATTTATTAGGTTAAAATGTGACTTGACAGGTGCCGATATTCCCTTATTCATTGTTAGGAATTACTGCTGGAATCTTTCTTCCCACCTTTGGTCTTCATTGATCTTTCAATTTTCCTGAAAGCCCCAAACAAAGTAAAATCAGACAACTTGCTATGCAAATTCACAAATACTTGACTCCTAAAATATGGCAGATTCGTATATCACAAAGTGACAACCACATCCCTCAAAAAAAGAAGTGGAATAACACAATGCAACTTGAGAACAGAACCTGTATGTTTCCGACGCTCTCATCAGCTGCTGCTGCATCTCTAGGTATCTGATGAAGCTGAAGGATTTTCTCTAGGCTGTATAATCATACAAATCAGCAGATACATTTGCTGAAGTAAAGCAAAATTCATAACCCACAAATAATATGATACTACAAGGTACAAGGTCATGGTGTAACTACAAAACTAACAAAGTAACCTTTTTGTTATCTGAGGGATTCAATCATTTATTAGCAGAGAAATGCATAAATGGATGCCCGTGTTGGTTGTCCCGGTATAGGAAAACAAGAACTTTAAATCGTTCACGATTCCACTACTATGACCATCCTCAAGAAGGGGAACATTTAAAAAAGGTTCAGATCTTTCAATGCAAAAAGACTGCGCCGACACGTACGTGGCTGCAAAACGGAGAGATCATCATCCCTCCCAATCGCCCCGCCAAAATAAGAAGTCAAATCACAGTCTAAATTGCAAGCTTTAGAAAGCTATCATCACAGCCTATATGTAACCCTTACTGGAACAAAGCCACCTGTCCCACTCACACTCCCAGCGACGGCGAATGCCGACGGAGAGAGATGCGCAACAAAGGGCAATCAAGAACACGGGGACGACAGAAAATCCAATGCCACCAACACCCACATCCAAGGCAAATACCACTCAGGCGAAGGACAAAATAGTAAATGACCGAGCCCGAATTATTACTCAGCACTCAGCACTCAGCACATGAGGCAATCCCTCATAGGCACACGATGTCAAAAATGCTGAGATAGCGATGAGGCGACAAGCATAAATTAAATCATTGAAGCAGTAAAACAGAGATCAAGCACCAAACTGCTTCATCCAACTCCTGGAATAAAGGGTGAAGATTATTGGTAAACGACGCCACTCACGACACTGCAAAACCAAAAGCAGGCCACATTTAAGTAAACTGAAGAATCGACATCGGAGGAAGCCAGTATGGTAAAAAAAAAAAAGTGAATGGGATCGCTACCTCTTCAAATAGTAGTAACATAAATCGGCCAATATGAAGGTTTGAACAGCTTCTAAGATGATGGACACTGCAGGCCAGAGGTATCCACTTCCAAGCAGATAAAAGTAGGCACCAGAAGTATCGTAAACCTGAACATTCACAGATGGAAAAATCAGCTGAAATAATTTGTGTGTAAAATCCATCTCAGCCGAAAATCAAAGTCTGTTTGGTATGAGCTGAATTTGTAGATTGCTAATACCATCAATTTCACAAAATTTAAAGAGCACTATAGTCAACTTTCTTAAATACAACGACTTAAAAATGAACTCCGACCCAGCTAACAAATCCATGATCTGGGTTTCATCAGAATTTCCACATAATTAGAGTATAACCTTCCTTTTCCAATCATACTGCGTCTCGAACATAAAACAATCAGGCATTTAACTAAGAAAAATCGACAAATCACCACCCGATTTTTAGGAAAATCTAATTTAATATCATAGAATCTACACATCTCTTTGACAAGCTACAAATTCAATTCCAATCCTCTAAAATTATAGAAAGCAGAGAATAACCTTAAGACTATCAGAGGTCGTTCCAGTGACAATGTTGTAGGAAAGACATGGCCTGTATGGTTGAGTGACTAATTTTTTTTGATAGGTACGAGTAACAATAATAAGAGGCTAAATCACTTCAAACGAAGAGAGAACAGTTTGGTCTAATAAGGTAACTTTGTGTCTATATAGAAACATGAACCTAGTAGCATGCCCACCCAAAATATCCAGCAACATCATCAATCTATGAAATACCCAACCCATCAGCATACCCAATTCATCTTATAAAGACTAAACAGCAACATAACTACTCAAAAAAGAAGATAATACCCCATTCATGTAATAAAATAATCATGAGGGGGAGAGATACCAGTAACATAATGGTGTGCTTTTATAGGACGATGCCCAGCTCAGAAACACTATCAGACCGTGTTTGGTATTACAAGTTTGGCCAATTAAAAAAAAAAACAACGTTCTATAATCAACCGCTTCGATACACTTTTCTTATAGATGAACTCATCTTGCTAATGTAAAAACACATCAATTATACTTTTTGACGTAGTGAACAGAACACGAAATGAAGAGATAGTTATGAATTTAACAAATACCCACCTGATGATTTGGGCTAAAGATCTCACGAACAGGAAGTCAGTTATTGGTTCTTGTTTATTCTTGGGTTCAAATTTGATTGCTTGGTGTTCTAAGAAGTAAGCTACACTCTCAAGATCCTCCACTGAAGCTGAGTTTAAAGCTCTAGCTCATACAACTTCAGATCTGCTTTAGTTGAAGATTCTCTTGACAAAACTTAAAATTCGTCTTGCTGCTATGCTTTGAGGCTCTCAGTGAACCCTATTCTTCAGAGCAGAACCAAGCGTATGGAGCTTGACGGGTATTTTCTTAGAGAGAAAGTACGTACACTATGGTGAAATCTCTGTGCATCATGTGTCTACCATCTTCTAGCTAGCTGATTTATTGACAAAGCCATTGGCTGCAGCTAGATTTAAGGAACTGTGCACTCATCTTGTCTTGTTTCTGTTGAGTCTCAGTTACAAACTACAGACCAGTCACATTTTCCCTCCTCTCTTGTTTGAGGGGGAATGTTAAGAGTACAAGGGGTGTATATGCTATTGTGATGAAGTAGGTGGGTCTATGTCATATTTCTATACACTTGAGTTTGTTACAATCTGTTATATAGATTTGTAATGATCGTGACTGGAATTAATGAGAATAACTTTCCCAAATCATACAGTCTCTCAAACTCTCTCGGCCTAATTTATGAAACTTCATAATTTAGAATGTATTTGTCAAGAATGGTCAATGAGTGTGTCTTGAAAACAAAATCCTTAGATACACAACACTTAATCGTTCATAGGGGCATTCTTGTTTTCTGAACCAGAAAGTAGAAACTAGTTATGTACACTTCAAGTTTGATCAAGCGATGGCCATCAAATATTATTCTTTCAGAAACTCAGATCTTAAGGTTCATGAATATGCTCCTATTTCATTAAAAACAACCTAGCACTTTTCCCTCTTTTAAGTGAACGTAGGCCAAATTTTAATGGCCTAAAGGGACACCTTTCCCAATATATATAGTCTATATTGAGCTTGCATAGTTGCAATAACCATAACAAGCACATAGAAGAAGCTAAGATGGACTAGAAAATTGAAGTGACTTCTGAGGAGATGATAAAACCATCGTCTCCTACACCAAGTCACCTCAGAAGCTATGAGCTCTCCTACTTCGACCAAACTGCCCCAAAATTTCATGGCCCATTCCTTTCCTTCTACACAAATAAAGGCCACAATGCCAAATCCTTTTCTCAGCTATTGAAAAGATCTCTTTCTGAAGCATTGACTCTCTTCTATCTTCTAGCTGGAGGAATCATCGGAAACGACTCCATTGACTGGAACGATGTTGGTGCAGTGTATAAGGAGGCTTGTGTTCATGATCCTAACAACGTTTGCTTGTCGCAAATCATTAAAAACCCAAACGTAGAAGGTCTTGCGCGTTACCTTCCTAGTGAACCCTTTTTCAACGCCGACACCGAAAATATCCCCCTACTAATCCAAATAAACTATTTTCCTTGTGGGGGAATGGTGATTGATATATGCTTCTCCCACAAATTCGGGGACGCCTCATCTACCGTGGCCTTCATCAACACATGGGCTGCCATTTCCCATGGGGTGCCCATGCAACAGCCCATTTAATGCCTGGCTCGCCTTTCCCTTCACAAGGATAACATGCCTAATGAGACGCGTGCGTTCATCACCACCATTAAGCTTGTCACAAGAAGATTCGTGTTTAGTAAGAAATCACTTGATATACTCAAATCACTAGTGATTTCATCTGGATCAAAGGTTAAGGATTCAAAAAGGTAAAGCTTTGTCCGCGTTTATATGGAATCATGTCAAGGAAGTTGTCGCTAAAAGTAGTGGTATGACGAGAGAGATATCTGGAATCGGTGTACTCATGAATATGAGGCAAAGATTGATCCCACCTCAATCACAAAACTCGATTGGAAACTTCCGGAGGTACGCGTACACGTTGTCCTCGTCGGCACAAGATGACGCTGTCCATCTTTTGAGGGGCATCAAAGAGAAATTCTGACACTGATCATATGTGAAAGGTTTATTTGCTGAAGGAATTTCTGGCCACGACGAAGAGGGAACAAAGTCTATAATGACGCAAATAAAGAATGGAGAGATTGAGATTTGCTGTTTCACAAGCTTAATTCACTTTCAAGTCTATGATGTGGACTTCGGATGGGGTAAGCCAGATTGGGTCTCGAAAGTAACATTTCCAATGAGAAATATGGTGATCCTGATGAGAACAAGTTCAGGGGATGGAATTGAAGTGTGGATTAATTTGCTCCCCGAAGATATGGCTTTGCTAGAACAGAACCCGAACTTTCTTTGAATGACTACATTAAAGAAGGAAAACATGAGCGGCAGCAACAGTAAAGGTTTTCACTTGAATCCAAAGCTGTAACCCCGATATATATATATATATATATATATATATATATATATATATATATATATATATATATATATATATATATACACACACACACACACACACACGCACACACACACACACAGCTTTAAGAATCAGAATAGTATTGAAGAGCTTTGTTCTTTTGACGCAGGCCCGAAGTGCAAAGGTGACGAGACTTCTTGAATTTTGAACTCGGTTGGTTTGACGATAAGTACACCTTTATTTATTTTGGCAATAGGGCATGGTTTAGTGTCAAGTCGCATTTTTTTATGTATGCTATTTTTGATAAAATTTTATTGCGTAATTTTTTGAGCTAGGAAACTCAATATGCGATTCCGCATATTGGGATAGTCTTACAATTCCTTCCTTAGTTATCAGTGTGAGTTTGGTACGTTTTGATTTTTTTACTATTTTTTAACATTTTTATCAGAATATTTATATTTAAGCAGTTGTAGGCTACGGGCTGGATTATTTTTTATTCTATTGAACTTGTTAGGGCATCTCCAACCCTATGGGGGGAGGGGGAGGGGTGCTATCGGGAGAAATTTTGTCTTGGGTGTGGCATGGTTAGGGGGGGGGGGGGGGGTTTCCCCTGTAGATCCCCTCCCCCTCCCCCTACATGGAGTGATAAACTAATTCAATATTTGACAATATTCATTACACTTTGTAATTTTTTATGATTATATCATATATATTTGCTATGATTAATAAATTTTATTTTATTTTTATTATTGATAAAAAATAATAATTTACTCACGATTGTTGGAAAATATATTTGCGAAAAGTCATCGTTATCTTATTTTGTTCAAAATTTAATAAATCTTATTTTTTCTGCAGTTAACAATTATAATTATTAAATTCAGAAACACGATTAAAAAAGCGTCAAATTTATTGAATCACAACGATACAAAAATAATATTGTAAATATTGTGCATAATTACTTTTCTTAGTATTAATAATTTATTTTTAAATTATTAAAATATATTAATAATTATTTTTGTTGGGTGGGGGGAAAGGAATGGATCGGTCCCCTCGAGTCGAACTCGCTCTCTTGCCACGCCTTTCACTCACTCGCGTTAGCAGGCTTCATATACCTTCCCACCAATAGATAGAGACAAATAGGAATAACCAAACCACGTCTACAAAATGCCAGTACCCAAGTATTCAAACAAGGAACATGCCCTATAGCTAGCCTGTGTGTATTCTATCTTTTTATCCTAACATATTCTATTTGAGTTCCTTTAGCCTTGCATCTATCGTTATCTGCCCTACAGAAAGTCAGGCCTTTTGTGCTGCCTTGCCATCTTCTAGGAACGTTGTCCTTCTCCCTTAGTGTAGTGTAAGACCTCTCCCGCTGGTCGAGTCCTTCGGACCTCTCCTTTCTGTCGAGTGAAAATCGAGTAAGTAGTAAATAGAAATGGATAAATAAATAGTGGGTTCCATCGTTTCTATGGTTACTTATTAAACGGTGAGGTCTTCTGTTTTGAGACTTTCTCTTGAGTTTAGAATGAGATAGAGAGCAAAAACTCCCGCTACGCTAGTCACTGAATCACGCTATCCTTACCTTTCAACCAAGCCCTTCGATTCCGCTTCTGCAGCAGTATATAATCTCCGCAAAGTCGTAAGACCATGTATGGGGGCTGACGCCTGCCCAGTGCCGGAAGGTCAAGGAAGTTGGTGACCTGATGACAGGGGAGCCTTATATGAGGATCTCGCGGCTATCGAAGACGCTGTCTTACTCGCAAAATAAGGATCGAGGGGGCGAGCGTTAGCGAGACCGGGAGCCTCGGCAGAAGGGCTTTTGGAGATGACTAGTTGTTTAAGGGAGGGGGAGGGGGAAGGTGAGGGGGAGGTGAGGGGAGGGGGAAAATGCCATGGGTTGGAGATGCCCTTAGGGTTTCTCTACATTCACAATTCTTTGTTTTACTCGGAGATTAACGAAGATCGTCTGCTTTACCTTTTGAGTATTTTACATTCCTTGCAAGCATAATGTGTTATTTTGTTTGATGGTATAATAAATCAAGTGTTGGGAATAACTCAAAGCGTTTAGCACATTCGGCGAGCAACAAAGGCGAGGGAAGACAAGGAACGAAGCAGCGGCAACAAGAACACTCTGCTAGTCGTACGACTAGAGGGGCTGCTCGTACGACCAGGATCGAGGCCTGTGTGGTTTAGTTGTTTCCTTGTCCATTTTGGAAGGATTCTGAGTTGCTTAGGCTACAAGTTAGTGTCTTAGGTCTATATAAAGGCTATAGAACGTCGTGGCATAACTTGTGTGGTGCATCCTGTGTCCCGAAATCAAGTGTTCTCTCTCAATAAAATCAAGTTTTTAGGCTGTGGAGGTAGCTATCAACTTCTCTAGTGGACCACGTTAATTTTATGTATCGTTTTTTTATAGCAGCCCGTGTTTCAAAGTCCAGGTAGAGCTATTAGCTAGCGTTTCACAATTTGGTGGAACTGAGAAGGTAGGGTTTCATGATTCATGTAGAGCAATCTAGTCAGATTTAAGGAGTTGGGGTTTTGAGATTTCATCAAGAACGATGTTTGGTTTAACAATCACGATTGATATCTTTAGGAGGAGGATATGTTCAGCTCGTCGGGCTATGAAATAGGGGCATATGAACACCCACCATCTAAGCGCCTTTGGTGTAATTTGGGCTCCTTTTATGGAGCATCTGACGTGCATCTGGTTGGGACATGCAAGTCTGACGTGCAAGTGCATATGAAGTTTGACACTACAGGTACGCTTTCCTTTTCGGCATGCATCATGCGTTCAAGCACAATCTTTTTCTACCGTGAATCTGTCTCCTGGCATGGGGCATTTGGCGGGTGGTCTGTTTTTGGCACACGGTTTGGTTCAGGCCCGCATTCTAAGCCAGTATGTTTGTGCCGTGCATCTGTTTAAGCGTGTATGTGGCGCGCTTCCGTCTCGCATCTGGCGCAACATATGGTAAGCTTCGGTTGTAGACACATCGGAAGCAATTCTTGGTGCATCTGACACAGTACATGTTATGAAATAGGTTATGGTGTATCTGGTCTAGCATAACCCCTGGCACTTGTCGTGGGGCATCTATGTGGTGCTTGTTTTGAGCGCATCAGAATACATTCGATCCTGCCTCATTTGATGTACTCGAGTGCAGTTCTTATGACCACCTGTTTCTATTTCTAGAGGTGTATCCGTTTCTGGGAAGACACATTTGGCGCATCCGCACAATCGTTGCGGAGAATCATCAGAGTTTGAGCAACGTTTGGAGCATCTGGGGGGCGTACTCGTTTCTCGTTCAGGGAGACGCATCCGTTTCAGGTTCAAGAGAGAAGCATCGATTCTGATTCAGGTTGCTAGGATGATTTGAGTTTAGGTGGAGATTTGTTGGGAATAACTCAAAGCGTCTACGAAATTGGGCGAGCAACAAAGCGGGGAAGTTAAGTGCAAAAACACCTTGTTGATCGTACGACTAGAGGGTGATCGAGGGCTGTGGCGCTTTAGTTCCTTTGTTGTCCAATTTGGAAGGTTCCCGGGTTTTCTTAGGATGCAACTTCGTGTTTTATGTCTATATGAAGGCTACATGCGGTGGCATAACTTGCGTGGTGTATCATGTAGCTTGTAATCGGTTGTTCTTTCTCAATAGAATTGGGTTTTCAGTTCACAGAGGTAGTAAAATCTTACCTAGTGAACCACATATATATTATGTCTCGTTCTTGAGTATTTGTTCATCGCTGTTGCTCGATTCTTCCAGGTCATAACATCAAGTTTCAATATGAGTTGTATCTGTTTAGAGTGCACTGGCTTGCTCCTAGTTGAAAATGTGTACTAAAGCAAATAGTGCCATACTTATATGAACTGTGATAGTAGAAAGTAGATTGAGTTACTCTCCTCAGGAAACATGTCAGTCACTAATTGATGGTAGCAAGAAATTTGAGTTTTGGTACCTTAGAGCATAGGTCTATTCAAATTCTAAATTTACCAGTTTTGCAGTAGATTTAGATATTTATAGCATTTCATTGTGCAAGGTATAGTCTACCCACGCCATGCGCGGCTTATCATGCATAAATAATTTCTAAATCATGGTCGGTAAAAATAATTAAACTTGATTAGTGATTATCATAGCTCCGTTGAAAATAAATTAAACCAATTTACTTAGTAGTGAATTTATAGACTTATATAATTTGAATATAATGGTATCTAGCTCTTCAATTAATACGATTTTGGTATATGAATCATACGTTTTTCGTAGATTAAAGGGAATGTGGAACAAAAAAAGGTACCACTCCGTCTCACCTCGAACGCATTATTTGAACTTTTTCACTCGTAACTGGTTACTTTGACCCGGTGATTTGAATCGCAAAACGATGTAATTTTTTGATAATTTTTGTGTGGTCTTTTAGAATAAGAGTTCTTCTACAACACTACGAAAAAATTATCTAAAAATTGTAAAGTTTGCTATTCAAATCATCAGGTCAAATTAACTCTGTGAATAGTGGTAAAAATCTAAATGGTGCAAAAGAGGTAGGACGGAGTGGTATCTATTTTTCTTGTTAGCAGATGAAAGTAGTGTACATCTTTACATAACTTTTTTTCTTTTGAGAAACATCTTTACATTACTTCATTTCCATGAAATTAATTGCAAAATGATCATTATAGAACTTGTTGGTACAAACAATTATTCAGTTAAATGGTGGTAATAATGCAACTTCATTTTTGTATTAAGAACCTCAATAATATAGTTTTGTTTAAAAAAATAGTATTAAATTTCATACACTTTATTTCTTATTTTTATACTTAAAATTTGAAAAAATACAAAAAGAAAAGTTGAATTTACATGCTTTGGGTGGCAAGGGTCTGGTGCAATGCAAACAAAAGGTAATTGACACCAAACCTACCTGCAAAATGTATTTTCGGGCATAAATCTCTCGACACTTTCAAATTTCCACTACAACAGATAAAGAAAAGTAACTTCAAGGACCATCACATGATTAGTTAGTGGTCAACTTTCATTAAAAATTTAACCCATGTTGTTAATTTGGGATTATGTGTTCCACGAATGTATATTGCAAGGGGTTGTAATGAAAAATATAAAGTGCAGGGGGGGGGGGGGGGGAGGGGGTGTTTTGTGTCCTAAAATTGACTCTTACAATTTTTATAAAAACAATGTTTTTTTTTTTTTTTTTTTTTAGAGAGAATATAAAAACCAAGTTTAAAGTAAGTAAATATTTCCTGACATGTCAATTCTTCTCATGAATTTTGGTAAGCTTATGCCTAAGCCATAGGTTCTTGTCTAAGTAGAACTCTAAGAGAGCTAGGGACGAACGAGCAATAGAACAGATCTTATAATATTTTATGAAAAACATGTTTAAGGTAAATAAATATTTTATGACATTTTATATAGTGCACTTCTCCTAAAGTGTGATGTTGAAACAGTAAAAAAAAAAAACATGCATATTCTTCTACATTTTAAGAAGATGTTTTTACATAACCATTTTGTCACTTATAATAAACCGTGTAGTTAATTTGTTCTTTGAAATCGGAAAACATATAACATGAAAAAAAAAAGAATGTGAATGCTTTGAATAAGTCATATGTTATCGGTTAAGCAAATGGTATAGTTCAATTAAATAAATTTATTTCACTCTTAATATTTTGATAATAATAATATTTAGGATACGACTTTATATTTATTCTAAGTAATATTGGAATTTAATATTAACGTTGTGCATATTGTACCTTTATTTACTCCTAAAGTGTACTTCACCTGCTTGGCATTTATCTCCCTAGTTGACTTTTTTCATTCGTAACCCTGTCATTTTGACCCAGTCATTTGGATAGCAAAACGATATAATTTTTGTGACCTTTCCATAGTGTTGTGTAGATCAAACGTTACTCTAAAATACCATGTAAACATTACCAAATCCTTGCATTATATTTTCCTAATCAAATTGACCCGTTGAATATGGAAAAAAGCAAAACTAAAAAGATAGAGAGGAGACAGAGGAATTTTTATTGAAATAATAAAAATAAAAATTATTTATGTGCTCTTACATTCTTAAATAAAATATTTTATTTTTGGGACTGGATATTTCACGTTTACTAATTCGTAATTTCTCAATTTATCAAATTTATAATTTACTTTAGTTCACTACTAGTTTTTTTATGACATATTCACTACAAATTTAAAATGTTTTTCCTTTATAGTAGTAGCTGAATAAAATGCCTATGTTTCTTAAAAAACACTATAGACATTAAAGCCGGGTAAGTAGACAAAAATATATTTTATGTTTCTTAACTCCAATCTAATTTAATTTCCCAAAAAAAGCTCCAATCTAATTTAATTTTCTTAAAATTGTGTTTTATTTTAAATAAATGATAAATAACATAGCTCCGTTCAGAAAAATAATAAACACGGTCAAAACCTTTACAATTTTTTTAATGGTCGTCTTCTTACCAATGAAAGACAATTTAGTCAACATGTATAAAATAAAATCTTTTTTCTTATTAGAAAAATATTTTATTTTTAGTTTTTAAGTTTGTAAGACTTTGTATAACATTTATGGCAGTTCAACTTTCGTAAAAAAAATCTTATTAACTATTTGTAAGATTTAGTTTAAGTGAGAGTGTATTTCACATTTACCTATCACGATACTTTCTAATATAATTAAATAACTAGATTGTTCGTCTAAGATAAATTCAAATATTAAAATTGACAAGAAAAATTCCTCAAGCTAAATATTGCGTTTTGCCTTCTCTTGCGTAAACACTCGTTATGATCAAGGTCTATTAAGTTCGGGCTTGCCAAAGTAAGACGACTTAATTCATCATGATGTGACGCGACGGCACAAGCAAGTAATGTGCGACTATTTGAAGTGAGAAGTTGAACGCAACTAAGCTACTTCAATTGGATTGAAAGCTTAGAGGCAAGGAAATTGAGATTTTCTATGAGATAGATAAATAAGGAGTTATTTGCCCAATTGAATCAAGAATTGCATAGTATGCATTTGGAAGGTGTTCCTACCTGAATAACTAACTTTTGGGTGACTTGCCAAAGCAAGCTATTTTCCGCATTAATGGCGAGGGCTATTAATCCGAGAAAATAGTGGGAGCAATATTTAATGATCTAGCCATTGTTAAATGTAGTTTATTGTTCACAAATACTAAAATTGTATATTTCTCATTTTGTAGAATACCAATGGCAAATAATCAAACATCGACTCTTTCACTACGATCGGTCCTTGAGAAGGACAATTTTTATGGAAACAATTTCCATGACTGGTACAGGAACTTGAGAATTTTTCTCAAGCAAGAAAAGAAGATGTACATTCTAGAGCAACCTGTTCAAGAAGCACCACCTGCTCATGCTACATCTGCCATAAGGAAGGAACATCATAAGATCGTTGATGCCTCTACTGATGTGACTTGTCTAATGCTTTGTACCATGACCTCTGAGCTTCAGAAGCAACTTGAGAACATGGAGGCGTATGATATGATGATACATGTGAAACAACTCTTCCAAGAGCAGGCAAGACATGATCGGTATCAAAAGCACTGTTCAAGTGCAGTCTGCCAGAGGGAAGCCCAGTGTGACCTCATGTAATCCGTATGATCGGTTACATTGATTGAGAATCTCTTGGGGTGTCTATTGAGCTAAGAGTTGGCCACTGATGTCATCCTGCAATCGTTGCCGGAAAGTTACAGTCAGTTTATCATGAACTACAATATGAATGAGATCAACAAAGCTCTTCCAGACATTCTCAATATGTTGAGGACCGCTGAACAGAGCATTAACAAAGGTAGAGGCAAGGCCATACTGATGGTAAGAGCAAGAAAGTTTCTCGGAACTCTAAAAGGAAGAGCAAGATATTTGCAAAGCCTAAGGAAGTTGCCTTGAAGCCTACTGGTGGAGTTTCTAAAGGCGCATATAACTATTGTAGTCAGACTGGCCACTGGAAGAGGAACTGCACAAAATATCTGGAAGAAAAGAAGCTTGAAATAGTGATTCCAACACCAGGTATTTTTGTTATAGATGTCAATTTGTCTATCTACTAGCAAATGACGCGTGCCCGTAGGGCACTTATAAAATATATAATTCGACTTATACTTTTGAAATAAATTTAAATAATAAATTAATACATTTTGTAATGAATAGATAATTTATGAAGATTGTGTTTGATTAGATAATTTGAATATATAAACCATATCTTATGTTCGTTAAATAGATAAGATCGTTTCCTCAAAAAAATAGATAAGACCGGATTTTTTAAAATTTAAAAGATATCTTAAATTTACTTTAACGGGATTGAATTTAAAACTTGTGTAAGAAAAAAAAAACATTCAAATCAACGCACCAAAATGTCTCAAGACATTTTTAGGGAATGGATGGCTAGAATTTTTTGGAGGGAAACACCTAGCTGATTTATTATATAGATTCTGAATATTTATCGGAAAAAAGTCTGGTCTACGTTATAAAATATTTTTAAAAAACTACAACTACAACGATCATTAGTAATTTTGATTAGCCTTTCATTATTAAGCATACTAGAGTATTACCCGTGCCCGAGGGCACTATCCAAAAATTGGATAGTTTTTGTGTGTGTTTTTTTTTTTTTTTAATTTTGGAGGTGTTTTTTTAAAATGAATTTAAAGGTGTTATCCAAAAATTATATTTAAAAATGTGGTGAAAAATAAATAAAAAAAGAACAACTTCCAAGTTAGGGATGTAATTGAGAAAAACCTCTCTCCTATTTAGTTATGGATGTCCAAGGAGAGTGGGCAGTTAAGAATGTTTAAAGAGAGTTGGTAGTTAGAGATGTAATAAGTAGGTGAGATCTAGTGGTGGGAATGAGGTTGATTTAATCTAACGGCTGGAAATTCAAAAGTTTGTTAAACCATGCTATTTTAAATATAGACTAGAGTATTGCCCGTGCCCGAGGGCACTGTCACTAAATTGGATAGTTTTTGAATTTCGGGGTGTTTTTTTTTTTAAATTAATTTATAGGTGTTATCCAAAAATTATATTTAAAAATGTGGTAACAAAAATAACAACTTCAAAGTATGGGATGAGCATTACGTGGGAATCACTCACAACA
The DNA here is from genome assembly GCA_023055425.1 of Linanthus parryae. Classification (NCBI taxonomy): domain Eukaryota; kingdom Viridiplantae; phylum Streptophyta; class Magnoliopsida; order Ericales; family Polemoniaceae; genus Linanthus; species Linanthus parryae. The sequence continues at coordinate 22,083,549 of JALGPY010000011.1, read as the reverse complement.
TATATCTCCTATTAGTTAGGGATGTAGTTGAAAAAAACTCTCTCATATTAGTTAGGAATGTCCAAAGAGAGTGGGTAGTTAGGGATGTCCAAGGAGAGTGAGTAGTTAGAGATGTAATAAGTATGTGAGATCTAATGGTGGGGATGGAGTTGATTTAATCTAACGGTTAAAAAATCATAATTAGTTAAACCATGCTATTTATAATATAGATGTGAGATCTAATGGTGGGGATGGAGTTGATTTAATCTAACGGTTAAAAAATCATAATTAGTTAAACCATGCTATTTTATAATATAGATTCTTCTTGGGTATTGGATACCCGATGTGGATCTCACATTTATTGAAATGTACATGATCTAAGGAGAAGTAGACGACTGGATAAAGGGGGGATAAACTTGCGCGTCGGTAATGGAGCAAGAGTTGCTGTATTGGCCGTAAGCGTTTATGAGTTATCTTTACTTTCCATTTCTTGCTTGGACGAGAAGGGTTTTTCTGTCCCAATAAAGGACAACTGTTGCTCCATTTATTTTCATAATATGCATTATTGTAATGCACTCTTGTCTAATGGATTGTATATCCTTGATCTAAGTAATTCCATCTATAAAATAAATACCAAGAGGATTAAATCTAATGATTTAAATCCTACCTACCTATGGCACTGTCGTTTAGGACATATAAACGAAAAACGCATATCTAGACTCCATAAGGATGGAATTTTAGACTTATTTGATTATGAATCATATGAGACATGTCAAGCTTGTTTATTGGGAAAAATGACAAAGTCCCCTTTCAAGAAGAAAGGTTAGAGGACAAGTGAGCTATTGGCACTCATACATACTAATGTATGTGGACCATTCGCCATGCCAGCAAAAGGAGGATATCTTTTCTCATCACATTCACTGATGACTTCAGTAGATATGAATTTTTGTATCTTATGAAGAACAAATCCGAATCCTTTGAAAGGTTTAAAGAATTCAAGAATGAAGTAGAGAAAAAAACTTGGCAAGAGTATAAAGGCTCTACGATCCGATCGTGGAGGAGAATACTTGAGTCAAAAATTTGACAACTATCTTAGAAAGTGTGGGATCTTATCCCAACTCACTCCACCCGAAATACTACAATGGAATGCCATGTCCGAAAGGAGGATTCGCACTCTGTTGGACATGGTGCGATCTATATATGATGAGTCTAACAGATCTTCCGATATCGTTTTGGGGCCATGCACTATCAACAGATATTTTCAACCTTAACCGTATTCCGTCCAAATCAGTCATGAAGACGCCATATGAGATATGGAATGGGAGGCGTCCCATAGTGTCGTTTATGAAATTTGGGGTTGTGGGGTGATAGCATCTTTTAGGAGATATCTATTACCTCCATTTTACCACATTATCATGAGATATTTGAGCCCAAAGTTAGAGAATAAAGGTCGTTTTATCACTTGTTTCTTTCCATGTGCCATTTTGTTAGTCCGAGCGTTTTCTATTCATATCTCATTGTTATTTGTCAAATATAATCACTTGGTATGTTTGTTCATGTTGTCTTCGCAGGAACATATGCTAATTGGTTGATAGGAGGCATGGAACGAACTTCGGAAACAACGGGAGCTCAAGTGGAGTCAAGAGAAGCCGAATTGGAGGAGCTTGGATGACCAGTCTGCACTATTTTGATCCTAGCTGGATTTATACAAATAATTTTTGAGTGAGACTGGCGCCAAATGAAAGTAGACTCAGATAGATTTCCAACGATAGGTCACAGAGCTAAATCCGAGTTCGGACGAAGAAGATATGGCCTATTGAAGTCAGGAGAAGATTTCAGGGGGCTATTGTGCAAGTATTGAAGACTTCTGCGGGTTATGAAGGAAGAACGACCTAGGGACGGAAATAATCACCATTAACGCCTATTGGGAGACACGATCAAGGAGGAGAGAAAGGAAACTCCATTGGGAGCAACCTCAAGCAAGGGGAAGAGCCCGGATCGCGCCAATCTTCACGATTTCTAGCGTTTGATCTCGTCTTCCCTCTTTTAATCACTTGTATGGAGACATTCTATTGCTTTGCTACGACTTCTAGTAGTTAAACGTATTGCTAGGCCTCTATAGAGAGCCTAAGGTTTATTTAGACGATTTTCCGAATTGAAATGGCCATTCTACTTCATTTCTGCCCAGTGATTTCGGGCCCCATTTCGGGCCGAAATGGGGCCCGAAATGGGGCCCGAAATCAGCCGGACAGCTCACTTTTTGGGGGTATTTTTGATACTTTTTTGGGGTTATTTTGACATTTTGGAGGATTCTTAAAGCCAAGAACCAACCAACAAGTCCCCTAACACCCCAATTTGGGTCAAACACTCCTTGTCTTCATCTTCTTTCTCTCCAAACCCTCAAGAACACCAACACACCCAAACCCAAAACACATCCAAATCACGAAGTTTTTGAGATAGTGAGCGGATTAACTCTTGAGCTTTTGAGATAGTGAGCGGATTGAGTATGGGGGAATTCAAAGAGGAAGAGCTCCAAGAACTTAAATCTTCCAATTCGTTGCTTTGGAAGGGATTCGGCCAAAGCTCAAAGAGGAACTTAAGATGGGAACACTGAGGAGCACATCAAGGGTATGCTTGCTTCAACTTGCTCGAGTTTTCGGAAAATTTGGTCGATCGATTCGGTCCTTTCTTGACCAATTTTTGCGAAACCAATCCCGTAAGAATGGTCCGGGATCATAGGTACCATATTCTCTATAGCTTTAAATAATCTCTCTAGACGATATGATTCGTTTTATGCAAAATGCCATGCAACACTTGTCTTTTTAAATCCTTACACTTTGAGATCATGTCATTGGGAGGACACTCTAAATTCATTGAGGACAATGATTATCTCAAGTGTGTGTGTGTGTGTGTGGGGGGGGGGGGGTTCACATATCTTTGCTTTCCTTAACTTGCATAGCCTTTTTACATGTAGATTAGTGAGTCAGTTTGCACGTAGGTGTCCGTGTTAGAATTGCATGTGCACATGTTAAAATTTTACATTGTATATAATTGTTGCACTTTTAAATATTGAGTCCCCCTACCCAATAGTTGTTCGTTAATCGAGTTGGCCCAAGCATATAGAGTTAGGAAAATTAAAATAAAAAAAAAAAATAAAAAAAAATGTAAAAAACAAGTAAATTCCTAAAAATTGATTTTTTTTTAGAAAGGGCAATTGAAGAGAGTGAGCGTGGAAAGGGCTCAATGATAGTATTCCTTAGGTAGTATGAAAATCTGAGGTGAGGTAGACGCGAGAATCTGGAGTAGAAAGGCTATAGGGCTAATGCACTCGAGAATTGTGAGTAGCTGTCTCTCAAACTAGTTATCCTACTAGCGCTACACCACCGTCACTTAGGTAGTCGTCAACCCTCCTCGTAGTGGCAACGCAACAGCTATGCGAGTGGTTTTTATGGGGACCTCACGTCCCGTCTCCATCTCCTAGGTCCACTAGTTACCCCAATTTGATCCATCTACCCCTTTTATTCACAACCTCTAGCCTAGGAAGCCATTCCTTGTGACTTTCATCACTAGTAGATGGTCCCTTCCTATGCGTCATGATAGAGGGAGTTGAGTTAGGGAGATTCGCTGAGGGTGAGCTGATATTATACATCTTGAGTGGATTGTCTTACATGTAATCTTTTGAGGGGATGTGAGGGTGAGTTAGAGACGGCATCACACTTCGGTGTGGCGGTGATTCGTGTCCATACACCACGATCACAGGTGGAGTGTCGTAGTGCGTGACATTCTTTCCGCACGATATGGGGTGGGGTTGATTGATCTTATAGGAGGATGTGCTTCGATTTGTATGATTATTCTCTATATCTTAGGTGATGAGGAGGATAGGTTGGAAAAAAGCACATATATACATTGACTGCCGGGTTCGAGATATGGTTTACATTGAGTGTGGGGGTGTCGACATAGATTTGATTACATCATTTGATTTGACACATTCCATCCACACATTATATATTGTGATATTTGATCTCCTTGGATATTACTATCGTATTGGTGGCTCCATGTGCTTATTTGTGTGGAAATGAAATTGAAAAAAAAAGAAGAGAAAAACAGAAAGTTGAAAATGAAATTGAATAGGGAGCCGGAATTGAACTTCATGAAGACCAAGGAGAGTTGCTATGAGTTTTGATCACATCTTCACATTTGTGGCCGCGAGAACGGCGATGCACCAAGATTGAGGGAATGAGGGCCGGAGTAGTAGATTCGGTGGGGTTCCCTAGATTTTGGTGAGGGAGTGTGAGAATCGGGTTTTGTGAGATATATCATGACGTCTAGGACCGCGCTTCTAAATATCCTATCCTACCCGTCCTAAGCCGTCAACAATTGAAACCCGTGGATAAATAGCTCGGATGGTAGGTGCTAGGGATACGTTTGATGAGTGTGCGGAAGCAACTTCTTGAGTGTTCGTGCCAGTTCTGTCTAACGAAACTGGCCGCAAGTTCTACTGATCACCAAAGTTATATAATCTTCTAGGGGATGTGAGAGCCTTATGACATGCCGGTTTGCTTTTCGAGTTTGCCCAATCTCTAACTAAAAATAAAAAATATGTTCTTTAATTTCCTGCATTGTGTATAATCGAGTTGCATTGTTCATAGTCATGTAGATTGCATAGTCTAGTGTTTGAGTCGTTGTGTCTAAGGCAAAGTAAAGATATATGTGAATCTTAAAAGCAAGTGTTGCTCGGGACGAGTAAGAAGATAGTGTGGGGGACTTTGATAAAAAATTTTAGGATCTATCTATTACCACCATTTTACCACATTATCATGAGAGATTTGAGCCCAAAGTTAGAGAATAAATGTCGTTTTATCACTTGTTGCTTTCCATGTGCTATATTGTTAGTCCGGGCGTTTTCTATGCATATCTCATTGTTATTTGTCAAATATAATCGCTTGGTATGTTTGTTCATGTTGTCTTGGCAGGAACCGATGCTAATCGGTTGATATGAGGCATGGAACGAACTTCGGAAATAACGGCAGCTCAAGTGGAGTCAAGAGAAGCCGAATTGGAGGAGCTTGGATGACCAGTGTGCACTATTTTGATCCTATATGTATTTCTACAAATAATTTTGGAGTGAGACCAGTGCCAAATGAAATTAGACTCAGAGAGCTTTCCAACGATAGGTCACGGAGCTAAATCTGAGTTTGGACGTAGAAGATATGGCCTATTGAAGTCAGGAGCAGATTTCAGGGGGCTATTGTTTAATTACTGAAGACTTCTGCGGGTTATGAAGGAAGAACGACCTAGGGACGGAAATAATCTCCATTCACGCCTATTGGTAGCCACGATCAAAGAGGAGAGCAAGGAAACTTCATTGGGAGCAACCTCAAGCAAGGGGAAGAGCCCGGATCGCGCCAATCTTCACGATTTCTAGCGTTTGATCTCGTCTTCCCTCTTTAAATCACTTGTATGGAGAAACTCTATTGCTTTGCTACGACTTATAGTAGTTAATTTTTTGCTAGGCTTCTCTAGAGAGCCTAGGGTTTATGTAGACGATTTTCCGGATTTTTAGACTTGTTTCATGTGTATGAGTTTGATTCTATCGAATTGATGTTTAGTTTCTTGATATTGTTATTGAATCTAGTCTATTGAGACGGCTAGATTATCATTTGATAATCATGAGACTTAGGGTTTATTCGTAAATCAATTTCTTTCTTAAATTTAATATTTGTTCTAGTTATTGTTCATATGCTGTGCTTAATTCCTTGGCAAGAATGGATTAACTAACCGAACTTGTTAATTAGCTAGCGAGTGCGTGAGAGCGACATAGACCTAGTTGTGATGAGATATGAACAACAATCTTTAATCACTGATACTGAGAAGAGAAGTGTGTAGGGTTGGCCTTAGTGGGTAGATTCGGTAGGAGATAGTGATGTTGAGTCAAAGACCCTTGAATGTGTTTTGGTTGGTAATTGTTTTGAGTGATGAAAGACAAAGACTAAGACATAAGTAGCAAAGCATCTCAGTTATCCCAAGGCCTTGAGATATTGACTGAACTTCAAAGCCTTGAGAGTTATCTTATTATGCTATATGTTCTAACAGTTCTGTGTTGCAGATTGGATATTTGATTATACAGGTCAGTGGTTTACTGCATATTATGGATTATACTATTTATATGTCTAACAAAATTTCAGATGATCAGAACAAGAAGAATCAAAGTTATCTGGGTTTAACTTTGAAATTTTGTGAAGCAGGTTCACAGCTCCAAGGCCTTGAGATGTGCCTTGAGCTGCTGACAGTTTTTATAGAACTTAGTTGATTCTTTCTTGCAAGTTGTGATTATTAGTATTGTGATTATTTACTCACTTCCAAGTGTCTTAAAACTTGTTTTTTCATGATTCATATGTTTTAGAAGATATACAGGTTATTGTTCTAGTCTGTTAAACAGTTTTGTCAGAAACTGGATAACCAAACAGTCATAGCACTGTTATTTTTCAGGATTTTGTTGTTGCAGTGTTTCAATGTTGTTGCATGGTTGTTAAACGTGCAGGAGCAATCTCAACAAACTCCAACGGATATCCACTTCAAGCTGTTTGAATTTCAGTTGAAAACAGAAAGAGGATTTGTAGGAACTAAGATCCTAAAGTCTCTCAATCAGTTGCAGCTGTGGATAAAAGAGACTGGTTTGAATTTTGAAGAAAAGAGAGGCTTTCAGAATACTCAGAGAGGTGTGAAAATATCGTGGGAGATCATTCATTCAAACACACAATCATTCAAGCTTCATTCCAGATTCCAGAAGATCAAATAAATCCAGTTTTCCAAAAGAACACATCCAGGCTTCAACAGCTTATCTTCATACTGTGTTCTTCACTTGTACTTCTATCTGTGTATCTTTATATTATCTTAAACCTCACTTAATCTAGTGGTTGGTTGTTCAAGTGAAAAACAAGAGGTTCTTGTTAGCTCAACAGTTAGTAGCTGGAACTAGATAGGTTTGGAACCACAAGCTGTATAGGTGTAAGGGAAATCACTTAGGCTTGAAGATTAGGGATGTTTCTCTGTGAGTAATAAGAAGTGTTTGCCAAATCCTGGTGGGATTAGATCCCTCAGGCAGAGATTAGGTCCATTGGGACTGAACTCTGTAAATTGCTTTGTGTTCTTTACTTTACAGTTTAATTATTATCTGCTGCACACAACACAAATCAAACTAGGGTTCAAAAGCTGTTTTGAATTGTTCACAGCTCAAGGCCTTGAAGCTTACTATTTTTCCTTTTTAAGTTTCACACAATTTACTAAAATCTCAAGGCCTTGAGATTTGAGTTTCACACAAAGTCGTTCTGTTAAAATTTGAGTTTTGCAAAAAGTTTCCATACTCTATTCAACCCCCCCTTCTAGAGTATTTAGGTCCTGTATTTAGTCTACATTACACACTTTGAATTGGTATCAGAGCTTGAGTCACTGTTTTAGATCTAACAATCTGGTGACTATGAGTAATGTAGGAGATGGTGGATTCTCACAAGGAAGGGCAGTCAAAAGACCTCCATTGTTCTATGGTGATAACTTCATGCTTTGGAAGGAATTGATGAAGATGCTCATCATAGATCAAGACATGGAACTATGGTCAATAGTTCAGAATGGTCCTCATGAGTACTACACTACAATTGATGGAATCAGATGTATCAAGTCTGAGGAAAATCTTTCAGTCACTGAACTGGAAAAGGTATCAAAAAATTACAAGGCTATGAATCTGTTATATTGTGCTCTAAATGCAGACGAGTTCAACAGAGTGTCAAACTGCAAGAGTGCCAAAGAAGTCTGGGATAATCTGGTGGTGACATTTGAAGGAACCAGCCAGGTTAAGCAGACAAAAATCAACATAATTCTGAGGCAATATGAGTTGTTCAAGATGGATTCAGATGAGACCATCAAGGAGATGTTCAAAAGATTCACTGATGTGGTGAACAATCTGGAGTCATTGGGAAAGAAGATCTCAAATGAAGAGAAGGTCAGAAAGATTCTGAGAAGCTTGCCAAAAGCCAAGTGGGAGCAAAAGACAACAGCTATTGAGGAAGCTCATGACTTAAGCCTTCTTCAGCTAGATGATCTATAAGGAAAGCTGCTCACTCATGAAATGTCTATGAAGGATGTGGAAGGTGATTTGAGCGAAAACATCACGAACCTAGCACTTAAGGCAAAAGACAGTGAAAAGTCTCAAAGCCTTGAGACTGAGGATGAGCCTGATGATGAAGAGGCTTTAGCATTGATCTCCAAGGCCTTGGACAAGATTCTCAAAAAGAAAAGAAACTCTGGTAACAGGGATTAAAACAGAGAGAGATCAAGACCCTCAGGCAGCAAGCATTACAAAGGTAAATCTTCATCACAGTCACATAAAACTAAAGTAATTAATTGTTTTGAGTGTGGTGATGCAGATCATTTAGTAAGGGACTGTCCACAAAAGAAGAAGAATAGGAACTTTCAGAAGAAGGATAGTGACAATTGAATGAAGAAAGCAATGATGGCTTCTTGGAGTGACTCTGATTCATCAAGTGACTCAGACACAGAAGAAGAGCAAGCAAACTAATGCTTCATGGCAAAGCATAATGAGGAAAATTCATCAGACAGACACATTGAAGACATGGTAAAATATTTACTTTCTAGTCCTTCTGATGTACTTCCTGAAATTCTCAAAAGTATGTTTTTTAAATGAGGAAAGTTATAGAAATGAGATTTCTGATTTAAAGATTAAGATTCATGAGCAGTTAAAAGAAAACCTGGACCTTGTGTTTTTAAACAAAACTGTTGAAGTTTCTAAGACAAAGCTGGAAAAAGACTTCAAGGCCTTGGACAGCAGGTTCAAAGTCTTGAAGGCACAGATAAAAGAGGTTGTTGATGAAAACACTCTTTTAACTGAAAGATATGCTGATCTAAAGACTCATTCTGAGAATTTAGAACAACAGATCTGCTCTTTGACTGAGAAAATTCAAGAGTCCAAGAAGGTCCTAGCTAAGTTTACAGGCTCAGAACATAATCTGAATCTCATTCTCTGAGGAAGTCTGAAATCAATGCATAAAACTGGGATTGGCTATAATCCAAATTTTCCAAAGAAAGGCCAAACTACTTTTGTCAAATCTGGTAGCAGACATTCTCCAAAATGTCATTATTGTGAAAAAATTGGTCATGTCAGATTAACTTGTCCCTTAAGAAGATCAGAACCTCATATTATGAGGAATACTTATCCTTATCAGCTTAAGGGATAGGTTAGGCAGATTTGGGTTCCAAAAGGAATTAGGCCACCAAATATGGCTGATTCTGAGTATGAATCAAAGTTCTGCACTTGGTCTAACAGCCTGTTGAGGCAATGATTTGTTTTTGCAGGATGTCACCAAGGCCTTGAAAGATCAGAATGGATTTTAGACAGTGGATGTTCCAGACATATGAGTGGAAAGAAGTCTCTCTTCACTGAACTTACAGAAAAATCTTGAGGTACAATCACACTTGGTGGCAAAGCAAAATGCAATATCATTGGTATATGTAGTATTGGTAATGGTTCTACAAATTCTATATCTGATGTTTATCTGGTAGATGGACTTAAGTATAATTTGCTTAGTATCTCTCAGTTATGTGATAAAGGTTATAAAGCTATATTTGACAAGGAGAAATGTGTGGTGCAAGATGAGAAATCTGGTGATTGCATACTCACTGCTCCTAGATCATATAATCTATATGCTATGAATACTAACAATGTTGCAGGTGACAAGCTAAAATCCCTCAAGGCCTTGAACGAAGATTCAAAGCTTTGGCACAGAAAGCTTGGGCATATTAGTATACATACTTAAAATAAACTCATCTCAAAAGAATTGGTAAGAGGTTTACCATCACAGAAATTTTCAGATGATGAGGTTTGCAAGGCATGTGTACAAGGTAAACAGACCAGAAGCTCATTCAAGCCAAAGACTTTGTAAGTACTTCTAGACCCTTAGAATTTCTTCATATGGACTTATGTGGTCCTATGAGAGTTAAGACTCCAAAAGGTAAGAGGTATATGCTTGTTATAATTGATGATTATTCTAGATTTACTTGGGTGATGTTTATTAGAGACAAACTGAAACTTTATCTGAATTTTCTAGACTATGCAAAGAGCTTCAAACTTTTTTAAATTTACCTGTTGCATCCATTAGAAGTGAGCATGGTAGGGAATTTGATCAACTTGACTTTGATTTGTTTTGTGCAAAGCATGGCATTTCACAAAACTTTTCTGCACCTAGAACTCCACAGCAAAATGAGTTGAAAGGAAAAATAGTACACTTGAGGATATGTCCAGAACCATGCTTCTTGAAAGTAATTTGCCAAAGTTTTTATGGGCAGAAGCTGTTAACAATGCCAATTATGTGCTGAATAGATGCTTGATTAGACCTATTTTGAAAAAGACCCCCTACGAACTATTTAAAGGTAGAAAGCCTACTGTTTCTTATTTCAAACCCTTTGCTTGTATCTGTTTTGTGCATAATAATGGTAGAGAAAATCTTGGTAAGTTTGATGCTAGAAGTGATGAAGGTGTATTTCTTGGATATTCTCAAACTAGCAAAGCTTATAGAGTTTATAATAGAAAAACCAAGATTGTGGAAGAGAGCATTCATGTAATTTTTGATGAAAGTACTAAGGATTCTCTGAGTGAAAGTTTTGCAGATCTAGATTTGAATAAGCATGAATCAGATGATGATGCTGTGAAAGAAGACAAAGGAAAAACTAATGTGCAGAATCAATCAGTAGAATCTCAAGGCCTTGAACCTCCTGCTGAATCAAAATCTCAAAGCCTTGAGATAGAAGCTGAAACTTTCTATGATGCTCCCTCTACTGTTTCAAGGACTCAAAGCCTTGAAGGAGAATACTCCTGGGTACCAAGAAAGAAGTTTAAGTACCTTGCAGACCATCCAGCTGATAACATTATATCAGATCCATCAACAGGAACTCAGACAAGAGGACAGTTAAAGAACTTGTGTGCTTTTAGTGCATTTGTATCTTTGATTGAGCCTAAGAATACCAAGTACGCTCTAGAAGATGCAGAATGGATCATTGCAATGCAGAGTGAGATGAATGAGTTTGAAAGGAACAAGGTTTGGAATCTGGTGCCCAGACCTAAAGAGAAATCAGTTATTGGAACCAGATGGGTATTCAGAAACAAGCTTGATGAGAATGGCAAAGTGGTAAAAAATAGAGCCATACTGGTAGCTCAAGGATATAATCAGGAAGAAGGTATAGATTATGAGGAGACTTTTGCTCCTATTGACAGGTTAGAAGCTATTAGAATACTTCTTGCATTTGCATCTCACAATCACATAAAGCTTTATCAAATGGATGTTAAATGTGCTTTTCTGAATGGATATTTACAAGAAGATGTTTTTGTAGCACAACCTCCTGGTTTTGAAGATGAAAATTTTCCTGATCATGTTTATAAACTGGATAAAGCTCTCTATTGTTTAAAACAAGCTCCAAGGGCTTGGTATGACAGACTTTCAAAATTTCTACTTGTAAATAATTTCAAAAGAGGCTTAGTTGACAAAACAATTTTCATTAAACACCATCAAAGTGATCTGTTAGTAGTTCAGATTTATGTAGATGATATATTATTTGGTGCTACTAATGATGCTCTTTCAAAAGAGTTTTCTAGTCTGATGTGCATGGAGTTTGAGATGAGCCTAATGGGTGAACTGAATTTCTTTCTTGGACTTCATATGTTAAAAATGAAGAAAGGAATCTTTGTGCATCAAGGAAAATATACCAAGGACTTATTGAATAAGTACAATATGTCACAGTCCAAGGGCTTAAGACCCCTATGAGTTCATCACTCTCTTTAGACAAAGATTCAAATGGTAAGAGTGTGAATCAAAAGGAATACAGAGGTATGATTGGATCACTATTGTATTTAACTGCTAGCAGACCTGATATTATGTTCAGTGTTTGTATGTGTGCTAGATTTTAAGCAGATCCCAAGGAAAGTCCATTAACTGTAGTCAAAAGAATTTTTAGATATTTGAATGGAACCAGAGACTTAGGGCTTTGGTATCCAAGAAGATCTAGTTTTATTTTGAGTGGCTATTTAGATGCAGATTTTGCAGGATATAAAGTAGACAGGAAAAGTACTTCTGGATGCTGTCAATTTCTTGGATCTTCATTGATCAGTTGGCATTCCAAAGAGCAAAATTCCGTAGCATTATCAACTGCAGAAGCTGAATATATTGCAGCTGGTGCTTGCTGTTCACAAGTGTTATGGATTGCTCAGCAACTTAGAGATCTTGGCTATAACTTCAGAAATGTGCCAATTCATTGTGACAACACAAGTGCTATTTCAATCTCTAAGAATCCAGTTCAGCACTCATGGACAAAGCACATAGATGTTAGACATCATTTTCTTAGAGATCATGCAGAACAAGGTGATGTTGTTTTAAATTTTATCTCTACTTCATTGTAGATTGCTGATATATTTACTAAACCTTTGCTAGATGATAGGTTTTCATCTCTAAGGCTTGAATTGGGGATGTTAAACAAGGATGCATTGGTTTAGGGGGAGTATTAGTACTTATATGTGTTTATGTGCTGGAATCTCAAAGCCTTGAGATTATACTTTCTGAAGCCTTGAAAGTATAACTCAAAGCTTTGAAGTTTCTCAAACTGCAGAAAATCTCAAGGCCTTAAGATTGTTCTCCAGGTATTGATAATATATGTATTTAAAAAAAAATGGATCATCAAATATTATATCTTATCTTTTTAGATACCTGTATAATATTTGAATTACTCAGAGAATTTTCTAAAATATCCCAAAAAGATTTTTCAAGATCCTATTTTGCATGTTGATATAGCAGAGTCCTTTTATGACTCATCCTTTTCAACCTACTTAATCTGAAAGTCAGGGCTTTTTCTTCTCATTCTCTTTCAATTTTCTGCGACTCTACTCTCTCTCTCTCAATTCCTCTCAATCACATTCTCTTCTCAAAACCCTAAACCCCAAAATGGAGCGCAAATCAGCCAGAATTCAGCAACAGGGAAAGCCCTCTGGCAGATCCAAGAAGAGAGAAAATAAGAAGGAGAAGATAGTGATTTCTGATTCAGATTCAGAAAACACTCAAAGTTGGCATGAGGATACCCCTCCTGCAAAGAAATCCAGAACAGAGAAGGGAGATAAAGGCTCAAGTGTTGATCCACAACAAGAGACACAGGGTGATGATCAACCTAGGTCAAAGATGAAGAAAGGGGGAGAAAAGAAAAAGATTGGTGAAGAGGAAAAAGGGAAATCAACTCAGGAAAGCCAGAAGAAACCAACTGAAGGAGGACAAGAAAAGACCAAACCCTCTGAGTAGAAAACTAGGGTTAAGCAAGTTGGTGCTGCAACTAAGAAAGGATATCAAGGTAAGGATGTACTTCCTACATAGTGGTTTGTTAGTTCTGATGTTAGAACTGTTTGGATGCAAGGGTATGCTTCATCTAAGGTAGCTTTCTGTAGCATGATTTCTGATGAATTATTGGATAAATTGGACATAGACTGCATGAGAAAGTTAAGAGAAACTGCTGTTTGGAAGGTGTTGAATCCTAGTTCAAAGGCATATCCTAGGTTAACTAGGTTATTTTATCTGAACTTGGTATCTGAAGGTGATGATAAAATGGTATTTACTTCAAAAGTGGCTGGTGTGGATTTGAGGTTAGATCATAGTACTTTTTCCAAAGTCTTGGGCATTCCTAGGAAATACAATGTTGGAGATTATCCTGATAGGAAGGAGTGTCTGGATAAGGCAAAGGAGATGTTTTTTTATTGAAGGTGTTCCCTCTGGTCCAAAGCAGTTGACACACTCTGTGCTCAACTGTGAAGCCAAAATCTTGTTTACAATTCTGATGAGGAGTGTAGTTCCTAGGGAGAACTCAAGGGAGTTAGTAACTGATAAGGTTCTGATTTTGATGTATCTGATATCTCAAGGGTTTGAGATAGATTTTCCAACAGTTGTTATGGAGCATATGATTGATTGTGCAACCAGGACTAGAAACCATCCTCTTCCATATGCCAACCTGTTACCTCTTTTCTTTGACTATTTTGATGTACCTGTGAAAGGATAAGAAAAGATTACTGGAGGTTTTGGGTTGATAGATGAGACTGCACTTCAGAGGATTGGAGTAGTTCAGACTGGGAAAGGGCATTGGAAGTTTTATTCTGATTTGTCAAAGGAAGAACTTACTGAGAAGGAGTTTGTGAAGCCTAAGGGAACTGCATCTGGGAAAGGATAAGCCAATGAGGATTACTCCCTGTTGATTGAGAAGTTAGAAGATCAGCAGGTTGAGATTGAAGATCTCAGACAAAGGTTATTTGACCTGTCAACTGAATTCAACCAGTTCAAGGGCTTGATGAATGTTATGAATGGGAAGCTGGATGTTGTCATCAAGGGCTTGAATCTCGAGAAGATACCTTCTGCTACTAGTCATGAAACCAATGTGGATTCAGAAGAAAAGCTGGGAGATTTTCTAAAGAAGAAGAAGAATCCAATTCCAGTGGTGCTTACTTCAAAAGATTTGTATGAACAAACTGATGAAGAAGATGCTGGTGAAGACACAGGTGTTGATGCAGCTACAGAGGTGGATTCAGTACAGGCTAAGAATAAAGTGGATGAGATAATCCAAGAAGTGGTTGCTGAATTGGAAGCTGAACAAGAAGGTAATCAGTCTGCTGAAGATGATGCAAGTGAAGAAGAAATTGGAGAAGGCTCAGAGAAAGGCCAGACATCAAAGAAGAAGTGAAGATCAGTGATTGCCAAAGCCTTGACCCTCTATCTCTTTCTCTTCTATCTTTTCTGTTCTCAAGGCCTTGACTTTTTAGAAATTTTTTTTTGTTTTAAGGTTATTTTTAAACTCTGAGTAATGATCCAACATTTCTTCAACCTTATTTGATGAAAGTCAAAAAGGGGGAGAATTTATGTGGTTCTTTTGTGTTTGTGTTTGAAATGTTTGATATAACAAATAATAATAATAATAATGCCTAGTTGTTTTGTGGTTTAATCAGTTGTGTGTTTATATTTCTGTGGTAATTTGTAATTTTTATCCTTACTGGTTATCTGTTTGGTATTATTGTATATTGTATCTGCAAATTGTGGCTATCTAATTTTGAATATGAGTGGCAGGAAAATCTATACAAGACTGTAGGTTTTGTCTTTCATCAAGGGGGAGATTGTTGAGTCAAAGACCCTTGAATGTGTTTTGGTTGGTAATTGTTTTGAGTGATGAAAGACAAAGACTAAGACATAAGTAGCAAAGCATCTCAGTTATCCCAAAGCCTTGAGATATTGACTGAACTTCAAAGCCTTGAGAGTTATCTTATTCTGATATACGTTCTAATAGTTCTGTGTTGCAGATTGGATATTTAATTATACAGATCAGTGGTTTACTGCATATGCTTATGGATTACACTATTTATATGTCTAACACAATTGCAGATGATCAGAACATGAAGAATCAAAGTTATCTGGGTTTAACTTTGAAATTCTGTGAAGCAGGTTCAGAGCTCCAAGGCCTTGAGATGTGCCTTGAGCTGCTGACAGTATTTACATAACTTAGTTGATTCTTTCTTGCAGGTTGTGATTCTTAGTATTGTGATTATTTACTCACTTCTAAGTTTCTTAAACTTGTTTTTTCATGATTCATATGTTTTAGAAGATATACAGGTTATTGTTCTAGTCTGTTAAACAGTTTTGTCTGAAACTGGATAACCAAACAGTCATAGCACTGTTATTTTTCTGGATTTTGTTGTTGCTGTGTTTCAATGTTGTTGCAGGGTTGTTAAACGTGCAGGAGAAATCTCAACAAACTCCAACGGATATCCACTTCAAGCTGTTTGAATTTCAGTTGAAAACAGAAAGAGGATTTGTAGGAACTGAGATCCTAAAATCTCTCAATCAGTTGCAGCTGTGGATAAAAGAGACTGGTTTAAATTTTGAAGAAAAGAGAGGCTTGCAGAATACTCAGAGAGGTGTGACAAAATCGTGGGAGATCATTCATTCAAACACACAATCATTCAAGCTTCATTCCAGATTCCAGAAGATCAAATAAATCCAATTTTCTAGAAGAACACATCCAGGCTTCAACAACTTATCTTCATACTGTGTTCTTCACTTGTACTTCTATCTGTGTATCTTTATATTATCTTAAACCTAATTTAACCTAGTGGTTGGTTGTTGAAGTGAACAACAAGAGGTTCTTGTTAGCTCAACTGTTAGTAGCTGGAACTAGATAGGTTTGGAACCACAAGCTGTATAGGTGTAAGGGAAATCACTTAGGCTTGAAGATCTAGGGTTGTTTCTGTGTGAGTAATAAGAAGTGTTTGTCCAATCTTGGTGGGATTAGATCCCTCAGGCAGAGATTAGGTCCATTGGGACTGAACTCTGTAAATTGCTTTGTGTTCTTTACTTTACAGTTTGATTATTATCTGCTGCACACAACACAAATCAAACTAGGGTTCAAAAGCTGTTTTGAATTGTTCACAGCTCAAGGCCTTGAAGCTTACTATTTTTCCTTTTTAAGTTTCAGACAATTTACTAAAATCTCAAGGCCTTGAGATTTGAGTTTCACACAAAGTCGTTCTGTTAAAATTTGAGTTTTGCAAAAAGTTTCCATACTCTATTCAACTCCCCCTTCTAGAGTATTTAGGTCCTGTATTTAGTCTACATTACACACTTTGAATTGGTATCAGAGCTTGAGTCACTGTTTTAGATCTAACAATCTGGTGACTATGAGTAATGTAGGAGATGGTGGATTCTCACAAGGAAGGGCAGTCAAAAGACCTCCATTGTTCTATGGTGATAACTTCATGCTTTGGAAGGAATTGATGAAGATGCTCATCATAGATCAAGACATGGAACTATGGTCAATAGTTCAGAATGGTCCTCATGAGTACTACACTACAATTGATGGAATCAGATGTATCAAGTCAGAGGAAGATCTTTCAGTCACTGAACTGGAAAAGGTATCAAAAAATTACAAGGCTATGAATCTGTTATATTGTGCTCTAAATGCAGACGAGTTCAACAGAGTGTCAAACTGCAAGAGTGCCAAAGAAGTCTGGGATAATCTGGTGGTGACATTTGAAGGAACCAGCCAGGTTAAGCAGACAAAAATCAACATAATTCTGAGGCAATATGAGTTGTTCAAGATGGATTCAGATGAGACCATCAAGGAGATGTTCAAAAGATTCACTGATGTGGTGAAAAATCTGGAGTCATTGGGAAAGAAGATCTCAAATGAAGAGAAGGTCAGAAAGATTCTGAGAAGCTTGCCAAAAGCCAAGTGGGAGCAAAAGACAACAGCTATTGAGGAAGCTCATGACTTAAGCCTTCTTCAGCTAGATGATCTATAAGGAAAGCTGCTCACTCATGAAATGTCTATGAAGGATGTGGAAGGTGATTTGAGTGAAAACATCAGGAACCTAGCACTTAAGGCAAAAGACAGTGAAAAGTCTCAAAGCCTTGAGACTGAGGATGAGCCTGATGATGAAGAGGCTTTAGCATTGATCTCCAAGGCCTTGGACAAGATTCTCAAAAAGAAAAGAAACTCTGGTAACATGGATTACAACAGAGAGAGATCAAGACCCTCAGGCAGCAAGGATTACAAAGGTAAATCTTCATCACAGTCACATAAAACTAAAGTAATTAATTGTTTTGAGTATGGTGATGCAGATCATTTAGTAAGGGACTGTCCACAAAAGAAGAAGAATAGGAACTTTCAGAAGAAGGATAGTGACAATTGAATGAAGAAAGCAATGATGGCTTCTTGGAGTGACTCTGATTCATCAAGTGACTCAGACACAGAAGAAGAGCAAGCAAACTAATGCTTCATGGCAAAGCATAATGAGGAAAATTCATCAGACAGACACATTGAAGACATGGTAAAAAATTTACTTTCTAGTCCTTCTGATGTACTTCCTGAAATTCTCAAAAGTATGTTTTTTAAATGAGGAAAGTTATAGAAATGAGATTTCTGATTTAAAGATTAAGATTCATGAGCAGGTAAAAGAAAACCTGGACCTTGTGTTTTCAAACAAAACTGTTGAAGTTTCTAAGACAAAGCTGGAAAAAGACTTCAAGGCCTTGGACAGCAGGTTCAAAGTCTTGAAGGCACAGATAAAAGAGGTTGTTGATGAAAACACTCTTTTAACTGAAAGATATGCTGATCTAAAGACTCATTCTGAGAATTTAGAACAACAGATCTGCTCTTTGACTGAGAAAATTCAAGAGTCCAAGAAGGTCCTAGCTAAGTTTACAGGCTCAGAACATAATCTGAATCTCATTCTCGGAGGAAGTCTGAAATCAATGCATAAAACTGGGATTGGCTATAATCCAAATTTTCCAAAGAAAGGCCAAACTACTTTTGTCAAATCTGGTAGCAGACATTCTCCAAAATGTCATTATTGTGAAAAAATTGGTCATGTCAGATTAACTTGTCCCTTAAGAAGATCAGAACCTCATATTATGAGGAATACTTATCCTTATCAGCTTAAGGGACAGGTTAGGCAGATTTGGGTTCCAAAAGGAATTAGGCCACCAAATATGGCTGATTCTGAGTATGAATCAAAGTTCTGCACTTGGTCTAACAGCCTGTTGAGGCAATGATTTGTTTTTGCAGGATGTCACCAAGGCCTTGAAAGATCAGAAATGGATTTTAGACAGTGGATGTTCCAGACATATGAGTGGAAAGAAGTCTCTATTCACTGAACTTACAGAAAAATCTTGAGGTACAATCACACTTGGTGGCAAAGCAAAATGCAATATCATTGGTATATGTAGTATTGGTAATGGTTCTACAAATTCTATATCTGATGTTTATCTGGTAGATGGACTTAAGTATAATTTGCTTAGTATCTCTCAGTTATGTGATAAAGGTTATAAAGCTATATTTGACAAGGAGAAATGTGTGGTGCAAGATGAGAAATCTGGTGATTGCATACTCACTGCTCCTAGATCATATAATCTATATGCTATGAATACTAACAATGTTGCAGGTGACAAGCTAAAATCCCTCAAGGCCTTGAACGAAGATTCAAAGCTTTGGCACAGAAAGCTTGGGCATATTAGTATACATACTTAAAATAAACTCATCTCAAAAGAATTGGTAAGAGGTTTACCATCACAGAAATTTTCAGATGATGAGGTTTGCAAGGCATGTGTACAAGGTAAACAGACCAGAAGCTCATTCAAGCCAAAGACTTTGTAAGTACTTCTAGACCCTTAGAATTTCTTCATATGGACTTATGTGGTCCTATGAGAGTTAAGACTCCAAAAGGTAAGAGGTATATGCTTGTTATAATTGATGATTATTCTAGATTTACTTGGGTGATGTTTATTAGAGACAAATTGAAACTTTATCTGAATTTTCTAGACTATGCAAAGAGCTTCAAACTTTTTTAAATTTACCTGTTGCATCCATTAGAAGTGAGCATGGTAGGGAATTTGATCAACTTGACTTTGATTTGTTTTGTGCAAAGCATGGCATTTCACAAAACTTTTCTGCACCTAGAACTCCACAGCAAAATGAGTTGAAAGGAAAAATAGTACACTTGAGGATATGTCCAGAACCATGCTTCTTGAAAGTAATTTGCCAAAGTTTTTATGGGCAGAAGCTGTTAACAATGCCAATTATGTGCTGAATAGATGCTTGATTAGACCTATTTTGAAAAAGACCCCCTACGAACTATTTAAAGGTAGAAAGCCTACTGTTTCTTATTTCAAACCCTTTGCTTGTATCTGTTTTGTGCATAATAATGGTAGAGAAAATCTTGGTAAGTTTGATGCTAGAAGTGATGAAGGTGTATTTCTTGGATATTCTCAAACTAGCAAAGCTTATAGAGTTTATAATAGAAAAACCAAGATTGTGGAAGAGAGCATTCATGTAATTTTTGATGAAAGTACTAAGGATTCTCTGAGTGAAAGTTTTGCAGATCTAGATTTGAACAAGCATGAATCAGATGATGATGCTGTGAAAGAAGACAAAGGAAAAACTAATGTGAAGAATCAATCAGTAGAATCTCAAGGCCTTGAACCTCCTGCTGAATCAAAATCTCAAAGCCTTGAGATAGAAGCTGAAACATTCTATGATGCTCCCTCTACTGTTTCAAGGACTCAAAGCCTTGAAGGAGAATACTCCTGGGTACCAAGAAAGAAGTTTAAGTACCTTGCAGACCATCCAGCTGATAACATTATATCAGATCCATCAACAGGAACTCAGACAAGAGGACAGTTAAAGAACTTGTGTGCTTTTAGTGCATTTGTATCTTTGATTGAGCCTAAGAATACCAAGTAAGCTCTAGAAGATGCAGAATGGATCATTGCAATGCAGAGTGAGATGAATGAGTTTGAAAGGAATAAGGTTTGGAATCTGGTGCCCAGACCTAAAGAGAAATCAGTTATTGGAACCAGATGGGTATTCAGAAACAAGCTTGATGAGAATGGCAAAGTGGTAAAAAATAAAGCCAGACTGGTAGCTCAAGGATATAATCAGGAAGAAGGTATAGATTATGAGGAGACTTTTGCTCCTGTTGACAGGTTAGAAGCTATTAGAATACTTCTTGCATTTGCATCTCACAATCACATAAAGCTTTATCAAATGGATGTTAAATGTGCTTTTCTGAATGGATATTTACAAGAAGATGTTTTTGTAGCACAACCTCCTGGTTTTGAAGATGAAAATTTTCCTGATCATGTTTATAAACTGGATAAAGCTCTCTATTGTTTAAAACAAGCTCCAAGGGCTTGGTATGACAGACTTTCAAAATTTCTACTTGTAAATAATTTCAAAAGAGGCTTAGTTGACAAAACACTTTTCATTAAACACCATCAAAGTGATCTGTTAGTAGTTCAGATTTATGTAGATGATATATTATTTGGTGCTACTAATGATGCTCTTTCAAAAGAGTTTTCTAGTCTGATGTGCATGGAGTTTGAGATGAGCCTAATGGGTGAACTGAATTTCTTTCTTGGACTTCATATGTTAAAAATGAAGAAAGGAATCTTTGTGCATCAAGGAAAATATACCAAGGACTTATTGAATAAGTACAATATGTCACAGTCCAAGGGCTTAAGACCCCTATGAGTTCATCACTCTCTTTAGACAAAGATTCAAATGGTAAGAGTGTGAATCAAAAGGAATACAGAGGTATGATTGGATCACTATTGTATTTAACTGCTAGCAGACCTGATATTATGTTCAGTGTTTGTATGTGTGCTAGATTTTAAGCAGATCCCAAGGAAAGTCCATTAACTGTAGTCAAAAGAATTTTTAGATATTTGAATGGAACCAGAGACTTAGGGCTTTGGTATCCAAGAAGATCTAGTTTTATGTTGAGTGGCTATTTAGATGCAGATTTTGCAGGATATAAAGTAGACAGGAAAAGTACTTCTGGATGCTGTCAATTTCTTGGATCTTCATTGATCAGTTGGCATTCCAAAGAGCAAAATTCCGTAGCATTATCAACTGCAGAAGCTGAATATATTGCAGCTGGTGCTTGCTGTTCACAAGTGTTATGGATTGCTCAGCAACTTAGAGATCTTGGCTATAACTTCAGAAATGTGCCAATTCATTGTGACAACACAAGTGCTATTTCAATCTCTAAGAATCCAGTTCAGCACTCATGGACAAAGCACATAGATGTTAGACATCATTTTCTTAGAGATCATGCAGAACAAGGTGATGTTGTTTTAAATTTTATCTCTACTTCAATGCAGATTGCTGATATTTTTACTAAACATTTGCTAGATGATAGGTTTTCATCTCTAAGGCTTGAATTGGGGATGTTAAACAAGGATGCATTGGTTTAGGGGGAGTATTAGTACTTATATGTGTTTATGTGCTGGAATCTCAAAGCCTTGAGATTATACTTTCTGAAGCCTTGAAAGTATAACTCAAAGCTTTGAAGTTTCTCAAACTGCAGAAAATCTCAAGGCCTTAAGATTGTTCTCCAGGTATTGATAATATATGTATTTAAAAAAAAATGGATCATCAAATATTATATCTTATCTTTTTAGATAGCTGTATAATATTTGAATTACTCAGAGAATTTTCTAAAATATCCCAAAAAGATTTTTCAAGATCCAATTTTGCATGTTGATATAGCAGAGTCCTTTTATGACTCATCCTTTTCAACCTACTTAATCTGAAATTCAGGGATTTTTCTTCTCATTCTCTTTCAATTTTCTGCGACTCTACTCTCTCTCTCTCAATTCCTCTCAACCACATTCTCTTCTCAAAACCCTAAACCCCAAAATGGAGCGCAAATCAGCCAGAATTGAGCAACAGGGAAAGCCCTCTGGCAGATCCAAGAAGAGAGAAAATAAGAAGGAGAAGATAGTGATTTCTGATTCAGATTCAGAAAACACTCAAAGTTGGCATGAGGATACCCCTCCTGCAAAGAAATCCAGAACAGAGAAGGGAGATAAAGGCTCAAGTGTTGATCCACAACAAGAGACACAGGGTGATGATCAACCTAGGTCAGAGATGAAGAAAGGGGGAGAAAAGAAAAAGATTGGTGAAGAGGAAAAAGGGAAATCAACTCAGGAAAGCCAGAAGAAACCAACTGAAGGAGGACAAGAAAAGACCAAACCCTCTGAGTAGAAAACTAGGGTTAAGCAAGTTGGTGCTGCAACTAAGAAAGGATATCAAGGTAAGGATGTACTTCCTACATAGTGGTTTGTTAGTTCTGATGTTAGAACTGTTTGGATGCAAGGGTATGCTTCATCTAAGGTAGCTTTCTGTAGCATGATTTCTGATGAATTATTGGATAAATTGGACATAGACTGCATGAGAAAGTTAAGAGCAACTGCTGTTTGGAAGGTGTTGAATCCTAGTTCAAAGGCATATCCTAGGTTAACTAGGTTATTTTATCTGAACTTGGTATCTGAAGGTGATGATAAAATGGTATTTACTTCAAAAGTGGCTGGTGTGGATTTTAGGTTAGATCATAGTACTTTTTCCAAAGTCTTGGGCATTCCTAGGAAATACAATGTTGGAGATTATCCTGATAGGAAGGAGTGTCTGGATAAGGCAAAGGAGATGTTTTTTTATTGAAGGTGTTCCCTCTGGTCCAAAGCAGTTGACACACTCTGTGCTCAACTGTGAAGCCAAAATCTTGTTTACAATTCTGATGAGGAGTGTAGTTCCTAGGGAGAACTCAAGGGAGTTAGTAACTGATAAGGTTCTGATTTTGATGTATCTGATATCTCAAGGGTTTGAGATAGATTTTCCAACAGTTGTTATGGAGCATATGATTGATTGTGCAACCAGGACTAGAAACCATCCTCTTCCATATGCCAACCTGTTACCTCTTTTCTTTGACTATTTTGATGTACCTGTGAAAGGAGAAGAAAAGATTACTGGAGGTTTTGGGTTGATAGATGAGACTGCACTTCAGAGGATTGGAGTAGTTCAGACTGGGAAAGGGCATTGGAAGTTTTATTCTGATTTGTCAAAGGAAGAACTTACTGAGAAGGAGTTTGTGAAGCCTAAGGGAACTGCATCTGGGAAAGGATAAGCCAATGAGGATTACTCCCTGTTGATTGAGAAGTTAGAAGATCAGCAGGTTGAGATTGAAGATCTCAGACAAAGGTTATTTGACCTGTCAACTGAATTCAACCAGTTCAAGGGCTTGATGAATGTTATGAATGGGAAGCTGGATGTTGTCATCAAGGGCTTGAATCTCGAGAAGATACCTTCTGCTACTAGTCATGAAACCAGTGTGGATTCAGAAGAAAAGCTGGGAGATTTTCTAAAGAAGAAGAAGAATCCAATTCCAGTGGTGCTTACTTCAAAAGATTTGTATGAACAAACTGATGAAGAAGATGCTGGTGAAGACACAGGTGTTGATGCAGCTACAGAGGTGGATTCAGTACAGGCTAAGAATAAAGTGGATGAGATAATCCAAGAAGTGGTTGCTGAATTGGAAGCTGAACAAGAAGGTAATCAGTCTGCTGAAGATGATGCAAGTGAAGAAGAAATTGGAGAAGGCTCAGAGAAAGGCCAGACATCAAAGAAGAAGTGAAGATCAGTGATTGCCAAAGCCTTGACCCTCTATCTCTTTCTCTTCTATCTTTTCTGTTCTCAAGGCCTTGACTTTTTAGAAATTTTTTTTTGTTTTAAGGTTATTTTTAAACTCTGAGTAATGATCCAACATTTCTTCAACCTTATTTGATGAAAGTCAAAAAGGGGGAGAATTTATGTGGTTCTTTTGTGTTTGTGTTTGAAATGTTTGATATAACAAATAATAATAATAATAATGCCTAGTTGTTTTGTGGTTTAATCAGTTGTGTGTTTATATTTCTGTGGTAATTTGTAATTTTTATCCTTACTGGTTATCTGTTTGGTATTATTGTATATTTTATCTGCAAATTGTGGCTATCTAATTTTGAATATGAGTGGCAGGAAAATCTATACAAGACTGTAGGTTTTGTCTTTCATCAAGGGGGAGATTGTTGAGTCAAAGACCCTTGAATGTGTTTTGGTTGGTAATTGTTTTGAGTGATGAAAGACAAAGACTAAGACATAAGTAGCAAAGCATCTCAGTTATCCCAAAGCCTTGAGATATTGACTGAACTTCAAAGCCTTGAGAGTTATCTTATTCTGCTATACGTTCTAATAGTTCTGTGTTGCAGATTGGATATTTAACTATACAGATCAGTGGTTTACTGCATATGCTTATGGATTACACTATATATATGTCTAACACAATTGCAGATGATCAGAACATGAAGAATCAAAGTTATCTGGGTTTAACTTTGAAATTCTGTGAAGCAGGTTCAGAGCTCCAAGGCCTTGAGATGTGCCTTGAGCTGCTGACAGTATTTACATAACTTAGTTGATTCTTTCTTGCAGGTTGTGATTCTTAGTATTGTGATTATTTACTCACTTCTAAGTTTCTTAAACTTGTTTTTTCATGATTCATATGTTTTAGAAGATATACAGGTTATTGTTCTAGTCTGTTAAACAGTTTTGTCTGAAACTGGATAACCAAACAGTCATAGCACTGTTATTTTTCTGGATTTTGTTGTTGCTGTGTTTCAATGTTGTTGCAGGGTTGTTAAACGTGCAGGAGAAATCTCAACAAACTCCAACGGATATCCAGTTCAAGCTGTTTGAATTTCAGTTGAAAACAGAAAGAGGATTTGTAGGAACTGAGATCCTAAAATCTCTCAATCAGTTGCAGCTGTGGATAAAAGAGACTGGTTTAAATTTTGAAGAAAAGAGAGGCTTGCAGAATACTCAGAGAGGTGTGACAAAATCGTGGGAGATCATTCATTCAAACACACAATCATTCAAGCTTCATTCCAGATTCCAGAAGATCAAATAAATCCAGTTTTCTAGAAGAACACATCCAGGCTTCAACAACTTATCTTCATACTGTGTTCTTCACTTGTACTTCTATCTGTGTATCTTTATATTATCTTAAACCTAATTTAACCTAGTGGTTGGTTGTTGAAGTGAACAACAAGAGGTTCTTGTTAGCTCAACTGTTAGTAGCTGGAACTAGATAGGTTTGGAACCACAAGCTGTATAGGTGTAAGGGAAATCACTTAGGCTTGAAGATCTAGGGTTGTTTCTGTGTGAGTAATAAGAAGTGTTTGTCCAATCTTGGTGGGATTAGATCCCTCAGGCAGAGATTAGGTCCATTGGGACTGAAATCTGTAAATTGCTTTGTGTTCTTCACTTTACAGTTTGATTATTATCTGCTGCACACAACTAAAATCAAACAGGGGTTGAAAAGCTGTTTTGAATTGTTCACAGCTCAAGGCCTTGAAGCTTACTATTTTGCCTTTGTAAGTTTCAGACAGTTTACTAAAATCTCAAGGCCTTGAGATTTGAGTTTCACACAAAGTCTTTCTGTTAAACTTTGAGTTTTGCAAAAGGTTTCCATACTCAATTCAACCCCCCTTCTAGAGTATTTAGGTCCTGTATTTAGTCTACATTACACACTTTCAAGTGAGGTGTTCGTGTGGTGGTGGTCTGAGAGGACACCATTCCGTGCACTGTCATTAGCCTACTAGAACGGACCGGTAGATGTAGGTGGACCGACAGAACACCAAGTAAACCGTGATGTAGAACGACATGAGATCGATAGGAGATTGTTAGTACCATTACCCGACTTAACTAGAATAGGAGTAACGTGTTACATTGCAATTCCGGAAATCGTCTACAGCCCAAGGTGATGTAGAGAATGCCTAGTTTCTCCATATTTGTTTTAATAAAATAATAAAAACCCAAAAATATT
Source organism: Linanthus parryae (assembly GCA_023055425.1). Taxonomy (NCBI): domain Eukaryota; kingdom Viridiplantae; phylum Streptophyta; class Magnoliopsida; order Ericales; family Polemoniaceae; genus Linanthus; species Linanthus parryae. Next base: position 22,057,301 of record JALGPY010000011.1, on the reverse strand, counting down.
AGTTAGTTATTAATTTAAATTCTTAACCAACCACAATTCTTCCTCCTATTACAATACTCTAAGTTAACAACTAATTAAATAATCTCAAGCTTGTCCTCGTGGGATCGATAACTCGGGGTTGAAATACCACCCCTATATTACTTGACCGTGCACTTGCGCATACACGTAAGAAATCGTGTCATGGGGTCTATGTAAAGCGTTTACAATCAGACAAGATCGAAACGAAGTCAGATAAGTGTAAATTTGTGGGATATCCTAAGGAAACAAAATGATATTATTTCTACACTCCAACCGAGAACAAAGTGTTTTTTGCTCGGACCGGTGTGTAACTAGAAAGAGAATTTGTCTCCAAAGAAGCGAGTGGGAGGACTATAGAACTTGAAGAGGTTCAGGAACCACAAACCACTAATCCAACAATGGAACGGGAGCAGGAACCACAAGATGTTGTGGAGCAACCTGCTCAAGTAACACAATAATTTCGTATGTCTAGTAGGATACATCAGGAGCCAGGGAGGTATGGACTTCTTGTGACTGAGCCCGGTGACGTTTTACTCATGGATGATGATGAGCCTACAACCTATGAAGAGGCTATAAAAGGTCCGAAATCTCAAAAGTGGCTAGAAGCCATGCGATCCGAAATGGGATCCATGTATACCAACAAAGTATGGGCTTTGGTGGAACCACCTGAAGGGGATCGGCCCATAGGGTGCAAGTGGGTCTTCAAGAAGAAGACCGACATGGATGGCCATGTGACTGCCTATAAGAGACGATTGGTGGCAAAATGATTCAGACAGATTCATGGTATTTAATATGATGAAACCTTTTCCCCAGTCGTGATTACCAAATCCATTCATACTTGCTATTGCAGCTTATACTGACTATGAGATTTGGCAGATGGGTGTCAAAAAAGCGTTTCTGTATGGAAACCTCCTTAAGGATGTGTACGTGACACAACCATAGGGTTTTGAGGATCCAGAGCATGCCAACAAGGTCTGTAAATTGCAGCGATCCATTTATGGATTGAAGCAAGCTTCTAGGAGTTGGAATCTACATTTTGATGATGCAATTAAAAGAATTTGGCTTCATCAAAAGCGAAGATGAACCTTGAGTCTACAAGAAGGTTAGTGGGAGCAGTGTAGTATTTTTGGTCTTGTATGTGGATGACATCCTACTCATTGAAAACGATATCCCTACCTTGCAATCTGTTAAAGATTGGTTAGGGAATTGCTTATCAATGAAATACTTAGGGGACTCGACTTATATACTTGGCATAAATATCTATAGGGATAGATCAACGAAGTTGCTCGCCCTAAGTCAAAGTACATATATTGAAAATACGTTGAAATGGTTCAACATGCAAGATTCAAAGAAGGACCGTATTATTACGATCCCATTTGCATTAGCTATTGGATCTATCATATACACCATGTTATATACCAGACCAGATGTGCCATATGCTTTGAGTATGACAAAGAGATATCAGTCCAATCCGGATGAGATTCACTGGATTGTTGTCAAGAATATCCTTTGTACTTGAGGAGGACTAAGGATACATTCTTGATATATGGAGGGGAGGAAGAAATCAGTGTAAAGGGTTACACTGACACAAGCTTCCAAACCGACAAGGATGATTACAGATCGCAGTCGGGTTATGTTTATTTCGTTAATGGAGGAGCTGTAAGCTGTAAGAGTTCTAAGCAAGAGACAATTGCTGATTCTACAACGGAAGCTAAGTACATTGCTGCATCAAGTGCGTCAAAGGAAGCTGTTTGGATTAAGAAGTTCATCACTGAACTACGTGTGGTTCCTAGCATAGTGGATCCTATTGCGTTATATTGTGACAACATTGGAGCGATCGCACAAGACAAGGAACCCAGGTCACACCTGAAATCCAAACACAAACTCAGGAGATTCCATCTTATTCGAGAAATTTTCGATAGAGGAGATGTGAAAATATGCAAGATACCAACATATGATAATCTTTCAGATCCACTTACTAAACCCCTTGCTCAGCGTAAGCATGAGAGCCACACTAGATCGATAGGCATACGAGATGTACCGGATTTGCTCTAGTGCAAGTGGTAGACTGTAGGTGTAGATGCCCTAGAGGTAATCTATTTTAGTATGAAAAATATTTTGTCTAGAATATTCATTTTATTAGTTATGGAGATATTAATATAATGAATTCCTTAGAGTACAATTGTTGTTATCTTGAATTATCCCTAGCCAAGTATAATGGTTATCACGACGATCACTATGCATAGAGACTAGTATGTGGGTAGATTGATATGGAGATATCAAGTCTAACACATGGGTATTCATTAGGAGTAATGTCATACTGGATAGACCCACCACGAGAAGGTTTAAGGGTTTTGATACGGATTACGCAGCGGAATATCAAAATCAAATTCCGTTCAATACCCTCCAAGGATCACAGGACTGGAATTCATAACGATGGTAAAGGATGAGAATATCAAGTACCTTAGTTTGTTTCCTTTGATGAATTCACGTGAATAGTGTCCACATCTCTATGGAAGTCCACTCCTAGGATTGATCCCGGATCCTCCATACCTTTTTGCTAGCTAGGGAAGAAAGAGGAAGAAGAAGATCACGCCAAAACAAGACCAAAAGAGGCCACGCCTCTTTGGCAGACGGCGAGGAGGGGCGGACGGGGGGTTGATAGTGCCTTTTAGGAGCTATATATTGTCATTTATTTCCACATTATCATGATATACTTAAGCTTAATTGTAGAGAATATGTCGAGTTTTATCACTTGATGCTTCATATGCGCTTTATTGTTAGTCCGGACGTTTCTATGCATATTTAGTTGGTATTTGTAAAATATAATCGCTTGGTATGTTTGTTCATGTTGTCTTGGCAGGAACAGATGCTAATCGGTTGATAGGAGGCATGGAACGAACTTCGGAAACAATGGGAGCTCAAGTGGAACGAAGAGAAGCAAAGTTGGAGGAGCTAGAATGATCAACCTTCACTATTTTCAAAGCTCTGGAAAATATACAATGAGTTTGGAGCAAGAACTGAGCCATTAGAAAGTATACATCCATAGCTTTCCAACTATATATGGTACGCCCAAATACGAGTCCTGATGAGGGAGATATGGCCCACGCAAGATCAGCTTACAATTCTGTGTGGGAATTACAATATGGAGGGGCTGAAATGCAATTTCAGCAAAGTACATTAAAAAACTCACCAGCTGGTAAAAAACGTGAGAAGAGACCTAGGAGAGCACATACACGCATACGGAGTAAGGGAGAGACACAAGGGAATTGAGGAGATCGTTGGGATCATCCCCAAATTGGAGATTTCACCGCTTGATTTCTTTCTCCTCTCTTTTCATCAATTTTATGGAGAAACTTTGTTGTGGTGCTACGATTTGAAGTAGTAGGTAGGAGTTTTGCTAGGCTTCTCTAGAGAGCCTAGGGTTTATGTAGACGATTATATTTTCCCGGTTGAAGACTTTGTTTCATGCTTTTTGATTTGATCTATTGGATGACATTTGATTTCATGAACTTGTTGAAGATCTTAGTCTATTGACACGACTAGGGTAGGAATTGATAACTCATGAATCTTCGTGTTCTTCATAGATTGTGATCTTTCTTAAAGTTATTAACCAGACTTGTTAATTAGCTAGCAAGTGCGTGAGAGCGATTTAGGCCTATTTGTGATGAGATATGAGCAACAATCCATAATCACGGAGACTGAGAAGAGAAGTGTGTAGGATTGGCCTTGGTCGGTAGATTCGGTAGGAGATAGTGAGGTGTTCGTGTTGTGGTGGTCTGAGAGGACATCATTCAGTGAACTATCGTTAGCCTACTAGAACGGACCGGTAGATGTAGGTGGACCGACAGGACACCAAGTAAACTGTGACGTAGAACGACATGATAACGAGAGGATATTGTCAGTGCCATTACCCGGCTTAACTAGAATAGGATTAACGTGTTACGTAGCTAATCCGAAAATCGTCTACAGCCCTAGGTGATCTAGAGATTGCCTAGTTTCTCCATCTTTGTTTATTAAAAAATAAAAACCCAAAAATATTAGTTTAGTTGTTATTTTGTTTCAGTCACCTATTTGAGTGTAACGAATGTTTAAATCACAATGTCTTCCTCCCAATTACAATACGCTAAACTAATCGCTTAAATAAATAATCTCAATCTTGTCCTCGTGGGATCAATAACTCGGGGTTGAAATACCACCCCTATATTACTTGACCGTGCACTTGCGCATATACGCGTAAGAAATCACGTCAAGTTTTTGGTGCCGTTGCCGGGGACAGCGGTATATTATTTAGTCAGGCGTTAGCTTAGAGTACTTTTCTTTTAGTTTTGTTTTTTTTTTGTTTCTATCTCTGTGCTTCACGGGTATCTTGCGAGTTTGTTTTTGCAGGGACACAGGAAGCAGGAGACATAATGAGCATGTGGATCGACGAGGATTATGAGGGGATATCTGATTACCCCTACTACTGTGCTAAATGCAAAGTTGGGCACAATGATGACACATGATCAATGATTTGGTGCTACAAATGCAAGAAGGATTAAAAGTATGAAGACGCATGCAGATTCGATCCACACAGCTTCAGCACCACCAAGAGGACTCATCAGCGAGCATGGAAGACTTGCACAACATTATGGAGGAGATCCAAGCGCGCATCATAAGGATGTTCCTTATTACAGATGAGCCACAAGAGGAGCCTCTGCCACATGCCTCTGGGCCCCTAATCGAGCCTCTATATTCACCATCACAAGATGGTTTGGCTGAACCTCATTGGCTACCAGCTGTCCAAGATATGCAAAGGGTACTAATAGCTAGGATGGAGCGAGAACGAGAATCCGCATCCCAAAATGCAATTTTGGAAGAAGAGATACTTGAGCCGAGCGAAGAATGCATTGTCCATGAACCATTGGTGGACTCTGACATTTATGAGGACTCAGACTCTGATTAAGAATGGGGTAGACTTGTGTGTCCAACAATGGAGGAGGCGATGCCCTCTGCAAGGTAACCTCCAATTATCTCACATCCTTGGCATGATTTGGATGAAACCAACATTGGGAGCTTGTGGTGTGCTGATGAAGAAGCTGGCAAAGAAATAGTGTTCATTACAGTTGAGGTAAAAGCCCCTACTCATATTCTTGAAGACTTTTCCATATCTCATATAAATCAAGTCCGCAATGATTTGAAAAGACTTGTCTATGGAGAATCTTTTGGGAAAGAACGTGATGGGCACCTTCCAATTTCTTGTTCTATTGTCTATCCTATTGACGATCTATATGCCATAGTTAAGGAGTTGGAGATCTTCAAGTGTGGTGGTATAGATCAGATGCATGTGTCTAATGAAGATCATTTAGCATCGAAGGAATATTACTGGGATGATTTCTTGGAGAGAGATTCATTTGAGCCTAGTGGTACTCTATGGAAGTTGATCAAGAAGAAAAAGTGCAAGATGAAAGCCATGTCCAAAGAGCATGTGTGCTCGAGAGAAAAAGATTATCGAGAAAAGATGGTGGAAGAAGAAGTGGAGAGTTAAGCATCCTTCACTATCCTTGACGGTTGAGGTAATAGGGTCGGGCCGTCAACCTTAAATCACAAGCGCTGCTTGGGAGGCATCCCAATGTTGAGTAGGATATTTATTATTTTATGTTTGTATGTAATTATCCATACTTGATTTTGAGGGGTGAGAGAGAGTGGTTTTAATATTGCCTATGAGTGTGCAGGACACAGGTACTGAAGAACCCTCCGAATTCCCCTTCTTGATGCGTGTTTGTACGCAAAACGAGGAACAACTAGCCAATCGGAAGAATTTTGGCATGATAGAGAGGCTACTCGGGGTTTAGAAGTTGCTTATTATTCATGACGATCATGGCAAAAAATTTGTTATACCGGGGTTGCAGGCATCAGAATCCGGAGTAGAGATTAGTGTTCAAGAGCTTTAGGAGCAAGATTCATGCACACGAGAGCAAAATTTAGAAGAAACGGGAAATTCCCCGAATTTAGGAATTTTCCAGGCAAAAATGGATTCCTCGTTGAATATGGAGTTCATCGGCGCAAGAATCACGCAAAACGGATGCCGGATGAAAAAGTTAGAGAAAAAACAAGTTGGAGAGTTCCAGTGATTTCGGTCCCCATTTTGGCCCGAAATGGAGGCCGAAATAGGTCTATTTCGGGCAAAATAGAAAAGGGGGATCTTCTTTGAAAATCGCTAGGCATTTCGGGCCAAAATGGAGGCCGAAATGGCTTGGGCTGCTCACTTTTTGGGTGTAGTTTTGACACTTTGGGGGGGGGGGGGGGGGTATTTATGAGCCAAAAACAGGATTTTTGATCCTCCCCACCCCCAATTTGGATCAAACATTCATTTTCTTCATCCTCTTCCTCTCAAACCTCAAGAAAACCCACACACCCAAAACTCAAAACTCATCCAAATCGCGAAATTTTTGTGGGGTTTTGCTCCTTGCAAACCCAACTACAAGATTATCTCTTGAGTTTTTGAGAGATAGTGAGCGGTTTGAGTGTGGGGGAATTCAAAGAGGAAGAACTCCAAGAACTTATTTTGTCCAATTCATTGCTTTGGAGGGGGATTCAAGCAAATCTCCAAGAGGGATTTGCAACGGGAATACCAAGGAGCACAACAAGGTAGTCTTGCTTCAACTTGCTCGAGTTTTCGAAAAATTGGTCGACCAACCGGTCCATTCTCGACCAATTTTTGCGATATCGGTCCCGTAAGAATGGTACTCCGGGACCGTATGTAAGTTTTCTTTCTCTCTCTTTGAAATTCTTATGTACTCACTCTAGGCGAAGTGCCTAGCAACACTTGTCATTTTTGCTATTTACTCCTTACACTTAGAGATCGTATCCTTTGGGGGGACACTCTAAAATTCATTGAGGACAATGATTATCTCAAGTGTGTGTGTGTGTGTGGGGGGGGGAGGGGTTACACATATCTTTACTTTCCTAACATTGCATAGCCTTGTTACATGTAGTCTAGTTAGTCGAGTTTGCACGTAGGTGTCAGAGTTAAGAATGCATGTGCACGTTTAATTATTGCATTCTATATATTTGTTGCACTTTTATTTATTGAGTCCACCTACCCTATTTTGTTGGTTAATCGAGTTGGCCAGTTACATATAGTGTCTAAAAAAAATAAAAACAAAAAACTAAAAAACTAAAAACAAGAAAAACCCGAAAAATTGATAATTTTCTAGAAAGAGCAATTGAAGATAGTGAATGTGGAGAGGGCTCAATGATAGAAATTCCTTAGGAGTAGGAAGATTTTAGGTGAGGTAGACGCGAGAATCTAAAGTAGAATGGCTATAGGGCAAACACACTCAAGAATTGTGAGTAGCTGTCTCTCAGACTAGTTATCCTACTAGCGCTACACCACCGTCACTTAGGTAGTCGTCAGCCCTCCTCGTAGTGGCAACAGAACAGCTGTGCGAGTGATATTTATGGGGACCTCACGTCCCTTCTCCATCTCCTAGGTCCACTAGTTACCCCAATTTGATCCATTTACCCCTTTTATTCACAACCTCTAGCCTAGGAAGACATTCCTTGTGAATTTCATCACTAGTTATAATGGTCCCTTCCTATGCGTCATGATAGAGGGAGTTGAGTTAGGGAGGTTCGGTGAGGTGAGCTTATTATACATCTCGAGTGGATTGTCTTACATGTCATCTTTTGAGGGGATGTGAGGGTGAGTTAGAGACGGCATCACACTTCGGTGTGGCGGTGATTCGTGTCCATACACCACGATCACAAGTGGAGTGCCGTCGTGCGGGACATTCTTTCCGCACGATATGGGGTGGGGTTGATTGATCTTATAGGAGGATTTGCTTCGATTTGTATGTTAGGTGATTAGAAGGATTGGTTGTAAAAGCACGTTTCCACATTGATTACCGGGTTTGTGATATGCATTACATCGAGTGTGGGGGTGTCGACATCTATTTTGATTACATCCTTGATTTGACACATTCCACCCCCACGTTATCTATTTTGATATTAGATCTCCTTGGATATTGTTATCATCATTGGTGGCTACATGTGCTTATTTGTATATATTTGAAATTGAACGAAAAAAAGAACAAAAAGTTGAAAGCGAAATGGAATAGGGAGCCGGAAATTAAACTTCATGAAGACCAAGGAGATGAGCTATGAGTTTTGATCACTTCTTCACATTTGTGGCCACGAGAATGGAGTTGCACAAAGATTGGGGGAATGAGGGCCGGAGTAGTTTGTTCGGTGGGGTTCCTTAGATTTTGGTGAGGGAGTGTGATAATGGATTTTTGCGAGTTATATCATGATGTCTAGGACCGCGCTCTTAAATATCCTATCCTACCCGTCCCAAGCCGTCAACAATTGAAACCCGTGGATAAATAGGTCGGATGGTAGGTTGCTAGGGATACGTTTGATGAGTCTGCGGAAGCAACTTATTGAGTGTTCGTGCCCGTTCTGTCTGACGAAACTGGCCGCAAGTTCTAGCGATCACCAAGGTTGTAGAATCTCCAAGGGAATGTGAGAGCCTTATGACATGCCGGTTTGCTTTTCGAGATTGCCCAATATCTAACTAAAAATAAAAATATAGTGTTCTTTACTTCGTTGCATTGTTTATAATCGAGTTGCATTGTGTATAGTCATGTAGATTGCATAGTCCAGTGTTTGAGTCGTTGTGTCTAAGGCAAAGTAAAGATTTATGTGAATCTTGGAAGCAAGTGTTGCTCGGGACGAGCAAAAAGGTACTGGGGGGGAGTTTGATAGTGATTTTTAGGGTCTGTATATTTTCATTGATTTCCACATTATCATGAGATATTTGAGCTTAATTGTAGAGTATATGTTGCGTTTCATCACTTGATGCTTCATATGCACTTTATTATTAGTCCTGGCGTTTCTATGCATATATAGTTGTTATTTGTCAAATATAATCTCTTGGTATGTTTGTTCATGCTGTCTTGGCAGGAACGGATTCTAATCGGTTGATAGGAGGCATGTAAAAACTTCGGAAACAATGGGAACTCAAGTGGAACGAAGAGAAGCAAAGTTGGAGGAGCTAGAATGACCAACCTTCACTATTTTCCATGCAGTGAAAAATCTACAATGATTTTTGGAGCAAGTCCTGCACAATAGGAAAGTAGACATCCATAGCTTTCCAACGATATATGGTACGCCCAAATACGATTCCGGATGAGGGAGATATGGCCCACGCAAGATCAGCTTACAATTCTGTCCGGGAATTACAAACTGGAGGGGCTTAAATGCAATTTCAGAAAAGTACATTAAAAAACTCGCCCAACTGGTAAGAAACGTGAGAACAGACCTAGGAGAGCACATACACGCATACAGAGGAAGGGAGAGACACAAGGGAGCTGAGGAGATCGATTGGGATAATCCCCAAACCAGAGATTTCACCGTTTGATTTCTTTCTCTTCTCTTTTCATCAATTTTATGGAGAAACTTTGTTGTGTTGCTACGATTTCAAGTTGTAGCTAGACATTTTGCTAGGCTTCTCTAGAGAGACTAGGGTTTATGTAGACTATTATGTTTTCCGGGTTTAAGAATTTGTTTCATGCTTTTTGATTTGATCTATTGGATGACATTTGATTTCATGAACTTGTAGAAGATCTTAGGCTATTGACATGGCTAGGGTAGGAATTGATAACTCATGAATCTTCGTGTTCGTCATAGATTGTGATCTTGCTTAAAGTTAATATTTGTTTTAGCTAATTGTTCATATACTATGCTTAATCCTCGGAAAGAATGGAGTAATTAACCAGACTTGTTAACTAGCTAGAGAGTGCGTGAGAGCGACTTAGACCTAGTTGTGATGAGATATGAACAACAATCCTTAATCACGGAGACTGAGAAGAGAAGTGTGTAGGATTGGCCTTGGTGGGTAGATTCGGTAGGAGATAGTGAGGTTTTCGTGTTGTGGTGGTCTGAGAGGACATCATTCAGTGCACTATCGTTAGCCTACTAGAACGGACCGGTAGATGTAGGTGTGTTGGAATAGATGCCCTAGAGGCAATCTAGTTTAGTATGAATTATTTGTGGCTAGAAATTCATTTATTATTTATTGGATATTTAATATAATGAAGTCCTTAGATTTACAATTGTGTTGTTTATCTTAAATATCCCTAGTCAAGTATAATGATTAAATGGGACAATCATCTATAGACTAGTATGGGGTTGGATTGATATGGAGATATCACGATCCAACACATAGGTGTGCATTAGGGAATGTTGCACTGGATTGACCCATCTCCGAGAAGGCTACATACACGTTATGTTGAGTCACAAGCGCTTCTCGCGGTACAATGGTATTGTCATCCTTAGACTTGAAGTCACTAGATATTCTAGTTGTGGATTATTGTGATTTTGGTAGCGTTAAATGCTACACCGTAACTGGGTAGTTATAAAGGCGTGTACTGGATACATGAAGAAGCAAGATTAGAGATCGTAGTGGACGTAGATAGGATTTGTCCCTCCCACATAACGGGAGCAAATATCCTAGGCCACTTGAGGGATAGTACTTATAGAATGTCTGGCCAGACTCAAATAAATCAATATGGGATATTGATGTTATTTGCACAAATAAGGCTATTCCCATGGATCGAGAAACTATGGATTGGATATACGAGTGTGACTTGTATGTCTCGTGTCCAATCCGGATATAGAGACAAAGGGATGAGACAATTACTTGTACAAAGGTTGTCAAGATGACTATTCTATTAGTTGGCTAGAATGGATGTTTTGCTAGAGACCGCTCCATATTAGCAAATAGTTGCTACCAACTAGATAGAACCTGTGGGGTCACACGCTATATAGAGTTGAACTAGATTTGGGAATTAATTAATTGGATTAATTAATTAGAAGGATCACTTTGCAAACCCTTGCAAACTTAGTGGGGACTAATTTGCAAGGAAGGGAGTAAAATGAATTCTAGTAGGACTAGAATAAGTCCTTTAGGTAGTTAACAAGGAGTTGTTGGACTATATAAAGGACCTTCCTTCCTTACTTCCCACATAACTTATGCTCATTATTGAACATAACAAGAGTGGGAGAGAACAAAAGGAGAGAGAGCAAGCAACAAGGGAGCCGACCGCCCCGTCCCCGTCGGCCACAAAGGAGGCCGAGACCCTCCTTTTGGGTCTCGTTTTGCGTGATTCTTCTTCCTCTTCCTCTTCCGAGCTAGCACCAAGGACTTAGGAGATCTAGGATCAACTCTAGGCGTGGATCAACTATAGAGAACGTGACACAATTCGCGTTTGAAGTCATCAAAGGAGAACCCTAAGGTGTGTTATCGATTTCTAACTCTTACCATCATTATGTATCTTGACTTGTGATCCTTGGAGGGTTTTGCATGGTTTTATGATTGTTTATGCTTCCGTTGCGCATCCATGAATCAAAACCCTACAGTGGTATCAGAGCCACAGGTCGTAGAGCATAAACGTGGTTTATGTGTTACGTTTTAGTTATTTTACACCTTAATTTGATTGTTTATCGCGTAAAACAAGACAAATCAAGCATGGAATGTAATTTGTCAATAATTAATCATAACAAGATCCAATTTTTGCATTGGATGCATCAATTGGTGAGTTTGAGAAATTTTAGGATCTTAGATCTAGGGTTTGGGCATCCTTGGGGAAGGAGTTCTCCCAAAACAAGGAAACAAACAAACTTGGGCACCAAGCAAGGGAGTTGTTTTGGAAACAACTCCCATAAGGAGATTCGGCCCCCCTAGGGACCGCCCCCTTGCTTGCCGCCCAATATTGGCCGCCCTAGGGGCCCGGCGGCCCTAACCCGCGGCCTAGGCTTACGGGTTTTGGGCCGGGCCGGCCCTAGGGCCTTGTGGTTCACCTTATTGGGCCCGGGCAATTTGATTGTTGGGCCCATGGACCGTTTTAACCCTAGAAATCCTAAAATCAATTAAAATTGACCAAGCGCGTTAAAATTGGATTTTTACTGTTTATGTGCAAATCGCATGGTGATTGGATATGGCCTTAGGATGTCGTTTGATGTGGATGTTTAATTTTGTGGTTTGGTTTTACGGCCTGCGAGCTGATCAATTAATTGTAATAATTAATTAGAGTTTTATGGCCTGCGTGCCATTTTCTTCTCAACTTGTGAGATTTATTTTATTTAGTATAGAAGTTAGCTAGTGCTAGATAAAGTAGATTGTTAGCCAAGGTTGAAGAAAAAGAAGCCCAAAGCCAAAGAAGCCACAAAAGATGGAGCATGGAGCATGGAGTGTTCCACATGACTACGAAGGATGGACCAAAATATCAAGACGCATGGAGATGTGTTTGTTTTAGGGTTCATAGATAATTCCATTGGCTTGGAATTATCTTAGTCTAGAAAAGGCCATATCCACATCACGTTTAATTTCTATTTTGTGGTTGTTTAATTTATTGTCTTATTATTGTGTGGTTGGTGTATGGATGATGCATGCAATTAGGATAATAAGATAATTAGACAACCCGGATCTATTATTTGGAGTTGTGCCCAAACTCAAATAGATAGATTAGTTGATATTGATCAACAAAACAATTAAAAATTGAATTTAAAAATCCCTCAAAATTCAAATATTGTGTTCTTGCCTTCTCGTTATTTAAACACTCATTATCATCATTATTTACCAAGCTCGTGCGTGCCAAAGCATGGCGACTTGGTTCATCATGATGGAATGCGAAGGCACGTAACAATGTGCAATTGTTTAGATAAGAGGTTGAAGACAACTAGGCTATTAATTTGATTAAGAAACCTAGAGGCAATCAATTGGGATTATCCATATGGATGGATAAATAAGGAGTTATTTTCCCAATTGAACCAAGAGTTGCATATGGGATGCAATTGGAAATGTTCCTACCTAAAGTAGTCAAATTATGGGTGACTTGCCAAAGCAAGCTCATAAGGAGATGAAAGATGGATCTTGGCCCACTAGAAAATATAAGGATATTTTCCGCATTAATATCTTGAGGGTTATTAATCCGTAGAAAAATAGTGGGAGCTATATTTGATAAACTAGCCATTATTGAATATAGTCAAAAATTCACAAATACTAAAACTTGCGTACTTTCCTTTTTGTAGAATTCCAAATGGCAAACAACTCATCGAGTTCACAACATTCCCTACGATCTGTCCTTGAGAAGGACAAGCTCTCTGGAACCAACTTTCTTGATTGGTACAGAAACTTGAGAATTGTTCTCAAGCAAGAGAAGAAACTGTACGCAATAGAGGAGCATGTTCCAGAAGGCGTATCAAAACCTGCTGCCCTAAAGGCGTATCAAAAGCGTGTTGATGACGCTAATGATGCGGCCTGCCTTATGCTTTGCACCATGACTTCTGAGCTTCAGAAGCAACACGAAAACATGAATGCTGTCGATATGATCGAACATCTAAAGCAGCTCTTCCAAGAGCAGGCGAGGGTAGAGAGGTATGAGGTCTCTAAGGCACTGTTCAAGTGTCATCTGGTAGAAGGGAACCCGGTGGGACCCCATGTACTCCGAATGATCGGGTACTTGGAGAATCTCGCCCGACTGGGGCTCCCGGTCAGCCAAGAGTTGGCAACCGATCTCGTGTTGCAACCGTTGCCCGAGAGTTATGGACAGTTCATTATGAACTATAACATGAATGAGATCGTGAAACCACTGCCAGATTTACTCAACATGTTGAGGACGGCTGAACAGAGCATCAACAAGGGTAAGGGAAGGCCATAATGATGGTACAGAAAGGAAAGGGCAAAAGGTTTGCCTCTTCCTCCAAGGGCAAAGGCAAGTCAGTTGCTAAGTCCAAGGAACCTGCCCTTAAGCCTGTTGGTGGCATTGCCAAAGGCGTGACTAAAGGTGAGTGTCACTACTACAGTCAGCCTGGACACTGGAGGAGGAACTGCCCAAAATATCTGGAGGACAAGAGGCTTGGAATAGTGATTCCACCACCACCAGGTATTTTTGTTGTAGATGTCAATTTAACTTTCTCTACATCATGGGTATTAGATACTGGATGTGGATCTCATATTTGTCGAAATATGCAGGATCTAAAGAGAAGTAGGAGATTGGCTAAAGGGGAGGTAGATCTGCGCGTTGGGAATGGAGCAAAGGTTGCTGCGTTGGCCATAGGCGTGTGCGAGCTATCTCTGCCTTCAGGATTAGTTTTAGAATTAAATAATTGCTATTTTGTGCCTGCTATGAGCAGAAACATTATTTCTATTTCTTGCTTGGACAAGGATGCTTTTATTATTTCAATAAAAGACAATTGTTGTTCCTTTTATTTAAATAATATTCACTATTTTAGTGCGCAATTATTTAATGGACTTTATGTCCTTGATCTAAGAAATCATGTCTACAACATTAATACCAAGCGGATTAAAATAAATGATTTAAATCCTGCTTATTTATGGCACTGTCGTTTAGGCCACATAAATGAGAAACGTGTATCTAGACTTCATAAGGATGGATTACTAGACTCATTTGATTTTGAATCATATGAGACATGTGAGGCTTGTTTATTGGGAAAAATGACAAAGTCCCCTTTCAATAAGAAAGGTGAGAGGACTAGTGAGCAATTGGCGCTCATACATACCGATGTGTGCGGGCCATTTGCCACGCCTGCCAGGGGTGGTTATGTCTACTTCATTACATTTACTGATGATTACAGTAGATATGGATTTGTGTACCTTATGAGGGCAAAATCCGAATCCTTTGAAGTGTTCAAAGAATTCAAGAATGAAGTAGAAAAGCAACTTGGCAAAAGTATAAAGGCTCTACGATCGGATCGTGGAGGAGAATACTTGAGCCAAGAGTTTGACGACTATCTTAGAGAGTGTGGGATCGTGTCCCAACTCACTCCACCCCGAACGCCACAATGGAATGGCGTGTCCGAGAGGAGGAATCGAACCCTATTGGATATGGTTCGATCTATGATGTGTCAAACCGATCTTCCATTATCATTTTTGGGCTACGCTCTATTAAGTGCAGCTTTCACCATTAACCGTGTTCCATCTAAATCAGTCATGAAGACACCATATGAGATGTGGAGTGGGAGGCGTCCCACACTGTCCTTCATGAGGATTTGGGGCTGCGATGTCTATGTAAAACGTTTACAATCAGACAAGCTAGGGCCTAAATTGGATAAGTGTAAATTTGTGGGGTACCCTAAGGAAACTAAGGGTTACTACTTCTACAATCCATCCGAGAACAAAGTGTTTGTTGCTCGGACCGGCGTGTTTCTAGAAAGAGAATTTGTCTCTAAAGAAGCAAGTGGGAGGATTGTAGAACTTGAAGAGGTTCAAGAGCCACAAATCACTGAACCGATTATGGAACATGAACAGGAACCACAAGTTGTTGTGGAGCAACCTGTTCAGGTAACACAAGAGCTTCGTAGATCTAGTAGAGTGCGCCAGGAACCCGAGAGGTATGGACTTCTCGTACCCGATTCCGGTGACACGATGCTCATAGATGATGAGCCTACTACCTATGAGGAGGCCATGAGTGGCCCAGACTCTCAGAAGTGGCTGGAAGCCATGAGATCCGAGATGGAATCCATGTATACCAACAAAGTATGGACTTTGGTGGAACCACCCGATGGGGCGCGGCCCATAGGGTGCAAGTGGGTCTTCAAGAAGAAGATCGACGTGGATGGTAATGTGATTACCTATAAGGGCCGATTGGTGGCTAAAGGATTCAGACAGATTCATGGTATTGACTATGATGAAACCTTTTCACCAGTCGCTATGACCAAATCCATCCGAATCCTACTTGCGATTACAGCATACCACGACTATGAGATTTGGCAGATGGATGTCAAAACAGCATTCCTTTATGGGAATCTCCTCGAGGACGTGTATATGATACAGCCGGAGGGTTTTGAGGATCCAATGCAAGCCAACAAAGTTTGTAAGCTGCAACGATCCATTTATGGATTGAAGCAAGCTTCTAGGAGTTGGAATCGACGTTTTTGATGAAGTGGTCAAAGAGTTTGGCTTCATCAGAAACGAAGATGAGTCTTGTGTCTACAAGAAGGTTAGTGGGAGCTCTGTAGCTTTTCTGGTCTTGTATGTGGATGACATACTACTCATTGGAAACGACATTCCCATGCTGCAATCTGTTAAAGATTGGCTAGGAAAGTGTTTCTCAATGAAGGACTTAGGGGAAGCAGCCTATATACTCGGTATAAAGATCTATAGAGATAGATCTAAGAGGTTGCTAGGCCTAAGTCAAAGTACATATATTGACAAGGTGTTGAAACGGTTCAACATGCAAGATTCCAAGAAGGGATTCTTGCCCATGTCACATGGAATCACTCTTTCGAAGAGTGGTTGTCCCTCCAATGAGATTGAGAAGGAACGCATGAGTAGAATTCCCTATGCATTGGCCATAGGATCTATCATGTACGCCATGTTATGTAATAGACCAGATGTGTCATATGCCTTGAGTATGACAAGCAGATACCAATCCAATCCGGGTGAGAGTCACTGGATTGCAGTCAAGAACATCCTAAAGTACTTGAGAAGAACTATGGATGCTTTCATGATATTTGGCGGTGAGGAAGAGTTGCGTGTAAGGGGTTACACTGATGCAAGCTTCCAAACCGACAGAGATGACTTTAGATCACAATCGGGATATGTGTTTTGCCTGAATGGAGCAGCGGTGAGCTGGAAGAGTTCCAAGCAAGAGACGGTAGCTGATTCTACAACAGAGGCTGAGTACATTGCTGCAAATGGCGCAGCAAAGGAAGCTGTTTGGATCAGAAAGTTTGTTTCTGAACTTGGTGTGGTCCCTAGCATTGCGGATCCAGTTGAGTTGTTTTGCGACAACACTGGGGCGATCGCGCAATCAAAGGAACCGAGGTCGCACCAGAAGTCCAAGCACGTGCTCAGGAAGTTTCATCGGATTCGAAATATTATCGATAGAGGAGACGTTCGGATATGCAAGATTCCTACATATGATAATCTGTCAGACCCGCTTACAAAGCCTCTCACGCAGTGGAAGCATGAAGGGCACACTAGGAGTATGGGCATACGAGATGCGCCAGATTGGCTCTAGTGCAAGTGGGAGACTGTTGGAATAGATGCCCTAGAGGCAATCTAGTTTAGTATGAATTATTTGTGGCTAGAAATTCATTTATTATTTATTGGATATTTAATATAATGAAGTCCTTAGATTTACAATTGTGTTGTTTATCTTAAATATCCCTAGTCAAAGTATAATGATTAAATGGGACAATCATCTATAGACTAGTATGGGGTTGGATTGATATGGAGATATCACGATCCAACACATAGGTGTGCATTAGGGAATGTTGCACTTGATTGACCCATCTCCGAGAAGGCTACATACACGTTATGTTGAGTCACAAGCGCTTCTCGCGGTGCAATGGTATTGTCATCCTTATACTTGAAGTCACTAGATATTCTAGTTGTGGATTATTGTGATTTTGATAGCGTTAAACGCTACACCGTAACTGGGTAGTTATAAAGGCGTGTACTGGATACAATAAGAAGCAAGCTTAGAGATCGTAGTGGACGTAGATAGGAGTTGTCCCTCCCACATAACGGGAGCAAATATCCTAGGCCACTCGAGGGATAGTACTTATAGAATGTCTGGCCAGACTCAAATAAATCAATATGGGATATTGATGTTATTTGCACGAATAAGGCTATTCCCATGGATCGAGAAACTATGGATTGGATATACGAGTGTGACTTGTATGTCTCGTGTCCAATCCGTATATAGAGACAAAGGGATGAGACAATTACTTGTACAAAGGTTGTCAAGATGACTATTCTATTAGTTGGCTAGAATGGATGTTTTGCTAGAGACCGCTCCATATTAGCAAATAGTTGCTACCAACTAGAAAGAACCTATGGGGTCACACGCTATATAGAGTTGAACTAGATTTGGGAATTAATTAATTGGATTAATTAATTAGAAGGATCACTTTGCAAACCCTTGCAAACTTAGTGGGGACTAATTTGCAAGGAAGGGACTAAAATGAATTCTAGTAGGACTAGAATAAGTCCTTTAGGTAGTTAACAAGGAGTTGTTAAACTATATAAAGGACCTTCCTTCCTTCCTTCCCACATAACTTATGCTCATTTTTGAACATAACAAGAGTGGGAGAGAACAAAAGGAGAGAGAGCAAGCAACAAGGGAGCCGACCGCCCCCTTGCCGCCGCCCCGTCCCCGTCGGCCACAAAGGAGGACGAGACCCTCCTTTTGGGTCTCGTTTTGCGTGATTCTTCTTCCTCTTCCTCTTCCGGGCTAGCACCAAGGACTTGGGAGATCTAGGATCAACTCTATGCGTGGATCAACTATAGAGAACGTGACACAGTTCGCGTTTGAAGTCATCAAAGGAGAACCCTAAGGTGTGTTATTGATTTCTAACTCTTACCATCGTTATGTCTCTTGACTTGTGATCCTTGGAGGGTTTTGCATGGTTTTATGATTGTTTATGCTTCCGTTGTGCATCCATGAATCAAAACCCTACAAGGTGGACCGACAGGACACCAAGTAAACCGTGACGTAGAACGACATGAGAACGAGAGCATATTGTCAGTGCCATTACCCGGATTAACTAGAATAGGATTAACGTGTTACGTAGCTGATCCGAAAATCGTCTACAGCCCTAGGTGATCTAGAGATTTCCTAGTTTCTCCATCTTTTTTTATTAAAAAATAAAAACCCAAAAATATTAGTTTAGTTTGTAAGATCAGTTTGTGCAAGGCTTGGAATAGTTAAGCTATTTCAAGGCATTGAATCATCTTTCAAAGACTTGAATCAGTTCCCATAGGCTTGAAAATAGTTTAGCTATTTTCAAGGCCTTGAAACTAGATTCAAAGCCTTGAAACTGTTTAACCTGTGTGAACATTCTCAGGGGGAGTTTTCTGTAAACTCTCTGAGTTGATTATCTATCTATCTTTCATATGTGTGATTCACTGTTATTAGATGATGAAAGAAAAGCTAGTCTAACATATTTGAACATAGAATATCATCTGTTTGACTCTGATATTGCAGGAAATTTTATTTCAAAATTCTGCAGGATTGTTTCCTAAACTGAACTTATGCAGATTTGGAAATAGTTGGATTGTTTGATTTTGTGATCAATCATAGATTCATGACAGCTTCTCAGATTGTTTAAAGACAAGATCACAACAATATCTCTGAATATTGTGATCAACTATCCGTTTGAGAAAGCTGTTAAAGAGAGTCAAAGCTGTTGTCTACAAAATAGGAAGTTGTTGCTGAAAATCTGGGAATATTTGCAGAGCTTCAAACTGTATATATGGAGCTCACTTTGAAGAAACAAGATAAGAGACTCAACGGGCAAAAGTGAGAGACAAGTTTCTGGATTGACAAAGCACCAAAGAAGAACATCACAGTCTCAATCCGCTCCACAGAAGTTCACTGCATTCACTGCAGTTTTCTCTTCTAAGTGTACTTCTATATTGCGCTGTACTGGTAGATCATTTCTGTATTATTTCTACATCTATTCTCAAGGATTGTTCAAGGTAAACAATAGATGATTCGTAGTTAATCAGTTATCTAGAGCAGGTACTAGAAAGGTTAGGAATAACCACAAGCTGTAACAGAGTACGAGAACTCTCTTTGCTTGAGTTCTAGGGCTTAGCTTTTGATTAATAAGAATTGAGTTGAAAATCCTGCAAGGATCTAATCCATGAGGTAGAGACGCAGGTCCAAGTGGACTGAACTCTATAAATAACTTGTCTATTGCATTAACAGTTCATTCTTTTTAATAGTATTTGCAGCATTCACAACTGTCTGTTTTCAAGGGTTTGAACTTGTTTTCAAGGACTTGAAAAAGGCTTACTTGTTTTTATACAAACTGCATCTCATCCAAGGGCTTGAACAAGTTTTCAAGGCCTTGAACTTCACTATTTTCACAAGTCTTCATCTTCCTAGCAAGTTTTGCAAAAGGTTGGCATACTCTATTCACCCCCCCTTTCTAGAGTATCTTTTCTGCATTAACACCTGCACACTCACACTTTCAATTGGTATCAGAGCTTGTGTACTGTATTGATTTTAACCATTTGGTCATCATGAGTACTGCAGGTGATGGTGGTTTCTCACAGGGAAGAACTGCTAAAAGACCTCTATTTTGTGGAGAAAATTTTGCTCACTGGAAAGCTTTGATGAAAATTGTTCATCATTGATCAAGATCTAGAGCTTAGGACCATTATACAAAATGAACCTCATACTTTCTACACAGAGAAAGATGGGATTAAAACTCCCAGAACTGAAGACTCACTCTCCTCTTCTAAATTAGAGCAATTTTTTAAAAAATACAAAGCTATTAACATTTTTTATTGTGCTTTGAGTACAGATTAATTCAACAGGATCTCTAGATGCACAACTGCTAAAGAAATCTGGGATAAGCTTGTGGTTACCTTTGACGGAACCAGTCAAGTCAAGCAAACCAAGATCAACATCTATCTCAGACAGTATGAGCTATTCAAGATGAACCCATATCAATCTATCAGAGACATGTTCAAGAGGTTCACAGCCACTGTAAACAACCTTAGTTCACTGGGAAAACACTTTTCCAATGAAGAAAAGGTGAGTAAGATATTAATAAGTCTTCCAAAGGCAAAGTGGGAACCAAAGACTACAACTATTGAAGAAGCTCAGAATCTCTCAACTCTGCAACTTGATGACCTACAAGGTAAGCTTCTGACACATGAGATATCTATGAATGAAGCTGATGGAGAACTTCCAGATAATGTCAAGGACTTAGCTCTCAAAGCCATATATAATGAGAGAACACAAATCCTTGAAACTGAGGATGGTGATGATGACGATCCAATTACTTTGATTTCCAAAGACTTGACAAGGATTCTCAAAATGAAGAAAAACTTTGGAAACAAAGACTTCACACAGAAAGGCATAGACCATCCAATAGCAAGGAATACATAGGTAAGTCCTCTTCACAAAATAAATCAAAAGTTATGAACTGCTTTGAATGAGAAGGACACTTGATAAGAGATTGTCCACACAAGAAAAGCAAGAGCTTTCAAAAGAAAGATCATGACAGAAGAAAGAAAGCCATGATAGCTTCATGGAGTGATTCAGATAGCTCTAGTGAATTTGAATCTGAAGAAGAACATGCCAACCTGTGCTTCATGGCCAAACATGATGAAAGTTCAGAGAAGAACATTGAGGTAATGGTAAATTTTCTAATTTCAAAACCAAAAGAAGCTCTTTTAGAATATCTTAGAACAATGCTTTTAAATAAGGAAGATTATCTGAAAGAGATCAGACTTTTGAAGGAAAAAATTCATGAGCAAGCAAAAGAAAACTTACAACTTGTTTGCCTAAATAAGAATCTTGAAATCTCTCAAAAAAAAACTGACAGTGATTTCAAGGCCTTGAAAACCAGTTTCAAAGCCTTGAAAACACAAGTCAAGGAAGTAGTCACTGAAAACTCCTCAATGAGTGACAACCTTGTTAATCTAAGACATCAGATTGATGAATTAGATAAAAAAAGGACTACTCTTACTGAGAAACTTCAAGAATCTGAATGGTCAAAGTCAAGCTTGCTGGATCAGAACACAAGTTGAACTTGATTCTTGGAGGAAGTTCACAGTCTGTTCACAAAGCTAGTATTGGATTCAATCCAAACTTTCCAAGGAGAAACAATACCAGATTTGTGAAAGATGGAAACAAAACTTCTCCTACATGTCATTACTGCTGCAAAACTGGTCATGTTAGGATGACTTGTCCTTTTAGAAGAAGATACCCTCACATAATGAGGAACACTTTTCCTTTTCAATTCAACGGACAAGTTAAGCAGATTTGGGTTCCTAAAGGGGTTAGGCCACCTAACATGGTTGATCCTGAATATGAATCCAAATTCCACACTTGATCTAAAAGCGGGTAAGGCAGTGATAGGTGTTTGCAGGTTGTCACCAACATCAAAGAACAGAAGTTGTTTGTGGACAGTGGTTGCTCAAGACATATGAGTGGAAAGAGATCTATATTCTCAGAATTAAAGGAGCAATCAGAAGGTTCAAATACACTTGGTGACAAAGGCAAATGCAATATTCTTGGTATTGGTAAAGTTGGTACAAATTCTGAAAACTTTATTTCTGATGTGTATCTAGTTGAAGGTTTGAAATTTAACTTGCTTACTGTATCTCAGCTTTGTGACAATGACAGCAAAGTTATTTTTGATAAAGAGAAGTGTGTGGTGCAAAAGAGAAATCAGAAGATTGCATTCTCAGAGCCTCTAGATCAAACAATGTTTATACTTTTCAGACTAACAAAGTTGCAGGTAAAAGTTTGAAGTGTCTCAAGGCCTTGAAAGAGGATTCGAAGCTTTGGCACAGGAAGCATGGTCATATCATTTTGCACCCTTTGAACAATTTGATGTCCAAAGACTTGGTAAGAGGATTGCCATCCATTAAGTTCAAAGAAGATGAAATGTGCAAAGCCTGTGCTCAAGGCAAGCAGACCAGAAGTTCCTTCAAGCCAAAGAAGTTTGTAAGCACAACTAGACCTATTGAACTGCTTCATATGGATATTTTTGGTCCTATGAGAACCCCTACTCAAAAATAAAGAACATGACTCTTGGAGATATGTCAAGGACAATGCTTCTTGAGAACAAGCTGCCAAAGCATTATTGGGCAGAAGCTGTGAATACAGCAAACTACATTTTGAACAGGTGCTTGATCAGACCTATTCTGAAGAAGACCCCCTATGAATTATTCAAAGTGAGGAAGCCAAACATTTTATACTTCAGGCCCTTTGGATGCACTTGATTTGTCCATAATAATGGAAAAGACAATCTTGGTAAGTTTCATGCAAGAAGTGATGAAGGTGTATTTCTTGGTTACTCTCTGAATAGCAAAGCTTATAGAGTTTATAATAAAAGAACCAAATTGGTCAAAGATAGCATTCATGTTATTTTTGATGAAAGCCATGATGGTTCTGTAAGTGAAAGCTTTTCAGACTTGAATTTGAATAAGCATGAATAAAAGGAAGAAGCTGAGAATCCACTGGGATTCAAGAACGGCTCAGAAGAAAATAGAAGATATTTTCAAGACCTTGAAAATGGTATTCAAGGCCTTGAAAATAAGCCTCAAAGCCTTGAAGAAGATGATCAGAAGGACGCAAGTGACAAAGTCACTACTTCAAGACCAGAGAAGATCTATGGAGAGCCTGAACCATGGTCTCCAAGAAAGAGATTCAAATATCTCTCATCTAATCCAGTTGATAATATCATCTCAGATCCAACCACTGGTACACAAACTAGATCACATTTGAAGAACTTATGTGATTTTAATGCTTTTATCTCTCTTGTAAAACCTAAAACTGTGAAGGAAGCTTTACAAGAAGCAGACTGGATCATTGCTATGCAAAGTGAACTCAATGAGTTTGAAAGGAATAAGGTTTGGAACCTGGTTCCTCCACCTACAAACCAGACTGTCATTGGTACCAGATGGGTGTTCAGAAATAAATTGGATGAAAGTGGCAATGTTATCAGAAACAAAGAAAGGCTAGTTGCTCAAGGTTACAATCAAGAAGAAGGCATTGATTATGAGGAAAATTTTGCTCCAGTTGCCAGAGAATTCTCAAGTCTTATGAGCACGGAATTTGAAATGATCGTGATGGGAGAGTTGAACTTCTTCCTAGGACTTCAAATACATACGTTGAAGAAGGGCATCTTTTTGCATCAAAGCAAGTACACAAGAGACTTACCAAAAAAATATAGCATGGCTCAATGTAAGGAAGCCAAGACTCATATGATTTCTACACTGTCCTTAGACAAAGATGAATCTGGTAAGAGTGTCAATGTAAAAGAGGATAGAGGTATGATTGGATCATTACTCTATCTCATTGCAAGCAGACCAGATATAATGTTTAGTGTACGCATGTGAGCTAGATTTCAAGCTGAACCAAAGGAATCACACTTAACTGCTGTGAAGAGAATATTCAGATATCTCAACGGAACCAAGGACTTAGGGCTTTGGTATCCAAAAAATTCTAATTTCTCTTTGCATGAATTTTTAGATGCTGACTTTGCAGGTTACAAAGTTGATAGGAAAAGTACTTCAGGAACTTGCCAATATATTCGATCATCACTTATCAGTTGGCATTACACGAAACATAATTCAGTTGCTCTATCAACAGCTGAAGCTGAATATATAGCTGCAGGAGCATGTTGTTCACAAGTACTATGGATTGCTCAACAGCTAAGAGACCTTGTATTTGATTTCAAGAACATACCTATCAAGTTTGATAATACTAGTGCAATTTCAATTACAAAGAATCCAGTGCAACACTTAAGAATCAAGCACATTGATGTCAGACACCATTTCATCAGAGATCATGCTGAGAAGGTGATATTGTTCTTGAATTGTTGCCACTAACATGCAAATTGCAGATATCTTCACTAAACCATTAGCAGATGAAAGATTCTCAGCCCTGAGATTGGAACTGGGAATGCTAAATAAAGATGAATTGGTTTAGGGGGAGCATCAGGTAAGAAAGGTGAGTTGTATGTGTTTTCAAAGTTTTGAACTGATTTTCAAAGCCTTGAAAATCATTTCAAAGCCTTGATTTTTATCTGTTGCAGTGTTACAGTTTTTCAAGACCTTGAAAACCTTTTCAAAGCCTTGAAAATAAGTCTGCTACACTGATAGTCAATACACATGGATCTTTCTATGTTCCGTGATATCTCTGTAGATATTTGCCTAATATATTCCCTACCCTTTTCAAAAATTTGTTTTAACCAAAAATAGTATTAGAATATATTATTTTCCAAAGACATAAAAGATTTGAACTCTCTCTCTGATTATTACAAATCTTTTTGAGATTAGAGAGATATTCTAGTTTCCTTTTGAAACTCAAACTCTCTGAGTATATATTTTCTTCTCTTCTCATTCTCTCCGTATCATTCCACCTCTCTCTATTCTTATCTCAAACCCTAATGAGCACAAGGAGAGCCTCAGACAAAATCAAGATGGCTGGAGGATCTAAACCTGCTTTAGAGAAGAAAAGAAAGGCATTAATGGATGAAGCTCAAGAAGTCAGTGGGGATTCTAGCTATAGAACTTCTAGTGAAGAGCAAGTTCCAAATCTTCCTCCACACAAAAAGAAGGTAAAGAAGGTTGCAACTTCCTCCTCAGAGAAGAAGAAACAGAAAGAGAAGGCTGTTACAGAGAAGCAACCTGAAACACAGATCATTAGTTCCAAGAATCTGAAGAAGAAACCAACTCAAGTTGAAAAAAGGGAAAAGGAAAGGTGACAAAAGCACAGCCAGAAGATCAATTGGAGAAGGCCCTACAGATCTATTCAAATGTCTCAACAAAGAACTCAGCTCCAGATGAGACTTGGTTTGTCTCAAACATCTCTAAAGGTCAGTGGTTAGATGGTTTTGCTTCAATATCTATTGGTTTATGTATTATGATTATTAAGCATGTGGTGGAACACATGAAACTTAAGTGCATCTCTATGTTGAAGAAGAGCTCTCTGTGGTATATGCTGAATCCTAGAGAATTAGCCTACCCTAGACTCACCAGACTCTTCTACCTGAATTTGACACAAGTTAAGAGATCAGCACATTTAGTGATCAAATCTAAAGTTTCGTGGATAGTAATTGAGTTGGATCACTCTAAGTTTTCCAAAGTGCTAGGCTGTCCAAAGAGATATGACACTAGCAACCATCCACCAAAGTCAGAAACCCTGAAGCTAGCCAAAGATTAGTTCTTTCTTCCAAACATCTCCACATTAGCCAAACAATTAACACTTAGTGTGTTGAATATTGAAGCCAAAGTCCTTCATACCATCCTGGTTAGGTGTATTTTTCCAAGGGAGCACTCTAGAGAATTAATGACTGAGAGAATGCTGCACATTATGTATCTGATTATGCATGGCTATGAGATTGATCTTCCAAAACTAGTGATTGAACATATGCTCTTTAGCCTTACCTTTCAAAGTAAACATCCTCTGCCCTATGCAAACTTGCTCACTTTGTTCTTTGAAGACTTTGAGATTCCAACTACTGGAGAGGAATCAGTCACTTCTGGATTTGGAGTACTTAATGAGAAAGCCTTTGAGAAAATTGGATTCGTAAAAAGCAAGGAAAAAGCATGGAAGCTTTACTCACACTTGACTGAAGAAGAACTAGGTGAAAAGAAGTTTCCTAAGCCCAAGACCTTGACTCCCACTTCAAGTCAGACTTCTCTGCCAACAGACAATCAGAGACTTGATGGTTTGGATTTGGACATGGAGGATATCAAAACAACTGTTTATGGAATTGAAAGTGAAATTGGGCAAGTCAAGTACATGGTGGAAAGTATCTTCTGAAGCATGACTTTGCTTGATGTTCTTGAGGATGATGAAGGTATAAAGAAAGGAGACTCTGACAAGGATTTTCCTAGTGAACATTCAGACCAGGAAGAGGTGGCTCCAGCTTTAGATAAGGGAAAACAGGTAGCAGAGCAGGCCTCACAGGAAGAAGATGAAGTCAATAGTCGTGACTCAAATGATCTGTTGATTAATTTGAAGAAGAAGTTGAAATCTTCAAAGACTGCTACAAATGATAAGACTTAAGAGGTGACTACTACTGGTAGGATTGAAGAGGAACATGAAGTACAAGAGAAGACTGATGTTGAAGATAGTGGTGAAGAAGAAGGAGATCAAGCTGAGGATCAAGCCCCAGAACCTTAATCTTGCCTACTCTTTCTTCCACATTCTCTGATTTTCTTTAAGTTTTCAAAATTTTCCAGACACTTGATCCAACATCTTTTCTATATTTTTTTTGATGAAAGTCAAAAAGGGGGAGAAAATTCTGGGTTTAGCTTTCTAGGTTTATTTTTTGCATCTTGCTGAACTGTTTGCTTTTTGTTGGCAATTTGAGTAAGTTGGATCTTTTTGGAATTACTATGTTGTTATACATGGTGAACTAATCAGTACTTGTTGCAGAGACTAAGGATCAAACAGAATTTGGTTTTTTCTTTCATCAAGGGGGAGATTATAAGATCAGGTTGTGCAAGGCTTGGAATAGTTCAGCTATTTCAAGGCCTTGAATAAGCTTTCAAAGCCTTGAGTAAGTTCCTAGAGGCTTGAAAATAGTTTAGCTATTCTCAAGGCCTTGAAACTGGATTCAAAGCATTGGAACTGTTTAACCTGTGTGAACATTCTCAGGGGGAGTTTTCTGCAAACTCTCTGAGTTGATTTCCTCTCTATCTTTCATATGTTTGATTCAATATTATTAGATGATGAAAGAAAAATTGTTCTACCATGTTTCAACATAGAATATCATCTGTTTGACTCTGATATTGCAGGAAATTTTATTTCCAAGTTCTGCAGGATTGTTTCCTAAAGTGAACTTATGCAGATTTGGAAATAGTTGGATAGTTTGATTATGTGATTAATCAGAGACTCATGAAAGCTTCTCAGATTGTTTAAAGAAAAAATTACAACAATATCTCTGAAGATTGTGATCAACTATTTGTTGGAGAAAGCTGTTAAAGAGAGTCAAAGCAGTTGCCTACAAAATAGGAAGTTGTTGCTGAAAACCTGGGAAGATTTGCAGAGCTTCAAACAGTATAAATGGACCTCACTTTGAAGCAACAATATAAGAGACTCAACGGGCAAAAGTGATAGAAAAGTTTCTGGATTGACAAAGCACCAAATAAGAACATCACACTCTCAATCTGTTCCACAGAAGTTCATTGCACTAACTGCAGTTTTCTATTCTAAGTGTACTTCTATGTTGAGCTGTATTGGTAGATCATTTCTGTATTATTTCTACATCTATTCTCAAGGATTGTTCAAGGTGAACAATAGATGATTCTTAGTTAATCAGTTAGCTAGAGCAGGTACTAGAAAGGTAAGGAAAAACCACAAGATGTAACAGAGTAAGGGAACTCTCTGTGCTTGAGTTCTAGGGCTTAGCTTTTGATTAATAAGAATTGAGTTGAAGTCCTGCAGGGATCTAATCCCTGAGGTAGAGACGTAGGTCCAAGTGGACTGAACTCTATAAATCACTTGTCTCTTGCATTTACAGTTCATTCTTTTTCATAGTATATGCAGCATTCAAAACTGTCTGTTTTCAAGGGTTTGAACTTGTTTTCAAGGACTTGAAAAAGGCTTACTTGCTTTATACAAACTGCATCTCATCCAAGGGCTTGAACAAGTTTTCAAGGCCTTGAACTTCACTATTTTCACAAGTCTTCATCTTCCTAGCAAGTTTTGCAAAAAGTTGGCATACTCTATTCACCCCCCCTTTCTAGAGTATCTTTTTCTGCATTAATACCTGCACGCTCACACTTTCAATTGGTATCGGAGCTTGTGTCACTGTATAGATTTTAACCATCTGGTGATCATGAGTACTGTAGGTGATGGTGGTTTCTCACAGGGAAGAGCTGCTAACAGACCTCCTCTATTTTGTGGAGAAAATTTTGCTCACTGGAAAGCTTTGATGAAAATTGTTCATCATTGATCAAGATCTAGATCTTTGGACCATTATACAAAATGAACCTCATACTTTCTACACAGAGAAAGATGGGATTAAAACTCCCAGAACTGAAGACTCACTCTCTTCTTCTAAATTAGAGCAATTTTCTAAAAAATACAAAGCTATTAACATTTTGTATTGTGCTTTGAGTACAGATTAATTCAACAGGATCTCTGGATGCACAACTACTAAAGAAATATGAGATAAGCTTGTGGTTACCTTTGAGGGAACCAGTCAAGTCAAGCAAACCAAGATCAACATCTATCTCAGACAGTATGAGCTATTCAAGATGAACCCGGATGAATCTATCAAAGACATGTTCAAGAGGTTCAAAGCCATTGTAAACAACCTTAGTTCACTGGGAAAACACTTTTCCAAAGGCAAAGTGGGAACCAAAGACTACAACTATTGAAGAAGCTCAGAATCTCTCAACTTTACAACTTGATGACCTACAAGGGAAGCTTTTGACACATGAGATATCTATGAATGAAGCTGATGGAGAACTTCCAAATAATGTCAAGAACTTAGCTCTCAAAGCCATAGAGAATGAGAGAACACAAAGCCTTGAAACTGAGGATGGTGATGATGAAGATCCAATTGCTTTGATTTCCAAAGCCTTGACAAGGATTATCAAAATGAAGAAAAACTTTGGAAACAAAGACTTCAACAGAGAAAGGCATAGACCATCCAGTAGAAAGGAATACAAAGGTAAGTCCTCTTCACAAAATAAATCATAATTTATGAACAGCTTTGAATGTGCAGGACACTTGATAAGAGATTGTCCACACAAGAAAAGCAAGATCATTCAAAAGAAAGATCATGAAAGAAGAAAGAAAGTCATGATAGCTTCATGGAGTGATTCAGATAGCTCTAGTGAATCTGAATCTGAAGAAGAACATGCCAACCTGTGCTTGATGGCCAAATATGATGAAAGTTCAGAGAAGAACATTGAGGTAATGGTAAATTTTCTAATTTCAAAACCAAAAGAAGCTCTTTCAGAATATCTTAGAACAATGCTTTTAAATGAGGAAGATTATCTGAAAGAGATCAGACTTTTGAAGGAAAAAATTCATGAGAAAGCAAAAGAAAACTAACAACTTGTTTGCCTAAATCAGAATCTTGAAATCTCTCAGAAGAAAAATGACATTGATTTCAAGGCCTTGAAAACCAGTTTCAAAGCCTTGAAAACACAAGTCAAGGAAGTAGTCACTGAAAACTCCTCAATGAGTGACAACCTTGTTAATCTAAGACATCAGATTGATGAGTTAGATAAACAAAAGACTACTCTTACTGAGAAACTTCAAGAATCTGAATTGGTCAAAGTCAAGCTTGCTGGATCAGAACACAAGTTGAACTTGATTCTTGGAGGAAGTTCACAGTCTGTTCACAAAGATGGTATTGGATTCAATCGTAACTTTCCAAGGAGGAACAATACCAGATTTGTGAAAGATGGAAACAAAACTTCTCCTACATGTCATTACTGCAGCGTAACTAGTTATGTTAAGATTACTTGTCCTTTTAGAAGAAGAGACCCTCACATAATGAGGAACACTTTTCCTTTTCATCTCAAAGGAAAATTTAAGCAAATTTGGGTTCCTAAAGGGGTTAGGCCACCTAACATGGTTGATCATGAATATGAATCCAAATTCCACACTTGATCTAACAACGGGTAAGGCATTGATTGGTGTTTGCAGGTTGTCACCAACATCAAAGAACAGAAGTTGTTTATGGACAGTGGTTGCTCAAGATATATGAGTTGAAAAAGATCTATATTCTCAGAATTAAAGGAGCAATCAGAAGGTTCAATTACACTTGGTGAAAAAGGCAAATGCAATATTCTTGTTATTGGTAAAGTTGGTACAAATTCTGAAAACTCTATTTCTGATGTGTATCTAGTTGAAGGTTTGAAATTTAACTTGCTTAGTGTATCTCAGCTTTGTGACATTGGAAACAAAGTTATTTTTGATAAAGAGAAGTGTGTGGTGCAAAATATAAATCATGAGATTGCATTCTCACAGCCTCTAGATCAAATAATGTTTATACTTTTAAGACTAACAAAGTTGCAGGTAAAAGTTTGAAGTGTCTCAAGGCCTTGAAAGAGGATTCAAAGCTTTGGCACAGGAAGCTTGGTCATATCATTTTGCATACTTTGAACAAGTTGATTTCCAAAGATTTGGTAAGAGGATTTCCATCCATTAAGTTCAAATAAGATGAAATGTGCAATGCCTGTGCTCAAGGCAAGCAGACCAGAATTTCCTTCAAGCCAAAGAAGTTTGTAAGCACAACAAGACCTATTGAACTGCTTTAGATGGATCTTTGTGGTCCTATGAGAACTCCTACTCCAAAATAAAGAACATGACTCTTGAAGATATATCAAGGACAATGCTTCTTGAGAACAAGCTGTCAAAGCATTATTGGGCAGAAGCTGTGAATACAGCAAACTATATTTTGAACAGGTGCTTGATCAAACCTATTCTGAAGAAGACCCCCTATGAACTATTCAAAGTGAGGAAGCCAAACATTTCATACTTCAGGCCCTTTGGATGCACTTTCTTTGTCCATAATAATGGAAAAGACAATCTTGGTAAGTTTGATGCAAGAAGTGATGAAGATATATTTCTTGGTTACTCTCTGAATAGCAAAGCTTATAGAGTTTATAATAAAAGAAACAAATTGGTCGAAGATAGTATTCATGTTAGTTTTGATGAAAGCCATGATGGTTCTTTAAGTGAAAGCTTTGCAGACTTGAATTTGAATAAGCATGAATCAGAGGAAGAAGCTGAGTATCCACTGGGATTCAAGAAAGGCTCAGAAGAAAATAAAAGAAATTTTCAAGACCTTGAAAATGGTGTTCAAGGCCTTGAAAATAAGCCTCAAAGCCTTAAAGAAGATGATCAGAAGGACACAAGTGACAAAGTCACTACTTCAAGACCAGAGATGATCTATGGAGAGCCTGAACCATGGTCTCCAAGAAAGAAATTCAAATATCTCTCATCTCATCCAGTCGATAATATCATCTCAGATCCAATCACTGGTACACAAACTAGATCACATTTGAAGAACTTATGTGCTTTTAATGCTTTTATCTCTCTTGTAGAACCTAAAACTGTGAAGGAAGCTTTACAAGAAGCAGAATGGATCATTGCTATGCAGAGTGAACTCAATGAGTTTGAAAGGAATAAGGTTTGGAACCTGGTTCCTCCACCTACAAACCAGTCTGTCATTGGTACCAGATGGGTGTTCAGAAATAAATTGGATGAAAGTGGCAATGTGATCAGAAACAAAGCAAGGTTAGTTGCTCAAGGTTACAATCAAGAAGAAGGCATTGATTATGAGGAAACTTTTGCTCCAGTTGCCAGAGAATTCTCAAGTCTTATGAGCATGGAATTTGAAATGAGCATGATGGGAGAGTTGAACTTCTTCCTAGGACTTCAAATACATACGTTGAAAAAGGGCATCTTTCTGCATCAAATCAAGTACACAAGAGACTTACCAAAAAAATTATAGCATGGCTCAATGTAAGGAGGCCAAGACTCCTATGAGTTCTACACTGTCCTTAGACAAGGATGAATCTGGTAAGAGTGTCAATGTAAAAGAGGATAGAGGTATGATTGGATCATTACTCTATCTCACTGCAAGCAGACTATATATGATGTTTAGTGTATGCATGTGTGCTAGATTTAAAGCTCATCCAAAGGAATCACACTTAACTGCCGTGAAGAGAATATTCAGATATTTCAACGGAACCAAAGACTTAGGGCTTTGGTATCCAAAACATTCTAATTTCTCTTTGCATGGATTTTCAGATGCTGACTTTGCAGGTTACAAAGTTGATAGGAAAATTACTTCAGGAACTTGCCAATATATTGGATCATCATTGATCAGCTGGCATTACAAGAAACAGAATTCAGTTGCTCTATCAACAGCTGAAGCTAAATATATAGCTGCAGGAGCATGTTGTTCACAAGTACTATGGATTGCTCAATATCTAAGAGACATTGGATTTGATTTCAAGAGCATACCTATAATACTAGTGCAATTTCAATTACAAAGAATCCAGTGCAACACTTAAGAATCAAGCACATTAATGTCAGACACCATTTCATCAGAGATCATGCTGAGAAAGGTGATATTGTTCATGAATTGTTGCCACTAACATGCAAATTGCAGATATCTTCACTAAACCATTAGCAGATGAAAGATTCTCAGCCCTGAGATTGGAATTGGGAATGCTAAATAAAGATGCATTGGTTTAGGGGGAGCATCAGGTAAGTAAGGTGAGTTGTATGTGTTTTCAAAGTTGTGAACTGATTTTCAAAGCCTTCAAAATCATTTCAAAGCCTTGATTTTTATCTGTTGCAGTGTTACAGTTTTTCAAGACCTTGAAAACCTTTTCAAAGCCTTGAAAATAAGTCTGCTACACTGATAGTCAATAAACAAGGATCTTTCTGTGTTGAGTGATATCTCTGTAGATATTTGCCTAATATAGTCCCTACCCTTTTTAAAAATTTGTTTTAGCCAAAAATAGTATTATAATATTTTATTTTCCAACGGCATAAAATATTTGAACTGTCTCTGATTACTGCAAATCTTTTTGAGATCAGAGAGATATTATAGTTTCCTTTTGAAACTCAAACTCTCTCAGTATTTATCTTCTTCTCTTCACCTTCTCTTCGTAGCATTACACCTCTCTCTATTCGTCTCTCAAACTTTAATGAGCACAAGGAGAGCCTCAGACTAAATCAAGATGGATGGAGGATCTAAACTTGCTTCAGAGATGAAAAGAAAGGCAGTAGTGGATGAAGCTCAAGAAGTCAGTGGAGAATCTAGCTCTAGAACTCCTAGTGAAGAGGCAGTTCCAAATCTTCCTCCACCCAAAAAGAAGTTCAAGAATGTTGCAACTTCCTCCTCAGAGAAGAAGAAACAGAAAGAGAAGGCTTTTACAGAGAAGCAACCTGAAACAGAGATCATTAGTTCCAAGAAGCTGAAGAAGAAACCAACTCGAGCAGAAAAAAGGGAAAAGGAAAGGTGACAGAAGCACATCCAGAAGATCAATTGGAGAAGGCCCTACAGATCTATTCAAAGGTATCAACAAAGAACTCAGCTCCAGATGAGACTTGGTTTGTCTCAAACATCTTTAAAGGTCAGTGGTTAGATGGTTTTGTTTCAAGATCTATTGGTTTCTGTATTATGATTAATAAGCATGTGGTGGAACACATGAAACTTAAGTGCATCTCTATGTTTAAGAAGAGATCTCTGTGCTATATGCTGAATCCTAGAGAATTAGCCTACCCTAGACTCACCAGACTCTTCTACCTGAATTTGACACAATTTAAGAGATCTGCACATTTGGTGATCAAATCTAAAGTTGCTAGGATAGTAATTGAGTTGGATCACTCCAAGTTTTCCAAAGTGCTAGGCTGTCCAAAGAGATATGACACTAGCAACCATCCACCAAAGTCAGAAACCCTGAAGCTAGCCAAAGATGAGTTCTTTCTTCCAAACATCTCCAACTCAGCCAAACAATTAACACTTACTGTATTGAATATTGAAGCCAAAGTCCTTCATACCATCCTGGTTAGGTGTATTTTTCCCAGCGAGCACTCTAGAGAATTGGTGACTAAGAGAATGCTGCACATTATGTATCTGGTTGTGCATGGCTATGAGTTTGATCTTCCAAAACTAGTGATTGAACATATGCTCTTTAGCCTTACCAGTCAAGGAAACATCCTCTGCCCTATGCAAACTTGCTCCCTTTGTTCCTTGAACACTTTGAGATTCCAACTACTAGAGAGGAATTAGTCACTTCTGGATTTGGAGTACTTAATGAGAAAGCCTTTGAGAAAATTGGAGTCGTAAAAACCAAGGAAAAAGCATGGAACCTTTACTCAGACTTGACTGAAGAAGAACTAGGTGAAAAGAAGTTTCCTAAGCCCAAGACCTTGACTCCCACTTCAAGTCAGACTTTTCAGCCAACAGAAAATCAGAGACTTGATGGTTTGGATTTGGACATGGAGGATATCAAAACAACTGTTTATGGAATTGAAAGTGAAATTGGGTAAGTCAAGTACATGGTGGAAAGTATCTTCAGAAGCATGACTTTGCTTGATGTTCCTGAGGATTATGAAGGTACAAAGAAAGGAGGCTCTGACAAGGAATTTCCTAGTGAACATTCAGACTAGGAAGAGGATGCTCCAGCTTTAGATAAGGGAAAGCAGGTAGCAGAACATGACTCACAGGAAGAAGATGAAGTCAATAGTCGTGAATCAGATGATCTGTTGATTAATTTGAAGAAGAAGTTGAAATCTCCAAAGACTGCTACAAATGATAAGACTGAAGTAATGACTACTACTGGTAGGATTGAAGATGAACAGGAAGTATAAGAGAAGACTGATGCTGAAGACAGTGGTGAAGAAGAAGGAGATCAAGCTGAGGATCAAGCCCCAGAACCTTAATCTTGCATACTCTTTCTTCCACATTCTATGATTTTCTTTAAGTTTTCAAAATTTTCCAGACACTTGATCCAACATCTTTTCTATCTTTATTTTGATGAAAGTCAAAAAGGGGGAGAAAATTCTAGGTTTAGCTTTCTAGGTTTATTTTTTGCATCTTGCTGAATTGTTACTTTTTGTTGGCAATTTGAATAATTTGGATCTTTTTGGAATTACTATGTTGTTATACATGGTAAACTAATCAGTAGTTTTTGAAGAGACTAATGATCAAACAGAATTTGGTTTTGTCTTTCATCAAGGGGGAGATTATTAGATCAGGTTGTGCAAGGCTTGGAATAGTTAAGCTATTTCAAGGCCTTGAATAAGTTCCTAGAGGCTTGAAAATAGCTTAGCTATTTTCAAGGCCTTGAAACTGGATTCAAAGCATTGAAACTGTTTAACCTGTGTGAACATTCTCAGGGGAAGTTTTCTGCAAACTCTCTGAGTTGATTTCCTCTCTATC
The DNA here is from genome assembly GCA_023055425.1 of Linanthus parryae. NCBI lineage: Eukaryota > Viridiplantae > Streptophyta > Magnoliopsida > Ericales > Polemoniaceae > Linanthus > Linanthus parryae. The sequence continues at coordinate 22,021,865 of JALGPY010000011.1, read as the reverse complement.
TTTCATATGTTTGATTCACTATTATTATATGATGAAAGATAAATTATTCTACCATGTTTCAACATAGAATATCATCTGTTTGACTCTGATATTGCAGGAAATTTTATTTCCAAGTTCTGCAGGATTGTTTCCTAAACTGAACTTATGCAGATTTGGAAATAGTTGGATAGTTTGATTATGTGATTAATCAGAGACTCATGAAAGCTTCTCAGATTGTTTAAAGAAAAAATTACAACAATATCTCTGAAGATTGTGATCAACTATTTGTTGGAGTAAGCTGTTAAAGAGAGTCAAAGCAGTTGCCTACAAAATAGGAAGTTGTTGCTGAAAACCTGGGAAGATTTGCAGAGCTTCAAACAGTATAAATGGACCTCACTTTGAAGCAACAATATAAGAGACTCAACGGGCAAAAGTGAGAGAAAAGTTTCTGGATTGACAAAGCACCAAAGAAGAACATCACACTCTCAATCCGTTCCAAAGAAGTTCACTGCATTCACTGCAGTTTTCTATTCTAAGTGTACTTATATATTGAGCTGTATTTGTAGATCATTTCTGTAATATTTCTACATCTATTCATAAGGATTGTTCAAGGTGAACAATAGATGATTCTTAGTTAATCAGTTAGCTAGAGTAGGTACTAGAAAGGTTAGGAAAAACCACAAGCTGTAACAGAGTAAGGGAACTTTCTGTGCTTGAGTTCTAGGGCTTAGCTTTTGATTAATAAGAATGGAGTTGAAAATCTGCAGGGATCTAATCCCTGAGGTAGAGACGTAGGTCCAAGTGGACTGAACTCTATAAATCACTTGTCTCTTGCATTTACAGTTCATTCTTTTTCATAGTATTTGCAGCACTCACAACTGTCTGTTTTCAAGGGTCTGAACTTGTTTTCTAGGCCTTGAAAAAGGCTTACTTGCTCTATACAATTTGCATCTCCTCCAAGGGCTTGAACAATTTTTCAAGGCCTTGAACTTGATTGTTTTCACAAGTCTTCCTAGCAAGTTTTTCAAAAAGCTGACATACTCTATTCAACCCCCCCCCCTTCTAGAGTATCTTTTCTGCATTAACACCTGCACGCTCACACTTTCACAGTTTTTTATTTTATTTCAGTCACCTCTTTGAGGGTGATAAATGTTTAAATCACAATCTTTTCTTCCCAATTAAAGTACGCTAAACTAACTTCTTAATTAAATAATCTCAATCTTGTCCTCGTGGGATCGATAACTCGAGGTTGAAATACCACTCCTATATTACTTGACTGTGCACTTGCGCATACGCGTTAAGAAATCGCGTCAGTGGTCGGGTTCAGAACCTTGTTGGCTCTCTCCTTGCTTTGTTCTCTTTCTCTCTCTCTCTTGTGATAAAAGTTATGACACTTATGGAGAAAATAAGCTAGGAGTCTCTTTATATATAGTCTAGCAACTCCTTGTTAACTACATATTAGCCCCTCTACTAATCATGTCCTTACATGGATTATTAGTCCACCTAGAAAATACTAATCATGTCCATACATGGATTAGTCAACCTTGAAAATTAGTCGTACTAAGTTTTCATGTGATTCCCAAGTCCGATCTAATCCATAGGGAGTGTGACCCCATAGGTTTCTACTTAGTTATTAGTAACAATTACTACCATAGAGCGACCTCTTGCAAGACTTCTATGCCACCCAACTAATAGAAATAGTCAGTAATCTGACAAACCTTGTGACCAATGATACGAAAAGTGTGTAATATAGGTGTAAATAAATATATTAATAATCTAGAAGGGGGAAGGGGGTTGAATAGCGTATGCTAGCTTTTGCCAAAACACAAGTTTTTGAAAGTTTAGTAGAGCAAACTGTTGATATCTCAAAGCTTTTAAAAGAAGTTGAAAAACTTAATATCTATCAGCAGAGTATAAAGGCTTCAAAGCTTTGAGACTTGGAAAGCTTCAAAGCTTCGAAACTTCCAATATAATCTATATGTAAAAGTAGAAAAGTAAATAGCAAGAACACAGAGATTTTACAGAGTTCAGTCACAATTGGACCCAGTCTCTGCCTGAGGGATCTAATCCCTCCAGGATTAGAACACAACTTCTTATTAATCACCCAGATTTAGCCCTAGATCTCAAGCCTAGGTGAGCTACCTTACACTTATACAACTTGTGGTTCCCAAACTATCTGGTTACAGGCTACAACCTGTTGAAACAATAAGAACCCCTTGTTGTTCACTTGAACAACCAAACTACTAATGTAATACCCCGTATTTTAGTGTGGGTTATTTAGTAATTTCGAAAAATATTTGAGAATTTTAAGAAATTTACATTTCAAAATTGCCCTTGACTTCTTCTTAGTTTTAAATTATAAGTGTGTTATTTGACATCTACGATGATATATATTATCTATTTTGGGCTTATTTTGTAGTTTTGAAAACTTGGATAATACGATAGGAAACTCATTTTGTATACGTGGGAGATACTTGTAATTTTCTAAAAAAAAAATAGATTTTGACATTTATTTACAAAGTGGATTATTTGAAATTATTTGGCAATTTTGTAATTTATGAAAATTATCTTGTATGTGATAGTTAATATCTGAAAATTATATTTTCACTCATCAACTTTTAGTATTCACAAAGAAACCTCTCATTTATCAATATATATATATATATATATATATATATATATATATATATATATATATATATATATATATATTATTTTTTTTACCCCAACTAGCAATTCATCTATTGATTATTTATAATCAAGTTCCCCCTCAATTATTTTTGGTCAACTCTACTAAAATATGGAGATGTTTTTTTTACAAGCATCTCACATATTGCTCTACTAATACAACAAGAACACTACACCTATTATATTCAATCATTTTTTTTCTTCTATCACTCCCATCTCCATCAACCTCTCATTACTACCTTCACTTTGTATCAACTTCTTTTGGGAGATTTTTCACCACCAACCTCCACCATCAACCCCATTTCTTTCTTCCACAATTCTTCACATGTTTTTCTCTTCAAGAGCATTCACACAAGCTCTTTTCTCTCTCTCAAAACTCCATGCCCGTTTTTGGGTGTTGACTTCACAAAAACTTCATCAAAACTCAATTTTATGGTCTCCAAATCATGAAAAACTTGAGTCCAACCTTTATATCATCATGGAGGGGGGTTATTCCACCATTCTACTCATGGATTGAAGCCCAATTTCACCATTTCTCTCCAATTTCTTGAATCTTGGGGTAAATCTTCCTTCTAGTCTTGAATTCATACATGCATGTTTATGTTTTTCTTTGATTGATGAAATTTCACATTAGTTTTCTTCATCTCCATGCTTGATTCTTCATTTCCATGGTTAGATCATGTGATTGACTCCAAAATCTTGACTATTTCATGAAACTCACACTAAAACCCATATGCACTTTGTAAATTTCTTGGTGGTTGCACTTGCATGTCAAGAAAATTTTGATCATTTGTGTCAAGAGCATGTGAAAAATCTTACTTCATGCCTAAAATGATGTTATTTGTGTGAAGATCAAGTCTCCATAAGTTGCATGTATCTTTTGAACCAAACTTGTTGATTTTTGGGAAAAATGCATATTGACACAATCTGACCAGTTTGTGAAAAACGTATATTATCTCCAAATTTTGTCTCTGTGAAATTTTTAAATCTTTAATATTTTGAAACTAGACTCAGAGGTGGTTATTTTGAGAAAAACACCAACTCCATAGCCATTTTGGTTAGGGAGATATGCTCATTTTAAGTTGCATGTTTTCTGAAACTCTGTTTTAGTACCAATCTTGCCATCTTTATTAAAAAACCAATTTTCAGAAACCTATGGCATCTCATCTTTCTTGTTATCAAATTAGACACATAAGGGATTCATTCTGGAGAAGATGAGTCTTATTTATATTCTCCAAGTGGTAGTAATCCCCTTGCAAAGTTGAAAGTTTTTGCAAAACTCTTCTCTGCATAGCAGTGATTGTTATTTTTGTAACTTGAGTTTTGTAATAGCTATGCAAGATTTTCTTGATATTTCTGAAAGTAGACACATATAGGTTCATCATAAATTAATTTCAGGATTTTAGGAGATGATTTGATATGGTAAATATGTCTCTAAAGTCAGAGCTAGAATTCTGTCCAGAACTGTAGTTTAACCGTTTTTAGAAAACTTGAATTTTTGAGATTCTAAGTGTATTGTTTGATTTATTTTGATAATTAAACATCATTATATGTTCATTAGTGAAATTTAGGACTATGTTACATGTAGGTTTGCATTTCTATTATAAATGTGTAAATTGGTTATAACGAGTACGTCATACGTGTGATTGTAGACATCGACCCCATATGAGAGAGCGGTTGTCGTCGGAGTGCTAGGCTTAGTTTCTTTCTTTTGATTGTGCTTCATCTCAGTGGTAAGTACATATGTACGACCTTTTCATATCAAAATGTGCGTATGCGTTCCATGTTTCAAATGAATGCTTGTTATATGAAAAAGTATGAGAATGCATGTTTTCCACTCGAATGTTGTTAAACTATTCTATTCATCTCCTTTGAGAACTCTCGGAAATTACTTGTGAAATGTTGATATTCTGATTCTGTTTATGTGAAAGAGAATAAATAAAGTACATCTAATAGACTTAGGACGATGTACAGAGTACTGTTATTAATGAGAGGCGTCAAGCGATCCTCCATTTTCTTATGGCTAAGACCATTGAAGCAATGCTTCTTATTATTGGATAGAACGTTAATGTTCACAAATCCGCCCCCGATGAGCCAAAAGGTATCAAGATATTGAGGCCAAGGGGTTTATAGAGCTATAGAGTGCTACTTATACTTGAAAGGGTCACTACGGTATAGGGGTGTCGACACTTATGGCCTTTTAGCTAATGTTATGAGCGGGGTTGACGAATGGGCTCCCTTAACGCTCGGGTGAAATAGGGTTTGATAGACCCTAGAAGGAACCCTTAGTGATTATTTCGTGATCCCTCTGTCTACATCGATCCTGCTGGTGGCTCTTGACACGCCTCAGCTAAATTAAACTGTTGATTGAAGTCAAAATTCAAAATTGGCTACTTATTAATGTTGTTTGCGGCTCTTGATTGCCTAATCTAATCAAATGATTTGAAAAGCTTTGGCTACTTGTGATTTAATATCATTATCAGGTCAAATGGACTTGTTTACTGTTGATATTCTACTTGTTTAAGAATATGTTGACTACTTGTGGTTTATAAATGTTTGAAAGATGATGGTTCTCGCTACGCGGTTACGCATAAATGTTCCGAATTGTTCCAACTCTTTTGCTCATTGATTTTCAAATCTATTTATTTGCTTCAACTCATGCTTCTGTGCCACTCGTTGCTTTAACATGTCGTAGTGTGTATTTACTCAGTTTTTACTGATCATTTCTTCAAAACTGCGTCGGCTTTTGCCATTTTAAAACCGCAGGTCATCACTCAAGGTGGGGGATGGGAACGCGGAACGAGACAAAGACGTTTAGATTAAGTTAGAGTAGATCACATAGATTATTTCAAACAAATTATATTTGTAATCTTATCTTCTCAAGATTGCTGTATTTATTAAATAAAATGTAATATTCGTAACTATATTTCTACTTTTGGTTATCGATTGTCTCTTTAACCCTGAACCGAGATCCCGGGCCGTTTCAGATGGTATCAGAGCATCGGTTCTTCGGTTAATGAGACTTTTTGATTTCCTTAAGTAGATAAAAAAGAAAGATAACACGTTTTCAAAATTTTAAAATTGATTAGGATATCTCAATTTGGTAATAACAAAGTAAGCAAGCCGCGGGGGATTTTGGGGTACTTACGTATTCTTAAACACGATTTGTACCGTACTTGTTGATTAATTGTTACTTGCTAAATGGTATGTGCTCCATGCGGAATCTACTTGCTTATTTATATGTTTGCTACCCATTGAGCATATTTGCTTACTCTATAGAAATGATTTATCATTGTCGTGTGATCCGTATCCGCGTTCGCTTTATTGGTTATGTTATTTTGTCGACAAGAGAGTAACGACGCTTTGACTTAGAAGAACATGAGACCATTCGTTTCATACCTTTGAGTGCGACTTTTAAAATAATACCTTATTTTGTTTCATTTTGAGTTAATTCGACTTGGTCGTTTCCAAAATTAGAAAGTTTTGACCCAAAAAAAAAGTAATATTTAAAAAAAAAATAGTTTTGAAAAAAAAAATGTTGGGTGTCGAGATACCAAATGTCAAGTGATGTGGACCACTTTGTTTAGCAGTCCGCTGGCGTGACTCTTAGTACGACGGTACTATGAGTTGTACCCGCTGTGTAGACTAAGTTGGAACATTTGAAACACATTCGAGTTGTGATGGATAGACACATTGTGTGACGACACATAGTGTTCTTTTCTCCCTCGTATGCGTGGAAAACTTTAGGTGATTTGTGTATCTTATCCTATAAAGGTAAGACAATATTTTTAACGCGGATGAGCCAAGTAAAATGACATGTTAGTTGCGATCAAAGTATTTTGTGTCTATAAATTTCAAGATTTGTTTAAACGCTAGAAAAATTTTCGAATTGGCTTTCTAAACGTGGTAACTTGTGTGTTCGTCTAGACCTTTCAAAATTTGGTGCCGACCTTTTACTTGAGCTAATTGTATTTGAATCTCTAGTATAATAAGAGGGAGTGGGGATGTAACCGACCGAGAGCGCGATTCCCGTTAATTAAAGTGTTGCATGTGTATTGGCATTGAATACAAGTCTCATGTGCATTAGTTGCATTCTCTTGAAATATGTTTGTAATTTCGCTCAAAAGTTTTCTTAAGCTTCGGGGACGAAGCTTCATTTTAAGGGGGATTAATGTAATACCCCGTATTTTAGTGTGGGTTATTTAGTAATTTCGAAAAATATTTGAGAATTTTAAGAAATTTACATTACAAAATTGTCCTTGACTTCTTCTTAGTTTTAAATTATAAGTGTGTCATTTGACATCTACGATGATATATATTATCTATTTTGGGCTTATTTTGTAGTTTTGAAAACTTGGATAATACGATAGGAAACTCATTTTGTATACGTGGGAGATACTTGTAATTTTCTAAAAAAAAAATAGATTTTGACATTTATTTACAAAGTGGATTATTTGAAATTATTTGGCGATTTTGTAATTTATGAAAATTAACTTGTATGTGATAGTTAATATCTGAAAATTATATTTTCACCCATCAACTTTTAGTATTCACAAAGAAACCTCTCATTTATCAATATTATATATATATATATATATATTTTATTTTTTTTACCCCAACTAGCAATTCATCTACTAAAATATGGAGATGTTTTTCTTACAAGCATCTCACATTTTGCTCTACTAATACAACAAGAACACTACACCTATTATATTCAATCATTTTTTTTCTTCTATCACTCCCATCTCCATCAACCTCTCATTACTACCTTCACTTTGTATCAACTTCTTTTGGGAGATTTTTCACCACCAACCTCCACCATCAACCCCATTTCTTTCTTCCACAATTCTTCACATGTTTTTCTCTTCAAGAGCATTCGCACAAGCTCTTTTCTCTCTCTCAAAACTCCATGCCCGTTTTTGGGTGTTGACTTCACAAAAACTTCATCAAAACTCAATTTTATGGTCTCCAAATCATGAAAAACTTGAGTCCAACCTTTATATCATCATGGAGGGGGGTTATTCCACCATTCTACTCATGGATTGAAGCCCAATTTCACCATTTCTCTCCAATTTCTTGAATCTTGGGGTAAATCTTCCTTCTAGTCTTGAATTCATACATGCATGTTTATGTTTTTCTTTGATTGATGAAATTTCACATTAGTTTTCTTCATCCCCATGCTTGATTCTTCATTTCCATGGTTAGATCATGTGATTGACTCCAAAATCTTGACTATTTCATGAAACTCACACTAAAACCCATATGCACTTTGTAAATTTCTTGGTGGTTGCACTTGCATGTCAAGAAAATTTTGATCATTTGTGTCAAGAGCATGAGAAAAATCTTACTTCATGCCTAAAATGATGTTATTTGTGTGAAGATCAAGTCTCCATAAGTTGCATGTATCTTTTGAACCAAACTTGTTGATTTTTGGGAAAAATGCATATTGACACAATCTGACCAGTTTGTGAAAAACGTATATTATCTCCAAATTTTGTCTCTCTGAAATTTTTAACTCTTGAATATTTTGAAACTAGACTCAGAGGTGGTTATTTTGAGAAAAAAACCAACTCCATAGCCATTTTGGTTAGGGAGATATGCTCATTTTAAGTTGCATGTTTTCTGAAACTCTGTTTCAGTACCAATCTTGCCATTTTTATTAAAAAACCAATTTTCAGAAACCTATGGCATCTCATCTTTCTTGTTATCAAATTAGACACATAGGGGATTCATTGTGGAGAAGATGAGCTTTATTTATATTCTCCAAGTGGTAGTAATCCCCTTGCAAAGTTGAAAGGTTTTGCAAAACTTTTCTCTGCATACCAGTGTTTGTTATTTTTGTAACTTGATATGCATGATTTTCTTGATGTTTCTGAAAGTAGACACATATTGGTTCATCATAAATTAATTTCAGGATTTTAGGAGATCATTTGATATGGTAAATATGTCTCTAAAGTCAGAGCTAGAATTCTGTCCAGAATTGTAGTTTAACCGTTTTTTGAAAACTTGAATTTTTGAGATTCTAAGTGTATTGTTTGATTTATTTTGATAATTAAACATCATTATATGTTCATTAGTGAAATTTAGGACTATGTTACATGTAGGTTTGCATTTCTATTATAAATGTGTAAGTTGGTTATAACGAGTACGTCATACGTGTGATTGTAGACATCGACCCCATATGAGAGAGCGGTTGTCGTCGGAGTGCTAGGCTTAGTTTCTTTCTTTTGATTGTGCTTCATCTCAGTGGTAAGTACATATGTACGACCTTTTCATATCAAAATGTGCGTATGCGTTCCATGTTTCAAATGAATGCTTGTTATATGAAAAAGTATGAGAATGCATGTTTTCCACTCGAATGTTGTTAAACTATTCTATTCATCTCCTTTGAGAACTCTCGGAAATTACTTGTGAAATGTTGATATTCTGATTCTGTTTATGTGAAAGAGAATAAATAAAGTACATCTAATAGACTTAGGACGATGTACAGAGTACTGTTATTAATGAGAGGCGTCAAGCGATCCTCCATTTTCTTATGGCTAAGACCATTGAAGCAATGCTTCTTATTATTGGATAGAACGTTAATGTTCACAAATCCGCCCCCGATGAGCCAAAAGGTATCAAGATATTGAGGCCAAGGGGTTTATATAGCTATAGAGTGCTACTTATACTTGAAAGGGTCACTACGGTATAGGGGTGTCAACACTTATGGCCTTTTAGCTAATGTTATGAGCGGGGTTGACGAATGGGCTCCCTTAACGCTCGGGTGAAATAGGGTTTGATAGACCCTAGAAGGAACCCTTAGTGATTATTTCGTGATCCCTCTGTCTACATCGATCCTGCTGGTGGCTCTTGACACGCCTCAGCTAAATCAAACTGTTGATTGAAGTCGAAATTCAAAATTGGCTACTTATTAATGTTGTTTGCGGCTCTTGATTGCCTAATCTAATCAAATGATTTGAAAAGCTTTGGCTACTTGTGATTTAATATCATTATCAGTTCAAATGGACTTGTTTACTGTTGATATTCTACTTGTTTAAGAATATGTTGACTACTTGTGGTTTATAAATGTTTGAAAGATGATGGTTCTCGCTACGCGGTTACGCATAAATGTTCCGAATTGTTCCAACTCTTTTGCTCATTAATTTTCAAATCTCTTTATTTGCTTCAACTCATGCTTCCGTGCCACTCGTTGCTTTAACATGTCGTAGTCTGTATTTACACAGTTTTTACTGATCATTTCTTCAAAACTGCGTCGGCTTTTGCCATTTTAAAACCGCAGGTCATCACTCAAGGTGGGGGATGGGAACGCGGAACGAGACAAAGACGTTTAGATTAAGTTAGAGTAGATCACATAGATTATTTCAAACAAATTATATTTGTAATCTTATCTTCTCAAGATTGCTGTATTTATTAAATAAAATGTAATATTCGTAACTATATTTCTACTTTTGGTTATCGATTGTCTCTTTAACCCTGAACCGAGATCCCGGGCCGTTTCAACTAAGTTTATTGAGGTCTTAGAGATGAAGAATAAATAATACAATTGAGTACAAAAAGAAGAACTCAGAAAAAGATAAGCTGTTTAAAGCCTGGAAGAGTTCTTCTGGAATTGAATGATCTTCAGTCTGCTTGAGTTGAATTCCTGAATGATTTGAAGAGATGCATGTAATTGATCTTTACAGTTGATTTCCCTCTTAAAAACCACGAACTCTGTATCTCATAATTCTCTGCAATTCAAATTTAAGTAGCTGATCTCACTCTGCAGCTGACTTGTGAGATTTCAGGAACAAAATTCCTAAAATATCTCCTATCTGATCAGCTCCTGTCAACAGCTTAATTTGAATGCATTGCTGATCTGTTTATGGGCGTTGGAGTGTCCAACAGACCTGAAAATACTTAGCTTTAAAGATCAAACAAATAAAAATAATCTAGCAAGAAGATCTGCTTGAAACAGCAGCTAACAACTAATGAGAAAACTATGCTAGAATTGTCTGCTGACGGTTCTGAGTTAACAAATACATTCAATCTCATGAATATGTCAAGTAACCAATATAGAGTCCACAATAATAGACAATAATCAGCATGTATTAAGATCTAAGTATCACTAAATCCATTTGAGTATAGAAAGATGGTTAGTAGAACTTAGCAGTAAAGAGTAACTAGAATATCTCAAAGCTTTGAAGCTTTTCCTGCTAACTTCACCAGAATGAAATTGAATTTTCATTCCAACTTAGTCCTGCAATGATCAACTTAGAACATAGATTGCTAAATATAATTATATAATTAAACCATCATTACCAAAATATAACCAAAACCTGCACTAAACAGTTAGATAATTGAGTATATAGGAAATGCTACAGTAACTCAAAGCTTTGAAGCTTTGGTACTCAGCAATTTCTTAAGCTTGTGTTTCTGGCTTTCATCATGAAGAAGCTAAGCTCTCTGATTGTATTTTCATAACATAATGTCCATGAGCTTCAGACTTATCAATCTCCCCCTTGATGAAAGAAAAAACACATTACTTGGATATAGATATCCTGCAACTTACAATCAATTGTAAAATTCACAGAACATAAATTCAAAAACCACAGAATTGCATAGGTAACATCTACCAGATCCATAATTTATTACAAACCATAAAACTAGATACTAAACATCCTAAAAACATAAAACTACTAAAAGCATAAAACACATAACACATAATATTCTCCCCCTTTTTGACTTTCATCAAAAGAGTAGAAGAAATGTAGGATCTGTTCAGAGTTTAAAAAAAAATAAGAGTAATAACCTAAGCTTTAGGACTGAGAAGAGTAGAGAGAATAGAGAGAATAGGTTTAAGGCTTTGAAGATCCTGTGAACTTTACTGTTCCCTTTCCTTTGCCCTGAGTCTCCTCTTGTTCTTCTTCCGAGACTTCTGCATCTTCAGCCTGTTCCTCAGTTTGTTCTCCTTGTTCTTAAGCTTTATTTACATGATCTTCCTCATCCTGCATCTTTTCAACAACCTAATCAACCAACTTGTTCAGATCATCAGCTTCCTTTTCATATTTTTTGCAGCAGTTTCCTCATCATCTACCTCCTCTTCAGATTGGTCAAAGTGATCCTTTGATGTCAGAACAACAGGAATACCTTTCTTCTTCTTCTTCTTCTTCTTCTTCTTCTTCTTCTTCTTCTTCTTCTTCTTCTTCTTCTTCTTCTTCTTCTTCTTCTTCTTCTTCTTCTTATTCTTCTTCTTATTCTTCTGTTTTTTGAGAGCTTCTTCCAGAAATTCTTCTGAATCAATGCTGGTAACTCTGCTCTCTGAAGAAGGCACTTTCTCCAGATCCAAACCTTTGATGATCAGGTCAAGCTTGTTAAGCACCAAAATTTTGAAATTAGTAAGGTCATTGGACAAGTCAAACATCCCTTGTCTCAAATCCTCCACACCATCTTCCAGAACCTCAACCCTATCTATAAACTGTGAGAAATCAAGATTGCCAGGCACCTTAGGGTTTGAAGCAGCTCTAGGTTTGATGAACTCCTTTTCCTTCAGCTCCTTAACATTCAACTCTGAATAGAACTTCCACTTACCCTTAGCAGTATACAAAATCCTAATCCTTTGAAAGGATGCTTCATCAACAACCCCAAAACCAGTAGTAATCTTTTCTTCATCCTTCAAAGACACTCCAAAATGTTTGAAAAACAATGGTAAAACATTGGCATAGGGTAGAGAGTGGTTCCTAGTCCTAGTCCCACAGTATACCATGTGTTCCATCACCATAGTAGGAAGGTCAACATCAAACCCTTGACAAATAAAATGGATCAAGATTAAAACTTGTATGTTACAACTCTTTGGAGTATTCTCTGGGTACCACACACCTCATAATGATAGAAAATAGGATTTTGGCTTCACAGTAAGACACATAATGTGTTAACTGCATGGCTTCAGAAGTGGTTCCCTCCAAGAAAAACATGGCTTTGACTTTCTCTAGGATTTCTTTCTTAGCAGGAGAGTCACCAACCTTATAATTTCTAGGCACTCCCAAAACTTTGGAGAACAACCTGTGATCTAACCTAATGGCTACACCTTCCACTCTTGAAGTAAGGATGTATCTGTCACTATCATCAAGCTCTTGAACCAGATTCAAATAGAACAGTGTGGTTAATATAGGGTAAGCTTCAGAAGGTGGGTTCAACAGAATTCCAACTGATGAGTTTTTCAAGTTCTTAATGAAGTCGAAGTCTAAAATCTCCAATAAATCAGAACTGATCAGACTACAAAAAGACACTTTAGATGATTCATACCCATCCATCCATACCTTCTTCACTTCAGAATTAGCAAACTAAAATTCATGCAAGAGATTCTTACCAAAGTTCGTAGCTTTCTTGGTTTTCACTGCACTGTGCTTAACCCTCTTCTTCTATGGGACTTCTTCAGCCTTCTTTTCTGGAGTTGCTTTTGCTTTCTTGTCACCAGCTTTCTTATCATTTGAAGATGGTAAACTCCTCTTTTCCTTCTCAGCAATCATTTCTTTCTTCTTCTTACTTGTTTTTCTTCCTGATCCTTAGTCCCATTTTCTTTCACCACTTCCTCTGTTGCAGATTCTGAATCTGACTCAGCCCTTGCTTCTTCTTCAACTTCCTTCACTTTGTTGGTCTTCTTTGTGGGAGGAGAAGTCTCATGAACACTAGCCGTGTTCTCTGAGTCTGATCCATGAATGGTGATGAAACGGCCCGGGACCTCGGTTCAGGGTTAAAGAGACAATCGATAACCAAAAGTAGAAATATAGTTACGAATATTACATTTTATTTAATAAATACAGCAATCTTGAGAAGATAAGATTACAAATATAATTTGTTTGAAATAATCTATGTGATCTACTCTAACTTAATCTAAACGTCTTTGTCTCGATACGCGTTCCCATCCCCCACCTTGAGTGATGACCTGCGGTTTTAAAATGGCAAAAGCCGACGCAGTTTTGAAGAAAGGATGAGTAAAAACTGAGTAAATACACACTACAACATGTAAAGCAACGAGTGGCACAAAAGCATGAGTTGAAGCAAATAAAGAGATTCGAAAATCAATGAGCAAAAGAGTTGGAAAAATTCGGAACATTTATGAGTAACCGCGTAGCGAGAACCATCATCTTTAAAACATTTATAAACCACAAGTAGTTGGTAAAATATCCAGAGTAAACAAGTTCATTTGAACTGATAACGATATTAGTTCATGATAAGCCAAGATTTACAATTCATTTCAATCGCTTAGGGCATATCAAGAGCCACAAACAACATCAATAAGTAGTCAATTTTTAATTTCGACTTCGGTCAACAGTGTAATTTAGCTGAGGCGTGTCAAGAGCCACCAGCAGGATCGATGTAAACAGAGGGATCACGAAATAATCACTAAGGGTTCCTTCTAGGGTCTATCAAACCCTATTTCACCCGAGCGTTAAGGGAGCCCATTCGTCAACCCCGCTCATAACCTTAGCTAAAAGGCCTTAAGTGTCGACACCCCTATACCGTAGTGACCCTTACAAGTATAAGTAGCACTCTATAGCTCTATGAACCCCTTGGCTTCAATATCTTGATACATTTTGGCTCATCGGCGGCGGATTTGTGAACATTAACGTTCTATCCAATAATAAGAAGCATTGCTTCAATGGTCTTAGCCATAAGAAAATGGAGGATCGCTTGACGCCTCCCATTAATAACAATACTCTGTACATCGTCCTAAGTCTATTAGAGGTATTTTATTTCTTCTCTTTCACATAACTATAATCAGAATATCTACATTTCACAAGTAATTTTCCGAGAGTTCTCAAGGAGATGAATAGAATAGTTTAACAACATTCGAGTGGAAAACATGCATTCTCATACTTTTTCATATAACAAGCATTCATTTGAAACATCGAACGCATACACACTTTTTGATATGAAAAGGTCGTACATATGTACTTACCACTGAGATGAAGCACAATCAAAAGAAAGAAACTAAGCCTAGCACTCCGACGACAACCGCGCTCTCATATGGGGTCGATGTCTACAATCACATGTATGACGTACTCGTTATAACCAATTTGCACATTTATAATAGAAATGCAAACCTACATGTAACATAGTCCTAAATGTCACTAATGAACATATAATGATGTTTAATTATCAAAATAAATCAAACAATACACTTAGAATCTCAAAAATTCAAGTTTTCTAAAAACAGTTAAACTACAATTCTGGACAGAATTCTAGCTCTGACTTTAGAGACATATTTACCATATCAAATCATCTCCTAAAATCTTGAAATTAATTTATGATGAACCTATATGTGTCTAGTTTCAGAAACATCAAGAAAATCATGCATAGCTATTATAAAACTCAAGTTACAAAAATAACAAACACTGCTATGCAGAGAAGAGTTTTGCAAAAACTTTCAACTTTGCAAGGGGATTACTATCACTTGGAGAATATAAATAAAGCTCATCTTCTCCCGAATGAATCCCCTATGTGTCTTATTTGATAAAAAGAAAGATGAGATGCCATAGGTTTCTGAAAATGGGTTTTTTAATAAAAATGGCAAGATTGGTACTGAAACAGAGTTTCAGAAAACATGCAACTTAAAATGAGCATATCTCCCTAACCAAAATGGATATGGAGTTGGTTTTTTTCTCAAAATAACCACCTCTGAGTCTAGTTTCAAAATATGCAAGAGTTAAAAATTTCACAGAGACAAAAGTTGGAGATAATATACGTTTTTCACAAACTGGTCAGATTGTGTCAATATGCATTTTTCCCAAAAATCAACAAGTTTGGTTCAAAAGATACATGCAACTTATGGAGACTTGATTTTCACACAAATAACATCATTTTCGGCATGAAGTAAGATTTTTCACATGCTCTTGACACAAATGATCAAATTTTTCTTGACATGCAAGTGCAACTACCAAGAAATTTACAAAGTGCATATGGGTTTTAGTGTGAGTTTCATGAAATAGTCAAGATTTTGGAGTCAATCACATGATCTAGCCATGGAAATGAAGAATCAAGCATGGAGATGAAGAAAACTAATGTGAAATTTCATCAATCAAAGAAAAACATAAACATGCATGTATGAATTCAAGACTAGAAGGAAGATTTACCCCAAGATTCAAGAAATTGGAGAGAAATTGTGAAATTGGGCTTCAATCCATGAGTAGAATGGTGGAATAACCCCCCTCCATGATGATATAAAGGTTGGACTCAATTTTTTCATGATTTGGAGACCATAAAATTGAGTTTTGATGAAGTTTTTGTGAAGTCAACACCCAAAAACGGGCATGGAGTTTTGAGAGAGAGAAAAGAGCTTGTGTGAATGCTCTTGAAGAGAAAAACATGTGAAGAATTGTGGAAGAAATAAATGGGGTTGATGGTGGAGGTTGGTGGTGAAAAATCTCCCATAAGAAATTGATACAAAGTGAAAGTAGTAATGAGAGGTTGATGGAGATGGGAGTGATAGAAGAAAAAAAAATGATTGAATATAATGGGTGTAGTGTTCTTGATGTATTAGTAGAGCAAAATGTGAGATGCTTGTAATAAAAAATACATCTCCATATTTTAGTAGAGTTGACCAAATATAATTGAGGGGGAACTTGATTATAAATAATCAATGGATGAATGCTAGTTGGGGTAGAAATGTGAAAGCTAAAAGTTGAGTGGTGAAAATATAAACTTTCAATTAATATATACCACATAAAATCTAGTTTATATGAACTAGAAAATTGATCAAGCAATTCAAAATAATATATTACTTATATAAATGTCAAGATCCATCATTTTAAATAACTACAAAGAAGTCTCAAATATACGCAATAATGTTCATATAGTATTACACAACTTTCTAAAATTACAAAATAACTCAAAATAAAATTCTAGATTATCGTAAATGTCAAATGATACCCTTATATTTTGAAATCAAGAAGGATTCAAGAACAAGTTTGAAATATCAATTTATTGAAATTCTCAAGTATTTTTTTTTAAATTACAAAATAACCCCAACTAAAATACGGGGTATTACATTATATCCCCCTTAAAACGAAGCTTCGTCCCCGAAGCTTAAAAAAGCTTTTGCGTAAAACTACAAACATATTTCATGAGAATGCAACTAATGCACATGGGAATTGTATGAATGGCTAATGCATATGCGACGTTTTAATTAACGAGAAATGCGCTCTCGATCGGTTACGCCTTATCTCACTCGTACAATAGTAGGGACTCAAATACAGTTAGCTCAAGTAAAAGGTCGGCATCAAATTTTGAAAGGTCTAGACCAACATTCTAGTTATCACGTTTACAAAGCGATTCAAAAAGATTTATAGCATTTAAACAAATCTCGAATCTTTTTAGAAAAAAAATTCTTTGAACGAAATAACTTGTCATTTCGCTCTGCTTATCCGCATTAAAAATATTGTCTTACCTTTATAGGATAAGATACACCAATCACCTAAAGTGTTCCACGCATACGAGGCAGAAAAGAACACTATGTGTCGTCACACAATGTGTCTATCCATCACAACTCGAATGTGTTTCAAATGTTCCAACTTAGTCTACACAGCGGGTACAACTCATAGTACCGTCGTACTAAGAGTCACGCCAGCGGACTGCTAAACAAAGTGGTCCACATCACTTGGCATTTGGTATCTCGACACCCAACATTTTTTTTTTCCAAAACTATTTTTTTTTTAAAAAATATTACTTTTTTTTTTGTCAAAACTTTCTAATTTTGGAAACGACCAAGTCGAATTAAATCAAAATGAAACAAAATAAGGTATTATCTTAAAAGTCGCACTCAAAGGTATGAAACGAATGGTCTCATGTTCTTCTAAGTCAAAGCGTCTTTACTCTCTCGTCGACAAAATAACATAACCAATAAAGCGAACGCGGATACGGATCACACGACAATGATAAATCATTTCTATAGAGTAAGCAAATATGCTCAATGGATAGCAAACATATAAATAAGCAAGTAGATTCTGCATGGAGCACATACCAATTAGCAAGTAACAGTTAATGAACAGGTACGGTACAAATCGTGTTTAAGAATACGTAAGTACCCCCAAAATCCCCCGCGGCTTGCTTACTTTGTTATTACCAAATTGAGATATCCTAATCAATTTTAAAATTTTAAAAACGTGATATCTTTCTTTTTTATCTACTTAAGGAAATCGAAAAGTCTCATTAACCGGAGAACCGATGCTCTGATACCATCTGAAACAACCCGGGATCTCGGTTCAGGGTTAAAGAGACAATCGATAACCAAAAGTAGAAATATAGTTACGAATATTACATTTTATTTAATAAATACAGCAATCTTGAGAAGATAAGATTACAAATATAATTTGTTTGAAATAATCTATGTGATCTACTCTAACTTAATCTAAACGTCTTTGTCTCGATACGCGTTCCCATCCCCCACCTTGAGTGATGACCTGCGGTTTTAAAATGGCAAAAGCCGACGCAGTTTTGAAGACATGATGAGTAAAAACTGAGTAAATACACACTACAACATGTAAAGCAACGAGTGGCACGGAAGCATGAGTTGAAGCAAATAAAGAGATTCGAAAATCAATGAGCAAAAGAGTTGGAACAATTCGGAACATTTATGAGTAACCGCGTAGCGAGAACCATCATCTTTAAAACATTTATAAACCACAAGTAGTTGGTAAAATATCCAGAGTAAACAAGTTCATTTGAACTGATAACGATATTAGTTCATGAGTAGCCAAGATTTACAATTCATTTCAATCGCTTAGGGCATATCAAGAGCCACAAACAACATCAATAAGTAGTCAATTTTTAATTTCGACTTCGGTCAACAGTGTAATTTAGCTGAGGCGTGTCAAGAGCCACCAGCAGGATCGATGTAAACAGAGGGATCACGAAATAATCACTAAGGGTTCCTTCTAGGGTCTATCAAACCCTATTTCACCCGAGCGTTAAGGGAGCCCATTCGTCAACCCCGCTCATAACATTAGCTAAAAGGCCTTAAGTGTCGACACCCCTATACCGTAGTGACCCTTACAAGTATAAGTAGCACTCTATAGCTCTATGAACCCCTTGGCCTCAATATCTTGATACATTTTGGCTCATCGGCGGCGGATTTGTGAACATTAACGTTCTATCCAATAATAAGAAGCATTGCTTCAATGGTCTTAGCCATAAGAAAATGGAGGATCGCTTGACGCCTCCCATTAATAACAGTACTCTGTACATCGTCCTAAGTCTATTAGAGGTATTTTATTTCTTCTCTTTCACATAACTATAATCAGAATATCTACATTTCACAAGTAATTTTCCGAGAGTTCTCAAGGAGATGAATAGAATAGTTTAACAACATTCGAGTGGAAAACATGCATTCTCATACTTTTTCATATAACAAGCATTCATTTGAAACATCGAACGCATACACACTTTTTGATATGAAAAGGTCGTACATATGTACTTACCACTGAGATGAAGCACAATCAAAAGAAAGAAACTAAGCCTAGCACTCCGACGACAACCGCTCTCTCATATGGGGTCGATGTCTACAATCACACGTATGACGTACTCGTTATAACCAATTTGCACATTTATAATAGAAATGCAAACCTACATGTAACATAGTCCTAAATGTCACTAATGAACATATAATGATGTTTAATTATCAAAATAAATCAAACAATACACTTAGAATCTCAAAAATTCAAGTTTTCTAAAAACGGTTAAACTACAATTCTGGACAGAATTCTAGCTCTGACTTTAGAGACATATTTACCATATCAAATCATCTCCTAAAATCTTGAAATTAATTTATGATGAACCTATATGTGTCTAGTTTCAGAAAAATCAAGAAAATCATGCATAGCTATTATAAAACTCAAGTTACAAAAATAACAAACACTGCTATGCAGAGAAGAGTTTTGCAAAAACTTTCAACTTTGCAAGGGGATTACTACCACTTGGAGAATATAAATAAAGCTCATCTTCTCCAGAATGAATCCCCTATGTGTCTTCTTTGATAAAAAGAAAGATGAGATGCCATAGGTTTCTGAAAATGGGTTTTTTAATAAAAAATGGCAAGATTGGTACTGAAACAGAGTTTCAGAAAACATGCAACTTAAAATGAGCATATCTCCCTAACCAAAATGGATATAGAGTTGGTTTTTTTCTCAAAATAACCACCTATGAGTCTAGTTTCAAAATATGCAAGAGTTGAAAATTTCACAGAGACAAAAGTTCGAGATAATATACGTTTTTCACAAACTGGTCAGATTGTGTCAATATGCATTTTTCCCAAAAATCAACAAGTTTGGTTCAAAAGATACATGCAACTTATGGAGACTTGATTTTCACACAAATAACATCATTTTCGGCATGAAGTAAGATTTTTCACATGCTCTTGACACAAATGATCAAAATTTTCTTGACATGCAAGTGCAACTACCAAGAAATTTACAAAGTGCATATGGGTTTTAGTGTGAGTTTCATGAAATAGTCAAGATTTTGGAGTCAATCACATGATCTAGCCATGGAAATGAAGAATCAAGCATGGAGATGAAGAAAACTAATGTGAAATTTCATCAATCAAAGAAAAACATAAACATGCATGTATGAATTCAAGACTAGAAGGAAGATTTACCCCAAGATTCAAGAAATTGGAGAGAAATTGTGAAATTGGGCTTCAATCCATGAGTAGAATGGTGGAATAACCCCCCTCCATGATGATATAAAGGTTGGACTCAATTTTTTCATGATTTGGAGACCATAAAATTGAGTTTTGATGAAGTTTTTGTGAAGTCAACACCCAAAAACGGGCATGGAGTTTTGAGAGAGAGAAAAGAGCTTGTGTGAATGCTCTTGAAGAGAAAAACATGTGAAGAATTGTGGAAGAAATAAATGGGGTTGATGGTGGAGGTTGGTGGTGAAAAATCTCCCATAAGAAATTGATACAAAGTGAAAGTAGTAATGAGAGGTTGATGGAGATGGGAGTGATAGAAGAAAAAAAAAATGATTGAATATAATGGGTGTAGTGTTCTTGATGTATTAGTAGAGCAAAATGTGAGATGCTTGTAATAAAAAATACATCTCCATATTTTAGTAGAGTTGACCAAATATAATTGAGGGGGAACTTGATTATAAATAATCAATGGATGAATGCTAGTTGGGGTAGAAATGTGAAAGCTAAAAGTTGAGTGGTGAAAATATAAACTTTCAATTAATATATACCACATAAAATCTAGTTTATATGAACTAGAAAATTGATCAAGCAATTCAAAATAATATATTACTTATATAAATGTCAAGATCCATCATTTTAAATAACTACAAAGAAGTCTCAAATATACGCAATAATGTTCATATAGTATTACACAACTTTCTAAAATTACAAAATAACTCAAAATAAAATTCTAGATTATCGTAAATGTCAAATGATACCCTTATATTTTGAAATCAAGAAGGATTCAAGAACAAGTTTGAAATATCAATTTATTGAAATTCTCAAGTATTTTTTTTTAAATTACAAAATAACCCCAACTAAAATACGGGGTATTACATTATATCCCCCTTAAAACGAAGCTTCGTCCCCGAAGCTTAATAAAACTTTTGCGTAAAACTACAAACATATTTCATGAGAATGCAACTAATGCACATGGGAATTGTATGAATGGCTAATGCATATGCGACGTTTTAATTAACGAGAAATGCGCTCTCGATCGGTTACGCCTTATCTCACTCGTACAATAGTAGGGACTCAAATACAGTTAGCTCAAGTAAAAGGTCGGCATCAAATTTTGAAAGGTCTAGACCAACATTCTAGTTATCACGTTTACAAAGCGATTCAAAAAGATTTATAGCATTTAAACAAATCTCGAATCTTTTTAGAAAAAAAATTCTTTGAACGAAATAACTTGTCATTTCGCTCTGCTTATCCGCATTAAAAATATTGTCTTACCTTTATAGGATAAGATACACCAATCACCTAAAGTGTTCCACGCATACGAGGCAGAAAAGAACACTATGTGTCGTCACACAATGTGTCTATCCATCACAACTCGAATGTGTTTCAAATGTTCCAACTTAGTCTACACAGCGGGTACAACTCATAGTACCGTCGTACTAAGAGTCACGCCAGCGGACTGCTAAACAAAGTGGTCCACATCACTTGGCATTTGGTATCTCGACACCCAACATTTTTTTTCCAAAACTATTTTTTTTTTAAAAATATTACTTTTTTTTTGTCAAAACTTTCTAATTTTGGAAACGACCAAGTCGAATTAAATCAAAATGAAACAAAATAAGGTATTATCTTAAAAGTCGCACTCAAAGGTATGAAACGAATGGTCTCATGTTCTTCTAAGTCAAAGCGTCTTTACTCTCTCGTCGACAAAATAACATAACCAATAAAGCGAACGCGGATACGGATCACACGACAATGATAAATCATTTCTATAGAGTAAGCAAATATGCTCAATGGATAGCAAACATATAAATAAGCAAGTAGATTCTGCATGGAGCACATACCAATTAGCAAGTAACAGTTAATGAACAGGTACGGTACAAATCGTGTTTAAGAATACGTAAGTACCCCAAAAATCCCCCGCGGCTTGCTTACTTTGTTATTACCAAATTGAGATATCCTAATCAATTTTAAAATTTTAAAAACGTGATATCTTTCTTTTTTATCTACTTAAGGAAATCGAAAAGTCTCATTAACCGGAGAACCGATGCTCTGATACCATCTGAAACAACCCGGGATCTCGGTTCAGGGTTAAAGAGACAATCGATAACCAAAAGTAGAAATATAGTTACGAATATTACATTTTATTTAATAAATACAGCAATCTTGAGAAGATAAGATTACAAATATAATTTGTTTGAAATAATCTATGTGATCTACTCTAACTTAATCTAAACGTCTTTGTCTCGATACGCGTTCCCATCCCCCACCTTGAGTGATGACCTGCGGTTTTAAAATGGCAAAAGCCGACGCAGTTTTGAAGACATGATGAGTAAAAACTGAGTAAATACACACTACAACATGTAAAGCAACGAGTGGAACGGAAGCATGAGTTGAAGCAAATAAAGAGATTCGAAAATCAATGAGCAAAAGAGTTGGAACAATTCGGAACATTTATGAGTAACCGCGTAGCGAGAACCATCATCTTTAAAACATTTATAAACCACAAGTAGTTGGTAAAATATCCAGAGTAAACAAGTTCATTTGAACTGATAACGATATTAGTTCATGAGTAGCCAAGATTTACAATTCATTTCAATCGCTTAGGGCATATCAAGAGCCACAAACAACATCAATAAGTAGTCAATTTTTAATTTCGACTTCGGTCAACAGTGTAATTTAGCTGAGGCGTGTCAAGAGCCACCAGCAGGATCGATGTAAACAGAGGGATCACGAAATAATCATTAAGGGTTCCTTCTAGGGTCTATCAAACCCTATTTCACCCGAGCGTTAAGGGAGCCCATTCGTCAACCCCGCTCATAACATTAGCTAAAAGGCCTTAAGTGTCGACACCCCTATACCGTAGTGACCCTTACAAGTATAAGTAGCACTCTATAGCTCTATGAACCCCTTGGCCTCAATATCTTGATACATTTTGGCTCATCGGGGGCGGATTTGTGAACATTAACGTTCTATCCAATAATAAGAAGCATTGCTTCAATGGTCTTAGCCATAAGAAAATGGAGGATCGCTTGACGCCTCCCATTAATAACAGTACTCTGTACATCGTCCTAAGTCTATTAGAGGTATTTTATTTCTTCTCTTTCACATAACTATAATCAGAATATCAACATTTCACAAGTAATTTCCGAGAGTTCTCAAGGAGATGAATAGAATAGTTTAACAACATTCGAGTGGAAAACATGCATTCTCATACTTTTTCATATAACAAGCATTCATTTGAAACATCGAACGCATACACACTTTTTGATATGAAAAGGTCGTACATATGTACTTACCACTGAGATGAAGCACAATCAAAAGAAAGAAACTAAGCCTAGCACTCCGACGACAACCGCTCTCTCATATGGGGTCGATGTCTACAATCACACATATGACGTACTCGTTATAACCAATTTGCACATTTATAATAGAAATGCAAACCTACATGTAACATAGTCCTAAATGTCACTAACGAACATATAATGATGTTTAATTATCAAAATAAATCAAACAATACACTTAGAATCTCAAAAATTCAAGTTTTCTAAATACGGTTAAACTACAATTCTGGACAGAATTCTAGCTCTGACTTTAGAGACATATTTACCATATCAAATCATCTCCTAAATCTTGAAATTAATTTATGATGAACCTATATGTGTCTAGTTTCAGAAACATCAAGAAAATCATGCATATCTATTATAAAACTCAAGTTACAAAAATAACAAACACTGCTATGCAGAGAAGAGTTTTGCAAAAACTTTCAACTTTGCAAGGGGATTACTACCACTTGGAGAATATAAATAAAGCTCATCTTCTCCAGAATGAATCCCCTATGTGTCTTCTTTGATAAAAAGAAAGATGAGATGCCATAGGTTTCTGAAAATGGGTTTTTGAATAAAAATGGCAAGACTGGTACTGAAACACAGTTTCAGAAAACATGCAACTTAAAATGAGCATATCTCCCTAACCAAAATGGATATGGAGTTGGTTTTTTTCTCAAAATAATCACCTCTGAGTCTAGTTTCAAAATATGAAAGAGTTAAAAATTTCACAGAGACAAAATTTGGAGATAATATACGTTTTTCACAAACTGGTCAGATTGTGTCAATATGCATTTTTCCCAAAAATCAACAAGTTTGGTTCAAAAGATACATGCAACTTATGGAGACTTGATTTTCACACAAATAACATCATTTTCGGCATGAAGTAAGATTTTTCACATGCTCTTGACACAAATGATCAAAATTTTCTTGACATGCAAGTGCAACTACCAAGAAATTTACAAAGTGCATATGGGTTTTAGTGTGAGTTTCATGAAATAGTCAAGATTTTGGAGTCAATCACATGATCTAGCCATGGAAATGAAGAATCAAGCATGGAGATGAAGAAAACTAATGTGAAATTTCATCAATCAAAGAAAAACATAAACATGCATGTATGAATTCAAGACTAGAAGGAAGATTTACCCCAAGATTCAAGAAATTGGAGAGAAATTGTGAAATTGGGCTTCAATCCATGAGTAGAATGGTGGAATAACCCCCCTCCATGATGATATAAAGGTTGGACTCAATTTTTTCATGATTTGGAGACCATAAAATTGAGTTTTGATGAAGTTTTTGTGAAGTCAACACCCAAAAACGGGCATGGAGTTTTGAGAGAGAGAAAAGAGCTTGTGTGAATGCTCTTGAAGAGAAAAACATGTGAAGAATTGTGGAAGAAATAAATGGGGTTGATGGTGGAGGTTGGTGGTGAAAAATCTCCCATAAGAAGTTGATACAAAGTGAAAGTAGTAATGAGAGGTTGATGGAGATGGGAGTGATAGAAGAAAAAAAAAATGATTGAATATAATGGGTGTAGTGTTCTTGATGTATTAGTAGAGCAAAATGTGAGATGCTTGTAATAAAAAATACATCTCCATATTTTAGTAGAGTTGACCAAATATAATTGAGGGGGAACTTGATTATAAATAATCAATGGATGAATGCTAGTTGGGGTAGAAATGTGAAAGCTAAAAGTTGAGTGGTGAAAATATAAACTTTCAATTAATATATACCACATAAAATCTAGTTTATATGAACTAGAAAATTGATCAAGCAATTCAAAATAATATATTACTTATATAAATGTCAAGATCCATCATTTTAAATAACTACAAAGAAGTCTCAAATATACGCAATAATGTTCATATAGTATTACACAACTTTCTAAAATTACAAAATAACTCAAAATAAAATTCTAGATTATCGTAAATGTCAAATGATACCCTTATATTTTGAATCAAGAAGGATTAAAGAACAAGTTTGAAATATCAATTTATTGAAATTCTCAAGTATTTTTTTAAAAATTACAAAATAACCCCAACTAAAATACGGGGTATTACATTATATCCCCCTTAAAACGAAGCTTCGTCTCCGAAGCTTAAAAAAACTTTTGCGTAAAACTACAAACATATTTCATGAGAATGCAACTAATGCACATGGGAATTGTATGAATGGCTAATGCATATGCGACGTTTTAATTAACGAGAAATGCGCTCTCGATCGGTTACGCCTTATCTCACTCGTACAATAGTAGGGACTCAAATACAGTTAGCTCAAGTAAAAGGTCGGCATCAAATTTTGAAAGGTCTAGACCAACATTCTAGTTATCACGTTTACAAAGCGATTCAAAAAGATTTATAGCATTTAAACAAATCTCGAATCTTTTTAGAAAAAAAATTCTTTGAACGAAATAACTTGTCATTTCGCTCTGCTTATCCGCATTAAAAATATTGTCTTACCTTTATAGGATAAGATACACCAATCACCTAAAGTGTTCCACGCATACGAGGCAGAAAAGAACACTATGTGTCGTCACACAATGTGTCTATCCATCACAACTCGAATGTGTTTCAAATGTTCCAACTTAGTCTACACAGCGGGTACAACTCATAGTACCGTCGTACTAAGAGTCACGCCAGCGGACTGCTAAACAAAGTGGTCCACATCACTTGGCATTTGGTATCTCGACACCCAACATTTTTTTTTCCAAAACTATTTTTTTTTAAAAAATATTACTTTTTTTTTTGTCAAAACTTTCTAATTTTGGAAACGACCAAGTCGAATTAAATCAAAATGAAACAAAATAAGGTATTATCTTAAAAGTCGCACTCAAAGGTATGAAACGAATGGTCTCATGTTCTTCTAAGTCAAAGCGTCTTTACTCTCTCGTCGACAAAATAACATAACCAATAAAGCGAACGCGGATACGGATCACACGACAATGATAAATCATTTCTATAGAGTAAGCAAATATGCTCAATGGATAGCAAACATATAAATAAGCAAGTAGATTCTGCATGGAGCACATACCAATTAGCAAGTAACAGTTAATGAACAGGTACGGTACAAATCGTGTTTAAGAATACGTAAGTACCCCAAAAATCCCCCGCGGCTTGCTTACTTTGTTATTACCAAATTGAGATATCCTAATCAATTTTAAAATTTTAAAAACGTGATATCTTTCTTTTTTATCTACTTAAGGAAATCGAAAAGTCTCATTAACCGGAGAACCGATGCTCTGATACCATCTGAAACAACCCGGGATCTCGGTTCAGGGTTAAAGAGACAATCGATAACCAAAAGTAGAAATATAGTTACGAATATTACATTTTATTTAATAAATACAGCAATCTTGAGAAGATAAGATTACAAATATAATTTGTTTGAAATAATCTATGTGATCTACTCTAACTTAATCCAAACGTCTTTGTCTCGATACGCGTTCCCATCCCCCACCTTGAGTGATGACCTGCGGATTTAAAATGGCAAAAGCCGACGCAGTTTCGAAGACATGATGAGTAAAAACTGAGTAAATACACACTACAACATGTAAAGCAACGAGTGGCACGGAAGCATGAGTTGAAGCAAATAAAGAGATTCGAAAATCAATGAGCAAAAGAGTTGGAACAATTCGGAACATTTATGAGTAACCGCGTAGCGAGAACCATCATCTTTAAAACATTTATAAACCACAAGTAGTTGGTAAAATATCCAGAGTAAACAAGTTCATTTGAACTGATAACGATATTAGTTCATGAGTAGCCAAGATTTACAATTCATTTCAATCGCTTAGGGCATATCAAGAGCCACAAACAACATCAATAAGTAGTCAATTTTTAATTTCGACTTCGGTCAACAGTGTAATTTAGCTGAGGCGTGTCAAGAGCCACCAGCAGGATCGATGTAAACAGAGGGATCACGAAATAATCATTAAGGGTTCCTTCTAGGGTCTATCAAACCCTATTTCACCCGAGCGTTAAGGGAGACCATTCGTCAACCCCGCTCATAACATTAGCTAAAAGGCCTTAAGTGTCGACACCCCTATACCGTAGTGACCCTTACAAGTATAAGTAGCACTCTATAGCTCTATGAACCCCTTGGCCTCAATATCTTGATACATTTTGGCTCATCAGGGGCGGATTTGTGAACATTAACGTTTTTATCCAATAATAAGAAGCATTGCTTCAATGGTCTTAGCCATAAGAAAATGGAGGATCGCTTGACGCCTCCCATTAATAACAGTACTCTGTACATCGTCCTAAGTCTATTAGAGGTATTTTATTTCTTCTCTTTCACATAACTATAATCAGAGTATCAACATTTCACAAGTAATTTCCGAGAGTTCTCAAGGAGATGAATAGAATAGTTTAGCAACATTCGAGTGGAAAACATGCATTCTCATACTTTTTCATATAACAAGCATTCATTTGAAACATCGAACGCATACACACTTTTTGATATGAAAAGGTCGTACATATGTACTTACCACTGAGATGAAGCACAATCAAAAGAAAGAAACTAAGCCTAGCACTCCGACGACAACCGCTCTCTCATATGGGGTCGATGTCTACAATCACACGTATGACGTACTCGTTATAACCAATTTGCACATTTTTAATAGAAATGCAAACCTACATGTAACATAGTCCTAAATGTCACTAATGAACATATAATGATGTTTAATTATCAAAATAAATCAAACAATACACTTAGAATCTCAAAAATTCAAGTTTTCTAAAAACGGTTAAACTACAATTCTGGACAGAATTCTAGCTCTGACTTTAGAGACATATTTACCATATCAAATCATCTCCTAAAATCTTGAAATTAATTTATGATGAACCTATATGTGTCTACTTTCAGAAACATCAAGAAAATCATGCATAGCTATTATAAAACTCAAGTTACAAAAATAAAAAACACTGCTATGCAGAGAAGAGTTTTGCAAAAACTTTCAAATTTGCAAGGGGATTACTACAACTTGGAGAATATAAATAAAGCTCATCTTCTCCAGAATGAATCCCCTATGTGTCTTCTTTGATAAAAAGAAAGATGAGATGCCATAGGTTTCTGAAAATGGGTTTTTTAATAAAAAATGGCAAGATTGGTACTGAAACAGAGTTTCAGAAAACATGCAACTTAAAATGAGCATATCTGCCTAACCAAAATGGATATGGAGTTGGTTTTTTTCTCAAAATAACCACCTCTGAGTCTAGTTTCAAAATATGCAAGAGTTAAAAATTTCACAGAGACAAAATTTGGAGATAATATACGTTTTTCACAAACAGGTCAGATTGTGTCAATATGCATTTTTCCCAAAAATCAACAAGTTTGGTTCAAAAGATACATGCAACTTATGGAGACTTGATTTTCACACAAATAACATCATTTTCGGCATGAAGTAAGATTTTTCACATGCTCTTGACACAAATGATCAAAATTTTCTTGACATGCAAGTGCAACTACCAAGAAATTTACAAAGTGCATATGGGTTTTAGTGTGAGTTTCATGAAATAGTCAAGATTTTGGAGTCAATCACATGATCTAGCCATGGAAATGAAGAATCAAGCATGGAGATGAAGAAAACTAATGTGAAATTTCATCAATCAAAGAAAAACATAAACATGCATGTATGAATTCAAGACTAGAAGGAAGATTTACCCCAAGATTCAAGAAATTGGAGAGAAATTGTGAAATTGGGCTTCAATCCATGAGTAGAATGGTGGAATAACCCCCCTCCATGATGATATAAAGGTTGGACTCAATTTTTTCATGATTTGGAGACCATAAAATTGAGTTTTGATGAAGTTTTTGTGAAGTCAACACCCAAAAACGGGCATGGAGTTTTGAGAGAGAGAAAAGAGCTTGTGTGAATGCTCTTGAAGAGAAAAACATGTGAAGAATTGTGGAAGAAATAAATGGGGTTGATGGTGGAGGTTGGTGGTGAAAAATCTCCCATAAGAAGTTGATACAAAGTGAAAGTAGTAATGAGAGGTTGATGGAGATGGGAGTGATAGAAGAAAAAAAAATGATTGAATATAATGGGTGTAGTGTTCTTGATGTATTAGTAGAGCAAAATGTGAGATGCTTGTAATAAAAAATACATCTCCATATTTTAGTAGAGTTGACCAAATATAATTGAGGGGGAACTTGATTATAAATAATCAATGGATGAATGCTAGTTGGGGTAGAAATGTGAAAGCTAAAAGTTGAGTGGTGAAAATATAAACTTTCAATTAATATATACCACATAAAATCTAGTTTATATGAACTAGAAAATTGATCAAGCAATTCAAAATAATATATTACTTATATAAATGTCAAGATCCATCATTTTAAATAACTACAAAGAAGTCCCAAATATACGCAATAATGTTCATATAGTATTACACAACTTTCTAAAATTACAAAATAACTCAAAATAAAATTCTAGATTATCGTAAATGTCAAATGACACCCTTATATTCTGAAATCAAGAAGGATTCAAGAACAAGTTTGAAATATCAATTTATTGAAATTCTCAAGTATTTTTTTTTAAATTACAAAATAACCCCAACTAAAATACGGGGTATTACAGGTGATCTTCCTGTTAGCCTTTCTCTTCACCCTCTTGTTGGAGGTCTGACCTAGCTGCTTGATCCTTTCTGATTTTCGCTCCATTTGGGTTAGGGTTTGAGAGAGATTGAGAGAATGAGAATAGAGAGAGATAGAGACGAAGAGATAAAAGTAGAGAATGAGAGAAGATAAGTCCTGAAGCTGGATTAAGTAGGTAGATGAGTTTGACTAACAGTAGAAGATTTTCATGCAAAAAGATTTTAGAAGATTTTCAAGATTTTGTAGATATTTTGATCTAATCTCTGAACATTTGAAAAGATTCTGTAATTATATAAAAAGATATCACAAAATTTTTCATGATCCAATTTTTAAAGATAATGCAAATCCACTCATCAAAGCAGTGAAACAGTAGTTCAATGCTTTGAGAAGTTTCAGAATAATACAGAAACTTCAAAGCTTTGAGCCATAGTTTCAAGGCTCTTGAAAATATAATCTTAAGGCTTTGAAATCACACAGATAATACACATAGTAACTTATTACTCCCCCTAAACCAATGCATCCTTGTTTAACATACCCAATTCAAGCCTTAGGGATGCAAACCTCTCATCTGGCTATGGTTTAGTAAAAATATCAGCTATTTGCTTAGAAGTAGAAATAAAAGATAGAACAATATCACCTTTTTCTGTGTGATCTCTAAGAAAATGATGTCTCACATCTATGTGCTTTGTCCTTGAATGATGGACTGGATTCTTAGATATGGAAATGGCACTTGTTTTGTCACAGTTGATAGGCACATTTCTGAAATCATATCCAAGATCTCTTAGCTGATGTGCAATCCATAAAACATGTGAACAACAAGCTCCAGCTGCAATATATTCTGCTTCTGCAGTTGAAAGAGCTACAGAATTTTGCTTCTTTGGATGCCAACTAATTAATGAAGATCTAAGAAACTGACAGCATCTTGAAGTACTCTTTCTGTCTTCTTTGTACCCTGCAAAGTCTGATTCTGAATATTCACTCAACAAAAAGTTATACTTTCTTGGATACCAAAGCCCCAAGTCTTTGGTTCCATTCAAATATCTAAAAATCCTTTTCACAGCAATTAAATGACTAACTTTAGGATCAGCCTGAAACCTTGCACACATCCACACACTAAACATAATATCTGGACTACTAGCATTTAGATATAAGAGTGAACCAATCATACCGCTGTATTCTTTCTGATTTACACTCTTACAGTTGTGTCCTTGTCTAAAGACAGATGAAGTCATAGGGGTCTTTACAACCTTGGACTGTGACAAGTTATACTTTTTTAACAAGTCCAGGTTGTACTTTCCTTGATGCACAAAAATTCCTTTCTTCATTTGATGTACATGAAGTCCAAGAAAGATGAAAGTGTGTAATGTAGACTAAATACAGGACCAAAATACTCTGGAAGGGGAGGGGGTTGAATAGAGTATGGATTTTTTTTTTTCAAAACACAGTTTTTAACAAATTAACTTAAGTAAGAAACTCAAATCTCAAGGCCTTGAGATTTTAGAAAACATTCAGAAACTTTCAAAGGCAAAACAGAAAGCTTCAAGGCCTTGAACTATTACAAGTTCTAAACAGCTTATAAACCCTAGATTGATTTGAGTTGTGTGCAACAGAAAATAGCAAAACTATAAAGTAAAGAACACAATGCAATTTACAGAATTCAGTCCCAATGGACCTAATCTCTGCCTGAGGGATCTAATCCCACCAGGATTGGGCAAACACTTCTTATTACTCACACAGAAACAGCCCTAGATCTTCAAGCCTAAGTGATTCCCTTACACCAATACAGCTTGTGGTTCCAAACCTATCTAGTATCAGCTACTAACTGTTAAGCTAACAAGAACCTCTTGTCGTTCACTTGAACAACCAACCACTAGGTTTAGTGAGGTTTTAGATATACAAAAGATAAGCAGATTACAAAACAGATGAAGCACACAGTAGAAGAATGAGCTTGTGAAAGCCTGGATGTGTTCTTCTGGAAACTGGAATGATTGATCTTCTGAAATCTGGAATTGAAGTTTGAATGTTTGTGTGTTTGAATGAATGATCTCCCACGAATATCTCACACTTCTCTAAGTTTTCTGCAAGCCTCCCATCTTTCAAAATTCAAACCAGTATTTTATCTACTCACTGCAGCTGAATGAGAGATTTTAGGATCTCTGTTCCTACAAATCCTCTTCTTGTTTCAACAGCAATTCAAACACATCTGAGTAGATATCCGTTGCAGTTTGTTGAGATTGCATTTGCACGTTTAACAAACCTGCAACAACATTAAAACATAGCAACAACAAAATGCAGAAATATGACAGCACTAAGTCTGTTTGGATTTCCAGTTTCTGAATAAAAACTGGATGAAAGAATAAAACAGTAATCTGATTAACTTCTGAAACATATAACTCATGATAAACTAGTTCAAGACTCTTAAACGTCATTAAAATATCACAATAATAAAGATCAAACCCTGCAAGAAAGAATCAGATTAGTTCTGTAAAGGTGTCAGCAGCTCAAGGCACATCTCAAGACCTTGAAGCTCTGAACATGCTTCACAGTCTTTCAAAGTTAAGACCAGAAATCTTTGATTCTCTCTGATCAGGACATCTGCAATTGTGTTAGATATATAGACAATATAAAACATAAGTATTTGCAGCAAATCTTTGATCTATATAATCTGATAGCCAATCTTAACACAAGATTTTTAGAACATTCAGCATTATAAAAACTACTCTCAAGACTTTGAAGCTCTGTCAGTATCTCAAGGCCTTGGAGTATCATAAATGCTTTGTCTTTTTCTTTCATCACTCAAAACAGTTACTTCTCAAAACACACTTAAGGGTATTTGAGTCAACAATCTCCCCCTTGATGAAAGACAAATCCCGTAATCTTGTGTAAATATCCATGCAACTCCTTGTAAAAATTAGATAACAACATATTGCAGATACAATAGACAATAGTACCAGTCAAACCATCTTAACACAAACAATCATTAATTCACAGATAAACACAGTTTTACCAGAACACAACTGATTAACAAAAACATCTAAATATTATTACTCAAGCAGTGAAAGTAACCACAAAAACCACATAAATTTCTCCCCCTTTTTGAATTTCATCAAATAAAGGTGAAGAAATGTTGGATCATTACTCAGAGTCTAAAAAAATAAACAAAAAAATTTATTCCTAGAAAGTCAAGGCCTTGAGAACAGAAAAGAAGAAAAGAAAAAGATAGAAGGAAAGGATCATGTCTTTGGTCTTCTCAGATCTTCATTTCTTCTTTGATGTCTGGCCTTTCTCTGAGCCTTCTCCAACTTCTTCATCACTTTCAGCTTCATCAGCAGACTGCTTTTCTTCTTGTTCAGCTTCCACCTCTGCAACAACTTCCTCAATAATCTCATCCACCTTCTTGTTCTTAACCTGCACTGAATCCCCCTCTGTAGCTGCATCAACACCTGTGTCTTCACCAGCAACTTCTTCATCAGTTTGCTCATACAGATCTTTTGAAGTGAGCACCACTGGAATTGGCTTCTTTTTCCTTTTCAAGAAATCACCTAGCCTTTCATCTGAGTCAACACTGGTGTCATGACTAGTAGCAGAAGGAATCTTCTCCAAGTTCAAACCTTTGATGACAACATCCAGTTTTCCATTCCTCACATTCATCAAACCCTTGAACTGATTGAACTCAGAAGATAGATCAAATAACCTTTGTCTGAGATCTTCAATCTCAACCTGCTGATCTTCAAATTTCTCAACCAACAAAGAGTAATCCTCATTTTCTTGTCCTTTTGTTGATGTAGCCCCATTTGGTTTAAAAAACTCCTTTTTCTCCAGCTCAGCCTTTGATAGCTCTGAATAAAACTTCCAATGACCTTTCCCAGTTTGAACTACTCCAATCCTCTGTAAGGCAGTTTCATCAATCAACCCAAAAACTCCAGTAATCTTTTCCTCTCCTTTCACAGGTACCTCAAAATTCTCAATGAAAAGAGGTAAAAGGTTGGCATAGGGAAGAGGATGGTTTCTAGTTCTAGTAGCACAATAGATCATATGCTCCATAACCACTGTTGGCAAGTCTATCTCAAACACTTGACATATCAGATACATTAGAATGAGAACTTTATCAGTAACCAACTCCCTTGAGTTTTCCCTAGGAACAACACTCCTCATCAGAATTGTAAACAAGATCTTAGCTTCACAGTTGAGCACAGAGTGTGTCAACTGTTTTGGACCAGAGGGAACACCATCAATAAAAAACATTTCTTTTGCTATTTCTAGACACGCCTTCCTATCAGGATAATCTCCAACATTATACTTCCTAGGAATGCCCATGACTTTGGCAAAAGTCCTATGATCTAGCCTCAAGTTTATCTCAGCCACCTTAGAAGTCAACACCATCTTATCATCTCCTTCTTGAACAAGATTCAGATAAAATAACCTAGTTAACCTAGGATAAGCTTTTAAACTAGGATTTAACACCTTCCAAATTGTAGTTTCTCTTAACTTCCTCATACAATCAATATCAAATTTATCCAATAATGCTTCAGAAACCATACTACAAAAAGCAACCTTAGAAGAAGCATATCCTTGCATCCACACAGTCCTTACTTCAGAACTAACAAACCAATCTGAAGGAAGTGCATTCTTACCTTGATTACCCTTTTTGGTTGCAGCAGCAACCTGCTTAACCCTTGTTTTCTTCTCTGTGGGTTTGCTCTTCTCTTATTATCCTTCAGTTGGCTTCTTCTTGCTTTCTTGAGCCGATTTCCCCTTTTCTTCTTCTCCAGCCTCTTTCTTCTCTCCCCCTTTCCTCTTGTCTGACCTAGGTTGATCACCACCCAGAGTCTCTATCTCCTTCTGTGGATCAATGCTTGAGACTTCATCTCCCTTTTCTGTTCTGATCTTATTTGCAGGAGGAGTGTCCTCATGCAAACTCTGAGTATTCTCTTAATTCGAATCAGAGATCACAATCTTCTCCTTCTTGTTTGCCCTCTTCTTGGATCTGCCAGAAGGCTTCCCTTGTTGTCGAATCCTGGCTGATTTGCGTTCCTTTGTGGGTTTAGGGTTTTGAGAAAGGAATGAGATTGAGAGATATAGAGAGAGAAGTAGAGAATTGAGAGAGAATGAAGAAGAATAAGCCCTGACTTTCAGCTTAAGTAGGTTGAAAAGATGAGTCATAAAAGGACTCTACTGAAATCAACATGCACAAAGAATCTTGGATTTTTTTTGGATATTTTAGAAAATTCTCCGAGTAATTCAGATATTATACAATTATCCAAAAAGATAAGATATAATATTTGATGATCCATTTTTTTTTTCAAAATACAGATATTTCAAGACTTGGAGAACAATTTCAAGGCCTCGAGATTTTCTGCAGTTTGAGAAACTTCAGATCTTTGAGCTATACTTTCAAGGATTTGGAAAGTATAATCTCAAGGCTTTGAGATTTCAACACATAAACACAAGTAAGTACCAATACTCCCCCTAAACCAATGCATCCTTGTTTAACATACCCATTTCAAGCCTTAGGGATGAAAACCTATCATCTGGCAAAGGTTTAGTGAAAATATCAGCAATCCGCATTGAAGTAGAAATAAAAGATAGAACAACATCACCTTGTTATGCATTATCTCTAAGGAAGTGATGTCTCACATCTATGTGCTTGGTTCTTGAGTGCTGGACTGGATTCTTAGAGATTGAAATAGCACTTGTGTTGTCACAATGAATAGGCACATTCCAGAAATTATAGCCAAGATCTCTAAGTTGCTGAGCAATCCATAACACTTGTGAACAACAAGCTCCAGATGCAATATATTCAGCTTCTGCAGTTGATAATGCTACATAATTTTTCTTTTTAGAATGCCAACTTATCAGTGAAGATCCAAGAAACTGGCAACATCCAGAAGTACTCTTCCTATCTACTTTATATCCTGCAAAATCTGCATCTGAATAGCCACTCAACATAAAATTAGATCTCCTTGGATAACAAAGCCCCAAGTCTCTGGTTCCATTCAAATATCTAAAAATTCTTTTGACTGCAGTTAAATGAATCTCCTTAGGATCTGCTTCAAATCTAGCACACATACAGACACTGAACATAATATCAGGTCTACTAGCAGTTAAATACAAAAGAGATCCAATCATACCTCAGTATTCCTTTTGATTCACACACTTACCATTTGAATTCTTGTCTAATGAGAGTGATGAACTCACAGGAGTTTTAAGAACCTTGGACTGTGACATATTGTACTTGTTCAATAAGTCCTTGGTATACTTTCCTTGATGCACAAAAATTCCTTTCTTCATTTGTATGATATGAAGTCCAAGAAAGAAATTCAGTTCTCCCATTAAGCTCATCTCAAAATCCGTGCACATTGGACTAGAGAACTCTTTTGAAAGAGCATCATTAGTAGCACCAAACAAAATATCATCCACATAGATCTGACTACTAACAAATCACTTTCATGATGTTAATAAAAAGAGATTTATCAACTAGACCTCTCTTGAAATTGTTGTCAAGTAAAAATTTTGAAAGTCTATCATACCAACCCCCTGGAGCTTGTTTTAACCCATAAAGAGCTTTTTCTAGTTTGTAAACATGATCAGGAAAATTTTCATAGTCAAAATCAGGAAGGTTGTGCAACATAAACATCTTCTTGCAAATAACCATTCAGAAAAGCACATTTGACATCCATTTTATAAAGCTTTATATGATTGTGAGATGCAAATGCAAGAAGTATTCTAATAGCTTCTAACCTGGCAACAGGAGAAAAAGATTCCGCATAGTCTATACCTTCTTCCTGATTATATCCCTGTGCCACCAGTCTGGCTTTGTTCCTTACCACTTTGCCATTCTCATCAAGCTTATTTCCGAACACCCATTTGGTTCCTATAACTGATTTCTCTTTTGGTCTGGGAACCAGATTCCATACCTTGTTTCTTTCAAATTCATTCAGCTCACTCTGCATTGAAATGATCCAGTCTGCATCTTCTTGTGCTTCCTTGGTATTTTTAGGCTGAATCAAAGATACAAATGCACTAAAAGCACACAAGTTCTTCAATTGTCCTCTTTTATGAGTTCCAGTTGATGGATCAGATATGATATTGTCAGCTGGATGATCTTCAAGGTACTTAAATTTCTTTCTTGGTATCCACGAATATTATCCTTCAAGGCTTTGAGTTCTTGAAACAGTAGAGGGAGCATCATATAAAGTTTCAGCTTCTGTCTCAAGGCTTTGAGATTTTGGCTCTGCAGGAGGTTCAAGGCCTTGAAATTCTGCTGATTGATTCTACACATTAGTTTTGCCTTTGTCCTCTTTCACAGCATCATCATCAGACTCAAGCTTGTTCAAATTTAGATCTGAAAAACTTTCACTCAGATAATCCTTAGTACTTTCATCAAAAAACACATGAATACTCTCTTCCACAATCTTGGTTTTTCTATTGTAGACTCTATAAGCTTTGCTAGTTCGAGAATATCCAAGAAATACACCTTCATCAATCCTAGCATCAAATTTACCAAGATTGTCTCTACCATTATTATGCACAAAACAGATACAACTAAAAGGTTCGAAATAAGAAACACTAGGCTTCCTACCTTTAAACAATTCATAAGGAGTCTTTTTCAAAATAGGTCTAATCAAGCATCTATTGAGCACATAATTGGCAGTATTAACAGCTTCTGCCCACAAGAACTTTGGCAAATTACTTTCAAGTAGCATGGTTCTAGACATATCCTCAAGTGTCCTATTTTTCTTTCAACTACTCCATTTTGCTGTGGAAATCTAGGTGCAGAAAAGTTGTGTGATATGCCATGCTTTGCACAAAACAAATCAGGGTCAAGTTGATCAAATTCTCTACCATGATCACTTCCAATGGATTCAACTAGTAAATTTTTCAAAGTTTGAAGCTCTTTGCACAGTCTAGAAAATTTAGATAAGGCTTCAGTTTTGTCTCTAATAAACATCACCCAAGTAAATCTAGAATGATCATCTACTATAACAAGCATATACCTCTTACTTTTTGGGTTCTGAACTCTCATAGGACCGCACAAGTCCATATGCAACAGTTCTAAGGGTCTATAAGTACTTACAAAGTTATTTGGCTTGAATGAGCTTCTGGTTTGCTTACCTTGTACACATGCCTTGCAAACCTCATCATCTGCAAATTTCTGTGATGGTAATCCTCTTACCAAATCCTTTGAGATGAGTTTATTCAAGGTGTGTATGCTAATATGCCCAAGCTTTCTGTGCCAAAGCTTTGAATGTTCCTTCAAGGCCTTGAAGGATTTTAACTTGTCACCTGCAACACTGTTAGTACTCAAAGCATATAGATTATATGATCTAGGAGCAGTGAGTATGCAATCACCAGATTTCTCATCTTGCACCACACATTTCTCGTTGTCAAATATAGCTTTATAACCTTTATCACATAACTGAGAGATACTAAGCAGATTATACTTACGTCCATCCACAAGATAAATATCAGAGATAGAGTTGGTAGAACCATTACCAATACTACCTATACCAATAATATTGCATTTTTCTTTGTCACCAAGTGTGATTGTTCCTCCACATTTTTCTGTAAGTTCTGTACAGAGAGATTTCTTTCCACTCATATGTTTGGAACATCCACTGTCTAATATCCATTTCTGATCTTTCAAGGCCTTGGTGACATCCTGCAAAAGTAAATATTTGCCTCAACAGGCTGTTAGACCAAGTGCAGAACTTTGAGTCATACTCAAAATCAGCCATGTTTGGTGGTCTTCCTTTAGGAACCCAAATCTGCCTAACCTGTCCCTTAAGCTGATAAGGATAAGAATTCCTCATAATGTGAGGTTCTGATCTTCTAAAGGGACAAGTTAATCGGATATGACCAATTTTTCCACAGTAATGACACTTTGGAGAATGTCAGCTACCAGATTGACAAAATTAGTTTGGCTTTTCTTTGGAAAATTTGAATTATAGCCAATCCCACTTTTATGAATTGATTTCAGACTTCCTCCAAGAATGAGATTTAGATTATGTTCTGAGCCT
The DNA here is from genome assembly GCA_023055425.1 of Linanthus parryae. NCBI lineage: Eukaryota > Viridiplantae > Streptophyta > Magnoliopsida > Ericales > Polemoniaceae > Linanthus > Linanthus parryae. Next base: position 21,982,587 of record JALGPY010000011.1, on the reverse strand, counting down.
GTAAAACTAGCTAGGACCTTTTTAGACTCTTGAAGTTTCTCAGTCAAAGAACAGATTTGTTGTTCTAAATCCTCAGGAAGTACATCAGAAGGACCTAGCAAGAAGATTTTTACCATTTCTTCAATATGTCTGTCTGATGACTTTTCTTCATCATGTTTGGCCATGAAGCACAAATTTGCTTGATCTTCTTCTGTGTCTGAGTCACTTGATGAACCAGAATCACTCTAGGAATCCATCATGGCTTTCTTCCTTCTGTTGTCACTGTCTTTCTTCTGAAAGTTCCTGTTCTTCTTTTTTTGTGGACAGTCACTTACTAAATAATCTGCATCACCACACTCAAAACAATTCATTACTTTAGTTTTATGTAACTGTGATGAAGATTTACCTTTGTAGTCCTTTCTGCTTGAAGGTCTTGATCTCTCTCTGTTGTAGTCCCTGTTACCAGAGTTTCTTTTATTTTTGAGAATCCTGGCAAAGGCCTTGGAGATCAATGCTAAAGCCTCTTCATCATCATGCTCATCTTCAGTCTCAAGGCTTTGAGATTTTTCATTGTCATTAGCCTTGAGTGCCAAGTTCTTGATGTTTTCACTCAGATCACCTTCTACATCCTTCATAGACATTTCATGAGTGAGCAGCTTTCCTTGTAGATCATCTAGCTGAAGAAGACTTAAATCCTGAGCTTCCTCAATGGCTGTTGTCTTTGGCTCCCACTTGGCTTTTGGCAAGCTTCTCAGAATTTTCCTAACCTTTTCTTCATTTGAGAACTTCTTTCCCAATGACTCCTGAATATTCACCACATCAGTGAATCTTTTGAACATCTCCTTGATGGTCTCATCTGAGTTCATCTTGAACAACTCCTATTGCCTCAAAAGTATGTTAGTTTTGGTCTGCTTAACCTAGCTTGTCCCTTCATATGTCACAATCAGTTTGTCCCATACTTCTTTGGCACTTTTTCAATTTGACACTCTGTTGAACTCATCTGCATTAAGAGCACAGTATAACAGATTCATAGCCTTGTAACTTTTTGATACCTTTTTCAGTTCAGTAACTGAGATATTTTCCTCAGACTTGATACATCTGACTCCATCTATGGTAGTGTAGTACTCATGAGGTCCATTCTGAACTATTGACCACAGTTCCATGTCTTGATCTATGATGAACATCTTCATCAATGCCTTCTAGTGCATGAAGTTATCACCACAGAACAATGGGGGTCTGTTGGCTGCCCTTCCTTATGAGAATCAACAATCTCCTACATTACTCATAGTCACAAGATTTTTAGATCTATATCAGTGACCCAAGCTCTGATACCAATTGAAAGTGTGTAATGTAGACTAAATACAAGACCTAAATACTCTAGAATTTGGGGGGGGGGGGGTTGAATAGAGTATGGAAACTTTTTGCAAAACACAGTTTTTAACAAATTAACTTAAGTGAGAAACTCAAATCTCAAGGCCTTGATATTTTAGAAAAAAGTCAGAAACTTTCAAAGGCAAAATGGAAAGCTTCAAGGACTTGAACTATTATCAGTTCTAAACAGCTTATAAACCCTAGTTTGATTTGAGTTGTGTGCAACAGAAAATAGCAAAACTATAAAGTAAAGAACACAATGCAATTTACAGAGTTCAGTCATAATGGACCTAATCTCTGCTCGATGGATCTAATCCCACCAGGATTGGGCAAACACTTCTTATTACTCACACATAAACAGCCCTAGATCTTCAAGCCTAAGTGATTTCCCTTACACCTATACAGCTTGGTTCCAAACCTATCTAGTATCAGCTACTAAGTGTTGAGCTAACAAGAACCTCTTTTTGCTCACTTGAATAACCAACCACTAGGTTTAGTGAGGTTTTAGATATACAAAAGATAAGCAGATTACAAAACAGATGAAGAACACAGTAGAAGAATAAGCTTGTGAAGGCCTTGATGTGTTCTTCTGGAAACTGGAATGATTGATCTTCAGAAATCTGGAATTGAAGCTTGAATGTTTGTGTGTTTGAATGAATGATCTCCCACGAATATTTCACACTTCTCTCAGTTTTCTGCAAGCCTCCCATCTTTCAAAATTAAAACCAATCTTTTATCTACTCACAGCAACTGAATGAGAGATGTTAGGATCTCAATTCCTACAAATCCACTTCTTGTTTCAACAGCAATTCAAACAGCTCTGAGTAGATATCCGTTGGAGTTTGTTGAGATTGCATTTGCACGTTTAAAAAACCTGCAACAACATTGAAACATAGCAACAACAAAATCCAGAAGTATAACAGCACTAAGTCTGTTTGGATTTCCAGTTTCTGAATAAAAACTGGATGAAAGAAAAACAGTAATCTGATTAACTTCTGAACCATATAACTCATGATAAACTAGTATAAGACTCTTAGAAGTCATTAAATAATCACAATAATAAAGATCAAACCCTGCAAGAAAGAATCAGATTAGTTCTGTAAAGCTGTCAGCAGCTCAAGGCACATCTCAAGGCCTTGAAGCTCTGAACATGCTTCACAGTCTTTCAAAGTTAAGACCAGAAATCTTTGATTCTCTCTGCTCAGGACATCTGCAATTGTGTTAGATATATAAACAGTATAAAACATAAGTATTTGCAGCAAATCTCTGATCTATATAATCAGATAGCCAATCTGCAACACAAGATATTTAGAACATTCAGCATAATAGAAACTACTCTCAAGAATTTGAAGCTCTGTCAGTATCTCAAGGACTTGGAGTATCAGAAATGCTTTGTCTTTTTCTTTCATCACTCAAAACAGTTACTTCTCAAAACAGACTTAAGGGTCTTTGAGTCAACAAAAGAAATTAAGTTCTCCTATCAAGCTCATTTCAAATTCCCTGCACATTAGACTTGAAAGCTCTTTTCAGAGCATCATTAGTAGCACCAAATAGAATATCATCTACATATATCTGAACAACTAACATATCTATTTCCTGATTCTTGATAAAAATGGTTTTATCAACAAGACCTCTCTTAAAACCATTTTCCAACAAAAATATTGAGAGTCTGTCATACCAATCCCTTGGAGCTTGCTTAAGTTCGTATAAGGGTTTGTCCAATTCGTAAAAATAATTAGGAAAGGTGTCATTTTCAAAACCTGGTGGTTGAGCAACAAATACTTCTTCTTGTAAATAACCATTCAGAAAAGCGCATTTGAAATCTATTTGGAAAAGTTTTATGTGATTATGTGATGCAAATGCAAGAAGTATTCTAATAGCTTCTAACCTTGGAACAGGGGAAAATGCTTCTCATAATCAATACATTCCTCTTTATTGTATCCCTGTGTAACCAGTCTTGCTTTGTTTCTCAAAACCTTACCTTTTTCATCAACCTTATTTCTGAACACCCATATTGTTCCAATCACTGATTGATCCTTTGGTCTAGGAACCAAATTTCAAACCTTGTTTCTTTCAAACTCAGTCAGCTCATTCTGCATTGCAATAATTCGGTCTGTATCTTCTAGTGATTCTTTTGCATTTTTGGGTTCAATGAGTGATACAAAAGCGCTGAATGCACATAGATTTCTCAATTGACCTCTTGTCTGAGTTCCAGTTGTTTGATTTGATACAATATTCTCAGCAGGATGATATGAGAGATATTTGAACTTCTTTATGGGTGTCAAAGTGTATGGACCTTCAAGGCTTTGAGTTCTTGATACAATAGAAGGAGCATCATATTTCGTGTCAATTTCAGTCTCAAGGCTTTGAGACTTTTGCTCAGCAGGGGGTTCAAGGCCTTGAGATTCATCTGAAAGTTTTTGGTGCTTAGTTTTGCTCTTGCTGGCTTTGTCAAGGTCTTCATCAGCCTCATATTTATTTAAACTAAGATATGCAAAACTTTCACTCAGAGAATCATCAATACTTTCATAAAAAAAAACATGCATACTCTCCTCTACAATCATAGATTTCTTATTGTAAATCCTATAAGCCTTGCTAGTTTGAGAATAAAAAAGAAACACACCTTCATCACTTCTAGCATCAAACTTACCAATATTATCTTTTCCATTGTTATGCACAAAACAAGTACAACCAAAAGGCTTAAAGTAAGAAACTCTATGATTTCTGCCTTTAAACAGTTCATAAGGAGTTTTCTTTAAAATTGGCCTGATAAAACATCTATTGAGCACATAATTGGTAGTATTAATAGCTTTTTGCCCACAAAGATTTTGGCAAATTACTTTCAAGTAGCATGGTTCTAGACATATCTTCAAGAGTCCTATTTTACCTCTCAACTACTTCATTTTGCTGAGGAGTTCTAGGTGCAAAAAGGTTGTGTGAAATTCCATGCTTTGCACAAAATAAATCAAAATCAAGTGATCAAATTCCCTCCCATGATCACTTCTAATAGATGCAAGAGGTAAATTTTTCAAAGTTTGAAGCTCTTTGCAAAGTTTAGAAAATTTAGAATATGCTTCAAAATTTTCTCTAATAAAGATAACCCAAGTTTATCTAGAGTAATCATCAACTACAACAAGCATACATCTCTTACCTCTGGGTGTTTGAACCCTCATAGGACCACACAAGTCCATATGCAGCAATTCTAAGGGTCTGGAGGTACTTACAAAATTCTTTGGCTTGAAGGAGCTTCTGTTTTATTTACCTTGAGTACATGCCTTGCAAAACTCATCATCCTTGAATTTAAGGATTGGTAATCCCCTTAACAGATCTTTTAAGATGAGCTTATTCAAAGAATGCATGCTTATATGACCAAGCTTTCTGTTTCATAGTTTTGATTCATCCTTCAAAGCTTTGAGACACTTCAGACTATAATCTGCAACTTTGTCAGTGTACAGTGCATAAACATTATGTGACCTAGGAGCAAAGAGTACGCAATTGCATGATTTTTCATCTTGCACACACATTTCTCCTTGTCAAAAACAACCTTATTACCCTTGTCACAAAGCTCTGAAATACTCAATAATTTATACTTAAGACCATCAACTAAATAAAAATAAGAAATTGAATATGCAGAATTGTTACCAACACTTCCAATACCAATTATGTTGTACTTTTCTTTGTCACCAAGTGTGATTGTTCCCTCTGATTGCTCTTTGAGCTTTGAGAATAAAGATTTCTTCCCACTCATTTGTCTGGAACAACCACTATCCAATATCCATTTCTGATCTTTCAAGGCTTTGGTGACATCCTACAAAATTCAATCAATGACTTAACAGGCTATTAGACCAAGTTTAGAATTTGGATTCATACTCAGAGTAAACCATGTTAGGTGGTCTAACTCCTTTTGGAATCCAAATCTGTTTCACTTGTCCCTTAAGCATATAAGGATAGGTGTTCCTCATTATGTGAGATTATGTCCTTCTAAAGGGGCAAGTTACTTTTACATTTCCAATTTTACAGCAATAATGACACTTTGGTGAATGTCTGCTTTCTGCTTTCACAAATGTGGTTTGGCTTTTTCTTGGAAAATGTGGATTATATACAATTCCACTTTTGTGAACAGACTGGAGACTTTCTCCAAGCATGAGACTTAACTTCTGTTCTGAGCCAGCAAAGGTTGAAAGAATTTCCTTGGATTCTTGAAGCATACTAGTCAATGAAGTGTTTTGTTGTTCTAAATCAACAGAATGATTTTTTAGATCAACAAACTTGTCAGTTAAAATAGTGTTTTGATCAACTGCTTCTTTGACCTGTGATTTCAAAGCTTTGAATCTACTGTCCAAGGCTTTGAAGTCACTGTCAATTTTTTAACTTAGTAGCTTCAATACATTTTTTCTGAAAAACCAAATCTAAATTTTCTTTTTCCTGCTCATGAACCTTCATTTTCAAAGAATCAATCTCATTCCTGTAACTCTCCTCATTTAAAAACATGCTTTTGAGAATTTCAAGCAACACATCAGAAAGACTAGATAAGAGATTTCTTACCATGTCTTCAATTGACTTCTCAGTAGAATGGTCCTCTTGATGTCCAGTCATTAAATAGAGATTGGCTTGCTCATCATCAGAATCTGAGTCTGAAGAGTCTGAATCACTCCATGAGGCCACCATTGCCTTCTTCCTTCTGTTGTCATTTTCCTTCTTTGAAAATTGTCTGTTCTTTTTCTTCTGAGGACAACCTCTCACCAGGTGATCTGCATCTCCACATTCATAGCAATTCATAACTTTAGGTTTATATGATTGTGTAGAAGACTTACCTTTCTGATCCTTGCTGGTTGAGGATCTGAATTTCTCTTTGTTGTAATCCTTGTTACCAGAGTTCCTCTTTTTCTTGAGAATCCTGGCCAAGGCTTTGGAAATCAAGGCTAAGGCTTCCTCATCATCTTCATCATCCTCTGGTTCAAGGATTTGGGATTTTTCATTGTCTTTTTCCTTGAGTTACAGACTCTTGATGTTGTCACTCAGTTCACCATCAACCTCCTTCATGGAGATTTCATGAGTGAGTAGCTTTCCTTGCAGATCATCAAGTTCGAGAATGCTTAAATCCTGAGCCTCTTCAATAGTAGTAGTTTTAGGCTCCCATTTGGCTTTAGGCAAGCTTTAAGAATCTTCCTTACTTTTTCTTCATTTGAGAATACTTTTCCCAAAGACTCCAAGTTGTTCACAATATCTGTAAACCTTTTGAACATAACTTTGATGGATTCATCAGAATTCATCTTAAACAGTTCATAGTGCCTCAAAAGGATATTAATCTTTGTCTGTTTGACTTGGCTAGTTCCTTCATAGGTAACAGTCAACTTATTCCAGATCTCCTTCGCTTTTTTGCAGTTGCATATCCTGTTGAACTCATATGCACTAAGAGAACAATATAATAAGTTAAAAGCTTTTTAATTTTTTGATACCTTTTCCATTTCAGCAACTGAGAGATCTTTCTCAGGTTTCACAGTTCTAACACCATCCACAGTAGCATAGAACAAGTTTGGCCCATTCAAAATAATAGACCATAGTTCCATGTCCTCATCTATGATGAACATTTTCATCAATGCCTTCCAATGCACAAAGTTATCACCACAGAACAATGGTGGTCTATTAGATGCCCTTCCCTGTGAGAATCCTCCTTCACTTACAAAACTCATTGTCACAAGATTGTTAAATCTTTAAACTGTGACCCAAAGATCTGATACCAATTGAAAGTGTGTAATGTAGGTGTAAAAAAGTATATTAATACTCTAGAAGGGGGGAGGTGAATAGAGTATGCTAGCTTTTCCAAAAAACAAGTTTTTGAAACTTTAGTAGAGCAAACTGTTGATATCTCAAAGCTTTGAAAAGAACTTGAAAATCTTAAAGATATATCAGCAGAGTATAGAGGCTTCAAAGATTTGAGACTTGGAAAGCTCCAAAGCTTTGAAACTTCCAATATAAACTGCATGTAAAAGAAGCAAAAGTAAATAGCAAGAACACAGAGATTTTACAGAGTTTAGTCACAATTGGACCTAGTCTCTGCCTGAGGGATCTAATCCCTCCTGGATTTAAACAAAACTTCTTATTAATCACCCAGATTTAGCCTTAGATCTCAAGCCTAAGTGAGCTACGTTACACTTATACAACTTGTGGTTCCCAACCTATCTAGTTACAGGCTACAACCTGTTGAAACAATTGTATTATTCAACTTCTTAAATAATACAATTGAGTACAGAAAGAAGAACTCAGAAAATATAAGGTGTTTAAATCCTGGAAGAGTTCTTCTGGAATTGAATGATCTTCATTCTGCTTGAGTTGAATTCCTGAATGATTTGAAGAGCTGTATGTAATTGATCTTTCAAGTTGATTTCCCTCTTCAAAACCACGACCTCTGTATCTCATAATTCTCTGCAATTGACTTGAGAGATTTCTGGAACAGAATTCCTAAAATATCTCCTATCTGATATGCTCCTATCAACAACTTAATTTGAATGCATTGCTGATCTGTTTATGGACGTTGCAGTGTCCAACAGATCTGCAAATACTTAGCAAACAAGATTAAACAAATAACAATGTAATCTAGAAAGAAGATCTGCTTGAAACAGCAGCTAACAACTAATGAGAAAACTATGCTAGAATTGTCTGCTGACAGTTCTGAGTTAACAAATACATTCAAACTCATGAATATATCAAATAACCAATATAGAGTCCACAATAATAGACAATAATCTGCTTGTATTAAGATCTAAGTATCACTGAATCCATCTGCATACAGAAAGATGGTTTGTAGAACTTAGCAGTAAAGAGTAACTAGAATATCTCAAAGCTTTGAAGCTTTGCCTGCTAACTTCACCACAATGAACATTAGATTTTCATTCCAACTTAGTCCTGCAATGATCAATTGAAAACATAGATTGCTAAATATAATTATATAATAAAATCATCATTACCAAAACATAACCAAAACCAGCACAAAACCGTTAGATAATTCAGCATATAGGAACTGCTACAGTAACTCAAAGCTTTGAAGCTTTGGTACACAGCAATTTCTTAAGCTTGTGTTTCTGGCTTTCATCATCAAGAAGCTAAGCTCTCTGATTGTTTTTTCATAACATAATGTCCATGAGCTTCAGACTTATCAGATACTGTATTCTATTATCTCTTTGTCTCCATATTCGGATTGGACATGAGACATACAAGTCACACTCGTACAACCAAACCATAGTTTCTCGATCCGGGGAATAGTCTTATCCATGCAGATAACATCAGTATCCCATATTGATTTATCTGTGTCTAGCCAGACATTCTATAAGAACTACCCCTCGAGTGGTGAAGGATATTTTCTCCCGTTATGTGGGAGGTACTAATCCTATCTGCATCACTACCATATCTAAGATTTCTTCTTATCATGCCCGATAACTACCTCTAGAGTTACCTGGTTAAGGCGCAATGTTTGATAATATCAAAGCATGATATTTCACAACTAGAGTATCTAGTGACTTCAAGTCTAAGGACCATAATACCATTGTCACTACGAGAAGCACTTTTGACTTAACATAACTTGTATGTAGCCTTCTCGTGGTGGGTCAATCCAGTATGCCATTACCCCTAATGCATATCCATGTGCTAGAATTAATATCCCCATATCAATCTACCCACATACTAGTCTCGATGCAATACAGTCTTCCTATTCACGACAGTTCTCGACTAGGGATTTTTAAGATGATAACATTTATATTCTAAGAACTTCATTCATACTAACATCTCTCCATATCGATAACATAATTAATAGTAAGTCCATATATTTTTCACGATTAATTGATTGTCTCTAGGGAACAATTCCAACAGTCTCCCACTTGCACTAGAGTCAATCTTATGCATCATATGCCCATTCATCTAGCGCGACCTTCACGCTTTCGCTGCGCAAGGTAAGAGAGACATGTGATAGTACTTTGCATATATATTCATATCTCCACAATCGATATTCAAATGAGATAGAATCCTTTTGGTATGTGCATATTATGCAGCAATATACTTAGTCCTCTTATGATAGAATCGGAAACTGAATCTTGCCTAGAACTTTTATAGCTCACAGTCCCTTCCATTAAGGCAAAACACAAAACTTGACTATAATCTGAAATCGTCTTTATTAGATTGGAAGTTCGCATCGCTGTAACCCCTTAGAGTGAACTATTCCTATCCTACATACATCAAGAACTCATCCTTTAGTTCTTATTAAGTACTTAAGGATATCCTTGACAATTATCCAGTGACGCTCACCCGGATTCGACTGGTATCTATATGTCATACCATATGACATGTCTGGATTAGTACATAACGTTGCGTGTCTCGTTAATATCATTCACACGGTCCTTCTCAATCTGATTGGAAGGACAATTACCCTTCGAAAGACTAATTACATGTGATATAGGTAGAATCCATATTCTTTATATGTTAAACCGTTGCAACACCTTTTCACTATATATGTATTTTTAATTAAGCCGAACAACTATCTTGATCTATTTCCATAAATCTCTATATGTTGATTCTCCCAAGTCTATCATTGAAAATCAATTCTCTAACCAATCTTTACAAAATTGCAGAATAGAGACATTATTCCCAATGAACAGTATGTCTCCACATACAATACCAAAATATAACTGTGCTCCCACTAACCTTCTCGTAAAGACAAGCTTCATATTCAATTTTTATGGAACCAAACTCCTTTGATTGAATCATCAATTCGAAGTTTCCAACTCTAAAATATTGCTTCAATCTTCAGATAGATTGCTGCAACGTACACATCTTTTGAGCACTCTCTAGATCGACGTAGCCCTCCGGGTGTGTCACACACATCCTCGAGGAAGTTTCCATATCCATCTGCCAAATTGTGTATGCTACAATTTCAAGCAAGATGCGAATGGATTTAAGCATCGCAACTAGGGAAAATTATTTCGTAATAGTATATACTATGAACTCACAAGAAACCTTTACCCACCAATTGTCCTTTAAAAATAATCTCATTACCATACATTTTGGCCTATGGGTCCGACCCTTTTAGGTGGTTCCAACAAAGTCCATACTTTGTTGGTATACATGGATTACATTTCGTATCTCATGCCTCCAAGCCATTACTGAGAGTCTGGCCCACTCGTGGCCTCCTCATAGGTTTAGGCTCATCCCCATATGCAATACATCATCGGGTTATGAGAAATCCATATTTCTTTATCCCTTTGCAATATCCAACCTTACCTACAACGTTCTTGTGTTACCTGAGTAGGTTTCTCCACAACATCTTGCGATCCTGCTCATTTTCCATAAAATGATTTATGTTATTTTGTGGTTCTAAAACTCCTTCAATTTCTATTGTCCTCGCACTGTTTCTTTTAGAGACTTTCTCTTTCTAGAAACACAGCGGTTCGAGCAACAAACAATTTGTTCTCGATTGGATTGTAGAAATAATATCCTTTCGTATCCTTCCGGATATTTTGAAAGACACATTTATTTGACTTGGGTCCAAGTTTATTTAACCTGAACACCTTACATAAACTTCACAAGCTCAAATCCTTATGCAAGACATACTAGTACACCTCCTAGTCCATATCTCATATGGTGTTTTCATAATTGATTTTGATGGAACACGGTTAAGGGAGAAATTTGCTATAATTAGAGCATGGCCCCCAAAAGTAAACTAGAAGTTCTGTTTGATCAATCATGATCGAACCATGTCCAACAAGGTCCGATCTCTCCTATCTGACACGCCATTCCAAGGTGGCGTTCTAGGTTGAGAGAGTTTGGATCATATCCCACACTTCTTTTGATATTTTTCAAACCCTTGGCTCAAGTACTCTCATTCTACGATCTAATCGTAGAGCCTTTATACTTTTTCCAAGCTAGTTCTCTACTTCATTCTTGAATTCTTTGAACTTTTCAAAGGATTCTGATTTGTCTCTTCATAAGATACACAAATCCATATTTCTCTGATGCCATCAGTAAATATGATGAAGTACTGAAAGCCATCTTTACCACTTGTGCTTAGTGGTCCATCCATATACATCCGTATGTAAGAATCTAAAAGATCATATCTTGCTCAGTAAATAAGTCTTACATGTCTCATATGATTCATAATCAAATTTGTCCATAAGTCTATCCTATGGAGTCTAGAATTATATTTCTTATTCATGTGGCCTAAACGACAATGCTAAAGTTAAGTGAGGTTCATATTATTATATGAAAGCCTATTGGTATTAATTTTGTAGATATATTTCTCATGGTTTAAGGATATACAATCCATTATACAAGAGTGCACTACAATAATGCATGTTATCAAAATAAATGGAACAACATTTGTCCATTATTTTAATAGAAAAATATTTTCTTGTCCAAACAAGAAACGGCGATAATGTTCCTACTCATAGCAGGGACATAATCATATTTGTCTAATTCATTGATAATTCCAAAAGTTAGAGATAATTTCATACGGCTAATTCAGTAACGTTTTCTTCATTGCCCCACGTGTAGGCGTGTCCCTTCCTTATCCAATTGTCTATATCTCTTGAGATCCACCACATTTCAATAAATGTGAGATCCTTATCTAGTATCAAATACTTATGATGATGATACATGCACATTGACTTCTGTAACAAAGTATACCATAAGGGGAATTCACAATTCCTTACTTACTTCCTTCCAGGTACTTTGGGTAGTTTCCATTCCACTATACCACCTTTAGGGTTTTGAGGAAATTTGGTTTTAGAAACAAACTTGTTTATAGCGTTGGGCTTCTTAGAAAACCATTTTTCTCTTCTTCTTTAACCATCAATATGGTTTTTCCTTTACCTTTATTAGTACTTTATTAAGTGGTTCTCAATCATATTAAGTAAATTTCCATTGAGCAAAGCCTTAATATTCTAATTGCATCTAATGCAATTCTTGGTCCATTTGGGCGAATAACTCCTTATTCTTTATCTATCTCATAGATAAATCCCAAATTTTAAGCTTTCGATCCCATTGAAATAGCTCAGTTGTGTTTGACCTCTTGCTTCAGCAGTCACACATTGCTAGCTTGTGTCGTTGCGTCATATCTTGATAAATCAAGTCGCCTTGCTTTGGCAAGCCAGAACTTCATTACATCTTGATCATGACGAGTGCTAAGCAAGAGAAGGTAAAACAAAAAAATGGAGCAATCACTTCAAACATTTCATGTCTTAGCATGCTCTTGAAAAGAGCTTCCTTTAAATGTATGATTATAACATACGCCTCATCTTTCTTCCGAAGCTTAGAGTTCATGGGAGCTAACATGAGGCAGGTCACATCCAAAGAACCATTCTTTGATGTTCCTTCTATTAGGGTTCTAGTGTATTTAGGTAGTTGGTGGAAGGGAATTTTATTCTCTAGGATATACAATATTTTCTATTTATTTGAGAACGATTCTCAATTTTATACCAGTCTAGAAAACTAATTCCTGACAATTTGTCCTTCTCAAGGACATAGAGATAAAGTTGAGTTTTTTTTGTTTAACACCATAGGTTTTCAACACAAAAGGATCATGCAAAATATTGTGATGTTGTACTATATTTAATAAGGACTTAAATTAATAAACATAGCTCCCACAACTTTTCTCGGATTAATATCCCTCCATATTAATGCGGAAAATATCATTATATTTTTTAGTGGGCCAAGATCCATATTTCACTTCTTTTTTAGCTTGCTTTGGCAAGTCACTCAAAAAATAGTTATTTAGGTAGAAACAATTTCAATTGAATCCTATGCAACTCTTGGTTCAATTGGGCAAATAACTCCGTATTTATCTATCCCATAGATAATCCCAATTCTATGCCTCTAGGCTTTCGATCGTATTGAAGTAGCCTAGTTGCGTCAACCTCTTATTTCAAAAATCGCACATTACTAGCTTGTGTCGTCACGCCACATCATGATGAATCAAGTCGCCTTTCTTTGGCAAACCCGAACTTGATAAATCATGACCATGACGAGTGTTAAGTAACAAGAAAGCAAAAATGCAATACTTAAATTTGATGATTTTTTCATTTTATTTTAATTGTTTTGTTGATCCATATCAACTGTTCTACTTATTCAGGTTGGACAATCCCAAAATAAAAGATCCATGTTGTATTATGTTGTTAACAATTTGCATGCATCATCTATACACCAACAATAAATAACAAGACAACAAATTTAAACAAACACAAACAATAAATAAATTTGATGTGGATATGGCCTCCTAAACTAAGATATTCCCAAGCGAATGAGAATATATATAATCCCTTAAATATAGCAAGCTCCTCTCCATGTGCCTCCATCTTTTAGTTCATGCTCCTTTAGCTTGTGGAATGTATCCATCTTGTGGTTTCTTCAATTCTTTAGGCTTATTGTCCATGTCTTGAATATCATCTACTCTATCTAATACTAGCTAGAATCTATACTAAATAGAGAGACCTCACAAGTTGAGGAGAAGACCGGCTCGCAGGCCGTAAAACCAGATAATTCAATTTCTCTGCCTTGATATGAAGTATGAATTGTGGTTTTTATTGAAGATGATGAAAGACAGTGGTAACATATGTTCAAGTCTCTAAGTCCTTGAAGGTTTATGTTTGCTTTTGAATTGGTTAAGTATGCATTACTTGTGTATGTAGGTGTCTAATTGAATCAGCTGTTGATTCATGTATCTTAAAAATATTCTTGGACTATATTTATGTGTTTCTAACACTCACATGGTTCAAATCTTGATTAAATCAAGGAATGGAATAATTTAAGCTCAAAACTGTGAAGAATGTCACAGAGCTCCAAGGCCTTGAGACTTGCCTTGAGCTGCTGACAGTCCTTTTAGCTTAACAATTTTTTTCTTGAAGGTGGCTATATATGGTGTTGTGATTGGTTAATGACTTGATATAAGTCTTAATAATAATTTTATCATTTATATTTTACATAATTCTGATCTTGTATTAATATAGTTATCAAATTTTTGGCCTAGTTTCTTGCAGAAACTGTTGTGCCAAACAGTCAGTCTATGTTGATTTATTTTATGGATTTTGTTTGACCTTGAAATCAAGTTTGTTGAAGGATTGTTCATCGTTCAAACCCCTCACAACAAACTCTAAAGGCTATCCATTCATAGCTGTTGAAAGAAGCATGATTGTGAGAGGATTTTTAGGGAGGCAGTTCCTCAAATCCCTCATACAGTTACTGCAGCTTGTTAGATGATCCAGTTTGGATTTCAAAGAAAGATGAGAGACTGGAAGATGAATTATCATTCAGAAAGAATAGTGTTTACTGCGTGGAAATCATACAACCAACTCTTCAATCAAATCAAGCTCTCAACACTGCTGAACAAGAAGATCAATCATTCAGAAAGCAAGAAGAACACATCCAAGCTTCACTGCTTATTTCATCTATGTGTTCTTCAATACGTGTACTTAATTTGTGTTATCATACTGATTTCTTAAACCTCACATACTTAAAATTTTAGTTGTTCAAGTGAACAACAAGATGTTCTTGCTGTTTCAACAGATTGTAGTTGTTACTAGATATGTTGGGACCCACAAGCTATATAGGTGTAAGGCAACTCACTTAGGCTTGAGATATAGAACCTGGTTGTTTAATAAGAAGTGTTTTCTAAATCATGGAGGGATTAGATCCCTCAGGAAGAGACTAGGTCCAATTGTGACTGAACTATGTAAAATCCTTGTGTTCTTTACTTTACAATACTGTTCTGTTTCACTACAAACCATCTAGCACAAAATAGCTTACTCAAACGCTTGAAGTATTTCACAACTCAAGGCCTTGAATATTTCTCTTGTTTTTAGAATGCTTCTGTCTTTTATCAAGACTCATCCAAGGCCTTGAGTTTCGTTCAGTGGATTATCTCAATTTCTCAAAAGACTAAGTTTTAGGAAAACTTTCCATATTCAACTAACCCCTCCTTCTAGAGTATTTGATCATGTGTTTTATACGTACATTACAAACTTTCAATTGTTATCAGAGATTTGGGTCACTTCTAAAGATCTGAAAATCTTGTGACAAAGAGTAATGTAGGTGATGGAGGATTCTCATAGGGAAGGGCATCCAACAGACCTCCATTGTTCTGTGGTGACAATTTCATGCATTGGAAGGCATTGATGAAGATGTTCATCATAGATCAAGACATGGAACTGTGGTTTATCACTCTTAACGGTCTTCATGTGTATGAAGACACTAAGGATGGGATTAGAACCATCAAAAACGAAGAGGAACTTTCAGTTACAGAGCTGGAAAAGGTATCTAAAAATTACAAAGCCATGAATCTATTATATTATGCTCATAGTGCAGATGAGTTCAATAGAGTTTCAAGTTGCGAAAGTGCGAAGGAGGTTTGGGACAAGCTGGTTGTAACCTATGAAGGAACCTGTCAAGTCAAGCAAACTAAGATGAACATTCTTCTTTGGCAATATGAGTCATTCAAGATGAACTCAGATGAATCTATCAAGGAGATGTTCAAAAGATTCACTGATGTAGTGAATAATCCGGAATCCTTGGGAAAGACCTTCTCAACTGAAGAGAAAGTCATAAAGATTTTGAGACGCTTGCCAAAAGCCAAATGAGAGCCAAAGACAGCAGCTATTGAGGAAGCTTAGGACCTAATTCTTCTTGAGCTAGATGATCTAAGAGGAAATCTTCTCACTCATGAAAGATATATGAAGGAGGTAGATGGTGACATGAGTGACAACATCAAGAACCTGTCACTCAAGGCAAAATACAATGAAAAATCCCAAATCCTTGAACAAGATGATGATGATGATGAAGAGGCTTTAGACTTGATCTCCAAAGCTTTGGCCATAATCTTGAAAAAGAAAAATAAATGTGGAAACAAGGACTACAACAAGGATAAGTCCAGATCCTCAAGAAGAAAGGATCACAAAGGTAAGTCTTCTTCACATTCACATAAACCTAAAGTGATGAATTTCTTTGAATGTGGTGATGCAGATCACTTAGTAAGGGACTGTCCTCAAAAGAAGAAAAATATGAACTTTCAAAAGAAAGAAAGTGACAACAGGAGGAATAAAGCTATGGTTGCTTCATTGAGTGATTATGATTCATCATCTAACTCAGATTCAGATGAAGAACAAGAAAACATGTGCTTAATGGCTGAGCATGAAGAAGAAAAGAGCTCAGACAAGCATATTGAAGAGATGGTAAAAAACTTACTTGCTAGTCCTTCTGATGTACTTCCTGAAATTCTCAAAAGTATATTTTTAAATGAGGAAAGTTACAGAAAAGAGATTGATTCTTTAAAAGTGAGAGTTCATGAGCAAGCAAAGGAAAACTTAGACTTGATTTTTCAAAACAAATGTTTTGAAGCTAATAAGTTGAAAATTGACAAAGAATTCAAACTCGTGGATAGTACGTTCAAAGCCTTGAAGGCAGAAATTAAGGAATTTGTTGATCAAAACTCTCTTTTGACTAAAAAATATGTTGATCTAAAGAATCATTCAGATGATTTAGAGCAACAGAGAACTTCATTGCCTGAGAAGCTTCAAGAATCTAAAAAGATTTCATCAACCTTTTGTGGCTCAGAACACAAACTCAATCTCATGCTTGGAGGAAATATGCAGTTTATGCATAAAAGTGGAATTTTCTATAATCCAAATATCCAAAGAAAAGCCAAACTACTTTTGTGAAATCTGGATGCAGATATTCTCCAAAATGTCATTACTGTGGAAAAATTGGCATGTAAGATTAACT
Source organism: Linanthus parryae (assembly GCA_023055425.1). Lineage (NCBI taxonomy): Eukaryota > Viridiplantae > Streptophyta > Magnoliopsida > Ericales > Polemoniaceae > Linanthus > Linanthus parryae. The sequence continues at coordinate 21,965,481 of JALGPY010000011.1, read as the reverse complement.
TGCCCCTTCAAAAGATCAGAACCTCACATTTTGAGGAACACTTATCCAAATCAGCTCAATTGACAAGTTAAATAGATTCGGGTTCCTAAAGGAATTAGACCACCAAACATGGTTAATTCTGAGTATGACTCAAAATTCTACACTTGGTCAAATGGCTTGTTGAGGCATTGATTTACTTGTTGCAGGATGTCACCAAGGCCTTGAAGGATCAGAAATGGATCTTCGATAGTGGTTGCTCCAGACATATGAGTGGAAAGAAATCTTTGTTCACTGAACTTAAAGAGAAATCTGGAGGAACAATTACAATTGGTGACAAAGCCAAATACAACATAATTGGTATAGGTAGTATTGGTAATGGTTCTACTGATTCTATTTCAGATGTTTATCTTGTTGATGATCTTAAGTATAATCTGTTTAGTATATCTCAGCTGTGTGATAGAGGTAAAAAAGTTATTTTTGACAAGGAGAAATGTGTTGTGCAAGATGAGAAATTAGGAAATTGCATACTGCTCCTAGATCATATAATGTATATGTTTTGAGTACTAGCAAAGTTGCAGGTTAAAAGCTAAAATGTCTCAAGTCCTTGAAGGAAGACTCAAAACTCTTGCATAGAAAGCTTGGGCATATAAGCATGCATTCTATGAACGAACTCATCTAATAATACTTGGTAAGAGGATTACCATCCCTGAAATTCAATGATGATGAGATTTGCAAGGTGAATGATGATGAGATTTGCAAGGCATGCACTCAAGTTAAACAGACAAAAAAATCCTTCAAGCCAAAGAACTTTGTAAGTACTTCTAGACCTTTTGAACTGATGCATATGGACTTGTGTGGTCCTATGAGAGTTCAAACTCCAAGAGGTGAGAGGTATATGCTTGTTGTGGTAGATGATTATTAAAGATTTGGTTGTTTTATATTTATTAGAGATAAAACCGAAGCTTTACCTTAATTCTCAAAGCTTTGTAATGAGCTTCAAACTTTAAAAAAATTGCATGTTGCATCTATTAGAAGTGATCATGGTAGGAAATTTGATCAGCTTGATTTTAATTTTTTTGTGCAATTCATGGCATCTCATATAATTTCTATACACCTAGAACTCCTTAGCAGAATGGAGTTGTTGAGAGGAAGAATATGACACTTGAAGATATGTCCAGAACCATGCTACTTGAAAGTAATTTGCCAAAATATTTGTTGGCAGAAGCTGTTAACACTACCAATTATGTGCTCAATAGATGTTTGATTATGCCTATTTTGAAGAAAACTCCTTATGAATTGTTTAAAGACAGGAAGCCTAGTGTTTCTTATTTTGAACCTTTTAGTTGTACTTGCATTGTGCATAATAATGGTCACTATAATCTTGGCATGTTTGATGCCAAAAGTAATGAAGGTGTATTTCTTGGTTAGTCTCAAACTACAAAGGCTTATAGAATTTAAATAAGAGAACAAAGATTGTAGAGCAGAGTATTCATGTGATTTTTGATGAAAGTAGTGATGATTCTCTGAGTGAAAGTTTTTGCAGATCTCAAATTGAATAAGTATGAGTCAGATGATGATTATGAGAAAGATAATAGAAGCAAAACTAAATTGCATGATCACTTAGAAGAATCTCAAGGCCTTGAACCTACTGCTGAGCCAAAATCTCAAAGTCTTGAGACTGAGATTGAAAGAACACATGATGCTTCATCTATTGTATGAAGATCTCAAAGCCTTGAAGGACCATATACCAGGACACCAAGGAAGAATTTCAAGTACCTATCAGATCATCCTGCAGCCAATATCATCTCAGATCCAACAACTAGAACTCAGACAAGAGGCCAACTAAGGAACTTGTGTGCTTCTAGTGCTTTTTTATCACTTATTGAGCCTAAAAATGCAAAATAAGCACTCGAGGATGAATATTGGATCATTGCAACGCAAAATGAGCTGAATTAGTTTGAGAGGAAAAAAGTATGGAATTTGGTTCATAGATCGAAGACTCTATCAGTGATTGGAACCATATGGGTGTTCAGAAACAAGCTTGATGAAAATGGAAAGGTTCTGAGAAATAAAGCAAGACTTGTGGCACAATGATACAATCAAGAAGAAGGTATTGACTATGAGGAGACATTTTCTCCTGTTGCCATGTGAGAAGCTATCAAAATACTTTTTGCATTTTCATCTCATAAACATAGAAAGCTTTATGGATGCCAAATGTGCTTTTCTAAATGGTTATTTACAAGAATAAGTATATGTTGCTCAACCACCTGGTTTTGAAGATGAAAGTTTCCCTGATTGTGTTTGCAAATTAGACAAAGATCTTTATGGTCTTAAGTAAGCTCCAAGGGCTTGGTATGACAGACTCTCAAAGTTTTTACTCCACAATGATTTTAAGAGAGGTCTTGTAGACAAAACTCTTTTCATTAAAAATCAAGAAAATGATCTGTTGGTAGTACATATTTATGTTAATGATATACTATTTGGTGCTACTAATAATGCTCTTTCAACAGAGTTTTCTAGTATGTGTAGAGAATTTGAGATGAGCTTAATGGGAGAATTGAATTTCTTTCTTGGACTTCATGTACATCAAATGAAGAAAGGAATTTTTGTGCATCAAGGGAAATATACCAAGGACGTTTTGAAAAAGTATAATATGTCTCAGTCCAAGGCAATTAAGACCGCCATAGTTCATCACTATCCTTAGATAAGGATTCAAATGGTAAGAGTGTAAATCAGAAAGAATACAGAGGTATGATTGGATCTCTTATGTATTTAACTGCTAGTATACCTGATATATATACTAATATAAAAAGCCAACGCTGAGTTTGGTGAAATCAGAAAAGTGAAGCCCGTCACATTTTAAAACTCGCAATTTTGCCCTCCCAAATATGTTGTTAGTTAACAAAGTAGTACTCATCACATATAAGGGTACAATAGTCAAATTGTTTTACAAAACCCACATCCCCATTCAGGTAACCCACTCCCCCCAATTTCACGTCACCCACTTCCCGTCACATTTTATAACTCGCAATTTTGCCCTCCCAAATATGTTGTTAGTTAACAAAGTAGTACTTATCACATATAAGGGTATAATGGTCAAATTGTTTTACAAAACCCACATCCCCCATTCAGGTAACCCACTCCCCCCAATTTCACGTCACCCACTTCCCCCAATTTGCCGCAAGCTGGGGAGAATATTTTGGGCTCGATTAGTTGTTCTTCACGCTCAGGCAAGTAATTTGTTATCACAATTTTCGCTTCTTTCTCCCAATTGCTTCAATTTCGTTCACTATTTCACATAGCTTCTGTTCCTGTAGTCGGTTTTTGTGGCTCCATTAGTTGTTCTTGGGGTCTGTTAGTTGGTCTCGGCACTCTGGTAAGTAATTTGTTGTTTCAGTTTTCGATTTCATAATCTCAATTGCTTCAATTTGGTTAATTGTTTGACATAGGTTCTATTTGTGTTGGGCTCCCAAGTCCAGGGTCTGTTAGTTGGTCTCGACACTAATTTGTTGTTTCAGTTTTCCATTTCATAATGTCAATTGCTTCAATTTGGTTAATTGTTTGATATAGGTTCTGTTTGTGTTGGGATCTCAAGTCGATTTGTTGTTCTTGGGCTTTTGCCACTCAAGTGAGTCACGTCAGGCCAATCTGCTATGAAAATGGTCTTCTTCTGAATTCAATATGTTCCAACTGTTAATCTACTCATCAGAATTCAGAGGTTGGATATATGTTTAATTTTGGACCTTCTTCGGATCAAATAAGTACTTATATAAACTTATGTTGTGTCTCAGTTTCGTGCTCGGTGACTACCATTGCTGTTCGTTCGAGGTTCGATTTTCTGGAATCACTCCTTCAATCTTAGCTACGTAACTCGCAGGTCAGTGAATTTTTGCTCGATTACGGAAAGTTTGTGAAGTAAGTAGATTTCAGTTACTTCTACTTTCTTCACTGTTTTATTTTTTTTCGTAATTAATACTGGATAACAACACATGTTGGCTGCCCAATATTTGTTTGTTTTCCAGGTTTTTATCGATTTGCGCTCTGGGGATAGTTTTCCGGGCCTCAGTAGTTGTTCTTACCATTAAGGTCAGTCCTTATCTCACTGTTTTTGATCAAATGAGTTCTTGTGGAAATTCCTGTCTGAGTTTCGTGCTCTGTTGTTACCATTGCCGTTTTTTCTACGCTCAATTTTCTGGATTCACTTCTTCAATCTTAGCTGGGAAACTCACAGGTCAGAGAATTTATGATAGGTTGCGTGAAGTTTCTGAATTATGTAGATTTCAGTTACGAATAAAATAAGAAGTGGAACGTGGGTAAAATATAGGTAGCAATGCAATCTGTTTGATATTGTAGGTAGTCGAAAATGATTACCGGAATAAAGTCGTAGCAAAGCAATCTGTTTGATTATGTATTAAGTTTCCCTTTTACATTTTAGGATGGAACCAAGTGATATTTCAGAAACATTGGCAAAGAGAAGAGAAGACAATCGCTTACGTCAACAACTTCGTCGTCAGCGACAAACGTCAAGAGTTAGACAATTAGAACAAGTCCGAATTGCGAATTTGACAAGCGAACAGTCAGCACAAAGGTTGGAACGTCGGCGCAACTCCCAAAGAGAGAGAAGATCAGCGAATCGTGCCAACCGTGCCACCCACACTCACGTTGACCACGGTGATAACCGGGAAAGGCGTCAAAACAATCTCAGACAGTGGAGAGCATCCCAATCTATTCAGCAACACCAACAACATTTGGCACTTCGGAGAATTAATTATAGGGATAGACAGAGAGGTTTATAATGATATACATCACCCGTTACGATTTTGATATATATATATATATATAAATATATATATACATATATTCATCTTACATTTATGTGAACCTATATTTGTCTTCTACTGTGCAGTTAATGTGGATCATGTTTTCACTGGCACACCAAGAAGAAGCAGAAGTTCTACGCCCCGCGCACGACGATCATGTACTCATCCCAACGGTACAATCTAAATGCTTTTCTCTTTCATATTATCTTCAGTTTGTAGTAAATATAAATACTCCCCATGGTTTATTTTGCAGGGTTAGAAACCCCATCCTTTTCTACGGCTGGAATGTGCGATAGAGTTACACCTTTAAATGGTAGTGTAATATAACATGAATGAACCATCTACTATGCTCATTATGTAATCCTTTTTTTCTAACATGTAATTTAATATGATAATGAAATTGTAGGTTCAAATTGTACTTCACATCCAGTAGGAACACGAACATCATCATTGGTCCGCCTAGAATCCTTGATTGGAAATCGTCCAATTAACTCAACATATGAGCATGGAAGCACAAGTGCGTGTCCCGTACAGAGGCAACAACAAGTTCCTCATCAAGGTATCCACATTAAAATTATAGTACATGTAATTTAATTGTAAATGCTCTATTTGTAATCATCTAAACATGCTGATGAGAGTATAATAAATATTTTGCATTATTTTTATGAAAAATCGGAACAAATAAATGCACTAACCCCAAATAAATTGTTTCTTCAGAAATCCACACAAATAGTGCAGATCCCGCACCTGATCAAGTGAATGTTGATGTTGTTGCCAGAGGAAGTCGTTCACGCAGAACCTATAGGGGTGGACATAATCGTGCAAGGGGTTTTAACGAGTCTGAAGGAGTACCAACATTGGAAGTTGGACCAATTACTACATGTCCATACTGTCGAGCTCAACTTCTGCCATATGAAACAGGTGATTTTTGTTGTCGAATTGGTAAAACAACGTTACCTCAAATACAAGCACCGACTGAACTATTGGATCTCTTCTCTGACGAGACTGCGGAGGGGCGACATTTTAGACAGCATATTCGTTCTTATAATCACATATTCTCCTTCACATCGATGGGCGTCCACCTTGATGATCAACTTAGTGGAGGGCAAAGGGGCGTATATACTTTTCGTGCACAGGGTTCCATTTACCACAGAATTGGCAGCCTCATACCAGTTAGAGATGATAGGCCACGATTCTTACAAATGTACGTATTCGACACTGATCACGAATTAGATTATCGAATGTCAGAAAATGACAGCTTACATAGAGATTTGGTGGAGAGAATTAAGGAAATATTGGATGCTTACAATCCATTTGTGCATAACTTTCGACAAATTGCACAATCTCCTAATATTTTGAGATGTAAGCTGGTCATCAAAGAGCAGCCTGTCAATCAACGACAATATGTACTTCCTACTGCCTCTCAAGTTGCGGCCGTAATCGTCGTGGGAGATGAAGTAGCTAATACAAGAGGCAGAGACATCATTGTACAATCGCATAGTGGTCATCTTTCAAATATTCAGGAAATAGTTGGCTTTTATGATCCATTACAGTATCCATTGCTATTGCCATTCGGGACATATGGATGGGATGTAAATACCCGCAATGACGATGGAACTAGTCACTTGCCGAGACTATTATGCATACCGCTTTCAGGTAATTTCTTATTCTATAACTTAAAAATATTTTTCAATATAAAATAATGTATTAATTATGGTTTATATTTTCCAGATACGTGATAATTACCAATCCTTACTTCTTCGTGGGGGACGACTACTTCATCAGTACGCAGTTGATAATTACGTTAAGATTGAAACGCAACGGCTGAGATGGGTACGAGATCACCAGAAAGATATTCGTGCAGAGTTGTACGATTGCCTCCAAGACTCCTTTTGCGCTGGGATAAATGCAAGTATGTACTAAGTCATTTGTTAGTTTTAATTTTTTGCTATTTGTTTTTAAAAAATATTTTCTTTAAATATTTGTACATTGTATTAACAAGCTCAATGTCACCAGGTGATATTGGTCGGCGAATGATACTTCCATCATCTTTTGTTGGGTGCCCCCGCGATATGTACCAGCGTTACCAAGATGCTATGGCGTTGGTACAAAAGTATGGAAAACCAGATCTATTTATAACCATTACATGCAATCCAAATTGGGAGGTTATCAAAAAAAAATTGCGACCAGGAGAAACACCACAAGATCGCCCTGATCTAATTTCTCGAGGATTTAGATCCGTAACTGAGGAGTTCAAGAAAGATATCCTCACAAAGCATGTACTCGGTAAGGTTATTGCTTATGCATATGTTGTTGAATTTCAAAAGAGGGGGTTACCTCATATCCACATGTTATTGATCTTGGATGATTGTGATAAACTACGCACCCCAGATGATTATGATCAAGTTGTCCGTGCAGAGATTCCCAATAAGGACGAAGAACCAGAACTACATGCTGCTGTCTTGAAACATATGATTCACGGTCCATGTGGCGAGTATAATAATCATTTCCCATGTATGAAGAATGGGAAATGTAAGAAAGGGTTCCCGAAGCCATTTTCAAATGAAACTACTTTGGGTCTCGACTCATATCCTATCTATCGAAGAACACCAGGTGAATCGATTCCGTTGCCAAATAATTCAAACATATTGGTTGATAATAGTTGGGTTGTTCCCTACAATCCTTGGTTGCTTTTGAAATATGATTGTCACATTAATGTGGAGGTATGCAGTAGTGTAAAAAGCGTGAAGTACCTATACAAATATGTGTACAAGGACCTGATCGAATAGCTTTGGAAGTACGACCCGGTCCAAATTACAATGAGATCCAACAGTTTGTTGATGGGAGATGGATTTGTGCTCCTGAGGCATTTTGGAAAATATATAAATTTTCGATGAATCGGATGTATCCATCGGTGGAGCGTTTGCAGATTCACCTACCAAATAAACAACATGTTAGATTTTACCGTTATGCAGACATAACCAGCCTTCTGAACGATGACCGGTGCAAGAAAACAATGCTCACAGAGTTCTTTGCCAAAAATGCTGAAGATGAAGGAGCTCGCAGGTACCTATATCGAGAATTTCCCCAGCACTACAGATGGCTCAGTGGATCCAAGGTATGGGAAAAAAGGGTAAGTCATTACAAAGTTATTAGAATTCATACAGTTTCTCCAAATGAGGGCGATCGATTTTTCTTGCGAATTTTGCTTAATCATGTTAGAGGTCCTCAATATTGGGAAGATCTATTAACTGTTGATGGGATAAATTATCCAAATTTCAAGCAGGCGGCAGAACAACGAGGGCTACTGGAGTGTGACCACAGCATAAGACAGTGCCTACAAGAAGCATCGTCCACACACATGCCAAAAGCTCTGAGAAGAATGTTTGTTACTATGTTGGTTTATTGTGAACCAACTGGCGTACGAGGTTTGTGGGACGAATTCAGTACGTTTATGATGGAAGATTACGAATCTTCAAGTAATCGAAATCATAGCTACCTCACTAGCAGATTGTTGCGTGATTTGAATAATTTGTTATTGCAACATAGCAAATGCGTTTCTGACTATGATCTACCTGATTTGGTGAATAATTTTACAGAGAACGATGAGCTGCCAAGACTAATACGCGATGAGCTTTCAGTTCCAATCCCCGAGGAAGACGAGAACTTGGCGTCAAGGTTGAATAATGATCAAATGATAGCATACAATTCCATCATTCAAGCTATTAGACTTTCTGAAAGTGCAGTGTTTTTTGTCGATGGACCAGGGGGAACAGGGAAAACTTATTTGTACAGAGCACTATTGGGTACATTGAGGGGTGAAGGTAAGATAGCTTTAGCAACAGCAACATCTGGTATTGCTGCAACACTACTACCTGGCGGTAGAACCGCACATTCAAGGTTCAAGATTCCACTAAATCCAACTCCATCTTCAGTTTGTTCCATTAGCAAGCAATCGCAACTGGCAGATTTGATAAAAAGATCAGCAGTTATTTTATGGGATGAAGCGACAATGACTAACCGATATGCTTTTGAGGCACTGGATAGAACATTGCGAGATATCACTGACGTGGAGCAACCGTTTGGTGGAAAAGTAATTGTATTTGGAGGTGAATTTCGACAGGTGCTACCAGTCATACCAAAGGGAACGAGGGCACAAATAGTAAACGCTTGCATTGTAAGGTCGCCACTATGGAGGAGTAATCAAATTCTCAGACTTAGAAGTAATATGAGAGCTATCAACGATCAACAGTATTCAGATTTCATCATAAGGGTTGGTAACGGAAATGAGCCTACCATTGAGAGTGACATGATACAAATTCCTGATTCGATGGTTATTCCCTGGGAAGATGATAGCTCGATATACCACTTGATTGATGCAATATTTCCAGAACTAAATTCTCATGCTCTCGATGCCAATTACATGATGGAGAGAGGTATCATAACGCCGCGGAATGAAGATGTTGACCTGTTAAATGAAAAGGTAATCACCACGTTTACAGGCCAAGAGAAAACTTATCATTCATTTGATACAGTAGAAAATGACGCTCAAAATCTGTACCAGCAAGAGTTCTTAAACTCTATTTCGCCCGGCGGATTACCACCACATGAACTGAAACTGAAGATAGGAGCACCAGTCATGCTATTGAGAAATTTAGATCCGAGAAATGGATTGTGCAATGGGACACGACTAATATGCCGTGGTTTGAGGCAGAACTTCATTGATGCAGAAATTTTGGCTGGACACTTCAAAGGTACTAGAGTTTTCCTCCATCGTATTCCTTTAAAACCAGCAGAAAATGTGAGCTTACCATTCGATATGACACGGCGACAATTCCCAATTCGGCTTAGTTTTTCACTAACCATCAACAAAGCACAAGGTCAGACAATACCACATGTTGGCATTTATCTCCGGGAACATGTATTCGGTCACGGTCAATTGTATGTTGCATTATCCCGAGGTACCTCCAAAAATACAACAAAGGTGTTAGTGAAAGATGGAATTGTGCGTGGACATGAAGGATGGTATACTAAGAATGTTGTCTACAATGAAGTGCTTTTGTCAGCTTCATAGTATACCTATGAGTTTTCATTCATTTTCATTATGTAATGTATTGAACTCCTTTCAATAAAATTTATTGCTCTTTCACGTTATTCACTCCCCACAATTTGCCGCAAGCTGAGGAGAATATTTTGGGATCAATTAGCTGTTCTTGGGACTCAGGTAAGTTATTTTTGTTTTCGATTTCTTTCTCCCAATTGATTCAATTTCGTTCACTGTTTCACATAGGTTCTGTTCATGCAGTCGGTTTTTGTGGCTCCACTTTTTGTTCTTGGGGTCTATTAATTGTTCTTGGCACTGAGGTAAGTACTTTGTTGTTTCAGTTTTTGATTTTTTAATGTCAATTGCTTCAATTTCGTTCATTGTTTAACAAAGGTTCTGTTCGTGCAGGCCTCTCATGTCGGTTTTCGTGGGTCGAATTGTTGTTCTTGGGGTCTGCAGTTGTTCTTGCCACTCAGGTCGGTCCACAAGTTTTTTTTTTTTTTTTTCAGTTCAGATTCTTAAAGGGCGCACGCCATAATTTTTGTTGCAACATTTTTGTCCTGATTTCCTTGCAACAGCCTGAAGTTTGCCTAACTACCTCTACACGTACTCAATTGAAGTAATCAATCTTGGTTTGGTATGAGTATTTCTGTCATTGTAATTATTTTGATTTGTTTGTTGTTTTCTTTTTTCGTTCTTTCAGTTCGGTGCTCAGTCAATAGTCTTTCCTCCCTTTTCTCAACCACTGACTTCATTTAAAAAATAAAGTTTGCATTAGTTGGCTTGAGTTATCATATGGTTACACCAGCATTCGAATTCCCTTTAAGATTCATGGTGACTTCATTCTCAATTTGCTTTCATATGTCAGTTTGTATAACAAGAGGTGGGTGTATGGATGTTCTTTCTCTCTCAATTGCTTCAACTTCATTAACTTTTTTTTTTCCGATTTAGGCTCCGGAGTTGGTTTTTGTGGGTCCATTTGTTGTTCTTGCCTCTCAGGTGAGCTCACCAAATTGTTGGTTTCAGCTTTAAATTTCTTCATCTCTCAATTACTTCCATTTTGTTCACTGTTTTAGCAAACTGGTGACATGTTCATCTTTGCTTCTCTATCAAGATTTGGTCTTTCTCGGCTCTTGGGGCAGTTTCCGTGGTTGATTAGTCGTTCTTCGCACTCTGTTCACAGCTGGTACTTTCTGTTTTCTATTTCTTTGTCTCTCCATTACTTATACTTTCTTGAGTGTTTTAGTTTTTTCGCATAATTAATGCCGGAAAAAAATACCAGTTGGCTGCACAATATTTGTTTGTTTACAAGGTTTTATCGATTTGTGCTCTCGGGTTACTTTTCCGGGGCTCAGTAGTCGTTCTTCACATTCGGGTCAGTCCTTATCTCACTGTGCCAAACATGCACTAACTTTCACAATTTAAACAATTTAAATAGAAAAAGGCAAAATCACACACCCCATGAAGTCACTTGATGTAATAGTTTTAGCTCATCCATCAATCATGTTTTCAGGGAGAAAAATATTGGGGTACATCAGCTAACCCATAATGCTGGATGCTTGAATAACAACTTAGTATTTGTGCCAGTCTTTCTTCTTTTGTTCAGAGGCTGTAAATAATTTCTTATTTCACTGTAAATAAGAAAAATGAGAATCTGCCGTCCTTATTTCATTGTAAATAATTCTCTGTTCTTGACCACAAGGTTACTTAGGTCTAAGTAGCATGGTTATAACCAATTTGAAAGAAAAACACGATCAAGTACCACACGGTTTATGGGCTGGACAAAACTATAGTGTCTCTTTACACTAACTTAATTAGGGCTATGAAAATGGTCTTTTTCCGATTTCAATTTCACATATCGACATTTATCTCACGGTCAGTTGTATGTTGCATTTTCCAGAGGTACCTTCAAAAATACAACAAAGGTGTTGGTGAAAGATGGAATTATGCGTGGACATGAAGGGTGGTATACTAAGAATGTTGTCTACAACAAAATACTTCTGTCAGCTTGGTAGTACGCCTACGAGTTTTCAATCATTTTCATTATGTAATGTATTCAACTCCTTTCAATAAAAGTTATTGCTCTTCCACACAGTTAGTTGTGTATTCTTCTTCATTGACATTGTCCAAATTTATATAATTCATGCAAATTTGAGTGTATATATACGACTCAATATAATTTTATTTTTAAGCCGGTGGTGATTGCAGACACATCGCGTGTGCCACTTTTGCTAGTTATGTTAAGTGTATTTATGTGTGCAAGGTTTCAAGCAGATCCTAAAGAAAGTCATATGATTGCTGTTAAAAGGGTTTTTATATATTTGAATGGAACGAATAATTTGGGGCTTTGGTATCCAAGAAGAACTAAATTTATGTTGAGTGGTTATTCAGATGCAGATTTTGTAGGTTACAAAGCAGATAGAAAGAGTACTTCAGGGTGCAGCCAATTTCTTGGTTCTTCATTGGTTAGTTGGCACTCAAAGAAGCAAAATTATGTAGCCTTATCAACTGGAGAAGCTGAATACATTGAATTTGGTGCATGTTGCTCCCAAGTATTATGGGTTGCTCAAAAATTGAGAGATCTCGGATATGAATTCAGGAATGTGCCAATCAACTGTGACAATACAAGTGCTATCTCAGTCTCTACGAATCCTGTACAACATTCAAGAACTAAGCACATAGATGTGAGACATCATTTCTTAAGAGATATGCTAAGAAAGGTGATGTGTCTCTTTCTTTGATCTCAACTTATTTACAAATAGCTGATATTTTCACTAAACCATTTCCATATGAAAGATTTGCATCTCTAAGGATTGAATTGGGAATGCTAAAAAAAGATGCATTGGTTTAGGGGGAGTATTGGATCTTATGTGTGCTAATTTTTTGAAATCTCAAAGCCTTAAGATCATACTTTCCAAGCCTTGGAAGTATGCCTCAAAGCTTTGAAGTTTATGAGTAACAGCAGTATTCTTCAAGACCTTGAGATTGTTCTTCAAAGGCATTGATAAATTTGTGCAGATTTTTTTCAATAATTAAATCACCAAATATTATCTATTATCTTATTAGAGGATTGTAGAATATTTTATTAATCAGATATTTACTTAAATACCACAAAATGTCTTGAAATATCTTCTCAGGTTTGACTTTTGCATGCAGATAAAAAAGAGTCCCTTTTAACTATTTTTCTTCAACTTGTAAGCTGAACTTTAGGGCTTTTCTTCTCCATTCTCTCGCACTCTCTTCGTTCATCTCTTTCTCTCTATCTCTCAATTCTCCCATTCTTCTGAAAACCCTAAACCTAAATGGAGCGCATATCAACTAGACTTCAACAGAAGACAGAGCCTTCAAAAATGAGGAAGAAGAAGAGATCCAGCAAGAAGATTGAGGTCACCATATCTGATTCTAGTTCAGAGGGGACACAGAGCATGCAAGAGGCATATCCTCCAGCCAAGAAGGTCAAAATAGGAAAGGATATGGAAGCTTCAAGGCAGAATCAGAAGAGGTTCAACAGAGTCAAGAGCAAAGGGAAGAAGTACCAAAAGCAGAGCAACAGAAGGATGATCAGGAGGGTCAATCTGAGTCAAAGAAGAAGAAATTTGTGGAAGAAAAACAAAAGGATCAGACTTCAAAGAAGCAGAAACCAGAAGTGAAAGATGATCAACCTTCTGGGAAAAAGGTTAGAGTTAAGACTACAGCTGCTAAAACCAAAAGCAAAGGAAGTTTTGTTAAGTATTTACTTGCTGAAAATTGTTTTATTAGTCCAGAAGTAAAGAAGGTTTGAATGGATGGATATGCTTCTTCCAAAGTTGCTTTCTCTAGTTTAATTTCTGATGATCTATTAGATAAATTGGACATAGATAGCATCAGAAAGTTTAAAGATTCATCTATTTGGAAGATGATAAACCCTAGTTTTCATGCTTACCTTAGGCTTACAAGACTGTTTAATTTGAATTTGGTGCAAGAATATGAAGAGAGTTATGTTTTAACCTCTAGAGTAGCTGGTGTTGATATGAGATTAGATCATAAAGTCTTTGCCAAGGTCTTGGGGGTTTCCTAGAATTTTTTTAAGTGAGTGAACATCCTTCGAGAAAATAATGTTTAGAGAAGGAAAAATAAATCTTTTTCTTACAAGGCACACCAACTGGACCAAAGCAATTGACACACTCTGTGCTCAATTGTGAGGCTAAGATTTTGTTCACAATTATCATGAGGTGTATTGTACCAAGAGAGCATTCTAGGGAGTTGGTTATTGATTGGGTGCTTATCCTGATGTTTCTGATTTGTCAACGGCTTGAGATAGATCTTCTTAGTGTTGTTATGGAGCATATGGTTTATTGTGCAACTAGGAAAAGGAATCATCCTCTTCCTTATGATAATCTGCTCCCTTTGTTCTTTAAGCATTTTGGGATATCATTGAAGGATGAGGAGAAAATAGCTGGTGTTTTTGGGTTGGTAGATGACGATGCTCTCCAAAGGATTGAGATTGTGCATACTGAGAAAGGGCATTGGAAATTCTATTATGAGTTGTCCTCTGCCGAGATGAAGGAGAAAGATTTCATCAAACCTAAGGCAGCTACTGCTTCAAAGGCTTCAGTTAATTTGGATTTTTCTCAGATCATTGATAGGATTGAGGTAATGGAAGATGGAATAGAAGACTTAAGGAAAAATCAGTTTGATTTGTCTACTGAGTTTGGTAAGTTCAAGGCCATGGTGAATGGGAAGTTGGGCATGATTATCAAAGGCTTGAAACTGGAGGAAGTTCCATCTGCTACCAGTTAAGATGATAGTGTGGCTTAAATTGAAGTGATTGGGGATTGTCTAAAGAAGAAGAAGAAGAAGAAGGTAGTTCCAGTGGTTCTGACTTCAAAGGATTTATTTGATAAATCTGATGAAGAAGCTGGTAATGAAGAAGATGCTGAAGGAGCTACTGAAAAAGAGGCCGCAAAAGTTGATGAGATTATTGTTAAAGTTGTTGCTGAGGTTGAATCAGAGAATGCAGAAGATCAAGATGAAGAGCAAGAAGAATCAGATGGAGATGAGACAGCTAAAAGATGAGCCAGAGCAAGCTGGTGATGAAGAAGGAAAAGGAAAAAGAAAGGTTTCAGAAGGAAATAAAACTTTCTAGAAGGATGTTGCTGTGTGAAGTCAAAGTCGTGAACCCTTCTGTCTCTTCTTTCTATCTAGTTTCTTTCGTTATTTTTCCTTCAAAGCCTTGAAGTTCAGTAAACTTTTTTTGTTTTGTTTTTCAAAAATTTTGAGTATGATCCTACATTCCTTAAACTCTGTTTGATGAAATTCAAAAAGGGGGAGAAGGATATATGTGTAATAAGTCTGTAGGATTATTTTTGGTAGTGTAATAAGTCTGTAGCATTATTTTTGGTATTCTGGTTTTGTAGGGCTATTTAGTGTGATCTATGACCGTTTATGTGTTTTCATACTTGTTTGTGTGGTTTATCTTTTAAATATTTTATTGATACTTGTTTCTTTGGTTTCTTTTTGAAATATGTTATTATACTTGCAGTTTAATGTTGTTATTGAGTTGCAGGGTGCTAAGTACATAAGAATATTTGTTTTGTCTTTCATCAAGGAAGAGACTGATAAATCCATTTCTCTGCCTTGATATGAAGTATGGATTGTGGATGTTTATTGAATATGATGAAAGACAGTGGTAACATATGTTCAAGTCTCCAAGGCCTTGAAGGTTTATGTTTGCTTCTGAATTGGTTAAGTATGCTTTTTGACAATCTTGTGTATGCAGGTGTAGCATTGGAATAGTTGTTGATTTCATGTGTATTACAAATATTCTTGGACTATATTTATGTGTTTCTAACACTCACAGGGTTCACAGCTTGATTGAATCAAGGAATGGAATGCTTTAAGCTCAAAACTGTGAAGAATGTCAGAGAGCTCCAATGTCTTGAGATTTGCCTTGAGCTGTTGACAGTCTTTTTAGCTTAACTATTTTTTTCTTGCAGGTGGTTATATGTAAAATTGTGATTGGTTAATTACTTGATATAAGTCTTAATTATAATTTTATCATTTATCTTTTACATATTGCTGATCTGATATTTATCTAGTTATCAAATTTGTTGGCCTAGTTTCTTGCAGAAACTATTGTTCCAAACAGTCAGTCCATGTTGATTTATTTTCTGGATTTTGATTGACCTTGAAATAAAAAAAAATCATGGTTTTTCGTCGTGCAAACCCCTCACAAAAAACTCTAATGGCTATCAATTCATATCTATTGAAAGAAGCATGTTTGGGAGAGGATTTTTGGGGAGGCAGTTCTGATAACGCCCAATTAAGGGTTATCTTTTAGCCTGATTTCGCGAGCGTTTGTGTCGGAAATTGCGTATTTTGTCGGAAATTGCCCTAGAATGCCTCGGGAATTTATAACGAGATGTTTATTTGTACTTTCTGGATTCCTGCTTATTTAATTGCTTTTATTGGATATGATCGCGGGTTTTCGTTTGTGTTGCCTTTTCAGGAACAGGTTCGGAAGGTGCATCGGGAAGCGTGTCGGGACCAAGCCGGGAATGTATCTGGAAACGTGCACAGGATCGGGCCAAGACGGGAACACGCAAAAGTAGGAGAATACCAAGGGAGGCAAACCGGGAGCATCAGGCAGAAGAGTGGGACCCAAGAGACCCAACCGGACCCACCAGAGGACCAAGCAGGGCCACCACCACAGCCCCTGCCTGCGTATATACGCAGGGGCTGCGTATATACGCAAGCCTTGCGTATATACGCAGGCAGGGGGGGTTGGGGGTGGTTTGTGGGCCCCTGGTTGCGTATATACGCAACCCTTGCGTATATACGCAGCCAGTTTGACTTTTTTTCAAAGTCGGTGGACAGAAGGGAGTTTCTGTAATTTCTGGCGCACGCGTTTCGGGAAAAACAGCACTATTTAAAGACTCTTCCAGACTCGTTTTGAGGACGCACAATACTCAGCACAACCGAAGGACAAGTCAAAGCATTCGCGGAGAGCACGGAAGAGGGATTCGAGATTCGAAGACTTAGTTTGATTTCATTCTCTCTCTTTACATTCAGAAACTGTGTTTAGTATTATGTCTAGTCGTAGCTAAACTTCTTACCTAGGTTCTCGGTGAACCTAGGGTTTCGTATCCAGATTTTATGACTACTTTGATTATGGATTCATGATTGTTATCTTAATTCAGCAAGTTGTATCTGTTATTCTGGCTTTGGTTATTCTCGTATATGCATGATAGGATTGATCACCCAGGATTGCTATAAACCCGAGCTTGTAGGTGAAAACGTCAAGTTAGGGTTAGGAAGAAAAGTCAGGATTTAGTACCTTACCCTGATAGACCGACCAGAGAAAGGGAGATAGGGCTAGCACCGAAAAACGTGAGACCGACTGTTAGAGAATTTGACCCGGGCCATTCGGACAGGTTAGAAACCCTAACAGGATTAGACCGAGACTGCAGACTTAGGCAACTTAACAAGAATCCGAAAGTCTGCAGGATCGGGATTATGTGTGGAAGCTGAAAAGTCACTGCACAACTGGTACGTTGCACAGATATCGAAACTGCTGAGTGTTTTTATAATCAAACGTAAAACTAAAATTTGTAGAAACCCTAGGGGATCCTGGAGCCTAGTTCCCATCTATTATCGTAACAACCGATTCAGCATATTTCAGAAAACGTCACAAAAATATTTACGTTTACGTTTTTATTTATGTTTTTAGTTTAATAAACTTCAATCACAACCAACTCCTCCTGGTTACTACACTCGGTTAACTAAAACTGACTACGTGAGAAAACTCGAAACAGTCCCTGTGAAATCGACAACCCGAGTTGAAATACACCCGGTATTACTTGATTTCGTATACTTGCGAATAGCCTGTATTTTGCGCATCAAGTTTTTGGCGCTGTTGCCGGGGACTTCTTAGGGTCTATTTAGTTGTCAGAATTAGTTTTCTGAGTTTTTGTTTATTTTTTAGTTTTGTTATTTTTCTTTTTATCTCACTGCGTTTTTGAATCTGCGTTTTCAGGGCTGTTCAGTTGATGCCCAGATTGCCTCGCGATTTGGTGCCACCACTCGACAATCCAGAAAAGCTGTATACCGAACAGAACCGAGTTACCGAGTTACCAAATAAGTTGTCTACACCTAGAGCCAATTCAAACCGAGTTACCAAGCTTGATTCAATTCTATGTATGCATTAATGTTCTTTATTCTACTTTAAAGATCCTAGTTAACACTACCGGGTTACCAAGTAATGATACGAATAGGTGAAACATCCAATTTACCGACTAATTCTCACGGAGTTACCATGTGAGTAGTATTATTAATCAAACCTACGTTAGCTAGGCGCAAGAGAGATAGATATTAACACATAAATGTTTCATAATACTAGAAGAACACGTTAAATTAAGTAGAAACATGAATCATAATCTCAAAACGATGAGTTCATACCAAAACTCTAGCTACCAAACAAGAATTCCCAGTACAAAGGATTTAGCTACGACTACACATGATCACAATACAAAGCCTTATGACAATCAACCAAAAACTAGAGAAAAGGAGAAGTATAGAGTTCAAACAAATTTCCAAAGCTCCAAGAATGCTCCAAAGCTCCATGAAAACGTCAAAGTCTCGCTAGATACAGGAATAATACGAACTAGATTGCTCTAATACGTTTCAAAAAATATTAACACAGGTTTTGATAAATAATGGAAAAACCCCGCTGGAATTTGCTGCATCTGGCCTTCTCGTTGTGTGAAGACGTCGAATCTTCGTGCGAAGGTCTTCGTGCGAAGAGTCTCAGACTTCGTACGGAGGTCTTAGAATTTTGATACTGAGAGCAAATCCCCAAACACTTCTTAAACACTTCTGAAATTTGACTAAGGAAAGTCTTCGTGCGAACACCTTTGCTCTTCGCACGAAGACACTACGTTTTGAACTTCTTTGACTTTTGTTCTTTGATTTCCTCGTTTCCGAAGCTCGCTTCCTCCTTCCCATTGATCCTCGAGTTCTATTTCCTGCCAATCACAACATGAAACAAAAACATGCGATCATATCACAATAAAAGCATCAAAATATTCATGAAACGCCCGGATTCAACATTTAACGAACATAAACTCAATATTTGCAATTAAAGCACACTTCAGTCAAAAGACGATGAATTCTCCAATGTTGAGCACACAAAATTTAGAAAAAATAGTAATAAAATAACTCCAAAAACAGATTTATCAGCCATGTAATTTGAGTGATACTCATCGTCCTATAGGGATTGAAACCATCAGATGCGAGACCCACTCAAACATTTCGAGGCTCCATAGCGAAATCAGGATGTTTCTCGTCAAAGGAATTCCAAGAAGGTGAATCTGCCGGATGCCTCATGAGGCCATCATTTTTGCGCTCTGCATCATGCCATCTCATCGATGATGCAGTTTCCTTACACATGAACAACCTCTGTAGCCTTGGCTTCAACGGAAAGTGACGCAATTGTTTTATAGGATTTTTTAGATTTGATGCCCTCATCATCTTTGTCCCCTTAAAATTTCTTGTACCTCGGTGCCTAGCAGAAGTCACGCTTGTCCTTGTAGGGACCATCTTTCCAAAAAAAACAAAAAACATGCTGTCATTCGGACATGCGTCGTACTTCTTGTAGTCAAAACAAGAAGGGCACTTTGGAACTTTTTTGCTTCGTATTTCGAAGCAGGCAATTGACATTGCGGATATGCATCATTCAATAACTCCAATAAAACATATAAGGATTTATCACTCCACCCAAACAAGGCTTTTGTGTGCAACACTGGGACTAGGAATGACAGAAGCCTGTACTTCCAGCAACCTGGGTATAACTCTCGTTGTGCATCTTTTAAGTTCTTAAAAAATTCCCGTGTTTCCTCATTAGGCATTGAGTTTCCTTTCCAAGGTATTCCCAGACCGTCGTGGATCAAGCCTTCCATATCATCTCCATTAAAATCTCCCATGCTATCGACCACATCATCAACCATTGTGGTGTTACCTACTTCGATCTCACCATGATAAGTCCAATTAGTGTATGTTTGGTTGAATCCATTTATGATAATATGCTCTTTCACCACATCTCGCTCCTGAAAACATATATTAAAGCAATTCTTGCATGGGCAGCATATCTTAGGAGCGCCGATTTTATTAGAAAATGCAAAATGTAAAAAAAGATAGGCACCCTGTCCGATATATAGGATCAACTCTTATTGGATGGTGTATCCAAGACTTATCCATCGCAGTGGAATATTTTCGTGACAATAACTGCACATCAAAAGTTCATAAGCAATATATTGTATTTGCTTTGAACGAAGTGCAACTATATCCAGTAAGTCGCTTATGATACTTCGTAATCGCATATCTTTTCATTTCATTCTTTCTAAGCCGAGAACTTCTACTAATAAAATTATGGGGTCGTTCATAGGGAACTGAGCTTCTCCACTTATTAAATTATCTTCATGTGAATATTTGAACATCATGATTTGAACACTACTTTTTGTTATATGTTGTTTTAAAGGTTATTTTTAATTTTCCTTATAAAAAGTGAAAGGTTATTTTCACTTTATATGCAATAAATATCCAAGTCCTAAAAATTTAATCTATTTTCCAGTACCTTTAACCTCCCATTAGTGAAATGTACAACTAGGAATATAAAACAAGTTATGCACAGCGAACTTAAAAAATCTGAACGAACCGCTTTCAAGAGCTTGAACACGTTCAATTTTCAGAGAACCCCTGAAAAAATATCCCATTTATAATCTTCGAATTTTTTTTAAAACACGCCTTACTACAAAACTCGTCATTTGATTCACCTATGATCCTGGTTCCATCTCTTCTAAACGTATGACCCGCTAATCAAGTCTTCACCAAAACACATAGAATACAATTCAAAAATTTAGAAAGGTAAATTTTTTCCAGGGATTAAGCTGCAATTACATGTGTGGATACCAAATGTTTAAAATCATGCTAGCCCAATCCAGAAAATGAATTCTATTATATGGTACATGTCTCAAGGGATGTAGACACTGGATCTAAATTTTGTAATGAATTGATATAGATATATATATATATATATATATATATATATTTTTGGTTCAAAGGTAAGAAATATCATTACCAGGAACGCACCAACCGGCAGGTACAAACAGTTTACATACAAGGAAGCTCATCTACTGCTACTTAGCCCTATGCAACTATAAAACAGCAAAAGTGTCGCAAGGGCATATGAAACCATACTCTAGGACTATATATACAAACAAAAGTGTCTCTAGAGCCTGACATCAAAGCTACTACTAACTGCTATCCTTCCTCGAGCGAGGCGGTGAGCTTCCGTTACACGCCCCCTTGGAACCTTAAGTATTGCCAGGGGATGTCCCAAACCCCGGCAATTCCACGCACAGGTTGTCATGGCGATGGCCGCGACTGTTGTGGGACAGTCACGGCGAACCCTTTGCTATTTTTCGGGTAGTTGGCGTATGTGGTAGGGGAACAAGTGGGCAGTGATGGTGTTAAATACAGCATGCAAGGCGAGTATATGTAAGAGGATTGGTCAATAACTTGAACTTTAACCTTACCTGAGCCTTCGGGGGATAGTGATGCCATGGAGGCAGTCCTCTTCACAGTTCGTATACGCACTGGTATAGGTGTGAACTTCATTCGCTTGCGAGGAGCTGCTGCTTGATGGCGTTTGCGTTTGAGACTGCGTGGAGGGGGGTTGTGCCCGCCAGATATGGCGCCGTTACTTGACTCATCCGAGAAGGGTTTGGTGGCGTCGGAGTCACTGTCGAACTCAAGGCCAGGGCTTAAACCCACCTCCCGTAGTTGACGGCGGAATAGGCGGTCAAATCCACAGCGGAATGCGGGCTTCGGTGGTTTGGCGGGCTGGCCAAAAGTGGGCTTGGCTGTGTGGTTGTTGTGCACCACCTTCTGCGGTTTGGGTCGGAGCCCGCTGAGTAGTGAGCCCATCAAGTTTTGTCTATGGATCAGTTGAGGAGGTAAGTGTGTGATGGGCTTGGTGAATGGGTAGGATAAATAGGCAAGAAGTATTTGAAGAGGTTGGTAGTTGGGCTTCATTAATAAGCCCATTAAGATGTTGTAAAAAGAAACCCAGTAATAAATTAAAACACAGACGTGGAGGAAAGAAATCCTTGGCAGCCGTGTAGAGAAGTCAAACGGTTGAAAAGGTTTGTTTGGAGACGCAAACTCCATTTGGGGCAGGAAGCTATCGCCACGTGTAAGAAGGGATGAGGGAGAAAGAAAGCTTTTGGCAGCATAATCATTATCTTGATAGACATTCCATGGGAAAGTGCAATTTGCAATAAAATAATGGGTGAAGGGGTGTGCACCTGTACTTGGTGGAGATCCACTGGACCCACTGGGGGTACTTTCAAAGCGTTCTGATGATGGTGAGCTTCCTTCTGCCAGCAAGTCATCAGAGAGAGAGGGGTAGGTTGACGGCGTAGAAGCCGGCCCCACACTCGAGTCATCATTAAACCCAGAAACCACTGGTTGGATTGCTAGCTGGTTTTGCATGGCTGTTGGTGGCGGTGTCTCCACTGGCGGCTGGTTTTCCGGCGTGGCTTCCGGCTCCGCCATCAGGTTGACCGGTGGAATATCTTCTGCCATTGGTACTGCCTCATCAAGGGGGAGAGGATCATTCACGGGATGGCTCGAGGTTGATGAGACAATGTTGAGGGTGTGTTCCGACGGATCTGAATCCATCGTCTCCGAGGGGTTGTCAAATTCAGGCGTCGCTGGAGAGTGCACCGGCGATGGCGGCGGTGATGGTGGGAAGGGACGCCATAAATACAACTATGAGCCCCACAAGGCTCCTGCTGCCATTCCACCCTAGCCGGACCTTCCACATAGCCAAAAGTGATGCGTGTAGTGCGGTCAAGATTTACATTGGAGACATTCCGAAGAAACCTTGTGTAGAGGGGGGAGTGTGGATAATGGTGTATGGTGGCGCCGAACCTGTCAACTAGGGTTCCAATCCGAAGCCAGTGGTGGTTCATTGCCGCCGGCAGAGAGAGGGAACAGTAGTACTTCGTGTGTCCAATCTTCCCGCATCTGTAACAAAGGCGGTAGATTTTTTCATAGCTGAAGTAAAGAAAGACCCCCTCTCCATTGTCCATTTTCAATGTAACTCCTGGCATGAGCGCTTGACGAACATCAATTTGAACCAATACTTTCATCGAACATTGTAGGCTACCGGACAGAGTATGTGGGTGAAATAGAAGAAACCCACCAGCCATGTCTCCCAATCTTTGAGCAAGTTGGAGGCTTATATAGTCGTATGGGACGTTATTGATGGTGAGCCAGACAACGGCGGTGAAGACTGTATCCTTGGAGTAGACACTGTTGGGAAGCCATTGTTTGAGTAGGACAAGAGCTCCAAGAACATTGACTGTGCGTAGACGAGCTAAATCTTCCCTGTCTCGGTCGTTGAAGAATTCAATCCAAAACATACCCGGGACTTCCCAAGCATAAACCTTCAAGGGCGGACCTTCAAGTTTCCAGTAGGTGTTCATGGCCTCTTCCAGTTGCGAGGCGGTGAGATGCCGGTCATCTTTGACATAAGCGACTAGAAATCGACTTCGATTCAGACGGCGAACTTCACGATGATTATCGTCGGAAGGAAAGACCCCCGGCGTAACGAGGTAGTAGTTTGGGTGGGCATAAAGCCCTGAGGGTTGGTATTCCGGCGAAGTCATGCCGGAACAGAGGTGAGGTTGTAATAGGTTGCAGAAGAAGGAAGGAAAACTTGAGAGAGTGGTCGATGCAACGGGTGGTGGATGAAGATGGTGGTGGATTTGGGTGAAACAGAGTGGTGTTCTAGAGAGAGATTAGTGAGAGAAAGTCGTAGAGACTCTCATGTATAGGACTATCCATATATATATATATGTATATATATATATATAGTTTTTTTGTGCGATAACATGACTGTTGAACTGGAAAATGAATTTTAAAATCAGAACTAGAGTTTCTGAACATATAAAATATAAACTTTAGTAAACAACATATTCAAGAACAATTCAGTACTACAGGGAATATTGAGTGGATAGCTAGCAGATAGATTCAAGACCAAGTCAGGTTCATCTAAGACGGACACAACGCAGATTACACAAATATAGACTTACACAAACCCTACAAATGTACTCTCCTCATCTCAATTGCATTTCAATTCAGAGAGGAAGGGAAGGAGACAGAAGAGGAGGAAGAAGAGGATGCGAGAGTAATGGAGAGGAACATACCTGCAGAGGGTGAGAGGAAGAGCACGACGGTGATGACAAGAGGCGCGCTTCCAATTGAATCATGTTCTACTTCAATTGCACTTCAATTCCCAATATACTCTCCTCATCTCGCACAGAATCAACACTCAATCAGTTGATAGAGCCTGGATGATTAATCGATCGATAGATCCGCAATGGAGGAGGTCGGGAATGGGGGCGCCTCTCAGCGCAACTTGGTGAATCAGAATAATAGGGTTTGATTTTCTCTTCTATATAATTAGTGAAACCGCGCACGATCGATAATAATGAACCACCAAATCACTTTTTAGTCTAGCGCGTCGAAATTTTTAATATTTCTGGAAATTAAACCCAAAAGTCACGAGTTTGATTGTGGCTCATTTTATTCAAAATTCAATTTAACACATGAAGACAAAGTTCCGTAGTTAAAAGGTGATTAGGACATGGTATTTTCTTTCCAACTGTGGCCTTCATATAAGAAATTTACCACGCATCTAAATCGTGGTTAATATTACTTATTGCACATTGTTTACTCGTGGCTAAATTTAGTGTGGCCAAAACCCATTTTTCTAGTAATGCATGTAAATACATTTACACATATAACATCCTACATATATGAAAGAGGCGTGATAATAGCATATGGATCACATAAACATACTTATCATACCAACACATAAAAGCACCCCACATACTTAATATCATTATCTTGTCATGGTAATTTTATAAAATATGATTCTAGTATCACACTTGGTCCGTGACCACATAACATGAACATGCTTCTTCACTTTCCATATCTTACATGTCATAATTCTTACACCATAAATCAAAAAAATTACAAGTTATGTATCATTCACATAATATGCTTAAACAAATACATAACAAATAAGAAACATGATACTATACTTGATTCATGAGCTTTATCACAAACTTGCTTCTGTCTTATTCCTATGGGGCATACACAGAGCTTAATCATGGTCTTGTAAGGCAACATGTCATTTTCTTTATCTCATGTATGACTAATGAAATCAATAAAAAAATAGAGTGATCACACACATGCATAGCATTTACTTTAAGGGATGGCTTCTTGACCATTTTACTTTGAGGGATTCCTTGACGTGTGGGTTCAGAAGAACGAGGAGCGACAACGACGTCAAAGGAGCTGAAGCAACAACGACGGAGTAACTGAGCACCGACGGTGTTAACTGTTGCGAGGACAAATTTTTTCCACGTGTGGCAGTAGCAAAAGCTTTCAAATGTAGCACATTAACTCCTTGATCGTTCTAGGTTGATTTCGTGTTGAAATCGCCAAGTTGTTGTGGTCTTTGTCGTGAGTTTGAAGAAGGAAACAACACGAAAACGCAGCAGCTAAGTTCTCTGTGCGTGAGGAAGAACAAGACGAGGAGGAGTTATCATGTGCTTCGCGGGTAAGGTTGGACGTATCTTGGAACACAATTGGCTTGAAACAAGTGTCAAACCCTAGGATTTTGGACGTTCTGGATGCATTGGCAGTTTTGGACTCTCCATATTATCGACGGAAATTTGAATATTGTTTTTTTCAACGGCCACAACGATTTCACTCTATGGAAGAAACGAGTGAAAATTATGTTGACGAGGGAAGCTCTTATCAAGGCTCTCACGAATATGATATCTGAAAAGCCGGCGGGTGTGACAAATGAAAAGTGGGAGGAGATGCGAGAGATGGCGAATAGCACGAATGAACTATATCTCGGAAATAGTACACTCCGGGAAGTTATCAATCAACGGATCCGTACGAACTGTGGATAAAGTTGGAATCAGGTATTAGTGCAAGTCATTGACAAGTCCACTGTTCTTGAGCAAAAGTTTTATGCCCTGCATATGGTCGAAGGGAAGGATTTTATGGAACACTTTTATGATTTCAACAGGGTTCTTACAGAGCTGAATGCGGTCGATGCAAATATTGAACAAGATCAAGAAATTCTCTTGTTAGTTTCTCTACCTCTATCGTACGAGCACATCAAGACTACATTGATGTATTGGAAGGATACTATCAAGTTAGATGAGGTCGTTGTGTAGGATTTTGATGCAGGTTACGCAACGGAAATATAAAATTTCATGCTCAAAACCCTCCATGAATCGCAGGTGAAGCTTTTATACTGTGATAAAGGAAGCAAGGTTACCTTGTGAATTTGACTGATCACAACATAGAAGTAGCGTATGCATCTCTCTCAGTATCAACACCTTAGGATTGAGAACAAGAACCTTCTCTACGGATCGTGCTAGCAGTATAGGGAACGAATCACCAAGGAGCTTGATCAAATCAAGAGGATCTCGCAACAAGGGAGGAGGGAGGCCGATCCTCTCTATGCCGTCGGGTGTGGGGTTGGCCAAGCCTCTCTTTGTCTCTTCTCCTTGCTCTAAATATTTCATCTCATGAAATAATAGGCTTGGACTAGCCTCTTATAATCAATAAGGATTACAAACATGCCCCAATACTAATTATGTCCATACTCGGATTAGTCTAATTGCTATTTAGTCAAACTAAATATCCACGTTGTTGGACGTTGATCCCTAATTCCTATAACTATTAACTAGTTGTAAGTGGTGCTTTCTAGACAGACAGATCACTGCCATGTGGCAGCCATCCAGCACACCCAGCCGTGCTCCATACACACCGGATAACTACCTATGCTTATCCGCCTTGTGGGCTGTGAGACAGAGCCATCGCTTACCAACAGCATGGGACTTGTAGGGCCTTAGTGGTTTCGAGGCTAGAGTAAGGCCCGTCGCGTGAGAGCAACAACAAAGCTCGCGCGCGACCTCTGGTAACTGACTGAGAGGTTTAAGGCTCGTGTATCCCATAAATTCTGACGATCTCATAACGGTCTCCGGTATATGCGGGCAGGAGCGTAACGGTCCCTTTATATGCGGTCGAACGTGCCGTTACAAGGGCTATCATTAAGCCGCTGTTCGACGATAATAATCCCAAGTATAAAATATCGTCTCAAGTAATAAAATTCGGTAAGTCCGGAGTCGAATACACAAGGAGAGGAGGGTTAGAAAATGACTTTCAAAACTAGAAATAGCGAGTAGAAAAACGACTAACTAAAACAAGTAACAAATTCTCAATGGCTTTAGAGCTTGCCAAGCTATCAAATCCACCACTAGTGATGGAGCAAGTTTGAGAATGCGAGTAAGAAACAAAAGAAACGACTACTAATACTACTACGATTCAAAAGAGCTAGTCGATATGAAAGTGAAGTTGGGTCAATTGATTTCGCTAGAGAGCTTGTAAATGAAGTTCAACACCCAAAACTTGTATCATGTGAAGAAACATGGATTCTAAAGAAATATGAATCTTTAGTTCATGAATTCAAGAGCGAAACCCAAAATTGAGTTATTTCAAGCATCAAGGATATGTACTCATCCAAGTGAGTCCACATACAAGATCAAGCCACAATTCGGATTTGTCTTTCGACACACAAATTCAATGAATTCGACATCCAAACGTGTAAGAACTTGAAGAACAATTGAGCACTTCACAACAAGCCATCCAACTTCATCAAGTAACCCAACAATTGAACTAGCAACTCATGATAAGATAAGAAGAATTCAAGAGATTGAGAGAAATTGGCTTTCAATAATCACAACTTGAATTCAACCTTTAAAAGCATCCATACATCAACCAATTACTTGATTCAAACTAAGAAAAAATGAAGAACAAACCTACCCACTAGAATCAGAGCTACACAACTAACTCATACGGATCCTCTACTGCTGCTGCTACATTAATCGAACCCAGGCAACATATCCAAGCAGCAAAAACAGAGCAGCACTGCAGTTCACAAAAAACAGCTCAAAACAAAGCAAGAACAGTGTAAAACAAACCAGAAATCCTACTCAAATCCGACCTCTTCCCTCCCTCTCTTCCTCTTTCTGTGTTCTAGCTCAAGAACGACCCAAATCAGGGCGAAATCAGAGAGAGAAAGGGAGGAGAAACAAAAAACCAAAAACAGAGCACTGTGAACCGTCTGGGTATGAGAGAAGAGTCCGAAATTTCTTCAGCCTTCGTTTATATAGACTTCATGGGTGTGTTTTGTAGCCTCCCAGGATTAATCCTCACCCTCCAATTGATCCCAAACAGTCTTCATCGTTGATGTTCAGAAGCTTCACGAACCCTAAGTCGATTTGGGGCTTTTCTCTCGGTTGCTTGTTGGTCGAATTGAGCAGTGGGTTATGAAGAAGATTGGACAAGGAGAAGATTGGGACCGATTTTGAGCCATTTGGGGGCGATTTGAGGCTGGTTTGGGGCGGCTAGGAAGCTTCTACGGCCTCTAATGGAGGCTTCTGCGTGTTTCTTCGCTGATGACCGACGGGGAGAGAGAAACTACTAACTGTCTGTGAGTTGTTTTGCCGTAAATTCACCCGGCTCCACCCTTAGTTGCTGATATCTTTTAAAACACCCCATGTTCATCTTTAAAAGTTTGGAAAAATATAAACTTCACCCCGATTCCGTTAAAAACCCTACATAACAGCCCTTAAAACATTAGAGAATCATCACCTAGCTCCCCAATTCCGTAAGTTGACTTCAAACAAGCCCCTTTGATGTAACTTTGGCCTTAAGACTTGGTTTGTCTTCAATCTTGGCCTCTCAAATCTTCAAGTTCCTTCAAATTAAGCCCTCCAAGCTTCTTTAATTTGTCGTTTGCCCCTCCTAGGCTAGTCTCTTGCGTTCCAAATCTCGATTTCACCTACAAAATGAGAGAAAACAACCAAAACTACGAAAACAAGCATAAGTCTAGAAAGGGAGATAAAATAGCTAAATTACACATGCTAATAAGCTATGAAGAGTTCATTAACATACTAAAATATGCAATTTTATGTCGTTAACAGCCGCCATTTATGGTGCATTAAAACCCTTCACAGGGGTCACTTCCCGACTATATGTAGGATCGTTAGCCCCCTATTGCAAGCTCTTAGACACTTCAATCTCTTTCTAGTCTTCTGTCTCACTTCCAAGAGCAGTTGCCTTTGCTTACTCTCTCCCTACTCACACTCTACACTTCTATGTATTCTATTCTACTCCCCTACTTGTGGTGTAAACTTGGATCTCTCTCGAGGATTTCCTTGTACACAATTTGGTGAACCCGATGTGAACCCATCCACCTTCAACCTTTTTAAGCTAATCACCTAGCTACCATGTCTCTTGAAGCCAATCGTCGTGAGGGAGACCAATCTCCTTTCAGGGATGACACTCAGGGGGAAGAGACCCCCAATACTAACACAAACACTCAAAAGATTACGGGGAATCGGTCCTCTTTAGAGGTGTGGCAAGCCACAATTCAAAGCCAGGCGGAAGCCATGCAGGCTCAGTCCGTTCAGATTGCCCACATCATGGAAATCTTGGGGGGCCTTGTTCAGAATACTGCCCAAGGAGCATCAGTTCCATCAACGGTGACTCAGCTGCCTCCATCAGGGTCACCCACCACGTCCGTTTTTCACACGCCCGTCCTGCCAAACCCGAAAGCTTTCCTGCCAAATGGCCCTACGCCCCAGGCGAGGCTTCAATCAGGGTCGTCCCTGACAACCACCGAAAATCCTGCTATGCACTCTGTGTTGCCCGTGCACGCGAATGGAGCTCAGGGGAGTTATGCACTTCCACCTCCGCCTCCCTATGATCCAAATATGCCCTACATACCGGGCTTCGCCGCGACACCGTTATTAACTTCCGGAGGAAGTATTCCCGCCAGCATTTTAGCCCTGGAACAGCGGATAGACAACATCATTTCGAATCCGAGTTTCGCAGACACTGTTATCCCAAAGGTGGATAGTGCGCCTCCCATCTCGCGGGATATATACTTAATGCCCAATCCTGCGGGATACAAGGCGTCCAAGTGGGAGGAATTTGATGAAGTAAGTGGGAATGCACACGAACATGTAATGAGGTTCATTGATCTAATGGGTCTACATGGAGTTGACACCAGGCTGCTGATGCGCGAATTCCCCAACTCTCTGGGGTTCGTTTCATATAAGTGGTACAGAACCCTCGAGGGAGGGTCTGTCAAGACGTTGGAGGACATGGTGAAGAAATTATACACCAAATTCTTACAAGTAGAAGAGAAGGTCACCACTATCCACCTCTGCCGCATGTATCAGAGGCATGACGAGGAAGGGGCCGTCTTCATCAAGAAGTTCAGGGCTAGGTCCTTGGAGTGCGTTGACGATGTCTTGGAAAGACGCCTGGTGGAAGTATGCCTTCAGGGCATGCATGATGAATACAAAGGTATGTTGATCAATCTGAATATGCCTACATTCTCGAAGTTGATTGACTGCACCAGGAACATTGAGCCGCTAGTGGAGAAGATGAGGAAGAAGAACATTCACGACCGCGCGCCAGCTAGCTCCGGCTTCAAGATCGGGAGATTCAGTTACAAGCGTGGACGAGACGTGGAGGTAAAGGCAATGTCATGCCCTCACAAGCAGCAGCGACGTGCGTCCCGGGAGGCACGGCCTCTGCCGTGCTCGATCGAAAACGCGATCATGCTTTGTAAAAATTGGCGAAGAGATGAAATTATGCCCGCGTTAGAGCATAAACCCACCAGATAGCAACTACAGGACCCCAGATGGTGCGAGTGCCATGGAAAAGTCATGCACTCGACAAGGGAATGCAAGAAGCTTAGATAGTTGGTGGACAGAAAATTCAAAGAAGGGCAGCTTGTCATAGACGAACCATGTAAGGATGTAGGCGACAATCCTTTGTCGTCCCATGCACAAAGGAGCCCAAGGGAAAGGAGATAGCCATGATCTCAATCATAGACCTTGAAGAGGTCACGGATGTAGAAATACCAGTGGTTGCAGAAATTTGTGAGGAAGAAGACTATGGCGTGGATACTAAAGATTCACGCGCTGAACGCATGAAGAACTCCAACAAGTTCTAGAAAT
The DNA here is from genome assembly GCA_023055425.1 of Linanthus parryae. Taxonomy (NCBI): domain Eukaryota; kingdom Viridiplantae; phylum Streptophyta; class Magnoliopsida; order Ericales; family Polemoniaceae; genus Linanthus; species Linanthus parryae. The sequence continues at coordinate 21,934,471 of JALGPY010000011.1, read as the reverse complement.
TCTTCGATGACATGAATATCTCGAACAGCTGTAGACGCGATATGGTAAAGGCCGGGTGGCAGAGGATTATGCTGAATAATTGGTCACCTCCAATGGCAGAGTTGTGAGGGTTGCGCGATCGAATGGTTTAATCATGACATTCGATGAATCAGACAAAAAGATGGACGCCAGTCACCAGAGGCCGTTTTACGTGACGGCAGTGGTCAACGATGTTGAAATCAAGAGGGCTTTTGTTGATGGCGGAGCCGCAGTGAATGTGATGCCGCTTAGTACCTTGGAATTAGCAGGAATCCCTCAAAGTGAAATGGTCAAGAAGCCATCACCATTGATGCATCAAAGTAAAATGGTCAAGACGGTTGGCTGGATTCGATTGAGGATCCATATTGGCCAGATCAAGTGCTCTTCCAAGTTCCAATCAAGTGCTTGGTCGAGTGTGGATACACCGTTTTGATGTCGTACCATATACGGCCGATCAGGTGATGAAGGCCATTTGGAAACACAGAGTGGTCGCCATACCCGCTTCGGTGAATCCTTTCAAATTGGAGGAGGCACACTTTTCTAAAGCAGTGTGGTTTACAGATATGGAAGATGACGCCAATCCAGCTCTGTCTAAACCAACTCCATTACCCAAGTGGAAAGACATCAAGGACCAATCACCAGCTGGGGTGATGGTGATGCGCGAGGAATCAAAGGAGAAGCAGCCCGTACGGGTAGAAACTCCCAGGGTGAGCTACAGCAAGAAGAGCATCTACACCCTAAAGAGGGTTGTCAAGCAAGATGATCAGGGCAAACAGGTCGGTAGCTTCTACTCTAACGGAAAGAAATGCTACCACATCTGAAGGCGCAGGGGGTCATCTTCAACCCATCCCGTTGAAGGTGTACACGAGCAAATATGCGATGTGGCAGAAGCTTCTGGCGAGAATAAAGGGGGGGGGCACCGATAGAAGAATTAAAGGAGGCACCTGAATGCCTGGAGGATCGCCCAAAACCCCAGAAGCAAGAACTAAAAGAGGTATTCCTGTGCCCAACGGAGAAAAAGAAAAGGCCAATCTTCTTAAGTGAAGACCTTCATAAAGAAGAAGAACGGGATCTCCTCAATATGCTCAAAGAGTACAGGGATGTTTTCGCGTTGGGTTATGACGAAATGCCAGGTTTAGACCAAGGCATTACCATGCACCCACTGGATGTTGTACCAGGATCGAAGCCAGTTAAGCAAAGTGCGAGGAACTTCCGCCCCGAAATAAATTTCAAAATAAAGGAAGAAAATATGAAGTTGCTGAATGCTAAGGTCATCGAGCCTAACCATCATCCTACCTGGCTCGCCAACATTGTGCCTGTCTTGAAGAAGAATGGGAATCTTCGCGTTTGTGCCGATTATAGGGACATGAACAAATTATGCCCAAAGGATGATTTCCCGCTGCCAAACATCGACCTCCAGATCGACTCTACTGCAGGCCACGAAATGTTCAGCTTCATGGACGTATTTAACGACAACAATCAGATAAAAATGGACCCAGAAGACGCAAAGAAAACGATGTTCATCACACCCTTGGGAGTCTTCAACTACACGGTCATGCCTTTTGGGCTGAAGAATGCAGGCAAAACGTATCAGCGCGCGATGATGGCACTTTTCCACGATATGATGCATCAGGAGGTCGAGTTTTATGTTGATGACTTTGTGGTTAAATCCAGGCAGAAGGATGATCACTGGAAAGACTTGAGGAAAGTCTTCGAGAGATGTCGAGCGTACCAACTGAAAATGAACCCCATGAAGTGCGTGTTCGGGGTAACCTCAGGAAAATTCCTGGGCTGCGTGATTTATCGGCACAAAATTGAGCCAAACCCCGTGAAGGTCTCTGCAATCACCAGTCTACCTACACCAGAATCTCAGAGTACCTTGAAAACATTCTTCAGAGAGCTGTCATATCTTAGAAGATTCATACCAGCCATTGCGGAATCAACCTTTTGCTTCGACAATTTTCTCAAAAAGAATGCAACATTCTTATGGACGGAGGAACATCAGGATGCATTTGAAAATTTGAAGAAGTTATAAACATCTCCAAGATTCATGATCGCACCCCCAAAAGGATCGCCTCTAATATTGTATCTAACTTCAACAAAGAAGTCGATTGGAGCTTTGCTAGCCCAGGAGTTTGAAGGACAAGAAAGGCCAGTATACTACATCTTGTGCATGATCCAGGCCGCAGAATCTAGATACACGGATATCGAACGCCACTACCTTGCTTTATTCTTCGCCATTGAGAACTTAAAGCACTATTTTGCTTCACATAAAGTGGTCTTTATTACAAAGAACGATCCTATCCGATATTGCTGGGTCACTCACCTCCTTGTGGGAGATTGGCCAAGTGGTACATGACTATCTCCCAGTACGACATAGTCTGTGCGCGTCCAAAGGACATTAAATCACAAGCACTGGCGGACTTGTTGGCCCAGTTTCGGGATGAAAGCTGCGAACCTCTAGCAGATGGGGAATTTCAAGGGCCAGAGATATACGCGGTCAACAATCTCTATTGGAGGCTGCAATTTGATGGATCATCCACAAGGTCTGGAGGTGTAATTGGAGTGGTGTTGATTAAACATGATCAAGAAGTCATCCAGATGTCGGCCAAGCTAGACTTCGCGGTGACAAATAACGAAGCTGAGTATGAGGCTCTAATAGCAGGATTACTTGCAGCAAAGGCCCTGGAGGTTCAAAATCTCATTATAATAGGGGACTCCAAGCTCGTAGTGAAGCAAGCTTCAGGGGAATATGCCTTGAAAGAAAATTAACTTTGTTGAAATACAGGTCAATAGTGCAGAAGCTAGTCCATAAGTTCGAATCTATCAAGTACGAACACACTCCACGATCTGATAACCGACACGAGAATGCAGTAGCCACTTTGGGATCCAAGATTAGTTTCGATAAGTTTCCAGCAAAAATCTTAATCGAGGGCAAGACAACTCCATCTCTGGTAAAGGAGCTGTGCGAAGAAGAATCTGTGGAGGAGGCAGATTGGAGATAACCCATAGTGCGGGCGATAGCCGAAGGCACGAGCAAGGAAAGCTGGGTTTCCACAAAACGGTTTTGTATACATGACAGTCTGCTGTACTACAAATGCCCCGGGGGAGTTCTGATGCGATGCGTAAAATAAGAGGAAGGGCGAGGAAACTTAGAAAAGATCCATCAGCACTCGTGCGGAGAGAACAAGATCTCCATCTACAGAAAGGCGCAAAGATATTGAATTTATTGGCCTCACATGGCATATTTCGCCGCGAATATATTGAGCAACTGTGGAAAAGGTTCACTGATTAAAGACTCCCTGGAAGTCCCTGCAATTGAAGATGAGGATTAGCGGAAACCTATAATTGATTATCTGCGAGACGGAACTTTTCCAAACAATAGAAGAGAAGCTGACAAGCTTAAAAGGAAAGCAGTTCCATACATCCTGCAAGAAGATCTACTTTGGCGAAAAGGGCATAAGGAGAACTTACTTAGATGTCTAAATGGGCAAGAAATTCAGGAATTCATGGAGATGTCCCATCAAGTGGAGCACCAAGGTGGCGAAAAATTGTGCAAGAAACTCCTAACTCTTGTCTACTTTTGGCCAACCATGGAGGCTGACTGTTGAGCGAAAGTCAAGAGATGCCAACAATGCCAGTTCCATGGAAACCTCGTCCATGCCTCGGTTTTTGATCTACATGCGCTAGGAACTCCTTGGCCATTTCATACTTGGTACCTAGACTTCATTGGTCCCATTCGTCCTCCATCTCATGGAAATCAATTTATCCTCACTGGGACAGAGGAATTCACCAAATGGGTTGAGGCGGTCCCGCTAAAGACGGCCAACGCAGCAGTTGTGGTAAAGTTCATACATGAGAACATTTTTCACCGTTTTGGTATCCCCAACACGGTGAACAATGTTTTGGTATCCAGCTCACAACTCCTCCATTCCGGCAAAACACATAACCCGGCTGCGATCTGTAGACTTCCTCGATTTGGAAGCTCGCGTCAATGTAACCTATTACACTGAGTTCTTTCTCCCATCTAAAATATCAAGAATGCATCCTTAGTTATTCTCAAGTACTTAAGGATATTCTTGACTGAAATTCAATGACTTTTACCCATATTGGACTGGTATTTGCTGGCCATACTCAACTCGTATGACACATCTGGTCTAGTACATAACACGACCTACATGATAGATCCAATAGCCAATGCGTATGGGATCTTACTCATGCGGTCCTTCTCAATCTGATTTAAAGGCCAGTCAGCCTTCGTAAGGGTGACTCCATGAGACATGGGCAAGAATCATTTATTTGATTCTTGCATGTTGAACTGCTTCAACACCTTATCTATATATGTACTTTGTCTTAGGCCATGCAGCTTCCTAGATCTATCCCTATAGATCTTTATACCAAGTATATAAGCTACATCCCTAAGTCCATCATTACGAAGCACTTCCCTAGCCAATCTTTAACAAATGGGAATGTAGGAATGTCGTTTCTAACGAGTAGTATGTCATCCATACAATACCAGAAACACAACGAAACTCCTACTAACCTTCTTGTAGACACATGGCTCATATTCGTTCTTGATGAAGCCAACCTCTTTGACCGCATCATCAAAACGTTGATTCCGACTCCTCGAAACTTTCTTCAATCCATTAATGGATCGCTTCAACTTACAGAATTTGTTTGCATACTCTTGATTTTCCAAACCCTCTGGCTATGCCATGTACACATCCTCTAGGCGGTTTCCATACAAAAACGCTGTTTTGACACCCATATGCCAAATCTCATATTCGTGATAAGTTGCAATAGCAAGTAAGATACGAAATGATTTGGTCATTGCGACTCGGGGAAAAGGTTTCATCATAGTCAATACTGATAATTCAATCCCTTTGAATTAATGAAGTGTATGAACTCAGGGATAGTTTGTACTTTGAAGATGATGAAAGACATGAATACTTAAGAGAAAGGATTAAAGCTACAAAGCTTTGAAGTTCAATTTTGCTTATGAACTTTTTATATGCTTTCTGACAGGTTTCTCTGTTGCAAACTAGACATTGGATTGAATGTTGTTTATAAGTCCTTATAGTGTCTCTTACAAATATTCTTGAGCCTATATATTGAGATTATATTTTTAACAGATTGTACATATTGATTGGCTTTAAGGATCAGTGTTTGCTGGCCAAAGCTTTGAAAGGCAGCCAAAGCTCTAAAGCTTTGGAGGTTTCCCTTGGGCTTCTGCCAATTACATTTGTGGCTAACTGATTCTTTGTGCAGATTAATTTATTTTTTTATATGATTTGTTATTGACTTGATATTAGTCAGAATCTTATCATTAATTATTATTTAGTGAAATATATAGGTTACATATGTAGAATTTAATTTGAAATAGAAAATAGCTAAGTTTATTGTTTAAACTGATATTGCAAACATATTAGTATATATGTGCTATTTTATCTGGATTGGATTTGATCTTGTTATTATATTTTGCAGGGATGTTCGTTGGTCAATCCTGCCAAACAAAATCAAATCATCTATTCAAACATAGTTGTTGAAAGAAGTTGTTTGGAATTGAGGATTTTTAGGGAGTTTGTTCCTAAAATCTCTCAAGTTGTTGCTGCTGTTTGTTATAAATCGGAATTTGAATTTCAAAGAAAGAGAAGAGTTGTTCAACTGAGTTAGTGAATAGAGTTTATTCATGGAAGATAAACACCCAACTTTTCATTTATTCAAGCATTCAACATTGCAGAAGATTAATCATTCCAGATCTGAATAACATTTCCAAGCTTCACTGCTTATCTATTTTCTGTGTTCTTCTTTGTTGTGCTTTTATTGTTTAATTCAATAGAGTTTCTTAACCTCACAAAATGTTAATAGTTAGTTGTTCAAGTGAACAACAAGAGATTCTTACTGGTATACTAGATTGTAGCTCGAACTATATAGGTTTGGAATCACAAGATGTATATGTGTAAGGTAGTTAACTTAGGCTTGAGACCTAGGGCTAAGTCTGTGATTAATAATAAATTGTTCAAATCCTGGATGGATAGTATTCCTCAGGCGGAGAGTAGGCCCATTGGTAGCTGAAATTCGTAAAAAATCATTGTGGTTCATCTCTTTACATGTACTGCATTTCATTATGCACAACACAGGGAAGCTCCAAAGCTTTAGAGAATTTTCTGTCTCAAAGCTTTGGAACTCCAGACAGTTTCAACTTGTTTCAAACTACTTCAACCCTTTCCAAAGCCTTGGGATTCAATCTTAACTCTGTTTAAAAGTTTCAAAAGGTCATTGTTAGGAAAAGTTTGCATACTCTATTCAACCCCCCCCCTCTAGAGTATATAGATCATGTTTTAGACATGCATTACACACTTTCAATTGGTATGAGAGATTGGGTCACTGTAAATATCTAACCATCTTGTGATAATGAGTAAGGTGATGGAAGATTCTCACTGGGAAGAGCAGCCAACAGACCTCCATTGTTCTGTGGTGACAACTTTGTGAATAAGAAAGAATTGATGAAGATGTTTATCATGGATAAAGAAATTGAGGTGTGGTCAATCATTCTCAATGGTCCCTATGTGTACTATGCTACTTCAGATGGGATCAGAGCTTTCAAAACTGAAGAAGATCTTCTAGTTACTGAATTGGAAAAGTTATCAAGGAATTGTAAAGCTATGAACTTGTTATATTCTGCTCTTAGTGCAGATGAGTTCAACAGAATATCCTACTGAAAAAGTGCCAAGGAGATTTTAGAAAAGCTGGTTGTGACTTATGAAGGAACAAGTCCGGTGAAGCAGACCAAAATCGACATTCTTCTAAGGCGGTATGAGCTATTCAAGATGAATTATGATGAACCCATCAAGGAAATGTTCAAAACGTTCACAGATATTGTGAATAACTTAGAGTCCTTGGGAAATGCATTCTCAAATGAAGAAAAAAGTTCGGAAGATTCTAAGCAGTCTACCAAAATCCAAGTGGGAACCAAAGACTACAGCAATTGAAAAAGCTCAAGATTTGAGCCTCCTCGAGCTTTATTATCTGCAAGGAAAGCTTCTCACTCGTGAAATGTTATGAAGGAAGTGGATGGTAATTTGAGTGACAACATCAAGAACCTGGTGCTCAAGGCAAAATATATTGAGAAATCTCAAGACCTTGAATAGGAAGATGATGATAATGGTGATGATGATGAGGAAGCCCTAGCCTTGATCTCCAAATCTTTGACCATAATTCTAAAAATGAAGAAAAACTTTGGAAACAAGGATTAAAACAAGGACAAGTCCAGATCCTCAAGCAGCAAGGATCACGGAGATAAGTCTTCTTCACATTCACATAAATCTAAAGTAATGAATTGCTTTGAATGTGGAGATGCAGATCACCTGTTTAAAGATTTCCCAGAAAACAAGAAGAACATGCATTTTCCCAAGATGGAAAATGAAAATAGAAGGAAGAAAGTTATAGTTGCATCATAGAGTGATTCTGATTCATCAACTGATTTAGATTCAGATGAAGAACAAGATAATATGTGCCTAATGGCTGAGCATGAAGAACAAAACAGCACATACAAGCATATTGAGAGATGGTAAAAATCTTCTTGCTCGTCCTTCTGATGTTCTACCTGAGATCCTCAAAAGCATGTTTTTAAATGAGGAAAGTTACATAAATGAGATTGATTCATTAAATAAGAAAGTTCATGAGCACGCAAAGGAAAATTTAGATTTGGTTTTTCTCAATAAAACTCTTGAAGTATCTTAGTAAAATTGATAATGACTCAAGCCTTAGACAACAGGTTCAAAGCTTTGAAGGCACAAGTCAAAGAAGTTGTGGATCAAAACTCTCTTTGAACTGATAAGTATGTTGATCTAAAACATCATTTAGATGATTTAGAACAACAGAAAACTCCATTGACATAGAAACTTCAAGAATCAAGAAAAATGTTATCAAGATTTGCAAGGTCATAACATAATCTCAATCTCATGCTTGGAGGAAGTCTGCATTTGGTACACAAAAGTGGAATTGGATACAATCCAAACTTTCCAAATAAGAGTCAAACCACCTTCGTGAAATCAGGAAGCAAAGTGGAATTGGATACAATCCAAAACTTTCCAAATCTCTATTCACATAATTTAAACAGCAATCTGGAGGAACAAGTACACTTGGTGACAAAGCCAAACGCAACATCATTGCTATAGGTAGTATTGGTAATGAATCCACAAGCTCTATTTCTAATGTTTACTTGGTAAAAGATTTGAAATATAATTTGCTTAGCATTTATAAAGTATGTGATAAGGGTAATAAAGTTATTTTTGACAAGGAGAAATGTGTGGTGCAAGATGAGAAATTTGGAAATTTCATAGTCACTGCTCTTAGATCATATAATGTTTATGCGATGAGTACTAACAAAGTTTCAGGTGAAATTCTGAAGTGCCTCAAAGCTTTAAAGGAGGACTCAAAGCTTTGGAATAGAAAACTTGGCCGTAGAAGAATGAATACAATGAAAAATATCAACTAAAAGGATTCGGTAAGAAGATTACCAACTATGAAATTCAAATATGATGAGATTTGCAAGGCATGTACCCAAGGTAAACAGACAAGGAGTTCATTCAAGCCAAAGAACTTTGTAAGTACTACTAGACCCTTAGAGTTGATGCATATGGACTTGTGTGGTCCAATGAGGGTTCAAACACCCAAAGGTAAGAGTTATATGCTTGTTGTGGTAGATGATTACTCTAGATTTACTTTTGTTATGTTTATTAGAGAAAAATCTGAAGCATTATCTTAATTCTCAAAGCTTTGTAAGGAGTTTCAATCCCTGAAAAACTTACTTGTTGCATCTGTTAGAAGTGATCATGGCAGAGAGTTTGATCTTCTAGACTTCGGTATATTTTTTGAACAACATGGAATCTCACACAACTGTTCTTCACCTAGAACTCCTCGGCAGAATGGAGTAGTTGAGAGGTAAAATAGGACACTTGAGGATATGTTTGGAACCATGCTTCTTGAAAGTCATTTGCCAAAATATGCCTGGGAAGAAGCTGTTAACACTCCCAACACTGTGCTAAATAGATGTTTGATAAGACCTATTTTGAATAAAAATTCATATGAACTTTTCAAAGGCAGAAAGCCAAGTGTTTCTTATTTTAAGCATTTTAGTTGTACTTATTATGTGCATAATAATGGTAAGGATAATATTGATAAATTTTATGCTAGAAGTGATGAAGGTATGTTTCTTGGTTATTCTCAATCTAGCAAAGCATATAGAGTTTTCGATAAGAGAACCAAAGTGGTAGAAGAAAATTTCATGTGATTTTTGAAGAAAGGGATGCTGGCTCCTTGAGTGAAAGTTTTGCAGATCTCAATCTAAACAAGTAGGAGGCAGATGATGATGGTGAGAAAGAGAAAAGCAGCAAAACAAATCTATAGGAATAGCCAAAAGAATCTCAAAGCATTGAACATCCTCCTGAATAAAATTCTCAAAGCCTTGAGACTGGACTTCATAGAACACAAAGTGCTCCAGCTACTGCATCAAGTTCTCAAAGGATTGAAAATATTGTTGGAGAATCAGAACCCTGGACACCAAGGAAGGAGTTTAAATATTTTTCAGCTCATCTAACAGAAAATATCATTTCAGATCCAACCATTGGTTCACATACCAGAGGACAATTTAAGAACTTGTGTACCGTCATTGCTTTTGTATCACTGATTGAACCTAAGAATGCAAAGGAGTCATTACAAGATGCATATTGGATCATTTCAATGCATAAAGAATGAATTTTAAAGGAAAAAGTTATGGAACCTGGTTACTTGGCCAAAGTCTCAATCAGTTATTGGAACCAGATTGGTGTTCAGAAACAAAATTGATGAGAATGGTAAGGTGGTTAGGAACAAAGCCAGACTTGTGGCACAGGGTATAATCTAGAAGAAGGTATTTATTATAAGGAGACATCTGCTCCTGTTGCCAGGTTAGAAGCTATCACAATAATTCTTGCATTCACATCTCATAAACATATAAAGCTTTATCAAATGGATGTAAAATTTTCTTTCCTAAATGGTTATGTAAAAGAAGAAGTATTTGTTGTTCAACCTCCTGGTTTTGAAGATGAAAATTTTCCTGATCATGCTTACAAATTAGACAAAGCTCTCTATGGCCTCAAACAAGCTCCAAGAGCTCGGTATGACAGACTTTCAAGGTATATACTTGAAAATAATTTTAAAAGAGGCCTAGTAGACAAAACTATTTTCATTAAGTCTCATGACAAAGACATACTAGTAGTGCATATTTATGTTGATGATATATTGTTTGGTTATACTAATGATGCTCTATCAAAAGACTTTTCAAGTCTAATGTGCAGGAAATTTGAAATGAGCTTGATGGGAGAGTTAAAATTCTTTCTTGGACTTCATGTACATCAAATGAAGAAATATATTTTTGTGCATCAAGGCAATTATACCAAGGACTTGCTCAATAAGTACAGTATGTCTCAATCCAAGGTAGCTAAAACTCCCATGAGTTCTTCATTATCCTTAGATAAGGATACAAATGGTAAGAGTGTGAATCAAAAGGAATACAAAGGTATGATTGGTTCACAATTGTATATAACTGCTAGTAGACCAGATAATATATTTAGTGTCTGTATGTGTGCAAGGTTTCAAGCAGATCCTATGGAATGTTACTTAGTTGCTGTAAAGAGAATCTTTAGGTATCTTAATGGTATCAAAGACTTGGGGCTTTGTTATCCATTAAGGATTATTTTTTCTTTGAGTGGTTATTCATATGCAGACTTTGCAGGATACAAAGTTAACAGGAAGAGAACATTAGGGTGTTGCCAATTCCTTGGCTCATCACTGATCAGCTGGAATTCAAAGAAGCAGAATTATGTAGCCTTATCAACTACAGAACTGAATACATTGCAGCTGGAGCTTGTTTCTCAAAAGCTCTGCGAATAGCTCAACAAATGAGAGACTTTGGCTATAACTTCAGACAAGTACCTATCTACTGTGACAATACAAGTGCCATTTCAATGACAAAGAACCCTGTGCAACACTCCAGAACTAAGCACATTGGAGTAAGACATAATTTCATAAGGGATCATGCTGAGAAAGGTGATGTGTATTTATCTTTTATATCTACTGTTATGCAAGTTGCTGATATTTCCACTAAACCATTGCCAAATGAGAGGTTTTCATCTCTAAGGCTTGAAATGGGGGAGTATTAGATCATATATGTGATATGTCTGTGAAAATCTCAAATCCTTGAAACCATAGTTTCCTAGCCTTGGAAGTATGCTTCAAAGCTTGGAAGTTTATATTAATTCTGCAGTACCCCAAAGCTTTAAACATCTACTTCAAAGCTTTGGAGAATAATATGCTTTTTTTGTTCAATAATTGGATCAGTAAATATTTTGTATTATCATAATAAATAATTGCAGAATATTTTTTTGTTAAGAGATGTATAGAAAATATCTTAAAATATCTTCTAGATACGATTTTGCATGAAGTTTCAAAAAGAGTCCTTTTTAAACATAATCACTTCAGAAATTTCTTACTTGTAAGCTATCATTTCAGGGCTTTTTCTCTCCATATCAATCTCTCCCTCTCTCTCTCTCTCTCTCTCTCTCTCTCTCTCTCTCTCTCTCTCTCTCTCTCTCTCTCTCTCTCTCTCTCTCTCTCTCTCTCTCTCTCTTCTTCTCTATATCTCTCTCAATTCGTTCTATCTCTTCTAGAAACCCAAAACCCAATGGAACGTAAATCACAAAGACTTCAGCAGAAAGTTCAGGGATCAACAGTGGGGAAGAAGAGAAGGGCTAATAGGATGACTTTTTAACAATCACGGATTCAGATTCAGAAAAGACTGCCAGCATGCAAGAAGATTCTCCACCAGCCAAGAAGATCATAAAGGAGAAGGGAGTGCAAGAAACAGAGTCTGAATCTGAGAAGAACAGGGAGAAGTTATGAAGGAACAAGGACAGAGCAATAAGGATCAGGGTGATTAAACTCAAGAGAAAAAGAATTGAGGAGAAAAGAAGAAGAAGAAGCATGAAGGTTTGAAGAAGAACGATGACCAGACTTCAGAGAATAAGACAAGAGTCAATAATAGTGTTGTGAAGGCAAAGAAAAAAGGTTTTGGGCATGGTAGGAATTTACTTCTTGAGTAACGGTTCTTAAATTCTGAGGTCAGGGGTATATGGATGGATGGTTATGCTTTCTCTAAGATAGCATATTGTAGTTTTATTTGTGAAGAGTTGTTGGATAAATTGGATATTGACTGCATAAGAAAAATTAGAGATTCATATGTTTGGAAGATGTTAAACCCTACTTCTGAGGCTTATCCTAGGTTAACTAGATCATTCTATCTGAATCTTGTGCAAGAGGATGATGATAGTTATGTCTTAACCTCTAAGGTAGCTGGTGTGGATATAAGGTTGGATCATAAGGCTTTTGCCAAAGTTTTGGGCATTCCTAGGAAGTATAATGTTCATGAACATCGTGACAGGAAGGAGTGTTTAGAGGAAGCTAAGGTTGAGTTCTTTTTAGAGGGTACACTATCAAGACCTAAACAACTGACACATTATGTGTTGAATGATGAAGCCAATATATTGTTTTATATCATTATGAAGTGTGTTGTCCCTAGTGAACATTAAAAAGAGCCGGTGACTGATATGGTATTGATTCTGATGTACTTGATATGTCAAGGCTTTTACATTGATTTGCCTAGTGTGATCATGGAGCATATGGTGTATTGTTGTACCTGGACAAGGAATCATTTACTTCCCTATGCAAATCTATTGCCACTTTTCTTTAAGCATTTTGAGGAGAAGATAACCAGTGGTTTTGGGATAGTGTATGGGAGTTCTCTCCAAAGAATTGGAGTTGTGCAGACCGGTAAGGGTAGCTGGAAGCTCTATTCTGAGTTGTCTACAAGTGAGCTTAAGGAGAAGGATTTCATCAAACCTAAAGCTGCAGCAACACTAAAGGCTTCAACAAATCTCGGTTTTTCTATGATCATTGACAATATTGAGAATTTGGAATATTGATTGGAGGTTTTGAGGCAAGGTCAGTTTGACCTGTTTAATGAATTTGGGAAATTAAAGGCTTTGATGGTAGGGAAACTAGACTTGATAATCAAATGTTTGAATCTGGAGAAAATGTCATCTGCTGAGAGTAAGGATGAGGATAGTATTGATTCTGACATGGTCATTGGGGAAGCTTTGAAGAAGTATAAAAAGAAGAAGAAGAAAGTGCCAGTTATTCTTACTTGAAAAAACTTGTTTGAGCAAAGTGGTGATGAGGTTTATGGTGAGGAAGTTGCTAAGGAATTTTCTAAAGAAGTTGGTGATGAGACTGTTGCTGACGAGGTTGCTGGTGATGGAGATACTAAAGATGAGGCTGTAGATGCTGAAGAGTCGTCTGGTGGTGAAGAATCATATGGAGATGAAGAATCTGTAGGGTAGGAACGAGAGGAAGTTGAGACTATCAAGGAAAAAGGCAAGGATAAGAGCAAGACCAAGGATGGAAAAAAGAAAGAAAGAATGATGCTGATGCAGAAGAATGAGTTCCAAAGCTTTGAACCTTTCTATCTTCGTTTCGTCTATTTCTTTCTTCTTCTTCTTCTTCAAAGCCTTGAAGTCCTTTGAAAATTTTCTTAAGTTTTTTTTGTTTTATTTCAACAAAAATCTGCACAAGATCCTACATTTCTCAACTATTTTGATGAAAATAAAAAAGGATGAGAGAATATGTGTGCTAAGGTGGATTTTGTGTAATATGTGCTAAGGTGGATTCTGTGTAATATTTTGGATGATGTATGATTTTTTATCTATGGTAGTCCAGTTTTGAGTTATACTGGTTTCATATATGTGTTATGTGATATATACTAAGTGCTATGGTTTTATTTTGTTACTCCTATGTATATCTACTAGATATTAATGGCTATGGAGTTGTAGAATACTCTGTAAAGCAAGAATATTTGTTTTGTAATACGCTTTCTGACTTGTTTCTCTGTTGCAAACTAGACATTGGATTGAATGTTGTTTATAGTTCCTTATAGTATCTCTTACTAATATTATTGAGCCTATGTAATGAGATTATATTGCTAACAGATTGTACAGATTGATTGGGTTCAAATATCAATGTTTGCTGTCCAAAGATTTGAAAGCCAGCCAAAGCTCCTAAGCTTAGGAGGTTCCCTTGGGCTTCAGGAAATTATATTTGTGGCTAACTGATTCTTTGTGTAGATTAATTTATTTTTTATATGATTGGTTATTGACTTGTTATTAATCATAATCTTATCATTAATTATTATTTGGTGAAATATACAGTTTACATATATAGAATTTAATCAGAAATAGAATATATCTAAGTTTATTGTTTAAACTAATATGTCAAACAGATTAGTATATCTGTGTTATTTTATATGGATTGAATTTGATCTTGTGATTAAGTTTTGCAGGGCTGTTTCGTTGATCAAACCTGCCTAACAAAATCAAATCAGCTATTCAAACATAGCTGTTGAAAGAAGTTTTTTTGGGATTGAGGATTTTTAGGGAGTTTGTTCCTAAAATCTCTCAAGTTGTTGCTGTTGTTTGTTATAAGAGTGAAGTAAGCTTTTCGTGGAAGATTAACACCCAACCTTTCAATCATTCAAGCATTCAACATTGCAGAAGATCAATCATTTCAGATCTGAAGAACACTTCCAAGCTTCACTGCTTATCTGTTTTCTGTGTTCATCTTTCTTATGCTTTTATTGTGTAATTCATTAGAATTTCTTAACCTCACCAACTGTTACAATTAGTTGTTCAAGTGAACAACAAGAGGCTCTTATTGTTTCTCTAGATTATAGCTGGAACTAGATAGGTTTGGAACCACAAGCTGTATAAGCGTAAGGTAGTTCACTTACGCTTGAGATCTAGGGCTAAGTCTGTTTTTAATAAGAAGTTATTCAAATCCTGGAGGGATAGCGGCGGAGAGTAGGCCCATTGGTGGCTGAACTTCAAATCATTGCGTTCATCTCTTTACAAGTTCTGCATTTCACTCTACACATAACAGGGAAGCTCCAACGCTTTGGAGAATTTCCTGTCTCAAATCTTTGAACCTCCAGACAGTTTCAACTTGTTTCAAACTACTTCAAACATTTCCAAGCCTTGAGATTCAATCTTAAATCTGTTTTGAAGTTTCAAAAGGTCATTGTTAGGAAAATTTTGCATACTCTATTCAACCCCCCTTCTAGATTTTATAGACAAAGTTTTAGACCTTCATTACACACTTTCAAATACCATGAATCTGCCCGAATCCTTTTTTTATGTTCAACTCAGTTCAAGACTTGAAATAGCTAGTCTATTTCAAGGCCTATAAACAGCTTTCAAAGCCTTGAAACTGACTGAGCCTTATATGCATGAACTTAGGCGAGTTTTTGATCTAAATCCAACTCCTAAACCCCATGTGCTTGATTAGCTGATACTTGATATTGAAACACAGAGTACCTAATATCATATGTTTGATTAATTTTTGTAGGGATATTGTGTTTCCTATTTGATAGGAATCTGTTTCCTAACTTATGTTTTGCAGATATGGTAACTACTTGATGATTTGATTCTGTAATCAATGTGATGTATTTCAAAGCTTCCCAACATAATTTCAACAAGATCAAATCAGTATACCGTAAAGATATTGAGCTACTAGCCTTTTGGAGGAAGCTGTTAGAAGAGTCAAGATTCGAAGCAAATTTTCAGGAAAGATTATTGAGAAGATTCTGAAGATCTTTAATTCAAACTGAGTGTTTAAAAGGAGAATTTTTTAAGAAATTAGAAGACACAACACATATCAATTCAGAGAGACACTAAAAGACATTCAAGGATTGACAAGCAACAAAGAATCAGATTCCTTTCTCTCAATCCAAGCTTCTGAAGAACACTGCACACTCACTGCAGAATCAGTTCTTGTGTTATTCTTTTCTGAAATTCAATTGTATATCATTTTGATAATACATCTAGTTCTCATTATCAAGGATTGTTCAAGGTGAACAATAGATAATTCTTAGTTAATCGGATAGCTAGAGCAGGTACTAGATAGGTGTGCACAAGAGATTCCGGCAGGGAGACCTCCGTGTACACCGTGTG
Organism: Linanthus parryae; assembly: GCA_023055425.1. Classification (NCBI taxonomy): domain Eukaryota; kingdom Viridiplantae; phylum Streptophyta; class Magnoliopsida; order Ericales; family Polemoniaceae; genus Linanthus; species Linanthus parryae. The sequence goes on along the minus strand of JALGPY010000011.1, from coordinate 21,918,353 downwards.
TAGTGGATCAAGGATCGCACAGGAAGAATAGGGGTGTGTGTAGGGAGAGAGTAAGGCAGTAGCAATGTCTGAGAGAGAGACAGAGGTTTGGCAGAGCTTCCGCGTATGGCAGTGTGTTCTCCTTTGTATGGAAAGGTTGACGATCTATATATACTGGAGGACGTGACCGTTGTAGTGTGGTTAATGCGCCCATTAATGGCGGCTTAATTAGCTTAACCATAACGGCACGTTCGTCCGAGTATATAGGAACCGTTGGAGCACGTGGTGCGCGAATACCGGAACCGTTACGAGGTTGACCGGGTTTGACCGGATTGACCGGGTTTATGGAGCTCGAGCCATAAATCTCTCAAAACAGTTACTAAAGGTCGCGTGCGGGCTTGGCTCGCACGCGACAGGGCTTACTCTAGCCTCCAAACCACAAGATCCCTACAAGTCTCGTGCAGTGGTATGCGAGGGCTCTGTCTCGCAGCCCCCACATGGATCAGCTCGGCTAGTGATCCAGTGTGTGTGGAGCACAATATGGTGTGCTGGATGGCTGCCACGTGGCCAAGATCTGTCATGTCAGAAAGCAGTATCTACATTAGCCCCCTTTCTGCGCGTGAAGACTCATAGCCGTATAGACTTCCATGCGCGGAAACCAACATACGCGTCGCCGCCACGCACCAATTCAAATACGGGTAAATTCAGCCCCCGTGCGTGCCATTATGACCTAAAACCCCTAGAGTCTTGCCGTCTGACCTTTAGGGTTTTAGGCGTGACGTCAGCTTGTCCTGTGATTGCGCGATTCGACGGTGACGGTTGCGATTCGACTATCGAAAGGACGCAACCCTTCATTGTTTTGGCTAAATACCTTGTATCCCCCATTATTGCAAAGCATCACTTCTTTCTCTTAAAGTGAATGGTACCCGGAGATCTCCGAGAGCAGAACCAGATAATTAATCACCAATTCAGAACTGCAATCCGTGTTCTTCAATTGTGCATATCCAAGCAGACTTCAAGAAAACAAGGTTGGCCCCGTTTACTTTTGATTTAAGATACCAGTGTTTGCCTTGAACTGCGTTGAATCTGTAAACCCATGAAATTTGTGAAGAGGCTTTGATCTTTTGAACCCGCTTCGTTTTTAATCTTTCAACAATATTGAATCTTGCAACTTCCCAATTTCTGAAATCGATACCAGAACTGTTCGTCTTCCTTTGCGTAGATCTTGAATTTCAAAATTCACACTGAAGTGTGGTATTTCTCCCCCCTTTTTTCTTGCTCTTCCACAGGAATGGCCAAGACAAGAGTAACCAGACCCGTCAAGGAAGATGAAGAGATACCCGACCTTCCGCAGGCCCTGTGGCGAAAAGCCCCCTTTTTAGGCGGCAAAGATTTCTACCATGCGAGGGTAAAGGCGAAGAGGATGCCTGATCCTGTCCCAGTTGAGCGATTGCTGACGCTGACTCGCCCAGTTAACTCAGCCTTGCTCGAGTTTGTTGGTTCCGAGGATGTAGTTCGATTGGGGATCGAGAACGGGCACTTCCCATATACTGCGATTTCTACTCAGGCGTTCGTCCAGAAATTGGACTATATGGATGAGTGGATTGACCACGTGTTGGACCATCACGCCGTGACTCTTAATGAAGCCGGTGTATACTTTGCTATCCGTGCTATGAAGGGTGCTGCCGTGAAGCTGGATCAGTCCATGCTTCTAGACCTTCTGTCCCGTTACTCGCCTGCGACTCATACGTTCCATTTTGCCGAGTTCGAGGCTGCCCCCACACTCGAGGACGTTCAAATGCTGTATGAGCTTTCCCCCATGGGCGAAGTGGATCCTTTAAGTCCCTTGAGGACATCTGCAGAGATTGCTTTATACACGCAGATGGAGGAATGCCTAGCAGAGGTGAAGAAAATCTCCACTCGGTGGACCACTACGAAGCCTCTTCCGAATTGGCAGCTGGTTGATACATCCGCGAAGAATACCTGGAACAAATGGCTGCAGTACTTCTTTCGAGATTATGCGAACAGCAGCATTACTAAGAAACTTCTGAACGAGGACCCGGAGGCCGAGAATTACGTAGAGGGCAAGGGCTACCATTTGACCCTTTGCGCTTTTCTCTGTGCCTGGCTGTCAAGGTATCTGATTGATGGTCACCCCCATGATGGAGTCTTCTACCATGTGTTGCCACTTGCTGTGAGGCTCGCTCTTGGCCAGAGAGTCGCACTCGGACCCTTGGTTTTGGGCACGCTGTACTATAGGCTTGATCAGCTGGTTCTGGCTATGAGGGAGTCGCGTGGCCGCCTCGATGTACTGACTTTTGTCAATATTTCCTTTTTGACAATGTGGGTTTTCGAGCGCTGGCCGTCTTATGCTCCAACTGCTCTCCAACTTGACAAGTGGTGTCCCCCAGGCGAGACAGCAGCGCGCAACAGCGGAAGAGCTGCGAGATGGTTCGGAACAGGCAACACCAAGTGCGTTTGGAGTTTGATATGCGACAAACGGAAGGAGTTTACTGCCAGGCCCTATGCCACGCGCATTGAAAATGTGCGATGGTTTCCAAAGCTGTACCCCTCTAAAGGCATGGTCTTTTCAGAAGAGCTTCTCTTTGAAAGGGGACCTCATTTCCATGAGCGCTACCGCGAGTTCTTTTGCTGGTGTCTGCGAGGTTCCCTTCCTGCCCTTGCAGAGCATATTCGTGAGCTCGCGCCGAGGTATGAGAAGCTTACCGTGGACGTTGACCCCACTCGAGTTTCTCCTCAGTTTGGTTTTGACGCGGTGGCCCCATCAATCTGGCCCCAGTCTATTGTCAGAGGATGCTACAAGCGCTTGCTAACAAAGGAGTGCGAGACTGTTTTCATGAACAATCTTCCTTTTGAGCAGCCTGCGGGAACCCGCGAGGGTGGTTGTTCCCAGAACTGGCTCGCATACTGGGTTGCCTAGCAAACGAGGATCGAGACAGAGTCGGCCGCGCAGCCGGGTAAAGCTCCCTTGATCAAAAGAAACTCCTTTCCGTTTCGCCCCACTTGCAGTCTGAGCGAGTCTGAGTACGGTTGCTACTCACTGTTGGATCGCGAGAACCATCTGTGTCCTGACGTCATTCTGAAGGAGCAAGTCGCCGCAGTCAAGAAGAGCGACACGCAAGTCGTCAGATACAGCAAGGCTTTTGCTGAGGTAAGCAATTTCTTCGCATGTGTTAAGTTTTCTCGATTTCCTTGTGCTGACACTTTTATCCTGTACTGTTGTAGTGTCATGTGCAGAGATTCGCAGCTGGTGATCGCTCCAAGTCGCTGGTCAACACCATTGTTGCCACCAGAAGACAAAAGCAGCCATTCCGGCTTTCATGGAGAATGGACGCTGAGGTTTAAACAAAGGTTCGCGCAGTCATGAATGCTTTTGCTGACTCGCTGATAGACAATCCTCCGGCTCCGTCTCCTCCCGGAGATGACCCATCCCCTCCAGCGACTGCGGCGCCGAGAGTGAAGAGACCTAGGCAAAAGGGAATTACGATTTCTTCCCCTAGAAGTGCTCCAGCTTCTCCTCCAGTGAGGTCCCTTTCTATCAAGGACAAAGGCAAAGGTCGCATGCCCAGCAAAGTGCGGAAAGAGCTCGCAGTTGAGTCTTTCGTTCCCTTCGATCAAGAGGAAGAGGAAGAGAGGCAGGAGCCCCAAGCAAGTGATGAAGAAGAAGAAGCAACAGTTGTGATGCACGAGGAAGAATCAGGAGGTACCTCCGTCGCATTTCCTTTCCCGTCATCGTAATTTCTTTGCACTTCTTTTCTTTAAACCATTCGTGTATTCGCAGATGATGATGATGAGACCATTGGTGGCCTCGCGACCAAGAGGCAAAAGAGAGATGCCCATTCTGGCATCCCAGATGATCCCATAAGCGAGGACATTCTGGCTGAGTCCCGGAAGACAGCCGCGGAGGCTGCTGAGAGAAGGAGGCGTCGGGAAGAAGAGGAGCTTGAGCGTGTGAAGCAGCGGAGCCTCGAAGAGCGGCATGTTGACGACCTAGCGCGTCCAATTGTCGAGGAAGACGAGCTTCCCGAAGAAGTGGCTCCTCATGCGGAGGAGGAAGATGAGGTTCTCGGAGAGGATGCAGCAGCCTTGGAGCAAGTCCAAGCGGATTTTGAGGAAATCGCATGCGGCGACAAAGGTGAGATCTTCAATCTCGCAGTAACTTATAGAGATGTTATTGTGGGTGCGTTAAAGCATGGTGTGTCAAAGGCTGACATTCGCCGTTGGTTAGTAGACAAATGCGGAGAACCTTCAGGTAATTATTTGAGTGATACGCATGTACTAGGCTTTAGCAACTTGAGGCAGAATCATGACTGGTTTATTCGCATCCCAGGTCACGCTCCTCTTACAGACTTGCTTAGTGAGGACATACTGATAGGGCATGGTTCCACGTCCTTAGTGTATGATGAAGATACCTCAATCCCACCTTCGCGTGGAGGTGCTTATTCTTAGCTTTAGTAAAGATAGCAAAATAACTTATAGCGCAAGTTACCTCATATCATCGCATTTAATGTCGCAGGTCATGCTGAGGAACCTGAGCTGGAGCAGAGAAGTCAGCCTTCTGCGTCCTATGTTCCAATTCCGAGCTCCCATACCGAGAAGCCCGTCGCAGTTGCTGACCACGCGGGTGGGCCTCTTGAGGACATCATCGAGCTTTCCGACGATGCTGGAGCTGATGCTGTGCTGATGGACGAAGATGTCCATGCTAGTGCTGAGGAAGTAAGGACAAGTGCTGCTAATGCGTTTGCATCTGAGAGTGTCCTTCGTCAAGCGACTTCGACTGTCCCTTCGCCTCCGGCGACGACTGAGCCCGAGGCACCTATTTCTGCGTGGAGCATTTGGGGCTCGCAGGTTGGGAATGCAGTCGCAGCTGGTGCAGCCTACACTCTTCCTCCCGACTACGAGAGATTGGAGCTCGCAGCTGATAGGAGAGCTATGGAGCGAGGGCAATCTTCGAACAACCCGGCAGCCCGCATTCCTTCCCTTCATGAGATTCTGGAAGGAACTGGTAAGTATAGCTTTACTGTTCGCACGTCACATTATTCGCTTGCGAGTTTTGACATCATAACTTATTTTTGACGTCTCCTCAGGTTTGAAGCAAACCGATGTAGACTGGGTGGTTCGAATGCGTCTCAGGTATCCCCGCTCGTTTGTGAGATCTCTGGAGATCGGTCCTTTTGACAGGAGGCTGTTCCTTACTGAAGCCATTTGGATTTTGGAGCAGCTATCTGCGGCTACGCCCGCGACCATTTCGGTCCAGAGTGCTGAATTGTTATGCGGCATGTGCCAAAACCTCGTGACCAAAGTTCAAGGCAGAATGGGCTTCAAGTTTCTTAAGGACAGAGTCACGCTGATTCGCGCGGCTGTAACTTTGAAACTCGGCCACCAGAATCTCGCAGCTGAGGTGCAGAAGGTGGAGCAGCAGAAGCAAAGGGTTGATGAAGCTCTGAAGCTGTATCATGAGATGAATGCCAGGTGCGAGCAACTGAAGCAAGAAGTGGAACAGGTAGAGAAGCTGAGCGAGCAGTTCGCGCCCCAAGACTCCTTAATCAAGAATCTGCTTTGATTTTTCGAATTTTGCAAAAATAGCAAGAAAAATAGCTTAAACATTAATGTAATGTCTTGAACATTAATGTAATGTTGCTAGGGTTTCTCCCCCTTTTTTTAACAACAATGAAATTTTCCCATTTTGCCCTTTTCCGGGATTTGATTGGATATTTCTGTGCATATCCAATTATGACATCAGCAATTGATTCTCTGCTTGATTTTCGCGCTAATTTTTCGGCAGATAAGCACGCTTCCGTTGGGAAGTCCGTCCGAATCATGACTATCCGTCATTTATTAGGATACGCAACTGAATCGTCGTAGCCTTTAGTAGGGTAATTGATTGTTACCGCTTTTCAAGGCGTAAGTGATTGAACTTACCCTCTTTTTGAATTTTGCTGACTCATCTTAGGCAACCGAAGAGTCTGTACAGGGTCTATATAAACCCTGTCTTTGCTATTTGGGTTCTTCATCCCAAACATGTGCTTTGCCGTGAGTCCTTACGACTGCTGATTCATGGCAACTTCAAGTTTTGAATCCTGAGTTTGCGCTTTGTGCTATAGAAATAGTTTCCAAGATCCACTTTATGAGGCTTATTGCTCCTTATAACCATCATAAAGAAGATGCAGATAATATCTCATGTGTGTTCGAAGAAATTTCTTCGTGTATTATGTGTGCAGGTCATGTTTCCGGCCGCCTCGTGGTGAGGTGCAGCGCCGAAGTGACCGTGCTACCGTCTCGTAATGAACGGCGGAATTCTCCTCCAGCATCCCTGGAGGAGGATTTCTTGCCTCTTCGTTCTTGAACTCAGGGTGCTCGTCAATGCCCTTGTCCAACATGACAAGGAATCCATCACCAGAGGAATGACTGCTTCGCCTGTTTTGCAGAGCAGCATATGTCGAAACAGGAAGCTCCTCCGGCGCCTATCTTGATCAGACAGAGGCTTTTGTCACCCCTTGGGGTCTTGGGCGTATCGTTTCCCAGGTTTCGCTGCTAGGGATGTGGCGAATGACAAGTTGATCTCTTCGCGGCAGCATCCCTTTTGCTACAGATCTTTGGCCGCAGATCTGCGTGTTGCGTAGCCGGTGTTGAAACCGGTGGGTTTATCCTTTTCTAGTCAAAATTCCGTAGTGTGTTTCTGGCTTGTCAGCGACTTTTCGCATGTATTGTAAGCCATGTTGGCTGCGTAGTTAGATTCGAGCTTTTCGCTTGTAAGCTGCTATCTAGACAGATAAATTGTAAGTCATTTGACTCGTAATGATAAATAGCCTTTTGTATTATATGTTGTCTCTTTACAACAAAATATAATTTCGCATGCGTTCTCGGCATATTTCGCCTCGCATAATGCTATGTAATGATATCGCATTTGCAATATATTAATTCGCTGATGCTTCGCTAGATCGTTCGAGATCAGATTTTCGCAGCTGTGCCATCCTGACAGATAGGCTTGTGGTTGGCCGTTGTGGATCATCCAAGATCATCTTCACAATGTTGCAAGTTGCTATCGTGGCAGATAGTCTTTAGCAGATCAATTAAGATCGTTAAGTGGTGTGAATTGCTATCATGGCAGATAGGCTTTATTAGCGCATCGATTGAGATCATTTCTCACATAAACCGCTATCGCACAGATAGACTTTTAGAAGATCTAATAAGATCATTTTGCGCATGCGTTGCCATCGTAACAGATAGGCTTGGGCGATCAAATAAAACCGCTTTGTATATAAGTTGCTATCGTAGCAGACAGGCTTGGGTGATCAATTAAGATCGCATTTGTACAGGCTGCTATCGTAAGAGATAGGCTTATATGATCAATTAAGATCGCATGGGTTGCTATCATAACAGATAGGCTTTTATGATCAATTAAGATCGCACTTGTATAGGCTGCTATCGTAACAGATAGGCTTTTATGATCAATTAAGATCGCACTTGTAAAGGCTGCTATCATAACAGATAGGCTTTTATGATCAATTAAGATCGCACTTGTATAGGCTGCTATCGTAACAGATAGGCTTTTATGATCAATTAAGATCGCACTTGTATAGGCTGCTATCGTAACAGATAGGCTTTTATGATCAATTAAGATCGCACTTGTAAAGGCTGCTATCGTGACAGATAGGCTTAGATGATCACTTAAGATCGCATTTTCATTAGCTGCTATCGTGAGAGATAGGCTTAGATGATCACTTAAGATCGCATTGCATTGGCTGCTATCGTAAGAGATAGGCTTAGATGATCACTTAAGATCGCATTGCATTGGCTGCTATCGTAAGAGATAGGCTTAGATGATCACTTAAGATCGCATTGCATTGGCTGCTATCGTAAGAGATAGGCTTAGATGATCACTTAAGATCACGTTTGCATTGGTTGCTATTGCGGCGAATAAACTATTGTTAAAAGTAATAACAAATTGAATAGAGCAACATAAACACCTAGAAATGTGAACTTCTCATTTGGGAGAATTCTTTTATTACAACGCTCTCATATGGGAGAGATGAGATTACAATCCTCTCATATGGGAGAGGAGATTGCGTAAATCGTAGCCACATGAGACATTAAACAACGTTATCATAGAACGTATGAAATGAGAGAATTCAGGGATAGTACTTCTTGATCCAGCGCATGTTGACTGAACTCGGAGTTGAGTTTGTGCCGTGCAACCTTCGTATGCTGCAATAGCCACTATCGAAGACTTCTGTGACTTCAAAGGGTCCTTCCCAGTTGGCTGCGAACTTCGGGTGAGTTGCTTCTCGCATGCAGTGATCAGATGCCCGTAGGACCAAGTCTCCGACTGCAAGATTAAGTCGTGATCGCTTTTCCTCCAGCAAGATTAAGTCGTGATCGCGTTGATTTTCATAGAGTGCATGGAAGGCCAGCCTTGCCGAGTTGACTCTAACCTCCGTAGGTACTACAGCTTCGGCTCCATAACATAGCAGAAATGGTGAGGCCCCTGTGGGTGTCCTTGGAGAAGTTCGGTAAGCCCACAGAGCTATGCTTAGGGAGTCGGCCCACTTCTTGTGGTCATCTGCGACCATCTTGCTCAGAATTCTCAACAGCGTTTTGTTAGTCGCTTCGGCTTGTCCGTTTCCCTTTGGATAATAAGTGGTAGAACATATCTGCCTGATATTGTACTCCGCTAATTTCGCAGCTACCTGGCGATTAACAAAAGGAGTACCGTTATCTGAAAGAATGGTGTTTGGGATTCCGAACCTGCATACGATGCTTTCCTGGATAAAGTTGACCACAACCAGCGCATTTGCCGTCTTTAGTGGTATTGCTTCCACCCACTTGGTGAACAGCTCAGTTGCGGTGAGAATGAAATGATTCCCGTGCGACGTCGGTCGGATGGGACCGATGAAGTCCAGAGCCCATGTGTGAAATGGCCATGGCGTCCCTAGTGCATGTAGATCCACAGCGGGAGCGTGCACTAGGTTCCCTTTGAATTGGCATTCCTGGCAGCGTCGTACTTTGGCGCGGCAATCAACCTCCATCGTGGGCCAGAAATACCCGATTGAGAGGAGCTTCCTGCATAATTTCGCACCTCCTTGGTGTTCCACCTGATGAGAAAGGTCCATGACTTCTTGTGCTTCTCTGCCATCTAGACATCGCAGCAAGTTGCCCTCATGACCTCTTCGCCAAAGCAGGTTTTCCTGTACCACGTATCGAGACGCTTTCCTTTTCAATTTTTCGGCTTCCTTTCTCAATTCGGGCACGGTGCCATGAGTGAGGAAATCGAACAGTGGCTTCCTCCAGTCCGTGTCGTCATCGATTAAGGCGACGAGTAGAGAATCTTTGATTAGTGCGCAACTTTCGCACTTCCCTTGTATCAGGGCTGCAGCTGTCGACATGTCTGGCCAATGAATGCCATATCTCTGAGCCTTTCTGTAGATTGACACCTCGCTTTCTCCGCAAGCGTGTTGGTGAATCTTTTCTAACAGCTGTTGTCCCTCTTGCTCGGAGACACATCGCATGAGTATTCCCCCAGGACCCTTGTAGTAAAGGGTGTTGTCGTGGATGCAGTATCCTTTTGTGAGTGCCCAGCTTTCGTTGCTGGTGCCCTTCGCAATAGCTTGCAAGATTGGTTTTCGCCAGTCTGCGTCATCCATGTGTTCGTCGTCGCACGCATCTTCTGTCAATGCCGACGATGTTCGCACTTCGATGGAAATCCTTGCGGGGCACTTGTCTATGCTGACCTTAGATCCCAGAGTTGCTAAGGCGTCTGCGTGCCTGTTGTCTGCTCGGGGCTTGTGCTCGTACTTCACATCGTAGAATTGTTGCATCAGCTTCTGTACTAGGGTGCGATAAGATAGTAGGTTGATCTCCTTCAAACCATATTCGCCCGAGGCTTGCTTAACAATCAGCTTGGAATCTCCCATGACTGTTAGGTTGCTCACTTCCAAGGCTTTCGCCGCACGGAGCCCCACAATGAGAGCCTCGTATTCCGCTTCGTTGTTTGTGACTGCGAAGTTGAGCTCTGCGGACATCTGTATGACTTCCCCATCTGGTTTTGTCAAGACTATCCCAATGCCTCCGCCTTTCCGTGTTGACGAACCGTCGAAGTGGAGAGTCCAATAGGGCACGTCGATTGCGTAGATTTCAGGGCCTTCGACCTCTTCTTCGATCACGAGTTCGTGGCTGTCGTCAGGGAACTGTGCCAACAGATCGGCTACCGCCTGCGACTTGATCGCTCGCGGCACGCATGTGATATCGTATTGGGAAATGGTCATGTACCATTTCGCCAATCTCCCTCCCGGAGTAGTGTGAGTTAGCAAGTATCTTATGGGGTCGCTCTTGGTGACCACTACTACTTTGTGTGATGCAAAATAGTGTTTCAACTTCTCTATCACAAAGAATAAAGCAAGGCAATGACGTTCGATGTCTGTGTACCTTGATTCAGCAGACTGCACAATGCGAGAAATATAGTAGATGGGCCTCTCCTGGCCTTCATACTCCTGAGCCAAGAGTGCTCCTATAGATATCCTTGTTGATGTAAGATATAGCAGAAGTGGTGATCCCAGTTGAGGCGCGATCATTATCTTTGAGGACGTGAGTAGCTCTTTCAGCTTTTCGAATGCGGCTTCGTTGTCCGGAGCCCAATTGTACGCGGCGTCCTTCTTGAGGAGAGTGCTGAAACAGCATGTGATTTCTGCAATCGCTGGGATGAATCTCCGTAGATATGACAGTTTTCCCAAGAATGTCTTCAAGGTACTTTGGTTATGGGGAGGCGTCATGCTGGTGATGGCTGACACTTTCGCAGGGTCAGGCTCGATCCCTTGGCGATGGACTACACATCCCAAGAACTTCCCCGAGGTCACCCCAAATGCGCATTTCATGGGGTTCATTTTCAGTTGAAAGCTCCTGCATCTGTTGAACACCTTTCGCAGATCTGTGAGGTGGTCTGCTTCGTGCTTGGATTTAACCACCAGGTCATCCACGTAGAATTCCACCTCTTTGTGCATCATGTCGTGAAATAGAGCCATCATGGCTCGCTGATAGGTTGCGCCCGCGTTCTTAAGACCGAACGGCATCACCGTGTAGTTGAAAACCCCTACAGGAGTGATGAATGCTGTTTTCCGCGCATCTTCGGGATCCATCTTGATTTGGTTGTATCCGCTGAAGCCGTCCATGAAACTGAACATGCGATGACCCGCTGTTGAATCGATAAGCAAATCGATGTTGGGCAGTGGGAAATCGTCCTTAGGGCAGAAGCGATTGAGATCTCGGAAGTCCACGCAAATGCGGAGCTGTCCGTTCTTCTTCACCACTGGCACGATGTTGGCCAGCCACGTGGGATGATGGTTCGGTTCTATGAACTTGGCATCTAGGAGTTTGACAATCTCCTGCTTAATCTTCACGTTAAGCTCCGGCCTGAAGCTCCTCGTGCTTTGCTTGACCGGTTTAGACCCGGGGATGATGTCTAAACGGTGCATGGAAATGCTTGTATCCAGACCTGGCATCTCATCATACTCCCATGCGAACACATCCTTGTATTCAGTTAGGAGCTGTAGCAGCCCTTGTTCTTCTTCGCTTGTGAGATCTGCGCTCAGGAAGACTGGCCTTTTCTTTTCCTCGTTCGGGCTGAGGAACACTTCTTTCAGCTCTTGCTTTTGCGGTCTTGGCCTGTCTTCCATGCATTCAGGCGCTTCTTTGAGTTTCTCGTTTAGAGTGCTCTGTGTTGGCTCTTCTGTCGGCGCAATTTGCTCGATTTGATTGATTTGCCCAGGGATATCCCCATGCCCGCGTGAGGACATCCCCGCGCACCTTCATATGCAGTAGCATTTCTTCCCATTGGCGTAGAAGCTCTCTATCTCCTTACCCTCGGGGTCATGCTTTGCGATCCTCTTCAGAGTGTACACGTTCTTTCGATGATATGCGATACGCGGCGCCTCTTCGCGTGTAGGCGGCTTTTCCTTGGCATCTTCCCTTGTCAGCATTACTCCTGCAGGCGACTGGTCCTTGATGTCCTCCCAGAGAGGCAAAGGAGTAGGGTTGAATGGCCCGGGTGTTCGCTCATCTGCCATTTCAGTGAACCACACCGCCTCACTGAGATGTGCTTCTTCCAAGTTGAACGGGTTTGTCGAAGCCGGTATCTCGACTATTCTGTCGTTCCAGATAGCTTTCATAACCTGGTGAGCCGTCGAGGGGACTGCGTCGAAGCGATGAATCCAGGCTCGACCTATAATCATGTTGTATGTGGTGTTCGCGTCTATGACATAAAACTTCGCTGAGCACTTGATTCTGCCAATCTGAACGCCCAGGCGGATCCATCCGATTGTCATTCTAGAGTCGCTTCCGAATCCCACCAGCGGAGATGGACGCCTGACAACCTTATGTTCGGGGATCCCTGCTAGCCTCAGTGTGTGGAGCGGAACGACGTTGACCGCTGCTCCTCCATCGACGAACGCTCGTTTGAACTCGGCGCCATTGATGATGGCGGTCACGTACAGAGGTCTCTGGTGGCTCGCATCCGTCTTCTTGTCGCTGGCGGAAAAGGTCATAATCTTTTCCGTAGAGCGGGATGCCCTGATGACTTTCCCGTTGGAGACTACAAGGTCCTCCTCGTAGTCCTCTGCTATCCTCAAAATCGCTTTCGTCATATCAGTCCGGCACTTTTCGGAGAAATTCATCTCGTCGAAGAATTTGTTGAAGCCATGCGACCCTTTCATGCGGCCGGCACGTTCATCCTCTGTGTCCATGCTATAGTCTTCGTCTTCATGAACCTCGGCGACGATGGGCAGGCCATCCTCTGCAACTTCTTCCAAGTCGACAATCGAGATCATGGCGACCTCTTTGCCTTTCGAGCCCGGTTCCACATGCGCGGGAAGCGGGTTGTTGCGCACCTCCTTCCGGTGATCGCTGACGATGAGCTCGCCGTTCTTCATCTTTTGATCGAACGCGAACCTGAGTTTCTTGCACTCGGCGGTGGGATGCATGACCTTGTCGTGGTATTCGCACCACTTAGGGTCCCTCACCATCTCCTTGGAGGGTGTTTTCTCGAGCGGTGGCAGGACGCCGTCCTTGCGCCACTGTCTGCAGAGGTCACTTGCTTCCTCTACCGAGCATGGCAGAGGCGGTACATCGAAGTTCGCAACTTTTGCTTGTTTCTGGGGCGAAACTGTATTGACCTCAGCTTCGCGTCCTCGCTTGTAGCTAAACCTCCCGATCTTGTAAGTGGTGCCGCTCGCAGGTCGCTCTGGAGCGCTCTTCTTTTTCTGTCTCTCGACTATAGGCTCGATATTCTTCGTGCATTCAATTAGCTTTGAAAACGTAGGTGTTTGCAAATTGATTAGCATACCTTTGTATTCATCTCGCATGCACTGCAGGCATATCTCTACGAGTCGGCTTTCGGGCATTGGATCCTTGCACTCCAAGGATTTCGCCCTGAATTTCTTGATGAAAGTGATTCCGTCCTCTTCGCGCTTCTGGTACATCCGCAAGAGATGAATCATCGTCACCTTTTCTTCCATCTGGAAGAACTTGGTGTAGAACTTCTGGACCATGTCATCCCAAGTCTTCACGGATCCGGCCTCCAATGTTCGGTACCATTTGTATGCTACGTTCCCAAGAGATTTTGGGAACTCTCGCATCAGCAGTTTGGGATCAGCTCCGTACGGACCCATGACATCAATGAAACGCATGACATGCTCATGAGCGTTTCCGTTGACATCTTCGAACTTATCCCATTTAGGAGCCTTGTACCCCGCCGGGTTAGGCATGAGATAGATTTCCCGTGGAATGGGTGGATCGTTGTCTAGCTTCGGGATAATGGTATCCGCGAATGACTGATGAGCCAGAATAGTGTCCACGCGCTTCTGCAAAGACGTCATGCATTCTGGAATGCTCCCCTCGGTAGCTGACGGAGGGGTTTCCGCAGGCGGTGGCGACACATACGCCGCCGGAGGATTGGGAGCATACTGGCTACCCGCATTTCCCCAGATCATCGTTGGGGGAGGTAAAGGGTACTGAAGAGTTGGGTTGGACGCCAAAGCCGAGGGCTGAGGAGCGTGAGCGGCAGGAGGCAGCATCTGTGCCGTCGATCCCTGAACCGAAGGCAGCTGCGTAGCCGACAGTGGAGTCTGCAGATGGGGGTTGGGAGGTGTGGCTGACACTCCCAATCCTGGAGCGGTAGGGGTTCCTCCTCCCTGAGAGACAGCGGCAGCCGGTGGAGGATTCGGCGCAAGGGTGCCCAGAACGGCCAAGATTTGTTCTAGTTGCGCAGATTGAGATTTGAGAGCTTTCGCCTGACTTTGGACAGTGGCATCCAAAGACTCTAAAGTCGGTGCTTCGCCGGGAGTCGTCGGAGTACGGCGGGTCTCATCTCCCGAGGGAGTTTCGGTGGAAGGCGATCGGTTGCTGACATCATCCTCCTGAGACATGGTTGCTTTTGCTGGTAAGTTCACGTCGGGTTCACCAAAATGTGCACAAGAGATTCTGGCAGGGAGACCTCCGTGTACACCGTGTGTAGTGGATCAAGTATCGCACAGGAAGAATAGGGGTGTGTGTAGGGAGAGAGTAAGGCAGTAGCAATGTCTGAGAGAGAGAAAGAGGTTTGGCAGAGCTTCCGCGTATGGCAGTGTGTTCTCCTTTGTATGGAAAGGTTGACGATCTATATATACTGGAGGACGTGACCGTTGTAGTGTGGTTAATGCGCCCATTAATGGCGGCTTAATTAGCTTAACCATAACGGCACGTTCGTCCGAGTATATAGGAACCGTTGGAGCACGTGGTGCGCGAATACCGGAATCGTTACGAGGTTGACCGGGTTTGACCGGATTGACCGGGTTTATGGAGCTCGTGCCATAAATCTCTCAAAACAGTTACTAAAGGTCGCATGCGGGCTTGGCTCGCACGCGACAGGGCTTACTCTAGCCTCCAAACCACAAGATCCCTACAAGTCCCGTGCAGTGGTATGCGAGGGCTCTGTCTCGCAGCCCCCACATGGATCAGCTCGGCTGGTGATCCAGTGTGTGTGGAGCACAATATGGTGTGCTGGATGGCTGCCACGTGGCCAAGATCTGTCATGTCAGAAAGCAGTATCTACAATAGGTTAGTGTGAACCACAAGCTGTAACAGAGTAAGGCATCTCTCTGTGCTTGAGATCTAGGGCTTAGCTGAGGATTATTACTCATTGTGTTGAAAATCCTACAGGGAGAAGATCCCTGAGGTAGAGACGTAGGTCCAAGTATACTGAACTCTATATATCTTGTGTCTCTTTCTTTTACTTTTCAATTGCATACTTAGAACTTTTGTAGCATTCAAAACAGTTTCATTTTAAGGGTTTGAAACTCATTTCAAGGCCTTGAAATAGACTTATTCTTTCCTTACTCTAACTGATTTCACTCCATGGGCTTGAAACTCATTTCAAGGCCTTGAATCTCTTTACAAACCTTTTGAAACCCCTATTCTTGCAAAGTTTAGCAAAAGTATGCATAATCTATTCAACCCCCCTCCCCTTCTAGAGTATTGATCTTGTATTTCTACCTACATTACACCCATTCAATTTGTATCATAGCTTGTATCACTGCACATATTTAACCATCTTGTGATTATGAGTACTGTAGGTGATAGTGGTTTCTCTCATGGAAGAGCTGCTAACAGACTTCCTCTCTTCTGTGGAGACAATTTTGTCCACTGGAAAGCTTTGATGAAAATGTTCATCATTGGTCAAGATATGGAACTCTGGACTATCATTCAGAATCGTCCACATACTTTCTACACAGAGACATATGGGATCAGAACTCCCAAATCTGAAGACTCTCTTTCCTCTTCTGAGTTACAACAATTTTCCAAACATTATAAAGCTATGAATCTCTTATATTGTGCTTTGAGTGCAGATGAGTTTTACAGGATCTCAAGTTGCAAGAATGCCAAGGAGATATGGGATAAGCTTGTGGTGACTTTTGAAGGAACCAACCAAGTCAAGAAAACAAGGATCAACATATATCTCAAGCAATATGAGCTATTCAAGATGAATGAAGATGATTCAATCAGAGACATGTTCAAAAGATTCACTGACATTTTCAACAACCTTGATTCATTGAGAAAGCACATTTCCAATGAAGAAAAAGGTAGAAAGATTCTGAGAAGTCTTCCAAAGGCGAAATGGGAACCAAAGACTACTGCTATTGAAGAAGCTCAAGATCACTCATCACTTCAACTTGATGACCTACAAGGGAAGCTCCTTACACATGAAATATCCATGAATGAAGTTGATGGAGAACTACCAGAAGGTGTCAAGAACCTAGCTCTCAAGGCAAAGGAGAATAGCCATTTCAAAGCCTTGAAACTGAAGATGATGATGAAGATCCATTTGCATTGATTTCCAAAGCCTTGACTAGAATTCTTAAAATGAAGAAAATTTTTGGAAACAATGACTTCAGTAGAGACAGACACAGATCCTCCAGTAAAAAAGACTACAAAAGTAATTCTTCTTCACATGGTAATAAGCCGAAAGTCATGAATTTCTTTGAGTGTGATGATGCAGGACACTTGATCAGAGACTGTCCACACAAGAAGAGCAAGAACTTTCAGAAGAAATATCATGATACAAGAAAGAAAGTTATGATAGCTTCATGGAGTGATTTATACACCTCAAGTGACTTTGAATCTGAAGAATAACATGCCAACCTATGCTTTATGACCAAGCATGATGAAAGTTCTGAAAAGAACATTGACGTAATAGTAAACTCTTGATTTCAAAACCAACAGAAGCCCTCTCTGATTATCTTAGAAAAATGCTTTTAAATGAAGAGGACTATTTGAAATAAATTACAGTTTTGAAAGAAAAAGTTCACGAGCATGAAGAAAACTTGCATCTTTTTTGCCTGAATCAGAATCTTGAAATCTCTCAGAAGAAAACTGACAGTGATTTCAAGGCCTTGAAAACCAGTTTCAAAGCCTTGAAAACACAAGTTTAGGAAGTAGTCACTGAGAACTCTCTCTTGAATTACAGTAGTGTTAATCTAAGACATCAAGTTGATGAATTAGATAAACAAAAGACTACTCTGACTGAGTTGAATTGGTTAAAACAAAACTTGAAGGCTCAGAACACAAGTTAAACTTGATTCTTGGAGGTAGCTTAAAATATGTTCACAAAATTGGTATTGGATACAGTCAAAATTTTCCAAAGAAGAACAATACCATATTTGTGAAAGCTGGAAGAAAAACATCTCCTAAGTGCCAGTACTGCAATAAGATTGGTCATGTTAAGATGACTTGTCCTTTTAGAAGAAGAGACCCTCACATAATGAGGAAAAAATTTCCCTCTTAACTCAAAGGACAAGTTAGACAGAGTTGGGTTCCTAAAGTGGTTAGACCACCTAACATTGTTGACCCTGAATATGAATCTAAATTCAGCCCTTCGTCTAAAAGCTGGGTAAGGAAGTGAACGGTGTTTGCAGGTTGTCACCAAGATCAAAGAGCAAACATGGTATATGGACAGTGGTTGCTCAAGACACATGATTGGAAAGAGATCTCTATTCTCTGAACTAAAAGGGCAATCAGAAGGATCATTTGCACTTGGTGACAAAGGAAAATGCAGCATTCTTGGTATTTGTAAAGTTGGTACAGATTCTGGAAATTCTATTTCTGATGTATATCTAGTTTATGGCTTGAAATTTAACTTGCTCAGTGTATCTTAGCTTTGTGATACTGGAAACAAGGTTATCTTTGACAGAGATAAATGTGTGGTGCAAATTGAGAAATCTGGAAATTGCATCCTCACCGCCTCTAGATCAAACAATGTTTATACTTTTCAAACTAACAAAGTTGCAGGAGAAAACTTGAAGTGTCTCAAGGCCTTGAAAGAAGATTCATAGATTTGGCACAGAAAGTTGGGACACATTAGCTTGCATACCTTGAACAAGCTAGTTTCCAAGAACTTAGTAAGAGGTCTGCCCTCTATTAAGTTTAGAGATGAAGAATTATGCAAGGCATGTGCATAAGGCAAGCAAACTAGAAGCTCATTCAAGCCCAAGAACTTTGTAAGTACTACTAGACCCATTGAACTATTGCATATGGATCTCTGTGGTCCAATGAGCACTCCAACTCCAAAGGATAAGAAGTACATGCTTGTTATTGTCAATGATTTCTCTAGATTTACTTGGGTTATGTTTCATAGAGAAAAATCTGAAGCTCTCACTGAATTTTCAAAGCTTTGTATAGAACTTCAAACCTTGAAAATCCTACCCATTGCTTCAATCAGAAGTATCATGGTAGAGAGTTTGATCAATTAGAGTTTGATGTATTCTGTTCTAAGCATAGTATCTCTAACAATTTTTCAGCTCCTAGAACTCCTCAACAGAATGGAGTTGTTGAAAGAAAGAATAGGATTATTGAAGACATGTCAAGAACAAATCTTTTGGAAAATAGATTGCCAAAATATTATTGGGAAAAAGCTGTAAATACAACAAACTACATTCTTAATAGGTGCTTGACCAATTAAGAAGAAGACCCCCTATGAGCTGTTCAAAGAAAGAAAGCCAAACATTTCTTACTTCAAACCATTTGGTTGTACTTGTTTTGTCAACAATAATGGTAAGGACAATCTTGGTAAGTTTGATGCAAGAAGTGATGAAGGTATTTTTCTTGGCTATTCACAGACAAGCAAAGCCTATAGATTTTATAATAAGATAACCAAGCTTGTTGAAGAAATCATTCATGTTATTTTTTATGAAAGCTATGACGGTTCTTTGAGTGATGGTTTTGCAGATCTCAATCTGGACAAGCATGATTCAGATACTGAAGAAGAATCCTCAAAATGATCCAGGGAAATGTCACATGAACAAAGCAGGCATTTTCAAGGCCTTGAAACTAAGGTTCAAAGTCTTGAAACAGAACCTCCAGAGAAGACAGCACAACAAGCTACTACTTAAAGTTCTTAGAGACTTGAGAAGCAAACTGGAGAGTCAGAACCATGGACACCAAGGAAGATATTTAACTATCTCTCATCTCATCATGCTGATAACATTATTTCTGGTCCAAGCACTGCTACACAAACTAGATCACATTTAAAGAATCTTTGTGCTTTAATGCTTTTATCTCTCTTGTAGAACCTAAACATGTGAAGGAAGAATTACAAGAAGCAGATTGGATTATAGCAATGCAAAGTGAACTCAATGAGTTTGAAAGGAACAAGGTCTGGAATCTAGTTCCTCCACCAAGAATTCAGTCTGTCATTGGCACCATATGGGTATTCAGAAACAAGTTAGATGAGAATGGAAAGGTAATAAGAACAAAGCTAGATTGGTAGCTCAAGGCTACAATCAAGAAGAAGGTATTGACTATTAAGAAAATTTGGCTCCTGTAGTCAGTCTTATGAGCAGGGAATTTAAAATGAGCTTGATGGGAGAATTGAACTTATTTCTTGGACTTCAAATTCATCAGATGAAGAAAGGCATATTCCTACATCAAAGAAAGTACACAAGAATCTTGCGAAGCAAGTATAATATGTCTTAGTCCAAAGATATTAAGACCCCCATGAGTTATACCTATCTCTGGACAAAGATGAATCTGGAAAGAGTGTGAATGTGAAAGAATATAGAGGTATGATTGGATCGTTACTCTACCTCCTAGCTAGTAGACCAGATATCATGTTCAGTGTGTGCATGTGTGCTATATTTCAAGCTGATCCTAAAGAATCACACTTAACTGCAGTAAAGAGAATATTCAGATATCTCAATGGTACCAAAGACTTAGTGGTTTGATATCCTAAACAATATAACTTCTCTTCGTAGGGCTATTCAGATGCTGACTTTGCAGGATATAAAGTTGATAGAAAGAGAACATCATGATGCTGTGAATTTCTTGAATCATCTTTAATCATCTGGCATTCAAAGTAGCAAAACTCAGTTGCACTATCAACAGCTGAAGGTGAATACATAGCAGCTGGAGCTTCCAGTTCACAAGTGTTATGGATAGCACAACAAATGAGAGACATTGGATTTTACTTCAGGGATATACCTATCAAGTGTGAAAACACAAGTGCAATATCAATTACAAAGAATCCAGTTCAGCATTCAAGAACAAAGCATATTGATATTATACGTCACTTAATCAGAGATTATGCTAAAAAAGGTGATATTGTTCTTGAATTTGTTTCTGCTAACATGCAATTTGCAGATATCTTCACTAAACCATTGCCAGATGAAAGATTTTCAGCCTTAAGACTGGAATTTGACATGTTAAATAAAGAAGCATTGGTTTAAGGGGAGAATCAGGTATGTTTTATGTGTATCAAAGGTTTGAACTGATTTTCAAAGACTTGAAAATCTTTTCAAATCTTTGACTATATGTGCACTACATCGTACAGCTTTTCAAGGCCTTGAAATCCATTCCAAAGCCTTGAAAATAAGACTGCATGCTAGTTAGTCAATAATATGGATCTTTCAGTATTGGGTGTTATCTTTTTAGATTATTGCTCAATGTTGCCCCTCAACTTTTAAATACCCCTTTTTAGCAAAATAGTATTATATATTTTATTTCCAACGGCAAACAAAAAATTTGAATCTTTTTGATTCAGCAGATCTTTAAATATTAGAAATAATATTTAGTTTTCTTTACAAAATGAAACTCTCTTCTATTTATCTTCTTCACTCTTTCTCTCCTTCGTATCTATCCTACCTCTCTCCTCAGACCCTAATGAGCACTAGAAGAGCCTCTGACATAATTAAGATGACTGGTGGTTCAAAGGCTGCAACAGAGAAGAAAAGAAAGGCCACTCTGGAAGAAGTTCAGACCATCAATGGAGAGTCCAGTTCAAAGACTCCATTAGCAGAAGATAAGGCACCTCCTCCTCCCAAGTAGAAGGCAAAGAAAGATCAGAAACCTGTGTCCAACATGAAGAAGAAGGCAGTGTAATCTGCACCAGAAACACATAATGGAATTCAGATTGGTAGCCCTAAGAAGGTGAAGAAGAAGGCTGACAAAGCAGACAAAGGAAAAGGAAAAGAAAAGGTTACAGAGGATGAACCAGAGGATGAACCAAATGAGAACATTGAGAAGGCACTACAGATCTATTCATAGAAGAAGAAATCCACTAGTAAGAAATCAGCCCTTGATAATTCATGGTTCATTAATCATGTTGCTAGAGGTCAATGGCTAGATGGATATGCTTCTAGATCAGTTGAATTCTGTAGTATGATCAGTGTTCTTATGTTACATGGTATGAATCTGAAGTGTATGAAAATGTTGAAGAAAAGCTCTTTTTGGTTTGTTCTAAACCCTCCAGAGTTAGCCTACCCCAGACTCATCAGATTCTTTTACCAAAACATGAAACAACCCAAGAAAACTGCAAATCTGGTGATTCAAACCAAAGTTGCTGGGATTGATATGGAACTAGATCACTCTGAGTTTGCAAATGTTCTAGGCTGTCCTAAGAGATATGACACTAGTAACTACCCTCCTAAGAGTGAAGCCCTGAAACTAGGAAAATAATAGTTCTTTCTACCCAATACCCCTACCTCATCTAAGCAGTTAACACATTTTGTCCTAACTGTTGAAGCCAAGGTTATGTTTACTCTATTAATGAGATGTGTGGTACCAAGGGAATACTCAAAGGAACTAGTTACTGATAGGGTGTTGCACTTAATGTATATGGTTATGCATGGTTATGAAATTAATCTTCCAAAGGTTGATGGAAAACAGGCTATATAGCCAAACCAATCAGAGAAAACACCCATTTCCATATGCCAATTTTCTCACCTCTTTCTTCCAACACTTTGAAATCCCAACTGATAGGGAAGAGAATATGACTACTGGATTTTGCATGCTTAATGAGAAGGCATTTGAGAAGATTGGTGTGGTGAAAACCAGTGCTAAGACTTGGAATCGATACTCAGATTCGACAGAGGAAGAGTTGGGCTCCAAGAAATTTCTCAAACCCAAGACTTTGCCCCCTACTTCAAACCAAACCTCTCAGCCTCAGGACAACCCCTTGACTCTCCAGATGCTGAAAGAACTTCAAATGGACATTGATTAATTAAAATTGAATGAAGATGGGTTTGAGACTGTTCTTAGACAGGTGAAGTAAATGGTTGAAAATATGTTTAGAAGCATGACATTATTTGAAGTGGCTGAAGAAGTGTCTCAAGCTGAAAAGAGTACAAAAAAGGCTGACTCGACAAAGGATTTTCTCTGTGAACACTAAACTCAGGAAGAGGTAGCTCAGGTAAAAGATAAGGGAAAACAGGTGGCTGAAGAACCAGTTGCAGAACAAGAGGAAGACTGTCCAGATTCAGGAGCACTACTGATAGACCTCATTGGGAATGTTGGATAGTAAGGGTAGTAGAGTCTCAATTCAACATTGAGAAATTGAGGTAGTTTCTATGACAAGCAAGACTGTACTGCATGGAAAATTATTTGATGGTCTATACAAACTTATGGGTAGTATTATGACATGTGGATCTTCTGTCAAAGAAGAGACAAGGAAGTATAGATTTACGAGATATATATGCAAGGCTATTTAATGATCAAGGCAAGAAAATAAGGATATGCACCAAGAACGGACGCGAAGGAGCACAAGGAGGGCGTGCAAGGGAGTTCAAGCGCATGACTGAGAAAGTCCAGGCTACACAGGAGTTGCAGGTTGCTCAAGGAATTTGTCCAGTCAAAGTGATATAGACGCAAATGAAGGTTGACGATCCACCGTTGATGAGAACATCGATGAAGAATACTTTTACAGAAGTGAAGAGGAAGCGAATCTCGTTTGAACTTGACATGGATGGTGGTGATATCTCCAGTTATGTTTGAGTATGCGGAGAGGTGGAGCCACACCATTCCCCAAAGTAGCGGACTTTGGGACGCACCCGTGTTAGGGGTGCGAGGAGACTCCCTAGGGGGGGGTGTATGTGAGCATCTCGGTGGAGGTGTTGTGAGGGTCCGTGCATGACGAACATGGCGGATGCGGCAGAGCTTACATCAACATAGATTTGGCTAAGGAGTTTGCTGGAGCTTGTAGAATTCAAGCCAAGGTGGAGTTTGTTGGGCTTGTCTCCAATTTTGCAAGACGAATCGTTTGGCCCGATGCGTTTGTGTACTCCTCTGAGGAGGTGATAGCTTGGGTTTGGTGCACTTTTAAACATCCTCTAGTTTATTATAAATAGAGGTGCTAGCTATTGTTTTATTTTGAGGTTTAACTCATGAGTGGAGCACAAGTTAGTGTGTAGTGCTAGCGCATATTAGAAGATATATTTATTTAGAATTTACCACATGATTCACAGGTTTTGTGAGTGTTTTGGAGCCTAATATTGTTTAGATATGCATTATTATCACTTGTTTCCTTCATATGCTCAATTCTAGTCTAGGCACATTTTATATGTTGATTTATGCTATATTTGTCAGATTTGATCGCTTCGTATAGTTGTTTGTTGTCTTTGACAGGAAACAGGGCTTATGGAGCGTTTAGAATCGAGAACGTGAGCTTTGGAAGCTATGAAGGACAAGGAAAGAGGCTCGAAAACCAAGTGGGCAAGGAGTGAAGATTCAAGAACACCATTTCCCAGCACATTTCGCACGAAGTGAAGGGATTTCGCATGGAATACATTTCGTACGAATACCCCATTTCGCACGAAATGGTCGTGAAACTTGTGCAGAATTTTGGGGTAAAAATGCATTTTTTGAAGAATTGGACTTCCCCACTTCGAACTAAGGCAGCAAGGGACGGGAATAGAGCACAAGAGAGAGTCAAGAAAATCAAGGAGAGCTAGGAGAAGCCATCAAGAACAACAAGAATCAAGGAGACATGCCCGAATCAAAGCGTTCATCATCTTTTTAGCGTTTGATCCACATTTCTTCTTTTCTCATCTTGTATGGAATATTTTATCATGAGTACTGTTGATTCAAGACTTCTAAGTGTGATTTTTGAAGTAATCATTTAGAGTGATGAAAGTCAAAGTATCTCTAATTCATCAAGGCTCCAAGGCCTTGAGATATTGATCAAAGCCTCAAAGCTTTGATTACTGTTTTCTTATGAACTGTTATTTGACAATCTTGTGTTGCAGGTGTTCAATCTGATGCTTAAGATCAGATACTTGTTGCAAATATTCCAGTTATCTATTCTTCATATGTCTAACATATTGCAGATATCAGAATTTGATTGAATCAAAGAACTTTGGTGATACAGTTGTAAAAACTGTGAAGAATGTTCAGAGCTCCAAGGCCTTGAGATATGCCTTGAGCTGCCAAAAGTTTTTTTCAAACCTAACTTGATTCGTTCTTGCAGGATTTGATCTTTGTTATTATGATTGTTTAATGACTTTTACAAGTCTTAAACTAGTTTATGTTGGTTTATATGATTGGTTGGTAATCAGGTTAATAGCTTATGTATTTTATTCAGTTTTATTCATAAACTGGATATCCAAACAGACTTAGTGTTGTTATATATATTTGGATTTTGTTTTTTGCTATGCTTAATGTTGTTGCAGGGTTTTTAAACGTGCAATCTTATCACAACAAACTCCAACGGATATCTACTAAGAGCTGTTGAGAAATGCAGTTAAATAGGATGAGGATTTGAAGGAATAGAGTTCCTAAAATCTCTAATTCAGTTGCTGGAAGTAGATAAAAGACTGGTTTGAATTTGAAAGAATGAAGAAGCTTACAGAGAACAGAAATCAAGTGAAAAGAAGGAGAGTTACATTCGTGGAAGATTAGACAATCAATCCTCACAACTTCAAGCTTCAATCAGTGCTTTCAGAATATCATTCATTCCAGTTTTCCTGAAGAACACATCTAGGCTTTCTCAGCTGATTCATCTACTGTGTTCTTCTATATTGTACCTTAATCTACTTATCTTTTTTATATCTTATACCTCACAAAACCTAAAGGTTAGTTGTTTAAGTGAACAACAAGAGGTTCTTGTTAGCTCAACAGTTAGTAGCTGATACTAGATAGGTTTGGAACCACAAGCTGTATAGGTGTAAGGGAGTTCACTTAGGCTTGAAGATCTGGGGTTGTTTTTGTGTGAGTAATAAGAAGTGTTTGCCCAATCCTGGTGGGATTAGATCCCTCAGGCAGAGATTAGGTCCATTGGGACTGAACTCTGTAAATTGCCTTTTGTTTACTTTACAGTTTAGATATTTATTCTTGCAAGTGATCTAAATCAAACTAGGGTTTACAAATTATTTTGAACTTGTGTGAGTTCAAGGACTTGAAGCTTTCTTTTATACTTAGGAAGTTTCTGACTAATCTTACAAAATTTCAAGGCCTTGAGATTTTTGTCTTTCACTTGCATTACTTAGTTAAATTTTGTGTTTTAGGAAAAAGTTCCCATATATACTCTATTCAACCCCCCCCCCCCCCTTCTAGAGTATTTTGATCCTGTAATTAGCCTACATTACAAACTTTCAATTGGTATCAGAGCTTGGGTCACTACTAGAGATCTAATAATCTTGTGACTATGAGTAATGTAAGAGATGGTGGTTTCTCTCAAGAAATGGCAGCAAACAGACCTCCATTGTTCTGTGGTGACAACTTCATGCACTGGATGGCATTGATGAAGATGTTCATCATAGATCAAGACATGGAAATTGTGTTCAATAATTCAGAATTGTCCTCATGAGTATTTCACTACCATTGATGGAGTTAGATGCATCAAGTCTGATGAAAATCTCTCAGTTACTGAACTGGAAAAGGTATTCAAAAATTACAAGGCTATGAATTTGTTATACTGTGCTCTTAATGCAGATGAGTTCAACAGAGTGACAAATTTCAAAAGTGCCAAAGAAGTATGGGACAAACTTTTTGTGACATATTGAAGGAACATGTCAAGTCAAACAAACCAATATCAACATACTTCTGAGGCAATATGAGCTGTTCAAGATGAACTCAGATGAAACTATCAAGGAGATGTTCAAAAGATTGACTGATGTGGTGAACAATCTGGAGTCATTGGGAAAAAGTTTCTCAAATGAGGAAAAGGTCAAGAAGATTCTGAGAAGTTTGCCAAAAGCTAAGTGGGAGCCAAAGACAACAGCTATTGAGGAAGCTAAGGATTTAAGTCTTCTTCAGCCAGATGATCTACAAGGAAAGCTGCTAACTCATGAGATGTCTATGAAGGATGTAGAAGGTGATCAGAGTGACAACTGCAAGAATCTATCACTCAAGGCTAAAGACAATGAAAAATCTCAAAGCCTTGAGACTGAATATGAGCATGATGATGAAGAGGCTTTAGCATTGATCTCCAAGGCCTTGGCCAGGATTCTCAAGAAGAAGAAAAACTTTGGAAACAAAGACTGCAACAGAGAGAGATCAGGACCTTCAAGCAGCAAGGATTACAAAGGTAAGTCCTCATCACATTCACATAAAACTAAAGTAATGAATTGCTTCGAATGTGGTGATGCAGATCATTTAGTAAGGGATTGTCCACAAAAGAAAAAGAACAGGAACTTTAAAAAGAAAGACAATGACAACAGAAGGAAGAAAGCAATGATGGACTCATGGAGTGATTCTAATTCATCAAGTGATTCACAAATAGAAGAAGAACTTGCAAATTTATGCTTCATGGCTAAACATGATGAAGAAAATCCTTCAGACAAATACATTGAGGAAATGGTAAAAAACCTTCTTGCTAGTCCTTCAGATGTACTTCCTGAAATTCTCAAGAGCATGTTTTTAAATGATTAAAGTTACAGAAATGAGATTGCTTCTTTAAAGGTTAAAGTTTGTGAGCAGGTAAAAGAAAACTTGATTTGGTTTTTACCAACAAGACTATTGAAGTTTCGAAGACAAAAATTCAAAAGGAATTCAAGGCCTTGGAGAGCAGATTCAAAGCCTTGAAGGCACAGATAAAAGAGATAGTTGATCAAAACACTCTCTTAACTGAAAGGTTTGTTGATCTAAAGACTCATTCAGAAGATTTAGAACAACAAATCTGTTCTTTGACTAAGAAACTTTAAGATTCTAAAAAGATCCTAACCAGTTTTACAGGCTCAGAACAAAATCTGAAAATCTCATTCTTGGAGGAAGTCTGAAATCAATGCATAAAAGTGGGATTGGCTATAATCCAAATTTTCCAAAGAAAAGCAAAACTACTTTTTGTCAAATCTTGTAGCAGACATTCTCCAAAATGTCATTACTGTGGAAAAATTGGTCGTATAAAATTAACTTGTCCCTTCATAAGATCAGAACCTCATATTCTAAGGAACACATATCCTTATCAGCTTAAGGGACAGGTACAGCAGATTTGGGTCCCAAAAGGAATTAGACCACCAAACATGGCTGATTCTGATTATGACTCAAAGTTCTGCACTCGGTCTAACAGCCTGTTGAGGCAATGATTCATTTTTTCAGGATGTCACCAAGGCCTTGAAGGATCAGAAATGGATATTAGACAGTTTTGTTCCATACTTATGAGTGGAAAGAAGTCTCTTCTTACTGAGCTCAAAGAGAAATCTGGAGGGACAATTACACTTGGTGACAAGGCAAAATGCAATATTATTGGCATAGGTAGTATTGGTAATTGATAGCACCTTTCAGGCGCTATAATTCTGTTGCATTTACCACATGATTATATGTATTTGGAGTGTGTTTTGAGGCAAATGTTAGAGATTCTAGGTCGTCTTATCACTTGTTGCTAGCATGTGCTATATTGTTAGTCCGGGTTTTTTTCATGCATATTTCTTTGTTATTTGTAAAATATAATCTCTTGGTATGTTTTTTCATTTTTTTGGGTAGGGACGGATGCTAATCGGTTGATAGGAGGCATGGAACGAACTTAAGAAACAAAGGGGAGCTCAAGTGGGGTCAAGAGAAGCCGAATTGGGGGAGCTTGAATGACCAGTCTGCACTATTTTAATCATATCTGGAGTTCTACAACTCATTTGGGGGTGAGACCAGTTCCATATGAAATTAGACTCAGAGAGCTTTCCATCTACATGTCACAGAGTTAAATCGGAGTTCGGACGAATAAGATATCGCGTTTTGAAGTCAGGAGCAGATTTCAGGGGGCTTTATGCAATTACTGAATACTTCTACAGGTTATGATTCAAGAACGACCTAGGGACAGGAAGAAGCATCATTCACGCATCCATAGAGCCAAGAAGAATGAGGAGAGCAAGGAGACTTCATTGGGAACTATCTCAAGCAAGGAGGAGAGCCCGGATCGCGCCAATCTTCACGATTTTAGCGTTACTTTTCTCTTTACTATCTTGTATGAACTATTCAAGAACCAAGTTAACTTGTGTTATGAGTATCTAAACTCATACCTAGGCATCTATGGAGAGCCTAGGGTTTATTTTTTGATGATATTTTCCGGATTTTGGCTGATCTTTCATGTTAGGATTATGGTTTAATGGAGATTGTTTTGGTTTTCATCATGTTGAGTTCTTTCATTGACAAGTTAAGGAGAAGATGTGTGATGTGAATTGTCTATTTCTTCATTCAATCATGAATTAAGCTTAATGATGATAGCCTAATTATCTTGTTTATTGTGCTTAATTCTTAGTAACGTAGGAGTCATGACCCGAAATTACTATGTAACTACTGAGTGTGTGAAAACAACTCTACCCTAGTTGAGATGAGTAAACAAGATCATTCTTAATTGACTATACTGAGAGGTTAGTTGGATAGGAATGGCTAGAAGAGGGTAAATTCAGTAGGAAGTAATGAGTTGTTAGTGAATGGTGGTCTGAGAAGACATTATTCCTTGCAATGTTGTTAGCCTGCTAGAAAACATAGGTAGTATACTTGGCCTGAGAGGGACAAATCGTTACCTTTGTGTAGAACGACATGAGACCGATAGGTGATTGTTAACGCCATTACTCGCCATAGGTTGCTAAGATTCATTATGTTAGAACATGAAATCCGGAGTTGCCAAAACTACCCTAGGTGATCTATTGATTGCCTAGCTTTCTCTTCTCTGATTTACATCAATTCATTTTAATCGCGGTATTTCATTACCATTTATAGTCACTTGTTTGAGGGTGACAACACTTCAAACTACAATCATTTTTTACCGGTTACTTAGGTAAATTGAGTTTAATTGCTAATCTAGAGCGTATAGTAAACACCTTCCCTTGGGTTCGATAACTCGGAGTCCAAAATACTCCACTTTATTACTTGACCAAATACTTGCGTAGCAACGTGTATGAATCGCGCGTCAATTTTTTGGCGCTGTTGCCGTGGAAGGCATTGGTTACTATTCTAGTTTAGCGATTAGTTTAATTTACCTTTTTCTTTTTTTTTCATTATTTCTTTGATTTCTGATTTGTTTTCTGAATTGTGTTTCAGGTTCTTAGTGTATGCATTGGATCTCTAGAGACCTTGTGCCCCCATTCGAAGACCCAGAACAACTATTCAAAACTCCGAGACGAGACCCAAGACAGATCGCAATGGGTGAGAAATTGACTAACGCTCAACTGAACCAGAAGTTGATTGAACTTCAGGAGAAACTTGATGAGCAACGGAACCAAATTCCCTACAAAAAATCAGGGCAAGCATTGATTGAAAAGTTTCTGTCAACTCAGAGAGGACACAAGCCAGCGATTGTAGTGCCAACCATTCAGGTTGAGCACTTCGATTTGAAGCCTGCCACCATCACGACGGTGCAGAACCAGTTTCAGTACTATGGGAACATGGATTAAGACCCAAATGACTTCATTGGGAAGTTTGAAGCCTATATCAAGATAGTGCAGTACAAGAATGTGACCCCACAGACATTGAAGCTGATTTTGTTTCCTTACTTTCTGAAGGGAACGGCAGAGAAATGGCTTGAGTCCAGGGAGCTAGAATCGATCACCACATGGGAGCAATGTGTTGATGAGTTCATGAGCAAATTCTACCCCGCGCAACGAGTCATTGGCTTACAGGCAGAGATTCTTGGTTTTCAGCAGCATGCTAATGAGACAGTTGTAGAAGCATGGGACCATTTCATGAGGACGATACGCAAGTGTCCGAATCATAACTTTGGCGACTACAAGATCCTCCAAGTCTTCTATCACGGCTTGGAGCGTCTTAACCAGGATCTATTGAACAGGGAAGCAGGAGGTAACTTTCTTTACAGGGTTGACAAGGATGGAGCATATGCTTTGATGAAGCAAATAGAGAAATAGGATGCTCAGTTCTATGACTCTAGGAGGTTGTCCAAGTTGCCCGAGCCAAAGAATGATGAGTGGAAAGATGGGATTACAAAGATGGTTTCAGATATGGCAAAGCATGTGTACCGGGATAAGAAGACTGTGTCTGCAGTGGAGGAGGCAGATTTTGATGCAGCTTTGACTCAAGCTGCTAATGTTGATGTTAGCTACGTGGGGGCACAGGGACAGCGCAACTGTCATCAGGGGAACTACAAGCCAGGGACTAGAGATCATCCAGGATTCAAGTATGGAGATCAGGCTGGAGCTTCATATGCACCCGGACTTCAGCATAGGCCAGCCGTTCAGGCGCCACCACCACCACCTGCTGTAGGGCAGAACGCTGATATGACAGATCTCAAGAACATGATGTATCAGATGGGCAAGGATGTGAATACTTTCACATCTCAGGTGGAAACACTGACTGCAGATTTGCATATCACCAAGACCTCACTTTGTAACCTGGAAGTGCAGGTAGGACAGATTGCAACTCAGCTCTCCACTAGAGCCCCAGGGTCCTTGCCATCTGACACGGAAAATGTGCGCCAGGTGAACGCCAAAACCACTCGTAGCGGGATTTTTCTTGCTAATCGCCCATAACCGAGCCACGCCAGAGCTGAAGCTTTGAAAGCTAGGGAGCATGAGGTCTTTTACAAGACCCCTATCATGATCCCCCAATCAAAGGGCGTGACTCAACAAGTTGATGATGAGGTAACACCACCACCACTCTCTTTATCTAAGAATCTCCCATATCCTCTTAAGAAAAGAAAGAAGAAAGATGACTCTCAGGAGTAAAAGAGATTCTTATCGATTTTCTCGAAGTTGCATATCAATGTTCCATTGATTGAGGCAGTTAAGATGATGCCTAAATATGCCAAATATATGAGGGATGCAATTTCAGGAAAGAGGGCGGTGCCGTACTTTGAGACTGTAGACTTGACAGAGCAGGTGAAATCATGTGTGATGCATGGTTTGCCTCAGAAACAGAAGGATCCGGGAAGCTTTGTGATAGAAGCTAACTTGGGAGGAGCTTACACGGGGAAAGCCCTATGTGATTTGGGGGCTAGTGTCAATTTAATGCCACTTTCAGTCTTTCAGAAGCTGGGAGTAGAAGCTCGTTCCACATGGATCAACCTTCAGTTTGCGGACAAGTCTTGCAAGAGAGCACTTGGTGTAGCGGAGGACGTATTGGTAAGGGTAGGGAATTCTATTATCCCTGCAGATTTTGTGATTCTTGAGATGCCTGAGGGAGATGTTCCGATCATTCTGGGTAGGCCCTTTCTGGCTACCGGTCGGACTCTCATTGATGTTGAGAACGCAAAATTGATCATGAGGATTCATAACGCGTGGGAGACCTTCCGTGTTTCTAATACGACTCCACAGCAGCCTCAAGAGAAGACACAGATGACAGTGGTCGTGCAATCAGTGCACAAGAGTTCTGAGGTGGTTCGTGATGAGCCACCAATTCTAAAATACAAAGTTCGTCGTGTTGTGTTGAGGATCCAGCAGAGGAAGCTGGAAGAGATGGCACGGGGTGTCAAGCCACCTGTGTAGGGGCTATGAGGTAACTGGGTCGTGTCGTCGACCTTAAATTACAAGCGCTGATTGGGAGGCAACCCAATGTAGTTAGTCGTTATTTGATTTTTGAATTTTATTTATTTATATAGTCATACTTGATTTTTTAGGGGTGAGAGAGAGCAATTTAATAATTTCAATAAGTTTGCAAGACACACGTACCAAAGACCCTCCGGATTTCCATTCTTGATGTATGTGCACCATTTGCACGTAAAACGAGGAAAAACGAGCTTACCGGGAGCAAGGAACTTGATAAAGAAGCTACTCGAGGTCGAGGAGTAGCAAATGAGTCATGAGGATCACGGTAGCAAGTTGGAGTATCGGGGTTGCACGCAACGGAATCCGAAGTGGAAAAAGTTAAAGAGCTTGACGAGGTGAGATTCTTGAACAAGGAGAAAAAAATTGGTAAGAAACGAAAAAATCCCAGATTTGGTATTTTTCGGTCAAAAATGGATACGTCGTCGAGTGTGGATTCCAACGGTTCAAGAATTGCGCGAATCGGGTACCGGATGAAAAAGATAGAGCAAAAACAAAACGGGCAAAAAGCAGTTCTTTTCGGCACCCATTTCGGGCAAAAATGGGGGCCGAAATCCACTGATTTCGGCCCGAAATCAAACTAGCCCACTGTTTTCAATTGCTACAGTGGTTTCGGCCCCATTTCGGGCCGAAATAGGGGTCGAAACCGAGCGGGTTTAACCGATTTTGGGGGTGTTTTTTGGTATTTTTCTTGATTGTTTAAATCCATATCCGGCCATAAAGGGTAAAAACACCCCAAACTTGAATCAAACCTCTGTTTTCTTCATCTTCTTCCTCCCAAACCTTCAAGAACACCCATACATCCATACACCCAAAATTTTCAAAATTCAACCAAATTCAAAAAATTTTGTTGGGTTTTACTCCTTGCAAACCCAACAACAACATTAACTCTTGAGTTTTTGAAAGATAGTGCTTTGTTTGAGTGTGGGGGAAATCAAAGAGGAAGAGCTCCAAGAACAAAAATTCTCTGATTCATCAACTTGTAGGGGGATTCGTTCTTAGCTCAAGAAGAGACTTTCGACGGGGACACCGAGGAGCACAAGGAGGTAGCTTCACTTCAACTTGCTCAAGTTTTCGAAAAATTGGTCCTTTCTTGACCAATTTTTGCGAAACCGGTCCCGTAAGAACGGTACTCCGGGACCGTAGGTACCGAAATCTTTCTCTCACTTTAATTCCTTGCTTACGCACTCGTAGGGATTAATTTGAATTGAAATTGTTACTTGCTCATACTTAGCTTGGGTTACTTGCTTAGTTCACTCAAAACAAAGAATACAAGAGAGAGAGATCAAGACCTTCAAGTAGCAAGGATTACAAAGGTAAGTCCTCATCACATTCACATAAAACTAAAGTAATGAATTGCTTTGAATGTGGTGATGCAGATCATTTAGTAAGGGATTGTCCACAAAAGAAAAAGAACAGGAACTTTAAAAAGAAAGATAATGACAACAGAAGGAAGAAAGCAATGATGGCCTCATGGAGTGATTCTGATTCATCAAGTGATTCACAAACAGAAGAAGAACTTGCAAATTTATGCTTCATGGCTAAACATGATGAAGAAAAGCCTTCAGACAAATATATTGAGGAAATGGTAAAAAACCTTCTTGATAGTCCTTCTGATGTACTTCCTGAAATTCTCAAGAGCATGTTTTAAAATGAGTAAAGTTACATAAATGACATTGCTTCTTTGAAGGTTAAAGTTCGTGAGCAGGTAAAAGAAAACTTGATTTGGTTTTTACCAACAAGACTATTGAAGTTTCTAAGACAAAAATTCAAAAGGAATTCAAGGCCATGGACAGCAGGATCAAAGCCTTCAAGGAACAGATAAAAAAGATTGTTGATCAAAACACTCTCTTAACTGAAAGTTTTGTTGATCTAAAGACTCATTCAGAAGATTTAGAACAACAAATCTGTTCTTTGACTAAGAAACTTTAAGAGTCTAAAAAGATCCTAACCAGTTTTACAGGCTCAGAACAAAATCTGAAAATATCATATTTAGAGGAAGTCTGAAATCAATGCATAAAAGTGGGATTGGCTATAATCTAAATTTTCCAAAGAAAAGCAAAAGTACTTTTGTCAAATATTGTAGCAGACATTCTCCAAAATGTCATTACGGTGGACAAATTGGTCGTATCAAATTAACTTGTCCCTTCATAAGATCAGAACATCATATTCTGAGGAACACATATCTTTATCAGCTTAAGGGACATGTACAGCAGATTAGGTCCCAAAAGGAATTAGACCACCAAATATGGCTGATTCTGAGTATGACTCAAAGTTCTGCACTCGGTCTAACAGCCTGTTGAGGCAATGATTAATTTTGGCAGGATGTCACCAAGGCCTTGAAGTATGAGAAATGGATATTAGAAAGTGGTGGTTCCAGACATATGAGTGGAAAGAAGTCCCTTTTTACAGAGCTCACAGACAAATCTGGAGGGACAGTTACACTTGGTGACAAGGCAAAATGCAATATTATTAGCATAGGTAGTATTGGTAATTGATAGCACCTTTTAGGCGCTATAATTCTTTAGCATTTACCACATGATTATATGTATTTGTATTGTGTTTTGAGGCAAATGTTAGAGATTCTAGGTCGTTCTATCACTTGTTGCTACCATGTGCTATATTGTTAGTCCGGGCATTTTTCATGCATATTTCATTGTTATTTGTCAAATATAATCGCTTCGTATGTGTTTTTATGTTTTTTGGCATGGACGGATTCTAATCGGTTGATAGGAGGAATGGAACGAACTTCGGAACAAAGGGGAGCTCAAGTGGAGTCAAGAGAAGCCGAATTGGGGGACCTTGGATGACCAGCCTGCACTATTTTGATCATACACGGAGTTATACAACTCACTTGGGGGTGAGACCAGTTCCATAAGAAATTAGACTCAGAGAGCTATTCATCGATAGGTCACGGAGCTAAATCGGAGTTCGGACGAAGAAGGTATCCCGTTTTAAAGTCAGGAGCAGATTTCAGGGGGTTTTTATGCAATTACTGAAGACTTCTGCGGGTTATGATTCAAGACCAACCTAGGGACGGGAAGAAGCATCATTCATGCATCCAGAGAGCCAAGAAGAAGGAGGAGAGCAAGGAGACTTCATTGTAAACTATCTCAAGCAAGGAGGAGAGCCCGGATCGCGCCAATCTTCACGATTTTAGCGTTTGATCTATTTTTCTCTTTACTTTCTTGTATGAACTATTCAAGAACCATGTTAACTTGTGTTATGAGTAGCTAAACTCATACCTAGGCATCTATGGAGAGCCTAGGGTTTATGTTTTGATGATATTTTCTGGATTTTGGATGATCTTTCATGCTAGGATTATGGTTTAATGGAGATTGTTTTGGTTTTCATCATGTTGAGTTCTTTCATTAACAAGTTAGGGAGAATATGTGTG
The DNA here is from genome assembly GCA_023055425.1 of Linanthus parryae. Lineage (NCBI taxonomy): Eukaryota > Viridiplantae > Streptophyta > Magnoliopsida > Ericales > Polemoniaceae > Linanthus > Linanthus parryae. Next base: position 21,883,241 of record JALGPY010000011.1, on the reverse strand, counting down.
ATGTGAATTGTCTATTTCTTCATTCAATCATGAAACAGGCTTAATGATGATATTGGTAGCCTAATTATCTTGTTTATTGTGCTTATTCTTAGTAACGTAGGAGTCATGACCCGAAATTACTATGTAACTACTGAGTGTGTGAAAACAACTCTACCGTAGTTGAGACGAGTAAACAAGATCATTCTTAATTGACTAGACTGAGAGGTTAGTTGGATAGGAATGGCTAGAAGAGGGTAAATTCAGTAGGAAGTAATGAGTTAGTGAATGGTGGTCTGAGAGGACATTATTCCTTGCAATATTGTTAGCCTGCTAGAACACATAGGTAGTATACTTGGCCTGAGAGGGACAAATCGTTACCTTTGTGTAGAACGACATGAGACCGATAGGTGATTTTCAACGCCATTACCTAGCATAGGTTGCTAAGAGTCATTTTGTTAGAACATGGAATCCGGAATTGTCAAAACTACCCTAGGTGATCTATAGATTGCCTAGCTTTCTCTTCTCTGATTTACATCAATTCATTTTAATCGCGGTATTTCATTACCATTGCTAGTCACTTGTTTGAGGGTGACAACACTTCAAACTACAATCATTTTTTACCGGTTACTTAGGTAAATTGAGTTTAATTGCTAATCTAGAGCGTATAGTAAACACCTTCCCTTGGGTTCGATAACTCGGAGTCCAAAATACTCCACTTTATTACTTGACCGTATACTTGCGTAGCAACGCTTAGTAATCGCGCGTCAAGTTTTTGGCGCTGTTGCCGGGGTAGGCATTGGATACTATTCTAGTTTAGTGATTAGTTTAATTTACCTTTTTCTTTTTGTTTATTATTTCTTTGTTTTCTGTTTTTTTTTTCTGAATTGTGTTTCAGGTTCTCAGTGTATGCACCGGATCTCTAGAGACCTTGTGCCCCCATTCGAAGACCCAGAACAACTATTCAAAACTCCGAGACGAGACCCAAGACAGATCGTAATGGGTGAGCAATTTACTAACGCTCAACTGAACCAGAAGTTAACTGAACTTCAGGAGAAACTTGATGAGAAATAGATCCAAATGCCCTACAAAAAATCAGGGCAAGCATTGGTTGAAAAGTTTCAGTCAACTCAGAGAGGACACAAGCCAGCGATTGTAGTGCCAACCATTCAGGCTGAGCACTTCGATTTGAAGCCTGCCTCCATCACGACGGTGCATAACCAGTTTCAGTACTATGGGAACAGGGATGAAGACCCAAATGACTTCATTGGGAAGTTTGAAGCCTATATCAAGAAAGTGAAGTACAAGAATGTGACCCCAGAGACATTGAAGCTGATTTTGTTTCCTTACTGTCTGAAGGGAGCGGCAGAGAAATGGCTTGAGTCCAGGAATCCAGAATCGATCACACATGGGAGAAATGTGTTGACGAGTTCATGAGCAAATTCTACCCCGCGCAGCGAGTCATTGGCTTACAGGCAGAGATTCTTGGTTTTCAGCAACATGCTGATGAGACAGTTTTAGAAGCATGGGATCGTTTCATGAGGACGATATGCAAGTGTCCGAATCATAACTTTGGCGACTACAACATCCTCCATGTCTTCTATCACGGCTTGGAGCGTCCTAACCAGCATCTATTAAACAGTGAAGCAGGAGCTAACTTTCTTTACAGGGTTGAAAAGGATGGAGCATATGCTTTGATGAAGCAAATAGAGAAATAGGATGCTCAGTTCTATGAGTATCTAAACTCATACCTAGGCATCTATGGAGAGCCTAGGGTTTATTTTTTGATGATATTTTCCGGATTTTGGCTGATCTTTCATGTTAGGATTATGGTTTAATGGAGATTGTTTTGGTTTTCATCATGTTGAGTTCTTTCATTGACAAGTTAAGGAGAAGATGTGTGATGTGAATTGTCTATTTCTTCATTCAATCATGAATTAAGCTTAATGATGATAGCCTAATTATCTTGTTTATTGTGCTTAATTCTTAGTAACGTAGGAGTCATGACCCGAAATTACTATGTAACTACTGAGTGTGTGAAAACAAATCTACCCTAGTTGAGATGAGTAAACAAGATCATTCTTAATTGACTATACTGAGAGGTTAGTTGGATAGGAATGGCTAGAAGAGGGTAAATTCAGTAGGAAGTAATGAGTTGTTAGTGAATGGTGGTCTGAGAAGACATTATTCCTTGCAATGTTGTTAGCCTGCTAGAAAACATAGGTAGTATACTTGGCCTGAGAGGGACAAATCGTTACCTTTGTGTAGAACGACATGAGACCGATAGGTGATTGTCAACGCCATTACTCGCCATAGGTTGCTAAGATTCATTGTGTTAGAACATGAAATCCGGAGTTGCCAAAACTACCCTAGGTGATCTATTGATTGCCTAGCTTTCTCTTCTCTGATTTACATCAATTCATTTTAATCGCGGTATTTCATTACCATTTATAGTCACTTGTTTGAGGGTGACAACACTTCAAACTACAATCATTTTTTACCGGTTACTTAGGTAAATTGAGTTTAATTGCTAATCTAGAGCGTATAGTAAACACCTTCCCTTGGGTTCGATAACTCGGAGTCCAAAATACTCCACTTTATTACTTGACCAAATACTTGCGTAGCAACGTGTATGAATCGCGCGTCAAGTTTTTGGCGCTGTTGCCGTGGAAGGCATTGGTTACTATTCTAGTTTAGCGATTAGTTTAATTTACCTTTTTCTTTTTTTTCATTATTTCTTTGATTTCTGATTTGTTTTCTGAATTGTGTTTCAGGTTCTTAGTGTATGCATTGGATCTCTAGAGACCTTGTGCCCCCATTCGAAGACCCAGAACAACTATTCAAAACTCCAAGACGAGACCCAAGACAGATTGCAATGGGTGAGAAATTGACTAACGCTCAACTGAACCAGAAGTTGATTGAACTTCAGGAGAAACTTGATGAGCAACGGAACCAAATTCCCTACAAAAAATCAGGGCAAGCATTGATTGAAAAGTTTCTGTCAACTCAGAGAGGACACAAGCCAGCGATCGTAGTGCCAACCATTCAGGTTGAGCACTTCGATTTGAAGCCTGCCACCATCACGACGGTGCAGAACCAGTTTCAGTACTATGGGAACATGGATTAAGACCCAAATGACTTCATTGGGAAGTTTGAAGCCTATATCAAGATAGTGCAGTACAAGAATGTGACCCCACAGACATTGAAGCTGATTTTGTTTCCTTACTTTCTGAAGGGAACGGCAGAGAAATGGCTTGAGTCCAGGGAGCCAGAATCGATCACCACATGGGAGCAATGTGTTGATGAGTTCATGAGCAAATTCTACCCCGCGCAACGAGTCATTGGCTTACAGGCAGAGATTCTTGGTTTTCAGCAGCATGCTAATGAGACAGTTGTAGAAGCATGGGACCATTTCATGAGGACGATACGCAAGTGTCCGAATCATAACTTTGGCGACTACAAGATCCTCCAAGTCTTCTATCACGGCTTGGAGCGTCTTAACCAGGATCTATTGAACAGGGAAGCAGGAGGTAACTTTCTTTACAGGGTTGACAAGGATGGAGCATATGCTTTGATGAAGCAAATAGAGAAATAGGATGCTCAGTTCTATGACTCTAGGAGGTTGTCCAAGTTGCCGAGCCAAATAATGATGAGTGGAAAGATGGGATTACAAAGATGGTTTCAGATATGGCAAAGCATGTGTACCGGGATAAGAAGACTGTGTCTGCAGTGGAGGAGGCAGATTTTGATGCAGCTTTGACTCAAGCTGCTAATGAGGATGTTAGCTACGTGGGGGCATAGGGACAGCGGAACTGGAATCAGGGGAACTACAGGCCAGGGACTAGAGATCATCCAGGATTCAGGTATGGAGATCAGGCTGGAGCTTCATATGCACCAGGATTTCAGCATAGGCCAACTGTTCAGGCGCCACCACCACCACCAGCTGCAGGGAAGAACGCTGAGATGACAGATCTCAAGAACATGATGTATCAGATGGGAAAGAATGTGAATAATTTCACGTCTCAGGTGGAGACACTGACTGCATATTTTCATATCACCAAGACCTCACTTCGTAACCTGGAGGTGCAGGTAGGACAGATTGCTACTCAGCTCCCCACTAGAGCCCCAGGGTCCTTGCCATCTGACACGGAAAATGTGCGCCAGGTGAACTCCAACACCACTCGTAGCGGGATTTTTCTTGATGATCCCCCATATCCGAGCCACGCCAGAGGTGAAGCTTCCTAGGGAGCATGAGTTCTTTGACAAGACCCCTGTCATGATCCCCCAATCAAAGGGCGTGAATCAACAAGTTGATGATGAGGTAACACCGCCACCACCCTCTTTATCTAAGAATCTCCCATATCCTCTTAAGAAAAGAAAGAAGAAAGATGACTCTCATGAGTAAAAGAGATTCTTATCGATTTTCTCGAAGTTGCATATCAATGTTCCATTAATTGAGGCAGTCAAGATGATGCCGAAATATGCCAAATATATGAGGGATGCAATTTCAGGAAAGACGGCGGTGCCGGACTTTGAGACTGTATACTTAACTGAGCAGGTGAGCTCATGTGTGATGCATGGTTTGCCTCAGGAAAGAATGATGATAGAAGCTAACTTGGGAGGAGCTTGCACGGGGAAAGCCCTATGTGATTTGGGGGTGTAGATACTGCTTTCTGACACGACAGATCTTGGCCACGTGGCAGCCATCCAGCACACCATATTGTGCTCCACACACACTGGATCACCAGCCGAGCTGATCCATGTGGGGGCTGCGAGACAGAGCCCTCGCATACCACCGCACGGGACTTGTAGGGACTTTGTGGTTTGGAGGCTAGAGTAAGCCCTGTCGCGTGCGAGCCAAGCCCGCACGCGACCTTTAGTAACTTTTTTGAGAGATTTATGGCACGAGCTCCATAAACCCGGTCAATCCGGTCAAACCTGGTCAACCTCGTAACGGTTCCGGTATTCGCGCACCACGTGTTGTAACGGTCCCTATATACTCGGACGAACGTGCCGTTATGGTTAAGCTAATTAAGCCGCCATTAATGGGCGCATTAACCACACTACAACGGTCATGTTCTCCAGTATATATAGATCGTCGACCTTTCCATACAAAGGAGGACACACTGCCATACGCGGAAGCTCTGCCAAACCTCTGTCTCTCTCTCAGACATTGCTACTGCCTTACTCTCTCCCTACACACACCCCTATTCTTCCTGTGCGATCCTTGATCCACCACACACGGTGTACACGGAGGTCTCCCCGCCGGAATCTCTTGTGCACATTTTGGTGAACCCGACGTGAACTTACCAGCAAAAGCAACCATGTCTCAGGAGGATGATGTCAGCAACCGATCGCCTTCCACCGAAACTCCCTCGGGAGACGAGACCCGCCGTACTCCGACGACTCCCGGCGAAGCACCGACTTTAGAGTCTTTGGATGCCACTGTCCAAAGTCAGGCGAAAGCTCTTAAGTCTCGATCTGCGCAACTAGAACAAATCTTGGCCGTTCTGGGCACCCTTGCGCCGAATCCTCCACCAGCCACCGCTATCCCTAAGGGAGGAGGAACCCCTACCGCTCCAGGATTGGGAGTGTCAGCCACACCTCCCAATCCCCATTTGCAGACTCCACCGTCGGCTACGCAGCTGCCTTCGGTTCAGGGATCAACGGCACAGATGCTGCCTCCTGCTGCTCACGCTCCTCAGCCCTCGGCTTTGGCGTCCAACCCAACTCTGCAGTACCCTTTACCTCCCCCAACGATGATCTGGGGAAATGCGGGTAGCCAGTATGCTCCCAATCCTCCGGCGGCGTATGTGTCGCCACCGCCTGCGGCAACCCCTCCGTCAGCTACCGAGGGGAGCATTCCAGAATGCATGACGTCTTTGCAGAAGCGCGTGGACACTATTCTGGCTCATCAGTCATTCGCGGATACCATTATCCCGAAGCTAGACAACGATCCGCCCATTCCACGGGAAATTTATCTCATGCCTAACCCGGCGGGGTACAAGGCTCCTAAATGGGATAAGTTCGAAGACGTCAACGGAAACGCTCATGAGCATGTCATGCGTTTCATTGATGTCATGGGCCCGTACGGAGCTGATCCCAAGCTGCTGATGCGAGAGTTCCCAAAATCTCTTGGGAACGTAGCATACAAATGGTACCGAACATTGGAGGCCGGATCCGTGAAGACTTGGGATGACATGGTCCAGAAGTTCTACACCAAGTTCTTCCAGATGGAAGAAAAGGTGACGATGATTCATCTCTCGCGGATGTACCAGAAGCGCGAAGAGGACGGAATCACTTTCATCAAGAAATTCAGGGCGAAATCCTTGGAGTGCAAAGATCCAATGCCCGAAAGCCGACTCGTAGAGATATGCCTGCAGTGCATGCGAGATGAATACAAAGGTATGCTAATCAATTTGCAAACACCTACGTTTTCAAAGCTAATTGAATGCACGAAGAATATCGAGCCTATAGTCGAGAGACAGAAAAAGAAGAACGCTCCAGAGCGACCTGCGAGCGGTACCACTTACAAGATCGGAAGGTTTAGCTACAAGCGGGGACGCGAAGCTGAGGTCAATACAGTTTCGCCCCAGAAACAAGCGAAGGTTGTAAACTTCGATGTACCGCCTCTGCCATGCTCGGTAGAGGAAGCAAGTGACCTCTGCAAACAGTGGCGCAAGGACGGCGTCCTGCCACCGCTCGAGAAAACACCCTCCAAGGAGATGGTGAGGGACCCTAAGTGGTGTGAGTACCACGGCAAGGTCATGCATCCCACCGCCGAGTGCAAGAAACTCAGGTTCGCGTTCGATCAGAAGATGAAGAACGGCGAGCTCATCGTCAGCGACCACCGGAAGGACGTGCGCAACAACCCGCTTCCCGCGCATGCGGAACCGGGCTCGAAGGGCAAAGAGGTCGCTATGATCTCAATCGTCGACTTGGAAGAAGTCGCATAGGATGGCCTACCCATCGTCGCCGAGATCCATGAAGACGAAGATTATAGCATGGACACGGAAGATGAACGTGCCGACCGTATGAAAGGGTCGCACGGCTTCAACAAATTCTTCGACGAGATGAATTTCTCCGAGAAGTGCCGGACTGATATGACGAAAGCAATCTTAAGGATAGCGGAGGACTACGAGGAGGACCTCGTGGTCTCCAACGGGAAAGTCATAAGGGCATCCCGCTCTATGGAAAGGATTATGACCTTTTGTGCCAGCGACAAAAAGACGGATGCGAGTCACCAGAGACCTCTGTACGTGACCGCCATCATTAACGGTGTCGAATTCAAGCGAGCATTCGTCGATGGAGGAGCAGCGGTCAATGTTGTTCCACTCCACACACTGAAGCTAGCAGGGATCCCCGAGCACAAGGTAGTCAAGCGTCCATCTCCACTGGTGGGATTCGGAAGCGACTCTAGAATGACGATCGGATGGATCCGCCTGGGCGTCCAGATTGGCAAGATCAAGTGCTCGGCGAAGTTCTATGTCATAGACGCAAACACCACATACCACATGATTATAGGTCGAGCCTGGATTCATCGCTTCGACGCAGTCCCTTCGACGGCTCACCAGATTATAAAAGCTATCTGGAATGACAGAATAGTCGAGATACCGGCTTCGATTAACCCGTTCAACTTGGACGAAGCACATCTCAGCGAGGCGGTGTGGTTCACTGAGATGGCGGACGAGCAAACACCTGGGCCATTCAACCCTACTCCTTTGCCTCTCTGGGAGGACATCAAGGACCAGTCACCTGCGGGCGTGATGGTAACAAGGGAAGATGCCAAGGAAAAGCAGCCTACACGCGAAGAGGCGCCACGTATCGCATATCATCGAAAGAATGTGTACACTTTGAAGAGGATCGCAAAGCATGACCCCGAGGGCAAGGAGATAGAGAGCTTCTACGCCAATGGGAAGAAATGCTATCGCATATGAAGGTGCGCGGGGATGTCCTCACACGGGCATGGGGATGTCCCTGGGCAAATCAATCAAATATCGCAAGTTGCGCTGACGGAAGAGCCAACACAAGGCACTCCAGACGAGAAACTCAAAGAAGCGCCTGAATGCATGGAAGACAGGCCAAGACCACAAAAGCAAGAACTAAAGGAAGTGTTCCTTAGCCCGAACGAGGAAAAGAAAAGGCCAGTCTTCCTGAGTGCGGACCTCACAAGCGAAGAGGAACAGGGACTGTTGCAGCTTCTAACTGAGTACAAGGATGTGTTCGCATGGGAGTATGATGAGATGCCAGGTCTAGATACAAGCATCACCATGCACCGTTTAGACATCATCCCAGGGTCTAAACCGGTCAAGCAAAGCACCAGAAGCTTCAGACCAGAACTCAACGTGAAGATCAAGCAGGAGATTGTCAAACTCCTAGATGCCAAGTTCATAGAACCGAATCATCATCCCACATGGCTGGCTAACATCGTGCCGGTGGTAAAGAAGAACGGACAGCTCCGCATTTGCGTGGACTTCCGAGATCTCAATCGCTTCTGCCCTAAGGACGATTTCCCACTGCCCAACATCGATTTGCTTATTGATTCAACAGCAGGCCATCGCATGTTCAGTTTCATGGACGGTTTCAGCGGGTACAATCAAATCAAGATGGATCCCGATGATGCGCGGAAAACTGCATTCATCACTCCTGTGGGGGTATTCAACTACACGGTGATGCCGTTCGGTCTTAAGAACGCGGGCGCGACCTATCAGCGGGCCATGATGGCTCTATTCCACGACATGATGCACAAGGAGGTGGAATTCTACGTGGATGACCTGGTGGTTAAATCCAAGCACGAAGCAGACCACCTCACAGATCTGCGAAAGGTGTTCAACAGATGCAGGAGCTTTCAACTGAAAATGAACCCCATGAAATGCGCATTTGGGGTGACCTCGGGGAAGTTCTTGGGATGTGTAGTTCATCGCCAAGGGATCGAGCCTGACCCTGCGAAAGTGTCAGCCATCACCAGCATGACGCCTCCCCATAACCAAAGTACCTTGAAGACATTCTTGGGAAAACTGTCATATCTGCGGAGATTCATCCCAGCGATTGCAGAAATCACATGCTGTTTCAGCACTCTCCTCAAGAAGGACGCCGCATACAACTGGGCTCCGGACCACGAAGCCGCATTCGAAAAGCTGAAAGAGCTACTCACGTCCTCAAAGATAATGATCGCGCCTCAACTGGGATCACCGCTTCTGCTATATCTTACATCAACAAGGAGATCTATAGGAGCACTCTTGGATCAGGAGTATGAAGGCCAAGAGAGGCCCATCTACTATATCTCTCGCATTGTGCAGCCTGCTGAATCAAGGTACACAGACATCGAACGTCATTGCCTTGCTTTATTCTTTGTGATAGAAAAGTTGAGACACTATTTTGCATCACACAAAGTAGTGGTGGTCACCAAGAGCGACCCCATAAGATACTTGCTAACTCACACTACTCCGGGCGGAAGTCTGGCGAAATGGTACATGACCATCTCTCAATACGATATCACATGCGTGAAACCAAGAGCGATCAAGTCGCAGGCGGTAGCGGATCTGTTGGCACAGTTTCCCGACAACAGCCACGAACCCGTGATCGAAGAAGAGCTCGAAGGCCCTGAAATCTACGCAATCGACGTGCCCTATTGGACCCTCCACTTCGACGGTTCGTCAACCAGGAAAGGCGGAGGCATTGGGATAGTCTTGACAAAGACAGACGGGGAAGTCATACAGATGTCCGCAAAGCTCAACTTCGCCGTCACAAACAACGAAGCGGAATACGAGGCTCTCATTGTGGGGCTCCGTGCGGCGAAAGCTTTGGAAGTGAGCAACTTAACAGTTATGGGAGATTCCAAGCTGATTGTTAAGCAAGCCTCGGGCGAATATGGTTTGAAGGAGATCAACCTCCTGTCTTATCGCACCCTAGTACAGAAGCTGATGCAACAATTCTGCGATGTGAAGTACGAGCACAAGCCCCGAGCAGACAACAGGCACGCAGACGCCTTAGCAACTCTGGGATCTAAGGTCAGCATAGACAAGTGCCCCGCAAGAATTTCCATCGAAGTGCGAACATCGTCGGCATTGACAGAAGATGCGTGCGACGACAAACACATGGATGATGCAGACTGGCGAAAACCAATCTTGCAAGCTATTGCGAAGGGCACCAGCAACGAAAGCTGGGCACTCACAAAAGGATACTGCATCCACGACAACACCCTTTACTACAAGGGTCCTGGGGAATACTCATGCGATGTGTCTCCGAGCAGGAGGGACAACAGCTTTTAGAAAAGATTCACCAACACGCTTGTGGAGAAAGCGAGGTGTCAATCTACAGGAAAGCTCAGAGATATGGCATCCATTGGCCGGACATGTCAATAGCCGCAGCCTTGATACAAGGGAAGTGCGAAAGTTGCGCACTAATCAAAGATTCTCTGCTCATCGCCCTGATCGATGACGACACGGACTGGAGGAAGCCACTATTTGATTTCCTCACCCAAGGCACCGTACCCGAGTCAAGAAAAGAAGCCGAAAAATTGAAAAGGAAAGCGTCTCGATACGTGGTACAGGAAAACCTGCTTTGGAGAAGAGGTCATGAGGGCAACTTGCTGCGATGTCTGGACGGCAGAGAAGCACAAGAAGTCATGGACCTTTCTCATCAGGTGGAACACCAAGGAGGTGCGAAATTATGCAGGCAGCTCCTCTCAATCGGGTATTTCTGGCCCACGATGGAGGTCGATTGCCGCACCAAAGTACGACGCTGCCAGGAATGTCAATTCAAAGGAAACCTAGTGCACGCTCCCGCCGTGGATCTACATGCACTAGGGACGCCATGGCCATTTCACACATGGGCTCTGGACTTCATCGGCCCCATCCGACCGACGTCGCACGGGAACCATTTCATTCTCACCGCAACCGAGCTGTTCACCAAGTGGGTGGAAGCAATACCATTAAAGACGGCAAATGCGCTGGCTGTGGTCAGCTTTATCCAGGAAAGCATCGTATGCAGGTTTGGAATCCCAAACACCATTCTTTCAGATAACGGTACTCCTTTTGTTAATCGCCAGGTAGCTGCGAAATTAGCGGAGTACAATATCAGGCAGATATGTTCTACCCCTTACTACCCAAAGGGAAACGGACAAGCCGAAGCGACTAACAAAACGCTGTTGAGAATTCTGAGCAAGATGGTCGCAGATGATCACAAGAAGTGGGCCGACTCTCTTAGCATAGCTCTGTGGGCCTACAGAACTTCTCCAAGGACACCCACAGGGGCCCCGCCATTTCTACTATGTTATGGGGCCGAAGCTGTAGTACCTGCGGAGGTTAGAGTCAATTCGGCAAGACTGGCCTTCCATGCGCTCTATGAAAATCAACGCGATCATGACTTAGTCTTGCTGGAAGAAAAGCGAGAACAAGCCAAAAAGACCAACAAGCGGTACCAGGAAAGAATCGCTCGCGCTTACAACAAGACAGTCCAGCGAAGAGATTTCGCAGTCGGAGACCTGGTCTTGCGCGCATCTGACCACTGTATGCGAGAAGCAACTCACCCAAAGTTCGCAGCTAATTGGGAAGGACCCTTCGAAGTCACAGAGGTCTTCGATAGTGGCTACTGCAGCATACGAAGGTTGCACGGCACAACCTCGACTCCAAGTTCAGTCAACATGCGCTGGATTAAGAAGTACTATCCCTGACTTCTCTCATTTCATACGTTTTATGATAACGTGCTTAATGCCTCATGTGGCTATGATTTACGCAATCTCCTCTCCCATATGAGAGGATTGTAATCCCATCTCTCCCATATGAGAGCGTTATAATAAAAGAATTCTCCCAAATGAGAAGTTCATATTTCTAGCTGTTTATGTTGCTCTATTTAATTTGTTATTACTGTTAACAATGGTTTATTCGCTGCAATAGCAATCCATACAATGCGATCTTAAGTGATCATCTAAGCCTATCTCTTACGATAGCAGCCAATGCAATGCGATCTTAAGTGATCATCTAAGCCTATCTCTCACGATAGCAGCTAATGCAATGCGATCTTAAGTGATCATCTAAGCCTATCTCTCACGATAGCAGCTAACGCAAATGCGATCTTAAGTGATCATCTAAGCCTATCTCTTACGATAGCAGCCAATGCAATGCGATCTTAAGTGATCATCTAAGCCTATCTCTTACGATAGCAGCCAATGCAATGCGATCTTAAGTGATCATCTAAGCCTATCTCTTACGATAGCAGCCAATGCAATGCGATCTTAAGTGATCATCTAAGCCTATCTCTAACGATAGCAATCAATGCAAATGCGATCTTAAGTGATCATCTAAGCCTATCTCTAACGATAGCAGCCAATGCAAATGCGATCTTAATTGATCATAAAAGCCTATCTCTCGCGATAGCAGCCAATGCAAATGCAATCTTAATTGATCATAAAAGCCTATCTGTTACGATAGCAGCCTATACAAGTGCGATCTTAATTGGTCATAAAAGCCTATCTGTTATGATAGCAACCTATGCGATCATAATTGATCCTTTAAGCCTATCTCTTACGATAGCAGCCTGTACAAATGCGATCTTAATTGATCATATAAGCCTATCTCTTACGATAGCAGCCTGTACAAATGCGATCTTAATTGATCATCTCAGCCTATCTCTCACGATAGCAGCCAATACAAATGCGATCTTAATTGATCATATAAGCCTATCTCTCACGATAGCAGCCTGTCTAAATGCGATCTTAATTGATCATATAAACCTATCTCTTACGATAGCAGCCTGTCTAAATGCGATCTTAATTGATCACCCAAGCCTATCTGCGACGATAGCAACTTATATGCAAAGTGATTTTAGTTAATCATTTAAGCCTATCTGTTACGATAGCAACTTATATGCAAAGCGATTTTAGTTGATCGTCCAAGCCCATCTGTTACGATGGCAACGCATGCGCAAAATGATCTTATTAGATCTTCTAAAAGTCTATCTGTTGCGATAGCGGTTTATGTGAGAAATTATCTCAATAGATTCACTAATAAAGCCTATCTACCATGATAGCAACTCGCACCACTTAACGATCTTAATTGATCTGCTCAAGACTATCTTCCACGATAGCAACTTGCAACATTGTGAAGATGATCTCGAATGATCCACAACGGCCAACAACAAGCCCATCTGCTATGATGGCACAACTGCGAAAAATCTGATCTCGAACGATCTAGCAAAGCATCAGCGAATTGATATATTGCAAGAGCGATATCATTACATAGCATTATGCGAGGCGAAATATGCCGAAAACGCATGCGAAATTGTATTCTGTTGTAAAGAGACAACAGATAATACAAAAGGCTATTTATCATTACGAGTCAAATGACTTAAAATTTATCTGTCTAGATAGCAGCTTACAAGCGAAAAGCTCGAATCTAACTACGCAGCCAACATGGCTTACAATACATGCGAAAAGTGGCTGACAAGCCAGAAACACACTACGGAATTTCGACTAGAAAAGGATAAACCCACCGGTTTCAACACCGGCTACGCAACACGCAGATCTGCGGCCGAAGATCTGTAGCAAAAGGGATGCTGCCGCGAAGAGATCAACTTGTCATTCGCCACATCCCTAGCAGCGAAACCTGGGAAACGATACGCCCAAGACCCCAAGGGGTGACAAAAGCCTCTGTCTGATCAAGATAGGCGCCGGAGGAGCTTCCTGTTTCGACATATGCTGCTCTGCAAAACAGGCGAAGCAGTCATTCCTCTGGTGATGGATTCCTTGTCATGTTGGACAAGGGCATTGACGAGCACCCTGAGTTCAAGAACGAAGAGGCAAGAAATCCTCCTCCAGAGATGCTGAAGAAGAATTCCGCCGTTCATTATGAGACGGTAGCACGGTCACTTCGGCGCTGCACCTCACCACGAGGCGGCCGGAAACATGACCTGCACACATAATACACGAAGAAATTTCTTCGAACACACATGAGATATTATCTGCATCTTCTTTATGATGGTTATAAGGAGCAGTAAGAAAGTGGATCTTGGAAACTATTTCTACAGCACAAAGCGCAAACTCAGGATTCAAAACTTGAAGTTGCCATGAATCAACGAAAAACAAGCGTTGAAGCCAGCAGTCGTAAGGACTCACGGCAAAGCACATGTTTGGGATGAAGAACCCAAATAGCAAAGACAGGGTTTATATAGACCCTGTACAGACTCTTCGGTTTCCTAAGATGAGTCAGCAAAATTCAAAAAGAGGGTAAGTTCAATCACTTACGCCTTGAAAAGCGGTAACAATCAATTACCCTACTAAAGGCTACGACGATTCAGTTGCGTATCCTAATAAATGACGGATAGTCATGATTCGGACGGACTTCCCAACGGAAGCGTGCTTATCTGCCGAAAAATTAGCGCGAAAATCAAGCAGAGAATCAATTGCTGATGTCATAATTGGATATGCACAGAAATATCCAATCAAATCCCGGAAAAGGGCAAAATGGGAAAATTCATTTTTCTTGTTAAAAAAAAAGGGGGAGAAACCCTAGCAACATTACATTAATGTTCAAGACATTACATTAATGTTTCAGCTATTTTTCTTGCTATTTTTGCAAAATTCAAAAAAAATCAAAGCAGATTCTTGATTAAGGAGTCTTGGGGCGCGAACTGCTCGCTCAGCTTCTCCACCTGTTCCACTTCTTGCTTCAATTGCTCGCACCTGGCATTCATCTCATGATACAGCTTCAGAGCTTCATCAACCCTTTGCTTCTGCTGCTCCACCTACTGCATCTCAGCTGCGAGATTCTGGTGACCGAGTTTCAAAGTTACAGCCGCGCGAATCAGCGTGACTCTGTCCTTAAGAAACTTGAAGCCCATTCTGCCTTGAACTTTGGTCACGAGGTTTTGGCACATGCCGCATAACAATTCAGCACTCTGGACCGAAATGGTCGCGGGCGTAGCCGCAGACATCTGCTCCAAAATCCAAATGGCTTCAGTAAGGAACAGCCTCCTGTCAAAAGGTCCGATCTCCAGAGATCTCACAAACAAGCGGGGGTACCTGAGACGCATTCGAACCACCCAGTCTACATCGGTTTGCTTCAAACCTGAGGAGACGTCAAAAAATAAGTTATGATGTCAGAACTCGCAAGCGAATAATGCGACGTACGAACAGTAAAGCTCTACTTACCAGTTCCTTCCAGAATCTCATGAAGGGAAGGAATGCGGGCTGCCGGGTTGTTCGAAGATTGCCCTCGCTCCATAGCTCTCCTATCAGCTGCGAGCTCCAATCTCTCGTAGTCGGGAGGAAGAGTGTAGGCCGCACCAGCTGCGACTGCACTCCCAACCTGCGAGCCCCAAATGCTCCACGCAGGAATAGGTGCCTCGGGCTCAGTCGTTGCCGGAGGCGAAGGGACAGTCGAAGTCGCTTGACGAAGGACACTCTCAGATGCAAACGCATTAGCAGCACTTGTCCTTACTTCCTCAGCACTAGCATGGACATCTTCGTCCATCAGCACAGCATCAGCTCCAGCATCGTCGGAAAGCTCGATGATGTCCTCAAGAGGCTCACCCGTGTGGTCAGCAGCTGCGACGGGCTTCTCGGTATGGGAGCTTGGAATTGGAACGTAGGACGCAGAAGGCTGACTTCTCTGCTCCAGCTCAGGTTCCTCAGCATGACCTGCGACATTAAATGCGATGATATGAGGTAACTTGCGCTATAAGTTATTTTGCTATCTTTACTAAAGCTGAGAATAAGCACCTCCACGCGAAGGTGGGATTGAGGTATCTTCATCATACACTAAGGACGTGGAACCATGCCCTATCAGTGTGTCCTCACTAAGCAAGTCTGTAAGAGGAGCGTGACCTGGGATGCGAATAAACCAGTCATGATTTTGCCTCAAGTTGCTAAAGCCTAGTACATGCGTATCACTCAAATAATTACCTGAAGGTTCTCCGCATTTGTCTACTAACCAACGGCGAATGTCAGCCTTTGACACACCATGCTTTAACGCACCCACAATAACATCTCTATAAGTTACTGCGAGATTGAAGATCTCACCTTTATCGCCGCCTGCGATCTCCTCAAAATCCGCCTGGACTTGCTCCAAAGCTGCTGCATCCTCTCCGGGAACCTCATCTTCCTCCTCCGCATGAGGAGCCACTTCTTCGGGAAGCTCGTCTTCCTCGACAGTTGGACGCGCTAAGTCGTCAACATGCCGCTCTTCGAGGCTCCGCTGCTTCACACGCTCAAGCTCCTCTTCTTCCCGACGCCTCCTTCTCTCAGCAGCCTCCGCGGCTGTCTTCCGGGACTCAGCCAGAATGTCCTCGCTTATGGGATCATCTGGGATGCCAGAATGGGCATCTCTCTTTTGCCTCTTGGTCGCAAGGCCACCGATGGCCTCATCATCACCATCATCTGCGAATACACGAATGATTTAAAGAAAAGAAGTGCAAAGAAGTTACGATGACGGGAAAGGAAATGCGACGGGGGTACCTCCTGATTCTTCCTCATGCATCACAACTGTTGCTTCTTCTTCTTCATCACTTGCTTGGGGCTCCTGCCTCCCTTCCTCTTCCTCTTGATCGAAGGGAACGAAAGACTCAACTGCGAGCTCTTTCCGCACTTTGCTGGGCATGCGACCTTTGCCTTTGTCCTTGATATAAAGGGACCTCACTGGAGGAGAAGCTGGAGCACTTCTAGGGGAAGAAATCGTAATTCCCTTTTGCCTAGGTCTCTTCACTCTCGGCGCCGCAGTCGCTGGAGGGGAAGGGTCATCTCCGGGAGGAGACGGAGCCGGAGGATTGTCTATCAGCGAGTCAGCAAAAGCATTCATGACTGCGCGAACCTTTGTTTCAACCTCAGCGTCCATTCTCCATGAAAGCCGGAACGGCTGCTTTTGTCTTCTGGTGGCAACAATGGTGTTGACCAGCGACTTGGAGCGATCACCAGCTGCGAATCTCCGCACATGACACTACAACAGTACGGAATAAAAGTGTCAGCATAAGAAAATCGAGGAAACTTAACACATGCGAAGAAATTGCTTACCTCAGCAAAAGCCTTGCTGTATCTGACAACTTGCGTGTCGCTCTTCTTGACTGCGGCGACGTGCTCCTTCAGAATGACGTCAGGACACAGATGGTTCTCGCGATCCAACAGTGAGTAGCAACCGTACTCAGACTCGCTCAGACTGCAAGTGGGGCGAAACGGAAAAGAGTTCCTTTTAATCAAAGGAGATCTACCTGGCTGCGCGGCCGACTCCGTCTCAATCCTCGTTTGCTGGGCAACCCAGTATGCGAGCCAGTTCTGGGAACAACCACCCTCGCGGGTTCCCGCAGGCTGCTCAAAAGGAAGGTTGTTCATAAAAACCGTCTTGCACTCCTTTGTTAGCAAGCGCTTGTAGCATCCTCTGACAATGGACTGGGGCCAGATTGATGGGGCCACCGCATCAAATCCAAACTGAGGAGAGACTCGAGTGGGGTCAACGTCCACGGTAAGCTTCTCATACCTCGGCGCGAGCTCACGAATATGCTCTGCGAGGGCAGGAAGGGAACCTCGCAGACACCAGCAAAAGAACTCGCGGTAGCGCTCATGGAAATGAGGTCCCCTTTCAAAGAGAAGCTCTTCTGAAAAGACCATGCCTTTAGAGGGGTACAGCTTTGGAAACCATCTCACATTCTCAATGCGCGTGGCATAGGGCCTGGCAGTAAACTCCTTCCGTTTGTCGCATATCAAACTCCAAACGCACTTGGTGTTGCCTGTTCCGAACCATCTCGCAGCTCTTCCGCTGTTGCGCGCTTCTGTCTCGCCTGGGGGACACCACTTGTCAAGTTGGAGAGCAGTTGGAGCATAAGACGGCCAGCGCTCGAAAACCCACATTGTCAAAAAGGAAATATTGACAAAAGTCAGTACATCGAGGCGACCACGCGACTCCCTCATAGCCAGAACCAGCTGATCAAGCCTATAGTACAGCGTGCCCAAAACCAAGGGTCCGAGTGCGACTCTCTGGCCAAGAGCGAGCCTCACGGCAAGTGGCAACACATGGTAGAAGACTCCATCATGGGGGTGACCATCAATCAGATACCTTGACAGCCAGGCACAGAGAAAAGCACAAAGGGTCAAATGGTAGCCCTTGCCCTCTACGTAGTTCTCGGCCTCCGGGTCCTCGTTCAGAAGTTTCTTAGTAATGCTGCTGTTCGCATAATCTCGAAAGAAGTACTGCAACCATTTGTTCCAGGTATTCTTCGCGGATGTATCAACCAGCTGCCACTTCGGAAGAGGCTTCGTAGTGGTCCACCGAGTGGAGATTTTCTTCACCTCTGCTAGGCATTCCTCCATCTGCGTGTATAAAGCAATCTCCGCAGATGTCCTCAAGGGACTCAAAGGGTCCACTTCGCCCATGGGGGAAAGCTCGTACAGCATTTGAACGTCCTCGAGCGTCGGGGCAGCCTCGAACTCAGCAAAATGGAACGTATGAGTCGCAGGCGAGTAACGGGACAGAAGGTCTAGAAGCATGGACTGATCCAACTTCACGGCAGCACCCTTCATAGCACGGATAGCAAAGTATACGCCGGCTTCATTAAGAGTCTCGGCGTGATGATCCAACACGTGGTCGATCCACTCATCCATATAGTCCAATTTCTGGACGAACGCCTGAGTAGAAATCGCAATATATGGGAAGTGTCAGCAATCGCTGAGTTAACTGGGCGAGTCAGCGTCAGCAATCGCTCAACTGGGACAGGATCAGGCATCCTCTTCGCCTTTACCCTCGCATGGTAGAAATCTTTGCCGCCTAAAAAGGGGGCTTTTCGCCACAAGGCCTGCGGAAGGTCGGGTATCTCTTCATCTTCCTTGACGGGTCTGGTTACTCTTGTCTTGGCCATTCCTGCGAAAGAGCAAGAAAAAAAGGGGGAGAAATACCACACTTCAGTTCGAATTTTGGAATTCAAGATCTATGCAAAAGAAGACGAACAGTTCCGGTATCGATTTCAGAAATTGGGGAGTTGCAAGATCCAATATTGTTGAAAGATTAAAACGAAGCAGGTTCAAAGATCAAAGCCTCTTCACAAATTTCATGGGTTTACAGATTCAAAGCAGTTCAAGGCAAACACTGGTATCTTAAATCAAAAGTAAACGAGGCCAACCTTGTTTTCTTGAAGTCTGCTTGGATATGCACAATTGAAGAACACGGATTGCAGTTCTGAACTGGTGATTGATTATCTGGATCTGCTCTCGGAGATCTCCGGGTACCATTCACTTTAAGAGAAAGAAGTGATGCTTTGCAATAATGGGGGATACAAGGTATTTATCCAAAACAATGAAGGGTTGCGTCCTTTCGATAGTCGAATCGCAACCGTCACCGTCGAATCGCGCAATCACAGGACAAGCTGACGTCACGCCTAAAACCCTAAAGGTCAGACGGCACGACTCTAGGGGTTTTAGGTCATAATGGCACGCACGGGGGCTGAACTTACCCGTATTTGAATTGGTGCGTGGCGGCGACGCGTATGTTGGTTTCCGCGCATGGAAGTCTATACGGCTATGAGTCTTCACGCGCAGAAAGGGGGCTAATGTAGATACTGCTTTCTGACACGACAGATCTTGGCCACGTGGCAGCCATCCAGCACACCATATTGTGCTCCACACACACTGGATCACCAGCCGAGCTGATCCATGTGGGGGCTGCGAGACAGAGCCCTCGCATACCACCGCACGGGACTTGTAGGGACTTTGTGGTTTGGAGGCTAGAGTAAGCCCTGTCGCGTGCGAGCCAAGCCCGCACGCGACCTTTGGTAACTGTTTTGAGAGATTTATGGCACGAGCTCCATAAACCCGGTCAATCCGGTCAAACCCGGTCAACCTCGTAACGGTTCCGGTATTCGCGCACCACGTGCTGTAACGGTCCCTATATACTCGGACGAACGTGCCGTTATGGTTAAGCTAATTAAGCCGCCATTAATGGGCGCATTAACCACACTACAACGGTCATGTTCTCCAGTATATATAGATCGTCGACCTTTCCATACAAAGGAGGACACACTGCCATACGCGGAAGCTCTGCCAAACCTCTGTCTCTCTCTCAGACATTGCTACTGCCTTACTCTCTCCCTACACACACCCCTATTCTTCCTGTGCGATCCTTGATCCACTACACACGGTGTACACGGAGGTCTCCCCGCCGGAATCTCTTGTGCACAGGGGGCTAGTGTCAATTTAATGCCACTTTCAGTCTTTCAGAAGCTGGGAGTAGAAGCTCGTTCCACATGGATCAACCTTCAGTTTGCGGACAAGTCTTGCAAGAGATCCTTTGGCGTAGTGGAGAACGTATTGGTAAGGGTAGGGAATTCTATTATCCCTGCAGATTTTGTGATTCTTGAGATGCCTGTGGGAGATGTTCCTATCATTCTGGGTAGGCCCTTTCTGGCTACCGGTCGGACTCTCATTGATGTTGAGAACGCACAATTGATCATGAGGATCAATAACGAGTGGGAGACCTTCTGTAACACCCCCGATTTCAAGAGGGACCAGAGATCGGGGTAGTGTCCTCCATACAGGGAATTACCCTTTCGTATAAGGAGTATTAGTAACAAGAAAGTGAAAGGAAACATCCAAACTACTGATTAAAAGTTTACACGATAACATTGTTTGTGGCTGAGTCCAAACAGGACAACAAGCTTAGCAAAAGAGATATTACACCAAAAGTTTGCTCTACGGTTAATTACTAATTGATACTGTTTGCAGGTGAGAACGAATCGTGAGTCCAGCGCGTTACCCCATGCAAACCAGTCATATACCTGCGGGGGAATTAAAAGACACAAGACCGCAGTTTTCCGAGTATCAGTAAAAACTGAGTGAATATACACCTTAGCATGTAAAACATAACGGCTAAGAAAGGTTACGGGGTTTACATTTTGAAGTGGTTTAAACGGTAACAGAGTATAAGTATAAAAATCAGAGTTTGCAATGTTTCGAAAGACTATCAAACGTTCAGAAATTCAATTCCAAGGATATTCTTTCAAGTTTCATGTCTAAGTAGAACACGGCTTATAAATCACAGCTTCCGGATTTAGGGACAAAGATGTCGCATTATTAACTCGCATTAACCAGGAGAGACCAGGGTGAATAATAAAAGATGATACTGGCTTATAGGGGGTTCTGATAACCCGACCTCTCTGCCAAGCGTTGTGGATCGGGGTTTCCGATCCCGCTAGTCATCATACAAGCCAACTACTAGACCTTAAGTGTCGACACCCCCTTAAGATTGTAAGTCAGAAGGGTAGTACTAGAATGCTGGATTCCAGCCTACGGCGAAAGGAATCGGGGCGCACGGAGTCCCATGTCTTTAGGGGCCTGGCCCAGGGAATCATCACCCGATAGTTTAGTAACGTGAAGTAAAGTAAAGTAACACGACGTAGGCGTATAGCACTGTCGTAGACCCAACTGGTTCCGGTATACGCGATTCTTTCACTTTACGTTATTAACGAATTCTGACTTAGTAACATTTGAACAATTAGTTTTCCGATTTGAAGACGAGTAGTAAAGTGACGATTTAAAAGCAAGTACGACAAGTTTAGAAATTTCGGAATAAAGCACAACAATTATATTCAGATAAACGAGTATCACATGAAAGGAATTGGCACACAAAACTAGGCATGTATTACAAGTATATTTTGAGACGTGAAATAAAATCACATTTGACACGAAAGAAGATAAGCACACGAGACTAAGCATGAATACTCACCGTGAGAGCCAAAAGTGCTAACTAAGCCGCTACTCGTACACAACGTCGTGATCAACTAGCTCGTCGAAGACAGGCTCTACAATCATACACATAAAATCCTAATCACAAACAAGTTCGTATCGCAAATAGACAATGCATATGTCCTAATATGATATGGAAGCGAGCGCCTAATCGAATACCCCTTAACGTGTTTATAAACTCCAAATTTATTTTTTGAAAATTAACCAATAATTTTAAGGAGTGAAAACTATTTAATATTCTAATTAAACGAATTTACTTGTTGATAAAATAATATCAAGTTGTACACTTTATTGAAATATTACTAGTAATATAATGAAAACGAAATTTAGAATTATTTCATCTTTTCAACAATATAATCTTTATCGAATAAATACTTAAACATACACAAAGTATATTTTTAATAACTAATTTTTCAACAACTAAATATAAATATAGAAACATAACTAATTTACAATTATCATAAATTTATATATTTATTTTGTGTTACAAAACTAATTTATTTTGTAATTATATTTAGTATATAAATTAACAGAAATTAAATAAATATTTATACTAACTAAATACAAGTATAAATACATATATATCAAGTTTCTGGAAATGACAGCAAGCACCCCCCACTAACACTAACAGCTTTTAAACATGTGATAAAGTATAGCCTCAAGTTTTCAAATTGTACAACAACCCCCCCCCCCTGCAACACAATTTTATTCAATTACACCCTCTTCTCAAACGGGTTTCTTCCCGATTCAAACACCAACACACACCCACACACATACACACAAACATACATGATTGTGCAGGAAATTAGGGCTTATAAATCGACGAGAGAGGTTTCAATTTACCGGAAAACAGAGGAGGAGAGTGGGTCGAAGATTTCCGGCGAAATCGTGCCCTTGGGTTCGATCGGAGCTTGGCCTCCGGTCGTTCTAGCACCTGGGTTCGATTGGGAGGCAGTAGCAGGCAGAGGGAGAGGCGGAGCCGCGGTGGTGGTCGGAAACAGAGGAGGAAGGCGGCGGCGTCGGGGGTCACTGCCTCCGTTGCCGCTGCTGCTGCGGTTGTTGTTTCTGCCGCTGTTTCGACGGGGCAGCGAGGGGGTTAGGCCGTGAGTGAGAGGGAGAGATGAGGGTGATGCTGGTGGTGAGTGGTGACGGTGATTGGAGGTGGTGGTGAGGGGCTGTGATGCTCTGTTTTGCTGCGGCAAAAACAGAGCAGCGAGATGGGAGTGGTGGTGATTGGAGGAGATACAGAGAGTATGCAGAGATGGAGGTGGGATCGGGGTTGAGAGCAGAGGTGGTGGTGGTGGCTCTGGTTTGCTGGGTTGGTCTCGGCAAAGAAAACAGAGCAGTTGAATGGAGGTGGAGGTGAAGAAGATGAAGAAGAGTGGAGATTAAGAAGGTGAGGGAGGTGATGAATGGAGGCTGTTGATTTGATTTGAGATGGGAAGCTAGCTGGTAGCTAGCTGGTGAAGGAGGGGGCGTGGGTGGCTGTTGCAGGGAGGTACAGGCGTGAGTTTTTCTCAGCCTGCTGGTCGGTGGCTGAAGCAGCAAAGCAGAGAGGGGAAAGGAGAGGGATGTGATGGGAGAGAGAAAAATTATACGGTGTGGCGGATTCGCGAAGTCACGCGGTGGTTCGACACGTAAAAAGTGGTGCACAACGGAAATTAACTCCCGGCGAACGTTTTAAACGCGACGAAAAATTTATAAACGAGATACGAGCTATACACGACAAATAATTAAATTATTGTTTATATAAAATAAACATTTTAATTTTTTACTAAATATATATATATATTATATAAATAAATATTTATAAGTTAATATTTATAAAACTAAAAAAAAACATCATAAAAATAACTAATTAAAATTCACAAATTAATAAAATATAATTAGGAAAATCTCGGGTATTACATCCTACCCTCCTTGGACTAAGCTTCGTCCTCGAAGCTTGAGCGCGGTAATAGAATATACGGGTCTCTAAATGCCAATATACTAATGTAGTAACACGTAGACAAGAAACACATGAGATGCAAGTGACTAATGCAATGCGACGGTATGAGGATAGCATGATTATATGAGATGAGATGCTAGGGTAAGTAATAGCAGGAATTAATGGGGTTTTACATCCTCTCCCCCTTAGAGGAGTGACGTCCCCGGAACTCGGTTAATACCTCATCGACGAAGAGGTGCGGGTACTTATTCCTCATCTCGTCCTCGGTTTCCCAAGTAGCTTCCTCAGTCAGATGATTCGTCCATAGAACTTTGACCAAGTTGGTGCTCTTGTTCCGTGTTTCCCTCGTCTTGCGGTCTAAGATCTTGACTGGATGTTCCTCGTAAGTTAGCGCAGGATCCAATTCTATGGGTTCAGGATCTAGGACGTGGGATTTGTCGGCGATGTATCTCTTCAGCTGCGATACATGGAATACGTTGTGAACACGTCCGAGATTCGATGGTAAGTCCAGCCTATATGCCAACTCTCCAATCCTTTCCACGATATCATATGGTCCAATGAACTTGGGGCTTAACTTCCCTTTCTGGTTGAACCTCTTTACTCCCTTGGTCGGTGAAACTTTCAGAAATACTTTATCGCCCACATGGAAATCGAGTGGCCTTCTTTTCTGATCTGCATATGATTTCTGCCTATCTTGTGCTGCTTTCATCTTCTGCTGAATAAGTCGAACCTGGTAAGTCATATCCTCAATGATATGTGGTCCAAGTACAACTGTCTCGCTAATGTCGCTCCAGCAAAGTGGAGTCCTACACTTCCTCCCGTACAATGCTTCATGAGGTGCCATCCCAATGCTGGCATGGTAACTGTTGTTGTAGGAAAACTCTATCAGCGGTAGTCTATCAACCCATGAACCCTGAAAATCCATGACACAAGCACGCAACATATCCTCCAAGGTCTGGATTGTCCTCTCTGTTTGGACATCTGTGGTTGGGTGAAAGGCTGTACTGAAACATAACTTTGTCCCCAACGCTTCCTGAAGTGCTTGCCAGAAATGAGAGAGAAAGTTTGGATCTCTGTCCGAAACTATCGATTCTGGTACTCCATGATACCGCACTATGTTCTTTACGTATGCGTCTGTCTCTGTTCCATGTTCCACGTGTCCTTCATCGGAATGAATCTTGCCGTCTTGGTCAATCTGTCAACTATTACCCAGATCGAATTCAGCCCATTCCTCGATACTGGTAGAGCCATGACAAAATCCATTGAGATCGCATCCCATTTCCACTTAGGAACTTCCAGTGGTTGCACTAGTCCGCCCATTCTCTTGTGCTCAAACTTTACTTTCTGGCACGTGAGACATCGAGCCACGAACTCTGCTACTTCATTCTTCATCTTGGGCCACCAAAATTGCATCTTCAGATCCTTGTATAACTTGTCCCCTCCGGGATGCACTGAGTAAGGTGTGCAATGCGCCTCCTGCATCAACTTCTCCTTGATGTCTGCACACTTCTGGGGTACACACAACCTTCCCTTATATCGAATACTCCCGTCTCCGTGAATCTGAAATTCCTTTGTTGAACCGTCCTCGATTTTCTTTCTAATCCTTTCCAGCTTCACGTCTCCTGGCTGGCCTTTCTTTATCTCTTTCAAGATGTCAGGCACAGTCGTCATACTTCCCAACATGTTTTCACAGCTCCTTGCTCCATTACCTCGATCTGCATCTTCTCAAACTCTTTGCACAATCGGTGTGGTAAAACCCACATGGAATTCACTGTATGACTTGATTTCCTGCTCAAGGCGTCTGCAACTACGTTTTCCTTCCCTTCATGGTATTGAATCTCTAAGTTGTAGTCCTTGATCAGCTCTAACCATCTCCTTTGCCTGTGGTTCAGCTCCTTCTGGGTGAAGATGTACTTCAAGCTATTGTGGTCGGTGAACATCCGACAAGTCGCTCCATAAAGATGATGCCTCCAAATCTTGAGCGCGAACACAACTGCTGCAAGCTCCAAGTCACGTGTCGCATAGTTCTCTTCATGCGGTTTCAACTGCCTGGATGCGTAGGCAATAACCCTCCTGTCTTGCATAAGCACGCATCCCAAGCCCTTCTTTGATGCGTCGCTATACACCTCAAACTCCCCTGACTCATTAGGTAGAGTTAACACGGGTGCTGTAGTCAGCTTCTCCTTTAAGATTTGGAACGCTTCCTCGCAGCTTTCATTCCAAACATACTTCACCGTCTTCTTAGTCAAATTCGTCAAGGGCCTTGCGATCTTTGAAAAGTCCTTCACGAATCTACGGTAATAGCCTGCCAATCCCAGAAAACTTCTGATTTCTGACGCATTCTTCGGTCTAGGCCAATCCTTCACTGCTATCGTCTTAGCTGGATCAACTGACACTCCTTCACTAGAGATGAAATGTCCCAAGAATGGAACTTTGTCCAGCCAAAACTCGCACTTAGACAACTTTGCATAGAACTTATCCTCCCTGAGGGTTCTCAAAACTTGCCTAAGGTGATCCTCATGCTCTTCCTTGCTCTTCGAATACACCAGTATGTCGTCGATGAACACTACCACAAAACGGTCTATGAACGGTCTCAACGTTCGGTTCATCACATCCATAAATACTGCTGGTGCATTGGTTAAACCGAAAGACATCACTGTGAACTCGTAATGTCCATAACTTGTCCTGAAGGCAGTCTTCGGTATATCCTTCTCTGCCACTCTCAGTTGGTGGTAGCCTGTTCTCAAATCAATCTTCGAAAAGACACTTGCTCCTTGCAATTGATCAAACAGGTCGTCTATCCTCGGAAATGGATACTTGTTCTTGATCGTGACGCTGTTGAGCTCCCGGTAGTCAATACATAGCCTGAGGCTTCCATCCTTCTTCTTCACGAAAAGGACTGGTGCTCCCCAAGGCGATACACTTGGTCTAATGTATCCCTTCTCTAGTAGCTCCTTCAACTGATCCTTCAACTCTTTCAGCTCTGCGGGCGCCATGCGGTATGGTGCCTTCGAAACTGGTGCCGTTCCTGGCACAACTTCGATTGTAAACTCCACTTCCCTTGTCGGTGGCATACCCGGGATTTCATCCGGGAAAACGTCCGGGAATTCCCGTGCTACGGGTATATCTGCCAACACGTTCTCTGACGCGTTAAGGTCTTGAATGTAACACAAGTAAGCCTCATGGCCTTTCTTAACCTGGTTAACGATGGTTAAGGCCGAGACAATCTTGACTGAAGGTTCCCTAGGAACACTGCTATAGGAAATACGCTCCCCGTTGGGTCCTCTTAGCCTCACCTTCTGATCAGCACAGATGATATTGGCCTTGTATTCCGTCAACCAATCCATTCCCAAGATAACGTCAATCTCTCCAAGGTTAAACTCAATGAGATTCGATGGTAAGGTGCAACCTAAGATGTTGACCTCTACTTCTTCACAAATAGTGTCGCAACTCACTACTTGACCGTTAGGTGTCGCAACTGCTATTGGGGTTCTAGCCGAAGGTACTAGTCCTATCTTCTTAGCAAATGCAGATTATATGAATGACAGAGATGCTCCAGAATCAAATAATGTGAAAGCAGGATGATTGTGGACAAGAAAAGTACCAGTCACCACGTTGTTCGCTGCTTCCGCTTCTGTCCGGTTCATCACAAATATCTGGCCACCCGGCCTCTGGTTGTTTCCCTGAGCTGCATTGCCTCCATTTCCATTCCCATTGTTGCCCGCTCTGTAGTTACCGTTGTTACCATTAGCAGTCCCATTCCTGTTATGCCAACCGTTCCCGTTGCCATTCCCATTGTTGTAGTTTCCCTGCTGACCAGTGGCACCATTCCTGAAGTTGTTGTTGCGGACCTGATTTCCCCCATTCGGATTGTTCTGCCGGAATCCATTCCCATTTTGATTCTGCCGGTTCCCCTGGTAGTTCTGTCCGTTTCCTTGGAAATTCTGTCCGTTTCCTCGATTATTCTGCCCATTGAAACCTTGACGTTTCTCAGCTGCCATCCTCTTCTTACAGTCGATGGATATGTGGCCTCTGATGCCACAGAATCTGCAAGCTAAAGCTGCACCATCACAAGTGAATCCACGATGGTTGCGACCACACCTGTTGCAGTTGTACTGGTTCCGGTTGCCACCATTTCCACGGTTCTGGTGGAAATTGCCTCCACCATTACCGATTCTGAAACGCTTGTCCGAACTCTGGTTATTTCTTCCTCCATGGCCATAGCCTTCAGTTCCTTGGCCTTCCAGCTTCCTCTTTCCTGATTGTTGAACTAGAGTCTCATCGATTCTCCATATGTTCGCTGCTACTCCATAGGCTTCTGACAAGGTGTCATAGCCTCTAGTGAGCATAGTCCTCTGTACTTCAAGCTTCAGTCCTGCTATAAAGCGGGTAACCATGCGCCCTTCTGTTGGAACTGTGTCTTCAGCGAACCGAGCTAACTCCACGAACTTGTCATAATAGTCCGTTACAGAGTCGTTGCCCTGCTTCAACGCGATGAACTCATTATACTTCCGTTCCTTCACGTGTTCTGGATAGAAGTTTGTCCTCATAGCAGCCTTCATTGCTTCCCAGTCAAAGCCTTCTTGAGCTAAGAGCCTTGCTCGATTAGCTGTCCACCAGTTATCGGCCTTGTCTTTGAAATAGAAAGCCGCCTCATTGACCTTGCGGGCTTTGGGACATTCCATAGCATGGAAGACTTTATCGATGTCCCTAATCCAGTTTTCGAGCAGTACTGGATCCTCTTTCCCATAAAAGTTGCTCGGGTTCCTCTGACCTATCTTCTTAGACCAGTCTGGTTCCCGTTCGTTGGCAACATTGTTGTTTGGAGCGCCCTGGTTGTTGTTCACAGCCTGAACAAACTGACCCATCTGAGCGATCAGCTGAGTCACCTGTGGGTGCAATTCTTCAACTCCCTCCATTTGGGCTGACGCGTTGCTTCTAGTGGCGTAGCGGTGTTGCCTATCGTTCATGCGCCCTACACTATTGCCTATCGATTATTTTGGTGCGGGATATGCATGATGATATAACTTAACTAACGCGTATAAAACAATTCTAATCACATATAACAACATCGGATACACAAGCATGCAATAAGAGTTAAACGCTTAAGTTATGTTATCGAGATACACGCAATTCGAGAAATAAATTTCTCCCAAGTAAATGAGCATAAGAGCTAAAGCGAGACTGCTTGTCATACATTACCAAAAGAGAGGGTATACAACCCTTAAATTCATCAAGATACAAATAAGTTCAGAACGTGGGAATACTATCGTCCCCCAAAATAAAGTACACAACCTACATAGCTTACAAGCATAAAAGGAAAAGTCCTAATGGCAAGAGAGCCTGGACTGACAAAAGAGTCCTTTAGAAAGGAGTGGGAGGGTGGGGCTCCCTACTAGCTAGTCGTCGAAAGTCTCGTAGTCGGTGACCTCAATCTCTGACCTAGGGTTGTTTCGGTCGGCCCAATGCATCTCGGCCTGAACCAAACGGGCACAAAGGGACTCAGGGGTTACAGTCCATCCACCGTTATGACGGTAGCCGGAAGGCTGGGGCCTCAAGGAGTGGTTCACTATGCCACGGTACTCGTGCTTAAGGGCCAAGTAAGGCTCAACACTGGGCAGAGAAGCTAGGATGCAGTGCACCTTCACCAGGTTATGGTAGAAGTTATCGGTACGGTGGTACCTAAGGGCCCAAAGCTCACATCGCCCTTCTACCCTGTTGCAGAATTGGGTGATAGTTTCCCCAGGCCTTCGCTGGGTACCAGCAGGGTAGTCGTCTCTAACTCTGCGCGAGTAGGGGTTCGGATTCTTACGGCCATCTACAAGGTAAGGAAAATCAATCTATTAGTCTAATATTCCATCTTCCTAAAGGTTCTCTTAAGGTAAGTCACCCTAGGAGTGTGTAAATAAACTAAAGCGCATATAAACACGACAGAAGCATAAAGTATATAACAATTTAGCATGTTAGAAGAAGTAAAAGAGAACACCCATACACCCCGGCTTGTCTTTATTTTACTTAGCTTTTATGTTGCCCTAATCAAGTTCAAACTTGGTTGTAGTAAATTTCAAAAGTCTTAGTTTTTAAACGTTTTCTCCCTACAGTCCTAATTGGATGTCACTGCTCTGATACCAACTGTAACACCCCCGATTTCCAGAGGGACCGGAGATCGGGGTAGTGTCCTCCATACAGGGAATTACCCTTTCGTATAAGGAGTATTAGTAACAAGAAAGTGAAGGAAACATCCAAACTACTGATTAAAAGTTTACACGATAACATTGTTTGTGGCTGAGTCCAAACAGGACAACAAGCTTAGCAAAAGAGATATTACACCAAAAGTTTGCTCTACGGTTAATTACTAATTGATACTGTTTTCCGGTGAGAACGAATCGTGAGTCCAGCGCGTTACCCCATGCAAACCAGTCATATACCTGCGGGGGAATTAAAAGACACAAGACCGCAGTTTTCCGAGTATCAGTAAAAACAGAGTGAATATACACCTTAGCATGTAAAACATAACGGCTAAGAAAGGTTACGGGGTTTACATTTTGAAGTGGTTTAAACGGTAACAGAGTATAAGTATAAAAATCAGAGTTTGCAATGTTTCGAAAGACTATCAAACATTCAGAAATTCAATTCCAAGGATATTCTTTCAAGTTGCATGTCTAAGTAGAACACGGCTTATAAATCACAGCTTCCGGATTTAGGGACAAAGATGTCGCATTATTAACTCGCATTAACCAGGAGAGACCAGGGTGAATAATAAAAGATGATGCTGGCTTATAGGGGGTTATGATAACCCGACCTCTCTGCCAAGCGTTGTGGATCGGGGTTTCCGATCCCGCTAGTCATCATACAAGCCAACTACTAGACCTTAAGTGTCGACACCCCCTTAAGATTGTAAGTCAGAAGGGTAGTACTAGAATGCTGGATTCCAGCCTATGGCGAAAGGAATCGGGGCGCACGGAGTCCCATCTCTTTAGGGGCCTGGCCCAGGGAATCATCACCCGATAGTTTAGTAACGTGAAGTAAAGTAAAGTAACACGACGTAGGCGTATAGCACTGTCGTAGACCCAACTGGTTCCGGTATACGTGATTCTTTTACTTTACGTTATTAACGAATTCTGACTTAGTGACATTTGAACAATTAGTTTTCTGATTTGAAGACGAGTAGTAAAGTGACGATTTAAAAGCAAGTACGACAAGTTTAGAAATTTCGGAATAAAGCACGACAATTATTTTCAGATAAACGAGTATCACATGAAAGGAATTGGCACACAAAACTAGGCATGTATCACAAGTATATTTTGAGACGTGAAATAAAATCACATTTGACACGAAAGAAGATAAGCACACGAGACTAAGCATGAATACTCACCGTGAGAGCCAAAAGTGCTAACTAAGCCGCTACTCGTACACAACATCGTGATCAACTAGCTCGTCGAAGACAGGCTCTACAATCATACACATAAAATCCTAATCACAAACAAGTTCGTATCGCAAATAGACAATGCATATGTCCTAATATGATATGGAAGCGAGCGCCTAATCGAATACCCCCCAACGTGTTTATAAACTCCAAATTTATTTTTTGAAAATTAACCAATAATTTTAAGGAGTGAAAAACATTTAATATTCTAATTAAACGAATTTACTTGTTTATAAAATAATATCAAGTTGTACACTTTATTGAAATATTACTAGTAATATAATGAAAACGAAATTTAGAATTATTTCATCTTTTCAACAATATAATCTTTATCGAATAAATACTTAAACATACACAAAGTATATTTTTAATAACTAATTTTTCAACAACTAAATATAAATATAGAAACAAACTAATTTACAATTATCATAAATTTATATATTTATTTTGTGTTACAAAACTAATTTATTTTGTAATTATATTTAGTATATAAATTAACAGAAATTAAATAAATATTTATACTAACTAAATACAAGTATAAATACATATATATCAAGTTTCTGGAAATGACAGCAAGCACCCCCCACTAACACTAACAACTTTTAAACATGTGATAAAGTATAGCCTCAAGTTTTCAAATTGTACAACAAACCCCCCCCCCCTGCAACACAATTTTATTCAATTACACCCTCTTCTCAAACGGGTTTCTTCTCGATTCAAACACCAACACACACCCACACACATACACACAAACATACATTTATTGTGCAGGAAATTAGAGCTTATAAATCGACGAGGGAGGGATCAATTTACCGAAAAACGGAGGAGGAGAGTGGGTCGAAGATTTCCGGCGAAATCGTGCCCTTGGGTTCGATCGGAGCTTGGCCTCCGGTCGTTCTAGCACCTGGGTTCAATTGGGAGGCAGTAGCAGGCAGAGGGAGAGGCGGAGCCGCGGTGGTGGTCGGAAACAGAGGAGGACGGCGGCGGCGTCGGGGGTCACTGCCTCCGTTGCCGCTGCTGCTGCGGTTGTTGTTTCTGCCGCTGTTTCGACGGGGCAGCGAGGGGGTTAGGCCGTGAGTGAGAGGGAGAGATGAGGGTGATGCTGGTGGTGAGTGGTGACGGTGATTGGAGGTGGTGGTGAGGGGCTGTGATGCTCTGTTTTGCTGCGGCAAAAACAGAGCAGCGAGATGGGAGTGGTGGTGATTGGAGGAGATACAGAGAGTATGCAGAGATGGAGGTGGGATCGGGGTTGAGAGCAGAGGTGGTGGTGGTGGCTCTGGTTTGCTGGGTTGGTCTCGGCAAAGAAAACAGAGCAGTTGAATGGAGGTGGAGGTGAAGAAGATGAAGAAGAGTGGAGATTAAGAAGGTGAGGGAGGTGATGAATGGAGGCTGTTGATTTGATTTGAGATGGGAAGCTAGCTGGTAGCTAGCTGGTGAAGGAGGGGGCGTGGGTGGCTGTTGCAGGGAGGTACAGGCGTGAGTTTTTCTCAGCCTGCTGGTCGGTGGCTGAAGCAGCAAAGCAGAGAGGGGAAAGGAGAGGGATGTGATGGGAGAGAGAAAAATTATACGGTGTGGCGGATTCGCGAAGTCACGCGGTGGTTCGACACGTAAAAAGTGGTGCACAACGGAAATTAACTTGCGGCGAACGTTTTAAACGCGACGAAAAATTTATAAACGAGATAACGAGCTATACACGACAAATAATAAAATTATTGTTTATATAAAATAAACATTTTAATTTTTTACTAAAAATATATATATATATATTATATAAATAAATATTTATAAGTTAATATTTATAAAACTAAAAAAAAAAACATCATAAAAATAACTAATTAAAATTCACAAATTACTAAAATATAATTAGAAAAATTTCGGGTATTACACCTTCCGTGTTTCTAATACGAATCCACAGCAGCCTCAAGAGAAGACACAGATGACAGTTGCCGTGCAATCAGTGCACAAGAGTTCTGAGGTGGTTCGTGATGAGCCACCAATTCTAAAAGACAAAGTTCATCGTGTCGTGTTGAGGATCCAGCAGAGGAATCTGGAAGATATTGCACGGGGTGCTATGCCACCTGTGTAGGGGCTATGAGGTAACTGGGTCGGGCCGTCGACCTTAAATTACAAGCCCTTATTGGGAGGCAACCCAATGTAGTTAATCGTTATTTGATTTTTGAATTTTATTCATTTAGATAGTCATACTTGAGTTTTGAGGGGTGAGAGAGAGAGAGATTTAATATTTTCAATAAGTGTGCAGGACACAGGTACCGAAGACCCTCCGGATTTCCATTCTTGATGTATGTGCACCATTTGCACGCAGAACGAGGAAAAACGAGCTTACCAGGAGCAAGGAACTTGATAAAGAAGCTACTCGAGGTCGAGGAGTAGCAAATGAGTCATGAGGATCACGGTAGCAAGTTGGAGTATCGGGGTTGCACGCATCGGAATCCGGAGTGGAGAAAGTTAAAGAGCTTGAGGAGGTGAGATTCTTGAACAAGGAGAAAAATTTTGGTAAGAAATGAAAAAATCCCCAGATTTGGAAATTTTTCGATCAAAAATGGATTCCTCGTCGAGTGTGGATTCCAACGGTTCAAGAATCGCGCGAATCGGGTACCGGATGAAGAAGATAGAGCAAAAACAAAACGGGCAAAAAGTAGTGCATTTCGGCACCCATTTTGGGCCGAAATGGGGGCTGAAATCCGCTGATTTCGGCCCGAAATCAAACTAGCCCACTGTTTTCAATTGCTACAGTGATTTCGGCCCCATTTCGTGCCAAAATCGGGCGGGTTTGTCCGATTTTGGGTGTGTTTTTTGGTATTTTCTTGATTGTTTAAAGCCATTTCCGGCCATAAAGGGTAAATACACCCCAAACATGGATCAAACCTCTCTTTTCTTCATCTTCTTCCTCCCAAACCTTCAAGAACACCCATACATCCATACACCCAAAATTTTCAAAACTCAACCAAATTCAAAAAAATTTGTTGGGTTTTGCTCCTTGCAAACCCAACAACAACATTAACTCTTGAGTTTTTGAAAGATAGGGATTTGTTTGAGTGTGGGGGAAATCAAAGAGGAAGAGCT
Source organism: Linanthus parryae (assembly GCA_023055425.1). Classification (NCBI taxonomy): domain Eukaryota; kingdom Viridiplantae; phylum Streptophyta; class Magnoliopsida; order Ericales; family Polemoniaceae; genus Linanthus; species Linanthus parryae. The sequence goes on along the minus strand of JALGPY010000011.1, from coordinate 21,849,089 downwards.
CCAAGAACAAAAATTCTCCGATTCATCAACTTGGATGGGGATTCGGCCTTAGCTCAAGAAGAGACTTTCGACGGGGACACCGAGGAGCACAAGGAGGTAGCTTCACTTCAACTTGCTCAAGTTTTCAAAAAATTGGTCCTTTCTTGACCAATTTTTGCGAAACCGGTCCCGTAAGAACGGTACTCCGGGACCGTAGGTACCGAAATCTTTCTCTCACTTTAATTCCTTGCTTATGTACTCGTTGGGCTTAATTTAAATTGAAATTGTTACTTGCTCATACTTAGCTTGGGTTACTTGCTTAGTTCACTCTAAACCTCACGTGCACTCGTCTTTTATTTTCTCTATCATTATCTCTACATCGAAGAGTGCTAAGAGGAAACGGAGTATAGTTGTTGATGATCACCCCATCTTCAATCCTGAGGAAGATGTAATTTTGAGTGAGAGGAGAATGTAGACGAGGGAGACGGCTCTGGCAACCGTCGTCAGGTGCCTCCGTCTCCAATTCGTTATGAGTTGAACTTAGTTATGCCTGCACTTCCTAAGATTTGGACGAGAGGTAGGGATGCAAAGGATTTTGACCTCCATGCTATCTTCAGTACCAAATTCTGCAGCTTCAGGTTTGTTAGTGAGGATGCCCATTAGGAATATTGCACTGACCCATTCATGAAGAGGGTAGGGACTCCTGAAAAACCCTTCTGCAAAGCGACAAAATGCCAAAACAGCTTCAGGATCTCTTTAACAATGAGAGGCTAGATATGTGGTCTAAAATTTGTAAGAAGTCTAGCTCCGCTCTTCCGAGGGAGATTCTGGTAAATGCTTGTTTTTATGACGAGGGAGAGGGTGAGGATCGGAGGCATGTGTATTGTTGGGGCACCTATATAGTCATCACGCCCGAGACTATAGCGGCTGCCCTAAAATTCAAACCTATAAAGAATGAGATTTGCGCCTACCATGAGACCATTAGGAGGGTGGATGCTGTTAAGGTAGTTAGTGCCTTTTGTTTTGAGGGGGTGCCTGGAGCGGGATGGACTGAGAGACCCAATTTACCTGAGTGGTCCGTCTCTAGGAAACTCGTGCTCCCATGTGCGAGGTGGTTGTGTGAGTTTCTTGAGAACTGGGTTTATGGAGTTTCTCCTAATCCCACGTACTCCTTCCAGCTTTGCACCATGGCTTACTGTTTGTGGATGGGGAAGCGTATCAATGTCCCGTACTTCATTTATAGATTTATTATGGAGAGGACTTACTGCTATAACCGTAGAGCTCCCGGGCACACTTGTTTGCTCCTAAAGCTAGCACAAGATGCTAAGGCTAATTTGAGTGGTCTAGAGTATGACGATATCTCTAGAGACAAGAAGAGGAAGGATGCAGCACGTCTTTGGGAGAGAATACCCAACCCCCTCAAGAACAAAATACCTATTGAACCCACAAACCCTAGCGGAGACCACGCGAGTAGCTCGAGATCCAACATGGAGCGACAGCTTGAGACTCTCATGCATATGATGGAGTCTCAGAGACTCCAAGCTGATGAGGATAGAGCTGGGGAGAGGAGACATTTTTGAGCACATCCGTAGTAGCCAGCGCCAGTTGGGCCGAGAGATGGAGTCACTTAGCTATGACTGTGCCCAACAGGTGGATGGATTCCGGACTTGGCTGTGGCGGCCAATGTCCAGTTGCAGCACCCACGTACCTACGATGGCTTGTTCCATTACCAGTCCGATGTGTACCCAGAGTTGATTCCCGACGTCCGAGACGAGGACGAAGGGAGGACTCACTCCGACTAGACCCACTGGCCCTACGCTTGAGCAGCCAAGTCGTCTTGATTTACTCTATTTTTCGTTGAGGAAAACGAAGCGCTCAAGTGTGGGGGAGTTTTTAGCTATCCGCTAGTTAGCCATTGCATAGCCTTGTTACATGTAGTTTAGTGAGTCTGTTATGCATGTAGATTTGGTCTATAGGATTGCATGTGCACGTTTAAATATTTGCATTGTATATATTGTTGCACTTTTATTTATTGATTCCACCTACCCTTTGTGTGCTTGGTTAATCGAGTTGGCCAGTTACATATAGTGTCTAAAAAAAATAAAAAATAAAATAAAATAAGAAAAACCCTAAAAATTGAAAATTTTTGAGAAAGGGCAATTAAAGAGAGTAAGCGTGGAGAGGGCTCAATGATAGTATTCCTTAGGTAGTATGAAAATCTGAGGTGAAGTAGACACGCAGGAATCTGGAGTAGGAAGACTTATAGGGGCAATGCACTTAAGAGTTGTGAGTAGCTGTCTCTCAAACTAGTTATCCTACTAGCGCTACAACACCGTCACTTAGGTAGTCGTCAACCCTCCTCGTAGTGGCAATGGAACAGCTGTGCGAGTGATTGTTATGGGGACCTCACGTCCCGTCTCCATCGCCTAGGTCAACTAGTTATCCCAATTTAATCCATTTACCCCTTTTATTCACAGCCTCTAGCCTAGGAAGTCGTTCCTTTTAACTTCTAGCACTAGTTAGAATGGTCCCTTCCTATGCGTCATGATAGAGGGAGTTGAGTTAGGGAGGTTCAATGAGGGTGAGCTGATTTGATACATCTTGAGTGGACATTCTTACATGTCATCTTTTGAGGGGATGTGAGGGTGAGTTAGAGACGGTAGCACACTTCGGTGTGGTGGTGAGTCGTGTCAATACACCACGATCACAGGTGGAGTGCCGTAGTGCGTGATACTTTTTTCGCACGTCATGGGGTGGGGGTTGGTTGATCGTATAGGAGGATGTGCTTGCACTTCATTCATATTTTCTACATCTTAGGTGATGAGGAGGATTGGTTGGAATTAGCACGTTTACATATTGACTACCGGGTTCGAGATATGTTTTACATCGAGTGTGGGGGTGTCGACATATATTTGACTACACATTTGATTTGACAGATTCCATCCCCACGTTATCTATATTGATTTGATATCCTTGGATATTACTATTTTATCATCATTGGTGGCTCCATGTGCTTATTGAGAATTGAAATTGAAAAAAAAAAGACAGAAGAAAAAAAAAAGAAAAAAAAAACAGAAAGTTGAAATTGAAACGGAAATGGGAGCTGGAAATTAAACTTCATGAAGACCAAGGAGATACGCAATTGTTCGAGATCACTTCTTCACATTTGTGGCCGCGAGAACGGCGTTACACCAGGATTGAGGGAATGAGTGTCGGAGTAGTAGTTCGGTGGGGTTCCTTGGATTTTTGTGAGGGAGTGTGAGAATGGGTTTTGTGAGTTATATCATGACGTCTAGGACTGCGCATCTAAATATCCTATCCTACCCGTCCTAAAGCCGTCAACAATTGAAACCTGTGGATAAATAGCTCGGATGGTATGTGCTAGGGATACGTTTGATGAGTGTGCCGAAGCAACTTATTTTGTGTTCGTGCCCGTTCTGTCTGACGAAACTGGCCGCAAGTTCTACCGATCACCAAAGTTATATAATCTTCTAGGGGATGTGAGCGCCTTATGACATGCCGGTTTGTTCTTCGAGATTGCCCAATCTCTAACAAGAAAAAGAAAAAAAAAAAATATGTTTTTTTTAATTCCTTGCATTGCACATACTTGAGTTGCATTGTACATATCATGTAGTTGCATAGTCTTGTCTTTGTGTATTGAGTCGTGAGTCCTGTTGGCTAGCGGAAATTTAAGTATGCAAAGTGGTGGGGTATGCAATTGGTTTGGTTTGTGGTATGTATGCAATGTCTCAAGTGTGGGGGTTTGTGCATCGTTGTGCTCGGGACGATCAAGAGAGTAAGTGTGGGGGAGTTTGATATCACCTTTTAGGGGCTATAGTTCTTTAGCATTTACCACATGATTATATGTATTTGGAGTGTGTTTTGAGGCAAATGTTAGACATTATAGGGCGTTTTATCACTTGTTGCTACCATGTGCTATATTGTTAGTCCGGGCGTTTTTCATGCATATTTCATTGTTATTTGTCCCATATAATCGCTTGGTATGTTTGTTCATGTTGTTTTGGCAGGGACAGATGCTAATCGGTTGATAGGAGGCATGGAACGAACTTCGGAAACAAAGGGGAGCTCAAGCGGAGTCAAGAGAAGCCGAATTGGGGGAGCTTGGATGACTAGTCTGCACTATTTTTATCATATCCGGAGTTCTAAAACTTATTTGGGGGTTAGACCAGTGCCATATGAAAGTAGGCTCAGAGAGCTTTCCATCGATAGGTCACGGAGTTAAATCGGAGTTCGGACAAAGAAGATATCGCGTTTTGAAGTCAGGAGCATATTTCAGGGGGCTTTTATGCAATTACTGAAGACTTTTGCGGTTATGATTCAAGAACGACCTAGGGACGTGAAGAAGCATCATTCATGCATCGAGAGAGCCAATAAGAAGGAGGAGAGCAAGGAGACTTCATTGGGAACTATCTCAAGCAAGGAGGAGAGCCCGGATCGCGCCAATCTTCACGATTTTAGCGTTTGATCTATTTTTCTCTTTACTTTCTTGTATGAACTATTCAATAACCATGTTAATTTGTGTTATGAGTAGCTAATCTCATACCTAGGCATCTATGGAGAGCCTAGGGTTTATGTTTTGATGATATTTTCCGGATTTTGGATGATCTTTCATGCTAGGATTATGGTTTAATGGAGATTGTTTTGGTTTTCATCATGTTGAGTTCTTTCATTGACAAATTAGGGCTAAGATGTGTGATGTGAATTGTCTATTTCTTCATTCAATCATGAACTAGGCTTAATGATGATATTGGTAGCCTAATTATCTTGTTTATTGTGCTTAATTCTTAGTAACGTAGGAGTCATGACCCGAAATTATTATAGAACTAGTGAGTGTGTGAAAACAACTCTAATCTAGTTCATATGAGTAAACAAGATCATTCTTAATTGACTAGACTGAGATGTTAGTTGGATAGGAATGGCTAGAAGAGGGTAAATTCAATAGGAAGTAATGAGTTGTTAGTAAATGGTGGGCTGAGAGGACATTATTCCTTGCAATGTTGTTAGCCTGCTAGAACACATAGGTAGTATACTTGGCCTGAGAGGGACAAATCGTTACCTTTGTGTAGAACGACATGAGACCGATAGGTGATTGTCAACGCCATTACCCAGCATAGGTTGCTAAGAGTCATTGTGTTAGAACATGGAATCCGGAATTGTCAAAACTACCCTAGGTGATCTATAGATTGCCTAGCTTTCTATTCTCTGATTTACATCAACTCATTTTAATCGCGTTATTTCATTACCTTTGCTAGTCACTTGTTTGAGGGTGACAACACTTCAAACTACAATCATTTTTTACCGGTTACTTAGGTAAATTGAGTTTAATTGCTAATCTAGAGCGTATAGTAAACACCTTGCCTTGGGTTCGATAACTCGAAGTCCAAAATACTACACTTTATTACTTGACTGTATACTTGCGTAGCAACGCGTAGTAATCTCGCGTCAGTAATGGTTCTACCAACTCTATCTCTTATGTTTATCTTGTGGAAGGACTTAAATATAATCTGCTTAGTATTTCTCAGTTATGTGATAAAGGTTATAAAGCTGTATTTGACAAGGAGAAATGTGTTGTGCAATATGAGAAATCTGGAAATTGCATACTCACTGCTCCTAGATTATACAATTTATATGCTATGAGTACTAAGAGTGTTGTAGGTGACAAGTTGAAGTGCCTCAAGGCCTTGATGGAAGATTCAAAGATTTGGCATAGAAAGCTTGGGCATATTAGCATACACACCTTGAATAAACTCATTTCAAAGGACTTGGTAAGAGGTTTACCATCTCTAAAATTCTCAGATGATGAGATTTGCAAGGCATGTGTACAAGGTAAACAAACAAGAAGCTCATTCAAGCCAAAGAACTCTGTAAGTACTTCTAGACCCTTAGAACTTATGCATATGGACTTGTGTGGTCCTATGAGAGTTCAAAATCCAAAAGGTAAGAGGTATATGCTTGGTTTAGTAGATGGTTATTCTAGATTCACATGGGTTATGTTTATTAGAGACAAAACTGAAGCCTTATCTGAATTTACTAAACTGTGAAAAGAGCTTTAAACTTTGAAAAACTTGCCTGTTGCATCTATTAGAAGTGATCATGGTAGGGAATTTGTTCAACTTGACTTTGATTTATTATGTGAAAAGCATGGCATATCACACAACTTCTCTGCACCTAGAACCCCTCAATAAAATGGAGTAGTTGAGAGGAAAAATAGGACGCTTGAGGATATGTCTAGAACCATACTACTTGAAAGTAATTTGCCAAAGTATTTGTGGGAAGAAGCTGTTAATACTGCCAATTATGTGCTTAATAGATATTTGATCATGCCTATTTTGAAAAAGACTCCATATGAATTGTTTAAAGGCAGGAAGCCTAATGTTTCTTATTTCAAACATTTTGGTTGTACTTGTTTTGTGCATAATAATGGTAAAGACAATCGTGATAAGTTTGATGCTAGAAGTTATGAAGGTGTATTTCTTGGATATTCTCAAACTAGCAAAGCTTATAGAATTTTTAATAGAAAAACCAAGATTGTGGAAGAGAGTATTCATGTGTTTTTTAATGAAAGTACTAAGGATTCTTTGAATGAAAGTTTTGCAGATCTTAATTTGAACAAGCATGAGGCTGATGATGACATTGTGAAAGAAGACAAAGGCAAAACTAAAGTGCAGAATCAGTCAGTAGAATCTCAAGGCCTTGAACCTCCTGCAGAGCCAAAATCTCAAAGCCGTGAGACTGAAACTGAAACTTTCTATGATGCTCCTTCTACTGCTTCAAGAACTCAAAGCCTTGAAGGAACATATTCTTGGAAACCAAGGAAGAAGTTTAAGTATCTTGCAGACCATCCAGCTGACAATATCAAATCTAATCCAACTACTGGAACTCAGACAAGAGGACAGTTGAAGAACTTATGTGCTTTTAGTGCTTTTGTATCAGTGATTGAGCCCAAAAATGCAAAAGAAGCACTAGAAGATGCAGATTGGATCATTGCAATGCAAAGTGAGCTGAATGAATTTGAAAGAAACAAGGTATGGAATCTGGTTCCTATACCAAAAGAGCAATCAGTTATTGGAACCAGATGGGTGTTCAGAAATAAGCTTGATGAGAATGGCAAAGTGGTAAGAAACAATGCCAGACTTGTTGCACAAGGATACAATCAAGAAGAAGGTATAGACTATGAGGATAAATTTGCTCCTATTTCCTGATCTACGTAGATGATATTTTTTTGGTGCTATAAATGATGCTCTTTCAAAAGAGTTCTCTAGTCTAATGTGTAGGGAGTTTGAGATGATCTTAATGGGAGAATCGAATTTCTTTCTTGGACTTCATGTTTTACAAATGAAGAAAGGAATCTTTGTAAATCAAGGAAAATATACCAAGGACTGTTGAACAAGTACAATATGACACAGTTCAAGGCACTCAAAACTACTATGAGTTCATCACTATCCTTAGACAAGGATTCAAATGGTAAGAGTGTAAATCAAAAGGAGTATAGAGGTATGATTAGATCACTTCTGTACTTAACTGCTAGTAGACCTGATATTATGTTTAGTGTTTTCATGTGTGCAAGATTTCAAGAAGATCATAAGGAAAGTCATTTAACTGTTGTTAAGAGGATTTATAGATATTTGAATAGAACCAAAGACTTGGGTATTTGGTATCCAAGGAGATGTAACTTTATGTTGAGTGGATATTCAGATACAGATTTTGCATGATATAAAGTGGATAGGAAGAGTAGTTCTAGATGTCGTCAGTTTCTTGGTTCTTCACTAATTAGTTGGCATTCCAAGAAGCAAAACTCTGTAGCATTATCAACTGCAGAAGCTGAGTATATTGAAGCTAGAGCTTGTTGCTCACAAATGTAGCGGGTTGCTCAACAACTTAGAGATCTTGGATATGATTTCAAAATGTGCCTATCAATTGTGACAATACAAGTGCCATTTCAATCTCAAAGAATCCAGTACAGCACTCAAGAACCAAGCATATAGATGTAAGGGATCACTTCCTTAGAGATCATGCAGAAAAATGTGATGTTGTTCTATCTTTTATCTCTACTACCATGCAAATTTCTGACATTTTCACTAAACCTTTGCCAGATGATAGGTTGGCATCCCTAAGACTTGAACTGGGTATGTTATACAAGGATGCATTGGTTTAGGGGGGGGGGTATTAGTACTTACTTGTGATTATTTATTGAAATCTCAAAGCCTTGAGATTAAACTTTCCAAAGCCTTGAAAGTATAGTTCAAAGCTTTGAAATTTCTAAAACTGCAGAAAATCTCAAGGCCTTGAGATTGTTCTCCAAGGTCTTGAAACATCTGTGTAGTTTACTTGTTAAATAAATGGATCACCAAATATTATATATTATCTATTTAGATAATTGTATAATGTTTGAATTACTCAGAGAATTTTGTAAAATATATTAAAATATCTTCTAGATATGTTTTGCATGTAGATTTTAGAAGAGTCCTTTTTAAACTCTTTTTCTGAACCTACTTAAGCTGAAAGTCAGGGCTTTTCTCTCTATTCTCTTCATTTTCTCTCAATCTTCTACGTCTCTCTGCTCTATCTCTTCCAATCACAATCTTCTCTCAAAACCCTATTCTCACAATGGAGCGCAAATCAGCCAGGATTAAGCCTTCTGCTAGATCTAAGAAGAGGGCCAACAAGAAGGAGAAGATCACAATTTCTGACTCAGATTCAGAAGGGAAACAGAGTCTGCATGAGCTTCACCTCCTGCAAAGAAGATCAGAACAGAGAAATGGGATGAACGTTCAAGTGTTGATCCACAGAAAAAGATAGGAGTACAGGGTGATGATCAGCCTAGGTCAGACAAGAAGAAAGGGGGAGACAAGAAAAAGCCAGATGAAGGAGAAAAGGGGAAGTCTGCTAAGGAAGACAAAAAGAAGTTTGTTGATGTTGAGAATAAGAAATCTGCTGAAGAGGAACCAGAGAAGGATAAGCCTGATGAGAAGAAATCAAGGATCAACATATTGTTGCTGCAACCAAAAAGGGTTTTCAAGGTAAGAATGCACTGCCTTCTAATTGGTTCATTATGTCAGATGTTAGGAGAGTTTGGATTCAAGGGTATGCATCATCTAAGGTTGATTTCTGTAGTTTGATTTCTGAGGAGTTACTAGACAAGTTGGATATTGACTGTATGAGGAAGATAAGAGAATCTGCTGTTTGGAAGGTTTTAAACACTAGTTCTAAAGCTTATCCTATGCTAACTAGGTTGTTTTACCTGAATTTGGTTCATGAAGGAGAAGGGAAGTTTGTGTTAACTTCTAAGGTAGCTGTGATAGATTTGAGGCTAGACCATGGGACTTTTTACAAGGTTTTGGGCATTCCTAGGAAGTATAATGTTGCTGACCACCCTGATAGAAAGGAATGTCTAGACAAAGCCAAAGTCATGTTCTTCATAGATAGTACTCCTACTGGTCCCAAACAGTTGACACACTCTGTGCTCAACTGTGAAGCTAAAATCTTACTCACAATACTGATGAGAAGTGTTGTCCCTAGAGAAAACTCAATAGAGTTGGTAAAAGATAAGGTTCTCATCCTGATGTACCTGATATGTCAAGGGTTTGAGATTGATCTACCAACTGTGATTATGGAGAACATGATCTACTGTGCTACCAGAACCAGAAAAACCACCCTCTTCCCTATGCCAATCTACTACCACTTTTCTTTGAGCATTCTGAGGTACCTGTGAAAGAAGAGGAGAAGATAACAGGTGGTTTAGGGTTGATTGATGAGTCTGCTTTGCAAAGAATTGGTGTGGTTTAGACAGGAAAGGACATTGGAAGTTTCATTCAGAGTTATCTAAAGCTGAGCTTGAGGAGAAAAATTTTATCAAACCTAAGGGGGCTACAACATCAAGGGGACAAGTTAATGTGGATAATTCTCAGTTGCTTGATAAGTTTTAAGAACAGGAAGTTGAGATTGAGGATCTTAGACATAGGCTATTTAACTTGTCTTCTGAGTTTAATCAGTTCAAAGCCTTGATAGGTGTGATGAATTGCAAGCTGGATGTAGTCATCAAAGGTTTGAATCTGGAGAAGATCCCTTCTGCTACTAGTCATGACACTAGTTTTGATTCAGATGAGAGGCTAGTAGATTTATTGAAAAAGAAGAAGAAGCCTATTCCAGTTGTGCTCACATCAAAGGATCTATTTGAGCAAATTGATGATGAGGAAGTTGATGAAGACACAGGTGTTGATGCAGCTACATGGGGAGCTTCTGTGCAAGTCAAGGACAAGAAAGTTGATGATATCCTTGATGAAGTTATTGCTGAAGTGGATGCTGAAAAGGAAGCGTATCATTCTGCGGATGAAGCTGAAACTGATGAAGATGTTGGAGAAGGCTCAGAGAAAGGCCAAGCATCAATGAAGTGAAGACTTGTGAAAGCCAAAGCCTTGATCTTTTCTATCTTTCTTTTCTTCTCTTCTTTCTGATCTCAAGGTCTTGACATTCAGTAGGAACTGTGTCTTTTTATAACACGTTTTTTTAATTTATAAAAGACTATGAGTAATGATCCAACATTCCTTCACATTTATTTGATGAAAGTAAAAAAGGGGGAGAAGGTTTAATGTTCAGGTTGTTCTGTGTTTATCCGTGTTTTAAGGTTTTAAGGTTTAATGTGATTTTGTGTTATTTGTTGACTTGTGATATGATCATATGTGTTATTTTTTAGATTCTGTAAACTGTTTATGTTAATTCTGGTATCTAATTCTTACAAAACTAGTTGCAGGGATATTTACACAAGATTATGTGTTTTGTCTTTCATCAAGGGGGAGATTGTTGATTCAAGACTTCTAAGTGTGATTTTGGAAGTAATATTTAGAGTGATGAAAGACAAAGTATCTCTAAGTCATCAAGGCTCCAAGGCCTTAAGATTTTTATCAAAGCCTCAAAGATTTGACAACTGTTTTCTTATGAACTGTGGTTTAAAAATCTTGTGTTGCAGGTGTTCAATCTGATGCTTAAGATCAGATACTTGTTGCAAATATTCTGGTTATCTATTCTTCATATGTCTAACATATTGCAGATATCAGAATTAGATTAAATCAAAGAACTTTGGTGATACAGTTGTAAAAACTGTGAAGAATTTTCAGAGCTCCAAGGCCTTGAGATATGCCTTGAGCTGCCAAATGTTTTTTTCAAACATAACTTGATGCTTTCTTATAGGATTTGATCTTTGTTATTATGATTGTTTAATAACTTTTACAAATCCTAAACTAGTTTGTGTTGGTTTATATGATTGGTTGGTAATCAGGTTAATAGCTTATTTATTTGATTCAGTTTTATTCATAAACTGAATATCCAAACAGACTTAGTGTTGTTATATATATTTGGATTTTGTTTGTTTCTATGCTTAATGTTGTTGCAGGGTTTTCAAACGTGCAATCTTATCACAACAAACTCCAACGGATATCTACTAAGAGCTGTTGAGGAATGCAGTTAAATAGGATGAGGATTTGAATGAATAGAGATCCTAAAATCTCTCATTCAGTTGCTGGAAGTAGATAAAAGACTGGTTTAAATTTGAAAGAATGAAGAAGCTTACAGAGAACAGAAATCAAGTGAAAAGAAGGAGAGTTACATTCATGGAAGATCAGAAAATCAATCCTCACAAGTTCAAGCTTCAATCACTGCTTTCAGAATATCATTCATTCCAATTTTCCTGAAGAACACATCCAGGATTTCTCAGCTGATTCATCTACTGTGTTCTTCTATATTGTATCTTAATCTGCTTATCTTTTGTATATCTTATACCTCACAAAACCTAAAGGTTAGTTGTTTAAGTGAACAACAAGAGGTTCTGGTTAGCTCAACAGTTAGTAGCTGATACTAGATTGGTTTGGAACCACAAGTTGTATAGGTGTAAGGGAGTTCACTTAGGCTTGAAGATCTAGGGTTGTTTCTGTGTGAGTAATAAGAAGTGTTTGCCCAATCCTGGTGGGATTAGATCCCTCAGGCAGAAATTAGGTCCATTGAGACTGAATTCTGTAAATTGTCTTGTGTTCTTTACTTTACAGTTTAGCTATTTATTCTTGAAAGTGATCTAAATCAAACTAGGATTTACAAATTATTTTGAACTTGTTCTAGTTCAAGGCCTTGAAGCTTTCTTTTATACTTAGGAAGTTTATGACTAATATTACAAAATTTTAAGGCCTTGAGATTTCTTTCTTTTACTTGCATTACTTAGTTAAATTATGTGTTTTAGCAAAAAGTTCCCATGCTCTATTCAACCCCCCCCCCCCTTCTAGAGTATTTTGATCCTGTAATTAGCATACACTACAAACTTTCAAGTACTTTTGTTATGAGTAGCTAAACTCATACCTATGCATCTATGGAGAGCCTAGGGTTAATGTTTTGAGGATGTTTTCCGGATTTTATGAACTTTCATGCTTAGGGTTTGTGGTTGAATGAAGTTTGTTCATGTTTTTATCATATTGAGTTCTTCCATTAACAATTTAGAATCAAAATTTATGATGTTGACTATCTCTTTCTTCATTCAAGTATGAACTTGGCTTAAAAGATAATCTTAGTTAGTTAATCAATCGTTTATTGCGCTTCATCTTTAGTAAGTTAGGAGTCATGACCCAACCTTGCCACATAACTAGTGAGTGTGTGAAAGCAACTTTACCCTAGTTGGGATGAGTAAACGAGTGCATGCCTAATTAATGAGACCGAGAGGTGAGTTGAGTAGGAATGGCTAGAAGAGGGTGGATTCGGTAGGAGATAGTGAGGTGTTCGTGTGGTGGTGGTCAGAAAGGACATCGTTTCCTACATTATCATTAGCCTACTAGAACGTGTAGATAACCAGATTGGCCTGAGAGGGACATCATGGTACCAATACATAAAACGACAAGAGACCGATAGGTAATTGTCAGTACTATTACCCAGCATAGTTTACTAAGAGTTATTGTGTTAGAACATGGAATCCAAAATCATCGAAATTGCCCTAGGTGATCTATAGATTGCCTAGCCTTCTCTCTATTGATTTAATCAAATAATTTCTTTCACGCTATTTAGTTACAATTGCTAGTCACTTGTTTGAGGGTGACAACACTCATTTTCTACAACCTTTTTACCGGTTACTTTAGTAGGTTAACTTTAGTTGTTACACTTACAAATAGTAAGCACCTTCCCTTGGGTTCGATAACTCGGAGTCCCAAATACTCCATTATATTACTTGGCCGTATACTTGCGCAACCACGTGTAATATAGACGCGTCATGTAGAAGAGTTGAGAGACTTGTAGAGAGGATTGTGGGTGTACGGATTTCGTACTAGTGAAAATTCTTTCTTGCCCCGTTCACGTAGACAACTTGCCGAATCACGTTAAATCTTGAGTTCTTTATTTTTTCGTTTTCCATATTGCGTATTCGTTAAGTGATCATGTTTGATTTTCAATTGCGTTGGAGTTCAACTTGATAAATTCCAACACTTAGAGCCGTCGCAGTACCCTTAGTGTTCAGAATCTTCAATATCTTCTTCCCAGATCAGTGTCCTGATAACATGTTGAGAATGAGAGAAGTTTGAAGAGACAATAAGTGAATGTGTGTAAAATATTCTCCAACCCCTACACTCTTGGTATAGACATTATGGTGGGCTTTATGGGTTTAGCTATGAACATAAAATATGGACTACCCACTGTGGAGGATATTCACCATAAACTCAAATACAAGTTTCATAATAATTTTCATTTTTTTTTTAATTTTCAGCTAACTTTTCCAAATAGACTATTTCTTCAAGTATTTTCTCATTTTTCAGCCGAAACCAAACAAACTTCAAATTTATTGCAATTATTATAAAACTAATCACTGTTAGTATGATGATCAGTTATATGGCCACATCTTTATAGGGGCTGTTTGGATGAGCTGAAATAAGTGAGAGGTTGAGCTTAAAAGCTCATTTAATCTGTAGTGTTTGGATGTAGTAGATTGTTGTAGATTATTGGTAAAAAAATAATTTTTTTTTTAGATAGCATGATTCGAACTCAAGACCTAATGCAAAAATATCACACACTCTACCACTGAGCTAATACACAATTACATAACAATTGTCATATATCAATGTAAAAAGGTCCGGATTTCCCAAAAAAAAACCGGATTTCTACTAAAAAATCCGAAATTCCGGCCGAAAATCCGGAAATCCGGATTTCAAGCCGGAATTCCGGAATTTTTGGCGGAAATCCGGATACTTTTATCGGTTTGGAGAGGTTTGACTAATTTTTTCGGATTTTTGACTTTTCCTTTCCTCTCTATTCCTCTCATCCAAACAAGCCCATAGTAAGATAGGAGGGTGATTTAGTGTTCACCCTCATGTTGTTGTCAAATTTCTGACCCTTAGATAATTTTAAGTTGAAAGGCTGCGATTTCTCCACATTCCAACCTCTCTCCCACCTACCCTCTTTAAATCCCAATGCTCCAAATTCTGACAAAGAACTTTTGGTACCTAAGAAAACTCATGACCCCACTTATCTTTTACCCCTCTTTCCCTCATCATTTTCCAAATATATCAATTGTTTCATCAGTGTCTAAATTTTTAGAAATTCATACTGGTATTTGACACTAACACAATTACAGTTACTACATCCCTACTAATAATATTTTACTGTTTATAAAATATTTTGTTAGACATATTTTAACTATTAGATCAAAGAGGTTTGCTAAAAAAAACTATAAGACAAAGAGCCTCGGCCAAGGGTTAGCCCCAAAGGGACCGGAAAGTTGCTAGTGCCAACAACCATGTCACCGACCTTGCTGCTTCATGCACTAGAAATCAATCTAGCAATTAATGATTGTACACCTACATCTGCAATTAATGTAATGTACGCGAACGTGAAACATCCACGTTAAAGGCTCCATCACCAGAAAGAAAATGTCTGCAACACTTCGGAGTAAATGTTGAAAGGGTAGGTAACGAAAGATGTGGTACATACCAATACAGCTAGGACTTTTACGGTTGGCAAAATCGTTATTGTAAACTCTTCATACCGTTGGATTATTTTGAATCCAACAGTCCATAGTGAAAGGTACCCATTCTCAATTTATCTCTCAATCATTGGTGGACCCAACAAATACCCATGCTCATCTTTCCTCCAACCTAGTGTTGGGAAGTGGAAGTGGAAGTGGAAGTGGGAGTGAAAGTGGAAGTGGAACTCACTTTTTATCCATCTTTCTTCTCTTTTACCTTACCTCAATTTTTGACATTATTTGTTGGGTCACTTTGATCCGATAATTTGGTTAGCAAAACGATATACGAATTGGTAATTTTTGCATTATCTTGTTTAGTAAACTTTATTCTGTAATATTACAAAAAAAAAATTATCAAAAAATTACTTCATTTTACTATCTAAATCACTGAGTCAAAGTGACCCAAATACTGATAAAAAAGTTAACCGCATGAAAAAAAGAAAAGAAAGAGAGGTAGTATAAAAGAAGGAAGACATTAGGCTCATAGGCGAAACAAGTGACCCAAAGGGGCAAATGATGCAAACCACCATTGAGATATGTCAATATGTCATTTTGTACTAGGTGATTTGTACAATACTCAAAATTATTCATCCGTTACTCTGAACATGTGACACATGCTAGAAGAAAGGAAAACATTACACTCACAAGTGAAAAAATGAACCAAAGGGGCAAATGACACAAGCCACCATTGAGGTATGACATTTTACCAGCCTAGTATCATGTGATTTACACAATACTCAAAATTATCCATGCCTTGCTCCAAACGTGTGACACATATCCCATTACACCTAAGCAACACATCGAAATCCATACCTGACACTTATTCTGAGTCAGTTTTACCCTTTAGATGAATTGAATGACATATTGGCCTATTAAATTTGTATCACATGCGGAAGCAAGATATCACTTAAAAGAAATCAATGAGAGCGACGAAACGAAAAACAAGATGAAGAACAACACAAAGATTTAACGTCACTCACTAGTTTAGAGACTAGTTACGTCAACGACCAAACGATTCCAATTTATTGATGAGAAATCCGATTACAATCACAACACACACACTAATCAATTGCCACGACCTACACTCACATATATGCCTAAACTATTAATTTGTGTCCGCTCAAACGTTACCAAAATTAATAAAAAAACAAATCAAAACGATGCCCAGCCCGAACCAAGTCGCACGAGTAAGTCGCATGACCTACAGCAGAAACTTCTCCACGGATCTCAAAATAGCTAGAGACGACCCTTTGAACAAGACGGAAGACGCGGAATGCTTTGCTCATTCCTAAAGAAATTATGAGGATCAACTCGAGTCTTAATCTGCACCAACCTCTTGTAGTTGTCCTTGAAGTACTTAACCCCGTAGGCTGCTCCTTCCAAGTAAGAACTTTCACCATTATGGTTAATACCCAAATCAAGATCTCTGTAATTCCAATACGAATCTCTCGGAGACTTTGACACGAACGGAGTCATGTAATCGTACAACTTCCGTGTCAAGTTCACGTAATGATCTGAAGCTTCAATTCCCTCCTCGTCCCAATTCGCCAAGTACTGAATCTTACAAATGTTCCCCGCCCGATGAGGGAAAGGTTTGGCGGTAGACGGAATTTCCGCCATCTTCCCACCATAGGGATTGAAGTACATCATTGGCTTTCCGAGTTCAATCATTTTCTCCCAAATGAACTCCAATGCCTTCTTAGGCATAGGTTCTTTGAGATAATCTGATTTCCTCTTCAAATGTGTCAAGACTTGAGGGGTCCTGCTAAGTAGGGTTTCAATTGGAGTGCCACTAGGGAATTCAGCCCAAAAAAGCACTGATTCCAGCCAACTCATCTCCATACAATCCGATTTCTTCAAGCCGAGTTCCGAGAAGCTTCGGCTCATTATCGACAAAAGGAAATCCGAGCTTCCCAGAAAGAGCGCTATGAATGTCGCGCACACTGTCTTTCTTTCGCCGTTGCCGTCGTAGGCCACCCCCGCCACTTTGATAGTGAGCCTAATGAAAAGATCCTCATGCAACTTGTTAGCTATCTGCTGCCAGATGTGGACTAAATCAGTGGCATTTTGTTCCAGCGTCCTGCTGACCTGGAAAACCGTCACTTTAAGTGGTACCGGCACTAAATTTATTTTATAGGCTAAAACCACCGCGAAGCTAGACCCGCCGCCGCCTGTTACCGCCCAGAAAAGATCTTCCCCCATTGATTTCCTGTCGAGAATCCGTCCATCCGCGTCGATTACTTTCGCGTCTGTGATGTTATCGACCGTCAATCCATACTTCCTCATCATGTTACCATACCCTGCACCGCTAAAGTGTCCTCCAACTCCCACCGTAGGACACACTCCGCCTGGGAAACCGTAAGCATTATTGGTCTCACTAGCAATTTTGTAATACAACTCTCCAAGCGTTGCTCCCGTCTCAACCCAAGCCGTCTTGGTTTCCACATTAACATCGATAGACCTCAAGTTGTAAAGGTCTAGGATAAAGAATGGTGATTCGGACCAGTATGATATGCCCTCGTAGTCGTGGCCACCACTGCGGATCTTCATTTGGATGCCATGTTTCTTGGCACATATTATGGCTGTTTGGATATCGGATATTTTGTGTGCAACAAGGATTAGGATCGGCTTTCGGGTGGTAGTGCGGTTGTAGCGGCGGTTGCGGATGTAAGATTGAAGAACATTGGAATAGTTGGGGTCTTCGGGAGTGTACACACCCGAAGAGAGGCTTTCTAGAGATTGGATGAATGATAACAACATTGGTTCCATGGTTGCTTTAATTGTCGCAAATCTCTTTTGGGTTATAGAGTTGGTACTATATAAGGGAAGTGCATGTCATATTTGCCCTCATAATCGAGAAAATATACGGTATCACAAGAATTCGGTGACTTGGAGTGAGTTTGGGAATGCTTCTGCTGCTGCTTTTCGACAGCAGAAACAATTTTAGTGTGTATGGTAAAAATAAAATTTCTGTTTTTCCGGACAGTTTCTGGTTTTCCACAACAGTTTTCAGGAAGCAAGCGGGGAGATATTTTTCCAGAAAGTGTTTTTGATTAATTTATTTACAACCGATTTTGACCTTATAATTTTTTTAAATATCAATAATTATCTTTCCGGAAATGACACGTGTCATATATTTTTGTCATTTTACCCTTTCACAGCAACTTCACAGTTGATTTTACCAAACACAAAATTACTATATCAATATTTCACAGCAGCTTCTACGTAATATTTACCAAACATTTTATTAAAAACTTACAGCAACTTTTTACTGTCTTTTCACACAACAGCTTTCTACCACCGCCAGAGCATTCCTAAACTAGCCCTTGGTAGCACAGGACACTCTTACTGGTTGGTCATGTTAATTCTACCAGATTTATTGTATCATTGTATGAAAATAATCACATAATTAACCAATTACAGTGTCTCGTGACACCACATTATCAAAATCCCCGTGATACTTAAATATTTTCTCTAATAGAGAAAATAGTCCCGCTCTTGGAGCAACTAAAAGTTTCTCCACTGACTGAGTGCTTGTCTGGAATCCCTGAATACATGGACTCAGACTCCGTTTGGTAGGATAAATTACCTTTGCCATAACTTTTTTTTACTAAACTCAATTATCACATATTTTGGACTATCTTTTATATGTCATGTTCTTGTTATTTTTAGAATCACCCATTTTTGTGGCGCTCTTTTGATAGTTCAGTTTTATCCAATTCTCAACGTTGCATCTAAAGAAACGTACTCGGATTAATGTTGGTTGATTGTCGATTTATTAGTATTTTACAAGCAATTACTACCTTATTTGCACAAGACCAATACGTCTTCTCGTCGACTGCATCTAATTTAAAAACAATCAGCTAACATATTTTTTTCAATTTTTAATCTAGTTTAAACTTTCACCAGAAACACTGGTTTAAACAAATCTAAAAAAAAAATATTAAATACTTTATTCCATAATGTAAAACTAGTTTTCCACCAAAACCCTTCTACCAAACGCATACTTCCTCTGTTTGCTTTCTTTCTTCTCGATTTCACTTGTATCACTATTTACGGTGTCACTTTGACCTAGTGATTTGATTAGCGAAACGATTCAAGAATTTGATAATCTTTCATTTTGGTGTTCTAGAATACACTTTAGTCTTCAACATCATAAAAAATTATTAAAAAAATATGTCGTTTTGCTATCCAAATCACCGAGTGAAAGTTACATGATTACAGATGAAAAAATCAAACCAGGAAATAAGAAATGGAGGAAGTCATACAATATGTGATTATTCTTTTTTGAGGATATAATATGTGAATTCAAATGTGCACACAGTCAATGGGATCAGACGGTAAATTGAAATATCACTTCTTTCCTTCTTTTTCTCACCATTTTTATTTTGGTACGTTTCTTTTCTTTCTCCTCCTTTCCTCTTCAGATATGTTTAATAATGGACAATGACAAACTTGCCCTTACAATTAATATCCCACCTTTCATTCCAACATACCCCACCAACCCATTTTTTCTCTAAAGCACAAACCCTACCCACTATCTTCTCTTTCGATTCATTATCACCACACATTTAGAGAGAGAGAGAGGACAGATGAAGCGGAAATCGACGACAGATGAAGGGGACGAAGAAGGGGAACCGATGAGGGTTCGATCTCGACGGAAGCGATGCTGGCGGATCTCGACGGCAAACTCGACGACGGTAACATCACCATCAACGGTGACCAAGTTATGCATATGTTATTTTCTCTCCATTCTTCTTCTTTTTTCTGGCATCTTCTCTTTATATCCATCATTTTTATGCCGGATCTGTTATTATCTCATAGGCGGCGGTAGTGGCGAGGCTGGTAAGAGATGGACATCGGTGGTGACTGCAGTGTGTTCTTCTTCCTCTGCCCTTCTTTTTCCTCTGATTTTTTCTCTGATTTGTCATTTTTTTCTTCGATCTGTAATACTCTTGATTATGTACATATATTGTTGTTGGATTTGTTAGAATGTATTGTTGGTAGTGGTTGTTGACTGATAGTGGTGGAGGCCTGGGGGAGAGAGAAAGAAGATAAGAGAGAAATATCAAAAAAAGGGAGGGGCAAAACAGGAAAATGTCCATTTTCCTTAACTCCCGAGCTTTCTCCGAGGGAGAGAAAGAAAGGGAACAGAGTGGTATTAATTTATGAGAACATGCAATTTAGATTAAAATTTGCTCTTTAGACAACTCTTTTTTCTTTCTTTTCTTGAAACTGAGACAATTCCTTTTGTTACTGCACAAAGTTTTAACTTGAAAATTTACAGATCAAAATAATTCTAGTGTAAATTATCCAAAATTTAAGATTATTCTACTGAAAATTTAGAAAAATAATTAAAATTTATTTTTAATATTCGAAAGATCATAGTTAATTTATAACTGTGTATTCAAATAATTGACTTTAAACTGGACAAACTTTATCAAATTGACGAAATTAATAATCTATAATTTTATTTTCTGTTCAGTTGAATTATCCACGTTGATTTTTTTCTGCGATCTTCTGGATATTTAGCGATAGGATGAATTAAGAGTGTGTTCCGCACCACTATGTCTCTGTGTCTTTCTTCCCATTATGAGTTTACTATTATTTACTGAGTCATTTTAACTCCGTAATTTAAATAGTAAAATGATGCAATTTTGATAATCTTTTCATAGTTTCTCTATAACATGTTAAAAAAATTATAAAACACATAATCGTCTTGCTTTACAAATCACCCGATCAAAATGGCCGAGATATGAGTTAAAAAATCAAGATGAAGAGAAAGAGAAGAGAAAGAATGATACACAAGACACCAGCACTCTACATCATTGACAAGCTAGGTTTCAATCATATAAGATCCTGGTTGTAATCAGCACAACTCTGCGAAAATGATGGAGCAAATGCGTTCAGGACTTTTCCACCGACAAAAATTGAAATTTGCATTACCTAGTGCTTTGTTTGGAAAAACAAATTTTTATACGTTTTGATTAATTTGGTGATTACGATTTAACCCCATTTGAAATATATTTACATAATAAGCTGTTATGGGGGATAAGTTATCCTCCAAAATGTGACATGTGGAATAGTTTATTCACATCTACATAATTAGCTATTATGGAGAATAAGTCATCCCAAATTGTGTCATATGGAATGAATTATCCTCTGCCATTCAAACTTAAGGAATTATCATAAGTTTTTTTTTTTAGGTCGTGCCCTCGGGTACGAGATCTGCACTAGCTAGTATATATATAACAATGGACTATGGTAAATAAACTATCCCCAAAATGTGACATGTGGAATAGCTTATCATCACCATATCCTAGAAACCAAACACTTAAAAAAATGAAAGAAAAATAATTGTTTTCGAAGAAAAATCTTATTCTTTAGGGTCGTGGCCTTAGGCATATATATATATATATATATATATATATATATATATATATATATATATATATATATATATATATATATATACATATACACACACACACACACACACTAGAGGGGACCCGTTTGAAATATTGTTCTTCATTTCGGATTAAATTCCGTATCAACCAAAAATTACAATCTAATTAATGTTGCAGATGGCGGTTGAAGAGGTAGATGAAGGTTGAAATGGAAAGGATACTGATAGAAACATGGATAGGACTTGGACACTAGGGTAAAGGGAGAATCAAATGTTACAGTACATCTCCTGAGAAAATGACATTGATGATGAGTGTTCGTGGCTTTCAGAGGAAGAGTGTTCGTGGTTAATGATGGTTAAAGTGCATTTTAACTCTATCAATAATTGTTTTACAATATAGAACATAAAAATTTACCCACGAACAGTTAAAATGGATGGAAAACACGATTTGTAAACAAATTGATAGCTCAGGGTTAACAATGACCAAAATAGAAGTCCAGAGTTCCTTTTGACTTCCCAAGAAAAATTTAAAGAAGTAAATTGATTATTTGCCTATATGAAACTATACCTATTAGTTTTTTTTTTTGGGTCCAATATACCTATTAGTTTGATCATCAATTGTATAGCCACAACCAGAAGCCCCAACAATTTTCTTTTGGCAAAACAAACTTCTATTTACATTAAAACTATGTCATCGTCCCTTGCTTCTTTAAAAAAAAAATAATAAAGTCGCGTGGTCCACAGACAATAATAAATGATTGCACTGGGCACTCGTATGTCAGAAATTAATGTGAAACATCCACGTTAAAGGCTCCATCACCCAGGACAAATAGATGAACGGGTAAGAGTCGTAAGACGAGATGAAATAGAAGAAGGAAGATAATCTACGAGGAAATATAAGGAGATGATTTTTGCAAGAATCATCTCCCAACAAATAATGACAACTCAAAACACTTGGGAGCCAAGAGTAAAGTAATAAACATGAGATCTCAAATTGGAAAAAAATGGGACAAACATAGTTTATATTAAAAAATAGACTTTTAATACTTGTTTGTGTTGGGAATCAAATGTGTCTTGAATGTACATGGGGTTGGTGAGGAGTTGGCGAAGAAACAGACCAAACGGATGATCAAAACGAAGAAAAAACAAACAGGTGGATCAGGGTCTTCGTACGAAGACGTTTTGCCTTCGTGTGAAGACATTCTGTCTTCGTGCGAAGACATCGCTGGAGGTGGCCAATTAGTTGTTTCTTGTTCCTTTAGCTCGACTTTGGTAGTTCTTTTGGGCACAAGATGTACTGTAGGGCTATATAAATGCTATAGGTCGTGCATTACAATGTGTGGGTTGTATTCGTGGGGTTCTCTCAATAAATCGGGGTTTTTCGGGTCGTGGAGGTAGCTAGTTCATCGCTAATGAACCACGTTATATCGTGTGTGATGTTGTGTTCTTGTTTCGTCCAATTCATCGTTCTCTAAGGTTTGTCCTGATCATAACAAAGTGGTATCAGAGCTTAGGTTGCGGTGTTCCAAGATCAAGGTGGAGCTATAGGGCTAGGGTTTACCTATCCGTAAAATTCGTAGCTACGGTTTCGCGATCAAGGTGGAGCATGCGTTTGGGGGTTACGGATCTAGAAAAGGAGTTGCAGAGAAGAAGACCAGAGGGATGACCAAGATTAACAAGTTCACGCGCAGAAACAGCTTCAGGTCATGGCAGATCAAGGTACGTGCTTTGTTGAAGCAACAAGGCATGTGGCTGCCATTGGCGGAGGATAAAGATGGGGCTTCTACAACCACCAAGGAGTACAAGACGTTGGAGGAAAGAGCACAATCAACGATCATGTTGTGCTTGGCGGACGACGTGATCGCGCAGGTTGCGGATCAAGAGACTGATGAGAAACTATGGAGCAAGTTGGAGAGCCTATACAAGAAAAAGTCGCTCACCAACAAGTTGATGTTGAAGCAACAACTCTTTTTTCTACGCATGGGGGAAGGTACGGATCTAAGAGATCACTTGGATCTTCTTAATACTATTTTGCTTGAGTTGCGAAACATTAATGAAAAGATAAGTGATGAAGATGCCGCACTGATTTTGTTAGTGTCTCTACCACCGTCTTATGGGGGTTTCGTGCAGAGTGCTTATGCTGGAAAGGAGACTCTCACGTTGGAGGAGTTAAGATAATCTCTACATAAAATGGAGATGCGGCAGAGGGTCGCATATGGGGGTACGGACGGGTTCGGCCTGGGTGCATTCCTGGCATCCAATGAGGGTTATGGAAAAAGGAGGAGGGTCACTGGAAGAGGAGGGTCACTGGAAGAGGGAGTGTCTGAAGGGGAAGGTGTTTGCAGACTTGGTTGCAGGCGCGACGGATGACTTCGTGCACTAGGCCCCGTTGGGGGGCAAGGAGGAATTTGTGCTCTTGACGAGGAGGCGGAGGATGGAATAGGGGAGTATCTGATGAGAGACATGGAACGTGAATGGGACACGTGATGGGGGGTTTGTTGTTGGGACTCGGTGGGAGTCGGAACAACTGACGAACTTGTTGTAGGAACTCGGTGGGATATGGAACAACACGAAAGGGGATTTGATTGCTGGAACTCGGTCGTAGTTGGAGCATCAATAGGGTTCGACTGCAGGAACTAGACGGGGGTTGGAGCATCGATGGGGGCACACATTGCAGGATCTCGGCGAAGATGGAGCAACTTGTGAATTTTGGGTTTATTGGAAAGAACCGGCTAATTCAAGCGCAAGCGGACGATAGGATTCAAGGCAAGGTGGGGATTTTTTGGGAATCAAAGGTGCCTTGAATGTACTTGGGATTGGTGAGGAGTTGGCGACGAAGCAGGGGAAGAAACATACCAAACTTATGAGCAAAATGAAGAGAAAACAAGCAGGTGGATCAGGGTCTTCGTGCAAAGACGTTTTGCCTTCAAGCTAAGGGTCTTCGTGAAAAGACATCGCTCGAGGCGGCCAATTAGTTGTTTCCTTGTTCGTTTAGCTACAGTTTGGTATTTCTTTGGGAACAGGTTGTATTGTAGGCCTATATAAAGTCTATAGGTCGTGCATTACAGTGTGTGGGTTGTATTCGTGGGTTTCTCTCAATAAAATCGAGGGTTTTTGGTTCGTGGAGGTAGCTAGTTCATCACTAGGGAATCACGTTATATCGTGTGTGCTCATGTGTTCTTGTTTCGTCCAATTCACCGTTCTCTAAGCTATGCCCGGATCATAACAGTTTGTAATATATCAGATTGATTTAAAAGAATAGGTCAGTTTAATTTTCAAGAAACTGAATTTTCTTTTGGACACTACGATTGTTTTGATCTCAACCATTTTTTTGAGAAAAACAAATTGGAGGGAAAAATTAAGTCGCGATTCGGAAACCAATCATTGAACATTCCTTACGTTTCCGCAACGTTGAGACCATATAAGAATTGAATACTTTATTTGTCGACTATCTTTGTCATCTTTAGGGAATCGAATTATTCATGGGGAGATATCTTACTACCTGCATATAAAAGATCTTAAGCCAAATAAGGGTGGCCTATACCTTCTTGCCACATGAGCTGCCCCGGTGACGTGGGTGCATTTGATTGTGTGCTTTTATTGTTGTTGATATTTACCGTCTTGTCTCTCTGTGTTATGAAGGCTGAAAGATTTTTGCCCCTTGGTATTTTGGTAATAATGGTACTTTTATTGGTCAAACGGCTGGAATAAGGAAGGCCGCATTTCGCACATGCTATAGAGGTCAGCTGTTGCAGTCGTCCCATATTTTTTCTTTGCTCTCCCTCTCTCACCACTCCTACTGCCCTCTCTCTCTCTCTCTCTCTCTCTCTCTCTCTCTCTCGATTGATGAAAAAAGAAACACAACTTGAGGCACGATGGACGTTTTCTTTAAGGGATAAATCGCCCCACTATGTTGCGGGGTTCTAGCGATTCACCTCTAGGATACGACAAGCCGCGTTGGTTCTACAGCCAGCAATCTAAAAAAATTCTCTACAATTCTCTGTAAAACTTTGATTGAAAAACTGTTGAAACCTTCTAGATAATGACCTTTATTTATTGAACATGAAAGGACATCAATTGTGTCTTTTTAGAAGAGGTGTGTCTTATCAAACAGTTGTGTCTATTTGTAACAACACATCTTTCAGCCTAAAGGTGTGTTTAATCAAACATTTGTGACTGTTCCTAACAGCGCAACCTTTCAACCAAAAGATGTGTATAACCGACAGTTGTGTTTGTTCATAAGAACATGGCTTTTTTTTTAAATAAAATACATGTCAAAGACTCTAACTCACGCGATAAACTACTAGCTATCTCAATAATTCCCCACTTAGCTTGTAAACTGCAGTCCAATTGAGATAGATTCATGTATACAAGAAGGTATTTGTCGACTTAAACCTCAATTAGTGTCAATACTTAAAAACTCTAATAAACTATTTGGTGTCCGCAGATTAAACCAAAACTCTAGAATCAAAAGCGAATGTATCACACACATACTATCCAATTTCGGTGAGTAATTCACCTAATTGTAGCACCTTAAGCCATGTGCTCGATCCTGGATTCATAAACGTTTACAAAAGTAAACCTTTAAAACTTTTTTTAGAAGCGGCTAAATTTCTCATATGTATATAGGTAAAGTTTCATCTTCTTGGTACCTATGTTACCTCGAATAGATGAACTTCATTAAGAGTCTTAATTCACTTCTGTAAATATTACACTGATCATCCTAGAATGGGTACGTAAATTATATGTGTTTCCCGACATAATGCAACTTTTTTTACCCATTAAACCTTGTTTAACAATTAAACCTATGGTTGGGTTCTAGCTACATGTTATCGAAATGTTTTAATCCCATTCTACTAGATGTTTTCCTTACTAAGTCTTTGCAAAGACCCTTGGTAAACGGATCAACCAAATTTTTGCTTGGCCGAACATAAACTATGGTAACAATACCATCACAGATTAAATATCTTACATATTCATGTCGGAAGCTAAGATGTAGATTTCCATTATAAAATTCATTATATGCTCTAGACATTGTAGCTTGACTATCGCAATGCAAAGAAATAGACGGCATCGGTTGTGGCCACAACATTATATCCAATAGCATATTTCTCAGCCATTCTGTTTCTTTGCATGTAGTCGCTAAGGCTACAAATTCTGACTCCATCGTTGAATGAGAGATACATGTCTGTTTCTTGGAGCCCCAAGAGACTACTCCTCCTCCAATCATAAAGATCCAGCCAGAAGTTGCCTTATTGTCACCTACATCAGTTATCCAACTAGCTTCTGTGTAACCCATTAATACAGCTTGGAAATTATCATAAAATAATCCCAAGTTGGAAGTCCTCTTGAGATAACCGATGACTCTTCCAACTGCTTTCCAATAAATGACACTAGGATTATTTTATTATCTTGCGAGTTAACAAACTACGAAGGAAATATCAGGTCAAGTGCAATGCATTTCATACATAAAACTCCCAATGAAACTGGCATACTCTAATTGAGCAACCTCTCTACCATCATTTTCAGTCAATTTTACCGACGAATCATAAGGTGATTTTTCTTCTTTAAATCCTAAATTTTTGAATATAAGAAGAAACTTCTCCATGTAATGAGATTGTCATAAAGTGTAACCCCCATTATGCTTTTTTACATTGAAACCTAAGATAGTATCAACTTCATTTAGATTCTTCATCTTGAAGTGGAGGTCAAATACTTCTTAGTCTCCGATATCCCTTGCATGTTAGTCCCAAAAAATAAGCATATGATCCACATATAGACAAATAATAACACCATAACGATCAGTAAATTTTTAATATATGCCATTGTCAATATGATTATTCTTTAATCCATGCGATAAAATAAAGGCATCGGATTTTTCATGCGATTGTTTCGGTGCCTGCTTATGCTTGAGTAGATGCCCTAGAGGAAATCTTATTTTAGTATGAACATTGTTTTGGCTAAAATATTTATTTTATTATTTATGGAGATATTTAATATAATGAAGTCCTTAGGTTACAATTGTCGTTTATCTTAAATTAATTGTAGTCAAACATATTGGTTAATAGGACGATCACTATACATGGAGACTAGTATGTGGATAGATTGACATGGAGATATCAAGTCTAACACATGGGTATGCATTAGGAGTAACGGCATACTGGATTGATCCACCACGAGAAGGCTACATAGAATTATGTGAATGTCACAAGTGCTTCTCGTAGTGACAATGGTGTTGTAGTCCTTAGACTTCAAATCAATAGATACTCTAGTTGTAAACTATAATTTTTTGATATCATCATACGCAACGTAATTGGGTAGCTATAAATATGGTAATCAAACATGATAGGAAGCAAGCTGATTGATGGTAGTGACGTAGATAAAACTTGTCCCTCCCACATAATTGAAGTTTGTATCCACGACCATTCGAGGGATAGAGCTTATGGACTGTTTAGCGAGACTCAGATAAAATAATCTGTGATATTTTTGTTATCTGTTCAGATAAGTTTATTCATAGGATAGAGAAACTATAGATTGGATATAGGATTGTGACGTTTATGTCTCTTTTCCAATCCTGTATATACATACATAACATGGTAACCTTGATCACATAGGTTTGTCAGATCACTGACTATTTCTATTAGTTAGGTAGAATTGATGTGTTGCTAGACACCGCTCAATGTTTGTAATTGTTACTGCCAACTTATTAGAAACATGCAAGGTCACACACCAAAAGGATTAAACTGGATATGGATGTTAATTTATTAGACTAATTAACAATTAGAAGGATTAAGGATCAAAACATAACCACATGAAATAGTTGGGCTAAGTTGGAAGATGGACTAATCCGTGTACGGATATGATTAGTATTGGGAAAGTTTGTAGTTAATAAGGAGTTATTAACTATAAATGGGAGTCCTAGCTCTATTATTGCACGAGATTTTTCATTGAGTGAAATAACAGAGCAAGGAGATAGCACCCAAGAGAGGCGCACAACCCCATACCCGACGGCAGAGGCGCGCAGCACCCCCCTCGGCCTCCCTTTCATGTTTTGCGTGATCGCTTGATTCCTTCTTCTAAGTAGCTATCACATGGCGTGGAGAAGATCATAGTTCTCAATCCCAAGGTGTGGATACTGGTAGAGACGTGGACATCATTTTGCGGTGTGATCATACAAACCTACAAGGTAATCTTTACTTCCTTTAACACATTATGAGTGCTTGAGATGCGATTCCTTTAATATGTTACATCCTTTGATCATGAAATTTTAACTATATTTCCGTTGTGTATCGTGCATCATAACCCTATAGTGGTATCATAGCCTAGTTATAGCGCATAATGTGATTTATGTGTTACATGCTTTATTAATTTGAGAACGTACTGTTAATTTATTTCGTAAAACTGTGATTCATATAATGATACGATTTACATATGATTTTATAGGAAATAAGCTAATTTTACATATTGTGTAAAGATTAGTTAATTTCTTATGCATATGATGTATGAATTGATTGGAGACGTAAAACTATGGTTTTGGCACAAATGGGGAAGAAAAATATGTTTTGTCCCACAATTGGGGATCTACCCACAAGGAAGGAGGTAACAATTTTGATTTTAACCCTCTAAAGGGTTCGACCATGTACCCCGTCCGGCCCCCTTGGGCGCGCCGATCAGATCCAACCGGCCCCACCGTCTCGGCCAGCCGATCGGTCTGACCGAGCGGGCTGCACCGACCGGGTTGGACGGTCGACATGCCAATTTGGTTCGGTCAGTTGGACTCGCGCGACCGTTTTGACCGTAGTTTCCCAATTTAACTAAAATTGACCAGGCGGGATAAAATTGGATTTTAACTGTTTGTGTATTTTATCACATGGTCGTTGGATGTGGCCTTAGTTGTGGATGTTTAAATTTATTTGTGTATTAGTTTTGGTTTTGATGTAATTAATGTAATTTATTTACGGAATGCGTGTCGTATTCTCCCTCGCCTGTGAGGTTCCTCTATTTAGTTTATAGATGCTAGGTAGAATTAGATAGATAGAATATAGTCAAGGTATGGTGAAGAATAACAAAGACTAAATAAACCACAAGACGATGAAGACCCACAAGCTATAACACATGGACTAAAGACGGAGGCACATGGATATGAGCTTTCTACTTTAGGGCTTATAAATATTCTCATTGGCTTGGGAATATCTTAGTTTTAGGGGCCACATCCAAACCATGTTTTATTTATTTTTTTATTGTCTTATTTTATTTTGATTTATGGTTGATGAATGCAAAACTTAACAAGATAATAATTAAACAGTTGGATCTTTTAGTAGGGATTGTCAAATCCAAATAAGTAGATTAGTTGATATGATCAACAAATGTAAATTGACAAGAAAAACGCTCAACGATAAATATTGCATTTAGCCTTCTCTTTCTTAACACTCGTCATGAGTAAGATCAATTGAGTTCGCGATTTCCCAAAGCAAGGTGACTTGATTCATCATGATGTGACCCGACGGCACAAGCAAGTAATGTGCGGTTGTTGAAGTAAGAGGTCAAAGGCAACTAAGCTACTTCAATAGGATTAAAAGCATAGAGACAAGATGTTTGCGATAATTCCCAAGTATAGAAATATCGTTCTAAGTAGTACCCGAGTAAGAACGGGGTCGATTTCCACAATGATCGAGAAAGAGAAATCTCACACTTGAAAAGCAAGAGACAAGCTAAACTAAAGCTAACTAGTGCGATGAAAGTAAATGTCTCAAAGGCTTAAGCTAGCCAAGCTTCTAAATCCACCAAGAGAAACTTGATGGAGCAAGGATTTTTGTTGAACAATTTAAAGAAACTAAGCAAACACTTAAAGAGAATCTAAAAGTTGAGAAGAGTTTGTAGGATTGAGAGAAGATTTGGTCTTAGTTGAATCATCTATGTGTGTTGTGCATGAATCCAACACCCAAATGATATTACAAGGAGATGTGTGGATTCTAATGTCTAATCCAAGTATGATTCATGAGGAACACTAGTGGAATCGAAGACTAAGTTGTATCAACTATCAAGTATGTGTATTCAAACATGAATCCACATACAAGATAAAGCTACAAATCGGATTTTTATTCCAACACTTGTTCAATCATGAATCACAAGAGGAACTTCTCAACTCATTGATTCAACAATTGAATCCACACCCAACACACCTAGGTTCATCAACTTCAACCAACATCAAACTTAGCTACTCATGTATAAGAGAGAAACACAAGAGATATCAAGCATATTCATTCAATTCAAGTTCCAACTCAAGAATACACAAGTTATTCTCCAATTTCAACTCAAAAACTTGCTTCAAATACCCAAAATGATGAACAAAGTCTTTAATACTTGATTCAAACTACACCATATCAACCACTAACAACTAATTTCACCAAGATTATCAACTTATAGTAACTAAGATGAAGAACAAGTGAAGAGAAAGATGAAGAAAAGCCTTGAATTCGTCCTCTCTCCCTCTATGGTTGTTCTTGGCTCTGCAATAGCTCAGAACGAGCTCAGAAACGTCAAGAGCAACCCAGAATCCGACAGGTACCGAGAGAGAAGAGATAGAGACAGAGGTTCGGCTTAGAAAAGTCGTGAGGTGGTGGAGGTGATTTCTTCTTCTTTCTCTTTGGTTTAAATAGGCAATGGAGAGGGGTTTCTTGGCCTCCTAGGAGTGATCTGAGCATTTAAATTGAAAAAATCTTCTCTCAATCTTTGATTTCAGGAAGCTTCATGAACCCTAGGTGAATTGGGCCTTTTTTGCTGAGTTTTGGGCCGAATTAAGAGTTGGGTTATGTAGAGGATCGAATAGGAGTGATTTGGGACTAATTTGAGTCAATTTGGTGAAGAAATGAGGCCGCGGTGAAGGTTTGAAGAAGCTTGGTCGAAGCTTCCATGGAGGATTTCGTGGGTTTCTTCGGGGAGAGAGAAAGAGAGAGAGAGACGCGGCTGGTAGTGCTCCAATTTGCCCGAAATTGCACTCAGATCAACCCACGTTTGCTAGAAGCTTTTGAAATACCCCCTTGCTGTTATATTCTCTTCAATATGATCCTTGAAAGCTTTGTAAAACTCAAAGTATACCCCCTCTCCATTAAAATGACTTGAAATAAGCCCTCCGATGTAACTTTGGCATTCTAATTGGTTTGTCTTCCATCTTGGCCTCTAACTTCCATTTTCTTCT
The DNA here is from genome assembly GCA_023055425.1 of Linanthus parryae. NCBI lineage: Eukaryota > Viridiplantae > Streptophyta > Magnoliopsida > Ericales > Polemoniaceae > Linanthus > Linanthus parryae. The sequence goes on along the minus strand of JALGPY010000011.1, from coordinate 21,817,502 downwards.
CATTTTTGTGCCCTTAAGTCTTCAAGAATCTTCTAATCAAGTGCTCCGAGTACCTTATTGATGTCTCTTGGCCCCTTCAAATCTCTTTTAAATCGCCTCTTGAGTTTTGTGGAATATTTCCTTGAGTTCCAAAGCGCAATATTTCCTACAAAATAAGGAAACTCCACATAAACTAAAAGAAACAAGCATAAGTCTAGAATTAGGGATAAAATAGATAAATTACACATATTTGCAAGTTAAGAAGAGTTCATTAACATGCTAAAACATGCAATGTTAATTCATTAACACAATTGGGATTATCTATGAGATAGATAAAGAATAAGGAGATATTTGGCCAATTAAACAAAGATTTGCATATGATGCAATTGGAATGTGTTCTTACCTAAATAACTATTTTTTAGGTGACTTTCCAAAGCAAGCTCAAGAGGCGGTGAAATATAGATCTTGGCCCACTAGAAGATATAGGAATATTAATCCGAGAACAATAGTGGGGGCTATATTTAATAATCTAACCATTGTTAAATGTATTTAATTGATCACAAATATTAAAATTGTATATTTTAATAAAATTGTATATTAAAATTGTATATTTCTCATTTGTAGAATTCCAATGAAAAATAATCAACAACAAAAAATGACTCCATCGTTGCGTTCTGTCCTTGAGAATAACAAACTATTTTGAATCAATTTTCTAGACTGGTATAGAAACTTGAGAATTGTTCTGAAGCAAGAAAACAAGTTGTACATTCTAAAGAAACATGTTCCAGAAGCACAACATGCTAATGCTACTGCTGTCGTAAGGAAGGAAGATCAGAAGATCGTAGATGATTCTATTGCTGCGACTTGGCTAATGCTTTGCACCATGAGCTCTAAGCTTCAGGAGCAACATGAGAACATGCAGGCGTATGATATGATCGTACATTTGAGACAGCTCTTCCAAAAGGAAGCAAGGCATGAGCGGTATGAAGTATCTAAAGCACTGTTCAATCCATAGAAGATGCCTTAAAGCTTGGTGGGTAGCTAATGGCGCATGTCACTATTGTAGTCAGACTGGCAACTACAAGAGGAACTACCCAAAATATCTCGAAGATAAAAGGCTTGGAATAGTAATTCCACCACGACCATACTTTTTTTTTTTTTATATATGTAAATTTTTCTATCTCTTCATCTTCGATATTGGATACTGGATGATAATCTCAAATTTGTTAAATGTGCAGGATCTAAATAGAAGCAGAGGACTGGCTGAAGGGGAGATAGACTTGCGCGTTGGGAATGGAGCAAGAGTTGCTGCATTTGCCATAGGCATTTATGAGTTATCTTTACCTTCTGGGCTTATTTTAGAATTAAAAAATTGTTATTATGTGCCTACTATGAGTAGGAACATTATTTCTATTTTGTGTTTGGACAAGAAAGATTTTTCTGTCACAATAAAGGACAAGTGTCGCTCCATTTATTTTGACAGTGTGCATTATTGTAATGCTCTTTTGTCTAATGGAATATATATCATTGATCTAATTAAATACGTCTATAACATAAATACCAAGATGATTAAAACTAACAATTTAAATCCTACTTATCTATGGCATTGTCACTTAAGCCATATAAAATAGAATCGTATTTCTAGGCTCCAAAAGGATGGAATTCTAGACTCCTTTGATTATGAATCATATGAGACATGTGGAGCTTGTTTATTGGAAAAAATGACTAAGTTACCTTTCAAGGAAAAAGGTGTGAAGACTAGTGAGCTAATGGCACTCATACATACTGATGTGTGTGGACCATTTTCCACGCCAGGCAGATGTGTTTATCTTTATTTCATTACATTCACTGATGACTTCAGTAGATATGGATTTGGATATCTTTTGAAGAACAAATCTGAATCCTTTGAAAATTTCAAAGAATTCAAGAATGAAGTAGAGAAGCAGCTTGGCAAAAGTATTAAGGCTCTATGAACAGATCTTGGAGGAGAATACTTAAGCTAAGAGTTTAACGTTTATCTTAGAGAGTGTGGGATCTTGTCCCAACTCACTCCTCCTGGAACACCGCAATGAAATTGTGTGTTTGAGATGAGGAATCGAACACTGTTTGACATGGTTTGATCTATGATGTTTCAGACCGATCTTCCAATATCATTTTGGGGAAAGCTCTATTAACTGCAACTTTTACCCTTAATCGCGTTCCATCAAAATCAGTCATGAAGACACCATATGAGATATGGACAAGTAGGCGTCCCATAGTGTCTTTTATGAGAATTTGGGGTTGTGATGTTTATGTAAAGTGTTTAAATTCATATGAACTCGGAAACAAGTCGGAAAAGTGTAAATTTTTGGGATATCCTAAGGAAACAAAATGATATTATTTCTACAATCCAACTGAGAAACAAGTGTTTGTTTCTCAAACCGGTGTGTTTCTAGAAAGCGAGTTTGTCTCTAAAGAAGCCAATGGGAATACTGTAAAACTTGAAGAAATTAAAGAACCAAAAGGCACTGATCCAACAATGGAATATGAGCACGAATCGCAATATGTTGTGGAGCAACCTGCTCAAGTACAACAAGAGCTTCGCAAGTCTGGTAGGATACGTCAGGGGCCAGAGAGGTATGGACTTCTTGTGACTGAGCCCGGTGACGTATTACTCATGTATGGTGATGAGCCTACAACCTATGGAGGGGTCGTAAAAGGGTCGGACTCTCAGAAATGGCTTGAGGCCATGAGATCCAAAATGGAATCCATGTAGACCAATAAACTATGGAATTTAGTGGAACCACATGACGGGGCTCGACCCCTAGGGTGAAAATGGGTTTTTAAGAAGAAAACCCACATAGATAGAAATTTTATTGCCTATAAGGGCCGATTGGTTGCAAACGGATTCAGACAGATTCATGGTATTGACTAGGTTGAAACCTTTTCCGCTGTCGCAATGACCAAATCCATTCGTATCTCACTTCCTATTTCACCTTATCACGACTATGATATTTGGCAGATGGATGTCATAACATCTTTTCTGTATGGAAACCTTCTTTAAGATGTCTACATGACACAACCATAGGGTTTTGAGGATCCAGAGCATGCCAAAAAAGTGTGCGAATTGCAACGGTCCATTTATGGGTTGAAGCAAGCTTCTGGTAGTTGGAATCTATGTTTTGATGATGCAGTCAAAGAGTTGGCTTTAACAAAACGAAGAGGAAACTTGTGTCTATAAGAAGGTTAGAGGGAGCTTTATAGTATTTCTGGTCTTGTATTTGGATGACATACTACTCATTGGAAATGATGGCCCTATCCTGAAATCTGTTAAAGATTGGCTAGGGAATTGCTTCTCAATGAAAGACTTAGGAGAAACAGCTTATATACTCGATATCAAGATCTATAGGGATAGATCTAGGAAGGTGCTCGGCTTGAGTCAAAGTGCATATATATATACAAGGTGTTGAAATGGTTCAACATGCAAGAATCGAAGAAAGGATTCTTGCCCATGTCCCATGGAGTCACCCTTACGAAGGTTGACTACACTTTAATCATATTGAGAAAGACTGCATGGGTAAGATCCAATACACTTCGGCTATTAAATCTATCATGTACGCCATGATATGTACTAGACCGGATGTGTCTTATGCTTTGAGTATGACAAGCATATACCAGTCCAATCCGGATGAGATTCACTGGATTGCAATCAAGAATATCCTAAGTACTTGAGAAGAACTAAGGATACATTCTTGATATATGGAGGGGAGGAAGAACTCATTGTAATAGGTTACACTGACGCGACCTTCCAAACTGACAAGGATGATTGCAGGTCGCAGTCGGGTTATGTGTTCTGCCTAAATGGATGAGTTGTGATCTAGAAGAATTACAAGCAACAGAAAGTTGCTAATTCTACAATTGAAGCTGAGTACATTGGTGTATTGGGTGCGGCAAAGGAAGTTGTTTGGATTAAGAAGTTCATCACTGAACTGGGTGTGCTTCATAGCATTGTGGATCCTATAGTGTTGTATTGTGACAACACTAGGGCGATCGCACAAGCCAGGGAACCCCGCTCACACCAAAAATCCAAATACATACTCTGGAGATTCCATCTGATTGAGAGATCGTCGATAGAGGATATGTGAAGATATGCAAGATTCCAACAAATGATAATTTTTCAGCTCCACTGACAAAGCCTCTTGTTCTGCGAAAGCATGAGGGTCACACAAGACCTATAGGCATACGAGATGCACCAGATTGAATCTAGTGCAAGTTGAAGGCTGTTGGAGTAGATGCCCTAGAGACAATCTTATTTTGGTATGAACATTTTTTTGGCTAGAATAATTATTTTATTATTTATGGAGATATTTAATGTAATGAAATCCTTATATTAAAATTGTTGTTTATCTTAAAATTATTACTACTCAAGCATATTGGTTAATAGGATGATCATTCTACATGGAGAGTAGTATGTGGGTAGATTGATATGGAGATATCAAGTACCTAACACATGGGTAAGCATTAGGAATAATGGCATACTGGATTGACCCACCACGAGAAGGAAAGAGAATTATGTGAATGTCACAAGTGCTTCTTGTAATGACAATGGTGTTGTAGGCCTTAGACTTGAAGTCACTAGATACTCTTGTTGTGAAATATCATGTTTTGATATCATCAAACGTTACACCGTAAATGAGTAGCTATAGAGATGGTAATCGGACATGATAGGAAGCAGACTGAGAGATGGTAGTGACATATATAGATTTGTTCCCTCCCAAATAATGGGAGTATGTATCCACGACCACTCGAGGGGTAGATCTTATGGAATGTCTGGTCAGAATCAGATAAAACAATATGTGATATTGTTTTTATCTGTTCAGATAAGTCTGTTCCTAGGATCAAGAAACTTTGGATTGGATATTCAAGTGTGACGTTTACGTCTCGTGTCCAATCCGGGTAAAAAGACAAATTGACGTACACAACATGGTAACATTGGCCACATAGGTTTGTCAGATCACTGACTATTTATATTAGTTGGGTAGCACTGATGTGTTGCTAGACACCGCTCAATGTTTGTAATTGTTACTGCCAACTTAATAGAAACCTGCAGGGTCACTCACCAACAGGATTAAAATAGATATGGATGTTAATTAGTTTTAAAAATTAACAATTAAAAGGATTAAGGATCAAAACGCAACCACATGCAAAGTTAGTTTGACTAAGTTGCAAAGTGAACTAATCCGTGTACGGACATGATTAGTATTGGGGCAAGTTTGTAGTTATAAGGAGTTATTAATTATAAATGGGGAGTCGTAGCTCTATGATTTCACGAGATTTGTCATTGAGTGAAATAACATAGTAAGGAGGGAGCACCCAAGAGAGGTGCACGGCCCCATACCTGACGGCAGAGGCTCGCGGCACCCCCTTCGGCCTCCCTTCCCCCTTTTTTGTAATAGTTGATTCCTTCTTCTATGTAGCTAGTACAAGGCGTGGAAAAGATCCTAGTTCTCAATCCCAAGGTGTGAATAACGGTAGAGACGTGGACATCATTTTGCATTGTGATCACACAAACCTACTGGGTAAACGTTACTTCCTTTAACACGTTATAAGTGATTAACTTGCGATTCATGGAGGGATTTGATCTGGAAATTTTAACCGTATTTCTGCTGCGCATCTTGCGTCAAAATCCTACAGATTTAACCTATACAAGGACTTAACAAGTTTGCAAACCTTCTTTGCGTTATTTGGCATCACAAGTCCTTTAGGTTGTTCCATATACATTTCATCATCTAATTCACCATTCAAGAAGGCAATTTTAACATCCATTTGGTGTACATAAAAATTCAAAATGGAGGCAAGTTCCATCAACACTCTAATGGATGTTACTCTAGCCACGGGGGCATACAAATCTAAATCACTACCCCCTTTCTGCTGGAAACCATTGCTACCAATCTAGCCTTAAAAGTTTGTAGTGACCCATTAGTATTATACTTTCTCCTAAACATCAATTTGCACGCCCATAGGTTTTGAACCCGGAGGCAAAATGACAAACGTCCAACTATTATTTGATAATATCGAGCCCATTTCTTCGTTGATAGACTCTTTCCAAAATAGAGAATCTCTGGAACCATAGCTTCATAAACTATTTTTGGATCATCTGTCGTATCGAGTGCAATAGAAATTTTATTTAGGACAATTACTCTATCTCATTCCATAAGAAAGATAAGAGAATCATCTGAGACAAAATCAAGACCCAATCCATTTACTTTCATTCCCTTTGAATTCTCCGAGGGGAGGTGCCATATTGTCAGAAGTCTTTCTCTTATTTCATATATAGATCAGGATTTGTTGTTTGAGTAAGTTTTGGCAAGTTGGAATCATCAATAAATTTATTCTCAATAATTCTACATCCCTAGATTCCACTATCACATAGGATTCTAAATCCAATAACCTATATGCCTTTGCGTTTTCAACATATCCAATAGACACGCTTTTGAGAGCACTTGGTCCTAATTTTGTTCTCTTAGGGTATGTAACGCGATAAAAGACAAAGCATTACCATACCCTAAGGTACTTCAAATTTGGATTTCTGCCTTTACATACTTCATAAGGTGAGACTTTTAATTTTCGTGACGGAATTCTATCATGAAAATATCATGCGGTAGGTAATGCTTCACCCCACAAAGAGGATTTTAATTTCGCGTTCAAGACCATAGAATTGGCCATATTTACTAGCGTCATTTTCTTCCTTGATAATTCAATCCCATTGATTTAATTGAGTGTACAAACTTAGGGGGAGTTTTTACTTTGATGATGAAATCCTTAAGTTCAGAGAAAATGAGTCTCAAAGCTCCAAAGCTTTGAGATTCAGTAATTGCTTATAAACTGAATACTTGTGCTTATTAGTTTATGTGTTGCAAGCTTGCAGGTTGGATTGAATTGATTATATCATGCTCTGTTGTATCTTGAAAATATTATTGAGTTTATACATTGAGTTTACAATGTTAAACAGTTGTATAGATTGTTGGTTTACAAGAATCATTTGCTGGCCAAATCTTTGAACTGGCATCCAAAGCTTCAGAGCTTTGGAAAATGCTTTATGCTTTGAATGTTGAAACTGGCTATTTGTTTTTCTGTTTGCAGGAGAATCTATCTGAATCAGGATTGGATATTGAGTTATTCTAACTCTTACTGTCATGTTTTGTATATATATATATATATGTATATATATATACACACACACACACATACATGTGGTTATATTGGTTTTAGTTTAGAAAATAGCTTAAGTTTATTGGATAAACTAATCTGCCAAACAGAACAGAATATTATTGCTATTGTTTCTGGATTGTGTTTGATCTTGTAGATGAGTTTTTGCAGGATTGTTTAGTTGTTCAAACATGCCTAACATATTCTAATAGATATCCAATTATAGCTGTTGAAAGAAGCATCTTAGGGATGAGGATTTCTGGGAATTCATCTCCTAAAATCTCTCAAACATTTGCTGCAGTCTGTTATAAGTTTGAGTTTGAATTTCAAACAGAATAGCAGAAGAAAATAGAGATATACTGAGAGGCCGATCAACTGGAAAGAAGTGCGCATACATTAGTGGAAGATCTACACACACAACTTTTAATCAATCAAAGATTCAACACTGCAGAAGAAAGATCAATCATCCAGATTCTGAAGAACACTTCTGAGCATTCATTGCTTATTTTTTCCTGTGTTCTTCTTTGTGATTTCATTGTAATATTCTTAAGTGTTAATTAACCTCACAAGCTGTTAGAAGTTAGTTGCTATAATGTACAACAAGAGGTTCTTATTGATGCATCAGATATTCGCTGGAACTAGATAGGTTTGGAACCACAAGTTGTATAGGTGAAAGGTAGTTCAATTAGGCTTGAGATCTATGGCTAAATCTGAGTGATTTATAAGAAGTGTGTTTAAATCCTGAAGGCATCAAGTCCCTCGGGCAGAGAGTAGGTCCAATTTTGACTGAACTCTGTAAAAATTCCCTGTGATCATTGGTTTACTTTTCTTTTTATTCATTCTGCAAACAAAGTTTGCACAATATAGGAAGCTCCAAAGGTTTGGAGAATTTCCTGTCTCAAAGCTTTGAAGTCTCCCACAGTTCCAAACTGTTTCAAATCTTTTTAAATCTCTTAAAATCCTTGAGATTTCATTAGTTCTTTGTGTTAGAGTTTTTAAAAAGCTAAATTTTAGCAGAAGTTTCCATAATCTATTCACCGCCCTTCTAGAGTATTAAGATCCTGTTGTAGACTTACGTTACACACTTTCAATTGGTATCAGAGCTTGGGTCACTGTTCATATCTAACCATTTTGTGAAAATGAGGAATATATGTGATGGAGGATTCTCACAAGGAAGAGAGCTGTCAAGTGACCTCCATTGTTCTGTGGTGACAACTTCAGTCACTGGAAAGCATTGATAAAGATGTTCATCATAGATCAAGACATGGAAATTTGGTCAATCACTCGGAATGGTCCCCATATCTATTATACAACTTATTAAGGGATCAGAACTGCTAAGAAAGAAGAGGATCTTTCAGTCACGGAATGGGAAAAGTATCAAAGAATATAAAGCTATGAACTTTTTTATATAGTGCTCTTAGTGCAGATGAGTTCAACAGGATTTCCAACAACAAAACTGCCAAGGAGATTTGGGACAAACTGACTGTAACATATGAAGGAACAATTCAAGTCAAGCAGACCATAATCAATATCCTTCTGAGGCATTATGAGATGTTTAGGATGAATTCGGATGAATCCATCAAGGACACGTTCAAGAGATTCACTGATATTGTGAACAACTCTGAATCCTTGGGAAAGGCATTCTCAAGTGAAGAAAAATTCAGAAAGATTCTAAGAAGTTTTTCCAAAAGCCAAGTGGGAGCCAAAGACAACGGCAATTGAGGACGCTCGGGATTTGAGCATTCTAGAGCTAGATGATCTATAAGGCAAGCTGCTCACTCATGATATTTCTATGAAGGAAGTCAATGGTGACATCAGTGACAACATCAAGAACCTGACACTAAAGGAAAAAGATAGTGAGAAATCTCAATGCCTTGAACAGGAAGATGATGATGATGATGAGGAAGCCTTAGCATTGATCTCCAAAGCCTTGACCGAAATCATAAAAATGAAGAAAAGCTTTGGAAATAAGGATTACAACAGAGACAATTCCATATCCTCGAGAAGCAATGATCACAGAGGTAAGTCTTCTTCACATTCAAATAAATTTAAAGTAATGAATTGCTTTGAATGTGGAGATGCAGATAATTTGGTGAGAGATTGTCCTCAAAAGAAGATGAACATGCATTTTTCCAAGAAGAGAAATGATAACAGCAGGAAGAAAGATATGGTTGCATCATGGAGTGATTCTGACTCATAAAATGATTCAGAATCAGATGCAGAACGAGAAAATTTGTTCTTAATGGTTGAGCATGATGACGAAACAAGTTCAGACAAGCATATTGACGAATGATAAAAAATATTCTTGATATTCTTGCAAGTCCTTTTGATGTTCTACCTGAAATTCTCAAACGTATGTTTTTGAATGAGGAAAGTTATAGAAATGAGATTATATCTTTGAAGGTGAAGGTTCATGACAATAAAAATAAAACTTGAGCTTAGTTTTGCAAAATAAAACCCTTGAAGTTTCTATGTCAAAAAATGATAGTGACGTCAAAGCCTTGGACATCAGATTCATAGCTTTGAAGGCAAACGCCAAAGAAGTTGTAGATGAAACCACTCTTTTAACTGATAAGTTTGTTGATCTTAAACATAATTCACATGTTTTAGAGCAACAAAACACTTCTTTGATAGAGAAACTTTAAGAATCAAAGGTTATTTTATCAAAGTTTGCAGGCTCTGAACATAACCTCAATCTCATGCTTGGATGAAGTCTGCATTCTGTACAGAAAAAGGGAATAGGTAACAATCCAAATTTCCCAAAGAAAAACCGAACCACATTTGTAAAAGGAGGAAACAGAAATTCTCCAAAATGTCATTACAGTGAAAAAATTGGACATGTGAAGGTAACTTTCCCCTTTAGAAGGACAGAACCTCACATTATGAGGAACACTTATTCTTATCATATTAAGGGACAAGTGAGGCATATTTGGCTACCTAAAGGAATCAGGCCACCTAAAATGGTTGATTCTGAATGTGAATCCAAATTCTACACTTGGTCTAATAGCCTCTTGAGGCATTGATTGATTTTTTGCAGGCTGTAACCAAATATTTGAAGGATCAAAAGTGGATTTCAGACAGTGGTTGTTCCAGGCATATGAGTGGAAAGAAATCTTTATACACAGATCTTAAAGAGAAATCTGGAGGAACAATCACACTTGGTGACAAAGCCAAATGAAATATCATTATAGGTAGTATTGATAATAATTTTGTAAATTCAATTTCTGATGTTTACTTGGTAGAAGGCTTGAAATATAATCAGCTGAGTATATCTCAATTATGTGATAAATTTATTAGAGTTGTTTTTGACAAGGAGGAATGTGTGGTGCAAGATGAAAAATCTGGAAATTATGTACTCACTGCTCCTAGATCATACAATGTATATGCTATGAGTACTAACAAAGTTGCAGATGAAAGTCTGAAGTGTCTCAAGGATTTGAAGGATGACTCAAGAATTTGGCATAAAAAATTTGTGCATATAATAAGCATGCATACAATGAACAAACTCATATCAAAGGACTTGGTAAGAGGTTTCTATGAAATTCAAGGATGATGAGATTTGCAAGGCATGTACCCAAGTTTTGCGGATCAAAATCTGTTAAGTATGAGACACATGATGATTCTGAGAAGGATAATAGCAGGAAAACTAAACTACAGGAACAACCAGAAGAATCTCAAAGCTTTCATCATCCTCTTGAATATAAATCTCAAAGATTTGAAACTTGAGTTCACAGAACACAAAAGGTTCCACCTACTACATCTAGTTCTCAAAGGATTGAAAAGAGTAATGGAGAACCAGAACCCTCGAAACGAAGGAAGTGATTCAAATATTTTTCAGCTCATCCAACAGACAATATCATCTATGATCCAACAACAGGTACACAGACCAGAGGACAGCTAAGGAAATTTCGTTCCTTCAGTGCCTTTGTATCAGTGATTTAACCTCAGAATGGCAAGGACGCATTACAAGATGCAAATTGGATCATTGCAATGCAGAATGTGCTAAATGAATTTGAAAGAAACAATGTATGTAACTTGGTTCCTAGGCCAAATACTCAATTACTTATTGGAACCAGATGGGTGTTCAGAAACGAACTCGATGAAAATGGTAAGGTTGTAAGAAAAAAGCCAGACTTGTGACACTGGGGTATAATCAAGAAGAAGGTATTGATTACAAGGAGACATTTGCTCCTGTTTCCAGGTTAGAAGCTATCAGAATACTTCTTGCATTTAAATATCATTAACATATAAAGCTTTCTCAAATGGATGTCAAATGTGCTTTCTTGAGTGACTATTTACAAGAAGAAGTATATGTTGCTCAACCACCTGGTGTTGTAGATGACAATTTTTCTGATCATGTTTACAAATTAGAAAAAGCTCTTCATGGCCTTAAGCAAGCTCCAAGGGCTTGGTATGACAGACTTTCAAAGTTTTTACTTGAGAATGGTTTTAAGAGAGGCCTGGTAGAAAAAACTCTCTTTATTAAGAATCATGAAAATGACATCTTAGTAGTACAGATTTATGTTGAAGATATATTGTTTGGTGCTACTAATGATGCTCTATCAAAAGAGTTTTCATGTCTAATGTCCAGGAAATTTGAAATGAGCTTGACGGGAGAGCTTAATTTCTTTCATAGACTTCATGTATATCAAATGAAGAAAGGAATTTATGTGCATCAAGGAAATTATACCAAGAACTTGCTGCGTAAGTATAACATGTCTCAGTCCAAGGTAACTAAGACTCCTATGAGTTAATCATTATCCTTAGACATGGATACAAATGGTAAGAGTGTGAATCAAAAGGATTACAGAGGTATGATTAGTTCACTATTGTATTTAACTGCTAGTAGACCAGATATTATGTTTAGCATCTATATGTGTACAAGGTTTCAAACAGATCCTAAAGAACCCCGTTTAGTAGCTGTTAAAAGGATATTCATAAATTTGAATGGAACCAAAGACTTGGGGCTTTGATATCGAAGAAGGTATTACTTTTGTTTGAGTGGATATTCATATGCAGACTTTGCAGGATACACGGTTGACAGGAAGAGAACATCAGGGTGTTGCCAATTCATTGGTTCATCACTGATTAGCTGGCATTCAAAGAAGCAAAATTCAGTAGCTTTGTCAACTGCTCGAGCTGAATATATTGATGCTGGAGCTTGCTGCTCACAAGTATTGTGGATTGCTCAATAATTGAGAGACCTTGGCTATGATTTCAGAAAAATGCCTATTCATTGTGACAATAAAAGGGTTATTTCAATCACAAAGAATCCTGTGCAACACTTCAGAACGAATCATATTGATGTGAGACACCATTTCATTAGGGATCATGCTGAGAAAGGTGATGTGTCTTTGTATTTTATATCTACTACTAAGAAAGTTGCTGATATCTTCACTAAACCTTTTCCAGATGAGAGGTTTGCATCTCTAAGGCTTGAATTGGGTATGCTAAATAAGGATGCATTGATTTAGGGGGAGTTTTGGATCATGTGTGTGCTTATGTGTGAAAATATCAAAGCCTTGAGATCATACTTTCCTAGCCTTAGAAGTATGACTCAAAGCTTAGAAGTTTTTCTGAAACTGTCATACAGCTTCTCAAAGCTTTCGACTTCTATTTCAAAGATTTGGAGAATAAGCTGTGTATTTTTATTCAAAAAATAGATCAATAAATATTTTGGATTATCTTATGGATAAATGCATAATATTTTGAAATGTTCAGAGATTTATTCAAAATATCCCAAAAAATATCTCAAAGTATCTTTAATGATTTGATTATGCATGCAATCCTAATTCAGTCCATTCTTTTTCCTACTTAAGCTACAACTTCAAGGCTTTTCTATCAATCTCTATCTATATTTCTCCGTCTCTATCTCGCTCTATTAATTCTCTCTAAATTTTCAGAAAACCCTTAACCTAATGGAGCGCAAATCTGAAAGAATCAAGCAGCAAGGTATGGGTTATTCAAAGAGGATCAAGAGAATAGCAAATAGGAAGATCACTATGCATGATTCAGACTTTGAGGAAAATGCTAGCATGCCGGAAGTTGACACAGATTACTAGCGCGTATTACGCAAGCGTACGGTCAAGTAGTAAAGAGTGAGTATTTTTGATACTCGGGTTGTCGATCCCTCGAGGACAAGCTCGCAACAAGTTGATAATTAACAATTTAGTGTAATTTACTAAGTAACCGGGTAAAAAGTGTGAGAATTGTGGTGTTGCCACCCCCAAACAAGTGGTTGTAGTAAAGATATAAATAATACTAAACAAGAATTAAGAATTGTGGTGTTGTAAACGATTTCCGAATTATCAGAGCAACACGTTAACTATATTCCAACTAAGCCGGGTAACAACGCTGACTATCTCCTATCGGTCTCAAGTCATTCTACTTCATGGTAGACTACAATCTCCTATCGTTCTCTTGTGTCTACCGGTCCGTTCTAGTAGGCTAACGACATGCACGGCAACGGGTCCTGTCGGTCCACCGTTGCACGAAACAGTCGAATCGCACCTACCGAATCTACCCTTGGCCAATCCTAACACGTCTCTTCTCAGTCTCAGTGATACGAGATTGATGTTCAAGTCTCATCCTAGTCAGTTAGAATCGCTGTCGTGCATTCACTAACTAAGCAGTGTTTCCGGTTAGCTACTCCATTAACACTGAGAATTTAGCACAATACATGAACAATTGAATTAAAACAAGCTAACTTTAAGCATGAATCAAATATTGAATGAAATTCTAGTTCTTGAACCCTAGTTTATCTCCTAATCGTGTCACTCAATTAGGATTACTAACATAAACATGAAACTAGAATTGATTCAAAAGAAGGAATCAAGAATTCATGTAGCAAAGATCAAATCCGGAAAATATTTATCGTTTACATGAACCCTAGGCTCTCAAATCGAGATGCCTAACAAAATTTTCATAGCTACTCATAACTAAGTATGAAATACTCATGAGTTTATCCATTAAAATTGACTAAGAAAGGTAGAAAGAGAATAAAGCAAACACTAGAGCTTCAATGATGAAGCTTTAATCTTCCGTCTTCGTTCCCTTGCTCCAAGCTGTGTTTTTACCGTCCAAGATGCGTGAATGTCCTCCCCAGCACGGCCTCCTAGGTTGGAATAGGTCTTCATTGCCAATCTTTCAAAAAAAATCGAAACAACCCAAAAAGTTGCGTTCTGGCCTTATGTTCGCACGAACACTCGTCTGTTCGTGCAAACACAATTTTGCTCTTTGTTCATGCGAACAAACTTTCTGTTCGTGCGAACACAATTTTGCTCTTTGTTCGTGCGAACAAACTTTCTTGCTACTACAATTTAAAAGCCCCTTTTTCACCCTTTTAGCCATCTTGAAATTTTGCTGAGGCATTTTGTTCGTGCGAACAAAAGTTGTGTTCGCACGAACACCTCTGGGGATTTGCTCAGATTTTCATCCTCTTCGACGGACCTTAACTTTCTTGTCCGATCTCCGTTTTAGCTCCGTGACCTATCGTTGGGAAGCTCTCTGAGTCTACTTTCATTTGACACTAGTCTCACTCCAAAATGAATTGTAGAACTCATGATACTATCAAAATAGTGGAGATTGGTCACTTTTGCTCCTCCAACTTTGCTTCTCTTGCTTCCTCTTGAGTTTGCTTTGTTTCCGAAGTTTGTTTCATGCCTCCTAGCCATCGTTTAGCATCCGTTCCTGTCAAGACAACATGAAAAACCATACCAAGCGATTATATTTGACAAACAACATCGAAATATGCATCGAAACGCCCGGATTAACAATAAAGTGCTAGAAACACAACTTTCTACGTTTTCTCAACATTCATAGTGTAAAAATCATATTTCGACCCTTGAATCAATCAAAACGAGATAGAATATGCAAGAAATATGACTCTAATAAAGATGTATCAGAAGTATCTCCTCCCCCAAAGAAAGTTAGGAAGGAGAAGGAAGTTCAAGAAGCTACGTCAGATTCTGAATCAGACAGGAGGAAGTGGTGAAGAATAAGGGGCAGGGGAAGAAAGATCAAGGTGATCAATCAACTAAGAAGAAAGGAGAAGGAAAAGAGAAGAAGTCTGAAGCAGAAAAGAAGGATGATCAGACTCCAAAGAATATGAAACCAGAGGAGAAAGCTGATCAATCTACACAAAAGAAGAAGAGAGTAAAAAACATTGCTGAGAAAACTAAGAAGACTCCTCGACATTGTAAGAACTTGCTCCCTAAATCTTGGTTTATCAATTCAGAAGTTAGGGCTGCATGGATGGATGGATATGCTTCTTCAAAAATTTCCTATTGTAATATGCTTTGTGAAGAGTAATTGAATAAATTGGACATTGGATGCATTAGGAAGTTAATGGAATCATCTGTTTGGAAGATGTTAAACCCTACCTCTGAGGCTTATTTTAGGTTAACCAAGTTATTTTATCTGAATCCGGTAGAAGAAGATGATGATGAGAACATTGTTTTAATCTCTAAAGTAGAAGGTGTGGATATGAGGTTAGATCATAGGGTTTTTGCCAAAGTGTTAGGGATACCTAAGAAGTATAAGGTACTTGAACATCCTGATAGGAGGGAGTGTTTGGAGAAAGCAAAATCTGATTTTTTCTTGAAGGGAATACCAACTGAACCTAAGCAATTAACACACTCTGTGTTGAATTGTGAGGCCAGAATCATATTTTCTATCATTAGGAGGTGTGTTGTACCAAGGTAACATTCTAAAGAATTGATAACTGACAAGGTTTTGATTCTCATGTATCTAATTTGTCAAGGCTTTGAAATTGATTTGCCTACTGTGATCATGGAGCATATGGCGTATTGTGGTACTAGGACTAGAAATCATTCACTCCCTTACGCAAATCTGTTGCCATTATTCTTTATGTACTTTGGAGTGGCTGTGTAGGTTGAGGAGATAATTACCAGTGGGTTTTGGTTGGTTGATGACATTTCACTTCAAATGATTGGAGTTGTTTAGACTGGTAAAGGAAAGTGGAAGTTCTACTCAGAATTGTCTGAAAATGAGCTGAGGAAAAAGGAATACATCAAGCCAAGAGCAGCAACAACATTAAAGACTTCAGGCCACTTGGATTTCTCCCATATTATTGACCTAATTGCGGTTTTGGAAGATGGTATTGAAGACTTAAGGCAAACTCTGTTTGACTTGTCTCAAGAGTTTGGGAAGTTCAAAGGCTTGTTGACTTAATAGAAGGAAAACTGGATTAAGTCATCAAAGGTTTGAACTTGGAGAAGATACCATCTGCTGAGAGTGGAGAAGACAATATTGACTCTGATATGGTGATTGGTGATGCTTTGAAGAAACAGAAGAAGAAGAAGAAAGTGCCAGTGATTCTTACTTCCAAAGAAATTTTTGAGTTGAGTGAGGATGAAGAGGTTTCTGAAGGAGTTGGTGAAAAAGTTGTTGAAGAAACAAGATAAGTAGCAGAAGAAGATGAAGATAAGACTGAAATTGAATCTGAGATTGAGGGATAAATAGAGGAAGTGAAAGCTAAGAATGTCAAAGGCAAAGGAAAGAGTATGGAAAAGGATGGGAAGAAGACTGACAAGAAGAGCACGGATGCAGAAGACTGATCTCAAAGCCTTAAACTCTTCTTTCTTTTCTCTATCTATTTCTTATCAAAGCCTTAAAGTTTGTAGTGTTTTTCAGTTTTTATTTCTTCTAAAACCCTCTGAACATGATCCTACATTCTTCTACTATTTTGATGAAAGTCAAAAAGGCGGAGAAGATTATGTGTCTGTCTTTCGATTTACAGGATTATTTTGGATTTTCTAATTTGCTGTAGGATTTATGGTATTTTATAGTTAATGTTATGATTTTAATTAAGTTTAGTTTGGTTAAAATATTTATACTATGTGATATTTGTTAAGTGAATCTTGTTTTATTTTACTCATATTCTGTTGGATTAATAATGGCTATTGAGTTGCAAGATATCTTGGAAGCAATAATATTTGTTTTGTCTTTCATCAAGGGGGAGATTGATAATTCAATCCCATTGATTTAATTGAGTGTACAAACTCAAGGGAAGATTTTACTTTGATGATGAAAGCCATAAGTTAAGAGACAATGAGTCTCAAAGCCCCAAAGCTTTGAGATTCAGTAATTGCTTATAAACTGTATACTTGTGCTTACCAGTTTCTGTATTGCAGGCTTGTTGGATTGAATGATGATTATATCATTCTGTGTTGTTTCTTGCAGATATTATCGAGTTTATACATTGATTTTACATTTTTAAACAGTTGTATAGATTGTTGGTATACAGGAGTCAGTTGCTGGCCAAAGCTTTGAACTGGCATCCAAAGCTTCAAAGCTTTGGAAAATGGCTTATGCTTTGAATGTTGAAATTCGCTAGCTGTTTTTTTGTATGCAGGAGAATCTATCTGAATTAATGATTGGATACTGAGTTATTCCAACTCTTAATGTCATGTTTTGGATATATATACATGTGGTTATATGTATTGGTTTTATTTTATAAAAGAGCTTAAGTTTAATGGATAAATTGATCTGCCAAACAGATCTGAATATTATTGCTATTGTTTCTGGATTGTGTTTGATCTAGTAGATGAGTTTTTGCACGGTTGGTCGTTCAAACATGCCTAAAAAATTCTAATAGCTATCCAAATATAGCTGTTGAAAGAAGCATCTCAGGGGATTAGGATTTGTAGGAATTCAGTTCCTAAAATCTCTCAAACATTTGCTGCAATCTGTTATAAGTATGAGTTTGAATTTAAACATAATAGCAGAGGAAAATAGAGATATACTGAGAGTCTGATCAACTGGAAAGAAGTGTGGATAAAATCATGTAATATCTACACACACAACTTTTAATCAATCAAATATTTTACACTGCTGAAAAAAGATCAATCATCCAGATTCTGAAGAACACTTTTGTGCATTCATTCCTTATATTTTTCTGTTTTCTTCTTTTTCCTTTCATTGTAATATTCTTAAATGTTTCTTAACCTCACAAACTGTTAGAAGTTAGTTGTTCAAGTGTACAACAAGAGGTTCTTATTGTTTTATCAGATATTAGCTTGAACTAGATAGGCTTGGAACCACGAGTTGTATAGGTGAAAGGTAGTTTACTTAGGCTTGAGATCCATGGCTAAATCTTGTTGATTAATAAGAAGTGTGTTCAAATCCTGGAGTGATAAAGTACCTTGGGAAGAGAGTAGGTCCAATTGTTACTGAACTCTGTAAAAATTCCTTGTGTTCATTGGTTTACTTTTCTGTTTATTCATTCCGCAAACAAAGTTTGCACAATATAGGAAGCTCCAAAGCTTTGGAGAATTTCTTGTCTCAAAGATTTGCACAGTTCCAAACTGTTTCAACTCTTTTTAAATCTCTTCAAATCCGTGATATTTCATTAGTTCTTTGTGTCAGAGTTTTTAAAAGCTCAAGTTTAGCGAAAGTTTCCATACTCTATTCACCTCCCCCCTTCTAGAGTATTAAGATCCTGTTTTAGACTTAAATTACACACTTTCATTCCTCTTAGGCAAACCATTTTTTCGTGTCATGTTTGGTTCAGTAGTTTGATGTACAAAACCATACTCTTCACAAAACGCTGAAAACTCATGAGTAAAAATATTCACCACCTCTGTAATACGAAGAGTTTTAATTTTGATTTCCATGAGATTCTCAACTTCTTTAATACTTTAATTTGTCAAAGGTATTATCCTTGATTTTCATCAAATAAACATATCATCAATAAATGTTATGATGTATCTATTACCTCCTCTAGTAACTATGCAATTTAATTCACAAATATCAGAATGCAAAAGATATAGAAGTTGGGATTTTTTTTTTACACTTGGGAAAGATTTCTTAGTCATTTTCGCTTGCATGCAAATTTCACATTTAGAGTCCTGATTACTACTACAAGATACAAACCATCATTTTACATGAATTTCAATGATATAAAATTTAAATGCGCCAACCAAGAATGCCATAAAGATATACAGTCAATCATGTAGATAGAACTAGCATTTATTTCATTAATAAATAGCCTAAACATCCCATTACAACAATAGCTCTCTCCAAAAAAAAGCATGCATGCCTTAGATAAAATTATATTGTCAGCCTCAATCACAACCTTAAGACCGTTCTTACAAAGAAGATTAGTCGACACCAAATTCTTCTTAATATCAGGAACACAGAGAACATTCTACAGGATCAACTTCTTCCCAAAAATGAATTGAATTTGAATATTCCCCTTTCCGAGAACCTTGGCTGCATTGTGATTTCCATAAGAAATTCACATTCGTTGGGGGGTCTCTTCATAATGCACAAAGCGATCTATTGTTACAAACATGGAGGGTAGCACCAGAATCATACCACCAATCATGAGAAGCATCTTCAAATGCCATGGTGACTAATTCAGAAACGGATTTATCGAAGACATTAGCCTGTTTGGTATTCCCTGTTAGGCTTATCGTTGTAATTCCCGTTCTAAACCCTTGGCTTGTTGCAATCCTTTCTGATATGTCCCTTCTTACCACAATTGTAACATTTTCGTTTCTTCTTGTTCTGCATGGTAGGACCGCTTGGATTGGAACTAAATTCATCGAACTTCTTATTCTTTCGTCCTTTGCTATGTTCATCCACGTAGTTCACCTTAGACCGGAAGGACGAGCCATGTTTCTTTTCCGGATTCGAGTTTCTTCTTCAATTCTGAGATGTTTCTGAATTTTTTCAAGGCCTAAGTCTTCTGTTGTGTTCAGAGTTCCTTCATGTAATTATGCCATGTTTCGGGAAGCTTGGAACTAATAGCCCCCACTAAAAATTCATCAGAAAGAACGATCTTAAGATCTCGAACTTTACTGGCAAGAATTTTCAGTTCATGAATCTGATCTAGAATGGGAGTACTATCATCCATAGTAAAATCAAAGTATTTCTTAATGAGAAACTTATCTGATCCTTGATTTTCAGCTTTGTATTCTTAATTCAATACCTTCAAGATTTTTTTTGGTGACTTCTCCGATGTGAATAGATCGTGAAGAAATATGATAGAGTGTTTACGATGTGTCCTCTGCAAACCAGTTCGTCTGCTTCACTCTTTCTCCGCTGCACCTTTATTTCGTCGGTGTCATATTCTTTGGGTTCTGGTATTGGCCGCAGATTTTCATCCAGAACGTGCGCCACCTTCAGTGCGGTAACTAGGAACATCAGTTTGTCTTGCCATTGTGTGAAGTTGGTTCCATCGAACCGATCCAGTTTGACGAAGTCTTGATTCATGATTCTGAAAGTTGCAGTCTTTCCTCCAGTCTCTGTTGTTATATGATTTATCCTTAAAATTGTTACGTCAAAAGAAATGGATGATGGAAAAAGAAACACAAATTGAGGCACGATGAACGTTTTTTTTTACGGGATAAATCGCCCCTACTTTGCTTCCGGGTTCTGGCGAATCTCCTCCAGGATACAACAAGCTGCGTTGGTTCTACAACCAGCAATCTGCAAAAGTTCTCTAGAATTCTCTGTGAAACTGTGATTGAAAGCTGATGAAACCTGCTAGAGAATGACGTTTATTTATACACAATGAAAGGACATCAATAGTGTCTTTTCAGAAGAGGTGTGTATCAAATAGGGTTGCGTGTTTGTAACAACACAATCTTTCAGCCAAAATGGGTTACAGTTGTGATTGTTCCTAACAATGCAACCTTTTAACCAAAAGATGCGTCTAACCGAACGGTTGTGTCTGTTCATAGGAGCACGACATTTCAAATAAAATAAATGTCAAAGACTCTAACACACGAGATAAGTAACAAGCTAATTCACTAGAATATTTAAACTGTTTACCATATACACGTCTTACAATACATTTCTTTCTATAAGTTTGTGAATCTTATGGGAGATTGTTAGAAATTATTCAAAAATAAACTTTGATTTTGTCCCGCCTAGCATTTTCTATTATGATCTCTATTCCTTATATTTGCAAGTTTGTTATAGGTATTTAACGGTCCAACATAGGAGGAACTATGCGCGTACTTAGGCTTTGACTTGGGGCTCCTGTCGTGGCCACTACAAAATACTTCGTCTGAAGTGCGTAGAAGTAGCTCCGTCGTTAGTTCGTGGGGGCGACGAGTACACCCAGTGGTCGGTTAAAGTTATTTACCGACCACATATTCCGACCACACTTTATCGTTGTTGAACTTTTGCTGACGACATCCCGACCACCATTTTTGGTGGTCAAAACTTTGGCCGACGACAATGTCGACTAAATATTGTGGTTGTTGAACTTATGCCGACCACTATTCTAGTCGTCTTTTATTTTTGGACGACTAGTTTTTCAGTTTTTATTTACTATCTATTTTGGTAATTTTTTTGCTGTTTGCCCATTTTTTCTTGAAAAAGACGATTATTTTGCTTGTCGTTATTTCTTAAAACGAAAATTTTACTCGTCGTATACAGTCTTTTTGCTCACTATTTATTTTTCGAGAAGTGGTGGTCTATAAAAGTAATAATTCTTTTATAAATAAATTCTAAAATCATAAACAACTTCAAAAAAATGAAATTTCTATTAATATCACCGACAGTGTACCACAAAACTGTACAATTACATCAACTACAACATCAAATCCTAACAAACTATATATCATCCAAAACAATACTACAAACTTAGCATAATCTACACTAGGTATGTAGTTGTGAGTAGTGAAGCTCCGATGTGAACGTGTATCGTGCATTGGAGGTGGAGGCGACCTTGAGTTATTGCAAGCTACACGATCATGCAATCTTCGTGTTGGGAGTCTGTTTCACAAAACCTAAAGACATTCAAAAACATCATATAAAGTTTCTGAAAAGTATATATGAACAAGAATTATGTTATGCAGTGAAGGTGTATGCTAAAATAAACTCAGCTAGATAGCTATTCACCCGATATACAAACTTTACATTCTTAAATCTGATTCACACAGATAACAATGGACCATTGCCGGCAGAAAGCGCAACAGTCACATGGTCAAATGCAATTTTAAGGTCTCAGGGAGCTCTCATCTCAATTCAACTATACCGATAAACTTCCATAACTTCTGAGCACATACAGGAGTGTACATATAATATTGGGCGTGCAGTGTGTGAATTGTATGCATGTTATCCACCAGGAAAGAGTCTCCAACCACACCACGCAGGGGTCTTGTGCGAGCACTATGCAGCATACAACAGTGGAAGTGTATAGCATAGTGAGTGTTTCAGTGCGTGTGTTCCATGCATAGCTTCCACCTGGCAGGAGCCTCCACTTACACCACGCAGAGGACTCGTTTACTATTTTCAAATGCGAGGAACAACCAGATGATGTAAGTATTGAAGGGTTATTTACCTTTAAAGAGACCAGGTTGGTCCTTTAAAGAGAGAATATAGCAATTTGTGATCACCAATACCTGGTTCATTCCTCTCCCACTCATACCATATCCCACAACAAACATGGCCACCATCTTGACTCACCTGAAGGAACCAACAGCAGGGATCGTAGAGCAAGGGAGCCTCAACAGCCTCCTTGAACAGTTCAGTTGGACGTTAGTTCAAATCAATCAGATGATCGCTGAGGAGGAAGCAAGGGTGGCAGGCGACGTTGTTCCAAACAACCAGGTTGTGACAGCAGATGAGAGACTGAGATCGAACCTCTGGTACATCGTCCAGTTTCCATCCGACATTGGAGAAGCAAGGCATGTAATGATGGAGGACTACAAGGCAACCTGGATACTAGGATATTCGGGAAACATTCGGATCACCTCAGGGGAAAACCTTCATACGGTCCTACATAAGGGGGGCTTCTTGGCGGAAGGCGGAAATATGATGTATGTTGTAGAGGAGGAGGAGATCAGAGCAACGGTGGCAGGCCAAAGAAGAAGGGCACCAGGGGGGGCTGCTGGACGGAGTGAGGGTGTCTAACTTTCCCATGAGGTTTCTTCTCTGGAATTATAAGGAAGCTAGCAGTGCTACTTTTAGACGCAACTTCATGACTCTGGTGGGCATGCACAGGCCAAACATTATCTGTGTAACTGAAACCAGAATGTCAGGGGACAGGGCCAAATGCATTTCTGCCTCTCTTGGCTTTGAGAGATGCTTTGTCGCTGATCCATATAGATTTCATGGCGGCTTTTGGATTCTGTGGGAGCCAAATGAGGTTCATGTTGATGTCATTGTTGTGTCTCAGCAAGAGATCCATGCCTCAGTCCAGGTTCTTGAATCAACACTCCCATGACCTTCAGGCGCAACAACTGTCGCCGTTCCGAAGAAATTCAGTGGTTCCATCGGCCAGAGAGCCGAGTGACTGGTCGCGGGAAGAGCTTCATAGAGCTCTTGGCTTGTGGATAAGGGTTGAGGAATGAGTGGGGAGCAACGGGTCCGTATGTCATTTTGTATAACTGAATCCCTTACAAATTATTTTTATTCAATGTATTTTCCTCCCCGATATTTGGATGTAGTTTTATTCCCCTGCCCTACAAATATTTTCGTTAATTATACTTTCCTCCCAAAGTTTCATTGTAATGCAAGTTCCATCCCCTGCAAATGTATCTTCCTCATAGTAGTTATTTCCCGGAGTTTAAAACAAATTTCATTTTGCTTTAGAAACTGATAGGACATTGTTCGTGGAATATATAGGTTATAAGAAAATCGAAATGTTGGTTCTAAATTAAGGTAAGAATCGATAATGCTCTTATGGCCTACCGCATAATAGACCATGCGTTGACTGTGGGGTTGAATACAGCTCACATATGTCCAAACCTACATTGTTTGACTAGGTGGAGAACTAATAGTTGACCGTTCACATCAGAGTTGCCTTCTTACCGCAATATGAGGGGTTTAGGGTCTACCAAGTACAATATGTATATACGTACGTATACCATGCATAACCTATATAGTTTAATTACAAAGCTCACCTTTGACTGTAAAGTTGACCTTTTCTTTTACGTTAACTTTCTTTGTGCGAACCTACTAATCTGACAAAATGGAGACCAAAAAGTTGTATGTTCACTACATAGGTGACTTAGTATAAACTCAAAAAGCCAAGTTTGTAGGGTTTATGGTTTAGGGTAGACCATCATGCATTGACTGTGGAGTTGACTTATGAGCTCAATCACCTTTGACTGTACAGTAGACCTTTTCCTTTACGGTGACTTTCTTCGTGCGAACTTACTAATCTGATAAAGTGGAGACCAAAAGTTGTCTGTTCACTACACAATTGGCTTAGTATAACCTCAAATAGTCAAGTTTTGGGTTTAGGGTAGACCATCATGCATTGACTGTGGATTTGACTTATGAGCTCGATCACCTGATGTGAGTGTACAGTACACTTTTTCCTTTATGTTGACTTTCTTCGTGAGAACTCACTAATCTGACAAAGTGGAGACCAGAAAGTTGTCTGTTCACTGCATCGTTGACTTATTATAACCTCAAAAAGTCAAGTTTAGGATCATTCATTGACAGTGGAGTTGACTTATGATCTCACATTTGACTGTAGTTGACCTTTTCAATTACTGTTGACTTTATTCGTCCAAACCTACATATATTTATATATGGTTGACTAAGTGGAAGCCGAAAAGTTGACCAATCACTAGCTTCGTAGTTGACCGAACCTTGTAGACCAACTTTCACATTAGAGGTAACTTTTCTGTTTATGTTTGACCTTAATTTATTTAAGATATAATTCTCAAAAAGGGCCGGCTCTATAGTAAGGCAGCCGAGGCGACCGCTTTTGGCCCCCAATAACAACAATTTTTTTTTAAAGAGAACTCTATAGTTATCTAAACTAATTTCATATTATGATGCAATTTCATCAATAATTGTATACTGGTTTGTGGATGTTTATATTTTTTACACAAATTTGACCCAAATTCGAATCTTGTTGATGACATATGTGGACATTTTAGTTTTTACATAATTATCAAAAAGGTGTACAGTCCATGAACATAAATATAAGTTAATATATAACACACTAGTAGTAGTTACACATAGCTAGCATTGTTCAAATATCTGTCACATAAAATGTTTCGTGAATAGTTACAGGCAAAGATTCAATATTACATATATAAAAGAAAATAAACAAAAGCTACAGCAAAGATAGCAACATCTAGATTCTTCTGGTTCCTTTGCCTTTGCCACCCACATTTGTTGTTCTCTAATCGACAGATTCACCCATTCCTTTGAAGATATCCACAGGCACTTCAACAATTCTGTTTCCTTCAAGTAGCTCGACTTTCCTTTCACATTCAGCTGCAGGCTTCATGCATTCCTGGGATACAGTCAGTTTCGGGGGGTCATCCTTTTCATCCTCTGAATCAGAGACGACCACTGAAGCATTCAAATGCAGTGGAGGCCGTCGTGTGAGAGCACTGGTGACCTCCGCCTCTTTAAAGGGTGGGAATTTTGATGTCGTTACTGACACACATGCAATAATAGAGTGAATTAGATATATGTCCATATCATTTGGGTTTCTTACAGTGACCAAGCACTAACCAAGCAGCGCGCATAATGAACATCATAAACATCAATAATAGGTTCATATCAATACTACACAAGAAAAACTTGACCATTCCTGGGTAAATCACAGAAAGGGGCTCAGATCAGTACTCATTAAAACCAGCAGATAAGAGATCGATCATCACATGTTGCAAAAGGATTTTGCCTTAAGCCATGCATATCACACTCTATGGGCTACAATGAGTGAAGTCAATAGATCCATATCATCATTGCCTCTTCAGTGAGAGTAAAAAGGTTCAGATCTCTACTCATGAAAACTAGATAAGAGATCGATGATCACATGCTGCAAAAGGAGTTTGCCTTGCCATGCATATCACACTCTATCAGCTACAAAGAGTGAATTCGAACGATCCATATCATCACGGCCTCTTACAGTCAGCAAGCAGTGAGCATGAATAACATCATAATATCATGAAGAAGCCCAAATCAGTAGTCATGACAACCAATATCTTGAATTAACATCCACTAATATCTTGAAAGCAACAGTTATTTCTGAGACAATGCACCTCATTCAAATTAGAATCATGAAAGATGGAGCACCTCCAAATACAGCTCAACATTGATCCGTTTAAGATATCTATTATATTTCATATTTTTATTCATGTGATCATTCATAACTTCCCAAGCGGTCGAAGCATTAAGCCATAAAATAGACTTGAAGTGAACCAAAAGACCATTCGTTGCTAATTAAAACCTTTCATCCTCTATAGTCTACAAGTACTTGTGAAGGACATTTCGACCCGATTTGGAGGCACACAAATGATTGCATCATTTTTCCAACATTAGTTATCAGCTGGTCAAAATGCCCTTCACAAGTACACCTAGCAACAAGGTCAAGACTTTTATGTACTGTTATTTTCTGTAATTTATCTCATATATTTCTCTTATTTAATTAATTGATAATTTCCTTTTGCGATAAACTGACTTATTAATGAGCTAGCACTCATTAATTGGAAATTCATCCGTTCATCCGCTACCAAATGCCGGTACTTGCGAAGGCCACATTGACCCGGTTTTCATGCAAAAATGTTTGCATTAAATTGCCAACATCATCAACGGGTCAAAATGACCTTCGCAAGACCCGACAGGATAGAGAGGTTGAATAGAGTAAATTCATAAACAAATGTTTATATTAAATTGCAAAGATTATCAGCAGGTCAAAATGACCTTCGCAAGACCCGGCATAATAGAGAGGTTGAACGGAGGAAATAGATAATAACAAATAACAAACATGGAATGAACAGAGGGAAATACAGAAATGGGCTCAGATCTGTACTCGTGAAAACCAGATAACACATCCATGATCACAGGCTGCTAGAAAAATTTGTCGTACAATGCATATCATGACATTTTATCGGCTACATAGTGAATTCCAACGATCCATATCATAACGGCCTCTTCAGTGAGCATGAAGATGATCAGATCAGTACTCATTAACAAATGACAACAGCAGGCTGCAAAAATATATTTGCCTTGCCTGGCATATTACACTCTAACAGCTTCAATGGGTGAATTCGATAGATCCGTATCATCATGGCCTCTTAAACAACTAAATGTTAGGACACATCAGATTATGAAATTGTAGCAATGAAATATCGTACTTAAAAACTTCATACCGTACACATAAATTGGGAGACATGCACATTTTCAGCTACCTCAGTTTCATCCACATCACATTCAACTAGCCAAATTATATATACATTAAAACACACATTCATATCCATATGTTGCCGCATAGATATATCATTCTGCCAATGAATACACAATATCCAATCAGTTAACAGCAACCATTTGGTTATATGAGAAACAGTATATATATACATGTATATATATATATATACACCACTATTTACACTCAGCTAGCAGATCCGAACACAGGATTTACCCATCATTAAAATTTTTGCAGATATCACAGTAAAATTAAAGAACATACAATTTATACATTAAAGATGGAGTCCGGACTACAAATACAAATATCACAGTAAAATTGCTCCTTTTAAGTCATAGAAATGAAATGGGCTTGTTTTGATATGAGCTCAAGCCACCATTCAGAACTCAAATTGAGAAGCACATGTATAATCAATAGAAACTCAGAAGCCAAATTGAGACTGAGAGACAGAGAGTGACGGACCAGTGCTGAGGACAGATATTTGTGAAGGGTGAGACATGTAATTTCTCTTCCTGCGCCAAAACTCCATTCTCAGATTTGAACTAGCTGGTGCCTAATTTAGTCAATCGGAATGAAGAACAGTCGATTCAGGAAAGGAGAAAGACGGTGGTGGCGAGAGGATCGCAGTTGTGCGTAAAGAGAGATAGAGAGAGAGAGAGAGAGAGAGAGAGAGAGAGAGCCAGCAGTGGTGGCGAGTGAAAGATGATGAGTTAAGTAGGGTTCTTCGATAGCTAGGTGAATTCGTTATGGAGGCCGAAAGGGGGAGTAATGGTGGGGAGTTGTTAGTTGGCCAGCAGATAGGGTGAATTAATTTTTTGGTATGATTTGATTTTGCCTCAAACACTAGGGGAGATTTCCTTTCCTTCCCCAAAATTTAGCAAAAATTTCATTTCCCGCCCAAAAATTTGGTTAAATTTGTGTTTAGATCCATTGCCGACAAAACTTCAAGTCGTTGATAATTTTTTATTTCGGATGACCAGTCGTTTCCCCACTACAAAAACACAGCTGGTTGGTAGCGCCTTTCAGGAGCTATAATTCTTTAGAATTTACCACATTTTAATAGGTATTTGAGAATGATTTGATCCTAATGTTAGGGAATAAAAGTCGTTTTATCACTTGTTGCTCACCATGTGCTATATTGTTAGTCCGGTCGTTTTCTATGCATATTTATTTGTTATTTGTCAAATAAAATCGCTTGGTATGGTTATTCATGTTGTCTTGGCTGGAACGGATGCTAATCGGTTGATAGGAAGCATGGAATGAACCTCGGAAACAACGGGAGCTCAAGTGGAGTTAAGAGAAGCCGAACTGGAGGAGCTTGGATGACCAGTTTGCACTATTTTGATGCTAGATGGATTTCTACAATGAATTGGGGAGTGAGACTGGTGCGAAATGAAAGCAGACTCAGTGAGCTTTCCAACTATAGGTCACGGAGCTAAATCTGAGTTCGGACGAAGAAGTTATGGCTAGTCGAAGTCAGGAGCAGATTTCAGGGGGCTATCGTGCAATTACTAAATACTTGTGATGGGTTATGACTAAAGAACGACCTAGGGATGGAAAAAAACATCAACCACGCATATAGAAAGCCAAGAAGAAGGAGGAGAGCAACGCCATTGGAGAGCATCTTGGAGCTTGGGGATTGCACGGATTCGTCTACTCTTCGGCGATTTCACCGTTTGATCACTTCTTCTCTTCTCTTTCATTATATATAGAGAAACTTGTGTATCTTTTCATTACCATGATCAGCTAGATTTTTTTCTAGGCTCTATGGAGAGCCTAGGGTTATGTTAGACTTTGCTTTTCTGGATTATTGAGATTAATACATGTTTTGGATAATTGATTATGATGAATCTTCAACTCTTTTGGTGTATTGTTGAACTAGGGTTATTGACACACCCGAATTATGAGATGAATGACCATTAGAGAATGATTTTGCTTCATGATTCTGTTACCTTACGTAAAGTTTAATTTATTTTAGTTATTGTTCATGTTCTATGTTTAATTCTAAGAAACAATGGAGTAGCTACCCCGAATTGCTAGTACTTAGGTGAAGTGCTCGACGGACACTAGGCTTAGGGTGACAGAGAATATGAACACAATCCATAATCAATGAGACTGAAAGGTAATTTGAATATGATTGGCCATTTAGGTAGACGGAGGTGGACCGAGAGGACCTGAAGTAGACCGAGACATAGAACTGCATGAGATCGACAGAAGATTGTAGTAACTAGTAACCTGGCATAACTGAAGTAGGATTAGCGTGTTTCAATACAGTATCCAAAATTGTGTAACAAACCTAGGTGATCCATAGGTCTCCTAGTCTTTCTCCATATTTGATTAAACAATGTTTAATTATAAAATCCAAAAACATTGTCGTTTCATTATTTAAACACAGCCACTTGTTTGGGGGTGGCAAACTCCTAAACCATCAAACATTCTTCCTGGTTACCTTAACTCTGAATTAAGCTTTTAACTAAATAATCTCGTGATTGTCCTCGTGGGATCGATAACTCGGGGTTGAAATATTACCATATATCGCTTGAATCGTGCACTTGCGGTAACAAGCTAGTAAGTCGTGTCACTGGTCTTTAAAAATCTAAAAGACGACAAGCCAGACGACTAACGCATAAAAAAGACTGTTTGTACTGCTTTTAAAGACCATAATCCTTGTAGTCGGAATGAAACTGGTCGCTGAAATCAGGATTTGTTGTAATGGGCTAAGTCAGCGGAAATCATTTCAATCCAAATCTTTTTGAATTATTTCAAAGTCTTCTAGAAAAAGAAAATTCTCATTACTACTATATTTACGGGATTTGACTATAAACTTGATCCCCTAAGTTTCTCCATTAAATTCAGAGTAATCTTTTTATTTTAAAATTAACTCTCTCCTACCACTATATAAACTCTTTCGTCCAACAAAATAAAAATTTATTTTCATAATCATTCTCTTCAATCTTCCTTGCTCTTGAGTCACCCATGAAGGAGTTCATATTTCGGGTCTGGTGAGTGCACACCTAGCGGAGCACGTTGTTGATCCTGGACGACGGCTGCCTCATCATCTGCATCAAGGAGGGAGTCCTAGTGGGCAAACAAAATCGTTCATAAGCATAGCGGATTCAGTTCCGTGCCTCGACACTTCAGATCGATAAGTTCTTATGATTTCCCGTGTTTATTTTTATTAATCAAACATCGTGTTTTCAACTAATTTTTCCGGCATGCCAAACTTGGGCGTGAGCAAAAAAATCTGATGGTTCCTATTGACTACCGGCCAAAGGACGTTGCAGACATTGTCATCAGACAGATAATTGCGAACCCCACTGACTCTAACTGGTGGTGGTGCTGCTCTAGTTTGTTTTGTTTTGTTTTGAACTTTATAATATTACCTCAGGGAAAAGCCGGGTATCTGATCGAATCGATCACAATGGCTTAAAACATACCACTCCGTCCCAGCTCAAATGTACCATTTGGACTTTTTTCACCCGTAACTGGGTCACTTTGACCCGGTGATTTTGGTCTCAAAAAGATATAATTTTTTGCTAATTTTTTTATTGTCTTGTGGAATAAGAGTTACTCTACAACACTTCGAAAAATCATCTAAAAATTGTAAAGTTTTGCTATCCAAATTGCCGGGTCAAGGTGACCCAATGAATAGTGATAAAAGTCGAAATAGTGCAAAAGAGGTGGGACGGAGTGGTACATAAAATAAGAAATGCATGGTATTGTCCTTGCTGTTCTACTGACACCATGAATGAATGGTCTCAACCGGATGAAGCCCTGAAGGGGCTTGAAAAGGCAAATTCGTATGGTCTGTCCCTATGTTTAATGTGACTGGGACAATCTACTATTGTATCTACAAGAAACATCAACTTCAAAAGGTTGCCTCATTATAAAGAAGAAGCCCCGCAACATTATTGATGAAGATAGCCCACAAAGATCTACATGTGATTTCCTACTACCATATTTTCTCAGGCAATTTGAGGAGCTGAATTGCCCAGCAAAACGACACAAACTTGTTTATCTTTTTCATAAGGTTGTTAAAGTAATATTAACTCTACATGTTATGAAAAGAGTAATAAATTTTGGTATTGTTTTTTCGAAACGGAAAAAATATTTAGGATCTAATGCAATTCATTTTTATTGGAACGTCATTAGAAGATAGTCCACAATGTAACCGTGCCATACTTCCATTCAAATGGGATAGATATGCACATTACATTTGGGGACTTGTAGGCTACTACCTCTGTTTCTGTACTGGTTTTGACTTTTCAACTCGAAATCGGGTCAACTTTGACTCGGTGATTTGGATAGCAAAACAATACAATGTTTTGACAATTTTTTCATGATTATGTAGCGTAAAATTTATTCCATAAAACGAAGCAAAGATTACAAAATTTTTGTACCATTTTGCTAATTAAATTATCGGGTCAAAGTGAAACAGTAAATAGTGACAAAAAGTGAGGTAGGCTGAAAGATAATAAACAGAGGTTGTACTTTTGTAGGACAAAAGCCACAATGTAGATGTCCATGTAAGGGCGGATCCAGAATTTTGTCTCTTTGGGGGCTAAATCTTAAAAATTGGATATTGTAATGAATAAATGTAAATAATGAGGGTTATTGTTCGATTTAAGTGGGGACTAACACGAATTTATTGAAAATTTAAAAGGTCAAATTACAATTTAAAAAAAATGAGTGGGGGTTATAGCCCCCACACTTCTCTATCTAGATCCGCCACTGTGTCCATGACTTACCATCAATGACCAAACTTGATTTTTTTTAAATTATGTCTCTGTATAGATGAGTAATATAAAGATTATGAGATCCTAAATTATTGAAATGGATGGTTGATGTCAGGAGAGAGAGAGTGTGTACTACTTTGAAATCTCATAACCGTAATCAGGCTCATCCAAACAGTTCTATGTTCGTGTTGTCTCAAAAAGAAAATTAACTACGAGATCCCCGAATATTAACTACTAAGCCGCATAAATTGCAATTAACAAAAAGATATGGTACCAGTAGGCTATTTAGACAAATATCAACTCTCTTGGGGTTTGAGTTAATTACGAGCAGTCCCCTAAACGCTAGGCGTAGTATTCTAACATAATCTCTTATAATGGTCCCATACTATAGTGCAAGTATGCAATTAAGTGTGAGTGGACAAGGGACAAGAATGAACTCTAAATAACCCTAGACCACTCCCCCAAAGCAAATAAGTAATCCGAAGTCTACACATAGGAGGTGGCACAACAAGAACACATCAGAAATATAGAAATCCATCCATAAGTTGCATACTCATGTGTTTGATCTGCTTGAATAATCTGCCTATACATGCATACCTATGTAGCACATTTGTTTATAGCACTTGAGTATCATTTTTGTTGCGATCGCAAAAACTAATCCGTAATAAATTCAACGAACATGAACTCTCATTTTATTCAAATCATGTGACTGATCATGGCTTAACAAAGTAGTTACGTAGTTCTCCTAATACACACGGCGTCAATTAATGGAAAGATCAATTCCGTTGTGTTTCTTCTCAGTGGGGTACTAAGCTGTCCCGGTCGCAACTAAATTGTTATAGGAAAAGTGCTATTGAGGATCCGGACTCAACTTTTTGTGTGGAATTAGGGTAGCTAAATCTGTGATTATTACTGGGCCAATATTTGGTAAACTTCACTACAATACTCCATGTATGTTCTTCTCTAATTAACAACTTAGCCATACATTTTGGTAAATAAGCCTTGCCATTATTTTGTTTGTATTTTACCTTATTTACTGATTGAACTTCGCATTATTATTTGTGGGGCGTGATTGGATCACTCTACGCTGTTGTGAACTCAAGAGTAGAGAAGTGAGAACAATGTATGGACGAATATCAAGTGTGTATTATTCTCCACCAAACCACCATTTATATAGGTTGTGGGGGTCAGTCAGTATCATCCAAATATGGTAATACAATAAGTTATGAATATTCACAATATCAATCATATATTTCATAAAACTCCCCTTTGAATATTCACTAACATGATGCCTCGTTAGAATCTTGTCGAGAAAAATCCGTTGGGACAAAAACTCTGACGAAGGAAAAAGAGTACATATTATGGGCAGGAGCTTGGTTCAACTTGAACTCATCCATGACAGCGTAGCTCATTAAAACCTTGCTAGTAAAACCCGGTGGATAAGAATCTCAACTAAGAAAAAAGAGTACAACACCTTGTAATTTAATCTCCCCCTCTTTGCATCATCTTGATGTCACAATTCATAAATGAAAAGTGAACTTATTGTTGGAATTGTGCCCTAGAGGCAATCAATTAATTGTGACAAATATATGGATTTACGATTCATTATGTTATCGATATGGAGATATGCTAACATGAATGAAGTCCTTAAAATATAAGGTGTTATATTCTTAAATATCCCTAGTCAATTATAATGATTAATGGGACAATCATCTATAGACTAGTATGGGGTTGGATTGATATGGAGATATCACGATCCAAGACATGGGTATGCATTCGGAGTAATGGCATACTGGATGACCCACGAAGAAAAGGATACATTAGATTATGTGAAGTCACAATCACTTTTCGTAGTGCTAATATTATTGCAATCCTTGGACTTGAAGTCACTAGATACTCTAGTTGTGAAATATTGCGCTTTGATGTTATCAAACGTTACACCGTAACTGGGTAATCATAAAGGTGGCTATCGGGCGTGATAGGAAGCAAGCTTAGAGATCGTATTGATGTAGATAGGATTTGTCCCTCCCACATAATGGGGGTAAATATCCACGGCCACTCGAGGGATGAGGCTTATTGAATGTCTGGCCAGACTCAGATAAATTAATATAGAGATATTAATGTTATCTGCAAGCATAAGCATATTCCCAGGATCGAGGAACTATGGATTGGATATACGAGTGTGAATATTTATGTCTCGTGTCCAATCCGGATATGGAGACAAAGATATAGTGCAATATGACATATTGGGCACAAAGGTTTGTCGGGATCACTGACTATTTCTATTGGTTGGGTGGCATGGATGTGTTGCTAGACACCGCTCCATGTTAGTAATGGTTACTACCAACTATATAGAAACCTATGGGGTCACACGTCAAATAGAGTAGAGCTAGATTTGAGATTAATTAATATGGATTAATTAATAGAAAGATCATTGTGCAACACCTTGCAAACTTAGTAGGACTAATTTGCAAGGAAGGGAATAATTCTAGTCCATCTAGAATTAGGAAACTCTTTTATGGAAACAACAAGGAGTTGTTGGAGTATATAAAGGAGGCTCTAGCTTCCTTCCCACTTGATGAGTTATTATTAGTCATAACACAAAAGTGGGAGAGAGCAAAAGAGAGAGCAAGACAAAGAGCTAGGGCCGAAACCCTAGCCCTCGTCCGCCCCCTCTACCCGACGGCAAAAGGAGGCCGCCCCCTCCTTTGTGCTTTGTTGCTTTTTTGCTTTGATCTTCATCCCTCTTCCTCCAAGGTTCAAGCTAGCACTTCATTGAAGGAAGAATCTAGATCTCACCTCTAGACGTGGATCAACTGTAGAGACTAGGACATCATTCTTCGTGTGATCTCACAAATCAATAGGTACACATCTTCTATGTCCTTGATCATGTTATGATGTCTCTTCCTGTGATCCTTGGTGGGCTTTGAGTAGGATTAATTTTTGTTATTCTGCTGCGTTACCTACGTCAAAACCCAACAGTGGTATCAGAGCCACAAGTCGTAGAGCATAACATGATATTATGTGTTTACGATTTCTGTTCATACACCGTATTATTGTTTATTACGCGAAAACTGAAAAATTGGCATAGTAGATGCAATATTGAATTTGATTCAAACAAACAAGACCCAATTTAACATTGGATGTTAGAATTGGTGAGTTTAATCACATAGGATGTGAATAATTGGGTTCTTGAAAAATTAGGGTTCATGGGCACATGCTTGGAAAAGGGGTTTTTCCAAGTATGGAAATATTTAAACTTGGGCAAGAAGGAAGAAGTTGTTTTGGAAACAACTAAACTTGGGAAACAAGTAAGAAGTTGTTTATGGAAACAACTAAATTTGGGAACCAAGGAAAGAATTATTTTGGAAACAATACCATAAGGGTGTTTTGGAAACAACCCAACAAGGAAGGAATTGTTTATGGAAACAATTCCATATATTGTTTATGGAAATAATTCCATGAATTGTTTATGGAAACAATTCCATGAGGAGGTGTGGCCCATGTAGGGACCGCCCCTCTCTCTCCTTGCCGCCCAAGTAACACACGGCACAAGAGGGGCCGGCACACCCTAGCACACGGCCCAGCCGTGTGGGCTAGGGGCCGGCCGGCCCGGGCCTAGTGTGGCGGTTCCTTGGTTGATTTCGGGCATTCTTTGGTAAATCCTTTGGACCGTTGTGGAACCCTAGTTACCCAATTTCATTAAAATTAAACAAGCGCGTTAAAAAATTGGTTTTAACTGTATTATGTGCTTTATTGCATGGTGGATGGATATGGTCTAGGATTGTGGATGTTTATTGCTTTGTGGTTTGGTTTACGGCCTGCGAGCTGATCAAATTAATGTAATAATTAATTAAGTATTACGGCCTGGGAGTCGTCTTTTTCTCCTCGACATGTGAGGCTTTTGTTATTTATTTATTCTAGATGTTAGGCTAGAATTAGAAATATTTAGTTGATAGCCAAGAACATGGAGAAGAATACCGGAGAATCAAAGGAGCCAAAAGACATCCCTAGGCGCGCAGCTATGGTGGAGCACATGGAGATGAGCTTGTCACTTTAGGGCATATAGATATTATCATTGGCTTGGTAATATCTTAGTCTAGGGGCCATATCCATGCCACGTTATTTCCTTTTGTGGATGTTTATTATTTATGTCTTGTTATTTATTTTTGTGTGTATGGCGATACTAGCAAAACGTTAACAAGATAATAATAAACAAGGTTGGTCTTTTATTGTGGATGGCCCAATCCAAATAAGTAGACCATGTTGATAAGATCAACCAAACAACTTAAAAGAAATCCCTCAATTAAATATTACGTTTTGCCTTCTCTTGCCAAAACACCCTTCATGATCATGGCCTATTAAAATTCGGGCTTGCCAAAGCAAGGCGATTTTAATTTTTCATGATGTGTTGCGGACGACGCAAGCTAGTAATGCGTGTATGTTGAAAGCAAGAGGTTGGACGCAACTAGGCAAGAGTCAATTGGATTGATGAGCTTAGAGGCATGACAATTAGGTGTTATCTAAAGGATAAAGAATAGAGATTTATTCACCTAATTGGACCAAGAGTTGCATGGTATGCAATTGGAATGGTTCCTACCTAAGTAACCAATTCTTGGGTGACTTGCCAAAGCAAGCTCAAGAAGAAGTGAAAAAGGGATCTTGACCCACTAGAAAATATATAAAATATTTTCCGCATTAATGGTGAGGGCTATTAATCCGAGAAAAATAGTGGGAGCTATATTTAATAATTTAAATCCTTGTTGAATATAGTTGTACGTCACAATGCTTTGCATAATCCTATAAGTGTTGAATACCCATCGCATTAAACAAACAAACGCGACTTTATGTCCATGAGATGGACAAGATGTCTGAAATCCATTTTCTACATTGGCATAAAATTGAGAATTGTTCTCAAATAAAGGAAATATGTTGTACATTGTAGAGCATAAATTTCTCTTCCCACCAACTACCAAAACACACTAAAGCCTTATGGAAGGAACATCAAAGAATGGTTCTTTGGATGTAACTTGTCTCATGTCAAGCTCCCATGGACTCTAAGCTTTGGAAGCAAGATGAGAAATTTGGAGGCATATGATATGATCATACGAGCTTGTCATGAAAGGCTTGAGGAGTTGCTCCACTTTGCAATCTCTTGCTTAGCACTCGTCATGGTCAAAATGGAATAAGTTCGGGCTTGCCAAAGCAAGGCGACTTAGTTCATCGAGATATGACGCGACGACACAAGTTAGTAATGTGTGGCTACTGAAGCAAGAGGTGAAGCGCAAACTAAACTATCTCAATAGGATTGAAAGCTTAGTTATTGGGAGTTATCTATAAGATAGATAAAGAATATATAGTTATTCTCCCAAGTGGACCAAGAATTGCATTGGATGCAATTACAGTTTTGTTTTAAAGTTGATTTACTCAATATGATTGAAAAATCACTAAACAAACATAATGGGCATGGGCAAAATCTGTTAATAGTTAACAGCATGGGTAAGGGCAAATGGTTTGCGCCGAACCCATGAGTATGAAGCAAGCCTGTTGCTAAAACCAAGTTGCCTCGAAGTCCCATTGGTGGTGTAGAGGAAGAGAGACTACCCAAAGTACATGGAAGTAAATAATAAAGGAATTATGAATTCCGACTTGGGTATTTTATTATAAAATTCAATGTGTCTATCTCATCATTAAGAAGTATATGATACTAGATGAGGATCTCACATTTATAGAAATGTGGAGGATCTCAAGAGACGAAGACAATTGGATAAGGAAGAAATAATCCTACACGTGGGGCTATGAAGCAAAGGGTTGCTGAAAAGCCGTAGGAAATTATTTCTACCTTTCAGAAATTTTTCATGAATTAGACAAAAGGGATAATGTCCCTGCTGTGAGTAGGACCATTATCATAGTCTCTTGTTTGGACAAGAAAGCTCCTTATCATAATAAAAGGACAAATGTTGTTCCATTTATTATGGTATGCATTATTATAATGCAATTTTGTCTAAGTGGATTCTATATCCATGATCATGATAATTTCATCTATAACATTAATACCTAGAGTTCGCATATAATGATATGAACTTCACTTATCTTTAGCATTATTGTTTAGGCCCATAAATAAGAGATACATATCTAGAACTCCATTAGGATGGATTTCTGGGACTCATTTGATTATTGAATCATATGAGACATGTAAGACTTATTAGGCAAAGATATGATCTTTTGGGAATCATACATATTGATGTATGAAGGCCGCTAAGCACAAATACTAAAGATGGTTTTAGTACTTCATCATATTTACTGATAAGATCAGAGAAATATGGATTTGTGTATCTTATGAAGAAACAAATCAGAATCCTTTGAATTGTTCAAAGTATTCAGGAATGAGGTAGAGAACCAACATGGAAAAAGTATTTAGACTCTATGATTGGATCATAGAAGAAAATACTTGAGCCAAGAGTTTGACAAGAATCTATGGGAGTATTGGATATGATCCAAAACTCGCTCCACCTATCACGCCACATGGGTTTGGCGTGTCTAAAAGGAGAGTTCGAACCTTGTAGGACATGGTTTGGACCATGATGAGTCAAACAGAACTTCCAGTTTACTTTTAGGGGCTATGTTCTAATTACAGCAAATTTCGCCCTTAACCTTATTCCATCAAAAACGGATTATGAAAAACACCATATGAGATATGGACTAGGAAGTGTCCTAGTATGTCATTCATAAATATTTGGGGTTATGAGGTTTATGTAAAAGAGTTTACAAATAAACTTGGACCCAAGTCGGATAAATGTTTTGTGGGATATCCTGAAAAGGATATTATTTCTACAACCTAATCGAGAACAAACTGTTTGTTTCTCGAACCACAGTGTTTCTAGGTAGAGATTGTCTCTAAAAGAAACAGTGGGAGGACAGTAGAACTTGAAAAGTTCAAGAACCACAATAGAACATTGATCCGTTTGATGGAACATGAGCAGGATCACAAGGTGTTGTGGAGTGACCTACTCAGATAACACAAGAACCTCGTAGGACAGGTAGGATATGTCAAGGGACTAGAGAAATAAGGATTTCTCATAACCCTGATATATTGCTCATCAAGATGAGCCTACAACCTATGAGATGGCCACATGTGGGCCATACTCTCAGAAATGGCTTGGAGCCATAGGATACGATATGGAATCCATGTATACCAACAAAGTATGGACTTTGGTGGAACCACCTGAATGGGTAGGACCCATAGGGTGCAAGTAGGTTATGAGGAAACCAACATGGATGGTAATATGATTACTTTTAAGGGACAACTGGTTTGAAAGGGTTTCATGAGAATTCATAGTATAGACTATGACGAAATCCTTCCCCAGTTGTAATGCTTAATTCCATTCGCATCTTGCTTGTAGCAATCTGTTTATAGATTGAGTCAAGCTTCTTGGAGATTGGATTCTTCGAATTTATGATGCAATCAAAGGAGTTTGGTTCCATCAAAATTGAAGATGATACTTGTGTCTACAAGAAGGTTAGTGGGAGCATAGTTAAATTTCTGGTCTTGTATGTAGAGACATACTAATCATTGGGAATAATGTCTCTACTCTGCAATCTATCAAAGATTGGATAGAGAAATTGATTTCCAATAATTGACTTAGGCGAAACAATCTATAAAATCTATGGAGATAGATTAAAGTAATTGTTCAGCCTGAGTCATGGTACATATATTGACAAGGTGTTGAAATGGTTCAACGTGAAAAGAATATTGATTCTTACCCATGTCACATGGAATTAGTCTTTGGGAGGCTAATTGTCTTACCAATTATATTGGGAATGGACCGTATGAATTAGATTCACGAGATACGCCATGAGATGTACTAGGCCAGACGTGTCATAAAGCATGACACAAAGATACCAATCAAATCCAAGTGAGGTGTCACTTGATAATTATCAAGATTATCCTTAAGTACTTGAGAAGGAATAAAGGATGAACTCTTGATTAATGGAGGATAGGAAAAGTTTACTGTAAGGGGTTACAGTGATGAGAACTTCCATCTGACAAAGAAGATTTCAGATTATAGTCGAGTTTTATGTTTTGTGCTAGAGGGAGTGACTGTGAGCTGGAAAGGTTCCAGGCAAGATTCAGTCACTGATTCTAACATAGAGGACTGAGTAAATTAATGCATAAGATGCATTTATTTAGAATATTCAATCTCAATCAAATTGTTGATGGAGGAGATGTGAATATTTGCAAGGTTCCAGCATATGTCTCGCCCCTACGCAGTGTAAGCGTGGAGGACCGCGCTAGATCAATAGGCATATGATGCAGGAGATTGACTCTAGTGCAAGTGGGAGACTGTTGGAATTGTGCCCTAGAGGCAATCAATTAATTGTGACAAATATATGGATTTACGATTTATTATGTTATCGATATGGAGATATGCTAACATGAATGAAGTCCTTAAAATATAAGGTGTTATATTCTTAAATATCCCTAGTCAATTATAATGATTAATGGGACAATCATCTATAGACTAGTATGGGGTTGGATTGATATGGAGATATCACGATCCAACACATGTGTATGCATTAGGAGTAATGGCATACTGGATGACCCACAACGAAAAGGATACATTAGATTATGTGAAGTCACAATCGCTTTTCGTAGTGCTAATATTATTGCAATCCTTGGACTTGAAGTCACTAGATACTCTAGTTGTGAAATATTGCGCTTTGATGTTATCAAACGTTACACCGTAACTGGGTAATCATAAAGGTGGCTATCGGGCGTGATAGGAAGCAAGCTTAGAGATCGTAGTGATGTAGATAGGATTTGTCCCTCCCACATAATGGGGGTAAATATCCACGGCCACTCGAGGGATGAGGCTTATTGAATGTCAAGCCAGACTCAGATAAATTAATATAGAGATATTAATGTTATCTGCAAGCATAAGCATATTCCCAGGATCGAGGAACTATGGATTGGATATACGAGTGTGACTATTTATGTCTCGTGTCCAATCCGGATATGGAGACAAAGGGATAGTGCAATATGACATATTGGGCACAAAGGTTTTTCGGGATCACTGACTATTTCTATTGGTTGGGTGGCATGGATGTGTTGCTAGACACCGCTCCATGTTAGTAATGGTTACTACCAACTATATAAAAACCTATGGGGTCACACGTCAAATAGAGTAGAGCTAGATTTGGGATTAATTAATATGGATTAATTAATAGAAGGATCATTGTGCAACACCTTGCAAACTTAGTAGGACTAATTTGCAAGGAAGGGAATAATTCTAGTTCATCTAGAATTAGGAAACTCTTTTATGGAAACAACAAGCAGTTGTTGGAGTATATAAAGGAGGATCTAGCTTCCTTCCCACTTGATGAGTTATTATTAGTCATAACACAAAAGTGGGAGAGAGCAAAAGAGAGAGCAAGACAAAGAGCTAGGGCCGAAACCCTAGCCCCCGTCCGCCCCCTCTACCCGATGGCAAAAGGAGGCCGCCCCCTCCTTTGTGCTTTGTTGGTTTGTTTCTTTGATAATCATCCCTCTTCCTCCAAGGTTCAAGCTAGCACTTGATTGAAGGAAGAATCTAGATCTCACCTCTAGACGTGGATCAACCGTAGAGACGAGGACATCATTCTTCGTGTGATCTCACAAATCAAAAGGTACACATCTTCTATGTCCTTGATCATGTTATGATGTCTCTTCCTGTGATCCTTGGTGGGCTTTGAGTAGGATTAATTTTTGTTATTCCGCTGCGTTACCTACGTCAAAACCCAACACTTATGAGAAATACATAATGTGTAACATAATATGATGATGCATGATCAATCAAAATAGTTATAAAAACTATCAATATGACATGTTATATACTCATGACATTTGTCATACTAAATAATATGCATATGCACCTAAACTACTCGCGAGTGTATATCTTCGATTTGATTTAGCAACGAAGAATATCTCATCGGAAATAGCCTCCATGGATTTCACATATAGTGATTCGTACGGTCATTTTGTGTAACTAGTTACTTTCATATTCGTACTCTTAAGACTAAACGAAACATCATAATCACTCTTATTAATAGAGGATTTGTGGGTTATAATTATAACCATGAGAAATATTTCTCTATTTGGTATCACTTGCACTAAAGCATATTTCTCTTTCAATAGTCACACGCATTCAACCATTAGGGTGCGGGCAATTGAATTTGTTGTTCTATATGAACATGGATGCTAGAGGCATATAAAGTACTTTAAAGTACTTCACATATATGCTCGATGCATTCATAACTGTAGAATTCATGTCTATCTATACAAACGAGTGTTGGCGTTGGTTTTGGCCAATATAGTCAACACATTTCCACTTATAGTGGTTTAAGGATATCATATGATTTCAAGCTCTTTTCAAAGTGAATATCATCAAAAACCACATATATAGACTCAAAGGTAGGTAGCTATTCATCTACATTAGTTGTTTCCTCTTCAAGGGCAATGATTTGTGATAGTTCAAAGATCTTGAGTTTGAAACACAGGGGGAGTTTATTCCTTGATGATGAAAGACAGAAGATAAGAGACACTTAGTTTCAAAGCTTCAGAGCTTTGAGATACTGTTGTGTTCCGATATTTATATTGTGCTTAATATTGTTGTGTTTGCAGGCTTAGATATTGTATTAGGGGATGAGTTTATCATTCACTAATGTCTCTTACAAATATTATTGTATCTTTTTTTTGGATTATATAAGTCTACATATTGCATGATTCAATTTCAAGCTAACACTTGTGAATTAGGAGTCAAAGCTCCAAAGCTTTGAGATTTTCTTGTGCTATATACTGCCGAGTATACTTAACTGATCTGTGTATGCAAGAAGACTTAGATGGATTCTGAACTGGGAAAAAGAGTTATTCTAACTTCTTATAACACGATTTATATTGCATTATAATTATATTTTTACATGTGAATATAGATAATGAATTTTATTTAAGGCAAAATAGCTAGGGTTTTAAAGTGAACGGTTTGTATTTTGCAGATCAATTTTGTTGCTATTTTGTTTAGATTTTGTTTGATATTTATTTCTGAGTGTGTGCAGGTTTGTTGGTCGTCCAAACGTCCATAAAAAAAACTTGATAGCTATCAAAACATAGTTGTTGAAAGAA
Organism: Linanthus parryae; assembly: GCA_023055425.1. NCBI lineage: Eukaryota > Viridiplantae > Streptophyta > Magnoliopsida > Ericales > Polemoniaceae > Linanthus > Linanthus parryae. The sequence continues at coordinate 21,774,289 of JALGPY010000011.1, read as the reverse complement.
GCATATCAGGGGAGAGAATTTGTAGAAATTCAGTTCCTAAAAACTCTCAAGTGGTTGTTGTTTGTTGATATAAAGATGGAGTTTGAAATTCAAAGATATATAAATTGAGAGAGGCTGATCAAAAATGAAGAAAAGAGTGTTTTAAAATCGTGGGAAATCATACAAACAACTCTTCAATCAATCAAGCTTTCAACATTGCAGGAGAAGAAGATCAATCATCCAGATAACTAAATAACACTTTCAAGCTTCACTGTTTAATCTGTACTTAATCTGTGTTATCATTCAGCTTTCTTAGACCTCAAAAACTTATAAGTTTAGTTGTTCAAGTGAACAAAAAGAGGTTCTTATTGTTTCAACAGGTTGTAGCTGGTACTTTGGAACCACAAGCTGTATAAGTGTAAGGTAGCTCACTTAGGCTTGAGATATATGGCTAAATCTGGGTGATTAATACGAAGTGTGTTGACTTCCTGGAGGGATCAGATCCCTCAGGCACATACTAGGTCCAATTGTGACTGAACTTTGTAAAAATCTTTGTGTTTTTGTGCTTTATATTGTTGCTTTTCATTACTGTTAAATATTATGTTCAAATCAATCAGCTCCAAAGCTTTGGAGAATTTCCAATCTCAAAGCTTCAAAGCTTCTGTTACTACAGTTGCATCTCTAGCTTCTCAAATTTTTTCCAAAGCTTTGAGATTCCAACTGTACATTTGCTTAAAGTTTCAAAAGACTATTTATTGAGAAAAAGTTTCCATACTCTATTCAACCCCCCACCCTCTAGAGTATTAGATACTGTATATTTACTTGCATTATAAACTTTCAATTGGTATCAGAGCTTGGGTCACTGTTTGAAGGTCTAACAATCTTGTTACAATGAGTAATGTAGGTGATGGAGGATTCTCACAGGGAAGAGCAGCCAATAGACCTCCACTGTTCTGTGGTGATAACTTTGTGCAGTGGAAGGCACTGATGAAAATGTTCATCATAGAACAGGACATGGAGCTGTGGTCTATTGTTTTTAATGGTCCCAACATGTTCTATACTACCTCTGATGGAATCAGGACTGTTAAACCAGAAGAAGATCTCTCACTTACAGAACTGGAAAAAGGTATCAAAGAATTACAAAGCTTTGAAATTATTATATTGTGCTTTTAGTGTAGATGAGTTCAACAGAATATCAAACTGCAAGAATGCAAAGGAGATCTGGGGAAAATTGAGTGTTACTTATGAAGGAACTATCCAAGTCTAGCATACCAAAATTAATATCCTTCTGAAGCAGTATGAACTGTTCAAAGACATGTTCAATAGGTTTACTGATATAGTGAACAACTTGGAATATTTGGGAAAGGTGTTCTCAAATGAAGAAAAAGTCGAAAAGATTCTACGAAGCTTGCCAAGATCCAAATAGGAGCCTATGACAACTGCAATTGAGGAAGCTCAGGACTTGAGTATCTTTGAGCTAGATGATCTGCAAGGAAAACTTCTCACTCATGAGATTTTAATGAAGGAAGTGGATGGGGACATGAGGGACAACATCAAGAACCTAACACTCAAGGAAAAGGACAATGAGAAATCTCAAAACCTTGAACATGAGGATGATGATGATGAAGAAGCCTTCGCCTTGATCTCCAAAGCCTTGGCCAGAATCCTGAAGAAGAAAAAGAGCTTTGGAAAAAAGGACACTAACAAGGAAAAATTCAGATCCTCAAGTAGCAAGGATCAGAACGGAAAATCTTCTTCACATTCATATAAACCTAAAATAATGAATTTCTATGAATGTGGAGATGCAGACCACTTGGTAAGAGATTGTCCACAAAAGAAGAAAAGCATGCATTTTCCCAAAAAGGAAAATGACAACATAAGGAAGAAAGCAGTGGTTGCTTCATGGAGTTATTCAGATTCTTCAACAGACTGAGATTCTTATAATGAACGTCCAAATCTTTGCTGAACGGCTCAGCATAATGAGGAAAAAGGCCCAAACAAACATATTGAAGAAATGTAAAGAATCTTCTTGCTAGTCCATATGATGTTTTACCTGAAATCCTCAAAACTAAGTTTTTGAATGTTGAAAGTTATAGGAATGAGATTGATTCTTTGAAAGTGAAGGTTCATGTGCAGGCAAAGGAAAATTTAGATTTAATTTTCCAAAATAAATGTCTTGAAGCTACTAAGTTGAAAATTAATGGTGATTTCAAAGCCTTGGATAGCAGATTCAAATCTTTGAAGACACAAGTCAAAGAAGTTGTTGATCAAAACTCTCTTTTAACTCATTCAGATGATTTAGAGCAACAAAAAACTTCATTGACTGAGAAGCTTCAAGAATCTAATCAAAATTTTATCAACCTTTGGCTGGATCAGAACACAAACTCAGTCTTATGATTGGAGGAAGTATGTATTCTGTTTACAAAAATGGAATTGGTTATAATCCAAATTTCCATAAAGGAGCCAAACCACATTTGTAAAATCAGGAAGCAGACATTCTCCAAAATGTCATTACTGTGGAAAAATTGGACATACTAAGTTGACTTGCCCCTTTAGAAGGACAGAACCTCCCATATGGAGGAACACCTATCCTTATCAACTTAAGGGACAAGTGAGACAGATTTAGGTTTCAAAAGGAGTTAGACCACTCAACATGGTTGATTGTGAGTATGAATCTAAATTCTACACTTGGTCTAATAGCCTGTTAAGGCATTGATTGAATTTTGCAGGCTGTCACTTGTCACCACAGTTTTGAAGGATCAGAAATGTTTTATGGATAGTGGTTGTTCCAGTCATATGGGTGGAAAAGTCTATGTTTACAGAACTCAAAGAATAGTCAGGTAGAACAACCACACTTGGTGACAAAGCAAAATGCAATATCATTGGTATAGGTAGTATTGGTAATGATTATGCAAGCTCAATTGCTGATGTTTACTTAGTTGAAAGTTTAAAGTAACATATGTTTAGTATATCTCAGTTATGTGATAGAGGTAACAAAGCGGTTCTTGACAAGGACAAATGTGTGATGCTAAATGAAAAATCAGGCAATTACATACTCACTGCTCCTAGTTCACACAATGTTTATGCTTTTAGTACTAACAAAATTTCAGGTGAAAGTCTGAAGTGTCTCAAAGTTTTTAAGGAAGACTCAAAGCTTTAACATAGAAAGCTTGGAAATATTAGCATGCATATAATGAACAAGCTCATCTCAAAAGACTTGGTAAGAGGATTGCCAAACCTGAAATTCAAAGATGATGAGATTTGCAAGGCACGTACCCAAGGTAAACAGACCAAAAGCTCATTCAAGCCAAAGAATTGTGTAAGTACCTCTAGACCCTTCGAATCGATGCATATGGACTTGTGTGGTCCTATGAGGTTCAGACACCCAAAGGTAAGAGATATATGCTTGTTGTGGTAGATGAGTACTCTAGATTTACGTGGGTTATGTTCATTAGAGACAAGCCTGAAGCATTATCTGAATTCTCAAACCTTTGTAAGGAGCTTCAAACTTTGAAAAACTTACTTGTTGCATCAATTATAAGTGATCATGGTAGAGAATTTGATCAGCTTGATTTTGATTTATTTTGTGCAAAGCATGGAATTTCACACAACTTTTCTGCACCTAGAACTCCTCAGCAAAATGGATTAGTTGAGAGAAAAAATAGGACACTTGAAGATATGCATAGAATCGTGCTACTTGAAAGTAATTTGCCAAAATATTTGTGGGAAGAAGCTGTTAACACTGCAAATTATGTGCTGAATATATGTTTGATTAGACCTAGTTTGAAGAAAACTCCTTATGAACTTTTGAAAGGCAGAAATCCAAGTGTTTCTTATTTTAAGCCTGTTGGATGTACTTGTTTTGTGCATAATAAGGGTAAGGGTAATCTTTGTAAATCTGATGCTATAAGTGATGAAGGTGTATTTATTGGTTATTCTCAAACTAGCAAAGCATATGAATTTTTCAATAAGAGAACTAAGATTGTAGATGAGAGCATTCATGTGATTTTTGATGAAATACTGATGATTCTTTGAGTAAAGTTTTGCATATCTCAACTTGATTAAGTATGAGGCAGATAATGATTATGAGAAAGAGAAAAGAAGCAAAACGAACATGCAGGGATAGTCAGAAGAATCTCAAGGTCTTGAACATCCTGTTGAACCAAAATCTCAAAGCCTTGAGACTGAGATTGATAGAACACAAGATGATCCATCTATTGTATCAAGATCTCAAAGCCTTGAAGGACCATATACCTGGACATCAAGGAAAACGTTCAAGTATTTTTAGATCATCCTCCGGACAATATCATCTCAGATCCAACAACTGGAACACATACAAGATGCCTGCTAAAGAATCTGTGTGCTTTTAGTGCCTTTGTATCAATCATTAAACCTAAAATGCAAAGGAGGAATTAGAAGATGCAGATAGGATAATTGCAATGCAGGGTGAGTTAAATGATTTTGAAAGGAACAAGGTATGGAACTTAATTCCTTGGCCGAAGACACAATCAGTGATTAGACCAGATAGGTGTTCAAAAACAAACACTATGAAAATAGTAAGGTTGTGAGAAACAAAGCCAGACTTGTGGCACTGGGGTATAATCAAGATGAAGAAATTGATTATGAGGAGACATCAAGAGGAAGGAATCAATAGGTGCTCAAAAACAAACTTGATAAAAATGGTAATTGTGTTGTATCCTGGAGGGATCAGATCCCTCAGGCAAAGACTAGGTCCAATTGTGACTGAACTCTGTAAAAATCCTTGTGTTCTTGTGCTTTATTTTGTTGCTTTTCATTACTGTTAAATATTATGTTCAAATCAATCAGCTCCAAAGCTTTAGAGAATTTCCAATCTCAAAGCCTTGAAGCTTCTGTTACTGCAGTTGCATCTCTGGCTTCTCAAATCTTTTCCAAAACTTTGATATTTCAACTGCACATTTTCTTAAAGTTTCGAAAGGCTAGTTATTGAGAAAAAAGTTTCCATACTCTATTCAACCGCCTCTTATAGAGTATTAGATCATGTTCATTTACTTGCATTACAAACTTTCAATTTGGTCATTTATTTAAGATTTTATTCTGTTCTCAATTTTCAGTCGAATTCGAACTAACATGATAACGACCCTTATAGATGATTGCATGGGAAACTTTTACATTCTTCATATGTATCAAACCTCATAATTTGTAATATTTCAATTGGATTGAAGTTATTACACATACTCAAGTATGTAATAAGGTATTTCCTCCCCCTCATGACATGAATCATATGATCAATGTCATAGTTATAAGCTTTTGGCATAGTTTTACATATACTCGAGCCAGAAGAATGTAGGCGAGAATGTATCCTCTTTATGAGATAAATTTTAATACTTGAAATTTGTAATCCTCAAGAACTCTAAATACTATCCTCTTTGGGATAGAAGTTTCACATATGAGAATACATTATATCACATACTCCTCCTTCAAAGAAGGGGTTAAAATCTTAAGAAGGGCATATATAATAATCATGAAGATTATTTGAAATCTTATATATATTATTCAATCAATCAATCAATAACATTTAGTGATGTCAACGGTGACAAACTCAATCTTGAAATTTGTTCACGAGTTCATGTCAAAAACCATTGATCTCTTCTAGAGACGAAATGTCTTCTAGGTTATCGATATACATATTCTTCAAATGTGAGATTGACAACATCAACCCACTTCGGGGAATGAATCAAACATGAGGATGATTTCTTGAAATTTGATGTGGATTCACAACGCATCAACTAGGCGTTGGTTGGGCGATGAATCAAACATTTGCATGGTTTCTTTATGCTTTGTTTTCTCTATTTAGTACATAGATATAATTAGAACAACAATAGAACTATTTTTTGCAGCAGGTCACGTGGTTTCAGCATTGCTTGTTTGTGCGCGCGCGCCTGGGTTCAAGTCAAGGCAGCGTCTTCTTGTTTTTTGGATTAAACTAGCAGCAGAGAACAAGTCAAAAATACCATACTTAATGCTCATAACCTTCTAGTTCAATTGTCTACAGGATGAACAATCCCTTGCATTGGCTGGGTGCCAGGTTTCCTAGCAACACATTTGTTTTCTTAAGCCGACATAATATGAGCAATACAATGCAAAATAAAGTAATAGGGCAGCGCTTTAGACGGTTAAACACTGATTCTACTTGATCCTGATCCGATACATGGGCTAGGAGATCGAGCTCAACTGGGTCTCTCATTCTCTCTCTCTTTTTTTTGTAATATGGACCAATTAAAAACGCATATGCGGAGCATGTAGGTGCTCTAAATAAGACGGTCCAATCAAAAGATCTAGGATCGATTTAGGCGTTCATCGCGAGCAACCGCATTTTTTTGAAGGCCAACAACTCCCTTCTTTTTCTTTCCCTGGGCTGTTTCTGCAAATCTGGTCGGCCAGCAATATATAGGCGCTGGCGGCGTTGGCCCAAGGATCTGAGTTGGAATCTTCAAGTGTTAAAGCATTTTTTTTCAGTTTGAATCATGCCACTAAAACAATTTTTTGGTTCATTTTTTTGTTATAAATAAAAAACCATAAAGAAAAAACTATATATACGATGTACCTTTGGTTTGAATCAAATTTGATTCAAGGAAGTGATAAGAAAATCAAGATCGGAAATTAAACTTTTTGTTTCATAATCTTTTTCTTGACGATAAAATAAGTAAATATCGTACCTTTTTTCTTTTGATCTTCTCTTCCGGTAGAGCGCTGATTACGTGTTCTGGATTCAAGAGTAGAGAAGAGAGAACAATTTATGGAACAACATCGAGTGGACTCATGTTAGAAAATGTGGGTCCCCTCATTGTGTACAGTAGACCATCTCCAGCAATTTTCCAACAAAATTTTAGAATGTGACGCCCCAATTCAAAAATTATATTTCAAACATGCCTTACAAAAACCATAATGACAATATCCATAAACAAAAAAGAGTTAACTATTAGCTTCTTTGGCACACACCAAGTAGTGAATGTGCATCCGGAATACATCAAAACCTTTTCCAGTTGTTCGACTTTAGTTTTGAGCTTTATTCTTTTACATAATAAGAAAAATGCTTAATTACTTAATGCATACCACATTATAGCGAAACTATCACATTGCACTACCCACTATCAAAACTTGCTGATAATGTTTCCCGTTTGCAATAAATCAAGTCACTTTCAAATTGGGAAAAAAATTCCGTCCAAACTCATCATCACATAAGGACAATATTGTAACTGTCAAAATAATAAATTTAACATGAAATAAAATAAGAGAAAGAAAGGTAGAAAACAGAAGAAGAAGAAGAAGAAGAAGAAGAAGAAGAAGAAGATGATGGGTGGACTGAATCTCACCCGTTTCTCTCAATCCACATCTCGCATCTCTCTCTCTCTCTCTCTCTCTCTCTCTCTCTCTCTCTCTCTCTTCTCTCTCTCTCTCTCTCTCGCATCTCGCATCCACATCTCCGTAGGGCTAATTGGGGTGATCGATTCTCGCTGTCCTGGGTTCTACGTGGTTTTTAGGTAGAGAGTGCGATGGTGAGAGAGGGGGTCGTTGGTGGCGGTGGCTAGTGATGGTGATTGGCGGTGAACTTGGGTGCTTGGTGAAACAAGGGAAGGTTTCGGAAATTTGTCTATTCCTCAAATCATCCATCTTTACACTCTGTTTCGCATTGACTTCACAGCTGGTTGAATCTTGACCGATTGATTTATGGACATGTTCCTACACATTTGATTTTTAGGGTTTATCAAGCTATTGCAGATCGGCTATGTTCTTAGGTGTGTCTTGTTGTTTGTTCTAGGTCAGTTAGGTTTATTTTGGGTTTTGAATTTCGGGGTTTTTGGCCACCGTAGTGCTCAGGAGCTTCAAATTGAGGAAAAACTGGTGTTTTGTGGGTTTTGACGACTCTGTGGCGGTGTTGTTTAGATAGGATTTGGGCAGTGGTGGATGGGTTTTGCTTGGGCTAGAACTGATCGGAGCTTAACGTGGTGATGGTGAGTCTGAGTTCAGGAATGGTGGTTGTGTGTTGGCCGCATTCTGGGTCCATGTGGCAGCGATGGTGGTGGTTGTTGTGGTGAATGTTATGAACTCAACTGATGATCTTAGTGTTCTTCAACAGAACTCAATAGACAATTTTGCCCTCATCACAAAAGGACATCGAAGTCAACTAACGGATTATTCCGTTAAGTGATGGACATAATTTTTTTCCCAGTTTGAGTGACTGATTTATTTCAAATGGGGAACATTATCAGCAAGTTTTTATAGTGGATAGTGCAATGTGATAGTTTCACTATACTGGGGGTATGCATTTAGTAATTAAGCCTAAGAAAAATGTGTTACCGAATTGATCATAATGGTTAAGAACAACAATAAAATTAAGAAAACCATGCATTGTCCTTGCTCTTCTGCCAACACCATGAATAAATGGAGCGAGCCAAGTCCTATAATTTGTCTATAAACTTTATTTGACTAGAACACACTTCGATTACATCAATATATGATTGCCTATTCCACATATATTAAATCTAATTCCATTTATTTCTATGACAACATTTTTAGAAAGAAAATAGCCCACATAGTAAATGACTACGCCTGATAACTCCTCACTAAGAGTAATCGGTTAGCCTAATTTGAGGTTTATTTGTGTCATAATCGAGCGTTTTAGCCAGATCTCAGCCCTGTTTACCCTCGGAACTCCTGACTGAGAGTGTTGAGCTTCTTCATGCATTAGTGCTTAATTTCATGCATTTCGAGATATGATCACGGGTTTTTGTTCGTGTTATCTTGGCAGGGACATGACCTGTGCAGGAGCCGGGAATGAAGCAGGATTGCAGGGGCAAGAGCCGAGAAAGCTGAAAACGCCTGAACAGAGAATGACCGGGATACGCTCGGTTGAGAATATATTGAGCTCTACTTGGAATTTAGAAGTGAAAGATGCGGCAGAAGAAAGTAGACGTCAAGGGATTTCCGAAACAGGTCATAATGCTAAAACGGAGTTCGGCAAAAAAACCGACCACCCGCCAAGTGTGGGACCCAGACAGGCCACACTCAAGTAGGAGTCTCGGGTCCCAGTGTTCGGAGTCGTGATCACCTATTTCATGTTTAGGACGATTTCCCTGACAGTTCTGACTTAGGGGTATTTTGGTAATTTTGACACCTGGCTCGGGTTTTGGAAGTCGAGTTTTGATTTCGGCGCCCAAATTCTGTCAGCAATTTTTCTAGGACAAGAGGCAGGATTGGGCGGGATTTGGAGCGGTTTTGATCCAGGGGTATTTTGGTAATTTTGAAAAGTTTCGGGTCAAAACCCAGCCCGAGCAGACAGGGTCCGAAAATAGGCCAGAAAGAATTCGGAAAACTGCTGCCTGCGTGGCTAGTTGCCAGCCATGCAGTAGCCACGCAGGCTGAGAGCAAGCAGGGAAGCAGGAAGAGGCAGATGAGACAAACAGAAGCTGAAAAAGCTTGCCGTCTGCGTATGTTGTGTGTACATACGCACAACACTGTTCATTATACGCACACAACAAGTTGAAGGGAGGATTCTGGCCAAGGCACAACTGTTGTGTGCGTATATTCGCACAGGTACTGCGTATATACGCACATCACTGTTCATCATACGCACACAGGGAAGGAAATTAGTTAGAAACTCAAGACCTGGAGTTGCTTTGTGCATATATACGCACAACACTGTTCATCATACGCACAACACTATTCATCATAAGCACACAGAAAGAGATTCTGAGGAAAACAGGGAGCCAAAGAGCTGATGTGTGCGTATGACCTGCGTATATACACACATCATTGTTCATCATACGCACATAGTGAGTTATTTCTGAGGCGGTGTAGCAGTGGCAATTTCGTAATTCCAGACGCTTTTTTTTTGGACACATTCCAGCACTATATGAAGACATGTCCAGAGCACGTTGTGAGGACACAAAAAAACACCCAAGGAGAAGTCTTAGCATCCCCGGAGAGCATGGAAGCGCGAATCCAGTTTTCAAGACATTGGTTTGCTCTTCTTCTCTCTTTATTCAAAAACTTTCTTATTTCGTTATGAATTTCAGTAGCTAAACCTTTTACTTAGGTTCTCGGTGAACCTAGGGTTTCGTATTCAGTCATTAGTTCTACGTCTTGGCTATGAATTTATGATTGCAATACCTTAATATCAGCAGCTTTATTCTTTATTCTGTCTTTGATTTTACTGTTTATGCATGATCGGAGTAGCTAACCATGATTGCTACAGACCTAAACCGGTAGGTGAAAACGTCTGGTTAGGGTTAGGAAGAGAAGACAGAATTTAGCACCTTACCCCGATGGGACGAACAGCGAAGGGGAGTTAGGACTAGCCTGAAATCGTTTGACCAACTGTTAAAGAATCTGACCCAGGCCTTTAGGACAGGTTAGAAACCCTAGCAGACTTAGAATGAGACTGCAGACCTATGCAGCTTAACAGGAATCCGAAAGTCTGTAGAACTGTGATAACGCGTGGGATCACAACTGGTACGTGGCACGGATAACTAGACTGCTGTGTGTTTTCATATCAAACAAAGAACAAAAATCTGTAGAGACCCTAAGGGATCCAGGAATCTAGTATCTCAAACCCTAGATCTACAACCTTAAGCATTATTCAGAAAACTTTCACAAAAAGATTTACTTTTCAGTAATTTACTTTCAGTACTTAGTTCGTAATCACAAAGTCTCAAAATATTCCTCCTTTTTAAACTCTGTTCGTTAAAACTGATTACTAGAAAAATCTACAAAAGTCCTCGTGGGATCGATAATCTGAGTTGAAATACACTCTATACTACTTGATTCGTATACTTGCGAATAGCATGCTAAATTGCGCATCAACGCCCTACACCGCTATGTTTGGAACTTGGAAAATAGAAGGAAAATGGAAAGGAAGAGAAAATGAAATCACGGATCCATATCTCGATCTTTTCATGCTTCATTCATGGCCAGATTAGTGTGGTTGATTCGTTCGTTCGGCCGACGTCCTCGTGATGGCATTGATGGAGATTCTGGCCATGGTTGCAGTTGTTACAGAAGTATGTCAAATTGATTTTGGGGCTAAATTCTGATGATATATTGGATTAATTCAATTAGGCATGTCAATGGTCCGGTTCTAAACAAGAACCGACCCGACCCACGACGTTACAGAACCCCCCACTAGAACCAGAACCAGGCAGGGACCCATGAGAACCAAAACCTGTAGACCTGCCATAATCCGGTTCGGGTCTGGGTTACCCAATAAAAGACCCAGACACGGGAATTATGTTCCATTTTCTAGTACTAGGGGATTGCCCGTGCCCAAGGGCACTACTCCAAAACAAAATGAAACAAAATGGGAAAAAAATTAAACAAAATGAGAACTTTATCTAACAACTCTGACAAAATTCAAAGAAAACATAAGTAACTCGGAACAAATTAAAGGATAACAATAGTACAAACATCATACGTTTATACTTTGATTTTATACTAAAAAATTACAAACATGATGCATAGTTAAGTTTATTTTCAGAAACTCCAAAATTACTGAAATGGAATCCATCAAAATCACTAATAAGAACTTAACAGGCATTTTCATGTGATATCTGAAAACAAATATTTGTTCTTCACTTGGTGACATCCCTTCTTTAATCTTCTCTTTATTCTTGATCAGCTCCATCAACAATAGGAAATGACTACATACATAATGGATGTAAGAATCCATCCTGTCGTTGAAGAATTTGAACCTGAAAGTGTTCAAGAGCATCGTTACATAAGAGTCAATAATCTACCTATTGAAAGTCACACATACGGGAGCAAACATAGAATTCTTCACTTGCCAATTCAATAGGAGTAAGCATCACTATTTTCTGAATCTGTACAACAATTCATCACCACATTGCCTTAGAAATCAACGAATGCAATCAAGTCATTCGTCTGCTATTTCAGGCCACTTTGCTCCTTTTAGTCTTCGTAAAAAATCGAACTAAACTGAACTTGACCATACACATGATGCTATGAGCTAGGAAAAGAAGACATGTCAACAAAGGAATGCAGAGAAGTCAATTCTCAAATCGCAGCAGTAACTGAAATTATGAAAAAGAAAAATAGAAGCCAGCGAAAGTTCTCATCAAAACGAAGTCATGAAAGAAACAAAACAATTGCAGCTAACCAAATAGGGAAAATCTATATATCCCCAACTACAGAGGTATACTAAAAAAATCTAATTCAGTGTCAACACACTTTATAATGTAAGCTAAAAACATTAATGTTTGTATCAATTCTTGTTGAAATACTAACGATGTGTAAAATATGAAGAGATGAAGCATGGAACGAAGCAGAAGGAGCATGAGGCAACACAACCACACCATCTTCCAAAAAAAGGCAAAATCTGTAATGAGTTCTAACAGAGCCCTTTGGATATTGAAAGGATCTTATGATAGACATACTTGAAAACCCTGTAAAAATTAAAGTCCGCACATAAAGCATTACACCTAAACTATGAGTAGAACAACTTATAGCACTTGGCAAATTGAACTGTTAGAGTCGAAGTTCATCTGAATTAATAAGGCATAATAAAATCAAAATGTAAAAATAACACTAAGCAATGTACCATTCTTAGATAAAATCCTAAACTCCCTATATGCCAATGAAACAACAACAGTTTTCTCTAGTTTCCCCAGATTCAGACCCGTATCGATTCCAGCAATAATGAACATCAGAAAACAGTTAAACTACCAAATTCATATACCATATCAAAGACAGAAGATAAGTTCACAGAGATAAGATAAACCAAGGACCATTCTTTATACTGATACTTTAGCCAAAACATATTTAGCCAAACACATTAGCTTTGTGGTACCAAATTGTGTACCTTTGATAAGAAACTGAAACCAAACAAACCCAGTGCCAATATAGCTTAAAGATCAGTAGACCAACCCAATAAGATTTCATGCCTCCAACAACAAAGCGAAGGCATTAACTTTAGGACCGAGAAGCGAAAATCATTCCACAAAAAAGGACCGACACAAATTATAGAATCGAGAAGCGAAAATTTACAGTATGGCTTAGTAACATTGCAAAATCCAGTTAAGTCTCGGTATAAGAAATAATCAGTTAGGCAGTAACATTGCAAAATCCAGTAACATTGCAAAAACACTTAAAGCAGTCATCAAATTAGCAGGACCTCAGTAGGGATCTTCTCGCTATGACTTCTGCGTGGGAATCATTCACAGTGTCACCCTTTGGACTCAACAGTGATCGCCCAATGCACTTTGTCCCCGTACCAATCGGTACCACTCTCAGTTCTGAAATCAATCTATATAATAAAGATCGCATTATCAAACTACTGGTTTGGCTGTAACAAAAATCGCATTATCAAACTACTGGTTTGACTGTAACAACACAATTCAGGGAAACTTCTCATCTTACCTATGCTAAAGTATAAGTAAGAACAAATAAAAATTGAGGTCGCATCAAAATAGGCAATGAAATTGTAGGATTCGACATCAAGTCATCAATATTGAATAGAAGTTCATCAGAAGCAGAATTGACGCCCGAAAACAAAAGAAATCTCAACAACAGAGCTGAAATCGCAAGCCTATATGTTTCACACACACTCAACAGGGTAGCGATTTGGAGTTTTTTTACTGAAGAATGAATGAACGAATAACAAAAATGAAAAGCATAGCTTACGATTCCACGAAGCTATGTTCAACCGAATCACTGAAATCGACAAACTTACTTCAAAAAAACAGAGTACTATATCTTACTTCGGAAAATAGATAGCTCCGTCGTCTCTGTTTTCCATCGATCAGGTCACCGGCGAGGAATGCGAAGAAGGAGAAGAATAAGATACCGGTGATGCAATCCTCCGGTCATGGGAGTAGGAAGGGAGAGAGATGGAAGTGAGAGAGAGGGAAGAAGGTTGAGAGTTTGAGTTGCGATCGTGTGGTCAATTTTCTGAGGTCGTGAGTTGGGGCTTTTCCAGTGAGGGATCTAACAGGAAGGGTTTCTTCAATTTCAAAGAGGACAAAACGATGAACAAACCCTAGAGTACGGGTTTGCCAGTTACGGCTCAAGCAGGATGGGTTCCGAAGAATGGAGAGAGAGAGTACCACTAGTCCATTACGCTTGAATCAAATCGTGTGAGAGCAGAAGAGAAACTGAATATTATTTCATCGTGTGAGAGAGAGTAGCGAAAGTCAAGATTATTAGAGTATTTCAGCTACAATTGGGGAGATCTAAGGGCTGGGGTGATTTCAATCTAATGGCCTAAAAAACATTTTAAAGTCAACCGTCCTCTTTTATTATATAGATGACTCTCTCTTTATGCCTCTTTCTGTGGTTTCTCCGTCTTCAATTCCATTTGTTTTTTGGATCCGCAGGCTTGTTTGGCATCGATTTGAAATTGAAGATCGGAGATTTCTTTCCCTCGTCATGGGTTGAATCAACTACTCCAACAGCGAGATCTCACGATCCCTCTTCCTACCTTTCAATCCTTCTTTCCGGCGATCTCTTTCCTCTTTCCGGCGATATCCTCGCTCTTTCCGGAAATCTCTTTCCAAGGATCTCTCAATCCATCTTTCTGGCGATATGTTACTCGCCGATCTCACTCTCAATAATATTTCATGTTTGACTTTTGGGGGTGAAAAGATATAAAAAACGTCTTGGTTGAAAGATTTTGTTTCTACAGAGATCATAAAATAAATCTGCACAATGTATGAAGTCAAAATCATGGGTCGCGGTTCTACCCATCAGGTTATGGGTCTGGTCCGGTTTGTTTGTTGTTGGATCTGGTTTCGTGGTCCGGGTCTAGTGCGGGTCTAATATTATACGGGTCCAGTCGGGTCTGGTTCGGGTCTGCTCCGGACCCGGACCGTTGACCGGCCTAAATTGAATGAGTATCTTCTGAAGGTAAAAGTCGCTGCAGTGGCTATATGCGGTTGTAAAATTTGACTAGCTTTAAGGACTTTGATTGCAGTATTAGATTTTTGGAAGTGGTTGTAATTGTAAATACTGGAAATATATGGGCACTAATATAATATATTAAAACAAAACAAATTATTTTCTTGCGATTATCATTTTGTTACCAAATGATAGATACATGAAAATTGAAGGAAAGTTTTCATTTCTTTTCATTTTCCTTTCCATCCAATTTTCGAGTTCCGTACACAGCCTACAGATGTGCACATAACATTTGGAACTTGTAGTCTCGTCTAAGAGAGAGCCCACAAAGTAAATGTTTAGACAATTATGTTAATGTAGAGTTGATCCAAAAAGAAAATGAATTACATTTTCCCCCAAACTTTTTACGAATCAGATGCTTCAACTGCAATAAGCAAGAGCTGTGGTACTCGTAAGTTGTTTTAACAAGTGAGTATCAAAAATGTTATGTTAAATGACATTCCACTATTCTAACCTAGTCTATTCCCAGTGAGGGGAATCGAGCTAACAACTTCCTATATTTCGACAGAAAATCCCCTTGTAGTTTCAGTTTTCTGACATTCTGTCCTAGCAATTTCAATTTTGACACATAACCCCATTGCATTTTCTTTTTTGCTGACATCCCGCACCAGCATTCAACTTTGACACATAACCTCACTGTAGTTTCTTTTTGCTGACATCCCGCACCAAAATTTGGACGGTCGTTAGTAGTAGTTTTGGTGCGGAATGTCAGCCAAAGAGAAAATACATTGGGGTTATGTGTCAAAATTGAAACTGCTGGTGCATGATGTCAGCAACAAAAAAACTACAGTGGGGTTATGTGTCAAAATTGAAACTGCAAGTGCGGGATGTCAGGAAACTTAAGCTGCAAGGGGGTTTTCTGTCGAAAATTCTATTATCTATACTAAAGATGAGAATCTCTCTGTTACCATTCCTTTTTTCATGAAACCGAAATTTTTATGAGTCCAGCTGCAACCTATTTTTTAGAAAAGAGGAAGCTTTCAATTAAACAATAGGCCAAAAAGCAAGCAATACAAGCCTACAAGGGCTATTACAGCCCAAAACCTGCAAGCACACATCAGAGACCAATCACAGCTCTGGCACAACAGTGAGCTAGGAAATTGTCTTCAGTTAATAACTTGGAATTTGAAAAAAGATGAATTCTGCTTAACCACCCCTTAGCAGCAGCCAAAAGAAGAGCCTTAATTTTCTGATGCCCATAGCCTCCAAAACTAGAGGGTTAGTCAAATTTCAAAAAGATTCGGACCATTCACCGCATCAAGAATTTGACTATCCACAAAAACAGTGCCAATAGCACCCAAATTTCTAAGTTTATCCACTGCAACATGAGTGTAAATCCTCATGGTCAGGCCTTCATCTGCAGGAGAGGGAGGTTGAGGCGCATTACATGATATGACGTTAATACCATCAGCTAAATGCCTTTCATAATAGTCAATAGAACTTTGAAAGAGCTGTATAAGGATTTGATCAGGACTCCTCTTAATATTTCTGAATATCTTGTAATTTCTTGCTTTCCACAACTCCCAACATATTTAACCAGTTAAACCCAGGATCGACAATTTATTATCAGGCTTTTAGACCTCTCCATTCTGCAAACTCCACCAACAATTAATTGAAATGTCAGATGCCAAAGCATATATATAAATCTAAGAGGGGACAAAATCCAAACGTGTGCTGAAACATCACAATCTCTTATTAGATGCTCCACCGTTTCAGCTTCTAAACTGTAAGAAGAGTATATAACGTCAACTGCTGTACACCCTTTTAACTTAAGTGCAACAGCTACTGGTAAAGAAGAATCTAATGGTATCCACCTAAAGAATTTTACCTTCGGAGCAACTCACAAATTCCACAATCTCTTCCATCCCAAATTGAAGCTTGAAGAAGCTTGCTCAACTGAGTCAGCTATAGGGTTATGCACCTGCAACTTACTGTGATTTACAAGACAATTATATACTGAGCTCAATGTGAGGTCACAATTACCATAGTAATGCCATATCCTTTTTTAAGTTAAGCATACTTGAAACTGCACTGTTTCAAGGCCTTGAAACAACTTTAAAATGTTTGAAAATATACTGCAGTATATTTCATGAACTTAGTGGGAATTTTTCATTCAAATCTGATTCCTCATCTCCTATACTTGACTATGCCTTATTTGATGATGGAAGGCAAACCAATATGATACTAAAACGGTTGCTAACCTCTCTGTTTGACTTATTTTTTGCAGGGTTAATTAGTTACCTATTTTGCAAAAACTATTTACTAATCTGTGTGTTCGCAGGAAAGGAAATAAAGTTGTCATATTGATTATGTGCAATCTTGCCTGGATTTTCATAACACTCTCAGATAAAAGATCAAGTCAGTAGCTTTGATGATACTGAGCAACTAGCCATTGGGAAGAGCTGTTAGAGAGTCAAGATATGCTGCTTGATTTTAGGAAAATCTATTTTCAGAAGAACCTAAAAATCTGAATTTCAAACTAGCAACATAAGAAGGAATTGATGAGAGAATTCTAAGAGAACAATTTACAGAGACATTCAAACACTCTCAAGGATTGAAAAGCAACACAAAAAAAGATTCAATTCACTTAATCCAATTACAGAAGATCTTTGCATACTCAACTGCTTCACTAGTTCTCAGTGTTCTTCTTTATGTACTTAATTTGTATATCATTTTGATAATACTTCTCTTATCTTATCTCGTGAGTTTTTCAAGTGAACAACAGAGAATTCTTGTTGAATCAGTTAGCTAGAGTAGGTACTAGATAGGTTAGTGAGAATCACAAGCTATAACAGAGTAAGGAAAATCTTGGTGCTTGAGATCTAAGGCTTAGATTTTGACTAATAAGAATTGTGTTGAAAATCCCGTGGGGATTAAATTCCTGAGGTAGAGACGTAGGTCCTAGTGGACTAAAATCTATATATCTTGTGTCTCTTGCCTTCTGCATTTCATTTTTTACACTTGTTTATTTACTGCTCAAACCAGGTTTTCTGTTCAAGGACTTGAAACCCATTTCAAGGCCATGAAAACTACCAGCAAAGTTTTCTACCCTCTATTTTGATTCCAATGACTTGAAACTCATTTCAATGCCTTAAAATACTTTTTGTTTTCTACAAATTCTGTTGAAGCCACTCTTTTGGCAAAAGGTGTCATACTCTATTTGTGAGAACCCGATTTTACAAAATTGTTAAAATATGTTATGTCAAATTGTTGGTCTAGTAAAAATGTGTCTTGCAAAGTACTAGATTATGTTGTTCATTTCATCCATGTCTAGTTTTAAGTATAAAATGTAATATTTAATTACTATGCAAGTGAGTTTGTGGTATGTACATATTCTGATAATGTTTTTATCATGGATTTATTACTCATGCATTATCATGGTATCATTTTGGACATGGAATAACTAAGAAAAACAAGGGTTAGTTCGAAGTTTACTTTGGTGTAGTAAACTTCACTGTGAAGTTATTGTGAGTTGTGGGTGATATTTTTGAGATTAAGGCTAGTGCTACTTGGACACATGTCAACACTTTGTAAAGTCATTGGTGAATCATTTAAACTTTATTACTACAAAAGTACAATGCCTAATGTTTCTACCAGGAGGTTCGGTGAGTCTTGCTGACTGATGTTCTTGTTTCGTCCTTAACTTTTATAGTTGGGAAAAAGTTAGAAGAGGGAAATATGTGTTCATTATACATGTACTCTATAGCAAAACAAAACAAGATTCAATTCACTTAATCCAATCATCAGAAGATCACTGCACACTCAACTGCTTCAATAGTTCTCAATGTTCTTCTTTATGTACTTAATTTGTATATCATTTTGATAATACTTCTCTTATCTCATCTCGTGAGTTGTTCAAGTGAACAAAAGAGAATTCATGTTGAATCAGTTAGCTAGAACAGGTACTAGATAGGTTAGTGAGAACCACAAGCTGTAACAGAGTAAGGAAAATCTCTGTGCTTGAGATCTAGGACTTAGCTTTTGATTAATAAGAATTGAGTTGAAAATCATATAGGGATTAAATCCCTGAGGTAGCGATGTAGGTACTAGTGGACTGAACTCTATATATCTTGTGTCTCTTGCCTTCTGCATTTCAGTTTTTACACTTGTTTATTTACTGCTCAAAACAGGTTTCCTGTTCAAGACTTGAAATTCATTTCAAGGCCATGAAAACTATCAGCAAATTTTTCTACTCTCTGCATTGATTCCTAGGACTTGAAATTCATTTCAAGGCCTTGAAAAACTTTCTGCTTACTACAAATTCCTTTGAAACCACTCTTTTGGCAAAAAATTTCATACTCTATTCAACCCCCGTCCCCTTTTAGAGTTTTGATCATGTATTTCTGCCTACATTACTGTCTTTCAATTGGTATTAGAGCTTGTATCATTGCATAGATCTAACTATCTTGTGATCATGAGTACTATAGGTTACGGTGGTTTCTCTCAGGAAGATGTGCTAACAGACCTCCCTTATTCTGTGGTGACAACTTTGTGCACTGGTAAGCCTTGATGAAAATGTTCATCATTGATCAAGATATAGAGTTATGGACTATCATACAGAATGGTCCTCATACATTTTACACAGAAAAAGATGGGATTAGAACTCCCAAAACTGAGGATTCACTTTCTACTTCTGAATTAGAACAATTTTCTAAGAATTACAGAGGTATCAATCTCTTATATTGTTCTTTGAGTGAAGATGAATTCAACGGGATTTCAGGATGCAAAACTACTAAGGAAATATGGGACAAACTGGTGGTGACCATTGGAGGAACCAGCCAAGTCAAGCAGACAAAGATCAACATATTCATTAAGCTGTATGAATTGTTTAAAATTAAAGGTGATGAATCCATCAAAGACATGTTCAAGAGGTTTACAGATATTGGTTAACAATCTGGACTCCATAGGGAAATCCTTTTCCAATGAAGAAAAAGTTAGAAAGATCTTCAGAAGTATTCCTAAAGCCAAATTGGAACCAAAGACTACTGCTTTGAAGAGGATCAAGATATATCATGCCTCCAACATGATGACTTGCAGGGAAGCTGCTTACACATGAGATCTCCATGAATGAAGTTGATGGAGAATTGCCAGAAAGTGTCAAGAACTTAACTCTCAAGGCTAAGGAGAGTGAACCATCTCAAAGCCTTGAAAAATAAAAAGATGATGATGAAGATCCCTTTCCTCTTATTTCCAAAGCCTTGACCAGAATTATCAAGATGAAT
Organism: Linanthus parryae; assembly: GCA_023055425.1. Classification (NCBI taxonomy): domain Eukaryota; kingdom Viridiplantae; phylum Streptophyta; class Magnoliopsida; order Ericales; family Polemoniaceae; genus Linanthus; species Linanthus parryae. Next base: position 21,754,139 of record JALGPY010000011.1, on the reverse strand, counting down.
AAAAACTTTGGAAACAAAGACTTCAGCAGGAATAAACAAAAATCCTCCAGTAGCAGAGACTACAAAGGTAAATCTTCTTCTCATGGTAATAAGCCTAAAGTAATGAATTTTTTTGAGTGTGGTGATGCAGGACACTTCATTAGAGACTGTCCACACAAGAAAAGCAAACACTTTCAGAAGAAAGACCATGACCAAAGGAAGTAAGCTATGATAGCTTCTTGGAGTGATTCAGACTCTTCAAGTGATTCTGAATCTGAGGAAGAAGAAGCCAACCTCTTCCTTATGGCCAAGAATGATGAAAGTTCTGAAAAGAACATTGAGGTAATGATAAAGTATTTGATTTCAAAACCAACAGATTTCATCTCTGATTATCTTAGAACAATAATTTTAAATGAGAGAACCATCTGAAAGAAATCAGGAGTTTGAAAGAAAAGGTTCATGAGCAAGCAAAAGAGAATTTGCATCTTGCTTGTCAAAATCAGAATCTTGAAAAATCTCAGAAAAAAACTGAAAGAGGTTTCAAAGCCTTGGAAATCAGTTTCAAGGCCTTGAAAACTCAATTCAAGGAAGTAGTCACTGAGAACTCTCTTTTGAGTGACAATATTGTTGATATAAGACATCAGTTTGGTGAATTGGAGGAACAAAAGACTACTCTAAATGAGAAAAGTCGAGACTCTAAAAATGTTATGACCAAGCCTAATGGCACATAACACAATTTAAACCTGATTCTTGGAGGAAGCTTAAAGTCTTTTCACAAAAATGTTATTGGTTACAATCACACTTTGCCTAGAAAGAATAACACCAAATTTGTCAAGGCTAGTGGCAGAACCTCAACTAAGTGTCATTAATGCAATAAAATTTGTCATATCAAGATAACTTGTCTCTTTAGAAGAAGAGACCCTCGCATAATGAGGAACACTTTTCCAGTTCAACTCAAGGGACAAGTTAAACAAATTTGGGTTCCTAAAGGGGTTAGACCACCTAACATGGTTGACCCTGAATATGAATCTAAATTCCACAGTTGTTCTAACAGCTAGGTAAGTCAATGAATGGTGTTTGTAGTCTGTCACCAAGAGCAAAGAACATAAATGGTTCATGGATAGTGGTTTCTCCAAAAACATGAGTGGGCAGAGTTCTTTATTTTATGAATTGAAGGAACATGTGAGAGGAACAATCTCACTTGGTGACAAAGGAAAATGAAACATCATTGGTATTGTAAATGTTGGTTACAGTTCTGCGAATTCTATCTCAGATGTATATCTAGTAGATGGTCATAAGTTTAATCTTGTTAGTGTATCACAGTTATGTGACAAATGTAATAAGGTCATCTTTCACAAGGAAAAATGTGTGGTGCAAGACGAAAAGTCAGGCAATTTCATTCTCACTGCTCCTAGATCAAATAATGTTTATTTTCTCAGTAATAAAAAAGTTGCAGGAGGAAGTCTGAAGTGCCTGAAGGAATTGAAAGATTATTCAAAGATTTTGCATAGAAATCTTGGACACATGAGCTTGCACACTTTGAACAAATTAGTTTCTAAATACCTGGTAAGAGGTATGCCTTCTATCAAGCCAAATATCTCTTAGTTCAAACCTTTTGGCTGCACTTGTTTTCTTCACAACAATGGTAAGGACAATATTTGTAAGTTTGATGCCAGAAGTGATGAAGGTATCTTTCTTAGTTATTCACTGACTAGCAAAGCATATAGAATTTATAATAAGAGAACCACGCTTGTCTAAGAAAGTATACATGGCACTTTGATGAAAGCTATGATGGTTCTTTCAGTGAAAGTTTTGCATACTTGAACTTGAAAAAGCACGAGTCAGAGGATGAAGGAGACACTTCAAATGGTTCCAAGGAAAACAGAAGGAATTTTCAAGGCCTTGAAAGTGGGTCTCAAAGCCCTGAAAAAGAACATCAAGAAAATCAAAATAGACAAGCCACTTCCTCAATTTCTCAAAGACCTGAAAAGCTTCCTAAAGAACATGAACAATGGACACCAAGGAAGAGATTCAGATATATTTCATCTCATCCAGTTGATAACATCATATCAGATCCATCCGCTGGTACACAGACAAGATCTCAATTGAAGAACTTGTGTGCTTTTAGTGATTTTGTTTCTCGTGTAGAACCTAAGAATGTAAAGGAAGAATTACAAGAAGCATATTGGATCCTTTCAATGCAAAGTGAATTCAATTTTGAGAGGAACAATGTTTGGAATCTGGTTCCTCCTCCTAAATATCAGTCTGTCATTGGCACAAGGTGGGTATTCAGAAATAAATTAGATGAGAATGGCAAGGTAAATCAGAAAAAATCGGACTGGTAGCTCAAGGATATAACCAGGAAGAAGGTATTGATTATGAGGAAACTTTTTTTCTTTTTGCAAGGTTAGAAGCAATTAGAAAGTTACTTGCATTTGCATCTTACAAAGATATCAAAATTTTTCAAGTGGATGTTAAATGTGCTTTTCTAAATGGATACCTGCAAGAAGAAGTTTATGTTTCTCAACCTCCCGGTTTTTAAAATGATGAGTTTTCTGATCATGTCTATAAATTGGACAAAGCCTATATGGTTTGAAAGAAGCTCCAAGGACTTGGTATGAAAGATTGTCAAAATTTCTACTTGAAAATGATTTCAAAAGAGGATTAGTTGATAAGACCCTTTTCATAAAGTCTCATGAGAAAGACATTTCAGTAGTTCAAGTTTATGTTGATGACATTCTGTTTGAGGGTGCCTAATGATTCTCTTTGCAAGGATTTCTCAAGTCTTATGAGAAGGGAATTTGAGATGAGCTTGATGGGAGAGTTGAAACTCTTTCTTCGACTTCATGTACATCAGATGAAGAAAGGAATCCTTCTGCATCAAAACAAGTACACCAACAACTTGTTAAACAAGTTCAATATGTCTCAGTCCAAGGTATCTAAAATCCCTATGAGCTCTACAATTTCCTTAGACAATAATCAAACTGGTAAGAGTCTAAATCAGAAAGAGTATAGAGGTATGATTGGTTCTATGTTTTATCTGACGTCAAGTACACCAGATATCATGTTTAGTGTTTGTATGTGTTTTAGATTTCAAGCTGATCCTAAAAAATCACACTTGGTTGCTGTCAAAAGAACTTTTACATATCTCAATGGTACCAAAGACTTAGGGCTTTGGTATCCTAAACAATCTAATTTCTCTTTGTGTAGCTATTCAGATGCTGACTTTGCAGGATACAAAGTTAACAGAAAAAACACTTTAGGGTGTTGCTAATTTCTAGGATCATCCCTGATCAGCTGTCATTCAAAGAAGCAAAACTCAGTAGTTTTATCAATAGCAGAAGCTGAATACATAGCAACTGGAGCTTGCTGCTCACAAGTGATGTGGATAACTGAGAAAATGAGAGACCTTGAATTTTATTTCAGATATATACCTATCAAATGTGACAACACCAGTGCAATATCTATTACAGGGAATCCAATGCAGCACTCAAGGACCAAATATATAGATGTTAGACATCATTTCATTAGATATCATGGTGAGAAAGGTGATGTTACTCTTGAATTTGTGTCCACTAACATGCAATTGACATATATTTTCACTAAATCACTGTCAGAAGAAAGATTCTCAGCCCTGAGATTAGAATTGGGCATGCTAAATAAGGAAGCATTGGTTTAGGGGGAGTATCAGGTAAGTATTATGTGTTTCAAAGTTTTGAGAGGATTTTCAAAGCCTTGAAAATCTTTTCAAAGCCTTGATTTTATTTTTTTCACCAATATAGCTTTTCAAGACCGTGAAAGACTTTCCAAAGCCTTAAAACTAAGTATGTATGCTACATAGTCAATAAATTGGATCTTCAATGTTGGGTGCTATCTCTGTAGTTAGTTGCTCAATATTGATTTGACCTTTTTAAATTATTTTCTTTTCAAATTAATATTATACTATTTTGTTTTCCCACATCACACACAAATTTGAATTTCACTGAAACTGCACTTCTTAAAATATGTGGAAATATTTTGTTTCCTTTTCAAACTCAAACTCCTCAGTATTTATCTTCTCCTTTCTCTCTCGCTCTCTCGTATTACTCCGGCCTCTCTCTTGTAACACCCTCAAACCCTAATGAGATCAAGAAGAACGTCTGAAAGAATTAAGATGGATGAAGGTTCTAAGAAAAGTTCTGGAAAGAAGAGAAATACTGTTGAAGAAGAGGTTGAAACCCTATGTGATGAATGCAGCTCCAAAAATCCAAGTGTAGAAAGGGCTCCTTCTCCTCCAAAGAAGAAGATCAAGAAAGATCAGACTCCAACTTCTAGCAAGAAGAAGAAGACAGATCAATCTGCTCTTGAGAAACAGGCAGAGGAACAGATTGCTAGTCCTAAGAAGGTGAAGAAGAAGTCTACAAACGCTGACATGGGAAAAGGGAATCTTACAGATGAAGAACCAGAGAAGGACACTGAAAAGGAGCTACAGATCTATTCTGAGAAGCACACATCTCCTGGTAAGAAATCTAGCATTAATAGGAAATGGTTTGTCAGTAATGTTGCAAGAAGAATGTGGTTAGATGGTTTTGCTTCTAGATCTTTAGCCTACTGTAGCATGATTAGTGTTAACATGTTGAAAATCATGAATCTAAAGTGCATTAAAAGGTTCAAGAAAAGTTCTCTTTGGAAAATTCCAAATCCTCCAGAAGTTGCCTGCCCTAGGCTCACTAGGTTCTTTTATCTGAACCTGAAGAATCCAGTCCCTAAACTTTTTAATTTCATCTAAGGTGGCTGGTGTAGACATGGAGTTAGATCATTCTGAGTTAGCCAATGTTTTAGGATGTCCAAAGAGGTATAACACAGACAACTATCCCAATAAGATTGAAGCCTTGAAGATGGATAGAGAAGATTTCTTTTTACCCAATGCTGCTGTTGGAATTGTGCCCTAGAGGCAATCAATTAATTGTGACAAATATATGGATTTACGATTCATTATGTTATCGATATGGAGATATGCTAACATGAATGAAGTCCTTAGAATATAAGGTGTTATATTCTTAAATATCCCTAGTCAATTATAATGATTAATGGGACAATCATCTATAGACTAGTATGGGGTTGGATTGATATGGAGATATCACGATCCAACACATGGGTATGCATTAGGAGTAATGGCATACTGGATGACCCACGACGAAAAGGATACATTAGATTATGTGAAGTCACAATCGCTTTTCGTAGTGCTAATATTATTGCAATCCTTGGACTAGAAGTCACTAGATACTCTAGTTGTGAAATATTGCGCTTTGATGTTATCAAACGTTACACCGTAACTGGGTAATCATAAATGTGGCTATCGGGCGTGATAGGAAGCAAGCTTAGAGATCGTAGTGATGTAGATAGGATTTTTCCCTCCCACATAATGGGGGTAAATATCCACGGCCACGCGAGGGATGAGGCTTATTGAATGTCTGGCCAGACTCTGATAAATTAATATAGAGATATTAATGTTATCAGCAAGCATAAGCATATTCCCAGGATCGAGGAACTATGGATTGGATATACGAGTGTGACTATTTATGTCTCGTGTCCAATCCGGATATGGAGACAAAGGGATAGTGCAATATGACATATTGGGCACAAAGGTTTGTCGGGATCACTGACTATTTCTATTGGTTGGGTGGCATGGATGTGTTGCTAGACACCGCTCCATGTTAGTAATGGTTACTACCAACTATATAGAAACCTAGGGGGTCACACGTCAAATAGAGTAGAGATAGATTTGGGATTAATTAATATGGATTAATTAATAGAAGGATCATTGTGCAACACCTTGCAAACTTAGTAGGACTAATTTGCAATGAAGGGAATAATTCTAGTTCATCTAGAATAAGGAAACTCTTTTATGGAAACAACAAGGAGTTGTTGGAGTATATAAAGGAGGCTCTAGCTTCCTTCCCACTTGATGAGTTATTATTAGTCATAACACAAAAGTGGGAGAGAGCAAAAGAGAGAGCAAGACAGAGAGCTAGGGCCGAAACCCTAGCCCCCGTCCGCCCCCTCTACCCGACGGCAAAAGGAGGCCGCCCCCCTCCTTTGTGCTTTGTTGCTTTGTTGCTTTGATCTTCATCCCTCTTCCTCCGGGTTCAAGTTAGCACTTGTGGAGAAGGAAGAATCTAGATCTCACCTCTAGACGTGGATCAACCGTAGAGACGAGGACATCATTCTTCGTGTGATCTCACAAATCAAAAGGTACACATCTTCTATGCCCTTAATCATGTTATGATGTCTCTTCCTGTGATCCTTAGTGGGCTTTGATTAGGATTAAAATTTTGTTATTCCGCTGCGTTACCTACGTCAAAACCCAACAGTGGTATCAGAGCCACAGGTCGTAGAGCATAACATGATATTATGTGTTTACGATTTCAGTTCATACACCGTATTATTGTTTATTACGCGAAAACTGAAAAATTGGCATAGTAGATGCAATATTGAATTTGATTCAAACAAACAAGACCCAATTTAACATTGGATGTTAGAATTGGTGAGTTTAATCACATAGGATGTGAATAATTGGGTTCATGAAAAATTAGGGTTCATGGGCACATGCTTGGAAAAGGGGTTTTTCCAAGTATGGAAATAATTAAACTTGGGAAAGAAGGAAGAAGTTGTTTTGGAAACAACTAAACTTGGGAAACAAGTAAGAAGTTGTTTATGGAAACAACTAAACTTGCGAACCAAGGAAAGAATTATTTTGGAAACAATACAATAAGGGTGTTTTGGAAACAACCCAACAAGGAAGGAATTGTTTATGGAAACAATTCCATATATTGTTTATGGAAATAATTCCATGAATTGTTTATGGAAACAATTCCATGAGGAGGTGTGGCCCATGTAGGGACCGCCCCTCTCTCTCCTTGCCGCCCAAGTAACACACGGCACAAGAGGGGCCGGCACACCCTAGCACACGGCCTAGCCGTGTGGGCTAGGGGCCGGCCGGCCCGGGCCTAGTGTAGCGGTTCCTTGGTTGATTTCGGCCATTCTTTGGTAAATCCTTTAGACCGTTGTGAAACCCTAGTTACCCAATTTCATTAAAATTAAACAAGCGCGTTAAAAATTGGTTTTAAATGTATTATGTGCTTTATTGCATGGTGGATGGATATGGCCTAGGATTGTGGATGTTTATTGCTTTGTGGTTTGGTTTACGGCCTGCGAGCTGATCAAATTAATGTAATAATTAATTAAGTTTTACGGCCTGCGAGTCGTCTTTTTCTCCTTGACATGTGAGGCTTTTGTTATTTATTTATTCTAGATGTTAGGCTAGAATTAGAAATATTTAGTTGATAGCCAAGAACATGGAGAAGAAGACCGGAGAACCAAAGGAGCCAAAAGACATACCTAGGCGCGCAGCTATGGTGGAGCACATGGAGATGAGCTTTTCACTTTAGGGCATATAAATATTATCATTGGCTTGGTAATATCTTAGTCTAGGGGCCATATCCATGCCACGTTATTTTCTTTTGTGGATGTTTATTATTTATGTCTTGTTATTTATTTTTGTGTGTATGGCGATACTAGCAAAACATTAACAAGATAATAATAAACAAGGTTGGTCTTTTATTGTGGATGGCCCAATCCAAATAAGTAGACCATGTTGATAAGATCAACCAAACAACTTAAAAGAAATCCCTCAATTAAATATTGCGTTTTGCCTTCTCTTGCCAAAACACCCTTCATGATCATGGCCTATTAAAATTCGGGCTTGCCAAAGCAAGACGATTTTAATTTTTCATGATGTGTTGCGGACGACGCAAGCTAGTAATGCGTGTATGTTGAAAGCAAGAGGTTGGACGCAACTAGGCAAGAGTCAATTGGATTGATGAGCTTAGAGGCATGACAATTAGGTGTTATCTAAAGGATAAAGAATAGAGATTTATTCACCTAATTGGACCAAGAGTTGCATGGGATGCAATTGGAATGGTTCCTACCTAAATAACCAATTCTTGGGTGACTTGCCAAAGCAAGCTCAAGAAGAAGTGAAAAAGGGATCTTGGACCCACTAGAAAATATATAAAATATTTTCCGCATTAATGGTGAGGGCTATTAATCCGAGAAAAATAGTGGGAGCTATATTTAATAATTTAAATCCTTGTTGAATATATTTGTACGTCACAATGCTTTGCATAATCCTATAAATGTTGAATACCCATCGCATTAAACAAACAAACGCGACTTTATGTCCATGAGATGGACAAGATGTCTGAAATCCATTTTCTACATTGGTATAAAATTGAAAATTGTTCTCAAATAAAGGAAATATGTTGTACATTGTAGAGCATGAATTTCTCTTCCCACCAACTACCAAAACACACTAAAGCCTTATGGAAGGAACATCAAAGAATGGTTCTTTGGATGTAACTTGTCTCATGTCAAGCTCCCATAGACTCTAAGCTTTGGAAGCAAGATGAGAAATTTGGAGGCATATGATATGATCATACGAGCTTGTCATGAAAGGCTTGAGGAGTTGCTCCACTTTGCAAACTCTTGCTTAGCACTCGTCATGGTCAAAATGGAATAAGTTCGGGCTTGCCAAAGCAAGGCGACTTAGTTCATCGAGATATGACGCGACGACACAAGTTAGTAATGTGTGGCTACTGAAGCAAGAGGTGAAGCGCAAACTAAACTATCTCAATAGGATTGAAAGCTTAGTTATTGGGAGTTATCTATAAGATAGATAAAGAATATATAGTTATTCTCCCAAGTGGACCAAGAATTGCATTGGATGCAATTACAGTTTTGTTTTAAAGTTGATTTACTCAATATGATTGAAAAATCACTAAACAAAACACTCATAATGGGCATGGGCAAAATCTGTTAATAGTTAACAGCATGGGTAAGGGCAAATTATTTGCGCCGAACCCATGAGTATAAAGCAAGCCTGTTGCTAAAACCAAGTTGCCTCGAAGTCCCATAGGTGGTGTAGAGGAAGAGAGACTACCCAAAGTACATGGAAGTAAATAATAAAGGAATTATGAATTCCGAATTGGGTATTTTATTATAAAATTCAATGTGTCTATCTCATCATCAAGAAGTATATGATACTAGATGAGGATCTCACATTTATAGAAATTTAGAGGATCTCAAGAGACGAAGACAATTGGATAAGGAAGAAATAATCCTACACGTGGGGCTATGAAGCAAAGGGTTGCTGAAAAGCCGTAGGGAATTATTTCTACCTTTCAGAAATTGTTCATGAATTAGACAAAAGGGATAATGTCCCTGCTGTGAGTAGGACCATTATCATAGTTTCTTGTTTGGACAAGAAAGCTCCTTATCATAATAAAAGGACAAATGTTGTTCCATTTATTATGGTATGCATTATTGTAATGCAATTTTGTCTAAGTGGATTCTATATCCATGATCATGATAATTTCATCTATAACATTAATACCTAGAGGTTTGCATATAATGATATGAACTTCACTTATCTTTAGCATTATCGTTTAGGCCCATAAATAAGAGATACATATCTAGAACTCCATTAGGATGGATTTCCGGGACTCATTTGATTATTGAATCATATAAGACATGTAAGACTTATTAGGCAAAGATATGATATTTTGGGAATCATACATATTGATGTATGAAGGCCGCTAAGCACAAATACTAAAGATGGTTTTAGTACTTCATCATATTTACTGATAAGATCAGAGAAATATGGATTTGTGTATCTCATGAAGAAACAAATCAGAATCCTTTGAATTGTTCAAAGTATTCAGGAATGAGGTAGAGAACCAACTTGGCAAAAGTGTTTAGACTCTATGATTGGATCATAGAAGAAAATACTTGAGCCAAGAGTTTGACAAGAATCTATGGGAGTATTGGATATGATCCAAAACTCGCTCCACCTAGCACGCCACATGGGTTTGGCGTGTCTAAAAGGAGAGTTCGAACCTTGTAGGACATGGTTTGGACCATGATGAGTCAAGCAGAACTTCCAGTTTACTTTTAGGGGCTATGTTCTAATTACAGCAAATTTCGCCCTTAACCTTATTCCATCAAAAACGGATTATGAAAAACACCATATGAGATATGGACTAGGAAGTGTCTTAGTATGTCATTCATAAATATTTGGGGTTATGAGGTTTATGTAAAAGAGTTTACAAATAAACTTGGACCCAAGTCGGATAAATGTTTTGTGGGATATCCTGAAAAGGATATTATTTCTACAACCTAATCGAGAACAAACTGTTTGTTTCTCGAACCACAGTGTTTCTAGGTAGAGATTGTCTCTAAAAGAAACAGTGGGAGGACAGTAGAACTTGAAAAGTTCAAGAACCACAATAGAACATTGATCCGTTTGATGGAACATGAGCAGGATCACAAGGTGTTGTGGAGCGACCTACTCAGATAACACAAGAACCTCGTAGGACAGGTAGGATATGTCAAGGGACTAGAGAAATAAGGATTTCTCATAACCCCTGATATATTGCTCATCAAGATGAGCCTACAACCTATGAGAAGGCCACGTGTGGGCCATACTCTCAGAAATGGCTTGGAGCCATAGGATACGATATGGAATCCATGTATACCAACAAAGTATGGACTTTGGTGGAACCACCTGAATGGGTAGGACCCATAGGGTGCAAGTAGGTTATGAGGAAACCAACATGGATGGTAATATGATTACTTTTAAGGGACAACTGGTTTGAAAGGGTTTCATGAGAATTCATAGTATAGACTATGACGAAATCCTTCCCCAGTTGTAATGCTTAATTCCATTCGCATCTTGCTTGTAGCAATCTGTTTATAGATTGAGTCAAGCTTCTTGGAGATTGGATTCTTCGAATTTATGATGCAATCAAAGGAGTTTGGTTTCATCAAAATTGAAGATGATACTTGTGTCTACAAGAAGGTTAGTGGGAGCATAGTTAAATTTCTGGTCTTGTATGTAGAGACATACTAATCATTTGGAATAATGTCTCTACTATGCAATCTATTAAAGATTGGATAGAGAAATCGATTTCCAATAATTGACTTAGGCGAAACAGTCTATAAAATCTATGGAGATAGATTAAAGTAATTGTTCAGCATGAGTCATGGTACATATATTGACAAGGTGTTGAAATGGTTCAACGTGAAAAGAATATTGATTCTTACCCATGTCACATGGAATTAGTCTTTGGGAGGCTAATTGTCTTACCAATTAGATTGGGAATGGACCGTATGAATTAGATTCACGAGATACGGCATGAGATGTACTAGGCCAGACGTGTCATAAAGCATGACACAAAGATACCAATCAAATCCAAGTGAGGTGTCACTTGATAATTATCAAGATTATCCTTAAGTACTTGAGAAGGAATAAAGGATGAACTCTTGATTAATGGAGGATAGGAAAAGTTTACTGTAAGGGGTTACAGTGATGAGAACTTCCATCTGACAAAGAAGATTTCAGATTATAGTCGAGTTTTATGTTTTGTGCTAGAGGGAGTGACTGTGAGCTGGAAAGGTTCCAGGCAAGATTCAGTCACTGATTCTAACATAGAGGACTGAGTAAATTAATGCATAAGATGCGTTTATTCAGAATATTCAATCTCAATCAAATTTTTGATGGAGGAGATGTGAATATTTGCAAGGTGCCAGCATATGTCTCGCCCCTACGCAGTGTAAGCGTGGAGGACCGCGCTAGATCAATAGGCATATGATGCAGGAGATTGACTCTAGTGCAAGTGGGAGACTGTTGGAATTGTGCCCTAGAGGCAATCAATTAATTGTGACAAATATATGGATTTACGATTCATTATGTTATCGATATGGAGATATGCTAACATGAATGAAGTCCTTAGAATATAAGGTGTTATATTCTTAAATATCCCTAGTCAATTATAATGATTAATGGGACAATCATCTATAGACTAGTATGGGGTTGGATTGATATGGAGATATCACGATCCAACACATGGGTATGCATTAGGAGTAATGGCATACTGGATGACCCACGACGAAAAGGATACATTAGATTATGTGAAGTCACAATCGCTTTTCGTAGTGCTAATATTATTGCAATCCTTGGACTTGAAGTCACTAGATACTCTAGTTGTGAAATATTGCGCTTTGATGTTATCAAACGTTACACCGTAACTGGGTAATCATAAAGGTGGCTATCGGGCGTGATAGGAAGCAAGCTTAGAGATCGTAGTGATGTAGATAGGATTTTTCCCTCCCACATAATGGGGGTAAATATCCACGGCCACTCGAGGGATCAGGCTTATTGAATGTCTGGCCAGACTCAGATAAATTAATATAGAGATATTAATGTTATCTGCAAGCATAAGCATATTCCCAGGATCGAGGAACTATGGATTGGATATACGAGTGTGACTATTTATGTCTCGTGTCCAATCCGGATATGGAGACAAAGGGATAGTGCAATATGACATATTGGGCACAAAGGTTTGTCGGGATCACTGACTATTTCTATTGGTTGGGTGGCATGGATGTGTTGCTAGACACCGCTCCATGTTAGTAATGGTTACTACCAACTATATAGAAACCTATGGGGTCAAACGTCAAATAGAGTAGAGCTAGATTTGGGATTAATTAATATGGATTAATTAATGGAAGGATCATTGTGCAACACCTTGCAAACTTAGTAGGACTAATTTGCAATGAAGGGAATAATTCTAGTTCATCTAGAATTAGGAAACTCTTTTATGGAAACAACAAGGAGTTGTTGGAGTATATAAAGGAGGCTCTAGCTTCCTTCCCACTTGATGAGTTATTATTAGTCATAACACAAAAGTGGGAGAGAGCAAAAGAGAGAGCAAGACAAAGAGCTAGGGCCGAAACCCTAGCCCCCGTCCGCCCCCTCTACCCGACGGCAAAAGGAGGCCGCCCCCCTCCTTTGTGCTTTGTTGCTTTGTTGCTTTGATCTTCATCCCTCTTCCTCCGGGTTCAAGCTAGCACTTGTGGAGAAGGAAGAATCTAGATCTCACCTCTAGACGTGGATCAACCGTAGAGACGAGGACATCATTCTTCGTGTGATCTCACAAATCAAAAGGTACACATCTTCTATGACCTTAATCATGTTATGATGTCTCTTCCTGTGATCCTTGGTGGGCTTTGAGTAGGATTAAATTTTTGTTATTCCGCTGCGTTACCTACGTCAAAACCCAACAGCTGCTACCTCCTCAAAGCATTTAACACACTCTGTGCTAATGGTTGAAGCTAAAATCTTATTTACCATCTTGATGAGGTGTGCAGTCTAAGGAGAACTCGAAAGAGATGTTGACTGACAGGGTGTTATACTTGATGTACTTGATTATGCATGGGTATGAGAGTGATCTACCATCTACTGTGATGGAACACATGCTTTATTCCCAGAGTAAGGAAATAAAGCATCCATTGCCGTAAGCCAACCTGTTATCACTTTTCTTCCAACACCTTGAAATTCGAAATGAAAGAGAAGAGACTATTACCACTGGTTTTGGTATGCTTGATGAGAAATATTTTCAAAGTATTGGAATCATAAAAATCAGTGAGGGAGATTGTAAGTTATACTCTGACTTGTCTGCAGAAGAGCTGCAAACCAAGAAGTTTCCGAGAACCAAATCCTTAGCGTCTCTTTCAAACCTACCCTCCCATTCTCAAGACATTTCCATGTTACTTCAAAGGCTTGATGTCCAGGAGAATGATATGGATGAGTTGAAGCAGAATCAACATGAGTTTGTGACTGAGTTCAAACAAGTGAGGTATATGCTTGAAAGTATCTTCAAAAGTATCAATGTGATCCATTTGGAAGAAGAAGTTTCACAAAGTGCATAACGATCAAAGAAGACTGGATAAACAAAGGACTTATTCAGTGAGCATACTACTCAAGATGAGGCTCTAGGGGTAAAGGACATTGGGAAACAAGTTGCTCAAGAATAAGGTGATAAAGAACAGGAACAAGGGAATGAAGACAGTCCAGACTCAGGAATATTAATCAAGGATCTTAAGAATAAGAAGAAAGTAAACATTCCAGAGGTACTCACTACTGGACAGCTTTTTGAGGAAGATGTAGTTGCTGAAATAGGTGAAGAAGTTTCTCAGGATGAAGAAGAAAGTGGAGAAGAGGCTGAACCAAAGGGAGATGGAGATCCAAACCTCTCATTCTAGATTCTTCTTTCTTCTTTCAAGGCCTTGAATCTCTCTTCAAAGTTTTGAAATTTTCTGTCTTTCATAAAGTTTTTTTAAGCTTTCAAAAACTTTGATCCCAAATTTTCTTTTGATGAAAGTCAAAAAGGGGGAGAAATTTGGGTGTTTATTTTTGGTAATTTTTTTAGTTTAGAGATCTGGTTTAGATCAGTAGGATGTTTTTGATGCTTAACTGCTTAATAAGTTGGATTATTCTGTTTAATTTTGTTTCAGTTTTTTATTTCTGAATGTCATGACTTTTCTGCTATGCTCTGATGATTAATTTTTAAAGAAGAATCAGTTCTTAACATATTAGTGGTTTTGTCTTTCATTAAGGGGGAAATTTTAAGTTCAGCATGTTTCAAAGGCTTGAAACTACACTGTTTCAACGCCTTGAAACAACTTTTAAAAGTTTGAAAATATACTGCAGTATATGTCATGAACTTAGGGGGAGCTTTTCATTCAAATATGATTCCTGATCTCCTATGCTTGATTATGCCTTATTTTATGATGAAAGACAAACCAATATGATACTCAAAACTGTTTTTAATCTCTCTGTTTGACTTCCTTTTTGCAAGGTTAATTAGTTACCTATTTTGCAGGAACTATTTACTAATCTGTGTGTTTGGCGGAAAGGAAATAAAGTTGTCAAATTGATTATGTGCTTGTGCAATCTTGTTTGGCATTTCCTAACCCTCTCAGATAAATGATCAAATCAGAATCTTTGATGATACTGAGCAACTAGCCGTTGGGAAGAGCTGTTAGAGAGTCAAGATATGCGGCTTGATTTTAGGAAAATCTGTTTCCAGAAGATCCTACAAATTTGCATTTCAAACTAGCAGCATAAGAAGGAATTGCTGAGAGAATTCGAAGAGAACAACTGAGAGAGACATTCAAAAAATCTCAAGGATTGACAAGCAACTCACAAATTCCACAATCTCTTCCATCCCAAATTGAAGCGTGAAGAAGCTTGGTCAATTGAGTTAGCTATAGGGTTATGCACCTCCAACTTACTGTGATTTACAAAAAATTATTTACTGAGCTCACTGTGAGGTCATCATTACCAGAGTAATGCATATCCGTTTTTTAAGTTCAACATGCTTGAAACTGCACTGTTTCAAAGCCTTGAAACAGCTTTAAAAGGTTTGAAAATATATTGCAGTATATGTCATGAACTTAGTGGGAATTTTTCATTCAAATCTGATTACTCATCTCCTATACTTAACTATGCCTTATTTGATGATGAAAGGCAAACCAATATGATACTCAAACTGTTGCTAACCTCTCTATTTGACTTATTGTTTGCAGGGTTAATTAGTTACCTATTTTGCAAAAACTATTTACTAATCTGTGTGTGCGCAGGAAAGGAAATAAAGTTGTCAAATTGATTATGTGCTTGTGCAATCTTGCCTGGATTTTCCTAACACCCTCAAATAAAAGATCAAGTCAGTAGCTTTGATGATACTGAGCAACTAGCCATTGGGAAGAGATGTTAGAGAGTCATGATATGCTGCTTGATTTTAGGAAAACCTGTTTCCAGAAGATCCTAAAAATCTGCATTTCAAACTAGCAACATAAGAAGGAATTGATGAGAGAATTCGAAGAGAACAA
Source organism: Linanthus parryae (assembly GCA_023055425.1). Taxonomy (NCBI): domain Eukaryota; kingdom Viridiplantae; phylum Streptophyta; class Magnoliopsida; order Ericales; family Polemoniaceae; genus Linanthus; species Linanthus parryae. Next base: position 21,738,389 of record JALGPY010000011.1, on the reverse strand, counting down.
TTGACAGAGACATTCAAACACTCTCAAGGATTGACAAGCAACACAAAAGAAGATTCAATTCACTTAATCCAATTACAGAAGATCTTTGCATACTCAACTGCTTCACTAGTTCTCAGTGTTCTTCTTTATGTACTTAATTTGTATATCATTTTGATAATACTTCTCTTATCTTATCTCGTGAGTTTTTCAAGTGAACAACAGAGAATTCTTGTTGAATCAGTTAGCTAGAGTAGGTACTAGATAGGTTAGTGAGAATCACAAGCTATAACAGAGTAAGGAAAATCTTGGTGCTTGAGATCTAGGGCTTAGATTTTGATTAATAAGAATTGTGTTGAAAATCCCGTGGGGATTAAATTCCTGAGGTAGAGACGTAGGTCCTAGTGGACTGAACTCTATATATCTTGTGTCTCTTGCCTTCTGCATTTCATTTTTTACACTTGTTTATTTACTGCTCAAACCAGGTTTTCTGTTCAAGGACTTGAAACCCATTTCAAGGCCATGAAAACTAACAGCAAAGTTTTCTACCCTCTATTTTGATTCCAATGACTTGAAACTCATTTCAAGGCCTTAAAATACTTTTTGCTTTCTACAAATTCTGTTGAAGCCACTCTTTTGGCAAAAGGTGTCATACTCTATTTGTGAGAACCCGATTTTACAAAATTGTTAAAATATGTTATGTCAAATTGTTGGTCTAGTAAAAATGTGTCTTGCAAAGTACTAGATTATGTTGTTCATTTCATCCATGTCTAGTTTTAAGTATAAAATGTAATATTTAATTACTATGCAAGTGAGTTTGTGGTATGTACATATTCTGATAATGTTTTTATCATGGATTTATTACTCATGCATTATCATGGTATCATTTTGGACATGGAATAACTAAGAAAAACAAGGGTTAGTTCGAAGTTTACTTTGGTGTAGTAAACTTCACTGTGAAGTTATTGTGAGTTGTGGGTGATATTTTTGAGATTAAGGCTAGTGCTACTTGGACACATGTCAACACTTTGTAAAGTCATTGGTGAATCATCTAAACTTTATTACTACAAAAGTACAATGCCTAATGTTTCTATCAGGAGGTTTGGTGAGTCTTTTTGACTGATGTTCTTGTTTCGTCCTTAACTTTTATAGTTGGGAAAAAGTTAGAAGAGGGAAATATGTGTTCATTATACATGTACTCTCTAGCAAAATGTGTTTTCGTTAGTTACCCACCATATATGATAGACACAGGGTTATTACTCCCTAGCAAAATCTGTTTCCGTTAGTTACCCACCATATATGATAGACAGAGGGTTAGTAACAAGCAAAATGTGTTTCCGTTAGCATGCTGTTGTGTAATAACGGACTGTTGTGTTAAGTAGATTTTAGTTTTATACGCCAGTGGTTAGGCGGTACCTGCTGGGCTGTTTGGCTCACCTCTTTGTTTTACAGGTTGAGCCGGAGCGAGACTGGATCGTGGAGTTGTAGCTAAAAATTATTTTTAGTTGTTAAAAAGTGGGTTGTTTAGCTAAAATAATTGTTTTTAGCTGTTTTTAGCGATTTGTTGTAAATCAATATTTTTGGCAGTTATTTAGAAAAATGTCATTTTTGACCAGCTAGTGTAACTTTTTAGTAATTTCGGTCACGTACCAGTTTATCAGAAATTTGACTAAAAATGTTATCTGGTGGACTGTGTGTCCTGGTGGTTGAGTTTTGGATGTCTGAAAGTGTCAGACTGGTTGATATTTTCGCGTATTTTTATCGTAAATCGATAATTTTATTAATAAATGTCTGACAGGTCGTCACACTATTCAACCCCCCTTCTAGAGTATTGATCATGTATTTCTTTCCACATTACTGTCTTTCACTGTTGTCTGTAGATTGAGTTGCACCAATTGGGATGGAAAGAAAAAGATCGGCTTCATTGGTACTGGAAATCTTCATAACCAGCTGTTCATTCCACTCTCTGCTTTCATAAATAATTAGATCAATGACGATCTTAATATTCAACTGAGGTGAGGGGGTTGTTTTGACTAATAAACCATATTTCTTAGGAAGCCAAGGATCTGACCAAATGTTTACTTGCTTGCCACTATATATGAACCACCTCCAACCATTCTTGATGGCATCTCTACAAGCCAGAACACTCCTCCAAGACCATGAACAAAGAGACTTAGCTTTGGCTTGCCAAACGATCAATTATTACCCTGAAAATGTTCTTGAAGAGAGAGGGCTTGCCATCGACCAATCTCCAAGCTTGCTTGGCATGAAGATAGAGGTTAAAAAACTAGTGGATCAACAAATGTATTAGGATTTGAATTCACTATGTCAATAAGAATTCGAGGAATAACAATTTGCGGTATAAAATTCAATGGGAACTTCCTAAAACCTGTAGCAGCCTACCCTTTTGCATAACAAGTTTGTGGGATATATAAATGTCACAGTTCAAATTAATCTATGAATCATGATTGGTCGATTCACTACACATATATCGATTTGTTACTATGAGCACGCTCCTCGTTAAATCCAAAAAATCGTTGTTAGAATGAATGAAGACGGGCTTTGCTTGTTGACATGCAGTCGGGATATCTCTGTCATTAATTCCACCCTACGAGGAAAACAATCGTTGGTCATCAAAATATTAAAGCTGAGGACTGTGTCAACTACTTTGGTTCGTCGTTAAAACAGCTGTCGTCTGCAGTTTTAACGGTTTAAAATTTTGCCGACGAACTTTTTGACTATTTACATTCGTCTTTTAACCTATGACGACGAATTTTCTCATCGTTTCCCTAAATTTTTGTCCAAAATAACTTAATTTCAACAGACTATTTTGTAGTCATCGTTTGTCTTAGCGTAGCCTTTTACTTTTAATTATATTAATACGACTAACATGCTCATTGTGATCTCACTTTGCTGACTAACACGCTTGTCGTGTGATTATTTAGTCTTCTTCGTATACCTGAAACATTTTTATGCATGCACCACTACTAGAAATTTACTCAAAAACGGCAAAAAAAAAACACTAATTTTTGGGTGGCAATAATAATCTTGCTATATATGTTATCAAATATGGCAAGAACAATTTTCCCCGCTTAAAATCATCTAATACGGAAAGGATATACTAATTCCGCATATATTTAATAAAAATGGCAAGAGTTGTACTTACAGTGGCAAGAATAATTCTCTCTTCTTAAAAATATCTAAAACGACAAGAAAAATATTATTATTGGCGAAATTTTTTCTCGCCGCATAGATTATATAGCATAAAAGGCAAGAGATTTTTTTAACTCCGTTAATTATTATCATATACGGGAATAAAGTATGTACATACAACTCATTCTTCTATTTTTTTTACTCAGAAGCCTAATTTTTGGGCAAAATTTCGAAAAGCCCGCCAAAATGAAAGTGCATATGTGGCTAAAATATGTACCCTTCCTTTAGTTGGAAGATTTAATCTTATCCATTAATTAAAACCCTACATAAAAAAAAAAAAAAAAAAAAAAAAAAAAGTCATCTCATCTTCATCCCCTTATACAACTCCACCCACTTTGTTTTCATATTTGTTGATTGAGAGAGGGAGAGAAGATAAGTGACAAAGAAATGAGAGGGAGAGAGGATCATAAGCAGCAGAGTTGACGTGAGGAAGAAGTCGTCGTCATGTACGTCCTCCCATTTGCAGCGGTGTCCTCCTCGTCCTGTACGTCCTACTGCGGCGGCGTCGTCGTCTTGTACATCCTCTAGCGGCGGCGTTGTCGTTCTGTACATCATCCGCGGCGGCGTCATTGTTGTCTTCCTCCACCCACTTTGTCAAATTTGTTCTCCTCCTTCGATGGCGGCAGAGACGTGCTTCTTTTGCTCCATCTCCATATCCACCCCTCCTCCACCTTCTTTTGCTTCTTTTGCCGTGTAGTTTTTCTTTTGATTTCGGTTTCAATTTGGATTGGTGACTTCCTCATTACGTTTTGCTCAAACATTGTCCAGGGTTCTTATTAGTTAAAAAGAAAATTCAGTTTTTTTTCTACTTCGATTTGAGAGTCAAAGGGAAGGGAACCGGCTAAGATTTAAACTCTGGTGTAGGAACTATTTCTCAGATATGAAAACTTGATTGTGGGAGGGTATAATGGGTATAAAAAGTGAAAAGTGAAAACCCCTAACCACGAGGGGTGAGGGGGGAGTGCAATTAACCTTAAAATTAATTCATGTTTGAAATATATATATATATATATATAGACACACACACACACGACAATAGAAAAAATGGGTATGATTCTTGCTGTTTTTAATAAGTGAAAATAGGCGAGAGGAATGTTTTTCCGCGTAAGATGTTGACATAACAGCGAGATTTCTTTCCCTTTTTGGTACGTCATAAACGGCGAGAATGTGTCTCTCGCCGGTCAAGGTTTAGCGACAAGATTTTTTCGCGCCGTTGAGCAAAAACACCAAAATGCCTTATAGCTGACCCAAATCTCGCCGTTTTTGCTATAAACGACAAGAAAGCCTTCATAAACGGCGAGAACTTATTGCCATTTATTGTGCGTATCCAGTAGTTCACAAAAAACCTGTTGATCCTTTTTTCATAATTAACAAAAAGAAAAAATATAGGTCCTGTTGGGGATTCTATTTGATCACCCACACACATAACACGATTAAAAAAACTTGCAAAACTCATAAACTTTCAATCCAAAGTGGTTACACTACTAGGCAAACTTGCAGCAAGACCTAGAACAACACAATATTTCATGGATCGTTCGAGTTCAAAAATCCAGAAACAGCGGCACAACCCGGTCAGAAGCTTACAATATTCCACAACAAACCTAGAATAATGTTTCAAACATTATTTCTTACATTGTTCAAATTAATGCGCTTACCACATAATATAGTACCTAAAATCCTTGCGAAGTTATGGGAATTGTCGATTAGTTTGTATTCAAAAAAGGGGACCTGGATGCTGCTGTTGAATTTTTTGTACTGCGGCGTCATCTCCAAAATTTAATTATGTAAGTTCAGAAAAAGCTAAAAATGGTAAAAATTGATTCATGAAAATTGTACGCGGCAAGGGAATTACGAAACTAACATGCTTCTGGACAACCTTTTGTAAATATTACATTCAATGCATGAGATCAAGCAGCTCACAGACCCAACATCAGAAAAAGTGCCGAAACCAAATATTAGGATACAAGACCAAACATTCTAAAACAATACTCCAATTACTAAATCATTGTTCAATGTTCATGTCGCACCTTGTTCCTCCTTTGGACAATTTTCCTAATGCAGATAAGGCAGACGTTTCACATAACTACTGATCATGTTCTTGAATTTTATTTTCATTAGTAATATTCAATGAATTTCTATTTCTCATTCCTAATTTTCTTTCAAACTCTTTTTATTGTGGAATTCAATGGCAGGAGCACCACTGAAACTGTACTTCGAACTCCCCAAACTGCCTCATCATGAACCTATAAACCACTACCACCAAACATGATGCCTCATAATGAACCTATAAACCACTAGGCAATTTTGCCACCCACTAACACTGAAGCAACAGTTTGATTCCCCAAACTATAAGTTAATGGACGTGCAGCCAATCAACCCTCTCAATTCATTGCAGGTTCATCTTGAGGAGGGAATTAAATAGATTGGCTTCTTACCTCTATTCAATCTTTTACCTCCATTTGAAAATCATTCGTAGAAAAATCCCCTCCCCAACACTCCATCTAAATCCCCTCCCAACATTCCATCAAAGTCACCACCCCAAAAGAGACGTAGAAATGGAACCCATTCGCAAACGACAACATGATGAAGAAGAGGTCACCAGTACTTTCACATGATTGCCAGGGCTTGTGAGGATGCTCCAATATTTATTTCTAGTTCATCAGCTGATGATTCAAGCAGTGACGACGAGCCTTCTGTCAGGATGTTTAAGAAAAGGAGAAATGTATGGGATGAAACCCGGCTAATGAAAGAATATATTGAAAGGAAAATTGACTTACTTGAGAAGATAAAGATTGAACATAAAAGGATTTTTGAAGTGCCTGTCAAAATTTTATGAAGGAAGGGGTGAATCTGTTTACGCAATACAAGAAGAAATACGGAGAAGGGGTGGGGGAGGATATCGGACTTACATGACATAGCTTTCAGACAAGGAGGCACCTACAAAGGTCCCGTCAGATGAACAAATCAAGGCGGATAATGCGGAGCTATCAGACCCCAAGCTCATGAACTAGACTTTTATTTCCTATTATTTTACGTTATTTTTTTGTTATTTATATAAACTTATTTTTTCTATGTATGACATCTACAGATTATAAATGGATAATATTCTTTCCCAATACTCTACTTTTTCGCACAAAAGCCATAAAATTACATGTACAAGACGAGAGCGATGTCCGAAAACCCAAAACCAAAGTGACAGAACGAGACAACACATGCAATTCAGACCCTATCATGAAATGAACAGAGGGATACAGTAAGGGTCATATCAATACTCATGAAAACATAATAAGAGATGATCACATGCTGCAAACAGATTTTGACTCGCCATGCATATAACACTGTCTCAACTTCAACTAGTGAATTCGTAGATAAATATCATCACGGCCTCTTACAACACTACTGGAAGTTTATTACAACGTGCTCAGTAAATTTTTCAAATGGGATGGAATATAGGAGTATTAAAACTGGGGCATGAAATGTGTTAACTTCTGCAATTTTCAAGCAGCGTCATATAAATCATCGGAGGGAGTACCATACAAACTCTGGGTCTAACAGAGGTATACGAAAATAGACTCATATCAGTACTCATGAAAACCGAATAAGATCACATGCTGTAAAAGGATTTTGCATCGCCATGCATATTACACTCTATCAGCTTCAACGAGTGAATTCGATAGATCGATATCATCATGGCCCCTTACACTACTGAAAGTTTCATAAATAATTTCTCCATACAGTACTACTAAAATATTCACAAGTCACAACTAATGCACCCACACAAGAAACAAAAAGATATAGAGCTAACTGGTGGAATTGTACCACGTAATGCAGGAGAAACACAATATAAAAATGAACTCCAAGTACATGAGACACAATAGTGATTTTACCAGGTAAAATCGAAAGCAAGCATCAAAGATACATGATACTTTAAAACTTAATATCGTAAATATGAAATTGGAGACATCACATTCAACTAGCCAAATTTCATCCACATCACATTCGACTAGCCGAATTTTATCACACATGAAAACCCACATTCCTTTCAGTATGTTGCAGCTTATATCACTTGCGATAACCATAAACTCCATCAAATTAAATGGAATAAAGTTCTTCATCGCACGAAAACACACATTCCTATCAGTTAACAATCACCCCTTGATTAAGTGAAGAAGAGTATTAGCTTCACATACAGTGTAAACAATCTTTAACATATTAGATCAAAGTGTAAAAGATACTGGCCACCCCTGAGTTTAGGGAAAATTCCACCCCGCTACCATGTGTTTTGGAAAAAGACATTCCACACCTTTTTTTGGATGGGGATTAACAATTTACTAAAAGTTCGAGAGAAAAGACCACTTTACCCCTAAAATGTGATAAAATTACCTCCTATATATAACCCTCATCTCTCATTCTCCTACAATTCTAACCCTAATTCTTCCCTCTCTTACCATCTTTCTCTCTTCCTCTCAGCAGCCACTTCATTTCTTTCTTTACCTCAATCTCTCTGTCGATTTGAAGATGAAGCACAGAGGTGGTAGAACCACAACTCCTCTCCTCCCCTCCTTTCCTCCCCTCCCCTCCCCTCCTCCTCCTTCAACAGCCAACCAAGAAGGTGGTCTTAGTGGATGACGAAGCAACGATGGATCTGAAGGTCCCGTGTTGTTATCCAACGGACCAGACGCGGGATCTGTAGAAGTCCTCGACAGATCTGACAGATATGAGGACGACGACAAAGTGGTGGCGAGGCGGCGCTGCTGATGGTGGCGAATTCCGATCTGTTTTACCAGAGCTCAGGTGAATTCCGATCTGGTTCTGGGCTTTGATTTCGGTGGCTCCTGCTGGTGCTTCTTCTACTGGTGCCGAGAGGGAACAGAGGGAGAGTGAAAGGAGGTGGTGGTTGCGGTGATGGTGGCGTTGGTGTGGCTGGTGGGTTTAAGGTTGTGGTGATTGGATGTAGATGTAATGGTCGCTGTTGTAATTTAATTGCAGGTTGGCAGTGATGGTTTAATGGAGTTCAGTGGCGGTGGTGATAGTTGGGGATTTTTTGAGAGGGTGATTTCTGCCGTTGACCCTCTCTGCAGTTGCTTTGGAGCCGGTGATTTTCTGAACTTTTTATTCAACAACTTCCCCTTATCTCTGTGTTGCAAATGCACAAGCCTACATATATACTTGGTATGTTTCTACAGTGATTTCTGGTAGTATATACTAGCTAAAACCTTGATAAAAGAATGATCTTGGGGTTGGAAAAAATTATTAATTTGCCAAAGTTATTAGTTTGTCAAACATTCATTTATCAAGCTTTTACAGTATAAAAGCAATACATGAGTTGAAGGACAGAAATCATTGCAACTCACAAGCATGTTTGCAGCGTTTAACAATTCATGGGATGTATTTTAGATAGTTCAGTTGTATCAAAGCTTAGGACTAATTTTACAATTATTTATGGTGATTTCGGGAGTTCCATGTTTCAACTACGATTCAAAAGTGGAAATTGTGTTGTTGATATTTTTTTTTTTGGTGATGTTCTTGGTGTTCTTGATGATAAATTGTTAAAAAAAAATACATGGGGGTAGTATGGTCCGAAAAATTCAATCACCCACTTTTCTAACAGAACATGACAGATGGGTGTTGAGTGTCAACTGAATATTCCGTTAAATGGGTGCGGAGTGTCTTTTTCCAAAACACAGGGTAGCGGGGTGGAATTTTCCCTAAACTCAGGGGTGGTCAGTGTATTTTACCCTAGATCAAAATAAACGATTTAAGTAAACCTCTATCTTCAACATTGCAACCCCTAATTAAACATTTTCCAGAGATCAAAGTAGAAAGAACCCACATATATCGGTTCACAACTACACACAACCTTTTACTTTGTAGTAAGCTATGATCGCATCAATAAGTATGAATGCCAGCAATATGAAGATAAAGATTAGAATTTTAGAAGATAAAACAAATTAATTAGATGCATGAAAGATGCAGTCCTAGAAATACAGATTAACTTTCTCAGTTTAAGTCATAGAAATTAAAGGGACTTGTTGGATCTCATCTTAAGGCCCAACTGAATTGCGCAATCAATTGAATCTCAGAACCAAAATTGACTGAGAGAGAGAGAGAGAGAGAGAGAGAGAGAGAGAGAGAGAGAGACCAGTTTTATAAAGAGCTATTTGTGAAGCGTGATACTTGTAATTTCTCTGCCTACGCTTGGACTCCTTTCTCAGATGAAGCCCGTGATACGATTGGAATCCGATTGACTCAATCGGATTGAGGAACGATTGGTTCAGGGAGATCATGGGGATTGACAAAGATACACACACACACACACACACATATATATATATATATGTGTGTGTATATATATATATATATATATATATATATAGAGAGAGAGAGAGAGAGAGGGAGAGAGAGAGACGGTGGTGGCTAGAGGACGACAGTCGTACAAAGTGAGTGAGAGAGAGCTGGCGGTGGCGGCGAGTGGAAGATGGAAGGGGAAGCTAGGGTTTGTGGAGGACTGTGTTTGATTGATCGACGGAGGATAGGGGAGTTTACCGGCGGTTAATTAATTGTTAGTGATTTTTTTGTGTGATTTGGCATGTTGCCTCAAATTTTTGGTGAAATTTCATTTCCCTCTTCAAAAGTTTAGCCAAATTTTCAATTTCCGTCCAAAATCCAAAATTTCTATTTTCCGCCACTATTTTCATGGTTTTTGTCTACTACATCAACTTACGGCAACGTTGTCTGTCACCAATAATTGTGCATTTCGAAAGACTGGCCGTTTTCCCACGGCGGAACAAAAAACTGTCAAATTTTAGATGACAACACAGAAGACAAACGTAAGAAAATATTGTTTTTCTTGCTCAACAACGACCAGAAATCTGATAGTCGTGCTGAATAATGATCGTTGAAAACCAGAATTGTTGTAGTGAATTCATCATTGATGGATGACATTGTAAATTGGAATGTCGGAAAGCTAATGCTAGTCCACACCTGTTTGCAAAGAAAAGTCTAGAAGATAATAAGGTTGAGTATAGTTGGACTGGTGTTCCCCCACTTTGGGCCTGTGAAACTCTCACCAGCGATGTAATTGGTCAGCCTGTGGGCTTTGCTTTTTAATCCAATGGAGTTTTCCTAAAAAAATATCAACAAGCCCGTGAATGAATAAAAAATTGACGAACACTTTTTTTTTTTTTTTTCATTCAACAAACGTATATTAAGCGACAGAAAAGGAATGACATGATTTATAAATTCAGAGAGGATGTATTTTCATGTCACCAATATTAATATTGAATGTCACCAATAATAAAACTGAAATATTAGTGCAATACATGTAAACTTTGTGCGGTTCAACAAACAAACTAATACATTATACAATCTCAATGAACCTTAATCATAGACAATATTTATAGTCCAGCAGAGAAGGGCACTCCGGTAGCCGGAATCCACGAATTTCCAGCCAAGAAGTTCCCAACGGTGAACTTTCCAGCCTCCGCCGCACTGGTCATGACATGGTACCCCGGCCACTTAACCCTACCACTCGTACCAGCACCTGGTCCAGTGTTCATGTACTCGCCATAGTACAGTGTGCTTAATGCAAAGTTACCACTCCATGGAAGCCACCCTGCTGGATCAACCATGCTGTCAAGAGAGGACTTCATGAAAACGGTCCTCGAGTAGGCCTGCCACGGCCTACCCAAATATGTCTTGGAGGCAGTATTAACACGTGAGTTCTGGACAACAATTCCCGTATTTTGATTCGGATCCGTACGTCCTTGAGCAGTTACCGTGTTCTTTTGGTTACTCATGGGTTTCCTGGCATAAATATTGCAATTTTGGAGGACTGCAGCAGCGTTTCCAAAAATGAAATCTACAGTGCCATAAATGTCACAATCCCGGTAAAACTGGCGCTGGGAGTAGACATATAATGTCTTGGTAACCTTTGAAGCTGCAACGATAGAACACTGAGAGGTCTGAACCGGACCGCATGGCGACTGCTTGGTGTTTCGCTGGTCCGGCCGTGTTCTCAAATGTGATATCTCGTGCAATAAAACCATCGCCCGAAACAGCTGTGATAAAATAAACAATACATGCAAATAGCTCAGATGTGCTATTCAGCTTAAAATTATTTGATTTCTTTTTATTTTTCAGAAAAAAATTATTTGATTTCAATACATAGCTTAACCGGAACTACATAATTTCTTCTTAACTCCTTATCCTCAATTATTGAAATCCACTTTCTCACAAATAACTTTTTTGTACCTTTTGGTTCAATCTTTCAATAATTTATTTGCAAGATCTGCCGCTCCAATAAGAGTTTTATATGTTTTATTTTCATGGAAGAAGAATTATGAAAAAGGATTTAACCATAACTACGTATTGATTTCTGATGCCAAAACCATACTTTTTGGTCTATTGGATTAGGTTGACCAAAAGACATAGGTAATGATTTAGGACTTGAGGTGGCTCTTCCTACCCTATTCATGAGGTGACATGAGAGGTGGAGTGATACTCTATGCGAAAACAGGGCGAGCTGTGTCATTTAATGAAGCCGAGATAGCTAACCAACATCGATATCCAAAAATCAGTTCAAACGTCAATTTTGGCATTTCGTTTTCCTTTTTCCTATTTTTGAGAAAGTCTTTTTCTTTTTTTTTGTTTTTTTTTTGAGAAAGCCAATTTCGGTATTACTCCAATGACAAATCACCTAGTACGTAGATTTATGAAATATTTTATTTTATTTTTTTGAAATTAGATTAACCTATATATATGTATATATATGTATATATATATAGACAGAGAGAGAGAGATAAGAACGTGTGTGGCATCAAAGTTGCCAAGTCGAAACACAATTGCATGATTTGCACAAGCCGGAAATCTACATTTAGAAAGCATAATTATTAGAACCTTCTTTATTATCCAAACAGGTCCCAATTTGGTATTGTAGGCTGGATGAAATAAACGTGGGAGGCCGTTGTGTGTCGATAATCTTATTTTTCATATTGTTTGAGTATATAATCTTATTACTTGTTTGAGAAATTGTTTTGTCGTCAACTGAGTTTGAGCCCGGGACTACATTCGGGGGCTTCCAACGCTTTACCACTTGAGTTACCATCCTAACTGCGATAGTCTTGTTATCGCTCAACTCAACATACCATTTGAGTTGGTATGTTGTTAGTGAAAAGTGAAAATAAATCATAGGATCTGCATGTTATAGAAAAGCTAGTTCGCCACAATTAAATTTTACAAAAAATTATGAAGGAATCTGTCACTTAAAACTTACCAAAAGTTGCAGAGCGAAAGGTGGTGGAACCATCTTGAACATTCTTATTTCCGGTTATAATTGTAGCGTCGATGCCATCTCCAATAAGCATCAAATTCTTTGTTGATTTTGAAATCTCCACGTTTTCTTTGTAGACACCGGCTTTGACGTGTATCACAAACCTTTTACCCCCACTTAGCTTAGCGGAAGCTGTCACGGCTTCAGATATAGTTTTGTAGCTCCCTGAACCGTCTTGAGCCACCACCAAATTGGCTTTAACTGCTCCACCAGAAGACTGAAGCAGCTTTCTATCACCGGCTTGAACCCATTCGGGGAAGCCATGGTGAAGCAAACGTCTCCCATGTGTGGTCTTAGGAGACACTGATAAAGCCCACGCCTTGTTTATGGCTAGCGAATTGCTAAGCATTTTCGAGCAGTCACTTACTGCAGGCGGGAACGACTCCAAATGAGAAGTTAAGTTGAAATCTATGAACCCGTTCCGACAGGTTTGGTGGTTGGTCATCGTGGCACTTAGCCACGTCTGGGCACTGTTTGGATCTTTAGAGGACAGGGAACGATTAAGATGGTCGACTGTATCCTCATAGAGGTCCAAACAGTCATCCCATGCCGACTTGGCTTTCTGACTGAAAGGAGTCAAATCCATGGCTTTAACAAGCTGATGAGCTTGTTGAGCATGGTTTAGCGCCGCCATAAGAGCCGTGTCACGAAAAGACAAAGTGGCGGGCTCCATAGTCTTCCCGAGAAGGTTCTTTTTGTTGATTATAGAACTGCAGAGATCGGGGTAAGGGGTCTGACTGCACAAAGGCGTCGGGGTGGTACCGTACACCACACCGAACGAAAGGGCCAACACGAGAAGGACTAACATATCCATCTAAGGAACAAATTTCTCGACCCGGTACGAAATATTTCAAGATGGGGTTTATTTCGGGTATGTGTTGCTTTTGGCTTGGTGATGAAAAATGAGAAGGCACCAGTTGGTATTTATAGGCGCCATGCAACGCAAGTTGGTTGTGGTAGACATATTGGATTGTGGTAGCGACACATGAAAACACTATTATTCAACGGTTTTAGGTACGTGAGAGTACGATGGGCCATGCAAGTAAAAGGGTCTAGCCAATTACGTGAAGGAGGTGTTTATTGAGGTTTCCAAGTTAGATAATTTCTTGTTTTTGACTGACAAAAAATATAAGGACTTTTATTGGTTGAAGGTTTACGGCGTTGGATTTTGAAGGAAATAAAAGCGAGAAGAGGGTCAATTATCAATGTCATATTTGTTTCAATGACTCTCTCTTTATGTTCATACACATACTTCCTCCGTTCTTTCTCTATCTTTCAAGTTTGCATTTTGTCACTATTCACTGGATCACTTTAGTTCAGTGATTTGATTAGTAAAACGATGCAAGAGTTTGATAAATTTTGCTAGTTGCTGTTGAGTAAATTTTACTCTGCAACACCATGAAAAAATTATCAAAAAGTTACATCGTCTTGCTATCCAAATAACCCGGTCGAAGTGTGAACCGATTACAAAAAAAAAAAAAGTCAAATGTGGAAGATAGAGAGAGAACGGACTAAGTATATGTTTTGTTTACTACAAGACATAACTATTTAAGGAAATTTCCTGATGTTTTACCCCCACAATAATTCTTACTGCTATTTCCGCCAACATAGCTCACAGTTTATTTAAATTTGTACTAAAATAGAAAGCCAGCACTCAGTTTTGAATAAAATCATAACCGAACCATATCTCATTTTGTGAACATTTAAACTCATTGCACATTAGTATATGGATCTGTTACCTCCTTTATATTTGAGTTTCTTTGTCATAATGCTGCTGTTCACCGAGCATATTGCAGACTAAACTGTCAATTGTCTATCTATTTATTTAAAAAATCCAGCATAAAACTTGATTATGTAATTGGAGGAATCGGCCTTACATCTATAAAAGTTAGTATTAGGAGTTTTTGCTACTATCTGTTTTCTATGTCCAACGGTCAATCACTTCTGTACTCCCCTACGTTCCATTACCACCAGCTTTTCCCAAATTCCATCTAAATTGCTTCATGGAAATAGATATAGTTGTTCGCATAACTTTCTTCTATAACAAAACTAAAACCTACAAAGAAAACTATGTTTAGGATTATGTTAAAGCACATCAAGTTGTTGAAAGGTAGAGTATTTACACATGTACATATTAAGGTTGAGCTCTAAAGTTATTCTTGTGTCGTGAGAATATGAATATCTACGAACATCAACCAATAATTCATTCTTGAATAGGACCAGCAGGTATTGTTTCTTCGACTCTATGCAAAATCGGAAGAAGAATTTCCGTGAATTAAAGGTTCTTGACATTAACTTCTGAACAGTTGCTTTGCTTATAGCATAAGCAAATTTGTTAACATTGTGCTAGAAGAAAGTACGAGTGCACATTTCAATCTGTTGGAAGTCCTATTACATGAAAATTGCTATACTAGATGAGTTTGATAAATGACTGCGATGTGTTTGTTGTTATCTAAGATTTTTCCAGGCGAAAAGAAGTATGTGTATGTTGTACGGCATTTTATGGAGTGAAGTTTTGGTTTTGGGAAATAAACTACTGGATTTATTGTTTTAAATTTTAAAGAAAGAACTTCGTTTTTCTTTTAAGATGTGAAGCTTCAGAATTTATAGAACTTCTCAGAGATTCACAAACTGCCATGAAACTGCAAAAAAAAATCTGAGCTCACCACTAGATCATTAGTTAATGATATCTATCAGATGCAAGCCTAATTCTTTACTTTCCTTTCAATGAAATATGTCCAAAGGAAACTTGTCTAAAAAAGTGACACGGGTCAACCGCATCGTACGGGTCACTCTTATTACTATCGTTAATAAGTATTGTTTATTTTTTTAATTAAGGGTTAAAGGCACTTTGCTCTCTTCACTTTTGAAGAAATACCAAAATGTTCCTTGACAAATTAACAATTCCACATACCTCCCTGTAACTGAAAAATGAAAAGACAATTTGTCCCTTCTGCGCCATTTTCATCCGGAAGTGCGCAATTACAATGACACAGAAGAATAGCAATTGCGCGCTACTGGACGAACATGGCACAAAAGAGGCAACTTGTCTATTCATTTTTCCATTACAGGGAGGTATGTGGAATTGTTAATATGTCAGGGAAAATTCTGGTATTTCTTCAAAAGTGAAGGGAGCAAAGTGTCATTAACCCTTTAATTAATTATTGTTAGTAGTTAGTTTATTTATTTCATTAGTTTAATTAGTTATTTAATTAATTAGTTAGTAGATCGGGTCGGGTCCGTTAGGTCAAATCGTCTAGTTAGGGTTAAGTTTATTTTTTGATTAAAACCGACGTAATCGTTCAGCTTTATCAATCAAGAAGAAATTAAAAGAGTTTAGTGTTTTTTAGTGTGTGTTAGTGTCGAGTGTGTGCCTGATCGATACTTTTTAGTATCAATTGGTGCTTTCATTGAGTCTCACCACAATCAACTGGTGATTCACGATGTCGATTCTAGAAAACAATCCAGTGCCCTTCGACAACGAAAAATGGGAGAAGAAGATGATCGAGCTCCTGTACAAATATTTCGCACTCCTTTCAAGTTAGTTTGCCCTCATATTAGCATCCTAACCAACATCTCAATCAATCTTATTGCAGTAAAGTTTAGTGTATTTATCGTCTTCGAAATCAACTTGGTTTCTTTGATTTCTTTGGCAATTGCTTTCCTAAAATACCTTAACTGTGTACAGTTGGGTCTGCTGCTTAGTTGTAGTGTCCGTATACTTCTGATGCTACCTGTAGAAGGCTTAATATGGATATATACTGTTATCTTGTTTCGGTTTTGGCACGTGCACGTTATCGTGACCGTTTTGTCGCATCTCTCCAATGTGAAGACGAAGCGCGCATATTCGAAGCCATTTTATCGCACTTAGGGATAAAGAGGTATAGTTTTGGGGTAAAGTTTTGCAATGTACCTTAAACGGCCGTTTTGTGGACATATATATAAGAAATGGATTGATAGTTTTTAAAATGTATTGATAGTTATTGAAATGTGTTTTGTATATTTATTCAAGTTCAGTAGTTTGCAATGTGATTCAAAAGTTTGATGTCTTGGTTTTATCTGAAAAACTAAGGTTGCAGGTGTGTTTGATTTGTTGGATGTGTTCGATTGTGCCTAAAAGGCTACAGGTTGGATTTCTACAGTAATGAACTGGACTAGTTACAGGGTTAAGCTCAAATACGGCGAGAATACACCCTTGTCGTTTTAATTAAAAAAGACGAAAAAAGTAAATATGTTGTCGTAAAAGGATACTATCAAATATGGCGATAAAATTAGTTAATACGGCTGCTGTTTTGCCATAAATTATAACCTCATAAACAGCGAGAAAGCTATGATGCCGTATTTACTGAGAACCAAAAACAACAATGAGTGAAGAATTAACGGCAGGAGTTATTGCCGCATAAAGTAATTCAAACACTGCGAGAGAAAAGTTTTCGCCATATTTATTCTAGCATAAACGGGGAGTGCTCTCGCAATTTTTGATGAATAAATACGGCGATATGTCATGAACAACAATGGTTGTTCTTGCCACATTGCATAAACGTCAAAATACCTCGCGGCCGAGCAAATTTTTGAAGTTTATGCCCTAAATGGCGAGAAAAACCTCATAAACAACAATATATTCTCGTCGTTTTTCGGTCCGTTTCCAGTAGTGCCACTTATTTAACAGGTTTTTTTGTTGCCTTAAACATTCTTTGTTATGTTTGTAGGTTCAAAACAGGTAAAAATAATGAGCTTCAATGTGTATTCTGGTATAATAGGAGATCAATGGTTGATTACAAGAGATTTGGTGATGTACTTGTGTTTTCGATGCAACGTACGAGACCATCATGTATCAAAAGTCATTTTTAATTCTATCTGGTGTGAACAATCACATCCAGACAACTGTTTTTGGATGTGCTATTCTGAATGAAGAAAACTTAGAAATGTATGATTGGATTTTGAAGTTTCTGATGAAGGAAATGTATAATAAGAAGCCTTTTCAGTCATCACGGATGGAGATTTGGCCATGAGAAACTATTCAGAATAATTTCCTAGAGGCAAGACATCGTTTTTGTTCTTGGCATCTTTGTCGGAATGCCGAGGCCAATTTCAAGTTGGAAGCTGCATTAATGCTTGATTTTAAATGATGTTTGCATAGTAGGTAACTAGATAACCTTTGGCATGATGATTGACATGCAATGGTTAGCAAATGGGACATCGTTGATAGGAATTGGGTCCAAGTCACTTATATGAACCAGCATTTGTGGGCGGAGACATACTTGAAGTACAATTTTTTTGCCTTGCAAACAACAACCTCAAGATGCGAGAGAATTAACAGTTTCTTCAAGGATTTTATGTCTGTCTCGGATAAATTGATTGATGTTTGCAAGTGATTAATGACCTGGGTAGATAAGCTACATAACAACGAGCTTAAGGAACACTTTTGCTCCGACCAATCACCTCATGCTAACAACGGGGTTCAGGGACATCAAATCCAATGCAGCAGAGGTATTCATCGAAAATGTCTTCATATGGTTAGGATATAAGATCGAAAGGGTTAAGATTATAGCTGTTGCAAGTCAAAACTATTCCAGAAGATAACTTGGACTTGTTCTTTGTGATGAGAGGTCAAATGAAGAAATCCCTAGTGTGTATATGTGTTTTCATTTACATATTTATATACGATGTACACATGTACTGGATTTTAATTTCTTAATAATCTTCTCATATTTCCTTACTACTAATACTGTTATCTTAAGTATTAAACGTCTGATTTTAACCATTAAGGTTACATTCTGTCAACTATTGTCTTCTTTTATTTTATTAACATGTTACAATCTGTCTATCACTTTATTCTTTTTTATTAACAGTACCTTCTTAGTTTCGAACTACTATATATGTTCCTGCTTCAGCATATTGTTCAATGTCTTCAGAATAATCAGCGTCTCCGATGCACGTGTTTTTATTCGAAAATATCTTACATGATTTGCAAACACATGTTGTTTGTTCTGAAACTGAAGGGTGTTTGTAGGATCCCAACCTCTTTAATTGCCAAAAGGTGGAAAAAAATGGATAAAGAATTATACCGAACTGACCCATGAATGAAGGAGCATGTTAGGAAAAACTGTGATGACCCAGATGTGCAATCCTTTCACCGTGGTTCCATGAGGAGCCAAGTTGAGCTGTATACTTCTTTGGGCTTTCCATCATCCGAGACAATTAAGTTCTTCAAAGAGCATCTTGTCAATGGGATTCGAAAATTTCAGTGAATTATTTCTCAATCTTTTCAGGGTACACAAGGAGAAATTAAGAAGGACGAAAATCCTTATTCCATGTGAAAAATCTGAACCCCCCGGACACAAAACGCCATAAAGGACCGAAGAAAGACAAGAGAAGATAGTGTGGCAATTGGAAGGAGCTAGGACACAACTGGACAACATGCCGCCATCCTCCAATGGACTCCGACAAACAAGACGGTCCAGAAGACGATTCTCAACAAATACCATCTGATTTTGATGTTAAAGAAAAATTCCTGTGGTCTCAATCAACTAATCAGTCCATGAAAGAGCAGCATAATTGATCATGGTCTATTTAGAGTAATTTGATTCATGATTTCATGACAAGAAAGAGGATTCGGGAGACGATTCTCAACATGTACCATATGAGTTTGAATTTCTTGTTGATAAATCGTTAATCAAGCCATTAAAGGACATTTTATTTGATATTGGTCTATTTTTAGTTAGTTTAATCGTTGTTTCTTAACAAGAAAAATGGAGTTCTAACAATGTTATCTAAATATGAAATTGTTCTTTCTACTCAATGTATTAACTGTATGTTACCCTTTTTATCTTTATGTTGCGCAAATGTTAGCTATTTTATCTAACCAAGCAAATATGCTAATAATTTTATCCCAAACCCTAATGACCTGCTATACCGAGTAACATTTTTGTCTTCTAGTAGCATGGACCACAAAAAAAAGCTATCCTAACCCTAATGGGGACGTACCATAGAAAACCCCTAAAAGAACATTAATAATCAGACTATAATTTTGGCACATTATATGCACTGGAATTTCGGTGCAGGGCTTGCCAAGTACAATTGGAAAATAGAGTGTCAAGCCTTTCTTGGTTAGACTATATATTTTTCTACCATTAGACCAGGTGAACTTAGACCTAGGAAAATCCAAATCAATAAGATTGTAGGTGTTAATCATATTACAAAATGCCCGACATTACTCCGAGAGGTCCCATTTTGACCCTACTTTTCATCTCTGAATAGGAGCAAACTGAAGCCTCCTGATAACTCTATAATTGGAGTTATATTCTTATAAGATTACTTGTCATTTTGCCTGCATTCCGATGCATTTACACGAGTTTTTGGACAATTCTTGTTAATTTGGAGCATGTACGAGCATTTGAACTTCATTGTCACATCCGGGCATTTTTTCATGTATTTTGTCCTATATTTGTCTCGTTTGATCTTCCGGTATATTTTAGTGTTGTGTATTTCAGGAACCGGGAGCTTGGAGCGGGAAATTTGGAGCAGAAGCGAACTTCGGAAGCGAGGAAGGCTCAAGAGACATGCTCGAGGAGTTGGACGAAAGGGAAGAGCTTGAAAAGTGAAGAAAAAGCAACATAGAGAAAAGTGTTCTCATGAACACAATAGGTGTTCACAAGAACAACAAGACTTAGAAGATTTTTCAAGGCTCAAGAAGTTGTTCACACGAGCAAAAATCATGTTGACAGGAGCATGTTTATAGGAGCAGAAAAAGTGTTCGCAGGAGGGTGTTCGCACGAACAGAATCTGGAAATTCAGCCAAACTCTTGGAGTTCTTTTGTAATACTTAGAAACTTGTTTAGAAACATTGGGGAATGTATTTGGTGACCTAAGGGATGTGTTTTGAGGGTTAGACATTGTAGGAGACGTGCTTGGGAGCTTGGGAGCATTCTTGGAGCTTTGGATCTTTTGTTTGGATTCACTACTCTTATTTTCTTTAGTTTTTGCTCATGATCAACTTGAAACTTCTTGTTTTGATCATGAGTAAGCGTAGCTAAGTCTTTTATTCAGGATATCTCGTAGGGAGCTAGGGTTTAACACCGCGTTTTGGTGATTTATGGATTTGGTTTCATGCTACTAAACTTAATTGAATGTGTTTTGTTGAGTTATGTGCGATTTATGATGTTAATCATTTTTTCTTGTTGTTAGACGTAGCAATAGGATTGACTTAGGTTACGAAAGAGGAATCAATGTTTATTTCCGGAACTTGAATCGTGCACTAGTTATATCTGGAGTTGAGGAATCTTGCTAGCTGGCTAAGAACTAAGAGTAGAACACAAGAACTTACCGCATATTTAAACTTGAGTAGGCTAGAGGAATCAGGTACGAGGGTTTAAATACAGTCTTTGCTTGAGGAATCTTCAAAGTAATTTTGCTCTTTCAGCTAAATAAAATGCATTCGTGTTACTTGAACATAAATCCTAAGTGGTGGAATTCCCTAGTGAACCCGTAGATATATCCTAACTTGTCCACTTATTAAGCAAATATTAAAATCATTCTTCATTAATCATGAAGCCATTCACCTGATTAATTAAGATATTTGTCTTTTAACTTAGTAGAATTAGTAAACAAAATCATCTTGCTAGCCCACAAAAGGTAAAGAAATGATAACTAGATCACAAGAAGTCTCTTGGGATTCGATAAACTCGGATTTTCGGATATTACTACACACGACAGCCATACACTTTTGGTTGAATCGTGTCATCTCCAAACACCAATCATTTTATAGAGTGAGAGTTTACCACATTGCATTGTAAGAAAATTGTTTTAACTAATTATTTGGGCTGCCAATAATTGTATCTTAGTATTTATAAAACAGTTGAAAGTGGCAGAAAAGTATTTTGAACATTGAATTTCTTTAATCATTGTCACTGGGTGCATCTCGACTTCTACTGCTGGCAGAAATTCTCAATGGAATTGATAAAATATTGTATTAGTTATTATTAATTATTGTTTGACCTTTTATACACCATTTTGCTGAGTATATGAGAGTGTTTATTGGTTTTGTCTTTTCTCATTGTTTATTGTATGAGTGAATTCCACATATACTACATCGGTGTCACATACATGAAAACAATTCACATGATAGGGTTTTTTTGGCTCGGTGTGCGATTCTAATATGAATAGATTATAGTACTTAAAAAATGTAGGTAGAAGAGTGTAGTACATATCAATTGTTTTGGGCACATATTGAGAAATGTGATATAAGATTAAGTAGGGTAGCATAACCCCTCGCCACGGTGCATTTTTTTCACATTCATTAGAGTGGTCACATGATTGGTTCGGTATTGTTCATATGATGATCTCATAATATCTTTTTGGGGATTTTTAAATGTATTTCTTTCTTGATTCTAAGATGTCACACTTTTTTTCTCTCTCAATAAATCAGACCACAAAAAAAAAAGTAATATGAGATTAATAATAAAACGAAAGTTTCTTGTATATGTGTACAATTTAAACCTTCTGTCGTGTGGGCTGCTCTAACTGGTGGTAGAAGTATCAAATAAGGGGCTACAAAATCAGGGCAAGTTGTATGGCTGACGACATATTGGGTATTTGTTGATATTTCAATATGTCCCAGCTGAATATCTTGGATTTTTGCATATGTTACTACCAAAGTAGTCAGCATGTATTGAATTTAGGATACTTCAGTAAAGGATCCTGGGAACCACTTCTAAAATTTATACATTTAGTTACCTACCCAAAGGGGTCACTTAAGAGTATCAATTTTGGAGTTAGTTTGAGTCATTAGTAAGATGACATAAATTTGATACCAACGAAAACTATTTACCCAAAGGAATTTAGTTCTTCTAAGGAATGGTTCTTACTAAATGACGTGGTTGTGATCTTGGATGTGTCAGATATATTCTGCCCAAAGATGTTTATATGATGATGCATTTTGATGATCATGTGAGAATATTTCTTGGTATCTATTTAGCATATTCTTGTAAATACCCATGTTGTTTTTTGTATTAAAACTGAATAAAATTCTTATTGCTACAGTTAGCAATATTGCTGTGAATAATCATATTAGCGCTATTGAGACTCTTTCTCTGCTAATAACTTTAAGAGGTAGGAACGAGATGTTGAGTTAGCCTTAAGACTTGTTGTCTAGATATTGCAATGATTAACAAAGAGCCTGCTAAACTTACTGCCACTAGAACTGTTGAACAGAAGGCCTATTACCATAAGTGGGAGAGAGATAATAGGCTTAGCATTATGATTATGAAGAATTCCATATCGGAGAGCTTTCAGAGTGTAGCTCTGAATGAGACAAATGCTAAGAAATTCTTAGATGCAATTAGAAACAAATTTCAGGTACTTGAGAAAGATGAAACTGTTGAGATGTTGGAGACTTTTTTCTACCATGAGACATGATGAGGTGAGTGGGGTTAGGACCTATCTTATGAAGATGCAGGAAATTGCAAACAAGTTAACCAACCGTCCCCATAGCAGATACGTACTTTTTTGGTCCACCAAGCCCATAATTATCTTCCACCTCTATTTAATAACCTCAAAACCACTTACAATGTTCAAAAAGATAAATGGTATGTGAATGATTTGAATGCCCTTTTTTTGTTCAAGTGGAAGAGAGGGTATATACAAAAAAACCCCTCGTGTTCGGGGATATACGAAGACCACCCTCGGAGTTAACGGCAGTTAGACTAAGACCACCCCTCTGTTAAAGTCATGTTGAATTTCATTTTTTTGTGACCATTATACCCCTGAGCAGCTGCATTGTCTAAATTGCCCCTGGAAGAAACATGTATTAACAGTTTTAATATGACATTTATGCCCTTCATGCATATATCTATTTTAAACCTAATTATTGTAATAATTACAACACATTTTGACTTGCTTGCATCAGCATATGGTGTCTGTGAAATTACTGTTTTACCCCTGGGTACTGTTCATCTGGACAGTTACCACCCCTGGCACTGTTCACTTGGACAATTACCACCCCTATTTTTACTGTTCATAGGGACACTTTCCACCCTTATTAAATAATCAGTTTATGTAGACAATTTCCACCCTCCTTGGTATTTCTTCATACCATGGACAGTTACCACCCTTTAGAGTGTTTGTTTTTGGTGCCAACAGTAATGTTTTAACAAACATTACATCCTCTTTTGTCCAACAAGTCATTACTCCTTATTTATTCCAACAAACTAGCCAACCTCCAACAACTACCCTCCATAATAAATGCTTCCCTCCAATAACTTCCCTCCAATATTTTCCCTCCACAAATCTCCCTCCAAAAGTTCCCCCCTAACAATGAGGTGCTATTTATTGGCCCTCCCAGAACACATTTTTTTCACTACAATGAAAGCCCTTTGTTGCTAAACTTGTGTCTTCCTTCCCCAATTTTCACGCTACACATTAAGGCAAGTTTAATTCTTGTACGTAATTATTTTTCCCTTCCATTATTTACGGTGTATTTGTTGTGTAGGTACAATGTCAAGCTCGAGCAAAACAACAAAACAGATTGAAGAGTTCTTGACGTACGAGAGAAAGTTTTGCTTTTGCGAGGTGCCTCAACGGGCCGACATACGAGTGACCGAGTCTAATGAGTACGGTAATAGGGGACGGCTCTACTACGTTTGTAGGAACGATAGTTGTAGGTTGTGGGGTTGGTGCTACCCTATTGGTCACGGTGCAACGTCCTCACATTCACGTGACGTCTCTGGGATGTCTGGCAGAGTAGACATGGCGCTTGCACAATTGCAGGGATTTAACGAGAGGTTGACACGGTTGGAGTTGAAGGTATAAAACGTGTCTGCAATGGACAAGCCTAATCAAGCACCGATTCTGATTTTTTCAATAGCAATGGTGTTAGCACTTGCCGTTTTGCTAGTTAAGTAAATCACAACTTTTTGCCTACTGTTTTGTGTTATTTAAGTATTGCTTAATGAAGTTTTGTTTTGTTTTTGTTATCTTGTTCTGTTGCGTCTTTCATGTTAAACATCACAACTATGTTAAGTGGTTTGTAGTGTTTTAAAAGTAGTGCTCTGAAACAATTGAATTGAAATATAAGTCTACAACAAACAACTTGGCACCAAATATAAGGCTTTCATTGATATGCCAACAAAAAGTGATTACAATTGAGCTGTCTACGTATCCAGAAACTTTCCAACACCCTAAGTGTGGAGGACACTATCTTAGCTGTACAAAAACCATCCAACACTTCACAAGTGTGGAGGCCACCAACTTCAGCATAATCAAAATACATCTTCACAAAAACCATCCATCACATCACAAGTGTGGAGGATACCTACTTAAGCATTCACAAAATACATTCACAAAACCAACCAACACTTCAAATACCAGTGTGGTGGATATCAGCAGCCAGAAACTAGTTCAAAATAGATACAAAATATACCAAAATATACCGACATACACATCGATTGTTCTATTTCACTACAAAGACCAGTGGATGTGTATGAATAGCCCTGTCATCCGTCAATCTACGGCTGGGAAGAACTCTGAGGTGGGACTTCAGATTTGTTGTTCTTGCTCCTAGTTACCTGCAAGTACATTAGTGTACACCAAAATGTCATACAATTGCTATGCTATCACTTATACCCCCATAATAAAAACAACAATTTAGAACTTGTTACTTACCCTGGATGGTTGTTGTGACATTGATACTCCAGAAGTCTTGGCCTTCTTCTTAGGTGGTCCTTGGGAAGAGCCTCTTGGATTTGAAGCCTACAAGGTACCAACATTTTGATTGTTTTTGAGTGCTAAAGGAACACAGAAAACATACACTACAGAACTGAAATAACAAAGACAGAGGGGTGGTTTCTGTCCACCCAGATTACCTAGACTAGAGAACTTAAATAACAGAAAAGGGGGGTGGTAAAACATGCACTAGATTACTAAAATAACACATGCAGAGGGGTGGTATCTGTCCACCCAGAAAACATATACTAGAGGACAAAAATATCTCAGACAGAGGGGTGGTATCAGTCCACCCTCAAAACAGAAACCAGGGTTTTAGCATAGTAAGGCAAAACTCAGGGGTGGTTTCTGTCCACCAAACTAACATCCACAACCAGTTTGTCAAGTGGAAGCCAGAATTCTAAGAAGAGGGGAGAGTGTTTTTTTTTCTGTAAACACAAACTAAATCAAGGAAACGTACACTAACCTCGTGAGCCTTCCTCTCCTCGTACGTCATCTTGTGAACAGGTACCTTTCCACATGTCCTGGTGTTGTGTCCCCATCCTTTGCACTTTGCACACTGAATAACACCCCTCTGCGATGCACTAGCTGGACTCTCCACATTTTTATCCCTTCTCCTCACAGCTTGAGGCCTGCCTCTTTCTCTCTTTGTCTCAGGTGGATCTGGCACTGCTCCAGTTCCCGGGCCCCAGAATTGGGGATCAGGTATGGGATGGATAATGTACTCTCCATTCGCCTTCTGGAATGTCTCTTTGTAGTAGCATCTGCATTCAAAAAACAAGGATTCAATCAAAGTTCTTATGCGCAACACACCACAATAACAACTTTACCTGGAAAAAAAAAATTAAAGTGCAGGAAATATACCTGTCCACAAAGTGTGCCACATCCAGTCTAGCATAAGCCATACATGTGACACTGTGCTTGCAAGGTATGCCTGTCAGCTCCCACGAACCACAATCACATGTCCTCCTGTCAAGATTAACAGCAAATCTTTTGTTCACCTCATCCAACACTTCAAACTCTCTCATAATTGCTGCAGCTATAGTGCATTTCCTGCCTTCCACTTTCAGCTTCTCAACCTTCTTGTTTATGTTTTCACAAAGCATACCCCATTTCTCACTCAAAAGATATCTGTTGTGTGTCCTTACCATCATCTTCTTTCTTGTTCCATCCAATAGGGGTACAATTGCTTTTTCTCTCAACTCAGCCAGCCAACCGTTGAAACTCTCTGTATGATTATTGGTCACATGGTCGCTCTTTGTCCCTTTGCCAAAGGCATGTCTACTCCAATATTTTGGGTCCAATTTCAGCAACCAAGCGTGAGCTTCAACATTCAAACCCTGGATTTCTTCATGGCATCCTTGAAGTCACTCTCGGTGTATGCTCTACTTGCAGCCCAGAAGTATTTAGCCAACATGACACCTGAAAACTTCCCCCTAAAGTTGTTGAAAAGATGCCATGCACATCTCCTATGTTCTGCCCCGGGAAAGTTCTCTTGTACAACCTTGTCCAATCCCTGCAATATTAAACACAATGTGAAATTACATTCCAAAATCTCCAACAAAATCTCAAAAACATGGTTTAAAATGAGAAGGGTGGTTTCTGTCCACACAAAAGCTGCAACAAACAGTTTCAAAAATACAGGGGTGGTTTCTGTCCAACTTCTACATATGCAGCAAACAGTTTGTACAATTACAGGGGTGGTTTTTGACCACCCAAAAGCTGCAACATACAGTTTCAAAAATAACAGGGGTGGTTTCTGTCCAACCTCTACATATGCAGCAACAAGTTTGTACAATTACAGGGGTGGTTTTTGACCACCCAAAAGCTGCAACATACAGTTTCAAAAATAACAGGGGTGGTTTCTGTCCAACCTCTACAAATGCAGCAAACAGTTTGTACAATTACAGGGGTGGTTTTTGACCACCCAAAAGCTGCAACATACAGTTTCAAAAATAACAGGGGTGGTTTCTGTCCACCCTAAAACTGCAACTAAGAAAGAAGGAAAAAATTGGTAATACCTTCTGTCCGTCGGACATGAAACAGAATTGTGTATCAACTTCTTCAAACTTCAGTTCATCCCTTAGCAACTGCAAGAAGAAATGCCATGAAGCCATTGATTCTCCCTCCACAACACCCCATGCTAATGGATAAATTCCATTGTTCCCGTCTAGGCCAACTGCTGAAAGAAGAGTACCCTACAATCAATGCAAAAGACAAACTGTTTAGTACCCTTGAATAAATAGCTAAATGAAAAAACTTTGCTAATTGAAAATACATTGGTAATTGAAACAACTTTACCTTGTAAGGCCCTTTCAAGTGACATCCATCTAGACCAATCAGTGGCCTACAACCATTAATGAAACCTTCCTTCAAGCCATGAACACACATGAACAGCCTCTTGAACTTAGGCGTACCAATTCCACCACCAGTGTACTCAATTTTCAAGGAAGAACCAGGGTTTGTCAACAACAGCTGATCCCTATAGGCAGCCACTAGCTCATAAGATTTTTTGTGGCTACCCTCCAACTCATCAATTGCCTGCTTCTTTGCCCTGTACAACTGCTTCTTAGGTATCTCTTCAAGTTGATACTTGTCTTTTAGGAAATCAGCTGTAAAAGACAATTGTGCAGATACATTTTAGTTTGACGAATAAAATAGGTAGTCGCAAAGTAATCAAAAAACAAAAAAAAATACACATATACAACCTGCAGCAGTTAGAGACATGTGTGGATCTCTTCTAAAACTGTCCATCAATTTGCTTGCCATCCATGGTGCACTTGCTTCTTTGTTCTTTGAGATTCTAGAACATGAGTGAACATCATACAAAGTCTTGATCTTGAAGGTCTTGTTGTCTTTTAGCCTGCTAGCATGAATCCTCCACTTGCATCCATTCTTTGCTTCTTTGCACTTTAATGTTGCCCTAGCAGGTTCATTCTTGATTCTGTCCATTGCAAATCCTTGTTCAACAGCATAATCTCTAAGTGTTTCTCTGAAATGGGCTCCATCCCTGTACACCTGCCCAACCTCCAAAACTACTTCCCCTTTCTCATTCTTCCTTGGTGGCAGACCTTCAACAGCCTTGTACATGTTACTGCAGCCCTCTTCCAAGTCAGAATCATCAACTGGAGGACCCACATTGTCATCTGAGTTGTAGTCCGAGAGTTCATCATTTGCAGCTTCAATTTCCTCATCCACCATCATCTCTACATCATCTTTATCAAACACTCCAGTAGGGTCCCAACCATCATTATCAGAACCTGCTTCATCAATGTCTGAGTCTGCCTTCCACTCCTCATCTTCACTACTCAGCCCATGAACATCATCAGCATCTTTGAAGTACTCCTGCTCCTCAGCTTCTCTTCTTCTCCGAGTCTCGTCATCAATGGGCACAGCAGGTGGTGGTGCAACCCCATCCTCATCACTAGAGTCTGAAGGGGAATCTTCCTCAGTTGTATCCTCATCAAGTAGTCTAGTGAATTGTGTCATCTTGGGGATTTCAACCGATTTTCTTGCAGCAACTTTAATATCCGTCCATTTGTTATGCTTGCTCCCTGAAGTTGGAGGTGGTGGTGTGCCTTCTCTCCCAAATCCAGCAGATGGTGGAGGGGTGGTTTCTGTCCCAACATCAACAGGATGTTTAGGGGTGGTTCCTGTCCCAAGCCCAGCAGATGGTGTACTTGGTGTTTCTGTCTCTATACCAGCAGCAGGTGCAGGGGTGGTTTCTGTCTCAGCTGCAGTTGGTGTGGGGATGGTGTTTGACACAACAGACTCAACAGCAGCCGGTAGAGGGGTGGTTTCTGTCTCTGCTGCAGAAAGGGTAGGGGTGGTTTCTGTCTCAGCTAAAGAAGGTGTATGAGTGGTGTCTGACACAACATACTCAGCAGCAGCACCTTGAGGGGTGGTTTCTGTCTCTGCTGCAGAAGTGGTAGGGGTGGCTTTTGTCTCAGCTGCAGAAGGTGTAGGAGTGGTGTCTGACACAACAGACTCAACAGCAGCACCTTGAGGGGTGGTTTCTGTCTCTGCTGCAGAAGGGGTAGGGGTGGTTTCTGTCTCAGTTGTGTGCCATGTGAGGAGGAGTGGTGGCTCTGTATCTGGAGGAGAAGGGAGTATGGTCAAGAGAGGAGGAGCTATGTCATAGGTGATGTGTATGCAAATCACATAAGTCCTCCTGTGTGCTATTAACATATCTAACAACCCCAAATCATCCTCTATTTCAATGTGCTCCCTCCATGCAAGGGGGTCTGCATACCTCACTCTGAAGCCAATAGGTCTGTCAACTGGTAACTTGCCATCTGCTGTCTTGGTGATCATGTCCAAAAGATTTCGGAAGGATGTATCCATATCCACAAACCCCATATGTCCAAGGTGCCTACCACCACAATATAGATGCAAATACCAAACTTGATCTTCATTTAATAAGTCCAAGTTTGGGAAAGGATCCATGCCTGCAAATTGCAAAGAAGTAGGAACTAATCAAAATCAAATACAAATTAGAAACAAGACTGTAAATACTAACCAAATACAACTACACTGTAAATACAAACCAAATACAAACAAGACTGTAAATACAAAACAAATACAAACTAGACTGTAAATACAAACCAAATACAAACTAGAATGTCAAATATACACTGTAAATACTAACCAAATGCAAACCAAATTACAAACAAGATTGTAATTACAAACAGTTTACATTTTAATTGCAAGTAAACAAATACAAGAAAAATACAAACTAAAAACCAAAAAACCAAATACAACACAAGTACTACTGAAACCAACAGTTTACATTTTTAGAAGGACTTTTAGTTGAGATAGACTAAACACATTTTAACAAAGTGACAGTTATAGTAAATACACACAAGGGTTGTTTATACAATCCAAATACAGAACAAATACAACACAAGTACTACTGAAACCAACAGTTTACATTTTTAGAAGGACTTTTAGTTGAGATAGACTAAACACATTTTAACAAACTGGGTTAATCATGGTGGTAAAATAATACTAATAACAAACTAAGAATACCTTACAACATGTGTACAAGTACTAATTTAGTACAAACAAACAAAGTGACAGTTATAGTAAAAGACAAAAACCACCTTTCAGAGGGTATTGAAACCCATTACTCACACATACTGTGAGTACAAACAAACAACTTCAAACCTAACACACTTGACATTTACAGTAAATGACAAAAACCACCTATCAGATTCAAACACACTATTAAAATATCCAGTGACTACAATATTAAACAAGTGAACACAAAGCAGGTAGATTCAAAACCCACTACAAACAACATGCAGACAAAACCTAGAACACAAAACCTAGAAACAGACAATCAATTCCACATATTCGAAAAAAATCAACAGAGTCTTGCAATAGATTCAGTAAAGGCTAGGCCTTTTGAGGGTTCACAGACGGTTAGAGATGTAGAGATAACCCTAGAATTCTAAACCCTAGAAACACAATCCACTCCACAGATTCACCACAAACCAAACACAATCTTGCAATGGTGGATATGAAACACAAACCCAACACAGACAATCAAACCCACAAAACCATATAGCTTTAGAGTTAGAGAGAGAGAGAGAGTAACGAAATAGTTCTTACCTTCAACGGCCGAACACAGATCGAAGAACACCCAGACTCCGGTCGCGATTAACGGTCGCGATTATCACCGGAGACCGTCGAAGAACACCCAGACTCCGGTCGGTTGCACAGACACTCTCTCTCTCTACACTCTTCGAGGGGGAACGATGAATGAATCGGGACAGGAGTTACCCCATCCGAATTCTTACCACACATTTATGGTGGTGGTTGGGAGAGGATAAGGGGTACAACGGTCATTTGAAAATACCTCTTTTATAATTACATTAATTAACTCAGTATGACAAAGGGTAAAGTGGTAAATTACCCCTGTCCGTCTCACACCGTTAGCTGCCGTCCACCTCCGAGGGTGGCCTTCGTATATCCCCGAACACGAGGGGTTTTTTTGTATATACCCCATACTCAAGGGGTGGTTTTTGTCTTTTACCCTTTTTATTAACAGTACCTTCTTAGTTTCGAACTACTATATATGTTCCTGCTTCAGCATATTGTTCAATGTCTTCAGAATAATCAGCGTCTCCGATGCACGTGTTTTTATTCGAAAATATCTTACATGATTTGCAAACACATGTTGTTTGTTCTGAAACTGAAGGGTGTTTGTAGGATCCCAACCTCTTTAATTGCCAAAAGGTGGAAAAAAATAGATAAAGAATTATACCGAACTGACCCATGAATGAAGGAGCATGTTAGGAAAAACTGTGATGACCCAGATGTGCAATCCTTTCACCGTGGTTCCATGAGGAGCCAAGTTGAGCTGTATACTTCTTTGGGCTTTCCATCATCCGAGACAATTAAGTTCTTCAAAGAGCATCTTGTCAATGGGATTCGAAAATTGCAGTGAATTATTTCTCAATCTTTTCAGGGTACACAAGGAGAAATTAAGAAGGACGAAAATCCTTATTCCATGTGAAAAATCTGAACCCCCCGGACACAAAACGCCATAAAGGACCGAAGAAAGACAAGAGAAGACAGTGTGGCAATTGGAAGGAGCTAGGACACAACTGGACAACATGCCGCCATCCTCCAATGGACTCCGACAAACAAGACGGTCCAGAAGACGATTCTCAACAAATACCATCTGATTTTGATGTTAAAGAAAAATTCCTGTGGTCTCAATCAACTAATCAGTCCATGAAAGAGCAGCATAATTGATCATGGTCTATTTAGAGTAATTTGATTCATGATTTCATGACAAGAAAGAGGATTCGGGAGACGATTCTCAACATGTACCATATGAGTTTGAATTTCTTGTTGATAAATCGTTAATCAAGCCATTAAAGGACATTTTATTTGATATTGGTCTATTTTTAGTTAGTTTAATCGTTGTTTCTTAACAAGAAAAATGGAGTTCTAACAATGTTATCTAAATATGAAATTGTTCTTTCTACTCAATGTATTAACTGTATGTTACCCTTTTTATCTTTATGTTGCGCAAATGTTAGCTATTTTATCTAACCAAGAAAATATGCTAATAATTTTATCCCAAACCCTAATGACCTGCTATACCGAGTAACATTTTTGTCTTCTAGTAGCATGGACCACAAAAAAAAAAGCTATCCTAACCCTAATGGGGACGTACCATAGAAAACCCCTAAAAGAACATTAATAATCAGACTATAATTTTGGCACATTATATGCACTGGAATTTCGGTGCAGGGCTTGCCAAGTACAATTGGAAAATAGAGTGTCAAGCCTTTCTTGGTTAGACTATATATTTTTCTACCATTAGACCAGGTGAACTTAGACCTAGGAAAATCCAAATCAATAAGATTGTAGGTGTTAGTCATATTACAAAATGCCCGACATTACTCCGAGAGGTCCCATTTTGACCCTACTTTTCATCTCTGAATAGGAGCAAACTGAAGCCTCCTGATAACTCTATAATTGGAGTTATATTCTTATAAGATTACTTGTCATTTTGCCTGCATTCCGATGCATTTACACGAGTTTTTGGACAATTCTTGTTAATTTGGAGCATGTACGAGCATTTGAACTTCATTGTCACATCCGGGCATTTTTTCATGTATTTTGTCCTATATTTGTCTCGTTTGATCTTCCGGTATATTTTAGTGTTGTGTATTTCAGGAACCGGGAGCTTGGAGCGGGAAATTTGGAGCAGAAGCGAACTTCGGAAGCGAGGAAGGCTCAAGAGACATGCTCGAGGAGTTGGACGAAAGGGAAGAGCTTGAAAAGTGAAGAAAAAGCAACATAGAGAAAAGTGTTCTCATGAACACAATAGGTGTTCACAAGAACAACAAGACTTAGAAGATTTTTCAAGGCTCAAGAAGTTGTTCACACGAGCAAAAATCATGTTGACAGGAACATGTTTATAGGAGCAGAAAAAGTGTTCGCAGGAGGGTGTTCGCACGAACAGAATCTGGAAATTCAGCCAAACTCTTGGAGTTCTTTTGTAATACTTAGAAACTTGTTTAGAAACATTGGGGAATGTATTTGGTGACCTAAGGGACGTGTTTTGAGGGTTAGACATTGTAGGAGACGTGCTTGGGAGCTTGGGAGCATTCTTGGAGCTTTGGATCTTTTGTTTGGATTCACTACTCTTATTTTCTTTAGTTTTTGCTCATGATCAACTTGAAACTTCTTGTTTTGATCATGAGTAAGCGTAGCTAAGTCTTTTATTCAGGATATCTCGTAGGGAGCTAGGGTTTAACACCGCGTTTTGGTGATTTATGGATTTGGTTTCATGCTACTAAACTTAATTGAATGTGTTTTGTTGAGTTATGTGCGATTTATGATGTTAATCATTTTTTCTTGTTGTTAGACGTAGCAATAGGATTGACTTAGGTTACGAAAGAGGAATCAATGTTTATTTCCGGAACTTGAATCGTGCACTAGTTATATCTGGAGTTGAGGAATCTTGCTAGCTGGCTAAGAACTAAGAGTAGAACACAAGAACTTACCGCATATTTAAACTTGAGTAGGCTAGAGGAATCAGGTACGAGGGTTTAAATACAGTCTTTGCTTGAGGAATCTTCAAAGTAATTTTGCTCTTTCAGCTAAATAAAATGCATTCGTGTTACTTGAACATAAATCCTAAGTGGTGGAATTCCCTAGTGAACCCGTAGATATATCCTAACTTGTCCACTTATTAAGTAAATATTAAAATCATTCTTCATTAATCGTGAAGCCATTCACCTGGTTAATTAAGATATTTGTCTTTTAACTTAGTAGAATTAGTAAACAAAATCATCTTGCTAGCCCACAAAAGGTAAAGAAATGATAACTAGATCACAAGAAGTCTCTTGGGATTCGATAAACCCGGATTTTCGGATATTACTACACACGACAGCCATACACTTTTGGTTGAATCGTGTCATCTCCAAACACCAATCATTTTATAGAGTGAGAGTTTACCACATTGCATTGTAAGAAAATTGTTTTAACTAATTATTTGGGCTGCCAATAATTGTATCTTAGTATTTATAAAACAGTTGAAAGTGGCAGAAAAGTATTTTGAACATTGAATTTCTTTAATCATTGTCACTGGGTGCATCTCGACTTCTACTGCTAGCAGAAATTCTCAATGGAATTGATAAAATATTGTATTAGTTATTATTAATTATTGTTTGACCTTTTATACACCATTTTGCTGAGTATATGAGAGTGTTTATTGGTTTTGTCTTTTCTCATTGTTTATTGTATGAGTGAATTCCACATATACTACATCGGTGTCACATACATGAAAACAATTCACATGATAGGGTTTTTTTGGCTCGGTGTGCGATTCTAATATGAATAGATTATAGTACTTAAAAAATGTAGGTAGAAGAGTGTAGTACATATCAATTGTTTTGGGCACATATTGAGAAATGTGATATAAGATTAAGTAGGGTAGCATAACCCCTCGCCACGGTGCACTTTTTTCACATTCATTAGAGTGGTCACATGATTGGTTCGGTATTGTTCATATGATGATCTCATAATATCTTTTTGGGGATTTTTAAATGTATTTCTTTCTTGATTCTAAGATGTCACACTTTTTTTCTCTCTCAATAAATCAGACCACAAAAAAAAAAGTAATATGAGATTAATACTAAAACGAAAGTTTCTTGTATATTGTACAATTTAAACCTTCTGTCGTGTGGGCTGCTCTAACTGGTGGTAGAAGTATCAAATAAGGGGCTACAAAATCAGGGCAAGTTGTATGGCTGACGACATATTGGGTATTTGTTGATATTTCAATATGTCCCAGCTGAATATCTTGGATTTTTGCATATGTTACTACCAAAGTAGTCTGCATGTATTGAATTTAGGATACTTCAGTAAAGGATCCTGGGAACCACTTCTAAAATTTATACATTTAGTTACCTACCCAAAGGGGTCACTTAAGAGTATCAATTTTGGAGTTAGTTTGAGTCATTAGTAAGATGACATAAATTTGATACCAACGAAAACTATTTACCCAAAGGAATTTAGTTCTTCTAAGGAATGGTTCTTACTAAATGACGTGGTTGTGATCTTGGATGTGTCAGATATATTCTGCCCAAAGATGTTTATATGATGATGCATTTTGATGATCATGTGAGAATATTTCTTGGTATCTATTTAGCATATTCTTGTAAATACCCATGTTGTTTTTTGTATTAAAACTGAATAAAATTCTTATTGCTACAGTTAGCAATATTGCTGTGAATAATCATATTAGCGCTATTGAGACTCTTTCTCTGCTAATAACTTTAAGAGGTAGGAACGAGATGTTGAGTTAGCCTTAAGACTTGTTGTCTAGATATTGCAATGATTAACAAAGAGCCTGCTAAACTTACTGCCACTAGAACTGTTGAACAGAAGGCCTATTACCATAAGTGGGAGAGAGATAATAGGCTTAGCATTATGATTATGAAGAATTCCATATCGGAGAGCTTTCAGAGTGTAGCTCTGAATGAGACAAATGCTAAGAAATTCTTAGATGCAATTAGAAACAAATTTCAGGTACTTGAGAAAGATGAAACTGTTGAGATGTTGGAGACTTTTTTCTACCATGAGACATGATGAGGTGAGTGGGGTTAGGACCTATCTTATGAAGATGCAGGAAATTGCAAACAAGTTAACCAACCGTCCCCATAGCAGATACGTACTTTTTTGGTCCACCAAGCCCATAATTATCTTCCACCTCTATTTAATAACCTCAAAACCACTTACAATGTTCAAAAAGATAAATGGTATGTGAATGATTTGAATGCCCTTTTTTTGTTCAAGTGGAAGAGAGGGTATATACAAAAAAACCCCTCGTGTTCGGGGATATACGAAGACCACCCTCGGAGTTAACGGCAGTTAGACTAAGACCACCCCTCTGTTAAAGTCATGTTGAATTTCATTTTTTTGTGACCATTATACCCCTGAGCAGCTGCATTGTCTAAATTGCCCCTGGAAGAAACATGTATTAACAGTTTTAATATGACATTTATGCCCTTCATGCATATATCTATTTTAAACCTAATTATTGTAATAATTACAACACATTTTGACTTGCTTGCATCAGCATATGGTGTCTGTGAAATTACTGTTTTACCCCTGGGTACTGTTCATCTGGA
Organism: Linanthus parryae; assembly: GCA_023055425.1. NCBI lineage: Eukaryota > Viridiplantae > Streptophyta > Magnoliopsida > Ericales > Polemoniaceae > Linanthus > Linanthus parryae. The sequence continues at coordinate 21,701,990 of JALGPY010000011.1, read as the reverse complement.
CAGTTACCACCCCTGGCACTGTTCACTTGGACAATTACCACCCCTATTTTTACTGTTCATAGGGACACTTTCCACCCTTATTAAATAATCAGTTTATGTAAACAATTTCCACCCTCCTTGGTATTTCTTCATACCATGGACAGTTACCACCCTTTAGAGTGTTTGTTTTTGGTGCCAACAGTAATGTTTTAACAAACATTACATCCTCTTTTGTCCAACAAGTCATTACTCCTTATTTATTCCAACAAACTAGCCAACCTCCAACAACTACCCTCCATAATAAATGCTTCCCTCCAATAACTTCCCTCCAATATTTTCCCTCCACAAATCTCCCTCCAAAAGTTCCCCCCTAACAATGAGGTGCTATTTATTGGCCCTCCCAGAACACATTTTTTTCACTACAATGAAAGCCCTTTGTTGCTAAACTTGTGTCTTCCTTCCCCAATTTTCACGCTACACATTAAGGCAAGTTTAATTCTTGTACGTAATTGTTTTTCCCTTCCATTATTTACGGTGTATTTGTTGTGTAGGTACAATGTCAAGCTCGAGCAAAACAACAAAACAGATTGAAGAGTTCTTGACGTACGAGAGAAAGTTTTGCTTTTGCGAGGTGCCTCAACGGGCCGACATACGAGTGACCGAGTCTAATGAGTACGGTAATAGGGGACGGCTCTACTACGTTTGTAGGAACGATAGTTGTAGGTTGTGGGGTTGGTGCTACCCTATTGGTCACGGTGCAACGTCCTCACATTCACGTGACGTCTCTGGGATGTCTGGCAGAGTAGACATGGCGCTTGCACAATTGCAGGGATTTAACGAGAGGTTGACACGGTTGGAGTTGAAGGTACAAAACGTGTCTGCAATGGACAAGCCTAATCAAGCACCGATTCTGATTTTGTCAATAGCAATGGTGTTAGCACTTGCCGTTTTGCTAGTTAAGTAAATCACAACTTTTTGCCTACTGTTTTGTGTTATTTAAGTATTGCTTAATGAAGTTTTGTTTTGTTTTTGTTATCTTGTTCTGTTGCGTCTTTCATGTTAAACATCACAACTATGTTAAGTGGTTTGTAGTGTTTTAAAAGTAGTGCTCTGAAACAATTGAATTGAAATATAAGTCTACAACAAACAACTTGGCACCAAATATAAGGCTTTCATTGATATGCCAACAAAAAGTGATTACAATTGAGCTGTCTACGTATCCAGAAACTTTCCAACACCCTAAGTGTGGAGGACACTATCTTAGCTGTACAAAAACCATCCAACACGTCACAAGTGTGGAGGCCACCCTTTGCTGAATTCTTAGAGTTGGTGCCCATATACTATGCCTGGTACCCCTGAACAAAATGGTGTGGCTGAGCGCCGTAATCGCACCCTAGATGAGATGATGAGGTGGATGTTGAGCTTATCCAAATTACCCGAGTCTCGTTGGGGTGAAGCCATTCTAACTGCCATGTATATCCTAAACCGTGCACCCTCTAAATTTGTTCCTAAAACATCCTTTGAGTTGTGGATTGGAAGAAAACCTAGCTTAAACCATTTTTGCATATGGGGCTGTCCTGCTGAAGTTAAAATCTATAATCCTGCTGAATCAAGTCCTAGAACCACTCGCTGCTATTTCGTAGGGTACCCAGAGGGGTCAAAGGGGTATTGTTTCTTTCGTCCTGGTCATGGGACAAGAGTTATAGAATCTGGTAACACAAAATTATTTGAAGACAATGTGGGTGATTATGCTTCCGCTACTATCCAGTCTAAAGTGTCCAAGGATGAACTAGATTTTGTGCCATTGCCGATTGTGATAGAAAAATCAAGTGCTCCAATTTTTGATACAATCGATGGAGTGATGGATGCACCATTCGTCCCTGTTAACATGCCACCGCAATATGAGAATGTTCAAAAAAATCCACCCCATGTGCATAGATCAGAAAGGGTAAGGAGACCTACAAATTTTTAGGATTTTTTTTATCTTGGAGAGCATGATATAGTTTATCCCATTAGTTATAGCGACGCTTACCAGTGTACAAGCAAATAATTGGATTGAAGCAATGAAGGAGGAAATGAAGTCAATGGCTAATAATGACGTGTGGGAGTTAGTTGAGCTTCCTCGGGGTTTCAAAGCCATTGGGTGTAAATTAATTTTCAAGATCCAGAAGGATTCCAAGGGGAATATTGAAAGATTTAAAGTTAGGCTTGTGGTGAAGGGTTTTAGGCAGAGAGAGGGTGTTGATACTGAAACCTTTTCCTCAATTTCCTCAAAGGATGTTTTCCGCATTATTATGGCATTAACTGCACATTTTGATTCGGAAATTCACCAAATGGATGTGAAGACAGTCTTCTTGAATGGCGATCTCTATGAGGAGGTGTATATGAAGCAACCAGTGGGGTTTGCATCAACTGGAAGTGAACATTTGGTATGTAGGTTAAAGTGCTCTATTTATGGCCTTAAGCAAGCCTAAAGGCATTGGTACTTAAAGTTTCACCAGGTAATTGTGTCTCTTGGTTTCATAGAGAATACAATTGATTCTTGCATATATCTCAAGATCAGTGGGAGCAAGTTTATTTTCTTGATTTTGTATGTGGATGACATATTACTTGTCAATAGCGATTTGGGATTATTTTATGAAGTCAAGAAAATGTTGTCCGATAGCTTTGACATGAAAGACCTTGGTGAAGCCTCTTTTGCGTTGGGAATTGAAATTAAGAGAGAGCGAGGTAGGAAGCTTCTGGGGTTGTCTCAGAGAGCTTACATTGATTGCGTCCTCACAAGATTTGGCATGCAAAATTGTAAACCTGGTTTTGCACTTATTTGCAAAGGGGATAAACTCAATAACACCCAATGTCCACTAGATGATATTCAGAGACAGTTTATGGAAACTGTGCCTTATGCAAGTGTTGTTGGTAGCCTTATGTATGCTACTGTTTGCACTAGATCTGATATAGCTTATGCAACTAGTGTGTTGGGTAGATATTCTTCAAATTCAGACCATGATCATTGGGTGGGAGCCAAGAAAGTTCCGAGGTATTTTCAAAAAACCAAGAATTACATGCTTGTTTATAAGAATGTTGATCCTCTTGATATTTTTGGTTACACCGATGCGGACTTTTCTGGTTGTTCTAATTATAAAAAATCCACCAAGGGTTACATATTCATGCTGGCAGGTGAAGCGGTATTGTGAAAAAGCTCTAAGAAATCTCGTATGGCATCTTCCACTATGGAGGCAGAGATTGTGGCATGTTTTGATGGTGGGGAACAGGCTATATGGCTAATGAATTTCATAGCAGGGTTAAATATTTTCGACTCAATCTCTAAGCCTATGAAGATGTACTGTAATAATATGGCTGCAATGTTCTTCTCCAAGAACAACAAAAAATCAGGAGGGTCTAGGTTTATAGACATAAAGTATTTCAAAATTAGAGAATTGGTTGAAAAGGGGGAAGTATTCTATGAGAACATTGGTATTGCAGACATGTTAGCTGATCCACTTAGAAAAGGGTTCAGGCCTGTAGAGTTTGCTAAACATGTTGAGCATATGAACTTAGTTGATTCTTTAGATGTGTTTGATTAGTGAGAGTTTATGTAACTCTTTACTACAAACCCTGAGATGATATTATTTGATAGTTTTATCAAATTTAGTCCAATTCTTGGACTTTCTTAATGCGAATTTTATAACATTATTGCAAGTTGTGCTCCTTTTGTATCGAGTTTATGCATGTTAAGCTGTCTCGAGATGAAAAATATTGCTTCGGTTTTGAAGTGTTGATGGATCCATGGTAACCAGTGTCTTGGTTTAAGACATGAGTGTTTTGGTATAAAAGCATGGTGTCTCGGTTTAGAGATGTGTTAGCTTCCCTTTTTGGAAGTGTGATGGGATATGTTCATGTGAGTGACCTTCGATGGTCATTTAGGACTTGGTGTAGAATTTTCCTACACTACACTTAACCATACTTTGGGGTCTATGTTGGCAACATGTTGGAATTTGTAATTATGGAAGGTCTTATGATGATAAATAGCAAAATTGTTGCCATAGTTCGGTTTTAATATGATTGTTGAACATGATCTTATGCTAAGATGAATTTTGCTTGAACCATGTTTATGGCCACTCAGTTGTTCAACCCGAGAGTCGTTTTATAAAATTAAATATTTCTCAAATCTACAATTATTATTGCCCACGTGGGAGAATGTATGAAAATTATTTCTAACTAACTATTTGGGCTGCCAATAATTGTATTTTAGTATTTATAAAACGGAACGAAAGTGGTTCAAGTAATTCCCCGGTACGAGCCCAATACGTTAGTGATCATGTGTTTGGATCATGGTGCATCTTAGTGTTATTATTTAGTGTGGTATGAAAGTGTGGGCTGGTTGGTCATTGGGCTCCTTGATAGGAGGGCCCAATGACTGTTTATTATTGTTATTAGGTCGGTCCCCTCTCTGCTCCAAAAAAAACCTAGCCAGCTCTTATAAATAAGACTAGCTGAGGGATTGTTAGCCCTATCGAAAAACAACAAGAGTGGGAGTAGGAGGGGAAGATCCGGTGCTCTAGCTCTTCAAAATTTGTGGAGATTCGAAAAGTAGAGACATGGCTTGATCAAACGGTACGTGTTATGATTAATGTATTATTCAAAAAATACTTTAATTTCTTGTATGAGATCCTGAAAAATCTTACATGCATGAGCTAATCCAGCAAGATCAATGAAGCATAATGTAGGATTGTTAGAACTAGTCACCTGCATAATGGCATGTATTTTGATCTTGAGAAACAACCAACCTCGTAGCTTCAATAAGTACGGTCCCACATGATCCAGAGACCTCTAAGCCCGACAGGATCAACCAAAAAAATATCAAATAAATATCCTTTTTTCAAGGGAATTTGGTAATTAGGCAAGTCTTTTAGTGTAACTTTGCAATTTCATGAAATAATTGGTCCAAATTGAGTATTCAGAATAAGTTCGATTAGCTATTAATTTAGAATAGTTTAATTTGTGGTCAAATCGTAAATGAATTGCCAAGCTAACTACCAGTATAAAGTTATTTTTAGTAATTAAATAATCAATTTGTTTGTATAAATATGTTATTATATTAGTCCCATACTTTCCTTTCTAAATTATAATTGAATCTCTTTCTTTTCTCCTTTCTACTTCTAAGGGCTAGTTTTAGGAATGTTGTGGCGCTCAGCAGGTACCGCCTAACCACTAGCGTAGAAATCTAAAATCTACTTAACACAATAGTCAGTTATTACACATCAGCATGCGACACCAAACAGTCAAACAACGTGATTTATCAATCACCAGCTAATAATCTGATAGCTATAAAGTTGTAAAGTCACACCAACAATATACACAGAACTACAGTGTGACTGAAGGAAACTTAGAAATTAGATTTCCCCTACCTGATATTAAGAATTCAATTCGAACAGTTGAACTATCAGTTTATCTCTTCTCTAGCCATATCATGAAAAGCACCAGCATAATAATCCTTTTTCCTCAAATGGAAATTCTCACCGCCCAACCCAATCTCCCTCTCTCTGCTTTCACGAACCAAGGAGTAAAAAGAAACAACCTCCACAAAGTCCGGTGGAGGCTTGGTTCCCTTGGCGTTGATTACAATTGGATTTGTTCGCTTATTTTGTTCCGAATCGAGTTATTTGAGGTAGGGAAAATCTAATCCCCACGTTTACTATATTTACGGTGTACTCTGTATATATTGTTATTGTTTCACCGTTTTATATTTGGTGATTGTTGGGTGATTAATCATGTTATTTGTTTGATTCGTGATATATGATTGTGTGTATAGCCAGTGCAGCTTAATTGGCTTTTAGATTTTTACGCCAGTGGTTAGGCGGTACCTGCTGGGTTGTTTGGCTCATCCCTCTGTTTTACGGGTTGAGCAAGATTGGACCAGATTGCAGTGTTGATTGCTAAAAATTGGATTTTTATTTTAAAATAGCATGTTTTCAGCTGTTATGGGCGATTCATTGTAAATTGCTATTTTTACGAGATATTTATAAAAATGTCATTTTTTACGAGCTGGTGTAACTTTTTAGTGATTTCAGTCACGTACTAGTTTTACAGAAATTTGATTAAAAGTAGTACTAGAAAGATGCCATGCGGAAACACTGTGTAAAAGTTGCTGTGAATTCGTGATAAAATGTTGTTTGGTAAATATTACATAAAACCTGCTGTGAAATATTGACATAGTAATTTTGTGTTTGGTAAAATGAACTGTGAACTTGCTGTGAGAGAGTAAAATGACAAAAATATATGAGACGCGTCATTTTCTTTAAGATAACTATTGATATTTTTAAAAATAGTAAGGTTAAAATCGGATGTAGATAAATTAATCAAAAGCACTTTCTTGAAATAATCACCCCCCTTGCTATCTGAAAACTGTTGTGGGACAGCAGAAACTGTCCGAAAAAAAGAAAATGTTTTTACCAAACGCACATGTCATTTCCGTTAGTTAGTTAAGTCTGATAGGGGTGCAAGTATTTATTGATAAATTAGGGGGCAAAATGTATTTATCGATAAATTGAGGGTGGAAAATGTCTTTTACCCTTTATTTTTATTCATTCTCTTATCTCTCTCTCTCCCTCTTAGGCGAATCCTTTCTTTATCTCTCCCGAATTCTTCTTCTGTCTGTCTCTTATTTATTTCTTATTCTCTCATTCTTTCCTTCTTCTACTATGATTCTCTCTCTGTCTTATCTCTAACATTTTCTTAGTCTAACCTACGGCTAGAGCTTCCGCCCGTGTGTTCATTCTCTTTTCTTTTTCTCATCTTTCGTATATTATTAAAAAAAAAATCTTCTTCCTCTTTTATTTTTTCCTCACACACAAAAACCAAAATTTTGTCAATCAAAATTCTCGCCGCAACCGCAACGGAAGTAAAACAAGTCAGACGATCACACACTCAACGCACGCTATATAGGAGAAGAAAAATGACAATACAACAATTAAACGTGGTTCGGCCACACCTCCTACATCCACGGGAGGAGGAGAATTTCATTATATCATGAGGGTATGGGAGAGACAGCACAATCTCTAGACCACGTCAACATGGCACTCCCATCGCTCATGAACAACAACCATGAAACCTAAACTCACACATCCGCACAAAGACATCTCACATTATATGCTACTCTACTCAACTCCTCTAAAACAATAGATAGCGCATCATTTATACCAAACCATAGTAATCAGACGAATAGGGTACACCGATTCGTCTTGCGAAATTCGAGACAAACCCCAACAAACTCCACATTGGCTTGAATTCTGCAAGCGCCTAGCAAATTCCTCAGCCAAATCCATTGTTTATGTCAACTCCGCCGCATCCGCCATGCTCCAGCTCCATCGATCGCCATTGTATCTCCACAGAGATGCTCTGCTCCCCCTTCTGGGGCGTCACCTCGCACCTCCATATGGGCGCGTCCCAAAGTCTGCTACATTGGGGAGTAGTGTGGTTCCATCTCTCCACCAGCTAGCTCATCACTCGAGAGATCAAAAACAACCATTTCAAGTGCAAAGGAGACTCACTTCTCTTTCACTACTGCTGTAGATTTTTCATCACCGTTCTCGTCACTTGAGCTTCTTCTCGATCAAACTGCAAATGCTACACAACTTGCACTTTCTCTATTCTTCAACGTCCTCACACGTCAACCACGTGTTTCTCCACTCCAGCCCTAAGTGCTTCTCCTAGCGTTGTTGCTTCTCCAGTTCGATCACAAGCCTTCACCAAGAGGTCTTGCAAAGCCACCACTTTGCGAACCCTCGGGACTTACCTCTCTTCTTGCCTCGTGCTGCTCATGAATTATCTTCACGAACGACATACAGCGATATCATGGCGCTACATCGCGCCATGGCCTCATCACATGTGTCTACTTCCTCGATCTCTGCTCTAGAGCTTCTTGTGAATTTCCTAGCAATAGTTTCATACGTCTTTGACCAGAAACCTCTGTAACGTGCTCACAAATACACAAACCCTACGCTTCTTGCCTGTTGTTGACAGCAGATCCACCCGTCACAACACTCCCAAGCATGGGTAGGTTGCCAATCGAATGTTTAATTAGGAAAAACGCTTATAATTTACCGCACCCGATTGAAATTTAAGTTGATTGACCATGATCGCATCACGATGTCTTTGATCTCCCTACCAATATCGATTGGTGCTGGTCTTCTCAATCATTCCTGAATATCAATATTCTTACCATACCGATGAATTTCCAACGTCCATAAATATAGGGTTAGTTATTGACTCATCTCAAACCAATATACATGCACATCGTAACAACCCTAACAGTTTTGGATCGTCGATTCTCGTCCATACGCTGCCACGTTAGCATTATTAAAAATCCATTAAACTTTCGCAGGATAAGATTTCACCATTGAATCCAGAGCGTCCAAAAATCTGTGGTTCGACTCCTGTTCGAGCGCAACCGGACTTACAGGCACCTCAGATCAACCCAAACAATTTGGACCACTCGATCGACCACGTAATGCCTACCGTCGAGGATGCAACCACATCTGAACCATTCTCACTAAACCAGTTGTACAGCATATCCCTAAGTCACATACCATGTGCCATGCCTTCATCGAACACACACAAGACTCAAGTTACCCTTCCTTCAGCGGCCACATATTTCGAATACGTGTCACATGGGATAGTTTCCCATGACCTCCATAAGCATGTGCATACCCATTTTTTTTATCTCCAAAAGCAACACTATAGCCTCCGATTTCTCAATGTAACAAATGAAGCTACTCGAGGCTTTTACAGTCAGTTGAGAAAACAATAGGCCACCGCCATTTTTCTAAATTCTTTTCCTTGCTTTCTTTCATCCTCTTTATCGTGTGCTCCACCCGGATCGTGAACCATGCTCTGATACCACTTGTTGAGGAATTATTCATCAATCCAAATTCCCGCCGCGATGGAAGTAAAAACACGCCACACGATCACATACTCAACACATAGGAGAAGAAAAATAACAACACAAGAATTTAACGTGGTTGGGCCAAACCGCCTACATCCACGGGAGAAAGAGAATTTCACTATATCAATGTGGGAATACATCGTAAGGGAGAGACAGCACAATCCGTGGACCACGTCAATACGACACTCTCAACGCTCATAGACTACAACCATGAAATCTTAAACTCACACATCCACTTATAGACATCTCGCCATGTTCTCTAATCTACTCAACTCAACTCCTCTAAAACATTATCTAGCCCATCTATTTATACTAAATAAGAGAAGGTAGAAAAAGCCCACAAGCCCTAGCTATCACCTCCTCAGAGAGTAATCAGTCGCATGGGATACACCGATTCATCTTGCGGAATTCGAGACAAAACCCAACACTAACATTGTTTGAACAAGGGAAAGGGCTTCTTGAATACTCTAGGAAACGAGTAGCACAGTCTATGGGGTTATTTCGTGTTGGAACCAGCAGGTAAAGGAAGGAATTGTAGGCAGTTGGTAGGGAAAGGGTATGAGACAAGAGCAAGACAGAACTATGAGACATGTTTGGTGATCCAGGTGGTTATTAGGGGAATGGTGAAGACATGAAACATGCTTGGCCCATGGTGAAGAGAGTACAAAGACATCTAAGCTTTCATTTTTACACAATAAAACTAAAGCATCCAAAAACTGAATAGAAGGAAATGTAAATTTCTTTTTTGGATTTTTTCATGATAAGTATGTATAATGTTTTTATATAATATGCACCAATTTTTTTTTTTTTTTTTTTTTTTGAGAAACAAAGTTCTATTTTTTTTAGACCGCTATTATCTTTTTTACTTTATGGTACATGGTGGTGTAATGTCATTAATTATAAATTGCTTTTCTGGAAGTCCATATGATGTTGCTTGTTTTTTCCCCATTGGTAAGACAAATTAAGTAAGGTAAAATTACACCACAGGTATTCACAGTTTTTTTTTTTTTTTTTTTTTTTTTTTTTTTTTTTTTTATGGCATGTATGTACTCTAAATTTAAAATCATACACCGCATGTCTCAAATTTTTTAAATTCGTTCAGTTATGTACCCTTTAGTTAACTTTCCATCCATATTGGATGGAATAATATAAAAAGATTATTGTACCCCTCATTTTCAACTATTCTTTTCTAAAATGGCAAGATTTACTAACAAATATGAAAATAGTTAAAAATAATAATATCTTAATTTAATAATTATATATATGTAAGATAATGCCACATATTTTCATCAAAATTACAAACTTTTACATCATTTCAATATATGAAATATGTTCTTATTACCAAATATCTGTCAATCTTAAATGTCTTTCACATTTTTTTAACAAAGTTATTACAAATTTTACTTCTCAAAATTTCATAATTTCACATTTTTTTTCAATAAACAATAAAGTAAAAGTATATTTGTACATTTTAGCAACTGACACAAGAGTTGACACCTGACTTTTTTAATAGCATTTTATTGTAATGATTTGTATTTTTAGAGAAATTATATGTCAGCTTGTTATTTTTATGAAAATATACATTATACTTACATATATCTGGATTTTCAAATTAAAATTTTATTATTCTTTATATCTTTCTAATTTTTTGTAAAAATTGTAATAATAAACAACTTAGGAGTGACGATGAAGGTACAACAGTCTTTTTACATTATTCCATCCAATATGAATGGAAAGTTAACAGAATGGTATTTTACTGAACGCATTTTGAAAGTTTGAGAAATGCGGTGCACGATTTTAAAGTTGGGTATCCATTTGCCGGAAAAAGCAAACTTTGTGTACCAGTGGCGCAATTCCGCCATTAAATAATTGTTTGTAAGAAATTCAAACTTTTCATCTCGGCAATATTTTACGTTTAAGAGACATAGTTCCCATTCAGATTTTAGTTCACACAAAATGAAATTCAAATTTTCTTTGTATTCCAAAATAGGTCTTGACTTCCCTATAAAATTTGAGCATAAGTCTAATATGCTATTTTCTGGAGAAAGCCTATTTTCCAAGGGCGTGAAGATTTTGATTAGTATTTTTATCTTTTAAGGCCACCATCTAAATACAGGTATTGACTTAAGAAACATAACTGAATGTCATACTTTTTTATTTTGTCCCACTTTGCAGATAGGTATTGACTTATGAAACATACATGGATGTCATAATAATGACTGGATTATCCCTTAGCCTGGAATTATAAATTAGTCAATTAAATAATATAATTCGTGGATTGATAAGTGGAAATAAACAAATTATTGATAATAAATATTTACTTCGATTGAGTTTCTCAAGTTGCATTTTTTTTTTAAGTAGCAGTTAGATTAAGCCTGAGAACACTTAGTTGTTACAATTTGAACAAATTTATTTTGAAAATGTTTGCTTATCAATAGATGATGACACTTCTCAAAAAGAAAAAGAAAAGAAAAAAAAAAAGATAGTGACAAAAGGCCATGAAGCCAGTTAAACCAACAATATTTGCGGTGTAAGAATAAATTCCCACACCATTTAGAAATAAATATATTACCTTCATCTTGCTTTGCCGATAGGTATTGATTTACAAACCACAACGGGGTGAAGGTACAATTTGTGCACAAATAATAAACTAAACTGAATCACTTTACAAATTTCATAACCAAACCAAACCAAACCATTTCAAAGATAAATCGAACCAAACAAAATCAAACTAAACAAATATGAAATGTAGGAATGGTGCCTTGAAGATGAAGATACTCAAAGGAGCGCGAAGAAGTGACGTCCGGAAGGGTCTTCGTACGAAGACAAAGTATCTTCGCACGAAGACATCCCATACTTAGCCAAAATTCGCCAAGTTCAAAAGTCTTCTTGGAACAGCTTGCAGCCCCTATTCAAGAAGGTCTTCGTACCAAGAAAATTTGTCTTAGTACGAAGAGTCTTCGTACCAAGACAATTGTCTTAGTACGAAGACAGTGCGAGAAAAAGATAATAAGGATGGAATTGTTTCCTTTTTCGTTCGGGCCGATTTTGGAGGCTATAAAATGACCTTTTGAGGTTCTAGGAACGTATGTAAACATCTAGAGACGTTCCTACTCATTGAATAAAGGTTTTTCTTCTCCGTGGACGTAGTTAGCATATTCAGATGCTAGCGAACCAGGTAAAACTCTTGTTTTGCATCTTTCTTTGACTATTCATAAGGTGAGTGATCGTTTGAATTGCATAACAAACTAGTATCAGAGCTTAGGTCAAGATCAGTCCACCAAGAACAATGCCTCGATCGATAATGAAGATTGACAGGTTCACCGGAGGGAACAACTTCAGTTTGTGGAAGATAAAGATATAGACCTTGCTTAAATCACAGGGATTGTGGACACCTTTGACCACGGACAAGGGAGACATGGATGTCAATACATTGGAGTTCAAGGTATTGGAGGAGAAGGCACACACAACGATTATGCTGTGCTTATCGGATGATGTGATCATCGAGGTAGCGATTCTCGGGTTTTAAGTTACCCAAGGATGTCTATGCCTATTGCAAGGAAAAGGGGCACTGGAAGAGGCATGCCCTAAACGAGGACAACGGGGATAGAATGGATCTGCATCCGTGGTAGAGAACTGTAATTCGTCTGAAGATGATTACGTTCTACTCGAAGATGATGTCACGCATTCACCCGATGCGTGGTTTCTTGACTCAGGGGCTTCTTTTCATAACAGGGAACTGTTTTCAAGCTACAGCCGTGCAGATGGAGGATCCGTTCACATGGGAAACGGAGATGTTTACAAGGTTATAAGAAGGGTTCAGTTAGGTTCAAGACTAATAATGGGAAGACATGCACTTTGAAGGATGTTAGACACGTACCGCGTGTCACAAAGAATCAAATTTCTTTGAGTATACTCGATAGAAAGGGTTTCAGTTTCAAAGGTGAAGGTGGAGGATTATGCGTCTACAAGGACTCGGATGTGCTACTCAAGGGGGTCAAGGATGGTACTTTGTATGTGCTACAAGGTTCAGCTATAACAGGTTCTATCGGAGTTGCCTTAGCCAAGGTTAAGGAAGCTGATCTAAGTAAGTTGTGGCATATGAGACTCGGTCATATGAGTGAGCGCGGAATGCAGGAACTTCACAAGAAGGGATATATCACCAGGCATGCGCCCAAGAGCCTAGCGTTTTGTGAGCACTGCGTGTACGGGAAGCTATAGCATTGTTCCATAAGGCGATTCATAGAACGAAAGGTACTCTTGATTATATCCATTCAGATTGTTGGGGGTCCATCTCGAGTCGAGGCGATTGGCGAGCACAGGTACTTTCTGAGCATCAAAAACGATTACTTCAGGATGACATGGATATTCGTGATGAAGCACAAGAGTGAAGCCTTCGCAAGATTCAAGGAGTGGAAGACGCTGGTAGAGAATCAGGTGGGAAAGAAGGTGAAGAGGCTACGCACAGACAACAGACTAGAGTTTGTTCATTAGATTTTGATGGATTTGGAAAAGATCAGGGAATAGCATGCCATTGCACTGTTCGGCACACACCGCTGCAGAACAGTGTAGCCGTTAGAATGAATCGGACACTTTTGGTGAAAGCAAGGTGCATGCTTTCTAATAAAGGTCTTTCCAGAGGCTTTTGGGGAGAGTAAGTTCCCATGGCATGTTATCTCGTAAGTCGGAGCCCGCACACAGGTATAGGATGCAAGATTCCTATGGAAGTCTGGTCCGGTAGAGCAGATGATTACTCAGATTTGAGAGTTTTTGGTTGTGTTGCCTATTATCACGTTGATGATGGAAAACTAGAACCAAGAGCTAAGAAGGGAGTATTCATGGGTTTCTGAACAGGTGTGAAGGGATACAAGATATGGGCAGACAACAAGATTACACTTAGCAGAAGCGTGGTCTTTGATGAGAGTCCTATGTTGAAGAGCTCCGTTGAGGTGGATCTTGGAGATGGAGAGAAGAAGGTGGAGGGAGAGTCAGATCCTATTGATCCTAAGGATGCCGAAATCCCTACACCGCCGCCGAAAGCAGAAGAGGAAGAAGCAGAAGAGTCTGATAGTGAGAATGCGCCTACTCTAGAGGAACCAGTTCATCAAAGTATTGTTGAAGGAAGACCGAGGAGAGTCATGAAGCCTCCGGCAAGATACAGGGATGTTGGTATGGTGGGATATGAATTGCAGGTAGCGGAAGATGTAGAGGATGAGCCATCGTCGTACAAGGCAACTATATCTAGTTTTGAGTCAGCACAATGGAATTCCGCGATGGGAGAGGAGATGGAGTCTCTTATCAAGAACTTGACTTGGGAGCTTGTTAAATTGCCAGCGGGAAGGAAGATATTCAGTTGCAAGTGGGTTTTAATAAGAAAGGAAGGAGCTGCATCTGGAGAGGGCGTCAAGTATAAGGCAAGGCTAGTTGCAAAAGGGTTCAGTCAGAAAGAGGGAGTTGACTACAACGAGATCTTCTCACTGGTGGTCGAACATTCTTCTATCCGGGTGTTACTAGCTTTAGTGGCACACCACGACCTAGATATTGAGCAATTGGATGTCAAGACTGTAGGGTTTTGATTCATGGATCGCGCAACGGAAGCATAATCAAACAAATAGCCATGCAAAACCCTCCAAGGATCACAAGTCTAGATGCATAACGATAGTAAAGGTAAGAAATAATAAACACACCTTTGGGTTCTCCTTGATGACTTCAAACGCAAATAGTGTCACATTCTCTATAGTTGATCCATGCCTAGAGTTGATCCTAGATCTCCCAAACTCCTTGGTGCTAGCCCGGAATAAGAGGAGGGTGAAGGAATCACGCAAAACGAGACAAAAGAGGGGCTTCGGCCCTCTTTTTGCCGACGGGGTGAGGGCGGCGGCAAGGGGGTCGGGTTCAGACTCCTTGTTGCTTGCTCTCTCTCCTTTGTTCTCTCCCACTCTTGTTATGTTCACTAATGAGCATAAGTTATGAGGAAGGAAGGAAGGAGGGTCCTTTATATAGTCCAACAACTCCTTGTTAACTACCTAAAGGACTTATTCTAGTCCAACTAGAATTCAATTTAGTCCCTTCCTTGCAAATTAGTCCCTACTAAGTTTGCAAGGGTTTGCAAAGTGATCCTTCTAATTAATTAATCCAATTAATTAATTCCCAAATCTAGTACAACTCTATATAGCGTGTGACCCCATAGGTTCTATCTAGTTGGTAGCAACTATTTGCTAATATGGAGCGGTTTCTAGCAAAACATCCATTCTAGCCAACTAATAGAATAGTCATCTTGACAACCTTGTACAAGTAATTATCTCATCCCTTTGCCTCCATATCCGGATTGGACACGAGACATACAAGCCACACTCGTATATCCAATCCATATTTTCTCGATCTATGGGAATAGCCTTATTCGTGCAAATAACATCAATATCCCATATTGATTTATTTGAATCTGGCCAGACATTCTATAAGCACTATCCCTCGAGTGGCCTAGGATATCTACTCCCGTTATGTGGGAGGGGCAAATCCTCTCTACGTCCACTACGATCTCTAAGCTTGCTTCTCATTGTATCCAGTACACGCCTTTATAACTACCCAGTTACGGTGTAGCGTTTAACGCTACCAAGATCACAATGATCCACAACTAGAACATCTAGTGACTTCAAGTCTAAGGATGAGAATACCATTGCACCGCGAGAAGAACTTGTGACTCAACATAACATGTATGTAGCCTTCTCGGATATGGGTCAATCCAGTGCAACATTCCGTAATGCACACCTATGTGTTGGATCGTGATATCTCCATATCAATCCAACCCCATACTAGTCTATAGATGATTGTCCCATTAATCATTATACTTGACTAGGGATATTTAAGATAAACAACACGATTGTAAATCTAAGGACTTCATTATATTAAATATCCAATAAATAAATGAATTTTCTAGCCATATACAAATTCATACTAAACTAGATTGCCTCTAGGGCATCTATCCAACAAAGGCAACTTGAAATGGGAGTATGCAGGTAGAATTTCAGTACAAATACTCTAGAAGGGGGGGGGGGTTAATAGAGTACGCCATTTTTTTTGTAAAACTTGTAGAAGTGAAGAGTTTATGTAAAAAGCAATGACGTTCAAGGCCTTGAAAACAGTTTCAAGCCTTTGGAATGAAATACAGTTTGAAAGAAAACAGACAAGTCTTTTTCAAGGCCTTGAAAAGAGTTTCAAACCCTTGAAAATAGACTAGTTTGAATGCTGCAAAAACGAAGTATGCAAATGAAACTGTAAATGCAAGATACACATAATTTATAGAGTTCAGTCCACTTGGACCTACCTCTCTACCTCAGGGGTCTTCTCCTACAGGATTTTTAACTCAATTCTTATTAATCAAAAGCTAAGCCCTAGATCTCAAGCACATAGATATGCCTTACTCAGTTACAGCTTGTGGTTCCATGTAACCTATCTAGTACCTGCTCTAGCTAACTGATTAACTAAGAATTCTCTATTGTTCACTTTGAACAATCCTTGAGAGTGAGAGTTAGAAGTAGTATAAGACTTATCTACAAATAAAGTACAAGTCAGAAGAACACTGAACTGTAGTGAAGAATGCAGTGATCTTCTGTGAGATGGATTGTGAGAATGATGTGCTTCTTTGATGCTTGTCAATCCTGAAATGTGTCTCTCTCTTTTTGCCCGTTGAGTATTGTGTTTGTTGCTTCAAAATGATATCTATTTATACAGCTCAGATGCTTTGCAAATCTTCCCTGATTTTCAGCAACAAACTTCCTATTTTGTAGGCAACAACTTTGACTCTTTTAACAGCCTTCTCCAACGGATAGTTGATCATAATCTTCAGAGATATTGTTCTGATCTTGTCTTAAAAAAATTGAGAAGCTTTCAAGAGTGTCTGATTGATCACAGAATCGCATTTTCTCCCCTTTCCTGCAAAATCAAGATTAGAAAACCAATCTTGCAAACTAGGAAATAATATTTCCCTACAAAACTGAGTCAAACAGATGGAGTAAACAGTGTTAAATATATCAAAATAGTTTGTCTTTCATCATCAAATAATGACAGATCAAACATAGGGGTGAGAGAGGTATAATCAGATCAGAAGAGTTTAGAAAAACTCCCCCTTAGAATATGCATATAGGTCAGAAAGTTTCAAGGCTTTGAATCCTGTTTCAAGGCCTCTGCTATTTCAAGCCTGTGAAACCTGATTCAAGGCTTTGAAAACTGCCTGTGAAACCTGTGAAATTACAATCTCCCCCTTGATGAAAGACAAAACCTCAATCTGTTTGATCCTTAGTTTCTGTAAAAAAAAATACTTATTAGCATACATCTCAAATAGTAGTAACACATTGGTTCCAAAAAGATCCAACTTATTCAATAGCATACTTAATCAGAAAAACACATAAATCCAAATAAACCTACTGACCAAAAAGATAGGTCACTAAAACATAAATACAACCTAGTATTTCTCACCCTTTTTGACTTTCATCAAAAAGAATGAGAACATGTTGGATCAGAGTCTTTGCAAAAAATTTAAAAATAAACTTAAAATAAGTTGGAAAGAAAGAGTAGGAAAGAGTTTATGGGGTTGAGTTCCATCTCCTTCCTGATTCCTTCTTCTTACTCACTGTCTTCATCATTATCCTGTTCTTCTGCAGTCTCTTCATTCACACCAGCAGTCTCTTCTGCAGCCTGTTCTTCAAATTCTGGAATAGTTGGCTTTGGAGAATTCTTCTTCTTCTTCTTCTTCACGTTGATCAACAAAGCATCTGAATTAGGACTATCCGCTTCATCTCCCTCTTGAGCAACTTGTTCATATACCACCTGCTTTCCTTTTCCTCGTCTTTAGCAACCTCTTCCTAGTCTGAGTGTTCACTGGGCAAGTTCTTGTCAGAACCATCTTTCTTGATACCTTCTTCATACTCAGGGACATCAAACACAGACATGCTTCTTAAGATGGTCTCCACCATGCACTTCACTTGTCTTTGGAAGTATTTGAGATGAACCAAGATTCACCGGGAGCATAGTTCTTTGAGTAGATCTGCAAGGATCTTTCCACATTGTCTTCTGTTTCTTCCTCTGTCACCCTTTCTTTCCCCTTTTCAGCTTGAGAAGCCTTCTTCTTCTTCTTCTACTTCTTCTTCTTTGGACTTGAGATCTGTGTTTCTGGTTTCTTTTCTGCAGCAGCCTTCTCTTTCTTCTTCTTCTTCTTCTTCTTCTTCTTGTCTGAAGATGGTGTCACAACCTTCTTAGCTGTATTCTTAGGTGGAGGAAGTTTTGTAACAGCTTCTGCATTGGGAGTCCTAGAGCTTAAATCCCCACTGATTTTTGGAACTTCATCTTCAGTTTTCTTCCTCTTCTTTTCTGCATCAGACTTTGAACCACCAGCCATCTTGATTCTGTCAGAGGCTCTTCTTGTGCTCATTAGGGTTTGGAGAAGAATAGAGAGAGGTAGGGTTGATGCGGAGAGAAGGATAAGAGAGAAAGATAAATACTGAAAGAGTTTGAGTTTAAAAAGGAAACTGCAATTTCTTTCTGATCTCAAAAGATTTGTAATGATCAGAGAAGATTCAAATCTTTGAAGCCGTTGGAAATAAATAATTTAATACTATACTTGGCCAAAAACAAATTTGAAAAAAAGGAGGGGCAATATTGAGAAAATATCTACAAAGATAGCACCCAAGACTGAATGATACAAGAATTATTGACTAACCATTTATCAGACTTATTATCAAGGTTTTGAAATAATTTCAAGGTATTGAAACGCTGTAATACTGAAACACATAAAATCAAAGATTTTAATAGATTTTCAAGGCTTTCAAAAACAGTTCAAACCTTTGAAACACATAATAACTTACCTTCCTTACCTTGTACTCCCCCTAAACCAATGCATCTTTATTTAGCATACCCAATTCCAGCCTTAGAGCTGAAAATCTTTCATCTGGAAATGGTTTAGTGAAGATATCTGCAAGTTGAATGTTAGTAGAAACAAATTCAAGAACAATACAACCTTTCTCAACATGATCTCTGATGAAATGGTGTCTGACATCAATTCGATTGGTTCTTGAATGCTGAACTGGATTCTTTGTAATTTATGTTGCACTAGTGTTGTCACATTTGATATGTATACTTATGAAATCAAATCCAAGATCTCTCAACTGCTGAGCTATCCATAATACTTGTGGGCAGCATGCTCCAGCAGATATATATTCAGCTTCAGCTGTTGATAAAGCAACTGAGATTTTTTTCTTGGAATGCCAACTGATCAAGGAGGATCCAATGAATTGGAAAGTTCCTGAAGTGCTTTTCCTATCAACTTTGTAACCTGCAAAGTTAACATCTGGAAAATCATGCAAAGAAAAATTAGAATGTCTTGGATACCAAAGTCCTAAGTCTTTGGTACCATTGAGATATCTGAATATTCTCTTCACAACACTTAAGTGTGATTCCTTTGGATCAGCTTGAAATATTGCACACATACATACACTGAACATGATATCTGGTCTACTAGCAGTAAGTTATAGCAATGATCCAATCGTACCTCTATACTCTCTTACATTAACACTCTTACCAGATTCATCATTATCTAAGGACAGTATAGAACTCCTTGGGGTCTTGATTTCTTTAGACTGAGACATATTGTTCATGTTCAACAAGTCCCAAGTGTACTTGCTTTGATGTAGAAAGATTCCCTTCTTCAACTGATGTATTTGAAGTCCAAGGACGAAGTTCAACTGTCCCATCATGCTCATTTCAAATTCCCTGCTCATAAGACTTGAGAATTCTTTGCATAGAAGATCATTAGTATCTCCAAAAATAATATCATCAACATAAATCTGAACTACAAGTAAATCTTTCTCATGAGTCTTTATGAAAAGGGTTTTGTCTACCAATCCTCTTTTTAAATCATTTTGAAATAAAAACTTTGACAATCTTTCATACCATGCTCTTGGAGCTTGTTTCAAACGGATAATTGATCATAAAGATCTTTCATCTTATCCAACTTACAACATTATCTCTGTTCCAACCACTGGTACACAAAGAAGATCAGAGTTGAATAATATTTGTTCTTTTAATGCTTTTATCTCTCTTGTAGAACCCAAGTCAAGCAAATATTGACTATGTCTGTGAACCTTTTGGACATTTCTGTGATTAACTCATCTGCATTCATCTTGAATAGCTCATACTGTCTGAGGTAGATGTTGATCTTGGTTTGCTTGACTTGACTGGTTCCTTCAAATGTCACCACAAGCTTATCCCTGGTATCCTTGGCAGTCTTACAGCGTGAAATCCTGTTTCATTCATCTGTACTCAAAGCACAATACAAGATGTTAATAGCTTTGTAATTCTTAGAGAATTGTTCTAATTCAGATGAAGAAAGAGAGTCTTCAGATTTGGGAGTTTTAATCCCATCTTTCTCTGTGTAGAAAGTGTGAGGTCCCCTCTGAATAATGGTCCATAGCTCTATGTCTTGATCAATGATGAACATTTTCATCAGAGCTTTCCAGTGAGCAAAATTATCTCCACAAAATAAAGGAGGTATGTTAGCAGCTCTTCCCTGTGAGAAACCACCATCACCTGCAGTACTCATGATCACCAGGTGTTTAAATCTATACAATGAAACAAGCTCTGGTATCAATTGAAAGGGGAGTATGCATGTAGAAATGCAGTACAGATACTCTAGAAGGGGGGGGGGGTTGAATAGAGTATGCCAATTCCCCGTGGACGTAGTTAGCATATTCAGATGCTAGCGAACCACATAAAACTCTTGTTTTGCATATTTCTTTGACTATTCGTGAGGTGAGTGATCGTATGAATTGCATTAACATGAAATATGAAATTTATGTTATAATTGGTTCGAATTGATATGTTTGCTAAATACCTGTTGTACGAATATCGCTCTATATTTTTTTAAAGCACGAATATCGTACTTTTGATATACCCAAAAAATTCTAATTTTATTAAAAGTAAATTGAATTGAAAAGGAGAACTTACAAGGTAATCTTTTACACAATAAATTAAAATAATAATAATTAAGATTAATTAGATCATTCTAGTTGACTAAACTATCTGAACGGGGTATTTATCTAAAGATATTTGTTCTTGGGAAGGCATGTGTATAGCTTATAACGCGACAGTTCAGTTCAGTCCATTGCGGTGTAATTAGATAACAACCCAAATAAAATCAAACCATATTGATTAGATTCTAAATAAGAGTCTGTCCCAGCTCTTTCTTCCCATGGCTGCTGGGCTTTGGGATTAAGAGCTAGAACAGAAAGACCAAAATGCCCCTGCTGTCATAAAGAAACTGTAACTTATGCCATCAATCAAATCATCCTTTTTGAAAAAGTGTTGATTTGATTAAAAATAAAACGGGAGGGTAACTCTCCCTCCAAACTAAACCAAAACCAAAATTTCACCTAATTTGAATTTGTGGAGCCAAAAACTGGCATTCCTCCACAAACTCTATAAATGCAATAGTTCTTCACAGTCCACATTACAAAATACATCAGTTCTTGAGAGTCCATAATACAACAGTCCAGTTCTTTAAGAACAGATACACAAATACTTGTAGAAGAAGAAGAAGAAGAAGAAGAAGAAGAAGAAGAAGAAGAAGATACAGCCACCACCATCCTCTCCAGCTTTCACCAACACTTGCAGCTTTCACCAACATCATCTCCAGCTTTTACCATCATCTTCTCCAACCTTACATCATTTACCACCTTCATCTCCATTCTTGTTCCTGCAAAAAATACAACCCAGGTACTGTGTCATCAATGTCTATCCCAACAAGAAGACTAACATTTCATGAAAGGTGTAACATCAAAGACTATCTGCTACATGGATGTACAGACATGAGGCCATCGGTTGGATTAATGAATAATGCAGCAGAGAAGTTTGGTGTTAGTCGAAGAAAAAATTCTACGACATGGAAAATAATCTAGCGGTGTTACAAGGATGGAGTTCACGTTGATGTTAAATCCAATCAACGAAGAAACAAGGTGCCAAAAATGCAGCTGGACATTGAGAGAATGAAGAAACTCCCCAAAAAAGATAGGAACACCATCGGACAATTAGCAGGTGAATTTATTTTTTTATTACGCCAATTCTTAGATTATGGTTTCATCACAGAATTGGGTGTGATTGTGTTTAGGCCACATGTCTTAAAACCTAATCAAGATGATAGGCAAGACACAACTCTAAACCCCTTCACTATTATACCAAATGTAGCACCGTGTATCTTATATTTGTGTATGAATTCTCAGATTGTGTATTGCACAATCATCATTGAAAAAAGCTGAATTTGACATCAAATAGGATCACAAACAACATTTTACAAAAAAAAATCATCATGTATTCATGTAAGATTATTCACAAAGCTGAATTTGACATCAAATAGGATCTCGAACCACATTTAAAAAAAATCAGCATGTATTCATGTAAGATTATTCAAAAAAAGCTGAATTTGACATCAAATAAGATCACAAACCACATGTAACAAAAAGAATCAGCATGTATTCATGTAAGATTATTCAAACAAAAGCTGATTTGACATCAAATAGGATCACAAACCACATTTAACAAAAAAATCAGCCTGTATTCATGTAAGATTATTTAAAAAAAAACTGAATTTGACATCAAATAGGATCACAAACCACATTTAACAAAAAATCAACATGTATTCATGTAAGATTATTCATGTAATTATGCAGGCAATATTGAGAGGAGTAAATCAGCAATTGGTAGATATTTAAAAGATGGGACCCTAAAAGGAAGAAAATCACATCTATGACCACAACTGACTCTAGCACAGAAGATTGAAAGGCTCAAATGGAGTGTTGAACATGTAGAGCTTACTGAGAAGGGTGACATCACGTACAAGACTCAGAAATACACAATTTCAATTGATGAGAAGTGGTACCACATTAAATCATCTCAGAAATATATTTTGCTACAAGAAGAGGAAGTTCCACACCGTACCACACAATCCAAGCAACATCCCAAAATGATGTTTATGTGTGTGTTGGGAGGCCACTTTATGACACAGATGCGGAGTTGCTATGGGATGGCAAAGTGGGGATATGGCCATTTACAGAGGAGATAGCAGCAAGAAGAAGTTCAGCTAACAGGCCAAGGGGTACAATTGAAATCAAACCAATGCCATCAGTTAATGCAGAAGTAATGAAAGACATGATCATATACAATGTCATTCCAGCTATAAAGGCACAGTGACCAGCAAGTTTGGAAAAAAATATAATCATTCGGCAGGATAATGCTACTCCACATGTGCACAATGATGATCCAGAATTCAGGGCAGTTTCAGATAGTGATGGCTTTAATATTAACCTAGTTAATCAACCACCAAAGTCCCCGGATTGCAACGTAAACGACTTGGGATTCTTCAATTCCATACAGAGTTTGCAAAACAAAATGCAAGATGAGAAGTTTGAAGAACTAATAGAGGCAGTTGAGATGGCATATCAAGGGTTTGAACATCAAACATTAGATGACATCTTTATAAGTCAAATTTACATGACATAGATCATGAAATGCAAGGGATGTAACAATTTCAGGCAACCACATATGGGGAAGGATAGACTGAGGAGACAGAACCTTTTGCCAAGGTATTTGACTGTTGATCAAATGCTAGTGTTGGACAACATTGACTACTTGAGAGAGCTACAAGTAGAAATTGCTAATCCAACACTCTTGGAGGATCTAGGATATGAGGGAGTGTAGGTTAACCCTCTATTTGTATAGTTTGTGGGTGCTAGAAGTTCATAGAGCTAATGTAATGCTAGCATTGGACACCCCTCTTTTGTAATGAGTGTGTAATTCCCAATCAACTAGAAGCTGTAATGGTGAAGGGGAGTGCCACATTGCTTACTAATGCAATGTATTTTGGTGGTGTAACAATCTCATATCTTTATATACAATGCAATGGATTGCTTCAAGTTAAGTTGGATGTAAGCGAAAGCCACATCATAACTAACATCAAAGCTTTGCATTGCATTGCTACAACTCTCACAAGGCTTTGGTTTGCAAATAAGAAAGATCATCATAGATGACATCTCAGATCTGTATATACAATGCATTGTATTGATTCAAGTTAAGTTGGATGTAGGCAATCAACTACTAAAGTCACATGTCATTGAGTTGTCAAAAGCAACATCACAACTAACATAAGATTTGCATTGCATTGCTACAACTCTCACAAGGCTTTGAGTTGCAAATAAGAAATATCATCATAGATAACATCTCAGATCTGTATATACAATGCATTGGATTGCTTCAAGTTAAGTTGGATGTAGGCAATCAACTACTAAAGTCAAATGACATTGAGTTGTCAAAATCAACATCACATTTAACAAACAAGATTTGAATTGCATTGCTACAACTCGCACAAGTCATTGAGTTGCAAATAAGACAGATCATCATAGATGAACCCCCTAACACAAACAATCTCAAATAGCATAGTCAAATGCTTCATCACAGATTGTTTGGTGCTTGTGTGCAAATAGGAACCATCACATATAAGGTGACAATTATAAACAACACACAAGCATAAGCATTTGTAACTGTAGATGAATATGTGAAATCAACTACTCTTAGTTTGCACATCATTGAGTAGTTGACAGAGAGATAAACAGATCACAAATCCAAGGATCACAGAGCACATACAAAGATCTAACACGAACAGACCCAGAGAGAGATCACAAATCATATAACCAGACATATCATATAATCATATAACCAGACATATCATATAAGACGGAGAGAGATCACAGATCACAGATATATGATCACATATATAACATGAACACAGGGATATATCACAGATATAACATGAACACATGGATATATCACAGATCACAGATACATGAATAAAAATAGAGAGAGAGAGAGAGATAACTGAAACTCCATTGTTCTTCTTTTAGCCTCTTCCATGTCGGACAATAGATACACGGTAATTCATCAAGAACTGCTTGAGTTTCTGGACGCAAAGGGGAAGACGGAGGGTCCTCCGGAGGTTGTATAATTTCCGGGGGTTGTATCTCGTAGGGGGGTTGTCTCTCGTCGGAATCGTAGTCAACGGCGTTTGGCATGAACTCTGAATCCGGTACATATTCGCCGTCGTCAGAATCACATACCCATTCAGTGGTGGAATCAGATCCACCCATAACAAAAGCAATCAAAACCCCAACCCTCGAAATAACTAGGGTTTCGGTTGATTTGAGGGGAAATCAACCAAGAACCAAGGAGCCCAGTAACACATCTATCAATTAGAGACACAAAAACCACCACCGGAGATGAAGAAGACCGCGGTATCGAAACCCTAACACTCGAAATAACTTGGGTTTCAGTCAATTTGAGGGGAAATCAACCAAGAACCAAGAAGCAAGTTAACAGATCTGTCGATTAGGGACACAAAAATCACCACCGGAGATGAAGACGACGGTGGCGATCTGGTTTGGGGAAGAACAGACGACAGAGTGAGAGAGAGAGAGCTAGAGCGGTTGAGAGAAATGATACGTCCATCTGTTGGGTAGAGAGAGGGAGAGGTTAGGTTTGTTTAGGTTTAGTTTAGGGTAAGGTTTAGGTTAATGTTGGGCTGATTTGGGTTACTTGCTAATAATTTCGCCTAATTGCTGTAATTGGCCCAATAATTTGGGCCAATATTTCTGATATAATAAAAAAGGGCCTGCAAAGTCAGAGGGGTAAAATGGTCTATTGAGTTGTTTAAGGTTTCCCAAAAAGGAAATGGAAAGAAGGAGGTGGGACGTCCCAAAATGGAAATTGGGAAGAAAGAGGTGGGACGGAGTGGTATCGTCCAAACCACGACATTTGATTTGGTCAGGTCGGTTTAACCGGTCTAATCGATTGTCTGTACAACCCAAAGCAGAACTACATAAACTATTGACACATATAAAGGGAACATATTTTTCGGTTAGGTTGTACCAAAAATAATAAATAAATTAATAAATAAATAAATAAGGGGAGGCTACGAGTTGAAAATCTAAAAACAGTTCCTGATTTGGATGTGTTATACACGATTTCTTGACGAAGAAAAGCAATACTAGGATCAGAAACTTTGAAAATGTGTCCACCATTGACAATTTGTCAAATCTGAATTAATTCTGTTTTTCCTGATAATAAACAAATACTAGGTCAACACCACTACCGTTGTTTTGCCAATATCACACGAAAAGCTCGTGAAATAATAAAGCACATACGTGCATGGCTGGATAAAAACGGAAATGTCTATTTATCATTAGGTGAACAGTTGAGTCACCTAGACAAGCTCTATCATACGTTGTTGGCGACACAGGAGGTTCCATTTCATGTATGAAGTTTTGTTTCTTCCACTTGCATGTAATGTACTGGCCCCTTTTTGTTAGGTAGCTAATGTTACGTGCAACACACGGATCTTTCGGCACATTCCTTTCCATCTCGGAACTCTATCGTTCCCATTTCACATGAAGTATGATCGAGAACAAAGAATGAATTAGTGAACTGAAGTAAATATTACAGTAATACACGAGGTTAATCTGGGACATGTTTACGTAAATACTGTAATGTGAGTGTTTGGATATAAAGATTTTGGGGTTAAGACTTAATAAAAGATTGGGGGGTTTAGGTAACACGGTTTTAGGGTTTATGTTTGTTTGCAATTGTTTATTTATATTTTTGCGCAAAAAGTAGAGAAAGGGATCGGAAAATACAGCAGTGCATATGTTTTTGTGTGTTTTTTTTGTACGTGTTCTTTGTAATAGGAAAAAAGACACATCAGAGCAGTGGAGCCTGAAGAGCGGGGTACTGATCTTTTTTTAGTAAGCCACCGGATTTGAAATTACAATGTCAATTTTGGATTGAGGTTCTCCAAACCGGAGATCCAAACACAACCAATATATGACGAAACTAATACCATTATAAAAATATTTGTCGAAGTTTGAATATAGTGTGGTAGTTTTTCTAGTCTCGTGTCTGTTTGTTGATTTTGCATGTGATGGTTTTGAATATATCGTTGATTTTGCATGTGGTGGTTTTAAAGCATGATATTTTTCATTCAACCAGGTATTTGAGCTATCAAACTACTTTCATGACATTTTTTTATTTCACATTTTTAATTTGTTAGTTTGGAATTTCTACATATTCATAATCATATAAAAGTGGGAGAGTTTTTTTTTTTTTTTTTTTTTTTTTTTTTGGGAGAAAATATAAAAGTGGGAGAGTGAGTTACTTTGCCAGTAAAGTATCACATTTAAGGGTCGGTTCAAACTATGGGATCGTTGCATTGAGCCTGAAGAGCTCTAAGTTTGGGTCGATTGGATGCCATCGGCATGCCATTTCACTTTTCTTGTATAAAACAGCCAGTCGAATCTAGTACACTTCATGTAATCCAATAAGTCTAGTTAGTCTGGAAAGCAATACATGCACCAGTGCGGATAATCAATTGTTTTATCGGGCAAATGACACTAAACATGTATGCAGAGACACTCGTGGCACTAATGTCCTGAATTTTTAATTAATTTCATTCTTTTCAATGTGAGACAAATAGCCTCCAATCGTTGACCGCACTAAATTAAATTATTGATATTTACTGTAATACCAGTCCCGTGATGACTGGGCTGTAATACCTAGATTATGGAAGAAATAGGTAATTCCCGTGATGTCTCATGATGGGTATTACAAGAATTTTTTGTTAATTTAATCTAACTCTATTAACGAGTAACGGCGCGAGGCTTTTTGTCTCATAATGGAAAATGAAGAGAGAGGGGGGGGGGGGGGGGTAATTTATAAAACTTAAATTGTTTAAGATTTGCACCTCAAGTGTTAAAGTGCATATAAGTTTGGTCTTTATTTAAATTCCTTATCAAATTTTGCTATTTTAAGAATGGTACCTTGTTCATGTTGTGGACTGCGCGTATGCTTTGAAATCGTATTCCATATTTTTTTAATTTCTCTTACAATATGTATATAGTTTCCTTTATCTCCTATTTTCCGATTAATTTAGCATTCCTTGTGCTTTCCAAGAGAACACGGCTATGTAGGGAAAATAGTAAAGGTACATCCAATCTGTAATCCTAGAAGCTCGAAGTACCTAGAAAAGCTTATGAGAGTTTGGGTTCTACATTCAGCTATTCGGATATGTAGGCCAACCTCCGTAGGTGGCTCACCAGTTTGATAATTAGGCTTACCTTGATTTGACTTCTCAGCTTCAATTTTTCAATTAAACTCGCAGTGTTTGATTGGTACACTCCAAGGACAATGAGTACGTCTTGGTGCGAGAATCTTGTATTCATGTCGTTCTTTAACACACTTGATTAGTTTATTTTCAACATTTTTCATTTTTTGTTGTTGAAGAAGAAATACAGAAACAATGTTTCATGAAATGTCCAACAAGAGGTGGTACATAATCTTAAGTGGTGGTTCCACCTAAATTCTAGAGAATATAAGAAAATAGTGACATTTGAATCTTGATACCTAGATGATGGAAGAAATAGGTTTTCGACACGACATTGACCCGAATTTAAGTCCGGTTACGAGAGAGTTCGTTTAAGTGTTCACGATCCCAAGTTCAATCTCAAAAATTACGTACCTACGTGATCGTTTAAATATCTCACTCGAAAAAGCCTATTATGAAATGAGTGGTCAATTCAAGCGTTCAGAGTGAGTAGTTGATCATGGTTTTGAGATGTTGTACCACATTTTATTTGAGAAGAAACTTGGATAGTTTATCTACTCCAAGTTCCCACCTAAATGTGTAGCAGCTTTATTTTAGCGAGGGGACCTAGCTAAAGGTTGACCCATTACGCGCGCCCCCGCCTGATCAGCTCGGACTCCAACACGGGCAGGGCCGTAACGTGGTGCGGGGTTGGGCGGGCTTGTTAGTGGGCTTGAAAATTACGCACGCCCCCGCCTGATCGGCTCGGACTCCAACACGGGCAGGGCCGTAACGTGGTGCGGGGTTGGGGCGGGCTTGTTAGTGGGTTTGAAAATTACGCGCGCCCCCGCCTGATCGGCTCGGACTCCAACATGGGATCAGGCTCGGACTCCAACATGGGCAGAGGCCGTGACGTGGTGCGGGTAACAACTACAAATAATAGTTGCAACTGATCTCTACAAATAAATAGACATAACCGTTCTCATCCACAATCTCTCACTCTATGAAAATGTTGTTTCCCTTCTTCATTTGGTATCAGGTGAAACACATCGCTCTCACAAATTCCCTACTCCAGAAACAATTTTTGTCGTCTTTATTTGTTGAGTGCAGCGGTATCATCTGAAACACATCTCTCTCACTACTTTCCGAATCAAAGAAACTCTTTCAGTAGCTTCTTGGACTGCATGTGTTGTACCTTCCTTTGCAACACTGCCCCAGGAAGATGATGTCTGATTTTCCATGTCGGGCACGAAGTGTGGGGGCGAATTTGCTTTAAGGATCATCGTACTAGTACGAAACTGCCTTTCGAAATCTGTACAGCACTCGGAAACAACTCAATCAGTAAAGACGTTAGTAGAGTTTTATCTTCTTATATTAATGTTCTGACGTTAGTAGAGTTTTATCTTCTTATATTAATGTTCTGAGTTATAACAGATTGTCCGAGTCACTATTTTCTGAAAATCTTAATGCAGATTCCTTTTGTTACAATCTGAACAGTTAATTTTAACAGTTATGTTACTAACTTTTCCATATCAGATTTCATATGTGTAATTTTCTATCAGCATTGACTGTCCATAATTTACCTTTTCTTTTAATATTTTTCAGTACATAATTCATCTGGTAATTAGTTCTATCTATTAGAATTTTAATTATTAAATTTCAGATAGCATTTTTCTGTTTAGATTGCATTTGTTAATTATTTTCTGACAGTAAGAATTTTACAAGTTATTGTTTAGTTCCTTCGGTACTGATTTCGCCTGGATAATTTTTCTCTACAGATTTCATATGTTTATATTCTGTACATATTTCATTTCATTAATTTATCTATAGAGATTTCATCTGTTTAACATTCTTAATTTTTCTGTCTAGATTTCATTTGGTTAAGTTTTCTGTATAGATTTTATATGGTTATTTTCTGGACAAATTTTATCTGGCTATTTCTTTTCTATTTTGATTTCAACTGATTGATTTTTCTGTTCTGATAAAATTTGGTGAATTTTCTAGACAAATGTTATCTAGACAGTCTAGTTATTTTTCTGGATAGATTTCATATGGTTAATTATTATGGAGAGAATTCACATGGTTATTTTTTATACAGATCTCATCTGGTAAATCTTTCGATACACATTTCATTTGATTAATTTTGCTGTATAGGTTTAATATGGTTATTATTGTACAGATTTCATTCAATTAATTTCTTTTGGTCCAAATTTCACTTGGTTAAATTTTTGTACGTGTTTCATCTGGTTATTTTTCCAGACATATTTCATCTGGTTATTTATTTATTTATTTTTTTTGAAACAACATCTGGTTAATTTTTTTGGTTAACTTTCTCTACCAATGTAACGTTGTTATTTTTCTGTACAGTATTCATCTGGTAAAATTTTCTGTACATATTTAATCTATTGACTATTATGTCCAGATATATCAGGTTATTTGTTTTTTTACATATTTCATCTTCTTAATTTTTTCAGTCCATATTTTATCTTTCTTGTCAGAACTTTTTGTGCGAAATTCATTTGTTTGATCTATAAGAATTTTATCTTTATTATTTTCCTGTCAGATTTTCATCTTATAATCTTTTTTGGATAATCATAATTTTATGTGTAAATTTTTGTTAGTTTTTTCTGTCAGAATTTCAGCTGTTAATTTTTTTTCTAATTTTTTCTGCCAGTGTTTTTTTTTTCAGAGAACTTTCTGCCAGAATTTTATATACAAGTATTTTGTAGTTTATTTATTTATTTATTTTTTGAAATATAGATATATAAAATTTTAGGACAGATTTTTATCTGCCAAGTATTCAGCACAAAGAAATTCTAGACAAACTACACACTAAGTTGCTACATTTGATGTGTCAGAACCATAGAGACATAATTTAGCCACTAACTTATTTCCTTCTCGAGAAGTCCACTTCGCATAGCTAATATTAAAACCAACTAGAAGTCTGGACACTTGTTGATGAAGCCAGTACATTTCCGAGCCTCCCAACGAAGTATTTTGTAGTTCAATTTTATATGTTAATTTAATTTGTCAATCAAAGTTTTATCAATTAATTTCATAAGCTCAACAAATTACAAGCAAACAAGACACACAACGACCGTCTACAAGCAGCACATCTCAATCTAAATTCGGTTTCCCACAGCCCACGAAGTAACTTGCCGCACCAAAAACGAGGAACAAAAGCGAAGCGAAGAACAGATCACGTTGTTGCTCGATCTCGTGGTACCTATTTGGTGCATCTTTCTTGTCTAAGGGATTTACTGGTGCCACAATTAACCACTACCCTATAGGTTATATGAAAAAAAAAATCTATTTATGTATTTTTTCTGGCCCATGTACCTCACTTTTATGTTATATGTCAAAATGTGAATGTAAAAAAGCACCACGTGTGATTGCTTTATGAACACTTCATAATTGCTTCTACAATACACATAAAAAAAAAAAAACACGAACTTGGGTCCAAGCCTTTCTCAATGGCCATTTCGCCTATTAGGTTACTGAATTGAATTTTTATTTAAAAAAAAAAGAACTTCAAACATAAATAAAAGCAAGCATCCAGATAATATCCACAACCAACAAGTTACCGGAACATCCTGAGACATAAAACAACACCAACAAAAGAAAGAGGGCCCGATTCTCAAAAAAAAAAAAAAAAAAAATGAGGGCCCACACACAGGGTGCCAACCCTAAGAACAACAGAGACACCTATGGGAAAACAATGTAAACAGTTTTTTGCTTTTAATCCGAACAACAATACACATAAGTAAAGAGCCCCATTTCTTGTACTTATTTAAGTGCAAAAAAGGGAAAATCTTGCGTAACATATGTTTTATACTTCTCACGGTCACTGACGCCTCACAAACGATAAAGAAAGATGTAATCAGACTACAGTTCAAATAAAGCTAATTACGTTCACGGGGAAGAAAAATCTTTATTCAATGAGTCTGAACGTCTCTAGATGTTTATATATGTCCATATGACCCCAAATGATCCTTTTATAGCCCCTAAAACTGTCCTGAACACAAAGAAAACAATTTCATCCTTATTATCCTTCTCCCAGACTGTCTTCGTGCGAAGACCCTTCGGCCAAGACATATTGTCTTCGTATGAAGGCCTTCTTGGTTTGAGACAGAGAGCTCTTCAACGAAGACTCTCGGATTTTGGCTAAAGTCTTTTATTTGTACGAAGACTCCCTATCTTCATTGCGAAGACACTGGGCACTTTCACTTCTCCATTGCTCCTTTGAGTATCTTCCAGTAGGATGTAATAATTTGTTAGAAAATGGTGGTCTGAGAGGACATTGTTCCTTGCAATATTGTTGGCCTGCTAGAACACATAGGTAGTATACTTGGCCTGAGAGGGACAAATCGTTACCTTTGTGTAGAACGACATGAGACCGATAGGTGATTGTCAACGCCATTACCCAGCATAGGTTACTAAGAGTCATTGTGTTAGAACATGGAATCCGGAGTTGTCAAAACTACCCTAGGTGATCTATAGATTGCCTAGCTTCCTCTTCTCTGATTTACATCAAATTATTTTATTTGCATTATTTCATTACTGTTGCTAGTCACTTGTTTGAGGGTGACAACACTTGAAACTACAATCTTTTTTACTGGTTACTCAGGTAAATTGAGTTTAATTGCTAAATTTAGAGTATATAGTAAACACCTTCCCTTGGGTTCGATAACCCGGAGTCCAAAATACTCCACTTTTTTACTTGACCGTATACTTGCGTAGCAACGCGTAGCAATCGCGCGTCAAGTTTTTGGCGCCGTTGCCGGGGAAGGCATTGGTTACTACTCTATTTCAGCGATTAGTTTAATTTACCTCTTTCTTTTTGTTATTATTCCTGTGATTTATGATTTGTTTTCTGAATTGTGTTTCAGGTTCTCAGTGTATGCATCGGATCTCTAGAGACCTTTTGCCCCCATTTGAAGACCCATAACATATATTCAGAACTCCGAGACGAGACCCAAGACAGATCGCAATGGGTGAGCAATTGACTAACGCTCAACTGGACGAGAAGTTGACTGAACTTCAGGAGAAACTTGATGAGCAACAAAACCAAATGCCCTACAACAAATCATGGCTAGCATTGGTTGAAAATTTTCAGTCAACTCAAAGAGGACACAAGCCAGCGATTGTAGTGCCAACCATTCAGGCTGAGCACTTAGATTTTAAGCCTGCCACCATCACGACGGTGCAGAACCAGTTTCAGTACTATGGGAACAGGGATGAAGACCCAAATGACTTCAGTGGGAAGTTTGAAGCCTACATCAAGACGGTGAAGTACAAGAATGTGACTCGAGAGACATTGAAGCTGATTTTGTTTCCTTACTGTCTGAAGGGAGAGGCAGAGAAATGGCTAGAGTCCAGGGAGCCAGAATCGATCACCACATGGGAGCAATGTGTTGATGAGTTCATGAGCAAATTCTACCCCGCGCAGCGAGTCATTGTCTTACAGGCAAAGATTCTTGGTTTTCAGCAGCATGCTGATGAGACAGTTGTAGAAGCATGGGACCGTTTCATGAGGATGATACGCAAGTGTCTTCATCACGGCTTGGAGCGTCCTAACCAGGATCTATTGAACAGGGAAGCAGGAGGTAACTTTCTTTACATGGTTGACAAGGATGGAGCATATGCTTTGATGAAGCAAATAGAGAAACAGGATGCTCAGTTCTATGACTCTAGGAGGTTCTCCAAGTTGCCCGAGCCAAAGAATGATGAGTGGAAAGATGGGATTACAAAGATGGTTTCAGATATGGCAAAGCATGTGTATCAGGATAGGAAGACTGTGTCTGCAGTGGAGGAGCCAAATTTTGATGCAACTTTGACTCAAGCTGCTAATGAGGATGTTAGCTATGTGGGGGCACAATGACAGCGGAACTGGAATTAGGGGAACTACAGGCCAGGGACTAGAGATCATCCAGGATTCAGGTATGGAGATCAGGCTGGAGCTTCATATGCACCCGGATTTCAGCATAGGCCAGCTGTTCAGGCGCCACCACCACCACCAGCTGCAGGGCAGAACGCTGAGATGACAGATCTCAAGAACATGATGTATCAGATGGGCAAGAATGTGAATACTTTCACGTCTCAGGTGGAGACACTGACTGCATATTTGCGTATCACCAAGGCCTCACTTCGTAACCTCGAAGTGCAGGTAGGACAGATTGCTACTCATCTCTCCACCAGAGCCCCAGGGTCCTTGCCATCTGACACGGAGAATGTGCGCCAAGTGAACGTCATCACCACTCGTAGCGGGATTGTTCTTGAAGATCCCCCATATCCGAGCCACGATCGAGCTGAAGCTTCGAAAGCTAGGGAGAATGAGGTCTTTGACAAGACCCCTGTCATGATCCCCCAATAAAAGGGCGTGACTCAGCAAGTTGATGATGAGGTAACACCACCACCACCCTCTTTATCTAAGAATCTCCCATATCCGCTTAAGGAAAGAAAGAAGAAAGATGACTCTGAGGAGTACAAGAGATTCTTATCCATTTTCTCGAAGTTGCATATCAATGTTCCATTGATTGAGGCAGACAAGATGATGCCTAAATATGCCAAATATATGAAGGATGCAATTTATGGAAAGAGGGCGGTGCCGGACTTTGAGACTGTAGACATGACTGAGCAGGTGAGCTCATGTGTGATGCATGGTTTGCCTCAGAAACAGAAGGCTCCGGGAAGCTTTGTGATAGAAGCTAACTTGGGGGAGCTTATACGGGGAAGGCCCTATGTGATTTAGGGGCTAGTGTCAATTTAATGCCACTTTTAGTTTTTTAGAAGCTGGGAGTAGAAGCTCGTTCCACATGGATCAACCTTCAGTTTGCGGACAAGTCGTGCAAGAGAGCCTTCGGTGTGGCGGAAGACCTGTTGGTAAAGGTAGGGAATTCTATTATCCCTGCAGATTTTTTAATTCTTGATATGCGTGTGGGGGATGTTCCGATCATTTTGGGTAGGCCCTTTCTGGCTACCGGTCGGACTCTCATTGATGTTGAGAACGGAGAATTGATCATGAGGATCAATAATGCGTGGGAGACCTTTTGGGTTTCTAAGACGACTCCACAGCAGCCTCAAGAGAAGACACAGATGCCAATGGCCGTGCAATCAGTGCACAAGAGTTCTGAGGTGGTTCGTGATGAGCAACCAATTCCAAAAGACAAATCTCATCGTTTTGTGTTGAGGATCCAGCAGAGGAAGCTGGAAGAGATGGCACAGGGTTCCAAGCCACTTGTGTAGGGGCTATGAGGTAACAGGGTCGGGCCGTTGACCTTAAATTACAAGCGCTGATTGGGAGGCAACCCAATGTAGTTAGTCGTTATTTGAGTTTTGTATTTTATTTATTTAGATACTCATACTTGATTTTTGAGGTGTGAAAGAGAGAGATTTAATATTTTCAATAAGTGTGCAGGAGACACGTACCGAAGACCCTCCAAATTCCCATTCTTGATGTATGTGCACCATTTTGCACGGAAAACGAGGAAAAACGAGCTTACCGGGAGCAAAGAACTTGATAAAGAAGCTACTCGAGGTCGAGGAGTAGCAAATGAGTCATGAGGATCACGGTAGCAAGTTGGAGTATCGGGGTTGCACGCATCGGAATCCGGAGTGGAGAAAGTTAAAGAGCTTGAGGAGGTGAGATTCTTGAACAAGGATAAAATTTTTGGTAAGAAACGGAAAAATCCCCGGATTTGATAATTTTTTGGTCAAAAATGGATTCCTCGTCGAGTGTGGAGTCCAACGGTTCAAGAATCCCGCGAATCGGATACCGGATGAAGAAGATAGAGCAAAAATAAAACGGGCGAAAAACAGTGATTTCAGCACCCATTTCGGGCCGAAATGGGGCCCGAAATCAAACATGGTCACAGTTTTGAGAAGCTACAGTGATTTCGGGCCCCATTTCGGACCGAAATGGGGGCCGAATTCAACTGATTTCGGCACCCATTTCGGGCCGTAATGGGGGCCGAAATCGGGTAGCTTGGTCCGATTTTGGGGGTGTTTTTTGGTATTTTCTTGATTGTTTAATGCCCAATCCGGCCATAAAGGCTAAAAACACCCCAAACTTGGATCAAACCCCACTTTTCTTCATCTTCTTCCTCCAAACCTTCAAGAACACCCATACATCCTTACACCCAAATTTTCAAAACTCAACCAAATTCAAAAAAAAAATTGTTGGGTTTTGCTCCTTGCAAACCCAACAAAAAAATAAACTCTTGAGTTTTTGAAAGATAGGGCTTTGTTTGAGTGTGGGGGAAATCAAAGAGGAAGAGCTCCAAGAACAAAAAATTTACGATTCATCAACTTGGAGGGGGATTCGGCCTTAGCTCAATAAGAGACTTTCGACAGGGACACCGAGGAGCAGAAGGAGGTAGCTTCACTTCAACTTGCTCAAGTTTTCGAAAAATTGGTCCTCTCTTGACTAATTTTTGCGAAACCGGTCCCGTAAGAACGGTACTCCGGGGCCGTATGTACCGAAATCTTTCTCTCGCTTTAATTCCTTGCTTACACACTCTTAGGGCTTAATTTGAATTGAAATTTTTACTTGCTCATACTTGGATTGGGTTACTTGCTAATTTCACTCTAGACCTCACGTGCACTCGTCTTTTATTTTCGCTATCATTATCTACATCGAATAGTGCTAAGAGGAGAAGGAGTATAGTTGTTGATGATCACCCCATCTTCAATCCTGAGGAAGATGTAGTTTTGAGTGAGGAGGAGAATGTGGACGAGGGAGACGGCTCTGGAAACCGTCGTCAGGTGCCTCCGTCTCCAATTCGTTATGAGTTGAACTTAGTTATGCCTGCACTTCCAAAGATTGGGACGAGAGGTAGGGCTGCAAAGGATGTTGACCTCGATGCTATCTGCAGTACCAAATTCTGCAGCTTCAGGTTTGTTAGTGCGAATGCCCATAAGGCATATTGCACTGACCCATTATTGAAGAGTGTAGGGACTCCTGAAAAACCCTTCCTGCAAAGCGACAAAATGCCAAAACAGCTTCAGGATCTCTTTAAGAATGAGAGGCTATATAAATGGTTTAAAATTTGTAAGAAGTCTAGCTCCGCTCTTGCGAGGGAGATTCTGGTAAATGCTCGTTTCTATAACGAGGGAGAGGGTCAGGATCGGAGGCATGTGTATTGCCGGGGAACCTATATAGTCATCACGCCCGAGACTGTAGCGGCCACCCTGAAATTCAAACCTCTAAAGACTGAGATTTGCGCTTACCATAAGACCATTAGGAGGGTGGATGCTGTTGAAGTAGTTAGTGCATTTTGTTTTGAGGGGTGCCTGGAGCGGGGTGGAATGAGAAACCCACTTTACCTGAGTGGAACATTTCTAGGAAACTTGTGCTTCCACGTGCGAGGTGGTTGTGTGAGTTTCTTGAGAACTGGGTTTATGGAGTTTCTCCTAATCCCACGTACTCCTTCCATCTTTGCACCATGGCTTACTGTTTGTGGATGGGGAAGCGTATCAATGTCCCGTACTTCATTTATCGATTTCTTATGGATAGGACTGACCGCTATAACCGTAGATCTCCCGGGCACACTTGTTTGCTCCTAAAGCTAGCACAAGATGCTAAGGCTAAGTTGAGTGGTCTAGAGTGTGACGATATCTCTAGAGACAAGAAGAAGAAGGATGCATCACGTACTTGGGAGAGAATACCCAACCCCCTCAAGAGCCAAATATCTATTGATCCCACACACCCTAGCGGAGGCCACGCAAGTAGCTTGAGCTCCAACATGGAGCGACAGCTTGAGACGCTCATGCATATGATGGAGTCTCAGAGACTCCAAGCTGATGAGGATAGAGCTAGGGAGAGGAGACATTTTGAGCACATCCGTAGTAGCCAGCGCCAGTTGGCCGAGGGATGGAGTCACTTAGCTATGACTGTGCCCAGCAGGGTGGATGGATTCGGGACTTGGCTGTGGCGGCCAATGTCCAGTTGCAGCACCCACATACCTCCGATGGCTTGTTCCATTACCAGTCCGATGTGTACCCAGATTCGAGTCCCGACGTCGGAGATGAGGATGAAGGGAGGACCCACTCCTACTGGCCCACCGGCCCTACGCTTGAGCAGCCGAGTCCTCTTGATTTCACTCTATTTTCGTTGAGGACAACAAAGGGCTTAAGTGTGGGGGAGTTTTTAGCTATCCGCTAGTTAGCCATTGCATAGCCTTGTTACATGTATTTTAGTGAGTCTGTTATGCATATAGAGTTAGTCCATAGGATTGCATGTGCACGTTTAAATATTTGCATTGTATATATATGGTTGCGCTTTTATTTATTGAGTCCACCTACCCTTTGTGTTGTGGTTAATCGAGTTGGCCAGTTACATATAGTATCTAAAAATAAAAAATTTAAAATAAGAAAAATCCTAAAAAATGATTTTTTTGAGAAAGGGAAATTTAAGAGAGTAAGCGTGGAGAGGGCTCAATGATAGTATTCCCTAGGTAGTATGAAAATCTGAGGTGAGGTAGACACGCGAGAATCTGGAGTAGGAAGACTTATAGGGCCAATGCACTTGAGAGTTGTGAATAGCTGTCTCTCAAACTAGTTATCCTACTAGCGCTACACCACCGTCACTTAGGTAGTCGTCAACCCTCCTCGTAGTGGCAACGAAACAGCTGTGCGAGTGATTGTTATGAGGACCTCACGTCCCGTCTCCATCGCCTAGGTCCATTAGTTATCCCAATTAGATCCATTTACCCTTTTATTCACAGCCTCTAGCCTAGGAAACCGTTCCTTGGGACTTCTATCACTAGTTAGAATGGTCCCTTCCTATCCGTCATGATAGAGGGAGTTGAGTTCAGGAGGTTCGATGAGGGTGAGCTGATTTGATACATCTTGAGTGGATACTCTTACATGTCATCTTTTTATGGGATGTGAGGGTGAGTTAGAGACGGCAGCACACTTTTGTGTGGCGGTGAGTCGTGTCCATACACCACGATCACAGGTGGAGTGCCGTAGTGCGGGATACTCTTCCGCACGTTATGGGGTGGGGGTTGGTTGATCTTACAGGAGGACGTGCTTGCACTTCATTCATATTTTCTACATCTTAGGTGATGAGGAGGATTGGTTGGAATTAGCACGTTTACCCATTGACTACCGGGTTCGAGATATGCTTTACATCGAGTGTGGGGGTGTCGACACATATTTAACTATATTAGTTGATTTGACACATTGCATCACCAAGTTATCTATATTGATTTGATCTCCTTGGATATTACTATTGTATCATCATTGGTGGCTCCATGTGCTTATTGAGAATGAAATTGAAATTGAAAAAAAAAAAAAAAAACTGAAAGTTGAAAGTGAAATGGAATAGGGAGCCAGAAATTAAACTTCATGAAGACCAACGAGATTAGCTATTGTTCGAGATCACTTTTTCACATTTGTGGCCACGAGAACGGTGTTACACCAGGATTGAGGGAGTGAGGGCCGGAGTAGTAGATTCGGTGGGGTTCCTTGGATTATGGTGAGGGAGTGTGAGAATCGGGTTTTTGTGAGTTGTACTATGATGTCTAGGACTGCGCTTCTAAATATCCTATCCTACCCGTCCTAAAGCCGTTTACAATTTTAGCTGTGGATAAATAGCTCGGATGGTAGGTGCTAGGGATACGTTTGATGAGTGTGCGAAAGCAACTTATATTGTGTTCGTGCCTGTTCTGTCTGACGAAACTGGCCGCAAGTTCTACCAATCACCAAAGTTATATAATCTTCTAGGGGATGTGAGAGCCTTATGACATGCCGGTTTGTTCTTCGAGATTGCCCAATCTCTACGAAAAAGAAAAAAAATATGTTCTTTAATTCCCTGCATTGTACATACTTGAATTGCATTGTACATATCATGTAGTTGCATATTCGTGTCTTTGTGTATTGGTTCGTGAGTCGTGTTGGCTAGCAGAAAGTTAAGTATGCAAAGTGGTGGGGGGTATGCATTGGTTTGGTTTTTGGTATGTATGCAATGTCTCAAGTGTGGAGGTTTGTGTTTCATTGTTGCTCGAGACGAGCAAGAGAGTAAGTGTGGGGGAGTTTGATAGCTCCTTTTAGGGGCTATAATTATTTAGAGTTTACCACATGATAATATGTATTTGGAGAGTGTTTTGAGGCCAATGTTAGAGATTCTAGGTTGTTTTATCACTTGTTGCTACCATGTGCTATATTGTTAGTCCGGGCATTTTCTATGCATATTTCATTGTTATTTGTCAAATATAATCACTTGGTATGTTTGTTCATGTTGCATTGGCAGGGACAGATGCTAATCGGTTGATAGGAGGCATGGAACGAACTTCGGAAACAATGGGGAGCTAAAGTGGAGTCAAGAGAAGCCGAATTGTAGGAGCTTGGATGACCATCTTGCACTATTTCGATCATATACGGAGTTCTAAAAATTATTTTGGGGTGAGACCAGTTCCATATGAAAGTAGACTCAGAGAGCTTTCCATCGGTAGGTCACAGAGTTAAATCAGAGTTCGGACGAAGAAGATATCGCTTTTGAAGTCAGGAGCAGATTTCAGGGGTCTTTTGTGGAATTACTGAAGACTTCTGCAGGTTATGATTCAAGGACGACCTAGGGACGAAAAGAAGCATCATTCACGCATCCACAGATCCAAGAAGAAGGAGGAGAGCAATGAGACTTCATTGGGAACGATCTCAAGCAAGGAGGAGAGCCCGGATCGCGCCAATCTTCACGATTTTAGCGTTTGATCTATTTTTCTCTTTACTTTCTTGTATGAACTATTCAAGAACCATGTTAACTTGTGTTATGAGTAGCTAAACTCATACCTAGGCATCTATGGAGAGCCTAAGGTTTATTTTTTTATTATATTTTCCGGATTTTGGATGATCTTTCATGCTAGGATTATGGTTTAATGGAGATTGTTTTGGTTTTCATCATGTTGAGTTCTTTCATTGACAAGTTAGGACTAAGATGTGTGATGTGGATTATCTATTTCTTCATTCGATCATGAACTAGGCTTAATAATGATATCGGTAGCCTAATTATCTTGTTTATTGTGCTTAATTTTTAGTAACGTAGGAGTCATGACCCAAAATTACTATGTCGCTAGTGAGTGTGTGAAAACAACTCTACCCTAGTTGGGATGAGTAAACAAGATCATTCTTAATTGACTAGACTGAGAGGTTAGTTGGATAGGAATGGCTAGATGAGGGTAAATTCAGTAGGATGTAATGAGTTGTTAGTGAATCGTGGTCTGAGAGGACATTGTTCCTTGCAATATTGTTGGCCTGCTAGAACACATAGGTAGTATACTTGGCCTGAGAGGGACAAATCGTTACCTTTGCGTAGAACGACATGAGACCGATAGGTGATTGTCAACGCCATTACCCAGCATAGGTTACTAAGAGTCATTGTGTTAGAACATGGAATCCGGAATTGTCAAAAGTACCCTACGTGATCTATAGATTTCCTAGTTTCCTCTTCTCTGATTTACATCAAATAATTTTATTTGCGTTATTTCATTACTGTTGCTAGTCACTTGTTTGAGGGTGACAGCACTTCAAACTACAATCATTTTTACCGGTTACTCAGGTAAATTGAGTTTAGTTGCTAAATCTAGAGTATATAGTAAACACCTTCCCATGGGTTCGATAACTCGGAGTCCAAAATACTCCAGTTTATTACTTGACCGTATACTTGCGTAGCAACGCGTAGTAATCGCGCGTCAATGGTCATTGGTAAAAACCTCCTAACAAAATCAAATCAGCTATTCAAATATATTTGTTGAAAGAAGCTGTTTGGGGTTGAAGATTTGTAGGAAGTGTGTTCCTAAAATCTCTCAAGTTGCTGCTGCTGTAGGAAGGGTAGATAGAGTTGTTCTACTGAGTCAGTGAAGAGAGTTTATTCGTGGAAGATCAACAACGAACTCTTTACACATTCAAGGATTCAACATTGTAGAAGGTCAATCATTTCATATTTGAAGAACACTTCCAAGTTTCATTGTCTGTTCAATATGTTCTTCTTTCTTATGTTTTCATTGTGTAATTCATTAGATTTCTTAACTTCACCACCATTATTAAGTTAGTTGTTCAAGTGAACAATAAGAGGTTCCTATTATTTCATTAGATTTTAGCTGGAACTAGATATATTTAGAACCACAAGCTGTATAAGTGTAAGGTAGTTCACTTAGGCATGAGATCTAGGTCTAAGTCTGTGATTAATAAGAAGTTGTTCAAATCCTGGAGGGATAGTATCCCTCAGGCGAAGACTAGGCCCATTGGTGGCTGAACTTCATAAAAAGTCATCGTGTTCATCTCTTTCCAAGTTGTGCATTTCATTCTGCACAACACTCGTAAGCTCCAAAGCTTTGGAGGATTTACTGCTTCAAAGCTTTGAAGCTCCATACAGTCATAAACTCTTTCAATCTTCTTTAGCTTTGTATAAAGCTTTTATATTTTATTAGATCACTGAGTTAAAGTTTCAAAATTTCATTTTTAGCAAAATTATGCATACTCTATTCAACCCCCCCTTCTAGAGTATATAAATCCTGTTTTATACCTGCATTACACACTTTCATTTGGTATCAGAGCTTGGGTCACTGTAAAGATATAACCATCTTGTGAAAATGAATAATGTAGGTGATGGAGAATTCTCACAAGGAAGAGCAGTCAATAGACCTCCACTGTTCTGTGGCGACAACTTTGCGTACTGGAAAGAATTGATGAAGATGTTCA
Source organism: Linanthus parryae (assembly GCA_023055425.1). Taxonomy (NCBI): domain Eukaryota; kingdom Viridiplantae; phylum Streptophyta; class Magnoliopsida; order Ericales; family Polemoniaceae; genus Linanthus; species Linanthus parryae. The sequence goes on along the minus strand of JALGPY010000011.1, from coordinate 21,659,202 downwards.
TCATAGATCAGGACATGGAGCTATGGTAAATCACTCTAAATGGTCCCTATGTCTACTATACTACTTCATATGGGATCAGTATTGTCAAGACAGTAGAGGATCTTTCAATTACTGAATTGGAAAATGTATCAAATAATTATAAAGCTATGAACTTGTTGTATTTTGCTCTTAGTGCAGATGAGTTAAACATAATATCCAACTGCAAAAGTGCCAAGGAGATTTGGGACAAGCTTGTTGTGACTTATGAAGGAACCAGTCATGTCAATCATACTTTAATCATCATTCTTCTAAGGCAGTATAAGCTATTCAAAATGAATTCTGATGATTCCATCACGGATGTGCTCAAGATATTCACAGACATTGTTAATAACATAGAGTCCTTGATGAAAGCATTCTCTAATGAAGAAAATGTCCAAAAGATTCTAAGAAGTCTACCAAAAGACAAGTGGGAACCAAAGACTTGTTCAATTGAGGAAGCTCAAGATTTGAGCCTCCTGGAGCTAGATGATCTGCAAGGCAAGTTCCTCACTCATGAGATTTCTATGAAGGAAGTGGATGGTGATATGAGTGACAACATCAAGAACCTGGAACTCAAGGAAAAAGACAGTGAGAAATCTCAAGGCCTTGATCAGGAAGATCATGATGATGGGGAATTCTTATCCTTGATCTCCAAATCTTTGACCAGAATTTTGAAAATGAAGAAAAACTTGGGGAACAAGGATTACAACAAGGACAAGTCCAGATCCTCAATCAATAAGGATTACTGAGGTAAGTATTCTCCACATTTACATAATCTAAAATAATTAATTGCTTTGAATGTGGAGATGCAGATCACTTTCCACAAAATAAGATGAACATGCATTTTCCAAGAAGTAAAATGACGGAAGAAAGCTATGGTTTCATCATGGAGTGATTCTGATTCATCAACTAATTCAGATTCAGATGAAGAACAAGCTACTATTTGCCTAATGCCTGAGTATGAAGAAGAAACCAGCTCAGACAAGCATATTAACGAGATGGTAAAAACAATTATTGCTAGTCCTTCTAATGTTCTACCTGAAATCCTCAAAAGCTTTGAGGGAACAGGTCAAAGAAGTTATGGATCAAAGCTCTCTTTCAAATGATAAGTATGTTGATCTAAAACATCGTGTAGATGATTTAGAACAACAGAAAATTTCATTGACTGAGAAACTTCAAGAATCAAGGAAAGTTTTATCATGTTTTCCAGGTTCAGAACATAACCTTAATCTCATGCTTGGAGGAAATCTGATTTCTGTAGACAAAAGTGGAATTGGTTACAATCAAAATTTTCCAAAGAAGAAGCAAACCACATTTACAAAGTCGGGAAGTGTTTATTCTCCAAAATGTCATTATTGTGGAAAACTTGGTCTTGTAAAAGCTAACTTGCCCCTTTAGAAGGGTGTAGATACTGCTTTCCAGAGAGACGGATCATCGCCACGTGGCAGCCATTCAGCACACCCAGCTTTGCTCCATCCACACCGGATCACCACCCGTGCTGATCCACGTGGGGGCTACGAGACAGGGCCCCCGCGCAACATAACACGGGACTTGTAGGGACTTAGTGATTTGGAGGCTAGTGTAAGGTCCGTCGCGCGCATGCGACATCCAAGCTTGCGCGCGACCTCTGGTAACTGAATGAGAGATCCTAGGCTTACGTGTCCCATCAATGCAGCTGATCTCATAACGGTCTTTGATACTTGCAGGCAGATACGTAACAGTTCCTATATACACACACGAACGTGCCGTTGGGGGTCTATCTTTAAGCCGCCATTTATGGCTAATTAACCCCTCAACAGTCACTTCCCCACTATATATAGGATCGTTAGCTCTCCGTTGCGACACAAGACACATTGGTCCAGTACCATTGCTTACTGTCTTTCTCTCACAAACAGTTACTAGTGCTTACTCTCTCCCTACACACACCTTATAACTCTCTGTGTTCTTATTTCCAATTTGAAGTGTACACTTGGGTATCTCTCGAGGATTTCCTTGTACACATTTTGGTGAACCCGACGTGAAACCTGCCGAGAGACCAATCGCCTTTAGATAAGAAATCAACAGAAAGAGTGATATCCTGCTTTGGATATAAGTCTTCCCAAAAATTTATATTCTTATCCTTCAAACGGGTAGTATAGGGGCAACGTGCGAAGAAACGAGCGTCGTCGACTATCAAGGCAAACGTCCGTTGGGGAGCTTCTGGATTATACCAGCGCCACGATCGAGGAATCTGGAAGATATGAGGGACGCTAGGAGTATTCTAAAGGTCCACTTTCACAGGAATTGGGGCATACCCAGGCCATCTATCAAAGGCCCACAGAGACAGAAAGGCAGTATTAAAAAAAGTGCAAACGTCGACTCTTCCTCGCGACTGTTCGACATGAGCAACGGCCAAGTCAAGACGGTGATATAAGGAGCCCAGTACGAGTGGCCCAGGGCTATCTTTTTTCTAAGGGATAACCTTACCGCAAGCGGAAGCACGTGCATGAAGACTCCGTCATGGGGAAATCCGTCTATTAAGTAGCGCGATAGCCACACGCAGAGATAGCCACAAAGGGTAAAATGAAACCCATTCCCTACGACACTGATGACTGCCTCCGGGTCATTTTTCCGCCGTTCACGAGCCACAGCAAGATCGAAAAAGTCTTTAAAAAAGTACATGAGCCATTTTGACCAAGTGTTCCTTGGACCGGAGGATATACGTGGGAACTCCCCACAGGGTGCGGTCGCTCCAAGCATCCATTTGGAGCCAGTCCTTCCCATATCCGCTATAAGAACCTTCATATCTTAAAATAATTGAATCTCGTCTGGTTCGGTCAAAGGTGCTAAGGGATCAACGATCCCCATGCTTGGGAGATTTAGCAAAACTTCCACATCCTCCAAGGTAGGAGAAACTTCGAGATGGGAGAGATGAAAAGTGTGGGTCTTCCTGGAATACCTGGAAAATAATATCTGAAGCATGGTACTATCACGGTTAATATGGAGACCCTTGGTTGCACGAACGACATGAAAAATATAGCGCGATTCAGGTCTGTCGCGTAATAATAAAGGATATGTTATGTCCGTTCCTCCATCCAATAAAAGCCCTCCATGAAGGACTGCGGAAGAATGTTAGTGAAACCATACAAGCCGGCCTCTATGCCGAGGCGTTGCACATCCCCGGCGTTAATCACGTCCCAATCAGACCTCACTGGTTCGGGAGCAAGTTGCAAAGCATCATCCAACGGGGACGCTTGGAGAGGGGATGCCATAATGGTGGCCACATAAAAATTGTCACCCCGAGGTGGGGGGATTTGTACCACAATTCTCTAGGCAGTTCTGGAACTTCAGTAGCTTGCTTGGGAGCCATTGATACAAACGCTTGAATACATGGATGCTTTGTTAAAGGGGAGGCAAGGAAGGAAATTCCCAATCAAAGGCATAGAAGGGGTTTAAATACTATAAATCCCCGAAGAGTCACAACTCTGGGTACTGCTGAGTCAGCAAAACGCTTCGAAATCCGGAAGATTTGACGATTGATCTATCCCTGCCTCGAAAATAGGCGAATTCGGATTGCGACTGATTAACTCAAAAGAAGCCACGCTTCATCAAAGGCTAGACGGTGCTTCCCAAACCCTAGGAAATCATTGCTATGACTGGGGGCTATGGGGATTCGAATTCAAAATTCAAAAAGGCCCGCGTGAGCTTGACGCGCGGTTGATTTTGCGCGACTGCACAATAGAAGGGAGCATGACAATGGCGCAAAAGGGGGATATTGTAGATACTGGTTTCCAGACAGACGGATCATCGCCACGTGGCAGCCATTCAGCACACCCAGCTGTGCTCTATCCACATCGGATCACCACCCGTGCTGATCCACGTGGGGGCTACGAGACAGGGCCCCTGCGCACCATAATACGGGACTTGTAGGGACTTAGTGGTTTGGAGGCTAGGGTAATGTCCGTCGCGTGCATGCGTCCAAGCTTGCGCGCGACCTCTGGTAACTGAATGAGAGATACTAGGCTTATGTGTCCCATCAATGCAGCTTATCTCATAACGGTCTTCGATACTTGCAGGCAGATACGTAACGGTTCCTATATACACGATCGAACGTGCCGTTGGGGGTCTATCTTTAAGCCGCCATTTATGGCTAATTAACCCCTCAACGGTCACTTCCCCACTATATATAGGATCGTTAGCTCTCCGTTGCGACAGAAGACACATTGGTCCAGTACCATATCTTACTGTCTTTCTCTCACAAACAGTTACTAGTGCTTACTCTCTCCCTACACACACCTTACAACTCTCTGTGTTCTTATTCCCTATTTGAGGTGTACACTTGGGTATCTCTCGAGGATTTCCCTGTACACAAAGGGCAAAACATCACATTATGAGGAACACCTATCCATATCATCTTAAGGGACAAGTAAAGCAGATTTGGGTTCCTAAAGGAATCAAATCACCAAATATGGTTGACTTTGAATATGAATACAAATTCTACACTTGGCCTAATAGCCTTTTCAGGCATTGATTAATTTTTGCAGGCTGTCACAAAAGCTAAGGATCAAAGTGGATTTTGGATAGTGGTTTCTCCAGGCATATGTGTGGAAATAAATCCTTATTCAGAGAACTTAAAGAGCAATCTGGAGGAACTATTACAATTGGCGAAAAAGCCAAATGCAATATCATTGGCACATGTAATATTGGTAATGAATCAGCAAATTCTATTTCTGATGTTTACTTGGTAGAAGGTTTAAAATATAATCTTCTTAGTATCTCTCAATTATGTGATAAGGTAAACAAAGTTGTTTTTGACAGCGAGAAATGTGTTGTGAAAGATGAGAAATATGAAAATTGCATACTCACTACTCTTAGGTCATACAATATTTATGCTATGATAAATAATAAAGTTGCTGGTGAAAGTTAAAGTGCCTCAAAGATTTGAAGGAGGACTCAGATATTTGGGAATATAAGCATGCATACAATGGAAAAGATTATCTCAAAGGGCTTGGTAAGAGTATTAACGCCTATGAAGTTTAATATGCAAGGCATGTACCCAAGGTAAACAGACAAGGAGTTCATTCAAGCCAAAAAGCTTTGTAACTACTACTAGACCCTTAGAGTTGATGCACATGGACTTGTGTGGTCCTATGAGATTTCAAAAACCCAAAGGTAAGAGGTATATGCTTGTTGTGGTAGATGATTACTCAAGATTTAATTGGGTTATGTTTATTAGAGAAATAGCTAAGGCATTACCCGAGTTCTCAAAGCTTTGTCAAGAGCTTCAACCTGAAAAAACTTACCTGTTGCATCTGTTAGAAGTGATCATGGCAGAGAGTTTGATCATCTAGAATTTAATTTATTTTGTGCACATCATGGCATCTCACACAATTTTTCTTCACCTAGAACTCATCATCAGAATGGAGTAGTTGAGAGAAAAAATATGACTTGAGGATATGTCTAGAACCATGCTTCCTGAAAGTCATTTGCCAAAATATCTTTGGGTAGAAGATGTTAAAACTGTCAACAATGTGCTAAATAGATGTTTGACTAGACATGTTTTGAGAAAAACTCCATATGAACATCTCAAAGTCAGAAAGCAAAGTTTTTGTTATTTTATGGCTCTTGGTTGTACTTATTATTTTCATAAAAATGGTAAGGATAATCTTGTTAAATTTGATGCTAGAAGTGATGAATGTGTGTTTCTTGGTTATTCACAATCTAGCAAAGCATATAGAATTTTAATGAAAGAACCAAAGTAGTAGAAGAGATCATTCACGTGATTTTTGATGAACGAGATGATGGTTCCTTGAGTGAATTTTTTTCATATCTCCATCTAAACAAGTATGAGGAAAATGATGATGTTGAGAAAGAGAAAAGCAGTAAAACTAGTCTGCATGAACAACTAGGAGTATCTCAAAACTTTGAACATCCTCATGAGTTAAATTTTCAAAGCCTTGAGACTAGAATTCACAGAACACAAAGTGCTCCAGCTACTACATCAAGCTCTCACAGGCTTGATACATGGTTCACTGGAAGAGACAGGCTTGAAAAGATCTCTGAAGAATCAGGATACATGGTTCACTTTGGTATGACAGACTTTGTAGGATACATGGTTCACTTGAATATAAACTGCAATGTATTCAATCTTCAAAGTATTTACTTGAAAATAATACTAAAATATGCCTAGTAGACAAAACTATTTTTATTAAGACTCATGAAAAATACATCTTAGTAGTGCACATTTATGTTGATGATATATTGTTTGGTGCTACTAACGATGCCCTGTCAAAAGAGTTTTCAACTCTAATGTGCAGGGAATTTGAAATGAGCTTGATGAGAGAGTTCAGTTACTTTCTTGGACTTCATGTACATCAAATGAAGATATGAACTTTTGTGAATCAAGAAAAATATACCAAGGACTCTCTAAATGAGTATAATATGTTTCAGTCCAAGGTTGCTAAGAACCCCATGAGTTCTTCTTTTTCCTTAGCTAAGGATACTAATGGTAAGAGTGTGAATCAAAAGGAATACAAATGTATGATTGATTCACTATTGTATTTAATTGCTAGTAGACCAGATATTATGTTTAGTGTCTATATGTGTGCAAGGTTTCAAGCAGATCCTAAGGATGTCACTTAGTTGTTTTCAGTATGATCTTTAGATATCTAAATGGTACCAAAGACTTGGGACTTTGGTATCCAAGAAGGTCTATTTTTTTTGAGTTGTAATTCAGATGCAGACTTTGCAGGATACATGGTTCACTGGAAGAGTACTTCAGGGTGTTTCCAATTCATTGGCTCATCACTGATCAGCTGACATTCAAAGAAGCAGATTCAGTAGCCTTTTCAACTGCAGAAGCTGAATACATTGCAGCTGGAGCTTGTTGCTCACAAGTTCTATGGATTGCTCAAAAAATTAGAGACCTTGGATATGAATTCAGAAAAGTACCTATCTATTGTGACAACACTAGTGCCATTTCAATTACAAAGAACCATGTGCAACACTCCTGAACTAAGAATATTGATGTAAAGACCACTTCATAAAGGATCGTGTTGGGAAAGGTGATGTGTTTTTATCTTTTATATCTACCGCAATGTAGGTTGCCGATATTTTTACTAAACCATTGTCAGATGAGAGGTTTGCATCTCTAAGGCTTGAATTGGGCATGCTAAACAAGGATGCATTGGTTTAGGGGGAGTATTAGACATATATGCTATGTGTTTGAAGATCTAAAATCCTTGGAGCAATAATTTCCTAGCCATGAAAGTATTCTTCAAAGCTTTAAAGTTTTGTTATGTCTCGAGTTCCCCAAAGCTTTGCACTTCTACTTCAAAGCTTTGGAGAACAAAACAGCTTATTTTGTTCAATAATTGGATTAGTAAATATTTTGTAATATCTTAATAGATAATCGCATAATATTTTGTTAGTTCAGAGATTTACTCAAAATATCTGAAAATATCTTTTAGATACGATTTTATACTTAATTTAAAAAGAGTCCTTATTTACTTCAAAGTTTAATTTTTTCCTACTTATAAGCTAAGTACTTCATGGCTTTCTTCTTCATCTCAATCTCTATTTCTTCGTATCTCTTTCTCTCTCTTTCAAATCTATTCTTCTCTTCTAAAACACTAAACTCAATGGAGCACAAATCTCAGAGGATTCAGCATAAAAGTTAGGGATCTTCAATGAGGAATAAGAGAAGAGCTAACAGAAAGACATATGTCATAATCATTGAGTCAGATTCAAAGAAAAATGACACCATGCAAGAATCTTCTCCACCTACTAAGATGATTCGAAAGGAGAAGAATATGCTTGAAACAGGGTCTGAATCTGAGAAAGAACAGGGAGAAGTCATGAAAGAACAGTGAGAAGGAAAGAAAGATCAGGGTGATCAAAATCCAGAGAAAAAGAAAGGAGGTGAAAAGAAGAAGAAGCCTGAAAGAGAGAAGAAGGTTGATCAGACTCCAAAGAAGAAGAAACCAGAAGAGAAAAAGGATGATCAAAGTTCAGAGAAGAAGACAAGAGTCAAGCATGCTGCTGTGAAGCCAAAAGGAAAAGGGGTTTCTAGCCATGGTAAGAATTTACTTCCTGAATCATGGTTCATTAATTTAGAAGTTAGGGGTATTTGGATGGATGGTTATGCATCTTCAAATAAAGCTTACTGCAGTATGATTTCTGAAGAGTTATTGGATAAATTGGATATTGATTGCATGAGAAAACTTATAAATTCATCTGTTTGAAAGATGTTAAATCCTACTTCTGAGGCTTATCCTATTCTACCTAGGTCATTTTATCTGAATCTTGAACAAGAGGAGGATGATAGATATGTCTTAACCTCTAGGGTAGCTAGTGTGGATATGAGGCTAGATCATAAGTTTTTTGCCAAGGTTTTGGGAATTCCTAGGAATTATAAGGTTCATCAACATCCTGAATGGAATGAATGTTTAGAGAAAGCTAAGGATGAGTTCTTTTTAGAGGGCACACCATCTGAACCCAAGCAATTGACACATTTTGTGCTACATTGTGAAGCCAAGATATTGTTTTCCATCATCATGAGGTGTGTTGTCCCTAGAAAACATTCAAAATAACTGATAACCGATAGGGTATTGATTATGATGTAATTGATATGTCAAGGCTTTGACATTGATGTGCCTAGTGTGATTATGTAGCAAATGGTGTATTGTGGTACTAGGACCATGGACCATTCCCTTCCCTATGCAAATATGTTGCCACTTTTCTTTGAGCATTTTAAGGTGTCTGTTAAGGATGAAGAAAAGATTACAAGTGGTTTTGGCTTAGTCGATGAGAGTTCCCTCCAAAGGATTGGAGTTGTGCAGACTGGCAAGGGTAGATGGAAATTCTATTCTAAGTTGTCTGCAGATGAATTGAACGAGAAGGATTTTGTCAAGCCTAAATCTGCAACTACACCAAAGGTTTCAACCAATCTAGATTTTTATCAGACTATTGACATAATTGAGAACTCGGAAGATGGACTGGAGGATTTGAGGCAAGTTCAGTTTGACTTGTCTAATGAGTTTGGGTAATTCAAGGCTTTGATGGAAGGGAAGCTAGACTTGATCATCAAAGGTTTGAATCTAGAGAAAATTTCATCTGCTGAGAGTAAGGATGAGGAAAGTATTAATTCTGACATGGTTATAGGGGAAGTTTTGAATAAGCAAAAGAAGAAGAAAGTGACGATGGTTCTTACTTCAAAATATTTGTTTGAGCAAAGTGGTGATGAGGCTGATCGTGATGAAGTTTCTCAAGAAATTGCTGAAGAAGTTGGTGACCAGACTGCTGCTGAAGAGGTTGTTGGTGATGTAGATGCTGAAGATAAAGTTGCTGATAATGAAGAGCAATATGATGATGAAGAAGCATATGGAGATGACGAATCAGCAGGGGAAGAACAAGAGGAAAGTGATACTATCAAGGGTAAAGGCAAGGAGAAGAGAAAGGGTAAGGAAGGGAAGAAGAATGCCAAGAAGAGTGTTGATGCAAAAGTATGAGCTTCAAAGCCTTGAACCTCATCTATCTTCTTTCTGTCTATTTCATTTATCTTCTTTTTCAAAGCCTTGAAGTTTGTTTTAAAATTTTCTAAAGTTTTTATGTTTTATTTCAAAAACCTCTGAACAAGATCCTACATTCCTTAAACTCTTTTGATGAAAGTCAAACATGGGGATAAGATACATGCTTATGTGTGGTGGTTTATGGTTTTCTGTTTAATATTTTGGATGCTGTAGGATTTATCGATGGTAGTTCAGTATTTGGTTTATTTTTGTGTTATGTGTTAAGTGTTTTATTTTTAGTTTGTTGCTTATCTTAATTGCTATTGACATCATGATATATGCAAACTAAATAATATTTGTTTTGTCTTTCATCAAGGGGGAGATTGATAATTCAATCCCTTTAAAATAATGATTCCTATAAACTCAAGGGGAGTTATATTGTGGTCATGATGAAAAACAGGTTGTGCTTGAAAGACTCATTCAAAGCTCCAAAGCTTTGAAGCTTTTAGTACTTACATTCCTGCTGCGCAGTTTCTGCTTTGCATGAGTTATACTTGATTGGTTAGAAAGCTTACGTTTGTATTCATATTGTCTTAAAAATGTTCTTGAACTTTAATATTGTGCCAATAAATCTAGATAAGCCTGCAGGGTGATATATCTTAAGGATCACTTGATTGTTGGCCAAAGCTTTGAAAGGCAGCCAAAGCTCCAAAGCTTTGGAGGTAGCCCATTGGACTTCTGCCTATTATGTTTTTGGCTAACATATTCTTGTAGCAGGTTAATCTATCTGGTTATTTGATTTGTTATTGAATTTTTCTAAAGTCAAATTCTTAATGTTGAATTTTATTTTGGCTAATCATACATAATTACATATTGTATTTAGTTTCACAAGAAAAATAGCTAAGTTTGCTGGTTGAACCGGATCTGTCAAACAGATTACTATATTTGTGCTATTTTCTCTGGATCGGATTTGATATTGTCATTTAGCTTGCAGGGATAGTCGTTGGTAAAAACCTCCTAACAAAATCAAATCAGCTATTCAAATATAATTGTTGAAAGAAGTTGTTTGGGGTTGAGAATTTGTAGGAAATTTATTCCTGAAATCTCTCAAATTGTTGTTGCGGTTTGTTATAAGACTGGAATTGAATTTAAAAGGACGGATAGAGCAGGTAAAAATGAGTTAGTGCAGAGAGTTTATTCGTGGAATATAAACAACCAACTCTTTACACATTCAAGGATTCAACACTACAGAAGATCAATCATTCCAGATTTGAAGAACACTTCCAAGCTTCACTGCTTATCTCTTCATTGTGTTCTTCTTTGCTGTTCTTTCATTGTGTAATTCATTAGAATTTCTTAACCTCACTAACTTTAGTAAGTTAATTTTTCAAGTGAACAACAGGAGGTTCTTATTGTTTCACTAGATTTTAGCTAGAACTAGGTAGGTTTGGAACCACAAGGTGTATAAGTGTAAGGTAGTCACTTAGGCTTGAGATCTTGGTCTAAGTCTGTGATTAATAAGATGTTGTTCAAATCCTGGAGGGATAGTATGCCTCAGGGGGCGAAAATCGTAAAAAAATCATTGTGTTCATCTCTTTACAAGTTCTGCATTTCATTCTGCACAACATTGGGAAGCTCCAAAGCTTTGGATGAATTATTGATTCAAATCTTTGAAGCTCCAGACAGTCACAAACGATTTTAATCTTCTTTAGCCTTGTCCAAAGCTTTGGGATTTTATTAGATCACTGAGTTAAAGTTTCAAATTATCATTTTATCAAAATTTTGCATACTCTATTCAACTGCCCCTTATAGTATATAGATCATGTTTCATACCTGCATTACACACTTTCAACGTCCTCTTCAGATGAAATTCCTTCCTTTCTTATGAAAACCCACTTGCAACAGACTATCTTCATTCTCTCATGCAATTTAACAAGCTCCCAATTCGATATTTTGCCAAGAGACTCCATATCTTCTCCCATCGCGACAATCCATTATGCTGACTCAGAGCTAGATATAGCGTACTTTTAGGAGGATGGCTCATCCTTTACCTCTTCCGCTACCTGTAATGAATATCCCACCATACTATCATCCATGTATCTTGCTGGAGGCTTTATGACTCTCTTTGGTCTTCTTTCAGCAATACTTTGATGAACTAGTTCATCTAGTGTAGACGCATCCTCACTATCAGACTCTACTAAAATTTCCTCTTCGACTTCCGGCGGCGGTGTAGAGATTTAGACATCCTTAGGATTAATAGGATCCGACCCTCCCTCCACCTTCTTTTCTGCATCTCCAAGATCCACCTCCATGAAATTCTTCAACATATGAGTCTCATCAAAGATTACACTTTTGCTAAATATAATCTTGTTGTCTGCCCATATCTTGTATCCCTTCCACCTGTTCCGAAATCCTTGAATACTCCCTTCTTAGCTCTTGGTTCTAGTTTGCCATCATCAACGTGATAATAGGAAACACAACCAAAGACTCTCAAATCCGAGTAATCCACTTCTTTACCGGACCTTAATTCCATAGGAATCTTGCATCCTATACATGTGTGTGCGCTCCGATTTATGAGATAGCATGCCATGGAACTGCTTCTACCGAAAATCCTCTATAAAGGCCTGCATTCAAAAGTACACACCTTGCTTTCGCTGAATGTGTATGATTAATTCTCTTGGCTACACCGTCCTGCTGCAGTCTGTGCCGAACGGTGCGATGCCGTGCTATTCCATGATCCTTGCAGAATCCATCAAAATCTTATGAAAAAAATGTCGGAATAGATGCCCTAGAGGCAATCTAGTTTAGTATGAACTTATTTTGGTTAGAATATTCATTGTATTATTTATTGGATATTTAATATAATGAAGTCCTTAGATTTACAATTGTGTTCTTTATCTTAAATATCCCTAGTCCATTATAATGATTAAATGGGACAATCATCTATAGACTAGTATGGGGTTGGATTGATATGGAGATATCATGATCCAACACATGGGTATGCATTAAGGATAATGGCACACTGGATTCACCCATCTCCGAGAAGGCTACATACATGTTATGTAGAGTTACAAGCGCTTCTCGTGGTGACAACGGTATTGTCATCCTTAGACTTGAAGTCACTAGATTGTCTAGTTGTGGATTATTGTGATTTTGGTAGCGTCAAACGCTACACCGTAACTGGGTAGCTATAAAGGCGTGTACTGGATATAATAAGAAGCAAGCTTAGAAATCGTAGTAGACGTAGATAGAATTTTTCCCTCCCACATAACGGGAGCAAATATCCGAGGCCACTCAGTGCTTATGGAATGTCGGGCCAGAATCAAATAAATCAATATGGGATATTGATGTTATTTGCACGAATTAGGCTATTCCGAGGATCGAGAAACTATGGATTGGATATGCGAGTGTGACTTGTATGTCTCGTGTCCAATCGGGATATGGATACAAAGGAATGTGACAATTACTTGCACAAGGTTTGTCGGATGACTATTCTATTAGTTGGCTAGAGTGGATGTCTTGCTAGAGACCGCTCCATATTAGCAAATTGTTGCTACCAACTAGATAGAACCAATGGGGTCACACGCTACATAGGGTTGAACAAGATTTGCGAATTAATTAATATGACTAATTAATTAGAAGGATCACTTTGCAACACCTTGTAAACTTAGTACGACTAATAAGCAAGGAAGGGACTAATCCGAACTCATGTAGAATTAGGAAGGGCCTTTAGGTAGTTGACAAGGAGCTGTTGGACTATATAAAGGATGCTCCTAGCTTCCTTCCCACACTAATTCTCATAACATAAGTTGAGTGGGAGATAAAAAAGGAGAGAGAGCAAGAAACAAGGAGGCCGAACCCGATCCCTTGGTCCGCCCCCTTACCCATCGGCCACAAGAGGAAGCCGAAAGCTTCATTTGTGATCTCCGTTGCGTGATTTCTTCTTCCTCTTCCTCCGTTCCAAGCTAGCACTAAGGAGAAGGAAGATCTAGATCTCAACTCTAGGCGTGAATCAATCATAGAGACGTGACACAATTCACGCTACAAGTCATCACAGGAGAACCCTAAGGTGTGCAACATGATTCTTCCTTTACCATCGTTATGATTCTCTTCCTGTGATCCTTGGAGGGTCTTGAATGGATAATTTATATTTCCGCTGCGTATCTATGATCAAAACCCTACAAGAAACTCTAATCCGTTGTCCATGCACAAACTCTTCACCTTCTTTCCCACCTGATTCTCCACTAGCATCTTCCACTCCTTGAATCTTGCGAAGGCTTCACTCTTATGCTTCATCACGAATACCCAAGTCATCCTTGAGTAGTCGTCTATGATGCTCAAAAAGTACTTGTACCCGCAAATAGCCTCGACTCGAGATGGACCCCATCAATCCGAATGGATATAATCAAGAGTACCTTTCATTCTATGAACCGCTTTAGGGAACTTGCAATGCTAGGCTCTTGGGCGCATGCCCATTGACATACCCCTTCTTGTAAAGTTCCTGCATTCCACGTTCACTCATATGCGTGCCTCATATGCCATATCTTAGTTAGATCATCTTCCTTAACCTCGGCTGAGGCAACTCCGATAGACCCTCTTATATCTGAACACGGTAGAACATACAAAGTCCCATCCTTGACCCCCTTGAGTAGAACATCCGAGTCCTTGCAGAGGCATAATCCTCCACTTTCACCCTCGAAATAAATCAGTTTCTTTGTGACAAGTTGTACGTGTCTCACCTCCTTCAATATGCATGTCTTACCATCCACAACCTTGAATATAACTGAACCTTTTCCTATGACCTTGCATACATATATGTTTTCCATATGAACGGATCCCCCATCTGCGCGGTTGTACCTTGAAAATAGTTCCATGTTAGAACATATATGATAAGAAGTCCCAGAGTCAAGAAACCATGCATCGGGTGAATGCGCGACATCATCCACCAGTAGAACGAAATCATCCTCAGACGAATGTCCCTTCTCTACCACGGCTGCAGAGTCATTCTGTCCGTGTGTCCTCGTTTCGGGAAATCTCTCTTCCAATGCCCTTTTTCCTTGCAGTAGGAACATACATCATCGGGTAAATTAGAACCCGATTATTGCTTCTTCTTGTTCTTCTTACCCTTCTTTCTTCCCCCCGTCGCCATCAACCCGGAAGCATGGTCCTATGTACCTATGACTGCACCCCTATGGCGGAATTCTCTAGCATGGAGTGCCGATCTGACCTCCTCTAGAGATAAGTCATCCTTGTTCACAATGAATGACTGAACGAAGTTCTCATATGATGGAGGTAACGAGATCAATAAAAAGAGTGCGACATCCTCATCCCCCACCTTCTCGCCAACATTACGCAAATCTAAGTGAATTGTATTCAATTGATCAAGATGGTTCTTAAGAGTCGTACCTTCGAGCATCCGAAAAATAAAGAGCCTATGCGTTAGCATCAACTTGCTAGTGAGAATCTTCGTCATGTAGAGACCCTCTAACTTGAGCCAAAGCCCTGCTGCTTGCTTCTAATCTGCGACCTCGATGATCACGTCATCCGATAAGAACAGCATAATTGTTGCGTGTGTCTTCTCCTCTATCGCCTTGAAATCCGATGTATTAACATCCATGCCTCCCTTGTCGGTGGTTAAAGGTTCCCACAAACCCTGCGATTTAAGCAACGCCTCCATCTTTATGTTTCACAGACTGAAGTTGTTCCCTCTGGTGATCATGTCGATCTTCAACATCGATCGAGACGTCGTTCTTGGTGGAGTAATCACAACCTAAGCTCTGATACCAGTTTGTTATACCTCTCACGATCTCTCACGCCTCACAAACGATAAAGAAAGATGCAATAACACAAGATTTACATGGTTCGCTAGCCCAGATCAAGCTAACTACGTCCAGGGGAAAGAAAGACCTTTATTCAATGAGTAGGAACGTCTCTAGATGTTTACATATGTTCATAGGACCTCAAAAGAATCCTTTTATGCCCCCCAAAACCGCCCGGAACACAAAAAATAAAAACAATTCCATCCTTATTATCCTCCTCCCAGACTGTCTTCGTGCGAAGACCCAATGTCTTCGTAGGAAGACCCTTCGTGCGAAGACATATTGTCTTCGTACAAAGGCCTTCTTAGTGCGAGACAGAGAGCTCTTCTGGGAAGACTCTCGAATTTTGGCTAAGTCTTGTCTTCGTGCGAAGACACTCGACACTTCACTTCTCCATTGCTCCTTTGAATGTCTTCTAAGCTTCAAGGTACTTCCCAACAGTTTGTATACTGTACAACATTGTTCACTCCTTTCTAATGATACAACTGAGATCTTTGACATCTAAGTCGAACTCCACCTTTGATTACAAGACTTTAAGTAACCTGTTAATCACCTTCTAGGGGGGCGGATCCTGAAGGTTGTGGAGAGAACCACCATACTCATATACTTTTTTCTGCTATGTACGTAGAACCTTAGTTACTGATAAATAAAATATAATGTATATGATTAATCTTATTAAGATCCCTGACCCTAATCTAAACTCTAGCTGCAAATACTCTAACAAAGAGAAATAATTGGATAATTTAAGTACTTCCGAACGACCTCGAAGACCTCCGAGTTTTTTAAGTACCCTTACATGTTTATGAAAGACAAGAATAATCTGTGTATATTCAACAAGAGTGAAGCTTTAGAGTATGTACAGAGAAGAGGCTCATCTCTCTCCTTAACCTAATCTGGAGAGGAAGATGATATAAAAGGGAGAGTAATCGATCCGTTGGATCGAACGGACAGAAAGCAACAGCTATATTTAGTGTGTACTGTAAAGACTAAAATACCCTTATAGTTCTGGGTTATTACAATAAGACTAAGGCTGAATATATAAATGGGCTTGTAAATCATTTGGGCTTTCTGTATATGGGCTTTGAACAGCAACAGGGTTTGCTGAAGCTGCATTGGGCTTTAACATGATCTGCTATTACCTTCCCTTAAACTGAAGGTGCTGGAAGCACCATAAGTTTACTCTTCAGTGCTTCAAAACTTGGACCGAGAAGGCTCTTCGTGAAGATATCAGCAAGCTGATCTGCACTAGAGACAAAAGACACAGTAAGTTGTTTACAAAGAGCTTTTCCCTAACATAATGGTAGTCTAACTCGATGTGTTTCGTACGGGCATGAAATAACGGATTTGCAGTTAAAGAAAGAGCAGAAAGATTATCAGTCCAGAGAATAGGGGGAGAAGAAATAACAAAACGTAAATCAAAGAACAATAATTTAAACCAGGAAATTTCAGCGGATGCAATGGCAAGAGCACGGTACTCGGCTTCCGTTGAGGATCGAGCAACCGTAGGCTGCTTTTTAGAGGACCAGTGGATAGGATTGGGACCGAGAAAGACTACAAAACCGGTTGTACTACGACGGTCAGTAGGATTCCCGGCCCAATCGGCATCAGTGAACACCTGAAATGGTAAGTAACCGCGTTGATAAAAAAACCGTGAGCTTTAGGACCTTGTAAATAGCGAAGAATTCGCTTCGCACCACTAAGATGTAACTCAGTAGGACAGTGCATAAACTGGCATAAGTGGTTTACCGCAAAAGTGATATCGGGACGACTAAACGTCAAATATTGCAATGACCACAGAAGTTGGTGGTAAATGGTGGGATCAGACAAAGGCTTGCCTTGCATTACATGGTATTTAAATGACCCGGGATCTCGGTTCAGGGTTAACGCGACAATCGATAACCAAAAGTAGATTATTAACTATTAAATTTACATTTCGGTTAAAGTACATAACAAAATTTCGATATTAAGTACAATCTAAAACAAATCGTGTGTGATCTACTAAATGATCGAACTTAAGCACGCAGCTTCGTCTCGATTCGCGTTCCCATTCCCCAACCTTGATTGATGACCTGCGGTTTTAAAATGGCAAAAGCCGACGCAGTTTTGAAGAAATGATCAGTAAAAACTGAGTAAATACATACTAAAACATGTAAAGTAACGAGTGGCACGGAAGCATGAGTTGAAACAAATCAGAAGATTTAAACAGTAAAACTATCATGTTGGAGAATTTGGAACAACTGGAAGTAACCGAGTAACAAAAACCTCTCAATTTAATAACATTGGGAAACCACGAGTAGTTGGTAACATATCCAGAGTAAACAAGTCCATTTAAGAGAATAACTTAGTTCATGAGTAGCCAGAGTATTCCAAGTCATTTCAATTTATTAGGGCAATCCTGAGCCACAAACAACATCAATAGAATAATCAAACTTTCTTTCTTTTTTATCTACTTAAGGAAATCGAAAAGTCTCATTAACCGGAGAACCGATGCTCTGATACCAGCTGAAACAACCCGGGATCTTGGTTCAGGGTTAATGTGACAATCGATAACCAAAAGTAGAAATAAGTTACGAATATTACAATTTAGTTAATGAATAAAAACAATCTTGAGAATATAAGTTTACATTTGTAATGGGATTGAAATAAGCTATGTGATCTACTAAGTGATCTAAATTAATCTAAACGTCTTTGTCTCGTTCCGCGTTCCCATCCCCCACCTTGAGTGATGACCTGCGGTTTTAAAATGGCAAAAGCCGACGCAGTTTTGAAGAAATGATCAGTAAAAACTGAGTAAATACACACTACGACATGTAAAGCAACGAGTGGCATGGAAGCATGAGTTGAAGTAAATAAAGAAATTTGAAAATCAGTGAGCAAAAGAGCTGGAACAATTCAGAACATTTATGAGTAACCGCGTAGCGAGAACCATCATCTTTAAAACATTTATAAACCACAAGTAGTCAACATATTCTTAAACAAGTAGAATATCAACAGTAAACAAGTCCATTTGACCTGATAATGATATTTAATCACAAGTAGCCAAAACTTTTCAAATCATTTGATTAGATTAGGCAATCAAGAGCCACAAACAACATGAATAGAGTAATCAAACTTTCTTTCAATTCCAATTTAATTGTTAAGTTTAGCTGAGGCATGTCTAGAGCCACCAGCAGGATCGATGTAGACAGAGGGATCACTAAATAATCACTAAGGGTTCCTTCTAGGGTCTATCAAACCCTATTTCACCCGAGCGTTAAGGGAGCCCATTCGTCAACCCCGCTCATAACATTAGCTAAAAGGTCTTAAGTGTCGACACCCCTATACCGTAGTGACCCTTACAAGTATAAGTAGCACTCTATAGCTCTATAAACCCCTTGGCCTCAAGATCTTGATAAATTTTGGCTCATCGGGGGCGGATTTGTGAACATTGACGTTCTATCCAATAATAAGAAGCATTGCTTCAATGGTCTTAGCCATAAGAAAATGGAGGATCGCTTGACGCCTCCCATTAATAACAGTACTCTGTACATCGTCCTAAGTCTATTAGAGGTATTTTATTTCTTCTCTTTCACATAACCAGAATCAGAATATCAAAATTTTACAAGTAATTTCCGATAGTTCTCAAAGGAGATGAATAAAATAGTTTAACAAATTTTGAGTGGAAAACATGCATTCTCATACTATTTCATATAACGAACATTCATTTGAAACATCAAACACATACACAGATTTTGATATGAAAAGGCCGTACATATGTACTTACCACTGAGATGAAGCACAACCAAACTCAAGAAACTAAGCCTAGCACTCCGACGACAATCACTCTCTCCTACGAGGTCGATGTCTACAATCACACGTATAACGTACTCATTACAATCAATCACACATCGGTAATAAAAATGCAACCTACATGTCACATAGTCCTAAATGTCACTAATGAACATATAATGATGTTTAATTATCAAAATAAATCAAACAATACACTTAGAATCTCAAAAATTCAAGTTTTCTAAAAACGTTAAACTACAATTCTGGACAAAATTCTAGCTCTGACTTTAGAGACATATTTACCATATCAAATCATCTCCTAAAATCTTGAAATTAATTTATGATGAACCTATATGTGTCTACTTTCAGAAACATCAAGAAAATCATGCATAGCTATTATAAAACTCAAGTTACAAAAATAACAAACACTGCTATGCAGAGAAGGGTTTTGCAAAAACTTTCAACTTTGCAAGGGGATTACTACCACTTGGAGAATATAAATAAAGCTCATCTTCTCCAGAATGAATCCCCTATGTGTCTACTTTGATATAAAGAAAGATGAGATGCCATAGGTTTCTGAAAATGGGTTTTTTAATAAAAATGGCAAGATTGGTACTGAAACAGAGTTTCAGAAAACATGCAACTTAAAATGAGCATATCTCCCAAACCAAAAAGTCTATGGAGTTGAAGTTTCTTTCAAAATGACCCCATCTGAGTATAGTTTCAGAATATGAAAGAGTTAAAAATTCTACGGAGACAAAATTTGGAGATAATATACGGTTTTCACAAACTGGTCAGATTGTGTCTATATGCATTTTTCCCAAAAATCAACAAGTTTGGTTCAAAAGATACATGCAACTTAAGGAGACTTGATTTTCACACAAATAACATCATTTTATGCATGAAGTAAGATTTTTCACATGCTCTTGACACAAATGATCAAAATTTTCTTGACATGCAAGTGCAACTACCAAGAAATTTACAAAGTGCATATGGGTTTTAGTGTGAGTTTCATGAAATAGTCATGATTTTGGAGTCAATCACATGATCTAACCATGGAAATGAAGAATCAAGCATGGAGATGAAGAAAACTAATGTGAAATTTCACCAATCAAAGAAAAACATAAACATGCATGTATGAATTCAAGACTAGAAGGAAGATTTACCCCAAGATTCAAGAAATTGGAGAGAAATGGTGAAATTGGGCTTCAATCCATGAGTAGAATGGTGGAGTAACCCCCCTCCATGATGATGTAATGGTTGGACTCAAGTTTTTCATGATTTGGAGACCATAAAATTGAGTTTTGATGAAGTTTTTGTGAAGTCAACACCCAAAAACGGGCATGGAGTTTTGAGAGAGAGAAAAGAGCTTGTGTGAATGCTCTTGAAGAGAAAAACATGTGAAGAATTGTGGAAGAAAGAAATGGGGTTGATGGTGGAGGTTGGTGGTGAAAAATCTCCCAAAAGAAGTTGATACAAAGTGAAGGTAGTAATGAGAGGTTGATGGAGATGGGAGTGATAGAAGAAAAAAAAAATGATTGAATATAATGGGTGTAGTGTTCTTGATGTATTAGTAGAGCAAAATGTGAGATGCTTGTAAAAAAAAAACATCTCCATATTTTAGTAGAGTTGACCAAAAATAATTGAGGGGGAACTTGATTATAAATAATCAATAGATGAATTGCTAGTTGGGGTAAAAAAAAATATATATATATAATATTGATGAATGAGAGGTTTATTTGTGAAAACTAAAAGTTGATGGGTGAAAATAATTTTTCAGATATTAACTATCACATACAAGTTAATTTTCATAAATTACAAAATCGCCAAATAATTTCAAATAATTCACTTTGTAAATAAATGTCAAAATCTATATATATATTTTTTTAGAAAATTACAAGTATCTCCCACGTATACAAAATGAGTTTCCTATCGTATTATCCAAGTTTTCAAAACTACAAAATAAGCCCAAAATAGAAAATATATATCATCGTAGATGTCAAATGACACACTTCTAATTTAAAACTAAGAAGAAGTCAAGGACAATTTTGAAATGTAAATTTCTTAAAATTCTCAAATATTTTTCGAAATTACTAAATAACCCCAACTAAAATACGGGGTATTACATAATACCATCAGCAAGTGGAGTAGAGCAAGGCTTGCAATTCGCCATATTGAAACATTTAAGAATATCTGAAATGTACTTTTCCTGATTAATTATAATTCTAGCAGTAGAACGCACAATTCGGAGCCCAAGAAAATAAGTTAGAGGTCCCAAATTTGTCATGTAAAACTCAGTACTAAGTTTAGAAAGCAGGGTATTTATATAGGAAGTATCGTTACCGGTGATGATGATATCATCGACATAAAGAAGAAGTATAGTAATTTTATTGTTAGAATGTCGAATAAAAAGAGAAGTATCAGCATACGAAGCATGAAATCCAAGTGAAAATAAATAAGTGGTGAATCGATCAAACCAAGCGCGAGGCGCTTGTTTAAGCCCATATATTGACTTATGGAGTAAACAAACATGATGAGGGAATTTAGGGTGTACAAAACCAGTGGGTTGCATCATGTAGATTGTTTCCTTCAACAACCCATGTAAAAAGGCGTTTTTAACGTCTAATTGTAGAAGAGGCCAATCAAAATTGGCTGCAAGGGATAAAATACTGCGGACTGTAGCGTGTTTTACCACGGGACTAAACGTCTCATCATAATCAAGTCCAGCTGTTTGATGAAATCCCTTAGCAACAAGACGGGCGTTATAACGAGCAATAAAGCCATTGGGGTTAAATTTGGTTTTGAACACCCATTTATTTCCGATAATGTTTGTGTTTGGTGGACGAGGCACCAGACTCCAAGTATTTTGACGTAAGAGGCTCTCAAATTCGTCAGTCATTGCGGTACGCCACTACGAATGTTGAGAGGCCTCTTTATAAGATGTGGGATCAGACATGATAGTGTGTGATGGTGTGACAGTATGAAACCCAGAATGTGCAGAATGAGAAACAGTAGTAGTATGCAGCAGTAGTTTCTTTTTGCTAATACCGGATTTACTCCGGGTTTGCATAGGATGCCCACCATGAGAGGAGGAGGGATGTGAGGGGGGGATCATCATTGGGTTGCTTGTTTGAGCCTGGCCTAAACTGTGGTGCTGTGGTGTAGTATCTGAATGGGACAGTATCTATTCGGATGATACAGCACCTACAGTAGGTTGCAGCAAACAAGCAGAGCCCTCAGAGCTTGAGGCAGTAGTCCCCAAGACAGGGTCAGGGCCCAAGGCAGGGGCACAACCCAAGTTAGGGGCACAGCCCAAGTCAGGGGGAGGACCCATGTTAGGGGCAGAGGCAGGGTCCGAGCTTGATTCAGGTGCAGCAGCAGTGTCATTCTGCAGCTCAGAACCTGAAATAAATACTGCAGAGGGTGAGTAAGAAGAAGACATATCTGAAGCATTAGGTGAAGAAACAGAGGCATAAGGAAAAAGGAATTCATCAAAGATGACATCGCGGCTAATAAAAAATTTATTGGCAGATTTGTCATAGAACAAATAACCTTTGAATCCTTCCGCATATCCCAAGAAAACACATTGTCGAGTTTTAGGATTAAGTTTAGAAGAGTTATATGGAGTTAAGCGAGGATAACAAGCGCATCCAAATACTTTAAGACTATTGTAATCTGGTTTTGATTGAAAAAGGAGTTCATATGGAGATTTGAAATTAGTGTTACGACTAGGCATGCGGTTGATTAAATAAGCAGCTGTAGCAACAGCGTGGTACCAAAAAAACTTAGGCAGAGAGGCAGTTTGTAACAAGGTAACCGCTGTTTCAATAATATGTCGATGTTTACGTTCCGCAACCCCGTTTTGTTGCGGAGTATATGGACAAGATTTTTGATGTGATAATCCAGAATCAGTTAACAATTTTTGAGATTGAAAAGCTGTATATTCACCCCCACCATCGGAACGTAAAATTTTGATGGGGTATCCAAGTAAACGTTCAATATAAGTTTTAAATTTGGAAAAAGTAACAATAACTTCTGATTTTAATCTCAAAGGAAAGAGCCAAGTGAATTTTGACATGTCATCAATGAACAAAACATAGTATCTAAAACCACTAATAGAAGAAACAGAGGCAGGTCCCCATAAATCGCTATGAAGCAAAGATAAAGGTGAATCAACAGTAGTAGCAGATAAAGTATATGGTAAACGCGACAACTTGCCTGCCAAACATGCTTCACATATAGTACCTAAAGACTTAGCAGATAAAGGAATAGAGCATGTAATACACTTAGACAAAACTAAATTAGATGGGTGTCCAAGTCGAGAGTGCCACAGACTGGACTGAATTCGTTGTCCAAGATAGGCTTGTGGTGTAGAACTAGTCTGGATGAAAGAACTGGGCTGGAGACAGATTGAATAGAGGGGGTATAAGCCATTATTACTGGGACCTTGATAAAGGGTTTTCCACGTAGACTTGTCCTGAATGCAAAATGAATCCTTATCAAATATGAATCTAACATTATTATCAGAACAAAGTTTATGGACAAAGAGCAAATTAACAGATAATTGTGGCACATGTAAGGTAATTGGTAAGATAAAAGAGCATTGAGTAGTAGTAAGAAGAGATGTACCAGAGTTGTGGATAGGGAGAGAGTTTCTGTTACCCACAGTCACTTGATCTGAACCAATGTAGGATTCAGCGAGAGAGAGATTCCGGAATTCTGAAGTCATATGATTGGAGGCGCCAGTGTCCGTGAGCCAAATATCACACTACAACAAATATGACATTTGTTGACAGTTTTTTTGTCGACACACAGTTTTATGTCGATGGTTACGCGATTAATCGACAATATCAGAATTTGTCGATGCACATGATATTTTTTGTCGACCTTTTAGTTATTATTTTATTCTTCCCAATAATGTGGTCAATATATTGGGAGTATTTATTTGATTTTGACATCTACTTACATAGTGACATATCTTTTTGTCAACTCCTGCTTTAAAAAATTGAAGGGTAAATTATTGATGTTTCCCGCACTCCCAAATTGTAAGGAGGAAATAAAAAATTTATCACATTTTCAAAAATTAATCACATTTGAACATTACCCCCACCAACCCATTTTTTTCTCTCAAAAAAAAACCTTACCTCTCTTCTCTTCTCCCCACCGCACATTTGAGAGAGTAGAGAGAGAGAAAAGAGGCAGACGGTAGTAAGAGAGAGAAAGAGAGAGAATAAGGAGGGAGTGGGTATGGAGATCCATCGATGGTGGTGGGCGGCGATGGCCATGGCGATGGGCGCCGATTACACAAACCCGAATCCGATTTGGCGAGGGCTTCGACCAGGGTTTCAGTGGGGGTCTAAGCGAACTGAAGAAGCGCCGTTTGAACTGGAAACTGGGGAGGAGAGAGGCCAATGAGGTTGTCTCAGATCTTCAAGAGGGCATCTTCTTCTATAAACCGAAACAGACCAGTTTCTCCGCGTCTCACATCTTCGCGTTCCTTCTCGCAGCTTTATTCCCAGTCCGAATGGTTCGTTCCACTGCAATCCCCTTTCGTCTTTTTTTTTTTTTTACTTACTCGACTCTGCGAATTCTTCCTTCGATTCTTTCCAATTGCGTTATTCTGCGATTTTGCAGGCCATCGTTCGGCATTGCATTCGACATCGACGGCGTCCTTCTCCGCGGCAGCTCTCCGACGCCTGTATCGCGGTTCCTCCGGTACATTTATCTTCTGAATACACTTCGTCTCCCCATCACGTGACTCGCGTCTCCAGGTGGAGCGATGTGTTTCGTTGATGGAAATTATGGGAGGAGTTGAACAAACTCTGGGAAATTGAACATATTGTAGTAGGTGATTCAGGAATTCTATGAATTCATAACCTCTCTGCTACTGTTCAACCATTTGATTATCTCTAAACTCCACAGCTCAGTTTTGGAGTCTGAACTTTGTCCCTTGTTATCTGTTGTTTTCGTAGTAAATGAGAACTATGATGCTATTTGGGGACGAGTGTTTCCGACGGGCGATGAGGGCGGCGGAGGTCCGGTAGTTTCCTTGCCAGATATAACCTCAGAATTGCTCAGTTTGGGGGTAAACTATTGTGTGTTCTGTTTACTTTTTTATGAGTTTTAGAATGCAATAACTTAAAACTTCCGCACTACAAATTTGATTTAGGTTATCTCTGCAGTGGTCAAGGACCTTGCTACAAAACCATCTTCCTTATTTGAGAAAACTTTTCAGCGTGCTTTTGGAGAACAACTGGTCAGTGGCACTATTTCTTGACGATATGTTGTATTTAACTCAGTTAGAGAATCTGACATTATATGCTCATTTGGATTCCCGTGTTTGTTGCTCCACTGTTGAGTAGGCTTTATCAAGAATCACTCAATTTTGGAAAGCTTCTTCAAATATTGAAGTGCAGAATACAGTGTCTGTGCCAAGTTCTCGATATTTGAGTGACTTCGAGGAACTCCATCCCCTAGGTTAGACCAATTTTCGTTCTTTCCTGTGTTATTTTTCCAGATCAAGAAAAAACTCATTCTTCTTTGTTTCTTATATATACATTCTTGAATGGAAATTTTAACAATGATTGAAATAGCTTGGTGATGGTTTCACTTTCTTACTTTCTGTGGAGGGGAGGTGGTGGCATGCTGGTTTTCATCTGTTAAAATCCTTTTTCTCCTTATGTTTTCATCCTTTCTACTTTTCTTATTGTAGAAAGTAAAGTGGTAATACCCAGGGTAGTATGGTGTGGGTATGAGAAATGCATTGCCCTGGTCTGCCAAACAGAAGCACAGAATCTCAACTGCAGGTGTTGCTCCAGATGTTAGTATAAGTTGCGATGGTTCAAAAGAAATCGCTCCTCCCATTACCTGAGACATCCAACCTGCCACAGCCTGTACAATTGACTACAAAGTTAAACTCGACACTGAATAAGATTAACCAAGTTCATTTGTCGGCATCTTTAAGAAGCTAAAGAATCCCTTCCATTAATCAAAGACTTCTTAAATAAACATGCTATTCTGCACAATGTAGTAATTATAAGAGAACAAATTCATCCTTGGTATGATTGCAGACCCGGGACACTAGTTGTAACTGAGACGAAGCAACTAAGGACCTCACCTTGGCACTAAATCCTTTCAATGCATTTTTTTCTACAAATTAGAAAGTACCTTTGCTGATTCTACACCGGTCACTCCTACCGGCACTCCTACTCTGTAACATTTACTATGATTGTATCCACAACTTAATAAATCTCATACTGGTGGATTTACTAGATAAAGTAACAAGTCAAAAACATCCATTCTGAAACAGACTGTAGGATTTTAAATATAAAAATTATATCTACCGGTATGAACCACATAATCTATTTCTCCTAGGTTACAATGTCACATGGCACGAATTGCATAATGAGCTCCAAACTGGCAAACCCGGATTTTCACAAGTCACAACATTGAGCTGTATAAAACTAACGTAGCTGGTTAGCCTTAGTGGCCCCTTTCCAACATACTTTACATCAAACGACTATATCCAAATACAGGGAGATATCAGTATTACTAGTATCAAAATTTAATATCATGAGACACTGCATCTCTACTACATATTTTCGTTAGGATTAATTAGTATAAAAGGTGCATTAAATAGAATTAAATGGGGCACTGTCTTAGTATCACAGGTTAATAGAATCAGGGGTGGACCTATGTCGGGGCGGGGGGGGGGGGGCAGGGGGCAGTTGCCCCATTTAATATAAGTGACAATCTTCTAATAAAAGTGAGCACCTCCTGCCCTCATCACACTGTCGGATTGTGGCATTTCGGTATTCAAATGCCTTCTTGCTATATGCTTCCAGACGCCACATTTTGATGTGCCTTTGGCATTCATCTTTTAGTTTTCTGGCATTTTCTGATCAGAGTGGCTATCCAATGAACCATTTCCAAAGAAAGTCTAGAGGAGGGAACTGGTCCAACCTGAAGCTTAAGCAGGGGTTGAGATTGTGTTCTCAGTGGTCTCTCAAGTAGCTGTTTGGCTTCTCAAATCAGATAGAAATAGATAGTGTTCTCAATAAGAGAGGTTCCTGAATTTTGAACTCCAATATGTCTCAGCGGTGAATGTGTTGAGGTGGAAAATGTGTGGGCCATGTGTGTGTGTATATATATATGATGATGATGACGACTTGGTCTATAAATATCTTTGTGCTAATATTTATCTTGCTCATAATTATTAGTCTGTTGCTATTGTTCTGGCCAAATACAATTTAAAAGTTAACTAATGACAGGTCAAGATGGGTTTGGCCATGTTGTTCTGTGCAAGAACAAGCTAGATGGAAGACAGTATGCTATGAAGAAGATCCGATTGAAAGATAAAAGCTTACCAGTGAACGACAGGATATTGCGGTAAGCATATTTGTTTGCCTCCATCAAAATTTTTATCTGTTTAATTCGATGGGGATCCAGGAAGACCCTACTTTGAAGTCTAAAAAAGAACCAAATACCCCAATCCCCGAGTCTCTGACACATTGCTTTGTTATGGTGAAATGAGCTTTTATAGAAAAAAAACCTAGTTACACATTAGGCATATCCAGAGCTTATAATACACCATAACGAAACAAGCTACACAACATACACGTCTTGAAGAAATAAAGTGAAACAGAAGCAAAATACATATGAAATATGATTTGTCATGTTCAGAACCTGTTCATAGTATTAGTATTGTTTTTAAAGACAAATTTAGGGATTAAAGACCATATTAGGCTCCCAAATCAGGTGTTTTATAGTTTTTCGTTTCAGTGTAGGCATTGCCTCTGCATGTTACAGTCTGTGACTAGGTCACTCATAAAGGATAAATGGAGACAGTCAGGAATTTGCAGGGCTCTTCTTACCAGCAATTAAGGCTTCTTGGAAGAAGGTAGTTTTAGATAATGCACGACATAATGGCCTCTCTCAGTCAAATTAACAGCCATACTGTGACTGTACTCTTTTTGGGGACTTGCGTACAATTTGCTACGAGGATAGTACTTATTAAGCTCATTTGTCCTTTACCCTGCTTCTTCAGGCCCAATTTGTGATAGCATACTTGCAATTATTCGTCGAGTTGAAATATTGTAGCTAACTTTATGACGGGATATCTTGCAGGGGTTCGTGAATTGAATACGGTAGCTTTTTGGGCCAGATGGGTAGTTCGATAGCTCAGGCCATGGAAACAACCACTGGCGGTCTACTTCTCTTTTTTTGTCAAACAAGACTAGAATATGTTATGACTTTAGAGTTTTTGAAAGAGTACATATGGTGGAGTATGATGCTTAGTTTTTGCAGTTCAGAACGATTTGTTATAGATTAGAACTTGGACAAAATGACTCTCAGTTGTTGATGGAAAACACTCGGATTAAGGATGTAAAAACTTATTAT
The DNA here is from genome assembly GCA_023055425.1 of Linanthus parryae. Lineage (NCBI taxonomy): Eukaryota > Viridiplantae > Streptophyta > Magnoliopsida > Ericales > Polemoniaceae > Linanthus > Linanthus parryae. Next base: position 21,630,710 of record JALGPY010000011.1, on the reverse strand, counting down.
GCAGTATTATTTTTGTTTGTAATGTAAAAAATCCCACTTTTGGAGGGCTGATCTTGGAATTGAGCACAATTGTGCATATATGTTTATGAGTAGTGTTTGAATTTTGGGTGCATGTCTGCATATATGTAAAAATTTCTATTTTTTTTTTATTTGGTCGTGATACTGGCGACAAACATGTGTGTCGCCAGGAAGATGTAAAAGTGAGAAACATATCTACTGGTGACAAATATTTTTGTCACTTATCTACATAAACTACTAAATTTACTTGTCGGTAGTTGTACTGCCGATAGAAAAGGTTTGTTGTTAGATTTAAACTGTCGACAAAAACTGATGTCGCCTTTTTTTTTTCTGCCGACGTAATTGAGATTTGTCGGCCTTAATACTAACGACCCACTTGTAGTGACCATTTTCCGTCAAAAAATTATTTGTCGGTAGAATTTCTATCGACATATTTGGCCTTTCTAGCGACAATTTTTGCTGTCAACGGAGGCAGAATTTGTTGTAGTGTCATAAGGGATTGAGTTGTGATAAGAAGTAGCAGCCATTGCAGAGAGATGATCGGGTGGCATTCGACCTTGAAAAGAATAATCCATACGGTGCCAACAATCCAAACCCGAATGATAATCGTGTCCGCAGATTTGGCACGTAATAGGAGCAGTAGAACCACCTCGGCCACCGGAGCGACCTCGGGTTCCACCTGAACGACCCGAATAGCCTCTACCGAACCCTGAGTTGTAACCAGACCCGGATACGGAACCGCCACCATAACCCGATCCATATCCAGTACCGTAGCCTGACCCGGATCCGCCACCGTACCCGGGATTGTATCCGTTACTCGAACCGGAACCCGATCCAGAATGGAACCTACCACTTCGAGTCGAATCGGATCGACCACCACCACCACGGTGACCATTTCGACCACCGCCACGACCACTGTAGAAGGTCCGGCCACCACGTCCTCCTCTGTTAGGATTCAGGCTTGTAAAGAAAGCAGTGGGATGAGAGAGATCGGCTTGCTGTGACTGTGAATCAAGCATCTGTTCTTCGGAGCGGAGGAGGACGTGGAGTTCTTCAAAAGAGAGCGGTTCAGATCTGGTGCGGAGCGATGAACGGAAAGGATTATACTCGACCGGAAGACCATTAAGAGTGTAAAGCAGCATGTCTTCGTAATCGATGAAGACCGACGAGACTGCAAGCTTGTCACGAAGCGATTTGAGTTTTTGCATATAGAGATCCACCGAATCGGAGCGTTTCTTGGCATTCTGCAGATCGGATTTTAGTTGCAGAATGTGAGGTCAAGACAAGGAGGCGTAGCGGCGCTCAAGAACGAGCCACGCAGAACGGGAATCCGTAGATCTTCTTGAGTATTGATTATTATACTCAAGAACGCTATTAGTTTATTGAGTTTGTGTTCTTCTTGTATTGATTTCAATTTTGTATTGATTATTATAATTATTGTTCAATTCCGTCTTATGATTTATTAGAGTGCATTTATGTATCATTTATATTAGAATATTTTTTGTGTGAAAATTGTTACGGCATCTTGGTCCCATCCTCGTTTGCGTGGTACATAGGATAAGGTAATAATTCAAAACACTATTGTCAATATATCTTTTTAACGGGGTTCTTAAACATGTACTTAAGCCCAACAGTGTTTATTTGTGAAATAAAAATATGGCCTTGTCAGCTATAAACTATAAATGTGCCCTTTATATTGGTCATCTATTTACAAACTTTGAAACGTCTACAAGACTTGAATCCTCATTTGGAGTTTCAAGAAACAACATGCGCATCTTCTTTACATTACATTGTACAGCTTACAAGAGCTATCAAATTAGAAGAAAAAAAAAATACACAATTAATATTTCCAATACAAACACAAACACAAACACAAACCACCCGTCATTTTCATCATTCAAAGGCTAGAAGTGAAGGGCACTCCAGTAGACGGAATCCACGAATTTCCGGTCAAGAAGCTCCCAACCGAAAACTTTCCTGCCTCCGTTGCGCTCGTCAAGACATGGTACCCCGGCCACTTCACCCTACCACTCGTACCCGCACCCGGTCCAGTGTTCATGTACTCAGCGTAATATAATGTGTCTAATGCAAAGTCTCCAATCCACCTACCCCAACCAGCCGGATCAATCAAACTGTCGAGAGACGACTTAGCAATCACGGTCCTTGAGTACTCTTTCCATGGCCTGCCCAAATAGGTATTGATTGAACCCTGCACCGGTCTTAAGTCTGATGCAGCGGTAACACTTGAGCCATGGATAACAAACCCTGTGTTCTGATTTGGATCAGTTCTTCCCTGCGCCGTGATGTAGTTCGATTGACCACCCATGGGCTTCCTGACGTAAATATTACAGTTCTGGAAAACAGCAGCTGCGTTGCCAAATATAAAATCTACTGTGCCGTAGATGTCACAGTTGCGGTAAAATTGACGCTGGGAAGTGGGGTACAGTGTGTCTTGGTAACCTTTGAAGCTGCACCGGTAGAAAACAGAGTGGTCTGAGTTGGACTGCATGGCTACTGCTTGGAGACCACCGGGTCCGGCTGTGTTCTCGATGGTAAGATCCCGTGCAATGAAACCGTCACCAGAAACAGCTGAAGTAATAGAATTTGTTAATTTCATTGAATTTTACAGGGACAAAACAAGTGGTATAATATTTCTACTTTTTCTAGTGTCAATTTTCCACCATGAACTTTTTCTTTGGGATAAAAGTTTTTCCATTTTATTCTTAAAAAGGGTGTCTGATCCAGAAGTGTCGTTAAGAATCACAGTGTTCCTTTCCAAAACAAATTGAGAATACTTAATTCTCTCTCCGTCGGTTTGCATTATAATTGTTCATTTTTCTATTTTGACATGTCCCAAAATAGTTGTTCACTTTCAATTTTATGTTTGAAAATGGATGCATTGACAAAATTATTCATTAAAAAGTAGGATTGGTCCTGTTAGAAATTGAGAGAGAAGGGATTTTTGTGTCAATATCATTACAAGTTTACAACATTCTACTATGTTTGCAATCAATGCATGTCTTTTAAAATGTTGAAATTTAAAAAAACTACAATTATAAGAAGGATGTGACCACTCAACACGCCACATCACGTGTAACATTCTTTGACTTACGTATCGATCTTATTGGCTGCAGATGACGGTAAGCACGTCAGTTGCTAAACCATTTTCACGTGTATGAGTCGTGACCATGCGGGAAGTAGCCTTAAGCAATCATTTCTCTTTTTCTTCAATGCCCGATGTGAGACTTCATAGTCTCAATCAATACCATTTACTTGTTCTTGAATGTCATATACTTTGATGAAATATCAGGGGGTTAAAGAAGACTTTTGGACCCAAACATGCTGTTAACTATTAAATGAGATTTTTGGACACAGTGGTAGCAAATAATAGTGACAGTAGTAAACTTTAAAAGATTGTTTAAAGCTTACCAAAAGTTGCAGAGCCGAACGTGGTTGATCCACCTTTAGCATTCTTATTTCCGGTAACAATCGTAGCGCCGATACCATCTCCGACAATCATCAAATTTGTCACCGATTTCTTTATCGCAACGTTCTCTTTATAGACACCGGCTTTAACATGTATCACAAATCTATTTCCCCCACTCCGTTTAGCCGACGCTTCCACGGCTTCAGAAATAGTCTCGTAGTTTCCTGATCCATCTTGCGCCACCACCAAATCAGCTTCCACTCCTCCGTCTGCGGAATTAATTAGCTTCATGTCCCGAGGTTGAACCCATCCTGGGAATCCATGGTAGAGGAGGCGCCTTCCTCGTGTGGGCTTAGTAGCCACTGATGTAGCCCAAGCCTGGTTTATAGCTAATAAATTACTAAGCATCTTAGAGGAAGCACTTACTAAAGAAGGAAATGACTCGAGATGCGATGTTAAATTGAAATCAATGAAACCGTTGCGGCAGGTTTGGTGGTTGGTCATCGCGGCACTTAGCCACGTCAGGGCGTTGTTTGGATCCGTAGAAGACACTGAGCGGTTAAGTTGGTCAACCGTGTCTTCGTACAGATACAAACAGTCGTCCCATGCGGATTTGGCTAAAGGTCCAAACTTAGCCAAGTCCATGGCCTTGACAAGCTGGTAAGCTTGGCGGGCTTGGTCTAGCGACGCGATAAGAGCGGATTGGCGAAAGTCGAACCGCTCATTGTGTATCTTAGACCCTAAAGGGTTGTAGGTGCTTATCACAGAAAGGCATAAACTGGGGTAAGGTGTTTGGCTACAAGATGAATCTATGGTGTTGCAGTACACCACTTGAAGTGAAAGGAAAAGAAAAATAGCTAAACACGGTAAAATGACAACCCTATCCATCTCGGAGACTCTCCCTTTCTTCAGTAGAAATAGATGCTTTGGCTCTCTCTTGTTGATCGTTTTTTGGGTGCTGATGAAACTAAGTAGACAGAATCCTTTTTATAGACGCCCAGCAAACTGAGGGACAGGTGACGTCCAAGACTTTAGAAGGTTGTAGTATGCATTTTAGTCTGCTATGGGGACATGAAAGGGTTAAGGTAATGCAAAATGGGGTAAATGGATGGTGACCTGCCAACAATTGATTGGTATTTTCGAACGACCGCCATCGTGGTTAGCTCCATTCATACAGTAATGAATGTCATGCTAAATCTGCGCATGAGATTAGAAGTTCGAACTCTCTAATTCTTTCTATATTGAAGCGGTAGTTTTAAAACTCTCTTACACCTTTAGCTCGAGGCCGAGGCACATGGAACCAAGCAAGGTAAAGTGTCCCTGCGAACTTCAAAAATAATGAAGTTCCCGTTTTTATCTGTATTTATAAAAGTTTTCATTAGTCTCCACGTTAAATTACTTTTCAAGTTATCTTTATTTACTTAAGTGTCTCTTTGGAAAAAAAACTTAAGTGTCTCTCCCTTTTTTGTTTCGGAACTTCATCCTTGGGTTTCGCATTGGTGTTATTTTTTTATGTGCTCCCGCTCACTGTGGTCTATTACTACCGCGCTCTCACCACTAGTGTCCTTCTGCACAGGGCGGATATACCCGGAACACAGGTTGGTTTTAGGGTCACAATAGATTTTTTGGCCTGCAACTATCTCCTCTTGGAATCGCTCACATAGGTCACCCAGAACATTACATAAATTGCTAATATCTGCTACTTTGGAAAGTACGTCAAGTCTAAATCTGTAAGGCTATGGACATTTTTGAAACAGACCCACAACTCTTATGTTATAGTGCCTCAACCATATAACATTTAGCGGAAGAGATTGCTGTAAATGGATGGTAGCTCAGTGCATAAGCACTTATAGCCCCTACATGAAAAGCGGGTTCAAACTGCCAAGTTAGTTTATAAAAGAAATAAATAGTTTATTAAAGGATAAAGACATTAAAACCCCTCAGGGCCCAAACGTAAGACAATTATACACCATATAGTTGACCCGTTAGTCTTGATGTAAAGTCAGGTAAGGAAAGCAGTTTATGGATCAGCATTACCCCGTTTGAGTTAGCAGTGACCATTATATTAGATGGTTATCAGGGTCGTCCCTTCCACTATCCAATTTAGGCAGTCGCCTAGGGCCTCGTGGACGGGAAGGGCCCCCTTCTTTTAGTATGTAACAAGTAGGTATATAAACATCATATTTATTAATATGCATTTTAGATAGTGTGAAGTAAAACAATGTTGTGACAAGTTTAGATGGTCGAGTAAAATGTGTTAATATATTTTGATTTTTATTACTTTATCAGTTGGATCATATTTTTGAATAGTCCATCTAATTTAATTTATCGTCGGAATTACACTTCAGTAAAGTAGGGTCTCGGTTCGAAATTTTGCCTAGGGCCCGAAAAGTGTAGGGCCTGCCTAAATGGTTATGTACTGTTTAAACCATCCTAACAAAATGTTGAGAGGGTATTTTCGCCCCAAAATATAAGAAATAGATTGGTCCAACAGTACTCAACATATTCTATGGGATTATTGTGGTCACTCCAAACTCTGAAGGATAATGCTACCTAAAAGTTGTTTTTCGTACTTTACCATGGGCCAAGACTAACGCCGTCAAAGGGTGTGGGTTTCCTCACGTTTGGGACTACCAAGGGAGTGTCACGTTTTGGCAAGAGCGGGTGAAAGTGCACAAGAAGTGGAAGTATCATTTTCAGAGTATACCTTGCAAGTTTTTGGTTAATTTCAAATTCTATAATATATTTATCCTAGTTTTCTATTTACAATGGCATTAGTGTAAGATAACAACTATTCCAAAACTTATGATCCTATTCTTAAAAAAATAGTTCCGTATTATATATTTAACGTTTTAACGTGTAATACTTCTAAATTAAACTTCTCTCGTACACAATATAGGATGTAATATATTATCCTACTCTTGTGGAAGAGGGCAGTGAAAGACTTTCAGACTGTGGCCTCACAGAGCAGGTGAGTTCACGCGTCTTGCATCGTATGCCTAAAATACAGAAGGATCCATGAAGCTTTGTGATAGAAGCTAACATAGGTGGCGCGTACACTGGACAAGCCCTTTGTGACTTGGGGGCTAGTGTTAATATGATGTCATTATCGATTTTTCGGAAGGTGTGTGTTGATGCACGCTCTACCTGGATCAATCTGCAACTTATAGACAAGTCTTCAAAGATAGCATATGGAGTGGTGGATGACGTGTTAGTGAAAGTTGGGAATTCTATCATCCCAGCTAACTTTGTAATTCTGGAGATGCGTGTAGGAGATGTTCCGATGATACTAGGTAGGCATTTCTGGCTATTGGTCGGACACTCATTGATGTGGAGAATGGATAATTGATCATGAGGATCAATGAACATTGGGAGACCTTCCGGGTTTTCAAGACATCACCCCAACAGTCTCGGGGGCAGAGCTCAGAGATGCCAGTGTCCATGTAGTCAGTGCACGAGAATTTAGATGTGGTTCGTCATGATCCACCTGATCAAAAAACCAAAGTTCACCGTGTTGTTCTGAGGATCCATCAGAGAAAGCTGGGAGAGGAGGCACTTAGTGCCAAGCCAGCCTTCTAGGTGGAAGAGGTAACTGGGTCGGGTCGCGACCTTACATTACAAGCACTGCGTGGGAGGCAACCCGACGTAGGAGTAGGATTTAGCTGTTTGTTTTGTTTTTTATATCCATACATATTTCTGAGGGGTGGGAGAGAGCGGATTAATACTTTTTATCAGTGTGCAGGACAGTGGTACCACATACCTCTCCGGATTCCCCGTCTTGATGCGAATGCATGTGATTGCGCGGAAATCGAGGAAAACAGCTGAAAACCTAGGTTGTGAAAGACAACATTGGGAATTAATCTAGGACGAGGAGTAATTAATGTATTTCGAGATTCAATGCAGCAAGTATTTTTCATACATGGATCAAATGCACGCATAGGATTCCAGACGCGGAAGTTGCAGTTTTCGAGACAAGGAAAAGCGGAGATATTTGCGCACAATAGGGCTTAATTGAAGAAAATGAATACATCCCGGATTCGGGGAATTTTCCAACCAAAATGGACTCCAGACAGTCAACGGAGTCCATTTTTCCAAGATTCAAGAAAAACAGAGGCCAAACGAAAAAATGGAACAAAAAGGCACGAATCCTAACGTGTGAATAGCCTATTCCATTTTCATGTGAATGCCAATACTTAGAAAATTGGGTAAAACCCATTCGTGGGAATAGAGGGAGGGCTCATGTCCACTTGTGCGAAAGCATTCGTACGAATGGAATATCCATTCGCTCAAAAGCACTTGTACGAATGCTTGACCCATTCGGGCAAATGGCTGGCAATCTGGAGGCTTTAATGTAGAGAATTTTGGTCATTGTAATTGGGAAAATTTGTCTGTTTTGGTTATTATTGAGGGGTTTGATCTCTACAATACCCTCTCATACATTAAATCTTAGGTTTTTGTGAGAGGTTTGAGGAAGAAGAAAAACTCAAGAATACATTTTCAGATTTGTACATTTGGAGTGGGAATTGGCCACAGCCCAAGGAGAAAAGTTCGACGGAGACTACAAGGAGCACAAGGTAGCGGTCTCGCTTCGCGTTGATCAAGATTTTTTGAAAGTTCGTCGACCCACCCGGCCCTTCTTGACCAGTTTTCGCAAAACCGGTCCGGTAAGAACTGTACTCCAGGACCGATGTACTCTCTATCTTTCTCTTTCATTCCGCTTAGGCACATTAGGGTTTATATTTCTTCAAATTATAAACTGTGAAGTGTGTCTCGCGAAGGCCTCAAATAGTCTGCGGGGATTGCGTGCTAGCTGGTGATTGAGTCGGTAGGTTACTTGATGTACTTGTTCACATTATCTATCACCATGCACGCTTGATTATAATGTCTGCTCCGGGTAGTAGCAAGCGAAGACGGGGTCTAGTCACTGACGAGAACCTCATCTTCAACTCGGAGGAAGAGGTTAAGATGAGTAAGGACACATAGATGTCTGACGAGGTTATGGGTGACAGTTCTTCTAACCCCCGTCAGGATCCTGATTCTCCGGTTCACCCTAAATTGGAGATTTTGTCGCCTCCCAATCCTGAGTTGAGAGCTGGGAGGGTTAAGTTTGTGGTGAAGGTATCATTTGTATAGTGCTTCCTATTCTCTTGAGCAACTTTCAAGCCTATATGCTCAAGCTCTAAGTCGTGGTGCGCCACTAGTGCTAGTAGCACTCCGAACCACTATTGAGAATATCTCGTTGTAGTCATGTCTTTCTTTCTGATTGAACCCTCTTGTATCCAACCTTGCTTTATACTTGATTCCCTTTGCAGTGTTTCTTCCTTTCTTCTAAAAATCGACCTAGAGTTTTCCTAGATGGATTAGGAAACAACTCCAAAATGCCAGGAATCCGACCAGGTCGTGTGACCTCCTGGTCCAGGTCGTGCGACCTCCCAGCCCAGGTCGTGCGACCTTCTCCAAAATTCGGATGCAGAGCCTTGGTTCCTCTAGGTCGTACGACCTCTTGGTCAGGTCTTAAGACCTCAGAAAAATCATCCTTCCTTCTTTTCTCTCCATTTAGGCTCCCTTTGGTCCCCGTTGATGATCTTGATGATTTCTTCAACTATCCAAGGCACATTCCAACATTAAACATGTTCTTACTATAACTTATTTAAACATTTAACATATAATTTTTTTGCCGACATAATATTAGAACAATTTTGCAATTGTAAAGTTGTATTATTAAGCAATTATACACGTAAATTAATAATGATTATGTCTCTATATATACATACAATTATAAATATGTGGGTGCGTGTACATATATATATATATATATATATATATATATATATATATATATATATATATATATAGTGTTGTGTGTCATTAAACATGTGTCTATTATTTGTTTTTGGAATAATTGTTACTTATGATTATGGTAGGTGTAGCATTTATAAATAACATAGTAATTATAATATTTATCATATATTACATGAATTAAATAAGTAAAATATGTTAGCATACGAGTAAAAAAAAAAATTAATGATCAAAACTAATAAATAAATAAATAAATAAATAAATAAATGATTGCAATTATTACAAAATAATTTTAAAAAACATTATTAAAATGATGAAAAAAAGCAGTATCGAACATAAAAGAACTCATCATACGAAGAAAAGAACCAGTATATTTAATCACGAATTAATAACTAATGTACAAACTATTTTACAAACAATAGCAATACGTTTTATGAACTCGAATGATTCGGAACTCTTATTTTCAAGTCCAATTTTTTACATTGTATTTTTAACATACGTTTATTTATGTACTGAATTTTAGTAACTATGGGTCTAGCTAGGGGTCAGGAAGGATGTTTTCACTTTGCAACTATGTCCCAAGTTTCGTTGTAAATCTTCATGAAAGTCTACCAAAACATTAAAGCGGGACCTCCTGTTTTTAAAAAAATATCTCGGATTTTGCAAATGAAGACATATATAAAATAATCATATGAGACTCTGTACTTTTGTGATGAAATTTTCAATGGTACGACAACATATGTAGACGTCATTTGCTCAAAACTAGCAAACTCGGGTTTTCGATGTGAGTTTGTTGTTGGACTTGTGCCTTGAATAAGTTGAAGAAATCATGGAGAGCAACAACAGAGACCAAATGGACCAAGATGGGGAGTAAAGAAGCAAATAGGATGTTTTCAAAGGTCCCACGACCTCTGAGGAAGGTTGCACGACCTGGAGGAAAACGTCCGGAGCATCAGGATTTTCGGAGGAGGTCGCACGACCTGGATGGGAGGTCGCAGCACCTGGACATATCCTGGCGATTTTGGAATTGTTTCCAAATCTATCTAGGAAGGCCCTATGTCGGTTCAAAGCACTATAAATAAGCTCTCCAAGCGTTTAGAACAAGTATGCCCTACACTATAGTCATTCCTCTTGATAAATAAAGGTCTATCTTCGTCGTAGACGTAGTTAGCTTGATTTTGGCTATTGAACCCCGTAAACTTGGTGTTGTGTCGATTATTTCATCGTTCGTTAGGCGTCAGTGTCATAACATTCGTTGTGAGCATGACTGAACCACATCTTGATTATCCACAACAAGACTAACGAGGAATTCGTAACAGTTCTCACTAGAGAATCGAAATATATCAACAATTGTCTCTACCGTTTTTTCGGTTGACTTTAGATTTTGATGTTCGACGTGAACCTCAAAGGATTTCTATGTGCGTGTCACTCGATTTGAAATATATTTTAGAGGAATACCTAGCTAATATTGGTAACCAATTCAGTTTGTTTCTTAGGGTAGATGAGGCTACCCTGGCGCTTTGTTTTAGTGGATACGTTAGAATTAACATCGGGTTTGATTGAACAGAGGACCTCCCAGGTGTTCCTTGGATTCCCTTGGGAAAGAAAATGGATTTTGGCAAAGGATTGTGTATGAATAGACAACAATTTTTTTAAATTTGAAAGAAGAACAGTCATATTTTCAATGAGTTCCTCCGAAGGAAACTCAAGCCAATTGCTGCAGCGAGCTCTGAATCTACGACAACATCCCAATCGCTGAACTCTGCTTCTCGAGGTCTTGTAGAGAGCAAAACAATTCAACCATTTCCTAAATCTACTCCAGGGATATTTTATTCTCAAGGTCGGAAACCACCTTCTTCATCGGCTGCAACAGCGACAGTGGTTAATTCATCTCATCCACACACTAAGAAGAACAACGCCACTTCCAAGACTAGTCGTCCAACTCGAACACGGCGGTACCAATCTAAGAGAAGCCTTTTCTCCTGCCACAACAGTGACTACAACAAGCGTAATTGAAGCTCTTGTTGATGCTACGATATCACACCCTCCAGCAAAAACATCTCAAGATGACACACAGTCACAAATATCGGTAGACTTACCGACTAATTTAGCCTCTAATTCAGAACCAATGAACTTGATTTATCGCCAATAGCTGGTTGGGATCTTACCAACTCAGTCCTTAAACATAATCCTTTCTTTTTTTTGGGCATGAAGAAGATTATTATAGTGATCTCCTAGTTTCTACGGTGCACAAAGCTACTGTTTCTCATAGCTTTGAGCGGATTCTGTCGCACGCCATCAACACTGGGAGTGTTCGAACACATGCTATAGAACATCACAAACAAGTAGAAAACGTATCGGAAAATACGGATTCCCTAATTGAACATTGTAAATAGCTTTCACTAAGTTTTACAACAAATCTTTTAAATTTGGTTTCTTTTACCTATCCTATTATTGCAGAGGCTATGCCAACTGGGAAAAAATACTTTTCTATGGGTAACGACAATGATATACGTACTAAGATGGGTCGTGAAGAAAATATGTTTTTTACATTGAGTGGGTGACTAGAATAAAAAACGTGATTATGGTTCCAATGCGGCAATCCTGTCTTGTGAAATGCAACAACCACCTTCAATTGAGCTTCAAAGATCTGTTTCCTTGGCTTTGGGAAAACATGTAGCCAATGGTCAAGCTTTAATTACGCATAGTTGCGTGGGTTCTAGACTGAAGAAGTCCTCAAGTATCCCCCCGTTTCCGATGTTTAGTTCCGATTTTTGGAATGCGAGGGGAGACTAGTCACCTGAAAATGTGGCCCATCCTAAGTACCTTATTACCTTGCATCAGCCTCATGTAGTTCTTGAGTCGAGGAAATCGGTAGACTATATTCATGTGTTTACTAGGAGAGTTTGAATGACGTTATTTGTTCAGGGACAGGACGTGCTTTCACACATTTGGGTCTTCTGGACAACAACTCTTTATCGTTGGTTAGCTCTGTTGCACACTCCTTGACAGTTTCAATTATGGATGTTGGGGCTCCTCTCTGGGTTTTTGTCACCACATTTTATGCTTCAGGTCACCGGTAAGGTTGTAGGTGGTTATGGCCTGATCTTACCTCTTTCTCTTCCACGATTAATTCTCCTTGGACATTTGTGGGAGACTTTAATGTCACGTCTGCATTAGAGAAGATTGGACGGGGCACTTTTGATTAGAACTCTGCTCATGAGTTTCTATATCTCCAGATGATGGCTGGTTTGGCAGATGCAAGATTTTGAGGCTCGTTTTATAAGTGGTGTAATGAGAGATAGGGTCTATCTAGGACATGATGTCGGCTACTGCATTCTTGTTTTGGCTAAAAACCTACACGCTTATCCTCAGGTGTTGGTAACTCATTTGGCACGGAAAATTCCAGATCATGCTCCTCTGGTGGTCTCATTTCCAAACCCTCGACCGCGGGTAGCACATTTTGGCTTTCATAAGATGTGGTTGTCACATTCTTCTTTCTTGGGTTTCCTTCAGTAGCACTGGCAAACGAATATTGGGGAAACTCCAATAGTGCGGTTGGTAACGAAGCTTATAATTTTATGTGTACAGTTGCGGAAGTGGAATTGGGAGGTCCTTGGTGATGTAACACAACATATTTCCAACCTCCACGAATAATTCACTACGTATTGATAGGTAGATTTAAGTTGGGGATTTGGAGGTTGTACATGAGTATTCTCCTGTTCGTAATAATCTTTATGAGGCCTATAGATTGGAAGAATCTCTCCTAAAGGAGAAATATCGAGTGTGTTGGTTCCAAGAAGCGGATCGTAGCACTCCTTTTTTCATGCTTCAATTAAGGAACATCGTCGGCAGATCCGGAATGTGTGCTTCCAATGGCAGGATGGGTGTGATTCAATCGATATACAAGTTTTGGGTCCTGCTGCGTTGACCTACTTTGAGGAGATATTGTCTACAAGTCATGCGAATGACATTTGCGGTTTCGTGGACCCCATTCCCCACTCTATTATAGATGCGCAAAATAAGATTTCTCATAATATGATGTTCTATGTTTAGGGTTTTGATCATGGATGCGCAACGGAAACACAAACAAACATAATCCATGCAATACCCTCCAAGGATCACAAGTCAAGAGACATAACGATGGTAAGGGAAGAAATCAATAACACACCTTAGGGTTTCTCCTTTGATGACTTCAAACGCGATTGTGTCACGTTCTCTATAGTTGATCCACGCCTAGAGTTGAATTCTACATCTTCCAATCCTTTGTGCTAGCCCGGTATGAGGAAGAGGAAGAAAAATCACGCAAAACGAGACACAAAGGAGGTCTCGACCTCCTTGTGGGCCGACGGGGACGGGCGGCAGGGGGGGGCTCCCTCTTTGCTTGCTTGCTCTCTCCTTTTGTTCTCTCCCACTCAAGTTATAATCAATAAGGTCATAAGTGTGGGAAGGAAGGAAGGAGTTTCCTTTATATAGTCCAACAAATCCTTGCCAACTACCTAAAGGACCTATTCTAGTTCTACTAGAATTCGTTTAGTCCCTTCTTGCAAATTAGTCCTACTAAGTTTGCAAGGTGTTGCAAAGTGATCCTTCTAATTAATTAATCCTATTAATTAATTCCAAAATCTAGTTCAACTCTATATAGCGTGTGACCCCATAGGTTCTATCTAGTTGATAGCAACAATTTGCCAATATGGAGCGGTTTCTAGCAAAACATCCATTCTATCCAACTAATAGAATAGTCATCTTGACAAACCTTGTACAAGTAATTGTCTCATCCCTTTGTCTCTATATTCGGATTGGACACGAGACATACAAGTCACACTCGTATATCCAATCCATAGTTTCTCGATCCATGGGAATAGCCTTATTCGTGCAAATAACATCAATATCACATATTGATTTATTTGAGTCTGGCCAGATATTCTATAAGAACTTTCCCTGGAGTGGCCTAGGATTTTTGCTCCCGTTATGTGGGAGGGACAAATTCTATCTACGTTCCAATACGATCTCTAATCTTGCTTCTTATTGTATCTGGTACACGCCTTTATAACTACCCAGTTACGGTGTAGCGTTTAACGCTACCAAAATCACAATAATCCACGGCTAGAATATCTAGCGACCTCAAGTCTAAGGATGACAATACCATTGCACCGCGAGAAGCACTTGTGACTAAACATAACGTGTATGTAGCCTTCTCAAAGATGGGTCAATCCAGTGCGCCACTACCCTTAATGCACACCTATGTGTTTGATCATGATATCTCCATATCAATCCAACCCCATACTAGTCTATAGATGATTGTTCCATTAATCATTATACTGGACTAGGGATATTTAAGATAAACAAAACAATTGTAAATCTAAGGACTTCATTATATTAAATATCCAATAAATAATAAAATAAATTTTCTAGCCACAAATAAATTCATACTAAACTAGATTGGCTCTAGGGCATCTACTCCAACAATCTCCCACTTGCACTAGAGCCAATTTGGCGCATCTCGTATGCCCATACTCCTAGTGTGCCCTTCATTCTTCCACAGCGCAAGCGGCTTTGTAAGTGGATCTGACAGATTCTCATCTGTAGGAATCTTGCATATCCGAATATCTACTCTATCGATAATATCTCGAACCAGATGAAACTTCCTGAGCATGTGCTTGGATTTCTGGTGTGACCTGGGCTCCTTTGATTGCGTGATCGCCCCAGTGTTGTCACAGTACAACTCTACCTGATCCGCAATGCTAGGAACCACACCAAGTTCAGAAACAAACTTTTTGATCCAAACAGCTTCCTTTGCTGCGCCATTTGCAGCAATGTACTCAGCCTCTGTTGTAGAATCAGCCACCGTCTCTTGCATGGAACTCTTCCAGCTCACCGCTGCTCCATTCAGGTAAAACACATATCCCGATTGTGATCTAAAGTCATCTCTGTCAGTTTGGAAGCTTGCATCAGTGTAACCCCTTACACCCAACTCTTCCTCACCGCCAAATATCAAGAAAGCATCCTTAGTTCTTCTCAAGTACTTTAGGATGTTCTTGACTGCAATCCAGTGACTCTCACCCGGATTGGATTGGTATCTGCTTGTCATACTCAAGGCATATGACACATCTGGTCTAGTACATAACATTGCGTACATGATAGATCCTATGGCCGAGGCATAGGGAATTCTACTCATGCGTTCTTCTCAATCTCATTGGACGGAAAACCACTCTTTAATAGAGTGATTCCATGTGACATGGGCAAGAATCCCTTCTTGGAATCTTGCATGTTGAACCGCTTTAACACCTTGCCAATATATGTACTTTGACTTAGGCCTAGCAGTCTCTTAGATCTATCTCTATAGATCTTTATACCGAGTATATAGGCTGCTTCCCCTAATTCCTTCATTGAGAAACACTTCCCTAGCTAAGCTTTAACAGATTGCAGCATGGGAACATCGTTTCCAATGAGTAGTATGTTATCCACATACAAGACCAGAAAAGCTACAGAGCTCCCACTATCCTTCTTGTAGACACGAGACTCATCTTCGTTTCTGATGAAGTCAAACTCTTTGACTACTTCATCAAAACGTCGATTCCAACTCCTAGAAGCTTGCTTCAATCCATAAATGGATCGTTGCAGCTTACAGACTTTGTTGGCTTGCTTTGCATCCTCAAAACCCTCCGGCTGTATCATATACACATCCTCGAGGAGATTCTCATAAAGGAATGCTATTTTGACATCCATCTGTCAAATCTCATAGTCATGGTATGCTGCAATCGCAAGTAGGATTTGGATGGATTTGGTCATAGCGACTGGTGAAAAGGTTTCGTCATAGTCAATACCATGAATCTGTCTGAATCCTTTAGCCACCAATCGGCCCTTATGGGTAATCACGTTACCATCCATGTCGATCTTCTTCTTGAAGACCCACTTGCACCCTATGGGCTGCGCCCCATCGGCTGGTTCCACCAAAGTCCATACTTTGTTGGTATACATGGATTCCATCTCGGATCTCATGGCTTCTAGCCACTTCTAAGAGTCTGGGTATTTCATGGCCTCTTCATAGGTAGTAGGCTCATCATCTATGAGCATCGTTTCACCGGAATCGGTCACGAGAAGTCCATACCTCTCGGGTTCCTGGCGCACTCTACTAGATCTACGAAGCTCTTGTGTTACCTGAACAGGATGCTCCATAACTTCTTGTGGTTTCTGTTCATGTTCCATAATCGGTTCAGTGATTTGTGGTTCTTAAATATCTTCAAGTTCTACAGTCCTCCCACTTGCTTCTTTAGACACAAACTCTCTTTCTAGAAACACGCCGGTCCGAGCAACAAACACTTTGTTCTCGTTTGGATTGTAGAAGTAGTAACCCTTAGTTTCCTTAGGGTACCCCACAAACTTACACTTATCCGATTTTGGCCCTAGCTTGTCTGATTGTAAACGTTTTACATAGACATCGCATCCCCAAATCCTCATGAACGACAGTGAGGGACGCCTCCCACTCCACATCTCATGTGGTGTCTTCATGACTGATTTAGATGGAACACGATTAATGGTGAAAGCTGCACTTAATAGAGCGTGGCCCCGAAACGATAATGGAAGATCGGTTGGACACATCATAGATCGAACCATATCCAATAGGGTTTGATTCCTCCTCTCAGACACGCCATTCCATTGTGGTGTTCCGGGTGGAGTGAGTTGGGACACGATCCCACACTTTAAGATAGTCGTAAAACTCTTGGCTCAAGTATTCTCCTCCACGATCCGATCGTAGAGCCTTGATACTTTTGCAAAGTTGCTTCTCTACTTCATTATTGAATTCTTTGAACACTTCAAAGGATTCGTATTTGGCCCTCATTTGTTAAATAAATCCATATCTACTGTAATCATCAGTAAATGTAGTGAAGTAGACGTAACCACCCCTGACAGGCGTGGCAATGGTCCACATACATTAGTATGTTTGAGTGCCAATTGCTCACTAGTCCTCTCACCTTTCTTATTGAAAGGGGACTTCAAAATCAAATGAGTCTAGTAGTCCATCCATATGGAGTCTAGATACACGTTTCTCGTTTATGTGGCCTAAACGACAGTGCCATAAGTAAGCAGGATTTAAATCATTTATTTTAATCCTATTGGTATTAATGTTGTAGACAGGATTGCTTAGATCAAGGACATACAATCCATTAAATAATTGCGCACTAAAATAGTGAATATTATTCAAATAAAAGGAACAACAATTGTTCTTTATTGAAATAATAAAACCTTCCTTGTCCAAACAATAAATAGAAATAATGTTTCTGCTCATAGCAGGCACAAAATAGCAATTATTTAATTTTAAAACTAGTCCTGAAGGCAGAGATAGCTCGCACACGCCCACGGCCAACGCAGCAACCTTTGCTCCATTCCCAACGCGCAGATCTATCTCCCCTTTAGCCAATTTTCTACTTCTCTTTAGATCCTGCACATTTCGAAAAATGTGAGATCCACATCCAGTATCTAATACCCATGATGTAGAGACAGTTAAATTGACATCTACAACAAAAATACCTGGTGGTGGTGGAATCACTATTCCAAGCCTCTTGTCCTCCAGATATTTTGGGCAGTTCCTCCTCCAGTGTCCAGGCTGACTGCAGTAGTGACACTCACCTTTAGTCACACCTTTGGCAATGCCACCAACAGGCTTAAGGGCAGGTTCCTTGGCCTTGGCAACTGACTTGCCTTTGCCCTTGGAGGATGAGGCAAACCTTTTGCCCTTTCCTTTCTGCACCATCATAATGGCCTTGCCCTTACCCTTGTTGATGCTTTGTTCAGCTGTCCTTAACATATTGAGCAAATCTGGCAGTGGTTTCACAATCTCGTTCATATTATAGTTCATGATGAAATGTCCATAACTCTCGGGCAAGGATTGCAACACATGTTCGGTTGCCAACTCTTGGCCGACCGGGAACCCTAGTCGGGCGAGATTCTCCAAATACCCGATCATACGGAGTACATGGGGTTCCACCGGGTTCCCTTCTGCCAGATGACACTTGAACAATGCCTTAGAGACCTCATACCTCTCAACCCTTGCCTGCTCTTGGAAGAGCTGCTTCAGAGGCTCGATCATATCGACAGCATTCATGTTTTCGTGTTGCTTCTGAAGCTCAGAAATCATGGTTCATAGCATAAGGCAGGCCGCATCATTAGCGTCATCAACACGCTTTTGATACGCCTTTAGGGCTGCAGGTGCTTGGTTCTCTGGACCTGCTGGAACATGCTCCTCTATTGCGTACAGTTTCTTCTCTTACTTGAGAACGATTCTCAAGTTTTTGTACCAAACAAGGAAGTTGGTTCCAGAGAGCTTGTCCTTCTCAAGGACAGATCGTACGGAATGTTGTGAACTCGATGAGTTGTTTGCCATTTGGAATTCTACAAAAAGGAAAATACGTAAGTTTTACTATTTGTGAATTTTTGACTATATTCAATAATGGCTAGTTTAGCAAATATAGCTCCCACTATTTTTCTACGGATTAATAACCCCCAAGATATTAATGCGGAAAATATCCTTATATTTTCTAGTGGGCCAGGATCCATGTTTCATCTCCTTATGAGCTTGCTTTGGCAAGTCACCCACAATTTGACTACTTTAGGTAGGAACAATTTCCAATTGAATATGCAACTCTTGGTTCAATTGGGCAAATAACTCCTTATTTATCCATCCATATGTATAATCCCAATTGATGACCTCTAGGTTTTTAATCATATTAATAGCCTAGTGGTGTTCAACCTCTTATTTAAACAATTGCACATTACTAGCTTGTGCCATTGCATTCCATCATTATGAACCAAGTCGCCATGTTTTGGCACGCACGAACTTGATAAATCATGATGATAATGAGTGTTTAAATAACGAGAAGGCAAGAACAAAATATTTGAATTTTGAGGGATTATAAATTTAATTGTTTTGTTGATCAATATCAATTAATCTATCTATTTGAGTTTGGGCACAACTCCAAATAATAGATCCGGGTTGTCTAATTATCTTATTATCCTAATTTCATGCATCATCCATACACCAACCTCAAAATAATAAGACGGTAAAATAAACAACCACAAAACAAAAATAAAACGTGATGTGGATATGACCTTTTCTAGACTAAGACAATTCCAAGCCAATGGAATTATCTATGAACCCTAAAAGCAAACACATCTCCATGCGTCTTCATCTTTTGGTCCATCCTTCATAGTCATGTGGAATGCTCCATGCTCCATCTTTTGTGGCTTCTTTTGGCTTTGGGCTTCTTTTCTTCAATCTTGGCTAACAATCTACTCTATCTAGCAATACCTTACAACTATACTAAATAAAATAAATCTCACAAGTTGAGAAAAAAATGGCTCGCAGGCCATAAAACCCTAATTAATTAATATAATTAATTGATCAGCTCGCAGGCCGTAAACTAAACCACAAAATTTAAACATCCACAAAAAACCACATTTTAAGGCCATATCCAATCACCATGCGATTTACACATAAATAGTTAAAATCCAATTTTAACGCGCTTGGTCAATTTTAATTTATTTTAGGATATTCTAGGGTTAAAATAGTCCATAGTGCCCAACAATCAAATTGCCCGGGCCCAAAAGATAACCGCAAAGGCCTTGGGCCAGCCAGCCCCTAGCCCACGCAGCTAGGCTGCGGGCTAGGGCTGCCCCAGCCCCTAGGCCGAGCCTTGCTTGGGCGGCAAGCAAGAAGGGGCGGTCCCTAGGGGGGCCGAACCTCCTTTGGGATTTGTTTCCAAAACAACTCCCTTGCTTGGTGCCCAAGTTTGGTTGTTTCCTTGTATGGGAAGAACTCCTTCTTCCAAATGGATGCCCAAACCCTAGATCTAAGATCCTAAAATTTCTCAAACTCACTAACTCATGCATCCAATGCAAAAACTAGGTCTTGTTATGATAGATTATTGAAAAATTGGATCATATGCTTGATTTGTCTTGTTTTACGCGATAAACAACAAATTTAAGGTGTGAAACTATCAAAACGTAACACATAAACCACGTTTATGCTCTACGACCTGTGGCTCTGATACCACTGTAGGGTTTTGATCATGGATGCGCAACGGAAACACTAACAAACATAATCCATGCAATACCCTCCAAGGATCACAAGTCAAGAGACATAACGATGGTAAGGGAAGAAATCAATAACACACCTTAGGGTTTCTCCTTTGATGACTTCAAACGCGAATTGCGTCACGTTCTCTATAGTTGATCCACGCCTAGAGTTGAATTCTAGATCTTACAATCCTTTGTTCTAGCCGGGAATGAGGAAGAGGAAGAAGAATCACGCAAAATGAGACACAAAGGAGGTCTCGGCCTCGTTGTGGGCCGACGGGGACGGGCGGCGGCAAGGGGGGGCGGCTCCCTCTTTGCTTGCTTGCTCTCTCCTTTTGTTCTCTCCCACTCAAGTCCACTCAAGTTATGATCAATAAGGTCATAAGTGTGGGAAGGAAGGAAGGAGTTTCCTTTATATAGTCCAACAAATCCTTTCCAACTACCTAAAGGACCTATTCTAGTCCTACTAGGATTCGGTTTAGTCCCTTCCTTGCAAATTAGGCCTACTAAGTTTGCAAGGTCTTGCAAAGTGATCCTTCTAATTAATTAATCCTATTAATTAATTCCCAAATCTAGTTCAACTCTATATAGCGTGTGACATCCATTCTAGCCAACTAATAAAATAGTCATCTTGACAAACCTTGTAGAAGTAATTGTCTCAACCCTTTGTCTCTATATCCGGATTGGACACGAGACATACAAGTCACACTCGTATATCCAATCCATAGTTTCTCGATCCATGGGAATAGCCTTATTCGTGCAAATAACATCAATATCCCATATTGATTTATTTGAGTCTGGCCAGACATTCTATAAGCACTATCCCTCGAGTGGCCTAGGATATTTTCTCCCGTTATGTGGGAGGGACAAATTCTATCTACGTTCCACTACGATCTCTAAGCTTTCTTCTTATTGTATCCGGTATACGCCTTTATAACTACCCAGTTACGGTGTAGCGTTTAACACTACCAAAATCACAATAATCCACAACTGGAATATCTAGCGACCTCAAGTCTAAGGATGACAATACCATTACACCGCGAGAAGCACTTGTGACTTAACATAACGTGTATGTAGCCTTCTCGGAGATGGGTCAATCCAGTGCGCCATTACCCTTAATGCACACCTATGTGTTTGATCATGATATCTCCATATCAATCCAACCCCATACTAGTCTATAGATGATTGTCCCATTAATCATTATACTGGACTAGGGATATTTAAGATGAACAACACAATTGTAAATCTAAGGACTTCATTATTTTAAACATCCAATAAATAATAAAATGAATTTTCTAGCCACAAATAAATTCATACTAAACTAGATTGCCTCTAGGGCATCTATTCCAACACTATGTCGTTCCAACTTTAGAAGAGGTAGGGCTAGTTGTTTTCTCCATTAATAAAGATACTGCTCCATGTCTTGATGGCTTTATTGGGAATTTTCTTCGGTGCATGTTGGGTATTATCACTTCTCATGTGATGGTTGAAGTGCAAAGCTTCTTTATGGGTGGTTACGTGCCAAAAGCCTTCACTTCAGAAAATTTGATTTTAATCCCAAAGGTTGTTCCTCCTTGATCATTTTCCGATGTATGACCTACTAGCCTTTGAAATATCTCATACAAATTGTGGATAGAATTATCTCAAATAGATCAAGGGTCACCCTTCCCTAATAATCTCTCTAGAATAGACTGGTTTTGTCCCAGGCCGGTCCATTCACGAGAATGTTTTTCTTGCTCAAGAGATCCTCCCTGATGGTAGACACAAATCCAGACGAGGGAATGATGCAATCAAGCTTGATATGCAGAGAGCTTATGATTGCGTCCACTGAGAATTTCTCTTGGCTGTTTTATGCAAGTTTGGTTTCACTGAGCATTTTTGTACTCTGATTCATTCTTGCTTGTTGAATTGTATGTCCTCGGTCTCTTCGCAGGGGCACATGTTTGGTTAATTTTTGTTCGACTCAAGGTCTCTGTCAAGGTATTAATCCATTGTTTCTAGCCCTTTTTATTATTGCACAGGAGGCGCTGAGCAGAGCCTGGAATCAAGCTACTAAGGAAGGAGAAAACATGTCATATTGTGCTCCTGCTCCCCCAAGACAGTGTCTCACATTTTGTATGCGGATATTGGCAGCAAATCAGGTTCTTGCAGAGTACATAGCAGTCCTGGACTAACTGATTAACCTTGGGAAGAGAAATCTGGTAATTTCCTTAACTTTGAGACATCTTCTCACTGGTTGGCTAGGGTTCACATACATACCTTTTCTGATTTAGTATATGGGAGCTCTATTTTTGAAGAAAAGTCCCAAGGATTTCCAACTTTCAGGTACATATTCAGAAAGTCCAAACTCGGATTGCGGGATTAAAGGATAAACTCCTTTGGTGGTAGGTTGACCTTTATTCAGAGTGTGTTGTCCTCCTTGCTGATATACTTGAAGTTTGTGGTTCTAGTTCAAAAGGCAGTGCTAGAGAGATTGTATTATCTATTCTCATACTTTAACTGGTCCTCAGGAGAGAGCTATGGCCGCCACTGAATTGGTTGGGATAAGTTCACATTTCATTTTGAGGAAGGTGGGTCAGGTCTTCCTTCAGTTTTTCTCATTGGCAAGACTTTGCGGATGAAACTGGTGTGGTCTTATTATCAGGGGCGTTTTCCTTTTGCAAAATTTTTGCATTGTCAATATGGTCCCTCTTGTAACCATCTTCATGCACATCATGGTAGCTTCATTTAGAGGATTATGTCTTAAATGTTTCCCCTGTTTGAGGAGCATCCCCAAGCATAACATATGGAGGGTCGCACCCCTTGATTTGGACAACGGCCACTGTGGGAATTTCTCACCAAGTTCATGTTTACCTCTGATCTTTCATTCTTCTTCATCTTTACAATGGAACTCAAGGATTTGGTTACCACAACTCCCTACGAAAGTGGGTGTTTTCATGTACACACTGGGTTTTCGAGAAATATCAACCAATGATCAGATTATATCCCTAGGGATTCCATTTATATCGCGATGTTCATGTCCCGCTAGCCCACCTCAGATCACCTATTTGTACAAGGGGACTTGAGAGAGGGATTTTAAGGTTGTTTCAGACCTTCTTCAAGAGCCTTTCCCCCTTTCCATTCATGGAATGGTGCCTTCTTGGTGGGATTTCTCAGGCTCGACAACTCAGATCCGCTTCCTTCGCACTTTAGTTCCTTTTATCATCTGTTGGGAACTATGAATCGCTCGTAAAACTGCTGTTTGATGGAATCCAATGTCTCTTCACTCGATTAGGGGGGTTTTCTTGTTGCTTAGAGAGTTACTCCCCTGTTCATCCCCTCTAGAGATTTATGTTTGTTGGATCATATCATTATGGCCCAATTGCGGCTTCTTTGTTTACCAACACCGGTAAGGAGAGGCTATTCGGTTTGGCGAGCTCGTCATGACCCAAGTCAAACATATCATCATTTCGATGGGTGTGTTAGAGTAGGACAGGGGGTCGTGGAGCAATCTTCTGAAATCAAGATGGTTTCTTTATTGCCGCATTTTCTTGTAGTTTTGGCTAAGCTACATCGGTCAAGGTAGAGGCCAAAGCTCTCATAGCTGGTCTTACCTTTCCTTACAGTCACGGATTCAACATGGACCATGTTTGTTGCAATTTTATGCTCGTGATTCAAGCTATTGGGGGTTACTGGCGGTCCCTTGGCTCATCTCACCCACCATCTTTAGCTTGTCATGCTTTGATTTTTGAGGCTCGGACCCGTCAAACCCATGAGGAAGGCAATATGGCTGCAGATGCACTGGCGGCCTATGGCCATGATTGTCACTCTTTTCAAAATTTTCAGTACTAGGTGGACCTACCATCAGCTATTTGTAGTCTCTGTAGGCATGCTGTTCTAGGTCTTATGTTTTATTGTCGACCCTGAGATGTTTTCTTTCTGTTTCTTTAGCCTTGTACTAATGTATCTAGTGGGAAAAGCGTGATGTCCCCCACTTTATTCTTTTCGCAACTTGATTAGTTTTTCATAATAACACGCGAAGTTATGCCGCCTACCCCGATGGTAGGTTATCCAAAAAAGACATTTATTAAACAAACCAAAAATAAAATATGAGATGGGGGCAGAGAGAAAAAAGATTGTTCATCGAAGGGTAAAAAATCACTTGAAAATCAGTACTAGGAGTGAAGGACACTTTTAATCACTTTTGTATCAGAAAAGACGCTTTATACCCCCTCATGGGCCCATTTGTTAGAACGCTTACAATACACCCCCCCCCCTTCTCCTCTATTTGACACCTTTAATCTTGACGTGGAAACACTTAAGAAAAGTAATTTTCATCACAGTAATACTCTTGTTGAGTTAGCTCATGTTAAACCCTCCTAAAATAAAACGTTGATGACACTTTCGTCTTAAAATGTATGGAATAGGATGATTAAACATGAATTAATCCATTGTTTCGGGTCTATTATGATTATTCCTAACTCTGGAAGGGTCATGCTGCCTTAAAAACTGGTTTTTGTAACGGTGTCAGCTAGAAGGAGTGTAAGTGTCTTTGTGATTGGGATCTTCCGGGGGTGTAAGTGTCACATCTATGATAGGAGGCCGTGAAAGTGTCCTTTACTAATTGTACAAGGGGTGAAAGTATTTTAACTCTTTAAATCATCAAACATCGTTTTGAAAGTCTTCTAAAAAAACATCATTTCAAAGTAGATCTTGCAAGTTTTTTGTTGATTAATTTTAAATTCTAGATCTCATTTATATACCCTAATAAATGTTGCTATATTGTTTTAGGATAAAAAATCTTGAGGATGCACATAGGGTGGTAGCCAAGTGATAGAGCTTCAAAAGTCCCTGCATGAGGTATTGAGTTCGAACCCGATTGACGACAAAATAATTTCTTAAAAAATAAAATCTTGATGATAGTTTATCATTTTACAATAATGTCACGATAAATAGAAAGGAAAAAAAAAGAAAAGTAAATAAACAACTATTCGTTAACACTTTAACTTCAAACAAAAATTTAACACTTTAACTTCAAACAAAAATCTTCTAAAAAAATATCTTCTAACTTCTTTTCTCGAAAATAAATCTTCAACTCTTTCCACATCATAAAATAAATGATATCAAGTGTCGGCTAAAATGAGTGAGGGAAAAGTACGTAAAGCTTTCATGGGCCATGAAAAATAAGTGTTAATTACTAATTAGTTATGTAAAGTATGAGTCGATGGATGGAGACAAGACAAACCAACGATGGGTTTTGCTGATTTCTTGTGAATGACTCCAACGATGGAAGAAAAATGTAAAATCCGATTAACATAAATAGGTAGCTACTCCCGTACTAGGGTACGTAGCATCTAAAACTCTATACGACACGGCTTGAACATTTCAAAAGATATATAACAGACATTGACATTTAACATAATGCGCGAATAAAGGATGTTTTAGACTTGTGAAAGGACAAATCACCAAATGTTAAATGTTCTTTTTAGATGAGTTTGACACCATACGGAATGATACATGAGAAAAGCAATTAACATCGAGACCTGATAAAGCACTCCCAACTTAGTGCATTTTTTTTTTTTAATAGAACTGTTTAAAAATACGAATTGTTGACAGATCCCTCTTACTTGTGGAGCAAAGTCGATTAATGTGGTTTTGATTGAAAATCAAACAGATTTATTTTTTTCTATTTAGAAATTAATTTTCATTATAGCTTGGCCGTCATACATCTGTATTTGTTGCCCACATAACCTGATATTTTTCCACACATCGGGACTAGCTAAACTTAGCGCATGTTGAGCTCCATGGTGGCTCCATGGTGCGCTGTGGTGTTTTCACTTCCTAGCACAAATTGTCGTTCAGTTTCGGCGAAGTGAGACCGTCTTCTGGATATTTATTTCCAACTCCCTCTTACTAGTCTTCTGTCTTCATCTCTATTATGCGGCATCAAAATTTGAGTATCTCCTACGAATAATTGTTCTATCTGCAGATCCATGGCCATTTGAACTCCCATCTTCATGTCTTGCGTTTTAATTTTCTTAACCCCATGCCCTCAATCACTATATAACCCTGGCGTCGGGTTATTAGCCAAGCGAGGAATCACTGCAGAATTAACAATGAAAAGGCAAAAAATTAGGGCACGAAGCTCTCTAGAATTATGTATTCTTCATTATCTGACGAAAAATTATTTACAAACCGGGTATTATAACTCAAAACATAATTTTGCCAAAAATAGCAAATTTACAAAACTGACCCAAAATTATATGCCTTATTGAAAATAATACGCAGATGATAGTTTAACTCAAATCGTGCTAAATAAAGAAGTCAAAATTTAAAATAGGAAAAACCGCCAAAAATAGAAAAAATTGTCTTCGAAGCTCCCGTTGACTGGTCAAACATCCTTTTTTTAGGCCGAAATCGTGTCCTCTCTTGCGCTTGTAGCTCTAGAGAGCTTCGTGTCCTCTCAAACGTCCTTTTTTTGAGGCCGAAATCGTGTCCGAAAATATATTATAATAGGTATTCTGACCCCTGTAGCTCAAGTTAAGCCCAAAACAGTGTGGCGTGACCAAAAGTGAACATTTTGCCCCTCTCTTGCGCTTGTCTTCTATGTCGTGATAGTGTAGCGCCAGGTTAGTCGCGTCTGATAGCTCGGCCACGTTTAGTTGATCTGCTCCTGCATCAAACCCCATCTTCATGTCTTGCTTTTAATTTTCTAAACCAATGTTTTGCATTTTTTTATGAATTTTCATAGTCTCCGTAGTTAAAGACGTAACCTTAATGAATGAACAAAATAACAACTATGTTTTTCATTTCCAAGAAATAACAACTATGTGCAGTGTGCTGATGTAAAACATACACAACGACATTTTAACAAAACTTTTCAACACAAACCTTTTATGTTTTTACTTTAAACATGTTTTTTCAATACATCATAATAAGTCATTTTATCTGCTTCTTCTAGCATCAAACAAGCTCCTAGTAATCTCCTCAATCCTCATGTTGTCAAAAGATATGCACAAACTACAGACCGATTCTTTCAACATTGACAGTGACATTACCCAATGAGCAAAAAGAGATTCTAGGCTTGCGAAAAGACAAACCACCAAATTTTAAACGATGATGATTTGGACACTGATAAAGAACAATGCCTTGGAGAAGTTATCGACATCTAGACTTTCTGGACTTCATAAAGCACTCACTGACTTGGAAACATCCTGAACTTCAAAAGTCTTTAACTCAGGACCACCACTCAGATGAACTCCGTGGCACCGAAATCTTCTGTCTTGTTAACTCTTTTTTTTTTTTTAGAATAGTCTCGTTAACTCTTTTTACATATTTCAATGAGGCGATTTCACTTATAAACGACTCAACGATTTTTTTTACTACTTTTTTATAATATTTAATTGTCACCTTAATAATATGACGTGATGAAAAATTTAAGAAATTCCTACCGACTCTATGTCCACCCTCAGTCTCATTCTCAACAGAGCTTCCCAGATAACAGTTGGCGCACATATAGCTGCCACAAACATTCCGGCATGGTCTCTGACAACATATCCCGCGCCAGGCAATCTCCATGGGGTCATCCTCAATAACATCTGAGTTTAGCTTCAACATTCCCAGCGGGGGGCAAGACCAACTCTCCATATCTATATGAATCGGAGCAACTCGAGCCTGCTGTAACAGAACTCCCGTTTCAGAGCTCTGATACTAGTTTGTTATAACCAGGTGGTATTCGAGCAAGAACGACGAAAGCAAAAACAAGAACGACACAAAATTTAACGTGGTTCACTAACAAATTCGTAACGGACCCGCTAGTTACCTCCACGGCCAGAACCTGATATTTTATTGAGAAGAGAACCCAATTACAGTCAAGGCGACAACCGGAAACATCCACCCGAAGGCACACGCACAAAAGCTCACAATATTGCCCAATGTCCCTGTGTGTATGTTTTTGTGAGTGCTAGCATGTACTTTATGTACACATGTAGTACAAAGCTTGTTGCCAAAGCAACAACAGACCGTCCAAAGTATTTCTGAAATTAATTAGGAAGCTTTGCCATAATTGATTCCAAGTCAAACTTTCTTAAAAAATCTCCACCTTGACTTGAATCATCTCAGTAACCCGAAATCGGAACCAGATGTTTCTCTTCTCAAACCTGAACCAGATGCGTCTCCCAAAACAGAAACGAGCGCCTCCCCAATAGATGTTCTTGCAGTTGTATGCGAACCTGAATCGCCAATTCGTTGCTCCAACTACCATGCGTTCCTGCAACGACTCCGCAGATGTGGTTGCACTTCCGAAACAGAAACAAGTGCTCCACCCAGAACCAGAATCGAATACATTCACTGAGAAAGCAGGACCAAATTTATTTCCGATGCGCCCAATTGCGCCAGACAGATGCACCATGATAAGTGCCCAGATGTCATTCAGACCAGATGCACCAATGACGAGTTTCCAAATTGTCATGCCAGATGCGCCCCGTATGCTTCAGATGCGCTAGATGCTCGCCAAAAACAGATCCCGCCAAATGCCAGCTCAATGCGTGTCATGGTACACGCCTCAAAATGAGAACATATGCACGCCAAAACAAACTCGTGCATAATGCGCGCCAGAACCAGGACCAGATGCGCGTGCCTGAAATCTCACGCGCCAGATGCTCCATGTCGTTGCTCAAACTCCAACGAGATCCTGCAACGCATGAGCTAGAACCAAATTCAATTTACATGCCAAATGATCCACGACAAGAGGCAGATTTGCGCCTAAACGTCAATCGCCAGAACGTTAGATGTGCGTGAATCGCCAGATTCGCGCCAATAGCGATGCTTGCTGGATTTTCCGGATCCTTTGCACGCCTAATCAGGTGCGCGCAAGATTGCTCCGACAGGAGCCCGGATCGCCCCCTCATGGGGCTTCATATGGTGAATGTACCTGCTTCTCTCTCTCACGAATCGATCGATCTTGAACGCCAAACCAAACATCGTTCTTGGCGGAATCTCGAAACCCTACTTTGGATAGCCTGCTCCATCTGAATCACGAAATCCTAGCTTTGAGTTCCACCAAATCGTGAAACCCTAGCTCTTTGCTCCACCTAGATCTTGGAACCTTGCTCTGATACCTGTTTTTTCGTAACAGAATCTGTTTCAGAGCTCTGATACTAGTTTGTTATAACGTGGGGGTATTCGAGCAAGAACGCGACAAACGTGGTTAACTAACGAATTCCTAACGAACCCACTACCTACCTCCAGGACCAGAACCTGATATTTTATGGAGAAGAGAACCCGATTATAGTGCACAGCCGTGGCCACGGCAACGACCCGAAACACCCACCCGAAGACACACACACACACAAAAGCTCACAATATTGCCCAACGTCCCCGTGTGTATGTTTTTGTGAGTGCTAGCATGTACTTTATATACACATGTAGTACAAAGCTTGTTGCCAAAGCAACAAGAGACCGTCCAAAGTATTTCCAAAAAAAATAGGAAGCTTTGCCATTATTGATTCCAAGTCAAACTTTCATAACAGAACCTTCTCCAAACTACAAGATAAGTCAACTTTCTTAATCAAGTCTTCTGCTTTGTCGATAATTGAACCTGGATCCCGAATTTACCCTTCTGCGACTAACTAGTTTCTTTTGTTCCATATGATCTAGCAGATAACTCAACATCTTCCTCAACTTCATCTTGCATAGGTCCCCAACCATGATGGAGCTAAAACTTATTTCAGATTTCGATATCACCACGAGCATCAACCCAGTGTTCCCGCACCTACTTTACCGACTTACACAGAAAGTGAAGGAATATTTTTATAGCAGTAATGAAGGGAAAATTCAACGAGATTTATCCCGGATCACGTTATTTATTCAAATAATTAATCATAGGAATTCAAACAAATAATGTGGTAAGTTAAATTGCGGAATAGAACTTACCACAGTCCGTCAGGACTTGTATGACTCGATTTCCAAAACTTTGATCAAGTTCTGGTAGTGCTGTGTTTCGATTTGGACTGCTGGACCTATGCCATTGGGTTTGTCTCGTTGAGATACACGATTTTCATATATGGCTCATATCCATCCGACATCCGAAGCTCCGATTAATCTCCAAAACTTAAATACACATCGTGCTGAAAATCAACTGCGGACTATAAATTTTGTCCAGCGATATATGAAGTTCTACAACTCTGATCTACGCGCCTTTCCTCCGTATCACTTCATTTTTCTGAGATCTTCAACTTCCGTGTTTTAGCGTAAATGATACGAGATCTTTATCATGTCCTAAATACCCAAAATACCGAATCTGGTGTGTCCAGAAGCCTTCCAACGTATGATCCAAGCTCCGATTCAAGTTCGATGGTGATTCGAACAAGAAAAGCTCGTAAATGTACAACTAGGGTTTTCACTCTTGTGTGGAAAAGATGTATGATCAATCATCATCACTTAAGAACTATGGTTAACTATTTATACAAACATATTACTAATCATAATATTAGGAATACTCATAATTGCACACAAGTTCTTTGCAGGAAAATTTTACATATTAAGTCCTTCCCTACAAAATTTAGTATCGCATGCAATTAAGTCCTAATCATATGGGTTATAGTAATACCCATCAACTATAAAATACCAAACACAAGCTCAATTTATATTCCACACACTTGAGACTCAAAAACACTCATGAATCACATGATCACGCTTATGTTGGATTACGTCACGGACCTCTAGAGAAAATGAAATCGGCTCCCAATAATATATTTGAACTCATAATTCAACCCGAATTAAATTCAAAACTAATTATTAATTATAGTTTACTCCACCATAAAACTTTAATTGCACTCCGACATTTATTCTCATCATTATGAATGTGCTCATGTTATTAATATCAGATAACTCCCTACATTAAGATTACAGATACCCGTTAATACCGATATACTCTTATTGACAATTTGAATCTCATCAACATCTGATATATTCTAGTTACCGATATATTCTCTGATCTAAACCGCTCAACCTTTATCCGTTATGTCAGCTGGCCAGACTTGACATAATGAAACCTAGTGAGCTCCCATGAGGGTACATCATTCTCATATGAGACGTGGATTACATGAATCGATTAGCTTTCACTAAATCCTAACAATCGCTGTCCAATATATCAGGATTGTTGACTCGCATTTGAATCTCAATTAATATATCAAAAAATGAATAATCAGGATTTGTGTCCACGTAAACAATCATATATTAAGAGTTTCCAATATTACCAATAATAATGAAATATTATATTATGTTACTTCGGTCCGTCCGAGATAATTATATTTCATATGGCGGACATGTTCAACATACACAAAGTATGCTAGTGTACCAAGTTAAAACTATATCGTTTCCTTAACCGAGATGTGTCACTATAATGTTACACTACAGTCGTTCCGATGGTTTTTCCAAATTCATCTAGAATGTGAACCCTTACTTATATTCCATAAATAACTTCCAATCAATCTCGCGCATGCCCGAACTCGTCTGCATGTCCAATTATCTTCGGTATGGAATATTGGACTTTATAATGCATATATATATGACAAATAATAAATGAAATTTGCATACTCACGTGTTTGCTAAATTTAGATGCGAACAGTAATCAATTAAGATTTATTAATTCAACCATTAATATGGCTTTCTGAATACAATTCCCTACAATCTAGAAATCCTTCATAATTGGATGTTTGAATTAATGTGTAGACTTTGTACATAATAAACTTGCATATCTACTCCAAATCGTCATGCCTGAGTATGCTTTTATCGTAGTCCACTAATCATATTTACTTGTAAATGACTTATCTGTTATATTTGCTAAAATCAAAACAATTGTCTTGTCAATTACTAAACATAGTATACACGAGGCTTCCTCTGCTAAAGCACGAGGAAATGCCTTTTCCTTTTCCTTCTCCATCTAACACCTGTTCTAAACACGCATTCTGAGACAGAGAAACTCCACACGTTATAGCAATAACGTTCTCTCAGAGTCTTTGCATACTTGAGACATGAAAGAACTTTACTGATGTATGTGAGTTTAGAAACAATCATCATTATATTCTCCCGATCTCGCATGAGTTCTATACCAAGAATCTGAATGGTTTCACGTAAATCCCACATATCACTTTTACTAGCTAATCACACATTAAATGATGATATATATCCAAAATTGTTTCCAATGAGCCAGCCTCGACAAGGAGCACAAGAAATATCACCAACTTCCGTTGCATCTCTTATACAGACGAGATTCGTTAATACACGAATCAATATTGTAATATTTGATGGTCTCGGCAAAAAGAATCTTTTAAGACCTGAATGCTAGCTTAATCCCCATGTCAATTGACATATTAAGCTTGTATCTCACCTTATCTTGCATAACTACATCTTTTGGTCGCTTCATGTAGACGCATCCATCAAGAATTTCAATGAGAAAACCTAATAGTGACATACATCTTCCATATCTCATTACTTAAATGAGAAGCAAATATGAACGTGAATATGAGTAGACCTATATATAGCTACATCATAACAAGCTTAGGTTCTTAATGTTTTTACCTTTTCACCTACTCTTCTCTTCCTCTTGTAGGGCCATTTCAACCGATGATTTTTATCTCATCTTGCGAATCTATAATCTCTCAAAGGTACTTCGAATACATGAATGTTGTCTCAGATGCTACAGACTAATGCCGTGACTCTGCATCTTCATCGTTCATTGTCTCTTCATAGTATTAGGACTGATGTTGTCATATAACTCACCCACTACGACAAAGATCTCTCTTTTATTGTGTATTCAAAACAGCATAAATTTATACTTCTTGTTTATTTTTTTTATTTTTTTTACTATTATTTTATAACTAACAACTTGATCCTCTCCCTTAAGCTCGTTTAAAACAACTCTACTTTACAGTTTCTTATTAATATGATTCCCTTTTACGAGAACCAGGTATTGTGCCGACAACGGCCTTTTGATCCTTGAGATCATAAAATAAGTAACCTTCTTATCCTTCGAATATTCAACCAGGAGACATACTTCTAATTTAGCTTCTAACTTATTGCGATGACTTCTCCATATCTGAAAGTGTCTAGAGATGATTTTATTCTTTTCTACAATTCCATGGATGTAGTCATGATCAATTTAGAGTGTGCTAAATTCAACAATATTAAATAGTCTCTAATGCATATTCTTAAAAGGATAAAATAAAGACTGAATAGCACTTCATTGATCCGATCACATCCATGAAAAATTTGTTTCTTCTATGAATGGTGTTATTCGACTAATCTTTTTGTACTAGGAGATATTATGGTACTTTAATATAAAATTGTCACCACTATGCTAAAAATACCTTAGGAAAAAAAATTCTTACCTCAAATTTAGCACATAAGACAATCTCTCGATAATAAAGTTCTACCACAAAATTCTCCCACTGCAAGAGTACCTACTCACATAAAATTTCATGTCATGATGTCTATCTCGACACAACCAAATCGTCTTCTTATTTTGAACCCTCATAAGGAATTCTAAAAATTATTAGTTTATCTCGTATCTACAAATCAGGATTGGTTGAACTAATAACTAAACATGATTTGACGAATAGTGCAGAAGACACGAGTGAGTTGTTCGTCCTTGGCTTAAATTGTTAAGTTGTTTCTTCCTGGTGTCTTTTCTGCTAGAAAATAAAATTCTTACCTTACGACTTTCATTAGCATCACGTCTCAGAAATTAAAGCAACAAACTTAATTGGATATTTGAATATATTTCTACTTCCTACTATCAGATTGTTTAGAAGTAGAAATAATTTTCATTCACCAATATACTAGTTGAAATTCTGACAAGTCTTTCACCCACTAGTAATTCAATTAGCATTTTTATCAATGAATAACTCAACCTATCAATATTACACTCATTCAAAATTGCTTAAAAGAATTAATATGGGACATCTTTATCTAACTGACTTAGTTTTCACTATCGATCTGAGATCCCTTTATCACATGTTCACTTAAAAGATGTAATGTTCTTAGAACATGATTGCATGATGGGGCTCTATCTCATCATGTGTTCATTAACGCCCTTATTAGAACTTATATTGCAACCCAATCTTGATGCCCAAACATTTTACATGTTCGCACCATATCGTATGCATGTGACACTGGTTGATGCTGATGTTGCACTACATTTGACATATGCCAAGATGTAGCGACATCTCACCAACCTTATCCTACCTTTGATAGGCCCGGTTATTTAAACTACTCTTCTCATCACTAGGTTTTCAAGTGCAAAACTTGGTCAACACACACTTGTATTCCTACGCAGTCAAGACAACTTTAAAATTCACTTCCAACTATTATAATTCTAGTCAATTTATAAAATTGGAGAAACACATCGTGGGTTCAAAACTTAGCATCTTTAATTACCTGACAAACACGACAAGTAACAAATATTTAGGTCCCTGAGTATGCATAACCTTTGAATTCAACTCATATTAGAATTCATCGGCAATTCGATTTCCATTTCAAATGCCTCTGACGATGGGCCAGTCAACTTTGAAATAAATCAAACATACAATGTCACTTTAGATTTACTATCTGGACATTAACATGTTTAATAAAACTAAATAGCTGATTCTTAGGCCCAACAAAATTTGTAACAAGAACTCGATGGGAGGATATTACCAATTTTATTGTCAAGTGGTGTAACCATTACTTCGTACTGAACTCAATCTCTTAGTTTTAAAGAACAGTTCCGATGGGCATACTTTTCCAACAAAACTAGATTCAACAACTATCCTTGTAAGGAGATTTGCCAAACAATCTGTAACTAGCCATGGTACCGATGGGGCCCTCATATCAATTACATTATTTTCAAATCAGTAATGGAGGCCCTCGGGCTTCACTAATTTTCCAAAGAAAACCCTTTATCCACTTAATTTATTTGTTTGAAATACCTATTTTATTAATCTTAAAAATTATACTCCTTATTTGACTTGACCAAAATTCACAAAACAATATCTAGTCTAAATAAGCAATTATCTTGTGGCCAATTTTGATCACAAATGCGTAATTTGTTTATTAATAAAATTAAATTCAAACTCAATTAGATTAATATCGACATGCATACATCCTTTCTAATATCCATGTTGTCCGTGATATCTTGATTAGTGACTATTAATAAATAATAAATCAACCAACGTAACATAATAAAACATCCACCCAAAATAACAGAAATAATACATAAACTGTTATTATGGCCATGTCTTCATCGTCACGATAGTCGCTTCCAATCTTTGAGTGCTCCATCGTCTTCGTCCAATCTTTTTAGGTCCACAATGTTCTTTCAGTTTCTATTATATAGTCCTATAATGCCACATAGATCTAGACTACATAAATTGAAAAATAAGCTACTAATTAATTTACTATTATCCACAAACTAGAGACTTTACGATTAATTACAACCCAAAATAATGCCAAAAACATGGCAATAAACCAAAACCACAAACAAAAAATCAAATTTTAATATGGCAATAATAACAGTGAATCTGCAAAACAACATTAGCACAATGTAGTCCATTCACATAATTACTGTATTTTAACTCGACAACATGTTTAGATTAATCTAATCATAAAATCAACCAGGCTCTGCTACCACTTGAAGGGAAAATTCAAAGAGATTTATCCTGGACCATGTGAATTAAGCATAGAATTAATCATAGGAATTCAAAAAAATAACGTGGTAAGTTAACTTGCGGAATAGAACTTACCATAGTCCGTCTACGATGCTATGACGCGATTCTCGAAACTTTGACCAAGTTCTGGTAGTGCTGTGTTCCGAGTCTGACTACGGGACCTATGCCATTGGGTCTGTCTCGTCAAATTACTCGATTTTCTATATGGATCGTCTTAATCCGACATTCGTAGCTCCAGATAAGCTTCAAAAATCAAATTCATATCGTGGTGAAAATCAAATGCGGACCAGAAACTTTGACCAGCGATATCTGGAATTCTACAACTCTGATCGATGCACCAATTCACATTATCCCTTTTCTTTTCCGAGATATTCAACATTCGTTTTTTAGCAAAAACAATCCGAGATTTTTACCTTGCCCTAAACACCCAAAAACCAAATCCGGTTCGTCAGGAAGCCTTATGACGTTTGATCCAAGCTCCGATTCAAGTTCGATGGCTATTCGAACAAGAAAAGCTCATGAAATGCACAACTATGGTTTTCTCTCTTGTGTGGAAAAGATGTAAGATCAATCATCATCACTTAAGAACTATGCTGGACTATTTATAGAGACATATTACTAACCATAATATTATACTCAAATCTCATAAATTGAGATCGAGGCATAGATCTAGCTTTAGATTCCAAATCTCTGAAATTGAGATCGAAGGAGATGTTGAAGTTCTAATTCGCCAAGTCTTCGGGCCAGTACAAAGCCAAGAAAAAGGTAGAACCATTCTCAAAGATATCTGCAGCAGAATTAGAGAAAAGACGAACAAATTTCAATGGGTGAGCTAGAAATGGATTCAAAGAGATAAGAACAAGCATGCTCACCGCCTGACGCGTTTTTCTATGAGCATTGATAATGAGGAGAAATGGGTGTTTAAAGGCCTGAGGTGGCTTCTAGATACCGATGTCATGTAAACAAGTTGTGGTTTTTTGGTTGATATCTAAAATAAATAAAATAGGAATACCCATAATTGCACACAAGTCCCTTGTAGGAAAACTTTACATAACAAGTCCCCACCTACTAACTTTAGTGTGGTTTGAAAATGAGCCATAATCATATGTTTTATATTAATACCCATCAACTATTAAATATGAAATATAATCTCAATGTAAATTCCACACACTTGTGACTCAAAAACACTTGTGAATCATATGAATTGAACTCATAATTGGACTACATCGGACTACGTTGAAGACCTCTGGAGAAAATAAATGAATCGGCTCCCAATAATATATTTGAACTCATAATTCAACCCTAGTTAAATTAAAAACTAATTTTTAGTTATAGTTTACTCCACCATAAGACTATAATTGCACTCCGACATTTATTCTCATCATTCTGAATGCGCTCCTGTTATTAATACCAGATAACTCCCCACGTTAATATTACAGATACCCGTTTATGCCTATCTACTCTTACTGATAATTTCGATCTCATCAACATCTTATATATTCCATGATCTAAACTGCTCAACATTTCTCCGTTATGCCTTGTTACAAATAACCAGCTGGCTAGACTGGACATAAGAAAACCTAGTGAGCTCCCAGGAGGGTACATCATTCTCACATGAGACGTGGATTCCATGACTCGATTAACTTTCACCAAATCCTAACAATCACTATCAATTATACGAGGATTTTTGACTCGCATTTGAATCTCACTCAAAATATTAAAATAATGATTAATCAGGATTTGTGTCCATGTAAACAATCATATATTAAGAGTTTTCGGTGTTACCAATAACAAGGAAATATTATATCATCTCACTTCGGTCAGTCTGAGATAGTTATATTTCATATGGTGGTCATGTTCAACATACACAAAGTATGCTAGTGTAACAAGTTGAAACTATACCGTTTCCTTGACCAGGCTGTGTCACTATAATGTTACACTACAGTAGTTCCGACGGTTTGTCCAAAATCATCTACACTGTGAACCCTTAGTTATACTCCATAAATAACTAACAATCAATCTCGCGCATGCCCGGACTCGTCTACATGTCCAATTATTTTCGGTATGGAACATTGGGCTTTATAATGCATATTTATATGGAAAATGATAAATAGCATTTGCATACTCACGTGTTTGCTAAATTAATATGCGAACAGTAATCAATTAATAATTATTAATTCAACCTATAAGATGGCTTTCTGAATAAAACTCCGAACAAGTAAATCCTAGACATATATTCATATAGCGTAAGAGATTAAACTAGTTTACCTCTCGTAGCGTGATCGTCCACAGAAGACTTCCACGATCTTGTTTCTTAAATTAACGTGCTTCAGCTCCCAACAGTCCACAAACACCTCTTGGGTGAACGCGATGGTTCACAGCACGTCCCGCTCCTTCGGTCTTTGTGTGAGAGAGAACTAGTGATTCTATTGTGCATCTAGACGTCTCGCATGACATGTGTGGGTTAGGTAGTATCAGTTAATTGCAGAACACCCCCTGTGGTTTGTGTTAATTGCAGTGCGACCCGCTTGGGCGCCCATGCAATATTTCTAACATCTCCCACTTGGCCATGGGGCGTCGTATAACTCATACAATTTTTCTCAATCTTCAACCAAAATGTCAATAAAAATCAATATGGATAAAATAAAATAAGAATAGAAGAAGCAGAAAAAGAGGAAAGAACACCGCCACAACCACCGGCACTGTCGTTATCCATATCCACTGCCTGGACTCGAGACATATGTAATAAATAGAGAGAGAGAGAGAGAGAGAGAGAGAGAGAGAGAGAGAGAGAGAGAGAGAGGGATGAACATTACCATAGCCATCCATGGACGTCGTCCTGTTCGAAGTAACCCTCGAAGCCACTGGTTGAAGCCACAGTCGTTCGCCAAATCGTTTGTTGGGAGATGTTCTAGGGTTTGGGAGATCTCTTCTTCGGAGTCCAAATCTCATTCAGCACACAAAATTTTAGTGTTAGTGTTGCCGTTGTCGCTTTGTTCATCCAATATTTGGTTTATGGTTTTGATCAGAACAAGCAAAGAGAAAGATGGCAAGCACATGGATAGGGTGTGTTTTTTCTTTGAGGATGTGGAATGATGTTCTATCCCCATCCCCTCATATGTCATCAAATATCAGACATTCATTTCTCTCTAAGCCAATGGTTAAAATTGGACAACCAATAAACTTAGAAATGGTAAAATACTGTGCTACATTAGTATAGATAGAGAACTCAATATGGTTTCCCTCTATTAAATTCGATTCCCTCTCTCCAAAAGTTTTGTAGTGAGGGAATCATTTTCCTATGTATAACCTTCTAAGTTAATGTGTTTTTAGAATTGACAAGTTTGCATGTCACTAAAATGTAGTGAATGTCACCTTATTTATTAGTCCAAGGCGAGAAACTTTAGCGCCGAAAATGCTCAAATATATTTTATCTAAAATACATACAATATTAACAAGCGATAGCATATATATATCGACAACCACAAATATTTTAGATAAACAAGGTAACTAGCTACATAAAATCGCTCGTCGACAAAAGAATTGTCGATAAAGGCCATATTGTAGTGGCAAAGTGTATCCTCAATAGGAAACTGTAAGTTTGCACATGCCATCACACCTCAAACCATATCTAACACTTTCCTTCTCTTCCTTATCGCTACAACATCCTGATGCAGATTATAGGGAATAGAAAACTGCCTTATTATTTTCTTACATCAAATAGTTCATGCTCAAATAGATACTAGTTGTCTCGACCTATCTTAAGAAACTCAGTTATCTTGTCCATATGTTTTTCTAAATCTTGTAGATACATGTGTGACACACTCTATTGCCTTGGACATATGTGATATCTAGTACACACATTTGAAACGCGTATAGTAATCTACAAATGTGATGAAACAGTAAGCATTATGTCTTAGCT
Source organism: Linanthus parryae (assembly GCA_023055425.1). NCBI lineage: Eukaryota > Viridiplantae > Streptophyta > Magnoliopsida > Ericales > Polemoniaceae > Linanthus > Linanthus parryae. The sequence continues at coordinate 21,590,782 of JALGPY010000011.1, read as the reverse complement.
CTAAAAATTAATGGAAAAAAAAAACATAATGAATAAATTTTAAACTCGTTAGCCCTTACTGCTTCATGATAACTCCCAACTAGAAGTTATCTTATAGTTTAAATGACGTGTGTTTCGTGTCAGAAAATGGAGTTTTAGCTAGAATTTACCCTTAGAAAGCCTCGGAAGTTAGAACGAGATGTTTATAAGATCTTCATGAATTTCTGCTTATCTTGTGCCTTTATTGGATATGATAGCAGGTGTTTTCATGTTGTCTATGCAAGAACAGGGCTCTTGAGGTCAGTGGAAATCAAGCAGGAAAGCTGGAAGAGGCAGAGGAGGCAAAACAGAAGATGAAAAGCTTGCTGTCTGCGTATGTTGTGTGTATATACGGACATCATGTTCATTATACGCACATAGCAGGCTGTGGGGAGGATTCAGGCCAAGGCACAACTGCTATGTGCGTATATACGCACAAGTACTACGTATATACGCACAACACTGTTCATCAGACGCACATAGGAAAGGAAAATAGTGAGAAACTAAAGACCTGGAGCTGCTGTGTGCGTATGACTTGCATATATACGCACATCACTGTTCATCGAACGTACACATGAAGAGATTCTGAAGACAACAGGGAGCCAAAAGCTGCTATGTGCGTATGACCTGCGTCTATACGCACATCACTTTTCATCATAAGCACACGGTGAGATATTTCTGAGGCGGTGGAGCAGTGGCAGTTTCGTAATTCCAGACGCGTGGCTTTAGAAACATTCCAGCACAATATAAAGACATGTCCAGAGCTCGTTTTAGAGACACAACGCAACCCAAGGAGAAGTCTGAGCATCCCGAAGAGCACAGAAGCGCGAGTCCAGATTCGAAGACCTAGTTTGCCTTTATTCTCTCTCTTATTCAAAAAATTTGTTATTTATGATATGAATTCTAGTAGCTAAACTCTTACCTAGGTTCTCGGTGAACCTAGGGTTTCGTATTCAGATATTTGTTACATGTTTTGACTATGAATTCATGATTGCACTTTCTTAATTCAGGTGTATTATTCATTATTCTTTCTTTGAATAATATTGTGTATGCATGATCGGAGTCGCGAACTAAAATTGCTAAAGACCCGAGCCAGTAGGTGAAACGGCCGTTTAAAATTAGGAAGTAAAGACAGGATTTAGCACCTTACCCTGATGGACCGACCAGATAAGGGATAGGAGTAGCCTAAACCTTTGATCTACTGTTATAGAATCTGACCCAGGCCTTTAGGACAGGTTAGGAATCCTAGCAGACTTAGAACGAGACTGTAGACTTAGTCAACTTAACAGGAATCCGAAAGCTTGCAGGATTGCGATAATGTGTGGGATCTGAAAAGTTACCGCACAACTGGTACGTGGCACGTATAATTAAAACTGATGTGTGTTTTCATGTCAAACAAAGAAGGAAACCTGTAGAGACCCGAGGGGATCATGGAATCTAGTACCTCAAACCCTAGTTTCACAAACTCACGGATACTCAAGAAAACTTCTACAAAAATATTTACTTCCACTTATTTACTTTTAGTACTTAGATCGTAATCATAATCTCAAATACTAATCCTTTTTACGCTCTGATCGTTAAAACTAATTACTAGAAAAGACCCAAAATCGTCCTCGTGGGAACGATAACCGAGTTAATTACACCCGGTATTACCTGATTCGTACACTTGCGACTAGCACGTTAATTTACGCATCACTTCACTGAATGGTTTTCGTTTCGCCTTTCCTGTAAGTCAAGTATCACATATGGGTAAGGAAACTTGAGATAGAATCCCTAGCAGGTCTGCTCTAGTTAGCATGTTCATCCTTTCCTTTGATAGGTGTCTTAATCTAGCGCGCTATCCATAAGAATCTTAGTCACCACTTATATGCAAGGGACACTGATAGGTAAATCTAGATATGTACCTGTAACAGACAAGAAAACAATAAAATAGATAGAGAGTAAGAGACTAAGTAGTTGAGGGTAAGTGTAAGCCTTATTGACGATCTAAGAGAGAGACTGTATGTTAAGGTAGCCAAAAGAACCGAACTTAAAACAGAAGACAACATTCCTATATATAGGGGTCTTAGGACAGCCGTTACAAGGATTTATAAAACCGCATGCGACAGTTATATAACTGCCTCGCACGTGTACGGTCGAGCGCATATGTAGGCGTGTGATTCGTAAGCCTCTCTGATAACTGACAAGGATCGCACGTGAGTATAACCGTTACTCACCTGTGAAGATCCTTACTCTAGCCTCCAAGCCACTTATACCTCTTGACTCCCGTATGGTTTACATGCGATAAATATGTATTGATATTGGAGTACCATAAAGCTTCATCACTTACTGCTACGTGGACGATGATCGATATACACAAGATGCACTATCTACATTAGCCCCCTTTTGGGCATATGCCACGCGTGCTGTGGCATTTAGGCACAAAATTAACCATGCGTGCTCCCCACGCACAAATTGGAACGATTCAAATTTGCCTCCAAAACCCTAGCCCCCAAAAATCGCCTTCATTGCTTAGGTCTTTTATAGAGTCGTTCAGTAGGTTTTAATGGGATTCATAGCGTGACTTCGGTAAAACCCACATTAAAACGCCGTAGCCGGTTACCGAGTTAAGCTAGCTGAGGGGCCGTGACTTAAGAAATCTCCTCATAAGTATCAACTTGTCTTTTCATTGTACACCATTGTTGATGTTGGATTCTCTGTGCAGAGACGAAGAACTCAGATTGCAGATCTCGGAATTCAATCATCTTTTCAATTTTCTCCATCAAGATTTCGAAGTTCACAAAGCATATCAGGTCAGTAGAATTCATCTATTAATAACACAAAATCCATAATAAAGCTTGTAGAAATAACTATCTTTCTTCTAATTTGGGTTTTCTTGAATATTCTTCAGAGACCATTAAAATCTTTCCTTTTTCTGTATCATAATCCTCTGGTCGTGCATGTACTCTTGATATAATAGATATGGCTCCATAAAAAAAATCAAAAGATCCTGAAGATTTACAAGAGTTGCCTAAAGAATTATGGCGTAAAGCCCCTTAATTTAACGGAGAAGATTATTATCTTGCTACTGTTAAAGGAACTACCATCGCAATGTCCCCATTAAAAGAGCCTCTTGTAGGGTTTTGATGCAGGTTACACAGCGGAATAACATCCTGGTCAAATCCCTCCAAGGATCACAGGCAAGCAATCATAACACGATGAAGGTAGAGAACTGTGTACCTTAGTTTGTGTGATCACTACGAAGAATTGTGTCTTCGTCTCTACGAGTATCCACACCTTGTATTAATGACTGGAATCCTTATCCTCGAGTAGTGATAGAAGCGGAAGAAGGAGGGAAGAAAGCACGCAAAACGAGCACCAAGACCGCGCTCCACAAATGGGCCGATGGCTTGGAGGGGGCGGACGGGTTGGGGCTTTGGCCTCAACACTCTCTCTCTCCATGATTTGTTATGTTCTCTAAACAATGAAACTTCAGAGAAAATAACAAGCTAGGTAGTCTTTATATAGTTAATAACTCCTTATTAACTACATAATTTCCCCAATACTAATCCTGTCCGTACACGGATTAGTCCACCTTGCAAATTATTCCCACTAACTTTTGCTTGTGGTTGCGTTTAGATCCTCATGATTAATTAGTCCTACTAATCTATGCCCATATTCAGTTTAATCAATATGGTGTGTGACCCCATAGCTTTCTACTTAGTTGGTAGTAACTATTACTAACATAGAGCGGTGTCTAGCAACACATCTATGTCACCCAACGAATAGAAATAGTCAGTGATACGACAAACCTTGTGCCAAATGTTACCGCATTGTATTATCCATTTATCACCACATCCAGATTCGACACGAGACATGATAGTCACACTCGTATATCCAATCAATAGTTTCTCGATCTTGGGAATAATCTTATCCGAGCAGATAACATCAATATCTCCATATTTATTTATCTGAGTCTCGCCAGAGATTCTATAAGCACCATCCCTCGAGTGGCCATGGATATTTACTCCCATTATGTGGGAGGGGAAAATCCTCTCTACATCACTACCATCTCTCAGCTTGCTTCATCTCATGAACGATAGCTATCTTTATAGTTAACCAGTTACGGTGTAACGTTTGATAATACCAAAGCATGATGTTTCAAAACTAGAGTATCTAGTGACTTCTAGTCTAAGGATTACAATACCATTAGCACTACAAGAAGAACTTGTCACTTTGACATTATCTAATGTAGTCTTCTCGTTGTGGGTCAATCCAATATGCCATTACTCCTAATGCATACCCATGTGTCAGACTTGATATTTCCATATCAATCTACCCACATATTAGTCTATAGAGATCGTCCTGTTAATCAATATAATTGATTAGGGATATTTAAGATAAACAACACAGTTTGTAATCTAAGGACTTCCCTATATTAAATATCTCCATAAATATTAAATGAATATTCTAGCCAAACGATGTTCATACTAAATCTAGATTGCCTCTAGGGAACCTATTCCAATACCTCAGTTGTTGATGAATCAACCTTTGAGAGATGATTGGAATCTTGTTAGTATCAACGAAGTTCATTGACTTGGTCTTGAGGCTGGATTATATCCCTATACTGAAATTAGTTATCAAACCTTCGTGGAGAAAATAGATTGAATGGAGGAATGAACTAAATACATCTTACAACATCATGAGGCTACACTAAACCAGGCGGGTATATATGATGTTGAGCGTGTGACCAAAGGATTAAACATTAAGCTCGATGGCAACATGTTGATAAATATGTTCTCAAGATACTCGAAGAAGACTCATATAATTCATTTCGCAACATTCGAAGCAACACCTACCCTCGAAGATGTCGAAATGCTGTTAGAGCTACCTTCAATGGGGCCTGTAGATCATTTGTCTCCACTCAAGACCTCTGATGAAATCGCACTTTTCGAGCAGATGACAGAATGCATATCGGAAGTGAAAAAGATGGCATCGAGATGGATTTCAACTACTCATGTAGAGAAACATTTGTTTCTCAAAACTGGTGCGAAGAATGTTTGGTCAAGGTGGATTACCTATCTCTACCGTGACTTCGCAAAGTAGAGATTGCTCAAGAGATGTTGAAGGATGATCCGAAAGCAGAATTTTCTTTAGAGGGCTAGAGGTTTACCATATACTTTGTGCGGTTTTCTATGTGTTTGGATATCAAGGTACTTAATATATGGACACTCTCGCGATGGAGTTTTCTGCCATGTACTCGAACTCGCAGTTCGTCTGTCCCTTGGGCAAAATATAATTTTGGGACCTCTGGTGTTAGGCACTTTATATCACCGAATGGATCTAGAAATGACCCATGATGAGCTATCTAATTGTCGAGTTGATGTGCTATCCTATGTCAATGTCGCATATTTGACAATATGGGTATTTGCAAGGTGGCCTCAATACGCACCCATTCCAGCAAGAGTGAAATTATGTAATGGACCCAAGTTTTCAAAAACTGTTCTTTGCCCTTGAGCATGGAATTGGTACAAGACAAAAAGGAGTTCAATTCACATGGTCTTTGCTTTGCGATGACAAGAATTACTTTGAGGTCAGGACTTATGCCAAACCACTTGAGGATATTGTCGTGCATCCAGAGATGTATGCTGCCAGTGAAAAAGTTCTCACTTCTGAACACATCACCAAAGTATCAAGATATTTTTCCAGATTCATGAATAGGTGTGCAAGAGGATCGTTTCCTGCTTTTCCAGAGTACGCTGATGCATGCGTAAGTTATGACATAAGAACAATTGATTATGATCCTATTCGAATAATCCTTCAATTTGGATTCGATGATGTAGCGCCTCCCTTCTGGCCTGATTCTATAGTGAGGGATTGCTATAAAATATTTATTTATAGGAAGTTCAACACTCTGTTTAGTTGCAATGCTTCCTTTCACTCAAATATTTGGATAAAGACGAGGAGACACAACCCCAAACTGGTGTGGTTTTTGGAATGCACAGATTCACAAACTGGCGAAAAGTCTTTAAATTCGACCGAATAAAGCTCATGCCGTTCGTAAAGGAGATTATCCTTTCCGATCATTCTGTAGTACGAAGTCAACTGAGTATGGCTATTACTCTCTTTTGGACAAAGAAAAGCATCTTTGCGCTGATTTAATATTACGTGAAAATATTGATGTAGTTAGAAAGAATTCTTTCAAAGAGAGACAAACATATGCTAAAAATTTCTACAAGGTATCTTCGATACACTTTTTATCATACAGAATATGCTCTCTCGCGTATTAATTATATTTTATGTTACAGTGTTAGTTCATGAGATTTGCATCTAGTGATCGTGGCACATGAATTATCAATGATCTTCGATCAATGCAGAAAAAGAAGATAATTATATCACCTGAGCCATCGATGGATGATATAACAGAGAAGAAAATTCGTGTTGAACTTGCAACTTTTATTCTTTTAATTGTCGATTCTGTCAAAAATCCAAAAAAGACAAAAGAATCTGATGAGGTTCCAACAACCGAAACAGATGAAGGAGTCATCGGGCAAGTGAAACGTCCAAGAGACAGCTGATACAGATAATAGAAAGGTAAATTTTATTGATCACACAAAAAATGCTTCTTCAAGTGTTAACACACCCATGGTAATAGTTGAAGCTCAAGAAAGAACATCTCCTGCTGCGATGAATCCAAGTAATGCATCTGCATTCAGGAGTGTGGCCTCTTCTGAAGGCAGTAGCGCGAGATCTGCAAGTGATGGTCTATCCATTCATAGGTTTGCTAATGAAGATTTGCATGATGAAAGTGGCACTTCAAGCGGCATTTTGGATACATCATTGCTTTCCAACCCATGGAGTATATGGGATTCGCATGTTGCTGCGACAATTGTAAGCAACGAGGTTATTACTATCCCTGAGGATTATTTCGAGAAAGAAACTCGTGTAGATGAGCAACTAGATCAGCAAGCAGCTGCCTTAAGCAGCCAATCAGTGCCTTAAGAAGCTGGCTCAAGTAGCCAAACAGTGACTTCACAGATTTCTTCACTCCGACATATCATTGAAGGAATATGTATTATGTCGAATGTATGATATTAGTGATTCTTGTTTGTATCTATAATGCATCGCTTTTTATTAAATTTATATGCAGGTATAAGACAATCTTCTTTGAGCTGGCTTCTGAATATGCGACTTTCATATCCCAAAAATTTCGTGAAGGAAACGGAGTTGTTGCCAAAAGAGAGAGGAAATTTCTTAAACGAGTTAGCAAGTATCTTGGAACAGATGTCCGAAACTAGTCCATTAACAATTTGTATTGAAAATGCGAAGCATTTTTTGGAGTCTGCGAAGCATGTGCAGACTAACTTCTCAAGGCGAACTCTATCTTGATTTCCTCACTCGAAGATGCTTGAAAATTCACAACTCTGTTTATTGCAAGAAGTTTGGATATCAATACCTCGATATGAAGTATTCTCAATTGAAAGAGTAGAAAGAAGCGATAACAAAGGCTATCGAACAAATCACTGAGATGAAGCCGAGTTATGACAAGCTGAAGAAATTTGTTGCTGCCGTCGAGAAGGATTCTCTCCCCCTTGAAGCTCAAGATTCGCTTGACAAGGATTTGTTTCAACGAATTTAGTAGTATTGTTAGGTCATGGGTACAAGTTTTTTTATCAGCTGAATAATTTGATGTATTTCACAAGTGCGCATTTCAACAAGAATAGAGTTTGATATTTTCTTAATTTATTGTCTCACATGTTTTTAGATGTCACTGTTGATAGGACGAGCTTAGCATAACATAGATAAATTTATGCTAACATCGTTGCTATCTAAACAGATAGGCTTATCAATTCCTTATAGTACTTTGCTGCTATCTAAAGAGGTAGCCTTTGTAAATAAATATTATTGATATTGCTGCTATCTAAACAGATAGGCTTTTTTATCGAATATTGTTGATATCTAAACAGATCGACTCTATGGCAAGCTATGAAAAATATTGTCGCTATCTAAACAGATAGGCTTTATTGGAGGTCTTGAAAATATATCTGCTATCTAAATAGATAGGTTTTAGTGGTTTTGTGATCATTATCAAAATAATATATTGACGATGAAACTGTGGAGATAAACCAAATAAGCACACAAGAATTGATAAATTGGTCTCTCATATGGGAGAGTCATTATCATTAGTAAAATTTCTCATATGGGATGAGATAAGTAACATTACATAGGTCCCTTACAGAAATCAAGGGAAATATTTCTTGAGCCATCGCATGTTGATAGGATTGGGTGTAGTAGCTTTCCCAAACACATCTTAAGATTGTGCAATAACCACTGTCAAAGACTTATTTGACTTCAAATGTGCCTTCCCAATTAGAAAAGAATTTGGGATGAGTAGTCTCACGAATACAATGATCAGATGCTCGCAGAACCAAGTCTCCAACAGAAAAATCTCGAGGTTGGTTGTTTTATTGTAAGCTCTTGCAATTCTTCCTTTGTATCTTGGCTTGTTCACGTTTCTATTCTAACAAAATGAGATCATGATCGCGCTGATTCTCATACAGAGCACTAAAGGCTAGTCTTTTTGAGTTAATCTTAACTTCAGTTGGAACCAAAGCTTCAGATCCATAGCAAAGCAAGAAGGGAGAGGCTCCCGTAGGAGTTCTTGACGACGTGCGATACGCCCATAGTGCAATGTTGAGAGAATCTTACCATTTATTGTGGTCATCTGTGACTATTTTTCTTAGAATCCAGAGGAGTGTCTTATTCGTTGCCTCTTCTTGACCATTCCCCTTCGGGTAATAGGGCGTTGAACATACATGTATGATATTATAATCCATTAGTTTGGCTACAACTTGACGATTCACAAAAGGCATACCATTGTCGGACAAAATGGTATTGGGAATCCCAAAACGATAAATAATGTTTTCTAGGATAAACTTCACAACTGATAATGCATTTGCCACTTTCGGAGGAGTCGCTTCTACCCATTTGGTAAATTTCTCTGTACCAGTCAAAGTAAACTGGATTCCATGAGATTCGGGACGAATGAGACCAATAAATTCAAGATCCCATGTATAGAAAGGCCAAGGGGTCCCTAATGCATGCATGTCAATAGTAGGAGCGTGCACAAGATTGCCAATAAATTTACATTGTCGACATCTTTTAAATTTCATGTGAAAGTCTTTGTCCATAGTTGGCCAAAAATAACAAAAGGTTAAGAGTTGTCTGCAAAGTTTCGCACCTCCTTGATGCTCGACTTCATGGGATAATTCCATAACTTATTGGATTTCCTATCCATTTAAGCATCTGAGTAAATTTCGGTCATGTCCTTTTCGCCATAACATGTTTTCTTTGATCAGATATTGTATTGACTTCCTTTTGAGCTTTTCGCCTTCCTTTTATTATTCGGAAGAATGTCGTACTTGAGAAAATCAGTTAACTGTTTTCGCCAGTCTATATCATCATCAATAGCAGAAATATCAAGAGAGTCTTTAACCAACGAGCATTTATCGCAGCTTCCTTGTAGCAGTGCAGCATAACATGACATTTAACGCAAATGGATTCCGTATAGTTTCACCTTTCTGTATATGGAGACTTCATTGTTTCCACAGGATTTCTCATGTATTTTTTCCAAAATATTTCTTCCTTCTTCTTCTGAGACACATCGCATTAAATACTTCCAGGTCCTCTGAAATATAGTTGATTATCATGAATACAAAATCCTTTTGTGGAAATCCAACTTTCTTAACTTGTTCCTTCAACCATAGGATGCATGATGGAATTTCTCCAATCTTCATTTTCCATGAAATCATCTTCTCATATTTCATTTAATAAAGAAGGACTAGTTTTGAATTCGATCAAAATCTTCGCTGGACAATTATTTGTGCTTATCTTCGATTCGAGAGTAGCAAGAGCATCTGCATGTCGATTGTCAGATCTTGGAGTATGTTCATACTTGACTGAATGAGACTTGAGACACTGCTTGAGACTTGATGGCCTCTGGTCGCGCACAAGTGATATCATATTGGGATATGGTCATGTACCACTTCGCCAATCTCTCACAAGGAGCAGGATGTCCCAATAGGTATCGTATGGAATCAATTTTGGTCATCACTATTACTTTATGAGATGCGAAATAATTCTTCAATTTTCCAATGGAAAAGAATAAAGCAAGGCAATGTCTTTGTATGTCAGCGTACCTAGATTCAGCAGCTTGTACTACTCGGGATATAGTAGATAGGTCTCTCCTATCCTTCAAATTCCTAAGCTATTAAGCTCAAATTTATGTTGAGGGGGTGTACAGTAGGTAGAAATACATGATCAATACTCTAGAAGGGGGGGGGGTTGAATAGAGTATGCATACTTTTGCCAAACTTTTCAAGAGTAGTGGTTTCAAAAGATTTGTAAAGAGATTCAAGGCCTTGAAATGAGTTTCAAGCCCTTGGAATAAAACAGTTAGAGTAAACAGAAGAATAAGTCTATTTCAAGGCCTTGAAATGAAACTATTTTGAATGCTTCAAAAGTTCTAAGTTTGTAACCGAAAAGTAAATGAACGAGACACAAGATATATAGAGTTCAGTCCACTTGGACCTACGTCTCTAACTCAGGGATCTTCTCCCCGTATGATTTTCAACACAATTCTTATTAATCAACATCTAAGCCCTAGATCTCAAGCATAGAGAGATACCTTACTCTGTTACAGCTTGTGGTTCTCACTAACCTATCTAGTACCTTCTCTAACTATCAGATTAACTAAGAATTCTCTATTGTTCACTTTGAACAATCATTGAGAATGTAAACAGAAGTAGTATAAATGATATACAAATAAAGTTCAGAAATGAAGAACACAGTGAGTGAAACCGCAATGAGTGTATAGTGTTCTTCAAATGCTTGGATTGGGAAAGAAGGATATGCTTCTTTGTTGATTGAAAATCCTTGAATATATGTTCAGCGTCTCTAGCTTTTGCCCGTTGTGTTCTTTTTCCAATCCTTCAAACTGAGCTTCTTATATACAGCTCATTTGATCTGCAAATCTTCAAGATTTTCAGCAACAAACATTCCTATTTTGTGGGCAGAAACTTTGACTTCTCTAACAGTCTTCTCCAACATATAGTTGCTCAGCATCTTCAGGGTACTGATTTTATCTTGTTCATAATCATGTTGAGAAGCCGTTACAATCATTTAGATTGATTACAGAATCAAATCAATTAAGAATTTCCTTCCCTGCAAAACTCAGGTTAGGAATAAATCCTGTAAAATAGGAAATAAATTTTCCCTGCAAAACTAAGTCAAACAGATGGATTAGATGGTGTTAAACATGTCAAAATACTTTGTATTTCATCATCAAGTAACAATATATCAAGCACAGAGGTTTAGGAGTTCAAACAGAATCAGAAACCCCCCCTAAGTTCATGCATATAAGACTCAGTCAGTTTCAAGGCTTTGAAAGCTGTTTCAAGGCCTTGAAATAGACCAGTTATTTCAAGTCTTGAACCTGCATTGAACTTGCAATCTCCCCCTTGATGAAACACAAAACCATAGTCTTCCAGTCTGTTTGATACTGTTATTCTGCAACAAATACTCATTAGCACATAGCAGAATTATTCATATAATATGAACACATAATGTCCAAAAGATCTAACTTATTAAAATGAAAAGGCAAGTCATAGAAATGTCATCAGATAATCCTAACTGACCAAAACCAGGTCACCTAAACAGCAAAAAAACAAATAATATAAACTAAATTTCTCCCCCTTTTTGACTTTCATAAAAAAAGAATTAGAATATGTTGGATCAGTGTTTGGAAAGATTATAAAAAGATAAGTTTTTGAAAGATAAAATTTTCAAGGCTTTGTAAAGGAGTTCAAGGCCTTGAAAAGGATAAGAAAGAGTAGGCAAGAATTAAGGGGTAGGGTCTTCATCTCATTATTTCTCTGCACCTCTTCCTGACTATCTTCCTCATCATCATGTTTTTCTTCTTGTTGAGCCACATCATCAATGATTGTTCTTATTTTCTTGATCACAATGTTGAACAAGAAGGTTAATCCTTCCAAGGCTTTCCTTCCATGCTTCAGTTTCTTCTTGACAAAGGTTCTTTTCTTTGTCAAGGAGGAAATTTTCTTCTGGCTCTTTCTTTCAGATTCCATGCTGAATTCTGACTCATATTATTGGAGATCTTTCTTCTTGTCATTCCTTCTTGAAACGGAATAGACTCCATAGGAACTTGAGGTTTCATCTGAATCTAAGTGTTGAATGTAAATCTTCTCCTTTTCTTTTCCCTTATAAGTTATTTCAGCCTTCTTATGTGTCTTCTTGGGGCTACCAATCTGAATACCCTTCTGTTTTTCTGGTGCCGACTCCACTGCCTTCTTTCTTGGGAGGAGGAGCTAAGTCTTCTGCAGTAGGGGTCTTTGAACTGGAATCCCCACTAATGGTCTGAACCTCTTCCACAGTGATTTTTCTTTTCTTCTCTATTGCAGCCTTTGAACTACCAGCCATCTTGATTCTGTCTGAGGATCTTCTTGTGCTCATTAGGGTTTGGAGAAGAAGAGAAAGGTAGGAAGATACGAAGGAGAGAAAGAACGAAGGAGATAAATAGAAGAGAGTTTTGGTTTGAAAAGGAAACAAAATACGTTCTCTAAACTTTAAAGATCTGATGAATCAAAAAAATTCAAAATTGTGTGTGCCGTTGGAAATAAAAGATATAATACTATTTTGGCTGAAAAGGAGTTTTTTAAAATTGAGGGGCAATATTGAGCAATTATCTACAAAGATAACACCCAACATTGAAAGATCCTGAATTATTGACTAATTGACATGCAGTGTTACTTTCAAGGCCTTGGAAAGGGTTTCAAGGCCTTGAAAAGCTGTATCATGTAATGCGCATATACTCAAAGGTTTGAAAATATTTTCAAGGCTTTGAAAATCAGTTCATGCCTTTGTAAAACATAAAACTTACATGATTCTCCCCCTAAACGAAAGATTCCTTATTTAGCATAGCCAATTCCAATCTCAAGGCTGAGAATCTTTCATATGGAAAAGGTTTAGTGAAGATATCTGTAAACTTGCAAACTAGTAGAAACAAATTCAAGAACAATATCACCTTCCTCTGCATGATATCTGATGAAGTGATGTCTAACATCAATGTGCTTTGTTCTTGAATGTTCAATTAGATTCTTTGTAATTGATATTGCACTTCTGTTAATACACTTAATAGGTATATCTCTGAAATCAAATCCAAGATCTCTAATTTGTTCTGCTATCCATAACACTTGTGAGAAGCAAGCTCCATCAACTATGTTTTTAACTTCAGCTGTTGATAGTGCAACTGAGTTTTGCTTCTTTGAATGCCAGCTGATCAAATATGATCCGAGAAATTGAGAGCATCCTGATGTACTCTTTCTATCAAATTTACATCCTGCAAAATCAGCATTTGAATAGCCACACAAAGAGAAGTTAGAATGTTTAGGATACCAAAGCCCTAAGTATTTGGTACCATTGAGATATCTAAACAATTATTTTAACTGCAGTCAAGTGTGATTCTTTAGGATCGGCTTGAAATATAGAACACATGCCAATCATACCTCTATACTCTTTCACATTCAAACTCTTACCGGGATTCATCCTTGTCTAAAGATATTGTAGAACTCATGGGGGTTTTAATCTCTCTGGACTAAGACATATTATACTTGATTAGCAAGTCCTTTGTGTACTTGCTTTTATTTAGGAATATGCCTTTCTTCATTTGATGAATTTGAAGTCCGAGGAAGAAGTTCAATTCACCCATCAAGCTCATTTCAAATTCCCTGCTCATATGACTTGAGAATTCCTTGCACAGAAGATCATTAGTAGTTCCAAACAGAATATCATCAACATAAATTTGAACTACAAGCATATATTTCTCATGAGTCTTTATGAAAATGGTCTTGTCTACGAATCCTCTTTTGAAATCATTTCAAGTAGAAACTTTGACAATCATTCATACCAAGCTCTTGGAGCTTGTTTTAAACCATAAAGAGCTTTATCAAGTTTGTAAGCATGATCTGGAAACTTGTCATTTTCAAAACATGTAGGTTGAGCCACATAAACTTCTTCTTGAAGATAGCCATTTAGAAAAACACACTTCACATTTATTTGAAATAGTTTCATGTTTTTGTGATATGCAAATGCAAGTAGAATTCAAATTGCTTCTAACTAGACAAGAGGAACAAAAGTTTCTTCATAGTCAATACCTTCTTCTTGATTGTAGCCTTGAGCTACCAATCTAGCTTTGTTACTGATTACCTTTCCATTCTCATCTAACTTGTTTATGAATACCCATCTGGTGCCCGTGAAAGACTAATTGCTTGGTGGAGGAACAAGATTCCAGACCTTGTTCATTTCAAACTCATTGAGTTCACTTTGCATTGCTATAATCCAGTCTGCTTGTTGTAATGCTTCTTTCACAGTTTTAGGCTCTACAAGAGAAATAAAAGCATTAAAAGCACAAAGATTTTTCAACTGTGATCTGGTTTGTGTACCAGTGGTTGGATCAGAAATAATGTTATCATAAGGATGAGATGAGAGATATTTGAATCTCTTTCTTGGTGTCCATGGTTCAGGCTCTCCAGTTTGCTTTTCAAGTTTCTGAGAGCTTGAAGTAGTATCTTGTTCTCCTGTTTTCTCTGGAGATTCTGTTTCAAGGCTTTGAAACTTGATTTCAAGGCCTTGAAAATGCCTGTCTCGTTTCTGTGACATTTCCTTGGATCCTTTTGAGGATTCTTCTTCAGTATCTGAATCATGCTTGTTCAGATTGAGATCTGCAAAACCATCACTCAAAGAACCATTATAGCTTTCATCAAAAATAACATGAATGCTTTCCTCAACAAGCTTGGTTCTCTTATTATAAACTCTATAGGCTTTGCTTGTCAGTGAATAACCAAGAAAAATACCTTCATCACTTCTTGCATCAAACTTATCAAGATTGTCCTTACCATTATTGTAGACAAAACAAGTACAGCCAAAAGGTTGAAGTAAGAAATGTTTGGCTTTCTTCCTTTGAACAACTCATAGGGGTTCTTCTTCAGAATAGGTCTAATCAAGCACCTGTTAAGAGTATAGTTTGTTGTATTCACAGCTTTTGCCCAGTAGTACTTAGGCAACTTGTTTTTCAGAAGCATTGTTCGTGACATATCTTCAAGAGTCCTGTTCTTTCTTTCAACTACTCAATTCTATTGAGAAGTTCTAGGATCAGAAAAGTTGTGAGAGATGCCATGCTTAGAACAAAATATATAAAACTCGAGTTGATCAAACTCTCTACCATGATCACTTCTGATTGAAGCAATAGGTAGGTTTTTCAATGTTTGAAGTTCTCTACAAACCTTTGACAATTCAAAGAGAGCTTCAGATTTTTCTTTAAGAAACATAACCTAAGTATTTCTAGAGCTGTATCTCCATGGCTACCCTCTCTCTAGTGCAGTCCACATGGCCCTCCTTTATGATTTGGTCATCCGCAAGGTTGCATGCTCCAAATAAGCTCACAAGACGACAATCTTCCTTATCTTCCATGCTTATAGTAGCCATATCTCCATGTGTTCCTGAGGAAACAAAGCTCAAAAGATACCCGTGAGGTAATCAAATAAAAACAAATAACTAAAAGAAAGAAATGCTTTAAACTAAGTTTTAACTAAATAATCAACCGTTATCCCCGGCAACGGCGCCAAAAACTTGACGCGATATTTTACGCGTATGCGCAAGTGCACGGTCAAGTAGTAAAAGTGGAGTATTTTTAGGACTCTGAATTGTCGAACCCACAGGGATAAGTCGTGACTATTTAACTAAATATTATTTTAAAGCACTTAAGTAACAAAGGAGGAATGGTTTGATATGATAGAAGGCGTCGCCCACAAACAAGCGACTAAATAAAATGAATGTCGAGACAATATTTTTGTATTTTTCAATAAAAAAGAACTTAACCAAATTATGGAGAAAACTAGGCGATCTATGAATCACCTAGGGTCTTTAGACAGTTCCAGAATTCGTATTGAAACACCTCACGCACTAACTGATTATGCCGGGTAATAGCACTTACAATCTTCTTTCGATCTCATGTAATTTTACGTAACAGTTTACTTTGGGTCCTGTCGGTCCACCTCCATCTACCGTTACGTTCTAGTTGGCTAGTCAACATCGTTCATCGGGTCCTGTCGGTCCACCGATTCACTCACCTAACTAGTTCAACCGAATCTACCCACACGTGATTACTCCTATTCATCTCGCCAATCGGTCTCAATGATTTGGGAATAAAAAATTATCTTATTCGTAACCGGGTTAAGTCTCTGTCGAGCACCCACCTAGTTCACTAACAACTCCGGTTCGCGACTCCCTTGTTACTAAGAATTAAGCCTAGATCATGATTTCTAATAAATTAGTTTGTAACATTAAGCTATGAATTCAACTAGTTCATCATCTTCATCTAACATGGTCGTTCCATTCATCACTAACACGTGTCAATAGCCTTAGTTTAAGGATTCACAATACAAGATGAAGAATAATAAACATTAATTGGATCAAACGCATGAATCAATCAACAAAATCGGAAAATAAGTATAAGTCATAACCCTAGGCTCTCCATAGAGCCTATCAAAGAAATTAGCTACTCATCGTTATGCCAAAATCACAAGTATTCTCCATAGAATGATAAAGAGAGGGTAAGAGAAGAATCAAACGATGAAATCGCCAAAGCTTTGGCGAATCCGTGCAATCCCCAAGCTCGTAGCTGCTCTCCAATGGCTCCCGTACGTGAATAATCTCCTACTAGGTCTTCTATGCCCGTATTTTACTAGTTGGGCACGATTTTTAATGTTATTTGGTCGAAATTGCACTTCAGCCCCCTCCACTTTGTAATTTTTGGACAGAACCGTTTCTTGATCTTGCGCGGGCTGTATCACCCTCATACGGACTCGCCTTTGGGCCTAATATATATCGTTGGAAAGCTACGGATGCATACTTTCCAATGCCGCAGGCCTTGCTCCAAAATTATTTGTATATTTTCCTTAGCACCGAAAAGAGTGCAGGATGGTCCTGTGTGACTTTCCAACTTTGCTTCGTTTTTGCGTCTTCTTTTCTCCTCTTCATCTAGCTCCATACCAAGCATATGCAAGCCTCTCATAAGCGCCAATGCACCTATTTTACTTGAGATACAAAACACTAAACAACCCATGCAATTATCATAACAAATATGAGAGAAAACATGCATAAATAGGATAGAAACACAACTTTTCACTCTTAGGCTTATAAATCGTCAAATTCACATATTTGTGCAAATATAACATATAAATAATGTGAAATAAGCCTAATAAAAGTATTACGGAATTATATTAATAGCTCCTAAAAGAGAGTTATCAATCATCTTCCTCAGTTTCAAGGCTTTGAAATGTCTCATTCTCTTTAGCCTTGAGAGCCAAGTTCTTGAAACCTTCTGGTAGTTCTCCATCAACTTCATTCGTTTTTTATTTCACGTGTAATGAGATTCCCTTGTAGGTCATCAGGTTTTAGTGATGAGAGATCTTGAGCTTCCTCAATAGCAGTAGTCTTTGGTTCCCATTTGCCTTTGGAAGACTTTGCAGATCTTCCTCACATTTTCTTCATTGGAAATATATTTTCCCAAAGAATTAAGGTTGTTGAAAATGTCAGTGAACCTTTTGAAAATGTCTCTGATTGACTAATCTTCATTCATCTTGAATAGCGCATATTGCCTGAGATATATGTTGATATTGGTATGCATGACTTGGTTGTTCCTTCAAAAGTCACTACAAGCTTATCCCAGATCTCCTTGGCAGTTTTGCAACTTGAGGTCCTGTTAAATTCATCTGCACTCAAAGCATAATATAAGAGATTCATAGCTTTATAATTCTTTGAAAATTTCTCTAACTCAGATGAAGAAAGAGAGTCTTCATATTTGGGGGTTTTAATCCCATTCTTCTCTGTGTAGAAATTATGAGGACCATTCTGGATGATAGTCCAGAGTTCGATATCTTGATCATTAATGAAAATTTTCATTAAAGCTTTCCAGTGGAAAAAATTATCTCCACGGAAGAGGGAGGTTTGTTTGCAGCTCTTCCCTGTGAGAAACCACCATCGCATACAGTACTCATAATCACAAGATTGTTAAATCTATGCAGTGATACAAACTCTGATACCAATTGAAGGGGTGTACAGTAGGTAGAAATACAGGATCAATACTCAGGAAGGAGGGCGGGGTGGTTGAATAGAGTATGCAGAATCTTGCCAAACTTTGCAAGCGTAGTGGTTTCAAAAGATTTATAAAGAGATTCGAGGCTTTGAAATGAGTTTCAAGCCCTTGGAATAAAACAGTTAGAGTACACATAAGAATAAGTCTATTCCAAGGCCTTGAAATGAGTTTCAAACCCTTGAAATGAAACTGTTTTGAATGGTGCAAAAGTTCTAAGTTTGTAACAGAAAATTAAATGCAAGAGACACAAGATATATCGAGTTCAGCCCACTCGGACCTACGTCTCTACCTCAGGGATCTTCTCCTTGTAGGATTTTCAACACAATTCTTATTAATCAAAAGCTAAGTCCTAGATCTCAAGCACAGAGAGATGCCTTACTCTATTACAGCTTGTGGTTCTCACTAACCTATCTAGTACATGCTCTAGCTATCTGATTAACTAAGAGTTATCTATTGTTCACTTTGAAAAATCCTTGAGAATGTAAAAAAGAAGTAGTATAAGAATGATATAAAAATAAAGTTCAGAAATGAAGAACACAGTGAGTGAAACTGAAATGAGAGTGCAGTGTTCTTCAAATGCTTGGATTGGGAAAGAATGATCTGCTTCTTTGTTTCTCGATAATCCTTGAATATATTTTCATTTTCTCTAGATTTTGCCTGTTGTCTTATCTGTCCAATGCTTCAAACTAAGCTCCTTATATACAGCTCATTTGATCTGCAAATCTTCAAGATTTTCAGCAACAAACTTTCCTATTTTGTAGGCAGCAACTTTGACTTCTCTAACAGTCTTCTCCAACGGATAGTTGCTCTGCATCTTCAGGGATGATTTTATCTTGTTCATAATCATGTTGACAAGCTGTTAAAAACATTTAGATTGAATACAAAATCAAATCAATTCAGAATTTCCTTCCCTGCAAAACTCAGGATAGGAAATAAATCCTGTAAAATAGGAAATAAACTTTCCCTGCAAAAATAAGTCAAACAGATGGATTACATGGTGTTAAACAAGTCAAAATACTTTGTCTTTCATCATCAATTAATAATAGATCAAGCACAGGGGTTTAGGAGTTCAAACAGAATCAGAAAATCCCCCTAAGCTCATGCATATAAGACTCAGTCAGTTTCAAGGCTTTGAAAGCTGTTTCAAGGCCTTGAAGTAGGCTAGCTATTTCAAGTCTTGAACCTGCATTGAACTTACAGATGTCTTTGTTAAAGTAAGGTAGAGAAGTAAAGGAGACCCAAGATGGGTCACGATCATAACAGGTTGAGATGTTAGTAGCGAATTCAACTTCTCGAACGAACCTTGATGTTCCTCTGTCCAATTATATACCACATTTTTCTTCAACAAATTATTGAAGTATGAAGTCAACTCCGCATTTGCATGTATGAAACACCTTAAATATGACAATTTTCCCAAGAAAGTCTTCAGTGCGCTATGAGTTTGTGGTGTCGGTAAACTAGCGACTGCCGATACTTTCGCAGGATCAGGTTCAATTACTTGTCAATGGATTACACATCCTAATAATTTTCCTGAAGTCACACCAAATTCTCATTCATGAGATTCATTTTCAACTGATACTTCATGAATCTTTCGAAGACTTTTCTCAAGTCCTTCAGATGGTCTTCTTCTTGTTTTAACTTGATAATTAAATCTTCTACATAGAACTCGACCTTCTAATGCATCATGTCATGAAATAGTGCCATCATCGCACGTTGATAAGTTGAACCAGCATTCTTCAAGACAAAAGGCCTGACTGTGTAATGGAAATATTCTAACTGGTGTGACGAAAGCTGTTTTCTTGGCATCTTCAGGATCCATCTTGATTTAATTAGAGCCACTGAATCCATCCAGGAAGCTAAAAAATTTATGGGCGCCAATTGAGTCAATTAACAGATCCATGTTTGGGAAAGGAAAATCTTCTTTTGGGTAAAAATCGATTCAGGTCCCTGAAATCAACAAAAACTCGCAATTGTCAATTCTTGTTCACAACAGTAACAATATTAGCGAGCCAAGTGGGATGATGGTCAAGTTCGATAAACTTTTCCTTCAGCTATTTAACTATTTCCTCCTTAATTTTCATCTCGTTTACGGACGAAAATTCCTCGTGTTTTCCTTGATCGGCTTCGCATCTGGGATGACATATTATCTGTGCATGGTGAATTATGTATCTAGTCCTGGCATTTTGTTTTATTCCCAAGCGAACACATATCTTTATTCTTTTAAAAAATAAAACAGAGTTCAATCTTCGTCTTTGTTGAGATATGCGGTCAAAAGTATCGGTTTATGCTTCTCTTTTGTTGGACTCAAGAGTACTTCTTTCAGCTCCTGCTTTTGTGGTTTTGGAGATTCTTCAATGCATTCTAGATTTTCTTTTTCCTCTAAAGAATTCTCCGTTTCTTCTGCTTGGCATTCAATTTTCTCAGG
The DNA here is from genome assembly GCA_023055425.1 of Linanthus parryae. NCBI lineage: Eukaryota > Viridiplantae > Streptophyta > Magnoliopsida > Ericales > Polemoniaceae > Linanthus > Linanthus parryae. The sequence goes on along the minus strand of JALGPY010000011.1, from coordinate 21,570,128 downwards.
GACATATTCAGTTGATATTCCAAAAGACGACCCCGCACACGTTCAGATGCGATAGCGCTTCTTCCCATTTTGATAAAAGCTACTGACTTCATTTCCATCAGTGTCATGTTCGACAACCCTCTTCAAAGAATGTATATTCTTCTTGTGATATGTCGTCTTTGGCATTTCTTCCTTCGCGGACTGATCTTTCTTTGGGATTTCCCTATTATCATGACTCCTGCTAGACCCTGATCTTTGATGTCTTCCCATTTGAGAAATGGTGTGGGATTGAATGGAGCTGGCATTTCTTCGTCTCCCATCTCTGTAAACCAAACGGCTTCTGTTAAGTGAGCTTCATTTAGATTGAAAGGATTCACCAAGGCTGGAATATCCACGACTCGATTCTTCCAGATTGCCTTCATCATATGGTGCGCCGTAGAAGGTAATGCATCGAAACGGTGTATCCACGCACGGTCAATTATACTGTGATAAGTTGTATTCGCGTTTATCACGTGGAACTAAGCAGAAAATTTGATCTTTCCTATTTGAATCCCCAAACGGATCCATCACAGCGTCATCTTTGATTTGCTTCCTAATCCTAGCAAGGGAGGTGGTCACTTCACAATCTTTTTTACTGGGATACCAGCCAACTCCAAAGTACTGACTGTTATCACGTTTACTTTCGCACCTCCATCAACAAATTCCCTCTTGAACTCAATTTTGTTGACTCAGAGTCTTCTTAGTGTGTTTTGAGAAGTAACTATTTTGAGTGATGAAAGACAAAGACAAAGTATTTCTAAGGCTCCAAGGCCTTGAGATACTGATCAGAGCTTCAAAGCCTTGAGAGTAGCTTTATTTTACTATATGCTCTAATAATCTTGTGTTGCATGTTGTATATCTGATGTTTAAGATCAGAGATTTGCTGCAAATATTTATGTTATATATTCTTTAAACATCTAACAAAATTGCAGATATCCTGATCAGAGAGAATAAATGATTTATGGTCTTAATGTTGAAAGACTGTGAAGCATGTTCAGAGCTTCAAGGCCTTGAGATGTACCTTGAGCTGCTGACAATTTTACAGAATTTATTTGATTCTTTCTTGCAGGATTTGATCTTTATTATTATTATTTTTTAATGACTTCTAAAAGTATTAAACTAGTTTATCATGAGTTATATGTTACATATGTTAATCAGATTATTGTTTCATTCACTCATCTTGTTTTTATTCAGAAACTGGAAATCCAAACAGACTTAGTACTGTTATATTTCTGGATTTTGTTGTTGTTGTGTTTAATGTTGTTGCAGGTTTTCTAAACGTGCAAGTGCAATCTAAAAAAACTCAAACGAATATCTACTCAAAGCTGTTTGAATTGTAGTTGGAAAGGATGAGTATTTGCAGTAACTCAGATCCTATAATCTCTCATTCAGTTGCAGAGAGTGGATAAAAGACTGGTTTGAATTTTGAAAGATAAAGAAGCTTGCAGAGAACTGAGAGAGGTGTGGAAAATTAGTGGAAGACCAGAAATTCAAGCACACATACATTCAGGCTTCAATTACAGCTTTCAAAAGATCAATCATTCCAGTTTCCTGAAGAACACATCCAGGCCTTCACAAGCTTATTCTTCTACTGTGTTCTTCTTCTGTTTTGTAATCTGCTTATCTTTTGTATATCTAAAACCTCACTAAACCTAGTGGTTGTTTGTTCAAGTGAAAAACAAGATGTTCTTGTTAGCTCAACAGTTAGTAGCTGGTACTAGATAGGTTTGGAACCACAAGCTGTATAGGTGTAAGGGAATTCACTTAGGCTTGAAGATCTTGGGTTGTTTCTGTGTGAGTAATAAGAAGTGTTTGCCCAATCCTGGTGGGATTCGATCCCTCAGGCAGAGATTAGGTCCATTGGGACTGAACTCTGTAAATTTCCTTGTGTTCTTTACTTTACAGTTTTGTTATTTTCTGTTGCAAGCAACTCAAATCAAACTAGGGTTTACAAACTGTTCAGAACTGGTGGTAGTTCAAGGCCTTGAAGCTTTCTGTTTTTCCTTAGAAAGTTTCTGACTAGTTCTCTAAAATCTCAAGGCCTTGATATTTGAGTTTCTCACATATTTAGTTTGTTAAAATTTGTGTTTAGCAAAAAGTTTCCATTCTCTATTCAACCCCCCCCCCCCATTTAGATTATTTTGGTCCTATATTTAGTATACATTACAAACTTTCAATTGGTATCAGAGATTGGGTCACTAATATAGATCTAACAATCTTGTGACTATGAGTAATGTAGGAGATGGTGGATTCTCACAAGGAAGGGCAGCAAACTGACCTCCATTGTTCTGTGGTGATAAGTTCATGCACTGGAAGGCATTGATGAAGATGTTCATCATAGATCAAGACATGGAACTGTGGTCAATAGTTCAGAATGGTCCTCATGAGTATTACACTACCATAGATGGAGTTAGATGCATCAAGTCTGAGGAAAATCTCTCAGTTACTGAATTGGAACAGGTATCAAAAAATTATAAGGCTATGAATCTGTTATACTGTGCTCTTAATGCAGATGAGTTCAACAGAGTATCAAATTTCAAAAGTTCCAAAGAAGTATGGGACAAACTGGTTGTGACATATGAAGAAACAAGTCAGGTTAAAACAGACCAAGATTAACATACTTCTGAGGCAATATGAGCTGTTCAAGATGAACTCTGATGAGAGAATTAAGGAGATGTTCAAAAGATTCACTGATGTGGTGAATAATCTGGAGTCACTGGGAAAGAATTTTTCAAATGAGGAAAAGGTCAGGAAAATTCTGAGGAGCTTACCAAAAGCCAAGTGGGAGCCAAAGATAACAACTATTGAGGAAGCTCGGGATTTAAGTCTTCTTCAGCTAGATGATCTACAAGGAAAGCTGCTCACTCATGAAATGTCTATGAAAGATGTAGAAGGTGATCTGAGTGAAAACATCAAGAACTTAGAACTCAAGGCTAAAGACAATGAAAAATCTCAAAGCCTTGAGACTTAAGATGAGCATGATGATGAAGAGGCTTTAGCATTGATCACCAAGGCCTTGGCCACGATTCTCAAAAATTAAAGAAACTCTGGTAACAGGGACTACAACAGAGAGAGATCAAGACCTTCAAGAAGCAAGGACTACAAAGATCATATAGTAAGGGATTGTCCACAAAAGAAGAAGAACAGGAACTGTCAAAAGAAAGACAGTGACAACAGAAGGAAGAAAGCCAGATGGCCTCTTGGAGTGATTCTGATTCATCAAGTGACTCAGAAATAGAAGAAGATCAAGCAAATTTGTGCTTCATGGCTAAACATGATGAAGAAAAGTCATCAGACAGACATATTGAGGAAATGGTAAGAAAATATTCTTGCTAGTCCTTCTGATGTACTTCCAGAAATTCTCAAGAGTATGTTTTTAAATGAGGAAAGTTATAGAAATGAGATTTATTTTTTAAAGATTAAGATTCATGAGCAGGTAAAAGAAAACCTAGGCCTAGTTTTTGCCAACAAAACTGTTGAAGTTTCTACGACAAAATTTGAAAAGGACTTCAAGGCCTTGGACAGCAGGTTCAAAGCCTTGAAGGCACAGATAAAAGAGATTGTTGATCATAACACTCTCTTAACTGAAAGATATGCTGATCTAAAGACTCATTCAGAGAATTTAGAACAACAAATATGTTCTTTCACTGAGAAACTTCAAGTTTCTAAAAACGTCCTAGCCAGTTTTACAGGCTCATAACATAATCTAAATCTCATTCTTGGAGGAAGTCTGAAATCAATGCATAAAAGTGGGATTGGCTATGATCCAAATTTTCCAAAGAAAAGCCAAACTACTTTTGTCAAATCTGGTAGCAGACATTCTCCAAAGTGTCATTATTGTGGAAAAATTGGTAATATCAGATTAACTTGTCCCTTCAGAAGATCAGAACCTCACATTATGAGGAATACTTATCCTTATCAGCTTAAGGGACAGGTTAGGCAGATTTGGGTTCCAAAAGGAATAAGACCACCAAACATGGCTGATTATGAGTATGACTCAAAGTTCTTCACTTGGTCCAACAGCATGTTAAGGCAATGATTTACTTTTGCAGCATGTCACCAAGGCCTTGAAAGATTAGAAATGGATATTAGACAGTGGCTGTTCCAGACGTATGAGTGGAATGAAATCTCTCTTTACTGAGCTCACAGAAAAATCTGGAGGAACAATTACATTTGGTGACAAAGCAAAATGCAATATTATTGGTATAGGTAGTATTGGTAATGGTTCTACCAACTCTATCTCTGATGTTTATCTTGTGGATGAACTTAAATATAATCTGCTTAGTATCTCTCAGTTATGTGATAAAGGTTATAAAGCTATATTTGACGAGGAGAAATGTGTGGTGCAAGATGAGAAATCTGGAGATTGCATACTCACTGCTCCTAGATCATATAATCTATATGCTATGAGTACTAACAGTGTTGCAGGTGACAAGTTAAAATGCCTCAAGGCCTTGAAGGAAGATTCAAAGCTTTGGCATAGAAAGGTTGGGCATATTAGCATACACACCTTGAATAAACTCATCTCAAAGGATTTGGTAAGAGGATTACCATCACAAAAAAAACTCAGGTGATGAGGTCTGCAAGGCATGTGTACAAGGTAAACAAACAAGAAGCTCATTCAAGCCAAAGAACTTTGTAAGTACTTATAGACCTTTAGAACTGTTGCATATGGACTTGTGTGTCATATGAGAGTTAAGACCCCAAAAGGTAAGAGGTATATGCTTGTTATAGTAGAAGATTATTCCAGATTTACATGGGTGATGTTTATTAGAGACAAAACTGAAGCTTTATCTGAGTTTTCTAGACTGTGCAACTAGCTTCAAACTACGAAAAATTTGCCTGTTGCATCTATTAGAAGTGATCATGGTAGGGAATTTCATCAACTTGACTTTGATTTATTTTGTGCAAAGCATGGCATATCACACAAATTTTCTGCACCTAGAACTCCACAGCAAAATAGAGTAGTTGAAAGGAAAAATAGGACACTTGAGGATATGTCTAGAACCATGCTACTTGAAAGTAATTTGCAAAAGTTCTTGTGGGCAGAAGCTGTTAATAATGCCAATTATGTGCTGAATAGATGTTTGATTATACCTATTTTGAAAAAGACTCCTTACGAACTGTTTCAAGGTAGGAAGCCTAGTGTCTCTTATTTCAAACATTTTGGTTGTATTTGTTTAGTGCATAATAATTGTACAGACAATCTTGGTAAATTTGATGCTAGAAGTGATGAAGGTGTATTTCTTGGATATTCTCAAACTAGCAAAGCTTATAGAATTTACAATAGAAAAACCAAGATTGTGGAAGATAGTATTCATGTGTTTTTTGATGAAAGTACGAAGGATTCTATGATGGAAAGTTTTGCAGATCTAAATTTGAACAAGCATGAGTCTGATGATGATGATGTGAAAGAGGAAAAAGGCAAAACTAAAGTGCATAATCAATCAGTAGAATCTCAAGGCCTTGAACCCCCTGCAGAGTCAAAGCCTTGAGACTGAAACTAAAACTTTCTATGATGCTCCATCTACTATTTCAAGAACTCAAACTCTTGAAGGAACATATTCCTGGATACCAAGGAAGAAGTTTAAGTATCTTGCAGATCATCCAGCTGACAATATCATATCTGATCCAACAAATGGAACTCTGACTAGAGGACAGTTGAAGAACTTGTGTGCTTTTAGTGCCTTTGTATCATTGATTGAGCCTAAGAATACTAAGGACGCACTGGAAGATGCAGACTGGATCATTGCAATGCAAAGTGAGCTGAATGAATTTTAAAGAAACAAGGTATGGAATCTGGTTCCCAGACCAAAAGAGAAGTCAATTATAGGAACCATATTGGTGTTCAGAAATAAGCTTGATGATAATGGCAAAGTGGTAAGGAACAAAGCCAGACTTGTGGCACAGGGATACAATCGGGAAGAATGTATAGACTATGAGGAGACATTTGCTTTTGTTGCCAGGTTCGAAGCTATTAGAATACTTCTTGCATTTGCATCTCACAATCACATAAAACTTTATCAAATGGATGTCAAATGTGCTTTTCTGAATGGTTATTTACAAGAAGATGTTTTTGTAGCACAACCTCCTGGTTTTGAAGATGAAAATTTCCTTGATCAAGTCTACAAACTAGACAAAGTTCTTTATGGTTTAAAACAAGCTCCAAGGGCTTGGTATGATAGACTTTCAAAAAATTTACTTGACAATAATTTCAAGAGAAGTCTAGTAGATAAAACTCTTTTATTAAACATCATGAAAGTGATTTGTTAGTAGTTCAGATCTATGTGGATGATATTTTGTTTGGTGCTGCTAATGATGCTCTTTCAAAAGAGTTCTCTAGTCTGATGTGCAGGGAGTTTGAGATGAGCTTAATGGGAGAACTGAATTTCTTTCTTGGACTTCATATTTTACAAATAAAGAAAGAGATATTTGTACATCAAGGAAAGTATACCAAGGACTTATTGAATAAGTACAATATGACACAGTCCAAGGTACTTAAAACTCCTATGAGTTCATCACTCTCATTAGACAAGGATTCAAATGGTAAGATTGTAATTTAAAGGAATATAGAGGTATGATTGGATCACTTTTGTATTTAACTGCTAATAGACCTGATATTATGTTTAGTGTTTGCATGTGTGCTAGATTTCAGGTAGATCCTAAGGAAAGTCATTTAACTGCTGTCAAAAGAATTTTTAGATATTTGAATGGAAACAAAGACTTGGAGCTTTGGTATCCAAGGAGATCTAATTTTATGTTGAGTGGCTATTCAGATGCAGATTTTGCAGGATATAAAGTAGATAAGAAGAGTACTTCTAGATGTTGCCAATTTCTTCGATCTTCACTGATCTGTTGGCATTCTAAGAAGCAAAATTATGTAGCATTATCAACTGCAGAAGCTGACTACATTGCAGATTGAGCTTGCTGTTCACAAGTGTTATAGATTGCACAGCAACTTAGAGATCTTGGCTATAATTCCAAAAATGTGCCTATTCATTGTGACAACACAAGTGCTATTTCAATCTCTAAGAATCCAGTACAGCACTCAAGAACCAAGCACATAGATTTGAGACATCACTTTCTTAGAGATCATGCAGAACAAGGTGATGTTGTTCTATCTTTTACTTCCACTTCAATGCAGATTGCTGATATTTTCACTAAACCTCTGCCAGATGATAGGTTTTCATCCCTAAGGCTTGACCTGGGTATGTTAAATAAGGATGCATTGGTTTATGGGGAGTATTGGTGCTTACTTGTGTTTATATGCTGAAATCTCAAAGCCTTGAGATTATACTTTCCAAAGCCTTGAAAGTTAGTTCAAAGCTTTGAAATTTGTAAGACTGCAGAAAATCTCAAGGCCTTGAGATCGGTCTCCAAGGTCTTGACACATCTGTATTTTTATTTTTTTTTAAATGGATCATCAAATATTTTATCTTATCTCTTTAGATAATTGTATAATATTTGAATTACTCAGAGAATTTTCTAAAATATCCAAAAATATTTTTAAAGATTCGTTTTGCATGTTGATTTCAGTAGAGTCCTATTATAACTCATTCTTTCCACCTACTTAAGTTGAAAGTCATGGCTTATTCTTATTCATTCTCTCTCAATTCTCTACGTCTCTCTGCTCTCTCTCAATTTCTCTCAATCTTATTCTTCTTTCAAAACCCTAAACCCACAATGGAGCGCAAATCAGCCAGGATTCAACAACAAGGAAAGACTTCTGGCAGATCTAAGAAGAGGGCAAACAAGAAGGAGAAGATTGTGATCTCTGATTCGGATTCAGAGAACACTCAAAGTTTGCATGAGGACACTCCTCCTGCAAAGAAGATCAGAACAGAAAAGGGAGATGAAGGTTCAAGTATTGATCCGCAGAAGGAGACAGAGACTCAGGGTGGTGATCAACCTAGGTCAGACAAGAATAAAGGGGGAGAGAAGAAAAAGGCTGGTGAAGAAGAAAATGGGAAATCTGCTCAGGAAAGCAAGAAGAAGTCCACTGAAGGAGAACAAGAGAAGGAGAAACCTACTGAGAAGAAATCAAGGGTTAATCAAGCTGCTGCTGCAACAAAAAAGGGTTATCGAGGTAAAAGTGTACTTCCTTCAGATTGGTTTGTTAGTTCTGAATTTAGGACAGTTTGGATGCAAGGGTATGCTTCTTCTAAGGTTGCTTTTTGTAGTATGATTTGTGAAGAGTTATTAGATAAACTGGATATTGACTGTATGAGGAAGTTAAGGGATTCTGCAGTTTGGAAGGTGTTAAATCCTAGTTCAAAAGCTTATCCTAGGTTAACTAGGTTGTTTTATCTTAATCTGGTTCAAGAAGGGGAAGATAAATTGGTATTAACTTCAAAGGTGGCTGGGATAAACTTAAGGCTAGATCATAGGAATTTTGCCAAATTCTTGGGCATTCCTAAGAAGAATAATGTTGGTGATCATCCTGATAGGAAGGAGTGTCTAGAAAATGCCAAAGCTATGTTCTTCATTGATGGTGTTCCCTCTGGTCCAAAACAGTTGACACACTCTGTGCTCAACTGTGAAGCACCAATTTTGTTTACAATTCTGATGAGAAGTTTTGTTCCTAGGGAAAACTCAAGAGATTTGGTTACTGATAAAGTTCTTATCCTGATGTATCTGATATGTCAAGGGTTTGAGATCGACTTGCCAACATTAGTTATGGAGTATATGATCTATTTTTCTACTAGAACTAGAAACCATCCTCTTCCCTATGCCAACCTATTACCTCTTTTCTTTGAGCATTTTGAGGTACCAGCGAAAGGAGAGGAGAAGATAACTTGTGGTTTTGTGTTAATTGATGAGACTACTTTACAGAGGATTGGAGTGGTTCAGACAGGAAAAGGTCATTGGAAATTCTATTCAGAGTTATCCAAAGCTGAGCTTGAAGAGAAAGAGTTTGTTAAACCTAAGGGGGCTACAACAGCAAGGGGACAAGCAAATGAGTATTGGTTGAGAAGTTTCAAGATCAGTAGGTTGAGATTGAAGATCTTCTGAGTTTAATCAGTTCAAGGGTTTGATGAATGTGATAAATGAAAAATTGGATATTGTCATAAAAGGTTTGAACTTGGAAAAGATTCCTTCTGCTACTAGTCATGACACCAGTGTTGACTCAGATGAAAGGCTAGGTGATTTCTTGAAGAAGAAGCATATTCCATTGGTGCTCACTTCAAAGGATCTGTATGAGCAAACAGATGAAGAAGAAGAAGCTGGTGAAGACACAGGTGTTGATGCAGCTACAGAGGGTGATTCAGTGCAGATTAAGAACAAGAAGGTGGATGAGATCATTGAGGAAGTTGTTGATGAGGTAGATGCTGAACAAGAAGAGAATCATTCTGCTGAAGATGCTGAAAGTGATGAAGAGGTTGGAGAAGGCTCAGAGAAAGGCCAAGCATCAAAGAAGAAGTGAAGATTTGAGAAGACCAAAGCCTTGATCCTTTCTTTATGTCTTTTTCTTTTCTTCTTTTCTATTCTCAAGGCCTTGACATTCAGTAGGAACTTATTTTTGTTAAGTGTTTTTTTAAGACTATGTGTAATGATCCAACATTTCTTCACCTTTATTTGATGAAAGTCAAAAAGGGGGAGAAATTATGTGCTAGTTGTGTTATCTTCAGTGTTTGGATTAGTTTAACTAATAATAAGTTGAGTTTTTATGTTAATCAGTTGTGTTCTGTGATTATTTGTGATCTGTGATTGCTTGTTATTTTTGTTAATGTGGTTTGACTGGTACTACTGTTTATTGTTTCTGCAAATGTTGATATCTAATTCTTACAAGGAGTTGCAGGGATATTTACACAAGATTATGGATTTTGTCTTTCATCAAGGGGGAGATTGTTGACTCAAAGTCTTCTTAGTGTGTTTTGAGAAGTAACTGTTTTGAGTGATGAAAGACAAAGACAAAGTATTTCTAAGGCTCCAAGGTCTTGAGATACTGATCAGAGCTTCAAAGCCTTTAGAGTAGCTTTATTTTACTGTATGCTCTAATAATCTTGTGTTGCAGGTTGTATATCTGATGTTTAAGATCAGAGATTTGCTGTAAATATTTATGTTATATATTCTTTATACATCTAACACAATTGCAGATATCCTGATTAGAGAGAATCAATGATTTCTGGTCTTAATGTTGAAAGGCTGTGAAGCATGTTCAGAGCTTCAAGGCCTTGAGATGTGCCTTGAGCTGCTGACAATTTTATAGAATTTATTTGATTCTTTCTTGTAGGATTTGATTTTTATTATTATGATTGGTTAATGAATTCTAAAAGCCTTAAACTAGTTTATCACGAGTTATATGTTTCAGAAGTTAATCAGATTATTGTTTTATTCACTCATCCAGTTTTTATTCAGAAACTTGAAATCCAAACAGACTTAGTACTGTTATATTTCTAGATTTTGTTGTTGCTGTGTTTTGATGTTCTTGCAGGTTTGATAAATGTGCAAATGCAATCTCAACAAACTCCAACGGATATCTACTCAAAGCTGTTTGAATTGTAGTTGGAAAAGATGAGGATTTGCAGGAACTGAGAACCTAAAATCTCTCATTCAGTTGCAGAGAGTGGATGAAAGACTGGTTTGAATTTTGAAAGATGAAGAAGCTTGCAGAGAACTGAGAGAGGTGTGGAAAATTCGTGGAAGACTAGACATTCAAACACACATACATTTAGGCTTCAATTACAGCTTTCAGAAGATCAATCATTACTGTTTCCTGAAGAACACATCCAGGCCTTCACAAGCTTATTCTTCTACTGTGTTCTTCATCTGTTTTGTAATCTGCTTATATTTTGTATATCTAAAACCTCACTTAACCTAGTGGTTGGTTGTTCAAGTGAACAACAAGAGGTTCTTGTTAGCTCAACAGTTAGTAGCTGGTACTAGATAGGTTTGGAACCACAAGCTGTATAGGTGTAAGGGAATTCACTTAGGCTTGAAGATCTAGGGTTGTTTCTGGTTGAGTAATAAGAAGTGTTTGCCCAATCCTGGTGGGATTAGATCCCTCAGGCAGAGATTAGGACCATTGCGACTGAACTCTATAAATTTCCTTGTGTTCTTTACTTTACAGTTTTGTTATTTTCTGTTGCAAGCAACTCAAATCAAACTAGGGTTTACAAACTGTTCAGAACTGGTGGTAGTTCAAGGCCTAGAAGCTTTCTATTTTGCCTTAGGGAGTTTCTAACTAGTTTTCTAAAATCTCATGGCCTTGAGATTTGAGTTTCTCACATATTTACTTAGTTAAAATTTGTGTTTAGCAAAACGTTTCCATACTCTATTCAAACCCCCCCCCTCTAGAGTATTTTGGTCCTGTATTTAGTCTACATTACAAACTTTCAAATGTCGTTAACAATAGTTTTCACGTACAATGGCCTTTGGTGATTCTCATATGTCTTCTTGCTGACTTCCGAGAAGGACATTATTGGACCCTCTGATCGCAAAGCTTTAATAACTTCTCCAATGGAGACCACAAGATCTTCTTTTAAATCTTCTACATCTCTTAAAATTGCCTTTGTCATTTCTGCGCGACACGCTTGTGGAAAATGACGCGATCTACTAACGCGTATGCGCAAGTGCACGGTCAAGTAATATTGGGTGGTTTTTCAACCCCGAGTTATCGATCCCACTAGGACAATCTTAAAATTATTTAATTATTTGATTAATTTAGAGTACAAGTAACGGGAGGAAAAGATTTGTGATTCAAACAGTCGTCACCCTCAAACAAGTGACTAAATTGAAATAACAAACTAAACTAATATTTTTGTATTTTTTTGATAAATATGGAGAACAACTAGGTGATCTATGGATCCCCTAGGGTTTTAGACAGTTCCCGATATAATACTGAAACACGCTATCATCTAATTAGTTGTGCCGGGTACAGAACTGACAATCTCCTCCTGGTCTCATGTCGTTCTACCTATCAGTCGACTAAAGGTCCCGTCGGTCCACCGTCGTCTACCGATATGGTTCTAACCGCCTAGCGTTAATCTGATCACTGGATCCTATCGGTCCACCAATTCCCAAGTCTAACGCTAAACAATCGAATCTACCCTCACACGACTAGTCCTATCATCTCACATCTCAGTCTCAATGATTCGGGCTAATTTCTTATTCTCGTTCGTATCTAGTAAAGTCTATTTCGAGCACCCACTTAGAAAGCTAGCGTAATCGGTTCGCGACTCCTTTTACGCTAAGTATTAAGATCAGAACAATCAATCCAACTAATATAAATGATAGTCTTTAAGCTTACGAATCTAATAACCTATTGATTCTTCTTCCCAAAGTAGTTCTTATCACCCTAGACGTGTCAATAGCCCTAAGTGATGAAGATATACGATAATCAAAGAAGAACAATACGATTAAAAGAATCTAAACATGAATCAAATACTTAATCCAGAAACTTTGTCTAGTGCATAAACCCTAGGTTCATCTCCATAGAACCTAGCTAACAAATCTATCTATTTATAAAGTATACGAGTTTCTTCACAGAATTGATGAAAAGAAAAGAGAAAAAGATGAAATAAACCGGGAAATCAAAACTCCGACGTGAACCCGAGCTCTTCCTCCTTCGTCTCCTCTCAGCGTCATCCTCTTCTCTTCCGTGTGATGTACCACTTGTAACACCCCGTCATCCTCTTCTCCTTTCAGCGTCCTGTACCACTTGTAACACCCCGTATTTTTAGTATATAATTAATTACTTTTTCATAAAGTTTAAATAGTTGTTTTTTTAAAATATTTAGCTAGTGGGGAGATAACTGTATTTTTAGAATACATTAGATCGTTATTAAATGGGGTGAAGTTGTATTTGACAAAAAACTAAATAGCCTAGTAGAAAATAGTAATAAGAAAACAATAAAATAATAAAAATAATAATAATAAAAATAATAAAAATACTTCCCATTACCCAACGGGTTGAGAAATTGTGTTCCCCAACCAATTTTTCATTTTTTTAATGCTCTCTCTCTCTCCCCGTATCTTTCTCCCTCACTTCCCTCTCCCTCTATTTCTTCCTCTCTTTTCTCTTCGGGAAACACACACACACACCCGACACCATCACCCCCCGAGACCACCACCTCCTCCACCACTGCTCTCTTCTCCCTCTATATCACCTCTCTTTCTGCCAGAGTACAACAGCAGTGGGCAGCGGCCAAGCCACCACCGCCGCTGCCATAGTCGGGAGATCCACCAAACGCCATCACCAACTCCACCGGCAACACCCCCATGGCCACCACCACTCCCTCCTCCAGCTCTCTGCCTCTCTCTCTCCTTCTCCCTCTCCCCTGTTCTGTCTGGCGGAAAATAGAGGAAGCAGCGGCAGCGGCTTCACCGCTGCCTTCCCCGACGGCGACGACACCGCCACCAACCACCAGAGACTCTCCCTCTCAGCTCACCCTCTCCCTCTCTCTGCCCCTGCCTTCCCCCTCTATCTAGCAGAACGCAGAAGCAACAGCAGCGGCAATAGCCGCTGCCACCACCGGAGAACCCGCCGACAAAACGGCCACCACCACCACTGCCATCTATCTCCCTCTCTTTCCCCAACTCTCTCCCTCTCACTCCTCTCTGCCCTGATCGAAGTAATCACCACCATCCACAACAGCAGCAGAGGCAGCAACAGCAGAAGCCGCCAAGAACCCACCGGAGAAACCTCCATTAATTCCGGCGAGAATTTCGCCGAAGCTCAACCGTAACGACCCACCTATCAAAACTTGCCCATTCAACTCAGAGATGCCCGGCCAAGTGAGAGGAAGCCTCCACCAAGGCCAAGAACAGCCGGAGGAGCCCCGCCGAAGCTCCATCTCCGGCGACACCGACGGCGACCTCGACCCGTCCCGTTTCTTCACTATTTCTCGCGGAATTTGGACTGGGTATGACTAAAATCTTCTCCTAAGTTGTTTTCTATAATCAAAATCATGTTTTAAGTCCTTAAATCCAATACTTGATTCGTTAGTTTGAGTGTTCTTGATGTGGGGGTTAAAGTGTAATTTTTAGAAAGTTTTCTGAGGGGTTATAATGTCTTTTCAGAATCTTAGGGGGAGGCAGATGCCATTTCAGAAAGTTTTTGGGGGTACTAGATGCATTTTTCAATTTCAGATTCATTTAGAAATTTAGTTTTTCGTTAAAATGTTTGGATTATTTATAATTAGTAACTATATCTTTAAATAAATCGGTTGGTAGTATTATTTGCAAAATCAGAAACTTGAAGGATATGTATCGTTGAATCGGAAACTGTTTTTCTTGAGTAGGGGTCATTGTTTGATATTCAAAAGAATAAAAGGGGGAGCTAAATGTTGTTTACATAAAACTATATATATGTATATATGAAATTAATATGAAATTTGGATTAAAATTATTTTCTAAGCATTCTAGTCTTCATTCCAATTATATAGAAGTGATTTTGGTATTGAAACTTTATTTCGTATATGTATTTCAAAATAAACTAGATTTGTATAATATATTGGGCCAATTCATTAAATAGTCAATATTGTTTTGTTTAAATAGTTAATCTCAAAGTATCATAGATTGACATTCTAAATGAATTGGTTGTAAATATCGCTTTTAGAATAAACTAGTTAGGAAGTAATTTGAGGAATATTTATGAATGTTTTATTGATACTTTATCTTTCTCCAAATTGAAAATAGTTATCTTCATGTTTATAAATAGATGTTAAATGATACTTATTTTTCCTAATGGATATTTTTATGAATATCATCTCCTAAAATAAGTTAGTGTATAGTCCTTTTTAAGAACATATCTCCGATAATTAGTTTCGTAAATTAAATAATTTATTTTCTACGAAGAATTTACTCTAGAAAAGTTAATTGTTAGAATATATTAAATAAAAGGTGTTGTTTTATAACGAAGTTTAAGCTAGAATTTATAATTGAGAAGTTCTAAATCTAAACTCATTCTCTCGCTATTTGGAATATACAAGTATTTGAGAATTTATATTAAATAATTATATTTTGATGATGTAATTACGAAAGTAGCACACACTTAACGAATATAATGAAAAGGATATATTTAGAGTTTGTATTAAATTAAAGTAGACTCCCTTAGGACGACACTAGAGTTCATAGCATAGCACATCGCCCACTTGCATATTACGTGCTAGTTGGATTTGCAATTGAAGTTGATTAGAAATTATAAATTTGTAGGTGACAAGTTTGTAGACGAGGGCTACGACTACCCTCATCAGCTTGCGTGCTATTTGCTATGTATTGAGGTAAGTAGACATGCCAAGCCTAGCGTGCCCTAGCTTCTTTCGTGTCGAAATATGATTTTATATCGGTCTCAAAATGTGTTTTATGACTTACGTGCTTTACATGAGATTGATTACGTTTTGAGATAAATGTTTTGATAATGTCACACGAGAATAATAATCCGTTAATAACGTAAAGTGGAAAGAGTTGTGCGGAGATCGTTATTATTGTCGATGTTGACTTCGGTCACTCGGCCTGTGATTAGATTGGTCGGGTTGGCTTCGTCCACTCGACCCGTATTATTTTAATCCGGTCGCAACCTGCCGGGTCGCTCCATGTACTCACCTCTCTGGCCGCGAGGAGTCTTAGGGGGGTGCCGGCACTTAAGGTCTTGGTAGCTTAGTGAAAGTAGATCTTCCCCGTATCAACAAGTTAATAATATGAAGTTCTTTGAGAAAGATTTTTATGAAAAGAAAGAAGAGATAGATTGGGAATGATATTCCCCGTTTCATACAAGAAAGAAGATATAGATTGGGAATAATATTCCCCGTTTGAGATACAAGAGAAGGATTGAGATGCCAAGTAAAACAGAAAGAGAATTTCATATGTGTTTCAGTATTCATACTTTATTCTTCAAGGATTTACTCATTATTGTTCATTCTCATTATGATTGTTTTTGAAAAGATATGCCTCATAATCTGTTTACAGGATTGGGTGTTTGCTTACTCAGTATTTCATTGCTGACTTTAGAAAAAGTGCGGTCTTTGTTTCATTCCCCCGTAGGTCTAAAGAGCTGGATTATGGGGTAGCGGGATTCGACGCTCAGCTAGTATTTGTTAGTATTTGAATAAGCGGAACTCTTAGTATCACTTCACCATGTGTAAAGTATGTTATGTTGAGATAATTAAAAGTTTGTAATATATAAGTATCAGATGTATTGTTCTTGATTTCCGTCGCTTCATTTGAGTAGCACCCTCCTAGGCTCTCCGGTCCAGAACGGAAAGCTCGGGAACGTGGGGTGTTACAGGTGGTATCAGAGCCGACAATCCAAAAAGGGAATTAAACCTGTAGGGCAACTTAAAATGGACATAGGACAAATTATTAAAATTGGAAAAGCCGATTTGGGTTATGGGTAGCTTACTAGGTCCCACCCCCCTCATCCATTGATACTATTATTTGGTTTGATTTGAATTCGTTCGTGGTAGATTGATTTACAAATGTTATTCCTGTGATGAAAAATGAGAAGTATGGATTACAGTAATTAGATTCTGCATTATGAATTATGTGTCGTACTATCTGAGGAGAAGAGTTATACGAGTATCCATTACAAGTGTTATTCCTATGAAGGAGAATAAATATTATGGAATAAGGGAACCATATTATGGATCTCAGATAATATACTGATTAATTTGAGAAGATGAGTTCCATGTGTATCTCCGAGAAATTTTATATGCTGCATGATTTGATTTTGTGTGATATATCATTTTGTGTGTGATGCTTAACATGATAATTGTTCATGAGACCATAGGTAATGGCCTAGAAATGTGATTAATAGACCACACGGTACTAATTATCTCAGGAAGATTTGACTTGGATATAAGGCTTAGAACAGCAACCACATGGGGTAAATCCTTATTCGATGATAATGTTGCTAGGATAAATGACTCTTATAAGAACTCTAAAGGAAGTATCAGATTTCGACCATAGGAGAATATGGGTTTAAAAGGATGTAAAGGGAATGCCAAGATGTTTAACGTGTAAACCCTAGTTCATTAATTAGACTTTTGAAGAATTTGACGACGTATTCACGGTACTGGTTGGGATGGTAATTTGGAGTTAGGGGTCAAGAGTGAAGTATTTCTGATGATTAAATTGAGTTATCTTAGAAGCGGACGAGGAAGTTCCCACCCTCCCACGCCTAAGACAAGAACCTAAGAACTCCACTTGTCAAACGTTTGACGTGTTTTAACTAGAATATGACAATCTTAGTTAAGATGGTGATGATGGTTGATTCAATTATACTTTCCCATGAGTTGTACTCAGGAGACAAATCTAGACTGATCCGTCATAAGTGATTTGGAGGCTCTAAGGATATCTACCTATCTTACGTGTTACGTGGAGTCTGGTTACCTTAATATTTCGTGAGAATCTGGATGTCTATTTCGTTATGTTTTGCTTTTGGAGATATAGTACTCCCTTGGAAGTAGTAATATTTAAAATTTGAGATAGATATTGTTGGTTCACTAATGGTCGTCTACAAGCTTTGGATGTTCCCTATGACAGAAGTAGATAGATTTATTATAAAGTTTCATATTTGGTGTTATAATGTTAGAACTTCGGTTTGAAGATTATTTTAAGGTTTTAACTCAAATTTTAGAAGGCCACATATGAATATGTGATTTCATAGTGATGACTCGGGAGCTATTTTTTCTAAAGGTAAATTTTTGAAGCTTTTCATATTGTTGAACTATCCCAGAAACACTTGGAGTATTGTTACGATGTTTTTCTCACAATTAGGATGTGTTGATTATTTTTAAGAATTTTATGCTACACGCATACCACTATGAGGTTTTAATGTTTTGTTAAGTTAAGAGGAAATATTGTACGTTCTTCAATCCCGCGTTGCTTAGCTTGTGAGATATGGTATGCATTTATGGAGATGATTATATCGGTTACTAAGAATGAAAATGTTTGGATTTCGTCTAGAAATTTGGGACAATATATAGCTTTATGTTTGGAGATTTATTCGGGTATAGACATGATGTCAGTCAGTGTTTCAAGATATTTGATTAAATTTATGTGAATCCACGATTACAAGTCAAGTGATAAATTTGAACTACGAGGAGCCTTGGATTAAAATCATCATTTGGGGTTGGATTAAAACAATAGGTGGAAGCGTATGGGTTATGATCGCGTGGATGGAATAGAAAGTCTTTAATTTCCACTATGAGAAATAATTGTTCATCGAAACCTGACTTTGTTAGCCCTAAATCGAATCGAGTTGTTGGATTTATACTTGTTCATGTTAGGGGTAGTTCTTGTATTTTCATAAAAGTTAAGGGTGACTTGAGTAGCATAATAAAACTGTTGTGCAGGGTGATTATATGTTATTTATGAGAACTTGGGGGATATGGTTGTTGTTTACATAAAAGATGTTTTTGTTATTAAAAATTATATGTGTATTATTTAATATGAAATATTGTTATTTTCTTGAAAAATAAGCAAGACAAATTGTATAGTTGATTTAATCGTATAAATTTAATGTGACTAAATAAATATAAATTAGTGTTTTGAGTAAATATGTTATTTTCTCAATAGTGATAAAACAAAATAAGTTAGAAAGTTAAATAAGAAAAATAACTTTTAAGTAAACTCCCCTATTTATAAACAGTTAAAGCTTGACTATTATTTCTAGATATTATAAATTATTTCTCCAAAATATTGTTATAAATTATGCGTGACTAAAAACTTGTTTAATTTGAATAAAACCTACCATGAGAAGTTTTGCTCCAAATATGGTCCTGAGACATAGTTATAAGTACTTCAAGAGTAGACAATTAGTAACAAATTTGCACAAATGACCAGCCTTAAAGTTAAAAATCTCTATTAGCTCGAATGTTTGACTTTTAATAAGATGTTTACATATGAGTTGACAATATGTGATATGAGATGCATGAACTGTATATGATTATGTGCTAGTGTGAACATTTAATGAAAGGCAAAGATATGATGAGAAGTATCTGGACATATTATTGAGATCATGATATTGTGATAGTCAGGCAGGCTTGCTCAGAGAAATTGATTTAAGAATTTGACATGACAACATAGTAGAATCACAGATTTGATTGCCCAATTTGGGCCAAAGTTATTTTTCAAGGAAGAGGAAAGCTGTATAGTAGAGGACTTGCGTGAAAATTTTGATTGTTCGATAGCATAGCAATGACTATGTTCCATGTGTCACATTACATGCTTATATGATATGTTATGTTTTCTATAGTATGATCGATTAGGGAATGCAATAGATTATGGTGTGGAGAGCTAGACCGATAGATCGCACATTTACAACACCATAAAGAGTTAAGAATCAGACATCCTTATCGATATTAGAAATCATAGAGTTAGTTAAAGTTCCTAGTAATAGAGATGAGATAAGAAGATTGCCCAAATAAGAACCAACTTACCACAAGGTGACTTGTAGAGCGGACTAGAATTACGATCTAAAGGAAGTGATATCTCTGACAAAATCGACACGACGAGCAGACCCATGTGATACCACAAATGAAGGAACCTAAAGTAAGAAACCTAGACAGTTTAACACCCACTAACTAGGGCAAGACCAATCCAAATATCAGGCAAACAAATGTCTATATGAGAGGACCTTCTAACTAGGAAGTGTGAAGAAAATTTAAAGAGACGATGGAAGTTAGACCAAATGTCACATGATTAACCTGTCAAGTTTTAGATATTGATATGATCGAGGATTCTCAGTAGTATGTAGACTAGTAAACCAATATGAGTTGTTTGGTCGTTACGTAACTCGACGTTATGCTTGGATAGCTTAAGTTTCATTCCTCGTAGTATGTATGTTTCATAAATTCTTTATTTGACGTATCGTCACCGAATAACTACTTTGGGGGTCATTGCATGCTCACCCTACAATCAGCTATTCTCGGGGTTTATACAATCTTATCGGGATTATTCTAAGTATTATTTGAGACAACGAATATAAATCTTCATTAGCAGTCTTTGTAAAAGGTGTTATCTGAAAGAGCTAGTGGAGGCAATGTCTTACCTTGTTTTCAAGAAAGATTAAAATTCGACCAGATAATAAGGGTATGACGACTTAGATTTCACTAAGCGGGGAGGTTACTAAATATCATTAAGAAATAAAATAAGCAAGCGATTTCAAAAAGTAATTTAAAACCGTAGAATCTTTGAGGATACCTTGATTTCCGGCTCAACCCATTTTGAAGATAATCGTAATTCCATATGAGAATTCACTCTAAAACAAAGAGGGATAGGTTCCATATGCTACAACAAAAGAAGAGTACCCATGACTTGTATTCGACCAATATAAACATTCCTCGTCGCAACTTAGAGTTCCGGGGACGTCACTCCTCTAAGGGGGAGAGGATGTCGCCCTCCGTTTAGAACTACCTCTTGAGATAACCACGTGATTAGAGCCTCAGTATCATTATGACACGCCTAGCATTAACATTTAGTAACTAAAATGAGTTATAGCATCACTTGATGTTGCGCGTACATTTCATACTACGTTATGCGCATAAAATAAAGGTCTCTTGCTAATAAGAGATCACACGCTTCAGTAAGGTTTTAGCACCACGAGTATTTGTTCGATTTTAGCTTCGAGGACGAAGCTCTCTTTAAGGGGGGAAGGATGTAACACCCCGTATTTTTAGTATATAATTAATTACTTTTTCATAAAGTTTAAATAGTTGTTTTTTTAAAATATTTAGCTAGTGGGGAGATAACTGTATTTTTAGAATACATTAGATCGTTATTAAATGGGGTGGAAGTTGTATTTGACAAAAACTAAATAGCCTAGTAGGTAATAGTAATAAGAAAACAATAAAATAATAAAAATAATAATAATAAAAATAATAAAAATACTTCCCATTACCCAACGGGTTGAGAAATTGTGTTCCCCAACCAATTTTTCATTTTTTTAATGCTCTCTCTCTCTCCCCGTCTCTTTCTCCCTCACTTCCCTCTCCCTCTATTTCTTCCTCTCTTTTCTCTTCGGGAAACACACACACACACCCGACACCATCACCCCCCGAGACCACCACCTCCTCCACCACTGCTCTCTTCTCCCTCTATATCACCTCTCTTTCTGCCAGAGTACAACAGCAGTGGGCAGCGGCCAAGCCACCACCGCCGCTGCCATAGTCGGGAGATCCACCAAACACCATCACCAACTCCACCGGCAACACCCCCATGGCCACCACCACTCCCTCCTCCAGCTCTCTGCCTCTCTCTCTCCTTCTCCCTCTCCCCTGTTCTGTCCGGCGAAAAATAGAGGAAGCAGCGGCAGCGGCTTCACCGCTGCCTTCCCCGACGGCGACGACACCGCCACCAACCACCATAGACTCTCCCTCTCAGCTCACCCTCTCCCTCTCTCTCTGCCCCTGCCTTCCCCCTCTATCTAGCAGAACGCAGCAGCAACAGCAGCGGCAATAGCCGCTGCCACCACCGGAGAACCCGCCGACAAAACGGCCGCCACCACCACTGCCATCTATCTCCCTCTCTTTCCCCAACTCTCTCCCTCTCACTCCTCTCTGCCCTGATCGAAGTAATCACCACCATCCACAACAGCAGCAGAGGCAGCAACAGCAGAAGCCGCCAAGAACCCACCGGAGAAACCTCCATTAATTCCGGCGAGAATTTCGCCGAAGCTCAACCGTAACGACCCACCTATCAAAACTTGCACCATTCAACTCAGAGAAGCCCGACCAAGTGAGAGGAAGCCTTCACCGAGGCCAAGAACCGCCGGAGGAGCCCCGCCGAAGCTCCATCTCCGGCGACACCGACGGCGACCTCGACCCGTCCCGTTTTTTCACTATTTCTCGCGGAATTTGGACTGGGTATGACTAAAATCTTCTCCTAAGTTGTTTTCTATAATCAAAATCATGTTTTAAGTCCTTAAATCCAATACTTGATTCGTTAGTTTGAGTGTTCTTGATGTGGGGGTTAAAGTGTAATTTTAGAAAGTTTTTTGAGGGGTTATAATGTCTTTTCAGAATCTTAGGGGGAGGCAGATGCCATTTCAGAAAGTTTTTGGGGGTACTAGATGCAGTTTTCAATTTCAGATTCATTTAGAAATTTAGTTTTTCGTTAAAATGTTTGGATTATTTATAATTAGTAACTATATCTTTAAATAAATCGGTTGGGAGTATTATTTGCAAAATCAGAAACTTGAAGGATATGTATCGTTGAATCGGAAACTGTTTTTCTTGAGTAGGGGTCATTGTTTGATATTCAAAAGAATAAAAGGGGGAGCTAAATGTTGTTTACATAAAACTATATATATGTATATATGAAATTAATATGAAATTTGGATTAAAATTATTTTCTAAGCATTCTAGTCTTCATTCCAATTATATAGAAGTGATTTTGGTATTGAAACTTTATTTCGTATATGTATTTCAAAATAAACTAGATTTGTATAATATATTGGGCCAATTCATTAAATAGTCAATATTGTTTTGTTTAAATAGTTAATCTCAAAGTATCATAGATTGACATTCTAAATGAATTGGTTGTAAATATCGCTTTTAGAATAAACTAGTTAGGAAGTAATTTGAGGAATATTTATGAATGTTTTATTGATACTTTATCTTTCTCCAAATTGAAAATAGTTATCTTCATGTTTATAAATAGATGTTAAATGATACTTATTTTTCCTAATGGATATTTTTATGAATATCATCTCCTAAAATAAGTTAGTGTATAGTCCTTTTTAAGAACATATCTCCGATAATTAGTTTCGTAAATTAAATAATTTATTTTCTACGAAGAATTTACTCTAGAAAAGTTAATTGTTAGAATATATTAAATAAAAGGTGTTGTTTCATAACGAAGTTTAAGCTAGAATTTATAATTGAGAAGTTCTAAATCTAAACTTATTCTCTCGCTATTTGGAATATACAAGTATTTGAGAATTTGTATTAAATAATTATATTTTGATGATGTAATTACGAAAGTAGCACACACTTAACGAATATAATGAAAAAGATATATTTAGATTTTGTATTAAATTAAAGTAGACTCCCTTACGACGACACTAGAGTTCATAGCATAGCACATCGCCCACTTGCATATTACGTGCTAGTTGGATTTGCAATTGAAGTTGATTAGAAACTATAAATTTGTAGGTGACAAGTTTGTAGACGAGGGCTACGACTACCCTCATCAGCTTGCGTGCTATTTGCTATGTATTGAGGTAAGTAGACATGCCAAGCCTAGCGTGCCCTAGCTTCTTTCGTGTCGAAATATGATTTTATATCGGTCTCAAAATGTGTTTTATGACTTACGTGCTTTACATGAGATTGATTAAGTTTTGAGATAAATGTTTTGATAATGTCACACGAGAATAATAATCCGTTAATAACGTAAAGTGGAAAGAGTTGTGCGGAGATCGTTATTATTGTCGATGTTGACTTCGGTCACTCGGCCTGTGATTAGATTGGTCGGGTTGGCTTCGTCCACTCGACCCGTATTATTTTAATCCGGTCGCAACCTGCCGGGTCGCTCCATGTACTCACCTCTCTGGCCGCGAGGAGTCTTAGGGGGGTGCCGGCACTTAAGGTCTTGGTAGCTTAGTGAAAGTAGATCTTCCCCGTATCAACAAGTTAATAATATGAAGTTCTTTGAGAAAGATTTTTATGAAAAGAAAGAAGAGATAGATTGGGAATGATATTCCCGTTTCATACAAGAAAGAAGATATAGATTGGGAATAATATTCCCCGTTTGAGATACAAGAGAAGGATTGAGATGCCAAGTAAAACAGAAAGAGAATTTCATATGTGTTTCAGTATTCATACTTTATTCTTCAAGGATTTACTCATTATTGTTCATTCTCATTATGATTGTTTTTGAAAAGATATGCCTCATAATCTGTTTACAAGATTGGGTGTTTGCTTACTCAGTATTTCATTGCTGACTTTAGAACAACTGCGGTCTTTGTTTCATTCCCCCGCAGGTCTAAAGAGCTGGATTATGGGGTAGCGGGATTCGACGCTCAGCTAGTATTTGTTAGTATTGGAATAAGCGGAACTCTTAGTATCACTTCACCATGTGTAAAGTATGTTATGTTGAGATAATTAAAAGTTTGTAATATATAAGTATCAGATGTATTGTTCTTGATTTCCGCCGCTTCATTTGAGTAGCACCCTCCTAGGCTCTCCGGTCCGGAACGGAAAGCTCGGGAACGTGGGGTGTTACACCACTTTTATGCAACATTTCCCAAATATTTAGGGAACTCACGCATCAGCAGCCTGTGATCAACTCCATGGGGACCCATCAGATCCACGAACCGCATAACATATTCATGTGTGTTGTCGTTGATTTCGTCGAATTTCTCCCATTTTGGTGCCTTGTAACCTGCGGGGTTACGCATCAGATATGTCTCTTGTGGGATCGGTGGGCACAATTTACTCTTGGAAATACTCCATCTGTGACTCACTAATCCGAAAGGAAACTATCCAGACGTTGCTCCAGGGTTGACATGCTTGTTGAAGAGTTTCTTGTCGTGATAATGTTGGAATAGATGCCCTAGAGGCAATCTTGTTTAGTATGAACATTGTTTTTGGCTTGATAATCATTTTATTATTTATGGAGATACTTAATATAATAAAGTGCGTGAGTAGATTGATATGGAGATATCAAGTCTAGCACATGGGTATGCATTAGGGGTAATGGTATACTGGAGTGACCCACAACGAGAAGGATACATACAAGTTATGTAAAGTCACAAGTGCTTCTCGTAGTGACAATCGTATTGTGGTCCCTAGACTTTAAGCCACTACATACTCTATTGGCGAAATATCATGCTTTGATATTATCAAACGTTGCGCCTTAACCGGGTAACTATAAAGATAGTTATCGGGCATGATAGGAAGCTAGATTAGTGACGATAGTGATGTAGAGAGGATTTGTGCCTTTCACATAAGGAGCAAATATCGGCGGCCACTCGAGGGGTAGTGCTTGTAGAATTTCTGGCCAGACTTAGATAAATTAATATAGGATATTGATGTTATCTGCATGGATAAGACTATTTCCATGATCGGGAAACTATGGATAGGTTATATGAGTGTGACTTGTATGTCTCGTGTCCAATCAGAATATGGAGACAAAGGGATAATACAATGCGGTAGCATTGGTCACAAGATTTGTCGGATTACTAACTATTTATATTAGTTGGGTGGCATAGAAGTCTTGCTAAGGGCTGCTCTATGTTAGTAATTGTTACTACCAACTAAGTAGAAACCTATGGGGTCACACTCCCTATGGTTTAAACACGACTTGGGAATTAATTAGTTTGACTAATTAAATAGAAGAATCAATACGCAACCACTTGCAAACTTAGTATGACTGTTTGTACGGTGAACTAATCCATGTAAGGACATGATTACTAGAGGGGCTAATATGTAGTTAACAAGGAGTTGATAGACTATATAAAGAGACTCCTAGCTTATGCTTCTAATAGAAGTGTCATAATGGTTATCACATAGGAGAGAGAGAACAAAGCAAGGAGAGAGCCAAGACAAGGGCCTAATGCCCCCCGCCTGCCCATACTCACCATCGCACACCAAGAGGCGCGGCCTCTTGGTCTCGTTTTGCGTGATCTTATTCCTCCTCCTTCTTCCCTAGCTAGAACAAAGGTGTTGAAGGATCCTGAGATCAATCCTAGGAGTGGACTTTTCATAGAGACGTGGACGTTATTTCACGCGAATTCATCAAGGAGACAAACTAGGGTACACATGAGTTTTTTTCCTTTACCATCGTTATGAATTCTAGTCATGTGCTCCTTGGAGGGTATTAAACGTAATTTGATGTTGTTATCCCGTTGCGTAATCCGTATCAAAAATCTATATTGGTATCAGAGCCACATTTCGTAGTGCATAACGTGGTTTATGTGTTACTTTATTGTTAGTTTTTACACCGTTCTACTACATTTCGCGTAAAAACAAAATTTAACATAAAGATGAAATTTGAATATGATTCGAATAAGAATGATCTAATTTTACATATGATGTAAAGATTAGTTAATTCGGATCACATATGATGTGAAAATTTGGATCTAGAAAACAAGGGTTAGGGCACAAGTTAGGAAAAATGTATTTTTCTTAATTTGGAAACAAGCAAACTTGGGAAACAAGGAAGGAGAGGAAGGAAACAACCCTAGGGAAGAAATCCTAGGGCCGTCCGCCCCCACCTTGGGTGCCACGGAATCCACGACCAAGGGTCGGGACGCCCTAGCGCGCGGCTTGGCCGCGTGGGTATGGGCTGGCCTGCTCAAGGCCCTTGTGGGGGTCCATTATGGGTTCGGCCAAATGTTGGTGGGCCCTCTTGGACCATTTAGACCCTAGTATATCCCAAATCAATTAAAATTGACCAAGAGCGTTAAAATTGGATTTTAACTGTATTATGTGATTTTGCATGGTGATTGGATATGGCCTTAGATGTGGATGTTGTGAGTGTTTACTTTTGTGGTTTGGTTTTATTGTAATAATTAATAAATTAGGTATTACGACCTGCGAGCCGGTCTTCTCCTCAAATTTTGAGGTCTCTCTATTAGTATAGATGCTATCTAGTATTAGGTAGAGTAGATGATAGTCAAGACTTGGAGAAGAAGCCTAAAGAATTAAAGGAACCACAAGATGGCAGCATTCGACAAAGCTAAAGGAGCATGGACTAAAAGATGGAGGCACATGGAAATGAGCTTGCTGTTTTTTAGGGCTTATAGATATTCTCATTGGATTGGGAATATCTTAGTTCAGGAGGCCATATCCACATCACGTTTTTGTTGGTTTTGGTTGTTTTAATTATTGTCTTGTTATTTATTGTTGGTGTATGGATGATGCATGCAAATTGGTAACAAGATAATACAATTGGATCTTTTATTTTGGGATTAACCAACCCAAATAAGTAGATTAGTTGATATGGATCAACAAAATAATTAAAATAAAAAGGAAAAATCCCTCAAATTTAAATATTGTGTTTTTGCCTTCTCGTTAGTTAAACACTCGTCATTATCACGATTTATCAAGTTCGGGGTTGCCAAAGCAAGGTGACTTTATTCATCATCATGTGGCACGACGTCACAAGCTAGTAATGTGTGATTGTTGAAGTAAGAGGTTGGACGCAACTTGGCTACCTTAGAGGCAAACAATTGGAATTATCTATGGGATATATAAATAAAGAGTTATTGTCCCAATTGAACCAAGAGTTGCATAGGATTGAATTGGAATTGTTCCTACCTAAATAACTGATTTTGGATGACTTGCCAAAGAAATCTCAAAAGGAAGTGAAATATGGATCTTGGTCCACTAAAAAATATAATGATATTTTCTGCATTAATATGGAGGGTTTTTAATCCGATAAAAATAGTGGGAGCTATGTTTAATAATCTAATTATTATTAAATGTAGTTATTTGTTCAAAAAATACTAAAACTTGTATATTTCTCATTTTGTAGAATTCCAATGGCAAACAATTCATCGAATTCATCAGAATCCCTACGATCAATCCTTGAGTAGGGGAAACTTTCCCAGAATCGCCATTATCTGGGAAATTTGTGCAGACTGGGCCTGCATGAATCTCGCCTGGTTCTGGGTACTTGCATTGAGTGCTTCCAAAGTTTGAACATCTCCTGTAACCGTTTGTTATTGAAGGGTATTGTTGATATTGATCGGAGTTTCATCTCGTGGAACTGCGTCTCTTATTGGGGAACGGTAACTGTCTTCGCCATCAAGAGACATGACTGCAAGATATTGTTATGAAGCGTGAAGGTTGTGTTTGGCGTCGGGTTCACCAATGTATGCAAGGGAAATGATAGGTAAATTTGGATATGTACCTGCAATAGACAAGAACACAGTAAAATAGATAGAGAGTAAGAGACTAAGTGTTCGAGGGTAAGAGTAAGCCTTGTCAATGATCTGAGAGAGAGAAAGTATGTTAAGGTAGCCAAAAGAGGCGAACTTAGAACATATTCCAGTTACAAGGAGTTATATAACCGCATGCGACGGTTATATAACTTCCTTGCACGTGTACGGTCAACCGCATATATAGGCGTCTAATTCGCAAGTCTCTTAGATAACTAACAAGGATCGCACGTGAGTATAACCGTTACTCACGTGCGGAGATCCTTACTCTAGTCTCCAAGCCATGTATACTCGTTGACTCCCGTATGGTTTACATGAGAGGGTGATCCTGTCTCACAGCCCCATATGGATAAACACGAACATAGAGATAAATACGTATTGATAGTGGAGTACCATAAAGCTTCATCACCGAATGCCACGTGGACGATGATTGATATAAACAAGATGCACTATCTACACCACTCTAGAAGTAACATCCAAAGATACTGAGGCGAACCCCTAGACTAGAAACTGACTGCCACTTGGACGATGATTGGATATGTAACCAGATCCAAAGTAAAAAATTGTGACCGAAACTACTTGGCAGATATCGTCTCAAAGATAAGTCTATAAATCCAAAACCAAACCCCTAGACTAGAAACTAGTGCCAACTCCGGCTATATCTCTAGCCCTAGTGAATATCTTGCCCCCATTACGCTTGCCAGTCTTAGGCGGCTATCGGTCATAGACAGCTATCGCGCCTATACACCCTTATCCTTTCTCATTCCTTTACCTCATGGTCTCAAAATTGGGCTAGGGACTGCATCTTCCAATGATACGTAAATTTGTAATCGCTTAGACTTCAGAAGTATCCTTAACTAGTTGTTTCAGCAATCTCTAGTCGCTTACATTCTAGTAAGTGATGCCTGATCTAATCGAACATCTTGACACTAATAAAAATTTTCATGTATGCATCCATGGCATTTCATGAGTGTGGCAGAGGTTGCAACATAATAATATGTTTGCAGCTACTCAGATAACTTTTGTCTTGCAGCCAGTAACTCCTTGATCATAAAAAATGGCTCTCAGACGCTATCGTCAAGTGCTCATTATTATGATATGTTTCATCATTCATAGTTAAGGCACGATTTATGATTCAACACTCATAATCAAGGCACACAAATCGATGTCCAAGGCGGATCCACACATTGATCGATTCATACAATCCCTTGACAATCCAAGGTGGTCGTGAGATTGCCGATGAGATCTTTCCTCCCCTTGGCATAGCACTCTATAGGACCCTATCTTGTCCGTGGCCTCCCACTATTGGTGAGCCTTAAGATAGTTTCAACATTGCGAAAAAATCACTTATGTCACCACGGCTTGCAAGCCCTTCCTCGATTGTAGTTCAAATCGGCAAATTCCACTTCAACAAATTGAGGGTTGTGGAAGTTCAAAGGGTTCGTGGGGCGTGGTTTCTTTTTTGTTCGTTCTAGTGTGTATAATTTACATGAAGGTTTATGTAAATGTTTCAATTAATATCTTTACTAATTCGACAATTTAGGTTATCATCGTGTTTTATATCATAAGTTGAACTGGTTTTACTCGATCATAATGGAAGACAATGTTATCATAGATAATATCCATGCAACCTAATTTGAACACAGCCAGAGGAAGGACAACGGGAAGAAGAGGAAGGAGACTATAGTAGGAGGGAGGCTCAGACATAGACTATTTCAATAACTCCTTCTGTTTTTAATACTGGTGAAAGTAGTCAACCCGGTACGTCTACTAAAATGGCGGAGAAGAAATCAAACCCATCTTATGTATGGAGTGCGCTGATTGTTTTAAGTTGAGGCCAATACCCAAACTAGAGAAAGACCAGCAGATAAGTGCATTCAACGCGATTCTTAGCGAGATGCAAACTCACATCTACTGGGGTCTCTTGCTTCTTTTATCGAAATTTTTTGATCACTTTTTCTATGTAGTGAGTTTGTGAAAGTGCGTAACCATCTAGAGTCTTTGTGATTTTAATTCCTAAAATCACATATGCTACTCCTAGGTCTTACATTTCAAACTTTGTAGAAAATAATTTCTTTTTCTGAAAAATATGTTACCTTGCTACCCTGCATGATTAGCATGTCGTCAACATATAAACATATTATGACACTCTTTTGCGATTGTCTTATGATACACGCTTTTATCGCATTTAATTGTTCAAAAACAGAAAGGAAATTATACTAAAAATAAATGAAACGAACTTACTGATCGGAAGATGTTTGGAAGCAGATAAGAGATAAAGAACAGCCTCGTGCATGGACGATATCCTAAAGACAGAATTCGCCTCCTATCGTATGTGCTTTGCTACTGTAGTGTGGCGAATTGTGACCCATGAAAGAAGTTCTTCATGTGTTGTAGACTAGCACCGGTCTACAACACGCATTGAATAAGACTAAGCGAAAAGAGAAATTGTAGGAAAAAATGACCGCTAGAGTAGTGGTGATTCAGAATGAATCTCAGTGAGGTGGAGTGACCTTTTATAGGCTACGAACAGGGGCAATAACGGAATACAACCGTTTAGAACGGTTGTAACTTGGCTGTTCAAATTTGAATAGTTATATTCTTGAATTAAACATGAATCACCCTAGTATATGAATACGTATTTGTTAGTGCGAGATCACGAGTGAGCCATTCCTAAACCGGGTCCAAAGTTGGGGTAAAAAACTATTTTTCTTCAACAAATACCAATAATATAAAATCACAATAAATTTCTCTTTTTTTTTTGTTTTCGAGATATAAGGCGACTATGTTAAAAGAGTTTTCTATATGTTTTTTTTTGGCCATTCCATTGAGAATAAATATTTGACTTCCAGCGGCCGAACAGCATGGAAGGAAGGAAACTATGGTGCTATTAGGGCTCCGATTGATTGGTGGTACCTTTTTTTGATGTTTGGTTCACCATTTTTCTCGTAAAAATATTTTCTATTCTAAAATGTTTTCACTCAAGTGATGTATAATGATTTACATATTTAAAATCCGTAAGCCATTTTACAAGGAGTGAAGGAGCCTGACAAAAACTCATACTAACACCTCCACCATTGCCACCACCTACCTCCACTGTCACTGTCGTCGCTGACCACTAGCACCACCACCAATTAATTTATTTATTGTTATATGTAGGTTATTTCTAATTAAATCTAATGCAGAAGTAAATTTCTTGCAAGTGTCAACCAAAACGAGAAAATGATTGCAGATAAAACTTTTTCGCGAAAAATATTTTCTGCATCAAATATTTTCCTGTGTAAACACTTTACTGCCAACCAAACTGAGCCTAAATGACAAATTAAGATATCCTTCACAAAATGGACAGAAGAATTAAAATTTTGCATCTATTACACGTTTAGAAACTTTTAGAGAAAGATGCATCAGGAATTTAGGGCAAAAAGGTTAAAGACAGCCACCCTAATTGTGGAACTCGATACGGCACATGTTAAGGTTGGAGAGGTGGAACTTCCACACTGCGGCATGATTCGAACCTTGCACGTTGAGCAAATCTACCCCACCAAGTGTCAGATGTGCTGCACTACTAAGGGACCCACCGTGCTGAGTAGCATAATATATATATATATATATATATATATATATATATATATATATATATATATATATATATATATATATTAGGAAGAAAAAAAAAAACACAACAACTACATGCCTTCACCGAGGACAATCATATCCCTAACAAAATAATTAGCCACTTCTGAGGGGGCATCCTCCAAAATAACCAATCTTTCATCTTGATCTCTCCCTTTCTTAGCAAGAGCATCTGCCACAACATTGAGGTTCCTTCGTATGTGAGTGAGCTTGCAGTTGCAGCCATGGAGAAGTGTTTGGATCTCTTGGATGATGACAGAGTAGATATGATTTTGGCCTCCTCCATTGAGAATGATATTGACTGCATCAAGGGAATCAGCTTCCACCATCACCTCTGTAAGATTCATTTGATGAACCAGCACAAGGCCTCTATGAATCCCCCACTGCTCTGCTTCAAGGACTGCACTATAGCCAATGTTCCCCATGAAGCCCTTGATCCACTGCCCAGTTTCATCACATAGGACACCACCATAGCCAGCAATACCAGTGCCCTCCTTCCTTCTCCCATCAGGGTTGAGTTTCACCTTACCTGGACAAGGGGTGAGCCAATTAGTGATAGTATTGACGTTCCCCTCAGTGTTCCCCTTTCTGAAAGCCTCAATAATCTCTTCAGTCAACTTATAAGCATTCTGCTCTTTCACTTTCAGAGGGGTACTAAGCTGGTTGAAGAAAAAGTTATTGCGACATTTCCAGATAGTCCAACAGCAGCTGATAAAAAGAGTTTTATACTCATAACTGAGATTGACATCATTGAGATTAACCAGAAACCAGTTCTGGAAAGAATCCTGATGGAGATTGGAACACCACTGAGGGGAAAAAATCATTGCCCAGAAGCCAGAGGCTTTAGGACAACTTCTGAAAATATGGTTCAAATCCTCACTGTCCTGCGGACAGTGAGTACAATAACCATTATTAGTGAGACCTCTAATGAGTCTCTGATGATTAGTAAGCAGTTTCCCATGTCTAACTTTCCAAACAAAAATGATAATGTTCATGGGAAGTTTCAACCTCCAAATCCACTTCCAATTACCTCCCACAAAATCCCTTTCTGCTAAGAGATTATAAGCAGAAGAAACAGTAAAAAGGCCATTACTGTTTCCAGACCAACTCAAAGTGTCCACCATGGTGGGATCAGCAGAGATTCTCTTTGCATTGATGGTATTAAGAATATCCTCCGGAAGGATATCCTTAATCAAGCTGAGATTCCAGCTTCTATTATCATTAATAAGATTATCAAGAGTGATATTACAGTCAAAAGACAAGTTAGGGAATTTTTCATGGAGGGAATAGTTTCCCAGCCAGTTGTCCTTCCAAACAGAGATTAACTTGCCATTCCCCACTTTCCACTGCATGTGTCTAGCAATGAACTTCCCAGAATCAACAATTTTCTTCCAGGTTCTAGTACCATTCTTTTTTCTAGGCCAATCAAAGATACTAAACTCAGTCAAATATTTTTCTCTAATACATTTAACCCAAAGCTTTTCAGGTTGAGTAAGGATACTCCACCCAAGTTTAACCATAAAGGCTTTGTTTTGTAGGCACATTGATCTAATACCAAGACCACCATCTTCCTTTTTTTGCAGACAGTGTCCCAATTGACACAATGAATTCGTTTTTTTAGTACTTGTATCACCCCATAAGAAACCTCTATTAATTTTATCAAGCCTATTCAAAATGTTTGCAGGTAAGGCATGAGTAAGCATAGTGTAGATAGGAATAGCAGAGTTGACAGTCTTGATGATGGTAAGCCTCCCCCCAACAGAGAGCATGGAAGCTTTCCAGCCAGCCAGCTTCAAGTGAACCTTTTCAATAACATGGCCATATTTAATCTTACCAATTCTTTCATGATTAATGTTAATACCAAGGTAGGTTCCCAAATTAGCAGTGATGGGAATCCATAACTTTTGAGAGATAACCGTGGCAGAAGATCTTCTTACATTAGGAGAGATCATGAGCCGGGACTTAGAAGGATTAACTTTTTGACCAGAGAGATCACATAAATCCTCCAAAACTTGTTTCAGAAACTGACAGGAAATGCTATCAGTTTCAGCAAACAGAAGCATATCATCAGCAAAAAGTAAATGGGTAATAGGAGTGCTAATCTTAGCAATTTTCAGGCCCTTCCAAAGCCCCTGGGCCTTAACTTGATTAATCATGCTAGTAAATCTTTCCAGACAAAGAACAAAAAGGTAGGGTGAAAGGGGATCACCTTGCCTTAAGCCTCTTTGAGCTTTAAAATAAGGTAAAGTTTTCCCATTCCAGAGGATGGAATATTCCACAGAGGAGCATAATATTTGGAGATTTGTCTTAGTTCTTTTTTTCTTTTTCTTTTTTTAAATCTTGAAAAACATTTCACCGCCTTTTTCTCTCCGCTGGGTAGCCTCCCTCAACCTGTCAGCAACGAGGAAAAGAGAAGCTCGTGAACTATAGATGGTAGTGTATGCTAATCCGTGATTTGAGGCTATTTTTGCTATTCAATGAACTGCTCTTTTCAACCACACTTAGTGTCAAGAATAAGATTTTGCTTTTTTATTTTTGCACTAGGCTCCAATGCTACTAGCTATAAATTAGGCAATTTAAATTGAATTTTAATAGTTAGAGATTTTTTCACGTACTAGATAAAAATTAAAAGAAAGATTTAAGACAAGTGGTGGAGAAATTATAGGAGACATGGTTTAAAAAATTAGTCACACCCAAAAAAAGTGGACAAGTGTCTCAAAAACCTAAAAAGTAGGAGAAAAACAAAGATGGCTAGGGAATGAACTTTGCCAAATTTGGCGATAATGATGCCTATTTTGTATTTTGCATAATAAGATGCCTAATCCATTGGACTTAAAATTTTGTTCAACTTCTTTAAATTTTTCCTAAGAATACCAATTTACCTAATGCATTGGAGATGCTCTAACAATTTACAAAAAGAATCTTTTTCAAGAAGAACTGCTCCTTCAATGGCATTGGGCCTTCAAAAAGGATTTGAGAGACAACCTTTAATTTCAGTCTCATTGGGCTTTCTGTAAGAGATTTGAGATGAGGTTTGGAGCTTCAGTTCTACAATGAGCTTAAATATATATTTGTACGAGCGTATTTGGATGAAGCACTTCACAAAAACATATAGAACTTATCTTCTCAAAAAATATATATATATATATATATATATATATATATATATATATATATATATATATATAGAGAGAGAGAGAGAGAGAGAGAGAGAGAGAGAACTTAAGACGAAGGGATTTGAGATGATTGGCTTACATATGACATAGTATGGAAATTCATGATTTGAATAATAATATGGGCTGAATAAAAAAAGAAATTGGGCTTTAATTTCATTCAGTATTTCTTTGGCCGGTTCTTTTTAAACACCATTTTTATGCTATCAACAACCAAAACTTGTGATGAAGCAAGTTAAAGGCAATGGTGGTGCAAAAGGGAGGATTCAGGAATTTGTTACCGGGACCAAACTTTAGTGCTTGCTTATAGCAAGTAAATTTGTTGAGAGGGGCAATGGTGGTGCAAAAGGGAGGAGTCAGGAATTTGTTTCTGGGATCAAACTTTCGGGTCGTCTCAAAACCTCAAGATGATTAGTCTTTAGTTATCAGCTGAAGAACATTTCACTGTTCACACCGAAAAATAAGCAAAATAAATCATAAGACAAAAGGTTGAGTTGGGGTGGTGCAACTTAATAGTGGGGTGAGCGACTTACAAACTGATACCGAATAGATATCGGGTTGAGACGATTTTGTGAAATCGACAAAACTCCACGTAGCATTTAGCCTACGGGTGCTGTTCTAGCAACTAATTGATTGACCGAATAAATAAATATACTTTTTAATTCAGTCGATAAAAAATATCTAAAGACTACACAGCGTATAAATACACTCTTAACTCTAAACTAGACTCTTATGGGTCAGTTGACAATGAAGCTCGGTAGTTATCTCTACTACTATAAAAATGTGAAGAGCTCCCAAGTATTTAGCACTTTTAGATGTTTTCTCCGTTTTCTACATTTTTTGCTTTTCCGAAAACACCCCTAAATGAAATATAATATTTCAATTGATTAAACATTGTGTCTTTGTTAAAATATCAATCAGTTAACATTCTTTGTATTTGTCAAATACCCTTCATTAGATATAAACTCAGCCGTGAGAATCAGTAACAATTGGTATGAAATTCATTTAAATCTCCTTCACCAGTTAGAATTGGTATTACATTCATTTGAATCTCCTTCACCAGTTACAATTGCTAATAAATTTATTTAAACCTCATTTACCAGTTGCTCACGTTTGAGCATCTTTAATTTAGCCTTTCTTTGATTCCTCCTTGACGTTCAACTTTTTCCCATTTTCAAGTCCAGGACATGACTCCCAATCAATCTTGGCCAATTCGGTATCATGGGTATCATTGTCGTTGTTCGCTTCTTCTTGTTCCTCGTCTTGATTTTCGCATCTCTTTTGTGTAGTTTATCAAGTATGATGTCTACTCCAACTAAATATATGAACGTGTGGAGCAGGTAAAGATATTTTATTTGAGTTCTGCATATGTTTTGTGAAGTTATGCAGGCTGGTTTATCCCTACTCTACTTGAATATAAGAAATTGCTGTCTCCACGGGACGGGAAAGTAAAAAACCACTACTTTTTCAATGCCTCTTTTGTGCACAGATTTCTGTTTATGCAAGTTTCCTCTAAATCTTATTGTTTTAGTTGTAGTCATATTTTGTCCAACAAATATTTGTTAAATTGCGTGATGAAAACTGGCTGAGTATGATTTGTTTGTATTTCTGAATTGTAACCTCATTAGAGTATGTCCCTCCCGTTCGTTGTTGTTGAAAGGGAGATGAGACACCTTATTTAATAAGTGCAATAGTTGAAGAAATTAAAATTAACAAAAACAAAAACAAATTACCCAATTTTTGTTTATTGGAGAATGCTCCACCACTTCGGATTTCTTTGGGTGCTTTGTTTACTTGTCTCAGTGTTGCTTCTTATCCAATTAAACTCTCCTTTCTTAACATTGTTCATTCGTGCGCACATATTTTAGGCTTTGACCACTCAATCTTCAAAGATCGATTGTTTCGAATTAGGTGCTGATGAAGAACTCAAATCATTGATTCATTTGATGAGGTAAGTGATTTTCAGTTCATATTCACATGTTATTACCACTCACTCATTATATCTGCCGCTTAAAATTAGCTTCTGGCTATCACTTTTCAGATGCCATACTTGATCCATCTTGGTAATAATTTGAAACAAAGATTTTTAGTTTGTTTCACTACATTACCGCACTTCATTACAGAGGAAACAGCAAGCACCTTCTAATATGTGGGAAACCTTAAGATGTTGCATATTATGTGTCAATGCAATGCCAATCATTTTGTGTTTGAATGTAATGGTAAATAAAGATCTCGGCTCACGAGAACTTATATTACATAGTGCTATAGACAAACTTCGTTTGCTAGGGGTGTTTTTGTTTGACCTCGAGTTTTTGCTTCATTTTAAATATTACAACCTGAGCCCTTAATTGTTGTAGCTTAAATAATCATCCTTGCATCCTCTGTCCACAATTTACCAAGTTTAACTTTGACATCTCCTCCCACAATAGCTCACTTACAAACATAGTATTGAAGAATGAAGAAATCTGCTTTGTCATTTTATTCTATTTTGTTTAAGTTTTTTGAATAGGACTAAAATGAAATTAGAGCCAAACTGATGACATGAAACTTCTTGTTTCAGTGTCCGTTGAATCAGGCATCTAATCTCATCTAAACCGTTCATTTCTTCTTATTGGAACGATGTCGTTTGCTCAGCTGTTAAGAGCAACATTTATCTCTTCTTTCCTCTTGCGTGTCATGCCTTGATTGGTTGGTTTAGATTTGAAGACTAACGGCCTTATATAAAGGACCGTTAGCTTATTTTGTAAGCCATGAATTAGAATTAAAATTTGCAGAGAGCTTTTCCTCATCGTCTCTTCAATCTTCTTCTTCTCTTCGTTGTAAACTCTAGATCTCATTTCACTTCACTTTTCAATATGGTATCAGAGCCTGGTTGGGCAAAGCTTTCATGAGAGTGCGATTTTTCTGGTTCTGTGTTTTCTCAAAATTTGGAGATTTGTTCATCTGCTGATTCTGTTTCAAATCTGGTGCTCGTTTTCTTCTGATCCATGTCGATTCATGATTCATCTGGTCATGGCTCTCATTCTCGTGCCTCGCAACCAGGTACTGAAGTCTCATCTCCGTTTCATCTTCATAGCTCGGATAATCCAGGTGCTATTTTAGTTTCAGAGAAATTGGATGGATCAAATTTCTATACATGGCATAAGTCTATTATTGTAGCTCTTCGTGCTAAGAACAAAGTGGAGTTTGTTGATGGAACTATCACATAGCCTCTTTCCTCTTCTGATATGTATGTTCTTTGGAGAAGATGTGATAGTATGGTAATGTCCTGGCCTCTAAGTTCTATTTCAAAAGAAATTGTTAGTAGCGTGGTGTGTAGATCCACAGCTAGAGAGATTTGGTTGGATTTAATTGAGCGTTTTTCACAAGGAAATTTACCAAGGATTTTTCAGTTGACTCAAATGATTTCTGCTTTGAGACAAGATAATAGATCTGTCACAGTTTATTTTACACAAGTGAAGAGTCTTTGGGATGAGTTGGCAAATTATAAGCCTACTCCTACTTGTAGTTGTGGTGTTTTATCTCAATGTAAATGTAACATCATTACTCAGTTAAGGAATTCTCAAGAGCAAGAAAGAATCTTGCAGTTTTTGAATGGTTTGAAAATAGCATTTTGCATCTGTGAGAGATCAGTTATTATTGACAGATCCTTTACCACCATTAAATTCAGTATTTGCTAATATCATTCAACAAGAAAGACAGATGGAGTTGCAGTCCAATAACACTTTTCAGACACAAAACCTAGCCATGTATGCTCAGTATGGTGATTCACTTTTGCACATGCCTACATCTCCGTTCAAGAATCCAGCAGTAAATGTGGTGCATAATCAACACAATGGTGGAGGAATGCATTAACAATCCAATATGCATACATCTCCAACAACTTCTAGTAGAAAGGAAAATTGATTTGTCACTATTGTGGTCATGAAGGACATGATAAAGCAAGATGTTATAGGCTTCATGGATTTACTCCAGATTTCAAGTTCACTAAGTCTAAAGTGAATCATGTTACTACAGAAGTTGGTATGAAATGTGATCTTCCTATTCAGAACACTTCTAATACAGCAAATGTGGGTGGACACCAGATCTCTGCTACACACTCACAACCTAATGCTCTTCCATCTTACGAATCTTCTGCTTCTAGTCATGGAGGTTACCTAGATTCACCTTTGCAGTCACCTTCCAGCTCTAGTGGTTCTTGACGCGAATTCTTAACGCGCTTAAACGCAAGTATACGGTCAAGTAGTAAGTGGAGTATTTTACGACTCCGAGTATCGAACCCAAGGGAATTTACGATTATTAGTTAACTAGAAAGTAATGATGAGATATCTACGTAACCGGTAAGAATGGTGTTTGATTTTGTAACGTTGTCTCCCACAAACAAGCGACGTAAATTAAAAGACAAGTAACTAAATATTTTTATAGGGTTTTCAATTTTTAAACGAAAATAAATTGAGATTGACTACGATTAATGAGAAAGAACTAGGTAATTGATTTCCTTAGAGTTGTTAACGATTTCAGGAATTATGCATGAAACACTCTACTCACGTTCTAGTTATATCGGGTAATGCTCACCACGATCTTCTCTCGATCTCACGTGAATTTTTGTAAATAATAGATTTCGGGTCCTCTCGGTCCACCTCCGTCTACTACTACAATCTAATTGATTTGTTAGGCTCATTCACCGGGTCCTATCGGTCCACCGAATTCACTAAGTTCTAACACAATCAATCGAAACTACCCTCACACGATTAATCAATTTTCTATCTCCTCTCGGTCTCAAGAAACTACAAAATTACCTACAATATTCTTTAACATGTATCAAAAAGTTCACTTTCGTGCAACAATCTCAACGACTAGTATCCTAAGGGTGATCAAGCCAAGAATACTAAGAATGAAGTACAAGAATATGTAAGATAACTAGAACATTCATAAACTTTAAGCAAACGCATGTATCATGTCCAAAATCCGGAAAAACGTCTTCAAACCCTAGTTTTTCATCAATCACCTAGCTTGAGAAGTTTAGCTAGACATAATAGTGTTCAACATAAACAAAATAATGAAGTTCATGAAGAATAGAAGAAGGAAAGATGATCAAACGCTAGAATCTTCAATGTTGATGATCTTCCAAGCTCCAAGCTTTGTCTCCCTTCTTCCCTAGCTCCCAAGACTTCAAAGATGCGTCAATATGTGTCTCTTAGGTCTTCCTCCCCTTTTTTACCAGCTGGGCACGCTTTTTAATGAAAACTAGCCGAAATTGCACTTCAGCCCCTCTACTTTGTAATTCCCGGAAAGAATACTTTGCTGATTTTGCGCGGGCTGTATCTCCCTCATACGGACTCGTCTTCAGGCCTACGATATACCGTTGGAAAGCTACGGATGTCTAATTTCCAATGGCGCAGGCCTTTCTCCAAAATTATTTTTATATTTTCCTGAGCATAGAAAATAGTACAGGCTGGTCAGGAGTGACTTTTCCAACTTTTCTTCGTCTTTGCGTCTTCTTTTCTCCTCTTCATCTAGCTCCATCCCACGCATATTCAAGCCACACATAAGCTCCATTGCACCTATTTTACCTGATATACACAACACTAAACAACCCGTGCAATTATCATCGCAAATATGAGAGAAATCATGCGCAAATAAGCTAAAAACACAACTTTTCACTCTTAGGCTTAGAAATAGTCAAATTCGCATATTTGTGCAAATATAACATATAATTCATGTGAAATAAGACTAATACAAGTACTATGAAAGTATAATAATAACTCATAACAGAGAGTTATCAAATACCCCCACACTTACCTTTTGCTCGTCCCGAGCAATCCAATCAAAGTCCAGTCAAAATCCGACCACAATCCATCCAAAAACATCCTCCAATGAAACACAACTCCACAAGTGATACGAATCGAGAATTGAATACTTACTAGAAACACCGTTGCATACAAATCTTAACTAGCCGACTCAATAACGACACAAGACTCGACAATGCAACAATATGATGCAAATGCAAGCTACGACTCGATCCTACACAAACACATATATACACAAAACACACTTTTTTATCTTTTTGGTTGAGATCGGGCAATCTCCATTGGCTTAAATCGGTTATCATGAAGTGATGAGAATCCTAGAAACAAAGCATGAGTTGAAACTATACTCGACAACGAGACTCTCCCCTAGTTAGTATAGAAAGCCTAACTTTACTAAGTACAAGAGTACGCTACCTCTTCGCGTGTGCCACGAAATAAGAGACTACGCTAGGCAAAGCCACATCCAAGGTCCGAGCTCCTAATCCGCTAACGGTTTTCACATGATGAGGCTTAGGGACATATAGATAATCTCGTCGAAATCAAGTACTAAGCGTCACATTCTCACATCAAATCCCACATCTCTCACACCCTCACCACGATGATAGGAACCAAAACCCAAAGCTCACCACCTCCGGCCCTCAATTCCCTCAAACCCCGGTACACTAGTGATCTCCGTGGCCATCGTCGTTTGTCGTGTATGAAACGTGAACCGTCGTCATCAAAGTAGCTCCACCACTCGTTTCAATTCAATTCCAACTCAACTTTATTTCATCTCTCCTTTTTCTTTTTCTCTCTTTTTTTTTCTTTTTTTTTTTTTTCCACAATTCTCTCAAAATACCATCACAATCCAACAATAATATCCGAGTGGTCTTCAAATAACAATCAAATATGCTAGGAGAAGGAAACACGTAAATCGATGAATGAATATCACATAAAGAATATCATCTCCTCCTAACTCAATCAAAGTCCATGTCAAGTCCAAGCCGCAAAATCAATGAAGTACATGTGTGGGAGTTGAGTCGTCGCAATCTCACACTCAATGTTCGAAGTCAAAAGTCGATACCCTCACACTCGAATGTAACCATATCCCCTCTCAAGTAGTCCCGAAGATGAATGTATCTCGTGCCTAATCCAACCGATCCTCCTACACCAAAGTAAACAACACCAGTACCTAGCACGATCCACCAATTAAGTTCACCCAACCCAATTCCGTGCGTATTAGATTCACGCACTCACGGCTCTCCACAACTGTGTCCATGAAGTAATGGCATGGAACACCGCCACACTGAAGTGCGCAAGCCTACTCACTCACCCTCGTATCCCCTCGTAGATAATCAATGAAGTGCAAGCGAGACGTAGAACTCAACGAAATGTATAATCACTCCCTCACCGAACCCCTCAACTACACAACCCCCTTGTGACGCACTAAAGTGGTGATTCTAATCAATTTGTGATGAAGGACAAGAATCGTCACCCTAGGTCCGAAGGCTAGCAAGAATCCAAGGCTCAAATTGGGGCGTCTAATGGTCCTACAAGGTGAGTTATAAAAGCAGTGAGTGTTCTAATACACACCTCGCACAGCTGTTTCGTGTGCCACTACGAGACGGGTTGGCGACTACCTAAGACGTACACATGGATGTTCGGCTTGTTTAGCTCACTGTAGGGTTTTGATTCATGGATCGCGCAAACGGAAGCATAATCAAACAAATAACCATGCAAAACCCTCCAAGGATCACAAGTCTAGATGCATAACGATAGTGTAGGTAAGAAATCATAAACACACCTTTGGGTTCTCCTTGATGACTTCAAACGCGAATAGTGTCACGTTCTCTATAGTTGATCCACGCCTAGAGTTGTTCCTAGATCTCCAATCACCTTGGTGCTAGCCCGGATTGAAAGGAGGGTGAAGAAATCACGCAAAACGAGACACCAAAAGGGGTTCGGCACCCTTTGTGGCGTCGGGGACAAGGGGCGGCGGCAAGGGGGCGGCGTCCCTCTTGTGGCTTGCTCTCTCTCTCCTTTGTTCTCTCCTACTCTTGTTATGTTCTCTCTTAGAGCATAAGTGTGTGTGTAGGGAAGGAAGGAGGAGGGTCCTTTATATAGTCCAACAACTCCTTGTCAACTACCTAAAGGACTTATTCTAGTCCTACTAGAATTCAATTTAGTCCCTTCCTTGCAAATTAGTCCCTACTAAGTTTGCAAGGGTTTGCAAAGTGATCCTTCTAATTAAT
This sequence comes from Linanthus parryae, assembly GCA_023055425.1. Lineage (NCBI taxonomy): Eukaryota > Viridiplantae > Streptophyta > Magnoliopsida > Ericales > Polemoniaceae > Linanthus > Linanthus parryae. The sequence goes on along the minus strand of JALGPY010000011.1, from coordinate 21,527,437 downwards.
TAATCCAATTAATTAATTCCATAATCTAGTACAACTCTATATAGCGTGTGACCCCATAGGTTCTATCTAGTTGGTAGCAACTCTTTGCTAATATGGAGCGGTTTCTAGCAAAACATCCATTCTAGCCAACTAATAGAATAGTCATCTAGACAACCTTGTACAAGTAATTGTCTCATCCCTTTGCCTCCATATCCGGATTGGACACGAGACATACAAGTCACACTCGTATATCCAATCCCTAGTTCCTCGATCCATGGAATAGCCTTATTCGTGCAAATAACATCAATATCCCATATATTGATTTATTTGAGTCTGGCCAGACATTCTATAAGCACTATCCTCGAGTGGCCTTGGATATTTGCTCCCGTTATGTGGGAGGGGCAAATCCTCTCTACGTCCACTACGATCTCTAAGCTTGCTTCTCATTGTATCCAGTACACGCCTTTATAACTACCCAGTTACGGTGTAGCGTTTAACGCTACCAAGATCACAATGATCCACAACTAGAATATCTAGTGACTTCAAGTCTAAGGATGACAATACCATTGTACCCGAGAAGCACTTGTGACTCAACATAACGTGTATGTAGCCTTCTCGGTAATGGGTCAATCCAGTGCAACATTCCGTAATGCACACCTATGTGTTGGATCGTGATATCTCCATATCAATCCAACCCCATACTAGTCTATAGATGATTGTCCCATTTAATCATTATACTTGACTAGGGATATTTAAGATAAACAACACAATTGTAAATCTAAGGACTTCATTATATTAAATATCCAATAAATAATAAATGAATTTCTAGCCAATTACAAATTCATACTAAACTAGATTGCCTCTAGGGCATCTATTCCAACAGTCTCCCACTTGCACTAGAGCCAATCTGGCGCATCTCGTATGCCCATACTCCTAGTGTGCCCTTCATGCTTCCACTGCGTGAGAGGCTTTGTAAGCGGGTCTGACAGATTATCATCTGTAGGAATCTTGCATATCCGAACGTCTCCTCTATCGATAATATCTCGAATCAGATGAAACTTCCTGAGCACGTGCTTGGACTTTTGGTGCGATCTGGGTTCCTTTGATTGCGCGATCGCCCCAGTGTTGTCACAGAACAACTCCACTGGATCCGCAATGCTAGGGACCACACCAAGTTCAGAAACAAACTTTCTGATCCAAACAGCCTCCTTTGCTGCGCCATTTGCAGCAATGTACTCAGCCTCTGTTGTAGAATCAGCTACCGTCTCTTGCTTGGAACTCTTCCAGCTCACCGCTGCTCCATTCAGGCAAAACACATATCCCGACTGTGATCTAAAGTCATCTCTATCAGTTTGGAAGCTTGCATCAGTGTAACCCCTTACACGCAACTCTTCCTCACCGCCAAACATCAAGAAAGCATCCTTAGTTCTTCTCAAGTACTTTAGGATGTTCTTGACAGCAATCCAGTGACTCTCACCCGGATTGGATTGGTATCTGCTTGTCATACTCAAGGCATATGACACATCTGGTCTAGTACATAACATGGCGTACATGATGGATCCTATGGCCGAGGCATAGGGAATCCTACTCATGCGTTCCTTCTCAATCTCATTGGAAGGACAACCACTCTTCGAAAGAGTGATTCCATGTGACATGGGCAAGAATCCCTTCTTGGAATCTTGCATGTTGAACCGTTTCAACACCTTGTCAATATATGTACTTTGACTTAGGCCTAGCAACCTCTTAGATCTATCTCTATAGATCTTTATACCGAGTATATAGGCTGCTTCCCCTAAGTCTTTCATTGAGAAACACTTTCCTAGCCAATCTTTCACAGATTGCAGCATGGGAATGTCGTTTCCAATGAGTAGTATGTCATCCACATACAAGACCAGAAAAGCTACAGAGCTCCCACTAACCTTCTTGTAGACACAAGACTCATCTTCGTTTCTGATGAAGCCAAACTCTTTGACCACTTCATCAAAACGTCGATTCCAACTCCTAGAAGCTTGCTTCAACCCATAAATGGATCGTTGCAGCTTACAGACTTTGTTGGCTTGCTTTGGATCCTCAAAACCCTCCGGCTGTATCATATACACGTCCTCGAGGAGATTCCCATAAAGGAATGCTGTTTTGACATCCATCTGCCAAATCTCATAGTCGTAGTATGCTGCAATTGCAAGTAGGATTCGGATGGATTTGGTCATAGCGACTGGTGAAAAGGTTTCATCATAGTCAATACCATGAATCTGTCTGAATCCTTTAGCCACCAATCGGCCCTTATAGGTAATCACATTACCATCCATGTCGATCTTCTTCTTGAAGACCCACTTGCACCCTATGGGTCGCACCCCATCAGGTGGTTCCACCAAAGTCCATACTTTGTTGGTATACATGGATTCCATCTCGGATCTCATGGCTTCAAGCCACTTCTGCGAGTCTGGGCCATTCATGGCCTCCTCATAGGTAGTAGGCTCATCATCTATGAGCATCGTGTCACCGGGATCTGTTACGAGAAGTCCATACCTCTCGGGTTCCTGGCGCACTCTACTAGATCTACGAAGCTCTTGTGTTACCTGAACAGGTGGATCCACAACTGCTTGTGATTCCTGTTCATGTTCCATAATCGGTTCTGTGATTTGTGGTTCTTGAACTTCTTCAAGTTCTACATTCCTCCCACTTGCTTCTTTAGAGACAAACTCTCTTTCTAGAAACACGCCGGTCCGAGCAACAAACACTTTGTTCTCGGTTGGATTGTAGAAGTAGTATCCCTTAGTTTCCTTAGGGTACCCCACAAATTTACACTTATCCGATTTAGGCCCTAGCTTGTCTGATTGTAAACGTTTTACATAGACATCGCAGCCCCAAATCCTCATGAACGACAGTGTGGGACGCCTCCCCGCTCCACATCTCATATGGTGTCTTCATGACTGATTTAGATGGAACACGGTTAATGGTAAAAGCTGCACTTAATAGAGCGTAGCCCCAAAACGATAATGGAAGATCGGTTTGACACATCATAGACCGAACCATATCCAATAGGGTTCGATTCCTCCTCTCGGACACGCCATTCCATTGTGGCGTTCCGGGTGGAGTGAGTTGGGACACGATCCCACACTCTCTAAGATAGTCATCAAACTCTTGGCTCAAGTATTCTCCTCCACGATCCGATCGTAGAGCCTTGATACTTTTGCCAAGTTGCTTCTCTACTTCATTCTTGAATTCTTTGAACATTTCAAAGGATTCGGATTTTGCCCTCATAAGGTACACAAATCCATATCTACTGTAATCATCAGTAAACGTAATGAAGTAGACATAACCACCCCTGGCAGGCGTGGTAAATGGCCCACACACATCGGTATGTATGAGCGCCAATTGCTCACTAGTCCTCTCACCTTTCTTATTGAAAGGGGACTTTGTCATTTTTCCCAATAAACAAGCCTCACATGTCTCATATGATTCAAAATCAAATGAGTCTAGCAATCCATCCTTATGGAGTCTAGATACACGTTTCTCATTTATGTGGCCTAAACGACAATGCCATAAATAAGCAGGATTTAAATCATTTATTTTAATCCGCTTGGTATTAATGTTGTAGACAGGATTGCTTAGATCAAGGACATAAAGTCCATTAAATAATTGCGCACTAAAATAGTGAATATTATTCAAATAAAAGGAACAACAATTGTTCTTTATTGAAATAATAAAACCTTCCTTGTCCAAACAAGAAATAGTAATAATGTTTCTGCTCATAGCAGGCACAAAATAGCAATTATTTAATTCTAAAACTAATCCTGAAGGCAGAGATAGCTCGCAAACGCCTATGGCCAACGCAGCAACCTTTGCTCCATTCCCAACGCGCAGATCTACCTCCCCTTTAGCCAATCTTTTACTTCTCTTTAGATCCTGCATATTTCGACAAATATGAGATCCACATCCAGTATCTAATACCCATGATGTAGAGACAGTTAAATTGACATCTACAACAAAAATACCTGGTGGTGGTGGAATCACTATTCCAAGCCGCTTGTCCTCCAGATATTTTGGGCAGTTCCTCTTCCAGTGTCCAGGTTGACTACAGTAGTGACATTCACCCTTAGTCACGACCTTGGCAATTCCACCAACAGGCTTAAGGGCTTGTTCCTTGGACTTGGCAACTGACTTGCCTTTGCCCTTGGAGGAAGAGGCAAACTTTTTACCCTTTCCTTTATGCACCATCATAATGGCCTTGCCCTTACCCTTGTTGATGCTCTGTTCAGCCGTCCTCAACATGTTGAGCAAATCTGGCAGTGGCTTAACGATCTCGTTCATGTCATAGTTCATAATGAACTGTCCATAACTCTCGGGCAACGATTGCAACACGAGATCCGTTGCCAACTCTTGGCCGACCGGGAACCCAAGCCGGGCGAGATTCTCCAAGTACCCGATCATTCGGAGTACATGGGGTCCCACCGGGTTCCCTTCTGCCAGATGACATTTGAACAGTGCCTTTGAGACCTCATACCTCTCTACCCTTGCCTGCTCTTGGAAGAGCTGCTTTAGATGTTCGATCATATCGACAGCATTCATGTTCTCATGTTGCTTCTGAAGCTCAGAGGTCATGGTGCAAAGCATTAGGCAGGCCGCATCATTAGCATCATCAACATGCTTTTGATACGCCTTTAAGGCAGCAGGTGTCTGATTGTCCGGACCTTCTGGAACTTGCTCCTCTATTGCGTACAGCTTCTTTTCTTGCTTGAGAACAATTCTCAAGTTTCTGTACCAATCGAGAAAGTTGGTTCCTGAGAGCTTGTCCTTCTCAAGGACAGATCGTAGGGAATGTTGTGAACTCGATGAGTTGTTTGCCATTTGGAATTCTACAAAAAGGAAAATACGCAAGTTTTAGTATTTGTGAATTTTTGACTATATTTAATAATGGCTAGTTTATTAAATATAGCTCCCACTATTTTTCTACGGATTAATAACCCTCAAGATATTAATGCGGAAAATATCATTATATTTTCTAGTGGGCCAAGATCCATCTTTTTCATCTCCTTATGAGCTTGCTTTGGCAAGTCACCCATAATTCGATTACTTCTTAGGTAGGAACAATTCCAATTGCATCCCATATGCAACTCTTGGTTCAATCGGGCAAATAACTCCTTATTTATCCATCCATATGGATAATCCCAATTGATTGCCTCTAGGTTTCTTAATCAAATTAATAGCCTAGTTGTGTTCAACCTCTTATCTAAACAATTGCACATTGTTACGTGCCATCGCATTCCATCATTATGAACCAAGTCGCCATGCTTTGGCACGCACGAACTTGATAAATAATGATGATAATGAGTGTTTAAATAACGAGAAGGCAAGAACACAATATTTAAAATTTGAGGGATTTTTCTTCAATTTTAATTATTTTGTTGATCAATATCAACTAATCTATCTATTTGAGTTTGGGCACAACTCCAAATAATAGATCCGGGTTGTCTAATTATCTTATTATCCTAATTGCATGCATCATCCATACACCAACCACACAAATAATAAGACAATAAATAAACAACCACAAAACAGAAATTAAACGTGATGTGGATATGGCCTTTTCTAGACTAAGATAATTCCAAGCCAATGGAATTATCTATGAACCCTAAACAAACACACATCTCCATGCGTCTTGATCTTTTGGTCCATCCTTCATAGTCATGTGGAATGCTCCATGCTCCATGCTCCATCTTTTGTGGCTTCTTTGGCTTTGGGCTTCTTTTCTTCAATCTTGGCTAACAATCTACTTTATCTAGCACTAGCTAATATCTATACTAAATAAAATAAATCTCACAAGTTGAGAAAAAAAATGGCACGCAGGCCATAAAACCCTAATTAATTATTACAATTAATTGATCGGCTCGCAGGCCGTAAAACCAAACCACAAAATTAAACATCCACATCAAACCACATCCTAAGGCCATATCCAATCACCATGCGATTTGCACATAAACAGTTAAAATCCAATTTTAACGCGCTTGGTCAATTTTAATTGATTTTAGGATTTCTAGGGTTAAAACGGTCCATGGGCCCAACAATCCAATTGCCCGGGCCCAAATAGGTGAACCATAAAGCCCTAGGGCCGGCCCGGCCCAAAACCCGCAAGCTAGGCCCGCGGGTTAGGGCCGCCCGGCCCCTTAGGGCGCCAAGCTTGGGCGGCAAGCAAGGGGGGCGGCTCCCTAGGGGGCCGAACCTCCTTGAGGAGGTTGTTTCCAAAACAACCTCCTTGCTTGGAGCCCAAGTTTGGTTGTTTCCTTGTTGTGGGAGAACTCCTTCTTCCCCAAGGATGCCCAAACCCTAGATCTAAGATCCTAAAATTTCTCAAACTCACCAATTCATGCATCCAATGCAATAATTGGGTCTTGTTATGATTAATTCTTTGACAAATTGCATCCAATGCTTGATTTGTCTTGTTTTACGCGATAAACAACAAATTAAGGTGTAAAACAACAAGAATGTAACACATAAACTACGTTTATGCTCTATGACCTGTGGCTCTGATACCACTGTAGGGTTTTGATTCATGGATCGCGCAAACGGAAGCATAATCAAACAAATAACCATGCAAAACCCTCCAAGGATCACAAGTCTAGATGCATAACGATAGTGTAGGTAAGAAATCATAAACACACCTTTGGGTTCTCCTTGATGACTTCAAACGCGAATAGTGTCACGTTCTCTATAGTTGATCCACGCCTAGAGTTGTTCCTAGATCTCCAATCACCTTGGTGCTAGCCCGGATTGAAAGGAGGGTGAAGAAATCACGCAAAACGAGACACCAAAAGGGGTTCGGCACCCTTTGTGGCGTCGGGGACAAGGGGCGGCGGCAAGGGGGCGGCGTCCCTCTTGTGGCTTGCTCTCTCTCTCCTTTGTTCTCTCCTACTCTTGTTATGTTCTCTCTTAGAGCATAAGTGTGTGTGTAGGGAAGGAAGGAGGAGGGTCCTTTATATAGTCCAACAACTCCTTGTCAACTACCTAAAGGACTTATTCTAGTCCTACTAGAATTCAATTTAGTCCCTTCCTTGCAAATTAGTCCCTACTAAGTTTGCAAGGGTTTGCAAAGTGATCCTTCTAATTAATTAATCCAATTAATTAATTCCATAATCTAGTACAACTCTATATAGCGTGTGACCCCATAGGTTCTATCTAGTTGGTAGCAACTCTTTGCTAATATGGAGCGGTTTCTAGCAAAACATCCATTCTAGCCAACTAATAGAATAGTCATCTAGACAACCTTGTACAAGTAATTGTCTCATCCCTTTGCCTCCATATCCGGATTGGACACGAGACATACAAGTCACACTCGTATATCCAATCCCTAGTTCCTCGATCCATGGAATAGCCTTATTCGTGCAAATAACATCAATATCCCATATATTGATTTATTTGAGTCTGGCCAGACATTCTATAAGCACTATCCTCGAGTGGCCTTGGATATTTGCTCCCGTTATGTGGGAGGGGCAAATCCTCTCTACGTCCACTACGATCTCTAAGCTTGCTTCTCATTGTATCCAGTACACGCCTTTATAACTACCCAGTTACGGTGTAGCGTTTAACGCTACCAAGATCACAATGATCCACAACTAGAATATCTAGTGACTTCAAGTCTAAGGATGACAATACCATTGTACCCGAGAAGCACTTGTGACTCAACATAACGTGTATGTAGCCTTCTCGGTAATGGGTCAATCCAGTGCAACATTCCGTAATGCACACCTATGTGTTGGATCGTGATATCTCCATATCAATCCAACCCCATACTAGTCTATAGATGATTGTCCCATTTAATCATTATACTTGACTAGGGATATTTAAGATAAACAACACAATTGTAAATCTAAGGACTTCATTATATTAAATATCCAATAAATAATAAATGAATTTCTAGCCAATTACAAATTCATACTAAACTAGATTGCCTCTAGGGCATCTATTCCAACACTCACACCTAGCTCAGCTCTTGTGAGAAAATAGGCACACACTTTGACTTTGAAAATCACGTAAGTGTTAAAAATAGGTAGGCACTCCCGTAAAGAAAGTCTCTCTATACCTACTAGGGGGGACTCACATCATCACTCTCGGTCGCAAATCATGCTCTACGCCTAAAATCCTCACACTTCGCAATTGATCAAACTTTAGCCTCTTTCGATTGCCCTTTTCTCAAAATTGTCTTTTAATTTTTAGGATTTTTCAATTTCTGATTTTTTTTTTTATATATATAAATCCTAACTCTAAATGCAAGGCCAAACACGAAAGAAGACTTGAAACTGACTCGATTCAGGTAGGTGTACTCAATTAAGTAAACGTGCAACAAAAATTAAACAACTAACACATATGTAGAGAGCTAATAACATCACAATACGCCACTATAAATAGACACGACATGGACCACAAATATGACACAATACAAACTAACAATCTATATGTGACAGGTTAATGCAGACACGGACTGGCTAGTTAAGACTAAACATCCCCCCACACTAGACTGCTTCGTTGTCCTCAACGAATTTGGAGATCAATCAAGAGGACTCGGCAATTCTAATGCGAGGGGCGGTGATTCTACTCGGAGTCAAAGTCACGGCACAAGAAGGTAGTTCAACAAATTTAGAGCTAAAACGAAATACGTGCACGTGACAAGTTGTGTGTACCGAAATTAATCAAGTACTCAAGTATTCCCTAAGATTCTAACAGTTAATCAGAGCGGTGACTAAGCACCGTGACAAAGTAGTCAAAATAAAACCCTAGAGCAAGTACGATGTGCCTAAACGGTAAGTAAAGAGAGAGAGAAAAGAATACTCACAGCCGACACAAGGTCGGGGACGAAACCCGATAACTGCTGATTGAGATAGCACGAACAATCCCCAAGCAAACATTGTGCGCACAAATGCAAGCTCCCTTGCGGTCGAGTGTGCATGTGAAACACACCGGGGTCGATTGATCCGCTGTTGCTGCAGAAAAAGGAATGAAGAATCCCCGAGCTCGTATCGCGTACGACAATACTAGCTCCCGTGATGGTCGAGTGCGCAAGTAGCACACCGGGGTAGATATCTTCATCCAATTTCTCATTCTTTTTCTATATGAGTCCTTAGCAATTTTCAACAGAGTTCTCTGTTCAGTTGACCATTGTTGTCTCAGCTTCTCCTTGTGTCTTTTTTATCTGCAGTACCCATCAAACGACACAAAGAGCCCCATCACACAGTTGACACGATTTCTTTCTACTTCACTGTAATCCACAAGTTCCTGTACTTTTCAACCCCATCAATCAATTCCTCAATAAGCCCAGCAAATAACTTTTACTTCTCAAGGTACTGGGTTGTAGAGACGACAGGGGACACAGATATGATGGCTTTCTGGTGGATGAAGGCTGGTAATTTCCGAAGCAGAGGTACTGTGGTCGACACACCAAACTCACTGTAAACCAACACAACACCTACAAACCTCACAACCTTTAAACTTCCAAAACCTTTACCATCATCACTATTACTACTACCTCCAGCCCCTGCACTAATCATCCAGGAACACCATAACCAATTCAATAAAAAAGAACCTACTGACTTCATCAATTACACCACCAAACCAAACTCCATACAACCCAATCTGCCTTCACAAATTTCCTACCACCAATCTGCCTTCACCAATTACCAGTCTTACATAAGCCACAACATGTTACTACAACTCCTAACTCCACCTCAAAACACCATCATCTCCACCTCTGCAATTCCCTCCTCAACTCCACAATTCAAACACCTATTACCCACTGCAGCTTCTCCTTGCTGGTTGAAATCGAGTTGGGGTGTCGGGTTTGGCGGGTCTGTGGTCGACGAAAAACACAGGAAGGCGAGCAAAAACTGGGTTCTCAATTGTCGGAAATCATGGTGGCTATTCGGAGCTTCATGGATCTGGAATCTGGGTCTTGTTTCTGTCGGCAATTGAGGCAGTGGATGTGGCGTGAAAGCTGTCGGGGAGAGGTGTTTCTGCTTCGGGTTCGCCGGAGTGAGAGAGAGTGGGTTGCCGGAGTTACAAATGGCCTGAGAACCACCTAAACACCGCCGGAATTTGGGCCGGTGGTGTTGGTGGTTTGTGGGGCTTGAAACCGACGGGGAGAGAGGGAGTGTGGGGGGAGTTTTTGCTGCTGGTGTCGCCGGAGTGAGAGAGGGAGAAGAGCTCCGATTGAGAGATATGAGATGCTATGGCTTTCTGGGTTCGAAAGAGGAAGAACTGGATCTGGTATAGCCCCGATGGAACACAAAGTTGCCTGAATTCCCTCTTTTACCCTCAAAAGCCTCTTGAAATGCCCTTTTTGCCCCTGTTCGCAGGAGCAAACATTTCTGTTCTTAATATTGAGCAGTGGGTTTTTGGGGGGGGGCTGGTGTTCGTGAGAACATAGGGGGTCGTGCGAACACCCCTGACTCCAGATTTTTTTTTTTTTTACATCTTGACCTCGCGAACTCCAATGCGTATGCCGTTTTCACCGTTAATTCCCTCAACTCGTGTGGAATTCATAAGTGTGAGAAATTTCTCAACACACTCGAGAATTCTCCCTTCAAGCCATGAAATACCTCTTTGCCTCGCAATCCGCCAATTTTTTTTTCTTCCTTCTTTTGCGTTCCTCTTTTGCGTTCGGACTCCGATGCGCACATGCTCGTTGGTACGCATCAAGAAGGGGAGTCCGGATCGCGTCTTCACCCTGTAACCTGCAGAGACTCATTTCAAACATGAGATCCTCACTCTCTAACCTCTCATATAACTATATAGTATGAAAAACACACACGACATTATTTAAAACACACTCGCTAAACTAAAGCAAAAAACTTGCCTCCCAACAAGCGCTTGTAATTTACGGTCGACGGCCCGACCCAGTTACCTCATGAAGCTCAAAAAGGTGGTTTGGCAGGTCGTTCTGCATCCAATTTTTGGCGTTGGATGTTCATAACTACCTCATGCGCCTGCACACTCGATTCTTTACCCTTAGGATCTGGCGGATCTTCTTGTGTTAGCTCTGAAATTCCACGCACAACTTTCACAGGAAATGGCAAGTCTGGCTTCACCTCATAAGTGTACTGAGGAGTCGATTTGAAAACCTGAAAGGTCTCAACAGTATCGTTGACCCTCATGATCAACTCTCCATTCTCCACATCAATTAAAGTCCGACCAGTAGCCAGAAAGGGCCTACAAAGAATGATCGGAACGTCACCAACTGGCATGTCAAGGATCACAAAATCAGCTGGCATGATCAAACTACCAACCCTAACAAGTAAGTCTTCTACCACCCCAATGGCCTTCTTGGACGACTTATCTGCGAACTGCAGATTGATCCAGGTTTTACTAGGCTCCCCCACACCTAGCTTTTTAAATACTGAAAGCGGCATCAGATTGACACTCGCCCCCAAATCACATAGAGCCCTGCCTGTATATGCCCCACCAAGTGTAGCCTCAATCACAAAACTACCTGGATCTTTCTTCTTCGTGGGTAGCCCATGCAAGACACATGAACTCACCTGCTCATTCAGTTTCACTGTCTGAAAGTTATCCATAGCTTTTCTCCCATAGATTGCATCCTTGATAAACCGCGCATACTTAGGCATTTTATGCAGCGCCTCAATCAACGGAATGTTTATGTGCAGTTTGGAGAAAATATTGAGAAATCTCCTGTACTCCTCAGAGTCATCCTTCTTCTGTCTAGTTTTCAATGGAAAAGGACATCTTTAGAAGAAGTGGGTGGTGGTAATACCTCATTGAAATTTTCCTCATCATGTGGAGTCATGCCCTTTGATTGGGGGACCATGACAGGTGTCTTCTCAGAATCGACAACCACGTGCTCCTTAGCTTTTGACGCTTCAGCTCTGGCATGGCTCGGGTATGGTGGATCAGTCAACGAAACCCCGCTGCGAGTGGTAATGGCATTTACCTGGTGCACATTCTCTGTGTCAGACGGTAGAGAACCAGGTGCTCTAGCAGATAATTGCGTTGCAATTTGCCCAACTTGAACCTCTAGTGCACGAAGAGAAGTCTTCGTAGCCTGCAAATCAGAAGACATAGCATTGACCGTCGTGGTCATATCGTTCATGTTGTTACTCAGCTGTGTCAATGCCTTAGTGAGTACAGAAATCTCTGGGTTTGGCGCTACAACAGCCGGTGGTGGAGCCTGCGACACTGGTGCTTGTGGCATGTGCTGAAACCCAGGTGCCTATATAGCTCCAGACTGATCCCCATACCTGAAACCTGGATGATCTCTTGTGCCTGGTATGTAGTTCCCTTGGTTCCAATTCTGCCACTGTCCTTGTGCCCCCACAAAGTTCACATCTTCACTTGCAATCTGGGCCAAGGCTGAATCAAATTCCTGCTCCTCTACTCGTGCAACTGGCTTCCTATCCCGATACACATGCTTGGCTAAATCTGACACCATCTTGCTGATCCCAGTCTTCCATTCATCATCTCTAGGTTCAGTCAATGCCGATAATCTCTTGGAATCATAGAGTTGTGAGTCCTGCTTAGCGAGCTGCTTCATGAGTGCGTAGGCTCCTTCCTTTTCAACAGAGTACAGAAAATTCCCTCCAGCTTCTCTGTTAACCAGTTCCTGATTGTGACGTTCTAGACCATAGTAGAAGACTTGCAAAATTTTGTAATCCCCAAAATCATGGTTTGGGCACTTCCTGATCAAATGCATAAAACGGTCCCATGCATGTACTACAGTTTCATCGGCATGTTGCCGAAAGCCTAGAATATCACCCTGTAGCTCAATCACCCGTTGAACTGGATAAAACTTGGCCATGAACTCATCCACAAACTGAGCCCATGTAGTTATCGAATCAGGAGCTCTTGACTGTAGCCACTTCTCAGCTGCACCCTTCAGACAGTAAGGGAAAAGAATTAGTTTCAACACCTCTGCTGTTACATCCTTATACTTGGTAGTCTTTATGTACGCGTTGAACCTCCCAATAAATTCATTGGGGTCTTCATCCCTGTTCCCGTAGAATTGGAACTGATTGGTCACCGTCTGAATTGTCCCAGGCTTAAGATCAAAGTGTTCGGCCTGTATCTCTGGCACCAAAATTGTCGGATTGTGTCCATCGGTGGACGACTGAAACCTCTCCACCATAGCCTGTCCTGACTTGTTGTATGGTGTCTGGGCGTAGCGATCATTCACCAGTTTAGACAACTCTTCCACCCGCTGATTGAGTTGCGCGTTGGTCAATTGATCACCCATAGTGCTCTGTTTCTGTCTTCTCCTCTGATCTCTGAATAACTGCTCTAGGTCTTCAAGTGGGGGAACAAGTTCTCTAGGGATCCTGGACATACACTGATGACCTGAAAAGCAGACTCAAATACAAGTGAGAAAACAAGTAGCTTATTGAACAAAAAGTAAAAGAGATATCCTAAATCAATTTCTACTAACTAATAAACCGTTAAATTCCCCGGCAACGGCGCCAAAAACTTGACACGAATTCTTAACGCGCTTAAACGCAAGTATATGGTCAAGTAGTAAGTGGAGTATTTTACGACTCCAAGTATCGAACCCAAGCGAATTTACGATTATTAGTTAACTAGAAAGTAATTATGAGATATCTACGTAACCGGTAAGAATGGTGTTTGAATTTGTAACGTTGTCGCCCACAAACAAGCGACGTAAATTAAAAGACAAGTAACTAAATATTTTTGTAGGGTTTTCAATTTTTAAACGAAAATAAATTGAGATTGACTACGATTAATGAGAAAGAACTAGGTAATTGATGTCCCTAGGGTTGTTAACGATTTCCGGAATTATGCATGAAACACTCAACTCACGTTCTAGTTATATCGGGTAATGCTCATCACGATCTTATCTCGATCTCACGTGAATTTTTGTAAATAATAGATTTCGGGTCCTCTCGGTCCACCTCCGTCTACTACTACAATCTAAATGATTTGTTAGGCTCATTCACCGGGTCCTATCGGTCCACCGAATTCACTAAGTTCTAACAAAATCAATCGAAACTACCCTCACACGACTAATCAAGTTTCTATCTCCTCTCGGTCTCAAGAAACTACAAGATTACCTACAATATTCTTTAACATGTATCAAAAAGTTCACTTTCGTGCAACAATCTCAACGACTAGTATCCTAAGGGTGATCATGCAAAGAATACTAATAATGAAGTACAAGAATATGTAAGATAACTAGAACATTCATAAACTTTAAGTAAACGCATGTATCATGTCCAAAATCCGGAAAAACGTCTTCAAACCCTAGTTTCTCATCAATCACCTAGCTTGAGAAGTTTAGCTAGACATAATAGTGTTCAACATAAACAAAATAATGAAGTTCATAAAGAATAGAAGAAGAAAAGATGATCAAACGCTAGAATCTTCAATGTTGATGATCTCCCCGTTTTTTACCAGCTGGGCACGCTTTTTAATGAAAACTAGCCGAAATTGCACTTCAGCCCCTCTACTTTGTAATTCCCGGACAGAATTTTTTTCTGATTTTGCGCGGGCTGTATCTCCCTCATAGGGACTCGTCTTCGGGCCTACCATACACCGTTGGAAAGCTACGGATGTCTACTTTCCAATGCCGCAGGCCTTGCTTCAAAATTCTTTGTAGATTTTCCTGAGCATCGAAAATAGTACAGGCTGGTCAGGAGTTCAACTTTTCTTCGTCTTTGCGTCTTCTTTTCTCCTCTTCATCTAGCTCCATACCACGCATATCCAATCCTCACATAAGCTCCATTGCACCTATTTTACCTGAGATACACAACAGTAAACAACCCGTGCAATTATCATCGCAAATATGAGAGAAATCATGCGCAAATAAGCTAGAAACACAACTTTTCACTCTTAGGCTTAGAAATAGTCAAATTCACATATTTGTGCAAATATAACATATAAATCATGTGAAATAAGACTAATACAAGTACTAAGAAAGTATAATAAAAAATCATAAAAGAGAGTTATCAGTTCTATACATGGCAATCATCCTTTCATGGCAGGTATCATTAGCACTTTCCAGTCTGAAATAATTTCTGATCATATACCATCAAATTCTTGGATTGTAGATTCAGGGGCTACAGATCACATGTGTTCAAATTTGACCTTTTTTGAAACACTTGAACCAGTTTCTCACATTTTTAAGCATCTGCCAAATGGAAAGACTTCATAAGTAACTCATATTGGCACAGTCAAACTCAATTCTCACTTGAATCTTCATCAAATTTTATATGTGTCATCTTTCAAGTTTAATCTCATTTCGGTTTCAAGGTTAACTCAACACTATAACTGTGTTTTCAATTGCACTCCTGATGATTGTTGGATAAAGGAAAGAAATGACATGATATTAGAACAAGGCAAGAGGTATGAAGGACTGTATATTCTGCATAATTGTGACACTCCTGGACAAAGTTCTTCATGTGTTGTTCACTGTCTTACAACACCAGAACTTTGGCATCAAAGGTTGGGTCATTTATCACATGAAAAATTCAAAAGCATGTTTAGCTCTCTGGATAAGAAATTGAAAGGTAATGTGGATTTCATCTGTGAAATTTGTCCTTTGGCAAAACAGAAGAAGCTTCCATTTCCAAGCCTTTGTCATATTACTAAACACCTCTTTGATTTGGTGCATTGTGACACTTGGGGCACTTACAAGGTTCCAACACATCAAGGACACAAATATTTTCTTACTCTTGTGGAGGACTGTAGTAGAACTACTTGGACATACTTGATGAATCACAAGTCACATGTTGATCAAATTATTCCAGCATTCTTTAACATGGTTTCTACTCAGTTTAATGCCTCCATCAAAAGATTTAGAACTGATAATGCTCCAGAATTGGAGCTCTCTAAGTTTTTCCAAGAAAAGGGAGTTATTCATGAACACAGCTGTGTTGAAACACCAGAACAAAATTCTGTTGCAGAAAGAAAACATCAGCACTTGTTAAATGTAGCTAGAGCTCTAAGGTGTCAAAGTGGCTTACCTATTGATTTTTGGGGTGATTGTGTGCTAACAGCAGCCTATTTGATCAATAGAACTCCTTCACCAAATTTACAAGGAAAATCACCTTATGAGGTCCTTTACAAAAGTCAGCCTGATTATTCAGTATTGAGAGTGTTTGGGTGCTTATGCTTTGTCAACACTTTGACACAAGGAAGGTCCAAGTTCGATGCTAGGGCAACTAAATGTGTTTTTGTTGGTTATGTATTTGGGACAAAAGGGTACAAAGTGTATGATCTGCAAGGCAAGAAGTTTCTTGTCTCAAGGAATGTTGTCTTTCATGAACATCTTTTTCCTTTTAAGGAAATAGATGTTGCTCCAGTAAATTACAACAACATAGTTACACCAATACATGTTTCAAATGAAGATGAAGATTTTACTGGTCTAAATTCATCTAATGAATCATCCACATTGCCTGCACCTGACACAAATCATTTCAGTCCAAGCTATAGAGATGTGTTACAATCTTCCAGTCCTATTCCTCCTCTCAGAACCACAAGTAGAATCAGACATCCACCAAAGTATTTAGAAGACTATGTGACAAGACCAATTCATGGAGGAAATGTGGTAATGAGTTCCAATTATAATCTGGGCACTTCTCTGGTTTTGTCAGCTATTTCAGATGTGACACATTTAGATATGGTTAACTTTCAAAGCCAGATTGAAAATGTGTCTTATGCTCAAGCTAGACAATCTAATGAATTGATGCAAGCCATGAAGGAAGAAGTCCAAGCTCTTGAACAGAATCAGACATGGGAATTGACTGTTTTGCCCCAGGACACAAGGTGATTGGTTGCAAATGGGTGTATAGGATTAAATAAAACTCAGATGGCACAGTATAAAGGTATAAAGCAAGGTTGGTAGCTAAAGGTTACACTCAAACTGAAGGAATTGATTATTTTGAGACTTTTTCACCTGTTGCAAAACTAGTTACTTTCAGAACTATGTTACCATTAGCTGTTATCCATAAGTGGCATTTGCTTCAACTTGATATTAACAATGCAATTCTTCACGGAGATCTCGATGAAGTGGTATATATGAAGATTCCAGAAGGCTATTTTGAATTAACTGGAGTAACTGATCATGGTGGTTCCAAGGTGTGTAACCTCAACAAGTCACCTTATGGTTTGAAACAGGCTTCTAGGCAATGGTTCTTGAAGTTCACAGATACATTAATATTGTTGGGTTTTAAACACTGCAAATCTGAGTACACTCTATTCACGAAGCATGGTGAGTCATCTGTTATGTTTCTTTCTGTTTATGTTGATGATATACTGCTTACAGGCACACATATGGAGGATCTTACAGAGTTCAAGTGTACTCTAGCTCAACATTTTAAACTCAAAGACTTGGGTACTTTATCATATTTTATGGGTTTTGAAGTTACCAGAACCTCTGGAGGCATCTTTCTTTCTCAACAGAAATTTGCAGTAGAAATCTTGTCTTGTGCAGGGTATTTGAATTGTAAAGAAGCTGCTACTCCCATGATTGCATCTAATAAACTCAGTATGCACACAGGTGATGAACTTGACGATTCAGAAGTTCTAGGGTACAGAAATTTGGTTGGAAAACTCCTCTACTTATGCAATTCTAGACCAGACCCGTGCTATTCAGTTCATAAGATCTGTCAGTTTATATCTCAGCCTACCAAGGTGCATTTGTCAGCAGCTCATCATGTATTGAGGTACCTAAAAGGGACAGCTACTCAGGGTTTATATTTCTCAGCTCATTCTCCTCTTAAGCTTATTGGTTACTCAGATTCAGATTGGGCAGGCTGCATTGACTCTAGAAGAACTACATCTGGATATTTTGTCTTTTTAGGTCATTCTTTGATCTCTTGGAAATCAAAGAAACAGATTGTTGTTGCAAGAAGCACTATAGAAGCTGAGTATAGAGGGATAGCATTGCTGGGTTGTGAAATACAATGGTTGCTTTCTTTATTTCAAGAATTGAGTGTGGTTCTGGGTTGTCAGCCTGTTATTTTCAGTGATAGCTCTTCTGCAATTCAGCTTGCCAGAAATCCAATTTACCATGAGAAGACCAAGCACATAGATCTAGACACTCATCTTATCAGAGACTTGTCACCTCAGGAGTATATGATTTGCAGTATATTTGTGCAGCAGAGCGATTGGCAGATATACTTACCAAGCCTTTGGCTGCTGAGCAATTTCTTCATTACAAGGCCAAGTTGAGTGTAATGTTCACATTACATCAACTTGAGGGGGCGTATTGAAGAATGAAGAAATCTGATTTGTCATTTTATTCTATTTTGTTTAAGTTTTCTGAATAGGACTAAAATGAAATTAGAGCCAAACTGATGACATGAAACTTCTTGTTTTAGTGTCCGTTGGATCAGGCATCTAATCTCATCTAAACCGTTCATTTCTTCTTTTTGGAACGATGTCGTTTGCTCAGCTGTTAAGAGCAACGTTTATCTCTTCTTTCCTCTTGCATGCCATGCCTTGATTGGCTGGTTTAGATTTGAAGACTAAATGCCTTATATAAAGGACCGTTAGCTTATTTTGTAAGCCATGCATTAGAATTAAAATTTGCAGAGAGTTTTTCCTTTTTCGTCTCTTCAATCTTCTTCTTCTTCTCTTGGTTGTAAACCCTAGATCTCATTTCACTTCATTTTTTAATACATAGGGTGCAAACATGCATACTTGAGCTACAACTACCGTGAGCTAAAAAGTTGTTTTAATAAAATTCCGCTATCATTCACTTTTCCATATCATTTGTTTTATAATTCTAGGTTGTAAAACATACCAATTCATCTGGAGTTTTTCAGCTTGAAGTAACTTCATTGGCGTCCATAAAAATACAGAGATGGCTAAACCAAAAAGCAAAACTCTGAACAACCATCAAAAATTATTTACTGCTAAATTAAGTGTTGAATCTCAAAGAAAACCTTGCCAAATTAAGTGTTTAACCCTAGAGGAAACCTTTAAACCTAAGTGAAATTACGAGGAAAGTAAACGTCATTTAACGAGGCCTTGAAGTGAGGGATTCATAAAGAACAAAAAACCATCTTCCATGGAAGCATACTAACAAGCAACATCACCGTCACCCGTCTCAGCTACCTAGACTTATCATTTCTCTTACGGTACTTGTTCGGTAAAGAGCCCTGCCTCCATGGACCATCAGGAAACAGGATTTATTAGCGACTCTAGGACTGACTTGCATTAAATAAAAGACCATGAAACTGTTTATCAGAAACAAACATCTATGGATCTTATGAAGGAGCTTAATTTGAGCTCAAAAAGTAATCCATTCAGAAGCCGAAAATCTTTCAGCAGTTCCTTTGATGTTCTATAATTGGTATTGATGTCTTCATCTGAAATTTAGAGCAAAGCTGAATATGTCTCTGTTGGTGTACCTACCAGAATTTCCAATATTTTGGTTGTTCTTCTCAGGTAGTTACTGTACCACGAACCAACTACTTGTACTAGATTGTTAGCATTTGGTGCACCCATGTGGCGTGCCCAATGCAATTATCCTAAACTTATGGGTTTAGGAGAGACAAGCTCAAACATTATGGGGTTGGTAGCAAGGACATAAACCCTAGGGGGTAATGTTGCAATTGGGTATAAGTCTGTCTATATAAGGAGACAGCCTCCTACACATTATTATAT
This sequence comes from Linanthus parryae, assembly GCA_023055425.1. Taxonomy (NCBI): domain Eukaryota; kingdom Viridiplantae; phylum Streptophyta; class Magnoliopsida; order Ericales; family Polemoniaceae; genus Linanthus; species Linanthus parryae. The sequence continues at coordinate 21,507,835 of JALGPY010000011.1, read as the reverse complement.
GAGAGTCATAATAATATACACACTACTGTACAGATCATGTGCTGATCATAATACAGTAAACCCTAGACTCTCTCTCTAACTAGCCTCCATTGGTGGAACTTGGTGAGGATCAGAGCTTTCGTCCTAGTGATTCGAGCAAGACTGTGGGAGCAAGAAGGGAACGTGAAAGCAAGCATCCTACAATCATCCGCTGTGCATAGGAGCTAAGGAAGACAAGGTAAACACATGAATCTTCCGCTATAATTCATGTTGTAGATCTGTATGTGATAGATCATGTTCGTCCTTCATTGGTATTAGAGCCTTAGGCTTGTTTTTCGTGCCTCGTTATGCGTTCCCGAATCAGTTTAGAAAATCGAGTTTCTGAAATTTCATAATCTGTTAGTGAAACCTATATGGTTAGATAGGATTTTTCACGAGGATTCCATAAATATAAATTTTGTAATTTTTGGACGAACAGAGAATTAGTTATGAATATTTTAAGATTCGGAACTGTGTAAATCTGGACTGTTAAATCTGAGCAGTAAAAAGATTTTTCAAAACATGTTAAAATTGGGTTTTGAACACATAATCGGAATCAAGGTGAAAAGACTAGTCCGTCGATATAAGGATCGCCGGAAACGGAGGCCGGGAAGGCGGCAGCGCCTCCAGGCGCGGCCACGGGCCGCACGCGCCAAAGGGCGGCGGCGAACCTGCTGACGTGGCTAGGGATAACGTGGCATGATGACGTGGTGTGCCACGTCAACATAGGCTAACGTGCCCGATGACGTGGCAGCCACGCAACTGCTGATGTGGCAGATGACGTGGAGGGGCTGAGGTGGCAGCTGATGTCATCATAGGGCTGGCGTGGAATGCCACATGGCACGCTGACGTGGCACTCGGCCGACGTCGGCGCGTGACGGAGGCGGACTCGTCCACGCGCGGCGGCGCGTGTGGGCGCGTGAGCCCTCCTCCGGCCACCATTTTTCGCCAATTTTTTTTTCTATATGCTCATAATTAAATTTCCTATTTTCTGGGAATTTTTCATATTTTTTGGAAAAACAAAATTTTTTATTATTTTCCAAATTAATTAATTAGTGTTTAGCACACTTCCCGAGGCAGTTAGACGACCTTAAACACACTGTTTTGAGCCCAAATTTTTTCAGAAGACTTATGACATTTTTCCCTACCTTATAAGATAGGAGGTGAGATCCTAGGTAGTTGGGAGCAATTTTCCATCTTATTAGTTGATTGTTTTATTGCTTAATAATTTCCAGTAATTATTCTTTAATTCTAGAAATTTCCAGAAAATTCCAGTATGTTTATTTTATTATTATACATTCTGTTGTGGGTTGAATGGATGTGCTTGATGCATGGATGTGGCTTAGATAGTTTTATATTTGGTTTTGGTTTTGAATATGTAATCAATTAAAATACGGCCTGCGTGTCGTGCCTCTCTACATACTCTGGTGTCTTCTCTTCTCATCTAAATCGCCTATTAGAGGTTACTTCTTATTACAAAAATAAGATAGTTAGTGAAGATTGAAGAATAGAAGCTTCAAGAGAGGTGGCCAAACCAAAAGCTATGGCGCGAGGTGCATGGAGCAAAGAGAGGAACAAGGAAGCTTCAAGGAGCACTCGAGATAGGCGAATCCATGAGGCAAGAAGTTCAAGACTTTCTCAAGACGTACTCTCAATAGTGGGAGTGCACCTTAGGGGCCACATCCATTACATATTTATTTATGCTTGTGCTTGTTTTATGTTATAACTGCGTGTGATTGGATATAACTGTATAACCTCGCATGCTAAAGAACTAAAACAAAATAGCTCACATTATACATGATTGAAACTAATAGGGAATCATAGGTGACGATATTTGATTCCTAGAATTGCTACTAGGTTTTGGTGGAGTCCTTATGATGAACTATGAAACTTTAATCTATGTATCATGTTATTTCGGAGCTAAGAAAATGCTAGTATTAATTTCCTATGCAATGTCTCAAGATCAATCGTGTCTAAGTCAAAACTGTAAAGGCTAAAATGGTGACGATAAACGATATGAAAAGTCATCGTACTATGTAACCAAATCGTTGGACATAGTTTGTCAAACCACCTACAAGTATGGTCGAACCTGTGATGAATAGTTGTCACATCAGCACATGTACATTATCTTTAGGCTAACCAATAGTGGGAGGCAGTCAAGATAAATTTCATAGAGCGTGCTATGCCAAGGTGGGGAAATGACCTCATCAGTTAGTTCTAGACCACTTTGAAATTCAAAGATTGTAGGAATGATCCAAAGAAGAATCTTGGATCCACCATAGCCATTTGCCTCATTAAAATCGTGATTAATGACTCATAAAATCCCACCATAAACTATCATAAAAAATTGGCACTCGACTATAGTGTCTGAGATTATTACTCAACTATAGCATCTGAGATTCATGCCGTTTATGATGATATGTTTAAGCTATCCGATTAGCAATTTGTTGCTATCTCTTCCACGTTTCATGAAAGTGCCATGGAAACGTTATATGACACACTTTGAGAGTGTCAAGATGTTTGGATAAGACCAAACATCACTCCGTTCTAGGATCTAAGCAACCAAGTGCTTGCTAAGAATACTAGTTCAGCATACTTTTGAAGTCTAAGCAATATATGATTGCTAAAAGACTGTGAATGAAGTATGATCGGCAGATTTAGTCCCTATCCCGGTATTAGGACCTGAGGAACAGCTGGGGGAAAGGATAAGGGAATAAGGGCACAATATTGGTATATGACCAATAGCCCAAGACTGGCAAACGCAAAGGAGGAAAATGATGTTTTCCTAAGACTAGAAGGCCAGACCTGGCACTAACTTCTCATCTAAGGATCCATGAAATTATCTTTGAGGGAGTAGCCACCAAAATTTGTTTTGGTCATAGTTTTAACTTTGGAATTGGTCATGTTATGTATGGTTATGCACTCTTGATTTCTAGCATGAATAACCCCTCAAGATCTTTTGGATATCACCTCTAGGGTTGTGCCTTAAGATTCTGATATGTGGCGCGCTAGATTAAGACACACAGACAAGCTCGGGCCCATAGTGTCGTTTATGAGGATTTAGGGCTGCGATGTCTATGTAAAACGTTTACAAACAGACAAGCTCGGGCCCAAAGCGGATAGGTGTAAATTTGTGGGATATCCTAAGGAAACTAAAGGATATTACTTCTACAATCCCATCGAGAACAAAGTGTTTGTTTCTCGGACCGGCGTGTTTCCAGAAAGAGATTTTGTCTCTAAAGAAGCAAGTGGGAGGGCTGTAGAACTTGAAGAGATTCAAGAATCATAAATCACTAAACCGATGATGGAACATGAACAGGAACCACAAGTAGTTGTGGAAGAACCTGTTCAGGTAACACAGAAACTCCGTAGATCAGGAAGAGTGCGTCATGAGCCAGAGAGGTATGGACTTCTCGTGACAGAGCCCGATGACGTACCATTCATAAATGATGAGCCTGCAACCTACGGAGAGGCGATGAAAGGCCCAGACTCTAAGAAGTGGCTAGAAGCCATGAGATGCGAAATGGATTCCATGTACACCAACAAAGTATGGATTTTGGTGGAACCACCCAAAGGGGCTCGGCCCATAGGGTGCAAATGGGTCTTCAAGAAGAAGACCGACATGGATGGCAAGGTAAATGCCTATAAGGGGCGATTGGTAGCCAAAGGGTATAGACAGATTCATGGTATTGACTATGATGAGACCTTTTCACCAGTCGCCATGACTAAATCCATTCGAATCCTACTTGTTGTTGCAGCATACTACGACTATGAGATTTGGCAAATGGATGTCAAAACAGCGTTCCTTTATGGAAACCTCCTTGAGGATGTGTACATGACACAACCAGAGGGTTTTGAGGATCCAGAGAATGCCAATAAAGTCTGTAAGCTGCAAAGGTCCATTTATGGATTGAAGCAAGCTTCTAGGAGTTGGAATCGACGTTTTGATGAAGCAGTCAAAGATTTTGACTTCATCAAGAACAAAGATGATCCTTGTGTTTACAAGAAGGTTAGTGGGAGCTCTGTAGTACTTCTGGTATTGTATGTGGATGACATACTAATCATTGGCAATGATATTCCTACTTTGCAATCTGTTAAAGATTGGCTAGGAAAGTGCTTTGCAATGAAGAACTTAGGAGACGCAGCCTATATACTTGGTATAAAGATCTATAGGGATAGATCTAGAAGGTTGCTAGGCCTAAGTCAAATTACATATATAGAAAAGGTGTTGAAAAGGTTCAACATGCAAGATTCCAAGAAGGGATTCTTGCCCATGTCACATGGACTCACTCTTTCTAAGAATGATTTTCCCTCCAATGAGATTGATAAGGACCGCATGAGTAGGATCCCCTATGCTTCGGCCATAGGATCCATCATGTACGCCATGCTATGTACTAGACCAGACGTATCATGCGCTTTGAGTATGGTGAGCAGATACCAGTCCAATCCGGGTGAGAGTCACTGGATTGCTGTCAAGAACATCCTAAAGTACTTGAGAAGAACTAAGGATGTATTCTTGATATTTGGAGGTAAGGAAGAGCTAAGTGTAAAGGGTTACACTGATGAAAGCTTCCAAACCGACAAAGATGACTACAGATCACAGTCTGGATACGTGTTTTGCCTGAATGGAGGAGCTGTAAGCTGGAAGAGTTCCAATCAAGGGACAGTTGCTGATTCTACAACAGAAGCTGAGTACATTGCTTCTGCAGAAGCAGCGAAAGAGGCAGTTTGGATAAAGAAGTTTATCACTGAGCTCGGTGTGGTCCCTAGCATCGTGGATGCCATAGAGTTGTACTGTGACAACTCTGGGGCGATCGCACAGGCCAAGGAACCAAGATCACACCAGAAATCAAAGCATGTACTTAGGAGATTCCATCTCATTCGTGATATGATCGATCGAGGAGATGTGAAGATGTGCATGATTCAAACGGATGACAATGTTTCAGATCCGCTCACAAAACCTCTTTCGCAGCGAAAGCATGAAGGGCACGCCAGATCTATAGGCATACGTGATACGCCAGATTGGCTCTAGTGCAAGTGGGAGGCTGTTGGAATAGATTCCCTAGAGGCAATCACAGATTTAGTATGAACATTATTTTGGCTAGAATATTCATTTATTATATATTGTGATATTTCATATAATGAAGTCCTTAGATAAAATGTGTTGTTTATCTTAAATATCCCTAGTCCACTATATTGATTGAAACGACGATCAAATATAGACCAGTATGTGGGTAGATTGATATAGAGATATCAAGTCTAACAAATAGGTATGCATTAGAAGTAATGGCATACTGGATTGACCCACGACGAAAAGGATACATTAGATTATGTCAAGTCACAATCGCTTTTCGTAGTGCTAATATATTTGCAATCCTTAGACTTGAAGTCACTAGATACTCTAGTTGTGGAATATTGCGCTTTGATGTTATCAAACGTTACACCGTAACAGGGTAATCATAAAGATGGCTATCGGGCGTGATAGGAAGCAAGCTTAGAGATCGTAGTGATGTAGATAGGATTTTTCCCTCCCACATAATGGGGGTAAATATCCACGGCCACTCGAGGGATGAGGCTTATTGAATGTCTGGCCAGACTCAGATAAATCAATATAGAGATATTGATTTTATCTGCAAGCATAAGCATAGTCCCAGGATCGAGGAACTATGGATTGGATATACGAGTGTGACGGTGTATGTCTCGTGTCCAATCCGGATATGGAGACAAAAGGATAGTGCAATATGACATATTGGGCACAAGAGGTTTGTCAGGATCACTGACTATTTCTATTGGTTGGGTGGCATGGATGTGTTGCTAGACACCACTCCATGTTAGTAAGAGTTACTACCAACTATATAGAAACCTATGGGGTCACACGTCAAATAGAGTAGAGCTAGATTTGGGATTAATTAATATTGATTAATTAATAGAAGGATCATTGTGAAACAGCTTGCAAACTTAGTAGGACTAATTTGCAAGGAAGGGAATAGTTCTAGTTCATCTAGAATTAGGAAACTCTTTTATGGAAACAACAAGGAGTTGTTGGAGTATATAAAGAGGCTCTAGCTTCCTTCCCACTTAATGTTAGTTGTTATTAGACATAACAGAGAGAGTGGGATAGAGCAAAAGAGAGAGAAAGACAAGAGCTAGGGCCGAAACCCTAGCCTCGTCCGCCCCCTTCCCGTAGGCTCAAAGAGGAGGCCGAACGTCCTCTTGTGCCTTTGTTGCTTTGATCTTCTTCCCTCTTCCTCCGGGTTCAAGCTAGCACTTGTTTGAAGGAAGAATCTAGATCTCACCTCTAGACGTGGATCAACCGTAGAGACGAGGACATCATTCTTCGTGTGATCTCACAAATCAAAAGGTACACAATACTATGTCTCTTATCATGTTATGATATCTCCTCCTGACGATCCGTGGTGGGCATTGAAGTAGGAATTAAATTTTGTTATTCCGCTGCGTTACCTACTTCAAAACCCAACACAACATACTCATCAGTTAAAGAGAGTTTTGATCAACAACTTCTTTGACTTGTGCCTTCAAAGATTTGAACCTACTTTCCAAGGCTTTGAAGTCACTGTCAATTTTCAACTTAGTAGCTTCAAGACATTTGTTATGAAAAATAAAGTCTAATTTCTCCTTGGCTTGCGCATGAACCTTTACTTTCAAAGAATCAATCTCATTTCTTTAACTTTCCTCATTCGAAAGCATAATTTTGAGGATTTCAGGCAAAACAGTAGAAGGACTGGACAAAATATTCTTTACCATATCTTCAATAGGTTTGCCTAAGCTCTTTTCATCATCATGCTCAGCTATAAAACAAAGATTTGCCTGTTCTTCATCAGAATCCGAGTCTGTTGAAGTTTTTGAATCACTCCAAGATGCAACCATTGCTTTCTTTCTTCTGTTTTCATTTTCCTTTTTAGGAAATTGCATGATCTTCTTCTTTTGTGGACAATCTGTTACCAAATGATATGCATCTCCACATTAAAATAAATTCATTATTTAGATTTATAAGAATGTGATGAACACTTACCTTTCTGATCATTACTACTAGAGGATCTGAACTTTTCCTTGCTGTAGTCCTTGTTTCCAAAGTTCTTTTTCTTTTTCAAGATTCTGGCCAAGGCTATGGAGACCAAGGCTAAAGCCTCATCGTCATCATCATCATCATCATCCTTCTCAAGGATTTGGGATTTTTCATTGTCTTTTTCCTTGAGTGCCAGGTTCTTGATGTTGTCACTCATGTTACCATTTACTTCCTTCATTGATATCTCACGAGTGAGTAGTTTGCATTGTAGATCATCCAACTCTAAGATGCTTAAGTCATGTGCTTCCTCAATAGCAGTTGTCTTAGGTTCCCACTTGGCTTTAGGCAAACTCCTTAGAATCTTTCTGGCTTCTTCTTCATTTGATAAAGATTTTCCCAAGGATTCCAAGTTCTTCACAATGTCAGTAAACCTCTTGAACATGTCCATGATGGATTCTGATGAATCCATCTTGAAAAAATCATACCGCCTCAGAAGGATATTGATTTTAGTCTGCGTGACTTGGCTTGTTCCTTCATAGGTCACAGTCAGTTTATCCCATATCTCATTGTACTCTTGCAGTTTGATTTTTAGTTGAACTCATCTACACTAAGAGCACAATATAGTAAGTTCAAAGATTTGTAATTCTTTGATACCTTTTCAAGTTGAGTAACTGAGAGCTAATCTTCTGGTTTGACAGTCCTGACTTCATCAGAGGTAGTATAGACAGTATTGGTACCATTAAAAACAATTGACCACAGCTCCATGTCCTCATCTATGATGAGATTCTTCATTAATGCCTTCCAATGCACAAAGTTATCATCACAGAACAGTGGAGGTCTGTTGGCTGCTCTACCCTTTGAAAATCCTCCATCTCCTACATTACTCATAGTCAAAAGATTGTTAGATCCTTAAATAGTGACTTAGTCTCTGATACCAATTGAAAGTTTGTAATGTAAGTAAATAAACGGGATCAAATACTCTAGAAGGGGGGGGGGTTGAGTAGAGTATGGGAACTTTTGCTCAAAGACAGTGTTTTGAAACTTTAAATGAATGTGCAGTTGATACCTCAATGCTTTGGAAAGGATTTGAGATGCTAGAGATATAACTGAAGTTCACAGAAGCTTCAAAGCTTTGAGATTGGAAATCCTACAAAGCTTTGGAGGTGCCTGTTCTTAACTGTAACGAAAAGCAATCAAAATAAATAACAAGAAAACATGGATTTTTACAGAATTCATCCACGATTGGACCAAGTCTCTTCCTGAGGGATCTCATCCCTCCAGGATTTCAACAAAACTTCTTAGTAATCACCCAGATCTAGCCCTCGATTTCAAACCTACGTAAGCTACATTACAATTATACAACTTGTGGTTCCCAACCTATCTAGTTACCAGCTACAATCTGTTGAAACAATAAGAACCTCTTGTTGTTCCCTTGAACAACCAAACTTCTAAGTTTTGTGAGGTTTAGAAACAATTAAGACTATAACCAATACAATACAGTTTGAAGAACACAGAGAAAATAAACAAGATAAGCTTGGAAGTGTTCTTCAAAATGATGAGAGATCTTCAGTTCCTGCAGATGTTGATTTTCTTGAATATATGAAGATTTTTGTAATTGGATTCCCCTGATAGTCAGATGCTCTTCAATTCCACGTTGACCAGCTACTCTTTGTCTCTCCTAGTTTGAATTTCAAACACTGATCCTTTATCAACAACCAGCAACAACTTCTGAGAGATTTCAGAAACTGACTCCCTGAAATCCTCTCCCCTGAGATGCTTCTTTCAACATCTATGTTTGAATAGATTTTCAATTTGATTTATGGACGTTTGAACAACCAACAGTCGTGCACTATCTCAGCAACAAAGATCAAACATAATCCAGACAAAATAGTTACAGAAGATCTGATCTGTTAGACAGTCAGTTTGTGCATAAAACCCTAACTGATTTTTCCTTAGAAAATCATGATATAACTAGCCACGTGTGAATATAATTTCAGGATAAGATAGACATTGAAATAAGAAGTTAAACTAACTCCCAATTCAATCTTAAATCCAACATACTCATCCTACACACACACACAACAGTTAAGCAATTATGATCATAAGAGGAATCTCAAAGCTTTGGAGCTTTGATTGCATCTCAAACCTTTGGGGCTTTGATCATTAGTTCTTACAAAGAACCTTGCAATCTTCAAAACTAGTCCAATCCTTAGCATTAGCTTGAAGATATTATATAGAGACAATAACAAATGACTGAATCGCCATTCAATCCAACCTTCAAGCTTGCAAGCACAGAAACTGTTAAGACTTTCAGACAGATAATATAAGCAAACATTATCTCAAAGTTTTGAAGCTGTGAGCCTTATAACAGTCCTGATCATTTTGGCTTTCATCATCAAAGATCAAACTCGCCCTGAGTTTGTAAACACATCTAAGTTCAAGAGCTTGAACCATCATAATTCCATCAATCGGTGCAGCTGATGGAAACTAAAGGAATCAAGAAATTAGCGCAAGGTGTAGCAAAGTGATCCTTGAATCTGATTCAAAGCTTAACATCGATGCAATTCATAAGTGCAACAGTACAGGAATGGCGCAGTGGAAGCTAGTAGTGACTTAGCTGCTGAGATTATGGAGTGTTTTCAAATATGTGAGCAGCTCGATGAACACGAATGCAGACATGTCCCACGCCAATGCAATGTAGTGGCCGATCTGTTTGCTCATAGGTCTTTAACGTTTTCTCAATTTAGTCTATACACTCGTCTCCCTGTATGGGCAGTAGATGTACTAGAAAACGATTTGTTAGGACTTTTCAGCTTTCTATGGAAGTTGAACTCTTCCCTCAAAAAGAAAGTATGAGACTATCTATTAAGAGATGTTACTTCTTATTTCTTTTTGTTTTTTCAAATTAATTTTTTCTTTGAAAACATGGGTTACAAAAGAGTGTATCAGATTTAGCATGATCTGGCCCAATTCTGCTCTCCTGGTCCAGTAGTCTCCAGATCCAATTAGGTGGATCCACTAAGAAATAGGACTTACATTGTCCGCTCAGTCACCTAGCAGCCACATCGTGTGCAGACCTTCGAACACTTCGTACTCTTCCACCAATTTTTCCGTCTACCAACTTCTTCAATTCCCGTCAGAACTGTTCACTTGTTGCGCCAAATTGGTGGAAGAGTACGAATCGTTCGAAGGTGTTACGAGAAATTTAGTAACAAACTCAGTCATTGGTTGTAGTTGTAGATAATAATAATAATAATAATAATAATAATAATAATAATAATAATAATAATAATAATAATAATAATAATAATAATAATAATAATAATAATACCCCTAAGTTGAGGTCTTCCCCAAAAAAATAGACTAGCTATTAAGAGATGTTACTTCCTATTTCTTTTTCCTTTTTTCATATTAAAATTTTCTTTGAAAACATGGGTTACAAAAGAGTGTTTCAGATTTAAGCATGCCCTGGCCGAATTCTGCTCTCCTGATCCAGTAGTCTCCAGATCCAATTAGGTGGATCCACTAAGAAAGAAGACTTATATTGTCCGCTCAGTCACCTAGTAACCATATGGTGTGCAGCATCTCCAGTTGGTCATATGTATAGCGGTAATCTTTAAAATAAGAATAAGATAGAGAAAAATGTTACCTCTAATAGGCTCTTTATTTTAGCGGATAGTTATTCCGCTCACTATATTTGAAGAGCCGGATCAATAACTTCATACTTTCATTAACCATGTTCTTAGCTGTTATGTCATAAACTCCTTAATTATAATTTTCTTGCAGAAAATATTGAGAATGTGCCAGGTGTTATTTAGCTAAGCATTTAATTAACACTATTGGAGCACTTACTAAAATTTTGCAATATCTAAAATAAAAATGTTTGATTTTCATCAAAATATAAATAACTTTTAGCTACTACTACTGGAGATGCTCTAACGTTTGTCCATCTATCAACTTCTTCAATTCCCGTCATAACCGTTCACTTGTTGAGCCAAATTGGTGGAAGAGTATGAAGCGTTCGAAGATCTGCATAAAAAAGGTTATAAGTAGAGGCTTTTGACTCTTTGTTACGTGTTGATAAAAATTTAGTAACAAATCATTCATTCGTTGTAGTTGTAGTTGATAATAATAACGCTCCCCACACCACTATATCCCTACCCATCTTCTAAATTCGTCCCAAGAACGAAGCAGAGAAGAAGTCCCAATTGCTAGGCTTCTTGAATACGAAAAGGTAATCGACGAGAGAGGTTGAAAGGAATCAATTGAAGGGCAAGGGTGACTCGCTGGAGAGTACTGAATTAAGCAGTGAAGTCTATTCAAACAAAGATCGAAAAAATTCGCCGGAGGCGTTGAATCGCTGGAGGCTTTGGAACCAAGCATTGTGCTTTGTTTCTTCAGCTGCTACTACTGCAGTGTTCCTCTTTATTTAGTTATTTTGTTATCCACTTTGTAGTTGTAATCAAGTAGTAGGTGCCGAGTTGGTGTTAAAAAGTGTTCGATTCTACTTTCGACGGAGGCGTTGAATCACATCGACGATTGAGTTGGGGTGGCGGTAATGGCGGTGACTGTAATGCCCTCCAATGAAAGTCATGTGCCTAGCAAATGACTAATTCCGTTCAGAAAATAGTCAGCCGTCACGGATGGGTACTACTGATGCAACAAAATAAAACTATGGGTACTATGAATGCTTGATTTTAAACTTTGGTTATTAAAACCACACCAAAAGCAAAGTTTGGGTACTACCGACGCAATTTTGCATAATAATAATAATAATAATAATAATAATAATAATAATAATAATAATAATAATAATAATAATAATAATAATAATAATAATAATAATAATAATAATAATAATACAGCGACCCATAATTCTTGGAATTGAGCTTCAATCATATCTATTATATTCATAACAGCTTCTTCAATCATTTACAGTATGCAAAACATACCACTACATTTCTTCTCTTTCACCTCATTTGATTTTGTGCACTATTCACGGGTCTCTTTGACCCGGTGATGTGGATAGCAAAATGATCCAATTTTGGTAATTTTGCCATGGTGTTGCAGAGTAAAAGTTGATCTATAACACTGTGAAAAAATTATCAAAAAATCACATCTTGTGATTCAAATCACCCGGTCAAAGTGACCGAAATACGATTCAAAAAAGTCAAATGAAGTGAAATAGAAGAAACAGAGTGGTAAGAGATAGCTGCAATCACCATAAATAATGACATCTTTTAGTGTTCTTCAATTTATTTACGGGTAAAAGACATTTTCCACCCTCCGATTATGGAGAAAATGCATTTTGCCCACTAATTTATGAAAAAATACTTTTTGCACCCCTGTTAGTGGATGGAGGGTGGACGTATACCACTCTGCTGTTACAATCTGTTAGTGGAGGGATGCAAATTGACTTTTTGTGACGAAATTACCCTTAAGAATTGTGGACAAATTACACAATTTCTTTTTTTATTCTTGAATTCATCATGGTGTTCTTGAGCACCACCTCCACTACCACCAAATCACCACCACCACCACCACCACCCCCAACAACAACAACACAGAACGGTACCAATTCTCTATCACACCCAGCATCAACAACACAACATCACAATTACAACATCTACCAGAACAAATCAATACATCAATTTACCGATGAATGCATCAATTAATAGAAGGCATAAGGATCAAGCACCATCAATTGACAGATGTATACATCATTTTACAAATCTACGCATCAATTTACAGAATATGAATTAGAACGGTGAGAGATATCAATTTATAGAAGAAGATGAAGAGAGAGATAGAGAAATAGAGAGACGAACACGGTCAGATCTGGCTATAATTAAGAGAATTGGAAGATTCATCCCCACCATTGTAACCCCAACTCTGAGGATATTGGTTTCCTCCAGGTTGTGGAGGAACATGAATTTGAGTAGGCGGTGGCCCAAAAGTCGACTGGGCAGGTGGAGGAAAAGGCATGTACGACTCCATCACAACTTGTCGTCTGTAATAGGAACTTCTGAAACCTCAGAAAACCAATAAATAACCTGTAGGTAATAAAACCAAACCCAAAAGCTAGGAACTTCAATAACCTCTTTTGATAAATCAACAAAATTAATCCCACAACAAGAAAAGTTAAATCCGTGGAGAAAGCTTGTCAATTTACCTCTAAGTAAACCTAACGAGATTGAGATTCAATTGCAATTCTTTGCCTTCGTCTCGGACAAAAGATAAATCAAAACGAGCAGAAGGGCATATTGGCCCTAAAACCCTAGCTTCGGCGAAAGCCCTAATCGCTACATGGGGTAACTGGAGAGGATTTAATAAGAGATCAGGTACATATAATTTATACACACCAAAGAATAGAGAGTTGGATACGGACATAATGCTAGATCTGGCGGTTGAGGATTCTAGAGAGAGAAAGTGAACGACAGAGCTCTGCGGCGCCGCAGGAAGGATGAAGAATCGACTGGTGGGTCGTCGATCTATCGAAGGCTGGAGGCGCCACTAATGGTGGCTTTTTGATCTTGAATCGAGGGAGAGAGAGAGAGAGAGAGAGAAAGTGAAGAACTACCTAACCGGCTCGATCTGCCTTCTCCTCCACCGTTGCGGCGATGTTACTCTCGTCTCTCAAGTGTTTCACGATGATCTCCGTGGGGAAGAGGATGCGCTCGCAGAGGTGGCGCTCGCTGGGGAAGAGAGATCGATCGAGGGAGGTCGTCTTCCAGATCTGACCATGCCATCTTCGATGCTCAGCTTCTTGTCTTTCTCGAATGAAAGATAGAGAAAGTGTTCAACTGTGACAGAGAGTAAAGAAGGAGAGAAATGAGAGAGAGACAGGGGGTGGCTAGGGTTAGGAAATGAGGATAGAAGGGAAGGCAGTGGGCTTTATAGTGAGGTAATTTTATAAATTTTCAGGGGTATTTTTGTTGCCCCTCCGTTAGTATGATGTTAGTTTTTAACTCTGACAGGAGTGCAAAAAATATTTTTCCATAAATTAGGGGGCAATATGTATTTTCTCTAATCGGAGGGTGTAAAATGTCTTTTACCCTTTATTTAACAGAAAGCTTATTTTATACTCTTCCATAACAGAAAGCTTATTTTATATTGACTTGTTCGAGAAATGTCTGTTGCCGGGAACAAACTTAACTAACTTAAACATTGAGGTGCATAGTTTTTTTCTTTAGATGCCGGGAGTGCTATTATGTCATCATTAATTCAACTAACATCGACGATAAGACACTGTTTCTTTTTTTTAGAAAAGATCACAAGACACTTTTGAAGTAGGCAATTGCTATACATCACTGTTTACTTTTCACCAAGTATGTGTTAGAGTTTTATCAGCTTAGTGATTTAGTTTTTTCTAACATTGTATAACCACTCACGTTGACAGTAACATAAATCGGTTAAACCAAAATAGGTGGTGCATATATCATTTTTGTTAAAACATCCGGATCGCTTTGAGCTTAATTTCAGAAGTACATATTGAAAAAAATACTTTTGTTTTTTCAATAGACTTCATTTGATACACACACACTAAAGTTGTCTAAAGGACCTAGGGAGAAAAACTCTATAGTGATCAGAAAACCTAGGCAGAATTGTAATTACACCTAAAAAGGCACGGAGAAGGCCAACGCTGTCAGCAGAGGAAGAGGAATCAATAGACTTTGATACAGAGTATTGCAGGGAAGCTTGGAAGGGGTTTGAGTTTTGCTTAATCAGGACGTTCATCTTTGAAGAAAAATTGAACTGATGAGAAGTAAAGAATATATTCCAAAAGATTTGGACTTGTTGTAACATAACTCCTGTTTCATACCTCTGTTACCAGTTTGTTATAACCTGGGGGTGTTCGAGCAAGAACGACGAAAGCAAAACAAGAACGAGACATATATTTAACGTGGTTCACTAGCAAATTCGGAACGAACCTGCTAGCTAATCCACGGCCAGAACCAGATATTTTATTGAGAAGAGAACCCCGATTACAATGCACGCTGTGGCCGCGACAGCCACGGCGGCCACCCGATAAAACCCACTAGACACACACTAGAGATGCTCTCAAACTCTCTACCAATTCCTTGTACGTGTGTCTGTGTGCTACAAACCAAAACAGTGCCTATATATAGCCAAACACATGCTTGGCAAAGGTAAATGGGCACAAAACAAGTTCCACCGCCTTAACTAATCATGGAAACTTTCCATGCACAATTAACTACCTTTGACTTTGCCATGAACCAAACTGGCCAAATTTGATTGCAAGGCAAAACCCAACAAATCTCCACCTTGACTTGAATCATCTCAGCAACTTGAAACCGAAACCTGATGTTCTGTTCTCAAACCAGAAACAGATGCGTCTCCCATAACCAGAAACAAGCACGCCTCCTCAAACAGATTTTTCGCAGTTGTATGCGAAATCAGAATCACCACATCGTTGCTCCAACTACCATGCGTTCCTGCAACGAATGTGCCAGATGTGGATTTACTTCCAGAAACAGAAACAAGTGAGCCACCCAAAACCAGACTCGAATACATTCACTGAGAAAGCAGGACCGAATGTATTCCAGATGCGCCCAATTGCGCCAGACAGATTCACCACGATAAGTGCCAGATGTGATTACTTACCAGACCCGATGCACCTAATCACAAGTGCCTAAACCGATTTGTCGGGCACGATGCGCCCCCCTGCCTCAGATGCGCCAGGTGCTCGCCAGAAACAGATCGCGCCAGATGCAAGCTCAATGCGTGTCAAGGTACACGCCCCAAAAAAAAGATGCACGCTAGAACAGACCCGTGCATAATGCGCGCCAGAACCAAGATCAGATGCGCGTGCCAGAAATGTCACGCGCTAGATGCTCCATGCCATTGCTGCAACTCCAACGAGTTTCTACAACGCATGAGCCAGAATCAGATTCAATTCACTCGCCAGATGCTCCGCATCGGGAGCCAGATTGCGCCTGAACGTCAATCGTTGAATGCCAGATGCGCGTGAATTGCCAGATTCACGCCAGTACCGATTGCGTGCTGGATTTTCCAGATCCCTTGCACGCCTAATCAGATGCGCGCCTGATTGCTCCGACAGGTGCCCGGATAGCCGCCTCCATGGGGCTTCAGATGGTGGGTGTACTTGTTTCTCTCTCACGAACAGATCGATCTTGATCACCAAACCAGACATCGTTCTCGGCGGAATCTCGAAACCTAACTTCCGATAGCCTACTCCACCTGAATCGTGAAACCCTAGCTTTGAGTTCCACCAAACGTGAAACCCTAGCGCTTGGCTCCACCTGGATCTTGGAACCCCGGCACTGATACCAGTTTGTTGTAACAGAACTCCTGTTTAAGAGCTCTGTTACCAGTTTGTTATAACATGGGGGTGTTTGAGCAAGAACGACGAAAGCAAAACAAGAACGAGACAGGTATTTAACGTGGTTCACTAGCGAATTCGGAACGAACCCGCTAGCTAATCCACGGCCAAAACCAGATATTTTATTGAGAAGAGAACCCCGATTACAATGCACGTCGTGGCCACGACGGCCACAGCGGCCACCCGATAAAACCCACCAGACACACACTAGAGATGCTCTCAAACTCTCTACCAATTCCCTGTACGTGTGTCTGTGTGCTACAAACCAAAACAGTGCCTATATATAGCCAAACACATGCTTGGCAAAGGTACATGGGCACAAAACAAAGTCCACCGCCTTAACTAATCATGGAAACTTTCCATGCACAATTAACTACCTTTGACTTTGCCATGAACCAAACTTGCCAAATTTGATTGCAAGTCAAAACCCAACAGGACTGACAGTGACGAGGTGACTATTCATGAAGTAGACTTCGATACATTTATATTTAAGTTCCCCAATCAGCAAAGCAAAGATTGAGTATCAGGATGCGGACCATGGACTTTTAACGAAATAATCCTAGTCTTGAAATATTGGAATGTGGGAGATAGTGAGAAGGGAGTCGGCTTTTCTCATCCAGTCGTTTGAGTCCAAATTCTGAATCGACCAGTTTTTTTGCTTAATGAGGAGTTGTGGACGAGGGCTATATCCCATGACGCAGTCGGAATGTGAATGAAGAAGTCAAAAGACAATCTCCATAAAATAAATTATTCTCGTACATAGAAATTGGATATTTTATTGATATGCCAAGAAAAAGATTGATTTGGCCAAAGACCTACAATGGTTTTAAATAGCCAAGAACCTAAAATGATAAAAAAAATTAAATATAGCAAAAATGAGTTAATAATGTATTATAATAGTACAAAATATTCTATGATCAACCCAATTCACCGAAGTTGAATAGGTCTTTCAAACTACGAGAAAATTCGTAAATTAATTACTGCTAAAAATAATAATGTTGGTGATTTGGAACTCAAGATGGCCGAATTTGACAAAACCGGCATGGTGCCCGTGATTGCAGTCACAATTTCTTCAAAGAGCATCGTTTCCACCCAAAATAAGATATGACCAGATGATAAATCTAATACCTTCAATTCTACTACTGAATATGTGTTTTCACAAAAATTGTCTTTTTATTTTAGACGATATTTTCTGAAAGTTCCATCCAACATTTCTTTGAAGGACCTCTCCCTTGAGTTCACTTTATAATCTTGGTATCTTCCATTCCATGTGAACATATATTTTGAATATTTGCACGCAAAATTTTGAATTTGTCAAAATAATTACAATAATTGGACTTCGCCATTCTCTTCTTATCTTTCATCTTGGTCACAAGATTCACCAATAATGGATGCGGAAAATATAAGTAATCTAATCAAATAAAATCAACCATACAGTTATTACGATTCGATGTAGGCAAAACCGTCGCCGTGGAATTCGTGTTGCCAAACTCAGAAACATGCTCTTCCTTCGAACATTCAGTCATCTCTATATTTTCTTCTTTCACGTCTAGATATTCATCCTTGAAAAATTCTTTCTTTTTCTCTTCACCAATTGGTTAAACTCCATTGACTCTTTGTCGTACGCCAAATTTATGAGCTTATCACGTAAGAAAAAAATCATTGCGGTGTTCAATATAAACACCTTTGACATCTCGTAGCCTTGTTATCCTAAGTATCAAGTGTAAATCAACATTCATGTCACACACATCACAAAGAATCTCAGGTCTGTAGAAATATCCTATAGAGACAAGAACTTTACAAATTTTTGTAATCTTCACCACTTTGTTAGGACAGTCCATTAAACCCAGAAACAGTATATGGTGATGGGTGATTTCCACAGATAACATTAAATGCTCTATCAGTTTCGTATTTAAAAAATTGGTAAAAATACCATCTATATCCAGGTGACATACCTTTCGATTAATAGTACACAGTGTCTAAAATTGCTCAGCAAGATGTCTCCTCCAAAAAAATGGCATTAATCGCACAACACGACTTCCATTGCTACCCACGTGCGGGATACCTGTTGAAGATGGACTCCCTAGAAAATCTAGGCTTCCTAACCCACGGAAAACGTCGACAGGTATCTGTTCTCCACCTTGCCGAGCAGCCATGAGCGAGGAGAATCAGGACCTGATACCACTTGACGCTGTCGTAAAGCGAACAACAAAGTCAAACGACAATATCCATAGAGTAAAACGATTCCCAACCAGAGAAATATGATATTTTATTAATATTATAATAAAATTATTGATTTGGCCAAAGACCTACAATAGTTTATATAGTAAAGAACCTAAGAAGTTAGAAACTATCAAAAGTAGCAAAAATGATTTATTAATATATTTTACTAGTAAAAACTAATCTAAGATCAACAAAACAGACGGAAGTTCAATGAATATTCTAGTCAAAACAACAAAAATTGCAATATAAGGACTTCCTTATATTAATATCTCCATAGCCAAAACAATTTTAATACGAACATAGATTGCCGCTATGATATCTGCACTAACATAAACTACAAAAAAACTCTATGATTCTCGAAAATTAGATCAGACAAAACTTTATTTAAACATGTTAGCTACTACTTTCACAGCCAATTTATTAATTCTACAACATATAATAATTGTATGAAATCAATTACTCTGCATACCTTTTTTAGTTTAGGTATCAAGGAAATTATAGTGTAATTGGGTTCCTAAGGATGAGTATCACCGTTAAGAATATTAGGACTTGAAGATATTACTTTGAAGTCCCCAACCACAGCCCAAGCTTGGTCGTGTGTTTGATTATCCACAATATCTTCCAAGAATTACAACCTTGAGCTTTGGATGGATTGCTAAAAATCGGGCAGCACCCATGTTTTAACCGAATTTGAGTTTGACACCCAACCCTGAATGTGGAACTTAGAAAATGAGCTAAAAATAATATTCACCTCCTCATTCCAAAGAAAAGCTAAGAAACCTCTTCTTTGATTGCAATATGAGAAAACTGCATTTGCATACCCCATTTTCTCTTAAATTTTATATTTTCATTTGCATACATCTTTGTATCCATTAAGAATACTAAATTGAGATTTCGTATCTTTACGAGATCGCAAAGAGAAAGAACGCAAAGAGGTTCCTAAAGCCCCCATACGTTCCCACTTAAGAGACTCACTTGGCGGGGCTAGATGCCAGTCTCCACGATTAGCGCAACTTGGTTATTTAAGGCTCCCCGGTCCTTTGTGCCACTTTCATAATTAATTGACTTTCCTCAGTTCCCTAGGTTTAATACTCCTCCCATTAAACATCCATACTATGATCCCATCTCTCTCAACCTCATGGATCTTGTCGGTAGGTTCTTCGTCTTCTTCTTCCTCGTTTTCTTATCCGGATCATCCTTGACTTTCGTAGAAGAATTCGAATCACTCTCATCCGTAAATTCAAATTCTTGTCATGTCACTGATTTTTCTTTGTTAGTACCACCATCTTATTTTTCACGGTTTCTCACTAGTTGTTTTCGTTCTGCTTTCTTCTCCTCGAAGGGGGCTTGTAGAGAACCAACAACTGAATCCCATCTCGAAGATGGCCTTTTGGGGTTCTGTAACATATTTAAAACTCAAAACTTTGTGATTAATCCTTCCACAACAATGGAAAATTTCGGGATACTTTCATATGTATAGTCCAACCAAGTCTCTGTACCAATTGCCCTAACGTGACCTCCTCTCCTCAAAGTCTTCTCAATTATTAATCGTACTCTAACTCTGACATATATGGAGATATCAAAACTAACACATGGATATGCATTAGGAGTAATGGCATACTGGATTGACCCACCACGAGAAGGCTACATAGGAGTTATATGAATGTCTCAAGTGCTTCTCGTAGTGATAATTGTGTTGTAGTCCTTTGACTTGAAGACACTAGATACTCTAGTTGTGAATTATCATGTTTAGATATCATCAAACGTTACACCGTAAATGGGTAACTATAAAGATGATAATCGGACATGATATGAACCAAGCTGAGAGATTGTATTGATGTACAGATGTTTTGTCCCTCCCATATAACGGGAATATGCATCCATGGACACTCGATGAGTAGTAATTATTAAACGCCTGGCCACACTCAGATAAATTAATACATGATACTTTTGTTATCTGTTCAGATAAGTCTATTCTCAAGATCGAAAAACTATGAATTGGATATATGAATGTGACATATGTGTGTTGTGTCCAATCCGGATATTCTGACAGAGGGACAACGCTACACGGTAACATTGGTCATATAGGTTTGTCAGGTCATTGACTATTTCTATTAGTTGGGTAGCATTGATGTGTTGCTAGACACCTCTCAATGTTATAATTTTTACTGCCAACTTAGTAGGAACTTGTAGGGTCATAGACCCAAAGGATTAAACTCGATGTATATGTTAATTAGTTGGATACTTCACAGTTAAAAGAATCAAGGATCAAAGTTCAACAATGTGCACATTTGGTTGGACTACATAGCAACTAAACTAATATTTATATGGACATGATTAGTATTGGGGACTAATAAATAGAGGATGAAATAATTAGAGCACAAAGCGACACACACAGAGAGGCACGATCCCCCATATCTGTCGGCAAAAAGAGAGGGTCGAACCCCTCTGCTCCTCCTCCATTGTTGGCGCTTTGCTTGGTTTTATCAAGCTCCTTGGTGATTCATTTCCTACACTGCAAGCACAATCTTTAGAGAATGTTCTAGTTCTCAATCCTAAGGTTTGGATACTGGCAGAGACGTCGACGCTACGTCAACGTTGTGATCAGTCAGACTCACAAGGTAACCTTACTTCCTTTATCATGTTATAAATGCTTCACCTGCGATTCATGGAGGGTTTTGAGCAGAAAATTTTGTACTTCCGCTGCGTGAATTTCATCAAAACCCTACAATGGTATCAGATTCCTAGGTCAATAGCGCATAATGTGATTTATCTGGTTATCTGCTTTATCAGTTTACACCGTACTGTTAATTTTTGCGTAAAACTTGTATGCGTATTATGATACGATATGAGTGTGATTCATGAGGAAATTAGCTAAAATTACATCTGATGTGAAAATTAGTGAATATCGTATACATATGATGTATCAAGTAATTGGTGATTTAAAACTGGGGTTTGGGAACAATAGCGGTAAAAAATGGTTTTCTTTCCCACATGTGAGGTTCGGCCAACAAGAAGAACGGATTTTTTTTTACCCCTTCGGGTTTCGGCCACAGCAGCCCGACCGCCCTCTTGCGCGTCGGACCTGTGCGACCGGTTCGGCCAGCTGACCGATTGACATGGTTCGCTGGTCCTGTTGGAGTAGATTCCCTAGAGGCAATCTTATTTTAGTATGAACATTGTTTTTGGCTATAAGATTCATTTATTATTTATGGAGATATTTTATATAATTAAGTCCTTAGATTATAGTTGTTGTTTATGTTAAATATCCCTAGTCAAGTATATTGATCAATAAGACAATCATTGTGCATGGACACTAGTATGTGGGTTGATTGATATCGAGATATCAAGTATAACACATGGGTATGCATTAGGATTAATGGCTACTGGATTAACCCACCACGGGAAGGCAACATATGAATTATGTGAATGTCACAAATGCTTCTCGTAGTGACAATGGTGTTGTAGTCCTTATACTTGAAGTAAGTAGATACTCTAGTTGTGAATTATCATGTTTTAATTGCGCTACACGTTATACTGTAACTGGGTAATTATAAAGCAATAATCAGACATGATATCAAGCAAGCTGGGAGATGGTAGTCATGTAGAGATGACTTGTCCCTCCCACATAATGGGGGAAAATATCCATGAGCCACTTGAGGGGTAAAGCTTATGGAATGTCTGGCCAGACTCAGATAAAAGAATATGTGATATTGTTATTTTCTTTTCAGATAAGCCTATTTCCAAGATCGAGAAACTATGGATTGGATATACGAGTGTGACATTTATGTCTCGTGTCGAATCCGGATATAGAGACAAAGGAACATATACAACACGGTAACATTGGGCACAAGGTTTGTCAGATCACTGACTATTTCTATTAGTTGGGTGGTATTGATGTGTTGCTAGACACCTCTCAGTGTTTGTAATCGTTCCTACTAACTTAATAGAAACTTGCAGGGTCACACACCAAAAGGATTAAACTAGATATAGATGTTAATTAGTAGGACTAATTAACAATTATATGGATCAAGGATCAAAACGCAACCACATTTAAAGTTAGTTGGACTAAGTTGCAAAGTGGACTAATTCGTATATGGACATGATTAGTATTGCGGCAAGTTTGAAGTCAATAATGAGCTATTGACGATTGTAGATACTGCTTTCTGACATGACAGATCTTGGCCACGTGGCGGCCATCCAGCACACCATATTGTGCTCCACACACACAGGATCACCAGCCGAGCTGATCCATGTGGGGGCTGCGAGACAGAGCCCTCGCATACCACTGCACGGGACTTGTAGGGACTTAGTGGTTTGGAGGCTAGAGTAAGCCCTGTCGCGTGCGAGCCAAGCCCGCACGCGACCTTTAGTAACTGTTTTGAGAGATTTATGGCACGAGCTCCATAAACCCGGTCAATCTGGTCAAACCCGGTCAACCCCGTAGCGGTTCCGGTATTCGCGCACCACGTGCTCTAACGGTTCCTATATACTCGGACGAACGTGCCGTTACGGTTAAGCTAATTAAGCCGCCATTAATGGGCGCATTAACCACACTACAACGGTCACGTTCTCCAGTATATATAGATCGTCAACCTTTCCATACAAGGAAGAACACATTGCCAACGCGGAAGCTCTGCCAAACCTCTGTCTCTCTCTCAGACATTGCTACTGACTTACTCTCTCCCTACACACACCCCTATTCTTCCTGTGCGATCCTTGATCCACTACACACGGTGCACGCGGAGGTCTCCTCGCCGGAATCTGTTGTGCACATTTTGGTGAACCCGACGTGAACTTACCAGCAAAAGCAGCCATGTCTCAGGAGGATGATGTCAGCAACCGTTCGCCTTCCTCTGAAACTCCCTCGGGAGACGAGACCCGCCGTACTCCGACGACTCCCGGCGAAGCACCGACGTTGGAGTCTCTGGACGCCACCGTCCAGAGACAGGCGAAAGCTCTCAAATCCCAATCTGCGCAGCTAGAACAAATCTTGGCTGTTCTGGGCACCCTCGCGCGGAATCCTCCACCGGCTGCCGCTATCCCTCAAGGAGGAGGAACCCCTACCGCCCCAGGATTGGGAGTGCCATCCACACCTCCCAACCCTCATCTGCAGACTCCGCCGTCGGCTGCGCAACTGCCTTCGGTTCAAGGATCAACGGCACAGATGCTGCCTCCTGCTGCTCACGCTCCTCAGCCCTCGGCTTTGGCGTCTAATCCAACTCTGCAGTACCCTTTGCCTCCCCCAACGATGATCTGGGGAAACGCGGGTACTCAGTATGCTCCCAATCCTCCAGCGGCATATGTGTCGCCACCGCCCACGGTGACCCCTCCAGCAACTACCGAGGGTAGCATTCCAGAGTGCATGACGTCTTTACAAAAGCGCGTGGACACCATCCTGGCTCATTTGTCATTCGCGGATACTATTATCCCGAAGCTAGACAATGATCCACCTATTCCACGAGAGATCTATCTCATGCCTAACCCGGCGGGGTACAAGGCTCCCAAATGGGATAAGTTCGAGGACGTCAATGGAAACGCTCATGAGCATGTCATGCGTTTCATTGACGTCATGGGTCCGTTCGGAGCCGATCCCAAACTACTGATGCGGGAGTTCCCAAAATCTCTTGGGAACGTAGCATACAAATGGTACCGGACATTGGAGGCCGGATCCGTGAAGACTTGGGACGACATGGTCCAAAAGTTCTATACCAAATTCTTTCAAATGGAGGAGAAGGTGACGATGATCCATCTCTCGCGGATGTACCAGAAGCGCGAGGAGGATGGGATCACCTTCATCAAGAAATTCCGGGCGAAATCTTTGGAGTGCAAAGATCCAATGCTCGAAAGCCGGCTCGTGGAGATATGCCTACAGTGCATGCGAGATGAATACAAAGGTATGCTCATCAATTTGCAAACACCTACGTTTTCAAAACTAATCGAATGCACAAAGAACATCGAGCCCATAGTCGAGAGACAGAAAAAGAAGAACGCTTCGGAGCGACCTGCGAGCGGCACCACTTACAAGATCGGAAGGTTCAGCTACAAGCGGGGACGCGAAGCCGAGGTCAACACAGTTTCGCCCCAGAAGCAAGCGAAGGTTGTGAACTTCGATGTACCGCCTCTGCCATGCTCGGTAGAGGAAGCGAGTGATCTCTGCAAACAGTGGCGCAAGGACGGCGTTCTGCCACCACTCGAGAAAATACCCTCCAAATAGATGGTGAGGGACCCTAAGTGGTGCGAGTACCACGGTAAGATCATGCATCCCACCGCCGAGTGCAAGAAACTCAGGTTCGCGTTCGATCAGAAGATGAAGAACGGCGAGCTAATCATCAGCGACAACAGGAAAGACGTGCGCAACAACCCACTTCCTGCCCATACAGAGTCAGGCTCGAAAGGCAAAGAGGTCGCCATGATCTCGATCGTAGACCTGGAGGAGGTCGCAGAGGATGGTCTACCCATCATTGCTGAGGTCCATCAAGAGGAAGATTATAGCATGGACACGGAAGATGAACGTGCCGACCGCATGAAAGGGTCGCAAGGCTTCAACAAATTCTTCGACGAGATAAATTTCTCCGAGAGGTGCCGGACTGATATGACAAAAGCAATCTTAAGGATAGCGGAGGACTACGAGGAGGACCTCGTGGTCTCCAACGGGAAAGTCATCAGGGCATCTCGTTCCACAGAAAAGATCATGACCTTTTCTGCCAACGACAAGAAGACGGATGCGAGTCACCAGAGGCCTCTGTACGTGACCGCCATCATCAACGGCGTCGAATTCAAGCGAGCATTCGTTGACGGAGGAGCAGCGGTTAATGTTGTTCCTCTCCACACACTGAAGCTAGCAGGGATCCCCGAGCATAAGGTAGTCAAACGTCCATCTCCACTGGTGGGATTCGGAAGCGACTCTAGAATGACGATCGGATGGATCCGCCTGGGCGTCCAGATTGGAAAGATCAAATGCTCAGCGAAGTTCTATGTCATAGACGCGAACACCACATACCACATGATCATAGGTCGAGCCTGGATTCATCGCTTCGATGCAGTCCCTTCGACGGCTCACCAGGTTATGAAAGCCATCTGGAACGACAGAATTGTCGAGATACCGGCTTCGATTAACCCGTTCAACTTGGACGAAGCACATCTTAGCGAGGCGGTGTGGTTCACCGAGATGGCGGACGAGCAAACACCCGGGCCTTTTAACCCTACTCCTTTACCTCTCTGGGAGGACATCAAGGACCAGTCACCTGCGGGCGTGATGGTGACGAGGGAAGATGCCAAGGAAAAGCCGCCTACACGCGAAGAGGCGCCACGTATCGCATATCATAGAAAGAATGTGTACACCTTGAAGAGGATCGCGAAGCATGACCCCGAGGGCAAGGAGATAGAGAGCTTCTACGCCAATGGGAAGAAATGCTATCGCATATGAAGGTGCGCGGGGATGTCCTCACACGGGCATGGGGATGTCCCTGGGAAAATCAATCAAATCGAGCAAGTCGCGCTAACGGAAGAGCCAACATAAGGCACTCCGGACGAGAAACTCAAAGAAGCGCCTGAATGCATGGAAGACAGGCCAAGACCGCAAAAGCAAGAACTAAAGGAAGTATTCCTCAGCCCGAACGAGGAAAAGAAAAGGCCGGTCTTCTTGAGCGCGGACCTCAAAAGCGAAGAGGAACAAGGACTACTGCGGCTCCTGACTGAGTACAAGGACGTGTTCGCATGGGAATATGATGAGATGCCAGGTCTGGATACAAGCATCACCATGCACCGTTTAGACATCATCCCAGGGTCTAAACCGGTCAAGCAAAGCACCAGAAGCTTCAGGCCAGAACTCAACGTGAAGATCAAACAGGAGATCGTCAAACTCCTAGATGCCAAATTCATAGAGCCAAATCATCATCCCACATGGCTGGCCAACATCGTGCCGGTGGTGAAGAAGAACGGACAACTTCGCATATGCGTGGACTTCCGAGATCTCAATCGCTTCTGCCCTAAGGAAGATTTCCCACTGCCCAACATCGATTTGCTTATCGATTCAACAGCAGGCCATCGCATGTTCAGTTTCATGGACGGTTTCAGCGGATACAATCAAATCAAGATGGATCCCGATGATGCGCGGAAAACTGCATTCATCACTCCTGTGGGGGTATTCAACTACACGGTGATGCCGTTCGGTCTTAAGAACGCGGGCGCAACCTATCAGCGGGCCATGATGGCTCTATTCCACGACATGATGCACAAAGAGGTGGAATTTTATGTGGATGACCTGGTGGTCAAATCCAAGCACGAAGCGGATCACCTTGCAGACCTGTGAAAGGTGTTCAACAGATGCAGGAGCTTTCAACTGAAAATGAACCCCATGAAATGCGCGTTCGGCGTGACCTCGGGGAAGTTCTTGGGATGTGTAGTCCATCGCCAGGGGATCGAGCCTGACCCTGCGAAAGTGTCGGCCATCACCAGCATGACGCCTCCCCACAACCAAAGTACCTTGAAGACGTTCTTGGGAAAGCTGTCGTATCTGCGGAGATTCATTCCAGCAATTGCAGAAATCACATGCTGTTTCAGCACTCTTCTTAAGAAGGACGCCGCATACAACTGGGCTCCGGACCATGAGGCCGCATTCGAAAAACTGAAAGAACTACTCACATCCTCAAAGATAATGATCGCGCCTCAATTGGGATCACCGCTCCTGCTATATCTCACATCAACAAGGAGATCTATAGGAGCACTCTTGGCTCAGGAGTACGAAGGTCAAGAGAGGCCCATCTACTATATCTCTCGCATTGTGCAGCCTGCTGAATCAAGGTACACAGACATCGAACGTCATTGCCTTGCTTTATTCTTTGTGATAGAAAAGTTGAGACACTATTTCGCGTCGCACAAAGTAGTGGTGGTCACCAAGAGCGACCCCATAAGATATTTGCTTACGCACACTACTCCGGGTGGAAGACTGGCGAAATGGTACATGACCATCTCTCAATACGATATCACATGCGTGAAACCAAGAGCGATCAAGTCGCAGGCGGTAGCGGATCTGCTGGCACAGTTTCCCGACAACAGCCATGAACCTGTGATCGAAGAAGAGCTCGAAGGCCCTGAAATCTACGCAATCGACGTGCCCTATTGGACCCTCCACTTCGACGGTTCGTCAACCAGGAAGGGCGGAGGCATTGGAATAGTCCTGACAAAACCAGATGGGAAGTCATACAGATGTCCGCAAAGCTCAACTTCGCAGTCACAAACAACGAAGCGGAATACGAGGCTCTTATCGCGGGGCTCCGTGCGGCAAAAGCCTTAGAAGTGAGCAACTTAACAGTCATGGGAGATTCCAAGCTGATTGTTAAGCAAGCCTCGGGCGAATATGGTTTGAAGGAGATCAACCTTCTGTCTTATCGTACTCTAGTACAGAAATTGATGCAACAATTCTGCGATGTGAAGTACGAGCACAAGCCTCGAGCAGACAACAGGCACGCAGACGCCTTAGCAACTCTGGGATCTAAGGTCAGCATAGACAAGTTCCCTGCAAGGATTTCCATCGAGGTGCGAACTTCGTCAGCATTAGCAGAAGGTGTGTGCGACGACGAACACATGGATGATGCAGACTGGCGGAAAGCAATCCTGCAAGCCATTACGAAAGGCACCAGCAGCGAAAGCTGGGCACTCACAAAAGGATACTGCATCCACGACAACACCCTTTACTACAAGGGTCCGGGAGGAATACTCATGCGGTGTGTCTCCGAGCAAGAGGGACAACAGCTGTTAGAAAAGATTCACCAACACGCTTGCGGAGAAAGCGAGGTGTCAATCTACAGAAAGGCTCAGAGATATGGCATTCATTGGCCAGGCATGTCAACAGCCGCAGCCCTGATACAAGGGAAGTGCGAAAGTTGCGCGCTAATCAAAGACTCTCTACTCGTCGCCCTAACCGATGACGACACGGACTGGAGGAAGCCACTGTTCGACTTCCTCACCCACGGCACCATGCCCGAATCAAGAAAAGAGGCCGAAAAATTGAAAAGGAAAGCGTCTCGATACGTGGTGCAGGAAAACCTGCTTTGGCGAAGAGGTCACGAGGGCAACTTGCTGCGATGCCTAGACGGCAAAGAAGCACAAGAAGTTATGGACCTTTCTCATCAGGTGGAGCATCAAGGAGGTGCGAAATTATGCAGACAGCTCCTCTCAATCGGATACTTCTGGCCCACCATGGAAGTCGATTGCCGCACCAAAGTGCGACGCTGCCAAGAATGCCAATTCAAAGGGAACCTAGTGCACGCTCCCGCCGTGGACTTACATGCATTAGGGACGCCATGGCCATTTCACACATGGGCTCTAGACTTCATCGGTCCCATCCGACCGACGTCGCATGGGAACCATTTCATTCTCACCGCAACCGAGCTGTTCACCAAGTGGGTGGAAGCAATACCACTAAAGACGGCAAATGCGCTAGCTGTGGTCAATTTCATTCAGGAAAGCATCATATGCAGGTTCGGAATCCCAAACACCATTCTTTCAGATAACGGTACTCCTTTTGTTAATCGCCAGGTAGCTGCGAAATTAGCGGAGTACAACGTCAGGCAGATATGTTCTACCCCCTACTACCCAAAGGGAAACGGACAGGCCGAAGCGACTAACAAGACGCTGTTGAGAATATTGAGCAAAATGGTCGCAGACGATCACAAGAAGTGGGCCGACTCTCTCAGCATAGCTCTGTGGGCCTACAGAACTTCTCCGAGGACACCCACAGGGGCCTCGCCATTTCTGCTATGTTATGGGGCCGAAGCTGTGGTACCTGCGGAGGTCAGAGTCAACTCGGCAAGGCTGGCCTTCCATGCACTCTATGAAAATCAACGCGATCATGACTTAATCTTGCTGGAAGAAAAGCGAGAACAAGCCAAAAGGACTAACAAGCGGTACCAGGAAAGAATCGCTCGCGCCTACAACAAGACAGTCCAGCGAAGGGATTTCGCAGTCGGAGATCTGGTCTTGCGCGCATCTGACCACTGCATGCGAGAAGCAACTCACCCAAAGTTCGCAGCTAATTGGGAAGGACCCTTCGAAGTCACAGAAGTCTTCGATAGTGGTTACTGCAGCATACGAAGGTTGCACGGTACAGCCTCAACCCCCAGTTCAATCAATATGCGCTGGATCAAGAAGTACTATCCCTGACTTCTCTCATTTCATACGTTTTACGATAACGTGTTTAATGTCTCATGTGGCTATGATTTACGCAACCTCCTCTCCCATATGAGAGGATTGTAATCCCATCTCTCCCATATGAGAGCATTATAATAAAAGAATTCTCCCAAATGAGAAGTTCATATTTCTAGCTGTTTATGTTGCTCCAGTTAATTTTTCGAATTTCTGTTGACAATGATTTATGCGCTGCAACAGCAATTTATACAAACTACGATCTTAATTGATCATCTAAGCCTATCTCTAACGATAGCAACCAATGCAATACGATCTTAAGTGATCATCTAAGCCTATCTCTAACGATAGCAACCAATGCAAATGCGATCTTAAGTGATCATCTAAGCCTATCTCTAACGATAGCAGCCAATGCAAATACGATCTTAAGTGATCATCTAAGCCTATCTCTAACGATAGCAGCCAACACAAATGCGATCTTAAGTGATCATTCAAGCCTATCTCTCACGATAGCAGCCAATGAACATGCGATCTTAATTGATCATGTAAAGCCTATCTCTAACGATAGCGGCCAACACAAATGCGATCTTAATTGATCATGTAAAGCCTATCTCTAACGATAGCAGCCAACACAAATGCGATCTTAAGTGATCATTCAAGCCTATCTCTCACGATAGCAGCCAATGAACATGCGATCTTAATTGATCATGTAAAGCTTATCTCTAACGATAGCGGCCAACACAAATGCGATCTTAATTGATCATGTAAAGCCTATCTCTAACGATAGCAGCCAACACAAATACGATCTTAGGTGATCATTCAAGCCTATCTTTCACGATAGCAGCCAATGCAAACGCAATCTTAATTGATCATGTAAAGCCTATCTCCTATGATAGCGGCCAACACAAATGCGATCTTAATTGATCATCTAAAGCCTATCCCTTACGATAGCAGCCAAGCGCAAATGCGATCGTAATTGATCTTGTAAAGCCTATCCCTTACGATAGCAGCGAAACGCAAATGCGATCTCGATCGATCATCTAAGCCTATCTCTCAAGATAGCAGTCTATACAAGTGCGATCTCAAGCCTATCTGTTACGATAGCAACTTATATACAAAGTGATTTTTGTGGATCACAAAAGCCTCTGTCATGCTGGCAACGCATGCGCAAGATGATCTTACTGGATCTTCTAAAAGTCTATCTGTTGCGATAGCAATTTATGTGAAACGATCTCAAGCAGTTCGCTCATAAAACCTATCTTTTGTGATAACAGTTCGCATCACTTAATGATCTTAATTGATCTGCTAAAGACTATCTGTTACGATAGCAATGTTGTAAACATAATATTAAATGGTTTACAATGGCCAATTGCAAGCCCATCCGCCGAGATGGCACAGATGCGAAGATACGATCTCGAACGATCTAGCAAAACACCCGCGAATCAACATATCGCAGATACGAAACAATTACATAGCATTATGCAAGGCGAAATGTGCCGAAACGGATGCGAAATTGTATTCTGTTGAAAAGAGATAGCAGATAATACAGAAGACTATTTATCATTACGAAAAGCTCGAATCTAACTACGCAGCCAACATGGCTTACAATACATTCAAAAAGTGGCTGATAAGCCAGCAGAGACACTAGGGAACTCCCGACTAAGAAAAGGAGGAGCCCACCGGTCCTAACACCGGCAGTTCAACACGCAGATCCGCGGCCAAAGACGGCCAGCGCTCGAAAACCCACATTGTCAAGAAAGAAATATTGACAAAGGTCAAAACATCGAGGCGGCCGCCCGACTCTCTCATAGCCAGAGCCAGCTGATCGAGCCTATAATACAGCGTGCCCAAAACCAAGGGTCCAAGTGCGACTCTCTGGCCAAGGGCGAGCCTCACAGCAAGTGGCAACACATGGTAGAAAACCCCATCGTGGGGGTGACCATCGATCAGGTACCTCGATAGCCA
This sequence comes from Linanthus parryae, assembly GCA_023055425.1. NCBI lineage: Eukaryota > Viridiplantae > Streptophyta > Magnoliopsida > Ericales > Polemoniaceae > Linanthus > Linanthus parryae. The sequence goes on along the minus strand of JALGPY010000011.1, from coordinate 21,476,090 downwards.
AGCACAGAGAAAAGCGCAGAGGGTCAGGTGATAACCCTTGCCCTCTACGAAATTTTCGGCTTCTGGGTCCTCACTCAGAAGTTTCTTAGTGATGCTGCTGTTCGCATAGTCTCGGAAGAAGTACTGCAACCATTTGTTCCAGGTATTTTTCGCAGACGTATCCACCAGCTGCCAGTTCGGAAGGGGCTTTGTAGTGGTCCACCGAGTGGAGATTTTCTTCACTTCAGCTAAGCATGCCTCCATCTGCGTATACAAAGCAATTTCCGCAGATGTCCTCAAAGGACTCAGAGGGTCCACTTCACCCATGGGGGAAAGCTCGTACAGCATTTGCACGTCCTCGAGCGTGGGGGCAGCCTCGAACTCAGCAAAATGGAATGTGTGAGTCGCAGGCGAGTAACGGGACAGAAGGTCTAGAAGCATGGATTGATCCAGCTTCACGGCAGCACCCTTCATAGCACGGATAGCAAAATACACGCCGGCTTCGCTAAGAGTCTCGGCATGATGTTCCAACACATGGTCATTCCACTCATCCATATAGTCCAATTTCTGGACGAACGCCTGAGTAGAAATCGCAGTATACGGGAAGTGCCCGTTCTCGATCCCCAATCGAACCACATCCTCGGAACCAACCCACTCGAGCAGGGCTGAGTTAACTGGGCGAGTCAACGCCAGCAATCGCTCAACGGGAACATGATCAGGCATTTTCTTCGCCTTTATCCTCGCATGGTAGAAATCTTTGCCGCCTAAGAAGGGGGCTTTTCGCCACAAGGCCTGCGGAAGGTCGGGTATCTCTTCATCTTCCTTGACGGGTCTGGTTACTCTTGTCTTGGCCATTCCTGCGAAAGAGCAAGAAAAAAAGGGGGAGAAATACCACACTTCAGTTTGAATTTTGGGAATTCAAGATCTATGCGAAGGAAAACGAACGGTTCCGGTTATCGATTTCAGAAATTGGGGAGTTGCAAGATCCAATATTGCTGAAAGATTACAACGAAGCGGGTCCAAAGACCAAAACCTCTTCACAAATCCCACGAGTTTACAGATTCAACGCAGTTCAAGGCAAACACTGGTATCTTAAATCAAAAGTAAACGAGGCCAACCTTGTTTTCTTGAAGTTTGCTTGGATACGCACAATTGAAGAACACGGATTGCAGTTCTGAACTGGTGATTGATTATCTGGATTTGCTCTCGAAGATCTCCGGGTACCATTCACTTTAAGAGGAAAAAGTAATGCTTTGCAATAATGGGGGTACAAGGTATTTATCCAAAACAATGAAGGGTTGTGTCCTTTCGATAGTCGAATCGCAACCGTCACCGTCGAATCGCGCAATCACAGGACAAGCTGACGTCACGCCTAAAACCCTAAAGGTCAGACGGCACGACTCTAGGGGTTTTAGGTCATAATGATACGCACGGGGGCTGAACTTACCCGTATTTGAATTGGTGCGTGGCGACGACGCATATGTTGGTTTCCGCGCATGGAAGACTATACGGTTATGAATCTTCACGCGCAGAAAGGGGGCTAATGTAGATACTGCTTTCTGACATGACAGATCTCGGCCACGTGGCGGCCATCCAGCACACCATATTGTGCTCCACACACACAGGATCACCAGCCGAGCTGATCCATGTGGGGGCTGCGAGACAGAGCCCTCGCATACCACTGCACGGGACTTGTAGGGACTTAGTGGTTTGGAGGCTAGAGTAAGCCCTGTCGCGTGCGAGCCAAGCCCGCACGCGACCTTTAGTAACTGTTTTGAGAGATTTATGGCACGAGCTCCATAAACCCGGTCAATCCGGTCAAACCCGGTCAACCCCGTAGCGGTTCCGGTATTCGCGCACCACGTGCTCTAACGGTTCCTATATACTCGGACGAACGTGCCGTTACGGTTAAGCTAATTAAGCCGCCATTAATGGGCGCATTAACCACACTACAACGGCCACGTTCTCCAGTATATATAGATCGTCAACCTTTCCATACAAGGGAGAACACATTGCCATACGCGGAAGCTCTGCCAAACCTCTGTCTCTCTCTCAGACATTGCTACTGACTTACTCTCTCCCTACACACACCCCTATTCTTCCTGTGCGATCCTTGATCCACTACACACGGTGCACGCGGAGGTCTCCCCGCCGGAATCTCTTGTGCACAACGATAAAAGGGTAGTCATATCTCTATTATTTTACAAGAGTTGTCATTGAGTGAAATAATAGAGCAACGAGAGAGCACCCATGGAGTCCAAACCCACTTAGGGCCGACGACAACAAGGAGGCCGATCCTTACTTCCCCATTTTGCGTGATCGCTTAATTCCCTCTTGTAAGTTGCAAGCACAAGGCATGGAGGAGATTCCAGTTCTCAATCCCAAGGTGTGGATACCAGTAAAGACGAGGACATTATTCTTTATTGTGATCACACAAACCTACAAAGTACATGTTACTTCATTATCACATTATAAGAGCTTAATATGAGATTCATGGAGGGCTTTGATCAGGCTATTGCATCAAAACCCTACAGGTATGACCAGGTTAGACCACTTCGAGTGTTACGAACGGTTCATCCTGTTTGACTGGTCCGACCGTTTTGACCGTTTTGACCCTATTATCCTATTTTAAGTAAACTGACCCAGCGCGATAAAATTGGGTTTTAACTGTTTTATGTATTTTATCGCATGATGGTTGGATGTGGCCTTAGCTGTGTGGTTGTTTAAATTTTGTGGTTTGGTTTTGGTTTTGATGTAATTAATGTAATTATTTTTACGACCTGCTTGTCGTTTTCTCCCTCCCCTGTGAGGTTCCTCTATTTAGTTTATAGATGCTAGCTAGAATCAGATAGATAGAATATATCCAATTCATGAAGAATAAGATCAAAGACCAAAGAGATCACGAGATGGTGAAGACCCACAAGCTAGGACGCATCAACTAAAGACGGAAGCACATGGAGATGGCTTGCTGTTTTAGGATTCATAGATATTCTCATTGGCTTGGGAATATCTTAGTTTAGGGCCACATCCATACCACGTTTTATTCATTATTCATTAGTCTTGTTTTATTTTGATGTATGGATGATGCATGCAAAAGGTAACAAGATTATAATTAAACTGTTTAGATCTTTCATTTAGACTTTCCCAATCAAGATGAGTAGATTAGTTAATATGATCAATAAATAAAATTGACAAGAAAACCCCCAACAAAAATATTGCATTTTGACTTCTTTTCTTGACACTCGTCATGATCAAGATGTACTGAGTTCGGGTTTGCCAAATCAAGGCGACTTGATTCATATGATGTGGCACAACGTCACGCGCAAGTAATGTGCGATTGTTGAAGTAAGAGGTTAACCGCAACTAAGCTATTTCAGTAGGATTGAAAGCTTAGAGGCAAGGCAATTAAGAGTTATCTATGAGATAGATTAATAATAAGGAGTTATTCGCCTAATTGAACCAAATGTTGCATTGGAAGAAATTGGAAGGTGTTCCTACCTTAATAATCAAATTTTGGGTGACTTGCCAAAGGAAGCTCAAGAGGAGGTGAAATATGGATCTTGGCCCACTATAAAATATATGATATTTTTCGCATTAATGGTGAGGGCTATTAATTCGAGAAAAATAGTGGGAACTGTATTTAATAATCTAGCCATTGTTAAGTATAGTATAATTGTTCACAATACTAAAAATGCATATATCTCATTTTGTAGATTTGTAATGGCAAATAATCAACAAACATCGACACGGTTATCGCGCTAGGTCCTTGAGAATGAAAAACTATCTCAATTTTCTCAACTGATACAAAAACTTGAGAATTGTTCTCAAGCAAGAAAAGTAGATGTACATTCTAGACAAATAAATTCCAGACGCACCACCGACTGATGCTACTGCTGCTGTAAGGAAGGCACATCAGAAGATTGTTGATAACTCTACTGATGTGACTTTCTTGATGCTTTGTACCATGAAATCTGAGCTTCAGAAGCAACATGAGAACATGGAGGTGTACGATATGATCGTACATTTGAGACAGATCTTCCAAGAGAAAGCAAAAGATGAGCGGTATGAAGTATCAAAATCACTATTCAAGTGTAATTTGCCAGAGGGAAACTCAATGAGACCTCATGTACTCCGTATGATCGGGTATCTTGAGAATCTCGATAGAGTGTGATTTCCATTAATCTAAGAGTTGGGTACTGATCTCATCATGCAATCGTTGATAGGAAGTTATAGTCAGTTCATCATGAACTATAATATGAGCGAGATCAATAAAACTCTTCAATACTTGCTCAATATACGAGGACCGCTGAACAGAGCATTAATGAGGGTAAAGGCAATGCCATAATGATGGTCAATAATGGAAAGAGTAAGAAATTTGCTTAGAACTCTAAAGGGAAGAGTAAGGTAGTTGCAAAACCCAAGGAAGTTACCTTGAAGCTTACCGGTGGGGTTGCTAAAGGCTCATGTCACTATTGTAGTTAGACTGGCCGCTGAAAGAGGAACTGCCCAAAATATCTAGAAGACATGAAGCTTGGAATAGTGATTCAAACACCAGCAGGTATATCTGTTATAGATGTCAATTTTTCTATCTCTTCATCTTGGGTATTGGATACTGAATGTGAATCTCACATTTGTCGAAATGTGCATGATCTAAAGAGAAGTAGACTACTGGCCAAAGGGGAGATAGACTTGCTCGCTGGGAATGGAGCAAGAGTTGCTGCATTAGCCGTATGCGTTTATGAGTTATCTTTACCTTCATGACTTATTTTAGAATTGGAAATTGTTTTTATGTACCTGCTATGAGTAGGAATATTATTTCTATTTCTTGTTTGGACAAAAAAGGTTATTCTGTCACTATAAAGGACAAGTGTTGCTCTGTTTATTTTGATAGTGTGCATTATTGAAATTCTCTTTTGTCTAATAGATTATATATCCTTGATCCAGATAATCCCGTCTATAACATAGATACCAAGAGGATTAAATCTAACGATTTAAATCCCATATACCTATGGCACTGTCGTTTCGTCCATATAAATGAGAAACACATTTCTTGGATCCATAAGGTTGGATTTCTAGACTCATTTGATTATGAATCATATAAGACATGTGAAGGTTGTTATTGGGAAAATAACTAGGTCTCCTTTCACGAAGAAAGGCGAGAGGACTAGTGATCTATTGGCACCCATACATACCGATGTGTGTGCACCATTGGCCACAACCTCCAGAGGAGGATATCCTTACTTTATTATATTTACTAATGACGTCATTAGATATGGATTTATGTATCTTATGAAGAAAAAATCCGAATCCTTTGAAAGGTTCAAAGAATTCAAGAATGAAGTAGATAACCAGCTTGGTAAGAGTATTAAGGCTCTACAATCCGATCGCGGAGGAGAATACTTAAGCCAAGAGTTTGATGACTATCTTAGAGAGTGTGGGATCGTGTCCAAACTAACTCCACCAAGAACACCACAATGGAATTGCGTATCTGAGAGGAGGAATCGAACCCTGTTGGACATGGTTCGATCTATAATGAGTTAGTCTGATATTCCAATTTTATTTTGGGGCCATCCTCTATTAACAACTACTTTTACCCTTAACCGTGTTCCATCCAAATCAGTTATGAAGACACCATATGAGATATGGACTGGGAGGAGTCCCAGTGTTTCGTTCATGAGGATTTGGGTTTGCGAGGTTTTATGTAAATTGTTTACGATAAGATAAACTCGGAACCAAGTCTGCAAGTGTAAGTTTGTGGGATATCCTAAGGAAACGAAAGGATATGATATTTCTACAATCCGACCAAGAGCAACGTGTTTGTTTCTCAAACCGGTTTGTTTCTAGAAAGAGAGTTTGTCTTAAAAGAAACAAGTGGGAGGACTGTAGAAATTGAAGAGGTTCAAGAACCACACAGCACTGATCCTACAATGGAACATGAGCAGAAACCACAAGATCTTGTGGAGAAACCTGCCCAAGTAACACAAGATCTTCGTAGGTCTGGTAGGATACGTAAGAAGCCAGAGAGGTACGGACTTCTCGTGACTGAGCCATGTGACGTACTAATCATGGATGATAATGAGCCTACAACCTATGAATATGTCGTAAAGGGATCAGACACTCAGAAGGCTTGAAGCCATAAGATCCGAAATGGATTCCATGTATACCAATAAAGTATGGGCTTTAGTGGAACCACTTGACGGGGCTCGACCCATAGGATTCAAGTGGGTTTTCAAGAAGAAAATCGACTTGGATGGAAATGTGATTGCCTATGAGGGTCAATTGGTGGCAATAGAATTCAGACATATTCATGGTATCGACTATGATGAAAAAATTTCCCCAGTCGCCATTACTAAATCCATACGCACTTGCTCGCTACTGCAGCTTATCACGACTATGAGATTTGGAATATGGATGTAAAAAAAGCGTTTATGTATGGAAACCTCCTTGAGGATGTGTACATGACACATCCAGAGGGTTTTGAGGATCCAGAGCATACCAACAAAGTGTGTAAGTTGCAGCGGTCCATTTGTGGGTTGAAGCAAGCTTCTAGAAGTTGGAATCTTTGCTTTGATGATGCAGTCAAAGCGTTTAGCTTTATCAATAACAAAGATGAACCTTGTGTGTACAAGAAAGTTAGTATGAGCTCTGCAGTGTTTCTGGTCTTGTTTGTGGAAGACATACTACTCATTGGAAACGATGTCCCTACCTTGCAATATGTTAATGATTGGCTAGGGAATTTATTTTCAATGAAAGACTTCGGGGATGCAGCTTATATAATTGGTATAAAGATCTATAGGGATAGATCAAGGATGTTGCTCGGCCTAATTCAAAGTATATATATTGACATGGTGTTGAAATGTTTCAACATGTAATAATCGAAGAAAGAATTCTTTCCCATGTCACTTGGAGTTACCCTTACGAAGGTCGATTGTCCTTCCAATCATATTGAGAAGGAACACATGAGTCATATCCCATACGCGTTGGCTATTTATCTATCATGTACTCCATGTTATGTATTAGACCAGATGTGTCATATGCTTTGAGTATGACAAGCAGATACCAGTCCAATCCGGGTGAGAGGAAGAACTCAGTATAAAGGGTTATACTAACGCGAGCTTCCAAACCGACAAGGATTATTACAGATCAATAAGTTTTTTGCCTAAATGGAGGTGTTGTGAGGTGCAAGATTTCTAAGCAAGTGACAAAGTTTTATTCCATAACTGAAGTTGAGTACATTGACTTGAAGTCACTAGATACTCTAGTTGTGAATTAACATGTTTTGATAAATCAAACGTTTCACCGTAAATTGGTCACTATAAATATGATAATCGGACATGATATGAAGCAAACTGAGATATGGTAGTGATGTAGAGAGGATTTTTCCCTCCCACATAACGGGAGTATGTATCCACACCCACTCGATGAATAAAAATTATTGAAAGTTTAGCCAGAATCGTATAAATCAATATTTGATATTGTTGTTATCTATTCAGATAAGTCTATTCCCAGGATAGACGAACTATGGATTGGATATACGAGTGTGACATCTGTGTCTCGTGTCCAATCCGGATATTGTAACAAAGGGACGACACAGCACGGTAACATTGGTCAGGTTTGTCTGATCACTGACTATTTCTATTAGTTGAGTAGCATTGATGTGTTGCTAGACACCTCTTAATTTTTGTAATTGCTACTGCCAACTTCACAGGAACCTGCAGAGTCACACACCAAAAAGATCAAACTGGATGTATATGTTAATTAGTTGGACGAATTAAAATTTAAAAGAATCAGGATCAAAGTGCAACAATGTGCATATTTAGTTGGACTAAGCAATTAGACTAATCTGTGTATGGACATGATTAGTATTGGGGCATGTTTTTAATCACTAAGGAGTTATTGCTTATAAAATGCTAGTCAAAGCCCTATATGAAATAATTGGAGCAAGGAGTAGACACACACAGAAAGGCACGACCCACCTTACCCTACGGTAAAAAGAGAGGGTCGAACCCCTCTGCTCCTCCTCCATTGTTGGCGCTTTGCTTGATTTGATCAAGCTCCTTGGTGAATCCTTCCCTACACTGCTAGCACAATCTGTATAGAAGGTTTCAGTTATCAATCGTAAGGTTTGGATACCGGCAGAGACGTGGATGCTACTTCTACATAGTGATCTGTCAGACTGACAAGGTAATCTTACTTCATTTATCACATTACCAATTCTTCACCTGCGATTCATGGAGGGTTTAGAGAAAAAAAAAAACTGTATTTCTGCTGCGTAACCTACATCAAAACCCCACAGTTTGACAGGAAACTTATAGACAATATCCTAGACACCCCTGAGCTCATTCACACTATAAAGACCAGGAAAAATGTCACGGTAGGTTCCATGGAATTAAAGATTGTGAGAATGGACATAGAGGCCAATGGACGATATAACTCACACGAGTACAAGTGTGTTCGCTTATCTATACCAACAATTTGCACAACACAATGCTACTTTACTTGTAGAGATGACGGATCGGTCAGGCTTCTTTAGCAGGATAGGTAATTATCAAAGTAATAAGATCTTAACTATTTAAGCAAGAATAAGCATAGATATAAGAATATGCTAACGATAACTGTAAAGTAAAACACAAAGTACTAAACATGTAAAGTAAAAGATACGAGACAAGAGACACCAATATTTTTCTATAGGGAAACTTTTAGTCGTGAATCACCTCAATGTGATACATGGTGAAGGATGAAAACCGTAGAAGCTCGAACCAACTAGTGCTAGACAATATATTACTAACGCGTGGTTTTTACGCGTACTGCGCAAGTGTATGGTCAAGTAGTAAAGATGGAGTATTTTGTATACCGAGTTTTCGAACCCATAGGGAATAAGTCGCATTTAATTAAATAAAGTTTAATTCGAGAATATTGTAGTAACCAGAAGGAAAAGTTTGATGACTTAAAGGTTTGGCACCCACAACCAAGTGGCTAAAACTAAAGACAACTAGTTAATTTTTTTTTCCGAATTAAGAGACTACGATTATGGAGAAACTAGGAAATTTATGGTCCCTAGGGCACTTAGCTAATTTCGAAATATCGTTAAAAACACTCTACTCACATGTTAGTAACACAATGTCACAATCATCATGTTCTTATGTCGATCTCCCATGAATCTACGCTATGGTCTACTTCGGGTCATGTCGCTCCACCACCGTCTACCATTACGTTCTAATCGTCTAGCAATGTTTTCTTACGGGGTCCTGTCGGTCCACCCATTACCCTAAACATAAAAATGTCCAACCAAAATAATCCGCACTTGGTCATTCAAACTTCTATCTCCTTTTAGTCTCAAGAAAGTACAAGAACCTCTACTTGTTCCTCACAAATCTAAGCCTAGATCCCTTTCGTGCATCCAGTTAGATAACTAACATGTTATGGATGATCAAGCCTAACATGCTAATAATTAAAAATTGAAACAAGTAAAATAATTGGAAAATTAAATAGAATTAAGTATTGAAAACGTGAATTAAATGCATCATTCCGGAATTATCTACAATATAACCCTAGTTTTCCATAAATCACCTAGCTACGAGCTTAGCTAGAAATGAATGAGTTAAACTCAATAAACATCTCCATAACATTACAAGAAAGATGAAAAAGCTAATCTCAAACACCAAAACCTCAAAGGGTTGATGATCACGCGTCCTAGCTTGGTCTCCCCTTGCTCTCTTGCTCCTTGGTATCCGTGTATGATAATAGTCTGATTCCCTCGGGTCGTAATAGACTTGATACTCTTCAATTTTTGTCAATAGTTGCCCACAATTACATTCAGGCCCCATCACATCTTCCTCGGCTTCTGGATTATTCATGGGACGATATGGGCATTGGCACGAAAGCATTCATGCAAATGGGTAATTCTTTCGTGCGAATCCCACTGAAAAATAAACTTTAGCTCCTATTTTCTTCTTCCCCTGCTCAGTTTCTAATCCTCAGTCCTTGCATTCCTTAACTTCCGAAGTTCACGTTCCTCTACGATTCCCTCGACATGTGTTTTGTTTCCTGTCATAAAAACACGAAACTATACCATGCAATTAAATCTGGCATTAAAAACTCAATTACAACGTAAAACATTCCCCGACTAATATTTTTGCATTTTAAACTTCAAGTGGAAAAACTAACTATTTCCTCTCAATATAGGACAGAAAATCCCTCAAAACGTCACAAGAAGGCAGCAAAATATAGTCATTAATGATCGAAATAATGTGTTGTGAATAAACGTGGAAAATAATTAACTTTAAATATTCTTCTATCACACGTTAATGTCTGAAGAATCGAACCTATGGGATAAGGAAATTTGCAAATACACTAAGCTAGGTATCCTAAAACGATGCACAAGTAAGAGTGATGATTTTTGGGTGATTTGAACTAATTAACTAAAGCCTAACGTAAACTACTTAACTATTTTAAGAAAGAAAAAAAAGTAAAAGAAGAGTTTAAGAAAATTTATTTGAGTTTACGAAATAATAGAGAATGGTGGGTTAGGGTACTGAATCCTCTTTAAGTTTCTCAAGTTGATACTCAAGTCAAGACTCAAATCGAGACTAGTCACCTATTCATAATCCAATTAATCAAGAGCACAATAACTTATGTAAACGACATAAATTAACTAACAAAAATCAAATTAATCTATCTCACGGCCGATAAATCACGTATTCTCTATGAAAACAATTCATGTTGTATAAGCTGAATAAACCCTTTTGAATGCATAAATCATCTCGCATAATTACTATCTAATCAAAACAAGTCTATTAAAAACATTCAAGTGTAGCATTCAACACAAATAATTCTCAAATTGAATTCAAATATTTGAGTTCCAATCACAATTTGTGTAACTAGTCATAAAGTAAAACTTGTAATTGCTATGCTGTGATCGAAACCACACTAAACTTAATGTTACGATCACAAAATATCGAAATCACACAAATTTTCATGTCTCAACCCAATTCAGATAGAAAATTCATAAATACCCTAAACTCAAATAAGTTTAGTTAAGAGACATGAAGAATGAAGCTAAAATGAAGCTAAATGGAGAAGAAGAAGGGAAGAGATTGCTCATTCTCCGGGGATTTTCAGCGTCCTTGATTTTTGTGAAATCCAATCCTAGCAGCCCCTTATTCTCCCTATTCTTTTTGTGCTACTCACCGCTGCTACTGCTGCGTTTTTCACTCCAACACAGCCGCTATCGAGGTCTTTAAATAGGCGATGTCCAGCTGCGATTGCCTAATCCACATAGCGCTGATCCCCTTCTTCCTTCTTCGTTGCCTCCTTTTATTCACCTTGTTGCCTCCCCTTTGCCTCTACATCGTCCAATAAATCTTCTTCCTTTGCTGCGAAGTACCCCCAGGTCGCTTGGTTCGTTTCCTCCTTTTCATTCTCCTCGTTTTTGCAACATACAATATGATTGTGGCCTTGAATTGAGCCACATTCAGCTTCATTTATTTACTGAAAAGTCATAGAAGCCCCTGATATTTGGAAAATAATGCTAAAGCTCCCCAAGAGCTCATCTTGTTGAAACTACAACCCATTAATCAGCGTTAACATCACTTTTCGTGCCCTCTTGAGTTTCTATGACTTCTCAATACACTCCTCAACAAATACCTGCAGTACACACGCCAAATTTATACGTAAAATCCACAACTTACTCAAAAACAAAAAAGCGCACAATAATACCATAATTCCACAGAACACTAACGAACTAAAATAATTTAAAATCAACGAGTAGAAGCCTCATTTGCGCTGCAATTAGACTATATTTTATAAAATAAAAGGCCAAAAATAACTATCAATTAGATAGTTATCAAGACTCCATAGTTACTATTTTGCTAGTCCTCGAGCAAAATAAAAATAGAAAGAAAAAAAAAAGAATAGATTTTACTAAACTAGCCACTGATACCCAACAGTACACTCACATGACATTTAACCCGAATCAAATTATACGACCAACATGAGATATACGTCATTAAACAGGTGGAGTCCCACACTGTTCTCAAACAACCTTTTTCAACATTCAAAACATATACAAGTTCATAACAAACTCTCGTATCAAAATATTAACAACTCTGGTGCTTAAAAGTAGTCCCTCGTGAAAAAACAAAGTTTCCATCAACAAAAAGGATTAAGTAGTTTAACTGTCTCCTCCTTAAGTAACTTTTCTGACTTTAAATAGGGTCGAACCATTAGATCTACTTAGCCCGTATAACAGATGCAGATGCCAGTGACTCCCAACTCATTCAAAGCTCAGGGCACTAAGATTTAATACTCTCCTAATGGGCTCGCATCCAAGCTAAGCACCCATGGAATGACTAAAAATAATTGAGCACATTGGTGCGAATATTTTTTTTCTCTTTTCTTCTTTTCTTTAAGCTTCAATATCACAATTGAACCAATCATAACATAAATGAAATATCATGCATATCACAGCATGCTTAGCAGTCTCGAGTGAAATGAAAATTACAAAGCTCAGGAGCAAACAAATAGAATCATCTCATCGTGATGTTAATGGAATGAAGTTTACTGTTGTGCATGAATGACTAATCCTAGGCTAGTGTACATTTAGGCAATCTAATCTAATTTGATATAGTACTATATATGCCTCGAATCATAAAAATCATGTAAAGAATGAATATCCTCATTCGCAGTTGGAAACTCCACCACTTTATTTATTCACATATCAAGTTCACCAGATTTTTTGCAAGGTTTTTTCAAACCAGTTATTTGTTTCAATTTTTTTTTTCAAACTCCACTTCAACTTCAGAAATACCCCCAGTGTCCACAGTGCATGATGCAATAACATTGAGAATTAACAAGGTGTAGCAACCGTGGCAAAGCAAGCAAGAGTCCAGGAAAGGGTAAGAAAAAAATAATAGTAAAGCAAGAGAGGGTTTTCGAACTCCTCTTTCAAGAGAGTGAAGACATCACCGGTGCTTAATAGAATGCGGCTGTGCAGAAGCACCAGGCAGTCAAACCATCTCTTCCATCCATTCAAATTCTCCTGAACGCCATCAATAGAACTGATATTGACCTAACCAAGAAAAGACCACCACCATCAAGTCTTTTCTTCCCTTGGAAAATTAGCAGTAAATCTGCCCGTTTCAAATTATGTGTTCACCTCATACGGAGTTGACTATATGACTACGAGAATGTGACCACCTCTGGCTGATACTTTGAGAGCACTATGATGCTGATAATGTCGCCGTTTTATCTTAGATCTAAAGTGAACCCGTTTTTTTATCAAATTCAACGCATCAGTGAACCTTCTGCACGAAGGAGAATATCTCTGAAGGACATCAAATTTTCTCTCTGGATGAAAGCATGCAGATTTTCCTATGTTTCTCCGAGAACTTCATAAAAGCAAGTTCTTGTCATCCTCTCTTGAATCATATAATTCAGCCCCATGATGGCTCGGAAAAATCCTCCCGTCTTCACATCAGAAACAATGGTAACACTAGCTAACAATGCACTACTATCAAAAACCATAGAAGTGGAAACAACCGACTTCTTCTCTAAAGAACATGTATCCTTCTCTTTCTCATTAAACGCATCAACAAGTGAGCTCAATGCTTGCAAGACCTTGATAGTAGTTGACCACGTGATGATCTGGTATTTGACACCCATTCATCTTTACCACCATGCACCGCCCAGTGCAAGTAGCATTGCAAACCGTGTCAGGTTGTCGTGGACTTGTAACTAGCTCAGTGATAAGCAGAGGCAGTGAATAAGAAATCATGGTCAACTTCTGGAACTATTTTACTTCAAATTTTCTTCTCACAGCACCTGCTAAACAGCAGTTGAAACAGTCCATGTAGCTAGCGATGCTTGAGCTTTAACTCCCCATGCCATTCTGCATGCTATTTGATCATTTTTTTCTCATTTTTTACTTTGTGTTCATCTGCTCGCCTGCAACCACAACACGAGCACACCGCATCTGTTAGACTCACTGTAAGCAACTGATTCTAAACAAATTAACCGACTCAATCCTAACTAACTCTAACAACGGAATATCACATAAATAATTGTTAAATAACTAAATAAATAACCAACTAACCAAAAATCAAGGATGCCTCTCGATAGAGCTGAGTTTAACTTCTTCAGCTAGACGTGTGCCAAATCAGATCTCCTTATCATAAGCGGGGTCCACTAAATGGATTGTTTCAATATATGCGGTCTGCTCAAGGGGACCCATAACTGGTTTAGGTATTTGACCATTAACAACTAATACACTACCATCACCAGGGTTACGGATATGCATTGCTCCAAAGGAAATACTTCGACAACCTCAAATTTTCCTGTCCATCTAGACCTCAATTTAATAGGGAAAATCTGTAACTTAGAATTGAACAAACAACTTTTCTGGTTCGGTTCAAAATATATCTTCAAAATCATTTTATCGTGAATACGCTTCATCTTTTCGTTATAAAGTTTGGAATTCTCATATGATTCATATCGCATATCCTAAAGCTCATTAAGCTGGAGCTTCCAATGTTCTCTTGTAGCTTGAACTTTAACATGAAATGCCTTAATTTCCCAATCGGCACAGTGTTCTAGCTCTACAGGGCAGTGACATGGTTTTCCAAAGACTAAACGGTACTGCGACATTCCAATAGGTATTGAAATGCATAAGTAGGTAGTCAAACTTGATCAAATATACTCTAGAAAGGGGGGGGGGGGGTTGAATAGGGTATGGACACTTTTGCTAAAATAGTGGTTTTAAAAAATGAACATGAATATTTTGGAGATTTTCAAGCTTTGAAAGAAGTTTCAAAGCGTTGAACTAAAGCAGACAGTTTCATAAGCCTCTGAAAGTTCTAAAGAATTTAAAAGGGTTTTCAAAGCCTTGAAAATATCCTGTCTTGAAATAGTTTTGTAAGCAAGTAAAGTACTGAAATGAAATGAACGGAGCACAAGTATTTGTTTCAAAGTTTGGTCTCCAAAAGACCTACTCTCCGCATGAGGGATCTAATCCCTGTAGGATTTCAATAACTTCTTATTTAGCTGTGTTAAGCCCTATATATCAAGCCTAAGAGAATTGCCTTACTCTTATACAACCTGTGATTCTTTACTAACCTATCTGGTACAACTTCAACTAATTGTTACAATAAGAACCTCAGTTGTTCCACTTGAACAACTCAGCTAAAACAGAATATAGATGATTTAGAAATATTTCTGATTAATAAATAGTTAAGCACAAGAAGAAGAACACTGAGAAGACAGTGAAGCTATGAAAGATTAGAAGTGTTCTTCTGAATTTGGAGTGGATTAAGTAATCTGAATTGATCTAATTCATTGATGCTCTCTCAATCCGTACGTGTTTCTCTTAGTGAATATGTCTCTTCCAGTCCCTCTGTATATTTGTCAACCTCGGTTCACTTTGAATTTATAGACTTGATGCAACAGTCACTAAAGTTGTTACAACAAGAATTCGTAAAAATCCTCAACTCAGCTTAGCCTCTCAACAACTCTATTCCAACGGATAGTATCTTGGTTAAATCCACTGAATTTTATCACAATCTACAACTGTATGCTTGAGAAAAGTCATGATCAAATCCCGGGTTTCTAGCTAGGCTTTAGTGACCTGTTTGACATTCCTACATTCTAGAACTTAGGCTATTTCCTGCAAAACAAACTTAAACCAAAATCTATTTGAAAAATAAGCATATTCAGAATATAAGCATATATTAGGTAATAAATTTTATCAATATAAACTTAGGATCTGTTTGGTAATCCTACATTACGGCAGTTAAGCAATCTTTCTGCAATAAAAGCTTAAGAAAGTATAATAAAAAATAGAGAGTAAAACATAATATTAGACAAAATGAATTTTTCTTTCATCACACAATAAGGCATAATAAAAATCCAGAACATATAGTGTATGATTAGGAATTATCGAACTCCTCATCAATTCATACTTGTCCTTTAAAGATATTTCAAGGCTTTGAAACCAGTTTCAAAGATTTGAACTGAAACAAGTATTGAATTAACAGGTGTTTTATAAGCTTTCATGTATGCCCAAAGTGCATATGTAAGTCGTAAAGACCAGGCCTTATGATCAGGCCTAACCGATCCTACACCTACTTGAGATTGGACTTGGGAATCTAGCATGACGTGGAAAAATTAGCAGAGATCATTCTAAGTCATTAAGAATTTCAAATTTTAAACTTATTCTAGAAAATGAAAATCTCATATCATTCTAATTCAAGTTTTTTAACCACTAATTGATGACTTATAGTTCCACAATTAATTCAAGAATTTTTTTTACCAAAATTAGCCTATTCTATTTTCTTTGAACCAATACCGTTTTACAGAGTCAATCCATCCAGAAAATTTTCTTCTTTTCTCTATCAATTATGCTCTTAAGTAAAGTTATGGACAAGTTCATGTCTCAATCTTGGTGAGTACACACCAACTCAGATACTTTGTTGAATCTTGGAGGACGACCGCCTCATCATATGCAACAAAGAAGAAGTTGTAGTAGGGTTGCAATTGTTCTAAGGATGACATATTTGGTTCAATGTCTTGACATGTCTTATTGGTAAGTGTTATGTTTATTTACTTTATTTTCATTAATCAAACTTTCCTCCTTCAATTAACTTTCCAACCGAAGAACGTTTTCTTTCTTTGGTCAACTTTTGTTGGCTGAGTAAAGAACAAAGATTTTAAATTCCACAACTAGAAATGCTAGCCCATCTCAACTCTGCAGAAAAATAGTCAATGAATTCACAAGTTCTTACACAAATCATTTAACTCCCACTACTTGAACTGTCAATAGTCTTTTAACTCTGCAGATTTTTTAACTCAGCAAAAAATGTTATGATATTAAGGCTTATTTGATCAGCAGTGTTTATTTCACAAGTTTCATTCACATATACGTAATTTGTTCGGGTCAAGGAGTGATAGAATTATATACCTATTTATTTACGGATTTTATAAAATATATATATGATTTTATATACCTTTTTTAAACAAATGTGATTTTAACATGAATGTATGGAACATTTTAAGGGAATCAATATGTAAAAATTCAAGTAAAATTATTTTATTTTCCGAAATTTTGTGATAGTTAAAGATATTAAACAAAGAGTAAGAGTAAGTTAGAAATGAAACTCATTTCATTAAATTTATTTATGAGTTATCATTTATGTAGACACCCAATTGTTTATCTTATTGCAATGCATGCCCGTAAGACGTTATTGATCCCTGAAAATATCAACAGATAGGCTTTAGAAGTAGTTTTAAGAAGTATCTGTGCATCTTCACAAAATAAACTTACATTACGTGTGAAAGTAAAAAGAAAAATCAAGTTCAACATAAACTAGATATGTCCTTAAGTTCTAATGAAGTGACGGTGATTCTTAACAAAAGTTACCCAGCTAAAGGGACTCGATCCTCTCCAGTCCAATTTCTCTACAGTCCCCCTACATTCAAAATCTGGACAATTCATATCATTTTTTCTTCTACTCCACATCTCTCCCCCTCATGAACAGAAATACTCTTTTATTAACCCAGTGTGTTGTGAAACACAACTTGTGGGTGACGAACTCGACTCCTAAACCTATCAGCGTGGTTGCCCCTCTTTGTTCCGGCTCCAATTCCGATTCGAGCAGCTGCGTCACCGAAGCGTTCATTATTAAGAAGAGAAAAATTAACGCGTCGCTTCCCTCGGATTCCTCGATCCTCTATCTCCAGAGAACGAAAGGTTATGAAAGAGAGTAAATAGGCAAAGACGGCGTTGAATGAGCAAAAATTAGCGACGTCGAACGGTACGAGTTCTGTTTTTCGGTGTAGCTTTTAGCAATTCAGAAGGCCGAAGATTATGAAGAGGACGCTCTCGGCGGCGGTTCTTCGAATCAATCTTGCGGCGGTTGGGGAATGGATCATCTTAGTGTTGATCCTCGATTTCTACATTCTAACAAGACGAGTCACAAGCAGGGTCTCGGGGCTTTGGCAGAGCTTCTAGACAATTCACCTTGTAATGGTGCCACTTATGTCTATGTTGATGTTGATGTAATTTTGAACAATAAAGACAACATCAACATGCATGTTATTACTTTTGAAGATGATGGTGGTTGGATGACTCATGCTCTCATGTTAAATTGGTCCAATGTAAGTCCCTTGGGTACTCTCTGAAATCCAAATTGGTCAACATAATAGGTCAATACGGCAAGGGTTCAAGACCAGTACCAATTGTGTTGGCCAATTGGAATTTCAGAGAGAACCCAAGGGACATACATTGGCTCAATTTATCAGGAGTCATCCCACCATTATCATCTTCAACAAGTAACATGTTGTAGTTGTTGTTGTCTTTATTGTTCAAAATTACATCAACATTGTCATAAGTGGCACCACTACATACCTCATCCAGTGAGTTATCGAGAAGCTGTGCCAAAGCCACCAGAACCCACTTGTGATTCGCCGCATTGAAATAGAGAAACCAATGATGAACCCTACGATGATCCATGTAGGAAATTGGGATGTTTAGAACGGGAATCAATGAATTAGGATAATCTCTGAGTCGTGTGAATCACTCTCAGATTAAGGTATTTCTGTGGTATACACACGAAATCGATAATCGGATAAACAGAGATTGTCAAGAACGAAAATGGTTGCTATGGATTTCTGATCTCACATGTTCTCTCTGTATTTCTGAATTCGACCAAAACTGACAAAATATAGAGGGAGACAAGGCTGTTAATCTGGCGGTTACGAGCGCCAGATTTCAGTCCGTTTTTCAACAGAAAATTAAATAGGAGACGTTTTTTGCGAAGCAATAAAACGTCCAAAGTCTTGGACCCCCGCCAGGGGCGTTGCCCCTTGGACCCCACCGGGGGCGCTACCCCCGGACCCCCGCAGTCGTCCTGGATTTTGTTGTCGAAGATATTAGCATAGTTGTGTGCACACTTATACTCCACACCTCCTAACGTGTACAACGTATATGCCAATGTCTACTTTGGTCGTAAGTAAATCCGATTACACAAATGGCCGATGACACTAAAATCACCAACAATCCTCCCCCATTTTAGTGTAATCCTTGATTCACTTATCCTTTCCATATCAAAGCAAACTTATGAATAAATGAAAATGTCTCAAAACTTGAATTTTCATCTTAGTAAATTACATCTTCAAATATTCGAGTATAGGGGTGTCCTATGGACTGAACCCTTTCTACTCATAATGAACACATGAAAGTAAAATACGCATAAGTTCAACATATTCCATGTTCTAACTTGACACCCTATTTTTACTAGCCTAGTGTCACTATCCTCTAATGAGCATATAGAAGCCATGTCCCAACTTCTTGAAGCGGCGTAACTCCATACTCATAAAGGTGGTTCTTTTCTTCTTGTACATTCCATACAATTTTTCAAAAGAACCATTAAGAAGTGTAAACATCAACCTCCTTAACTTGCAGGTCTGAACACATACCTTGGGATGATCTTTGTGTTCCAATTTCTTCATGTAAGAGTTCCACATTGAATTCAGCTTCTAACGTTGTATTAGAATGGAATTGGGTATCTTATCATAAGAGATCTTTTAGATAGACTTTAATCCCATCCCCACGGCCGACTTGTGCACTAATGCCCTTGATAACCCTTTGGTTAGATGATCCGCAATATTTTGTTGTGTACGAACACACTCAACCGATATCACACCATTCATGATTAAATCCCGAATGATGCTATGTCTGACACCCAAGTGTCTAAACTTGCCATTATATACCTGACTATATGCCTTAGCCAGAGTAGCTGCACTATCACACCTGATAGATATTGGTGAAATTGGTTTGGCCCATAATGGAATATCATACACTAAATTCCTTATCCATTCAGCCTCATTACCGGCTGCAGCCAATGCTACAAATTCAGATTCCATTGTCGATTTAGTAATTCAAGTTTTCTTCTTTGAAGCCATTAGATTGCCCCTCCTCCAAGTAGAAAAACCCATCCACTAGTTGAGGAATGATCTTCCATATTGTTTATCCAACTTGCATCAGAATATACTTCTAGAACCAAAGGACTTCCACTGCATGTCATACCATAATTCATGGTTTTCCATGAGTTTTTGAATTCTCTCCTCATTGCCTGCCAATCATGTGTGCTTGGATTGCTAGTATACCTACTTAGCTTTCCAAAAGCAAATTCTATATCTGGTCGTGTACTAATCATGACATACATTAGACAACCAATATCCATAGAGTATTCCAGTTTAGACACAGCCTTGCCTTGGTTAGGCAACAATTTCACATTTGGTTCCATCGGAGTACTAACTGGAGAACAATTTTCACAGTTAAATGTCTTTAACACCTTCTCAATGTAATAGGATTGAGAAATGGTAATGGCCTTGTTCTCACGTTTAATCCTAATACCTAGGATCACTTCAGCCTCCCCCAAATCCTTCATTGAAAATTTAGATGACAAAAATTTCTTCGCTTGATCCACTTGATCTTGGTTGGTACCAAAGAATCAACATGTCATCTACATATAAACAAATTATGACTCATTTACCAGAGTCATCAAATTTGCGATATACACACTTGTCTGCTTGGTTCAAATGATAACCACTAGACAACACGATATCATCAAATTTTTGATACCATTGTTTAGGATCTTGCTTTAAGCCGTAAAGTGGTTTAACAAGCTTACACAACTTATGCTCATTTCCAGGCATAACAAATCCTTCGGCTGTTTCATATATATCTCCTCATCCAAATCACCATTTTTAAATGCGGTTTTCACATCCATTTGGTGAATAACAAGATTATGTATAGCTGCAAGAGCTATTAATAATCTAATAGTATATAGCCAAGGCGTTGCCCCTTGGACCCTACCGGGGGCGCTGCCCCCGGACCCTAGTAGGGGGCTCCGCCCCCGAAACCCTCCAATCGTCCGGGAGTTCGTTTTTCAAGATATTAGCATAGTTGTGTGCACGCGTGTACTCCACACCTTCTAACGTGTAAAACGTATATGCCAATTTCTACTTTGTTCGTAAGTAAACCCGATTACACAAATGGCCGATGACACTAAAATCACCAACAACCCATCCCCCCCCCCCACTGCTGCCCGATTGATTTGAAGAACCGCCGCCGAGAGCGTCCTCTTTGAAGTCTCACGCCTTTCCAAAAAGGCTTGCAGCTACCACAAACAACATATTTTGCATCGTTCGACATCGTTGATTTTTCCTTGTTCAACGCCGTCTTTGCCTTTTTCCTCCCATTCATGACCATCCATTATTCAGGCGACAGAGGATCGAGGAATTCTACGGGAATTGGAATCAGAACCCGACCAGGAGCAACGATGGGCGACGACGTTGATCCATTACACACTTGATTTATCTGCGTTTCCTGTAATGAGGGGATGGATGTGGACGTTAGATGAAAAAATTAGATGAATGATTCAGATTTGAATTGTAGGGGACTGTTCGAAAATTGGACTGTTGGACTGCAAAGGATCCAAATCCCCAGCTTTAACTCTTGAAGTGTTAGGTACATTTGATGTTTCCTTAAAGACAATTTTCGAACAACCAATGATTAAATAGGGATAATTAATTCCTTTACTGCATCTAACAAAAAAGTGATCAACCGATTTGATTAACAATAAAGTCCGCTTTCTACTCTCCTGCCTATTTAAGTAGTCCAACATTGTTCTTTCTCTATTCACCACCATCTCTGATTTGAATCTCTTAGAGTAATATTTGAGCACCCTTTTCAGGGAGTTAACATAAATTTTGTCTCATGTTATAATCTTTCTCATACCAATTTCCACAAACTATAGGTCAATTTCACAAAGTGTATTAATTACTACATAAGATGATTTCATACCCGATGGTGATATGACAAGCAAAAGCAAATAAATTTCTTCACGTAGCTCTATTACATGATCTTGCTAAGATATCATAAACTCATTTGTGCCTCCAAGAACAACTATATTTCTATTTTTCTAAAAGCTCCATATGAATTTTATGATTATAAGTAGAATCTTACATGAGTATTGGCTAATCGATGGAGCCAAAAGTATATTGAAGCTAACATCTTTTATCTCATGCGAAAGTTTCACAAGTTAATCATATCAAGCACAAATACGTACGGAAAAGAAAACATATTTTGTTGTCGGGGTATTTGCCTACAATGACATGTATTTTACCGCCGCCGCCATTCTATATAGGAAAAGAACTATATGTCCCCAACACCGGTGTTCGAAGCGAATCTACTCCAGTATTTCATAAATTTGATCATAGACATCAATGCTTCAACTTTTTTATCAATGTGATTCTCATTGAAGTTATACAACTAATATTTCAGATCCGCTCACAAAGTTGCTCGTTCAGCGAAAGCATGAAGGGCACACTAGATCTATAGGCATACAAAATGCACCATATTGGCTCTAGTGTAAGTGGGAGACTGTTGGAATAGGTGCCCTAGAGGAAATCTATATTTAGTATGAACAATGTTTGGCTAGAACATTCATTTATTATTTATTGCGATATTTAATATAATGAAGTCCTTAGATACAATGTGTTGTTTATCTTAAATATCCCTAGCCCATTATATTGATTAACGGGACAATTAAATATAGACTAGTATGTGGGTAGACTGATATGGAGATATCAAGTATAACACATGGGTATGGATTTGGAGTAATGTCATACTGGATTGACCCACAACGAGAAGGATACATTAGATTATGTCCAAGTCACAATCGCTTCTCGTAGTGCTAATGATATTATAATCCTTAGACTTGAAGTCGCTAGATACTCTAGTTGTGGAATAACATGCTTTGATATTATCAAACGTTGCGCCTTAACCAAGTAACTATAAAGATAGTTATCGGGCATGATAGGAAGCAAGCTTAGAGATCGTAGTGACGTAGAGAGGATTTGCCCCTCCCACATAATGGGAGTAAATATCAATGGGCCACTCGAGGGATGGTGCTTATAGAATGTGTGGCCAGAATCAGATAAATCAATATGGAGATATTGATGTTATCTGCTTGCCTAAACATATTCCAGGATCGAGGAACTATGGATTGGATATACGAGTGTGACTAATATGTCTCGTTTCCAATCCGGATATGGAGACAAAGGGATAACACAATACATGAACATTGGGCACAAGGTTCGTCGGGATTACTGACTTATTTCTATTAGTTGAGTGGCATGGATGTGTTGCTACACACCGCTCCATGTTAGTAATTGGTTACTAGCAACTAAGTAGAAACCTATAGGGTCAAACACCAGATGGATTAAATTGGATATTGGTATTAATTAGTTGGACTAATTAATAAAAGGATCATAACGCAACAACAAGCAAACTTAATAGGACTAATTTGCAAGTGGACTAATCCATGTAAGGACATGATTAGTATTGGGTCTTTTATGTAGTTAATAAATAGTTATTACTATGTAAAGGAACTCGAGCTTGTTATTTATCAAGACAAGTCATTATTAAGAGAACATAACAAAGCAAGAGAGAGAGAGACAGAGCAAGAAGGCCGAAGTCTCCTTACACGTCCACCCCCTTGTCGTCGGCCTCCATAGGCACCGGCCTCGTGACTCGTTTTGCGTGATCAGTTCCTCCTTCTTCTGTTGCTAGCACTACACGGTGGGAAGGAATCCAATCAAGAATCCAAGGTGTGGATACTCGTACATACGAAGACACTATTCTTCGTGTGATCTTCCAAACTAAGGTACACATCTATTTTGCCCTTATCATGTTATGATGGCTGTGATCCTTGGAGGGATTTGAGCAGGATTAATTTTGTTATTCCGCTGCGTAACCTCCATCAAAACCCTACAGTTGGCTGTTGTCAGGTTCATCCAGGAGAATAACATCTATCGCCTTGGGATTCCCAATACGGTCTTGTCTGATAATTGGACGCCTTTTGTCAATCGTGAAGTCGCCTCAAAGCTTATGGAATACAATGTCAGACAAGTGTGCTCGACGCCCTACTATCCAAAGGGAAATGGGCAAGCCGAGGCCACAAACAAAACCCTTCTAAGGATTTTAAGCAAGATGGTCGGAGACGATCACAAGAAGTGGTCAGATTCCTTGAATTTGGCGTTATGGGCCTATCGCACGTCACCAAGAACTTCTACGGTGGTGTCTCCGTTTTTGATTTGTTATGGAGCTGAAGCAGTGGTTCAAGCTGAAATTAAGGTGAACTCAGCAAGACTTTCCTTTAGTGCTTTGTATGAGAACGAACGCAATCACGACCTTATTTTACTAGAAGAGAAGCGCGAACAAGCCAAGAGGGCGAACACAAAGTACAAGGAGAGAATCTCTCGAGCCTTCAACATGACTGTTCAGCACTGAGACTTCACTGTTGGAGATCTGGTCTTACTTCTGACCACTGCATGAGCGAAGCAGCTCATCCCAAGTTCGCTGCCAACTGGGAAGGACCGTTAGAAGTCAAAGAAGTTTTTGACAGCGGTTATTTCACTGTCCTACGTTGCCATGGGACTGCCACAACTCCCACTCCAGTTACTATGCGATGGCTTAAGAAGTACTATCCTTAGCCTTCTCTTTCTGCTTTCCATTTGCATTTTACTTTGCTCGCACCCTCTCACATGAGGATTCCTTTAATGATAATAACTCTCCCATATGAGAGAGATATTTTTATCAATTGCTTGTCTCACTTTATTATTGGCATTATTTGTTTAGGACAGATAGTAATTTATATGCAGATTAAAGCCTATTTGTTTAGATAGAAGCAAAGTTAAAGCATATATGTCTAGATAGCAACACGCAAACTTAAGGCTATCTGTCTAGATAGAAACAACATGCAAAATAATGCCTATCTGTTTACATAGCAACGAAGTCCTGTACAAGCCTATTCGTCTAATAGCAGTAAAATTTAGAGCCTAAGCCTACCTGTTCAGGTAATGGCAATACTTAAAACCTATCTGCTTAGATAGCATCTAAATGCGATTACAAGCACTTTCATTTCAAATAAATGACTTGCAAATATAAGATTATCTCTCCAAGATAGCAGTGATGCGTCATCTAGATTCAATATTAATGGTCGATAAAAACTTCATATTTATTGAAATAGAGCTTCAAACAAGCATAGACTCGTGCAAACACTTGAAAAACAAGAAGTCTTAAAAAGTAAGAAGTTCAAACAAGGATTGTTTATACATCTGAGTATGGGCAAAGAAACTAAATGTTTTCATCTTCTACGAACAAGTCCTTGAAAAGTGAATCTTCAGCTGCTAGTTTTATGCTATTTGCAGCACACTGATCTAGATATGCCTTTTGCCGCTGGTGATTCGTCTTGGCCTCCTTGTACTGATTAAAAGCATTGAAAATTGCTTCCCTCTGAGCGCGAAGACTCGCTTGCTCCATGTTGTAATTCACGTAGCCAAACCTGAGGTTCACATAATTTTTGATCTTTAACAACCTTTCAACAAGAAACTCGAGATTCAGCCTGCCCTGCGAGCGATCTGAAGGCCCTGCACGTTCGTCAAAAAGTACTGCGCGTTTGAGACATAAATAGTTGCTGGAGTAGTCTCACATATCCTCTCCATAAGGCATGCTACCTCTTGAAAGAGATACTTCCTGTCTTTAGCCGGTATCTACAGGGCCTTGGCAAAAGCCTTCGGATACGAAAGACGAACCTTCATAAACCACTTTAAGCAAGACTCGCTTATGCTTGCATGTTCTAGAGGTTTAAGAGATTTATTATGGCATTTAAAACAAATTAATAGCTGTCCATGATTTCATGTTTAAATATGCTTACCGAGGCCTGAAACTATTTCACGAAGCAAAGAAATTAGGGTCGAAACTGATGGATAACTGCTCGAAGCTCCCGCCTTAGCCAATCGCTAGTCTAAAAGGGCTTCTCGAGCAAGGTATTCCTCAAGAATAAAGTGATTTACTTCAGCCTCGATGGGTTCAAGGGAATTTGTGGCCCAAGCTCCCCAAGGGTTCTGAGAAAGAATTGCATCCAAGTTTAAAGCAGGCCCTTGAGTTTCACCATGGGATTCTTCTAACAGATTGGAGAGTTGTAGGTCTTCGCTTTGAGTGATTTTTTTTATTAGATCTCGATGACGCATTTTGGGTTGGCTCACTTGAAGTCGCTGCTATCATCTGCCTGTGCTTCTGGCTCTAGTGGTCTAGTCGCACCTCTGACCTCATCTTCCTGTAGCACATTTGTGGGAGCGACATCTACTTGGTCTTCTTGAGCTGAAGTATGTGCTTGTGGTTGAGTATCAGCCTGCTGAGTATTACCACCACCAACCTCTGTTGGTGGAACATTTTCAGCAGCGAAATTTGAAGGACCTTCAGTAGGTGAAATGATCGCCTACTGAATTAACTCAACTTGTTCAGCATCCTCTAACTGAGAAAGGTCCCTCATAATGGCATATGTTGGGAGGACAGCCCTAGGCACGGCATTTGATGCAACTACAGCAAGAAAAGTGGTGGTGTCCTGAAGTGAGCCGGTTCGCTCAGCATTTTCGCCAAGGGAAGTCTCATGCTCGCGCACCTGCTGAACGTCCTATTCCTCTTGCTCGAAAATAAACTCCAGACGCTCATATCCATGGATGGCTTCTCCAGATGGAGGCGCAGGGGGTGCGACAATGGCTGACTCTTCCGTCGCTGTGCCCTCCTGGCAGGCTTCGATAACGGAATGAGGAACGTGAACTACTGCGCTGCGAAGCCTAGGGTTTCTTCTGCGAATAAACGGCTCTACTGGCTCTGCTAATATGAAAATTTTATTAAGTTTAAATTCGAAAGCGCATAATGCCAAGATTTGAAAAGCCCATGGTAGAAAAGACCTCTACATGCATATGGAGTTGCGTAAGTACTAGGTTGGAGATTATCATCAATTCCTTTTAAAGTTGCATGACCTGAGTTGTGCGCACAGTTGGTTATCATTACTATTGATTGAAAATGATGAAGTTGAGCATGGCAATTCTGAGGGAATTGCTTACCTGATGCTTCACCACAATGATCCACTATCCAGTGACGAATTTCGCTTTTAGATACCCCATGTCTTAATGCTAGTAAGATAATATCTTCATGTGCTAAGGCAAATTCGAAGATAGTACCTTCTTCGTATTCAGCTCTGACGAGCTCCTGGAAGTCCTCCTGCGCACGTTGTAATTGACCAACCGTCGACTAAGAACGTTGTTGTTGCTCTTCAAGACTCTTTTGCAGAGCTTAGGCAACCTGGTGCTCCTCCTTTAAGTTCACATTTTTGGCCCTCTCTGCGGCCATGGTTCTAGACTCAGCAAAAGCTTCCTATTCAGTGAGATCTCCCACTTCCACTAATTCATCACTATCTGTGATGCATACATGTGTGTTTTCTAGGGAAAATATCTATCTTATTCAAATAAAGCTCAAAGTTCGAAAAATTACGTTTTGTGGGTGCGAAAGGCGTGTCTAGCTCAGCTGCCTCAACATCTTCCTTAATTTGTTGGGTGTTTCTTGGAGCTTCCGCAGAGGAAGTTTGAGCTTTGACCTTTTCTCTGGTCACCGTTGTCTCTTTAGGAGCATGTTGGTTCCTCGGAGCAGGTTAAGTCCTTGGGCACTTTACCGGCCGCGATGCTCCAACATATGTCAAAAGTTCCTCACAAGCTTTTTTCTTCTTAGGGTTTTCACTAGGCCCAGTGATTGACACAATGTAGCTCGAAAGAGCATTCCAAATGTGGATCTCAATTTCTTGAGACATCACCATCCCAGGCTCGATAGCGATGTTAGCATTATCCTTCGCGCGGAGAATATCAGCAAGCCATGCGCTTTGATCTCCATACGCGAACCTTCGGAAACAGCACTGTAATATATGAAGATTTTAGAATCCAAAGTGTTTATTGCGAGATCAGAGAGAGAATCATCAAATTTACTGAAGGGGTTTACAGTAGGTAGAAATACAGGATCAATACTCTATAAGGGGGGTTAAATAGAGTATGCAGAATTTTGTCAAACTTTGCAAGAGTAGTGGTTTCAAAAGATTTGTAAAGAGATTAAAGGCCTTGAAATGATTTTCAAGACCTTGGAATAAAACAGTTAGAGTAAACAGAAGAATAAGTCTGTTTCAAGGTCTTGAAAAGAGTTTCAAACCCTTGAAATGAAACTGTTTTGAATGCTGCACAAGTTCTAGGTTTGTAACAGAAAAGTAAATCAAGAGACACAAGATATATAGAGTTCCGTCCACTTGGACCTACGTCTCTACCTCAGGGATCTTCTCCCTGCGGGATTTTCAACTCAATTCTTATTAATCAATAGCTAAGCCCCATATCTCAAGTATAGAGATATGCCTTACTCTGTTACAGCTTGTGTTTCTCACTAACCTATCTAGTACCTGCTCTAGCTATCTGATTAACTAAGAATTCTATATTGTTCACCTTGAAAAATCCTTGAGAATAAGAACAAAAGTAGTCTAATAATGATATACAAATAAATTTTAGAGATGAAGATCACAGAAATTGAAATTGCAGTGAGAATGCAGTATTCTTCAAATGCTTGGATTGGGAAAGAATGATCTGCTTCTTTGTTTCTTGACAATCCTTGAATGTATTTTCAGTGTCTCTAGATTTTGCCCGTTGAATTGTGTCTCTGAATGCTTGAAATTGAGCTCCTTATATACAGCTTACTTGATTTGCAAACTTTAAGATCTTCAGCAACAAACATTTCTATTTTGTAGGCAACAACTTTGACTTCTCTAACAGTCTTCTCCAACGGATAGTTTGCTCAGTACCTTCAGGGATATTGATCTGATCTTGTCCATAAACATGTTGAGAAGCTTTTACAATCATTTGATTGATTGCAGAATCAAATCAACCCAGATTTCTTTCCCTGCAAAACTCAGGTTTCGGAAATAAATCCTACAGAATAGGAAATAAACTTTCCCTGCAAATCTGAGTCAAACAGATGGATTAGGTAATGTTAAGCATATCAAAATACTTTGTATTTCATCATTAAGTAATAATAGATCATGCACAGGGGTTTGGGAGTACATAATCAGAAACTCCTCCTAAGTGCATGCTTATAAGTCTCAGTCAGTTTCAAGGCTTAGAAAGCTGTTTCAAGGCCTTGAAATAGACTAACTATTTCAAGACTTTGAAACATTGAAACTGCTTTGAACTTACAATCTCCCCCTTGATGGAAGACAAAACCAATGTCTACCAATATGTTTAATATTGTAACTCTGTAACAAATACTCATTAGCACATAGCATAATTAATCATATAAAATCAACACATACAACACATAATGTCCAAAGATCCAACTTATTAAACTAAAAAAGCAAAGTGTGCAGATAATCCTAACTGACCAAAACCAGGTCATCTAAACACCAAATAAATCAAAAAAATAACAAATAAAATAAAACAACCTAAATTTTCTCCCCCTTTTTGAATTTCATCAAAAAGAATGAGAATATTTTGGATCAGTGTTTGGAAAGATATGTAAAAATAGAGTTGTAAAAAGATAAGATTTTCAAGGCTTTGGAAAGGAGTTCAAGGTCTTGAAAAATAAAAAGAAAGAGTAGGCAAGAAATAAGGGGTGGGGTCTTCATCTCTTTGCTTCTCTGCATCCTCTTCCTCATCATCCTGTTCTTCTTCTTGTTGATCCACATCATCACCTTTTTCACCTTCTCCCTCAAACAACTCAGCGGCAGTCACAATCTATGGTATAGTGGACTTCTTAGGTCTCTTCTTCTTGAGATCTACGAGCAGTGCACCTAAGTCTGGACTGTCTTCCTCTTGATCTTCATCCACTTGTTCAACCTCCACCTGCTTGCCTTTTCCTTTCACCTGAGCAGTCCTAGTTGGAGTTTAATACTCACTGGATAGATCCTTTGCTGATTCAGCCTTTCTTCTTTGACTTCTTTTGGCTACCAATCTGAATACCCTTATGTTTCTCTGGTTCATTCTCCACTTCCTTCTTCTTCTTCTTGATGGACACTGGGGTGTCATCTTTCTTGGCCTTCTTCTTGGGAGGAGGAGGAGCTACATCTTCTGCAGTAGGGGTTTTTGAACTGGAGTCCCCACTAATGGTCTGAACCTCTTCCACAATGGCCTTTCTCTTCTATGTTCTAGCCTTTGATCCACCAACCATCTTGATTCTTTCTGAGGCTCTTCTGGTGCTCATTAGGTTTTGGAGAACAAGAGAGAGGTAGGATAGATACGAAGGAGAAAAAGAAGGAAGGAGATAAATAGAAGAGAGTTACAGTTTGAAAAGGAAACTAAATATTTTCTCTGATCTCTGAAGATCTTGATAAATCAAAAAGATTCAAAATTGTGTGTGCCCTTGGAAATAAAATATATAATATTAATTTGGCTGAAAGGGGGATTTTTAAAAATTAGGGGCAACATTGAGAGATTATCTATAGAGATAACACCCAACATTGAAATATCCAGAATTATTGACTAACTAACATGCAGTCTTATTTTCAAGGCTTTGGAAACGGTTTCAAGGCCTTGAAAAGATGTATCATGTGGCATATAAAATCAAAGCTTTGAAAGGATTTGCAAGGCTTTGTAAATCAGTTCAAACCGTTGAAACACATAAAAGCTTACCTGTTTCTCCCCCTAAACCAAATCTTATTTAATTAGCATGCCTAACTCCAATCTTAAGGCTGAGAATCTTTCTTCTGGAAATGGTTTAGTGAAGATATCTAAAAAATTCAAGTTAGTCGAAACAAATTCAAGAACAATGTCACCTTACTCTGCATGATCTCTGATGAAGTGATGTCTAACATCAATGTGCATTGTTCTTGAATGCTGAACTGGATTATTTGTAATTGATATTGCACTTGTGTTATCACACTTGATAGGTATATCTCTGAAATCAAATTTAAGATCTCTCATTGTTGTGCTATCCATAACACTTGAGAACAGAAAGCTCCAGCTACTATGTATTCAGCTTCAGCTTTTGATAGTGCAACTGAGTTTTGCTTCTTTGAATGCCAGCTGATTAAAGATGATCCAAGAAATTGACAGCATCCTGATGTACTTTTCTATCAACTTTATATCCTGCAACAGCATGTGAATAGCCACACAAAGAGAGATTAGAATGTTTAGAATACCAATGCCCTAAGTCTTTGGTACCGTTGAGATATCTAAAAATTCTTTTAACTGCAGTAAAGTGTGATTCTTAAGTATCAACTTGAAATTTAGCACACATGCACACACTGAACATGATATCTGGTCTGCTAGATGTGAGGTAGAGTAATGATCCAATCATACCTCTATACTCTTTCACATTCACACTCTCACCAGATTCATCCTTGTCTAAAGACAATGTAGAACTCATGGGAGTCTTAATATCTTTGGATTGAGACATATTATACTTGCTTAGCAAGTTCTTTGTATACTTGCTTTGATGTAGGAAAATTCCCTTCTTCATTTGATGAATTTGAGGCCCAAGGAAGAATTTTAATTCTCCCTTCAACCTCATTTCAAATTCCTTGCTCATAATACTTGAGAATTCCTTGCACAAAACATCATTAGTAGCTCCAAACAGAATATCATCAACATAAATCTGAACTACAAGCATATCTTTCTCATGAGTCTTTTGAAAAGGGTTTTGTCTACCATCCTCTTTTGAAATCATTTTCAAGTATAAA
The DNA here is from genome assembly GCA_023055425.1 of Linanthus parryae. NCBI lineage: Eukaryota > Viridiplantae > Streptophyta > Magnoliopsida > Ericales > Polemoniaceae > Linanthus > Linanthus parryae. The sequence goes on along the minus strand of JALGPY010000011.1, from coordinate 21,444,504 downwards.
CTTTGACAATCTTTCATACCAAGCTCTTGGAGCTTGTTTTAAACCATAAAGAGCTTTTTCAAGTTTGTAAACATGATCTGGAAACTTTCATTTTCAAAACCTGGAGGCTGAGCAACATAAACTTCTTCTTGTAGATAGCCATTTAGAAAAGCACACTTTACATCCATTTGAAATAGTTTCATGTTCTTGTGAGATGAAAATGCAAGTAGAATTCTAATTGCTTCTAGCCTGGCAATAGGAGCAAAATTTTCTTCTAACCTTTTAATAGGAGCAAAATTTTCTTCATATGTTCAATACCTTCTTCTTGATTGTAGCCATGAGATACCAATCTAGCTTTGTTCTTGAGTGCCTTTCCATTCTCATCTGGCTTGTTCCTGAAAACCCATCTGGTACCAATGACAGGCTGATTTCTTGGTGGAGAAACTAGATTCCAGACCTTGTTCCTTTCAAACTCATTGAGTTCACTTTGCATAGCTATAATCCAGTCTGCTTCTTGTAATGCTTCCTTCACAGTTTTAGGCTCTACAAGAGAAATATAAGCATTAAAAGCACAGAGATTTTTCAACTGTGATATGGTTTGTGTACCAGTGGTTGGATCAGAAATAATGTTATCAGCAGGATGAGATGAGAGATATTTGAATCTCTTTCTTCGTTTCCATGGTTCAGGCTCTCTAGTTTGCTTTTCATTTCTCTGAGAACTTGAAGTAGTAGCTTGTTCTCTTGTTTTCTCTGGAGATTCTTTTTCAAGGCTTTGAACCTTTGTTTCAAGGCCTTGAAAATGCCTATCTTGTTTCTGTGACATTTCCTTGGATAATTTTGAGGATTCTTCTTCAGTATCTGAATCATACTTGTTCATATTGAGATCTGCAAAACCATCACTCAAAGAACTGTCATAGCTTTCATCAAAAATACCATGAATGCTTTCTTCAACAAGCTTGGTTATCTTATTATAAACTCTATATGCTTTGCTTGTCTGTGAATAGCCAAGAAAAATACCTTCGTCACTTCTTGCATCAAACTTACCAAGATTGTCCTTACCATTATTGTGGACAAACAGGTACAGTCAAAAGGTTCGAAGTAAGAAATGTTTGGCTTTCTTCCTTTGAACAGCTCATAGGGGGTCTTCTTCAGAATAGGTCTGATCAAGCACCTGTTAAGGATATAGTTTATTGTATTCACAGCTTCTTCCCAAAAATACTTTGGCAACTTGTTTTCCAGAAGCATTGGTGTTGACATAGCTTCAAGAGTCATGTTCTTTATTTCCACAACTCCATTATGTTGAGGATTTCTAGGAGCAGAAAAGTTGTGAAAGATGCATGCTTAGAACAGAATATATCAAACTCAAGTTGATCAAACTCTCTACCATGATCACTTCTGATTAAAGAAATAGGTATGTTTTTCAAAGTTTGTACTTCTCTACAAAGTTTTGAAAATTCAAAGAGATCTTCAGATTTTCTTTCAGAAACATTACCCAAGTATATCTAGAGAAGTCATCAACAATAACAAGCATGTACTTCTTACCCTTTGGAGTTGGACTTCTCATAGGACCACAGAGATTCATATGCAACAGTGCAATGGGTCTAGTAATACTTACAAAGTGCTTTGGCTTGAATGAGCTTCTAGTTTGCTTGCCTTGTGCACATGCCTTGCATACTTCTTCATCTTTAAACTTGATAGAGGGTAAGCCTCTTACTAAGTTCTTGGAGACTTACTTGTTCAAGGTATGCATGCTAATATGTCCCAACTTTCTGTGCCAAAGTTTTGAATCCTCTTTCAAGGCCTTGAGACACTTCAAGTTTTCACCTGCAACCTTGTTAGTTTGAAAATCTAGAGGCTGTGAGGATGCAGTTGCCAGTCTTCTCATTCTGCACCCCACTATTCTCTTTAACAAATATAACTTTGTTGCCATTGTCACAAAGTTGAGATACACTAAGTATATTAAATTTTAATCCATCAACTAGATACACATCAGAAACGGAATTTTCAGAATTTGTACCAACTTTACCAATACCAAGAATGTTGCATTTGCCTTTGTCACCAAGTGTAATTGATCCTTCAGATTGCTCTTTCAGTTATGAGAATAGAGATCTCTTTCCACTCATGTGTCTTGAGCAACCACTATCCACAAACCACTTTTGATCTTTGATCTTGGTGACACCCTGAAAACACCATTCACAGTCTTACCCAGCTGTTAGACCAAGTACTGAATTTAGATTCATATTCAGGATCAACCATGTTAGGTGGTCTAACCCCTTTAGGAACCCAAATCTTTCTAACTTGTCCGTTGAGTTGGTAGAGAAAAGTGTTCCTCATAAAGTGAGGGTCTCTTCTTCAAAAAGGACAAGTCATTTTAACATGACCAATCTTATTACAGTAATGAAATTTAGGAGATGTTTTGCTTCCATCTTTACAAATCCGGTATTGTTTTTCTTTGGAAAATTTGTGATAAGTCTGAAGCTCATGGACATTATGATATTAAAATACATGCAGAGAGCTTAGCTCCTTGATGATGAAAGCCAGAAACACAAGCATAAGAATTTGCTAAGTACCAAAGCTTTAAAGCTTTGAGTTACTGTAGCAGCTCTTGTATGCTGTATTTGTCTAACTATTTTGTGCAGGTTTTGGTTATGTTTTGATGATGATTAGTTTATTTACATATTTATATTCAGTAATCTATATTCCAAAAGGATCACCACAGGATTAGATTGGATTGAAAATCAAATACACATTCTGAAGAAGTTAGCAGGCAAAGCTTCAAAGATTTGAGATTTTCAAGTTACTCTTTACTGCTAAGTTCTTCTAACCATCTTCTTGTGTGCAGATGAATTCAGTGTTAATTGAATGTTCTTACATTCTGATTATTGTCTATTATTATGGACTCTAATTGGTTATTAGATATATTCATGAGATTGAATATAATTGTTAACTCAGAAGTATCAGCAGACAGTTTAGCATGATTATCTCTTTATTGGTTAGCTGCTGTTTCAAGCAAATCTCTTTTTTCTAGATTGTATTGTTATTTGTTTGATCTTGTTTGCTAAGTATTTGCAGGTTTGTTGGACTCTCCAACTTCCATAAACAGATCAGCAATGTACTCAAATTTAGGTATTAATAGGAGCCTAACAGATAAGAGATATTTTAGGATTTATGTTCCTGAAATCTCTCAAGTTGGTTGCAGACTAAAATAGCTAGCCAAGTTTGAATTACAGAGACTATTTAGAGACACAGATGTCGTATTTTTTAAGAGAGAAATAATCTAGGAAGATCAAATAGATACAGCTCTTCAAATCATTCAGGGAATCAATTCAAGCAGGCTGAAGATTACTCAAATCCAGAAGAACTCTTCCAGGCTTTCAACAGCTTATTCCTTCTGAGTTCTTCTCTCTGTACTTAATTGTTTTTTATATATTTCTAAACCTCACTAAACTTAGTAGTTTGGTTGTTCAAGTGAACAACAAGAGGTTCTTATTGTTTCAACAGGTTGTAGCATGTAACTAGATAGGTTGGGAACCACAAGCTGTATAAGTGTAAGGTAGCTCACTTAGGCTTCTGATCTAGGGCTAAATCTGGGTGATTAATAAGAAGTTATGTTTGAATCATGGAGGGATTAGATCCCTCAGGCAGAGACTAGGTCCAATTGTGACTGAACTCTGTAAAATATATGTGTCATTGCTATTTACTTTTGCTGCTTTTACATATAGTTTAAATTGGAAGTCTCAAAGCTTCGGAGCTTTCCAAGTCTCAAAACTTTGAAGCCTCTATAATCTGCTGTTATATCTTTCATCTTCTCAAATCTATTTCAAAGCTTTTTGAGATATCAACAGTTTTCTTTACTAAAGTTTCAAGAACTTGAGATTTGGCAAAAGCTAGCATACTCTATTCACCCCCCCCCCTTCTAGAGTAATACTTGACCTGTTTATACCTACATTACACACTTTCAATTTGTATCAGAGCTTTGGGTCACAGTTTAAAGATCTAACAATCTTGTGACAATGAGTTTTGTAGGTGAAGGAGGATTCTCACATGGAAGGGCATCTAATAGAATTCCATTATTCTGTGGTGATAACTTTGTTCATTGGAAGGCATTGATGAAAATGTTTATCATTGATCAGGACATGGAACTATGGTCTATTATTGTGAATGGGCCAAACCTATTCTACACCACTGTGGATGGTGTTAAAACTGTCAAACCTGATGAAGATCTCTCAGTTACTGGACTGGAAAAGGTATCAAAAAATTACAAAGCTTTGAACTTATTGTATTGTGCTCTTAGTGCAGATGAGTTAAACAGGATATCTAACTGCAAGAATGCAAAGAAGATCTGGGATAAGTTGACTGTTACCTATGAAGGAACTAGCCAAGTCAAGAAGACAAAGTTTCATATCCTTTTGAGGCACTATGAACTGTTTAAGTAGAAATCTGACGAGTCCATCAAAGATATGTTCAAAAGTTCTACAGATATTGTGAACAACTTGGAATCTTTGGGAAAAGTATTCTCAAATGAAGAAAAAGTCAGGAAGATTCTCATAAGCTTGCCTAAAGCCAAATGGGAGCACAAAACTACAGCTATTGAAGAAGCTCAGGACTTAAGCAATCTGGAACTGGATGATCTGCAAGGAAATTTTCTCACTCATGAGATCCCTATGAAGGAGGTTGATGGTGAACTGAGTGACAACATAAAGAATCTGGAACTCAAGGAAAAAGACAATGAAAAATCCCAAAGCCTTGAACCAGAGTAAGATGATGATGAGGAGGAAGCCTTAGCCTTGATTTCCAAAGCCTTGACCGGAATTCTCAAGAAAAAGAGGAACTCTGGAAACTGTTGGAATAGATGCCCTAGAGGCAATCTAGTTTAGTATGAATTATAATGAATTCCTTAGATTTACAATTGTGTTGTTTATCTTAAATATCTTTAGTCAAATATAATGATTAAATGGGACAATCATCTATAGACTAGTATGGGGTTGGATTGATATGGAGATATCATGATCCAACACATAGGTGTGCATTAGGGAATGTTGCACTGGATTGACCCATCTCCGAGAATGCTACATACACGTTATGTTGAGTCACAAGTGCTTCTCGCGGTGCAATGGTATTGTCATCCTTAGACTTGAAGTCACTAGATATTCTAGTTGTGGATTATTGTGATCTTGGTAGCGTTAAACGCTACACCGTAACTGGGTAGTTATAAAGGCGTGTACTGGATACAATAAGAAGCAAGCTTAGAGATCGTAGTAGACGTAGATAGAATTTGTCCCTCCCACATAACGGGAGAAAATATCCTAGGCCACTCGAGGGATAGTGCTTATAGAATGTCTGGCCAGACTCAAATGAATCAATATGGGATATTGATGTTATTTGCACGAATAAGGCTATTCCCATGGATCGAGAAACTGTGGATTGGATATACGAGTGTGACTCGTATGTCTCATGTCCAATCCGGATATAGAGACAAAGGGATGAGACAATTACTTGTACAAAGGTTGTCAAGATGACTATTCTATTAGTTGGCTAGATTGGATGTTTTGCTAGAGACCGCTCCATATTAGCAAATAGTTGCTACCAACTAGATAGAACCTATGGGGTCACACGCTATATAGAGTTGAACTAGATTTGGGAATTAATTAATTGGATTAATTAATTAGAAGGATCACTTTTCAAACCCTTGCAAACTTAGTAGGGACTAATTTGCAAGGAAGGGACTAAATTGAATTCTAGTAGGACTAGAATAAGTCCTTTAGGTAGTTAACAAGGAGTTGTTGGACTATATAAAGGACCTTCCTTCCTTCCTTCCCATATAACTTATGCTCATTAGTGAACATAAAAAGAGTGGGAGAGAACAAAAGGAGAGAGAGCAAGCAACAAGGGAACCCGACCGCCCCCTTGCTGCCGCCCCGTCCCCATCGGCCAAAGGAGGCCGAGACCCTCCTTTTGGGTCTCAGTTTGCGTGATTCTTCTTCCTCTTCCTCTTCCGGGCTAGCACCAAGGGCTTGGGAGATTCTAGGATCAACTCTAGGCGTGGATCAACCATAGATAACGTGACACAATTCGCGTTTGAAGTCATCAAAGGAGAACCCTAAGGTGTGTTTATGATTTCTAACCCTTACCATCGTTATGTCTCTTGACTTGTCATCCTTGGAGGGTTTTGCATGGTTTTATGTTTGTTTATGCTTCCGTTGCGCATCCATGAATCAAAACCCTACAGTGGTATCAGAGCCACAGGTCGTAGAGCATAAACGTGGTTTATGTGTTACGTTTTAGTTGTTTTACACCTTAATTTGATTGTTTATCGCGTAAAACAAGACAAATCAAGCATGGGATGCAATTTGTCAATAATTAATCATAACAAGATCCAATTTTGCATTGGATGCATGAATTCGTGAGTTTGAGAAGTTTTAGGATCTTAGATCTAGGGTTTGGGCATCCTTGGGAAAGAAGGAGTTCTCCCAAAACAAGGAAACAACCAAACTTGGGCAACAAGCAAGGGAGTTGTTTTGGAAACAACTCCCTCAAGGCGGTTCGGCCCCCCTAGGGACCGCCCCCCTTGCTTGCCGCCCAAGCTTGGCCGCCCTAGGGGCCGGGCGGCCCTAACCCGCGGGCCTAGGCTTGTGGGTTTTGGGCCGGGACGGCCCTAGGGCCTTGTTGTTCACTTTGTTGGGCCCGGGAAATTTGATTGTTGGGCCCATGGACCGTTTTAACCCTAGAAATCCTAAAATCAATTAAAATTGACCAAGCGCGTTAAAATTGGATTTTAACTGTTTATGTGCAAATCGCATGGTGATTGGATATGGCCTTAGGATGTGGTTTGATGTGGATGTTTAATTTTGTGTTTTGGTTTTACGGCCTGCGAGCTGATCAATTAATTTTAATAATTAATTAGGGTTTTATGTCCTGCGTGCCATTTTTTTCTAAACTTGTGAGATTTATTTTATTTAGTGTAGATATTAGCTAGTGCTAGATAAAGTAGATTGTTAGCCAAGATTGAAGAAAAAGAAGCCCAAAGCCAAAGAAGCCACAAAAGATGAAGCATGGAGCATGGAGCCTTTCCATATGACTATGAAGGATGGACCAAAATATCAAGACGCATGGAGATGTGTTTGTTTAGGGTTCATAGATAATTCCATTGGCTTGGAATTATCTTAGTCTAGAAAAGGCCATATCCACATCACGTTTAATTTCTGTTTTGTGGTTGTTTATTTTATTGTCTTATTATTGTGTGGTTGGTGTATGGATGATGCATGCAATTAGGATAATAAGATAATAAGACAACCCGGATCTATTATTTGGAGTTGTGCCCAAACTCAAATAGATAGATTAGTTGATATTGATCAACAAAACAATTAAAAATTGAATTTAAAAATCCCTCAAAATTCAAATTTTGTGTTCTTGCCTTCTCGTTATTTAAACACTAATTATCATCATTATTTACCAAGCTCGTGCGTGACAAAGCATGGCGACTTGGTTCATCATGATGGAATGCGATGGCACGTAACAATGTGCAATTGTTTAGATAAGAGGTTGAACACAACTAGGCTATTAATTTGATTAAGAAACCTAGAGGCAATCAATTGGGATTATCCATATGGATGGATAAATAAGGAGTTATTAGCCCAATTGAACCAAGAGTTGCATATGGGATGCAATTGGAATTGTTCCTACCTAAAGTAGTCAAATTTTGGGTGACTTGCCAAAGCAAGCTCATAAGGAGATGAAAGATGGATCTTGGCCCACTAGAAAATATAAGGATATTTTCTGCATTAATATCTTGAGGGTTATTAATCCGTAGAAAAATAGTGGGAGCTATATTTAATAAACTAGCCATTATTGAATATAGTCAAAAATTCACAAATACTAAAACTTGCGTATTTTCCCTTTTGTAGAATTCCAAATGGCAAACAACTCATCGAGTTCACAACATTCCCTACGATCTGTCCTTGAGAAGGACAAGCTCTCTGGAACCAACTTTCTTGATTGGTACAGAAACTTGAGAATTGTTCTCAAGCAAGAGAAGAAACTGTACGCAATAGAGGAGCATGTTCCAGAAGGTCCAGAGAACCAAACACCTGCTGCCCTAAAGGCGTATCAAAAGCGTGTTGATGACGCTAATGATGCGGCCTACCTTATGCTTTGCACCATGACTTCTGATCTTCAGAAGCAACACGAAAACATGAATGCTGTCGATATGATCGAACATCTAAAGCAGCTCTTCCAAGAGCAGGCGAGGGTAGAGAGGTATGAGGTCTCAAAGGCACTGTTCAAATGTCATCTGGAAGAAGGGAACCCGGTGGGACCCCATGTACTCAGAATGATCGGGTACTTGGAGAATCTCGCCCGACTTGGGTTCCCGGTCGGCCAAGAGTTGGCAACCGATCTCGTTTTGCAATCGTTGCCGGAGAGTTATGGACAATTCATTATGAACTATAACATGAACGATATCGTTAAACCACTGCCAGATTTACTCAATATGTTGAGGACGGATGAACAGAGCATCAACAAGGGTAAGGGAAAGGCCATAATGATGGTACAGAAAGGAAAGGCTAAAAGGTTTGCCTCTTCCTCCAAGGGCAAAGGCAAGTCAGTTGCCAAGTCCAAGGAACCTGCCCTTAAGCATGTTGGTGGCATTGCCAAGGGCGTGACTAAAGGTGAGTGTCACTACTGCAGTCAGCCTGGACACTGGAGGAGGAACTGCCCAAAATATCTGGAGGACAAGAGGCTTGGAATAGTGATTCCACCACCACCAGGTATTTTTGTTGTAGATGTCAATTTAACTTTCTCTACATCATGGGTATTAGATACTGGATGTGGATCTCATATTTGTCGAAATATGCAGGATCTAAAGAGAAGTAGGAGATTGGCTAAAGGGGAGGTAGATCTGCGCGTTGGGAATGGAGCAAAAGTTGCTGCGTTGGCCATAGGCATGTGCGAGCTATCTCTGCCTTCAGGATTAGTTTTAGAATTAAATAATTGCTATTTTGTGCCTGCTATGAGCAGAAACATTATTTCTATTTCTTGTTTGGACAAGGATGGTTTTATTATTTCAATAAAGAACAATTGTTGTTCCTTTTATTTAAATAATATTCACTATTTTAGTGCGCAATTATTTAATGGACTTTATGTCCTTGATCTAAGCAATCCTGTGTACAACATTAATACCAAGCAGATTAAAGTAAATGATTTAAATCCTGCTTATTTATGGCACTGTCGTTTAGGCCACATAAATGAGAAACGTGTATCTAGACTCCATAAGGATGGATTACTAGACTCATTTGATTTTGAATCATATGAGACATGTGAGGCTTGTTTATTGGGAAAAATGACAAAGTCCCCTTTCAATAAGAAAGGTGAGAGGACTAGTGAGCAATTGGCGCTCATACATACCGATGTATGTGGACCATTTGCCACGCCTTCCAGGGGTGGTTATGTCTACTTCATTACATTTACTGATGATTACAGTAGATATGGATTTGTGAACCTCATGAGGGCAAAATTCGAATCCTTTGAAGTGTTCAAAGAATTCAAAAATGAAGTAGAGAAGCAACTTGGCAAAAGTGTCAAGGCTCTACGATCGGATCGTGGAGGAGAATACTTGAGCCAAGAGTTTGACGACTATCTTAGAGAGTGTGGGATCGTGTCCCAACTCACTCCACCCGGAATGCCACAATGGAATGGCGTGTCCGAGAGGAGAAATCAAACCCTATTGGATATGGTTCGATCTATGATGTGTCAAACCGATCTTCCATTATCATTTTGGGGCTACGCTCTATTAAGTGCAGCTTTCACCATTAACCGTGTTCCATCCAAATCAGTCATGAAGACACCATATGAGATGTGGAGTGGGAGGCGTCCCACACTGTCGTTCATGAGGATTTGGGGCTGCGATGTCTATGTAAAACTTTTACAATCAGACAAGCTAGGGCCGAAATCGGATAAGTGCAAATTTGTGGGGTACCCTAAGGAAACTAAGGGTTACTACTTCTACAATCCAACCGAGAACAAAGTGTTTGTTTCTCGGACCGGCGTGTTTCTAGAAAGAGAATTTGTCTCTAAAGAAGCAAGTGGGAGGAATGTAGAACTTGAAGAGGTTCAAGAACCAAAAATCACTGAACCGATTATGGAACATGAACAGGAACCACAAGCAGTTGTGGAGCAACCTGTTCAGGTAACACAAGAGCTTCGTAGATCTAGTAGAGTGCGCCAGGCACCCGAGAGGTATGGACTTCTCGTAACTGATTCCGGTGACACGATGCTCATAGATGATGAGCCTACTACCTATGAGGAGGCCATGAGTGGCCCAGACTCTCAGAAGTGGCTGGAAGCCATGAGATCCGAGATGGAATCCATGTATACCAACAAAGTATGGACTTTTGTGGAACCACCCGATGGGGCGCGGCCCATAGGGTGCAAGTGGGTCTTTAAGAAGAAGATCGACATGGATGGTAATGTGATTACCTATAAGGGCCGATTGGTGGCTAAAGGATTCAGACAGATTCATGGTATTGACTATGATGAAACCTTTTCACCAGTCGCTATGACCAAATCCATCCGAATCCTACTTGCAATTGCAGCATACCACGACTATGAGATTTGGCAGATGGATGTCAAAACAGCATTCCTTTATAGGAATCTCCTCGAGGACGTGTATATGATACAGCCGGAGGGTTTTGAAGATCCAAAGCAAGCCAACAAAGTCTGTAAGCTGCAACGATCCATTTATGGATTGAAGCAAGCTTCTAGGATTTGGAATCGACGTTTTGATGAAGTGGTCAAAGAGTTTGGCTTCATCAGAAACGAAGATGAGTCTTGTGTCTACAAGAAGGTTAGTGGGTGCTCTGTAGCTTTTCTGGTCTTGTATGTGGATGACATACTACTCATTGGAAACGACATTCCCATGCTGCAATCTGTTAAAGATTGGTTAGGAAAGTGTTTCTCAATGAAGGACTTAGGGGAAGCAGGCTATATACTCGGTATAAAGATCTATAGAGATAGATCTAAAAGGTTGCTAGGCCTAAGTCAAAGTACATATATTGACAAGGTGTTGAAGCGATTCAACATGCAAGACTCCAAGAAGGGATTCTTGCCCATGTCACATGGAATCACTCTTTCGAAGAGTGGTTGTCCTTCCAATGAGATTGAGAAGGAACGCATGAGTAGAATCCCCTATGCCTCGGCCATAGGATCTATCATGTACGCCATGTTATGTACTAGACAAGATGTGTCATATACCTTGAGTATGACAAGCAGATACCAATCCAATCCGGGTGAGAGTCACTGGATTGCAGTCAAGAACATCCTAAAGTACTTGAGAAGAACTAAGGATGCCTTCTTGATATTTGGCGGTGAGGAAGAGTTGCGTGTAAGGGGTTACACTGATGCAAGCTTCCAAACCGACATAGATGACTTTAGATCACAATCGGGATATGTGTTTTGCCTGAATGGATCAGCGGTGAGCTGGAAGAGTTCCAAACAAGAGACGGTAGCTGATTCTACAACAGAGGCCGAGTACATTGCTGCAAATGGCGCAACAAAGGAGGCTGTTTGGATCAGAAAGTTTGTTTCTGAACTTGGTGTGGTCCCTAGCATTGCGGATCCAGTGGAGTTGCTCTGCGACAACACTGGGGCGATCGCGCAATCAAAGGAACCCAGATCGCACCAAAAGTCCAAGCACGTGCTCAGGAAGTTTCATCTTATTCGAGATATTATCGATAGAGGAGACGTTCGGATATGCAAGATTCCTACAGATGATAATCTGTCAGACCCGCTTACGAAGCCTCTCACGCAGTGGAAGCATGAAGGGCACACTAGGAGTATGGGCATACGAGATGCGCCAGATTGGCTCTAGTGCAAGTGGGAGACTATTGGAATAGATGCCCTAGAGGCAATCTAGTTTAGTATGAATTTGTATATGGCTAGAAAATTCATTTATTATTTATTGGATATTTAATATAATGAAGTCCTTAGATTTACAATTGTGTTGTTTATCTTAAATATCCCTAGTCAAGTATAGTGATTAATGGGACAATCATCTATAGACTAGTATGGGGTTGGATTGATATGGAGATATCATGATCCAACACATAGGTGTGCATTAGGGAATGTTGCACTGGATTGACCCATCTCCGAGAAGGCTACATACACGTTATGTTGAGTCACAAGCGCTTCTCGCGGTGCAATGGTATTGTCATCCTTAGACTTGAAGTCACTAGATATTCTAGTTGTGGATTATTGTGATTTTGGTAGCGTCAAACGCTACACCGTAACTGGGTAGTTATAAAGGCGTGTACTGGATACAATAAGAAGCAAGCTTAGAGATCGTAGTGGACGTAGATAGGTATACACATAATGGGAGCAAATATCCTAGGCCACTCGAGGGATAGTGCTTATAGAATGTCTGGCCAGACTCAAATAAATCAATATAGGATATTGATGTTATTTGCACGAATAAGGCTATTCCCATGGATCGAGAAACTATGGATTGGATATACGAGTGTGAATTGTATGTCTCGTGTCCAATCCGGATATAGAGACAAAGGGATGAGACAATTACTTGTACAAAGGTTGTCAAGATGACTATTCTATTAGTTGGCTAGAATGGATGTTTTGCTAGAGACCGCTCCATATTAGCAAATAGTTGCTACCAACTAGATAGAACCTATGGGGTCACACGCTATATAGAGTTGAACTAGATTTGGGAAAAAATTGGATTAATTATTAGAAGGATCACTTTGCAAACCCTTGCAAACTTAGTAGGGACTAATTTGCAAGGAAGGGACTAAATTGAATTCTAGTAGGACTAGAATAAGTCCTTTAGGTAGTTAACAAGGAGTTGTTGGACTATATAAAGGACCTTCCTTCCTTCCTTCCCACATAACTTATGCTCATTAAGTGAACATAACAAGAGTGGGAGAGAACAAAAGGAGAGAGAGCAAGAAACAAGGAGGCCCGAACCGCCCCCTTGCCGCCGCCCCGTCCCCGTCGGCCAAAGGAGGCCGAGACCCTCCTTTGGGTCTCGTTTTGCGTGATTTCTTCTTCCTCTTCCTCTTCTGGGCTAGCACCAAAGGAGTTGGGAGATCTAGGATCAACTCTAGGCGTGGATCAACTATAGAGAACGTGACACAATTCGCGTTTGAAGTCATCAAGGAGAACCCAAAGTTGTGTTTATGATTTCTAACCCTTACCATCGTTATGTCTCTTGACTTGTGATCCTTGGAGGGTTTTGCATGGTTTTATGTTTGATTATGCTTCCATTGTGCCATCCATGAATCAAAACCCTACAGAACTGAATTTCTTTCTTGGACTTCATGTACATCAAATGAAGAAAGGAATTTTTGTACATCAAGGAAAATACACCCTGGACTTGTTAAACAAGTATAACATAACACAGTTCAAGGTTGCAAAGACCCCCATGAGTTCATCACTGTCTTTAGAGAAGGACACAACTGCAGGAGCTTGCTATTCACAGGTTTAATGGATTGCACAGAAGCTAAGAGATCTTGGACATGATTTCAGAAATGTGACAATACAAGTGCCATTTCAATATCAAAGAATCCAGTCCAGCACTCAAGGACAAAGCATATACATAGGAGACATCATTTTCTTAGAGATCACATAGAGAAAGGTGACATTGTTCTATCTTTTATTTCTCCTTCTAAGCAATTAGCTGATATTTTCACTAAACCATTGCTAGATGAGAGGTTTGCATCCCTAAGGCTTGAATTGGGTATGTTAAACAAGGATGCATTGCTTTAGGTGGAGTAATCAGTCACTATGTGTAGTATCTGTGTGATTTCAAAGCCTTGAGATTATATTTTCAAGAGCCTTGAAAATATAACTCAAAGCTTTGAAGTTTCTGTATTCCTCTGAAACTTCTCAAAGCTTTGAACTACTATTTCATTGTTGTGATGAGTGGATTTGCATTATCTTTAAAAAATGGATCATGGAAAATTTTGTTTTATATTTTTAGATAATTACAGAATCTTTTCAAATGTTCAGAGATTTGTTCAAAATATCTTCAAATATCTTGAAAATCTTCTCAAATTCTTTTGCATGCAAATCCCCTACCATTAGTCAAACTGTCTACCTACTTAAGCCAGTTTCAGGACTTATTTTCTTTTATTATCTACTTCAATCTCTTCGTCTCTACCTCTCTCTCCCCATTCTCTCAATTTCTCACACCCTACCCAAATGGAGAGAAAATCCGAAAGAATCAAGCAGCTAGGTCAGACCTCCAACAAGAGGGTGAAGAGAAAAGCTAACAGAAAGATCACCATTCACGGATCAGACTCTGAAGACACAGCTAGTTTTCATTAGACCTCACCCCCTGCAAAGAAGACCAAGAAGGGAAGGAAGTTCAAGAGGAAACTAGGACTGGTTCAGATTCAGAATCTGCAACAGAGGAGATGGTGAAAGAAAAGGGGAACAAGGATTAGGAGGAGTAAAGCAAGAAGAAGAAAGAGGTGATTGATGAGAACGAAAAGAAGAATGTATCTTCTACAAAGGAGAAGAAAACTGGTGACAAGAAAGCAGAAGCAGCTCCAGAGAAGAAGGGTGAAGAAACCACTGAGAAGAAGAGGGTAAACATAGTGCAGTAAAAACCAAGAAAGCTACAAACTTTGGTAAGAATCTCTTGCCTAAATCTTGGTTTGCTAATACTAATGTCAAGAAAGTTTGGATGGATGGGTATGAATCTTCAAAGGTTTCTTCTTGCAGTATGACCAGTTCTGATTTATTGGAGATTTTAGATTTAGACTGTATAAAGAACTTGATAAATTCATCTGTTGGAAGTATGTTAAACCCACCCTCAGAGGCTTACCCTAGGTTAACCAGATTGTTCTATTTGAACCTGGTACAAGAAATTGATGATAGTGATAGATATGTCCTAACCTCAAAGGTGGCTGGAGTGGATATCAGGTTAGATCACAGGGTGTTCTCCGAAGTCTTGGAAGTGCCTAGAAAGTATAAGGTTGGTGACTACCCTGATAGGAAAGAAATCCTAGAGAAAGCCAAATCCATGTTTTTCTTTGAGGGAACCACTTCTGAACCCAAACAGTTAACACATTCTATATTCAACTATGAAGCCAAAATCCTATTTTATATTATCATGAGGTGTGTGGTACCCATGGAATACTCGAAAGAGTTGGTAACAGACAAGATTTTAATCCTGGTGTATTTTGTTTGTCAAGGGTTTGAGGTAGACCTTCCTACTGTGGTGATTGAACACATGGTTTACTATGGGACTAGAACTAGAAACCACTCTCTACCCTATGCCAATATTTTACCACTGTTCTTCAAACATTTTGGAGTGTCTTTGAAGGATGAAGAGAAGATTACTACTGGTTTTCGGATAGTTGATGAAGCATCCCTTCAAAGGACTGGGATTTTTTATACTGCTAAGGGAAAGTGGAAGTTCTATTCCAAGTTAAGTGCTAAAGAGCTGAAGGAAAAGGATTTTATCAAAACTAGAGCTGCTTCAACACCTAAGGTACCTGGTCATCTGGATTTTTCACAAATCATATATAGGGTTGAAGTTATGGAAGATGGTGTGGAAGACTTAAGACAAGGATTGTTTGATTTATCCAATGATATGACTAAGTTCAAAGGTTTGGTGCTTAACAAGCTTGACCTGATCATCAAAGGTTTGGATCTAGAGAAAGTACCTTCTTCAGAGAACAGAGAGACTAGTAATGATTCAGAAGAAGTTATGGGAGAAGCTCTCAAGAAAAAGAAGAAGAAGTAAGGTATTCCTGTTTTTCTGACATCAAAGGATCTCTTTGATCAGTCTCATGAAGAGGCAGAAGATGAGGACACTACTGCAGAGAAAGCTGAACAGGAAGCTGTTAATCTGGACAAATTGGTTGATGAGGTTGTTGAGAAGATGAAAACTGAGGAAGCTTAAGGAAAGAAGACTGAAGAGAAAGGAGAGCCAGCTGAGGGAGAGGCAGAAGATTCAGAAGTGTCAGAAGAAGAACAAGAAGAGACTCAGGTCAAAGGAAAAGGAGTATCCAAGTATACAGGATCTTAAAATCCTTGAACCTCACCTATCTATTCTGCTTATTCGCTTCAGTTCTGAAGCTTAGGCTACTATTTTTTTTTTCTTTAAAAAAAACTCTGAAGAGATCCAACATTTTCTTCAACTTTTTTGATGAAGTCAAAAAAGGGGAGAAGATTATGTGTTTTATGTGTTTTAGTTACATGTTTTTAGGATGTTTAGTATATGTTTAGTATCTAATTTTACAATGTGTAATAATTTGTGGATCTGATGATGATTGTCTATGCAATTGTGTTCTTTTTGAATGCTCTGTGATTTATTTACTGCTGTTGTAAGTTGCAGGATATCAAATTGTTCAAATAATGTGTTTTGTCTTTCATCAAGGGGTAGATTGATAAGTCTGAAGCTCATGGACATTATGATATGAAAATACAGGCAGAGAGCTTAGCTCCTTGATGATGAAAGCCAGAAACACAAGCACAAGAATTTGCTAAGTACCAAAGCTTCAAAGCTTTGAGTTAATGTAGCAGCTCTTGTATGCTGTATTTGTCTAACTATTTTTTGCAGGTTTTGGTTATGTTTTGATGATGATTATTTTAGTTACATAGTTATATTAAGTAATCTATATTCCAAAAGGATCACTACAGGATTAGATTAGATTGAAAATCCAATACACATTCTAAAGAAGTTAGCAGGCAAAGCTTCAAAGCTTTGATATTTTCAAGTTACTCTTTACTGCTAAGTTCTTCTAACCATCTTTCTGTGTGCAGATGGATTCAGTGTTACTTGGATGTTGTTACATGCTGATTATTGTCTATTATTGGGGACTCTATATTGGGTATTAGATATATTCATGAGATTGACTATAACTGTTAACTCAAAAGTATCAGCAGACAGTCTAGCATGATTATCTCTTTATTGGTTAGCTTCTGTTTCAAGCAAATCTCTTTGCTAGATTTTATTATTATTTGTTTGACTTGTGTGCTAAGTATTTGCAGGTTTGTTGGACTCTCCAACGTCCATAAACAGATCATCGATGTACTCAAATTGAGATGTTAACAGGAGCCTAACAGATAAGAGATATTTTAGGAATTATGCTCCTGAAATCTCTCAAGTTGGTTGCAGACTAAAACAGCTAGCCAAATTTGAATTACAGAGACTATTTAGAGACACAGAGGTCGTATTTTTGAAGAGAGCAATAATCTGGGAAGATCAAATAGATACAGCTCTTCAAATTATTGTGGGAATCAATTAAAGCAGGCTGAAGATCACTCAAATCCAGAAGAACTCTTCCAGGCTTTCAACAGCTTATTACTTCTGAGTTCTTCTCTCTGTACTTAATTGTATCATCTTATATGTATTTCTAAACCTCACTGAACTTAGTATTTTGGTTGTTCAAGTGAACAACAAGAGGTTCTTATTGTTTCAACAGGTTGTAGCATGTAATTAGATAGGTTGGGAACCACAAGCTGTATAAGTGTAAGGTAGCTCACTTAGGCTTGAGATCTAGGGCTAAATCCGGGTGATTAATAAGAAGTCGTGTTTGAATCCTGGAGGGATTAGATCCCTCAGGGAGAGACTAGGTCCAATTGTGACTGAACTCTGTAAAATACCTGTGTCCTTGCTATTTCCTTTAGCTGCTTTTACATACAGTTTAAATTGGATGTCTCAGAGCGTTGGAGCTTTCCAAGTCTCAAAGATTTGAAGCCTCTATACTCTGCTGTTATATCTTTCAGCTTCTCAAATCTATTTCAAAGCTTTGAGATATCAACAGTTTTCTTGACTAATGTTTCAAAAACTTGAGTTTTGGCAAAAGCTAGCATACTCTATTCAACCCGCCCCCCTCTAGAGTATTACTTGACCTGTTTACACCTACATTACACACTTTCAATTTGGATTGTATCCAATACCATTTTTGTGAACAGACTTCAAGCTACTTCCAAGAATCAAGTTCAAGTTGTGTTCTGAGCCTGCAAGTTTTTTTTTAACAAATTCAGATTCTTTTCAGATCTTTTTTTCATTTTACCATTACCTCAATATTCTTTTCAGATCTTTCATCATGTTGGGCCATAAAGCATAGGTTGGCATGTTCTTTTCATATATAGAGTCACTTGAGGTATCTGAATTACTCCATGAAGCTATAATAGCTTTCTTTCTTCTATCATGATCTTTCTTCTGAAAGTTCTTACTTTTCTTGTGTGGACAGTCTCTTTTCAAGTGTCCTGCTTCACCACACTCAAAGCAATTCATGACTTTTGGCTTATTATTATGTGAAGAATATTTACCTTTGTAGTCTTTGCTACTGGAGGATCTGTGTCTTTCTATGCTGAGTGATTGTTTCCAAAGCTTTTCTTCATTTTAAGAATTCTGGTCAAGGCTTTGAAAATCAAAGAAATTTTATCTTCATCAAATTGGTTTTCTTGTGTGGACAGTCTCTAATCAAGTGTCCTGCATCACCGCACTCAAAGATATTCATGACTTTAGGCTTATTATTTATGTGAAGAATATTTACCTTTGTAGTCTTTGCTACTAGAGGATCAGTGTCTTTCTCTGTTGAGTCCTTGTTTCCAAAGCTTTTTTCATTTTAAGAATTCTGGTCAAGGCTTTGGAAATCAAATAAATTTGATCTTCATCATCATCCTCAGTTTCATGGCTTTGAATTTTCTCATTTTCCTTAGACTTGAGAGACATGTTCTTGAAACCTGTAGGTTGTTCTCCACCAACTTCATTCATGGATATCTGATGTGTAAGGAGCTTCCCTTGGAGGTCATCAAGTTGAAGTGATGAGAGATCTTGAACTTCTTCAATAGCAGTAGTCTTTGGTTCCCATTTTGCCTTTGGAAGACTTCTTAGAATCTTCCTCACCTTCTCTTCATTGGAAATATGCTTTCCCAGTGAATCAAGGTTGTTGACAATGTCAGTGAACCTTTTGAACATGTCTCTGATTGACTCATCTCCATTCATTTTAAATATCTCATATTGCCTGAGATGTATGTTGATCTTGGTTTGCTTGACTTGGCTGTTTCCTTAAAAAGTCACCACAAGCTTATCCCATATCTCTTTGGCAGTTTTGCAGCTTGAGATTCTTTTGAATTCATCTGCACTCAAAGCAAAATATAAGAGATTCGTAGCTTTATAATTCTTTGAAAATTACTCTAATTCAGATGAAGAGAGAGAGTCTTCAGATTTGGGAGTTTTAATCCCATCCTTCTCTGTATGATAGTCCAAAGTTCCATATCTTGATCAATACTGAACATTTTCATCAATTTTTTGCAATGGATAAATTTGTCTCCACAGAAGAGAGGAGGTCTATTAGCATCTCTTCCCTGTGAGAAACCACCATCACGTACAGTACTCATAATCAAAATATGGGTAAATCTATGTAGTGATACAAGCTCTGATACCAATTGAAGGGGTGTACAATAGGTAGAAATACAGGATCAATACTCTAGAAAGGGGGGGGTTGAATAGAGTATGCAGACTTTTGCTAAACTTTGCAAGAGTAGTGGTTTCAAAATATTTGTAAAGAGATTCACGGACTTGAAATGAGTTTCAAGCCCTCGGAATAAAAAAGTTAGAGTAAACAGAAGAATAAGTAAGTTTCAAGGCCTTGAAAAGAGTTTCAAACCCTTGAAATTAAACTGTTTTGAATGCTGCATAAGTTCTAGGTTTGTAACAGAAAAGTAAATGCAAGAGACACAAGATATATAGAGTTCAGTCCACTTGGACCTACGTATCTACCTCCGGGATCTTGTCCCTGCAGGATTTTCACCTCAATTCTTATTAATCAACAGCTAAGCCCTAGATCTCAAGCACAGAGAGATGCCTTACTCTGTTACAGCTTGTTGTTCTCACTAACCTATCTAGTACCTGCTCAAGCTACATGATTAACTAAGAATTCTCTATTGTTCACCTTGAACAATCCTTGAGAATAAGAACATAATTGGTTTAAGAATGATATACAAATAAAGTTCAGAGATGAAGAACACAGAAAGTGAAACTGCAATGAGAGTGCGGTGTTCTTCAAATGCTTGGATTGGGAAAGAATGATTTGCTTCTTTGTTGCTTGACAGTCCTTGAATGTATTTTCAGTTTCTGTAGCTTTTTCCCGTTGAATTGTGTCTCTAAATGATTCAGATTGAGCTCCTTATATACAGCTCACTTGATCTGCAAATCTTTAAGATCTTCAGCAACAAACATTCCTATTTTGTAGGCAACAAATTTGACTTCTCTAACAGTCTTCTCCAACTGATAGTTGCTCAGTATCTTCAGGGATACTGATCTGATCTTGTCCATAAACATGTTGAGAAGATGTTATAATCATTAGATTGATTGCAGAATAAAATCAACCCAGAATTTCCTTCCCTGCAAAACTCAAGTTTAGGAAATAAATCCTGCAGAATAGAAAATAAACTTTCCCTACAAAACTGAGTCAAACAGATGGATTAGGTAATGTTAAACTTATCAAAATACTTTATCTTTAATCATTAAGTAATAATAGATCAAGAACAGGGGGTTAGGAGTTCAAACAGAATCAGAAACTCCCCCTAAGTTCATGCTTATAAGTCTCAGTCAATTTCAAGGCTTTGAAAGTTGTTTCAAAGCCTTGAAATTGACTAGCTATTTCAAGTATTTGAAACATTGAAACTGATTTGAACGTACAGTTACCTTGTTAAAACCAAGGGCGTAATCCATCCTTGCAGTATAGGATTCTTTCACTGCCGCTTCTGCCTTCTCTCCCAAGGTCAGCTCTGGACACAAGTGATGATCTTTTTCCGAGAGTAAGTAGAAGCCATACTGGGTCGCGTCCCTGGAGCACGACGTCTTAAAAATATATTCCCCAATCCTGAGGGCAGAGGCTTGAGCATGTTGGAATTGAAGAAGATATATCATTTGTCGGCGAGTCTGCGCATTCCAAAACATGACCCAGTTGGGAGTCAATTCCCCTTGCGTTTCTCGCGAAGGTTTAGTCAAAGTAAGCATTTTGACCAGCAGATCACTTCCTACATCATACAAGAGTCACCTGTAGCATCCGCGAACGACTGAGTCAGATGACCATAAGGCAGGAGCCACTGCATCAAATCCCAACTGGGGGCTAACCCGAACTGGATCATAGTGAACAGTTATGGATCTCTAGCTTGAAGTTTCCGGGATAGCTTCATACTCAAATAAAGCAGGCAGATGTCCCCTTCTACACCATCTAATGAATCTAAAATAGCTCCTCGAACCCTTGACGATGTGCGAAGAAGAAAACACTGTATCTTCTTTAGGGTACATAGCTTCATGCTGCATAATGTTCACCAAGGCTCACGCGTAGGGCCTCGCCAGAAAGTAGCTGACGTCATCGCACATCAATGGAAATGAATGTTGCGCACCCTTGGTTTTGCACTAGCGCCATGCGCGAGGACAAAGATACTCTCTCTTGGCGCTAGGCACGTTCCATATTTCAACAGGAACGGGAATCGGAGCGTACAAGGGTCACCTCTCAAACACCCACATGAACAAGAACATAACGTTGACATATGAGACTATGTCAACCCGGCCTTGGGACTGCTTACCTTGCGCAATTGCTAAGTCCAAACAATGGTATAAAGACCCTAGGACTAAGTGCCCCAATGCAACCTTCTGACCAAGTGATAGACGAATCGCGAGTGTGAGGATGTGAGTGAAGACGCCATGATGAGGATGACCATCAATGAGGTACCTCGACAGCCAAACACAAAGGAATCCACACAAAGAGTACGCGGAGCCTTTTCCTTCAAGAGAATTCGCCGCGTTTGGATCCTTCTTCTTAATCTCCTGGACCATCTTTGGCTTTGCAAATTCGCGGTAGAAGTAGGTGATCCACTTCGACCACAAGTTATTTGCTCACGCGGTGATCAACATGTGCTTTTCTGCGGGTTTGGTTGAAATCCACCTGGTGTTTTTCTTCTTCATCTCCCCTATGCATTCCTTCATCTCTTTGAAGATCGGGAGTTCTTGGTCTGTGCTCAAAGTGGCCAAGGGGTCTACATTCCCCATGTTAGGGAGATCTAGCAACATTTCTGTGTCCTCAAGAGTAGGACCACCTTTGAATGTTGCAAACTGGAAGGTGTGGGTCTTCTTCGAGTACCTTGAAAACAAGGTCATCAGCATCCGGTTGTCAAGCCTAATGCTCGACCCCTTGGTCGCACGAACAACGTGGTATATTTCGGAGTGAAGAATCGTAGACCCGTGGCGCTCGAAGTTGTACTCCGTCCATTCTTCCAGCCAATCCAGCTTATCTGTGAAAGTATGGTGGACAATGTCGGTAAAGGGATACAATCCCGCTTCGAGACCAAGACGATTCACATCAGCGATCTTGACGAAATGCCAGTCTTCTCTCTCGGGTTCAAGCGTCAAATGTAGAGCATCTGGGACTGGGGAAAATTCAAGTTTCTTCTCCCTAATGGTTGCCAGATAAAAATCCTCGCCTCCCAAGTAAGGGGCTTTGCACCAAAGATCCCTGGGAATTTCCGCAACATCAACTGCCTCCTTGGAAGATTTCTTGGGAGCCATCTCTATTGCACAAATAATAAGCACAAATGCAAATTAAAAGACAGTAAAGGACAAATGGATGTTCATGCGTGAAGAACAAGTAGGAAGAACACTAAACCCAGATTGGATTGCATAACAAGAACAAATATGAGCACTAAACCGAGATGGGGTCGTATGCCTATTTTCTTTTGGATGATTTTAAAAAAATTTAACAAAGGAAGAGAATTGCTAACCTTGTTTCTTGATTAATTGAACTGCTTGAGTGATGCTGTCGAGAATTTGACCGAAGATCTGAACTTGCTGTTGGGGTTTCCCTCAGGCTCATAAAACTTTGATAGCAACAATGGTGGAACAGTTCTAATCATTATAGTGAAGGGGTTTATTTAGGCCCTCGAAGGGTTGTGACCCTTCAGATTTGCTGAATCGGCGTTACCTCGAAAATTGGCGAAATTTGCGACATATCGGATCTATTCGAATCATTTTTGCCTCGAAAAACGGCAAAAATATGTGGATGGCATCTGATTAACTTCGCAACGGCCACACTCTATTAAAGGCTATGGCATTACAGAGACCTAGGCAATGATGATTAATTTTGTGGGCTAGGGTTGTTGAACATAAATTTCACAGATTCGAAGATCCGCGTGGAGCTACGCATGGGTGATTTCGCGCGATTGTCCAACGACGCGCGTGACATACGCACAAAAGGGAGCTAATGTTGATAGTGCATCTTGAGCAGGTCGATCGTCATCCACGTGGCATTCATCGAGCATATCTGATGGTACTCCAGCATCACTCAATTACTATCCTAGTATTTACACTTAGCCATATGGGGGCTGCGAGACTGGTTCGCCCGCGATACTAATCGTGGAGGAGTTGTAGGGACTCAGTGTCTTGGAGGTTAGAGTAAGGAACGTCGCGCGGGAGCAACGACCACGCTCGCGCGCGACCCTTGGTAACTGACTGAGAGATTTAACGACCATGTGTCCCATAAATGCGTTCGATCGTGTAACGGTCCCTACATATGCGGACAAACGTGTAACATGCCTTATATATACGGTTGAACGTGTCGTTACGAGGCGGATATCTTGCCGTCATTTATGGGAACATTAATCCCACGTAACGTTCACTTCCATACTATATATAGGAACGTTAGCCTTTTATGGCAACTCTCGGATCTTTTGCTAGTCATTATACTGTCTCTCTCTCAAGAACAGTTAACCATTGCTTACTCTTCCCATACACTCACCTACAATCGCTCTGTGATTTCTAATCTTTTTCTCATTCTCTGTTAGAGGTGTACACTTGGATCTCCTCCTAGGATCTCCTCATAGGGAACGAATCTTAGAGTAGTAAGCAGTATGACTCAATTCATTCTATCTAAGTATAGAAACTTCCTTAGTTAATTCGTAGGAAAATTTAACTCAGAAAGATCAATACTAGTTTCTCTTGAACATTTTTTATACAACAATCCAAGCAATTTAAGATATACATAATGGAGAAGCCATGTTATACACATGTTATCACATCACAACCGAAATTCCTTCAAAGGATCATCATCTTCAGGTTACAGAATTGTGCCATTAACAAACCCAGTCTTATTCTTAGCACAAAGAGAAACAAGTATAGATCGACTCTAGGTATTATAAACATTGGCGCCAATGAGAAGGTGCGAAAAAAAGAAAAGTACTTGGATAATTAGAATTGCTCAATAAGAAAGAGGTGCCAAATCAGGTTAATTGGATTCCACAATGGTGACCGGAGAATCACAAGGAGTAGTCATGGCGAATATAAGCGCAGAAGATGGAAGTTTGAAGCAAAAATCCACAAGATTGAAATATAAACACTAGATGAAGGGAAAGTCACAAGAGATCAAAGTAGAGACAAAATGGGACCAAATAGGAGCACAAAACGCCAGGTATCAGAGATGAACCAGAACAAACTTTAGAAAAGACGAAGATGCTTGGGCGGAAAAGTGTCAATAAATGGCGAAGACAGTATGGTCGTCATGGCTATGATACCATATTACAATATCGATATAAAAGAACAAAGAGAATGTTTAGAGAGAAAGACCAATTCATCTAACTGCTAAATTACTTGTAATTCACCTCTTATACAGATGATGAGTTGCTGCAACTACCTAACAAACTCAAATACGAAAAGACTACCTTAACCTTCTAGTTTTCTACAGCTATCAATTACATACGATTGGCAATAATGCTCCAACTCCCGTTCCCAATATATATCAATCAATATACACCATTAATGCACATATTGAAACCTCTAAAAATGAAACAACTAGTTAGAAATTATGCTTACTAATCTCAGTATAAATAGTGCGCGAATGGTGTAGTGATTCAGTTAAGTATGAGAGAAATGAAATAAGATAAATCCACATTTCCAATTCGGTTGATTTTGTTCTTTCTAAAACCCTACTTTTAATTCTTCTTCATGGTATCAGATCTTGAAAATTCTTGGTGGACAATGGTCACTCATGTCTTCTCCATCGCCGATTCCTCCTAATCTACAGTTTTTCATTAGGAATTTTCATCTTATTGTTCCAATTCATCTGGATTCATCCAACTACGATGTGTGGAAATTGCATTGTGAGAGTGCGCTGGTGGCGAGCCTTCTTCGGGATCATCATCGTGTTAATTCGGTTCATAAATCGATTCTTCTTGATTCTGATGGTAATCATTCTCCTAATCCTAAATATAAGTCAGGCTTAATTGAGGATTCTTATATCAAAAGCTATCATTTAGCGACCTGTATCCCCTGGGTGGCGCGTAGCGAACCTGTGAAACTACAAACCAACACCATAGAATTGACAATTCTATGGGTATTGTTTTGGGGTTGCATCGATTTGTTGGGCAGCCACCCAGATGGGACAGTTCATGGAATTTGAGGATCGGCTGGAACAGTCGAGGAAACAATCCATACCAGACTACAAAAATTACAAACCAATTAGAATAAGACAATATTTACAAAAGGGTAAATATTAATTTAGGACTTAAACATGAACATAAACTCATACAGCAACATCAAATGCTTCCTTCACAAATCAATTAGGTTATAAGATATCAAATTATCAGCAATGGTAGTGAAAAAGAACTGAAAATACAACGCTAGCTTGGAAAATAATCACTTTCAGTATTAATAAATTTGTCAATTAATATAGCATAACCAAGTAATTTAGCCAATTACCAATCTAAGGTTTACAATATTCATCTAGCAGTCTCTGTAAACATATCCAATTTCACATCTTTAACAACCCAACTTGAATAATACTTGTTTATTACAAATGGGTTTAAATGGGTTGCTCGAAATAATACTTGTTTATTAAATATACAGAACCCAACCCATATATAATGTTGTTAAATGGATTAAAATGGGTTTAAATGGGTTGCTCCTAGTAATACTTGTTTATAAAATAGACATGACCCAACCCATATATAATGTGGTAAAACACCAATGGGTCAGGCCCGGTTGCATGCATCTGTAACTGATTCCTTCATGCACCTTCATGCATATGTAACTGCAATCCATTTGGCTTCACAAATGCATGCCAATTCAAATTCATCATGTGTTCAAGGTCCTCTCACCTCTCCCATTAATGATCCTTTAATCCATCAATTGGAATGTTACGGAGGACAACACTATAAAAGCCCCTACCTCAGTTCTCTGTTTCCACAGATCCACACCGAATCACCTTCTCTTTCACTTATCCCCCCCCCTAACCGCTGATATGAGGCAACTTCCCACGCAAGAAAGTTTTGTTATGAAATCCCCTGATAAGAAAGTGAAGAGAAAGACAAGAAAAGGCAAAAGCGCGAAGAAGATTCAATATGGTGGAAAGAGTAAAGGGAAGGTTCACAAAAGGGTTGCACGAGTTGAAACAGCAATGGTTCCAGTTTATGATGTCATGCCCTTAGCAATGTTCCCTCTTGTCACTCATGTCTTCTCTGATGTTATTTTAGCCCAGCCTGTTCCTGTTGGTTCTGGCTCTTCTGTTGTTTAGAAAATATTTTTCGTTTTAGTTATTTTAGTTAGTTGTTTTGCTTTGTTTGGGTTTGTTTATGTAATTTCCCTATCACGTAGTATTAAAAGGGTTTGTTTATTGAACTTTAACAGCCGTTTCGGTTCTTCTGTTATATATTAACGGGCTTGAAATTCGACAATAATCGAAACAAACATACAAAAGAAATCACTCATCAACCAATTTGAAGCATTACATTAGGCAAACAACAACTAAAATCAATTAAAATTGAACAATTAATGACCACTTTCAAGCAATTTCAAGCTAACAAACTAAGTGAACAGCGGACCCCAGACTAGAAATAGGGCTTCATGAAGCTCTCAAAAGAGGGTTACATGAAGCCCTAATTCCATGAAGCCCTAATTCCAGAATTAGGGTTGGGGCTTCATGTAACCCTCTTTTGGGAGCTTCAATAATCAACAGAATTCAATAATGAAATCATCAGCGAAACCCATAGTAGGAAAGCAACTAGGTAAACAACGGACCCCAGACTAAATATCAAAATCAATTGTAACATGAGATATAGAGAAGGGTTTACGATTCAGCTTACATGATTTCGAGAGATAGAGAAGGGTCAACGATGGTGTGCGTTTGATGGAGAAGGGTCGACGATGGCAATTCAGCTTTCGTGTGGCTTATGGTTAGACCTCTCCACCAATTTCTCTCCATTCTCTCTTCGATTCAGCTTTCTTGTGGCTTCTGGGTGGACCGCTCCACCATTTTCTCTCCATTCTACCTTTTCTTCTCTCTGTTCTCTTTAGGCTTGTGAAGGGTTTCATTCCCCAGACCTAGGGTTTCTTTTTCTTCACTGGCGCGGGCTATGGATATTCTCGCCCCAAAATTTGGCAAAAAAATAAGCAATTTGGGTGACACATGTAAATAAACACTTATACGACGATATATCTCGTTGTATAAGATGGTAACTAACGGCGTTAACCAACTCTCGCCGTTTCTGTTAAATATTATTTACCGGGATAATGAAATTACGCCGTTACTAATAATCTCTCGCCGTTTATAATACAAGTATTAACATGGATATTTATTCTCGTCATTTTTGTTAGAAACCTTGCCGTTTATGCTAAACTATATACGGGGCCACTATTTTATCGCCGTATAAGACAATTTTAAGCGAGAATATTAATTATCGCCGATTGTCATACAATAAACGGCGACGTGTACTCTTGCCGCAAGAATTTTAGTATATTTTTGTCATTTTTGTGTTCATTTCTAGTAATATTCTCTTCGTGCGAAGACTTCACTTCTCCATCGAGCCTTTGAGTATCTTCTAAGCTTCAAGGCACCTTCCAACATCTTGTTTTTAAACGGATACCAAACATGAGTTGATAATCGAACTCGTGACTTACATGAACCAGTTTAGTACACAGACAAAGTTCAGCCTGTGTGAAGACTGGCAGTTGCCCGAAAAGCCCCCATAAATGCAAAGGTGAACCCGTGAAGCCAAAAAGTAGTTAGGTGTTCCAACTCCGGGCCCTTGAATATTTGTCCCGAATTGATCCTTCACGTGGTCACCTTGTCTACTCTCTATCATGCATGGACAAGCCCTCAAAACGTTCCCACACCAACATAGTTTATACCCTTGTCTCTTTCAATCATTCTCTCGTTGGCCATGGCCATCTCAAGACGTAGCGGAAGCCAAATATTAGGCTACCATTGGTCCCGATTTGTATTTCTCTTCTTATTATAATTTTCAAAGCCAATAAGAAAAAGGTCCAAAATGTTCCCTTTCGAAAAATAATATCACAGAAGAGACAATAAATCTCTAAATCTACGAAGTCATAAGCATAGTGTAAGATGAAATGTTATGCATATTCTGGAATCTCGCCTTATCTAGCCATTATGTTAAAAAAAAAAAAAGAACATTTTCGTTTGACACATTGATTTAGTTTCTTGAACAATAAATCATATTTATTTTCATGAATATATATTCCCTTAATATTGGAATAAATTCACAAAACAACGAGCTACTACTCTGTCCACCCAAAATTATCTGTTTTAGCTGGATTTTAATATCACACTGACTAGTTGATTTGAGTATTTAAACAATACATGAATCCGTTAATATTTTTAATTGAATCTACAACATTAGAAAAAGTAAAGAATTCTTGTATCGTTGTGCCAGTGCAGTCGAGAGAGGAATATGTTTTCGTGATCTATATATAATTATTTGACTCCACCGTTCGCAACTGCCGGCTACAAACATTTGCAGTCTATTGAGTAAATCCACAAATTATTTAGGAAATAATACACTTCACAGATTTTATATATGTTATCTTCAAACGTGTATGAATAGAACTAATTAAACAATGGAGTGAAAGCCAAGCAACATTCACGAAACAGACATATACTAAACAGACAAACAAATGCCAACTAGACAAAATTGTCTCTTGACGGAAAATACAAACCCATCTTAAAAGAAAACGTCCGACTTGAATAGGTCTACGTCGATACAAAAGCAACGATAGAAGGGGAAAAGGCTAGCTACAGATTAATATATGTATGTATGGTCATGGCGTGCTACAATTTAATACTTCTGGCCAAGAAAGTATCAATCCACTTCAATGGAAATATCAGTTGGTATTGTAAAGGACTTGTGTACTTTTAATATATAATATTTTTTTTTTGAGAATTGTTTTGTCATCAACCGGGTTCGAACCCGGAACCTCATGCAAGGGCTTCTAACGCTCTACCACTTGAGCTTTCACCCTAGCTACAAGGACTTATGTACTCAAGGCTTAAGTTACTTATTATAGTTTAAAAGTAGTATGGGTAAAAGACACTTTCAGTCTTTCACGCTTCTAACTTTTAGAAATAACACTTTCACCCCTTCGGAGTACCGAATTTTCTGGACACTTGCACTCCAACCTGTGACATCGTGAGCCAATGGAGTAGACTTGTGATATCGTCCGCCTGGGAGTGGCGGGTTAAAATAAATAAGGCTTTAACTCGGGTTTTTCTCCCAAGCCAGATACTTTCGGCCAAAATACTCTGTCATTGAAAAGAGTTTATGCGACAAATTTTCTTAGAGCATTGAATGACACAATGAAGGAGTGTAAGTATCCTAAAATAAGGCAAAGAAAAAGGTTAAAAGTGTATTTTCTCAAACTAGAAGGGGTGAAAGTATCTTTGTGTAAAACCGAAGGGGTGAAATTGTCTTTTAGCAGGGTAATATTAATGAGTTTTACCTGTTCAATTTGAGAAAGTATTCATTGGGTCTAGCCCCACCACTGTTGCATGCCTGCGTGGTGGGGCGCACCATTCACCTTCAAACAAATATGCACTAGTCAGATGGAACCCACCAAATAGTGCATATTTGTCAGAAAGTGAATGGTACGCCCCACCACGCAGACATGCCACAGTAGTGGGACTAGACCCAATGAATATTTTCTCGTTCAATTTTAAGGTTAGACATCATTGTTGGTAGATAAGGTTATGATTTAGCGGCGAGGTCAAAAGGCAGTTAAGTGGACTCAACTGTCAAAAGTTACAAATACACTAGCTTTTCAAGAATTGCAATAATTCAAAACCTGCTTCGTTTACCTCTCTAATCACATCATCCTTCAATTCACACCATACAATGGTTTGCTTCACATGACTTATGATTGCTCTTTGAATATGTTCAGCATCATTGGCTTAAATTTGCTCAATCAAATGCGCTAATTAGGGTTCTAGAGGAGTAGGCAAAGGTTCCAAAGTTTGCACACAAGTCCCTTATTCCCATGCAAATCGTGAGACTTTCATGATTCAGTGGCAAGAAAGAGTGAACATTGCAATAATTCAAGAATTTACAACAAAATTGCAAATTCTAGAATGACTGTTTTAAGTCGGTAACAAGTCTAAAAAAACTGGCAAAAATAGCACCGAGCTACCATTTTCAATTATTCTAAACAACGGAAGTAATTCAACTGGCAAGAATTTGGGTACAATTCAAAACGTAACGTCTGTGATGTACTCATGCTTATCTTGAGAAGGTATTCTAAAATCTAAGCCAATGAAACTTTGAGGTACACAAGTGCAGAGTACTTGCCTACCTATTTACCACACATTTGGTGTGAACGTTGCCAAAAACCCTATCTGATGTAGGAGCAGATGAACCAGACAGGATCAAGTTGTCAGACGCGATTAATCTCGCAGATGAACCAGACGAGGCCGAACTGTCAGACGCGACTAATATCGCACTTCACTATCACGACATGGAAGACAGGCGCAAGAGAAGTGCGAGATGGTCACTTTTGGTCACGCCACACTGTTTTGGGCGTAACTTGAGCTACGGGGATCATAATGCCTATTATAATATATTTTCGGAAAACTCTCGGCGAGGCCTACACGAACGACGGGGGTGAATCCCTGTCATGCAAGATTTCAGCCCAAAAAAGGACGTTTGACCAGTCAATTTTCGTATTTTGACTTCTTTAATTAGCCCGTTTTGAGTGAAACTATCATTTATGCGTTATTTTCAATAACGTCAGCAGTTTTTGGCCAATTTTGTAATTTTGCTATTTTGACAAAATTAGGGTTTCAGCTATTTATACCCGGTTTGTAGGTAAAATTGGACAGTTTATGAAATTATTACTTCTGACATTCTAGAGAGCTTTTGTGCCCTAGTTTTCGTACCATTTTCCATAGCTTGATTCCGTTGTGATCCCTCATTGGGTGAATAACCCGACGTCAATATCCTTGTACTCATAGATGTTAGTTTCTTAAAAAATATTGTTGTTAAAAAAAAAAGAAAAAAACGTTGTTGTCACATACAGGAACATGAAATAAAATAATTTACTTGCATCACTTTTCTATTCTCTTTTCTCTTTTGTTTCAAGCTCACAAACGCGGGCGAGATAAAATGTGGTGGCATCGCAAAAAACTCATAAAGCTTGTATTTAAACATCGATAACGAGTCCGGAAGATTGACTATGCCCTAACTCCGTTGATGATCCTCTTCTTCGCAATCAAGGAGACTTATTTGAGAAGGAGACCCCTGATATCTTTGATCTTGGTATCGAATAATGCAATTTTGATTTGCAATCTTTGATCTTGCTGTCAAGAAGTGCGACTGCCTCTCAGCCTAAGGAATATGCTCCTACACTAGTTGAGGTTTTGGGTGTTGCTTCACTCACACAAACTGATTTCAAACTGTGTTTTTACGAGAAACTCTTGCTGCCACCCCCCATAAAGTACAGCACCAGTGAGTTGTTGGCTTTGCGGTTTTCATCGTCGCCATCAAAAGTTTTACGGTCGGTTTGTGCTAGAAAAAATCTTTAACGGGCTCAAAATTTTCACACATGATCTCTAATAAGCATCGCACTTCCTCCCCCAAATTTTTTTCATATATCAATTGAAGAAAAAATCAAGTGGCATACATAGACAGCGCCACGGTCCTTTCTGCCCTGCATAGAAGCCAATCGGAGACGACCAGCAAGAACGTACCAACCCTTCAACTCGCTTCGTCTCGTGCGACCAACATTTTCATGAACGGGGCACCCATGGAGGAACCTCATGATGCTAATCCACGGGAAGTTCCTCCCCATTCCAGCTTGTTGATGAAACCTTATAGAGAGTAAATGATTGTTCTCTCAGGCCCCTTCACAATCAAACCTTGAAATTGTCTTCCTCTTCCACCTCTACAGTTTATCATAAAAAAACGACCTCGCACCTAGCTCTTTAGACTAAATCTTCGTTCTCCAAGAGGCATTGCTCATCCCTTTTCGCGCTGGGTTACAAAACTTGGTTTGTCTTTCCGGTAGTCGGAGCTTCTCGTAACGAAATAGCTTGTTGATCTAATGGATGTTCTATTTGGATGAGAAAGACCATGCAGCGAAGAAATATAAGACAGAAAATCAGTGGTTTCGAAGTTAATTTTCATTTGCTTCTCCTTGATACATTCTATCAAACCATTTTGGAGATTGTTCAACAAGAATCTCCAGAGCATCCACAAAGCAACCTTTGTTGGAACTGTCAAGACATGAGAGTCTTGAGCAATTCAAGCCGACTCCAAAATGAAAACACCATTGAATTCGATTCCTAATTTTTATAACCTGGATTATCGAGGAAGAACGAGGAACAAATAATCAAGAACGAGACAAGAATTAACGTGATTCACTAATAATGTTGTTAGCTACCTATGTGGCCTGAAAACTTCTATTTATTACTGAGAGAGAACCCAATTACAACCCACACACTTGCATACAAGTTTTGGCCACGACATGTAGTTCTTATATAGACCTAAGGCCCAAATTTCAGCATAAGAAACTCCAAAATGGACAAGGAAACAAAAGAAATTGCTTCATATCTAAACCAGATCGCATGAACACATGTTTGGTTGTGGGAATAGTGCCTTTGTTCGTGAGAACACTTCTTCTTCGTGCTAAACATGTGCTGTCGCGTATGACAACAATCTTGTTCGTGCGAATAAATTGCTTCTCGTACGAGCTCTTTCTTCTACGCATGAATTCTTAAGCTTTTCCTTGCTTCTATTATCTTCCTCGCTTTGTTGCTTCTTCTGATTTGCTAGTCGCTTTGATTTATACCAGAAGATGTCCACCTTAACTCAACTCGACCGAGAAACTTGAATTAGAATTGATGCTTCTCTCCTCAACCTGATATGGATGCGTCTTCCTAAAATAGATACGAGTACGCCTCCCAGATGCACCAAATGTTTCCCCAAATCCAACGAGTTCCTGTATTGAATGCCCAAGATTCGCAGATACACTTCTAGAAATGAAACAAGTGCTCCACCTTGACCAAAATCGAATGCATTCATTGAGACAGGACATAATGCATTCATGATGCACTCCCGATATTGCTAGAACCAGATGCACCATGACCAATGACGAGTGCCAGATATGTGTCATGTCAGATACGACCCAAATTGCCCCATATGCACCAGAACCCTATCGTG
Organism: Linanthus parryae; assembly: GCA_023055425.1. Classification (NCBI taxonomy): domain Eukaryota; kingdom Viridiplantae; phylum Streptophyta; class Magnoliopsida; order Ericales; family Polemoniaceae; genus Linanthus; species Linanthus parryae. The sequence continues at coordinate 21,411,054 of JALGPY010000011.1, read as the reverse complement.
CCAGAAGCATATTGCGGGCTAGAACCAGAATCACGCGCCGTAGATGCTCCATTCCAGGAGCCTATATTTCCCCAAGGGGCTAAGAGAATTAGGCCATCCTCGGAAGCCCGTCCACCTTCAGCCAAAGCTGCAGATCCAAGGTTTTGTTTTGGACACTCCCTCTTCCAATGTCTGTTTTCCTTATAATAGGCAAATACATCCCTCGGTAACTTGGAGCCTAAAAATCTCATATACTCCTTAGCTTTGCCTCATCTGACCATTGAACTAGAAGCATGATGTCTGAGTCTGTGTATGCAGCCTTATGCCACATATCCCTGGTGTGAAGAGATGTCCTGACCTCCTCCAGGATTACCGTATCTTTGCCAACAATGAGAGATCGTACAAAACCCTCATACGATTGAGGCAGAGACACCAACAGAATTAAGGAAGCATATTCATCACTATTGCACAATTCAAACAAAATAGTGTTTAGTTTGTCTTAACGATCCCAGATGTGTGTACGTTCAAACATGTGCAGACAGAACAATCGCTGCTTGATCATCATCTTGTTGGTGAGCGGCTTCTTCATATAGAGACTCTCCAACTTGAACAACAAAGTAGTCGATGTATCATATTCTACGACTTCGGTGATCACAACATCCGCGAGGCACATATTGTTCGTTGTGTACGCCTTCTCCCCCATTGTCAAATACACACAGGTGGTTGTATCTATGCCTTTCATGTCTACCACCAACGACAACAAGAGACTTTGTTGCTTCAATAAACCGTGTATCTTGATATGCCACAGACTAAAGCAGTTTCTCTCGGTGAACTGCTCGATCTTCAGTATTGAACGTGACATTGTTCTTCTCGAAATCCTAGTTATGATACCAGTTCCTCGAGTATCGAGCAAGAACGATGAACACATAATCAAGAACGAGATAAGAATTAATGTGGTTCACTAACGATTAAGTTATTTACATCCACATCGAGAAAAACCAAATTTATTGCTGACAGAAAACCCGATTACAACCCACACACTTGCATACAGGTTTAGCCAAGACCTATAACTCTTATATAGACCTAAGGACCCTAACTTCCAGCCCAAGAAACTCCAAAATGGACAAGGGAATAAAATAAAACGCGCCAGATCTGAACCAGTTCACACAAATACATGTTCTGTTCGTGCGATTAGAACCCGTGTTCGTGCACACTTCCTCGTCGTGCGAAAACATGTTCTTGCTCGTACGAGCACAATCACATTCGTGCGAATAGATTCTACTCGTGCAATCTCTTTCTTCTTCGCACAAACTCCTGAACTTTTCCTTGCTTCTCTTGTGTTCCTCACTTTGTTGCTTCGTTTTTGTTTGCTAGTTGCTTTGAGTTATTCCAACACAAATATTGTAGATTTTAGATTTGTTCATACCACTTAATTTGTCCTTAATTCCCCCACGCTCTCTCTCCTTCCAACTTCGCAATACAGTCCAAGACGCACATGAAGACAGTAAAGAACCCACAAATTGGTCCGTGTTTGGCCAGATTTGGAGGGATAATGAAAAGACCCGGGATCTCGGTTCAGGTTTAACGCGACAATCGATAACCAAAAGTAGATTATTAGCGATTAAGTTTACATTTTGGTTAAATTACATAACAAAATGTCGATAATAAGTACAATCTAAAACAAATCGTGTGTGATCTACTAAGTGATCTGACTTAAGCTAAACTTCTTCGTCTCGATCCGCGTTCCCATTCCCCACAATTGATTGACGACCTGCGGTTATAAAATGGCAAAATCCGACGCAGTTTTGAAGAAATGATCAGTAAAAACTGAGTAAATACATACTACGACATGTAAAGCAACGAGTGGCACGAAAGCATATGTTTATATAAACCAAGAGTTTGAAACATTAATAAGTAATAGAGTTGGAAATTTATAAACAATTATAAGTAATCACGTAGCGAGAACTTTTCGACTTTAAAACTTGAATAAGCCACGAGTATTAAAGGAATTCTTAAATCAGTAGAATCTCCAGAATAAACAAGTTATTTTGAACTCATAACGATATTTATTCACGAGTAGCATATGCTTTTCAAATCACTTCATTCAATTGATCAGGGCAATCCAGAGCCACAAACAACATTAATAAAGCAGTCAATTTTTAATTTTGACTTCAATCGACAGTTTAATTTAGCTGAGGCATGTCCAGAGCCACCAGCAGGATCGATGTAGACAGAGGGATCACGAAATAATCACTAAGGGTTCCTTCGAGGGTCTATAAAACCCTATTTCACCCGAGCGTTAAGGGAGCCCATTCGTCAACCCCGCTCACAACATTAGCTAAAAGGCCTTAAGTGTGACACCCCTATACCGTAGTGACCCTTACAAGTATAAGTAGCACTCCATAGCTCTATAAACCCCTTGGCCTCAATATCTTGATACATTTTGGCTCATCGGGGGCGGATTTGTGAGCATTAACGTTCTATCCAATAATAAGAAGCATTGCTTCAATGGTCTTAGCCATAAGAAAATGGAGGATCGCTTGATGCCTCCCACTAATAACAGTACTCTGTACATCGTCCTAAGTCTATTAGAGGTATTTTATTTCTTCTCTTTCACATAACCAGAATCAGAATATCAAAATTTCACAAGTAATTTTTAAGAGTTCTCAAAGGAGATGAATAAAATAGTTTAACAACTTTCGAATGGAAAACATGCATTCTCATACTATTTCATATAACAAACATTCATTTGAAACATCAAACACATACGCAGATTCTGATATGAAAAGGCCGTAATATGTACTTACCTCTGAGCCATGAAAGGCGCAAAGCAACTCTATCACTCCTACAACGCTCGTTTTCGAGTCTCACAATAAATGCAGCAACACGTATACGTACGTCTACTTCAAACGATCCTTAATAACGGCTGGATATACACAAGTAAAGAATAGAACCTATTAGCATATACCCTCTATATGAGTTTGTATGCAAGAATGCAATAAAATGCTGGTCATGCAAGCTAACTTGACCAAAATGCCCATGATACTTTGAAACTGTCCAGTACAGTCCCTGACTGTGCCTCGACCCCAAATTATACTCATACTGGCCCAACAACATCCAAGAATGACTCTTAACCCATCCATATGAACGTAGCATCGGAATCTACAACTTTCTGTAAATTACACTTAGGCCCCTAAAGCTTGTTAAAATTACAGAAAGACCCCCACCATTGATTTTATAACTCCCGAGTCAGATATTTCCTTATTCAGACTTAAATATGCTTCTAAGTCAGGTTGTTGGTATCAAAACATTAACATAGTCTCAAGTAGTTCAAGTGTGAAGTTTTAATTAAATGCACATAGGCCCCCGAAGTTTAGTAACACTACAAAAAGACCCCCACATTTGACTTGGTCAACTCTAGCCCAGAATTACATACAAGTACTCCAAATACGCATACAATACATGCTTACAACCTCCAAGTTACTTAACTAACCTCAATTCAAAGTTTAAGTGAAATTACTATTATGCCCCTCCTATACAGTTCAGTCAAACTAGGGTTTACAGAAAGTCAAACCTGGTTAGGGTTGATAATTAGGGTCAGAATAACATTACGAAAAACTTCCGTGAAGGATGCTGAGGTTGAAGATGTCGTTTACGACATCGAATTTGAAAGTCAAGATTGAGAGAAATCGACTCAACTAGTCAACTTTGTGGCCAATTTATGATCATTGAGAATGAGATTTGGAAATACAAAAGCAGTTACTTGAAGATGGTAATTCAAGGATTCCAGAACATATTTGAACTCCCAAAAATTCTAAATACACAAGAAGCTATGCTTGTTCAAAGTTGGGTCAAATAATGATTCAACACATAGAAAAAATTTAAGTGTTTCTTATAGGTCCAAAGTAGCAAGTTTAGGCTCGATTTGTGAGCAATCCGTTATAAATTTGAAGATGACCCAGAGCTGATGAAATGAAGTATTATGTATCAGCTTTACACAGGAGAAAACAAATATAAATTTCATTATGTTTTGAATAAGATACAATGGTTAGAAAATGGGTGTTTCACCTTGACTTTTCATACTTAGAATTTTTTTTGGCACTTGGCAGCGAAGAACACATCAACCACTTCGCTAAGTAGTCATGTTCAAGCCCAATTTCAGAGGGTTTAGAGATGAAATTGGACCACGAAATTCAAACGAAACTTGTAGCTAACATACCCAGGATTACACAGGAAGAAACCGTGCATGATTTGGACAAGAAATGAAGGAGTTATCGTTGGGTTTTCAGTAGGGGTGTTCATAAACCGACCGCACCGGCAAAACCGGACCGCACCAAACCAAACCGTACCTAAACCGATGGTTCAACAATTTTTTTTCTTAAAGAACGGTTTTATTATTTTGAAAACCGAACCGGGCACCAACCGAACCGAGACCGAACCGACAAAACCGAAAAAAACTGCACCGCACCGAGAAAAGTTTTTAATAGAAATTTTAGTATTTTACTTACTACCTCCCATGTTGTGACTCACTCCTCACAGTTTGAGTTTAACACTTTAAGTCGTACAACCACACCATGGACCTAATTTACTAAACAATAAATTATTTTCTCTCCATGTTGAAGTAAAAGAGAAGTAGGGAGCCACTTTTTTTTGTCAAATGCTGTGTTATCTTTATTTTTTAGATGTATTTGGTAAGTACCAAAGATATAAGTAAACCGTTCCTTTTGTTATAGTTGGTTTACTTTGCGTCGAAGTTGCAAATTAATACATAATATAATGGGTTCCAAACCGAATGGTATAACCGGACCGAACCAATTTTCGGTGCGGTTTTTTAATTTATAAATTTCAAACCGAAGGTATTTCGGTTTCAAAAATATTGAAACCGAACATTTCGGTTTAGGTGTCTCATATCCTCTAAAACCGACCGAACCCGACCGTGAACACCCCTAGTTTTCAGGGTGAAAAAACTAGTCGAAACTCATGAAATCCGAATCTAAAATCATTCAAACGTGAATATGGGCTTGTTTAGATGCTCCTAGACGAATCACGACATGATATGGAGCAGTTTGATGTAAAGAATGCGAAATTTGGGGGAGAAACGAAGCTTACCCATGCTTCGCCGTCCATGGCAGTTCGCCGGCGACGTGGGGAGCTTCCGGCTGCGAGCTGCTCTGTTCCACGGGTTCCCAGCGACTCCTAGGCCAACTAATGAGTTCTGAATCATCTAGAGACCTCAGGGAAGGCAATTAAACTGAAGAAATCGTGGTGAGAGAAGATTACCGATCCTCTCCGTTCATGGTGGTTGCCGGCGGCCAAAAACGGCCCAGATTCCGGCGAATGTCGAGAAACAACGAATTGGCTGCTGAAATTTGGTGCGTTGGGCTCGCGATCATCACGGGAACACAGTAAGACCGATTAGAAAGGCTCAAACACAACGAAGGAGGAGAATTCGATCGATTACAAAGCTAGGGTTCATACCTTCAAGTCGGGTTTTCTCCCTCGATACGCCTCCTCCCATGAAATTGATTTGTGCGTTATTCTCCCCCGATCACCCTCTACCTCCAGCTATAACAATTTTTGAAATGGAAAAGTCTTAGTGGTGCTAGGGTGGTAGTGGTGGTGGTTGTTCTTGAGTAGGACAAAGGAGATGAAGATGAAGTGGATGATCTCTCTCTCTCTCTCTCTCTCTACAATCTGATGGTGGGGGATGTGAAGAAGAGGTTGCCACCTGTAGATACTGCTTTCTGACATGACAGATCTTGACCACGTGGCAACCATCCAGCACACCATATTGTGCTCCACACACACAGGATCACCAGCCGCGCTGATCCATGTGGGGGCTGCGAGACAGAGCCCTCGCATACCACTGCACGGGACTTGTAGGGACTTAGTGGTTTGGAGGCTAGAGTAAGCCCTGTCGCGTGCGAGCCAAGCCCGCGCGCGACCTTTAGTAACTGTTTTGAGAGATCTATGGCACGAGCTCCCTAGACCCGGTCAATCCGGTCATACCCGGTCAACCTCGTAACGGTTCCGGTACTCGCGCACCACGTGCTCTAACGGTTCCTATATACTCGGACGAACGTGCCGTTATGGTTAAGCCAATTAAGCCGCCATCAATGGGCGCATTAACCACACTACAACGGTCATGTTCTCCAGTATATATAGATCGTCAACCTTTCCATACAAAGAAGAACACACTGCCATACGCGGAAGCTCTGCCAAACCTCTGTCTCTCTCTCAGACATTGCTACTGACTTGCTCTCTCCCTACACACACCCCTACTCTTCCTGTGCGATCCCTGATCCACTACGTACGGTGTACACGGAGGTCTCCTTGCCGGAATCTCTTGTGCACATTTTGGTGAACCCGACGTGAAACTTACCAGCAAAAGCAACCATGTCTCAGGAGGATGATGTCAGCAACCGATCGCCTTCCACCGAAACTCCCTCGGGAGACGAGACCCGCCGTACTCCGACGACTCCCGGCGAAGCACCGACTTTAGAGTCTTTGGACGCCACTGTCCAAAGTCAGGCGAAAGCTCTCAAGTCTCAATCTGCGCAATTAGAACGAATCTTGGCCGTTCTGGGCACCCTTGCGCCAAATCCTCCACCAGCCACCGCTATCCCTCAGGGAGGAGGAACCCCTACCACTCCAGGATTGGGAGTGTCAGCTACACCTCCCAACCCTCATCTGCAGACTCCACCGTCGGCTACGCAGCTGCCTTCAGTTCAGGGGTCAACGGCACAGATGCTGCCTCCTGCTGCTCACGCTCCTCAGCCCTCGGCTTTGGCGTCCAACCCAACTTTGCAGTACACTCTGCCTCCACCAACGACGATCTGGGGAAATGCGGGTAGTCAGTATGCTCCCAATCCTCCGGCGGCGTACGTGTCGCCACCGCCTACGGCAACCCCTCCGGCAACTACCGAGGGGAGCATTCCAGAATGCATGACGTCTTTGCAGAAGCGCGTGGACACCATCCTGGCTCATCAGTCATTCGCGGATACCATTATCCCGAAGTTAGACAACGATCCGCCCATTCCACGAGAGATCTATCTCATGCCTAACCCGGCGGGGTACAAGGCTCCAAAATGGGATAAGTTCGAGGACGTCAATGGAAACGCTCATGAGCATGTCATGCGTTTCATTGATGTCATGGGTCCGTACGGAGCCGATCCCAAGCTGCTGATGCGAGAATTCCCAAAATCTCTTGGGAACGTAGCATACAAATGGTATCGAACATTGGAGGCCGGATCCGTGAAGACTTGGGACGACATGGTCCAGAAGTTCTATACCAAGTTCTTCCAAATGGAAGAAAAGGTGACAATGATCCATCTCTCACGGATGTACCAGAAGCGCGAGGAGGATGGGATCACCTTCATCAAGAAATTCCGGGCGAAATCCTTGGAGTGCAAAGATCCAATGCCCGAAAGCCGGCTCGTGGAGATATGCCTGCAGTGCATGCGAGATGAATACAAAGGTATGCTCATCAATCTGCAAACACCTACGTTTTCAAAGCTAATCGAATGTACGAAGAACATCGAGCCCATAGTCGAGAGACAGAAAAAGAAGAGCGCTCCAGAACGACCTGCGAGCGGCACCACCTACAAGATCGGCAGATTTAGCTACAAGCGGGGACGCGAAGCTGAGGTCAATACGGTTTCGCCCCAGAAACAAGCAAGGGTTGCGAACTTCGATGTACCGCCTCTGCCATGCTCGGTAGAGGAAGCAAGTGACCTATGCAAACAGTGGCGCAAGGACGGCGTCCTGCCACCGCTCGAGAAAACACCCTCCAAGGAGATGGTGAGGGACCCTAAGTGGTGCGAGTACCACGGCAAGATCATGCACCCCACCGCCGAGTGCAAGAAACTCCGGTTCGCGTTCGATCAGAAGATGAAGAACGGCGAGCTCATCGTCAGCGACAACAGGAAGGACGTGCGCAACAACCCGCTTCCTGCCCATACAGAGTCAGCCTCGAAAGGCAAAGAGGTCGCTATGATCTCGATCGTAGACTTGGAGGAAGTCGCAGAGGATGGTCTACCCATCATTGCTGAGGTCCATGAAGACGAAGATTATAGCATGGACACAGAAGATGAACGTGCCGACCGCATGAAAGGGTCGCACGGCTTCAAAAAATTCTTCGACGAGATGAATTTCTCCGAGAAGTGCCGGGCTGATATGACGAAAGCAATCTTAAGGATAGCGGAGGACTACGAAGAAGACCTCGTGGTCTCCAACGGGAAAGTCATCAGGGCGTCTCGCTCCACAGAAAAGATCATGACCTTTTCTGCCAGCGACAAGAAGACTGATGCGAGCCACCAGAGACCCCTGTACGTGACCGCCATCGTCAACAGCGTCGAATTCAAGCGAGCATTCGTCGATGGAGGAGCAGCGGTCAATGTTGTTCCACTCCACACACTGAAGCTAGCAGGAATCCCCGAGCACAAGGTAGTCAAACGTCCATCTCCACTGGTGGGATTCGGAAGCGACTCCAGAATGACGATCGGATGGATCCGCCTGGGCGTCCAGATTGGCAAGATCAAGTGCTCAGCAAAGTTCTATGTCATAGACGCGAACACCACATACCACATGATTATAGGTCGAGCCTGGATTCATCGCTTCGACGCAGTCCCTTCGACGGCTCACCAGGTTATGAAAGCTATCTGGAACGATAGAATAGTCGAGATACCGACTTCGACTAACCCGTTCAACTTGGACGAAGCACATCTCAGCGAGGCGGTGTGGTTCACTGAGATGGCGGACGAGCAAACACCCGGGCCATTCAACCCTACTCCTTTGCCTCTCTGGGAGGACATCAAGGACCAGTCACCTGCAAGCGTGATGGTGACAAGGGAAGATGCCAAGGAAAAGCCGCCTACATGCGAAGAGGCACCGCGTATCGCATATCATCGAAAGAATGTGTACACTTTGAAGAGGATCGCAAAGCATGACCCCGAGGGCAAGGAGATAGAGAGCTTCTACGCCAATGGGAAGAAATGCTATCGCATATGAAGGTGCGCGGGGATGTCCTCACACGGGCATGGGGATGTCCCTGAGCAAATCAATCAAATCGAGCAAGTTGCGCTCACAGAAGAGCCAACACCAGGCACTCCAGACGAGAAACTCAAAGAAGCGCCCGAATGCATGGAAGACAGGCCAAGACCACAAAAGCAAGAGCTAAAGGAAGTGTTCCTCAGCCCGAACAAGGAAAAGAAAAGGCCAGTCTTCCTGAGTGCGGACCTCACAAGCGAAGAGGAACAAGGACTGCTACAGCTCCTAACTGAATACAAAGACGTGTTCGCATGGGAGTATGATGAGATGCCTGGCCTGGATACAAGCATCACCATGCACCGTTTAGACATCATCCCAGGGTCTAAACCAGTCAAGCAAAGCACCAGGAGCTTCAGGCCGGAGCTCAACGTGAAGATCAAGCAGGAGATCATCAAACTCCTAGATGCCAAGTTCATAGAGCCGAATCACCATCCCACATGGCTGGCCAACATCGTGCCGGTGGTGAAGAAGAACGGACAGCTCCGCATCTGCGTGGACTTCCGAGATCTCAATCGCTTCTGCCCTAAGGACGATTTCCCACTGCCCAACATCGATTTGCTTATCGATTCAACAGCAGGCCATCGCATGTTCAGTTTCATGGACGGTTTCAGCGGGTACAATCAAATCAAGATGGATCCCGAAGATGCGCGGAAAACTGCATTCATCACTCCTGTGGGAGTATTTAACTACACGGTGATGCCGTTCGGTCTTAAGAACGCGGGCGCAACTTATCAGCGAGACATTATGGCTCTATTCCACGACATGATGCACAAAGAAGTGGAATTCTACGTGGATGACCTGGTAGTTAAATCCAAACACGAAACGGATCACCTTGCAGACCTGCGAAAGGTGTTCAACAGATGCAGGAGCTTTCAACTGAAAATGAACCCAATGAAATGCGCGTTCGGCGTGACCTCGGGGAAGTTCTTGGGATGTGTAGTTCATCGCCAAGGAATCGAGCCTGACCCTGCGAAGGTGTCAGCCATCACCAGCATGACGCCACCCCATAACCAAAGTACCTTGAAAACATTCTTGGGAAAACTGTCATATCTGCGGAGATTCATCCCAGCAATCGCCGAAATCACATGCTGTTTCAGCACTCTTCTCAAGAAGGACGCCGCATACAACTGGGCTCCGGACCACGAAGCCGCATTCGAAAAGGTAAAGGAGCTACTCACGTCCTCAAAAATAATGATCGCGCCTCAACTGGGATCACCGCTTCTGCTATATCTTACATCAACAAGGAGATCTATAGGAGCACTCTTGGCTCAGGAGTATGAAGGCCAAGAGAGGCCCATCTATTACATCTCTCGCATTGTGCAGCCTGCTGAATCAAGGTACACAGACATCGAACGTCATTGCCTTGCTTTATTCTTTGTGATAGAAAAGTTGAGACACTATTTTGCATCACACAAAGTAGTGGTGGTCACCAAGAGCGACCCCATAAGATATTTGCTAACTCACACTACTCCGGGCGGGAGATTGGCGAAATGGTACATGACCATCTCTCAATACGATATCACATGCGTGAAACCCAGAGCGATCAAGTCGCAAGCGGTAGCAGATCTGTTGGCACAGTTTCCTGACAACAGCCACGAACCCGTGATCGAAGAAGAGCTCGAAGGCCCTGAAATCTACGCGATCGACGTGCCCTATTGGACCCTCCACTTCGACGGTTCGTCAACCAGAAAAGGCGGAGGCATTGGGATAGTCTTGACAAAGCCAGACGGGGAAGTCATACAGATGTCCGCAAAGCTCAACTTCGCAGTCACAAACAACGAAGCGGAATACGAGGCTCTCATCGCGGGGCTACGTGCGGCGAAAGCTTTGGAAGTGAGCAACTTAACAGTCATGGGAGATTCCAAACTGATTGTTAAGCAAGCCTCGGGCGAATCTGGTTTAAAGGAAATCAACCTCCTGTCTTACCGCACCCTAGTACAAAAGCTGATGCAGCAATTCTGCGATGTGAAATACGAGCACAAGCCCCGAGCGGACAACAGGCACGCAGACGCCTTAGCAACCTTGGGATCTAAAGTCAGCATAGACAAATGTCCCGCAAGGATTTCCATTGAAGTGCGAACATCGTCGGCATTAACAGAAGATGAATGCGACGACGAACACATGGATAACGCAGACTGGCGGAAAGCAATCCTGCAAGCTATTGCAAAAGGCACCAGCAGCGAAAGCTGGGCACTCACAAAAGGATACTGCATCCACGACAACACCCTTTACTACAAGGGTCCTGGAGGAATACTCATGCGATGTGTCTCCGAGCAAGAGGGACATCAGCTGTTAGAAAATATTCACCAACACACTTGCGGAGAAAGCGAGGTGTCAATCTACAGAAAGGCTCAGAGATATGGCATCCACTGGCCAGGCATGTCAACAGCTGCAGCCCTGATACAAGGGAAGTGCGAAAGTTGCGCACTAATCAAAGATTCTCTACTCGTCGCCCTAACCGATGACGACACGGACTGGAGGAAACCACTGTTTGATTTTCTCACCCAGGGCACCGTGCCCGAATCGAGAAAAGAAGCCGAAAAATTGAAAAGGAAAGCGTCTCGATATGTGATACAGGAAAACCTGCTTTGGCGAAGAGGTCACGAGGGCAACTTGCTGCGATGTCTAGACGGCAGAGAAGCACAAGAAGTCATGGACCTTTCTCATCAGGTGGAACACCAAGGAGGTGCGAAATTATGCAGACAGCTCCTCTCAATCGGATACTTCTGGCCCACGATGGAAGTCGATTGCCGCACCAAAGTGCGACGCTGCAGAGAATGCCAATTCAAAGGGAACCTAGTGCACGCTCCCGCCGTGGATCTACATGCATTAGGGACGCCATGGCCATTTCACACATGGGCTCTGGACTTCATCGGTCCCATCCGACCAACGTCGCATGGGAACCATTTCATTCTCACCGCAACCGAGCTGTTCACCAAATGGGTGGAAGCAATACCACTGAAGACGGCAAACGCGCTGGCTGTGGTCAACTTCATCCAGGAAAACATCGTATGCAGGTTCGGAATCCCAAATACCATTCTTTCAGATAACGGTACTCCTTTTGTTAATCGCCAGGTAGCTGCGAAATTAGCGGAGTACAATATCAGGAAAATATGCTCTACTCCCTATTACCCAAAGGGAAACGGACAAGCCGAAGCGACTAACAAAACGCTGTTGAGAATTCTGAGCAAGATGGTCGCAGATGACCACAAGAAGTGGGCCGACTCCCTAAGCATAGCTCAATGGGCCTACAGAACTTCTCCAAGGACGCCCACAGGGGCCTCGCCATTTCTATTATGCTATGGGGCCGAAGCTGTAGTACCTACGGAGGTCAGGGTCAATTCGGCAAGACTGGCCTTCCATGCACTCTATGAAAATCAACGCGATCATGATTTAGTCTTGCTGGAAGAAAAGCGAGAACAAGCTAAAAGGACCAACAAGCGGTACCAGGAAAGAATCGCTCGCGCTTACAATAAGACAGTCCAGCGAAGAGATTTCGCAGTCGGAGACCTGGTCTTGCGCGCATCTGACCACTGTATGCGGGAAGCAACTCACCCAAAGTTCGCAGCTAATTGGGAAGGACCCTTCGAAGTCACAGAAGTCTTCGATAGTGGCTACTGCAGCATACGAAGGTTGCACGGCACAACCTCAACTCCAAGTTCAGTCAACATGCGCTGGATCAAGAAGTACTATCCCTGACTTCTCTCATTTCATACGTTTTATGATAACGTTGCTTAATGTCTCATGTGGCTATGATTTACGCAATCCCCTCTCCCATATGAGAGGATTGTAATCCCATCTCTCCCATATGAGAGCGTTATAATAAAAGAATTCTCCCAAATGAGAAGTTCATATTTCTAGCTGTTTATGTTGCTCTATTTAATTTGTTATTACTGTTAACAATGGTTTATTCGCTGCAATAGCAATCCATACAACTGCGATCTTAATTGATCATAAAAGCCTATCTCTGACGATAGCAGCCAATGCAAATACGATCTTAAGTGATCATCTAAGCCTATCTCTACGATAGCAGCTAACGCAAATGCGATCTTAATTGATCATCTAAGTCTATCTCTCACGATAGCATCCAATGCAAATACGATCTTAAGTGATCATCTAAGCCTATCTCTCACGATAGCAGCCAATGCAAATGCGATCTTAAGTGATCATCTAAGCCTATCTCTCACGATAGCAGCCAATGCAAATGCGATCTTAAGTGATCATCTAAGCCTATCTCTCACGATAGCAACCAATGCAAATGCGATCTTAAGTGATCATCTAAGCCTATCTCTCACGATAGCAGCCAATGCAAATACGATCTTAAGTGATCATCAAAGCCTATCCGTTACGATAGCAGCCTATACAAGTGCGATCTTAATTGATCATAAAAAGCCTATCCGTTATGATAGCAGCCTACGCAAATGCGATCTGAATTGATCATCTAAAGCCTATCTCTTACGATAGCAGCGAAATGCAAATGCGATCTCAATTGATCATCTAAGCCTATCTCTCACGATAGCGGTCTATACAAGTGCGATCTTAATTGATCACCTAAGCCTATCTGTTACGATAGCAACTTATACGCAAAACGATCTTATATGATCTTCTCAAGCCTATCTGTTACGATAGCAATTTATACGCAAAGTGATTTTAGTTGATCACCCAAGCCCGTCTGTTACGATGGCAACGCATGTGCAGAATCATCTTGTTGGATCTTTTAAAAGTCTATCTGTTGCGATAGCAATTTATGCGAGAAATGATCTCAGGCAATTCTCTAATAAAGCCTATCTTCTGTGATAGCAATTCGCACCACTTAACGATCTTAATTGATCTGCTAAAGACTATCTGTTACGATAGCAATGTTGTGAACATGATCTCAAATGATTTACAACGACCAACTACAAGCCCATCCGCCAAGATGGCACAGCTGCGAAAATATGATCTCGAATGATCTAGCGAAACATCTGCGAATTGATATCGCATATGCGAAACCATTACATTAGCATTATGCAAGGCAAAATAAGCCAAAACGCATGCGAAATTGTATTTTTGTTGCAAAGAAGACAGCAGATAATACAAAAGCTATATATCATTATCAGTCAAATGACTTACAATTTATCTGTCTAGATAGCAGCTTACAAGCGAAAAGCTCGAATCTAACTACGCAGCCAACATGGCCTACAATACATTCGAAAAATGGCTGACAAGCCAGAGACACACTAGGGAGCTCCCGACTAAGAAAAGGAGGAACCCACCGGTCCTAACACCGGCAGTGCAACACGCAGATCTGCGGCCAAAGATCTATAGCAAAAGGGATGCTGCCGCGAAGAGATCAACTTGTCATTCGCTACATCCCTAGCAGCAAGGTCGGGGATGCGATACGCCCAAGACCCCAAGGAATGACAAAAGCCTCTGTCTGATCAAGATAGGCGCCGGAGGAGCTTCCTGTGCCGACAGATGCTAACCTGCAACAGGCGAAGCAGTCATTCCTCTGGTGATGGACTCCTTGTCATGTTGGACAAGGGCATTGACGAGCACCCCGAGCTCACAAATGTGAGGGCGACGGAGCCTTCTCCAGGGATGCTGGAGGAGAATTCCGCCAATCATTACGAGACGGTAGCACGGTCACTTCGGCGCCGCACCTCGCCACGAGGCGGCCGGAAACATGACCTGCACACATAATACACGAAGAAATTTCTTCGAACACACATGAGATGTTATCTCCATCTTCTTTATGATGGTTATAAAGAGCAATAAGCCTCATAAAGTGGATCTTGGAAACTATTTCTATAGCACAAAGCGCAAACTCAGGATTCAAAACTTGAAGTTGCCATGAATCAACGAAAAACAAGCGTTGAAGCCAGCAGTCGTAAGGACTCACGCCAAAGCACATGTTTGGGATGAAGAACCCAAATAACAAAGACAGGGTTTATATAGACCCTGTACAGACTCTTCGGTTGCCTAAGATGAGTCAGCAAAATTCAAAAAGAGGGTAAGTTCAATCACTTACGCCTTGAAAAGCGGTAACAATCAATTACCCTACTAAAGGCTACGACGATTCAGTTGCGTATCCTAATAAATGACGGATAGTCATGATTCGGATGGACTTCCCAACAAAAGCGTGCTTATCTGCCGAGAAATTAGCGCGGAAATCAAGCAAAGTATCAATTGCTGACGTCATGATTGGATATGCACAAAGATATCCTGTCAAGTCCCGAAAAGGGCAAAACGGGCAAACTCATTATTTGTTGTTAAAAAAAGGGGGGGGAGAAACCCTAGCAACATTACATTGATGTTTCAAGACATTACATTAATGTTTCAGCTATTTCTTTGTTTTCTTTTCAAAAATTCGAAAAGTCAAAGCAAATTCTTGATCAAGGAGTCTTGGGGCTCGAACTGCTCGCTCAGCTTCTCCACTTGTTTCACTTCTTGCTTCAGTAGCTCGCACCTGGCATTCATCTCATGATACAGCTTCAGAGCTTCATCAACCTTTTGCTTCTGCTGCTCCACCTTCTGCATCTCAGCTGCGAGATTCTGGTGACCGAGTTTCAAAGTTACAGCTGCGCGAATCAGTGTAACTCTGTCCTTGAGGAATTTGAAACCAAGTCTGCCCTGGACTTTGATCAGGAGATTTTGGCACATGCCGCACAGCAATTCAGCACTCTGGACCGAAATGGTC
Organism: Linanthus parryae; assembly: GCA_023055425.1. Taxonomy (NCBI): domain Eukaryota; kingdom Viridiplantae; phylum Streptophyta; class Magnoliopsida; order Ericales; family Polemoniaceae; genus Linanthus; species Linanthus parryae. Next base: position 21,395,348 of record JALGPY010000011.1, on the reverse strand, counting down.
GCAGGTGTAGCCGCAGACAGCTGCTCCAGTATCCAAATGGCTTCAGTAAGGAATAGCCTCCTGTCAAAAGGCCCCATCTCCAGAGATCTCACAAACGATCGGGGGTACCTGAGACGCATTCGAACCACCCAGTCTACATCGGTTTGCTTCAAACCTGAGGAGACGTCAAAAATGAGTTATGATGTCAAAACTCGCAAGCAAATAATGCGATGTGCAAACGGTAAAGCTTTACTCACCAGTTCCTTCCAGAATCTCATGAAGAGAAGGGATGCGAGCCACCAGGTTGTTCGAAGACTGCCCTCGCTCCATGGCTCTCCTATCAGCTGCGAGCTCCAACCTCTCATAGTCGGGAGGAAGAGTGTAGGCCGCACCAGCTGCGACTGCATTCCCAACCTGCGAGCCCCAAATGCTCCACGCAGGAATAGGTGCCTCTAGCTCAGTCATCGCCGGAGGCGAGGGGACAGCCGAAGTCGCTGGGCCAAGGACGCTCTCAGATGCGAAAACATTAGCAGCACCTGTCCTTTCTTCCTCACCACCGGTACGGACACCTTCGTCCATCGGCACAGCATCAGCTTCGACATCATCGGAAAGTTCGATGACATCCTCGTGAGGCTCACTTGCGTGTCCAGCAGCTGCGACGGGCTTCTCGGTATGGGAGCTCGGAATTGGAACATAGGATGCAGAAGGCTGACTTCTCTGCTCCAGCTCAGGTTCCTCAGCATGACCTGCGACATTAAATGCGATGATATGAGGTAAATTTTGTTACAAGTTATTTCGCTATCTTTACTAAAGCTAAGAGTAAGCACCTCCACGCGAAGGTGGGATTGAAGCATCCTCATCATACACTAGGGACGTGGAACCGTGCCCTATCAATGTGTCCTCACTAAGCAAGTCTTTAAGGGAAGCGTGACCTGGGATGCGAGTAAACCAGTCATGATTCTGCCTCAAGTGGCTACAGCCTAATACGTGCGTATCACTCAAATAATTACCTGAGGGTTCTCCGCATTTGCCTACTAACTAACGGCGAATGTCAGCCTTTGACACACCGTGCTTTAACGCACCCACAATAACGTCTCTATAAGTTACTGCGAGATTGAAGATCTCACCTTTATCGCTGCCTGCGATCTCTTCGAAGACCGCCTGGACTTGCTCCAGCGCTGCTGCATCCTCTTCCGGAACCGCATCTTCCTCCTCCATATGGGGAGCCACTTCTTCGGGAAGCTCGTCTTCCTCGCCAACTGGACGCACTAAGTCGTCAACATGCTGCTCTTCGAGGCTCCGCTGTTTCACACGCTCGAGCTCCTCTTCCTCTCGCTGCCTTCTTCTTTCAGCAGCCTCCTCGGCTGTCTTCCGGGACTCAGCAAGAACGTCCTCGCTTATGGGATCATCTGAAACGCCAGAATGGGCATCTCTCTTCTGTCTCTTGGCCACAAGGCCACCAACGGCTTCATTATTATCATCTGCGAATACACAATTGGTTCAAAGAAAAGAATTGCAAAGAAGTTATGATAACGGGCAAGGAGATGCGACGGAAGTACCTCCTGATTCTTCCTCCTGCATCACAACTGTTACTTCTTCATCACTTGCTTGGGGCTCCTGCCTCTCTTCCTCTTCCTCTTGGTTGAATGGAACGAAAGTCTCAACTGCGAGATCTTTCCGCACTTTGCTGGGCATGCGACCTTTGCCTTTGTCCTTGATAGAAAGGGACCTCACTGGGGGAGAAGCTGGAGCACTTCTAGGGGAAGAAATCGTAATTCCCTTTTGCCTAGGTCTCTTCACTCTCGGCGCCGCAGTCGATGAAGGGGACGGGTCATCTCTAGGAGGAGACGGAGCCGGAGGGTTGTCTATCAGCGAGTCAGCAAAAGTTGTCATGACTGCGCGAACCTTTGTTTCGACCTCGGCGTCCATCCTCCATGCTAGCCGAAACGACTCCCCTTGCCTTCTGGTGGCAACAATGGTGTTAACCAGCGATTTGGAGCGATCACCAGCTGCGAACCTCCGCACATGACACTGAAATAGTGCAAAATGAGAATATCAGCGTAAGCAAATCAAGAAGCTTAACGCACGCGAAGAAATTGCTTACCTCAGCAAACGCCTTGCTATACCTGACGACATGCGTGTCGCCCTTCTTGATTGCGGCGACTTGCTCCTTCAGAATGAAATCAGGGCACAAATGGTTCTCACGGTCCCACAGTGAGTAACAACCATACTCAGACTCGCTCAAACTGCAATTGGGGCGAAACGGAAAAGAGTTTCTTTTGATCAAGGGGGCCCTACCTGGCTGCGCCGCCGCCTCCGTCTCAATCCTCGTTTGCTGGGCAACCCAGTATGCGAGCCAGTTCTGGGAACAACCACCCTTGCGAGTTCCCGCAGGCTGCTCAAAGGGAAGATTGTTCATGAAGACCGTCTTGCACTCCTTTGTCAGCAAGCGCTTGTAGCACCCTCTGATAATAGACTGGGGCCAGATTGATGGGGCCACCGCATCAAAACCAAACTGAGGAGAAACCCGAGTGGGGTCAACATCCACTGTAAGCTTTTCATACCTTGGCGCGAGCTCACGAATATGCTCTGCAAGGGCAGGAAGGGAACCTCGCAGACACCAGCAAAAGAACTCACGATAGCGCTCGTGGAAATGCGGTCCCTTTTCAAAGAGAAGTTCTTCTGAGAAGACCATACCTTTGGAGGGGTATAGCTTTGGAAACCATCGCACATTCTCGATACGCGTGGCATAGGGCCTGGCAGTAAACTCCTTTCGTTTGTCGCATATCAAACTCCAAGCGCACTTGGTGTTGCTTGCTCCAAACCATCTCGCAGCTCTTCCGCTGTTGCGCGCTTCTGTCTCACCCGGGGGACACCACTTATCTAGCTTAAGAGCAGTCGGAGCATAAGACGGCCATCGCTCGAAAACCCACATTGTCAAAAAGGAAATATTGACAAAGGTCAGAACATCGAGGCGGCCACGCGACTCCCTCATAGCCAGAACCAGCTGATCAAGCCTATAGTACAGCGTGCCCAAGACCAAGGGTCCGAGTGCGACTCTCTGGCCAAGAGCAAGCCTCACTGCAAGTGGCAGCACATGGCAGAAGACTCCGTCATGGGGATGACCATCAATTAAGTACCTCGACAGCCAGGCACAGAGAAAGGCACAAAGGGTCAAATGATAACCCTTGCCCTCTACGTAATTCTCGACCTCCGGGTCCTCACTCAGAAGTTTCTTGGTAATGCTGCTGTTCGCATAGTCTCGGAAGAAGTACTGCAACCACTTGTTCCAGGTATTCTTCGCAGACGTATCAACCAGCTGCCAGTTCGGAAGAGGCTTTGTAGTGGTCCACCGAGTGGAGATTTTCTTTACCTCTGCTAGGCACTCCTCCATCTGCGCGTACAAGGCCATTTCCGCAGATGTCCTCAAGGGACTCAAAGGGTCCACCTCGCCCATGGGGGAAAGCTCGTACAGCATTTGAACGTCCTCGAGTGTCGGGGCAGCCTCGAACTCAGCAAAATGGAACGTATGAGTCGCAGGCGAGTAACGGGACAGAAGGTCTAGAAGCATGGACTGATCCAACTTGACGGCAGCACCCTTCATAGCACGGATAGCAAAGTATACGCCGGCTTCATTAAGAGTCTCGGCGTGATGATCCAACACGTGGTCAATCCACTCATCCATATAGTCCAATTTCTGGACGAACGCCTGGGTAGAAATCGCAGTATATGGGAAGTGCCCATTCTCGATCCCCAATCGAACTACATCCTCGGAACCAACCAACTCGAGCAAGGCTGAGTTAACTGGGCGAGTCAGCGTCAGCAATCGCTCAACTGGAACAGGATCAGGCATCCTCTTCGCCTTCACCCTCGCATGATAGAAATCTTTCCCACCCAGAAAGGGGGCTTTTCGCCACAAGGCCTGCTGAAGCTCGGGTATCTCTTCATCTTCCTTGACGGGTCTGGTTACTCTTGTCTTGGCCATTCCTGCGGAAGAGCAAGAAAAAGGGGGGAGAAATACCACACTTCAGTTTGAATTTTGGAATTCGAGATCTATGCAAAGGAAAACGAACAGATCCGGTACCGATTTCAGAAATCGGGGAGTTGCAAGATCCAATATTGTTGAAAGACTAAAACGAAGCGGGTTCGAAGATCAAAGCCTCTTCACAAATCTCATGGGTTTACAGATTCAACGCAGTTCAAGACAAACACTGGTATCTTAAATCAAAAGTAAACGAGGCCAACCTTGTTTTCTTGAAGCCTGCTTGGATATGCACAATTGAAGAATACGATTTGCAGTTCTGAACTGGTGATTGATTATCTGGATCTGCTCTCGAAGATCTCCGGGTACCATTCACTTTATGAGAAAGAAGTGATGCCTTGCAATAATGGGCATACAAGGTATTTATCCAAAAGAATGAAGGGTTGCGTCTCTTCAGTAGTCGAATCGCAACCGTCACCGTCGAATCGCGCAATCACAGGACAAGCTGACGTCACGCCTAAAACCCTAAAGGTCAGACGACACGACTCTAGGGGTTTTAGGTCATAATGACACGCACGGGGGCTGAACTTACCCGTATTTGAATTGGTGCGTGGCGGCGACGCGTATGTTGGTTTCCGCGCATGGAAGTCTATACGGCTATGAGTCTTCACGCGCAGAAAGGGGGCTAATGTAGATACTGCTTTCTGACATGACAGATCTTGACCACGTGGCAACCATCCAGCACACCATATTGTGCTCCACACACACAGGATCACCAGCCGCGCTGATCCATGTGGGGGCTGCGAGACAGAGCCCTCGCATACCACTGCACGGGACTTGTAGGGACTTAGTGGTTTGGAGGCTAGAGTAAGCCCTGTCGCGTGCGAGCCAAGCCCGCGCGCGACCTTTAGTAACTGTTTTGAGAGATCTATGGCACGAGCTCCCTAGACCCGGTCAATCCGGTCAAACCCGGTCAACCTCGTAACGGTTCCGGTACTCGCGCACCACGTGCTCTAACGGTTCATATATACTCGGACGAACGTGCCGTTATGGTTAAGCCAATTAAGCCGCCATCAATGGGCGCATTAACCACACTACAACGGTCATGTTCTCCAGTATATATAGATCGTCAACCTTTCCATACAAAGAAGAACACACTGCCATACGCGGAAGCTCTGCCAAACCTCTGTCTCTCTCTCAGACATTGCTACTGACTTGCTCTCTCCCTACACACACCCCTACTCTTCCTGTGCGATCCCTGATCCACTACGTACGGTGTACACGGAGGTCTCCTTGCCGGAATCTCTTGTGCACACCACCTAACCAAGAGAGTTGTCAAACTGGAGTTCACAAGTGGCAAGCATGCATGTGGGTCAAAGTATAATTTTCTAAACTTTAGTGTACATTTAGTAATAGAGGTTCCTACTTAATTTCGGATAATTGCATAACCACCCCGAACATCTCTAGTGCTCCAAAATCATTCTAACGACTCCCAAATATTGCAAACACTCCGAAGTTCCAACTTTAAAGCCGTGACAAAATATTTACAAAATCGCCCCCAAAGTCTTGATATTGCACTTAGAGCTCGCTTGAGAAATAGGGGTGTTACAGATAAAGTTTAGGAAAGAGAAGTTTGGGTTACGTGTTTGAAGTGGCCTGAAATTCAAAGTATTTTGAATCTGTTTTCTTTCTCCACAGAAATTATATAAAAGAATTTGAGATAGCATAGAACAACAACAACTAGCGTAAGATGCCACAAATAAGCGTGACATAGTACATGACTAACGGAGCATAACAGCAGGCTATAAATTGTTCTGACATATGGCACGACCAAGGGGTTAGAATGCACTTATCCAACATACATAGGGCAAATTGTCCTTGTGCCTAAACATGAGGGTCAAAGTGTCTTTTGGTAAAGAAAGAAATATAATTCTCTTCGAGTTCCAGTCTAGTTGGTCAAATATGCATAATTAAATTTCTAGCCATAAGTTTGTGAACAAAGATGTTTCCAGACTTTTTTTTTTTTTTTTTTTTTTTATCACTCTCGTGTAGTTTTACAGATTACCATTCCCATGTTATATGAACAAAGGGAGAGAAAAAGTGATAGTAAAAGAAAAGTTCACTTGTTTTGACTTCACAATTTAGTTCATCGCTTGCATGTAAAAACAGTTTCTTTCTTTTTTTTTTTTTTTTTTCGGCACTAGCTTCATTCATTGTCTACATGAGGAAAAGAAAACGGGAAAACCATTTCATTCAACGTTTTAAGGTTGCATTTTTGAAAAATCAGCCTCATTTTTAGTGTGTTTCTTCCCATTTCATGAAAAATGAAAAGAGAAAAAAATGTAAAAAAAGGTAAAAAGCTTCATTTCAATCCTTGGTTTGGAACAAGGAACTGAAGAGCCCACAAATTACAAACACACACCTTCACAAACTGAGAGAAATTAATCTTAGCTCCCTCACCACTCAATCAAATCCCTAAAGAAAGTCATCACGGCGTCGTCACCTTCTCGGCGTAACTGTTAACCAGAGCAAGCGCATTACTCGTGAACTTCTTCGCTATCGTCACTCGATCCGAGACGTCCGTTTTCACCGGGTTGTCCGTCACCCCCTCAAATCCGTCCACACACGTGTCCTCGTTGGTGAGGGCAGCGCTCATCCAAGTCTGGACGTTGCTGATCTGGAACTGAATCGACTCGCTCCCCGTCCCGATGCTCTTCATCTGCTTCTCCGACCCCCGAATCTCGTCCACGGCGTCCCCGAACACCGAGACGCAGTCGTGGACGGCGGCGGCGGCGCGGTGGTCGCTGCCGTAGTCGACCTGGCGGGAGAGGTTGGAGAGGTAATTCGTCATGTACTTGGCGTGGTTCAGGCTGACTCGGATGGCGATGCGGGCGAGTCGGGCCGGGTCGTTTTGGACGGCTTCGGCGTAGCCGGAGAGGGAGGAGAAGCAGACGTCTTGGTATAATGTTGCGCCGCAGCTGGTGCGGATGAAATCGGTGGTGTTGGTGGCGGCGACGACGGCGGAGGAGATTTCGAGGAGGAGGAGCACGGTGAGGAAAGAGAAAAGCCGTTGCGGTTTCATCGTGAAGAAGAGGAATGTGGGGGGATGATGATGATGATGATGATGATGCTAAACGAATATTTGTGCTTTTAGTCTACAGCTCAGAGTTGGTGGTCGATTCAGTTATATAGGCCGTATCAGGGCAAAATTACTGTAATATCCCCCGCACCCGCCCACTATGTGCGCCTGTTTGGTATGGAGTCTATCGACGTATTTTCAATACATATTTTTAATAATTTCAGTTGTTGTGATTACAAATTAAAAGCTGAGCAGATAACATCATACAGACTAAAATAATCTCCGTGCAATTACATGATTTTCAAAGTTATGAATTATGCATATGAAAATCTCTAAATTTTGATTATTTTTACAATAGCATGATCACAATTGAATTATTTTTTTCAATTATAAGTAGGTGTATTCAATTACTTAACTACAAAATTCTTTAAATTTTTTTAAATTGATCAAGTTACTGATATATAATTTCATTTCATACCAAACAGATTGTGGTTTTCAATTCAGCTGGATTTGTCACCTAGATTATTTTAAGCTGATTTTTTAGGTTTTTAGCTTCTACAAAACAGTGCTGTTATGACCTTGAATGAGCTTGGAGAACAATGAAAATTATAGGAACAATAGGGACTAAATAGCAATTAGTTTGACCTATCTTCTAGTAGCTTCTTAAGATTCTATATAAAGAGATGTAGTCATGCATTATTATTATTCGTTTAATACAATATTCAGTTCTACATGGTATCAAAGCGGGGGTTGCGCTCTTGGTGACCTAATTCTTGTCTCCGCCTCCTGCGGGCGGCACCTCCACTAGCCGCCCGCTGGAACTGTTAGCTCTCTTTTTTTTTTTTTTCCTTCAACCTCATAGTTTTCTCCTATTCTGGACTTTGAGCGGTTGTTCTCCGTTCTCCTAGAGTGTTTCCCTACTTCACATATTTTATTTTTTTTCTTCGTCGCCGTCCAGAACGTCGACAGTAACAAAAAAAACAAAACAAAACAAAAGAGAAAGCTCTTCCGTCACAGATCTGGCTTCCTCAGTCAGCCTTCATCACCGCCGCCTCAGCCGGCTTTTGTGTTGCTCCAACCAAGCCGTTTCCCAGTACGGCTTCTCTCAGCTTCTACGGCGTTTTTACCAGTCGGACACTAGAACTCTTAACGCTCAAGAGGATCGATCTCTCGTTCCCTCCATTGGTGACCTACGTTCCAGACTCGTCCAGGTTTAGACCCAACAGATGTCTCGCAGTCAATCCAAGCAGTGCCTCCCATCTGTTTTTCTTTATCTATTAAAGAAACCCTAGTTCTTAGTCGCCGTCTCCAAAATCGGCTTTGGAAAAAAGCAAATCCCCTGCATGGTTGTCGTCCGCTACCGAAGAGGATCGAAGCTCGTTCCCTCTTAATCGGCAAAAACATGGTGACGGTTACCATACCAAGACCACTTTGCTCTATCGCGCTACATTGATGACCAAGATTGGAGTCTCGTCACGACCCTCCATCTTGCGGGGGCGTATAGGAACTATAGGGACTAAATAGCAATTAGTTTGACCTAGCTTCTAGTAGCTTCTTAGTATTCTATATAAAGAGATGTAGTCCTGCACTATTATTATTCATTCAATATAATATTCAGTTCTACAAAAACTATGAACAAGAACACATCGTTGTAACGCGCTTCGCTAGCGATGAACTAATTACCTCCACGACCCAAAAGAACCAGTTTCATTGAGAGAAACACCACGAATACAACCACACTATATAAAGCGTGACCCATAGCCTTTATATAGGCCTACTATATAGCTTGTTTCCAAAAAAAATACCAAAACCGAGCTAAAAAACAAGGAAACAATTATGACCGCCCTCCAGGAAGTCTTCGTACGAACACTTGGAGTGTTCGCACAAACAAGCTGACCACCCCGGTTTGTTGTCTTCGTTTGCTCCTGCGTTTGGTCTGTTTCTTTGCCCCGCTTTGTCGCCAACTCCTTGCCAAGCCCAAGTACATTGAAGGCGCCCTTGATTCCCACAAATCTCCACCTTCCCTTGAATCCTCTCGCCCGCTTGCGATTTGAATTAGCCGGTTCTCTCAAATAATCCCCAATGTCACAAGTTGCTCCAACTTTGCCAAGTTCTGCAACGAGTGCCCCCAGCGGTGCTTCAAATCCCGTCAAGTTCCTGCAATCGAACCCTATCGATACTTCAACTACGACCGAATACCTGAAATCAAATCCAATGTTTGTTGTTCCAACTCCCACCAAACTCCTACAACAAAATTATTTGTTATTTCCGACTCCCATGTAGTCCCTACAACAATACCCCTAAACATGTGTCCCCTTTCACATGTCGTGTCTCTCGTCAAAGATGCAGCTATTCCACCTTTCTCCTCCTCGTCAAGAGCACGGATCCCCATCCCCAACGGGGCCTAGAGACTGAAGTAATCATCCGAAGACGTCGCGCCTGCAACCATATCTGCACATGCATTTGCCTTCGAACACTCCCTCTTCCAGTGACCCTTCTCTTTACACAATGCACAGACGTCGTTTGGTAACTTAGAACCATTGTTCTTCCTCTTACCATAACCCCCTTTCGATACCATGAATGCGCCCAAACCAGGAATGTCTAAATCGCCATATGCAGCCCTATGCCACATCTCCCTTGGGTGAAGAGCTAATATTACCTCTTCCAACGTCAGAGTCTCTTCCTGCACAAGATGACTGCGCGAACCCCTCTTAAGATGGTGGTAGGAACACCAACAAAAAATAGTGCGGCATCTTCATCACTTATCGTTTCGTCACTGTTTCCCAACTGAAGCAAAATGGTGTCCAGACGATCCAAGTGATCTCTTAGATCCGTTCATTCCCCATGCGTAGACCAAACAGCTGCTGCTTCAACATTAACTTGTTGGTAAGCCACTTCTTTTTGTAGAGGCTCTCCAACTTGTTCCATAGTCCTTCAGCCGTCTCTTGATCTGCAACCTCCGTGATCACATCGTCCGCAAAGCACAACATGATCGTTGAGTGCGCTCTTTCCTTCATCGTCTTAAACTTCTTCCTGGTTATAACGACCCCCTCCTTGTATTTAGCCAATGGAAACCATAGGCATTGCTTCTTTAACAAAGTACATACCTTAATCTGCCATAGACCAAAGTTGTTTCTCCCGTTGAACTTGTCAATCTTGGTCATCCCCCCGGTCAACTTCTTTGCAACTCCTAGTCCAGATCAGTGACCCCCGAACGCGTGCTCCACCTTGATTGCGAAATCCTAGCTTCGAATTTCACAAAATTGTGAAATCTATGTCCTTAGCTCCACCGTGATCTTGGAACACCAAACCCTGCCTCTGATACAAGTTTTTTATGACCTGGAACGTGCTTGGAGAAAAATTAAAACGATCAACAAGAACACACCGATGTAACGTGGCTCACTAGCAATGAACTAGCTACCTCCATGACCCCAAAGAACCAATTTTTTTGAGAGAATATGCCATGAATACAAAAACACTATGTAAATCACGACCTACAGCCTTTATATAGGCATACTATACAATTTGTGCCCAACGATATACCAAAACTGAGCTAAAAACTAACAAGGAAACAATTATGGCCGCCCTCCAGGAAATGTTTGTACGAACACCCGATGTGTTCACACGAATAATGTTCGTAAGAATACTCGGAGTGTTCGCACGAACATGCCAACCACCCCGACTTGTTGTCTTCTTCTTGCTCCTCTGTTTGGTCCGTTTCTTTGCCCCGCTTCGTAGCCAACTCCTTGCCAAGCCCAATTTCAAGGCACCCTTGATTCCCACAAGGGCCTTGTGGAGGTAAAAGACGCTTGTACCCACCTCGAGTTTGATATAAAGACACTTCTATCCGTTCTAGACTTGTAGTTGAGAAACGACACTTTTACGCCTTTAGTTGCCAAACTTTAGGACACTGTCACCTCATAATTTTGTCAGTCGATATTCTAAGAAATTTAATTTCTCTAGTAAAATTATTATCAGTGACGTACCCGCACTCAGACTAAGAGTGTCACTCGAAGGAAATATGAACAATTAGAGGGCAAATCGAAAACGAATGGAAAATCATAATTAATCACAATTAGTTTTTCTCTATGGAACGTAAAATAAATAATGTATTAAAGGAAATATAAACACTTTAGATGAAACTTTTGAAATCAAAATTTATTACTATTAATCTCTTGACTAACCTTACATGCTCTAATAAGAGTATTCCGTTATGTAATATTTTCTTGACTTTCTTTAAGAGATTCATGGAATATTAGTCTGGTATGTCTTTTTATCGCAAAGGCACGCACGCATTTGCAAATTTCCTTTAAAAAATCTTTTGGTCAAAGGAACTTTTATCGGGTTCATTTTTTCTTAATTATTGTTCTTACCGAATTTTTTCAATGTTTTATACGTTATCAATATAACACTTAAACTAGGAAAATCTGTCAGCCAATTTAGTTTGTTTAACTTTCAAATTCAGATTTCATTTGCATGGGTGGAATGGAACCCCCAAGTAATTTTTTCTGTTGTCTGTGTAGGTTGGACTATGGCTCTTGAAGAAGATCCCTTACAACCACTTTCAGTGTTATATTTAAAATGTAGAAGAGATTGAATCGTTACTAGCATTAGGCATCGATTTTATATGATTTGTATGAATGCTTTTGGAAAAATTGATTAGACAGAAAGTGAAAAGCGACATGACAGTTTGGTAGTTCCCTACGAACACAGATCATAATCTAGTTATAGGATAAATGATAATAAAATTGATAAATTCTAATTGTTTTGATGGTAAAATCACATCGCTACAATTTCCTAAAAGTTGTTATATTTTTCTTGTTTATCCTATAGAAACATCGAATGCTAGTATATAGGTTTAGTAAGACAAATCCGAGATAATACCTGGATAGGTGTATAGAAAATCACTACTGAATAGGACTTTGTCGATCAAGTTCCTAGAAAATTTAAGATGTCCAGCATAAAACATCTCCTCAAAAATATAAGAATCTTACACCTTGCTATTTCATTATAGTACATTGTATCAAATTCATCAGATGCATTTGTCAGCCAATTGTTTTATAAAATGAGAAATGTCAATTCTTCATTTGTTAGATTGTAAATGAATGATAATGACCCCGTGGCAATCTTGCATACGCTATGTATATCTTCGTTTGCTACTCACGAAATTTTGTTGCCAACTCTTTCCAGAAGAAGTGTAACTGTCTGAGTGTATCGTTAACAAAGGGAAGACATCTGTAGCTATACGATATCAAATTCAAGTATGATGTGTGAAAGTTATCAGTAACTATACGATATTAATTTCAAGTAAGGTGTAAACTCACAGTAACAAAAAATGTCTCATTACTGTGAGTTTACATGTTACTTAAAATGGATATAATAGTGAAAGTAGTAAGACTGTTTAGTGAAGCAAAGTCTATTTGCATTGCAGTGACAAGTCTATGCCACACTGTTGAATTTAATTGAGCCAAATGATAAGCGGTCAATTATCTTTAATGGAGTTGTATGATGAAATATTGATGTAGTGATGAATTGGTGAGGTTACTTGGTTCCTTACTGAGGACCTGTTTGGTATCACCTGATAATCTGAAAAATCAGTTGAAATTATCTAAGTGAAAAATTCAGCTAAACTGAAAATTACAATCTTTTTTGTATTGAGCTTAAGTTATCCACTTAACTAAATTTAGAGAGCTCTATTGTCAAGTAATTGAATACACCTATTTATAAATGTACACTGATCATGTTAATCTAACAACAAATCAAAATTAAATTTTTAGAGATTTTTTGCTGCACAATCTCCTATTTTTTTTCTCAAAAAAAAAATGTTGAAATATCTGGGATAGCAAACAGGCACTCAAGCTAAAATAGTGTGAATATCATCTTCCGTACAGGAAGAAAAACTATATAGAACACTTAAATCATTAGCTAGATGCCTAAAACTTGGCTTCACTCCCTCTCTCACTCCTCGCTCCACTTTCAGATTGAATTCGTAGATAATTCTTGTTATGAAAATTATAGATTGCGTTTTTTTCATGCTTCGGCGCTTTCAACTTGAATTCTTTAATAATTCTCGTACCGCAAATTTTGGAAGGCATTTTTATTAACGTTCTGTACTTCTCACTAATTCGCTCCAGTGCTAAGTTACCAAACTTGTAGAAACTAAGCTAAACGAAAATGTTAACCAAATGACATAATCAACCACTTTGAGGTTACATGAGGTTCTCATTGCTACCCTTGAGCCCAGTTGAACTTCCATTCAATTCTACAATGTAAGGTTTCACGTAATGTAACATTTTAGTTATTGTTACGATATCTATACACAAAGTTCAATTAACAATGGATCTATATTTTGTTGGAAGTTTGGTGCTTATATAGGAATTAATAGACATGGATAATCTCTAAGTCATGTGGATCACTTTCAGATTATAGTATTTTGGTGGTATAAACAAAATCAATAATCGGATAAAACAGAGATTGCTCAAGACGAATATGGGTTTGCTCTGAATTTTCGAAACAATTTCTCTCGATGTTTCTTTATTCGACCAAAATTCTAACTTAAAGGAAGGGAACGGGTGGTTAATCGCATCGGTTATAAATGCCAACACAGCGGTTATAACTGTTGTGATTTCAGTCCGTTATTTTCCAAAGAAATAAAATCGGAGACGTTTTTTGTGAAGCAACACGTCCAAAATCCAATTTGACCACCACCAGGGGCGTTTCCCATTGGACTCCACCGGGGGCGCTGCCCCCGCCTATTGTCCGGGAATTCGTTGTCCAAGGAATTTGTATAGTTGTGTGCACGCGTGTACGCCACACCTTCTAACGTGTACAATGTATACGCCAAGGTCTATTTTGGTCGTAAGATAATGCAATTACATAAAATAACCTATGACACTAAAATCACCAACAATCCTCCGTCATTGTAGTGTAGTCCTTAATTCCTTTCCATAACAAAGCAAACTTATGCATAAATGAAAATGTCTTGAAAATTGAATTTCATCATAGTAAATTACATGTTTCAAATATTCGAGTATCGGGATGTCCTATGGATTGAACTCTTTCCACTCATGATGTATACATGAAAGTAAAATACACATAAGCTCTACACATTCCATATTCTAAATTGACACTTCCTTTTACTAGTCTAGTGTCACTATCCTTCATTGAGCATAGAGAAGCCAAGTCCTAACTTCTTGAAGCGGCTAATCTCCATACTCATGTATGTATTCTTTTCCTCTCGTACATGCCATAATTTTTAAAAGAACCATTAATAAGTGTAAACTTCATCCTCCTTAACTTGCAGATCCGGACATACCTTGGGATGATATTTGTGTTCCAATTTCTTCATGTATGAATTCCACATTGACTTCAGCTTCTAACGTTGTATTAGAAGGGAATTGGGTATCTTATCATAAGAGATCATTTAGATGGACATTCATCCCATCTCCACGACAGACTTGTGCACTAAGTTCTTTTCTAAGCCTTTGGTTAGATGATCCGCAAGATTTTGTTGTGTACGAACAAACTCAACCGATATCACACAATTCATGATTAATTCCCGAATGATGATATGTCTAACAACCAAGTGTCTAGACTTGCCATTATACACCTGACTATATGCCTTAGCCAGAGTAGCAGCACTACCACACCTGATAGATATTGGTGAAATAGGCTTGATCCACAATGGAATATCATACACTAAATTCCTCAGCCATTCATCCTCATTACCGGCTGCAGCCAATGCCATAAATTCAGATTCCATTTTTGATTTAGTAATGAGAGTTTGATTCTTTGAATCCCAGGATATTGCCCCTCCTCCAAGTAGAAAAACCATCCACTAGTTGAAGAATGAGCTTCCATATTGTTTATCCAACTTGCATAAGAATATCCTTCTAGCACCGAAGGACTTCCATTGTATTTCAAACCATAATTCATGGTTTTCCTTAAATATTTTAATACTCTCCTCATTGCATGCCAATGATGTGTGCTTGAATTGCTAGTATATCTACTTAGCTTTCCAACAACAAATTTTATATCTGGTCGTGTACTAATCATGACAGACATTAGACAACCAATAGCCCTAGAGTATTTCAATTAAGATACAACCTTGCCGTGGTTATGTAACAACTTCACATTTGGTTCCATCGGAGTACTAACTCGAGAACAATTTTTACAATTAAATTTCTTTAACACCTTCTCTATGTAATGAGACTGTAAAATAGTAATAGACTTGTTCTCACGCTTAATCCTAATATCTAGGATTACTTCAGCCTCCCCCAAATCCTTCATTGAAAATTTAGATGACAAGAATTCCTTGGCTTGATCCACTTGATCTTGGCTGGCACCAAAGATCAACATGTCATATAAATGTAAACAAATTATGACTCATTTATCAGAGTCATCAAATTTGCTATATAAGCACTGTTCTGCTTTGTTCAAGTGATAATCACTAGACAACACAATATCTCAAACTTTTGATGCCATTGTTTGGGAGCTTTCTTTAAACCATGTAGTGATTTAACAAGATTAAACACTTTATGCTCATTTCTTGCCATAACAAATCCTTCAGGTTGTTTCATATATATATATATATATATGTCCTCATTCAAATCACCATTCAAGAATGCAGTTTTCCCATCCATTTGGTGTATAACAAGATTGCGTATAGCTTCAAGAGCTATCAACAATCTACCGTGGATATCCTAGCAACAGGAACATATGTATCAAAGTAGTCAATACCCTCTATTTGTTGAAAGCCACGTACAACCAATCTGGTCTTAAACTTATCAATGGTACCATCTGTGTTCATTTTCCTATTGAAGATCCACTTGGAATCAATCGGTTTCAACCGAGGAAGCAAATGAGATAATTCCCAAGTTCCATTTTTCAAGATCGAGTCCATCTCATCATCTATTGCTTCTTTCTAGAATGCAGCATCACAAGATGCAATTGCCTGACTATAAGTTCTAGAATCCCCCACTATGCTAAAACAATAAGCATATTTGGTAGAATCTCATCCCTAGATCCCTCAAATATATATAGTTGAAAGTCAGAACCATAGGCCTTGGCTACTCTAGCTCTATTACTCCTTCTAACTTCAGGTAAAGTGACAGCTTCACTAGTTCTTCATCTCGAGCATCGCTCAAATTCGTAACCAAGTCATTTGGTGTAGGTATAGAAGAAAACCTATCTTCATCAAAGATCACATTTCTTGACTCTATTACAGTATTGATAGATATTGAGTCATTAGGTTCAATCACATAGAACCAATAAGCCTTGGAATGCATGACGTATCCAATAAAGATGCAATCTATACCTCTTTTTCCAAGATTCTTCCTCTTGGGTTCATTGAGCCTAAAAATAGCTATACAACCCCAAACTCTCAATTAATGTAAGTTTGGAGGTATACCATATCAAAGTTCATATGTGATAGTTTTGTTCATTTTGTTAGGAACCCTATTAAGCAAATAGCTTTTATCACTCAAACCCGAGTAGGATAGCATGGAATTAACCATTTCCTTTAGAGTTCGATTCTTCCTCTCAGGTACACCATTTTGTTGATGTGTATAAGGAGCAGTGGTTTGGTGAGAATACAAAGCTCTTGGAAATATGTAGGATCATAATATTCTCCACCTCTATCTGTGAGTAAAATCTTTATTATACTATTCTTTTACAACTCAACTTCAGTTTTTATGTCTTGAATATCTAAAGATTCATCTTTAATATGCGAAAAGTACACATAGCAAAACTGAGTAGCATCGATTATAAATGTAATAACATACTTTTTATTTCTTATAGAAGGTGCTGCATAAAAGTCAGATTGATCACTATGTACTAGTTCAAGCACCTTAGAATCCCTTTTCATCCTTAAAATGTTCTATAGTTGTGCACGGGAGAATCCTTTGAGGAAGATTCAACGTACACCAAGAACAGGGGATAAGGAACGCAAGAGAGGTAGGGTTGTGAGTAGGGAGAGAGTAAGATGATAGTAACTGTATGAGAGAGAAAGAGTTTTGGCAGAGCTTCCGCGTAGTTCAGGTGATTAGTGTTATGTAAGGAAGGGTTAACGATCCTATATATAGTGGAGAATATGACCATTGTAGTGGGTTAATGCACCCATAAATGGCGTCTTAATTACCTTAACCACAACGGCACGTTCATCCGCATATATAGGGACCGTTACGCACTTCGTCCGCGTATACCGGAATAGTTATGAGGTTGACCGGGTCTATGGAGCTCGTGCCATAAATCTCTCAAAGCAGTTACTAAAGGTCGCGCACGGACTTGGTTGTTGCTCGCGCGCGATAGGACTTACTCTAGCCTCCAAACCACTAAGTCCCTACAAGTCCCGTGTGGTGGTATGCGAGGGCCCTGTCTCGCAGCCCCCACGTGGATCAGCGCGGGTGGTGATCCAATGTGTGTGGAGCACAGCTAGGTGTGCTGGATGTTTTCCATGTGGCTGTGATTTGTCTGTCTGGAAAGAACTATCTACATTAGCCCCCTTTTTGCGCATGAAGACACCTAATCGGATAGACTTCAATGCGCAAAAACCAGCGCGCGCGTCGTTGCCACGCGCCAATTCAAATACACGCAAAATCAGCCCCCCGTGCGTGCCATTATGACCTAGGATCCCTAGAGTAGTGCCTTCTGTTCTTCTAGGGTTTTAGGCGTGACATCAGCGTTGGCCTGTGATTGCGCGATCCGGCGGTGACGCTTGCGATTCGACCACTGAAAGGACGCGACTCTTCAGTGTTTTTGAATAAATAATCCTCGTCCTCCATTGTTGCAAAGTATTTCTTCTCTCTCTAAAGTGGATGTTTTCTGAGATCCTTCGAGAGCAAATACAGATAATCAATCACCAGTTATTCCTTGCAAATCGTCTTCTTCAACTCGCTTCATCATCACAAGGTTGGCTTTGCTCAATTTAAATTAATGCACTCCATGCCTTTGAACTGTCTTGAGTTTGGGAAAACCAGAATTGTTTGAAATACGCCATTGCTTGATACTGTTGAAGAGGTTTCTTCAAGAACCCTAAAAGATTGAAACGACTTAAGACGATGATTTTCTGCAATTCTGAAATTCTAAACCTGTAATTGACCCAGAACTGTTCATCTTCCCACTTTAACAGTTTCAAAACCCAGAAACTTATAGAATCTGCTTCTTGAATTTGAACTAAAAGTGGATATATTTCTCCCCCCTTTTTTCTTGCTTTACTGTAGGAATGGCCAAGACAAAAGCAACCAAATTTGTGAAAGAACCCGAAGAAATCCCTGATCTTCCCAAGACCTTGTGGAAGAAAGCTCCATATCTAGGTGGAGAAGACTTCTATCATGCTAGGACTGAAGTAAGGTATCTACCAGATCCCGCTACTGAAGATTTGCTACTGTTGAACCCTCTCACTACTCAAGCCAGGTTGGAATTAATTGACGCCAAGGATGTGGTGAGATTGGGTGTTGAAAATGGGTTCTTTCCCCATACTGACATTTCTACCCAGGCCTTCGTACAGAAGATGAATCTAATGGATGAGTGGATTGACCATGTGCTGACTTACCACGCCATTATGTTAGACCAAGATGGGATTTATTATGCTGTTAGGGCTACAAAGGGTGCTGCCGTGAAGCTTGATCAGACCATGCTTCTAAACCTTTTTTCTCGATACTCACCTGCGACTCATATTTTTCACTTTGCTGAGTTTGAGGCCGCCCCCACTTTGGAAGATGTGCAAATACTGTATGAGCTTTCACCCATGGGCGAAGTCGATCCCTTGGCTTCTCTAAAATCTGGTCCAGAACTTGCTCTTTACGCGCAGATGGAGGAGTGTTTGACCGTGGTAAAGAAAATTTCCACCCGCTGGACATCTGCAAAAGTTCTTCCCACATGGCAGTTGGTTGAGACCTCTGCGAAGTATACTTGGGGAAAATGGGTGCAATATTTCTTTCGCGACTATGCGAGTGGTAAAATCACCAAAGAGATACTGGACAAGGATCCAAAAGCGAAAAATTATGTTGAGGGAAAGGGTTATCATTTGACCTTGTGCGGCTTCCTCTGTGCCTGGCTGTCGCGATATTTGATCGACGGTCATCCTCATGACGGGGTCTTTTATCATGTCTTGCCCTTTGCTATCAAGTTGGCTCTTGGCCAGAAGGTCGCCCTTGGGCCTCTAGTGCTACGAACCCTGTATCATCGGTTAAACCAACTTGTGGTTGCAATTGAGGAGTCGCGCAGGCGTCTTCATGTGTTGAATTTTGTTAACATTTCATTCCTTACCATGTGGGTATTTCAAAGGTGGCCTTCTTATGCTCCTTTCCCTTCGAGACCCAATTCGTGGAACGTTCCAGGTGCGAAGAATGCACTTAGCAGTGGGAGAGCTGCCCGATGGTATAGGACCAACCCTCCTAAGTGTTCATGGAGTTTGGTCTGTGATGATTGGACAAAATTTACAACCAAGCCCTACACCTCTCGCATTGAGAATGTGCGATTCTTCCCGAGGCTGTACCCTAGTAAAGATGGCTCCCTCTCCAAAGATACTCTCCTCAGGGTGGATGATTGCTACAGGGAATTCCTCTGCTGGTGCTTGAGAGGTTCCCTGCCTGCCCTTGCCGAAAATGTCCCTGAAATAACTTCTAAGTATGAGCGTATCACAGTCGATGTTGACCCGACTCGCGTCTCAGCCCAGTTTGATTTTGACGCCGTGGCGCCCTCTATTTGGCCTAGGTCAGTGAACAAAGATTGCCATAAGCGATTGCTGACAAGGAAATGTAAAACTATCCTGCTAAGCAACCTGTCTTTCACCCAAACTTTGGGGAAACGTGTAGGTTGCCTTACCAAGAATTGGATTGCTTATTGGAACGCTCAACAAGTAAGGTTTGATTCATCTCCGCCTCCCCGCCTCAGTAAGGTTCCTGTGATCAAAAGGAATGCTTTCCCGTTTTGTCAGAAATTTAGTTTAGACGACTCAAATTATGGATTCTACTCCCTACTTGACGCTGATAATCATTTGTGCCCAGCCACGATTCTTGAGGAAAAGATGACCGCTTGTGCACAAGAGATTCCGGCTGGGAGACCTCCGTGTACACCGTATGTAGTGGATCAGGGATCGCACAGGAAGATAGGGGTTGTGTGTAGGGAGAGAGTAAGTCAGTAGTAATGTCTGAGAGAGAGACAGAGGTTTGGCAGAGCTTCCGCGTATGGCCAGTGTGTTCTCCTTTGTATGGAAAGGGTAACGCCCTATATATAGCAGAGACCGTGACCGTTGTAGTGTGGTTAATGCGCCCATTGATGGCGGCTTAATTAGCTTAACCATAACGGTACGTTCGTCCGAGTATATAGGGACCATTACAGCACGTGGTGCGCGAATACCGGAACCGTTACGAGGTTGACCGGGTTTGACCGGGTTTATGGAGCTCGTGCCATAAATCTCTCAAAACAGTTACTAAAGGTCGCGTGCGGGCTTGGCTCGCACGCGACAGGGCTTACTCTAGCCTCCAAACCACTAAGTCCCTACAAGTCCCGTGCAGTGGTATGCGAGGGCTCTGTCTCGCAGCCCCCACATGGATCAGCTCGGCTGGTGATCCAGTGTGTGTGGAGCACAATATGGTGTGCTGGATGGTTGCCACGTGGCAAAGATCTGTCAGCTCAGAAAGCACTATCTACACCGCTGTTAGGGGCGGAGTTGTACGTGTGATCCAGTACAGCGAAGATTTTGCCAAGGTAAACAATCCTTGAAAGACTTCTTTCTTTAAAATTTTGAAATTTAAGATTTTCTTTTTCAGTGCTTCTTAAGGAGATTCGCATCCGGAGACCGTATTGGTCAATTCCATTGTTAAAGCAAAGAGGCAAAAGAGGGAAATCCTTCTGGAAACGGAATTGGCTCCCAAGGTGGAGGCTCGGATACGCGAGGAGATGGACGTATTTGCTCGCTCCCTGATAGACAACGATGTTGAGGTGGACGCAGAGGTTGCCCCGAAAGCTAAAAAGAAAAAACAGAAGGGAATTGTGATTTCTTCGCCTCCCAATGAAGCTCCAGCTTCATCGCCTGCGAAGTCCCCTATTTCCAAGGGTAAAGGCAAGGGTCGCATGCAGGGCAAGACACAGAAAGATCTCCCCGTTGAGACGTTCATCCCCTTTGATAAGGAAGAAGAGGTTGAGAAGGAAGAAGGAAGGGAAGAAGAAGGAGAAGAAGAAAGTGGAGAAGAGGAAAGAGAGGAAGACGAAAGAGAGGAAGAAGAAAGAGAGGAGATAGGAGAAGAAAGTTCAGAAGGTAAATCAAATGAACTTATCTTCTTTAAACCCTGACTTTCGCAGTAGCGTTGTTTAACAAAAATTTTCTTCGCAGATGATGATACAGAAACCATCAGTGGCCTTTTGGCCAAAGAAAAGAGGAAAACAAAGGGGTCTCGCTCAGATGCATCTAGTGAGCCTATAGACGAAGCTATAATCGCTGAGTCTAAAAGAATGGCAGCTAAGGCAGAAAATAGAAGGAGAAAGAGCGAGGAAGATGACATTGAAACCATGAAAATAAGAAGTTTGGAAGAACAGCATGCTGGTAGCATGAGTGTGGCTGCCTTGGAATGCGCCCAAGAAGACTTTGAGGAAATTGCAGGCAATGAGGAAGGTACAATTTTTAACCTTGCTGTGACTTATCAAGAAGTAATTTTTGGTGCGTTAAAGCACGGCTTATCAAAAGATGATACTCGCCGATGGTTAGTAAGCAAATGAGGCGAACCCTCAGGTAAACATTTGAACAATGTTTGTAAACAAGGATTAATAACTCATTCCCTATTGTAATGAGTTTCTTCGCAACAACAGGTCACGCTCATCTTAAAGATGTGATAAATCAAGATACCTCTGTAGGATATGTTGTCGCATCTATAACATATGATGTTGAGGCTGCGATCCCACATAAGTGTGGAGGTGCTCGCTTTTGATCTAACATAATAAAATAATTCATAATCTATAATGTGAGTTACCTCAACATGTTTTCCTCAATTTTGTCTTGCAGGTGATGCTACTTCAAATGAACCTACTAGCGTTAACCCTGCCGCCCCTGCAAGTGATGTTGTCGTCACACAGGGCACCACCGCTAGTGTGCCAGCTGCGAGAGAGGTCATCGATGAGTCAGGTGTTGGCGACTCTGTTGAGAACATGTTGGAGCAGAGAAGTCAGCTTCCCATGTCGCATGTTTCAGAACGAAGTTCGCATATAGAGAAACCTCTGGCGGCTGCTGAAGATGTAGGAGAGCCTTTGGAAGATGTTATTGAGGTGTCTGATGATGTCGAACTCGACTCCGGAATGAGAGAGAGAGATTCTGAAGTTGAGCATATATGAGAGACTGGTGTAATCGAGGAAATGGAGGAAGAGGATGCTGGAGCTGAAGTTCATGGGAATGAACAGATCATGGAAGACATAGCATCGCATGAAAATGTCGATGTGTCAATGGATGCTCCTGAGCAACAAGAACCTCTCGTGGATGAAGAAGTCCTTGGGGAAGCCGAAACACACCAAGGCATCCTGCAGCCATCGCACACGGATGTGGGCGTCCCAGCAGGGATCGTAGTTGGCGGCGGCAGCGACGGTCCTCCCATTATCACAACTGTTGCTGAAGTTAATGGTGTTAATATTCCACCCATTTCTTCAAGCGCTGCTGCTCCCGTCCATGTTCCAAGACCCTAACAAAGTCCTGTTATCTCTTCTGCTGAGATGGATCTTTCCCAAGTTCCCCCCGCATGGAGTTTTTGGGGTTCGCAGGTAGGAGCTGCCATCGCACCTGTCAGTACTTGCGTTATTCCTGCTGACTATAATGGAAGCGAGGTTCAAGCTGACAGGCAGGAAATGCAGCGATGAGATGCTTCAACTTTCCCTGTCATGCGCATTTCCTCTTTACATGAAATCATCGAAGGAACAGATATACTATAGTGTTTCCATATGTCATACTCTATGTTTTTGTTAGCGATTTGTATTCCTAAGCTTGTCATTTCTTTAGGAATGAGGCAACCTGATGTGGATTGGCTCATAAAGATGCGCCTTTCATACCCGTGGTCGTTTGCGAGAGTTCTAGAGTTGGATCCTTTTGATAGAAGATTTTTCTTGACTGAAGCCACTTGGATTTTGGAGCAATTATCTGAGACAACCCCTGCTACCATCTCAAATGATAATGCGCGGTCGCTCTATGATTCATGCAAGAGACTTCAAGTTAAATCTCAAGGCAGGTTGGACTTTGGATTCCTCTTCAAAAGGGTTACCCAAATCCTCACATCTGCAATGCTGAAGTATGGTTACCGCAACCTCGCGTTTGAAAAGAGGAAATTGGAGGAGCAAATGAAGAAGGCTGAGGAAGCTGCCAATCTCTTTTACGCAATGAAGTCTAGCTATGAAAAGCTAAAACAAAGAAGTTAACCAAGAAAAAGAGACGTCGCTTCTGTTATCACCAGAAGACCCTCTAATCAAGGATTTATTTTGAGAGTTGCGCATATTGTAATGGTAATGCTTCCCCCTTTTTTTTTCAAACACCGGGAATTCTATGTTTACTTTTGCTCCCTTGAGGATTTTGTACTCGCACTTTGATGCTATATTAACTGTGACGTCATGTTTTGACGTATTTCCTTGATTATTGCGCCATTAATTTATTAGATAAGAGTAATTATCGTGTAGTGGGCCCCATCCTTATCATGACCTTGCGTCATTAAATAGGGCGTGCTACTGTATCGACGTAGCCTTTAGTAGGGTTATTGATTCTTACCCGTTTCCGAGGCGTAGGTAATTGATTTTTACCCGTTTCCAAGGCGTTGCTGACTCAGCAAGGAAACTGAAGAGTTGAGTGCTATATAAACCTCCATCTTGCTATTTGATTCTTCATCAACATGTTGTTTCCCATGAGTCCTTACGAGTGCTGGTATCGACCCTTAACCTTGGTTGATTCATATCAGGTCTTGGCTTTTTAACCTGAGTTTGTGCCTTGTGCTATAGAAATAGCTCCCAAGAAATTCTTCGAAAAGCCCTTTGATCCTCCTGATCCTTTTAAAGATCAATCGTGTAGGGTTTCCTGCTTGAACAAAGATTCTTTCTTCTTTATTATGTTTGCAGGTACTGTTTCCGGTGACTTTCCGGTGAAGCACGGTCTTGTACCGGTTCCACTACTAGTGAGTAATGAATGGTGTGCATCTTTGCCAGTTCTCCGACAGAGAACTATTTGCCACCATTGTTTCGAACGAGGTGTAACGAGTGATTGTGCTCATCTTTTGTGCACAATCAGCTTCCTGCCCCATGAGCTGTTCTCCCATTTGTTCTTCACGTCTGTAGCCTTCACAGCATGAAGTTCATTTGACATCTCATCGTGGCGAGAGTAAAAAAAAGGGATCTGTTTTGATCGAGGTTGTCGATGACAGCGTTTTGTCTCATAGTTTTAGAACTCGTAGATTCAGGCTTTAGAATAGGATTTTTTTCTTAATGTAAGATTTTGCGTGTAAGCTGCTATTTAGAAAGATAAATTGTAAGCCATATTTGACTGTTATGAAAATATGCATTTGTACTCCCTATTTTCTGCTACAATAAATTGTAACTTCGCGTGCAAACCTGCTATATGACGAAAAAGTTGTGTTTCTATCGCAGTCATATCCAAATAATGTTTGAATAATTAACTATCTAAAACATATAGGCTTTAAATCGCATCAAAGCGTTGTTGTTATTGCTGCCGTCTAGGCAAATAGGCTTTAGATCACTCAAAATCATATTTCGTTATAGCTGCTATCTAGGCAGATAGGCTTAGGGATCGCATGGGATCATAGTTTGTTGTAGCTGCTATCTAGGCAGACAGGCTTTGGATCGCAGAGGATCATATTTTGTTGTTGCTGCTATCTAGGCAGATAGGCTTTGGATCGCAGAGGATCATATTTCATTGTAGTTGCTATCCAGGCAGATAGACTTTGGATCGCAGAGGATCATATTTCATTACAGTTGCTATCTGGCAGATAGGCTTTGGACGAGTTGACATGAACAGACAAGTAAATAAAACAATCGCGACGACAATTTGATAAGGTTCTCTCATATGGGAGAGTCATTATTATTAAAGCATCCTCATATGGGAGGACCATGAGAACAAATTCCTCATATGGGAGGAAGTAATGGAAGATACATGAGGCAACAAGACTTTTAACTCAAAAGTAATGAAAGCAACAACTTTTGGCATCAAGATAAAGAGATGAGCTAAGGATAATACTTTTTAATCCATCGCATATTGATTGGGCTTGGAGTTGTTGCAGTCCCATGAAGTCGCTGGATTGTGCAGTAACCGCTATCGAAGACTTCTTTGACTTCAAATGGTCCTTCCCAGTTAGCTGCAAATTTTGGATGGCTGCCTCCCTCATGAAATGATCCGAAGCTCTCAGAACCAAGTCCCCAACTGCGAAGTCTCGATGCTGAACTGTTTTGTTGTATGCACGAGCGATCCTTTCCTTGTATCTCGTGTTAGCCCTCTTAGCCTATTCACGCCTTTCTTCCACCAGAATCAGATCATGATCACGTTGATTTTCGTACAAAGCATGAAAGGCTATCCTTGCAGAGTTGAATTTTATTTCTCCTGGTACGACAGCTTCAGCTCCATAACATAGAAGGAACGGGGAAACTCCGGTGGGGGTCCTCGGCGAAGTGGGATACGCCCATAAAGCCAGATTTAAAGAGTTTGACCACTTCTTGTGATCATCCGCAACCATCTTACTCAAAATCCTTAGCAACGTCTTGTTGGTTGCTTCTGCTTGACCATTCCATTTCGGGTAATAAGGCGTGGAGCAGACTTGCCTTATGTTGTATTCTGCCAGTTTCGCAGCTACCTGGCGATTCACAAAAGGAGTGTCGTTATCCGAGAGGATGGTATTGGGGATCCCAAACCGGTATATGATGCTCTCTTGAACGAAGTTAACCACCGCGAGCGCATTTGCTGTTTTGAGCGGCACTGCTTCCACCCACTTAGCAAAAAGCTCTGTTGCACTCAAGATGAACTGATTTCGATGCGAGGCTGGTCGAATGGGACCGATAAAGTCTAAAGCCCAGGTGTGGAATAGCCAAGGTGTTCCCAATGCGTGTAAATCTACAGCAGGAGCATGCACGATATTTCCCTTGAATTGACACTCTTGACATCTTTTAACCTTGGTGCGGTAGTCTGCTTCCATTGTGGGCCAAAAATAGCCAACGGTGAGGAGTTGTCTGCATAGCTTCGCACCCCCTTGATGTTCCACTTGGTGGGACAGATCCGTCACCTCTTGTGCTTCTTGGCTATCCAAACACTTAGTAGATTTCCCTCGTGATCTCTTCTCCAGAGTATGTTTTCCCGCACGACATATCGATCTGCTTTATTTTAAGCTTCTCAGCTTCTTTTCTGGGAGTTGGCTCGATTCCTTCTGTTAAGTAATCAAAGAGTGGCTTCCTCCAATCTGTTTCATCATTGATTTCAGCAATCTCCACGGAATCTTTGATCAATGTGCAGCTCTCGCAATTCCCTTGAATGACCGCGGTGGCCGCCGACATATCCGGCCAATGAATCCCATATCTCTGGGCTTTCCTGTAGACAGAAACTTCATTTTCCCCACAAGAGTGTTGGTGGATCTTTTCCAATAATGTCTGCCCTTCCTACTGCCAGACGCACATGAGCATTCCCCCTGGCCCTTTAAAGTAAAGGGAATTGTCGTGCACGCAGTATCCCTTTGTGGATGCCCAATTTTCTTTGCTTGTTCCCTCAGCAATCGCGCGCAGTATTGGCTTTCTCCAATCTTCGTCTTCTGCGGGCTCTTCTTCGCATACTTCCTGCGTCAAGGCGGGAGTTGTCCTAACCTCGATCAAGATCCTTTCCGGGCACTTGTCCGCACTAATTTTTGACCCTAGAGTGGCTAAAGCGTCCGTGTACCGATTATCAGCTCTAGGCGTGTGCTCGTACTTGACGTCTTGAAATTGCTGCACCAGCTTCTGCACCATAGTCCTGTACGGTAACAAATTGACCTCCTTTAATCCATACTCGCCTGAGGCTTGCTTGACAATTAGCTTGGAGTCCCCTATGACCGTTAAATTGCTAACTTCCAATGCCTTGCATGTGCGGAGCCCTGCGATTAGAGCCTCGTACTCTGCTTCATTGTTTGTTACTGGAAAATCTAGCTTGGTGGACATTTGAATGACCTCCCCATCTGGTTTAGTCAGTACAATGCCAATTCCACCACCTTTCCTTGTCGATGACCCATCGAAATGAAGCTTCCAGTATGACGACTCAATTGCATAGATCTCAGGACCTTCTAGCTCTTCTTCTATCATTGGTTCATAGTTGTTGTCTGGGAACTGTACTAAAAGGTCTGCCACTGCTTGCGATTTGATTGCTTTTGGTCGAGTACATGTTTTGTCGTACTGCGAGATAGTCATATACCACTTTGCTAACCTTCCGCAGGGAGAGGAGTGAATCAAGAGATACCGTATGGGGTCGCTCTTTGTGATCACCACGACTTTGTGTGAGGCGAAATAATTCGTTAACTTCTATATCACGAAAAATAAAGCAAGGCAATGACGTTCAATGTCTGTGTACCTTGACTCAGCCGGCTGTACCACGCGAGAGATATAATAAATTGGCCTTTCCTGCCCTTCATATTCTTGGGCTAGCAATGCCCCTATGGATTTCTTGGTAAACGTCAGATACAGCAAAAGTCGTGATCCCAACTGTTGTGGAATTATTACCCTTGGCGATGTCAGCAGGTCCTTTAGCTTCCCAAATGCGGCTTCATGTTCCTCTGTCCAATTATACACATCATTCATTTTAAGGAGATCACCGAAGCAGAACGTCAGTTCTGCAATTGCTGGGATAAATCTCCGCATATAAGACAGCTTTCCCAAGAATGTCTTTAGAATGCTTTGATTGTGCGGTGCTGTCATGCTAGTGATAGCTGTAATTTTTGCAGGGTCAGGTTCAATTCTTTGGCGATGGATCACACACCCCAAGAACTTTCCCGACGTCACTCCGAACGCGCATTTCATGGGGTTCATCTTTAATTGGAAGCTCCTGCATCTTTCGAATACCGTTCGCATGTCTCCAAGGTGGTCTGCTTCCTCTCTTGACTTGATAACCAGATCATCAACATAGAACTCTACCTCCTGATGCATCATGTCATGGAAAAGAGCCATCATTGCTCGCTGATAGGTCGCACCCGCATTCTTGAGTCCAAAGGGCATGACAGTGTAGTTAAAGACCCCGACTGGCGTGATGAACGCAGTTTTTCTTGCATATTCAGGATCCATCTTGATCTGGTTATATCCGCTGAAACCATCCATAAAGCTGAACATCCGATGTCCTGCAGTAGAGTCGATGAGCAAGTCGATGTTGGGCAATGGGAAGTCGTCCTTTGGGAAGAAACAATTTAGGTCCCTGAAGTCCACGCAGATGCAAAGCTGCCCATTCTTCTTTACCACTGGCACAATGTTGGCCAACCAGGTAGGATGATGATTTGGCTCAATGAATTTAGCATTCAGCAACTTGACTATTTATTGCTTGATCTTCACATTTATCTCTGGTCTGAAGCTTCTCGCACTTTGCTTCACTGGTTTGGATCCCGGGACGACATCCAATATGTGCATTGTTACACTCGTGTCCAGACCAGGCATTTCATCATATTCCCAAGCAAGCACGTCCCTATACTCCGTTAGCAACTGCAGCAATCTTGCTTCCTCTTCGCTTGTGAGGTCTCCGCTCAGGAAAACATGCCTTTTCTTTTCTTCATTTGGACTTAGGAACACTTCATTCAGTTCCTGCTTTTATGGCTTCGGCTTGTCCTCCATACACTCGGGCGCTTCTTTAAACTTCTCCTCCGGGACCTCTGACCTCAGCTTGTCTTTCTCCGGGCCACGCTCAAGTTGATTGATTTGCCCAGAGATATCCCCATGTTTGGATGGGGGTACCCTAACAAAGTCCTGTTATCTCTTCTGCTGAGATGGATCTTTCCCAAGTTCCCCCCGCATGGAGTTTTTGGGGTTCGCAGGTAGGAGCTGCCATCGCACCTGTCAGTACTTGCGTTATTCCTGCTGACTATAATGGAAGCGAGGTTCAAGCTGACAGGCAGGAAATGCAGCGATGAGATGCTTCAACTTTCCCTGTTGTGCACAAGAGATTCCGGCAGGGAGACCTCCGTGTACACCGTGTGTAGTGGATCAAGGATCGCACAGGAAGAGTAGGGGTGTGTGTAGGGAGAGAGTAAGTCAGTAGCAATGTCTGAGAGAGAGACAGAGGTTTGGCAGAGCTTCCGCGTATGGCAGTGTGTTCTCCCTTGTATGGAAAGGTTGACGATCTATATATACTGAAGAACGTGACCGTTGTAGTGTGGTTAATGCGCCCATTGATGGCGGCTTAATTAGCTTAACCATAACGGCACGTTCGCCCGAGTATATAGGAACCGTTAGAGCACGTGGTGCGCGAATACCGGAACCGTTACGAGGTTGACCGGGTTTGACCGGATTGACCGGGTTTATGGAGCTCGTGCCATAAATCTCTCAAAACAGTTACTAAAGGTCGCGCGCGGGCTTGGCTCGCACGCGACAGGGCTTACTCTAGCCTCCAAACCACTAAGTCCCTACAAGTCCCGTGCGGTGGTATGCGAGGGCTCTGTCTCGCAGCCCCCACATGGATCAAGTCGGCTGGTGATCCAGTGTGTGTGGAGCACAATATGGTGTGCTGGATGGCTGCCACGTGGCCAAGATCTGTCATGTCAGAAAGCAGTATCTACATTAGCCCCCTTTCTGCGCGTGAAGACTCATAGCCGTATAGACTTCCATGCGCGGAAAACAACATACGCGTCGCCGCCACGCACCAATTCAAATACGGGTAAGTTCAGCCCCCGTGCGTGTCATTATGACCTAAAACCCCTAGAGTTGTGCCATCTGACCTTTAGGGTTTTAGGCGTGACGTCAGCTTGTCCTGTGATTGCGCGATTCGACGGTGACGGTTGCGATTCGACTATCGAAAGGACGCAACCCTTCATTGTTTTGGATAAATACCTTGTATCCCCCATTATTGCAAAGCATCACTTTTTCCTCTTAAAGTGAATGGTACCCGGAGATCTTCGAGAGCAGATCCAGATAATCAATCACCAGTTCAGAACTGCAATCCGTGTTCTTCAATTGTGCATATCCAAGCAGGCTTCAAGAAAACCAGGTTGGCCTCGTTTACTTTTGATTTAAAATGCCAGTGTTTGCCTTGAACTGCGTTGAATCTGTAAACCCATGAAATTTGTGAAGAGGCTTTGATCTTTGAACCTGCTTCGTTTTAATCTTTCAACAATATTGGATCTTGCAACTCCCCAATTTCTGAAATCGGTACCGGAACTGCTCGTCTTCCTTTGCATAGATCTTGAATTCCAGAATTCAAACTGAAGTGTGGTATTTCTCCCCCCTTTTTTCTTGCTCTTTCGCAGGAATGGCCAAGACAAGAGTCACCAGACCCGTCAAGGAAGATGAAGAGATACCCGACCTTCCACAGGCCTTGTGGCGAAAAGCCCCCTTTTTAGGCGGCAAAGATTTCTACCATGCGAGGGTAAAGGCGAAGAGGATGCCTGATTTTGTTCCAGGTGAGCGATTGCTGACGTTGACTCGCCCAGTTAACTCAGCCCTGCTCGAGTGGGTTGGTTCCGAGGATGTAGTTCGATTGGGGATCGAAAACGGGCACTTCCCATACACTGCGATTTCTACTCAGGCGTTCGTCCAAAAATTGGACTATATGGATGAGTGGATTGACCACGTGTTGGATCATCACGCCGAGACTCTTAATGAAGCCGGCGTATACTTTGCTATCCGTGCTATGAAGGGTGCTGTCGTGAAGTTGGATCAGTCCATGCTTCTAGACCTTCTGTCCCGTTACTCGCCTGCGACTCATACGTTCCATTTTGCTGAGTTCGAGGCTGCCCCGACACTCGAGGACGTTCAAATGCTGTACGAGCTTTCTCCCATGGGCGAGGTAGACCCTCTGAGTCCCTTGAGGACATCCGCGGAGATTGCCTTGTACACGCAGATGGAGGAATGCCTAGCAGAGGTGAAGAAAATTTCCACTCGGTGGACCACTACGAAGCCTCTTCCGAATTGGCAGTTGGTCGATACGTCTGCGAAGAATACCTGGAACAAGTGGTTGCAGTACTTCTTCCGAGACTATGCGAACAGCAGCATCACTAAGAAACTTCTGAGTGAGGACCCGGAGGCCGAGAATTACGTAGAGGGCAAGGGCTATCATTTGACCCTTTGTGCTTTTCTCTGTGCTTGGCTGTCGAGGTACCTGATTGATGGTCACCCCCATGACGGAGTCTTCTACCATGTGCTGCCACTTGCTGTGAGGCTCGCTCTTGGCCAGAGAGTCGCACTCGGACCCTTGGTTTTGGGCACGCTGTATTATAGGCTCGATTAGCTGGTTCTGGCTATGAGGGAGTCGCGTGGCCGCCTCGATGTCTTGACCTTTGTCAATATTTCCTTCTTGACAATGTGGGTTTTCGAGCGCTGGCCGTCTTATGCTCCAACTGCTCTTCAACTTGATAAGTGGTGTCCCCCAGGCGAGACAGAAGCACGCAACAGCGGAAGAGCTGCGAGATGGTTTGGAGCAAGCAACACCAAGTGCGCTTGGAGTTTGATATGCGACAAACGGAAGGAGTTTACTGCCAGGCCCTATGCCACGCGTATCGAGAATGTACGATGGTTTCCAAAGCTATACCCCTCCAAAGGTATGGTCTTCTCAGAAGAACTTCTCTTTGAGAAGGGACCGCATTTCCACGAGCGCTATCGCGAGTTCTTTTGCTGGTGTCTGCGAGGTTCCCTTCCTGCCCTTGCAGAGCATATTCGTGAGCTCGCGCCAAGGTATGAAAAGCTTACAGTGGATGTTGACCCCACTCGAGTCTCTCCTCAGTTTGGATTTGATGCGGTGGCCCCATCGGTCTGGCCCCAGTCCATTGTCAGAGGATGCTACAAGCGCTTGCTGACAAAGGAGTGCAAGACGGTCTTCATGAGCAATCTTCCCTTTGAGCAGCCTGCGGGAACTCGCGAGGGTGGTTGTTCCCAGAACTGGCTCGCGTACTGGGTTGCCCAGCAAACGAGGATTGAGACGGAGGCGGCGGCGCAGCCAGGTAGGGCCCCCTTGCTCAAAAGAAACTCTTTTCCGTTTCGCCCCAATTGCAGTTTGAGTGAGTCTGAGTATGGTTGCTACTCACTGTGGGACCGTGAGAACCATTTGTGCCCTGATTTCATTCTGAAGGAGCAGGTCGCCGCAATCAAGAAGGGCGACACGCAAGTCGTCCGATACAGCAAGGCTTTTGCTGAGGTAAGCAATTTCTTCGCATGTGTTAAGTTTTCTCGATTTCCTTGTGCTGACACTATTATTCTGTACTGTTGTAGTGTCATGTGCGGAGATTCGCAGCTGGTGATCGCTCCAAGTCACTGGTCAACACCATTGTTGCCACCAGAAGACAAAAGCAGCCGTTCCGGCTTTCATGGAGGATGGACGCTGAGGTTGAAACAAAGGTTCGCGCAGTCATGAATGTTTTTGCTGACTCGCTGATAGACAATCCTCCGGCTTCGTCTCCCCCCGGAGATGACCCATCTCCTCCAGCGACTGCGGCGCCAAGAGTGAAGAGACCTAGGCAAAAGGGAATTACGATTTCTTCCCCTAGAAGCGCTCCAGCTTCTCCCCCAGTGAGGTCCCTTTCTATCAAGGACAAAGGCAAAGGTCGCATGCCCAGCAAAGCGCGGAAAGAGCTCGCAGTTGAGTCTTTCGTTCCCTTCGATCAAGAGGGAGAGGAAGAGAGGCAGGAGCCCCAAGCAAGTGATGAAGAAGAAGCAACAGTTGTAATGCATGAGGAAGAATCAGGAGGTACCTCCGTCGCATTTCCTTTCAGCCATTCGTGTATTCGCAGATGATGATGATGAGACCGCTGGTTGCCTCGCGGCCAAGAGGCAAAAGAGAGATGCCCATTCTGGCATCCCAGATGATCCCATAAGCGAGGACATTCTGGCTGAGTCCCGGAAGACAGCCGCGGAGGCTGCTGAGAGAAGAAGGCGTCGGGAAGAAGAGGAGCTTGAGCGTGTGAAGCAGCGGAGCCTCGAAGAACGGCATGTTGACGACTTAGCGCGTCCAACTGTCGAGGAAGACGAGCTTCCCGAAGAAGTGGCTCCTCATGCGGAGGAGGAAGATGAGGTTCTTGGAGAGGATGCAGCAGCCTTGGAGCAAGTCCAAGCGGATTTTGAGGAAATCGCAGGCGGCGATAAAGGTGAGATCTTCTATCTCGCAGTAACTTATAGAGATGTTATTGTGGGTGCGTTAAAGCATGGCGTGTCAAAGGCTGACATTCGCCGTTGGTTAGTAGACAAATGCGGAGAACCTTCAGGTAATCATTTGAGTGATACGCATGTACTAGGCTTTAGCAACTTGAGGCAAAATCATGACTGGTTTATTCGCATCCCAGGTCACGCTCCTCTTACAGACTTGCTTAGTGAGGACACACTGATAGGGCATGGTTCCACGTCCTTAGTGTATGATGAAGATACCTCAATCCCACCTTCGCGTGGAGGTGCTTATTCTTAGCTTTAGTAAAGATAGCGAAAATAACTTATAACACAAGTTACCTCATGTCATCGCATTTAATGTCGCAGGTCATGCTGAGGAACCTGCGCTGGAGCAGAGAAGTCAGCCTTCTGCATCCTATGTTCCAATTCCGAGCTCCCATACCGAAAAGCCCGTCGCAGCTGCTGACCACGCGGGTGTGCCTCGTGAGGACATCATCGAGCTTTCCGACGATGCTGGAGCTGATACTGTGTTGATGGATGAAGATGTCCATGCTAGTGCTGACGAGGTAAGGCCAACTGCTGTTAATGCTTCCGCATCTGAGAGCGTCCTTCGACAAGCGACTACGGCTGCCCCCTCGCCTCCGGCGATGACTGAGCCAGAGGCACCTATTCCTGTGTGGAGCATTTGGGGCTCGCAGGCTGGGAATGCAGTCGCAGCTGGTGCGGCCTACACTCTTCCTCCTGACTATGAGAGGTTGGAGCTCGCAGCTGATAGGAGAGTCATGGAGCGAGGGCAGTCTTCGAACAACCCAGCAGCCCGCATTCCTTCTCTTCATGAGATTTTGGAAGGAACTGGTAAGTAGAGCTTTACTGTTCGCACGTCGCATTATTCGCTTGCGAGTTTTGACATCATAACTTATCTTTGACGTCTCCTCAGGTTTGAAGCAAACCGATGTAGACTGGGTGGTTCGAATGCGTCTCAGGTACCCTCGCTCGTTTGTGAGATCTCTGGAGATCGGGCCCTTTGACAGGAGGCTGTTCCTTACTGAAGCCATTTGGATTTTGGAGCAGCTATCTGCGGCTACGCCTGCGACCATTTCGGTCCAGAGTGCTGAATTGCTATGTGGCATGTGCCAAAACCTCGTGACCAAAGTCCAAGGCAGAATGGGCTTTAAGTTTCTTAAGGACAGAGTCACGCTGATTCGCGCGGCCGTAACTTTGAAACTCGGTCACCAGAATCTCGTAGCTGAGATGCAGAAGGTGGAGCAGCAGAAGCAAAGGGTTGATGAAGCTCTAAAGCTGTATCATGAGATGAATGCTAGATGCGAGCTACTGAAGCAAGAAGTGGAACAGGTGGAGAAGCTGAGCGAGCAGTTCGAGCCCCAAGACTCTTTAATCAAGAATTTGCTTTGATTTTTCGAATTTTCAAAAAATAGCAAGCAAAATAGCTGAAACATTAATGTAATTTCTTGAACATTAATGTAATGTTGCTAGGGTTTCTCCCCTTTTTTTTTTAACAAGAACAATGAATTTTCCCGTTTTGCCCTTTTCCGGGATTTGATTGGACATTTCTGTGCATATCCAATTATGACATCAGCAATTGATTCTCTGCTTGATTTTCGCGCTAATTTCTCGGCAGATAAGCACGCTTCCGTTGGGAAGTCCATCCGAATCATGACTATCCGTCATTTATTAGGATACGCAACTGAATCGTCGTAGCCTTTAGTAGGGTAATTGATTGTTACCGCTTTTCAAGGCGTAAGTGATTGAACTTACCCTCTTTTTGAATTTTGCTGACTCATCTTAGGCAACCGAAGAGTCTGTACAGGGTCTATATAAACCCTGTCTTTGCTATTTGGGTTCTTCATCCCAAACATGTGCTTTGCCGTGAGTCCTTACGACTGCTGGCTTCAACGCTTGTTTTTCGTTGATTCATGGCAACTTCAAGTTTTGAATCCTGAGTTTGCGCTTTGTGCTGTAGAAATAGTTTCCAAGATCCACTTTATGAGGCTTATTGCTCTTTGTAACCATCATAAAGAAGATGCAGATAATATCTCATGCGTATTCGAAGAAATTTCTTCGTGTATTATGTGTGCAGGTCATGTTTCCGGCCGCCTCGTGGCGAGGTGCAGAGCCGTAGTGACCGTGCTACCGTCTCGTAATGAACGGCGGAATTCTCCTCCAGCATCCCTGGAGGAGGATTTCTTGCCTCTTCGTTCTTGAACTGAGGGTGCTCGTCAATGCCCTTGTCCAACATGACAAGGAATCCATCACCAGAGGAATGACTGCTTTGCCTGTTTTGCAGAGTAGTATATGTCAAAACAGGAAGCTCCTCCGGCGCCTATCTTGATCAGACAGAGGCTTTCGTCATTCCTTGGGGTCTTGGGCGTATCGCATCCCCGACCTTGCTGCTAGGGATGTAGCAAATGACAAGTTGATCTCTTTGTGGCAGCATCCCTTTTGCTATAGATCTTTTGCCGCAGATGTTCGTGTTGAACTGCCGGTGTTAGGACCGGTGGGTTCCTCCTTTTCTTAGTCGGGAGTTCCCTAGTGTGTCTCTGGCTTACCAGCCACTTTTCGAATGTATTGTAAGCCATGTTGGCTGCGTAGTTAGATTCGAGCTTTTCGCTTGTAAGCTGCTATCTAGACAGATAAATTGTAAGTCATTTGACTCGTAATGATAAATAGCTTTCTGTATTATCTGCTATCTCTTTACAACAGAATACAATTTCGCATGCGTTTCGGCATATTTCGCCTTGCATAATGCTATGTAATTGTTTCGCATCTGCGATATATTGATTCGCGGGTGTTTCGCTAGATCGTTCGAGATCGTATCTTCGCAGCTGTGCCATCTCGGCGGATGGGCTTGCAGTTGGCCGTTGTGGATCCTTTAAGATCGTTTTCACAACATTGCTATCGTAGCAGATAGTCCTTAGCAGATCAATTAAGATCGTAAAGTGGTGCGGATTGCTATCATAAAAGATAGGCTTTATTAGAGAATTGTTTGAGATGGTTTCTCGCATAAATTGCTATCGCAACAGATAGACTTTTAGAAGATCCAGTAAGATCATCTTGCGCATGCGTTGCCATCGTAGCAGAGGCTTGGGTGATCAACTAAAATCACTTTGCATATAAGTTGCTATCGTAACAGATAGGCTTGAGAAGATCAGGTAGGATCGTTTTGTGTATAAGTTGCTATCGTAACAGATAGGCTTGAGATAGGCTTAGATGACCAATTGAGATTGTATTCACGTTTGGCTGCTATCGTACAAGATAGGCTTTACATGATCAATTAAGATCGCATTTGCGCTTTGCTGCTATCGTAAGAGATAGGCTTTAGATGATCAATTAAGATCGCATTTGCGTTGGCTGCTATCGCGAGAGATAGGCTTTAGATGATCAATTAAGATCGCATTTGTGTTGGCTGCTATCGTGAGAGATAGACTTAGATGATCACTTAAGATCGCATTTGTGTTGGCTGCTATCGTGAGAGATAGGCTTAGATGATCACTTAAGATCGCATTTGCATTGGCTGCTATCGTGAGAGATAGGCTTAGATGATCTCTTAAGATCGCATTTACATTAGCTGCTATCGTGAGAGATAGGCTTAGATGATCACTTAAGATCGCATTGCATTGGCTGCTATCATGAGAGATAGGCTTTAGATGATCACTTAAGATCGTATTGCATTGGCTGCTATCGTAAGAGATAGGCTTAGATGATCACTTAAGATCGCATTTGCATTAGCTGCTATCGTGAGAGAAAGGCTTAGATGATCACTTAAGATCGCATTGCATTGGCTGCTATCATGAGAGATAGGCTTTAGATGATCACTTAAGATCGTATTGCATTGGCTGCTATCGTAAGAGATAGGCTTAGATGATCACTTAAGATCGCATTTGCATTAGCTGCTATCGTAGAGATAGGCTTAAATGATCACTTAAGATCGCATTGCATTGGCTGCTATCGTGAGAGATAGGCTTTAGATGATCACTTAAGATCGCAGTTTGTATGGATTGCTATTGCAGCGAATAAACCATTGTTAACAGTAATAACAAATTAAATAGAGCAACATAAACAGCTAGAAATATGAACTTCTCATTTGGGAGAATTCTTTTATTATAACGCTCTCATATGGGAGAGATGGGATTACAATCCTCTCATATGGGAGAGGAGATTGCGTAAATCATAGCCACATGAGACATTAAGCACGTTATCATAAAACGTATGAAATGAGAGAAGTCAGGGATAGTACTTCTTGATCCAACGCATGTTGATTGAACTGGGAGTTGAGGTTGTACCGTGCAACCTTCGTATGCTGCAGTAGCCACTATCGAAGACTTCTGTGACTTCGAAGGGTCCTTCCCAATTAGCTGCGAACTTTGGGTGAGTTGCTTCTCGCATGCAGTGGTCAGATGCGCGCAAGACCAAGTCTCCGACTGCGAAATCCCTTCGCTGGACTGTCTTGTTGTAGGCGCGAGCGATTCTTTCCTGGTACCGCTTGTTAGTCCTTTTGGCTTGTTCTCGCTTTTCTTCCAGCAAGATTAAGTCATGATCGCGTTGATTTTCATAGAGTGCGTGGAAGGCCAGCCTTGCCGAATTGACTCTAACCTCCGCAGGTACCACAGCTTCGGCCCCATAACACAGTAGAAATGGCGAGACCCCTGTGGGTGTCCTTGGAGAAGTTCTGTAGGCCCACAGAGCTATGCTTAGAGAGTCGGCCCACTTCTTGTGGTCGTCTGCGACCATTTTGCTCAATATTCTCAACAGCGTCTTGTTAGTCGCTACGGCTTGTCCGTTTCCCTTTGGGTAGTAAGGGGTAGAACATATTTGCCTGATATTGTACTCCGCTAATTTCGCAGCTACCTGGCGATTAACAAAAGGAGTACCGTTATCTGAAAGAATGGTGTTTGGGATTCCGAACATGTATACGATGCTTTCTTGGATAAAGTTG
Organism: Linanthus parryae; assembly: GCA_023055425.1. Taxonomy (NCBI): domain Eukaryota; kingdom Viridiplantae; phylum Streptophyta; class Magnoliopsida; order Ericales; family Polemoniaceae; genus Linanthus; species Linanthus parryae. Next base: position 21,357,080 of record JALGPY010000011.1, on the reverse strand, counting down.
ACCACAGCCAGCGCATTTGCCGTCTTTAGTGGTATTGCTTCCACCCACTTGGTGAACAACTCGGTTGCGGTGAGAATGAAATGGTTCCCATGCGACGTCGGTCGGATGGTCTGATGAAGTCCAGAGCCCATGTGTGAAAGGGCCATGGCGTCCCTAATGCGTGCAAGTCCACGGCGGGAGCGTGCACTAGGTTCCCTTTGAATTGGCATTCTTGGCAGCGTCGCACTTTGGTGCGGCAATCGACTTCCATTGTGGGCCAGAAGTATCCGATTGAGAGGAGCTGTCTGCATAATTTCGCACCTCCTTGATGCTCCACCTGATGAGAAAGGTCCATGACTTCTTGTGCTTCTCTGCCATCTAGACATCGCAGCAAGTTGCCCTCGTGACCTCTTCGCCAAAGCAGGTTTTCCTGTACCACATATCGAGACGCTTTCCTTTTCAACTTCTCGGCCTCTTTTCTCGATTCGGGCATGGTGCCCTGGGTGAGGAAATAAAACAGTGGCTTCCTCCAGTCCGTGTCGTCATCGGTTAGGGCGACGAGCAGAGAGTCTTTGATTAGCGCGCAACTTTCGCACTTCCCTTGTATCAGGGCTGCAGCTGTTGACATGCCTGGCCAATGAATGCCATATCTCTGAGCCTTTCTGTAGATTGACACCTCGCTTTCTCCGCAAGCGTGCTGGTGAATCTTTTCTAACATCTGTTGTCCCTCTTGCTCGGAGACACACCGCATGAGTATTCCTCCAGGACCCTTGTAGTAAAGGGTGTTGTCGTGGATGCAGTATCCTTTTGTGAGTGCCCAGCTTTCGCTGCTGGTGCCTTTCGTAATAGCTTGCAGGATTGTTTTCCGCCAGTCTGCATCATCCATGTGTTCGTCGTCGCACGCATCTTCTGTTAATGCCGACGATGTTCGCACTTCGATGGAAATCCTTGCGGGGCATTTGTCTATGCTGACCTTAGATCCCAGAGTTGCTAAGGCGTCTGCGTGCCTGTTGTCTGCTCGGGGCTTGTGCTCGTACTTCACATCGCAGAATTGTTGCATCAGTTTCTGCGCTAGGGTACGATAAGACAGGAGGTTGATCTCCTTCAAACCATATTCGCCCGAGGCTTGCTTAACAATCAGCTTGGAATCTCCCATGACTGTTAAGTTGCTCACTTCCAAGGCTTTCGCCGCACGGAGCCCCACGATGAGAGCCTCGTATTCCGCTTCGTTGTTTGTGACTGCGAAGTTGAGCTTTGCGGACATCTGTATGACTTCCCCATCTGGTTTTGTCAAGACTATCCCAATGCCTCCGCCTTTCCTGGTTGACGAACCGTCGAAGTGGAGGGTCCAATAGGGCACGTCGATTGCGTAGATTTCAGGGCCTTCGAGCTCTTCTTCGATCACGGGTTCGTGGCTGTTGTCGGGAAACTGTGCCAACAGATCCGCTACCGCCTGCGACTTGATCGCTCTTGGTTTCACGCATGTGATATCGTATTGAGAGATGGTCATGTACCATTTCGCCAGTCTCCCGCCCGGAGTAGTGTGAGTTAGCAAGTATCTTATGGGGTCGCTCTTGGTGACCACCACTACTTTGTGTGATGCGAAATAGTGTCTCAACTTTTCTATCACAAAGAATAAAGCAAGGCAATGACGTTCGATATCTGTGTACCTTGATTCAGCAGGCTGCACAATGCGAGAGATATAGTAGATGGGCCTCTCTTGGCTTTCATACTCCTGAGCCAAGAGTGCTCCTATAGATCTCCTTGTTGATGTGAGATATAGCAGAAGCGGTGATCCCAGCTGAGGCGCGATCATTATCTTTGAGGACGTGAGCAGCTCTTTCAGCTTTTCGAATGCAGCTTCGTGGTCCGGAGCCCAGTTGTACACGGCGTCCTTCTTGAGGAGAGTGCTAAAACAGCATGTGATTTCTGCAATCGCTGGGATGAATCTCCGCAGATACGACAGTTTTCCCAAGAATGTTTTCAAGGTACTTTGGTTATGGGGTGGCGTCATGCTGGTGATGGCTGACACTTTCGCAGGGTCAGGCTCGATCCCCTGGCGATGGACTACGCATCCCAAAAACTTCCCCGAGGTCACGCCGAATGCGCATTTCATGGGGTTCATCTTCAGTTGAAAGTTCCTGCATCTGTTGAACACCCTTCGCAGGTCTGCAAGGTGATCCGCTTCGTGCTTGGATTTAACCACCAGGTCATCCACGTAGAATTCCACCTCTTTGTGCATCATGTCGTGGAATAGAGCCATCATGGCCCGCTGATAGGTTGCGCCCGCGTTCTTAAGACCGAACGGCATTACCGTGTAGTTGAATACCCCCACAGGAGTGATGAATGCAGTTTTCCGCGCATCTTCGGGATCCATCTTGATTTGATTGTACCCGCTGAAACCGTCCATGAAACTGAACATGCGATGGCCTGCTGTTGAATCGATAAGCAAATCGATGTTGGGCAGTGGGAAATCGTCCTTAGGGCAGAAGCGATTGAGATCTCGGAAGTCCACGCAGATGCGAAGCTGTCCGTTCTTCTTCACCACGGCACGATGTTGGCCAGCCATGTGGGATGATGATTTGGCTCTATGAACTTGGCATCTAAGAGTTTGACAATCTCCTGCTTGATCTTCACGTTGAGTTCTGGCCTGAAGCTTCTGGTGCTTTGCTTGACCGGTTTAGACCCTGGGATGATGTCTAAACAGTGCATGGTGATGCTTGTATCCAGACCTGGCATCTCATCATATTCCCATGCGAACACGTCCTTGTACTCAGTTAGGAGCTGCAGCAGTCCTTGTTCCTCTTCGCTTGTGAGGTCCGCACTCAGGAAGACTGGCCTTTTCTTTTCCTCGCTCGGGCTAAGGAACACTTCCTTTAGTTCTTGCTTTTGTGGTCTTGGCCTGTCTTCCATGCATTCATGCGCTTCTTTGAGTTTCTCGTCTGGAGTGCCTTGTGTTGGCGCTTCTGCCAGCGCAACTTGCTCGATTTGATTGATTTGCCCAGGGATATCCCCATGCTCGCGTGAGGACATCCCCGCGCACCTTCATATGCGATAGCATTTCTTCCCATTGGCGTAAAAGCTCTCTATCTCCTTGCCCCTGGGGTCATGCTTTGCGATCCTCTTCAAGGTGTACACATTCTTTCGATGATATGCGATACGTGGCGCCTCTTCGCGTGTAGGCGGCTTTTCCTTGGCATCTTCCCTTGTCACCATCACGCCTGCAGGTGACTGGTCCTTGATGTCCTCCCAGAGAGGCAAAGGAGTAGGGTTGAAAGGCCCGGGTGTTTGCTCGTCCGCCATCTCAGTGAACCACACCGCCTCGCTGAGATGTGCTTCGTCCAAGTTGAACGGGTTAGTCGAAGCCGGTATCTCGACTATTCTGTCGTTCCAGATAGCTTTCATAACCTGGTGAGCCGTCGAAGGGACTGCGTCGAAGCGATGAATCCAGGCTCGACCTATGATCATGTGGTATGTGGTGTTCGCGTCTATGACATAGAACTTCGCCGAGCACTTGATCTTGCCAATTTGGACGCCCAGGCGGATCCATCCGATTGTCATTCTAGAGTCGCTTCCGAATCCCACCAGTGGAGACGGACGTTTGACTACCTTGTGCTCGGGGATCCCTGCTAGCTTCAGTGTGTGGAGTGGAACAACGTTGACCGCTGCTCCTCCATCGACGAATGCTCGCTTGAATTCGACGCCATTGATGATGGCGGTCACGTACAGAGGCCTCTGGTGACTCGCATCCGTCTTCTTGTCGCTGGCAGAAAAGGTCATGATCTTTTCTGTGGAGCGAGACGCCCTGATGACTTTCCCGTTGGAGACCACGAGGTCCTCCTCGTAGTCCTCCGCTATCCTTAAGATTGCTTTTGTCATATCAATCCGGCACCTCTCGGAGAAATTCATCTCATCGAAGAATTTGTTGAAGCCGTGCGACCCTTTCATGCGGTCGGCACGTTCATCCTCCGTGTCCATGCTATAATCTTCGTCTTGATGGACCTCAGCAATGATGGGTAGACCATCCTCCGCGACTTCCTCCAAGTCTACGATCGAGATCATGGCGACCTCTTTGCCTTTCGAGCCAGACTCTGTATGGGCAGGGAGTGGGTTGTTGCGCACGTCCTTCCTGTTGTCGCTGACGATTAGCTCGCCGTTCTTCATCTTCTGATCGAACGCGAACCTGAGTTTCTTGCACTCGGCGGTGGGATGCATGATCTTGCCGTGGTACTCGCACCACTTAGGGTCCCTCACCATCTCCTTGGAGGGTGCTTTCTCGAGCGGTGGCAGGACGCCGTCCTTGCGCCACTGTTTGCAGAGGTCACTCGCTTCCTCTACCGAGCATGGCAGAGGCGGTACATCGAAGTTCACAACCTTCGCTTGTTTCTGGGGCGAAACTGTGTTGACCTCAGCTTCGCGTCCCCGCTTGTAGCTAAACCTTCCGATCTTGTAAGTGGTGCCGCTCGCAGGTCGCTCTGGAGCGTTCTTCTTTTTCTGTCTCTCGACTATGGGCTCGATGTTCTTCGTGCATTCGATTAGTTTTGAAAACATAGGTGTTTGCAAATTGATGAGCATACCTTTGTATTCATCTCGCATGCACTGTAGGCATATCTCCACGAGCCGGCTTTCGGGCATTGGATCTTTGCACTCCAAGGATTTCGCCCGGAATTTCTTGATGAAGGTGATTCCGTCCTCTTCGCGCTTCTGGTACATCCGCGAGAGATGGATCATTGTCACCTTTTCTTCCATCTGGAAGAACTTGGTATAGAACTTCTGGACCATGTCGTCCCATGTCTTCACGGATCCGGCCTCCAATGTCCGGTACCATTTGTATGCTACGTTCCCAAGAGATTTTGGGAATTCTCGCATCAGCAGCTTGGGATCGGCTCCGTACGGACCCATGACATCAATGAAACGCATGACATGCTCATGAGCGTTTCCATTGACGTCCTCGAACTTATCCCATTTGGGAGCCTTGTACCCCGCCGGGTTAGGCATGAGATAGATCTCTCGTGGAATAGGTGGATCATTGTCTAACTTCGGGATAATGGTATCCGCGAATGACTGATGAGCCAGGATGGTGTCCACGCGCTTTTGCAAAGACGTCATGCATTCTGGGATGCTTCCCTCGGTAGTCGCCGGAGGGGTTGCCGTAGGCGGTGGCGACACATATGCCGCCGGATGATTGGGAGCATACTGAGTACCCGCGTTTCCCCAGATCATCGTTGGGGGAGGCAAAGGGTACTGCAGAGTTGGGTTGGACGCCAAAGCCGAGGGCTGAGGAGCGTGAGCAGCAGGAGGTAGCATTTGTGCCGTTGATCCTTGAACCGAAGGCAGTTGCGCAGCCGACGGTGGAGTCTGCAGATGAGGGTTGGGAGGTGTGGCTGGCACTCCCAATCCTGGAGCAGTAGGGGTTCCTCCTCCCTGAGGGATAGCAGTGGCTGGCGGAGGATTCGGCGCGAGGGTGCCCAGAACAGCCAAGATTTGTTCTAATTGCGCGGATTGAGACTTGAGAGCTTTCGCCTGACTTTGGACGGTAGCGTCCAAAGACTCTAACGTCGGTGCTTCGCCGCGAGTCGTCGGAGCACGGCGGGTCTCGTCTCCCGAGGGAGTTTCGGTGGAAGGCGATCGGTTGCTGACATCATCCTCCTGAGACATGGTTGCTTTTGCCGGTAAGTTTCACGTCGGGTTCACCAAAATGTGCACAAGAGATTACGGCAGGGAGACCTCCGTGTACACCGTGTGTAGTGGATCAAGGATCGCACAGGAAGAGTAGGGGTGTGTGTAGGGAGAGAGTAAGTCAGTAGCAATGTCTGAGAGAGAGACAGAGGTTTGGCAGAGCTTCCGCGTATGGCAGTGTGTTCTCCCTTGTATGGAAAGGTTGACGATCTATATATACTGAAGAACGTGACCGTTGTAGTGTGGTTAATGCGCCCATTGATGGCGGCTTAATTAGCTTAACCATAACGGCACGTTCGCCCGAGTATATAGGAACCGTTAGAGCACGTGGTGCGCGAATACCGGAACCGTTACGAGGTTGACCGGGTTTGACCGGATTGACCGGGTTTATGGAGCTCGTGCCATAAATCTCTCAAAACAGTTACTAAAGGTCGCGCGCGGGCTTGGCTCGCACGCGACAGGGCTTACTCTAGCCTCCAAACCACTAAGTCCCTACAAGTCCCGTGCGGTGGTATGCGAGGGCTCTGTCTCGCAGCCCCCACATGGATCAGCTCGGCTGGTGATCCAGTGTGTGTGGAGCACAATATGGTGTGCTGGATGGCTGCCACGTGGCCAAGATCTGTCATGTCAGAAAGCAGTATCTACACCTGTCATGCGCATTTCCTCTTTACATGAAATCATCGAAGGAACAGATATACTATAGTGTTTCCATATGTCATACTCTATGTTTTTGTTAGCGATTTGTATTCCTAAGCTTGTCATTTCTTTAGGAATGAGGCAACCTGATGTGGATTGGCTCATAAAGATGCGCCTTTCATACCCGTGGTCGTTTGCGAGAGTTCTAGAGTTGGATCCTTTTGATAGAAGATTTTTCTTGACTGAAGCCACTTGGATTTTGGAGCAATTATCTGAGACAACCCCTGCTACCATCTCAAATGATAATGCGCGGTCGCTCTATGATTCATGCAAGAGACTTCAAGTTAAATCTCAAGGCAGGTTGGACTTTGGATTCCTCTTCAAAAGGGTTACCCAAATCCTCACATCTGCAATGCTGAAGTATGTTACCGCAACCTCGCGTTTGAAAAGAGGAAATTGGAGGAGCAAATGAAGAAGGCTGAGGAAGCTGCCAATCTCTTTTACGCGATGAAGTCTAGCTATGAAAAGCTAAAACAAAGAAGTTAACCAAGAAAAAGAGACGTCGCTTCTGTTATCACCAGAAGACCCTCTAATCAAGGATTTATTTTGAGAGTTGCGCATATTGTAATGGTAATGCTTCCCCCTTTTTTTTTTCAAACACCGGTAATTCTATGTTTACTTTTGCTCCCTTGAGGATTTTGTACTCGCACTTTGATGCTATATTAACTGTGACGTCATGTTTTGACGTATTTCCTTGATTATTGCGCCATTAATTTATTAGATAAGAGTAATTATCGTGTAGTGGGCCCCATCCTTATCATGACCTTGCGTCATTAAATAGGGCGTGCTACTGTATCGACGTAGCCTTTAGTAGGGTTATTGATTCTTACCCGTTTCCGAGGCGTAGGTAATTGATTTTTACCCGTTTCCAAGGCGTTGCTGACTCAGCAAGGAACCTGAAGAGTTGAGTGCTATATAAACCTCCATCTTGCTATTTGATTCTTCATCAACATTTTGTTTCCCATGAGTCCTTACGACTGCTGGTATCGACCCTTAACCTTGGTTGATTCATATCAGGTCTTGGCTTTGAAACCTGAGTTTGTGCCTTGTGCTATAGAAATAGCTCCCAAGAAATTCTTCGAAAAGCCCTTTGATCCTCCTGATCCTTTTAAAGATCAATCGTGTAGGGTTTCCTGCTTGAACAAAGATTCTTTCTTCTTTATTATGTTTGCAGGTACTGTTTCCGGTGACTTTCCGGTGAAGCACGGTCTTGTACCGGTTCCACTACTAGTGAGTAATGAATGGTGTGCATCTTTGCCAGTTCTCCGACAGAGAACTATTTGCCACCATTGTTTCGAACGAGGTGTAACGAGTGATTGTGCTCATCTTTTGTGCACAATCAGCTTCCTGCCCCATGAGCTGTTCTCCCATTTGTTCTTCACGTCTGTAGCCTTCACAGCATGAAGTTCATTTGACATCTCATCGTGGAGAGAGTAAAAATAAGGGATCTGTTTTGATTGAGGTTGTCGATGACAGCGTTTTGTCTCATAGTTTTAGAACTCGTAGATTCAGGCTTTAGATTAGGATTTTTTTCTTAATGTAAGATTTTGCGTGTAAGCTGCTATCTAGAAAGATAAATTGTAAGCCATATTTGACTGTTATGAAAATATGCATTTGTACTCCCTATTTTCTGCTACAATAAATTGTAACTTCGCGTGCAAACCTGCTATATGACGAAAAAGCTGTGTTTCTATCGCAGTCATATCCAAATAATGTTTGAATAATTAACTATCTAAAACATATAGGCTTTAAATCGCATCAAAGCGTTGTTGTTATTGCTGCCGTCTAGGCAAATAGGCTTTAGATCACTCAAAATCATATTTCGTTATAGCTGCTATCTAGGCAGATAGGCTTAGGGATTGCATGGGATCATAGTTTGTTGTAGCTTCTATCTAGGCAGACAGGCTTTGGATCGCAGAGGATCATATTTTGTTGTTGCTGCTATCTAGGCAGATAGGCTTTGGATCGCAGAGGATCATATTTCATTGTAGTTGCTATCCAGGCAGATAGACTTTGGATCGCAGAGGATCATATTTCATTACAGTTGCTATCTGGCAGATAGGCTTTGGACGAGTTGACATGAACAGACAAGTAAATAAAACAATCGCGACGACAATTTGATAAGGTTCTCTCATATGGGAGAGTCATTATTATTAAAGCATCCTCATATGGGAGGACCATGAGAACAAATTCCTCATATGGGAGGAATTAATGGAAGATACATGAGGCAACAAGACTTTTAACTCAAAAGTAATGAAAGCAACAACTTTTGGCATCAAGATAAAGAGATGAGCTAAGGATAATACTTTTTAATCCATCGCATATTGATTGGGCTTGTAGTTGTTGCAGTCCCATGAAGTCGCTGGATTGTGCAGTAACCGCTATCGAAGACTTCTTTGACTTCAAATGGTCCTTCCCAGTTAGCTGCAAATTTTGGATGGCTGCCTCCCTCATGAAATGATCCGAAGCTCTCAGAACCAAGTCCCCAACTGCGAAGTCTCGATGCTGAACTGTTTTGTTGTATGCACGAGCGATCCTTTCCTTGTATCTCGTGTTAGCCCTCTTAGCCTATTCACGCCTTTCTTCCACCAGAATCAGATCATGATCACGTTGATTTTCGTACAAAGCATGAAAGGCTATCCTTGAAGAGTTGAATTTTATTTCTCCTGGTACGACAGCTTCAGCTCCATAACATAGAAGGAACGGGGAAACTCCGGTGGGGGTCCTCGGCGAAGTAGGATACGCCCATAAAGCCAGATTTAAAGAGTTTGACCACTTCTTGTGATCATCCGCAACCATATTACTCAAAATCCTTAGCAACGTCTTGTTGGTTGCTTCTGCTTGACCATTCCATTTCGGGTAATAAGGCGTGGAGCAGACTTGCCTTATGTTGTATTCTGCCAGTTTCGCAGCTACCTGGCGATTCACAAAAGGAGTGTCGTTATCCGAGAGGATGGTATTGGGGATCCCAAACCGGTATATGATGCTCTCTTGAACGAAGTTAACCACCGCGAGCGCATTTGCTGTTTTGAGCGGCACTGCTTCCACCCACTTAGCAAAAAGCTCTGTTGCACTCAAGATGAACTGATTTCGATGCGAGGCTGGTCGAATGGGACCGATAAAGTCTAAAGCCCAGGTGTGGAATAGCCAAGGTGTTCCCAATGCGTGTAAATCTACAGCAGGAGCATGCACGATATTTCCCTTGAATTGACACTCTTGACATCTTTTAACCTTGGTGCGGTAGTCTGCTTCCATTGTGGGCCAAAAATAGCCAACGGTGAGGAGTTGTCTGCATAGCTTCGCACCCCCTTGATATTCCACTTGGTGGGACAGATCCGTCACCTCTTGTGCTTCTTGGCTATCCAAACATCTCAGTAGATTTCCCTCGTGATCTCTTCTCCAGAGTATGTTTTCCCGCACGACATATCGATCTGCCTTTATTTTAAGCTTCTCAGCTTCTTTTCTGGGAGTTGGCTCGATTCCTTCTGTTAAGTAATCAAAGAGTGGCTTCCTCCAATCTGTGTCATCATTGATTTCAGCAATCTCCACGGAATCTTTGATCAATGTGCAGCTCTCGCAATTCCCTTGAATGACCGCGGTGGCCGCCGACATATCCGGCCAATGAATCCCATATCTCTGGGCTTTTCTGTAGACAGAAACTTCATTTTCCCCACAAGAGTGTTGGTGGATCTTTTCCAATAATGTCTGCCCTTCCTACTGTCAGACGCACATGAGCATTCCCCCTGGCCCTTTAAAGTAAAGGGAATTGTCGTGCACGCAGTATCCCTTTGTGGATGCCCAATTTTCTTTGCTTGTTCCCTCAGCAATCGCGCGCAGTATTGGCTTTCTCCAATCTTCGTCTTCTGCGGGCTCTTCTTCGCATACTTCCTGCGTTAAGGCGGGAGTTGTCCTAACCTCGATCAAGATCCTTTCCGGGCACTTGTCCGCACTAATTTTTGACCCTAGAGTGGCTAAAGCGTCCGTGTACCGATTATCCGCTCTAGGCGTGTGCTCGTACTTGACGTCTTGAAATTGCTGCACCAGCTTCTGCACCATAGTCCTGTACGGTAACAAATTGACCTCCTTTAATCCATACTCGCCTGAGGCTTGCTTGAAAATTAGCTTGGAGTCCCCTATGACCGTTAAATTGCTAACTTTCAATGCCTTGCCCGTGCGGAGCCCTGCGATTAGAGCCTCGTACTCTGCTTCATTGTTTGTTACTGGAAAATCTAGCTTGGTGGACATTTGAATGACCTCCCCATCTGGTTTAGTCAGTACAATGCCAATTCCACCACCTTTCCTTGTCGATGACCCATCGAAATGAAGCTTCCAGTATGACGACTCAATTGCATAGATCTCAGGACCTTCTAGCTCTTCTTCTATCATTGGTTCATAGTTGTTGTCTGGGAACTGTACTAAAAGGTCTGCCACTGCTTGCGATTTGATTGCTTTTGGTCGAGTACATGTTTTGTCGTACTGCGAGATAGTCATATACCACTTTGCTAACCTTCTGCAGGGAGAGGAGTGACTCAAGAGATACAGTATGGGGTCGCTCTTTGTGATCACCACGACTTTGTGTGAGGCGAAATAATTCTTTAACTTCTATATCACGAAAAATAAAGCAAGGCAATGACGTTCAATGTCTGTGTACCTTGACTCAGCCGGCTGTACCACGCGAGAGATATAATAAATTGGCCTTTCCTGCCCTTCATATTCTTGGGCTAGCAATGCCCCTATGGATTTCTTGGTAAACGTCAGATACAGCAAAAGTCGTGATCCCAACTGTTGTGGAATTATTACCCTTGGCGATGTCAGCAGGTCCTTTAGCTTCCCAAATGCGGCTTCATGTTCCTCTGTCCAATTATACACATCATTCATTTTAAGGAGATCACCGAAGCAGAACGTCAGTTCTGCAATTGCTGGGATATATCTCCGCATATAAGACAGCTTTCCCAAGAATGTCTTTAGAATGCTTTGATTGTGCGGTGCTGTCATGCTAGTGATAGCTGTAATTTTTGCAGGGTCAGGTTCAATTCTTTGGCGATGGATCACACACCCCAAGAACTTTCCCGACGTCACTCCGAACGCGCATTTCATGGGGTTCATCTTTAATTGGAAGCTCCTGCATCTTTCGAATACCTTTCGCATGTCTCCAAGGTGGTCTGCTTCCTCTCTTGACTTGATAACCAGATCATCAACATAGAACTCTACCTCCTGATGCATCATGTCATGGAAAAGAGCCATCATTGCTTGCTGATAGGTCGCACCCGCATTCTTGAGTCCAAAGGGCATGACAGTGTAGTTAAAGACCCCGACTGGCGTGATGAACGCAGTTTTTCTTGCATATTCAGGATCCATCTTGATCTGGTTATATCCGCTAAAACCATCCATAAAGCTGAACATCCGATGTCCTGCAGTAGAGTCGATGAGCAAGTCGATGTTGGGCAATGGGAAGTCGTCCTTTGGGAAGAAACAATTTAGGTCCCTGAAGTCCACGCAGATGCAAAGCTGCCCATTCTTCTTTACCACTGGCACAATGTTGGCCAACCAGGTAGGATGATGATTTGGCTCAATGAATTTAGCATTCAGCAACTTAACTATTTATTGCTTGATCTTCACATTTATCTCTGGTCTGAAGCTTCTCGCACTTTGCTTCACTGGTTTGGATCCCGGGACGACATCCAATATGTGCATTGTTACACTCGTGTCCAGACCAGGCATTTCATCATATTCCCAAGCAAGCACGTCCCTATACTCCGTTAGCAACTGCAGCAATCTTGCTTCCTCTTCGCTTGTGAGGTCTCCGCTCAGGAAAACATGCCTTTTCTTTTCTTCATTTGGACTTAGGAACACTTCATTCAGTTCCTGCTTTTATGGCTTCGGCTTGTCCTCCATACACTCGGGCGCTTCTTTAAACTTCTCCTCCGGGACCTCTGACCTCAGCTTGTCTTTCTCCGGGCCACGCTCAAGTTGATTGATTTGCCCAGGGATATCCCCATGTTTGGATGGGGGTACCCTAACAAAGTCCTGTTATCTATTCTGCTGAGATGGATCTTTCCCAAGTTCCCCCCGCATGGAGTTTTTGGGGTTCGCAGGTAGGAGCTGCCATCGCACCTGTCAGTACTTGCGTTATTCCTGCTGACTATAATGGAAGCGAGGTTCAAGCTGACAGGCAGGAAATGCAGCGATGAGATGCTTCAACTTTCCCTGTCATGCGCATTTCCTCTTTACATGAAATCATCGAAGGAACAGATATACTATAGTGTTTCCATATGTCATACTCTATGTTTTTGTTAGCGATTTGTATTCCTAAGCTTGTCATTTCTTTAGGAATGAGGCAACCTGATGTGGATTGGCTCATAAAGATGCGCCTTTCATACCCGTGGTCGTTTGCGAGAGTTCTAGAGTTGGATCCTTTTGATAGAAGATTTTTCTTGACTGAAGCCACTTGGATTTTGGAGCAATTATCTGAGACAACCCCTGCTACCATCTCAAATGATAATGCGCGGTCGCTCTATGATTCATGCAAGAGACTTCAAGTTAAATCTCAAGGCAGGTTGGACTTTGGATTCCTCTTCAAAAGGGTTACCCAAATCCTCACATCTGCAATGCTGAAGTATGGTTACCGCAACCTCGCGTTTGAAAAGAGGAAATTGGAGGAGCAAATGAAGAAGGCTGAGGAAGCTGCCAATCTCTTTTACGCGATGAAGTCTAGCTATGAAAAGCTAAAACAAAGAAGTTAACCAAGAAAAAGAGACGTCGCTTCTGTGACCCTCTAATCAAGGATTTATTTTGAGAGTTGCGCATATTGTAATGGTAATGCTTCCCCCTTTTTTTTTCAAACACCGGGAATTCTATGTTTACTTTTGCTCCCTTGAGGATTTTGTACTCGCACTTTGATGCTATATTAACTGTGACGTCATGTTTTGACGTATTTCCTTGATTATTGCGCCATTAATTTATTAGATAAGAGTAATTATCGTGTAGTGGGCCCCATCCTTATCATGACCTTGCGTCATTAAATAGGGCGTGCTACTGTATCGACGTAGCTTTTAGTAGGGTTATTGATTCTTACCCGTTTCCGAGGCGTAGGTAATTGATTTTTACCCGTTTCCAAGGCGTTGCTGACTCAGCAAGGAAACTGAAGAGTTGAGTGCTATATAAACCTCCATCTTGCTATTTGATTCTTCATCAACATGTTGTTTCCCATGAGTCCTTACGACTGCTGGTATCGACCCTTAACCTTGGTTGATTCATATCAGGTCTTGGCTTTGAAAACTGAGTTTGTGCCTTGTTCTATAGAAATAGCTCCCAAGAAATTCTTCGAAAAGCCCTTTGATCCTCCTGATCCTTTTAAAGATCAATCGTGTAGGGTTTCCTGCTTGAACAAAGATTCTTTCTTCTTTATTATGTTTGCAGGTACTGTTTCCGGTGACTTTCCGGTGAAGCACGGTCTTGTACCGGTTCCACTACTAGTGAGTAATGAATGGTGTGCATCTTTGCCAGTTCTCCGACAGAGAACTATTTGCCACCATTGTTTCGAACGAGGTGTAACGAGTGATTGTGTTCATCTTTTGTGCACAATCAGCTTCCTGCCCTATGAGCTGTTCTCCCATTTGTTCTTCACGTCTGTAGCCTTCACAGCATGAAGTTCATTTGACATCTCATCGTGGCGAGAGTAAAAATAAGGGATCTGTTTTGATCGAGGTTGTCGATGACAGCGTTTTGTCTCATAGTTTTAGAACTCGTAGATTCAGGCTTTAGATTAGGATTTTTTTCTTAATGTAAGATTTTGCGTGTAAGCTGCTATCTAGAAAGATAAATTGTAAGCCATATTTGACTGTTATGAAAATATGCATTTGTACTCCCTATTTTCTGCTACAATAAATTGTAACTTCGCGTGCAAACCTGCTATATGACGAAAAAGTTGTGTTTCTATCGCAGTCATATCCAAATAATGTTTGAATAATTAACTATCTAAAACATATAGGCTTTAAATCGCATCAAAGCGTTGTTGTTATTGATGCCGTCTAGGCAAATAGGCTTTAGATCACTCAAAATCATATTTCGTTATAGCTGCTATCTAGGCAGATAGGCTTAGGGATCGCATGGGATCATAGTTTGTTGTAGCTTCTATCTAGGCAGACAGGCTTTGGATCGCAGAGGATCATATTTTGTTGTTGCTGCTATCTAGGCAGATAGGCTTTGGATCGCAGAGGATCATATTTCATTGTAGTTGCTATCCAGGCAGATAGACTTTGGATCGCAGAGGATTATATTTCATTACAGTTGCTATCTGGCAGATAGGCTTTGGACGAGTTGACATGAACAGACAAGTAAATAAAACAATCGCGACGACAATTTGATAAGGTTCTCTCATATGGGAGAGTCATTATTATTAAAGCATCCTCATATGGGAGGACCATGAGAACAAATTCCTCATATGGGAGGAAGTAATGGAAGATACATGAGGCAACAAGACTTTTAACTCAAAAGTAATGAAAGCAACAACTTTTGGCATCAAGATAAAGAGATGAGCTAAGGATAATACTTTTTAATCCATCGCATATTGATTGGGCTTGTAGTTGTTGCAGTCCCATGAAGTCGCTGGATTGTGCAGTAACCGCTATCGAAGACTTCTTTGACTTCAAATGGTCCTTCCCAGTTAGCTGCAAATTTTGGATGGCTGCCTCCCTCATGAAATGATCCGAAGCTCTCAGAACCAAGTCCCCAACTGCGAAGTCTCGATGCTGAACTGTTTTGTTGTATGCACGAGCGATCCTTTCCTTGTATCTCGTGTTAGCCCTCTTAGCCTATTCACGCCTTTCTTCCACCAGAATCAGATCATGATCACGTTGATTTTCGTACAAAGCATGAAAGGCTATCCTTGCAGAGTTGAATTTTATTTCTCCTGGTACGACAGCTTCAGCTCCATAACATAGAAGGAACGGGGAAACTCCGGTGGGGGTCCTCGGCGAAGTGGGATACGCCCATAAAGCCAGATTTAAAGAGTTTGACCACTTCTTGTGATCATCCGCAACCATCTTACTCAAAATCCTTAGCAACGTCTTGTTGGTTGCTTCTGCTTGACCATTCCATTTCGGGTAATAAGGCGTGGAGCAGACTTGCCTTATGTTGTATTCTGCCAGTTTCGCAGCTACCTGGCGATTCACAAAAGGAGTGTCGTTATCCGAGAGGATGGTATTGGGGATCCCAAACCGGTATATGATGCTCTCTTGAACGAAGTTAACCACCGCGAGCGCATTTGCTGTTTTGAGCGGCACTGCTTCCACCCACTTAGCAAAAAGCTCTGTTGCACTCAAGATGAACTGATTTCGATGCGAGGCTGGTCGAATGGGACCGATAAAGTCTAAAGCCCAGGTGTGGAATAGCCAAGGTGTTCCCAATGCGTGTAAATCTACAGCAGGAGCATGCACGATATTTCCCTTGAATTGACACTCTTGACATCTTTTAACCTTGGTGCGGTAGTCTGCTTCCATTGTGGGCCAAAAATAGCCAACGGTGAGGAGTTGTCTGCATAGCTTCGCACCCCCTTGATGTTCCACTTGGTGGGACAGATCCGTCACCTCTTGTGCTTCTTGGCTATCCAAACATCTCAGTAGATTTCCCTCGTGATCTCTTCTCCAGAGTATGTTTTCCCGCACGACATATCGATCTGCCTTTATTTTAAGCTTCTCAGCTTCTTTTCTGGGAGTTGGCTCGATTCCTTCTGTTAAGTAATCAAAGAGTGGCTTCCTCCAATCTGTGTCATCATTGATTTCAGCAATCTCCACGGAATCTTTGATCAATGTGCAGCTCTCGCAATTCCCTTGAATGACCGCGGTGGCCGCCGACATATCCGGCGAATGAATCCCATATCTCTGGGCTTTTCTGTAGACAGAAACTTCATTTTCCCCACAAGAGTGTTGGTGGATCTTTTCCAATAATGTCTCCCCTTCCTACTGTCAGAAGCACATGAGCATTCCCCCTGGCCCTTTAAAGTAAAGGGAATTGTCGTGCACGCAGTATCCCTTTGTGGATGCCCAATTTTCTTTGCTTGTTCCCTCAGCAATCGCGCGCAGTATTGGCTTTCTCCAATCTTCGTCTTCTGCGGGCTCTTCTTCGCATACTTCCTGCGTCAAGGCGGGAGTTGTCCTAACCTCGATCAAGATCCTTTCCGGGCACTTGTCCGCACTAATTTTTGACCCTAGAGTGGCTAAAGCGTCCGTGTACCGATTATCAGCTCTAGGCGTGTGCTCGTACTTGACGTCTTGAAATTGCTGCACCAGCTTCTGCACCATAGTCCTGCACGGTAACAAATTGACCTCCTTTAATCCATACTCGCCTGAGGCTTGCTTGACAATTAGCTTGGAGTCCCCTATGACCGTTAAATTGCTAACTTCCAATGCCTTGCCCGTGCGGAGCCCTGCGATTAGAGCCTCGTACTCTGCTTCATTGTTTGTTACTGGAAAATCTAGCTTGGTGGACATTTGAATGACCTCCCCATCTGGTTTAGTCAGTACAATGCCAATTCCACCACCTTTCCTTGTCGATGACCCATCGAAATGAAGCTTCCAGTATGACGACTCAATTGCATAGATCTCAGGACCTTCTAGCTCTTCTTCTATCATTGGTTCATAGTTGTTGTCTGGGAACTGTACTAAAAGGTCTGCCACTGCTTGCGATTTGATTGCTTTTGGTCGAGTACATGTTTTGTCGTACTGCGAGATAGTCATATACCACTTTGCTAACCTTCCGCAGGGAGAGGAGTGACTCAAGAGATACAGTATGGGGTCGCTCTTTGTGATCACCACGACTTTGTGTGAGGCGAAATAATTCTTTAACTTCTATATCACGAAAAATAAAGCAAGGCAATGACGTTCAATGTCTGTGTACCTTGACTCAGCCGACTGTACCACGCGAGAGATATAATAAATTGGCCTTTCCTGCCCTTCATATTCTTGGGCTAGCAATGCCCCTATGGATTTCTTGGTAAACGTCAGATACAGCAAAAGTCGTGATCCCAACTGTTGTGGAATTATTACCCTTGGCGATGTCAGCAGGTCCTTTAGCTTCCCAAATGCGGCTTCATGTTCCTCTGTCCAATTATACACATCATTCATTTTAAGGAGATCACCGAAGCAGAACGTCAGTTCTGCAATTGCTGGGATAAATCTCCGCATATAAGACAGCTTTCCCAAGAATGTCTTTAGAATGCTTTGATTGTGCGGTGCTGTCATGCTAGTGATAGCTGTAATTTTTGCAGGGTCAGGTTCAATTCTTTGGCGATGGATCACACACCCCAAGAACTTTCCCGACGTCACTCCGAACGCGCATTTCATGGGGTTCATCTTTAATTGGAAGCTCCTGCATCTTTCGAATACCTTTCGCATGTCTCCAAGGTGGTCTGCTTCCTCTCTTGACTTGATAACCAGATCATCAACATAGAACTCTACCTCCTGATGCATCATGTCATGGAAAAGAGCCATCATTGCTCGCTGATAGGTCGCACCCGCATTCTTGAGTCCAAAGGGCATGACAGTGTAGTTAAAGACCCCGACTGGCGTGATGAACGCAGTTTTTCTTGCATATTCAGGATCCATCTTGATCTGGTTATATCCGCTGAAACCATCCATAAAGCTGAACATCCGATGTCCTGCAGTAGAGTCGATGAGCAAGTCGATGTTGGGCAATGGGAAGTCGTCCTTTGGGAAGAAACAATTTAGGTCCCTGAAGTCCACGCAGATGCAAAGCTGCCCATTCTTCTTTACCACTGGCACAATGTTGGCCAACCAGGTAGGATGATGATTTGGCTCAATGAATTTAGCATTCAGCAACTTGACTATTTATTGCTTGATCTTCACATTTATCTCTGGTCTGAAGCTTCTCGCACTTTGCTTCACTGGTTTGGATCCCGGGACGACATCCAATATGTGCATTGTTACACTCGTGTCCAGACCAGGCATTTCATCATATTCCCAAGCAAGCACGTCCCTATACTCCGTTAGCAACTGCAGCAATCTTGCTTCCTCTTCGCTTGTGAGGTCTCAGCTCAGGAAAACATGCCTTTTCTTTTCTTCATTTGGACTTAGGAACACTTCATTCAGTTCCTGCTTTTATGGCTTCGGCTTGTCCTCCATACACTCGGGCGCTTCTTTAAACTTCTCCTCCGGGACCTCTGACCTCAGCTTGTCTTTCTCCGGGCCACGCTAAAGTTGATTGATTTGCTCAGGGATATCCCCATGTTTGGATGGGGGTACCCCTGCGCACCTTATTATGCGGTAGCCTTTCTTCCCATTGGAGTAGAAGCTTTCTATCTCCTTACCTTTATTTTCATGCTTTACCATCCTCTTCAGAGTGTACAAATTCTTCTTTTGATAAGCAACTTGTGGCACCTCTCCGCGTGCGGGTACCTTTTCCTTGACATCCTCTCTTGTCACCATAACTCCCGGTGGTGACTGGTCCTTGATGTCTTCCCACCACAATACCTCGGTGAGATGCGCTTCGTTCAGGTTAAAGGGATTCTTCGAGGCCCGTATCTCGACTACCTTGCCACTCCAAATGGCCTTCATTACTTGGTGAGCTGTTGAAGGAATTGCATCGAAACGATGGATCCATGCCCGGCCTATGATCATGTGATACGTAGTATTCACATTAATGACGTAGAACTTGGCGGAACACTTGATCTTTCCTATCTAGAGGCCAAGGCGGATCCATCCCATCGTCATCCTGGAGTCATTCCCGAATCCCATTAGCAAGGATGGGCGCCTGACGATCTTCTTCTCGTGGATCCCTACCAACTTCAGAGTGGTGAGCGAGACCACGACGGCTCCTCCTTCATCGACGAATGCCCTCTTGAACTCAACGTCGTTGATTACCGCTGTTACATACAAGGGCTTCTGGTGACTTGAATCCGTCTTTTTGTCGCTTTGAGAGAAAGTCATTATCTTCTCTGTCGAGTGAGAGGCCCTAACAAATTTTCCGTTGGAGACTACAATGTCCTCCTCGAAGTCCTCCGCCACCCTGAGGATTGCCTTTGTAATTTCTTTCAGGCACTTTTCCGAAAAATTCATATCGTCAAGGAATTTTCTGAAGCCGTGTGACCCCTTCATCCTGTCAGCATGCGAATCCTCGGTATCCATGCTATAATCCTCCTCGTCATGGATTTCAGCAATGATAGGCAGGCCATCTTCCGCAATCTCTTCGAGGTCCATGATTGCGATCATGGCTACCTCCTTGTCCTTTGGTTCTTGCTCTGCATGAGCCGGGAGCGGGTTATTGCGCACATCTTGCCTCTGGTCGCTGACAATCAGCTCCCCTTCTTTCATTTTTCGGCTCACAAGGTGCCTGAGCTTCTTGCAATCAGCCATGGGGTGCATAACCTTTCCGTGGCACTCACACCACTTCGAATCCCTCACCATCTCCCTGGAGGGTGTTCTTTCGAGCGGAGGTAGGACCCCATCCTTGCGCCAGTGTTTGCATAAGTCAATCACCTCCTCCAAAGAACACGGCAGAGGCAGTGCGTCCGAAGTCGGAACCCTGGGTTGCTTGTGCGGCGAAACTGTATTGAACTCAGCTTCGCGCCCCCTTTTGTACCTAAACCTCCAAATCTTGAAAGTGGGTCCCCCAGGAGATCGCTCAGGGGCATGTTTCTTCTTTTGCCTCTCGACTATAGGCTCTATGTTCTTGGTACATTCAATTAACTTCGAAAAAGTAGGGGTTTGCAAGTTAATTAACATACCCTTGTATTCGTATCGCATGCCTTGTAGGCATATCTCAACAAGCCTACCTTCGAGCACTTCGTCTCTGCATTCCAACGATTTGGCTCTTAACTTTTTGATGAAGGTGACACCATCCTCATGACGCTTCTGATACATACGCGAAAGATGTATCATCGTAACCTTCTCCTCCACCTGGAAGAACTTGGTATAGAACTTCTTAACCATATCGTCCCAGGTCTTGACGGATCTAGCCTCCAACGTTCTGTACCATTTGTAGGCCACATTCCCCAAAGACTTCGGGAACTCACGCATCAACAAATTGGGGTCAACACCGTATGGCCCCATCACGTCAATGAAGCGCATGACATGCTCTTGGGCATTCCCATTAACATCGTCAAATTTGTCCCACTTAGGGGCCTTGTACCCTGCGGGGTTGGGCATCAAGTAGATCTCCCGCGGGATAGGAGGGGCATTGTCAACCTTCGAAATCATGGTGTCTGCAAAAGGCTGGTTGGCCAGGAAGGTCTCTATGCGTTGCTCTAAGGCCGTCATGCTTGCTGGTGCACTCCCTCCCACAGCAAGAGGAGGGGTTGCAGCCGGCGGAGACACATATACATCAGTTGGGTTAGAGGTGTAAGCCAAATTGCTTATGGTTGCTAGTAGAGGAGGCAAAGGATATTGCGGCAGGATATTGAAGGGAAAAACCGGGGGTTGGGAAACAGGTGTAGCAAAGGACGGTATTTGGACTGTTTGTCCCTGGGTAGTAGGTGGTTGGATCGTTTCCGGTGGACTTTGCAAACTAGGATTAGGTGGTTTGGGAGTTACCTCTGTTCCCTGGGAGACAAGGGTACCAGTTCCTTGAGAGACGGCAGTTCGCGGCCGAATTCTGAGCAAGAGATCCCAGAAAAGACATTATCTGAGCCATCTGTGCAGACTCAGCTTGAAGACCCTTCACCTAGCTCTGTAGGGTGGCATTCAATGCCTCCAAGGTTGGAGTATTGGCGGCTGCCGTAGAATTGTTGCGGGTTTCCTCTCCTGAGGTCGTCTCGGTTGAAGGAGATCGGTTGCTGACATCTTCATCATGAGACATGGTTGCTTGCAAGAGTAAGGTTCACGTCGGGTTCACCAAATGTGCACGGGAGAATCCTTTGAGGAAGATTACGTACACCAAGAACAGGGGATAAGGAACACGGGAGAGGTAGGGTTGTGAGTAGGGAGAGAGTAAGACGATAGCAACTGTATGAGAGAGAGACAGAGTTTTGGCAGAGCTTCCACGTAGTTCAGGTGATTAGTGTTATGTAAGGAAGGGTTAACGATCCTATATAAAGTGGAGAATATGACCGTTGTAGTGGTTAATGCACCCATAAATGGCGGCTTAATTAACTTAACCACAACGACACGTTCGTCCGCATATATAGGGACCGTTACGCACTTCGTCCGCGTATACCGGAACCGTTATGAGGTTGACCGGGTCTATGGAGCTCGTGCCATAAATCTCTCAAATCAGTTAATAAAGGTCGCTCGCGGGCTTGGTTGTTGCTCGCGTGCGTCAGGACTTACTCTAGCCTCCAAACCACTAAGTCCCTACAAGTCCCGTATCGTGGTATGCGAGGGCCCTATCTTGCAGCCCCCACGTGGATCAGCGCGGGTGGTGATCCAGTGTGTGTGGAGCATAGCTAGGTGTGCTGGATGTTTGCTACGTGGCTGTGATCGGTCTGTCTGGAAAGCACTATCTACAATAGTTATCGTAGTTAGCATACAAATTTTACACTTTTCGGTATTAATACCAAATGAAGGAATTAGAATCATTTTGGACATATCTTGTGACCTGTTAAAGTGTACATGTACTAAACGTGCATGCTAAAGTGTTGATTTATCAAGACTAGTACTAGCAACGCAAACATAATTGTTACATAAAGGAGCAACGATATTTACGCGAAGTATATCATTACATAAATAACCAAAGCCAACAAAAGAACCATGTTTTGACAACAAAAATTTATCAAACTCAATAACCTGCTTATATCCAAGCTTATTTAGTACAATTATAGACAAGAGATTCTTTCTAATCCCGTGTACAAACAACACATCGTTCAACCATAAAAAAAAAAAATTAGAAGTATATACTAGATTAACACTTCCAACTACATGGAGTGGCTTGGTTGCAACATTCCCCATTCTTACTGTGGACCCATATGCAACGATTTTCATGGTTGTAAACCGTCTTTGGATCCTTTCATAAATGTCTTGTAGTAACCGAATCAACCCACCGTGATATATCATCATCCCGCACATAAAATGCACATGAATTTAGGGATGCATAATTCTAAATTGAATTGTCATGTTGTTCAATAAACATACTTTATTGCTGATCATGGCCTTTCGGCCCCTGTCCCTTGCCACTTCTGCCTTCACCTTTGTTACTTTATCCCACAAAACAATTCTTCCTGAAGTGTACTGGTTTCCCACACTTCCAACAAGAAGTCTATGGCTTCTTTTTTGGATTCTTGTCTTGCCGTTTAAATTTCATTTTTCCATATTTTTTTTCCTTTGAAGTATCCCCTTCCTCCATCATATTCACGGAACCTGGATCAGCATTAAGTTTGTCCTTAGTTTTGTCACTGTCTTGAGCCCTCAAGGACTATTCAATATGAAAGTGACTGCCCAATTGCACCAAGGAAAGTTCTTTCTTCTTGTGCTTCAACTTATGCCTGACATCCTTCCAGGATGGAAGCAGTTCATCAATCACACTAGATAAAAAAACTGATTCATGCATATTCATATTGTTCTGATTTAACTAACCTAGGATTCACAAAAATTCATTGAATTGCTCCATAACAGGCCTTGAATCTATCATTTTGTAGTTGTTCCAATTACTGACTAGAAACTTCCTGCTTGAAGCATCTTCGACCATATACTTTGATTCAAGAGAATCCCACAATTCTTTTGGACTCTCAACATTGTAATATATATCAAACAAACATACCTTAACGAATATGTCCTCGTCCGATGTAGTCATCATTCTCCCACTTCGATCTCCTCCTTGTCTGTTCCAGGGTTTTATCCTTCACGCGTTCAAGCATCGGGGTGGTGAGAATGTAAACGAACTTCCGAGCGGTCAACAAGAAATGCATCTTCTTCTGCAATCTTCGAGAATCCTACCCCTCGAACTTCTCCAGTTTCATGAACTTGCTCGTCATGTCTTGAACCGAGTTTCCATTCGTCATGTTTTAGAATACTCTAATCTTTGTTGGAAGTTTGGTGTGTATATAGGAATCAATAAACCTGGATAATCTATGAGTCAAGTGGATCACTTTCAGATAGAGTATTTTGCTGGTATAAACAAAATCAATAATCGGATGAAATAGAAATTGCTCAAGAACGAATATAGTTTTGCTATGGATTTCTGAACACCGTTTCTCTCTATGCTTCTTCATTCGACGAAAATTCTAATTTAAAGGAAGGGGATAAAAGGTTAATCGCATCGGTTAAAACCGCCAACGCAGCGGTTATAACTATTGTGATTTCAGTCAGTTATTTTCCAACGAAACTGAAAGTTTTTTGTAGGTATGCAAATACATGATCAAATACTCTTCAATGGGGGGGGATTGAATGGAGTATGGAAATTTTTTCCAAAAGTGTGGTTATAAACAAAGTGTGAAGAGCTAGAAGTATTGCAAGGCCTTGAACTCGGTTTCAAGCCTTTGAAATCAGAACAGTCAGAGAAAAAGTAACTGATAGTTTTCAAGGCCTTGAAAAAGCCTTTCAAGGCTTTGAACAAAAGTATGTTTTGAAGAAATTAACAAGACAAGTAAAGAACTGAAAAGTAAAGGAAAGGAACACAATGATTTTTTCGAGTTCAGTCCTCAATGGCCTACCTCTCCGCCTGAGGGATCTAATCCCTTCAGGATTTCAACCAGCTTCTTTTTTATTAAAAGCTAAGCCCTAGATATTAGAGCTAGAGAATTGCATTACTCTGTGCAGTCTGTGGCTCTTCCTAACCTATCTAGTACCTGCTCTAGCTAGCTGACACAATAGAATTCTCTATTGTTCCTCTTGAACAACTCACAAGAAAAAATGATAAAGAAGTGTAACAGAAAAGAAATACAAATTATGATCAAGTGGAGAACACTGTAAAACAGTATGTGAAGATTGAAGTGTTTTTCTAGGAACTAGAATTGATTGAGTGAGTGTTTGATCTTCTTCAATGTTGCTTGTCAATCCTGTGAGAGTGTTTGAATTTCTGTAAAGCTCTTTGTTCGTGAATCTCTCTCAGTTCTCTTGTTGTAGTTGTTATATTGCTGATTTAAATTGCAGAATATATAGCAATCTTCAAGCATAAATCCTAAAAATATGCAGCATATCTTTGACTATCAACAACTTGATTCCAACGGCTAGTTTCTTGCTTTTCTGACTTGATTTGGATATGATCTTTCATCTAAAAGCATGAGGAGTGTCCAGACAACCTTCCTTATCAATTTCACTAAATCTGCAGACTTTGATTGCCACTTATACCTCTGTGCAGATAAGGAAACTTACTAAACCTGCATACCCAACATTAGTTAATAATTCCTGCAAAATAACGTAGGCAAATAATGAGATCAAGGCATGTTAAATCACTGAATTAATTTGTCTTTCATCATCTAATACAGTATGATCAAGTGCAGGGGTTTAGAGAAGCATAGGAGTAATAACTCCCCATCAGTTCAAGCTCTTCAGTTTCAAGGCCTTGAAACCAGTTTCAAGCCTTTTCAAATAAACTGGGAACTTACAATCTCCCCCTTGATGAAATACAAAACCAATTATTCTGTCTATACTGTTCTCCGCAAAAGATAGACATTAGTAGCATAGCAGAAACATTTATATAAGATTAAATTCAAATGTTATTACTAACACTTATAAGAATTAAGCCAAATTGAATCAAAATTAACCCAAGTAACCAATCAAAATGTAAAGTACTAAGCAGTTCAACAAACCAACTTCCACACATCCAAACCAGATAAAAACTGAAGTATCCCCTAAACTTCTCCCCCTTTTTGACTTTCATAAAAAAGTTAGAAAATGCTGGATCAAATTGTTCTAAAAAAAACTTAAGTAATTCAAATAATTTGAAAGAGAAAGGATGATTTCAAGACTTTGAAAGGAGTTTCAAGGCTTTGAAAAGAAGAAAGAAAGGCTATAATCAAGGTTTTGGGTCGTCATCTCCCTTAGGCTCTGCAGCTGCCTCTTGATCACTTTCTTCTTCCTCATCCTCTTCCTATTCTTCTTCTTGTGCAACTTTTTGGCCAGGATCATCAGCCACAACATCACCCTCAAACAGATCAGCTGAATTGACAATGGCTGGAACCTTTGCTTTCTTTTCTCCTACTTCAAGTCTTTGAGTAGCAACCTAGAGTTCACACTGTCTTCTTCATCCTATTCCTCAACCTCAATAGTCTTTTCCCCTTCATCCTTGTATCCAGCAGCCTGTTTTCCAGTACCCTTATTCCCTGCAACTTCAACCTCAGTATTGTGTTCATCAAACAGATCATATGTAGATCCTGCCTTTTTTGACCCTTCTGGAGCTTGTGAAACTTCTTCTTCCACATGGATCGTGTTGATACTTTTGAAGACACTTTCAAGCATATACTTCATCTTTCTGAAATCAATAACCAACTCATACTAACCCTGCTTCAATTTATCCAATTCATTCTCAGTGACGTCTAGCCTTTGAAGAGCTAAGGATTGGTCCTGAGATTGAGAGGGTAGGGTTGATGGAGATGTTAAGGATTTAGGATTTGGGAACTTTTTAGCGTGCAACTCTTAAAAGTACAATTCAGAGTAGAGCTTCCATGCTCCCTCACTGGTTTTCACAATTTCAATCCTTTGAAAACACTTTTCATCAAGCATTCCAAAAACAGTAGTAATTGTCTCTTCCTTATAACCTGGAATTTCAAAGTGTTGAAAGAAGAGTGAAAGGAGGTTTGCATAGGGTAGAGGTTGTTTCCTATACTTGGTGCAAGAGTAAAGCATGTGCTCCATCACAATGCTTGGGAAATCAATCTCATAACCATGAATAATTAGCTACATCAAATACAGTGGCTTATCAGACAGCAACTCTTTTGAATTCATCTTAGGTACTACACACCTCATCAGAATGGAAAAAGAAATCTTGGCCTTGTCAGTTAACATAGAGTGAGTCAACTTTTTGAGGTAGTAGCTACATTAGGCAAAAAAAAATCTTCCTTAACAAACTTTAAAGCATCAAACTTTGCGATTATCATTATTGTGCCTCTTTGGAAAACGTAAGACATTGAAAAATTCAGCATCATCTAACTCCATGTTAATTCCAACCACCTTAGAAGATATAGTCAAGGCTAAGGTTTTCTCTTGTTTCAAGTTCAGGTAGAAGAGTCTTGTAAGCCTAGGGTATGCAACTCAGCGGGGTTAAGGATTTTCGAGAGAGAACTCTATTTCAATATCTTTATGCATTATAGATTTATACCATTCAGGATGCTAGTACGATCATGCAACAATAATCTATAGAAGTAGAAGCAAAACCATCTAACCAATTCCCTCTTGCAGAATGACTGATAAACCACTAGTTAGAAAGAGTTTTCTCACCGGAAGGGGATTTCTTTTCAGAGTAGATCTAAAGTTCTTTCCATGTGTCTTTCTCTAGATTCCTGAATCTCCTTCCCAGTGAAATTATCTTTCCCTTTATCTGATTTCTGAGGCTTCTTCTTCACCTTCTTTGGGCTACGAATTTGAGCACTTTCTGTTTCTCGGAAACATCTGTTGGATCTGGATTTTTCTTGATGGAAGTAGCAGTCTAATCCCCCTTATCTTTTTTTCTTTTCTTCTTTAGAGGTGCAGTGGGTGGCCTTGGTGCACTAGGAGTTCTGGAACTGCATCCATCACTAATTGCTTGAAATTCTTCTTTTGCAGCGTTTCTCGTCTTCCCTAAGCTTTTCTTTCAGCCTCCAGTCATTTTGATTCTCTCAGAAGTTTTTTGTGAGTCCATTAGGGTTTGGGGGTTTAGATGAGATATGCAGGAGTGATAGAAACCAGAGAGAGAGAGAGAGAGAGAGAGAGAGAGAGAGAGAGAGAGAGAAAAGATAAGTA
Source organism: Linanthus parryae (assembly GCA_023055425.1). Lineage (NCBI taxonomy): Eukaryota > Viridiplantae > Streptophyta > Magnoliopsida > Ericales > Polemoniaceae > Linanthus > Linanthus parryae. Next base: position 21,329,901 of record JALGPY010000011.1, on the reverse strand, counting down.
CTGACGTGTTTGAATTTGAAATGAAACAGTTTATCCCAAATATTTGAAGAAGGAAGGTTTGTGTGAAATTCTAATTCTTTGTGTGACGTATGGAAAGAAATAATATAATACTGATTTGAAAAAGATTTGTTTTTAAAAGGTAAAAACAATGTTAGGCAATTATCTACACAGATAACACCCATCATTGTTGATCCATTCATTGACTATATAGTACAGAAATTTATTTTCAGTTCTTCGAAAAGTTTTTCAAGGCCTTGAAAAACTGTAATACTGCAAATAGAATTTTTAAGGATTTGAAAAGTTTTTCAAGGGTTTGAAAGACTTTCCAAAACATTGAAAGACATATAAAACAAACATGTTCCTCCCCCTAAACCAATTCTTCCTTATTTAACATGCCAATTTCTAATCTCAGGGTTCTAAATCTGTTCTCTGGCAATGGTTTAGTGAAGATATATGCAAATTACATGTTAGTAGGCACAAATGACAGATATACATCACCTTTTTCCACATGATATCTGATGGAGTGATGTCTAACATATATGTGCTTAGTCTTTGAATGTTGTACTAGATTCTTTGTAATTAAGATTGCACTAGTCTTGTCACATTTGATGGAAATATCTATGAAGTCATAACCCAAATCTATCATATGTTAAGTTATCCGCATCACTTATGAGCAACAAGCTCCAGCTGTAATGTATTCAGCCCCTGCTGTTGCCAGCTTATCAGATATGATCCAAGGAATGGGCAACACCCTTATGTGCTTTTTCTGTCTACTTTATATCATGCGAAATCAGCATCTGAATAGCCACACAAAGAGAAGTGAGACTGTTTATGATACCAAAGCCATAATTCCTTGGTACCATTGATATATCTGAAGATTATTTTTATGAAAACTAAGTGTGATTATTTAGGATCAGCTTGGAATGTAACACACATACAAACAATGAACATGATGTCTGGCCTGCTTACAGTAAGATAGAGAAGTGAACCAGTCATACCTCTGAATTCCTTCTGATTCACACTCTTACAATTTTGATCCTTGTCTAAGGATAGTGTAAACTCATGGGATTTTTTCGTAGCCTTGGATTGAGACAAGTTATACTTGTTCAGCAAATCCTTGGTGTACTTACTATGGTGTAGAAAAATGCATTTCTTCATTTTTTGTACGTGAAGTCGAAGAAAGAAATTTAACTCTCCCATCAAGCTCATCTCAAGTTCCCTTCTTCCTGGTTGTAGCATTGAGCTACAAGTCTTGCCTTGTTTTTTATGACCTTACCATTTTCATCCAGCTTGTTTCTAAACAACCACCTTGTTCTAATTACAGATTGTTCTTTGGGAGGTGGAACTAGGTTCCATACATTGTTCTTCTCAAACTCATTTAGCTCACTTTGCATAGCAATGATCGATTATGCTTCTTGTAGTGATTCTTTCACATTCTTAGGCTCTACAAGAGACACAAAAGCATTAAAAGCACACAAGTTCTTTAACTGAGATCTTGTCTGTTTACCAATGGATGTATCAGAAATGATGCTTTATGCTAGATATGATGACATATATCTGAACTTTTTTCTTGGTGTTCAGGGTTCTGGTTCTCCAGGAATCTTTTCAAGGCCTTGAGATCTTTATGCAGTGGCTTAACCACTCTGTGTTTCTTGAGATCCTATTTCAAGGCTTTGAAACCCATTTTCAAGGCTCTGAATTTTTTTTTTCTAATTTCCTGCAAGTTATTCTTGGAAAGATTGTCTGCATCTGTTTCATCATATGACTCATGCTTGTTCAGATTCAAGTCTTTTGGAGTTGGCACTCTCATAGGACCACATACATCCATATGAAGCAATTCAATGGGTCTAGTTGTACTTATAAAGTTTTTTTTTGGCTTGAATGAGCTTCTTGTCTGCTTTCTTGAGCACAAGCCTTGCATACTTCTTCATCATTGAACTTGATGGAGGGTAGTCCTCTAACCAAGTCTTTGGAAACTAGTTTGTTCGGTGTATGCAGGCTGATATGTCCACGCTTTCTATGGAAAATCTTTTAATCCTTTTTCAAAGTCTTGAGACATTTCAGAATTTCTCATGCAACTTTGTTAGTATACAATAGTAAACATTGTTTGACATCTGATCAGTGAGAACGAAATTTCCAGATTTTTCATCTTGCACCGCACATTTCTCTTTGTCAAAAATAACATTATTACCTTTATCACATAGCTGAGATACACTAAGCAAATTAAACTTCAAACCATCTACAAGATAAAAATCTGAAATAGAATTTTCAGAACCTTTACCAACTTTACCAATTCCTATGATGTTGCATTTGCCTTTTTCCCCAAGTGGATTGTTCCTTCTGATTGTTCTTTGAGCTCAGAAAATAATGAACTTTTGCCACTCACGTGCCTGGAGCAACCACCATCCATAATCCATCTCTTCTCTTTGCCCTTGATGACATCCTGCAAATACCATTCACTGCCTTACCCAGGTGTTGGACCAAGTGTGGTATTTGGATTCATATTCAGGATCAACCATTTTAGGTGGTCTGACCCCTTTAGGAACCCAAATCTGTCTACCTCGCCCTTGAGTTGAAATGGAAAGGTATTCCTAATAATATGTTCTTTTCTTCTGAAGGGACATGTCATTTTAACAAGACCAATCTTGCCACAGTAATGATATTTTGGAGAATGTATGTCACTTGCTTTCACAAATCTGGTAATTCTTGGAAATTTTGGATTATACCCAATACCACTTTTGTGAACAGAGTGCAAACTTCCTCCAAGAATCAAGTTGAGATTATGTTCAAAGACAGCAAGTCTTGTCATAGCATTCTTGGTTTCTTGAAGTTTCTTAGTCAGGAGAGTCTTCTATTTCTCTAATTCATCATGCTGGTGACTTAGAGCAACAAAGCTATCACTAAGAATGGAGTTCTAAGTTACAACCTCTTCGACTTGAGTTTTCAAGACTTTAAAACTGGTATCCAATGCTTTGAAATCTGTGTCACTCTTTGCCTGAGAAATTTCAAGATTCTTGTTCTGGAAAACTACTTTATGATTCTCTTTGGCTTGCTCATGAACTTTCTTCTTCAAAGAATTAATTTCATTTAAATAGTCTTCTCCATTTGAAAGCATCGTTTTCAAAATTTCAGAAAGTACATCTGCAGGTTTTGACATTATACAGTTCACCATTACCTCAATGTTCTTTTCGGAGCTTTCATCATTCTTGGCCATAAGACAAAGGTTGACATGTTTTTCTTCAAACTCTGGCTCACTTGAAGAATCAGAGTCACTTCATGAAGCTACCATAGATTTCTTCCTTCTTTCATTTTCCTTATTTTGAAAGTGCTTACTTTTTTTGCGAGGACAATCTCTGATAAAGTGTTCTGCATTACCATATTCAAAGCAAGTCATTACTTTAAATTTATTACCATGGTAAGAGGACTTACCTTTGTAGTCCTTGCTGAAGTCTTTGTTTCCAAAGTTCTTGTTCATTTTGAGAATCATTGTGAAGGCTTTGGAAATGAGAGCAATAGGATATTCTTCACCATCGCCTTCTTTTTCAAGGATTTGAGGTTGGTCACTCTCTTTTTTCTTGAGTGACAGATTCTTGACACTCTGTGGTAATTCTCCATCAGCTTCACTCATGGAAATCTCATGTGTGAGTAGCTTTCCCTTTAAATCACCTATTTGTAGAGAGGACAGATCTTGAGCTTCTTCAATGGTAGTGGTCTTTGGTTCCCATTTGACTTTGGGAAGACTTCTCAAGATCTTTATGAATTTCACTTCATTGGAAAAATTCCCGAAGGACTCCAGATTGTTGACAACATTAGTAAATATTTTGAGCATGTCCTTGATAGATTCATCTCCATTCAACTTGAAAAGTTCATACTTTCTAAGGAAGATATTTGAAAGTGTGAGTGTGCAGGTGGTAATGCAGCTCAGATACTCTAGAAGGGGGGGGTGTTGAATAGAGTATGCCAACTTTTTGCAAAACTTGCTAAGAAGATGAAATCTTGTGAAAGCTAGTGAAGATCAAGGCCTTGAAAACAAGTTCAAGCCCTTGGAATGAAATACATTTTGTAATGAACAATCAAGTCTTTTTCAAGGCCTTGAAAAGATTTCCAAACCCTTGAAAATAGACAGGTTTGAATGCTGTAAAAACTGAGTAAGTAAAGCAACTTTAAATGCAAGAGGCAAGTGATTTATAGAGATCAGTCCACTTAGACCTACGTCTCTACCTCAGGGATCTTCTCCCTGCAGGATTTTCAACACAATTCTTATTAATCAAAAGCTAAGCCCTAGATCTCAAACACAGAGAATTGTCTTGCTCTATTATAGCTTGTGGTTCTCCCTAACCTATCTAGTACCTGTTCTGGATAACTGATAAACTAAGAATTCTCTATTGTTTACCTTGAACAATCCTTGAGAATGAATATAGAAATAATAATGAAATGATCTACCAATGAAGCACTATACAGAAGAACACTTAGATTGTAGAAACTGTAGTGAAATATGCAGTGATCTTCTGTGAATGGATTGAGAGATGAATGAGATTCTTTGATTCTTATAAATCCACAACTTTGTATGTATTTTTGCCCGTTGAGTATTCGTCTTGTTGCTTCAGAATTGAGCTCTATTTAAACTTCAAACAGCTCTTCAAATCTTTCCAGATTTTCAGCAACAAATCTCCTATTTTGTAGGCAACAGACTTTGACTCTTTGACAATCTTCTCCAACGGTTATATGATCACAATCTCCTCATGATATTGCATTCGAATAGGTTGAGAAGCTGTCAAGTCATTCAGATCAAACACAGAATCATCTTCTCAATATTATTTCCTTCCCTGCAAAATTCAGATTAGGAATAATCTCTGCAAACAAGGAAATAAAATTCCCTGCAAAATCATAGTCAAACAGATGATATTCTATGTTCGAACGTGTTAGAGTGATTTGTCGTTCATCATTAAATAATAATAAATCAAAACATATAAGGAAGAGATATGAAATCAACTTAGAAGAGTTTACAGAAAACTCCCCCTGAGAATGTTCATATATGTTAGACAGTTTCAAGGCTTTGAAGCCTGTTTCAAGGCCTTGAAAATAGCTATTTTCAAGCCTGTGACAACTGATTCAAGGCTTTGAAAGCTGATTCAAGGCCTTGAAATAGTCAAACTATTTCTTACAATATTGATCTTGGTTTGCTTCACATGTCTGGTTCCTTCAAAGGTAACCACCAGCTTATCCCATATCTCCTTGGCAGTCTTGCAAGTGGATCCTGCTGAACTCATCCGCATTCAAAGCACAATATAAGATATTTGGAGCTCTATAATTCTTTGAAAGTTGTTCTAATTCCATCTTTTTCTGTGTAGAAACTGTGAGGTCCATTCTCGTTCATAGACCAAAGTTCAATTTCTTTATCAATGATGAACATCTTCATTAAAGCCTTCCAGTGTACAAAATTGTCTCCAAGGAACAAAGGAAGTCTGTTAGCAGCACTTCCTTGTGAGAAAACCCTATTACCTTCCATACTCACGATCACAAGATTGTTAGATCTATGCAGTGATACAAGCTTTGATATCAATTGAAAGTTGTGTGTAGGTATGCAAATACAGAATCAAATACTCTACAAGAAGGTTGAATAGAGTATGGCAACTTTTTCCAAAAGTGTGGTTTTAAAACAAAGTGTTAATAGCTAAAAGTATTTTAAGGCCTTGAACTCAGTTCCAAGCCTTTGAAATCAAAATAGTCAGAGAGAAAAAGTAACTGATAGTTTTCAAGGCTTTGAAAAGCCTTTCAAGGCTTTGAAAAAAAGTATGTTTTAAAGTAGTTAACAAGACAAGTAAAGAACTGAAAAGTAAAAGCATGGAACACAATGATTTTACGGAGTTCAGTCATCTATGACCTACGTCTTGAGGGATCTAATCCCTTCATAATTTCACAAAGCTTCTTATTTATCAAAAGCTAAGCCTTATATATCAGACCCAGAGAATTCCTTACTATGTGCAGTATGTGGTTCTTCCTAACCTATCTAGAACATGCTTTAGCTAACTGATACAATGAGAATTCTCTTTTGTTGCTCTTGAACAACTCATGAGAATAAATGATAAAGAAGTGTAACAGAAAAGATATACACATTAAGATCCAGTGAAGAATACTGTAAAGAGTAAAGCTGTAAAGCTTGAAGTGTTCTTCTGGAAACTGGAATGAATTGAGTGAGTGTTTGATCTTCTTCAGTGTTGGTTGTTAATCTTGTGAGAGTGTTTGAATTTTTTTAAAGCCCTGTGCTCGTGAATCTCTCTCAGTTCTCTTGTTTTAGTTGTTATCCTGTTGATTTGAATTGCATAATATATAGAAATCTTCAAACAGAAATCCCTAAAATATGCAGCATATTTTTTACTCTCAACAGCTTGATGCCAACGGCTCGTTGCTTGCTTTTCTGACTTGATTTTGATATAATCTTTCATCATCAAACTTAATCAATGTCCATACAACCTTCCTTAACAATTGCATTGAATCTGCAGACTCTGATTGCCACTTATACTTTTCTGCAAATAAGGAAACTTGCTAAACCTGCAAACACAAAATTAGTTAACAGTTCCTGCAAATTAACTTAGGAAAATAATAAGATCAAGGCATGTTAAATCACACAATTAGTTTGTCTTTCATCATATAATACAGTATCGTAAAGTGTAGGGGTTTAGAGAAGCATAGGAGTAATAAATCCCCCTTATTTCAAGCTCTTCAGTTTCAAGGTCTTGAAACCAGTTTCAAGCCTTTGAAACAAACTATGAACATACAAAAATTAACAAAATCGGAGACGTATTTCGTGCAGCAAAAAACCTCTGAAATTTAATTTGACCACCACCAGGGGCGTTGCCCCTTGGACCCCACAGGGAGCGCTGCCCCCGAACCCTCGTTGGGGGCAGCGCCCTCGAACCCCCGCACACGTTTGGAAATTCTTTTTCCAAGACATTAGTATAGTCGTGTACACGCGTGTAGTCCACCCCTCTAAACATGTACAATGTATACGTCAATGTCTATTTTGGTAGTAGGTAAATCCAATTACATAAAATGACCGATGACACTAAAATGACCAGAATGTTTTAAGTTGTGTATAATATTTGATTTATATACACATTATCGTGGCGCTCTCAAATATAATTTTATTAGATTTTGTCTCTTACGCGTTCCGACACTCACTCTTGCTCTAGGTGATTTAGGTCTTGGCAAAGATATACATTTAGCTCTTTTGGGAAATATTACAAATGAGAAGGTCGTATGTAAGATGGCTAATGACATAATATTCATGTTCTAAGATTAAAATTCCATGTCTGCCAGTCGATATTCCGGCTCCTATTTTGATAGAAACGGTCTTAGAGAATCGGAAATGTAAAGAGAGGATGTGGACAACTAGGAATGTAATCTATTACTTGGTCTGTTATTTTAAATTTTTCCAGTTAACTTTTAAGAGATCATTTTGACCAGATAATTTGGTTAGCAAAATGATGCGATAACTTTTAAGAGATCATTTTGACCAGATAATTTGGTTAGCAAAATGATGCGAATAACTTTTAAGAGATCATTTTGACCAGATAATTTAGTTAGCAAAATGATGCGACAATTTGGTAATATTTTTCATATTACCATGAAAATATACCAAAATTCTTGTATTGTCTTGCTAACTAAATCAGTGTCAAAAGAAACACGTGACTAGTACACTGAGAATATTGGAAGACACGGAAGTAGTAGATACTTTGGGATCAAGCTATAAAAACTATGCATGTGGTTAGGGTATAGTCCATTTGCATATCTGTCAATTGCTTTTTGATTAAAATGTGTTTGCTTGTGGTGGTATGTTTCCGTTCATCACATTCTTTGAACATTTTCTTCAGATTTCTATAAATTAAAATGAAATAATTCAAATTGGAGTCCATAATCTTCCTAATATTTTCACAATTTACACCTTTCCATTTCTAACGCAACATCATAGCGCTAAGTCCGCAACAACGCCATCCAAACTTCCACTGAAGGCATTGATGGCCATAAGCCATGTTTGGATTCTTATCAAACCCACCTTTAACTTTTGAAGTTTGGGTCTTATTTTAGTGTTGAATGACTCGTGAATACATTCCACAAATTGACGAAGGAAACAAATTCATAATAGAATATAGTTGGTTAACTTTTCATAATCCAATGGGGTTGGTGTACAAAATGCATGCTTGAAAAGAACATACGTCTCTTATCGGTACGGCATTATGGGACGGTTAGCACTCATTACTCTTGACAACAAAGGCCCTTGGTGCTGCTAGAAATAATCCTCACTATACACTTATCTTTTATGGGTAAAAAGACACTAACCACTCCTGACTTTAGGATTAAATTCACCCTGCTACCCTGTTTTTTGGAAAAAGACACTCCGCACCTTTTTCGAATGGAAACTAACAGTTGACTAAGACAGCACGTAAAAAGAGAATTTTACCCCTGAAAATTTATAAAATTACTCCCTATAAATTACCCTAACCCCTCTCACCCTCATTTCTAACCCTAGTCTCTCTCTTCCCCCTCTTTCTCAATTCATTTCTCTCTTTTGTCTCTATTTGGATCTGAAGAAGAAACATCACTACAATTTTGGTGGGAAAAAAATCCATCGTCAACAACAAACGAAAAATTGCTCTGTGGAAGACACTTACGCTAAAGGGGCTTTGAGGAGGCTTGTGGTGGCTTCGAGAATTCATCGTCTCGAAAGAGCGAATTCGAAGATGAGTCAAGTAGGGTTTGGCTTTCAGGGTTTGTAGTTGCTGCTTTTTTGTCCCGAAATTGCATTGGAGGGGGGGTGGAAGGGGTGGGGTTAAGTTTCCGATTTCTTCCGGTGATTCAGACGACAGTGTAGAGATCCGGTGGGTGATTAAGGAGACAAATTTGGGTATGCAAATGGATTTAGACGTTAGAGTTTGATTGGGGGAGAGAGATGTGAGGGATGTTTCTGCTTCCACAAGAGTTTCTGGCGGACATCACGGCTACCTGCGACGAAGAAGGTTTCTGGCGACCGAAATCCATCACTCCCAGATCCCCCTCTGTCGTCTCTCTGGTCAAGCTCCATCCCTCGCGACGACGACGATTTCCGCCTCGGCTGAACCCCATCTTCGTCTCTGTGGTTGAAGCTTGTAGCTTTTGGCTTGCCGGTAGTACTCACAAGAGTTGATGCTTGGTGGTAGAAATTTGAAGCTTTTGGTGTGTGCTTGGTGGACCATCTTTACTCTCTCTTTTCCTATTTCGGTTCAGTGGTATACTTGAGAGGTGTTTTTCAAGGATCTGTCATTCTTGCCTCTCTTTTCCTCTTGGTAGAAGTTGTTGGTAAGTGACTTTTTTATGGCATTTTTGGAGTGTCCTCTTATCATTTTACTTGTATGGTTTGAGTTATCAGAGACTCCATTTGGCTTATTGGTGGTTCTTGAACCATTTTCAGTGAGTGATGTGTGGTTTTGCACCCTTCTCATGTGAATCCGTTCTGGGCTACTCTATTTTTTGTTCGGATCATTTTTTGTGCTTCTCTGGTGCTTTGATTTCTGTTTGATTTTTGCTCTTTTATTTTTATTCCCAGATGTTTCAATGTATCAGCACATTTGTGTGCTAGATCTGCTGTGGATCTTTGAGTGGTTTGTATTTTACACCGATATAGCCCTCTTGGTTTTATGTAAGAAGTTATGTAAGAAGTTGATTGAAGCAATAAATTCTTGATAAAAGTTCAATCTAGTATTATGATTTATTGAGAAATCATTGGTGTTCTTGATGTTTTTTGTGTTTTAGATGATAAATATGGGGGGGAAATCCAAATAAATACACAGGGGTAATATGGTCCGAAATAAGTTCAAACAGAAGGGTGCACTGTCCACGAAATATTCAGTTAAATGGGTGCGGAGTGTCTTTTTCCAAAACACAGGGTAGCGGGGTGTAATTAATCCTAAAGTTAGGGGTGGTTAGTGTCTTTACCTATTTTTTACTTTATTTTGTCTTTCGTTAATACTTTTGGCAAAATTGCACCGGAGGTACCCATTATTTGCCAAAACCGGCAAGAGGGTATCCAAATGTTCAAATCCTACACCACGGGTACCAAAATTTTCCAAATCGTGCACCGGAGGTACCCAACGCTAAGTGCCGATAACTTTCCGTTTACATTCCATCCAAATTGGACGAAAAAGTATAAAAATACTATTTTACCCATTATTTTCACGAACCAACTTTTTTTTAAAAATACAACAGCTACTAACGAATCTAAAAAAAATTAAAAAAATGAAATTTTAATTTAATTATTTGATATATGTAAGATAATGCAATATATTTCATCAAAAGTACATATTTTTACATCATTTCAAGATATGAAATATGTTTCATTAACATATATCCGTAAATCTTAAAGTCTATAAATTTTTTTAAACAAAAATATCAAAATTTCATAATCTCAAAATGAAAAATTAATAGTACGTGTGAAATTATCAAAGATACTTGAATGTTATTCTTTTATTAAAATATCATGTGAAATGATGAAATTTTGAGTTTTTTTTTAAAAAAAAATGTTAAAAAAAAGTTAAAAGAATTAAGATGGACGGATATATGTTAAGAAAAAAAATCTCAAAATCTCAAAATATCACAATTTCACACATATATATTTTAATAAAACAATAACATATAAGTATCTTTGATTATTTCACATGTACCCTCCCGTAAATTTTCCATTTTGAGATTAAGAAATTTTGATAATTTTGTTAAAGAAAAGTTAAAGACTTTAAGATTGACGGATACCATATGTTAATAAAACATATTTCATATCTTGAAATGATGTAAGAATATGTAATTTTGATGAAATATATTGCATTATCTAACATATGTCAAATTATTAAATTAAAATTTGATTATTTTTAATTTTTTCTAGATTCGTTAGTAGCAGTTGTATTTAAAAAAAATGAAGGTGTATATAAAAAAAGTTGGAGGTGAAAATAATGGGTATAATAGTCTTTTTTATACTTTTTCGTCCAATTTGGACGGAAAATTAACGGCAGTTAGCGTTGGATATATCCGGTGCACGATTTTAAAAATTTAACTATCCGTGGTGCACGATTTGAAAATGTGGATACCCACTTGCCGGTTTTGGCAAAATATGGGTACCTCCGGTGCAATTTTGCCAATACTTTTCCTCGGACAAAATGCTATTCTCAACTATAATAGTTCGGGCACCAACGTATCAGAAAATGTTGTCTAGGAAGCATGATTGTTCTCAGGGGTAATCGTCACATGTTAAAGGGTAGACTTAAAATGTCCCATCTCCTGTTTTCTAACCAAAATTGCACCGATAGTAGCCTATTTTAGGTTATGTTACAATTTAGTAACCAATTTTTCAATTGTTGCATTGACAGTACTCAATTTTTTACTTTGTTGCATCGGTGGTACATGAGGTTAATCTCCGTTTCCCCATGAAAATCAATTTACTGTAGTGATGCACAATTATGTCTTTTCCACTAGAACTGAAATATAAACAACAAATCATTTTATAACTTTACCATTTTCTCATAATTTGTTTCAGTTCCTCTTTACCGAAAATCGATCCAAAATCTCTCCATCTCTCTGTCCTGCCTCCTCTTCTCTTCCTTCCCGACCAATTTCGAGATCGATTTCATTACTTCGTGGGACATTCGCCAAAATCCGTGATGCACCTGCACTTTACTGCTACACCTTCTTACAATGCCTTTGTTGCGCGTTGAAACCATATGCGCGCCAATTTGCTCCATATCAGGAACGCAATAGCCCCCCCCCCCCTCCTAAAAAAAAGGGGATTAGATTGTGGGTGTACAGGCTCCTTCTTTTTCAGAGGCCAACGAACATACCATTTTCATATCAAACCAATCGATCTTGCTTACGCCTACAATCGTTCTTCGCAAAACTCAACCTCCGTTAAACAAGTTATGTGTGCTCCACCTAGATCGCAAACCCTAGTTCAGGTTGTTCCACATAAATCGTGAAACCCTAGCTGAGTAGCCTCACCTTGATCTTGTTCTTGAAACACCAGCAATCTCGCTCTAATACTAGTTTGTTAAAACTGATGATCCCCTTAACCTGGCTCTCATACCAGTTTGTTATAACAGAGTATCCAGCAAGAACTAAGAACACGATCAAGAACAAGGCAACGATATAACATGGTTCACTACTTTTGAGATAGCTACATCCATGGCCAAAGTTGTACTAATTTATTGATGAGAAAGCCAATTACACTCCAAGATACACCACACAGTTAGTAGCCATGGCCTACACCCATATACAGACCTAGACTACTTACTTGTACCCAAAGTAATACCGAAATGGACCAGAAAACAACACGAAATTTCCACAGCCCTAATCCCTAGTGGTATTCGTACGAACAAATGTAATGTTCGTGCGGATCATTTCGTATGTACACCTATGTTGTTCGCACGAACGAGCAGAGCTCTACGCTGCTGAGCTTTGTTCCTCCTTTGTTCCGTTGCTTTTTCGATAGTCAATGCTAAGGTTTTGGATCATTGCCGAAAATAATTTACAAAAATCAACTACTAACTATTCTAGTAATGTAAAAGAAGAAGATATTCAGCACTGTTGACGTCCCAGTTCGCTATAGGGGGCTACCTACGACGATGTAAAGAGAAAAGAAAACAATTATTTGTATGATTATCGAAAAAATAATAGAAAAAGCTAGAAGATGGAAAGAAAGAATGTTATCTACAATAGGCAAGGAAATGATGATCAATTTTATGGCGCAAGCTATATTAACATATGTGTTGAGTTGTTTACTCCTACCAGTGCGTGTGTGAAATGAAATAAGGAAAAACAATAAACTGGTTTTTGTGGAGAGCATGATAGAAGAACAAGGGAGTGCATTTTCATTGCAGCAAGAAGCTAAGGTAACCAAAAGGAAAGGGGGTATAGGGTTTAAGGATCTTCAATGACTTTAACAAAGCACTCCTAGCAAGGTTGGAGGGAGGCTGATCACACAGCCACAATATCTCGTCGCACGTTTATGCAGCCACAAGTACTATGGATACTATAAATAAATTGATGCAACAATGGGTAAAGGCCCCTCGTATGTCTAACGCAGTATTTTGGAAGTAAGTATGCAACACCCATAAAAATATGTGATGTGAAATACCCAGTTATTTAGAAATAGGTAATTTTTAAATAATATTATGTGTTAATATATTAAAACGGGTATTTTATAATCATATAGGTGTTAATATGACATTAGTATAAGTTTGGGTATTAGTTGTTATTATTTAATGAGTTAATTTTAATGTTATAAACGACATAGGTGCTTTTATGTATTTATTATAACTTATAAATTGTCTTTTTATATAAACTAAGGGGTGATACTTGAATTTTACCTAAACTAGTGGGGGTAAAAGTGTCTTTTCCCTAAAGTAGTCATCTTCTTCCTCATCTCCTGCAATGAGCAGGAGACTTCTCCGACAACCACGCCGCCCGAACACCACCACCACACAAACACCCATCAAATCGCCACCAAATCGTCCCAATTCAATCTCAATTCGATTAAAACTCAATAAAGCTCGATAATTTAGCATCAAGCAATCAAATTTTGCCAATTTTTGGTCCCGATTCTGAATCGAAGTTTTCAAAGTGGGTCTCCTTCCACTCGCCGGATTTCTACTCCCAGAGCCTATTTAAACCCCTCAAACCCAGAGCAGAAAATCCACACAATCTCAGCTCTCAATCGCACCCAACCCTCTCTCACTCTCTCTCCCGTCGGATTCGCCGCAATCTTGCCGGGTCCGACCGAGCAGAGCCCAGCCGGAGCTCCGACCGAGCCCGACGCCACCGTCCCACCGCCGTCCGTCACCGACGACCTCCCCGCCGTCGTCCGCCCTATCCCCGACGCCACCGTCGGCCTCCTCATTCCCGTCGTCTCCTCTCTCGGGTATGAAACGCGTATTTTACTTCTTCTCCTTTTTATTCTTTTGTTTTGTCTTTAATTCAATTATTATTATTATTATTGTGTTATTAGCTTATATTAATAGTATGCTGAAAGAATATAACATAAGGGATGTTGGCCTAGTGGTTAGTTGGTAACACATAGGGTGTGTGTGGAGTAGGTTCTAGGTTTGAATCTCACAAGAGACAATTCTTTTTATACAAGTTTAAAGTAATCCTTTTATACTAATATTTACTCCAAAATAAAGATATAGATTAAGGGTGATAAATATATATTTCTTATTTATTTTTATAAGTTTGTAACAAATTAGAATAAGTTATTTTCTTCAAATAATTTTTTTTTCTTTAAAATAAAGTTAGTTAGTTTATAATTTATCCTCTACTCAGGCTTGTTTGGATTGGGAGAAACTACTATTAGAATTAAAATTGTTTTGGGGTAAAATAATATTCGTCTCTATCCTAAATAATAATAGCAATAGTTTAGATAATCTTATAAGAGCATCTCCAATAAGTTATTTATATGGCGGTTATCTTCAAAATATAAATAAGATGGGAAAAATATTGTCTCCAATATGCTCTCTACTACGCTCTTTATTTTAGCGGATAGTTATCCCGCTCACTACTTTTGACGAACCGGATAAATAACTTCATATTTTGTTTACCCATGTTCTTAGCAGTTATGTCCTGAATTCCTTAAAATTCTCATACAAGAAATATTAAGAATGTGCCACGTGTTATTTAGCTAATCATTTAACTAACACTATTGGAGCACTAACTAAATTTTTACAATATCTAAAATAGACATGTTAAATTTTCATCAAATTATAGATAACTTTTAACTAGTACTACTGGAGATGCTCTAAGATATATTTATATAGCTATAGCTATGTTTTACAATAATAAGCGACAATAATTATAAATTTTGTTTTAATAATAGAAGTATTATCGTTAAAGATTGGGGAGAGTTAGTAAGGGGTTGTTTTCATTTACCTATAGGACTTCGTGTGCAATGTGTTAATTAGGGAATTATAAATTTGTAGGCAACGAGTTCTCAGACGAAGGATACGTCGAGTGTTACTAGGAAGTGATTTGCTTATCCTTGAGACTTAAAGGTAAGTAATCATACCAGGCCTAGTGCCCATATCTTCTTTCGTGTCGAAACTGCTTTTGTGATTTGTTGTCTCAAAATTAGAATATCTACTTGAACTGTTTATTTGAGAAAGTTTACTAATTTTACAAGGTGATTCTATCACAACTATCACATGATTAATAATACGTAATAACATAAAATGAAAGAGTTGTACCGGGGAACACTTTATTAATTTAGGATCGGTTGTTTTTTACTACGGTCACTCAGCCCACTTTCATTTAGTTGCTCGGCCGCCACAAGCCCCGGGTTGCTCCTCCTACTTACTCCTCTGTCCGCACGAAGTCTTAGGAAAGTGTCGACACTTATGCTCTTGTGAGTGTGGTATTGGTTCGCACCTAGTTGTGTGATTTGGTTTCTCCCCTTGTCAACATGGTAATATATATTTTTCTAAAGGATGGATCTATATGCTTGAAAATTGGAAGTCCCGATTGGACAAATGAGGAAGAGTTTGGGAATGTTTCCCCAACTAAATTGCTAAAATGAAAAACTCGATTTATACTTATACTCTTACTCGAATTCTTTACTCTTCAAACTTATGTGTCTTTTATAAACTGCTTCGTAATCTGTTTACATGTTTGGGTGTTGCTTACTTAGTATTTTCCGCTGACTTTGGAAACTGTGGTGTTTCTTTTTATTTCTGCACCACAGGTTTAGGTGGAAGCATGGAGTAACGGGAGCGCGACTCGACATACATAGGAAAAGTTTAGTAGATCACATTTATTTACTTTGGAACTTCAGTTAGACTTAGAGAAACTCTAGATTGGAATAATTCCCATGTTTGTGGCGAGACAAGTTTCAAAGTTTTATTTAATTACTTTAAGGATTTGGTTTGGATTTTCTGTTATAAGACCTCCTTGTATCCGGGTTTAACCTCGGGTACGGAGTGACATCCCCAGTCTTCCGGCTTGGTCATTTTTGGGGTGTTACAGTTGGTATCAGAGCCAGGTAATCCAAAAGGAAAATCTAAAACCTGTAGGGAAATTTAAAATGGACATAGGGAAAGAATTTAAAATTTGACAAGCCGTTGGGAATTTAGGTAGTCTTGGATAGGGCTGTTATGTGTTTAAACCTTTAAAAAATAGGCTAAGTAAGAAAGTATTCCCACCCACCCTCTCCTAGCTAAGAACTTTGGCCTACCCAATTAGCTAAAGAAGATGGGTTTGAGCCATTCATTGGAGTATGGGTTAGGTAATCACAAGTTGAGGATTGTTTTCGAAATTCTTGTGTGATCAGCCTTTGTGAAAATGCATGTGAAACTAATTGTTTGATGATCAATGTGTTATATTACTTGATTAGTTGCTTATTATATGCCATGTATTGTATTTTTTTTCACTTATACTTTAGGGTATTGTATGAATGATACAATAGGTTATAGTGTAGGATTATGGCTAATAGACCACACCAATATTACAACAGAAGAAGTGATAGATTAAAGAATTAGCATGGACGATAGTAGTTTCCTGCCCAGCCTCGCCTAGAAAGCGTTTTTGAGACTTGTGCCTTTTAGTTTCTTCGACTATTAGAAATTATTTTAGAACCTACCTTCAGTTTTTAGGAAAAGTGAATTTTTTTGAATTCTAGATGGAATAGTCTATCAAAAAATTGGAGTTTCCCTTTTCATTGAAATATTGACCATGTTAAGATTCTAGGTACCTTGACAAGGCGCACGTATGACAAGAGTGTTAAGCTTGTAAAAGTCTTATGGACAAATCACCTCACAAGAGAGGCAACATGTGAAGCGAGGGATTGTATGAGGAAGAAGCGTCCTAACCTTTTGACGAGATATTTTGAGTTCCGAGGATATCACTCCTCTAAGGGGGGAAGGATGTAATCATTCAGTTTTCAGATACATAATTTAGTACTTCTTATAGAATATTGCTCATCGTGCATGACAATAGGGTTACATTTAGTAGTTATACCTTATAATGGAGACCTTTACCTTAGTGGTTGTTAAGAATTTGGTTTAAACTTCGAGGACGAAGTTTTCTTTAAGGGGGGAAGGATGAAATACCATGTTATTTAGAAACAGGTATTTTTAAATAATATTAGGTGTTAATATTTAAAATGGGTATTTTATAATAATATATGTGTCAATATGACATTAGTATAAGTTTGGGTATTAGTTGTAAGTATTTAATGAGTTAATTTTAATGTTATAAACTACATAAGTGCTTTAATGTATTTATTATTACTTATAAAGTGTCTTTTTATTTAAACTAAGGGTTGGTACTTGAATTTTACCTAAACTAGTCGGGGTGAAAGTGTCTTTTCCCTTAAGTAGTCATCTTCTTCCTCATCTCCTGCATTGAGCAGGAGACTTCTCCGACAACCACGCCGCCCGAACACCTCCACCGCGCAAACACCCATCAAATCGCCACCAAATCGTCCCAATTCAATTCCAATTCGATTCAAACTCAATAAAGCTCGATAATTTTGCATCAAGCAATAAAATTTTGCCAATTTTTGGTCCCGATTCGGAATCGAAGTTTTCGAAGTGGGTCTGCTTCCACTCGCCAGATTTCTACACCCAAAGCCTATTCAAACCCCTTAAACCCAGAGCAAAAACCCACACAATCTCAGCTCTCAATCGCACCCAAACCTCTCTCACACTGTCTCCCGTCGGATTCGCCGGAACCCAGCCGGGTCCGACCGAGAAGAGCCTAGCCGGAGTTCCGACCGAGCCCAACGCCACCGTCCCGCCGCCGTCTGCCACCGGCGACCTCGCCGCCGCCGTCCGCTCTATCCCCGACCCCACCGTCGGCCTCCTCATTCCCGTCGTCTCCTTCTCTCTCGGGTATGAAACCCTTTGGTTAGTTCTTTCCTTTTTCTTATTTTATTTTGTCTTTAATTCAATTATTATTATTATTGTGTTATTAGCTTATTTAATAGTATGCTGAAGAAAATAACATAAGGGATATTGGCCTAGGTGTTAGTTGTTATCACATAGGGTGTGTGTGGGGTAGGTTCTAGGTTTGAATCTCACAAGAGACAATTCTTTATATACAAGTTTAAAGTAATCTTTTTATACTAATCTTTACTCCAAAATAAAGATATAGAATAAGGGTGATAAAAATATCTTTCTTATTTATTTTTATAAGTTTGTAAAAAATTAGAATAAGTTATTTTCTTCAAATAAATTTGTTTTTTTCTTTTAAATAAAGTTAGTTAGTTTATAATTATCCTCCACTAAGGCTTGTTTGGATCTACTATTAGAATTATATTTGTTTTTGGGTAAAATAATATTCTTCTCTGTCCTAAATCAAAACAGCAATAGTTTAGATAATCTTATAAGATATATTTATATAACTATAGCTATGTTTTACAATAATAAATGATAATCATTATAAATCGTGTTTTAATAATAGAAGTACTATCGTTAAAGGTTGGGGAGAGTTAGTAACGGGTTGTTTTCATTTACTTATAGGACTTCGTGTGCATTGTGTTAATTAGGGAATTATAAATTTGTAGGCAATGAGTTCTCAGACGAAGGATACGTTGAGTGTTACTAGGTGATTTTCTTTTGCTTGAGAAGTAATCATGCCAGGCCTAGTGCCCATATCTTCTTTCGTGTCTAAACTGCTTTTGTGATTTATTGTCTCAAAATTAGAATATCTACTTGAACTGTTTATTTGAGAAAGTTTACTGATTTTACAAATGTGATTCTATCACAACTATCACATGATTAATAAGACGTAATAACGTAAAGTGAAAGAGTTGTACCGGGAACACTTTATTATTTTGGGATCGGTTGTTGTTGACTACGGTCACTCAGCACACTTTTATTTGGTTGCTCGGCCGCCACAAGCCCTGGGTTGCTCCTCGTACTTACTCCTCTGACCGCACGAAGTCTAAGTGGGTGTCGACACTTATGGTCTTGTGAGTGTGGTATTGGTTCTCACCTAGTTGTGTGATTTGGTTTCTCCCCGTGTCAACATGGTAATATATGTTTTTCTAAAGGATGGACCTATATGCTTGAAAATTGGAAGTCCCGATTGGACAAATGACGAAGAGTATGGGAATGTTTCCCCAATTGTATTGCTAAAAGGAAAAACTCGATTTATACTTATACTCTTACTCGAATTCTTTCTTCTTCAAACTTATGTGTCTTTTATAAACTGCTTCGTAATCTGTTTACATGTCTGGGTGTTGCTTACTCAGTATTTTCCGCTGACTTTGGAAACTGTGGTGTTTCTTTTTATTTCTGCACCAAAGGTTTAGGTGGAAGCTTGGAGTAACGGGAGCGCGACTCGACATACATAGGAAAAGTTTAGTAGATCACATTTATTTACTTTAGAACTTCAGTTAGACTTCGAGAAACTCTAGATTTGAATAATTCCCATGTTTGTGGCGAGACAAGTTTCAAAGTTTTAATTATTTATTTAAGGATTTGGTTTGGATTTTCTGTTATAAAACCTCCTCGTATCCGGGTTTAACCTCAGGTACGGAGTGACATCTCTAGTCTTCCGGCTTGGTCCTTTTGGGGGTGTTACAGTGGGTATCAGAGCCAGGTTATCCAAAAAGAAAATCCTGTAGGGAAATTTAAAATGGACATAGGGAAAGAATTTAACATCTGACAAGCCGTTGGGAATTTGGGTAGTCTTGTATAGGGCTATTATGTGTTTAAATCTTTAGAAAATAGGCATAGTAAGCAAGTATTCCCACCCACCCTCTCCTAGCTAAGAACTTTGGCCTACCCAATTAGCTAAAGAATCTGGGTTTGAGCCTTTCATTTGAGTATGGGTTAGGTAATCACAAGTTGGGGATTGTTTTCGAAAGCCTTGTGTGATCAGCCTTTGTGCAAATGCATGTGAAACTAATTGTTTGATGATAAATGTGCTATATAACTTAATTAGTTGCTTATTATATGCCATGTATTGCATTTTTTTTACTTATACTTTAGGGTATTGTATGAATGATACAATAGGTTATAGTGTGGGATTATGGCTAATAGACCACATCAATACTACAGCAGGAGAAGTGATAGATTAAAGAATTAGCATGGACGATAGAAGTTTCCCGTCCACCGTCTCCTAGAAAGCATTTTTGAGACTTGTGCCTTTTAGTTTCTTCGACTATTAGAAATTATTTTAGAACCTACCTTCAGTTTTTAGGAAAAGTGAAATTTTTGGAATTCTAGTTTGAATAGTCTATCAAAGAATATTGGAGTTTCCCTTTTCATTGAAATATTGACCATGTTAAGATTCTAGGTACCTTGACAAGGGGCACGTATGGCAAGAGTGTTAAGCTTGTAAATGTCTTATGGACAAATCACTTCACAAGAGAGGCAACATGTGAAGCGAGGGATGGTATGAAGAAGAAGCGTCCTAACCTTTTGACGAGATATTTTGAGTTCCGAGGACGTCACTCCTCTAAGGGGGGAAGGATGTAATTCTTCGGTTTTTAGATACATAATTTAGTACTTCTTATAAAATATTGCTCATCGTGCATGGAAATAGGGTTGCATTTAGTAGTTATACCCTAGAATGGAGACGTTTATCTTAGTGGTTGTTGAGAATTTGGTTTAAACTTGAGGACGAAGTTTTCCTTAAGGGGGGAAGGATGAAATACCCCGTTATTTAGAAACAGATTTTTTAAATAATATTAGGTGTTAATATGTCAAAACGGGTATTTTATAATAATATATGTGTTAATATGACATTAGTATAAGTTTGGGTATTAGTTGTTATTATTTATTTAGTTAATTTTAATGTTATAAACTACATAGGTGCTTTTATGTATTTATTATAACTTATAAAGTGTCTTTTTATTTAAACTAAGGGGTGGTACTTGAATTTTACCTAAATTAGTGGGGGTGAAAGTGTCTTTTCCCTAAAGTAGTCATCTTCTTCCTCATCTCCTGCAATGGGCAGGAGACTTCTCCGACAAGCACGCCGCCCGAACACCACCACCACCATGCAAACACCCATCAAATCGCCACCAAATCGTCCCAATTAAATCCAAATTCGATTGAAACTCAATCAAGCTCGATAATTTAGCATCAAGCAATCAAATTTCGCCAATTTTTGGTCCTGATTCAGAATCGTAGTTTTCGAAGTGGGTCTCCTTCCACTCGCCGGATTTCTATACCCAAAGCCTATTTAAACCCTTCAAACCCAGAGCAAAAACCCACACAATCTCAGCTCTCAATCGCACCCAACCCTCTCTCACTCACTCTCCCGTCGGATTCGCCGGAACCCAGCCGGTTCCGACCGATTAGAGCCCAGCCGGAGCTCTGACCGAGCCCGACGCCGCCGTCCGCCACCAGCGACCTCGCCGCCGCCGTTCCGCCCTATCCCTGACGCCACCGTCGGCCTCCTCATTCTCCTCGTCTCCTTTTCTCTCGGGTATGAAACCCTTCTGTTAGTTCTTTCCTTTTTCTTATTTTATTTTGTCTTTAATTCAATTATTATTATTATTGTGTTATTAGCTTATATTAATAGTATGCTGAAGAAAATAACATAAGGGATGTTGGCCTAGTGGTTAGTTGGTAACACATAGGGTGTGTGTGGGGTAGGTTCTAGGTTCGAATCTCACAAGAGACAATTCTTTATATACAAGTTTAAAGTAATCTTTTTATACTAATCTTTACTCCAAAATAAAGATATAGAATAAGGGTGATAAAAATATCTTTCTTATTTATTTTTATAAGTTTGTAAAAAATTAGAATAAGTTATTTTCTTCAAATAAATTTGTTTTTTTCTTTGAAAAAAGTTAGTTAGTTTATAATTATCCTCTACTAAGGCTTTTTGGATTGGGAGAAACTAATATTAGAATTTTAATTGTTTTGGGGAAAAATAATATTCTTCTCTGTCCTAAATATAATAGCAATAGTTAGATAATCTTATAAGATATATTTATATAACTATAGCTATGTTTTACAATAATAAACGTTAATCATTATAAATCGTGTTTTAATAATAGAAGTATTATCGTTAAAGGTTGGGGAGAGTTAGTAAGGGGTTGTTTTCATTTACCCTATAGGACTTCGTGTGCAATGTGTTAATTAGGGAATTATAAATTTGTAGGCAACGAGTTCTCAGACGAAGGATACGTCGAGTGTTACTAGGAAGTGATTTGATGTTGCTTAAGACTTAAATGTAAGTAATCATGCCAGGTCTAGTGCCCATATCTTCTTTCGTGTCTAAACTACTTTTGTGATTTATTGTCTCAAAATTAGAATATCTACTTGAACTGTCTATTTGAGAAAGTTTACTGATTTTACAAAGGTGATTCTATCACAACTATCACATGATTAATAAGACGTAATAACGTAAAGTGAAAGAGTTGTAATAATGCCCATGTTTGTGGCGAGACAAGTTTCAAAGTTTTAATTATTTATTTTAAGGATTTGGTTTGGATTTTCTGTTATAAAACCTCGTCGTATCCGGGTTTAACCTCGGGTACGGAGTGAAAACCCCAGGCTTTCGGCTTGTCGCTTTCGGGGCGTTACAGGATGCCTCCGCCCGAGGTGATGAACCTCATTGGGGACGGATCAGGGTCTCTGGTTCATAGTAATTACGATAGACGATAATCCAAATTAAGTTGTGACCCACACATGCATATGTAGTACTCTATAGCTCCCACAATAAACAACCCCGGGACCTCAACACCTCAGTGTATATTGATAACCATGGGGCCGGGTATGTAAATTCAAAAGGATTAGTACCCGAGGAGGCTCGACTCTCATGCGCGTCCGGCCGTAGCCTCCACACACATCCTCTGTACATCGCCCTATCCCATTATAGTTCATTATTATTTACAATAGGAGTTGTTATTTTAAACCACGTGTATACCAAATGAGTTTCCCTAAACATGCTTCGAAGAGAATTTTATAACCACATCAGTATCACAAGTTATAGAGAAATTAAAAAGACTCACACCAAAATTATATTTTGATAGTTTAAGTTAGTGTACATATGAACTTACCGAAATAAATAGAAAGGCGCACACCAGCAAGAGGAACGTCCTAGCACTAATACTAATGGTCCTCCACGAACAAACCGTCTACAAACTCGGAATCGAATTGACGAAAATAACGAAGATGGTGGCGGCGAAGGAGAGAACGCTGCCAAGACTAATGTCTTTGGTGGTGGTCGTCTCTTGACAGAGGCTCTGAAGCAATGGAGTGAAGCGGGGCGCCGGTGGTGCAAAGTCAGCCTCGGGTCGATTTGGTGCCATCGGCCTCCTTAGGTGACGGCTGCCGGTTGGTGATGGAGAGCGACACTATAGAAAAGTAAAGAGAGTTGAGAGATATTGAGAGTGTGGGTGAGTGAGGAAGAAAGTAGTGGCGGAAGGGTTTATATAGTGTTGGTGGGAGGAAGGTTATGGAAGGAGGGTTTAATGAGGAGTTATGGATGGAGGAGTTATGGGAGAGTTATGCATTGAGGAGCTACGGGGGAGTTATGGATGGAGGAGTACCTAGAGATAGGGAACGGATCTTCTCCAGCTGGATTCCGTCCAGCCGCCGTCCAGCCGTGATCTCCACCGTCCATTTAATTTCCTAAGATCTGGATATACACAATTGGTAAACAGATAACTTCTGTTATCCATCGACGTTATCTTTCCGTTATCCACCAAAACAACACCGTTTCATGTCAAATCTTCCCGCGAATTGATGGCTGGACGATCGTGATTGAGCTTTTTACGCTATACTGGTCCATCGTTTCAAAAAGTGATCGTCATTTACATGTTTTAGATCAATCAAGATCTGTTTTATGTTATTTACAGGATTGAGATCAATCAAAAACTTCCATGTGTTTACTGAAGCAAACTCAAGTCTGGGAATGATTTCTCACTTTTCATGCGAGTTAAGGCTCGTCCACTGATGTTTTGCAGAACTCCAGAGCTGCATCACGATTTCTGGTAAGTTATTCACCAGACCGTTGTATTTATTTCTTTAGTACTTGATTTCTCTTCTAACAGTTTTCATGTATTCAATTGAAAAACCAGAAAATACTTCAATTGGAGTTGAGGTGCTGAGGATAAAGTTTTGTTTTCTTTTCGTTTTTCATTTGAGTTGGCGCCTAATCCCAGTTTTTTATTGTGTACTTCTGGGAAGTATATATGGTTTCTGAGCTTGTTTGACAAGATTTTTACTTAGTGCATTTGTACATCGCAGTAAATAATAAGTTAATCAGGAGAATTTTTGTTTGCTCTAAGGGCTAATGATGTGGTGTGCTATAATCCTTACGGCACTGGACTCACAGTTAAGAGTTAACCAATGGCAGATTAGAGGTAGTAGGTTTCTTCATGTCCTGTGTTGTATGGATTATGTGCATCTTTGAAGCGGGATGCTTCTTCAGGTCGCCGCACTGCACACCCACCCTAATTCATAATACTTACACTCTTAGTAAGTAGCTGTAGTAAGTTTTATGGTGAAAAATGTGGGTGTTTAGTGGCAAGTTGATGTTGATGATCTGGGAAAAAAAAAAAAGAACCCTTTTGGAAATTTCCAGGTAGTGTTTAATAAACATCATGCAGTTTCTTGGTTTATGAGGGGGGGGGGGGGGGAGCTTTCTCTTAGTTCAATGGAATAATTTGGCAGTTTTTTGTTATGTCCAATACTATTATTTCATAATACAACATGTGATGTATTACAGGTCCATATTTTAAGTTGAGTCTTTTGAAATGCTCCTTGTTTCATACTTTGTTATCATAATGCTTTTGTTTTATCTTATGACAGTTTCGCTGAAATGGATGCATCAATCAACAACACGAGTATTGGTGTTAGTCAGGTTGATGATATAACCAGTGTGCCGAAGAAAGGTATGGATTTCAACTCAGAACAAGGAGTTCACACCTTTTATAATGAATATGGAGGAAAAATTGGATTTTCTACTAGAATCCAGTACTCGAAAACGATAAAGGCTACTTGTCAAGTCTTATCGAGAACATATGTTTGCTCTAAAGAAGGATTTAGAAAATCAGACAAACGGGATCTACAAGTCCAAGAACCAACAGCACAAACAAGAACAGGTTGTAGTGCACGCCTTAGTACACGGTTGGACCAGGATATTGGCAAGTACGTAATTTCAAATTTTGTTGAACCACATAACCATGAACTCGTTCCAAAGAAACTTGCACATATGCTTCCATCGCGGCCACCATAACTGAAACTCAGGCTACACAAATTGTGTTGGCTGATGAGTCAGGTATTCCCCTAAGGTCGGCTTTTGAGCTGATAGGTAGAGAATCAGGAGGAAGAGAATGTGTTGGGTTCTTGAAAGAGGATCAAAAGAATTTGTTGCGCAGCAGAAGGCAAAGAATGTTAGCGTTTGGAGAAGCTGGGAGAATATTGCAATACTTTGAACGTAGGTCTCAAGAAAATCCTTCTTTTTTCTTTGCCACACAAGTAGATGAAGAGGAACAGATTACAAATATCTTTTGGGCAGATGCACGCATGATTAATGATTATTGCACCTATGGGGATGTTGTTGCTTTTGACACAACTTACAAGATCAACAAAGATAATAGGCCATTTGCTGTTTTTGTGGGGTTCAATAATCATCGAGAGACTATCATTTTTGGTTCAGCACTGATGTATGATGAGACTGCAGATTCCTTTAAATGGTTATTTCGGACGTTCTTACGTGCTATGTCAAACAAGCACCCGAAGACAATAATCACTGATCAAGATGCTGCGATGGCCAAAGCAATAGCAGCTGAACTACCAACATGTTTCCACAGGCTTTGTAAATGGCATATAACCCAGAATGCATTAAAAACATGCTAATGCCATATTCAGGGGCCCATCTCGTGTTAAGAGTGTACTTGCACCATTTTTTAAAGACTATGAGGATGAGAACGAATTTTTAGTTGCATGGGACGAAATGCTAAAGGAGTACAATGTGCAACACAACACGTGGTTACAAAGTATTTTTAATCTGCGAAGGAAATGGGGAAGGCCATATGTGAGATGGTCGTGGTCAGCCGGAATGAAGAGCACCCAACTTAGTGAAAGCTTTAATGCAACTTTAAAGAGGTATTTGAAATCTGACTATCACTTAGTGTTATTTTTTCATCATTATGATAGATTGTTGGAAGA
This sequence comes from Linanthus parryae, assembly GCA_023055425.1. Lineage (NCBI taxonomy): Eukaryota > Viridiplantae > Streptophyta > Magnoliopsida > Ericales > Polemoniaceae > Linanthus > Linanthus parryae. The sequence continues at coordinate 21,303,757 of JALGPY010000011.1, read as the reverse complement.
AAAACGTTACCAAGAAGGTAAAGCTGAGTTTGCGCTGACATATAAATTACCGAAGGTAAAATTTACTTCAGTCAAAATGTTGGTTAAAGCTGGGGAGATTTACACCAGGGCAATATTTGAAGAGTTCCAGGAACAGTATGGTCTAAGTCTCGACTTAGAAATATCTCAGGCAGTTACTCAAGGGGATGATCTAGCAGTCTACATAGTTGAATCACCTGAACGTCATCAGCGCCATTCAGTTACCAAGGGTAAAGATGATACATTATCATGTGAATGCAGACTGTTTGAAATGAGGGGTGTCTTGTGCCACCATGTAATTAAAGTTTTAAGAGATGTGTTAGGTTTCCGCGAGATTCCTGATCGCTACATCCTCACGCGGTGGACAAGGAAAGCGAGACCAAGTTATATTGAGGATTCTTATGGTCGTGAAATAGAGATTGATCCAAAATTAGATCGAAATGAGAGATACAAGACATCGTGCAGAATGCTATGTGCCATTGCTGATAGAGCGAGCGAAACTGTTCAAACTTCTAATGTTTTAAGGCAAAAAGGGAAAGAAGTTGCTGAGATTATTGAAAATATGCTCCAGTTACAAGTTTCGGAGAAACAAATAAGTGCGAGTGGACATAGTTTGCCTACAAAAATGAATATTACCGATGCAAGTGCTGCTCAACCGAAGGGGTTGAAGAAGAAAAGTTATACGGGGCCTCGGGGTACAAGACGCACTAAAATCCGTTTGGAGATCATATCTAGCAAACCAAAGAGAAAAAATCCTTCCACACCGGTAATTTATGAATAAACCAGTAGTTATGTTCAACATAATTTTTTTGGTAATACTCATACGCAATATACTTGTAGGAACACACTGCTTCTGAAAGAATTCCAAAACAAGCTTATATTTTAGACATTCCACAAGTTCCTTTTGGTTTGTCACAGGTAATATGTTTGTACATGTAATGAAAATTAAATATCATATTTTTCATGTAAAGTCAAATATCTAACTACATGTTTTGCTCTTTACAGCCTACAATGCCATGGAATGGCAGCTTGCAAGTTGAGGGAAGCAGACTGTCTAACCCCGGCTTGCCTGATCAACAGTCACAAGTCTCGAACATCAATTCACTTGATTTGTCACAGGTAATATGTTTTCATATGTTCTGAAAATAAATCTCATTCTCTTTATATATATTCAGATTTCTAACTACGTGCTTTTCTCTTTTCAGCCAACCACGCCATGGAATAGCAGCTTCCAAGTTGATGGAAGCGGACTGTATAACCATGGCTTGCAAGATCACCAGTCACCAGTCTCGAACATCACTTATCAATATCAAGGCTTTGATCTAAATAAGAATGTGTGTTATGCACCCCAAAACTTTGATAATTCTGGACACATTCGTCACGAATGATTTTTGTAGGCGTGTTTTGGGAAATAACGCTATATTTTTTTTGTGAAAGACTCCATGACAATGCTTACACAGTACCAATTCCCTCAGTCAGGGCAGAGTTACCCTGCCAAGATGCTTCTGAATAAGTTAGCAATCTGTTTTGCTTCTTCTGGAACTACGAGTCTGTTCGTAGATTCCTGAATAGAAATCTTGTTTTTGGGTTTATTTTTGTGAAAGACGTCATGACAATGCTGAGAGCTGGTTTTATGATAAATTTTCAGCCTTCTTGTTTTGTTTTATCCCTCTTGTACCAGGTATTAGTTTCTAGCAGTAATTTAGAATATTCATGACTCAATTGGTTGTGATCTGGTCGCAACGAAGTCTATGATGGGTGTTGTTGATGGTTTTGTTACTGGTAGTTCTGTTAACTGACTGGTTCTGATGGTTTTTATTACTGGTTTTGAACTACTGCTGGGCAGGTTCTATAAAATAAATGCTCAGCTTGTTAAAGTCTGTGAGCTCATTTCTTTATTAGACCCTGAACATAGATGCTTAGTTTGAGACAAGCACAACCAAGACTGGGATTACCAACTCTGCTCGCTGTAGTATGCTTGGATTGTTTAGGAATACGAAAAAAAATGTTAACTGGTCTTTGAATGCCCAATAAACCTGTATAGTTGCTCGTAGAGAAGGATTAAGGTTACCTAAGACAACATATCAGAGGTGTAAGGCTTAAGGAGCTAGAAGTTCAAATAATCTTCAAGTTGCTAGATAACAAGAGCCAATCTGTTATCTAAGATAATGCTGATAGCCTGAAACTAAAGAAATGAGGGGGTGGGTTTTTTTTTTTTTGATAAGTTGGATTTTCATTAAAAGGGGGAAGATGGGGTATCATACAAAACTGCATTTACCACTTTAGTTGGCAGATTATCTAAACTCAACTCTACTCTACCAATCAGCTTTTCCACTCTAGCCCTATTAGCTAACACATGAGCATATCTATTTCTAGTTCTGTGACAAAATGTCAGAGAGCATGAAGCATTACAACTGATCCAGTTTTTAATATTAGCCACTCTTATTCTCCATCTCCAATCTGAATGTTGTCCACTGCTTTGACAATTGTTGCAGAGTTTGATTCTATCAAAATGTTGCCCAGATTGAGACTTTCACGGTACTGAATAGCTACTTCAATGGCTTCTAGCTCTTCTTCAATAACAGAGAGATTACCTGTGTAGTTACTGAACATCCAGCTCACTTCTCCTTTTTCAATCACATTAACTTTCCAGACATTTGTTGTAGGAGGAATCCAGTTCAAAATTTCTGCACTTGGTGATCTTCTTTAGAATTCTTTACTTCCACCTTACCAAAAAATTATGTATATCTATTTATGACCATTGTTCTATTGGAGTCAAAAAGAAATCTAAACCACTCTGCAGTAGTTTTCCTTGCATCTGTGTCCACTCTTAAGCCCAGAAAATGAAACCACGAGCTAAATGAAGGGGTGGGTTTGATTGATAAGATAAATGTATCCATCAGCTGCCTTGTTTTTTTTTTCAAAGGGCTATCTCAGCCACCAAACAGAGAACACAATTACAATCAGAGAACACAATTATATTAATGAGGATGCTCTTCTAGCAACTGTGAGAACATCAGTGGAGCAATTCTTAACCTTACTGGAAAGGAAGTCAATGGCCACCTTTGAATCAGAAACAACTCTAATCAATAGCATGACAGCTTCTTCTTTTTAAGGATGCTGCCACTGCAATACTATTATTGAGCAATCTCCATAAGAACATCAGCAGCCTTGTTAGTTCCTGTAATTTTTAGTCGATTCAATGCTGAAATTATCTTTTATCCATCCACGACTGGACTTTTCCTCAATACAAATCTCCGAGTTGGCGAGTTTCTGAACATTGGCTTGCATCAATTCTGATGCACTGGAGATGTCTATGCACTGGAGGTGTCTATTGCAGATTGTATGAACCCTAGTGGAGTATTTCAAAATATCGCGAGGCAAGCCGAGTAGGAAAATTTTGCTGCAGAGGGACGCCTAGCAACTCTAACTTTGATGTCAGTTCTTCCGGCCAGATACGCGATGGATGTGAGATTTGCGGGAAGATTTCACACTGTGACTGTGAAACGATGTTGTATTGATCGCAAACGGAGGAGATAACGTCAGTTTAGTAACTAGGTTTATCCGTTAACCAATTGTGTATATCCAGATCTTAGGAAATTAAATGGACGGTGGAGATCACGGCTAGACGGCGGCTGGACGGAACCCAGCTGGAGAAGATCCGTTTCCCTAGAGATATTCATGTGAGAAAAGGGGTTACAAGTTGGGTTACTTTTGGTTGGGTGCTTTGGGAGTACCAAAGTGCACAGTGACAAAGAGGTATTTCTTTAGGTAATTTAGGAGCACCAAATTAGTTGTATGATTTAGAATTGAAGGAGTAAATTAAATAAGAGGGTTAATATTTGGAATTAAAAAAAATTAGTTATATAGTAAGTGTAGAGATAGATTAGAATATGAATTATATCAACTTAAATAGAGAACGTATGGTTAGAATCAAAAAAGTGATAGGAAAGCATATAAAAATAAATTGGAAACTAAGAATGAATTGAAGGACATTTAGAGAATGATATTGAAATAAAAATAGAGATAAATGAATTAAAGTTTCGAATTATCTTAAAATCAAATAGGCACTTGGTTAAGTATATATTAAAATAAAATAAAAATAGTTTACCACCTCTTTAACAAATTGTAATTACCAAAATAATATGTATTAATTTATGTAATTATCCAAATAAGCTGACCAAAAATTCGGAGTATCACAAAGAAAACTTATAAACATAGGGGTCAGCTGGAGAGCGGGTCATGGGAGACATATAAATATCTAAGACCCATGGATGCCAAAACCTCACAGCTTCCAAATCATCAAGGCACCAAAATGAAATAAAGATATGAGAGTAAATCAATGTTGACATAGGAAAATGAGTGGAACTGGAAGAAATGTGATGGCACCACAGCTGTAACGCAATTTAATCTGTTAGATCGGGCTACCAAGTCGCACAAGAACAAACCTTGATAGAAGAAAACAGAACATAAACCTCAGAAGCAAAGAAAAAAATTCAACTAGCTTGAAGACTTCTGGAATATGGAATTCCCAAAAAGGTGGTATTCACTACATTGAGGGAATGTTGGAGATCATTAGCAACAAAATAAACTTTGAGAAAATGGAAAATGGACTTATTTGGGCTCTGTACAGCTTGCGGGAATGAGGAGGAAGCGGAGTCCCACGTGTTTGTGATATGCTCAACTACCAAGAAAATCTGGATTCAAACCTTCACACCATGATTTTTTTTAGAAAGACATGGAAAATCTAGAGAATATGAATGCATGCAAGAAAATATTTTTTTCCACCTTTCATGCGACCTTGGATGTGAGGAACAAAAAAAAAATTGAAGAGACCGAACCCGATATAAACAATATTGTGGGATGGATAAACACATCCCTTTAAGAATATGAGGAAGCAAACAAGAATAGGTCGGATCCCACAAGGAAATAGGTGACATGAATGTCAAAAAAAGCTACAGTGTTGAAGGCTTCAGCACTGGGGACTCTCAAAATTAACGTCGGCGGGGCTTTTGAAGACTAAAATAGGAGATGCATTGATCGGAGTTGAAATCTAAAATAAAGAAGGGTTATTCGAAGCGAAGTAATGTTACTATAGAGGGAGACTCAAAGACTTTCTGCAGACAACTCACTGAAGGAGGATACGACCGTCAGAGAACGATGCTATTTTCTAAGAGAAAAATAAAGTTTCGAGAGGGTTCCGAAGCTTGTTAGTGGAATACGCATGTCGAGATGATAATAAAGTAGCAGACGTGTTTACACAATACGCGTGCCACTTCATGGACAAGATTATTTGGTTAGAAGATGGGCTATCTTGGCCAATGCTTTCATCCAAAGAGAAGTTGTAAACTCATGCACTATTTATCGGAAAAAAAACAAATCACTTCATCAAAAGATAAAAAAATAACCGGAACCATCGTCCAATGATTGAAAAAAAAGTTCCATCAATAACCATTCTTTCTTCAATCTTTTCCAACTTGTCTCTGGGTTTCTTGTAACTCCTTTTGTCCTTTCAATTCACCAACTCATCATTGTGTGGGCATAACACTTATAATTGAGGTTGTATAGGAGCACACACACTCGTACTCTTGTGGTATACACAACCTGCACATGTTCTCTCCCCACCTTTTTTAGACTTGCTTAGTACTGCGTCTTTTTTCAGCTGCCTCACACAGCCTTTTCTCGGTTGCTTCAGCCAGCTCCTTCTCCTCAGCCTTTTGGGAGGATTACTTGTTCTTCTTCTCCAGCTTTTAACCTTTTAGATTTCTTAATCTATTGATTCCAAAAAATAAAATTTCTAAACCCTAACAGGTCGCTAAAGATTTTTCTTTTTATAGTTTAGAATACCTTACTCTTGGTTTAGAATACCTGATTTGAAAACTATTGCAAGTTCATGTATTTTTAACCTGATTCAAGTTGAGAAGAAAGAATTAAAGTCTTCTTCAAACCCTCTTCTTATTTGCTTCAGAATTAGAAGTTTACCCAAGTTCTTCTTCTCTCTTGTTCTGACTTTGGTTGGAAGTAAAAAGTGGTAAGTGTTTAGATATATTGTTTAATACTTGAAAATCCGACCCTTTAGTATCCTGCAGAGAATTTCAAACGATTTTACCCACCTTGATTGAACCGCAAAACAACATGATAACGTGTGTATATATGCCTCGACTCAAATCAGCCCATGCCAATCGACACCTCTTCCCAACCGTCATATCAGATAACCAAAGGGTTGCATATACTAGTTGGTCTTCCGAATACTCTATCACAAATGCTAGAAAGCCATAAGCTACTAGTAGGGATGATTCTTTTGCCGACTCCTTAAGATTAGGAGGGATTGAAGTGTGCATGGACTTCGCAAGCTCGACTAACGCTCATTGGGGATAATGTAGATTCTCAAAAACATGGTCCACAACATGTAAGGGGCTACTCAAAAGTGCTTCATACACACGAGATCATGCCATGTCGGTATATAGGGCCCATGAGATGAGGTCCCTTCGAAGATAGAAGTTCGCACGGGAACCAGGGGACCGAGTTGTTTGAAGGCTGAATAAAGACTCGTATCAGGTGGTTGTTGTCCCATCTGTGACCCTTGTATGTCATAGAGAAGTCTTGTGTACCCTCCTGTATATTCAGGTCTAATATTGATGATAACGGTCTCCCGAGATATCCACTTGGAACACTTAATGTAGGGGGTGATTAACATGGTAACCCCGTCCCCCAATGACGTTTCTACCGGCTCTGTATTTATAAAAAAATCATCCACTTTATAGAGGTTCAATATTCATCAGTCGAAACCCTAGACAGTTGTCTCCCCTCTCTATGCCATACACTTCTTATTCTCGTTTTGCATCATCACTCATATCTATGTGTTCACATACTTGATCACTCGTAATGTTCTTTTTATGCTCTCTGTTGTAGGAATACACAGTTATCATCCCAATCAGCAACCTCCGACTACATAGCTGAACATATTTTTATTCATTTTTCAATCATAAATGACATTTGCAGTTGTTTCAATCTACCAAGACATTTCGGTTGTACTATATCCCTTTGATATTGGATCAAGAGATGTCTCCACGTTAATAGAACAAGCAAGCTTTCCACTATCAATCGTACAGTCACTTGCTGGTTCACTTGGAAATGTAGAAATGCGATGATCATTAACAATATGCCAGCCTCTTACATCTCCAGTGTCCAAGAAGCCTATGTGATAATGGATCATATTATGGATTCTCAAACATTTAATTCTACAGATCTAAGCATGGATATATAATACTATGCGAGACCACCCAAATAGAAGTTCGTTGATGATGATAATCTGGTTTTAGAAGGCAAGTTAAAGAAGAAAATGGAGGACAACGATCCAACAACTTTGGAGTTGATCCAGTTTCTTGAAGAAAAGTCTAGGACATGAAAATATATCCCAAAGATTAATTTCTAAGTTCTCATCGTAACTTTAAATTTGAAGTTTATGGGACTCTTTGATCGTTTTTTATGTTTTGGTCATGGAATGGCAGTTTAGTTTTGGTGCTAGCTTAGTCTAGGCATTTTATGTTAGTACATTGGATAATATTGGTACTTCGGTCCTCGTTGCTTTTAAATTAGGTTATTCTTTAAAGAAAAAAAATAACCTTTGGTTTGGAAGAAGGAACCGAAGAGTCCACAAATCACAAAACACACCTTCATAAATTGAAAGAACTTCCTCTACCTCCCTAGCCATTTAGTCAAATCCTAAAGAAAAATCCAAAGGGTCATCACGGAGTCGTCAACTTGTCCGTGTAACGGTTAGAAAGAGCAAGCACAATGCTTGAAGAAAAAGGGAGTTCATTGTCTTAGCAGCAAGAATCTAAGGCAACCAAAACGAAAAGGGGGAATAGGGTTTAAGGATCTACAATGCTTCAACAAAGTAATCCTAGACAAGGTTGGACGGAGGCTGATCACACAGCCAAAGTGTCGCCTAGCACTTTGTATGCACCCACAATTACTATGAATTCCATAAATTTATGGATGCAACAATGGGTAAAGGCCCCTCGAATGTATGACATTGTATTTTGGAAGTAAGAAACATTCTGGAACTCGGGGTCAGCTGGAGAGTGGTGATGGGAGATAGATAAAGTTCTAAGACCCATGGAAACCAAAACCTCACAGCTTCGAAATCACTAAGGCACCAAATGGAAATAAAGATATGAGAGTAAATCGTTGTTGAAATACGACAATGAGTGGAACTAACAAAATTGAAGGATATGTTTCAAACGAGATATGTACAAAAAATATTCCATATCCAAATCTCATAATTCTAATGCTCGGAAAAAATGCGATGGCACCACATATGCTACGGAATTTACTCTGTTAGATCCGGCTACCAAGTCGTACAAGAATAAACCTGGTGAGAAGGGAGCAGAAGATAAACCTCAGTAGGAAAAAAAAAAAAAAGCTTGATTGAAACCGCCAAAATCATGATACGCGTGTATATACGCCTAGAATCGCATAAGCCCATGCAAATCGACACCTCTTCCTAACTGTCATATTAGACAACCAAAGGGATGTGTATATTAGTGGTCGTCCCAATACTTTTTCATAACTGCTAGACCATCATAAGCCACTAGTAGAGATGAGTCATTTTCTGACTCGTCAAGATTAGGGGGCTCAAGTGTGCATAGACATCGCAAGCTCGGCTAACGTGCATTGGGGCTAATGTTGATTCTATAAAACATGGTCCTAGTATGCAGCCATGTGGACCTATCAAAAAACTGCATGTAGGTACTAAAAAGTAATTTATACACACCAAATCACGCCATGGCAGCATATCGGGCCAATGAGACGAGGTCCCATCGAAGATAGAAGCTCGCACGTGAACCAGGGCACCGAGTGGTTTGGAGGTTGGAATACGACTCGTAGCATGTGCATGTTGTCCCATACGTGACCCTTGTACATAAGACTTGCATACCCTCCTATATATGTAGGTCTAGTATTGATGATAATGGTCTCCCGAGATATCCGCTTTGACAACTTAATGAGTGGGGGCGTGATTAACGTCGTAACCCCTTCCCCCAATGATAGTTTCTACAAGCTATATATATATACATATATATATATATATGTATCGTCGGAATAGATGCCCTATATATATATATATATATATATATATATATATATATATATATATATATATATATATATATATATATATATATATATATATATATCGTCGGAATAGATGCCCTAGAGGCCATCTTATTTAGTATGAACATTATTTTGGCAATAATAATCATTGTAATATTTATGGAGATATTTAATATAATGAAGTCCTTAGATTACAAATGTGTTGTTTATCTTAAATATCTCTAGTCGATTATATTTATTAACTGGACCATCAACTATAGACTAGTATGTGGGTAGATTGATATGAAGGTATAAACTCTAGCACATGGGTATGCATCAGCGGTAATGACAGACTGGAATAGCCCACCACGAGAAGGCTACATACAAGTTATGTAAAGTCACAAGCTCTTCTCGTAGTGAAAATGGTATTGTGGTCCTTAGACTTGAAGTAACTAGATACTCTAGTTGTGGAATTCATGGTTTAATATTATCAAACGTTGCCCCTTAATATTATCAAACGTTGCCCCCAGATAACTAAGTATGGGATATTGATGTTATCTGCATGGATAAGACTATTCTCAGGATCGAGAAACTATGGATTAGATATACGAGTGTGACTTTTATGTCTCGTGTCCAATCTGGATATGGAGACAAATGGATAATACGATACGGTAACATTGGTCACAAGGTTTGTCGGATCACAGACTATTTCTATTAGTTGGGTGGCATAGATGTGTTCCTAGACACCGCTCTGTGTTAGTAATTGTTACTACCAACTAAGTAGAAATCTATGGGGTCAAACACCCTATATACTATACCGGACTTTGGGATTAATTAGTTTGACTAATTAAATAGAATGATCAATACGCAACCACATGCAAACTCAGTAGGACTAATTTGCCTGGTGGACTAATTCGTATACGGATAGGATTAGTAGAGGGGCTAATATGTAGTTAATAAAGAGTTATTAACTTTTTAATGGCACTCCTAGCTTATTTTCTGACAATGTTGGATCATTATTGAGAGAGATAACAAAGTAAGGAGAGAGAGCAAGACAACTAGGGTCGAAAACCCCAGCCGTCGGCCACTACCACGTCGGCCACTAAAGAGGCGCGACCTCTTTGGTCCTCGTTTTGCGCAATCTTTTTCTTCCTCCTTCTTGATGTGAGCTAGCACAAGGCGTTGGGATCCGTGCAATACTAGGTATGGATACACATAGAGACGTGGACACAATTCTACATAAAATGATCAATTTAGACAAACAAGGTACACATGATTTGTATCCCTTGCCATCGTTATGATGTCGTGTCCTGTGATCCTTGGAGGGTCTTGAACGATGTTAATTTCATTTATTCATCTGCGTAATCTGTATCAAAACCCTACATTGGTATCATATCCACATGTCGTAGTGCATAACGTGATTTATGTGTTACTTTATTGTCAGTTATACACCGTTATTATGATTTATCACGTAAAACATAAGTTGGAATAATGATGAAAACTGAATTGGATCCAGTAGATGATGAGCTAATTTTACCTATCGTGTAAAATTTAGTGAATTCGGATCACATATGATGTGAAACTTTGGATCTTGAAAACTAAGGTTTGGACACAATTGGAAAAGGGAATTTCTTAATATGGAAACAAGAAAACAAGTAATGGAACGAAACAACTCTAGGGCCGAAGCCCTAGAGTCGTCCGCCCCCTCCTTGCGCACCAAGCAAGCCACTGCCAAGGGCCTGGCCGGTCCGGCTTTGCGGGCGGCTTGGCCGCGTCGGCTAGGGCCGATCGGCCGAAGGCCTTTTGGCGGTCCTTATGGGGTTCGTCCAAAGGGGTTTGGTGGGCCTCTTGTACTGTTTTGACCCTAGAAATCCGAAATCAACTAAAATTGACCAAGCACATTAAAATTATATTTTAACTGTATTATTTGCTTATTGCATGATGATTGGATATGGCCTTAGATGTGGATGTTGTGAATGTTTATTTTTGTGGTTTGGTTTTATTGTAATAATTAATTAATTAATTAATTAATTAGGTTTTACGGCCTGCTGGTCGTCTACTCCTCAACTTCTGAGGTCTCTCTATTTAGTATAGATGCAAGCTAGTATTAAATAGAGTATATGATAGCCAAGACTTAGAGAATAAGCCTAAAGAATTGAAGAAACCATAACATGACGATATGCCACAAACTAAGCCGCATGGACTAAAAGATGGATTCACATGGAGATGAGCTTTCTTTTTTTTAGGGCTTATAGATATTCTCATTGGCTTGTGAATATCTTAGTTTTAGGAGGCCATACCACATCATGTTTATTTATTGTTTGTGCTTGTTTATTTATTGTCTTGTTGCTTATTTTTGGTGTATGGTTGATGCATGCAAATTATAACAAGATAATAATTAAAACCCGAATATTTTATTTTGGGACTTCCCAATCCAAATAAGTAGATCAGTTGATATGGATCAACAAAACAATTAAAATTAAAGGTAAAAATCCCTCAAATTAAATATTGCGTTTTTGCCTTCTCGTTACTCAACACTCATCAAAACTATGATGTATTAAATATGGGCTTGTCAAAGCAAGGCAATTTGATTCTTTATAGGATGATACGTTGGCACAAGCAAGTAATGTGCTATTGTTAGAGTAAGAGCTTGGACGCAACTAGGCTATTTTAATAGGATTGAAAGCCTAGAGGCAAGACAATTGGGATTATCTATTGGATAGTTAAATAAGGAGTTAATTGCCCAATTGAACCAAGAATTGCATAGGATGCAATTGGAAATTGTTTCCTACCTAAATAGCTAATTCTTGGGTGACTTGCCAAAGCAAGATCAAGAAGAAGTGAAATATGGATCTTGGCCCACTAGAACATATAAATGATATTTTCCACATTAATATAGAGGGTTATTAATCCGAGAAAAATAGTGGGAGCGATGTTTAAAAATCTAGACAGTATTAAATGCAGTCATTTGTTCACAAAATTCTAAAACTTGTATATTTCTCATTTTGTATAATTTCAATGGTGAACAATTCATCGAATTCATCACAATCCCTACGATTTGTCCTTGAGAAGGACATGATTTCTAGAATCAACTTTCTATAATGGTACAGAAACTTGAGAATCGTTCTCAAGCAAGAAAAGAAACTGTACATTCTAGAAGAGCAAATTCCTGAAGGTCCTGAAAACAATAGTGCTGCAGCCATAGAGGCACATCAGAAGATCATTGACGATGACACTGATGTGGCCCTGCCTTATGCTTTTAACCATGAACTCAGAGCTTCAGAAGCAACACAAGAACATGGCTGCGTTTGATATGATCATACATTAGAAGCAGCTATTCTAAGAGCAGGCTAGGCATGAGCGGTATGAGGTGTCCAATGCATTGTTCAAATGTCATATATCAGAGATTAACCGGTGGGCCTCATGTACTCTGCATGATCGGTTACTTGGAGAACCTCATGAACCTGGAGTTTCTGGTGGGTCAAGAGTTGACCACTGATGTCATCTTGCAATCGTTGCCTAAAATTTATAGCCAGTTCATCATGAACTATAACGTGAATAAGATCAGTAAGCCTCTGCCAGACTTACTCAATATGTTGAGGACAGCTGAATAGAGCATCAACAAGGGAAAGGCAATGCCATAATGATGGTCAATAAAGGAAAAGGCACGCAAGTTGCCTCTACCTCCAAAAGAAAGAGCAAGAAGTTGCTAAATATAAGGAGCCTAGCTTAAAGCCCTCGGGGGGCGTGAGTAAGGGTGAGTGTCACAACTGCAGTCACCCTGGAACTGGAAAGCAACTACTAAGATAAGAAGCTTGGAATAGTGATTCCACCACCACTAGGTATTTTTTTATATATATGTCAATCTATCTTTCTCTTCATCTTGGGTATTGGATACTGGATGTGGATCTCACATTTGTCGAAAAGTTGCAGGATCTAAAGAGAAGTAGAAGACTGGATAAAGGGGAGATAGACTTGCTCGTGGGGAATGGAGCAAGCGTTGCTCCATTAGCCGTAGGCGTTTATGAGTTATCTCTGCCTTCTGGACTTATCTTAGAATTAGACAATTGTTATTTTCTGCCTGCTATGAGCAGAAATATTGTTTCGGTTTCTTGTTTGGACAAGAAAGGTTTTTCTATTAAAATAAAGGACATATGTTGCTTCATTTATTTTGATGGTTTGCATTATTGTAATGCTTTATTGTCTAATGGATTGTATATTCTTGATCTAGATAACACTGTATATAACATTAATACAAAGAGGATAAAAGCTAATGATTTAAATTCTACTCATTTATGACATTTTCGTTAGGCCATATAAACGAGAAACACATTTATAGACTCCATATGGATTTCTAGACTCATTTGGTTATGAATCATATGAGACATGTGAGGCTTGTTTATTAAGAAAAATGATAAAGTCCTCTTTGAATAAGAAAGGTGAGAAGACTAGTGAGCAATTAGCTCTCGTGCATACTGATGTATGTGGGCCATTTTCCAAACCTGCCAGAGGTGGTTATCTTTATTTCATTACATTTACTGATGATTTATGTAGATATGGATTTGTATACCTTATGAAGGGCAAATCCGAATCCTTTAAAAAGTTCAAAGAATTCAAGAATGAAGTAGAGAAGCAACTTGGAAAGAGTATTAAGTCTATATGATTGGATCATAGAAGAGAATACTTAAGCCAAGAGTTTGACGAATATCTTAGAGAGTGTGGGATCTTGTCTCAACTCACTCCACCCGGAACACCATAGTGGAATGGCGTTTCCGAGGAGGAATCGAACTTTGTTGGACATGGTTCGATCTATGATGTGTCAAACGGATCTTCCGGTATCATTTTGGGGGTACACTCTATTATGTGCAGCTTTCACCCTTAACCGTGTTCCATCTAAATCTGTCATGAAGACTCAATATGAGATGTGGAGTTGGAGGCGTCCCACATCGTCTTTTAAGAGGATTTGAGGCTGCGATGTGTATGTAAAGCGTTTACAAATAGAAAATCTCGGGCCCAAATCGGATAAGTGTAATTTGGTGGGATACCCTAAGGAAATGATGGGATATTATTTCTACAATCCAACAGAGAACAAAGTGTTTTTTGCTCGGACCGTCGTGTTTCTAGAAAGAGAATTTGTCTTTAAAGAAGAAAGTGGGAGGACTGTAGAACTTGAAGAAGTTCAAGAACCATAAACAACTATTCCTACTATGGAACATGAACAGGAACCGCAAGGTGTTGCGGACGTCTAGTAGGATGCGTCAGAAGCCAGAGAGGTATGGTCTTCTCGTTACTAAGCCCAATGACGCACTACTCATAGATGATGAGCCTACTACTTATGGAAAGGTCATGAAAGGGACGGACTCTCAAAAGTGGCTCCAGGCCATGAGATCCAAAATGGAATCCATTTATACCAACAAAGTATGGACTTCGGTGGAACCATCCCAAGGGGCTCGGCCCATAGGGTGCAAGCGGGTCTTCAATAAGAAGACTGAAATGAATGGAAATGTGATTTCCTATGAGGGCCGATTGGTGGCAAAAGGACTCAGACAGATTCATGGTATTGACTATGATGAAACATTTTCCCCAGTCGCAATTCCCAAATCCAATCGAATCTTATTTTCTATTGCAGCTTATCACGATTATGAGATTTGGTAGATGGATGTCAAAACAGATTTTATGTATGGAAACCTCCTTGAGAATGTGTACATGACAGAACCAAAGGGTTTTGAAGATCCAGAGTATGCCCATAAAGTGTGTAAGTTACAGAGACCCATTTATGGGTTGAAGCAAGCTTCTAGGAGTTGGAATATATGTTTTGTTGATGCAGTCAAAGAGTTTGGATTCATCAAGAATGAAGATGAACCTTTTGTTTCGAAGAAGGTTAGTGAGAGCTCTGTTGTGTTTCTGGTCTTGTATGTGGATGACATATTACTCATTGGAAACGACATTCCTACCTTACAATATGTTAAATATTGGCTAGGGAAGTTTTTCTCAATGAAAGACTTTGGAGATGCAGCTTATATACTTGGTATCAAGATCTATATGGATAAATCGAGGAAGCTGCTAGGCGTAAGTCAAAGTACATATATAGGCAACGTGTTGAAATGGTTCAACATGCAAGACTCCAAGAGAGGATTCTTACCCATGTCGCATGGGATGACCCTTTCGTAGGATGATTGTCCTTACAATGTGATTGAGAAGAACGCACGAGTAGAATTCCCTATGCGTCGACCATAGGATCCATCATGCCATGTTATGTACTAGGCCAAATGTGTCATACACATTGAGTATGAAAAGATGATATAAGTCAAATCCGGGTGAGAGTCACTGGATAGCAGTCAAGAACA
Organism: Linanthus parryae; assembly: GCA_023055425.1. NCBI lineage: Eukaryota > Viridiplantae > Streptophyta > Magnoliopsida > Ericales > Polemoniaceae > Linanthus > Linanthus parryae. The sequence goes on along the minus strand of JALGPY010000011.1, from coordinate 21,288,296 downwards.
TCCTTAAGTACTTAAGAATAACTAAGGACGCGTTGTTGATTTATGGAGGGGGGAAGAGCTACGTTTAAGGGGTTACACTAACACAAGTTTCCAAACTGACATATATGATTTCAGATCGCATTCGGATTTGTGTTCTGCCTGAATGGAGGAGCTGTGAGCTGGAAAAGTTCCAAGCAAGAGAAAGTTGTTGTTTCCACAACTGAGGCTGAGTAAATTGATGCATCTTGTGAAACAAAGGAGGCTGTTTGGATTAAGAAGGTCATTACTGAGATTGGTGTGGTTCCTTGTATTGTGGATCCAATAGAGTTGTTTTGTGACAACACTGGAGCGATCGCACAATCCAAGGAACCCAGGTCACACAAGAAATCCAAGCACGTACTCAAGAAAATTCCATCTTATTCGAGAGATCATTAATCGAGGAGATGTGAATATATACAAGACTCCTACAGATGAAAATCTGTTAGATCCACTTACAAAGCCTCTTTTTCAACGAAAGCATGAAGGGCACACAAGATTTTTAGGAATACGAGATGCACCAGATTGTCTCTAGTGCAAGTGGGAGGCTGTTGGAATAGATGCCCTAGAGGCAATCTTATTTACTATGAACATTATTTTGGCTAGAATAATCATTGTATTATTTATGGAGATATTTAATATAATGAAGTTCTTAGATTACAAATGTGTTGTTTATCTTAAATATCCCTTGTCGATTATATTGATTAACAATACCATCAACTATAGACTAGTATGTGGGTAGATTGATATGGAGATATCAAGTCTAGCACATGGGTATGCATTAGGAGTAATGGCATACTGGAATGACCCCCCAGGAGAAGACTACATACAAATTATGTAAAGTCACAAGCGCTTCTCGTAGTGACAATGGTATTGTGGTCCTTAGACTTGAAGTCACTAGATACTCTAGTTGTGGAATATCATGCTTTGATATTATCAAACGTAGCGCCTTAACCGGGTAACTATAAAGGTAGTTATATGCATGATATGAAGCAAACTTAGAGATGGTAGTGATGTAGAGATGATTTGTCCCTCCCACATAATAGGAGCAAATATCTACGACCACTCGAGGGGTAGTGCTTATAGAATGTCTGGCCAAACTTAGATAAATCAATATGAGATACTGATGTTATATGCATGGATAAGACTGTTCCCAGGATCGAGAAACTATGGATTAGATATACGAGTGTGACTTTTATGTCTCGTGTCCAATCTAGATATGGAGACAAAGGGATAATACAACACGGTAACATTGGTCACAAGGTTTTTCGGATCACTGGCTATTTTGATTAGTTGGGTGGCATAGATGTGTTGCGAGACACCGCTCTATGTTAGTAATTATTACTACCAACTAAGTAGACACTTATGGGGTCACACACCCTATGGACTAAACCGAACTTTGGGATTAATTAGTAGGACTAATTAAATAGAAGGATCAATACACAACCACATGCACACTTAGTAGGACTAATTTGCAAGGTTGACTAATCCGTATATGGATATGAATAGTAGAGAGGCTAATATGTAGTTCATAAAAGTTATTAATTATGTAAGGACACTCCGAGCTTATTTACTCACAATGTTGGATCATTATTGAGAGATAGAGAGCAAGCAAGGAGAGAGAGAGTAAGGCAGCTAGGGCCGAAACCCCAGCCGCACGTGAGCTAGCACAATACTTTGGGAGGATCCGATGCAATCCTATACACATAGAGCCGTGGACGCAATTCGACGTAAAGTGATCAATTCAGACAAACAAGGTACAAATGATCTTTATCCCTTACTATTGTTATGATGTCCTGTCTTGTGATCCTTGGAAGGTCTTGAACGGAGTTAATTATTTTTATTCCGCTGCGTAATCCGTATCAAAACCTGTGTGTGTGTGTGTGTGTGTGTATATATATATACATACATACATACATCATCCACTTCATAGAGGTTCGATATTCATCATTCGAAACCCTAGCAAGTTGTCTCTCCTCTCTATGACATACAATCATTTTTTCGTTCTGCATCATCGCTCATTTCTCTGTATTCACATATTTGATCACTTGTATTGTTTTGACTTTGCTCTCTATTGCAGGAATACAGTGTCATCATCCCTATTAGCAACCTCTAACCACACAGCTGAACATATTTTTATTCATAGTTCATTCATCAATTATATTTGCTGTTTCAATCTACCTAGACACTCCGGTTGTACTATATCCATTCGAGATTGGATCAAGAGATGGCTTCACCTTAATATAACAAACAAGTTTTCTACTATCAATAGGGCAGTGACTTGCTGGGTCACCTGGAGATGTGGAAATGCCAAGATCATTGAAAACTATGCCAGCCTCTTACATCTCCTGTGTCGATGAAGCCTCCATGATAATGGATCGTATTTCCACATTTGATTCTTCTACAGCTCTAACTATGGATCACTCAAATTCTTCGCAGGCCCACCCAGACAGAAGGTTATTGCTGATGATGATCTGGTTTTAAAAGGCAAGTTAAAGAAGATTGGAGGACAACGTATCCAACAACTTTGGAATTGATCCAGTTTCTCATGAAAGTGTATCTTAAAGATTAATTTCTAAGTTCTCATTGTAATTGTCAGTTTTAACTTTTTGTGAAACTTTGTTTGATTTTTTCTGTTTTGGTCATGGAAGGGCAGTTTAGTTGTGGTGCTAGTTTAGTCTAGACACTGTCTGTATACATTGGACATTTTTTTGTATGTCGATCCTCGTTGCTTTTAAATGAAGATCTTCTTTACAGCAAAAATAAATAAATAATAATCTTTTGTTTGGAAGAAGGAACTGAACAGTCCACAAATCAGAAAACACACCTTCACAAACTGAAAGAATTTCATCTACCTCCCTAGCCATTTAATCGAATGATAATGAAAAGTTCAAGGGTCATCACGGCGCTGTCAACTTGTCCGCATAACGGTGAAACAATGCAAGCGCAATGCTCGTGAACTTCTGCGCCTTTGTCACTCGATCTGAGACGTCCGTTTTCACCGGGTTGTGATCAGTCACCACCTCAAATCCGTCCACACACGTGTGCTCGTACGTGAGCGCAGAGCTCATATAAGTATTGATGTCGTCGATTCGGGACTCGATCGACTCGGCTCCGGTCCTGAGGCTCTTCATCTGCTTCTCGGAGTCCCGAATCGCGTCCATGGCGTCGCCGAACATGGAGACGCAGTCCTGGACGGCGGCGGCGACGCGGTGGTCGCTGCCGTAGTGGACCTTGCGGGAGAGGTTGGAGAGGTAATTCTTCATGGACTTGACGTGGTTCAGGCTCACTCGCATGGCGACGCGGGCGAGTCTGGCCGGGTCGTTCTTCACGGCTTTGGCGTAGCGGGAGAGGGAGGAGATGCAGACGTCTTTGTATAATGTTGCCCCGCAGCTAGTGCGGATGAAATCGGTGGTTTTGGTGGCGGCGACGACGGCGGAGGAGATTTCGAGGAGGACGAGGAGCAAGGCGAGGAGAGAAAAAATCCGTTGCGGTTTCATCGTGAAGAAGAGGAGTGTGGGAGAGGATGATGATGCTGATCAACGAATATTTGTGCTTTTAATGTACAGTTCAGTCTAGCGGTCGATTCTCTTATATAGGCCGCATCGCTGCATTAAAATTACGGAAAAGAAACTTTCACCCCCTATGGTTTCATATAAAGACACTTTTAATCCTTTTAGTTGGGAAAAGGTATTTTTACCTCTTTAGTTGTCCAACTTGGTGACACTTTCATGGATTCACCTCCCAGTATTGTCAGTCTATACTCTAAGAAATTAAAATCTATAGTAAAATTATTATCCTTACCGCACCTAGACTGACAGTGTCACTATCAAGAAATGTAAGGATCCTAAAATCTGAGAGATTAGAGGGGTGAAAAGGTTATTTCCCAAACTAAATGGGCTGAAAGTGTTTTTGCACAAAACTTTAGGGAGTGAGAAAGCGTCATGGTATCTCGTCAAAGTTAGTTGAGAAGGTTTTCCGGTTCTACAAATTATATAAGATAAGAAGATTGACAGATTCATATTGCATTGCTATAACTGCGTTAAAAAATGTTACATTTTCTTGTTTATCCTATAGAAATAGCGGACGATATATACCTAAGCTTTTTCGTTAATAAAAATAATATCTAGATTTAAAATTTCGTGCATATAACATCCCTTCAAAAGTATATGAATCTCACACCGTCAGTAGATGCGCGGTGAACCAATATTTTAAAAAGCGAATTGTCAAGTTTTCACTTGTTGTAATGTTGATAAATGATAACGGCCGGTGGAATTCGTGCATACGCTACATATATTTATCTTGGCTACTCACGACACAGTTTGTCACCAACTCTCTCACATAAATAGTGTAACCGCCGGAGTGTCTCGTTAACAAAGGGAATGCATCTGTTGCTATACGAGATCAAATTGAAGTAAGGTGTGTGAAAGACATTTATTGTAGAGTTTTGATGCAGGTTACGCAGCAGAAATATAAAGTTTTTTCTTCTCTAAACCCTCCATAATTACAGGTGAATCATTCATAACGTGATAAAGGAAGTAAAGTTACCTTGTGAATTTGATTGATTACTTTGTGCAGAATAGCATCCACGCCTCTACCAGTATCCACAACTGAGGATTGAGAATTGAAACCTTCTCTACGGGTTGTGCTAGCATTGTAGGGAAGGAATCACCAAAGAACTTGATCACGAATCAAGCGGATCACACAACGAGGGAGGAGGGAGGCCGAGCCTCTATATGTTGTTGGGTATGGGGTTGGCCGAGCCTCTCTTAGTCTCTTCTCCTTGCTCTGATTATTTTATCCAATGAAATTATAGGCTTGGACTTGCCTTTCATAATCAATAACTCCTTATTGATTACATACTTGCCCCATTACTAATCATGTCCATACACGGATTATTCTAATCGCCTTATGCTGTCTATGCACAGATTAGTCTAATTTCTATTTAGTCTAACTAAATATGCACATTGTTGCACTTTGAACCTGATCATTTTGGTGTGTGACCCTGCAGGTTCCTTTTACGTTGGCAGTAAAAATCACAAACATTGAGCGGTGTCTATCAACAAGTAAATGCTACCTAACTAATGGAAATAGTCAGTGCTATGACAAACCTATGTGATAAATGTTACCGTTGTGTTGTCCCTTTGTCACAATATTCATATTGGACACGAGAAACAGATGTCACACCCGCATATCCAACTCATAGTTTCTCGATCCTGGGAATAGACTTGTCTGAACAAATAAAAACAGTATCATACATTGATTTATCTGAATCTGTCTAGATATTTAAGAAGTACTACTCATTGAGTGGTCGTGGATACATACTCCCGTTATATGGGAGGGACAAATCCTCTCTACACCACTACCTTCTCTCAGCTTGCTTCTTATCATGTTATATTAGCATCTTTATAGTTACTCAGTTACGGTCTAACGTTTGATGATATCAAAACATGATAGTCCACAACTAGAGTATATAGTGAATTGAAGTCAAAAAACCACAACACCATTGTTACTACGAGAGGCAGTTGCAACATGCTAATAACTCCCATAGAGCCTTCTCGTGGTGGGTCAATCCAGTATGCCATTACTCCTCATGTATATCCATGTGTTAGACTTGATATCTCCAAATCAATCAGCTCACATGCTAGTCTTGTTCGAATAGATGCCCTAGAGGCAATCTGATATTTAGAACGAGCATTGTTATTGGCTAGAATATTCATTTATTATATATTATGATATTTAATATAATGAAGTCCTTAGATATAATGTGTTGTTTATCTTAAATATCCCTAGTCCACTATATTGATTAATAGGACGATCAAATATAGACTAGTATGTGTGTAGATTGATATGGAGATATCAAGTCTAACACATGGGTATGCATTAGGAGTAATGGCATACTGAATTGACCAACAACGAGGAAGATACATTAGATTATGTTAAGTCACAATCGCTTCTCGTAGTGCTAATATAATTGCAATCCTTGGACTCGAAGTCACTAGATACTCTAGTTGTGGAATATCGTGCTTTGATGTTATCAAACGTTACACCGTAACTGGGTTACTATAAAGGTAGTTATCTAGCATGATAGGAAGCAAGCTTAGAGATCGTAGTGATCTAGAGAGGATTTGTCCCTCCCACATAATGGGGGCAAATATTCGCGGCCACTCGAGGGATGAGGCTTATTGAATGTCTGGCCAGACTCAGATAAATCAATATGGAGATATTGATGTTATCTGTTTGCATACGCATATTCCCAGGATCGAGGAACTATGGATTGGGTATACGAGTGTGAATATTTATGTCTCGTGTCCAATCCGGATATGGAGACAAAGGGATAGTGCAATATGAGATATTGGGCACAAGAGGTTTGTCGGGATCACTGACTCTTTCTATTAGTTGGGTGGCATGGATGTGTTGGTAGACACCGCTCCATGTTAGTAATAAGTTACTACCAACTAAGTAGAAACCGATGGGGTCACACGTCAAATAGAGTAGAACTAGATTTGGGACTAATTAATATGATTAATTAATAAGAAGGATCATTGTGCAACACCTTGCAAACTTAGTAGGACTAATATGCAAGGAAGGGACTAATCCAAGTTCATATAGAACTAGGAATGACCTTTATGTAGTTAACAAGGAGTTGTTGGACTATATAAAGGAGGCTCTAGCTTCCTTCCCACTGATGAATGTTATTATACATAAGACAAGAGAGTGGGAGAGAGCAAGAGAGAGATCAAGAACAAGCTAGAGACCGAAGCCCCTAGCCGTCCGCACCTTCTCGTCGGCACAAGAGAGGGCCGAAACCCTCTCTTCTTCCTTCGGTTGCTTGAATCCTTCTTCCCTCTTCCTCCGGTCCAAGCTCGCACTTGAGAAGGAAGATCTAGATCTCACCTCTAGACGTGGATCAACCGTAGAGACGAGGAAAATATTTTTCGTGTGATCTCCCAAACCAAAAGGTACACAATTACTATGTCCCTTATCATGTTATGATGTCTCTTCCTGTGATCCTTGATGGGCTTTAAGTAGGATTAAATTTTTGTTATTCCGCTGCGTTACCTACGTCAAAACCCAACAATGGTATCAGAGCCACAGGTCATAGTGCATAACATGATTTTATGTGTTACGATTTCAGTTTATACACCGTATTGATATTATTACGCGAAAAACTGAAATTAATTGGCATAGTAGATGCAAGTTGAATTTGATTCAAAATAAACAAGATCTAATTTAACATTGGATGTTATAATTGGTAAGTTTAAACACATAGGATGTGAATTATTGGGTTCTTGAAAATTAGGGTTCATGGGCACATAGTTGAAAAGGAGTTTTCAATTATGGAAACAATTTTATGGAAACATCCATAAAGGAAACAACCAAACTTGGGCAACAAGGAAGAAGGGAAGGAGGCTAGGGCCGAAACCCTAGCCGTCCCCCCCCCCTTCCTTGGGCACCAAGAAAGGCCGTGGGTCACTAGGGCGGCCGGCCTTGGGCCGGGCCGAGTGGCGGCGGCGGTCCTCCTAGGGGTTCGGCCCTTGATGGCTTAGACCCCTTGGACCGTTGTAAATTGATTTTAACTGTATTATGTGCTTTGTTGCATGGTGGATGGATATGGCCTAGGTTGTGGATGTTTATTGCTTTGTGGTTTGGTTTACGGCCTGCGAGCTGATCAAATAATGTAATAATTAATTAGGTTTTACGGCCTGCGAGTCGTCTTTTCTCCTTGACATGTGAGTCTTTTATTATTTATTTGTTTTATATGTTAGAATTAGAAATATTTAGATGATAGCCAAGAGCATGGAGAAGAAGACCGGATGACTAAAGAAGCCAAAAGACAAAGAAGACACCCCCTACGCGCGCGGCTATGGTGGAGCACATGGTGACAACTCTCTATTAGAGTTATATTTCTTGCATACTTTATATCGTTTTGCGTGATTCCGGGGTTGAAATATGAGTTTTACACTATGAATGTTGAGAAAACGTAGAAAGAGTAGTTTTTAGCACTTTATTGTTAATCCGGGCGTTTCGATGCATATTTCGATGTTATTTGTCAAATATAATCGCTTGGTATGGTTGTTCATGTTTTCTTGACATGAACTGCTAAACGATGACTAGGAGGCATGAAACGAACTTCGGAAACAAAGCAAACTCAAGAGGAAGCAAGAGAAGAAAAGTCGGAGGAGCAAAAGTGACCAATATCCACTATTTTGATTGTATCTTGAGTTCTATAATTCATTTTGGAGTGAGACCAGTGGCAAACGAAAGTAGACTCAAAGAGCTTTCGAACGATAGGTCACGGAGCTAAAACGGAGATCGGACGAGAAAGATATGGTCCGTCAAAGATGGCAAAAAGGGTGAAAAATGGACTGCTGGAAAATAAGAACAGAATTTCTGTTCACACGAACACTGTTCGCACGAACAGTCGAGTGTTCGTGCGAACAGAGTGGCCAGGTGCAAATTTTTAGGTTCTTTTGGTAATTTCTTGAAAGTTAAAGGAGTCCATCCCTATTCTAATGTATTGGGACGATCCTTAGAAGATAGACACACATATTTGGAGCTGAAAAAAAAGGGGAGGACGACGAGAAGAGAGAAGGAGGACGAAGATAGAGAACACAAAAGCCACCATTGGAGAGCTAGGTTTTTGATTTCTTCTTCTTCTTTCTCAATCTTTGTATGAAGAAACTATTGCACCGCGTTTGGTTGATTATTCTTAGCTAAATACTTTGCTAGGCATCTCTACGAGAGCCTAGGGTTTATGTAGACGGTTATTTTCCAGATTTCATACTTTGTTTCATGCGTTTGGATTTGATTCTTCAATTGAATGTTAGTTTCTTGAACTTTTTGTTGATCTTAGTCTATTGACACGATTAGGATATGATTTGATATTCAACGAAACTAGGGTTTATTTTGTGAATCAATTCATTGCTTAAAGTTAATATTCGTTCTAGTTACACGTTCTTGTTCTATGCTTAATCTTTAGTATGAGTAGCTACCCGGACGTACTAGCTAATTAGATGAGTGCACGACAGTGACTCAACCTAACTGTGTAGAGAATTCGAACACAATCCCGAATCACCGAGACCGAAAAGGAGAAGTGTTAGGATTGGCCTAGTGTGGGTAGATTCGGTAGGATTATTTTAGCTGTTCCGTGAAACGGTGGGCCGACAGGACCCGTTATTGTACCAGTAGATGACCTGCTAGAACGGACCGGTAGATAACATGACACCGAGAGGAGATTGTAGTTAACCGAGACGTAAAATGACATGAGACCGATAGGAGATTGTTAGTGCAATTACCCGGCTGAACTAGAATAGAATTTATGTGTTACATAGCTGAACTGAAAATCGTCTACAGCCCTAGGTGATCTAGAGATTGCCTAGTTTCTCCATATCTATTTTTTAATTATAAAATAAAAATGCAAAAATATTATTTTAGTTGTTTATTCTATTTCAGTCACCTGTTTGAGGGTGACAATTCTTTAAATCACAATTGTTCCTCCCAGTTACAGTACGCTAAACTAATCGCTTAATTAAACAATCTCAAGCTTGTCCTCGTGGGATCGATAACTCGGGGTTGAAATATCACCCCCATATTTCTTGACCGTGCACTTGCGCATACGCGTAAAGAATCGCGTCACATGGAGCTGAGCTTGTCACTTTAGGACAAATGGATATTATCATTGGCTTGATAATATCTTAGTCTAGGGGCCATATGCATGCCACGTTTTTTATTTTTGTGGATGTTTATTATTTATGTCTTGTTATTTATTTTTGTGTGTATGACGATGCTAGCAAAACGTTAACAAGATAATAATATGGGCTTTTATTGTGGATTGCCCAATCCAAATAAGTAGACCATGTTGATTAGATCAACCAAACAAATTAAGAAATTAAATCCCTCAATTAAATATTGCGTTTTTCCTTCTCTTGCCAAAACACCCTTCATGATCAAGGTTTATTGAAATTCGGGCTTGCCAAAGCAAGACGATTTTAATTTACCATGATGTGTTGAGGACGACACAAGCTAGTAATGTGTGTATGTTGAAGCAAAAAGGTTGGACGCAACTGGGTAAGACTCAATTGGATTGATGAACCTAGAGGCATGACAATTAGGCGTTATCCATGGGATAAAGAATAAAGAGTTATTCACCTAATTGGACCAAGAGTTGCATTTGGATGCAATTGGAATGGTTCCTACCTAAATAACCTATTCTTGGGTGACTTGCCAAAGCAAGCTCAAGAAGAAGTGAAAAAGGGATCTTGGACCTACTAGAAAATATAATGATATTTTACGCATTAATCGTGAGGACTATTAATCCGAGAAAAATAGTGGGAGCTATATTTGATGATCTACCCATTTTTTAATATAGTTAAAGTTTTCAAAATACTAAAATTGTACATTTCTCGTTTTGTAGAATTCCAAATGGCAAACAACAACGCATCGACTTCATCCCTACGATCTGTCTTTGAGAAGGATAAACTGTCTGTAACGGATTTCCTTGAATGGTACAGAAACTTAAGGATTGTCCTTAAGCAAGAAAAGAAGCTGTACGCCGTGGACACTCCAATTCCAGACCCACCACAAGATGAGTCTGTTCTAGCGGATGTAAGGGCACGTCAGAAACATATTGATGATTCTAATGACGTGACTTGCCTCATGCTTTGCACCATGACTCCTGAGTTTCAGAAGCAGCACGCGAAATGGAAGCCTATGATATGATCATACACTTGAAACAATTGTTTCAGGAACAGGCAAGGCATGAGCGCTATGAGGTGTCTAAAGCATTATTCAAGAGTAGTCTCGCATAGGGGAATCCAGTAGGGCCTCATGTGCTCCGAATGATCGGGTACATTGAGAACCTTGAGAGACTGGGATTCACACTAGGCCAAGATTTGGCAACTGATCTTGTCTTGCAATCGCTGCCTGACAGTTATAATCAGTTCATCATGAACTATAACATGAACGAGATCAGTAAGACTCTGCTAGACTTGTTGAACATGCTAAAGACAGTGGAACAGAGCGTCAACAAAGGCAAGGGCAAGGCCATAATGATGGTACATAGGAAGAAGGGCAAAGGAGTTTCCTCTACTTCCAAAGGAAAGCGCAAGAAAGTTGCAAAATCCAAAGAAGCCCTAAAGCGTAGTGGAGGCGTGGCTAAAGGTGAATGTCACTAATGCAGCCAACCAGGTCACTGGAGGAGGAATTTCCCTACATATCTGGAGGATAAGAAGCTTGGAATAGTGATTCCACCACCACCAGGTATTTATGTTATAGACGTCAATCTTTCTATTTCTTCATCTTGGGTATTGGATACTGGATGTGGTTCTCACATTTGTCGAAATGTGCAGGATTTGAAAAGAAGTAGAAGATTGGCTAAAGAGGAGATAGATCTGCGCGTCGGGAATGGAGAAAAAGTTGCTGCATTAGCTGTAGGCGTTTATGAGCTATCTTTGCCTCCTGGACTTATTTTCGAATTAGACAATTGCTTTTATGTGCCTGCTATGAGCAGAAACATTATTTGCGTTTCTTGTTTGGACGAGAAGGGTTTTTCTATTTCAATAAAGGACAAGTGTTGCTCCATTTATTTTGATAGTATGCACTATTGTAGTGCGCATTTGTCTAATGGATTGTGTATCCTTGATCTAAATCGTCCAATATATAACGTAAGTACTAAAAGGATTAAAACTAATAATTTAAATCCTACATATCTATGGCACTGTCGTTTAGGCCATATAAATGAGAAACGCATATCTAGACTCCATAAGGATGAAATTCTAAACTCATTTGATTTGGAATCATATGAGACATGTGAATCTTTTTTATTAGGAAAAATGACAAATTCCCATTTCAATAAGAAAGGTGAGAGGACTGGTGAGTTATTGGCACTCATACATACCGAGTATGCGGGCCGTTCCCCACGCCTGCCAGAGGTGGTTACACCTACTTCATTACATTTACTGATGATTTCAGTAGATATGGATTTGTATACCTTATGAAGGTCAAATCTGAATCCTTTGAATTGTTCAAAGAATTCAAGAATGAAGTAGAGAAGCAACTTGATAAAAGTAGTAAAGCTCTACGATCGGATCGTGGAGGAGAATACTTAAGACGAGAGTTTGATGAGTATCTTAGAGAGTATGGGATAGTATCCCACCTCACTCCACCCGGAACGCCACAATGGAATGGCGTGTCAGAGAGAAGGAATCACACACTATTAGATATGGTGCGATCTATGATGTCTCAAACGGATCTTCCGATATCATTTTGGGGACTTTTATAATGACTGCATCTTTTACCATTAACCGTGTTCCATCCAAATCATTCATGAAGACACCATATGAGATATGGACTGGGAAGCGTCCCGTAGTGTCGTTTATGAAGATTTGGGGCTGCGATGTCTATGTAAAACGTTTACAAACAGACAAGATCGGGCCCAAGGCGGATAAGTGTCAATTTGTGGGATATCCTAAGGAAACTAAAGGATATTATTTCTACAATCCCACCGAGAACAAAGTGTTTGTTGCTCGGACAAGCGTGTTACTAGAAAGAGAGTTTGTCTCTAAAGAAGAAAGTGGGAGGGCTGTAGAACTTGAAGAAATTCAAGAATCGCAAATCACTGAACCGATGATGGAACATGAGCAAGAACCACAAGTTGTTGTGGAAGAACCTTTTCAGGTAACACAGGAACTTCGTATATCAGGAAGAATGTTTCATGAGCCAGAGACGTACGCACTTCTCGTGACTTAGCCCGATGTCGTACCACTCATGGATGATGAGCCTGCAGTCTACGGGGTAGCCATGAAAGGTCCAGACTCTAAGAAGTGGCTAGAAGCCATGAGATCCGAATTGGATTCCATGTACACCAACAAAGTGTGGACTTTGGTGGAACCACCCGAATGGGCTCGGCCCATAGGGTGCAAGTGGGTCTTCAAGAAGAAGACCGACATGGATGGCAAGGTAGTTGCCTATAAGGGGCGATTGGTAGCCAAAGGGTATAGACAGATTCATGGTATTGACTATGATTATACCTTTTCACCATTCGCCATGACTAAATCCATTCGAATCCTCCTCGAGGATGTGTACATGACACAACCGGAGGGTTTTGAGGATCCAGAGAATACCAATAAAGTCCGTAAGCTGCAAAGATCCATTTATGGATTAAAGCAAGCTTCTAGGAATTGGAATCGACGTTTTGATGATGCGGTCAAAGAGTTTGGCTTCATCAAGAACGAAGATGAGCCTTGTATTTACAAGAAGGTTAGTGGGAGCTCTGTAGTATTTCTGGTTTTGTATGTGGATAACATACTAATCATTGAAAACGACATTCCTACTTTGCAATCTTTAAAGATTGGCTACGAAAGTGTTTTGCAATGAAGAACTTAGGAGATGCAGCATAAATACTTGGTATAAAGATGGGTCAATTACTTATTACCCACCTCCAGTTTGGGGTAATGATCCATCTCCCACCTCCGTTTTCAAAACCATCTTATTACCACATCAAGTTTGTAATTGTTGACAATTAACAACTGGGATAAATTCCATCCAAATTTTTCCGTTAGTTAACGGTTTTTTAAGGGTAATTTGGTCAATGCAAAAAGTTATGAACACTTGGAAACCACCACCGTCACCGCCATTACAACCAGTGTAGTACCACCACTACCATCAACAAACCCAAAACCCGCTGTAATCTAACAATCATTCTGTAACGACTAACATCTTCGACACCATCAACGAAATATAAAAATCAAAGCCACCTCTAATTTCAATTCATGAAAAACCCAAAAAATGTTATTCAATTTTCGTTCTCTGATTTGAGCATCAGGGACCTCAAGTTATCGACTTAATCAATCTCTTGCTTCAAACTGGATTTCGTTTATAATATGTCCCAAAGGAACAATATTTAATGGTTATCTGTGTAAATCGGACACAAGTTTAGAATCTGGCAATCCAGCACCACCGCGCTGCAACAAGGGCTACTGTTCTTCAAGAAACCAATCGAAACCCAACCGCAATAGGCAAATCAGTGAACAAGAAAAAGAAGACATTTATCTTAAGAGGGGGGCAGTAAGATATAGAGATTGAGAGAGATACCGGCGATAGGAGAAGACATAGGGAGAGATCGAGGGGGAAAGGGGCAAATCAGAGAGGAGAGATCGAGGAGGAAATAGGAAAATCAGTGAACAAGAAAAAGAAGGAAGAAGATGAAGAATCAATAGCAAAAGTGGCGGCGGCGGCGTCCGCCACGAACGTCGTCCTCAACCGGCAGCGGCGACGGACGTCGTCCTCTCTAACACCGTCTCTTTGTCTCTCCCTCTGCACCCAGATCGGGGTTCTGATGATTAGGCGGACGGCGTTCGGCCGGTGGCGGACGCAGTGGTGGACGATGGCGGATGCAGTTCTCCTTCTTCTTCTTTCTTCTCTCCTCTGGTTCTTCTTCTTCGTCTGCTAGATCTATTTCTTCTTCTTTTCTTTTTTTCTCTTCATTTTTATCAATTTATATTAAATACAAATAGACTAGGTGTTAGGCGAAATAGTAATGGACATATATATCCTTTTGTCCGTTAATATATTTGGATGGAAAGTAACCCAGTTGTTAATTGTTAGCAATTATAAACTTGAATTTAAGTAAGATGTTTTTGAAACTGGGGGTGGCAAGTAGATCATTACACCTAATTGGAGGTGTGTAATAAGTAATTGACCCTATAAAGATCTATAGGGATAGATCTAAGAAGCTTCTCGTCCTAAGTCAGAGTACATATATGGACAAGGTGTTGAAGAGGTTCAACATGCAATCCAAGAAGGGATTCTTTCCCATGTCGCATGGAGTCACTCTTTCCAAGAATGACTGTCCTCCAATGAGATTGAGAAGGACCGCATGAGTAGAGTACCCTATGCTTCGGCCATAGGATCCATCATGTACGCCATGTTGTGTACTAGACCATACGTATCATATGCGTTAAGTATGGTAAGCAGATAGCAGTCTAATCCGGTTGAGAGTCACTGGATTGCTGTCAAGAACATCCTAAAGTACTTGAGAAAAACTAAGGATGCGTTCTTGATATTTGGAGGTAAGGAAGAGCTAAGTGTAATGGGTTACACTAATGTGAGCTTCCAAACCGACAAAGATGACTACGGATCGCAGTCTGGATACGTGTTTTGCCTGAATGGAGGAGCTGGGAGCTGGAAGAGTTCCAAGCAAGGGACAATTGCTGATTCTAATACATAAGCTGAGTACATTGCTGCTGCGGAAGCAGCAAAAGAGGCAGTTTGGATAAAGAAGTTTATCACTGAGCTCGGTGTGGTCCCTAGCATCGTGGATCCCATAGATTTGTACTGTGACAACTCCGGGGCGATCGCACAAGCTAAGGAACCAAGATCACACCAGAAATCAAAGCATGTACTTAGGAGATTCCATCTTATTGGTGATATGATCGATCGAGGAGATGTGAAGATGTGCAAGATTCTAACGGATGACAATCTTTCAGATCCTCTTACAAAACCTCTTGCGCAGCGAAAGCATGAAGGGAACGCCAGATCTATAGGCACACGAGATGCACCAGATTGGCTCTAGTACAAGTGGGATACTGTTGGAATAGATGCCTAGAGGCAATCTGATATTTAGTATGAACATTGTTATTGGCTAGAATATTCATGTATTATATATTGTGATATTTAATATAATGAAGTCCTTAGATACAATGTGTTGTTTATCTTAAATATCCCTAGTCCACTATATTTATTAATAGGACGATCAAATATAGACTAGTATGTGTGTAGATTGATATGGAGATATCAAGTCTAACACATGGGTATGCATTAGGAGTAATGTCATACTGGATTGACCCACAACGAGGAGGATACATTAGATTATGTTAAGTCACAATCGCTTCTCGTAGTGCTAATATAATTGCAATCCTTGGACTTGAAGTCACTAGATACTCTAGTTGTGGAATACCGTGCTTTGATGTTATCAAACGTTACACCGTAACTGGGTGACTATAAAAGTAGTTATTGGGCATGATAGGAAGCAAGCTTAGAGATCGTAGTGATGTAGAGAGGATTTGTCCCTCTCACATAATGGGAGAAAATATCCGCAGCCACTCGAGGGATGAGGCTTATTGAATGTCTGGCCAGACTCAGATAAATCAATATGGAGATATTGATGTTATCTGTTTGCATTAGCATATTCCCAGGATCGAGGAACTATGGATTGGATATACGAGTGTGACTATTTATGTCTCGTGTCCAATCCGAATATGGAGACAAATGGATCACTGACTATTTCTATTAGTTGGGTCGCATGGATGTGTTGCTAGACACTGCTCCATGTTAGTAATAAGTTACTACCAACTAAGTAGAAAGCTATGGGGTCACACTTCAAATAGAGTAGAACTAGATTTGGGACTAATTAATATGATTAATTAATAAGAATAATCATTGTGCAACACCTTGCAAACTTAGTAGGACTAATATGCAAGGAAGGGACTAATCCAAGTTCATATAGAAGTAGGAAGGACCTTTATGTAGTTAACAAGGAGTTGTTGGACTATATAAAGGAGGCTCTAGCTTCCTTCCCACTGATGAATGTTATTAGACATAACACAAGAGAGTGGGAGAGAGCAAGCGATAGAGCAACAACAAGCTGGAGGCCGAATCCCCTAGCCGTCCGCCTCTTCCCATCGATACATGAGAGGGTCGAAACCCTCTCTTCCTCCTTTGGTTGTTTGATTCCTTCTTCCCTCTTCCTCCGGTCCAAGGTAGCACTTGAGAAGAAAGAATCTAGATCTCACCTCTAGACATGGATGAACCGTAGAGACGAGGACAATATTCTTCGTGTGATATCCCAAACCAAAAGGTACACAATTACTATGTCCCTTATCATGTTATGATGTCTCTTCCTGTGATCCTTGGTGGGCTTTGAGTAGGATTAAATTTTTGTTACTCCGCTGCGTTACCTACGTCAAAACCCAACAAGTCTCCATGAGAAGGCTACATGTGAGTTATGTCAATGTCACAAGGACTTCTCGTAGTGACATTGGTGTTGTAATCCCTTTACTTGAAGTCACTAGATACTCTAGTTGTGAATTATAATGTTGTGATATCATCAAATGTTACACCGTAACTGGGTAACTATAAAGGCGGTAACCGGACATGATATCAAGCAAGCTTAGAGATGATAGTGATGTAGAGAGGATTCGTGCCTCCCATATAATGGGATTATGTATCCATGGCCACTCGATGAGTAGTACTGATAAATGCCTGGTCAGGCTCACGTAAGTTGATATACGATATAGATGTTATCTGTTTAGATAACTCTATTAACAGAATCGAGAAAAGTATGGATTGGATTTACGAGTGTGACATATGTGTCTCGTGTCCAATCCGGATATTGTGACAGAGGGACAATACAACACACTAACATTGGTCAGAGAGATTTGTCAGATCACTGACTATTCATGTTAGTTGGGTAGTATTGATGTGTTGCTAGACACCGCTCAATGTTTGTAATTGTTACTTCGAATGTAATAGGAACATGCACGGTCACATACCAAATAATTAGACTGGGTATAAATAATTTTTAGTTGGAATAATTAACAAAAAAAATTAGGGATCAAAGTGCAACAACATGCATATTTAGTTTGACTAAATAGCAAATTGAACTAATCCAAGTATTTATCGGATTGGTATTGAACTGATCCAAGTATAGAACAGAATAGTAGTAGTACAGTTTTATAATTAAAAAATAGTTATTAATTTTAAAAGGCTTTAGCTTTATTATTTCATTAGAGAAAAAAAGAGGCGCCTCTCGTCCCTCCTTCATTGTTGCGTGCATTGCTTGATTGGATCAAGCTCATGATTGCTTCCTTCCCTACACAGCTAGCACTAATAGTAGAAGAAGATCCAGTTGGAGATCCTACGGTGTGGATATTTGCAGAGGAGTGGGCATCAATTCTACGCGGTGATCAGTCAGAAGAACAAGGTAACCTTATCTCCTTTATCATGTTATGAATGCTTCATCTGCGACTCATGGAGGGTTTTGAGCAGAAAAAAATTGTCTTTCCGCTGGGTAACTTGCATGAAAATCCTACAGTGGTATCAGAGAATTTTCACGACAATTCAACTTTCACGATGAACGGAAACCGGGTCAAGTCATATTTGGACCCGGAAGTAGTCGTTAAAGTATACTGTTTTAAGGACCCTTGATCAAGCTTGAGGTAAATAGGTCGGGTCGTCGACCTTAAATTACAATCGATTGTTGTGAGGCAACCCACCCTAGGAGTCGATAAATTTAGTTGTTGGGATGAATTAAAGAGAGGTGAGATGAGTGTTCTAGCAGGTGAAGAAAAGACAGAAAAGGTGCAGAAAAGCTATTTTCTGCGTAGTTGTATGCGTAATTACGCAGCAATTATGCAGGAAGAGAGAGAGAGAGAGAGAGAGGTAAAAAAAGTTACTCTATCTACGTAATTACTGTTCACAATACGCAGAAAATATGCAGGCAGAAAAAAAACTTCTCCAGATAAAATATTGAAGACGTTTCTGTGATCCTTGTGACATCAGCATTCACCTCCCACTTTCAGAAATTAAAATTCTGAACGAGCAAGTGTGGGGGTGAAAGTCAAAACAAGGGTTTTCATGGATAAAATCTCAA
The DNA here is from genome assembly GCA_023055425.1 of Linanthus parryae. Classification (NCBI taxonomy): domain Eukaryota; kingdom Viridiplantae; phylum Streptophyta; class Magnoliopsida; order Ericales; family Polemoniaceae; genus Linanthus; species Linanthus parryae. Next base: position 21,269,629 of record JALGPY010000011.1, on the reverse strand, counting down.
GATCTACGGCGTTCGGGAAAGATTCAGCAAAAGGAGAAAAAGGGAAGATTGAAAAGGAGGTAAGATGCTACAGCTTGGCCGGTTGAGATTTTTTCCCGCGGCATTTTTTGAAGACCGGTCGGGGTCTATCTTGCTGAAAACTGCAAACCGTAAGACTTGCTCCAGGTGCACAGGTCCAAAATCTCTTCCTTCTCTTTATTTTCATTTCAGTCATGAACCCGTACTCGGGTCGAGATTTTTTTTCAATTTTTCTCGATTTTTGTGTTGTGATTGGAATAACCCCTAGTAGATTTTATGTGGTTATTTGCTGAGACTCACGTGCACGACAATTTAGAGTTAATCTACACATTTTTCTATGTCTTTTCTGTGCCTTCCAATTACAGTGAGTATGCTACCAGCTGTTCAGAAGACTCTAAATCGAGTCAGCAAGCCAGTGACCCGGCTCCGCAACATTCGCCCAGCCGGTCTATTACTAGTTCACAACAGTCGTCGAGCTCACTTTCGCGCCAGAATGCTGGTGCACATACCGGTAGCTGAACAACACCAACACTATGCCTGGAACCACTGATTCGGTTTTATATCCGACTTATGCACCGTATCAGTTTCTGCCATGAGGCCATGTAACCTCTTAGTGTGGGGGTGGGAGTCGTGTCTGCATTACCACGTCTCCATGTTTTTTCATATTAATTTATAGTTTTATTTATATTTTTTGAGTCCGCACATTTTTTTAGTCAACCCACCACTTGCATTGTAGATAATTATAAAAAATGAGAAATTTTCAAAAATAAAAAGAAATGAAACATAAGAATATTTGAGAAAGGGAAATTAAAATAACAGAAACTGGGCAGCGTTCGATGATGGTCTCTGACAAGAAAGAAAGACCATGCCGAGGTGTAGTAGATTGATCTTATGTACGGTACTGGTTAGAGCCAGTGTGCCTTAGAATACGCAAAGTAGTTGTCTCTTGGGCTAGAAATTCGACTAGTTGCCATATCGCTGTAACTTAGGTAGTCGAGAACCCGCCTACGGGCGCCGTCACGGTCACCACACCATTTGGTGGAGTGACTGGCTCATAACAGACCCACTATCCTGTTTCTTAACCCTAGTTCCAACTAGTTAACCCTTGTCAAGCCGTTTACCCCTTTTATTCATAGCTACTGTAGCCTAGGGAGCCTTCTTTGTGAAAGATGTTATGAAAAATGGAGTGAGTAAGGGAGGGTTTCATGAGTGAGATCTTCAAGACATGGAGATCTTCAAAACATGTTATTTTTGGACAGCTTTACTTGCACATTTTTTGTGGGTTGTACATGGTGAGTTAGAGGTGACTGCATTGATTTGCGGAGGTAAGTCACTACATGAAGTAGTGATCACAAGTGGAGAAGTCACGTGCGAGGCATCTTTCCGCTCAAAACAGGGTATCGGGGTTTGTGGGGTTAATTGGTGGTCGTGCTGATTCTTACATCTTTTGTGATGAGGAGGTTCAATAGGACTGCACGCGTATTTTTCGACTACAGGATTTACGCTTCATGATTAGTGCAGGAATACTGCACACAGGGACATTTTTCGTACCCAGCGACATTGGATTAATTCTGCACCACTCAACGTTTACTAGTTATTTTTATTTCTGTTATTTGTATTTTTATTTATTATAAAATTTAAAAAATGGAAAAAAGAAAAAATAAAAGGGGGAAAAATAGATGTTCTATTATTAAATTTTTGACAGTGTTTTAGTTATTTATTTATTCTAGTTTCAAAGCTGAGTAGGTGGCACTGTTCTGGATTCGACATGACTTCACATTAGTGGCTGCGAGAACGGAAAAGACACAACCGGAGCTGGAAAAATTGAGAGAGTAGAAACTTGAGCGTTTCGGTCAGGTTATTGGGAATTCGGTGAGGGGTGTGAGTTGGGAACACTAAGAATGTCATAACAGGTAGAATCATATCGTACCCTGTTACATATATATATCCTACCTGTTAGATTTATGATCCTTGATCCTGAAATAGCTCGGATGATCAGTTAACTAGGGATTTTCTCAGGTTGAGTACGGAAGTAACACTATGAGGTGCCATCACTTTTTGTCAACTCTTACATCTGGCCATACTCACTGATCGCTTGTGGATTACTATTTCCTGAAATATTGAGTGAGGACTTCATGAAATATCGATTTGCGTTTTGGAGATTGCCTGATCTCATTAAAATAAATTGCTGTTTTATAATTTTTTAGTTTGTGTTTATTGTGTCTTTTTGTATTCTGTCTGAGTCAGTCATATAGTTGAGTCATCCGGTAGTTAAGTCTGGTTCAGCAAGATGGTATGCAATGTTGGTAGTATGCGAAGGATTGTATGCAAAGTAGGTATGTATGCAAGGGACGAGCAATGTTCAGTATAGGGGTATTTGATAACTCCCATTAGGAGTTATCTTTGAGCTAATTTGAGGGGTTATGTGTTTTGATGTCGAGTTTGTTAGCCAAATATCATCCCTGATTAGCCTCGAAACCTACGACTAAGTGTTTTGAGCCTCTTCGTGAATTACTGCCTTATTTCATACATTTTCAGATATAATCACGGGGTTTGTTAGTGTTGTCTATGCAGAAACAGGACTAGTGAAAATGTGGGGAATAAAGTCGGAATGCATGGAGGAGTTTAGGAGGCTGAAGAAGCCGAAAAAGAGCAGACAAGTTGTTGTCTGCGTAGTTATGCTGGTAGCAATGCAAGCCGAGGGTCAGGAGGGGAAAAATGGCTTAAGGCTGGACAGTTTTGGCTGCGGCCTGCAAATCTGGCAGTGTACCTGCGTAGATACGCATGTAGCAACGCAGGCTGAGAGGAGGTTTGGAGCTGACAGAGGCTACGCGTTGCGTATTTGTCTGCGTACCTGAGAAAATATGCAGGTAACGATGTAGACTGTGGGAAATTCTGAAGCAGTTTGGCCAGTGGCAGTTTTGTAAATTCGGGCAGTTTTTTTGAAGCTTCTTAGCACTTTATAAATGAGCGTCCAGAGCTCGTTTTGGACAAAGAAAAACGTCAAAGGAGAACTCTAACCTTCCTCGGAGAGCACAGAAGCGCATATCCAGAATTAAAGACACTCATTGATCTTATTATCTATTTATTTCAGAATATTGTTATTTAATTATGTCTTTCAGTAGCTAAACTCTTTACCTATGTTCATCACCCAGTACTTAGTTCTGTTTTGACTATGGATTCATGATCTAAGGATCTTAGTTTCAGCAACTTTATTTGTATTCCGTCTTTGATTTTACTGTTTATGCATGAATGGAGTCATGAATCAAAATTGCTATAGACTGAACCCGGTAGACGAGAGTGACTAAATTAGGGTTAGGAAGACAAGATAGAATTTAGCACCTTACCCTAATTGACCAAACAGAGAAGGAGAGATAGGACTAGCCTGAGCGTTGACCAACTGTTAGAGGTTTTGATCAAAGCCTTCAGGACAAGTTATACACCCTAGCAGCTTGAGAACGAGACCGCAGATCTAGGTAGCTCAACAAGATCCAAAAATCTGCAGAATTGTGATATTGTGTAGGAACAGAAAAGCTACTATACTGCTGGTAACGTTGCACAGATAAACTGGTTGTTGTGTGTTTTCATAACCTAAAGAACGAAAATCTGGAGCAACCCTATGGGATCTTGGAATATAGTTTCTTAAACCCTAGATTTACAACAGTCAATAATTATTCAGATAAATCTCACAAAAAGATTTACTTTTCAGTTTTTACTTTCAGTACTACCTCTGTTTCCTCAGGATTCGCTTAGAGAAAATGGGCACAGGTTTTAAGAAACCTGTGCCTTTTCATTTTTACCCTCGCACGTCCACTTAAGTACAGTTTCACTTCCTACATCCTCCCTCTCTCACAGTAACATCACCACCACCAACAACACCAGCAGCAACACCACAAACACCAGCATCAGCTATGAATAACAAAATTTAGAAATCAAAACTAATAGATGTGAACAGGAAAAAAAACAGATTTACGCAAACAAATAATTATTTTGATGAACATGTTTCAAGAGTAAGAAGAAGAAGTAGAGAAGAGAAACGGACACAAAAGAGACATGATGAATGATCAAGCCCAAATTTACCAATTTCATAGCCAAGTTACCAAATTCAGGACAAACGGAATGAAAAACTACAATTGAAGTTGGGAAGCTTAATAATCCGTTGACCCCCTCAACCCTCTTTGAGATTGGCAAAATTTACATACAATGGGCAGAGGTAAACACGACGATAAGAAGAAGAAGAAGAAGAAGAAGAAGAAGAAGAAGAAGAAGAAGAAGAAGAAGAAGAAGAAGAAGAAGAAGAAGAAGAAGAACAAGAGGAAGCCTCACCGCCGCCGCCGACTGGCAAAACGATCGCCACGCCGATCTGCCAGATCTGTTGCCAAACCATCTCGATCTGAAGCTGCCTCGCCACAAAACGTTGTCAAAAATCAAGAGAGAGGTCTTATCTGGCAAACCCAGATCACGACGGTGGTCTTGGGCGCTACTCTTCCTTCTCCTGCGACATACAGGTCTTGAACGCTGATTTTCCTTTTCTCTCTCTCACCATTCTCCTCCTATTCCTCTTCCTCATCTCTCTCCCACTTTCTGTCTCTATCTTTTTATTTCTATCTCTGAGTAGTCCGTAGAAAATGGTGTGGGTGTGGCAAGGAAGAAGGGTATTGGTGCCTTGGTGGTGTTAGGTAGGGTTATTGGGTGAGTTAGGGTAGTTAGGTAAAAACACATGGAAAACTTACCAAAAAGGGAAAGTACGCTGAAAGAGAGGAAATTTCCGTTTCAGGGAAGTAGGCTGAAAGAGAAGAAACAGAAGAAGTACTTTAGATTGTTATCACAAACTCAACCAATTCCTCCTTTTTACACTTTGTTTCTTAAATATTTATTACTTGAGAAAACCCGCAAAATTCCTCGTGAGATCGATAATCTGAGTTGAAAATACTCTCTATATTACTTGAATCGTATACTTGCAAATAGCACGCTAATTTGTGCATCAATGACACGTACATCCATTGGTATCCGATCACATTTCCATGATAGCTCATTACTCTAAAATTGAGATATGTTAATTACATTTAAGACTATTTTATTATTATAATACGTATTATAAATTTTGGTTAATATATTTTAATATTATTTTTATTATAACAAATCTTGATAATTAAACAACATATTTGAAAAAAATTATAGTTTATTTATTTTGTTGTCAACTTTATATATCTCGTTTTTGTGACAATTAGCAATTATACTTACTAAATATTTTAGAAACACGGTTAAAAAGATCCAAATTTAATGATAATTATATTTATTATTGTTACTATTATTTTTTATCATTTTTGTGAAGATGTATTTATATTAATGTTACTTTGGTTATATTTTGATCTCTAATATTAATTTATTTTTAAATTGTTAAGTATGTTTTAAGAAATAAACTTAATTAGGTGGGGGGAGGGGGTAGACGAGTACCCCTACGTCTCTGCTCTTTAGTCCCATCTTGACTTTTTGACATGTATTTGAGTCACTTTGACAAGGTGATTTGGACAGGAAAACGATGCGATTTTTTTAATATTTTTTTCACCGTGTTAAAGAATAGCTTTTACTCTACAACACTACGAAAATTTATCAAAATATTGCATCATTTTGATATCCAAATCACCGGGTCAAAGTGAGCTAGTGAATAGTTGTAAAAGTCAGGATAGGACTAAAGAACATAGACATAGTTTGGGAAAAGAGAAGAGGAAGAGAGAAATTGGCGAAAGAATTGGCCAGAAGGCAGTGGAAATGTTTTCCACTGCCGAGAAGCACCAACAATTAAGGAGTTGGTGTTTAAGGGTAATAAGTGTAATTATACTACTTAATTCTCCGAAAATCTTAATTTACTTAACAAAAATCCAAAAAAAATATAAACTTCTCTCTCTCTCTTCCCTTCTGTGAAACAAATTGACGAACCCAGGGGCAACCTTCGTCGTGTCTTCTTCTTCTTCACAGGCAAGATAGCCAAGATCGTTCTCTTCTTCTTCACAGGCCCGTCTTCTTCGTCTCCGGCGAAGAACCCAGATTTCTTCGTCTCCGGCGAAGAACCCAGAAATTTGTTTGAAATTGATACTTTTTTTGAAACTATTTCTATGAAATTGGTATGAAATTGAAGAACAAACACCAAAATTGGTATGAAATCGAAGAACAAACACCAAAATTGGTATGAAATTGAACAAAATTCTGGGTTTTTGACGACGAACTGTCGACTGTCGACAGTTGGATGTCGACAAAAAAGGCAAAAAATAATGCCCTCTGTCCATGTTCTCTGTGTAACCCCTGTCTTGGCTGTCGACAATCGACCTGTGGTAGTCGACTAAACAGCCAGAAATTGATGGTTTCTATCCCTGCTGTCTTTGAAATTAAAGCACCCAGACAATACCTTAGAAAACGATAAATTCATTAAATTAAAGAATCCAAAACCAACAAATTCATGAACTTTAAGAATCCAGCAATAAAACAACTAATTAATAACTATGAACTCTAAAAAGAAACTATTATAATTCATCCTTCGCCGATCATATGCTAGCTAGCTGCACGTACTCCTTCCACGGGCGGTTACTGCATGCACCAACAAAACAAGATAGATACATGTATATATTAGTTTAATGAATTTATAAATATAGCACGTATGTACGTATCGGTGAGGTGAGGGAAACATACCTTAGAAAATGGTAAATTCATATCGTACGCATTGGCCATCAGATCCACCATATAACGTGGGAACAAACCAATGATTTGACTCTCAATGTACTCCCCGTCGAGCCAGTCCTTTTCTCTGCACACTCGTAACACTTTTTCCATCCTCTCCTCCCCAGACCACATAGACTAGTGGTCAACGCAAATTGGCAGATATTTCCTAACCCGGTCAGAATCGTTGTGGCTCAGAGTGTCGTGCAAATCTTGTACGTCAGCCGGATAGGTTTCACCCTTCAGAATATGCTTGAAGATGGTATGGATCAACCCTGTCGTTCCTGGCGGACCCTCCATGGAAGAAGCATCGTCAGTCTTCAGGTTTACTGCCAATATTGTACATGCAAAGTCAATTTCTTTTTCTACGTGAGGATCATGACGGACGTCCCAGCTGCCCTTTTGGCGCTTGAAGATGAAGTTTTCAGAGTTCGTTAGTGCTCGTTGCAGTTCTTCGTCCCAGTCTGAACTGCATTGTACGTATTCACTGAGAATTGCTCTAATCATTCCTCTAGTATGTGCAGACAGCTTGTTTCTGTACGTGCGACTACTGTGATCTATTTTATATGCGATCCACTCAGACAAATCAAAATCGTAACCCCGATTACATGAAAATATCTTCTTGTCTCGGTCAACCAATTGAACTTCATCGGTCTGCAGCTTGGCTTCAACCAATTGAACTTCATCCGTCTCCTGCTTGGCTTCAACCAATTGAACTTCATCGGTCTGCAGCTTGGCTTCAAACTTGAACTTCATCCGTCTCCTGCTTGGCTTCAACCAATTGAACTTCATCGGTCTGCAGCTTGGCTTCAACCAATTGAACTTCATCCGTCTCCTGCTTCGCTTCAACCAATTGAACTTCATCGGTCTTCAGCTTGGCTTCAACCAATTGAACTTCATCCGTCTCCTCCTTGGCTTCAACCAATTGAACTTCATCGGTCTGCAGCTTGGCTTCAACCAATTGAACTTCATCGGTCTCCTGCTTGGCTGCAACCGTGTTGTTCTTTCCCTTCTTCTTCTTTTTCTTCTTGTTTATCTTCTTATCATCTCTATCATCTACGACGCTACATACTTCAGCCATGTCCGTGTTCGTCCAAGTTACGATAGGGCGCTTCTTTCTTTCGCGACGGGCTTTCATTATGTTGAATTCCACTCTACGACTTTCTTCCGCATATGTTTCCATTATTGCCGCCATCACCTACAAAGAACAAAATATAGAGAAGGGTACATAATGTTCTGAACGTGTGAAGGAAAAACAACATGCAAAAACAACATGCAAACCCTCAATATACTAACTGGGTCAAAAAATTATTATTTGAATCCTAAATTTGGTTTGAACCCTCAAAAACTGAGTCACTAAGAAACCCTAGATATGGTTCGAACCCTAAATATACTAACTGGGTCAAAAAAGTTCAGAAATCACGGTAGGAACAGTGAGTTGTGAGGGAGGGTTGTTGAATAAAACATTCAGAAAGCACCGGCACCACAGCCACTGTTTCTACCGTGTAGCCTCATTCGTGAGCTTGCATATTCACTGTTTCGCCTCATTCATGAGCTTGCATATTCACTGTTTCTACCCTAAAACTGAGTCACTAAGAAACCCTGGATATGGTTCGAACTCCAGCGAGTTGTGAGGCAGTAACAGAGGCTAACGTACATCAACATTCATCGATCACAAAGCATGCATATTGTAATATTACATACCTGCCGTTGGGGATTAACCATATCGAGTTTGTGTGCTTGCGTTGGAGAAGAGACGAGTTTGTGTGCTTGCGTTGGAGAAGAGACGAGTTTGTGTGCTTGCCGTTGGAGAAGAGACTGAGGACAGGACCACGGTTTGCATGCAGTAAGGTTTATATATACAATATATGTATATATATGTATGGGCCAAACCGTGGTTTTGGAGGCGGTTGGCCCAAACCGTGGTGTTGGAGGCGGTTGGCCCGGTTGGGCATAATTTTGCAGTTTTTTTCGACTACAACATATCGACGGTCGACGTCTACACGTCCATGGTCGACGTCTAAACCCTAAACCCTAAACCCTAAACCCTAAACCCTAAGTCGAAAGAATGACCAAAACGTAACGAAATCGTGAAACAAACAAATAAAACATCAATCCATAGTCTTACAAACATATCAAACATCCATAGTCTAAACCCTAAACCCTAAACCCTAAACCCCAAACCCTAAGTCGAAAGAATGACCAAAACGTAACGAAATCGTGAAACAAAGAAATAAAACATCAATCCATAGTCTTACAAACATATCAAACATCCATACAACGTCACCATTAGTCTTACAAACAAATCAAACCATTACCTTCAATACGGTTTGAGATTCGGACAATCTCTCAACGTAACTTATACCGACACGGATGGCAAAACCCTTTTGGCACCATAGTCTTTTGTTTTGTCCAACGTATATACATGCCATCATCACATCTCCATATGTACCGAGCTCTTTTCATTGCAGCATCGAATGAAACCGCCCCATAATCTCCCGGATTAGCCTGTCGTAACTTATACCGACACCGATGGCAAAACCCTTTTGGCACCATAGTGTTTTGTTTTGTCCAACGTACGTATACATCTCCATTCCCCATAGCATGATTATAGACAAGTCTGAAATTAGAGAAAATCAAACATAGTTAGGGTCCTAGGTCAAAAAAATCAATTTTAAGGATGATTCAATTGTGTCGACCTATATAGGTCGACAGCCGATCTACACATATCGACGGTTGACCTAGACAGGTAGACAACCGACCAAGAGAAGTCAACCGTCGATCTACCTAAGTCGAATGTCGACGTGACTAGGTCGACAGGCAATTCCGGCATGTCGACCGCGCATGTCGACTATCGACTGGTTCAGGTCTGCTGTCGACTTAGTGAAGTCGACGGCCGACTCCACTAGGTCGATTCTCGGGCTCTTCAATTCAAACCGGAAGGGTAACTAACCGAGGGTATTTTGGTACTTCAAGTTAAAATAGGGGTAGCCACATAAGGGTATTTCTGTACTTTCATCCATAAGTGAGTTAGTTACGTATGTTGGTGCTTTGTTGCAACGGGTTATGCACCGTGTGCTTTGTTGCAATGCTTTTCCGATTTACCGCTTATGAGCAATATGGCCCGAGAAATTGGTGAGCCCGTGAGAGAGGGGGGAGGAGAGGTAGAAATGCGACATAATTAAAAAAACTCTTAATAGACCAGTTATTTGGTTGAATGATTGGCCATCCTGGGCCAACGCTTTCATTCAGATAAAAGTTGTAAAACCAGGCACGATTCTAATGAAAAGCCGAATACACTCTCAAAAGTGACCTAAACCTTCTTCTAACGTTTGACCGAAAAGAACAGGTACTTTTTGTCCAACCTTATCATTCTTTCTTCAAACGTTTCCAACTTGTCTCTAAATTTCTTGCAACTCCTTTTGTCCTTTCAAACTTATCGTGGTATGGGCAAACACTTAGATTATGGTCTATATTGGTCTCCCACGCTTATAATATTGTGACCATGTTGTTACATCATCGATTATACTATGAAGTATGAACGGATAACTTTTATTTTATTTTATTTTTTAGGGAAGAACCGCCCACTTTTTAAGCCACAAAATTGTATTCCACACATCAATCATGCTTATTTGAGTGCATCTCGTCGGTACGATCTTTTGTGTTCCATATGCGTGAAACTTATCTTTTCCAACTTTTCACACCCAGTGGGCTCTATCTACTTGCAGTGGAAGATTAATCATCATTTTATTTCACTATACTAGACTACTAGTCGCGCCACACTTGCAAAATTATATTCTGTTTCAATACATTACACTATTTTTATTACTTGTTTCGTGCCAAATTTCCATGTTATTTATGGATCGAAGTATAAACTTTTGCCTCCCATTTTGCCCACAAGTTTTCACACATGAAGCTCAAAATTTTGCGCAGCATTCAAGTAGTTGATGTCTGAGGAGCACGTCAAGTAACAACGTCTATACTTACTGTGCTTAGTCTCTAGGCTAGGAAAATGACGTGCAAAGTTTTTATTTTTTTTTTCTTTTTTTCTTTTGAAGTGCCAAGAAAAGTTCACCCATTCCCATTTTGGAAAGGACACTCTCATCCCTTAGGTGTGCCAAATATTAGGACACCAACAATCCCTAAAAGTTATGTTAGTTTTGGGTCGAGAGCTCGTCACTGATGGTAGTATTGGGATCTGCTTGCCCTCCTACAGTATGAAATGACAAAATTAAAGAGTGCAAGTATTCTTAAGTTGGGTATACAAGATGAGTCCCAAACTCAAGGGGGTGAAATTGTCTTCATGTCATACCTGAGGCTGCTAAAGTGTATTTTATCCTTTAACTTTCGGCTCATACCGAACCAAACCGTTGCATACTTGTTGACTTGTTTTAACTAATTCCATTTTAGAATGATGAAGGTCACTAATTGATCCTTTCTTTGTTCTTCGGTCACCTGGTCCTAGCAGTGAAATGTCAACTTATAAATCAACTCTAGCCTCATTGCTGGCCAAATGAGGTTCCCAGTAACCACAAATCATGCCGCCTCGCTAAAACTATCTCACGACATTTGGTAATTATGTCCATTGCACTAGTTACATACCCTGGTATTTGATAGAGGTGTCAGAGGCGGTGCTCGCAATTTGATAAATAAGCAAAATTCTGCGTTTTTGAGCTGCTTCATTAAATTTTACATAAATCAAGCGTAATGTGCATGAGGTCTCGCGGGAGAATTCTGGCGTATGTGTATGAGGGTAACACTGGACATACCCTTGATTTCAATATCTGTGTATAAAGCTCCTTTAGTTGTGATCGATTGAGTGACAGTGACTAATATTTCATATGTTTCTTCTCTTTCTCATGCAGTTGACTTTTTTACCCGTATCTGGGTCACTTTGACTCGGTGATTTGGATTGCGAAACGATGTAATATTTTGACAATTTTTTCATAGTATTGTAGAGTAAAGTTTACTGTACAAGATCATGCAAAAAATACCAAATTCGTGTTTCATTTTGCTGACCAAATCACCGGGTGAAAGTGACCCAGTGAATAGTGTCTAAAAATGAAGTATGGTGAAAGAGAAGAAACCGAGGTAGTATGACCTTACAACATTTTTGCTTTTTTTTTTTTTTTTTTTTTTTTTTTTTTTTTTTGTAAATAGGGATTGATCGCTCTCATCATACCCTTCCCTTCTGTTGACTGGATTAAACTTCTATTACCACCCAAATTGTAAGCTCAACATTTTTGTTTTTTTTTTTTGTTTTTTTTTTCTAAGGAGAGAGATTTCATTAATATAAACCCGCATTACTACAAATATTCCTGCCTCTTTCTACTTGCTGAAATTAGACATTATCAACTTAAAATTCTGCTAACCTATTACTTCTAGCTAGTTTCATAATTTCATCAGCTGCCATGTTTTGTTCTCTTCTAGCCCATGTAATCTGACCTTGCAAAGCAGTTAAACCTTCTCTGATGTCTTGGATCATCTCTTCATCTCTAAATCCCAGCTTTTCTTGCCTGACTTGACCACTTCCACCAACAACTTGTTATCTGTTTCCAGTATCACTTTATGAGTATGATATTTTTGCATCTTCCATACTGCCAGCCTTAAAGCCATTGCTTCACTGACTATAACAGAGCTAGCTACTTCTTTGCTCCAACCCCAATCCAGCAATTCTCCTTGATGATTTCTAACCAACCATGCTAGACTTGCAAGCTCCTTCCTCATCTTCGTCTTCCTGTCAAAATTGACATTGCTTAACTCCAAATCAATCCACAAATTAACCAAATTCTGAATCGAAATCGGAACATACCAATTAGAGAATACGAAAAAATAGATTGAAAATCCTCCAATTTCCCTATTGTCTCTCTGTCTACCTTGACAAATCTGAACATTTACCCCCTGCTTCGATTTAAACCCAAAAAATCACCTGAATCAATTTCACTTCAAAGCCCAACCCCAGGTTGCAATTGAAATCCTCCACTCTCCCTCTTTATCTCTCTATTTTTCTATCTAGACGAACCCAAAAAAAATCCTCTGCTCTGTAAATCTTTTTTTTTTGATGAATTGGATTTTATTATAATTAAAAAAACAACGGGGGAAATGGGCTGATCAGGCCCTACATCAAGATCTAAAATCAAGCTTAGGTCCTTAAACTCTACAGACCCTACATGACTATTTACCAAAACCCACTTTGCAACTTTGTGAGCTTCAGTGTTCACCTCCCTTCTACAAAAAACTATCGTACCCCCACTTTCTTCTAGAGCCTTTCTGCAAGCTTGTGCTCTCAATTTCCAGCTCCAGTAAGCCTTGTCTGGTTTCTTCACACAATTAACAGCTCCCATAGAGTCAGAAGCCATAATTAACTGTTTCGACCCTTCCTTCAGAGCTCTTTGAAGAGCTAATTCAATAGCAAAAAATTCAGCACTAAGAGCATCCTCACAACTACCAGTTGTACACTCAGCACACTTAATTTTACCTTCCTCATCATGGACCACAAAAGCAGTTGAAAATCTGTTTAGCTTAAAACTAGCATCACAAAAAATTGAGATTTTGTTGCTTTGGGAAGAATCATCAGGGGAAGCCTTTTTTATTTGTCATCTCTGGAATCCTCCAGGTTAGAATCACTTGTTTCATGTTCCTCCCATAATCTCATAATTTGATTGCAAGTGGCTTGGATCTTCAGATGGGGATTTGTTCTTTTGAATAAAGCCTCATTTCTCAATCTCCAAATGCTCTCTAGAGTAATCCCTACTAGACAGTAGATGCTTCTAGTATTCAGAAAGTGATTAGTCTTACCTCCTTGTGGCAGTAAAAGAAACACCAGAAACTGTGTTGGATGTTGAAAAGGAAGAAGATCCATTTTAGCTCCAGTGATCTTTAACCATACAGCCCTAGCTGCATGACATTTGAAGAAGACATGTATCACTGTGGCTTCTCCACACAACCAGCATCTCCCCTCTTCAACTTTATTTGGGTCAAACCTAGACTTCCTTATAGGAATGATATTTCTTGCCACCCTCCAAATCATCATTTTTTTCTATTGTGTGCTTTACATCTCCATAGTGCCTTCCAGTCAAAACTTTGTTGAGTACTGTGATAGTGCTGCTCCATTTGGGAGTGGTAAGCTCCTTTCACAGTGACCAAGCCTCTTTTCTCATAAGCCCACACCGAGCTATCTTCAATATCCAGTGCTGGGATTCTCACTTTCTGAATACACTGATTCTCTTCTTCAGTCATCCAGGTATCTAGAATTTCCAGGTTCCAGGTTCTAGTCTCCCAACAGATTAACTCTTCCCCCCTTCTTTGGAGCATTCATAAGATCATCAGGTGGCTTAGGTTTAGAGTTCTCAAGGTTAGGAACCCAGAGGTCCAACCACATATTTGTATTTCTTTCATTTCCAATACTTTTGATAGCATATTCCTTGATGAGATCCCTCATATTTAACATACCTTTCCAAAATAATGAGTCTTCATTCTTCTTATCTACCAATTGGAAATCCAAAGTACTACAGTATTTGTTGCAGACAATATTCACCCATAAAGAATCCTTCTTTGTCCAAATTTGCCAAGCTAATTTGGCTAGAAGGGCATTATTTTGCCATTCAGCTTTTCTAAATCCTAGGCCCCCACTCCTTTTAGCATTACAGAAGTTGTCCCAACTAGTGATGTGATGTTTCTTCTGCTCTCTATTTGAACCCCACCAATAATTAGCACTTAGAGAGTCAAGTTTATGAAGCATACCTTTGGGCAGAGGAAACACTGACATAGGATCTGATCTCTCTCTTGGACTGTGGGGGGGGGGGGGGGGGGTATTCTTACTGAAAAAAATTGAGGACTTCTCTTTGTTCACTCTTTGCCCATAAATTTCTTCATACAATGGAGACAGAGATTAAAATTTTCAGCCACCTTTTTTTTTGCTCTTCCCAAAAGAACTAAGTCATCAGCAAACATAAGAAGTAACCATGGGGGTGCCATTTATGAGAATGGAGAATTTTGGAGTACTGATACACTCCTTAATCCAGCTGATAAACATTTGAGGGAGACCTATCCAATGTAGAACATAGATGACCAAATCCCACTCCAAGAAATCATAAGCCTTTTCCATGTCGATTTTAACAGCCATTGGCCCTTCTTTACCCCTTTTCCTCTTCATAGTATGAATGGCTTCATGAAGTAGTATCACATTTTCTTGAATCACCCTACCTTGAACAAATGCCCCTTGTTTAGGGTCGACAATCTCATCAAGTAGGAACCTCAATCTTGAAGCAATAGTTTTAGTAATAACTTTATAGACTATATTACAGAGACTAATTGGTCTGTAATGAGTAACTTTGGAAGCATCTACTCTCTTTTGGAATTAAGGTGATAAAGGTGACATTAATTTCTTCCTTTTCCCATTTCTGAAAAAATCTTGAACAACTCCACATAGATCAGCACCTACAATGTTCCAGTAATTTTTGATGAAGAAAACTAGCATCCCATCAGGACCCGGTGCCTTAAAGCTACCCATTTGAAACACAATTTCTCTGTTAGAGTACGCACGCGGAAGCACGATGCCAGTTTTTGGGGACCAAGAAGAGTGATGGGACGAAGAAGAAGATGAAGAACAACACAACGATATAACGTGGTTCACTAGTTGTTAGGCTAGCTACATCCACGGCCAAAACAACCCGATTTATTGATGAGAGAGCCAATAACAATCCAAAACACACCACACATGTCAATAGAAGAGTCCTACACTCATATATAGGCCTAAACTAGTGACTTGTGCCCAAAGCAACATCCAAACGTTGCCAAAACGAACAAGGAAGCAATTCCAAAACGAACAAGGACACTATTCCAAAACGAACAAGGAAACAATCCTTAGCCGCCTTGGACCAAGTCAATTTTCTATGCTATGTTTGAATCACCAAAATCTAACAAATCTCCACCTTGATTCAAACACCCTAGCAACCAATCCAATGCTCCTCATCAATCCATTTGTGGTTGCGCCTCCCAATCAAGAACGCCTCCACCCAATTCACCAAATCGTTTCTCCGATTGCCATCCGTCTTTTTCAACGAACGCGCCAATTGTAGATGCACCTCCAACAATAAAATTTGAAGTGCTCCACCCTAATCGAAACGATCAACCAATCAACCGATAGAACATATTCCCAAATTTGTGGTATTGGAATACATTCACTATGCGCCACAACAAGCGCGTCTTTGCGTCTCAACAAACGCGTAGACTTGTGTGTCTCAACCAACACACTCTAATGCACCATGACACAATGCATCTCCCCAATATCATCACAATGACACTTGATGATGAAAGTGCCTATCAATCAATGTCATGCCAATTGCGCCGCCAATATACCGCACCAAGACGCCAAACGAGACACGCCCAATAACGTGCCACCAATCAATGCGTGCACAATAACACGCCGCCAATCAACACATGCCCAATAACATGCATCCGATCAATGCGCGCCCAACAACATGCTACCAATCAATTGCGTGCCAACAAGACACATCAATTGCTCCATGCCACGAGCCAAATCCACCGGTTGATCTGAGCCGTCTCCACCTTGACATGAATCCTCCTAGCGGCCCGAACAAGATCGCTCCATGCCGATGCTCCAACTCTTACGTGTTTGGTCAACGGATGAGCCCAATTTAGATCCACACGCCCAAAGCTCCATGTTGGAAGCCCGATTGCGCCGGAACGCCAATTGCACGTGAACCTCCAAATTCGCGCTAGAATGCGCGCCCGATGCTCCATGACAAAGAGCCCAATAGCTGCCCAAATAAGGAGCCCGATTGTTTCCCCAACAAGGAACCGGATAGCTCCCACAACAAGGAACTCAATAGTTCCCCCAATAAGGAACTTGGTGGTGGGTGTACCAACAATATTCTCATCAACACGATAGATCTTCATCCAAAACGATTTCGCCATCACTCATCACCAACAAATCCAAACCCAACAACCTGGCTCTGATACCACTTGTTAGAGTACACACGCGGAAGCACGATGCCAGTTGTTGGGGACCAAGAAGAGTGATGGGACGAAGAAGAAGATGAAGAACAACACAACGATATAACGTGGTTCACTAGTTTTTAGGCTAGCTACATCCACGGCCAAAAAAACCCGATTTATTGATGAGAGAGCCAATAACAATCCAAGACACACCACACATGTCAATAGAAGAGTCCTAAACCCATATATAGGCCTAAAACTAGTGACTTGAGCCCAAATCAACATCCAAACCTTTCCAAAACGAACAAGGAAGCAATTCCAAAACGAACAAGGAAACTATTCCAAAACGAACAAGGAAACAATCCTTAGCCGCCTTGGACCAAGTCAATTTTCTATGCTATGTTTGAATCACCAAAATCTAACATTCTCTTATCTCATCACATGTAGGAATATCATAGATATGAGTGATTTTATCTTGACTTAAATTCTGAGGATATAACTGCTCTAACCACTCATACTATTTGTGAGGCTTAGATGTAAATAATTTCTCAAAATGTTCACAGAAAGTCTTACCAATAGCCTTGCTATTCTGAATCCATACACCATCATCACTCTGGATGTTTCTGATTCAATTACCATGTCCCCTTACCGCAGCCACTGAATGGAAGAATTTAGCATTAGCATCTCCTTCCTTTAGCCAAGAGACCCTGGATTTTTGTCTCCACATAATCTCATTCCTCTTGTGGAGTTATCTTAGCTCTCCCTTCAGCTTGTTCTTTTCCTCCATAGTAGCTGTACTGTTTTGCAGCAGGTCTTTCTTTCTCTAAACCACACCAAGCATTTGCAATAATATCTCTACAGCCCCTGTCTCTAGCCCACATTATTTCAAACCTGAAAGGTTTGACACCTATTCCTTTTCGGGGATTCAAGTCAAGAACAAGCATCACATGATCTGAAAAGCTACTTGGGATGTGTCTAACTACTGCATTTGGGAACAGTAATCTCCAATCATCATTGCTGAAACACCTATCCAACCTTTGTTTAATTGTCTTGCCATTTAAGCTCCCATTTGACCATGTGAAATTTGTGCCAGAGAAGCCAAAATCAATCCACCCAGCTTCATGGATTAAATTAAGGAGGCCTACTTTGGAACTCTGTGCCACAGCCCTACCACCTTTCTTATCCTCATGTGAGCAAACTTCATTGAAATCTCCTATCATAGCATAAGGAAGGCCACTTACATTTTGGATATAGAGGAGCTGTTCCCAAAGCTCCTCTCTTCTTTTCTTATCACAAGGCGCGTAAATAAAATTTAAAATCCAAGAACTTTCACTATTCTTATCAAGCATCAGGGCTGAAATTAGATGCTTGTTTGCAAATACTACTTCACAATCCAAACTTTGCTTCCAGAAGAAACAAAGTCCCCCACTCCTTCCATCAGCTTCCACCATTTTTTAGTTTTTCATACCATATTCTGAGAAACATTTAAGGTACTTGCTGGAATTACCTTAGTTTCTGACAGGAAGACCCAACTTATATCCTCTTGTCTTATTCTGGACTTTACATGTCAAATTACCGAGGTCTGCCCAAACCCTCGACAATTCCATACCAGGCCTCTCATTTGAGGTTGGGGGGCATGGATTGGCCCGCCTCCTCAGCCTTAGTGTTTGAAGTTTCCTTGTTGAATTCCTCTTCCTTTACCTCCTCTTGATCAACCAGGTAAGCTTTCTTGAATTTTCCATCCTTTCCCCTCTTTAGAAACTGTCTTGCTGGGATTAGCTTGAGTGTAGTGACTTGTTCCTCTGTTTCCTTATCCCAGTTTACTTCTTCAATAAATTCCATTTCGCTATCCTCCGGGACGATACCTTTTCCTCCATCTAGCACTCTTCTTTTGGCTGACGAATTTTCTGGACATTCAAACCTTCGAAATTCCCTTTTTAGTTGAAACTTTTTAACCAGATCTTCTGCAAGAAGCTTATTGATTACCATCGCTCTTGTTTCCAACTTGAATTCTTCTGGCTCGAAGTCTCTTTGCGACTTCCATCTTTTCTCTCTTTCTTAAGCCACATAGTCCCTTGCTTCCTCCGTCGGAACCCTAACCTCTTTGTGTCGATCCTCTTTCCACTGTTCTTCATATCTGTTCCTCACCGCTTTATTCCTTTGGTCAATGTTGACTTGTTGGGTTTTGCTGGTAACATCTCTGGGCCGACTTCTCTTGGACTCTAAAGTTTTTTATAGTACATGATGGGCCACAAAGCAGCCCAAAGTATCCATCTCATTTCCTCTAGTGGCTTCAGCAATTTCTTTAATTGATGGACCCTTATAATTTTGAGGATGTGGGCCGAATGGTTTGTAGGCCCATTTTCTTTCATAAAAAAAGGCCTGATACACTCGTCATCCTCTTGACCCCAGGCTGACCCACCAATCATTAAGGTTTCTAGATTTTCTGCCTCTATCGAGAATTTCCTCCTCGAATTCTGAAATATCCAGGAATCACCCAATAAAATCCAGCCAAAATCTAGATATTGCTCCCAGATTTCGTCTGGTATACCAAGGACAGGTGTCCCTAATCCGTAGGGCGCCTTCTCATGTCGTGTCATATTGTACCCACTGTCACGCGCTTGAGCACCACATGGATTTTTGTCGTACCTTCCATCATCCTCACCGGTGGGTCTCTGAGTATCTTCATCTATTTCCGGTGACCTCGTTTCTTCTCCGGTGATGGTGGGATTGATGGGTGTGGGAATAATCGTATGTGTCATTTGGTCATCCGCTATGTTAGACCCTTCGCCCCAGTTTTTAGAGGAGTTTTTGGATGGAATCTCCTTTGTTCAGTAGCTCGCAGATTCACTCCATATCCATTGTTGAGAGCTTCATTTTGTCTAAGGAACTTGCACTCTATGTTATCATGACCAATTCGCCGACAACGAAAACAGAACTCACCCAGTTTTTCATAGCCAAATTGGATCCAAATCGATTCCTTACCTTTTCTTTTCATAAAAAAACCTTGAGCCAGGGGTTTTTCGAGATTAACCAGAACCCTGATTCTAAGAAAGGGGCTAATGATTATCGTACCTTCTTCTCCTGCGTCAATGTCTAAGATTTCACCGGCGATGGCTCCGATGTCCTCATTATCCATGGAGTACCATCCCAGATTCGATTACAGTCTTCTTCAAGATCGAAAACAAACATAAACACGTTCTCTCCTTTGGGGGTAACTGTAAAACCTCCCCTGATCTTCCAGATTGAATGGAAGAGACCATATGCCGATTGGGCTCTTTCCACTCTTTTACTGCAGATCTTACCATATAAACATCTTCCTAGAAGTTCCTTTGAATCCTCGCCGTCCTCTAGATCTAGTATTGGTAGGACTTGATCAGAGTTTGGGGGGTTTAGGTATTTTTGTGGGGTTTCCATGAGCAGAGCCATCCCTAGAATCACAAAAGTAAAAGGTCAAAATGGAAAGAAAGATTAAAAGCACTCTCCAGCAGTGATAGAAACCGTCGGAGTCTAAATAACCATCAGCACCGATGAATCAAATCTAGATAAGACCAAAATAGTGGAGAGAAACCTCTCACTACTTTCTCTCACTAGCTCCTCTCTGGCACAAAAAACTTTCACCCCTTCTGC
Organism: Linanthus parryae; assembly: GCA_023055425.1. Classification (NCBI taxonomy): domain Eukaryota; kingdom Viridiplantae; phylum Streptophyta; class Magnoliopsida; order Ericales; family Polemoniaceae; genus Linanthus; species Linanthus parryae. The sequence continues at coordinate 21,249,307 of JALGPY010000011.1, read as the reverse complement.
TCTGTAAATCCAAAACCAAGAAACACGAACACTAAATGGTTTCTCCACTTACCCATGTCGCGGTAGTTGGTGGGTTTGCTCCTATCCGCTGTATCCACATTTTTTGCATCAACGACATACCTAGAAATCAAGATTCATCGACAAATCTAGAGCCGCAGAGATAGATCGCAGAAGAGAGTTCAGATGACTGATCTACCGGTCATGTCTTTTTCTTTGAAAGACGATCTCATTTTCTTCTTTCTTTCTTTTTTAATTTCTTACTTTCTCTATTATTATCATAGTATATTAACATATTGACAAATTTACCCCTATACTACTTTTAGTGTTTGGATGATTTTTTTTGGATGATTTTTTTTACCAGTTTCACATTGACGTTTTTCTTGCGAATGGGGATGTAATAAGCTAGTTTTAGAAATGGGGGTTGCAATGTGAGAGTTTCGACATATTGAGGGTATGCAATAAGTAATTAAGCATTTTATTTATTTATCTATCAGAAGCAATAATATGATGCTTTTCTAATAAAGAAAATATTGAAATAAATTCTATAAATTAAAATAATCAAGTCGTTAACCTGATCTGTTCGCTAGTTTGGGTTTTCAAGTCGTTAATCTGCTTTGTTTGCGGGTTTTGGTTATTACTTATGTGTGTACATTGTGGGTGTATTTTTTTTTTTTTATTTTTTTTGTTTTTGAAAATGATGCAACATAGTGATAATTGTCAATAGGGTAAGGTAAAATCTTTTTTGGTGGTAATCTATAGTAAATAGATTATGGGTTGAATTGAGAATCTATAGTAACGAATTTTCTAATTCGTCAATCTCCCAATAAATGTGTCATGTTAGCATAGTGCTCGTTCTTGTTTTTTTCAGGTAGTACCGCTTCAATTTTGTCTTCTTATTTAAAAACGTAGCGCCAGTAATCTGCAGTAATTTAGACATGAAATAATAGTTTATGTAGAACTCTACATCTAGGTAAAAAGGCTTCTCAAAAAAGTTACAAACTTCAGCATCAGCACAATCAAGCTCGATCATCACATGGAGTATGCAATTCCTCAAAACTCTCCTAATGGAGGAACAATCGCATTCAGGGACCTTCATCAAAAGGTCGATTGCAAACTCTCCATTATTATTCAACAAATGTCTTTCCTTCAGAGATAAGCTGACCATATTGGGAGAAATACATAACAAACTTTCAATGAATTTCTTCATAGAACAAAGTGGGTATGTCTGGAATCTTCCTTGCAATATGAGGTGTTTAACATGAGCAAGTGGTGCAAGCAAGTCTGACCTGCTTTCCACATGAATAATCATGTGCTCGAAAATCGTACATTCCAGCTTCACAACTTCTGAATAACCAGCTTACTACATTTTGTCTTCATTTTTGTGCATGGACTTGATATCATCAATAGCTATAACTACTTCTTTAACTGCAAAGCTATTTGGGATGGTATACGAAAAGGGACAACATATTTGAATTTAAAAAACCATTAAATGCTGGTTTTTTAAATTTTTTGAAGCGATTGCCACTACGCCTTCTGTTATTGAAATTGACCCTGGGAGTTCCAAATAGATTGTGATTAATTTGGGGGTAGGTCTGCCTTCTCCTGGCGGCAATAGCAGACCATTCTTCCGGCTTCCTCCGTCTTAACGTTGACATTACTTTGCAAAATATCCAGAGTGTTTTTAAATTCCTGATGATGCTGGAACCGGTAACTCTTATGGTTCAACTTGCGAAGAGCTTTGCGAAGCTTAACAAACTTCTCACACAAAATGTCTATCTCCGTCATCGGAGATGTCCAGTCCGTCGCTATATGCGACAGCCTCAACCGTAGACAATCTATTTGTGATGTTAGCCATTTGTCCACACACATAATTCTGACTCCCTCAAAATTGTCTGGATATTCTCCGACATAGTATAGACGTGTATCAATTAAACAAAATAGACAGAGAGATATAAGCAGAGAAACTGATAGTACTAACCAGACTTCCTTGTCAGCAGAAACTTCCATGCGCTTTGTGAAAAAGTATTCGCGAACAGTTTTCTTATAGACTAGTTTGGGGGGGGGGGCATGGGAATCTGAAAATTCAAATTTCAAATTAAAGGTAGCGTGTGACCCACGCTATCATTACTTGGGCACCAAGTCTCTTATCTTTGTCAACATGTTTAAATGCTTTTAAATAATTTGGGCATTAGGCAATTATTCATGGAAATATCAGCTAATCAGCCTTTCGAAGGAGATTTTTCCTCCAACGTAGTTCACTCGCATGCGACTTCAGAACCACAGGAGATTAAATTTTAACTCCCTTCGCTCTTTGATTACACAAAGAAGTTAGTAACTTTGAGAGTTGTCCTAATTGACAGGGTTGTTATTAATTACCGTCACATAGCACCATTCAGCTCAACAAGTCGTGTGAGGATTTCTTTGTATGATATTGTTGGAATAGATGCCCTAGAGGCAATCTAATTTAGTATGAATTTATTTTGGCTAGAACATTCATTGTATTATTTATTGAATATTTAATATAATAAAGTCCTTAGATTTATAATTGTGTTGTTTATCTTAAATATCCCTAGTCCAGTATAATGATTAATAGGACAATCATCTATAGACTAGTATGGGGTTGGATTGATATGGAGATATCATGATCCAACACATGGGTGTGCATAAAGGGTAATGGCACACTGGATTGACCCATCTCCGAGAAGGCTACATATACGTTATGTTAAGTCACAAGTGCCTCTCGTGGTGCAATGGTATTGTCATCCTTAGACTTGAAGTCGCTAGATATTCTAGTTGTGGATTATTGTGATTTTTGGTAGCGTCAAACGCTACACCGTAACTGGGTAGTTATAAAGGCGTGTACTGGATACAATAATAATCAAGCTTAGAGATCGTAGTGGACGTAGATAGTGCTTAACGGGAGCAAATATCCTAGGCCACTCGAGGGATAGTGCTTATAGAATGTGTGGCCAAACTGAAATAAATCAATATAGGATATTGATGTTATTTGCACGAATAAGGCTATTCCAATGATCGAGAAGCTATGGATTGGATATACGAGTGTGACTTGTATGTCTCGTGTCCAATCCGTATATAGAGACAAAGGGATGAGACAATTACTTGTACAAGGTTTGTCGGATGACAATTCTATTAGTTGGCTAGATGGATGTTTTGCTAGAAGCTGCTCCATATTAGCAAATTGTTGCTACCAACTAGATAGAACTTATGGGGTCACACGCTATATAGAGTTGGACTAGATTTGGGAATTAATTAATATGATTAATTAATTAGAAGGATCACTTTGCAACACCTTGTAAAGTTAGTAGGACTAATTTGCAAGGAAGGGACGAAACCGAATTCTAGTAGGACTAGAATAGGTCCTTTAGGTAGTTGGCAAGGATTTGTTGAACTATATAAAGGATGCTTCTTCCTTCCTTCCCACACTTATGACTCTTTTGATCATAACTTGAGTGGAGAGAACAAAAGGAGAGAGAGAATGCAAGCAAAGGAGGCCGACCGCCCCCCTTGCCGCCGCCCCTATCCCGTCGGCCAACAAAGGAGGCCGCCCCTCCTTGTTGCCTCGTGTTGCGTGATTTCTTCTTCCTCTTCCTCCATTCTTAGCTAGAACAAAGGAGAAGGAAGATCTAGATCTCAAATCTAGGCGTGGATCAACTATAGACACGTGACACAATTCACGTTACAAGTCATCACAGGAGAAACCCTAAGGTGTGTAACTTGATTTCTTCCCTTACCATCGTTATGTCTCTTGTCCTGTGATCCTTGGAGGGTATTGATAGGATAAATTATTATTATTTTGCCGCGTATCCATGTTCAAAACCCTACAGTGGTATCAGAGCCACAGGTCGTAGAGCATAAACGTGGTTTATGTGTTACGTTTTGATAGTTTTACACTTAAAATTTATTGTTTATCGTGTAAAACAAGACAAATCAAGCATATGATGCAATTTTTCAATAATCAATCAAAACAAGACCTAGTTTTTGCATTGGATGCATGAATGAGTGAGTTTGAGAAATTTTAGGATCTTGGATCTAGGGTTTGTGCATCCTATGTAAAGAAGGAGTTCTTTTCAAACAAGGAAACAACCAAACTTGGACACCAAGCAAGGGAGTTGTTTCCCTTCTTGCTTTCCGCCCAAGTAAGGGACGACCTAGGGGCCGGGGCAGCCCTAGCCCATGGCCTAGCCGTGTGGGCTAGGGGCCGGCCGACCCTGGGCCTTGGCGGTCGTCTTTTGGGTTCGGGCAATTGGATTGTTGGGCCCCTTGGACCGTTTTAACCCTAGAAAATTCCTAAAATCAATTAAAATTGACCAAGTGCGTTAAAATTAGATTTTAACTGTTTATGTGCAAATCGCATGGTGATTGGATATGGCCTTAGGATGTGGTTTGGTGTGATTGTTTAATTTTGTGGTTTTGTTTACGGCCTGCGAGCTAATCAATTGTTGTATTAGGGTTTTGTGGCATGCGAGCCATTTTTTTCTCAACTTGTGAGATTTATTTTATTTAGTATAGTTGTTAGCTAGTGCTAGATAGAATAGATTGTTAGCCAAGATTGAAGAAAAGAAGCCCAAAGCCAAAGGAAGCCACAAAAGATGGAGCATGAAGCATTCCACATGACTATGAAGGATGGACCAAAAGATGAAGACGCATGGAGATGTGTTTGTTTTTAGGGTACATAGATAATTCCATTGGCTTGGAATTATCTTAGTCTGGAAAAGGCCATATCCACATCACGTTTTATTTTGTTTGTGGTTGTTTAATTTTATTGTCTTATTATTTTGTGGTTGGTCTATGAATGATGCATGCAATTAGGATAATAAGATAATTAGACAACCCAAATCTATTATTTGTACTTGTGCCAAACTCAAATAGATAGATTAGTTGATATGGATCAACAAAAAAACTTAAAATTGAATTGAAAAATCCCTCAAAATTCAAATATTGCGTTTTTGTCTTCTCGTTATTTAAACACTCATCATCATCATAATTTCCCAAGAATGTGTGTGCCAAAGCATGGCGACTTGGTTAATAATGATGTGGTGCGATGGCACACCTCGTGTGCAATTGTTTAAGTAAGAGGTTGGGCGCAACGAGGTGTTTAATATGATTAAAACCAAGAGACAATCAATTGGGATTATCCATGTGGATGGATAAATAAGGAGTTATTTGTCCAATTGAACCAAGAGTTGCAGAAGGGATGCAATTGGAATTGTTCCTACCTAAAGTAGTCAAATTATGGGTGACTTGCCAAAGCAAGCTCATAAGGAGATGAAACATGGATCTTGGCCCACTAGAAAATATAAGGATACTTTCCGCATTAATATCTCGAGGGTTATTAATCCGTAGAAAAATAGTGGGAGCTATATTTGATAAACTAGTCATTATTGAATATAGTCAAAAATTCACAAATACTAAAAACTTGCATATTTTCCTTTTGTAGAATTCCAAATGGCAAACAACTCATCGAATTCACAACATTCCCTAAAATCTGTCCTTGAGAAGGACAATCTCTCTGGAACCAATTTCCTTGATTGGTACATAAACTTGAGAATTGTTCTCAAGCAAGAAAAGAAACTATACGCAATAGAGGAGCAAGTTCCAGCAGGTCCAGAGAACAATACCCCTGCAGCCCTATAGGCGTATCAAAAGCGTGTTGATGACGCTAATGATGCGGTCTGCCTTATGCTATGCACCATGACTTCTGAGTTTCAGAAGCAACACGAAAACATGAATGTTGTCGATATGATCGAGCATCTGAAGCAGCTCTTCCAAGAGCAGGAAAGGGTTGAGAGGTATGAGGTCTCTACGGCATTGTTCAAGTGTCATCTGGCTGAAGTGAACCCGATGGGACCCCATGTACTCTGTATGATCGGATACTTGGAGAATCTCGCCCGACTAGGGTTCCCGGTAGGCCAAGAGTTGGCCACCGATCTCGTGTTGCAATCGTTGCCTGAGAGTTATGGACAGTTCATCATGAACTATAACATGAACGAGATTGTGAAACCACTGCCAGATTTACTCAATATGTTGAGGAAAGGCCATTATGATGGTACATAAAGGAAAGGGCAAAAGGTTTGCCTCATCCTCCAAGGGAAAAATCAAGTCAGTTGTCAAGTCCAAGGAACCTTCCCTTAAGCCTGTTGGTGGGATTGCCAAATGTGTGACTAAGGGTGAGTGTCACTACTGCAGTCAGCCTGGACAATGGAGGAGGAACTGCCCAAAATATCTGGAGGACAAGAGGCTTGGAATAGTGATTCCACCACCACCAGGTATTTTTCTTGTAGATGTCAATTTAACTATCTCTACATCATGGATATTAGATACTGAATGTGGATCTCACCTTTGTGTAAATGTGCACGATCTAAAGAGAAGTAGAAGATTGTCTAAAGGGGAGATAGACCTGCGCGTTGGGAACGGAGCAAAAGTTGCTGCGTTTGCCATGGGCGTGTGCGAGCTATCTCTGCCTTCAGGATTAGTTTTAGAATTAAATAGTTGCTATTTTGTGCCTGCTATGAGCAGAAACATTATTTCTATTTCTTGTTTGGACAAGGAAGGTTTTACTATTTCAATAAAGAACAATTGTTGTTCCTTTTATTTTAATAATATTCACTATTGTAGTGCGCAATTATTTAATGGACTGTATGTCCTTGATCTTAGCAATCCAGTCTACAACATTAATACCAAGAGGATTAAAATACACGATTTAAATCCTGGTTACTTATGGCATTGTCGTTTAGGCCATACAAACAAGAAGCGTGTATCTGGACTCCATAAGGATGGATTCCTAGACTCATTTGATTTTGAATCATATGAGACATGTGAGGCTTGTTTATTGGGAAAAATTACAAAGTCCCCTTTCAATAAGAAAGGTGAGAGGACTAGTGAGCAATTGACGCTCATACATACTGTTGTGTGTGGGCCATTTGCCACGCCTTCCAGGGGTGGTTACGTCTACTTCATTACATTTACTGATGATTACAGTAGATATGGATTTGTGTACCTTATGAGGGCCAAATCCGAATCCTTTGAAAGGTTCAAAGAATTCAAAAGTGAAGTAGAGAAGCAACTTGGAAAAAGTATCAAGGCTCTACGATCGGATCGTGGAGGAGAATACTTGAGCCAAGAGTTTGACGACTATCTTAGAGAGTGTGGGATCGTGTCCCAACTCACTCCACCCGGAACGCCACAATGGAATGGCGTGTCCGAGAGGAGGAATCGAACCCTATTGAATATGGTTCGATCTATGATGTGTCTAACCGATATTTTATTATCATTTTGGGGCTATGCTCTATTAAGTGCAGCTTTCACCATTAACCCTGTTCCATCTAAATCAGTCATGAAGACACCACATGAGATGTGGAGTGGGAGGCGTCCCACATTGTCGTTCATGAAGATTTGGGGCTGTGATGTCTATGTAAAACGTTTACAATCAGACAAGCTAGGGCCAAAGTTGGATAAGTGCAAATTTGTGGGGTACCCTAAGGAAACTGAGGGTTACTACTTCTACAATCCAACAGAGAACAAAGTGTTTGTTGCTCGGTCCGACGTGTTTCTAGAAAGAGAGTTTGTCTCTAAAGAAGCAAGTGGGAGGACTGTAGAACTTGAAGAGATTCAAGAACCACAAAACACTGAACCGATTATGGAACATGAACAGGAACCACAAGCAGTTGTGGAACAGCCTGTTCAGGTAACAAAAGAGCTTCGTAGATCTAGTAGAGTGCACAAGGAACCCGAGAGGTATGGACTTCTCGTGACTGATTCCTGTGACACAATGCTCACAGATGATGAGCCTACTACCTATGAAGAGGCCATAAAAGGGCCAAACTCTTAGAAGTTTCTAGAAGCCATGATATCCGAGATGGAATCCATGTATACCAACAAAGTATGGACTTTGGTGGAACCACCCGAATGGGCGCGACCCATAGTGTGCAAGTGGGTCTTCAAGAAGAAGATCGACATGGATGGTAATGTGATTACCTATAAGGGCCGATTGGTGGCTGAAGAATTCAGACAGATTCATGGTATTGACTATGATGAAACCTTTTCACCAGTCGCGATGACCAAATCCATCCGAATCCTACTTGCAATTGAAGCATACTATGACTATGAGATTTGGCACATGGATGTCAAAACAACATTCCTTTATGGGAATCTCCTCGAGGACGTGTATATGATACAGCCGGAGGGTTTTGAAGATCCAAAGCAAGCCAAAAAAGTCTGTAAGCTGGAACGATCCATTTATGGATTGAAGCAAGCTTATAGGAGTTGGAATTGACGTTTTGATGAAGTAGTCAAAGATTTTGGTTTCATCAGAAACGAAGATGAGTCTTGTGTATACAAGAAGGTTAGTGGGAGCTGTGTAGCTTTTCTGGTCTTGTATGTGGATGATATACTACTCAATAGAAACGACGTTCCCATGCTGCAACCTGTTAAAGATTGGCTAGGAAAGTGTTTCTCAATGAAAGACTTAGGGGAATCAGCCTATATACTTGGTATAAATATCTATAGAGATAGATCTAAGAGACTGCTAGGGCTAATTCAAAGTACATATATTGACAAGGTGTTGAAACGGTTCAACATGCAAGATTTCAAGAAGGGATTCTTACCCATGTCACATGGAATCACTCTTTCGAAGAGTGGTTGTCCTTCCAATGAGATTGAGAAGGAACGCATGAGTAGAATTCCCTATGCCTCGACTATAGGATCTATCATGTACGCCATGTTATGTACTAGACCAGATGTGTCATATGCCTTGCGTATGACAAGCAGATACCAATCCAATCCAGGTGAGAGTCACTGGATTGCATTCAAGAACATCCTAAAGTACTTGAGAAGAACTAAGGATGCTTTCTTGATATTTGGCGGTGAGGAAGAGTTACGTGTGAAGGGTTACACGGATGCAAGCTTCCAAACCCACAGAGATGACTTTAGATCACAATCGGGATATGTGTTTTGCTTGAATGGAGCAGCGGTGAGCTGGAAGAGCTCCAAGCAAGAGACGGTAGCTGATTCTACAACAGAGGTTGAGTACATTGCTGCAAATGGCGCAACAAAGGAAGCTGTTTGGATCAGAAAGTTTGTTTCTGAACTTGGTGTGGTTCCTAGCATTGCGGATCCAGTTGAGTTGTATTGTAACAACACTAGGGCGATCGCGCAATCAAAGGAGCCCAGGTCACTCCAGAAATCGAAGCACGTTCTTAGGAAGTTCCATCTGATTCGAGATATTATCGATAGAGGAGACGTTCGGATATGAAAGATTCCTATAAATGAGAATCTATCATATCCACTTACAAAGCCGCTTGTGCAGTGGAAGCATGAAGGGCACACAAGGAGCATGGGCATACGATATGCGTCAGATTAGCTCTAGTGCAAGTGGGAGATTGTAGGAATAGATGCCCTAGAGGCAATCTAGTTTAGTATGAATTTATTTTGGCTAGAACATTCATTGTATTTTTATTGGATATTTAATATAACGAAGTCCTTAGATTTACATATGTGTTGTTTATCTTAAATATCCCTAGTCCAGTACAATCATATATAGACTAGTATGGGGTTGGATTGATATGGCACACTGGATTGACCCATCTCCGAGAAGGCTACATATACGTTATGTTAAGTCACAAGTGCTTCTCGTGGTGCAATGGTATTATCATCCTTAGACTTGAAGTCTCTAGATATTCTAGTTGTGGATTATTGTGATTTTTGGTAGCGTCAAACGCTACACCGTAACTAGGTATTTATAAAGGCGTGTACCGGATACAATATGAAGCAAGCTTAGAGATATTAGTGGAAGTAGATAGAATTTGTCCCTCCCGCAAAAAGGGAGCAAATATCCTACGCCACTCGAGGGATAGTGCTTATAGAATGTCTGGCCAGACTCAAATAAATCAATATAGAATATTGATTTTATGTGCACGAATAAAGCTATTCCCAGGATAGAGAAACTATGGATTGGATATACGAGTGTGGCTTGTATGTATCGTGTCCAATCCGGATATAGAGACAAAGGGATGAGACAATTACTTGTACAAGGTTTGTCGGATGACTATTCTATTAGTTGGTTAGAATGGATGTTTTGCTAGAAACCGCTCCATATTAGCAAATTGTTGCTACCAACAAGATAGAACCTATGGGGTCACACGCTATATAGAGTTGAACTAGATTTCGGAATTAATTAATATGTTTAATTAATTAGAAGGATCACTTTGCAACACCTTTCAAAGTTAGTAGGACTAATTTTCAAGGAAGGGACTAAACCGAATTCTAGTAGGACTAGAATATGTCCTTTAGGTAGTTGGAATGGTTTTGTTGGACTATATTAAGGATGCTCCTTCCTTCCTTCCCACACTTATGACTATTTTGATCATAACTTAAGTGGGAGAGAGCATAAGGAGAGAGAGCAAGAAAACAAAGGAGGCCGACCGCCCCCCTTGTCGTCGCCCCTATCCCGTCGGCCAACAAAGGAGGCCGCCCCTCCTTTTTGCCTCGTGTTGCGTGATTTCTTCTTCCTCTTCATCCATTCCTAGCTAGCACAAAGGATAAGGAAGATGATCTCAACTCTAGGCGTGGATCAACTATAGAGACGTGACACAATTCACGTTACAAGTCACCACAGGAGACACCCTAAGGTGTGTAACTTGATTTCTTGCCTTACCATCGTTATGTCTCTTGCCCTGTGATCCTTGGAGGGTATCTAATGGATAAATTATGTTTTTCCGCTGCGTATCCATGATGAAAACCCTACAGAGACAAGGCTAACCGAGCACAATTCCAAACAGGCATAGTTTGTCTTTCCAGTATTTCTAGCGTGTTTTCAGCTCTGCTGACATGCCATACGTCAACATCTGACTCTTTGAAATATGGACTACGAATGATAATTTCAGACATTTTTATTGTTATATTTTCAACGCTCTTTGAAGACGACATCTTCAAATTTGCCTTAATTTGAAAAAATCTTGTAGTGGTCATCAAGTTAGAGTCTTCGAGGGTATAATTTGCTTTCCAAGGACAATCACTCTCCCTGCTAGAAAAGTGTGAATTTGAATAAAAAATAACATCACAATGACATAATATAGGAAAGACAAACTCTGCCTGTTTGGAATAGTGCTCGGTCAGCCTTGTATCATATAAAGAAATCCTCACACGACCTTTTGAGCTGAAGGGTGCTATGTGACGATAATTTATTACACCCCTGTCAATAAGGAAAACTCTCAAAGTGACTAACATCTTCCTGTAATCAAAGAGCGAAGGGAAGTAAAATTTTATCTCCTGTGGTTCTGAAGTTGCCTGCGAGTGAACTACGTTGGAGGAAAAATCTCCTTCGAAAGGTTTATTAGCTGATATTTCCATTTTGTAATAGCATAAATGCTATAGGTTTAATGAATATTTAAATATGATGACACAGATAAGAGACTTGGTCCCCAAGTAATGATTGTGTGTGTCACACGCTACCTTTAATTTGAAATTTGAATTTTCAAATTCCCATCCCCCCTCCCCAAACTAGTCTATAAGAAAATTGTTCACGACAGAGATCTTGACAAAGCGCATGGAAGTTTGTGCTGACAAGGAAATCTGATTAGTACTATCAGTTTATCTTATTTATATCTCTCTGTCTATTTTGTTTAATGGATACACGTCTATACTATGTCGGAGAATATCCAGACAATTTAGAGGGAGTCAGAAGTATGTGTGTGACAAATGGCTAACATCACAGATAGGTTGTCTACGATTGAGGCTGTCGCATATAGTGACGGACAGGACATCTCCGATGACAGAGTTGAACATTGAGTGTGAGAAGCTTGTTAAGCTTCGCAAACTCTTCGCAAGTTGAACCGTAAGGGTTACCGGTTCCAGCATCGCCAGGAATTTAAAAACACTCTGGATATTTTGCAGAGCAATGTCAATGTTAAGACGGAGGAAGCCGGAAGAATGGGCTGCTATTTCCGCCAGGAGAAGGCAGACCTATCCCCAAATTAATCGCAATCTATTTGGAGCTCCCAAGGTCAATTTGAATAACAAATGGGGTAGTGGAAATTGCTTCAAAAAATTTAAAAACCAACATTTAATGGTTTTCGTAGAAAGAGACTAGTTGAGAGGAGGATAAGGACCAACTGCGATACACTGGTTGCAGATAACAAGGTGAAGTGAAATTCACTATAATTATCGCCCAAGGTCCTCACAACGACTGTATTATTGGTGAAGAGATCCAGATTAATGCTTTATATATTAAGGGTAAAGTAACCCTAGAAGAAGCACCTCCTGGTGTTGGCTTACATGGCCTTTTTGGGTGGTTGTTGATAAGAAATCATCGACTAACTCTTATGAGTCTCAGCCCTTACAAGCTAGTGACATATTCACCATTCATGATGGTGAACCCTCCACTGCTATGATTAGAGAGGAATGCACCAATCGTTTTCGGTGCATTCATTCCAGTGCTTGGTGTCTCAAACGTTCATCGTCATCAGTCTCCACTCGATGTACATATAGCTATCATCAAGAAACGTGTTCGTGTGAAATACGGTTCAAGGAGCATGGAGACTTACCAAATGTCCATGAGAATGCAGTTTATTTAGTTTGAGCCTCTAGCACTAAAGGCTCTGGTGCAGTACTCTTTTTTCCACCCAAGTAATGATATTCTCCGACATAGTATAGACGTGTATCCATTAAAAAAAATAGACAGAGAGATATAAATCAGAGAAACTGATAGTATTAACCATACTTCCTTTTCAGCACAAACTTCCATGCGCTTTGTGAATAAGTATTCGCGAACAGTTTTCTTATAGACTAGTTTGGGGGGGGGAATGGGAATTTGAAAATTAAAATTTCAAATTAAAGGTAGCGTGTGACCCACGCTATCATTACTTGGGAACCAAGTCTCTTATCTGTGTCAACATATTTATATGATTTTAAACAATTTAGGCATTAGGCAATTATTCATGGAAATATCAGCTAATCAGCCTTTCGAAGGAGATTTTTCCTCCAACGTAGTTCACTCGCAGGCGACTTTAGAACCACGAGAGATAAAATTTTACTTCCCTTCGCTCTTTGATTACAAAAAGAAGTTAGTAACTTTGAGAGTTGTCCTTATTGACAGGGTTGTTATTAATTACCGTCACATAGCATCTTCAGCTCAACAGGTCGTGTGAGGATTTCTTTGTATGATACAAGGCTAACCGAGCACAATTCCAAACAAGCAGAGTTTTTCTTTCCTATATTATGCCATTGAGATGTTTTTTTTTTTTTTTTTAATTCAAATTCACACTTCTCGGGCAGGGAGAGTGATTGTCCTTGGAAAGCATATTATACACTTGAAGACTCTAACTTGATGACCACTACAAGATTTTGTCAAATTAAGGAAAATTTGAAGATGTAGTCTTCAGAGAGCGTTGGAAATATAACAATAAAAACACCTGAAGTTATCATTCGTAGTCCAGATTTAAAAGAGGCAGATGTTGATGTATGGAATGTCAGCAGAGCGGCAAACACACCAGCAATTTGCAGGTCAACATCTTCATCTAGTTGGCACAATAGAATTGTGCCAAGGGTTATTTATCCTGGGCCTGGTTTATCTTTGTCAATGGCCCAATTCACGAGACACTCAACAGCCCATATTGAGGAGCTAGAAGACCCGGGAAAGTCGGTGTCTCAAGTAGGTTCGGACAGCGAACAGACACAGCAACAAATTGTCTTACCCACAGAACAATTTACTGAACTACTTAGTATGGTAGACTGCTGTTAGAGAGGTCTTAAATGATAAGAATAAATTTTCCAATTATGGAAAAGGAAAAGGGACGTTCTTATTTGAAATAGCGATTGGATGTAAAGCTTATTACTGACAATTATTTTTTTGTCCTTTATATACATAAATTATTTTATTTTTTGACTATATGAACTTCATAATACATTTCACATGCGTCTGACAACACTTTAAATATGATTTGATGTAGATATGATATAAAGGTATACTTATTTTATCTGAACTATTTTTTAGTGTCAATTATTCATCCAAATAATTTTATATTTCGGCTTTATTCCAATCAAAGTTATGTCTAACTCAATCAGAAATGTCGCCATTTCTCCACCGTAAACGTGGAAAAAGGGCCCAATGGGACAAACCGTAATATTATAAGGTTTGCCCCAAAAAAGCAAAATAGAAAAGCGGGAACCTCCATGTCCTATAAAAGTAGGGGCTTCCACACTTCCACAATCACAACAATTGTGGCAAGAACCTCCATACCAAACCTTGTAATACAGAGAGAGTTTTGTTAGTTGTCCTTCCTTGTAATTTATGCAAAGATAGAGAATTATGGCTAGGCCCCCAATCAATTTTTGAGTTACTGGAAAGTCTATTTTCCTTACGTACCCTCAATGTCCCTTGATTGCAACATATATGTTAGATATGTTGTTCGGGGTTTTCAAAAGTTGGCAACCGTTTTATGCTAGAGTGTGTGTTAAAACACACTCTGACGGAGAATCTCGTCTCCATGCTCTGGTGCAGCGCACCAAAAGATTTGATATATGAAAATCTAGATCATTTGACTTGAGCGAACCTCTACCCCAGAGATACCCAGGTAGGGTAGTAACATATCACCCTAATGTACAAGTACCACGAAATGATGCAGCAGTGGCTAATCACATCGCTAAATATGGCGACTTTAAGGAACGTGGAGTGTTGCGCGCATCAAGAACCAACCCCAGACAATCCAGAGATGAAGTCTGGGGTGCTATGATTGGAGAATCATCCAATAGACAAGAGTTTTTATCCAGGGTTCAGACAGAGCAACCGTTCATTTGGGCTACCCAATTGAGGAACTTGGAGTATGCTGCTGACAGGCAATGTCCCGTTGCCCTGTTTCATTACGTCCCTCAATTTTCCGTATTCCACCACCTTCCAGAGGAGATTTAAACTTGGGTCAATCAGAACTGTCTGACGGTAAATAGATCATTCCTTGCTTTAATGTTCAACCACATGGAAATTCGCCAGGTGGAGAGTCATCTGGAATGGGTAGCCATACACAGTGCTGATCACGTTGGTGATATGTGTAATGAGCATCATAATAATAACTTTCTAACTGATGAAATATTGTTTCCTGAATCAGGACGTGGAGAGCCGTCCCCTCCGCTCGAAGAGTCTGGTAGTTCAGGGTCCTTCACGAACAGGGAAGACTCAATGGGCCCGGAGTTTGGGTCGCCATAATTACTTTTGTGAGGGTGTTAACTTATTGAATATGATGACTACGTAGTGAAGAGAATCTATATACTGATCACTCAAGAGTGTATTAGCAATAATCTGGGATCGTAAATATTCACTAATTTTTAAGCTATTTCCTTTCAATTAATTTAATTTTCTTAATTACATTGAGGAAACTAGAAAGTGGTGGGAATGAATTACAAAAATTTCAAGAGAGTAACCTCTAATAACGGGTTATTCCTTCTTGGTTTTTTCCAACTTTCAAAGAGAAATGATGGATGTACTTTTTTAGGGAATATTCAATATATTATTTTTTTGTTTTTTTTTTCTCTAATAAACGTATAATTTTCTTCTATAACGTTTTTCCATCCTGCAGAGAGAAAATTTTGGAGGAATTGATTGTGGACATTCCATAAAGTAAATTTAGTGGCATTATTGTAATACTATTTAAAAGCATTGTTGTTTATAAAATATGTCATGAGACAAAGATCGGGCGAGATTGAAAGTTGAGAAAATCAACGATAAAGATTGCTCGATTGAATTTATTTTGGCGAGAAAACCCGTTCTATTATTATTATTATTATTATTATTATTATTATTATTATTATTATTATTATTATTATTATTATTATTATTATTATTATTATTATTATTATTATTATTATTATTATTATTATTATTATTATTATTATTATTATTATTATTAGACAAGTGCCCAAGAAAAATATGGAATCGCCATTTGGCAGATTAGAATATTATATTTGAGACACATGTCTTTCCATGTCATCAGAAATATAAATTGTCCAATGACGTCTTAGCATGTAATGCATGACTCAATTTTATTTTTTCTATTCAAATATGAAGAGAGTATTACAACAGTACTACACGCCTAAAGTATTAACTTTAAAATATATGCATGAAAAAAAGAATGAATATTATAAACATCTTTTAATCATCTAATTGGTACATAGTTATATATGTGCAAAAAAGAGAAAATAACTTTACATGTTCAAAAAAAAAGATATGGAGTACTGTGCAAAAAAAATGAACTAACCATGTGTGATGATCAGTCCAGTTATTTTTCGAAACATTAATTCTTTGTTTGCTTTGCTTATATGAACAATTTAGCAAGATAAGATCTCACGGCTCATGGGCATATCAAGTTGCTCCCCAACTTTCTAATTTTTTATATTATGGAATACAAAAAATTAATGTTTGACATGTGTGTAATTAGGTAGGCAAAGATAAAAGACATCCATCTTATTAATCATACACACGAAAGTAAATTATAAAAGGAAAGTTGGTATATTGTATATAATGTGCATCGGCAAAGTCAAAGGACCATGTGTGATATGTTTAGACATTTTTTTCCTACTAATGATATTTTTACTTTTGATTGTCACAAAATTACAAAATAACTTTTGGAATGGATTTGAAAAATTCTTGCTACAACATTTATTTTTTCATTAAAAATATGAAGAGAGTAACTACAACAATTACTACACACTTAAGGTATCAACTTTAAAAAATATGTACGGATGAATATTATAAATATTTGTTTGATCATCTAATTGGTACATAATTATATATGTGAAAAAAGAGAAAATATATTTTACATGTTCAATATATAAAAATAAAAAATATATAAACTTTTTATGGAGTACTATTAAAAAAAATGATCTGTCACTGTGTGATGATAAGTACAATTATTTTTCTACACATTAATTCTTTGTTTGTTTAGCAGGATAAGATCTCAAGGCTCATTGGCATATCATGTTGCTCCCCCAACTTTTTAATTTTTCGTATTATGCAATACTAAAAATTAATGTTTACCATGCGTATAATTAGGCTGGCAAAGTTAAGAGAAATCCAGCTTATTAACCATATACACGAGAGTAAATTATAAAATAAATTTGGTATAATGTATATAGTGTGAATCAGCAAAGTCAAATGACCTTGTGTGATATGTTTAGACATTTTTTCCTACTACTTATATTTTTACTTTTGATTGTCAAAATATTACAAAATAACTTTTGGAAATGGAGTTTAAAAATTCTTGCTACAATATTTATTCTTCCTTTAAAAATATGAAGAGAGTAACTACAACGATTACTATACACCTAAGGTATTAAATTTAAAAACTTCTACGTAAAAATAATGCATATTATAAATATTTTCTATTCATCTAATTGTGGCATAGTTATATATGTGTAAAAGGAGAAAATATCCTTTGCATGTTTAATATATTAAAAAATGTAATCAGTACTATCAAAGAAGTCAACTGACACCGTGTGATGATAAGTCCAATTATTTTTCTACGCATTCAGTTTTTATTTGCTTTACTTATATGAACATTTTAGCTGATAAGATCTCAAGGCTCGGGGGCACATCATGTTGCTCCCTAACTTCTTAATTTTGTGTATTATGGAATACAAAAAATTAATGTTTGACATGTGTATAATTAGGTAGGCAATGTCAAGAGAAATCCAGCTTAGTAATCATATACACGACAGTAAATTATAAAACAAATTTTGTATAATGTATATAGTGTGCATCAGCAAAGTCAAATGTCCATGTGCGATATGTTTAGAATTACACCAGGTAGTTCGATTGGAATTCGGAACTTCATACAGGGGCTTCAAACCTTCTACGACTGAGCTAGCACCCATTTCCATTAACCTACGCAATTAGAGGGAATATGTTTTTGGATTGTTTTATGAGGTAGATATGTATATACTTTTAAAAACTTTTAGACACTGACCTTTTTTTTTTATATTTAGTGATTAAAATATTATTTAGTTTTCTTATCTGTTTTTTGAGGAAAAAAAGAAATTTCATTGACTTGCAAACTGCTCATTCGGCGAATTCATGTTACAATCCAACGCCCAAAAGGGTAAAGTCCCTATCCAAACTTTTGTAGATGTTAGTGTTAGGCCATATCTAGCTAAAACATGGGCTTGCGTACTGACTTCTCTTGGACGCCAACATGGGCTTGCGTACTGACTCAAATCTTTGCATCAATACCCTACAGTCATGCATAATAGAGGCAAACGTTGAGTGATCACCTAATTCCACGACATTGGGAACAAGATTTATGGGATGCATTGGAGGTCAGCTTGTACCTCTATCCGCCGCACATTTAGACGCCAAGTTAGTATTAGTCCTTCTCTAATTGCTAAACCTTCCACAACTTTAGGATCTGTCGATGTAAAAATTGGTTCAGCAATTGTCGCAATGGGTTCGCTGTGATGATCTTGTAGCGTAGCTCCGATTGCTGAGAACTCATCTTTTCTGCAACACCATCATTATTTAATCTGACTAGACCCGCAGTGGCAGAACCCAATAAATTGGATCGGGAGTTGCGGTTCGTGCGGTCAGGAAAATATTAATTGCCGCAAAAATATTATATTTTCTAAAAATTTATTGTTAACATTTTAGAAAAAAAAAAAAACCTTACTTCTCTTCTATTGAACTTATGTGAATTTTGTTTTTAGTAGAGGGTAATAATAGTCGAAGATTAGAGAACACCAAAAAAATTAGTTTCAGAAAAGAAAATAATAATAATAATCAAAATAGAGCTTTCCATTACTCATAAATAGAAAAGAAACTATCGTCGGCCATTTGGTAAAGTAAGCAAAGTCTTTTGTTGTTGTTAAGAGTTACATCGTATAGCCAGATTCGAACCTGGAATCTCATTAAGGGTCTTCCCACACTCTACCAGTAAGCCAGCACCCCTTTGCAAGAGAGTGGAGCCTTAGTAATTACTATCTCACAATTACATACATATATATATATGTGTGTGTGTGTGTGTGTGTGTGTAGGGTTTTGGTGCAGGTAACGCAGCAGAATATAAAAAAATAAGTCCTGATCAAATCCCTCCACGGATCGCAGACAAGCATTCATAAAATGATGAAAGTAAACGAATTGTGTACCTTAGTTTGTTTGATCACTAGAAAGAATTGTATCTTCGTCTCTACGAGTATCCACACCTAGGTTGCTGCTGGAATCCCCTTAACATCTTCGTGCTAGCTACGCGAAGAGGAAGGAAGATCACGCAAAACGGGGCAACAGAGCAGTGCACCACTTAGTGGCCGACTGCAAGAGGGAGGGGCTGACGGGTGGGGTTCAGCCCTTTCTCTCTCTCTCTCTCTCTCTCTCTCTCTCTCTCTCTCTCTCTCTCTCTCTCTCTCTCCTTGCTTTGTTATTTCTCATAATAATGACACTTGTGTGGAAATAATAAGCTAGGTTTCCTTTATATAATTAATAACTCTTTATTAACTACATATTAGCCCCAATACTAATCATGTCCATACACGGATTAGTCCACCTTACAAATTAGTCCTACTAACTTTGTCTGTGATTGCATTTTAATCCTTATGATTAATTAGTCCAACTTATTAATATCCAAATAATGTGTAATTCATAAGGCCTATGACCCATAGGTTTCTACTTAGTTGGTAGTAACAATTACAAACAGAGAACGGTTTTTAGCAACACACCTATTCCACCCAACTAATAGAAAATCCAGTGATCCGCCAAACCTTGTGCCCAATGTTACAATGTTGTATCTATCCCTTTGTCTCCATATTCGGATTAAACACGAGACATAAGTGTCACACTCGTATATCCAATCTATATTTTCTCGATTCCGGGAATATGTTTATCTATACAGATAACATCAATATCTCCATATTGATTTATCTGAGTCTAGCAAGACATTCCATAAGAACTACCCCTCGATTGGCCATGGATAGTTTCTCCCATTATGTGGGAGGAACAAATAATCTCTATATCACTATCATCTCTCAGTTTGCTTCCTATCATGCCCGACGACTATCTTTATAATTACCCAGTTACGGTTTAATGTTTGATAATATCAAAACATGATAGTTCACAACTAGAGTATCTAGTGACTTCAAGTCTACAGATTACAACATTATTAGAACTACGAGAAGCACTTGTGACATTGACATAATCTAATGTAGCCTTATCGTTGTAGCTCAATCCAGTATGCCATTACTCCTAATGCATACCCATATCAATCTACCCACATACGAGGCTATAGTAATCGTCCTATTAATCAATATAATGGACCAGGATATTTAAGATAAACAACATTGCAATATAAGGACTTTATTATATTAAATGTCTCCATAAATAATAAATGAATATTCTAGCCAAAACTATGCTAATACTAAATATAGATTGCATCTAGGGCATCTAATCCAACAGTCTCCCACTTGCACTAGAGCCAATCTGGTGCATCTCGTATGACTGTAGTTCTAGTGTGTTCTTCATGCTTTCGCTGGATAGGCGGCTTTGTAAGTGTATCTGAAAGATTGTTGTACGTTGGAATCTTGCATATCTTCACATCTCCTCTTTCGATGATCTCTTGAATAAGATGGAATATCCTAAGTACGTGTTTGGATTTCTGGTGGAATTGGGTTCCTTGGCTTGTGCAATCGCCCCAGTGTTGTCACAGTACAATGCAATGGGATCCACACCAAGATCAGTGATGAACTTTCTAATCCAAACAGCTTCCTTTGTTGCGCCTGCCGCAATATTGTACTCAGCTTCAGTTGTAGAATCAGCAACTGTCTCTTGCTTCGAACTCTTACATCTCACAACTCATTCATTTAGGCAAAACACATAGCCCGAGTGCGATCTGTAGTCGTCCTTGTCGGTTTGGAAGCTCGCGTCAGTGTAACAAATTACACAAAGTTCTTCCTCACCTCGAAATATCAAGAATGCATCCTTAGTTATTCTCATGTACTTAAGGATATTCTTGATAGAAATCCAGTGACTCTCACGCGGATTGGACTGGTATCTTCTTTCCATGCTCAATGCGTATGACACATCTGGTCTATTACACAACATGGCGTACATGATAGATCATATATGCGACGCGTATGGGATCTTATTCATGCGGTCCTTCTCAATCTCATTGGAAGGACAGTCATTCTTCGAAAGAGTGACTCCATGCGACATGGGCAAGAATCCTTTATTCGATTCTTGCATGTTGAACAGTTTCAACACCTTGTCTATCTATGCACTTTGGCTTAGGCTTCCTAGATCAATCCCTATAGATCTTGATACCTAGCCTATCTTTAACAGATTGCAAGGTAGGAATGTCGTTTACAATGAGTAGCATGTCATCCACATAGAAGACCAGAAACACAAAAGAACTCCCACTAACCTTCTTGTAAACACAAGGCTCATTTCGTTCTTGATGAAGCCAAACTCTTTGACCGCGTTATTAAAACATCGATTCAACTCCTAGAAGCTTGCTTCAATCCACAAAGGCTTTGGTTGTGTCATGTACATGATCATGATCCTCTAAACCCTTTGGTTGTGTCATGTACACATACTCAAGGATATTTCCATAAAAAAATGTTGTTTCGGAAGATGCAATCTGCCAAATCTCATAGTCGTGATGAGCTGTGAAAGGGGAGTAAGTAGGTAGAAATGCAGAACATATACTCTAGAAGGGGGGTGGGGGTTGAATAGAGTATGCTAAATTTTTTTCAAAACTCGTAGAATAGAAGAGTTTATGAGAAGAGCAATAAAGTTCAAGGCCTTGAAAACAGTTTAAAGCCTTTGAAGAGTAAAACAGTTTAAGTGAAAACAGATATGTCGTTTTCAAAGCCTTGAACAAAGTTTCAAACCCTTGAAAACAACCTAGTTTGAATGCTGTAAAAACTAAGTATGCAAATGAAACTGTAAATGCAAGAGACACAGGATTTATAGAGTTCAGTCCACTTGGACCTACGTCTCTACCTCAGGTATCCTCTCCCTGCAATAATTTCAACACAATTCTTATTAATCAAAAGCTAAGCCCTAGATCTCAAGCACATAGATATGTCTTACTCTGTTATACCTTGTGGTTTTCTCTAACCTATCTAGTACCTGCTCTAACTAACTGATTAACTAAGAATCCTTTATTGTTCACTTTGAAAAATCCTTTATAATGAGATCTAGAATTAGTATAAGAATGATATACAAATTAAGTACAAGTCAGAAGAACACTGGAAGTATAAAAATGCAGTGAAGAATGCAGTGATATTTTGTGAGATGGATTGTGAGAGTGATGTGCTTCTTTGATTCTTTTCAATCCTGAAATGTGTCTCTCTTTTTGCCCGTTGTGTGTTCTTTTTGTCTCTTCAAATGATCTATATTTATACAGCTCAGATGCTCTACAAATCTTCCCTGATTTTCAGCAACAAACTTCCTGTTTTGTAGGCGACATCTTTGACTCTTTCAATATCTTTCTCCAACGGATAGTTGATCATAATCTTCTGAGATATTGTTCTGATCTTGTCTTTAAAAAGATTGAAAAGATGTCAAGAGTGTTTGATTGATCACAAAATCACATTATCTCCATGTTTCTTTTCCAGCGAAATCCAGATTAGGAAACCAATCCTGCAAACTAGGAAATAAAATTCCCTGCAAAACTGAGTCAAACAGGATAAACATATGAGGTCTATATGAACCATAAGCTTTTGTTCTTCATCATCAAGTAATAAAAGATCACATATAGGGGTGAGAGAGTTAGAATAAGATCAGAAGTATTTAGAAAAACTCCCCCTTATGATATGCATACAGGTCAGACATATTCAAGGCTTTGAATCCTGTTTCAAGGCCTTGAAAGCCTGTGAAACCTGTGGTTCAAGACTTTTAAAACTGGTTCAAGACCTTGAAATATCTCTGTATTTCAATCCTGTGAAACCTGTGAACTTACAAGCTTTAATATCAAGTATGATACGAATGGATTTGGTCATCGCGACAGGGGAAATATTTCATCATAGTCCATACCATGAATATTTCAGAACCGTTTTGCCCCCTATCGACTCTTGTCGACAACTACATTTCCATCCATGTCGGTTTTCTTCTTGAAGACCCACTGGCACCCAATGGGCTGAGCCCCTTCGGGTGGTTCCACCAAAGTCCACACTTTGTTAGCATACATGGATTCCATTTCGGATCTCATGGATTCAAGCCACTTCTTAGAGTCTGGCCCTTTGATGGCCTCTCTATAGGTAGTAGGCTCATCATCCATGAGTAGTACGTCATCGGGCTCAGTCACGAGATGTCCGTACCTCCTTGTCTCCTGACATACCTTACTCGACCTTCGGAGTTCTTGTGTTACTTGAACAGGTTGCTCCACAATAACTTGTGGTTCCTGCTCATGTTCCATTATAGGATCAGTGTTTTGAGGGTTCTTGAACTTCTTCAAGTTCTACAGTACTCCCGCTAACTTCTTTAGAGAAAAATTCTCTTTCTAGAAACACGTCAGTCCGAGCAACAAACGCTTTGTTCTTGATTGGATTGTAGAAGTAATATCCTTTTCGCAACCCGAAATCTTCATAAACGACACTATGGGACGCCTCCCAGTCCATATCTCATATGGTGTCTTCATGACCGATTTGGATGGAACGTGGTTAACGGTAAAAGTTGTAGTCCATAGAGAATGTCCCCAAAACGATATCGCAAGATCTTCTTGACACATCATAGATCTCATCATGTCCAACAGGGTGCGATTCCTCCTCTCGAACTCGCCATTACACTATGGGGTTTCGGGTGGAGTGAGTTGGGACAAGATCCCACACTCTCTAAGATAGTCGTCAAACTCTTTCCTTAAGTATTTTCCTCCACGATCCGATTGTAGAGCCTTAATACTATTTCAAAGTTGCTTATCTACGTAATTTTTGAATTCTTTGAACATTTCAAAAGATTCGGTGTTGGGCTTCATAATGTATACAAATCCATATCTACTGAAGTCATCAGTAAATGTAATGCAATAAAGATAACCACCTCTTGCAGGTGCGCGAAACGGTCTACACACATCAGTACGATGAGTGCCAATAACTCACTAGTCCTCTCACCTTTCTTATTGAAAATGCACTTTGTCATTTTTCCTAATAAACAAGATTCACATGTCTCATATGATTCATAATCAAATGAGTCTATAAATCCATCATTATGGAGTCTAGGAATGCATTTCTCGTTTATATGGCATAAACGACAGTGCAATATATAAGTAAGATTTAAATCATTAGCTTTAATCCTCTTGGTATTTATATTATAGAAAGAATTATTTAGATCAAGGATGCACAATCCATTAGACAAAAGCGCACTACAATAGTGCATACTATCAAAATAAATGGAGCAACACTTTTCCTTTATTTTAATATAAAAACCTTTCTCGTCCAAAAATGGAAATAATGTTTCTGCTCATAGCAGGAACATAATAGCAACTGCCTAATTTAAGTCCAGAAGGCAAAGATAACGCGTAAGCGCCTACGACTAATGCAGCAAGTCTTGTTCCGTTCCCCACGTGCAAGTCTATCTCCCCTTTAGCCACTCGTCTACTTCTCTTCAAATCCTGCACATATCGATAAATGTGATATTCACATCCAGTATCTAATACTAAAGATGAAGAGATAGACAAATTTACATCTATAACGAAAATACATGGTGGTGTTGGAATCACTATTCCAAGCCTTTTATCGTTCAGATACTTTGGGCAACTCCTCTTTCCAGTGGCGTGTCTGACTACAATAGTGACATGCGCCCTTAGAGATGCTAACACCAGACTTTAAGGCAACTTCCTTGGATTTTGCAACTTTCTTGCTCTATCCTTTGGAGGTAGAAGCAACTCGCTTGCTCTTCTCTCTATTGACCAACATTATGGCATTGTATTTTCCTTTGTTAATGCTATGTTCAACGGTCCTCAATATATTGAGTAGCTCTGGCAGAGGTTTATTGATCTCTTTCATGTTATAATTCATGATGAACTAGCTATAACTATTCGGAAACTATTGCAGGATGAGATCGATATCCAACTCTTGGCCAAACGGGAAGCCTAAACTCTCGATATTCTCCATGTATCCGATCATACGGAGCACATGAGGCTCGACTGGGTTCCCCTCTGACAGACTGCACTTGAACAGTGCTTTAGATACTTCATAACGCTTATGTCTCGCCTGCTCTTGGAAGATCTGCTTCAAATGTACGATCATATCGTACGCCTCCATGTTCTCATGTTGCTTCTGAAGCTCAGAGTTCATGGTGCAAAGCATGAGACAAGTCACATCATTATAATGATCCACATGTTTCTGATGTGTCCTTGTAGCGACAAGAACAACATCCTCTCCTGGTTGTTCTGGAATAGGATTGTCTAAGACGTACAGTTTCTTTTCTTGCTCGAGAATAATTTTTAAGTTTCTGTACCAGTCTAGAAAATTGGTTCCATACAACTTTTCCTTCTCAAGGACATATCGTAGGGATGAAGTCGATGCTTGTTGATTGTTTTCCATTTGGAATTCTACAAAATGAGAAATATGCAATTTTAATAATTTGGGCATAACAATGGCAAGATTATTAAATAGATCTCCCACTATTTTTCTCCATCGATAGCCATCACCATTGACGCAGAAAATATCACATACTTTCTAATGGGCCAATATCCATATTTCACTTCCTCCTTGAGCTTGCTTTGACAAGTCACCCAAAGATCAGTTATTTAGATAGGAGTTCCTTACAATTGGATCATATGCAACTCTTGGTTCAATTAGGAGAATAACCCCTTATTCATTATCTATCCCGTAGACAACCCCTAATTGTCTTCCCTCTAAGTTTTCAATCTTATTGAAACAACCTAGTTGCGTCCAATCTCTTACTTCAACAATCACACATTACTTTATTGTTTTCCGCATCACACCACGATGAATTAAATCGCCTTTCTTTGGAAAGCCCGAATTTAATATACCCTGATCATGATGGGTGTTAAGTAAGAGAGACAAAACGCAATATTTATCGTCCGAGGGATTTCCTGTAGGGTTTTGATGATGGATACGCAGAAGAAAAACATAATTTATCCATTCAATACCCTCCAAGGATCACAGGACAAGAGACATAACGATGGTAAAGGAAGAATCATGTAACACACCTTAGGGTTTCTCCTGTGATAACTTGTCACGTGAATTGTGTCACGTCTCTACAGTTGATCCACGCCTAAAGATGAGATCTAGATCCTCCAACTCCTTGTTCTAGATAGGAAGAATGGAAGAGGAAGAAGGAATCAATCAACAATGGAGCACCAAGGTGGCGGCTCCCTTTCATGGCCGACGGGTAGGGGGCGGTCCCAAGGGGGGTTCGGCCCTTCCTTTGGGACATTCTCTCTCTCCTTGCTTTATTCTCTCCTACTCTATCATATAGATGTGTGTAGAGAAAATAAGCTAGGAGTGTTCTTTATATAGTCCAACAACTCCATGTCCTACTACATAA
Organism: Linanthus parryae; assembly: GCA_023055425.1. Taxonomy (NCBI): domain Eukaryota; kingdom Viridiplantae; phylum Streptophyta; class Magnoliopsida; order Ericales; family Polemoniaceae; genus Linanthus; species Linanthus parryae. The sequence continues at coordinate 21,222,813 of JALGPY010000011.1, read as the reverse complement.
ACAACCCCTCTCCTAATCCTACTCATACAAGGATTAGTCCCTTTTGCAAAATAGTCCTAATCATGTCCATACATGGATTAGTTCTATTTGCAAATTAATCCTAATAATGTCTCTACATGAATTAGTCCACCTTGTCAAATACTAATCATGTCTATACATGGATTAGTCCAACTTGTATAATAGTCCTACTAAGTTAGCAAGTTACGATTTGATCCTTCCAATTAATTATTCATATTAATTAATTAATTCCCAAGTATAGTTCACCCCTATATGGCGTGTGACCCCATAGGTTTTATTTAGTTGGTAGTAACTATTTACTAATATGGAGCGGCCTCTAGCAAGACATCCATTCTAGCCAACAAAAAGAATAGTCATCATGACAAACCTTGTGCACGTAATTGTCTCATCCCTTTGTCCAAATATACGGATTGGACACAAGACATACAAGTCACACTCGTATATCCAATCCATAGTTTCTCGATCCTGGGAATAGCCTTATTCGTGCAAATAACATCAATATCCTATATTGATTTATTTGAGTCTGGCCAAACTTTCTATAAGCACTATCGCTCGAGTGGCCTAGGATATTTTCTCCCGTTATGTGGGAGGGAAAAATTCTATCTACGTCTACTACGATCTCTAAGCTTGCTTCTTATTGTATCCAGTACAGGCCTTTATAGCTACCCAGTTACGGTGTAGCGTTTGACGCTACTAAGATCACAATAATTCACAACTAGACAATCTAGTGACTTCAAGTCTGAGGATGACAACACAGTTGCACCGCGAGAAGTGCTTGTGACTTTACATAGCATGTATGTAGCCTTATCGGAGATGGTTCAATCCAGTGCGCAATTCCAACAGTCTCCCACTTGCACTAGAGTCAATCTCCTGCATCATATGCCTATTGATTTAGCGCGGCCCTCTACGCTTACATTGCGTAGGGGCGACACATCTGCTGGTACCTTGCAAATATTCACATCTCCTCCATCAACAGTTTGATTGAGTTTGAATATTCTGAGTAAGTGCATCTCATGCAGTAATTTACTCAGTCCTCTATGTTAGAATCAGTGACTGAATCTTGCCTGGAACCTTTCCAGCTCACAGTCGCTCCCACTAGGGCAAAACTTAAAACTCGACTTATAATCTGAAATCTTATTTTTCAGATTTGAAGTTCGCATCACTTTAACCCCTTACATCAAACTCTTCTATCCTTCATTTATCAAGAATTCATCCTTAGTGCTTCTAAAGTACTAAAGGATAATCTTGATAATTTATCCAGTGACTTCCACCCGGATTTGACTGGTATCTTTGTGTCATGCCATATGACACAAGCCTAGTACATAACATGGCGTATCTCATGAATCTTATTCATACTATCCCTTCCCAATCTAAGTGGAAAGACTACTAGTCTTCAAAACACCAATTCCATGTGACATGGGTAGAATCCATTTTCTATACATGTTGAACCATTTCAACACCTTCGTCAATTTATGTACTATGACTTAAGCCACACAACCATCTTGATCTATCTCCATAGATCTTCATTGGTTGTTTCGCCTAAGTCTATCATTGAAGATTAATTCCCTAGTCAATCTACTTAAGATTTCCAAGTAGGGACATCATCCCGAATGATTAGTATGCCTCCACATACAAGACCAGAAACATAATTATGCTCCCACTAACCTTCTTGTAAACACAAGTCTCATCTTCAATTTTGATGGAACCAAACTCCTTTTATTGAATCATCAATATGAAGAATCCAACTCCAAGAAGCTTGCCTAAATCTATAGACAGATTGCTACAAGCAAGATGCGAATGGATTTAAGCATCACAAATGGGAAAGATTTCGTCATAGCCTATACTATGAATTCACAGGAAGTCCTTACCCAACCAATTGTCCCTTAAAGGTAATCATATTACAATCCATGCTGGTTTCCGCATAACCCTCTTGCACCTTTTAGGTGGTTCCACCAAAGTTCATACTTTGTTGGTATACATGGATTCCATTTTTTATCCCATGGCTCCTAGCCATTTCTGAGAGTATGGCCCACATGTGTCCATCTCATAGGTTGTAGCCTCATCTTGATGAGAAATATATTACGGGTTATGATAAATCCTTATTTCTCTAGTCCCTCGATATATCCTACCTGACCTACGAGGTTCTTGTGTTTTTCTGAGTAGGTTTCTCCACAACACCTTGTGATCCTGCTCATGTTCCATCAAAAGGATCAATATTCTGTTGTGGTTCTTGAACTTCTTCAAGTTCTACTGTCCTCCCACTTTTTCTTTTGGAGACAGTCTCTTCCTAAAAGCACTGTGGTTCGAGCAACAAACAGTTTGTTCTCGATTGGGTTGTAGAAATAATATCATTTTTCATGATATCCCACAAAACATTTATCCGACTTGAGTCCAAGTTTATTTGTAAACTCTTTTACATAAACTTCATAACCCCAAATGTTTATGAATGACATAATAGGACACTTCCCACTCCATATCTCAAATGGTGTTTTTCATAATCCGTTTTTGATGGAACAAGGTTAAGGGCGAAATTTGCTCTAATTAGAACATAGTCCCTAAAGTAAACCGGAAGTTCTGTTTGACTCATCATGGACCGAACCGTGTCCTACAAGGTCCGAACTCTCCTCTTAGACACGCCAAACCCATGTGACGTGCTAGGTGGAGCGAGTTTTGGATCACATCCATCACTATGATGGATTCTTGTCAAACTCTTGGCTCAATTATTATCCTCTACGATTCAATCGTAGAGCCATAATTTTTGTGCAAGTTGGTTCTCTACTTCATTCCTGAATTCTTTGAACAATTCAAAAGATTCTTATTTGTTTCTTCATAAGATACACAAATTCATATTTCTCTGATCCCATCAGTAAATATGATGAAGTACTGAAAATCATCTTTAGCATTTGTGCTTAGCGGCCTTCATACATCAATATGTATGATTCCTAAAATTTCATATCTTTGCCTAATAAGTCTTACATGTCTCATATGAACAAATGAGTTCCAGAAATCCATCCACATGGAGTTCTAGATATGTATCTCTTATTTATGAGGCCTAAACGTTAATGCTAAAGATAAGTGAAGTTCATATCATTATATGCAAACTTCTTGGTATTAATGTTATAGATAAAACTATCATGATCAAGGATATATATACTCCATTAGACAAAATTGCATTACAATAATGCATATTAGAATAAATGGAACAACATTTGTCCTTTATTATGATAAGGAGCTTTCTTGTCCAAACAAGAAACTATAATAATGATCCTACTCATAGCAGGGACATAATCACTTTTGTCTAATTTATGAAGAATTTTATAAAGGTAGAAATAATTCCCTACGGCTAATTCAGCAACTCCTTGCTTCATTGCCCCACGTGTAGGATTATTTATTCCTTATCCAATTGTCTTCATCTCTTGAGATCCTCCACATTTATATAAATGTGAGATACTCATCTAGTATCATATACTCTTGATGATTAGATAGACACATTGACTTTTATAACAAAAAATACCTATGTTGGAATTAATGATTCCTTTATTATCTACTTCCAGGTACTTTGGGTAGTCTCTCTTCCTCTACACTGCCTATGGGATTTTAAGGCAACTTGTTTTTAGCAACAAACTTGCTTTATACCAATGGGGTAGGCGCGAACCATTTGCCCTTACCCATGTTGTTAACCATTAACAGCTTTGCCAATGCTCTTTATGAGCGTTTTGTTTAGTGATCCTCAATCATATTAAGTAAATCAACTATAAACAAAACTAATATTTCATTCCAATGCAATTCTTTGTCCACTGGGTGAATAACCGTTTATTCTTTATCTCATAGATAATTCTCAAAATCTAAGTTTTCAATCCTATTGAAATAGCTTAGTTGCATTTTACCTCTTGCTCCAGCAGTCACACATCAAGTCATGTCGTCCCGTCATATCTTGATGAGTCAAAACGCCCTGCTTTGGCACGCACGAGCTTGATTGATCTCGATCATGACGAGTGCTAAGCAAGAAAACGCAAGGTGGAATCAACACTAAAACCTTTCATGTTAGCTTGCTCTTTTGATAAGAGCTTCTTTAATGTACGATCATATCATACGCCTCCATGTTCTCATCTTGCTTCTAAAGCTCAGAGTTCATGAAAACTATCATGAGGCAAGTCACATCCAAATAACCATTCTTTGATGTTTCTTTCCATTAGGTTTTAGTGTGTTTTCGTAGTTGGTAGGAAGAGAACTTTATGTTCTACGATGTACAACAAATTCTCTTTTATTTGAGAACAATTCTCAATTTTTTATACTAGTCTAGAAAAAGATAAAGTCGTGTTTTGTTTGTTTAATGTCATGGGCATCCAACACAATAGGATTCTGCAAAGTTTATGACGTTTAACTATATTTAACAAGGATTTAAATTGTTAAACATAGCTCCCACTATTTTACTACGGATTAATAACCCTCAAAATATTAATGCGGAAAATATCCTTATATTTTCTAGTGGGCCAAGATCCATGTTTCATCTCTTTATGAGCTTGCTTTGGCAAGTCACCCATAATTTGACTACATTAGGTAGGAACAATTCCAATTGCATCCCTTATGAAACTCTTGGTTCAATTGGGAAAATAACTCCTTATTTATCCATCTTTATGGATAATCCCAATTGGTTGTCTCTAGGTTTTAATCCTATTAAACACCTAGTTGCGCCCAACCTCTTACTTAAACAATTGCACATGAGGTGTGCCATCGCACCACATCATTAATAACCAAGTCGCCATGCTTTGGCACGCACGATCTTGGGAAATCATGATGATGATGAGTGTTTTAAATAACAAGAAGACAAAACGCAATATTTTAATTTTGAGGGATTTTAAAATTCAATTTTAAATTTTTTTCTTGATCCATATCAATTGATCTACTTATTTGAGTTCGGGCACAATTCCAAATAAAATATCCGGGTTGTCTAATTATCTTATTATCCTAATTGCATGCATCATCCATACACCAACCATAATATAATAAGACAATAAAATTAAACAACCACAAAATAAAATAAAACATGATGTGGATATGGGCTTTTCTAGACTAAGATAATTCCAAGCCAATGGAATTATCTATGAACCCTAAAAGCAAACACATCTCCATGCGTCCTCATTTTTTGGTTCATCCTTCATAGTCATGTGGAATGCTCCATTCTCCATCTTTTGTGGCTTCCTTTCTTCAATCTTGGCTAACAATCTATTCTATCTAGCACTAGCTAACAACTATACTAAATAAAATAAATCTCACAAGTTGAGAAAAATGGCTCGCAGGCCATAAAACCCTAATTAATTATTACAACAAATTGATCAGCTCGCAGGCCGTAAACCAAACCACAAAAATTAAACAAGCACACCAAACCACATCCTAAGGCCATATCCAACCACCATGTGATTTGCACGTAAACAGTTAAAATCCAATTTTAACGCGCTTGGTCAGTTTTAACTGATTTTAGGATTTTTATAGGGTTAAACTGGTCCAAGGGGGCCAACAATCTAATTGCCTGAACCCCAAAGAGGACCGCCTAGGCCTTGGGCCGACCGGCCCCTAGCCCACACGGCTAGGCCGTGTGCTAGGGCATCCCCCGGCCCCTAGGCCGTCGCTTACTTGGGCGGCAAGCAAGGAGGGGCGGTCCCCTTAGGGGGCCGAACCTCTTAGGGAGTTGTTTCCAAAACAACTCCCTTGCTTGTTGCCCAAATTTGGTTGTTTCCTTGTTTGAAAAGAACTCCTTCTTTCAGTAGGATGCCCAAACCCTAGATCTTAGATCCTAAAATTTCTCAAACTCACTAATTCATGCATCCAATGCAAAAACTAGGTCTTGTTTTGTTTGATCATTGACAAATTGCATCATATGCTTGATTTGTCATGTTTTACGCGATAAACAACAATTTCAAGGTGTAAAACTATCAAAACGTAACACATAAACCACGTTTATGCTCTACAACCTGTGGCTCTGATACCACTGTAGGGTTTTGATGATGGATACGCAGCGGAAAAACATAATTTATCCATTCAATACCCTCCAAGGATCACATGAAAAGAGACATAACGATGGTAAAGGAAGAATCGTGTAACACACCTTAGGGTTTCTCCTGTGATGACTTGTCACGTGAAGTTTTCACGTCTCTATGGTTGATCCACACTCAGAGGTGAGATCTAGATCCTCCAACTCTTTGTTCTAGCTAGGAAGAATGGAAGAGGAAGAAGGAATCAATCAACAATGGAGCACCAAGGTGGCGGCTCCCTTTCATGGCCGACGGGTAGGGGGCGGTCCCAAGGGGGGTTCGGCCCTTCCTTTGGGACTTTCTCTCTCTCCTTGATTTATTCTCTCCTACTCTATCATGTAGATGTGTGTAGAGAAAATAAGGTAGGAGTGTTCTTTATATAGTCCCACAACTCCTTGTCCTACTACATAAAGAACCCCTCTCCTAATCCTACTCAAACAAGGATTAGTCCCTTTTGCAAAATAGTCATAACCATGTCCATATATGGATTAGTTCTATTTGCAAATTAATCATAATCATGTCTCTACATGAAATAGCCCACCTTGGAAAATCCTAATCGTGTCTATACATGGTTTAGTCCAACTTGCATTTTAGTCCTACTAAGTTAGCAAGTTGTTACGATTTGATCCTTCTAATTAATTAATCATATTAATTAATTAATTCCCAAGTCTAGTTCACCCCTATATGGCGTATCATCCCATAATGACCCCATAGGTTCTATTTAGTTGGTAGTAACTATTTACTAATATGGAGCGGCCTCTAGAAGGACACCCATTCTAGCCAACAAATAGAATAGTCATCATGACAAACCTTGTGCAATTAATTGTCTCATCCCTTTGTCCCAATATCCGGATTGGATACACGACATACAAGTCACACTCGTATATTCAATCCATAGTTTCTCGATCCTGGGAATAGCCTTATTCGTGCAAATAACATCAATATCCTATATTAATTTATTTGAGTATGGCCAGACATTCTATAAGCACTATCCCTCGAGTGGCCTAGGATATTTTCTCCTGTTATGTGGGAGGGAAAAATTATATCTACGTCTACTACAATATATAAGCTTGCTTCTTATTGTATTCAGTACACGCCTTTATAGCTACCCATTTACGGTGTAGCGTTTGACGCTACCAAGATCACAATAATCCAGAACTAGACAATCTAGTGACTTCAACTCTAAGGATGACAACACTGTTGCACCGCGAGAAGTGTTTGTGACTTTACATAGCATGTTTGTAGCCTTATCGGAGATGGGTCAATTCAGTGCGTCATTACCCTTAATGCACACCCATGTGTTGGATTATGATATCTCCATATCAATCCAACAACATACTAGTCTATAGATGATTGTCCTATTAATCATTATAATCGACTAGGGATATTTAGGAATATAACACTTATATTCATAGGACTTCATTCATGTTATCATATCTCAATATCGATAACATAATGAATCGTAAATCAATATATTTTGTCACAATAAGTTTATTGCCTCTAGGGCACAATTCCAACATTTCCTTGTCATTATTAATTGTTTTGTTGATCCCATCAACATGATCTACTTATTTGGTTCGGGCAATCCCAAACAAAAGATCAACCTTGTTAACTATTATCTTGTTACGTTTTGCATGCATCAACCATACACCAAAATTAAATAACAAGGAAATAAATAAATAAATAAACAAGAAAATAATGTGGTACGGATATGGCTCCTAAGACTAAGATACTCCCAAACCAATGACAATACATATAATCCCTAAAGTGACAAGCTCATCTCCATGTGTCTCCATCTTTAGTCCACGCGTCCTAGGCTTGTGAATTCTCTAAGTCCTATCGTTTCTTCATTATTTGATCTTCTTCTCCATGCCTTGACTATAATCTTTCTATCTAATACTAACTAGCATCTATACTAATAGAGAGACCTCACAGGTTGAGGAAGAAGACGACACGCAGGACGTAAAATAATTAATTACATTAATTACAATAAACCAAAACAAATCAAACCACAAAATTAACATCCACAAACTAGGCCATACCCATCTACCATGCGATAAACACATACTACGGTGAAAATTAAATTTTAACGCGCTTGGTCAATTTGAGTTGATTTTGAGATTTTCTAGGGTCAAAACGGCCCAAGGGTCCCACCATTCACATTGGCCGAACACCAAAGGACCAGCCGGGCTAGCCTTACCCGCTCAGACCAGCCCGATCCGTTGTACGAGTTGGCTGGACAAGCCCGGCTAGGCCGCATGCTTGGCCGGCACGCAAGGAAGGGGGGTGGTCATCCATGGTCAAACCCCTATGGGGTTGTTTCCAAAAACTTTCTCCTTCCTTGTGTGCTTATTTCCAATTGAAGAGAGCTCCCCCTTTCCCCAATTGTGCCCAAACCCTAGTTTTTCAAAACCTCAAAACTCACATCATATGTGAACGGAATTCGTCATATTTTATACGATATGTAACATTGGCTCATTCTCTACTGAATCATATTCAATTTGCATCATTATGCCAAACTTGAATTTTCGCAAAAAGTAACTATTACAGTGAAGACTGATAAACAATAACACATAAAATCATGTTATGCGCTACGATTGTGGCTTTGATACCATGTAAGGTTTTGATGCAGGTAATGCAGCAGAATATAAACAAATAAGTCCGGATCAAATCCATCCACGGATCGCAGACAAAGCATTCATAACATCATAAAAATAAACGAATTATGTACCTTAGTTTGGGTGATCAATATCAAGAATTTTGTCTTCGTATCTACGAGTATCCACACCTGGGATTGCTTCTGGGATCCCCTTCATGTCTTTTCTCTACCTACGAAAAGAAGGAGGCAGAAAGATCATGCAAAACGGGGCACTAGATTCATGCACCACCTAGTGGCCGACGACAAGAGGGAGGGGCGAACGGGTAGGGTTCATCCCTCTTGTCTCTCTCTCTCCATCCTTTGCTATTTCTCACAATAATAAGCAAGATTTTCTTTATATAGTTAATAACTCCTTATTAACTACATATTTGCCTCAATACTAATCATGTCAATACACGGATTAGTCCACCTTGCAAATTAGTCCTACTAACTTTGCCTGTGGTTGTATTTTGATCCTTATGATTAATTAGTCCAAATAATTAATAACTAAATCTAGCTTAATCCATAAGGCGTGTAACCCCATATGTTTCTACTTAGTTGGTAGTAGCAATTACAAACATAGTGGTGTCTAGCAACACATCTATGCCACCCAACTAATAAAAAAGTCAATGATTCGACAAACATTGTGCCCAATGTTACCATGTCGTATTTATCTGTTTGTCTCCATATCCGGATTGGACAAGAGACATATTTTCCACACTCGTATATCCAATCCATAATTTCTCGATCCTGGGAATAGGCTTATCTATAGAAATAGCATCAATATCTCCTTATTGATTTATCAGAATCTGGCCAGACATTCCATAAGCACTACCCCTCGAATGGCCATAGATATTTGCTCCCATTATGTGGGAGGGACTAATCCTCTATACATCACTACCATCTCTCAGCTTGCTTCCTATCATGCCCGATGACTAACTTTGTAGTTACGCAGTTACAGTGTAACGTTTGATAATATCAAAACATGATATTTCACAACTAGAGTATCTAGTGACTTCAAGTCTAAGGATTAAAACATCATTAGCACTACGAGAAGCACTTGTGACGTTGACATAACCTAATGTAGCCTTCTCGTTGTAGGTCAATCTAGTATGCCATTACCCCTTATGCATACCCATGTGTTAGACTTGAATCTCCATATCAATCTACCCATATACTAGTCTATAGTGATGGTCCGATTAATCAATATATTGGACTACGGATATTTAAGATAAACAACACGTTGAAATCTAAGGACTTCATTATATTAAATATCTCCATAAATGATAAATGAATATTCTAGCCACAACAATGTTCATACTAAATATAAATTGCCTCTAGGACATCTACTCCAAAAATATATATCACGAATACTATTTATAGAGAAAATTTTTAGTTAGAACACAAAATGGCAAGCATAGACTAAACATGTCTTTATTTATTCACTATGCATAAAAGGTTTTTTTCGTCTCTGCAAGTTATTAAAAAATCAGAAAATAAATAGATTTTTAGAGATAGTTAGAACATAAAAGATAAGTTTAACCATAACAGATTATTTCACATAAATTAAAACAACAGTAAGATAAATAAAACTCCAATATTTATGCATATTCAACAGTCATATTCTTATAATACCAATTAGGGGTGAGCAAAACCGGCCCAACCCGCCTCCCCGAATCGCACCCGCACCAAACCTGTCTGAATTTAGCCCCGATCAATGCTAATTGATTGATTATGGTTATAGATTCGTCAACCCAAACAAAGTTCGATTGATCATGGGTTTGGAATTGGAAAAACCGTTAAAACCGAACCGGTCCGACTAACGTTTTAAATGTAAAATTATAAATTTTATTTAGATACATGGTTTAGAGATTAAGTTGTACTAGTTAACACCATCTTATTACTTAATTTTTCTCACGTTATTTCTCTTTCGTAAAAAATTAATTTATGTTTCCAACTTCAAATTTTATACACATATATTACCAAGATAATTAATCAAATAAATACTCCCTCCGTCCCAGCCATTTGTCGAATTTTTCTAAAAGTTTCTTTATTAAAAATGGAATGAAAAGTCCATAATAGCCCCACTAAGTGAGGGTAAGATATTTTAACTCCAAAATGTTGCTTTTTAAGAGGGTAAAATGGTAATTTCCTTGTAAAAAGTTGAAATTTTAGGAAAGTTTAAAGAATTGGTTTTGACGTCCCAAAAAGGAAATTTTAAAGAATTAGTTGGACGGAGGGAGTATATCTTTTCAAGTAAAATTTAAAGATTTTTCAACCCGTTTAACCGGTCCGAAGCGGACCGAGTCGATAAGTTATGATTGGTACCAGTCCGAAGCGGACCGAGTCGATAAGTTCTGATTGGTTTGGGTATCTCAAATCAATGGGTAGGTTTGTGTTGAACATTATCCAACCCGTACATATTTGGTCGGGTAGAAATGCTCGAAAAAACCGGTCCAACCCGGTTCGTGCTCAGCCTTAATACCAATAAACCTTTTTTCTAAGTGTGCAAATAACGATCCTGCGCTTACGCGCGGGGTAACGCCTAGTCATTATAAAGTTTGACTATTTTAACCTTACAAAGTATGATAACACGTCAAATAACTGAATATTTTGTAAAGGTGTTATTATTTTTTTCTCAGTTGCAACAACTAGTACTTTTGCAAACGAGGGATGCTATCAGCCAATTTTAAAAGAGCAGCATGCAATCAACTTAATTTGATATACTTGAGGTTTGCAATTCGCATCTAAATATCTATCTAAACAAAGGTGACTAGGAATATAAGTTGTACAAATAATGCGATAAATTATAATTAATTTAAAGCAAACACTTTCACATATTACACAGCCAACCTGATACGGATCACTCGTATCTTCACCACATATTTAGTATAATTTAATTATTTAGATGTTATAGCATTATTATTAATTAGCTAGTTTATTTATTTATTTAGTTAATAGTGTTATTTAATTATTTAGTAGGTCCGGGCCGAGCCCGTTAGGTTAAATGGTCTAGCTAGGATTGTTGTTTTTCTATTTAAACGATGTAGTTTTATTATTTTATCAATCAATCAAGAAGAAAGAATTAAAATTGTGTGTGTGGGTTAAAAACCCGTGTGTGTGTGTGTGGAGACTTGGTAGTGTCTCGAACAACTATCACGTTAGGTAAACCGTAACAATTGGTGCTTTCATTGATGTAATGGCGGACATGGGTGATTACCCCTGCGTCGTTTTCGACATCAAAGATATCCCAGTATTTGCAGGCCACAAAGCAAGTGGGAAACAAATATCTCTCGGTGGGAGACAAGATCGTTTGATTTCCACTGAAGAATTTCGTCGGCTCCAGGACATCGTTAGAGCGCACGAACAACCGCCGCTTCCGCCAGATGAAGAACAACATCAGCAACAACCACAACAAGTCGAGCAACCTGCTCCACGGTTCGACGAACCATTCCAGCCACCACCATTGATTTCGGCGACCTTGTCGTCGGCCCAGTCGCTGGATGCAGAGCCGCATCCACAAAGCTAGATCGCAAACCAAGAAGATCTTCCTGCCCTCCCTAATTGACCACAGTAGCAGCAACAGGCGACCCAACCCTCAACCGCCAGCGGAACCGCCGGATACTCATCCAAACCCAGGCGCACAAAGCACCATCGGCGCCAAACCCGAACTCCAATCCAACCAAGGACCCCCCGAACCTCCAATTGACCTTCTTCCGACCAAACTGCCACCAGTATTGCCCTCTACGACACTTCCAACCGCCTATTACAGCAGCTCCAGCATCCACCATGGCCAAATGTTTCCGACAGAAACGTTTTTGCTTCAGCAGCGGAAATCACTTAGGGTTCAACAAAGTTATGGGCTAATTTTTCTCTCTGGTGGACTTACTCAAACTTTTTGGGCTGGTTTCCAAATTGAACACATTTCACCATTTGGGCCTACTTTGTTTTGTGGGCTTAATTCTTTTTGGTAGAAGATTTTTGGCCTTATTGCTGATTTTGGCGTACAACAAGATCATTTCAAGACCGTTCGCCGTCAATGTGATCCGGGAAAACTGAGGATTTTCAACGTCCACCTTGAGGACAGGGCGGTTTTTCAAGCGTGGGGGATTTGATACGGATCACTCGTATCTTCATTACCTATTTAGTACTATTTAATTATTTAGATGTTATATCACATTATCATTTATTATCTAGTTTATTTAGTTAGTTAGTTAATAGCGTTATTTAATTATTTAGTAGGACCGGGCCGAGCCGGTTAGGTCAAATGGTCTAGCTAGGTTAGTTGTTTTTCTATTTAAACGATGTAGTTTTATTATTTTATCAATCAATCAAGAAGAAAGAATTAAAATTGTGTGTGTGGTTTAAAAACCCGTGTGTGTGGAGACTTGATAGTGTCTCGAACAACTATCACGTTAGGTAACCCTAACACAACCCTTTCACACCCTGACTTGTGGGTGTTGTGTCCATGAGAGTAGAGACTAGAGAGTTCTTGTTAAGAAAATACCAAAATTGACATATCCATCCGATAACTAGACAAAATGAAATATATCCAATAGTTTGTTCGATATTAAACCTTGTTTAGGCAAAGTAAGTAAAAGGCCCAATTATTCTATTATTAAGTTGTTAGTCTAATTGTGTTACTTAATTAGTTGTCTTATTATGTTAGTAGTTTCCCACACTTATTATTTGTCCAATTTCATTGTACTTTAGTGGAGAATTCTAGAGATGAGATTATGAAGAATGTTGTAGAAATTTTTCTAGATATTTTGGTGGAAGAAGTTTGTGGAATGAATGATCTAGGAATATTTCTGCATCGTCCCCTTATAAAAATATTGTACCTCCACCATCTTCCATCAAGAAAAATCAATTGAAATTATTCTTTCACTCATTGTTACACTTTCTCACTCTAAAATTACCAACACTTTCCTCTTCCACCTCACACCCTTCCTAAGATCTTCCTACATCCAACATAGTTACCATATTTTTCACTTTTCTATAGAAACTGATGGAACGTTTCTGCCTCAAACCATCAACAAGATCCAAAAAGCCATCATCTTCACCTCTCTAGAGGAACTACTATATTTAGCACTTCCGGATAACTAGACGAAATCAAACTATCTCTACTACAACTAAAAGAGGGCTTCCTTCACTTGCATCATTTTGACTCTTCTAGAGGAAATGTTGTATTTAGCAGTATTGGATAACTAGATGAAATCAAACATATTATACAACCAAAATAAGGTTGAAATATTCACTCTTATAAAGGAAGTCAATCAGCACGAACCATGCAAAATTCTACAAAAACCAGCATGTCTTTCTCTCTAGTTCTTGTTACAACGATTTCATCGACAGGTCTACAGAAATAGGTAGAGGAAGTACATAGTATCCCTTTATCCTTTGGGAATGTAATTGAATGCCTTCTCATCACTGGTTTGGTTGAAATCTGTGTGGCCTCTGTGCACAAGAGAATCCGGTTGGGAGTACTCTGTGTACACCGTAAGTAGGGGGTCGGAAATAGCACAGTAAGAGTTGGGTTGTGTGTAGGGAGAGAGTAAGGCAGTAGTAATGTCTGAGAGAGAGACAGGGGTTTGGCAGAGCTTCCGCGTATGTCTGATGTGTCCTCCTTTGTATGGAAAGGTTAACGTCCTAATATAACGGAGAATGTGACCGTTGTAGTGTGGTTAATGCGCCCATCAATGGAGGCTTAATTAGCTTAACCACAACGGCACGTTCGTCCTCATATATAGGGACCGTTACAGCACGTTATGCGCGAATACCGGAACCGTTATGGGGTTGACCGGGTTTGACCGGATTGACCGGGTTTATGGAGCTCGTGCCATAAATCTCTCAAAAGCAGTTACTAAAGTTCGCGCGCGGGCTTGGCTCGCACGCGACAGGACTTACTCTAGCCTCCAAACCACTAAGTCCCTACAAGTCCCGTGAGGTAGTATGCGAGGGCCCTGTCTCGCAGCCCCCACATGGATCAGCGCGGCTGGTGATCCAGTGTGTGCGGAGCACAATATGGTGTGCTAGATGATTGCCACGTGGCCAAGATCTGTCAGCTCAGAAAGCACTGTCTACATTAGCCCCTTTTCTGCGCGTGAAGACTCATAGCCGGATAGACTTCCATGCGCAGGAAACAACGCACGCGTCGCCGCCACGCACCAATTCAAATGTATGCAGGTTCAGCCCCCATGCGTGCCATTATGACCTAAAAACCCTAGAGTCGTGCCGTCTGGCCTTTAGGGTTTTAGGCGTGACGTCAGCTTGTCCTGTGATTGCGCGATTCGACGGTGACGGTTGCGATTCGACTACTGAAAGGACGCAACCCTTCATTGTTTTTGGATAAATACTCTGTACTCTCCATTGTTGCAAAGCATCACTTCTTTCTCTTTAAAGTGAATGATACCCGAAAGCCTTCAAGAGCAGATCCAGATAATCAATCACCAGTTCTCTCTGGTCAATCGTCTTCTTCAATTGTGCACAACCAAGCAAGCTTTACCAAAACAAGGTTGGCCTTGTTCAATTGCGTTTGATATACTGATATATGCTTTGAACTGCGTTGAATCTCGCAAACCCATAGCATATTATCCTCTGCAACTTATGAAGAAGCTCTTGATCTTTGAATCCAATTTCAATTTAATCCCCAGATGATAAGGATCTTGAATGTAGGGTTTCTGAAATCCCTGATATTGTAAACGATTCCAATCTTCTAATTTTGAAAATTGCCACTGGACTGTTCATCTTTCTTCCAATAAACCCTCGTATGCTAAAAACTGAATTTTGAAATTCGAACTAAAGCATGTGTACTTCTCCCCCCTTTTTTCTTGCTTTTCCGCAGGAATGGCAAAGACAAAAGGAACTAGACCCACTAAGGAGGACGAAGAAATACCTGATCTTCCACAGGCTTTATGGCGAAAAGCCCCCTATCTGGGTGGCAAGGACTTTTATCATGCCAGGGTTAAGGCGAAGAAATTGCCAATCGCCGTCTCTGGTGAAGCATTGCATTCGTTAACCCCTCCAGTTAACTCGGCGTTGCTCGAATTGATCGATTCCGAAGATTTGGTTCGACTGGGAGTCGAAAATGGGTACTTCCCATATACTGCAATTTCTACTCAAGCATTTGTTCAGAAATTGGACTTCATGGATGAATGGATTGACCATGTGTTAACCAATCATGCCGTGACTTTGAACGATGCCGGAATATATTTCGCAGTTCGTGCTATGAATGGTGCTGCCGTGAAGCTGGATCATTCCATGCTTCTAAACCTTCTTTCCCGTTACTCGCCTGCGACTCACACGTTCCATTTTGCTGAGTTCGAGGCTGCTCCCACGCTCGAAGATGTGCATATGCTGTATGATTTGTCTCCCGTGGGCGAGGTGGATCCTTTGAGTCCCTTGAGAACGGATGCGGAGATCGCTCTATACACGCAGATGGAGGAGTGCTTGGCCGAGGTGAAGAAAATTTCAACCCGATTGACTCCTACAGAAGTCCTTCCTGACTGGCAGTTGGTTGACACATATGCGAAGAATACTTGGAACAAGTGGGTCCAGTACTTCTTCCGTGACTATGCGAACAGCAGTATCACCAAGAAGCTTCTCAGTCGAAACCCGAAGGCTAAGAACTATGTGAATGGCAAGGGTTATCACTTGACACTGTGCGCCTTCCTCTGTGCCTGGTTGTCGAGGTACTTAATCGACAGTCATCCACATGATGGACTCTTTTACCACGTTCTGCCTCTTGCCGTGAAGTTGGTCCTTGGTCAGAAGGTCGCACTCGGACCCTTAGTCTTGGGCACACTGTACTATCGGTTGGATCAGCTGGTTGTCGCGATGAAGGAGTCGCGTGGTCGTCTTGACGTACTGACTTACATTAACATTGCTTTCTTGACAATGTGGGTCTTCGAGCGATGGCCCTCTTATGCCCCAGTCGCTTCCAAGCCCAGCAAATGGTGTCCCCCAGGTACGGAAGAGGAACGTAACAGCGGCAGGGCTGCGAGGTGGTTTGGAACTAACTATCCCAAGTGCGTTTGGAGCCTGATATGCGACAATCGGGAAGAGTTCATAGCTAGACCCTATGCCATGCGCATTGAGAACGTGCGATGGTTTCCAAAACTGTATCCTTCTAAGGGTGTTGCCTTCTCGGAAGAGCTCCTTTTCAAAGGTGGATAGAATTTCCACGAGCGCTATCGCTAATTCTTCTGCTGGTTCCTGAGAGGCTCCCTTCCTGCTCTCGCAGAGCATGTTCGCGAGCCGAGGTACGAGAGGATTACCGTGGATATTGATCCCACTCGCGTTTCTCCCCAATTTGGCTTTGATGAAGTGGCACCCTCGATCTGGCCGCAGTCCATCATCAGAGGCTGCTACAAGCGGTTATTGACGAGGGAGTGCAAAACAATCTTGATGAGCAATCTCACCTTCGAACAACCTGCAGGTAACCGTGAAGGCGGCTGTTCCAGAAAATGGCTAGCTTACTGGAATGCCCAGCAGACGAGATTCGAGATGCAGTCGGTTCCCCAGCCAAGTAGAGCTCCTGTGATCAAGAGGAATTCTTTCCCTTTTCGTCCCAATTGTAGCCTGGACGAGTCTGAATATGGCTGCTATTCGTTGCTGGATCGCGAGAATCATCTCTGTCCTTCCATCATTCTAGATGAAAAGATTGCTGCGGTTAGAAAAGGTGATTCGCATGTCATCAGATATAGCGAAACTTTTGCTAAGGTAAGCAACTTCTCTTGCATGCGCTAAGCTTCTTTACTTCAATAAATTGAAAACCTCATACTACGCTTCTTGCTGTAGTGCCATGTGCGGAGGTTTGCATCTGGTGAGCGTTCCAAATTTCTAGTTACCACCATTGTTACTGCAAGAAGCAAGGACAACCGTTTCGGCTGGCATCGAGGATGGATCCCGCGGTCGAGACCAGGATTCGCGAGATCATGAATGCTTTTGCTGATTCGCTGATAGACAACACTCCAGCCTTGTCTCCTCCTAGGGATGATCCGTCTCCTCCAGCGACTGCTGCCCCGAGAGCGAAGAGGCCTAGGCAAAGGGGAATCACAATCTCTTCCCCTAGGAGCGCTCCAACTTCTCCCCCTGCGAGGTCCCTTTCTGCCAGGGATAAAGGTAAAGGTCGCATGACCAGTAAAGCGCGAAAGGAGCTCGCAGTGGAGACCTTTGTTCCATTCGGCCAGGAGGAAGAAAAAGAGAGGCGGGAGCCAAGAGAAGGAGACGAAGAAGAGGAAAGAATTGAAGATGTCAGAGAGAGAGAGAGAGATGCGATACATGAGGAAGAATCAGGAGGTATCTCAATCGTACTTCTCTTCTCATCATCTTAACTCTTTTGCAATCTGGTTTGAACAAATTGTTTCCTTAGCAGATGATGATGATGATGAGACCATCGGTGGTCTCTTGGCCAAGAAGCAGAAGAAAGGTTCTCATGCTGGCGTTTCTGATGAAACCATAAGCGAGGACATTCTTTCCGAGTCCCAGAGAACAGCTGGGGAGGCTGCCGAAAGAAGAAGGAAGCGAGAGGAAGAGGAGCTCGAACGCGTAAAGCAGAGGAGCTTAGAAGAACAACACGTCGACGACTTAGTGCGTCCCACTGATGAGGAAGATGTGCTTCCCGAAGAGGTGGCTCCTCCAGGGGAAGAGGAGGATGCAGCTCCAGAAGAAGAAGCAGCAGCTCTAGAGCAAGCCCAAGCAGACTTCGAAGAAATCGCAGGCGGTAACGAAGGTGAGATTTTTAATCTCGCAGTAACTTACCGAGATGTAATTGTCGGTGCATTAAAGCACGGTGTGTCAAAAGCTGACATTCGCCGTTGGCTAGTAGGCAAGTGCGATGAACCTTCAGGTAATCATTTGAGCAATACGTGTGTACTTAGCTTAGCAACCCAAACATAATCATGACTGGTTTCTTCACGCCCCAGGTCGTGCTCATCTTAAAGACATGCTTAACGAAGATACATTAATAGGGCAAGGCTCCACGTCCTTAGCATATGATGAGAACGCTGCGATCCCACCTTCGCGTGGAGGTGCTCGCTCTTAGCTTACCAAAAATGATAAAATAATATATGATACAAGTTACCTCACACCATCGTATTTTGTATCGCATGTCATGCTGATGAAACCGTGTTGGAGCAAAGGAATCAACCTTCTGCATCCTATGTCCAGGTGCCGAGTTCTTATACTGAGAAGCCCGTCGCACCTGCTGAATATGCAGGAGAGCCCCTCAAGGACGTCATTGAACTCTCCGATGATGCCGAAGCTGACACTGTATTGATGGAGGAAGATGCCCCTGCTGGTGCTGAGGAAATAAGAACGAACGCTGATGATGCTATCGCACCGGAAGGTATCCTTCCTCCAACTGCAACTTCTGCTGCCGCCATGCCTCCGGCAATGACTGAGCCTGCAGCTTCTCTTCCTGCGTGGAACTTTTGGGGTTCGCAGGTCGGGGCAGCAATCGCACCTGGTGTAGCTTATACTCTTCCCCCCAACTATGAGGAGTTAGAGCTCTCAGCCGATAAAAGGGCCATGGAGCGAGGACAGTCTTCAACTGCCCCAGCGATGCGCATTCCTTCTCTGCGCCAGATCCTTGAAGGAACCGGTATGTCATAATTTTACTGTTCGCATCTTGCATTCTTTGCTTGCGAGTTTGTCAGTCTAACCTTGAATTTAACATTTCTTTAGGGTTGAAGCAAGCAGACGTGGACTGGCTGGTTCGCATGCGTCTCTCTTATCCCCGATCATTTGCGAGGTCTTTGGAGATAGGTCCCTTTGATAGAAGGCTGTTTCTGACTGAAGCCATCTTGATTCTAGAGTAGTTGTCCGCGGCCACACCTGCGACCATTTCTCCTCAGAGTGCAGAATTGCTTTTTGGTATGTGCCAGAACCTTCTCGCCAAAGTTCAAGGCAGGCTAGGTTTTGGGTTTCTTGTCAAAAGATTCACCCTGATTCGCGCGGCTGTGACCCTGAAACGTGGCCACCAAAACCTCGCAGTTGAGCAGCAGAAGGTAGAGCAACAAAGACAAAAGGTTGAAGAGGCTGTGAAGCTCTTTCATGAGATGAACGCCAAATGCGAGCAATTGAAACAAGAAGTGGAGCAAATAGAAAACTTGAGCCGTCAGTTTACTCCTAACGATTCCTTGATCAAAGGCTTGTTTTGAAAAGTAGCAAAACATTACTGTAATGTTTCTAGGGTTTCTCCCCCCCCCCCTTTTTTTCAAAAAGAATTGAAGTGCCCGTTTTTCCCTTTCCGGGATTTGCTCGAATATCTCTGTGTATATCAATTTATGACGTCAGCAATTGATACTCTGCCTTGATTTTCGCGCTAATTACTCATTAGATAAGCACGCCTTCCTTGGGAAGTCCATCCGTATCATGACTATCCGTCATTAATTAGGATACGCAACCGAATCGTCGTAGCCTTTAGTAGGGTAATTGATTGTTACCGCTTTTCAAGGCGTAAGTGATTGACCTTACCCTCTTTTCAAATTCTGCTGAATCATCTTGGTAACTGAAGAGTCTTCACAAGGTTTATATAAACCCTGGCTTTTGCTATTTGGGTTGTTTATCCCACAATGTGGTTTGCCGTGAGTCCTCACGACTACTGGCTTCAACGCTTGTTTTTCGTTGATTCATGGCAACTTCAAGTTGTGAAACCTGAGTTTGCGCTTTGTGCTATAGAAATAGTTCCCAAGATCCGCTTTATAATGTTATTGATCTTTATAACTATCATAGAGAAGATGCAGATAATACCTCATGTTTGTTCGAAGAATTTTCTTCGTCTATTATGCTTGCAGGTCATGTTTCCGGCCGCCTCCCGGCGAGGTGCAGCGCCGTACTGACCTTGCTACCGACTCGTAATGAACGGCGGGATTCTCCTCCAGCATGCCCGGAGAAGAACTTCTTGCCTCCTCGTTGGTGAGCTCAGGGTGGCGAGCCATTGCGCTCGTCTCCGTGGACAAGGGGCTCGTTGTCCGAGGAATGACTGCTCCCCTGTTCTTCACAGCCGCATACGCCGAAACAGGTGGTTCCTCAGGAACTTTTCTTAGGTGTAAGGCCAAAGAATGGCCTTGCCAGATTCTGGGATCTTGAACATAGCGTCGCATAGCCTTTGTGGCGTTTGTAGGACGTTCATTTTATAGCAAGACCCTACCGGCTACAGGCCTTTGGTCGCAAGTCCTTGTATCGTATAGCCTCTGTTAGGACTGTTAGGTTGGTCCTTTTCCAGTTAGGATTCCCCCGATGTGTAACTTCTGTTTGTAAGTTACCATTTAGATGCATTGTAAGCCATGTTGGCTGCGTAGTTAGCTTGAGCTGGGCTTTTTCGCTTGTAAGCTGTTATCTAGACAGATAAATTGTAAGTCGTTTTGACTCATAATGATAAATCACTTTGTATGATTTGCTATCCTGTTACAACAAATTGCGATTTCGCACGTGCGTTGACAAATTTCACCTTTTGTAGTGCTGTATAAACACTTTTGCATTGTCACGTATGATTTACTATCTGCTGGATGGATTCGCAGATTTGTTTTTCGATCGTTCGAGATCACATTTGCGCAGCTGTGCTACCTTGACTGGTAGCCTTGTGACTTGTCTTAGATTCAAGTGCAGATGCTATCTCATCAGATAGACTTTTTTAGATCGCTTAAGATCATTTTGCATAATATTGCTATCATAACAGACAGGCTTAAGCATCATTTGAAGTTGCCATTCTTGTAGTGCTGCTATCGTGACAGATAGGCTTTGAAAGATCATTTGAGATCATATTTGCATGGGCTGCTATCGTTATAGATAGGCTTAAAAAGATCAACTAAGATCATATTCGCATGAGCTGCTATCGTAGCAGATATGCTTGGAAGATCAGTTAAGATCATTTTCACATGGGCTGCTATCGTAACAGATAGGCTTAAGAAGATCAACTAAGATCATATTTGCATGAGCTGCTATCGTAGCAGATAGGCTTAGAAGATCAGTTAAGATCATTTTCGCATGGGCTGCTATCGTGACAGATAGGCTTAAAAAGATCAACTAAGGTCATATTCGCATGAGCTGCTACCGTAGCAGATAGGCTTAGAAGATCAGTTAAGATCTTTTTCGCATGGGCTGCTATCGTGACAGATAGGCTTAAAAGATCAATTAAGATCGTATTCGCATGAGCTGCTATCGTAGCAGATAGGCTTAGAAGATCAATTAAAATTTCGTTGAGCACTTAATCTTGCCGATATGGATACCCAGGCGGATCCATCCTATCGTCATTCTGGAGTCGCTTCCAAATCCCATCAGCGGAGATGGACGCTTAACAATCTTGTATTCTGGAATTCCCGCTAGCTTCAATGTATGGAGCGAAACAACGTTGACTGCTGCCCCTCCGTCAACGAACGCTCTCTTAAACTCAACGCCGTTGATAATAGCCGTCACATACAGAGGCCTCTGGTGGCTCGCATCTGTCCTCTTGTCGTTTTAGGAAAAGGTGATGACCTTCTCTGTAGGGCGAGACGCCCTAACAACTTTCCCATTGGAGACTACGAGATCCTCCTCGTAATCTTCTGCTATCCTTAAGATCGCTTTTGTCATTTCCGTCCGACATTTTTCGGAGAAGTTCATCTCGTCGAAGAACCTACTGAACCCGTGCGACCCCTTCATCCGGTCGGTGCGTTCGTCCTCCGTGTCAATGTCGTAGTCTTCATCCTGGATCTCGGCAATGATGGGTAGACCATCTTCTGCGACCTCTTCAAGATCCACAATCGAGATCATAGCGACCCATTTGCCTTTCGATTCTTGCTCCGCATGGGCATGGAGTGGATTGTTGCGCACATCCTGCCTTTGGTCACTGACAATCAGTTCGCCATTCTTCATCTTTTGGCTAAACACAATTCTGAGCTTCTTGCAGTCCGTCGTGGGATGCATGACCTTGCCATGGTATTCACACCACTTCGGGTCCCTCACCATCTCCTTGGAAGGTGCCCTCTCGAGCGGCGGTAGGACACCATCCTTACGCCATTGCCTGCAAAGGTCGCTTGCCTCTTCTACCGAACATGGAAGAGGTGGTGCATCAAAGTTCACAATCTTCGCCTGCTTTTGGGGTGAGACCACATTCACTTCAGCCTCGCGCCCCCTTTTGTAGTTGAATCTCCCGATCTTGAAGGTAGTACCACCCGAAGATCGCTCAGGGGCGCTTCTCTTTTTCTGCATCTCCACTATAGGCTTGATGTTCTTCGTGCATTCGATTAGTTTTGAAAACGTAGGCGTTTGCAAGTTAATAAGCATACCTTTGTACTCGTCTCGCATGCACTGCAAGCATATCTCTACGAGTCTGCTTTCGAGTATCACATCTTTGCATTCCAAGGACTTTGCCCTGAATTTCTTGATGAAGGTTATTCCGTCCTCCTCGCGTTTCTGATACATCCGCGAGAGATGAATCATCGTCACCTTTTCCTCCATCTGGAAGAACTTGGTGTAGAACTTCTGGACCATATCGTCCCGGGTCTTCACGGATCCGGCTTTCAACGTCCTATACCACTTGTAAGCCACGTTCCCAGGGATTTCGGGAACTCGCGCATCAGCAATTTGGGATCAGCTCCATACGGACCCATCACATGAATGAAACGCATAACATGCTCATGGGCGTTCCCGTTGACGTCCTCGAACTTATCCCATTTAGGAGCCTTGTACCCAGCAGGGTTAGGCATGAGATAGATCTCTCGTGGGATAGGTGGATCGTTGTCGAGCTTCGGAATGATGGTATCTGCGAACGATTGGTGAGCCAGAATGGTGTCTATGCGCCGTTGGAGTGACGTCATACACTCCGGAGTACTTCCCTCGGCAACGGGAGAAGGAGTTGTCGCAGGTGGTGGCGAAACATACGCCGCAGGAGGGCTAGGGACGTATTGCGAATTCACGTTACCCCAGATTGCCGTTGGGGGAGGCAAGGGATACTGTGAGGCCGGATTAGGTACCAAATCCGGAGGCTGAGGAGTGTTAGCGGTGAGAGGCAACATTTGAGCTGTTTATCCCTGAATCGAGGGTAGCTGCGTAGTCGCCGGTGGAGTTTGCAGATTAGGGTTGGGTGGTGTGGCTGACACTCCCAATACTTGAGCGGTGGATACTCCTCCTCCCTGAGAGACGGCGGTGGCTGGTGCAGGGTTTGGAGCAAGAGTCCCCAAGACAGCCATGATCCGTTCTAGCTGCGCAGATTGAGCTTTGAGAGCCTTCTCCTGACTTTGGATGGTGGCGTCCAAAGCTTCTAGCGTCGGAGCTTCACCGGGGGCTGTAGGAGTACGGCGAATCTCTTCACCTGAGGCAGCCTCCGTGGAAGGCGATCTGTTGCTGACATCATCCTCCTGAGACATGGTTGCTTAAGATGGTAGGTTCACGTCGGGTTCACCAAAATGTGCACAAGAGAATCCGATGGGGAGTACTCTGTGTACACCGTAAGTAGGGGATCGGAAATAGCACAGGAAGAGTTGGGTTGTGTGTAGGGAGAGAGTAAGGCAGTAGTAATTTCTGAGAGAGAGACAGGGGTTTGGCAGAGCTTCTGCGTATGTCTGATGTGTCCTCCTTTGTATGGAAAGGTTAACGTCCTATATATAACGGAGAATGTGACCGTTGTAGTGTGGTTAATGCGCCCATAAATGGCGGCTTAATTAGCTTAACCACAACGGCACGTTCGTCCTCATATATAGGGACCGTTACAGCACGTTATGCGCGAATACCGGAACCGTTATGGGGTTGACCGGGTTTGACCGGATTGACCGGGTTTATGGAGCTCGTGCCATAAATCTCTCAAAAGCAGTTACTAAAGGTCGCGCGCGGGCTTGGCTCGCACGCGACAGGACTTACTCTAGCCTCCAAACCACTAAGTCCCTACAAGTCCCGTGAGGTGGTATGCGAGGGCCCTGTCTCGCAGCCCCCACATGGATCAGCGCGGCTGGTGATCCAGTGTGTGCGGAGCACAATATGGCGTGCTAGATGATTGCCACGTGGCCAAGATTTGTCAGCTCAGAAAGCACTATCTAGAGCCCCTTAATTGCATCGCGCCATGAAGAGCTGCCCCATGAGCATATGCTATTGGGGGTACTAGACCGGGACGTCGTTTATACCCACAGGCAAAATTCGTTTACTAGCTCCTCGACCGCCTAAAGACTGATTTTTTTTTTATCAATTTCCAAGTGATAGCGGACGGGCTTTCTAGTTCCCCTTCCACCGCAATGTGAACACAGATAAAATTCATGCGCATGTCTTTCAGTAATTAATTTGTCCACCACAGTTCCCGGGGGAACATTCTCAAGCTCATCCGAGGTTTCTCGGGGAATATTATCAAACCAGTTGAAGAGTCGTGTCTTGTTTCCCTTTTGTGCAACGAGACATGTGATCTTTCCTTCAGGGACGAGGGATTTTCAGAGTGGAGCCAATTATGTGGGTACAACCGTTGAAAACTGACTATCAGACACTCCATATCGTATATATACAGCAACATTGGGCTTTAGATGGTTTTCCTACTCATAGGCAGTGATTAAATACTTGCACATGTTTTCCATCCCATCAATTATCTCCTCATCTCAATCCTAGATGTATGTCCTGGCTGCGAACTTCACCGGATTAAGAGTTGCAACCACAGCCGCCATGGAAAGACTATCCCCATCATCAGGACTTGGAAGATTCACATCCGCCCAGTAAATTAACCCCGTCAGAAAGATAAGAATGAAATTATCCACAATGGCGTTTAAACCTCCAATTCTCATGTTAATCTTCAAGATCATATGTTTCAAGTATAGAAGCTTTGATTCTTTTACATTTCTCAGACAAGCAGCACTGGTTGGCCACCCCGAACTGAACCTCAAAAAGGTACTTGAAGGTACTCATACCCCGTTTTTCCACTCTGGAAAAATGAACATAATAAGTTGCATATTTTTTACCCGTGTCATCACTTTCTGAATCATTTGATATATCACATTTATATCCTTAAGAGCTTCCCTTTGTGGTTTCAACACTAAATTTTCTGGCGACTGGGCTTTAAACAGATTCCCAAACAGCTACAAGTCTCCCTGAGCTTGGATTCAAAATCATTCATTTCACCTTTCGTAACCGAGCTAAAGTTCACGACACTCCATACGCGGATGGGATTTTCATGGTAAACCCGTAAGCCTGGCTGATTAAGCTCCAATCATGTGTCTTTTCATTTACTGAAAAACCCTTGTCATCTGCCATCAGTAGACGAGGTGACTTAAGCACCCTAGTCTGCACAACAACGGGATCATTTGCTGTCGGAAAACTTTTTATTTTGGATAATTAAATTTGTAGAGTTTAATTATCATTCATAGATGTTAAATGTACAACTGAGAGTTTTCCAAAAAAAATATTGGGCGAATGAAAATTGTTGTTAAATATGAGAGTACAATAGGTCATTTGATGGACGCAATGTGACTTTGTGTGCGTTATTAATCATATTCCCAAATTAATCATTGTATAACTAGTGGGGGTTACTGTAGAAGTAAGTTTATTAGAATTCATAACTAAATAGTTATTGGTAGTTACTAACCAAAGTTAGTTATTGGAAGTTACACCATGAAATGTTATGACTATTCGGAAATAAATAGACATGTCTATTCATTTTCACCCCTTTGAAGGGTCACCTACCTTATTATAAATTGAGGGCTTCTCCACCCATTTGAACCATTCCAACATTTTCTTCCACTCCCCTAATTCCCTCCAAAATCTTCTTAAACTTTGTACAACCTACAACTTTTAGAATTTTGATATTCCCTAATTCCTTCAAGAGAGATGCCATGCCATTGTGGTTTGTAGGGTGTAATCAGTGTACTGACTTCTTGCACAGTGAGAGAAGAATATCCTGGGAGGCAATTTGCTCTAGATCAAGAAGTACCATAGGGAGAAAATAAAGCCTTAAGGACATCGAGCCAATGCTCGAGATCGTTTCTAATTACTATCCATGTAAGACGACATTTGTAAGTATTTCAATTCGTCTTTATTTAGTTTCTTTCTATCATACAATTTTGTTTATCCTTCATCTCCATATTTTTATTTTTAGTCCAGTTTCGATTGTTCTCAACAACATTAAGGTTTTATCTTTCAAAACTGGTTTTTTATCATTTTTTAATATCGGGTTTATTTATTGTTACTATAACATGAGAGTTTCATAGTACTCACAGATTGTTCTATTAAACAGCTTTTATAGTACTCACTAATACCACGAGTTGCAAAGAGTTTTTATAGTACTCATTGAATAAAAACTATGGTTTGCCGATTTGTATCATTGAAGAGTGAATTTCGCTACGCAAAAATTCAGCATGCATAAGTCGGGACAAAATTGTATTTTATCATTTAAACATTGATAACAATCTCTGATCAATTTCGTAAAACATGAAAGTTGTTGAAAACATGAAAATTAAAAACTATGAAAGCTGGTGTTTCAGTCACAGTTGTAAAACTCCATATATCGTTAGTCCAAGTTGTTGGTTCACAGAAAAATTTTGTATAATTTCTCACTTTGGTTTTCAAAGGATAACTGGAGTTATAGACCTCAAATCAAGGCGAGTCATATATGAAAGTTGTGTATCTCGACGATACGAATCAAATGTAGGTATCGTTGTTAGATTCACAACCGAAATCTTCCAAAATCAGGGTCAAGTTTTCTAAAAATAATACCACACCGAGCCGAATAGTCAATGCAATTAGATTTCAGAAAGTTATCACATTTACAAGTGTATGCCATATTTTGAAGTAAGAATTTGGTTTCTTAATATGTGACAGCTTAGAAAGCATCCTAACTCAGTCTTGTATTCGAAAAAAAAAGTTGTAGTTGTTACGTACCACATGTTTGTGGGCAATGGAATGTTCAAAATTAAGAAAATGAACGCGATTCTCTATAGCATAGTAGGTAACATCATGTTAAATTTTGATTTAATTCGCTAATTCATTGAATGTGATTATTCAATGTTTTAGGATATGCAAAATAATATTTTTGTGTGATATTATAGTAAACTAACCTAAGTACAATGGTATCGTCCGGTAGTTTAAAGTCATGTTGATCTTGAATATTTACATATTCAAATATTTTCATTGTAAAAAGAAAACATGGTGTATGCCTTGTGGGGGTCTATTTATCAATAGATCAATTAATGGACTTACCAAGAGTTTTCGAGCACTCATGGAAATCCAAGAGTTTCGAAGTACTCATGGGTTGTGGTTTTAGTATCTAGCAAATCAAGAGTTTTTATAGTAATTATGATTTGTTAATTTACTAAATTACGACATCATTTGTTATAGTACATATATCAAGAGTTTCAAAGTAGTCATGGACAGTGTACTTATGGGTTGTCCTTTTAGTATCTAGCAAATCAAGAGTTTTATAGTTCTTCTGATTTGATATTTTACTAAATTACGACTTCATTTGTTAGAGTACATATATCAAGAGTTTCAAAGTAGTCATGGACACTGTTAAATAAATCAAGAGTTTTATATCACTTTGACGCGATTTCTTAACGCGTATGCGCAAGTCCACGGTCAAGTAATATCGGGGTGGTATTTCAACCCGGAGTTATCGATCCCACAAGGACAGACTCGAGACTATTTAGTTAAGCGATTAATTTTGAAGTATTGTAACATGAGGAAATTTTAGTGATAAAACAGTTCGTCACCAACAAACAAGTGACTGAAGTTCAAATAAACAACTTAACTAATATTTTTTGTATTTTTATTTTAATGAAGAAGCAAGGAGAAACTAGGCGATCTCTAGATCCCCTAGGGCTGTAGACGATTTCAGGATTGTCTGAGTAACCCGTTAATTCTATCCTAATCAATCCGGGTTATAGGCTATGACAATTTCTTGTCGGTCTCGTGTCATTTTACGTCTCGGTTGACTACACTCTCCTCTTGGTCTCATGTTTTCTACCAGTCTGTTCTATCGTGTCATCTACTGGTACGATAAGGGGTCCTGTCGGTCCATAATTTCACGGAATAGCTAAATAATCCTATCGAATCTACTCGCACAAGCCAATCCCACTAATTTATCCCACCGGCCTCGGTGATTTGGGATTGATGCTCATATCTCAACCCAGCTAGTTAAAATCACTGCGCATACTTCACTAGTTAACTAACAGTTCCGGTTAATTATTCCATTCCCGTTAAAAATTAAGGATAGAATATGAACAGCTGAATTAGAATATCACTAACTTTAAGCATGAATAAACTTGATGAGTCAAACTCTAGTTTATGAACATTAGATCTTCTCCTAAGCGTGTTAATAGTCTAGGATTACTAACAACAATCAAAAACTAACATTGATTCAACAAGATGAAATCAAATACGCATGTAACTAGATTCAATCCGGAAAAAGTATTGTTTACATAACCCTAGGCTCTCATAGAGACGCATTGCAGATATTTTAGCTAATTGAAATCAATTTAACAAAACTAATTAGTTTCTCCATACAAGATTGAGAGAAGAAGAAGAAGAAATCAAAAACCTACCTCTACGATGGTGGGTTCGGTCTTCGTCTTCTCTTCGTCTCCGTGCTCCTCTTCTCCTTTTATTGCGTGATTTGTTCGAATGATCAAAATCGATTCTCCAAAACAACCCCTAGCTCGGCTTACATATTAAGTGCTGTGCTCCAATGACGTTAAAAATACTCTAATTGCAATCCTGCCCCATTAATTTGACTCTGCAATATTGTGGGAGCAATGATTAGACCTGGAAAAGTCGACCGAACCCATCAACCCGCCCATTTCCGCATAGTTTAAACGGGTTCAGGTTAAATTTTTTATATAACCGTGTTGAGATGGGTGGGTGACATTGAAACCGTTTGTTATTAGGGTTACACGGGTACTAAAATCAACCCTGCTACACCCGTTTATACATCATTGCCTGCACAATATGACCCGTTAATGTTCGACAGTGATAGAGACGAAAGAAGATGGAAATGAAGGAAGGTCGAGAAGATCGATGGCGCGTTCCATCCTGAAAGCACCTACGAGGCTACGACGGAGCAGCGGACGACGAGCACGGGCGATGAAGCTAGTACCAGTGGTTGGATCTTTCAAATCAGATCGGTTAATTGAGGCGACTAAGATCGGAATCGTAGACAACAACCACTAGAGACGAAGATTGAAGAACCTCTCCCTCTCTCTCTCTCTCTTTCTCTCTCTCTCTCTCTCTCTCTCTCTCTCTCTCTCTCTCTCTCTCAGATCCCTCAATTCAGATCGGGATTTCATGCAGCGACATACAAAGAGAGGAGTGAGGGGATGGGAGGAATAATTGAGGGTGGTGGACGTGGTGGTGCAGGTGGGAGGAAGTGAGGGAGAATACCCTTGGAAGTTTATGTTGTGTTTTGCACTTCTACTGCTACTGGGTATTCTTTTTTTTCTTTTTCTTTTTTGATTTTTTTTTCTAGAAAATGAAATTTTGGTTTATTAGAGTAATGTACTGTAATGTTTCAAATGAAAAAAAAGAAAATAATATGTGGTTTAAAAATCTATTAATATAAGTATATGGGTATTTAGGTATTTGTCTTTTCCTACTTTAGCATATACGGGTTAAAAACGGTTAGAAATGGGTTAATGGGTCACATTGACCCGTTTATGACCCGCCCAAAAAATCCGTAACATATAAACGGATCGAACGGGTCGGAATCATACAGAAATAAACCCATTTATAAACGGTTAAGGTGACCCAAACCCGCCCGTTTGACACCTCTAGCAATGATTGGCACTTATTAGCATGATTATTCAATCAGTGGGCTGCTATTCCTCAATGCTCGGAGATAAAATAAAAGAGACATGTGCACTTTTATTATAGTCTCATTATTCCATAATTGCAGCTATGCCCCCAACCAATTATGCGCCTGGCTTCACCCGTGTTTCAGCTTCAGGAGGTCATGTGATCAGCCTCATAGATCGTGCGATCTGGGCTGATTTTTGTTTCTGATCGCGCGATTAAGAGGTCTGATCGCCTATTACAGTAGGTTCTCATTTTCTCGCTCGAATATTTCACTAAGTAATGGCCTCTAATCACACGACCTGAATCTACTGATCGTGCGATCAACTGGGAAGTTCTTGTTGATTTCTTTCATCTTCTTCTTTCTTCTTTCTTCTATCTGTTTTCCGCTTCTACTCTGTCTCTTTGTTCGCTGCTGGGTGTGTTCTGTTCTGTGGTGAAAGCGTCGAAGTTCTGAGTGTTAGGATCGATCTAGGAGCGATTCAACAACGCAACGGAAAGAAAAACAAAAATACACGAACAAGAGCACGACGATTTACGTGGTTCACAAAATTGGCTACATCCACGGTCCACACCCACTTCACTATGATGAACGAATGAATAATACAATCAGATCTTTCTCAGCCTCTCTCTGTGTGATGTGATACCCTAACCCTAGAGCTAAGTTAATATATATAGAGATAACTAACATGAAATTGCTTTTAAGCCCCTCTACTTTAGACTAGGTTAGAAAAGAAGTCTTCACACTTAACACTGGGTTGATTTTGGAGCATGGCGATGGTGATTGTGGCTGGGTATTAGTGGTACTAATGGAGAGGGTGAGGTCTCAGGTGGGTTGTGGATGGATTGTATGTATGTTCTGGGTTCATGGTGATAGCAAGTAGTAGGTTTGAAGTTTGGTGGAGAGTTGTTTAAGATGATGGCATATATTTGGTATAATGAAGGAGTGATGGTACTGTGATGTGGCTGTGAAGGTTAAAGGTTGATTTTAGATGGTGTCTTAAGGGAGGTAGTTTGTTTAGGTAGTTAATGTTAGCAGGTTGTAGGTAGATTGTTCTGATGGTCAGTGGGTTATTTTGGGATTAGTCATGGTGATGGTAGTTTAGTTAGTTAGATTGGGGCTGCTTTGTGAGGTATTGGTTGTAGGTGGCGTGTTGATAGTGGAGGTTTGGAGGTAAGGTAGTGGCTACAGAGGGAGTTGATTAAGTGCAGGTTATGGTCTGCGTTGGTGATTGCAGGAGGTATTTGCAGTGGTGAAGAAGTTTGGAGGTGGATTGGACTGGGTATTAGTTGAGAGTTTGGCCATGGAGATGGATGATGAAAGGGGGTGCCATGCATCTTTTCCAGAACCCCAAGAACTGCAATTTCCTCCCCTTTTTCCTTTCTTGACCAATATCTGAGATGTGTCTCAAATTCTGAAGTTCGTTTCTCCTCTCCGTTTAATCTCCGAAGCATCGTTTCCTGTCAAAATAACACGAAACACATCCGTGCGATCAAACATGACAAAATAACATAAAATAATGCGAAAAGCGCCCGGATTTACAATTTAACGATCAAACCTAAACTTCTACAAAATCCTTATTATCACAGTGTAAAGCTAATGTATTTCACCCGAAAATCACGGAAAACGATAGTAATATCATACTAAAATATAACTCTAATTCAAAGTTATCACACATATATGATTTATTTAATCAATTTGTATATGTACTTGAATTAGGCATGCGAAATAATAAATTTTGGAATCACTTATATTTCGACATCCTTTCGGACAATTGAGAACCGAACCACTACGTCATTTGAATTAAGCCATAAAGATATTTCCGAGTTGCAGTTCCTTCAACTAAGAGGTGGAAAGAAGTACTTCATCACTTTGTAGATGATTGTAGAAGATATTACTATGTCTGTCTTTTACAAAGTAAATACGAAGCAACTAAAATGTACGAACACTCTAAACTGAAGTGGAAAATCAATTGTGAAAAAAATCAAAATGGTCTGTAGAATACGATTCACCACTTAAGGACATATGTCTAGAAAGTGGAGTTATCCACCAAACGACAACGCCTTATTAGCCTGAACAAAATGTCGTAGCCGAGATGAGGAATAGGATTTAAAATATATGCTAAACACATTACTCCTAAGTTCGCGATTACCACAGAACTTGTGGGGGAAAACCCTATTAACGGCAACCTTATCCTTAATAGGATTCCTCGAAAAAATGTTGGAAAAACTCCACATGAATTATGGAAAGGAAAACCACCGTCATATAAATACCTCAAAGTGTGGGGGTGTCTTGAAAAGGTGGCAATGCCGGTACCTAAAAAATTGTGAAACTTGGACCGAAGGCGGTACACTACGTCTTTATCGTGTATGCTCATAATAGTAGTGCTTATCGATTTTTTGTTATCAAATCAGAAACCGAGGATATACACGAAAATAATATCTTTGAGTCATGCAATGATTCATTGTCCGGAGACGCATTACCATAGAAATATAAGAATGAGCAAACTTCTAATAAAAGAGCTCAGGAATCTACATCCCAAGAGTCCGAAAAGGAAAATGAACCTAGACGTAGCAAGCGGGCAAAAGTTTCTAAAACATTTGACCCCGAATTTTGATCCTATTTGGTAGAACACGGAAGTAAAGCATTGAGAGAAGAAGGTATATCTAGTATCAAGGCGTCATATTGGAAAGAAGCAGGGAATATGGAGATTGAATCCATACTTCAGAATCATACTTGAGATTTGGTGAGTCTTCCACCAGGAAGTAAAGCGTTGGGTCGTAAGTGGATTTTCAAGCGGAAGCTTAAACTTGACGGTTCAATTGAAAAGTATAAGGCTCGACTTGTCGCAAAGAGATATAATCAAAAGGAATGTATTGATTATTTCTATACCTACTCACCAATTACAATGATGACGTCCATTCGCATGCTTATAACTATTGCATCTATAAATATTCTTTAAATTCACCAAATGAACGTTAAGACTGCATTCTTGAACGGTTAATTAGACGAAGAGATTACATGGAACAACCTGAGGGATTTATCGCTCATGGACGAGAAAATAAGGTATGTTATTTGGTAAAATCTCCTTAAGGTCTCAAAAAAACACAGAAATAATGGCGTATCAAATTTGAAAATACCATGGTATCACATGGATTTCATATTAATGAATGTGACGAGAGTGTTTATACTAAAACCACTCGTGATGGATATGTCATCGTATGCTTGTACGTTGATGAAATGTTAATTATGGGAAGTAATTCAACTATCATTAAAACAACTAAGAAAATATTGACAACAAAGTTCGATATGAAAGATATGGGTATTGCTAATGTTATTTTAGGGATGAAAATCACTTGAACAACAAATGGATACTCATTATCTAAATCTTACTATGTTGGAAAGATTATTGAGAGATTCGACGGGAACTACGGAAAGATAGTTAAGGCTCCCGTGGATCTTAATTTACATCTCGCCAAGAATCATGGTGCAAGTGTAAGAGAAGTCGAATATGCTCAAATAATTGGCTTTTTAATGTACCTCATGAGTTGTAAAAGGCCCGATATTTCTCAAGCAGTTGGAAAATTAAGTCGGTTCACTAGAAATCTAAGTGATAAACACTGGAAAGGAGTGACGCGAGTGCTAAGGTATCTAATAAATACATCAGCATATGAAGTACCCTATACTAGGTATTCAGCAATACTAGAAAGGTATGTTGGAAATATGCCCTAGAGGCAATCTATTTCTTGTGACATTTATGGATTTACGATTCATTATGTTATCGGTATGGAGATATGATAACATGAATGAAGTTCTTAGAATATAAATGTTATATTCTTAAAATATCCCTATTCAATTATATTTATTAACGGGACAATTAACTATAGAATAGTATGGGGTTGGATTAATATGGAGATATCATGATCCAACACATGGGTATGCATTAGGAGTAATGGCATACTGGATTGAACCATCTCCGAGAAGGCTACATACAAGTTATGTAAAGTCACAAGTGCTTCTCGCGGTGACAACGGTATTGTCATCCTTAGACTTGAAGGCACTAGATGTTCTAGTTGTGGATTATTGTGATTTTAGTGGCGTCAAACGCTATACCGTGACTGGGTATCTATAAAGGCGTGTACCGCATACAATAAGAAGCAATCTTAGATATTGTAATAAACGTAGATAGAATTTGTCCCTCCCACATAACGGGAGCAAATATCCTAGGCCACTCGAGGGATATTGCTTATATAATGTCTGGCCATACTCAAATAAATCAATATAGGATATTGATGTTATTTGCACGAAGAAAGCTATTCCCAGTATCGAGAAACTATGGATTGGATATACGAGTGTGACTTGTATGTCACATGTCCAATCCGGATATTGAGACAAAGGGATGAGACAATACTTGCACAAGGTTTGTTATGATGACTATTTCTATTTATTGGCTAGAATGGATGTCTTGCTAGAGGTCGCTCCATATTAGTAAATAGTTACTACCAAATAAATAGAACCTATGGGGTCACACGCCATATAGGGGTGAACTAGACTTGGAAATTAATTAATTAATACGATTAATTAATTAGAAGGATCAAATCGCAACAACTTGCTAACTTAGTAGGACTAATATGCAAGTTGGACTAATTCATGTATAGACATTATTAGGATTTGCCAAGGTGGACTAATTCATGTAGAGACATGATTAGTATTAATTTTCAAAGAGAACTAATCCATATATGGACATGATTAGGACTAGTTTGCAAAAGGGACTAATCCTTATTTGAGTAGGATTAGGAGAGGGGTTCTTTATGTTGTAGGACAATGAGTTGTTGGACTATATAAAGAACTTATTTTTGTCTACACATCTACATCCTTAGAGTAGGAGAGAATAAAGAAAGGAGAGAGAGCAAATCCCAAAGGAGGGCCGAACCCCACTTGGGACAGCCCCCTACCTGTCGGCCACACATGGAGGTGCCGCTCACCTTGTTTCTATGTGTTACGTGATTTCTTGTTCATCTTCCAATCTTCCTAGCTAGCACAAGGAGTTGGAGGATCTAGCTCTCACCTCTAGGCGTGGATCAACCGTAGTGACGTGACAGAGTTCACGTTACAATTCATCGTAGGAGACCTCTAAGGTGTGTTACTTGTTCTTCCCTTACCATCGTTAGATTCTCTTCCTGTGATCCTTGGAGGGTCTTGAATGGATAAATATTTCTTACGTTGCGTATCCATGATCAAACCTCTACAAGGTATAGTGATGCCAACTGGATATCGGACATATAGGGCTCTAAGTCCACAAGAGGGTATTTTTTTACCCTTGGGGAGGTGCTGTCGTGTCTTGGAAGTCTCCTAAACAAACTGGCAACGTCAGATCCACAATGAAATCGGAATTCATTGATTTGGATAAGACCTGATAGAAAAATGAATGGCTTCGTCGATTTTTTAGAAGAACTTCTGATGTGGCCAAAACCAGTGCCAGCTATCTACATACATTGCGATAGTCAATCAGCAATCGAAAGGGCCCAAAGCACCATCTACAATGGTAAGTCTAGACATATACATCGTAGACATAATACCATAAAACAATTGCTCTCGAACAGAATGGATTGAAGCCTATCTAACCGAGTTGCACATAAAGGAAAACCCAACCTAGATGACTAGAGATCCCAATAACTACGCTCAAAAGGGACAACCCAACTATTGTGAAAATATAGTCATTGTAGAAATTTTATTTCCAAACCCATTCCTAGGGCGACATCGAGTGACTCTTGCATTGGTTAAGGATAAACCTTTGTCTTTTAATGATCACATATCTTGGGAATAAAAAAATAAGTGGGTATGGTAAGATACTTTTTAAGAGAATCACCTATATGAGTAGGAAATGGGGGCCGATTCTAGGAGAATGACGAGGCTAAATTCTCTAAAACCACTCACTAAACCAGGATTAAGTGTTCCAAGCCCAAACCTGACTCAACAATGAGAACTTCATATGGAGGATGATAATCGTGTGGGTACTATTGTCTAGGTATACACCACGGAAAGCAGTTCAAGGTGCTTCACCACTGAAAATTCAGTATATCCGATAGTATTCCACTAGGGTAGGTGTAAGGTCCTTGGTCACCTTCTTATGTGATTATCGTTCGTTTGTTATCTCTATAAATATCCTCTTAGATTATTCTGGCTCTTATGCCAATTGTCATTCATGTGGGGATTGTTAGAAAAATTTGTGTTTTGGATAATTAAATATGTAAAGTTCAATTATCATTCCAACATGTTAAATATACAATTGAAAGTTTTCAAAACTAAACAATGGGTTGATGAAAATTGTCGTTAAATATGGGTGTACACATAGGTCATTTGATGGATGCAGTTTAACTTTGGGTGCTTTATTAATTAAAGTCCCAAACTAATAATTGTATAACTAATATGGGCTATTGTGGAATTACAAATAGGTTTATTTGCATTCCTAACTAAAAGTTAGTTATTGGTAGTTACTAACTAAAAGTGGTAGTTTCTAAGCAAAATTAGTTATTGGAAGCTACACCATGAAATGTTATGACTATTCGAAAATGGATAGACACATCTATTCATTTTCACCCCTCTGAATGGTCACATACTCGATTATAAATAGAAGGCTTCTCGACCCATTTAAAGCATTAATATAGTTCCTTCCACTCTCCTAATTCCCTACAAAGTCTTCCTGAACCTTGTAGAACCTACAACTTTCAGAATTTCGAATTCCTATACTCCAATTCAAATCCTCCAAGAGAGATGCTATGCCATTGAGGTTCATATGGTGTAAGCGGTGTGCTGATTTCTTGCAAGGTAAGAAACGATTATCCACGGAGGCAATTTGTTCCGGATCAAGCAGTACCAAATGGATAAAGTAAAGCCTTAAGGACATCGATCCAATACTCGAGATCGTTTCTAGTTACTATCCATATTCGACAAAATTTGTAAGTATTTCAAATCGTCTTTATTTAGTTACTTGCTATCATACAATTCTGTTTCTGCTTCATCCCCATCTTCTTATTTTCAGTCCAATTTTGATTGTTCTCCAACATTAACCACTCCTATGCCAAAACTTTGGATATGTTTCCCCCAAACAGACCATCTTCGGCTTTCGCTAGGTTTCTTAGAGTGTTGAGCTGCTGCCACGGAGACTCTCTTCCACGAGCCGCCTTGTCTACTTTATCCATGACACATACCTCAAAAGGTATAAACTGTGGATTGATTGAGTTCTTGCTCTTTACTTTCAAGCAAGGGATTGTGTCATCCACGTTTACTCCATAGGTATGCTCGAAATAAGTTTTGACATTTATTAAAAGGTGGTTTTCTACAGGAATGTCTTCACAACTTCGATAACTCAATCCTTCGACCTCGAATATCCTTCGGGTAGGCACGTGGGTAACTCGGATATGTTGGCCAATCATGACTGTCTCTTCTTGCAATCGTAAACTTGACATATCACACTACTCTTCTAAACCGTAACAGTGTCCCTTCATGTATCAAAACCCTGTTTTACAACCCTGAAGTTGAGCTCGTACCGCAAGTTAATTGCACCAAAGTGACGTGGGTAGTAGAATCCCTTTTCCCATGCCCTTTTCATGGGCCGCATAATTTACTTGATATTTTTTCTTGGTAAATGCCTTTGGGCTAGCCCATGAACCTTTAGCCCACATGGAGTTAGGCTACTTTGGGCCTAGGAGATGTCCTAGCCCACTTAGCCCACATTTTTTCCTCTTTCCTAGAAGATTACCCTGTTTTAAGAAAGAATGGTGTGAAGGGAGCTCTAGGATAGTCCCTTGTAAATATCTTAGACCATTAGGGACAGGAAAGTTCAAGGCCACTCAATCTTTTCCGTTATATTGATAGATCTCTATGTCCTTCCAAGAGGGAAGGCTTTGTATAAATAGGGAGGGCTCATTTTATCAAACCCATCCGGAGATAAAATATTGTAAGCTCTCTTCTTAATATCATACTTTCATTTATTCTTCCATTAGTGTTCGATTTTAGGCTGACTTACTGCAGCTTGCAGAGGAAATTGAAAGAGACTAAGTGCCGCACGCGAAGGTCGAGAAAAGCAGACTGTGACAGTTGGTAATAGAGCAAAGTCGTGAATCGGGATGGAGCGAAACACCAGCGACATCACCAACGTGGGGCCAACAACAAGAG
Organism: Linanthus parryae; assembly: GCA_023055425.1. Classification (NCBI taxonomy): domain Eukaryota; kingdom Viridiplantae; phylum Streptophyta; class Magnoliopsida; order Ericales; family Polemoniaceae; genus Linanthus; species Linanthus parryae. The sequence continues at coordinate 21,184,214 of JALGPY010000011.1, read as the reverse complement.
TACTCGGGGCAATTCAAAGGATCAAATAGCTGTCTTGGAGGCTCGGCTGGTTCGTTTGGAGAAGAACTGGATATCGTTCCTCGAGAGGGTAGAGGAAGAGTTCCCAACCAACGAGGCTGTGGGAGAGCTAACGGTAGAAGTGTCACATCCTCCTCCCGCCGACCCCGATTAGCGATTAATATAACTTTGCGTTAATGGGAGGAGAGACATGCTGGTGAGGCCTTGACTCGTCGAGAGGCTAAACACATTGATTTTAAAAGTCGTGATTATTCGAAAAAACTTTGCGGAAGCGTAAATGAAAAATTCACTTGGGGTCGTCATGAGAAAAACATATCGAATTGCAACATAAATGAAAATATTGGAAAGAAAAAGTTATAACTTGGAAATTATTTACATTTAGCCCTCTCGACTCGTACCGTAAGCAGAGCATAATCTGGGCAATGTCCTAGGGCTCATATAATGTCTCATACAATGTCTTATATACATAATTACACAAATCTTTACATACTTAAAATAAATTATCAACATGTATTCCAAAATAGCCCCAAGTCATCTAGCATGCGATTAACATCTAAGCACATAAGCATCTTCATACCAACACGTATGAACTTAATATGTTGTGAATCTTTCTTCTTACGTGTCCTTGAACATGAAAAAAAGGTAACTTAAAAGGGTGAGCTCAAGTAGCTCAGTAAGTTACATCTACGCTCCTCCATAGGTTTGAAAACTAAAAGGGGATAACTTTCCCATGGAGCGTCATGAACATAAGACATAGTCATACATACATATACTTGTGAAACTTGAAAGAGCATGACATTCATAAAACATAACTTGTATCGTAAAGAAAGCGTAACGTAAAGCACAACTTGATTCGTGTGAAATCATATTGTTCCAAGTAGGAACCTTTCTTTGTCTCGCATATAGACCTTAACGTACTTGAACATGCTTGCTTATATTCTTATCTTATGGCCCGTGTAACCTTCGTGACTTAACATAACATAACGTGGGGACATGTCCATCGCGACGGCTTGTGAGGCGACGCGTTGCCTGCTTATATTGCCACGGAAAAAGGGTCGTAGCCTTCCTATACCCGACAGGGGGTTTAACTCCGGTACCGTGGCCTTTCTGAAAACGTGTTTTATCTAATGAAATGTTCATTTTCTTTGTTAGCATCCATGGGGCATAAACATTTTACTTGAGTAAAGAAAGCATACATACATAATACTATGGACGACATGGACGTACATAAGCTTGTAAGAAACTTGAGGGTAGGTACAAACATTGAGAGGTATGGTAACTCACCTTGCGTGCTTAATCCGTTTACTTAATATTCCTTTATTCCAAATTCAATCATCTTTAGGCACATGATCATCAACTCCATTATCACGTAAATAGCAAAGAAGTCTACCAATCACACATATGATTCCTTAGCATAAAATCATACCAAACATAGCACATAATCACTTAGCTCAACGACACCGATCTTATTAACGCAAATAAACTAACTTTTCTCACATATTCATATGCTTGTATACCCTTAAAAATGTTCCTAGACGCATATGAGATGTAAAATGCAGCACATAAGAGCAATATAACATATAATGAACTAAAAGTAACTTACATAAACTAGCATCGAGAAACTTGACTACTTCTAGATTATGCTCATAAACAAAATATGATTACCATTAGTTCAAAAATTCATAAGTAGATTAAAATAACTATTCGTGACCCAAATTTTTTACATAACATAGATAAAGAGTTTACTGATAACATATAAAAAATACCAAAAATTATAAAAACTTTTAAGTATTTTTAAACATTTAACTTTTAGAGCTGTTTAGGTATAAAACAGAGGCTGAAAAGCGGTCTTGGGAGTAACTTCATACAACATTCATATGAACTCAGAAAAATATGAAATTTTAACGGAAAGTAGATAAAACCCCTGCGAAAAGCATACCTAATTTGGTAACCATTGAAATATTATAAGTACATGAAATGAAAGAAAAACCTAACTGGTATGGGGTTGAGCAGAGTGTTAAAACAGTTCAGGTTTTTGGCCACTTAAAAATTCAATATAAGTCTAATGACTCTCAAACGTTTACTGTAGAAGTAGCATATGAAAATACACAAATCATGATTTTTTCATAATTTTCTGAATTTTTAACTATTTTTCTTAATTTCTAGAAAGTAAGTACAAAACATGAACTTTATAGTTTTCTATACTCAAAACTTAGTGCATGAAAGAAATACTCTACAAAGATCTGAAATTAGACTAGTACAAGGTTTAATTCATATGCATATCACTACTCACAACACTTAATTTCATGAGGCTAAGGGTTTTACCCAACATACTCATTTTTGCACATGCATGTATGAAGATCAGAAAGATGATGATGAATCAAGAACATGCAATCATGAATCCACCACACTTTCATATAAATGGGATGATCAATGCCAAAATTTTGTCTTAAAATGATGAATCACTAACATGCAAATAAAGATCAAACACTTTTCATACCAAGAACATGAACTATCTACAAATTGAACACATAAAGAAGAAAATAGTGCTTACTTATAACCCTTGAGAGGAATTAATGAATGATCTTGGATTCTTGGAGGTTGGAAGAGCTTGGATTCTTGAACAAGATGAAGAAAATGCTTTCCCAATGCATAGTATAACATGAGTATTGAGTTTTTCATGAATTGAGAGGTAGAAAATGGAGTTTTGGGGGTGTTTTCTGAGGGTCAACACCAAAAAACGGGATTTATATTTGAAGAGAGAGAAGAGAGCATTCTTGAATGTTCTTGATGAGAAAGATGCAATGGGAAAGAGCATGAGAGACATGTACATGATGGTGGAGGTTGGTGATGCATATAAATAATCTCACATCATGCTAGCATAGGGATATTAAAATAATGAGCTCCACTTGTATGATGAAAGAGAGCTTTAGGATGTAATCATGTTAGTTGGGTAAATGATGCAAAATCCAATAATAGAGAGGTTGATGCATAAAAACATAAAGTTTGAAAACATTACAAATTTACATAAAGTTTTGGGACAACTATGCATTTCATACTAATTAACAAGTTGGCACACACATAACATTCTTGAAAATATTTTCTTTAAAGTCAAGCATACTTATTAAATATTAACATTAACACACATATTTAGAAGCTAATAATCTCGCTTAAAACATAAACGAGCAACATAAGTATGCAGGTTGCAAGGACTTCTCAATTCCTCGTTGGCTACTTTGAAGGAGGAATTGGAGGCTAAACTCGATAGCGTGATGGTTGAGGTCGTTTCTCTCAAGGAGGAGATGAATTCCATAAGGGTGGATTGAACTTTATGCAAGGAGGCGGTTTTGATTAGTTTACTCATTCTTGTGGAGTGTTGAATGGTACTTAAGCTGAAGACATATGGAGGTAAAATGGATGCTAAGTAGATTGACTCGTTCTTGTGGAGTGTTGAATGGTACTTGAAACATCTAAGGATCGAGGACGAGCAAGCGAAGATCGTTGTGGCTACAATGTTCTTCGTGGAGAACGCTTTGGCATGGTGGAGTCTATGTAGTGACGAAATCATACTTGGTACAGTCGTTCTCACTACATGGGATGAATTTAAATTTGATTTCAATTGTCACTTCTATCCTGAAAATGCTAAATATGAGGCTCGACAAAGCTTTGTTATCTTAATCACACCGGTTCTATTAAAGATTACATCACGACTTACACTAACTTGTTGTTCAAGATACCAGACATAAACAACGACGAAAAGTTGTTCAATTTCTTAAGTGGGTTACAGTCGTGGGTCAAGCAATAGTTGGACCGTCGTGGGGTAACAAGTCTCACACAAGCTATTTCCATGGCCGAGACGTTAATTAAGTTCTGGAAGAGTGGTTTGGAGGCATATCCAAAAACGTTGAAGTCGACCAAGACAAAGGTGGGGGAGACAGGACGAAGGAAAAAGGCAAAAAAGTTCAAGGAGCCAAGTCGTCGATCAAGAAGGACCAAGGGATAAGTCGAGTGGTGCTAGCAGATGCTATTGGTGCAAGGGACCGCACCACGTTAGAGATTGGTTGAACCTATCCAAGCTCAACTCTCTTTATTCGTACGTGGAGGCCCAAGGTCAGGAGGCACGGGAGACGGAAGAGGACACCAAGGGTCGTTGCAACTTGCCAACACTGTGCATAACAAGATGGAGGCTAGAAACAAGGATAAAGGATTGATGTTGATAGAGTTGAAGGTGAACGGAAAGACGTTGAAGGCTTTGGTGGACACGGAGTACCAACAAATTTGTCTCAAAGGAGGAAGCAAAACGGTTGGGCTAAAATGTGTCCAAGACAGAGGGAAGTGTCAAGGCGTTGAACTCGGCGGCCAAACCGATGGAGGGTGTGGCTCGAGGCGTGCGGGTGCAACTCTACTCATGGAAGGGAGCCATGGATTTCTGGGTTATCCCGATGTCGACTACACCATGGTACCAGGCATAGAATTCATGGATAAGGTACGTGTTATCTCGATGCCACCATTCAATACTATGTGCATTATTGGCGATGGATCGTCGTGTATAGTGTCGGTGAGTAGGGAAAGCACGAAGAAGAAGAAGAAGAAGAAGAAGAAGAAGAAGAAGAAGAAGAAGAAGAAGAAGAAGAAGAAGAAGAAGAAGAAGAAGAAGAAGAAGAAGAAGAAGAAGAAGAAGAAGAAGAAGAAGAAGAAGAAGAAGAAGAAGAAGAATGGAGCTTTGTTGGCGCTACAACTATCTAAGGGGTACAAGAAGAGGGAGGCTACTTTCATTGACACAACGAAGGTGGAGACTAAAGAAATCCCTAAGAAGAAGGTGCCGGCATGCATTGAGAAAGTATTGGAGGAGTATGCCGATGTAATGCCGAAGGAGTTGCCGAAGCGGCTACCACCAAGGAGGGAGGTAGATCATGTAATTGATTTGGAACCGGGAAGCAAGCCGTCGGCTAAGGCTCCATATCGGATGTCCCCACCGGAGCTCGAGGAGCTAAAGAAACAATTGAAGGAATTGTTGGATACGGGCTATATCCAACCATAGAAGGCATTACATGGAGCACCGATGCTATTTCAAAAGAAGAAGGATGGCTCACTTTGTCTATGCATTAATTATCGAGAGCTCAACAAGGTAATGGTGAAGAACGAGTACCTAATATCGTTAATAGCCAACTTGTTCGATCAATTGGGCGGTGCACGTTACTTCTCGAAGTTAGACCTTCGTTCGGACTATTACCAAGTACTCATAGCAGAGGGAGATGAGCCGAAGACGACATGTGTTACGAGGTATGGGGGATATGAATTCTTAGTTATGCAATTTGGTTTAACGAATTCTCCCGCTACTTTATGTACTTTGATGAATAAGGTATTCCATCCCTACTTGGACAAGTTCATGGTGGAATACTTGGACGACATCGTGGTCTATAACTTCACCATGAAGGACCATGTGGAGTTTGCCGATAGTGTTCGGGGTGTTCAAGGAGAACGAGCTCTATGTGAAGAGGGAGAAGTGATCGTTCGCATTCGAGAAGGTCGAGTTCCTAGGCCACCGAATCTCTAAAGGGAACTTTGATAACTCCTTTTTAGGAGTTATATTCGTATTAGATTCATTACCGTTTTGCGTGATTTATGATGCATTTGAGAGTGTTTATGTTCAAATAGAGAGAAATCTATCATGTTTGAGAGTTTTAGCATAAATGTCTAATCTGTGCATTTTTTGTGTAAATTCAAGCTTTTATTGACACATTTGATCTTCTGGTATTTGTTTTGTGTTGTACGTTTCAGGAACCAGAGGCTCGGGAATGTGAATGGGAGGTGGAATGAACTTGGAAGGACGAGAAAGCTCAAGAGCATGATGGAGTTGAAGACGGGTGAAGAAAAGACTAAAGAATCAAAGAAAAAGAGGATTGGGTGAAATCCACTTAAAATCCCCCGCTGCTGGTCTTAAGACCAGTCTGATGCCCAATACACGAAAATATGGGGTTTCAATGCAATTTTTAAGAACTTTTGGGCAATAAGTGAGGGGAATATTGTATTAAGTGACCTAGGAGCTGGGAAAAAGATTCATTCACGTTTCTTGGAGAAGATTCATGTTTGGAGGATCCATTCTATCACTCACGGTGGAAGACGCAAAGAAAAGGAGGAAGACGAAGGCCAAGACCTCCATTGAAGATATAGGGTTAGATTTTCTTTCTTCGTCTCTCAATCTTTTATGGAGAAACTTGTAAGTTTTGTTTGGTAGATCTTGGTTAGCTAAACGTTTTGCTAGGCGTCTCTATGAGAGCCTAGGGTTATGTAGACGGTTAATTTCACCGGATTTGAATCTTTGTTTCACGCTTTATGTTTTGATTTATTGAAAGAATACTTAGTTTCTTGAACTTGTTGTTGAATCTCGTCTATTGACACGACGTGATTATGATTCGATATGCAATAAAACTAGGGTTTATTCTTGAATTGAATCTTGCTAAATGCTTAATCTTATTCTAGTTCAGTTGTTCACATGCTGTTCTTAATTCTTAGTTTTGAAGGATTCATGACCCGGATATACTACGTAGTTAGCAAGTGCGCGACATCGACTTTAACTAGCATTTATGAGATGTGAACAACAATCCCGAGTAACCGAGACCGAAAAGGAAAAGTGTTAGGATTGTCCTAGTGTGGGTAGATTTGGTAGGATTATTCCGATGTTCTGTGAAACGGTGGGCCGACAGGACCCGTTATCGTACTAGTAGCTGACCTGCTAGAACGGACCGGTAGACAACATGAGATCGAAAGGAGATTATAGTCAACCGAGACGTAAAATGACATGAGACTGGCAGGAGATTGTCATAGCCTATTACCCGGCTTGATTAGGATAGAATTAACGTGTTACTCAGATAATCTAGAAATCGTCTCCAGTCCTAGGTGATCTAAAGATTGCTTGGTTTCTCCATCTTTTCATAAATATAAAAAAAATAAAAAAAAAATAGATTAGTTGTTATTTGAATTCTTAAATCAATCAACTCCTTCCTAATGCACCTTGCTTTAAATTAAATAACTAATTAAATAATCTCAAGCCTGTCCTCGTGGGATCGATAACTCGTGGTTGAAATACCACCCCTATATTACTTGACCGTGCACTTGCGCAAACGCGTTAGTAAATCACGTCAAGTTTTTGGTGCCGTTGTCGGGGACAGCGGTAGATTATTTAGTTAGGAGTTAGTTTAGAGTACTTTTATTTTAGTGTTAGTTTTAATCTTTTTATTCTATATCTCTTTGCTTCACGGGTGTCTTGTGAGTCTGTTTTTCAGGAATGCAGGAAGCAAGAGACAATATAAGCATGTGGAGCGAAGACTGTTATTCGGGTCCCCCCTACTGTTTCCACTGCAGGGGTAACCATGAAGAAGAGGATGCATGCATAACTTGATGCTATGTATGTGGCATTTGGCACGACCGTAGAGACTCGTGTCGAGCACATGCACCCCAGCTTCATCAGCACCAGGAAGACTCATAAGCGATTTCGGTAGAATGGCGTAGTATTAAGGAAGAAATCGAAGTGTGCGCCAATTTTTAGTCCATAGCTGCACAATTACCACAAGAGGATTCAGTCACAGGTAGGAAATATGTGAGGGAGATGATGGAGAGGATAAAGAAACGAGTAGAAAAATTGTCAACAGCAGGGGAATCTAGTATTCAAGAACCACAAGAGGAGCCCTTACCACATGACAGTGAGCCTCATATTGAACCTTCATCATCACCACCACAAGTGGAAGAAGAGATACATGAGCCGAGTGAAGACTGTAGTGTCCAGGAACCATTGGTGGACTCTGTCATTTTTGAGGACTCATACTCCGATTCAGACTAGGGTGGACCTGTGTGCCCAAGATGGGAAGATATGTCATATTGCAAGCCAAGACCGCAGGCGCCCTCACATCCTTGGCATGAATGGGAAGACAAAGACATTGGAAGCCTGTGGTGTGACGATGATGAAGCTGGTGAAACACTTGTGCTCAGTGCTATTGAGGTAAAAGCCCTAACTTTGATTAATGATGAATTCTCCATATCCTATGTCACACAAGTCTGTGAAGAGCTGGAACAATTACGGTATGGAGATTCTTATGGGGAAGAAATTTATGAGAAACTTCCAATCTCTTGTTCTATGGGCGATTCCATTGATGATCTATATGCCATCGTTAGGGAGTTGGAAGTCAGCAAGTGTGGGGTGTGGAATTGCATGGGTTAACTGTAGAGCATCAAGCATCTATGAGGTATTACTAGGATATATTTATGGAGAAGGATGCATGTGAGCCCTGTGGTACTTTGTGGAATTTGATTAAGAAGATAAATTGCAAGATGAAAAGAGTCAGCTTCTACAACTCTCCACCATCTGCACAGCACAGGGGTGCACTTGAAGTTATCGAGAAGAGATGGTGGAAGAAGAAGAAGTGGAGGGATAAATCAGCCTCCACAATCCTTTTCGGTTGAGATAACCTGGTCGGGTCGTCGACCTTAACTTACTAGCGCTGCTTGGGAGGCAACCCAATGTAGAGTAGGATGCTATTTATTTATTTTTTTCTTTTGAGTTCTCCATATCTGATTTTGAGGGGTGAGAGAGAGTTGCGTTAAATTTTCCAATTAGTTTGCAGGGAAACATGTACAGACAGATGCTCCGGGTTCCCCTTCTTGATGCGTGATAGAGAATGTTGAGTTCGCATCGGAATCCGGACGCGAGGTGAGATTTTTTCCGGAAATTGTCAACGGTCATATGGACCCCTCCTTGTTGCAGTTTCGCGGACACAGTGCCCATGTAGTTCCGTGCACCCAAGGTATCTCTTACTCTCTCACCTTCTATATTTGAGCAATAATTGTTGAAATCCACCGCCTACACATTTAAGCGATGACTTCTCCTTCGTTATCTCTAAATTCGTTGAGGACAACGAAACACTTAAGTGTGGGGGGGGGGGGGGGTTTGTGTATAATTTCACTATCCATGTTTTGTCTTGCATAGCTTTGTTACATATAATATGTGTCGTATTGTGAGTCTTTGTGGTTAGTGTAGAGTGTTTCGATACATTGTCGTATTGTGTTAAAATTATAAATTTCTGCACTGTTTTGCACTTTTACTCTATTGAGTCCCCCTACCCAAAACTTGTGGTTAGTCGAGTTGGCCAAAGCATATAGAGTTAGGAAAAAATGAAAAAAAAAATCAAATAAATAAAAAATAGAAAAGCAGAAAAAATTGAAAATTTTTAGTTGGGAAATTGCTGAAGTTTGAAATCAGAGAGAGTTCAGTGAAAGAGTCTCAATGAATAGGAAGAACAGTAGTGAGGAAAATTTAACTTTTAGTATCTTTCGCACCGGTTTCACGAAAGGAATTCCCGTGTATTCATGGAAAAGTGGAAAGTAGATTTTGATGATACCTTCAGTTCCTATAATGTGCTAGGAGGACTTAGTCTTGAGGTGGTCGAATAGTCTGATTTCGAGTGGAAAATTGTGGCCTCTTGAAATCTGGGGTGGACGTACGTGTAGAAGTTGTTCCATGTGGTAAACTGCTTTAGCCTAAGTGAAGTTAGGGAGTGTACACCACCATCCCTTCTGGCGGTTTTAAGAGCTAACCGAAAAAGCCCACACTTAGTTGCTCTAAATGCACGGTTGAAAATAAAAATAAGAAAATAAAAAACAAAAGAAATAAAAATCTACTCTTGGACTAGATACAGTGAACAGCCTAATGTGCCCCCGTTCGCGCAGGGAATTTGGATTCAAACCAATTAGAGCTACTAAGGAAAATTAAAGTCAAGCGTATTACACGGAGTTGTGTCTCCCATCACTGGGACAATTTGCATTCAATGAAATAACGGCTAAGAGGGTCTGAAAACCTCAAATTACTTGGCGACGAAAGACTACCTTAGTATTTAGGATGCCTAGACCCTCTGAGCTAAAGGACGTGTCCGAGTCTTGGATTGAGTTTGGTGGATGTTTAGGGAACCCTTAGTGAGCTGGTGCGTAGGATCATTGTATTTTCAAATCCTTATTGCGGGTGTGTGAATTTCAAAAGAGACTTATGAGAACTTGATGATTTTGGTTAGTGATAGCGAGATGGCCCATCTCATATGAAAAATAAAAGATATGCGTTGTTTCAATTCTTACATTGTTTATAATTGAGTTGCATTGTTTATAGTCATGTAGTTTGCATTGTGTGTGTTTGTTGTTTGTGTCACATGGCTAGTGGAGTTGAATGCAATTCGGTGGATGTAAATTTGGTGTGAAATTTGATTTGTTGCTTGGGACGCGCAATAGGTAAATGTGGGGGAATTTGATAAATCCTTTTTAGGAGCTATATTCGTATTAGATCTAATACCATTTTGCGTGATTAACGATGCATTTGAGAGTGTTTATGTCCAAATAGAGAGAAATCTAGCATTTTTGAGAGTTTGAGCATAAATGTGTAATTTGGGCATTTTTTGTGTAAATTCAAGCTTTTATTGTCACATTTGATCTTCCGGTATTTGTTTTTGTGTTGTGCGTTTCAGGAACCGGAGGCTCGGGAATGTGAATGGGAGGTGGAATGAACTTCGGAAGGACAAGAAGGCTCAAGAGCATAATGGAGTTGAAAACGGGTTAAGAAAAGACTAAACAATCAAAGAAAAAGAGGATTTTTTTTCCAAGACCAGTCTGTACTTAGAATTCTGGGCGAAATCCACTTAAAATCACCCGCTGCTGGTCTTAAGACCAGTGCGACAGACCAGTCTGAATGGTCTTAAGACCAGTCTGATGCCCAATAGACGAAAATATGGGGTTTATTCAATTTTTAAGAACTTTTGGGCAAGAAGTGAAGGGAATATTGTATTAAGTAACCTAGGAGCTGGGAAAAAGATTCATTCACGTTTCTTGGAGAAGATTCACGTTTGGATGATCCATTCTATCACTCACGGTGAAAGACGCAAGGAAAAGGAGGAAGACGAAGGCCAAGACCTCCATTGAAGACATAGGGTTTGATTTTTTTATCTTCGTCTCTCAATGTTTTATGGAGAAAATTGTAAGTTTTGTTTGGTTGATCTTTGTTAGCTAAACGTTTTGCTAGGCGTCTCTACGAGAGCCTAGGGTTATGTAGACGGTTAATTTCACCGGATTTGAATCTTTGTTTCATGCTTTATGTTTCGATTTAGTGAACGAATACTTAGTTTCTTGAACTTGTTGATGAATCTCGTCTATTGACACGACGTGATTATGATTCGATATGTAATAAAACTAGGGTTTATTGTTGAATTGAATCTTGCTTAATGCTTAATTTTATTATAGTTCAATTGTTCACATGCTGTTCTTAATTCTTAGTGTTGAAGGAGTCATGACCCGGAAATACTACGTAGTTAGCGATTGCGCGACAGCGACTTTAACTAGCATTGATGAGATGTGAACAATAATCCTGAATCACCAAAACCGAAAAGGAAAAGTGTTAGGATTGGCCTAGTGTGGGTAGATTCTGTAGGATTATTCCGTTGTTCCGTGAAACGGTGGGCCGACAGGACCCGTTATCGTACCAGTAGATGACTTGCTAGAATGGACTGGTAGACAACATGAGACCGAGAGGAGATTGTAGTCAACCAAGACGTAATATGACATGAGACTGACAGAAGATTGTCATAGCCAATTACCCGGCTTGATTAGGATAGAATTAATGTTACTCATATAATTTGGAAATCGTCTATAGCCCTAGGTGATCTAGAGATTGCCTAGTTTCTCCATCTTTTCTTAAATATAAAAAATACAAAAATATTAGATTAGTTGTTATTTCAATTCTTAAATCAATCAAATCTTTCCTCCTGCACCGTACTCTAAATTAAATAACTAATTATGTAATCTTAAGCCTGTCCTCGTGGGATCGATAACTCGGGGTTGAAATACCACCCTTATATTACTTGATCGTGCACTTGGGCATACGCGTTAGTAAATCACGTCAAACTTGAAGATGGACAACGCCAAGGTGCAAACTATATTAGAATGGGAAGCCTGGAGATACGATCTTTCTTTGTGTTGGTCAACTATTATTGCCGCTTCATTGAGGGTTACTCGGCGAAGGCGGCATCAATTACGGAACTACTCAAGAAGGGCAAGGCGTGGTAGTGGTATCCCCGATACGAGGAGGCCTTTGTAGAGATCAAGAAGGCGGTAAAGGAGGAACCGGTCCTCAAGCTGCAAGATTGAAGTCTATTATTCGAGGATCACACGGACGCGTCAGATTTTTCCATTGGAGGGGTGTTGATGTAGGACGGACATCCCATAGCGCTTGAGAGCCGCAAGCTCAACGACACGAAAAGATGGTACACGGTCCAAGAAAAAGAGATGACAGTCGTAGTCCATTTCTTGCGGACATTGAAGCACTACTTGATTGGTTCTAGGTTTGTGGTGACGACGGATAAAGTTGCCACCATTTATTTCCAGACGCAGCCAAATCTTTGCTCGAACAAGCACGATAGCAGGATTTTCTATCAGAGTTCGACTACAAACTAGAGTACAAGCCGGGAAAAGGAAACGTGGTTGCCGATGCACTTAGTTGGAAGGCAGGGTTGGCTATCATCACTCAAGCTACTAGAAAGTTGATCGACTGAGTCAAGGAGGGACTGAACCAGGACCAAACAGCGAAGAATCTCATGGAGATGGAAAAGAAAGGAACGATGAAGAGGTTTCGGGTGAAGGATGATCTTCTCTACGCTAGGGAGGCAGATCTACGAGACAAAGTAGGACGGTCTACGGTGGGATATCCTTATGGAGTGCCACGACTCTCGGTGGGCCGGTCATCTGGTGATGTATCACACGTTGGTGCTAGTCGAAGAGAAGTACTACTGCCCGCAGCTCTGCGACGACATCGAGGTATACGTGAAAAAAATTTCCTGTATGCCAGCAAGACCAGATAGAGGAGAGGCATCCGGAAGGATTATTAGAGTCGTTGCCTATACCGGATAGATCGCGGGAGAGTTTTTTGATGGATTTTATCACTTGCCTACCGTAGTCCGAGAGGTATGGCACGATTATGGTGGTGGTCGATCGATTTACAAAGTATGCTACTTTGCACCGACCACACCAGGGTGCACGACGAAGGAAGGAGCCACACTCTTCTTCCGGAATTTCGTTAAGTATTTGGGAGCTCCACGGAGCACAGTGAGCGACCGGGACATTCGCTTCACCGGGAAGTTTCGGATGGAGCTCTTCAAACTATTTGGGATGGAATTGAACTTGTCTACCAGCTTTCACCCACAGAAGGATGGCCAGATGGAACAGGTGAATGCCTTGTTGGAGTTATACTTGAGGCACTATGTGAGTGCCAACCAGAAGAATTGGGCGAAGCTCGTGGACGTAACCAAGTTCTCATGTAACTTGCAGCGGTCAGAGGAAACAAGGAAGATTCCATTCGAACTAGCTACTAGAAAGCATTCTTTAACACCGAGTACGCTTGTGGCTTCTTAGGCAAATTCCATCCCAGGATCGTACATGATGGCTAAGGATTGGCAAGAGTAGAAGGATTTCGCACACGATTATCTCCAAAAAGTCGCGAAGAGGATGAATAAATGAGCGGACAATAAGAGGTGACGAGTGGAGTTACAGGTAGACGACACGTTATTCATGAAGTTCTTTTCGTAGCAATTTGGGCATACTCGACCGTTGCATAAGTGTTTTCTAGGGAAGTACGAGGGACCGTTTCGGGTGATCATGACAACCAAAGTCGGCAAGGCTTCATATTGGGTGGAGTGCCTCCAAGGTCCAAGATTCATCCTGTATTTCACGTGAGCCAGCTTAAGCCGTATCACGAGGATAAGGAAGAACCGGACTGTGGAGACTCGAGGTGAGCACCACCAATGATAGCCACTTATTTTGACAAGGAAGTGGACAAATTCATGAAGGAGCAGACAATCATTCTCAAGGGAGTGACGAAGTATAATGAGTAATTCTTCAAATGGAAGGGCACACCCGTGGACGAATAAACGTTGGAGAGGAATCATTGTGGCAGTTAAGGGACGAGATCGAGCGATTTCGAGTCGAGGACGCCGCATTATAAGGTGGGGGAGAATGTCATGAGCCGCATACTTTACTTAATATTTTTCCTTGGTGAATGCCTGTGGGCTAGCACATGACACATTTATCCCATATGGAGTTAGGCTACTTTGGGCCTAGGAGATGTCTAGTCCACTTAGCCCACATTATTGTCTCTTTTATAGCAGCTTCCCATGTTGTAAGGAAGAATGGTGTGTAGGGAGCTCTAGAATAGTCCCCAGCAAATATCTTAGGCCACTAGGGTCAGGAAGGTTCTAGGCCATTTAATTTTGGCCTATTACGATTGATAGATATTTAGATCCTTCCAACGGGAAGGCCTTGTATAAATAGGGATGGGCTCTTTTTCTCTAACCCATCAAGATATCAAGTGTTGTAAGAACTATTCTTTGTAATAAAAGCTCTTTTCCTTCACACTTTCATTTTTTCTTCCATTAGTGTTCGGTTTTAGGCTGACTTAGTGCTTGCAAAGGGAACTGAAAAGCCACTACGTACCGTACGGGAAACTCGAGAAAAGTAGCCCGTGACATCCTGCTACGTGAAGATCTCTCCGAAATGATACACATCATATGTTCTAAGAGAACCTCTGTACCTGGAATAGGATATTCATTGGCCGCACATAAAATTTAAATTCACCTCTCCTCTGTAGGGATATGTCTCCACCAAGTGAAATACTCAGTTGAGCATTAGATTTGGCAAGGATGGTATTTGAACCTTTCCGATAACCGAATGGACTGATTTTCAATTTGATCAACTTCACGAACTTGACGTTAAATGGCTTCGGGGGATCGATAATTCCTAGTAATTTCAGGATTGATAAATAATTAACGTGATTCAACCAAACCCTACAATCACAATTATATTTCAAAAAAGCAAACCACTCACTATTCAATTAAAGTTCTTACAATCCTCTTTGATCAACACTTTGGTTACTACGTTGAAGACTTTTTTTTTTTTTGATGAGTCGACAAATCTCTCTGTTTTCCATCAAAATTTATATTCTTTTTAGACTTACCTGTTATCAAAATTTCTATTCGGTCAACTCAAATAGAAGTCTCAAAGACTTTGAAACAAAAACTGTTGGATTGAAAAAACTCCCAGCATGAAAAGTTTGTGATTTCTAAACGCATTTTTTGTCGATTTTGTTGTTTTCAATTCGAAGGCGGGATTTTAATTTATGCACATGATTACCAGTGGGTACGACAATCTCTAGTTACATAAAAAGAATGTACCGTGAGCCACTTTTTTCTTTTCTTGAAAATTACATCATATAGTCGCGTTCGAACCAAGGACTTCATGCATGAGCTATAAACGCTCTACAACTGAGCTAGCACTCATTTGCTAGTGTTTATCAAGTTATGACTGTGAAAAGAAACTTGATAAACCCTGTAACACTTACTGAAAGGATTGAGGAATGAACTCTATTTCTTCTCTTTCTCCCAGTTTTGACATTTTATAACTATTCACCAGGTCACTTCGACCCGGTGATTTAGATAGCAAAATAATGCAATTTTTTACAATATTTTTATGGTGTTGTAAGATAAAAGTTGTTCTATAACACGGTGAAAAAATTATTAAAAACATTTATCGTTTTGCTATCCAAATCACACGGTCAAAGTGACCCAAATACGAGTCAATAAGTTAAGATGGAAAGAAAGAGAAGAAACTAAATGGTTCATACTAATTCATAGTTGTGCAAGCTATCAGAAGTCGTGTTTTGCTTTTTTATAGATAATAAAAATTAGGCTTAATTACTTGATGCCTACCCCCAGTATAGTGAAACTATCACATTGCACTACCCACTATCAAAACTTACTGATAATGTTCCCCATTTGCAATAAATCAGTCACTTTCAAACTGGGAAAACATTTCCGTCCATCACTTAACGGAATAAGCCGTTAGTTGACTTTGATGCCCTTTTGTTATGAGGGCAGAATTGTCAATTAGTGCCGTTGAAGAACACTAAGATCATCAACTGAGTTCATAACATTCACCACCACAACCACCACTGCCACCACCACATGAACCCAGAAACCGGCAATCCCACCACCAGCACCGCCACATGGACCCATAATCCGGCCACCCACAGCCCTTGTCACGATGCTCAACCCCTCCACGGAAACTTGCAAAACCCAGATCTAACCAAACTCTACAGGAGTTACCACCTCAATCCAAATTCAGGAAAACATTTCCCCTTTTTCACATCTAAACCTCATCTGGCAGCCAACCACTCCACCATTTCAGAACTCACACTCACCATCACCTCGCTAAGCTCCGATCAGTTCTAGACCAAGCAATCCACCCACCACTGCCCCAATCCCATCTATACAACGCCACCACGGAGCCATCAAAACCCATAAAACACCCAAGTTCTTCCTCAACTCGAAGCTCCTGAGCACTACGACGGCTACAAACCACAAAATTGAAAACCCAGTAACATCTGTCCAACCCCCAAGTGAACACAACCTAGGACAGAGAGAAGCGGTCATCCTAGTTAGCAACCAGAGAATCGGTCATCCTACCTGCAACCAGAGACCTCAAACACTAGAACTCGATCCCAAAACCCAGAGCACACCCACAATTTTCGGCAGCAACTCCCAATCGCCCCGAAGCCAGATTAAGAGGGTTCGATTGGAGAGGATAGGGGATAGATTGGGGCTCGGATTGAGTGATTATGGCTTGATCGATCTCGGGTATTTGTTGAAGGTGTAACCCTGTGCAAGGACGGAGGAAGAAGAAGAAGAAGATAGGGAGAAGTGAACAAGAACAAGAGAAGTGAAGAAGACACGACAGAGTTTCAAAGGCTGTAGAGATGGATGGAGATGGAACCTTATCTTCTTCCTCTTTTTCTTTTTTCTTATTATTCATTTAACAGACGACATTTTTACCCTTTTGACATGGAAGGCGTTTGGATGATTTTTTCTCCCAGTTTGAAAGTGACTGATTTATTGCAAATGGGGAACATTATCAGCAAGTTTGGATAATGGGTAGTGCAATGTGATAGTTTCACTATACTGGGGGTAGGCATTAAGTAATTAAGCCTAAAAAAAATCCTCGTGTTTAGCTTAGGATAAGAATTTTTGAGAAGCACTTCTAAGCTGTAACGAGTGTTAACTTTGTGTTTTGACTCATACGGTTGAAGTAGAGTTGTCGAGTGAGTTGGAGGACCACTGAAGCGGCGCGAACTGGCCCATTTGAAGGGTAAACTGGCCCGGCCTGGGGGTTGGCGGTGAACCGACCCGAGCCCGTATAAGGTGTCGTCCGGGCTGGTATCGGATTTAGGGACCGTCTGACCGGCCCAATATAAGTCATGGAACCGGCCAACGGCTGTACTAGGATTAGGTCCGGCCCACACATATAAATATAAATATATGAATAAAGAAAAAGCTCGAAAGCTAGGACCAGCCCGCCTTTGAAGATGACAGCAAATAGATTCGAAACAACTCAGGGAGCCTGCATATCAAAGCCCAGTCTCATGAGAGACATTTTGGGGCTGGATGTTGTTAAAAGTTAGCCCAACTGGTTGCTGTTGTGTTTTCTTTAGATGTTTCCGATGTATAAAGTTTAAGCCTTCTATTCCTACGAATTGAGACTAACGGATATCAATGTTTACTTGTGAGTAAGTTTCTTTTTCAAACATACTTGTGAGTAAGTTGGTGAAGTAAAGGCAGTTTTTTTTTTGCATAAATCTATTTTATTTTATTTTTAGGTACGTTTGAGGAGGACGCTCCAACTCAAGTCATCAATTAAATGCATCGGTGAGCTAAACAACTAGTACTTGCTTGCTTCTACTTGAAATTGAAAAGATAGGATTTCATGGTACCCTTTCTAAAGATTGAAAGTTTTTTTTTTTTTTTTTTTGAGAAAAAGATATAAATTAATGAAATGCCCTTTATGCAAGAGCGTGGGCTACAAAGGTATTACGACCAACAAATCATAAGTTATGATAAATTTTGAAAAATATGCAGTTGCTGTTCAAATAATGTATGTCGTTTCACCTTGAATACCCATAATGTTCTTTTCTTGTTGAAGACAAAGCACTAAGTTGGTGGAGTCCGTTAGCACTTTGACATCCCTGAATTCAGAAGAGATCAACCAAGAGAGAGCAGAAACTAACTATTCCTCTAGTTCATGCTTCAGTCGCGCTTCCTGCCATGTAGCAAGAGTGACCTGAAGAAGAAGAAGGGCTAGCGGTAGTACTGCATGATGCTGTACTAAATGGGGCTTCTGCTTTCCAAGTTGCATCCACCTAAATAACAATGGCTGGAGTGTGTTCGACATGCAGTCTAATATGGGTTGGGACGCCAAGAAAGGTGTGCATGGCTTCTCGAGACGAGCCTGAGTTGTAGAAGCATTCTGGGCTAGGGTCAGATGTTTCCGTGTCATGGCAGAGGACGAAGTAATGGCTAAAAGAGATGTTGCAGGTTGGATAATTTTGCTTCCATAGCTCCCGCGTTTCGGTTAAGCCAAATGTGCCATAGAATGAAGGAGTACATTACTCGGCCCTCATTTGAAAAAGAAGGGCAGAGAAAAGAGGCGGTGAAACTGGTGATCCCTAATTGATACCGAGATAAAATAAAGTTCCAAGAACTGACCCTTGCCAAATGGAGATAGATGCTGAACAACTAAAAAACAAATGATCAGAGGTTTCGACAGGCTACATCTAGCACAGTAGGGGTTTGATATTGCAACAATTCAGCGTAAGAGACTTTCTCTTGAAGCAAGCAAGTTGAAGAAAGCATTCCACATGAACATGGCGATCTTAAAAGGAATCTTTAGCTTCCTGAAGCCGTTCAAGTTAGTGAGAGCTCTTGATTAACACAGCAGGAAAGAGGCTCCGCAGCCTCCGAACGTGAGAGAAAGTAAGCTTATTTAACCAAAAAAATCAATTTCTTTTCTAGCCACCAAAACTTGAAGTCACACTGAATATTTTTAGGGATAAAGGTATAAAGGATGGACTTGATTTCATGCAAAGTGAAGAAAAGATGTAGGCAATCTTTTCTTCGTGAAACATTGTCGATGGATTATCGACCATCCCTCTGTAATCGGATTGATATATGAGCCATATCCTATCTTCCAGTGAATGAACTTGACAAGAATTTCTTTCCCCCATTGCATGTTACGCTGCGCCCCAGGAAGCCGAAGCGCTTGTCGATCAATTCAAAAGTTAGATTTACTGCAATACTTCCCAAGAAAAACTTTGCTATAAAGAACTTGTGCTGACTCCAAATCCAATTTGATGCTTTAGCTAACATGTCGTGATTGGAGGATCGAAGATCACGAAATCCTAACCTTCTTTATCGGTAGGTTTGCATAGAGAATTTCAAGCTTTTCCAAAAATACCTTTACCTGCCCCATTTTTCCAGAGAAAATTGGAAAAAATGCTTTGGATCTTTTTATAGGAAGATGAAGGAAGACGAAAAACCGTGAAAATGTAGGTGGGAATAGCCAAGAGGTAAGCTCTGATCAGAGTACATCGTCCAGTTAACTGAGCAACCCCCGCTTCTAAGAGTTAACCTTCACCAAGAAATAAAAAGTAATACCGTTAAAAATATAATGTTAGGAAGTAAGAGGTTCCTCCAGTACCAGATTCATCACTCCCGGCAGCAACCACATCTTCAGCATCGATATCAGCTTAATTATGTCTACTTTCGTGTTCTCCTTTCTTATATTCATTAAATATCTTATGTACATCTTTATTACATTTTGCTTTGGTAGTACAAGTTATTTCTATTCTCTTACTCTGTCAAGTTTCTTAATTAAATCTGCTATATCATACCATAACAAGTGTGATATATCATACCATAACAAGTGTATGACACGTGCCCTCAGGACATTACCCTAACCCTTGTGCCCAGGGATAGATTTTGGGAAGAGCTTACTACCCATATCCCATTGTTATATAAGATTCAAAAGGTTTAACCATATGATTGAAACATCAATATGCTTAAACATGTAACAAAATAACTGGATCCATTAAACTAACATACTTGAACTGTACTTGTAGTTTAATGAATACGAAACTCAAGTACATAGAAACTATTATTTGTGACTAGCTAGGACAAGTTTAGGTAGCATCATCAGATGCAATATAATAACACGATATATCATCATCCCCGCCTCAAAAATGTAGTAGTATATAACTAGCAACAAGAGTGCTTTCAGGGTTTTGGTAGCACTCAAACAAATTAAGAGAATAAATATCAGTATGTTTACAAGACTGTGCATGAGTTCATGACTCATAAATTAAGGCTCATAACTGGTAGTCCAATGCGTATGATATGAAGGTGAACAGGGAGGACAGTGATTGTAAGTGTAATACCACGTATAATCGCTAGGAATAAAATAGCAATTTGGGAAGCGGAATATGAATTTAGTTATGAATATTGTTTGTGTGAAGTTATCGGGTTTTAAAAGTTTAAAAAATTTGTTTGGAAAAGAATTAGAAATAATATTTTTAACTTAGTGTGTGTGTTCTTATCTATCCGCGAGCACGTGTGCTACCACCCCAATTTTTCGGACTCTCGCTGCACCCAATCACCCTAATAGATAGTACTCCACCCACACCCAGTTATTTCCAACTCATCCTCTCGAAGTTAAGTGTTCGGGAATTTTCTTCACCATAGTCACCATCACCGCCACCTTCAAATCACTCCATTGCTGAAGACTAACTTCTCCAAGAAAACTCACAAATAAATAGCCTACCCTCATCCTACCTCCTCTCACCCAACAACTCTCTACTCACAACCACCACCATCGCCATTTTCATTACCTCCACCTCTCGGAAAAAACAACACCATCTCCTGCATAACTTTTTACTCAAATCTCTGTCACTCTTTTTCCCCTCTTTGTGCGCCGAAGAGTCCAGCAAGAATTAGAAAAGAACAGTGGAAACGGCAACAATAACCACCGTTATCACTCTTGTCAGAAGGCACAACCGAAGATTTTTCTTCATCTATTTTCTTTCTCCCCCAATTTTTTCCTCTCTCTCACCTTCGTTTCGGACCAGAAGCACCAAGAAGGAAAGAACGCAGGTGCAACACCAAGATATCAGCAGTAGTAGCCGACCCACCATTTCCACAGAACCTCCATCACAACCGGCAAAACTTCCGGCCAAGATCCTCCAAGGCCGTATTCAAGTTTCTTCCATTAAAATCCTAGAGCCTCGAGGATTTCAGTAGCAGACCCAACCATAGCATAGGACACCCAGAACCCCGGAAACGAAGGTCACCTCCATTTGTTTACGTGAGATTTGACTGAATTTGTTTCTTGTCTTTTTCTCGCAACTTTTGGTTTGGGTGAGCTCTAAATCACTCCCTAGTCCGAATCAGATCACCAGAAACATGTTTTGTAGCTTCAATCCATGTTTAGATCGAGTGAGATTTGAAGTTCATGCTTAGGGGGTTCAATTGTCTTTTATGAAAATTGTTCATAGTGTATTTTAAGGTGGAGTTATTTGTGATTTGGGAAATATGTTTGGGTAGTTGGTGCTTTTAATGGTTCTGCATTGTGAGTAGTGACACGCTCCAACTGCAAGTGTACAGTTGTCCGTGCAGTAATAATTCAGAAACCCGGGTTGTCGAACCCTGGGGACTTCTATGTAAACTAGTTACTGATTCTTAACATTTTTTGGGCTAGAAAATGGATTTGTTTTTGCTAATGCTACTCAAATTAAATAAACTACTAAATAATAATCAATTGGAATATTGCACGATTAAGTAAAATGGTTGATCGAGTTACTATATGATGAAAAAAACCAGGAATTCTCTTGCAGATCACTAGGGATGTTATGAAGGACGTTTTAATTTATGAAACACTAATACAAATTTCTCTTGTTAATCAAGCAAAATACAATCCGCCGAGTTACCAAGCAAGTCGACTATACTTAGAGTCAATTCAAACCGAGTTACCAAGATTGATTTGATTCTAAGTACGCATTATGATTCGTTATTCTATTTTAAAGATCCTAGTTAACATTACGGAGTTACCAAATAATGATACGACTAAGTGAGAAGTTCAATTTACCTACTACAATTCACGGAGTTACCGCGTCAATCGTAATTGAGATCAATCCTAAAGTAGCTAAGCGCAAGAATGATAGAGATTCAAGTATAAATTAATCATAACAAGAGAGAAACGTATTAATTAAGCCAAAGCATGAAGCATAATCTCAAAACGTCTCATTCATACCAAACCCAGGCTTCCTAATGAGTTCCTTGCAATAAAGAGTTAGCTACTAGACGACCTAATCAAAGTACAAATTTTATTTATCATAAACCAAAAGCTAAAGAGGGGAAGAAGATAGAAATCAAACGATGAACTCCAAAGCTCCCAAGAACGATCCAAAGCTCCAACGTAGGTAGAATACTCCAAGGCACGGACTACTAGGTCTAAAACAGCCCCCAAAGCTTGCAACTTTTAAAATATTACAAATCAGCCCCAAAACTATGTTCGTACGAACAGTCGAGTGCTCGTACAATCACTTGTTCCTACGAGCAAAATTGGCTTGTTCCTACAAAGTTTCAGTTGGTTTTTAGCTCCAAAAATTTGGCTAAGTCAAAGTGTTCGTACGAACATTATTCTGTTCGCACGAACAAGCCTGGCAAAATGCTTCTTTGGCTCTTCTTCTTGCTTTTTCCTTCTTCGTCTTCATTCTCAAGCATCTCTTGAGGAATTCCAACCTTCCGAAGTTCACTTTCAATCCAAGATCATCGCTCCGAGCTCCCGGTTCCTGAAATCCACAACACTAAAACATACCGAGAGATCGAAAGATACAAATATAGCATAAAGTACGTGAAAAAGGGCCCGAACTCAAAATTACGATCATATGCTCAATCATGCTCCAACTATCAAAACGTAGCCCAAAAAAAATGTAAATGCATCGGAAACTACGCAAAATGACAAGTAACCACCTAAGAATGTAACTCCAAGTATGGAGTTATCAAATATCCCCATACTTACCACTTGCGCGCCCCGAGCAATCTATCAAAACTTGCCACATCTCCAAACTTTCTTCCCCATCAAATCATGATAAGAGTCTAGCTCACTGCATACTTTCCGAAACACCACTTGCATACAAACCAAGACTAGATGACTTGACACAAATAACGACTCAATACTCCACGCCACGATGCAACAAGATGATGCAATCCAACACTACACTCGATCTTAAGAAAACACAAATATACGTAAACACAAACTTTTCATCTTTTTGGACAAGATCGGCAATCTCAATTAGCTCAAACCGGTTCTCATGGAGTGATAAATGTAAGTTCAAATTAGTTTCAATACTTGAAATAGCTAGTCTATTTCAAGTCCTTGAAACAACTTTCAAAGCCTTGAAACTGGATGTGCTCTATAAGCATGAACTTAGGGGGAGTTTCTGATTCTAATTCAACTCCTAACCTCTGTGCTTGATTATCTGATACTTGATGATTAAAGACAAAGTATTTTGACATAATTTACAGTATCTAACATCATCTGTTTGACTCAGTTTTGCAGGGATTTTTGTTTCCTATTTTTCAGGATTTGTTTCCTAACCTGAGTTTTGCAGGAAAGGAAATTATATGATGAATTGATTTTGTGATCAATCCTGCTATGTTTGGAATTTGCCTAACAGTTTTTCATACAATATCAAATCAGTATCCTTGAAGATATTGATCAAACTATCCGTTGGATAAGCTGTTAGAGAAGTCAAAGCTGAAGCTACAAAATAGGAAGTTTGTTAAAGAGAAGATCTTGAATATATTCATTTCAAACTACTCTATTAAAAGAGGGAAAGCTGAAGCATTGCAACAGGAAAATTAGCAGAGACACTCAAAAACATAAAAGGATTGACAAGCAACAAAGAAGCAGATTCATCTCTCTCAATCCAATCATTAGAAGAACACTACATACTCACTGCAGATTCAGTTCTAGTGTTCTTCTCTTCTAAACTTCATTTGTATATCATTTTATTAATACATCTAGTTATCATTCTCAAGGATTGTTCAAAGTGAACAATAGAGAATTCTTAGTTAATCAGATAGCTAGAGAAGGTACTAGATAGGTTGGTGAGAACCACAAGCTCTAACAAAGTAATGCATCTCTCTGTACTTGTGATCTAGGGCTTAGTTGTGGAGTAATACGAATTGTGTTGAAAATCCTGCAGGGAGCAGATCCCTGAGGTAGAGGCGTATGTCTAAGTGGACTGAACTCTATATATCTTGTGTCTCTTGCATTTACTTTTCTGTTCCATACTTAGAACTTTTGCAGCATTCAAAACAGTTTCATTTCAAGGGTTTGAAACTCATTTCAAAGGCCTTGAAATAGATTTATTCTTTGTATACTCTAACTGTTTTCATTCCAAGGACTTGAAACTCATTTCAAGACATTGAATCACTTTACAAATATTTTGAAACCACTAGTTTGCAAGATTAGAAAAAGTTTGCATACTCTATTCAACCCCCCCCCCCCTTAGATTATTGATCCTGTATTTCTACCTACTGTACACCCCTTCAATTGGTATCAAAGCTTGTATCACTTCATATATTTAACCATCTTGTGATTATGAGTACTGTAGGTGATGGTGGTTTCTCTCAGGGAAGAGCTGTTAACAGACCTCCTCTCTTCTGTGGAGACAACTTTGTCCACTGGAAAGTTTTGGTGAAAATGTTCATCAATCATCAAGATATGGAAATCTGGACTATCATTCAGAATGGTGCTCACACTTTCTACACAGAGAAAGATGGGATTAGAACTCCCAAATCAGAAGACAATCTCTCATCTTCTGAGCTAGAAAAATTTTCTAAAAATTATAAAGCTACCGAGGAGATCTTGAGCTTGTGGTGACCTTTAAAATGGTTCATTCTCCTT
Source organism: Linanthus parryae (assembly GCA_023055425.1). NCBI lineage: Eukaryota > Viridiplantae > Streptophyta > Magnoliopsida > Ericales > Polemoniaceae > Linanthus > Linanthus parryae. The sequence continues at coordinate 21,159,323 of JALGPY010000011.1, read as the reverse complement.
TTCCTTGAGAGCTAGGTTCTTGACACCTTCTGGTAGTTATCCATCAACTTCATTCATGGATATTTTATGTGTAAGGATATTTCCTTGTAGGTCATGAAGTTGAAGTAGTGAGAGATCTTGAGCTTCCTCAATAGCAGTAGTCATTGGTTCCCGTTTTTCTTTTGGAAGACTTCTCAAAATCTTTCTAACTTTTTCTTCATTGGAAATGTGTTTTCCCAAGGAATCATGATTGTTGACAATGTCAGTGAATCTTTTGAACATATCTCTGATTGACTCATCTCTATTCATATTGAATAGCTCATATTGCCTGAGATATATGTTGATCTTGGTTTGCTTGGCTTGGCTGGTTCTTTCAAAGGTCACCACAAGCATATCCCAGATCTCCTCGGTAGTCTTGCACCCGAACTATTGAGGAAGCTCAAGATCTCTCACTACTTCAACTTCATGACCTACAAGGAAAGATCCTTACACATAAAATATCCATGAATGAAGTTGATGGATAACTACCAGAAGGTGTCAAGAACCTAGCTCTCAAGGAAAAGGAGAATGAACCATTTTAAAGCCTTGAAACTAAAAATGATGATGAATATCTATTTGCCTTGATTTCCAAAGCTTTGACCAGAATTCTTAAAATGAAGAATAGATTTGGTAACAAGGAATTCAGCAGAGACAGACACAGATCCTCCACTAGCAAAGATTACAAAGGTAAATCTTCTTCACATGGTAACAAGCCTAAAGTCATGAATTGCTTTGAGTGTGGTGATGCAGGTCACTTGATCAGAGATTGCCCACACAAAAAGAGCAAAATCTTTCAGAAGAAAGACCATGATAGAAGAAAGAAAAATATGATAGCATCCTGGAGTGATTCAGAAACCTCAAGTGAATCTGAATCTGAAGAAGAACATGCCAACCTATGCTTTATGGGCAAGCATGATGAAAATTCTGAAAAGAACATTAAAGGTAATTGAGTGAAGAGGACTAACTGAAGATGATGATGAAGATCCATTTGCCTTGATTCAAAACCAACGGAAGCCCTCTCTGATTATCTTAGAACAATGCTTTTAAATGAAGAGGACTATCTGAAAGAGAGTAGAGTTTTGAAAGAAAAAGTTCATGAGCAAGCAAAAGAAAACTTACATCTTATTTGTCTGAATCAGAATCTTCAAATCTCTTAGAAGAAAACTGACAGTGATTTCAAGGCCTTGAAAACCAGTTTCGAAGCCTCGAAAACACAAGTCAAGGAAGAGTCACTAAAAACTCTCTATTGAGTGACAGCATTGTTAATCTAAAACATCAAGTTGATGATTTGGATAATCAAAAGACTACTCTAACTGAGAAACTTAAAGAATCTGAATCAGTCAAAACAAAACTTGCAGGCTCAGAACACAACTTGAACTCGATTCTTAAAGGTAGCTTAAAGTATGTTCACAAAACTGGTATTGGATACAATCCAAATTTTCCCAAAAATAACAATACCAAATTTGCGAAAGCTGGAAGCAGAACATCTCCTAAATGCCACTACTGCAATAAGATTGGTCATGTTAAAATGACTCGTCCTTTCAGAAGAATAGACCCTCACATCATGAGTAATACTTTCCATTCCAACTCAAAGGACAAGTTAGACATATTTGGGTTCTTAAAGGGGCTACACCCCCTAACATGGTTGACCCTGAATATGAATCTAAATTCACCACTTGGTCGAACAGCTGGGTAAGGCAGTGAATGGTGTTTGCAGGTTGTCACCAAGATCAAAGAACAAAAATGGTTTATGGACAGTGGTTGCTCATGAAACATGAGTGGAAAGAGATCTCTATTCTCAGAACTGAAAGAGCAATCTGAAGAATCAATTACACTTGGTGAAAAAGGTAAATGCAGCATTCTTGGTATTGGTAAAGTTGGTACAGATTCTAAAAATTCTATTTCTGATGTATATCTAGTTGATGGTTTGAAATTCAATTTTCTTAGAGTTTCTCAGCTTTGTGATAATGACAACAAGTTTATCTTTGACAAAGAGAAATCTATGGTGCAAGATGAGAAATCTGGTAATTACATCCTCACTGCCTCTAGATAAAAATGTGTATACTTTTCAAACTAACAAAGTTGCAGGTGAAAACTTGAAGTGTCTCAAGGCCTTGAAAGAAGACTCAAAGTATTGGAACAGAAAGTTGGGAGACATTAGCTTGCATACCTTGAACAAGCTGGTTTCCAAGAACTTAGTAAGAGGTCTACCCTCTATCAAGTTCAAAGATGAAGAAGTTTGCAAGGCATGTGCACAAGGCAAGCAAAATAGAAGCTCATTCAAACCAAAGAACTTTGTAAGTACTACTAGACCCATTGAATTATTGCATATGGATCTCTGTGGTCCTATGAAAACTGCAACTCCAAAGGGTAAGAAGTACATGCTTGTTATTGTAGATGATTTTTCTAGATATACTTGGGTTATGTTTCTTAGAGAAAAATCTGAAGCTCTCACTGAATTTTCAAAGATATGTAGAGAACTTCGAACCTTGAAAAACCTACCTATTGCTTCAATCAGAAGTGATCATGGTAGAGAATTTGATCAATTAGAGTTTGATGTATTCTGTTCTAATCATGGTATGTCTCACAACTTTTTTGCTCCTAGAACTCCTCAACAAAATGGAGTTGTTGAAAGAAAGAACAGGACCCTTGAAGACATGTCAAGAACAATGCTTCTGGAAAACAAATTGCCAAAGCACTATTGGGAAGAAGCTGTGAATACATCAAACTATATTTTTAACAGGTGCTTGATCAGATCTATTCTGAAGTAGACCCTCTATGAGCTGTTCAAAGGAAGAAAGCCAAACATTTCTTACTTCAAGCCTTTTGGTTGTACTTGTTTTGTCCATAATAATGGTAAGGACAATCTTGATAAGTTTGATGCAAGAAGTGATGAAGGTATTTTTCTTGGTTATTCACAGACAAGCAAAGCCTATAGAGTTTATAATAAGAGAACCAAGCTTGTTGAAGAAAGCATTCATGTTATATTTGATGAAAGCTATGATGGTTCTTTGAGTGATGGTTTTGCAGATCTCAATCTGAACAAGCATGATTCAGATAGTGAAGAAGAATCCTCAAAAGGATCCAAGGAAATTTCACAGGAACAAAGCGGCATTTTCAAGGCCTTGAAACTAAGGTTCAAAGCCTTGAAACAGAATCTCCAGAGAAGACAGCAGAACAAGCTACCACTTCAAGTTCTCAAAAACTTGAAAAACAAATTAGAGAGCCTGAGCCCTGGACACCAAGAAATATATTTAAATATCTCTCATCTCATCCTGCTAATAATATTATTTCTGATCCAACCAATGGTAAAAAAACCAGATCACAGTTGAAGAATCTTTGTGCTTTTAATGGTTTCATCTCTCTTGTAGAACCTAAAACTGTGAAGGAAGCATTACAAGAAGCAAACTGGATTATAGCTATGCAAAGTGAACTCAATGATTTTGAAAGGAACGAGGTTTGGAATCTAGTTCCTCCTCCAAGAAATCAGTCTCTCATTGGCACCAGATGGGTATTCAGAAACAAGTTAGATGAGAATGAAAGGTAATCAGGAACAATGCTAGATTGGTAGCTCAAGGCTATAATCAAGAAGAAGGTATTCAGAAACAAGTTAGATGTGGAGTGTGCATTTTCAAATGGATATTTGCAAGAATAAGTTTATGTTGCTCAACCTCCAGGTTTTGAAAATAACAAGTTTCCAGATCATGTTTAAAAACTTGAAAAGGCTCTTTATGGTTTGAAACAAGCTCAAAGAGCTTGGTATGAAAGATTGTCAAAGTTTCTTCTTGAAAATGATTTCAAAAGAGGATTAGTAGATAAGAAACTTTTCATAAAGACTCATAAGAAAGATATGCTTGCAGTTCAAATATATGTTGATGATATTTTGTTTGGAGCTACTAATGATCTTCTCTGCAAGGAATTCTCAAGTCTTATGAGCAGGGAATCTGAAATGAGATTGAAGGGAGAATTTAACTTCTTTCTTCGACTTCAAATTCATAAGGTGAAGAAAGGCATATTCTTACATCAAAGCAAGTATACATGAGACTTGCTAAGCAAGTATAATATGTCTCAGTCCAAAGAGATTAAGACCCCCATGAGTTCTACACTATCTCTATACCAAGATGAATCTGATAAGAGTTTAAATGTGAAAGAGTATAGAGGTATGATTGGATCATTACTCTACCTCACAGCTAGTAGACCAGATATCATTCAGTGTGTGCATGTGTGCTAGATTTCAAGCTGATCCAAAAAAATCACACTTGACTGCGGTTAAGAGAATTTTTAGATATCTAAATGGTACCAAAGAATTAGGGCTTTGGTATCCTAAACAATCTAACTTCCCCTTGTGTAGCTATTCAGATGCTGACTTTGCAGGATATAAATTTGATAGAAAGATTACATCGGGATGTTGCCAATTTCTTTGATCATCCTTAATCAGCTGAGATTCAAAGAAGCAAAACCCAGTGGCAGTATCAACAGCGGAAGCTGAATACATAGCAGCTGGAGCTTGCTGTTCAAAAGTGTTATGGATAGCACAACAAATGAGAGACCTTGGATTTGATTTCAGAGATATACCTATCAAGTGTGACAACACAAGTGAAATATCAATTACAAAGAATCCAGTTCAGCATTCAAGAACAAAATATATTGATGTTAGACATCACTTCATCAGAGATCATGTTGAAAAACGTGACATTGTTCTTGAATTTGTTTCTACTAACTTGAAATTTGCATATATCTTCACTAAACCATTGCCAGATGAAAGATTCTTAGCCTTAAGATTGGAATTGGGCATGCTAAATAAAGAAGCATTGGTTTAGGGGGAGAATCAGGTAAGTATTATGTGTTTCAAAGGTTTGAACTAATTTTCAAAGCCTTGAAAATCTTTTCAAAGCTTTGCGTATATGTGCTCTTAACCATATAACTTTCAAGGCGTTGAAACAGCTTTCAAAGCCTTGAAAATTAGACTGTATGTTATTTAGTTAACAATTTGGATCTTTCAATGTTGGGTTTTATCTTTGTAGATAATTGCTCAATGTTTCCCCTCAATTTTTAAAATACCCATTTTCAGCCAAAATAGTATAATATATTTTATTTCCAACGGCACACACAAAATTTGAATCTTTTTGATTCAGCGGGTATTCAAAGATTAGTAAGAATATTTAATTTCCTTTTCACACTGAAACTCTCTTCTATTTATCTTCTTCTTTCATTCTCTACTCCGTATCTATCCTACCTCTCTCTTCTTCTCACCAAACCCTAATGAGCACTAGAAGAGCCTCTGAAAAAAATTAAGATGGCTGGTGGTTCAAAGGCTGGAACAGAGAAGAAAAGAAAGGCCACTGTGGAAGAGGTCCAGACCATAAGTGGGGATTCCAGTTCAAAGACTCCAACAGAAGAAGACATGGCACCTCTTCCTCCTAAGAAGAAGGCAAAGAAAGTCAGACACCAGTGTCCAGCAAGAAGAAGAAGACAGTGGAGTCTGCTCAAGAAAAACAAAAAGGGATTCAGATTGGCAGCCCTAAGAAGGTGAAGAAGAAGAATGACAAAGCAGACGAAGGAAAAGGGAAAAAAAGTGACAGAGGATGAACCATAGGAGAACATTGAGAAGGCACTAAAGATCTATTCAGAGAAGAAGAAATCCAAAGGTAAGAAATCAGCCCTTGATAATACACGGTTCATTACTCATGTTGCTAGAGGTCAATTGCTAGATGGATTTGCTTCTAGACCAGTTGCATTCTTTAGTATGATCAGTGTTCCTATGTTACATGGTATCAATCTGAAGTGTATCAAAATGTTGAAGAAAAGCTCTCTTTGGTTTGTTCTAAACCCTCCAGAGTTAGCCTACCCCAGACACACCAGATTCTTTTACCTAAACATGAAACAACTTAGGAAAACTGCAAATCTGGTAATTCAGACCAAAGTTGCTGGTATTGATATTGAACTAGATCACTCTGAGTTTGCCAATATTCTAGGTTGTCCTAAGAGGTATGATACCATTAACTACCCTCCAAAGAGTGAAGCCCTGAAACTAGCATAAGAAGAGTTCTTTCTACCCAATATCCCTACCTCATCAAAGAAGTTAACACACTTTGTGCTAACTGTTGAAGCCAAAATCTTGTTTACCATCTTGATGAGATGTGTGGTACCAAGAGAATACTCAAAGGAGCTGATCACTTGTAGGGTGTTCAACTTAATGTATTTGGTTATGCATGGTTATGAAGTTGATCTTCCAAAGCTTATAGTGGAACACATGCTGTATAGCCAAATTAATCTGAGAAAACACCCATTGTCATATGCCAATCTACTCACCTCTTTCTTCCAACACTTTGAAATTCCAACTGATAGGGAAGAGACACTCACTACTGGGTTTGGTATGCTTAACTAGAAGGCATTTGAAAATATTGGAGTGGTGAAAACCAGTGCTAATACTTGGAAACTATACTCAGATTTTACAGAGGAAGAGCTGGGATCCAATAAATTTCTCAAACCCAAGACCTTGACCCCTACTTCAAGCCAAACCTCTCAGTCTCAAGATAACTCATTGGCTCTTCAGATGATAAATGGACTTCAGATGGACATTGATGAAGTGAAGGGAATCAACATGGGTTAGACACAGATCTTAGGCAGGTGAAGTACATGGTTGAAAACTTTTTCAGAAGCATGACACTATTTGATGTGCCTGAAGAAGTGTCTCAAGCTGCAAAGAGTACCAAAAAGGCACATTTAGCAAAGGATCTGCTCAGTGAACACTCAACTCAGGAAGATTCTGCTCAAGTAAAAGACAAAGGAAAGCAGGTGGTTGATGAATCAGCTGCAGATCAATAGGAAGAAGTGAACAGTCCAGATTCAGGAGCACTACTTATAGAACTCAAGAAGAAGAAATCAAAGAAGACAAATGTTCCAGAAATTGTGACTGTTGCTGATTTGTTTGAGTGAGAAGGTGAAAATGATGTTGATGTGGCTCAACAAGATGAAGAACAGGTTAATGATGATGAGGGAAATAGTCAGGAAGAAGATGTAGAGCAGCAAGGAGATGAAGAACCAACCCCTTAAATTTTGCCTACTCTTTCTTCTCCTTTTAAAGGCCTTGAAATTATTTTTAAATTCTTGAAAATTTCATCTTTTCAAATAGTCTTTTAAAATCTTTGTAAAACCTTTGATCAAACATCTTCTCATTATTTTTGATGAAAGTCAAAAAGGGGGAGAAATCTAGGTTTTACTTGTTTTATTTGCTTATTAGGAGATCTGACATGGTTTGGTTGTTGGTCAGTAGATTTAATTATCTGAACTTAGATGTTATGTGCTACTTTCAGCAAGTTAATAAGTTTGATTCATTTTGGATATCATGTGCTATATTTGACTATATGCTAATGAATATTTTTTGCTGAATCAAAGTATCAAACAGATTGTGTTTTTGTCTTTCATAAAGGGTGGATTGTAACTTCAATTCAGTTTCAAGACTTGAAATAGCTAGTCTATTTCAAGGCCTTGAAAAAGCTTTCAAAGCCTTGAAACAAGTTGTGCTCCATATGCTGAACTTAGGGGGAGTTTCTGATTCTAATTCAACTCCTAAACCCCTGTGCTTGATTAGTTGATACTTGATGATGAAAGACAATGTATTTTGACACAGTTTACGGTATCTAACATCATCTGTTTGACTCAGTTTTGCAGGGATTTTTGTTTCCTATTTTTCAGGATTTGTTTCCTAACCTGAGTTTTGCAGGAAAGGAAATTATATGATGAATTGATTCTGTGATCAATCCTGCTATGTTTGGAAGTTGCCTAACAGTTGCTCATACAATATCAAATCAGTATCCTTGAAGATATTGATCAAACTATCCGTTGGAGAAGCTTATAAAAAAATGAAGCTACAAAATAAGAAGTTTGTTAAAGAGAAGATCTTGGAGATCTTCATTTCAAATTACTACATAAAAAGAGAGAAAGATGAAGCATTGCAACAGGAAAATTAACAGAGACACTCAAAAACATTCAAGGATTGAGAAGCAACATAGAAGCAGATTCATCTCTCTCAATCCAATAATTAGAAGAACACTGCATACTAATTGTAGATTCAGTTATAGTGTTCTTCTCTTCTGAACTTCATTTGTATATTATTTTGATAACACTTCTAGTTTTCATTCTTAAGGATTGTTCAAAGTGAACAATAGAGAATTCTTAATTAATCAGATAGCTGGAACATGTACTCGATAACCACAAGCTGTAACAGAGTAAGGCATCTCTCTGTGCTTGAGATCTAGGGCTTAGCTGTGGATTAATAAGAATAGTGTTGAAAATCCTGCAGGGAGAAGATCCGTGAGGTAGAGACGTAGATCCAAGTGGACTGGACTCTGTATATCTTGTGTATCTTGCATTTACTTTTCCTGTTCCATACTTAGAACTTTTACAGCTTTCAAAACAGTTTAATTTCAAGGGTTTGAAACTCACTTCAAGGTCTTGAAATAGACTTATTCTATTTATACTCTAACTGTTTTAATTCCGAGGACTTGAAAATCATTTCAAGGCCTTGAATCACTTTTCAAATCTTTTGAACCACTATTCTTGCAAGATTAGCAAAAGTTTGCATACTCTATTCAACCCCCCACCCCATCTAGAGTATTGATCCACTATTTCTACCTATTGTACATCCCTTCAATAAATAATCTAGGGACAAGGCATGAATTGATACTAAACTCAACAACGATAATTTCCCCTAGTTAGTATAGAAAGCCTAGCTTTACTACATGCAAGAATAACCTACATCTTTGCGTTTGCCGACAAATAAGAGGCTACGCTAGGCTAATCCACGTTCAAGGTCCGAGATCCTATTCCACAAACGGTTTATAATGTTGAGGCTTATAGACACAAAAGATTATCATGAAGTAACACGTCCAAAAGCGTCACATTCTCGCATTCAAACCCACATCTCACACACCCTCATCACGATGATAGAAACCGCAACCCAAAACTCACCGTCTCCGGCCCTCAATCCCCTCAAACCCTGGTACAATAATGATCTATGTGGACACCGTTGCGAATCATGCACGAAATGTAAACCGTCGTCAATGAACTAGTAGCTTCCACCACTCGTTTTTTCGGTAAGCTCAAATTACTCCTTTATTCATCCTCTCCTTTTTTTTCTCTCTTTTTTTGTCATTTATTTTTCTGTTTTTTTTTTCATCTCTCAAAATCGAAACAAGACTGCAAACTGTACGAGTGGTCTTCCAATAGTTGATCCAAGCAAATATGTTAAGGGAGGAAATAGATGATCCAATGAATATATATCACAAGTAAAATCCGTCTCCCCCTAACTCGATGAATCACACGGTGCCACCAAACAAAGCCACAAACAAGTCCAATTACATCTATGGGGATGGAGTCGTCAAATGCTCGATCTCAATGTCCGTAGTCAAAGTTGACATGCCCACACAAGAATGTAGTCATGTCCCTCTCTCAAGTAGTCAAACAAGTTATGTCACGTGGCTAATCCAACCGAACCTCCTACACCAAGATGAAATAAATCCAATACCTAGCACAATCCACCGATAACCAACCACATTTCGTGCGGATTAGATGTCCCGCACTCACGGCTCTGCACAACTGTGTCACGGTCCCTCATCGAACCCCCTCAACTACAACACCCTCGTGACGCACCAAAATTGAGATTCTAAACGATTTGTGATGAAGGCCAAGAATCGTCACCCTAGGTCAAGAGGTTATCAAATAAGCCAAGGTTCAAAGCGGGTTCTCTAGTGGTTCTACAAAGTGAGATCTAAAAAGGAGTGAGTTCTCTAATACGCATCCTCGCACAGCTATTCTGTGTGCCACTACGAGGTAGGTCGGCGACTACCTAAGACATACACATGTACGTTTGGCTTGTTTAGCTCAAACCTAGCTCAACTCTTGTAAGAAAACCAGGCACACACTTTAGATTTGAAAATCAAGTTAGTGTATTAAACTAGGCAGGTATTCCCGTAAATAAAGTCTCTCTATACGTACTTGGGGGAACTCACATTGTCATTCTCGGTCGCAAGTCATGCCCTATGCCTAAAGTTCTCACACTCCTCGATTTCACCAAATTTTACGCTTCTTTTGATTTCCGTTTCTCAAATTTTCAATTTTTTTATTATTGTTATTATTAATATTATTATTATTTTATAAGTTCTTCTCTATATGCAAGGGCCGAATCGAAAGAAGACTCGAAAATGACTCAGTTTGGGTAGGTAGACTCAATAAATTAAACGTGCAATATAAAATGCAAACATCCACTAATCACGAAACGACACGAGCCATATATATAAACGCGACACAAACACGACGACTCACTATACGAAACTAACGTCCTACTTGTAACAGGATAATGTAGACACAAACTTGGCTAGTCAAGGCTAAATATTCCCCCACACCAGAACGCTTCGTTGTCCTCAACGAAAATAGTGATCAATTAAAGGACTCGACACTTCTAATGTGGGGGACGGTGAATCTACTCTAAGTCGGCCTCCTGATCTGCAGCTCCTTCTGTTGGATCAGGTGCCTCATAGTGGCTAGACTCATACCACCACTGCTCAGTCTCTGGGTTGGGCTCTAGGGTCACTTTGGCCGCCTTCGCCATCTGAATATGCCATTTCCCGATAGTCATAAGGGACGCTCCCATCCTCCTACGACTGCTCAAGTCATGAGCGAACTGCCGCACATTCTCATCCTTAGATTCTATCATAAGCTGATGTATGCTGTGCAAGAGGGCGTCATTAGCAGACGTCACGCCTTGACCTGAACCGATGGCTGAACCACTCGCTTTCCCTTTGCCCTTACTAGACATAGCCACCTTCGGAAGTTTCTCAGTTTTCGACCAATGCCGCTGCGTCTCCTTATCAATGTCCAAGTCACTCACCACTACCCCTGCGTTTCTGGCCAATTTGGTCAACAAGCACGTATGACCTGGAGCCATTCTGTTTAGCTCATCCTTTCGTGCCATGATGTTGGCCCAAATCATTTGAGGAATATCAATCATCTTTCCTAACCACATGCACATGTTCATACAACAGAAGCGGAATGTATAAGTAGGGTTAGGCGTAATGCCCAAAACCGAGTACTTAAATAATTCACACACCCACCTAGTACGCAGGAGCAGCTCGTTCTTATCCACCAACCAACGGGGAAAACCTGGGTTTCTCTCCCCTGAGTCGACCCCCTCCTCAAAACAGAATTCATTTACCATAGGTATCACATCATCTCTCCTAATCATGTCATGGTAAGCACATTCCACGGGGCCATCCTTAGATTCAGCTAGGTCTAAGAAGTTCATGGATTTGCTAATCGACTTGGGGGTGATACGCACCCATTTGCCCCTACAGTACACGCGACCGTCATCCTTACTCTTACCCTCATCACTTTACCGCAAATTGACATAATCTCTCGCGCAATATGCGAACTGGAAGGCTCACGCAACTCAAACCATTTTTGCAATCTCTCATGGTTGTGAAGTTGTATGAGTTCATTGGGCAAGGGTTTCTTCTTATCAATGGGAAATTCTCACTCCGCTTGACCCTTGATCTTTAAGTTACGGTCGTCTTAAGAGGCACGGTGAGCCTTAAAGATGACAAAACTGTAGGGTTTTGATTCATGGATGCGCAACGGAAACACAAACAATCATAAACCATGCAAAACCCTCCAAGGATCACAAGTCAAGAGACATAACGATAGTAAAGGAAGAAATCAATAACACACCTTAGGGTTCTCCTTTGATGACTTCAAACGCGAATTGTGTCACGTTCTCTATGGTTGATCCACGCCTAGAGTTGATCCTAGATCTCCCAAGTCCTTGGTGCTAGCCCGAAAGAGGAAGAGGAAGAAAAATCACGCAAAACGAGACCAAAAAGGGGGCTCTCGGCCTCCTTGGGGCCGACGGGACGGGCGGCGGCAAGAGGGGCGGTCGGGCTCCTCTTGTTTGCTTGCTCTCTCTCCTTTTGTTCTCTCCTACTCTTGTTATGTTCAATAATGAGCATAAGTTGTGGGAAGGAAGGAAGGAAGGTCCTTTATATAGTCCAACAACTCCTTGCCAACTACCGAAAGGACTTATTCTAGTCCTAGTAGAATTCAATTTAGTCCCTTCCTTGCAAATTAGTCCCTACTAAGTTTGAAAGGTTTTGCAAAGTGATCATTCTAATTAATTAATCCAATTAATTAATTCCCAAATCTAGTTCAACTCTATATAGCGTGTGACCCCATAGGTTCTATCTAGTTGGTAGCAACTATTTGCTAATATGGAGCGGTTTCTAGCAAAACATCCATTCTAGCCAACTAATAGAATAGTCATCTTGACAACCTTTGTACAAGTAATTGTCTCATCCCTTTGTCTCTATATCCGGATTGGACACGAGAAATACAAGTCACACTCGTATATCCAATCAACAGTTTCTCGATCCATGGGAATAGCCTTATTTGTGCAAATAACATCAATATCCCATATTGATTTATTTGAGTCTGGCCAGACATTCTATAAGCACTATCCCTCGAGTGGCCTAGGATATTTGCTCCCGTTATGTGGGAGGGACAAATTCTATCTACGTCCACTACGATCTCTAAGCTTGCTTCTTATTGTATTCAGTACACGCCTTTATAACTACCCAGTTACGGTGTAGCGTTTAACGCTACCAAAATCACAATAATCCACAACTAGAATATCTAGTGACTTCAAGTCTAAGGATGAAAGTACCATTGCACCGCGAGAAGCGCTTGTGACTCAACATAACGTGTATGTAGCCTTCTCGGATATGGGTCAATCCAGTGCGACATTACCCCTAATGCACACCTATGTGTTGGATCATGATATCTCCATATCAATCCAACCCCATACTAGTCTATAGATGATTGTTCCCATTAATCATTATACTGGACTAGGGATATTTAAGATAAACAACACAATTTTAAATCTAAGGACTTCATTATATTAAATATCCAATAAATAATAAATGAATTTCTAGTCACAAATAAATTCATACTAAACTAGATTGCCTCTAGGGCATCTATTCCAACAGTCTCCCACTTGCACTAGAGCCAATCTGGCGCATCTCGTATGCCCATACTCCTAGTGTGCCCTTCATGCTTCCACTGCGTGAGCGGCTTTGTAAGCGGGTCTGACAGATTCTCATCTGTAGGAATCTTGCATATCCGAATGTCTCCTCTATCGATAATATCTCGAATCAGATGAAACTTCGTGAGCACGTGCTTGGACTTCTGGTGCGATCTGGGTTCCTTTGATTGCGCGATCGCCCCAATGTTGTCACAGAACAACTCGACTGGATCCGCAATGCTAGGGACCACACCAAGTTCAGAAACAAACTTTCTGATCCAAACAGCTTCCTTTGCTGCACCATTTGCAGCAATGTACTCAGCCTCCGTTGTAGAATCAGCCACCGTCTCTTGCTTGGAACTCTTCCAGCTCACCGCTGCTCCATTCAGGCAAAACACATATCCCGACTGTAATCTAAATTCATCTCTGTCGGTTTGGAAGCTTGCATCAGTGTAACCCCTTACACGCAACTCTTCCTCACCGCCAAATATCAAGAAAGCATCCTTAGTTCTTCTCAAGTACTTTAGGATGTTCTTGACTGCAATCCAGTGACTCTCACCTGGATTGGATTGGTATCTGCTTGTCATACTCAAGGCATGTGACACATCTGGTCTAGTACATAACATGGCGTACATGATAGATCCTATGGCCGAGGCATAGGGGATTCTACTCATGCGTTCCTTTTCAATCTCATTGGAAGGATAACCACTCTTCGAAAGAGTGATTCCATGTGACATGGGCAAGAATCGCTTCTTGGAATCTTGCATGTTGAACCGTCTCAACACCTTGTCAATATATGTACTTTGACTTAGGCCTAGCAACCTCTTAGATCTATCTCTATAGATCTTTATACCGAGTATATAGGCTGCTTCCCCTAAGTCTTTCATTGAGAAACACTTCCCTAGCCAATCTTTTAACAGATTGTAGCATGGGAACATCGTTTCCAATGAGTAGTATGTCATCTACATACAAGTCCAGAAAAGATACAGAGCTCCCACTAACCTTCTTGTAGACACAAGATTAATCTTCGTTTCTGATGAAGTCAAACTCTTTGACTACTTCATCAAAACGTCGATTCCAACTCCTAGAAGCTTGCTTCAATCCATAAATGGATCGTTGCAGTTTACAGACTTTGTTGGCTTGCTTTGGATCCTCAAAACCCTCTATCCGTATCATATACACGTCCTCGAGGAGATTCCCATAAAGGAATGCTTTTTTGACATCCATCTGCCAAATCTCATAGTCGTGGTATGCTGCAATTGCAAGTAGGATTCGGATGGATTTGGTCATAGCGACTGGTGAAAAGGTTTCATCATAGTCAATACCATGAATCTGTCTGAATCCTTTAGCCACAAATCGTCCCTTATAGGTAATCACATTACCATCCATGTCGATCTTCTTCTTGAAGACCCACTTGCACCCTATGGGTCGCGCCCCATCGGGTGGTTCCACCAAAGTCCATACTTTGTTGGTAGACATGGATTCCATCTCGGATCTCATCGCTTCTAGCCACTTATGAGAGTCTGGGCCATTCATGGCCTCCTCATAGGTAGTAGGCTCATCATCTATGAGCATCGTGTCACCAGAATCGGTCACGAGAAGTCCATACCTCTCGGGTTCCTGGCGCACTCTACTAGATCTACGAAGCTCTTGTGTTACCTGAACAGGTTGCTCCACAACTGCTTGTGGTTCCTGTTCATGTTCCATAATCGGTTCAGTGATTTGTGTTTCTTGAACCTGTTCAAGTTCTACATTCCTCCCACTTGCTTCAATAGAGACAAACTCTCTTTCTAGAAACACGCCGGTCCGAGCAACAAACACTTTGTTCTCGGTTGGATTGTAGACGTAGTAACCCTTTTTTCCCTTAGGGTACCCCACAAATTTACACTTATCCGATTTGGGCCCTAGCTTGTCTGATTGTAAACGCTTTACATAGACATCGCAGCCCCAAATCCTCATGAACGACAGTGTGGGACGCCTACCACTCCACATCTCATATGGTGTCTTCATGACTGGTTTAGATGGAACACGGTTAATGGTGAAGGCTGCACTTAATAGAGCGTAGCCCCAAAATGATAATGGAAGATCGGTTTGACACATCATAGATCGAACCATATCCAATAGGGTTCGATTCCTCCTCTCGGACACGCCATTCCATTGTGGCGTTCCGGGTGGAGTGAGTTGGGACACGATCCCACACTCTCTAAGATAGTCGTCAAACTCTTGGCTTAAGTATTCTCCTCCACGATCCGATCGTAGAGCCTTGATACTTTTGCCAAGTTGCTTCTCTACTTCATTCTTGAATTATTTGAACACTTCAAAGGATTCGGATTTTGCCCTCATGAGGTACACAAATCCATACCTACTGTAATCATCAGTAAATGTAATGAAGTAGACATAACCACCCCTGGCAGGCGTGACAAATGGCCCACACACATCGGTATGTATGAGCGCCAATTGCTCACTACTCCTCTCACCTTTCTTATTGAAAGGGGACTTTGTCATTTTTCCCAATAAACAAGCCTCACATGTCTCATATGATTCAAAATCAAATGAGTCTAGTAATCCATCCTGATGGAGTCTAGATACACGTTTCTCATAAATAAGCTGGATTTAAATCATTTATTTTAATCTGCTTGGTATTAATGTTGTAGACAGGATTGCTTAGATCAAGGACATAAAGTCCATTAAATAATTGCGCACTAAAATAGTGAATATTATTCAAATAAAAGGAACAACAATTGTTCTTTATTGAAATAATAAAACCATTCTTGTCCAAACAAGAAATAGAAATAATGTTTCTGCTCATAGCAGGCACAAAATAGCAATTATTTAATTCTAAAACTAATCCTGAAGGCAGAGATAGCTCGCACACGCCTATGGCCAACGTAGCAACCTTTGCTCCATTCCCAACGCGCAGATCTACCTCTCCTTTAGCCAATCTTCTACTTCTCTTTAGATCCTGTATATTTCGACAAATATGAGATCCACATCCAGTATCTAATACCCATGATGTAGAGACATTTAAATTGACATCCACAACAAAAACACCTGGTGGTGGTGGAATCACTATTCCAAGCCTCTTTTCCTCCAGATATTTTGGGCAGTTCCTCCTCCAGTGTCCAGGCTGACTGCAGTAGTAACACTCACCTTTAGTCACACCTTTGGCAATGCCACCAACAGGATTAAGGGCAGGTTCCTTGGACTTAGCAACTGACTTGCCTTTGCCCTTGGAGGATGAGGCAAACCTTTTGCCCTTTCCTTTCTGCACCATCATAATGGCCTTGCCCTTACCCTTGTTGATGCTCTGTTCAACTGTCCTCAACATATTGAGTAAATCTGGCAGTGGTTTCACGATCTCGTTCATGTTATAGTTCATGATGAACTGTCCATAACTCTCAGGCAACGATTGCAACACGAGATCGGTTGCCAACTCTTGGCCGACCGGGAACCTAATCGGGCGAGATTCTCCAAGTACCCGATCTTACGGAGTACATGGGGTCCCACCGGGTTCCCTTCTGCCAGATGACACTTGAACAGTGCCTTAGAGACCTCATACCTCTCTAACCTTGCCTGCTCTTGGAAGAGCTGCTTCAGATGCTCGATCATATCGACAGCATTCATGTTTTCGTGTTTCTTTTGAAGCTCAGAAGTCATGGTGCATAGCATGAGGCAGGCCCCATCATTAGCGTCATCAACACGCTTTTGATACGCCTTTAGGGCAGCAGGTGTTTGGTTCTCTGGACCTTCTGGAACATGCTCCTCTATTGCGTACAGTTTCTTCTCTTGCTTGAGAACAATTCTCAAGTTTCTGTACCAATCAAGAAAGTTGGTTCCAGAGAGCTTGTCCTTCTCAAGGACAGATCGTAGGGAATGTTGTGAACTCGAAGAGTTGTTTGCCATTTGGAATTCTACAAAAGGAAAATACGCATGTTTTAGTATTTGTGAATTTTTTGACTATATTCAATAATGGCTAGTTTATCAAATATCCTTATATTTTCTAGTGGGCCAATATCCATGTTTCATCTCCTTATGAGCTTGCTTTGGCAAGTCACCCATAATTTGACTACTTTAGGCAGGAACAATTCCAATTGCATCCCATATGCAACTCTTGGTTCAATTGGGCAAATAACTCCTTATTTATCCATCCATATGGATAATCCCAATTGATTGCCTCTAGGTTTCTTAATCATATTAATAGCCCAGTTGTGTTCAACCTCTTATTTAAACAGTTGCACATTGTTACGTGCCATCGCATTCCATCATTATGAACCAAGTCGCCATGCTTTGGCACGCACGAACTTGATAAACAGTTGCACATTGTTGCTTGCTCTCTCTCCTTTTGTTCTCTCCCACTCTTGTTATGTTCAATAATGAGCATAAGTTGTGGGAAGGAAGGAAGGAAGGAAGGTCCTTTATATAGTCCAACAACTCCTTGCCAACTACCGAAAGGACTTATTCTAGTCCTACTAGAATTCAATTTAGTCCCTTCCTTGCAAATTAGTCCCTACTAAGTTTGCAAGGTTTTGCAAAGTGTCCTTCTAATTAATTAATCCAATTAATTAATTCCCAAATCTAGTTCAACTCTATATAGCGTGTGACCCCATAGGTTCTATCTAGTTTGTAGCAACTATTCGCTAATATGGAGCGGTTTCTAGCAAAACATTCATTCTAGACAACTAATAGAATAGTCATATTGACAACCTTTGTACAAGTAATTGTCTCATCCCTTTGTCTATATATCCGGATTGGACACGAGACATACAAGTCACACTCGTATATCCAATCCACAGTTTCTCGATCCATGGGAATAGCCTTATTCGTGCAAATAACATCAATATCCCATATTGATTTATTTGAGTCTGGCCAGACATTCTATAAGCACTATCCCTCGAGTGGCCTAGGATATTTGCTCCCGTTATGTGGGAGGGACAAATTCTATCTACGTCCACTACGATCTCTAAGCTTGCTTCTTATTGTATCCAGTACACGCCTTTATAACTACCCAGTTACGGTGTAGCGTTTAACGCTACCAAAATCACAATAATCCACAACTAGAATATCTAGTGACTTCAAGTCTAAGGATGAAAATACCATTGCACCGCGAGAAGCGCTTGTGACTCAACATAACGTGTATGTAGCCTTCTCGGATATGGGTCAATCCAGTGCGACATTACCCCTAATGCACACCTATGTGTTGGATCATGATATCTCCATATCAATCCAACCCCATACTAGTCTATAGATGATTGTCCCATTAATCATTATACTGGACTAGAGATATTTAAGATAAACAACACAATTGTAAATCTAAGGACTTCATTATATTAAATATCCAATGAATAATAAATGAATTTCTAGCCACAAATAAATTCATACTAAACTAGATTGCCTCTAGGGCATCTATTCCAACAAAAACGGTAAGGGTCAATTACTTACTACCCACCTCCAATTTGGGGTAATGATCCACTTATCACCCCTAATTTCATAACTTTCTTATTGCCACCTCCAGTTGTTGATTGCAATCAATCAGCAACTGGGTTAAATTCCGTCAAAAAATTTCCGTTAGTTAACGGTTATTGGGGGGCAAGTTGGTCCAACCACAGCAAAAAAAAAAAAAAAAAAAAAAAAAAAAAAAAAAAAAAGAAAAGAAAAAGAAAAAAAACAAAACATCAACGCAACTGATAGGAGGATTTCCTCCTCCATCCCTATCTTGTTCGTTTCTCTCCCTCTCTCTCTGTCCCTGTCTCGTTCTGGATCTCTCTCCCTCACTCTCTCTCTCCCTTTCACAATTTTCATCTCTCTCCCTCTCTCAATCTCTACTCGAAGTTCGATCGCTCTCTTGCTTCCACTATCCAGCCTCTCTATAATTCTCTCTCTCCCTCTCAATAGATCGGAAATCAAAAGACAGAGGGGTCGAATTTGGCGGTCGTGTTTTGGGTTGCATCAGTGGTTTGTTGGCAGAGAGGGAGCGAGGGATGACGGATTGTGGACTTGTGGAAATCCCTGGAATTTGGGTTACAGTGCCTGCGATGGTTTTTGTTTCAACCCGATTCTGGGTTATAGTGGTGGTGCTGGTGGTGGTCCGGGATGTGTTCTTCGGATTTTTTTGGGGTTAGGAAATTTTAATGGAGAGGAAGTTTGGATTGTTTGCCGAAATCGGGGTTTATGCAGGCGGCGGGGATGGCGGTTGTGCGGTGATGGCGGTGATGGCGGTTGTGCGGTTGACCACTTTGCCCCTAGGAACCGTCACACTAACAGAAAATTTTGGATGGAAAGTACCCAATTTGCTGATTGTTAGCATTTACAAACTGGAGGTGGTATTTAGAGGGTTATGAAACTGGGGGTGCCAAGTGGATCATTACCTCAAACTGGAGGTGGCTCGTAAGTAATTTAACCAAACGGTAACTACAAAAATTACCCTTTCTCACATTGTCGTCCTCTATGTTAAGCCGACTTGCCGACCTACCCTGTCTCAAGCGGGGTCTAGTGGGGAATGGTTCATTAAGTATCGCGTGCACCAGAGATGGTGGCACCACGTACTCCAGTTCTTTTTCGGTCTCCATCTCGGTATCCTCGACCACCTTTTCTTCTTTATTTTGATTTTCATCCCCCCAAAACCCCTGAAACACTGGGTCACTAGGAGATGCAATCCTCCCCATTATGAGAAATTGAGACAACGAATAACCGACACTAAGTGCACAGTGACATGATTGTGTGAACGGAAACAACCAATTAAGCACATAAACAAGTATTAGGCAAGACACAGCGCAATTCCTCGCATGTTGCTCGAGGTCTTTGCGTATCGACAAAAAATAAGAACAAAAATTTTCCAGCTTAGGAAAAAACTGCCTAATTAACGTAAAGAGAGAGATTAGGACGTACCTGAAAGGGGTGTAACCAGGTAGAAATGCAGAATAGATATTCTAGAAGGGGGGGTTGAATAGAGTATGTCAACTTTTTGTAAAACTTGCAAGGATAAGAGTTTCTGTGATGAGCAATGAATTTCAAGGCCTTGAAAACATTTTCAATCCTTTGAAGAGAAAAACAGATTAAGTGAAAGCAGACAAGTCTTTTTCAAGGCCCTGAAAAGAGTTTCAAACCCTTGAAAACAGACTAGTTTGAATGCTCTAAAAACTAAGTATGCTGAAGAAACTGTAAATGCAAGAGACACCGGATTTATAGAGCTCAGTCCACTTGGACCTACGTCTCTACCTCAGGGATCTTCTCCCTGCAGGATTTTCAACACAATTCTTAATAATTAAAATCTAAGCGCTAGATCTCAAGAACATAGATATGCCTTACTCTATTACAGCTTGTGGTTCTCTCTAACCTATCTAGTACCGGCTCTAGCTAACTGATTAACTAAGAATTCTCTATTGTTCATTTTGAAAAATCCTTGAGAATGAGAGATAGAAGTTTATAAGAATGATATACAACTTAAGCTTAGAATAGAAGAAAACTGGAAGTGTAAAACTGCAGTGAAGAATGCAGTGATCTTATGTGAGATGGATTGTGAGAAATATGTGATTCTTTGATGCTTGTCAATCCTGAAATGTGTCTCTCTTTTTTCCCGTTGAGTGTTCTCTTTGTTGCTTCAAAATGAGCTCTATTTATACAGCTCAGATGCTCTGCAAATCTTCCCTGATTTTCAGCAACAAACTTTCTGTTTTGTAGGCAACAACTTTGACTCTTTTAACAGCCTTCTCAACCGGGTAGTTGATCATAGTCTTCAGAGATATTGTTTTGATCTTGTCTTTAAAATGATTGAGAATCTGTCAAGAGTGTCTGATTGATCATAAAATCACATTCTCTCAAAGTTTCCTTTCCTGCAAAAGCCAGATTAGGAAACCAATCCTGCAAACTAGGAAATAAAATTTCCCTGCAAAACTAAGTCAAACATGTTAAACAAATGAGGTCTATGTGAATTATAAGCTTTTGTTTTTCGTCATCAAGTAATAACATATCACATATAGGGGTGAAGATCATAAGAACTTAGAAAAACTCCCGCTTAGAATATGCATACAGGTCAGACAGTTTCAAGGCCTTGAAATAGCATGTGAAACCTGATTCAAGGCTTTGAAAACTGGTTCAAGGCTTTGAAATAGCTCTGTATTTCAAGCTTGTGAAACATGTGAACTTACAGTACCTATCTGCCCGGAGCTAGTCTTACGGGCACAAAAATTCAGATTCGTCCGGCAAGAAGGACCGACTCGGTCGCCAGAAAAATTTTCTTCGAATTGCAACGCTTGAATGGTACTCCTAGCCTCCTTACGTAATCCCCTTCACAATTTCATTCTTTCTCTTCTTCCAATTCTGCACCAAAAAAGGGATCGGATATATTTTTCACAAACCTAGTCGTCCTCTTTTCTCTCTCCTACGGCTAAAATCACTTGGAGAATTGAGTTTCTCCAAGATTCAATGTTGTAGGTGCCTTCACTACGAGCAAAACCCACCAGTTATTGAACTATTTGGTTGAGTTTTGAGTTTGGTAAATCTTGTGTTCTTGAGAGCTTGAGAGAAAAGATGAAGAGACATGAGCTTTTTATCCGTCGGGTATGAAGATGAAAGAGCTTCGGCTGGTGTTTTTTCTCTCTTTAGGGGCCCCCAAACGGCATAAATACCCCTTTTTAGTAACAAAATCCCCACTTATACCCGATCTGGCCGAAGGACACATGTGCGGCACTTGTTCGTACGAACAAGCGAGTGCTCCTACGAGCACTTCAAAAATTATGTTCGCAAAATTCAGCAGGCCCCTCCATGAGAAAATTTTGTTCTTGTGCGAACATCCCTGGAAAAATGTGTTCGTGCGAACACATATAGTGTTCGCACGAACACTTTTGTTCTAAGGGTCATTTTCTTCTCCAATTTCTTGCTTGCTAGTTGTGGCTTGCCGTTATGCGTTCCAAACACCCCAATTTGTCCCCGGATCATGTTTTCATGAAAAAAAATCCCCAATATTTGCGGGAATTACTCCATCCTTGCCATCAACGCGTCTTTAGCTCAAATTCTGCTGTGCATTTTCGTGTATTGTCCGCTTTTCGCGTTGGAACTCCGGTGTGCACACTCCACCTGTCACTGGAAAGCTCTTGACACCACCATTATGCTTCCATATATATCATTCCTCGAACTTGAGTGATTTCTACTTTTTGATCCTTTTTCTTTTCAATTAAGTGTCTTCCTCGGTTTCCGTGCATTTTCTTGTATACGCGCGCATCAAGAAGGGGAGTCCAAATTGCGTCTCCACCTGTAATCCTGCACATGCTCAATTCAAACATGAGATCCACTCTCTCTGATCCCTCAAATAGGAAACTGTATTGAAAAACGCACACAACAGTATTCAAACATACTCTCTGGCATAAAAATACGTTGGGTTGCCTCCCAACAAGCGCTTGTAATTTAAGGTCGACGGCCCGACCCAGTTACCTCAGAGAGATTTAAATAGCGGGGGTCGCCTGAAGCCACTCAATGACTCCAATGAAATTCCCGTCCACATACGGCTTTTCTCTCTGGCCATTCACTTTGAATCGGCCCCCGTTCGTATCTTCTACCTCAAGAGAACCCCACGGGTAGACTGTAGTGATCGTGTACGGTCCATTACAACTTGACTTCAACTTGCCTAGAAACACTTTTAGCCTGGCATTGAATATCAACACCCTCTGTCCAACCTTGAAGTCTCTCAGTATGATGTCTTTGTCGTGCCAGTTCTTGGTCCTTTCCTTGTAAATTTTTGCACTCTCATAGGCCATCAACCGAAACTATTCAAGCTCAAGTAACGCATGTTTCCTGAGCTCACCTGAGAGCATAGCATCCAAGTTGATCTTCTTCAATGCCCAAAAGGACAAGCTCAAGTTCCACCGGGAGATGACATGACTTCCTAAATACAAGCTGGTATGGAGACATGTCCAAGGGGGTCTTGTATGTAGTCCTATATGCCCATAGGCTGTCATCCAAGTGTAGGGACCAAAAATTTTGTCCCGGATTGAGTGTCTTCTCTAGAATCCCCTTCATCTCTCGGTTAGACACTTGAGCCGGCTCATTTGACTGCGGATGGTAGGCCAGTGATATCTTGTGAGTCTTCAACCCATATTTTCTCAAGACATTGGCGAGACCCAATTCACGAAGTGCGATCCCTCATCATTGATAATGGCCCTGGGTGTCCCAAATCGCGTAAAAATATTCTTGCGCTCAAATTTCTCTACTGTAGTACCATCATTCTTTGGACATGCCAAAGCCTCCACCCACTTGGTCATCATAATCAACCGCCAAAATAGTATAGAGATTACCAAGTGAAGAGGGGAATGGCCTCATGAAATCAGTGCCCCATACATCGAACGACTCTACCTCCAAAATGAAATTTTGAGGCATCTCATTTCGGTTGGAAATATTATCGGTTCTCTGACACCGGTCACACAGCTGCACGAAAAGATGAGCATCCTTATGGAATGTGGACCAATATAAACCACTCTGAATTACCTTGGATGTTGTGCGCAATTTACCAAAATTTCCCCCACAATTCAACTCCTGGCAATGTCTGAGAATTTCCAACGTGTCCGGCGGCGAAGAAATACTGAATATATATGCTTGAACAGATACCAAAAACATTATCTTCTCCCATCTTGAACAGATATAGGTCATCCCAGAAATACTGACGTGCATCGGCGAAGAACTTTTTTCTCTAGTGGGAAGACATGTCCTTGGGAACATTGTTGAGCACCTTGAAGTTTGCCAAGTCATCAAACCAAGGAACAGCGCCGACCACGACCATGAGCTGCTCATCCGGAAATTCCACTCTGATAGGTATCTCCTCAAGTTTCTCGTTCTCTAATCTGCATAGCTTATTTGCAACAACATTCTCCACCCCTTACTTGTCTTTGATCTCTACATCAAACTCTTGCATCAACAATACCCGCCTGATCATTCTTGGTTTGGCATATTTCTTGGTGAGTAGATACTTGAGGGCCGCATGGTCAGTAAATATGGTCACCTTAGAGCCCACAAGATACGACCAAAATTTATCCAATGCAAAGATGATAGCTAGCATTTCTTTCTCAGTGGTCGCATATTTTACATGTGCATTGTTCGAAGTCTGGCTAGCATAGTAGATGACATGAGCCGCCTTGTCTTCTGCTGTCCCAGAACTGCTCCCACCGCATAATCAGTAGTATCACACATGAGCTCAAACGATAAAGTCCAGTCTTGGGTGGTGATGATGGGCGCGCTAATCAACTTCTCCTTCAGCATATCAAAAGCTGACTTGCACTCCGCATTTAAATCAAATACTACGTCTTTCTCAAGCAATCCAGATAAAGGCTTCGTGATATTTGAGAAATCTCTGGAGAATCGCCTATAGAACTCCTTACCCATTTGACAGAAGTAGGGTATGGAAGCTTCTAAATGAGTTCAATCTTGGCCCTGTCTACCTCTAAGACTTTGCTTGAAATTTTGTGCCCCAAAACTATGCCCTCAGTCACCATCAAGTGATGCTTCTCCCAGTTGAGCACTAGGTTGGTATCGATACATCTATCAAGAACCCGGGTCAGCTGCTGCAAACAGTTATCAAAACCATCACCATAAAGAGAAAATTCATTTATGAATACCACAAAGTTCTGCTCCATCATGTCTGAGAAGATCGACATCATGCACCTCTGAAAAGTAGTAGGCGAATTGCATAATCCGAAGGGCATGTGTCTGAAAGAAGAGGTCCCATAGGGACAAGTGAATGGCGTCTTCTCCTGGTCTGCTGGCTCAATGGCAATCTGGTTGTACCCGGAGTACCCATCCAGAAAGCAATAATGAGAATGGTGTGCCAGCCTATCTAGCATCTGATCAACGAATGGAAGGGGGAAGTGATCCTTCAAAGTAGCATCATTGAGTTTGCGGTAATCCATGCAAACTCTCCACCCAGTAACAATACGAGTGGCAATCTGATCACCTTTTTCTCCTTCCACCACAATAATACCTCCCTTCTTAGGGACATACTGCACCGGGCTAGTCCATGTGCTGTCGGAAATCGGGTAGATGATGCCCGCCTCCAACCATCTAAGAACCTCTTTCTTCACCACCTCCTGCATATGAGGGTTGAGGCGGCGCTGAAATTGAACTACCGGCTTCTTATCTTCCATGAACCGGGTCTTGTGTTGGCAATCTGTGGGGCTAATGGCATTGATATCCGCTATGGTCCATCCCATAGCCACCTTCCTTCCTTGCAAGACCTCGAGAAGCTGCTCCTCTTGTTCCATATATAAATATTTTAAATGAGCAGGTAAAGGCTTAATTTCTAAAACAGGAGCAATAACAAGAGAAGGAGTAAGAGTCTTCCTGCTTCCCTTGTCAATGAGCAATAACAAGGGTTGACCACAATGAGCCTCCATAGATTTCTCTTTTTCTCTTGAATCAAGCAGAGACAGTTCTTCATATAAGCCTCCACACCTAAGCATTTCTCACTCACCGCGTATGCGGGAAACTTCATCGCTTCAAATACATTGAATGCTACTTTTCTCATCATTTATCTGCATTTTCAACTCTCCGTTAGCAAAATCAATGATTTTACTCCCCGTGAAAAGGAATGGTTGTCCCAAGATAAGAGGGACATCATCATCGACCTCCATGTCTAGGATCACAAAATCTGTAGGGAAATGAGTCCCTCGGCTCTCACTAGTACATCCTCCAACACGCATCTTGGGAATTTGATGGTGTGTATGTCATCTGCAAGCACATCTTAGTCGGTTTTGGTTCTCCCACACCAAGCTGTTCAAAAAAGGATGTGGGCATCAAATTAATGCTTACGCCAAGATCACATAATGCTCTTCCATGAAATGCATCTCCCAATATTACATGAATGATAAAACCGCCGGGATCCTTCATTTTATTTGGTAGCGCCTTTTGCAAAACGGCACTACACTCCTCATTAAGGGTCACGGTCTCAAAAGCATCCATGCGTCTCATGTTAGATAAGAGATCCCTCAAAAAATTTGCTTACTTTGGCATTTGGGAAATGACTTCCGCAAAGGGGATATTGATATGCAACTTCTTGAAGATATCCACAAACTCTTGAAGTGCTTTTCATCCTCTTGGCTCTTCAACCTTTGCGGATATGGCACACGCATACTGTATTCTTCCTTAGGCTTTTGCTTCTCCTCTGACTTTCTCATTGTGTCCTTTGATTGAAGACTCACGGTGGCACGTGAATTTCTTCACTCAAAGCCTTCTCAGTGTCTTTTATCGCTTCAGCTCGCGCGTGGCTAGGATACAGAGGATCCTCTATAGTAATTCCACTGCGAGTGGTGATTGCCTTCAGCCATTTTGGCGGAGTGACAGTGTTAGATGGAAGCATGCCAGGTGGAAGCCTTGTGTTCTGATTGGATATCTTCCCAATATGCGTCTCATGGCTTTTCAAAGTAGCTTTGACAGAAACCAACTTCTCATTCATATTTGCTAGAAGGCTATATATGACTGGCTTTGGTTGTTGTTGCTGTCCCTGTTGCTATGGGAATTGCCTCTGAGCTTGATAATGAGCATTGCACTGCTGACCTGGTTCATATAGTCCACTGTACGGGTTGGCGTAGCTGCAATTAGGGTGGTTGCGGTAGTTGGGATGGTACGTGTTAGGCCACTGGTGATGTCTCATGAAATCACATCCTCCACACTAGCGTCATATCCCTGATTCTCATTCGCTAATATCTCTCCCGTAGACTTCACCTGTGCTGAAGGATTCATGCTCTGAAAGGCTAAGGTCATAGATTCCAGTTTCTGCTCTATCGAATCAATTTTGTTGGCTATACATGCATCCCCGGATCTTGAATATCTAAAAGTTTCAGACCTCGTAGTCTCTCTCTTTGCCTCACTGTTCAGCATGTCTCGAGCTCGCTTTACTCCCCTATGAAGTTTCCCCCATCTAGCATATCCAGCTCATGTGTCGTTTCCCTATCCAATAAGCTTTAAAAATAATAAAGAATATTATGCCATGGCTCCCCATGATTAGGGCACCTACGAAGAATCTAGATGAACCTCCTCCACGTATCTCCCAATGACCTCCTGTGTGAACTTCGTAATCTCTGCCGTTTGCTGAGCAACCTTGGACGGTGGCAAATATCTCCTCAAAAATTCAAGGCAGCAGTCTGCCCATGTTACAATACTCCCAACTGGCAGCTCCATAAGCCAGTGCTTGGCTTTTCCAAAAAAAGAGAAAGGAAACAGTAGTAGCTTAACTGTATCATCTGGAACCCTCTGGTCGTGCAAGGTAGACGTAATCGGCTAAAAAATAATCATATGATGATTAGGGTTATCTCCTGGAGCCCCAGTGAAAGAGCACTCGTCACGAACCATATTGATCATGTGCTAGCACAGCTCAAAATATTGGGCATTGACGTGTGGCCTAAAAATGTTTGGTTGATAGCCGGCTGGAGTAGTTCGAAAATAATCCACCATAGGGCGGTCTTCATTCTCAACATTTTCTACTCGGGCTGCCGGATTCTGACCATCATTTTTGTTTCCTCCATTGTTTCCACCATTCGCTCCTCCATTGTTTCCATCTTGTACCCCCACACCAGGAAGTGGTTGTGGATTTGGGGGGTTCAAGCGAGTCATTGCCGCTTTCAGCTCAACCAGCTGAGCCCTGAGCTACTCAGTTTCTTGTCTGGCGGTTGCTATATCTTCCGCACCCTTGGAGAGTCTTTCTAACTCAGCTCTTTCTTGATCATCCATGGGAACTGAGTTGGATCTCCTAATGTCTCTATGTTCACTGAGTAACAACGATTCCGGGTCTTCAAGCAACGGATACAAAGTCTCGCCTCGAGAACGGGTCATGCACCGTGAAATTCAACCTGGAATAACAATCACACAAAGAACGCAGGTGAGTAACAGATATTTAACAATAAAATTAAATCCCTAAGGTTAAAACTAATAAATAATTTAGCCGATGTCCCCGGAAACGGCGCCAAAAACTTGACACGCTCCAACTGCAAGTTTACAGTTGTCGATGAAGTAATAATTCCGAAAATCTGGGTTGTCGAACCATAGGGACTTCTATGTAAACTAGTTATTGATTCTTAACCTTTTCTGGGCTAGCAGTTGGATTTGTTTTTGCTAATGCTACTCAAATTAAATAAACGACTAAATAATAATTAATTGAAATAACGCACGATTAAGTAAAATGGTTAATCGAGTTACTATATGATGACAAATACCAGGAATTCTCTTGCGGATCACTAGGGAAGTTATGAGGGACGTTTTAATTTAGGAAACACTAGCACGACTATCTCTTGTTAATCAAGAAAAATACAACTCGCCGAGTTACCAAGCAAGTCGACTATACTTAGAGACAATTCAAACCGAGTTACCAAGATTGATTTGATCCTAACTACGCATTACGATTAAAGATCCTAGTTAACATTACCGAGTTACCAAATAATGATACGACTAGGTGAGAAGTTCGATTTACTGACTACAATTCACGGAGTTACCACGTCAATCGTGATTGAAATCAATCCTACGGTAGCTAAGCGCAAGAGAGATAGAGATTCAAGTATAAACTAATCATAAGAAGAAAGAATCGTATTAGTTAAGCCAAAGCGTGAAGCATAATCTCAAAACGTCTCATCCATACCAAACCCTAGATTCCTAATGAGAATTCCAATCAATAAAGAGTTAGCTACTAGAAGACCTGATCAAATTACAGAGTTTATTGATCATAAACCAAAATCTAAAGAGGGGAAGAAGATAGAAATCAAATGATGAAATCCAAAGCTCCAAGTACGATCCAAACCTCCAAAGTAGGTAGAATACTCCAAGGCACGGACTACTAGGTCTAAAATAGTCCCCAAGGCTTGCAACTTTCAAATTATTACCAATCAGCCCCAAAACTGCCGAATTTTCCCTTTTGTTCGTATGAACAGTCGAGTGCTCGTACGAGCACTTGTTCCTACGAGCAAAATTGGCTTGTTCCTACAAAGTTTCAGTTGGTTTTAAGATCCAAAAATTTGGCTAAGTCAAAGTGTTCGTACGAACACTATTATGTGCGCACGAACAAGCCTCGCATAATGCTTCTTTGGCTCTTCTTCTTGCTTCTTCCTTATTCGTCTTCATTCCCGAGCATCTATTGAGCAATTCCAACATTCCAAACTTCACTTCCAATCCAAGATCATCGCTCCGAGCTCCCGGTTCTTGAAATCCACAAAACTATATCATACCGGGAGATCAAACGATACAGATGTAGCATAAGTACGCGAAAAAGTGTTCGGATTCAACATTTACGATCAAATGCTCAATGATGCTCCTACTATCAAAACTTGGCCTAAAAAACATGTAAATGCATCGGACACTACGCAAAATGACAAGTAATCACCTAAGAATATAACTCCAAGTATGGAGTTATCAAATATCCCCACACTTACCATTTGCGCGTCCCGAGCAATCTATCACAACCGGCCACATCTACAAACTTTCTTCCCCATCAAATCATGATAAGATTCGAGCTAATTTCATAATTTTCGAAACACCACTTGCATACAAACCAAGACTAGCCGAATCGACTTAAATAATGACTCAATACTCGACGCCACGATGTAAAAAGATGATGCAATCCAACACTACACTCGATCTTAAGCAGACACAAATATATGTAAGAAAAAAACTTTTCGTCTTTTTGGACGACATCGGGAAATCTCAATTAGCTCAAACTGATTCTCATGGAGTGATAACGAATCTAGGGACAAGGCATGAATTGCAACTAAACTCGACAACGAGAATTTCCCCTAGTTAGTATAGAAAGCCTAGCTTTACTACATGCAAGAATAACCTACCTCTTCGCGTGTGCCGACAAATAAGAGGCTACGCTATGCTAAGCCACATTCAAGGTCCGAGCTCCTATTCCACTAACGGTTTAGAATGTTGAGGCTTAAGGACACAAAAGATAATTATGAAGTAACACGTCCTAAAGCGTCACATTCTCACATTCAAACCCACTTCGCACACACCCTCATCACGATGATAGAAACCGCAACCCAAAACTCACCGTCTCCGGCCCTCGATCCCCTCAAACCTCGGTATAATAATGATCTACGTGGAAACCGTTGTGAATCGAGCACGAAATGTAAATCGTCGTCAATGAACTAGTAGCTTCCACCACTCGTTTCTTCGTTAAGATCAAATTACTCCTTTATTCATCCTCTCCTTTTTTCTCTCTATCCTTTTTTCATTTATTTTTCTGTTTTTTTTATCATCTCTCAAAATCGGCACAACATTGCAAACTGTACGAGTGGTCTTCCAAAAGTTGATCCAAGCAAATATGTGAAGGGGAGGAAATAGACGATCCAATGAATATATATATCACAAGTAAAATTCGTCTCCCCCTAACTCGATGAAATGCACGGTGCCACCAAACAAAGCCACAGACAAGTCCAGGTACATCTATGGGGATGGAGTCGTCAAACACATGATCTTAATGTATGTAGTCAAAGTCGACATCCGCACACTAGAATGTAGTCTTGTCCCTCTCTCAAGTAGTCAAACAAGGTATGTCACGTGCCTAATCCAACTGAACCTCCTACACCAAGAAGAAAGAAGTATAATACCTAGCACAATCCATTGATTAAGTTCAACCAACCCCATTTCGTGCGGATTAGACGTCACGCACTCACGGGTCTCCACAACTGTGTCCATGGTGTATGAAATCGTGCAAATAATCAATTAACGTGCATGAAATCATGTTGAACTCACAAGTATGTGCAAATAAGTCCCCCCTCATCGAACCCCCTCAACTACAACTCCCTCTTGACGCACTAAAGTTTTGATTCTAAACGATCTGTGGTGAAGGACAAGAACCGTCACACTAGGTCAAGAGGTTATCCAATAAGCCAAGGTTCAAAGCGGGTTCTCTAGTGGTCCTACAAGGTGAGATCTAACAAGCAGTGAGTTCTCTAATACGCATTCTCGCACAGCTATTCTGTGTGCCACTACGAGACGGGTCGACGACTACCTAAGGCGTACACATGAACGTTTGGCTTGTTTATCTCACACCTAGCTCAACTCTTGTAAGAAAACCAAGCACACACTTTATATTTGAAAATCAAGTTAGCGTATTAAACTAGGCAGGTATTCCCGTAAACAAAGTCTCTCTATACGTACTCGGGGGAACTCACATTCTCATTCACGGTCGCAAGTCATGCCCTATGCATAAAGTTCTCACACTCCTCGATTTCACCGCATTTTACGCATCTTTTGATTGCCCTTTCTAAAACTTTTTATTTTTAATTTTTTTTGTTTATTTTTTTATACGTCCTACTCTATATGCAAGGGACGACTCGAAAGAAGACTCGAAACTGACTCAGTTTGGGTAGGTGGACTCAATAAATTATGAGTGCAATATAAAATGTAAAAATCCACTAATCACGACACGATATGAGCCATATATATAAACGCGACACAAACATGACTAACGACTCACTATACGACACAAACATCCTACATGTAACAGAATAATGCAAACATGGAGTTGGCTAGTCAAGGCAAAATAGGAGGGGGTTCTGACTATCGTTTAATATAACCTAGGCGGTCTACTTCTCTTCTCATTTCATTTTGAGCGAAAATAAAAATAAAAATGTTGGATTTATTTTTATTTTAATATACTAGTTTCCGTCCTCGTCGCACAAAAGTAGCTATGGTGTTGAAATTTTATACAAAACATCTATTTAAAATTAAACTATAAATGTTTTATTGACAACAAAACAAATATTGTTTTTAGTCACTTAAATTTGAATTCGGTTTTGTTCAGATACTTGTAACACCATATTTGCTTGCTAATAAACATTGCTAAGTTATATAGAATATTTTGAAGTAATGTTTTCCAAAAAAAATCTAATGTTCTATTTTTTCAATAATAATTTATTTCTATTATTACAATAACTATTTCTTCACTCCAATTTATATAGCATAAGTTGACATTTTTTTCCAAAAACTGAAGTGAATACATTATAAAAGTCTATCACAACCAGGAGTACAATAAGCTAAACAAGCCAACCAGTAACAGCATCTGAAAGCTCAAGAGCATTCTAGCTGCATAATGAGCATCCTGATTGAAAGATCTGGAAATAAAGAAAAAAGAACAACATGGAAGCTTGCTAGCAATATTAATACACTCATCCACTACTGGAGCAGCATCCATATGGTAAGAAATAGAACATGACCTCAAGCATTCAACAATAACTTTGCAATCTGAGAAAATGGCCAAAGGGATATATTTTTTAGGAAGCTCAGATCAATGCCTCTCTAATTACCAGAACTTCCATAACTTTAGGGTTGAAAATTCTTAAAAATTTCTTCTGAATGCAACCTATCTTGATCCCAACAGAATTCTCAAATATTGCGGCAGTGCTACCAACTTTTCCCTCAATCTTAACAGCCGCATCAGTGAACACTTTAAATCCAACGAAATGAGGAGGCATCTATTCTTTAACCTGCAGTGATCCACTTGTCTGCTTATGCAAAGAGTTCAACTTATAAAGCTCATAAAATTTGCCAGTGGCTTTGGAGACTATATGTAAGGGCTTCCATAGAATTTTATTAAACATCCAATCATTTCCAGCCCTCCAAATTTCCCAAAAAAATACAAACAAACCAAGAGATGTGAAGGGGGCAATAAATTAGGTAGAAATAAAGTATCAATACTCGAGAAGGGGAGTTATATAGAGTATGGAAACTTTTTCCGAAGATGTGGTTACGAAGTAATTTTAAGAGAACATATAGTAATTCAAGGCCTTGAATGAGTTTCAAGCCTTTGGAATCAAAACAGTTAAGAAATAAGTTACTGATCTTTCTCAAGGCCTTGAAAAGAAGTTCAAGTCCTTGAAAGAGAAACCTGTTTTGAGCATTTAATAAGATAAGTACAAGAACTGAAATGTAAATGCAAGAGACACGAAAATTACAGAGTTGAGTCCACTTGGACCTACGTCTCTACCTCAGGGACTTAATCCCTGCAGGATTTTCAACTCAATTCTTATTAATCAAAAGCTAAGACCTAGATCTCAAGCACAGAGATGTTCCTTACTCTGTTACAGCGTGTGGTTCTCACTAACCTATCTAGTACATGCTCTAGCTAACAGATTTAATAAGAATTCTCTGTTGTTCACTTGAAAAAATCACAACAAGAACAATCAAGAAGTATTATCAAAATGGTATACAAATAGATTTCATAAAGAAGAACACTAAGACAAAGTCTGGCAGTGAGTATGCAGTTCTCGTCAGATGCTTGGATTGAGAGGAATGAATCTGCTTCTTTTTTTCTTGTCAATCCTTGAATGTGTTTAAGTGTATCTCTATTGATTTTCTTCGATATTCTTCAGTCATTCACACTCTTATGGAGCCAGTTTGAATTGCAGATCTTCAGGATCTTCTCATAACAAACTTTCCTAAAAGATAGCTACATGTGTTGACTTCTCTAACGCTCTTCCCAACGGTTAGTTTCTCAGTATCTTTAAAGATAATGATTCTATCTTGTTTTTAATAGGTTTAGGAAGCTCCATGCATTACTGATCAGGCACACAATCAATTTGACAAGTTAATTACCATACCTGCATTCAAACAATTAAGAAAACAATCCTGCAAAATTGGCAACTAGATTAATCTGCATAAACACGCCAACCAACGGATTTAACATCTAATCTAAATAATATATTGGTTTTTCTTTCATCATCAAATAAGGCATAAATATATATTAATATATTGAGAAAGGATCAGCAAGAAAAGCTCCCCCTAAGTTCATGCTTAAAATCTGCTGTTTAGGTTCAAGAATTTGAAAGTTGTTTCAAGGCCTTGAAACTACTGCACTTCATCCTTTGAAAGCAAGCTGAACTTACAAGCCGTATTTTTATCAAAGCTCTCCCCAGCTTTTTCACTAATCAATAGCCACATTTGACGAGCTTTCGATGAAACTATGTGAAGTCTCTGCTTCATCTTCTGATTCATGCTTGTTCAAATTCAAGTCTGCAAAACTTTCACTCAAATAACCTTCATAGCTTTCAGCAAAAAATGACATGAATACTTTCTTCAACAATATTAGTTCTTTTGTTGTAATCTCTATTATGCTTTGCTAGTTAGAGAGTAACCAAGAAAGATACCTTCATCACTTCTTGCATCAAATTTATCAAGATTTTCCTTGCCATTGTCGTGGACAAAACAAGTGTAGCCAAAAGGTTTGAAATAATAAATATTTGGCTTTCTTCCTTTGAAAAGATCATAGGGGGTCTACTTTAAGATATGCCTAATCAGGCACCGGTCGAGTATATAGTTGGCAGTGTTCACACCTTCTGCCCAGAATGACTTTGGTAACTTGTTCTCAAGAAGCATTGTCTTGGACATGTCTTCAAGAGTCCCGTTCTTTATTTAAACAACACCATTCTGTTGAGGAGTTTTTGGAGCAGAAAAGTTCTGAGAGATACCATACTTAGCACAAAATAAATCAAACTCAAGTTGATCAAATTCTCTACCATGATCACTTTTGATTAAAGCAATTGGCAGGTTTTTCAAAGTTTGAAGCTCTTTACAAAGCTTTGAAAATTCAGTTAGAGCTTCAGATTTATCTCGAAGAAACATAATTCAAGTAAATCTTGAATAGTCATCAACAATAACCAATATATACTGCTTACCCTTTGGAGTTGGAGTTCACATATGACAACATAGATCCATATGAAGCAGTTCAATGGGTCTAGTAGTACTTACAAATTTATTTGGCTAGAAAGAGCTTCTTGTCTGTTTATCTTGGGCACATGCTTTGCATACTTCTTCATATTTGAATTTGATAAAGTTAAGACCTCTTACTAGGTCTTTAGAGATCAACTTGTTCAAGGTATGCAAGCTAATGTGTCCAAGCTTTTTGTGCCAAAGCTTTGAATCATATTTCATGGCCTTGAGGCACTTCAGACTTTCTTGCAACTTTGTTAGTACACACACAGTAAACGTTATTTGATCTTGGATAAGTGAGAATGCAATTTCCTAATTTATCATTTTGCACCACACATTTCTCCTTGTCAAAGATTACCTTATTTCCTTGGTCACACAATGGTGATACACGAAGAAAATTAAACTTAAGACCATATACTAAATATACATATGAAATAGAGTTTTCAGAATTGTTACCAATATTTCCAATATCAACGATGTTACATTTTCCTTTGTCACCAAGTGTGATTGTTCCTCCTGCATGTTCCTTTACTTCAGAGAATAAGGAACTCTTTCCACTGATGTGTCTTGAGCAACCACTATCCATGATCCATTTTTTTTCTTTGCTCTTGGTGACAGCCTGTAAAAACCATTCATTTCATTACCCAACTATTAGACCAAGTGTAGAATCTAGATTCATATTCAGAGTCAACAATGTTAGGTGGTCTAACCCCTTTAGGAACCCAAATTTGTTTAACTTGTCCCTTAAGTTGAACTGGAAATGCGTTCCTCATTATTTGAGGGTCTCTTCTAAAAGGACAAGTCACCTTAACATGACCAATTCTGTTGCAGTAATGGCACTTAGGAGAATTTCTTTTACTAGCCTTCACAAATATGGTGTAGCTTTTTCTAGGAACATTGGGATTATAACCAATACCAGTTTTGTGAACAGACTGTAAGCTTCCCTCAAGAATCAATTTCAGATTGTGTTCTGAGCTAGCAAGCTTTTTCATAAAATTCTTAGAATCTAGAAGTTGCTCAGTTAGAGTAGTATTTTGTTACTCCAATTCATCACAATGATGTCTTGCAGAAACAATGATGTCACTCATGAGAGAGTTCTCAGTGACTACTTCCTTGACTTGAGTTTTCAAGCCCTTGAAACTGGTTTCCAAGACTTTGAAATCTCAACCAGATTTTTTTTTCATAAATTTCAAGGTTCTAATTTTTACAAACAAGTTCCAAGTTCTCTTTTGCTTGCTCATGAACCTTTTCTTTCAAAGTTCTAATTTCTTTCAAATAGTTCTCCTCATATAAAAGCATTGATATGAGAAAATTAGAGAGGACATTTGTTGGTTTTGAAATCAAGCAATTTACCATTATCTCAATGTTCTATTAAGAAATTTCATCATACTTGGACATAAGGCAGAGGTTGGCTTGCTCTTTCTTAGATTCAGAATCGCTGGAGGAATCAGAATCACTCCACGAAGCTGTCATAGCTTTCTTTATTCTGTCATGGTCTTTCTTCTGAAAATGTTTGCTTTTCTTGTTTGGAAAGTCTCTGATTATGTGTCCTGCATCACTACACTCAAAGCAATTCATTAGTTTAGGTTAATTACCATGAAAGGAAGATTTACCTTTGTAGTCTCTACTACTGGAGGGTATGTGTTTATCCCTGCTGGAGTCTTTATTTCCAAATTTCTTTTTCATCTTTAGAATTCTGTTCAAGGCTTTGGAAATGAGAGAAAATTAATCTTCATCATCATCTTCTTATGGTTCAAGTCTTTGAGATGGTTCACTCTCCTTTGCCTTGAGAGAAAATTTATTGACACTGTCTGGTAATTCTCCATAAATTTCATTCATAGAGATCTCATGTTTGAGCAGCCTTCCTTGTAGGTCATGAAGTTGAAGAGAAGATAGATCTTAAGCTTCTTCTATGGAAGTGGTCTTTGGTTTGCATTTGGCTTTGGGTAGACTTTTCGAGATAGTTCTAACTTTTTCTTCATTAGAAAAGTGTTTTCCTAATGAATCCAGATTGTTGACAGTATCCGTGAATCTTTTGAACATGTCTCTGATGGATTCATCTCAATTCATCTTAAACAGCTCATACTATCTAAGTAATATGTTGATCATTGTTTGCTTGACTTGGCTAGTTCCTTCAAAAGTCACCACAAGCTTATCCCATATTTCCTTAGCAGTCTTGCATCCTGAAATCTTGTTGAATTCATAAAGCACAATATAAGAGATTCCTAACTCTAAAATATTTAGAATATTGTTCTAATTCAGAAGCAGAAAGAGAATCCTCAGTCTTGGGAGTTCTGATCCCATCTTTCTCTGTGTAGAATGTATGAGGACCATTATGTATGATAGTCCACAACTCCATATCTTGATCAATGATGAACATTTTCATCGGGGCTTTCTAGTGCACAAAATTTTCACCACAGAATAAGGGAGGTCCGTTAGCAACTCTTCACTGAGAGAATCCACCATATCCTGTTGTACCCATAATCACAAGATTGTTAGATCTATGCAGTGATACAATATCTGATACCAATTGAAGGGGCAGTACAGTAGGTAGAAATACATGAGCAATAATCTAGATCGGGGGGGGGGGGTAGAGAATGGCAATTTTTGCCAAAGATGTGGCTTCGAAGTAATTTGAAGAGAACATATAGTAATTCAAGGCCTTGAATTGAGTTTCAAACCTTTGGAATAAAAACATTTAAGAAATAAGTTACTAATCTTTTTCAAGGCCTTGAAAAGAGGTTCAAGTCTTTGAAACAAAAACCTATTTTGAGCAGTTAATAAGACAAGTATAAGAACTTAAATGTAAATGAAAGATACACAAGAATCATAGAGTTCAGTCCACTTGGAATTATGTCTCTACCTCAGGAACTTAATCCCTGCAGGATTTTCAACTCAATTCTTATTAATCAAAAACTAAACCCTAGATCTCAAGCATAGAGATGTTCCTTACTATGTTACAGCTTGTGGTTCTCACTTACCTATCTAGTACATGCTCTAGCTAACTGATTCAATAAGAAATCTCTGTTGTTCACTTAAAAAAAATCAAGAGAAAAAACAATCAATAAGTATTTTCAGAATGATATACAAATAGAGTTCAAAAAGAATAACATTGAGACAAAGTCTGGCTGTGAGTATACAGTGCTCTGCAGATGCTTGGATTGAGAGGAATGAATTTGCATCGTTTTTGTTTATCAATTCTTGAATGTGTTTGAGTGTCTCTCTATTGATTGTATTCAAAATTCTTCAGTCGTTCACACTCTTATGTAGCCAGTTTGAATTGCAAATCTTCAGGATCTTCTCATAACAAACTTTCCTAAAAGATAGCCGCATGTGTTGACTTCTCTAACAGCTCTTCCCAACGGCTAGTTGCTCAGTATCTTCAAAGACACTGATTTGATCTTGTTTGTAATAGGGTTATATGAATGATCAGGCACACAATCAATTTGACAAGTTAATTTCCATACCTGCATTCTAACAATTTAGGAAGCGATCTTGCAAAATAGGCAACTACATTTATCTGCATAAACAAGTCAACCAATGGAATTAACAGCAAATCTAAATGATATATTGGTTTTTCTTTCATCATCAAATAAGGCATAAACTTATATTAAGAGATTGAGAAAGGATCAGCAAGAAAAGCTCCCCCTTAGTTCATGCATAAAATCTGCAATTTAGGTTTAAGCCTTTGAAAGTTGTTTCAAGGCCTTGAAACTACTACACTTCATCCTTTAAAGGCAAGTTGAACTTACAAGTTGTATTTTTTATCAATGCTCTCCCCAGCTTTTTCAGTAATCAATAGCAACATTTGACGAAAAGTCATGTCTTCTGTGATTTCAGCTATGAATCTAAAATGGGAGAACATCCAAACTTTTCTTTAGTAAGTTCATTCATAGAACACACAAATTTCAGTCTCTAGACCTTCACCACATCTGTCGCAAATGCCTTCAACATTGCAGCCTCTGATAACTAATGAAACTGTAAGAGGGAGGCAACCTTGAAGAGCTTTCCACCAAAATAACTTAACTTTGGGGGAACGCAAAGATGCCACAGAGAGCTCCAAACATCCTTGTTAGATGAAATTTGACAACCTTCGAGAATTAAAAGTTGTTTGTTATGCTCTTTGATTGTTCTATAAGCTGATTTGACTGAGAATTGTCCTTTATTGGAAAAGTGCCAAACTCTCTTATCAACGCAATCCATGCCTGTAACAAGGAGAGAGAGAATTAGAGATACAGTTTCCTCATTAAAAATCCCTCTCAAAAGATCAATATTCCATGTCCTGGTATCATGATCAATAAGATCAGAAACTCTTTCAAGAGAATATCCAGGAGGCTTAGTGGAGTCATGTAAAAATTGTTAGGATTTGGAAGCCAAGGATCTTTCCAAATTCTAACACTTCTCCCATTCCTAATACTCCATTCCACCCCAAATTTAACCCTTTCCCGCCTTCACAAATACTTCCCCAAACCCAAGAACAGTTGCTAGGAACTTCAGCTTGCCAGAATGACACGTTAGAAAAGTATTTTCCCTTGAAAGATTTCTTGAATAAAGAAGGGCTTCCCTCAACCAATTTCCAAGCCTGTTTTGCGAGTAAAGATAGGTTGAAAGAGTTCAACTCGTTAAAACCTAACCCCCTCCCCCCCCAAGAGACTGGTCATCAAGTGTATCCCAGCTCTTCCAATGTAATCTCCTCTCTTAGGGAGATTTGCCTCCCCATAAAACGTTGGAAATAATAGAAGTAAGCTCAATACAAAGTTTTTTTGGAAAGAGGAAACATGACATGGCATAGAGCTTCTCTGACACCTTTACTTAAGAAAGCTTCCTTCCAACCAGTCAATTTATCCAGCACTCTTTTTTTTTACAAACTTAAAATTTTGTGACTTCGATCTCCCAATTAAAGCTGGAAGCCCCAGATACAAGTTGTCTTTACAGTATTCATTGATACCCACGAATCCTTTGATGAAGGTTTTAAGCAGAGAGTTGTGTTATGCTAAAGAAACATTGTGACTTTTCTCTATTAACCATCTGTCCATAAGCTCTTTTCATATAGATTGAGAAAGTCATAAGTGGCACTACTCTCATGAACATTAGATTTGAAGAAAAGGAAAGAGTCATCCAATTTTCGTTATTACTTTCCGAGTCCGAGAGACTATTGCTGTCGAATTTATTAATAGCATTCCAGATAAGAAAAGAGTTTCAAACCTTTATGTATGCACCTTAGTACAAGTGTTGCAGTTCCGGCAAGGATGATCGGGGAATTTTGGTAGTCTAGCTAAGCCCGAAAAATCGCCAAGTAGGCTCTGAAACCAATCAGTACTCGCGACCTAGTTTAGTGAACGAAAATAAAAGTTGAAATAATATATTTCTGATACTTGGGTAAGATTTTGAGAGTTTGCACAAAGAAGTTGAGTGTTGCTGATAGTCCTTCAGCGTATAGGGAAAATAAATAAGGTGAAAATGGATCACCTTGCCTTATACCCCTGGATGGTGTAATAAAACTGCTGAGTACCCCATTCACTATAAGCCTAAAACTTACAGTTGAGATGCAGGCCATTATCCAAGAAATTCATCTTCTGTGAAAACCCATTCGAGACATTAAATGCTCAAGATATCTCCAAATCAATCTATCACAAGCCTCGGCCATATCCAACTTAATAGCCATCCACCCATGTCTTCCTTGTCTTCTTCCCTTGATTCCATAAATGATTTCTTGCGCAAGTAGAACATGATCAGTGATGGCTCTACCTCCAATAAATGCACTTTGATTATCAGAGACCAAATGAATTATGACCTTGGAGAGTCTATTAGCTAATGTTTTCGAGATTATTTTCTAAAGCACAGAACATAGGCTGATTGGCCTGAACGCCTTTACATTGGTGGGGATTTAGTCTTGGGGATGGGGACTAGATGAGTAATATTTATAAGCTTGAGAAGCTTCCCCGTAGAGAAGAAATTTCTAACTCCATCAAAGATATCAGGTCTTACAATAGACCAATATTCTTGAAAAAACCTTGCAGAAACTCGTCATATCCAGGAGCTTCGTCTGGTGGCATCTCAAAGTAAGCTCTCCTAATTTCGTCATCTGAGACTATAATTATAAGAAATGAATTCATCTCTTGACTCACTCGCCTCTTGACATCTGAAACAATGGGGTAAGTGTCGCTTATCACTGGCTGTAAAGATATCCGAATATAAATGTGTGGATTCTTGTATAGTTGATTTGTTATCTTCCAGCCACAACCCTGCACTGATGAGGATTCCTTGAATAGAGTTATTGCTTCTTCTTTGAGCTACAGAGGCATGGTGATAGGCAGTGTCTTTTGTCACTTGCAGCCAACCAGTTTTGCCTTGACTTCAATCTCCATTTATTTCCTTCTTCAGCCCATAAGGAATCCAATTTGAGTTCCGAATCATGAAGTAGATCCACATCAGCATTTTATACCCTGCAATATCAAGACTTAACTTCATCTTCTTTATCATTAATATCAGCACACAAACCTCTCTTAAGAGTTTTGCTCCACTGTCCCAGCTTTTGTCTACATAGCTTAAGTTTAGATTTAACTCTAAACATCGGCACACCATCAAACTCAGCTCTTCGTAGAAGCAGTAATAACATCAACAAGTCCTTCGCCTTTGATCCAACTTGGATATAAAGGAAGGAGCTGAATTTGTTAAAAAGATGAGGGGGAGCTAAGTCAAATATTAGAGCACAAGGATTGGATCCAGAGCACACAAAATGAGTAACTCTATATTTTTTGAAGAAGTGACACCAATTACTAGAAGCTAGGCATCTCTCAAGCCTCTCCTCAGTTCCAATCCCACTTCCTCTTTTGTTCCACCAACTAAAAGGGTACTCGTCAAACCCCAAATCAATAAGATTGCATTGTGAAATGAATCTTCTAAGAGAAAACAAGAGTTGAGATCCCTTAAAGAGCCACCTCTCTCTTCCTTTGGATCAGCTATATCAGCAGTGAGAAAGATAATTATGAAGATGAGAAAATTGATTTTCTCATATTTTATCTACATGACTTCACAATTAACAGGATCTGAACATATTCAAGCATAAATAAAGAAAGAACAGAATTTTAGAACCCTTACATTGACATTGTTGGACCAAAGAATGCCCAAACCACCTGCACTTCCTCTTGGCTCAACTTATAAGTTATTGACAAGTTGTCTGATAACGTACTTTTTACTAAGAAAAGTGGCTTTATTTTTTGTTTCACTAAGGAAGATCACATCCGGAGAGTGAAGATGCAACATATTCTGGTATTGATGAAATGTCACCAGCACCCTGACAATTCCAAGCCAAAAGCTTCATCTGGCCCTTTGGGGCCACTCAGGGCTGGTTTCCTCCACCCAAAAGCTTTCATCATACTGCATTCTTTCCTTCTTGCCATCAGCAAAGAGACAGTGGCGAACCCTAACATTATCACTTTCATTTTTCATAGTATCATCTTGTCTTTTCCTTTTCTTGCTAACCATACGAGATTCCTCCTTCTTTGATGGATATGAATCAAATAATTCTCCCCTCTCATGACAAAGCCTCTTCCATTTTTCACCTTCTTATCTGATACCGGGGGTTCCAAATTTGAAGCTGAACCCGAGGCTTTAGCCCGATAGGGTTTTGATGGAGCAGGAGAGGAGCTAGGTGTATTTCCAGCAAACTTTGGGGGTGACATATTAGCATTGGATTGCATCAAGCCCAATTTAAAAGCTTCATCAAATTCTTTTTGGGCTGGTCGTGAAGCCTGCAAAGCAACGGCAACCCAAAGAATTGTATCATTATTAATCTGTTCCGCTTTAGAATGTGCATTTGATTCTTCATCTCCCATGGGCAAGGAAATTAGCGTAGTGGTATTTCCCAAAACAATATTATCATCATTGGATATTTGAAATTCCTGATCTGCATGTTTCTCGCCTTTATGAACAGACTGTTCAGCTTCCTTGTTTAGAGATATACCTTCCTCCAGCACACCTTCCAGCGAAGGTGTCTTCTTCTTCTCATTAACTGGTGCCGACCTGGAAAGAGACGCCGCCAGCAAAGCTTATTCGGTTTAGCTTTAATAGCTTTTATAAGGTTGAAATCCTTAACAATCCCCTTCTCCAAATCATCCTTCCTCTTTAGACACCACGGTTCCTCATGACCCAATAGTCCATAATAATTGCAGATGAGAGGAAGCCGTTCGTACTTAAAATTCAATCCAGTGCACTTTCTCGTCCGAAACTTGCAGTTTGAAGACGTTGGGCAGGGGCTTATTTATATTTAACACCATCTTGATTCTAACAATTTTCCATCCTCTGTCGCTTTCTACGGAATTTTAAGATCAAGATAATCGCCTATTTTTCCCACATAATTTCTTAAAATCTTCTCCTTAAGACAATAAA
Organism: Linanthus parryae; assembly: GCA_023055425.1. Classification (NCBI taxonomy): domain Eukaryota; kingdom Viridiplantae; phylum Streptophyta; class Magnoliopsida; order Ericales; family Polemoniaceae; genus Linanthus; species Linanthus parryae. The sequence goes on along the minus strand of JALGPY010000011.1, from coordinate 21,116,167 downwards.
GATGGACATTCCAAAGTTGAATCCAAGGAGGAGACATGTTGAAAGGGATTCACTTAATATCCTCAGCAGGAGTCCATTTTGAGAAACAATTAACTGATTATTGAAAATCCAGGGCTGACATATAAGGATCCTCTCAAGATCAGCCTTCTTCTTGAAGCTGAATTTGTAGATCTTCAATTTGACTCCTTCAATCAGCAAGCCTTCAGGAAAACCCCAAACACAGGATAATGTGCTTCTCAGGCCAGTCAGATTGACTGGCTTATTTGTCTCTCTTCTTTTCACTAAGTAAACAGTCACTTATGGATTAAATATATTGAGAAGTTCAAAAACAAATGTGTTGTGTTATAACCTAATGAAAGATTTTATAAAAATGTTTTCTTATTCTATAATTTTTTGAGTATGGTCTATATGACTTGAATATCGTTAAGAATACATTTTTGGGGGAAAGAGGTAGGACTTTGGATATGAACTGTAGTGGTTGTATTTTCATAGTTGGAATTGTGTTTGATTTAGAAGCTACAAACTTTGTAGATGACGATTTCGTAGGCGAGAGCAACATCCCTCCGTAGACTCTAAAATGTGCTACTTGTCATCAGATTGAGGTGAGTAAACATGCCAAATGTTGCATGCCTAGCTTCGTCCATGTCATAACATAATTTTGTAACTTGTCTCAAAATGTGTTTCATGATATGCCTATTTAATTGAAATTTGTTTACGCTTTGGAATAATTCTTGGAAACTGTCACACGATGAATAATAATCTGTAAATAACGTTAACTAGTAAAAGTTGTGCAAGGATGGTTGCATTATTAATAGATTGGTCGTTGGCGGTCACTCGACCCGCATTATTTTAACTTGGTCGCAATTAGCCCCGTGTCGCCCCATGTACTTACCCTTCTGGCCGCAAGAAGTGTTAAGGGGGTGTCAACACTTATGATCATGGTTGCTAGAGTAAGGATATATCTTCCCCGTATTAACAAGTAAATAATATGAATTTATGATCAAAAGATATTTATTTATGGAAGGAAAGAAGATGGTTTGAATTAGACTCCCCGTTTGAGATATAAAGAGGAAAATTGAGACCCAAGGTAAAAAGATGAGAAGTTTATATGTCTTACAAGTGTTCATACTTTATTCTTCTCAAATATATTCGTTACAAGTGTTCATACGTCATCCTTGATTAGTATAGATTAGATCTTTTTGTCTTGTCAAATATCTTTTCTATCGTTTGTCGAAAGGACCAATCCAAGTGACTCTACATTGTAGACTTCATTTGTCTTGCGATTCGCGGGTATAGATAAGTAGACACACTCTTACTTGTGTGCTTGTTTGTCATCTGCCAACTCTATACCACTCTCATTATTGATGTTATCCTCTCTTATAATTTCACTACAGTGTTATCCTTCGTTGCATTTGCCTCCCTGCTTGTGGTAATCTTTTAATGTTCATATATAGTGGATTCTAAAAGTTAGCTTCAGAAGTGCAACAACTAATTTAAAGATATCACGTTACTATTTCATTTGTCTTTTCGACCATTCTCATTCAAAGACAATAGGGGTTTTTTTTTGGTTGACCGGACGTAAGTGAGTAGTTGATCTAAAATGCTTATTTGATCATGACTATTTAGCTATAGTAGATTAATGTAGATTTTTTTTTTTCAAATTCAACAAATATTTTCATTTAAATTCGAAATTCGTTAAATCACAAGCGGATTCCATTCATTCTTTTAATTTTGTTTAATCACCCGGATTGCTAAACTTTGTCCGGCATCCGCATATGAAATTGCCAGATCAACTTTGACTCTCTTTCTAATATATTAAATTTCAAAGAGACCGGATGACATGTGGCATATACAGTCGTAATTTCGGTTTTGTTATAGCCCTAATTCCAGATAAGAGGTAGGCAGAACTCCGATTTTGTGTAGTTGGAGGCCTCTTTTCTAGTCGGAATTCTATTTTTTCGAGAGTTTTGACTGAGTTTTATGAAAAAATTAACCTTCTTGAGTCTCTAACTTTAAGCTTGTTCAAACATATCTAATAAATTGGTCAATCTCTTGTTTATTAGTAAACATAGACTGTGACAGTTTTTTTTTTTTTTTTTTTTTTTTTTTTTTCAAAAACGGTAGCAATTTCATTATCCAGAGACGAAGTGCAGTGACTGGTGTGAGTAGTGAGTTACAACCAAGAAATCTCACACTGTGATAGTCTTCTTTCAATGAAGTGAAGATGGTACAAATACAATTCCTGGGGAGCTGTGAATACAAGAGTTTTATCTCTTGAAATGTGGACAAAGTATTTGCCCAAGGTCCCATACAAACACCCATAAGCAAGAGAATCACTCATTAGTCAAGCTGCAACAAGAGGATGTGAGCTCAAGGCAGACATGCTCTCCACCACGGTGAATGGGACCCACCGATATCACACCCTCCACGTGTCCCCCATCAATTTGCGGTGCTCGTGAACCCCACCCTTCACACTCTTCTCTTTTCTTCTTCAACCCCTCATGAAAACAGTAAAACCACCCCTACCGGCCCCATAAAAACCCCTCTACTCCGGTTCACCTCGAACCGGTCAAATCTCATCGAACCGGTCAAGCCTGTTGTCATCGGTATCACAACTCCATCCAATCACACCCTCCCACGTGTCCACAGCCTCCGAAGGGACCCACCGCTGAGAATCCAATGACCGATTTTCCCCTCTTATAAAAAACGACGGCGCTGCTTTCCATTCCTCGCTCGTTGCAAATACACCACCAGTGAGAGAGAAATGGCGCCAAAATCAAGCCCTTCTCCGGCCAATTTCCCGGCGGTTTCTCTCTCATTGCCGCTAATTTCGGTTCTCTGGGTGCTCTGTTTCTCTCCCTTCCCTGTTTCCGGCCATAACTACGCCGACGCCCTCCGGAAGAGCATTCTCTTCTTCGAGGGTCAGAGATCCGGCAAGCTCCCGCCAGACCAACGCCTCCGGTGGCGGAAGGACTCCGCATTGCGCGATGGCGCTTCCGCCGGGGTAATACTATCACTTTATGTCTTTTGTGCGGCACTTAGTTTCTTTCAATTTGGGCGTTAATTGACCGGCATTGCTCTGTTTCAGGTCGATTTAACCGGCGGCTACTACGACGCCGGCGACAACATAAAGTTCGGCTTCCCGATGGCGTTCACGACGACGATGCTGGCCTGGAGCGTGATCGATTTCGGGAAGAACATGGGGAGGGAGCAGAGGAACGCCGTGAAGGCGGTGAAGTGGGGTACGGACTACCTCCTGAAGGCGACGGCGGTTCCCGGAGTCGTCTACGTCCAGGTCGGCGACCCTTACTCCGACCACAACTGCTGGGAGAGGCCGGAGGACATGGACACGAGGAGGACGGCCTACAAAATCGACCGGAACAACCCTGGCTCCGACGTCGCCGGCGAAACCGCCGCTGCCCTCGCCGCCGCGTCGATTGTCTTCCGGAAACGTGACCCTCCCTACTCTCGCCTCCTCCTCGATCGTGCCGTTAAAGTATGTCTCGCTCTTGTACCCCACTATTTCAGCACTTTTAACCACTTTGGTAGCTATAAACACAATGCACATTTATTTTGTGTCCTGTAATTTCCAGCACTTTTAGATCTTTTGACAAAAAATTATTGATTTTAAAATTTCCATACACACACTTTCAATTTACCGACATTGCGTACTATTTTTCAAACACAAATTCTCATGCAGTTTCATTTTTACCAACACTAAGCTATCAGCAGTTTTAGTAAAATTGTCCGCGATGCAGGTAAAAGTAAAACTGCAGAGGAGTTTTTGACAAAAATCAATACGGATGGTAGTTAAGTGTCGGCGAGATGATACTGCAGAACGATTTTCTGTCAAAAGTTATAAATTTTACATACAATTAAATTAAAAGATAAACACATTTTTGTATGATTTTACAAATGAAATCACTAGATCACCTATGTGAATAGTGTGCACTCAAAAGATTCAGCAGAAACGGAGATAATATTATCTAATATTTGTAAATTTAATGCCCTGTCTTGACAAGAATTCCATCCATTTGCATTTGATAAATGGAAGTAATTCAGAGATAATATTATCTAATATTTGTAAATTTGATGCACTATATCTTGACAAGAATTCCATCCATTTGCATTTGATAAATGGAAGTAATCCTTGTCCACATAGAAGCGTTTCAAAGCTGATTGATGTCCAACAGATTTGAGACTCTTCTAGATCCGTTAAAGTGTTATTTGTTTGTGTTTAGAAATGAGCCGCAAAGACACGGTAACATACATTCCTGTCTTTGCATTAAAAGTGGTCCTTGGATTGCATTAATGTGTAGTAATACACATTTTATGGTCCGTTTGTACATATTTTAATGACCGTTGTACTGAGTGGTCATGTGCTTTTGTAGGTTTTCGAGTATGCTGACAAGCACCGGGGTGCGTATAGCAACAGCCTACGTTCAGCAGTTTGCCCTTTTTACTGCGACAATAACGGGTACCAGGTAAAAAGTGAAAGCCACTACTAACCCTAACCTTATTTTTTTAGGGTTAACCCTAACTTCTAAATGCATGTCTTAGATTCTACGTTACTGTCCAGTTAAAGAAAACACTGATTTAGGGGAGGACTTAGAGTGCAGTGCGGCGGGGCACATCCCGCACCATAATTTGAAAAAACAGCATTTATACCACTCTGTTAACGCAAAAATTCATTTGTGTCCTCAATAAAACTATGAATAAAACTATGAAAATGTCCCACATTAATTTAAAATTTGCGATCGTGGACCAAATACTTTTAATTCCTGGCTCTATCCATGTACTGATTTATTTGTTTTTTCGAACTTAAACTGGTACCGAACATGTGATCTAAGGATTGATGAGAGTGATTCTGGGATTTTGATCTTGTAGGACGAACTGTTGTGGGCGGCGGCGTGGTTGCACAAGGCGTCGAGGAGGCGGGAGTATCGTTTGTACATTGTGAAAAACGAAGTCATTCTGAGAGCCGGTGACACGATTAACGAGTTTGGATGGGATAACAAACACGCGGGGATTAATGTGCTTATTTCTAAGGTTAGTCATAATCTAACCCGAAATTAATTTATCCTGGATAAAGGAAACATATCTCATTACTAGTCTTTCTTTGTCTGTACTTATTCTATGTTTGTCCTCATTTGTGGTTGGCTTCTTTATTCTTCTTGTCCAAATGATTATCTTGTTTGGGGATAATTTGGCTTTTGGAATAATGGAGTTCGTAAATCACATGGAACAACAGTATGGCTAGATTGTGATTCTTGTGAGTGAATAGTGAGGGTCCACTAGATTTGGGTCCCCCAGTGTAACGGACCACCCCATTTTTCTCGCATAGGGTCAAGATCACAGCAAAAAGTTCATGTACGGAGGTGCATGATAGTCTAGTGGTGTAATGCGTTCCATGTGAGTACTTCTATTGTTCACAGTTTACATGGACCTCGACTTAATTCATTAAACATTGAAGTTAACAGTTATGTAAAATTTATGCAATATTTCTTGTAGCCCGAAGCCTTGACATATATGTTAACATGCAAAGTCATATGACTCCTACAATCATGAGCTTCAATCCCTATAGCCAAAGTTCTTATAATGAATAAAAAGGGTTAGGATGCAAGTTTGACCACATGAAACCCATAAGTCAATGTGTCTGTCTAATTAGCCTAATCCTTATGTCTAGCTTATTTTCCTTGCATTGCTCATTGTGTTATTGTTAGGAAAACTATATTCAGAATATGTTCATCTGTTGAGACTCAAAGAATGTTCATCTGTTGAGACTCACCGAGGTGAACATGATCTTATTACGTTGCTTGCTTATCCATGACTGGGAAAGGTAGTGTGGTTTTCTTTGAATGTGGTGGGTCCCATTGGGTGTAGAGATTTCATTTTCCTAGCAGGAATGCATGTGCCAAAAGGCTGAGATGATGGCAGTTGTTGCCATACTGAGCTATGAAATTCTCAGTTCAATAACTTCTCTGTTCACCTTTACAGGGTTTTCTTTTCCCCATTGGAGGGTGCTTAGATTCAGGGCAGTTTAGTCAGTTCAACTGTTCACACACATTAATGAATCCTGCTCATTTTCCCTATTAATGTTGTTTATGCTATCTCTGTGTTCTTCACTCATTTGTACGTGTGCCCTCAGAAATGGAACTTCCCTACTGTATTCCTCTGCTTGATTCTTGCAGGATTGGTTAATCTTTCTTATCCAACATGATTAGTTAATTAGGACTGTACCTTCTTAAGTGACATCTTGTCCTATTTATGTGTTCACTTTCTTTCAGTATTCTCTGTCGTAAAATTTTAAATTATTATTCACTTCTCGAAAAACTGTCTTAGTAATCTAATAGGTGACGTTCTTGTAAATCTATTAAAGTTAAAATAATATGCTCAATGTACGTGCATAGTCAAACATGTACATTTCATACGATCCTATTTATCACTCAGATTATTTTCAGCTGATCTATGGTTTTTTCACAATAAATACCGCACATGAATTGTGGCTTATGGGAACTTTTGGTTGACACTTTGACAGGAAGTTTTAATGGGAAAAGCAGATGATCTAAAAATGTTTCAGAATAACGCCGATGGTTTCATTTGTTCAATTTTACCCGGGATTTCTCATCCTCAAGTTCAATACTCCCCAGGTATGAGTGCTTCCTGTAATGTCAACTTTCTTAAGACTCCTCAAGTGGCGCGAAACTAAAATTTTTAAAAAAATGTTTAAACAGTGCGCTTTAGTTTGCCAGTTGTACCTTACTATTCTTTATTATCGTACATCTCGTACAACGGATATAAATAGTATTTTCTTTGAAAGTAACAACAAAATAATGAGAACATGAGCTTGGAGATTGGGTTTAGAAACTCTCATACAACCATGATTGTTAAATTGAAAATCTCTATGATATCAACTTCATTGAAAATGGTTCAAGTTCAGGACATAGAATGTAGACCTTTTTTGTATTGTTTTGGGAAAATAACAAATGGATGGATAGGCCAATGGGGATCTAAGTTTTGATTCGTGATGCAGATATATATATTTTTTGATAAAATTCATGATGAAGAGATTATAAATAAATAAATTATTAAAATAATTTACCTTTTGGGGCAATGTGAAAATTTTAAAGTGATTTATATTTATTAATTTCATGTAAACCTTTTTTTTTGTATTTGGGAAAATAACAAATGGATGGATAGGCCAATGGGGATCTAAGTTTTGGTTCAGATATAGTATATGTTTTGATAACATTCATTATGCAGAGATTAATAAATAAATAAATAAATAAATAAATAAATAAAATAATTTACCTTTTGAGGCAATGTGAAAAAAAATAAATTGATTTTTTTTAATTAATTTAAATCATTGTCATTTTTTCGTTTGAAAATTAAAGGTGGACTGATATTCAAGGCTGGAGGGAGTAACATGCAGCATGTAACTTCCCTGTCATTCCTACTCCTGGCTTATTCCAATTATCTGAGCCACTCCAATCATGTCGTGCCATGTGGCGATAAAAGCGCTACCCCTGCTCTGCTGAAACAGCTAGCCAAACGTCAGGTAACCTTCTGATCTTATTCCCTTGTCCATATCTATATGTCCATCTACCATTCCACACTAGGATCAATGCAGAGGATCAGTCAATTCAGTTGTTCTCATTCATCTAGAGTAGTGTGGTAACTAGTAACACAGCAAATACACGAGGTGCTCTTCAGTCTTAACTGGTGCTAGCACAACAAAACACCAAAACATCTCCAAGACTGCAACCCACAAACAACTTTTAGAACTTGGTATATCTATTGATATGGTATTGACATTTTGTTGGTTGGGTCTACAGGTCGACTATATTCTTGGGGATAACCCAATGGGAATGTCCTACATGGTAGGCTACGGTACGCGCTACCCACAGAGGATCCACCACCGCGGCAGTTCTCTTCCATCTCTGGCGGCCCACCCGGCCCATATAGGTTGTAAAGCCGGGTCTCAGTACTTCCTGAGCCCAAACCCAAACCCTAATCCGTTGGTTGGTGCAGTTGTGGGTGGGCCTAACAGTACAGATGCTTTTCCGGACTCGAGGCCCTACTTTCAAGAGTCTGAGCCCACAACTTATATCAATGCACCATTGGTGGGCCTATTGGGTTACTTTCAAGCCCACCCTTGATTTCATCAGTGAAGATTTCGGAATGTTGTGTGGGTGTATTGTGTTATGTTATGTTGTGTAGGAAAAACTAATGTAGTAGTAGTGGTGGGCAAAGGTCACCCTACCTAGTTGTTATGGTATCTTGATGTTCCTATTGTGATCTAATTCAATGAAGGGAAAAAGAATGAAAAGGCCTTCATATTGTGGTGTATTGGTGTTTGCATGTGTAAATTATCAGTGTCTCAACCTTGCTTATTTCAGTGTTAGTTTGGCTGTCTTTTAGGCCATTCTTTGATTCAAAATAAAAATTTCAAGAATAGATTTGATATTCCTAGTCTCTCCATTACAATATAAATTGGATGGTTCAACCAATTCAAGAAGATGGGGTTAGGTATTAGGGTTAAGTATTCGAACTCACGGTACTAGAAGCTGTTTATGTATAGATACTTTAAATAAAGCATAGTTCGGGAACAATTCTAGTGTGATTTTTATGCCATTCTCACAATATTCACGAGTCCTAATTTTCGTGTTTGGTGGCATAAGCTCCTTTCCAAAACACATCGTGCTCACCAACGGGGCAATTTAAATGAGCAATTCTACAGTGGTCTTATTCTTTTTCCGTCGGCGAGAAGGCATAAAACGATAAAGAACTGTGTGGCTAACTAGCATGAGACAAGGCTTTTGGTGCAATAATCATGGCTAATAGATTGGTGAGCAGATTTGATGGCGTCCACTGTTTTTATTTTGACTTACGGTTGGTTATAAAAAAAAAAGTTGATTATCATGAAGGGGCATCCTAAGAGAAAATGATTAAGAGGCAAGCTGTTTCATTTGCCTTTTTATACAGTTCTAATGTGATTCATCATCATGCAATCCAGAAAAGGGTGTGTAGGCACTTTCTAAGTCCAATTATGATCGATTATGATCAAAACGCATTTCTGGCTCTAAAACAAATCTTGGAAACCCTCTTAGATTATCCTCACTAACGGGGTCTCGGGAATCATTGTTATCTTCACTTGCTCCTGACTTAACTCTTTAAATATTACAGAGTGACAAGGAAAAGTATTGAAGCAAATACCAAGGAAACTGCTTAGGTATTGATTGTCATTACAATTCAAGACATTTCAAACACATATTTACTAATTCATTTAAGGCAAAATGCTTATTGATTACCACTTCGTCTCTTCTCTTTAGCCCCATTTTCCATTTTGAGACGTCTCTTCTCTTTAGCCCATTTCCAAATCGGGTAACCTTAAACATGAGAAAAGACCAGATTACCCTCCATAATGTTGGGCTATTTTTTTCTATGATTTGTGAAAGTGTGTAATGTAGACTAAATACAGAACCTAAGTACTCTAGAAGGGGGGGGGGGGGGGGGTTGAATAGAGTATTTAGGTCCTGTATTTAGTCTACATTACACACTTTCAGTTGGTATCAGAGCTTGTGTCACTGATATAGATCTAACAATCTTGTGACTATGAGTAATGTAGGAGATGGTGAATTCTCACAAGGAAGGGCAGCAAACAGACCTCCATTGTTCTGTGGTGATAACTCCATGCACTGGAAGGCATTGATGAAGATGTTCATCATAGATCAAGACATGGAACTGTGGTCAATAGTTTAGAATGGTCCTCATGAGTACTATACTACAATTGATGGAGTCAGATGTATCAAGTCTGAGGAAAATCTTTCAGTTACTGAACTGAAAAAGAGTGCCAAAGAAGTATGGGATAAACTGGTGGTGACATATGAAGGAACTAGCCAGGTTAAGCAGACCAAAATCAACATACTTCTGAGGCAATATGAGTGTTCAAGATGAATTCAGATGAGACCATCAAGGAGATGTTCAAAAGATTCACTGATGTGGTGAATAATCTAGAGTCATTGGGAAAGAAGTTCTCAAATGAGGAGAAGGTCAGGAAAATTCTGAGAAGCTTGCCAAAAGCCAAGTGGGAGCCAAAGACAACAACCATTGAGGAAGCTCAGGATTTAAGTCTTCTTCAGCTAGATGATCTACAAGGAAAGATGCTCACTCATGAAATCTCTATGAAGGATGTGGAAGGAGATTTGAGTGAAAACATCAAGAACTTAGCACTTAAGGCCAAAGACAGTGAAAAGTCTCAAAGCCTTGAGACTGAAGATGAGCATGATGATGAAGAGGCTTTAGCATTGATCTCCAAGGCCTTGGCCAAGATTCTCAAGAAGAAAAGAAAATCTGGTAACAGGGATTACAACAGAGAGAGATCAAGACCTTCAGGCAGGAAGGACTACAAAGGTAAACCTTCATCACAGTCACATAAAACTAAAGTAATGAATTGTTTTGAGTGTGGTGATGCAGATCATTTAGTAAGGGACTGTCCACAAAAGAAGAAGAACATGAACTTTCAGAAGAAAGATAGTGACAACAGAAGGAAGAAGGCCATGATGGCTTCCTGGAGTGATTCTGATTCATCAAGTGACTCAGACACAGAAGAAGATCAAGCAAACTTATGCTTCATGGCAAAGCATGATGGGGAAAAGTCATCAGACAGAGATATTGAAGATATGGTAAAAAATCTACTTGCTAGTCCTTCAGATGTACTTCCTAAAATTCTCAAAAGTATGTTTTTAAATGAGGAAAGTTATAGAAATGAGATTTCTGCTTTAAAGATTAAGATTCATGAGCAGGTAAAAGAAAACCTGGACCTATTTTTTACAAACAAAACTGTTGAAGTTTCTAAGACAAAGCTTGAAAAGGACTTCAAGGCCTTGGACAGCAGGTTCAAAGTCTTGAAGGCACAGATAAAAGAGGTTGTTGATCAAAACACTCTTTTGACTGAAAGATATGCTGATCTAAAGACTCATTCTGAGAATTTAGAACAACAAAACTGTTCTTTGACTGAGAAACTTCAAGAGTCTAAGAAGGTCCTAGCTAGTTTTACAGGCTCAGAACATAATCTGAATCTCATTCTTGGAGGAAGTCTGAAATCAATGCATAAAAGTGGGATTGGCTATAATTCAAATTTTCCAAAGAAAAGCCAAACTACTTTTATCAAATCAGGTAGCAGACATTCTCCAAAATGTCATTACGGTGGAAAAATTGGTCATGTCAGATTACCTTGTCCCTTCAGAAGATCAGAACCTCACATTATGAGGAATACTTATCCTTATCAGCTTAAGGGACATGTTAGGCAGATTTGAGTTCCAAAAGGAATTAGACCACCAAACATGGCTGATTCTGAGTATGACTCAAAGTTATGCACTTGGTCTAACAGCATGTTGAGGCAATGATTTATTATTGCAGGATGTCACCAAGGCCTTGAAAGATCAGAAATGGATATTAGACAGTGGGTGTTCCAGACATATGAGTGGAAAGAAGTCTCTTTTTACCGAGCTTACATAAAAATTTGGAGGAACAATCACACTTGGTGACAAAGCAAAATGCAATATCATTAGTATAGGTAGTATTGGTGACAAGCTAAAATGCCTCAAGGCCTTGAAGGAAGATTCAAAACTTTGGCACAGAAAGCTTGGGCATATTAGTATACATACCTTGAATAAACTCATCTCAAAGGATTTGGTAAGAGGTTTACCATCACAAAAATTTTCAGATGATGAGGTTTGCAAGGCATGTGTACAAGGTAAGCATACCAGAAGTTCATTCAAGCCAAAGAACTTTGTAAGTACTTCTAGACCCTTAGAACTGCTGCATATTGACTTGTGTGCTCCCATGAGAGTTCAGACCCCAAAAGGTAAGAGGTATATGCTTGTTATAATAGATGGTTATTCTAGATTCACTTGTTCATTAGAGACAAAACTGAAGCTTTATCTAAATTTTCTAAATTGTGCAAAGAGCTTCAAATTTTGAAAAATTTACATGTTGCATCTATTAGAAGTGATAATGGTAGGGAGTTTGATCAACTTGACTTTGATTTGTTTTGTGCAAAGCATGGCATATCACACAACTTTTCTGCACCTAGAACTCCACAGCAAAATGGAGTAGTTGAAAGGAAGAATATGACACTTGAGGATATGTCTAGAACCATGCTTCTTGAAAGTAATTTGCCAAAGTTCTTATGGGCAGAATCTGTTAATACTGCCAATTATGTGCTGAATAGATGCTTGATTAGACCTATTTTGAAAAAGACCCCTTATGAACTTTTTAAAGGTAGAAAGCCTACTGTTTCTTATTTTAAACCTTTTGGTTGTATTTGTTTTGTGCATAATAATGGTAGAGACAATCTTGGTAAGTTTGATACTAGAAGTGATGAAGGTGTATTTCTTGGATATTCTCAAACTAGCAAAGCTTATAGAGTTTACAATAGAAAAACCAAGATTGTGGAAGAGAGTATTCATGTAATTTTTGATGAAAGTACTAAGGATTCTTTGAGTTAAAGTTTTGCAGATCTAGATTTGAACAAGCATGAATCAGATGATGATGCTGTGAAAGAAGACAAAGGCAAAACTAATGTGCAGAATCAATCAGCAGAATCTCAAGGCCTTGAACCTCCTGCAGAACCAAAATCTCAAAGCCTTGAGACAGAAGCTGAAACTTTCTATGATGCTCCATCTACTGTTTCAAGAACTCAAAGCCTTGAAGGAGGATATTCCTGGATACCAAGAAAGAAGTTTAATTACCTTGCAGATCATCCAGCTGATAACATCATATCAGATCCATCAACTGGAACTCAGACAAGAGGACAATTGAAGAATTTGTGTGCTTTTAGTGCATTTGTATCTTTGATTGAGCCTAAAAATACCAAGGAAGCACTAAAAGATGCAGACTGGATCATTGCAATGCAGAGTGAGCTGAATGAATTTGAAAAAAACAAGGTATGGAATCTGGTTCCCAGACCTAAAGAGAAATCAGTTATTGGAACCAGATGGGTATTCAGAAACAAGCTTGATGGGCAAAGTGGTAAGAAATAAATCCAGATTGGTGGCTCAATGATATAATCAGGAAGAAGGTATATATTATGAGGATACTTTTGCTCATGTTGCCAGGTTAGAAGCTATTAGAATACTTCTTGCATTTGCATCTCATAATCACATAAAGCTTTATCAAATTGATGTCAAATGTGCTTTTCGTGAATGGATATTTACAAGAAGATGTTTTTATAGCACAACATTCTGGTTTTGAAGATGAAAACTTTCCTGATCATGTTTATAAACTAGAAAAAGCTCTTTATGGATTAAAACAAGCTCCAAGGGCTTGGTATGATAGACTTTCAAAATTTCTACTTGAAAATAATTTCAAAAGAGGCCTAGTTGATAAAACTCTTTTCATTAGACCTGGCAAAATGGGCTTTCGCCCATTGGTTTATCCAAAAAACCCACATATTTAATGGGTTAAGCCTACCTATTTAATAAATGGTCATTAATTGGGTTTATCCAACAAACCTTTTTATTTTAATGGTCTTAAATAGGTTACCCATGGGACCTATTGGATACCCATTTAGAGGAAAGGATAAAGAGCCCTACTATTACTTAATGCATAATTACACAATTACCCCCTATGAATTACCAATAATTCATGTTCTCCCACTTCATCTCTCCCCTGTTTCTGAAACCTAGCCTTCACCACCAATATCAATCTCTCTCTGATCTCAGACCACCACCACTCAGGACCACCGCCACAAGCGCCGACCTTTGTCTTCCGTTGCCGATCTTCCACCCAAGAACAACCGCAACCACACATAATTACAACCACCCTCTTCCGCCGCCAAGAACAAACCACATGCCATGAATCTCAATTCACCATCACCGATCCCAATTCTGCAACCCAGAAGCGTTTGGGAGGCTGCGACCAAGTTGGGACAGCGACGTGAGGAGGCTGCAGTGACGGATTTCGATTTCGATTTGAGATTGGTCGAAGGCGAAGAAGTTGGGTTCTGGACTCTGGATTCAAAACTTGGTGGATGCTTTCAGAGATGCGGTGGGGGTGGACGACGACGGCCGCGACGGAAGCTCGACGACGGCCGCGGCGGAAGCTCGACGGCGGCAGAAGCTCGACCGCGGCAGAAGCTCGACGGCTGTGTGTTCGTCGATGGTGAAGGCACCGTGCAGTGCCAGGGAGAAATTGGGATAGATGAGGTCTGATGGCACATCATATAGTAACATATTCAGGGCTATAATGGTAAATTTTCAATTATTACTAGGTTAAAAAGATGGGCTTTCTATTAAAACGTTGTGATTGGGCTTTTATTGAAAGCTTATGATTGATCATATTAAAATCTTATTTTGTCCAGATTGGGTTTAATTGGGACTACCCACTAATAACCAGGCCCATAAAATTTAGCCCAAAAAAACCCAACAGAAGTATGGGCTTAATTAGGTACTACTCCAATTAAAACCAACTCATATAAACCCAACCCAAATCCGACTGACCCAACCATTTTGCCAGGTCTACTTTTCATTAAACATCATTAAAGTGATTTGTTAGTAGTTCAGATCTATGTAGATGATATTCTATTTGGTGCTACTAATGATGCTCTTTCAAAAGAGTTTTCTAGTCTGTTGTGCAGGGAGTTTGAGATGATCTTAATGGGTGAACTGAATTTCATTCTTGGACTTCATATTTTACAAATGAAGAAAGGAATTTTTGTACATCAAGGAAAGTATACCAAGGACTTATTGAACAAGTACAATATGTCACAGTCCAAGGTGCTTAAAACCCCTATGAGTTCATCACTCTCTTTAGACAAGGATTCAAATGGTAAGAGTGTGAATCAAAAGGAATACAGGGGTATGATTGGATCACTTTTGTATTTAACTGCTAGTAGACCTGATATTATGTTCAGTGTCTGTATGTGTGTTAGATTCCAAGCAGATCATAAGGAGAGTCATTTAACTGCAGTCAAAAGAATTTTTAGATATTTGAATGGAACCAGAGACTTGGGGCTTTGGTATCCAAGAAGATCTAATTTTATGTTGAGTGGCTATTCAGATGCAGATTTTGCAGGATATAAAGTAGATAGGAAGATTACTTCTGGATGTTGCCAGTTTCTTGGATTTTCACTGATCAATTGGCATTCTAAAAAGCAAAATTCTGTAGCATTATCAACTGCAGAAGCTGAATACATTGCAGTTGGAGCTTGCTGTTCACAAGTGTTATGGATTACTCAGCAACTTAGAGATCTTGGCTATAATGTCATAAATGTGCCTATTCATTGTGACAACACAAGTGCTATTTCAATCTCTAAGAATCCAGTCCAGCACTCAAGAACCAAGCACATAGATGTGAGACATCACTTCCTTAGAGATCATGCAGAACAAGGTGATGTCGTTCTATATTTTGTTTCTACTTCAATGCAGATTGCTAATATTTTCACTAAACCTTTGCCAGATGATAGGTTTTCATCTCTAAGGCTTGAATTTGGGATGTTAAACAAGGATGCATTGGTTTAGGGGGAGTATTGGTACTTACTTGTGTTTATGTGTTGAAATCTCAAAGCCTTGAGATTATACTTTCCAAAGCCTTGAAAGTATAGCTCAAAGCTTTGAAGTTTCTCAAACTGCAGAAAATCTCAAGGCCTTGAGATTGTTCTCCAGGTCTTGAAAACATCTGTATTTTTTTTTTTATAAAAAAATGGATCATCAAATATTATATCTTATCTTTTTAGATAACTGTATAATATTTGAATTACTTAGAGAATTTTCTAAAATATCCAAAAATATTTTTTCAAGATCCTTTTTGCATGTTGATATAGCAGAGTCCTTTTATGACTCATCTCTTTCAACCTACTTAAGCTGAAAGTCAGAGCTTATTCCTCTTCATTCTATCTCAATTCTCTACGACTCTCCTCTCTCTCTCTCTCTCAATTTCTCTCTATCACATTCCCTTCTCAAAACCCTAAAACCCAAAATGGAGCGCAAATCAGCCAGAATTCAGCAACAGGGGAAGCCTTTTGGCAGATCCAAGAAGAGGGAAAATAAAAAGGAGAAGATTGTGATTTCTGATTCAGATTCAGAAAACACTCAGAGTTTGCATGAGGATAATCCTCCTGCAAAGAAGTCCTGAATAGAAAAGAGAGATGAAGGCTCAAGCATTGATCCACAAAAGGAGACAGAGACTCAGGGTGGTGATCAATCTAGGTCAGACAAGAAGAAAGGGGGAGAGAAGAAAAATACTGGAGAAGAGGAAAAGGGGAAATCTGCTCAAGAAAGCAAGAAGAAACCAACTGAAGGAGAACAAGAGAAGAGCAAACCCTCAGAGAAGAAAACTAGGATTAAGCAGGTTGCTGCTGCAACAAAAAGGGCTATCAAGGTAAGAATGCACTTCCTTCAGATTGGTTTGTCAGTTCTGAGGTTAAGATTGTGTGCAAGGTTATGCTTCATCTAAGGTAGCTTTCTGTAGTATGGTTTCTGAGGAGTTGTTGGACAAATTGGATATTGTTGTATGAGAAATTAAGAGAAACTGCAGTGTGGAAGGTGTTAAATCATATTTCAAAAGCCTATCCTAGGTTAACTAGGTTGTTTTATCTGAATTTGGTTTCTGAAGGTGATGATAAGATGGTATTAACTTCAAAAGTGGCTGGGATAGATTTGAGGTTAGATCATAGGACTTTTGCCAAAGTCTTGGGCATTCCTAGGAAGTATAATGTTTGAGTTTACCATGATAGGAAGGAGTGTTTGGAAAAGGAAAAAGCAATGTTTTTCATTGATGATGTACCCTCTGGTCCAAAGCAATTGACACACTCTGTGCTCAACTGTGAAGCCAAAATCATGTTTACAATTCTGATGAGAAGTGTAGTTCCTAGGGAGAACTCAAGGGAGTTTGTTACTGATAAGGTTCTTATTTTGATGTATCTGATATCTCAAGGGTTTGAGATAGACTTGCCAACAGTTGTCATGGAGCATATGATTTATTGTGCAACCAGAAATAGAAATCGTCCTCTTCCATATGCCAAACTCTTTTCTTTGAATATTTTGACGTACCTGTGAAAGAAAAGGAAAAGATTACTGGAGGTTTTGGGTTGATTGATGAGACTGCACTACAGAGGATTGGGGTAGTTCAGACTGAGAAAGGACATTGGAAGTTCTATTCAGATTTGTCAAAGGATGAACTTGGAGAGAAGGAGTTTGTGAAGCCAAAGGGGGCTACATCAGGAAAAGGACAAACCAATGAGGATTATTCTTTGCTGGTTGAGAAGTTTGAAGATCAGCAGGTTGAGATTGAAGCTCTCAGACAAAGGTTATTTGATCTGTCAGCTGAATTTAACCAGTTCAAGGGCTTGATGAATGTTTTGAATGGAAAGCTGGATGTTGTCATCAAGGGTTTGAACTTGGAAAAGATACCTTCTGCTACTAGTCATGAAACCAGTGTGGATTCAGATGAAAGGATTGGGGGATTTCTCGAATAAGAAAAAGAAGCCAATTCCGGTGGTGCTTACTTCAAAAGATCTGTATGAACAAACTGATGAAGAAGATGCTGGTGAAGACACAGGTGTTGATGCAGCTACAGAGGGGGATTCAGTGCAGGTTAAGAAGAAGGTGGATGAGATAATTCAAGAAGTTGTTGCAGAAGTGGAAGCTGAACAAGAAGGAAATCAGTCTGCTGAAGATGCTGCAAGTGAGGAAGAAGTTGGAGAAGGCTCAGAGAAAGGCCAGACATCAAAGAAGAATTGAATATCTGAGAAGACCAAAGCCTTGACCTTCTATCTCTTTCTCTTCTTCTTTTTAGTTCTCAAGGCCTTGACTTTCTAGCAATAAATTTTGTTTAAGTTTTTTTTTTTTAAATCTGAGTAATGATCCAACATTTCTTCATCCTTATTTGATGAAAGTCAAAAAGAGGGAGAAATTATGTGTTTTTGTGTTACTTTGCAGTACTTGAATAATAATAATAATCAGTTGTTTTGGTTAAATCAGTTGTGTTATTATATTACTGTGATTATATGATTATCTGTAGTTTACTGGTTATCTGTAGTATTATTGTCTTTTGTATCTGTAATATGTGGGTATCTAACTTTTTAAGGAGTGACAGGAATATCTACACAAGGCTGTAGGTTTTGTCTTTCATCAAGGGGGAGATTGTTGACTCAAAGACCCTTGAATGTGTTTTGGAGGTAATTGTTTTGAGTGATGAAAGACAAAGACATAGGCAGCAAAGCATTTCGAATACTCCAAGGCCTTGAGATACTGACAGAGCTTCAAAGCCTTGAGAGCTACTCTTATTCTGCTGAACTTTCTAACAAGTTTGTGTTGCAGATTGGATATCTGATTATGCAGATCAGGGTTTTGCTGAAACTATTCTTGTTTTATATTATCTATATATCTAACACAATTGCAGAAGATCAGAACAGGGAGAATCAAAGTTTTCTGAACTTAATTTTGAAAATCTGTGAAGCAGGTTCAGAGCTTCAAGGCCTTGAGATGTGCCTTGAGCTGCTGACAGTTTTTACAGAATTAGGATGATTCTTTCTTGCAGGTTTTGATTCTTATTATTGTGATTATTTATTGATTTATAAGAGTCTTAAACTTGTTTATAATGATTTATATGTTTCAGGAGTTATTCAGATTACTGTTTTAATCTTTTAACCAGTTTTGATCAGAAACTGGAAAACCAAACAGTCATAGTACTGTTATCTTTCTGGATTTTGTTGTTGTTGTGTTTTATTGTTGTTGCAGGTTTGTTAAACGTGCAAGAGCAATCTCAACAAACTCCAACGGATATCCACTTAGAGCTGTTTGAATTTCAGTTGAAAACAGAAGGAGGATTTGTAGGAACTGAGATCCTAAAATCTCTCATTCAGTTGCAACTGGTGGATAAAAGAAACTGGTTTGAATATTGAAGTAGAGGCTTGCAGAATTACTCAGAGAAGTGTGACAGATTCGTGAGAGATCATTCATTCAAACACACAGGGATTCAAGCTTCAATTCCAGATTTCAGAAGATCAAGTCATTCCAGTTTCCAGAAGAACACATCCAGGCTTTACTAGCTTATTTCTTCTACTATGTTCTTCACTTGTTTTGTAATCTGTGTATCTTTTAAATATCTTAAACCTCACTAAACCTAGTGGTTGGTTGTTCAAGTGAACAACAAGAGGTTCTTGTTAGCTCAACAGTTAGTAGTTGTAACTAGATAGGATTGGAACCACAAGCTGTATAGGTGTAAGGAAAATCACTTAGGCTTGAAGATCTAGGGCTGTTTCTGTGTGAGTAATAAGAAGTTTTTGCCCAATCCTGGTGGGATTAGATCCCTCAGGCAGAGATTAGGTCAATTGGGACTGAACTCTGTAAATTGCTTTGTGTTCTTTACTTTACAATTTTGTTATTTTCTGCTGCACACAACTCAAATCAAACTAGGGTTTATAAGCTGGTTAGAACTGGTAATATTTCAAGGCCTTGAAGCTTTCTATTTTTGCCTTTGAAAGCTTCAGACAGTTTTCTAAAAATCTCAAGGCCTTGAGATTTGAGTTTCATACAAAGCTAATTTGTTAGAATCTGAGTTTTGCAAAAAGTTTCCATACTCTATTCAACCCCCCCCCCCCACCCCCACCCCCTCTAGAGTATTTAGGTCCTGTATTTAGTCTACATTACACACTTTCAATTTGTTAATTGTGTTGAGCCAAATTAACAGCCCACTTTATCTAATTAACCCAACACACTTAACCTACTTAACCCAACCCACTTAACTAACCCACCCCCTAACCTAACCGCAACTCTGGCAATAAAACCCTACACGCAGAAACACACCCAAACGGATGAACATTTCATATCACAGTCTCTCATTCTCTCTCCATCTCTCTCGCTGTTCTTCTCCAAAATCTAACGAAATTCATCGGCAAAATTGCACCGGTGGTACCTAATTTATGACTTCTGTTAGATTTTCTTACCCACATTCTCAATTTTGACATTGACAATACCCAAATTTTGATTTGTTTTTTTTCACCAAATTATGATTTTGTGCATTGGCGGTTCTCATAGGTAGTAAAATGACTATTATGAACTCAAGATTTTTCTCACGGAGTTGGGTATTAATAAGTGTCCCTTGATAGCTAGATTGAAAAACAACTTGTTGATGCTTGTTTATACCCTTTGATATTTCGCTCACATTTCTCTTTTGACATTGGACTTCTTTTTCTTTCATTGAAAATAAAATTGAATTAGTTACGAAAGCATTAAAATTTGGACTAGCACACATTGATCGTATTCCATGATGGTCTTCAATGCTGATATGGTCAAACTGGTCAACGAGTGAAAGAAAAAATATTATAGATTTATTGCTTTACTAGTTTTATTAATGATTTTACTGTTCTGAATGTATTCTTAAATGTTAACAAAATACATATACTGGAGTTTCCCCTTCTAACCCACCGTCTCACCTCGAATTAACAAAAGATTAAAAGAAAGCATGTATCTTTAACGAGATAGCGAAATGATAAAGTACAATGAAGCTTATATGCACTTACTACTCGCGGTTCATGTTGATTATTTCTACAGAACAACATCACAGTCATTAGTGTAATTCTCTTTTTACCATTTTCCAAGTATCTTCCATTTCCTGTATTCCACCAAGACAAACTAGAACTTAATTGCGCACACCCCTTACTGGATCGTCATTTCAGAGATTAGTACTAGATTTCTACAGCCGGGAGCTAGCAATGTACCGACTGAAAGCCAGGAAATTGAGTCCCATGTATGTCTGCTACCACAACAGTCAGACGTTCAAAGACTATTCATGTTACAATTTACCATATGATTCCCTTATGTTACCCTGTCTATCTCCCTTGTCCATGTCCAATCATCTCAAAACTATTAAAGCATATAATATGCATACCTTATTTCTAAGTGATGTTTTCTCTGTATTAACTCCTTGTATAATCATATATATAAGCCACAAAGTAAACCCTATTTTACTAATTTATTATTAATTTCTTTTACAGTTTAAATAAACTGCAAGTGTTATCGTCGTTCCTGAATTTCTAGCCCAGAATTTCCGCACTATCCCTTACATAGCATTGACGTTTATGTGGCAAGACGATTCCCCACGTCAGTCTAAACTCCCGAGACTGATTTAATAATCCCATTAGATAGCTGATCATCCTAGCAACTTGGTTTATACTCCCTCCATTTCCACCTTTTCTTCAAAAACATTGGTGGCTCACTGTAGATAGTGCTTTCTAGACAAGCAGATCTTAGCCACGTGGCGATCATCCAGCACACCTAGTTGTGCTCCACACACACTGGATCACCACCCGCGCTGATCCACGTGGGGGCTGCGCGACAGGAACCTCGCGTACCACCATACGGGACTTGTAGGGACTTAGTGGTTTGGAGGCTAGAGTAAGTCCTGTCGCGCGTGAGCGACAACCAAGCCGCGCGCGACCCTTAGTAACTGATTTGAGAGATTTATGGCACGAGCTCCATAAACCCGGTCAACCTCATAACGGTTCCGATATAAGCGGTTAACGTGCGTAACGGTCCCTATATACGCGGACGAACGTGCCGTTGTGGTTAAGCTAATTAAGTCGCCATTAATGGGCGCATTAACCCACTACAACGGTCACATTCTCCGTTATATATAGGATCGTTAACCTTTCCATACAAGGGCGAATCACCTGATATACGCGGGAGCTCTGCCAAAATTATGACTCTCTCTCATACAGTACTATTGCCTTACTCTCTCCCTACGCACAACCCTACTCTTCCTGTGTTCTTATCCTCTGCTCTTGGTTTATATTGAATCCTCCCTAAAGGATTCTCTCGTACACATTTGGTGAACCCGACGTGAAACTTACCACTGCAAGCATCCATGTCTCACGAAGATGACGTCAGTAACAGATCACCCTCCACGGAGAGAACCTCAGGTGAGGCGACCTACACGGACACCTGAAGTTTGAGCGAAGGGCAAGTTGCTCCGGAAGATCGTTTGGCACTCTTCAGACAACAGTCGCTTGTAGCAGCCTTTTACGATTGATCTAGGCCAAACGGAAGGCGCCACTGCATCAAAGTTAAACTGGGGAGAAACGCGAGTTGGATCAACGTCGACTGTGATCCTTTCATACCTGGGAGAAAGTTTAGGAACATACTCAGCAAGAGCAGGGAGGGAACCCCTTAAACACCAGCAGAAAAATTCGCGATAGCGCTCATGAAAGCGCTCGTGACCTTCGAAAAGGAGCTCTTCTGAAAAAAGCAAGAGATTTGGTGGGATACAGCTTCGGGAACCATCGCACATTCTCAATACGCGTGGCATAGGGCCTAGCCGTAAACTTGCTCCTTTCATCGCATATCAGGCTCCAGGTGCACTTGGGAGGATTGGTTCTAAACCATCGAGCAGCTCTCCCACTGGAAAGTTCATACTCCGCACCTGGGACACACCACTTGTTGGGCCTAGAAGGAACAGGAGCATAGGAGGGCCATCGCTCAAAAACCCACATGGTCAGGAATGCGATGTTAACATAAGTCAGCACATCAAGACGACCGCGAAAGTCCTTGATCGCCACTACCAATTGGTCCAATCTGTGATATAAAGTGCCCAAGACCAGAGGCCTAAGTGCGACTCTCTGGCTGAGGGCCAACTTGACAGCAAGAGGGAGGACATGATAAAAAACCCCATCATGAGGGTGACCATCGATCAGGTACCTTGACAGCCAGGCACAGAGGAAGCCGCACAAGGTTAGATGGTACCCTTTCCCATTTACATAATTTTTCGCATTTGGGTTCTTGTCCAGAAGTTTCTTGGTGATACTACTATTCGCATAGTCGCGAAAGAAGTATTGCACCCATTTTCCCCAGGTGTTCTTCGCAGAAGTATCAACAAGCTGCCAGTCAGGAAGAACTTTTGCAGATGTCCAACGAGTAGAGATTTTCTTTACCTAGGACAAGAATTCCTCCATCTGCTTGTATAGAGCAAGTTCTGGATCAGTCCTCAAAGGGCTCAGAGGATCCACTTCATCAATGGGAGAAAGGTCATACAACATGTGCACATCCTCCAAAGTGGGAGCAGCCTCGAACTCAGTAAAGTGGAAGGTATGAGTCGTAGGTGAATATCGAGAAAGAAGGTTTAGAAGCATGGACGGATCCAACTTCACAGCAGCACCCTTCATAGCACGAACTGCGAAATAAATACCAGCATTATTCAATGTGATGGCGTGGTGGGTCAATACATGGTCGATCCACTCATCCATGAAGTCTAATTTTTGGACAAACGCCTGGGTAGAAATTGCAGTATGGGGGAAAAACCCGTTTTCAACTCCTAACCTAATCACATCCTTGGAGTCGATTAGCTCTAGCATGGCTGCATTGACAGGCGGGGTCAATGTCTGCAATTCTCCGGAGGAAACAGGAGCCGGTAGATTCTTCACCTTAACCCTAGCATGATATAAATCTTTTCCAACCAAATAGGGGGCTTTTCCCCACAAGGTCTTGGGAAGATCAGGTATTTCTTCGGCCTCTTTAATGGGTTTGGATCCTTTTGTCTTGGCCATTCCTGCAGAAGAGCAAGAAAAAAGGGGGGAGAAATACACGCACTTTCAGTTTGAATTTCAGGAAGCAATTATGTTTTTGTCAAGAGAAGATGAACAGTCCGGGGTCAATTCTGGGTTTAGAAGTTCAGAATTTGTGTATATTGCTCACAATTTCAAAATTTCTACATTCAAAATCGTCACAATATGGTAATTCGATCGGTCATGGGTTTAAGAAAAGGGCCTCTTTTGTAGTTCTCAGTGAACTACATATCTCAAATAACTATGGGTTTACAGATCCAAGACAGTTCAAAGAATATTTGAGTACATTAAATGGAATTGAGCAAAGCCAATCTTTCTTTGGTAAAGCTTGTTTTGATGAAGCAAGTTGAAGGAGACGATTGACAAGGAAGAACTGATGATTGATCACTTGAATCTGTTCTTGAAGGCTTCCGGGTATCATTCACTTTAGAGAGAGAAGTGATGCTTTGCAACAATGAAGAGCACAAAGTATTTATCCAAAACAATGAGGAGTTGTGTCCTTTCAGTAGACGAATCGCAACCGTCACCGTCGAATCGTGCAATCACAGGACAAGCTGACCTCACGCCTAAAACCCTAAAAGAACAGACGGCATGACTCTAGGGATTCTAGGTCATAATGGCACACACGGGGGCTAATTTTGCGTGTATTTGAATTGGTGCGTGGCAGCGACGCGTGCATTGGTTCCTGCGCATTGAAGCCTATCCGGCTATGTGTCTTCACGCGCAGAAAGGGGGATAGTGTAGATAGTGCTTTCTAGATAAGCAGATCTTAGCCATGTTGCGATCATCCAGCACACCTAGCTGTGCTCCACACACACTGGATCACCACACGCGCTGATCTACGTGGGGGCTGCGAGACAGGGCCCTCGCATACCACCACACGGGACTTGTAGGGACTTAGTGGTTTGGAGGCTAAAGTAAGTCATGTCGCGCGCGAGCGACAACCAAGCCGCGCGCGACCCTTAGTAACTGATTTGAGAGATTTATGGCACGAGCTCAATAAACCCGATCAACCTCATAACGGTTCCGATATATGCGGTTAACGTGCGTAACGGTCCCTATATACGCGGACGAACGTGCCGTTGTGGTTAAGCTAATTAAGCCGCCATTAATGGGCGCATTAACCCACTACAACTGTCACATTCTCCGTTATATATAGGATCGTTAACCCTTCCATACAAGGGCGAATCACCTTAGATACGCGGGAGGGGAGCTCTGCCAAAATTATGTCTCTCTCTCATACAGTACTATTGCCTTACTCCCTCCCTACGCACAACCCTACTCTTCATGTGTTCTTATCCTCTGCTCTTGGTGTATATTGAATCCTCCCTATAGGATTCTCTCGTACACACTCACAGATTAAGAAAGGAAGGAAAATGCCCAGAAAGCCCCTTGTGACTCACCCATTTACCCTTGTCTTAATACGGTCTCTCTCAATCTCTCTCTTCTCATCTGGTTACCCATTAACAAGAACAAGTGAACATTAACAACAACTACAACAATCTCCATCAGATTCACAGCAACATGAACAACAACAGTAAGAACAACAACAAAAATCTTCAATAATTTTCTATATCATGAATTACACAAAGATTTCCATGGCCATAGCTTATCCATTCTCTTTTCCTCTGCTTCTATTTTCTAGATTTGCAGCTCTTGTTGTTGCTTATCTTGTCTAAATTTGGAGAAAAATAAGAAGAATAAGTCATATCTGAGGTAGGGAAAGGAGAGGAGAGAGTGGAATAGAATGTTACCCGGTGATGGCGGTCAGTGCCTCCCTGACGCGCCGCTTCACGAAGAGAGAAAGAGATGGAGATGAGACAGAGCAGATCGATCTCTCGTCTGAAAACTGTTGATGGAAGGATCTACATCCTCCCGATCTACTTCTGTCCATGCATCCTGATAACTCTATGTTACAGTTATATTTCTTCTACGTTTGTGTACTGTTTTGTGTAATTTCCGGGTTGAATATATTAGAAATACACTATGAACTTGAGGAAATTGGTTAAGTTTAGCTTTGAGTGATAAATTGTTAATCTGGACGTTTTTCACATTATTCACATTTATTTTTTCACTTTTGATCGCACGGGTTGTTTTCGTGTTGTGTTGGACAGAAAACGGAGCTCATGGATCAAGAGGAGGAGGAAAACGAACTTCGGAACATATGCGGAATCTTGGGAGAGGAAGAAATTAGAAGAAAAGAGGACAAAGATGAAAAAGCGGGTTAAAGTGTCATTTTCATAAGTTTGGGTGATGACACTTAACACCCCCAATGAAGAGTAGAAGAGAAGACTTGGAAAAATTGAGCGGAAGAAAAAAAGGGCAACTCACTGACTTGTAGGATCAAAAGTTGATCCTAGGATCAGAAGTAGATCGTAGGATCAGAATCTGTGATCGCACGACCAGACAGAGAGAGGAAAAAAAAGAAAACCCACTGAATTGTAGGATCACCTCTGTGATCGTAGGATCAACCCAGATCGCACGATCAGAGAAAGTTGATCGCACGATCTGCTGAAGCCAGATGCACGATTTTGCTTGTTTTTTAGCCAAAACTACGTCGTTTAGTGTTATGTTATTTCCTAACCTAGTTGGGGAATGATTAATACACGTAATATTGATTCAAGTAGGCACTTTTCAATTATTATTCATCACTCACGCAAGGAGGAAGAGGAGAGACGGGGGTCAAGAGGAGGATTCCTCCTCCATTGAAGATCTAGGGTTTCTTCTTCTTCTTCTTCTTCTTCTTCTTCTTCTTTCAAATCTTGTATGGAGAAACTTTTAAGTTTTGTTTGGTTTATTACTATTAGCTAAACTCCATTGTTAGGCTTCTCTAGAGTGCCTAGGGTTATGTAGACGATGATTTTTTCCGGATTCTTAATCTTCGTTTCATGCTTATTGATTTCTTCTATTGAATGGATGTTAGTTCTTGAATCTTGTTAAGGATCTTAGTATATTGACACGACTAAGATAGCAATTGATAATCAATGAACTAGGGTTTGCTCATAGGATGAATCATGCTTAAAGTTGATTAAGTTCTATATCATTGTTCATAATCTATGCTTAATTCTTAATGGGGATGGAGTAATTAACCGGAACCGTTAGTTGGCTAGTGAAGTTCACGACAGTGACTTTAAATAGCTAGGATGAGATATGAGCATCAATCCCGTATCACTGAGAGTGAGAAGAGACGTGTTAGGATTGGCTAGTGTAGGTAGATTCGGTAGGTGAAATTCGACTGCTTCGTGCAACGGTGGACCGACAGGACCCGTTTTTGTGCATGTCGTTAGCCTACTAGAACGGACCGGTAGACATAAGAGACCGATAGGAGATTGTAGTCTACCGTGAAGTAGAATGACTTGAGACCGATAGGAGATAGTCAAAGCTGTTACCCGGCTTAGTTAGAATATAGTTAACGTGTTGCTCAGATAATCCAGAAATCGTCTACAACCCTAGGTGATCTAGAGATTTCCTAGTTTCTCCAAACTTATTTCTTAAATATAAAAAAATACAAAAATATTATATTAGTTTTTATTTCAATTTCTAAAATCAATCAAATCTTTCCTCCTGCACCGTACTCTAAATTAAATAACTAATTAAATAATCTCAATCCTGTCCTCGTGGGATCGATAACTCGGGGTTGAAATACCACCCGTATATTACTTGACCGTGCACTTGCGCATACGCGTTAAGAATCCGCGTCAAGTTTTTGGCGCCGTTGTCGGGGACAGCGGTAGATTATTTTGTTAGGAGTTAGTTTAGAGTATTTTTATTTTAGTTTAGTTTTAATATTTTTATTCTATATCTCTGTGCTTCACGGGTGTTTTGTGAGTTTGTTTCTCAGGAATGCAGGAAGCAAGAGACAATATAAGCATGTAAAGCGAAGACTGTTATTCGGGTCCCCCCTACTGTTTCCACTGCAGGGGTAACCACGAAGACGAGGACGCATGCATAATTTGGTGCTACGTATGCGGCATTTGGCACGAACGTAGAGACTCATGTCGAGTACATGCCTCCCAGCTTCATCAGCACCAGGAAGACTCATCAGCAATTATGGTAGAATGGCGTAGTATTATGAATGACATCGAAGTGTGCGCCAATTTTTTGTCCATAGATGCACAATTACCACAAGAGGATTCAGCCACAGGTAGGGAATATGTGAGGGAGATGTTGGAGAGGATAAAGAAACGAGTAGAAAGACTGTCAACAGCAGGGGAATCTATTATTCAAGAACCACAAGAGGAGCCCTTGCCACATGACAGTGAGCCTCATATTGAACCTTCATCATCACCACCACAAGTGGAAGAAGAGATACCTGATCCGAGCGAAGACTGCAATGTCCAGGAACCATTGGTGGACACCGCCATTTATGAGGACTCGGACTCTGATTCAGACTGGGGTGGACCTGTGTGCCCAAGATGGGAGGACCTTCCGTATTGCCAGCCAAAACTGCAAGATCCCTCACTTCCTTGGCATGAATGGGAAGACACCAGCATTGGAAGCATGTGGGGTGCCGACGATGAAGCTGGTGAAACACTTGTGCACAGTAATATTGAGGTAAAAGCCCCGACTCTGGTTAATGATGAATTCTCCATATACTATGTCACGCAAGTCTATGATGAGCTGGAACAGTTATTTTATGGGGATTCTTATGGGGAAGAATGTGATGAGCAACTTCCAATCTCTTGTTCTATGGGCGATTCTATTGATCATCCATATGCCATAGTCAAGGATTTGGAAGTCAGCAAGTGTGGGGGTGTGGATGAATTGAATGGGTCATTTGATGAGCATCTAACACCAAAGAGGTATTACTGGGATGACTTTGTGGAGAACGATGCATATGAGCCCAGTGGTACTTGGTGGAAGCTGATAAAGAAGATAAATTGCAAGATGAAAAGAGTTAGCTTTCACAATTATCCTCCATCGTCTTTGCAGCACATGTGTGCACGCGAAGTTATTGAGAAGAGATGGTGGAAGAACAAGAAGTGGAGGGATAAAGCAGTCTCCACTATCCTTTTCGGTTGAGGTAACCGGGTTGGGCTGTCGACCTTAAATTACAAGCGCTTCTTGGGAGGCAACCCAATGTAGAGTAGGATGTTATTTGTTTTATTTATGTTTTAGTTCTCCATACATGATTTTGAAAGGTGAGATAGAGGACTGATGAATTGTCTAGTTTTGCAGGTAATGTTACAAAGAATCTACCCCAGTGTGCCATGGCACATTTGACCCACATGGGGACTCTTGACGGAGTCGGGGATTTTTCGTGCATTATTTTCAGGATGGAGCCATCTACCCCGGTGTGCGAGGCACACGTGACCTTAGGGGAGTTACATTATAGCATGATGTAGCTTGGGGATTGCTTAGATGATCGTCATCAGCGAGAAACTTTCAATGGTCCAATGGACCCCTTCTTGTTGCACTTTCACAGTACGGTGCCCATGTAGTTCCGGGCACCTCAGGTATTTCTTCTCTCTCAGCATCTACGTTTTTGAGCGGTAATTATGGAGATCCGCCGCCTACACATTTAAGCGATGAGTCCTCGTATTTTATCTCTAAATTCGTTGAGGACAACGAAACGCTTAAGTGTGTGGGGGGGGGGGGTTTGTGTATACTTTTGCTAGCCATGTCTGTATTGCATAGCCTAGTTACATGTAGATTGTGTTAGTATTGTGAGTAGTGTGGTTAGTGTGTAGTGTTAAATATATTGTCGTATTGTGTTAGATTGTGTATTTTATGCATTGTTAGCACTTTTCCATTATTGAGTCACCCTACCCAATGTTATGTGATTAGTAGAGTTGGCCTAGCATATAGAGTTAGAAAAATATGGGAAAATTGAAAAAAAAAACATAAGAACAGAAAAATCCATAAAAATCTAAATTTTTTGAGAATAAGGGCAATTGATGAAGCTTGAAACTGAAGAGAGTTCAATGAAAGAGTCTCGGAGAATAGGAAGCACCGTAGTAGGGATGTCTTTAATTTTTTTAGTATTTTGCGCACCTGTTTCATGAAAGGAAGTCCCGGGTATTCAAGGAAAAGTGGAACGAAGACGAGGGCACACCTTTAGTTCCTTTATTGTGCTAGGAGGATTTAGTCCTAAGGAGTCGAATAGTCTGTTTTCGAGTGGAAACTTGTGGACTCTTAGAATCTGGGGTGGACCTTCGTGTAGAGTCGGTTCTATGTGGTACGAATCTTCGGCCTAAGCGAAGTCGGGGAGCGTACACCACCATCCCTTAAGGTGGTTCTAAGAGAAAATTCGAAAAAGCCCACACTTAGTAGCTCTAAATGCACGGCTGAAAAGAAATAGAAGATAATGAAGAAAAAAAAGAAATCAAAATCTTCTCTTGGATTAGATACGGTGAACAACCTAATGTGCCTCCGTTCGCGCGGGGAATTTGGATTCAATCCACTTAGAGCAACTAGGGAAAATTAAAGTCAAGCCGTATTACACGGAGTTGTGTCTCCCGTCACTGGGACAATTTGCATTCACATTGAATAACGGCTAAGAGGGTCTGAAAACCTCATATGACTTGGCGACGAAAGACTACCTTAGTACTAAGGAT
This sequence comes from Linanthus parryae, assembly GCA_023055425.1. Lineage (NCBI taxonomy): Eukaryota > Viridiplantae > Streptophyta > Magnoliopsida > Ericales > Polemoniaceae > Linanthus > Linanthus parryae. Next base: position 21,086,047 of record JALGPY010000011.1, on the reverse strand, counting down.
GCCTAGACCCTCTGAGCTAAAGGACGTGCCCGAATCTTGGTTTGATTATGGTGGATGTTTGGGGACCCCTTAGTGAACTTGTGCGTAGGATCACTCTACTTCAATTTCTTGCTATTGGTTGTGAAATTTTGAAAGAGACTTGTGAGAGCTTCATGATTTTGGTTAGTGATATCGAGATTGCCCAATCTCTAAGGGAAAAAAAATGTGTCGTTTCAATATTTGCATTGTGAAATAATCGTTTTGCATTGTATGGTCATGTAGATTTCATGGGTGTGTGTGTTGTTTGTGTCACATAGCTAGTGAAGTAGAATGCAATTCGGTGGATTGAAAATCATAGTGTGAGAAATGTTTTTTTTTTTTTTTTTTGCTCAGGACGCGCAAAAAGGTAGTGTGGGGGGATTTGAAAACTCTATGTTAGAGTTATATTTCTTCTACGTTTGTGTACCGTTTTGTGTAATTTCCGGGTTGAATATATTAGAAATACACTATGAACTTGAGGAAATTGGATAAGTTTAGCTTTGAGTGATAAATTGTTAATCTGGGCATTTTTCACATTATTTACATTTATTTTGTCACTTTTGATCGCACGGGTTGTTTTCGTGTTGTGTTGGACAGAAAACGGAGCTCATGGATCAATAGGAGGAGGAAAACGAACTTCAGAACATATGCGGAAGCTTGGGAGAGGAAGAAATTAGAAGAAAAGAGGACAAAGATGGAAAAAGGGGGTTAAAGTGTCATTTTCATAAGTTTGGGTAATGACACTTAACACCCCCAATGAAGAGTAGAAGAGAAGACTTAGAAAAATTGAGCAGAAGAAAAAAAAGGGCAACTCACTGACTTGTAGGATCAAAAGTTGATCCTAGGATCAGAAGTAGATCGTAGGATCAGAATCTGTGATCGCACGACCAGGCAGAGAGAGGAAAAAAAGAAAACCCACTGAATTGTAGGATCACCTCTGTGATCGTAGGATCAACCCAGATCGCACGATCAGAGAAAGTTGATCGCACGATCTGCTGAAGCCAGATGCACGATTTTGCTTGTTTTTTAGCCAAAACTACTTCATTTAGTGTTATGTTATTTCCTAACCTAGTTGGGGAATAATTAATACACGTAATATTGATTCAAGTAGGCACTTTTCAATTATTATTCATCACTCACGCAAGGAAGAAGGGGAGAGACGGGGGTCAAGAGGAGGATTCCACCTCCATTGAAGATCTAGGGTTTCTTCTTCTTCTTCTTCTTTCAAATCTTGTATGGAGAAACTTTTAAGTTTTGTTTGGTTTATTACTATTAGCTAAACTCCATTGTTAGGCTTCTCTAGAGTGCCTAGGGTTATGTAGACGATGATTTTTTCCGGATTCTTAATCTTTGTTTCATGCTTATTGATTTCTTCTATTGAATGGATGTTAGTTCTTGAATCTTGTTAAGGATCTTAGAATATTGACACGAATAAGATAGGAATTGATAATCAATGAACTAGGGTTTGCTCATAGGATGAATCATGCTTAAAGTTGATTAAGTTCTAAATCAATTGTTCATAATCTATTCTTAATTCTTAATGGGGATGGAGTAATTAACCGGAACCGTTAGTTGGCTAGTGAAGTTCACGACAGTGACTTTAAATAGCTAGGATGAGATATGAGCATCAATCCCGTATCACTGAGACTGAGAAGAGACGTGTTAGGATTGGCTAGTGTGGGTAGATTCGGTGGGTGAAATTCGACTGCTTCGTGCAACGGTGGACCGACAGGACCCGTTTTCGTGCATGTCGTTAGCCTACTAGAACGGACCGGTAGACATAAGAGACCGATAGGAGATTGTAGTCTACCGTGAAGTAGAATGACTTGAGACCGATAGGAGATAGTCAGTGCTGTTACCCGGCTTAGTTAGAATATAGTTAACGTGTTGCTCAGATAATCCGGAAATCGTCTACAACCCTAGGTGATCTAGAGATTGCTAGTTTCTCCAAACTTATTTCTTAAATATAAAAAATATAAAAATATTATATTAGTTTTTATTTCAATTTCTAAAATCAATCAAATCTTTCCTCCTGCACCGTACTCTAAATTAAATAACTAATTAAATAATCTCAAGCATGTCCTCGTGGGATCGATAATTGGGGGTTGAAATACAACCCGTATATTACTTGACCGTGCACTTGCGCATACGCGTTAAGAATCCGCGTCACATCCACCACAAAGCTGGAGATGGATAGATTTGCTCTCTCTCTTCTTCACCTTCTTCTTCCTCCCACTGTTCTGCAGCGGTGGCGGCGACGTACTTGAGGAGATCGAGAGACAGTGTAACACTCCACTGGTCCGGTTCGGGAGATATCGAAGGAGTGCTACTTGAATAACGAAAATCGAGAACAAAACATTCCACTTAAAAGTTAAATGACAAGTTATTACAATATCGTCTTTAGGCTACAATACATGCTACAACATTAGGATAATGATTTTAAACTAGTGTTCTCATCGTAAAGTGATGAATCCTGCTAATCTATGTGAGTCTCGAATCCCGATACTCCATAATCCCAGCTCTTAGACCTGCGGGGGAATGAAACAAAGACCGCAGTTTTTCGAAAGTCAGCAAGAAATGTTGAGTAAGTTAAACAGTAAAGGTTACGATAGGCTACGGGGTCACGTGTTAAATAAAATAAGAGTAACAAAGTACGAGTATAACAACTGATTTTAATAACAAAGCAACAACGTTAACAAGTATCGATTGACTTTCACGTAACAAATACGTTTACCACGATGTTCCAACGAAATTTCCGATACGTTAAAAGCTTCCAATTTAAATCTTTCACGTGTAGCAAGACCTGTTCAGAACATGGCTTAAATATTACTGTTTCCAAACATAGTATTCGTATTAATGTTAATTCCATAGTACCCGGGTAGACCAGTGACTACAATAAGACATTCTAGACCTTAAGTATTGCAACACCGTCCTAAGAGCGTCAATCAAATGAGTGGTATCTAGAAGCAGTATTCCAGCCTACGGCGAAGGAGTCGGGGTGCACGTAGTGCCATATCTTTAGGGACCAAAGCCCAGAGAATCATCACCCGTAATAAGTAATATAACTGGTTCCGGTACATGCGAATCATTTGGCTTTACTCCGGGGGTTGAAACCGAATATCTCTTTAGGGACTAAGCCTAGGGAATCATCACCCAATATAAGTAACTCCGGGGATCGAACCCGATTATCTCTTTAGGGACTAAGCCCAGAGAATCATCACCCAATACAAGTTACTCACGGAATCGAACCCGATTATCTCTTTAGGGACTAAGCCCAGGGAATCATCACCCAATATAAGTAACTCCGGGGATCGAACCCGATTATCTCTTTAGGGACTAAGTCCAGGGAATCATCACCCAATATAAGTAACTCCGGGGATCGAACCCGATTATCTCTTTAGGGACTAAGCCCATGGAATCATCACCCAATATAAGTAACTCCGGGGATCGAACCCGATTATCTCTTTAGGGACTAAGCCGAGGGAATCATCACCCAATATAAGTAACACCACAGGTTCGTACAATATTACGTTATTACTGATTTCTGATCATGTGTGACAAGTATTTCAAGATCAAATATTATTTCGAAGATTTTAAAACAAGTAAACACATTTATCGAGCAGGGAATGAGATACGAAAACTATTTTTCAATCAAGCAAGTAGTGGACACGAAGTAAGCTGGCACGCAAGGCTAAGAATGTAAAACTCACCTGATCCAATAGCAATTATCACATAAAGCTCATTCGATCGGTCGTAGTCCTTGTTTGCGAACTCGTCGCCTACAATTACCAATTACTAATAACAACAATAGTACTTCTAAATAAATGGCTGCACTAGCCCTACGCGATTGCTCGGCTATGTCAAATACTAAGTTCAACTCTCAAAATTTTCCCCAATGAAACCCTTCTCGAGTGTTATACTTATAAATATACAAGAATTACTTTAAGGACATATTTTGATATCCAAAATTTAAGAGATATTTATCAAGTAATATTATAATTACGACCACTCGCGATACTAAATATAATCTTTATTCGGGAAGCGTTATTTTAGCTCAAGAGACTATGTTTTCATTAAAAATATTGAGTTAAACGAATGTTCTTGTTCAAAAAGTTAATAAATTTCGACCATGCTATACAAACGACTAGGGCTGAGCACGGGTCGGGTCGGCCGGATTTTTGCGCCATGGGGCACCCGACCCGACCTCTCGGGTTTGGCGAAACTCAGTCCGACCCCGATCGAAACCCTTGTGAAACCCGTATCTTTCGGGTTAATCGGGTTCGGCCGGGTTCGCCGGGTTAAGCAATAAACGCCTCAGTGAATAACTTGCCGGAAAAAATGGCGGTCGCCGGTCGGAAACGAAGAAGAAAGAGGAGAAGTGACAGATCGGTGAGGGGATGAAGGGACGACGATGGCGACGAAGACGCAGTGGACGGCGACGAAGACGGTGAGGAGAACGTCAATCCTGTCTCTTTTTCTCTCTCTCTCTCTCTCTCTTCCTCTGAATCGGAGAAACTCCCGGCCTCAACGTCGCACGTCTTCCCCTCTCTCGTCCCTCTCTCTTATCTTGATAGAATGACTGATACAATCTCTTTCTCTCTCTCCTCTTTCTCTCCCTTATCTTGAAAGTTGAAACTAACAGCAATAAAACAGGGGGAGTGGAGTCATGAGTACTAGTGGCTGTAATTAATAGTTATTAATTGTATTTTTTAGAAGCAGTGGTGTAGTTCGGCCGGGTTCGATTTTTCCGGGTTAAAAAAATGTAAACCCGCAAATCACCCGAATTATGCCCGAGTTGGAGAGTTTAAACCCATACCCAATCAAAGTACTTTCGGTTTTGTGTTCTTCCGGGTTGATTCGGATTGGGCCGGCCGGATCGGTCGGGTCGACGGGTTTTTGCTCATCCCTACAAACGACAGTGGCACTAACATTTTACTGAAACAACTTTATTTTCTATACATACAAACATTGACTTAGTTTTTAATAAAACGTTTATAGTTTTTTTTCTAACGAACAAGTCGTGTACTATTTCGATACCCGGATCACATTTATACGAGGAGGACGAAAACTAGTATTTTTAGAAAATATTTTCATTCAAAAATTTTCATTTTATAATTTTACAGAATAGTGTAAAGTATATGTAAATGATAAATAGAACCCCTCAAGTTATGTTAATACATAGCAAGATACCCCTGGACACTCACAAACCTGATCCCTAAATGACAACAACCTCCCCTAGCAGATTATTAAAGACACTTATCCACCTTACACCCAGCTTGTATAAAAGACACTTTAACCCCCTTACATGAAATACTAATATAGTTAATATAAACTTGGATTCAAGCATGCAATACATGATTTTGATTACATAAAAAAACTCAGAAGAACATTTAGAGCATACTCAACCCAAGAAACGCGAGAAACGACCAAGAAACTGGACGGGTCGAGCTTGTCGTCGGTGGTGCTCGACCGTGATGGCCGACGGGGCTTCACCGGCGGCTTCTAGCTGCGGCTTGGACTTCCACAAGCCTGGTAGGACCTCCAGGAGGCTAGAGAGATGGGTGGAAGAGGCTGGGTGTCGTTGGTTTGCTTGGGCTCGAAGCTCTCCGGAATCCATGGAGGTCCGGCGACTCCGGCGGCTCTGCTGCTGTTGCTGCTGGGTTTCTTCATCTTCTGATGGCTATGTCGAGAAAGGCAGAGAGGGTAGAGGCTCGGAGAGCAGAGGAAAGAGAGACAGAGATGGATGGGAAGTGGTGGTAGCGGTGATTTTTTCGGCGGGTTCTCTAACGGTGGCAGCGACCATTTTTTCCGCTGCTGCTGATGCTGCTTCTCGCCGGCACAGAACAGGGAGAATAGAGAGAGAGAGAGAGAGAGAGGGACAGAGAGAGATGGAGGGGGTGATGGCGTTGGGGGGTGATGTTGGTCTCGAGGGTGGTTGCCGAAGAAGATAAGAGAATGAGAAGATATAGAGGAGGGAGAGAGAGAGAGAGAGAGAGAGAGAGAGAGAGAGAAGGTGACGGGGGATAGAGGGAGAGAAAATGTGTTGAAAAACACAAACTTAGCCCGTTGGAGAATGGGAGAAAACAATTTGTTTTTGGTTTTATTTTATTTTTCTTTATTTAATTGCCTACAAGGATTTAGAGCTTCTACAAAGTACACTTTCACCCCAACTAATAGCCCGTTCATATCATTTAAAATGACAACTACCTCCCCACACGATATATAATTCGAAGATAAACATTTAAACTAAACCAAAAAGACGTATATTATACTTAGAAAAAGACGGGGTGTTACAGACAGAGAGATGGAGATGGAGATGGGGATGGAGGAGATTGATCTGCTCTCTCTGTATCCCTCTCTCTATCTCTTTCTCTTCATCTCTTTGGTTCTGGAAGTGTGGCGATGAAAGGGAAGGAGATGGACGGCGCGGCAGATGGGTTTGGGAGGAGCGGAGAAGAGTGAGGATGGAGGAGGATGAGTGAGGAGGGAAATGCGCCGGATGATACTTCCGAAGGAAATGTTGGGTCATGGCTGTTGTTAGATTTAGGTTAAATTCATCACATGGGTAGGGTATTTTGGGTTGGGTTAATTAGGTTTAGGGAAATGGGCTGATGGTGTTAAATAATTAACACTGGACTTGATTAATTTGGTAATTCAGATTAGTTAAGGACAATTAAAAAAACAATAAGGGTAAGATGGTATTTTAAAGAATCAGAGGAAACGTCAAAAAAATGAAATTTTGAAGAACCTGGAGAAACGGAGGGAGTACTAGTTTTCTAGAGTTGCACTTGGGCTCCACAAGTTTTTCAAATTGCAGATGGCACCCCCGTGAGTTAATAAATGACAATTGGCCTCCCCTGAATTTAACAAATGACAATTTGCCCCCCTAAGTTAACAAATTACCCTTTGACCCCTAAAGTTTAACAAGTGACCCCCCCCCCCCAAAAAAAGTTTAACAAATGACCAGTAGGACCAATTAAGGCCAAGGATAGTTGTTTTGCTATCAACCGTTTGACTATTCCCCACCTAACAGAAAATAATAGTAGTATCAATTCCACCCGTTACATATATAGAGAGGTATTGTCCTGTCCTACACTGTCATTTCAGGTGTGCTTAATTCCCAACTGTGGAAAACCATCCCATCTAAATTAGGGGTAATTGTAGAGCTAGGAAAGCTCTAAACAAAGCAATAAGAGACATCCAATTCCAATTAAGAAAAGTTTTAAGTGTTCCAAAATGATGGATTTGGTTTTTCTCAAAAAAAAATGATGGATTAAGTTCTTGAAATTCCTTAGTGTAATTTTAAAACTCCCTACACACGTTTAAAACAGTGACTTTGAGCCGCAAATCAGCCCGGTTAGGGTGTGTTTGATCAACCCAAAACACTTGGAAAAGTTAACCCATAGTAAAGTGAGTATCCTGGCTCAATATACAGCTCACAATAACACAATTTGAAGGAGAAAATTGGACTAGAATTTGTCAAGAAGAACTTGCAGGAACAGACAAAGGTTGAATTAAGAGTAGCAACTTAGATGGTAGATTGCCAAGATTTCAGAGAGCCAATTGGCATCCGAAGTCTTGGCCACAACAGCAAGAAAGAGGAGATGTAACAGGGCATGAACAGTTTCTGGGTTGAATATGAAAACCGTCTGTTCATCAACCAAGAAGATGAACACACAATCATCTCAGGTTCTCTAACATAGCGGGATTGACAAAGGGAGGCTGCAAATCGACCAAGAACAGGGGTTGCTCCTTGCTGAAAAAACGAAGGATGAGAGAATAATTAAAACCAACTCAATTGAGTTTCCGGTCTAGTTACAGGGATTGGAATTGTTCCCTATCACACATGGATCATGCAGGTGGAAGCTAAACATAAAATGAGCAGGAATTCAAGAGGTTACCGAACTCTAGCAAAATTGGATGTTTCCGGCAACTTCTTTGCAGAATCCGGCTAAGCTGCAGTAGCAGCTGCTTGCACAGAAAAGATAATATGAGAGGGATTGAGAGAAAACAGAGAGTCCTAAGGTGGAAGAATGATGGAAATGGAGGTGGAGAAATGGTGGATGATAGCGGTGACGAATGTGGTGGAAGCTGGCATGAGTGACACCTACGAGGGGTGTCATGAATTTTCTAGGTTGATCATGCATGGAGTAATAATAGCTTGGCAATTGCTTATATTTTGGGTTATTTTGCATTAAGAGAAAATTCCATTTTGAACTCGACTACATACCCACATTTCTTAGGGTTAATCACACTCCCACTTGTCTGTTTCCATTACTGACTGGGGTTCAGCACTATTGAACTCGACTACATACCCACATTTTCCATTTATTACATTTTTACATCCCAAAAATCTCTAGGGTGTTACAAAGCTTCCCACCAAGGGCTGGAAGCTTTGTTCCTCTCGCGACTCTACTAAGGAAAGGCAAGGCTCCAACGAAAATCAAGATATTATCCTCTTGCATAGGTTAAACTCAATAAATTCTTAAGGAAAAATTCAAAATTATTGATTTAACCCCCCTAAATATTGCCGAAAACCAATTAACCCCTCCCCCCAAGGGCTGCGAGTCGTGTTACTCTCGCAATTCTTCTCAGGATAGGCTAGAGTCCATCGTGAATGAACCATATGAAAAATAAAAAAATCATGCTCTTATGTAAGAAAACGCACTAATTTCTTAAGGGAAAACTCAAAAACATTGTTTTAACCCCTCTTAACTTTCCCAAAACACCACTAAATGGAACTGCTCCTTGCCAAGGGTTGGGTGCCGTGTCCCTCTCGCGATTATTCTAAGGATAGGCTAGGATATATCATGACGGACCACATCGAAAATCAAAAAATTATGCTCTTATGTAGGAAAACGTACGAATTTCTTAAGAAAAAACTAAAAGATGTTGATTGAACTAAAAGACGAATTAGTGCGATTCTACTCAGGAAAGGTGATGACCCATCGTGAACAGACCATATCGCAAATCAAGAAATTATGTTCTTGCATAGGAAAATGCACTAATTTCTTGACGAAACTCAAAACAATAATTTTAACCTCTTAAACATTGCCAAAAGCCATAAAGCGGCAATGCATCCCGCCAAGGGCTAGGAGTCGTGTTCCTCTCGCGATTCTAATCAGGAACAGCTAGGGCCCAACATGAATCGACCATATCGATAATCAATAAATTATGCTCTTACGTACGAAAATGCACTAATTATTTAAGGGAAAACTCAAAAATATCGATTTAGCCCCCTTACCTTTGCCAAAACGCCGTAAAGCTGCAATGTGTCCTGCCAAGGGCAAGGAGCCGTGTTTCTCTCGCTATATTTCTCAAGATAGGACCCATCGTGGAAGGACCATATTGAAAATCAAGAATTATGTGTTCTCACATAGAAAACGCACTAATTTCTAAAGGAACAACTCAAAAACAGTGATTTATCCCCCCCCCCCAAAGCATTATTGAAATACCATAAAGCGACAGTGCTCTCCATCAAGGGCAAGGACCCGTGTTATGTCTAGCAATTCTGCTCAGTAAAGGCTGGGACTTACTGTGAATGGACAATATAGAAAACCAATAAATTATGCTCTTACGTGGGAAACCACACTAATTTGTAAAGGAAAAAACTCAAAAACATATATTTAACACCCTAAACAGAACACCATATGTAGAGAGCGTTGTTCCTCTCGCAATTCTGATCAGGATAGGCTAGGACCCATCGTGAACGGACCATATGAAAAATTAAGAAATTATGCTCTTTCGTTGAAAACGCACTCATTTCTTAAGAGACAACTCAGAAAACTTTTATTTAACCCCCATAGCTTTGCCAAAGCGCCATAACGCCGCAGTGCTCCTTACCTAGGGCAGGGAGGCTTATTCCTCTCGCGATTCAGCTAATGAAAAGTTAGGACCCTTCGTGAACGAACCATATCGAAAATCAATAAATTATATTCTTACGTAGGAAAACGTACTAATCTCTTAAGCGAAACCTAAAAAAACTTATTCAACCTCCTAAACATTGTCGGACCGCCATAAAGCGGCAGTGCTCCCCAAAAAATGCTGTGAGTTGTGTTACACTAGCAATTCTGCTCAGGATAGGCTAGTACCCAAGTGAACGGATCATATGGAAATTTAAGAAACTGTGTTCTTTCGTAGGAAAACACACTAGTTTCTAAAGGAACAACTCAAAAATATTTATTTAACCCCCCTTAATTTTGCTGAAAAGCCATAAAGCGGCAGTACTTCCCTGAAGGGCATGGAGCCGCGCTTATCGTGCGATTTTCTTCAACAAATGCTAGGACCCATCGTGAACGAACCATATGTAAAATCAATAAATTATGTTTCAACGTAGGAAATTAAAACGCACTAATTTCTTAAGCCAAAACTCAAGAACATTGATTTAACCCCCTGAGGTTTGCTAAAAAGGGAGGGAGACGTTTTCCTCAGGCGATTCTACTTAAGAAAGACTAGGACCCATCGTGAACGGACGATATCAAAAATCAATACATTGTGGTCTTGCGTAGGAAAAGTCACTAATTTTCAATGGATTATGCTCCTAATTTTCAATGGTCTTGCGTAGGAAAACGCACTAATTTTCATATGTAAAATCAATAAATTATTCTCCTACGTAGGAAATTAGAACGCACTAATTTCTTAGGCCAAAACTGAAGAACATAGATTTAACCCCCTGAGGTTTGTCAAAAAGGGAGGGAGACGTTTTCCTCTGGCAATTATACTTAGGAAAGGCTAGGACTCATTGTGAACGGACGATATCAAAAATAAAGAAAGTATGGTTTTGCGTAGGAAAATTCACTAATTTTCAATGGGAAAACTCAAAAACCTTGATTTCACTCCCTTAACATCGCTGAAACGCCATAAGGCACTGCTCCGCCCAAGGGCAGGGAGCCGTTTCCCTTACGTAGGAAAACACACTAATTTTCTAAGGGAAAGCTCAAAAATATTGAGTGAACCCTCTTAATATTGCCAAAATGCAAAAAATTGATAGTTTTCCCCGCCAAAGGTAGGGAGCCATCTTTCATTTGCGATTCTCAAGAAAGGCTAGGACCCATGGTGAACGGACCATATCCAACATTACAAAAATTGTGCTCTTACATAGGAAAACACATTAATTTCTTAGGAAAAACTCAAAAACCTTGAATTAACCCCCTAATCAATGCTGAGACGCCATAAAGTAGCATTGTTTCTTTGTCAAAGGCAGGGAGCCGTGTCCATCTCGCAATTCTGCTGGCTAGGGCCTATCATGAACGGACTCTTACGTAAGAAAATGCACTTCTTAAGAGAACTCTAAAACATTAAATTAACCCGCTAAACATTGTCGAAACGCCACAAGCGGCAGTGCTCCTTGACAACATAACGGAACCTTATTCATCTCACAATTCAGCTATGGATAGGCTAGGACCCTTCACGAATGGACCATATCAAAAATCAAGAAAATATGCTCTTAATGGAACACTCAAAAACACACTAATTATCGAAACGCCATAAGGCGTCGATGTTCCCCGCCAATGAATGGGAACCTTCTTCCTCTCGCGATTTAGCTCGGGTTGGTCTACGGCCTATCTTAAACGGACAATATCGAAAATCAAGAATATGTGCTCTTATGTAGGAAACGCAATAATTTATCAAGAGAGAACTGGGAAAAAAATGATGTAACCACCTAAATATAGTCGAAACGTCCGATTGTGCTCCCTCCCAAGAGCAGGGGAGGGTTCCTCTCGCTATTCTGCTGAGGATAGGCTAGGATCCATCGTGCACAAACCATATAGAAAAATTAAAATTATGCTCTTACGTAAGAGAACACACTAACTTTTAAAGAAAAAACTCAAAAACATTTATTTAACCTGCTAAACGTTGCTGAAATGCCATAAGCGACAACGCTCCCTGCCTACGGATTGGAGTTGTGTTCCTCTCGCGATATTGCTCAGGATACGCTAAGACCCATCATAAATTGATCATATTGAAAATCAAGAAATTATGCTCTTACGTATAAAAATGTAGTAATTATTTAATGAAAAACTCAAAAAATATTATTTAACACGCTCAACATTGCTGAAACGCCATAAAGCGGCAGTGTTCCATGCAAACAGAAGGGAGTCCTGTTCCTCTCGTGACTCGGCTCAAGATAAGCTAGGATCCATCGTGAATGGAGCATATAAAAAATCAATAAATTAAGGCCTTACGTAGAAAACTTTAGTAGTTTCTTATGGGAACACACACAAAATAATTATTTAACCCGCTAAGCGTTGTTGAATTGCCATAAAGCAGCACTGCTCCCCAGCCAACACAAGGGAGCCGTGTGCCTATCGCGATTCTGCTCAGGATAGGCGAAGACTCATCGTGAACGGACCTGTTATGACAAACCACCTCACGAACAATGAATGAATAAAAGAAGAACACGAGGATCTTACGTGGTTCGCTAGCAAAATATTTGCTAACTACCTCCACGGCGGAAAAGCACCCTTTATTCACTTAAGAGGAACAAGACTACAAGAATGTTTTTGCATGCCTAATAGTGTGACTACTAGGTTCTTTATATAGTGCTAGAAAATCCCTAAAGTTTCCAAATCCGATTTGGAAACAACTTGTTTCCTAACTAATCCTCCACCGCCTTTGACTTCCAATGTTTCCTAATCAAATTTGGAAACAATGTGTTTGGCCGCCTTTGACCAATGCAAGGCACCAACTCAAAAAATCTCCACCTTGACTGGAATTGTCTTGTCAACAGCAGCTGCTCCTCTTCTCGTAAATAAAGCTACGTCTTCTCTGCACCCAATTGTCTCTCGTCACAGAGACTCACTGGACCCCCACCGCGTCCAACATGCCCCGAAGGGCGTCACTGGCTCAAGATGTTGAGCAATTCCAGACAATGCTGGAACTTGCTCTCCGGAACTGGCTTGGTGAACATATCCGCGGGGTTGTCAGCAGTCCCCACCTTCATCACCTTGATCCTGCTCTCGTTTCTCATAAAATGATACCTGACGTCGATATGCTTGGTCCTTTCATGATGAACATGGTCCTTAGTTAAGCAAATCGCACTCAAGCTGTCACAGTAGACAATCGCCTGATCTTGATGTAGCCCTAGATCATTGACCATTCCCTTAAGCCAAATTGCCTCCTTCGCTGCTTCTGTTAGAGCCATATACTCCGCCTCCGTGGTGGACAAATTCACCGTCGGCTGTAGCGTCGCCTTCCAACTCACAACAGATGCTCCCAGAGCAAATACGTAGCCTGTCATTGATCTTCTACTGTCAATATCCCCTGCATAGTCCGCATCAGAGAAACCAGCTACCAAGATGTTTTCACTAGCCCCATAGCATAGGCCAATGTCTGACGTACCCTTAAGGTACCTGAATATGCGCTTCACCGCCTACCAATGGTCCCTACCCGGATGAGCCATAAAACGACTAACCACACTAACAGCGAATGCTATGTCTAGTCGAGTACAGACCATAGCATACATGATACTTCCAACTGCGCTAGCATATGGAATCTTGGACATGTACTCCTTCTCCTCCTCAGTCTGAACGGTGTACATCCCTAGTTTGCTGTTAGTTGCCATAGGAGTATCTATAGCTTTAGCTGATAACATCCCGAATCTTGCCAAGATATTTTTGATGTATCCCTGCTGTGATAAGAAAAGCTTCTTCTTCTTCCTATCTCTATAGATCTCAACTCCCAATATCTTCCGAGCAGCTCCCAGATCCTTCATCTCGAATTCCGCACTAAGGGACCTCTTCAGTTCTCTAATGTCCTTGATATTTCGAGTTGCAATCAAAATATCATCCACATATAGAACTAGGTAAATATGTGATCCACTATGCAACTCTTTGTGATACACGCAACAATCATACTCGCACTTGTGGTAACCAATATTCAACATGAATCTGTCAAACCTCTTGTACCATTGCCTCGGCGACTGCTTAAGTCCGTAGAGAGATCCCTTCAGCTTGCACACGTGGTTCTCTCTTCCAGGAACTTGGAACCCCTCCAGTTGGCTCATGTATATTTCCTCCTCCAACTCTCCATGCAGGAAAGCTGTCTTGACATCCAATTGCTCAAGCTTTAGGTCGTGGTATGCCACTAAAGCTAGTAAAACCCGGATAGAAGTATGTCTGACCACCGGTGAGAAGATCTCGTTGTAGTCAACTCCCTCTTTCTGACTGAACTCTCTTGCAACTAGCCTTGCCTTATACTTGACGCCCTCTCCAGATGTAGTTCCTTCCTTTCTTCTGAAAACCCACTTGTAGCTGACTATCTTCCTTCCCGCTGGCAATTTAACAAGCTTCCAAGTCGAGTTCTTGCTAAGAGACTCCATCTCTTCTCCCATCGCGGCAATCCACTGTGCTGACTCAGAACTAGATATAGCGGCCTTGTAGGAGGATGGCTCGTCCTCTACCTCTTCCGCTACCTGTAATGCATATCCCACCATACCGTCATCTCTGTATCTCGCTGGAGGCTTTAGGACTCTCCTTGGTCTTCCTTCAGCAATACTTTGATGAACCGGTTCCTCTGGTGTAGACGCATCCTCACTATCAGACTCTTCTGCTTCTTCCTCTTCGGCTTCCGACGGCGGTGTAAGGATTTCGGAATCCTTAGGATCAATATGATCCGACTCTCCCTCCACGTTCTTATTTGCATCCCCAAGCTCCACCTCCAAGGAGTTTTTCAACATATGAGACTCATCAAAGACTACACTTCTGCTAAGTATAATCTTGTTGTCTGCCCATATCTTGTATCCCTTCACACCTGTTCCGAAACCCATGAATACTCCCTTCTTAGCTCTTGGTTCTAGTTTGCCATCATCAACGTGATAATAGGCAACACAACCAAATACTCTCAAATCCGAGTAATCCACTGCTCTACCGGACCAGACTTCCATAGGAATCTTGCATCCTATACCTGTGTGCGGGCTCCGATTCACGAGATAGCTTGCCATGGAAACTGCCTCTCCCCAGAAACCTCTAGAAAGACCTGCATTTGAAAGCATGCACCTTGCTTTTGCCAAAAGCGTCTGATTCATTCTCTCGGCTACACCGTTCTGCTGCGGTGTGTGTCGAACGGTGCGATGGCATGCTATTCCCTGATCCTTGCAGAATCCATCAAACTCTGATGAACAGAACTCTAAGCCGTTGTCCGTGCGCAGCTTCTTCACCTTCTTTCCCACCTGATTCTCTACTAGTGTCTCCCACTCCTTGAATTCTGCGAAGGCTTCACTCTTGTGCTTCATCACGAATATCCAAGTCATCCGGGAGTAATCGTCTATGATGCTTAGAAAATACCTATACCTGCCAATCGCCTCGACTCGATATGGACCCCAGCAATCCGAATGGATATAATCAAGAGTACCTTTCGTTCTATGAACCGCCTTAGGGAACTTGCTACGCTGTAGCTTCCCATACACGCAGTGCTCACAAAACCCTAGGCTCTTGGGCGCATGCCCGGTGAGATATCCCTTCTTGTGAAGTTCCAGCATTCCACGTTCACTCATATGACCGAGCCTCATATGCCACAGCTTAGTTAGATCAGCTTCCTTAATCTCGGCTGTGACAACTCCAGCAGAACCTGTGATCGTCGAACCTTGCAACATGTACAAAGTCCCGCTCTTGACTCCCTTGAGTATCACCTTAGAACCCTTGCAGACTTGTAGATCTCCACCTTCACCTTTGAAACTGTATCCTTTGCTGTCGAGTAGACTCAAGGAGATCAGATTCTTCTTAATATGTGGTACATGCCTGACTTGCTCTAAAGTACATAACTTCCCTTCATTCTTCTTCAATCTAACTGAGCCGCTCCCAATCACCTTACAGACGGCTCCATCTGCCATGTAGACATACCCTCCATCTGTTTGGTTGTACGTCGAGAATAGCTCCCTGTTAGAGCAAATATGATAGGAAGCTCCGGAATCAAGGACCCACGCATCCTGAGAGTGCGTGACAACATCCGCCATTAGAACGTAATCATCCTCAGACGAGTTACCTTGTTCAACTACGGCCGCGGATCCATTTTGCCCCTGTTGACCTCGTTTCGGGCAATCTCTCTTCCAGTGCCCATTTTCCTTGCAAAAGGCACAGACATCCTTGGGTAACTTAGAACCTGAGAACTGCTTCTTCTTGTTCTTCTTACCCTTCTTGCTTCCCCCCGTTTCCATCAGTCCGGAAGCATGGTCCTCTATACCTGTGCCTGCACCCTTATGGCGCAGTTCCCTAGCATGGAGCGCCGATCTCACCTCCTCTAGGGATAAGTCGTCCTTGTTCACAATGAACGACTGCGCGAAGTTCTCATATGATGGAGGTAACGAGATCAATAACAAAAGTGCAGCATCCTCATCCTCCACCTTCTCGCCAATATTACGCAAATCTAACATAATTGTGTTCAATTGATCAAGATGGTCCTTGAGAGCCGTACCTTCGAGCATCCGCAGGGTGAAGAGCCTTTGCTTTAGCATCAACTTTCTAGTGAGACTCTTCGTCATGTAGAGACTCTCCAACTTGAGCCAAGCTTCACTGCTTCCTTCTGATCTGCGATCTTGATGATCACGCCATCCGATAAGCACAGCATAATCGTTGTGTGTGCCTTCTCCTCCATTGCCTTGAACTCCGCTGATGCAACATTCATGCCTCCCTTGTCCGCGGTCAAAGGTGCCCACAAGCCTTCAATTTGAGCAAAGCCTCCATCTTTATCTTCCACAGACTGAAGCTGTTCCCTCCAGTGAACCTGTCGATCTTCAACATCGATCCGGACATCGTTCTTGGTGGATCTTGAACCCTAGTCGCGTGCTCCACCTAGATCGCAAAACCCTAGCTTTGATTTCACCAAGTTGTGAAACCCTAGCTTTGCTCCGCCTTGATCTTGATCTTGAAACAGCGCCAAACCAGGCTCTGATACCAGTTTGTTGTAACAGAACTCCTGTTTCAGAGCTCTGATACCAGTTTTTTATGACAAACCACCTCACGAACAATGAACGAATAAAAGAAGAGCACGAGGATCTTACGTGGTTCGCTAGCAAAATATTTGCTAACTACCTCCACGGCGGAAAATCACCCTTTATTCACTTAAGAGGAACAAGACTACAAGAATGTTTTTGCATGCCTAATAGTGTGACTACTAGGTTCTTTATATAGTGCTAGGAAATCCCTAAAGTTTCCAAATCCGATTTGGAAACAACTTGTTTCCTAACTAATCCTCCACCGCCTTTGACTTCCAATGTTTCCTAATCAAAGTTGGAAACAATGTGTTTGGCCGCCTTTGACCAATTCAAGGCACCAACTCAACAGGACCATTTCGAAAATCAAGAAATTATGCTCTTATGTAGGAAAAACGCACTAATTAAAAAAGGTAAAAAGTAGCTTAAAGTTAGGCAAAGAAAGTGGAGCTTAAGTTTTTGAAAAGTTTTTGTATTTTAATAAAAAAAAATGTGGTTTACTTAATTTCTATTTTATCTCTTAAAATAATTATAAAAAGTAAAAAGATAAAAAGTTAAAGTTAGAGAAAACTAATTTGTTTAGTCACAAAAAGATAAAATATTTATCTAAAAAATATTAGAGAAAAAAAAGCAAAATAATTTTTTTATGACTTAAAAAAGATAAAAAATCGTCTAAAATTATGCAAAGTCCGGATAGCATAAATCAGTTGTGATGTGGTTTTCAATGTCAAAATCTCAATTTAAACGAGGAGAGATAGAGAGATCAATTATAGATTACCAGTCAAAGAAAATATCTTAAACAAGGACAGTCAATCAAATACTTGTACGAAGGACGGGGTATATATCTTCTTTTTGAGTGGACGAACTGCAGGATGACTCATTCCCAGCTAAAGACATTGAATTTTGACAAACTGCTTGTTATAAAAGGATTCTTGCATTGTACTACTATTATCTTAAATGAGATCACAAATTACAAAACTTGTATAAATTAAACCCCGACTATCTCTAGGATAGAATCAAATGAGAAAAAGTATTAGTAGCAAATTACCCATATATGATAGGTTGGTTTGTTCATTGACCAAATCAAAGATCAAGAGGCCTTCTCTACATCTACCTACACGCGGTGAGGAAGCTTCATACCCCCTACAACGTCTTTCGTGTATTTCTTTCTCTATAAATACCTCTTAAACCAAGCTCAAGTGAATTATAACATCTCTCTTCATCGAGCATAAGCAAAACATAGCTAAATATTCATAACTTGCGCTTCAGATTCAATGGAGTACCAGAAATTTTCCGTAGAGAAACCATTAACTCCACAGTACGATCAGGCCGCCAGTGGGATACCCGTGGGTTCCATCAATCAACCGCACAACACGCAGCAGCAGCCGCCCCAACCTCAAATTCCAGTTCAGTCCAGACCAATGGTTGACTGGTCAACTGGCCTCTGTGACTGCTTCGACGACGTCCCTAACTGTAAGTTCTGTAGCGTGAAACATTACTAGTAACTTAAAATTTGAAAAACGAATACCTAGAAAGTTGCTTTTCGTGAAATACTCCGTTCTGTCTCGTGGTTTTATTCGTAAATCTCAAAATTATAGTCATATCCACATCTAACAAAGAATTTACTTTTCCCTTCACTTCCTTGTGTACCTTTTTCTTCTTTTACTTTTTCATTTTCCAAGAAAAAATAACAAATGACAAACGACAATTCAATAAATTTATTAAGTTAAAATTGTCAATTAAATTTTGTGAAAAAGTTCACCCAATAGTAAAATTGAGACGGAAGGAGATATGGAAACTTACAGTGACAAAATAATATGCAATTGCAGGCTGTGTGACATTTTGGTGTCCGTGCATTACTTTCGGGCAGATTGCTGAGATTGTTGATAAAGGGACTTCATGTAAGTTAATTTTTACTTCTCGTCTTTCCTTTTGTACATCATATACTGTTTTTCTACCCGTTAAGGCTGTGTTATTTAATTTAAAACAACTGTTTCTAGAAACACAAATTTTGATTTTTTTTTTTTTTTTTTTCAAATTATATGATCTGTTTGTTAAACTTGTCCTACCAAACAGGCTCTCAGTTGCTTTTGTATTTATGTTTTGGGATTTAAATTTTTCCTCAATTTGCGTAAGGAAGTTAATATTCTTTGTATGCAGCATGCGCTACAAGCGGAGCTTTGTACACATTAATAGCGTGGATTACTGGGTGTGCATGTATCTACTCGTGCTTCTACCGCTCAAAAATGAGGAACCAGTACCAGTTACACGAAAGCCCTTGTGGTGATTGCTTGGTTCATTTCTGCTGCGAAAGCTGTGCCTTGTGCCAGGAGTATCGCGAGCTCAAGAACCGTGGCTTTGACATGTCCATTGGTGTGAAATAATCTCCTTCTCTTCCTTAATGTTATTTATGTATCTTTAAACACAAAACATTGATTGATCGTTATGTGATTTTCTTAAATCTTTTTTAGGGTGGAACGGGAACGTGGAGAACCAGAATCGTGGAGTGATAACAGCACCCGTTGTTGAAACAGGGATGAGTAAATAGAAAGAGGTGTTGCTGAATTGTACTGTTAATTATGTTTTCTCTGGTACACACGATTGCTTCTTTGTGTCGTTGTATATTTGTAAAATACTTACCTTTTGTGGATGTTGTGTGAACAATGAAATAAAGACTTGGCTTTGTGAGTTGTTGCGATTGTACTGTATGTGTAAAGAGACATGTTATACCACCCACTGTTTATTTCCAACATATCGCTCACACAAATGAATTGATGATAAATAAGTAATGACCGTTGCTACTTGAGTACGAGATAGATAAGAGCTAAAAGAGAGTGCTCTAGTCATTCTCATTTGTAAAATGTAGATTTTTAAGCATGACCGATTTATCACATAATACTTGCAGTTGTGGTCTTGCCTTGTTGGCGGCCGCCGTGACCTTGACGTGTCTTGTGACTCGACTGACGTGGGCTTAGCCCCGATGAAAGTGCCTCGGCTCGACCACTGTGATCTTACCTTGCCCTGGCTAGAGGTGGAACTAGAAAGGGGCACAGGGGTCAGGTGTCACCTCTAGAATTTCAATAACTACAATTTTACGTCTTTTTCAAAGTAAAATTTATATGTGCCTCTATTTTTTATTGCATATATGTCCTCAACTTTTTTTTTTTTTTTTGCCCAAAAGCTTTACCTGTTTCAAGATAAAGCTTTACCTCTTCCAATGAAATCTTAAAATGCCATCTCAAATGACATACTAATCTTTGGTATATAACGTACGAAATTGTGTTACGTAATCATGGCTCCGCCACTGATCTGAATTCTGTAGAAATGGTCCGACGACCATCATCGCCTTGTCATCAGCCTCTGTTGCCTTGCAATGTTCTCGGCGAGGCATTTGGGTCGAAAGAGTTGGTCAATGATATTCATTGACAACCTGTACTTTAGTATTACAATTCAATGCGAAGTTCATTGTCAAAGTGTCACAAATCACAGTCAACCAAACTTGGCATATCTCATCGTTATCTTATTTGGGTCACAGTATGTAGTATATAGAGCTAGATAATGCTGACTTATTTATTAGAAACCTCTACAATTTTGTTCTTTTTTTTAACGTTATTTTTATTTTCTATCTTGTGAAATAGGCTCCAGCGATAGTCAGAAACTAATTGTCTCGAGATTTAAAGATCGCCAAAGCGGTTTCGTCTCTCCCAACAAAATTATTTTTCTTGCGCGAGTGGGCAGAGTGGTAATGTTAGATCATTGGGCTTCATACTGAAGGTATCAAAATCATGTCAAGCCTTGTTGGCCATTATTTTTATTTTTTAAGTGAATGTGTACAAATAATTGAAGAATAAAGTAGTAGGCTCATTTGTTTGCATTAAACATCAACAAGTTGTAATTTTATTTAATTTTGGAACATCAATAAGTTGCTGATGGTCCTTGCAATGAATTGACTAGTACCACTCCGTTCCCTCTCTTTGTTTTCGTTTGACTTTGAGGGATCACTTTAACCGACAAATTTAGTTGACAAAATGATATGAAAATTTATTAATTTTTTTCATAGTATTATAGTGTTAAGAAAGATGTACAATATTATAAGAAAATTAACATATTTACGTATTATATCATTAGATAAATTAATCCTTCACAATTAACCCCTAAAGTCAAACGGGAAAAGAGAGGGAACATAGTGGTAGTTCGTTGAAAAATAGAATACAAAAGACAAACTGACTAGTAATACTCGGTATGTTTCACAAAAAAAAGTTTTCAGTTGATTTTTAGGAGGTCACTTTGATCGACTAATTAGCTAATGATATGATACAAAAATTTGTTTAATTTCTTATAATAATGTAGTGTTAAGACAGATCTATAATATTATAAAAAGACTGACACATTTTCGTATCATATCGTTAACTAAATTAGTCGGAATAATATTTAATAATGAGCTTGAAAGATTATGGCAAAACGAAGATAGTACAATTAATATGTTTAAGATATAAGGTACATATCTTTCTTAAAAGAAAGAAAACACTAAGGGGCGGAGCACACACAACCCCCCCCCCCCCCCCCCCCACAAATTTTCCAAAAACACTAGATAACTCTTAATTTGTAAAAAAATTAACCGTGACTTAATACAAATATAAAAGTGCCTCCTTCCTCCCAAAGGTCTTTCCAGCGGAGTTGGTAAAATGGTTCGCTTAAAACCAAATTGTCGCAGATTTGAGTCTCTTTTTGCACGCGTTCAATTTTTTTCCACAAAAAGTTAACAAAAAAGAAAATTAAAACGTGCCTAAGGTGACTCGAACTTGTTGCCGAAGTCAATAAAGAGATGGCTTCACCAACTGAACCACCAGGCTTATAATCTCATTGTTCATATTTAATATTACTTTATCTTTAAATAAGAGTACAAATATTAGTCGAATTGTGCCCCCCTTCTGTGAAATTTTGGCTCAGCCACTGAAAACACTTATTTCAGGGTCTCAACACATAAACTCCGTCACATCTCAACGATAAAGAATCTTATCATTTTTTTAATTATCATACCACTAACTAAAAAGTAAATAAAAAATACTGAAAATCATCAACATATTAAATGTTATTGAATTTACACAAAATATCTGCTTCCATTGAGCTGATCATCTTTAGGGCGTAAATGCATGGTCATCATAAGCGGAGCTTGGAAAGCTAACTCCCCAAGATAAGGAATATGCATTTTGCTAATTCACATTGGAGGAGCAACATCCATCCATAGAGTCTTTTGGTGCATTTTGTAGGCTCAATAGGAAGAACTACTAATATTTTTATATTGACTCGCAAGAAAATAAAATTTCATAACAAGAACTACAAGCTATCTTACATGGCGTTCCTTTTGCCCGTTATGTTTATATTATTACATAATGTCACGCAATCTTTCTCTTGCTGGGTTGTGATCGGTGCGTTTAAATTGAGGAGCACGTGGCATGTGGTTGATTATATTAGGTTTGTAATAACCAATCTTTCTCTTTGCGTATTTTTTAAATATCCTTAGAGAAGAAGTGCAGGATTGCATGCTCTAGCAGCCCACACTATATCGATGGTGTTGGCTGCCTCTCTTTTTAGATAAGTTAATGATTCAACACGTATATAGTTTATTTTGCCTTCCTTATGTCAGTTGACTACTTACTCGTCACTTATTGTCACTTTTGGTTTTGTTGTTGCAGCTTCTGTAAAAGATGTTTTTGAACTCATCGAGTTTGGGGATTTTGAGGGGGCCGGGAGGGTGGAGGCTGGTTCGGGATCCGTTTTGAAGTGTGGCGGGACAGGGCGGGGCGAGTTCAGCTTGAACCGGCCCGGCTTATTAATGAGCGTGGCCACGTGGGTCAGGTCGAGGGTTTTTGAAGGGGGTTGAGGGTTAGTGTGGGTCAGGTGAAAGGGGCTGGGTTGGTGCAGGTTGGCCCGGTGGTTAAACCACCAGTTACTCGGGTAAAAGACACTCTAACCCCTCAGGTTTGATGCAAAAACACTTTCACCCACTTTTGTTTGGGAAATGAGACTTTCAACCCTTTTGTGTTCTTTACGCCTGACTGTAGTACTTCTTTTATTTTCTCTGAATCTTCACCGTTTTGACTTTTACACCATCCACTGAGTCGCTTTAATTCAGTGATTTAATTAGTAAAGCGATCCAGAAATTTGATAATCTTAGGATCATGTTGTAGAGTAAAACTCTTTACTCTACAACATCATAAAAATTTCCAAAAAATTGCATCGTGTTGCTGTACAGATCACCGAGTTAAAGTGGTCCGGTTACTGAAAAAACAACTCAAACTGTGAAGATTCACAGAGAATAGTGGTAGTATCATACTCCGCAAGAGCGAATTTGTCTCCCAAGCTATTACATTGTTAGGCCGCCAGACTAACAATGTCAGGGAGTGTAAATATTCTGAAACTTGACAGATAAAAAGGTGCAAGAGTTTCATTTCCTAAACTAAAAGGGGTGAAAGTGTCTTTGCTTCATACTTGGGGGGGAGCGAAATTGTCTTTTACCCCCTCTAACTGAGATTGGTTGGCTCGTTGACTAATTCAAAATTGGAGGCTTTCTTACACACACACGGTTAGCTTGGAACCTTCGTTACCACTCTGTCCCCTCCATTGCTCTCTATTTAAATCACACCTCAAGCTAAGCTCACCCATTTCTCTCTCCCATTATTCCATTTGCTTCATCAAGCTAAAGAAGTACTACTCTTCCTAATAATCATGTACGCTTCAAATTCAACAGAGTACCAGAAGTTCTCCGTCGAACAACCGTCTGCGCCGCCGTACGATCAGCCGGCGAGCGGGATACCTGTGAATTCCATGAGCCAATCGTACGACTCGCAGCCGCCCCGGCCTCAGATTCCGGTTCAATCGAGACCGAAGGTGAATTGGTCAACTGGTCTCTGCGGTTGCTTTGAGGACGTCCCTAACTGTAAGTCGTCGCTAAGACCTTATTATTACTCTATAGTCCCTCTACTACGTACGTTCGCCGAGCTCAAATTGACCGACGAATTTAGTAAACAATATATTACGGAAGTTGTTATTTCTTTTATAACATGTTAAAAAGATGTACAATAATATAAAAAATTAACACTTTTGGATCATATAGTGAGCTAAATTTGTCAATTAATTTGACCCAAGTCAAATGGGTAAAAAGAGAAGAAACGGAGGTACTACTATAGTATAATTGATTTGTTACTGCACAAAACCAAATACAGTTGTAGCAATACTGGATATGATAATAATTCTGCTAGTCGAATCCAATTAGTTCAAATTGAATTTGACTAGTCTGGAAAACTAAACATTATTCTACTGCATAAAAGTTGAGAGCGAGCATGTGGTATAAGTTGCATTTTCTGAAATATATTGAAAATGACAACATGGTGACATGAATTGGCAGGTTGTTTGACGTTTTGGTGCCCTTGCATTACTTTCGGACAGATTGCTGAGCTTGTCGATAAAGGATCTTCTTGTAAGTTCTCATTACTTGCTTCTTTTCTGAACCAATATTTTTCATTTTGCTAGTCGTCTGTGGTTTTGCATTGATCATTCAACAATCTAGTTCGGGTTAGTCATATTTTACCTTATCTACAAAATAAGTTGCTATGGGAATTAGTGTATCCTCAAAATATGACATGTGGGATAGTTTATACCCACCATGTCCTAGGAACCTATCTACATAATAAGCTGCATTAGAGATTAGTGTATCCTCAAAATATGACATGTGGGATAGCTTATCCCCACCATGTCCTAGGAACCAAATACTTCATCTACATGATAGGCTACATGGGGATTAGTGTATCTTCAAAATATGACATGTGGGATAGGTTATCCCCACCATGTCCTAGGAACCAAATACTTCATAATTAGACAATTTCGACCATATCCCACCATATCCTAAGGAATTATCATACTTTCTTTGTGGTCGTGCCCGAGGGCACGGGTTATGGACTAGTAGAAATAAATTGTACTACTATGTGATTATGACGCTTATAGTAGAAGGGCGCGTGAGATGGGAAAATCGATAATGATATTTAATCAGATATGTAAGTAACCGTCAACATTTCATTGTACACAGAATCATATCTCGCGGGTGAACTTAGTTTTTCGAGGTCAAGGTATGCTGGCGTTATAAATATTTCACCAGGCACAAAAATATCGAAAAATTGGAATGAAAAATTCTAGGCTGACAGTGATGGACATGTGCACTGGCATAATGTTATGTTTTCAATCAGATGAGAATGGTAGAATCATAGATGAGAAGTCATAGATGAGAAGTCCAGAGTCTTGAGTTCTTCTGATAATATCTTGTAGATGATTTTCTGAGATTTCTGAGAATATGTATCCGGATCCGTCTCATTTGGTTTAAATGCCAGTAATTTCTTGCTTTCCACAATCCCAACTGCTAAGGGAAAAAAAAGGAACATTTTCGTATTTCACCCTTTGCCACAAGATCAAATGTAGCAATCCACCACTGTAAACACAAGTGATACTCTTTGAAATGGAATTGTCGTAGTGAAGCTGCACTCGTTTGGCTAGAGAACAAGTTCTTAGCAGATGATTTTCGGTCTCTTTTTCTTCCCCACAACATGGACAAATGTCATTGATATTGAATTATATCGTCTAGCTCCCAATGCAGGAGCAATAGGTAGGGGTAGTTTGGACGAGTGTTCTTTTATTTTAGTTTTTTGGTTTCGTAAATTCGTGGGGGAGGTGAAGAGAGATAGTGTTCAGCATAATCTCTCTCCTCACCTCAACCACACGGTCCTTTAACCTACCCAACAGGTAAGGGCTGTATGACCCCGCATATCATTCAACATACGCAAATGGGCTCCCAACCTACTACAACACAAATCATCCAAAACATAGGTGAAAACTAAAGAGCAAAAGCAATTCAAGGAAGGCGATAGTACCTGAGGTAAAAAAACATACTGCCTACATAGAATAATGTTTAGCTCCCGAAGCTCCATCTTGTACTGAAAAAAAAAGCAATAAAATGCTCAATTAAGCACCCCCCCCCCCCCATATAGTGATCACCGATCAGATATTGTAAGCTGTTCTAACAGAGAATTTTGCATCACCTGTGAGGCGCCAGACTCTTCCATCCCTGCACTCTATACAGCCCATCGGAATCGATAAAATTAATTTTGCTTTCTCTGCCTGTAAGAGTTGATGATTAAGTTCTTCCTCTTGTTGTCTCGTAGAGTAACTGATTAGCTCATAAACCTTTTTGATTCACAATGAGCTAATTCTTGGAGATTTGTCATGGAAATGTCCATAGACATGGATCTCCAAAATGTTTTGCATTAGCACAAATGCCCGTGTTCAATCTCCAGCCGTTTTCCCTCACTCAATGTGGCTCTGCCATACCCAAGAGCATCCACACAAGGTGTTTTTTCTTGCCAGAAGGAGCAGTGTGGGAAGACTTTTGCTTTGATTTTTTTTTTTTTTTTTTTTGAATAAGATTTAACCATCAGTAAATAACAAATGATTCGCAGCAGGGCATGGATAAGATATTTTCACTACACAGAACCAACCCGTGTTTTCAGATGATAAAAATGTTTGATTTGCACTGAAACAAATATATTATTATTGTTTTTTGGTCGATTTTTGTGTTCATGTGAGGAGATGTTCTTTTTGTGTGCAGCTTGCGGTACGAGTGGAGGTCTGTACACGGTGATAGCATGTGTGACGGGTTGCCCTTGCTTCTTCTCGTGCTTCTACCGTTCCAAGATGAGGCAGCAGTACCAGTTACACGAAAGCCCCTGTGGGGATTGTTTGGTGCATTGCTTCTGCGAAAGCTGTGCCTTGTGCCAAGAGTATCGCGAGCTCAAGAACCGTGGTTTCGACATGTCCATTGGTATGAAATAATCTCTTCCCTTCCTCCAAACTAGCTCGTATACTCCAATAGAAAACATCATTCCGTGCACTTTAACAAAAGGGAAATGTTGATTGTGCTTAATTTATTGTGGTTTTTGTAAATCGCTTTTTTAGGATGGAACGGCAATGTGGAGAACCAGAATCGTGGGGTGATAACAGCGCCCGTGGTTGAAACAGGGATGAGCAAATAGAAAGATCTTCGAGCTATGTTTATGTAATTAAGTTATTGAAACATGCGATTGCTTATTGTATTTGTTAAATTATTGTTGTAACTAAGTTAATGTTTGGTTACACATTCCAAGTCATTACTTATATGTAAAATAAAGAGCAATTAACCATTGTGAAGAGACTCGTGTGAGTTCAAGAGTATAAAAGAAAGTTCAGTTCATTAAACATGGGCGAATTCAGAAATTATAAAGTAACTAGCTAATTACCTGTGTCTGTAGGGCACTGTATGCAATACCTAAGTAAATTAACAAAACAAATATTTCAAGTGAAACCTCTACATGTAGTAACTCAACTAAATAAAGTTTTCAATTATAAAATAAAATTAAAAGACATACATAATTACATACAAAGTTCGCCAAAATTGGAATTTACCATTTGTTTATTCTTTCCATCAACATTGACGGGAACGACCTGCTAAAAAAAATTGTGTCATATTATGTATCTAACCTGTGATTTCCATATTGAATTGTGCATGCTATATAATAATCTTTACTTACATTCCTTTTTCAAGACCATGATTGATATTTTTAAGAATATTTCTCTAATCAATTTGGTAGAGGAAATTTTAGGTATATTACTATAATGTAATACTGCACCTTCCTCTTCAAAAGGGATAATTAAGAATGTATTGATGGGTGAAATAAAGATAGGAATGTATTTATGGAATTTCCATTTCATATTCAATGGCACTACCGTAGTTTAGTTTAGATTGATGGTTGATTATAAAATATATCAAGAGACAAAGAGCGGTCGAGATTAAAAGTTGAGAAAATCAACGGTAAAGATTGCCCAGTTGAATTTGTTTTGGCGGGAAACACCGTTCTATTTTATTATATAGATTGAAATGATTTTAGTTAAGCTAACGATATAATAGGAAAATGTGTTTATCTTTTTTCTGAAGATCATACATCTGTCTCAACACTACGATAAAAATAGTAACTTGTGGTATCATACTAGTTAGCTAAAGTAGTCGAGCAATGTGACACATAAAGTCAACTGAGTAGAACGAGTCGAAACAGACCAAGTATATTATGTACTCGCTGGTCCAACCCATTCCGAGATTAGTATGATGTTAAAATATAACTTTAAGGGTGGACACAGTAGGATTTGGGGCCGTGAATGTCGTTGGTTTGTCTAAAAGTTCTTTACTTTTCTTTATAGGCTACAAAATAACCTACGAATTTAGTACATGTTCTTTTTACTCGTTACTATATTTTGTCCTTCTGTCTTGGCCTGTTTGCAAGTTTCTACACCCCGTTCCATCAAAGAATCAGAATAAACAAATTTGTAATTGATGTGCTCGTAAAAAATAGATTCGTCTAGCAACTACAACTTAGTAGAAGACAAGTTTTGCTTTTGCCATTTATAAGTGACCTTAGATTGCTTTTGTTTCATGATTAGTCGAATCATAAATATTGTTCTCCAGAATTTACTGCGTATGACACTAACAATATTGGGTCTGTTTGGATGAGCTGAAGGAAGTGAGCGGTTTAGATTAAATGCTCATTTTATCTGGGGTGTTTGATTAGAGGTAGATTAAAGGATTTTTTTATAAAAAAGTTAGTAATTTAATATTAATAAAAATAAAGAATCACAAAAAAGATAAATCCGGAATTCCCAAAAGAGAATCCAGAAATCTGGTTTTGAGAGATAATTGAATAATATGTCAAAATACTTTATTAATTCAATTATGAGTGTTGAATTTGAGATACCATTCTTTTTCTTACAAAATGACCCAGTGGTCCAATAAAGGAATAACATGTGGAAGGGGTAGAAGAATCTGCCAGCTGAGTGGCAATTAAAACGGAATTCCGTTTCAAAAAATTGAGTCCGGACCAATAACTCTCTTCAATCCGGACCTCCGCCCGCTAAATCCAGAATTCCGAATTTTAGAGAGTTTTGACCATAAATCTCAGTTTTTTTACTATTACCTACCTCTCTACTTCCTCTCATCCAAAATTCGGACTGCCACTCTTCACTCCATCAATTAGCTAAAAGAACATGTAGGCTTAATTGCTACAGAGTGACTTGCGGGTGCGGATACAAGAATAGTGTGAACTAAAATGAAGAATTCAAACAAATATATATAAAATATAATTTTTTAAAAGTTGAGTAGGAAATATATTGCAATTTTTGTACAGTTAAACTGAATTAACTAAAAAAGATAAAGGTTAAATTTTAATTATGAGACTTTGCGTGGGGCTATGGCTCCCACAATTCACGAGGGGAGTGAGTATGTCTTTCACACTGTGATGGAGTCAGAAAACTAATTGAAACCACACGATAAAAAAGAAATAAATGTATTCCTTTTTCTTAAAGAAATTGTTTTTGTCGTCAATCGGGTTTGAACTTGGTATCTCATGCAGAGTCTTTCAACACTCTAGGTGCAGTGAAAAAAATCTGAACTCAACTAAAATATTTGTATATTTGATAAACGGAGTCATAAGTCGTAATAACAGGGTAAAAGAAGTCAAAAGTCGTAATAACAGGGTAAAAGTACAATTTCAGAAAACTGAGGTTGGCTCCCTTAGCAACCCCGCCGTTGGTTTCACATGTAGTACTATCTAGGTAGACAAATAACTGTTTCTCCACAATATTTTTAGTCAGACTTTTGAGAGTCATATTGATTCGGTGATTTGTTAACAAAACGATACAAGAATTTGGTAAACTTTTCATAGTTTTGTATAGTAAAGTCCAATCTACAACACCGTAAAAAGACTACTAATATACAACACATGAACAGATTACCAAACTCTAGCATCGTTTGCTCACCAAATTATCGGTCAAAGTGACTCAATACATAATTCATTGGGAAGATTGAGGAGATACAGATGTAGTAGTATAGACTAATGTCCTATCATCCTATTTACTCCTTCCATATGATTGTATGTGTATCACATTTTTAACACCTTTTGTGGCATATTTTGAGAAAGATTTTTTTATTAACCAAACGATACAAGAACTAGTTGCTTTTTCGTGATGTCGTAGCGTTACAAGAACTCTAAAAGATTATCAGAAAAAGTATAAATTCAAACAACGTATACCAAATGTAGAAGTGGGATAGAAATGGAGAGATCACAACGTATACTTGCAATATAGAATATAACAACAATGATCCAAACATTTTCAGATAAGAGCTCATAGAGAGCATAAGCAATAAGGAATCAAAATGAGTCAAGTATGTTGTTTAAGAGAGAGACATTTTGCAATAGGTTTGATACCTTAATAGATCTAACCCCTCATGAGAGGATGACCTCTTTATATTTATTAGTTCCGAATGACAGTTACGAGTAGTATATAACCATTCGTGATTATATAATTGCCTCTTTAGAATTAACTACCAATCATATACGTAGAGAGGTCTTCGCAGTTCTCTAATACAACATACAAGGGTTGCATGTTTAAAACAGTTATTCGCGTGCGACAAAGCTAACTCTGACCTCCAAACCACTTAACTCTTCGACACCGGGGTTATGTTGTAAATGCAAAGGGTCGTGTCTCACTGTCGTATATGGATAATATGATTGTAATTTATATGGAGCATGAGTGGATGATGACTTGTACCCTTGTGGAAAGGCCAAATGGCCATGTATCAGTACTGTAGTTACTTCATTAGGGTATCTATACCTAGTCAAATATTACCTCTGTTTTTTGTCTTTCACCTTACTTCACTTTTTGACACTATTCACTGGGTGTCACTTTGATCCGGTAATTTGGGTAGCAAAAAGATACACATATTTCGTAATCTTTGCAAGATCTTGTAGAGTAAGCTTTACTCTACAATACTGTGAAAAAAATGTCAACAAATTACATCGTTTTGCTATCCAAATCACCGATTCAAAGTGACCTAGTTACAGATAGAAAAGTCAGCCGAAGGTGAAAGAGAAGAAACAGAGGTAGTAACATTCTAAAATGCTTTTGCATATTTTATTAAAAAAATATGAAATTAGTAAAAAAATTATAATGACACAAAACAAGCACATCCAGACTTGGACAGAGTGAGATGAGAGAGAAGAGAGAGCCAGAGAGGAGGGCGATTCCCGGCTAACTCCGGCCACTGCCGACGAATCTCCGACGAGAGCGAAATCAAAACATCTCTACACCAATCAGTTCACAGCAAGCCGACATACAACATTAATCAAGAAGTCACGGCGTTTGCAAGTGAGAAAAGAGGCGAACAACCTCATCTCCGCCACCGTCGACCCCGAATCGCAGTTGACTGAAGGTGGGTCGACTTCCATTAATCAGAACCCTTCTCCAGCTAATGACGCTATCAAGAAAGCCAAGAAAGAAGCTTTGAAGGTGGTAGCGCGACTCTACACCACCTCTGCTCGACAACGTTCTCCGGAGAAACAACCGGTGAAGCAACTCGGGCTAAAAAATGGAGTAAAAAACGACTCCTGGAAGCCCAATCTGCTACCCCCTCAAAAAACAAAAGAGCAGAAACTCCCCGGCGATGAGCCGACCCAACTCCGACGAACCCTAGGAGGTGAATCAGAGCAAACATGGCGACCTCCAAACCAAGAATTGTCTCAATACAGAGGTCTCCTGCAACATGATCTACGAAAAGAGGAGATCAGACGAGGCAAAACGCCGGCGAACCCCTGGCGATTTCCAAACCAATCAGCTCTTATTGAAAAAGAGCCTTTGCAATCTGATCTACACTTTTCTCAAAAAGGGGAGGCAATCCGAAACGGGAAATGTCCAGTGGGAGTCTTCACGAACCTCGACGACTTTCTGGCGAATTGGAATACGAAGAGCAATCTCCCACCAGGTTCTCACTTGACGGTTCTTCAACCTCCAATTTGGAAGCAAGGAGTTTGCAGAAGAAGAAGAAGAAGGCGGTCCGAGACCGGAAAATTGATGGTGCCGATTCCCCGCCGCCACAAACAGAAGGCGATCTGAGAGACCTGATGCACAAAACCCAGACTCCTGTATTCGCTGAAGTCGAACTTGCTAGGCAGCGAGCACTTTAAATTGCTGGTCGTCTGTTTAGCAGAACTACTCAAAGGAACACGACGACTGAGCAGAGATCAGGTGAGTTCTATATTGACAGTCAGATCCGTGCTTTTTCTAAAGAATCAAAGACTATCTTTGATGATACCCAGCTATCGCCAGTGACCTACGGCGTTTCTCCAAAGAAATCAAAACCTGGTTTACCCTACCGCAGGTTTTCGTCAATTGACAGATCCAGTGTTATTGATTTTCAACTACAACCTCAAAAAGATTAAATCACTCGCAAATTTCAATCTGCTAGCAACCTATCGTCGGCTATCAACACCTCTTCTCCAGGGGATGTTATATCCGAGCAAGACAGCCAACAGGTTATTGGTACTGATGTCAGCCTCCCAAACGGATGCGAGACATGCCGGGATACCACTCCTTTTATCATCGAACCCTTTTGCGGGCCATATAAATAGGATGAGTATGTTAAAACTTAACAAGGAACAAGACCATTTGAAGGAAAAATTGCACCCACCTCCAGTGTCCATCAAGTTGCTTCAAGGGACTAATCCTGGTGTTCATTCTAATCCATCCGCTGTCAACCGCATAGCCTACACGAGACAAGAATTGTTAGCTAGGCGGTTCCATTTGCCACCCTCATAGGAGTTGTTGTCTATTTGTGAAAAAATGAATTTCATCTTGGCTAATGCACACTCGAGAAAGATAGCTCATCAAGATCCCAAAAACTCCATTGATATGGTTCCTTACATCAATTGTAGAACCAAAAAAGTAAGGTACATTAACCGTGCTTCAATTCTCTCCCTCATGAATCATTCAAACATTGCTACAAATCATAAGAAGACCGCTACCCTTTAGCCAGGTAACGGAAAAGGTAAATATTACAAGTGTGTTATCTCAGTTGGTAGAGGAAAGAAATTCAGTTATAGCCATAGTTTTCAAAACCGGACCGGACCGGCTGGTGACAGGTTCGGTTCGCTGTTCGGACCGGATATGCACGAATCGGTCAAAACCGGTTAAGAACCGGCCGGTTTTGCGGTCTAACCGGTGAACCGGTCGGGCTAAAAACCGATCCGGTTTTTGAAACATCAATTTTCCGGCGTCTCTGCATCTCTGGCGGCCACACCAGTGTAAGGTCTGACGATTTCTAGAGAAAGAGGCATGTAGGTCTGACCAGATCGACAATTTCTCACGCCGCCAGATTGATCAACTGCCAGAGATTGTTGTGTGACGCATCACGCATCTGAGAGAGAAGGAGAGGGAGTAACAGAGCTTGTAGGTCTAAGAGAGATAGAGAAAGAGGCGTGTTGTAGAGAGATAGAGAAAGATGAAAATAAATGGCGAATTCTAGACACAGAGAACCAAAAAAAATTTGAATAAGACACAGAGAACCAAATTGACAAGGATACATTGTGATTTTCGGATAAGTAATGAGTAATTGAGATAATGGAGAGAGAGAAAGATAATAATTAGTAGTAATTACCATTTAAGAGATTTTGAACTGTCTGACTACTTCAAAAAAACACACGAATTTCAAAAATTTATTTTTTGCTAGTGTTTTTATGAAATTTGATGATTTTATTGTTATATATTTGAGCTTACGTTAGGCAATTAGGTGTATACATGCTATATTTTAATTCAACTTGTTACATACTTATATAATAATATATTATTATATATTATAAAAACAAATGTGCGGTTAAACCGGTCCGACCACTGGTTGGACCGGTCCGACCCTGAACCAGTGTCTCACCGGTTAGATGGCCGGTCCGGTTCTGAAAACTTTGATTATAGCTGCAACAGTGAATTCGATCCAGGAGAAATTACAAGAGCTCCTAGTTTGGGGTCTGTTGGAATGAAATTTCGATAACCTGATTGCTACTTAGGAAAATCAAAAAACTTTTCCTTGAAAAGTTTAGTTGCACAGCCAGATCCTTGGGCCCAACCAAGCATCACACTTCTTTCTGATTTCACAATCCCCACAACCAAGCTGTTACCAACTTCTTTCGAGATTGCTACGAACACCCCACCCTCCACCCCGCTTGTTAAGCCCCCTTGCCTCCCAGATCCTGACATTTCCTCTCTCCCCTGGTTGGATAAGCTGACTCCTATCTCTCATCGCCTCTTCGGCTCTAAGAAGAGGCCCCAAAACTGGTTTCACCGCCACCAACTCCGAGATCTTACAAGACCTTGTTCAATTCAACCTTTGCGTCATGGCCGAAACTCTTTTCATTCCTTGAACAGGAAAGTGGGGGTTATGGATCAGAACATCTCTTCGAAGAAACGAAAACCCCTTCTTGTGGAGAATTCGTATTCATGTAAGGTAAGAAAATCTGAAGGTTCATTGTATTCTCATCATCTGCGTTATTTTTGGTCCGAGTTTGTTTATGAGCCAGGGTCTTTGAACAATCTCCAAGTCAGGCATGACGACCGTTTGCAAGAACTATCCAAAAACGAGACAGTTTGGATTAGTTTGCTCTGCTTTGCTATTGTCCCATTCGTGTTGTTTTAAGCTTTCAACTGTGTGTGTCCTTGAAGGAAAGATGGTCCGTCTCTTGCTCGTTCCTTTGCATTCTGCAGATGCTTCTCTCAATGTTTTTGAATGCCTAGGTGTCTATAGGGTTCGCTGGATGAAGTATTCTTTTTACACTATTTCTTTGTCCTGGGTACTAGCAATTGCTGCTTGTATCTATGAATGGACAAACTCTTCAAACGAAGCTTCAAAATGCTGCTATTTTGTCTCATGGCAATCCTGGCTTAGTTCGATTTTGACGATCCCGGATGTTCTGATCATCCATTATGTTAAATCACAAATAGCCACCACTCAGTCAGTTTAATGTATGAATTTCCTTTCTCATCCTTCTTCAGTTTCTAACCCCATCATTGAGAGATTCTCCAACACTGGGGACATTATCAACCCGGTTATCATATACTGCACCATCTCTGAAAGATCATCAGACTTGGCCTACCGCTTCTTCATGCGTATTTGTTATCTTGTCATTTGCTTTTTCTTTACTATAGTTTGTAAAGTTTGGTTCTTCTAGTTATATGTCGCAACCAAACTAGTTGTTGCTTTTTTATGTTTGTTATTGTGGTTGTTGTAATGCTCTATTATTATTAATGAAATTGGTTCTTTCCAAAAAAAAAAAAAGCACATATGGTCTATGGGAACAATTTCTTCCTTAGCTGCAGCGAAGGAAGGGTTACTGCCGGTAGGGTTTCAAAGGAGAAAGAAGGAAAAATACACCTTCCTCTCAATGGGCCTAACCCCGCCGTTGGGCCTGGCACAGAGAGTGGACCCATGGTGGTAAACTACAATATTTCTATCAACCCAAACTCCGGCCCAATAATTCTACAAGAAGGCTTCAAGCAACACCTGGACCCAACTCACTATTTGGGTGGAATCCTGGCCCAACTCAATAACCCAATGAACAAAGGTGGTAACAGTCAAAGCAACACGATGCCGTTTATGTTGGAATAGATGCCCTAGAGGCAATCTAGTTTAGTATGAATTTGTAATTGGCTAGAAATTCATTTATTATTTATTGGATATTTAATATAATGAAGTCCTTAGATTTACAATCGTGTTGTTTATCTTAAATATCCCTAGTCAAGTATAATGAAAAAATGGGACAATCATCTATAGACTAGTATGGGGTTGGATTGGTATGGAGATATCACGATCCAACACATAGGTGTGCATTACGGAATGTTGCACTGGATTGACCCATTACCGAGAAGGCTACATACACGTTATGTTGAGTCACAAGTGCTTCTCGGGTACAATGGTATTGTCATCCTTAGACTTGAAGTCACTAGATATTCTAGTTGTGGATCATTGTGATCTTGGTAGCGTTAAACGCTACACCGTAACTGGGTAGTTATAAAGGCGTGTACTGGATACAATGAGAAGCAAGCTTAGAGATCGTAGTGGACGTAGAGAGGATTTGCCCCTCCCACATAACGGGAGCAAATATCCAAGGCCACTCGAGGATAGTGCTTATAGAATGTCTGGCCAGACTCAAATAAATCAATATATGAGATATTGATGTTATTTGCACGAATAAGGCTATTCCATGGATCGAGAAACTAGGGATTGGATATACGAGTGTGACTTTTATGTCTCGTGTCCAATCCGGATATGGAGGCAAAGGGATGAGACAATTACTTGTACAAGGTTGTCTAGATGACTATTCTATTAGTTGGCTAGAATGGATGTTTTGCTAGAAACCGCTCCATATTAGCAAAGAGTTGCTACCAACTAGATAGAACCTACGGGGTCACACGCTATATAGAGTTGTACTAGATTGTGGAATTAATTAATTGGATTAATTAATTAGAAGGATCACTTTGCAAACCCTTGCAAACTTAGTAGGGACTAATTTGCAAGGAAGGGACTAAATTGAATTCTAGTAGGACTAGAATAAGTCCTTTAGGTAGTTAACAAGGAGTTGTTGGACTATATAAAGGACCCTCCTCCTTCCTTCCCTACACACTTATGCTCTAGAGAGAACATAACAAGAGTAGGAGAGAACAAAGGAGAGAGAGAGCAAGCCACAAAGAGGGACGCCGCCCCCTTTGCCGCCGCCCCTTGTCCCCGACGCCACAAAGGGCCGAACCCCCTTTTGGTGTCTCGTTTTGCGTGATTCCTTCACCCTCCTTTCAATCCGGGCTAGCACCAAGGAGATTGGAGATCTAGGAACAACTCTAGGCGTGGATCAACTATAGAGAACGTGACACTATTCGCGTTTGAAGTCATCAAGGAGAACCCAAAGGTGTGTTTATGATTTCTTACCTTCACTATCGTTATGCATCTAGACTTGTGATCCTTGGAGGGTTTTGCATGGTTGTTTGTTTGATTATGCTTCCGTTTGCGCGATCCATGAATCAAAACCCTACAGTGGTATCAGAGCCACAGGTCATAGAGCATAAACGTAGTTTATGTGTTACATTCTTGTTGTTTTACACCTTAATTTGTTGTTTATCGCGTAAAACAAGGCAAATCAAGCATTGGATGCAATTTGTCAAAGAATTAATCATAACAAGACCCAATTATTGCATTGGATGCATGAATTGGTGAGTTTGAGAAATTTTAGGATCTTAGATCTAGGGTTTGGGCATCCTTGGGGAAGAAGGAGTTCTCCCACAACAAGGAAACAACCAAACTTGGGCTCCAAGCAAGGAGGTTGTTTTGGAAACAACCTCCACAAGGAAGGTTCGGCCCCCTAGGGGACCGCCCCCCTTGCTTGCCGCCCAAGCTTGGCGCCCTATGGGGCCGGGCGGCCCTAACCCGCGGGCCTAGCTTGCGGGTTTTGGGCCGGGCCGGCCCTAGGGCTTTATGGTTCACTTATTTGGGCCCGGGCAATTGGATTGTTGGGCCCATGGACCGTTTTAACCCTAGAAATCCTAAAATCAATTAAAATTAACCAAGCGCGTTAAAATTGGATTTTAACTGTTTATGTGCAAATCGCATGGTGATTGGATATGGCCTTAGGATGTGGTTTGATGTGGATGTTTAATTTTGTGGTTTGGTTTTACGGCCTGCGAGCTGATCAATTAATTGTAATAATTAATTAGGGTTTTATGGCCTGCGTGCCATTTTTTTTCTCAACTTGTGAGATTTATTTTATTTAGTATAGATATTAGCTAGTGCTAGATAAAGTAGATTGTTAGCCAAGATTGGAGAAAAGAAGCCCAAAGCCAAAAGGAGCCACAAAAGATGGAGCATGGAGCATGGAGCATTCCACATGACTATGAAGGATGGACCAAAAGATCAAGACGCATGGAGATGTGTTTGTTTAGGGTTCATAGATAATTCCATTGGCTTGGAATTATCTTAGTCTAGAAAAGGCCATATCCACATCACGTTTAATTTCTGTTTTGTGGTTGTTTATTTATTGTCTTATTATTTGTGTGGTTGGTGTATGGATGATGCATGCAATTAGGATAATAAGATAATTAGACAACCCGGATCTATTATTTGGAGTTGTGCCCAAACTCAAATAGATAGATTAGTTGATATTGATCAACAAAATAATTAAAATTGAAAAATCCCTCAAATTTTAAAATATTGTGTTCTTGCCTTCTCGTTATTTAAACACTCATTATCATCATTATTTATCAAGTTCGTGCGTGCCAAAGCATGGCGACTTGGTTCATAATGATGGAATGCGATGGCACGTAACAATGTGCAATTGTTTAGATAAGAGGTTGAGCACAACTAGGCTATTAATTTGATTAAGAAACCTAGAGGCAATCAATTGGGATTATCCATATGGATGGATAAATAAGGAGTTATTTGCCCGATTGAACCAAGAGTTGCATATGGGATGCAATTGGAATTGTTCCTACCTAAGAAGTAATCGAATTATGGGTGACTTGCCAAAGCAAGCTCATAAGGAGATGAAAAAGATGGATCTTGGCCCACTAGAAAATATAAGGATATTTTCCGCATTAATATCTTGAGGGTTATTAATCCGTAGTAAAATAGTGGGAGCTATATTTAATAAACTAGCCATTATTAAATATAGTCAAAAAATTCACAAATACTAAAACTTGCGTATTTTCCTTTTTGTAGAATTCCAAATGGCAAACAACTCATCGAGTTCACAACATTCCCTACGATCTGTCCTTGAGAAGGACAAGCTCTCAGGAACCAACTTTCTCGATTGGTACAGAAACTTGAGAATTGTTCTCAAGCAAGAAAAGAAGCTGTACGCAATAGAGGAGCAAGTTCCAGAAGGTCCAGAGAATCAGACACCTGCTGCCTTAAAGGCGTATCAAAAGCGTGTTGATGACGCTAATGATGCGGCCTGCCTAATGCTTTGCACCATGACCTCTGAGCTTCAGAAGCAACATGAGAACATGAATGCTGTCGATATGATCGAGCATCTAAAGCAGCTCTTCCAAGAGCAGGCGAGGGTAGAGAGGTATGAGGTCTCAAAGGCACTGTTCAAATGTCATCTGGCAGAAGGGAACCAGGTGGGACCCCACGTA
This sequence comes from Linanthus parryae, assembly GCA_023055425.1. Lineage (NCBI taxonomy): Eukaryota > Viridiplantae > Streptophyta > Magnoliopsida > Ericales > Polemoniaceae > Linanthus > Linanthus parryae. The sequence goes on along the minus strand of JALGPY010000011.1, from coordinate 21,047,028 downwards.
CTCCGAATGATCGGGTACTTGGAGAATCTCGCCCGGCTTGGGTTCCCGGTCGGCCAAGAGTTGGCAACCGATCTCGTGTTGCAATCGTTGCCCGAGAGTTATGGACAGTTCATTATGAACTATAACATGAACGAGATCGTTAAACCACTGCCAGATTTGCTCAACATGTTGAGGACGGCTGAACAGAGCATCAACAAGGGTAAGGGCAAGGCCATTATGATGGTGCATAAAGGAAAGGGTAAAAAGTTTGCCTCTTCCTCCAAGGGCAAAGGCAAGTCAGTTGCCAAGTCCAAGGAACAAGCCCTTAAGCCTGTTGGTGCCATTGCCAAGGTCGTGACTAAGGGTGAGTGTCACTACTGTAGTCAACCTGGACACTGGAGGAGGAACTGCCCAAAATATCTGGAGGACAAGAGGCTTGGAATAGTGATTCCACCACCACCAGGTATTTTTGTTGTAGATGTCAATTTAACTGTCTCTACATCATGGGTATTAGATACTGGATGTGGATCTCATATTTGTCGAAATATGCAGGATCTAAAGAGAAGTAAAAGATTGGCTAAAGGGGAGGTAGATCTGCGCGTTGGGAATGGAGCAAAGGTTGCTGCATTGGCCATAGGCGTTTGCGAGCTATCTCTGCCTTCAGGATTAGTTTTAGAATTAAATAATTGCTATTTTGTGCCTGCTATGAGCAGAAACATTATTTCTATTTCTTGTTTGGACAAGGAAGGTTTTATTATTTCAATAAAGAACAATTGTTGTTCCTTTTATTTGAATAATATTCACTATTTTAGTGCGCAATTATTTAATGGACTTTATGTCCTTGATCTAAGTAATCCTGTCTACAACATTAATACCAAGCGGATTAAAATAAATGATTTAAATCCTGCTTATTTATGGCATTGTCGTTTAGGCCACATAAATGAGAAACGTGTATCTAGACTCCATAAGGATGGATTGCTAGACTCATTTGATTTTGAATCATATGAGACATGTGAGGCTTGTTTATTGGGAAAAATGACAAAGTCCCCTTTCAATAAGAAAGGTGAGAGGACTAGTGAGCAATTGGCGCTCATACATACCGATGTGTGTGGGCCATTTGCCACGCCTGCCAGGGGTGGTTATGTCTACTTCATTACGTTTACTGATGATTACAGTAGATATGGATTTGTGTACCTTATGAGGGCAAAATCCGAATCCTTTGAAGTGTTCAAAGAATTCAAGAATGAAGTAGAGAAGCAACTTGGCAAAAGTATCAAGGCTCTACGATCAGATCGTGGAGGAGAATACTTGAGCCAAGAGTTTGACGACTATCTTAGAGAGTGTGGGATCGTGTCCCAACTCACTCCACCCGGAACGCCACAATGGAATGGCGTGTCCGAGAGGAGGAATCGAACCCTATTGGATATGGTTCGGTCTATGATGTGTCAAACCGATCTTCCATTATCATTTTGGGGCTACGCTCTATTAAGTGCAGCTTATACCATTAACCGTGTTCCATCTAAATCAGTCATGAAGACACCATATGAGATGTGGAGTGGGAGGCGTCCCACACTGTCGTTTATGAGGATTTGGGGCTGCGATGTCTATGTAAAACGTTTACAATCAGACAAGCTAGGGCCTAAATCGGATAAGTGTAAGTTTGTGGGGTACCCTAAGGAAACTAAGGGATACTACTTCTACAATCCAACCGAGAACAAAGTGTTTGTTGCTCGGACCGGCGTGTTTCTAGAAAGAGAGTTTGTCTCTAAAGAAGCAAGTGGGAGGAATGTAGAACTTGAAGAAGTTCAAGAACCACAAATTACTGAACCGATTATGGAACATGAACAGGAATCACAAGCAGTTGTGGATCCACCTGTTCAAGTAACACAAGAGCTTCGTAGATCTAGTAGAGTGCGCCAGGAACCCGAGAGGTACGGACTTCTCGTAACTGATTCCGGTGACACGATGCTCATAGATGATGAGCCTACTACCTATGAGGAGGCCATGAATGGCCCAGACTCGCAGAAGTGGCTTGAGGCCATGAGATCCGAGATGGAATCCATGTATACCAACAAAGTATGGACTTTGGTGGAACCACCTGATGGGGCGCGGCCCATAGGGTGCAAGTGGGTCTTCAAGAAGAAGATCGACATGGATGGTAATGTGATTACCTATAAGGGCCGATTGGTGGCTAAAGGATTCAGACAGATTCATGGTATTGACTATGATGAAACCTTTTCACCAGTCGCTATGACCAAATCCATCCGAATCCTACTTGCGATTGCAGCATACTACGACTATGAGATTTGGCAGATGGATGTCAAAACAGCATTCCTTTATGGGAATCTCCTCGAGGACGTGTATATGATACAGCCGGAGGGTTTTGAGGATCCAAAGCAAGCCAACAAAGTCTGTAAGCTGCAACGATCCATTTATGGATTGAAGCAAGCTTCTAGGAGTTGGAATCGACGTTTTGATGAAGTGGTCAAAGAGTGTGGCTTCATCAGAAACGAAGATGAGTCTTGTGTCTACAAGAAGGTTAGTGGGAGCTCTGTAGCTTTTCTGGTCTTGTATGTGGATGACATACTACTCATTGGAAACGACATTCCCATGCTGCAATCTGTGAAAGATTGGCTAGGAAAGTGTTTCTCAATGAAGGATTTAGGGGAAGCAACCTATATACTCGGTATAAAGATCTATAGAGATAGATCTAAGAGGTTGCTAGGCCTAAGTCAAAGTACATATATTGACAAGGTGTTGAAACGGTTCAACATGCAAGATTCCAAGAAGGGATTCTTGCCCATGTCACATGGAATCACTCTTTCGAAGAGTGGTTGTCCTTCCAATGAGATTGAGAAGGAACGCATGAGTAGGATTCCCTATGCCTCGGCCATAGGATCCATCATGTACGCCATGTTATGTACTAGACCAGATGTGTCATATGCCTTGAGTATGACAAGCAGATACCAATCCAATCCGGGTGAGAGTCACTGGATTGCTGTCAAGAACATCCTAAAGTACTTGAGAAGAACTAAGGATGCTTTCTTGATGTTTGGCGGTGAGGAAGAGTTGCGTGTAAGGGGTTACACTGATGCAAGCTTCCAAACCGATAGAGATGACTTTAGATCACAGTCGGGATATGTGTTTTGCCTGAATGGAGCAGCGGTGAGCTGGAAGAGTTCCAAGCAAGAGACGGTAGCTGATTCTACAACAGAGGCTGAGTACATTGCTGCAAATGGCGCAGCAAAGGAGGCTGTTTGGATCAGAAAATTTGTTTCTGAACTTGGTGTGGTCCCTAGCATTGCGGATCCAGTGGAGTTGTTCTGTGACAACACTGGGGCGATCGCGCAATCAAAGGAACCCAGGTCACACCAGAAGTCCAAGCACGTGCTCAGGAAGTTCCATCTGATTCGAGATATTATCGATAGAGGAGACGTTCGGATATGCAAGATTCCTACAGATGATAATCTGTCAGACCCGCTTACGAAGCCTCTCACGCAGTGGAAGCATGAAGGGCACACTAGGAGTATGGGCATACGAGATGCGCCAGATTGGCTCTAGTGCAAGTGGGAGACTGTTGGAATAGATGCCCTAGAGGCAATCTAGTTTAGTATGAATTTGTAATTGGCTAGAAATTCATTTATTATTTATTGGATATTTAATATAATGAAGTCCTTAGATTTACAATCGTGTTGTTTATCTTAAATATCCCTAGTCAAGTATAATGATTAAATGGGACAATCATCTATAGACTAGTATGGGGTTGGATTGGTATGGAGATATCACGATCCAACACATAGGTGTGCATTACGGAATGTTGCACTGGATTGACCCATTACCGAGAAGGCTACATACACGTTATGTTGAGTCACAAGTGCTTCTCGGGTACAATGGTATTGTCATCCTTAGACTTGAAGTCACTAGATATTCTAGTTGTGGATCATTGTGATCTTGGTAGCGTTAAACGCTACACCGTAACTGGGTAGTTATAAAGGCGTGTACTGGATACAATGAGAAGCAAGCTTAGAGATCGTAGTGGACGTAGAGAGGATTTGCCCCTCCCACATAACGGGAGCAAATATCCAAGGCCACTCGAGGATAGTGCTTATAGAATGTCTGGCCAGACTCAAATAAATCAATATATGAGATATTGATGTTATTTGCACGAATAAGGCTATTCCATGGATCGAGAAACTAGGGATTGGATATACGAGTGTGACTTGTATGTCTCGTGTCCAATCCGGATATGGAGGCAAAGGGATGAGACAATTACTTGTACAAGGTTGTCTAGATGACTATTCTATTAGTTGGCTAGAATGGATGTTTTGCTAGAAACCGCTCCATATTAGCAAAGAGTTGCTACCAACTAGATAGAACCTACGGGGTCACACGCTATATAGAGTTGTACTAGATTGTGGAATTAATTAATTGGATTAATTAATTAGAAGGATCACTTTGCAAACCCTTGCAAACTTAGTAGGGACTAATTTGCAAGGAAGGGACTAAATTGAATTCTAGTAGGACTAGAATAAGTCCTTTAGGTAGTTAACAAGGAGTTGTTGGACTATATAAAGGACCCTCCTCCTTCCTTCCCTACACACTTATGCTCTAGAGAGAACATAACAAGAGTAGGAGAGAACAAAGGAGAGAGAGAGCAAGCCACAAAGAGGGACGCCGCCCCCTTTGCCGCCGCCCCTTGTCCCCGACGCCACAAAGGGCCGAACCCCCTTTTGGTGTCTCGTTTTGCGTGATTCCTTCACCCTCCTTTCAATCCGGGCTAGCACCAAGGAGATTGGAGATCTAGGAACAACTCTAGGCGTGGATCAACTATAGAGAACGTGACACTATTCGCGTTTGAAGTCATCAAGGAGAACCCAAAGGCGTGTTTATGATTTCTTACCTTCACTATCGTTATGCATCTAGACTTGTGATCCTTGGAGGGTTTTGCATGGTTGTTTGTTTGATTATGCTTCCGTTTGCGCGATCCATGAATCAAAACCCTACAGTTTAGTGAAAAGGGAACGTCAGCTACATTGATGCCTAGGGTTGAAGAAGTGACAGAAGAAAAGCTGATCGATGAAGAAACTCAAATCGAAGAAGAGATTCACAGGAAATTGCAAGATGGAGTCAAAACCAAGACTTTGGACATGGAAGCTTTCAAGATGGAATCCAGACGCATGGTGGTCAACAAGCTCATGGCAGAGTATTTCCGCACAAAAATGCAACTCAAACGAGAATTTCAAAGGACTCGAAACACTGAAGATAGCAAAAGGAAGAAAAAAGCAAAATCAAACTCTGGCGGAGAAGTGTTTGCTGAATTGGAAGAGATGGAAGTTATTGAGTTCCCATTTTTAGATGAAGAAACAGGAGAAGAGCTACACTCACTGAAATTACTACCGACAAGTAAGATTATAACAAGGGGCATTGATGGAGTGTTCCGGAGCCAAGAAAGAAACAGGAAGATGGAGGAACAAAAAGGAAGCGATATGGCTGAGGAGGCGGGCCTTACCACGCCCCACAACCCCAAATGAGAGGATGTGTTTGGAATTGCCGGGGGTTGGGACAGACCCCGGCAATTCGAAAAATGAAGTCCCTAATAAGACGAGAAGATCTGAGCTGGTGCTTCTTTTCAGAAACAAAAATCAATTCCAGCAGGTATGTTAATCAGTTCTCTCGTTTGGGTTTTGATAATTTTGAATGTAGTGAGCCAGTTGGTAAAAAGTGGTGGGATCATTTTTATGTGGAAGAAGAACTCTCAGTTAGAAGTAGTTTTCAAAAATCGATGGATTATTACTGTCTTGGTTCATAGCAGTGATAATAGAGGTCCTTGGATTCTCAACTGCATCTATGCCCCGTGTCACGAAGGTGCAAGGATGAGATTGTGGAGGCAAATTGCTATGATATATAACACTTGTGATATGCCAATGGTTGTTATTGGGGACTGCAATGAGGTTCTAAGCCAAGCTGACAAGTTAGGAGGACAACCTGTGGCTAGCTCTTCGCAAGGAGGGCTTAGCAAACTGATCTTCGAGTTAGGGCTCATTGATATGGGCTATATTGGCTCAAAATACACGTGGTGCAACGGATGGGATAAAAGGACAATCAAGCAGAGATTAGACAGAGGGCTCTGTGACAGTTAATGGAGGAATTTATTTCCAAAAGCCACGATTACTCATCACACAGCTAGCACCTCAGATCATGTACCACTGCTACTTGATTTGGAACCAAGGAAAAGAAGGGGGTCAAGACCTTTTAGGTTCGAGGCTATGTGGACAAGAGATAATGGTTGTAAAGAAGTCATTGCAAACAATTGAAGAAGCTGCACCAACAAGAGTACTGTGGACAGTTGGAACTCAAATATCAAGGATACAAAGTCAGCTCTTCTGAAGTGGAACAGAGACTATTTTGGTAATATCAACCACAATATCAAAAGAACTCAAGAAGACCTCCTGAAAATTCAGCAATTAAACACTGAGAACACTGCTGCTACTGAGAAAAGCGTAAAGAATCAGCTAAAGGAGCTTTTGAGAAAGCAAGAAATTATGTGGAAACAGAAATCCAGGATTCAGTGGCTCAAAGATGGTGACTCCAACACCAAATTTTTCCATACTACATCAGCTATAAGGGGTCACAGGAACACCATAAACAGAATTCTCAAGGACAATGGTGAGTATGCACACACAAATGCTTGTATTGAAAAGGAGTTTTGTACCTATTACTGTAACTTGTTCAAAGCCAAAAATACCACCATTCCCCCTTGGATGGATGAACTCTTCCCAAACAAAATCAATGCTGATCAATGGCCTGACCTCTGTACAATTCCTTCCCAAGATGAGATCTATGATACTTTGTTCCAAATGGGAAGCTTTAAGGCTCCAGGGCCTGATGGCTTTCCAGTCCTCTTTTTCAAACAATACTGGTCTATCATCAAGAATGAGTTCTATGGTATGGTCCAAGGCTTCTTCAAAGAAGGGAAAATGATGGATAGTATTAATGAAACTTTCATTGTGCTAATCCCTAAATGTGCTGAAGCTTCCAAGGTGACTCAATGTAGGCCTATAAGCCTCTGCAAAACAGTGTATAAGGTCATCTAAAAAATTCTTGCTAACAGGATTGGCCCTATCCTGCCCTCTATCATTAATCCAAAGCAAGCTGCCTTCGTAAAGGGGAGAGTGATACAAGAAAATGTTATTCTACTTCAAGAATGCCTACACACTATGAAGAAGAAGCAAGGTAAACAAGGTCTAATGGCCATCAAGATTGATTTGGAGAAAGCTTTTGATAAACTGGAATGGAATTTCATCTCTTCAGTGCTTGAGTGGTATGGCTTCCCTTCTATGTTCAGAAGATAGATTGAGGAGTGTGTGAAAACTGTGTCTTTCTCCATCATTATTAATGGTACTCCCTCTGTGAAATTCTCCCCTTCCTGTGGCATTAGACAAGGAGATCCCTTATCTGCTAGACTTTTCATTATGTGCTCAGAGGTCCTGTCTAGAATCCTGAACTTTGCTCTTGGAGATAAGATCATCAATGGCATAAAGCTTTCTAAGAATTGTGATCCTATAGATCACCTCATGTTTGCAGATGACTTGGTCTTGCTGGGGAGAGCTAACTTACATGAAGCTGAAAATCTTAACTTGTGTCTCAGATTATATGAAGACATATCTGGACAGAAGGTGAACAAGGGCAAATCATCAATTTTCTTCAGTAAAAATACTAGCCATGAGGTGAAAAGAGCTATCAGAGAACTTATGAATCTTCAAAAAGGTAGCAAAAATGCCATATACCTAGGGCTCCCTATGTTTCTGAGCAAAGCAAAGTGTGAAGACTTCAAAAGCCCCATTGAAAAATTAAACTGCAAAGTTACTGGCTGGAAAGCTTCTACTCTCTCTTATGGAGGCAGGTACACACTAATCAAAACTGTGCTCCATTCTATGCCCTCTTATGCTATGTCTGTATACAAGCTTCCTACTACACTTCTCCAAAGGTTGGATGCAAATTGTGCCAATTTTTGGTGGGGTTCTACAAACAGCAAAAGAAAAGCCCACTTAAGGAAATGGGAGGATCTATGTACTCACAAAAAGGAAGGAGGCCTTGGCTTTAGAATTATGAGTAACCATAATGATGCTCTTTTGGCTAAACTAGCTTGGCAGCTTTGGATTGGCAAGAAGACTCTTTGGGTTCAAATGTTGTTAAGTAAATACTGTTCCAGAATTAACTTCAACAGAATTGATGAGAAGAAAGCTGACTCCTTTTTTTGGAAAGGCATTCTTAGGGCTAGGAAGATTATTGAACCTAATGCTATTTGGAGAGTGGGGGATGGTAAGTCTATTAACATCTGGGAAGACCCCTGGGTCCCAAATTTGGAGTTAGCTAAACCAATTCCCCCTGATGATGCGTGGAGAGCCCCCAAGAAGGTAGAAGACCTAATTGACTGGGATCTGATAGGATGGAAAAGTAACTTGCTTCAAAGGTGGTTCACTGAAGAAGAGCAAAAAGCCATTCAATGTGTTAAATTGCCCATAATACCAATAGAAGATACTTGGGTCTGGATGAAGGATAGGAGTGGCAATGTAACCACTAAAGTGCATATTTAGCTCAAACCAACCATAGAGAACTCACAACAGCTGATAATATGTGGAGCTGGATCTGGAAAGGGAGATTACATATCAGGCTGAAATTCATGCTCTGGAGAGTTGCTAGTGATCTTATCCCATTTAGAAACAGAAACAGAAGAGAAGGGATTTGCCCACGCTGTGAAAAGTATAGTGAAAGCTCTATCCACCTTTTCTTCAATTGTGAGGTAGCAAGGGGGGTATGGTTTCACTTTGGTCATATAAGAGTGGACACCTATCCTGAAGGAAATATCAAAGATTGGATCTCCAAGTTTGTGAATCCACGGGAAGATCTGAACAAAGCCCTACAACACAAAGAATGGATGAAATGCTTGTGTGCTTTGATCATGGAAAAAATCTGGTTATCCAGAAATGCAATCCTATTCATGGACAACAAATTCAGCTACCCTAAACTGATTACTGACATTGAAAGGGGATGGTGGGAGCACTCTCAAATTCTGAATTGTGAAAAGAAATCCTTAGCTCAAAAGCAACACCCTGTTAGTTGGATTCCCCCAGAACCAGGTTTGATAAAAATTAACTGTGATGCTGGAGTGAAAGATAGAGCTTTTATTGCTGGTTTTGTGGCAAGAGATGAAGGAAATAGGAATCTTGCTGCTGGAGCTATTAAAGGATTTGATATAAATGTGGAAGAAGCTGAATTCTGTGCTGTGGAGATTGCTATCAAGAGATTGAAACAGGAAGGCTGGAAGATGGTGTGTGTAGAAACTGACTCTTTGATGGTTGCAAACTCCTTCAACAAAAATGGTCAAGGTCACTGGACATGGGAAGCTAGAAGAACTGCTTGTCTTCAGGTCCTGGTTTCCACCAAAAGCAAAGTTTCTTACATCCCGAGAAATGCAAACTCTACTGCCCATCAGTTAGTCAATTGGTGTAAAGTTTTGGGGTCTCAGAATGTTTTAATTTAGAGCAGATTACAAATTTTGGTAGTGTAGTTGATCTCTCTGTAGGGGCTGATCACCCCACCTTTTACTCTTTTCCTCAATAAAATTATCCTGCTTATCAAAAAAAAAAGAACAATTTCTTCCTTTGACCATAGTACAAAACTGAGACTGTGCAGTACTCTCTCACAAAAGTTGGTCTCTATTAGAAAAAAAAACACAACCATCTAATGAGATATGTTATCATTATACTCCTATTAACTTTTTATCAAATCAATTATTTAAATGTTCTCATGTTTCATTTTTTTAATAAAAAATGGCAGTATTACGCGTTAATAGAAAAAAAATTGGATGCAAGAGTGTGTTAGCTCAATGATAGAGTGTTTGAAACCCTAACATGAGATCCTGATCGTGAACCTGACTATATTATGTAATTCTCAAAAGAAAAAAGAAAATGGGTCACATGAGTGTTAGCTCGGTAGTCGAATATTTGAAACATCTGCATGAAGTCCAAGTTTGAACCCACCATATTCTCTAATTCCAAAAAATAAAGAAGGAAAAAAGAAAATGGGCAAAAGATTCCAATTTAGAACTCCTCCAATCTCAAAAAAAAAGAAAAAAAAAAATGAAAAACCCAAAGAATGGAAGTAGAGATTCAATTCAACAAAGGGAAAAGCCAAAGTGGGGTAGGCACACTGCAATCGAGACCGTGTTGTTGGACCCTTGTTGGGTCTCCCTTTCCCTAGCCACATACCCTCTTCTGACTGCAAGGCGGAATTCTAGAGAGAGAGAGAGGAATGAGAGAATGGAGGCAGCAGAGCAAGAGCTTGAGAGGAGGAGCAAGTTCTTGAGCAGCCTCATACAGAAGAAGAAGAAGACGACGACTGCAACAGACCACAAAGATCACCATGAAACCCTCAATGTCCGCGTCAGAGCCTCTGATATGCCCCTGGCTCTGCAAAACAGAGCCTTCAAATGCGCCAGAGACCTCCTTGACTCCACCCCTGGGAACCTTGACAGCAAACGCCTCGCTCTTGCCCTCAAGAAGGTATAAGAATATTGCTCCTTCGTCTGTTTACTTGTGGGTTTTGCCTAATTTCATATGAATTTTTGTGGGTTTGTATCCAATTTTGTTGGGTTGCTGACAGATTTGGCTGATTATGTTTCTTTGTTCATGGTGTTTGTTGTTTAGCTTCTTTAAATTGTTTTTGTTACTGATTTATGTCTTCTGTAGGGTTGGGACCATTCAGGGTGTTCATAGTTTAGTGTATAGTAGTCCCTGTGCTAACCCTGTACATGTTACATTTTTTTAATTTCAAGGGTTGTTGGTGGTCCAATTGATGTTTTTTTGATGAAGGTAATATTATACTTTTCAAGGTTGTTGTTATGGAGAGCTCAAGTTATGACTTATGAACTTTGGCTCCTGATTAAGTGACTCCCTGTATATGCTCTCTGTTTGACATTTGAATATCACTCAGCTCAAGATACTCATTTTCCTTCTTGGGTGGTTAGAATCTAAGTTACTTGAACTATTCAACACTCCACCCATCCGGCACTCCAAGGTTTTAAATCATGATTAGGTAGCAAATCTGTGATTCGGTTTCTTCTTTCCCCTTGCCGCCTCCTTCGTCTCATCGTCTTCACCATTCTCAAAGTTGTCTTCTGAGTCATGGTCATCTATGTCTAGCTGACCATCCACTTTAGCCGACCACCCTTTATGCTCAATTGATGATTCACAAACAGTTTTCCCTTGTTTGGGTCAATATAACTACTCGGGTATAGATTTAGTTTGTGAATACAAACATATACTACCTCCATTTCGCTAGGATCTTCCCAGTGCACTATTCATCAGTTCACTTTGACGGACTAATTTAGCTAACGATATGATACGAAAACGTGTTAATATTTTCATGATATTGTACATCTTTCTTATCATATCGTTAGCGCTGCAATATTATGAAAGAAAAAGCAAATTTTTGTATCATATTGTTAGCTATTTTGGTCGGTCGAAGTGGCCTCCTTAAAATCAACTGGGAACTTCCAGCCGAAACAGACCAAGTAATATATAAATAAATGCTATGACACCGTATCCCTACCACATCTGTCCAAATTTTGGACACTTCTGAGCCGAGTCCTCAAAATGCAGTTCTAGGATCTAAGTTACCCGGACTCAACCTCAGCACCATACCTGTGTCGGACGTCATCCTTGCGGATAAGGGTATGGGTTGTGTGGCGGATATGTCCTCCATCCATTCGACACTCAATGGTTTTAAAACATGGTCATACATCAATTTGGTACTTTGGTTTCTTCTTTCCCCTTGCTGTTTTCTCCTTCATTTCATTGTGTTTGCCTTGTTCCAAGTTGTGGTAATCTATACTCCACTGAACATCTTCTAAGCTTTCGGACACGTTCCTCTTTCTTATCAATTGATGAGTTGCAGACACTGAAGTCCTCTTTCGGGTCAAAATAATCATCCCGGTTTAGGCTTAGTTTATATATATATATATATATATAATATATATATATATATATATATATATATAAAATATATATAATGTAAAATAAATGCAATGACAAGACTTGGACAATTTTTAGCCGAGTCCCCGAATCCTAAATGTCAGCAAAGTGGAAAATCTGATACTCGGATACACTCGATATGACACCCACACCTAAGTCCATGTAACCTATTCTCAGATACACAATCAAAATGACAGCTGCGGTCAAGTCCAGGTAACCTTGGTTGGAATTATAATTTTGTATAAAGATGCAATTTTTTTATTAGCATTGTCATTGGCATCTTAGGTGAAGGTCAAGATCAAGCTTTCAAGGATGAATTCACGGTTAATAGCATGCAAGATAGCTAAATGACTAAATCTAACACATTTTAGGAAAGTTGACTCGACTGATTGTGAAATGTGAACCATGGTAAGATCAGTGTCCCAAATATATGAAATTTGCTGTATTGACGTGGGTAAATAAATGACCTTTCTGTCAGCACAATGGTTGCTCTAGACTCTAAAAATTTCAGATTCAGTTCAAGATGTTCATATCCTTCTCTGATGGTTGTAGTTCCAATTATGTGTACTTGTTGCCATTGAATTTTCAGGATCAGCTCAAGCTACATCTCTCCTTTTGTTCAGGGCATTTTGCTTTGCTACATCCTCTCATAGAAATCTTTTAATTTGCTGTGCTAAACAAGGTTTTCAACTAGGTCTTAGGAATCAATCTTAGCAACTTCATTGCCATTTCATACTTTCACGAAGAATACTTCTTAACTGTGAAACAGGGTCTTATTTTTGTTATGATGTTTGGTTTACAGGAATTTGACTCGGCATATGGATTAGCGTGGCACTGCATCGTGGGTAAGAGCTTTGGTTCATACGTCACTCATTCCCTTGGAGGGTTCTTGTACTTCTCAATTGACAAGGTCTATGTTCTCCTCTTTAAGACTGCCGTTGAGCCTTTGGAGAATTGACATTTGCTGCAAACTTCATCCGTCTATATTTTGGAGTTTATTATCGAATTGTGAGACCGACGCCCATTGACATGAACCCTAAGTCGCAGTAGGGTTTACCTTGTGTAGTTGCTATCGTGTTGTATTAAAGAATCCGTCTCATTGTACGTGCATACGTAGAAAACCATGTTTCTTCATGAGTTATATCGAATTCCTAGTTTTCGGTTAATGTTATGATTTGTAATCTCACTGCAGGTGGCTGGTCCATCTGATTTAGCCTGAAAATGTTCTTGAAAAAATGACTTAGCTGAAAGCTATATATTTGAACTAGCCGTTTAGCCCAGTGGTTAGGGCCTTGAGACAGTTCATCTGAGGTCTCGAGTTCGAGCCTCCCAAGTATTCTAGTGTATGTTATTTTAGGATTAGATACTATGTAACTAGCAAAAAAAAACATATATTTGGTAGAAAAGAGAAGATTTGACAATGATAAACTGGAGACCCAGCTATGCCAGAGCACCGCTCTTGTGCTAAAAGAGCCGAGCTAGGGCCTAAAATTAGGCTTGTAATGTTAATGCGAGCCTAGCCTGGACAGGAAGCAGCCGGGCTCGTGAGCTGTGGAGCCAGATTGTCTGATAATTACTACTACCTCCGTTTTGTCAGAATCTTTTCAGTTGGCTTTAGGAGTCGCTTTGACCAACAAATTTAGCTAATGACTTGGTATAAAAATGTGTTAAATCTTTTCATAATATTGTTAATCTTTTTTGACACTACAATATTATGAAAAGATTGACATTTATTCAAATCATATCGTTAGTTAAATTAGTCGGTCAAAGTGGCGCCTGAAGTCATGGAAGGAGTTCTGCAGCCTGACGTTCTTAAAGCTCGAGAGCTCTACCCATCTCCTTCGCACTATTGACGACCCGAGCTTGGGCACATTATACTTTTCAAGCTGATCCCAAACATTCTATATTGAACTCTATACTTTTCAAGCTGATCCCAAACATTCTATATTGAACTCTAAACAAGCTCAAGCTCCGCTTATCTCATCCACACTATTCGTGACCCGATCTTGAGCTCGGTATATTTTTCGCAAAAGTATATTTAAAAGAATATATACTATGTTGAATGTAATTTAGTTAATCTTCACAAAAATATTAGTGATATTTATTCGGCCCGACCCCCCTAACCCCTCAACATGTGGGGTTTAAGCCCGAGACCGGTCCGGCCTACGTTTACTATCCACCAAATCGGCCTGGCCCGCCAACCCGCCCCGGCGCCCTCCCCCAAGCCCCGTTCCAACCCGCCCTGGCCCGCTGACACCGTGATTTGGAGGTGTTTGGATTTCACAGTTACAAGGTTTTAATTTAGTAAAAGTTGAGATGTTTGGAAGTTACACATGTCTTCATGTACATTATTTTTTTCCTTATAATTGCAGACCTTATTGATTTGCAAATCTCTCACAACCAAGCAAATACTGAGGCAGTTACAACTGAACTCTTTCTTGCTTTCGCATTATCCCTTCACCTGTTCTCACTTCATCTTCTCCAGAAATTTCACAGTTCTGCACAATCTCTCTCTCTCTCTCTGATATGGAGAATTCAAGTAACAGATATAACGAAGGGGAACACGAGCTCCACGAGCCGATTCCAACAGAGTCGCCTCATGAAGCTCTCTTCCTGGTTTTAGCTTACCTTCCTCTTTTTGAGCTCCTTTCAGCAGCTAAAGTTTGCAAGACGTTAAGAGATGCCGTGGACAGCGATACACTGCTGTGGCTACACATCAAGGTAAATAGGCCTCTGAACTACAGGCTCACCGATGATGCTCTGATGAGAATCGCTTCCAAATCCAACGGTCGATTGAGAACTCTGGCGCTCGTCAATTGTGTGAAGATCACGGATGATGGGCTTCAACGTGTCGTAGACGAAAATCCCCTCATCGACAAGGTTTGATCATCTCTCTATGTCAGTATGTGCTGATTAATTCTACATTTACAGAATTTGATCTCTTAAGATCGGGGTGACATATATGGATAAGATTTTATTGGTGTTAAGTAGTAGTACATAAAACATCCTTAGTCAGCCATACTACTGCAACTCGAACGCAAATTCAAACCAGGAAAACAGCAAACCGAACCGAACCGAGCTAGACAGTGCAGTTTAGGTTTAGAAAATCCCAAAAAGATTTTCACCCTCTCAGGTTTTATACAACGATACTTTTACCCCTTCCAGTTTGGGTAATGACACCGACACCCCTTGTGTATGCCAAACTTTAGGACACCTATGCCCTGAAAGTGTCATTTCATGCTCTGAGAGAGAATAATTGTGTCCAAAGCAATTGTCACTGGCGGATTCTCGCCCCCAGACTAACAACGTCACAACAGTGAAGTGTTGATATTTTGAAATCTGGCACGCTGAAGGAGTGAAAGTGTCTTTTACCCAAATCCGAAACCGTACAAAATGTAAACCTAACCGAGCCTATGAAATCGAACAAAACAATTTACGACGATATGAATTTGTCTACTCAGAACATAAAATACTTTTCCTCTCATATGAAACATTGAAGACTTCGTTATTAGTTCTTGTTTGATTTTTCGTAAAAAATGCTTAGAAAGTAACCAACCTGTAAAATTTTTGCATAGCTATCATTGCTGTTTAGTTTCGTTTATTGAAATTTTATTTGGCCTAAACATTTAAGTGAATGTTTTACTCTGATAATGCAACAGCTTCATCTACCTCAGTGCAGTGGTTTAACCCCAGAGGGTATCATAAGAGCAGTTGAGACGCTCACGGAGCACAGCCACAAGCTAACCAGCCTGAAAATAGACGGCATCCCCGACATCAAGAAAGAACACCTTGAGACACTCCACTCCATTCTCTGCACAAACATCACCAGTTACGATCAACCAATCTTCTTTCACAAATCCGATGAAAGTATCAATCGTCCCTTGGACATTGATTTGTGTCCCGTATGTGACCAAGTGAGGATGGTTTTCGACTGCCCTAGAGACAGTTGCGGTGCTTACAAGGGTTTGATGATGAGACAGTGCAGAGGTTGCAGTTACTGCATTCCCAGGTGTAACGAGTGTGGTAAATGTGTTGAAACGGATGAACCTGTCGAAGGAGCTTGTGAAGATTCTTTGTGTTTGGGTTGTTGGCTTAAGCTACCAAAGTGTAGTTTTTGTAACCGGCCATATTGCAGCAAGCACACCGATCGACGACACCACCTCCTTGAAGGTTCTCCGGAATATTTGTGTGATGTTTGTCATATGAAGAATTCTGCTGACCAGGATTTGTAAGATTAACGAGTCGTTTGTGCTTGGTTTACGGTACAAAATTATGGCAAGTTGCAGTATATGGTACTTAATTCCTCTCTTACTATGGAGACTGATTATTTATTTTTTCTTACTGTTTTTGCTCGATTATGATTAGCATTGTTAAAACATGCACTTTTAACTCTAGCATATGCATGTCTCAATGGGCTGGTTTCGGGTAGACCTGGACGGGTCTGATCCAACCCATAAGGGTAAGAACCTGAACCCAGAACCGGACCACGAAGCTTCGGACGTGCTGGCTCCAGAACCGGTGGATCAAAACCCACGACCCGTTGGATTCTGTTTATCAAAACCCATTACCATTGGAGATCCGCTAGTAACAATGTCACATCTTTAATCACATCATTCCAACCCCACCCTTAATCACATCTTTCGACCCTCCAACAATGAGTTCCATCAATGTCTTCGGCCAACGAATTCAAATGATTTGCATCAGATTTGCGCACAAAAGGACTCAGACCAGAAACAAACTCGGGTGCGAGTACAATGTGCAATGCTAAATTTACCTATGAACTAACATCATATTCTACCAACACCGAAATTGCGTGCAATAGGGCTCCATATAATGAAATAAAACACTAAGCTACACATGACTTACAGCTTATACTACTACAACAACTACATAGAGATGGGCAGGCAACCATTCGCCAGAGTTTGGTGTCTCGAACTGCGAAGTGTAAGGAGAATGACATGGTGAAGATGAATACAAATTTCATCCTTTACTAGCAAGCTTGCTCGTGTCTACTCCTCTCCCCGTGTTCTTTTCTTATATGGGCTTACTTGTGCATACTTGCATCTTACCTTCTCCGGCTAGGCAGGGAATTGAATAAAAGAGGATCTTAGCCATTGGATCTTAGAATGCGGACTACCCCCTGCACGGTGAATCAGTGCGAGCGCGTGTGGCATATGAGAGCGAGCCTGCTCACAACTCTGGCACATGGGCCTCGACCAAACCTTGACGCTAAGGGCGGGAAAGACCTTGGTTAGGAATTCTGGTAGATGCATGTGTCTAGGAAGGAAAATCCTCTTTGCTAATCTTCTACCCTGGAGGAAAAATTCGCTTTGCCAACCCTGAAATAGCAGCACAGAGATCAATTAGTAGAGCAGAAACTGAACCGGTGAAATTTTCTCTCTACATTTATCTAGAAGAGTGGGGATTACTACTTTTAAGAGAAAACCAACGGCAATATGCTGGTACAATTGGAAGGCAATGGCTTGCACTAAAATCAGTAATAGTGTTACTATATAACCGAGTTAATAAAGAAAAAACCATTCTTCAACAGTATTTGCTTTCCACATCCGCACTGACACTGTCAAACAATGTCATTGTACTACAAAACCATCTTAGCTTCTACTTTCCTTATGATTAACAAGTTAACTGTTACAAGAAGATATAATGCTACTTTAGCTCGCCTGTGGGTTGGGAAACAACTAAAGCGTATGAGTAGATGACACATTCTCATACATCAGTAGTATCATCAATGACAGCAAAGAAGAGAGTATGGTATACCACTGTCTCTAATCTCAATGCGTATTTTCCTATTATCATCTCACTGCACCAATTTCTCGCATCTCTCTCTCTCTCTCTCTGCAAACCCGAGAAACGAAAGCGAGCTTAGGTCTTTTCTAGCCGTGAGCATTGCGAAACTGTGACAGAGCCATCTTTGCTTCCGCAAGGTTTTTTCTCTTATAGCGGGATGATGATGAACAAGGGTCTGCTGCTTACTGTTACTGTTGTTATTGGAAGCTTCTTACAGATTAACTGAGTTATTATATACTGGAATCAAAGCTGGAAACTCGAACATGACTTCGTAAGACATGGTAGGGGAATTTCAGTTAAGAATCAGAAAACAAAAAAAAAAAAAAAAAAAAAAAAAAAAAAAAAGAACACAAAGAAACATTTGTCAACCAAATGCACCTGATGGCCACTCAACCAGTTTTAGGGGTATTGAACATGAGTGGGAGTCTTTCCTAAGGTGAGAAACTTGCAAGGTTGACTTGGGGAAAAGTTGATGCTGGTGGGATATCAATGGAAAGAACGGCGAACAGTGTTTCTGGTGGCCCAAGGAGGGAAGAGACCTGAAGAGAATAGACTAAGATTTCACAAAGTAGGGGTTCACACATATTGCAGCAAAGCTCAATGTTTTACCAAAGAAACATTGAATCTTTAAGCATCTTGTTTATAATATTTAAACTATGTAAGCAAAAGCGGCATACCATATTATCTTGGTGGCGAACCATGTAGTTCGGGTTCTGGTGTTCTGGTTCTGGTAACTCCAGAATCGCTTGTAAGTTGTAAGTCTATAAAGGTATGATTATCTTAACGTTTTGGCGGATTTGCATGATACCAGGTAATTTCATTCTTCCTTATGCTGCCTTCGTCATAAAGAAACTTTGCCAAAGTTGTGTACATGTGTCAATCTTGTTCTCTGCCCTCTGTAGCATACCCATTGAATTCCAACATACACGTCTACACAGATCTCAGTAATTGCTATACATTATTACTCGTCTATATAGAATTAGCATTAAACATTGTTGTTCTGCCAGTTGCACTACTGCATAAGCAAGCTAATTTGTTTCCGTTCATTTTTCTTATCATCCGTCTAAGAGCATTATCCTAAAGTTTTTTTTTTAAAGTCCCGGCGTTGTTTGGGGGTAAGGTATATTTATGTTATCGAAATTCATTTTGTTGTGAATTATTTATAGGATATCTGTCTGCATTAACAGAAACTGGTTTATTGTTCTATAGACTATTATACCTATAAACAAGAGTGTTTGTCTCAGTTGGTGGTTAGATAATTTTTCTAACCTGGTTAGATAATTTTCTTTTTCGGACGTACTATTAGAGTATTAGAAATGAACTTGTGGTTATGTGCAAATATTCAGACTTCTGGGGTTAGATTTGTAAATAGTAGAAACTAGTTTGCTACACAGTTTAGTGAGTTGATTTGGTACTTAACCAAATAGCTTTAATTAGGTTTCATTCAATGAATGAGAATCTGAAAGTTTTCCCTCCTTCTTCTACATTTGTTATGGTATCAGAGCCTGCGATCGGCGTTTTCTTCTCCGGCTCCGATCTCCGTTGTGGTGTCTGGACGGCCTTTTGCAGTGTTTCGATCCTCTCACCGGCGTCATGAGTTTCTCCGCTGCGTTCTCTTCTTCGTTTTTGATGATTTGGTCACTACGCATTTTCATTTCATGGCTTCTTCCTCGCCTCCGGTCTCGGATTCATCTTTTCCGGCGTCTCCACCGGTATATTCTCCCTATTATCTGTCTAATTCAGATAATCCTGGTACGGTTCTTGTCACCCAACCTCTTTCCGGTGAGAATTACAATACTTGGCGTCGCTCAATTCTTGTTGTGCTCAAAGCGAAGAACAAATTAGGGTTTGTGATTGGCACTTTGCCTCCTCCTGTTGAATCAGATCCGCTATTTGAATACTGGTCTCGTTATGATAATATGCTGATTTCTTGGTTGATTAAATTCTGTTTCCAAAGAAATTCCAAACAGTATTGTGTATATGAACACTTCCCATGAGATTTGGAAGGATCTTCAAGAGCGTTTCTCTCAGAAAAATTTACCACGCATCTTCCAATTGAAAGCTGCTATCACTTCTTTGAAGCAACATCATCTCTCTGTCAGTTCCTATTTCACAAAATTAAGATCTCTCTGGGATGAATTGTCCAACTACAAATCTATTCCTACATGTCACTGTGGTGCTCTCAACACTTGTTCTTGCAATATTCTTCGTGTTTTCATGGCAGCTTCTGAAGAAGAGTGTATTCTTCAATTCTTGATGGGGCTTAATGATTGTTATGCTCCTGTGCGAGATCAGATTCTCCTAACTGAACCTTTGCCTCCTCTTACTGCTGTATTTGCCAAAATTGTTCAGCAAGAACGCCAAAATGAGATCTCAGCTAATATTTCTCAGGTTATGGGTAATCCATCTTCTGCCTTAGTAGCTCAAGGTTCTCAAAAATCAACATCTGAAAGTGGTTCCTCAGCTGTTAATGCTGCTTACAGCTCTAATGGATCTAATCATGGCAAGAAGAGGCCCGTTTGTTCTTACTGTGGCTGGCCTGGACACATTAAGGATAAGTGTTACAAGCTCCAGGGTACAAACCCAAGAACCACCAAGCTTCTCAGTCTCAAGAGCACTGCAATGGATCAGCTCCTCATCATGGCAAGTCTTATCCTACTTATGCTCATCATGCCTCCATCACAGATGTCTCTTCTTCTGTCACCAAGACCCCAACTCCTTATGGTTACCATGCTGCCACTAACACTGCTCAAGATGGCGATGCTTCTTTTGATCTTAGTCCTGCACAATGCAATCAGCTGCTCTCTTTTCTTGCTCAGAAACTGTCAAAAACACCACAGCCATCTCAGGCTTCACCTCCTGATACTCCTTTTTCAGGTAGTTTTTCAGCCACCATTATAAATCTTTCTGTTTTGCCAACACTAGTTCTGCATCTCTTTTTCACACTTCCTGGATCCTGGATTTAGGAGCCACAGATCACATGTGCAGTTCCATTTCCATGCTTCATAATCCTGTTTCTGTGCACAATTTGTTTGTTCATCTCCCTAATGGTGTTTCAATTCCTGTCACTCACATTGGCAATGTTCATTTAACATCCACCTTCATTCTTCGTGATGTTATGTGCATCCCTTCTTTTACTTTTAATCTCATTTCTATTTCAAAACTTCTTGCCGCACATTCTTCGTGCAATATTTCGATCTGGGTTCCCTCTGACTTGTTCAAGTCCCTGCAATTCTTTTCTTCATGGTCAGCATACATTTCACCAAGGTAAAGTTGCTTCCGTTTTCTAAGGGCTCATGTGATATCACAATATGGGTTTCCTTTTTTTTTTTTTTTGAAATATGGGTTTCCTTTGTTTATTAACTGAGGTGATTGTCATTTCCTAAACAAATCGAGGAGTGCATAGCCCTTAAAGTGTGACCAACCCTACGCTGGTCTAAGTTGCTAACAATAGCCATTGAAATCTAAAGTTCGACTTTCTAACAAGGTTGAATTTCTTTATTGTGAAGTCAAAATATCTGCTCAAATGGGCAGGAACCTAAGCAGAAAATGACAACTTAGAGTCTAAGGAACACGTTCATTACGAACAATCCAATTCATTTGACTTATCCATGTACCTCCATGAATGACACAATTGAAGTTCACATTTTCTCTTGATTTGTTGGTTCTTCTTTCCTTGAGGTTTATAGATGTCTCGCCCATCTTCATATTGTCAGCCATATCTTTTTGCCTTTAAACTTCTGATTCCTAACAAGAATTATGCTCCTTAGTATCAATCGTTCTTTATGGTTAACTTTCGTGTTCTTTAATATTAATCAACTATATGTATTTATTGTTCTAGAATATAAACTGCTACATATGATGTATGTAGAGACTCGATACATATTATGGCTTATGTATGTTTCATTTCGCAACTGTATCAGCCCCCATAAATCGGTAATGATTAATGCTTTTTAATGAGTTTCTTAGGCCCACAGCTCTTCTCTTCTTACATGGAATTAAACATCCTCATTACACTGTGTTTCTATTGTGACTGAATATGACTTGAGGTGGAAATTTGTACTGCAGTTTCTTCTTTCATGGCATAAGAAAGAACATATAGGAAGTTACTTCACGCCCTACTCGACAACCGCCAGCGGCAGCTGGGCCATTAACATCGATACCACAAGAGTTCCTGATATTAGCATCAGAAGTCTTTTGTTCAACTAATGAAAAAAGATATTGGTTTAAATTGACAGTAAACAGCAACGTAGTAGAGAATGTAGCTTGGTGTATGCATGGAAGATTTGTATAAATAAAATATAGCATATTGTTTTGCAGAATTGAAGTGCAAAATGTAGCCACTAGTAGAAGAATTATGAAATATTTGTCTATATTATAGAGGTCAATTTCATGATCGGTGCCATGATTCCAATTTGACATCGAATGTCAATTTCTTTTTATCTACTTTTAGAGCTCTCATTCAAAATCAATTCCGACCTTGGGAAATAAGCTTTGTAAAGTTGTTTGGAATGATCTAACGTAGATATTGGGGTCAAGTGGGCTTGAAAGAGTATCAACGGATTTAGAGGCAGATTGCAGATAGCTAGAGTTTGGGGTCCGGAAAGACCGGGGAATTCCACAAAAAATATGTGACCCAAAAGACACAGTAGCAATGATTTGGGTTTCTCTGGAGAAAGAGATTAAAGATAACAATGATTACAAGCCATTTAGCTTTTTGTCTTTTGCTGAACTCCAACGGTTCCTAATATAGAGAGGAAGGAAACAACTTCCTGGAGACTATCCAAATGTAATGTTGCTAAAACAGTTTAAAGGAATTTAATGCAGTCTGATACTGTCACTGATTTAGCAACACACTCTCTAAAAGTACTGTTTATAAATTGATGGGAAAGATTCATGAAGTTCCACTGAAAGAATACAACTCTTAACCTCAAGACTTCCCATGACGATCAAACAAATGCACTTAATTTCCGGCTTTAACTGTTCATTATTGTTCACTTCTTAATTGTTTCAAGTAGCAAACGGAATTAAAAACATCCTCCGTGCAGTGCACGTACTCCTAACTAGTAAAAAAACAAATAAACCACTGGAAGACAAGTCATATAATTAATTTGAGATGATCAAACATAACTACTTTCAGGTGTTTTTTTAACTTGCCTGAGGAGGGTGAATTGACGAGTTACCTGTATCATAAGGCAATTACTTGATCATCAGGTTGCCATTATGAGCATTTGAAAATGAACGAGCAAGGCCAAAATCTACAATCTTTAGATTTCCTTCGTTGTCTATCATAAGATTTGAGCCTGCAGCATAATTACAGAACGATGAGCAGTGTTTCATTGAAAAGGCATGTATAAGAGGAATATAACTATACTTACCCTTAATCTCACGGTGAAGTACTTGATTTACGTGACTGTAATGAAGTCCAGTCAAAAGATGCTTCGTATAGAACTGGAAGAACATAGAGGTAGGAGTCAGAAAGACAGAACTAACAGAATTTGCATTGACATTTTAAGATACTAGTCCAATTTTCCCATTCATTCCTAACACTATATAATATATAAGTCTCATTCTTCTCCCTAAGAATTGAACTAACCAAGTTCACCTATACGAGAGTGGGGCTTGTGCCTATGGCGAATATTCTCTTGTCCAGCTTCCGTTTCAGGCTGTAACTTCTTCATCGTGATTGGTTGGATGTTTGAACCTATTCGTTAAAAACTTGAATTAGAAGAGACTAAAATGGCTGCGATCCAATAACAGCTACTGTAAAAGCAATTAGAGAAGTTAATAAATATAATGAACTTAATAGACGCCATTATCAATTTATCATAAAGAAAGAAAGATTACCCTAACTTCCAATCTTAATCAAAATTAGACTAAACAGGAAATTTCATCTCATGATTGTAAGTCGTAACTACCTGCCCAATCACACACTATACTCAGAGGGATATTTATTTCAATAATAATTATTAAGACCTAATTATTATTAAGTCAAATTTTCATTTCAGATAGCATTGCATTCAAGACAGTAATTTCCTACACAAAAAAAAAAAAAAAAAATGAAAGGTGAACCCAGAAAAGATCAAATACCCAATTGAAAAAATAGCAATTAATTAATTGGGGCAAAGAATAAAAAACCTTATTATTGTGATGGGCATGCTGGTGAGGCTGAAGCAGAGGATGAGTGGAAAACCGCAACCTAGAACTGGAAATCCGAGGCAAAGATGATTCGATCGAAGCGCGTGGTGGCACCGCCGTTACGCTGTTGGTGTTGCTGAAACAAAATCGCTACAGAGTTTTCGATCGCGTTCGTTTGCTGGAATTGGGGCCATTTGGTGTGAAATTCGCTTCGCTTGGAGGGTTTCTTCTTGACGGGTCTGCTAGCTGATGACACCGATGCGGATTTGAAGAAGAGGATTTGGCTTCTCGACGGCGACAGAGACCGAGAGAGGAGAGCACGGAAGAGAAATGTAAGCACAGGAGACGCAGTAAAATCACAATTGGGCAGAAATGTGAACTTAATAGGAGCTTATTATTAGTATTACGGAGATGTCTCGATGTTTTACACGAACAAGTTTACTGTTCTAACGTCAACCAAAAGTCAGAATTCGTAGGACTAGTACAAACTATTCGTGTGACAGCCAAACTCAAAGAAAAAGTAACAAATTTCAACAATCAAAATGACTTTTTTTCTTATTACACCAAAATAGTTTACAATACTTCTCAAAAAAAAAAAAAAAAAAAGTTTACAATAAAATAATAAAGAGGATGATTGCCAAAAACAAGCATGGCTTGACCCACCCACTCCCCGCCCTGCCAGCCCCGCTAATCGGGTTTACGACGTCACAGAGGGGTCGGATTTCCCCCTCGCTCCCTGTCTTGACTCCCAAACGGCCAAGCTTCACCATAGCCCTAGCAAACTCGTCACTAAAAGACAAGTTTGCTTGGGCGTTTGGGCCGACAAATGAGTCGAGGACCTGCTGCGTGATGGCGTTATCCCGGAGCCGCGCGTCCGATGCTAAAACCGCATATCCTGTATTTATATTCCTCAGGATTCGGTCGTCAAAACTGGTGTTGGTGAACCAGTCGAGGTTGATCCTTGCCAGCCCGTTCGACCTCTCCCAGCACTGAGCCTTCAGAAGAGGGACCAGAGACGGGTGGATCGCGGGGTCAGTCAGACCCTTGACTCCTCCGTACTCGTACAACCGTGGCTTCAGAAAGAAGCACGCCATAGTCCCAATAGTGTGAGCGGCTGCAGGGAAAAAAATTACGCACAAGTCAGTCATTGTAATAAACATGAACCGTGCTAAATGAATAGAATTCTTCTAACAGAAAATAGCACAGAAGATTGTGAATTATTATAACATGTGGCAGAAACACGACTAGTATTGATCAATATGTATCGGTAAACAAAATCTACATGAAAGATCAAAATCTATACCCAAAAGTTTAAATGCATACCCTTATCCTTAAAATCTGAACCAAGAATTACAATCAAAACTCAAAAACTAAAAATTTCAAACCACTTAACCTACAAACATTTCCTAAATCATAATCAGAGTTGTGTTTGATACACCATATCAAAACTCGTACACACCAAAATTGGTGACTGGCCCGGAAAATGGGTTAAGGCAGCCACATGGTGCCCTCTGATTGGTGAATCCAAATTATTTTTTTTTTTTTGAAAAGAAAATTATGTTCATTTCTGTCTAAACCATTTCGGTCCCTTTAGTATTTTCCAATAAACATATATAACTCAGATTTAAACACAAAAAAAACAAAAAAACAAAAACAAAAAACATGTTGAAACCGTGAAAGTCACTTTAAAACCCTTTATTTTGTATTCTAAAAAAACCTTTCCTTATTATTTGTCACTGAAACTAAGGGGGTTCAACTGTCTTTTTCCATACACCTGGGGGTGTAAGTGTTTTACACTGGAACTAAGGGGGTTAAAGTGTCATTCACCCGTAGTTTTAATCTAATACAGTCTACAGAATTAAAAAAATCTAAAGAAATAAATCATCTCAGTAGGAAAGAAAAAGTAATAACAAAAAAATAAATATACCTGAGAGGACCACCATGTCTCGTTCCGTCAATCCCTTATTTTTGAATTTATTAATAAGAATGTCCACCGAGTCCAATGGGTCGGGCAACTCGTTCTGTGCGAGTGTTGCATTTGGGACCCGCCCGTCCCTCCGACCGGTCTCAACCTCGTAAAACGGTCCACCGCTCTGCAATAAGTGTTTTGGCAGAAAAAAAAAGTTAATTACATGCAAATGACAAATTGGAGAATTTAAATAGGAATAAGCAAAGAAAATTACCCGAAAGACCGAGTCCCGAGCTGCCATAGCGACAATGTCTGCGCATGAAACCACGCCCGGACATTGTTCTTCTAGAAAGGATTTGGCCGTTCCAACCTCGCGGAATCCGATGACTCCGATATTCGTCTGGGCGTTCATCTCGGAGTCATCGCCCTCAATTAATATGGATCCGTCGCATCCCTGCAAAACAAAAACAAAATTACAATGGTGCTTTCATAGGGTAGAATGGATTCGATTTTCGCGATATTTACTTTCTATTAGAAAAAATACTGTACAAGAACCTATTTACTGGACACAGGAATTTGAATTGGAACTTCAATTCTAGATACAAATGACTTTATTAAAAGGGTAAAAGACATTTTCCACCCTCCAATTATGGAGAAAAGACATTTTGCCCCCTGATTTATGGATAAAGACATTTTGCACCCCTGTCAGAGTTAAAAGTTAACGGTAGACTAACAGATTGGTGAAGCGACAAAATTACCCCTGAAATATTAAGAAATTACCCCTATATATTTTTGCTAAACCCTAATCTCTTCCTCTCACACTCTCTTTTTTCCTCCTCTTCTTACAGATGAGAGAGAGAGAAAAGCAGCCACCACCAACGGAAGAGGGAGGCACTCCGACGGACCGATGGTGGCTTCAACGGAGGAGTGTCCACCACCACCATAACCCTGTAGCATCTGCCTCACTCTCCTCTCCCTCTCTTTGTCCTCACCTCTATATGTCTCATCTATCATCTTTTCCAGTTTTAGATCTTAGATCTGCTTTTTTTTTTCCAAATCGGGAGTAGGGGAACATTGGTGAACTACTGGCCGACTCAGTCATTGTTGGTGATCTCTTAATGCCCCATTTCGCAGAAAGCTCGCGAGGTCGTTGATGGTGTGTCAGAATCAGAAGCAGGAGAAGAAGAAGCCGAGTCACGCGAACACCGAGTTGCTGAACCGGACGAGTCACTTCAGCTCGAGTTCGGAGGAATCAGTTGTGAATGCGACCTTCGGTTCTTCCACTCCTCTCCATCTCACCACCCGACCCTCTTCCTTCTCTTCGCCGTCGTCCTCCTCCGACGCCGAAACTCAGAACCCCAATTCCACCGAAGAAGACGACCTTGTCGCTAAACTGAAAAGCACCCAAGTCTTCAATCAGGAAGAGGCTGTGTTATCAGTCAGAAACATCACAAGAACCAGAGAGGTCGCATTCGTCGACGACACCAAATTCGAGAACTGTGCGTTCGTCAATGACGAGGAGCGAAAGAAGTTGAATGATACAAAGTTTGGTTAAAAAAAAGTAGATCTTGCTAGCTAAACTTGTTCAGTCAGTTAGTGTTTCTAATTCATTTTGGAATCTCTCGATCTCTTAATTATACTTTGGTTCAAATGAGAAAGATTAGTTTTTTGATTAACATGTGCTGGAATTAGTTTTTTGGAATCTCTCAATTACTTGAGATTGTTGATTACAGGCTCTAGGGTGTGTTCTTCATTTGGGGAAGAACGTAGTGGCTGTTGGTGGTGGTGGTTACGTAGAAATGGGTATGTTGGTGGTGGTGATGGTGGTGGGGCTTTGGTGGTAGTGGAGGTGGTGCTCAAGAACACCAAGAACATGAAGAACATGATGAACACTATAAAAGGGTGGTATTTGTCCACAATTTGTAAGGGTAAAATAGTCACAAAAAGTCAGTTTGCACCCCTCTGCTAACGGATTGTAACAGAAGGGTGGTATCTGTCCACCCTCCATCCGTTAACAAGGGTGCAAAATGTCTTTTTCCATAAATTAGGGGGCAAAATGTCTTTTGTCCATAATTGGAGGGTGGAAAATGTCTTTTAACCCTTATTAAAAAGACTTTTTGTGGCCCGTTTGGATGAAGGGTGAAAAGATGGAATTTGTTATTATCGGCTACACTCAATGGGCTAATACAAAAGGTTGTGGAAGACGAACTGAAGAAGACCTACACTCATATGGGCTAATTCAAAATGTGAGGCCCATTACTGAATTGCTTATGAGCCTATGCTAGAGTTTTTAGTTAGCCCAAAATAAATACCCACTAAATATCCAAACGGATGATAGTCTTTACCCATCATAAGAAACCGTTTCATTTAAAACCACATCTTTATAAAGTACCACGAACTGTTAATTTCTCCACCCAAACACAGCATTAGGATTGTTAGTTTTTTGTCTTAGATTCGAGAGATCAGTGTACTGTGTGGATATCAATGTGCTGTTTGTTTGACAAAGGATTGGAGGGGGACTACTTATGAAATGTCAAATTTATTCTCCATTAGTGGAGCTAATTTCTCAACAACCAGTGGACTACCATATATATCATGTAAAAATAACAATATAAAAAAAAATTAAATTATTTTGTTTGAACTTCTCCCATCTTCCGAGTCCAGACCCTCGAACGACACTACTATCACTTGTAGGCAAATTTTGGGGCATTGACTTACCTCTCCTATTGCAATAATAAATGGTCAAACGAGGGTGTTTATGTCATTCTGTCATAAATGCAGTTGTGGGATTGCCAGTACGTCATCCCCCTAGGTATTATCTCTGTCCTATGTTTGGAGGCTTAATTGGTGGGTTCAGGACTGAGAAGAATAAGCCTGCCCCTTCAACAAACAGCACCCTTGACACTTATGAATGAATGCGCCTACCCAGTACCCACATACCTAAGAAGAACAACAAACACCCTCGTAGTGTAGAAAAATGTACTGTATTTCCACTATCTGACCCATGCTAGTGTTACATGAAGGTAGCTATACATGTCTTTGGTTCTAGGCATGAAAAAAGTGAGGGTGTGTAGCAATACCTGGACAAAACAGTCATGAAAGTGGAGGCGCAGAAGAATGGCGGGAGTTCGAGGCTCACTCTTGGTGGCTT
Source organism: Linanthus parryae (assembly GCA_023055425.1). Classification (NCBI taxonomy): domain Eukaryota; kingdom Viridiplantae; phylum Streptophyta; class Magnoliopsida; order Ericales; family Polemoniaceae; genus Linanthus; species Linanthus parryae. Next base: position 21,018,008 of record JALGPY010000011.1, on the reverse strand, counting down.
CGAAGACCACGTTACTGACAACGGTCTCCGCCTGCGGGCATGTTCGGCGGTAGAAGCCAACACGTAGAGACGACGACTCTGTATAGCATTACATAAATAATAAGAAGCAGAAAAGAGGAAACCAATCTGATAACTTATTCACAGTAGACACTACTACGCTTGGTGATTTTACGTACCATCGTCATTTTTGTCTTCTGAGGAACCCTTGGGAAATGCCGCCTCCATAAGGATAATCACCGTGATTATCAGGAACCACCACCGCAACATGGTGAAGTTGGGGCCGGAGCTAAGGAGGACGAGAGAGCGAGAGAGAGAGAGCGAGAGAGAGAGAGAGAAGTGGAGGAGTACCAGGCCTTTTATAAGCAGGGAAAGGAAAGCATAGAAACAACAGAGTGGTGATGTTGGGTTGTATAGTTGTCTACCAATTACTACTAGTCTATGCGAGCGAGGCATGGGGTGTTGTCATTAGGAAAGACATTATTGAGGTTGGTGAAGTTTACCATGTTTTACATCCTCTACTTTTTGTTGCGCTTGGCCACAATTAGTACGAATGTGTACCGCCAATCTGGGCAGAACATATGTCCCGTGCCTTTACTCATCTTATCTTGGGAGGACCTGGAGGTGATAATCTTGGATTATACTCTCCTTTCTTCGTCGCTGTCGGTGTCTCGGCCATCAGCTAGTCCTACTCTAAAGAGATGGCTCGGAGATCAGAGATTTTCTCGCGATCTTATCAGCCCATATTGGAGGAAATCACATTCCCACATATGGTGCGTATATGATGCGGTTTGTAACCCAGCTGTCGATCAAGGAAAAGAGATGATAGCTGGAGAGCTAGACATGTTTGGCAGGACCTGGGACTAGTAAAAGAAACACCAAAAGTGAACTTGGGGTAACTCCCCATGTCTCTCCTCATATGGAAGAATTATAGCTACGTCTGAAGAGATTTAATAAATAAATGTACTATAATTGAGCAACTGATGTAGGATACAAATTATGCAAAACATCGTCAAATCAGGAAAACACTACCCAGTTTATTTAGCTGATGACTACGATATGACAAGATAAAGTTCGCGGTTTATTTTAACTAACTTTATTTAAGTGACTACAGTATGATAAAATATAAAATTACATTATTATTATTATTATTATTATTATTATTATTATTATTATTATTACAATGAATGTATGGAAGGCTTTAAGCCTTTTTAACCGAGTCTAATTTCACAGTATTAAATAAATAAATTTAAATTGAATTTCATTTTCAAGGGTTTTTTAGAGTAGGAGTGCTATGATTTCATTTATTTTTAATTGTCTAATTTGTTGATGAAGGAGTGGTATGAATTTTTAAAGGATAAATGGGCTACGTTTATTACTGATCCACCACCAAAGTTTATAGGTCAAGAATTGGCCCAAATTATTTGGGCTATCTGGGCCTGGATAATTGCCACTAGGCTCTCTGGTAATCTTCATTGGGTTTCTTAGTGACAATTTCGTGGGGCAATTGGAAATATGCCAGACTGTGAATTGGTCTTTGAAAAATGCATTCGGCTGAATTGGTCTTTGAAAAATACCCTTCTTTTTAAACGCATGTTAACAAAAGGTGTTAACAGACAAGTGGGGTCGTGACAGAGACATGGCTGATGACATATATCATAAAGTGATGAGAAAAATATAGTTAAATTACTCTGCGTATTTCTATTTTCTCTTATGATAATGTCTTATCCACATTTAAAAATTGTTAGTTTAATTTTAAAAAATAATGTTTATTTCATATTTAGAAAGTGATGGGTCTCAATTATGATAGTTTTTTTAAAAAAAATTGCTAATTTCATATTTATAAATAGTTGTTGTTGAAAAAAAAGTAAGACGGTTTAAAAAAATACAATGTTCTTCATTCTGGTGAGACTGGGACGAGTATCTGCTAGTCTCAGTATTTTGAGAAAAGATTGAGACGAGCAGATACTCGTCCCAGTCTCACCAAAATGAACTGGGACGAGCAAGTTTTAAATATGAGACAAGCATGACATATGAACTGGGTTTAACATGGCATGTGAACTGGGACGAGCAAGCCATGTGAACTGGGACGAGCAAGACATAGATATGGGACGAGCAACAAATTGACATGCAATATTAAACTACTTTTTGTGAACTTCTACAATATCTTGAATATTTAAATAACTACAATATGCCCATAGATAGCCACAATGGGTTACTACTAGGTAATGTCCATAATATTTTATATAAAAAAAAATGAAATATTCATTTGCTTTAATGGATGGGTTGCTCGTCTCAGCAAAAGGTCAAACTAGTAGTTGCTCGTCTGACATTTCTAGACGAGCATACCCTAAACCCTAATATTCTACTATTAATTAATCAAATCAGACCATCAATTGTGACACACCACTCAATCGGACTAATGATCTTCATTAATAGACTCAATCGAACTACTAATTGATCAAATCGGACTATCAATTGCAACTCACCTCTCAATCAGACCACAGATCTCCACTAATAAACTCAATCGAATTACTAATTAATCAAAACGGACTATTACTTGTGACTAACCACTCGATCGGACTATTGGTCTTTACAAATAAACTCAATCAACTACTAATCGATCAAATCAGACTATCAATTGTGAATAATCACTCAATCAGACTATCAGTCTTCACTAATAAACTCAATCGAACTACTAATTAATCAAATTGGACCATTAATTGTGACTAACCACTCGATCAGACTATTGATATTTACTAATAAACTCAACCAAACTACTAATCAATCAAACCAGACTATCAATTGATTAATCACTCAATAAGACTAGCGGTCTTAACTAATAAAGTCAGTCAAACTACTAATTAATCAAATCGGACTATCAATTGTGACTAACCACTCGATCGGACTATTGGTCTTTACTAATAAACTCAATCAAACTACTAATCGATCAAATCGGACTATCAATTGTGACACACCACTCAATCGAAGCATTGATCTTCACTAATGAACTCAATCAAACTACCAATTGATCAAACCGGGATATCAATTGTTACTCGCCACTCAATTGAACCATCGATCTTCACTAATAAACTCAATCGAACTACTAATCGATCGTATTGGACTATCAATTGTGACTAACCACTCATCGGACAATCGATCTTCAATAAGGAACTCACTCGAACTACCAATTGATCAAATCGAGCTATCAATTGTTACTCGCCACTCAATTGGACCACCGATCTTCACTAATGAACTCAATCGAACTACTATTCGATCATATCGGACTATCAATTATGACTAACCACTCAATCGAACAATCAATCTTCAATAAGGAACTCAATCGTACTACCAGTTGATCAAATCGGGCTATCAATCGTTACTCCCCACTCAATCGGACCACCGATCTTCACTAATGTACTCAATCAAACTACTAATCCATCGCACTAGACTATCAATTGTGACTCACCCCTCAATCGGACAATCGATCTTCAATAAGTAACTCAATCGAACTACCAATTGATCAAACCGGTCTATCAATTGTTACTCGCAACTCAATTGAACCATCGATCTTCACTAATAAACTCAATCGAACTACTAATCGATCGTATTGGACTATCAATTGTGACTAACCACTCATCGGACAATCGATCTTCAATAAGGAACTCAATCGAACTACCAATTGATCAAATCGAGCTATCAATTACTACTCGCCACTCAATTGGACCACCGATCTTCACTAATAAACTCAATCGAACTACTAATTGATCATATCGGACTATCAATTGTGACTAACCACTCAATCGGACAATTGATCTTCAATAAGAAACTCAATCGAACTACCAATTGATCAAATCGAGCTATCAATCGTTACTCGCCACTCAATTGGACCACCGATCTTCACTAATGAACTCAATCGAACTACTAATCGATCATATAAGACTATCAATTGTGACTAACCACTCAATCGGACAATCGATCTTCAATAAGGAACTCAATCGAACTACCAATTGATCAAACCGGGTTATCAATTGTTACTCGACACTCAATTGGACTACCGATCTTCACTAATAAACTCAATCGAACTACTAATCAATCGTATCGGACTTTCAATTGTGACTAACCACTCAATCGGACAATCAATCGTCAATAAGGAACTCAATCGAACTACCAATTGATCAAACCGGGTTATCAAATGTTACTCGACACTCAATTGGACTACCGATCTTCACTAATAAACTCAATCGAACTACTAATCGATCGTATCGGACTTTCAATTGTGTCTAACCACTCAATCGGACAATCGATCTTCAATGAGGAACTCAATCGAACTACCAATTGATCAAAACGGGTTATCAAATGTTACTCGACACTCAATTGGACTACCGATCTTCTCTAATAAACTCAATCGAACTACTAATCGATCGTATCGGACTTTCAATTGTGACTAACCACTAAATCGGACAATCGATCTTCAATAAGGAACTCAATCGAACTACCAATTGATCAAACCGGGTTATCAATTGTTACTCGACACTTAATTGGACTACCGATCTTCACTAATAAACTCAATCGAACTACTAATCGATCGTATTGGACTATCAATTGTGACTAACCACTCATCGGGCAATCGATCTTCAATAAGGAACTCAATCGAACTACCAATTGATCAAATCGAGCTATCAATTGTTACTCGCCACTCAATTAGACCACCGATCTTCACTAATAAACTCAATCGAACTACTAATCGATCGTATTCGACTCTCAATTGTGACTTACCACTCAATCGGACTATCGATCTTCACATATGCATAATGTGTGTTTTACTAAATATCTCTTATAAATTTAATAAAATGAGAACATCAATAACATCACGTATGCACAAAGTTATATTCAATATAAGACTATTCTATGCTGTAATTTTTTAGGCACTATATCATCTATTTTTAAAACATATATTCAATTTTATATTAAATAAAAAATATAGTTACATTTTTCTTCAATTGGTAGATTTTTTTTACATATTTTTTTGAGTGGTGTGGAAAAATACACAAATACAATAGCTTAAAATATTTTATCAATATAAAGTCTTACATACCATTTTTTGAATCATAATCATGTTCAAAAATCAAAATAAACTGTTTTAAATATAAAATATGGACGCATTGGTTACACATTGCAGTTTGCTCCAGCGGTTTATATGTTGCACTTGGTTCCCTTTAGGCAAGGGTTCGAATCCCCTCGGGGTCATTTAATTTTTTGACAAAGTTTTTAAAAAATAAAGCAAAAGCAGTACCTGTTTGAAAGATTGCACTGAAAACAGCACGTGACGAAATGCTAGTGTCCTGAACATTGATCCAAGCTGCCACAGATGGACATGAACTTTTCCAAGTTGCATCCACCACGTGTACCTGTTTGAAAGATTGTTCTGTATGATGTTGTGGATTTGTTACTGTGATAGTTAACCTTGTAGCCAAGGACGGTTGATTAGCTGTGCTTTGCCATTGTAGTAGAAGGTATCTATTCTGTTGGTTGGTTGTCGCCAGGCTGATAGCTGTTAGAGAGCTCCGAATCGGAATGAGTTGGTTACTCATTGATACAGAGTTTCTAAATAGCCAAATTTGCCGTAAGACCAGAATTAAAGTAATTCTGTCGTTTGAAGAAGGAATCTGAAGAAGCATATCCAAGATAGTAGCTGAAAAGTTGAGTGGCAAGCTCTGCAGAGGCCTGTAACCAAGAGCAGTATCGAACCAAATAGCATGTGCATGTGAACAACTGATGCATGTGAACAACTGAAGAGACAGTGATCCAGTGTCTCATTTTCACAGTGACATAAGTCACAAGTGGGACTAAGCTGTTGCATTCCCCTTCTTCTAAGGGTGGTTTTAACTGGTAAAATGTTGTTGATACACTTCCAGAGAAAGTAGAATAATTTTGGTTGTAACTTGATAGACTGTAGAAGACGTAGAAGCTGACCTTGAATATTGGAAGGCTGTTGAGGAGCTGGTGTTTGAATTGACTGAGTGATGTAGTAAGCTGATTTAACCGTTAAGTTTCCGAAGAAATGAGCTCCCCACAAGAGAACATCCGGTTGTGGTGTTGATGGTATATGGATTTGCATTATCTTCATACTTGTTGAGGTGTAAAAAAAGAGTCAAGGAACAGACGTTTCCAAGTTGATGTCGTCTTGTCTATGAATTCCGTTAACTTGAGAGTTGGATATCTACTGTGATGATAGACAACTAAATGAGATCGTGTTTTTTTTTTTTTTTTTTTTTTTTTTTTTTTTTTTTTTTTTTTTACTGATTTAACAACTTTCAAGCTTATGAAATGTGGAGATATTAAAGCTTAAGATCCAAAAATATTTGTATGTCAGGCTGTATAAAAATTATTACCGTTACTTTCGACACGCGATTATAAGATTCACTCGCAAATCTCGCACTCTACCGACTAGTATATATATAAAACTATATAATATATAAAGCAGTAAAGTGTCCATATTATACCGTAATTCGACATCTGGCTTTTAGAATTTCTGTAGACAAAGATACATGTCAATAATATTCATCCAACTGTATGATTAGTCAAATAAATGTGCCATAGTGGTACCTAACTCGTCAACCATTAAATTCTTAATTTACTTCAATAATTAAACCTACATACACTTATTCATCCAAATGTTTGGAATTTCTAAATTCCTTCCTACTTGAGCCCCTTGATGCGCCATTACGTTAGCTTCCCGTGGACATAAATTGATAATCGCTTCTTCAAAAGTTTGGATGATTTTCCGACAGTCCTCTATTAGAGCACCGTACACGGTCCGATTCTCTCTTGGTTTGCCCTTTAGGTTCTGTACAGTGCACAGTAAATCAGTTTCGATCTCCACTCGAGAAAAGCCAAACCGCTTAGCAAGGGTTAGCCCCTCGCGAATTGCTACGCCTTCCGCCATTTTTGCCGAAGGGATATCCTTCAGAGGCGCTGCCATGGCCATCGTAACGTTTCCTCGTTCATCTCGTATTAAAACTCCTACGCCGCCTGATCTATCCGCAGCAACCCACGCCGCGTCCGAGTTTATTTTCACAAAACCCCTTCGCAGGCAAGCCCAGACCGCAGATCTTCTATTCGATCATCCACCTTCCTCATTTAAGTTATTCGTTGAATCTGACACATCTTCCCCATGTGCGTTGTTCTTCTCGTGTCTATTTTCCTTGATGCTACGTAGAATCTCCGCTACAAGATCGGCGTTCGTTTGTTGCTTCAATTCGAATAGTAGGAGATTTTGCCGCCTCCACATTAGCCATATCGCCGTTACAAAGCATTCAAGCTTTTCAACATTGAGGTTCTCATGATTGTAATTGATCCAGTCACAAATATTTTGCATTCCTTGATAGTACCCGTCCTGCCCCAACAGTTCAACCCAGATCTTCCTCACCCCTTTTACAGTGCATAAAAACATGAGTTTCATTCTCGTCCCCTTTCTCACAAAAAGAACAAGTTTTTGGGATATCTACACCTCTTCTATTGAGATTGACTTTCGGTGGCAGTGAAGAATGCCAAGTCCGCCATACCGTGAACATAGCCCGTCTTGACACCCTCAGATTCCAAAGCTTGATCAGATGTGAAGTACTTTGACTACTGGATTGTCCGGATTGGTTCAGCCCATCCCTCCTTACTTCTTCCGCAATGAAATAACTCCACTTAACCGTATAGAATCCTTTTTCATCAAAAAACTATGACCATTTATCATCTTGGTCAGTCAATGGTAAAATGATTGATTCCACCATATCCACATCAACCGGAAACAGGATCTGTCGCAGCTTGGCCCCATCCCATTTTTTTGTGTATGGGTCAATAAAAGAATTAACTAGGATCGAATCTGTATTCCTTTGTGGAGTAATGAGCTTGTAACTATATGGCCTCGGAATACATCGATCTTGGAACGCTTGAACAGTATCGCCACGTCCCACTCAAACATACACTCTTTGAAGGATTGTGCGTCCTGCTATGATACCACGCCACACTTGCGATGGATTGGAACCAAGATTTGCATCAAGGAAACCCATATCACCGAAATATTTTGCTTTCATTACCTATTCCACCAACGAGTTCGGGTTAGTGAGAATATGCCAAAAGAGTGAATATCACGAAAGCCTAACCCGCCTTTTTTCCTTTTGGTTGTTTGATCTTTTCCCATGTTAGCCAGCAAATTCCTTTATTTTTCCCCATGGTTCTTCCACCAATTCCCGAATTAAGCGCTCTATTTGATCACAAAACGACTGTGGCAAGAGAAAACAAGACATCGCATAAGTTGAAATTGCCTGTAAAACCGTCTTGATAAGGATTTCCTTGCCCGCCGTGGAAAGATATTTTTCATTCCATCCGTGAACCCTAGCACTATCACGGTCTAAGATACCGGAAAAAGGTCCGCTCATGGAGCGGCCAATCCTTGTAGGCAGCCCCAAATACTTTTCAAACGTCGAAACACGCTGTACCCCAAGCGGTTCACATAACTGTACTTGCGTCGGTTCTGGAACGTTTGAGGAAAACATTGCAGCAGATTTCTGTATATTAATCATTTGACCCGAAGCTTCCTCATAGTTGCGTAATACTTACATCAGGGCCGCAACCTCAGCTTGGTCTGCCCGAGTGAAAAACATGCTATCATCCGCGAATAGCAAATGAGAAATCTTAGGCCCACTCGTCGAACCTTTAACCGGAGTGATCTGGTGATTTCTTTTCGCATTATCCAAACAATGTGAATCCTTCAGTACATAACAGGAAAAGATATGTACACAATTATATAAATTTTATATGATTCAGCTATAAAATATTAGATCATCGTAACTCATCAATTGGTACTATGTTATCAGATACTCACATGGTGTTTTTTTTTCTCTGTTTATTAGTATTTTTATTTTAATTGTAGATATATATTGTCGAAAGAATTCAAACATATACTATCTCTGTTTCTTCTCTTTCAACCTACGTCACTTTTTGTCACTACTCACTGAGTCACTTTGACTCGGTGATTTAAATAGCAAAACGATAGAAGAATTTGGTAATTTTGCATGGACTTGTAGAGTAAACTTTACTCTATAATACAATGAAAAAAAATTCAAAAAAATATATTGTTTTGCTATCTAATCACCGAGTCAAAGTGATCCAGTTACGGATTAAAAAGTCAAAGTAAGACAATCCAAAAGAAACGGAAGTAGTATTGTTTGAGTGAATACATTATTTAATTTTGTAGAATGCATAGATAATTATTCATGTTATGTTATATTCATCATAGATATGATTCTTAAGAATCACGTAACGTTTATATATATATATATATATATTTATATATATAATATTCCCACTGTTACAATCTCTACAAACTCTGCTGTAGGAAGACCTTTGATTATCATTTTTTATGACATTATCATGTAGAAGAATAATGAAGACTGATCATGTAGATGCTCTACTTACCTCTGAAGTGCAAGGAAAACAGTTTTACTACTTTGAGATTCTATAATCTATATTTCTACTCAGCAATAGAGTTTTACAAAACTCCAAAAACACAAAAAATTGAAGATGCCGTTTTTTAATAACCAAGGCTCTATGCAAACAGAGCCATAAAAAATGAAATAAATATATCATATCGTCAATGACCCTCTCACCAATAATTTGTAATTGATATGATGATAATCGTCACATTCATTAGCAAAGAAATTACATTGGGCATGTTTGAATGAGCGGAAGTAAGTGAGCGAATTGGCTAAAGATCTACCTTTATCTGGAGTGTTTGGATAGAGTAGCTAAAAAATAGATTAACGTAATTTTTGTAATAAAATTAATGATATTATATTAAATAAAATGGTTATTTATCGGCGAAATGAAATTTCCGGATTCCTCACAGAAATCCAGAAATCCGGTCATGGATCCGGAAATCCGAATTTGAGAGCTGTATCCCCGCCAGCGAAATCAAAGCCCGCCTCACCTGGCACTCCTCAAAAGGAGCATCCAACTGGCTATCTACCTCACTCTCCTGGAAAAGGTTCTGGTATTCCGTACCTTGCCTCCTCCCCCTCAAAGACGACTGAATCACCAACCTCAACGTGAGCAGTTAAATTATAGTACCTCCTGCGAGTCGGCAAGATGACGAAAGAACATAGTGCACTTAAAACCTTCCTTTAGCCACAAAACCATACACTTTCGACACGTGCTAGTATTGCAGTATCTCTCTCATTCTCCAAGCAAACATCCTACCCTCTCCCCTCCCAAGTCCCAATTAAATATCGAGCTATCGATACAGGGAACCAATAACAATGGCATTATCATCTCAATGGGAGTGGCTTCATCAGCCCTCACGACAAGCATACACCTGCATTTCCTCCACAGTAGGAAACCAGACTGCCAAAGAATTTGAGACATTGCTGTCTAACTTGCCTTTTACAAACAGCTCGAATATGCACAACTACTGTATCAGAAAGTACCTCATCATTGTATATTGCAATCCTAAGACCACTCACTCCTAATTAACATACGTATATTGATTTTTATTCACGCACACAATCCTTACCCCTCTTTTCAATCTTCACATCATAAAGCACCATCTCCGTGGCCATGTAACCATGAAAAAACTGTTCACTGAGTAAGTATCAGACTCATTATCTCCAGTACCTAATATTTCCCTCAGCTGAACTTTCCGACTGGATAATATGGTAACGGAACCAAAGGGTAGGCTATGAGATTATTGATTTGGACCCTCAGTTTAGTTTGATATCTTACTTTCTTCTTAAGCACACACATACAAACATGAATTAGTAAGTATGTGTGTGTGTGTCTGTGTGTATACAGATGTATATATCCTCTAGATATCACATTAGTGAAATGGCACTTACATGTACACATTATCAATCCTAAAAGGCATAGCTTTGGCCTAGACATTGTGTCGCATCATAGGTACAAGTACCAGATCCAACAGTTTCAGGTTGGGGCAAAACAAAGTGAGCAGTGAACTCACAAACAATGTAAACCCAACTGCAGATGGAGAAATTTTTTAGTGCTCCGTGGTGCTCTTTTGGAGCACTAAAAAATTTCTCCTGCAGATGAGAGATTTATACTTGACCTTCAGCAGAGTCACAAACTTGTAGGTTCAGTGAGGGATTGTCAAAGTCATCGAGGTGGTGTAGACTCATGTCTTAGTAAATACTATCCAAGCACTATGAGAGGGAGCAAAAAGTCAGCAGGTATAGGTTATTCAGCTGAAACACCAACTATACCTAGAAACAATGTTTACCTAAATGAGGGGATCTCTTGGAACATCTTTAAGCATCCCATTATAGTTATTAAGAGTAAAACATTGAGTCTAATCCTTAACCAATGGAAAATCATCCAGCTACTTTCAGAAAAAGAATGAATCAGAACAGCCTTAGAGGCATGAGATTCTAGGCCCATGGCAATAAGATATATTTAGATTTGATAACTAAGAAAACATTTTATCTAGCTTAAGCCATATGTGCTCTCGAGCTACAGGCATGTTAACAGCTCTTTTTCAGACCGTTGATTAAACACTTTCGTATCTCCTGTTGCTTGCAGAACAAAAAAGATAAGATATCATTAAGGGTACGGAATGGTCCAACTAGTTGTAAACCAGTACCAAACACACCCGTTGTATACAATCTTTAATCTTTGTCATCAAGTACAAAAACTACAAATCCACCATCCTATCAGCTTTTAACACGCGGGATATAATCTGGTCCTTAGTACTTGACGAGACTTGGACCTCTCCCCTTTACCTCTTCTGTCTTAATGTCTGCAGTTTTACAGGATATGACATGCTCTTGCATGCTTTAAATTCAAACCTCGCTACCCAAGTTCTGTTAATTATTATCATTGAAAGGAGTGTTCCATAATCCAGCTACAGTAATTACCTCCACATGCAATGGATCTCCAAGTACGCTTGGGTATGTGATTGGTGAATATCTCGCCTTAGCTACTGCTTCACCTGAGACATTAGTAGCCAACTGTGAAATGAAGCTGTGTTCCAAATGAAGCGCAGTGGAGTGTTGGTCTAACGTCTGCTGCATGGGCATCATATCTCGCCTTTTATGAATCTCCAAAACATTGTAAACATTGCTTCATCATCTGAATGTTTTCAATGAACTGCAAGCCACTCCTTAACAGTACATAAAAAGGGACACGGCATTTATCACTATCAACCAATACCCAAACCACATCAAGCAAATATGCAACCATTCAGTGAGGGCTTTCTCAGGTTTCCAGCATTTCGTCCCATCGAAACTCCTCAACCCCGTGTGTTTGGTCCCAATTAACGAGCCAATTCAGCATATGGAGAAGACATCAGCATGAGTAACTGGCTTTAAATTAGACGAAGACTAGTTGAAATTATCTTGCAGCACAACTGACGAAGAATACTTATGGCCTTTTCTCTTACTGTTGAACTGGTCTTGGTTGCAGACCGTTGCCCTGAGCCGTTGATATCAGATGATTTCATCGGTGATAACACCATGCCAAAAGATGGTTCACTTGCAGACTGAGCTGGGGATCCAATGCCATGAATTGGCAAAGGAGATACAGGATTTGAAGATATGAAAGTTGGAGTTTGGCATTACACTTGAAGGCAAAACACCAGAGTGTGATAGACTAGTTGTAGATGCAGCAGCCACAGACTGACTCCCTTGAGCAACTGATATCTCCGCAGAGGTAACTGAAGAAAGAAGGTTGGGGAAGAACAAACCCAGGGTATGTAACCTGTACACAAACTATGTAAAGCAAAGAGAAGAAATTCTGCTCGTGGTGCATGACCACTACACTGGATAACAAGTGTAAAAGCACGGTTCAGTCACAGCACACAGTTGCTCCTGGTCCTGAATAATATCAACAAAATATCAATGCCGAAATAGTCTTCAACTACTTAAGTGAAAGATTAAGATGGGGAAATCTCGCAAAACCAAATGTGTAATACACAAAATTCCACTCACATTCAAACTTACATAAAATTGGCTCTGCGACTGCTCAAAATCTTAAAGGAATTGTTCATTATGTGGAGGTAGCTTTCTATTAATAGCAGTGAGACGCTTCTGTGATTTGTTCTGAAAAAAAATTAACATCATAAGCAGGAATAATAAACACTCTAAAAATTATATCATATGCAAAATCATATGATTACGGTGGAAGCCCAATACAAAATAAGCATTTGTCAATAGCCAGATGTTCTGTAGTAACCATACGTATATACACCAACACCATAAATGAATTACGTTTTGCTGAAGTTGGACAGCATATCGAGAGAATGGATCGGGGTATGTATCCAGTTTCTGTTCTATCATTTAAGTGCAAAATTTATAATAGTGGCCAGAAGACATAACTTTACCTTGTATAAGGCCTAAACATTTTAACCAAACTGAGAAAATATCAATTTCTAATGTAGACTATTGAGGTAACAAGAAAAGAGTAACAATCATTACCCACGACAGCAGATGTACCCTGCACATAGTGTAGAACGTTTGCACAATAATCCAATTATATGGAACAATGAACATTCCATGTCATAGAATTCTGATTGATTTCTCACTATAAAAAGCAGATGTACCCTTGCTTACTGTGGGGCATGTCTCGTTTCAAGATCATTGACAGGGATCTTATTTCCATTAAATTTCTTTTCTTTTTATTGATAGACACAGAATTTAACAAGTAGCTAGATGGTAAAGAATGCCTGGGGATTCGCCTTTCAGAATTTATAATATATCCGTGTTACAATTTTTTTAGTAATAGTTTATATTGATTGAGTGCCGAAAAATCACCACATGCGGGACATGCTCTTTTCTTGTAATCCATACCAACTTTAAAGCCAGCATGTAGGAATGGTGATGATGAACACCCATCAAAAGGTTCAAATTGGTTTCCATCAAGCGGAAGCCAATTCACAACAGAAGAGAAAATAGTCAATCATTTTCCTTAATTTTTACCAAAAAGAAAGAACATGGAATCATGGATACACTGGGGTGCCCCCCCCCCCCCCCCCCCCCCCCAATTCCAAAAAAGAATTAATCATCCGTCAATACCTACCACGCGTCTCAGACAATATAAAAAATGCCAGTTTTGTACAACCACCAACTTCCCTTGTCATTTTCCAACAAAAAAAAATGTGACTCTTTGTAGCCAGTAAGAAAGGGTAATACGAATCAACTGAAGCAGACCCCTTTTGTTGCCCTTCAAGTCAATGACATCCAACCGGATACATCCCGAAAATCGAACTCCATTTTCCAACAACGTTATGCATATCTTTCTACACACATTTTCTTGATGTAGCTAAAGATTTTACTCGGATATGGATCGTAACTAACATTTACTCTCACAGTCTCAATACTGAGGTAGCTAACAACATATAACATAGTAATATCACATGATAAAAGGCATCAAAATAAGATAAAACTCAACTAGAAAGGTCAAGGCGCAAACTCTTAAACTTCAGTCAAATGAGCCCATAATCATAAAAACTTCGAGATAGTAACAGAATTACTGATCTCCACAATCATCATCGCCCACAAGCTCAAGACATAAGTAAGCTCTACATGCATCTAGCCGACAAGCACCAACGATATACCGTACTTGTCTTCACCACCAACATATTCTTCTTCACTGCATTCTCAAGCTCATTCCATCTCACAATTTATTACCAGCATAATCACCTACAGTTGACAACCAAACCGCTAACATTAAGAAACTATGATTTCCTAGATTTTGAGTGAAGGATGCTGGATAATTCAACCCATTTTGTCACAATTCAACAGGATTTTCTTGTTTTGCTAACGTGCATACCGTAACCTAAAAGAATATTACTTTCCATGGAGGCCATTATCACACAACACTCTTCATGCCTCACCAGAAAATTCTACTCCTTATTATTGATTTGGTCATTAACAAAAGAATAAGAAGGCTCTATCAATGATGTACATTATGCGTAATCAAAGAGATGCTATTGTGAGTCTGCGACAAAGAGCATGACTGCAGACCCGCAGTAAATGAAAGAAAAAGTCCTTTCGTTAAAGTTATAAAGCGATTTCATGAACTTTTTCAAGTCTTTGTTTATTTGCTACTATCTTTCATCTTTTCGGTTGAGGAAAGCGCAGCCATTTCAGGCTCGACATGAAGATTCTAGTTCATCCGTAATTCGGGTAACTTTATTGATATGCATATACTAGAGCATGAGGAACCTTTAGATATAGTGTAAAATGCACTATTATTTTCATTTCACAGAACGTCTCAAAATCCTAAGCATCATTGTCCAATACAGGTCTACATTCTGCATACACCTCTAAGTGTACAATTACAGGTCCCTAGGCTATTACCAAACTTTCAACACTCAAGTGACTTGCAGCCAGAGATAAGAATTTCAAATGGGCCGCAAAGAAGCTTCGCTCTATTGCATTCGGCTCTGATTAGATTGGCAAGATGTATATAACGCAGAAGTTGGTTAGGCTGAGGCAAGACGGGTGTCAAGTCAACAAGTTTTTGGAATATCTAGAACCCAATCTCTAACATCTATTTTTTCTAGTAATAGCAAACACTTGACAAAGTGTCTGGAGGATCTAGAGCCAAAAAGATAAGATTTTATCAAAGTGGAGTTCTTGACAGGACACTTATTCTGAAGGAAATTTGCACAATCTCTCAAAGAATGGATGCGCTCTAGCACATAGACCAGAGTTTGATGACTCTGCCGAATTAGAGTCTCTGCTTCTACTGTTCTTCAGAACCTCTTGGTTACCCAAATTTGATCATAAAACAATCCAGGAAGTATAAGAAAACTGAAGGGTTTCTAAGATGATACTATGGAAATTATCAGACTAACACATCTCACATTCACATTGCATGTTCAACCCACACACCCTCCAGTTTACTTTTTATATAGTTACTATATTTTAAACTGACAAAACAAATGAGGTTGATTAATCAAACATTTCAGCTCTGTGAGAAATAACAGAAGCATGCTCCTATGGAGGATAACAGACATCATCATACAAAACACAAATCGTGACACGGGTCCGGTAACAGGACACATATCAGGACACTGGCGACAGTGCTTGAACAGTAATTTTAGGGTTTGCTGATAATAAATTATTATTTATTAGTTCTTTACTTTTAGTAAGTTAGTTAATTGTTAGGGGGCTTGGGGGGTAATTAGTAGAAGTGCTATTAGTACTTATATCTTGCGTAGGTTCAATGTTTTAGCTATCGAATGGAATGAAAAGAGTTTAGTTATTTCGTAGGAACCCTAGAATTGGAGACAGTAGCATCACGAATCGCTACAACGGAGGCCGAAGTTTCTCGATTTGCTTCTCTACCGATAGGCTAAGCTATCAGGTTGACTCATTCAATAACTCACCGTCTACTTCAAAACCCTCAACAAATTGGAACCAATACAGCAACGGTATGCAACAGACCTATCTCCGAGTCCGCAGCCCACACAGAGATATCTGCCAATGAAGTCAGCACATAAACGTGAGAAATGAAGATAAATTCCAGAAGAGAAGAAGAAGAGAGCAAAGAAACAATAAGTGTGCAAGAGTGGAGATATTCAAAACCTTAACAAACTTTATTACATATAAGACTACAAGAGACAAGTAAACAATATACACACACACACACACACACACACACACACACACATCAGTATGTATACGTATATTATAGAACACGTAAATTCCATTAGTTATCAGCAGAAAGAGATACACTTGTAACGTTCCTCTAGCCCTTTTGAAACTCCCGTCGAACATTCAAACTATAATTTTAGAGATGAAGAAACAGGACTGTGAAGTGGCATTTACCAGATGTAAAAATGGGTTAAAAAGGTGAGATAGGAGATAACAGATATTGCCTCAACCATGATCAGATTGATTTTATTTGCTCGCACCCAGTGTGAAATCATGTTGAAGCTATTGAGAAGTCCCACATCGGACATTCAAAAAGAGCAAAAAAGAATTAGCAAGTGTCCTGAGCTACTCCCCTCACTGCCAATTGGTTTTGAGGTGGAACTCCATGGATTGATACATGGTACATGTGAGTGGCCTAACAATTCAGGTAACTCCTCGCCACCCACAGATCCACGTGTAGGCCAAAGAATGCCACGCAGCGTGTTGAGAAGTCCCACACCGGACAATCAAGAAGAATATAAAAGAATTAATAAGTGTCCTGGGCTACTCCCCTCATTGCTAATTGGTTTTTGAGGTGGACCCCATGGATTTCGAGTATAAGACGCTCAAACATGTCATGCAATTCAAGCCAGAAAACCCCAAATATGATGCCCAAATCATATTAATATTTGGCATGCCACTGCTATGTTGCACAAGGGCGGGTGCCGGAACTGGGTGCGGGTGCAAAAAATTTCCAAAAAAACAAGGGTACGGGTGCGGCGAGGGTGAGGGTGTGGGAAATTTATTTATATTTAAAAAAAAATTATTTATCATATATTCACTAATTCACACATATATATATATATATCATCATAAAATATCAAAAAACAACAATAGTCACAGAAACTATACTTACATTTATATACACTATCATACAAATGCAAATGCATATACTTTTATACAAATCCTTACTCTATGATACATTACTCCCACATCATTATTTACTATGTAAACCGTGGTTATCATATAAAAAAAAGTTTATAATTATATCTTAGTAACCCACTGGCCACAGACCCACTCACCCGCCCACATGTACAATCACCCAACCCACCACATAGAAATAGAGCGAGGCAGAAGAATATTAACGACCTGACCTCTATCAGAGACTCGCTGTTGTAAGAGATAAGAGGCAGAAGAATCCATAGAAATAGAGAGAGGGGAAGAACGCAGAGACAAATAGAGAAGAACTTGAGATTGATTAGCTCGATGGCAAACAACGATGGCGAACACGACGATTTACGTGGTTCACCAAATTGGCTACATCCACGGCCCACACCCGCTTTACTATGATGAACGAATGAAAAGAACAAAAGATCTCTCAGCCTCTCTCTGTGTGATGTGATGTGATGTGATGTGATACCCTAACCCTAGAGCTATGTTAATTATATAGATATAGCTAATATAGAAATTGCTTGTAAGCCCCTCAACTTTAGACTATGTTACAAAATAGTCTTCACACTTACCAATCTATTGAAGACTGATTAGCTCTATGTGTACTTCTTCCCAGCTGCAATTCAACATCCTCCATGATTGTGGAATTGGCCTCTCATGATGTAACTAGGCCAACTAAAGCCGAACAGGTTCTCAGCTTCTCCAAGGTCACAACTCTGGTGAACATATCCGCAGGATTCTGGTTCGTGTGGATCTTCTCTAACTGTATCACGTCTTTCTCCAACAATGACCGAATGAAGTTATACCTGATGTCAATGTGTTTCGTCCTTGCATAAAAAGTGAAATTCATCGCCATATGAATTGCACTCTTATTGTCACTATACATCTTGCGACTTTTTTTTGCTTCTTCCCAAGTTCCCTCAAGAAACTTTGTAGCCAAAACATCTCTTTGCACGCTTCTGTAGCACCTACATATTCGGCTTCAGCAGTAGGTAGGGCAACCGTTTTCTGCAACCTCGAAACCCAACTGACTACTCCACCGCCAAGTGTAAACACATAGCCTGTAGTGCTCTTTATTCTGTCCACATCACCAACCATATTAGAATCAACATATCCTTTTAAACTGATATCTGACCCTCCATAGCACAAAGCTACATTATGTGTCCCTCTCAGATACCTGAAAATCCACTTCACAGCTCTCCAGTGCTTCTTACTGGGATTTTGTTGGAATAGGTGCCCTAGAGGCAATCTAGTTTAGTATGAACAATAAATTGGCTACAACATTCATTGTATTATTTATTGTGATATTTAAAATAATGAAGTCCTTAACTTACAATTGTGTTGTTTATCTTAAATATCCCTAGTCCATTATATTGATTAAGAGGATAATCATCTATAGACTAGTATGGGGTTGGATTGATATAGAGATATCACGATCCAACACATGGGTATGCATGAGGAGTAAAGGCATACTGGATTGACCCATATCCGAGAAGGCTACATACACGTTATCAAAAGCCACAAGCGCTTCTCGTGGTGACAACGGTATTGTCATCCTTAGACTTAAAGTCACTAGATTATCTAGTTGTGGAATATTGTGTTTTTGGTAGCGTCAAACGCTACACCGTGACTGGGTAGTCATAAAGGCGCGTATCAGATACAATAGGAAGCAAGCTTAGATACCGTAGTGATGTAGATAGAATTTTTCCCTCCACATAACGGGAGAAAATATCCTAGGCCACTCGAGGGATAATGCTTATAGAATGTCTGGCCAGACTCAAATAAATCAATATAGGATATTGATGTTATTTGCACGAATAAGGTTATTCCCTGGATCGAGGAACTATGGATTGGATATACGAGTGTGACTTGTATGGCTCGTGTCCAGTCCGGATATTGAGACAAAAGGGTGAGACAATGCTTGCACAAGGTTTGTCGGATGACTATTTCTATTAGTTGGGTGGTATGGATGTCTTGCTAGAGACCGCTCCATATTAGTAAATAGTTACTACCAACTAAGTAGAAATCTATGCGGTCACACGCCATATGGATTGAACTAGACTTAGGAATTAATTAATATGATTAATTAATTAAAAGGATCAAATCGCAACAACTTGCTAACTTATTAGGACTAATTTGCAAGTTGAACTAATCCGAACTTGAGTAGGATTAGGAGAGAGCTTATGTAGTAACAAGGAGTTGTTGGACTATATAAGTGATGCTCCTAGCTTCCTTCCTACACTAATGCTCATAACATTACTTGAGTAGGAAAGAAATCAAGGAGAGAAAGAGCAAGACAACAAAAGGAAGGGACGAACCCCCCCTTTTGCGTCCGCCTCTACCCGTCGGCCAAGAAGAGGAGGCCGATCCTCTTCCCTTTGGTCTCCGTTGTGTGATTTATTCTTCCTCTTCCATCAATCCTAGCTAGATCAAGGTGTTGGAGGATATAGTTTTCAACCCTAGGCGTGGATCAACCTTAGAGACGTGACAATATTCACGTTACAAGTCATCACAGGAGACCTCTAAGGTACATGACACGAATCCTTTACTATCGTTATGAATTCTCTTCCTGTGATCCTTGGAGGATCTTGATCGAATAAATTATTGTTTATTCCGTTGCGTATCCATGATCAAAATCCTACAGTGGTATCAGAGCCACAGGTCGTAGAGCATAACGTGGGTTATGTGTTACGTTTTGTTGTTTATCACCTTTAATTGTTGATTATTGCGTTAAAACGACAAATTAAGCATACTAGATGCATGTTGAATGTGATTCAACCAAACAAGATCTAATTTTTACATGGGATGTATGAATTAGTGAGTTTCATAAATTTTAGGATCTTAGATCTAGGGTTCTTGGGCATCCAATTGGAAAAATGAGTTTCTTTTTTCAATAAGGAAACAACCAAACTTGGGCAATAAGGTAAGAAATTATTTTGGAAACAACTCCTAAAGGAGGTTCGGCCCCCCTAGGGGACCGCCCTTCCTTTCTTGCCGCCCAAGCAAGGCTCGGCCAAGGGGCCATGGCAGCCCTAGCTCACGGCCTAGTCGTATGGGCTAGGGGCCGGCCGGCCCAAGGCCTTGGACGGTCCATTGAGAGGTTCGGCCATGCATTGGTGGGCCCTCTTGGACCGTTTTGACCCTAGTAATCCTAAAATCAACTAAAGATTGACTAAGCGCGTTAAAAATTGGTTTTAACTTTTTATGTGCAATTCGTATGGTGATTTGATATGGCCTTAGATGTGGTTTGATGTGGATGTTTAAATTTTGTGGTTTGTTTACGGCCTGCGAGCCGATCAATTTGATGTAATAATTAATTAGGGTTTAAAGCCTGCAAGCCAGCTTAATTTTCTCAACTTGTGAGATTTATTTATTTAGTTTATATGCTAGCTAAATAAAATATATAGCCAAGATTGAAGAAAAGAAGCCCAAAGAATTGAAGAAGCCACAAACATGGAGCATGGAGCATTCCACAAGGCTATGAAGGATGGACCAAAAGATGAAGGCACATGGAGATGCGCTTGTTATTTCAGGGTTCATAGATATTCTCGTTGGCTTGAGAATATCTTAGTCTAGGAGGCCATATCCATATCAAGTTAATTTATTTTTGTGGATGTTTACTTTATTGTCTTATTATTGTTGGTGGTGTATAGATGATGCATGCAATTTGATAATAAGATAATTAACATATCGTTTCTTTTATTTGGAGTTTTGCCCAAACTCAAATAAGTATATCAGTTGATACGGATCAACAAAATAAAATTAAAATTGAAAGCAAAATCCCCCAAAACTGAAATATTACATGTGCCTTCTCGCTTACTTAAACACTCATCACAAATCTTTTAATCAAGTTCGTAAGTGCCAAAGCAAGACTACTTGATTCATCATTATGTGATGCGATGGCACACATAGTGTGCAATTGTTGGAGTAAGAGGTTGGACGTAACTAGGTAATTTTAATAAGGATTAAAAGCCTATAGGCACCAATTGCGATTATCTATAGGATAGATAAATAATAGTTATTTGCCCAATTGAACCAAGAGTTGCATAAGATACAATAGGAATTGTTGCTACCTAAATAACTAACTTTTGGGTGACTTGCCAAGCAAGCTCAAAAGGAAGTGAAATATGGATCTTGACCCTCTAGAAAATATAATGATATTTTCCGCATTAATATCTTGAGGGTTATTAATCAGTAGAAAAATAGTGGGAGTTGTATTTAATAATCTAGCCATTATTAAATATAGTTAAAAGTTCACAAATACTAAAACTTGCGTATTTCCTTTTTGTAGAAAAATGGCAAACAACTCATCGAGTTCATCACACTCCCTACACTCTGTCCTTGAGAATCATTCTCAAGCAGGAAAAGAAACTGTACGCTCTAGAAGAGCAAGTTCCTGAAGGTCCGGAAAACAATACTTCTGCAGCCCTAAAGGCGTATCAAAAACGTGTTGATGACGCTAATGATTTGGCATGCCTAATGCTTTGAAACATTTCCTCTGAGCTTCAGAAGCAACATGAGAACATGATTGTAGTCGATATAATCGCACACTTGAAGCAACTCTTCTAAGAGCAGGCTCGGGTTGAGAGGTATGAAGTTTCCAAGGTATTATTCAAATGTCATATGTAAGAAGTAAACCCCGTAGGGCCAATCGTGTTGCGTATGATAGGCTATCTTGAGAGCCTCTGGCGCCTAGGGTTTCCGGTGGGTCAAGATATGGTCACCGATCTCATATTGCAATCGTTGCCTGAAAGTTATGGACAGTTCATCATGAACTATAGCATTAAAGAAATCGTGAAACCACTGCCAGATTTACTCAATATGTTGAGGACATCTGAACAAAGCATCAACAAGGGTAAGGGCAAATCCATAATGGTGGTGCAGAAAGGAAAGGGAAAAGGTTTGCCTCTACCTCCAACGGTAAAGGCAAGGCAGTTTGACACGCTCCAACTGCAAGTGCACAGTTGTCGGTGTAGTGATAATATTTCGGAAATCCGGGTTGTCGAACCCAAGAGACTTCGTGTAAATTAACTACTAAATTTGTTCTTCGTGTGGCAAAGCGCGTTGAGTTGTTGTTTCTAATTCTACTAATAATTAAAATAAAAATTATCTCAAATAATTCGAAGAATTATTTCAAGATTAACAAGCACGAATTTATTTGGATGTTTCTCAAAATTGATCAAGTTCAGGATATCTCTACGGATCACTAGGTATTTCACACTAGGTTGGATTTATGTTCTACTAACACGATGAGTTCTTGTTCTAGTTAAACGAGCAATTTTATATTGAAGATGTCTCAACCAATAACTGTGCTTAAACTCTCATAACTGATTCCTCTAGCCTACGCAAGTTTAAGCACGCATTACGATATTGATTCTACTCTTTGTTCTTAGCTAACTAGCAAGATTCCTCAACCCTAGATACGACTAGTGTGTATTTCAAGATTCCGGGCAACGAACGTAGATTCCTCTATCATTCACAACCTAACACAATCCTATTAATACGTCTACTAATAGAAAAGATAAATCAAACGCATAAAATACACATAACTAGATAAGAAATCATCAATTAAGCTTGAAAGCATGCAAGCAAATCCCTAAATCACAATACGTAGTGATCAAACCCTAGTTTCCTACGAGATATCCCGAAATAAGTGTTTAGCTACTCATAAACATGATCAATACACAATGTTTCACGATCAAATAGCAAAAACTAGAGAAGAAACGAAGATTAGAAGCCAAACGGATGATCTCCAAGCTCCAAAGTGCTCCCAAGCTCCAAAGTACGTCGTTCGTAATGTCCCTCTTCAAAAATACGACCTAAACATGTCTAAGTACGTTTCCAAAGTGTTTGGGACTAATTAGAAATAATTACACAAAGTTCCCGACAATTTTCAAAAAGTTGTGCTGCGCACCAGGTCCTACGACCTCCATTCCAGGTCGTGTGACCTCTGGAAATGGCAAGAGGAGGTCGTATGACCTCTGAATGAGGTCTTGCAAGACCTGTGTCCTTGTTGCCTGCATGCTGTCTTCTGACCCGCAGGTCCTGCGACTTGAGATTGAGGTCCTGCGACCTCTCGCCTCTCTCCACCAGGTCCTGTGACCTCTGAGTGAGGTCCTGCAGGACCTGCTTCCAACTCCATAGCTCTCTGTCCTTATTTCCCAGGCCGTGTGACCTCTGAGTGAGGTCCTATGACCTCCCATGAACTTGGAAAAAACCGGAACTTCGTCCCCCTTGTAGCGCATGCCTTTGAATCACTTTCCGAGCATCGACCCATCACTTGATCCTCCATTTTGAGCTCTCCACATGCTCAACGCCCGTAACATCTTCTCATGTGCCTCTCTAGCATTCGAATCATTGTCTCTTGCTTTCCTTCCCAATTCTCGAGCTCGCCTTAGTTTCCGAAGTTCGTTTCCTCTATCCACTTGATTCTCGCGTGCTCCGGCCCTGAAAATCACAACACGAACACCCCGCGAAGATCAAATGTGACAAAATAAGATAAATAGCGCGTAAAACAATGTAAGAAATGCCCGGACTTCACATTTTAGCATATGAACTCATTTTCTCAAATAAACACATGATTCACTCGAAAAGACGTAACATTCTCCATTATGAGCACACAAAATGTAGCAAAATAAGCAATAAAATAACTCCGAAAACGGAGTTATCAACTACCCCTACACTACATTTTGCTCGTCCCGAGCAAATCCAAGCCAAATCTCAATCTCTCAACTCAAACTCACCTCATTCAATCCCCATCCAACTTGCATACATTCCCTATTATCGTTGCATACCTTCCCTACTATATTTGCATACCTTCCCTACGCCACTTGCATACGATTATCACAATGCACTCATACAAACATTGCATACGAAACCAAGGAGAATATCAAACCACCAATCCCCTTTTACTAGCTGACACGACTCGATTATACAGAATGCAACTACATGCAAATGCAATATATACAATGCAAGTATTTAAATAACGATTTTTTTTTTTGCGAGATTGGGCAATCTCCATTAGCTTAAACCGGTTCACACAAAGCGATGAGAAATTTAGATACAAGGCATGAGTTGAAACCAAATTCGACAACGAGAATCTCCCCTAGCTAGTATAGAGAACCTAGCTTTACTATGTCCAAGAATGCAATACCTTTTCATGTGTGCCACAAAATAAGAGGCTATGCTAGGCTAAGCCACGTTCCAGGTCCGAGCTCCTAATCCGCTAATGGGTTTAGAATGATGAGGCTTGTTGATGAATTAAAATTGCATATCTTAGTATGTTAACGAACTCTTCTTAACTTGCTAATATGTGTAATTTATCTATTTTATCTCTCTTTCTAGACTTATGCTTGTTTTCGTAGTTTTGGTTGTTTTCTCTCATTTTGTAGGCAAAGAAGTGATTTAGAACGCAAGGGGCTAGTTATGAAAGCTTGAATGAGGAATTTGAAGGCTTAATTTGAAGAAGTCAAGTGATAAAGAGGCTAAAGTTGAAGACAAAGCAAGAATTTGCAAGTTAAAGAGAGGTTTCAAGGGTTTAAATGAAGAGGACAAGGGAAGATAGAGGCCAAAAATGAATATTTAGAAGCCAAGAGGCCACATTACAAGGCCAAAGTTGCATCTATGGGGTTGTTTGAGAAGAAACTAACGGAAGTGGGGCTTAAGTGCAAGTTTTGAAATGTTTTAATGGCTTATTTGAAGGATACTTAACGGATTGGGGGTCAGATTGCCATTTTCAGAAGTTTTTAAGTAATGATCCGGGCCTTTTAAAACATTCCAGCAAGCTAGGGGGGAGCCGGGTGCAATTTCCCTAACCCAGCTCACCCCCAGCTCATCTTCTCACGAGCTATTCTCCCTCCCCGACGCTGTCACACGAACGAACCCAGCAGCCATGGCCAAAGCTTCGCCGAAGCTTCAAAGTCCCACCCTGACCTTGTTTCTTCACCAAATCAAACAAAATTGGTCTCAAATTGATCCTTGTCCAACCCTCTTCCAAACCCACTCCTCAATTTGGCCCAACAAACAACGAAGGAGAAAGCCCCAAAAAGCTAGGGTTCGTGAGAGGAGGCTACAAATCGACGAAGGAGAAGCTTGAAGATGAATTGGAGGGTGAGGATTAATCCTTGGAGGCTACGAAACACACCCATGCAGTCTATATAAACGAAGGTTGATGAAATTTCAGACTCTCCACACACACCCGGACGGCTCAGTGATCTGTTCCGCGACTTTCGTCTGTTCCTCCTCTCTCTCTCTCCGATTCACCCATTTCTGGGTTTGATTCTTGAGTCCCTGAGCTCTCTCTTGAGCTAACTAAGGGCCAAGGATTGTAGGAAGAGGAAGAGAGGGAGAGAGGAGTTGGTTTTAGGTGATTTGTACTCTGTTCTAGCTGCTGCTGTCTTCTTCGATTACTGTAGCAGTAGCAGCAGCAGCAGCAGCTGCTGTAGTGCTAGTTATCTTCATTTAGCTGAGGTGAAATCATGTATTGGGGCTGTTTTGCTATGCAATTTGTAGTTTGAATCAAGTGTTTGGGATTGAATTAGTGAAATGTGTATTGGTGCTATCAAGTATAAATTCAAGTTTTGATTATTGAAAGTTAAATTTCTCTCAATCTCTCTTGAATTTTCTATTATGTCTAGCTAATTCAATTTGCTTGGGTGATTTGGGACTATCTAGTGCCCTAATCCTCTTATTGATTCAAGTTGAACTTCAAGGATGAATGGGTTGAATTGGGTTCACTTGAATGCTTAGTGCAATATTTAGATTTCTCTTGTTGAAGTATTTGATGCATTGAATAGGTAGATGTGCGAATACTTTTGACGTGTTTGATTTGAAGTTGCATTTGAGTGAGAGGAACTCATCAATCCTAACTTTGAGAAATCGAGTTCTAGTTAGGCGATTTGAGTGAGAGTTTACAAATCTCATTTGTTGCTTGATCTTTCATGTGGAAACACCCATGTGTGTTTACATATGGTTGATGCTTGAAACACTTGAAATTTGGAGAGTCTCATTTGAATAGCCTCTTTAGTGCTTGATTAGCGTGTTGGATTTACACACTTCTCTTGTCACGAGTTGGATTGTATGAGCAATCACTTCTTGGGATACTTGTCTTGTGGATTGACACATGCAAAGTGAGAAACGGCTTGAATGTAATAGGTGGATTGGTCACTAGAGAAACCGATGATCCCTAGCCCCTCTCTACTTGTCGTTTCATTTAGTTTCTTGAATCGTAGCTCTAGTAGTCGTTTGCTTTGTTCTTAAACTCAAACCTCAAACTTGCTCCATCAATTGATTTTGGTGGATTTGAATAGCTTGGCAAGCTTTAAAGCCATTGAGAGTTTGTGTTTTATTGTTTTAGTTAGTCGTTTATTCTAGTTTTGCAAGTCACTCTCTAATCCTCCTCTCCTTGTGGATTCGACCCCGTTCTTACTCGGGTACTACTTAGAACGATATTCCTATACTTGGGAATTATCGCGAACAAGTTTTTGGCGCCGTTGCCGGGGAGAGGCTAGGCTTTAGATTTGATTTGCTTTCTTAGTTAGTTTGTTAGTAGTTTGTTTTTGATATTTTCTCTAGTTGTATTGCGGTTAGTTAAGCTTGTGAGATTCAAGAGGGCTTGTGAAATTCATCAAGTACCTCTCATCTACTTGCTTGAAAAAAAATGTCTCATGAACATTTTGGACTTGGTGAGAGGCCTAGTGTTCCTTATTACTATGCATTTACTAGACATGAAAATCATTCTAAGGAATCAATGCGTTCCAAACGTGAGCGTGCTTACAATAATGGTGATTATTTTCCTAAGAATGATTATTCTTGGCATGATAGTAGGACACTAGATTACACATCTCATGCTTCTTGTGCACAATCACCTCCCTCAAACACTTACATGTTTTTGAACTCTCATGATTTTTGCACTTATCAATATAATGATATGATGTGTGAATCAAGAGAAGTTAATCATTTTGAGAGGGAATCACTTGTGAATGATGAGCTAAATATGCCTATAAGTGATTCTCTAGAGGAGACATTTCAAAAATATCTCCAAGGCACAAAAGAACTAAGAGATTCAATAAGAGAACTAAAAGAATCACAAAGTAAACTTGAAGACTCATTTAGAGAAGTAGAAGGATCGTTTTGTCACTCGATTGATAGAGTGGAATCCTCATATTCACAATCGCGTGATAATGAGTCTCTTGCATATAGTACTTACTCTTCACAAAACTCGCCATCATATGAGTCTCAAGTTCCTATTCACACACATCACGAGCTTGCTCAAGATCAAATTTTGGATGATGTGTATGATGATGGAGTTGTTGCCACTAGGATAGGTGATTGTATTCATTTCTCATTCGCACATTCGAAAGAAGCATGTGATAGTGATATTGGTAGTGAGATTGATATTTTTGATGATGACTCTTCAACCCATGACATGAGTGAAGCCATTTTGGATGACTCACATAGTGACACTTGTGAGGAGGAGTCGCAAAATGAAAATCACTCATGTGATGAGTTAGGGGTCAAACTTGATGCTACCACTAGTGAAGGGAATGTAGACTTGTCTTGTGCTCAAGAAGAGCCTAGTACTTACCGGAGTTCCTATGATCTTGATTGTGACGAAATTGAAGTTTTATTGGGAGGTACTCCGGTTAGTATTGACATGTCCAATGAAGATCCGGGGAGCTATGCTCGTATTTGTGACGAAATTGAATTTTGCTTGAATGCTCCCTTGGATTCTATCATTATGGAAGATGAGCCTAAGGGTTTGGATGAGGCTTCAAGCTCTCAAATTATTTTAACTTCCACTTGTGAAGCCCCATCCCCAAATCCATATGGCTTAACTAAAAGTGATGAGATTGAGGATTCACAAGTTGCCGCCATCTCTCAAGTTTTGATTCCAAGTAAAAATTTGGCAACTTGTGAAGACCCATTCTATAATTCAATTGATTTAAGGATTTCAAACCCTTTTCTTAAGATGATGCAAGACATAACAACTTGCTCTAACTTTATTGTTAGATTTTGCTTGCATCTCTTATTCATCTTTTGTGTCTTGCCCCTACTTCTCCTATCTATTCTAATTTATGAATCAAACTTTTTAAGGGAGAAGTACTTTTCTAAGAATGAAGTAGGGGCATGACATGAAAAGAAATTTCCAAGATTGGGGGTGGGATAGCATCATTTTCTTTGTTCCACCTCCCTAGTTGTAAATAAATAAATTAGTTTATCTCTATTTCTTGCATTTTCTTTTCTTTTACCATTTTGTAGGTTGCTCTTGGAGGAGGACTTGTGCTTGGTGGCCAAGAAAGCTAAAATGAGGTCTATCTATCCCTTATCTCTTATATGAACTTGTATGCTCTTCCATTGTTCTCACACATTGAGGACAATGTGACATTTTAGTTGGGGGGTGCGGAATAGATTTTATTTCTTGCTTAAATGGTTACTAGCATGATTTTTCTTCATTAGTGATTTACATGAAAAATACAAAAAAATGAAAAATTTGAAAAAAATCATAAAAATTGAAAAAATTTGAAAAAAAAAATGTGTGAATCTTTCATGAGAAGCATCACTCTTTCCCCGTGTCAAACCATAGATATTTTTATTCTTCTTCCTTTGGTAGTTTTATTAATTTTCACCTTTCATCTTGAGTCTAGATTTTATAGCTTTATTGAGTCTTAGGAAGTTATAGTTGAGTCACTTATTTTGAAAAAATGAAAAAAAGAAAAAAAAAGAAAAAAAAAAGAAAAAAAATGAGAAAAAGTGAAAAGGGGGAATTTTAGGAAGCTAGATGTTTTCAAATAATGAAATTTCTTAGTCCATGTTCTTTTTATTTTTAATTTAGAAAGGAATTCTTTGCATATACTCAATACATCTACACCAATATCCCACCTTCCGCGACATCATGCGTTCTCACAAAGCGACACACTAAATTTACGTTTCATGTTTAAGTCCTTCAAGATAAGTTGATCACATAAACTTTGACGTCTTTTACTTTTGATAAAGGGTGCATTTTCTAAAGCTATTTGAACTTCACAAAAAGATTTTTCTCTATTCGTTTTTGCGGTGGAAACTTGTAGCCCATTGGAGTAGTGGTTACCAATGACACCCCATGCGATGTCTAAGAAATAGAGGGGTGTCCGGGGATAATGTTACGTCACCACCTAGATAGCTCCCTTGGTTTAGCTTAAAAAGCCCACTCGCGTGTATATTCCTCTATTTTGTTGTGGGTCTTGGAGATCCTTGGATTTGAGGTTAAAAATAAAATGTTAATGCTATAAATCTTAAAAAAAAAAAAAAAAAAAAAAAAAATCTTGGTAAATCGCACCATCTACCAAAAATCCACAAAAGGATCATACAAGCCCACAACCACATCTCCCCTTCTTAAAAATTTTGTTCAAAGCTTTGGAAGTCCATCCTACATGGGTGCTTTTGAATAAGTAGGAGAATGTCTAGTTTCTTGTGATCCTTATTTTTGAAGGCATACTTTCTCGCAAATTGAACTTAATTAACAAGTTTTGTGGTTCGCATGAGTCACCGTCTACCAAACACCGCCCACATTTGTATGAGTATATGCTTAGACGTCTTTAGGCTTCTTTCTCAATCTTCTTGGACTTTGAGAATATATTTGAGGAGACATTTATGTATTCTTCTTTTTCCCCCACCAAAAAAAAAAATAAAATTAGCTAGTAACTCTTAGTATTTTGTTTCTTTGAGTTCTCACTTAGGATAGATAATGCGTGTGTGCGTTTTTGTAAATATTTGAGTCTAGTTTAGAATCGAGTCAAGCCTTGTCTAGTTGAGTGTGTGCCTCTCATGATTGGTTCTTTGAAAAAAATAAAAATAAAAAAAAAAAAAAAAATTAAAGATCGCTCTCTTTGCTCGAGGACGAGCAAAAGGCTAGTTGGGGGGTGTGTTGATGAATTAAAATTGCATATCTTAGTATGTTAACGAACTCTTCTTAACTTGCTAATATGTGTAATTTATCTATTTTATCTCTCTTTCTAGACTTATGCTTGTTTTCGTAGTTTTGTTTGTTTTCTCTCATTTTGTAGGCAAAGAAGTGATTTAGAACGCAAGGGGCTAGTTATGAAAGCTTGAATGAGGAATTTGAAGGCTTAATTTGAAGAAGTCAAGTGATAAAGAGGCTAAAGTTGAAGACAAAGCAAGAATTTGCAAGTTAAAGAGAGGTTTCAAGGGTTTAAATGAAGAGGACAAGGGAAGATAGAGGCCAAAAATGAATATTTAGAAGCCAAGAGGCCACATTACAAGGCCAAAGTTGCATCTATGGGGTTGTTTGAGAAGAAACTAACGGAAGTGGGGCTTAAGTGCAAGTTTTGAAATGTTTTAATGGCTTATTTGAAGGATACTTAACGGATTGGGGGTCAGATTGCCATTTTCAGAAGTTTTTAAGTAATGATCCGGGCCTTTTAAAACATTCCAGCAAGCTAGGGGGGAGCCGGGTGCAATTTCCCTAACCCAGCTCACCCCCAGCTCATCTTCTCACGAGCTATTCTCTCTCCCCGACGCTGTCACACGAACGAACCCAGCAGCCATGGCCAAAGCTTCGCCGAAGCTTCAAAGTCCCACCCTGACCTTGTTTCTTCACCAAATCAAACAAAATTGGTCTCAAATTGATCCTTGTCCAACCCTCTTCCAAACCCACTCCTCAATTTGCCCAACAAACAACGAATTAGAAAGCCCCAAAAAGCTAGGGTTCGTGAGAGGAGGCTACAAATCGACGAAGGAGAAGCTTGAAGATGAATTGGAGGGTGAGGATTAATCCTTGGAGGCTACGAAACACACCCATGCAGTCTATATAAACGAAGGTTGATGAAATTTCAGACTCTCCACACACACCCGGACGGCTCAGTGCTCTGTTCCGCGACTTTCGTCTGTTCCTCCTCTCTCTCTCTCCGATTCACCCATTTCTGGGTTTGATTCTTGAGTCCCTGAGCTCTCTCTTGAGCTAACTAAGGGCCAAGGATTGTAGGAAGAGGAAGAGAGGGAGAGAGGAGTTGGTTTTAGGTGATTTGTACTCTGTTCTAGCTGCTGCTGTCTTCTTCGATTACTGTAGCAGTAGCAGCAGCAGCAGCAGCTGCTGTAGTGCTAGTTATCTTCATTTAGTTGAGGTGAAATCATGTATTGGGGCTGTTTTGCTATGCAATTTGTAGTTTGAATCAAGTGTTTGGGATTGAATTAGTGAAAAGTGTATTGGTGCTATCAAGTATAAATTCAAGTTTTGATTATTGAAAGTTAAATTTCTCTCAATCTCTCTTGAATTTTCTATTATGTCTAGCTAATTCAATTTGCTTGGGTGATTTGGGACTATCTAGTGCCCTAATCCTCTTATTGATTCAAGTTGAACTTCAAGGATGAATGGGTTGAATTGGGTTCACTTGAATGCTTAGTGCAATATTTAGATTTCTCTTGTTGAAGTATTTGATGCATTGAATAGGTAGATGTGCGAATACTTTTGACGTGTTTGATTTGAAGTTGCATTTGAGTGAGAGGAACTCATCAATCCTAACTTTGAGAAATCGAGTTCTAGTTAGGCGATTTGAGTGAGAGTTTACAAATCTCATTTGTTCCTTGATCTTTCATGTGGAAACACCCATGTGTGTTTACATATGGTTGATGCTTGAAACACTTGAAATTTGGAGAGTCTCATTTGAATAGCCTCTTTAGTGCTTGATTAGCGTGTTGGATTTACACACTTCTCTTGTCACGAGTTGGATTGTATGAGCAATCACTTCTTGGGATACTTGTCTTGTGGATTGACACATGCAAAGTGAGAAACGGCTTGAATGTAATAGGTGGATTGGTCACTAGAGAAACTGATGATCCCTAGCCCCTCTCTACTTGTCGTTTCATTTAGTTTCTTGAATCGTAGCTCTAGTAGTCGTTTTCTTTGTTCTTAAACTCAAACCTCAAACTTGCTCCATCAATTGATTTTGGTGGATTTGAATAGCTTGGCAAGCTTTAAAGCCATTGAGAGTTTGTGTTTTATTGTTTTAGTTAGTCGTTTATTCTAGTTTTGCAAGTCACTCTCTAATCCTCCTCTCCTTGTGGATTCGACCCCGTTCTTACTCGGGTACTACTTAGAACGATATTCCTATACTTGGGAATTATCGCGAACAAGGCTTTAGGGACAAATAGGATAATAATCAAGCACGAGTCCTAAAGCGTCACATTCTCACAAATACCACATCTCACACACCCTCACAACAATGATAGAAACCAAGCCCAAGACTCACCATCTCCTCCCCTCGATCCCCTCACACCCCGGTACAATTACGATCTCCGCGGCCATTGTCATGAATGATGCATAAAATAAAACTTCCCGTTCGTGAACTAGTTGCTTCTCCACTCGATCTTCCAAAAAGCTTCCAATTCTTCCTTTATTCAACTCTCCTTTTTTTTCTCTTTTTTTTTCTTTTTTTTCTCTTTTTTTTTCTTTCTTTCTTTTTTCTTTTTTTTTTTATTTTCTCTCAAATTTCTGCGTAATTTCTACAATGTATATCTCGAGTGGTCTTCCAAATGTCAAGCCAAAATAATATGATAAGGGGAGAAAATAACCAAGTCAATGCATATGTATCACAAATAAATTCCTCTCCCCCGAAATCGATGAAATCCACGGTGTAACAAACTAAGCCGCTAACACAATAAAGCACGTGTGGGGATGGAGTCGTCGCAAGCTCAATCTCGATGTCCGAAGTCAAAAGTCGACACCCCCACACTCGAATGTAATCCTGTCCCCTCTCAAGTAGCCAATCGAATATATGTCTCGTGCCTAATCCAACCAAACCTCCTACACCAAGATGAGTAAGATCCGGTACCTAGCACGATCCACCTATTATATTCCCCCAATCCAAGTTTTGTGTGTATTAGATGCCACACACTCACGGCTCTCCTCAACTGTGTTCATGTTGTAATGCCATGGAACACCGCCACACCGAAGTGCACAAGCCTACTCTCACTCACCCTCGCATTCCCCTCGAAAATCACAAATGACGCGCATGCGATTTGTAAGACTCACAGAAGTATATCATGAAGTACTCCCTCATCGAACCCCCTCAACTACAACACCCTCGTGACACACTAAAGCGGTGATTCTAAACGATTTGTGATGAAGGCCAAGAATCGTCACCCTAGGTCAAGAGGTTATCAAATAAACCAAGGTTCAAATCGGGTTTTCTAGTGGTCCTACAAGGTGAGTTCCATAAGCAGTGAGTGCTCTAATACACAACCCCGCACAGCTGTTTCGTGTGCCACTACGGGGCGGGTTGGCGACTACCTAAGACGTACACGTGAACATTCGGCTTGTTTAGCTCACACCTAGCTCAACTCTTGTAAGAAAACTAGGCACACACTTTAGATTTGAAGAATTAAGTCCGTGTGTAACATAGGCACGCATTCCCGTAAAGAAAGTTTCTCTATACTTACTAAGGGAAACTCACACTGTCACTCTCGATCGCAATTCATGCCCTATGCCTAAAAACCTCACACTTCTCGATTTTACCGAATTTTCAGCTTCTTTTAATTGCCCTTTCTCAATTTTTTTTTGTTTTTTTTTTTTGTTTTTCACATTTTTAACTTTTTTTTTATATATACCTATACTACATGCACGGTCTACTCGACTAACGACTCGAAATGGTGGGATGACTCAATAATACAAACGTGGAAACAGAATCATGAATAATAAAAAGAAAAATAAGGACATAACTAAAAAGCTGACTACATGTGACAGGTGAATGCAAGACTCGACTCGACACTGGCTAGTAAAAAGTAAAACTCACCCTCACACTAGAATGCTTCGTTGTCCTCAAAGAATTTAGAGATTTGGTATAGGACTCAGCAATCAATGCGGAAGGCCAGTAGATGATATGGAGCTATGACATACTTATATAAAATAAACACAAAATTTAGCAAGAGAAAAAGATACTCACAACCACCTCAAGGGTGGGGACGAAATCACGCCAAGCAGTCCCCAAGCACAGTTGTGGTGCCACCATGCTCCTATACAGTCAATGTGTACTCGCACACCGGGGTCGACTGCCCTCGTCTACTAAAATCCATGTCTGAAGAATCCCCAACTCGCATGCACGAGTCCCTGTAAAGGTCATGTGTGCCATGGCACACCGGGGTAGATTTTCCCCTAATCTTCTCAAATATGTCACTTGGAAACAAATGTTAGTCCCTCTCTCTCTCATCTCTCCAAAATAAATAAACAAAAAACACGCAACTGTATTAAAAACTAACTCCCTAAATTAACGCAATAAATAGGTTGGGTTGCCTCCCAACAAGCGCCGTGTAATTTAAGGTCGACGACCCGACCCAGTTACCTCAAAGAATGTTAAGGAGGTTTAGCACGACGTGCCTCCTCCTTTAATTTCTTGTCCTTGATCTTTTGCACCACATCATGTGCACTCACCACATTTGGCTTCTTTTTTGATTCGGATGGATCGGGCTGCAACACTGTCGGTAACCCAAGAGTAGGATCCACACGATCTTCTCTAAACTTGATCATGGCCAATTTATTCTTCCCCTTGCCCGGAACAAATGCCTTGAACACGAGTGATGAGTCCAGAGCCTTGATAGTCAATTCCTCAGTCTCTAGATCCACACTTGCGCGCATTGTCTTCAACAACGGTCTTCCAAAGATGAGTGGAACATCGCGATCCTCCTTGATATCCACTATCACAAAGTCAGCTGGAAATACAAATGCACCCACTTTGACGAGCAAGTTCTCAATCACCCCATTTGCCGTAACTATAGAATTGTCTGCCAATTGCAGACCCATCTTCACAGGGGTCGGTGCACCAATGCCCAATCTCTGAAACAGAGACAATGGCATGAGATTAATACTCGCGCACAAATCACAGAGACCATGTGTATGATATCCACCCCCAAGAGTGCAGCCTAAAATGACACTGACTGGATCTCTCATCTTGGGAATGTCTCTTTGTATGACAGTGCTACACGTCTCTGTTATCTTAACTGTGGCATAGGGCTCTATGCTCTTCTTCCCCCATAGAATTTCCTTCAAGAACTTCTTGTACCTGGGCATCTGAGCAAGTGCTTCTACAAGAGGAATGTTGATATGCAATTGTTTGAATATATCCATCTCCCAAAGTGTTCCTCATCATTCCTCTTTATCGCCGCCGGATATGGAATTCGTGGCTCATAAGTAGCCGGATCGGGAGTGCTCTTGAACTCTTCTTTCTTCTCAACCGTGTCCTTTGATTGGGGACTCACGGCCTTGGGCAACTCTTCACCCAATTCCTTCTCTGTAGCTTTTGTAGCTTCGGCTCTCGCATGGCTAGGATATGGAGGATCCTGAGTAGTCACACCACTGCGAGTAGTAATAGCTTTGAGCTGCTCAGTAGGAAGAATGGTATTGGAAGGAAGCATACCTGGCGGAAATTTAGCATTCTGATTGGCAATCTGCCCAATCTGAGTCTCGTGGCTCTTTATTGTTGCTTGCATTGAGACAATCGTGCTCTCCATCCTGTCTTGATTAGCTAGTAACTTTCTCAGTAAAGCATTTGTCTCTTGTTCCTCTTGCCGCGGAGCTTGCAGCTGCGGTTCTTGTCTCTGAGCCTGGTATGGAGGATTTGGCTGCTGACCCGGTGCATATAACCCACTGTTTGGATTGGCATAGCTAAAGTTGGGGTGATTACGGTTGTTGGGATGATAAGTATTCGGCCACTGCTGCTGTCTTGGTGGACCCAAGTAGTTCACATCTTCAACTGCAGCGCCATATCCCTGATTCTCATCTGCCATCATCTCCCCCACAGACTTTACTCGTGCTGATGGATTCATACTGCTGAAAGCCGAAGTCATGACTGCCATTTGCTGCTCAAATTTCTGCTCCACCATTGCTTCAATCTTGTTTACCAGTGCCCCATCAGATTTTGAATTTCTACGAGTCTCGCACCTCGTAGACTCACGTTTTGCCACATTTTCCAGCAGATCCCGACATCTCTGTATTCCTAAACCCATGAAGTTTCCTTGAGCCATCATGTCCAGCTCATTTGCTGTCTCCCTGTCTAAGCCATTATAGAAATAGTGTAACAGTTTGTACCATGGCTCCCCATGAGTAGGACATCTGCGAAGAAGCTGGTTGAATTTCCTCCATGTGTCTCCCAAAGAATCATCTTCTTGCTGAGTGAACTTTGTGATGTCAGCCATTCTCTGTGCAACCTTGGATGGTGGAAGATATTTCCTGAGAAACTCCTGGCAACATTCTGCCCATGTAGTGATACAACCTGCTGGAAGCTCCATAAGCCACATCTTTGCTTTTCCCGATGTAGATACTGCTTTCTGAGCTGACAGATCTTGGCCACGTGGCAGCCATCCAGCACACCATATTGTGCTCCACACACACTGGATCACCAGCCGAGCTGATCCATGTGGGGGCTGCGAGACAGAGCCCTCGCATACCACTGCACGGGACTTGTAGGGACTTTGTGGTTTGGAGGCTAGAGTAAGCCCTGTCGCGTGCGAGCCAAGCCCGCACGCGACCTTTAGTAACTGTTTTGAGAGATTTATGGCACGAGCTCCATAAACCCGGTCAATCCGGTCAAACCCGGTCAACCTCGTAACGGTTCCGGTATTCGCGCACCACGTGCTGTAACGGTCCCTATATACTCGGACGAACGTGCCGTTATGGTTAAGCTAATTAAGCCGCCATCAATGGGCGCATTAACCACACTACAACGGTCATGTTCTTCAGTATATATGGATCGTCAACCTTTCCATACAAAGGGGAACACACTTGCCATACGCGGAAGCTCTGCCAAACCTCTGTCTCTCTCTCAGACATTGCTACTGCCTTACTCTCTCCCTACACACAACCCCTCTCTTCATGTGCGATCCCTGATCCACTACATACGGTGTACACGGAGGTCTCCCCGCCGGAATCTCTTGTGCACATTTTGGTGAACCCGACGTGAACTTACCAACAAAAGCAACCATGTCTCAGGAGGATGATGTCAGCAACAGATCGCCTTCCACCGAAGCACCATCGGGAGACGAGACCCGCCGTACTCCTACGACTCCCGGCGAGACACCGACACTAGAGTCTTTGGACGCCACCGTTCAGAGTCAGGCGAAAGCTCTCAAGGCTCAGTCTGCGCAATTAGAACGGATCTTGGCCGTTCTGGGCACCCTTGCGCCAAACCCTTCATCAGCCACCGCTGTCCCTCAAGGAGGAGGAGCCCCTACTGCTCCAGGATTGGGAGCGTCAACCACACCTCCCAACCCCAATCTGCAGACTCCACCGGCGACTACGCAGCTGCCGTCGGTTGATGTTGCCTCTTGCTGCTCACACTCCTCAGCCCTCGGCTTTGGCGTCTAACCCAACTCTGCAGTATCCTTTGCCTCCCCCAACGGCGATCTGGGGGAACACAGGTAGTCAGTATGCTCCCAACCCTTCGACAGCGTATGTGTCGCCCCCGCCGGCGGCAACCCCTCCGTCAACTACCGAGGGGAGCATTCCAGAATGCATGACGTCTTTGCAGAAGCGCGTGGACACTATTCTGGCTCATCAGTCATTCGCGGATACCATTATCCCGAAGTTATACAACAATCCACCTATTCCACGAGAGATCTATCTCATGCCTAACCCGGCGGGGTACAAGGCTCCTAAATGGGATAAGTTCGAGGATGTCAATGGAAACGCTCATGAGCATGTCATGCGTTTCATTGATGTCATGGGTCCGTACGGAGCCGATCCCAAGCTGCTGATGCGAGAGTTCCCAAAATCTCTAGGGAACGTAGCATACAAATGGTACCGAACATTGGAAGCCGGATCCGTGAAGACTTGGGACGACATGGTCCAGAAGTTCTATACCAAGTTCTTCCAGATGGAAGAAAAGGTGACGATGATCCATCTCTCGCGGATGTATCAGAAGCGCGAAGAGGACGGAATCACTTTCATCAAGAAATTCAGGGCGAAATCCCTGGAGTGCAAAGATCCAATGCCCGAAAGCCGGCTGGTAGAGATATGCCTGCAGTGCATGCGAGATGAATACAAAGGTTTGCTCATAAATTTGCAAACACCTACGTTTTCAAAGCTAATCGAATGCACGAAGAACATCGAGCCTATAGTCGAGAGACAGAAAAAGAAGAGCGCTCCAGAACGACCTGCGAGCGGCACTACTTACAAGATCGGGAGATTTAGCTACAAGAGGGGACGCGAAGCTGAGGTCAATACAGTTTCGCCCCAGAAGCAAGCGAAGGTTGCGAACTTCGATGTACCGCCTCTGCCATGCTCGGTAGAGGAAGCAAGCGACCTCTGCAGACAGTGGCGCAAGGACGGCGTCCTACCGCCACTCGAGAAGATACCCTCCAAGGAGATGGTGAGAGACCCTAAGTGGTGCGAGTACCACGGCAAGGTCATGCATCCCACGGCCGAGTGCAAGAAGCTCAGGTTCGCGTTCGATCAGAAGATGAAGAACGGCGAGCTTATCGTCAGCGATCACCGGAAGGATGTGCGCAACAACCCGC
Organism: Linanthus parryae; assembly: GCA_023055425.1. Classification (NCBI taxonomy): domain Eukaryota; kingdom Viridiplantae; phylum Streptophyta; class Magnoliopsida; order Ericales; family Polemoniaceae; genus Linanthus; species Linanthus parryae. The sequence goes on along the minus strand of JALGPY010000011.1, from coordinate 20,978,919 downwards.
TTCCCGCGCATGCGGAGCAGGGCTCGAAGGGCAAAGAGGTCGCCATGATCTCGATCGTCGACTTGGAAGAAGTCGCAGAGGATGGTCTACCCATCGTTGCCGAGGTCCATGAAAACGAGGACTACAGCATGGACACGGAGGATGAACGTGCCGACCGGATGAAAGGGTCGCACGGCTTCAACAGATTCTTCGACGAGATGAACTTCTCCGAGAAGTGTCGGACTGATATAACGAAAGCGATCTTGAGAATAGCGGAGGACTACGAGGAGGACCTTGTAGTTTCCAACGGGAAAGTCATCAGGGCATCCCGCTCTACAGAAAAGATCATGACCTTTTCTGCCAGCGACAAGAAGACGGATGCGAGCCACCAAAGACCTCTGTACGTGACCGCCATCATCAATGGCGTCGAGTTCAAACGAGCGTTCGTCGATGGAGGAGCAGCGGTCAACGTCGTTTCGCTCCACACACTGAAGCTAGCAGGGATCCCCGAGTACAAGATTGTCAGACGTCCATCCCCGCTGATGGGATTCGGAAGCGACTCTAGAATGACGATCGGTTGGATCCGCCTGGGCGTTCAGATTGGCAAAATCAAGTGCTCAGCGAAGTTCTATGTCATAGACGCGAACACCACATACCACATGATTATAGGTCGAGCCTGGATTCATCGCTTCGACGCAGTCCCTTCAACGGCTCACCAGGTTATGAAAGCTATCTGGAATGACAGAATAGCCGAGATACCGGCTTCGACGAATCCGTTCAACCTGGACGAAGCACATCTCAGCGAGGCGGTGTGGTTCACTGAGATGGCGGACGAGCAAACACCGGGACCATTCAACCCTACTCCTTTGCCCCTCTGGGAGGACATCAAGGACCAGTCGCCTGCGGGAGTAATGGTGACAAGGGAAGATGCCAAAGAAAAGCCGCCTACACGCGAAGAGGCGCCGCGTATCGCATATCATCGAAAGAACGTGTATACTCTGAAGAGAATCGCAAAGCATGACCCCGAGGGCAAGGAGATAGAGAGCTTCTACGCCAATGGGAAGAAATGCTATCGCATATGAAGGTGCGCGGGGATGTCCTCACGCGGGCATGGGGATATCCCTGGGCAAATCAATCAAATCGAGCAAATTGCGTTGACGGAAGAGCCAACACAGGGCGCTCCAGATGAGAAACTCAAAGAAACACCTGAATGCATGGAAGACAGGCCCAGACCACAAAAGCAAGAGCTAAAGGAAGTGTTCCTCAGCCCGAACGAGGAAAAGAAAAGGCCAGTCTTTCTAAGTGCGGACCTCACAAGCGAAGAGGAACAAGGACTGCTACAACTCCTAACTGAATACAAGGATGTATTCGCATGGGAGTATGATGAGATGCCAGGTCTGGACACAAGAATCACCATGCACCGTTTAGACATCATCCCAGGGTCTAAACCGGTCAAGCAGAGCACAAGAAGCTTCAGGCCAGAGCTTAACGTGAAAATCAAGCAGGAGATTGTCAAACTCCTAGATGCCAAGTTCATAGAGCCGAATCATCATCCCACATGGCTGGCCAACATCGTGCCAGTAGTGAAAAAGAACGGACAAGTCCGCATCTGCGTGGACTTCCGAGATCTCAATCGCTTCTGCCCCAAGGACGATTTCCCACTGCCCAACATCGATTTGCTTATCGATTCAACAGCGGGCCATCGCATGTTCAATTTCATGGACGGCTTCAGCGGGTACAATCAAATCAAGATGGATCCCGAAGATGCGCGGAAAACTGCATTCATCACTCCGGTGGGGGTGTTCAACTACACGGTGATGCCGTTCGGTCTTAAGAACGCGGGCGCGACCTATCAGCGGGCCATGATGGCTCTATTCCACGACATGATGCACAAAGAGGTGGAATTCTATGTGGATGACCTAGTGGTTAAATCCAAGCACGAAGCAGACCACCTCACAGATCTGCGAAAGGTGTTCAATAGATGCAGGCGCTTTCAGCTGAAGATGAATCCCATGAAATGCGCGTTCGGGGTGACATCAGGGAAATTCTTGGGATGCGTGGTTCATCGCCAAGGGATCGAGCCTGACCCTGCGAAAGTATCAGCTATCACCAGCATGACACCACCCCATAACCAAAGTACCTTGAAAACATTCTTGGGAAAGCTATCATATCTGCGAAGATTCATCCCAGCGATCGCAGAAATCACCTGCTGTTTTAGTGCTCTCCTCAAGAAGGACGCTGCGTACAACTGGGCCCCAGAGCACGAAGCCGCATTCGAAAAGCTGAAGGATTTGCTGACATCCTCGAAAATAATGATCGCGCCTCAATTGGGATCACCGCTTCTGCTATATCTGACATCAACAAGGAGATCTATAGGAGCGCTCTTGGCTCAGGAGTATGAAGGCCAAGAGAGGCCTATCTACTACATCTCTCGTATCGTGCAGCCTGCTGAATCAAGGTACACAGACATCGAACGTCATTGCCTTGCATTATTCTTTGTGATAGAGAAGTTGAAACACTATTTTGCATCACACAAAGTAGTAGTGGTCACCAAGAGCGACCCCATAAGATACTTGCTAACTCACACTACTCCTGGCGGGAGATTGGCGAAATGGTACATGACCATCTCTCAATATGATATCACATGCGTGCGACCGCGAGCGATTAAGTCGCAGGCGGTAGCGGATCTGTTGGCACAGTTCCCCGATAACAGCCACGAGCCCGTGATCGAGGAAGAGCTCGAAGGCCCTGAGATCTACGCAATCGACGTGCCCTATTGGACGCTCCACTTCGACGGCTCATCCACAAGGAAAGGTGGAGGCATTGGGATAGTCTTGACCAAACCAGATGGGGAGGTCATACAGATGTCCGCAAAGCTCAACTTCGCAGTCACAAACAATGAAGCGGAGTACGAAGCTCTCATAGCGGGACTGCGCGCAGCAAAAGCTTTGGAAGTAAGCAACCTGACGGTCATGGGAGATTCCAAGTCGATCGTCAAGCAAGCTTCGGGCGAGTACGGTTTGAAGGAGATTAATCTTCTGTCTTACCGCACCTTAGTGCAAAAGCTAGTACAGCAGTTTTGCGATGTGAGGTACGAGCACAAGCCTCGAGCAGACAACAGGCACGCAGATGCTTTAGCAACCTTGGGATCTAAGGTCAGCACAGACAAATGTCCCGCAAGGATTTCAATTGAAGTGCGAACATCGTCGGCATTGACAGAAGATGCGTGCGACGACGAGCACATGGATGGCGCAGACTGGAGAAAAGCAGTCCTACAAGCCATTGCGGAAGGCACAAGCAGTGAAAGCTGGGCACTCACAAAAGGGTACTGCATACATGATAACACCCTCTACTACAAGGGTCCTGGCGGAATACTCATGCGATGCGTCTCCGAACGAGAGGGACAACTTTTGTTAGAAAAGATTCACCAACACGCTTGCGGAGAAAGCGAGGTGTCAATCTACAGGAAGGCTCAGAGATATGGCATTCATTGGCCAGACATGTCAACAGCCGCAGCCCTGATACAAGGAAAGTGCGAAAGTTGCGCACTAATCAAAGATTCTCTACTCATCGCCCTAACCGATGACGACACGGTCTGGAGGAAGCCACTATTTGATTTCCTCACCCAGGGCACCGTGCCCGAGTCAAGAAAAGAAGCCGAAAAATTGAAAAGGAAAGCGTCTCGATATGTGGTACAGGAAAACCTACTTTGGCGAAGAGGTCATGAAGGCAACTTGCTGCGGTGTCTGGATGGCAGAGAAGCACAAGAAGTCATGGACCTTTCCCATCAGGTAGAGCATCAAGGAGGTGCAAAATTATGCAGACAGCTCCTCTCAATCGGGTATTTCTGGCCCACGATGGAGGTCGATTGCCGTACCAAAGTGCGACGCTGCCAGGAGTGCCAATTCAAAGGGAACCTGGTGCACGCTCCCGCCGTGGATCTACATGCACTAGGGACGCCATGGCCATTTCACACATGGGCTCTGGACTTCATCGGTCCCATTCGACCTCCGTCGCACGGGAACCATTTCATTCTCACCGCGACTGAGCTATTCACCAAGTGGGTGGAAGCAATACCACTAAAAACGGCAAATGCACTAGCTGTGGTGAACTTCATCCAGGAAAGTATCATATGCAGGTTCGGAATCCCAAACACCATTCTTTCAGATAACGGTACTCCTTTTGTTAATCGCCAGGTAGCTGCGAAATTAGCGGAGTACAATATCAGACAGATTTGTTCTACCCCTTATTACCCAAAGGGAAATGGACAAGCCGAAGCGACCAACAAAACGCTGTTGAGAATTTTGAGCAAGATGGTCGCAGATGACCACAAGAAGTGGGCCGACTCTCTAAGCATAGCTCTGTGGGCCTACTGAACTTCTCCAAGGACACCCACGGGGGCCTCGCCATTTCTACTATGTTATGGGGCCGAAGCTGTAGTACCTGCGGAGGTTAGAGTCAATTCGGCAAGGTTGGCCTTCCATGCACTCTACGAAAATCAACGCGATCATGATTTAGTTTTGCTGGAGGAAAAGCGAGAACAAGCCAAAAGAACCAACAAGCGGTACCAGGAAAGAATCGCTCGCGGTCGCAATAAGACGGTCCAGCGAAGAGATTTCGCAGTTGGAGACTTGGTCTTGCGCGCATCTGATCACTGTATGCGAGAAGCGACTCACCCGAAGTTCGCAGCCAATTGGGAGGGACCCTTCAAAGTCAAAGAAGTCTTTGACAGCGGCTACTGCAGCATACGGAGGTTGCACGGCACAACCTCAACTCCGAGTTCAGTCAACATGCGCTGGATTAAGAAGTACTATCCCTGACTTCTCTCATTTCATGCGTTTTATTATAACGTCGCTTGATATCTTGTATGGCTACGATTTACACAATCTCCTCTCCCATATGAGAGGATTGTAATCCCATCTCTCCCATATGAGAGCGTTATAATAAAAGAATTCTCCCAAATGAGAAGTTCACATTTCTAGCTGTTTATGTTGTTTTATTCAGTTTGTTATTACTGTTAACAATGGTTTATCCGCCGCAATGGCAATCCGTACAACTGCGATCTTAACTGATCATCTAAGCCTATCTCTTACGATAGCAGCCTATGCAAATGCGATCTTAATTGATCATCTAAGCCTATCTCTTACGATAGCAGCCTGTGCAAATGCGATCTTAACTGATCATCTAAGCCTATCTCTTACGATAGCAGCCTATGAAAATGCGATCTTAATTGATCATCTAAGCCTATCTCTTACGATAGCAGCCTATGCAAATGCGATCTTAATTGATCATCTAAGCCTATCTCTTACGATAGCAGCCTGTGCAAGTGCGATCTTAATTGATCATCTAAGCCTATCTCTTACGATAGCAGCCTATGCAAATGCGATCTTAATTGATCATCTAAGCCTATCTCTTACGATAGCAGCCTATGCAAATGCGATCTTAATTGATCATCTAAGCCTATCTCTTACGATAGCAGCCTGTGCAAATGCGATCTTAATTGATCATCTAAGTCTATCCGTCACGATAGCAGCCTATGCAAATGCGATCTTAATTGATCATAAAAGTCTATCTGTCACGATAGCAGCCTATGCAAATGCGATCTTAATTGATCATAAAAGCCTATCTGTTACGATAGCAGCCTATACAAATGCGATCTTGATTGATCTTCTAAAGCCTATCTGTCACGATAGCAACACATACAAATGCAATCTTAAATTGATCTTTCAAGCCTATCTGTTGCGATAGTAGCCTACGCAAAAATGATCTTAGTTGATCTTCTAAAGCCTATCTGTTACGATAGCAATTCATGCGCAAAATGATCTTAAGAGATCTTCTAAAAGCCTATCTATTGCAATAGCAGCTCATGCGAATGCTAAAAGATGATCCCGATCGATCTTCTAGTAAAGCCTATCTGCAACGATAGCAACTCGCACAATTTAACGATCTTAATTGATCTGCTAAAGACTATCTACTACGGTAGCAATATTGTGAAGATGATCTTAAATGATTCACAAAGGCCAATCACAAGACCATCTGCCAGGATGGCGTAGCTGCGAAAATATGATCTCAAACGATCTAGTAAAACATCTGCGAATTCATATAGCAGGTCGCAAATGAGAGACCGTTACGTAGCGTTATGCAAGGCAAAATATGCCGAAACGCATGCGAAGTTGTATTTTGTTGTAAAGAGACAGCAGATAATACGAAAGGCTATTTATCATTATGAGTCCAAAGACTTACAATTTATCTGTCTAGATAGAAGCTTACAAGCGAAAAAGCTCGAATCTAACTATGCAGCCAACATGGCTCACAATACATTCGAAAAGCATGAAGTAACACATCGCGGGAATCCTGACTGCAAAAGGATGAACCTAACGGTCCTAACACCGGCTATGCAATTCACAGATCTACGGCCAAAGATCTATAGCAAAAGGGATGCTGCTGCGAAGAGATCAGCTTTTCATTCGCTACGTCCCTAGCAGCGAGATCTGCGAAATGATACGTCCAAGACCCCAAGGGGTGACAAAAACCTCTGTCTGATCAAGATAGGCACCGGAGGAACTTCCTGTTCCGACATACGCTGTCCTGCAAAACAGGCGAAGCAGTCATTCCTCTGGTGATGGATTCCTTGTCATGATAGACAAGGGCATTGGCAAGCCCCCTGAGTTCAAGAACGAAGAGGCAAGAAATCCTCCTTCAGGGATGCTGGAGGAGAATTCTGCCGTTCATTACGAGACGGTAGCACGGTCACTTCGGCGCTGCACCTCACCACGAGGCGGCCGGAAACATGACCTGCACACATAATACACGAAGAAATTTCTTCGAACACACGTGAGATATTATCTGCATCTTCTTTATGATGGTTATAAAGAGCAATAAGCCTCATAAAGCGGATCTGGGAAACTATTTCTACAGCACAAAGCGCAAACTCAGGATTCACAACTTGAAGTTGCCATGAATCAACGAAAAATAAGCGTTGAAGCCAGCAGTCGTAAGGACTCACGGCAAAGCACATTTTTTGGGATGAAGAACCCAAATAGCAAAGACAGGGTTTATATAGACCCTGTAGAGACTCTTCAGTTGCCAACGAGGAGTCAGCAGAATTCGAAAAGAGGGTAAGTTCAATCACTTACGCCTTGGAAAGCGGTAACAATCAATTACCCTACTAAAGGCTATGACGATTCAGTTGCGTATCCTAATAAATGACGCATGGTCATGATTCGGATGGACTTCCCAACAAAAGCGTGCTTATCCGCCGAGAAATTAGCGCGAAAATCAAGCAGAGTATCAATTGCTGATGTCATAATTGGATATGCACAGAGATATCCTATCAAATCCCGGGAAAGGGCAAAACGGGCAAATTCATTCTTGTTAAAAAAAAGGGGGGAGAAACCCTAGCAACATTACATTAATGTTTCAAACATTACATTAATGTTTCAGCTATTCTTGCTATTTTTCAAAATTCGAAAAATCAAAGCAAATTCTTGATCAAGGAGTCTTGGGGCTCGAACTGATGGCTCAGCTTCTCTACTTGTTCCACTTCTTGCTTCAATAGCTCGCACCTGGCATTCATCTCATGATAGAGCTTCAGAGCTTCATCAACCTTTAGCTTTTGCTGCTCCACCTTCTGCTTCTCAGCTGCGAGATTCTGGTGGCCGAGTTTCAAAGTTACGGCTGCGCGAATCAGCGTGACTCTGTTCATAAGAAATTTGAAACCCAGTCTGCCTTGGACTTTGGTCACGAGATTTTGGCACATGCCACATAGCAATTCAGCACTCTGGACAGAAATGGTCGCAGGCGTAGCCGCAGACAGCTGCTCCAATATCCAAATGGCTTCAGTAAGGAACAGCCTCCTGTCAAAGGGCCCTATCTCCAGAGATCTCACAAACGATTGCGGGTAGGTGAGGCGCATTCGAACCACCCAGTCTACATCGGTTTGCTTCAAACCTGAGGAGACGTCAAAATCAAGTTATGATGTCAAACTTGCAAGAAAATAATGCAAAATGCGAACAGTAAAGCTCTGCTTACCAGTTCCTTCCAGAATCTCATGAAGAGAAGGAATGCGCGCTACCGGGGTGGTCGAAGACTGTCCTCGCTCCATAGCTCTCCTATCAGCTGCGAGCTCCAATCTCTCGTAGTCAAGAGGAAGAGTGTAGGCCGCACCAGCTGCGACTGCATTCCCAACCTGCGAGCCCCAAAAGCTCCACGCAGGAATAGGTGCCTCTGACTCAGCCATCGCCGGAGGCGAAGGGAAAGCCGAAGTCGCTTGGCGAAGGACGCTCTCAGATGCGAAAGCATTAGCAGCATTTGTCCTTACTTCCTCAGCACCGGTATGGACATCTTCATCCATCAGCACAGCATCTGCTTCAGCATCATCGGAAAGTTCGATGATGCCCTCGAGAGACTCACTTGCATGGTCAGCAGCCGCGACAGGCTTCTCGGTATGGGAGCTCGGAATCGGAACAGAGGACGCAGAAGGCTGACTTCTCTGCTCCAGCACAGGTTCCTCAGCATGACCTGCGACATTAAATGCGATGATATGAGGTAACTTGCGCTATAAGTTATTTTGCTATCTTTGCTAAAGCTAAGAGTAAGCACCTCCACGCGAAGGTGGGATTGAGGTATCTCCATCATACACTAAGGATGTGGAACCATGTCCTATTAGTGTGTCCTCACTAAGCAAGTCTTTAAGAGAAGCGTGACCTGGGATGCGAATAAACCAGTCATGATTCTGTCTCAAAGTTGCTAAAGCCCAATACATGCGCATCACTCAAATAATTACCTGAGGGTTCTCCGCATTTGCCTACTAACCAACGGCGAATGTCAGCCTTTGACACACCATGCTTTAACGTACCCACAATAACATCTCTATAAGTTACTGCGAGATTGAAGATCTCACCTTTATCGCCGCCTGCGATTTCTTCAAAGTCCGCTTGGACTTGCTCCAAGGCTGCTGCATCCTCTTCTGGAACCTCATCTTCCTCCTCCGCATGAGGAGCCGCTTCTTAGGGAAGCTCGTCTTCCTCGTCAACTGGACGCGCTAAGTCGTCCACATGCCGCTCTTCGAGGCTCCGCTGTTTCACACGCTCGAGCTCCTCCTCTTCCCGCCGCCTTCTTCTTTCAGCAGCCTCCGCGGCTGTCTTCCGGGACTCAGCAAGAACGTCCTCGCTTATGGGATCATCTGGAATGCCAGAATGGGCATCTCTCTTTTGTCTCTTGGCCACAAGGCCACCAATGGTCTCATCATCATCATCTGTGAAGACATGATTGGTTTGAGAAAAGAAGTGCAAAGAAGTTACGATAACGGGAAAGGAAATGCGACGGAGGTACCTCCTAATTCTTCCTCATGCATCACAACTGTTCCTTCTTCTTCTTCATCACTTTCTTGGGGTTCCTGCCTCTCTTCCTCTTCCTCTTGATTGAATGGAACGAAAGTCTCAACTGTGAGCTCTTTCCGCACTTTGCTGGGCATGCGACCTTTGCCTTTGTCCTTGATAGAAAGGGACCTCACTGGAGGAGAAGCTGGAGCACTTCTAGGGGAAGAAATCGTAATTCCCTTTTGCCTAGGTCTCTTCACTCTCGGCGCCGCAGTCGCTGGAGGGGACGGGTCATCTCCAGGAGGAGATGGAGCTGGAGGATTGTCTATCAGCGAGTCAGCAAAAGCATTCATGACTGCGCGAATCTTTGTTTCGACCTCAGCGTCCATCCTCCATGCTAGCCGGAACGACTGCTTTTGTCTTCTGGTGGCAACAATGGTGTTAACCAATGACTTGGAGCGATCACCAGATGCGAATCTCCGCACGTGACACTACAGCAAACAGTACAGAACGAAGACATCAGCATAAGAAAATCAAAAGGCTTAACGCACAAGAAGAAATTGATTACCTCAGCAAATGCCTTGCTATATCTGACGACATGCGTATCGCCCTTCTTAATTGCGGCGATCTGCTCCTTCAGAATGACATCAGGACACAAGTGGTTCTCGCGATCCAACAGTGAGTAGCAACCATACTCAGACTCGCTCAGACTGCAATTGGGGCGAAACGGAAAAGAGTTTCTTTTGATCAAGGGAGCTCTACTTGGCTGCGCGGCCGACTCCGTCTCAATCTTCGTTTGCTGGGCAATCCAGTATGCGAGCCAGTTTTGGGAACAACCACCCTCGCGGGTTCCCGCAGGCTGCTCAAAGGGAAGATTGTTCATGAAGACCGTCTTGCACTCCTTTGTTAGCAAGCGCTTATAGCACCCTCTGATAATGGATTGGGGCCAGATTGATGGGGCCACCGCATCAAAACCAAACTGAGGAGAAACGCGAGTGGGGTCAACGTCCACGGTAAGCCTTTCATACTTTGGCGCGAGCTCGCGAATATGCTCTGCGAGGGCAGGAAGGGAACCTCGCAGACACCAGCAAAAGAACTCGCGGTAGCGCTCATGGAAATGCGGCCCCTCTTCGAAGAGAAGCTCTTCTGAGAAGGCAATACCTTTAGAGGGGTACAACTTTGGAAACCATCGCACGTTCTCAATGCGCGTGGCATAGGGCCTGGCAGTAAACTCCCTCCGTTTGTCGCATATCAAACTCCAAACGCACTTGGTGTTGCTTGCTCCGAACCATCTCGCAGCTCTTCCGCTGTTGCGCGCTTCCGTCTCGCCTGGGGGACACCACTTGTCAAGCTTAAGAGCAGTTGGAGCATAAGACGGCCATCGCTCGAAAACCCACATTGTCAAAAAGGAAATATTGACAAAGGTCAGTACATCGAGGCGGCCACGCGACTCCTTCATGGCTAGAACCAGCTGATCAAGCCTATAGTACAGCGTGCCCAAGACCAAGGGTCCGAGTGCGACTCTCTGGCCAAGGGCGAGCCTCACAGCAAGTGGCAACACATGGTAGAAGACTCCGTCATGGGGGTGACCATCAATCAGGTACCTCGACAGCCAAGCACAGAGGAAAGCACAAAGGGTCAAATGATAGCCTTTACCCTCTACGTAATTCTCGGCCTCTGGGTCTTCACTCAGAAGTTTCTTAGTGATGCTGCTGTTCGCATAGTCTCGGAAGAAGTACTGCAACCATTTGTTCCAGGTATTCTTCGCGGACGTATCAACCAACTGCCAGTTCGGAAGAGGCTTTGTAGTGGTCCACCGGGTGGAGATTTTCTTTACCTCTGCTAGGCATTCCTCCATCTGCGTGTATAAAGCAATCTCCGAAGATGTCCTCAAGGGACTCAAAGGGTCCACTTCGCCCATGGGGGAAAGCTCGTACAGCATTTGAACGTCCTCGAGTGTGGGGGCAGCCTCGAACTCAGCAAAATGGAACGTGTGAGTCGCAGGCGAGTAACGGGACAGAAGGTCTAGAAGCATGGATTGATCCAGCTTCACGGCAGCACCCTTCATAGCACGGATAGCAAAGTATACGCCGGCTTCATCAAGAGTCGCGGCGTGATGGTCCAACACGTGATCGATCCACTCATCCATATAGTCCAATTTCTGGACGAATGCCTGGGTAGAAATCGCAGTATATGGGAAGTGCCCGTTCTCGATTCCCAATCGAACCACATCCTCGGAACCAATCAACTCGAGCAAGGCTGAGTTAACTGGGCGAGTCAGCGTCAGCAATCGCTCAACTGGGACAGGATCAGGCATCCTCTTCGCCTTTACCCTCGCATGGTAGAAATCTTTGCCACCTAAAAAGGGGGCTTTTCGCCACAAGGCCTGCGGAAGGTCGAGTATCTCTTCATCTTCCTTGATGGGTCTGGTTACTCTTGTCTTGGCCATTCCTGCGGAAGAGCAAGAAAAATGGGGGAGAAATACCACACTTCAGTTTGAATTTTGAAATTCAAGATCTATGCAAAGGAAGACGAACAGTTCTGGTATCAATTTCAGAAATCGGAGAGTTGTAAGATCTCATATTGTTGAAGGATTAAAGCAAAAGTGGGTTCAAGGATCAAAGCCTCTTCACAAATTTCATGGGTTTACAGATTCAACGCAGTTCAAGGCAAACACTGGTATCTTAAATCAAAATTAAACGAGGCCAACCTTGTTTTCTTGAAGCCTGCTTGGATATGCACAGTTGAAGAATACGATTTGCAGTTCTGAACTGGTGATTGATTATCTGGATCTGCTCTCGAAGATCTCCGGGTACCATTCACTTTAAGAGAAAGAAGTGATGCTTTGCAATAATGGGAGATACAAAGTATTTATCCAAAACAATGAAGGGTTGCGTCCTTTCGGTAGTCGAATCGCAACCGTCACCGTCGAATCGCGCAATCACAGGACAAGCTGACGTCACGCCTAAAACCCTAAAGGCCAGACGGCACGACTCTAGGGGTTTTAGGTCATAATGACACGCACGGGGGCTGAACTTACCCGTATTTGAATTGGTGCGTGGCGGCGACGCGTATGTTGGTTTCCGCGCATGGAAGTCTATACAGCTATGAGTCTTCACGCGCAGAAAGGGGGCTAATGTAGATACTGCTTTCTGAGCTGACAGATCTTGGCCACGTGGCAGCCATCCAGCACACCATATTGTGCTCCACACACACTGGATCACCAGCCGAGCTGATCCATGTGGGGGCTGCGAGACAGAGCCCTCGCATACCACTGCACGGGACTTGTAGGGACTTTGTGGTTTGGAGGCTAGAGTAAGCCCTGTCGCGTGCGAGCCAAGTCCGCACGCGACCTTTAGTAACTGTTTTGAGAGATTTATGGCACGAGCTCCATAAACCCGGTCAATCCGGTCAAACCCGGTCAACCTCGTAACGGTTCCGGTATTCGCGCACCACGTGCTGTAACGGTCCCTATATACTCGGACGAACGTGCCGTTATGGTTAAGCTAATTAAGCCGCCATCAATGGGCGCATTAACCACACTACAACGGTCATGTTCTTCAGTATATATGGATCGTCAACCTTTCCATACAAAGGGGAACACACTTGCCATACGCGGAAGCTCTGCCAAACCTCTGTCTCTCTCTCAGACATTGCTACTGCCTTACTCTCTCCCTACACACAACCCCTCTCTTCCTGTGCGATCCCTGATCACTACATACGGTGTACACGGAGGTCTCCCCGCCGGAATCTCTTGTGCACACCCGATAAGGAGAAAGGAAAAAGCATGAGCTTTATTGTCTCGAGTGGAACTCTCTGATCATATATAGTGGAGGTAATTTGCTCGAAATTGAGCAAGTGCTCATGTGGATCATCACCTGCAGCTCCAGTAAACAGACACTCATCTCGTACCATGTTGATCAACGGTTGGGGAATCTCGAAATGGGCTGCATTAATCTGAGGCCTGACAATGGTGGGCTGATATCCCTCCGGTGTAGTCCTGAAGTAGTCCACCAAAGGATGCTCATCCTCCTCAGCATTTTTGACTTGCTCTACCACATTCCGACCGTTGTTGTTCCGATTATTACCCCCATTATTCCCATTGCCACCGTTATTTCTGCCAACTACTTCCGCACCAGGAAGTTGTTGTGGATTCGGGGGGTTCATGCGATCAATCATTGCCTGCATCTCAGCCATTTGAGCCCTGAGCTGCTCAGTCTCCCTTGCTCGACTTGCTGCATCTTCCACAGCTGCAGCTCTAGCTGCTTCCGCATCTTCGAGGCCTTTGCGGAACCTCTCAAACTCAGCTCTAGTTTGCTCGTCCATCTGAACCGAATTTGCTTTCCTCTTGTCTCTACTCTGTGCTCGCAATAAGGATTCCGGGTCTTCAAGTGTTGGATGCAAAGGCTCGTTTCTAGAACGTGACATGCACCAAGTGAATCAGACCTGAAAACACGAATCACACACACAAAACAGGTGAGTAACAGATATAAACTGAAATAGTAAATCCCTAAAGAGAAAAATAATAGCTAATTTATCTGAATTCCCCGGCAACGGCGCCAAAAACTTGACACGCTCCAACTGCAAGTGCACAGTTGTCGGTGTAGTGATAATATTTCGGAAATCCGGGTTGTCGAACCCAAGAGACTTCGTGTAAATTAACTACTAAATTTGTTCTTCGTGTGGGCAAAGCGCGTTGAGTTGTTGTTTCTAATTCTACTAATAATTAAAATAACAATTATCTCAAATAATTCGAAGAATTATTTCAAGATTAACAAGCACGAATTAATTTGGATGTTTCTAAAAATTGATCAAGTTCAGGATATCTCTACGGATCACTAGGTATTTCACACTAGGTTGGATTTATGTTCTACTAACACGATGAGTTCTTGTTCTAGTTAAACGAGCAATTTTATATTGAAGATGTCTCAACCAATAACTATGCTTAAACTCTCATAACTGATTCCTCTAGCCTACGCAAGTTTAAGCACGCATTACGATATTGATTCTACTCTTTGTTCTTAGCTAACTAGCAAGATTCCTCAACCCTAGATACGACTAGTGTGTATTTCAAGATTCCGGGCAACGAACGTAGATTCCTCTATCATTCACAACCTAACACAATCCTATTAATACGTCTACTAATAGAAAAGATAAATCAAACGCATAAAATACACATAACTAGATAAGAAATCATCAATTAAGCTTGAAAGCATGCAAGCAAATCCCTAAATCACAATACGTAGTGATCAAACCCTAGTTTCCTACGAGATATCCCGAAATAAGTGTTTAGCTACTCATAAACATGATCAATACACAATGTTTCATGATCAAATAGCAAAAACTAGAGAAGAAACGAAGATTAGAAGCCAAACGGATGATCTCCAAGCTCCAAAGTGCTCCCAAGCTCCAAAGTACGTCGTTCGTAATGTCCCCTCTTCAAAAATACGACCTAAACATGTCTAAGTACGTTTCCAAAGTGTTTAGGACTAATTAGAAATAATTACACAAAGTTCCCGACAATTTTCAAAAAGTTGTGCTGCGCACCAGGTCGTACGACCTCCATTCCAGGTCGTGTGACCTTTGGAAATGGCAAGAGGAGGTCGTATGACCTCTGAATGAGGTATTGCAAGACCTGTGTCCTTGTTGCCTGCATGCTGTCTTCTGACCCGCAGGTCCTGCGACCTGAGATTGAGGTCCTGCGACCTCTGGCCTATCTCCACCAGGTCCTGTGACCTCTGAGTGAGGTCCTGCAGGACCTGCTTCCAACTCCATAGCTCTCTGTCCTTATTTCCCAGGTCGTGTGACCTCTGAGTGAGGTCCTATAACCTCCCATGAACTTGGCAAAAATCGGAACTTCGTCCCCCTTGTAGCGCATGCCTTCGAATCACTTTCCGAGCATCGACCCATCACTTGATCCTCCATTTTGAGCTCTCCACATGCTCAATGCCCGTAACATCTTCTCATGTGCCTCTCTAGCATTCGAATCATTGTCTCTTGCTTTCCTTCCCAATTCTCGAGCTCGCCTTAGTTTCCGAAGTTCGTTTCCTCTATCCACTTGATTCTCGCGTGCTCCGGCCCTGAAAATCACAACACGAACACCCCGCGAAGATCAAATGTGACAAAATAAGATAAATAGCGCGTAAAACAATGTAAGAAACGCCCGGACTTCACATTTTAGCATATGAACTCATTTTCTCAAATAAACACATGATTCACTCGAAAAGACGTAACATTCTCCATTATGAGCACACAAAATGTAGCAAAATAAGCAATAAAATAACTCCCAAAACGGAGTTATCACAGTTTCCAAACCCAAGGAACCTGCCCTTAAGGCTGTTGGTGGCATTGCCAAATGTTTGACTAAAGGTGAGTGTCACTACTGCAGTCAGCGTGGACACTGGAGGAGGGACTGCCCAAAATATCTGGAGGATAAGAGGCTTGGAATAGTGATTCCACCACCACCAGGTATTTTTGTTATAGATGTCAACTTAACTGTCTCTTCATCATGGGTATTAGATACTGGATGTGGATCTCACATTTGTCGAAATGTGCAGGACCTAAAGAGAAGTAGAAGATTGGCTAAAGGGGAGACTGACCTGCGAGGTGGGAATGGAGCAAGAGTTTATGCATTGGCCGTAGGCGTGTACGAGCTGTCTATGCCTTCAAGATTAGTTTTAGAATTAAATAATTGCTATTTTGTGCCTGCTATGAGCAGAAACATTATTTCTATTTCTTGTTTGGACAAGGATGATTTCACTATTTCAATAAAGAACAATTGTTGTTCCATTTATTTTGATAGTATTCACTATTGTAGTGGACAGTTATTTAATGGATTATATATCCTTGATTTAAGCAATCATGTCTATAACATTAATACCAAGAGAATTAAAATGAATAATTTAAATCGTGCTTATTTATGGCACTGTTGTTTAGGCCATATCAACAAGAAACATGTATCTAGACTCCATAAGGATGGATTTTTAGACACATTTAATTTTGAATCATATGAGACATGTGAGGCTTGTTTATTGGGAAAATGACAAAGTTCCCTTTCAATAAGAAAGGTGAAAGGACTAGTGAGCAATTGGCTCTCGTACATACAGATGTGTGTGGGCCATTTGCCACTACAACAAATCCTGCCTCCGTTGACATCAAAAACTGTCGCTAGAAAGGCCAAATATGTCGCTAGAAATTCTATCGACAAATTATTTTTTGACGAAAAATTGTCACTACATCTCGGTCGTTAGTATTAAAGTCGACAAACCTCAAGTATGTCGGCAGAAAAAAATGGCGACATCAATTTCTGTCGACAGTTTGAATCCAACAACAAACGTTTTATGTCGCTAGTACAACTACCAACAAATAAATTTAGTCGGTTATGTAGATAAGTGACAAAATTATTTGTCACCTGTAGATATATTTCTCACTATTACATCTTCATGGCGACACACATGTTTGTCGGAAGTACCACGATCAGATAAAAAAATGAGATTTTTACATATATTCAGACATGCACCCAAAAATCAAACACTACTCGTAAACATATATGCACAACCGTACTCAAATCCAAGATCAACCCTCCAAAAGTGGGATTTTTTACATTACAAACAAAAATAATACTACATAATAAGTATTTTGCATCCTTAAGGCGCCGAGTGAATGACCGTCCACCAGTTCACTCTAAAGAGTCGTAAAAAGCAGAATTACAAAACAAGTAGCTAGAACTTTAAAGTTCAAAAACTATGTCCAGAAAGAGGAATCAAGTGCCCAGAAAACAGCTAATGTTATATCATCAAGTGTCCAGAATCACCGGCCAGTACTTTGGTTCCTTCGATGCCCTGAACACATCATAACAAGCGACGCTAAGCCTGCGAACAATGAAAACAGGAATCATAAGATAGTGGCTGTGTTGTTTAACAACAATGAATATCGCCTGCGATATACATCAATAGCCTAGATAACTGATAAAATTTGTTATGTATGATCTAAAGTAATCAAAAATTCAAAAAAGGTTGAAAATCCACGTTTGATTTTCATCAACAGAAAATTGGGGTCGCAGTTAGTATAAAAATACCCAAGAATATAGCAGGGTTGCAATTATCAAAACACTGATTCGATAAAACAAAAACTAAAAAAAAAAAAAATCCAAATCAAACCAAACCAAACCAAACCAAAACAAAACAACAAACTGTATGCTATAATGCGAATTGTACAAATGAAAAGGATGTTGCAGGAATAATACCTGAGAATAGAACACTAATAGAGCCGGTAAAAAATATTTGTATTCTGTGTACACCAACATTCTGAGATGACAGTAACTCAGATAAAGCCAACGAACCTGAGAATAGAACACTAATAGAGCCGAGTAATAGTTACGAACATGAGAACCTGAGAAAATAAATTGAAGAAGAACAATTATGAAATCAAAATAGAAAGAATCTGATCTCAATTAACAATAAGGAAAACAAAATAGAACGAAATTGAAATGGGTTAATAGAACCTTATCTAGTTTGCAGATTCCCCTGCACACCTGAACAAAAGCACCAAGGTACTTGTGAGTTGTGAGAGGCAGCGGGACTTGAGGACCTTAGTTTTATGCCGCTTCAAGGCAGCGGGACTTGAGGACAACTCAAAAGGTCCAGAATGTACTATACTTTATTTTTCAGTAGAAATATTATGAAGAAATGCACAAATTGCAGACAAGTCATATACTAAGTGTTTAGTTTATAAACTACACAATGAAGACTTATCTTACTATATACCAGAGACATTGACTTTTATTGACATGTATCAACTTCGGTAAAGAACCTAATGACGTGTGGTTTTCTTGGATTAGCCTGGACTAGAGTTAACTCAACCCAGTGTAAACGTGTGTTTGACATTCACCAATCAGTGCAACTCAGACTAATCATGTACATACCAAACACACTACACATTTTACCCAAGAATAGAAAAGGATGGATCATGTACAATGCCAAACACGCAATTCATATTACCCAAGAATCAAGAGTATATGATTTATCTTAAATCGATAATTGGGTTCACAAGCTGGAACTTCTTAGGTTCCAAACTGAAGAACAGCCTCACCCTTACCTCAGGCATGTCAGTATACATCATCCTCACCTCTAGACGTATAACCCTTGTGCATTCCATAGCACTATTTGAAGACAAGCATCTGGTATAAGAACAACCTGAAACATTACAAAAATTCATACCAGACCCAAATGTCAATATTCTTGACCGGCAAAGACACAGGCAGAGATACAGGCAGTATGAATACTCAGATACTCACATCCTGTTCCTTTCTATTCAAGGTTTGTCTTAATTCCTCAAGAGCTTGAACTAGCATATTTTCACGCTCCCCGGCTTCTCTTAAACGACTCTCCAGTTCAGTTCTGGCTTCATCATTAGCTCGAGATTCAGCTAGTGCTTGAGCCTCCTTGGCTGCATTTAAAGCGTTTGTACAGAATTCTTTCTGAGCCGCAAGTTCAGCTTGGTGCTTTTGCTATCGTTTATTGCAGAAAACTCTCAGTCGCTTCCTTGTCCCTCTTTATACACTCTACTTTGTTTTCTTCGACCTGATAAGACAAACAGCCATTACTATTTTTAACAAAATGGAGTTGGGTGGAGAACAGAGTGTGATCCACGTCCTGATACATCCATATGGACGATGTTTACAAGTGAAATAAATAAGTTCAAAATGTAATGATTACAAAAAGTTGGCTAGAGGGATGAATTTGAAACTCCAAGCAAGTACTTGACTTTGTATTCAGTTGATTGGGAAATTATAAAATTCCGATTCATCACTCAGATGACGAAAATATAATCGATGTGACAAATATTGTAATCTGAAAAGATGAAATCCGGTGAAGCTTCAAAGCAGTGAAGAACAACAAACACACGACTTGGACCATTTCCATGCTTTCGTACACTTAACAGAAACAACAGTTCTTTACTCAACACTATTTATTAACAGCTCAGTCAAACACGTGGGTCAATTCCTAGACTCCTACCTAATCTAGGTCTCAAAATGGGCAAATTCTCATGAAAAAGAAAAACTGACAGACTTGAATTTTAACCACGGACTCCTAGACTTGCAAGTAATTCCCAAAGCAAAGTATCAGTCAATGAGAAAAGCTGAGGCAGAAAGCTGAGGCAGAAGTGAGAAAACGTGATATAGGGAATTTGAGAAGTGAAAAGAGATGTCCAAAAGCTCAACGATGTTTAAGCATTATTGACAATTAAATACTGAAAATCAAAAGCATCAAAGCAAGAACTAAGTTACATAAATAAGTGTTTGACACAGAAAAGAGCCTTAATGAGAAAGTGATCTTTGGAGGATAATCAATTATGTACCTGCTAGAGAACTTTTAGATAACCCAGAAAGGCATGAATTGTTGTCAAACCCCCGCTGCTTATTTAATGAGTGCGAAGAAGCCATATAACATGCCCCACAAAGAGGGATAATCATACCTCCCAGAACAAATATCATTCCTCAATGGGGTATATATCATTCCAAATGATTAAAAAAAAATTAATAAGAGCAGTAAGGGTTTCATATACCATTCCGTCCCACCTCAAACGCACCATTTGACTTTTTCACCCGTAACTGGGTCACTTTGACCCGGTGATTTGGATCGCAAAACGATGTAATTTTTCGATATTTTTTTTATGATCTTGTAGAATACGAGTTTCTCTACAACACTACGAAAAAATTATCTAAAAATTATAAAATTTTGCTATCCAAATCATCGGGTCAAACTGATCCAGTGAATAGTGATTAAAGTTCAAATGGTGCAAAAGAGGTGGGACGGAGTGGTACCTTTTTTGGAGTTCACGTGTCAATAGATCTACTCGGTAACATTACCAGTGCACTCATCAGACTGCTCGGCTGCGCCTTTGTGCTGGTAATTGCAGGTAACAGAAGACGAAATCACCAATAGATAAATCCGGGTCCGTGGCCTGATATCCCTGACCAGATTTATCATGCTTTCGCAGTTTGGAGAAACCAAATCGCTCATAAACAAAGTCATGGTTTCAGTAATCATAACCTGTCCACGACGAATTTAATACCAGTACCAATTGTATTTCAATTAGGGCTTACACAACAACAAAATATGAGTACCCAAAAATATAAACAAAGTCATGGTTTCAGTAATCATATTAATATTTACAGCAGCTCAAAATATACAAGACCCGTGTACCCCAAAATTCTAGGCCAGAAATATATGAAAGTGAATCTACCTGAGATTGGTAGAGCCAAGTTGAATCACAAACCCAGGGACCCATAACATGAGCCATGGAATTTTTGCGCATCAACTAAATTCGCTCGAAACGTGATTGAATAGAGCATTGGGTTATGCTAAATGTAGAAGACTAGGATTAATCAAACCTCAGTAGCAAGCAATCTTCTTCGCCGTCTCCGTAGAACTTGACATCATAACCGGACCATCATGCCCTTGAATACAGCATTGGGGTTCAGCCACCAACACACTGCAAGCACAAAAACCCAACAACAGGATTCATCAAATTCAGCATAACAACACTAGTATATTGAATCATCACTAACCAAAATGCACTTACCTCTGATGTCGAGCATCGCCGAACCCACATTGCTAAAAATCATCAAATAAATAAAATTAACCCAATTAATACGAGTTCATAGTTTAAAATCCCTAAGGGAGAGATTGCGGAGGTTTATGAGAGAGGAGAGCCAGGAGGAGATGGAGTAAGAGGCAACTGATCCGTCGCTGGCGGCGGCGACGATGAGGTTGGGGTTAGGGTTTGGGGATGGGGGGAATACGGTTCTGAAGATGGTCCGGCACTGGGTGTCTCTCTCTTCTAGAATGGCGTCTCTCTAGACGTCTTCATCCCAGTTCCTGCAGTCCATCGTCACCATTTCAGTGAGTCTCTCCGACGGTGTGTGTGTTTTGATCTCCACATCGCCTCTTCAATTGAGCAAACAACGAGATCGAGATCAGTAAAGAGACGACTTACCAAGTTGTCGGTGGCGATGGTGATCTTGCGATGGTGACGGACCTCGGGAGGCGGATCTGATGATTGCGTTGGTGATGCTGATTTAAGTCTACCGGCGCCGACGGTTCGAGAGGATGGTGGATTGAGGGAGTGAAAGAGAGGTTTCTGAGAGTCGTGAGTCTAACTGTGACGTGTGAGTGTGTGTGTGTGTTTTTTTTTTTTTTTTTTTTTTTTTAATTTATGATTGAAAGTGTTTCTAAATTTTTTAATTCCCTCTTCGAATTTGGAATGGTGGGAAACACCAATTGTTTACCCTCCTACTTTTTATTCATTTTTTTGGCAGGAGTTGACAATTGGGTATGTCACTATATAATTAGTTTTCAAAATTAAACAAATAGTCACAATCATTGACTAAACTTTTGGGTAAAATAAAATAAAAACCAAAAGGTCGACAAAAACAAAACATATGCATCGACAAACACAATTATTGTCGATTTATCGCGCAACTAGCTACATAAACCGTCTGTCGACAAAAAAATTGTCAACAAAGGTCATATTTGTTTTAGTGTGCTACGCCTGCCAGGGGTGGTTATGTCTACTTCATCACAATTACTGATGATTTCAGTAGATATGGATTTGTATACCTTATGAAGGCCAAATCCGAATCCTTTGAAAAGTTCAAAGAATTCAAGAATGAAGTAGAGTAGCAGCTTGGCAAAAGTATTTAAGGCTCTACGATCAGATTGTGGAGGAGAATATTTGAGCCAAGAGTTTTATGACTATCTTAGAGAGTGTGGGATATTGTCCCAACTCACTCCACCCGGAACGCCACAATGGAATGGCGTGTCCGAGAGGAGGAATCGAACTCTGCTGGATATGGTTCGATCTATGATGTGTCAAACTGATCTTCCCTTATCATTTTGGGGCTACGCTCTATTGAGTGCAGCTTTCACCATTAACAACCAGGATATTTTATTTGGAGTTTTGCGCAAACTCAAATAAGTAGATCAGTTGATATAGATCAAAAAAATAATTAAAATTGAAAGAAAAATCCCTCAAAAGTAAATATTACGTTTTGCCTTCTCTTTACTTAAACACTCATCACAAAATCGATTAATCAAGTTCGTGTGTGCCAAAGCAAGGCGACTTGATTCATCATTATGTGGTACGTTGGCACATATAATGTGATTTTTTTTGAGTAAGTGGTTGGAAGCTAAGTAACTAGGTAATTTTAATAATGATTAAAAACCTAGAGGCACTCAATTGGGGCTCTCTATGGGATAGATAAATACTTCAACAATCCAACTGAGAAAAAAGTGTTTGTTGCTCGATCCGTCGTGTTTCTAGAAAGAGAGTGTAAGGTCACAGGTTTCATGGACTTGAATCCTTGAACCAGTTTTTAAAGCCTTGAATCAGGTTTCACAGGAGCTATTTCAAGGCCTTGAACCAGGATTCAAAACCTTGAAACTGTCTGACCTGCATACATGTACTGAGGGGGAGTTTTTCTAAGCTCTTTTGATTTAATACCATCCCTCTCACCCCTTTACTTAATGTGTTATCATTTGATGATGAAAGACAAAATGTTTTGATATATCTAACTGTTTTAATCCATTGTTTTGACTCAGTATTGCAGGGATATTTTACTTCCTATATTTGCAGGATTTATTTCCTTATCTGACTTTTGCAGGAAGGAAACTACTTAGTGAAAAGAATCATGTGATCAATCAGATCTTCTTAACAGCTTCTAAATTTGTGTAAAGACAATATCACAGCAAGATCTCTGAAGATTGTGATCAACGATCCGTTGGAGAAGGTTGTATAAGAGAGTCAAAGTTGTTGCCTAAAATACAGGAAGTTGTTGCTGAAAATCTGGGAAGATTTGTTGAGCTTCAAACAGTATAAATGGAGCTCATTTTGAAGAAACAATACACAACACTCAACGGGAAAAAAGAGAGACACAGTTCTGGATTGAGAAGCATCAAAAGAAGTTCATCACTCTTACAATCCAACACACAGAAGCTCACTGCATTCTTCACTGCAAATTTCCATTCCAGTGTTCTTCTTTATTGTACTTTATTGGTCGATCATTTCTGTAATACTTCTATACATCATTCTCAAGGATTGTTCAAAGTGAACAATAGAGAATTCTTAGTTAATCAGTTAGCTAGAGCAGGTACTAGATAGGTTAGGAAGAACCACAAGATGTAATAGAGTAAGGCAATTCTCTGTGCTTGAGATCTAGGGCTTAGCTTTTAATTAATAAGAATTGAGTTGAAAATCCTGCAGGGAGAAGATCCCTGAGGTAGAGACGTAGGTCCAAGTGGACTGAACTCTATAAATCCTCTGTCTCTTGCATTTACAGTTCATTCACATTCATAGTTCTTGCGACACTTAAACTTGTCTGTTTTTCAAGGGTTTGAAACTCTTCTCAAGGCCTTGAAAAAGACTTGTACTGTATTTGATTCCAAAGGCTTGAATTTGTGTTCAAGGCCTTGAACTCCAATGCTCTTGAACTAAAACTCTTTTCCTTCTCTGGTTTTGAAAAAAGTTGGCATACTCTATTCAACCCCCCCTCTTCTAGAGTATATGTGTTGCATATCCATCTGCATTCTCCCCTTTCAGAGAGTTTGTCTCTAAAGAAGCAAGTGGGAGGACTGTAGGACTTGAAGAAGTTCAAGAACCACAAAGCATTGATACTACTATGGAACATGAACCACAAGAAGATGTGGAGCAACCTGTTCAAGTAACACAAGAACTTCGTAGATCTAGTAGAGTGCTCTAGGAGCCAGAGAGGTATGGACTTCTCGTGACGGAATCTAGTCACACGTTGCCCATAGATGATGAGCCTACTACCTATGAAGAGGCCATAAAACGGCCGGAATCTCATAAGTGTCTTGAGGCCATGAGATCCGAGATGGAATCCATGTATACCAACAAAGTACGGACTTTGGTGGAACCACCCGAAGGGGCACGCACCATAGGGTCAAAGTGGGTATTCAAGAAAAAGATTGACATGGATGGTAATGTGATTACCTATGAGGGCCGATTGGTTTCTAAATTATTCAGACACATTCATGGTTTTGACTATGATGAAACATTTTCACCAGTCGAAATGACCAAATCCATCTGAATCCTACTTGCTATTGCAGCATACTACGACTATGAGATTTGGCATATGTATGTCAAAACAGCATTACTGTATGGGAATCTCCTCGAGGACGTGTATATGATACAACCAGAGGGTTTTCAAAATCCAATGCAAGCCAACAAAGTTTGTAAGCTGCAACGATCCATTTATGGATTGAAGCAAGCTTCTAGGAGTTGGAATCGACGTTTTGATGAATTAGTGAAAGAGTTTGGCTTCATAAAAAACGAAGGTGGGTCTTGTGTCTTCAAGAAGGTTAATGGGAGCTCTGTTGCTTTTCTGGTACTCATTGGACACGACATTCCCATGCTGCAATCTGTTAATGTTTGGCTAAGAAAGTGTTTCTCAGTGAATGACTTAGGCGAAGCAGCTTATATACTTGGTATTAAGATCTATAGAGATAGATCTAAAAGACTGCTCAGCCTATGTCAAAGTACATATATATACAAGGTGTTGAAACGGTTCAACATGCAAGATTCCAAGAAGGGATTCTTGCCGTCGCATGGAATCACTCTTTCGAAGAGTGGTTGTCCTTCCAATGAGATTGAGAAGGAACGCATGAGTCGGGTTCCCTATGCCTCGGCCATAGGATCCATCATGTACGCCATGTTATGTACTAGACCAGATTTGTCATATGATTTGAGAATGACAAGCAGATATCAGTCAAATCCAGGTGAGAGTCAATGGATTTCATTTAAGAACATTCTAAAGTACTTGAGAAGAACTAAAGATGCATTCTTAATATTTGGAGGTGAGGAGGAGTTACATGTAAGGGGTTACACGGATGCAAGCTTCCAAACCGACAAAGTTAATTTCAGATCACAGTTAGGATTTGTGTTTTGCCTGAATGGAGCAGCGGTGAGCTGGAAAGTTCCAAGCAAGAGACGGTGGCTGATTCTACAACAGAGGCTGAGTACATTGCTGCGAATGGCACATCAAAGGAGGCTGTTTGGATTAGGAAGTTCATTACTGAGCTTGGTGTGGTTCCTAGCATCGCGGATCCAGTAGAGTTGTATTGTGACAACACTAGGGCGATCGCCCAATCAAACGAAACCAGATCACACCTGAAATTCAATCACGTACTTAGGAAGTTCTATATTATTCGATATATTATCGAAAGATGATACGTTCGGATATGAAAGATTCCTACAGATGAGAATCTGTTATATCCACTCACAAAGCCGCTTGTTTAGCGCAAGCATGAAGGGCACACTTGGAGCATTGGCATACGAGATGTACCAGATTGACTCTAGTGCAAGTGGGAGACTGTTGGAATAGGTGCCCTGGAGGCAATCTAGTTTAGTATGGACAATAAATTGGCTAGAACATTCACTGTATTATTTATTGTGATATTTAATATAATGAAGTCCTTAGATTTACAATTGTGTTGTTTATCTTGAATATCACTAGTCGATTATACTGATTAAGAGAACAATCATCTATATACTAGTATGGGGTTGGATTGAAATAGAGATATCGGTATGCATTAGGAGTAATTGCATGCAGGATTGACCCATCTCCGATTAGGCTACATACACGTTATGTACAGTCACAAGCACTTCTCGTGGTGACAACGGTATTGTCATCCTTAGACTTGAAGTCACTAGATTATCTAGTTGTGGAATATTGTGTTTTTGTAGCGTCAAACGCAACACCATGACTGGGTAGTCATAAAGGCGCGTATCAGATACAATAGGAAGCAAGCTTAGATACCATAGTGATTGTTGGAATAGATGCCCTAGAGGCAATATAGTTTAGTATGAATTTATTTGTGGCTAGAAATTTCATTTTATTATTTATTGGATATTTAATATAATGAAGTCCTTAGATTTACAATTGTGCTGTTTATCTTAAATATCCCTAGTCCAGTATAATGATTAATGGGACAATCATCTATAGACTAGTATGGGGTTGGATTGATATGGAGATATCATTATCAAACACATAGGTGTGCATTAAGGGTAATGACGCACTGGATTGACCCATCACCGAGAAGGCTACATACACGTTATGATAAGTCACAAGTGCTTCTCGTGGTGCAATGGTATTGTACTCCTTAGACTTGAAGTCGCTAGATATTCTAGTTGTGGATTATTGTGATTTTGCGTTTGTAACTGGATAGTTATAAATGCGTGTACCGGATACAATAAGAAGCAAGCTTAGAGATCGTATGGACATAGATATAATTTTTCCCTCCCACATA
This sequence comes from Linanthus parryae, assembly GCA_023055425.1. Taxonomy (NCBI): domain Eukaryota; kingdom Viridiplantae; phylum Streptophyta; class Magnoliopsida; order Ericales; family Polemoniaceae; genus Linanthus; species Linanthus parryae. The sequence goes on along the minus strand of JALGPY010000011.1, from coordinate 20,952,293 downwards.
ACGGGAGCAAATATCCTAGGCCACTCGAGGGATAGTGCTTATATAATGTCTGGCCAGACTCAAATAAATCAATATGGGATATTGATGTTATTTGCACGAATAAGGCTATTCCCATGGATCGAGAAACTATGGATTGGATATACGAGTGTGACTTGTATGTCTCGTGTCCAATCCGGATATAGAGACGAAGGGATGAGACAATTACTTGTACAAGGTTTGTCAAGATGACTATTCTATTAGTTGGCTAGAATGGATGTTTTGCTACAAACCGCTCCATATTAGCAAATTGTTGCTACCAACTAGATAGAACCTATGGGGTCACACGCTATATAGAGTTGAACTAGATTTGGGAATTAATTAATTGGATTAATTAATTAGAAGGATCACTTTGCAATACCTTGCAAACTTAGTAGGACTAATTTGCAAGGAAGAGACTAAACCGAATTCTAGTAGGACTAGAATAGGTCCTTTAGGTAGTTCGCAAGGATTTGTTGGACTATATAATGGACACTCCTTCCTTCCCTCCCACACTTATGACCTTATTGATCATAACTTGAGTGGGAGAGAACAAAAAGGAGAGAGCAAGCAAGCAAAGAGGAGCCCGTCGCCCCCCTTTGCCGCCGCCCGTCCCCGTCGGCCACAAGGAGGCCGAAACCTCCTTGTTTTGTCTTGTTTTGCGTGATTCTTCTTCCTCTTCCTCATTCCGGGCTAGCACCAAGGATTGGAAGATCTAGTATTCAACTCTAGGTGTGGATCAACTATAGAGAACGTGACACAATTTGCGTTTGAAGTCATCAAAGGAGAAACCCTGAGGTGTGTTATTGATTTCTTCTCTTACCATTGTTATGTCTCTTGGCTTGTGATCCTTGGAGGGTTTTGCATGGGTTATGTTTGTTTGTGTTTCCGTTGCGCATCCATGAATCAAAACCCTACAGTGGTATCAGAGCCACAGGTCGTAGAGCATAAACGTGGTTTATGTGTTACGTTTTGATAGTTTTATACCTTAAAATTGTTGTTTATCGCGTAAAACAAGACAAATCAAACATATGATGCAATTTGTCAATAATCTATCATAACAAGACCTAGTTTTTGCATTGGATGCATGGATTAGTGACTTTGAGAAATTTTAGGATCTTAGATCTAGAGTTTGGGCATCCTTTTTTGGAAGGAGTTCTTCCCATACAAGGAAACAACCAAACTTGGGCACCAAGCAAGGGAGTTGTTTTGGAAACAACTCCCAAAGGAGGTTCGCCCCCCAGGGACTGCCCCTCCTTGCTTGCCGCCCAAGGAAGGCTCGGCCTAGGGGCCGGGGCAGCCCTAGCCCGCGGCCTAGCCGCGTGGGCTAGGGGCCGGCCATCCCAAGGCCTTTGCGGTTCTCTTTTTGGGCCCGAGCAATTAGATTGTTGGGCCCCATGGACCGTTTTAACCCTAGAATATCCCAAAATCAATTAAAATTGACCAAGCGCGTTAAAATTAGATTTTAACTGTTTAATTTTTGTGGTTTGGTTTACGGTCTGCGAGCTGATCAATTAATTGTAATAATTAATTAGGGTTTAATGGCTTGCGAGCCATTTTTTTTCTCAACCTCTGAGATTTATTATATTTAGTATAGTTGTTAGCTAGTGCTAGAAAAAGTAGATTGTTAGCCAAGATTGAAGAAAAGAAGTCCAAAGCCAAAAGGAGCCACAAAAGATGGAGCATTCCACATGACTATGAAGGATGGACAAAAAGATCAAGACGCATGGAGATGTGTTTTTTTTTAGGGTTCATAGATAATTCCATTGGCTTGGAATTATCTTAGTCTAGAAAAGGCCATATTCACATCACGTCTTATTTTTGTTTTGTGGTTGTTTATATTATTGTCTTATTATTTTGTGGTTGGTGTATGGATGATGCATGCAATTAGGATAATAAGATAATTAGACAACCCGGATCTATTATTTGGAGTTGTGCCCAAACTCAAATAGATAGATTAGTTGATATTGATCAACAAAACAATTAAAATTGAATTTAAAAATCCCTTAAAATTCAAATATTGTGTTCTTGCCTTCTCGTTACTTAAAAACTCATTATCATCATGATTTATCAAGTTCGTGCGTGCCAAAGCATGGCGACTTGGTTCATAATGATGGAATGCGATGGCACAAGCTAGTAATGTGCAACTGTTTAAATAAGAGGTTGAACACAACTAGGCTATTAATATGATTAAAAAACCTAGAGGCAATCAATTAGGACTATCCATGTGGATGGATAAATAAGGAGTTATTTGCCCAATTGAACCAAGAGTTGCATAGAGATGCAATTGGAAATTGTTCCTACCTAAAGTAGTCAAATTATGGGTGACTTGCCAAAGCAAGCTCATAAGGAGATGAAACATGGATCTTGGCCCACTAGAAAATATAAGTATATTTTCCGCACTAATATCTTGAAGGTTATTAATCCGTAGAAAAATATTGGGAGCTATATTTGATAAACTAGCCATTATTGAATATAGTCAAAAATTCACAAATACTAAAACTTGCGTATTTTCCTTTTGTATAATTCCAAATGGCAAACAACTCATCGAGTTCACAACATTCCCTACGATCTGTCCTTGAGAAGGACAAGCTCTCTGGAACCAACTTCCTTGATTGATACAGAAACTTGAGAATCGTTCTCAAGCAAGAGAAGAAACTGTACGCAATAAAGGAGCATGTTCCAGCAGGTCCAGAGAACCAAACACCAGCAGCCCTAAAGTCGTATCAAAAGCGTGTTGATGACGCAAATGATGCGGCCTGCCTGATGCTATGCACCATGACTTCTGAGCTTCAGAAGCAACACGAAAACATGATTGCTGTCGATATGATCGAGCATCTGAAGCAGCTCTTCCAAGAGCAGGCAAGGGTTGAAAGGTATGAGGTCTCTAAGGCATTGTTCAAGTGTCATCTGGCAGAAGGGAACCCGGTGGGACCCCATGTACTCCGTATGATCGGGTACTTGGAGAATCTCGCCCGACTAGGGTTCCCGGTCGGCCAAGAGTTGGCAACCGATCTCGTGTTGCAATCGTTGCCTGAGAGTTATGAACAGTTCATCATGAACTATAACATGAACGAGATCGTGAAACCACTGCCATATTTGCTCAATATGTTGAGGACAGCTGAACAAAGCATCAACAAGGGTAAGGGCAAGGCCATTATGATGGTGCAGAAAGGAAAGGGCAAAAGGTTTGCCTCATCCTCCAAGAGAAAAGGCAAGTCAGTTGCCAAGTCCAAGGAACCTGCCCTTAAGTCTGTTGGTGGCATTGCCAAAGGTGTGACTAAAGGTGAGTGTCACTACTGCAGTCAGCCTGGACACTGGAGGAGGAACTGCCCAAAATATCTTGAGGACAAGAGGCTTGGAATAGTGATTCCACCACCACCAGGTATTTTTGTTGTAGATGTCAATTTAACTGTCTCTACATCATGGGTATTAGATACTGGATGTGGATCTCACATTTTTCGAAATGTGCCGGATCTAAAGAGAAATAGAAGATTGGCTAAAGGGGAGATAGATCTGCGCGTTGGGAATGGAGCAAAAGTTGCTGCGTTGGCCGTGGGCGTGTGCGAGCTATCTCTGCCTCCAGGATTAGTTTTAGAATTAAATAATTTCTATTTTGTGCCTGCTATGAGCAGAAACATTATTTCTATTTCTTGTTTGGACAAGGAAGGTTTTATTGTTTCAATAAAGAACAATTGTTGTTCCTTTTATTTGAATAATATTCACTATTTTAGTGCGCAATTATTTAATGGACTGTATGTCCTTGATATAAGCAATCCTGTCTACAACATTAATACCAAGCGGATTAAAATAAATAATTTAAATCCTGCTTACTTATGGCACTGTCGTTTAGGCCACATAAACGAGAAACGTGTATCTAGACTCCATAAGGATGGACTACTAGACTCATTTGATTTTGAATCATATGAGACATGTGAGGCTTGTTTATTGGGAAAAATGACAAAGTCTCCTTTCAATAAGAAAGGTGAGAGGACTAGTGAGCAATTGGCGCTCATACATACCGATGTGTGTGGGCCATTTGCCACGCCTGCCAGAGGTGGTTATGTCTACTTCATTACATTTACTGATGATTACAGTAGATATGGATTTGTGTACCTTATGAGGGCCAAATCCGAGCCTTTGAAGTGTTTAAAGGATTCAAGAATGAAGTGGAGAAGCAACTTGGCAAAAGTATCAAGGCTCTACGATCGGATCGTGGAAGAAAATACTTGAGCCAAGAGTTTGACGACTATCTTAGAGAGTGTGGGATCATGTCCCAACTCACTCCACCCGGAACGCCACAATGGAATGGCGTGTCTGAGAGATGGAATCGAACCCTATTGGATATGGTTCGATCTATGATGTTTCAAACCGATCTTCCATTATCATTTGGGGCCACGCTCTATTAAGTGCAGATTTCACCATTAACCGTGTTCCATCTAAATCAATCATGAAGACACCACATGAGATGTGGAGTGGGAGGCGTCCCACACTGTCGTTCATGAGGATTTGGGGCTGCGATGTCTATTTAAAACATTTACAGTCAGACAAGCTAGGGCCAAAATTGGATAAGTGTAAGTTTGTGGGGTACCCTAAGGAAACTAAGGGTTACTACTTCTACAATCCAACCGAGAACAAAGTGTTTGTTGCTCGGACCGGCGTGTTTCTAGAAAGAGAGTCTGTCTCTAAAGAAGCAAGTGGGAGGACTGTAGAACTTGAAGAGATTCAAGAACCACAAATCACTGAGCCGATTATGGAAAATGAACAGGAACCACAAACAGTTGTGGAACAACCTGTTCAGGTAACACAAGAGCTTCGTAGATCTAGTAGAGTGCGCCAGGAACCCGAGAGGTATGGAATTCTCGTGACTGATTCCAGTGACACGATACTCATAGATGATGAGCCTACTACCTATGAAGAGGCCATGAAAGGCCCAGACTCTCAGAAGTGGCTAGAAGCCATGATATCCGAGATGGAATCCATGTATACCAACAAAGTATGGACTTTGGTGGAACCACCCGAAGGGGCACGGCCCATAGGGTGCAAGTGGGTCTTCAAGAAGAAGATTGACATGGATGGTAATGTGATTACCTATAAAGGCCGATTGGTGGCTAAAGGATTCAGACATATTCATGGTATTGACTATGATGAAACCTTTTCACCAGTCGCTATGACTAAATCCATCCGAATCCTACTTGCGATTGCAGCATACCATGACTATGAGATTTTGCAGATGGATGTCAAAACAGCATTCCTTTATGGGAATCTCCTCAACGACGTGTATACGATACAGCCAGAGGGTTTCAAAGATCCAAAGCAAGCCAACAAGGTCTGTAAGCTGCAACGATCCATTTATGGATTGAAGCAAGCTTCTAGGAGTTGGAATCGGCGTTTTGATGAAGTGGTCAAAGAGTTTGGCTTCATCAGAAACAAAGATGAGTCTTGTGTTTACAAGAAGGTTAGTGGGAGCTCTGTAGCTTTTCTGGTATTGTATGTGGAAGACATACTACTCATTGGAAACGACGTCCCCATGCTGCAATCTGTTAAAGATTGGCTAGGGAAGTGTTTCTCAATGAAGGACTTAGGGGAAGCAGCCTATATACTCGGTATAAAGATCTATAGAGATATATCTAAGAGACTCCTAGGCCTAAGTCAAAGTACATATATTGATAAGGTGTTGAAATGGTTCAACATGCAAGATTCCAAGAAGGGATTCTTTCCCATGTCACATGGAATCACTCTTTCTAAGAGTGGTTGTCCTTCCAATGAGATTGATAAGGAACGCATGAGTAGAATTCCCTATGCCTCGGCCATAGGATCTATCATGTACGCCATGTTATGTACTAGACCAGATGTGTCATATGCCTTGAGTATGACAAGCAGATACCAATCCGATCTGGGTGACAGTCACTGGATTGCAGTCAAGAACATCCTTAAGTACTTAAGAAGAACTAAGGATGCTTTCTTGATATTTGGCGGTGAGGACGAGTTGCGTGTAAGGGGTTACACGGATTCAAGCTTCCAAACCAAAAGAGATGACTTTATATCACAGTCGGGATATGTGTTTTGCCTGAATGGAGCAGCGGTGAGCTGGAAGAGTTCCAAGCAAGAGACGGTGGCTGATTCTACAACAGAGGCTGAGTACATTGCTGCAAATGGCGCAGAAAAGGAAGCTGTTTGGATCAGAAAGTTTGTTTCTGAACTTGGTGTGGTTCCTAGCATTGCGGATCCAGTTGAGTGGTACTGTGACAACACTGGGGCGATCGCGCAATCAAAGGAGCCCATGTCACACTTGAAATCCAAACACGTGCTCAGGAAGTTCCATCTGATTCGAGATATTATCGATAGTGGATACGTTCGGATATGCAATATTCCTACAGATGAGAATCTGTCAGACCCGCTTACAAAGCCGCTTACGCAGTGGAAGCATGAAGGGCACACTAGGAGTATGGGCATACGGGATGCGCTAGATTGGCTCTAGTGCAAGTGGGAGACTGTTTGAATAGATTCCCTAGAGGCAGTCTAGTTTAGTATGAATTTATTTGTGGCTAGAAAATTAATTTTATTATTTATTGGATATTTAATATAATGAATTCCTTAGATTTACAATTGTCTTGTTTATCTTAAATATCCCAATTCAAGTATAATGATTAATGGGACAATCATCTATAGACTAGTATGGGGTTGGATTGATATGGAGATATCATGATCCAACACATAGGTGTGCATTAAGGGTAATGACGCACTGGATTAACCCATCTCCGAGAAGGCTACATACACGTTATGATAAGTCTCAAGTGCTTCTCGTGGTGCAATGGTATTGTCATCCTTAGACTTGAAGTCGCTAGATATTCTAGTTGTGGATTATTGTAATTTTGGTAGCGTTAAACGCTACACTGTAACTGGGTAGTTATAAAGGCATGTACCGGATACAATAAGAAGCAAGCTTAGAGATCGTAGTGGACGCAGATAGAATTTGTCCCTCCCACATAACGGGAGCAAATAACCTAGGCCACTCGAGGGATAGTGCTTATACAATGTCTGGCCAGACTCAAATAAATCAATATGGGATATTGATGTTATTTGCACGAATAAGGCTATTCCCATGGATCGAGAAACTATGGACTGGATATACGAGTGTGACTTGTATGTCTCGTGTCCAATCCGGATATAGAGACAAAGGGATGAGACAATTACTTGTACAAGGTTTGTCAAGATGACTATTCTATTAGTTGGCTAGAATGGATGTTTTGCTAGAAACCGCTCCATATTAGCAAATTGTTGCTACCAACTAGATAGAACCTATGGGGTCACACGCTATATAGAGTTGAACTAGATTTGGGAATTAATTAATTGGATTAATTAATTAGAAGGATCACTTTGAAATACCTTGCAAACTTAGTAGGACTAATTTGCAAGGAAGGGACTAAACCGAATTCTAGTAGGACTAGAATAGGTCCTTTAGGTAGTTGGCAAGGATTTGTTGGACTATATAAAGGACACTCTTTCCTTCCTTCCCACACTTATGACCTTATTGATCATAACTTGAGTGAGAGAGAATAAAAAGGAGAAAGCAAGCAAGCAAAGAGGAGCCTGTCGCCCCCCTTTGCCGCCACCCGTCCCCGTCGGCCACAAGGAGGCCGAAACCTCCTTGTTTCTTCTCGTTTTGCGTGGATCAACTATAGAGAACGTGACACAATTCGCGTTTGAAGTCATCAAAGGAGAAACCCTAAGGTGTGTTATTGATTTCTTCTCTTACCATCGTTATGTCTCTTGACTGGTGATCCTTGGAGGGTTTTGCATGGGTTATGTTTGTTTGTGTTTCTGTTGCGCATCCATGAATCAAAACCCTACAGTGATGTAGATAGAATTTTTCCCTCCACATAACGGGAGAAAATATCCTATGCCACTCGAGGGATAATGCTTATAGAATGTCTGGCCAAACTCAAATAAATCAATATAGGATATTGATGTTAGTTGCGCGAATAAGGTTATTCCCAGGATTAAGGAAGTATGGGTTGGATATACGAGTGTGACTTGTATGTCTCGTGTCCAATCCGGATATTGAGACAAAAGGATGAGACATGCTTGCACAAGGTTTGTCGAATGACTATTTCTATTAGTTGGGTGGTATGGATGTCTTGCTAGAGACCGCTCCGTATTAGTAAAGAATCACTACCAACTAAGTAGAAACCTATGGGGTCACACGCCATATGGATTGAACTAGACTTGGGAATTAATTAATATGATTAATTAATTAGAAGGATCAAATCGCAACTACTTGCCAACTTAGTAGGACTAATATGCAAGTTGAACTGATCCGAACTTGAGTAGGATTAGGAGAGGGCCTTTATGTACTAACAAGGAGTTGTTGGATTATATAAAGGATTCTCCTAGCTTCTTTACTACACTAATGCTCATAACATTACTTGATTAGGAGAGAAGCAAGGAGAAAGACAACAAGACAACACAAGGAAAGGCCGAACCCCCCTCGTGCATCCGCCCCTACCCGTCGGCCAAGAAGAGGAGGCCAATCCTCTTCCATTTTTATCTCTGTTGCATGATCTCTTCTTCCTCTTCCATCAATCATAGATAGCATAAGGTGTTGAAGGATCTAGTTTTCAATCCTAGGCGTGGATCAACCGTAGAGACATGACAATATTCACGTTACAAGTCATCGCAAGAGACCTCTAAGGTACATGACACGAATCATTTACTATCGTTATGAATTCTCTTCATGTGATCCTTGGAGGGTCTTTGTCGGATAAAATTATTGTTTATTCCGTTGCGTATCCATGATCAAAACCCTACAGATTTCTCATGAATCTGCTAACAACTCCCACTGCTTGGGAAATATTTGGACGTGTGCATACCATAGCATACATCAAGCTTCCCGCAGTAGATGCATAAGGAACTTTAGCCATGTAGTCCTTCTACTCATCTGTATCTGGCCTCTTTTCAATCAAAAGTTTGAAGTGACTCGCCAACGGAGTATTCACAAGTTTAGCATCATGCACGTTAAACCTCTTTAAGAATTTTCGAACATAATCAGCTTTTGACAAAACTAGTTTCTTGACAATTCTATTCCTGTTGATTCTCATGCCAAGGGTTTTCTTTGAAGGTCCCACATCCTTCGTCGAGAACTCCTTAGACAAGATGTCTTTCAGCTTCTGAATTTCTCCCATGCTTGATCCTACAACAAGCATATCATCCACATATAACAAGAGAATAATGTAAGAATTCTTGAACCTATTGAAGTAGAAACAGTGATCCCTGTGACACTTCTTGTATCCTTGCCCAGACATGAAGTTATCAAACTTCTTCTACCACTGCCTTGGTGCCTGCTTGAAGCCATACAAACTCTTTCTTAGTTTGGACACCATATTCTCTTTACCTGCTCTTTGTACTCTTGTGACTGTACCATATAGATGTCTTCTTCAAAATCCCCGTGTAGAAAGGCTGTCTTGACATCTAATTTCTCGAGGTGCAAATATTGTACTGCCACAATGCTAAGTACTGTGCGGATGGTGGAAATCTTTACAACTGGAGAGAAGATTTTAGTGAAGTCTACGCCTGCTTTCTGCTGAAATCCTTTCACCACCAGTCTAGCCTTGTACCTATTTGATCCATCATGCTCTTCCTTAAGTCTATAAACCCACTTGTTATGCAAAGCCTTCTTCCCTCGGGGAAACTCCACAAGATCCCATGTCTTGTTGGATTAGAGATACCGCATCTCATCATTCATTGCATGATCCCACTTAACTCTCGCTTCACTCTGAACTGCTTCCTTGAAGCTCTCGGGTTCACCAATATCTGTGAGCAAATGATATGACAAAGATGATAAATAACGAGATGGAGTCTGACCTTTAGTCGACCTTTTAGACACTCTTCGTGTTGGAGCTACAGCTTCAACTTCCGAACTTTGTGCTGGAGCAGAGGATTCAACTTGTGGTTGGACATCTCCAATATCAAGCTCAATTGTTTCCTTCTCTTCTGAAAACTGTCCCTAATTCCAATCCTTGTACATAACTGACTCATTAAATACCACATCCATACTTCTAACAACCTTGTGCTTATCGATATCCCAAAATTGATAGCCAAAACTGTTAATGCCATTTCCGATAAACGTGCACTTCTTCAACTTAGGATCTAGCTTGGACCTTTGTTCTGCATCAACATGAACATAAGCGGTACATCCAAAAGTTCTCAAATGCGACAAGCATACCTATTTTCTTTTCCAAGCTTCCTCATGAAATCCAAAATTTAGTGCTGTCGATGGACCTCTGTTGATTAAGTATGCAACTGTGTTCACTGCCTCAGCCCAAAATGACTTAGGCAACCCAGTGTGTATCCTCATGCACCTTGCACACTCTGTGAGTGTTCTATTTATGTGCTCTGCAACTCCATTTTGTCTAGGCTTGTTTGGAATTGTCTTCTATCTCTTAATGTTGTTCTCAGCGCATAACTCCTCAAACTCATTGCTGCAGTACCCGCCACCATTGTCAGATCTCAAACAGTTAAGTTTATAACCTGTCTCATTCTCAATAGTAGCCTTCCACTTCTTAAACACATCAAATACATTTTATTTTTTCTTTAAGAAGTAAACCCATAGTTTTCTAGTGGCATCATAAATAAAAGTAAAAAATTAAGACGCACCTCCATTAGAAGCTACCTTTGATGTACCCCATACATCTGTATGCACTAACTCCAACCTGTTGAGCTTTCTACCCTGACTAACTTTGGTGAAGCTTACTCGTTTCTTCTTCCCGTAGACACAATCCTTGCAAAACTCCAAATTAAGTTCCTTCAGACCTTTGAGCTTGCCTGTTTTGAGCATTATCTGCATGCCCTTCTAACTCATGTGTCCTAGCTTGTGGTGCCAGGTACTTGCGCCAATTTCAAAAGATGCGACACCTATGGTACTGCCCGTTCCTGAAGTCACATACAATGTACCCTCCTTCTTACCATGAGCGATCACCATATATCCTCTTGTTAATTTCCAGGAATCAACTCCAAAAGTAGTTTTGCAACCTGATGCTGCAATGTGGCCTACTGAGATAAGATTCCTCTTCAATATCGTGACATGTCAGACATCAGTCAACTGTAAAGCTGTTCCATTATTTAAGTTCAGCTGGATTTCTCCCTTTCCAACAATCTTACATGCCTCATCGTCTCCGACATACACCTTCCCGAAGTCACCCTGCACGTAATTATGAAGTATATCCTTTCTACCTGTCGCATGGAACGGAGCACCAGAATTGACCACCCACACATCCACCTTTGAGGATACATATAATATTAATGATTTTTGACCACTTGCAGAAATATTAATAGAATCATGACGTTTGTGGTTTTCTGCTTACTTCTTGTTCGGATTCTTGCACGCCCTTGCAAAATGTCCGATTTCACCGCAGTTGTAGCACTCGATGTCCTTAATGTTCTTTTTCTTCCACCTTGACTTTGACTTAGATTGACCTCGACCCTTGTTTCCGTTCTTGTCTACTGATCTCCCTCTCTTCTCGACATATAGTGCAAAATAAGAGGATTTGCTAGATCCACTGCTCTTCCTACGCATCTCTTCACCGAGTACCGTGCTCACCACGTTGTCGTACCTTAGCTCGTCTTTTCCATCAGAATTGCTCACAGTAGTCACTACGCCACCCCAACTCTTAAGTAACCGGACAGAACCAACAGTGCCTTCATCTCGTCATCAAAGCATGTAATCCCAACGGATTCCAACTGGCTTATGGTGATATTTAACTCATTCAGGTGCTGGGAAACATTACCACTCTCGGCCATCCTCATGTCAAAGAGCTTTTGCATGAGAAACACCGTTTTTGCTGCTGAAGGTTTCTCATACATATGTGAGAGAGCATCCATCAAACCCTTTGTCGTCGTTTCTTTCGAAACATTGAACACAATTGACGATGCGAGACGCAATCTCAAAAGTCCTAGAGCTTTTATTTCCAAAATATTCCACAGTTCGTCTTTAATTTTGCTAGGTTTCTTCTCAAACCGTCCAACGACAAGTACAATTCCTTCTGATACAAATAGTCTTCTATCTGCATCTTCCATAGGCAGAAATTCGTCCCGTTAAATTTCTCAATCTTGAATCTACCGTTGTCCGTCATCACTCCCACTCAAACCGTGCAGAATCTCAACAATCAGACCTAACCAACAGATCCGAAACGTCCAAAACACCAAGTTTTACTCCTGTTTCAAGTCAATCGGATTCCTAGACACTGAAAAACGTCCAAAATAATCTTTGGAACAAATACACGCGATCTGAACATAGGCTGTTGTAAGTGCGAAGCGCTGGATTGCTTCACCCGGACAGTAGTTGTTGCCTTCTCCAAGCCAACAACGCTCACGTGGGCACCTCCTTCTTTACTAAGGTTGGTGCACAAAGAAAATAACCAAGCCAATCAAGCTTGGCTTGTCCTGCTGGTTGCTGCCGCCGCACTTCGTTTTTTTTTCTTTCCTCGGTGTGTCAGTGCCAAATCACACAAACCAAATACCCACCAACTGTTGATTCCGCAGCAAAGTATACCCAAAAAGACCAATTAATAATTCAATTGAACAATTTTTTTAGGATTACCTTGATTTGTTCTTGGGTTCTTGGGTTGTTTCCGAAGCAAACACGATCGAGCCACACATCAATACTTCTCTGCACTGAGTTGAACCAGGCTCTGATACCAGTTCTTAGGATCGCATTTGGAGCGATTCAACAACGCAACGAAAAGCAAAAATAAAATAATAGCACGAATAAGAACACGACGATTTACGTTGTTCACCAAATTGGCTACATCCATGGTCCACACCCACTTCACCATGATGAACGAATGAAAATTACAAAAGACCTCTCAGCCTCTCTCAGTGTGATGTGATGTGATACCCTAACCCTAGAGCTATGTTAATTATATAGTGATAGTTAATACACAAATTGCTTGTAAGCCCCTCAACTTTAGACTAGGTTACAAAACAGCCTTCACACTTAACAGTATGTGCCAGTATTAGTCTGGTAGGATATTGTGACATATTGTCTCTTTAATCTATTTCACATGATTTCGTTTATATTTATGAGTATTAGTGGCCATGTTGGTGTGGTCCAGCACGAATATGAGATGCTAAAAGAGGAAAGCTCTCTATGGAGCCATCATGTTTAACCACTACATCATGGAATAGTTTGGGATAATTAGAACCATTAGAACGAATATGAGATGCTAAAAGAGGAAAGATCTCTATGGAACCATCATGTTTAACCACTACATCATGGAATATTTTGGATAATCAAAACCATTAGAAGGGAAGCTAGGAGGGTTTGTAAATTTAATCTTTCTCATCGAAACCCAATTTTACATTTCGAGACAAGAAACTAGTTCTAACGGAATCTTGAAGCTACAATCTCTCGGTGATCAAGTCTATGATATCCTGAGGAAGTCGGTTGATTATGTATTCTTCTTCGTTGCTTATAGCCATTGTCGTTCTTCGGAAGATTCAAACCTATGACTTTTGGATCCGATAAACCTAACCTGAGTAACGAAAGTTATGGATCCAGGGGCCAAACAGTTGGAGAAGAAATCACACTAGAAATTTCTCGTTGACATATAGACCTCTTTTCGATAGGCAAGTTTTACGATTTTCTTAACCTTACTGTGTTAGTCAAATTCAGAACTTTATGTAGATTATCTAAAGGCGGAATCATAATCAGCAATACATAGACTATTATCTAGAATAGCCAAGAACATATAAACTTTAATATGTAACTAAACTCGGTCTGTAGCTAGTGTATTCGTCTTCAAAGTCATGATGATCTTGAATGGACCGAGATCTTCCAACAACAACTCGAACCAGCTTCAATGATCTCTCTCAATGTGAAGAGCGAGACTACTGTATTCGAATGTGTTGGAGATCACAGCCCTGTTAATCTTTATATACTAATTTGACGAGGCTCCCATAACCCTAATCATTTAGAATTGGCTACTACACATTACAAAGCCAACACCACTTTATGTTCCTATGGGCATAATTCTTATTTAAATAACTTTAATAGCCCGTTATTTGATAGCCCAATAATATAACTAATAATATTCTCATATTGGCCCACAAAGAAATAAAATTTCCTACCAATCTCTCACATGGGACAGACTTGAAAACCGAACGTAGTTATATTTCATAATTTGTAGCATAGTTTGAAATTTCGTTCCGTTTCGGCCCGTTTCGGCCGATCCATACCGTTTCGGTCTTAAACCGAAGTATAATTGGTATCGGTACATACCGGGCTGAAATGCGGTGCGTACTGGTGTATTTCGGATGTTTCGGGGTGTTTCAGACGACATAGCAAATTTCGGTGGATTTCGGTCGGGGTTCCGTTTGTATTTACACAAGTTTTCGGCCCTTCATATATAAGTCAAAAAATTTATATGCTTATGTTGATCTTCAAGATAAATAGTTTTCTAAGTATTTTTCGTTAGTCATTACATACTATATTTTAGCAAAAAATTAGAATAAAAATCAAAGTTTAGTTAAAAAAATACATGTTTTATGCTTATTTTGAAAAATATATGAATAAAAGTTGGGTAATTCGAAAAATATAAGAACATTTGGGCAATTATGATACTTAATAAAATTAGTCCGAAACAAATCACTGAAACATACCGGTACAGAAATGTTTCATTCCACTAATAGAAACGATTTGACGTCTGGTGCGGTATTTCAAACTATGATTCGTAGTGCTAGAAAAAGTGCTATCAACCTTATAACATTCCTTATAACAATCTAGTTCATTGTTCATGCCAGTGTGAGATCAAAACAACATTTTCTACATTTGGATGTAGTCATAATAAAGACCCATCAATTACCACCAAACGTATATTCAGTGACATAGATCAAGTGTGGATGTGTAGTGGAAAATTACATGCAATGTGATCTTTAGACATGCCTATTTCCCCTGATCCTTACTGAAGTGAGATCAGACCTTATAATTTCCATCTGTATGTTAAACCAACAATTGGAAATACATAATAAAAATAATTCAATGTCACTTGAATAAAACATAAAACTTTATTCTGCAGAAACTGAAGTAAGTGTCTTGAGAAATTCCATTCATTGGATACAAACTCCCACTAAACCAAAGTACTTTAGGTATTATCACTCCAAATGAGCAATCCGCTCTTCAACACTTTATGTGGTAATTCCTTAGTTAGAGGATCCTCAATAATGGAGTTTATCATAGTAATGACATATTGACACAAACACTCTAGATACTTTCTAAAGAAGAAACAAGATTTTATGTCAATGAACTCGACCTAATACTCGGAATAAGATTCGGTGATCTCAAAATTATCTAAATTACGATAAGTGAGCATACAGTATTTTTTTCTCTTCAAAAACTTTCTAACCGATTGTATGTTAACCCTAATACATACAATGGTGAAGAAAAATTATACCAACTATACCAATTTCGTAAGTCTCTAGGAATTATCTTTAGTCAGTTCCTCCTTTAGATGAAATGTAATGACAATGTATGACCATATCTTTCATAATTACCTATAGCACACCTTATTTATTGTAACTAACAATAAATTATGCTATTACGAAAGATTCCAAATGTTACTAACTTTGTCAGAGATTTCATCTTATCATTACAAAATCATTTCACTTTAATATTATTTTTTAATGTTTTAGAATTTGATTGAATCATCTTCCACAAATTTTATGTCAAACCCAAGTACTTGAGAATAACAACGTAGTACATAAATATTTTTTCTCATTTCTTTAGTGAATTACCTTAGCGGTGCTTCAGATTTGAGGCTAATGAGTTTGCCTATTATGAGTATCGGCCTTAATTTGGGTAAAGGAGTCACATATCTTTATGGAATATTTATTTGAACAATGTGAATAACCTAATATGCTCCCTCTTATTTGGCGAAACAATTATTCTTCCTTTGGGCCGATTAATGTTCGCATAAACAAGTATGTCTTATTATTTGGCCACACAATGACCTTCCTTTGTGCCGATCATTGCTTGCATAAACAATAGACACATGCATTTCACAAACATAACAGACTTTATGTTCAAAGAAAATATTACTCATAATAGTATCTCCCACTCAAACTCAACATCCTCAAATGTCTCAAGAAAAGGACTTTATTTAAGAAGACAAATTTCTACATTTAGAACTTCTCAATAAAAGTGGCAACGAGTAAATACCAAACTCAATATCTCCCACTAGACCAATATGGCCTCACTTTAGGTGGGATGATATGAAATGAGAACCTCTTTATGTTAGGCATTCGCCTAGCCAATCATATATGATATTAAATAGCCACTTTAATACATAAAGTATTTTATATGTAAGCTGCAGCCTTAAATATTTATTCACATAGCCTCATGATAAAGGAAAATGACTAATCATTCTCCTTACAATATCTAGATATGTTTAGTTTCGTCCTCACAAACTTAATTTATGACAAGTATGTCTATAACTCCATGTAGGGAAGAAACTTTATGCACATCTATAGGAATTAAGTTAAGACCGTGAATGTTACCTTATACATTCACATACTTTCCTTCTCAAACCGATTATAGGTGTTGATGAGGTGGACAAGAGTCTTATGAACTAAATATGATATTGTTTTCCACTCAAAATAACTATAAAGAGTGGTCTACCATATCAGTACATATAAGTTCTAGTATGTTCTGATTCCATGCACATCTAATTCTTTATACACCCATTTACACTTTCAACACAAGGAGGCTACGAATTCTATTACATACAAGCATCTTAATTCTTCCAACAAATATATTCCTTTAGCTTTTATGTCATACCAAATATAGCATTCTCACTCTTTAACCTGCATCATTGTACCTCAAACGGTGACATGCATGGTCTTTCTCAATGAAATATTCGTTTTGTGTATTGTCTCTTTTAATCGAAATAAAGAATTTAAAACTATCATTGAATTATATTTAAAAAATCAAATTTCTTTCATTTCAGAAGGAGTTACTGACTTTATCCCATATGAATGGAAAACCTAATTTCTATAACATTATTAAATGATTTTCTTAATAATAATATTCAAACAATGTTGAAAATAAGCTAAAAGTCTTTATTTATTCAACCAAATATGTTTTGCCATTGCCCAAAGAGATGAATCTTTCAGCATCAAGTGGCTCTTGGCCCAACAATCAACCATGCATAAATATTCTTAATTGAGTAGTTGCACAAAAATCTACTTACCAAATATAATTAGGTACAAAACTTAAATAAACTCAAAATTAATCCATAGTGAGATGTAAATTTTTCCTTATCTTGCATGTGGCATTAAATTCCTATTCACGCGTCAAATTATATATGTAAAAAGTATCAGAAAATTACCGAATGATATCATATTTACATATTTTGGATTGTGATTCAAATACAGCTTACGTTACTCTATCCCCGTAATCTCGACTATTATCCTTAGGGTAAATACTAAACGAGTACTTTTAGTTTAATCTTGTACAACGGTTTTTTCTCTTTTAACACATAGTGAGTGAAGAGTTCACAAGGAACCTATTAATCCATATGCGCGCTACAACTCACCGTATACTCTTTTTAGTGCTTGAGAGAATATATATATATATATATATATATATATATATATATATATATATATATATATATATATATATATATATACCCTATGAGCATGTCCGTAGACTACTCTAACTTGAGCACTTAAGTTCTTAATTGAGATTAAGCTTTCCGGATGTACTCACTTAAGTTCCTCTTTTGACAAGACAATGTTGACAAAAATTTCTCTTAAATGGATACATAAGCTTGAGGAACTTAATGGCATTACCATTAATAAACTTAAAAGCTTTTAGAATTAACTTTATTTTCAAGAATTCATACATGCTATAAAGTACTAAAGATGAGTCTTTGTCAGCAACAACAAATAAAAAAATAAGCTGACTTAAACAGAGAACAAGTTAAAGACATGAGCTCAAACTACAAATATAATGTACAAGCATGAAGTAAATTATAACCACAAAGTATTCATGCAAGACATAAATCAAAAATATAATTAACGGGTTCTTTACAAGATACTAGGCACAACATTGTTCTTTAGTCTTTGGACTGAGACAACAATTTGTAAGTGGTACTCTCCACAGAGTAATCAAATATTGACAGTAAATCAGGTAAAAATATAAGCCTTCCTTTGGGCCGACGTATTGTTCATACGGAATAACCTTATAACCGTGACATATTTACTACCACAAATGTGCTCATTACTTGGCCAACTAACAATCTTCCTTTGGGCCGATTAGTTAGTCGCATAAATAATAAACACACACATCTTCGTATCCTAAAATAAATAAATTATATACAATAGAGGTCACTTTGGCGACATATTATTTCAACCGATTTATTCTAGGATACTGACACGCTTTCTTACGTGTTACCGCAAGTGCACGGTTCAAGTAATATAGGGTAATATTTCAACTCCGAGTTATCAATCCCACGAGGACAATCAAGAGCTTATTTAGTTACAAGATTAATTTAGATTTCAAGTAACTGGGAGGAATGTTTGTTGATTTGAGAGTTTGCCACCCCCAAACAAGTGGATGTATGTAAAATACTAAAAGATATAATTAAAAAATGTTTAATTAAGTATGGTGAGGGATTAGGCGATCTTGATCGCCTAGGGCCGTTAGACAATTCCGGATACTGTATTGAAACACGCTAATCCTAATTCAATTATTCCAGGTCACTAGTTACTGCAATCTTCTGTTAATATCATGAAGTTCTATGTCTCGGTCTACTTTGGGTCATGTCGATCCACCTCCGTCCACCAGTAGGTTCTAGTAGGCTAACGACGTGCACGACAACGGGTCCCGTCGGCCCACCGTTGCACGAACAATCTCCACACCTACCGAATCTACCCAAATGGTCAATCCTATTCAAATCACCTTTTAGTCTCATTGATTCGGGATTGTTTTCACGTTCTCTATCACACTAGGCCAAGTCTCCATCGAGCACCCCACCTAATTACTAGTAATTTCGGGTAGCTACTCCATTGTTGCTATGGTTGAATCTCAGAACATGAACAATAACAAAGACAGATTAATCATTAAGTAGGAATCAAAATTACGCATAAAAAAACTTCTAATGGTCATTCATATCATACCAAGGGTGTGTCAATAACCCTAATTCAACAATACACCAAATGAGTTGAAGACTATTCATAGTCATGAATCCAATACACAAGTCAATCGCAATAATCCGGGAAAGTATGAGTCTAACATAACCCCATGCTCTCCATAGAGCCTAGTAAAGTATCTAGATGCTCATAGAAATATGAAGATACACAAGTTTCTCCATAGATAATTAAAGAGAAGGAGGAAATTAATCAAATGGGAAAATCTCCGGTTTGGCGATGATCCCGACTGATCTCAACAACTCCAAGTTCCCTTGAGTCTTCGTACCTTGCTTCCCAATGCGTGAATGATTGATTTTCATTCCCCTAGGTCATTCTTGAGTCAATTCCAATAAGTATTCAATATTTTCATTTTCACCCCAAAAGTCAGACTCTGCTTCAGACCATTTCGTACCAATACAAATCCTATTCGCTCAAAATGCATTAGCGTGAATAGGTTCCTATTCGTACGCATGGAATCTGACTCTGACTTCTACAGGATATAAAATCTTCGTACGATCTCCAATTAAGCTCCGTGAACTGTCGCTGGAAATCTCTTTGAGTCTAATTTCATTTGGGACCGGTCTCACTCCCAAATTCATTATATAACTCTAGATATCATAAAATCATTTCAGACTTATCATTCTAGCTTCTCAACCTTTGCTTCTCTTCACTCCACTTGAGCTCCCGTTGTTTCCGAAGTTCGACTCATGCCTCCTATCAATTAATTAGAATCCGTTTATGTCAAGACAACATGAACAAATATACCAAGCGATTATATATTACAATTAACATCAAAACAGGCATAGAAACGCCCGGACTAACAATATTGCGAATAGGAAGCAACAAGTGATAAAACGAATCATATTCTCTGCAATTATGCTCAAATATCTCATATTAATGTGGCAAATAGAAATATGATATAGCTCATAAAAGGCTCCATGAAATTGCCCCAAACTCCCTCTTGCTCGTCGCGATCAATAACTTGCTTCACTCTCCGATGATTTGCATCTAATCAGTACTAGTCATGTGACACAAACGACTCTCACACACGACTATGCAATCTACATGCTTTCTACAATGCAACTCGATTATTTAACAATGTAAATTTTCTTAAACACACTTTTTTTTCTGTAGAGATTGGGCAATCTCGCTATTACTAACCGAAATCATCAAGCTCTCACAGTCTCTTTCAAAATTTCACAACCAACAACAAGAAATTGAAGTATCATGACCCTGCCCACAAGCTCACTAAGGAGTCCCCAAACATTTTCTAAACTCAATCCAAAACTAGGTCACGTCCTTTAGCTCAGAGGGTCTAGTCATCCTAAGTCATGCACTAGTCTTTCATCGCCAAGTAATTTTAGGTTTCCAGACCCGCTTAGCCGCGATTGCATTTTAATGCAAATTTTTCCAGTGACGGGAGACACAACTCCGTGTAATACAGCTTGACTTTAATTTCCCTTAGACGCTCTAATTGGTTTGAATTAAAATTCCCCGCGTGAATGGAGTCACATTAGTTTGTTCACCGTATCTAATCCAAGACAAGATTTTGATTCTTTTGTTTTTCATTCTCTTCTAACTTTTTTTCAACCGTGCATTTAGAGCTACTTGGTGTGGGCTTGTTCGGTTAACTCTTGAAAACGCCGTACGGGATGGTGGTGTACACTCTCTAACGTCACTCTAGAGCATCATACCACATAGAAACAACTCAAAACGAAGTTCCACCCCAAATTTCAAGAGACCACAAGTTTCCACTCGAAAACAGACTATTCAACTACCTGAGGACTAAGTTCTCCTAGCACGATAAAGGAACTAAAGGTATGCCCTCATTTACTTTCCACATTCCCTGAATACCCGGGACTTCCTTCCGTGAAAAAAGTGCGCATGATACTAAAAATTAAAGACATCCCTACTACGGCGCTTCCTATTCTCGGAGACTCTTCCAGCTACAATCTAGTGAAACAATAAGAACATGTTGTTGTTCACTTGAACAACTAACTTACTAAATTTTGTGAGGTATAAACATACTTGAGAATAAGACAATGAAAGATCAATGAAGAACAGAGAGACATATAAGCAATAATGCTCAAAAGCGTTCTTCAGAATCTGGATGATTGATCCTTTTTTTTTTGAATTCTTGAATGAATGAAGAGTGTGCCGTAGATATTCCACGAATGAACTCTCTTCTCTAACTCTGTTGAACAGTTCTCCCTTCCTCTTTTAAATTCAATCTTTTCTCATAAAAAACTGTAGAACCAACTTGAGAGATTTCAGGAACATACTCCCTAAAAATCCTCATCCTTCAACAACTTCTTTCAACAGCTATGTTTGAATAGCTGATTTGATTTGTTAGGCAGGTTTGACTCACAAAAAACTAGGACTGCAACTCGGGCGGGCTGGACGGGTTGACACCCCTGCCCAAGCCCGAGCCCGAGTTCTATCGTGGCTGTCCAAGCCCAGCCCGACCCGGGTTAAGAGCATTGTCAACCCGTCCGAGCCCAAGTTCGTTTAAATCAATTCGGGTTCGGGTTGAATTCGGGTTAGTACATTAAACTTAATATCTTTATAAAAACACAAGAGAAAAATAAATTGTTTGCGAAAAAACAAACCAACTAGTTCAAGAACAAAACAATGATTAAAAACATCGCTAATAATCAAAAGAAAAGTAGCATTTTCATGTTCAATATGCTACACAATTATTTTAAAATATAATATTTTATAGGTGGTGTTCATGCAAATCGGGCAACTCGGGTTAGCCCGTCGTTCGATATTTGTGCCCACGCCCGACCCTAATTGCAATTCGGGTTGAGAATCTATGTCCAAGCCCGTCCAAATTACCAAAACTATGTGTTCGGGCCCTATTTAAATTCGGGCTGGACTCGGGTTGGTCAGGTTCAACCCGCCCAAGTTGCACCCCTACAAAAAACCCTGCAAAACTTCATCTCAAGATCAAACACAATCTGGATAACATAGCACACATATACTGATCAGCTTGACAGATCATTTCAAACCATAAACTTAGCTAAAAACTGTTTACAGATTTGATTATGTACATACAACCTGTATATAATATAATCAAACAATGATCCACAATAAGATTGTGACTCATGACAAGTCAATAATCACACAAATACCCAGCTGAAAAAATCTGCATCAAGAATTAATTAGCCAAAATAGTTCCTGACAGAAGTTCAAAGGCTCCTCCAAAGCTTTGGAGCTTTGGATGCATGTCAAAGCTTTGACCAGCAAAGCTAATCCTTAAGAACAAATGATCTGTACATTTTTTCATCATTATGAGAACATTATAACATTTCAAGAATATTTTTCAGAGACCATATAAGTCTTGTAAACAATATTCAATTCATTTTTAAACCGGCAACACAAACATTTTTAGCTTGCAGTTAACAAATTCATAAACATAAACTTACCTCTTCAAAGATTTGGAGCTTTGAGAAAAACTTTCTTTCATCATCTTCAAAATAGAACTCCCCATGAGTTCATGCATGTCATTAAATCAAAGGAATTGAATTATCAATCTCCCCCTTGATGAAAGACAAAGCAAATATTCGTTATTTCACAAATATTCAGCAAACTTAATAGCCATTAATAACCAGCAACTACAAAAAGAAACAGAATAAACGCATATCACATAAAATCCAACTAAACTAAGATAGGTAAAACCATAAAACCATCCTACATAATCCAAAACCGTCTACAAAACTTATTACAGATATCACCAATACACATTATCCTCTTCCCCTTTTTGAATTTCATCAAAAGAGTCAAGGAATGTAGGATCATACTCAGAGGCTTTGAAAGGAAATTCTTAAAAAATTAAACATGAGTTTTAAACTAACTTCAAGGCTTTGAGAAATAAAAGAAAGAATTAGACATAAAGAAGGGTAGAATAGGTTCAAGACATTGAAGCTCGTTCTTTTGTATTAGCATCCTCCTTGGCTTTCTTCTTTTCTCCCTTGACCTTGGCTTTTCATTTTCCTTTACCTCTGATAGTCTCAGCTTGTTCTTGTTCCTCTTCTGCTGATGCTTCCTCACTTGAAGCTTCCTCATCAGCAGACTGTTCCTCAACTTCTGCAGCTTCATCATCAGCAACTTTTTTAGCAACAACCTCATCAACTTTTTCAGCAGTTTCTTTTTCTACATTTTCAGCAACTTTTGCATCTTCCTCACCATCAACTCATCACCACTTTGCTCAAACAGATCCTTAGAAGTAAGAATGATAGGCAATTTATTCTTCTTCTTCTTCTTCTTCTTCTTCTTCTTCTTCTTCTTCTTCTTCTTCTTCTTCTTCTTCTTCTTCTTCTTCTTCTTCTTCTTCTGTTTTAGAGAATCTCCAAGAACCATGTCTGAATCTATGCTATCCTCATCCTTGCTTTCTGCATATGGTACCTTCTCTAGATTCAAACCCTTTATGATCAAGTCAAGTTTCCTTACTATCAAAGCATTGAACTTTCAAATTTCAGTAGACAAGTCAAACTGACCTTACCTCAAATCCTCTAGTCCACCTTCCAGGTTTCCAACTCTGTTAATAATCTAAGAGAAATCCAGGTTTGTTGAAGCCTTTGGTGTTGTTGCAGCTTTAGGCTTGATGAAATCCTTCTCCTTCAACTCAGCAATAGACAACTCAGAATAAAATTTCCAGCAGCCTTCCCCAGTCTGCACAACTCCAATCCTTTGGAGAGAATTTCCATCTACCAAACCAAATCCACTAGTGATCTTCTCCTCATCTTTCACAGGCACCTTAAAGTGTTCAAAGAACAGTGGAAACAACTTGGCATAAGGGAGGGAATAGTTTCTAGTCCTAGTTCCACAATAAACCATATGCTCCGGGATAACACTGGGCAGATCAATGTCAAATTGTTGACAGATCAAATACATCAAAATTAAGACCCTATCAGCCACCATTTCCTTTGAATTTTCTCTAGGCACCACACACCTCATAATGATAGAAAACAGAATTTTGGCCTGACAATTTAACACAAAATGTGTCAATTGCTTCGGTCCAGATGGTGTACCCTCTAAAAAGAACTCTGCTTTGGCTTTCTCTAAACACTCTTTCCTTTCAGGATGCTCATGAACCTTCTACTTCCTTGGAATCCCAAAAAACTTGGCAAACACTTTATGATCTAATCTCATATCCACACCTGCTACCCCTGAAGTTAAAACATAACTATCTTCATCTTCTTGCACCACATTCAGATAAAACAGTCTAGTTAACCTAGGATAAGCCTCAGAACTAAGGTTTAAAATCTTCCTAACAGATGATTCTCTAAGTTTCATAATGCAGTCAATAACTAGTTTATCCAACAAATCTTCATAAATCAAACTGCAATAAGCTATCTTAGATGATGGATACTCATCCATCCAAATTCCCCTAACTTCTGAATTAAGAAACCAAGCTTCAGAAAGTATGTTCTTACCAAAACAAGAAACTTTGCCCTTGGCCTTCACAGCACCGTGCTTAACCCTTTTCTTCTGTTCTGAAGGCGGATCATCCTTCTCCTCCTATGGTTTCTTCTTATTTGGAGTCTGAACTTCTTTCTTCTCTTCTCCATATTTCTTCTTCTTTTCTCCCTCTTTATTCTTTGACAGAGATTGATCACCCTGATCCTTCTTTCCCTGTTCTTGATCCTTTACAATTTATCAATGTTCTTCCGCAGATTCTGACCCAATTTCTTGCACTTCCTTCTCCTTTGTGATCTTCTTTGCTGGTGGAGAAGCTTCTTGCATGCGATTGGTCCTCTCTGAATCTAAATTTGTGATCTTAACTTATAATTTTCTGTTTAATCTCCTCTTCTTCCTCATTGGAGAGGTCTGAGTCTTTTGCTGAAGCCTTGTTTCTTTGCGCTCCATTTGGGTTTAGGGTTTTGAGAAGAGATAGAGAGAATTGAGAGAGAGATAGATAGGGAAGAAGAGATAGAGATTGAAGTGGAGATAAAAAGCCCTGAAGAGAAGCTTATAAGTAGGATAGTTTCTGAAAAATATTGTTTCAAAAAGAGATTGCATGCAAAACGTTTTAGAGGATATTTTGAAGATCTTTTTAGGATATTTGAAAATCTCTAAGTAAATCAAATATTCTACAATTATCTAATAAGATAATATAAATTATTTGGTGATCCAGTTTTTGAACAAAATTAGACTGATTTTTCTCGAAAGCTTTGGGGATCTGCATAACAAGATAGAAAACTTCAAAGCTTTGAAGCATACTTCCAAGGCTAGGAAAGTATGATCTCAAGGCTATGATATTTTCACACATAAGCACATACGTAATTGAAAGTGTGAGTATGCATATGTATAAGCAACTAATATACTCTAGAAAGGGGGTTGAATAGAGTATGCAAACTTTTTGCAAAACTTGCTAACAAGTAGAAGAACTAGTGCAGACAAAGAAGTTCAAGGCCTTGAACACAGGTTCAAGCCTTTGAAGAGTAGAATAAAGTTTTAGAACAAGTATGCCTTTTTCAAGGCCTTTAAAACAAGTTCAAACCCTTGAAAAATAAACAGTTTTTGTATGCTGCAAAAGCTTTGAAAGTAGATGTACTGAAAATGCACAAGACAAGTGATTTACAGAGTTCAGTCCACTTGGACCTACGTCTCTACCTAAGGGATTAGATACCTGCAGGATTTTCAATTCAATTATTATTAATCAAAAGCTAAGCCCAAGAACTAAATCACAGAGAGTTCCCTTACTCTGTTACAGCTTGTGATTTTCTCTAACCTGTCTAGTACCTGCTCTAGCTAACCGATTAACTAAGAATTCTCTATTGTTCACTTTGAACAATCCTTGAGAATGGAAGTAGAAATAATACAGAAATGATCTGCCAATATAGCTCTATACAGAAGATCACTTAAGAGTAGAAAACTGCAGTGAAATGCAGTGAACTTATGTGTATGGATTGGAAGAGATGAAGAACTTCTTGATGCTTATCAATCCAAAATGCTTTCTCTGTATTTGCCCGTTGAGTATTGTGTGTATTGTTGTTGTTGTTGCTTCGAATTTGAGCTCTTTAAATACTTCAAACAACTCTGCAAATCTTTCCAGATTTTCAACAACAACCTTCCTATTTTGTAGGCAACATAGTTTGACTACTTTGAGATCTTCTCCAACGGTTGAATGATCATAATCTTCAGAGATATTGTTGTAGACTTTCATTTAACCATTATGAGAAGCTGTCAAACACGTCTGATTGTTCACAGGATCAAAGTCTTCAAGTATTTCCAAATCTGCAGCAATCCATTTTAGGAAACAATCCCGTAAACTTATAAACAATATTTCCTGCATTATCATGGTCAAATAGTTGATATAGTACGATTCAAAACACTTTTAACAATTTGTCTTTCATCATCTAACAACAGATAATCAAACATATGCAAGAGAGATAATAAATTAGATCAGAGAGTTAATAGAAAAACTCCCCCCGAGAATATGCCTTCAGGTTTAACAGTTTCAAGGCTTTGAATCCAGTTTCAAGGCCAAGACTATTTTCAAGCCTCTGAAGCTGATTCAAGGCTTTGAAAGCTGTTTCAAGGCCTTGAAATATCCAAGCTCTTTCAAGTCTTGAACAACCTGAGCTTTCAATAATCAAATACTCCCTCTAAACTAAAGCATCCTTTTTTAGCATGCCCAATTCAAACCTTATAGATGCAAACCTATCATCTTGCAATGGTTTAGTGAAAATATCAGCAACTTGCATAGCAATAGATATAAAAGATAAAGACACATCACCTTTTTCAGCATTATCTCTTCTGAAATGGTGTCTTACATCAATATTCTTAGTTCTGGAGTGTTGCACAGGGTTCTTTGTGATTGAAATGGCACTTATATTGTCACAATAGATAGGAACTTTTCTAAACTCATAGCCAAGATCTCTAAGTTGTTGAGAAATCCACGACACTTGTGAGCAACAAGATCCAGCTGTAATGTATTCAGCATCTGCAGTAGAGTGAAGTACTGAATTCTGCTTCTTTGAATGCCAGTTGATCAGTGATGAGCAAAGTTATTGGCAACACCCTGAAGTACTCTTCATATAAACTATGTATCTAGCAAAGTTTGCATCTGAATAATCACTCGAAGAGAAATTAGATCTTCTTGGATACCAAAGCCCCAAGTCTTTGGTACCATTCAAATATCTAAATATCCTCTTGACAGCAACTAAGTGACATTCCTTGAATACATACATACACTAAACATAATATCTGGCCTACTAGCAGTTAAGTACAACAATGAATCAATCATACCTCTGTATTCCTTAGATTCATACTAATACCACATGTATCCTTATCTAAGGATAATAAAAAACTCATGGGAGTTTTTGCTACTTTGGATTGAGACATATTGTACTTATTGAACAAGTCTTTGGTATATTTTACTTGACTCACAAAAATTAATTTCTTCATTTGATGTACATGAAGTCCAAGAAAGAACATGTACATGAAGTCCAAGAAAGAACTTTAACTCTCCAGTCAAGCTCATTTCTAGTTCCCTGCAAATTATACTTAAAACTCTTTTGGCAGAGCATCATTAGTAGCACCAAACGATATATCATCAACATAGATATGCACTACTAAGATGTCTTTTTCACGAGTCTTAATATAAAGTGTTTTCTCTACTATGCATCTCGTAAAATTATTTTCAAGTAAATACCTTGAAAGTCTGTCATACCAAGCATTTGGAGCTTGCTTGAGGCCATAGAGAGCTTTGTCTAATTAGTAAACATGATTAGGAAAGTTGTAATCTTCATAACCAGGAGGTCGAGAAACAAATACTTCTTCTTGTAAATAGCCATTTAAGAAAGCACATTTGACATCCATTTGATAAAGCTTTTTATATTTATGAGATGCAAATGCAAGAAGTATTCTGATAGCTTCTAACATGGAAATAGGAGCTAATGTCTCATCATCATTAATACCTTCCTCTTGATTATATCCATGTGGCACAAGTCTGGCATTGTTTCTCACAACCTTACAACTTTCATCAAGTTTATTTCTGAACACCCATCTAGTTTCAATGACTGATTGAGTCTTCGGCCTACGAACCAGGTTTCATACCTTGTTCCTATCAAATTCATTTATCTCACTCTGCATTGTAGTGATCTAATCTGCATCTTGAAATGCCTTCTTTGCAATCTTGGGTTCAATCAGTGATACAAAAGCTTTGAAGGCACACAAGTTCTTCAATTATCCTCTCGTTTGTATACCGGTGGTTGGATCTGAGATAATATTGTCTTTTAGATGAGCTGATAAATACTTGAACCTCTTCCTTGGTGTCCAGGGTTCTGGTTCTCCAGTAACCTTTTCAATCCTTTGAGAACTTGATGCAGTAACAGGATCACTTTGTGTTCTGTGAGGTTCAGTCTCAAAGCATTGAGTTTTTGATACATTGGAATGGCCAAAGCTTTGAGATTATTCAGACTGTTCATGCAGATTAGTTTTGCTTCCTTTTTCTTTCTCAAATTCATCATCTACCTCATAATTATTTAGGTTTAGATCTGCAAAATTTTTACTCAAGGAATCATCAGTACTTTCATCAAAAATCACATGAATGCTCTCCTCTACAATCTTAGTTCTCTTGTTGAAAATTCAACATGCTTTTCTAGTTTGAGAATAACCAAGAAATACACCTTCATCACTTCTAGCATCAAATTTAACAAGATTATCTTTACTATTATTATGCACATAACAAGTACAACCAAACGGCTTAAAATAAGAAACAATTGTCTTTCTGGCTTTGAAAAGTTCATATGGAGTTTTCTTCAGAATAGGTCTAATCAAACATCTATTCAGCACTTAATTGGCAATGTTAACAGCTTCTGCCCAAAAATATTTTGGCAAATGACTTACAAGTAGCATGGTTATAGAAATACCTTCTAGTGTCCTATTCTTCCTCTCAATTACTCCATTCTGCTGAGGAGTTCTAGGTGTAGAAAAGTTGTGTGAGATGCCATGCTTTGCACAAAATAAATCAAAATCAAGCTGATAAAATTCTCTGCCATGATAACTTCTAGCAGATGCAACAGGTAAGTTTTTCAATGTTTGAAGCTCTTTACAAAGCTTTGAGAATTCAGATAAAGCTGCAGTTTTTCTCTAATGAACATAACCCAAGTAAATCTAGAGAAATCATCTACCACAACAAGCATATATCTCTTACCTTTGGGTGTTTGAACCCTGATAGGACCACACAAGTTCATATGAATCAATTCTAAATATCTAGTAGTACTTACAAATTTCTTTGTCTTGAATGAACTCCTTGTCTGTTTACCTTGGGAACATGCCTTGCAAATCTCATTATCTTTGAATTTCATAGTTGGTAATCCTCTTACCAAGTAATTTGTGATGAGCTTGTTCATTGTATGCATACTTATATGCCCAAGTTTTCTATGACAAAACTTTGAGTCTTCCTTCAAAGCTTTGAGGCACTTAGGAATTTCGCCTGCAACTTTGTTAGTACTCAAAGCATAAACATTGTATGACCTATGAGCAGTGAGTATGAAATTGTCAGATTTCTCATCTTGCACCACACATTTCTCCTTGTCAAAAATAATTTTGTTTTTCTTGTCACATAGCTGATATATATTAAGTAGATTATATTTCAAACCTTCAACTAAATATCAGAAATAGAACTTGCAGAATTATTACCAAAACTACCTATGCCAATGATATTGCATTTTGCTTTGTCACCAAGTGTGATTGTTCCCCCAGATTGTTCTTTAAGATCTGTGAATAAATATTTCTTTCCACTCATATGCCTGGAGCAACCACTGTCCAAAATTCATTTGTGATCCTTCAAAGATTCGGTGACAGCCATCTCCTCAATATGCTTGCCTGAGCTGTTTATGTAACACCCCCAAACTGGCCTAGCCGGAAGCCCAGGGGTGTCACTCCATACCCGAGGTTAGACCCGGATACACGGAGGTTTTAAAACAGAGAATCCAAACAAAATCCATAAAATATTAATGTAATACTTCAAACCGTTTCGCCACAAATATGGGAACTATCCAAAACTAGGAAAAATAAAACTATTTAAAAGATGTTTCATAACTAAACGTGAATCTCCTAACTATTGTGAAGTGTCTCGATTTTCCCCAAAATCCACGCTTCCACCTAAACCTCTGGTGCAGAAACAAAACGAAACACCACAGTTTCCAAAGTTAGCGGAAAATACTGAGTAAGCAACACCCAGACATGTAAACAGATTATGAAGCAGTTTATAAAAATGACACATTTGTTTGAAAAGTAAAGAATTCGGGTAAGAGTATAAGTATGAAATAAGAATTCACCAATATTTTCCTTTTTTCACTTCACTTTTGGGGAAACATTCCCAAATCATTTCCAATGTCCAAACGTGACTATCAAATTTAAAAATGAAAGGTCCAATCTTGGAAATCCATATTTTATCTTGTTGACACGGGGAAGAACCAACCGTCACACACTACCAAGACCATAAGTGTCGACACGGGGAAGAACCAACCGTCTCATCAAAAATACAGAAGATGTTGGATCAAGTGTCTGGAAAATTTTGAAAACTTAAAGAAATAATTAAAGTAGAGAGAATGTGGAAGAAAGAATAGTCAAGATTAAGGGTCCTTCTCATCTTCTGGATCTCCTGTTTCTTCCTCACTTTCTTCACTGTTGGTTTGAAATTCTTGAGAGATTACACTATTTCTTCAATGAATGAACTGATCTTTTCAATAACACTGTTGAATAGGAAGGTAAGACATTCCAAGGCTTTCTTCCCATGCTTCAGCTTCTTCTTTACTATTAACCTTTTCTGTTGAGGAGAGGCAGTCTTTATATTCTTCTTACCTGCTTTTGATGCCTCTTGGGATGGATCTTTGTCAAGTTTCCCTTCGAGTTTTCCTTTGTTGGGCATGGCATACTCTTTATAAGATCCTGAAGAAGTGTCTGAGTCTGAATCTTGAATAGGGATTTCCTTTCCTTTTCCTTTAGGCTCATAGATTATCTTCTTCTTGTCTCTCTTAGGGCTTCCAATATAGATACCCTTATGCTTATCTTGTGTAGATGCCGTAGATTGTTCTTCCTTGCTTGAGCTTGATCTTTTCTCACTATCTTCTTGGGTGGTGAAGATTCATCTTCTTCTTCATTGAAACTTTTTGACACAGAGTCCTCACTGATTTCTTGAACCTCTTCCACTGATGCTTTTCTCTTATTTTCTGAAACAGGTTTTGAACCACCAGCCATCTTGATTCGGTCTGAGGCTCTTCTTGTGCTCATTAGTGTTAGGGAGAAGAAAAGAGAGAGATGGAATGATACGGAATGAAGGAGAAGAGAATAGGATAAATACTGAAAGAGTTTGAGTTTCAAAGGAAATTAGTATCTCTCTGATTCTAAAAAGATTTGCAAAGATCAGAGAAAATTTCAAACTATTATGCCGTTGGAAAAAGAATATACTAATGCAATTTTGGCTAAAACAAATTTTTGAAAAGGGTAGGGACTATATTAGGCAAATATCTACAGAGATATCACCCAGTATAGAATGATCCAAGTTTACTAACTATTAGTGTAACATATTCATTTTCAAGGCTTTGAAAAGGCTTTCAAGTCCTTGAAACACTGTAACACTGCAACATATAAAAGATCAAAGCTTTGAACTGATTTTCAAGGCTTTGAAACTCAATTCAAACCGTTGTAAACAAAAAAAAATTACCTTAAGCTCCCCCTAAACCAATGTAGCCTTATTTAGCATTCCCAATTCCAATCTTAGAGCTGAGAACCTCTCATCTGCTAATGGTTTGGTGAAGATATCTGCAATTTTCATGTTAGTAGCAACAAATTCAAGAACAATATCACCTTTCTCAGCATGATCTCTGATGAAGTGGTGTCTGACATCAATGTGCTTGGTTCTTGAGTGTTGTACTGGATTCTTTGTAATTGAAATTGCACTAGTGTTGTCACACTTAATAGGTATGCCTCTGAAGTCAAATCCAAGGTCTCTTAGCTGTTGAGCAATCCAAAGTACCTGTGAGCAACATGCTCATGCAGCTATATATTCAGCTTCAGGTGTTGATAGAGCAACTGAATTATGTTTCTTGGAATGCCAGCTAATCAAAGATGATCCAATGAATTGACAGGTTCCAGAAGTGCTTTTTCTATCAACTTTGTAGCCTGCAAATTCAGCATCTGAAAAGCCCCTTAAAGAGAAGTTAGAATGTCTTGGATACCAAAGCCCTAAGTCTTTGGTACCATTGAGATATCTGAATATTCTCTTCACAGCAGTTAAGTGTGATTCTTTTGGATCAGCTTGAAATCTAGCACACATTCATACACTAAACATAATATCTGGCCTGCTTGCTGTCAGATAGAGTAATGATCCAATCATGCCTCTATATTATTTCACATTGACACTCTTACCAGATTCATCCTTGTCTAAGGATAGTGTAGAGCTCATTGGGGTCTTGGCTTCCTTGCATTGAGCCATGCTGTATTTATTCAGCAAGTCTCTTGTGTACTTGCTTGGATTCAGAAAGATACCCTTCTTCAATTGATGTATTTGAAGTCCTAGGAAGAAGGTTAATTCTCCCATCATGCTCATTTCAAATTCCCTGCTCATAAGACTTTAAAATTCTCTGCACAATTGATCATTAGTAGCTCCAAACAGTATATCATCAACATATATCTGGACTACAAGTAAATCTTTCTCATGAGTCTTAATGAAAAGAGTCTTGTCTACTAAACCTCTTTTGAAATCATTTTCAAGTAAAAACTTAGACAATCTTTCATACCAAGCCCTTGGATCTTGTTTCAAACCATAAAGAGCTTTGTCAAGTTTGTAAACATGATCTGAAAAAATGTTATTTTCAAAACCAGGTGGTTGTGCAACATAAACTTCTTCTTGTAAGTAACCATTCAAGAAAGCACACTTCACATCCTTTTGAAATAGTTTCATGTTCTTGTAAGATGCAAATGCAAGTAAAATTCTAATTGCTTCTAACCTGGCAACTGGAGCAAAGGTTTCTGCATAGTCTATACCTTCTTCTTGATTGTAACCTTGAGCAACTAAACTTGCATTTTTTCTGATTACATTTCCACTTTCATCCAACTTGTTTCTGAACACCCATCTGGTACCAATGACAGACTGGTTTGTTGGTGCAGGAACCAGGTTCCAAACCTTATTCCTCTCAAACTCATTGAGTTCACTTTTCATAGAAATGATCCAATTTGCTTCTTGTAAAGCTTCTTTCACAGTTTTTGGTTCTACAAGAGAAATGAAAGCATTAAAAGCACATAAGTTCTTCAACTGTGATCTAGTTTGTGTACCAGTGGTTGGATCTGATATGATATTATCAGCTGGATGGGATGAGAGATATTTAAATCTCTTCCTTGGAGACCATGGTTCAGGTTCACCATATGTCTTCTCTGGTCTTGAAGTAGTGGCTTTGTCACTTAAATCCTTCTGATCATCTTTTTCAAGGCTTTGAGCTGTATTTTCAAGGTCTTGAGAACTTCTGAGCCTTTCTTGAACCCAAGTGGATTCTCAGTCTCTTCCTCTGATTCATGCTTGTTCAAGTTTAAATCTGCAAAACTTTCACTCAAAGAACCATCATAGCTTTCATAAAAAATAACATGAATGCTCTCTTCAACCAGTTTGGTTCTTTTATTGTAAACTCTATAAGCTTTGCTATTCAGAGAGTAACCAAGAAAGATACCTTCATCACTTCTTGCATCAAACTTACCAAGATTGTCTTTTCCATTGTTATGGATAAAATAAGTTCATCCAAAGGGTCTGAAGTAAGAGATGTCTGGCTTTCTCCCTTTGAAAAGTTCATAGGGGGTCTTCTTTAGAATAGGTCCGATCAAGCACCAGTTCAAAATATAGTTTGCTGTATTCACAGCTTCTTCCCAGTAGTGTTTTGGCAATTTGTTCTCAAGAAGCATTGTCCTTGACATATCTTCCAGAGTTCTGTTCTTTCTTTCAACAACACCATTCTGTTGATGAGTTCTTGGAGCAGAAAATTTGTGAGAAATACCATGGTTATCACAGAATAAATCAAACTCTAGCTGATCAAATTCTCTACCGTGATTACTTCTGGTTGAAGCTACAGGTAGGTTTTTCAAGTTTTGAAGTTCTCTACAAAGGTTTGAAAATTCAGAGAGAGCTTCAGATTTTTCTTTGAGAAACATAACCCAAGTGTATCTAGAAAAATCATGTACAACAACTAGCATATACCTTTTACCTTTTGGAGTAGGAGTCCTCATAGGACCACAGAGATCCATATGAAATAATTCAATAGGTCTAGTTGTACTTACACACTTCTTTGGCTTGAATGAGCTTCAGGTCTGCTTTCCTTGTGCACAGGCTTTGCATAACTCATCTTCTTTGAACTTGATGG
Source organism: Linanthus parryae (assembly GCA_023055425.1). Lineage (NCBI taxonomy): Eukaryota > Viridiplantae > Streptophyta > Magnoliopsida > Ericales > Polemoniaceae > Linanthus > Linanthus parryae. The sequence continues at coordinate 20,917,725 of JALGPY010000011.1, read as the reverse complement.
ATGGAAATCCTCTTACCAAGTCTTTTGAAATCAATTTGTTCAGAGTATGCAAACTGATGTGACCAAGTTTCCTATGCTAAAGCTTTGAATCTTCTTTGCCTTGAGACACTTTAAACTTTCACCTGAAACTTTGTTAGTCTGAAAAGTATAAACATTGTTTGATCTAGAGGCTGTGAGAATACAATCTCCTGATTTCTCATTTTGCACCACACACTTATCTTTATCAAAGATGACTTTGTTGCCATTATCACAAAGCTGAGATACACTAAGCAAATTAAACTTCAAACCTTCAACCAGATAAACATCAGAAATAGAGTTTTCAAAATTTGTACCAACTTTTCCAATACCAAGAATATTGAATTTTCCTTTGTCACCAAGTGTTATTGAACCTTCTGATTGCTCCTTCAATTCTGATAATAGAGATCTCTTTCCACTCATGTGTCTTGAGCAACCACTGTCCATGAACCACTTCTGTTACTTGGTGACAACCTGCAAGCACTAATCACTGCCTTACCCAGCTGTTAGACCAAGTGTGTAATTTGGATTCATATTCGGGATCAACCATGTTAGGTGGTCTGACCCCTTTAGGAACTCGAATCTGCTTAACCTGTCATTTAAGTTGAAAAGGAAAAGTGTTCCTCATTATGTGAGGGTCTCTTCTTCTAAAAGGACAAGTCATTTTAACATGACCAGTTTTACAGAAGTAATGACAGGTAGGAGACGTTTTGTTTCCAGCTTTCACAAATCTGGTATTGTTTCTTCTTGGAAACTTTGGATTGAATCCAATGCCAGCTTTGTGAACAGACTGTGAACTTCCTCCAAGAATCAAGTTCAACTTCTGTTCTAATCCAGTAAGCTTGATTTTGATTAGTTCAGATTCTTGAAGTTTCTGAGTAAGAGTAGTCTTTTGTCTTTCTAAATCATCAACATGATGTCTTAGATTAACAAGGCTGTCATTCACAGAGGAATTTTCAGTGACTACTTCCTTGACTTGTGTTTTCAAGGCTTTGAAACTGGTTTTCAAGGCCTTGAAATCACTGTCAGTTTTCTTCTGAGAAATTTCAAGATTCTGATTTAGGCAAACAAGTTTTAGATTTTCTTTTGCTTGCTCATGAACTTTCTCTTTCAAAAGCCTGATCTCTTTCAGATAATCTTCCTCATTTAAAAGAATTGTTCTGAGATATTCTGAAAGAGCTTCTTTTGGCTTTGAAATCAAATAGTTAACCATTACCTCAATGTTCTTTTCAGATTTGTCTTCATGCTTGGCCATGAAGCATAGATTGACATGTTCTTCTTCAGATTCAGATTCACTGGAGCTGTCTGAATCACTCCATGAAAATATCATGGCTTTCTTTCTTCTGTCATGATCTTTCTTCTGAAAGTTCTTGCTCTTTTTGTGTGGACAATCCCTTATCAAGTGTCCTGCATCACCACACTCAAAGCAGCTCATAACTTTTGACTTGTTTTGTGAAGAGGACTTACCTTTGTAATCCTTTCTTCTCGATTGTCAATGCCTTTCTCTGTTGAATTCTTTGTTTCCATTGTTTCTCTTCATTTTTAGAATCCTTGTCAAGGCTTTGGAAATCAAGGCAATTGGATCTTGATCATCACCATCCTCAGTGTCAAGGCTTTGAATTCTCTCGTTCTCTTTGTCTTTGAGGGCTAGATTTTTGACACCTTCTGGGATTTCTCCATCAACTTCATTCATAGATATCTCATGTGTCAGGATCTTCCCTTGTAGGTCATCAAGTTGTAAAGTTGAGAGATTCTGAGCTTCTTCAATAGCTGTGGTTTTTGTTCCCATTTTGCCTTTGGAAGACTTCTGAGTATCTTCCTCACCTTTTCTTCATTGGAAAAATGTTTTCCCAGTGATTCAAGGTTGTTGACAATATCAGTGAATCTCTTGAACATATCTCTGATGGACTCATCTGCATTCATTTTGAACAACTCATACTTTCTGAGATAAATGTTGATCTTGGTCTGCTTGACTTGACTGGTTCCTTCAAAAGTAACCACAAGTTTATCCCAGATTTATTTAGCAGTTGTGCATCCAGAGATCCTGTTGAATTCATCTGCACTCAAAGCACAATACAAAATGTTAATAGCTCTGTAGTTCTTAGAAAATTGCTCTAATTCAAAAGAGGAGAGTGAGTCTTCTGTTTTGGGAGTTCTGATTCCATCTTTTCTGTATAGAAAGTATGAGGTCCATTTTGAATAATGGTCAAAAGCTCTAGATCTTGATCAATGATAAACATTTTCATGAGAGCTTTCCAGTGAGTAAAATTTTCTCCACAGAATAGAGGAGGTCTGTTAGCAGCTCTTCCCTGTGAGAAGCCACCATCACCTGCAGTACTCATGATCACCAGATGGTTAAATCTTATACAGTGATACAAGCTCTGATACCAATTGAAAGTGTGAGTATGCATATGTATAAGCAATTAATATACTCTAGAATGGGGGTTGAATAGAGTATGCCAACTTTTTGCAAAACTTGCTAACAAGTAGAAGAACTAGTTTAGACAAAGAAGTTCAAGGCCTTGAACACAGGTTCAAGCCTTTGAAGAGTAGCAGAAATTTTTAGAACAAGTATGCCTTTTTCAAGGTCTTGAAAACAAGTTCAAACCCTTGAAAAATAAACAGTTTTTGTATGCTGCAAAAGCTTTGAAAGTAGATGAACTGAAAATGCACAAGACAAGTGATTTACAGAGTTCAGTCCACTTGGACCTACGTCTCTACCTCAGGAATTAGATCCCTGCAGGATTTTCAACTCAATTCTTATTAATCAAAAGCTAAGCCCAAGAAATCAAGCACATAGAGTTCCCTTACTCTGTTACAGCTTGTGGTTTTCCCTAACATGTCTTGTACATGCTCTAGCTAACTGATTAACTAAGAATTCTCTATTGTTCACCTTGAACAATCCTCGAGAATGGAAGTAGAAATAATACAGAAATGATCTGCCAATATAGCTCTATACAAAAGATCACTTAAGAGTAGAAAACTGCAGTGAAATGCAGTGAACTTCTGTGTATGGATTGGAAGAGATGAAGAGCTTCTTGATGCTTATCAATCCAGAATGCTTCTCTGTATTTGCCCGTTGAGTATTGTGTGTATTTTTGTTGTTTTTGTTGTTGCTTCGAATTTAAGCTCTTTAAATACTTCAAACAACTCTGCAAATCTTTCCAGATTTTCAGCAACAACCTTCCTATTTTGTAGGCAACAGAGTTTGACTACTTTGAGATCTTCTCCAACGGTTGAATGATCATAATATTCAGAGATATTGTTGTAGACTTTCATTTAACCATCATGAGAAGCTATCAAACACATATGATTGATCACAGGATCAAAGTCTTCAAGTATTTCCAAATCTACAGCAATCCAGTTTACGAAACAATCCTGCAAATTTAGAAACAATATTTCCTGCATTATTATGGTCAAATAGTTGATATAGTACGATTCAAAACATGTTTAACAATTTGTCTTTCATCATCTAACAACAGATAATCAAACATATGCAAGAGAGATCATAAATTAGATCAGAGAGTTAATAGAAAAACTCCCCCCGAGATTTTGCCTTCAGGTTTAACAGTTTCAAGGCTTTGAATCCAGTTTCAAGGCCAAGACTATTTTCAAGCCTCTGAAGCTGATTCAAGGCTTTGAAAGCTATTTCAAGGCCTTGAAATAGCCAAGCTCTTTCAAGTCTTGAACAACCTGAGCTTTTAATAATCAAATACTCCCTCTAAACTAAAGCATCCTTGTTTAGCATGCCCAATTCAAACCTTATAGATGCAAACCTCTCATATGGCAATGGTTTAGTGAAAATATCAGCAACTTGCATAGAAATAGATATAAAAGATAAAGACACATCACCTTTTTCAGCATTATCTCTTCTGAAATGGTGTCTTACATCAATATTCTTAGTTCTGGAGTGTTGCAAAGGGTTCTTTGTGATTGAAATGGCACTTGTATTGTCACAATAGATAGGAAATTTTCTAAAATCATAGCCAAGATCTCTAAGTTGTTGAGAAATCCACGACACTTGTGAGCAACAAGATCCATCTGTAATGTATTCAGCTTCTGCAGTAGAGTGAAGTACTGAATTCTGCTTCTTTGAATGCCAGTTGATCAGTGATGAGCAAAGTTATTGGCAACACCCTGAAGTACTCTTCATATCAACTTTGTATCCAGCAAAGTTTGCATCTGAATAACCACTCAAATAGAAATTAGATCTTCTTGGATACCAAAGCCCCAAGTATTTGGTACCATTAAAATATCTAAATATTCTCTTGACAGAAACTAAGTGACATTCCTTGAATACATACATACACTAAACATAATATCTGGCCTACTAGCAGTTAAGTACAACAATGAATCAATCATACCTCTGTATTCCTTAGATTCACACTAATACCACATGTATCCTTATCTAAGGATAATAAAAAAACTCATGGGAGTTTTAGCTACCTTGGATTGAGACAAATTGTACATATTGAGAAAGTCTTTGGTATATTTTACTTGATTCACAAAAATTAATTTCTTCATTTGATGTACATGAAGTCCAAGAAAGAACTTTAACTCTCCAATCAAGCTCATTTCTAGTTCCCTTCACATTATACTTAAAACTCTTTTGGCAGAGCATCATTAGTAGCACCAAACGATATATCATCAACATAGATATGCACTACTAAGATGTCTTTTTCACGAGTCTTAATATAAAGTGTTTTCTCTACTATGCATCTCGTAAAATTATTTTCAAGTAAATACCTTGAAAGTCTGTCATACCAAGCATTTGGAGCTTGCTTGAGACCATAGAGAGCTTTGTCTAATTTGTAAACATGATTAGAAAAGTTGTCATATTCATAACCAGGAGGTCGAGAAACAAATACTTCTTCTTGTAAATAGCCATTTAAGAAAGCACATTTGACATCCATTTGATAAAGCTTTTTATATTTATGAGATGCAAATGCAAGAAGTATTCTGATAGCTTCTAACCTGGAAATAGGAGCTAATGTCTCATCATAATTAATACCTTCCTCTTGATTATATCCATGTGGCACAAGTCTGGCTTTGTTTCTCACAACCTTACAACTTTCATCAAGTTTATTTCTGAACACCCATCTGGTTCCAATGACTGATTGAGTATTCGACCTAGGAACCAGGTTCCATACCTTGTTCCCAATCAAATTCATTTATCTCACATTGCATTGTAATGATCTAATCTGCATATTTAAATGCCTTCGTTGCAATCTTGGGTTCAATCAGTGATACAAAAGCTTTGAAGGCACACAAGTTCTTCAATTGTCCTCTCGTTTGTATAACAGTGGTTGGATCTGAGATAATATTGCCTTTTGGATGAGCTGATAAATACTTGAACCTCTTCCTTGGTGTCCAGGGTTCTGGTTCTCCAGTAACCTTTTCAATCCTTTGAGAACTTGATGAAGTAACTGGATCACTTTGTGTTCTGTGAGGTTCAGTCTCAAAGCTTTGAGATTTTGATACATTGGAATGGCCAAAGCTTTGAGATTCTTCAGACTGTTCCTGCAGATTAGTTTTGCTTCCTTTTTCTTTCTCAAATTCATCATCTACCTCATACTTATTTAGGTTTAGATCTGAAAAAAATTTACTCAAGGAATCATCAGTACTTTCATCAAAAATCACATGAATGCTCTCCTCTACAATCTTAGTTCTCTTGTTGAAAATTCTATATGCTTTGCTAGTTTGAGAATAACCAAGAAATACACTTTCATCACTTCTAACATCAAATTTAACAAGATTATCTTTACTATTATTATGCACATAACAAGTACAACCAAAAGGCTTAAAATAAGAAACAATTGTCTTTCTGGATTTGAAAAGTTCACATGGAGTTTTCTTCAAAATAGGCCTAATCAAACATCTATTCAGCACTTAATTGGTAGTGTTAACAGCTTCTACCCAAAGATATTTTGGCAAATGACTTCCAAGTAGCATGGTTATAGACATACCTTCTAGTGTCCTATTCTTCCTCTCAATTACTCCATTCTGCTGAGGAGTTCTAGGTGCAGAAATGTTGGGTGAGATGTCATGCTTTGCACAAAATAAATCAAAATCAAGCTGATCAAATTCTCTGCCATGATCACTTCTAGCAGATGCAACAGGTAAGTTTTTCAATGTTTGAAGCTCTTTACAATGCTTTGAGAATTCAGATAAAGCTTCAGTTTTTCTCTAATGAACATAACCCAAGTAAATCTAGATAAATCATCTACCACAACAAGCATATATCTCGTACCTTTGGGTGTTTGAACCTTGATAGGACCACACAAGTCCATATGAATCAATTTTAAATATCTAGTAGGACTTACAAAGTTCTTTGTCTTGAATGAACTCCTTGTCTGTTTACCTTGGGTACATACCTTCCAAATTTCATTATCTTTGAATCATAGTTGGTAATCCTCTTACCAAGTACTTTGTCATGAGCTTTTTCTATGACAAAACTTTGAGTCTTCCTTCAAAGCTTTGAGGCACTTCGGACTTTCGCATGCAACTTTGTTTGTACTCAAAGCATAAACATTGTATGACCTATGAGCAGTGAGTATGAAATTGTCAGATTTCTTATCTTGCACCACACATTTCTCCTTGTCAAAAATAAATTAATTTTTCTTGTCACATAACTGATATATATTAAGTGGATTATATTTCAAACCTTCAACTAAATAAACATCAGAAATAGAACTTGCAGAATTATTACCAAAACTACCTATGCCAATGATATTACATTTTGCTTTGTCACCAAGTGTGATTGTTCCCTCAGATTTTGTTCTTTAAGATCTGTGAATAAATATTTCTTTCCACTCATATGCCTGGAGCAACCACTGTCCAAAATTCATTTGTGATCCTTCAAAGCTTTGGTGACAGCCATCTCCTCAATATGCTTGTCCGAGCTGTTTATGTAACACCTTCAAACTGGCCTAGCCGGAAGCCCAGGGGTGTCACTCCGTACCCGAGGTTAAACTCGGATACAAGGAGGTTTTAAAACAAAGAACCCAAAAAAAATCCATAAAATATTAATGTAATACTTCAAACCGTTTCGCCACAAATATGGGGATTATCCAAAACTAGGAAAAAGAAAACTATTTAAAAGATGTTTCATAACTAAACGTGAATCTCCTAACTATTGTGAAGTGTCTCGATTTTCCCCCAAATCCACGCTTCCACCTAAACCTGTGGTGCAGAAACAAAACGAAACACCACAGTTTCCAAAGTCAGCGGAAATACTGAGTAAGCAACACCCAGACATGTAAACAGATTATGAAGCAGCTTATAAAAATGACACATATGTTTGAAAAGTAAAGAATTAGGGTAAGAGTATAAGTATGAAATAAGAATTCACCAATCTTTTCCTTTTTTCACTTCACTTTTGGGGAAACATTCCCAAATCCTTTCCAATGTCCAAACGTGACTTTCAAATTTAAACATGAAAGGTCCAATCTTGGAAATCCATATTTTATCTTGTTGACACGGGGAAGAACCAACCATCACACACTACCAAGACCATAAGTGTCGACACCCCCCTAAGACTTCTTGCGGCCACAGAGGTAAGTTTAAGGAGCAAACTCAGGGCTGTTGCGGCCGAGAAAAATAATTAAATTGGGTTGAGTGACCGTAGTCAAAGCCGACCAATCCCAAGAATAAATAACAAAGTGTTCCCCGGTACAACGATTCCACTTTACGTCATTATGTCTTATTGATTCTTCATGTGATAGTTGTGATATCGTCACTTTTGTAAAATCAACAAGATGCTCAAATAAACATTTAAAAATATTTAATTTTGAGACAATAAATGACAAACACCGTTTGACACGAAAGAATGAAAGGGCGCTAGGCCTGGCATGTTTACTTACCTCAACTAAAAGCAATCACAGCAAATCAGACGTAGTACTCGACGTATCCTTCGTCGAAGAACTCGTAGACTACAAATATACAATTACCTAATTAATACAATGCTAGCGCAAATTCAAACAAATTCCTACATGTACACGCAAGTGTAACCCCCTACTATTCTCCAAAATCTAACGATAATATCTCTATTAATAAAACATGATTTATATGGACTATCGTTTATTATCGTAAAACATCGCTATAGTTATATAAATATAACTTATAAGATTAACTAAACTATCGATTTTATTAATTAGGGTAGAGATGCATATTATTTTCCCCAATACAACTATAATCCTATTAGTAGTTTCTCCCAATCCAAACAAGCTTTAGTAGAGGATATAAATTATAAAGTATTTAAAAGAATTAACAAATTTATTTGAATAAAGTAACATATTCTAACTTGTTTTAAGTCTATGAAAATAAATAAGAAATTTTTTTTATCACCCTTATTCTACACTTCTATTTTTGGGTAAAGATGAGTAAAAAAAAATTACTTTAAACATGTATAGAAAAAACTGCTTCTTGTGAGGTTCAAAGCTGAAACCTACCCCCACACACGCCCAAGCTCATAAGTGTTACCATCTAACCATTGGGCCAGCCCACACTTGTTCTCTTCTTCTTTACATTTATTAGTATTAACTATCCAACAGAATAAGAAAAGACAAAACAAAATAAAAGAAACAAAAGAGGAACAGTAAGTTTTACCCGAACAAGGAAGAGAGAGGCGGGATGGTGGTGGCCGACGGTAGTGAGGCCGACGGTGGGAGGACGCCGGAGAGGATGGCGGCGTCGGACGGAACAGGGCGGTCGGCGGTCGGGTTCGGTTCTCCGGACCCGGCTGGGTTTGCTTGGTGATTCGAACGGAAGAGAGAGAGAGAGAGGTTTGTGCGCGAGAGAGCTATGAATTGGTGTGAGAATGGATCTGAGATTTAGGGGTTTAAATAGGCCAAGAGGTGAGAAATCCGACCGGGGGAAGGAGACCCACTTCGATTTTTCCGATTCCGAATCGGGACCAAAAATTGGTGAAATTTGTTTGCTTTTCGCTAAAGTATCGAGCTTTGATGAGTTTAAAACGAGTTGGTAGAGAATTGGGACGGTAATCAACGAATTTGGCTATGAATTGAGGCGGTGTAGGTGTTGGCGGTGTTTGGGCGGCATAGGAGTCGGACGACTCTCCTGATGATAAGTTTTGAATAAAAGACACTTTCACCCCCTTGGTCTAGGTATAAGTCAAAAACTATCCCTAAGTTAATTAAAAGACACTATTTAAGCTTAGGAAAAATACATAAAAGCACCTAAGTAGTTTATAACATTAAAAATACCTTTCTAAATAATAACAACTAATACCAAAACTTATACTAATGTCATATTAACACCTAATATTATTTAAAAATACCCGTTTCTAAATAACGGGGTATTTCATCCTTCCCCCCTTAAAGAAAACTTCGTCCTCGAAGTTTAAACCAAATTCTCAACGACCACTAAGGTAAAAGTCTCCATTCTAGGGTGTAACTACTAAATCTATATCTAAGCAGATGATCTGCATCTCCACATTCAAAGCAATTCATTACTTTTGATTTATGAGAATGTGAAGAAAACTTACCTCTTTGATCCTTGATGCTTGAGGATCTGGACTTGTCCTTGTTGTAATCCTTGTTTCCAAATTTTTTCTTGATTTTTAAAAATCTGATCAAAGCTTTGGAGTTCAAGTTTAAGGATTCTTCTTCATCATCATCATCTTCCTATTCAAGGCCTTGAGATTTCTCACTGTCTTTTGCCTTGAGTGCCAGGTTCTTGATGTTGTCACTCATGTCACCATCCACTTCCTTCATACAAATCTCATGAGTGAGAAGATTTCCTTGTAAATCATCTGCTCCAAAAGACTTAGATCATGAGCTTCCGTAATTGCAGTTGTATTAGGTTCCCACTTGACCTTTGGCAAAGTCATTAGAATCTTTCTGACTTTTTCTTTATTTGAGAATGCCTTTCACAAGGACTCTAAGTTGTTCACAATTTCTGTGAACTTTTTGAACATGTCCTTGATGGATTCTTCAGAATTCATCATGAATAACTCATAGTTCCTCAGAAGTATGTTGATTTTGGTCTGGTTGACCTAGCTGGTTCCTTCATATGTTACAGTTAATTTTTCCCAAATCTCATTGGCACTTATGGAGTTGGAAATCCTGTTGAACTCATCTGCACTAAGAGCACAATATAACAAGTCATAGCTTTAAAATTCTTTGATACATTTTCCAACTCAGTAATTGAAAGATCCTCTTCTTCTAAATAGTTCTAATCCCATCAGAGTTAGGATAATAAACATAGGGACCATTTTGAGTGATTGACCACAACTCCAGTGTCTTGATCTATGACGAATATCTTCATTAATGCTTTCCAATGCACAAAGTTATCACCACAGAATAGTGGAGGTCAGTTGGCTGCTCTTCCCTGTGAGAATCCTCCATCACCTACATTAGTCACTGTCACAAGATGGTTAGATCTTTTCAGTGACCCAAAGCTATGATACCAATTGAATGTTGTGTAATGCATGTATAATCAGGATCCTAATACTCGAGAAGGGGGGAGGGTTGAATAAAGTATGGAAATTTTTGCTAAACTCAATGAACTAATGAAAGTTTTCATTACTTCATTGTGTTAGAGTTTTGGACTTTTAAAACTCTAACTCAATGAACTAATGAAAACTCCATGCTTTGTAAAGGTTTGAAAATAGTTAATACAGTTTAAGACTGTCTGAAGCTTCAAAGCTTTGAAGCAGAAAACTTCCTCAAAGCTTTGGAGCTTCCCAGTGTTCAGCCACCAAAGGACCTAATCTCCGCTTGAGGGATACTATCCCTCCAGGATTTGAACAACTTCTTATTAATCACAGATTTAGCCCTAGATCTCAAGCCTAAGTGAATTTCCTTACACCTACACAGCTTGTGGTTCCAAACCTATCTAGTTCAGCTACAATCTAGTGAAACAATAAAAACCTCTTGTTGTTCACTTGAACAACTAACTTACTAAAGTTGGTGAGGTATAAAAATACTTGAGAATAATACAATGAAAGCACAATAAAGAACACACAGACAGATAAGTAATAATGCTCAGAAGTGTTCTTCATAATCTGGATGATTGATCTTCTTTTCTGAACTCTTGAATGAATGAAGAGTGTGTTGTAGATCTTCCACGAATGAACTCTCTTCTCTAACTATGTTGATCGGTTCTCCCTTGCTCTTTGAAATTCAAATTTGTCTTATAACAAACTGTAGAACCAACTTTAGAGATTTCAGAAACAAACTCTCTGAAAATCCTCATCCTTCAATAGCTTCTTTCAACAGCTATGTTTGAATAGCTGATTTGATTTGTTAGGCAAATTTGAACAACGAATGACCCTACATCACAAGATCAAACACAATCTGGATAATATAGCACATATATACTAATCAGTTTGACAGATCATTTCAAACCATAAACTTAGCTAAACTGTTTGCAGATTTGATTATGTACATACAACCTTATATATATATATATATATATCAAAGCAGTGATCCAAAATAATATTGTGAGTCATGACAAGTCAATAATCAAATTAATACCCAGCTGAAAATATCTGCATCAAGAATTAATTAGCTAAAATAGTTCCAGACAGAAGTTCAAAGGCTCCTCCAAAGCTTTGGAGCTTTGGATGCCTGTCAAAGCTTTGGCTAGCAAAGCTAATCCTTAAGAACAAATGATCTGTACATTTTGTCAGCATTATAAGCACAATATAACAATTTAATAATATTTTTAAGAGACCATATAAGTCTTGTAAACTATATTTAATTCAGTCATAAGCCTGTAAAACAAACATTGTTAGCTTGCAGTTGACAAGTTCATAAGCATAAATGGACTTCTTCAAAGCTTTGGAGCTTTGAGAAAAAAATGTCTTTCATCATCTTCAAAACAGAGCTCCTCCTGAGTTCATGCATGTCATTAATTCAAATGAATTGAATTATCAACAGTTATAAGTACAGTAGTATCACGAGAGCAATATCCTTAAAGCTGAAACATGAAGATAATTGACATACATGTCAAAAAATGCTAAAATATGAAATTATTTATTCTGCTCATAAAATAATATTTCAATATGAAAAATATAAGTGTACGGATGGATTCAAAAGACCCAAAAACCTAGGGTTTGACCATTGTATCGCCCAAATTAGACCTCTAGAACTCTCATAATAACTATGCTTAGTAGCTCTAACTCTTTTCTCTAAAATTATTATGAATGAGCATGGTAAATTCATATGAATTTTATTCTTTATACTGGAAAGTTCTGTGAATTTTATTCTTTATACTGGAAAGTTCAAGCTACTAATGTACGCGTACAATCGTGTTGCAGGGTTTGTTAATGCCAATAGTGCTGACAATCCTCTTGCAAAATTTAGTTAGCGAACATGAGCATTAGCCAAAAGAGAATATGAGTATAAAGTATCCATCAACAACCTTTGTAATTGTGATATATCAAATTTTAATGTTCAATTCGTCCTCTTAATAGTGCCGATAGATCCTAAAATCATTAGAAAAAATAGTGAAAGGGTTACTTGTTTGTTAAATGATGGAAAACGATTGCTCCTAGAAAGGGAGTTACCTTCAAGTATGCAAAAAATAATTGAAGTCCTCTTTGTACTGATTTCAGTATCTACTACTTGCTGGTGATGCACAAATTTTATCAATAATATTTTTTTATTATAAGTTAAGATGTCATGTATTCTTAACTATTATTCATGCGGTTGAGTATTCATTTCATGTTCACGTTTCAAGCACTTCATAGTCATGAAAACTGTGTGACGGAATTATATAAAATTTTATTTCTCTTAATAGCATTATAGTCAATAAAATAATATGTTTACTGATTTATCTGAGTAAGCAAATTATATGTTTACTAATTGATTAAAAGTTCTGACGAGAACGTTTAACACGGAAAGAATGAATACTTATGACGTCTTAGCGAGATATAAATAAGTAAACGAACAATATGTGCTAGTAAGATGCAATATATTGATGAAATATGATATTTTTCTCCTTGAGAGGCATATCTTTCTATATTCAAGGTAACAAATTAATGCATAGTTAATTTATACCCTATAATTTGTCTTACTTATATAATACATTGAACGAACATTTCTTGACTCAATATATTTACTTCAGATTTACTGAAAATGACCAGTTATTATGGTAAAAAATATGTTCGAAATAGGGAAATGCATTTGTATTAGTCCATATGTTTACTTTTTAATGAAATTGTATCCAAATATATTTTCTTACATGTACATGTTCATACTATTTTTGGTTAATTTTAAAACTCTACCACATATGATGATAATGAAATAGTTCCATATACAATAAATGTATTTAAATTTCCAATAGCTTTCATTGTTTTCTAGTTTTGGATTTGATAATAATGTTATTTCTAATTTCAATTATTATTATTTCAATAAAACAATCAATTCACTATTTTTATCAATCATATGGCAGAGATAAAAAATCCAGGTTTAAAAACCAGAGGTAACGGTCAACAATATTAAGAACTTGTTTTGAACATGACAACAATACACTAGCGTGCGGATATGATAAGCATCACTGATTTTAACGATTTTTGTTTTGTAAGACATTATATCATTTTAAAAAAGTTATATTGTAAATTTGATTAAAATGTCAGCGACCATTTATTTTCTTTTGGGAAAACTTATGAGTTGGAGGTAACATCAGATGGATGTATTGTAGTTAGAGACGATAAAGATACCTCCAGGAATTAGAAAAGACGTAAAACCCCTCAGTTCAAAATTTTCCATCCATTAAATGTAACGATGTTACTAGCGGGTACCTGGGATGCATGGTTTTTGAAAGTTTGATACCGTGACTGCATGATTTTAAAGTATGGGTACTAAATCCACCGAAAAACTAAACTATGGGTACTCCTGGTGCAATTTTGCCCAAATTTTACACATAATTGAAAATACAATTGCATTACAATTAAATAAATATTTAATTCGTCAAAAGTCTCTACCCTTCCTCTTCTTCTTAAAATTTCCAATTGGTGAGAAGAGAGTTGTTAAAATTGCATCAAGATGATTATTAGTGACCTTTCGATTATAATGTTAGTTTGTCTACCTGGATATTCAATAAAGGTGATCGCCTAAAAGTATCATCATCTAGCGTTTCAAGGAAGATGAACCATCTTGGTAAACCGTTCGATCCTTATAAACTAGACAATATGCTAAGAATTGTTCTAACCTAAATCACCTGGAGCGGGACCGGGAGCAAAACGCGAGTGTGACCTCGACAATTCTAAAATAAATGTAATTGAGAGCGCATGGAGTGCGTACATACATATTTATTTAATAAAAATTGATATAAATATATTATAGATTAAAATTTTGTGTAATCTTGATTTCTTAGCAACAACAAAGCTCATATATATATATACACATATATATATATGAAACTAGAACCTCCTATACTGAAAAATGTAGTTGACTTTCAACTCGCCCGAGTGTTAGCAATGAGAACTTGACATACAGTGAGGCAGGGGCTACTTCTGTAAGGGGTGGGGGTGTCATTTTTGTTTGAATATTAGTTTGAATTAGTTTTAAGTAGGCTTAGTAACTTAGTTCTGAGATAAATTACTGAGAAATGTACAAAGCACTGATAAAGACGCGCTCTAGAATTTTGGGAGCAATGATTCTAAGCGAATCCGATTTAAAATTGTCCTTAGGAGGATCACGAGCAAGAACGAAGCCCTTCTTAGAGGTTTTAAGTTATCTAAGTTCTGACGCATAGGCGATACGTTGGTTGAGGTGTCTTTGGTGCAGTTACATAATTTGTGTTGCTTGATTACACCGTGTTTTATAATTTATCTTACAAGAAGGGAATTGATTCTTACACCGGTGTTTTTTGTTGGTTACACCGGATTTTACTTGACGTGACATTATTGCGCTTTTCTAATCAATTAGTAATATTTTCTTCACTTATTGCATAATCATTTATAATAGGTAAGTTTACAAATCAAATAAACTCTAATTTTGGACCATTATTGTTTGACAATTTGTAATACAATTTCCTCTTTATCATTTATTACTCCAGACCATAATGTATTTTTACTCATAAAAGGTAAAAAAAAAAGGAAAATTGAATGCATTAATAAAAGGAAAATTCATTGTCATTGTGCCTATAATTGGATATGTATTATATACTGCTAATGGTGTTCGTCTGTTGCATTGTTTGGAGTAATAGGATGCATGGATGCACTGGAGTAATTGAACAATTTTCATCCATATTGCAAAAATAAATCTGAGCTCACTTTCATAGAAAACAATTCCTTCATAAAAATTGACAAACAGAAATAACAAATTTCGCATAATAATTTTGCCACAAGATTATTACATTGTGATCTTGATGTAAAAAACATATCTCATAATACAAAACTAGAGATGTAAGTAAAAATTACATAATTCTGAATCATTTAAAAAGGAATTTCAAACTACTTTATGATCTCTCTCGACAGCTTCATACATAGAGCAAATTCTTCGAGCCATCTGCATCGAGACCTGAAATAAAAATCAATATGCATCACTAAATTATTATTGTGCCAAAATGTAACAAACTTGTAGCGATTAACTTCTCTTACCACCCATAAAATGTACTATTCGGTGAGTAAAGTGCCACATTAACTTCACTTGCCACGGGTTTTCAATTTGTTGGGTTGAAACCAATACAAAGCTTCAGTTTTAATAAAAAGACAAAAACAAAGTTTGTTAGCTTTTTCTATAAAAAAAAATAACAAGAAAAAAGAATAAAGAAAGAACAAACCTGGAGTATGTAGATGGAGATTTTCGTTCAAACAAATGTATGGTGCATATACCCCATAAGAACCAGATACCAGTAAGAAATCATTCACTCAAAGAATATCAAACAATAATGGCCCAAAATTAGAGTTTATTTGATTTGTAAACTTACCTATAATACATGATTATGTAATAAATGAAGAAAATATTACTAATTGATTACAAAAGGACAATTATGTCACGTCAAGTAAAATCCGGTGTAACCAACAAAAAACACCGGTGTAAGAATCAATTCCCTATAAGAATATCAAAGTTTGGTAAAAGTTACTTACGTCGATAAAAACCTTTTTTGTGTGTGAAGGGAAGTTGGAAATCAACTATTTTACAATAAGATATTCATATTAAGAATTACTATAAATTTATATATAACATAATAACTTAAAAAATTTATTAAGTGGAGATTCAAAATAATTTACAACTAATATAAATAATGACTCGTAAAAAACTATTTTTTAGACGATAGTTTGTAGACTGATAGAACGAAATTAGACATTATATAATATATATTTTATTATTTATGTCTTAGGATAATTTGAGATCTTTTTTTTAGATTAATTTGAGATCCAAATTAATTTAAATTGTAATACATAATAACAATGTTTATTTGTTTTTCACTTATGTCAAATATCATATACTAGCAAAATACATTAAAAAAATGACATATTTATGCGAAACAGAGTACTAATAGAACTAAGTAACAACAACAACAACAACAACAACAACAACAACAAGATAGTAATAACACTTTATTATTGACAAGCTAACGTATGATTTTTGTAGGCGACTTCCCAAGACGTTTATTCACTTTTGTTTGCTCTGCTTCAAAAGGTATATTCGACACAGTTATACAAAAAAATCTATCACTCTTTTTCTTTTTACGAGACTTATTAGACTGTCTAGAAGTCATATATTGACTATAGCACATAATTTAAAGTTTCAAAGTTTAAGGCTAAACAACTACTTATTAACAAATTGACACATTTTTTTATCTAAGAAAAAATAGATACATCGAACAAATTCATAGGAGTGGTGGTTACTGAATTTCAAAATATGCGAAGTAGTTAATTTTATCTTTTCTCCTTAGGAAGACAATTGATATCTTCAACATAATTATTTAAAAAAAAATCTATATAAACATATTGGTACACCAATAAATATGAATATTTCTTCTTTTATTAGCTGAACAAAATTAGAATGTGATACTCTCGTTTGGGTTAATGCACAGATTTTTTGGATTTTTTACCATTTCAAAAGAGATAATATAAGTAACAAACAATCATAATATTATTTTTCCTTATTTTTCAATATGGATGGTTTCAAAATAGCAACTTTTATCGTTGAAACACATATATAAATGAGTGACACAATTTTAGTTCATCCCATCAAAGGTTTGAAAGAAGAAAAAGAAGTTAAAGGTTTCAATATGACGAAGTTGTGCTTTGTAGCTCTTGCTTTGTTCTCTATAATTACTATGAATGAGCATGGTAAGTATGTTTAGAAAGAAACTCATATGAATGTTATTCTTTTATACTGTGAAAGTTCAAGGTACCAATGTACGCGTACAATTTTGTTGCAGGGCTTGTTGATGCCAAATGTTCTGACGATCCTCTTGCACAATTTAGTGGAGGAACAGGAGCATTAGTCAAAGGAGAACCTGAGTATCAAGTGACCCTCAACAACCTTTGTAATTGTGACATATCAAATGTTAATGTTCAATGTGGTCCTCTTAATAGTGTCGAGCCGATAGATCCTAAGATCATTAGAAAAAATAGTGACAGGATTACTTGTTTGTTAAATGATGGAAAAGCGATTGCTCCCGGAAAGGGAGTCACCTTCAAGTATGCACAAAAGAATGAAGTCCTCTTTGTACCGATTTCTGTATCTTCAACATGCTGAGGATGTACAAATTTTATCAATAATAACTTTTTTTTATGAATTAAGATGTCATTTATTCTTACAAATAATTCGCGTGGTTGAGTATTACATTCCATGTTCACGTTTCAAGCACTTCACATACATGTTAAATGTGTGATGGAATGATTTAAAGTTTCTTTCTCTCAATAGCTTTATAGTCAAGATGAACTACATTTAAAATATGAATTTGGTGTGTAAGAAAGACAGTATGTTTAGTAATGGATTAAAAGTTATGAATAACAGATTTAACACGGAAATTGGGTAATAAATCATGATGTCTTAACCGTAGTATAAACAAGTAAATGAGCAATACGTTCTCACCTTCGGTCATGTGAGACGTAAGATGCAACCTATCGATGAAATATGTTATGTTCTTTCATAGAGAGGCATATATTTTCCATATGTAAGGTAACAAATTGTTAAATACCATACAATTTATCTTACTAGTATACTACATTGAGCGAACACTTCTTGACTTAGAATCTTTACTTTAGATGTACTCAAAATGATCAATTTTTATGGTAAAAGAACAAATATATGTTAGTGTTTGAAACTGGGGAAAGCATTTTCATTAGTCTGTATGCTTGTTTATGAATAAATAGTATCGTATATATATTTCATTACATGTATGTGTATATTACTTTGGATTTATTTTGCAACTATGCCTCATATGATGATAATGAAACAGTTCCACATTCAATAAAAGTATTTAAATTTGTTTAAGCTTTCAATTTTCAATAGTTTTGTCTTTAATGATAAAGTTGTTTCTATTTTAATTATTACTAGTTTCTAAACACGAGCGCGGTGTAGCTTTGATTTCGAGCGGTGCCGGTGAACTTTATTTTTTGGTGTTTAATTCGAGCTGTCATACAAAGAAAAAATCTCACAATCAAATAGTTGGCAGGGAAGCGAGTGGTATATTTTGGTGTGAAATTGGAGCTTCACTTTAATGTTTGTACGTAGGTGTGCCTTGGAATCAAGATTTGAATTTTGTCGCAAACTTCCGGGTAGCGTTCGGCCTACGGCCAATAAATTTTCTACCATTTCTCAGTCACAAACAGCAAGTATAAAGAGCAAGAATGCCTCTCATTTAACCTAGATCATCTCATTACTACTAAATATTGATCAAAGGAAATGGATAAAATGTTCTATATACCAGCAACAATAGGATTTCAGAAGTAGGTAAACATTAGATACAAAAACCAAAGATGACCGGTTAGCCTTTCATCTCGTAGAGATAAGTGTTCATCATTTCTATGTAATTGCAAAACCAGGAGCATGCACATCCTAATAAAGAACTTTTTCAGCTTGTTCAATGAAAAGTGATAGCCAAGCTTCACCTCTTGAATCACACATTATTGCCGCAACTATGTACCTGCATTTTTGAAACCACAAAAGATTGTTGCCTTCATCAAAAAGTTGACATGTAGGTCACATTTAAGCCAGATATGCTAGATTCAAACTAAGACTAACCTCAAACAAGATTCGAAGTTATTCCCCTGGCAACCCGGACAAGGATATGATCCATTATCATCATTAACTTTATTGTTGCACTTCCTACAAGAACGGTACCACATAGCGTGATCAGACTTGATATGGCTCGTGTATGCTCTTATGCTGAAAAATTTAGGCAACATAATTTGAAGCAAGTCTGGAAAGCAAGTTGAACAGCAGTAAGCAAGATGATCAATCAAACAAAGATGAGATGGATTTTGTATTTTTTTTTTTACATTCCTTTTCCTCACCCAAAGAAATGTCACTTGTATATTTTCCACTGAGTGCTGCAGAACTCATTCCAGCGCTGATAATTCCACTGAAGCATCTTTACCTTCAGATTCAAACCTGAGAATCAAATAACACTACTAGCTGCTTTTTCTGGTTACAATGACATAGGGAATTCAACGATTTTGTGGTGAAGGGTGGTGGAGGTATGATTTCCAGGATCTCAATCTTGCATTTCTGATCTTTCTGGATTCACCACAACAATTCTCTTGCTCAAGGAAGACAAATAAACAATGAAAGCAAGTCATTACGTTTTTTCTCCTTTTTCCCTTACTAATTTCATATTTAGAATAATCAAGCCTCATAATGGTTTGTTTTGAAGTGAGCTATTTCAAATGATTTAATCTTCTCTAAAACTGAAGTCGGTATATCCTGGTCTTCTTTCACAGACGCTCAGACTCTAGACAATACACAAGGTTCTCATTAGAATGCACATCACTAATAATTGTACCGTTGGTAGAAATGAGAACAGTTAGGAAAATTAAAGTGCTATCGCAGCTTTGGAATACATTTCTATGATCTTGTGGGTCAAAAGATCGATGCAGCTTATTGAAAGCACGAAAACCAGTCGAACAGAAAAATATTTAATCTCGGTATATGGAGAACGTGACACTTATGAAAGACAGGCAATTTACATGTTACGAATTGGGTGATTAAAACCCTAGTTTGGATTGGCGAAGCAACGAGCAAATGATGAAAAGGAATTGAAGTTCCTGATTTTGGGTACTGTAGCAGGTCGTGCGACCTCCTAGGTCGTGCAACCTAGTTCGGGCTGGACATTTTTTGGAATTGTTTCCTTGTTCGTTTTGGCAACGTTTGGACGATGCTTTTGGCACAGTCAGTAGTATATGCCTATATATGGGTGTAGGAATCTTCTATTGACGTGTGTGGTGTGTATTGGATTGTAATTGGCTCTCTCATCAATAAATTGGTTCGTTTTGGCTGTGGATGTAGCTAGCCTCAAAACTAGTGAACCACGTTAAATTCTTGTGTTGTTCTTCATCTTGTTCTCCGTCTTATTACTCTTCTTGGTTCCTAAGAAGTGGCATCGAGCTTCCGCGTGTGTACTCTAACAAGTGGTATCCTGGTTGTTGGGTTAGGGTTTTTCGGTGATGAGTGATGGCGGATTCGTTTGGGATAAAGATCTATCGTGTTAATGAGAATATTAATGATACACCCACCAAGTTCCTTGTTGTGGGAGCTATCGGTTCCTTTTGGGGGAACAATCGGGTTCCTTATAGGGGGAGCTATCGGGTTCTTTGTCATGGGGCATCGGGCGCGCATTCTAGCGCAAATTTGGAGGTTCGCGTGCAATTGGCGTTCAGGCGCAATCGAGCTTCGAGTATGAAGCATTGGGCGTGTGGATCTAAATCGGGCTCATTCGTTGCAATAACTCGTAAGATTTGGAGCATCGGCATGGAGCAATCTTGTTCTGGCCACTAGGACGATTAAAGTCAAGGTGGAGATGGCTCGGATCACCTGGCAGATTTGGCTCGCGGCATGGAGCAATTGACGTGTCTTGTTGGCACGCGATTGATTGGTAGCTCGTTATTGGGCGCACATTGATTGGATGCATGTTATTGGGCATGTGTTGATTGGCGGCGTGTTATTGTGCACGCATTGACTGATGGCACGTTATTGGGCATGTCTCGGTTGGCGTCTTGGTGCGGTTCATTGGCGGCGCAATTGGCATGACATTGATTGATAGGCGCTTTCATCATAAAGTGTCATTGTGACGATATTGGGGAGATGCATTGTGTCATGGTGCATTAGAGTGTGTTGGTTGAGACACACACGTCTATTGCGTTTGTTGAGACGCAAAGACGTGCTTATTGAGGCGCATAGTGGATGTATTCCAATACCGCAAATTTGGGAATACATTCTATTCGTTGATTGGTTGATCAATTCGTTTTGGGTGGAGCACTTCGAATTTGGTTGTTGGAGGTGATCCACAATAGGCGCATTCGTTGAAAGGACGAATGGCATTTGGAGAAACGATTTGGTGAATTGGATTTCGCATCTAGGTGTGAAACATCGGGTTTTGGGTGGAGGCGTTCTTAATCGAGATACGCATTCACAATTAGATTAATGAGGAGCATTGGACTGATTGCTAGGGAGTTTTGATCAAGGTGGAGATTTGTTATCAATTGAGTGATCAAAACCCTAGCTCGGATTGACGAAACAACGAGCAAAGGAGGCAAAGGAATTGAAGTTGCTGATTTTGGGTACGGTAGCAGGTCGTGCGACCTACTGAGTAGGTCGTGCAACCTAGTTCGAGCTGGACAGTTTTTGGAATTGTTTCCTTGTTCGTTTTGGCAATGTTTGGACGATGCTTTTGGCACAAGTCAGTAGTATAGGCCTATATATGGGTGTAGGACTCTTCTATTGATGTGTGTGGTGTGTCTTGGATTGTAATTGGCTCTCTCATCAATACATTGGTTCGTTTTGGCCGTGAATGTAGCTAGCCTTAAAACTAGTGAACCACGTTAAATTCTTGTGTTGCTCTTCATCTTGTTCTTCGTCTTATTACTCTTCTTGGTTCCTAACAAGTAGCATCGAGCTTCCGCGTGCGTACTCTAACATTATCTAACAACCAAAAAATTACGGTTGCTCCAGAAAGATTAAAACTTAGCTAACTAAATCATACTATCAAAAATAGTAACCGGTTGAGGTTACGAAACACCTCCAAATATAACCCCCATACAAGAGAGCTTGGAAATTAACATTAACTAATAAATATCAATGTTGAATCAAGATGATTCAAGCTGAGTTCCTCGAAGGCAAAATAACGTAGAGTACCGTATTATCTAAAGACAAAACGTACGTAGTCTGTAACACATTTTCGCCAAAAATATAAATTTGGTATACGTTGTAGCTAGGTACCTCATGTCAGGATGTCTTGAAATTATAGCGGTACCGGACACTAATTTTAATAAAGAGCTCACAAGACTGAGATTTTAGTAAACATGTTCTAGTAATCATATCATAATGTCCCATGTAAAGAAATTGCGTATGCTCACACATTCAACAAGAACTGCAAAATCACCATAGCACATCGCCGCTAAACTATCAGATACTCTATGAGACCTCGAATTGCTAGGTAATTATCTTCTCCTTTGTGACTATTTATTAGCCGACCCTATCTCTTCTTTCCTCAGTCAATTTATTATCTTTTCAAAACTATTAGTTAGCGGCGGATCCACCCAGAGACAAGTAGGGGCTGTAACACTAACTCAATTTCTAGAAATTATAAAAAAATATATTCTTATTTTATTTTTTATTTTCAATTAACTCACAATAATTATACTATAGCTCCAAGCCTCCCACTCAGCATTATAAAACTTAAATTTTACCCTTATTTTGTTCAACTTTTCAGTTTAGCCCCATTTTAGTGAATTCCTGAATCTGTTCTTGCTATCCGTTAAATTGTCTCAAACTTACGGGTCCTAATAGGTGATGGTGGACTTCTGAGGCTTACGCATTTGTTTATTAAATTTGCAATCTGTATAAGTAGTATGAACAAAACCTATACAGATAAACAATTTTTAAGGTGATGTCAGTATGTGATACTCTCCGTTCTACTACGTAAACATTCTCTTTGTGTTCTAAATGTTATTATGTTTATTTTTGATCTATTTTTTAAGTTAGCATATTTACATTGTCAGTATTTGCACAACAATAAGTCCCCAATTTTTAGTGTACCCTCAGTGGGCCCATGGGAGTTTCAAACCTGGTAAGTTTCTTTGTTCTTCAGATCAAACTCTCACATCACTGTGAAAAGTGTGTTGGGTTGGGACTTGAATTCAAGTCGGCAAGTCAAAGTCAGGTTTTTTTTTTGGCAACAAAGTTGTTTACCTTTGCTTGGTGCCAAAACATTCCCTTTGTGTTCTAAATGTTATTATGTTTATTTTGGATCTATTCTTTTAAGTTAGCATATTTACATTGTCAGTATTTGCACAACAATAAGTCCCCAATTTTTAGTGTACCCATAGAGGGCCCATGGGAGTTTCAAACCTGGTAAGTTCTTTGTTCTTCAGATCAAACTCTCACATCATTGTGAAACTGTGTTGGGTTGGGAGTTGAATTCAAGTCGGCAAGTCAAATCCAGGTTTGTATTTTGGAAAAAAAGTTGTTTCCAACTTATTTGGGGCAGTGAGATTTACTTGGTTCCAAAACATTCCCTTTGTGTTCTAAATATTTTTATGTATATTTTGGATCTATTTTTTAAGTTAGCATATTTACATTGTCAGTATTTGCACAACAATGAGTCCCCAATTTTTAGTGTACCTTCAGAGGGCCCATGGGAGTTTCAAACCTGGTACTTCCTCTGTTTCTTCTCTTTCTTCCACTTTTGAGTTTTACCACTATTCATCATGTCGCTTTGACCCGATGATTTGATCAACAATACGATGCAATTTTTTGGTAAATTTTTCGTAGTGTTGTACATGAAACTTTACACTACAACACCATGAAAAATTACAAAAAAAATTATATCGTCTTGCTATTCAAATCACCGGGTCAAAGCGACATGCCTACGGATAAAAAAGTCAAAACTGGAAGAAAGAGAAGAAACAGACCAAGTAAGTTTCTTTGTTCTTCAGATCAAACTCTCACATCACTGTGAAAGTGTGTTGGGTTGGGACTTGAATTCAAGTCCGCAAGTCAAAACAGAGGGTACTCCCCTCCCTCAGTCTCTCCGATTAACCACTGATAAGGACTACTAGAGGAAGAAGAATGTGAACATTGTTAGAAACTAGACTCAGATTTGTTCTAATAAGAAGAAAACAGAAGTGAAGAATAACACAAAAATGATAAAAACAAACTTACAGAATAAAATCCAAAAGCCAATTAAAACGGAGATGAGTTGAAGGACAGTCTTGTACGACGACGATCTTCGTAAAGCAGTATTCGCCCCCACAGTTGGTGCGTCTTTGTGGAATACTACAAGGCGAATTGCTCCCCAGGATAAAAGTCCTTCCTGTACTGTTGACGATGCACCAGTGTACAGTACACGGCGAACGAAACTATGTTTGAGAGATATTGAGAGAATAAGAAGATGATTATTGGAATGAATAGAATGAGAGGAGAGGCTGCTATTTATAGAAATAAGACACCTCTTACGAATAGTTGCAATTGTTCATTTCAAATTGAAAGGTTACAACTTTTCAATTCAAAGTAAAACGCGCAACTAATTTACATTCCTCAGTTAGAGACGGCAACCTTCAATGTCTCATTTTTCACTAATCAATCAATGATTTTGACGGATGAGATCAAGAACTAATCTCTTTACTTCTATAATTTTATGTAAGCTCTCAAGTGAGCTTTCTCGAACCCGGGTTTGAAGTCGGGTCAAAATCATATTTCCAACAATCCCCCACATGAATGACAAATTAGCGTTGAATTTGAAAGTGTCAATCGGTATTCTGGACTCAATTCTCTCAGTAGGTAATTAATTGCATAAAGAGAAGTAGTCTTAGGCCTCGAACTTTTCCATTAGTGAGATACTATAGGGTATACTGGCTAGACAGTGTGCGAAGCGCTTTGAACTGTTATGCCGTGGTGTATACCTAGTCGATAGTAACCACACAATTAATTTCCAGAACATAGTTTGTTCTCATGTTTGTGCTCATTTTGGCCTTGAGACACTATTGCCTGGTTTCATAAGTATGCCTTGTCATCCTCCTAGAACCGGCCCTCAGTTCCTACTCACATAGGTGAGACACATTTAAGGGTATCTACTCATACTCGTCTTAACATGTGATCTCATTAAAAGCATAGCTTACCCTGGTCCTATCATTCGTCGCCCCGGGAATGGGAATGAAACATAGTTTCTTTAATGAGTGATTTTGGTATTTGCACAGACATTTAGGTTGTCCCTTTTGAACCTAGTTCTTGGGATCTCCAGTCACCTAGGTTGGGTTTTCCGCTATTGTGCAACTCTTTAGGAGATTGGCATTAGCCCCATTCCCCTTGACGAACTTGCAACTCGTTCTCTCGATAAACATTTAGTCAACGGATCCGTTTTCTTTTGACTTTACACAATCGACCGATCTTATTTTTTTGAGATAAGTTGCCTAATGGTATCTTGTCTCGCACATAGATGTCTAGAATTACCATTATACATATTACTTTGTGTTTATGTAAGAGACACAAATTTTGGCCGAGTTGGAGTATCTTCTAGGAAGTAACGAAGTCATTTTGCTTATTCCCCTGCCTTGTCTGACTCTAATTATGCTTACATAGTAGACCTTGCAATGCACATCTGCTTTGAAGATTTCCACCTAATTGCCATTCTACCGAGAGTGAATACAAATTCATTTGTGTATTAGTGATCGCTTAAGTTAGAGATCCACTTGATCTTTCTTAGTGATCCTTACTTGGTAAAGCAAATAGCTTTCTATGGGGAGGCTTACTAGTACACAATCACAAGGATTGGTACAAAATGTTTGCAAACACGCGTATAAGCTCAAATTTCATGAGTTACGTGCTTCTTGTTATTTGTAAACTTATTTACAACAATTTTCCTTCTTCTAGGATTTATATTGTAGTTTCAACAAGCCTCATCGCACCTATTTAACTGTTTCACAATAATAGCCTTTAGCATACCATTCAGGTAGAGCACAAACACAGTCCATATTGTAGGACATCCCCCACAATTATAACTGTAATTCCTTTTCATTCTTTATGAATGATATTTCAAATTAATTGCTCATTCTCTACTTATTATCTCTACAAGATAATAATAGAGTTAATATGGAACTCTCTATATTCATGAAACTTTTAATCATGAATTCCATCGAAATATTTAAATTTCCTTATTTAAAATTCATCACGACCTTTGTATTTTATTGGCTCAAAATACCAATATCCATGAATTTTATGTTGTCCAATTATTTTTCTATTTACTATACAAATCATAAGTGCTATAAAACTCCTGATTTGCATTATACTAAATCGGATATCCATGAGTGCTTGAAAACTCTTGGATTTTCATGAGTACTTGAAAACTCTTGGAATTTTATGCATTGACATAAAATCCTTTGGGATGTAACCCTTCACAAGGTACATGATAAATTTCGATTGCCTTGAACGGAAACACTTGAATAATCATTGTACCAATTGTACTTTGAGAGCGTAGAAAATGGATAACCATATTTTACTTATTGCGATCACTATGAATGATTTAATCATATTTTACCTTTACCTTGTACT
The DNA here is from genome assembly GCA_023055425.1 of Linanthus parryae. Taxonomy (NCBI): domain Eukaryota; kingdom Viridiplantae; phylum Streptophyta; class Magnoliopsida; order Ericales; family Polemoniaceae; genus Linanthus; species Linanthus parryae. Next base: position 20,891,014 of record JALGPY010000011.1, on the reverse strand, counting down.
TGTATTGTTCGAAAGCATCTAATGCTTTATCTCGACTATGCCAAGTAGCGGTACCTACTACTTTCCATTTCGTATTAATTTGAGGATCTCATAGTTCCCTCGACGCACATTTCATGCTTGTGATCCAAGTTAATTTCCTTGAGAAGATGGTCCAAAAAGTACTAATAACCGTAATTAGTATGACCCAACCTTCTATGCTATAAGAAGACATAGAGGAATTTCTCAAGTAGCGCTTTCTTATGGGAAATAGATTCCGCACATATACATTTTCTGACAAAGCTTGAACATCCCATGAAAATGTTAATCCTTTTCAGAAAATCATTTATCTTATGACATAGTCAAAGACCGATTCTAGATCTCTATCTTCAGAGTACATCATCTGAAGGAAATTTGGACTTCCAGTTTCAATGTTCCCAAATACCAAGATATAATTGTCTTGATCAAACATTAGTTTGAGTTATGCAATTAATAGCACTGTTGGCACAACTTTCTTACAGTGATATTGGTTGTACTTTAGATCATACTACAAGTCCAGTAGTGATGTGAAGTTTCACTTCCATCATAAAACACACCTTGTGAAAGTACATGACATATTTTGCTGCGAATCAGAAAGTTGGATCAGCGTTATTTGGAGGTTTACCACTCCAATTGATGCACCACTTTCTCATGAATAAGCGTTTTTTTTTAAGTTTCACAACTTTCACATTTTGACAGAAACGGTTGGAGATCATTATCCTTGTCAAAATAATCAAAATCTAAGGTGTGACAGTAAAACACTCAATTCTAACAAGTGGATTTGATCACTCATATTTGGAGTTATACAACTCCAATTCACCTTCCATTTTATCTCAGTGCTTCGCCTCTCTGAGTTTTCAAACTCAGATCACTATAATTTCTGAAATAGGGAGTTCCATTCTGGTTGTACCTCATTTCGTGTGTTCGTTCATTTTGTATGTTAACAACTTGCAGGGACTGAAAAGGTGCAAAAGCGCCTGACTCGTTGCAAAAGGAATAGAGAAATTATAACAATGTACCACTCCGTCCCAGCTCTTTCTTCCCATCCTGACTTTTTGACTCGTATCTGAGTCACTTTGACTGGGTAATTTGAATACCAAAACGATGTGTTTTTTTGATAATTTTTTCACCGTGTTATAGAGCAACCTTTACTCTACAATGCCATGAAAAATTTATCAAAAAATTATATCATTTTGCTATTCAAATCATCGGGTTAAAGTGACCCGATGAATAGTGATAAAAATTAAATTGGGAAGAAAGAGCTGGGACAGAGTGGTAAGATCCAATGCACGATGTAACTGCTTCCAATAACGGTCACATGGTGGTTTTTACTCACAAGTGACGCAGGGATGAGCATACCAGACACATTTGTTTTGGATCATCAGACCCAACCATCATCAACTACTTAAATATCCATCAAACCAAATTGAACATCCTGTAATTCCGATTACATCTGATAAGATTGATCTCTAATCGCAAGGATTGTCTTTATCCGGCTAAACTCCGCACCGTACAATGGTTCAAAGAGAGGACATAATTCCATTGCCAAAGGGCTAAGTGGAGGAGTAAAATGTGGTGTCTCCATTAGTACACTCAGATCACTGAAGTTTCCACTTCTTGAACCCCAGACTCCAGATCCTCCTTTTTTTTTTTTTTTACTTTGATGGTGAAGAGAAATCTTGGATCGCACGAGAAGTTTCACAGCCTCGTAACTCAGTTTCATAACTCTCATAGACTTCATCATCCACAACCCATAAATCCTTGTTTGAATGGGCATAATGAAGTAGAGCTTGTGGCTCTCTGACATGGGTCTCTCTGATTTTCACTGAGAAACAAAGTTGTGGGTTCTGCACTCTTGAGATCAAATATGATGATGATGGTGATGGCTTCTTGCAACAGAACATGTACAAGAATCTCTTGCAGAACTACTATACCCATCTTTTACATCCCTTCTGGTGATAAACCTCTTTTTCTTCCACCATAACAAATAGTAAATCTCACCCAGAAGAGCCAACAAAAGCAACCCAAAACCAAGACTCAGAGCAAGCCCCAGACTGCTCAAAGATGTCATCTTCTTTATCCAAAAATAAAAAAAACATCAGAAAATCAAACTGCCCCAGACCCTCAGTAATTGTCTAGATTTCTGAAATTTCTACTGACATATCATTGAGGATTTTAATCAAACAGGTGGAGTGCAAATGATTCCAAGAACAATTTAGCTGGGTTGTTGTTTTTTCCGCTGTGACTTCTAAATTGTCTCATTCTTTTGTAAAAAAAAATGTGGGGACGTCGAGCACATCACCATCGGAGCTTCTGAACAGAAAGTACCCGATGGCAAGCCCAGACACAATACCGATGGACATGCCTCCAGTAAACGACATGATCGTGAGGTAATAACTCGTCATCCCCCTCATCAAGATTACCATTCAATCCTAGGTAATAATCGGAAGCCAAACGAATGTGATGCTCAAATTTCTTCGCTTCCGTTTTCTTCTCCCCGCCGGTTTCTCAATGAAATTCTCATTTTCCACTGCCGGAACTTCAACACCGTCACCACTAGTCACTGCCAGATCCGTACTCGATTTCACTAAAAATAGTATCGATCCTAGAGTAGGTGGCGACCACGATCCTTGAATATCCCCTAAGCCGGAAAAGACACATCGATTGATTCAAAACGGCGCCGAGGATCTTCCCTATCCGTTCGTATTCTTGGAAGAGGCGTCCGCTTCGGCTAAAACTGAACAGAATCGCTCCGGCGAACTTGGCGGAATTCCATCGTCAAGGTACCAGTAGAAGACGGCGAGGAGGAAGCAGACGATGAGCGTAGGTCGTCCATGTCTGCGTCTTTTATGAATCAAAGTGAATAGCGATCTTCCGGCCCTAGTAAAAGGTCATGTGCATCATCATTTGTTTTCCCCTTCTTCTCCGATCGCATCAGAGAGTAACACGGAGAATTGATTGAATTGGGAAGAAGACGAAGCGGAAGAAATAAGTTTGTCGCTGTATGGCCAGTAATTTCAAAAACTCTCATTCCCCTCTGAATTCTAACTTTAAGGAAGATATTTACAAAATACTAAGCAGATTCATTCTGCATTATCAGAATTCTCAAGAGATAAATAAACTAATTACATATAATCTGATCACCGAAAAATTAATCAGATCATACCAAATTGGCCAGACAGCTTTCAGAGACTGTTTTATATAATTTAAAAGGAACTGCTTTACGATTGTTAGAAAGTAGACTCAGATTTTTTCTAATAAGAAGAAAACAGAATTGAAGAATAACACAAAAATGATAAAAACAAACTTACAGAATAAAAGCCAAAAGCCAATTAAAACGGAGATGAGTTGAAGGACAGTCTTGTACGACGACGATTTCCGTAAAGCAGTATTCGCCCCCACAGTTGGTGCGTCTTTGTGGAATACTACAAGGCCAATTGCTCCCCAGGATAAAAGTCTTTCCTGCACTGTTGACGATGCACCAGTGTACAGTACACGGTGAACGAAACTATGTTTGAGATATATTGAGAGAATAAGAAGATGATTATTGGAATGAATAGAATGAGAGGAGAGGCTGCTATTTATAGAAATAAGACACCTCTTACGAATAGTTGCAATTGTTCATTTCAAATTGAAAGGTTACAAATTTTCAATTCAAAGTAAAACGCGCAACTAATTTACATTCCTCAGTTAGAGACGGCAACCTTCAATGTCTCATTTTTCATTCATCAATCAATGATTTTGACGGATGAGATCAAGAACTAATCTCTTTACTTCTATAATTTTATGTAAGCTCTCAAGTGAGATTTCTCGAACCCGGGTTTGAAGTCGGGTAAAAATCATATTTCCAACAAACATAAGGGGAGAAGGAGGATAACGCCGCTGTAGTTTTCGTCGCCGTTCGCCGCTGCTGCTGACATCGCTGGTGCGTGGACTTACGGAGTCGCCAGTGCAGCCCCCGACTGCCGCCACTGCCTCCCTATCTTCCTCCTTCTTCCTTCTCCTTCTTCCAGATCTATTCTTTCTCTGTAACTCACTGGCGCCTCTTCTCTCCCTCTATCTCTTTGGGTTGGTGTTCGGTATTCAATTGGTTAGGGGTTCTCAGTAACTCAGTTGAGAATTGGTCATGGGTTCTCTGTAACTCATCTGATAAAAATTACATCCAATTTTTGGGTTTATCCTAGAGAGGGAGAGAGGTGGTTGAATATTTGTCAATTTTGGAGCTATTTTTATGAACTTGAGGCCTTTTTCTGATGCCTCTATTGTAGTTGGCTGTTTATGTTCTTGTTTTGGTATGGGCACTGGAGGTTGAAGTTTTTATGGGGGTTTGTTTGGTCTCATAATGAAATTGGGAACGGGCTGTAGTGGTGTAGGTGGCTATGGAGGTCAGGTGTAAGTAGTTTTTGTGAACTGGTTGGAGTTGCTGGGAATTTGAGGTGAAAAGGTGAAATGGTGGTTTTGGTTGAGGAGGTGGCAGTGATGGTTTTGTTGTTGTGGAGTTGGTGTTGGTTGTTAGGACCAGATTTCATTTCAAAGTAATTCATGCTGTTCATGTATGCAGTATTTGGTGAGATTGTTCATGGGATTGTTGCAACAACACTTCATCAATTTGCTACTTCATAAAAATTGGCTGTTGATAGTTATCGTGAAGACCAAGAACACTAATTATATCAAAAAAATCAAAAAATAACAACCATGACACCACTTACAGGGACAAATTGGTCAAAAAAATATTAACAAATTTGCTTTATGGACGGAACATAACAGAGGGGTGCAATTTTGTCCTTACATTTTTCTGTTTCAGGGGTGGTAAAGTGTATTGTCCAAAACACAGGAGTTTCGGGTGTCATTTTGCCTAAACATAGGGGTGCAAAGTGAATTTTACCCTAAAATATCGGGTTATGGCCGTGGAGGTAGCTAGCGGGTTCATTGCGAATTCGTTAGTGAACCACATTAAATAACTGTCTCGTTCTTGTTTTCGTTACATCATTCTTGCTCTAATACCCCCAGATTATAACAAACTGGTACCAGAGCTCTGAAACAGGAGTTCTGTTACAACAAAGTGCACTGTGGAAACTATCATCTGAATCGCACAAAAGAAACATAAAATGCACTGCAGTGGTACAACGGAAGACTGTATCACTGTAAAAATGAAAAATCCACTCAATGAAAAATATGACGATCATATTTACCTCAAGAAAAGTGTATCGTATTTAGTTATACCAAGTAATAGTTACCAGCATTTCAGTTTGGTTGCTGGTTTTAGAGCTTCCAAGAAAATTACTCGAAGATAAGTTTTGCGCAGATAATCAAATTATGGAAGCTCTGTAGCTTTTTTGACAGGAATCCGCTTTTGCAGTTTCATACTGACATGTGCATTAGTATATCTTGATATAGCTCGTCCAGATTGAGAATAGCTGAAGACACCTTTTGAGGGGTCTGTAGGCACGCAAAATTTGCGGCCTATTAGAAAGTTCCACGTGTCTATTATCGCCTAATTAAATGGTGGGATCAAATATCACTCACCGTCAAATTTGTTGTCCTTAGAGCAATAAGTAATAAAAGGACTAGATTGTAAATGAGACTAAACTTATTTACAACCAAGGACTGCTTATGGCGACGCCACATCATTACATGACACGGCTACAAGTCAGCAAGTAAGGCCAATCACATTGCGCCACTTGTCAAAATGATGCAGCTATCAAGACTAGCAAGATCGGCCAATCACATTACGCCACTTGTCGAATTGATGCAGAAAGTAAATAAATAAATAAATATTATTTATTTTCTACCTTGGCCAGCAAGCCAGCCCATGCCTATATAAAGGATCCTTCCCTAGGCATAAAACACACAATTACATCTTACGAGAAGGAGAGAGCTCTGAAGATCAAGCTGCTGAAGCCCTGACGAGTTCATCCATCATCAAGATCATCATCAAGCCCTTCGAAGTTCTTCATCAAGTTCTTAGAAGATCATCATCAAGTTCTTCAAGCCGTTGAAGATCTCCATCCTCGTTCTTCAAGACACTCGAAGGTCTTAAAGCCGTTCTTCGTGTTCTTCAAGACGTTCATCCGGTTCTTCATCAACATCGAAGATATTCATCCGCCCGATCCGAAATCAAACTTCTAAAGCCCTCCCTCGGCGTTTGTGTTCTTCGATACCTTCATCGCGTTCTTCGTCAAAGTCGAAGGTTGCTCATCCAGTCGATCCGAGATCAAGCTGCGAAGCCCTCGTTCGACGTTTCAGGAGAAGAATCAGGGGATTTAATTTCTGTTTAGAAATTTATTATCAGATATTGTAATCCACTTCATCAAATCATCAATAAAATATATTTGACACCCAATTTCTCGCTTTTGTTTCCATTAGCATAAAATTTGTGTGTACAAATTTTGGCACACCCGGTGGGACATCTCTTCCCCTCATCTCTTCTCCTCAAGTACAAGTGTTCGTGATGTCTCCTACGAAGGATAACGAACTTCCATCACTCAAAGCTCGAGACGCCAAGTCTTCAAATTCAGAAACAAACTCCGAAATCCAAGTGAGTCGTCCAATAACTCGTAGTATGTCTAAGGATCTGTCAACTGCTGGGGGCAAGGAAGATGGTGCTGCCTTGAGGAAGTCACAATCACATGTGCCCACCCCTCATGAGTCTTCAGGTGGCAACAAGTCTTGGGAGCAAAGTTGCGAAAGCAACTCTAAGTCCGGCACTAAGGGTAGTCAGCATAATCCAACATGTGATCATGATGATGATATCAGCATACACGTCATGACTACTAGTGCGGTCCCTCTTGAGGAGCAGGTAGCGAACCTCTCCAAGGGCCTTGAAGAATTAAAGAAAATTGTTGAAGTTCGTGACGTTCAACTCGCAAAGCTGATTGCAATACTCGACGCCCAGGAAGAAGCAAGTCAAGTGTTTGAACATGCTCCCAAGGTCGCACCAGAAGCTAGAACGACGAATAGTGGACAAGAAACGCAACCAAGTGTGCAATTGGCAGCCAATGGCACCATTCCTCTCGATCAACTACAAGAGATCATCATGAACACCATGAATGGGAGGCATGGAGTACCGTTAACTTCATCTAAGTCCTACACCAAGCCTTACACGGAGAGAATTGAGAAGTTAAGCATGCCGGATGGTTACAATCCGCCTAAGTTCCAGCAATTCTCAGGCAAAGGAAACCCTAGGCAGCATGTTGCCCACTTCGTCGAGACATGTAACAACGCTGGAACCGATGGAGACCTTCTCGTGAAGCAATTTCTGAGGACTCTTAAAGATGATGCCTTTGAGTGGTACGGTCAGCTTGAACCGAGTTCAATTGATAGCTGGGGGCAGATGGAGCAGGAGTTTCTCAACCGTTTCTACAGCACAAGGCGAACCGTCAGCATGGTGGAATTGAATAACACTCGCCAACATAAATACGAGAAGGCCATTGACTACATCAACCGTTGGAGGAACTTGAGCCTTAACTGCAAGGATAGACTCTCAGAAGGTTCGGCTATTGAGATGTGCATCCAAGGCATGAATTGGGGTCTGCGATACATACTTCAAGGAATAAGGCCAACTTCCTTTGAGGAACTTGCCACTCGCGCTCATGATATGGAACTCAGTATCGCGTCAAGTGGAAGCCAGGGACCACCTCCTTTTGAAGCTTGGAAAGGAGGAGGCAAATAAGATTATAATAAAGGCGGGAAGTTCACTCTTAAGGCTGCCAATCAAGAGTCCATGGTTGTCACCACCACGCCAATAAAGCTATCGGATAAGGCAAAGAAGAATAATATGGAGAAAGTCAATTCTAATGCAGAAAAGACACCATCACGACCTACACTCAAAGAATTTCAATCAAAGGTAAACCCATTTTCCGACGAAGACGTTCCTGCGATGATCGAACAACTAGTGGAAAAAAAGATCCTTGAACCTTTGGAGTCAAAGCGACCTGAGGAAGCGGACAAATTCAACCATCCTACGTATTGCAAGTACCATCGCCTCCTTGGTCATCCTACCACGAAGTGCTTCGTACTCAAGGATAAGATCATGCAACTTGTTAAGGAAGGGAAGGTCTTGTTGGAAGAAGACATTGGATCTGCTACAACAAATGTGATCTCCATCTCGGTTGAACCCTTCGAATGACGAGTAGCAAACAACTCTTACAAAATGATGCAGCTATCAAGACTAGCAAGATCGGCCAATCACATTACGCCACTTGTCGAATTGATGCAGAAAGTAAATAAATAATTAAATATTATTTTCTAACTTGGCCAGCAAGCCAGCCCATGCCTATATAAAGGAGCCTTCCCTAGGCATAAAACACACAACTACATCTTGCAAGAAGGAGAGAGCTCTGAAGATCAAGCTTCTAAAGCCCTGACGAGTTCATCCATCATCAAGATCATCATCAAGCCCCTTCGAAGTTCTTCATCAAGTTCTTCAAAGATCATCATCGAGTTCTTCAATCCGTTGAAGATCTTCATCCGCGTTCGTCAAGACACTCGAAGGTCTTAAAGCCGTTCTTCGTGTTCTTCAAGACGTTCATCGTTCTTCATGAACATCGAAGATATTCATCCGCTCGATCCGAAATCAAGCTTCTAAAGCCCTCGCTCGGCGTTTGTGTTCTTCGATACCTTCATCGCGTTCTTCGTCAAAATCGAAGGCCGCTCATCCATTCGATCCGAGATCAAGATGCGAAGCCCTCGTTCGACGTTTCAGGAGAAGAATCAGGGGATTTAATTTCTTTTTAGAAATTTATTATCATATATTGTAATCCACTTCATCAAATCATCAATAAAATATGTTTGACACCGAATTTCTCGCTTTTGTTTCCATTAGCATAAAATTTGTGTGTACAAATTTTGGCCTTGCTTTCATGCTGGCTATGCAAGTTTGTTTTACCTGGAGACGACCAGGCCCGCATACGCCCCAGCGTATTCAAGGTGGCAAGCTCAATGGCTGTCGGGAGAAGATTTTCTCTTGCCATTCCAGTACCTGCGAGCATGTACCAAGGCTTGGGTCGTATTTCTTGTTCTAACGAGCCTAGCAAGTACACCTCCATCTTTCCCGCGCATTATTTATGCGGGTGGTTAGGCTACTATTTCACTGCAAATTGGCGAGTTCGGGACTCAGTAAGGGGTGAACACCGGGTTCGCATGGTCAGATTTGCAGGGGAAAAGATGGCCAAGTACTTCAGCGATACTGAGGCCCGTCAACACATAGCTGGTTTGAGTGTTTCCTTGTTTTCGTCATTGGCCCTATACGAGAACGACGAATTCGTTTTATCCGACAGTGGCAATTATCCTTTTCATGGACCGACTACATGATCATCCTCCGTTCTTGCTATGTGACTTGTCGGCGAAATAATGATTTTATTATTGATGCATAAAGCCCACATCGATTTGCGAGGCAATTCGGCTTTCATCAAGACATTCCTGGAGAGCTTATTAGAGAAATCGTGCATGGTGGTCTTGCAGACGTCTTTGCACTCTGGAGATCCTCCACACTACTCTCTATGCCAAATTCCTTATCCCACCAAAAACTGCATTTTGTTGAAACTCATGGTGGCACTAAAGTGCTTCCTTTTGATTTGAATTTGATGTCTTCTTTGCATAAGTGCACATATTTTGCGCGGATGCTTGAAATTCTTCACAGTTATAAGCTAAATTTCCATCACTTTTGTGTTTTTGTAAAGATGCACCAGGTCATGGGACACCTCTTAAAAGCACTAAATTGCACCCATGGGGCCTGGAACCATACACAACAGGATGGAATTTAGGACAAAAACTCGTGCAAATATGACCATAATACTTCTCAATCCTGGAGCCAATCTCCCTAAAGTTGCTAGTGTGTTTTTATGAAGATGGTAATTATGGTTTCATTCTCAGATGTCATCTCCATAGGGCAAGGTCACCATTCCGGCTCACTTGAAGCAAGGATACCTTGGGGAAAAAAAACCATTCTGATTCTTTTTTTTTATGTATATATATATTAACACATATATATTCCTTTTGGATCACCGCTGGAAACTCCTTCAATCTTTCTAGTACTGTTGCAACTCTTTTTTTTTTAATATAAAGAGGGACACCCGAAACTACATCGCGACGTGCGAAACATTGTAGATAATATCATAGATGCTGGATATTATCCTGATAAATATCCCAGGTATAATCCTGGAGAAAATCCTGGAGAAATATCCTGAGAGATATCCTGGAGGAATGTTCTCGCGCTAGATCTCTGCTAACTTTATGCTCTTGTAACGACGTGTCGAAGTCATGGGAAGTTTCCTTGGCGAAATGAATTACTTATGTGTTGCCCTGGACCCATGTGACAGGATGTTTATGCTTTTGCTGATCACAATGCATTCCATTCCCAGGGCCAATTGACCTTAATTTGCTACTGTGTCTCTATGAGCATGTGGCTGGTGCAATTTTGCTTATGAGAATGGTGATAATCCCGGATGTAATTTTCACATGTTACCTTCATCAGGAACGGTCATCATCCCGGTTTAGTCGAAGCAATGATACCTTTGGAACAAAAGAGGAGTATTTTCTTGAACAACATTATGATGTTTTTATTTTATTTTTATTATTATTATTATTATTATTATTATTATTATTATTATTATTATTATTATTATTATTATTATTATTATTATTATTATTATTATTATTATTATTATTATTATTATTATTATTATTAGTGTGTGTGCGCGACACAACGAGTCACCATAAGAAAGGATTCAGTACCGGGTTACATCGCCTGGACACATTTTTGTGTGCGCTTCGCAAACGAGTGAGCTCATTTGTAAAAGATAAAAAAAATGGCCTATTTTGTTTCATACTTGTTGGGCGCTTGGCTATACTGGTCATATGATTGTGCACTAGTTACGATAGTAACTAGTTCGAGGAGCTGATGGTTCGAAAGTCCAAGCATCTAATTTTTCATGCTAAATTTAGGATCGACGATTTTATTTGGCATGTAAGTTCCTTCAAAGAAAAAAAAAAGCTTTAAAGGTTATCTTCGAAATCCCGATTAGGCTTAATGTTGACAAAGATGAAATTTTATCGAGACTTTTCACACCAACATGTTCAAGAATCGGCGTACTAGTCTCGAGGGGGCATTGGTAGGCACGCAAAATTTGCGGCCAATTAGAAAGTGCCACGTGTCTATTATCGCCTAATTAAATGGTGGGATCAAATATCACTCACCGTCAAATTTGTTGTCCTTAGAGCAATAAGTAATAAAAGGACTAGATTGTAAATGAGACTAAACTTATTTACAACCAAGGACTGCTTATGGCGACGCCACATCATTACATGACACGGCTACAAGTCAGCAAGTAAGACCAATCACATTGCGCCACTTGTCAAAATGATGCAGCTATCAAGACTAGCAAGATCAGCCAATCACATTACGCCACTTGTCGAATTGATGCAGAAAGTAAATAAATAAATAAATATTATTTATTTTCTACCTTGGCCAGCAAGCCAGCCCATGCCAATATAAAGGAGCCTTCCTTAGGCATAAAACACATAATTACATCTTACGAGAAGGAAAGAGCTCTGAAGATCAAGCTGCTGAAGCCCTGACGAGTTCATCCATCATCAAGATCATCATCAAGCCCTTCGAAGTTCTTCATCAAGTTCTTAGAAGATCATCATCAAGTTCTTCAAGCCATTGAAGATCTCCATCCTCGTTCTTCAAGACACTCGAAGGTCTTAAAGCCGTTCTTCGTGTTCTTCAAGACGTTCATCCGGTTCTTCATCAACATCGAAGATATTCATCCGCCCGATCCGAAATCAATCTTCTAAAGCCCTCGCTCGGCGTTTGTGTTCTTCGATACCTTCATCGCGTTCTTCGTCAAAATCGAAGGCCGCTCATCCATTCGATCCGAGATCAAGCTGCGAAGCCCTCGTTCGACGTTTCAGGAGAAGAATCAGGGGATTTAATTTCTGTTTAGAAATTTATTATCAGAGATTGTAATCCACTTCATCAAATCATCAATAAAATATATTTGACACCGAATTTATCGCTTTTGTTTCCATTAGCATAAAATTTGTGTGTACAGGGTCCATTGGGAGCACTCCTCATGCCAGTTTGGTATCTCGCTTACAACAGGTCACACTTCCTCATTTTGGGATTCCACATTTCAACTGTGGCAAACTGAAAATGTGCCACAGATGCGTCGATTCAGAATATCGAGGGAAGAGTGCTTTCTTGTTGACCAGTTCAGCGAATCTGCAGCCCACATACCACATGTGTACTGCTGTTGAATACACCTACCTACCTGCATGTACTGAAAGACGAACATGACCTATAACATACATATCTACAACATGAATCATAGCGGAAGATTCATGTGTTTACCTTGTCTTCCTTAGCTCCTATGCACAGCGGATGATCGTAGGATGCTTGCTTTCACGTGCCCTTCTTGCTCCAACAGTCTGGCTCAAATCACTAGGACGAAAGCTCTAATCCACACCAAGTTCCACCTATGGAGGCTAGTTAGAGAGAGAGTCTTGGGTTTACTGTATTATGATCAGCACATGATCTCTACAGTAGTGTGTATTATTATTATGACTCTCATAATATTGTGTAGGAGGCTGTCTCCTTATATAGACAGACTTATACCCAATTACAACATTACGCCCTAGGGTGTATGTCCTTGCTACTAACCCCATAAGGTTTGAGCTTGTCTCTCCTGAACCCATAAGTTTAGGATGTTTGCATTGGGCACCCCACATGGGCGCACCAAATGCTAACATCTCCCACTCGCACAGTGGGGTTGCACAAATACAGTAGGTCTAGTCTCCCTCAATCTCCAACTATTATCATCTGCCAAAGAATTACGTGGCATTGATGTGCGACTGTGAGAGAACCTGCATTTCGGGAGTTCCATACTCTAAACTCATACGAGACGAGCTAGCAGCAGGCGCACTCAACCTCATAAATAATGCAATACATATATATATGTATATATATATATATCGTATCCCCCCGATTCTGTCAATTGTCATCTCATAGACCATGAGCACCTACCTTGTCCCGAAGGTCGTGCATCAATGAGTCTATATCTCCTTTATTATATTCATATCCTGCATGATCCCATAAGATCTTGTAGGTGGGCCCAATGAAAATGATAAAGAGCGATGCAATGAGAATCTTCCTCTCCATCCATTGTCGATTTGATTCGGAGTCAGCTGCTTTCCTAGCAATGTCCTGGTAGGCCGAATCATTCATAGCCGTGAGGTGTCACGCTAAAGTAGCATCACCTAACCGTCTCTCCGCTACATGGATAAAAGTACTAAGGGTATACAGTGTCAATCATTCTTATATGATCGACGAGGCTCACACGGCGAGGAATCTCAGGGACTAGTTCTACTCGCCACCTCATGTCACTCATCAGCACGCGTTATCTCATAAGATGTGCGTCATAGTGTTTGGACTCTAATCAGAGCACATGTCTTATCCCATAGGGACCACTATACAGATGTAAGTCCAACAGCCCATATGACTATTAACCCGAGTACTGAGTGTTGCACATATGCAATCGAAATCAGTTATCTCATCTAGCTTTCTCTACGCAGACTATACATGGTTCGGGGTAGTAACCATGCTCGAATGGCCATAAACCAATCTCACCTTGGAACTTATTCCAATGCGACAAATGAATCCGTCTGAAAGGGTCTTGCCCTATTGATAGATGTCCAGTTCTTGTCATAGGCCATGCGCCTCATATGACAGGAGTCATCATATCATTGGCTTCTAGCACTTATCGGGATTCTGTCTCATCTTCTACTCACCTGGACTATCCAAGATGTCGTAAAGGCGGTTGCTCGTGTGAGCGAGACAACCTAGTGTCCACGCGACATGTTCTATTCTAGTACATGATATGTAACCGTATCATTCACGTATCATAACAACATGCAGCATAACAAATCCAATTAAAATCCAGTTATCAATGTCTCATATGCTCATCAATCATATTGCCAGTGATCGACTACCGAGTCCCAATTCTCTAAAGCAATCCATAAAGACGATTCTTATGTGGTTTAGGAATGGGAGGTGCCTACATTTTTGACCGTAGTCGATCTACTCCAAGATTACTCTTCAGGTAGTTATTTCACCTTTTGTGAAAGAGTACCCTTTTCTATATGTTTGGCCTTATCAAAGTACTGTAACAGTACCCTTTTCTATATGATCGACTACCGAGTCCCAACAGGTTGGTTGACAGCTCATAAGCTTGTCAGAAACCTTCTTATCCAAACATGTTTCTGTCCGGTGACAGAACAGGCAATCGTGCTTCGCTTCCATGATCGATGGAGCGGTCTAATACGATTGTGCAACACTTATGCTGCAGTTCCATGCGATGTCATCTAGCATGGACTATAGCCTAAGGTGGATCCACGTGTATCTAGGTCCCCACCCTAGTCAGCATGCATAGCTGGCTAGTCGAAGTATCATCTCCGATAGTCATAGCATGTGATCCTTTGCACAGAGTATCCTTTTGGTTGCAATCTTGTGTCTTAAGTTAGATTTCCTGAAATCCACTCTTCCGATTGTATAAGGTTTGTGGGGTCTCAGTATATACCATAGTATATAGCAGACTCGCACTGCATCGGGCACTTTCGTCATTTGGTCAACCTAGTATGGTGTCTTCTAGGGCACATATTCAGGCTCATAAAGTATTGCAGCGAGCTATGGGAGTATCACATGGCTTTGGGTCCATAACATGGAATCGTTCAGAGTATCTTCTTTTTGTCCGCCTTATGCGTCAATATAAGAAGTCCTTTTGAACGAACGAGAATGCATCTCGCCCTACTAATGTCCTTCGTCACAAATCGAAAGGATAACCACCCTATAATGGATGTGAAATAGTCCTTAGACTCTCCTGAAAATAGTGTGTCATCGATAATAAGTGATGTGATCATCTACTCTCTACTACTGAGAGTAATATGTAACGGTTTTTCGTCCATTGATAAAATACCGCTGATTTAGAGGACTAATTAAGATCATACATGGACTTAATTAGCTTGCACCTTATTGTGCATTTGATCATACATCTCGAAACCCTATGGTCGAGTCATACAGATCACCTATATGATTTCTCTATTGAGAAATTCAGTCGTCACGTTTATCGAGAATGGAGCCTTATTTCCATCATCACAACTATTACCGATATCTCTGCAAGTCGTATGCCTTTCTATGCTTCCGTTTGTGTCACTCTGACTGACCTTGGAAATCCACTCATTTCCAATAGTCTGACATCCAGTCGGAAAAGTCAACCTAGCCTTAAACTTGGTTGATATTTTTCAGACTCTAACTTTTCCTGTAAAGGCTACTTTTCATTCTTCATAATCAGGGAACGATAAGGCATAGTATTCTATCCTATCGTTTATGCAAGGTGATCCTTAAGATCATCCCTTCGATCTTCAAGCAGTCGATGGGGTATGCTCCTATGAGAAATTCCTTTGCATAGGAGGATCATAATTTTCTCTCACCCCTATGGATGGGCACCTCGCTTAGAAAGTCACTCCCACTGTCCAAAAGATCCTCGAGGGACTAATTCCTCATAATGGACTAAGGAACAGGGTATTTTCTAGCGGTTCCTCCATGCTCGCGGAGATCATCATCTCTACGAACATTCCCTTAATTATGGACATCTCCTTATGAGAAAACATATATCTTTTGAATCCATTTGCGTTGCACTACTAATCGGCTGTTGCGTTTCGAATACGCAACCCCCTAGAGTACTCTGAATAGTATGGGAAGATATGTTACTCCATGAAGATAAATTTCTTCCATCCAGGGTCTAGATTCCTTCTTGTCAGGTGATGAAATATCGTGGGGCAATATCCTAGGTTCATCATCATCTTGCGTGGTGACTATCATGTCTTCCCCTTCGATGTCAAATCGTCGATGGGGTACGCTCCAATGAGCTCTCCTACGCAAAGAGGGTTCTTCTTCAGCATTATCGTCATATACGATAGGCTGCTCACTAGGTAAGGCACTCCCACTGTTCTCAAGATCCATAGGAACAAATTCCTCTTGAGTAGTGGTGAATTGAGTGTCATCTAGTGGTTCCTCGCAGAGAATACCATCTTCACGAGCTTCTCCCTGACTACGAACATTTAGTTAGCTCATAAGCTGTCGATCCTTATGGCCTAAGGTGACCTCATATAGGTTGCATCTTGATCCACATCTCGTAGGGCGTAGTGGCTACAGACTTGGTGGGTCTTTAGTGGAGTACATCGACAGCCGTTTAACAGAGCGTCTCCTCAAGATAGGGGACATTTACTTTTCACGAACTATCATACATCGAACCATCTCAGGCTGTATCCTATTCCTCCTATCCGCCACAGCAATCTGCTGCAGGGCATGGGAATAGCCAACTGCCTAACTACTCTCCATCACATAGCTCTTTCTAAGATAGATACTCGCAGTCTCATTCTGGCCAAGGAGATATCCTTTGTCCAGGCGGTTTTCTACCTTTTGTAGATACCTGTCTAAAGCACCCTTGTGCCTCAGACTTATGTGGCCCAAGCACACATAGTTGAGATGCGTACAATAATCTACGAATGTGATGGGACAGTAAGCACCATGTCTTAGCTTTAACTTTTAATGGAACACAACAACATAATTAATAATATGTAAAGAATCAATAATCCTTACTGCTTTACTGGATGGTTTAACTTTCTCCTTTCATGTAAGGCAAGAATCACACACAGGTAAGGGGACCTTGGGCATATTCTAAGGAGGCCTACCTTAGCTAGCCTGAACATCCTTTCCTGATGTAGTGTGTCACGATCTAGCGCGCCACGTATCAGAATCTTAAGGCACAACCCTAGAGGTGATATCCAAAGATCCTGAGGCGTTATTCATGCTAGAAATCAAGAGTGCATAACCATACATAACATGACCAATTCCAAAGTAAAACTGTGACCAAAACAAATTTTGGTGGCTACTCCCTCAAAGATAATCTTATGGATCCTTAGACGAGAAGTTAGTGCCAGGTCTGGCCTTTCAGTCTTAGGAAAACATCATTTTCCTCCTTTGCGTTTGCCAGTCTTGGGCTTTTGGTCATGTACCAATATTGTGCCCTCATTCCCTTATCCTTGCCCCCACTTGTTCCTCACGGTCCTAATACCGGGGTAGGGACTAAATCTGCCGATCATACTTCATTCAAAAAGTATGCTGAACTAGTATACTTAGCAATCATATATTGCTTAGATCCTAGAACGGAGTGATGTTTGGTCTCATCCAAACATCTTGACACTCTCAAATTGTGTCACATAACGTTTTCATGGAACTTTCATGAAACGTGGCAGAGATAGCAACATATTGCTAATCGAATATCTTAAACATCTCATCATAAACGGCATGAATCTCAGATGCTATAGTTGAGTACTAATCTCAGACACTATAGTCGAGTGCTATTTTTTATGATTGAGTTTGATAGTTTAAGGTGGGATTTATGAGTCATTACTCACAATTTTAATGAGGCAAATGGCTAAGGTAGATCCAAGATTCTTCTTTGGCTCATTCCTACAATCTTTGAATCTCAAAGTGGTCTAGAACTTGCTGATGTGGTCATTTCCCCACCTTGGCATCGCATGCTCTATGAAATTTATCTTGACTGCCTCCCACTTATTGGTTAGCCTAAAGATAATGTTCATGTGCTGCTGTGACAACTATTCATCACAGGTTCGACCATATTTGTAGGTGGTTTGACAAACTATGTCCAACGATTGGTTACATAGTACGATGACTTGTCATACCGTTTATTGTCACTATTTTAGCCTTTACAGTTTTGATTTAGACACGATTGATCTTGAGACATTGCATAGGAAATTAATACTAGCATTTTCTTAGCTCCGAAATAACATGATACATAGATTAAAATTCATAGTTCCTCATAAGGACTCCACCAAAACCTAGTAGCAATTCTAGGAATCAAATATCGTCACTTATGATTCCCCATTAGTTTCAATCATGTATATTCATGTGAGCTCTTTTGTTTTAGTTCTTTAGCATGCGAGGTTATACAGTTATATCCAATCACACGCAGTTATAACATAAAACAAGCATAAGCATAAATAAATATGCAATGGATGTGGCCTCTAAGGTGCACTCCCACTATTGAGAGTACGTCTTGAGAAATTCTTGAACTTCTCGCCTCATGGATCTCGCCTATCTCGAGTGCTCCTTGAAACTTCCTTGTTCGTCTCTTTGCTCCATGCACCTTGCGCCATAGCTTTTGTTTTGGCCACCTCTCTTGAAGCTTCTAGTCTTCAATCTTCACTAACTATCTTATTTATAATAATAAGTAACCTCTAATGGGCGATTTAGATGAGAAGAGAAGACAATAGAGTATGTAGAGAGGCACGACACGCAGGCCGTATTTTAATTGATTACATATTCAAAACCAAAACCAAATATAAAACCATCTAAGCCACATCCATGCATCAAACACATCCATTCAACCCACAACAGCATGTATAATGATAAAATAAACATACTGAAATTTTCTGGAAATTTCCAGAATTAAATAATAATTACTGGAAATTAATAAGCAATAAAACAATCAACTAATAAGATCAAAAATTGCTCCCAACTACCTAGGATCTCACCTCCTACTTATAAGGTAGGGAAAAATATCCTAAGTCTCCAGAAAAAATTTAGGCTCAAAACAGTGTGTTTAAGGTCGTCTAACTGCCTCGGGAAGTGTGCTAAACACTAATAAATTAATCTGCAAAATAACAAAAAAATTCTATTTTTCCAAAAATTATGAAAAATCCCAGAAAATAGGAAATTTAATTCTAAGCATGTAGAAAAAAATATTGGCGAAAAATGGTGGCCGGAGCAGGGCTCACGCGCCCACACGCGCCACCGCGCGTGGGCGAGTCCGCCTCCGTCACGCGCCGACGTCGGCCCGAGTGCCACGTCAGCATGCCACGTGGCATGCAACGTCAGCCCTATGCTGACGTCATCTGCCACATTGCCCTTCCACGTCATCGCCATGTCAGCAGCCCACACGACTGCCACGTCATCGCCACGTCATCCCTAGTGCCGACGTTACACCACCACGTCACCATCCCACGTCATCCCTAGTGCTGACGTTACACCACCACGTCACCATCCCACGTCAGCCCTAGCCACGTCAGCATGTCGGCCGCCGCCCTTTGGCGCGTGCGGCGCATGGCCGCGCGTGGAGGCGGCGTCGGTGGCGCGAGAAGCCCACGCGCCGCCTTCCCTGCCTCCGTTTCCGGCGATCCTTATATCGACGGACTCGTCTTTTCACCCTGATTCCGATTATGTGTTCAAAACTCAATTTTAACATGTTTTGAAAAAATCCTTTTACTGCTCAGATCTAACAGTCCAGATTTATACAGTTTCGAATCTTAAAATATTCATAACTAATTCTCTGTTCGTCCAAAAATTACAAAATTTATATTTCTGGAATCCTCGTGAAATACCACATGTGTACTGCTGTTGAATACACCTACCTACCTGCATGTACTGAAGGACGAACATGATCTATCACATACATATCTACAACATGAATTATAGCGGAAGATTCAT
This sequence comes from Linanthus parryae, assembly GCA_023055425.1. NCBI lineage: Eukaryota > Viridiplantae > Streptophyta > Magnoliopsida > Ericales > Polemoniaceae > Linanthus > Linanthus parryae. Next base: position 20,871,429 of record JALGPY010000011.1, on the reverse strand, counting down.
GTGTTTACCTTGTCTTCCTTAGCTCCTATGCACAGCGGATAATCGTAGGATGCTTGCTTTCACGTGCCCTTCTTGCTCCCACAGTCTGGCTCAAATCACTAGGACGAAAGCTCTAATCCACACCAAGTTCCACCTATGGAGGCTAGTTAGAGAGAGAGAGTCTAGGGTTTACTGTATTATGATCAGCTCATGATCTCTACAGTAGTGTGTATTATTATCATGACTCTCATAATATTGTGTAGGAGGCTGTCTCCTTATATAGACAGACTTATACCCAATTGCAACATTACCCCCTAGGGTTTATGTCCTGGCTACTAACCCCATAAGGTTTGAGCTTGTCTCTCCTAAACCCATAAGTTTAGGATAATTGCATTGGGCACCCCACATGGGCGCACCAAATGCTAACATGTACAAAAGTGAGGAAGACATCAAAGCTTGGTTCAAACACAACATTTGTAAACCGAAGACTTAAAATTCATGCTATATTCGGAGTGGAAAATGTCTTGACAATCTTTTGCATGATATCTCTGTAAGTTGACTATGGGCAGTTATGCGTTCTATTTATGATTCCTTTCTGGTTCTACCAATCTCTGGCAGAGTAAAAACTGTCAGGAGAATCTAGAATGAAACGGTAGTTGATTCACCCCTTCTATTAGCAGATTCAACACATCATTTGATGAACAAAACACCTTCTGCAAAAGTACCCATCTGAGAAAGGAAAAACTAATTAACCCATCTGAGAGAAAGTGAATATTTGGAGTACTGATTTTTCCCACGATAGTTGAGTACCAGTTCAGCCCCGCCAGAAACCTAACGTCCTTAAAATCAACAAATCAGTACACTTTCTTTGGGGGTATAATGGTGCACAGAGTAACGATCTCCCATACCGAATGAATCACAGTTCATAAACTGAAATTGAAGCACCGGGAAGGCGACAAAGAATTTACGGTACAGAGCATTTGAGCATCATTTCACGTATTGCTGTTTAATTCAAACAATCGTATCGCACATAGAAATTTTCAGGACATTGGAGATCCATGATCAAGAAAAGAAACTCCAAGTGCACCACCTTCATTCAACAATCCATTAGGTAGGTAGATAGGTAGATACCTCATGCTTTATTTTATTTTGTAGTTTTCGTGATACTGACCATCTCAGCTGGGACCGGTATGGGAGACGCCACAGCTTCAGCCGAAGATGACCCGCTTGAACCGCAGTGCGAACAATCTGCTGGATTCGAGTTACCGTCCAAGGCATTGTGGTTCAGAGCTCCGGCAGACTACATCGGTTCAGCTGAAGCAGGTGCCTCCTGGATCGTGGTTAGGCCAGGTCATCATCGATAGGTTAGACAGTGTATGAGAGAGGGAGATAATAACCAGAGAGACGAACTGAAACCCAACCAGAGAACAGCGAACAACACCTGGCACCAACGCCATGTGCGGAAAGCAACATTCGGTCTGTAAGAAATTTGACCAACAAAACATCTATTTACCAAAATTCATACACCCTTAATTGAATAACCCAGGAGGCAGCTACTGAGCCGTCCACGGTGGGAAGAATGCAGACGTGGTCTCTACGTGTAATGGCAAAAACGTTCTTTTATCTGAGGTAGTATGATTTCATCGCAAGGCGTCCCAATGCTACTGTATAAGAACTGCCTTCTGACATGCCTTGCACTTTGGGGTCATCCCTCCTACATTCAAAACAATTTAGCCTTCAATTTTTAACCTAACATTTACATAGGATTCTATACAGTAAACCAAAAGGCAAAGAATCTGTTGAATACGGGATCTAGTTGTATCTCTTAATGCACGAATCCGGATGTACAACATGGTTTTGTTGATGGGAACTGCAGTATATAGCAAACAGTAAGTGAAATAAGTGTAAGGGATTTTTATGAAAATTCCAAAACTTTTATTATAAATTATTATTATAATTATATATCTAAAATAGTCTTAAAGATGTTGGTTACTACATATTTGTAACTCCCTCATTATTAGAGTATTAAACATGAAATATTTGGTTTAATGTAGCATTATTGGGAGGTGGTTATTTTGACCATAACTCCAATATTAATACTAAGGGGTTACTAGTTTCTATGCTCATCTATATATATGTGTGAATATCATTTTGTATGGGAGATGGATAGAGAATGAGGTGCACTACTAAATATGTTCAAGTATTTTATATAGACTACTTATTTTGTTTTGGGAAACTACGGTTCGTGACGGTTCACAAGTCCTACAACCGACGTGACGCTTGTAGGAGCTGGCTCGAGTGTGGGTTGAATCCTACTTCGTAGCATACCGGTAGAACCCTCACGTGGGGAGGATCTACGTTGTAGGACAGTGTCCTACATAACATGCCTCTCACACCCATGCCAGCAATACCATATTTTATGTTATTATTTATTACTCCATTTTATCATTTCATTATGAGTTATCTAATTTTTTATTGATAACGCTAATCCTTGTTTGTGTGTGTATTTTGTCGCAGTGGACTAACAATCTACAACGTATACCTCTTGAAATACGAGAAGATGCATGTTAGATCATTCGAATTCTTTATGTGAATTCTTGAAGAACCTTTTAAGAGCTTTCTTCTTTACATTATGCTCATTCTTCATATAATAGTTGTGCGGAAAATTTTAATTTTATTGAACTTATTTTAGATGAAATTTGTTCCCTCATCGATTCGTTCATGTTATCTTTAGATAATGATTCTCACGTATAGTTCAATCGTTTCTATCCCTCATGGATAAAACTTTCATGTGGTGGAAATTTATTAATATTGTTTTCTTATTTTGTAGCTTTCCGGGCTACGTATCGATGAACCTATCATGCTTGTAATTGCATAATAAATAATATAATTTCCCATTGTTTCTATAATATGGAACAAATATATTTTGTTCTTAATATGATGCCAACTAAGTCATCCTTTTTGAGAGCCGAAAAGAAATGTTAAAACTTCGTGGGGGTATAGGGACATTTGTCTTATAGTTTTATTTTAACTATTCCTATTTTATAAAAATATTTTTCCCCTATGATGGTATGAAAAAGAAGAGGCTCTAATTAGCATGTAAGTTACAATTCTACTATTCATACCATTTATATTAAATGCTTAAATGAAATGAGCAAGTTTTTGTAACTTATTTTCATCATTAATGTTAGATTTCATTGTCTAATAATAAGCATTATTACATTGAGTTTACTATATGATAGTTATTTGACTAACATCTCGTTGGCCATCCAAGAATACATGATACAGGTTATTATATGTCGAGATTCGTATTGCTTCCAGTCAATTAGACGTTTATATTCTTATTGAAGGACATCATAAATATTATTGACACTCCTATTATTATCTACAAGATGTATCGCTTTCAATGGGTATTCTTTCGTCTCAAGAAAACCGGAAAATATTTCTACGGTATGTCATCTTCCACTAATTACCTTCAAGAGTGATTGATATCGGAGGACAATTCTTCTATTTCTTCATTTTGAGAATATATTTATTCTACGACGGAGCATTGAAAATAAGAGACCTACTACTATGTGGAGCGCCCATGGATATACTTATTGGTCTTCTATATGCGAGCTTCTTATCAAGTTTCAAAAATTCCATACTATGCTCATATCGAATGTGACAAGCTTGATTTCGTAAACTCTCACTCTTCTATTGTTTATTCTATAGCATTGCTATTTGCTGATACCCATTTTTTAATTCATGCAAAAATTGATGAAATATTTATTTCTTAAGTTATTGAGGAAAGGGCAAGATTAGTTGCAATAGAAATCAATTCGTGATATAATTAATTAAATTAGAAGTTATAATATGATTTTACATGAAAACACATGTTGTCTTCAAAATAATACACAATAGAAAGTTTGAGATGATTCTTTTAGAATGGCTAGAATAAATTTTATTTGTTCTATGAAATTAGTATTCAAAAATATCTTCAATTGATTTCTACATCATAGCAAGTGTGTTATTTTTCAACGATTTTTACATTACTCATATTTATGTACATCAATAAGTATGTTAATGTGGGGGTTACTTGATTATATTTAATTCTATTTTTTATGAGCATTTGCTATGTGAGGGTTACATGAGAAAATGTATAGAATATAATTTTATGTGCATGCATGAATTTATTGTTGGTTTATTTTGATAGTGTAGCATGCGGATACCACTTTATAGAAATAATGTTGTGGTCAAGTAAATTATTGCTATTATGTCTTACAATTTATATTGTCATTCTTAACATCCCTTTCATTGATTATTTGAATTTCGATCAAGTGCAATTTATGTGATTCCATGGACAAGGAAAAATGTGGGGGTTGTATGTGAAAATTGTTTATCATGATCTTATGCATATTTGACTTAACTAATAGCAACGTTTATGGAGATGTAACATGTTTTTGTGAATTATACAGTCATCCCTTATTGTCTATTGTTTTACATTAAGTACAATTAGGTGTCTCATTGAATATGAGATAATGTGGGGGTTATGAAGGAGACATGTGAATCATTATTTTAGTGAGGTGGTTTTGAATAGTGATGTTGTCGATGATGCGATAATTCTTTGATGAAATTTATACTTGTTACCAATTAAATTACTAATTTTGCATCTAGTGCAAATGTTGTGCTTCACATGTCTAATTTGGTGTGCACTGCATATGTGACATAATGTTGATGGATAAATTTGAAAGGGGATGCAAAGAAGTGAACAAGCCGCAAGATCACAAATAATAATATAATATGTATTGGTTCCATAGTCCCTAAATCTTGGGATGGGGTTTAAAAACTTCAGATGGATTCCACCATTAGAAAATGAAAAATGTTTATAAAAACATATTGCCATATGGCTAAGATTCGCATAGATGACCATTGAGAGTCAAGTCTAGGAGCGGAGTCCTAGATATGCCGAGGGGGGTGCGCTAAGCCCAAAATATAGTCACTGCTGGAGGTAACCCAATATCTGTGACTGGAGATCCCATGAAGGAGATTCAATGGGTAGAAACAATCCATGACGAGTGGCTGTGAGTTTCATCACTTTTATATGAGAAGTCTTAGACTCTCCTCCATCCCTATGGCATAGTGCTGTGATGAGAAAAGTGTGACGCCTAGGATGGGTGTTAACCCTTAATGGATCCAAGGCGAGTAATTTGTCGCAAGGTATGGGTCACACATACCCTTGGAGGATTCACCTAAATGAGAGTCGCCTTGAGGCCGAGGCTATGGGATTGGGCTTTTTCCCTAGAGGCTCTCATGATTTTATTCGAGTGTACGGCCGTAATGCACTAACCCGCGAACTATGTCCAATGCCGGTACTGTGTGTGTTCGATTGAACTCGGGCTTAAAGGGTCTAGTTCAAGGCTTAGTCCACTATGATCCTTCCGGGTGAGATTGTCATCATTAAGTGAGGTTCAAGTCGGAAGACACCTCACCTATTGAGCAGTATGAAAGTTGCCCATTATTTTATTGTTACTTATATTATTTTACTTATTTGTGCTTACTGAGGTTATTTTAAAGTTTTGAAATTTTGTGGGGGATTGTAAGGGATATTTATGAAAATTCCAAAAAAATTATTATAAATTATTATTATAATTATATATCTAAAATAGTCTTAAAGATGTTGGTTACTACATATTTGTAACTCCCTCATTATTAGAGTATTAAACATGAAATTTTTGGTTTAATGTAGCATTATTGGGAGGTGGTTATTTTGACCATAACTCCAATATTAATACTAAGGGGTTACTAGTTTCTATGCTCGTCTATATATATGTGTGAATATCATTTTGTATGGGAGATGGATAGAGAATGAGAAAGTGTGCACTACTAAATATGTTCAAGTATTTTATATAGACTACTTATTTTGTTTTGGGCAACTACAGTTCGTGACGGTTCACAAGTCCTACAACCGGCGTGACGCTTGTAGGAGCTGGCTCGAGTGTGGGTTGAATCCTACTTCGTAGCATACCGGTAGCACCCTCACGTGGGGAGGATCTACGTTGTAGGACAGTGTCCTACATAACATGCCTCTCACACCCAGGCCAGCAATACCATATTTCATGTTATTTTTTATTACTCCATTTTATCTTTTCATTATGAGTTATTGATAACGCTAATCCTTGTTTGTGTGTGTATTTTGTCGCAGTGGACTAACAATAAGTATCCATGTGCTTAAAACCAAGAATTCAGTAGGTTGAAATGGACTGTTGTCACAGTATGCCTTTTTCTTGACTTCGAAGCTAAGAAATCAACATAATTCTATCTTTCAGTAGAGTGGTTTCTACGGTGGACACTACATCAAAGAAACCCAATTAAAATTTTAGTTTAGAAACAAAAACAATCCCGATTAGATATAAAAATGAGTAAAGGAGCATGTAAAAATGATTTGTCAACTACCCTGCCGCCTTACTACTAAGCAAGCCTTTCCAGCGCCGCGGCCTCCTTGCCGCTGACCATCGCCGCCCACCAGCGTGTTCCTCCTCGCCGTGCCTCGTCGAGCCTGATTGCCGCCGTGCCGCAAGTCACCACTGCCTCCAGCCACCCTCTCTGGCGCCGTCGTCATCTCCCTCTGCTCCCCTTCCCCTCCTCTCTCCTGCCCAGGTCCTCCGGTGGCCCATGTTGTTGCAACCCTCAAGGGATGTTGCTTCTTTTCCCCCTCCCCCCTCCCCTCGGTTGACACGCCGATCTTGGGAGAAGAACGACATCTCCTTGATCGATGTAGCATTGGACCACCTCCCCCCTCCCCCCTGGGTCATGAGTGTTGCGAGGGGCTGTTCCACCGCAGTCGCCGTCCCTGCTACCGAGAGTTGTCCATCTGCCGCCGTCTGTGGTCGCCATCTGCCACCGTCCAAGATCTAGGGTTTTGTTGGGCTTGTTTATGGTTCTGGGCCTTGTAGGATATGTTTTTGCGCTTATGTGGCTTATGTTTGGGCTTTTGTGTAAGTTATTTTCTAGATCGCATACAAGAAACTAAAACACTATAATAAAAATCGATAAAAATAAAACATACCGTTTGATCCAGCCATCTTCGTAGTCGTCGAATCTTCACAAACTTGGAAGAGCTAGAGTGCCGGATCTTCCCCTCCTACTCACACTCTTGTTGTTTTACGATAGGGCTAACAATCCCTCAGCTGGTCTTCTTTATAAGAACCAGCTATGGTTTTAGGAGAGGAGAGGGGACTGGGCCTAATAAACATAAACAGTCATTGGGCCCTCCTATCAAGGAGCCCAATGACCAAACAGCCCACACTTACATACCACACTAAATAATAACACTAAGATGCACCATGGCCCAATCACAGGATCACAAACGTATTGGGCTCGTACTGGTAAATTATTTGAACCACTTTCATCCCGTTTTATAAATACTAAAATACAATTATTGGCAGCCCAAATAATTATTTAAAAATAATTTTCTAACATTCTCCCACTTGGGCAACAATAATTCTGGATTTGAAAAAATATTTATTTTTTATAAAACGACTCTCGGGTTGAACAACTGAGGGGCCATAAACATGGTTCAAGCAATTTTCATATTAGCACAGGATCTCGTTCAACAAGCATATTAGAACCGAACCATAGCGGCAATTATGTTATTTATCAACATAAGACCTTCTATAATTACAAATCCTAACATGTTGCCAACATAGACCCTAAAGTGTGGTAAAGTGCAGTGTAGAACATATGCACATGTGATCCAATAATATGCCATGCGAATTCTACATCAGGTCCTACATGACCATTGAAGGTCACTCACAGGAATTATATCCTGTCACACTTCCAAAAGGAAGCTAACACATCTCTAAACCGAGACACCATGCTTTTATACCAAAGCACTCATGTCTTAAACCAAGACACTAGTTATCATGGATCCATCAACACTTCAAAATCGAAGCAATCTTTTCATCTCGAGACAGCTTAACCTGCATAAACTCAATGCAACAAGAGCACAACTTGCAATAATGATATAAAATTCGCATTAAGCAAGTCCAAGAATGGGAATGAATTTGATAAAACCATCAAATAATATCATCTCAGGTTTTTAATAAAGAGTTACATAAACTCCCACTAACCAAACACATCTAATGAATCAACTAAGTTCATATGCTCAACATGTTTAGCAAACTCTAAAGGCCGGAGCCCTTTTGTAAGTGGATCAGCTAACATGTCTGCAGTACGAATGTGCTCATAGACTACTTCCCCCTTTTCAACCCATTCTCTAACTTTGAAATACTTTATGTCTATAAACCTAGACCCGCCTGAATTTTGCTGTTCTTGGAGAAGAAAACTGTAGCCATATTATCACAGTGCATCTTCATAGGCTTGGAGATGGAGTTGAAAATATTTAACCCTGCGATGAAATTCATTAGCCATGTAGCCTGTGCCCCACCATCAAAACATACCACAATCTTTGCCTCCATAGTGGAAGATGCTATAAGAGACTTAGAGCTTTTCCACAATATCGCTCCACTTGCCAGCATGAATATGTACCAGTGGTCGATGTTCCATCATCAGAACAACCAGCAAAGTCCGCATCAGTGCAACCAACAATCTCAAGAGGATCAACATTCTTATAAACAAGCATGTAATTCTTGGTTTTCTGCAAATACCTCAGAATTTTCTTAGCTCCCAACCAATGATCATGGCCTGGATTTGAAGAATACCTACCCAACACACTAGTAGCATAAGCTATGTCTTGTGCAAACAGTATCATACATAAGACTACCAACATCATTTTCATAAGGAACATTTTCCATAGACTGTCTGTGGACATCATCTAATGGGCATTGTGTTTTATTGAGTTTATCCCCTTTGCAAATAGGTGCAATACCAGGTTTACAATTCTGCATGCCAAATCTCGCGAGGACGCGATCAATGTAAGCTCTCTAGGACAACCCCAAAAGCTTCCTACGCCGTTCTCTCTTAATTTCAATCTCCAACACAAAAGAGGCCTCACCAAGGTATTTCATGTCAAATATATCAGACAACATTTTCTTCACTTCATACAATAATCCCAAATCGCTACTGGCAAGGAATATGTCACCCACATATAAAATAAAGAAAATAAACTTGCTCCCACTGATCTTGAGATATATTCAAGAATCAACAGTATTCTCAATTAAACCAAGATACCATTACCTGGTGAAATGTTAAGTACCATTGCCTTGATGCTTGTTTAAGGCAATAAATAGACTTCTTTAACCTGCAGACCAAATTTTCAGTTTCAGTTGATACAAGCCCCTCGGGTTGCTTCATATACACCTCCTCATAGAGATCACCATTCAAGAAGGCTGTTTTCACATTCATTTGGTGAAGTTCTAAGTCAAAATGTGCAGTTAATTACATAATAATGCGAAAATCATCCTTTGAGGAAACAAGGGAAAAGGTTTCAGTGTAATCAACACCATCTCTTTGAGTAAAACCCTTCGCCACAAGTCTAGCTTTAATATTCCCCTTGGAATCTTTCTTGGTCTTGAAAATCCATTTACACCCAATGGCTTTAGGACTCTTAGGAAGCTCAACTAACTCCCATACCTCAATATTAGACATTGAGTTCATTTCCACCTTTATTGCTTCAATCCACTTGTCAGCCTGTACACTGATAATGGCATCGCTGTAACTTATGGGATCAACTATTTCATGCTCTCCAAGATAAACAAAATCCTCAGAAATTGTAGGTCTCCTTACCCTTTCAGATCTACGCACAGGGGGTGGATCTTGTTGAACATTCCAACCTTGCGGTGGCAATTCACAGGGACAAGTGCGGCATCCATCACTCCATCCATTGTCTCTAAAATTGGAGAACTTGAATTTTCTATCACAATAGGCAAAGACACAAAAGATGGTTCATCATTGGACACTTCAGAATGGATAGTAGGGGAAGCATAATCACCCACATTGTCTTCAGAGAATTTTTCATTACCAGGTTCAAAAATTATTGTCCCGTGACCAGGAAGATAGAAATTATACCCCTTTGACCCATCCGGGTACCCTACGAAATAGCAGCGAGTGGTTCTAGGAATATCAGTGTGGATTATCTCTAAAAGGTTCGTACTACGGGTAGACCCAAGCTTCCTTGTTTTAGTCATCTTTCCTCTTATGCAATCGACACAAGGTCCACCTCCATCTTGTTCAAGATCTTGAAGAATATTTTCCTTAACCCATCTCTGAACTCTCTAATTAGAAATGTGAGCAAGTCTCATATGCCAAAGAGCATGAGATTTGTCTTTACTTATAGGGATTTTGGTCCCACTACACTTGACGTTTAAGGAGAAAGGAGTAGGTGAAAGATTCGAACGATTTACAATCCAACACACAAGAATCCATTAACGACAAGAGATGACTTCAAGAATAACTCAAACTTATTATTGCCAAAAGTGAATGTGTAACCAGAGACATCAAGTTTTGACACGGAAATCAAATACCGTCTTATAGACGGTACATAAGCAACATTTTATAACACAATTCTAGATTTGGACTCAAACAACAACCTAACGCTACCAATGAAGACTATGGGAACGCTGACATTTCGTAAGTAGAAGCGTTCTTCTCCTTCCCTAAGCTTGTGTTTTCTTAGAAACCCTGGAAAGGAATTATAAACATGAATAGAGGTTCCACTATCAAGCCACCAAGTATTAGGTGGGACATCGACCAAGGAAGACTCAAAACAGACGAAAAACTTCACAATGTGCCTTATTTTTCTTCTTATGAGACAAAGATTGGAGCTTGGGACACTATGAATTCTTATGACCACTCAACTTGCAAAACCATCAAAAGAACACATTTTCAATGGTAGGCTTTGGGCCATGTGGCTAGTTAGGCTGACCGTACTCACTCCTATGGTGTTGGCCCTTATGGTTCTTATGGCTCTCAGGCTGAGAACTTCTATTGCTATGTCCCCCAAAATGGTGTGGCGGATACACCATGTTCACACTCTCAGACTTGGCTCTCTTGTGCCTCTCTTCCACTTGAACACAAAGGGCAATCAACTCATTCACAGACCAAGACTCCTTGTGAACATTGTAAGTGGTTTTGAGGTTATCAAATAGTGGTGGAAGAGAATTAAGGGTTTGGTGGACCAGAAAAGCATCAGCTATGGGGACTTTGAGGTTGGCTAACTTGTTTTCTATTTCCTGCATCCTCATAAGATAAGTCCTAACACCACTCACCCCATCGTATCTCATGATAGAAAAAGTCTCAAACAGCTCACCAATTTCAGCTTTCTCAGATTCCTGAAATTTGTTTCCAAATGCGTCTAGAAACTTTTTTTAGCATTTATCTCATTCGGAACCACACTCTGAAAGCTCTACGATATGGACTTCTTCATAATCATAATACTAAGCCAATTAGATCTCTCCCACTTCTGATAATAAGCCTTTTGTTCAGCAGTACTAGAGTCAGTAAGTTAAGCGGGCTCATTGTCAATCATGGCAATTTCTAAATCAGCAAGTCCCAAGGCTAACTCAACATCACATTTCCACCTCTTAAAGTTATTAGCAGAGAGAGTCTCAATAGTGTAAATCTGATTATTCACAGCAATATTGCTAACTGCTGCACTAAGAATTCAATTCAATTTTAAAATCAACAACAATTCATGGGTATTCACAAGAATATGCTAAATAGAAAACAAACAATATTCTCACATGATCATACAATGCGTCATCATATAAACACATTTGGGCATAATATATTTGACACATCCAAGACCATAAACAAGCCATTCAGTAAGAATAATTCCCCAGAAGAACTAAATTCCTTTGGGTAAATAGTCTTCTTTGGAATCAGAGTTACAGCCCCTTACTGATGACTCACACTACCTCCAAAATCAATACATTTAGTCGACCTCCTTTGGGTAGGTCACTAAATATATAGATTTAGAGGACATTCCCAGAATCCTTTATTGAAACACCTTGATGTTATACATACAGACTACTTTGGTAGTACTATATACACAAAATCAAAATATTCAGCTCGAATAGAATAATACCATAAATACCCATTATGATGTCAACCGTGAATACGATAAATTTTTGTTAACTCTGTTATCTATTTTATTAATACTGTAACATTCAACAATCTGAAACTCCAACTCATACAGAACAATACAGTCAAGCTGGTATTTAAAAATTGTCTGCTAGGTTCCAAGCTTATTAAGCTCACAGAGGTTTTAGAGTGCACATGTACATTCACTATTACACAAAAGAACAAACAATATCAACAACCATTCATAAAAAGATTAAACTAAAATTTCAAAGCTCAAAACATAAGTACAGTATGGTACCGCACATAAAAAGAGAGAACATATACCATCGAAGAAATGTAAAAACCACAAGTTTATTGAGTACTGATCAAACCCTTTGCAACATATTTGTGAAGAAATATGATTTTTTTTGGGTATATAGGTGGTCATGATTTTGATACAATCCAAAAGATAGTAAAATAACAACAACTTTTTTTTTTCTTTTTTGATTATGTGCCCACATGCTGTCAAAATGGAAAAGGGATTAATTGCATACCGGTATAAAGAATTGATTCGTAGTAGTAACAACAATCGTAGTCTCCTTTTCACCATGAATGCACATAGCTTTTGTCGGCCACTAACAACGAATTGTGTTTATTCCCTTTCCACGACTTTAACAAGTCGCATCAACATATCGACAATTTTAAAGAAGGCTCATGTATCCTAGAAAACATTCGCCATTAGAAAACATTAAAAAAAATGGAAACCCTAATAGTGAAAAACGAATACAATACTGTGAAACAGTGTGATAGGTTTTTAGGTTCTTGTAAGTTTGCTCTTATACCACATGTAAGTTATTTTCTGGATCGCATAGAAGAAACTAAAACACTATAATAAAAATCGATAATAATAAAACATACCGTTTGATCCAGCCATCTTCGTAGTCGTCGAATCTTCACAAACTTGGAAGAGCTAGAGCGCCGGATCTTCCCCTCCTACTCCCACTCTTGTTGTTTTTTGATAGGGCTAACAATCCCTCAGCTGGTCTTATTTATAAGAACAACCTAGGGTTTTAGGAGAGGAGAGGGGACCGGGCCTAATAAACATAAATAGTCATTGGGCCCTCCTATCAAGGAGCCCAATGACCAAAAAGCCCACACTTACATACCACACTAAATAATAACACTAAGATGCACCATGGCCCAATCACAGGATCACAAACGTATTGGGCTCGTACCGGTAAATTACTTGAACCACTTTCATCCCGTTTTATAAATACTAAAATACAATTATTGGCAGCCCAAATAATTACTTAAAAATAATTTTCTTACATTTTGGGCTTAGCTGGTTTGTTGTTCGGGCTTTTAGCTTAGTATTGTAGTCATAGGAGGCTCTTGATGTCCGTTGGACCAGTTTTTGTTGATTGGATTTGTTATGTGGGTTTCTTTGAGCATAACCCACTAGGATCGTAGTTGCTTTTTGAGGTTTAGGCTTATTTTGCAGGTTTCATTCTCTTCCAGGGGTATGCCCCTTTTCTCTTTGTAACTGTTTTCCCTTATTAATGTGATTTCTTTCGTTGCTGGTGAAAAAAAAATGACTTGTTTTTTATCTACTTAGAACCCCTAACCTAGCTAACTTAGCAAGAAAATAAGATGACATAACTTCCGTATATTACATTAGTACCCCATGCGGTTAAGATTATCACAATTACTGACACTTTACATCTTCTGAAATTGAAACAACCCCTTAAATTCTATCAAATTTCCCACCATGATCCTTTGCTCCATTGACAGACCCACTCACCCAGCAACCCGTCCCCACTACGAACGAAAATAACCATTGATCCACCAATGTGATTTTTAACCAAATTAACCAAGCACAAACAATAATATGATATCACATTACATAGATACATAGATTAATTCATGTACAATTATGTGTTTCTTTTTTTTTGATATTGTAGATATATTAAACCTTAAGGACTGGGAGAATCAATTGTTACATCATGCAAAAGAGACTGTAGTAACCAATCTGGTGGATCTTCTAGCCATTCCTCATCCGTACTCCCTGCACTAGAAGCATGGGCCATTTTATTTATTTATTTATTTATTTTTTTGAACTTGGCAAGGATATGTATTTTATCTATTTACTTAGGGGGTGGGGGTGTGGCTCGAACCTGAGCCGGTGAGCTGGCATGAATCTCCCTTTACCACTTGGGACAGAGGTCGTGCTCAAGCATGGGCCAATTGATGTGCTACTTTGTTGCATCCTCTTTTTGCGAAAGAAACTTCCCATCATGTGAAACTGTGAAGCTTTAGAAAAATTGTGTCGGCTTCCTCTTGAACTTCCGTAATGTCCGTGGGGTTATTTCCATTGCTACGCCAGCTGATTTCTTCTATCAATACCTTGGCATCACCACCCTCCAGAACCAGGTGAGTAGCATTAATCTTTTGAGCTAAAACAACTCCCATAACTGGTGCTCGTGATTCTGCGTGTTTGGCCGAGGAACAAACTCCCAGAGCTTTTGTTACTGCTGCAATAAACTTTCCATCGCTATTCCTGATTACAGCTCCCCCATGTCCTTCACCCGTATTGGCAAACCAAGCTGCGTCAAAATTGATTTTTAGGTAGTGGTTCCTCGGCCTGTTCCACTTTTTCGACGGTGATGTTGAGCTCTTCCTAATAGCGATAGTAAACTTAGTTTAAGGACAAAAGTGTAATTAGTGTTGTATTAGTTTGATCTATATTGCTAATTAAAAGAGGTCTGGGAGAGGACAATTTCACCATCGTACATGGTATCATAGCAACCGTAGACGCTGTCGCCGCTGTCGCACGCCTTCTTCTCGTGCATTGCCGTCGCCGCCGTTAGGCACTCCGATCTACTCCTCTCTACTTCCGCCCTATCTATTTCTCCCTCTTCCGTCGCCGTCTGTGACGTTGCCGCTCCTCTGTCGGTTTCCTTCGCAAACACCGATTGGTATCCAATCAAAAGCCACGAAAACAAGTCGACTGTACTTGCTCGCCCGCCTTGAGAGAACTCTTCATTTGTTCAACTGGTGCTATGGTTTGTTCCTTTTTGTACACGTGGTATTTCTGGCTTGAGTGATTGATAGTGGATGCACTTGATCAGTGGGTCTACTTGTTGGTATTTTTTTTATTCAACATTCAATCATTTGAATCTTGTGGATATTCTTCATCAGTTAGTTTGTTTTTACTTTTGTTGCTTCTGTCAAGCTTTACTCTAATGGCTCAATCAATCAAGGAACCCCTCTACCCAGTCTTTTTTGTCACCAACATCGAGAAGAAATTCAGATTTATTCTCGACAATCAAAAGGGGCAGTATGATCACTGGGTCACATTCTTTCGTCTCCAGACGGATTCTTATGGTGTCACTGATCACCTTGTTAAAGATGCTACTACATATCAGAAAAAGGAGTCTCTCTGGAAGTCGATTGATGCGGTGATCCTCTCTTGGATCTATCAAACCATCTCTGATGATCTGGTTCTAGAAATTCTCACACCGGATCAGTCATCTCGTGAGGCGTGTGTCAAGCTAGAATCCATGTTCAGAACAACAAGTCTGCACGCCTTTCTAAACTCGAGACTGAGTTTATCTCCCTTCGGTAGGACCATTGCTCCTCTCTTGATGACTATTGCAACTGCCTGAAGACACTTGCTGATCGTATGGGTAATGTGGGATCTCCTGTTAGTGCCCCTTGACTGATCATTCAGCTCACGAACGGCCTCACTCCTGCTCTCGGTCACGTCGCAATGCTCATCCAGCAGACGTCTCCTCCACCCACCTATCTCGCGGTTGTGTCTATGCTTCGTATGGAAGCACGTCGTCTAGCACGACAGGATACGACTCTCATTCTTTACCTCAGGCCCTCATGGCAGCCCCCATTATTCAGTCTGTTCAGCCTTCGGGGCATGGTAAGAACGGTAATCGTGGTCAGAACGGTCAGAATCGTCGTCAGAACGGGTCCAAGAATGGGTCCAGGAACAGAAACCGTGGTCAGAACGGTAACCGTAATCGCTCTCAGCAAACTCCGCACCCCCTCAGCCACCCTCCCCTCACGCCAGTTGGGTGTTGTGCCCCTCTCCACCACCCTGTCCGTACCCTACTGCCTCTGGGTGGACTCCCCCTCCGTCTCGCCCTCATACTGCAGGTGTCTTGGGTGCTGGACCCGGAACTCGAACACAGACCTTTGCTGCTACATCTGGATGGTATCCTCAGCCTACTGACCTCAGCACTGATTTCTCAGTTTGTCTCTGACTGATCCAGACTCAGGTGCATCTGCGCATCTCACATCTCATACAGGTAACTTGTTGTAATACCCCGTATTTAAGTTGGGGGTTATTTGGTCATTTCGGAAAGATATTTGAAATTTTGAGAAATTTATATTTCAAATTTTTTCCTGACTTCTTCTTAGTTTTAAAAGTTCAAGGTTGTCATTCGACGTGTATGATTATGTAGACTTTTATTTGGAGGTTATTTTGTAGTTTTTAAGAACTTGGAAAATACGATATGAAGCTTATTTTTATACTTGAGAGATACTTATAATTTTCTAAACATTGGATTTTGACATTTATTTACAAAGTGAATTATTTGGAAATTTTATAATTTATGAAAATTAACTTTTTTGTGTTAGCAATATATTGAAAATTACATTTCCACCCCTTAATTTTTTGTATCTTATAATTATACCCCTCTTGTATATGAAAATTTAGATTTAACCTCAATTTATAGTATTTTCATATCAGCCTTCATTCTCATGTGTTTCCAAAAAAAAAAAAAAAAAACCCTCATTCTCTTGGTAATCCAATTCATACATCAATTAACTAGTTGGGAGATTTGTAATTTCACTCAAATCCCTCACCCACTAACTATGTCAATCATAGTCAAACATTGTATGTGTTTATACACACACACACACACACACTCAACACCGTAAACTCAACCCATCCCCTCAACAACTCCCACACTACCTCTCACACTCTATGCATCTTCAGCATCTTCTTCTCCCCCCAATTCCTCCATTGAATAGCACTAAAATATCTCGTTTCTCTCTTCCAAAAACTTCAGTCCCGTTTTTGGGTGTTGACTTCACAAAAACTTTATCAAAACTCATTTTTATGGTCTCCATATCATGAAAAACTTTATTCCAACCTTAATATCATCATCGAGGGGAGTTATTTCATCATTCTTCTCAAGGATTGAATGCCAAATTCACTCCTTTCCTCACCATCATCTTGAATCTTGGGGTAACTGTCTTCTAGTCTTGAATTCAAGCTTGCATGTCCATATTTATCTTTGATTGATGAAATTTCATCTTAGTTTTCTTCATCTCCATGCTTGATTCTTCATTTTCATGATCAGATCATGTGTTTGACTTCAAAAATTACACAATTTCATGAAACTCACACTAGAAATCATCATGCACTTTGTGTATTTTGTTATAGTTGCACTTGAATCTCAAGAAAATTTTAATAATTTGTTTCAATATCATGTAAAAATCTTATTTCATTCTTTAAATGATGTTATTTGGGTGAAAATCAAGTCTTCTTAACTTGCATGTACTACTAGAACAATTCTTATTGATTTTTGAAAAATTGCATGTTCATACAATCTGACCTGTTTGTGAAAACGTATATTATCTCTAAATTTTTTTCTCTGTGAAATTTTAACACTAACATATTTTGGACTAGACTCAGAGAGGGTCATTTTAAGAAAAAAATCATCTCCATATCCATTTTGGTTAGGGAGATGTGCTCGTTTTTAAGTTGTCTGTTTTCTGAAACTCTGTTTCTGGACCATTCATGGCATTTTGAGTAAAAACCTCATTTTCAGAAACTTTTGACACATCATCTTTATTGTGTTGTAACTAGACACATTGAGAGTCAATTCTAGATAATATGAGCTTTATTTATATTCTCCAAGTGGTAGTAATCCCCTTGCAAATTTGAAAGTTTTTTCCAAACTCTTCTCTGCATAGCAGTGTTTGTTATTTTTGTAACAGGATTTTTATAATAGCTATACATGATTTTATTGGTGTTTCAAAAAGTATACACATGTAGGTTGATCCTAAATTAGTTTCATGATTTTATGAGATGTTTTGATATGGTAAATAAGCCTCTAAAGTCAGAGCTACAATTATGTCAAGAATTGTAGTTTCACATTTTTTAGAAAACTTGAGGTTTTGAAGTTCTAAGTGTTTTTGTTGACTTATTTTGATAAGTAAACATCATTATATGTGTTGTGACATTTAGGACTACGTGACATGTAGGTTTGCATTTGTATTATGCATGTGTAAATTGGTTGTAACGAGCACGTCATACGTGTGATTGTAGACATCGACCTCGTAGGAGAGGGCGGTTTTCGTCGGAGTGCTAGGCTTAGTTTCTTGCTTTTGGTTGTGCTTCATCTCAGTGGTAAGTACATATGTGCGACTTTTACTTCTCAAAATGTGAGTGTTTGTGTGATGTCTCGAATGAATATTTGTTGATTGAAAAAGTATGCAAAGCATGATTTAAACTCGAAATTGTTTGCATATAAATTGAATCCTCTTTATAAGTCTTGGAACCTTACATGTGATAAGTTGATAATCTGATTTTTTCTATGGTAAAGAGAATAAATAAAACACATATATGCGAACTTTAATTATCACATTGTGCCCATGTGTGTGACGTTTAAAATGAATATCGTATTTGGAAGAGTATGAAAAGCATGATTTATACTAAAAAATTCCGATTATTGATTTAAATGAAAACTCTTGAAAATGACTTGTGAAGATTGTATGCCAACTTTGGTTATGAGAAATAAAGGTAATAAGATACCTCTAATAGATTTAGGACAATGTACAGAGTTGTGTTTATTTAGGCTCTGGCCGGAAGCGATCCTCCTGTTACTTAATGTTCACGAATCCAAACCCGATGAGCCAAAATGTACCGAGATATTGAGGCCAAGGGGTTTGTAGAGCTATAGAGTGCTACTTATACTTGTAAGGGTCACTACGGTATAGGGGTGCCGACACTTAAGGCCTTGCGAGCGGGGATTGACAAATGGGATCCCTTAACGCTCGGGTGAAATAGGGTTTGATATACCCTAGAATGAACACTTTGTGATTACTTCGTGATCCCTCTGTTTACATTGATCATGCTGGTGGCTCTGGACATGCCTCAGCTACACTTTACGGTTAACTGAACTTGAAAGAAAGTTGAATACTCTATTGATGTTGTTTGTGGCTCTGAATATGCCTTAGTCAATTGAAATGATTTAAAAAACTTTATTCTACTCGTGATCTAATATCGTTATCAACTCAAATTAACATGTTTACTCTGGATATTTTACTGAATACTCGTGGTTCCTTAATGTTGTTAAATTGAGAGGTTTTTGTTACTCAGTTACTTTTAGTTGTTCCAGAATCCCCAACCTGTTACTTTTATTTTTTTAAATCTTCTGTTTTATTTCAACTCATGCATTTGTGCCACTCGTTGCTTTACATGTCGTAGTGTGTACTTACTCAGATTTTACTGATCATTTTATTCAAAACTGCGTCGGCTTTTGCCATGTTAAAACCGCATGTCATCAATCAAGGTGGGGCATGGGAACGCGTATCGAGACAAAGACGTCACTTAGTAGATCACATAATTTTTTTTCTTTATCCAAATTGTACTCATTTTTGAAATATTTGTTGTATACATTAAATGTGATGTAATCTTAATAGTTAAATTTCTACATTTGGTTATCGGTTGTCTCTTTAACCCTGAACCGAGAACCCGGGTTGTTTCAGCTGGTATCAGCGCATCGGTTCTCCGGTTAAAGTGAATTTTTGATTTCCATTAGTAGAGAATAAGAAAGATAACACGTTTCGAAATTTTAAAATTGACTAGGATAACTCAGTTTGTAAATATACGAAGTTCACAAGCCGTTGAGGAGTTTGGGTACTTACATATATTTCTTTTTAAACTCGGTTTGTACAGTGTTGATAAATTGTTAACTGCTTATTGATATGCGATTATGTGAATGCTACTTGCTTATTTAAATATATTTATCCTATGAGCATGCTTAGTTGCTATAAAGAAATGATTTATCATTTTCGTGTGATGCCGTATCCATGTTCCCTTTCTTGTTTATGTTATTTTTGTCGACGAGAGAGTAACGACGTTTTGACTTAGAAGACCCTAAGACCCCTCCTTTCTCATCAACGAGTGAAAAATTTTAAGACATTAGTTGGCCTTTATTTTATATTGAGTTAACTTGACATGGTCATTTCCAAAATTAGAAAGTTTTGACAGTAAAGTATTCTTTCAAAAAAATGGTTTCTAAAAAAAGTGATTGGGTGTGGAGCTACCAAATGCCGAGTGATATGGACCACTTTGTTTACCAGTCCGCTGGTGTGACTCTTAGTACGACGGTTGTGTACAAGGAAATCCTAGGCAGAGATCCAAGTGTACACCTCAAGTAGGGGATAAGATCAAGAACGAGAACACAGAGATGTGTAGGGTAGTGAGTAGGGAGAGAGTAAGCAATGATAACTGCGTGAGAGAGACAGCTTAATGACCGAGCTTCGGTCAATCCAGAAGTCCAAAAAAGTCCAATAGGATTGAAATGGAGGGCTAACGATCCTATATATAGTGGGGAAGTGACCGTTATAAGGGGTTAATGCGCCCATAAATGGCGGCTTAATGATAGACTTGTAACGGCACGTTCAACCGTATATATAGGGAACGTTACGCACCTTCTCGCATATACTGGAGACCGTTATGAGATCGACCGGGTTTATAGGACGTGGTCATTAAGTCTCTCAAGTCAGTTACTAAGAATCGCGCGCGAGCTTGGTTGTCGTTCGCGCGCAATGGACCTTACTCTAGCCTCCAAACCACTAAGTCCCTACAAGTCCCGTGTGGTTGGTATCGCAGGTTGCCCTGTCTGACAGCGCCCATGTGGATAAGTATGAGCAGTGATCTGTTGTATATGGAGCACAGTCAGATGTGCTGGATGGCTGCGACGTGGCTATGATATGTCTGTCTGGAATGCATCTACATAAGACCGCTTTTTGTGGGATATCACGCGCGTATGTGATGTAATCGCGCAAAATCAGTCATGTGTGGCTCTCACTTGTCAATCTTCGAATTAAATGTGGATTCGAAAACCCTAGCCCCCAGGAATAACCATGATTGCCCAAGTCTCTCCAAACCTCGTAGCCTTTAATAGGGGATGTCCGTTGCGCGGCTAACTAGTTGATATCCACAAATTTCTGCCGATTTTCGAGGCAAAATTGATTCGACAGATCCGATAGGTCACCATTTTTGCCATTTTTCGAGGTCATGTTGATTCAGCGAATGTCAGCAGTTGCGACTCTTCAGGCTTCAGAATCCTATTTAAACCCTCAACTGCAACAATCAGAACTTTTCCACCATTGTTGAAGTTTTATGAGCCAGAGAGAAGATCACCAGCAGGGAGGTGAAGTTTTCTATTAAATTCTTGACAAAATCACCCAAGCATTTCAAGCACTCAAACGACACCAAGGTCAGTGATTCTCCCCCTTTTTACTTTGAAATCAGATTAGCAAACATTCTTCCCCTTTTTTCTTTGCCGGCAACCCAATCTGGGTTTGATCCTCATACTTGTCCATGTCCTTCATTGTTCTTCATGACTTGTGTTATAGAAATGGCCCCTAAGAATTCCTAAAAGGAAGCAGTTGAGTTACCCGAACTCAGTAAGGCTCTGTGGCATAAAGCTCCCTATCTGGGTGGGGATGATTTCTACTTGGCAACAATCAAAGGAACCACTCTTCGGGCATCTCCTGTGGAAGACGCCATGCAGCTAGTGCCTGAACCTGAAAGGGATGACTGGGATCTTGCTAGCACTCAAGACGTGCAGCGTCTTGGTCTCGAAGCTGGCTTGTATCCCTTCACATAGCTTCTCTTTCAATCTTTCATGGAAAAGATTGATGGAGGAATGGACGGAGTTTATCCTCAACAAATATGAGAAAATACTGATGGAAGTTGGGTGATTTCACGCCATACGCGCGACGAAAGGGCTCAGCCTCAAGCTCGACGGCGAAATGCTAAAGGTCCTGTTCTCCAGGTATTCGAAGAAAACCCATACCTTTCACTTTGCTACCTTCGAGGCTGCACCCACTCTCGAAGATGTTGAGATGTTGCTTCTGCTTCCCAGCATGGGAGCTATTGACCCCTTAGCTCCTTCTGCTTATAATGAAGAGCTCATAATTTTCGTGAAAATGCAAGAGTGCATTGCCGACATGAAGAAGGATGCTTCAAGGTGGAAGCCAAACTCAACCACTTATTTTGACACGTACATGCCTGTTTCTTCGGGTGCGAAGAACATATGGTCAAAGTGGATCATATACTTCTTCCAAGATTTTGCCAAACCACAAGTCGCTCATGATTTGATAGTGGAAGACCTTGAAGCGGTAGTTTCTCTGGAAGGAAAATGCTTTGATTTAACTTTGTGTGGCTTCCTCTTTGTTTGGTTGTTGCGTTACTTTATCGACGGGCATCCGCACGACGGAGTTTTCACTCATGTGCCCCCGCTTGCAGTAAAACTCTCACTTGGCCACAAGGTTGCTTTGGGGCCTCTGGTCTTGGTTTCTCTTTTTCACAATATGGACTTGGTCGTAACCAACGTTGAGCAGTCACAAGGAAGGGTGGATATTTTCTCTTTTGTCAACATCGCGTTCTTGATAATGTGGGTCTTTGAGAGATGGCCAACATACTCTCCTATCCCGTCAGAGGTAGAGCTTTGGAACGCTCCTAATGCTAAACATGAAGACCTGTGCCCTCGAGCATGGCACTGGTACAGGACTACAGCTCCTCGTCATACCTTCTATCTAGTGTGTGACGACATTAGATGCTTCGAGGCCAGGCCTTGTGTCCACCGATTGGAAAACATTGTTTTCCAAGAAAACATGTATATTGAGGAAGATATTGAGTATGAATCTGAGTATATCACCAAGGGCTCCAGGCGTTACGGGATATTCTTCAATTGGTGCAGAAGGGGATATCTTCCAGCTCTTCTTGAGTGGGTGGCCAACTCCAAAACTCCGAGCTACGAACGCATCACGATCCATTATGATCCGCTTCGCGTAAGTCCGCAGCTGTCGCGCCGCCCCTATGGTCTGAGGCCATTGTCAAGGGTTGCAACAACGGACTCCTGTACGGGAAGAGTAATGCCCTATTGATGGCTGAACTCCCACTGACCCAACCTTCCAGAGACAGACGAGGGGCAAAATACCCCAAGTTGCGTTTCTTTTTGGAATTCCCGAATTCGCCGCCTTGTCAAATCTCAGGCTCAGATCCAGGCTAGTAAAGCCCCTGCGCTTGTGAAAACAGGTCATACGTTCAAATCCAAGTGCTCTTTGGATGAAACGCAATACGATTTCTACTCTTTGATGGACCAAGACTATCACATGTGTCCTCATTTTATTCTAAACGAAAAGGCAGCCATTGCCAAGCAGAAGTCCCTCAAGGCAAGGACTAAATACGCGGACGACTTCAAACAGGTATGCTCACTCGCATTTCACTCACATATTTCTTTAAAGTAGCTCAGACTCTAACTCGCCTTCTCATGCCACTGCTGTTTGAGGCGATTCGCGTCTTGGGATCGCAGCGAAAATTTCAATGACTTCTGCCGCGCAAAGAAGAGGATCGAACCTGAGGTCACTATTGCTCCCGCATGGCCCATGGATTCAAAGGTCCATGACGTGGTCTCGGAGGCACTTGAAGCTTTCCTTGCACCTTTTGTCAAGTACCTGAAGAGGAAGAGATCCACGAGTGAGTCCGAGACCAGTGATTTGGTGCGCCGCCAACAGACTAAACGTTCAAGGGACGATTCTGCTCCCGTGGCCCCTGCCAAGAAATATCAAAGCTCTACTGCAAAGAAGGTACAGGTTCCTGCTGCAAAGAAAGGCCAAGCTTCTTCTGCTCCTACGAAGAAAGCAACTAGGAAGAAAGCATTTGTCCCACGGAATGGTACTCAAGTCATTTACCCTCTTGGGTTATAACAAGTTCCGTATTGACACACAACTGTTTCCTTTGTTACAGGAATCAATAGCCCAGACGAAGGCGTGAAAGTCATGACTGAAGAGGAGGCCATTGCAGAGTCCACGATTATGGCAGAGGAGCGAGAGAGAGGAGAAAAAGAGGAAGAAGATCGACGAGTACAGGCAGTTGTTCAGAGAAGTATTGAGGATCTTAAATACCAAGAGGAACCTTCGCGTTTAACTGTTGGCCAGGTGCAACAAGCACGCTCAGCTACTGCTCAGATGCAGCAAGCGCAAATGGCCTTCCATGACCTTATTGGCGATGAGGAAGAAGAAGGTACTGTCTTTAAATTTGCTTTATCGCACCATGATATTGTCTTGCGCTCCTTATGTCACGGGGTATCTAGATATGATATTTGCAGATGGTTAAGGGATCAGTGTGGGGAATCCTCAAGTATATCACCTCCTTGGCATCATCATGCCTCATACTACCCTCGTATCATAACAATAATGATTCATATGGTGATATTCCATACTAAATCAGGTCACGCGAAATCTAAAGGAATTGACGATAATCTTCGCGCAGATATTCCATACGAGCGCGGAAAGATTGGGTCTTATCGTAGCTCTATAAGTTTCGTTATAGTCAATTCCTTCATCTTGAATTAACTGTGACTTTCCCTGTGGCAGATGTGGAGCCATTGATACAGAGATCCCGCAAGCTTCGCAGCGCTGTCGTTCGCGTGTCTCACTCTGTTATTGAAGCCAACTGAGGGGACGAGATAGGTGAAAGTGATGCGTTCGCGCCCCCATGGACTAACACTGAGGAGCCTGCAGTTGCGCCAGAAGAACCCAGTACCGAGGTGACAATTGCTCAAGATCTTAACACTGAAGAGACTATAGTGGCGCCATAAAAGCCCGACACTGGTACGGTTGACCTTGAGAGAGAGCGTCTCAAACTCATTCTTGAGCAAGAGAAAGAAAAGGAAGCACTTCAGCAAGAGCAGGATCAAAACGCTGAATCTGGTTCGCGCGATACGAGGGGAACTTCCCCAAGAGTTGATGCCTCTGAACAGGGTTCACTTTAATCTGAAACTCAAAGTGAAACAACTTCTGCTACTGAAGCTCCTTCAAGTTTCCCTCCCGTAACTACATTGCCAACCGAGGCACCTCTTGGATCAGTCGAGCAAGCTGAGGTTGCCCAAGAATCAGTAACTCCAAATCCTCCTACTGAAAATACGCCAATTAACGAAGGAGGGGCTGAACATAATGTGAGTGGTGCTGTGCGCGACCGAGACATGGCGGATGCCCAATTTTCAGCCCCTGAGACTGATATTGTTGCAACTCTTGGAACGCAACCTAACTTCGCACATGAGAGTGTGAAAGAAGCTCCAGAGTCTGCACCAAGTGTAGTCGAAGCAGGGAAGGAAGGGGGGTGAGGATGCAATCATGGCTGAGCCAGACCAGGACGCGTCTTCGAAGACAAGCACTCCAGCTGCTGCGACCGCAATGCCAGCAAGGATCACTCCACCTGTGCCCACTTCAATTGCCCCAAGAAGTGATGCGTCCTCAGAGGGACTTGGTGAGAGTTTGTCGCTTCCTAGTGCGATTGTTGAATCATCTAGTCTTGACCTGGACGCGCATTTTGTCGAAAATCCGTGGAAAGATTGGTCTATTGCAGCTGTCGAGGCCAACGAAGCTGAGGAGAAATATGTCTTTCCTGAGGGATACTTCGCGCAAGAGACTCTCGCTGATCAACTACTAGTTGTGGCTGAGCCATCTGATGGTTACCAGGAAGTACCTCCCATTCCTTTCTTACGCGAGTAAGTTGGCAGTACTAGTAAGCTTTCAATTTTACTTGAAAATATATGTGATAGGCATGCACCCTTGTCTTCTCTGTTCTTTACACGCGTCTTATGATGATGCAGGGATCAAGAAATCATGTTTGAACTGGCTTATGAAGATGCGTATCTCGTATCCCAGGACCTTTGCCAGAGCAATGGAGCTGCCTGCCAAGGACAGAAAAGATCTCCTTACAGAGATATCTGATCTGATGGAGAGGATAAGCAAAACCACGCCGGCCACTATCTCCTTGACAAATAAGCAAAACTTCCTGACAAGCGTTCAAGGCGTTAAACATGTAGCCCACGACCGTCTCAATTTTGAATTTCTTATCCAAAGGCTGAAGAAAATATGCAACTCTATCAAACTTCGTTTTGGCTTCGAGAGTTATCAATTGGAGACCGCCCAACTTCGCGCCCAAAAAGAAGCTATTGGGAAATTTGTAGATGCTTATGAGGAAGCAACGGCGAAGCATGAAAGTCATAAGAAGCAGATCGATCTATGGGCTAGCAATTCTATTCAGCTTGGGGCTCAAGACTCTCTGTTCAAACATCTATTTAGAGAGGAAGATTAGTATTCTAGCATCCTTAAGTTGTAATTTTTGAACACTTTTTTCTTGCACTGCTATCTTGCAATTCGCATATCTTTTGTAATGCGAACATATGCAAATGAACTTTGCTTCATGAAAACGCCCGGTTTTGGCTCTGGGGATATTGAGAATTCCTTCTGCATTCTCAAATCAGACAAACTCGTGTTCGAATATCGCTATCTTTTAGATAGACTTTGATTGTGTTATTGCTATCTAGAGAGATAGGTTTAGATTTGTTGCTATCTAAACAGATAAGCTTAGGATCGCGTATCTAGATAGATAGGCTTTAAGCTTTACCTCCGCTACCATCTAAACAAATGGGTTTTGAGTTCGCCCTAGTCTGCCATCTAAACAGATAGGCTTAGTATTGTGCATTGCTCCTATCTAGACAGATAGACTTAAATTCACATTATGCCGCTATCTAAGCAGATAGGCTTAGTTTCGCGTTTTGCTGGTATCTAGACATATAGGCTTAAATTTGCACTTTGCTGCTATCTAGACAGATAGGCTTTAATTTGCGCGTTGGTGCTATCTAGACAGATAGGCTTAGAATTTCGCATTTGGCTGCCATCTAGACAGATGGGCTTTAAGGTTTTGCATTTGGCTGCCATCTAGACAAATGGGCTTTAAGGATTGCATTTGGCTTCCATCTAGACAGATGGACTTATAATTTTGCATTGCTTTTATCTAGACAGATAGGCTTAGAATTTTGCATTTGGCTGCCATCTAGACAGATGGGCTTTAAGGATTGCATTGGCTGCAATCTAGACAGATGGACTTATAATTTTGCATTGCTGCTATCTAGACAGATAGGCTTAGATTTTGCTGCTATCTGAACAGATAGGCTTCGTTTCGCATATGGCTGCTGTTGGAATAGATGCCCTAGAGGCAATCTAGTTTAGTATGAATTTATTTATGGCTAGAAATTCATTTATTATTTATTGGATATTTAATATAATGAAGTCCTTAGATTTACAATTGTGTTGTTTATCTTAAATATCCCTAGTCCAGTATAATGATTAATGGGACAATCATCTATAGACTAGTATGGGGTTGGATTGATATGGAGATATCATGATCCAACACATAGGTGTGCATTAGGGGTAATGGCGCACTGGATTGACCCATCTCCGAGAAGGTTACATACATCTTATGTTGAGTCACAAGCGCTTCTCGCGGTGCAATGGTATTGTCATCCTTAGACTTGAAGTCACTAGATATTCTAGTTGTGGATTATTTTGATTTTGATAGCGTTAAACGCTACACCGTAACTGGATAATTATAAAGGCGTGTACCGGATACAATAAGAAGCAAGCTTAGAGATCATAGTGGACGTAGATAGAATTTGTCCCTCCCACATAACGGGAGCAAATATCCTAGGCCACTCGAGGGATAGTGCTTATAGAATGTATGGCCAGACTCAAATAAATCAAAATGGGATATTGATGTTATTTGCACGAATAAGGCTTCTCCCATGGATCGAGAAAGTGTGGATTGGATATACGAGTGTGACTTGTATGTCTCGTGTCCAATCCGTATATAGAGACAAACGGATGAGACACTTACTTGTACAAAGGTTGTCAAGATGACTATTCTATTAGTTGGCTAGAATGGATGTTTTGCTAGAAACCGCTCCATATTAGCTAATAGTTGCTACCAACTAGATAGAACCTATGGGGTCACACGCTAGATAGAGTTGAACTAGATTTGGGAGTTAATTAATTGGATTAATTAATTAGAAGGATTACTTTGCAAAACCTTGCAAACTTAGTAGGGACTAATTTGCAAGGAAGGGACTAAATTGAATTCTAGTAGGACTAGAATAAGTCCTTTAGGTAGTTGGCAAGGATTTGTTGGACTATATAAAGGACCTTCCTTCCTTCCTTCACACACTTATGATTCATTAGATCATAACTTGAGTGGGAGAGAACAAAAGGAGAGAGAGAGAGCGAGCAAGCTAAGGAGCTCGCCGCCCCCTAGCTCGCCGCCGCCCGTCCCCGTCGGCCACAAGGAGGCCGAGACCTCCCTTGTTGGTCTCGTTTTGCGTGATTCTTCTTCCTCTTCCTCTTTCTGGGCTAGCACCAAGGAGTGGGAGATCTAGAAATCAACTCTAGGCGTGGATCAACTATAGAGAGCGTGACACAATTCGCGTTTGAAGTCATCAAAGGAGAACCCTAAGGTGTGTTAATTGATTTCTTCCTTTACCATCGTTATGTCTCTTGACTTGTGAT
This sequence comes from Linanthus parryae, assembly GCA_023055425.1. Taxonomy (NCBI): domain Eukaryota; kingdom Viridiplantae; phylum Streptophyta; class Magnoliopsida; order Ericales; family Polemoniaceae; genus Linanthus; species Linanthus parryae. Next base: position 20,842,782 of record JALGPY010000011.1, on the reverse strand, counting down.
CCTTGGAGGGTTTTGCATGGTTAATTATTGTTTCCGTTGCGCATCCATGAATCAAATCCCTACAGTGGTATCAGAGCCACTGGTCGTAGAGCATAAACGTGGTTTATGTGTTATGTTTTGATAGTTTTACACCTTAAAATTGTTGTTTATCGCGTAAAACAAGACAAATCAAGCATGTGATGCAATTTGTCAAAAAACAATCATAACAAGACCTAGTTTTTGCATTGGATGCATGAATTAGTGAGTTTTGAGAAATTTTAGGATCTTAGATCTAGGGTTTGGGCATCCTTGGGGAAGAAGGAGTTCTTCCCAAACAAGGAAACAACCAAACTTGGGCATCAGGAAAGGGAGTTGTTTTGGAAACAACTCCCTAAGAGGTTCGGCCCCCCTAAAGGGACCGCCCCTATTGCTTGCCGCCCAAGCAAGGCCGCCCTAGGGGCCGGGGCAGCCCTAGCCCGTGGGCTAGGGGCCGGCCGGCCCTAGGGCCTTGCGGTTCACTTTTTGGGCCCGGGCAAATGGATTGTTGGGCCCAATGGACCGTTTTAATCCTAAAATATCCTAAAATCAATTAAAATTGACCAAGCGCGTTAAAATTGGATTTTAACTGTTTATGTGCAATTCGCATGGTGATTGGATATGGCCTTAGGATGTGGTTTGATGTGGATGTTTAATTTTTATGGTTTGGTTTACGGCTTGCGAGCTGATTGACACGATCCAACCGCAAGTGTACGGCTATCGCGTGTAGTAATATCCGGTAATCCGGGTTTTTCGAACCCAATGGACTTGTCGTGAACTAATTAGGATGATTAACTTTAATGTGGGCAAGTAATTGAGATTGTTTGACTAATCTAAGAAATTAAATAACAAGCTAATTGTTAAAATTGAGATATATACGAGGGACAAGTATCAGGATATCTCTTCGGGTTCACTAGGGATCTCACACCACTTATGATTTATGTTCTAGTAACACGGACGTCTTTTACTTAGCGAAACGAGCACCTATGCTTTGAAGATTCCTCAACCAAAGCCTATATTCAAACTCTCGTACCTGATTCCTCTAACCTACTCAAGTTCAAATAAGCATTATGTAGTTGTGGTCTACTCTTAGTTCTAGCTAACTAGCAAGATTCCTCGACCCTAGATACGGCTAGTGCTTGATTCAAGTTTCCGGTTAGCGAATGTTGATTCCTCTAACATCCTCTACCTATAATCATCCTATTCAGAGCTCAAACAATAGAAACGATAGAACTAAGTACATAAATCAAGCGTAGCTATGAAAAACACATTCAATTAAGCTAAAAGCATGAAAAAGATCCATAAATCACCACATGGTGTTCAAACCCTAGCTACCTATGAGATATCCCGAATAGAAAGTTTAGCTACTCATAGTTGGGAATACAACGAAGAATTTCCAAGCATTCATCAAAAACAAGAGAGATAGAGAGATCAAACGATGAATTCTTGATCCGGCGGGAATCCAAGCTCTCCAATGGCTTGGGAGCTGTCTCCTCCCTTCCTCCAGCAGCGTCGTCCCTCTTTTAGGTCTGAGAATTCGTTTCATAAGACCTGGGCACGTTTTTTAATGAACTTTGGCCGAATTTGCACTTCAGCCCCTCCAGTTTGTAATTCCCGGACAGAATTGTAAGCTAATTTTGCGCGGATTGTATCTCCCTCATACGGACTCGTTTTCGGGCCTACCATATATCGTTGGACAGCTACGGATGTCTGCTTTCTAATGCCGCACGCCTTTCTCCAAAACTATGTATAGATGTTCCCGAGAATCGAAAATAGTAAAGGCTGGTCTGGAGTGACTTTTTCAACTTTTCTTCGTCGTTGCGTCTTCTTTTCTCCTCTTCATCTAGCTCCATACCAAGTGTATACAAGCCTCTTATAAGCTCCATTTCACCTATTTTACCTGAGAAACACAACAAAATACTACCCGTGCAATTATCATCGCAAATATGATAAAAATCATCCTCAAATAAGCTAGAAACACAACTTTTGACTCTTAGGCTTATAAATCGTCAAATTCACATATTTGTGCAAATATAACATATAAATCATGTGAAATAAGCCTAATAAAAGTAATATGGAAGTATATTAATAGCTCCTAAAAGAGAGTTATCACTGATCAATTAATTGTAATATTTAATTAGGGTTTTATGGTCTGCGAGCCATTTTTTTTTCTCATCTGTGAGATTTATTTTATTTAGTATAGAAGTTAACTAGTGATAGATAAAGTATATTGTTAGCCAAGATTGAAGAAAAGAAGCCCAAAGCCAAAAGGAGCCACAAAAGATGGAGCATGGAGCATTCCACATGACTATGATGGACCAAAAGATCAAGACGCATGGAGATGTGTTTGCTTTTAGGGTTCATAGATAATTTCATTGGCTTGGAATTATCTTAGTCTAGAAAAGGCCATATCCACATCACGTTTTATTTATGTTTTTTTGGTTGTTTACTTTATTGTCTTATTATTTTGGGGTTGGTGTATGGATGATGCATGCAATTAGGATAATAAGATAATTAGACAATCCGGATCTATTATTTGGAGTTGTGCCCAAACTCAAATAGATAGATTAGTTGATATTGATCAACAAAACAAATTAAAATTGAATTTAAAAATTCCTCAAAATTCAAATATTGTGTTCTTGCCTTCTTGTTAATTAAACACTCATTATCATCATGATTTATCAAGTTCGTGCGTGCCAAAGCATGGCGACTTGGTTCATAATGATGGAATGCGATGGCACAGGCTAGTAATGTGCAATTGTTTAAATAAGCGGTTGAACACAACTAGGCTATTAATGTGGTTAAAAAACCTAGAGGCAATCAATTGGGATTATCCATATGGATGGATAAATAAGGATTTATTTGCCCAATTGAACCAAGAGTTGCATAAGGGATGCAATTTGAATTGTTCCTACCTAAAGTAGTCAAATTATGGGTGACTTGCCAAAGCAAGCTCATAAGGAGATGAAACATGGATCTTGGCCCACTAGAAAATATAAGGATATTTTCCGCATTAATATCTTGAGGGTTATTAATCCGTAGAAAAATAGTGGGAGCTATATTTGATAAACTAGCCATTATTGAATATAGTCAAAAATTCACAAATACTAAAACTTGCGTATTTTCCTTTTGTAGAATTCCAAATGGCAAACAACTCATCGAGTTCACAACATTCCCTACGATATGTCCTTGAGAAGGACAAGCTCTCTGGAACCAACTTCCTTGATTGGTACAGAAACTTGAGAATCGTTCTCAAGCAAGAGAAGAAACTGTACGCAATAGAAGAGCTTGTTCCAGCAAGTCCAGAGAACCAAAAACCTGCTGCCCTAAAGGCGTATCAGAAGCGTGTTGATGACGCTAATGATGCGGCCTGCCTTATGCTATGCACCATGACTTCTGAGCTTCAGAAGCAACACGAAAACATGAATGCTGTCGATATGATCGAGCATCTGAAGCAGCTCTTCCAAGTGCAGACAAGGGTTGAGAGGTATGAGGTCTCTAAGGCACTGTTCAAGTGTCATCTGGCAGAAGGGAACCCGGCGGGACCCCATGTACTCCGTATGATCGGGTACTTGTAGAATCTCGCCCGACGGGGGTTCCCGGTCGGCTAAGAGTTGGCAACCGATCTCGTGTTGCAATCGTTGCCCGAGAGTTATGGACAGTTCATCATGAACTATAACATGAACGAGATCGTGAAACCACTGCCAGATTTTCTCAATATGTTGAGGACAGCTGAACAGAGCATCAACAAGGGTAAGAGCAAGGCCATTATGATGGTGCAGAAAGGAAAGGGCAAAAGGTTTGCCTCATCCTCCAAGGGCAAAGGCAAGTCAGTTTCCAAGTCCAAGGAACCTGCCCTTAAGCCTATTGGTGGCATTGCCAAAGGTGTGACTAAAGGTGAGTGTCACTACTGCAGTTAGCCTGGACACTGGAGGAGGAACTGCCCAAAATATCTGGAGGACAAGAGGCTTGGAATAGTGATTCCACCACCACCAGGTATTTTTGTTCTAGATGTCAATTTAACTGTCTCTACATCATGGGTATTAGATACTGGATGTGGATCTCACATTTGTCGAAATGTGCAGGATCTAAAGAGAAGTAGAAGATTGGCTAAAGGGGAGATAAATATGCGCGTTGGGAATGGAGCAAAAGTTGCTGCGTTGGCCGTGGGCGTGTGCGAGCTATCTCTGCCTTCAGGATTAGTTTTAGAATTAAATAATTCCTATTTTGTGCCTGCTATGAGGAGAAACATTATTTCTATTTCTTGTTTGGACAAGGATATTTCAATAAAGAACAATTGTTGTTCCTTTTATTTGAATAATATTCAATACTTTAGTGCGCAATTATTTAATGGACTGTATGTCCTTGATCTAAGCAATCCTGTCTACAACATTAATACCAAGCGGATTAAAATAAATGATTTAAATCCTGCTTATTTATGGCACTGTCGTTTAGGTCACATAAACGAGAAACGTGTATCTAGACTCCATAAAGATAGACTACTAAACTCATTTGATTTTGAATCATATGAGACATGTGAGGCTTGTTTATTGGGAAAAATGACAAAGTCCCCTTTCAATAAGAAAGGTGAGAGGACTAGTTAGCAATTGGCACTCATACATACTGATGTGTGTGGGCCATTTGCCACGCCTGCCAGGGGTGGTTACGTCTACTTCATTACATTTACTGATGATTACAGTAGATATGGATTTGTGTACCTCATGAGGGCAAAATCCGAATCCTTTGAAGTGTTCAAAGAATTCAAGAATGAAGTAGAGAAGCAACTTGGCAAAAGTATCAAGGCTCTACGATCAGATCGTGGAGGAGAATACTTGAGCCAAGAGTTTGACGACTATCTTAGAGAGTGCGGGATCATGTCCCAACTCACTCCACCCGGAACGCCACAATGGAATGGCGTGTCTGAGAGGAGGAATCGAACCCTATTGGATATGGTTCGATCTATGATGTGTCAAACTGATCTTCCATTATCTTTTTGGGGCCACGCTCTATTAAGTGCAGCTTTCACCATTAATCGTGTTCCATCTAAATCAGTCATGAAGACACCATATGAGATGTGGAGTGGGAGGCGTCCCACACTGTCGATCATGAGGATTTGGGGCTGCGATGTCTATGTAAAACGTTTACAATCAGACAAGCTAGGGCCAAAATCGGATAAGTGTAAATTTGTGGGGTACCCTAAGGAAACTAAGGGTTACTACTTCTAAAATCCAACCGAGAACAAAGTGTTTGTTGCTCGGACCGGCGTGTTTGTCTCTAAAGAAGCAAGTGGGAGGACTGTAGAACTTGAAGAGGTTCAAGAACCACAAATCACTGTACCGATTATGGAACATGAACAGGAACCACAAGCGGTTGTGGAGCAGCATGTTCAGATAACACAAGAGCTTCGTAGATCTAGTAGAGTGCGCCAGGAACCTGAGAGGTATGGACTTCTCGTAACCGATTCCGGTGACACGATGCTCATAGATGATGAGCCTACTACCTATGAGGAGGCCATGAAGGGCCCAGAATCTCAGAAGTGGCTAGAAGCCATGAGATCCGAGATGGAATCCATGTATACCAACAAAGTATGGACTTTGGTGGAACCACCCGAAGGGGCGCGGCCCATAGGGTGCAAGTGGGTCTTCAAGAAGAAGATCGACATGTATGGTAATGTGATTACCTATAAGGGCCGATTGGTGGCTAAAGGATTCAGACAGATTCATGGTATTAACTATGATGAAACATTTTCACCAGTTGCTATGACCAAATCCATCCGAATCCTACTTGCGATTGAAGCATACCATGACTATGAGATTTGGCAAATGGATGTCAAAACAGCATTCCTTTATGGGAATCTCCTCGAGTACGTGTATATGATACAGCCGGAGGGTTTTGAGGATCCAAAGCAAGCCAACAAAGTCTGTAAGGTGCAACGATCCATTTATGGATTGAAGCAAGCTTCTAGGAGGTTGAATCGACGTTTTGATGAAGTAGTCAAAGAGTTTGGCTTCATCAGGAACGAAGATGAGTCTTGTGTCTACAAGAAGGTTAGTGGGAGCTCTATAGCTTTTCTGGTCTTGTATGTGGATGACATACTACTCATTGGAAACGACGTTCCCATGCTGCAATCAGTTAAAGATTGGCTAGGGAAGTGTTTCTCAATGAAGGACTTAGGGGAAGCAGCCAATATACTCGGTACAAAGATCTATAGAGATAGATCTAAGAGACTGAAAGGCCTAATTCAAAGTACATATATTAACAAGGTGTTGAAACGGTTCAACATGCAAGATTCCAAGAAGGTATTCTTGCCCATGTCACATGGAATCACTCTTTCGAAGAGTGGTTGTCCTTCCAATGAGATTGAGAAGGAACGCATGAGTAGAATTCCCTATGCCTCGGCCATAGGATCTATCATGTACGCCATGTTATGTACTAGACCAGATGTGTCATATGCCTTGAGTATGACAAGAAGATACCAATCCAATCCAGGTGAGAGTCACTGGATTGCAGTGAAACAACCCGGGATCTCGGTTCAGGGTTAACGCGACAATCGATAACCAAAAGTAGATTATTAGCTATTAAGTTTACATTTCGGTTAAAGTACATAACAAAATTTCGATAAAAAGAACAATCTAAAACAAATCGTGTGTGATCTACTAAGTGATCTGACTTAAGCTAAAATTCTTCGTCTCGATCCGCGTTCCCACTCCCCACACTTGATTGACGACATGCGGTTTTAAAATGGCAAAAGCCGACGCAGTTTTGAAGAAATGATCAGTAAAAACTGAGTAAATACATACTACGACATGTAAAGCAACGAGTGGCACGGAAGCATGAGTTGAAACAAATCAGAATATTTAAACAGTAGAACTATCATGTTGGAGAATTTGGAACAACTGGAAGTAACCGAGTAACAAAAACCTCTCAATTTAATAACATTGAGAAACCACGAGTAGTTGGTAACATATCCAGAGTAAACAAGTCAATTTAAGAGAATAAATTAGTTCATGAGTAGCCAAAGCATTTCAATATCATTTCAATTTATTAGGGCAATCCAGAGCCACAAACAACATCAATAGACTAATCAAACTTTCTTTCAATTCCAACTTAACCATTAAGTTTAGCTGAGGCGTGTCCAGAGCCACCAGCAGGATCGATGTAAACAGAGGGATCACGAAATAATCACTAAGGGTTCCTTCTAGGGTCTATCAAACCCTATTTCACCCGAGCGTTAAGGGAGCCCATTCGTCAACCCCGCTCACAACATAGCTAAAAGGCCTTAAGTGTCGACACCCCTATACCGTAGTGACCCTTACAAGTATAAGTAGCACTCTATAGCTCTATAAACCCCTTGGCTCAATATCTTGATACATTTTGGCTCATCGGGGGCGGATTTTTGAACATTGACGTTCTATCCAATAATAAGAAGCATTGCTTCAATGGTCTTAGCCATAAGAAAATGGAGGATCGCTTGACGCCTCCCATTAATAACAGTACTCAGTACATCGTCCTAAGTCTATTAGAGGTATTTTATGTCTTCTCTTTCACATAAACAGAATTAGAATATCAACATTTCACAAGTAATTTCCGAGAGTTCTCAAAGGAGATGAATAAAATAGTTTAACAACATTCGAGTGGAAAACATGCATTCTCATACTTTTTCATATATCAAGTATTCATTTGAAGCATCAAACACATACGAACATTTTGATATGAAAAGGTCGTACATATGTACTTACCACTGAGATGAAGAACAACCAAACTCAAGAAACTAACCCTAGCACTCCAACGACAACCGCTCACTACTACGAGGTCGATGTCTACAATCACACGTATAATGTATTCGTTACAACTAATTTACACATGCATTATACAAATGCAAACCTACGTCCACATAGTCCTATATGTAACCAATTCACATATAATTATGTTCACTTATCAAAATAAATCAAATAATACACTTAGAATTTCAAAAATTCAAGTTTTCTAAAAGCGGTGAAACTACAATTCTGGACAGAATTGAAGCTCTGACTTTAGAGCCATATTTACCATATCAAAGCATCTCTTAAAATTTTGAAATTAATATATGATGAACCTACATGTGTCTACTTTCAGAAAAACCAAGAAAATCATGCATAGCTATTATAAAAGTCAAGTTACAAAAATAACAAACACTGCTATGCAGAGACAAGTTTGGCATAAAGTTTCAACTTTGAAGAACAATTAATACTACTTGGAGAATAGGAAAAATGCCCATATTCTCCAAAATGAATCTCTTATTTGTCTAGTTTCATCACAAGAAATATTGGATGCCATATGTTTCTGTAAATGAGATTTTTAACAAAAATAGCAAAACTTGTCCAAAAACAGATTTTCAGAAAACATGCAACTTAGAATGAGCATATCTCCCTAACCGTATAGGCTATGGAGTTGAATTTTCTTTCAAAATGACCCTCTCTGAGTCTAGTTTCAGAATATGAAAGAATTAAAAATTTAACAGAGACAAAACATGAAGATAATATACGTTTTTCATAAACTGGTCAGATTGTAAAAATGTGCAACTTTTCCAAAAATCAACAAGTTTGGTTCAAATGATACATGCAACTTATGGAGACTTGATTTTCACCCAAATAACATCATTTTAGGCATGAATTAAGATATTTACATGATCTTGACACAAATTATCAAAATGTTCTTGAGATTCAAGTGTAACTAACATGAAACACACAAAATGCATGTGGGTTCTAGTTTGAGTTTCATGAAATAATCTAAAATTTGAAGTCAAAAACATGATCTAACCATGAAGATGAAGAAATAAGCATGGAATTAAAGAAATCAAAGATGAAATTTCATCAATCAAAGGTAAAGATGGACATGCAAGCATGAATTGAAGGCTAGAAGAAGACTTTACCCAAATATTCAAGAAGATGGTGGATGAAAGAGTGAAATTAGCCTTCATTTCTTGAGGATAATGGTGAAAAAGCTCCCCTCCATGATCATACTATCCTTGGAATCAAGTTTTTGATGATTTGATGAGTAGAAAATGGACTTTTGATGGTCTTTTTGTGAGGTCAACACCCAAAAACGGGATGAAATTTGGAGAGAGAGAAGAGAGCATGTGTTGATGTTCTTGAAGAGAAAAAGATGAAGGAAAATGAGAATGAAAGAAATGTAGTTGATGGTGGAGGTTGGTGGTGAAGGAACCCACATGGTAATGCCATACATGAGGGTATTAATGAGAGTTGGTGTATTATTGGAGATAAATAGGAGATATTTGTAAAAAAGATCATCTCCATAATTTAGATGAGTTGACCAAGGATAGTGGAGGGGGCTTGACGAGAAGTCATAAGTTTCCCAACAAGCTAGTTGGGGATATAAATGTAAAATTGATAAATGAGATGCTTATTTGTGAAAACTAAAAGTTGAGGGGTGAAAATATAATTTCCAATTAATAGGTAACACTAGAAAAGATAACTTTCATAAATTGTAAAAAAATCTCCAAATTATTTAAAATAAAACACTTTGTACAAATCACTTTTAGAAAACTACAAGGAACTCCCAAGTATACAAAATAAGTTTCATATAGTATTTTCCAAATTTTAAAAACTACAAAATAATCCCGAAAAAAATAATATATCATCATAGATGTCAAATGACACACATATTTTAGAACTAAGAAGGATTCAAGGACAAGTTTGAAATATAAATTTCTTAAAATTCTCAAATAATTTTCGAAATTACTAAACAACCCTCAACTAAAATACAAGGTATTACACTATATCCCCCTTAAAATGAAGCTTCATCCCCGAAGCTTAAGAAAACTTTTGAGAGAACTTACAAACATACTTGAAGAGAATGCAACTAATGCACATGAGACTTGTATGCAATGCTAATGCACATGCGACACTTAATTAACGAGAAACGGGCTCTCGATCGGTTACGTCTCATCTCACTCGTATTATACTAGAGATTCAAATACAATTAGCTCAAGTAAAAGGTCGGCACCAAATTTTGAAAGGTCTAGACGAACACACAAGTTACCACGTTTACAAGGAGATTCGAAAATTTTGTAGCATTTAAACAAATCTCGAAATTTTAGGAAAAATTCTTTGATAAAAAATAACTTGTCATTTTGCTTTGCTCAACCGCATGAAATTGTCATACCTGTATAGGATTAGATAAACCAATCACCTCAAATGTTCCACGCATACGAGGGGGAAAAGAACACTGTGTTTCGTCACACAACGTGTTTCTCCATCACAACTCGCATGTGTTTCAAATGTTCCAACTTAGTCTACACAGCGGGTACAACTCATAGTACCGTCGTACTAAGAGTCACGCCAGCGGACTGCTAAACAAAGTGGTCCATATCACTTGGCCTTTGGTATCTCCGCACCCAATTATATTTTTTGTCAAAATCATTTTTTTATGAATACTCTTTTTTTGTCAAAACTTTCTAATTTTGGAAACGACCAAGTCAAGTTAACTCAAAATAAAATAAAGCACTATCTTAAAATTCGCGCTCATAGGTAAGAAAAGAATGGTCTCAGGGTATTTAAGTCAAAAGGTCGTTACTCTCTCGTAGACAAGGTAGGATGACCAAGCAAAGGAACACAGATTGGCATCACACGACAATGACAAATCATTCTATATAGCAAGTAAACATGCTCATAGGATAGCATACATATAAATAAGCAAGTAGATTCCGCATGGAGCACATACCAATTAGCAAGTAACAGCTAATCAACAAGTACGGTACAAATCGTGTTTAAGAATACGTAAGTACCCCAAAATCCCCCGCGGCTTGCTTAATTTATTATTACCAAATTGAGATAGCCTAATCAATTTTAAAATTTGAAAATTCTTTATCTACTTAAGGAAATCGAAAAGTCTCATTAACCGGAGAACCGATGCTCTGATACCATCAGTAACAACCCGGGATCTCGGTTCAGGGTTAACGCGACAATCGATAACCAAAAGTAGATTATTAGCTATTAAGTTTACATTTCGGTTAAAGTACATAACAAAATTTCGATAAAAAGTACAATCTAAAACAAATCCTGTGTGATCTACTAAGTGATCTGACTTAAGCTAAAATTCTTCGTCTCGATCCGCGTTCCCACTCCCCACACTTGATTGACGACATGCGGTTTTAAAATGGCAAAAGTCGACGCAGTTTTGAAGAAATGATCAGTAAAAACTGAGTAAATACATACTACGACATGTAAAGCAACGAGTGGCACGGAAGCGTGAGTTGAAACAAATCAGAAGATTTAAACAGTAGAACTATCATGTTGGAGAATTTGGAACAACTGGAAGTAACCGAGTAACAAAAACCTCTCAATTTAATTACATTGAGAAACCACGAGTAGTTGGTAACATATCCAGAGTAAACAAGTCCATTTAAGAGAATAACTTAGTTCATGAGTAGCCAAAGCATTTCAATATCATTTCAATTTATTAGGGCAATCCAGAGCCACAAACAACATCAATAGACTAATCAAACTTTCTTTCAATTCCAACTTAACCATTAAGTTTAGCTGAGGCGTGTCCAGAGCCACCATCAGGATCGATGTAAACAGAGGGATCACAAAATAATCACTAAGGGTTCCTTCTAGGGTCTATCAAACCCTATTTCACCCGAGCGTTAAGGGAGCCCATTCGTCAACCCCGCTCACAACATTAGCTAAAAGGCCTTAAGTGTCGACACCCCTATACTGTAGTGACCCTTACAAGTATAAGTAGCACTCTATAGCTCTATAAACCCCTTGGATCAATATCTTGATACATTCTGGCTCATCGGGGGCGGATTTTTGAACATTGACGTTCTATCCAATAATAAGAAGCATTGCTTCAATTGTCTTAGCCATAAGAAAATGGAGGATCGCTTGACGCCTCCCATTAATAACAGTACTCTGTACATCGTCCTAAGTCTATTAGAGGTATTTTATGTCTTCTCTTTCACATAAACAGAATTAGAATATCAACATTTCACAAGTAATTTCCGAGAGTTCTCAAAGGAGATGAATAAAATAGTTTAACAACATTCGAGTGGAAAACATGCATTCTCATACTTTTTCATATATCAAGTATTCATTTGAAGCATCAAACACATACGCACATTTTGATATGAAAAGGTCGTACATGTGTACTTACCACTGAGATGATGAACAACCAAACTCAAGAAACTAAGCCTAGCACTCCAACGACAACCGCTCACTCCTACGAGGTCGATGTCTACAATCACACGTATAATGTATTCGTTACAACTAATTTACACATGCATTATACAAATGCAAACCTACATCCACATAGTCCTATATGTAACAAATTCACATATAATGATGTTCACTTATCAAAATAAATCAAATAATACACTTAGAATTTTAAAAATTCAAGTTTTCTAAAAGCGGTGAAACTACAATTCTGGACAGAATTGAAGCTCTGACTTTAGAGCCATATTTACCATATCAAAGCATCTCTTAAAATTTTGAAATTAATATATGATGAACCTACATGTGTCTACTTTCAGAAACACCAAGAAAATCATGCATAGCTATTATAAAAGTCAAGTTACAAAAATAACAAACACTGCTATGCAGAGACAAGTTTGGCATAAAGTTTCAACTTTGAAGAACAATTACTACTACTTGGAGAATAGGAAAAATGCCCATATTTTCCAGAATGAATCCCTTATTTGTCTAGTTTCATCACAAGAAAGGTTGGATGCCATATATTTCTGGAAATGAGATTTTTAAAAAAAATAGCAAAACTTGTCCAAAAACAGATTTTCAGAAAACATGCAACTTAGAATGAGCATATCTCCCTAACCGTATAGGCTATGGAGTTGAATTTTCTTTCAAAATGACCCTCTCTGAGTCTAGTTTCATAATATGAAAGAATTAAAAATTTCACAGAGACAAAACATGAAGATAATATACGATTTTCATAAACTGGTCAGATTGTAAAAATGTGCAACTTTTCCAAAAATCAACAAGTTTGGTTCAAATGATACATGCAACTTATGGAGACTCGATTTTCACCCAAATAACATCATTTTAGGCATGAATTAAGATATTTACATGATCTTGACACAAATTATCAAAATGTTCTTGAGATTCAAGTGTAACTAACATGAAACACGCAAAATGCATGTGGGTTCTAGTTTGAGTTTCATGAAATAATCTAAAATTTGAAGTCAAAAATATGATCTAACCATGAAGATGAAGAAATAAGCATGGAATTGAAGAAATCAAAGATGAAATTTCATCAATCAAAGGTAAAGATGGACATGCAAGCATGAATTGAAGGCTAGAAGAAGACTTTACCCAAATATTCAAGAAGATGGTGGATGAAAGAGTGAAATTAGCCTTCATTTCTTGAGGATAATGGTGAAAAAGCTCCCCTCCATGATCATACTATCCTTGGAATCAAGTTTTTGATGATTTGATGCGTAGAAAATGGACTTTTGATGGTCTTTTTGTGAGGTCAACACCCAAAAACGGGATGAAATTTGGAGAGAGAGAAGAGAGCATGTGTTGATGTTCTTGAAGAGAAAACGATGAAGGAAAATGAGAATGAAAGAAATGTAGTTTATGGTGGAGGTTGGTGGTGAAGGGACCCACATGGTAATGTCATACATGAGGGTATTAATGAGAGTTGGTTTATTATTGGAGAGAAATAGGAGATATTTGTAAAAAAGAGCATCTCCATAATTTAGATGAGTTGACCAAGGATAGTGGAGGGGGCTTGAAGAGAAGTCATAAGTTTCCCAACAAGCTAGTTGGGGATATAAATGTAAAATTGATAAACGAGATGCTTATTTGTGAAAACTAAAATTTGAGGGGTGAAAATATAATTTCCAATTAATAGGTAACACTAGAAAAGATAACTTTCATAAATTGTAAAAAAATCTCCAAATTATTTAAAATAAAACACTTTGTACAAATCACTTTTAGAAAACTACAAGGAACTCCCAAGTATACAAAATAAGTTTCATATAGTATTTTCCAAATTTTAAAAACTACATAATAATCCCGAAAAAAATAATATATCATCATAGATGTCAAATGACACACATATTTAGAACTAAGAAGGAGTCAAGGACAAGTTTGAAATATAAATTTCTTAAAATTCTCAAATAGTTTTCGAAATTACTAAATAACCCTCAACTAAAATACGGGGTATTACATGCAGTCAAGAACATCCTAAAGTACTTGAGAAGAACTAAGGATGCTTTCTTGATATTTGGCGGTGAGGAAGAGTTGCGTGTAAGGGGTTACACTGATGCAAGCTTCCAAACCGACAGAGATGACTTTAGATCACAGTCGGGATATGTGTTTTGCCTGAATGGAGAAGCGGTGAGTTGGAAAAGTTCCAAGCAAGAGACGGTGGCTGATTCTACAACAGAGGATGAGTACATTGCTCCAAATGGGGCGGCAAAGGAAGCTGTTTGGATCAGAAAGTTTGTTTCTGAACTTGGTGTGGTTCCTAGCATTGCGGATCCAGTTGAGTTGTACTGTGACAACACTGGGGCGATCGCGCAATCAAAGGAACCCAGGTCGCACCAGAAATCCAAGCACGTGCTCAGGAAGTTTCATCTGATTCGAGATATTATCGATAGAGGAGACGTTCGGATATACAAGATTCCTACAGATGAGAATCTGTCAGACTCGCTTGCGCAGCGGAAGCATGAAGGGCACACTAGGAGTATGGGCATACGAGATGCGCCAGATTGGCTCCAGTGCAAGTGGGAGACTGTTGGAATAGATGCCCTAAAGGCAATCTAGTTTAGTATGAATTTATTTATGGCTAGAAATTCATTTATTATTTATTGGATATTTAATATAATGAAGTCCTTAGATTTACAATTGTGTTGTTTATCTTAAATATCCCTAGTCCAGTATAATGATTAATGGGACAATCATCTATAGAATAGTATGGGGTTGGATTCATATGGAGATATCATGATCCAACACATAGGTGTGCATTAGGGGTAATGGCGCACTGGATTGACCCATCTCCAAGAAGGCTACATACATGTTATGTTGAGTCACAAGCGCTTCTCGCGGTGCAATGGTATTGTCATCCTTAGACTTGAAGTCACTAGATATTCTAGTTGTGGATTATTTTGATTTTGGTAGCGTTAAACGCTACACCGTAACTGGGTAGTTATAAAGGCGTGTACCGGATACAATAAGAAGCAAGCTTAGAGATCGTAGTGGACGTAGATAGAACTTGTCCCTCCCACATAACGGGAGAAAATATCCTAGGCCACTCGAGGGATAGTGCTTAAAGAATGTGTGGCCAGACTCAAATAAATCAATATGGGATATTGATGTTATTTGCACGAATAAGGCTATTCCCATGGATCGATAAAGTGTGGATTGGATATACGAGTGTGACTTTTATGTCTCGTGTCCAATCCGGATATAGAGACAAAGGGATGAGACAATTACTTGTTTAAAGGTTGTCAAGATGACTATTCTATTAGTTGGCTAGAATGGATGTTTTGCTAGAAACCGCTCCATATTAGCAAATAGTTGCTACCAACTAGATAGAACCTATGGGGTCACACGCTAGATAGATTTGAGCTAGATTTGGGAATTAATTAATTGGATTAATTAATTAGAAGGATCACTTTGCAAAACCTTACAAACTTTATAGGGACTAATTTGCAAGGAAGGGACTAAATTGAATTCTAGTAGGACTAGAATAAGTCCTTTAGGTAGTTGGCAAGGATTTGTTGGACTATATAAAGGACCTTCCTTCCTTCCTTCACACACTTATGATTCATTAGATCATAACTTGAGTGGGAGAGAACAAAACGAGAGAGAGCGAGCAAGCTAAGGAGCTCGCCGCCGCCTAGCTCGCCGCCGCCCGTCCCCGTCGGCCACAAGGAGGCCGAGACCTCCCTTGTTGGTCTCGTTTTGCGTGATTCTTCTTCCTCTTCCTCTTTCCGGGCTAGCACCAAGGAGTGGGAGATCTAGAAATTAACTCTAGGCGTGGATCAACTATAGAGAACGTGACACAATTCGCGTTTGAAGTCATCAAAGGAGAACCCTAAGGTGGGTTAATTGATTTCTTCCTTTACCATCGTTATATCTCTTGACTTGTGATCCTTGGAGGGTTTTGCATGGTTAATTATTGTTTCTGTTGTGCATCCATGAATCAAAACCTTATAGCTGCTATCTAGACAGATAGGCTTAGTTTCGCATATAGTTTCTATCTAAAAAGATAGGCTTTAGTTTTCACGTGTAACTGCTATCTAGACAGATAGACTTTAGTTTTGATGCTATCTAGACATATAGTCTTTAATTTTGTTGCTATCTAGACAGATAGCCTTTGTTTTACGCTTTTCTGCTATCTAAACAGATAGGCTTAGTTTCGCGCTTTGCTGCTATGTAAACAGATAGGCTTAAAATTGCTGCTATCTAAACATATAGGCTTAGAATTTGCGTTTGGCTGCTATCTGAACAGATAGGCTTAATCAGTAGTTTGGACTGTTAGTCATGCAAATTATAGTGGAAACAATAGTTTATAGAAGAGCTCTCATATGGGAGAGTTATTGTCATTAATAAGATCATTGTAGGAAAATTACCAAAATGCAGTGTATGCAAGTAATGTTTAAGGGGTCTTACCTTTTTTATCCATTGCAATGTAGCTTTACGACCTCGCGCAATCATGCATTAATTACTTCTTTTCCTTTTGGCTCCTGCTCCGAGTGGGATGGAAATGGATTGCTGCGCACATCCTTGGTTGGGTCATCGATGATCAATTGCCCTTCCTTGATTTTTCTTTCTACTAGCCATCTCAACTTCTTGCATTCTTAGGTAGGATGCGAGCCTTGACCATGGCATTCGCACCATCTGGGGTCGCGCAGCTACTCCCTGATGGGTTTGTACTCTAGTGCCGGTAGAATTCCATCTTTTCTCCACCGCTTGCACAAGATTTTCACGTCCTCAATCGGCAATGTAGGTGCCTCCCTCTATGTGGATTGTTGCTGCTTCTGAGGTGACGAAACCGCACTCACTTTAGCTTCATGTCCACGCTTGTAGTTGAAACTCCCAATTCTGAAGCTAGAACATGTTGGCGCGCGATCATTCGCGTATCTCTTCTTCTGCTTCTCCATCAGTGGCTCGATGTTCCTGGTGCAGTCAATCAACTTTGAAAAGGTAGGCATAATTCAAATTGATTAACATACCTTTGTATTCGTCGCGCATGCCCTGAAGGCATATCTCCAACAGGCGAATCTCAGAGAATTCATCAATGCATTCCAGGGACTTGGTTCTGAATTTCTTGATGAATTCCACTCCTTCCTCGTTGTGCTTCTGGTGCATACGAGATAGGTTTATAGTTGTGACCTTCTCCTCAATTTGGAAGAATTTGGTGTAGAACTTCTTCACCATGTCTTCCCAGGTCTAGATCGAACCAGCCTACAACGTCCTGTACCCTTTGTATGCGACAGTCCCTAGGGATTTGGGGAATTCGCGCATCAGCAGACGCGTATCGGCTCCATGTGGACCCATCAAATTGACGAAGTGCTCATGCGCATTTTAGCTAACCTCATCGAACTTGTCTAAATTTGGCGCCTTGTACCCAGCTAGATTGGGCATCAAATAAATCTCTTTGGGAATTGTTGGGGCACTATCGACCTTGGGGATGATGGTATCAGCAAATTATTGGTTTGCAATGAGGCTATCTAGCCTTTGCTCCAAGGCTGTCACATTGGAAGGCGCGCTTCCTCCTGGGGTTGATGATGGTGTCGCAGCAAGGACCGGAATGTAGGGCATGTTGGGATCATAGGGAGGTGGAGGTGTGTAGCTACCCTGGACCCCCGTCGCGTATGACGGCAATGCTGGGTGAGGAGGCGGATTCCCAGCAGATGCACGTTCTTGCTGGTAAGTTGGAACTAGAGGGGATTCTGAAGATCTTCGTTGCGGCACAGGTCCATTAGCTAGAGACGCCTGGGGGTTTAGTGGTGAAGGCGTGAGCGTCGTGGGTGCCGCAGTGGCTCCTGGCAAAGTCAAGGTCCCCTGAGCACCAGGCATTACAGTGGATCCAGGCGGAGCAAGAGCTCCTTGGGCAATTCCTCCCAGGATCGCCATGATCTGAGCAATATGGGCAGACTGAGCTTGCATAACCTCGGCTTGGCTTTAGATTGTGGCCTCGAAAATCTCCAGAGAGGGATTGCTCCCAGTGGCTGTTTGGGTATTAGTGTTGGTGTTGGCGTTGGGGGTCTCGTCTCTCGAGGTTTCTTCCTGTAAAGGAGACTGATCACCATCACGAAGGTTGACTTCAAGAGACATGGCTGGAAAGAGATTTGAAAGATAATGTGGATGTATTCACGTCGGGTTCAGCAAATGTGTACAAGAAAATCCTAGGCAGAGATCCAAGTGTACACCTCAAGTTGGGGATAAGATCAAGAACAAGAACACTGAGAAGTGTAGGGTAGTAACTAGGGAGAGAGTAAGCAATGATAACTGCGTGAGAGAGAGACAGCTTATTGATAGAGCTTCAATGAATCCAGAAGTCCAGAAAAGTCCAAGAGAATTGCAATGGAGGGCTAACAATCCTACATATAGTGGGGAAGTGATTGTTGTAAGGGGTTCATTGCCCATAAATGGCGGCTTAATGATAAACCCCTAACGGCATGTTCAACCGTATATATAGGGAACGTTATGCACCTGTGATAACGCCCAATTAGGGGTTATCTTTTAGCCTGATTTCACGAGTATTTGTGTCGGAATTAGCGGTTTTTGCCGGAAAATGCCTTAGAATGCCTCGGGAATCTAGAACGAGACGTTTATGTGTACTTCCTGGATTTCTGCTTATTTATTGCTATATTTGGATATGATCGCGGGTTTTCGTTCGTGTTGCCTTTTTAGGAACAGGTTCGGGAGGTGCATCGGGAAGCGTGTCGGGACCAAGCCGGGACCGTCTCGGGAAACGTGCACAAGACCGGGACAAGACGGGAACACGGAAAAGCAGGAGAACACCAAGGGAGGCAAACCGGGAGCGTCAGGCAGAAGAGTGGGACCCAGGGGACCCAACCAGGCCCACCAAAGGACCCAACCAGGCCCCATCTCCACCCCCCTGCCTACGTATATACGCAGCCTTGCGTATATACGCAGGCAGGAGGGGGAGAGGGGGAGGTTATTACAGGCCCTGGTTGCGTATATACGCAACCCTGCGTATATACGCAGCCAGTTTGACTTTTTGGTCAAAGACGGTGGACCGATGGCAGATTCCGTAATTTCGGGCGCAAGCGTTCGGGGAAAACAGCACTATTTAAAGACTCGTCCAGACTCGTTTTGAAGACACGGAGACACAACAGAATTCTCAGCACAACCGAAGGGCAAGTCAAAGCATTCACGGAGAGCACGAAAGCGCGATTCGAGATTCGAAGACTTAGTTTGATTTCGTTTTCTCTCTCTTTATATTCAGAAACTGCGTTTTGTATTATGTCTAGTCGTAGCTAAACATTTCACCTAGGTTCTCGGTGAACTTAGGGTTTCGTACCCAGATTTTATGACTACTACGTTTATGGATTCATGATGATTATCTTAATTCAGCAAGTTATATCTGTTATTCTGGTTTTGATTGTTATCGTATATGCATGATAGGATTGATCACCCAGGATTGCTATAGACCCGAGCTTGTAGGTGAAAACGTCAAGTTAGGGTTAGGAAGAAAAACCAGGATTTAGTACCTTACCCTGATAGACCGACCAGAGAAAGGGAGATAGGGCTAGCATCGAAAAACGTGAGACCAACTGTTAGAGAATTTGACCCGGGCCATTCGGACAGGTTAGAAACCCTAACAGGATTAGACCGAGACTGCAGATTTAGGCAGCTTAACAAGAATCTGAAAGTCTGCAGGAACGGGATTACGTGTGGAATCTGAAAAGTCACTGCACAACTGGTACGTTGCACAGATATCGAAACTGCTGAGTGTTTTCATAATCAAACGTAAAACAGAAATCTGTAGAAACCCTAGGGGATCCTGGAGCCTAGTTTTCATCTCTTATCGTTACAACCGATTCAACTTATTTCAGAAAACGTCACAAAAAATATTTACGTTTACGTTTTTAATTTCTGTTTTTAGTTTAGTCAATACAATCACAACCTACTCCTCCTTGCTACTACACTTGGATAACTGAAACTGACAACGTAAGTAAACCCGAAATAGTCCTCGTGGGAACGATCACCCGAGTCTAATTGCACCCGGTATTACAAGATTCGTACACTCGCGACAGCACGTTAGTTTGCGCATCAAGTTTTTGGCGCCGTTGCCGGGGACTTTTTAGGGTCTATTTAGTAGTCAGAATTAGTTTTCTGAGTTTTTATTTATTTTCAGTTTTGTTATTTTTCTTTTTATCTCACTGCGTTTTTGAATCTGCGTTTTCAGGACTGTTTAGTTGATGCCCAGATTGCCTCGCGATTTGGTGTCACCACTCGACAACCCGGAAAAACTGTATACCGAACAGAACCGCAGAAACCGAGAAAGCAGGATGGCAACCAACCAGAGAGATACACCCGAGAACACCGAAGCCGGTGGTGAGGAACGAGAGACACGTACCCCAGCCCAGATGGCTCGGTACATTGAGGAGCTTGTCACAGCGGGACTTGCTGCCCGAAGCAACTAGAGAACATATAACCGACCTGGGAAGGCGTTGGTGGAAAATTTCGAAGTCCCCACCGGGGGGCATGAGCGAGCTATTGTGGTGCCCGAGATCACCGCCGAGCACTTTGACATCAAACCATCCACCATCCAGACGGTACAAACTCTCTGCCCGTTTCATGGCAGGGCCGACGAAGACCCGAACGATTTTATCGGGAAATTCGAAGATTACTGCAACAAGGTCAGATACAAGGGGGTAGAAGTAGATGCACTCATGTTGATCTTATTTCCATATTGTCTTTATGGAGTAGCCAAAGATTGGCTCGAATCCCGACCACCCCGATCCATCACCACATGGGAGGAGTGTGTCGCAGATTTTCTGGCAAAGTTCTATCCCGCCTCCCGAGTCATACAGTTACAGAGCGAGATTCTGTCATTCAGACAGAAGATGGGGGAGACGGTGGTGGACGCATGGGACAGGCTCATGAGATTGGTCAAACGGTGCCCGAACCACGATTTTGGAGACGCGAAAATCCTGCAGGTTTTCTACCATGCCCTAGACAGGGAGAACGCCGACAGGATTGACAGAGAGGCCGGGGGAAACTTCTCCCGTGGACAAAGAAGGTGCGTATGACCTGATGAAGCAGTTGGCCAAGCAGGACACCCGACTGTTTGACGATCGCAGGATGGCGGCGAGAGCCGAACCTGCAGAGGATGACCGTATAGACAATCTGGCGGCCAAGATCGTTCATGACTTGGTCACGAAAGTCTACTCGGATAAGAAGACTCTTGCAGCAGTCGAAGAACCTGATCTGGACGCAGCCATTGAGGAGCTAAGGACCGAAGATACCAATTACGTACAGCAGCAGTGGGACCCGAGCCGGTACCGACCGGGTACGAGAGACCATCCCGGGTTTCGGTACGGAAACCCGAACGCAGCAATTTATGCACCAGGATTCCAGAACAGGCCACCAGCTCAGCAGGCTGCCCCGGCCCAGCAGGCTCAGTCAGTCCCATCAGCACAGCAGTACGACGCTCAGATGAAAGAGATCAAGTCCATGTTCCAGACTATGGAGTCCCGGTTCAAGCACATGGACACCCTGACGGCAGATATGCAGACAACCAAAACGTCACTGCGCGCTTTGGAAGTACAGGTGGGGCAGTTAGCACAGCAGCTAACGGAGAGACAGCCAGGAAACCTACCCTCGAACACAGTAAACAATCCACGGGCTCAGATCAATGCTATCTCCACTCGGAGTGGATTGGCACTGCAGGATCCACCGTATCCCAGCCACGCACGTGCAGAAAATTCGAAAGAAGTAGAACGCAACTTGTCGGGCCAGGATAACAGCACAGTCAATCGCCCCCAGCCGAAGGGCTCGGTTGAGCAGGATACAGTGCAGAACGAGACAGGTGCAGAAACTGTACCAGTTTCCAAGGAGGTCCCGTACCCCTTGCGAACACGAAAGAGGGATGACAGCAAGGACTACGCCAGGTTTCTCAAGATGTTCAAGCAGCTGCAGATTAACATACCTTTTGCTGAGGCTTTGGCTAAGATGCCCACTTATGCCAAATTCCTCAAGGACATCTTGTATGGGAGGAGGCGAATGAGCGACTTCGAGACTATAAACCTGACGGCAGAAGTGAGCAATTGTGTGAAGAATGGGCTACCGAGGAAGAGAAAGGATCCTGGCAGTTTCGTTATACCGGTCACCCTAGGTAACGCTTACACAGGAAAGGCTCTGTGTGACCTAGGGGCCAGCATCAATCTGAAGCCGCTGACGATTTTCAAGAGTTTGAAAGTCGGTGAACCCCGACCCACCAGAATCATGCTGCAGATGGCAGACAGGTCCGTAAAACAGGCCTACGGGGTTATCGAGGATATTCTGGTCAAGGTCGGCGAGCTGATTTTTCCGGCAGATTTCGTCATCCTGGACATGGAGGCAGGGGAGGTACCGCTCATACTTGGCAGGCCGTTTTTGGCCACGGGCGAAGCAATGATAAACTGCAAGAGCGGGGAGCTGACCATGCAGATTAACGAGGAAAAGGTGAAATTCAACGTCTTCAAAAATCTGCAACGGCCAAATTACTACGACCACGAGGACATCTTTGCTATAGATGTGGTGGACGAAGGCTGGGAAAACGAAGAGATGGACCAATTGTGGGAAGAGATCGACAGCATGTACGGGGAAGAAAAGGAGAAGACTCGGTGCGAGCACGCCATGAGAGCCGAGGACTGGACCACTTTACACCGGGACGAAGACGGCGGGCAAAAGATGATTCTGGTCCTGTCACTCAAGGAGCCACCCGCACTGGAGCTGAAACCGCTCCCGAGCCATCTCAGGTATGCATATATTGGTGAAAATAGTACTCTGCCCGTAATTGTTTCGTCTCGTTTATCTCAGGAACAGGAGCAGAAACTGCTGGATGTATTGCGAGAGCACAAGGAAGCAATCGCTTGGACGATTGCAGACATCAAGGGGATCAACCCCTCCTACTGCATGCACAAGATCCGAATTGAAGAAGGCAAGAAACCGGTGATTCAGCCCCAGCGGAGACTGAATCCAAACATGAAGGACGTTGTGCGAAAAGAGGTCATGAAGTGGCTGGAAGCGGGAATCATCTACCCCATATCGGACAGCACGTGGATCAGCCCGGTCCAGTGCGTGCCCAAAAAGGGGGGTATTACGGTGGTGCAGAATAAAGATCAGGAGCAGATTGCGCAGCGCACCGTTACGGGCTGGCGGATCTGCATGGACTATCGGAGGCTAAACGAAGCAACATTGAAAGACCACTTCCCGCTACCATTCATGGACCAGATGCTGGACCGGCTCGCCCACCACGCCTATTACTGTTTTCTGGACGGGTATTCCGGGTACAACCAGATTTGCATAGCCCCGGAGGATCAGGAAAAGACGACGTTTACCTGCCCATACGGTACCTTCGCGTTTCGGCGCATGCCGTTCGGATTGTGTAATGCTCCTGCCACGTTCCAGAGATGTATGATGGCGATTTTTTCCAACATGATCGAGAAAAATCTGGAGGTCTTCATGGACGACTTTTCACTATTCGGGGACAGTTTCGATGACTGCTTGTTCCATTTGGGCCAGGTTCTGATCCGATGCAAGAAGGCGAATTTGGTGCTCAATTGGGAAAAGTGTCACTTTATGGTCACCGAGGGGATCGTGCTGGGTCACAGAATTTCCAGCAAGGGACTCGAGGTGGACAGGGCTAAGATCGAGGTGATAAAGCAGCTTCCATACCCGACGAACGTAAGGGCGATCAAAATTTTTCTGGGTCATGCAGGATTTTACCGAAGGTTCATCAAAGACTTTTCCACGATCACAAAGCCACTCTGCGCTTTACTCGGAAAAGACGTACCCTTTGATTTCGATGCAGCATGTCGGCAGGCTTTTGACCATTTGAAAGAGAAGCTGACCACAGCCCCGGTTATAACCACGCCAGATTGGTCACTCCCGTTTGAGCTGATGTGTGACGCCAGCGACCACGCAGTCGGGGCAGTTTTGGGACAGCGAAAGGATAAGGTCTGCCACGTCATTTATTATGCGAGCCGGGTACTCAACGATGCCCAGCTCAACTATGGCACGACAGAAAAGGAACTGCTGGCCGTGGTGTATGCCCTGGACAAATTCAGGCCCTATTTGGTCGGGTCGAAAGTTATCGTTTTTACCGATCATAGTGCCCTGAAATACCTGCTGGACAAGAAGGACGCGAAACCGAGACTGTTGAGGTAGGTATTACTGATGCAGGAATTCGACGTGGAAATCCGGGACAAGAAGGGAGTCGAGAACGTGGTAGCGGATCACCTATCCAGACTTGAGAACGTGAAGGTGGACCCGGTGCCGATCAAGGAGAACTTCCCGGACGAACACATCATGGCAGTAAAAATCGGGAGACCATGGTACTATGCCATAGCCAATTACTTGGTAACTGGCACGCTTCCCGAGGATCTCACCCCGTCGCAGCGGAAAAAGTTCATTGCCGAAAGTCGACAGTATTTCTGGGACGACCCGTACTTATTCAAACAGGGGGCCGACAACATCCTGAGAAGGTGTATCCCGACCCACGAAGCCTGGAACGTGATCCGACACTGCCACTCATCACAGTGTGGGGGTCATTTTGGGGGAACGCGAACAGCTCATAAAATACTGCAGTCCGGTTTTTTCAGGCCGACAATCTTCAAAGACGGTCACGACTATGTGCAGGGATGTGATAGGTGCCAGAGGACAGGAAACACGTCACACCGGGACGAGATGCCGATGACCGTGTGGCAGGAGGTAGAGCCATTTGATGTATATATTTACATTCTGCTGGCAGTAGATTATGTGACGAAGTGGATCGAAGCGATCGCGTGTCAGAAAAACGATGCAGCTACCGTTGAGCGTTTTCTGAAACGCAACGTTTTCACTCGTTTCGGGACTCCCAGGGCAATGATCAGCGACGAGGGCTCTCACTTCATCAATCGAGTTTTTGCAAAAGTTCTGAAACAGTACGGCGTGTCAGTTCATAAAGTCTCGTTACCCTACCATCCGCAGAAAAACGGGCAAGCCGAGGTGTCGAATCGAGAGATTAAGAGCATACTCGAGAAAACAGTGAATCTCGGCCGAAAGGATTGGTCCGTCAGACTGGACGATGCGCTTTGGGCCTACAGGACTGCTTTCAAAACACCGCTGGGAATGTCACCATACCAGCTCGTTTTTGGGAAAGCGTACCACTTACCGGTGGAACTGGAGCACAAGGCGTATTGGGCAATCAAACTGCTCAACTTGGACCAGAATCTAGCAGGAGATAAGAGGAAGATGGCACTGCTGGAATTAGAGGAATTCCGCAGAACGGCTTTCGAGAGCGCCAAAATTTACAAAGAGAAGATAAAGAAGTGGCATGATAACCGTATCACGCCAAAGCAGTTTAACGAAGGCGACAAAGTACTTCTCTACAATACCCGGATGCGGTTCTTTCCGGGCAAGTTGAGGTCTCGTTGGTCGGGACCGTTCATCATCAAGCAGATTTTTGCCTGGGGGGCATTCGAGCTGGAAAATCCAAAAGACAAGTCCAGTTTCAGGGTGAACGGGAACCGGATCAAGCCGTATCTCGAGACCGCCGAAGTCGTCAAAATAGACCCGGTCTATTTTGATGACCCGTAAGAGGTAACAAGGTCGGGCCGTCGACCGTAAATCACAAGGCGCTGTTTGGGAGGCAACCCAAAATTAATTGTTTATTTATTTATTCTTCTTAGTTTCTTACGTTATTATGTTCAGTTCTGAATTTTCGATAGAAGCGAGACGAGCGGGTTTTTGACTTTGAATCTGAGAATGTGCAGATACAGAAACATCCAAAACAGCCAGAACCAAGAAAACAGAGGAAGAGAGATGATTTGAAAAAAAAATAATAATAATAAAAAAAATTGCCTCGGGCTGCGTATATACGCAGCCCTGCGTATATACGCAAACCGTGGGCAAATTTTTTTATTTTTTGTGTTTTTCTTTTTGATTTCTGATTGGGTATATACGCAGTGTTGCGTATATACGCAAACAGAAAGAACAAAAATTGTAATTTTTTCAAAACCCCAAGGGCATTTTGGTCATTTTGACCTTTTAGGGTTTTAAGGGGAAGAGGGGGCCAGCTACTCCATTGTTGGCACCTCTCTTTCTCTCTCTTCCTCCATTTTCTCCCACTTGAAGAACAAGGATTTTGCCTCGGACCTCCGAATCAAAATCCGAGCACATTTCTGGAATCCCCTCGTCGCAAGGAGCAAGTTTCATCCATCAAGTTTCATCCAGAAACAAGCGAAAATCGAGCGGGCAATTTCCATCAAAAAGTGAGGTGTTCTTGAGGAAAAGTGCAGATTCGAAGGTGTTAGAGCAGGAACTAGCAAAAACCGTACAAGGGAACGTGAACGAGGAGATCGAGGGCTTCGATTTGGTGGGATCGGATTTCAATTCCGGGCAGTTTCGTTTTCCGGCAATTTTTCCGGCGACCGCCGGCGACTTTTCCGGCGACTTTCCGGGCAGAATCTCCGGTCTTCACCCCTGTTTAGGGAAGGTCGAAAATCTCATCCCTCGCTTTATTTTTCGTTTTGGCACGGCCCGTAGCCGGGCCCGTTATTTTCGGTATTTTTGCTTTTGGAGCGGCACTTGCCGTGTGGACCTCTGGTAGCTCTTAGGTGGACTATCTATTGAGACACACTAGTTTTGTGCACGTTTCACGTTTTTGCTTAATTTTCCCGAGTCGGCACGTTTTACGAGGTTTTGTCTGTTATGGAGTTTAATGTACCGGTCCTAGACCCAGAGCGGGATGACATCCCTACTGACTATGAGGCGGATGAGATTACCTCTAGGAGGTTTGACAGTTTTAGGTTCGTCAACCATAACGCTCAGTTTTACTTTTTGACCGGAACCAAAATGGGTCATAGCCTTCCCGTAGACTACCAGTTTCAGGTCGACCATACGAACATGCCGCCAGAGATGGCAGAGTATGCGAGTCGACCGGAAATTTTCGGAACGTCCCTAGCGGGGTTTCCGGATGTTTCTAGTTCTGACTTGGTGCGTGAGTTTTACGCAAACCTCATGCATAAGGGGGAGGGTGAGGCCAACGGGGATGTCCGATGGGTGTATTTACGGCGTACGTTTTTGTTGATCACGGCGGATACAATCCGCCAAGCGTACCAGATCCCGATGCGCCATTTCTCATGCGCATATGCTGAGTGTGCAGATTACCCGCCTAGCGATTCTGAGCTTTTGCGGGTTGTGACTGGGGGGTACCCGGGTGCCCATTTCGAGAGAGAGGGGCCAGGCGAGATAGGCAAGAAATTGCATTCTCGTTTTATTACCGGCCCGCCACGTTGGTGGGCCGAGTGGGTAGTAAACAGGGTAGTGGGTATTAAGCATTTTACCTACCTTGACTTTGAGTACGTACTCTTAGTCTATTGCCTTGTTCTCCGACGAGAGGTCGACATTCCTCGTCGCATATGGGTGTACATGCAGGAGCGGAACTGCTCCGGGAGCCACAAGGGATTGGGGTATGCCAACCTCATCGCCAAACTGGCACGGGAGTTTCAGGTTCCGTTGTACGATGTAGAGGGTGATCTACTTCCTCCTAGGCCACGGCCTTATAGGAAGCTCATAGCTCGTCACGCGGGCCCACCACAGCCGGTCGTTGACGTCGATGAGGATGATGATATTATGGAGGAGGACCCGGCTCCTGCTCCTGCACCTGCCCCTGCCCCTGCCCCTAGGAGGCGTTCGACTCAGGAGCGACCAGCCAGTCGCCAGGCATCGGCCGGACTTCGGCGGTGCCGTACGAGTAGAGAGAGTGAGCGCCCCGAGTCGAGTAGACAGGAGACTGAAAGGAATGCCCAGCCCCAGCCAGCCCGACAGCGAGGTGAGCTGGCCCCACGGGCCAACCCGACCCCACGAGCTAGACCAGCCCCGCCACGTAGACTGCCCCGAGTGGACGAGAGATTTGAGGGGTGTCAGGGCGGACGCAAGTCCATAGGAGAGAAGGTGTATGAGAGCGTGGGCAAGCTTTGGAGAGCGTTGACGCATAACCGCCGGACTCAGCGGAAGGTCACGAAGGACACCCAGGCTGCCCTAGCTAGTATTCGAGAGGAGCAGCGGGATGCGGCTCGGCACGCAGGCCGAGAACCGCCACTTCCGCTGTATTTTCCACCCACCTACTCCAGTAGCTTTACCGAGGGATGGTCGGATGACGGGGACTCTAGCGAGTGTACATCCGCTCCACCACCTCCGACCCAGCCACCTCCTCCGACTCAGCCATCACCGCCACCTGCCAGACAGGAGAGACGGCAGCCTGGGACACGATCCCGGCAGCCTACGGGTCGTCAGACTGGGTCCCGTACCCAGCAGCCTTCGAGTGGCAGGACGACTTTGCGTCCCAGCCACCTAGCAGTTGGACTGGGTCCGAGTCGCAGTCCTCTGATTACCGACCCCGTACACGTGCGCGTCAGCCGGTCGTCTTTAGGTCTGATTCAGGTAGCAGCTCGCCGGGTAGCATATCCGGTACGTCCGAGACCGGGTCCGACCCGACATTTTTTCCGGACGAGTGAGTGCCATGAGGGCATGCCACCTCTTAGTGTGGGGGTGGTAGTCGTGTCTGCATTAACCCGGTCTGCACGTTTTTCGTATTTATTTGTAGTTTTTATTTTTATTTTTGAGTCAGCATATTTTCTTTATTTGAGTCAACCCACCACAAACATTCTGGCCGTGCATTGTATATAATTAAAAAAAAAATGAAAAATTAAAAATTTTTTATGCTGCTGGTTGGGTATATACGCAAACAGCAAGTATAAATTATTTTTTCGGAAAAAAAAGTTTAAAATCAGAAAATTTTGAGAAAGGGCAATCGAGATAACGAAAAAAGTGAAGAAATTGAGTTTGAATCCTTTGAAAGAGAAGAAAACTTGCATCGAGGTATAGTAGATAGGTGAGAGCTAGCGACCTTGGAATCCGCAAGTAATTATCACCTGAGCTAAAATCCGACTAGTTGCTACACCACCGTCACATAGGTAGTCGACAACCCGCCCACGGGCGCCGTCACGGTCATCGCATTTTTCGGTGGAGTGATTGGCTATCAAGGGACCTCACGTCCTGTTTCTTACCCCTAGGTCCAATTAGTCAACCCGTTTGAAGCCATTTACCCTCTTTCTTTGTAGCCACTTTAGCCTAGGAAGCCTTCTTTGAGACCTCATCAGTCGATAGTTGGCTATTCTACGTGTTATGACGGAGGGAGTGAGTAGGGGCAGGTTTTAGATGGGGGAGCTTCATGAGTTATCGGTTTTGGACAGTTTCGATATTGACACGTTTTTCGAGGGAAGGACAGGGTGAGTTAGTGGCGACAGTGCATTAATTTGCGGAGGTGGATCACTTCACTACATAGTGACCACAGGAGGAGTTAGTCGCGTGCGAGCATCTTTTCGCACAAAACAGGGTTCCGGGGGGTTGTAGGGTCAATTGGTGGTTGTGCCGTTTTTCTACATCTTTGGTGGTGAGGAGGTTCAGTGGGACTGCACAATATTATCTCAACCACAGGATCAGCGCTTCAGGATTAGTGTGGGGGTACTTCACATGAGGACATTTTGCGTACCCCACGACAGAGATTTATTTTCACTCACTCAGCTTTAGTCAGTTTAGTATTGTTGATATTTGTGTACGTTTGTATATATAGTTGTGTTATGAAAAAAAAAATATATATATATATAATATGAAAAAAAAAAGAAAAAAATATAGAAAAAGAAAAAGAAGAAAAATCATGATCTAGTTCTTAGTTTGTTTTATATTTTTGTTATTTAAATAAAAAGATGAGTGAGTGGCACAATTTTCGAGACGTTTGCACCGCTTCACATTTGTGGCCGCGAGCACGGCGAAGACACACCGGGGGACAGGAGAATTGGGAAAGCAGGAACTTAGGTGTTTCGGGCAGTTTTTCGGGATCTCGGTGAGGGGTGTGAGTTTGGTAAATTGTGAGAATGTCATAACAAGTAGGATTATGCCGTACCTTGATACATATACTTATCCTACCTGATTAGACATAGATCCTTTCGGAAACAGCTCGGATGGTAAGTTAGCTAGGGATTTGCTCAGTTTGATAACCAAAGTAATAGTACTTTGGTCCAGTGCTTAATTCCACCATATAAATCTGTTCAGGCTTACCGATCGCTTGCAGGGAAGTAGATTCTGAAAAGGATGAGATCACGAGGACACACTGTTTATGTTTTTGAGGTTGCCCGATCTCGCCAAAAAAATATTTTTTATATACAGTCTGTTTTGAGTCGTTTGAGTCTGTGTATATTCTATCTGAGTCAGTTTTTCTATCGAGTCGTCCGGATGAAAGGTCCGGGTCGAAAGCGTATGCAACGGTAGGGTATGTACAGAGTCAGTCTCGAGGACAGAAATACAGGCTAGAGTTGGCAGGATTGCTCGGGACGAGCAATGTTTAGTGCGGGGGTATTTGATAACGCCCAATTAGGGGTTATCTTTTAGCCTGATTTCGCGAGTATTTGTGTCGGAATTAGTGGTTTTTTCCAGAAAATGCCTTAGAATGCCTCGGGAATCTAGAACGAGACGTTTATTTGTACTTCCTGGATTTCTGCTTATTTATTGCTATATTTGGATATGATCGCGGGTTTTCGTTCGTGTTGCCTTTTTAGGAACAGGTTCGGGAGGTGCATCGGGAAGCGTGTTGGGACCAAGCCGGGACCGCCTCGAGAAACGTGCACAAGACCGGGACAAGACGGGAACACGGAAAAGCAGGAGAACACCAAGGGAGGCAAACCGGGAGCGTTAGGCAGAAGAGTGGGACCCAGGGGACCCAACCAGGCCTACCAAAGGACCCAACCAGGCCCCATCTCCACCCCCCTGCCTGCGTATATACGCAGGCCTGCGTATATACGCAGGCAGGAGGGGGAGAGGGGGAGGTGATTACAGGCCCTGGTTGCGTATATACGCAACCCTGCGTATATACGCAGCCAGTTTGACTTTTTGGTCAAAGACGGTGGACCGATGGCAGATTCCGTAATTTCTGGCGCAAGCGTTCGGGGAAAACAGCACTATTTAAAGACTCGTCCAGACTCGTTTTGAAGTCACAGAGACACAACACAATTCTCAGCACAACCGAAGGGCAAGTCAAAGCATTCACGGAGAGCACGAAAGCGCGATTCGAGATTCGAAGACTTAGTTTGATTTTGTTTTCTCTCTCTCTTTATATTCAGAAACTGCGTTTTGTATTATGTCTAGTCGTAGCTAAACTTTTCACCTAGATTCTCGGTGAACCTAGGGTTTCGTACCCAGATTTTATGACTACTACGTTTATGGATTCATGATGATTATCTTAATTCAGCAAGTTATATCTGTTATTCTGGTTTTGATTGTTATCGTATATGCATGATAGGATTGATCACCCAGGATTGCTATAGACCCGAGCTTGTAGGTGAAAACGTCAAGTTAGGGTTAGGAAGAAAAACCAGGATTTAGTACCTTACCCTGATAGACCGACCAGAGAAAGGGAGATAGGGCTAGCATCGAAAAACGTGAGACCAACTGTTAGAGAATTTGACCCGGGCCATTCGGACAGGTTAGAAACCCTAACAGGATTAGACCGAGACTGCAGATTTAGGCAGCTTAACAAGAATCCGAAAGTCTGCAGGAACGGGATTACGTGTGGAATCTGAAAAGTCACTGCACAACTGGTACGTTGCACAGATATCGAAACTGCTGAGTGTTTTCATAATCAAACGTAAAACAGAAATCTGTAGAAACCCTAGGGGATCCTGGAGCTTAGTTTTCATCTATTATCGTTACAACCGATTCAACTTATTTCAGAAAACGTCACAAAAAATATTTACGTTTACGTTTTTAATTTATGTTTTTAGTTTAGTCAATACAATCACAACCTACTCCTCCTTGCTACTACACTTGGATAACTGAAACTGACAATGTAAGTAAACCCGAAATAGTCCTCGTGGGAACGATCACCCGAGTCTAATTGCACCCGGTATTACAAGATTCGTACACTTACGACAGCACGTTAGTTTGCGCATCAACCTGCCCGCATAATCCAATTCATACCTCAATTAACTAGTTGGGAGATTTGTAATTTCACTCAAATCCCTCACCCACTAACTATGTCAATCATAGTCAAACAGTGTATGTGTTTATACACACACACACACTCTCAACACCATCAACTCAACCCATCCCCTCAACAACTCCACACTACCTCTCACACTCTATTCATCTTCATCATCTTCTTCTCCCCTCAATTCCTCCATTGAATAGCACTAAAATATCTCATTTCTCTCTTCCAAAAACTTCAGTCCCGTTTTTGGGTGTTGACTTCACAAAAACTTCATCAAAACTCATTTTTATGGTCTCCGAATCATGAAAAACTTGAGTCCAACCTTAATATCATCATGGAGGGGAGTTATTTCATCATTCTTCTCAAGGATTGAAGGCCAAATTCACTCCTTTACTCACCATCATCTTGAATCTTGGGGTAACTTTCTTCTAGCCTTGAATTCAAGCTTGCATGTCCATGTTTATCTTTGATTGATGAAATTTCATCTTAGTTTTCTTCATATCCATGCTTGATTCTTCATCTTCATGATTAGATCATGTGTTTAACTTCAAAAGTTACACAATTTCATTAAACTCACACTAGAAATCCACATGCACTTTGTGTATTTTGTGTATTTTGTTTTAGTTGCACTTGAATCTCAAGCATTTTAAAAATTTGTTTCAAGATCATGTGAAAATCTTATTTAACTCTTAAAATGATGTTATTTGGGTGAAAATCAAGTCTTCTTAACTTGCATGTACTACTAGAACAATTCTTATTGATTTTTGAAAAATTGCATGTTCATACAATCTTACCAGTTTGTGAAAAACGTATATTATCTCTAAATTTTGTCTCTTTGAAATTTTAACTCTTGCATATTTTGAAACCAGACTCATTGAGATCATTTTGAGAAAAAAAAAACAACTCCATAGCCATTTTGGTTAGGGAGATATGCTCTTTTTAAGTTGCTTGTTTTCTGAAACTCTGTTTCTGGACAATTCTTGGCATTTTGATTAAAATCCCATTTTCAGAAATTTTTGGCACCTCATCTTTCTTTGGTTGTAACTAGACACATTGAGGGTCAATTATGGAGAATATGAGCTTTATTTCTATTATCCAAGTGTTAGTAATCCCCTTGCAAAGTTGAAAGTTTTTGTCAAACTCTTCTCTGAATAGCAGGGTTTGTTATTTTTGTAACTTGAGTTTTATAATAGCTATGGATGATTTTCTTGGTTTTCAGAAAGCACACACATGTAGGTTGATCCTAACTGAATTTCATGCTTTTATGAGATGTTTTGATATGGTAAATATGCCTCTAAAGTCAGAGATACAATTCTGTCAAGAATTGTAGTTTCACATTTTTTAGAAAACTTGATTTTTTGAACTTCTAAGTGTTTTGTTGGACTTATTTGATAAGTAAATATCATTATAAGTGCATTAGTGACATTTAGGACTATGTTACATGTAGGTTTGCATTTGTATTATGCATGTGTAAATTGGTTGTAACGAGTACGTCATACGTGTGATTGTAGACATCGACCTCGTAGGAGAGAGTGGTTGTCGTCGGAGTGCTAGGCTTTGTTTCTTGATTTTGGTTGTGCTTCATCTCAGTGGTAAGTACATATGTGCCACTTTTAATTATCAAAATGTGAGTGTTTGTGTGATATCTCGACTGAATATTTGTTATTTGAGAAAGTATGCAAAGCATGATTTATACTCGAAATTGTTTGGATATAAATTGAATCCTCGTTATAAGTCTTGGAACCTTACTTGTGATAAGTTGATAATCTGATTTTTTATATGGTAAATAGAAGAAAAATAATGCATATGTGCGAACTTTAATTATCACATTGTGCCCATGTGTGTGACGTTTTAAATGAATATCGTCTTATTTGGACGAGTATGAAAAGCATGATTTATACTAAAAATTCTGATTATTGATTTATACTGAGAACTCTTGGAAATAACTTGTGAAGATTGTATACCAACTTTGGTTATGAGAAATAAAGGTAATAAGATACCTCTAATAGATTTAGTACGATGTACAGAGTTGTGTTTATTTATGGCTCCGCCCGGAGGCGCCAAGCGATCCTCCCGTTACTTATGGCTACTGTCATCGAAGCAATGCTTCATATTATTGGATAGAACTTTAATTTTCACAAATCCGCCCCCGATGAGCCAAAATGTACCAAGATATTGAGGCCAAGGGGTTTGTAGAGCTATAGAGTGCTACTTATACTTGTAAGGGTCACAACGGTATAGGGGTTTCGACACTTAAGGCCTTTTAGCTACTGTTGTGTGCGGGGATTGACGTATGGGATCCTTTAACGCTGGGGTGGAATAGGTTTTAATGTACCCTAGAAGGAACCCTTTTTGATTACTTCTTGATCCCTCTGTTTACATCTATCATGTTGGTGGCTCTGGACATGCCTCAGCTATACTTAACGGTTAGCTGAACTTGAAAGAAAGTTGAATACTCTATTGATGTTGTTTGTGGCTCTGAATATGCCTTAATCAATTGAAATGATCTAAAAAACTCCAGGCTACTCGTGTTCTAATATCGTTATCAACTCAAATGAACGTGTTTACTCTGGATATTTTACTGAATACTCGTGGTTCCTTAATGTTCTTAAATTGAGAGGCTTTTGTTACTCAATTACTTTTAGTTGTTCCAGAATCCCCAACCTGTTACTTTTATTTTTTAAAATCTTCTGTTTTATTTCAACTCATGCATTTGTGCCACTCGTTGCTTTACATGTCGTAGTGTGTACTTACTCAGTTTTTAATAATCATTTTATTCAAAACTGCGTCGGCTTTTGCCATTTTAAAACCGCATGTCATCAATCAAGGTGGGGGATGGGAACGCGTATCGAGACAAAGACGTCACTTAGTAGATCACATCATTTTTTTTTCTTTATCCAAATTGTACTCATTTTTGAAATATTTGTTGTATACGTTAAATGAGATGTATTCTTAATAGTTAAATTTCTACTTTTGGTTATCGATTTTCTCTTTAACCCTGAACCGAGATACCGGGTTGTTTCACTTGTCATCTATTTCTACTAAAGCACATGTTTCTCATATGATGGTTGGTGATGGTTCCAGTATTCCAGTATGTGGGTCAGGTACTCAAACCATCCAAACCAATACCCATCCCTGCACCTTAAGCATGTTCTTTTCACTCCCACTATAGTTAAAAACCTCGTGTCTGTTTTTCAATTTACCACTGATAATCGTTTTTCTATTGAGTTTGACCCGTCTGGTTTTTCTGTGAAGGATCTTTACACTGTGAGTCTTTGTCTCAGGATCAATAGCTCAGGGGACCTCTATCCACTTTCGTCTCGTCCGTCTGTCGCGTCTGCTCTGTCCTTTTATGTCCTTCTTGCACCAGTTTGGAATAATCGTCTAGGTCATCCAGGCGCTCAAGTCTTAGATTCTCTTAGTTCTCGTCAGTTTATTTTGTTTAATAAAACCGAGCAGGCCGGTTTATGCCATGCATGCCAAGTTGGTAAACATGTTCGTCTTCCGTTTTCATCTTCCACTTATTGTAATGTGGCTCTGTTTGATATTATTCATAGTGATATTTGGACATCTCATGTTCCTAGCAAGTCTAATTTCAAGTATTATCTTCTACTGCTTGATTATTACTCTCACTATCTATGAGTTTTTCCACTAAAATTGAAATCGGGTGCCTTCACTCACTTCAAACACTTCCACGCGTCATGCGTACTCAGTTCTCGAGGGTAATCAAATGTTTTCAGTGTGGTCTTGGGGGATAATTCGAAAACTCTGCTTTTCATGCGTTCGCCAAGTCCAATGGTCTTGTTTTTCGGTTTGCTTCTCTACAATCATCCTCTCATAACGGCAAGGTCGAACGTATGACACGTCGTATCAATGACATCTCACACACTCTTCTTTCTCAAGCCTCCATGCCTCCTCGCTTCTGGGTTGAGTCTCTTCTCACTGTCATCTACCTCCACAACATCCTACCCACCAAATTCCTACACGGTGACATACCAACCGCTATCCTATATCATCGTCTACCGACATATGATCATCTTTGTACTTTTCGGTGCCTGTGTTATCCCAACCTGACTGTTGTGTCACCCCACAAGCTTGCTCCTCGGACCACCCGGTGTGTGTTTCTTGGCTACCCTCAAGATTATCGGGGCTATAGGTGTCTAGATCTCTCCACGGGTCGTATTCACATCTCTCGTCATGTCATGTTTGATGAACATGTCTTTCCCCTCGCCACCCCGAGTTCTGTCTCTCTTCCCGGGCACATTGTATCTGACCCTGATGATGTCATTCCCCCTATTGATATGTCTGGTCATGCCCATAACCCGTCACCTCCCTCTCGGCTGACCCCTCCCTTCCCTCTCCACTACACACGTCGTCCGGCCGCTCCTCCTACCACCGCCCCGACACCACCTCCGAATCCGGCCTCCCCCCTGTTGTGGTTTCTCCACCTGTTTCTCCTGAGTCACCGACCCCACCCCTCTTTCCTCAGATGAGAACCCAATCCCAACATGGTATCCAGAAACCAATATCTCGTCTCTCTTTTCATGCCCAACTCCCCCCACTGTATCTCCATTGCCCAAATCCCATGTGTCTGCCCTATCGGACTTACACTGGAAAGTTGCGATAGATGATAAGTTTCAGTCTATGATCACGAATCAGACTTGGGAATTGGTACCTCGACCGTCAGGGGATAACATTCTTCCGGCTATCTGGTTATTGCCTCACAAGTTTCGGGCTGGTCGTACTCTTCGGAGGTATAAAGCTCGCCTCGTGGCAAATGGCAAGTCTCAGTTAGTAGGGGTTGATTGTGATGAGACTTTTAGTGTCGTGGTTAAACTGGACACCATCTGCACTGTTATCACCCTTGTTGTATCATGTTCTTGGCCCATCCGTTAGTTGGATGTCAAGAATTCATTCTTACATGGTGACCTGGATGAGATCGTATATATGCATCAGCCACCAGGTTATGTGGAACTTCACCATCCGGATCATGTATGCGGCCTCTGTAAGTCCCTCTATGGGCTGAAGCAGGCTCCTCGCGCGTGGTTTCGGCGCTTTGCTACTTTTATCACATGATCGTCGGGTTCTCCAGTTGTCGGTGTGATGATTCTATGTTCGTCTACAGTCAGGGATCTGATATTGTCTACCTCCTCCTCTATGTTGAGGATATCATCATCATCGGGTCCTCGCCTTCAGTTGTACAGCGACTTATATCTCAGCTCTCCACTGAGTTTGCTATGACTGATCTTGGACCTCTGCATCATTTTTTGGGCATTGCAGCCACTCGGACTGACTCTGGTATTCTCTCAGCGTCAGTATGCATCTGAGATCCTCCAACGCGCATCTGTAGGGTTTTGATGCAGGTTACGCAGCGGAATAAAAAAATGTAATCATGCTTCAAGGATCACAGGCAAGCCATCATAACATGATAAGGTAGAAGAGGTGTGTACCTTAATTTGAGAGATCACACGAAAGCTAATGTCTTCGTCTCTACGAGTATCCACACCTTGGATCTCTGATTGGAAACCTCCCACCGTGTAGTGCTAGCAATGGAAGAAGGAGGCAATAGATCACGCAAAACGGATCAGCAAGCTGGCGCCTATGTAGGCCGACGGCAAGGGGGGACGAGTAAGGAGGCTTCGGCCTTCTTGCTTTGTCTCTCTATCTTGCTTTGTGATGTTCTCTCAATAATGACTTGTGTTGAGAAAATAACAAGCTAGAGTTCCTTTAAATAGTAATAACTCTTTATTAACTACATAAAGGCCCCAATACTAATCATGTCCTTACATGGATTAGTCCACTTGCAAATTAGTCCCTACTAACTTTGCTTGTGATCGCGTTATGATCCTTTTATTAATTAGTCCAACTAATTAATACCCATATCCAATTTAATCCATCTGGTGTGTGACCCCATAGGTTTCTACTTAGTTGGTAGTAACTATTTACTAACATGGAGCGGTGTCTAGCAACACATCCATGCCACCCAACTAATAGAAATCTTCAGTGATCCGACAAACTTTGTGTCCAATGTTCATGATTGTGTTATCCCTTTGTCTCCATATCCGGATTGGACATGAGACATAATAGTCGCACTCGTATATCCAATCCATAGTTTCTCGGTCCAGGGAATATGCTTATGCGAGCAGATAACATCAATATCTCCATATTGATTTATCTGAGTCTGACCAGACATTTTATAAGCACCATTCCTCGAGTGGCCCATGGATATTTTCTCCCATTATGTGGGAGGGAAAAATCATGTCTACGTCACTACGATCTCTAAGCTTGCTTCATATCATGCCCGATAGTTATCTTTATAGTTACCTGGTTAAGGCGTAACGCTTGATAATATCAAAGCACGATATTTCACAACTAGATTATCTAGTGACTTCAAGTCTAAGGATTACAATACCATTAGAACTACGAGAAGCACTTGTGACTTTGACATAATCTAATGTAGCCTTCTCGTCGTGGGTCAATCCAGTATGTCATTACTCTTAATACATACCCATGTGTTAGACTTGATATCTCCATATCAATCTACCCACATACTGGTCTATAGTTGATTGTCCTATTAATCAATATAGTGGACTAGGAATATTTAAGATAAACAACACATTGTATCTAAGTACTTCATTATATTAAATATCACAATAAATAATAAATGAATATTCTAGACAAACATTGTTCATACTAAATATAGATTGCCTCTAGGGCACTTATTTCACCAGTCTCCCACTTGCACTAGAGCCAATCTGGTGCATCTCGTATGCCTATAGATCTAGTGTACCCTTCATGCTTTCACTGAACAAGCGCCTTTGTGAGC
Organism: Linanthus parryae; assembly: GCA_023055425.1. Taxonomy (NCBI): domain Eukaryota; kingdom Viridiplantae; phylum Streptophyta; class Magnoliopsida; order Ericales; family Polemoniaceae; genus Linanthus; species Linanthus parryae. The sequence continues at coordinate 20,803,706 of JALGPY010000011.1, read as the reverse complement.
GGATCTGAAAGATTGTCATCCGTTGGAATCTTGCATATCTTCACATATCCCCTATCGATCATTTCACGAATAAGATGGAATCTCCTAAGTACATTCTTTAATTTCTGGTGTGATCTGGGCTCCTTGGCTTGTGCGATTTCCCAAGAGTTGTCACAATACAACGCTATGGGATCCACAATGCTAGGGACCACACCAAGCTCAGTGATAAACTTCTTTATCTTAACAGCCTCCTTTGTTCCGCTTGCAGTAGCAATGTACTCAGCTTTAGTTGTAGAATCAACAACTGTCTCTTGCTTGGAACTGTTCCAGCTCACAGCTCCTCCATTCAGTCAAAACACATACCCCGACTGCAATCTGTAGTCATTCTTTTCAGTTTGGAAGCTTGCATCAGTGTAACTGATTACACTAAGCTCTTCCTCACCTCCAAATATCAAGAACGCATCCTTAGCTCTTCTCAAGTACTTGAGGATGTTCTTGACAGCAATCCAGTGACTCTCACCTGGATTAGACTGATATCTGATTGTCATACTCAATGCGTATGATATGTCTAGTCTAGTACACAACATGGCGTACATGATGGATCCTATGGCCGATGCATAAGGAATCCTACTCGTGTGGTCCTTCTCAATCTCATTGGAGGGACAGTCATCCTTAGAGAGGGTGACTCCATGTGACATGAGCAACAATCCCTTCTTAGAATCTTGCATGTTGAACCGTTTCAACACCTTGTCTATGTACTTTGGCTTAGGTCGAGCAGTTTCCTAGATATATCCCTATAGACCAGAAACAGAACAGAGCTCCCACTAACATTCTTGTAAACACAGGGCTCATCTTCATTCTTTATGAAGCCAAACTCTTTGATCGCGTCATCAAAACGTTGATTCCAACTCCTAGAAGCTTGATTTAATCCATAAATGGATCGTTGTAGCTTACAGACCTTATTTGCATTCAATGGATCATCAAAACCCTCCAGTTGTGTCATATACAAATCATCGAGGAGGTTTCCATAAAGGAACGCCGGTTTGACATCCATTTGCCAAATCTCATAGTCATAGTAAGCGGCAATAGCAAGTAAGATTTGAATGGATTTGGTCATAGCGACTGGGGAAAAGGTTTCATCATAGTCAATACCATGAATCTTTCTATACCCTTTGGCCACCAGTCGCCCCTCATAGGCAACTACCTTGCCATCCATGTCAGTCTTCTTCTTGAATACCCACTTTCACCCTATGGTCCGAGCCCCTTCAGGTGGTTCTACCAAATTCCATACTTTGTTGGTGTACATGGATTCCATTTCGGATCTCGTGGCTTCTAGCCACTTATTAGAGTCTGACCCTTTCATGAACTCCCCGTAGGTAGTAGGCTCATCATCCATGAGAGGTATGTCATCGGGCTCAGTCACGAGAAGTTCGTACCTCTCTGGCTCATGACGTACCCTAACCGACCTACGGAGTTCCTGTGTTACTTAAACAGGCTCTTCCACAACGGTTTGTGGTTCCTGTTCATGCTCCATCATCGGACAGTGATTTGTAGTTTTTGAATCTCTTCAAGTTCTACAGTTCCCCCACTTGCTTATTTAGAGACGAACTTTCTAAAAACACACTGGTCCGAGCCACAAACACTTTGTTCTCGGTTGGATTGTAGAAATAATATCCTTTCGTTTCCTTAGGATATCCCACAAATTTACACTTATCCACTTTGGGTTCCAGCTTGTCCGTCTATAGACGCTTTACATAGACATCGCAACCCCAAATCCTCGTAAACGACACTATGGGACGCTTCCCAGTCCATATCTCATATGGTGTCTTCATGAACGATTTGGACGGAACAGGGTTAATGATGAAAGCTGCAGCCAATGGAGCATGTCCTCAAAATGATACTGGAAGGTCCGTTGGACACATCATAGACCGCACCATATCAAATAGTGTGCGATTCCTCCTCTCGGACACGCCATTCTATTATAGCGTTCCGGATGGAGTGAGTTAGGACACTATCCCACACTCTCTAAGATAGTCGTCAAAATATTAGCTGATGTATTCTCCTCCACTATCCGATCGCAAAGCTTTAATACTCTTTCCAAGTTGCTTCTCTACTTCATTCTTGAATTCTTTGAACAATTCAAAGGATTCGAATTTGGCCTTCATAAGGTATACAAATCCATATCTATTGAAGTCATCAGTAAACGTAATGAAGTAGGTGTAACCACCTCTGGCAGGCGTGGGAAACGGTCCACATACATCAGTATGTATGAGTGCGAGTAGCTCACTAGTCCTCTCACCTTTTCTTATTGAAAGGGGACTTTGTCAGTTTTTCTAACACACAAGATTCGCATGTCTCATATGACTCCAAATCAAATGAGTCTAGAAATCCATCCTTATAGAGTCTATGTGATGACCCATATTTGTTAGTCCAAAATTTTGTAGCTTAACTATTTTAGTTTCAACAAATAATATTAGTTATGAGAAATAAATTTGTTAGTAAAAATATTTGTTCACGTATGTTGACACAACAATAAGTTGGAACCTTCCTAGAGAATTTATAAAGTTGTGGTTGTATGTATTTTTAGGATATGCTAGTAAAACATGACATTGGGGTTTATTTGAAAATATAAGATATATTGGGCGTATGTGTAGAATATAGGAAAAATATCAAAATATCTAGCATTTCAAAACTATTATAGAAAAAAAAATATAGATGTAATAAAATATATTGTCTAGTCTCAAACTGTTGTCATGTGTCAAAAAAATGTATTATGGTAGCTCAAGTGGTAGAGCGTTGGAAGTCCCTACATGAGGTCACGGGTTCGAACCCGGTTGACGACAAAATAATTTCTCAAGAAAAAAGAGAAAAAAAAATGGGTGGTCTTATCTTGTTGGTGATGTGACTACGCAAGAAAATGTTGTCTTGTGTCAAAAAAATAAAATAATGTGTATTATGTGTTGTCTCATCTTGTTGGTGATGTGACCACGCAAGAAAATGTTGTCTTGTGTCAAAAAATTAAAATAATGTGTATTATGTGTTGTCTCATCTTGTTGTTGATGTGACTACACAAGAAAGTGTTGTCTTATCATAAAAATCTGTAGTCTAATCTTGTCTAATTCTATGGAGGCTAAGAACAACTATTTATTTTAAATAATTGGCTCAATATTTAACATTTAAGATGTAACTACACAATGTAGTATTGTTTGGACATGTGATGTAGGATGTTCTTCCTTTCACACAAAGTAAAATAAAAAAAATGTAACAAAGGGAGTTTTTTATATTAAATTCACTATTGCAATGCAAAAATATCCAAAGAACTCTCCCTATAAATAGCACCCTTGCACATTCTAACCAACAAGAGAAAAAGAAGAAGGAAGTTAGAAAGAGGGAGGTAGGCTACGGTGAGGAAGAGAAAAAGAAAGAAAGAAAGAAAGAAAGAAAGAAAGAAAGAAAGAAAGAAAGAAAGTATTTCCAACCTAGTCCTTTAATAAAATATTACTTTTAGCACATTATGTGGTTTTGTAACTTATGAAAATCGTGTGCCAATTATATTATTTAGACACTTTGAGACGACGTTAGGCCTTGGGATACTTGAGTATTTTCGGCCCCGCCATCGGGATATAATAGATGATTTAGGCCCGACCATCGGGATATAATAGATGGTTTCGGTCCGGTCGCAGGGATATAATATGCGATGTGCCACAAAGATGGCGTATTTGGACATGTCAAATTTTGTGTGATACGATGGTTACCAATGGCATTAACCGAATCAGAAATGTTAGGTATGCGATATGGCAATTTTAGCAATATGTTCAGTTTAGCTCATAATATGTGGCACTTTTATTCTGAAAATATTCTGAATATGCGTTCAGTTTTACCTTATCGTAAGTGTATATAATTTTGCAGTTATCAGTACTATGGTAAATAAGTTATTTTGAAACTAAAGCGGATGAAAAAAAAAACCCCTCATTGAGATTTGTGGCTCATTTTGTTTAAATTAAATATTTTTTTTCAGGCGACACAACACAGGTGGAGAAATAGGGATTCAAAAGCGGTACTATGACTCTATTGTCGTTTATGGGATGTAATATTATGATGGAGACGTTGTAAGACTTATGGTTCTTGTGTTATTTGAAGTTTGACGTTTGGACATATTGATGCTTTTAGTTTGTGGTATGAATTATTTTGAGGTGAATAGTTTGGTTGGCATTTAATTTTTTCTCTGATCCGCTCAGTGTCTCTGAACTGATAAATTTCTTATTTACGATTTTGGTACTCACTTTTCAAGAAGTCATTTCTTTTAGTAACCAAAATTTTGTTAATTATGTTAATTCCTCTTTTACGATAAATTTTCATAAGGATGCATTTTTATTATTCTAAATTATATGTTGACACTGAGAACTTTAACTCGCTTCCGCACTTTATTCCACAAATTTAAGTTTCCATTATTTAGCTAAAACGGTTCACGAGTTTTGTTTGAGGCCTTGGTGGCCGGTCTTGACCCTCGGTCTCGAATTAATTAATCGGGGTCCGGGAAAGGGGGTCGTGACAACACGGTATCAGAGCTATAGGTTTGGGTTTGGTTGGAGATTTTTGGAGTTAGTCATGACCATTATTTGAAGCCTAAGTGTTTGAGGTTAATTTCTAACAAATTTCGAAGTTGATTAGATTACACTAACATGGACCTTTTAGTTGGAGTTGGTGATTTCGAAATAAAGGAATATTTAATATTAAGCTTAATTCTTGAACCTAAATTAGTATTATTTTATAATAATAGTTTTGGAAAGAAAATTAACCAATATTCTTTTAGGTGGCCGTATCTGGAGGAGTCGGATGGGGAGAGAGGAAAGATAATGCTACCCCAATAATTGAGAGCCAAGACAGTGGAAGTGGTCTTGACAAGGATGATAGACTCGAAAGGGAAATTAAAGGGTTGGCATACATGGTTGATGCGAACCGCAGAACTGCCACTTTAGACCGGTTCCAAGGTATTAAGCCACCATCTTTTCCTGGTACTCCTGATCCAATTGTAGTGGAGTCATGGTTATTAGAGATTGAGAAGATATTTGGGGCAATGCCTTGTTCTGAGAGACAGAAGGTGGAGTTTGCAACTTATAACCTGACTGGAGAAGCTTATCAGTGGTGGTTGAGCATGTCTAGGAGAGAGCCAGCCGTGGTGTGGGGACGCTTTGTTGAGATATTTGACGATAAGTATTTTCTCCAACACTTAAAAAATCAGAAGGTGGCAAAGTTTTTCATACTTACTCAGGGTGAAATGACTGTTGCACAATATGAGGCTAACTTTACGGAACTGTCACGATATGCCTCACATGTGGTTACGGATGAGGCTCAAAAAGCTATAAAGTTTGAAATGGGACTTCAGTGGAGCATTCGTAAGAAGGTGGAACTCTTTAGGCTGCCTTCCTAAAAAGAAGTTGTTGATCGAGCGTTGATTGCAGAGAAAGGGATAGAGGAGAACAACAAGTATCGTGACCAGAAGATGAGGAGTATGGGTTCCAAGAACAATGGAGGAAGAAACCATCAAGGCGGCCCTAACCAGACTACTACCTTCAAGAGACATGGAGTCGAAAGTCAGAATAACAGGGGTGTGGCAGCTAATGCAATTAAGGTGGAACTGTACTGTCCTAAGTGTCGCAGGGCCCACGATCATGATGTGTGTTATCGCGATACTGGAGCTTGTTTCAGCTGTGGAAAACAATGACATATGGTTAAGGATTTCCCAATGCTTCGACCCAATTTCGCGAACCCACCACATGCACCAGCTCAAAATTCGGTGGCTGCTAGAGGGGATGAGAAAAGGCGTGGGAGAGCTTTTGCCTTAGTCCCCGGGGATGTCCCCGCTGCATCTGTAGTCGTCTCACGTACCCTACCTATTGATTCTAAATCCACCAGTGTTCTTATTGATTCTGGTTTTACACATTCATTCGTTTCCCAAGATTTTACTAAGTTCATTACTAGAAAACCAGAACCCCTTGGTTATGCTTTGCATGTTTCAACTCCCTTGGATGTCATTTTAGCTAGTACTTGTGTGTACAAAAAAGGTGAAATATTTGTCGGCAGAGTGTATTTAGTTGTTGATTTGATTCCCCTCGATATACGAGATTTTGATGTAATCCTCGGCATGGATTGGCTCTCTGCTAGCCATGCCTCAATCGACTGTGTCGAAAAGAAAGTCACCTTACGTACTCCTAGTAACCCTGAATTCCATTTTGTCGGTGTTGGAGTTTCACCCCTACCCCGTATGGTTTCTTATCTCTAGGCTCAAAAGATGCTTCGGAAGGGTTGTCAAGGATTCCTAGCCTATATACATGATGAATCAGCGAAGGAGTTGAAAATAGAAGACGTCCCTGTGGTTCGGGAGTTCTCTGATTTCTTTTCGGAGGATATTATCATGTTGCCTCCTGATAGGAAAGTTAAGTTCATCATAGATGTTGTTCCGGGTACTACCCCTATTTCTAAAATTCCTATCGAATGGCACCTGTAGAGCTAGAGGAATTAAAGCTACAACTTCAGGAGTTGCTTGAAAAGGGATTTATTAGGCCGAGTACTTCACCATGGGGTGCGCCAGTCTTATTTGTTAAGAAGAAGGATGGTACCATGAGGTTGTGCATAGATTATCGAGAATTGAATAAGGTCACAATTAAGAATAAGTATCCTCTCCCAAGGATTGATGACTTGTTTGATCAGTTGCAAGGATCCAATGTATTTTCTAAGATTGACTTGAGGTAGGGGTACCACCAATTGAAGATTAAGGCCGAGGATGTACCTAAGAGTGCATTTCGCACTAGGTACGGACATTACGAGTTTCTTGTTATGCCTTTTGGGTTGAAAAATGCTCCTGCCGTTTTCATGGACCTGATGAATAGGGTGTTCAAGCCAGTCTTGGATGTCTTTGTGATTGTATTTATTGATGATATTATCCGACACATGACTTGGAATTGACAGTCGTGGTCTTTGCTTTGAAAATTTGGCGTCATTATCTCTATGGGGTATCATGTGAAATTTTCATAAACCACAAGAGCTTGACGTATATCTTCACACAAAAGGAACTCAATATGAGACAAATACGGTGGTTGGAGTTGTTGAAATATTATGATATGAGCATTCAATATCATCCCAGTAAGGCAAATGTGGTAGTTGATGCCCTTAGTCGGAAATTTACCACTAATTTGGCTTATTTCATCACCAGTCAAGTCGAGATACATAGGGATTTTGAGAGGTCGTCATTATAAGTAGTGCCAAGATAAAAATCGAGTATGTCATATGCGCTGATGGCTCAACCTAGTTTGCTTGAAGAAACCAAGGAGGCTCAAAGAAGCGATGCAAACTTGAAGAAGATTGCTGAAGAGGTGCTTGGGAGAAAAATATCGGAGTTTTCAATACAAGATGGATTTCTGAAATTTCAAGGTCGAGTTTGTGTCCCAAACGTGCCTGAGGTTAAGAAGGCCATATTAGAGGAAGCTCATAACTCCAAATTTTCAATTCATCCTGGTGGTACAAAGATGTACATGGATCTTTGTGAGCTTTATTGGTGGCAAGGAATGAAGAGAGACATAGCGGAGTTTGTGGCAACGTGCCTATTGTGCCAGCAAGTTAAGGCAGAACACTAGAGACCCGGAGGATTACTCCAGCCATTACCTATTCCCGAGTGGAAGTGGGAACACTTTACTATGGATTTTGTAGTTGGACTGCCACGTTCTTCAAAGGGCAACACTGCCATATGGGTCATAGTTGATAGGCTAACCAAGTCATCACACTTTTTAGCTATGAAAACCACCGACTCATTAGAAAAGTTAGCCCAGCTATACATAAAGGAAATTGTAAGATTGCATGGAGTACCAGTGTCAATTGTTTCTGACAGGGACCCAGGTTTTGTGTCGATATTTTGGAATGGATTGCAAGCAGCGATGGGGACAAGCTTGAAATTTAGTACTGCCTTCCACCCTCAGACGGACGGCCAGTCAAAAAGAGTCATTCAGATTTTGGAAGGGTTGCTACGGCTATGTGTTTTGGATCTCAAAGGAGGATGGGAAGAACACTTTTCTTTGGTAGAGTTCGCATATAATAATAATTTCTAGGCAAGTATCGGGATGGCTCTATTCGAGGCATTATACGGTAGGAAGTGTAGATCCCCCATTAATTGGAGTGAAGTTGGAGAAAGACATATGTTTGGGCCAGAGATTTTCCAGGTCACAACTGAAAAGATCAAGATCATTCGTGAAAGGCTAAAAGAGGTTCAAAGCCGAAAGAAGAGCTACGCGGATAATAGAAGAAGGAATTCGGAATTTGAGGTTGGAGATTTTGTATACCTGAAAGTCTCACCGACAAAAGGTGTACTACGTTTTTGGAAGAAAGGAATGTTAAACCCGCAATATATGTCGGTCCCTATGAGATTCTTGAGCGGGTTGGACCCGTGGCTTATAGACTTGCATTACCTCCAGATCTTAGTAACGACCACAATGTCTTTCATGTTTCAATGATTAAGAAGTATGTATATGACCCTAAGCATGTGATATCATATGAACCTTTGGAGCTAAGGGAAGATTTATCTTACATCGAGACACCAGTTAAAATTTTGGATCGACGTGACCAAGTTTTGCGCAACAAAGTCATCCCCCTAGTGAAAGTTTTGTGGAAAAATCATTTGATGGAGGAAGCCACTTTGGAACGAGAGGATGAGATGAGAGATCAATATCCACATTTATTTTGAGGTACGTTCAAGTTTGGGGACCAAACTTCTATAAGTAGGGGAGGATGTGATGACCCATATTTGTTAGTCCAAAATTTCCTAGCTTAATGTGATTATTTTAGTTTCAACAAATAATATTAGTTATGAGAAATTAATTTGTTAGTAAAAATATTTGTTCACATATGTTGACATAACAATAAGTTGGAACCTTCCTAGAGATTTCATAAAGTTGTGGTTGAATGTATTTTTAGGATGTGCTAGTAAAACATGATATTGGGGTTTATTTGAAAATATAAGATTTACTAGGTACATGTGTAGAATATAGGAAAAATATCAAAATATCTAGCATTTAAAAACTATTGTAGAAAAAATAAACAAATATAGATGTAATAAAATATATTGTCTAGTCTCAAAGTGTTGTCATGTGTCGAAAAAAATATGTCTAATCTTTTCAAATTGGGTGGTCTAATCTTGTTGGTGATGTGACTACACAAGAAAATGTTGTCTTGTGTCAAAAAAATAAAATAATGTTTATTATGTGTTGTCTCATCTTGTTGGTGATGTGACCACCCAAGAAAATGTTGTCTTGTGTCAAAAAATTAAAATAATGTGTATTATGTGTTGTCTCATCTTGTTAGTAATTTGACTACACAAGAAAGTGTTGTCTTATCATAAAAATGTGTAGTCTAATCTTGTCTAATTCTATGGAGACTAAGAACAGCTGTTTATTTTAAATAATTAGCTCAATATTTAATATTTATGATGTGACTACACAATGTAGTATTGTTTGGACATGTGATGTAGGATGTTCTTCCTTTCACACAAAGTAAAATAAAAAATGTAACAAAGTGAGTTTTTATATTAAATTCATTATTGCAATGCAAAAATCTCCAAGGAACTCTCCCTATAAATAGCACCCTTGCACATTCTAACCAACACGAGGAAAAAAAAAAAAAGAGGAAGTTAGAAAGAGGGAGGTAGGCTACGGTGAGGAAGAGAAAAAAAAAGAAAAAAAAAAAAAGAAAGAGAGAAATAGAGGGATGGTGTACGGGTAGGCGAAGATAAAAATGGGGAGAAGTTGTTAGAGACTTTGGAGCACCAAAAATAGTGGAAGAAAAATCATTCAAGCCCTTGTTTGGTGGCACTTCCTTGAAGATTCATTTGGAGCACTTATTGGAGCTAGTCTTGGAATTATTTGGAAGACATATTTCTAAAAATGAGCACTCTTGACGTTTATGAACGTCAGAGCACTGTGAGTAAAATTATTATTTTCGCAACAAGCTATATATTTTTATCAAATCTACTATTTTGTTGAAATATTACGCATTGTTACTAAATTTTAAGTACTTTTACTCATGTTCTATCAATGAAATTTTAATTTTATAATTTTTGAATAATCATTTGCAAGTAATTAAAAATTAACGTTTTGTGCTCCCCTTTAATAAAATTCTACTTTTAGTATATTATGTGGTTTTGTAACTTGGGAAAATCTTGTGCCAATTATATTATTTAGACACTTTGAGACGACGTTATGCCTTGGTACACTTAAGTATTTTCGGCCCCGTCATCGGGATATAATAGATGGTTTAGGCTCGGCCATCATTATATAATAGATGGTTTCGGCCCGGTCGCAGGGATATAATATGCGATATGCCACAAAGATGGCGTACTTGGACATGTCAAATTTTGTGTGATACGATGGTTACCAATGGAATTAACCGAATCAGAAATGTAAGTTATGTGATATGGCAATTTTAGCAATATGTTCAGTTTAGCTCATAATATGTGGCACTTTTATTCTGAAAATATTCTGAATATGCGTTCGGATTTGCCTTATCGTAAGTGTATATAATTTTGCAGTTATCAGTACTATGGTAAATAAGTTATTTTGAAACTAAAGGGGAGAAAAAAAAACCCTCACTGAGCTTTGTTGCTCATTTTTGTTTAAATTAAATATATTTTTTTAGGCGACACAACACAGGTGGAGAAATAGGGATTCAAAAGCGGTACTATGACTCTATTGTCGTTTATGGGATGTAATATTATGATGGAGACGTTGTAAGACTTATGGTTCATGTGTTATTTGAAGTTTGACGTTTGGAGATATTGATGCTTTTAGTTTGCGGTATGAATTATTTTGAAGTGAATAGTTTGGTTGGCATTTAATTTTGTCTCTGATCCACTCAGTGTGGCTGAACCGATAAATTTCTTATTTACGATTGTAGTACTCACTTTTCAAGAAGCTATTTCTTTTAGTAACCAAAATTTTGTTAATTATGTTAATTCCTCTTTTACGATAAATTTTCATAAGGATACATTTTTGTTATTCTAAAATTATATGTTGACCCCGAGAACTTTAACTCGCTCCCGTACTTTATTCCATAAATTTGAGCTTCTATTATTTAGCTAAAACGGTTCAAGCCACATGAGTTTCGTTTGAAGCCTTGGTGGCCGGTCTCGACCCTCGGTCTCGAATTAATAAATCGGGTCAGGGAAAGGGGGTCGTGACAGTCTAGATATGTGTTTCACGTTTATATGGCCTAAACAACAGTGCCATAGATAAGTAGGATTTAAATCATTAGTTTTAATCATCTTGGTATTTATGTTATAGACGGAATTATTTAGATCAAGGATATACAATCCATTAGACAAATGCGCACTACAATAGTGCATACTATCAAAATAAATGGAGCAACATTTGTCCTTTATTGAAATAGAAAAATATTTCTCGTCCAAACAAGAAATAGAAATAATTTTTTTGCTCATAGCAGGCACATAATAGCAATTATCTAATTCTAAAATAAGTTCAGAAGGCAAAGATAACTCATACACGCCTATAGCTAACTCTTGCTCCATTCCCAACGCGCAAGTCTATCTCCCCTTTAGCCAATCTTCTACTTCTTTTCAAATCCCGCACATTTCAGCAAATGTGAGATCCACATCCAGTATTCAATACCCAAGATGGAGAAATAGATAGATTGACGTCTATAACAAAAATACATGGTGGTGGTGGTGGAATCACTATTCCAAGCCTCTTATCCTCCAGATACTTGGGTTCCTCCTCCAGAGACCCGGCTGGCTACAGTAGTGACAATCGCCCTTAGCCACGCCCCCAGTAGGCTTCAAGGCTTCCTTGGACTTTGCAAATTTCTTGAGCCTTCCTTTAGAAGTAAAGGCAACTCCCTTGCCCTTCTTCTTATTGACCATCATTATGGTCTTGCCTTTTCCTTTGTTGATAATATGTTCAGTTTTCCTAAGCATGTTTAGCAAGTCTGGCAGAGCTTTGCTGATCTCATTCATGTTATAGTTCATGATGAACTGGTTATAACTATCAGGCAATGATTGCAAGACGAGATCAGCTGCCAACTCTTGGCCGAGTGGGAACCCTAGCCTCGTTAGATTCTCTATGTATCCGATCCTACGGAGTACATGAGGTCCAACCGGGTTCCCTTCTGCGAGATTTCTCTTGAACAGTGCTACGGACACTCCATACCGCTCATGCCTTGCCTGTTCCTGAAAAAACAGTTTCAAGTGTTCGATCATATCGTAGGCTTCCATGTTCTCATGTTGCTTCTGAAGCTCAGAGGTCATGGTGCAAAGCATGAGACAAGTCACATCATTAGAATCATCCACATGTTTCTTATGTGCTCTCACGACAGCCAGAATAGTGTCATCCTGGGGTGGTGCCGGAACAGGATTGTCTAAGACGTATAGTTTCTTTTCTTGCTTAAGAACGATTCTTAAGTTTCTGTACCAGTCTAGAAAGTTTGCTCCAGACAACTTGTCCTTCTCAAGAACAGATCGCGGGGATGAAGTCGATGCATGTTGATTGTTTGCCATTGGAATTCTACAAAACGAGAAATATGTAATTTTAGTATTTTTGAACGATTTAACTGTATTCAACAATGGCCAGATCATTAAATATAGCTCCCACTCGGATTAATAGCCTCGCCATTAATGCGGAAAATATCATATATATATTTTTTAGTGAGACCAAGATCCATATTTCACTTCTTCTTGAGCTTGCTTTGGCAAGTCACCCAAGAATTGCAGCTAGGGTAGTAGCTCAAGTGGTAGAGCGTTGGAAGTCCTTACATGAGGTCCCGGGTTCTAACCCAGTTGACGACAAAATAGTTTCTCAAAAAGTCACCCTAAGAATTGGTTATTTAGGTAGGAACCCTTTCAATTGCATCTCATGCAACTCTTGGTCCAATTAGGCGAATAACCCTTTATTCATTATCCCTTTTAGATAACATCTAATTGTCATGCCTCTAGGCTCATCAATCCAATTGATCTTGCTCAGTTGCGTCCAACCTCTTGCTTCAACAATCACACATTGCGTGCTTGTATCGCCGCAACACACCAAGGTGAATTAAAACGCCTTGCTTTGGCAAGCCCGAATTTAATGGACCCTGATCATAAAGAGTGTTTAGGCAAGAGAAGGCAAAACGCAATATTTCCATTGAGGGATTTAAAAGTCATTATCTAATTTTTTTGGTTGATCTCATCAACATGATCTACTTATTTGGATTGGGCAATCCACAATTAAAGATCAAAATTGTTTATTATTATCTTGTTACGCTTTGCATGCATCATCCATACATCGAAATAAATAACAAGACATAAATAATAAACATTCACAAAAGAAAAATTAATGTGGCATGGATATGGCCCCTAGACTAACTTATTACCAAGCCAATGATAATATCTATATGTCGTAAAGTGACAAGCTCATCTCCATGCGCTCCACCATAGTCGCGAGCATAGGGTGGGAGTCCTCATCGTCTTTGTGGCTTCTTGTTTCTTCAAGTCTTTTTCTCCATGCACTTGGCTATTATCTTAATTTCATTTTACCCCCATGTGGTTAGGTGTTTGAGTGAAAATATCCCTTGTGGTCTCAAATGTTGCACTAAACCTCCCTGTGGTTTCGTTTTTGTGTGGTTCCGTTAAAACTAACGGAATCCGTCGAAATTCAACTTTTTATACCCATTTTACCCTCAGTGTTCAAAAATGAAAAAATAAATAAACACAAACAGATCTGAAAACAGATCTAGTGAAGGGAAGATGAGGAGGTCGAGAACGAGGAAGCTCTTATGGAGGATGAGGTGGGGGAAGCAGGAGGAGGAAGCCGTCGATGAAGCCAAACGGTGACGGGAAAGAGGAGGAGGAGGAAGAGAGGAAGGAGAAGGAGTAGGCTGGAGCTGCTACCGCCGGCGAACACAGCGGAGAGTACGTCGGCGCAGTGGAGGCGGCGGACGCGCAGGTGGAAGCTAGTACTCCGCCGCTTCTGGGTTGGAGAATACTCTGCCGCTGCTGGGTTTAGAGAAGAAAACGGAAGGAGTAGAAGATAGAAAGAGAAAGATGGAGGAAGAAGAGGAAGTCCAGATCTGCCTCATAGCCCTTTTTTGGGAGAGTCAAAGTTCACCTTCAAAGTCTCTATGCAACTTCGCTTGCCTCATTGGTTTGTGTGAAATCGGAAACATGGCTAAACCTGCCTCATAACCCTTCCCTTTTTGTGCTCACTTGAAAACTATATAGAATGAAGAAAGATGCATTGATATGATATTGCAATTGTGTTGATGAAGTTCCCCCCCCCCCCCCCCCCGGTGACTATATGGTAGTTTGTTAAAAGTTTAAACCTAGAAACCCAATGATACAATCTGCTAACTAATATGTTATTTAGGAGATATTAGTTTTAATCTTGAAAGCCTAATGTGTTTTTGGACTGGTTTCTACATCTTTAAATGCCGAAAAGATGAAGGAGAAGAAAGTGTAGAGAAAAAAGATGAAGAGAGTTGAGAGAGAGAGTATGAAATGAGAAAATGAATGGTGTATGCTATTTATAAAAGGGTAGTGAAGTCTTTTTACCCTCACTAATGGAAAAATACCCCCCTATCGCACAAAAATGAAACCACAATGGGGTATATTGCAACATTTTAGACTTCAGGGAGGTCTTTCGCACAAACCTCTGACCACAGGGGGGTAAAATGCAATTAACCCTTTATCTAATTCTAGCCTGGCATCTAAACTAATTAAATAAATAAAACCTCACATGTTAGAAGATGATCGGCTCGCAGGCTGTAAAATTAATTATTACAAGAATTTGTTCGGCTCGCATGTCGTAAACCAAACCACAAAAATAAACATCCACAACCTAGGTCATACCCATCCACCATGCAACAAAGCACATAATACAGTTAAAACCAATTTCTTTTAACGCGCTTGTTCAATTTTAGTTGAAATTAGGCAACTACGGTCAAAATAGTCCAAGGAGTCCACCATCCACCACGGTCGAACCTCCCAAGGAGCAAAATTTCACCGAGGATAAACAGAGAGGGAGAAATCACCAGTTTACCGAACTAGGGTTCTTGAATTTGAAACCCGAAATTCTACTTCGTTACTTACCCAATCTTGAAATGAATTGACGGCTTTTGCTCGCCAGGTTAAAGTATGTTTCCGGTTTACATCAGGTTTTTATAGAGGTGGGGAGATATGGTGGTGATGGTGGTAGTTGTTCTTAAAGTAAAGAAGAAGATGATGATGAAGTTGATGATGAAGATGATCATTCTAGACCAGTTAGTTGGGAGGGAAGAGGAGGTGTTGCCAACTCATGAGTACGGTGTCAAAACACACTTGCCAAGCCAACATCCGTCTTGGGGTGTATGTGCAAATATCACAAAGTTGGGGTGGATAGTGAATTTAGGGAACAATGTAACTTCTGAAAATTCTATATTGGCCCCAATAAATTTAATGCTCTTGAAATAGCCCCATCATTCCTTAGTAATCACATATAGGCCAAGAATCGGCAATAAAAATATTTCTATGAAATTACATACAAGTCCCAAATTCTCAACAATTGCATATATACCTCAATTTTGAATTCACCATGTAGTTTATTCCCTATTATATGTCAACAAACACTGATGATCTAGGTAAATACACAAATGACTCAGAGCTTTTAACATATTATAATTTGACCCCAATAAGAATTTGCATGGTGTTACATAACTTCTCACATATGCGATGCGTCTCTGCTCAAGTCACATAAGTTGCGGTGCTTGATTACACCATGTTTTAGAATTTATCTGATAAGAATATTAAAATTTGGTAAAACTTACATGTGTCGATATAAATCGTTTGACGAAATAAGCAAACTGACATTAGAAAAAATATAAGCAAATGTATGTAACAGAACTCAGATGCACAACAGCAAAACATATATAACTGGAAGGAAAAACACTTACTGGACAATGCGCGGAAGCATTTACAGATACGAGTAGTTGTAACTACTCAAAGATTGTACACGCTAAAACTAATGCTGCCCGCACAAGTCTAAAAGTGAACTCAACTAGCTTCTACAACAAATAAATGACTAATTTCTTCAACACAAAAAGTCTAGTCATCAAGCAACTAATTCAGGTTCCTCCACGAGTTGACCAACCGCAGGACTGTTATATTTTAAGCTTCTCGCAACATCAAAGAAATGAGCAACAGCTTCCTCAGGTGTTCCTACAAGAACACCATGGCCTAGGTTGAGAATGTGACCCCTCGGACCTGCACATTTCACCACCCTGACAAACAGATCAAAATAAAAATGAGTCATATTAGAATTTCGCACAAAAATCTCAGCTTCACGAGTTATGCCACCAAATTTCTCGATGATTAACAATGTCCCCCGCATCTAAGAAAAAGACGGTGTTGTCCTCACTTGTACATCCCCTCGTCTTCTTTTATTCAAAATCTACTGTAAACCCTCAAATTAAAAAAGCACTCGACTAATTCACAACATAGCCTGTTGAAGAGAAGGTCGAGGATGTCATCTAGTTGTTGGCTGCATAATCAATGCCCAGAGACAAAATAGCTTAAGAAACTATGATCTTGATGAGTTGGTCTCTTGAAACCGAGGGATACTGAGGGCAATCACATGATTGGTTGACAGATAATGGCTAGCAATTACACCATTCAGATGCATAGATAACTTTTTTATCTATCAGCACTATGTGGTCTTATAACTGTTTGTGTTGAGATTCTTCATTGGAGGCAAACTGCTAGTTTCTCTCATATACACTCAGTCCCTAGAGACAAACCTTTCGTAGAGCAGTTTCAAGGACCTACGGAAACAAAGATCTTACTCCATGAAGCTGAAGGACTGACGACGTTTTTGTTTTTGGAAGCTCAAGAAGTTTCTGAGGCAGTAGTTGGTTAGCTATATCTGGAAATGGTGTCTACAACTTACAAAATTTGGATCTGATATTTCTTAATGATATTCCAGCATATAGGTCTCCAGCTTGCTGATCGGAACATTCGTGGTTAGCGAGGTTCACATAAGTTCCAACATCAAAACTCCTAGGATCCTTGTCGCAAATTAAGACCCAAATACACGGGTGAAAAAATCAATAGTCTCCTTGTTTTCTGGTATTCCCGAAAGGAACAGTAAATGACACTGAAAAAGTTTCCAAAACATAGGTAATTTTTTTTTTTTTAAATATCGAAGCTTTAACACAAGTTCATGCCTTTCAGCAGTTATTTGTGTGTCAATGCCAAGAAATTTGGGGTAAAGCTCTCTCACGGGTAAGTTCAACATACAACTCTAATGTGATCCTTGTGCTTGTGTAATAGGCACTAACTGGTAACAAAAATTATAGAATTGCAAACCTGTGAATTTCATCCGTCAAAGCAGGAAGAGGACCAAATAAATAAGCGGGGTCCACATTTCCCTGTATGCCGATGTCATTTCCTAAACGCCTCCTCCCATCAGCCATGTCGACCGTCCAGTCCAGTCCAATGACATCAACGCCAGTTCCTTTCATCCGCTCAAGAAAGCCACCATTCCCGTTTATATACAGAACAAGAGGTGTTCCAGGACACCTCTTTCTTACTTCACTCACAATCTGCAGAAAACAAACTGTCATAATGATTGACAAGAGAACTCAAGAAAAATAAATCACTATAGCATATTCATCAAAAGCAGAAAA
The DNA here is from genome assembly GCA_023055425.1 of Linanthus parryae. Taxonomy (NCBI): domain Eukaryota; kingdom Viridiplantae; phylum Streptophyta; class Magnoliopsida; order Ericales; family Polemoniaceae; genus Linanthus; species Linanthus parryae. The sequence continues at coordinate 20,786,039 of JALGPY010000011.1, read as the reverse complement.
AATAACTTCACGAGGTTAATTATTCAGGCCAACTTTAAAGGGTAAATGACACAAACCACCCCTGAGGTATGGTCATTAGCCAGTTTGACACCCTATGGTTTGGATATTACCCCAAACCACCCTTGTGACAAACAGAGAGAAACGGAGGGCAGGGTAATGCCACCTTTACCCCTGTTTAATTGTAAAATTTACACTAGTTTCTCTCCCCCTCTCTCTCTCTTCTTCTTCTTTTAACTTAATTGTCCCAGTACCCAAAAGTTGACTGTGATTAATATACAGCTCTCTCTCCCACACACACATTTCTTATATTCGGTTTTCCAAACACTCGTCTCTCCAATTAAGAAATATCGATGACCGCAACTCCAAAAGTACTCCAAATTTCTCTCTTCTTCACTCCCTTATTCCACATCTCATTAGCGAAATCGACCAAGAGGCGAATTGGAATGTACAATATGCACGACCTGCTACAACCCTTGCGACCCAGCTCTATATCCGCCTCCGCCGTCGGGTCTAACATCCCTCCACCTTCGAGCAGACAAGTACCCAGACTTACAACTCGCTGCCCTGCCTCTCACTCTCAGATGAACCTCCAAAGAACAGCGACGCAAACCCCCTTCGTGTTGATCCAGTCTTCGGTTCCCAATCACAATCGAACATTGTTGCCGCCGCCAAAGGTCAACACCAGCCACAGCATATCTAGACCTAGAAGTTGGCGGGTTTGTAATGTTGGGTATCATGTGTGAGCGGTTAGTCCCACATCGGGATGGAGGACATGATGTCCATGGTTATTATAGTATGATTGGGCCCTAACTCATAAGGTTGACCTTTTGGGTAAGTGGGTGTCCCAAATCATACTGTGGTGCTCCTCTCTCGCGGTGCTTAGTCTCCCTACATGTAACTGATTTTGTGCGAAGTTGGGTTCTTGGCACTCTTCTCTTTTGATGGTGGTTGGCTTCTCCAGTGTTCTGGTTTGTACCAGATTCCACCAGACAAAGCTTGGGGGTTGTGATTGTTGAACAGCGGTCCGGACATAATTTGGTTGCTAGTGAAGGAGGTTAGATCTCGGAGTGGTGATTATGAACTTCGAATTGAGATCTGTCTTCGTAAAATCGGGTGTTGGTGTTGATACGGGATGGGTTCGACTGTGAGAACAAGCAGTGTTGATGGGTGTTGCAGTGGTGAGGTTTCTTGCAAGGAGGAAGAAGGTTATTGTGTTCAATCTTTTGTTTGAATTTGATGTGTAAGACAGAGATGGATAAGATGAGTTTGGGGTTGAGTTTTGTTTGAGTTTGGGTTTGGAGATATAGGAGGTGGAGAAAAGATGGACGGCGGTGTGAGTGGTACTGGTTGATGTTGTTAAGAAAAGGTCAGAGGACTAGCAACATGGGTTGTGGTCTATGTTGCACGGACACTCCATCAGGGGTGCCATTCCCGTTTCGGACACTCAGAAACGTGTCGGAAACTCGGACACACCTGAACGATGTTTCGGAAACTCCACCTGGTGTTTCCGAATAAAACTGATAAGAATGTGGCCCGAAATGCCTGGTTCCACTTGGGGGAGACGTAGAGAAAGAGAGTTGGACAAAGTTGTTAATCGATTTACCAAACTACATCTGATTATTCTTGCTTCTCTTCCTCTTTGTTTTCTTTGTCAAAGAGATTGTGCGACTAGGGTTGGTGAAGACAGTTTAAAGATGAAAACATGAGACAGTTCACCTCCACCTCGTGTATTTTTAAATTTTTTGAAAAAACACCCTGATAATAAAACACCCTGATAATTTGTATGTTATGTGTTGCTATCTTTTGGATGCTAAGCTTCATTCGACTCTTGCAATGGATATAGTTTTAAATTTGTCAATTACTTCAAGTTTTGAATTAATACACACACATACGTACATACATATGTATGCGGCGTGTATATAGATGTGGCGTGTATATACATGTATATAGATGTATATATGCGGCGTGTCCGCGTCTCCTGATTTCTTAATTTGGCGTTTCGGCGTCTCCGTCTCCTGCCGTACCCGTCTCCGTTTCCATGCAACATAGGTTGTGGTCAGTGCAGCAGTGGTGGCGTAAGAGAGGAGAGGAGAGGAAGGAGAGTTAAGTTTATTATGTAGAAATTTGAGGGTACCAATGTCAATTCAGCAATTTGGAGGGTGAAATTTTCTTCAAATGTGTTAATAACGGAAGTTAACAAAAGGGTGCTTTGTGTCACAACACAGAAGGGTGATTTATGGTATAATCCAAACCACGGGGTAGTGACTTGGTACAACAAGGGTGGTTTGTCTTTACCCAACTTTAAATGATACAGGTCAAAAAGGAGAAAAAGAACAAAAATCATAACCTTCCAATGTTGACAGGATTCCCCAATTTTGAAGTTTTTAATTCAATTTCAACATCATATGTAAAGAATTTCGGAATCCAAACATAGTAACAAGTTCACAGTAAAAGTTAATTTCTTTTCCTATCTGTTTCCAGTTTGCCAAGGGTACAAAATCAAGCAATTTTCGGACCAAAACTGAATTTTTATATTTCCACAGCCCACGAAAGCAAAAGAATTATTTGAGTTAATTTGACAAAGTGAACTTTCCTGAATTAAGGCGTTCCCGGTGTTTTGATCAATGGAACACTAACCAATTACAGCAGAACATTAGCTACAGTGTGCCGATGTCAGCACAAATGGAGGTGTTTAGTTTTCGCCTAGAATATCAAAATTAACCAATTACCTCTTCAATATAGGGCTTTGACCATTCTTCCCACATATGTGGTGGTAGTTGCCCTCCCCATGAATCGAATATTTGAATACAATCTGCCCCAGAGTTCACCTGGAAAACAACGTAATCCGATATTGCCTTCGTTAAATGGGAGAGAAGAGCTCTCAGTATATGCGGCGCGGTATGGCACATGCTTTTTATGGTTGTATATGTGCGAGTTGTCCCCCCTTCTACAATATAAGTGGCAATGGTCCAGGGTGCTCCAACAAAGCCGAGAATTGCGGCTTCTTTTGGAACCTGAAGAAAACATAACAGAAAAAATTCACGCAAAATTTTAGAAAAAATAAGAACATTGGGTGTGTTTGGATGAGTTGGTCTTTGGTTTTTCTAAGACTATAATCTAGGATGTTTGTTTGGATTGTTTTAGTGTTTTCTTGGTTTTTTCGAGAAACCATGTTGCTTTTTCTTCATCAGTTTCTGAACTAAAAAAACGGATTTTTAAACTATAAAAAACCAAAAAACGAACTGTAGCCAAACTAGCTCATTGTAGGAACAGACTAGTAGTGCATGACAAGAAATTAGAAATACCTCCTGACGTAAGAGTTTGAGCGAATCTCCTACGAACTGAAGTTTATCGAAGTCAATTGGATGCAGCTTTTTTAAGTCCTCTTCAGAACGAATTGGAGACTGTATAACAGGACCCCTTGCCTCTTCTATGTCAAAAGGGACACCAAATGCAGGAAGAGGTGTAAGAATGTCGGAGAAAATAATCACCCCATCAGGATGGAATGCTTCCCATGGCTGCAAAGAAATTTCCACAATGAGATCAGTTGTCTCCGACCTCTCCCTGAAGGACGGATATTTCTCTGAGAGCTTTTTGTAGACAGCCATATACCTTCCTGCCTGACGCATCATCCAAGCTGGGGGCCGACTTACAGGATCTCCTCTTGCAGCTTTGACCAACAGAGGATCTGCAACAATATGATTTATGAACAAAAGGCAGTATGATTTATGAACAAAGTGAAAAAAAAGGCAGCACAATTTATGAACAAAATGAAAAAAGGGAGCAGAAGATACAATTAACCATTAAATACATGGACAAATGGTACAAGAGAGGAAAATATTTATTAATATAGGAATCCAAGCAGCATGCACAAAGCAGGTTACTATTGAAAATAATAATCCGTTTATGATCAGAGTTCAAGTACCAAATGCCTTGGAGGAGCTCTTGGAATATTCCGCGTCAAGCGTAGGGGTATTATACTGATGGGGGTCCTGTGAATGAAACTATGGGGACGTATTATTCAGAGGATATTAAGGCGGATGAGACAATGAGTACAAAATCTATTTTTGGTTTTGTGGCAGTGAGATGTGATATGCAGATTGTATCATGACAATGTACCATGCTCTGCTACCAACGTCCTCAACAACATTTAATCTAGGTAGCTTTCACTCTAGCGGTCTCTCACTAGGTGGCCCTTCCCAAGAAATCCAGTCGGAAAGCAGCAATCGTCCCATTACCTAATGTGGTGATGCAACTACTAACCACATACTAATCCCATACTTTGCGAAAGTGGGACACGTCCAGACATTTCGAATCATACTAACAATATACTTTTACTTGGGATTTTGATGCATAAAAAAAAACCTTCATTGGCCATCATAGATCTAAAAATATTCTGCACTTCTTCTAAAGAGGTAATGGGGAGACTGGTGCAGAAAGAAGTAAATAATGTTCAGTATATCAAGGTGTCTAGAGAAAAAAAAAATGGGGATAATTAATTAGCTCGGGGTGAGCAAGAGGAGAAAGAGCAGATTCCCATAACAAACGTCCATCCATGTTTGTATTATTGATGGGTGAGCTTACTAATGAATAAGGATAGGTTAAATTACAGGTAAGGATGGTTTAAGTGACAAGATTTAGTTATGGCGAGAGAATCTATGACCTAAGAGGTTACAATAAGTAGAACAAAGACAGTGCAGGAATATAACATAAGCGGAAAATAGGAAGGGAGAGAAGAAAGCAACAATTGAAGGAGACGGGTGCCAAAGATGTATCATTTAGAGGGGCAAGTACTCATAGAGATGGAAAGAAAAGTGTTGATGATAAATACTCTATAGGATAAGAGCAGAGTGGAATAAGTGAAGGAGCGTATTCCGAATGGTGTGTCGCCATAGAGTCTGGCTATGCTAAAAGGTGAATTCCATAGGGGATGCTACCAGATTCGTAAGGATAATAAAAAATAATCACGAAATGAGCGTACCAAATACAACAATGCTAACTGCTAAGTGCATCAACGACATAACAAAAAATAAATACATCCGGGACCAGTTCATTAGATAGACCCTAAAAATTGCACCAATGGGAGAAACATTATAGAAATATGTTTGAGACGTTTTGTCATTTCAATACAGGCCTTTGGATGCACCAATTAGAAGTAAAGATTCAATTCAGGTCGAGAGTGGTTGGCAAGGTGGAGGGTGATGAAGGTAAAATTTGGATAGAGACAATAAGTCAAGACTAATTGGCTAAATTGCAGCTAAACGAGCACATGGAATTGAAAAAAAAGGAACTTGGAGAAAAGATGCACGTCGCTGATCCAAGTTCTATTTGAAAGTCTCTCTTCTCCAAAAAATGGCTTCAAAAGGATTAACCTATCACCTATCCTTTTGACCTCTACCGCTTCATTCTTCACAATTTTGTTTACGAGAATACCTCAGCCATTACAACGCGTATTTTTACCTGAGTGCCATAGCTTAAACAAAATTCTATATCCCTAGCTTTCCCTCATGCTCACTTAGTTGCCTGAAGGCAAACTATACTAACCAACCTCATAGCGTTAGCAAGCTCCATTCTTTTACCCGTTAGGGTTTCTATGCTCCAAATCCTAACAACTTGTTTTCCATGTGTTCTATTGTTTTATAGTATATAAATTCCTAATATATTCAATAGTTGTAAGCAAATCTCGACTATTAACAACTATGTTCATGGAACCTCAGTTCATGATTACTATCCCGGTTTGACATTGCTAAATGGATGCCACCTGCCTCTTGTTCAATAATTAACCATCACTTTCACAAAACAAACTGAAAGTGATCTTTCACATATTAAAATATCCAATCCACAAGGTAAGATCACTTATCATATTGGAGCGAAAAAATATGAAGATATTCGTAGCTTTCTTTCTTCCATTCGGTGTTAGGTCGTTTGTTGATAAAATTTGAAAGTCGGGGCTCCAGATTCAAAGTTCGAACAATGAGATACTAAAATGCTGCATTAGTAAATTTAAATGGACTAATAGTTAATCTCCTCTATCAATATGTACATACATATATATACATATGTATATATGTGTAATATATATAAATAAGATAGAGCGGTGTGGGTCCCACACATTTTAAGGGAGATATTTTGTATTTATATTTTATTATATTATGGCCATAAATTTTATAAAAGTTATACTACGACACAAACTTTATAAAAACATGATCCTACAAACGTTAAGGAAATACATTATAGCCCAAAAACTTTGTAGAGTTCATACTATGACCACAAACTTATGGTATATCCGTCAAAATTTTCTTAAAAAACACGACGACTCATACATTTTGTACAATTAATTCTATAACCTATAACTTTTTAGATACTGCCTTTAGGCACGGGCAATATCTAGTATATATATAGTTTGCAAAATACTAACTATATGTAATTAATAGAAGTCCAGTATCAAACACTGCGATGCAAAGAGTAATAACAGAACTCAGATCTACTACCGCGTTATATGAAATTTACTCAAAATCATCTAATAAACTAAAGGTGCTGCAGTACAGGTCTTTTAGAAACAAATGATCATAAAAAAGGTTATGATACCCGGATACAGCTAGATGAACAAGTTTGTGTTCTATGGGGAGATTTTACTTAAGTTTGCAACATTTTCTCTCTCATGTAGTAATTCTTAGAAGTCTGAAATCTCACTCTACATATCATTCAGATTCATTAGCTTTTCTTATACTCCACCTACCAGGAATGGATCTTTGCGCTATGCTCAGGACTTTTGGATAGATAGCATTTAATTGTAACAGTTGACATTCCTGAAGGTATGTGACCTCACAATTAGAAACCAAAAGGAATATGGTTTTTTAAAGGATCCTCATGATGCATTGCACAGGAAGTTAGTACATTGTCTCTCCACCCCTTCATTCTGTCATCTTCCGAATACAGTTGGGGGGTTTCGGACTGGATAAGGAGGCTTTGACAGCTGACTTTTTTTTCTTGTGCACCATGTTCATGAACGATTAGTTGTTTCGTTGTAGCTTTAGTACCATATTTCTAAATTAGTTCCAACCATCATCGCCACCGCAGAATCGTATCCAATGAGCTACAAACATTATGTTAGAGAAAGCCCCAAAATTGTTCCCAGCTATTACTCTGTATATATATGAGCTGCCCCATGGGAACAACTTCAAATGCTGCCTCTAAAGCAATTGCATTTCACATCTTTCAACCTTATCCTCTAATGCTGTCTCCTCTTTAGCCCGTTTCTGACTTTTGTCACTATTCACTGGGTCACTTTTGACCCGGTGATTTGGCTATCAAAATTATGCAATTTTTTGATAATTTTTGCATGGTGAAAAAATTATTAAAAATCGCGTCGTTTTGCAGTCCAAATCACCCGGTCAAAGTGACACAGATACGAGTGAAAAAGTCAAAATGGGACTAAAGAGAAGAGACAGAGAGGTACCCAAGTCCCCAAATTTCAACTAGAATTGCCAAACCCATCATCAAAAATGACTACAAGCAAAAACCCAGAAATTAAATTGAAATGCAAGTACCACTCCGTCCCACCTCTTTTGCACCATTTGGACTTTTACCACTATTCTCTGGTTCACTTTGACCCGATAATTTGGATAGCAAAATTTTGTAATTTTTAGATAATTTTTTCGAAGTGTTGTAGAGTAACTTTTATTCTACAAGACAATAAAAAAATTAACGAAAAATTGTATCATTTTGCGATCCAAATCACCGGGTCAAAGTGACCAGTTACGGGTAAAAAAAGTCCGGTGCGTTTCAGCTGGGACGGAGTGGTACTATAGCAGACTATCAACTATCCAAGTCCCCAAATTTCAACTAGAGTTGCCAAACCCATCATCAAAATGACTACAAGCAAAAAAACCCAGAAACGCAAGTGCATTGAAATGCAAGTACTAACACTATGTTTGGGAATCAGTGAGAAAAGAAATGATGAGAAACTTTAATTTATGTGAGAAAAGAAATGATAAGAAATGATTTAGATTTCTCAAATACTTGTTTGGATTACTTAGCTGAGAAATGATAAGAAAATATTATACTTTCTCACCTCCCTTGTTTGGTTAGCATATTAATGGAAAGGAAAAGAAACTATTTTAAGATATTACCAAAATAACATTCATTAATATTATGATAAGGAATGTTTTAATTTTTTTTATGGCTAATTCTGTCACAACGAAAATATTGGCACTCGTCTAGTTTCTTTTTTCACCAAATCTCATCACTTTTGGCGAGAAAGAAAAATTTGATTAAGTGACACGCTTTCTCATGTATTCTCACCTAAAAAGTAATCCAAACACGAATGAGAAAACTATCTCTCACCAATTCTTTTCCATTCTCATCAAATCATGTAATCCAAACATAGTGTAAAGCGGAAAACAAAGAAGTACAATTGCACAATTGCATACCAGAAGACAATGAGGAGGAAATCCGAGGGAATTTCCGGGTAGGAGAAGAAGCAGATACTCCATTTTGATTACTGGAGAAATGCTGCGGAAACAAGCTCGATAATTTCCAGCAGAGCGAGGAAGAACCCACGCTGCGAATCAAACCCAATTGCCAAAATCAGACTGTGAAAGTTAGATAGTAAGACGAGATTCGGAGAGGGGGAGAGAGAAAGGGTTTGACCTGCTCGGAGTAGAGAAACTCATGTCATGAGAGAGAGAGAGAGAGAGAGAGAGATTGCAGGAATGGGGATTGAGTCTCGTCTGTGATGAGTTTATCTATCTCCTTATCTCTCCCTCTCTCGCTTAGATCCTCCCTGCCTCCTCCTGACCAGAGAAGGACTGAATATGTTTGTTGTCTACCTCACTGGACCGATGCACACCCACATTACATAATCCAACCTCGAATGAAAATTAAAATTACAGTTTAGCCCCCTTAGAACGGCAAACTTTTCACTCCACTCTCAATACTTGTCAGTTGTCGCAAAATACTGGTAATAACTGTAGGTTTCCCTCAGAAAATAATAATAATCATTGTAGGGTCGGATCATGTCCGGCATGCAGCCCTCCAGCCCGATGATCCAATATAAGGGCATCTCCAATAGTGGTAATGCAAATTATAGATAAAAATGTTGTTTTGCATGTTGCATAACCAACATTCGAACATCCTGCTATAGCAGTGTAATCCAAATGTCTGGTAAATCAATAATATTATTGTATTTTTATGCATTTCTTTATTTTTAAATATCTTTTTAAAGTTGCATATTTTTCTAACTAACAATAACTAGTTGTAGGTAGTTTTGGGATTATTCATAAAAAAAAGGTAATTTTGGGATTTTCCAAAAAAGCCTCCAGCAAATTCGATAATTATCCGAGCAAAACGTCCAGCGAAAATCGATGACTATCTCAACAAACCTATAGAATATAGGAAAACTGGTTTGTGTAATCTGTAGAAAAGTATCCTATGTTGAGAAAAAGTCTTCCTGGTCAATTAAAGTATAAATAAAAATCAAAAATCTAATAATATCCTAAACCTAAAAACTAGGAAAGAGATAAGTTGACGAGGGATTGATTCACGCCAGGTTTGGCGAGGAGGATGCAGAACATGCATATTGCATAACGGAATGCATGTCTTGTTGGATTACAAATTTTGCCCAAATTATTCATATTTTGCATAAAAATCGTATTTGCATTGACTATTGGAGATGCCCTAAGCAAGCTCACGGTTTTATTATTTACCTTGGTAGAGTTGGTCATCTTTATAATCCCTTTGAACAAAGTTAGATCTAAGAGCTATAATTTGAGAAGCTTGATTAGACGGGAGCACGATAAAAATATACATAATTGATAATGATTGTCTATTTTTTTCATAAATCCTCCAAATTTCAAATTAATCATAGTTTTAGAAAACTAATAAATATTCTAAATTTGTCAATATTTATACCGGAAGTTGTAGTAGTCCCAAAGGGATCGATAATCCTCTAGTCTACTCAAAATTGACAAATTTATTGAAAGAAAATTTTAAAACCATACAAGATTTGTCAAGACGCCAACAGGTGACCAGAGAGAAAAAATAATTAGCTTGTATGATTCAGTTCTTAATTTTTAAGGTGTGTTAGGGTGCGCCCATGTGGGGTGCTCAGTGCAAATATCATAATTTTATGGGGTTAGTTGCAGTAAGGCACAAACTTAGAGGGGTCAGTAGCAAAGGCTCAAATCCTAGGGCTTAAGTTGCAATTCTAGGAGAAGTTTTGCCTATATAAGGAGGCAGCCTCCTACGTATCATAATGCTATACTATTCAGGAAAGACACTCTGTCTAGATTCATTATCAAGGTATAAAGAACCCTAGTCTCTCTCCAACTACATCCAAGGAGGTGGAACATGAGGTAGAACATAGTGTTCGTCCTCGAGATTCGCACTAGATTGGTGGGAGCAAGAAGTTGGAGGAAGCATGTGAAAGCGAGCAATCACAAAGATCATCTTCAGTTGCGCTAGGAGCTTAGGCGAAGAGGTAACACATAAATCTTCCACTTTATTATGTGTTTAGATCTATGCATGATTAGATCAGCCTAGTCCTTCATTGGTATCAGAGCCTCCGGCTTGTTTTTCGTTCCTCGTAGTCTGAACCCGTAGCTGGTATAGAAAATTGAGTTCTTCTTTTTTCAGAATCTATAGGCAATCTTATATGGTTGGATGGGTATTTTCACGAGGATTCCCAGAAATATAAATTTTATATTTTTTTGACAAACGGTGAGAAAGTTATGCCCCTATAAAGATTCGAAATTGTATTAATCTGGACTGTTTTTGATCTGATCTGTAATTTGTTATTTACAAAAAATTGTTACAATTCGACTTTGAATACATATTCAGAATAAGGGCGAAGAGACGATTCCATTTATATAAATGAAAGGGGAGTATGCAGATGAATATGCAGCACAGATACTCTAGAAGGGGGTTGAATAGAGTATGCCAACTTTTTGCAAAACTATAGGAGGAAAAGAGTTTTAGTTATAGTGTAATGGAGTTCAAGGCCTTGAACACAAATTCAAGCATTTGGAATGAAATACAGTTTGCAATAGAACAGACAAGTCTTTTTCAAGGCCTTGAAAAGAGTTTCAAACCCTTGAAAAACAGACAGTTTTAAGTGCTGCAAAACTATGAATGTGAATGAACTGTAAATGCAAGAGACAAAGGATTTATAGAGTTCAGTCCAATTGGACCTACGTCTCTACCTCAGGGATCTTCTCCCTGCAGGATTTTCAACTCAATTCTTATTAATCAAAAGCTAAACCCTAGATCTCAAGCACAGAGAATTGCCTTACTCTGTTACAGCTTGTGGTTCTTCCTAACAAATCTAGTACCTGCTCTAGCTAACTGATTAACTAAGAATTCTCTATTGTTCACTTTGAACAATCCTTGAGAATGATGTATAGGAGTATTACAGAAATGATCTACCAATAAATTACAATACAGAAGAACACTGGAGTAAAAAACTGCAGTGAAAAATGCAGTGAACTTCTGTGCGTTGAATTGTGAGAGTGATGAACTTCTTTGATGTTTGTCAATCCAGAATTGTGTCTCTCTTTTTTTGCCCGTCCAGTGTTGTGTCATGTTGCTTTAAAAAGATCTCCATTTATACTGTTTGAAACTCTGCAAATCTTCCCAGATTTTCAACAACAACTTCCTATTTTGTAGGTAACAAACTTTGACTCTCTTAACAACTTTCTCCAACGGATAGTTGGTCATAATCTTCAGAGATATTTTTGTGATCTTGTCTTTAAACAATCTGAGAAGCTGTCATGAGTCACAAATTGATCACAGGATCATTATCACTAAGTGATTTCCTTCCTGCAAAATCCACATAAGGAAACAAATCCTGCATATTTAGGAAACAAAATTTCCCTGCAAAACTGAGTCAAAAATAATGGATTAAACATGTTAGATGTATCAAAACAGTTTGTTTTTCATCATCAAATAATAACACATTAAGTACAGGGGTGAGAGGGATGGTATTAAATCAAAAAGGGTTTAGAAAACTCCCCCTCAGAACATGTATGTAGGTCAGACAGTTTCAAGGCTTTGAATCATGGTTCAAGGTAGCTCTGCTATTTCAAGCCTGTGAAACCTGATTCAAGGCTTTGAAAACTGGTTCAAGGCCTTGAAATACCTAAGTATTTCAAGTCCATGAAAACTGTGACCTTACAATCTCCCCTTTGATGAAAGACAAAATCTCAACTGTTTTGATTCTAATTATCTGCAAAAAATACTTATTAGCACACAATAGTAGTAACACAGTAGTTCCAAAAGATCCAACTTATTAATAAGCAAAAGCAAAAACTGCAAGTAAGTTGCAGGTATTACAGAAATTTCTACTGACCAAAAGATAGGTCATTTAAAAATCAAAACAACGCTAATTTCTCCCGCTTTTTTATTTTCATCAAAAAGACTGAGAATATGTTGGATCAGTGTCTTGGAATTTTTTGAAAATAAAAATGAAAAAGAGTTAAAAGAAAGAATGGGGAAGAAAGAGTATGCAAGATTAATGGGTTGGGTCTTCATCTCCATCTTGATCTTCCTCTTCTTCCTCACTGTCATTATCAGTCTTATCTTGTTCTTCTTGTTCCTCTTCGTTCTCACCAGTAGCAGTTACTTCTTCAGTCTTGTCCTTGGTAGCAGCCTTTGGAGATTTCTTCTTTTTCTTCAAAGTTATCAGTAGATCATCAGAGTCAGGACTGTTTACTTCATCAATGTCCTGAGCAGTTTGTTTAATAACTTGCTTTCCCTTATCTTTGACTGGATCAGCCTCTTTCTGGTTGGAATGTTCACTTGGCAAATTTTTGTCTGAACCACCTTTCTTTGTACCTTCTTCATCCTCAAGAACATCAAGCACAGTCATGCTTCCAAAGATGTTTTCCACCATATAATTAATTTTCCCCGGATCAGTTTCAAGTCCATAAACAGATTCAAGTCTCTGATTGTCTGTAGGCTGAGAAGTCTGACTTGAAGTGGGAGTCAAGGTCTTGGGGTTAAGAAAATCTTTTGAACCTAGTTCTTCTTCAGTTAAATTTGGGTACAACTTCCAGGTCTTCTCTTTAGTCTTTACCACTCCAATTTTCTCAAAAACTTTCTCATTAAGCATTCCAATGCCACTAGTGACCGATTCCTCTCCACCAGTTGGAATCTCAAAGTGTTCAATGAACAAGGTGAGCAGATTTGCATAGGGAAGAGGATGTTTCCTTTGATTGGTATGGCTAAAGAGCATAAGTTCAATCACTAACTTTGGAAGATCAATATCATAACCATGCATGATCAGATACATGATGTGCATCATTCTCTCAGTCACCAACTCTCTAGAGTGCTCTCTTACACGGTCCAACCGCAAGTGTACGGCTGTCGAGTGTAGTAATATCCGGTAAATCCGGGTTTGTCGAACCCAAAGGACTTCTCGTGAACAAATTAGGATGATTAACTTTACTGTGGGCAAGTAATTGAGTTTGTTTGACTAATCTAAGAAAGTAAATAACAAGCTAATTATTAAAATTGAAATATATACGAGGGACAAGTATCAGGATATCTCTTCGGGTTCATTAGGGATCTCAAACCGTTAATGATTTACGTTCATGTAACACGAACATCTTTTACTTAGCCAAATGAGCACCTATGATTTGAAGATTCCTCAACCAAAGCCTATATTCAAACTCTCGTATCTGATTCCTCTAGCCTATTCAAGTTCAAATAAGCATTATGTTCTTGTGGTCTACTCTTAGTTCTAGCTAACTAGCAAGATTCCTCAACCCTAGATACGGCTAGTGCTTGATTCAAGTTTCCGGATAGCGAATGTTGATTCCTCTAACATCCTATACCTATAATCATCCTATTGAGAGCTCAAACAATAGAAACGATAAAATTAAGTACATAAATCAAGCATATCTAAGAAAAACACATTCAATTAAGCTAAAAGCATGAAAAAGATCCATAAATCACCAACATGGTTTTCAAACCTTAGCTATATGAGATATCCCGAATAGAGAGTTTAGCTACTCATAGTTGGGAATACGGCGAGGAATTTCCAAGTATTCATAACAAACAAGAGAGATAGAGAGATCAAACGATGAATTCTTGATCCGGCGGGGAATCCGAGCTCTCCAATGGCTTGGGAGCTGTCTCCTCCCTTCCTCCAGCAGCTTCCGCCTCTGTTTTAGGTCTGCGAATTCGTTTCATAAGGCCTGGGCACGTTTTCTAATGAACTTTGGCCGAATTTTCACTTCAGTCCCTCCAGTTTGTAATTCCCGGACAGAATTGTAAGCTGATTTTGCGCGGACTGTATCTCTCTCATCCGGACTCGTCTTTGGGCCTACCATATATCGTTGGAAATCTACGGATGTCTAATTTCCAATTCCGCAAGCCTTGCTTCCAAAATCTTTGTATATTTTTCTGAGCATTGAAAATAGTACAGGCTGGTCCTTGAGCGACTTTTTCAACTTTGCTTTGTTTTGCGTCTTCTTTTCTCCTCTTCATCTAGCTCCATCCCAAGCATATCCAAGCCTCTCATAAGCTCTGTTGCACCTATTTTACCTTAAAAACACAACAAAATACTAGCCATGCAATTATCGTCGCAAATATGAGAGAAATCATGCTCAAATAAGGTAGAAACACAACTTTTGACTTTTAGGCTTATAAATCGTCAAATTCACATATTTGTGCAAATATAACATATAAATAATGTGAAATAAGCCTAATACAAGTAATATGGAAGTATAAAAATAGCTCCTAAAAGAGAGTTATCAAATACCCCCACACTTACCTTTTGCTCGTCCCGAGCAAATCACTGTTTACTAGCCGACTCAAGACACAAACACAACTCAATACGACAAGACTATCAAACTACATGAACTAACTAAAATGCAACTCGATTATACACAATGCAAAAAAAATAACGAGATTGGGCCACCTCTCTATCATAAACCGAAATCATCAAATCCTCACAAGCTCACTTTGAAATTTCACGACACGCAGCAAGAAATATGATATGATGATCCTATACACAAACTCACTAAGGCGTCCCCAAACATCCACCAGACCAAAACAAGATAGAACACGTCTTTTGACTCGGAGGGTCTAGGCATCTCAAGTCACTAAGTGGTCTTTCTTCGCCAAGTCATTTTAGGTTTTCAGACCCTCTTAGCCGTTATTGCTTTGAATGCAAATTGTCCCATTAACGGGAGACACAACTCCTGTGTAATACGGCTTGACTTTAGTTTCCCTCTTAAGCTCTACGTTGGATTGAATCCAAATTTTTCGTGCACACGGAAGCACATTAGGTTGTTTCGTCTTTGAAGCTCAATTATATGTTTTTTTATTTATTTATTTCATTTCATTTTTTTCATTATTCTCCTATGTTTTTACAACCGTGCAATAGAGCTTAAGAGTGTGGGCTTTTTTGGATTTTCTCTTAGAACCACCTTAAGGGATGGTGGTGCACGCTCCCCGACTTCGCTTAGGCCGAAGACTCGTACCACATGAAACCGACTCTACACGAAGGTCCACCCCAGATTCTAAGAGTCCACAAGTTTCCACCGGAAACGGAATAATCAATCACTTAGAGACTCAATTCTCCTAGCACACTATAGAAGCCAAAAGTATGCCTGTAGTCTACTTTCACTATTCCCGAATACCTGGGACATCCTGTCGTGAGACTTGCGCACAAAATACTAGAATAAAACTATCCCTACTATGGTGCTCCTACTCTCATGAGCTCTTTCACTTGATTCTCTCCAGTTTCTAGGTCCTAAGTTGCCCTTTCTCAAATTTTCAATTTTTAGGATTTTTCTATTTTGTTATTTTTTTTTATAATTTTCTTTTTTTTTCTAACACTATATGCATATGGCCAACTCGACTAACCACAAAACAATTGGGTAGGGGGACTCAATAAAGTAAAATTGCAACCTAAACATAAACTACACTAAAACTAAGCACAATACAACAATATTTTAAAATACAACTCGGACTACAAGTACTACATTAACTCACAATACGACAATCTAATCTACATGTAACTGGCGATGCAGACACAGACGTGGCTAGCAAATAAATCCCCCCACACTTGAGCGCTTCGTTGTCCTCAACGAATTTAGAGATCAACCACGAAGACTCAGCATTCAAATGCAAGGGGCAGTGAACATACTCGGAGTCAAAGTCATGGCACAAGAAGGTATTTCAACAAATTTAGAGCTAAAACGAACTACGTGCACTTGACAAGTTGTGTGTACCGAAATTAAGCAAGTACTCAAGTATCTCCTTGGATTCTAGCAGCTAATAACGACGACTATGCACCTGACCAATTAGTCAAAATAAAATCCTAGAGCAAGTACGATGTGCCTAAACGGTAAGTAAAGAGAGAAAAAAGAAATACTCACAACCGACACAAGGTCGGGGACGAAATTCGATAGCTGCTGATTGAGATAGCAAGAACAATCCCCAAGAAAACATTGCCCGGAACAATGCAAGCTCCCTTGCTGTCGAGTGTGTAAAACACACCGGGGTCAATTGATCCTTGCTGACGAAAAAAGAACGAAGAATCCCCAAACTCATGATGTGAGCTCCCAGAACGGTCGAGTGCGCGATAGCACACCGGGGTAGATGTCTTCATCAAATTTCTCCTTTCTTTGTCTCAATTCTGACACCCAACACATAATCCAATCAACAACTCTCTAAACGATGTTAACTCTTAACCCCTGTTGTTAGGATGGGTAAAATCCCCTTTCTCCCTTTTCTTTCTTTTTTACAATCCAATTGCTGCATTTGTTTTGTGAGTGCTGAAATTATGTAACAGAGGGGATCTTCAATTGGGGTTCGGCTGTGCTGTAGCAGATCGGAGAGGAGACAGTGGTTTGGGGTTGTTCAGGAGTGTTCTGGTGGTTGCTGGGTTTTCAATTCGAGTTCTTCGGTCGTCTATTCGGGTTTGGTTCTAGTCAGATGTGGTCTCAATTGCACTGTGCAGCGGCTGGGTTTCAAGTGGGTGATTGTCGTGCTGGGTTCGATGCAGGAACCTCCGGAGCCTATGGCGGTTCGGGGCTTCTGCGTTTTGGGCAAGGTTAGTTCGAAGGAGAACAGGGCAAGGTCGGTTGCGTTGATATCTGTCGGAGAAGGTGGAGGTGGAGATTTGTTCTTGGTTGTCTCAAGGGTTCTGCTGGGGTGTTGAAGATGGTGATGGTGGGGATTTCCAGTTCTAATGGTGTGGACGTGGTGGAGGGATGGTGGCTGGGTAATCAGAAGAGAGGTGGCGGTGGTTGGTTGCGATTGGTTCAAGCCGATGGTGGCTGGCTAATTGGAGAGGATGACAGTGGCGATGCTGGGTTTAGGTTTGGCCGAGCTTTTGGCCGGATTCAATGGCCGACGGGAAAGGCGGTGGAGTTTAGGGATTGGGGTTGTGATTGGAGTTCAGAGAACAGATGTTCGATCAGGGAAGAAGGGATAGCTGTTCTGTACGAGAGAATCCTGCAGAGAGAATTCAATATACACCAAGATTAGGGGATAGAAAGAACACAGGAAGAGTAAGGCTGTGTGTAGGGAGAGAGTAAGACAATAGTACTGTATGAGAGAGAGACAGGATTTTGGCGGAGCTTCCGCGTATCTCAGGTGATTCGCCCTCGTATGGAAGGGTTAACGATCATATATATAACGGAGAATGTGACCGTTGTAGTGGGTTAATGCGCCCATTAATGGCGGCTTAATTAGCTTAACCACAACGGCACGTTCGTCCGCGTATATAGGGACCGTTACGGCACGTTATCCGCGTATACCGGAACCGTTACGAGGTTGACCAGGTTGACCGACTTTATGGAGCTCGTGCCATAAATCTCTCAATGAAGTTACTAGGGGTCGCGCGCGGGCTTGGTTGTCGCTCGCGCGCGACAAGACTTACTCTAGCCTCCAAACCACTAAGTCCCTACAAGTCCCGTGTGGTGGTATGCGAGGGCCCTGTCTCGCAGCCCCCACGTGGATCAGCGCGGGTGGTGATCCTGTGTGTGTGGAGCACAACTAGGAGTGATGGATGGTCGCCACGTGGCTAAGATCTGCCTGTCTAGAAAGCACTATCTACATTAGCCCCCTTTCTGCGCGTGAAGACGCATAGCCGGATAGACTTCAATGCGCAGGAACCAATGTACGCGCCGCCACCACGCACCAATTCAAATACACGCAAATTCAGCCCCCGTGCGTGTCATTATGACCTAAAATCCCTAGAGTCGTGCCGTCTGGTCTTTTAGGGTTTTAGGCATGACGTCAGCTTGTCCTGTGATTGCGCAATTTGACGGTGACGGTTGCGATTCGACTACTGAAAGGACACAACCCCTCATTGTTTTTGGATAAATACTCTGTGTTCTCCATTGTTGCAAAGCATCACTTCTTTCCCTAAAGTGAATGATACCCGGAAGCCTTCAAGAGCAGATCCAAGTGATTAATATTCAGTTCTTCCTTGTCAATCGTCTCCTTCTACTGGCTTCATCTAAACAAGCTTTACCAAAACAAGGTTGGCTTTTCTCAATTCCGCTTAATGTACTGAAATATGCTTTGAACTGTACTGGATCTGCAAAACCCATAGCTATTCGAAACATATCATTTGTTGAAAACTGTAAAAGAGACCTTGTTCTTAACCCCAGAACTGATCTAATCACGGATTGTGATGATTTTTTAATGTTAGACTTCTGAAATTCCAAGCAATATGAACGCAATTCTGAAATTCCAAACCCAAAACTGTTCATCTTCTTTTGTCAAAACATAGTTACTTCAAACTGAAATTCGAACTGATTCTTGAAATTCGAACTGAAAGTGTGTGTATTTCTCCTCCCTTTTTTCTTGCTCTTCCGCAGGAATGAAAAAGACAAAAGGAACCAAACCCGTTAAAGAGGTCGAAGAAATACGTGATCTTCCCCAAACCTTATGGCGGAAAGCCCCCTATTTGGGCAGAAAAGATTTTTACCATGCTAGGATTAAGGTGAAGAACCTGCCGACTCCCGTTCCATCTGGAGAGTTGCAGAAATTGACCCCGCCTGTTAACGCAGCCATGCTTGACTTGATCGATTCCAAGGATGTGGTTCGATTAGGGGTTGAAAATGGGTTTTCCCTCATACTGCAATTTCTACCCAGGCATTTGTTCAGAAATTGGACTTCATGGATGAGTGGATTGACCACGTATTGACCCACCATGCCATCGTATTGAAAAATGTTGGCTTCTTTTTCGCAGTTCGTGCTATGAAGGGTGCTGCCGTGAAGTTGGATCAGTCCATGCTTCTAAACCTTCTTTCCCGCTATTCGCCTGCGACTCACACCTTCCACTTTGCGGAGTTCGAGGCTGCTCCCACTCTAGAAGATGTACACATGTTGTATGATCTTTCTCCTGTTGGTGCGGTGGATCCTCTGAGTCCTTGAGGACTGATGCAGAACTTGCTCTGTAAAAGCAGATGGAGGAATGCTTGTCGGAGGTAAAAAAAAATTCCACACGTTGGACACATGCGAAACTCCTTCCCGACTGGCAGCTGGTTGATACATCTTGTGTGGTTTTCTTTGCGCCTGGTTATCAAGGTACCTAATTGATGGTCACTCTCATGATGGGGTTTTCTACCACGTCCTCCCTCTTGCTGTGAAACTGACCCTTGGTCAAAGAGTCGCACTTGGACCGCTAGTCTTGGGCACCCTGTACCATAGGTTGGACCAATTGGTTGTGGCGACCAAGGACTCTTGCGGTCGCCTTGATGTGTTGACTTATGTTAACATCGCATTCCTGACCATGTGGGTTTTTGAGCGATGGCCCTCCTATGCTCCTGTCCCTTCTAAGCCCAGCAAATGGTGTGTCCCAGGTGCGGAGGATGAGCTTTCCAGTGGAAGAGCTGCTCGATGGTTCGGAACCCATTTTCCTAAGTGTACCTGGAGCCCGATATGCGACGACCAAAGCAAGTTTAGGGCTAGGCCTTATGCCACGCGCATTGAAAATGTGCGATGGTTCCCAAAGTTGTATCCTGCTAGACCTGTTACTTTCTCGGAAGAACTTCTTTTCGAGGGTCATGAGCGCTTCCATGAGCGCTATCGCGAATTCTTCTGCTGGTGTCTAAGGGGCTCTCTTCCTGCTCTTGCAGAGTATGTTCGTGAGCTTACCCCCAGGTACGAGAGGATCACAGTGGATGTTGATCCCACTCGCGTTTCTCCCCAGTTTGGCTTTGATGCGGTGGCGCCATCAGTCTGGCCTAGATCCATCGTAAGAGGCTGCTACAAGCGACTACTGTCTAACGAGTGCCGAAAAATTCTGAGGAGCAACCTTCCTTTTGATAACCTTCAGGTGGCCGCGCAGGTCGCTACTCCAAGAATTGGGTTGCTTACTGGACTACTCAGCAGGCCAGATTTGAGACATAGTCGACCCCTCAACCTAGCAGAGCTCCTGTGATCAAGAGAAATTCCTTCCCCTTCCGTCCTAACTGCAGTTTGGATGACTCCCAGTATGGATGTTACTCATTGCTGGACCATGAGAACCACTTGTGCCCCTCCACCATCCTTGAAGAGAAGATGGCCGCAGTTAGGGAAGGTGCTTCTCATGTCATCAAGTACAGCGAAGATTTTGCCAAGGTAAACAATTTCCTCTGCGTGTGTTAAGTTTCTTTCCTTTGGTATGCTGAAACTTATGCTCCTTTTTCTGTTTTAGTGCTATCTGAGGAGGTTTGCATCTGGGGAGCGTTCCAAGTCGCTGATCAACACCATTGTCGCTGAGAGAAGACATGGTGAGCCAATTCTGCTAGCAATGGGAATGGCTCCCGCAATCGAGGCTGATGCGCAAACTAACGTGCTATCGCAAGTGTACGAATCTTGTAGTACCGGGTGCAATTAGACTCGGATTATCGTTCCCACGAGGACTATTATGGGTTTACTCACGTTGTCAGTTTCGGTTTTCCAAGAGTAGTAACCAGGAGGAGTAGGTTGTGATTATATTGACTAAACTAAAAACAGAATTTAAAAACGTAAATATTTTTTGTGACGTTTTCTGAAATAAGCTGATTTTGTTGTAACGATAGTAGATGAAGACTAGGCTCCAGGATCCCCTAAGGTTTCTACAGATTTCAGTTTCACGTTCGATTATGAAAACACTCAGCAGTTTCGGTATCTGTGCAACGTACCAGTTGTGCAGTGACTTTTCAGCTTCCACACATAATCCCGATCCTGCAGACTTTCGGATTCTTGTTAAGCTGCCTAAGTCAGCAGTCTCGGTCTATTCCTGTTAGGGTCTCTAACCTGTCCGAATGGCCCGGGTCAAATTCTCTAACAGTTGGTCTCACGTTTTCTATGCTAGCCCTATCTCCCTTTCTCTGGTCGGTCTATCAGGGTAAGGTACTAAATCCCGGTTTTTCTTCCTAACCCTAACTTGACGTTTTCACCTACAAGCTCGGGTCTATAGCAATCCTGGGTGATCAATCCTATCATGCATATACGATAATAATCAAACCAGAATAACAGATACAACTTGCTGAATTAAGACAATCATCATGAATCCATAAACGTAGTAATCATAAAATCTGAGTACGAAACCCTAGGTTCACCGAGAACCTAGGTGAAAAGTTTAACTACGACTAGACATAATACAAAACGCAGTTTCTGAATATAAAGAGAGAGAACGAAATCAAACTAAGTCTTCGAATCTCGAATCGCGCTTTCGTGCTCTCCGTGAATGCTCCGACTTGTCCTTCGGTTGTGCTGTGAATTGTGCTGTGTCTTCGTGCGTCTTCAAAACGAGTCTGGACGAGTCTTTAAATAGTGCTGTTTCCTGAAAACGCTCGTGCTCGAAATTACAGAATATGCCATCGGTCCACCGTCTTTGTCAAAAAGTCAAAACTGGCTGCGTATATACGCAGGGGTTGCGTATATACGCAACCAGGGCCCAACCAAGATCCCCCCACCTCCCCACTGCCTGCGTATATACGCAGGTGCTGCGTATATACGCAGGGCCTGCGTATATACGCAGGCCGTGGGGTAGGTGGGGCCCACTTGGTCCTCTGGTGGGCCAGGACTGGTCCCCTGGGTCCCACTCTTCTTCCTGATGCTCCCGGCTTGCCTCTTCGGTGCTCTTCTGCTTTTCCGTGTCTCTGTCGTGTCCCGGTCTTGTGCACGTTTCCCGAGACGGTCCCGGCTTGGTCCCGGCACGCTTCCCGATGCACCTCCCGAACCTGTTCCTGAAAAGGCAACACGAACGAACACCCGCGATCATATCCAAATATAACAAGAAATGAGCAGAAATAAGCAGAAATCCAGCAAGTATAAATAAACGTCTCGTTCTAGATTCCCGGGGCATTCTAAGGCGTTTTCCGGCAAAAACCGCTAATTCCAGCACAAATACTCGTGAAATCAGGCTAAAAGATAACCCCTAATTGGGCGTTATCAAATACCCCCGCACTAAACATTGCTCGTCCCGAGCAATCCTGCCAACTCTAGCCTGCATTCCCGTCCTCGTGACTGACTCTGTACATACCCTACCGTTGCATACACTTTCGACCCGAACCCTTCAACCGGATGACTCGATAGAAAAACTGACTCAGATAGAATATACACAGACTCAAACGACTCAAAACAGACTAGTGACAAAAATATTTTTGGCGAAATCGGGCAACCTAAAAAACAGAAACAGTGTGTCCTCGTGAACTCATCCTTTTCAGAATTTACTTCCCTGCAAGCGATCGGTAAGTCTGAACAGATTTATATGGTGGATTTAAGCACTGGACCGAAGTACTATTACTTTGGTTATCAAACTGAGCAAATCCCTAGCTAACTTACCATCCGAGCTGTTTCCGAAAGGATCTATGTCTAATCAGGTAGGATAGATATATGTATCAAGGTACGGCCTAATCCTACATGTTATGACATTCTCACAATTTACCAAACTCACACCCCTCACCGAGATCCCGAAAAACTGCCCGAAACACCTAAGTTCCTGCTTTCCCAATTCTCCTGTCCCCCGGTGTGTCTTCGCCGTGCTCGCGGCCACAAATATGAAGCGGTGCAAAACGTCTCGAAAATTGTGCCACTCACTCAGCTTTTTATTTAAACAACAAAAACACAAAACAAACTAAAAACTAGATCATAATAATTTTTCTTTTTTTCTTCAATTTTTTTTTTCTTCTTTTTTTTTTCATTTCATTTTCTTTTTTTTTTCATTTTTTTTTTTTTTAACACAACTATATATACATACGCACACGAATATCAACAATGCTAAACTGACTAAAGCTGAGTGAGTGAAAATAAATCTCTATCGTGGGGTACGTAAAATGTCCTCATGTGAAGTACCCCCACACTAATCCTGAAGCGCTGATCCTGTAGTCGAAATAATACTGTGCAGTCCCACCGAACCTCCTCATCACCAAAGATGTAGAAAAACGGCACAACCACCAATCGACCCTACAACCCCCCGGAACCCCGGTTTGTGCGAAAAGATGCTCGCACGCAACTGACTCCTCCTGTGGTTACCATGTAGTGAAGTGATCCACCTCCGCAAATTAATGCATTGTCGCCTCTCACTCACCCGGTCCTTCCCTCGAAAAACGTGTCAAAACCGAAACTGTCCAAAACTGATATCTCATGAAGCTCCCCTATCTAAAACCTGTCCCCTACTCACTCCCTCCGTCATAACACATAGAATAGCCAACTATCGACTGATGAGGTCTCAAAGAAGGCTGCCTAGGCTAAAGTGGCTACAAAGAAAGAGGGTCAATGGCTTCAAACGGGTTGACTAGTTGGACCTAGGGGTAAGAAACAGGACGTGAGGTCCCTTGATAGCCAGTCACTCCACCGAAAAATGCGATGACCGTGACGGCGCCCGTGGGCGGGTTGTCGACTACCTATGTGACGGTGGTGTAGCAACTAGTCGGATTTTTCGCTCAGTTGATAACTACTTGCGGATTCCAAAGATCACTGGCTCTCACCTATCTACTATACCTCGGTGCAAGTTTTCTTTTCTTTCAAAGGGTTCAAACTCAATTTCTTCACTGTTTTCATTATCTCGATTGCCCTTTCTCAAAATTTTCTGATTTTAAACTTTTTCTTCTTTTTTTTGAAAAATAATTTATACTTGCTGTTTGCGTATATACGCAGGTCCTGCGTATATACCCAACCAGCAGCATAAAAAAATTTTAATTTTTCACTTTTTTCAATTTTTTTTTTTTTTTATTTATAATTTATATACAATGCATGGCCAGAATGATTATGGTGGGTTGACTCAAATAAAGAAAATATGCTGACTCAAAAATAAAAATTAAAATAAAAATAAATATGAAAAAACGTGCAGACCGGGTTAATGCAGACACGACTACCACCCCCCCCCCACTAAGAGGTGGCATGCCCTCATGGCACTCACTCGTCCGGAAAAAATGTCGGGTCGGACCCGGTCTCGGACGTACCGGATATGCTACCCGGTGAGCTGCTCTCTGAATCAGTCCTAAATACCGGATGGCGGGCCCGTGTACGGGGCCGGTAATCCGAGGACTGCGACTCGGATCCAGTCCAACTGCTAGGTGGCTGGGACCGCAAAGTCGTCCTGCCACTGGACTGCTGGTGAGAACGGGCCCCAGTCTGCTGGGTACGGGTCCCAGTCTGTCGGGTACGGGTCCCAGCCTGACGACCCGTAGGCTGCCGGGATCGTGTCCCGGGCTGCCGTCTCTCCTGTCTGGCAGGTGGCGGTGATGGCTGAGCCGGTGGTGGTGGCTGGGTCGGGGGTGGCGGAGCAGACGTGCACTCGCTAGAGTCCCCGTCATCCGACCAACCCTCGGTAAAGCTACTGGAGTAGGTGGGCGGAAAATACAGCGGGAGTGGCGGGTCTCGGCCTGCGTGCCGAGCCGCATCCCGCTGCTCCTCTCGAATACTCGCTAGGGCAGCCTGGGTGTCCTTGGTGACCTTCCGCTGAGTCCGGCGGACATGCGTCACCGCTCTCCAGATCTTGCCCACTCCCTCTAACACCTTCTCTCCAATGGACTTGCGTCCACCCCGACAGCCCTCAAATCTCTCATCCACTCTTGGCAGTCTACGGGGCGGGGCCGGTCTAGCTCGTGGGTCCGGGTTGGCCCGTGGGGCCGCTCTCTCTCTCTGATGGGCAGGCTGAGGCTGGGCATTCCTCTCAGTCCCCTGCCTACTCGACTCGGGGCGCTCGCTCTCTCGAGAAGTACGGCATCGCCGGAGTCCGGCCGGTGCCTGGCGACTGACTGGTCGCTCCTGGGTCGAACGCCTCCTAGGGGCAGGGGCAGGGGCAGGTGCCGGGTCCTCCTCCATAAAGTCGTCATCCTCATCGAGGTCAACAACTGGCGGAGGCGGGCCCGGGTGACGAGTAATAAGCTTCCTATAAGGCCGTAGCAAAGGAGGCGCTAAGTCACCCCGTAAATCATCCATCGGAACCTCGTACTCCCGCGCAAGTTTGGCAATGAGGTTGGCGTACCCCAATCCCTTCTTGCTACCAGTGCAGTTCCGCTCCATCATATACACCCAAATCCGACGAGGAATGTCCACATCTCGTCCCAGCACAAGGCAATAGACTAAGAGTACGTACTCGAAGTCAAGGTAGGTGAAGTGTTTAATACCTACCACCCTGTTCACTACCCACTCGGCCCACCACCTTGGCGGGCCGGTAATAAAACGAGAATGCAATTTCTTGCCTATCTCGCCTGGCCCCTCTCTCTCGAAATGGGCACCCGGGTGCCCCCCAGTCACAACCCGCAAAAGCTCAGCATCGCTCGGCGGGTAGTCAGCACACTCGGCATATGCGCACGAGATGTGACGCATCGGAATCTGATATGCTTGGCGGATGGTATCTGCCGTGAGCAATATAAACGTGCGCCTCAGATAGACCCAACGGACATCCCCATTGGCTTCCCCCTCCCCCCTGTGCATGAGGTTCGCGTAGAACTCTCGCACCAAATCAGTATCGGACAAGTCCGAGAACCCCGCTAGTGACGTCCCGAAAATGTCCGGTCGACTCGCATAAGCGGCCATCTCTGGCGGCATGTAAGTATGGTCGACCGCAAACTGGTAGTCTATGGGAATGCTATGACTCATTTTGGTCGCGGTCATAAAATAATATTGTGCGTGATAGGTAACGAACCTAAAACTGTCAAATAGCAAAGGGGTAAGCTCTTCCGGCTCATAATCCATAGGGATGTCATCTCGGTTATGGTCTAAGATGGGCACATGAAACTCCATAACAGCCTAAAATCTCGAAAAACGCGTCGACTCGGGAAATAGAGCAAAACGTGAAACGTGCACAAAATTAGTGTGTCGCAATAGGTAATCCACCTAAGATCTACCAGAGGTCCACACGGCAAGTGCCGCTCCAAATGCAAAAATTACCGAAAAATAACGGGCCCGGCTACGGGCCGTGCCAAAACGGAAAATAAAGCGAGGGATGAGATTTTCGACCTTCCCTAAACAGGGGTGAAGACCGGAGATTCTGCCCGGAAAGTCGCCGGAAAACCGCCGGTGGTCGCCGGAAAAGTCGCCGGAAAAGTCAACTGCCCGGAATTGAATTCCGAGCCCACCAAATCGAAGCCCCCGCTCTCCTCGTTCACGTTCCCTTCTACGGATTTTGCAAGTTCTTGCTCTAACACCTCCGAATCTGCACTTTTCTTCAAGAACACCTCACTTTTTGATGGAACTTGCTCTCTCGATTTTCACTTGTTTCTGGATTTGGATGGATGAATCTTGCTCCTTGCGACGAGGGGATTCCAGAAATGTGCCCGTAATTTGATTTGGAGGTCCGAGTCAAAAATTTTGTTCTTCAAGTGAGAGCAAATGGAGGTAGAGAGAGAAAGGGAGGTGCCAACAATGGCAACCCGTCCCCCCCTTGTGCTATAACCTAATTTGGTCGAAATGACCAAAATACCCCCGGGGTTTTGAAAAATTTTCAATTTTTTTTTCTTTTTCTTTCCTGTTTACGTATATACGCAGTACCGCGTATATACCCAACCAGAAAACAACCAAAAAAAAACAAAAAAATTTCACTTTTGCCCCCACGGGTTGCGTATATACGCAGGGGCTGCGTATATACGCAACCCGAGGGCAAAAGTGGAATTTTTCAATTTTTTTTTTCAAAGTTTCTCTCTCCCCCTGCTTTCCTGATCTTGGCTGTTTTGGATGATTCTGTTTCTGCACACTTTCAAATTCAACGTTAAAAACCCGCTCATCTCGCCTCTCTCGAAAATTCAGAACTGACATACTAATGTAATAACTAATAAGACTAAATAAATAAACGATAAATTTTGGGTTGCCTCCCAAACAGCGCCTTGTAATTTACGGTCGACGGCCCGACCCTGTTACCTCTTACGGGTCATCAAAATAGACCGGGTCTATTTTGACGACTTCGGCGGTCTCGAGATACGGCTTGATCCGGTTCCCGTTCACCCTGAAACTGGAGTTATCTTTTGGATTTTCTAGCTCGAATGCTCCCCAGGCAAAAATCTGCTTGATGATGAACGGTCCCGACCAACGAGACCTCAGCTTCCCCGGAAAGAACCGCATCCGGGTATTGTAGAGAAGCACTTTGTCGCCTTCGTTAAACTGCTTTGGCGTGATACGGTGATCATGCCACTTCTTTGTCTTCTCTTTGTAAATTTTGGCGCTCTCGAAAGCCGTTCTGCGGAATTCTTCCAATTCCAGCAGTACCATCTTCCTCTTATCCCCTGCTAGGTTCTGGTCCAAGTTCAGCAGTTTGATGGCCCAATACGCCTTATGCTCCAGTTCCACCGGTAAGTGGCACGCTTTCCCAAAAACGAGCTGGTACGGTGACATTCCCAGCGGTGTTTTGAAAGCTGTCCTGTAGGCCCAAAGCGCATCGTCTAGTCTGACGGACCAATCCTTTCGGCCGAGATTCACTGTTTTCTCGAGTATGCTCTTGATCTCTCGATTCGACACCTCGGCTTGCCCGTTCGTCTGCGGATGGTAAGGTAACGAGACTTTATGAACTGACACGCCGTACTGTTTCAGAACTTTCGCAAAAACTCGATTGATGAAGTGAGAGCCCTCGTCGCTGATCATTGCCCTGGGAGTCCCGAAACGAGTGAAAACGTTGCGTTTCAGAAAATGCTCAACGGTAGCTGCATCGTTTTTCTGACACGCGATCGCCTCGATCCACTTTGTCACATAATCTACTGCCAGCAGAATGTAAAGATTCCCCATCGAAGACGGGAACGGACCCATGAAGTCAATCCCCCAGACATCGAATGGTTCTACCTCCTGCCACACGGTCATCGGCATCTCGTCCCGGTGTGACGTGTTTCCTGTCCTCTGGCACCTATCGCATCCCTGCACATAGTCGTGACAGTCTTTGAAGATTGTCGGCCAGAAAAACCCGGACTGCAGTATTTTATGCGCTGTTCGCGTTCCCCCAAAATGACCCCCACACTGTGATGAGTGGCAGTGTCGGATCACGTTCCAGGCCTCGTGGGTCGGGATACACCTTCTCAGGATGTTGTCGGCCCCCTGTTTGAACAAGTACGGGTCGTCCCAGAAATACTGTCGACTCTCGGCAATGAACTTTTTCCGCTGCGACGGGGTGAGATCCTCGGGAAGCGTGCCAGTTACCAAATAATTGGCTATGGCATAGTACCATGGTCTCCCGATTTTGACTGCCATGATGTGCTCGTCCGGGAAGTTTTCCTTGATCGGCACCGGGTCCACCTTCACGTTCTCAAGTCTGGATAGGTGATCCGCTACCACGTTCTCAACACCCTTCTTGTCCCGGATTTCCACATCGAATTCCTGCATCAGTAGTACCCATCTCAACAGTCTCGGTTTTGCGTCCTTCTTGTCCAGCAGGTATTTCAGAGCACTATGGTCGGTAAAAACGATAACTTTTGACCCGACCAAATAGGGCCTGAATTTGTCCAGGGCGTACACCACGGCCTGCAGTTCCTTTTCTGTCGTGCCATAGTTGAGCTGGGCATCGTTGAGTACCCGGCTCGCATAATAAATGACGTGGCATACTTTATCTTTTCGCTGTCCCAAAACTGCCCCGACTGCGTAGTCGCTGGCGTCACACATCAGCTCAAACGGGAGTGACCAATCTGGCGTGGTTATGACCGGGGCTGTGGTCAGCTTCTCTTTCAAGTGGTCAAAAGCCTGCCGACATGCTGCATCGAAATCAAAGGGTACGTCTTTTCCGAGTAACGCGCAAAGTGGCTTTGTGATCTTGGAAAAGTCCTTGATGAATCTTCGGTAAAATCCTGCATGCCCCAGAAAACTTTTGATCGCCTTTACGTTCGTCGGGTATGGAAGCTGCTTTATCACCTCGATCTTAGCCCTGTCCACCTCGAGTCCCTTGCTGGAAATTCTGTGACCCAGCACGATCCCCTCGGTGACCATAAAGTGACACTTTTCCCAATTGAGCACCAAATTTGCCTTCTTGCATCGGATCAGAACCTGGCCCAAATGGAACAGGCAGTCATCGAAACTGTCCCCGAAGAGTGAAAAGTCATCCATGAATACCTCCAGATTTTTCTCGATCATGTCGGAAAAAATCGCCATCATACATCTCTGAAACGTGGCTGGGGCGTTACACAGCCCGAACGGCATGCGCCGAAACGCGAACGTGCCGTACGGGCAGGTAAACGTCGTCTTTTCCTGATCCTCCGGGGCTATGCAAATCTGGTTGTACCCGGAATACCCGTCCAGGAAACAGTAGTAGGCATGATGGGCGAGCCGGTCCAGCATCTGGTCCATGAATGGCAGCGGGAAGTGGTCCTTCAGCGTTGCGTCGTTTAGTCTCCGATAGTCCATGCAGATCCGCCAGCCCGTTACGGTGCGCTGCGCAATCTGCTCCTGATCATTATTCTGCACCACCGTAATACCCCCCTTTTTGGGCACGCACTGGACCGGGCTGATCCATATGCTGTCCGATATGGGGTAGATGATTCCCGCTTCCAGCCACTTCATGACCTCTTTTCGCACAACGTCCTTCATGTTCGGGTTCAGTCTCCGCTGGGGCTGAATCACCGGTTTCTTGCCTTCTTCAATTCGGATCTTGTGCATGCAGTAGGAGGGGCTGATCCCCTTGATATCTGCAATCGTCCAGGCGATTGCTTCCTTATGCTCTCGCAATACTTCCAGCAGTTTCTGCTCCTGTTCCTGAGATAAACGAGACGAAACAATTACGGGCAGAGTACTATTTTCACCAATATACGCGTACCTGAGATGGCTCGGGAGCGGTTTCAGCTCCAGTGCGGGTGGCTCTTTGAGTGACGGGACTAGAATCATCTTTTGCCCGCCGTCTTCGTCCCGGTGCAAAGTGGTCCAGTCCTCGGCTCTCATGGCGTGCTCGCACCGAGTCTTCTCCTTCTCTTCCCCGTACATGCTGTCAATCTCTTCCCATAATTGGTCCATCTCCTCGTTTTCCCAGCCTTCGTCCACCACATCGATAGCAAAGATGTCCTCGTGGTCGTAGTAGTTTGGCAGTTGCAGATTTTTGAAAACGTTAAATTTCACTTTTTCCTCGTTAATCTGCATGGTCAGCTCCCCGCTCTTGCAGTTTATCATTGCTTCGCCCGTGGACAAAAACGGCCTGCCAAGTATGAGCGGTACCTCCCCTGCCTCCATGTCCAGGATGACGAAATCTGCCGGAAAAATAAGCTCGCCGACCTTGACCAGAATGTCCTCGATAACCCCGTAGGCCTGTTTTACGGACCTGTCTGCCATCTGCAGCATAATTCTGGTGGGTCGGGGTTCACCGACTTTCAAACTCTTGAAAATCGTCAGCGGCATTAGATTGATGCTGGCTCCTAGGTCACACAGGGCCTTTCCTGTGTAAGCGTTACCTAGGGTGACCGGTATGACGAAACTGCCAGGATCCTTTCTCTTCCTCGGTAGCCCATTCTTCACACAATTGCTAACTTCTGCCGTCAGGTTTATGGTCTCGAAATCGCTCATTCGCCTCCTCCCATACAAGATGTCCTTGAGGAATTTGGCGTAAGTGGGCATCTTAGCCAAAGCCTCAGCAAAAGGTATGTTAATCTGCAGCTGCTTGAACATCTCGAGAAACCTGGCGTAGTCCTTGCTGTCATCCCTCTTTCGTGTTCGCAAGGGGTACGGGACCTCCTTGGAGACGGGTACAGTTTCTGCACCTGTCTCGTTCTGCACTGCATCCTGCTCAACCGAGCCCTTTGGCTGGGGGCGATCGACTGTGCTAACTGCCCCACCTGCACTTCCAAGGCGCGCAGTGACGTTTTGGTTGTCTGCATATCTGCCGTCAAGGTGTCCATGTGCTTGAACTGGGACTCCATGGTCTGGAACATGGACTTGATCTCTTTCATCTGAGCGTCGTACTGCTGTGCTGACGGGACTGACTGAGCCTGCTGGGCCGGAGCAGCCTGCTGGGCTGGTGGCCTGTGCTGGAATCCCGGTGCATAAACTGCTGCGTTCGGGTTTCCGTACCGAAACCCGGGATGGTCTCTCGTGCCCGGTCGGTACCGGCTCGGGTCCCACTGCTGCTGTACGTAGTTAGTATCTTCAGTCCTTAGCTCCTCAATGGCTGTGTCCAGATCCGGTTCCTCGACTGCTGCAACAGTCTTCTTATCCGAGTAGACTTTCTTGACCAAGTCGTGAACGATCTTGGCCAGATTGTCTATCCGGTCATCTTCTGCAGGTTCGGCTCTGGCCGCCATCCTGCGATCGTCAAACAGTCGGGTGTCCTGCTTGGCCAACTGCTTCATCAGGTCGTACGCACCTTCTTTGTCCACGTGATACAAGAAGTTTCCCCCGGCCTCT
Source organism: Linanthus parryae (assembly GCA_023055425.1). Lineage (NCBI taxonomy): Eukaryota > Viridiplantae > Streptophyta > Magnoliopsida > Ericales > Polemoniaceae > Linanthus > Linanthus parryae. Next base: position 20,754,299 of record JALGPY010000011.1, on the reverse strand, counting down.
CTGTCAATCCTGTCGGAGTTCTCCCTGTCTAGGGCATGGTAGAAAACCTGCAGGATTTTTGCGTCTCCGAAACCGTGGTTCGGGCACCGTTTGACCAATCTCATGAGCCTGTCCCATGCATCCACCACCGTCTCCCCCATCTTTTGTCTGAATGACAGGATCTCGCTCTGTAACTGTATGACTCGGGAGGCGGGATAGAACTTCGCCAGAAAATCTGCGACACACTCCTCCCATGTGGTGATGGATCGGGGTGGTCGGGATTCGAGCCAGTCTTTGGCTACTCCATAAAGACAGTACGGAAATAAGATCAACATGAGTGCCTCTGCTTCTACCCCCTTGTATCTGACCTTGTTGCAGTAATCTTCGAATTTCCCGATGAAATCGTTCGGGTCTTCGTCGGCCCTGCCATGAAACGGGCAGAGAGTTTGTACCGTCTGGATGGTGGATGGTTTGATGTCAAAGTGCTCTGCGGTGATCTCGGGCACCACAATGGCTCGCTCATGCCCCCCGGTGGGGACCTCGAAATTTTCCACCAACGCCTTCCCAGATCGGTTATATGTTCTCTGGTTGCTTCGGGCAGCAAGTCCCGCTGTGACAAGCTCCTCAATGTACCTAGCCATCTGGGCTGGGGTACGTGTCTCTCGTTCCTGGCCACCGGCTGCGGTGTTCTCGGGTGGATCTCTCTCGTTGGTTGCCATCCTGCTTTCTCGGTTTCTGCGGTTCTGTTCGGTATACAGCTTTTCCGGGTTGTCGAGTGGTGTCACCAAATCGCGAGGCAATCTGGGCATCAACTAAACAGTCCTGAAAACGCAGATTCGAAAACGCAGTGAGATAAAAAGAAAAATAACGAAACTGAAAATAAATAAAAACTCAGAAAACTAATTCTGACTACTAAATAGACCCTAAAAGTCCCCGGCAACGGCGCCAAAAACTTGATGCGCAAACTAACGTGCTATCGCAAGTGTACGAATCTTGTAGTACCGGGTGCAATTAGACTCGGATTATCGTTCCCACGAGGACTATTATGGGTTTACTCACGTTGTCAGTTTCGGTTTTCCAAGAGTAGTAACCAGGAGGAGTAGGTTGTGATTATATTGACTAAACTAAAAACAGAATTTAAAAACGTAAATATTTTTTGTGACGTTTTCTGAAATAAGCTGATTTTGTTGTAACGATAGTAGATGAAGACTAGGCTCCAGGATCCCCTAAGGTTTCTACAGATTTCAGTTTCACGTTCGATTATGAAAACACTCAGCAGTTTCGGTATCTGTGCAACGTACCAGTTGTGCAGTGACTTTTCAGCTTCCACACGTAATCCCGATCTTGCAGACTTTCGGATTCTTGTTAAGCTGCCTAAGTCTGCAGTCTCGGTCTATTCCTGTTAGGGTCTCTAACCTGTCCGAATGGCCCGGGTCAAATTCTCTAACAGTTGGTCTCACGTTTTCTATGCTAGCCCTATCTCCCTTTCGCTGGTCGGTCTATCAGGGTAAGGTACTAAATCCCGGTTTTTCTTCCTAACCCTAACTTGACGTTTTCACCTACAAGCTCGGGTCTATAGCAATCCTGGGTGATCAGTCCTATCATGCATATACGATAATAATCAAACCAGAATAACAGATACAACTTGCTGAATTAAGACAATCATCATGAATCCATAAACGTAGTAATCATAAAATCTGAGTACGAAACCCTAGGTTCACCGAGAACCTAGGTGAAAAGTTTAACTACGACTAGACATAATACAAAACGCAGTTTCTGAATATAAAGAGAGAGAACGAAATCAAACTAAGTCTTCGAATCTCGAATCGCGCTTTCGTGCTCTCCGTGAATGCTCCGACTTGTCCTTCGGTTGTGCTGTGAATTGTGCTGTGTCTTCGTGCGTCTTCAAAACGAGTCTGGACGAGTCTTTAAATAGTGCTGTTTCCTGAAAACGCTTGTGCTCGAAATTACAGAATATGCCATCGGTCCACTGTCTTTGTCAAAAAGTCAAAACTGGCTGCGTATATACGCAGGGGTTGCGTATATACGCAACCAGGGCCCAACCAAGATCCCCCCACCTCCCCACTGCCTGCGTATATACGCAGGTGCTGCGTATATACGCAGGGCCTGCGTATATACGCAGGCCGTGGGGTAGGTGGGGCCCACTTGGTCCTCTGGTGGGCCAGGACTGGTCCCCTGGGTCCCACTCTTCTTCCTGATGCTCCCGGCTTGCCTCTTCGGTGCTCTTCTGCTTTTCCGTGTCTCTGTCGTGTCCCGGTCTTGTGCACGTTTCCCGAGACGGTCCCGGCTTGGTCCCGGCACGCTTCCCGATGCACCTCCCGAACCTGTTCCTGAAAAGGCAACACGAACGAACACCCGCGATCATATCCAAATATAGCAAGAAATGAGCAGAAATAAGCAGAAATCCAGCAAGTATAAATAAACGTCTCGTTCTAGATTCCCGGGGCATTCTAAGGCGTTTTCCGGCAAAAACCGCTAATTCCAGCACAAATACTCGTGAAATCAGGCTAAAAGATAACCCCTAATTGGGCGTTATCAGAGGCCCGAATTCGTGAGGTAATGGATGCATTCGCGGACTCGCTGATAGACAATACTCCAGCTTTGTCTCCTCCTAGGAACGACCCTGCTCCTCCCACAGACGTTGCTCCAAGGGCGAAAAGACCAAGGCAGAAGGGAATCACAATCTCTTCCTCTAGGAGTGCTCCAGCTTCCTCTCCTGCGAAGTCCCTTACTTCGAAGGACAAATGCAAAGGTCGCATGCCAAGCAAGGTGCGGAAAGAGTTCGCAGTCGAGACCTTTGTTCCGTTTGGTCAGGAGGAAGAGGAGGATGAAAGGAGAGAGGTGAGAGAAAGAGATGATGATGAAGAAGAAGAGAGAGTCTAAGACGAAAGAGAAGAAGAAAGAGGTGAGATACAAGAGGAAGATTCGGAAGGTATCCCGAACGAACTTATCTTCTCATTACTTAGACTCTCGCACTATTTACTGAACAGTTTGTTCTTTCGCAGATGATGATGCAGAAACCATCAGCGGCCTTCTGGCCAAGAGGCAGAAGAGGGGCTCTCACTCTGGCGTTTCCAGCGAAGCCATAGACGAGGACATCCTTGCCGAGTCTAGAAGAACAGCTGCGGAGGATGCTAAAAGAAGAAGGAAGCGAGAAGAAGATGAGATCGAACTCATAAAGCAGAGGAGTTTGGAAGAGCAACATGTTGACGACTTGGTGCAGCAAGCCGACGAAGAAGATGCGACTCAAGCCGATGAGGAAGATGCGGCTGCTCTGGAGCAAGCTCAAGCAGATTTTGAGGAAATCGCAGGTGATAAACAAGGTGAGATTTTTAACCTCGCTATGACTTATCAAGAAGTGATTACGGGTGCGTTAAAGCATGGCTTGTCAAAAGCTGATATCCGCAGATGGCTAGTAAGCAAGTGCGGTGAACCCTCATGTAATCATTCAAGCAGTGTTTGTAAACTAGGCTTAGTAACCCAATTACTATCATAACAAGTTTCTTCGCACCCCAGGTCACGCCCACCTTAAGGATGTGCTTAATGAAGATACATTAATAGGATATGGTGTCGCGTCTTTAGCATATGATGAAGATGCTACGATCCCACCTACGCGTGGAGGTGCTCACTCTTGGTTTATCAAAATAGCAAAACATTGAAGTTACCTCACATTTTCCTGTCTTGTATCGCAGGCGATGCTGAGGAGGCCATACCGGAACAGAGAAGTCAACCCCTGCACCTTATGTTCCGGAGTGAAGCTCTCATGTTGAGAAGCCTGTCGCAGCTGCTGAGTATGCAGGAGAGCCCTTGGAGGATGTCATCGAAGTTTCTGATGATACCGAAGTTGACACCGTGCTGATGGAGGAAGATACTAATGCTGCAACTGAGGAAATGGAGACAGATGCTGCAGAGGCTGAGGTTCAGGAGCAGGTCGTGGAAGACATAGCATCACATGCGAATGTGAATGTTCCAATGAGTGCTCCCGAGTCTCGCGAGCCCCTCGCACCCGAAGGAGTTCCTGGTCGAGCAGCAGCTACTATTGTTGCCATTCCTTCAACAGAGACAGAATTTCTGGAGGTTCCCCAAGCATGGAGTTTTTGGAGCTCGCAAGTGGGAGCTGCAATCGCACCTGTTGCGGCCTATACCCTTCCTGCCAACTATGAGGAACTAGAGCTCGCAGCTGATAGACAAGCAATGGAGCGAGGACAGACTTCAGCTGCTCCAGCAATGCGCATTCCTTCTTTGCGCGAGATCCTTGAAGGAACTGGTATGTTACCATTTTTCGCATTTTACATCCTTGTTTACAAGTTTCACGCTCTAAACTTGAATCAACGTTGTTAGGATTGAAGCAAGCTGATGTGGACTGGCTAGTTTGGATGCGTCTCTCCTATCCTCGGTCGTTTGCGAGGTCTCTAGAGATAGAGCCTTTTAACAGAAGACTGTTCTTGGCCGAAGCCATTTGGATTCTGGAGCAGCTGTCTGCGGCTACCCCTGCGACCATTTCTCCTCAAAGTGCTCAGCTGCTTTTCAGCACATGCCAAGGCCTTCAAGCCAAAGTTCAAGGCAAGCTAGGCTTCGGGTATCTTCTCAAAAGGGTTACCCAGATTCGCACAGATGTGAATTTGAAGCGCGACTTCCACAATCTCGTGGCTGAGGGACGAAAGGTAGAGGAGCAAAGGCAGAAGGCTGAAGAGGCTGTCAAACTCTTCCATGAGATGAGCGCCAAGTACGAGCAGCTAAAGCGAGAAGTGGACCAAATGAGAGATACATCACATAAGTTTTCTCCTGATGACCCCCTGATCAAAGATTTATTTTGAAAAATAGCAAGTATTTGTTTTGGAACAAAACATTATTGTAATGTTTCTAGGGTTTCTCCCCCCCTTTTTTTTAAGACTTGAATGCCCGTTTTGCCCTTCCCGGGATTGGCTCAAATACTTTATACGTATCAATTATGACGTCACATGGTGACACATTCGCCTTGATTTTTGCGCTAACTGCTTATCAGATAAGCACGCTTTCCTTGGGAAGTCCATCCGCATTATGACCTTCCGTCATTAATTAGGGCACGCCACCGAATCGTCGTAGCCTTTAGTAGGGTAATTGAATGTTACCCTTTTTTTAAGACGCAAGTAATTGATTCTTACCCCTTTTCCAAGCTTTGCTGACTCAGCTGGGGAACCGAAGGGTCTCCGTAGGGTCTATATAACCCTGCCTCTTGCTGCTCGGGTTCTTCATCCCAAAATGTGGCTTACCATGAGTCCTTACGACTGGTGGCTTCAACGCTTGTCTTTTGTTGATTCATGGCAATTTCAAGTTGTGAAATATGAGTTTGTGTTTTGTGCCATAGAAATAGCTTCCAAGATCTTCTTCACGAGGCTTATTGATCTTTATAACCATCGTAACGAAGATGCACATAATACCTCATGCTTGTTCGAAGATTTTTCTTCGTCTATTATGTTTGCAGGTCGTATTTCCGGCTGCCTTCCGGCGAGGTGCAGTGCTGTACTGACCTTCTTAACAACTCATAATGAACGGGGTGTTTCTCCTCTAGCTATCCCGGAGGAGAACTATTTGCCCCCACGTTCTTGAACTCGGGGCTGCGAGCCATTGTGCTCGTCTCCGTGGACAAGGAGCTTCCTGCCCCAGGAGTTGCTGCCTGCCTGTTCTTCACCGCCGCATACGCCTGAACAGGTGGTTCATCTGGCATATCTCTTGGGCAGAAGACCAGACACAGGCCTTGTGCAGATCCGGGATCTTGAAGATGGCGTCGCATAGCTTTTGTAGCGTTTGTAGGCCGTTCGTTTTATAGTAAGATTTACCTTAACATTAGCTTTTACTTTTAAGCTGCTATCTAGAGAGATAGATTGTAAGTCATTTTGACTCTTAATGAAATATAGTTAGAGTATTTGCTGTTCTTCACATGATAGAACATTTTGTAATATCGCATGCGAGTTGGCTATAAAACAAATTATGTTTCTTTCGCCTTTTGCATTTGGGATATTTGCTTGCATAATTCTGCGTTTTACACAGGGTGTTGCTTTTTTAGCTGGCTATTGAATCGATAGGTTCGCAGACCAACTAAGATTGTACATTGGAGCTGCAATCTTAGGCAGATGAGCTTTTAGATCATTTAAGATTGCATTCGAATACTGCTGCCAACTCAGCATAAGCTTTTAAGATCAATTTAGATCGCATTTGCATAGTGCTGCTATCTCGGCAGATAGGCTTTAAGATCAATTTAGATCGCGTTTGATTAGAGCTGCTACCTCGGCAGATAGGCTTTAAGATCAATTTTAGATCGCATTTGCATGGTGCTGCTATCTTGGCAGATAAGATTTAAGATCACTTAAGATCATACTTAAATATTGCTGCTATCTTGGCAGATAGGCTTGGGATCAATTAAGATCGTATTTGATTAGTGCTTCTATCTCGGCAGATAGGATTTGGATCCATTAAGATCGTATTTGATTAGTGCTGCTATCTCGGCAGATAGTCTTTGGATCTATTAGGATCGTATTTGACTAGTGCTGTGAAATCTCGGCAGATAGGCTTTCGTTGTTAAGAAACAGAGAAGTAAATGAAGCGATAAAAGATAGCCGAAATCATAAAATTCTTCACATTTGGGAGAAGTCTTTTATTATAAGCACCCTCATATGGGAGAAGCAAAATTACAAGTCCCTCATATGGGAGAGCCCAGATTACAAATCCCTCATGTGGGAGGAACGACGCATGAGTCTATCACAATACTAAGCATAAATAGGCATTGTAATCTGATGCATGTAAAGAGAGAAGTTAAGGATAATACTTCTTAATCCAGCGCATGTTGACCGAGCTTGGAGTTTTGGCCATCCCATGTAGCCTCTGTATGTTGCAGTAGCCACTGTCAAAGACTTCTTTGACTTCAAATGGTCCTTCCCAGTTGGCTGCGAACTTTGTATGAGCCGCTTCCTGCATCCAATGATCTGAAGCGCGCAGGACCAGGTCCCTAACTGCGAAATCTCGATGTTGGATTGTTTTGTTGTATGCGCGAGCGATCCTCTCCTTGTACCGTTTATTAGTCCGCTTGGCTTTCTCTCGCTTTTCTTCCAATAAGATCAAGTCATGATCGCGCTGATTCTCATATAGTGCGTGAAAGGCCAACCTTGCAGAGTTGATTTTCACCTCGCCGGTACAACAGCTTCGGCTTTATAGCATAAAAGGAATGGGGAGACTCCCGTGGGTGTCCTCGGAGAAGTTCAATACGCCCACAATGCTATGTTTAAGGAATCAGCCCACTTCTTGTGATCATCTGAACCCATCTTGCTCAAAATCCTCAGCTGTGTCTTGTTGGTTGCTTCTGCTTGACCATTCCCTTTTGGATAATAAGGAGTAGAGCAGACCTGCCTTATATTGTACTCTGCTAGCTTTGCGGCCACCTGACGGTTTACAAAAGGGGTACCATTATCCGAGAGAATCGTGTTAGGAATCCCGAACCTGTATATGATGTTTTCCTGGATAAAATGGACCACAGCAAGGGCATTTGCTGTCTTCAGCGGTATTGCCTCTACCCACTTAGTGAACAGCTCGGTCGCGGTGAGGATAAACTGATTCCCATGCGAGGTTGGTCGGATAGGGCCAACAAAATCCAGAGCCCAAGTATGGAATGGCCATGGTGTCCCCAACGCATGTAGATCTACAGCAGGGGCGTGTACGAGGTTGCCTTTGAATTGACACTCCTGGCATCTCTTTACTTTGGTGCGGCAATCTGCCTCCATGTTGGCCAGAAATAGCCAACTGTGAGGAGTTGTCTGCATAGTTTCGCACCTCCTTGATGCTCTACTTGATGAGAGAGATCCATCACCTCTTGCGCTTCCTTGTTGTCTAGGCATCGAAGCAGATTACCCTCGTGACCCCTTCGCCAGAGTATGTTTTCTTGCACCACGTACCGGGCTGCTTTCCTTTTTAGTTTCTCAGCTTCTTTTCTTGATTCAGGCTCGATTCCTGCCGTGAGGAAATCGAAGAGCGGCTTCCTCCAATCCGCATCATCATCAACTAGAGCAATTGTTAAGAATCCCTGATCAATGCACAACTTTCGCAGTTACCTTGAATTGTCGCTGCAGCCGTTGACATGTCCGGCCAGTGAATCCCATACCTTTGGGCCTTCCGATAGATTGACACCTCGCTTTCCCTGCAAGTATGCTGGTGAATCTTTTCTAACAGCGTTTTCCCTCCTGCTGCGAGACGCATCGCATGAGTATTCCGCCTGGGCCTTTGTAATATAGAGTGTTGTCATGTATACAGTATCCCTTAGTGGATGCCCAATTTTCTTTACTCGTTCCCTCTGCGATGGCGTGCAATATTGGCTTCCTCCAGTCTGCATCGTCCATGCATTCATCCTCGCATGCGTCCTCTGTCAACGGTGATGACACTCGTACTTCAATCGAGATTCTTGCGGGGCACTTATCCGCACTAACCTTAGACCCCAGCGTGGCCAAAGAATCAGCATGCCGATTATCTGCTCTAGGTTTATGCTCGTACCTGACATTGCAGAATTTTTGCACCAGCTTCTGTACCAAAGTCTGTAGGGCAATAGATTTACTTCTTTTAATCCATACTCGCCTGAAGCTTGTTTGACGATTAGCTTGGAATCCCCCATAACCGTCAAATTGCTTACTTCAAGTGCCCTGGCTGCGCGGAGACCTGCAGTGAGAGCTTCATACTCCGCTTCGTTGTTGGTGACTGTGAAATCGAGTTTTGTGGACATTTGTATAACCTCTCCATCAGGTTTGGTCAAAACTATTCCAATTCCTCCACCTTTCCTTGTTGAGGATCCATCGAAATGAAGCGTCCAGTAAGGCAACTCAACTGCATAGATCTCGGGTCCCTCTAGTTCTTCCTCGATCATGGGCTCGTGGCTGTTATCAGGGAAATGTGCTAGCAAGTCCGCCACCGCTTGTGATTTGATTGCCCGTGGTCGAACGCGCGTGATGTCATATTGGGAGATGGTCATATACCATTTTGCCAGTCTTCCGCCAGGAGAAGTGTGAGTCAAGAGGTACCGTATGGGGTCACTCTTTGTAACCACTACCACTTTGTGCGAGGCGAAATAGTGCTTCAACTTTTCTATTACAAAGAATAGAGCAAGGCAATGACGCTCAATATCTGTGTACCTTGATTCTGCTGGCTGCACTATGCGAGAAATATAGTAAATCGGCCTTTCTTGCCCTTCGTATTCCTGAGCCAAAAGTGCCCCTATAGACCTCTTTGTTGATGTTAGATACAGCAAAAGCGGCGATCCGAGCTGTGGTGCGATCATTACCCTTTGTGACGTCAGCAAGTCCTTTAACTTTTCGAACGCGGCCTCATGTTCTGTAGTCCAATTGTACATAGCATTCTTCTTGAGGAGATCGCTGAAGCAGAAGGTTATCTCTGCGATCGCAGGGATAAACCTTCGCAGGTAAGATAACTTTCCCAAGAATGTTTTCAAAGCACTTTGATTGTGCGGCGCCGTCATGCTAATGATGGCTGATACTTCTGCGGGATCAAGCTCGATGCCCTGGCGATGTATTACACATCCCAAGAACTTCCCCGAGGTCACTCCGAATGCGCACTTCATGGGGTTCATCTTTAGCTGGAAACTTCTGCATCTTTCGAATACTTTCCGCATGTCCCCCAAGTGCTGAACCCGTGCGACCCCTTCATCCGACCGGCACGTTCGTCCTCTGTGTCCATACTGTAATCCTCATCGTTGTAGACTTCGGCAATGATGGGCAAACCGTCATCCGCAATCTCTTCGAGATCCATAATCGCGATCATGGCTACCTCTTTGCCTTTCGGATCTTGCTCCTCATGGGCGGGCAGTGGATTGTTTCGCACATCCTGCCTCTGGTCGCTGACAATCAACTCGCAGTCTTTCATCTTTCGACCCACCATGTTTCTGAGCTTCTTGCAATCAGTCGTGGGGTGCATGATCTTTTCGTGGAATTCACACCACTTTGGGTCTCTCATCATCTCCTTGGAGGGTATCCTTTCGAGCGGCGGCAAGATACCGTCTTTACGCCACGGCTTACACAAATCAGTCGCTTCCTCTACCGAACCTGGTAAGGGTGGCGCATCCAAGTTTGTAACCCTGGGCTGCTTTTGCGGCGAGACTGTATTCACCTCAGCCTCACGCCCCCTTTTGTAGCTAAACCTTCCAATTTTAAAAGTAGTTCCACTCGGGGATCGTTCAGGGCGTATTTCTTCTTCTGTCTCTCCACTATAGGCTCTATGTTCTTCGTGCACTCCATCAACTTTGAAAAGGTAGGAGTTTGTAGGTTGATAAGCATACCTTTGTACTCGTCTCGCATACCCACGAGCCTGCCCTCAAGCACTTCATCTCTACATTCCAGGGACTTGGCTCTGAATTTCTTGATGAACGTCACTCCATCCTCCTCGCGCTTCTGGTACATGCGAGAGAGATGAATCATTGTCACCTTTTCCTCCACCTGGAAGAATTCGGTATAAAACTTCTGAACCATGTCGTCCCAGGTCTTCAAGGATCCGGCCTCCAACGTCCTGTACCACTTGTAGGCCACATTTCCCAAAGATTTAGGGAACTCGCGCATTAGTAACTTGGGATCGGCTCCATATGGCCCCATCACGTCGATGAAATGCATGACGTGTTCGTGAGCATTCCCGTTAACGTCTTCGAACTTGTCCCACTTAGGAGCCTTGTACCCTGCAGGGTTAGGCATGAGATAAATTCTCGTGGGATAGGCGGATCATTGTCCACCTTTGGAATCATGGTGTCAGCAAACGGTTGATTGGCCAAGAAAGTTTCCATGCGCCACCGCAGCGATGTCATACACTCCGGTGCACTCCCCTCAGCGGCAGGAGGAAGGGTGGTAGTAGTTGGAGGCGACACAAATGTCGCGGTCGGGCTAGGAATGTAATGTGAATTCACGTTGCCCAACAGCGCAGGCGGGGAAGACAAGGGATATTGTGAGGACAGGTTGGGTGCCACAGTTGGTGGTTGAGGAACATGTGCGGTAAAAGGCGGTATTTGGGCTGTTTGCCCCTGGACCGAGGGCAACTGCACCGTTGCCGGTGGGATTTGCAGATTGGGATTAGGTGGAATGGGTATCATTCCAGTCCCTTGGGTGGTGGAAACTCCTCCTCCCTGGGAGACGGCAGTGCCTGATGTAGGATTCGGGGCAAGGGTTCCCAGAATGGCCATTATCCGCTTCATCTGTGCGGATTGAGCCTGAAGGGCCTTTCCCTGATTCTGAATGGTGGCGTTAAGAGCCTCCAACGTTGGAGTCTCTCCGGCGGCCGCAGAAGCGTGCCGGGTCTCCTCTCCCGAGGTGGTCTCTGTGGAGGGCGATCTGTTACTGACATCATCTTCATGAGACATGGTTGCTTGCAATGGTAAGTTTCACGTCGGGTTCACCAAATGTGTACGAGAGAATCCTGCAGAGAGAATTCAATATACACCAAGAGTATGGGATAGAAAGAACACATGAAGAGTAAGGTTGTGTGTAGGGAGAGAGTAAGACAATAGTACTGTATGAGAGAGAGACAGGATTTTGGCAGAGCTTACGCGTATCTCAGGTAATTCGCCCTCGTATGCAAGGGTTAACGATCCTATATATAACGGATAATGTGACCATTGTAGTGGGTTAATGCGCCCATTAATGGCTGCTTAATTAGCTTAACCACAATGGCACGTTCGTCCGCGTATATAGGGACCGTTACGGCACGTTATCCGCGTATACCGGAACCGTTACGAGGTTGACCGGGTTGACCGGGTTTATGGAGTTCGTGCCATAAATCTCTCAAAGCAGTTACTAGGGGTCGCGCGCGACAGGACTTACTCTAGCCTCCAAACCAGTAAGTCCCTACAAGTCCCGTGTGGTGGTATGCGAGGGCCCTGTCTCGCAACCCCCACGTGGATCAACGCGGGTGGTGATCCAGTGTGTGTGGAGCACAACTAGGTGTGCTGGATGGTCGCCACGTGGCTAAGATCTGCCTGTTTAGAAAGCACTACAGCTGTTTAATTGCAGAGGAGACGGTGGTCGAATCGAGGAAAGAGGAGAGGGCGATGGCGGTTTAACACGGCGAAAACTTGGCGGCGGTTCGATTGATACGAAACAGACGGTGGTTTTCTTGTTGCAACAGGGTATCAATGTATTTTCTGAGTTCTTGATAACTGCATTAGCTTCCCCCCAATGCTAGGAAACAACCAAGTAGAAACATTGCAAAACTGCAAACAGAACCCCTGTTGTTGAACATAAAATTTTTCGCGCCACTTGTTCTTTTTCCACCATCTTATCTCGATCATTCTCTTCTTACGCAACCTCCCAAATTTCAAAGACTGTGAATGTCTCAACAAAAGTGTTGCAAATGTAGAAGCTCACCGTAAACTTTTTCTTCTTCTTCTTCTTCTTCCAATTCATGAGAATTGTCATCATAACGATTTCAACGATAAGCTCAAGTCTCCCATGTCTTGAAAAGAGATTCATAAAATCTTTAATCGTATTTTCAAATTACGATATCTTCACTGAAATGTCAAGGGACAACTCATAGACTATAAATGATGGAATTTCTTTGTCTCCTTCACATATCGCAACCGCATCATCTACAAAGTCAGTCCCGGCGTCTTGTTCATCTTCATTAAACTCACATATGAGATGATCCATCAAATTCACAATCGGAGAGTTAAGCTCGTCAAAATTAATTCCATGAATGAGACTTTCAATCTCGCCAAAAATCGCATCATGCTTCTCCCCCATACTTGATTCAAGCCATGAATCAATGTTTGGACATGTTGGAATAAACAATGGCTCATTATCCTCTTCTTTAAGCGTTGGAAAGGTTGGAGCTTCTTCTAAATTTAAATGGAGATCAAGTTGTGCGTCCACAAGTGTCGTCTCCATTCCCAATTGTGTTGCTCGTTGCTTCCATTCTTTAACATTTGGAATCATCTCCTCAAGCATCACACCAAGGAAGAATAGTAACTTAGTGGGAGGGGTTGAGTCATTAGGACGAAAGGTATAACGTTGTATTTCCATGGCTACCCTCTCTCTAATGCCATTCACATGGCACTCCTTCACGAATTGCTCATATGCAAGGTTGCATGCTTCAAATATGATCGCAAAACGGCGATATTTCTCATCCTCCATGCTTAGAGTTGAATGCCTAAACACATAAAATCTCAAGTAATATCGTGAGGTGATAAGAAAAGAAAATAGCAAAAAAAAAATTCCCTAAAGCTAATAATTCTAACTAATTCAACCGAAGTCCCCGGCAACGGCGCCAAAAACTTGACACGATCCAATCGCAAGTGTACGACTGTCGCTTGTAGTAATATCCGGTAAATCCGGTTTTGTCGAACCCAAAGGACTTCTCGTGAACAAATTAGGATGATTAACTTTAATGTGGGCAAGTAATTGAGTTTGTTTGACTAATCTAAGAAAGTAAATAACAAGCTAATGATTAAAATTGAGATATATACGAGGGACAAGTATAAGGATATCTCTTCGGGTTCACTAGGGATCTCAAACCATTAATGATTTACGTTCATGTAACACGAACATATTTTACTTAGCCAAACGAGCACCTATGCTTTGAAGATTCCTCAACCAAAGCCTATATTCAAACTCTTGTACCTGATTCCTCTAGCCTACTCAAGTTCAAATAAGCATTATGTTCTTGTGGTCTACTCTTAGTTCTAGCTAACTAGCAAGATTCCTCAACCCTAGAAACGGCTAGTGCCTGATTCAAGTTTTCGGGTAGCGAATGTTGATTCCTCTAACATCCTATACCTATAATCATCCTATTGAGAGCTCAAACAATAGAAACGATAAAATTAAGTACATAAATCAAGCATAGCTAAGAAAAACACATTCAATTAAGCTAAAAGCATGAAAAAGATCCATAAATCACCAACATGGTGTTCAAACCCTAGCTATATGATATATCCCGAATAGAAATTTTAGCTACTCATAGTTGGGAATACAACGAGGAATTTCCAAGTATTCATCAAAAACAAGAGAGACAGAGAGATCAAACGATGAATCCTTGATCCAGCGGGGAATCCAAGCTCTCCAATGGCTTGGGAGCTGTCTCCTCCCTTCCTCCAGAAGCTTCCGCCTCTATTTTAGGTCTGAGAATTCGTTTCATAAGCCCTGGGCACGTTTTTTTAATGAACTTTGGCCGAATTTGCACTTCAGCCACTCCAGTTCGTAATTCCCGGACAGAATTGTAAGCTGATTTTCCACGGATTGTATCTCCCTCATCCGGACTCGTCTTCGGGCCTACCATATACCTTTGGAAAGCTACGGATGTCTACTTTCCAATGCCGCAAGACTTGCTTCCAAAATCTTTGTATATTTTCCTGAGCATCAAAAATAGTACAGGATGGTCCTTGAGCTACTTTTCCAACTTTGCTTCGTATTTGCGTCTTCTTTTCTCCTCTTCATCTTGCTCCATCCCAAGCATGTCCAAGCCTCTCATAAGCTCCATTGCACCTATTTTACTTTATAAACGCCAAAACTTGACACGATCCAACCGCAAGTGCACGGCTGTCGCGTGTAGTAATATCCGTTAAATCCGGGTTTGTCGAACCCAAAGGACTTCTCGTGAACAAATTAGGATGATTAACTTTAATGTGGGCAAGTAATTGAGTTTGTTTGAATAATCTAAGAAAGTAAATAACAAGCTAATTATTGAAATTGAGATATATACGAGGGACAAGTATCAGGATTTCTCTCCGGGTTCACTAGGGATCTCAAACCGTTAATGATTTACGTTCATGTAACACGAACATCTTTTACTTAGCCAAACGAGCACCTATGCTTTGAAGATTCCTCAACCAAAGCCTATATTCAAACTCTTGTACCTGATTCCTCTAGCCTACTCAAGTTCAAATAAGCATTATGTTCTTGTGGTCTACTCTTAGTTCTAGCTAACTAGCAAGATTCCTCAACCCTAGATACGGCTAGTGCTTGATTCAAGTTTCCGGGTAGCGAATGTTGATTCCTCTAACATCCTAGACCTATAATCATCCTATTGAGAGCTCATACAATAGAAACGATAAAATTAAGTACATAAATCAAGCATAGCTAAGAAAAACACATTCAATTAAGCTAAAAGAATGAAAAAGATCCATAAATCACCAACATGGTGTTTAAAACCTAGCTATATGAGATATCCCGAATAGAAAGTTTAGCTACTCATAGTTGGGAATACGATGAGGAATTTCCAAGTATTCATCAAAAACAAGAGAGATAGAGAGATCAAACGATGAATCCTTGATCCGGCAGGGAATCTGAGCTCTCCAATGGCTTGGGAGCTGTCTCCTACCTACCTCCAGCAGCTTCCGCCTCTTTTTTAGGTCTGAGAATTCGTTTCATAAGGCCTGGGCACGTTTTTTAATGAACTTTGGCCGAATTTGTACTTCAGCCCCTTTAGTTTGTAATTCCCGGGCAGAATTGTATGCTTACTTTACGCGGACTGTATCTCCCTCATCCGGACTTGTCTTTGGGCCTACCATATATCGTTTGAAACCTAAGGATGTCTACTTTCCAATTCCGCAAGCCTTGCTTCCAAACACTTTGTAGATTTTCCTGAGCATCGAAAATAGTATAGGCTGGTCCTTGAGCGACTTTTCCAACTTTGCTTCATTTTTGCGTCTTCTTTTCTCCTCTTCATCTAGCTCCATTCCAAGCATATCCAAGCATCTCATAAGCTCCATTGCACCTATTTTACCTTAAAAACGCCAAAAACTTGACACGATCCAACCGCAAGGGTACGGCTGTCGCGTGTAGTAATATCCGGTAAATCCGGGTTTGTCGAACCCAAAGGACTTCTCGTGAACAAATTAGGATGATTAACTTTAATGTGGGCAAGTAATTGAGTTTGTTTGAATAATCTAAGAAAGTAAATAACAAGCTAATTATTAAAATTGAGATATATACGAGGGACAAGTATCAGGATTTCTCTTCGGTTTCACTAGGGATCTCAAACCGTTAATGATTTACGTTCATGTAACACGAACATCTTTTACTTAGCCAAAAGAGCACCTATGCTTTGAAGATTCCTCAACCAAAGCCTATATTCAAACTCTTGTACCTGATTCCTCTAGCCTACTCAAGTTCAAATAAGCATTATTTTCTTGTGGTCTACTCTTAGTTCTAGCTAACTAGCCAGATTCCTCAACCCTAGATACGGCTAGTGCTTGAATCAAGTTTCCGGGTAGCGAATGTTGATTCCTCTAACATCCTATACCTATAATCAACCTATTGAGAGCTCAAACGGTAGAAACGATAAAAATAAGTACATAAATCAAGCATAGCTAAGAAAAACACCTTCAATTAAGCTAAACGCATGAAAAAGATCCATAAATCACCAACATGGTGTTCAAACCCTAGCTATATGAGATATCCCGAATAGAAATTTTAGCTACTCATAGTTGGGAATACAACGAGGAATTTCCAAGTATTCATCAAAAACAAGAGAGATAGAGAGATCAAACGATGAATCCTTGATCCGGGCGGGGAATCCGAGCTCTCCAATGGCTTGGGAGCTGTCTCCTCCCTTCCTCCAGCAGCTTCCGCCTCTGCTTTAGGTCTGAGAATTCGTTTCATAAGGCCTGGGCACGTTTTTTAAAGAACTTTGGCCGAATTTGCACTTCAGCCCCTCCAGTTTGTAATTCCTAGACAGAATTGTAAGCTGATTTTGCGCGGACTGTATCTCCCTCATCCGGACTCGTCTTCGGGCCTACCATATATCGTTGGAAAGATAGGGATGTCTACTTTCCAGTGACGCAAGCCTTGCTTCCAAACTGTTTGTAGATTTTCCTGAGCATCAAAAATAGTACAGGCTGGTCCTTGAGCGACTTATCCAACTTTGCTTCGTTTTTGCGTCTTCTTTTCTCCTATTCATCTAGCTCCATCCCAAGCATATCCAAGCCTATCATAAGCTCCATTTCACCTATTTTACCTGAGAAACGCCAAAAACTTGACACGATCCAACCGTAAGTGTACGGCTGTCGCGTGTAGTAATATCCGGTAAATCCGGGTTTGTCGAACCCAAAGGACTTCTCGTGAACAAATTAGGATGATTAACTTTAATGTGGGAAAGTAATTGAGTTTGTTTGAATAATCTAAGAAATTAAATAACAAGCTAATTATTAAAATTGAGATATATACGAGGGACAAGTATCAGGATATCTCTTCGGGTTCACTAGGGATCTCAAACCGTTAATGATTTACGTTCATGTAACACGAACATCTTTTACTTAACCAAACGAGTACCTATGCATTGAAGATTCCTCAACCAAAGCCTATATTCAAACTCTTGTACCTGATTCCTCTAGATACTCAAGTTCAAATAAGCATAATGTTCTTGTGGTCTACTCTTAGTTCTAGCTAACTAGCAAGATTCCTCAACCCTAGATACGGCTAGTGCTTGAATCAAGTTCCTGGGTAGCGAATGTTGATTCCTCTAACATCCTATACCTATAATAATCCTATTGAGAGCTCAAACGGTAGAAACGATAAAAATAAGTACATAAATCAAGCATAGCTAAGAAAAACACATTCAATTAAGCTAAAAGCATGAAAAAGATCCATAGATCACCAACATGGTGTTCAAACCCTAGCTATATGAGATATCCCGAATAGAAATTTTAGCTACTCATAGTTGGGAATACATCGAGGAATTTCCAAGTATTCATAAAAAACAAGAGAGATAGAGAGATCAAACGATGAATCCTTGATCCGGGCGGGGAATCTGAGCTCTCCAATGGCTTGGGAGATGTCTCCTCCCTTCCTCCAGCAGCTTCCGCCTCTGTTTTAGGTCTGAGAATTGTTTCATAAGGCCTGGGCACGTTTTTTTAATGAACTTTGGCTGAATTTGCACTTCAGCCCCTCCAGTTTGTAATTCCCGGACAGAATTGTAAGCTGATTTTGCGCGGACTATATCTCCCTCATCCGGACTCGTCTTTCGGACTACCATATATCGTTGGAAAGCTACGGATGTCTACTTTCCAATTACTCAAACCTTGATTCCAAACTCTTTGTATATTTTCCTGAGCATCGAAAATAGTACAGGCTGGTCCTTGAGCTACTTTTCCAACTTTGCTTCGTTTTTGCGTCTTCTTTTCTCCTCTTCATCTAGCTCCATCCCAAGCATATCCAAGCCTCTAGTAAGCTCCATTGCACCTATTTTACCTGAGAAACGCCAAAAACTCGACACGATCCAACCGCAAGTGTACGGCTGTCGCGTGTAGTAATATCCGGTAAGTCCGGGTTTGTCGAACCCAAAATACTTCTCGTGAACAAATTAGGATGATTAACTTTAATGTGGGCAAGTAATTGAGTTTGTTTGAGTAATCTAAGAATGTAAATAACAAGCTAATTATTAAAAATTGAGATATATACGAGGGACAAGTATCAGGATATCTCTTCGGGTTCACTAGGGATCTCAAACCGTTAATGATTTACGTTCATGTAACACGAACATCTTTTACTTAGCCAAACGAGCACCTATGCTTTGAAGATTCCTCAACCAAAGCCTATATTCAAACTCTTGTACCTGATTCCTCTAGCCTACTCAAGTTCAAATAAGCATTATGTTCTTGTAGTCTACTCTTAGTTCTAGCTAACTAGCAAGATTCCTCAACCCCAGATACGGCTAGTGCTTGATTCAAGTTTCCGGGTAGCGAATGTTGATTCCTCTAACATCCTATACCTATAATCATCCTATTGAGAGCTCATACAATAGAAACGATAAAATTAAGTACTTAAATCAAGCATAGCTAAGAAAAACACATTCAATTAAGCTAAAAGCATGAAAAAGATCCATAAATCACCAACATGGTGTTCAATTCCTAGCTATATTAGAGATATCCCGAATAGAAAGTTTAGATACTCATAGTTGGGAATCCGACGAGGAATTTCCAAGTATTCATAAAAAACAAGGAGATAGAGAGATCAAACGATGAATCCTTGATCCGGCGGGGAATCTGAGCTCTCCAATGGCTTGGGAGCTGTCTCCTCCCTTCCTCCAGCAGCTTCCGCCTCTTTTTTAGGTCTGAGAATTTTGTTTCATAAGGCCTGGGCACGTTTTTTAATGAACTTTGGCCGAATTTGCACTTCAGCCCCTCCAGTTAGTAATTCCCGGGCAGAATTGTAAGCTGATTTTGCGCGGACTGTATCTCCCTAATCCGGACTCGTCTTCGGGCCTACCATATATCGTTGGAAAGCTACGGATGTCTACTTTCCAATGCCGCAAGCCTTTCTTCCAAAAACTTTGTATATTTTCCTGAGCATCGAAAATAGTACAGGCTGGTCCTTGAGCGACTTTTCCAACTTTGCTTCATTTTTGCGTCTTCTTTTCTCCTCATCATCTAGCTCCATTCCAAGCATATCCAAGCATCTCATAATCTCCATTGCACCTACTTTACCTGAGAAATGCCAAAAACTTGACACGATCCATCCGCAAGTGTACGGCTGTCGCGTGTAGTAATATCCGGTAAATCCGGGTTTGTCGAACCCAAATGACTTCTCGTGAACAAATTAGGATGATTAACTTTAATGTGGGCAAGTAATTGAGTTTGTTTGAATAATATAAGAATGTAAATAACAAGCTAATTATTAAAATTGAGATATATACGAGGGACAAGTATCAGGATATCTCTTCGGGTTCACTAGGGATCTCAAACCGTTAATGATTTCGTTCATGTAACACGAATATCTTTTACTTAGCCAAAGGAGCACCTATGCTTTGAAGATTCCTCAACCAGAGCCTATATTCAAAATCTTGTACCTGATTCCTCTAGCCTACTCAAGTTCAAATAAGCATTATGTTCTTGTGGTCTACTCTTAGTTCTAGCTAACTAGCAAGATTCCTCAACCCCAGATACGGCTAGTGCTTGATTCAAGTTTCCGGGTAGCGAATGTTGATTCCTCTAACATCCTATACCTATAATCATCCTATTGAGAGCTCATACAATAGAAACGATAAAATTAAGTACATAAATCAAGCATAGCTAAGAAAAACACATTCAATTAAGCTAAAAGCATGAAAAAAATCCATAAATCACCAACATGGTGTTCAAACCCTAGCTATATTAGAGATATCCCGAATAGAAAGTTTAGATACTCATAGTTGGGAATACGACGAGGAATTTCCAAGTATTCATCAAAAACAAGAGAGATAGAGAGATCAAACGATGAATCCTTGATCCGGCGGGGAATCTGAGCTCTCCAATGGCTTGGGAGCTGTCTCCTCCCTTCCTCCAGCAGCTTCCGCCTCTTTTTTAGGTCTGAGAATTTTGTTTCATAAGGCCTGGGCACGTTTTTTAATGAACTTTGGCCGAATTTGCACTTCAGCCCCTCCAGTTTGTAATTCCCGGGCAGAATTGTAAGCTGATTTTGCGCGGACTGTATCTCCCTCATCCGGACTCGTCTTCGGGCCTACCATATATCGTTGGAAAGCTACGGATGTCTACTTTCCAATGCTGCTATCTTTGCTTCCAAAACATTTGTAGATTTTCCTGAGAATCGAAAATAGTACAGGCTGGTCCTTGAGCGATATTTCCAACTTTGCTTCGTTTTTGCGTCTTCTTTTCTCCTCTTCATATAGCTCCATTACAAGCATATCCAAGCCTCTAGTAATCTCCATTGCACCTATTTTACCTGAGAAACGCCAAAAACTCGACACGATCCAACCGCAAGTGTACGGCTGTCGCGTGTAGTAATATCCGGTAAGTCCGGGTTTGTCGAACCCAAAATACTTCTCGTGAACAAATTAGGATGATTAACTTTAATGTGGGCAAGTAATTGAGTTTGTTTGAGTAATCTAAGAATGTAAATAACAAGCTAATTATTAAAAATTGAGATATATACGAGGGACAAGTATCAGGATATCTCTTCGGGTTCACTAGGGATCTCAAACCGTTAATGATTTACGTTCATGTAACACGAACATCTTTTACTTAGCCAAACGAGCACCTATGCTTTGAAGATTCCTCAACCAAAGCCTATATTCAAACTCTTGTACCTAATTCCTCTAGCCTACTCAAGTTCAAATAAGCATTATGTTCTTGTGGTATACTCTTAGTTCTAGCTAACTAGCAAGATTCCTCAACCCCAGATACGGCTAGTGCTTGATTCAAGTTTCCGGGTAGCGAATGTTGATTCCTCTAACATCCTATACCTATAATCATCCTATTGAGAGCTCATAAAATATAAACGATAAAATG
The DNA here is from genome assembly GCA_023055425.1 of Linanthus parryae. Taxonomy (NCBI): domain Eukaryota; kingdom Viridiplantae; phylum Streptophyta; class Magnoliopsida; order Ericales; family Polemoniaceae; genus Linanthus; species Linanthus parryae. Next base: position 20,733,070 of record JALGPY010000011.1, on the reverse strand, counting down.
AAGTACATAAATCAAGCATAGCTAAGAAAAACACATTCAATTAAGCTAAAAGCATGAAAAAGATCCATAAATCACCAACATGGTGTTCAAACCCTAGCTATATTAGAGATATCCCGAATAGAAAGTTTAGATACTCATAGTTGGGAATACGACGAGGAATTTCCAAGTATTCATCAAAAACAAGAGAGATAGAGAGATCAAACGATGAATCCTTGATTCGGGCGGGGAATCTGAGCTCTCCAATGGCTTGGGAGCTGTCTCCTCCCTTCCTCCAGCAGCTTCCGCCTCTGCTTTAGGTCTGAGAATTCGTTTCATAAGGCCTGGGCACGTTTTTTAAAGAACTTTGGCCGAATTTGCACTTCAGCCCCTCCAGTTTGTAATTCCTAGACAGAATTGTAAGCTGATTTTGCGCGGACTGTATCTCCGTCATCCGGACTCGTCTTCGGGCCTACCATATATCGTTGGAAAGATAGGGATGTCTACTTCCAGTGACGCAAGCCTTGCTTCCAAACTGTTTGTAGATTTTCCTGAGCATCAAAAATAGTACAGGCTGGTCCTTGAGCGACTTATCCAACTTTGCTTCGTTTTTGCGTCTTCTTTTCTCCTATTCATCTAGCTCCATCCCAAGCATATCCAAGCCTATCATAAGCTCCATTTCACCTATTTTACCTGAGAAACGCCAAAAACTTGACACGATCCAACCGTAAGTGTACGGCTGTCGCATGTAGTAATATCCGGTAAATCCGGGTTTGTCGAACCCAAAAGACTTCTCGTGAACAAATTAGGATGATTAACTTTAATGTGGGAAAGTAATTGAGTTTGTTTGAATAATCTAAGAAATTAAATAACAAGCTAATTATTAAAATTGAGATATATACGAGGGACAAGTATCAGGATATCTCTTCGGGTTCACTAGGGATCTCAAACCGTTAATGATTTACGTTCATGTAACACGAACATCTTTTACTTAACCAAACGAGTACCTATGCATTGAAGATTCCTCAACCAAAGCCTATATTCAAACTCTTGTACCTGATTCCTCTAGATACTCAAGTTCAAATAAGCATAATGTTCTTGTGGTCTACTCTTAGTTCTAGCTAACTAGCAAGATTCCTCAACCCTAGATACGGCTAGTGCTTGAATCAAGTTCCTGGGTAGCGAATGTTGATTCCTCTAACATCCTATACCTATAATCATCCTATTGAGAGCTCAAACGGTAGAAACGATAAAAATAAGTACATAAATCAAGCATAGCTAAGAAAAACACATTCAATTAAGCTAAAAGCATGAAAAAGATCCATAAATCACCAACATGGTGTTCAAACCCTAGCTATATGAGATATCCCGAATAGAAATTTTAGCTACTCATAGTTGGGAATACATCGAGGAATTTCCAAGTATTCATAAAAAACAAGAGAGATAGAGAGATCAAACGATGAATCCTTGATCCGGGCGGGGAATCTGAGCTCTCCAATGGCTTGGGAGATTTCTCCTCCCTTCCTCCAGCAGCTTCCGCCTCTGTTTTAGGTCTGAGAATTGTTTCATAAGGCCTGGGCACGTTTTTTTAATGAACTTTGGCTGAATTTACACTTCAGCCCCTCCAGTTTGTAATTCCCGGACAGAATTATAAGCTGATTTTGCGCGGACTATATCTCCTTCATCCGGACTCGTCTTTGGGACTACCATATATCGTTGGAAAGCTACGGATGTCTACTTTCCAATTACTCAAACCTTGATTCCAAAATCTTTGTATATTTTCCTGAGCATCGAAAATAGTACAGGCTGGTCCTTGAGCTACTTTTCCAACTTTGCTTCGTTTTTGCGTCTTCTTTTCTCCTCTTCATCTAGCTCCATCCCAAGCATATCCAAGCCTCTAATAAGCTCCATTGCACCTATTTTACCTGAGAAATGCCAAAAACTCGACACGATCCAACCGCAAGTGTACGGCTGTCGCGTGTAGTAATATCCGGTAAATCCGGGTTTCTCGAACCCAAAGGACTTCTCGTGAACAAATTAGGATGATTAACTTTAATATGGGCAAGTAATTGAGTTTGTTTGAGTAATCTAAGAATGTAAATAACAAGCTAATTATTAAAAATTGAGATATATACGAGGGACAAGTATCAGGATTTCTCTCCGGGTTCACTAGGGATCTCAAACCGTTAATGATTTACGTTCATGTAACACGAACATCTTTTACTTAGCCAAACGAGCACCTATGCTTTGAGGATTCCTCAACCAAAGCCTATATTCAAACTCTTGTACCTGATTCCTCTAGCCTACTCAAGTTCAAATAAGCATTATGTTCTTGTAGTCTACTCTTAGTTCTAGCTAACTAGCAAGATTCCTCAACCCCAGATACGGCTAGTGCTTGATTCAAGTTTCCGGGTAGCGAATGTTGATTCCTCTAACATCCTATACCTATAATCATCCTATTGAGAGCTCATACAATAGAAACGATAAAATTAAGTACTTAAATCAAGCATAGCTAAGAAAAACACATTCAATTAAGCTAAAAGCATGAAAAAGATCCATAAATCACCAACATGGTGTTCAAACCCTAGCTATATTAGAGATATCCCGAATAGAAAGTTTAGATACTCATAGTTGGGAATACGACGAGGAATTTCCAAGTATTCATAAAAAACAAGGAGATAGAGAGATCAAACGATGAATCCTTGATCCGGCGGGGAATCTGAGCTCTCCAATGGCTTGGGAGCTGTCTCCTCCCTTCCTCCAGCAGCTTCCGCCTCTTTTTTAGGTCTGAGAATTTTGTTTCATAAGGCCTGGGCACGTTTTTTAATGAACTTTGGCCGAATTTTCACTTCAGCCCCTCCAGTTAGTAATTCCCGGGCAGAATTGTAAGCTGATTTTGCGCGGACTGTATCTCCCTCATCCAGACTCGTCTTCGGGCCTACCATATATCGTTGGAAAGCTACGGATGTCTACTTTCCAATGCCGCAAGCCTTTCTTCCAAACACTTTGTATATTTTCCTGAGCTTCGAAAATAGTACAGGCTCGTCCTTGAGCGACTTTTCCAACTTTGCTTCATTTTTGCGTCTTCTTTTCTCCTCATCATCTAGCTCCATTCCAAGCATATCCAAGCATCTCATAATCTCCATTACACCTACTTTACCTGAGAAATGCCAAAAACTTGACACGATCCATCCGCAAGTGTACGGCTGTCGCGTGTAGTAATATCCGGTAAATCCGGGTTTGTCGAACCCAAAGGACTTCTCGTGAACAAATTAGGATGATTAACTTTAATGTGGGCAAGTAATTGAGTTTGTTTGAATAATATAAGAATGTAAATAACAAGCTAATTATTAAAATTGAGATATATACGAGGGACAAGTATCAGGATATCTCTTCGGGTTCACTAGGGATCTCAAACCGTTAATGATTTCGTTCATGTAACACGAACATCTTTTACTTAGCCAAAGGAGCACCTATGCTTTGAAGATTCCTCAACCAGAGCCTATATTCAAAATCTTGTACCTGATTCCTCTAGCCTACTCAAGTTCAAATAAGCATTATGTTCTTGTGGTCTACTCTTAGTTCTAGCTAACTAGCAAGATTCCTCAACCCCAGATACGGCTAGTGCTTGATTCAAGTTTCCGGGTAGCGAATGTTGATTCCTCTAACATCCTATACCTATAATCATCCTATTGATAGCTCATACAATAGAAACGATAAAATTAAGTACATAAATCAAGCATAGCTAAGAAAAACACATTCAATTAAGCTAAAAGCATGAAAAAGATCCATAAATCACCAACATGGTGTTCAAACCCTAGCTATATTAGAGATATCCCGAATAGAAAGTTTAGATACTCATAGTTGGGAATACGACGAGGAATTTCCAAGTATTCATCAAAAACAAGAGAGATAGAGAGATCAAACGATGAATCCTTGATCCGGCGGGGAATCTGAGCTCTCCAATGGCTTGGGAGCTGTCTCCTCCCTTCCTCCAGCAGCTTCCGCCTCTTTTTTAGGTCTGAGAATTTTGTTTCATAAGGCCTGGGCACGTTTTTTAATGAACTTTGGCCGAATTTGCACTTCAGCCCCTCCAGTTTGTAATTCCCGGGCAGAACTGTAAGCTGATTTTGCGCGGACTGTATCTCCCTCATCCGGACTCGTCTTCGGGCCTACCATATATCGTTGGAAAGCTACGGATGTCTAATTTCCAATTACTCAAACCTTGATTCCAAAATCTTTGTATATTTTCCTGAGCATCGAAAATAGTACAGGCTGGTCCTTGAGCTACTTTTCCAACTTTGCTTCGTTTTTGCGTCTTCTTTTCTCCTCTTCATCTAGCTCCATCCCAAGCATATCCAAGCCTCTAGTAATCTCCATTGCACCTATTTTACCTGAGAAACGCCAAAAACTCGACACGATCCAACCGCAAGTGTACGGCTGTCGCGTGTAGTAATATCCGGTAAGTCCGGGTTTGTCGAACCCAAAATACTTCTCGTGAACAAATTAGGATGATTAACTTTAATGTGGGCAAGTAATTGAGTTTTTTTGAGTAATCTAAGAATGTAAATAACAAGCTAATTATTAAAAATTGAGATATATACGAGGGACAAGTATCAGGATATCTCTTCGGGTTCACTAGGGATCTCAAACCGTTAATGATTTACGTTCATGTAACACGAACATCTTTTACTTAGCCAAATGAGCACCTATGCTTTGAAGATTCCTCAACCAAAGCCTATATTCAAACTCTTGTACCTGATTCCTCTAGCCTACTCAAGTTCAAATAAGCATTATGTTCTTGTAGTCTACTCTTAGTTCTAGCTAACTAGCAAGATTCCTCAACCCTAAGTACGGCTAGTGCATGATTCAAGTTTCCAGGTAGAGAATGTTGATTCCTCTATCACCAACATGGTGTTCAAACCCTAGCTATATTAGAGATATCCCGAATAGAAAGTTTAGATACTCATAGTTGGGAATACGACGAGGAATTTCCAAGTATTCATCAAAAACAAGAGAGATAGAGAGATCAAACGATGAATCCTTGATCCGGCGGGGAATCTGAGCTCTCCAATGGCTTGGGAGCTGTCTCCTCCCTTCCTCCAGCACCTTCAGCCTCTTTTTAAGGTCTGAGAATTTTGTTTCATAAGGCCTGGGCACGTTTTTTAATGAACTTTGGCCGAATTTGCACTTCTGCCCCTCCAGTTAGTAATTCCCGGGCAGAATTGTAAGCTGATTTTGCGCGGACTGTATCTCCCTCATCCTGACTTGTCTTCGGACCTACCTTATATCTTTGGAAAGCTACGGATGTCTACTTTCCAATGCCGCAAGCCTTGCTTCCAAAAACTTTGTATATTTTCCTGAGCATCGAAAATAGTACAGGCTGGTCCTTGAGCGACTTTTCCAACTTTGCTTCGTTTTTGCGTCTTCTTTTCTCCTCTTCATCTAGCTCCATTCCAAGCATCTCATAAGATCCATTACACCTATTTTACCTTAGAAATTCCAAAAACTTGACACGATCCATCCGGAAGTGTACGGCTGCCGTGTGTAGTAATATCCGGTAAATCCGGGTTTGTCGAACCGAAAAGACTTCTCGTGAACAAATTCGGATGATTAACTTTAATATGGGCAAGTAATTGAGTTTGTTTGAATAATCTAAGAATGTAAATAACAAGCTAATTATTAAAAATTGAGATATATACGAGGGACAAGTATCAGGATATCTCTTCGAGTTCACTAGGGATCTCAAACCGTTAATGATTTCGTTCATGTAACACGAACATCTTTTACTTAGCCAAACGAGCACCTATGCTTTGAAGATTCCTCAACCAAAGCCTATATTCAAACTCTTGTACATGATTCCTCTAGCCTACTCAAGTTCAAATAAGCATTATGTTCTTGTGGTCTACTCTTAGTTCTAGCTAACTAGCAAGATTCCTCAACCCCAGATATGGCTAGTGCTTGATTCAAGTTTCCGGGTAGCGAATGTTGATTCCTCTAACATCCTATACCTATAATCATCCTATTGAGAGCTCATACAATAGAAACGATAAAATTAAGTACATAAATCAAGCATAGCTAAGAAAAACACATTCAATTAAGCTAAAAGCATGAAAAAGATCCATAAATCACCAACATGGTGTTCAAACCCTAGCTATATTAGAGATATCCCGAATAGAAAGTTTAGATACTCATAGTTGGGAATACGACGAGGAATTTCCAAGTATTCATCAAAAACAAGAGAGATAGAGAGATCAAACGATGAATCCTTGATCCGGCGGGGAATCTGAGCTCTCCAATGGCTTGGGAGCTGTCTCCTCCCTTCCTCCAGCAGCTTCCGCCTATTTTTTAGGTCTGAGAATTTTGTTTCATAAGGCCTGGGCACGTTTTTTAATGAACTTTGGCCGAATTTTCACTTCAGCCCCTCCAGTTAGTAATTCCCGGGCAGAATTGTAAGCTGATTTTGCGCGGACTGTATCTCCCTCATCCGGACTCGTCTTCGGGCCTACCATATATCGTTGGAAAGCTAAGGATGTCTACTTTACAATTACGCAAGCCTTGCTTCCAAACACTTTGTAGCTTTTCCTGAGCATCGAAAATAGTACAGGCTGGTCCTTGAGCGACTTTTCCAACTTTGCTTCGTTTTTGCGTCTTCTTTTCTCCTCTTCATCTAGCTCCATTCCAAGCATATCCAAGCATCTAATAAGCTCCATTGCATCTATTTTACCTGAGAAACGCCAAAAACTTGACACGATCCAACTGCAGTGTACGGCTGTCGCGTTTAGCAATATCCGGTAAATCCGGGTTTGTCGAACCCAAAAGACTTCTCGTGAACAAATTAGGATGATTAACTTTAATGTGGGCAAGTAATTGAGTTTGTTTGAATAATCTAAGAAACTAAATAACAAGCTAATTATTAAAATTGAGATATATACGAGGGACAAGTATCAGGATATCTCTTCGGGTTCACTAGGGATCTCAAACCGTTAATGATTTACGTTCATGTAACACGAACATCTTTTACTTAGCCAAACGAGCACCTATGCTTTGAAGATTCCTCAACCAGAGCCTATATTCAAACTCTTGTACCTAATTCCTCTAGCCTACTCAAGTTCAAATAAGCATTATGTTCTTGTGGTCTACACTTAGTTCTAAATAACTAGCAAGATTCCTCAACCCTAAGTACGGCTAGTGCATGATTCAAGTTTCCAGGTAGAGAATGTTGATTCCTCTAACATCCTATACCTATAATCATCCTATTGAGAGCTCAAACAATAGAAACGATGAAATTAAGTACATAAATCAAGCATAGCTAAGAAAAACACATTCAATTAAGCTAAAAGCATGAAAAAGATCCCTAAATCACCAACATGGTGTTCAAACCCTAGCTATATGAGATATCCCAAATAGAAAGTTTAGCTACTCATAGTTGGGAATACGACGAGAAATTTCCAAGTATTCATAAAAAACAAGAGAGATAGAGAGATCATACGATGAATCCCTTATCCGGCGGGGAATCTGAGCTCTCTAATGGCTTGGGAGCTGTCTCCTCCCTTCCTCCAGCAGCTTCCGCCTCTGTTTGAGGTCTGAGAATTCGTTTCATAAGGCCTGGGCACGCTTTTTAATGAACTTTGACCGAATTTGCACTTCAGCCCCTCCAGTTTATAATTCCCGGACAGAATTGTAAGCTGATTTTGCACGGACTGTATCTCCCTCATCCGGACTCTTCTTCGGGCCTACCATATATCGTTGGAAAGCTACGGATGTCTAGTTTCCAATTCCGCAAGCTGTGCTTCCAAAATATTTGTAGATTTTCATGAGCATCGAAAATAGTACAGGCTGGTCCTTGAGCGACTTTTCCAACTTTGCTTCGTTTTTGCGTCTTCTTTTCTCCTCTTCATCTAGCTCCATCTTAAGCATATCCAAGCCTCTCATACGCTCCATTGAACCTATTTTACCTGAGAAACGCCAAAAACTTGACACGATCCAACCGCAAGTGTACGGCTGTCGCGTGTAGTAATATCCGGTAAATCCGGGTTTGTCGAACCCAAAGGACTTCTCGTGAACAAATTAGGATGATTAACTTTAATGTGGGCAAGTAATTGAGTTTGTTTGAATAATCTAAGAAATTAAATAACAAGCTAATTATTAAAATTGAGATATATACGAGGGACAAGTATCATGATATCTCTTCGGGTTCACTAAGGATCTCAAACCGTTAATGATTTACGTTCATGTAACACGAACATCTTTTACTTAGCCAAACGAGCATCTATGCTTTGAAGATTTCTCAACCAAATCCTATATTCAAACTCTTGTACATGATTCCTCTAGCCTACTCAAGTTCAAATAAGCATTATGTTCTTGTGGTCTACTCTTAGTTCTAGCTAACTAGCAAGATTCCTCAACCCTAGATACGGCTAGTGCTTGATTCAAGTTTCCGGGTAGCGAATGTTGATTCCTCTAACATCCTATACCTATAATCATCCTATTGAGAGCTCAAACAATAGAAACGATAAAAATAAGTACATAAATCAAGCATAGCTAAGAAAAACACATTTAATTAAGCTAAAAGCATGAAAAAGATCCATAAATCACCAACATGGTGTTCAAACCCTAGCTATATGAGATATCCCGAATAGAAATTTTTGCTACTCATATGGACGTAGATAGAATTTTTCCCTCCTACATAACGGGAGCAAATATCCTAGGCCACTCGAGGGATAGTGCTTATAGAATGTCTGGCCAGACTCAAATAAATCAATATGGGATATTGATGTTATTTGCACGAATAAGGCTAATCCCATGGATCGAGAAACTATGGATTGAATATACGAGCGTGACTGTTATGTCTCGTGTTCAATCCGGATATAGAGACAAAGGGATGAGACAATTACTTGTACAACGGTTGTCAAGATGACTATTCTATTAGTTGGCTAGAATGGATGTTTTGCTAGAAACCGCTCCATATTAGCAAATAGTTGCTACCAACTAGATAGAACCTATGGGGTCACACGCTACATAGAGTTGAACTAGATTTGGGAATTAATTAATTAGATTAATTAATTAGAATGATCACTTTGCAAAACCTTGCAAACTTAGTAGGGACTAATTTGCAAGGAAGGGACTAAATTGAATTCTAGTAGGACTAGAATAAGTTATTTAGGTAGTTGGCAAGGAGTTGTTGGACTATATAAAGGACATTCCTTCCTTCCTTCCCACAACTTATGCTCATAACTGAACATAACAAGAGTGGGAGAGAACAAAAGGAGAGAGAGCAACAAGCTAAGGAGCCGACCGCCCCCTAGCTCGCCGCCCCGTCCCCGTCGGCCCCAAAGGAGGCCGAACACCTCCTTTGGTTGTCTCGTTTTGTGTGATTCTTCTTCCTCTTCTACTTTCCGGGCTAGCACTAAGGAGTGGGAGATCTAGCAATCAACTCTAGGCGTGGATCAACAATAGAGAACGTGTGTTTGACACAATTCGCGTTTGAAGTCATCAAAGGAGAACCCTAAGGTGTGTTATTGATTTCTTCCTTTACCATCGTTATGTCTCTTGACTTGTGATCCTTGGAGGGTTTTGCATGGTTTATTTTGTTTCCGTTGCGCATCCATGAATCAAAACCCAACAGTAGTATCAGAGCCACAGGTCGTAGAGCATAGACGTGGTTTATGTGTTACGTTTTAGTTGTTTTACACCTTAAATTGATTATTTATCGCGTAAAACAAGACAAATCAAGCATGTGATGCAATTTTTCAATAATCTATCATAACAAGATCTAATATTTGCATTGGATGCATGAATTAGTGAGTTTGAGAAATTTTAGGATCTTAGATCTAGGGTTTTGGGCATCCTTGGGTAAGAAGGAGTTCTTCCAAAACAAGGAAACAACCTAACTTGGGCACCAAGCAAGGGAGTTGTTTTGGAAACAACTCCCTCAAGGAGGTTCGGCCCCCCTAGGGGACCGGCCCTCTTTCTTGCCGCCCAAGCTTGGCCGCCCTAGGGGCCGGGCGGCCCTAGCCCGTGGCCTAGGAGTGTGGGTTATGGGCCGGGCCGGCCCTAGGGCCTTGTGGTTCACCTTTTTGGGCCCGGGCAAATTTGATTGTTGGTTTCATGGACCGTTTTAACCCTAGAAATCCTAAAATCAATTAAAATTGACCAAGCGCGTTAAAATTGGATTTTAACTGTTGATGTGCAATTTGCATGGTGATTGGATATGGCCTTAGGATGTGGTTTGATGTGGATGTTTAATTTTGTGGTGTGATTTTACGGCCTGCGAGCTGATCAATTAATTGTAATAATTAATTAGGTTTTTATGGCATGCGTGCCATTTTTTTTCTCAACTTGTGAGATTTATTTTATTTAGTATAGAATTTAGCTAGTGCTAGATAAAGTAGATTGTTAGCCAATATTGAAGAAAAGAAGCCCAAAGCCAAAAAGAGCCACAAAAGATGGAGCATGGAGCATTCCACATGACTATGAAGGATGGACCAAAAGATCAAGACGCATGGAGATGTGTTTGCTTTTAGGGTTCATAGATAATTCCATTGGCTTGGAATTATCTTAGTTAGAAAAGGCCATATCCACATCACGTTTAATTTTTGTTTTGTGGTTGTTTACTTTATTGTCTTATTATTGTGTGGTTGGTGTATGGATGATGCATGCAATTAGGATAATAAGATAATTAGACAACCCGGATCTATTATTTGGAGTTGTGCCCAAACTCAAATATATAGATTAGTTGATATTGATCAACAAAACAATTAAAAATTGAATTTAAAATCCCTCAAAATTCAAATATTGTGTTCTTGCCTTCTTGTTATTTAAACACTCATTATCATCATTATTTATCAAGTTCGTGCGTGCCAAAGCATGGCGACTTGGTTCATACTGATGGAATGCGATGGCACACTTCGTGTGCAATTGTTTAGATAAGAGGTTGAACACAACTAGACAATTAATATGATTAAGAAACCTAGAGGCAATCAATTGGGATTATCCATATGGATGGATAAATAAGGAGTTATTTCCCCAATTGAACCAAGAGTTGCATATAGGATGCAATTGGAATTGTTCCTACCTAAAGTAGTCAAATTATGGGTGACTTGCCAAAGCAAGCTCATGAGGAGGTGATACATGGATCTTGGCCCACTAGAAAATATAAGGATATTTTCCGCATTAATATCTTGAGGGTTATTAATCCGTAGAAAAATAGTGGGAGCTATATTTGATAAACTAGCCATTATTGAATATAGTCAAAAATTCACAAATACTAAAACTTGTGTATTTTCCTTTTGTAGAATTCCAAATGGCAAACAACTCATCGAGTTCACAACATTCCCTACGATCTGTCCTTGAGAAGGACAAGCTCTCTGGAACCAATTTTCTTGATTGGTACAGAAACTTGAGAATTGTTCTCAAGCAAGCGAAGAAACTGTACGCAATAGAGGAGCATGTTCCAGAAGGTCCAGAGAACTAAACACCTGCTGCCCTAAAGGCGTATCAAAAGCGTGTTGATGACGCTAATGATGCGGCCTGCCTTACGCTATGCACTATGACTTCTGAGCTTCAGAAGCAACACGAAAACATGAATGTTGTCGATATGATCGAGCATCTGAAGTAGCTCTTCCAAGAGCAGGCAAGGGTAGAGAGGTATGAGGTCTCCAAGGCACTGTTCAAGTGTCATCTGGCAGAAGGGAACCCGGTGGGACCCCATGTACTCCGTATGATTGGGTACTTGGAGAATCTCGCCCAACTAGGGTTCCCGGTCGGCCAAGAGTGGGCAACCGCTCTCGTGTTGCAATCGTTGCCTGAGAGTTATGGACAAATCATCATGAACTATAACATGAACGAGATCGTGAAACCACTGCCAGATTTACTCAATATGTTGAGGACAGCTGAACAGAGCATCAACAAGGGTAAGGGCAAGGCCATTATGATGGTACAAAAAGAAAAGGGCAAAAGGTTTGCCTCATCCTCCAAGGGCAAAGGCAAGTCAGTTGCCAAGTCCAAGGAACCGGCCCTTAAGCCTGTTGGTGGCATTGCCAAAGGTGTGACTAAAGGTGAGTGTCACTACTGCAGTCAGCCTGGACACTGGAGGAGGAACTGCCCAAAATTTCTGGAGGACAAGAGGCATGGAATAGTGATTCCACCACCACCAGGTATTTTTGTTGTAGATGTCAATTTAACTGTCTCTACATCATGGGTATTAGATACTGGATGTGGATCTCATATTTGTCGAAATATGCAGGATCTAAAGAGAAGTAGGAGATTGGCTAAAGGAGAGGTAGATCTGCGCGTTGGGAATGGAGCAAAGGTTGTTGCGTTGGCCATAGGCGTGTGCGAGCTATCTCTGCCTTCAGGATTAGTTTTAGAATTAAATAATTGCTATTTTGTGCCTGCTATGAGCCGAAACATTATTTCTATTTCTTGTTTGGACAAGGATGGTTTTATTATTTCAATAAAGAACAATTGTTGTTCCTTTTATTTAAATAATATTCACTATTTTAGTGCGCAATTATTTAATGGACTTTATGTCCTTGATCTAAGCAATCCTGTCTGCAACATTAATACCAAGCGGATTAAAATAAATGATTTAAATCCAGCTTATTTATGGCACTGTCGTTTAGGCCACATAAATGAGAAACGTGTATCTAGACTCCATAAGGATGGATTACTAGACTCATTTGATTTTGAATCATATGAGACATGTGAGGCTTGTTTATTGGGAAAAATGACAAAGTCCCCTTTCAATAAGAAAGGTGAGAGGACTAGTGAGCAATTGGCGCTCATACATACTGACGTGTGTGGGCCATTTGCCACGTCTGCCAGGGGTGGTTATGTCTACTTCATTACATTTACTGATGATTACAGTAGATATGGATTTGTGTACCTTACGAGGGCAAAATCCGAATTCTTTGAAGTGTTCAAAGAATTCAAGAATGAAGTAGAGAAGCAACTTGGCAAAAGTATCAAGGTTCTACGATCGGATCGTGGAGGAGAATATTTATGCCAAGAGTTTGACGACTATCTTAGAGAGTGTGGGATCGTGTCCCAACTCACTCCACCCGGAACGCCTCAGTGGAATGGCGTGTCCGAGAGAAGGAATCGAACCCTATTAGATATGGTTCGATCTATGATGTGTCAAACCGATCTTCCATTATCATTTTGGGGCTACGCTCTATTAAGTGCAGCTTTCACCATTAACCGTGTTCCATCAAAATCAGTCATGAAGACACCATATGAGATGTGGAGTGGGAGGCGTCCTACACTGTCGTTCATGAGGATTTGGGTCTGCGATGTCTATGTAAAGCGTTTACAATCAGACAAGCTAGGGACGAAATCGGATAAGTGTAAATTTGTGGGGTACCCTAAGGAAACTAAGGGATACTACTTCTACAATCCAACTGAGAACAAAGTGTTTGTTGCTCGGACCGGCGTGTTTCTAGAAAGAGAGTTTGTCTCTAAAGAAGCAAGTGGGAGGACTGTAGAACTTGAAGAGGTTCAAGAACCACAAATCACTGAACCAATTATGGAACATGAACAGGAACCACAAGCAGTTGTGGAGCAACCTGTTCAGGTAACACAAGAGCTTCGTAGATCTAGTAGAGTGCGCCAGGAACCCGAGAGGTATGGACTTCTCGTGACCGATTCCGGTGACACGATGCTCATAGATGATGAGCCTACTACCTATGAGGAGGCCATGAATGGCCCAGACTCGCAGAAGTGGCTAGAAGCCATGAGATCCGAGATGGAATCCATGTACACCAACAAAGTATGGACTTTGGTGGAACTACCCGATGGGGCGCGGCCCATAGGGTGCAAATGGCTCTTCAAGAAGAAGATCGACATGGATGGCAATGTGATTACCTATAAGGGCCGAGTGGTGGCTAAGGGATTCAGACAGATTCATGGTATTGACTTTGATGAAACCTTTTCACCAGTCGCTATGACCAAATCCATCCGAATCCTACTTGCGATTGCAGCATACCACGACTATGAGATTTGGCAGATGGATGTCAAAACAGCATTCCTTTATGGGAATCTCCTCGAGGACGTGTATATGATACAGCCGGAGGGTTTTGAGGATCCAAAGCAAGCCAAAAAAGTCTGTAAGCTGCAACGATCCATTAATGCATTGAAGCAAGCTTCTAGGAGTTGGAATCGACGTTTTGATGAAGTAGTCAAAGAGTTTGGCTTCATCAGAAACGAAGATGAGTCTTGTGTCTACAAGAAGGTTAGTGTGAGCTCTGTAGCTTTTCTGGTCTTGTATGTAGATGACATACTACTCATTGGAAACGACGTTCCCATGCTGCAATCTGTTAAAGATTGGCTAGGGAAGTGTTTCTCAATGAAGGACTTAGGGGAAGCAGCCTATATACTCGGTATAAAGATCTATAGAGATAGATCTAAGAGTTTGCTAGGCCTAAGTCAAAGTACATATATTGACAAGTTGTTGAAACGGTTCAACATGCAAGATTCCAATAAGGGATTCTTGCCCATGTCACATGGGATCACTCTTTCGAAGAGTGGTTGTCCTTCCAATGAGATTGAGAAGGAACGCATGAGTAGCATAACCCTATGCCTCGGCCATAGGATCTATCATGTACGCCATGTTATGTACTAGACCAGATGTGTCATATGCCTTGAGTATGACAAGCAGATACCAATCCAATCCGGGTGAGAGTCACTGGATTGCAGTCAAGAACATCCTAAAGTACTTGAGAAGAACTAAGGATGCTTTCTTGATATTTGGCGGTGAGGAAGAGTTGCGTGTAAGGGGTTACACTGATGCAAGCTTCCAAACCGACAGAGATGACTTTAGATCACAGTCGGGATATGTGTTTTGCCTGAATGGAGCAGCGGTGAGCTCGAAGAGTTCCAAGCAAGAGACGGTAGTTGATTCTACAACAGAGGCTGATTACATTGCTGCAAATGGCGCAGCAAAGGAAGCTGTTTGGATCAGAAATTTGTTTCTGAACTTGGTGTGGTCCCTAGCATTGCGGATCCAATCGAGTTGTTCTGTGACAACACTGGGGCGATCGCGCAATCGAAGGAACCCAGGTCTCACCAGAAGTCCAAGCACGTGCTCAGGAAGTTTCATCTGATTCGAGATAATATCGATAGAGGAGACGTTCGGATATGCAAGATTCCTACAGATAAGAATCTGTCAGACCCGCTTACAAAGCCGCTCACGCAGTGGAAGCATGAAGGGCACACTAGGAGTATGGGCATACGAGATGCGCCAGATTGGCTCTAGTGCAAGTGGGAGACTGTTGGAATAGATGCCCTAGAGGAAATCTAGTTTAGTATGAATTTATTTGTGGCTAGAAATTTATTTATTATTTATTGGATATTTAATATAATGAAGTCCTTATATTTACAATTGTGTTGTTTATCTTAAATATCCCTAGTCCAGTATAATGATTAATGGGACAATCATCTATAGACTAGTATGAGGTTGGATTGATATGGAGATATCATGATCCAACACATAGGTGTGCATTAAGGGTAATGACGCACTGGATTGACCCATCTCCGAGAAGGCGACATACACGTTATGTTAAGTCACAAGCGCTTCTCGCGGTGCAATGGTATTGTCATCCTTAGACTTGAAGTCACTAGATATTCTAGTTGTGGATTATTGTGATTTTGGTAGCGTTAAACGCTACACCGTAACTGGGTAGTTATAAAGGCGTCTACTGGATACAATAAGAAGCAAGCTTAGAGATCGTAGTGGACGTAGATAGAATTTGTCCCTCCCACATAACGGGAGCAAATATCCTAGGCCAATCGAGGGATAGTGCTTATAGAATGTCTGGCATGACTCAAATAACATCAATATCCCATATTGATTTGGGATATTGATGTTATTTGCACGAATAAGGCTAATCCCATGGATCGAGAAACTATGGATTGAATATACGAGTGTGACTTGTATGTCTCGTGTTCAATCCGGATATAGAGACAAAGGGATGAGACAATTACTTGTACAAAGGTTGTCAAGATGACTATTCTATTAGTTGGCTAGAATGGATGTTTTGCTAGAAACCGCTCCATATTAGCAAATAGTTACTACCAACTAGATAGAACCTATGGGGTCACACGCTATATAGAGTTGAACTAGATTTGGGAATTAATTAATTGGATTAATTAATTAGAAGGATCACTTTGCAAAACCTTGCAAACTTAGTAGGGACTAATTTGCAAGGTGAATTCTAGTAGGACTAGAATAAGTCATTTTGGTAGTTGGCAAGGAGTTGTTGGACTATATAAAGGACCTTCCTTCCTTCCTTCCCACAACTTATGCTCATAACTGAACATAACAAGAGTGGGAGAGAACAAAAGGATAGAGAGCAACAAGCTAAGGAGCCGACCGCCCCCTAGCTCGCCGCCCCGTCCCCGTCGGACCCAAAGGAGGCCGAAAACCTCCTTTGGTTGTCTCGTTTTGCATGATTCTTCTTCCTCTTCCTCTTTCCGGGCTAGAACCAAGGAGTGGGAGATCTAGGAATCAACTCTAGGCGTGGATCAACCATAGAGAACGTGACACAATTCGCGTTTGAAGTCATCAAAGGAGAACCCTAAGGTGTGTTATTGATTTCTTCCTTTACCATCGTTATGTCTCTTGACTTGTGATCCTTGGAGGGTTTTGCATGGTTTATTTTGTTTTCATTGCGCATCCATGAATCAAAACCCAACAGGGAATACAACGAGGAATTTCCAAGTATTCATCAAAAACAAGAGAGATAGAGAGATCAAACGATGAATCCTTGATCCGGCGGGGAATCTGAGCTCTCCAATGGCTTAGGAGCTGTCTCCTCCCTTCCTCCAGCAGCTTCCGCCTCTGTTTCAGGTCTGAGAATTCGTTTCATAAGTCCTGGGAACGTTTTTTAATGAACTTTGGCCGAATTTGCACTTCAGCCCCTCCAGTTTGTATTTCCCGGACAGAATTGTAAGCTGATTTTGCGCGGACTGTATCTCCATCATCCGAACTCGTCTTTGGGCCTACCATATATCGTTGGAAATCTACGGATGTCTACTTTCCAATGCAGCAAGCCTTGCTTCCAAAATGTTTGTAGATTTTCCTGAGCATCGAAAATAGTACAGGCTGGTCCTTGAGCGACTTTTCCAACTTTGCTTCGTTTTTGCGTCTTCTTTTCTCCTCTTCATCTAGCTCCATCCCAAGCATATCCAAGCCTCTCATAAGCTCCATTGCACCTATTTTACCTGAGAAACGCCAAAAACTTGACACGATCCAACCGCAAGTGTACGGCTGTCGCGTGTAGTAATATCCGGTAAATTCGGGTTTGTCGAACCCAAAGGACTTCTCGTGAACAAATTAGGATGATTAACTTTAATGTGTGAAATTAATTGATTTTGTTAGAATAATCTAAGAAAGTAAATAACAAGCTAATTATTAAAATTGAGATATATACGAGGGAAAAGTATCAGGATATCTCTTCGGGTTCACTAGGGATCTCAAACCGTTAATGATTTACGTTCATGTAACACGAACATATTTTACTTAGCCAAACGAGCACCTATGCTTTGAAGATTCCTCAACCAAAGCATATATTCAAACTCTTGTACCCGATTCCTCTAGTCTACTCAAGTTCAAATAAGCATTATGTTCTTGTGGTCTACTCTTAGTTCTAGCTAACTAGCAAGATTCCTCAACCCTAGATACGGCTAGTGCTTGATTCAAGTTTCCGGGTAGCGAATGTTGATTCCTCTAACATCCTATACCTATAATCTTCCTATTGAGAGCTCAAACAATAGAAACGATAAAATTAAGTATATTAATCAAGCATAGCTAAGAAAAACACATTCAATTAAGCTAAAAGCATGAAAAAGATCCATAAATTACCAACATGGTGTTCAAACCCTAGCTATATGAGATATCCCGAATAGAAAGTTTAGCTACTCATAGTTGGGATTTCGACGAGGAATTTCCAAGTATTCATCAAAAACAAGAGAGATAGAGAGATCAAACGATGAATCCTTGATCGGGCGGGGAATCCGAGCTCTCCAATGGCTTGGGAGCTGTCTCCTCCCTTCCTCCAGAACCTTCCACCTCTGTTTTAGGTATGAGAATTCGTTTCATAAGGCCTGGGCACGTATTTTAATGAACTTTGGCCGAATTTGCACTTCAGCCCCTCCAATTTGTAATTCCCGGACAGAATTGTAAGCTGATTTTGCGCTGACTGTATCTCCCTCATCCGGACTCTTCTTCGGGCCTACCATATATCGTTGGAAAGCTACGGGTGTCTACTTTCCAATTCCGCAAGCCTTGCTTCCAAACTCTTTGTAGATTTTCCTGAGCGTCGAAAATAGTACAGGCTTGTCCTTGAGAGACTTTTCCAACTTTGCTTCGTTTTTGCGTCTTCTTTTCTCCTCTTCATCTAGCTCTATCCCAAGCATATCCAAGCCGCTCATAAGCTCCATTGCACCTATTTTACCTGAGAAACGCCAAAAAATTGACACGACCAACCGCAAGTGTACGGCTGTCGCGTGTAGTAATATCCGGTAAATCCGTGTTTGTCGAACCCAAAGGACTTATCGTGAACAAATTAGGATGATTAACTTTAATGTGGGCAAGTAATTGAGTTTGTTTGAATAATCTAAGAAAGTAAATAACAAACTAATTATTAAAATTGAGATATATACGAGGGACAAGTATCAAGATATCTCTTCGGGTTCACTAGGGATCTCAAACCGTTAATGATTTACGTTCATGCAACACGAACATCTTTTATTTAGCCAAACGAGACCCTATGCTTTGAAGATTCATCAACCAAAGGCTATATTCAAACTCTTGTACATGATTCCTCTAGCCTACTCAAGTTCAAATAAGCATTATGTTCTTGTGGTCTACTCTTAGTTCTAGCTAACTAGCAAGATTCCTCAACCCTAGATACGGCTAGTGCTTGATTCAAGTTTCCGGGTAGCGAATGTTGATTCCTCTAACATCCTATACCTATAATCATCCTATTGAGAGCTCAAACAATAGAAACGATAAAATTAAGTGTAAGTGTGTAATGTAGACTAAATACAGGACCTAAATACTCTAGAAGGGGGGGGGGGTTAATAGAGTATGGAAGCTTTTTCCAAAACTTAAAGTTTAACTGGATAGCTTTGTGTGAAACTTGAAATCTCAAGGCCTTGAGATTTTGTAAACTGTCTGAAACTTACTAAGGCAAAATTGTAAGCTTCAAGGCCTTGAGCTGTGAACAATACTAAACAGCTCTTTAAACCCTAGTTTGATTTGAGTTGTGTGCAGCAGATAACAATCAAACAGAAAAGTAAAGAACACAAAGCAATTTATAGAGTTCAGTCCCAATGGACCTAATCTCTGCCTGAGGGATCTAATCCCACCAGGATTGGGCAAACACTTCTTATTACTCACACAGAAACAGCCCTAGATCTTCAAGCCTAAGTTATTTCCCTTACACCTATACAACTTGTGGTTCGAAACCTATCTAGTTCCAGCTACTAACTGTTGAGCTAACAAGAACCTCTTGTTGTTCACTTGAACAACCAACCACTAGGTTAAGTGAGGTTTAAGATAAGATAAAGATACACAGATGAAGTACGGATGAAGAACACAGTGTAAAGATAAACTGTTGAAAGTCTGGAAGTGTTCTTCAGGAATGACTGGATTGATTTGATCTTCAGAAGTCTGGAATGAAGCTTGAATGATTGTGTATTTGAATGGATGATCTCTCACGAATTTTTCACACTTTTGAGAGTATTCTGCAAGCCTCTCTCCCTTCAAAATTCAAACCAATCTCTTTTATCCACAACTGCAACTGACTGAGAGATTTTAGGATCTCAGTTCCTAAAAATCCTCCTTTTGTTTTCAACTTAAATTTAAACAGCTTTCAGGTG
The DNA here is from genome assembly GCA_023055425.1 of Linanthus parryae. Lineage (NCBI taxonomy): Eukaryota > Viridiplantae > Streptophyta > Magnoliopsida > Ericales > Polemoniaceae > Linanthus > Linanthus parryae. Next base: position 20,713,210 of record JALGPY010000011.1, on the reverse strand, counting down.
GATATCCGTTGGAGTTTGTTGAGATTTCTCCTGCACGTTTAACAACCCTGCAACATCAAAGAAACACTGCAACAACAAAATCCAAACAACTAACAGTACTGAGATTGTTTGGTTATACAGTTTCTGGTAAAACTGTTTAATAAATTTAGAACATCAATCTGCATATCCTCTAGAACAATTAAGTCATGAAAAACAAGTTTAAGACACTTAGAAGTGAGTAAATAATCACAATACTAAGAGTCATAAACTGCAAGAAAGAATCAATCAAGTTCTGTAAAAACTGTCAGTAGCTCAAGGCATATCTCAAGGCCTTGGAGCTCTGAACCTGTTTCACAGTATTTCAACATTAAGCCCAGATAGCTTTGATTCTTCCTGTTCTGATCATCTGCAATTTTGTTAGATGTATAAATAGTACAATCCACAAATATATACCATAAACCTCTGATTTGAATAATCAGATATCCAATTCTGCAACACAAAGATGTTAGAACACATAGCAGAATAAGTAATCTCAGGGCTCTGAAAGTTTCTGTCAATCTCAAGGCCTTGAGATGACTAACAAGCCTTTGCTGCTAATGTCTTAGCCTTTTGTCTTTCATCACTCATAAACAATTACCAATCAAAGCACATTCAGGGATCTTGACTCAACAATCTCCCCCTTGATGAAAGACAAAACCTACAGTCTTGTATAGATCTTCCTGCCACTCATAAGCAAAAATTAAATAACCACAATCTGCAGATAATATATATACAGAACCCAAACAGATAACCAAATACCACAGAATTATCACAGAATAAACAAAAATTAACCAAAATATCTAAAGGCCAACTTTTATTATTCACTGAATACTGCAAACAAGAATACTGCAAACAAAACACATTATTCTCCCCCTTTTTGACTTTCATCAAATAAGGTTGAAGAAATGTAGGATCATTACTCGGATTTTTTTTTTAAAAAAAAAAAACTTAAAACAAAAAACTAGCTAAAAAGTCAAGGCCTTGAGACAGAAAAGATAGAAGAGAATGAGAAAGATGTTCAAGGCTTTGGCAGTCTCTGATCTTCACTTCTTCTTTGATGTCTGGCCTTTCTCTGAGCCATCCCCAATTTCTTCCTCACTTGCAGCTTCTTCTGCAGACTGGTTACCTTCTTCAGCTTCAACTTCAGTCACCACTTCTTGGCTTATGTCATCCACTTTCTTCTTAGCCTGTGCTGAATCTACCTCTGTAGCTGCATCAACACATGTGTCTTCATCAGCATCTTCCTCATCAGTTTGCTCAAACAAGTCTTTTGAAGCTAGCACCACTGGAATTGGCTTCTTCTTCTTCTTCTTCTTCTTCTTCTTCTTCTTCAGAAACTCTCCTAGCTTCTCTTCTGAATCCACACTGGTGTCATGACTAGTAACAAAAGGTATCTTCTCCAGATTCAAGCCCTTGATGACAACATCTAACTTCCCATTCATAGTATTCATCAAACCCTTGAACTGATGAAATTCAGCTGACAGGTCAAACAACCTTTGCCTGAGATCCTCAATCTCAACTTGCTGATCTTCTAATTTCTCTACCAGCAGAGAGTAATCCTCATTGGCTTGTCCTTTCCCAGATGCAGTTCCTTTAGGCTTCACAAACTCTTTCTCAGCAAGTTCCTCCTTTGACAAATCAGAATAGAATTTCCAATGTCGTTTCCCAGTCTGAACTACCCCAATCCTCTGAAGTGCAGTCTCATCTATCAACCCAAAACCTCCAGTAATCTTTTCTTCTCCTTTCACAGGCACATCAAAATACTCAAAGAAAAGAGGTAACAAGTTGGCATATGGTAGAGGATGGTTTCTAGTCCTGGTTGCACAATAAATCATATGCTCCATCACAACTGTAGGCAGGTCTATCTCAAACCCTTGAGATATCTGATACATCAAAATCAGAACTTTATCAGTTACCAGCTCTCTTGAGTTCTCCCTGGGAACTACACTCCTCATCAAAATAGTAAATAAAATCTTGGCTTCACAGTTGAGCATAGAGTGTGTCAACTGTGTTGGACCAGAGGGAACACCATCAATAAAGAACATCTCCTTTGCCTTATCTAAACACTCCTTCCTATCAGGATAATCTCCAACATTGTATTTCCTAGGAATGCCCAAGACTTTGGCAAAAGTCCTATGATCTTACCTCAAATCCACACCAGCCACTTTAGATGTTAAAATCATTTTCTCATCACCTTCAGACACCAGGTTCAGATAAAATAACCTAGTCAACCTAGGATAAGCCTTTGAACTAGGATTTAAAACTTTCCAAACAGCAGTTTCCCTCAATTTTCTCATGCATTCTATGTCCAGTTTATCCAACAACTCATCAGAAATCATGCTACAGAAAGCCACTTTAGATGATGCATACCCTTGCATCCAAACTGTTCTAACTTCAGAACTAATGAACCACTCAGTTGGAAGTACATTCTTACCTTGATATCCTTTCTTAGTTGCAGCAGCAACTTGCTTAACCCTAATCTTCTTCTCAGAGGGTTTGGACTTCTCTTGTACTCCTTCAGTTGATTTCTTCTGGCTCTCCTGAGTTGACTTCCCTTTTTCTTCTTCAGAAGCCTTCTTCTTTTCTCCCCCTTTCTTCTTCTCTGACCTAGGTTGATCACCACCCTGAGTCTCCTGTTGTGGATCAACACTTGAACCTTCATCTCCCTTCTTTGTCCTTGACTTCTTTGCAGGAGGAGTATCCTCATGCAAACTTTGAGTGTTTTCTAAATCTGAATCAGAAATCACTATCTTCTCCTTCTTGTTTGCTCTCTTCTTGGATCTGCCAGAGGGCTTCCCTTGTTGCTGAATTCTGGCTGATTTGCGCTCCACTTTAGGGTTTAGGGTTTTGAGAAGAGAATGTGATTGAGAGGATTTGAGAGAGAGAGAGTAGTCGCAGAAAATTGTAAAAATAAAAATGAAGCGCTAATGGTGGATAAAGTTAGGAGCAAATGTGCCTCTTGAAAGGGTTTGTTGCTAAATAAAATTGGTCGTGCCACTCTAATTAAATCTATCCTCACAAGCTTCTTGGTTTATTCGGTTTTACTTATTTCTCCTAACACGGCAAAGACCCTTACAACCCTTTTCAATAACTTCTTTTGGGCTGGCAATCCTTCCTCAAAAACCATGCACTACACTTTGTGGAATAATCTTTCCTTAATTACTAGCAAAGGAGGCTTGGGTTTCAAAAACATTTCAACTTTTAATTGTGCTCTCTTTTGTAAAAATACATGGTTTCTAACTTCAAATCATCACTCCCTTTTTTCAAAATTCTTTCTTTCAAAGTATTGTAAAAGAAACCCCTTCTGGATCCACAATGCTTCTCCTTCGGCTTCTCCGACTTGGAAGGCAATTGTAAAAGGTAAGAGCCCCTTGCGTGGATGCATTCGTTGGAAGCTTGCATATGGTAATCATATTTCTGTTCTAAAGCATCCCTGGGTCCGTGATGTTCCTTCCGAGTCGATTAAGCATTACTTGCATGGAAACCATAATATCAAATGGGTCAAAGATCTAACAGAGCCTAGTGAGGGAGTGGAGTGAGGTGGAACCATTCCCTTCTCATTAATACTTTCCCCCTTGGCTTTAAAACCTCATCCTCAACACTCCTCTAAACACAAAAACTGATGAGCCTCATTGGACCCTCACCACATATCACATTTTTACTGTCAAATCTCTCTAAAACCACTTATATTCCCCTTTACCCAGTCCTAACCTAAAAGCGAACTTAAAGTCCCTCAATACCATTACCCTTAAGCTTCAATGGAAGCACCTTTGGAAGCTGAAAATGCCATTTAAATTAAAATTCTTTGCTTGGCAAATTTCTCTGCAGATACTACCAACAAGGGACTTCTTGAGATCTCGAGGAGTTGATTGTGATACTAACTGCAATTTTGTCCTAATTCCAACGAAACAGTGAACCACCTTTTCTTACATTGTATTTTCTCTAAAACCCTCTTTGCAAAGCTCAATATCAGTATTCTTTCTACAAATATTGACGTTGGTTCAAGCTATGCCTTAAAAAAAACAAGGGAACCAATTCCAGAGATCAATATCTGGATAACAACTTGTTGGACTATTTGGAAAAGTAGAAATGCAACTATTTTTATGAACACCAACCCTATATTGGATAATTCTTATTTCGAAACTGTTAACCTAACTTCTCAGATTCTTAATGCTTTTATGCCTAATGACTCTCAACATTAGGCGATCCCTTGGACACAAAGAAGAAACCCAAGTCCTCAGGTTCGAGCTCTTCAAGGCAGAGGAAGCCTTGGGCCTCAAGCTTAGACAAAGGGAAAGCTCCATTGAAGGTAGAAAATGAGGGACAAAAGAAGAAGGGGTTTGCAGCAGCCATTGATCGCTTTCTAGAGGACAGAAACAGTGATGAAGAGTAAATGTTGATGAGATTTAAAGAAGAGAAAGGAGGGCAGAAGAATTGGCAGCAATGTATAGGGAAAAAGAGTATGGTTTCATCTTGGTTGACGGCAAAATGGTGGATCCAAATGCAGAATCCCTCATCAACTTCCTCAAGGAAAAATCAGGTTCAAAAAAAGAGAAATCCGTTTGAAGTCCTACTGCCTATTCATGTTTAATACCGTATCATGTCTCTTAAGCTTGTACCTAGTTTTTTAAGAATCTTTTTAATCTTTTGGTTGTTGGTGGTGCACGGTAGGTTTTGTGCACTCTTGGGATGTTTACTTTCTTGTGTTTTGTTATTTTGGATGTCGTTGTGTACTGTTTCGAATTGATCTTAATTGGAGTTCTCATTATCCGGCTAAAAAAAAGTAGCATCAATTGCTGCTAAACTCTGACCGATTCAGTGCAAGGCGGTTCAGAGAGGCAGTTTGGGGCGGGTTTTGCTCACCCTTAGTGTTTGATTGTACTTGAAAGATGAAAAGAAAAATGATACTCGGACTTTCTACATGATGTAGGGGGAACATATGTCTAAAAAATATTTACAACGACAGACCCCACCCTTTAACTGATAGAGTTACACAAATGGGGTCAAAGTGTCCCAAATTTGGTACAGTGGGGGTGTTGTCGTTGTGTCAAACCTAGTGGGGTGAAATTGTGTTTTACCCTTTTGGTAGTCTCTATTTTGTTATAATTCTAATTTGATTACAGCACGCCCGGTCTTCCATTGTACAGGTCTCTGACCGTCGCCACTGTCCACAGTCCTCAGAAAACGAACTTCTTCGTCGAGTCGACTGGTGTATTCCGACTCGCCATTGCTAAACCATGGAGCAGAACCAGAGATCATCGAGGCCTCACCAGTTTCACCCGCCCAAATCGGCCGTTCTCGATCTCCTCAACCTCTACTTAGGAGTACGATACTCTCACTCAATTTACTCCGTTTCCGTTCGAGTATCGTCTCTAGTTTGTAATCAAACTTCTAATTCAGCTCTTTTGGCGAAATATTTGCAGAGAAATTCCCGTCAGAAGGCGGAGGATCCCTCGCGAGAACCACCGTAAGTGAATTGTGGTTTCTGCTTGCGGAAGCATGATTTTTTTTTTGAAATGTTGAAGTTGTGTCCTGGGTTGCTTTTGAGTAATTAGGGTTTTACAGTATTGCGGGAAATTAGATTTTTGCTCTAGAACCTTAGTAGAAGTATGTGATCAGGACGAGATTCATCCAATAGCTAGTGTAAAGTGAATTAGCTTAAAGTTACCAGAAACATACAAGAACTAGAATCTTTATGTTGAGCTAGGTGACTATAATATTATTAGAATTACCATGTTAACTTGTCATTGTTCTCTTTTCAAACAAAGAATTTCTGTATGCCCTATGCATTTATTCGGTGTAGGGTGGGGGTGGGGTGTTGACCGTTGACCAGAGATTTTGCGCTCACTTTACTTAGTGCATGTGCGTATATCGGGTAGGAAAATGAAATATTCCTTAAACTTCAATTTGGAATATTGCTTAAAATCTCATACCAGTGTCTTTTAGACGATATAGATTAAATAACCACTTGCAGGAAAAGAAGAAGAGATCATAAAAACCACTTGAAAACACAAGTTTCTAAAGCAAACACCACTTTGCTTCACGTGTACGGTGTACCACTTTAATTCATACTTGGTATATACAGCGGCATAAGATATATACTTATCCCAAGCAGAAATTAGTTTGAATTGTAACAAAATAGTCTGGATGAATTATTAGTATCCTTCACTCTAAGTTGAGGAAATAATAGTTCCTTACTCTTTAACAGTTTGGCCTTCAACTATTGAGTGATTATGCCAGTAATTAATTGTGAGATGGAATGAGCTTGAGCTATGCAGTGAAGAAAATGATGGTGGTGGAGAATCATATGGTCTAATTGCTGGTACTTGTCGGCTAGATGCATGTAGAGCTTACACTTGCGTGTGATGATGAATGAGATTTAAGAGTTTGTGCGTTGACCTCTCTAGTGAAGCTAAAGCTTTAATTTGATGCCTCTTATCATGTGATATTCTATATCATGAATATAAATATAAGTTAGATTGTTATTATTATCAATTTGGTTGGCTATACAAGTTATCTTGTTAGCATTATTAATTTGTTTTGTCATACATCACCATGGAGGTATGATGAGCTGTAGGCTAGGTCTATCTCTGATGCACATGGTCAAACTGATGCACGCCTGTTTTACATCAGTTTAGGTACGAATACTGTGTTTATTTACCGAACTATTGGAGCTCCTTTAACCACTTATTGTTTGTGTAGATGTATATGTTAACAACTTAGACTACATTCTAATCATGTAAGTGGCTTTAAACTCTTCTTTAGTGGTGAAGTTAGGTTTTTGTTTGCGTCCAAGCATATTATGAATTTGCAGAACAAAAGATTAGGTGAAAATATGAAAAGATCTAAATGTAGATGTATATGTTAACGACTTTACCTAAATGCAAAGAGACTGAGGTTTCTACGTTCTATTCATATGAGTGGCTTTAAACTTTCTTAAGTGGTGATTTTGTTTTTTCATCCAAGCATATTATGAATTTGCAGAAAAAAAGGCTAAGGTGAACATATGAAAAGAACTACACCTTGTACCTTATCCTTGTGATTCACCGTGGACATAGGTAACCGAGGATTTCCTTGGGAGATGTATGCCATAAGTCCGCAACAAACTAAATTTGGAATTTTTAGATATAGAAATCGCGAGAGAAGTCTTGAACAATTTGAAGAGAAGGTATGCACTGGACATAATCTTTTGACTTTATCAACGGTCTCAGAGGTCTGTTAAATTGGTCATATTTACCTCGATGCACCCATGGCCACTTGATACAAGTTTAGAGTGTCAACCTTGCATTTGTTTCCCGTACACCGTTTAGATGCTTTGGTTTTTCAACCCTTGAAATGTGTGGTAAAAGAATCCTATATTGGCACGGAAGAAGGTTATATTATCTTTAAACAGTAGGTGATAGTAATGTCCCCTTTCCTTTAATCCAGTTGAATTTGACGTTTTTTTTTTTTTTATTTTATTTACTTGTATATTATGCGAAGTGTCCCGGCGTCGCAGAGTTTGATTTTCAGGATATATGGGTTTGGATGTCATCGATTGGAAGGGAAACGGAAGGGCCTGCTTCTTGTTAAATTGTTTTCTCTTTCTTATTGGACTACACTGTCATCTTTTTTGTTGAAAAAGTTACATGGAAAGTTGGTGTTTGTATGAGATTGTTATATTTTTTATTGTCTGGGAAACACCGTCGGTTTAGACGACTGATTAATTCTTTTTTTTGGGGCCACACCCTAGTGTATCCACATTCTTTTCTTGTGGAAAAAATGTACGGAAAACGATTTACCGCGTTCTCTTCTGTTGTGAATTGGCTTCCCCTTGATGGAAAAACGCTCTTCACCTTTTGATGGGTGTCAATAATCATCATTCCTACATGTGTGGTAATAAAAGTTGGTATGGACTCAGAAAAAAGAAAGAAATCCTTCGTGTGGTGGTTTATCTGCTTTTGATGTAAGAAAATTAATTAGCATTCTATCATGTTCATTGCTCCATAATGTTGGATTTATTTTCCAACACAGAAGGGCATATTTGCTGTCGTGGTGGTTTTACCTCGTTTCTTGTTACATTCTAGTCCACATTGAAAGGATATTTCCTCAGTTTGGTTAAATGTTTCTAGGCCTGTATAAATGGCCGATTTATGTCTTATGGTCAACATTTTAAGTTTTGCACTAAACGAAGGCGCAACCGGATATATGCCCCTATCCATCCTCTCGATATGTTGCCCGAAACTTCAGCAGATCACCTTCGCGATGCTTATTACTGCGCAGCATATGGCTTTCGAGAAATGCTTATTTTGTATTTGGCTTCTACCGCAATCACATGATTGATTTTGTTTGTTTTCTATGACTAGTTTTTTTGTAGTATGCCTGCAATAATACTAATAATGTTAATTCTGTTTCAGAAACAAAGCACAGAAGCGTATCACAGCTATTAATAGAGAGCTACCTCCACCAAATGAACAATTCCTTTTGGATTTTGAGCAGTTGCAGAGCCAATTTTCCGTAAGTTTAGAGTGAATGAGATTTTGTGGTACACATTTGATGTTGCTAGATTTTTCCTGTCTTATTAATTTCACTTAAGTAGTTGAAAAGCTGTTTCTGCTTTAATGTTTTGTTGATATTTTGATATTATTTCAGGATCAGGAGCAATTGCGTGCTGCGACTGAATCCGTGCTTATTACACTTGTTATTCAGTGTAGTGGTCATGCACCACGAGCAGAATTTCTTCTCTTTGCTTTACGTAGTTTGTGTACTATAGGTTACATTCACTGGGATAGCTTTTTGCCTAACCTTCTTTCTTCAGTTACCTCTGCGGAGGTGTCAGTTGCTCAAGGGAGTCAGTCTGTGGCTGCTGCATCTTCAACTAGTCTATCACATTCTGGTGTTATGCCTTCTTCAAGTGCAATGCCAAACTCCAACTTTCAGTCTTCAAATCCTGCATCTCCTTTGCCAGTTCATGGCATTGGATCCCCTGCTCAGTCGGGCAGTGAACCATCTCCTGGTTTGGTGTTATCACCAATGAAATCATCTGATATCAACGGCACTAGGCAACAGTCTGCAACCAGGACCAGTTCAACAGTAAGAGAAAAGGCCATAAGCAGTCTTCGTCAGTTGTGCTGCAAGATAATTTCAACTGGACTTCAGTCTAATTTAAAGCCAGTTACTCATGCTGATGTCTTCTCCCACATGCTGAACTGGCTTGTTAATTGGGACCAAACACATGGGGTTGAGGAGTTTGACGGGACAAAATGCTGGAAACCTGACAAAGCCCTCACTGAATGGTTGCATATTTGTTTAGACGTGATTTGGCAATTAGTTGATATTGATAAATGCCGTGTGCCTTTTTACGAACTATTAAGGAGTGGCTTGCAGTTCATTGAAAACATTCCAGATGATGAAGCATTGTTTACACTCATTTTGGAGATCCATAGAAGGCGAGATATGATGGCCATGCACATGCAGATGCTAGATCAACATCTTCACTGCCCTTCATTTGGAACTCAACGGCTTTTAACACAGGGGGCTACCAATGTCTCAGGTGAAGCAGTGGGTAACACGAGATATTCACCAATCACATACCCAAGTGTACTTGGAGAACCATTGCATGGGGAGGTAATTACTGGAACTTGATTATGGAATACTCCTTTCGGTGATAAGAACTAACAGTGCTTATTTAGCTAGCTAGAAAATAGAAGAATCCAAGATCATGTCATATCTTGTAAAACTGCATACAGAATGACACAAGAGGTAAAATTCCAGTACTAAGGGCCAGATTTTCCCTTGTTTTCATGGAAAGGAATGATTCCACAGGACCCAGAGTTAAGTCATCGTAAGTCTAGAGATCGGTTGTCTAATAACTGATCCGGGTGGCTAGGCATTTGTAGATTTTGTACTTGATGTCCAATAGTATCAAAGATTGCATACAATGGGTGTCTGTGACTTGTTTACTACCAGTTTGATCATTCTGAACCTTCAATGATTTTTTAATTTTTTTATTCTGCAAACAATAGGAAATACAGCAGTCTTTGACTAAGGCTCTGAAAATGAGATGTTATTGTGCCTGTAGCTCGAGATGCGTATGGTTTAAGCTAGATAAAATGCGTTCTTACTTATTAAATGACTTATAAATAAACCTTTACTGCCTTTGGCCTAGAATCCCATGCCGCTAAATAAAGTTGTTCTGATTCATTCTTTTTCCAGAAGTACTGGTATTTAGCTGGATGATTTTCGATTAGTTAAGGATTAAACTCACTCTACACTCTTAAAAAGCTATATTGGAGTGCTTAAAGGTGTTCCAAGAGATCCCCTCAGTTGCATACTCATTTTTCTAGATGCATTTGGTGTTTCAGCTCAATGATTTATACCTGGCGACTTTTGCTCCGTCTCATGATGTTGGGTGAGTTTTTCACCTTATTGGCCTAGTTGGAGCTGCGAAAAACGGAAGAAACCCCCACCGGGGAAGAAATACAAAACTGAGCTCGTTTTGAAACCGACGGTACCAAAGTCGTTTTTTGGGGTAAAAATCGACTATAGTACTGCTGGTTTTAAGTTCCTCTAGATTTTCCAGTCCAAATCAAATCCGAATTTCTCACTGTCCGGTCTATAGAACCAAGTTTCCCACACTCGATTTTGCTTCATCAAAACCGACAATATGAATGTCATTTCTGTACTTAGCAAAATCTTAGCCAATACCATGTCAGTGACAACGAGGGAGAGAAAGATAAGAATTTACAGTGGGATACGCAGTGAAAGATGGAGAGGAAGAGAAGACTTACCTGCAGATTCAGGCAGCGGTGGGTGGGCTGAGTCCGTCGGCACTGGGGTGGCCTGAATCCGCCGGCAAGGTCGCCGGAATTGTGCGGCAGTGTGGTGGCTTCTTCGTCGGTCCGGAGACACAGAGAGGACGCAGAGAGTGAACGGGGGTGATTTTGGCCAACTGAATGAGGATAAAGAAGAGATGGGGTTTTTAAGAGTTTAAGTATGAAACTGACTATCAAACTCGGTTCTACCTTTATAAAACCGATGATATTACAATCGGTTCTTGCTACCGAACTCGGTTTTTAGTTGGACCTGGAAAAGCTTAAACCGACAGTACTACTGTCGGTTTTGACCCAGAGAACCGACTCTAGTACTGTCGGACTCTAGTACTGTCGGTTTTTAAACGAGCTTAGTTTCGTATTTGTTCCCCAGTGGGGTTCTTCCGTTTTACTCGGCTCCAACAAGGCCAATAAGGTGAAAAACTCATGCCGCTAGATAAATTTGTTCTGATTCATTTTTTTTCAGAAGTACCGGTATTTAGCTGGATGATTTTCGATTAGTTAAGGATTAAACTCAATGTACACTCTTAAAAAGCTATATTGGAGTGCTTAAAGGTGTTCCAAGAGATCCCCTCAGTTGAATACTCATTTTTCTAGATGCATTTGGTGTTTCAGCTCAATGATTTATACATGGCGACTTTTGCTCCCTCTCATGGTGTTGGGTAGTATTTACTAAGACATGAGTCTAAACTACCTCGAGGGCTCTCAGATGGCTCTCAAGTCCCAAGTTTACCCTCTATTTGACAAATCCTCGCTGATCCCGCAAGTCTGGACTCTGCTAAGGTCAAGTATAGATCCCCGTTGTGCAGTTGGGTTTATATTGTTTATCAGTCACTGCTCACTCAGTCACTTTGATTTGCCTCGACCTGGAGCTGTGGGAAGAGTTGATGTTGGTTATTTTCTTATGAGGCGGCACGATCTAGCCCACAATCCTGCTTTTCATGATTGATACTGTGTACAGGCAGTGTGATACCGCTGATGTGATATCTGAAGGATATATAAATATGTATATATATATATATATATGCATATGTACTTAATAATTTATGTTCGTGTGTTCTTAAGAAGAATGTCAAGATTTTAAACTAAACTGAGGGTCCAAACAGAAACCTTATGAACTACTGTGGTCCTGTTTCCTTATTATCTAGTCTGAAAGTTCACCTAAGGTTATATTAGGTTTTGGAGGCAGTGAGTCTGATACTTACACAGTAAACAGTTTTTCACGGTTCCATGGCTATAGTAGTACGGAGATGGTGCTCTATGATGTGGTGGGCGGAAAAGGGGTAAAGATTAAGGTGTAAATGGGGAGTGTGTGAATAAAACTCAATATATGGACGCGAAACGGGACTGAATGGTCTTAATGTTGATTGCAATATACAGTGATGAGATAGTTTCTTGTATAGTAGTGGTGCACTTTCGAGCTGTTCGTACAAGGCAAGATAGAGAGCAATGTCTCGGTAGTCTGGTTCTGTAATGCAGAGGAAACACAGCTGTATGCTTGCTGTGTGGGTCTGGTGAAGCTTCTCCTATTGAGATGATACCATTATTATGTTTTTACTGGAATAAATGGCACATACGATGTATCTGCTAAATTTCAAGATTTAGAGAGAAAGAAAACGCAATAATGCCGAGTCAAAAAATACTTAAAAGATCAAAAAAACATACCTTCTATAGACATGGAACATATTGTTTTTGAGAAAAAGCTACTCCAACGATCAAGAACGCAATGCTCACCCAACCTACAAAAGTCTCTCATTGTGACTTTGGATTTACAGAACAAAATGACCAGCTCTCGGACTGTGGTCATTTTTGAAACAAAAACCTAAAAAATATGAAAACAGATGTTTGAATGATTGAATCTATACAAAACAAAGATGAATACCTCTCCAATTATGTATGAGACTTTCATGCCTTCTCTTGCTTGTAATTTCGTCAGTTTGGCTTCTTTCACTACATTTTGGGGGGTGAAACACGATTGTCTTTAAGGCATAGGGAAGTTACACACAAAGGAGCGGGGAGAAGTTACAGGAGAAGTGTGGTTCATCATAACTACAAATTAAACCCCGATTAACTGTCATTTTTAATTGAACTCAAGGGGCATTTTTGGCAATACATAAATTCAACAGGCTTCACTTTTTGAATTTACCACAATGGGTGTTGGCTTTATATATCAATATAGATTTCATGCCTGTATCGATAACTTGACATTTAGTTGGGACTTGAGAGGGAGAGAGGGTAGGATATTTTCTTAGAGAATGAGAGAGATTCTGCAATCCTCTCACTTGTCAAAATTCTAGGGCTTTGTGGTTAAAGGAAGGTGATAGGTGCACTAAGCTCGTTCATTGTCTAGGCAACTTTCGAAGGAGGTTTAATTTCACTGCTCGTGTTGACGTAGGTGATTCAGCTGTCTTTGAGGAGGATTAGGTAGGGCAAGATCAGAACCTTCTCCAGGAAGTGAGGTGGATAGGTCAAAGCTGATGGACTAGTTTTTAGTGTTTAGGGGAAGGAGCTGGTTGGATGCTTCTTTGAGGAGTGCCAGGTGAGGCAGGTTGTGTTTTCGCTGGCCGGAGATACAGCTTCAGGGCTGATGACAGCATTTTTCCAGCAGAATTGGGATGTTCTTAGGGCTGATGTCATGGCTATGGTGCACAAGTTTCGTCTTTCTGGCAGTTTGAGAAGAGTTTGAATGCCACGTCTGTGACTTTTCTCCCTAAGAAATCAGGAATGCGGAACATTTGAGATTTCAGGCCAATTAGTCTCTTGAATAGTTCATACAAGATTTTGGTTAAGGAGCTAGCTTTAATATTAAAATGAGTTTTACCTTCTCTTATCTTCCACCCTCAGAATGCTTTTGTGGCAAGTAGGAATATTTCAGATGATGTATTGGTGGCTAATGAATGTGGGGATAATAGGTTTAAGGATGGCGAGCCGGGGGTGCTTTGTAAGCTGGATATTGCTATGATCATGTCAATTGGGAGTTTTTGTTCCATCAGTTGGGTAGATAGGCTTTAGTTAAACAGATTAGGTGCTGTGTCATACTATTTGTTCTTGTAAATGGGACTCCAATGGGATGAGCGGAGGGTTTTTTAAACCCTCCTACGGTTTGCGCCATGGAGAACCTCTTTCTCTCTTACTGTTCGTCATTGTTATGGAGGCCTTTAGCCGCATGTTAGAGAGAGTGATGCAGGGAAGTTTCTTGAGAGGTTTTCAGGTAGTTTAGTCAGGTAGGTCTCAAGTTCATCGTTTCCATTTGTTATTTGCTGATGATACTTTGGTTTCTCGTGAGGCTAGAACGAGGAGTTTGGGCTACCTGCTATGTGTGCTTGATTGCTTTGAGGTGATTTCGGGTTTAAGGGTGAATCTAGGAAAGTGTACAGTGATTCGATTGGGGATATGCAACGAATCGATGGGTTTGTTAGCATTTTGCGTTATAAGGTCACTCAGCTCCGAACTAGTATATAGGGACACAGGGAACTTTTTTTGAGAGTACTAAGACGTGACATTAGATAGTCGACTTTATCCCTCAAAGGTAGGTAAAATAACTATTAGAAAGAACTCTTTGTCGAGCCTTCTACTTATTTTATTTTTCTTTTATGATTCCGACTTCTGTGGCAAAGAATCAGCTTGATACTTGCTACTTGGGGTGAGGGATGGGGGATGAATTCAAGTATCATTTGGTTGATTTGGTGTACAAAGGTACAGCGTGCCGTTCGGTTGATAGTGGACGTCTAGTCGTCTAGGCTCGAGCGTGAGAGTCTTTAGAGGAGAGTGATTGATGCTGGGTTTAGGGCAGGAAGGAATTGATGGTCTTCCAATGTGGTTAGAGGGTCTTATGAATGCGTTTTTGGAAAGGTATTAGAGCTGATTTGGATAGTTTTGAGGAAATTATCCGGTTTAAGGTTGGTTTAGGTAATAGGGTTCGATCCTGCGAACACCAGTGGGTAGGTGAGGAGTCTTTGTCGGGCCAGTTTCCTTCTCTGTTTTTGCTGGTTATAGTGGGTCAGTGGAGAGAGTGAGAGTGAGGAAGTTGGTAATGTAGCGTGGGATATTTGGTTTTGGCGTGACTTGAATGACTGGGAGGTCCATGAGTTAGTTAATCTGTTTAATGTTTTTTCCTGTATTGGATCTTCACAATTGAGTTTTGACTCTTTCGAGTTGTGCCTGTCTTCGACTGACTTATTCTCATTGCGTTCTTATTATTCTTCTCTTGTGGGATCATGTTTCCTCGGTTCAAACTCTTTGATTTGGAAAGTAGAGGCTTTGTTAAGGGTCTTTTTCTTTGTTTGGGGTGCAGATCAAGACAGGATTTGCCAATTGACAAGTTGATCAGTCCCCATCACGTGTTAGTTAATTGACGCTGTTTGTGCAAGTCTAGTTCAGAATCGGTTAACCACCTCTTCCTGTATTTTCTTAGTATCTGGTCCTTTTTGGTTCTGACCTTATTGACTTTTGGCATTTCTTGGGTTTCTCTTGCTACGGTTTCAACGATCTTAACTGCGGTTGGATAAAATAGAGGTGGAAGGTTTGGCCGGTTGTTTGTGGATTATTTGAAGGGTGCAATATAGGCAGACTTTTGATGACACTCATATGTCGGATTATTTTGGTAAGAGGCTTTCAGTTGCGTTCTGAGTGACGAACCGGCATGCTGCTTAGCTCCATTGATTATTTGCTAGATTTCCCAGGTTCATTCGCTTAGTTAGAGTTGTAGTTTTTCTCCTTTCTTTCGCTGTGCAGGTTATGATAGTATGTCCTATCAGTTCCTTTGTGAACATTCTCTTCCAGCTTTATAATTGATCTTATTACCTATAAAAAAAAGAAATCTTTCTAACTTCGTGCCCTTACTGCTGCAAAGCACAGTTTCAGTATTTAGACACAGGTGACACATGCATCAGATACTGCTCTAGATACATCCGTTTTACATCATAACTTAGAATCTGTTGAATTTCTTTCATCCATATAAAAAAGCTTATGGACGTAATATAGTTTTTTTCTATGCTAAAGCTGCATTCTCTGGCCTCTGTGGAGCAATTCAAGTTGTATATTTGGTCTTCCTAGTCACTTGATAATATCAATCTTTTCATGGCTAAAACAATCCTAATGTATTTTCTACTCAAGTACTAAGTCTCTAGTGATTGCAGGGCAGGAAGGGAGTGCTGGGGTTGAAGATTGAGCGACTGACTAACTTATAGTAGTGTTTCTGATCAAACCTCCCTCCTTTGTATTTCATCTTAATATTTCTCCTCTTTCTTCAATACTTGCCCAAACTAGGTACAGGTTGACTTTTCACAAAGACGTAGAGATGCCTTTGATTTCATTAATTTACAGAAAGACCATGTCTTGTTTGAAACTCTTTTTGAGAAGAGAAAAATATGAATTTGGAAAAGGGTATGGAGGGAAGTAAAGTACATAAGTAGGCATCTTTCGTATAGAACACTAATTTTAGGGCTACTTAAAAAGGAAAGGAAGACATTTAAGGTGTGACAGAGGGAGTATGTATTTAACTTACTACCCTGTTTCGGAGATTTTGAAAATTATTATATCATTTCTGTACCTTAGGGTGCGTCACTGCTGGTCCATTAATAGAGATGAGATTAACAAATAATGGACATGAAAGTGCCATCCCAACATGTATTTCGGAGTGTTGAACATGGTGGCTCCTTTTTGAGTGTTCATACTTTGTCTACAGCTGAATCTGTACACAGTAAGGACTAAGGAGAAACTTGAGATGAGAGTAAACAAATCATAAAAAGGTAACTATTGAGAAATGCTTTTCTTAGTCGATCCTGTTTGCTGCCAAGACGGTTTCATATGATGATTAGAGCTTCTTTATCATTTGTGATCTATACCTTCCACACATGTTTCTTAACTTTTCCCTGCTTCATAGGTTTTCCTTTGCCCTTGGCATAGGAATGCACCTAGTTTAGGCTTTAACATGCAATCTTTAGAGGATAGATTTTTGAAAACCTTCAATTTTGTTCCTGACAGTGTTCACTTCGAAGGACTTATGATCTGATAAGTATATTCACTGTCTTCCTTTGATCTATACCGATCACTCATATTCTCTATTCTGCTCTCTTTTTAACACATATTCCTTATCTCCTTGCACAGGGGATGTACTTAGTTGTTGCTTGCGTCATGCTGAATTGATAGTTTCTGTTTGGATTCCCCAAATTTAAAATTTATTAGTGTCATTTGTGTCGCAGGACCTAGCATATTCTATTCAGAAAGGAAGTTTTGACTGGGAAAGAGCTTTACGCTGTATAAGGCATGCTCTGCGTAGTAAGCCGTCGTCAGACTGGTGGAAGCGTGTTCTTCTTATTGCTCCTTGTTATAGGCCCGCTCAAGCGCCCACTCCAGGCGCTGTTTTTACTTATGAGATGATCTGTGAGGCTACCATTGACAGAATCGTTGAATTACTGAAGCTAACCAATTCAGGTAATGTTCTCTAACACATATTTTCCGTCTCAATCTGATGTACCAGTAATTGCTGTGGTTTTGTAATTCCTTGATAGTTTTTACTTGCCTATTGTGAACAAGTCTATATTCTAATTTCATTGTGATATCTTGATCTAGTACTTGTATATTCTATGTGATGGCGACTCTTTCGCAGTTCCTTGAACTTTCTTTATTTGTGTCTTGTGGCATGCTACGGTATTTCATTATAGGGTGAATTGCACTTAACTTCCTCTTGAGTCAGTATGTACAGCAGACAAGTGTGATTACAAGTAGATAAATCCATCATGGCTCAATATATCTGCAGAACGCTTACAGGCGTCAAAGATATGGTTAAATGACCTAACCACCTTTCCCCTTTAATATCTCTTCATGGATCTTTCCCCTTTAATATATCTTCGTTGATCTGTTTCTTTCCTCCCTACCGGCTATGAACTGGTACAGTATTTCTCCCTAAATTTCCCTCCTCTTCTCAATCCCATGGGTCCTCTCCCTTCTCATATGGTCATGTATGGGATCAGAAATTAATGGGTGATGTTCACTTACACCCCCTCAGTTTAGAGTGATATTCACTTACACCCCTTCAAGTTTGGAAAACTTCACTTACACCCCTTATGACTCCCAAACTTGTTGTCACTTACACCCTCTCTATGTATTCTCTCTGCTGAGTGGTAGGGTAGCTTCTCAAATCCATATTCTCTGGCATATTTATCCTTACAGGGGCTGCAAAGGTCAATCCACTCCAGTATGTACTCTTAAAAAGTGCAAAATGTTGGTATTCAACCGCACTCTCGCATACGTTTTTGAACATGGTTAATCTACTACAAGCGAAAGTTGGTGTTGGCTTGAGGTAGGGTTTACATGATTGGCCTTTGTAGCTTCTGTAAGGGTAAATCTGTCCAAAAAATTGAATTTATGAAATTACTCTATCAACTAGCAGAGTGAATACATAAGAGGAGTGTAAGTGACAACAAATTTGGTAGATATAGGGGGTGTAAGTGATGTTTTCCAAACTAGGAGGGGTGTAAGTGAAGATCATCATAAAATGAGGGGGTGTAAGTGAAATTTGCCCGAAATTTATCTATCACTCAGCACGATATTTCTTTGTATTACTCTTCTTCTATTGCATATCTCCGCTACGTCACCGGCTGTTCAAATATTCATTACTTGGTGTGAAGAACACATAATACTTAGGAAGCCTACGCTTATTGTATTGTTATGTTGCTTCTACAACTACTTGAAAAATTGGCAAGTTCTTGTGTTGTTTTGTAAGCCAAGTCACTGCTTAAATATGTGTGCAAAGTTTAACTGTGATACATAAATTGGGATGGAGGGAGTGGTTGTCAACATAGCTCCTATTGATTGAAGGCATATAGAGGTTACACTTTTCTGATTTGATCTTAGTACAAGGCATATCGCTTATGTATTCTTCTATTTCATGCCGGTTGTCTCATTTCAGTAGTATTCACCCCATAGGACTTGGGTATACCTGTGTTATCAATCTAATTTGCCTCTACCTATTGGTCGATACCTTATTGATAGAGTTGAAGTGGTTCAAGTATACTTTATCATCAGCTTCGGTTCTTTGTAGTCTTTGATGGCATGATAAAGGTTTTCTGTTCCATTGCTATTCTCCTAATTGTCAAGGCCAGCCCTCAGAATGAGTTTTGGTATCATAAGGTCACATATTTGCTCTAGCTCCAGCTTGTTTGAAGCGGCTAAACGGTGACATTATTCTTAAAGTTTGAAATACTGAAGACGTTTGAAGACATTTGAGGCGTGCTTTCTTTCATTTATTGAAGGCAGCTTTTCACTTGTCACATTCTCTAGTTTCTTTACTCTCCTCCTCTCAGAAATTTCAAAAAGGTTACCTTGTAAGTTAAAGTGAAGGCCTAGAAAAATCTTTATAACTCGAAGGGTATAATTTAATAAAATTTAGATTAATTACATCATGCAAATAGATATTAACGGTTTTGAAAATGACTGTATTGCTAAAGCTGAGTTAAGGGATCCACTTGTTTGTTCTTTGTAGGGAAATATTGCAAGGGAGATGATATTGTCTTAGATGAACTCTTTCATTAAGTGCTATAAGCAGTCTTTACAACTTACAACAATACATGTTCTTTTTTGTTGAGTTTGTTGATGCTGATGTCTAAGTAGTTAGTTTAATGTTTAGATTGTCTTTGATGAAACAGTGGATGTTGTGCAGTCAATTCAGAATCTCTCTCCCTCTCTCTGCATTTCTATCTGTTTCTCTAACTACCTATCCGTCTATCCCTGTGTGTCTATGCATGTAGTTTTTCTTGAACGGATCTTGTTCATAATACCTTGGTGATTTATGAATATCCAGTTAGTTTTTGAGGTATAATATCTTGTTCATGGAAATCAAAATGTGCTCGCCAACATAATGGGCTATTCTAGATGTCAACCAGATTCTGAGCTTATATCAAATCGTGAAGATAATAAACAAGAAACAGAGAGCAGCTTTCGGTTTCTGCAGCTGTGGTTGTATTGAAATATGTATGGAATGCTCATTTTATTTCCACTGCCTTCTCCAATTGAGCTCAAGTATCACGTGGACTCTTGTACTGCTTGGTTTTTTGACTCAAGCTAATGGTTTCTCACATAAAGCCCGACTCATAGAAGATGGATCAGTGTGGTGAGAATACATTACAATAGTTACTAGCTGGTATACCAGATATATCAAGCAAATAGACATTGTTAAGTAAAACATGTGAATACTTGTTAACATTGCCTTATTTCTCAGTGTAACTGATTTTACTCGCATACATGATGGCCCTCTTTTCAACCTAGCTTCTTATTTTTATTTGATATAATGCTTTTCCATATATTTGTTATTTGTACTACATCTTTGATGGAACTATTACATAAGCTGGTTTCGCTATCATTCCTACATCTGATTACATACACTCACTCTTTTAATTACAGAAACAAATTGCTGGCAGGAGTGGCTTGTCTTCTCGGACTTATTCTTCTTTCTTATAAAGAATGGATGCTTAGATTTTGTTGATTTCATAGACAAGCTAGTCATACGCTTTGCAGATGGCGATCAGAATATCCTTAGGACAAATCATGTAACATGGTTGCTCGCACAGATCATACGAGTTGAGCTGGTGATGAATGCTTTAAATACAGACTCAAGAAAGGTGCGTCTCTTACTCATTCAAATGTGTTTTAATTTGACTACCTTAAAACTACCTCAATCCAGCATTCTTTGTTAATTTCTGTTTTCATGAATTCTAGTCACTATCTTAATCCATCTCTCCTGACACGCAAGGTGATAGTTACCTTAAGATTTGTTTTTCCTTCATGGTTTATGGTTCTTTCTAGTTCATAGTGTTTGATCTAGTTTACTGTGTGGTAGGTGGAGACGACAAGAAAGATTCTTTCTTTTCATAAAGAAGATAGAACCTCTGATCCTAATACTCCCCAAAGCATCCTGCTTGATTTTATTAGCAGTTGCCAAAACTTGCGTATTTGGTCATTGAACATATCAACCAGAGAATACTTGAATAACGAGCAGCTTCAGAAGGGGAAGCAGATAGATGAATGGTGGAGGCAGGCTAGCAAGGGTAATAAATTCATAGTTGTATCGATCTCTTTTTTTATGCATTCACCAAACTTGTATCATCTGTTTCGTATTCCTCGAGAGTGAAAGCTCTTTTAGCTGGGTTAACTTTTACATGTCTAATCCTATTGAAAAAGACAACTGGACTTAAAGATTCTCTGACACACCATATTGAAAATCTTCTGAAAGGGTACACGGTAAGCTAAAAGGTACTTCAAACAATTGTAACCTTCAGAAGCGACAGAAATGAAAAATGTGAATGATCTGAGGTACAGAGGTTCTGTAGGGAGATTAAGCACCGCGAGAGAGGAGCACCATAGTATGATCTGGGGCACCCACTTACCCAAAAGGTCAACCTTATGAGTTAGGGCCCAAATCATACTATAGTGCTCCTCTCTTGCGGTGTTTAATCTCCCTACAAGTGGTATCAGAGCCGATGGTTCGTGCGCGCTGCCGTGGTGAATCAAGGGTGAGATGTGCGGTGTT
This sequence comes from Linanthus parryae, assembly GCA_023055425.1. Lineage (NCBI taxonomy): Eukaryota > Viridiplantae > Streptophyta > Magnoliopsida > Ericales > Polemoniaceae > Linanthus > Linanthus parryae. Next base: position 20,691,853 of record JALGPY010000011.1, on the reverse strand, counting down.
CTCATGGATGGGTCTTCCATGAATGGTGGACCAGGTGTTCCTGTGGACGGTCAAATTCCTGTGTTGCTCCAGCAGGTGGTCCGGCAGATGGTGGTCAGGTGCACTCTCACAAAGGCGATTCAAAGAAATCCGGCCAATGCTTCCGGACGAGGGGGAGCATGTTGAAGGGCTCACACATGAAGGGGGAGATTATTAGGTATCATGTGTGAGCGGTTTGTCCCACATCGGGATGGTGGACATGATGTCCATGGTTAATAAAGTATGATTTGGGCCCTAACTCATAAGGTTGACCTTTTGGGTAAGTGGGTGTCCCAAATCATACTATAGTGCTCCTCTCTTGCGGTGTTTAATCTCCCTACAAGTTCAAAAACTAGAATATTTATTTTTTCAGAAACCACCACTATAATCTCAAAAGAAATATTAATTATTGTAATTTAGTTATGAGTTGGAGTTATAATAATCCTGGAGAAAATTACATTCTTGCTTTATTTATTACGAAGGAGACAAGAAATAGTTTGCGCCAATTGTCCTTTTTACCCTCATATTGGTACAAGGTTGGATAAATTTCTTAACTAATCATCTGGTTCTCTGCTGTGATGGCCAGTCCTGATCATTTTGGAAGAGATTACTGGGGTCAGAAGCGCCGGCGTTCTGGCTGCTGATGTTGAGTATTTTCAACAGAGGTTATTTGTTGAGAGATTCAGTGGCATACGTGGGTGTGGGTGGCGGCAGGATAGTGAGGCCATGCGCCAGTGACGGTCGGGTTCAAGTGTGTTGTGATGTGGTGTCAAGGGGGATGAGAAGGGGGAAAGGGCTAATAATGGCTGACTAAATATTTGTATACTTCGCAAATTATCGCCATTGAATCATTAAGTATCATGGAAGTAACTCAGACTGATTGCAGAGTCATACTAACATGTATATTTGGTAAGGCGGTAATAGTGGGGATCCTTAACACTGCAACAACACTGCAACAAATCAAATACTAGTTTCAATGATACAGATAAGCACATGATTCTGAGATGCTAAGAAGACCCAGCAGATCTATCGTAACAAAATTATCGTGAAACGTAAATAAACTACGGTATTAATATCTCATCAAGTATCGGGGTTAACTTGACAGTTAATAAAGTCAATAATATGTATCTGTCTTCTCAATAAATAAGAACGTGAAAATGCATTTTCTCAATTTAAGTGTTTTTATTGCTCCAGTAGCAGATAAGTGGCTTTCTGGCCTTGATTATAGTTATTCCACAGCAAAAGAACGGTAAGTCCTTTAAAGGATCAATGTAGGATCTATTACCGCATTGAAGAAGTCCAATGCAAAATTCTTCAAGCCTTCGATTCTGCCTCTGATTATGTGTTTCGACTGAATCAGTCTTTCTGAAACTGGCGAATATTTTCGCAAAATTCTTCCTGCATAATTTCTTTAAAAAAATTATGGGCTGCAAAACTTGTGTTTGTTAGAGTGTATTAGAGAACTTCAGTAATGTGTACTCTGGATATTTGGCCAGGACTATGCCTATTAAAGATTCTTGAGTATCAAGTCTTGTACATATATGACCTACCATAACCGTTCAGTATTAAGAATTTGATAATACGTCTTAATATTTTAGTCTTATTGGTACCATTTGTGAGCGGATATGTTGTGCTCCTGAGTCGGCTAATTGAAGCCCTACATCTCCTACCCTGTACCTTTAGATTAAAGCCTAGACTCAGGACCCCTCTAATGTAGAAATGGGCATCGTCTGAGAGAAGCCCTAGAACATATGCCCACTTACATTTCTCCTATGCTGGCAGGCGGCGAAGCGTCACTCTCAATGCATTGCTCTTAAAATTATAATTTTTCCTTCTGTTCAAACTTTCTTAATGGTATGCGTCTCTCTTTCCATTGCAATTCATCTGTTTTCATCTTGTGGTATCTTCTTACCAGTTCATGTCCAACTGTAATTCCAGAGACTCTTAACTTCTGTTCATGTTTTGCATCCTGGTAGATTCCTTGCTCAAGTTTGTGGCGCAATTTTCTCGATCACTTCGTTAACAGATCTGTGTAGTGCTAGTGCGCCATGAGTTTGTCTAGATCACCACCCTGCCACCACCCTTCTTGTTCCGTTCATCTATCTACACCAGATGTAGTCTTGTTTGGATTTTCGTGATCTTGGAACTGGATTTGTCATCCCAGTACCTTGTTTGTGTTGTTACAGCCCTTAACATGGCTAGGTCCAGCCCTCAGATGATCACCTTATTCTAGGTAGAGCCTGGAATCGAGAACTGTTGCAAATCCTTGAGCCTCCACTCAAATTGGTTGTTCGTAATTGTATCAGCGCAGTCTGCCATAGTTGGTGATATTGTTCTCCAGTTCTAGTAAGAACCCTGATCTTATTTTGTTCGTCCTGTTTCAGATTTGTTCTGCACTAGGTCCGAGCCTGTCTCCTTAGGATTTGGGTTTAAGCTTATGTGTCTTGTTTGACTTTTTACAAAGTACTACGAGAGGCTCTTAACTAGATAGATTTACAAAGTATACCTTCGTCTTATAGAGAACTTTTTGGGACGTAAATTGTACAAATTGCCAAAGGGAATGCAGGGGAGTAAAGTGAAGGAATGTAACTTTTTGGTAGTAGGACACTTAATTTGAGATATCCATTTAGCAAAGAAAAACCCTAAAAATGGACAGAGGGATTATATCTTAAAGCCCCTTAGAAGCTGAAGCTGGAGCTCAAAATCCAGTCCTCTCGGTTATGGAGGTATAAATTGATAGCGAGGAAATATCATCTCTCTTTTGGGAACACGAAGGACCTCACTATCGGTTCTTGCAATTGTGGCTAATATATATGAACTCTCAAAGGATCTAGTTGAGTTCAGTTGGTTCAACACCCATGCCAACAAGGTGGCAGATTCGCTGCTTCCTGAATTGGCAGAGTATGGTTGGACATGGCCGATTAACCTTTCTCTGACATTGTAGTCCTCGGAGAAGATCTATTTTTCATACTTTATTTTGTTAGTTTACTGACTATACTGGATAGAAGCGAAGACAAGTAACAAGTTTCATGAATTTTACGAAATAGTAATGTCCTTCCCTTAGGCCACCCACCCGTAGGTCCTTTCTGAACCCTTGATCAATCATCTTGAACATCTTCTCTCTTCCATATGATTGAGTGAAAACCTACAGAACTTTGACAGGTTCCTGGCAGCCACTTCTAATCCTTGAAGCAAGCAGCAAGCAAAATCCACCTATCCTGTTGCAGGATGCCCCATGGGCCTATTTTTAACTTATATTTTTTCTCGGCGTTGTCAATGTGAAGCTGAACAAGTACATAGATAGAGATAGAGTAGAAGTACTTCAGGTTTGTCCGAAGGTAAACTCCTTATTTGGCTATATAATCGTTACCCAATGTCGGTAGTACATTTTTTTCTTTTCTGAAATGCTACATGTCAAATGGGTTTATTTTTGTAGTATTGGAATGAATAAGCTACGAGTCTGCAAGACCTGTGGTGAAGGCATTGGTCGTCAAAACGGTTAACTAAGCTGTGAACAAACGACAACCCTATGAAGTGAGAATTAAGGCTCAACCAGAATGGCCGGCATAACTAAAATAATAGAACCGGGAATCATAAGCTTGAGCCTGAAAATTCTGAAACAATCTACAACCCTATGAAAGCGACTAATAGACTTAAGCAATGTGTAGCCGAAAGATCAGTAACGTCAATATGAAACATTGTACGTCTTGGAGAGAAAGCCGTCAGATTTGTACTTTCTCTTCCTTACATGCCTTGTGTCAGGTTGGCTCCGTAGATAGGGTTCTTGATTCCATTTCCTTGGGATGCTAGAGGACCAAGTTTGAGGAATATGGCAGATTTTGTTGCCTCACCATATATTTGTTAGTGTGGACCATCCTGTACCCTACCTTAAGCAGGGACTGACCAAGACATTTTATATAGGGCTCCGTGTTAACTTTTCTGAACAAGAACTTAACACAGAATGTGCAGATGCCTTCGAAAAATAAGCAAACGTACCGAAAATGGCTTATTTTTTTCTATCCAACCAAAAAAGGACTTTACTTCCATAACAAAGCATTATAGTGAATAACTAAATATGGAAACATTACTCAACACCACTATCTCCATGGTTTATGTCAACCAAAGTAGGGTTCTCCAATCAGTGGGTAAATTTATAAAAGAAATCAACAAAATAATAATAACAAGAAGCCGAGGCGTATCTCAAAAATCACTATTAAGTGTAGTTATCGGAATATTGTGCTTTGACTCATGACAAAGTCAAAAACAGAGAAGGAGAGACAGAATAAAGGAATTTCATATACTCTCTGCTTTGATCTTCACAAATAAGCAAAAGCAAGGAGGGTCGAATAGGTTCAGGATTTGAATTGAATTTGGGGATTGGTTGTGGTCAACGAGGGATGTGTTTGTTTTAGTTGAGGACTATGAAGACTAGACAGTGAGTTTGATGTTATGTTCACGATTTGGTGGCTAAATTGGTGTTAATGGAGGTTATAGTAGAGGATATACGATGGAGGTGGCGTTGCTCGACTCAATCTGGTGTTTGTGATGGGTGTTCCCAGTAGTTAGAGGTTCTGCTTGGTGGAATCGGGTCAATTGTAATCGACAAAGAAAGCCGTGGTCTTGAACTTTTGGGTTGGTTTGGGTCAGTGAAGAGGGTCTTTGATGGTGGAGGTTTGAAGTAGATGGAGACCAGTGGCCGAGGTTGTTGTGAGGAGATTCGGGAGATGGAGAGAAAGAATAGAGAGGGTAAGGGAGTGAGAAGATGATATGATAAGAAGACACAATTGCCCTTGATGTCGTCAAAACATTTAACGGTGTTTGGGTTTTGGGGAAATTGTTTCGAGATTATAAAAGTGCAGTGGGTTCCATGTCTAATTCGATAGTGCAGGGGGTTAATTGGACGGAAGAACATCCTGCAAAGGGGTTTACTGTACCTCGTCCTTCTATTTATCCAGACATGCATGGTACCTTCGTTGTACTTGCACAGAATCTAGCAGACTCATGGCCATGCTGCCCGCCCACTGTCCCTTCCCTGACTTTAAGGTTTACACTCTTGTCAGCCCTGTGCTTCTTGGACTTAAATATTCAAATTGCTCTGAAATCAGTTTTTTATCCTGAGGTTGACCTCCACTTAAGTTGGTCGGTTAGGACATGAAAAAAAGCAACCTGTGATGCCTTGAAAATGACACATGACTAGGATTTTTGCCCAAATACACCTTGCTAGGAAAATTTGTGAGCTGAACCTTTGTCAGAGGATCATGAGCCCCCCTTTAAATTCAAAAAAGAATTACAGAAACAAATCATCTGCACTGCTAAATAAAGGTATATGCTTGTGACCAATGTGATCTGACATAGGATACTCCGTGTGGTGCCACTGTGAGGGGAAAATTTATTTTTTCACCACTCGAATATTCAAATTATGGTGTGTTCATATATTAATTTATCAATTGTATTGCATAATTAATAAAATGTAAAAAAGGGGAACTAGTTGTAAATGGAAAAGGGATTTTTGTTGCAAACATGTGCATTGTTGATGCTGAAGTAGCTACCACATTTATGTCGGAATCATAGTTCTGAAGATAATTATTATAAGATAGACTAATACAAATGTTTTTAACTAGATTGTGGGTTCTATACGGATTTACAACAAGGTTTTGCTATTCATTTCCCTTGTATCATAAATGGGTTTTCTCTTGAACCCATTGAGTTATAAGCACATGGTGTTGAAATTTTCCAATGGCAGGCGCCACAATAAAGAATATCTCATCCAGTGGAGTGTTTAGCATATTGGTAAACTAGGATAGAGATAAAATTAGTTTCAGAAACCAAAATGATATTTCTTGTAATTTGCGGGGAGAGATACTCCAAGTCACATTAGTTTTGTTCTCATTGTTGCCAAATGCTATATTAGTCCATGAAGTGAAGTAGTTGCCCTTCATATACAGAGATGCTACTAAATCAAATGAGTTGAATAACTGGAAGCATTTCACATCAGCCAATGAATAAAATGCTGGCATTCTACATCCGAATCTACTTGCTTGTTGTAGAGTTTGGTAGAAATGCATCAATCTATCTCTCTGCATTTTTCTCCACTTAGTTATACAGTGGGGATGAAGGAGGAAGAGTGCACATTAGAATCCTCTCCAGAAATGCTCATTTTTGTTGTGGAAAACGAAATATGCAGAAAGAAAGAACTAAACACACATATTTACGTGGTTTCGGCAAAACAGCCTACGTCCACGGAGTTGCAGAGATTTCACTAAAAACAGACGAAACGTCTTAGACAGAATTACAAGCGAAATCAGAACGCTCAATACTTGCTACAAACCTTAAGAACTCTATAAATAGACGACCTATTAAAACGGGCCGGATCCAAGCCCATACGGGTCAAACCGGGTCAAAATATTGTTTCGGGGGCGGTGCTCCCTGAACCCCCGCGAGACATGTTCGTGGACGCTACGGCTTGGGCCTACCGGCCCAAGCCTTCGCTCCACGAATCATGTCTCCTTTTTCGGGTCGTAGCAAAACATGAATTGACCCCAAGCCGTAGCGGCCACGAACATGTCTCCTTTTTCGGGTCGTAGCAAAACATGAACCGGGTCGATTCATAAAACGGGTCGGCCACGAACCAAGGCTCCACCCCTACAATTCTCCCACTTGGAGATTGATTCAACACCATGTACCAGAACCACATCTCCAACCATCCTCCATTTCTTCATATTTGGTGATTTTTTTGAAGATTTTAGTCTCCAACCTCAAATCTCCATATCTCTATTTCTAAAAAAAAATGGAGATTTTTTTTAGGCCTCCAACCATGTTTGACCAAAAAATTTCCATTTCTCCATTCTCCATTTTTCCTCCATTTATTTGGAGGTGGAGATGTTCATCTCCAACCATCCTCCATTTCTCCCAAAAAAATCTCCATTCTCCATTTTTTCTTCCAGAATTGGAGGAAAAAATGGAGAATGGAGATTCATCTCCATTTCATCGATTAGCGTGTAAAATGAATAATTTAACTATAATTGTGTATATTGGTGACTTAAAACATATATATTATTGGTAAAAGTATGATATATTGAAAATTGTTAACTATTACAAGTAAAAAATAATAATATAAGTTTATATTCATTCTAGTTACTTATATTCATTGAAATTAAATTGCTAAAAATTATGTTGAAACTAGCATTACTAATTTTTTGAAGGAATTTTGGTATTAACCATTGGAGACTGAAATCTCCATTCTCCGTAAATGGAGAAATGGAGATATATATTATTTTATGATTTGGAGTAAAATTTGGTTGTATTGGTTGGAGACTAAAATCTCCATTCTTCCTCCAAAAATGGAGAAATGGAGAAATGGAGGTAGAATGGTTGGAGGCTGCTCCATTTTTTTCCACCAAAAATGGAGAATGGAGGAAAAAATAGAGATAATGGTTGGAGATGCTCTAACATAATCAAGCTCCATCCCCGCAACTCAACTCATCTTCTGCAAGAAAGAAGACCCACTGAAGCTGCGCACAGCTTCAATTTCTCAACAGTAACAACCTTTGTGAACATGTTTGCTGGGTTCTCACTTCCACAAATCTTCTCAAGTTGTACGTGACCATCATCAAGTAACTCACAGATGAAATGATACTTTGTCTCAATATGTTTGGTCTTAGAATGAAACGCTGGATTTTTAGCAAGAAAAATAGCACTCTAACCGTCACTGTGAAGCGTGCCATTCTCTTTTATCTTCTCCAACTCTCCTAAGAACATCTGCAATCATACCATCTCCTTTGCAGCTTCCGTGATAACAATATACTCAACTTCCGTTGTTGAAAGAGCAACAACCTTCTGTAAGTTAGAACCCCATGACACTGCCGTACCACCCAAGGTGAACACATACCCTGTAGTACTCTTCCTCTTATCAAGATCACCAGCAAGACCAGCATCAACAAAACCCTTAAGTTTCAAAGCATCTCCACTGAAACACAAGAACCTCTCAAGTATCTTAAGATCCATTTAACTGTCTCCCAATGTTGCTTTCCTGGATTACTCATGTACCTGCTCACAACTCCCACTGCATGGGCAATATCTGGCCTAGTACAAACCATATCATACATCAACGAACCAATAGCTGAGGCATATGGAGTCTTACCCATGTGTTCCTGTTCTTCAACTGTCTTTGGTGAATAATCTTTACTCAATCTAGAATGACCCCCCAACGGAGTGTTCACAGGCTTAGCCTGATTCATGCTGAATCTGCTTAGTTCCTTCTTCACATACTCTGCTTGGGACAAATAAAGAGTACCTCTGGCTCTATCTCTGACTATCCTCATGCCAAGAATCCGACTTGCAGGGTCCAAGGCCTTCATGGCAAACTTTGTAGACAGTTTCTTTTTCAAGTCGTTAATCTCATCCAATCATCCAAACTGGATCCTGCAATCAGCATATCATCAACGTATAACAACAAGATAATGTAGGAGCCATCAAACTGTCTAACATAGCAACAATGGTCTGCTTGACATCTCGTGTACTCTAAGCTGCACATAAACTATCAAATTTCATGTTCCACTGCCGAGGAGCTTGTTTCAGACCATACAAGCTCTTCTTCAACCTGCACACAAGATTCTCCTTTCCCTGTATCTCGAAATCCTCTGGCTGATGCATATATAATTCTTCCTCCAAGTCACCATGAAGTAATGCAGTCTTTACATCTAACTGCTCAAGATGTAAATCTTCTCGAGCAAACATAGTCAGCACCAACCTGATAGTTGTAAGCTTCACCACAGGTGAAACTATCTCAGAATAATCAATTCCCTGCTTCTGCTGGTACCCCTTCACAACAAGCCTTGCCTTATACCGTTTACTTCTAGAATTAACATCCTGCAAAGTCTCTGCATAAGTCTCAGGCTCACCAGCATCAGTCAACAATATATGATTAAGACTAGGGGAGTAACACTCTGGGCCTTTCTGTTCCTAGTCCCAACCCGAGTTCTAACATAGGTCTTCAGAGGAGTGTTCTTGTCCTTTGCAACTGGCTGTGACTTAGTAGTGTCAGGCACACTAGATTGAGTCTGCGGAACATCATCACTGGGAGTGACATCCTGAAGAATATCAGGACAAACATACGGAGGAGTAACTGTGACTTTATACTCTGTATCAATATCAACACTCGCCCTATCCTTATACATCATCTTCTCATTGAAGATTACATCTCTTCTTCTTAAAATTTTCCTATTCTCAGCATCCCAGAATCTGTAACCAAACTGTGCATCTCCATAGCCAATAAAGAAACAAATCTTGGATTTTGCATCTAGCTTACTACCTCTGGCAGCATCAATATGAACATAAGAAACACAACCGAAAACTTTCAAATGACCAAAACTAACCTCTTTTCCGCTCCTTACTTCTTCAGGCAATCTGAATTCCAACGAAACTGAAGGTCCACGATTTATGCAATAAACCGCTGTGCTAACTGCATCTGCCCAGAAAGTCTTCGGTAACCCAGAACAAAGTCTCATGCTTCTAGCTCTCTATTGATGGTCCTATTCATGCGCTCAGCCACACCATTCTGTTGTGGTGTCCCTGGAAGAGTACTTTCTAGTCTAAGTCCACCATCAATGTATTCTCCACCATTATCAGATCTCAAACACTTCGATTTCAAACCTGTTTCAGTCTCAACCATGGCTTTCAACTTCTTAAAGGTTTCAAACACATCATATTTATTTTTCATAAAACAAACCCAAACTTTCCTACTGAAATTATCAATGAAAGTGACATAGTATTGAGATTCTCCTAGTGACGCTAATGGTGAAGGGCCCCACACATCTGTGTGAACGAGATCCAGCTTGCTTGATCTCAAGGCACAACCGTCTTTAAAGAAAATGAATCTCTTCTGCTTTCCCATAATACAACTCTCACAAATACCCAGATCGACAGACTTTAGCTTTAAGAGCTTACCTTGGGACTGCAATATCTTCATACCTCTATGACTCATATGACCAAGACTCATATGACCAAGTCTGCGATGCCACAAATCAGCGTCTTGCTCGGCTTGAGCAACAACTATTGTCTCACTCGGTCCCGAAGTCATGTACAAAGTTCCTGTTTTCTTACCACGAGCAAGTATCATTGAACCTTTCATAACCTTCCATGCACCACTTGAAAAGACCACATAGTTACATCATCAAGCTGTCCCACCGATATCAAATTCTTCTTCAGTTCAGGAACATGTCTCACCTTCCGCAAAGTCCATACAGAAACACTTGCAAGCTTGACATCAATATCACCCTGACCAACAATATTCAGCGGATCCCCATCTGCCAAGTACACCTTTCCAAAATTCCCAGCAGTATAGTTCTGCATAATTTCACGGTGCGAGGTAGTATGGAAATGAGCACCCTAATCTAATATCCAATCATCAACGAGATTATACACAGCAAGAAGTAAAGCATCTTGAATTTCATCACTGACGGCATTCACTGAATTCCAAGGCTTTCCTCTGTTTTTCTTCGGTGCCTTCAATCACTCTTAAAGTGACCAGATTTATCACAGTTCTAGCAATTACCCGTGTTTCCATCCCTTGTCTGCGATTTTCCACGACTGGTACCTCTATGCTTAGATTTTGATCTTCCCCGATTATTATTATCATTCCTTTCATTACTTTTGCCACGATTATCAACATTACAGGCTGAACCCGAAGGTTCACCAGCATCTCTACGACGCACTTCCTCGGCCAGAATTAAGTCACGTATGTTATCATACTTCAACTTTTCTTTTCCAGCAGAATTACTAACAACAGTACGCATAGATTCCCAACTATTAGGCAATGATGCTAACCTCATCAAAGTCCTAACCTCATCATCAAAGTCGATATCAACAGCAGACAACTGATTCGTAATTGAATTGAAATCAGTAAGATGTTGAGCAACCAACATACCTTCTGTCATCTTTAGATTGAACAGACGCTTCATCAAGCACACCTTGTTATTAGTAGACAGAGTCTCGTACATTCCTGACCTTGATAGCGTCAATCGAACAATGCCCAAAACCTGTCGATCCATAACCTTCCAGTCTTCCTCCTTCATAGCTTCAGGCTTTACCCTGTCCAGTGGAGCGGGCAGTTTCTTCCCATACAGATAGTCCTCTATCTGCATCATCCAGTACGCATAATCTGTGCCGTCAAACTTTTCAATTCCAGATCCCTTCATCTCATCTGCCATCGTTTTTCCCAAACCCTAGCGAACGTGGCTCTGATACCAGTTTGTGGAAAAACGAAATATGCAGAAAGAAAGAACTATACACACAAATTTACGTGGTTCGACAAAACAGCCCACGTCCACGGAGTTGCAGAGATTTCGCTAAAAACAGACGAAACGTCTCAGAGAGAATTACAAGCGAAATCAGAACGCTCAACATACTTGCTACGAACCCTAAGAACTCTACCGGCCCAAGCCTTTGCTCCACGAATCATGTCTCCTTTTTCGGGTCGTAGCAAAACATGAACCGGGTCGATTCATAAAACGGGTCGCCCACGGACCAGGGCTCCACCCCAATAATTTTCCATCTTGAGAATCTCTTTGTGCATTGAATCTCGAGCTCTAAGTCCATATATCGTACTTCTTGCTCTTGGAAGATTTTTTTAGCTGGATAATGTGACTCCAATTAAACCATAAGTAATCGGAGAACTCCCTCCTTCTTTCAAAATGACTTAACCCTATATCCCTCGAGTAGAAACACATAAGTACCTTTCAATGTTTTATAATGAAGAGCAGGATTGTTATCTCATGTGTGTGGGTATTCGTACTCAGTTTTGTTTGCATTTCCTTATCAAATATTAATGACGTACATTGTTTTTATAAGTTTTCATGGAATTAAATGTTAATTTTTTTCAGGGGAGCGAATGATGGATTATATGAACCTAGATGACAGATCAACGGGTATGTTTTGGGTTGTTTCTTACACCATGGCCCAGCCTGCCTGTGAGGCCGTGATGAACTGGTTGATGTCTGCCGGAGTCACAGAGATGTTACCTGGAGCAAACATGCAAGCTAATGATAGAATGGCAGTGATGCGAGAAGTTAGTCCTTTACCAACGTCGCTATTGTCTGGACTTTCTATCAACATGTGCTGGAAACTTGCTTATCAGATGGAAGAATCTATGTTTTTGGGACAGGTATCATTATCTCTTGTGCTTTAGAGTCTGTTTGGTATAAGCTGAATAACTTTACTTACTGTTAAAATTCGTTTGGTATGAGCCGAATATATAGATTATAAGTTCGAGGCATTCGACAAAACTTATAGATTTTTATAATCAATGACTTAGAAACGAAATGAAATCTGATGCTATTTAAAAAATGTACATATTGTAAGATTTTCAGCTCCAAAACTTTGGAGCTTTTCTATTGCCTTGAAAACAGTTTAAGTTGCCGATTTTCAGCCAAAAAGTTAAGATATTGCCATATGAAATTGACTAAGTCATAAATTTTCATCCCAATTGGATTATAATTAGGGAGGCCAAACATGAACGTTTGTTGCAGGGACTGGTACGTGGGGTGGGAACTTGTGTTACGTTTCTTCCAGTGCTAGTAACTGAAAAAACTGGTTGCTAAATATGTTGCTGGAAAAGTTGTTGATTTATTGTCTTATAGTAAAAGAAACAAACACCCTTTGTATAGAGGGAGAAAGGTGCAAGTTTTGAGATGGTGGGCAGGGAATTTGGTGTAATGGACTAAAGTTATAAAGTTGGATGCAATTCCTTTTTATAACTTATAACTTTTCGTAATAAATGATTTTCGCATGATTCTAAACTTCCCAATTCTTCAGCCATGAAGAAACTAATTCTGATCAACAGAAGAACTATGAACCTAGTAAGCGTTCCGTCTTGGATCCAAAGAAATATTACCTGATCAGAACATGGAATGTTTTCAGCCCTTAAATACCATACTTGAAGGTGTTCAAGATTTAAGATTTTTGGTGGGGGCTCCGTTCCATCTTGTGTGAATTAGATTGAATCATAAATTTTGTGTTGAGTAGTCCCACGGACATTCAAGAAGAACAAAAAGAATTAATTAAGTGTCCTGGGCTACTCCCCTCATTGCCAATTGGTTTTGAGGTGGAACCCGATGAATTTCTTACATGGTATCGGAGCCACGGCTCACACACTTGAATGGTCTAACAACCCACGTGCTCAGCACCACCCGTAGACAAAAGATCCACATGTAGGCCAAAGAATGCCACACGTGTGGGGGCGTGTTGAGAAACCCACATTGGACATCAAGAAGAAAAAAAAAAAGAATTTATAAGTGTCTTGGGCTACTCCCCTCATTGCCAATTGGTTTTGAGGTGGATTTTTTACATCTTGAGATTGTATAACATAAGTGTGAACCTGTAGAAGCCTAGATAATTTGGGTCATTTAGCGATCTTAAACAAGATGAAGGATGACTTGTTAAAAGGTATATTAAGTAAGGTACCCTAGCTTTTGGTTTTGGATGAACTGGCAAGGTTAAAGTGACTACACAACTCACCGGGATAGAAATCAAATCGGATTCAAGCGCCAGTGCTATTCACCAACAAAAGTCATAGTGTGGGGAGATTGTGTACCGCGAGAGAGGAGCACTGGAGCACCATAGTATGATTTGGGACACCCATTTACCCAAACAGTCACTCTTATGAGTTAGGGCCCAAATCATACTATATTAAGCATGAACATCCTGTCCACCGTACTGATAAGGGACAATCCGCTCACACATGATACCCAACAATTTCCCCCTTCATGTGTGAGCCCACATGCTCCCCCTCGCCCGAAAACATTTGCCAAATTTCTGTGAATCTGTTAAGAGTTGATTAAGTCTATGTCCTAGTCTTTAGGAGTTAGTTTAGATAGTATAAGCAATATCCAATGTTGGACTATTTCTTAGCTAGTAGTTGAGTATATTCAGGAGATAGTTGAGCACTATTTTAGGTACAATTAGTTCATGTAATGCCTATATAAAGACTGGTATTTCATTCAATAAAATCATTTAAGTTTTCTCTCAAATTCCTTTCTAACAGAATCAACTCTGTGAGAGTGCACCGGACCACCATCAGCAAGACTTCCTGCCGAAGCAACACATGAATTCGACGAGGGACAGTCCACCATTCATGCACTGGCCCATCCCCATGAGAACACCACATCATCTCACCGTATGGTTCATCAAGGAAGCGCGAGCGAACCATCGGCTGTGATGCCACTTGTATGGAAATTGAGCACCGCGAGAGAGGAGCACCATTGTATGATTATGGTCTGGGACATCCATTTACCCAAAATGTCAACCTTATGAGTTAGGGTCCAAATCACATTATATTAACAATGAACATCGACAATCCGCTCACACATGATACTCTACACATAAACAAAGGAGCAATTTAGTTAAAGACTGCAATGCGGCAGATATGAACGTAATGTTAGAGAATAGAAGGGGCAGGTGTCGGTAAGTGAGGCTGTCACGGCCGCGACCCCGACCCTTCGCTGTCGGACCAAAAGAGGCATGAGCAGAAGCTAGAGTGGAAAGATCACTGACATTGGTTTGTTCAAGGATAGCTTCTTGTGAGTGAGCTTCTCAAGTAATTCCTCAAATCCGATATCTGTGTGCGAGCTTTAATGGCCTCGACTAGAGGAGCATATGCCTCATTCAGTCCGTCAAGAATGCGGTCAATCAGTCTCATCCATACGTTTTCCAAGTATAGCAAGTTCATCCGCCTTCTGTTTGACAAAGTGCATAAAGTACAAAATTGTCCGGTTGCCTTGAAGTGGTCGTTTGAGGTGCTCTTTTACCTGAGAGATATGACTACGAGAGGGTTTGACGTAGATATCGTGAAGAGTGGTCCAAACTTGACCAGATGAGAAGATAAGCTGAGTATGTTGGTACCGCGTCAAGTAATAGATGTTTGCCTGAGTCGTAACAATGTCATATAGAGCAGAAGAAAAGGCCGAAGTAGCAATTTTAGTGCCGGCCAGTTGCTTTCGCTTTCCGGTTGCGGCTGGGACAGCATCTTGAGGAGGTTGTGTTGGTATTGTAATAGTGACCAACTTGGCACGCTGAGGAGTTAGACGTGTGCCATCAACACAGCCCATGAGGCCATGGCCGCGTAGAGTGGATTGTACTTGAACCTTAAGGCAAGAAAGTTTTTTGGTTGAGGTTTGTGGGCGTTGGGGTGGGCTTGAATGATGATGAGAGCATAATTGGGGTTTTTAAGGTTTGGGATAGTGGGATTAATTTGTTTTATTTTATTTATTTTTTTAGGGTGCTGGGAACCATGCCTGTGAACAGTAGATGTTGGTGATGGAGAAGACAAAGATGTTGTCCGACCGTGGGATGAGAGGAGAGAAGAAAAACAACAGGTATTTTGCCGACTCGGGTTTTTGGAGAAGGTGCCGATGTTTGATGGGCGGTGAGAGAGGTGGATCGCAGGTTAAGGTTCATGCATCTGTTTTGATACCATGATAGATCAGAGACAATAAGAAGAATAATTGTATTGCTTAAGAAATAATGAGACTACATCTGTTTATATAGACTACTAGAGAAGCTACTGAAGCTAAGTCTAAGGTAATTTCTATTTAGTCCCTATTGTTCCAATATGTAGTGGCTTTGATAGATTCGCCCCACAAGTATGTGGATCGTTTAGTTTTTCGGTATGTTGAGGTTCAATCGGACCCAAGTGGCGAAAATGCTGGTTATTTAGGGTAAAAAACTATTTAGGATAACAAATAGGCTACCATATGCATAAGCTGAAGTACGATCACGAAAACAAACGAACAGAGAACACGAATATCTAAGATGAATTCACACCAACTCTTGGCCGGTGTTGGGGACGTGTGCTTGGTTTTTGCAAAATTTACCTCAAGTGGATTGAACCAATTGAAACACCCTTGAGATAAGATGGCTATAGCGAGAATTGGCTCGGGGAAAATATTTCGAGTTGCCCATAAGCTTGTTACTGATAGGAAATGGGGGCCTCTAGAATCACTAAACCTCTATGCAATAAGGGAATAGTCACAAACTTCACCACTTGAAACTCCCCTAGATCATGTTTATCGCTCAATCTCACTGCTAATATGCTTATACAACTCTAGAATTCTCTTTCACCTTGCAACTATAGTTCACAATCGTTCAATTGAAGATTAAGTCAATGAAAGAATAAAGCATAGCATAAACAATAGCAATTTTGATACCGCAAGTGATCAAGAGAAATAAATGTGGACGAAATTCATAAAAATCAAACATATAAATTTGACTTGAAATAAAAATAAAAATATGTGCTTCCGGTAGTAAAAAAGGAAATATATGCTTCAACCTGTCACCCTTTGACTAAATGGATTTTCAAATTAGGCAATAAAAATATACACAGTACGCTATGAAATAGAAATAGAAAATGTATATTTATATAATCACTGCACCCCGACCTCACCGGTATCTCCACTTCCTTGAGTCAACAAATCTGCAACTTGCTCGACACAGTACTTGATAGGTCTGCCGGATTTATGCACAAACTTTCAAGGGGAAAATTTTCTAAATTCCGCATTGAAGGATACTAAGTCTTGGTCCTTGACATACAGCTGATCCGAATCGCCTGACATTGCCCAACATTGTACCAAGGTTAGCCCTATGTATTACACCTTCGTCCAGGCCTCAAGGCTACAGGAGACCCAACAATAGCATACTAGCAACTGAATGATCTGCCGACCAGTATTTGAATAATGTGCAACAGGTGCTATTGTTGAACAACCCGACATGAATGCAATTTATATATGTCCGTAGCTGACATGTGAAATCATGTCGTCCGCGTCTTCACTTCCTGTACTCCATTGTGGCACCCGGTCTAAGCTGAAAGAGCTCCAATGTGTTCCCATCCATGCCTCAGACCGCCCTAAGTGTGGCCCCAACTGGTGCACAAGCAAGCAGCCGATCCAAGGTGGTTTATATTAGCAGGTCGCTTATGCACCAGCTTGTTAGGCATCAACTATAAAAGCGCAATTGAATCATATGACTTATGAAAGCTAGGATTGCTATGCTTTTATATATACGTGTGTGTGTGTATGTATGTATGTATGTATATATCCCATTATTCTTCCTCGGCATAGTTGACTGCCTTGCTTTTCAAATTGGCTTTAGAATACTACGACTGGGAATTATGTAAGGGTGACGCGCTAGACCTCCAACATTGTGATGGACCAGTTTTGTTGCAACTGGGAATACTACGACTGGCGTGCTAAGTCGATGTGCTAGCTTGTGTTAAAGTACAATTCTCTTGTATAAGGATGTTGCAACTTGTGACTTAGAAGGCTGTGTTTCACCTAAAACAATTTGGTGAAGCAGCCTTAGGATAAGGACTTGGAACTTTGCCATGCGAGAATTGCTGATGTGTTAAGTACAACTCTCTTGTATTTGGATGTTGCAACTTGTGAGTTGGGAGGCTGGGTTTCACCTAAAACGATTTGGTGAAGCAGCATTAGGATAAGGACTTGGAACTTCTCCACGCGAGAAGTGCTGATGTGGGACACATGGGCATTCTACCTAGCACTTTGGTGACAAGTAGACCGAAGATTATTCCTTACAACTACTGGTTTATGCTCTACTAATTTACACACCTTTAAATACGAACTGTTCGTGATGGAGTAAACAATTTATTCTATGGAGTGTGAACTCATTGGACTGTTCTGAAGTTTTGATTCCTGTGTTAGTGTTTTGACTTTGACTTGTTATTGCAGGTGGTGCCTAACATTGCTATGGTCGAGACTTATGTTAGATTGCTGCTCCTTCTTCCCCATTCATTATTCCGCTCACATTTAAGTGTACTGTCTTGTTCCTCTCCAAGTCCTTTTCGTTCCTATACTTTCACATGCATCTTATATTTTTTTACTTCAGTGTGTTTTTTTTTTTTTTTTTGTTTTTTTTCGAATGATTAGGAAGAAAACAAGAAAATTAAAATGTGGTAATTGTTTCTGATCCGCATTCCATTGTGTGATACTCAGCCACAGCTAGTATGGTGTTAAACACTTAAACTTCCAATCCTGAAATAGCCTTAAAACCCAATAACACGCATTGTAGCCATTGTAGTTGAACTATTAGCAATTAAAAGGTTAGAGTGTCAGCAAATCGACGATACATCAGCATTGTCAATTTTTACCTCACCATGCTAAAATTCTATATAAATCAGCATTGTCAATTTTCTCAAGAAACCGACCAAGCATATCCATGAATAGAATTAACAGTATAGAACATCCTCTTGTCTTTGACCTTGTAATGTAAAGTAAAAACCTGTCGGAATGCCATTAACAGGAGCTGAAACTTAACTGTAGCAATACACCATGTTGCTCCAGAGCCCATCCGTTATGAAATATACAGGAAAAGGTTTCAATTGACTTTTTGCTTGGCCTTGTCAATATCCAGCTGCGAAACACCTGAACAGCTTTTATTTTGAGGTAATACCTGATCAGCCTTGCTTCATATTATAATCAACAAACTTCAGTATGCCACAAGGGTTGCCTCCAATTTCTGTGTACCACCAAGAATAGGATCTTGCTCCTCCAATAAATCCTTTTTTGATCAAAGCCATATACTCCCTCCGTCCCATTTCATCAGTCCACATTTCCTAAAATGAAATGTCTTAATTTATGTGTCCACTTTCTATAAAAGTTGCATACTTTTTTACTTTACTTCCCACCTTATCCTCTTTTAAATTCTTACTTTTTCACTTCCCAATAAAAATATCATACAGGACAAAGGACAATATAGTAAATCTTACAAGTCAAAACCATCTACTTAATGCACGGGCAAAAGCATGGACTAATAAAATGGGGCAGAGGGGGTATATTACTAACAATATGTGTTGGTGCATTAGTGTAACACTCAAGAAGGGCCCCTGTACCTTGTCATAGTTTTTTCGATTTTATGTAGGGCTTGATTCCTGGTTAGGTGCTCTGTTCCAGTATGGTTTCCCATATCGATGTGTTATTGCTTATTAGAGAATGAAACCAGTTGTACAATTCAAAATTTAAGCTCTATAGGTACTGAGAAAAACAAACTTAGTTGGGTAAGCATTTAGCATCATAATTTTTCTCATTAATTTTCTCGGTTTTAGATCAGTAGTTTGATTAACAATCACGAGTTTGTTTATAGTTGAAGCCGTTGTCATGGTCAACAAGGTTGATGCTTACATGAAATAACTGAATTGGGTATGGATGGCGATTGGGGTATCCGGCATGTTCCGACCTTAATTGAGCATATCCGATCCGGTTCGTTTACAAATGATCGGATATGGATTACAGGTTTTGTGATCGGTGAAACCTGATCCGATCCAATTAGGTTATTATATCTTATAAGTTCAATAATATACATGTATTAATATGATCATAAATATATTATTTACTATCTTTATGTTAAATAACATCATACTTTATATATATATATAATTTTTTTATGATAAAATTGACGAATTTATATTTGTAAAGTGAAGATTAATATACACTGTAATTCATGATTATCTTAGGTTAGATGAACTACAAATATCGTCCGCTATGACCCGATGGATAATCCGATTCGAATCCGGTGAAATCCGATTCGAACTCCTGTGGATCGGATTTGGATATAGGTCAATCCGATCCAAACCCGACCCGTTGCCATCCCAGGGTAATCTTACCGGATTCCACTTGTCAGAGCACTTGATAGTAGCTTTAAAGTGAACTTACCGTACTCCAAACCGACACAGGTGAATAATTAGAGTGCAGTACTAGGGTGCTTGAGAGAACCGTGTCAGTGGAACTTGGCGAAATGACCCAGTAACTTCAGGAGGAGTCTTTTTTATCTGGAAACTGGCACAGGCCAGGGAATAGGCTGGGGCTCCCATGAAAGTTATTGATTTTTTCAATAGTCAACTGACTGTTCTTAGGTAGCTTAGCAAGATCTGTGTGTTAAGGGCCTCCGGCCTTTGTGTAATTAGGCTACTTGTGCAAGTTTCTTGAGGATCAATCAACTGACCAAGTCATATCATGTTTTCATCAGATTTATGGAGTGGCCCAGTGGTCCATCTTCTTCAGTACTACTCTTTGAAATTATCTTATGTGAATGACAATTGTTCTTTACGCAGATGTTATTATATGTGATAAATTTTGCTTACTGGTGAACTTTATATTTATTGTTTCTTTCAGCATCTTTCACAAAGGAATCCAGCTATTCTGAACAAGCCGGGAGCTTCTCTTTTGGTGTTAGAAATATTAAATTACCGTCTTCTTTCACTCTATAGGTAATTATATGCTTTTCGCCATCTGGTACATCCATATCTTCCGAAAGTTTTACATTTGCTCTTTGATCATTTTGAAGGAAGATAAGTATTGAAGGGCTTGATTTGCTAGAACTGATTCAAAATTTATATCTGGATTCCCTGAGTCTTGCTTTCTAATGTATGAAGGAGCTTATTTATGGGGCTTGAAGTGGCTCTAATAGGTTGCAATTTTGTTGCCATGATAGTAGTGAACATACCTTTCTTTTCCTTGCAGGTACCAAGGTAAAAGCAAGGCCTTGATGTATGATATAACAAAAATTATTTCTACGTTGAAGGGGAAACGTGGAGACCATCGCATCTTTAGATTGGCTGAAAATCTGTGCATGAACCTTATTTTGTCTCTGCGAGAATTCTTCTTTGTGAAAAAGGAAGGCAAGGTGGGAGGTATTGACTTGAAATATAAATCACTGCTAGAATGCACTATGAGTGACCCTTGACTGGTTGTCTTTTCAGGGTCCAACTGAGTTTACCGAAACCTTAAATCGCATCACTATAATGACTCTTGCCATCATTATTAAGACTCGTGGAATCGCTGAGGCTGAGCAGATGCTCTATCTTCCAAACATGTTAGAGCAGATATTAGCTACGAGTCAGCATACATGGTCAGAGAAGACTCTCCGATTCTTCCCTAATATTCTCCGAGATGCCTTAAAAGGACGAGTAGATAAAAGAGGATTGTCAATTCAAGCATGGCAGCAGGTTTGTTTTTTGTTTGGCTAAGATGAAACTAGAGTGTCTGCAAGTCAATATGATTTCTGTTAATTCAGATGATTCTGAACCTATCAGTGATATTTGGCCTTGTTTATTTCCATAATGTTTTATCATTTTATGCTTTGAACTGTGGACGAACATGGTAACCCAATACCTCAAGTTAATAATAACCTGTTGTCTCTTTGTTTGAAGTCCCATATAAAAATGTAAATTCAATTTATAAGATCCTACATTATTCCCTGTACTGCCGATTGCTTTTGATGTGGAGCCCCGTGAATCTTAACATTCTTCACCCATGTTTTCTTTGGGCTTCTTTCACTCTTTTGCTCATTCAAGTCATGGGTCAATTGTCTTTCTAAACGAGGGCTTTAGAATCCGTCTCAAAGAATCAGAAATTTCCTTGTCATTTCAGTGCTCAAGTGGTACACATTTTACTTCATTTTTCTCAAACCCAACTTTCAGGTTTCATTGTGATGAATTGGCAATCTTCGAAAGGATACTTACACTTCTCAAAAAATTAAAGTTAAGTTATACATCAGTTAGTCTACTTCTCTTATCTTGGCATTTTTTGTTGATCATTCGTATAATGTTTGTCAGAACTCAAAACTCTTTTTAGTCATCGTGCCGAATGGCTTCCTTCAGTTTATCTATCGCTATAGTCCTCAAATGTGATAGTACTGGTACTTGATAATTTTATATGAGCAACACTGGACCTCTTTTAGATGTTTGAGTTCTCTTATTTTCCAATAGCATACAAAGCTTGCTTTTCCGAGGCTTTTTGCCTCTAACAGTCCTTTTGTGCTTGCAGTTGACATGAATTAACATTTCTCAGTTAAGGCTTACATTTGGCAGCCACATTACTTCATACTGGCACTGCACATTGCGAGAGGGCGAAGCTTAATTAACATCGATTTCAAATCTCAAACAAACAAATTGTAGAAATGAAAAATCTGAATCTCCACCCAAAGTCCTGAGAACGGCCATCCGTCATTAATTTGTATGATATATTTTCAGTCCAGTCACTTCCGGTCAGATTTGATTTTGAACTCATTTCTTCTTCAAACTGAACTAGCTAGTATGTTTAAAAGCAAGCTCTCATGGCGAGTGTTAGCGTTAACTTGTAAGTTTTACGAAATCGCAGTAGGCTGATAAGTTGGTTGATATGTCGTCTCTTCTGAGGAAGAAGTATAAAGAAATATAACCATCACATGGATGGCGATTCGCTGAACCACATGTAGTTTGCTGTTCGTTCTATCTTGAAGGTTATGCCTCTTACTGCTTGTGGGACAGTCGATGGTTCTTTTTTTTTGTTTTGGTTTTTGTTTTTAGCTGTAATGGATATAATAACGTTGTTTGAGGGATAATATCTAGTGGTCTTAGAAGTTGGTCCTCTAGCTGCTTTTAATGTTACGATATAGTAGTCATATTTATCTCCAGAATATAGATGATTCTTCTGGTGTCTTTTTGTCATCAATGTTTCTTCACACTTTTATAATAACCACCGCAATTCTTTGGACTTCCAACGAATTTCAGGATCATTTTCGTTAGTGTATCAGCCCGAGTGGATTACTATCCCAGAAACTTCTTTATCCGTACCACGGGATAAAAAGCTTAAGTAATCAACAAGGTTTACTATATGCCAAACATTAATCCAAAATATCTCGATGTGGGACGGGATATTACAATCCCCCCACCTTATATACTCGATGCCCTCGTCGAGTGTGCCCAGACAGGTATCCCCCTGGCTGGCGGCGCATCACCACAGTGCCCTGCGGGACCAGGGTTGGCTCTGATACTATTTGTAATAGCCCGAGTTGATTACTATCCCAGCAACTTCTTTATGTGTACCACCGGATAAGAATGCTTAAGCCTACTAGTAGTAATCCACAAGGTTTACTATATACCAAACATTAATCTAGTATTAGTGGTATTAACTAGTATTGGACTAATTATAGTACTGTGATTATTCATACTTTGTTTGGTTTGTTCTGGATTAAATTTAATACCGGTACTAAATAGTGAAAACATGGTTTAATACCCTATGTTAATACTCTCCCCCAGGAGAGTATTAACAGTATTGGACTATTCAGTATAGTTGGAATTGAACATTAATTACAGCAACAACTATTCATAATACTTTGTACGGTACATAACCAAACACAATATTAAATATAATACAGCTAATCCAGTCCAATCCTATCCGACCTAGTCCAGTCCAATACAGTCCAGTCCGGCTAGTCCGGAAAACCAAACGTGACATTAGGTTACTGTACGCCATAGAACTTTTGCATCTGGTTTGGTTGATAATGACATCACTTTTTGTTTCTTTTTTTTTTTTTTTTTTTTTTTTTCTATGATAATGTAATGTTCACCCAGGATTAGAAACCTGGTAGATAACATTTATCATGAACTCTTATGATTATGAATTTTCTCCACATTTCGTTCGGGTCGGAAACTTGGCAAGTCATTTTCTGGAAAGTACAAAAGTTTCTGTTTCCAGGGCTTAAAATTTAATGAGCTCATATCGTAGGACAAGGAACTGCTACATGTGTTCACAAGCTGCTACATACCAGTCTTAAAGTTCTTTAGTTGTTAATTGATGTCATTTTAATAATAATAAATAATTCAAATTTTCATTTCATTTTGACAGGCAGAAACTACTGTTATTAACCAGTGCAAGCAGCTTCTATCTCCGTCGGCGGATCCTACTTACGTCATGACTTACATTAATCACAGTTTCCCTCAACACAGGCAATACCTTTGTGCTGGTGCATGGATGCTGATGCATGGGCACCCTGAGAATATTAACAATGCAAATCTTGTAAGTTATCCCACCATCCCTTTCCTATTATAAATGAAAACTGGTTTTCTAGCACAAGATGCTAGTATCAGGACATTTGTTTTCCACTCTTCTTTATTCTTTGCTGTTATTTAATCTCTCCAAAAATGTCCTTTCATATGGAATGATGTGCAGGGACGTGTATTGAGAGAATTTTCTCCTGAAGAAGTAACGGCTAACATTTATACGATGGTGGATGTCCTGCTTCATCAAATTCTTTTGGAGCAACAGCTTGGGCACTCATCGCAGGTCCTCTCTCGTCCTCTAAACATTTTCCTCATTGTCTTACCATGTGTGTAACACTTCCTGTCATGATTGTAACTTTCAGGACCTCATAGGAAAAGTTGGTACCAACCTTTCATACTTTATCTGGAACAGTGAGTTGCTTCCCTTGGACATTTTGCTTCTAGCACTTACAGATCGCGATGACGATCCCCATGCTTTGCATATTGTGGTATGTTTACTATTCATTATCCTATTATATCTTCTCTAATGTGTAGTCAAGTGCGCAAGCTACATAGAATTGTGTATCTTTGATATAGTTCTCAACAACCTGAATATCTATTACTCTGTTGGCCATATTTACTGGTTTACTATAATGTTGTTCTAGTATGGAGACTCCAAGTAGGCAGGTTACAAACTTGGAAAATTTTACTATCCACCTTAAACAATAAAACCACAAACCCATCCACAAAAAAGGAAAACAAGACTCTTATGGGAGAGAGGAATGTACTGAAAAGGGGTTCCTGTGTGACTTCTACCCACTTTCGTTTGTGTATTTGCGGTGTGGATATAATCCACCTTGGCTGCCAGGATCATTCTAGTCCTTGATAGAATACTACTGATTTGGACATTTTTATGTGCTCTTTTGACCTTTTATGGGTGCCCTGTGGTCTGAGAGTCTGACATATAATGCTTATAGGCCCTCCCTTAACTTGTAGTAGTGTAAATTTTGAAAATTAAATTTACCCTCTAAAGATGTACTCCCTCCATTCCCAAATAAGTGTCGGGATAGACTCTTCACAAAGTTCAAGGAGATGCTTCTGATTTAATTAATTTACTAAAAATTTCCTGTCTCATTTAAAGCTTTTCATAGGTCGTGAAAAAATAGGAATTTTATTCAATAAAAAAAGAGAGAACAAAATAATAATTTAAAAGAGTATGGAGGGAAGTAAAGTGAAAACTGAAACTATGCAACTTGTTAAAGGTAAGACTTATTTTTTGAACTTCCTGGTGAGGAAAAGAAGGCACCTAAAGCGGAAAGAAGGGAGAAATAAATTATCTGTGGTCATTACATTTTAGGGTTCTGTCGAATATTAACTTCATGATAAAAGTAAGTTTTTATAACATTGCAAGTGTAGTAGTATGCCCAACAACTCTCAGTCTCACCACCACCAGCCCTCATTGCTGCCAACATCAAGTCACTCTCGACAACCCTAATTCAAGCCTCACACTAACTCACCACCGGAGCTGACTCTCTCACCCAAATTGAAGAAGAAAACCCTAGAAACTTAGCCAAAATCTGAAACCCAGAAAAAACATCCCAAATCAACGTAACATGAACCTACCGCAAATCCATCGCCGGCCAACAAAACACCCTAACCCAATTAGGGTTGACTCTGAGCGGTGGTCCGAGACGGTAAAGCAAGAGGTGGTACAGGAAGGTCTCACTTCTGGCAGTTTGGTTGAGTCTCATGATGCTGAAACTGAATTGGATGTTGTTAAGTGCAGTCCTCTAGCTTCTTTGCCTCCTTCGAAGGCCAATTAAATATTGGAGTTTGGGAGATTTTTGGGCTTATCGTATGCTCTCTCCGCCTGCTTTACAGGAGGATCAATTTTTTCGTTACGTCGTGGAGTGATTGTAGTTTTACAACATTATGAACAAATTGACAATATATTGTAAAGACTGAGGGAGTATGGTAAGTAGCAGCATGCTATGAGACTCTTTCAGTCTATTCAAGATGAGAGAAGCTCCAGAAAGACTCACACAGATGTGGCCAAGGCTTTCCGTTCCAAGTTGGGAGGAGAACTATAGAGATTAGAATCTTCCATAAATGATGGAGCAAACAGTAGGTAATTGGAGTAGTTAGGTAGTTCTTTGTTTCGTTGTTCATTTCTCATTGTTCTGCTCGGTCGGGAGGTATTTTTAATGATTTTTATTACCTATTAAAAGAAACTTCAGCATTAGTATGAAAAAATCTAGTTTTTGCCTCACCTTGCTTGCCTCTTGACTTTTGCTCTTTGGAACCAAAATTCTTTTTCAAGACCAAGCTAATAATTCAAATGTGTAGCACGATTAAAGAAGAGAATAGCAGCTGAGGCTGAGGGTGAAGGCAACTGAAATTGACTTAACAAAAGTTGTTTTCTAGTTTCCTCAATTTGGGTTTTAAGTGAACACTTATAGAAGACCAATACCTCACTGTTCTGATGAGCAACTTGAGAGATTGAACAAGAGAGAAAAGTGAAGACCCCTTGAAATCAATATTCCAAACATAGGTCAGAAACTCATGAATGCCTTGCTTCTTGTGCCACCGTTTGCGGTTTGCCATACCTAAAAGGCTTGGAAAAGAGTATCCAGTCAGCAGACAGGTCCAAAACTAAAGAAGCGTGATCTGAATGCTAAATTCCTAAGTTTTTTACATGCGTTCTTGGGTATAACTCTAGCCAGGATGGAGTGCACCAAGCCCTGTTCAGTCGCTCAGAGGTGAGGATAGATGATGCTCTTTTGTTGGACCATGTAAACCATGGTCCAACAATCGGTCTCTCAATCAGCCCCCATTTATTCAAGTAAAAACAAAAGCTGATCGTTCCCGTCAAGAGATTGGTAAGGGCCAGAATTATCACGCTGATTAAAACTTGGTTGAAACTCCTATTAATAAAATTCAGGTAATGTCAAATGTGCATGCAGTCAAAATACAATCTAAATGTCCCCGAACTGTAGATCTACACTCTAATCTTGGATGACCATACAAGAAACAAACATGCCATTTGAATCCTAGTGTATCAGTCACTGAGAAGAATCTCAGATTAGGATTACTTGTGATATTTTACAGCTTGATGTTATTTCACCACCTAACCACAGACCACCTGAAGCACCTAAAGAATCAAAACCAGTTTGTATTACTGTTAAAGCCCAATATCCTTAACCTCTGATTAACCATAAGTCCATAACACAAGACATTCTAGTTTCAACAAGCAACACTAGGACTATGCACATTGGCCAGCTACACTCTGGACACTTCATGAATTTAGAGAACTGACACAATCTTCGACAATTCCACGATAGCATAGCAGTTATATGAAAAAATTGGAGGTTGTTCCTGCCTAAACCCTAGCACATCAATGTCACATTTTTTAAAATTCAAACGATATGCATGCAAAATTAAATGCGACAGCAGCTAAACAGAAATCAGTTAAAGCAAAGCATTCCAAATACCCCTTATTGGTACATGGATAGTTATGAAGATTGGGAACATAAGATTAAATGCACTCGTTCTTACCCTGGTTACCCTCCAAGTCATCATTTGATGTTTCCCTTTCCATTCACTTTCTTGGTGAATCTGGCATTGAGAGGCAACCAAAAGGCAGATTGCCCCACAGAGCGTAGCACATTTCTTCTCTCACTCTCTTCTTTTCCATCCTCTCTTCAATGTTATTCTCGACGTCCTGCATGTGCAGCTTCTGTGCCTGGAAATCTTCTTCTGCAAGCGAAGAACTGCTACCAAACTCTGTGGCTTTGAGAGAAAAGGCCGGTTTTGGAAACTCCACATCGATTGGCAGAGGTTAAATGTTTTTGAGTTCTGTTTTGAGAGAAAGGGTACAGAGATTTGGTTCAGATTGCCTTCAGACGATGGAATTGGGAGCAACCCTGGATTTGTGGCCAAAAGGAAGACGAAACGGTTTGACTAGGACACTAAACTGGTGCACCATTTTCTAGGGCTTGGCTTTCACCTTGCTTCTCTTGGTGGATTAACTCAGATACCTTTTGCAACTCCCCGGATATTCTTTTCCCAACTTTCTCAACTTCCACCCCAACTACTTTATATTTTCTTCATCTGCACCCAGCATTATCTTTAATATCATCCACTTCTCCTGATGTATCACCTACCTCCTAAAACCACCTTCTTCTCCACCTGCATGTTATATATAATGTATGAGTGGTTTGTTCCACGTCCTGATGTTGGACTGGGAGTCCACACCCCACGGTTATATAGTATGATTTGGGCCGTAACTCATAGGGTCGACCTTTTGGGTAAGTGGGTGTCCCAAATCATACTATGATGTTCTTCTCTTGCGGTACTTAATCTCCCCACATTGCAATTCTTCCCTTGATTCCGAAACTTCACCTATCATCCCCTCGTCTCTAACTGTTGTGAAAAAACGAAATATGCAGAAACGAAAGAACTAACACAGATTTACGTGGTTCGGCAAAACAGCCTACGTCCACGGAGTTGCAGAGATTTCACTAAAAACAGGCGAAACGTCTCAGAGAGAATTACAAGCGAAATCAGAATGCTCAACATAACATGCTACGAACCCTAAGAACTCTATAAATAGACGACCTATGAAACCGCGCCTGATCCAAGCCCAAACGGGTCAAGCCTTCGCTCCACGAATCAAGTCTCTCTTTTCGGGTCGTAGCAAAACATGAACCGGGTCGATTCATAAAACGGGTCACCCATGAACTAGGGCTCCAACCCAACACTAACCTCTTCATTGATGGTGCCAACCGAGTGATATTCTACTTCAGACGAAGCAGAACTGGAAGAAGAGTCTGAAGAGAACACCAAACATGCTCACATCATGTTTGTCATTTTTCCTGGCTGTTTTATACAGTTTTTTAAGCTTTAGAAGAGCTGTTTAAATAAACAACGATTTTGAATTCTTTTCAGATTTTCTTCGTTTTTCTTTTCTTTTTTTAACGGTGCCGAATGTGGTCATATCACATGAATGGCTTTTGAACTATTCCATATACTAAGGTTGTAATATTTGTAGTAATCTAACTTGCAGATAAATCTACTTGAGAGGCAAGAGCTTCAGCAAAGAGTGAAATTTTATATGATTAATCATGGACCACCAGAGCATTGGTTAACTTCTGGTTCGTTTAAGCGTGTTGAACTGCAGAAGGCTCTTGGAAATCATCTGTCCTGGAAAGAAAGGTGACCCTTTTCAACTGTAACATCTCAAGTCTCCTGTTATTACAATGTTGATGTATTAGAGCTGTAGCCTTCAAAGTTGAAAAAGTTATTTCATGAGAGTCTTGTTTTCCTGTGATCATAGCTCCTTGGAGGGATCAGAAAAATGCAATTTTATATCGCCAACAGAAGACTGCTACCTAGTGAAAATTTGCATAGTATTGTTTCTTCTAAAATTTGTTTATGCTAAAGGTTTCCGTAAGTTTATTTGCTGTCTAATTTTTAAAAAATAGCCTCTCAAGTTTGATTCAGATCAAGTAGGCCTTAGTTTTCAGTCTGGTTAGGGTGTTTTGGATGGAACTTCGTACTGCTTTGAAGCTGTGTTCCAAACTGACACACAGTAGACAGAAACAACTCCTAAAGTTCAAAAAGTTTTTTTTGGGCCATATAACATAGTATTTGAACGGTGGATTTAAAGTTCAAGAAGGTTATAGGTTATACATTTCACTTGAAACAAAATATGAATCCATCCACCGCTGGCCAAATTTACCTTCTGTTTGAACATTATAGACATAGTAGCTGCTGAGTGCTGACCAACAGCTTTCATCTATGAACCCATCCACCGCTGGCCAAATTTACCTTGTGTTGTTTCTCTTCAAACATTTAAACACCAAATTCTCGTTATCTTCTTTTTCGGATAATGTTGATGATATTTGTCAAACATCACTATTTGTTTGGGTTCATTGGGATTCATTGCTCAACTGGTTGTTTTGGTATTCAATTGAGATATATGATTTTTGTGCGGGTCAATTACTTATCACCCACCTCCAGTATAAGGTAATGATCCATGTACCACCTCCAGTTTTAAAACTAACATATTGCCACCTCCAGTTTATAAATGTTAGTAATAAGCAACTGGGTAAATTTTTTGTCAATTTTTTTAACACCGTCAAGGGCATAACTGTCCATTCAAATAATAAGAAAATAAGAAAAAGATAGCCAAGGAAAAAAATAAGAAAAGGAAAAGAAATAATCTAAAGAATATAAAAACAACTTATAAAAGAGAACTAAATAAAAAGAAAAAATAACCCAAAAAAGATAAAGTATCTGAATAAGAAAAGAAGGAGAAGCATTTCAAAAAAAAAAAAAAAAAAGAAAAGAAGGAGAAGCGTTGTCCTCGAGCAACCATGTTTCGAGGTTTTCTAAGAAGAACAGGGTAAGGCAGATCTCAACTCGATCCATCTCGCTATCCCCCTCTCAAACTCGATCCCTCTCTCTGTCTCAATCTATTTCTCTCTCCCTCTTCTTTCTCCATCTTTCCCTCATTCTCTCACAATGGCCGACTCTGAAAGGGGAAGTTTCGCCGGCTTTTAATGACCGACTGTGACGGCGAGGACAGCTTGTAGATCGATTTGCCTCTTCCTTCCTCTCCCGATCTTCATCTCTTTCTCTCTCGATCCGTCTTTCTCTCTTTCTATCTATCTGTTTTGGGTTCGACTGCTTGAAGGTCGAATGGGGATATCTGGGTTTTCTTTCTTGTTCCTCTTTGTCTGGTATGGTAATAGGATAGATATTTTGATGAATTCTGCAATTGGTCTGAATTGGAAGGATGTTGAATGTAGATATTTCTAGGTTAATTTTGAAGATGAAGATTTCGGGGTTGATGAGATTGATTGGGAAGAGATGGTGGTGCGGCAGTAATGGTGGTCGCCGGTTTCTGGGGTCAAGGTGGCGGAGATGGCGGTGGTGATGCATCAGATGAATGTTGTGTTCTTCAAGTTCATATTTTACTCGATTGGACAATTTTGCCCCTTGAAAACCGTTAACTAACAGAAAGTTTTGGACGGAAATTACTCTAGTTGTTATTTGTTACCAATCACAAACCGGAGGTGGTAATAAGAGGGTTTTGAAACTGGAGGTGGTATATGGATCATTACCCTATACTGGAGGTGGGTAATAAGTAATTGACCCTTTTTGTGCAAAGGACTTCAGTCCTAGCTGGCCCTAGGAATTGGTGGGTGATAGCCCATTGAGTGAGATTGTGCCAATAACCAAGTTCTGGAAGAAAACTACTTTACAGAAGTTCCCTACCTCCCTGCTTTTGTGCGTTCCTTTCCTCCTTTCCTTCCTATCATCCTTCCTTCTCCCTCCCTCCTTCCCTACCTACCTAATAGTAGGGCTGTAAGGAAAACCGAATAAACCGGTCAAACCGACCGAACCGAACCGAAATGCTTGGTTTTGGATGGTTTTTTTGGATTTTCGGTTTATCAACGGTTCAATTTTTCACAAACCGGTCTATTCGGTTTGGTTTTCGGTTTGTAAAATATCACACCGCACCAAACCGAACCGAACCGGTATGTGCTTAACGTACTTTTACTACAACGTATATTGCGTAAAATATATTAAATCCAAGAGAACTCTAGGTTCCTTGCCTTACAAGGTTCTTCAAAATTCATCTTCCTATAGAGGCATACACGAGCCCTATATATATGGAAACTACTAGTTGTTGCCATAACCAAACAAAGACAAATATAACCTTACCTCTACACTAAATAAGATCTTACATCAAGGCTAAGTAAGAGTAACTGACAGAATTACAAAAGGCTACAAGTTTAAAGCTGCATGTGGGTACCACTAAGCTGCAGGTAGTGTCCATCAATATTCAGTTTGATAAGCATCGAACTGAAATTATTGTATGCTTCTCTCCAGTGAATCCTTTTGTGCTCCTAGGTGCAACTTTTAGCATATTCCTTATAAATCTCTTTCATTGTTTTTCTTTCATAGTTAAGTCACTCATCCATCTGTGCTTTCTTAAAATAATTTCCAGATTGTTCTTAACGCCCGGGATTTAGTACAATGCATGACTATGGGGTCAAACCGTCCACAAAAAGAAATCCTTTCCTACCTTACCCCGTCACAAAACGCACCCGGTGCACACTTGCACTCAACGGTCCCACTTTTTTCCGTATGCATAACATCTCAGTCTTTGTCTTCATCTCAGAAGAGCTTTCATTAACCCCTCTCGTCCATCAATTGTCACTTTGTCCTTCCCTCTCCTGTTGTTACTTTTAAGTTAATTTCCTAAAGTTCAGTGTTTGTTATGCTTAGTTCTACAACTTACACATTCAAGTTTCTGTATTTTTCTTCCATAACTGATAATTTAAACTTACCACTTAGCTATCCTTTTGTTTTCTAAGCAAAATATCATAATTTACAGCTCTTTTGGGAGCTCTATATGTAGTGGGTCTTGCAATGATTAATGACCTTTTCACACCATGCCTATTTTATGCCAGCTTTGCCCCTATGTGCTATCATTTCAGTACACACCTTAGCTATGTTACAAAGAATCGTTTTTGGTAAGTACAACAATTCTGGCTCATCTGCCTACAGAATTTTAGCATGTATTACGTGGATACTCATCTTTGCGTAGTTTACCTGCAAGGTGATTCTTTTTGTGCTGCTTTCCCCAATTCGGTTGTGTCGTAACTGTAAAAAGACTCTCATTATGGCTTCTTTTTCTTGTTTCCTTTTGCCTATTGCAGGAATCCTACTTTCTTTGATGACATTGCAGCACGATTACTTCCAGTCATCACATTAATTATCTACAGACTTATTGAGAATGATGCCACAGAATTTGCTGACAGAGTTTTGCAGTTATACTCCACATTCCTCCATTACTATCCCCTGAATTTTACATTTGTTCGTGATATACTTGCATATTTCTATGGGCATCTTCCAGGAAAGCTTATTCTTCGAGTCCTAAATGTACTGGATCTTAAAAGGGTAATTGGTTTCTCGGACATGTGGCATCCAGACTTTCTCCGTTCACTGTGTTTCTTGTCCTAATTACTGATTTCATTTGGCGTTTTTTTTTATTTCCTTTCAGATCCCATTGTCAGAATCCTTTCCCCAGCATATTAACTCATCAAATACCACGATTCCTCCTCCACTTGACTACTTTGCCACTCTTTTGCTGGGCATTGTGAATAATGTTATTCCCCCTTTGAACAATAGCTCAAGATCTTGTTCAATGGGAGATTGTAGCTCCCTACGTGGTCCGCCAAACAAAAGTGCGGCAACTTCTCAGCCTGGACCAGCAAATAGTACAGATTGCCAGAAAGCATTCTATCAAATTCAAGATCCAGGCACATATACTCAACTGGTTCTTGAAACGGCAGTCATAGAGCTACTCTCTCTTCCTGTATCTGCTTCCCAGATTGTAACATCCCTAGTTCAAATTGTAGTGCATATACAACCCACACTTATCCAATCCAGCAGCGGTCTCCATGGCGCTCCCAATGGTGTTGCCCAAGGTTCAGTTTTACCGACTTCTCCTTCTGCAGGTAGCACTGACTCTATGGGTGCAAGCAGATCCACTCCTTCAGTATCGGGAATAAACACTTCTAGCTTTGTCTCACGGAGTGGATATTCATGCCAGCAGCTATCTTGTTTGCTCATCCAAGCTTGTGGTCTCTTGTTGGCTCAGCTGCCTACAGAATTTCACATTCAACTTTACAGGGAGGCGTCGCAATTAATAAAAGAGAGTTGGTGGCTTACTGATGGTAAAAGGTCACTTGGTGAACTGGACTCTGCTGTGGGCTATGCTTTGCTAGATCCAACATGGGCTGCTCAGGATAATACTTCAACAGCTATTGGTACGTCTTCTATGCATTAGTTATGTACTGATGTCGTTCGTATGCCCTGTTTGCTGGATTACACTTTTCTCTTGATCCTCCAATGACTTGATGTCATTTTTCTCAAAGCAACAGCAAGAATGACCTGTCTTCAAAATTTTCAAGTATGATCTCTATGGTAGCCTTTAGATAATCCGTTGTTGGTTTCGGAAACTAAACTAATAAATCTACTCTAGCTACATCATTGTATGTGATTATACTGTCTTCTATCTTATCTTTCCTGAACGATATTTTTCTGAGGGATTTTTGTCCTTGATGATTTGCTCAATACTACAACAGAAAAAGTGTAACGCAATGAATAAAACATGCAGTAGAAATATTGATTTCTGCGACATTTTTGAGGTTAATGCATATAACCTCATATAACTTGGTCACAGTCTGATGCTCAAAATTTTGATTGGACAAAGTAATGTGATGCTCGGAAATTGTAAGGGTAGTGCATATAATCTTATATAAATTGGTCAAAATGTTTAGGTTATTATTACAACGATTTTCTTTTATTCTCAGCACTAGGTGTCCTTTGCCATGCTCTTCAATTGAACTGTTGAATTTCTTCACTCATGGAGTAGTGTGTGGTAATTGCCTCTGATTTTTGTTTTCTTGAGTTATCCTGTAACATGATTGTTTGATTTCCAGGTAATATTGTGGCATTGCTCCACTCCTTCTTTAGTAATCTTCCACAAGAATGGCTAGAGGGGGCGCATCTCATAGTTAGCAATCTAAGGCCTGTGACGTCAGTAGCAGTGTTAAGAGTGGCATTCCGGATAATTGGCCCACTGCTTACAAGATTAGCTAATGCTCATGCTCTTTTTAATAAGGTAAGAAATCTTGCCATTGTAAATTGATTATTACCATGCACTCTTAGCAATGAACCTATACCGTCTTTTACTGGATATGGGCATTGTAGTTAAGATTAACAACTCGGTTCAGTGTCTCCAGTATCTATCATTGCAGTATTATGCAAGGGTGCTGATGTCTTCAAATTATTACATAGACTCATTGATGGAGGAGGCATCTAGAATAAAATTATAAAATTGGTGAATCACCCAGGCACTCAACCTGATATTTAATTACTCAAATGTC
This sequence comes from Linanthus parryae, assembly GCA_023055425.1. NCBI lineage: Eukaryota > Viridiplantae > Streptophyta > Magnoliopsida > Ericales > Polemoniaceae > Linanthus > Linanthus parryae. The sequence continues at coordinate 20,657,065 of JALGPY010000011.1, read as the reverse complement.
AGTTGAAATATCTCAAATAACCATATATATAAATCAGAGCTGAAAAAATATTGTGCAGTATTCAAAGTAAGACTCCTGATCCTGATAAGAGTCCTTATTCTAATCAAATAGTGTAAAACTATTCAAAGAAATACAAAACTTATGATAATTATAATCCTTATCACTTCAATAATTGATTGAATATCAGAGTCTGTCATGGGTCACTAGTTCATTTCTCGAGTTATGGAGTTCTCATATTTTTGTGTTCTTTGAGAAGTCTGAAAGTCTTGAATCAGAAAGCCGCAACTTGAGTTAGGGTATAGGAGTACTATATCTTGCTCCATTTGATCGCTGCGTTCTTCTACATCATTGTTTACTTTCTGTCACCTGTTATTTCCATCGTCTCCATACCTTTGCATTCTGTACCAAGTGCATAATCTTGGCTCCAAGATTCATTTCCAGGTCACATTAGTGTGTAGTTTACTAAGATTCAATTTGTGTAACAAGTTCTCTCTCTTGGATAATGGCTAGAGCATGGAGAAGCAAAAGTAACTTGCCCTTGTTTGTCAAATTGTAGCCACTTTTTGCCCAGGGTTTCCTTTCATTTATCACTATTTGAAAAGATGGATTATGGTTTATTATAACAGTTAAAACAAACTGTAGACTGTTGTCATAACTAAGGTTAGAGCTGTCAAACGGGCTGGTTAACCGAAAAACCGGTCAGCAATAACCGAGTTTCATGTAACCAAACCTAGCCCGATATGACCGAACCAGGACCGAAACCGAAAAGATTCGGGCTAGGGCCGGTTAGGCCTTCTCTGGAACCGTGAACCGGCCTGAAACCGGCCCAATTTGAACCTTGCCGAACCGATAACCGAGCCCGGTCCGTAACCGCTCGGTTAACCAAACCAAACCAGTCCCTTCCCACCACTTTTGGTTTTTAACCGGCATGAACCGAACTGGTATACCCGGTTACGGTTACACGGGCCGGGCCGGTTAGGGGGTATGTGAAATTTTCCGGGCCGGTTAACCGTAACCAAATATCCGGTAACCAAGCCGATCGGTTCAAGGTTTCTCGGACCGGTTTCGGTTTCGATTAACCGGAATTCCAGCTCTATTTATGGTTTATTATATTAATAATCCAATGCTACAATTTATGTTTTCAAAATTGTCTCCAGACACTGTCACTGCTTTTAAATATTCTGGTGGACGTGTTTGGGAAGAACTCGCAACCATCAACTCCTGTTGAAGCATCGGATATAGCTGATCTCATTGACTTCCTGTAAGTTCTGGTTCTCCATTCTTTGAATCAAACCCGTTGCTCATTTCTGGAATTTACATACAGTGCTGACATGGTTCTCTGTTAATTAATGTGCCTCAGCCATCACATTGTCCATTACGAAGGGCAAGGAGGTCCCGTGCAGACTAACAGCAAACCTAGACCAGACGTGTTAGCGTTGTTTGGTAGAGCATTGGAGAATTTACGCCCGGACGTGCAGCATCTTCTTTCACATCTCAGAACTGATGTGAGTTATTCTATCTATGCGGCTACGCATCCAAAGCTGGTTCAGAATCCTTCCTAACTAGCTAGCGGCCAACTGCACCCGTTGTTTGTAAATAACTGACAGAGAACAGAAATGTAATATTGCAGGAAACCCATTGGTAATGGTTTGTTAGTCTGTAGTTGTAATCTGAGTGTTACTCTATCACCGTTGGGACAAAGTATCGAGACGAAAACATGTTTTGCAGTTAAAAACGTGAATTTATTCTGGTACGGTAGCTTTGCCTGGTCAGTGGACAACATCAGTCGTTAGTAGTAATAGTTTGAGGGCACAATGAGAGCGCCTTCGTAGAATTTGCCTTTATTTGAAGGAATCATTAAAGCTCCGTTTGGTTGGCAGTTAAATGTAGAGAAATATATTTTAAGCGTAAGATAAGTCTGAGACTATACAGTTAAAACATAGGAAGTGAAATTATTCTGGTACGGGTTTTTTGTGAAGCAGTGGCAGTTGCTGAAAACACGGCAGAGAAGTTTTTAAATTACTGGCCGGTCAAGAAACATGTCAGTAGATGGTAGATTTCCAGTGTTACCTTCACATTACAATTAATCAAAACAACCCCTTCTAGAGGGGGTATCCAGCCTTCATCTTATATTTCTTTCCCCTTACCGTCCACTAGTTTCAAACTTGACTTTAGCATTCTGGCTGAATCTTCTGGACCAGATCCACTTATATTCAGTCTTGAAAAGAGGAATTCTGATTTTTTCAATAGCCTCACACTCTTCTTCACTAAACCATCTTTGGAGAAAATGTTGATTCCAGCAATTAGTGTCCCACCTTGTGAGGTCAGAAACTCTTTTGGGGGCAGCAACAAGATCATCTAGGGTTTTGGGTTTGGTGTTTTTTAAGTTTGGGACTCATGGATTCTGCAACACATCTATGTTCTCCATTGCCAATTAATTTCAAAGCTCCTTTCCTTACTAGCTCTCTGCACTCCAAGAGACCTTTCCAAGAGTAGGAATCCCCATTCTTCTTATCAGCCCTCTGAAATTAAATATTGTTGCAGTACTTTTTGTGAGTTTTTGTAACCAGAACAATTCATTCCCAGTCCACATTTTCCAACCAAGCTTGGTAATGAGGGCAACATTATATCTATAAGCTTCCCTGAAACCTAGACCACCCCCATTGCTATGTATCTAGTACCCGTTGAGAAGGGTGCAGATGGTTCAAAAAATAATCGTTAACATAATCGGGAAGAAGATAGTTTACCTTTGTTGATCGCCACACGATTTGATACTTTATCTGCCTATTAAATGACTTTTGTTGAGAGTTTCTTCCTCTAGGCAACATTAATTTGATTAATCAATCACAATTTCACTACTGCACAAGATATTTATTTGAGTATTAAATGTTGTGAACTGAGAGAGAAAAGATTGAGACAAAGTATGGAGGAATATGAAAGTTATATTTATTCTCTACCAAACCACTCTTTATATAGAGTGTGGGAGTCAATCATAATCATCTAAGTATGGTATTACAATATTAGGGAATATTCACCATATCAATTATTATTATTTCATAACACTCCCCCTTGAATATTCACTACTAGTCTGCCTCATTAAAACCTTGTCACGTAAAATCCAATGGGGAAAACCGCAACTAAGGAAAAAGAGTACAGACTCTAAAACTACATCTCCCCCTCATAATAAGATACATTAACGTAAAAGATCTTTTAGTTGACGCATCCCACATTTTTGAACATGCAACTTCAATGTTGATGCTGGTAGTGCTTTTGTGAATAAGTCTGCTGAATTTTCACTTGAGCGCACTTGCTGGATGGAAACAACCCCCTTCTTTTGAAGCTCATGAGTAAAGAAGAACTTTGGAGATATGTGTTTAGTTCGATCACCTTTGATGAAGCCTTCCTTGAGTTGGGCAATGCAGGCTGCATTATCTTCATATAACACTGTTGGACTGTCATTTTTGAAATTTAATCCACAAGACTCTTTGACATGTTGAACTACTGATTTTAGCCACACGCATTTTCGACTAGCTTCATGGATTGTCATAATCTCTGAGTGGTTGATGATGTTGCTACCATAGTTTGCTTCATCGATCTCCACGATATAGCAGTTCTCCCATAAGTGAAAACATACCCTGTTTGAGATCTTGCTTTATGTGGGTCTGACAAGTATCCAGCATCAGCATATCCAATGAGGGAGGTATTTGATCCACGAGGATAGAAAAGACCCAAGTCTGTAGTGCCACGTAGATATCGCATGATGTGTTTAACACCGTTCCAATGCCTGCGAGTAGGGTTAGAACTGTACCTAGCCAAAAGATTGACAGAAAATGCAATATCTGGCCTTGTGCAATTTGCCAAAAACATCAAAGCACCAATTGCACTAAGATATGACACTTCAGGGCCAAGAGGCTCCTCTTCACTCTCTTGAGGACGGAAATGATCTTTATTTACATCAAGCGACATAACCACCATAGGGGTGGTTAGTGGATGTGATTTGTCCATACAAAATCTTTTAAGGACTTTTTCAGTATAATTTGATTGATGAAGTAAAATTCCTTCAGGAAAGTGTTCAATTTGTAGACCGAGGCAAAATCTCGTCTTTCCCAAATCCTTCATCTCAAATTCTTTTTTCAAGTAAGTTGCAGTTTGGGTAATCTCTTCACGAGTTCCTACAATATTCAAGTCATCCACGTAAACTGCCACTATTACAAAACCATTTGTGGACTTCTTTAGGAAGATACAAGGACAAATTGGATTGTTAACAAACCTTTCTTTTAATAGGTATTCGCTCAATCGATTGTACCACATTCGTCCCGATTGTTTTAGTCCAGACATGGATCTTTGGAGCTTAATAGAATAAGCGGTACGTGGTTTGTTTGTTTTTGGCATTTTCAGTCCTTCAGGGACTTTCATATATATATATATATATATATATATATATATATATATGTCACTATCAAGTGAACCATATAGATATGCTGTAACCACATCCATCAAATGCATATCTAAACTTTCCGATGCTGCCAAACTTATTATGAATCGGAAAGTGGTTGCATCCATCACAGGCGAATATGTTTCTTCATAATCAATGCCTGGTCTTTGCGAGAAACCTTGAGCTACAAGTCGAGCTTTGTATCTTGTAATCTCGTTTTTCTCATTTCGTTTCTGCACAAAAACCCATTTAAATCCAATGGGTTTTACGTCATTAGGTGTTTGAACTATTGGTCCAAACACTTTACGTTTTTTTAGTGAATTTAATTCAGCCTGGTTAGCCTCTTTCCACTTTGGCCAATCATCACGACGTCGGCATTCTTCAATTGACCGTGGTTTGTGATCGTCATCACTTATATGTAGTGCAACATTAAAGACAAATGTGTCATCAATGACAATACTATTTCGATCCCATATTTTTCCGGAATATATATAATTGATCGAGATCTCTTGATTTTCTGGTACCATATCGCCCTCTTCAGGGGCTGAATTTAGATCAATCATTTTAGGGATCGGATCACCAATTTTAATGGGATCATCAATTGTCTTTGTGGAATCTTTAGGATTCAACACAGCTGCCTGATTTGTCTTCCTTTTTCTAGGAACCAAATCTTTTGAGCCAACAGGTATGCCACGCTTTTGGCGTGCACAAGATTCATTTGCTTGCATACTCGCATTTTGTCCTACAAGGACATCAACTCGTGCTGGAAAATTCGCAGCCGGTATATGCGATTTTATAACTTTGCTTGTATCAATGAATGCATCAGGCATTTCGTTAGCTATGCTTTGCAATTTAAGGATTCTCTGCACTTCGAATTCACACTGGCTAGTTCGGTGATCCAAGTGTGTTATCAAAGGAGAATTACAAGAAATTAATTGTCGAGCTTCAGGCTGCGACATGTCTCCCCCTAATTTCGGGAAGATCGATTCGTCAAAGTGAAAATCTGCAGAGCGAGCTTGGAATAAATCCCCAGTTAAGGGTTCCAAATATCTAATAATAGATGGAGAATCAAACCCAACATAAATTCCAAGTCTACGTTGGGGACCCATCTTGTTACGTTGTGGGGGTGCAATAGGAACATGCACAGAGCACCCAAAAACACGTAAATGAGATATATTTGGAGGTTGTCCAAGCACAAGTTTTTGGGGAGAATATTTAAGATACGTAGTGGGACGTAAACGTATCAATGCAGCGGCATGTTAAACAGCATGTCCCCAAGCAGAAATGGGTAAATTAGTTTTCATCAACAATGGTTTAGCTATTAATTGAATTCTTTTAATAAAAGATGCTGCTAAACCATTTTGAGTGTGTACATGCGCGATTGGGTGCTCAACCTGTATCCCAACTGACATGCAATAGTCGTCAAATGATTGCGATGTAAATTCACCAGCATTATCAAGACGAATAGATTTTATCGGATGATCAGGGAAATGTGCTCTAAGCCTTATAATCATTCCTAAAAGGCGAGCAAATGCCATATTTCGAGATGATAATAGGCATACATGCGACCATCTTGTAGATGCATCAAGTAGTACCATGAAGTAGTAAAAGGGACCACTAGGAGGATTGATGGGTCCACATATATCTCCTTGAATGCGTTCCAAGAACTTAGGAGATTCAATGCTAACTTTCATGGGTGATGGTCTAACAATGTATTTTTCTTGAGAACAAGCGGTGCATGGATATTCATTTGGCGAAAGAATCTTTTTATCTTTTAGTGGATGCCCGCTTGAGTTCTCAATGATTCTTCGAATCATAATTGCGCCGGGGTGCCCAAGCCTATTATGCCAAAGCATAAAAGTTGTGGGATATTTTTGTTTTATGGCGACATTGACTTCAACTGCTTGGATAATTGTATGATATAATCCAGATGATAAAGCAGGAAGTTTTTCTAATACATATTTTTTGTCTGAAACAGTGGATGTAATACACATGTACTCCAGCTCATTCTCATTAAGAGTTTCAATGTGGTACACATTTTTTGCGTATATCCTTAAAACTCAGCAAATTTCTACTAGATTTGCTAGAGTATAATGCCTCTTCGACACGGAATATTGTTCCACCGGGCAATATGATAGAGGCTCTTCGAGTGCCTTCAATTAAACTGGATGTACCAGAAATTGTGTGCACATATGCTTGATTAGGGGAAATTTGCAAAAAATATTTCGTATGACGCAAAATTGTGTGAGTTGTTCCACTGTCCACCAAGCTGTGTCTTCACAAGTCATCATTTTATCTATAATTAAAAGATAAATATTTGATAAGTTAATGAAACTTCTCATATTAAACTTTCAATCCTACTAAAAAGAAATAACAATGTCTGAAGTTCTTATCAAAGAACATTATTCATCCTAAGCTGGAATAAAGAAAATCAAAAATTAAATGACTTAAAAGAGATCTAAATGAGTTGTCTAAACAAAATCAGGCTCTCCAAAGGGGCCATCGACTTGCGGATCAGGAGCAAAGAAGTCATCAACATTAAAATCTTTGAGATCCATTGGCTACTCATACTCAACATGGTTTGATTCATTAAATGTAGCACTCCCATTTTTGGATGCTTGACAGAGATCAACCAAGTGTCGTGGTGTACGACAAACATGTTCCCAATGGCCATCAGTTCCACATCTGTTACATTTTTGTCCCTGTTTGGGAGGTGCTTTTTCAGCAACTACTTGTGAATTCTGATGTCTCCCACCATTGTTTCCCCCCCCGGATTTGTGGTGGTGCTCCTCTTTTGTTGATATTGGAGGGTATTTGTTGTGGAGGCTCACGGTACCAAACATTGCTCTTACCATGACCGCGTCCACGACGGCGACCATGTCTACGACCACGTCCACGACCACGTGGGTTATTTTGACCACGTAAAACAACATTCGCTTCAGGGAATGCATTATTACTCACTGCAGGGAGAGGGGTCGAGCCAGTCGGTGTTCATGATTTTTCTTCAATATGGCATTGTTTCTTTCCGCAACCAATAAACAAGAAATCAATTCAGAATATTTTTTGAATCCCTTTTCTCGATACTGCTGTTGCAGGAGTATATTCGAGCAATGGAAGGTAGACAATGCTTTTTCCAATAATTTCTCATCAGTGACGTTCTCGCCACAAAGTTTTAGCAGGGATGTAATTTTGAAGAGTGCGGAGTTATAACTGTTTCCCGTATTGTAATCCTGAAACCTCAGGTGCATCCAATCATAACGAGCCTGGGGGAGTAAGAAAGACTTCAAGTGCTCGCAGCGCTCTTTTAAATTATTCCATAAGACGAGGGGGTCCTTAATAGTAAGGTACTCAATTTTTAAATCCTCATCTATATGGCGGCGCAAAAATATCAACGCATCGGGGCATTCCTTTTCGAATGCGGTATTGTCTGCTTTTATAGTATGCCCAAGACCTTTTGAGTCTAGGTACAATCCAGCATCAAGAGTCCACGACAAGTAATTTTTTCCAGTTATATGAAGTCCAGTGAACTCGAGCTTCGCGATGTTAGACATTGTGAATCTAAGAAAAAGAAATAGGATGGGAGTTAAATTATGAGCAAGAACAGGTACAATGATAAGTGATTTACGAAATAAATAGACAGTAAAACGTAATTAAGCCGCCAAATATAGGTTATATTAATATATATATATATATATATATATATATATATATATATATATATATTACGAACGGTATCATATAAGAAATAAAAAAACACGTATTGTAAAGTAAAACTTAGCCAAATCAGATGGCTAAAGCACATGTTGAAGTTTTGAGCGGCTGCGAGTTCGAATCTCAAGAGCAGCGTTTTTTTATTTTCTCTACATGCAGCAGCAGTTTTTTTTTTTTTTTTTTTTTTTTTTTTTTTTTTTTATATGCCGAAAAACGTAAGTATAATAAAAATAAAAGACATGGAAAGACAATTAGGAGGCAGTGCCCCAGTGGTCACTCGTTGCTGCTTCTGATGCCCAGCTCTTGGGTTCGAACCTGCTGGCGAGCAGTTTTTTTTTTTTTTTTTTTTTTTTTTTTTTTTTTTTTTTCGACTGATTATTAAAGTAAAAAGAGTAAAAAAACATAAATATTGCCAAAGGAGGTGGTGGACCATATGGTCACACACAACTGCATAAGGTGTTTATCAACCCTTGTTCATGGGTTCAAGTCTATTGGGCAGCAGCCTTTTTTTCTCTTTTTCTTTTCGAATTTTTCCAGCAAACATGGTATTTGGTCACTCTCTAGATCTAATTGTGGATCGAGGTCTAGGGTTTGAGCAGCCCCCTTTTTTTTCATAGCATAGACCATTTTTTTTTCTTTTGGTATAAATAATAAATCTTAAACAATTTAAAGATGTATTGTTGATTTGAATCAACTTTGAAACAAGCAAGACATGAGACAATCGAAATCGAAAATTGATTTTTTCGTTTGATCATCTTCTTCTTGACAATATAAAATAAATAAATAATTCGTACCTTTGTCTTTTGATCTTCTCTTCCTGTAGAGCGAAAGTGCTGATAACGTGTTATGAACTGAGAGAGAAAAGATTGAGACAAAGTATGGAGGAATATGAAAGTTATATTTATTATCTACCAAACCACTCTTTATATAGAGTGTGGGAGTCAATCATAATCTTCTAAGTATGGTATTACAATATTAGGGAATATTCACCATATCAATTAGTATTATTTCATAACATTAAAGAGATTGTTGAGAAAGTTAAGAATAAATGCCCACTATGGAAGGGGAAACTCTTGAATAAAGAAGGAAGACAAGTGGATCCAATCGCTTCGTTGGTACGCTTATTTATCCTCTTTCTATTATCAATTTTTCTCTTCGGGTTACAAATGAAATTCAACAAATCTTTGTAAGATTTATTTGGGAAGGACACCCGTCGCAGAGAGTTGTCCATTGGGCTTCTTGGTCTAAGTTTGATTTGGAAAAAAACCAAGGTGGTTTGTTGTAAGCTCAGTAAGTGTCATCCATGAACTTAGTTCCTCAAGTGGTCTAGATAGGTATTCCCTGGTCAATGATCTTCTGTTTCATGATCCCATCAATTGGCATGAAGACTTTTAAGAATTCATTCTCTAATTGGTTATCGAATCTGAAGGGCAAGGCTGAGCTAATCATACACATATCTAAACACATAATAAAGAGGAAGATTTATGTGTTACCTCATCGCCTAAGCTCCTAGCGCAACGGAAGATGATCTTTGTGATTGCTTGCTTTCACGTGCTTCCTCCAACGTCTTGCCCCAACAAGTCTAGAATATCAAGAACGAACACCATGTTCCACCCCACGTTCCACCTCTTGGATGTAGTTGGAGAGAGAGTAGGGTTCAATACAACTTGAGAATGAATCTAGACATAGTAACTTTACTTCCTCCTTATATAGGCAAAACTACTCCTAGGATTGCAGCTTAACCCATAGGGTTTGAGCCTTTGCTACTAACCCTTCTAGGTTTGTGCCTTAGTGCAACTAACCCCATAATGTTATGATATTTCCATTGAGTACCCCACATGGGCGCACCAAAAACTAACATCTCCCACTCGCACAGTGGGGCTGCACAATCAATCTAGTCTCTATCGATCTCCAACTATTTATCATCTACAAAAGAGTATTGTTGTGGCCATGGCGTGTGACCGGTGAGAGTACCTGCATTTCGGGAGATCCGTACACCAAACTCGTATAGCCAGCGCAGGAAGGCACCTTTTCGGGAGATCCATGCACCAAACTCGTATAGCCAGCGTAGGAAGGCACCCTAAAAAGATAACAATAATAATGCACTCCGTAACTCTCGTATTCCCCAGATTTCTCCAATTGTCATCTCGTGGATCATCACCTGCCTAGTCCCGTAGGCCATGCTCCAATGAGTCCACATCTCCTTTATTATTTTCATATTCTGCATGATCCCATTAGATCTTGTAGGTGGGCCCAATAAAGATAACAAAGAGCGATGCAATGAGAATCTTTCCTTACATACATGTGTCACTTAGATTCGGCTTAGCTGCTTTCTCAGCAGTGTCCACAAGGCCAAATCATCCATATCCATAAGGTGTCACGCCAAAGTAGCACCACCAACCCGTTTCCTCATGACACAGATGAAAGTGCAAATGGTATACAGTGTCAATCATATTTGTATGATCGACGAGGCTCACACGATGCGGAATCCTAGGGACTAATTCTACTCATCACCTCATGGTCACTCATAAGCGCCATAGTGTTTAGACTCTGATCACAGCGCATGTCTTACCCTGTAAGGACCACTATGCAGATCTTAGTCCGGTAGCCCTTATGGCCAGTAGCCCGAGTACTGCGATGTCACACTTTTGTGAATAGTCATCAGTTCTCGTATATGGCTTTCTCTACGCAAAATATACATGGCTTGGGGTATTAGCCATGTTCGATTGGCCATAACCAGTCTCACCTTGGAACTTACTTCCACTGCGACAATTGAGTCTGTCTGACAGGATACTTAGCTCTACTCATAGACATCTAGCTCTTATCATGGGCATTATGCCTCATATGATAGGCATCTCATATCGTATCGTAGGCTTCTAGAACGCGGATACGACATGTTTCTACAATCAGACAAGCAGAGGCCAAAGTCGGATAAGTGTAAGTTTGTGGGGTACCCTAAGGAAACTAAGGGTTACTACTTCTACAATTCAACTGAGAACAAAGTGTTTGTTCTTGGTCCGACATGTTTCTAGAAAGAGAATTTGTCTATAAAGAAGCAATTGGGAGGACTGTAGAACTTGAAAAAATTCAAGAACCACAAAAAACTGAACCAACTATGGAACATGAACAGGAACCACAAGAAGTTGTGAAACAGCCTGTTCAAGTAACAAAAGAGCTTCGTATCTAGTAGAGTGCGCCAGGAACCCGAGAGGTATGGACTTCTCGTAACAGACTCTGGTGACACAATGCTCATAAATTATGAGCCTACTACCTATGAAGAGGCCATGAAAGGACCAGACTCTCAGAACTGGCTTGAAGCCATGAGATCCGAGATGGAATCCATGTATGCCAACAAAGTATGGACTTTGGTGGAACCACCTGAAGGGGCGCGACCCATAGGGTGCAAGTGGGTCTTCAAGAAGAAGATCGACATGGATGGTAATGTGATTACTTATAAGGGCCGATTGGTGGCTAAAGGATTCAGACAGATTCATGGTATTGACTATGATGAAATCTTTTCACCAGTCGCTATGACCAAATCCATCCGAATCCTACTTGCCATTGCAGCATACTATGACTATGAGATTTGGCAGATGGATGTCAAAACAGCATTCCTCTATGGGAATCTCCTCGAGGACGTGTATATGATACAGCCGGAGGGTTTTGAGGATCCAAAGCAAGCCAATAAAGTCTGTAAGCTGCAACAATCCATTTATGGATTGAATCAAGCTTCCAGGAGTTGGAATCGACGTTTTGATGAAGTAGTCAAAGAGTCTGGCTACATTAGAAACGAAGATGAGAGTCTTGTGTCTACAAGAGGTTAGTGGGAGCTCTGTAGCTTTTCTGGTCTTGTATGTAGATGACATACTACTCATTGGAAACGGCGTTCCCATGCTGCAATCTATTAAATATTGGCTAGGAAAGTGTTTCTCAATGAAAGACTTATGGGAAGCAGCCTATATACTTGGTATAAAGATCTATAGAGATACATCTAAAAGACTGCTAGGCCTAAGTCAAATTAAATATCTTGACAAGGTGTTGAAACGGTTCAACATGCAAGATTCCAAGAAGGGATTCTTTCCCATGTCACATGGAATTACTCTTTCGAAGAGTACTTGTCCTTCCAATGAGATTGAGAAGGAACGCATGAGTAGAATTCCCTATGCCTCGGCCATAGGATCTCTCATGTACACCATGTTATGTACTAGACCAGATATGTCATATGCCTTGAGTATGACAAGCAGATACCAATCCAATCCTGGTGAGAGTCACTAGATTGCAGTCAAGAACATCCTAAAGTACTTGAGAAGAACTAAGGATGCTTTCTTGATATTTGGCGGAGAGAAAGAGTTGCATGTAAGGGGTTACACGGATGCAAGCTTCCAAACCGACAAAGATGATTTCAGATCACAATCGGGATATGTGTTTTGCCTGAATGGAGCAGTGGTGAGTTGGAAGAGTTCCAAGCAAGAGACGGTGGCTGATTCTACAACAGAGGCTGAGTACATTGTTGCAAATGGCGCAGCAAAGGAAGCTGTTTAGATCAGAAAATTTGTTTCTGAACTTGGTGTGGTTCCTAGCATTGCGGATCCAGTAGAGTTGTACTGTGACAACACTGGGGCGATCGCGCAATCAAAGGAGCCTCGATCACACCAAAAATCCAAACACGTGTTTAGGAAGTTTCATCTTATTCGAGATATTGTCGATAGAGGAGACGTTTGGATATGCAAGATTCCTACAGATGAGAATCTGTCAGATCCACTTACAAAGTTGCTTGTTCAGTGGAAGCATGAAGGGCACACTAGGAGCATTGGCATACGGGATGCATCAGATTGGCTCTAGTGCAAGTGGGAGACTGTTGGAATAGATTCCCTAGAGGCAATCTAGTTGAGTATGAACTTGTTTTTCCTAGAATTGTATTCTTTATTGGATATTTCATATAATGAAGTCCTTAGATTTACAATTGTGTAGTACAATAAGAATAAAGCTTAGAAATCGTAGTAGACGTAGATAGAATTTGTCCCTCCCACATAACGGGAGCAAATATCCGAGGCCACTCGAGGGATAGTTCTTATGGAATGTCTAGCCAGACTCAAATAAATCAATATGGGATATTGATGTTATTTGCACGAATACGGCTATTCCCAGGATCGAAAAACTATGGATTGGATATACGAGTGTGACTTGTATGACTCGTGTCCAATCCGGATATAGAGACAAAGGGATGTGGCAATTACTTGCATAAGGTTTGTCGGATGCCTATTTTATTAGTTGGCCAGAAGGGATGTCTTGCTAGAGATCGCTCCATATTAGCAAATTGTTGCTACCAACTAGATATAACCTATGGGGTCACACGCTAGATAGAGTTGAACTAGATAATGTGATTAATTAATTAGAAGGATCACTTTGCAACACCGTGAAAACTTAGTAGGACTAATATACAATGAGGATCACATTCTCTCATTGTGTTTCTTCGCTTGTTCAGCAACCTTTCTCCAAGAATTTCTTTCCAAACTTCACAACTTGTCGGGCATCCCATGAAAAGATGTTCTGCTGTTTCAAGCGATTTTCCACATCCCTCGCAGAGTACAGGGACTTTGATTCCTAATTTTTCCAGATTAACTGCTACGGGTAGTGAGTCGTGCCAGATCCTCCAATTTGGGTACACCATCTTTTTTGGGATTGATAAGGACCATAGATTCTGTAAGCATTTCTGATGGGTACCATGCGATGTTTCAGTTTTGTTTTGCTCTTGATTTCTCAAAGCTTTGTAACCTGACGCCGTAGTATACACACCTTTTTCTGTATATTTCCAGGCGAAGGTGTCGTCCAAATTGTTCTGCTGGATTGGGATTCTCATGATATCTTCAAAGTCGGCCTCCCATAGATAAGTTCTCAGCTTGTTCTGGTTCCAATTCCCGTTGTCAATGCAATGAGACACCTTCATAGTCGCAAAGTCAGGGCTTGCAGTGATGACCCGTGAGACATGCCCTCTTGGGATCCAATTGTCCTTGAACATATTTATTTGTCTTCCAGAATTGATTTTCCACGCTAGTCCCTGCCTAAGCACATTCCTCCCTGCCAAAATACTCCTAAAAGCATAGGAGATCTGTTTCTTTGGCGTAACATTAATGAAATCAGAGAGTTTAAAATACTTATCTTACAGAATGCGGCTAAGAAGCTTATTGGGGTTCTTCATGACCCTCCAACCTTGTTTGGCCAGCAGCGAAATATTGAATGTTTGGATGTCTTTAAAGCCTAGGCCGCCCTCCTCTTTGCTTAGCTTCAGTTTGTTCCAGTTTAACCAATGCATAGATCTTTTCTCCGTACTGCTTCCCCACAAGAACTGTCTTATAAGGCGTTCTATGTCTTTGCAGATTCCAGCTGGGAGGAGGAAACAACTCATGGCGGAATTGGGTATTGCTTGCGCTACGGCCTTGATGAGCACTTCTTTCCCCGCGGCAGATAGGGTCTTCTCCTTCCACATCTTCAATTTGGAGTTGATGTTCTCTATTATCTTCTGAAACATGGCTTTCTTACTTCTCCCAAAAATTGTAGGTAGTCCCAAATACCACTCAAGTAGCTCAGATGCTTACGGTAGTCTTCATGCACATTATCGGAGAAAACAAGTGCTGACTTCTGATAGTTAATTGACTGGCCCGACGCTTCTTCATATCTCTGTAATAATTTTAGCAAATATATTAATTCAAAGTCTGTAGCTTTTGTAAAAATTAAACTGTCGTCAGCAAAGAGAAGATGAGAAACACAAGGGCCTCCCCTAGAGGCTGTAGCTCCCGAAAGAGAGCCCTGCTCCACTGCCTCCGTTAAGCCTCTCGACAACGTTTCACTAATGAGAAGAAAGAGGTAGGGCGATAAAGGGCATCCTGCGGCAACCCTCTCTCAGGTATCACCTTCCCCTTCACTTCTCCGTTGATGATAAAGCTATACGAAGCTGTCGAAATACAGCTCATAACAACGTTAATCCATCAATCTCCGAAGCCCATCCTTTCCATCACCGCTTTTAGAAACTCCCATTCAACCCGGTCATACAATTTACTAATGTCGAGTTTAAGCGCAATATGGCCTGATTTACCCTTTTTTTGTCTTCATAGAGTGTAATAACTCATGTGCTGCTAGTATATTGTCTGATATCAACCTTCCCGGAACGAACGCGGACTGATTTTCCGAGATAAGTTCATCTAACACAAACTTCAATCTGTTGGCCAACAATTTTGTAATAATTTTATAAATAGTAGAGCACAACGATATAGGACGAAAATCAGCGGCTTTGCGAACTTGCTTAACTTTAGGAATTAATGCTATCAATGTCTGATTAAACTCATTTACCTCCCCATCTTCATTCAGCACTCGAAGACACTGCTTTGTTACCTCCGCACCAATCTGGGTCAACATTTGTTGATAGAAAAGTGCCGGAAACCCGTCTGGGCCCGGTGCTTTTTGGCCCGGCATTGATTTTACTGCATCCCAGACTTCCTATGGGGTGACGGGCTGTTACAATAAGTTTCTTGAATTGGGCGAAAGAAGTTCCGCAATATGCCCCAGAACGGGCTCCATTTCGTCTCTCGTCGGCTGTGTTAATTTCAGAATAGCCCCAAAGTGACCTTCGATAATTGCCGCTATGTTTTCGTCATCTTCTACCCAGTTACCCATATCGTCTTCCAGTCCCTGTATTGAGTTCCTTGACCTGCAAATTGACGATTTTCTGTGGAAATAACGGGTATTTTGATCGCCATGCTTGAGCCATAGTTCTCTTGACCTCTGTCTCCACATAATTTCCTCCTGCCTGAGAAACTGCGCTATGCGATTCTTTGTTTCCTCCATGGTCCTCAAGTTGGCTTCGGATTGGGGCATGGACCCCAAATTTTCTACTTGACTTCTCAACAGTTTAAGTTCAGTTTTTACGTGGCCGAACACATCTCTGTCCCAGCGTTTTAACTTAACATCCACCGAATTCAAACGTTGACTCAGTGAGCCCCTCGAACTGTCCCATTCATCTGCGATTGTGTTCTTGCAGTTTTCGTGTTCAAACCACATAGCTTCGAATTGGAATATCCTGTTTCTTGCCCTTTGAATTTGCTGCTTCTTTCCTGTAACTATCTCGATTGGAACATGGTCCGAAGTATCAGCCACTAAATGGTTGACTCTTGCTCTGCCGAATTGCTCTATCCACCCTTCCGTTGCCAAACATCAATCGATCCTCTCACGGATCGATCTTCCATCCGGCTGGTTGTTCATCAAAGTAAACAAGTTACCATGGACGCCCAGGTCCCTTAGTTGCAGTTTTTGGATCACTCTGCGAAAATCCTCAGTTTTTTTAAAGGTGACTTCTCTCCCACCTTCCTTCTCATCCTGAGACGATATCGCGTTGAAATCTCCAACTATTAACCAGGGATTATTGCCTGGTCGAATCCTAGTCAGAAGTTTCCAGGAGTTTTTCCGTTCTTCCCTAACTGGATCACCATAAAACCAGGTAAAAAACAAAGAGTTTTGGTTATCCTCCGCTTCTACCCAACCTCTGATAAAATGCTTTGATTTTTGGGTTAAAGATAAGATAGTCTCTCTATCCCATAGCAAAGCTAATCCTCCTCTTATGTCATTACAATAAAAAAAAACGCCATTTGCATACCCTATACTGAACTTGACTCTTTCCATCTCAGACGAAAAAAATATGGTTTCCATCAATAAAACCATGTCGGGCTTCTGTCTCCTCAATAAATCGCGAAGAGAGGTGACGTTACGGGGGTTCCCAAGCCCCCGCACATTCCAACTTAAGATTTTCATTGTGCCTGGAGACGCTGCTCAGCAGCCGTCGCCAATCTCGCTTTGGGGTCTTTTGCGGCGCCCTCCTCCATGTTAGGGATCCGGTTATCGGAGCCCTTAGTGCTACTCACACTTCTGCTGGCACTGTTTGTATCTTGTTGTTGTTCCTTCTGATTGGTTGCTATCTTACGCTTGTTCTGCGGGCTCACTGCAATTTCCCTCGACTTCCTCTTCGGTTTCGGCTTTCTCGGAGTGATACTAGAGCCCTGGGGCAAAGTTCCAGCCTTCTTCTTACGGTTCTCTTGCCCCTCGATAGGCTTCTTTCCCCTATCCTGTACTCCGTCGACTTGTTCTTTTTCTCCCGAGACTTCCCCCAACAGGTTGTCCCTGATTTTTATGCCAATATTCTGATTGTCGGCAGTCTTTGTCTCTGGGTCAAGTTCCATGTATGAGTCTGCAGAGCTTCCTTCCCCGAGAGATTCGTCCTCTGTCCAATCTTCCGTTGTTGTCGTATTCCCTGAGCCCCTGCTCATCTTCGGATCGGCATCAAAAACCTTCTTTCTTGGTGGAGGTTTGAAAGTTAACCACTGGCCATAACCAGGGTGTTCCTTTAGTTTTTCATCGTCAGACTTGAAAGTGCAAGAGTCAGTGTAATGATCTACCCTACCACACCAGCCACACACATGAGGTAGGCGCTCATATTTAAAATCAAGCCAGATTTTATCATCCACCACCTTGATGTATCGCCCTCGTCGGAGAGGCTTGTGAATATCGATCCGGACTCTGACCCTCATATAGTCTCCATCACCTGCCATGATACGATCATCCGAATCTATAGCTGGACCCCACATATTTGCTGCTAGTAGAGCATCCTCCTTTGTTAGCAGAATGGAGGGGAGGTTTTGGATCTGGACCCAGACATCCAGCGTGTCAAATACCACATGTTCGACCTTTGTTTGATAACTCCATGTTTTTAACAGCAATATGTTTGAATCGAAGATCCATGGCCCACCGGCCAAAAACCTTTCCTTCGATTCCTTATCTGGAAAGCGGAGGATAAAGAGATTAGGTCTGGTTTCGTTGATCGTGATCCGATCTCCATCGATCCATATTTTTCTAAACATGACTTTCATTGACCAAACATTCATGTGTTGTGGGAGCAAAAAGGAGCCAATCAAACAATGGTTGTATTCTTCGGTAGCTTTGATACACCGATCTCTATCATATTCAAGGATATCCTCCTCCTCTTCTAACGTGATTAGACCGAATCTCATACCTGTATCATCGACCATGTTCCTGTAGTCGGTGCCGTGCGGATGGGATGCCGTCGCCGTAGCCGCCATAGGGTTTCGCCTCAATCGCCTTCAGACGTCTGACTTTATCGGACTAGGTTAAGACTCGCAAAACTTTATTATTTGATGTTTACACAACTGTTAAGAAAAGTTAAGGCTTTCCAACCCCCACTTTAGAATAAGCTTATTGCATTTCCCAATTTCAACAAATCATACTTATTGGAATTTGTTAAAAAACCCACTCAAACATCAATCATATACGTAGGGTATATTTGTCAATACATATATATTAAATTCAAATTAAGAAAAAAAAAAGAAAAGAGAAGAAAGAGTGAGAAGATAAGGATGAACAAGATAAGGTAGGTACTGTGCGTTTCTCAATCACCTACCACTATTTACCTTTGATTTCTACTAAGTTTCTTCAGTTCGTCCATTTTAGAATAAGAGAATCGCGACTCGTGAAATTCTCTACTCTACGAAGTTGTATACATTCGAATCCGGTTGATTGATTTGGCGATTCGACGATTTCGTGGACCTGGGAGAGGTCTGCCCCCGTAATTGCTTCTGAGTTCCGAAATTGAGTTCGATCGGACGCTTCTAATCTGCTGAGGGAATCATAGGTGGTGGTCACAGGGGATTCACTTTGTTAGGTTTGATTGGGGTGAGCGCGGAAAAATAATGGGAGATGTTGAGAGTGGTGCCGGCAGTTGCTCTTCCTCTCTGTCCAACCAACAAACCCTGGAAGTCCACCATTGAAGCCTCCTTCAAGCTCCATACCCGGTGCATCTTCAAGAAGCCCCAAATGTTAATACCCTGGACTTCATGTACCTCAATCGAATCAACCTATTAGGCAATGACTATCACCATCCAAAAGTCCCAATTTTGGCCTAGGGTTCTTGGTAGAAAATTGGGAATCGACGAGTAAGGATGGAGAAGTCTGTTTTTTTCCCTTGCTTTAGCCTTGTTCTTCTGTTTCGGAGCTAAGTTATAGCCAACAACAAGCAAGAACTAGAGAGAAGAGGATTGTTAGTAGTGGAATGTTGCTGGAATCTGGGCTTGGACGCCGGTATTTGGGCTTGAATGGCCGGAATCAGGACTGTGCAGTAATTGTCAGTGGTGGTGGTGATTATGTTTTTCTTACGAATTCTTATAAATAAGAGAGAATAGACAATTTCACCCTTAAACAAAAGGACGTGATGGTCAGCTGACAGTTAAGTTTTTAGAGGATTTTTTTACCGGTTGCAATGTGTATAACTTATTGAAAATGGGGTTGTAATGTTGTTTCGGTATATTAGGGGTATGCATTAAGTAATTAAGGTTTATTATTATAGTTGTTATTATTTTATTTTTATCAAAAGTATTTTTTTAGATGACATTGTTTTTAGATTAGTTGTGTATAATAATTAGTGAAAGTGTAGCGGGTTGAGTAATGTTTTTAACGTGTCTAAAGTATAATTTTAATTAATGTCGCGGAGCGGACAACCGCGTCATGTGGTACACCCGTCACACCATAACCTTCTACTTCCACCGAATTCTCCGGCAACCACCAATGGAAAAGTCAGGGAATTGACCTCAACTCTTCCAATTTTTGTCCCAATCAACGCCAATCCAACCAAAGACCCAATCTTTGCATTAATTCGCCATTTTGAACTATCAATTTGGAAAGTTGTGGGGGTCCTCGGGTCTTTATTGTAAAATCTGCTTTTAGCATATGTGAATTTTATACCTTCTAGCACTGGTAGGTTGGTCTAAGTCATATGCAGAAACTTTGTTTCTTTTCAGAAGCTCGATGTAGATTTTAGTCTGTTTCATGTTATTTTCACAAACTGCTAGCATTCTTTAATTTCAATAACTCGTTTTTAAAGTCGGAAAATAAATCTTTCTTTTCATATATCCAATATCAAAAGATGTTTTAACAACACATTAATATGGTTATAATTAAAAGAGTCTTTGTATGTTGTTGTTTATATAATAAAAACAAGTTTGTGTACGTATTAATGTTTTAAAGAGAAATACAGTGTTCAACGTAAGCCACCTTAGTATTAAATTTTTGATTTACTAAATAAGTATTGTAAGGGCTTATTTTATTTACTTTCATTTTTAAATGTTTTAATTATTTATGCACTATTGTAAATAATTCGACTCGGTATTTCCTTAGAGGAGTGCTTCGTTTGGGGGAATGTAATTGCGAACTTGCATTACATATAGGACTTTGTGTGCATAATGGTCGTGTTAGCAACATTAGGTATAATCGTTGTTGTAGACGCCGAATTCGTAGACGGCTGATTTTTGGAGGCTCCATATTACTAGGACTTCACTTGCCTTTGTGTGACGATTTCTCTTCAAATCCAAGTAAGTTTATATGCACAACATCTTTAAACATCAAAATGTGTTGTTTCGTGTGTGTTATCTCAACTGCAAAGTTCAATCCCGTTTTTCAATACTTTGAGTTTTCTAGCATATTTTATGAAAGCATGTGGTTACTATTCAAATTGTGATTCATTACTCTCGTGAAATAATGAACAATAAATATACGATGATAGAATTGGAAACGGTGTACAGAGGATGCACGTGAAGGCTACGGCCGGGAACACCTATGTGTGATTTCCCTAGGGCATAGTACCCTCTTATTTATCATGAAAACTATGAGTACTACCTGTGCACGTTTAGGTCACAACTGTATAGGGGTGTCAACACTTAAGGTCTCATTAGTTATTTTAGGGCGAATCGGGATGGACTGTGATATCCCAGAGAAGTACCCTACCTTATTATTATTCCATTGTGACCTCGCTGTCCACATCGAACCTGTTGGGGCTCGTGTCTATGCCTCAACCAAATAAAAGAATAAAAATGTTTTGCTTTTTGCCCTTTTTAATCTTTAGACAATGTTTCATCATTTCCGTACAATAATTTATAAGGCTTTTCTCCTTTTATTTCAATAAAGTATTCTTTAGATTATCGTTAAGTTGTACTAGCAGGAACCGTAGGATCCGGGTTGTTTCAATGATGGTTTGTTAGTCTGTAGTTGTCAATTTATTAGTGTTACTCTGTAGGTGTTGGCACAAACTATGAAAAAGCAGTTAAAGGTGAACAAATTTATTCCGATACGTAGCAAATCCTAAAAATGCGTTCAGATGAAAAGAAACAAATCTTCTGTTGCTACGAACACCATTATAGAGGTGATATAGACAATTCTTCTAGCTCTGGGGAAGAGTGTTAATTTCCGCCTTCTATCGATTGTCTTTCAAGCCTCAACGAAATTAGAAGTGTGCTCACTCATTAACTTATTTACAAGTTATAGTAAATGTTGGTGTTCAAGGAAACCATATTTGCATAGATTATATGCTTCTTTTTTAGGAATAATCAATTTGAGAGAAGAAAATTTTGCTGCTAACTATATCCTCTCATCTATGTAACTATATGCTTTATTGTCTATAGGTTTCTTCAGTTCAAGAAAAAAATGTCATCTTCATCACATTTCTTATGTTTTGTTTTGGGGACACTCAACCCCTTAGTTGCCACCATCCTCGATCCATCTTCTACCAACGGAATTGATTGTGTTGTCCAAGTTTCTTTTTCCTCTTCTTATTCTTCTTCCTCTTCTTCTTCTCCTTCTTCCTCCTCTTGATAACTGATTAATGCTATTACGTGCGCATCATGTGCAGTCATCGTGCATAACTCGTGCAACTTCTCCGGTCTGTAACCTAAACAATAAAATTATCGTTGAAAAGTCTTACCTCGTGAGTGCATCGTGGTTCACTCTGCGGTTGGTTGTGGTAGGTGACTTTGTGCTGGGTCTGTGTTCGTTGGTGTTCAACTTCTCCGGTCCCTATGTCTCCTCCATTTTTCTCCCTCATAAACTGGCTTGTCTTCATATAGTTCTCTTAACCCCAGTAGCTGATCACACAAGATACAGAAAGTGTGCTATTTGATTTAAAAGAGAATGCCATGCCAATTGAAGAATTAATGTCTAATTATTTAAGGTACGCAACAACTTTTGTTCTGTATCACACACATAGCTAGGAAAAATCATTCAAGCAAAAGGGATTTATGCATCTCAATTTCTATCTGTAGCATATATAATTGGTTGAGGATATTATTCAAGAGTAGTGTTGTACAAACCGAAGATTGTGCGACAAAAAATTGGACAAAACCACAAATTATTCTTAGGTGTCTAGAACAACCCTATACAATAAAATATAATCCTAAATCATAAAACTCTAAAACCCCAAATCGTAAATATAAACCCCACCCGTAAATATATACCCTAAAATCATATCTCATGATTGGGTTGTTTTAACTCTAAATCTTGACCTTAAAGCATCTCATAAAATACAAATTGGGTGGTGCTTCTAATCCACCTAATAAAAATCCCACACAAAGCAGTAGGTGCATGTTCGGAATATATTTGTGCAAATGTGCCCGATGTTACTTCCTTAGTGGTTGGTTAAATTTCTGTTGTTTCTGTCAAAGAAAGATTTTGGTCCGTTTAGTATTTTTCTATTATTCAAACACCTAATGGACAGGCAACACACACCGACTCTCGGGTAGAAGTAAAATATTACAATTTCCTCCAACATATCCAAGTATCAGTTTTTCTTTCAAGTGCATTGATCACTTATTTCTTGAGAAATTCGACATACAATAACACTGCCTCTTCGTTCTAAGTCCTATTGATACTCAAATCAACAGTTTGTTCCTGATTTGATCACGTCGCAAATTCTGAGCGATTATTATCTAATTTTTTCTTTTTTTGTAAAAGAGGAGAACATCAATATATAATCAAAGATAAGGTACGTCAAACTAAACATGGAACTAAATCAAACCTAACAACAACCAACCCAACTACACAACATTCAACATCCACATGATCAAACCACCAACATCCACAAAGAGACTAAGACAAGTTCATGAGATCAACAGAAACCCAAACACTGAAACAATAACTAGGATTACAATTTATTTCCTGCTAAAGGAAGCCAAAGAGATTACAGATTACAACCATCGCGGACATGATTGCTGGAGTAGCTAGAGCTTCAGCAAAGGAGTACTGCATGGTGTAGTAACGGATGGTTGCTGACGGCGGGGTTGGAGGGTAACATGGTGGGTATGGACAAATTGTGTCTGGAGGAGGAGGCAAAGAAAATATAACATGGGAAAAAAGACCCAACCCACCATACAGTCACCATCAAAATATCTAGGAAGCAAAGAAAATATATGCTCTGTACATTTCAATTGGAATGGAATACATTAACACTAGAAAAAAAGGGGTTTCCCTTGTCTCTCTTCTTGCAATTTGTATGAAAACAGAGACAGCAGATAAGAACAAGGTTGTGTGAATTTTAATTTCTATTGTAGTTTACGGTTTCCACTAGGTATATATTACATGTGCATCATGTGCAGTCATCGTGTATAAGTCGTGCAACAATAAGATATAAGATGAAATAAAGTTGTTTATTTCTTAAAAAATAATAATGTTGTGCAAGTGTATTTAATGTTTTTGATGGGAAACACCGACATATCCCCTTCTGGTGTTAATCCATACACTATGAAGTCTGAAGAGATTCTGTAGAAGCAGTAGGGTTCGTCGGTATCCTGCACGTCAGTAATATGTGGGATGATACCCTCGTCGGCCTAGCCTCACCACGGCATTGGCAAACTCATCTACAAGCCTCAGCAATGGAGGCGACGCCGCGGTCCCGACATATGCGTCGGCGACCTGTTGCGCGACTCTGTTGTCACGCAGCACCGCGTCGGACGCTAGGACCCCAAATCCCGTGTTGATAAGGATGCGATCGTCGAATGTATGGCTGTCATCCCAGGCTAACACGAACCCGACAGAGTTGTCCCCCTGAGCGGGACAAACTGCCTCGAGCTGATGCAGCAACTCTGGGCTGACGGAGGGGTCTGGTTCACCCACCAAATACATACAGCCGTATGTGGTGCCGCTAGTGAGGGCAGCTACAATTAATTAAAAAAAATATAATGGTAATCTATATCTTTTCTTATATATAATATAAAAGCAGAAAAGTCCCGAGGTGAAACCACGTTTCGCCATTTGTCATTATTTAAGCATTATTAGCATGACATGTGTAATCTTATGTGTCTACTTTCTCATAATCAATCCAATGAAAAATTGACATGTAATTACTTATTGCTTTGTCATTATAATATGAAGATTACTATTTTAGTTTGTAACTCATGAGCAATCTTATATATATAATATAAAAGCAGAAAAGTCCCGAGGTGAAACCACGTTTCGCCATTTGTCATTATTTAAGCATTATTAGCATGACATGTGTAATCTTATGTGTCTATTTTCTCATAATCAATCCAATGAAAAATTGACATGTAATTACTTATTGCTTTGTCATTATAATATGAAGGTTACTATTTTAGTTTGTAACTCATGAGCAATCAATACTCATTTCAATATTATAATGGTAAATTAGCATTGAATAATTATATTTGATTTTATGACTTGAATATAAATATATTTTACATATTAGTACAAAATACATAAAATAACAGCATAATAAATTCATAAATCATTTAAAAGTAGAACCACGTTTATGATTTTTGTGATATAACACATCTGTCGAAATAGAAAAATGATATTTTCATTTTATGTAATTATATAATTTTTTTTTGTGACTTGAGTATTAATATGTCTTAAATATTAGTACAAAATGTATATGATAATAGCATAATTAACGTAAAAAAATTATAGGTACACAAACTTTAGTAGTAAATTTTATTATTATTTAAAATGATTATTCTTCAGTGAATGTTTGGTTGAAGTATATTATACAATTGAATCTTTACAAAATAAATTATGACATCGTATTTACGTTAAATGTTTATGCAAATAAAATTGTAAGAATTGAAGTCACAAAAACATATGTTGCATGCATTTGTGCATCTACATGTATGTGAATGACATCACGTTATTTTTTTCTGTGAAATTTGCCTCACTTATTAATCCATCCTAATTTCCTCAATTTTTATCCTGCTTAATTTTAAGTTAGAAAATTCTATTAATGTTGCTAGATCTTATGATGTGAATATTAAATATATTTTATAATGATGTAAAGAGTGTATGATAATATTATAATAAGTTCAATAAATAAAAATAATATAGGTACACAAACTTTAGAAGCAACTCTGCTGATTATATAAAAATATTATTAGAATCTTCTTGAACTAATATGTTTATTATGCAAATTTGTTTGGAAAAAAAGGATGAACACATCCTGCATTAAAATAAGCCATTTGCATTAAGAATTCTATACAAATTTGAATGCGTACAAACTTTTCTTATTATTTCAGATAAGATTACTACAACATTCACTAAGGTCTACACATTTTTAGAAGAATTAAAATTTTTATCTTCAAATAAAAGAAGAAAATGTAAAATATCTGGACCAATTTCCCATTCCAAAGGAAGAATGTCGGCTTCGTGACATTATAATGGAGATGTACCAAACATAAAAATTTAGCACTCTATAAATTTTCATTTGATTTGAAATAAATTTCATTTTATGCATCATTTATATTAGTCGAAATTTAGTTAATAGGTGTTCATAATGTCTAAATTTTATATCAAGATATGGTACAAAGCCCCGCGTTTTAGCGCGGGGTATCGCCTAGTTATATATAAAAGTTAGAAGGTGAGTAAATATTCACTCTCCATATGCCATTTGTCAAAATATTCACTCCCCATATGACATTTGTCATCCACATCATGTCCTACATGTATGTAATAACCAATTAAATTGTTCCATGTCATTTATATATTATAATTAGATGAGGCAGTTAAAAAGAGTATTAATTAACACTAAATACAAAATTTTAACTTACGTCATTAAAGTGTAAACTTTTATGGTTTTATTAAATAAAAAAAATACAATTTCAAGAAATTATATGAGAAAGGATGGAATTAGTTTGAAACAAACTATTTTTCTACTAACATGTCTTTAGTTATGCATATATTTGACTTTTTTTTGTAAATATAGGCCTTTATTTCAATAGTGTCATTACGAAAAAGTGTTCTAAAAATGATTATGAAAAATGCCCTCAAGATTTTCATAATGAATGAAAATTATATTTGAAAGCCAATGAATTGAAATTCAAATTACTAAATTACTTTATATTAAATTTCCAAAATTTTGATCATATTTTGTTTTTTTGAAAAAGTATTAGCGTATAAGTTGTTCTATTTCGCTTTTGAATAGTACTTTTAACAAGAAGTACAATCATAAATACAACATACACTAAAACTTAAAACAAAACTCCATAAAATATTTACCGATGATGTCACAAAATATTTACTTACCATGAATATGAATTAAACATTTAGAAATTCAGTAATTAGTTTTTTTCTTAATTAGACTTGCCATTTGCGTAATCGCTAACCAGTTGCTCACTTAGCTCATTGAAATATAATTCTGGCAAAACGATTGTTCAATTCCTAATAAGAAGTTAATAATTTTCCATTTATTGAATAAAATATGCTCATTCAAAGAAAAAAGTAAAGTGTTTGACACGGGCTACTATTTTCTAAAAATATGTATGTTTTATTCTATAAGTAATAAAATATTATTTATTCTAAGAAAAAAGGCTTTTTAAAAGAAATTCAATGAGAAAGAAGGGGTGAGTAGTTGAATATGAATTCTTTTTCAACGAATCTGCCTTTATGTATGCATATTTTTTCGTTTAACATTTTATTTATTGAATTAGTATGATAAGGATCCACATTATATCACACACCACAGTTAATAGCCAATTATAATGGCCAATATTTATTCATATGTTACATTTACGATGGCAGGGTTAACAAATGTTTAACTCCACTAATTAAAAAATTATCACATTTAAGTGTTCATTTTTATTGTATTGTTTATAAATCAACTGCTACTTAAAAGAAACTAAATTAGAAGGGTAGATGGAACATTAAAAAAAATGATTTTTCTCTAAAAAGAGTAGGCGTTCCATTTAAATAGTACGTAACAAATGGGACAAGACTTTCCATAATAGATTGTGAATATGACCTCAAAATATTAAATAATGAACGGAAACACTCTTTTGATAATGAATGAATAACAAATTCAAATTACTTAACTACTAAAAATCAACGGTTCAAAATTGTATCTTTGAAAAAGGTAAGAGCATATTAATAGTTGTTTTTCTTTTTGAGGAAAAAAAATAATTGTTGTAGATACATGAATGTTACATTTCCTACTTAAACATTACATTTCAAAAATAAGTGCATAAAATAAATATAAATACTTTCAAATATGAGTAAATATTCACTCTCCATATGCCATTTGTCAAAATATTCACTCCCCATATGACATTTGTCATCCACATCATGCCCTACATGTATGTAATAACCAATTAAATTGTTCCATGTCATTTATATATTATAATTAGATGAGGCAGTTAAAAAGAGTATTAATTAACACTAAATACAAAAATTGTAACTTACGTCATTAAAGTGTAAACTTTAATGGTTTTATTAAATAAAAATATACAATTTCAAGAAATTAAATGAGAAATGATGGAATTAGTTTGAAACAAACTATTTTTCTACTAACATGTCTTTAGTTATGCATATATTTGACTTTTTTTTGTAAATATAGGCCTTTATTTCAATAGTGTCGTTCCGAAAAAGTGTTCTAAAAATGATTATGAAAAATGCCCTCAAGATTTTCATAATGAATGAAAATTATTTTTGAAAGCCAATGAATTGTAATTCAAACTACTAAATTACTTTATATTAAATTTCCAAAATTTTGATCATATTTTGTTTTTTTAAAAAGTATTAGCGTATAAGTTGTTCTATTTCGCTTTTGAATAGTACTTTTAACAAGAAGTACAATCATAAATACAACATACACTAAAACTTAAAACAAAACTCCATAAAATATTTGCCGATGATGTCACAAAATATTTACTTACCATGAATATGAATTAAACATTTAGAAATTCAGTAATTAGTTTTTTTTCTTAATTAGACTTGACACTTGCGTAATCGCTAACCAGTTGCTCACTTAGCTCATTGAAATATAATTCTGGCAAAACGATTGTTCAATTCCTAATAAGAAGTTAATAATTTTCCATTTATTGAATAAAATATGCTCATTCAAAGAAAAAAGTAAAGTGTTTGACACGGGCTACTATTTTTCTAAAAATATGTATGTTTTATTCTATAAGTAATAAAATATTATTTATTCTAAGAAAAAAGGTTTTTTAAAGGAAATTCAATGAGAAAAAAGGGGTGAGTAGTTGAATATGAATTTTTTTTCTATGAATCTGCCTTTATGTATGCATATTTTTTCGTTTAACATTTTATTTATTGAATTAGCATGATAAGGATCCACATTATATCATGACAATTAATAGCCAATTAGAATGGCTAATGTTTATTCATATGTTACATTTAGGATGGCAGGGTTAACAAATGTTTAACTCCACTAATTAAAAAATTATCACATTTAAGTGTTCATTTTGTTTGTATTTTTGATAAATCAACTGCTACTTAAAAGAAACTAAATTAGAAGGGTCAGAGGTAGGAACCATGGCCGCCGGGTTTTATATGCTAAAGCTAACGGCGAAAGAGGCAGAGGAGATCATCTTTGACGAGGACTTGTGCTCGCAGGCAGAAAAAGGCTTTGAATGGTGCCTGATCGGGAAGTTTCTAACGGGAGGGGAAATCGATTACCGGTCCATGAAGTCCTTCTTCCGGCGAGTCTGGAATAAAGGAAATCAGGTAGATTTCTATAACGTCAATAGAAATACGTACTTGTTCAGGTTCCCTAATAAAGCTATCATGGATCGGATCTCTTCGGGGGGTCCTTGGGTGTATGACGGAGCTATGCTGATGATCAAACAGTGGAAGTTAGGGGATGAAACTGAAAACCCTAGATTTAATACCATGGATGTGTGGGTACAGATCCACCGACTCCCGATCCACTTGGTAACGGAAGAGGCGGGACGTAAGGCAGTGAAGAATGTGGGTGAAATACTGTACTCAGATCCACGTGTGGACAGCGAGGGATTGAAAAAATTCGTTAGAGTCCGAGTACGTATGCCAATCTTCGAGACACTACCGAGAGGAACCTATGTCAACATCAAGGGCGAACGAGTTTGGCTTGATTTTAAGTATGAAAGAATACCATCCATATGTAAGTGGTGCGGCTATCTTGATCATCATAGTAAGAACTGTGAAAACATAGCTACTGAGGAGGACATGATAATAAACCGGATACGGGGAATGGATGCTATATTTCCCACCAAGGAAAGGGAGGGTGGAACCTCCCAGGAGGGGGAAAGATGGAGGGAGGAAAGAACAGGAGGGGGGAGGAAGGAGCTGGCATGCAGAAGAAGGAGACATTGACCTAAACAAGAATGTTGAAGACACGGGAGGAGAAGAAATAACCCCTGAACCAATGAATGAAAATCCAAGTGCAGAACAAGGGAGAGAGACATTATCGACGACAAATCAGACGGTTGAGGAGGAGCATCCAGGAGGAAGAGGGAATCAAAACCAAGGTTTTGGCAGCAGTGCTTTGGGGGAGACGGCAACGGAAGGGCCAAACAACCAGACAAGTACAGTAGAAAAGGAGGGACAGGAGAACTCGGTCAAATACAATGGAAATAATATGGTGGGAAATGGAAAAATCGGGGAGACAGTGGGAGGAAACCGACCAGTTTCGCCGAAGAGGAAGATCACACCAGAACTAAGCCCGGCCTCGATGCAAATGGCGGAGAACTCAAAGAGAAACAAGCAACTTGAGTTAGAGCGTAGCTATTTAGGAGAAATAAGGGGCAGTACAAGTGAAGGTGAGCGAAGAAGTGGGTCAGACAACAAGGTTATGAGTGCCTCAAAAACTCTAAACGCGCGATTGGCGGAGGCTGCTAAGCAGCCCCGCCAAGCACAATGAATCTGTTAAGCTGGAACGTGCGAGGGCCTGGGAACCCTCCCACGGTCCTATCGATTCATGATCTAGTGAAGCAAAAAGTTCCCGACTTGGTTTTTTTGATGGAAATCAAGGTGTCAAGGAAAGTGATGATGAAAATTTGTAAGAAGGTAGGGTATGCAAAAGGTTTCTTTGTGGAACCGGACGGTAGTAAAGGGGGTTTGGGTCTTATGTGGAAGAATAATTTAAAAGTGAAGGTGAAGAGCTCCACGTTACATCACATAGATGCATCGGTGGAGGAGGGAATTGGGAAAGTGTGGAATTTGACGGGATTCTATGGAAACCCGACGAGAGGGGAAAGGAGGCATTCTTGGGAGTTGTTGAGGCGACTGAGAATCAATCCAGAGGATGCATGGATAGTGATTGGTGATTTCAATGCAATCACGTCAGAAGAGGAGAAGAAAGGAGGGCGGGCTGTCACGTATTGTTGGAATAGATGCCCTAGAGGCAATCTAGTTTAGTATGAATTTATTTGTGGCTAGAAATTCATTTATTATTTATTGGATATTTAATATAATGAAGTCCTTAGATTTACAATTGTGTTGTTTATCTTAAATATCCCTAGTCCAGTATAATGTTTAATGGGACAATCATCTATAGACTAGTATGGGGTTGGATTGATATGGAGATATCACGATCCAACACATAGGTGTGCATTAGGGAATGTTGCACTGGATTGACCCATCTCTGAGAAGGCTACATACATGTTATGTTGAATCACAAGCGCTTCTCGCGGTGCAATGGTGTTGTCATCCTTAGACTTGAAGTCACTAGATATTCTAGTTGTGGATTATTGTGATTTTGGTAGCGTTAAACGCTACACCGTAACTGGGTAGTTATAAAGGCGTGTACTGGATACAATAAGAAGCAAGCTTAGAGATCGTAGTGGACGTAGATAGAATTTTTCCCTCCCACATA
The DNA here is from genome assembly GCA_023055425.1 of Linanthus parryae. Classification (NCBI taxonomy): domain Eukaryota; kingdom Viridiplantae; phylum Streptophyta; class Magnoliopsida; order Ericales; family Polemoniaceae; genus Linanthus; species Linanthus parryae. Next base: position 20,625,947 of record JALGPY010000011.1, on the reverse strand, counting down.
ACGGGAGCAAATATCCTAGGCCACTCGAGGGATAGTGCTCATAGAATGTCTGGCCAGACTCAAATAAATAAATATGGGATATTGATGTTATTTGTACGAATAAGGCTATTCCCATGGATCGAGAAACTATGGATTGGATATACGAGTGTGACTTGTATGTCTCGTGTCCAATCCGGATATAGAGACAAAGGGATGAGACAATTACTTGTACAAAGGTTGTCAAGATGACTATTCTATTAGTTGGCTAGAATGGATGTTTTGCTAGAAACCGCTCCATATTAGCAAATAGTTGCCACCAACTAGATAGAACCTATGGGGTCACACGCTATATAGAGTTGAACTAGATTTGGGAATTAATTAATTGGATTGCAAAACCTTGCAAACTTAGTAGGGACTAATTTGCAAGGAAAAGACTAAATTGAATTCTAGTAGGACTAGAATAAGTCCTTTAGGTAGTTGGCAAGGAGTTGTTGGACTATATAAATGACCTTCCTTCCTTCCTTCCCACATAAATTATGCTCATTATTGAACATAACAAGAGTGGGAGAGAACAAAAGAAGGAGAGAGAGCAACAAGAAAAGGAGCCGACCGCCCCTTTGCCCGCCGCCCGTCCCGTCGGCCACAAGGAGGCCGAGACCCTCCTTTTGGGTCTCGTTTTGCGTGATTCTTCTTCCTCTTCCTCTTCCGGGCTAGCACCAAGGACTTTGGAGATTCTAGGATCAACTCTAGGCGTGGATCAACCATAGAGAACGTGACACAATTCGCGTTTGAAGTCATCTAAGGAGAACCCTAAGGTGTGTTATTGATTTCTTACCCTTACCATCGTTATGTCTCTTGACTTGTGATCCTTGGAGGGTTTTGCATGGTTTTATGATTGTTTGTGTTTCCGTTGCGCATCCATGAATCAAATCCCTACAGTGGTATCAGAGCCACAGGTCGTAGAGCATAAACGTGATTTATGTGTTATGTTTTAGTTGTTTTACACCTTAATTTGATTGTTTATCGCGTAAAACAAGACAAATCAAGCATGGGATGCAATTTGTCAATAATTAATCATAACAAGATCTAATTTTTGCATTGGATGCATGAATTGGCGAGTTTGAGAAATTTTAGGATCTTAGATCTAGGGTTTGGGCATCCTTGGAGAAGAAGGAGTTCTCCCAAAACAAGGAAACAACCTAACTTGGGCACCAAGCAAGGGAGTTATTTTGGAAAAAACTCCCTCAAGGAGGTTCGCCCCCCCCTAGGGACCGCCCCCATTGCTTGCCGCCCAAGCTTGGCCGCCCTAGGGGCCGGGCGGCCCTAACCCGCGGCATAGGCTTGTGGGTTTTTGGGCCGGCCCGGCTCTAGGGCCTTGTGGTTCATCTTATTGGGCCCGGGCAATTTGATTGTTGGGCCCATGGACCGTTTTAACCCTAGAAATCCTAAAATCAATTAAAATTGACCAAGCGCGTTAAAATTGGATTTTAGCTGTTTATGTGCAATTCGCATGGTGATTGGATATGGCCTTAGGATGTGGTTTGATGTGGATGTTTAATTTTGTGGTTTGGTTTTACGGCCTGCGAGCTGATCAATTAATTGTAATAATTAATTAGGGTTTTATGGCCTGCGTGCCATTTTTTTCTCAACTTGTGAGATTTATTTTATTTAGTATAGAAGTTAGCTAGTACTAGATAAAGTAGATTGTTAGCCAAGATTGAAGAAAGGAAGCCCAAAGCCAAAGAAGCCACAAAAGATGGAGCATGGAGCATTCCACATGACTATGAAGGTTGGACCAAAAGATCAAGACGCATGGAGATGTGTTTGTTTTAGGGTCCATAGATAATTCCATTGGCTTGGAATTATCTTAGTCTAGAAAAGACCATATCCACATCACGTTTAATTTCTGTTTTGTGGTTGTTTATTTTTATTGTCTTATTATTATGTGGTTGGTGTATGGATGATGCATGCAATTAGGATAATAAGATAATTTGACAACCCGGATCTATTATTGGGAGTTGTGCCCAAACTCAAATAGATAGATTAGTTTTTTTTTTTTTTTTTTTTTGATAGATTAGTTGATATTGATCAACAAAACAATTAAAATTGAATTTAAAATCCCTCAAAATTCAAATATTGTGTTCTTGCCTTCTCGTTATTTAAACACTCATTATCATCATTATTTATCAAGTTCGTGCGTGCCAAAGCATGGCGACTTGGTTCATAATGATGGAATGCGATGGCACGTAACAATGTGCAATTGTTTAGATAAGAGATTGAACACAACTAGGCTATTAATATGATTAAGAAACCTAGAGGCAATCAATTGGGATTATCCATATGAATGGATAAATAAGGAGTTATTTGCCCAATTGAACCAAGAGTTGCATATGGGATGCAATTGGAATTGTTCCTACCTAAAGTAGCTAAATTATGGGTGACTTGCCAAAGCAAGCTCATAAGGAGGTGAAACATTGATCTTGGCCCACTAGAAAATATAAGGATATTTTCCGCATTAATATCTTGAGGGTTATTAATCCGTAGTAAAATAGTGGGAGCTATATTTGATAAACTAGCCATTATTGAATATAGTCAAAAATTCACAAATACTAAAACTTGCGTATTTTCCTTTTTGTAGAATTCCAAATGGCAAACAACTCATCGAGTTCACAACATTCCCTACGATCTGTCCTTGAGATGGACAAGCTCTCTGGAACCAACTTTCTTGATTGGTACAGAAACTTGAGAATTGTTCTCAAGCAAGAGAAGAAACTGTACGCAATAGAGGAGCATGTTCCAGAAGGTCCAGAGAACCAAACACCCGCTGCCCTAAAGGCGTATCAAAAGCGTGTTGATGACGCTAATGATGCGGCCTGCCTTATGCTATGCACCATGACTTCTGAGCTTCAGAAGCAACACGAAAACATGAATGCTGTCGATATGATCGAGCATCTGAAGCAGCTCTTCCAAGAGCAGGCAAGGGTAGAAAGGTATGAGGTCTCTAAGGCACTGTTCAAGTGTCATCTAGCAGAAGGGAACCCGGTGGGACCCCATGTACTCCGTATGATCGAGTACTTGGAGAATCTCGCCCGACTAGGGTTCCCGGTCGGCCAAGAGTTGGCAACCGATCTCGTGTTGCAATCGTTGCCCGAGAGTTATGGACAGTTCATCATGAACTATAACATAAACGAGATCGTGAAACCACTGCCCGATTTACTCAATATGTTGAGCACAGCTGAACAGAGCATCAACAAGGGTAAGGGCAAGGCCATTATGATGGTGCAGAAAGGAAAGGGCAAAAGGTTTGCCTCTTCCTCCAAAGGCAAAGGCAAGTCAGTTGCCAAGTCCAAGGAACCTTCCCTTAAGCCTGTTGGTGGCAATGCCAAAGGTGTGACTAAAGGTGAGTGTCACTACTGCAGTCAGCCTGGATACTGGAGGAGGAACTGCCCAAAATATCTGGAGGACAAGAGGCTTGGAATAGTGATTCCACCACCACCAGGTATTTTTGTTGTAGATGTCAATTTAACTGTCTCTACATCATGGGTATTAGATACTGGATGTGGATCTCATATTGTCGAAATATGCAGGATCTAAAGAGAAGTAGAAGATTGGCTAAAGGAGAGGTAGATCTGCACGTTGGGAATGGAGCAAAGGTTGCTGCGTTGGCCATAGGCGTGTGCGAGCTATCTCTGCCTTCAGGATTAGTTTTAGAATTAAATAATTGCTATTTTGTGTCTGCTATGAGCAGAAACATTATTTCTACTTGTTTGGACAAGGATGGTTTTATTATTTCAATAAAGAACAATTGTTGTTCCTTTTATTTAAATAATATTCACTATTTTAGTGCGCAATTATTTAATGGACTTTATGTCCTTGATCTAAGCAATCCTGTCTATAACATTAATACCAAGCGGATTAAAATAAATGATTTAAATCCTGCTTATTTATGTCACTGTCGTTTAGGCCATATAAATGAGAAACATGTATCTAGACTCCATAAGGATGGATTACTAGACTCATTTGATTTTGAATCATATGAGACATGTGAGGCTTGTTTATTGGGAAAAATGACAAAGTCCCCTTTCAATAAGAAAGGTGAGAGGACTAGTGAGCAATTGGCGCTCATACATACCGATGTATGTGGGCCATTTGCCACGCCTGCCAGCGGTGGTTATGTCTACTTCATTACATTTACTGATGATTACAGTAGATATGGATTTGTGTACCTCATGAGGGAAAAATCCGAATCCTTTGAAGTGTTCAAAGAATTCAAGAATGAAGTAGAGAAGCAACTTGGCAAAAGTATCAAGGCTCTACGATCGGATTGTGGAGGAGAATACTTAAGCCAAGAGTTTGACGACTATCTTAGAGAGTGTGGGATCGTATCCCAACTCACTCCACCCGGAACTCCACAATGGAATGGCGTGTCCGAGAGGAGGAATCGAACCCTATTGGATATGGTTCGATCTATGATGTGTCAAACCGATCTTCCATTATCATTTTGGGGCTACGCTCTATTAAGTGCAGCTTTTACCTTTAACCGTGTTCCATCTAAATCAGTCATGAAGACACCATATGAGATGTGGAGTGGGAGGCGTCCCACACTGTCGTTCATGAGGATTTGGGGCTGCGATGTCTATGTAAAACGTTTACAATCAGACAAGCTAGGGCCTAAATCGGATAAGTGTAAATTTGTGGGGTACCCTAAGGAAACTAAGGGATACTACTTCTATAATCCAACCGAGAACAAAGTGTTTGTTGCTCGGACCGGCGTGTATCTAGAAAGAGAGTTCGTCTCTAAAGAAGCAAGTGGGAGGAATGTAGAACTTGAAGAGGTTCAAGAACCACAAATCGCTGAACCGATTATGGAACATGAACAGGAACCACAAGCAGTTGTGGAGCAACCTGTTCAGGTAACACAAGAGCTTCGTAGATCTAGTAGAGTGCGCCATGAACCCGAGAGGTATGGACTTCTCGTGACCGATTCCGGTGAGACGATGCTCATATATGATGAGCCTACTACCTATGAGGAGGCCATGAATGGCCCAGACTCTCAGAAGTGGCTAGAAGCCATGAGATCCGATATGGAATCCATGTATACCAACAAAGTATGGACTTTGGTGGAACCACCCGATGGGGCGCGACCCATAGGGTGCAAGTGGGTCTTCAAGAAGAAGATCGACATGGATGGTAATGTGATTACCTATAAGGGCCGATTAGTGGCTAAAGGATTCAGACAGATTCATGGTATTGACTATGATGAAACCTTTTCACCAGTCGCTATGACCAAATCCATCCGAATCCTACTTGCAATTGCAGCATACCATGACTATGAGATTTGGCAGATGGATGTCAAAACAGCATTCCTCTATGGGAATCTCCTCGAGGACGTGTATATGATACTGATAACGCCCAAATAGGGGTTATTTTATAGCCTGAAAAGACGTGTCTTTGTGTCGGAAAGCCGTGTTTTAGCCCGAATTCACCCTCGGAAAGCCACAGAATTTAGAACGAGACGTTTAGTTGCTCTTCGTGAATTTCTGCATGTTTTGTACTTTTATTGGATATGATCGCGGGTTTTTTCCTGCTTTTTCAGGAACAGGTTCGGAAAGTGCATTGGGATGCGTGCCGAGACAGAACCGAGATCGCCTCGGGAAACGTGCAGAAAATGCTCGGAGCCGGATTTGACCGAGACTGGTACAAGGGAGAGCGGAATGGAAAACGGAAAGACTGGAGGAAAAAACGAGCAGTGAAAACCGACCGAGGAAGCGGAAAACGCTAAAACCGAGAATCGCCGGGACGCGCTCGGTTGACAATATCTTGAGCTTGACTTGGAATTTTGAAGTGAAACCAGGGGCAAAAGAACGGAGACGTCAAGGGCTTTCCGAAAACAGGTTATAATGCTGAAACGGAGTCTGGCCGAAAAACCGACTCCCGTCAAGTGTGGGTCCCAGTCAGGCCACGCCCGAGTAAGGAGTCTTGGTTCCCGGTGTCTAGAGTCAGGATCAACTACTTCATGTTCGTGACGATTTCCGGGACAGTTTTGGCCTAGGGGTATTTTGGTCATTTTGGCACCGGGCCCGGGTTTCCGGAGTCAAGTTCAGATTTTGTCTCCCAAATTCAGTCAGCAGTTTTCCTATGGCCAGAGTCAGGATTGGGCAGAATTCGGAGCGGTTTTGACCCAGGGGTATTTTGGTAATTTTGACAAGTTTCGGGTCAAAACGCAAGACGGGGGCACGGGAAAGCAGGAAGACACCGAGGAAGGAAAACCGGGAGCGTCAGGCAGAAGAGTGGACCCAGGGGACCAGACCTGGCCCACCAAAGGACCAAGTGGGCCCCACCTAGCCCCCACGGCCTGCGTATATACGCAGGCCCTGCGTATATACGCAGCCCCTGCATATATACGCAGGCAGTGACGGTGGTGGGGGATGTTGGTTGGGCTCTGGTTGCGTATATACGCAACCCCTGCGTATATACGCAGCCAGTTTTGACTTTTGGTCAAAGACGGTGGACCGATGGCAGTTTTCGTAAATTCTGGCGCAAGAGTTTTTGGGAAAAAACAGCACTATTTAAAGACTCGTCCAGACTCGTTTTGAGAGAGAATACACAGAACACAACACAAGACAGCACAACCGAAGGAGGAGTCGGAGCGTCCCGGAGAGCACGGAAACGTGAATCCAGATTCAAGACACCCGTTTGCTCTTCTTCTCTCTTATTCAAAAACTGTGTTATTTACGTTATGAGTTTCACTAGCTAAACTTTTACCTAGGTTCTCGGTGAACCTAGGGTTTCGTTTTCAGAGATTAGTTCTACATTTTGACTATGAATTCATGATCGTACTATCTTAATATCAGCAGCTTTATTCGTTATTATGTCTTTGAATTTTACTGTTTATGCATGATCGGAGTCGCGAACCAGAATTGCTACAGACCCGAGCCGGTAGGTGAAAACGTCCGGTTAGGGTTAGGAAGAAAAGACAGAATTTAGCACCTTACCCCGATGGGCCGACTAGCGAAGGGGAGTTAGGACTAGCCTGAAATCGTTGAGACCAACTGTTAGAGAATCTGACCCGGGCCATCAGGACAGGTTAGAAACCCTAGCAGCCTTAGAACGAGACTGCATATTTAGGCAGCTTAACAGGAATCCGACAGTCTGCAGGATTGTGATAACGTGCAGGAAAAGAAAAGATACTGCACAATTGGTATGTGGCACGGATAACGAGACTGCTGTGTGTTTTCATGTCAAACAAAGAACGAAAATCTGAAGAACCCTAGGGGATCCCGGGACCTAGTATCTCAAACCCTAGTTTTACAACCTTAAGATTATTCAGAAAAATTTCACAAAAATATTTACGTTTCAGTTATTTACGTTCAAACTCTCAAAATACTCCTCCTTTTTACACTCTGTTCGTTAAAACTGATTACAAGAAAAACCTGCAAAGTCCCTGTGGGATCGATAATCTGAGTCGTAATACACTCTATACTACTTGATTCGTATACTTGCGAATAGTACGCTAAATTGCGCATCAAGTTTTTGGCGCCGTTGCCGGGGACTTTTTAGGGTTTATTTAGTAGTCCGAATTAATTTTCAGAGTTTTTTTTTTATTTTTTTTTTTTCGTTATCTCATTGCTCTTGAGATCTCTATTTTTCAGGATGGGCGACAATACCGAGAAAACGCCCGAACTGCCCGAGACACATACTCCAGCTGAGATGGCTCGGTACATCAAGGATCTGATCGCAGCAGGATTCGCTGCCCGGAGCAACCAGAGGACGTACAACAGGTCTGGAAAGGCGTTGGTGGAAAATTTTGAGGTCCCGATAGGGGGGCATGAACGAGCTATTGTGGTGCCCGAGATCACCGCAGAACACTTTGACATCAAACCCTCCACCATCCAGACTGTTCAGACCCTCTGCCCATTCCATGGAAAATCTGACGAAGACCCGAACGACATCATCGGGAAATTCGAGGACTACTGCAACAAGGTCCGGTATAAGGGAGTTGACGTAGAGGCACTTATGCTAATTCTTTTCCCATACTGCCTGTATGGAGTGGCCAACGACTGGCTCGAATCCCGACCACCCAGGTCCATCACAACATGGAAGGGGTGTGTCACGGATTTTTTGGCCAAATTTTACCCCGCCTCCCGGGTCATTCAATTACAAAGCGAGATTTTGTCATTCAAGCAGAAGACAGGGGAGACGGTGGTAGACGCATGGGACAGATTGATGAGATTGGTGAAAAAGTGCCCAAACCACGGTTTTGGAGACCCGAAGATCCTGCAGGTATTCTACCATGCCTTAGACAGGGAGAGTGCTGACAGGATTGATAGAGAAGCCGGAGGAAACTTCCTGTACCATGTGGACAAGGACGGTGCCTATGAGCTGATGAAGAAATTAGCCAAACAGGACACTCGCCTGTTTGACGATCGCAGGATCACGGCCCGAGCCGAGCCAGTGGAAGACGACCGGATAGACAATCTGGCCAAGATCGTTCAAGATTTGGTCAAGAAAGTTTACTCAACTGATGCAGTAGGAAAACCTGATTTGGACACAGTCATGGAGGGGATCAGAAACGAAGATTCCCATTACGTACAGCAGCAGTGGGATCCGAGCCGGTACAGACCGGGCACGAGAGATCATCCCGGGTTCCTGTACGAAAACCCGAATTCTGCAATTTATGTACCGGGATTCCAGCACAGGCCAGCGGCTCAGCAAGTCGCATCGGTACCGCAGGTTCAGCCAGGCCCATCCGCACAGCAGTATGACGCTCAGATGAAGGAGATCAAGTCCATGTTCCAGACCATGGAGTCCCGGTTTGCACACATGGACGCCCTGACTGCCGACGTGCAGACGACCAAAACGTCACTGCGCGCTTTGGAGGTACAAGTAGGGCAGTTAGCAGAACAACTAACAGAGAGACAACCAGGGAACTTACCCTCAACCACAGTAAATAATCCACGTGCTCAGGTCAATGCCATCACCACTCGGAGTGGATTAGTACTGCAGGATCTGCAGTATCCTAGCCATGCACGTGCAGAAAAAGTCGAAAGAAATCGAGCGCGAAATATTTGGCCAGGATAACAGCTCAGCCGACCGCCCCCAGCCGAAGGGCTCGGTTGGGCAGGATGCAGTGCAGAACGAGAAGGAAGCAGAAACGGTACCTGTCTCCAAGGAGGTGCCGTATCCTTTGAAGACACGAAAGAGGGATGATAGCAAGGACTACGCCAGATTTCTCGAGATTTTCAAACAGCTGAAGATCAACATACCATTTGCGGAGGCGTTGGCAAAGATGCCCACTTATGCCAAGTTCCTCAAAGATATTTTGTATGGACGGAAACGTATGAGCGATTTCGAGACAATAAATCTGACGGAAGAAGTGAGCAACTGTGTGAAGAATGGGCTACCGAGGAAGAGGAAGGACCCTGGCATTTTTGTCATCCCGGTGACCCTAGGTAAAGCTTACACAGGAAAGGCTCTGTGTGACCTAGGGGCCAGTATCAATCTGATGCCTTTGTCGATTTTCAAAACTTTGAAAATCGGTGAACTCAGGCCCACCAGAATCAAGCTGCAGATGGCGGACAGATCCGTGAAGCAGGCTTACGGAGTTATTGAAGATATTCTGGTGAAAGTCGGAGAATTGATTTTTTCGGCAGATTTTGTAATTCTAGACATGGAGGCAGGGGACGTACCACTCATTCTGGGCAGACCGTTTCTGGCCACTGGAGAAGCCATGATAAACTGCAAGAGCGGAGAACTGACCATGCAAATCAATGAAGACAAGGTGAAGTTCAACGTTTTCAAAAATCTCCAACTACCGAATTATTACGAGCATGAAGATATCTTCGTAGTGGAGGTAGTCGAAGAAGGCTGGGAAAACGAGGAGATGGACGAGCTATGGGCAGAAATTGACAGAGTGGACAGAGAGAACGAGGAGAGATTCCAGGAGGAGCAGGCCATGCAAACTGAAAACCGGACCAGTTTACAGCTGGACGAAAAAGGTGGGCAGAAATTGGCCCTGGTCCCGTCACTCAAAGAGCCACCAACCCGAGAGCTTAAAGCGCTCCCGAGCCATCAGACTTCGGCACAACCAAAGAAGTTTCAAGAAGGGCGGAAACCACTTCACGGCGAGTCTCGGATGCAGCTTGTCCCGGGAAAATTGAGATCTCGGTGGGTGAGCGGAAACCGGGTCAAGCCATATCTGGGCCCGGGAGCAGACGTCAAGGTAGACCCTGGCGGTTTTGACATCCCTTGAGCAAACATGAGGTAACTGGGTCGGGCCGTCGACCGTAAATTACAAGCGCTGGTTGGGAGGCAACCCAACGTAGTAAGTTAGTTTAAATTATTTCAGTTTTATTTTCAGTTTTGAATTTTGAGAGAGGTAAGATGAGTGGGTATTGACTTTGAATTGAGCATGTGCAGATACAGCAGAGCAGAAAACGAGAACAAAACAAATTTTTTTTTTACCTGCTGCTTGCGTATATACGCAGACCTGCGTATATACGCAGTCAGCAGCGAAAATTTCAGGATTTTGAAAAAAAAAAAAAAAAAAAAATTGACAAAAAAAATATTTTTGTTGCTGACTGCGTATATACGCAGGGTTGCGTATATACGCAGCTAGCAGTGAAAATATAGAATTTAAAAAAAAAAAATGCTCCCTGTTTGCGTATATACGCAGACAGAAGAAGATTTTTTTTTTTTCTCGGACAGCAGTACGTTTTTGCCCCCTTTTTCTCTCTCTACCTCCATACACAGATCCGTGGAGTTTGAAGCGAATTCAGAAAATTTCGTAGAACGAAAGGCAGATTTTCAAAATCTTGAAGAATCGACCCCGGTGTGTTCTGGCACACTCGACCGTCACAGGGACTCGTACGAGTTGGGGATTTTTCAGGAACGGTTTTTCTGCCGATTAGAGCAATCGACCCCGGTGTACGAAAGTATACTCGACCATATGGGAGCACATTGTCACACACAATGGTGCTCGGGGATTGCACGTTTGAAGAGCGCACATAGAGCCCGAAAGGTTGACAGCTTCCGTCGAGAAATTTTCCGGCGACCGGTCAGCGGTCCTGCTCCACCGGAATCTGCGAAAAATCCCGCACCTGTAAGAATTGACTCCGGGTGCACAGGTTCTATTTCTGTCTCTCGCTTTATTTTTCTGCATATTCTACCAGTTGTTCCCATTCGATGAGGCAAGCCAGCTCATTCAATCCAGATTGTATGCCTAATGATTAGTACCATGAGGGCATGGCACCATCCAGTGTGGGGGTGGTGGCGTTGTAACTGCATTACGTTTTATTAATTATTAAAAAAAAAATTATTAAAAAAAAAAAAATTGAAAATTTTGAGACTGGGCGAAGGATTTAGCTTAAAACTGGAGAGAGCTTAATGATAAAAAATTTCCCGAAGTGGACGAACTTAGTTGAGGAAGAGCTGCGAGAATCTGTCTAGGGGAGTTAATAGAGACAATACACTTCAGAAAACGCAAGTAGCTGTCTCCCGAGCTATGTATCCAACTAGCTGCCAGACCACCGTCACCAGGTAGTCGTCAACCCGCCATCACGGTCACCACATCATTTGGTGGAGTGATAGGCCATAGGGGACCTCACGTCCTGTCTCGCGCCTTAGGTCCACTAGTGAGCCCCGTTGATCCATTAATCCTTTTTCTTGGTAACCGTTTGACCTAGGAAGCCGTTTTTTGATACTCGCATCATTGTTAGTATTTTTACCTTTCCTACGCGTCATGGCACGAGGGAGTTGAGTTGAGGGGGATTTTCTGGGGTAGAGCATAATTGTCATATTTGATAGTGGATGAGCTTCATTGTTATATTTGAGGGTGTGTAAGGGTGAGATAGTGACGGCAGCACACTTCGGTGTGGCGGTGACTCGCGACATTACACCGTGAGCACAGGAGGAGAGCCGTAGTGCGTAAATTTTCCGCACGACATGGGGGACTTTGGGTTGACAGGGTTACTGGAGGACGCGCTGTGCTATTCAGACATCCTTGGAGTGAGGAGGATCGGTTGGAAAAGCGCGAATATTTTACAGATTGACTACATGGTTCGGAATTAGTGAGGGGGTGGTCATTACAGATTATTTCAGTATTTTTCAGCCACCCCACGTTTTTTGGTTTATCATAGAGTTGGCCTGGTTTATATTGTTTATTGTGTTGCCCCGCAAAAAAAAAAAAAAAAAAGAGAAAAAGAATGCAAAAAAAAAAAAAAAAACGAAGAAAAAAAGTATCAAAGGCAGAAAATTCAGGGTGCTTGATTGATTCTATTTCAAAACGTCAGGCCGGCAATTTTTATCACAGTTTCACATTTGTTCACAGTTGTGGCCGCGAGAACGGCAGTTACACCGGGACTGGGAAATTGAGTGTCTAGAATCTTAGGTGATTTGGGTCAGTTTCTATCATCTCGGTGAGGGAGTGTGAGATTGGGGTATGTGTGAGTGTGCTGTGACGTCTAGGACATCGCTTCTAAATGACTTATCCTACCGTCCCAGAGCCGGCAGATTTACATTACACCCGGAGTAAAAGCACGGAAGGTGTGCGTTAGGGATACGTTCGGTTTGCGTGCAAAAGCGGAAGTAAGTGGTGTTCGTGCTTGTTCCTAACCTAGGCTGGCCGCGAGTTCTTCCGATCACCGCAGTTTCTGAAATTTAGGGGAATATGAGAACTTGATGATGTTCAGTTTGAGTTGAAGAGATTGCCCAGTCTCACCAAAAATAAAATAAAATATAAACTGTTTTTATAAATACTGTTTTTAAATAAGTGCAGTTACACCGCTCTGGATTGATTCGGGATAGTATGCATTGGTAGTATAATGCTGGAGTTTGCTCGGGACGAGCAAAGTTTAGTGTGGGGGTATTTGATATAACCCAAATAGGGGTTATTTTATAGCCTGAAAAGACGTGTCTTTGTGTCGGAAAGCCGTGTTTTAGCCCGAATTCACCCTCGGAAAGCCACAGAATTTGGAACGAGACGTTTAGTTGCTCTTCGTGAATTTCTGCATGTTTTGTACTTTTATTGGATATGATCGCGGGTTTTTTCCTGCTTTTTCAGGAACAGGTTCAGAAAGTGCATTGGGATGCGTGCCGAGACAGAACCGAGATCGCCTCGGGAAACGTGCAGAAAATGCTCGGAGCCGGATTTGACCGAGACTGGTACAAGGGAGAGCGGAATGGAAAACGGAAAGACTGGAGGAAAAACGAGCAGTGAAAACCGACCGAGGAAGCGGAAAACGCCAAAACCGAGAATTGCCGGGACGCGCTCGGTTGACAATATCTTGAGCTTGACTTGGAATTTTGAAGTGAAACCAGGGGCAAAAGAACGGAGACGTCAAGGGCTTTCCGAAAACAGGTTATAATGCTGAAACGGAGTCCGGCCGAAAAACCGACTCCCGTCAAGTGTGGGTCCCAGTCAGGCCACGCCCGAGTAAGGAGTCTCGGTTCCCGGTGTCCAGAGTCAGGATCAAATACTTCATGTTCGTGACGATTTCCGGGACAGTTTTGGCCTAGGGGTATTTTGGTCATTTTGGCACCGGGCCCGGGTTTCCGAGGTCAAGTTCAGATTTTGTCTCCCAAATTCAGTCAGCAGTTTTCCTATGGCCAGAGTCAGGATTGGGGAGAATTCGGAGCGGTTTTGACCCAGGGGTATTTTGGTAATTTTGACAAGTTTCGGGTCAAAACGCAAGACGGGGGCACGGGAAAGCAGGAAGACACCGAGGAAGGAAAACCGGGAGCGTCAGGCAGAAGAGTGGACCCAGGGGACCAGACCTGGCCCACCAAAGGACCAAGTGGGCCCCACCTAGCCCCCACGACCTTTCGTGACTTTTGGTCAAAGACGGTGGACCGATGGCAGTTTTCGTAAATTCTGGCGCAAGCGTTTTTGGGAAAAAACAGCACTATTTAAAGACTCGTCCAGACTCGTTTTGAGAGAGAATACACAGAACACAACACAAGACAGCACAACCGAAGGAGGAGTCGGAGCGTCCCGGAGAGCACGGAAACGTGAATCCAGATTCAAGACACCCGTTTGCTCTTCTTCTCTCTTATTCAAAAACTGTGTTATTTACGTTATGAGTTTCACTAGCTAAACTTTTACCTAGGTTCTCGGTGAACCTAGGGTTTCGTTTTCAGAGATTAGTTCTACGTTTTGACTATGAATTCATGATCGTACTATCTTAATATCAGCAGCTTTATTCGTTATTATGTCTTTGAATTTTACTGTTTATGCATGATCGGAGTCGCGAACCAGAATTGCTACAGACCCGAGCCGGTAGGTGAAAACGTCCGGTTAGGGTTAGGAAGAAAAGACATAATTTAGCACCTTACCCCGATGGGCCGACTAGCGAAGGGGAGTTAGGACTAGCCTGAAATCGTTGAGACCAACTGTTAGAGAATCTGACCCGGGCCATCAGGACAGGTTAGAAACCCTAGCAGCCTTAGAACGAGACTGCAGATTTAGGCAGCTTAACAGGAATCCGACAGTCTACAGGATTGTGATAACGTGCAGGAAAAGAAAAGATACTGCACAATTGGTATGTGGCACGGATAACGAGACTGCTGTGTGTTTTCATGTCAAACAAAGAACGAAAATCTGAAGAACCCTAGGGGATCCCGGGACCTAGTATCTCAAACCCTAGTTTTACAACCTTAAGATTATTCAGAAAACTTTCACAAAAATATTTACGTTTCAGTTATTTACGTTCAAACTCTTAAAATACTCCTCCTTTTTACACTCTGTTCGTTAAAACTGATTACTAGAAAAACCTGCAAAGTCCCTGTGGGATCGATAATCTGAGTCGTAATACACTCTATACTACTTGATTCGTATACTTGCGAATAGTACGCTAAATTGCGCATCAGATACAGCCGGAGGGTCTTGAGGATCCAAAGAAAGCCAACAAAGTCTGTAAACTGCAACGATCCATTTATGGATTGAAGCAAGCTTCTAGGAGTTGGAATCGACGTTTTGATGAAGTGGTCAAAGAGTTTGGTTTCATCAGAAACGAAGATGAGTCTTGTGTCTACAAGAAGGTTAGTGGGAGCTCTGTAGCTTTTCTGGTCTTGTATGTGGATGACATACTACTCATTGGAAACGACGTTACCATGCTTCAATCTGTTAAAGATTGGCTAAGAAATTGTTTCTCAATGAATTACTTAGGGGAAGCAGCCTATATACTCGGTATAAAGATCTATAAGGATAGATCTAAGAGGTTGCTAGGCCTAAGTCAAAGTACATATATTGACAAGGTGTTGAAACGGTTCAACATGCAAGATTCCAAGAAGGGATTCTTGCCCATGTCACATGGAATCACTCTTTCGAAGAGTGGTTGTCCTTCCAATGAGATTGAGAAGGAACGCATGAGTAGAATTCCCTATGCCTCGGCCATAGGAGCTATCATGTACGCCATGTTATGTAGTAGACCATGTTATGACTTCCAATGGATTGCAGTCAAGAATATCCTAAAGTACTTGAGAAGAACTAAGGATGCTTTCTTGATATTTGGCGGTGAGGAAGACTTGCGTGTAAGGGGTTACACTGATGCAAGCTTCCAAACCTATAGAGATGACATTAGATCACAGTGGGGATATGTGTTTTGCCTGAATGGAGCAGCGGTGAGCTGGAAGAGTTCCAAGCAAGAGACGGTAGCTGATTCTACAACAGAGGCTGAGTACATTGCTGCAAATGGCGCAACAAAGGAAGCTGTTTGGATCATAAAGTTTGTTTCTGAACTTGTTGTGGTCCCTAGCATTGCGGATCCAGTTGAGTTGTACTGTGACAACACTGGGGCGATTGCGCAATCAAAGGAACCAAGATCGCATCAGATATCCAAGCACGTGCTCAGGAAGTTTCATCTGATTCGAGATATTATCGATAGAGGAGACGTTCCGATATGCAAGATTCCTACAAATGATAATCTGTCAGACCCGCTTACAAAGCCTCCCACGCAGTGGAAGCATGAAGGGCACACTAGGAGTATGGGCATACGAGATGCGCCAGATTGGCTCTAATGCAAGTGGGAGACTGTTGGAATAGATGCCCTAGAGGCAATCTAGTTTAGTATGAATTTATTTGTGGCTAGAAATTCATTTATTATTTATTGGATATTTAATATAATGAAGTCCTTAGATTTACAATTGTGTTGTTTATCTTAAATATCCCTAGTCCAGTATAATGATTAATGGGACAATCATCTATAGACTAGTATGGGGTTGGATTGATATGGAGATATCACGATCCAACACATAGGTGTGCATTAGGGAATGTTGCACTGGATTGACCCATCTCTGAGAAGTACATACATGTTATGTTGAATCACAAGCGCTTCTCGCGGTGCAATGGTGTTGTCATCCTTAGACTTGAAGTCACTAGATATTCTAGTTGTGGATTATTTTGATTTTGGTAGCGTTAAACGCTACACCGTAACTGGGTAGTTATAAAGGCGTGTACTGGATACAATAAGAAGCAAGCTTAGAGATCGTAGTGGACGTAGATAGAATTTTTCCCTCCCACATAACGGGAGCAAATATCCTAGGCCACTCGAGGGATAGTGCTTTTAGAATGTCTGGCCAGACTCAAATAAATAAATATGGGATATTGATGTTATTTGTACGAATAAGGCTATTCCCATGGATCGAGAAACTATGGATTGGATATACGAGTGTGACTTGTATGTCTCGTGTCCAATCCAGATATAGAGACAAAGGGACGAGACAATTACTTGTACAAAGGTTGTCAAGATGACTATTCTATTAGTTGGCTAGAATGGATGTTTTGCTAGAAACCGCTCCATATTAGCAAATAGTTGCTACCAACTAGATAGAACCTATGGGGTCACACGCTATATAGAGTTGAACTAGATTTGGGAATTAATTAATTGGATTAATTAATTAGAAGGATCACTTTGCAAAACCAGGCAAACTTAGTAGGGCCTAATTTGCAAGGAAGGGACTAAATTGAATTCTAGTAGGACTAGAATAAGTCCTTTAGGTAGTTGGCAAGGAGTTGTTGGACTATATAAAGGACCTTCCTTCATTCCTTCCCACATAACTTATGCTCATTATTGAACATAACAAGAGTGGGAGAGAACAAAAGAAGGAGAGAGAGAAACAAGCAAAGGAGCCGACCGCCCCTTTGCCCGCCGCCCGTCCCGTCGGCCACAAGGAGGCCGAGACCCTCCTTTTGGGTCTCGTTTTGCGTGATTCTTCTTCCTCTTCCTCTTCCGGGCTAGCACCAAGGACTTTGGAGATTCTAGGATCAACTCTAGGCGTGGATCAACCATAGAGAACGTGACACAATTCGTGTTTGAAGTTATCAAAGGAGAACCCTAAGGTGTGTTATTGATTTCTTACCCTTACCATCGTTATGTCTCTTGACTTGTGATCCTTGGAGGGTTTTGCATGGTTTTATGATTGTTTGTGTTTCCGTTGCGCATCCATGAATCAAAAGCCTACACGTATAGCCAAGTAGCGGATTTTAAAGAGGTGCTAAACGAACTTGAAATCCATGACTTGGGCTTCCACGACACTGCGTACACTTGGAACAACAATAGAGTGGGTGGAAATATTCGTGAGAGACTTGATAGGGAGGTGGCAAGGACGAGGTGGATGGATGATCATAGGGGGACAAGGGTGACGAATTTAGTGTGGCCGAACTCTGACAATAAACCGGTCATGGTTCAGTGGGGACAGATACGAAGCTATGCAAAGGACCGCAGATTCCAATGTGAGGGAATGTGGTACAAACACGTAGGTTTTGAAGACTTCGTCCGAGAGATGGGAATCAACACAAGGGGTTGAGTTACACCCTCGACTGAAAATACTGGGCTCGGAATGCAAGAAGTGGGATCAACATGTGTTCGGATTGGTCAGAAAACAAACAAAAGCTTGCAGAATGGAACTGGAGCAGATTGACAGAGCCACTCTGACAGACCAACTGGCAAAGCGAAAAAGGTTAGTGGAGAAGACCTATAACAATCTCCTCGAAGCCGAGGAAGTAATGTGGAGGCAAAGATAACGAGTTGATTGGCTAAAAGAAGGGGATAAAAATACGAGGTTTTTTCACCAAAGAGCCACAATTAGTAGGGCAAAAAATACAATAGAGGGACTAGAAGATACAAGAGGACAGTGGGTTACGAATGCAGAGGAGATTGAGGTAATATTGGAGGATCACTTCGCAAATATCTTTCAGTCCGATAGACCGACTAGAGTGCAGATTGAATCAGCTTTAGAGGATCTGGAGATTAATGTATCACATGAAGAACGAGGCCAAATGGAAGCAGATTACATGGGGGAGGAAATAAGGGAGGCGTTGTTTATGATGGCACCGGATAAAGAGCATGGGGTGGACGGCTTCAATGACGGCTTCTTCCAAAAGTTTTGGAAAATAGTAGGCAGCAGTGTTATCAACACGTGTTTGGGAATTTTAAATCACGGTGACAGCCTTGAGGAGCATAACCCGACGTTGATTGCCCTGATTCCAAAGATAAAACAACCAAGAAAGCCCGGTGATTTCCTTCCAATCAGTTTATGTACCATAATTTACAAAATTGTGTCAAAAGCAATAGCCAATAGATTGAAGAGAATTCTTCCTAATATAAATAGTGAGAATCAAAGCGCCTTTTTCCCTGGTCGCTTAATCTCTGATAATATTCTAACGGCCTTTGAGATGATCCAGTCTCTCAAAACAAGAAAGAAGGGGAAAAAAGGGTACTTGGCTCTTAAAGTGGACATGAGTAAAGCATATGATCGGGTTGAATGGCAGTTCTTGATGGAAACACTATACCAGTTGGGTTTTGTCCCTAGATTTACCGATCAGGTGATGAATTGTATTACGACGGTTCAATTTGCGTTCATTCAAAACGGAGAAGTAAAAGGAGGAGTTATACCCGAAAGGGGTTTAAGACAGGGTTGTCCCCTATCGCCGTACCTCTTTTTGATATGTAGTGAGGTCCTTTCAAGGTCGATGACGGCAGAAGTGGAAGGAGGGGAGTTAGCGGCAGTAAAGGCCTCGAGGGATGGGCTGGCGGTGTCCCACCTGTTTTTTGCTGATGATAGTTTGTTTTTTGTGCAGGCAAATAAAGAAGAAGTATCAAAGCTATTACACATTATTGAAATTTACAGTAAAGCTTCTGGTCAAAAAATAAATGCAGATAAATCGGCTATCGTCTTCTCGGCAAAGGTCACTGAATCAACGAAGAGGTAGATACTGGATTTCTGTGGCATGATTGAAGTTGCAAAGTATGATCGTTATCTTGGGCTCCCTACAACAATGGAGAGAAATAAGTCCGTCTCTTTCAACCAATTGCTAGAAAAATTGAATAGTATGCTTAAAGGGTGGAAAGAAAGGACTCTTACCCAAGGGGGTAAGGAGATCCTCATCCGTACCATAGCCGGAGCTATCCCGACGTATGCGATGTCCTGTTTCAGACTCCCGGAAGGAATCTGCGATAATACGGAAAAAATTGTCAGAAAATTTTGGTGGAGCAAGACGGGTCAAGACAGAGGAATACCTTGGGTTCGATGGGATATGATGCAAAATAGCAAGAGAGAGGGAGGACTTGCCTTCATGGATTTCAAATTGTTCAACAGGGCAATGCTGGCGAAACAGAGTTGGAGGATGATAACTCTATATTAGAGTTATATTTCTTCTGCGTTTGTGTACCGTTTTGTGTAGTTTCCGGGCTGAATATATTAGAAATACACTATAAACTTGAGGAAATTGGATAAGTTTAGCTTTGAGTGATAAATTGTTAATCTGGGCGTTTTTCACATTATTTACATTTATTTTGTCACATTTGATCGCACGGGGTGTTTTCGTGTTGTGTTGGACAGGAAACGGAGCTCATGGATCAAGAGGAGGAGGAAAACGAACTTCGGAACATATGCGGAAGCTTGGGAGAGAAACAAATTGGAAGAAAAGAGGACAAAGATGGAAAAAGGGGGTCAAAGTGTCATTTTAGAAAGTTTGGATAATGAAACTTAACACCCCCAATGAAGAGTAGAAGAGAAGACTTAGAAAAATTGAGCAGAAGAAAAGTGAAGAAAACCCACTGAAGTGTAGGATCAAAAGTTGATCCTAGGATCAAAGCAGATCGCAGGATCACAATATGTGATCGCACGATCAAGTGGGCGAAGGTTGTAGAGAAAAAGAAGAAAAATCACTGACTTGTAGGATCACAAGTTGATCCTACGATCAACAGCAGATCGCAGGATCAGATTTGGTGATCCTACGATCAGACAGAAGATTAGAAGCTCGCTCAACAGCAGATCGCACGATCAGGATAAGGTGATCGTGCGATCTGAAGACAGAATCAGCGCATCAACGGAGAAAAAGATGGGCATTAGGGTTATTAATTAATAATGTTTGATGATTAATTAATACACCCTATATTAAGAGAAGAGAGATGTGAAAAGAGAAAAGAGGAGCCATCAACGTGAGAAGAAAAGGAGAAGCAAGAGGAGACGACGAGGAAGAAGACAAGCTTCACCATTGAAGCTCTAGTGTTTGCTTTTTCTTCTTCCTACCTTTCTTAATCAATTTTTATGGAGAAACTCTTTGTTTTTGCTTATTCAACTATGAGTAGCTAAAAACTCCTTAGCTAGTCATCTCGATTTGAGAACCTAGGGTTCATGTAAATGATGAATATTTTCCGGATTTCATGATTTCTTGATTTCTTCTTTTGAATCAATTCTAGTTTCTTGTTTATGTTAGTAATCCTAATTGAGTGACACGATTAGGAGATAAACTAGGGTTCAAGAACTAGGGTTTCACTCAATAGTTGATTCATGCTTAAAGTTAGCTTATTTTTATTCAATTGTTCTTGTACTATGCTTAATACTCAGTGTTAATGGAGTAGCTAACCGGAAACACTGCTTAGTTAGTGAATGCACGATAGTGATTCTAACTAACTAGGATGAGACTTGAACATCAATCCCGTATCACTGAGACTGAGAAGAGACGTGTTAGGATTGGCCAAATGTGGGTAGATTCGGTAGGTGAGATTCGACGGTTTCGTGCAACGGTGGACCGACAGGACCCGTTGTCGTGCATGTCGTTAGCCTACTAGAACGGACCGGTAGACACATGAGACCGATAGGAGATTGTATTCTACCGTGAAGTAGAATGACTTGAGACCGATAGGAGATAGTCAGCGCTGTTACCCGGCTTAATTAGAATATAGTTAACGTGTTGCTCAGATAATCCGGAAATCGTTTACAACCCTAGGTGATCAGCGAGATTGCCTAGTCCTCTCCATTAATTGATTAAGAATTCTTCTTAATTCCAGTTTATTATTTATTTCTGACTTTATTACAGCCACTTGTTTGGGGGTGGCAACACCACAAATTATCACTTTTTACTCTATTTACCTAGTGAACTACTCTATATTGTTAAATATAAACCTGTTGCGAGATTGTCCTCGAGGGTTCGACAACCCGGAGTCCTAAAAATACTCCACTCTTACTACTTGACCGTGCACTTCCGTAATACGCGTTAGTATACCGCGTCAAGTTTTTGGCGCCGTTGCCGGGGACAACGGTCAACGCGTTTTTAGTTAATAATTAGTTTAGTTTACTTTTATTTTTCTGTTATATTTGCTATTTTTATTTCTCATTTGTTTTCTGATTTTCTGCTATTTCAGGTACTTAGTGCATGCATAGGATCCCAAGAGAGCTTGTGCCTCCACTAGAAGACCCAGAGTAGTTGTTCAGAGACCAAAGAAGAAGACAAAAACAGAGCACCATGGGCGAGCAATTAACCAACGCGCAACTCAATCAGCGGGTGGAAGAGTTATCTAAACTGGTCAATGATCGCAACGCCCAGACACCATACAACAAGTCTGGACAGGCTATTGTGGAGAAGTTTCATTCGTCCACCTATGGCCACAATCCGGCAATTGTAGTGCCAGAGATACAGGCCGAGCACTTTGATCTTAAGCCTGCGACAATTCAGACGGTGACCAATCAGTTCCAATTCTATGGGAACAGGGATGAAGACCCCAATGAATTTATTGGGAGGTTCAACGCGTACATAAATACTACCAAGTACAAGGATGTGACAGCAGAATCGTTGAAGCTAATTCTTTTCCCTTACTGTCTGAAGGGTGCAGCTGAGAAGTGGCTACAGTCAAGAGCTCCTGATTCGATCACTACATGGGCTCAGTGTGTGGATGAGTTCATGGCCAAGTTTTATCCAGTTCAACGGGTGATTGAGCTACAGGGTGATATTCTAGGCTTTCGGCAACATGCCGATGAAACCGTGGTGGATGCATGGGACCGTTTTATGCATTTGATCAGGAAGTTCCCAAACCATGATTTCGGGGATTACAAAATTTTGCAGGTCTTCTACTATGGTCTAGAACGTCACAATCAGGAGCTGGTTAACAGAGAAGCTGGAGGCAATTTTCTGTACTCTGTTGACAAGGAAGGAGCTTATGCACTCATGAAGCAGCTCGCTAAGCAGAACTCACAACTCTATGATTCCAGGAGATTATCGGCATTGCCTGAACCTAAAGATGATGAATGGAATACTGGGATCAGCAAGACGGTGTCAGATTTAGCCAAGCATGTGTATCGGGACAAGAAGCCAGTTGCAAGAGTAGAGGAGCAGGAATTTGATTCAGCCTTGGCCCAGATTGCAAGTGAAGATGTGAACTTTGTGGGGGCACAAGGACCGCAGCAAAATTGGAACCAAGGGAACTACAGACCAGGCACAAGAGATCATCCAGGTTTCAGGTATGGGGATCAGTCTGGAGCTATATACGCACCTGGGTTTCAGCACATGCCACAAGCACCAGTGTCGCAGGCTGCACCACCGGCTGTTGTAGCGCCAAACCCAGAGATTTCTGTACTCACTAAGGCGTTGACACAGCTGAGTAACAACATGAACGATATGACCACGACGGTCAATGCTATGTCTTCTGATTTGCAGGCTACGAAGACTTCTCTTCGTGCACTTGATAACTCCATATTTGGAGTTATATTCGTATATGTTTCCTTACCATTTTGCGTGTATTCCGATGCATTTTGATGGATTTTGGACCATTTCTTGCTAAAATTGGAGCATGTTGAGTCTTTGAATGTTAATGATGAGTCCGGGCACTTTTTGCATTAATTTTGACTATATTTTATCACGTTTGATCTTCCGGTATGTTTCTCGTGTTGTGGTTTTCAGGAACCGGGAGCTCGGAACGTGGCATTGGAGCAAAAGTGAACTTTGGAAAAGTTGGAGGCTCAAAGGAATGCTCGGGAAGTGAAGATGACGGGAAAAAGAGCAAGAAGATGGAGTTTTTATGGTGGCTGCCCAGAAGTAATCGTACGATTACATGGAGGTAATCGTACGATTACCCCTTAGCCAAAATTTCATGCAGCAAGTAAACGCACGAAGTAAACGCACGAAGTAAACGCAGAGGTAAACGCAACAAGTAATCGTACGATTACATCAAGGTAATCGTACGATTACCTCTGCTGCCAGGATCGGATTTTTGGGGTATTTTCGCTATTTTGGCATAGTTTTGAGAGTTTGGAGCCACGGAAGACTTAGGAAACATTGGGGAACGTGTTTGACATCAGAAAACACATTGGGAGACGTGCTTGGAGAGCTTGGAGCTAGGTTGAAGAGCTTGGATCATCCGTTTGGCTTCTAATCTTCGTTTCTTCTCTAGTTTTTCATATTGGATCGTGAAACTTTGTATTTTGAACATGATTATGCGTAGCTAAACGCTTATTTTGGGATATCTCGTAGGAAACTAGGGTTTGATCACTACACTTGTGATTTATGGATTTGCTTGCATGCTTTTGAGCTTAATTGATGATTTCTTATCTAGTTATGTGTATTTTATGAGTTCCATCTATCTTTTCTATTGGTAGACGTATTAATAGAATTGTGCTAGGTTATGAACGATAGAGGAATCTACGTTTGTTGCCCGGAAAATTGAAATACACACTAGCCGTATCTAGGGTTGAGGAATCTTGCTAGTTAGCTAAGAACAAGAGTAGAATTATTATCGTAATGCGTGTTTGAACTTGAGTAGGCTAGAGGAATCAGTTACGATAGTTGAGGCATAGTTATTGGTTGAGACATCTTCAATATAAAATTGCTCGTTTAACTAGAACAAGAACTCATCGTGTTAGTAGAACATAAATCCAACGTAGTGTGAAATACCTAGTGATCCGTAGAGATATCCTGATTTTGACCCATTTTGAGAAACAACCAAATCAACTCGTGCTTGTTAATCTTGAAATAATTCTGTGAATTATTTGAGATAATTGTTATTTTTAATTATTAGTAGAGATAGAACAAAACAACTGCGCCTTGCCCACATAAAGAACAAATTTAGTAGTTAATTTACACGAAGTCTCTTGGGTTCGACAACCCGGATTTCCGGAATATTATCACTACACCGACAACTGTGCACTTGCAGTTGGAGCGTGTCAAGTTTTTGGCGCCGTTGCCGGGGACTTCAAATAAATTAGCTATTATTTTTCTCTTTAGGGATTTATTATTTCAGTTTATATCTGTTACTCACTTGTTTTGTGTGTGTGATTCGTGTTTTCAGGTCTGATTCACTTGGTGCATGTCACGTTCTCGAAACGAGCCTTTGCATCCAACACTTGAAGAACCGAAATCCTTATTGCGAGCACAGAGTAGAGACAAGAGGAAAGCAAATTCAGTTCAGATGGACGAGCAAACTAGAGCTGAGTTTGAGAGGTTCCGCAAAGGCCTCGAAGATGCAGAAGCAGCTAGAGCTGCAGCTGTGGAAGATGCAGCAAATCGAGCAAGGGAGACTGAGCAGCTTAGGGCTCAAATGGCTGAGATGCAGGCAGTGATTGATCGCATGAACCCCCCAAATCCACGACAATGGGAACAATGGGGGTAATAATCGGAACAATAACGGCCGGAATGTGGTGGAGCAAGTCAACAATGCTGAGGAGGATGAGCGTCCTTTGGTGGACTACTTCAGGACTACACCGGAGGGATATCAGCCTACCATTGTCAGGCCGCAGATTAATGCCGCGCATTTTGAGATTCGCCAACAGTTGATCAATATGGTTAGGGATGAATGCTTATTCACTGGAGCCCCGAGTGATGATCCACATCAGCACTTGCTCAATTTCGAGCAGATTTCTTCTACCATGTATGACCAGAGAGTTCCAATCGAGACGATAAAGCTCATGCTTTTCCCCTTCTCTTTATCGGGAAAGGCAAAGACATGGCTTATGGAACTTCCAGCAGGCAGCATAGTTACATGGGCCGATTTTAGCAGAGAGTTTCTCAGGAAGTATCTTCCACCATCCAAGGTTGCTCAACGGACGGCTGACATAACCAAATTTACACAGCAAGAAGATGATTCTCTGGGTGACACGTGGAGAAAGTTCAACCAGCTCCTTCGCAGATGCCCTACTCACGGAGAGCCATGGTATAAGCTTCTTCACTACTTTTATAATGCTTTGGACAGGGAGACTGCTAGTGAACTAGACATGATGGCTCAAGGCAATTTTATGGAGATGGGACTACAGAGATGTCGTGATTTGCTAGATAATGTAGCAAAACGTGAATCCACGAGGTCTGAGACTCGTAGAAGCGCGAAATCAGATGGGGCATTGGTTAGTCAGATAGAGTCTATGGTGGAACAGAAATTTGAACATCAGATGGCAGTGATGACATCGGCTTTCAGTAATTTGAATCCATCGGCACAGGTGAAGTCAGTGGGAGAGATGGTAGCAGATGCAAATCAGGGATATGGGGATGGCATTGAAGACGTGAATTACATGGGTCAACAAAGGCAGCAGCAATGGCCAAACACCTATCATCCCAACAATCGCAATCACCCCAACTTCAGCTATGCCAATCCGAATAGTGGATTATATGCGCCAGGTCATAGTCCAAATGTTCCTTACCAAGCTCAGAGACAGGTTCCACAACAACAGGCTCCACCTCCACTCTCAGAAGAACAGGATACAAACGCGATGTTGAGGAAACTATTAGCTAGAAATGATAAGATTGAGAGCAAAATAGTCGCAATGGAAGCTTCACTAAAGAGCCATGAAACACAAATTGGCCAAATAGCTAATCAGAATCCTCGACTTCCACCAGGTATACTTCCGTCCAACACTATTACTCCAACTGAGCATTTGAAGGCTATTACTACTCGCAGTGGGACCACTACCCAAGATCCCCCATATCCTACCCATGCGCGAGCTGAGGCGACTAAGGCCACTGAAAAAGCCTTGGATGAAGAAATTCACGTGCCTACCGTGATTCCCCAATCAAAGGACACGGTGAGGAAGTCGGATGAGAAACAGAAGCCAATGGAGGAATACAGTGTGCGAGTGCCGTACCCGCAGAGATTGAAGAGTCAAGAGGATGCCAATAATTTCAAGAAGTTTGTGGATATCTTCAAGAAACTGCACATTAATATACCTTTTGCGGAGGCCATTTCACAAATGCGTAAATATGCTAAATTTCTCAAGGACCTCCTTTCTAATAGGAGGCGCATGGATGACTTTGAAACCGTGACTCTGAATGAGGAGTGTAGCGCGGTTGTGCAAAAGGCGCTACCAAAGAAGATGAAAGATCCGGGCGGTTTCATCATTCCTGTTACATTGGGAGATGCGTTTCATGGGAGGGCATTATGTGATCTTGGTGCAAGTATTAATTTGATGCCCACATCGGTTTTTGAGCAACTTGGTGTGGGAGATCCTAAGCCTACCAGGATGTGCTTGCAGATGGATGATCGCACTATAAAACGCCCCAGGGGTGTTTTAGAGGATGTATTAGTGAGAGTTGAAGGAATCATCTTCCCAGCGGATTTTGTGATCTTAGACATGGAGGCTGACGATGATGTTCCTCTTATTTTGGGCCGTCCATTCCTGGCCACTGGGAGAACTATCATTGATGTGGCCAATGGAGAGCTGACTATGCAGATCAACGATGAGAAGGTGGCCTTTAATGTATTTGAGGCTATGAAGTTTCCCGCATATGCGGTGAGCGAGCAGTGCTTTGGGGTGGAGGCATACACGCCAGGCGAAGAGGACGATATTTTGTTGGAGCAACTATATGAGGAGCTTGCTCTACTTGATTCCAGCGAGAAAGAGCAAGCCCTAGATGTTCATTGGCGCCAACCATTACCTCTCTTTAATGAGGGAAGCAGGAAGATTCTTACTCCTTCTCTTATTACTGCTCCTGTTTTAGAATTAAAGCCTTTACCTGTTCATTTGAAATATTTGTACTTGGGATCTAATGAGACTTTACCTGTGATTGTGTCTGCATGTTTGGACAGGGAACAGGAGGAGCAGCTTCTCAAGGTACTACAGGAGAGAAAGGCAGCTATGGGATGGACCATAGCAGATATCAAGGGGATCAGCCCCACAGTTTGCCAGCACAAGATTCGGCTCATGGAAGATAAGAAGCCGGTAGTTCAGTTTCAGCGCCGCCTCAATCCTCACATGCAGGAGGTGGTGAAGAAAGAGGTGCTTAAATGGTTGGAGGCGGGCATCATTTATCCCATTTCCGACAGCACATGGATTAGCCCGGTGCAGTGTGTCCCTAAGAAGGGAGGTATAACTGTGGTGGAAGGGGAAAAAGGTGATCAGATTGCTACTCGTACTGTTACTGGGTGGAGAGTTTTCATGGATTACCGCAAGCTCAATGATGCCACTTTGAAGGATCATTTTCCCCTTCCATTCGTTGATCAGATGCTTGATAGGCTGGCACATCATTCTCATTATTGCTTTTTGGATGGGTACTCCGGGTACAACCAAATAGCAATTGAGCCAGCTGACCAGGAGAAGACGACATTCACTTGTCCTTATGGGACCTTTGCTTTTAGACGCATGCCTTTTGGGTTATGCAACGCACCTGCTACGTTTCAGAGGTGTATGATGTCGATCTTCTCTGACATGATGGAGCAGAATTTCGAGGTATTCATGGATGACTTCTCGCTCTATGGTGATGGATTCGAAGACTGCCTGCAACAGTTGGCCCGGGTTCTGGATAGATGCATTGACACCAACCTAGTGCTCAACTGGGAGAAGTGTCACTTCATGGTTACTGAGGGTATTGTTTTGGGCCACAAGATCTCCAGCAAAGGATTAGAGGTGGATAGAGCCAAGATTGAGGTCAGTGAGAAGCTTCCTTACCCTACCTCTGTCAAAGGGGTAAGGATTTTCTTGGGACATGCAGGGTTCTATCGGCGCTTCATTAAAGACTTCTCGAAGATCACGAAGCCTTTGTGTGGATTACTTGAGAAGGACGCAGTTTTTGATTTTAATGCGGAGTGCAAGTCAGCTTTTGATTTGCTCAAGGAAAAGCTGATTAGCGCGCCTATCATCACCACACCAGACTGGACCCTACCATTTGAGCTCATGTGTGATGCTAGTGACTATGCGCTGGGAGCAGTTCTGGGCCAGCGGAAAGATAAGGTAGCTCACGTCATTTATTATGCCAGTCGTACTCTTAATGATGCACAGGTTAATTATGCTACCACGGAGAAAAAGATGTTGGCAATCATATTTGCGTTGGACAAGTTTCGTCTATATCTTGTGGGTTCTCAGGTGACGATTTTCACGGACCATTCAGCCCTCAAGTATCTTCTCACCAAGAAGGACGCCAAGCCAAGATTGATCCGGTGGGTTTTATTGATGCAAGAGTTCGATGTGGTGATCAAAGACAAAAAGGGGGTAGAAAATGTGGTTGCAGACCATTTGTCAAGACTGGAGAACGATAAGCAGGAAGATTTGCCTATTCGAGAGGATTTTCCAGATGAGCAGCTTATGGTTGTAGTTGCAGCTGTGCCTTGGTTTGCTGACTTGGCAAATTTCAAGGCACTCCACATTGTGCCCAAGGACCTGAATTACCACCAGAGGAAGAAATTCTTTGCAAACGCGCGACATTATTTCTGGGATGATCCTTATCTGTTCAAGTTGGGGGCGGACAATGTATTGCGGAGATGTGTTGCGGAACCGGACACGTTAGAGATCCTCAGACACTGCCACGAGTTGAATTGTGGGGGACATTTCGGCAATTCACGCACAGTTGCGAAGGTACTTCAGAGTGGTTTCTTTTGGCCGACTTTGCATAAAGACGCCCATCTATTTGTGCAGCAGTGTGACCGGTGCCAAAGAACAGGTAATATCTCTAACTGAAATGAAATGCCTCAAAATTTCGTGTTAGAAGTAGAACCGTTTGATGTGTGGGGAATTGACTTTATGGGGCCATTCCCATCTTCGCTTGGTAATCTGTATATTTTGTTGGCGGTTGACTATGTTACCAAATGGGTGGAGGCTCTAGCGTGTCCAAAGAATGATAGTGCTACAGTCGAGAGATTCTTATGCAAGAATATATTCACAAGGTTTGGAACGCCTAGAGCCATTATTAGCGATGATGGATCACACTTTGTGAACAAGGTTTTTGCCAATACCTTGAGCAAGTATGGGGTAAAGACACACAAGATCTCATTGGCCTATCATCCACAATCCAATGGTCAAGATGAAGTGTCTAACCGAGAGATAAAGGGGATTCTAGAGAAAACTGTCAATCCAGGACGCAAAGACTGGGCTCTACACTTGGATGATAGTTTATGGGCATACCGGACTGCATACAAGACTCCCTTGGGAATGTCTCCCTACCAGCTCGTTTTCGGGAAATCGTGCCATCTGCCGGTGGAACTTGAGCACAAAGCGTTTTGGATGCTAAATAAATTAAATTTGGATGCTAAGCTCTCTGGTGAGCAAAGGAAGCAGGCATTGCTTGAGTTAGAAGAACACAGGTTGATGGCATATCAGAGTGCCAAGATCTACAAAGAGAGAACCAAGCAATGGCATGACAAGCATATCATTCCACGAGATTTCAGAGTGGGCCAGAAGGTACTGATATTCAACGCTCGACTGAAATTGTTTCCGGGCAAGCTGAAGTCAAGGTGGAGTGGTCCATTTACAATTACAGAGGTTTACCCATGGGGATCGCTTGAGGTAGAAGCTGAGAATGGGAACAGGTTCAAGGTAAATGGACAGCGAGCAAAACCGTACGTGGACGGGAATTTCATTGGGGTTATCGAGAGCCTCAAACCAATTCCCGATATCTGAGCTCATCTGAGGTAACTTGGTCGGGCCGTCGACCTTAAATTACAAAGCGCTTGTTGGGAGGCAACCCAACCTATTTACTGCATAGTGTAGATTTCAATACTGTCTTGTTATTTTATTTTGTTCTAACTATTTGAGAGGTGCGAGAGAGTGGATTTAATATTTTCAATGAGTATGTGCAGGAATTCTAGGTGGAAGGCCTATTCCGGATCCCCCGTCTTGATACGCGAGTGAAGAATTGCACGAAAAACTAGAAAGAGCAGGCCAAAACGCGTATCGGGACCCGGAATGAAGAAATAGACGATTGATGCCATTCCTGCACTTACTCAACACACGCACCCGGGGGAGATCAAGTTCCCGGACTCCCATTCTTGATATACGCAAAGAAGACGTAAAGACATTGAGAAAACTGGCACAATGGCACGGATTACGAGGTAAATTTTTGAAGACAGGACTGTGTGCTGATTTGAACAATGCCATAGTGTGGGGGTGGTCGAGAGCTTTCTGTGGATAGGTGGATCGCGTATATCGGAGTCCGGACGAAGAAGTTATGCCAAAAAGGATGGACGAAGAGGAAAAAGGAGCCAAAAAGCATCCGGAATTGCCAAACGGGACTTTGGAATGATCAAATTGAAGGATAAAAGGTTCCCCGGACATTGGGAATTTTTTATAATATAAATGGAGTCTCGAGGTCGAGGAGATCCATGACAAACCAAAGAAACGGGCAACAAAGACGAAAAAGGATGCTAAAAGGCGTCCAAAAGCATCCGGAAATGCAAAACGAGCCTTTAGAAGCGCGAAATTGAAGAATGAAAGGTTCCCCGGACTTTGGGAATTTTTATACACGAGAAGAGATCCCGCACTCCCCATCTTGATGAAGGTGATTGCAAAATTTTGAAGAAAGCGACGAATTTGGCACATTTTGGGTATTTTTCGCGTAATTAGGCGATAATTGAGGAAAGTCGGGGAAAACGATCCGGAAACGGGACGTGATTTATGTGAGCAAGACTTACGTCGAAAAAGGGATCCAAAGGTGCAAAAATCACACTCATCGGAGGTCGGGATCAAAATACGAGGTAAAGGTTATATTTGGCTAATAAAAATTTTCTCCTGCACAAAAGTAATCGTACGATTACCTTGAGGTAATCGTACGTTTACTTTTGCCTTAGAAAAATTCTGGGTTGAATTGGTGGAAGCAGATTGTTTAACTAGGTCGCACGACCTACCCACTAGGTCGTACGAGGTAGTAATCGTACGATTACTAAAAGTAATCGCACGATTACTTCTGAAGGGGCAGACCAGCGGGTTAAAAACAACAACAAAAAAAAAACTTTTCTCTCCATTATTCACAAAACCCTCCCCGTCGGTTTTCGTCCTCTTCCCTCTGCAACCACCACCACGTCCACCGCTCCACCAACACCGCCGCCATCCTCCTGCTACCTCTTCTATGTCTATCTCCGCCACCAGACCTCTCTCTCACCGCAGCCACAAATCTCTCTCTCTCTCTCCACCGCAGCAGTCACCTCCTCCCTCCTTCACAGTGCTACTTAACCACCAACACCGCCACCACAGAGCCCCAATCACCGCCGCGACCACATAGCCCTCATCACCATTACGCCCACAACTCAGATGGGGACTGATTGGTGGTGAATTGAAGAAGGAGACCAGGTTAGGGTTTCGAGTGAGAATCTGAAATTGGGCGAAATTGAGGTCGAATTCGAAGAAATTGCTTTAGGGGTTTCGACGGGGACACCGCAAGGAGCAAAAGGCACAAATTGATTGCAAAATTTGGAAGAAAAAATTCGGCGACCCGAAAACAGCCCGGTTTGTCGAAATTCTGCAATTTTGTGCCCGTAAGACTTGCTCCGGGCACGTAGGTACATTCTAACACTTGCAATTTCCATACTCGAGTCTAGGCACGATTGAGTAAAAGCCCATTTTAATTTTTGTTGCGCTTAGTAGCGTGATTGGGGGCGATTGCTTAGAGTCCTAGGATTACGTGCTTACGTGCTTACTTGCTTCATATCTGTTACACTGCTTGTCACATTGCACTTGATCGGATTTTGTCACGTTAATTGCTTTATCTTGTTATACTTGCTTTGGTCAAAATGAGCAAACGTGCTAGAATGAGTCGTGACGAGGACCCCGACTACACATTACCCGGGGCGAGTGTGGTGGCAGAACCTGAGAGTGAGTCTGAGTCTGATGGGGGTGACACGGGTGGCCAATTGGTCATCCCGTTATCCCCTGACCTTAGGGTTTTTCATACACCCGTTCCATCCCAATTGCCCCCATTTAGAAAGGGTCGTGGTCATAAGCCGGATGACGAAAAGCTGGAAATTGATAGGGGCGGGGTCTTTTGCGATTATAGGTTTATTTCGGCGACTGCCCAGGGTTTTTACCGATCGAACCCTAGGATTAATAGAGGTGTCCAGGCCGAGAAAATCTTTCCACTTGAGGGAGTGCCTGAGGACCTACAAAAGGTCGCGAAGACCGAGAACTCTGCGGGGTGGATAGAGTTAGTGAAAAAGAAAGCCAGTTCTGCATTGACTCGTGAGATTTATGCGAATGCGAGACACACCGATGAGGGTGAGACGTCTAGGCTCAATGACCCTCGTGTGATTTATTGTCGTCGGAACTGGCCAGTTTTGTCTTCTGAGCGCATCGCCGCAGCACTTAAGTGGCCCCCGTTGACAGAGCCGTGTCAATTTAAGATTTATCTGCAGAAAGACCAGCAGACGCTCATTAATGAGGTGTCGGCTTTTTGTTTTGCGGGAGAGCCAGGAGCCGACTGGGATAGGTATAAAACTAATATCAGACATTGGAAGCTCCCAGTCGGATACTTGCTGCCTAAACCGAGGTGGCTCGTTGAGATTTTGGAGTCATGGGTGTTGGGAGTTTCGGCTCCAAATTATGTTGACTTTGAGGTGTGTCTCATGGCTCTTTGTCTATCCAGGGGGCATCGGATAGACATTCATAGGCGGATCTTCCTGTATTTGCACGAGAGGTATGAATCGAAAAATAAGAAGTCTGCGGGCCATAGTTTCTTACTCATGCAACTAGCTCAGGATTGCGGGGCCAGCGTACCTAAGGAAGAGCGAGACCTCAAACCCAAGGCTCCGAGATACTTTGACATAATCCCGGACCCGTTTAAAGATGTAGTTGTGACGGAGGCGGGGACTAGTTCTCGACCTCCTAAAGGAAGGGCTAAGAAAAGAGCCCCTTCCTCGCGTGCAGCTCCCACGCCTCCAGCTCCTACTCCTCCAGCTCCTACTCCTCCCGTTCCACCTCAGCCTGTACCTCCACCTGTCATTGACCCTGGCCAGCCGAGTGTGAGCTTAGCGGACTTGATGGCCGAGTTGAGATTGACCAGGACTATGACCCTCACATCCCAGGGTCGGTCCCGTGACTATGTTGCTGACATGAGTGCTAGGCAGTTTGAGCATCATCGCAGTAGCATGCGTAACTTAGGACAGGGACTACGTCAGGTGAGTCTGCATCAGCACCGTCAGGACCAGTGGTTAGAGGCATTGGCCACTCATGTAGGATTCCCGAGAGATCAGTGGCCTAGTGGCCCAGAGACCTACCCTGGTGCCTACGAGTACCATTCGGATGCCTATTCCGGAGACCAGGACCAGGACGGCGAGGATTCGTCCGAGTAGACTCACCACCCCCCTGCATTTTAATGCTGAGTCTTTTCGCTTGACCTATGCATTCGTTGAGGACAACGAAGGGTTCAAGTGTGGGGGGGTTTCTCAGCCTTTATTAGCCAAGTCCGTGTCTGCATTCACCAGTTACATATAGGTTGTTTGTGTCGTATTGTGAGTCAGTTTTTGTTGTCCGTGTCGTGTTTATATATATTGTGTGTGTCGTATTGTGAGTAGTTTATGTTTAGTGCACGTTTTGTTTAATTGAGTCCACCTACCCGAATCGAGTCAGTTTCGAGTCTTCTTTCGAGTCGGCCCATGCATATAGAATAGGAAATATTATCTAAAAAAAAAATTAAAAAATTAAAAAAAAAATTGAAAATTGAGAAAGGGCAATCAAAAGAAGCTTGAATT
The DNA here is from genome assembly GCA_023055425.1 of Linanthus parryae. Taxonomy (NCBI): domain Eukaryota; kingdom Viridiplantae; phylum Streptophyta; class Magnoliopsida; order Ericales; family Polemoniaceae; genus Linanthus; species Linanthus parryae. The sequence continues at coordinate 20,591,823 of JALGPY010000011.1, read as the reverse complement.
TGGAAAATCGAGGAGTGTGAGAATTTTAGGCATAGGGTATGACGTGTGACCAAGAATGACAATTTGAGTTCCCCTTAGTATGTATAGAGAGACTTCCTTTACGGGAATACCTACCTATCTTACGACACTTAAATGATTTTCAAATCTAAAGTGTGTGCCTTGTTTTCTTACAAGAGTTGAGCTAGGTGTGAGCTAAACAAGCCGACCATTCATGTGTACGTCTTAGGTAGTCGCCAACCCGCCTCGTAGTGGCACACATAACAGCTGTGCGAGGTGTGTATTAGAGCACTCACTGCTTATAGAACTTACCTTGTAGGACCACTAGTAAACCCTGTTTTGAACCTTGGATTCTGTGATGACCTCTGGACTTAGGGTTACGATTCTTGGCCTTCATCATCGATTGGTTAGAATCACCGCTTTAGTGCGTCACGAGGGTGTTTGTAGTTGAGGGGGTTCGATGAGGGAGTACTTCATGATATACTGGTGTGAGTCTTACGTATCGCATGTACTTCATTTATGATTATCGAGGGGAATGCGAGGGTGAGTGAGAGTAGGCTTGCGCACTTCGGTGTGGCGGTGTTCCATGTCATTACACCATGGACACAGTTGTGGAGAGCCGTGAGTGCGTGGCATCTAATACGCACAAATTGGGTTGGGTGATTTAATTGGTGGATCGTGCTAGGGATCGTTTCTTTTCATCATCTTGGTGTAGGAGGATCGGTTGGATTAAGCACGAGACTTACATTGTTTTGATTACTTGAGAGGGGACATGGGTATATTCTAGTGTGGGGATGTCGACTTTTGACTACGGACATTGAGATTGAGCTTTTGACGACTCCATCCCCATACATGTACTTGGATTTGTTTGCGGCTTTGTTTGGTGGCACCGTGTATTTCATTGAGTTAGGGGGAGATGGATTTTACTTGTGATATATACTCATTGGATTGTTTACTTCCTCCCATTAATGTTTTTGTTTGGCTTGACACTTGGAAGACCACTCGAGATATACATTGTAGAAGTTGTGTTTTTGGATATTGAGAGATTCGAAAAAAAAAAAAGAAAAAAAAGAGAAAAAAAAGAGAAAAAAGAGAGAAAAAAAGGAGAGATGAAATAAAGGAATAAAGTTTGAGCTTAATGAAGACCGAGTGGTGGAAGCAACTATTTCATTGACGGCGATGTTCATTTTATGCATGTTTCACGACGGTGGCCACGGAAATCGTTATTGTACCGGGGTTTGAGGGGATCGAGGGCCGGAGATGGTGAGTTTCGGGTTTCGGTTCCTATCATCGTGGTGAGGGTGTGTGAGATGTGGGTTTTAACGTGAGAATGTGACGCTTAGTACTTGTTACTACATGATTATCCTTTTGTCCCTAAGCCTCTACATTCTAACCCGTTAGCGGAATAGGAGCTCGGACCTTGAATGTGGCTTAGCCTAGCGTAGCCTCTTATTTATCGGTACACGCGAAGAGGTAGGTTATTCTTACACTTAGTAAAGCTAGGCTTTCTATACTAACTAAGGGAAATTCTTGTTGTCGAGTTTAGTTGCAATTCATACCCTTTCCTAGATTCTTCATCACTCCATGAGAACCGGTTTAAGTTAATTGAGATTGCCCGATCTCGCCTAAAAAGATACTTTGTGTATATATGTGTTTGGTAGGATCGAGTCATATAATTGCATTGCATCATATTGTTGCATCGTTGAGTCTTGTATTGAGTCGTCGTGTGTATTGAGTCGGCTAATTGAGGTTAGTATGCAATTGGTAAGTTGAAAAGTATGCAATGGTCTTGGTTGGAATAGTTGACTCGAGAGGTGAGATGAGAGGTGGAAGGTTCGGATGATTTTTGATAATTTGTGATTTGGATTGTTGCTCGGGACGCGCAACGGGTAAGTGTGGGGATAGTTGATAACTCCATATTTGGAGTTATATTCGTATATGTTTCCTTACCGTTTTGCGTGTATTCCAATGCATTTTGATGGATTTTGGACCATTTCTTGCTAAAATTGGAGCATGTTGAGTCTTTGAATGTTAATGATGAGTCCGGGCACTTTTTGCATTAATTTTGACTATATTTTATCACGTTTGATCTTCCGGTATGTTTCTCGTGTTGTGGTTTTCAGGAACCGTGAGCTCGGAACGTGGCATTGGAGCAAAAGTGAACTTCGGAAAAGTTGGAGGCTCAAAGGAATGCTCGGGACGTGAAGATGACGGGAAAAAGAGCAAGAAGATGGAGTTTTGATGGTGGCTGCCCAGAAGTAATCGTACGATTACATGGAGGTAATCGTACGATTACCCCTTAGCCAAAATTTCATGCAGCAAGTAAACGCACAAAGTAAACGCACGAAGTAAACGCAGAGGTAAACGCAGCAAGTAATCGTACGATTACATCAAGGTAATCGTACGATTACCTCTGCTGCCAGGATCGGATTTTTGGGGTATTTTCGCTATTTTGGCATAGTTTTGAGAGTTTGGAGCCACGGAAGACTTAGGAAACATTGGGGAACGTGTTTGACATCAGAAAACACATTGGGAGACGTGCTTGGAGAGCTTGGAGCTAGGTTGAAGAGCTTGGATCATCCGTTTGGCTTCTAATCTTCGTTTCTTCTCTAGTTTTTCATATTGGATCATGAAACTTTGTATTTTGAACATGATTATGCGTAGCTAAACGCTTATTTTGGGATATCTCGTAGGAAACTAGGGTTTGATCACTACACTTGTGATTTATGGATTTGCTTGCATGCTTTTGAGCTTAATTGATGATTTCTTATCTAGTTATGTGTATTTTATGAGTTCCATCTATCTTTTCTATTGGTAGACGTATTAATAGAATTGTGCTAGGTTATGAACGATAGAGGAATCTACGTTTGTTGCCCGGAAAATTGAAATACACACTAGCCGTATCTAGGGTTGAGGAATCTTGCTAGTTAGCTAAGAACAAGAGTAGAATTATTATCGTAATGCGTGTTTGAACTTGAGTAGGCTAGAGGAATCAGTTACGATAGTTGAGGCATAGTTATTGGTTGAGACATCTTCAATATAAAATTTCTCGTTTAACTAGAACAAGAACTCATCGTGTTAGTAGAACATAAATCCAACGTAGTGTGAAATACCTAGTGATCCGTAGAGATATCCTGATTTTGACCCATTTTGAGAAACAACCAAATCAACTCGTGCTTGTTAATCTTGAAATAATTCTGTGAATTATTTGAGATAATTGTTATTTTTAATTATTAGTAGAGATAGAACAAAACAACTGCGCCTTGCCCACATAAAGAACAAATTTAGTAGTTAATTTACACGAAGTCTCTTGGGTTCGACAACTCGGATTTCCGGAATATTATCACTACACCGACAACTGTGCACTTGCAGTTGGAGCGTGTCAGCACTAGAGGTTCAAGTTGGGCAAATTGCAACGCAATTATCTGCTAGAGCACCTGGTTCTCTACCGTCTGACACAGAGAATGTGCGTCAGGTAAATGCCATTACCACTCGCAGCGGGGTTTCGTTGACTGATCCACCATACCCGAGCCATGCTAGAGCTGAAGCATCAAAAGCTAAGGAGCACGAGGTCTTCGATTCTGAGAAGACACCTGTCATGGTCCCCCAATCAAAGGGCATGACTCCACATGATGAGGGAAATTCCAATGAGGTATTACCATCACCTTCTTCTTCTAAAGATATACCTTTTCCATTGAAAACTAGAAAGACGAAGGATGACTCTGGAGAGTACAGGAGATTTCTCAATATTTTCTCCTAACTGCACATCAATATTCCTTTGATTGAGGCACTGCAGCGAATGCCTAAGTATGCGCGGTTTATCAAGGATGCAGTCTATGGGAGAAAAGCTATGGATAACTTTCAGACAGTAAAACTAAATGAGCAGGTGAGTTCATGTGTCTTGCATGGGCTACCCAAGAAGAAGAAAGATCCAAGTAGTTTTTTTATTGAGGCTACACTTGGCGGGGCATATACAGGCAGAGCTCTATGTGATTTGGGGGCAAGTGTCAACTTGATGCCACTTTCAATATTTTAAAAGCTAGGCGTGGGGGAGCCTAGTAAAACCTGGATCAATCTGCAGTTCGCAGATAAGTCGTCCAAGAAGGCCATTGGGGTGGTAGAAGACTTACTTGTGAGGGTTGGTAGTTTGATCATGCCAGCAGATTTTGTGATCCTTGACATGCCAGTTGGTGACGTTCTGATCATTCTTGGTAGGCCCTTTCTAGCTACCAGTCGGACTTTAATTGATGTGGAGAATGGAGAGTTGATCATGAGGGTCAACGATACTGTGGAGACCTTTCAGGTTTTCAAACCGACTCCTCAGTACACTTATGAGGTGAAGCCAGACTTGCCATTTCCTGTGAAAGTTGTGCGTGGGATTTCAGAGCTGACACAGGAAGATCTGCCAGATCCTAAAGGTAAAGAATCGAGTGTGGAAGCGCACGAGGTAGTCATGAGTATCCGGCGCCAGAAGTTGGATGCGACACGACCTGCTAAACCACCTTTCTGAGGCTCATGAGGTAACATGGTCGGGCCGTCGACCTTAAATTACAAAGCGCTGCTTGGGAGGCAACCCATGTAGAGTAGGATTCTTTATGTTTATTTATTTATTTATGAGTTCTCTATATTTTACTATGAGGGGTGAGAGAGAGTGGACTTATTTTTTCAATCAGTGTGCAGGGACACAGGTACAGAAGACGCACCAGATTCCCCTTCTTGGTGTGCATGCTAGAGATTGCACGAAATTGGGGAAAGAAACATCCCCACAGGATTATGCATAAAAGAATAGAGAATTGCTCGAGGTCGAGGAGCGAATCCAATATGTTGGTTGCCACATGCATGAGAGGGCTACAATTTTATATCTTAGTCGCACATCGGAATCCGGGCGTGTAGAGACTTCTCCAGAAATTGTCAACGGTCCACAAGACCCATTCTTGTTGCAATTTAGCGGCAACGGTGCCCATGTAGGTCCGGGCACCCAGGTACCTCTAACACTCTCTTTCAAGTCTAAGTTTTTGAGCGATGAATGTTGCAATCCACCGCCTACACATTTAATCGATGAGTCCTCCTTCATTATCTCTAAATTCGTTGAGGACAACGAAACGCTTAAGTGTGGGGGGGTTTGTATCTATGTTCACTAGCCATGTCTTTGTTTGCATCGCCTTGTTACATATAGTTATGTTTTCATATTGTGTTGGTTTGTGGTAGGAGTGTGTAGTTTATGAATTTTGTTAGCACTTTTACATTATTGAGTCCCCTACCCAAAACTTGTGTTTAATCGAGTTGGCCAAAAGCATATAGAGTTAGGAAATATAAAAAAAAAAAAATCATAAAATTTTAAATTTTTGAGAATGGGCAATCGAAGAGAGTGAATGTGGAGAGGGCTTAATGATAGAATTCCTGAGGAGTATGAAAATCTGAGGTAAGGTAGACGTGAGAATCTGGAGTAGGAAGACTTATAGGGCTAATGCACATTAGAAATGCGAGTAGCTGCCTCTCAGACTAGTTATCCTACTAGCGCTACACCACCGTCACTTAGGTAGTCGTCAACCCTCCTCGTAGTGGCAACGGAACAGCTGTGCGAGTGATGTTTATGGGGGCCTCACGTCCCGTCTCCATCTCCTAGGTCCATTAGTTACCCCTATTGATCCGTTTACCCCTATTATTCACAGCCTCTAGCCTAGGAAGCCTTTCATTGTGACTGTCATCACTTGTTAGAATGGTCCTTTCCTAGGCGTCATGATAGAGGGAGTTGAGTTAGGGAGGTTTGATGAGGGTGAGCTGATTTGATACATCTTATGTGGATTCTCTTACATGTCGTCTTTTGAGGGGATGTGAGGGTGAGTTAGAGACGGTAGCACACTTCGGTGTGGCGGTGAGTCGTGTCCTTACACCACGATCACAGGTGGAGTACCGTAGTGCGTGGTAGTTCTCCCGCACGTCATGGGGTGGGGGTTGGTTGATCTTATAGGAGGTCGTGCTTATGCTTTATTTATATTCTCTATATCTTAGGTGATGAGGAGGATCGGTTGGAAAAGCACGTTTACACATTGACTACTGGGTTTGTGATTTTCTTTGCATCAAGTGTGGGGGTGTCGACATCTATGTTATTATATCACTAATTTGACACATTCCACCCCCATGTTATCTAATTCTGATATTTGATCTCCTCGGATATTACTATCGTATTGTCGGCAAGTGGGTCTTCAAGAAGAAGATCGACATGGATGGTAATGTGATTACCTATAAGGGCCGATTGGTGGCTAAAGGATTCAGACAGATTCATGGTATTGACTATGATGAAACCTTTTCACCAGTCGCTATGACCAAATCCATCCGAATCCTACTTGCAATTGGAGCATACCATGACTATGAGATTTGGCAGATAGATGTCAAAACAGCATTCCTCTATGGGAATCTCCTCTAGGACGTGTATATGATACAGCCGGAGGGTTTTTAGGATCCAAATCAAGCCAACAAAGTCTGTAAACTGCAACGATCCATTTATGGATTGAAGCAACCTTCTAGGAGTTGGAATCGACGTTTTGATGAAGTGGTCAAAGAGTTTGGTTTCATCAGAAACGACGATGAGTCTTGTGTCTACAAGAAGGTTAGTGGGAGCTCTGTAGCTTTTCTTGTCTTGTATGTTGATGACATACTACTCATTGGAAACGACGTTCCCATGCTTCAATCTGTTAAAGATTGGCTAAGAAAGTGTTTCTCAATGAAGGACTTAGGGGAAGCAGCCTATATACTCGGTATAAAGATCTACAGAGATAGATCTAAGAGGTTGCTAGGCCTAAGTCAAAGTACATATATTGACAAGGTGTTGAAACGGTTCAACATGCAAGATTCCAAGAAGGGATTCTTGCCCATGTCACATGGAATCACTCTTTCGAAGAGTGGTTGTCCTTCCAATCAGATTGAGAAGGAACGCATGAGTAGAATTCCCTATGCCTCGGCCATATGATCTATCATGTACGCCATGTTATGTACTAGACCAGATGTGTCATATGCCTTGAGTATGACAAGCAGATACCAATCCAATCCAGGTGAGAGTCACTGGATTGCAGTCAAGAATATCCTAAAGTACTTGAGAAGAACTAAGGATGCTTTCTTGATATTTGGCGGTGAGGAAGAGTTGCGTGTAAGGGGTTACACTGATGCAAGCTTCCAAACCGATAGAGATGAATTTAGATCACAGTCGGGATATGTGTTTTGCCTGAATGGAGCAGCGGTGAGCTGGAAGAGTTCCAAGCAAGAGACGGTAGCTGTTTCTACAACAGAGGCTGAGTACATTGCTGCAAATGGCGCAACAAAGGAAGCTGTTTGGATCAGAAAGTTTGTTTCTGAACTTGGTGCGGTCCCTAGCATTGCAGATCCAGTTGAGTTGTACTGTGACAACAGTGGGGCGATCGCGCAATCAAAGAAACCAAGATCGCATCAGAAATCCAAGCACGTGCTCAGGAAGTTTCATCTGATTCGAGATATTATCGATAGAGGAGACGTTCGGATATGCAAGATTCCTACAGATGATAATCTGTCAGACCCGCTTACAAAGCCTCTCACGCAGTGGAAGCATGAAGGGCACACTAGGAGTATGGGCATACGAGATGCGCCAGATTGGCTCTAGTGCAAGTGGGAGACTGTTGGAATAGATGCCCTAGAGGCAATCTAGTTTAGTATGAATTTATTTGTGGCTAGAAATTCATTTATTATTTATTGGATATTTAATATAATGAAGTCCTTAGATTTACAATTGTGTTGTTTATCTTAAATATCCCTAGTCCAGTATAATGATTAATGGAACAATCATCTATAGAATAGTATGGGGTTGGATTGATATGGAGATATCACGATCCAACACATAGGTGTGCATTAGGGAATGTTGCACTGGATTGACCCATCTCCGAGAAGGCTACATACATGTTATGTTGAGTCACAAGCGCTTCTCGCGGTGCAATGGTGTTGTCATCCTTAGACTTGAAGTCACTAGATATTCTAGTTGTGGATTATTGTGATTTTGGTAGCGTTAAACGCTACACCGTAACTGGGTAGTTATAAAGGCGTGTACTGGATACAATAAGAAGCAAGCTTAGAGATCGTAGTGGACGTAGATAGAATTTGTCCCTCCCACATAACGAGAGCAAATATCCTAGGCCACTCGAGGGATAGTGCTTATAGAATGTCTGGCCAGACTCAAATAAATCAATATGGGATATTGATGTTATTTGTACGAATAATGCTATTCCCATGGATCGAGAAACTATGGATTAGATATACTAGTGTGACTTGTATGTCTCGTGTCCAATGCGGATATAGAGACAAAGGGATGAGACAATTACTTGTACAAAGGTTGTCAAGATGACTATTCTATTAGTTGGCTAGAATGGATGTTTTGCTAGAAACCACTCCATATTAGCAAATAGTTGCTACCAACTAGATAGAACCTATGGGGTCACACGCTATATAGAGTTGAACTAGATTTGGGAATTAATTAATTGGATTAATTAATTAGAAGGATCACTTTGCAAAACCTTTCAAACTTAGTAGGGACTAATTTGCAAGGAAGGGACTAAATTGAATTCTAGTAGGACTAGAATAAGTCCTTTAGGTAGTTGGCAAGGAGTTGTTGGACTATATAAAGGACCTTCCTTCCTTCCTTCCCACATAACTTATGCTCATTATTGAACATAACAAGAGTGGGAGAGAACAAAAGAAGGAGAGAGAGCAACAAGAAAAGGAGCCGACCGCCCCTTTGCCCGCCGCCCGTCCCGTCGGCCACAAGGAGGCCGAGACCCTCCTTTTGGGTCTCGTTTTGCGTGATTATTCTTCCTCTTCCTCTTCCGGGCTAGCACCAAGGACTTGGGAGATTCTAGGATCAACTCTAGGCGTGGATCAACCATAGAGAACGTGACACAATTCGCGTTTGAAGTTATCAAAGGAGAACCCTAAGGTGTGTTATTGATTTCTTACCCTTACCATCGTTATGTCTCTTGACTTGTGATCCTTGGAGGGTTTTGCATGGTTTTATGATTGTTTGTGTTTCCGTTGTGCATCCATGAATCAAAACCCTACACGTATAGCCAAGTAGCGGATTTTAAAGAGGTGCTAAACGAACTTGAACTCCATGACTTGGGCTTCCACGACACTGCGTACACTTGGAACAACAATAGAGTGGGTGGAAATATTCGTGAGAGACTTGATAGGGTGGTGGCAACGACGAGGTGGATGGATGATCATAGGGGGACAAGGGTGACGAATTTAGTGTGGCCGAACTCTGACAATAAACCGGTCATGGTTCAGTGGGGACAGATACGAAGCTATGCAAAGGGCCGCAGATTCCAATGTGAGGGAATGTGGTACAAAAACGTAGGTTTTGAAGACTTCGTCCGAGAGATGGGAATCAACAGAGGGGGTTGAGTTACACCCTCGACTGAAAATACTGGGCTCGGAATGCAAGAAGTGGGATCAACATGTGTTCGCATTGGTCAGAAAACAAACAAAAGCTTGCAGAATGGAACTGGAGCAGATTGACAGAGCCACTCTGACAGACCAACTGGAAAAGCGAAAAAGGTTAGTGGAGAAGACCTATAACAATCTCCTCGAAGCCGAGGAAGTAATGTGGAGGCAAAGAGCACGAGTTTATTTGCTAAAAGAAGGGGATAGAAATACGAGGTTTTTTCACCAAAGAGCCACGATTAGTAGGGAAAAAAATACAATAGAGGGACTAGAAGATACAAGAGGACAGTGGGTTACGAATGCAGAGGAGATTGCGGTAATATTGGAGGATCACTTCGCAAATATCTTTCAGTCCGATAGACCGACTAGAGTGCAGATTGAATCAGCTATGGAGGATCTGGAGATTAACGTATCACATGAAGAACGAGGCCAAATGGAAGCAGATTACACGGGGGAGGAAATAAGGGAGGCCTTGTTTATGATGGCACCGGATAAAGCGCCTGGGTGGACGGCTTCAATGACGGCTTCTTCCAAAAATTTTGGAAAATAGTAGGCAGCAGTGTTATCAACACGTGTTTGGGAATTTTAAATCACGGTGACAGCCTTGAGGAGCATAACCAGACGTTGATTGCCCTGATTCCAAAGATAAAACAACCAAGAAAGCCAGGTGATTTGCGCCCAATCAGTTTATGTACCATAATTTAAAAAATTGTGTCAAAAGCAATAGCCAATAGATTGAAGAGAATTCTTCCTAATATAAATAGTGAGAATCAAAGCGCCTTTTTCACTGGTCGCTTAATCTATGATAATATTCTAACGGCCATTGAGATGATCCAGTCTCTCAAAACAAGAAAGAAGGGGAAAAAAGGGTACTTGGCTCTTAAAGTTGACATGAGTAAAACATATGATCGGGTTGAATGGCAGTTCTTGAGGGAAACACTATACTAGTTGGGTTTTGGCCCTAGATTTACCAATCAGGTGATGAATTGTATTACGACGGTTCAATTTGCGTTCATTCAAAACGGAGAAGTAAAAGGAGGAGTTATACCCGAAAGGGGTTTAAGACAGGGTTGTCCCCTATCGCCGTACCTCTTTTTGATATGTAGTGATGTCCTTTCAAGGTCGGTGACGGCAGAAGTGGAAGGAGGGGAGTTAGCGGCAGTAAAGGCCTCGAGGGATGGGGTGGCGGTGTCCCACCTGCTTTGCTGATGATAGTTTATTTTTTGTGCAGGCAAATAAAGAAGAAGTATCAAAGCTATTACACATTATTGAAATTTACAGTAAAGCTTCTGGTCAAAAAATAAATGCAGATAAATCGGCTATCGTCTTCTCGGCAAAGGTCACTGAATCAACGAAGAGGCAGATACTGGATTTCTGTGGCATGATTGAAGTTGCAAAGTATGATCGTTATCTTGGGCTCCCTACAACAATGGGGAGAAATAAGTCCGTCTCTTTCAACCAATTGCTAGAAAAATTTAGTAGTATGCTTAAAGGGTGGAAAGAAAGGACTCTTACCCAAGGGGGTAAGGAGATCCTCATCCGTACCATAGCCGAAGCTATCCCGACGTATGCAATGTCCTGTTTCAGACTCCCGGACGGAATCAGCGATAAGATGGAGAAAATTGTCAGACAATTTTGGTGGAGCAAGACGGGTCAAGACAGAGGAATACCTTGGGTTCGATGGGATATGATGCAAAAGAGCAAGAGAGAGGGAGGACTTGCCTTCATGGATTTCAAATTGTTCAACAGGGCAATGCTGGCGAAACAGAGTTGGAGGATGATAACTCTATATTAGAGTTATATTTCTTCTGCGTTTGTGTATCGTTTTGTGTAGTTTCCGGGTTTAATATATTAAAAATACACTATGAACTTGAGGAAATTGGATAAGTTTAGCTTTGAGTGATAAATTGTTAATCTGGGCGTTTTTCATATTATTTACATTTATTTTGTCACTTTTGATCGCATGGGGTGTTTTCGTGTTGTGTTGGACAGGAAACGGAGCTCATGGATCAAGAGGAGGAGGAAAACGAACTTCGGAACATATGCGGAAGCTTGGGAGAGAAAGAAATTGGAAGAAAATAGGACAAAGATGGAAAAAGGGGGTCAAAGTGTCATTTTAGAAAGTTTGGATAATGAAACTTAACACCCCCAATGAAGAGTAGAAGAGAAGACTTAGAAAAATTGAGCAGAAGAAAAGTGAAGAAAACCCACTGAAGTGTAGGATCAAAAGTTGATCCTAGGATCAAAGCAGATCGCAGGATCACAATATGTGATCGCACGATCAAGTGGGCGAAGGTTGTAGAGAAAAAGAAGAAAAATCACTGACTTGTAGGATCACAAGTTGATCCTACGATCAACAGCAGATCGCAGGATCAGATTTGGTGATCCTACGATCAGACAGAAGATTAGAAGCTCGCACAACAGCAGATCGCACGATCAGGATAAGGTGATCGTGCGATCTGAAGGCAGAATCAGCGCATCAACGGAGAAAAAGATGGGCATTAGGGTTATTAATTAATAATGTTTGATGATTAATTAATACACCCTATATTAAGAGAAGAGAGATGTGAAAAGAGAAAAGAGGAGCCATCAACGTGAGAAGAAAAGGAGAAGCAAGAGGAGACGACGAGGAAGAAGACAAGCTTCACCATTGAAGCTCTAGTGTTTGCTTTTTCTTCTTCTTCCTACCTTTCTTAATCAATTTTTATGGAGAAACTCTTTGTTTTTGCTTATTCAACTATGAGTAGCTAAAAACTCCATAGCTAGGCATCTCGATTTGAGAACCTAGGGTTCATGTAAATGATGAATATTTTCCGGATTTAATCTTTGCTTCATGATTTCTTGATTTCTTCTTTTGAATTAATTCTAGTTTCTTGTTTATGTTAGTAATCCTAATTGAGTGATACGATTAGGAGATAAACTAGGGTTCAAGAACTAGGGTTTCACTCAATAGTTGATTCATGCTTAAAGTTAGCTTATTTTTATTCAATTTTTCTTGTACTATGCTTAATACTCAGTGTTAATGGAGTAGCTAACCGGAAACACTGCTTAGTTAGTGAATGCACGATAGTGATTCTAACTAACTAGGATGAGACTTGAACATCAATCCCGTATCACTGAGACTGAGAAGAGACGTGTTAGGATTGGCAAAATGTGGGTAGATTCGGTAGGTGAGATTCGACGGTTTCGTGCAACGGTGGACCGACAGGACCCGTTGTCGTGCATGTCGTTAGCCTACTAGAACGGACCGGTAGACACATGAGACCGATAGGAGATTGTATTCTACCGTGAAGTAGAATGAATTGAGACCGATAGGAGATAGTCAGCGCTGTTACCCGGCTTAATTAGAATATAGTTAACGTGTTGCTCAGATAATCCGGAAATCGTTTACAACCCTAGGTGATCAGCGAGATTGCCTAGTCCTCTCCATTAATTGATTAAGAATTCTTCTTAATTCCAGTTTATTATTTATTTCTGACTTTATTACAGCCACTTGTTTGGGGGTGGCAACACCACAAATTATCACTTTTTACTCCGGTTACCTAGTGAACTACTCTAAATTGTTAAATATAAACCTGTTGCGAGATTGTACTCGAGGGTTCGACAACCCGGAGTCCTAAAAATACTCCACTCTTACTACTTGACCGTGCACTTGCGTAATACGCGTTAGTATACCACGTCAGAGGATTATTCAAAGACCAGAATCAATGCTTACGAGAGTCCTACAGGAGAAGTATTTTGGTCATGATACGTTCCTAGATGCAAAACTAGGCCAAAACCCTTCTTTCGTATGGACAAGCATCTTAGAAGGAAGAGACTTACTCAAAAGCGGGTTGAGATGGAAACTGGGGAACGGCAAAAAGATTAGAATCCACGACACGTGGATTCCGAGAAGACCTACCTTCTCAATTGTCACAAAGAGCCCTGCAACAGAAGAGATGAAAGTTAGTACACTGTTAACACAACAAGGAGACCAATGGGACCAACAGAAAGTCTAAAACCATGGGATGCAGTCGATGTTATGAAGATTCCAATACCAGAAATAAAAAAAGAAGATAGATTAATATGGCACTTCGAGGAAGATGGTATCTACCGGGGGAAATCAGGGTACAGAATTGCAGTGGAGGAAGCAAATACACCGAGCACAGGTACTTCGGAGATAAAACAGGACCCCATCTCAAAAGTGTGGAAGCTTAAGATGCCATCAAAGATTAAGCACTTCATCTGGCGAGCCAACTGGGATAGCTTAGCAACCACGAGGAATCTGCAGAAAAGGGGGCTGGGAGTAAGGAGACTATGCCCTTTTTGCCACAAGTTTGAAGATTCAAGCAAACATTGGAGTCAACAGTGCAAAGTAACCAAAGGAGTGTGGACAAACCTCTTTGACAGTGATTTTATAGAAACGATGCTCTCAACTGAACACCAGGAATGGATCCGAAGCCAGTTCCACAATCATGATAGTAAGCACCAGACAATGTTCTCTTTAGCACTGTGGTCTATTTGGCTTAAGAGAAACAAAGTGATTTTCAAAGGAGAGCCACCAGATCTGAAAAATTTGCCAACAGAAATCATTTCTAGCTATGAAGAATTGGAAGGAGCTCACAATCAAGAACGAAGAGGGATACCTGAAAAAGCACAAACACCATCGTGGTCACCACCATCGACCGGCGAGATGAAGGTAAACTACGATGGGACTTGGAACCCGTCAACGGGAGAATACAGTGGGGGAATAATCATTAGAAATGATCAATGAGATGTGGTCATGGTTGGATCAAAGAAATTCAAGAGCTGTGAATCAGCAAAGGAAGCGGAGATGATGGCTGCAAGATTTGGATTGGAAACGGCGATTGCAAAGGGATTCCGAAGGATTGTTCTTGAAGGGGATTCAACAACAGTAACAAAAAGTTTGACCAGAGCTATAAAGAAAGAAACTTGGATGGATTTTTCAAATACAGGGGATGAACTAGAAATCATAAAGACTGGGTTTCGAGAAGTGGAAAGAGTTACAGCCCAGGCGGTGCCTCGGTCCCTCAACCACATTGCAGATTTCGTGGCAAAAAGACATGACAAGTCCCAAAAGTCATCTCTCTGGGAACACACACCTAGCTGGCTACAATTAATGTTAGATAAGGACATAGGAGTAGGTATTACTTGAGCTGTTTTTGTGTTTTGCAATTTTCCTCAAAGAAAAAAAAAAAACTAAATTAGAAGGGTAGATGGAACATTTAAAAAAAAATGATTTTTCTCTAAAAATAGTAGGCATTCCATTTAAATAGTACGTAACAAAAGGGACAAGACTTTCGACAATAGATTGTGAATGTGACCTCAAAATATTAAATAATGAACGGAAACACTCTTTTGATAATGAATGAATAACAAATTCAAATTACTTAATTACTAAAAAACCAACGGTTCAAAATTGCATATTTGGAAAAGGTAAGAGCAGATGAATAGTTGTTTTTCTTTTTGAGGAAAAAAAATTAATTGTAGTAGATACATGAATGTTACATTTCCTACTTAAACATTACAAACTACTAGAAATCTTAGCAAATACTACATTTTATTTGTAGTATTTGAACAAATTCGGTAATTGATACCCTAAGCAGCATTAGTATTAATCTCGCAAAGTAAATGCTATAATATTGCATCATTAATTCAATAATGCTGCAAACAGCATATAAATTGCAGCATTAATCCAATAATGCTGCAATGTTTGACTAAATATGATACAAATTGAAGCATGAATAACATTAATGCTATTTTTTTACAAATTCAATGTTTTACTTTGTAGCATTAACGAACTAATGCTGCAATTAAAAAAATGTAAAAAAAAAAATTGCAGCATTAAAGTGTATAAATGCTGCTTTTTACAAAATTGCTATTCTAAAAAAAATTGATTAGTATTGCAGCATTACAAGTAATGCTGCTATCACAAAAATTTTTGGGGGGACATTCAAAATTTCACTAGAAAATTGGGGAGAATTCAAAATTTCACAAAACTTATCTCTTCACAACCCGATCTCTTTACCCACCCACCCAGCACACCCACACGATGAATAATACACATAGACACACACACAGAGATAGAGAGAGAGAGAGAGAGAGAGAGAGAGAGAGAGAGAGAGAGAGAGAGAGAGAGACAGAGAGAGAGAGAGACAGAGATGAGGATGAGAGGGAGGAGAGAGAGAGAGAGAGAGACAGAGACAGAGATGAGGATGAGAGGGAGATGGGGAAGCTTGACCTCCCGTCGACGTCTCTGACTCGGTCTCTTTCGCTCTCTCTCTCTCTCTCTCGGTCTCTTTTACCGCCAACGACCGCCACCGCCGAACCGTCGTGCTCTCTGACCTCCCGTCAGCGTTCCAGATTTGGTGAGTCTCTGTCTCTCTCTGTCTCTCTCTCTCTCTCAGTCCTTATCTCACTCTCTCTCTATATCTCTCTGTTTCTATGGGCGGTGGTGAGGCGGAATAGGCAGTGTTGTTCGATGGCGGTGATTTCGGCGGCGGGACTTCTTGTGGCGGTGATTTCGATGGCAGTGATTTCGGCGGTGGTGGTTGAAGATTGAGCTATTTAGTTATGGTGGATTGCTTCCGTCGTGTAATCTGGTGGGAGGAGGGGCTTGCTTCCATCGTGCAATCTGGTAAGTAAGAACTGGTTTCTGTTTGCTGGTGGCGGTGAATTTTAATTTGCCCCATTTGGTTGTTCATTAAAACCCTAAATTAGGCAACAATAAGCACATTGGTACGTAATTGAATGGTTGTTCATTAAAACCCTAATTTTGACCAAATGGTGGACATAATTGAATTCATAAGAGATTTTGGTACTGACTTGTGCTACTGGTTGCTCATTAAAACCCTAATTTTGACCAAATGGTGGACATAATTGAATTCATAAGATATTTTGGTACTGATTGTGCTACTGGTTGTTCATTAATACCTTAGTTTTGACCAAATAGTGGACATAATTGAATTCATTCACTTAAATCTGCGGATGATGGATTGAATTTTGGAGGCAGTATATGATGATGATGATAGCATCTGATTTGTGGTACAGTTTTGCGCGATAGGATCAATTCATTCATTTTTTTTGTAAATGATTTGTGGTACAGTTTTGGATCTGGCATTTGACTGTCATTGATTTCATTCTTGCTTTGTTCATTTGCTTTGATTTTTCTTCTTGGTCATTGATTTTGTTCTCAGTTTCTTCTAGGGTTCTTATGTTTTCCTTGAATCTACAGATTGATGGATGTGAAACAAGGACAGAACCAGATCGAAGAACAAGGGAAGAATTAGAGGAAAAATGATGAAGAACAAGTGAGAAAGGATGATGATACATTTGCAGATTAGATTTTTTTAAAAAAAAATTTGTTAGATTAGATTTTTAGTGACTTTCATGTTCTTAGTGATGTAGAATTGAAAATTGATGGTGATTTTGTAAATGGATATAAATCGGTATGAATGAATGGATACATTTGTGTGTTTTTGATATGTTGTTGTTGTGTTTTTGTTATTAGATTAGAATCAGTTCATATTTTGTTGATGATGGTTATGATAGTTGAGGAGGAAGAAAAAGTTGAAGAAGATGAAATGGGAATAGTAAAGATAAACAGAGAATATTTGCAACAAAAAAAAAATAATAGATGAAGAAAAATGCAGCATTAATCAACAATAATGCTGCAAAATCAAGTGTAAAAATGCAGCATTAAAATCCAGTAATGCTGCAATTTGATTCCAAAATGCAGCATTAATGTGTAAATTCTGCAAGGTGTGACTAGAACTGTGCAGCATTAGTTAATGCTGCAAGTAATGCTGTTTTTTGCTAGCAGCATTAATGCTGGGATGCAAAAAACAGCAATGGCTAATGCAGCATTTGCATTAATGCTATAATTAATGTTGTTTTTTCTAAATACAACATTAAATTTAGCAAAAAAATGCATTAATCTAATGACGCTTTTGCTAATATTTCTAGTAGTGACATTTTAAAAATAAGTGCCTAAAATAAATATAAATACTTTCAATTATAAATTAAATTCCACTAAATATTACGAATATCATTTAACATGTCACGGAGTATTAACTTGCCTTAATAAAATTAAATTATAAAAACTTATTATTAAAATTTCAAAAAATCTTAATTACCCGAGATATTTTCTTAATCGCTAACGTACAGGTTGCTCAACTCATCCAAATTTATTTATTCAATATTAAATGTTTGTTCAATTTTCTTAAATAAAAAAATAAAAATATGGAGTTCTTCTTAAAAAAAATTGTCATTTAGAAAGAAAATTTATTGAAGCACTTGACACAAGCTACAATTTTGCTAAACATAGCTATGTTATTGATTGAATTATTAGTTAAGAGAATGAATATTTGGTTTAGTTAGGATGAGTGAGTTAAAAGATCGAGACTTAGTTATTACTAAATACAAGAAATATGATATTTGGTTTAGTTGTTTCTAAATGTGGATAAGTGAGGCATACAAGGGAAATAAAATACATATTTCCATCAGCTAATAAACATAAGTTATAATCATTTTTATTTTCAAGCACATTAGCGAAGAGAAAACATTTTTTTTGGGTAAAAAAATTATTAGATTAGTTATGTCATGTTCCTCATCTTATCTTATATGTAATATATAAAAGAGAAAAGTCCTGAGCTGACACGTCTCCATCTGTATTTAACAAGTTAATATAAGCACAAAAATTTTCATCCTACATGTTTATTTGCAAATGTAACCACTAAAAAATTAACATGTAATCACATAAGCCATTATGATTTTTAATAATTTTCATTATATTTGTAACACGTGAACGATAATTGCTCATTTAAGCATTTTAGTGGTAGTCAATTGGGAATGTTCATTCATATTTGGAATGTTCTTACTATTGAAGATTTTATTCTTGAATTAGACAAAGTTAGAAGAATTAAATTTTCCTGATACAAAAATTTTGAAATATTACCTTATATTGCATATTATAGAATAATAATAATAAAATCATTAAATAACATGAGAACGTGACTTTTGATGTATTATTCTTAGTGCTTATAATGGAGTTATTTTTTTAATAAATACATTAATTAATATTCTATATATATATATATATATATATGTAGATGTTCATATTTATACAATATTATATTAATTTCACCTTTAATAATATGGTTCATAATCCCATATTCGCACTCACAATTTTCCTACTTACATTTTTATTAAAGTGTATTTTAAAGACACTAATTGTTTTAGGAATATATTACACGAATCTTATATGTTTTTTTATGAATTATAACATTTGATAAGGATCCAAGAAGTGTTAACTTGATAGGGATGACAAACATGATATAATACATGCTAACTCAGTAATACACTTATAGTCTTATTGTTTATTTCTTTCATGTGATGCTTAACACTTTACGTGGTAAATAAATGTATATTCTATCTATATGTATATTATTCAAGTATGATAAAAATACAAAAGGGAGTAGATGAAGTCTTCCCTACTGCAAACCATATATAAAATACCATTCAAAAATATTAGCAATTATTGTAGACAAAGAAAATTGTCATCCTACACGTCTATTTGTAAAATATCAACAAGTAAAGTTGACATGGTAACATATTGCTTAGTATTCATATGATTTTTTAAGCTCATTTTATTTGGTAAATAAAGTATTGCATCTAATCTCTATTTTATTGATCACAATTTTTTTAACTGTAATTTTAACGCTTGATCACGAAATAAATTACTTCCTTTTATTATACACTAATATTTATTAATATGATTGAATTGAATAAATTCATTGTTCATTTGTATATGACATTACACAAAATAATATCGAAACAAATTGAAGGGAATATAACAATGCGTCGAAATTTGAGAATTACATGTTCAAACTTTATTTTTTTGTGTAATGCATTCGCAGCGAATAATAGAAATTGTTATTTTTTTTTCATACATGTGGAGGAACTTTTAAAATGTTTGTTGAAATATAACTTATCAAAGTTAGTAGAGAAATATAGAACTCCTATAATGAAGAAGTAGTACTCATAAAAAGAACATCAAAAACCTCATACATAAACTTAAGTTTACATAGTAAAAATTTAAATCAAACATTGATGTGCACTTGAAAATTAGATAAAATTACGGTTTATATATTTTGAACTCGGCCAGTTAGTGTTATTTCTATGGACGAACTTCAGTTGTCACTTTAATCAATAATATCTTAAGTATATTGTAATATCTGTAGGAATAAATTATGTATTAATTCTCTAACCCTAGCGTATGCGCGGGGTCGCGCCTAGTATAAAATTAAAGACAAATGTATGCTATATTTTAACACCAAACTCTTGTCATTTTCATTTATTCCATCAAAACCTCATGTACTACTCCAATACGAGACAGCTAATCCTAATTTACGAACAGAAACACATTGAGCGTCTTAACATTTACTAATGTATATGGCAACCAGAATATTATTTTGTGTTATTGGATTTGTGCAGGGGCTACCATGCGTGTTGGCGACGTAGACTTTCGACCGAGTAAGGACGGACTTAAAATTGATATCTTTTTATTTCAAGTTAATGAAAAAAATTAATCTTTCATCTCGTGCAGTGATCGTGCATAAGTTGTGCTGTAAAAGATACAGGCTAAAACAATTACAAGGTTATTTCTTTCTTATGAAATAATAATTTTGAAAACTCTTGAGGCGAGATTTCTCAACAATAATTTTTAGAGGGATGTAAATATCCCGGATTTTTTGTAGGGTTATTTTGGTAATTTAATAAATTACACTAGTTATTTTAGTAATTATAGAGTGTTTATACAATGTGAATTCAATTTCTTATCTTATCCTAGATATTTTCCAAAATATCTATTCTAAATACATTCCAAAATCTCTATTCACTTACCCTATGTTTTTATTTGAATATAATCTCCCAAACTTTCTTTTATTTTAATATCTACCTTTATTGAATATAATTTTTCTAAACTTTTAATTATATATCTTCCATTTATTTCGATGTAATTCCAATTCTATTTTTTTAATATAATCTCACTAAACTTGTTAGGGAATTTGGATATGCATATCTATTTCATTTTATGTTTTAAAGTATCCTACACGCAAATTACCCAATCAAGAATGTCCTAATCATCACCTTCATTGTTATACCTAAACTATCCAATCTTTTTAATCCTTGTAACCACTTAAAGTGGTACAACTAAAGGGCGCACCCATTTTAATCCACCTAGCCAAAATTATGGTGCAACACCCACACCATACACTTTCTCACTCTCTCATGAATAAAACCTACTGGTTGAATTTTTCCTCCATTACCGATTTCAAAGCTCCAACATTCCATTTATTTTGATCCCAATCAATATGGGATCAATCACCATCAATCTCCCTTCATCAAAGCCTCCATCAAACACAGATAAAAAGGAAAACAAGTTATTTTGTTTCCATAAACACTTCCTTGCACATCCTTTCACTCACTCGCAACTCTCTCTCACTCTCCCAACTCTTCATCTCACTCTCTACTCACAAAGAACAAGTCGCCGCTGCCGCCAAGGCGGCCGACGAAGCCGACCCGGCACAAGGCCGAGCCGACCCCGCGACACACTCGCCGCCTCTCTCTTTCTCCGGTCTCAATTTATGAAAATTAAGTAATGTACTATTGATTATTGAATAGTATATATTTATGAAAAATTATCGTTATTTATTTTATTGAAAATTTGATTAATATTTTAATATAATTAACTATTACCGTTATTAAATAATTGAAAAACACAGTTAAAAAATATCAAATTTATTGAATCATAATGATCAAAAGTATAGTACTCAGATGCATAACAAATATCGACACTTATTATTGACACGCTCCAACTGCAAGTGTACAGCTGTCGTGTGTAGTAATAAACCGGAAATCCAGGCTATCGAACTCAAGGGACTTTGTTTAAACTAATTATTATTCTAAACCTTATGTGGGCACGTCGCAAGTTGTGTTTTGTTCTAATTCTACTAAAATAAAAACGCAATATTCTCAATTAACCGAGTGAAGTAGTACACGATTAATAAAGAACGAATTTTAGGGTTTTTGTAATATAAGGGAAAATACCGGGAATTCTCTAGGTTCACTAGGTTGAGCTAAATTTATGTTTTGACTTGTAAAACAACCACGTGTCCTTCACTATTAATCAAGCAATATTAAACTTACTGAGTTACCAAGTAAGATTACTATACTTTAAAACAAAACAAACCGAGTTACCAAGTCTATTCTAGCTTTAAGCGTGCATTAAAACCATAATTCTACTTTAACGATCCTAGTTAACGATGTCGAGTTACCAAACATTGATTCGACTAGGTGGATTTTTCAATTTACCGACTAATTCTCACGGAGTTACCACATGAAAACTAATTAAGTTTATCTATACGTTAGCTACTCGCAAAGACAATATGATTACAAACGTAAATAATCCATAATAATGAATAAACACGTGAGATTAAGCTAAAACATGAATCACAATCATCAAAACATGATATTTAGATCAAACCCTAGCTACACCAAACGAGAATTTCCAGCAAATAACGTTTAGCTACTCATATTCATACTGAAAACGACAAGTCTCATGAGTTTAAACAAAAAAAATCAAGAAAAGAGAAGAGTTGAGAATCCAAACGGATGATCCAAAGCTCCTAAGCTCTCCCAATAGCTTCTTGATCTCCAAAAGATGTTTCTAACGTCCAAAAATACTGAAAAAGTCGACCTAGAATGTTTAAATACGTTTCCATAATCCTATTACAAAGTTTGGATAAACTACAAAAAGCCACGAAAAATTCTGCATTCCAGCGATGTCTTCGTACGAAGACATTTGTCTTCGTACGAAGAGTCTTCGTACGAAGACAAATGCTCTTCGTGCGAAGGTCTTCTTATATAGATACTAAGAGCATGTTTGAGAAGACCTTCAGACCCCGAATTTTGGCTAAGTAAATTATCTTCGTACGAAGACACCCTTTTTCAGCATCTTTTCTTTGACTTTCTTCTTCTTCCTTTGACTTTCTCCTTGCTTCCATTGACTTTCCTTTGAGTTCCTTGCTTCCGAAGTTCGTTTCCATCTCCCGCATGATCCTCCAAGCCCTGTTTTCCTGCGAATCACAACACGAAAACACAACCCGCGATCATATCACAATAAAAGCTCAAATAACTAAAGAAACGCCCGGATTTAACAAGTAAAGCACATGAACTCACATTATCACATTTAAGCTCAATTTACTCAAAAGACGACGAATTCTCCATGTTGAGCACGCAAAACGTAGAAATAAAAGGCATAAAATAACTACGATAACGGAGTTATCAATTACCCCCCACACTACCTTTTGCTCGTCCCGAGCAAATTTCCCAAGTCAACTCCTTCTCTCAAGCCAAAACTCCTCTCATTTTCCCGCAATCCATCCAACTTTGCATACTAACCTACTTACTCATTGCATAACTTCCCTACGCTATTTGCATACTATTCCGAGTAGATAAATTCACAAACCATCCTTTTTACTAGTCGACACAACTCGATTATACACAATGCACCTATATGCAAATGCAATATTAACAATGCAAGTATTGAAATAACAAATTTTCTTTTTCTTTTGCGAGATTGGTCAATCTCCATTAGCTTAAACCGATTCACACGAATCTCCCTTAGCTAGTATAGAGAATCTAGCTTTACTAAGTACAAGAACGCAATACATTTTCATGTGTGCCACAAAATAAGAGGCTACGCTAGTCTAAGCCACGTTCAAGGTCCGAGCTACTAATCCGCTAACGGGTTTAGAATGATGAGGCTTTAGGGACAAATAGGGTAATAATCAAACACGAGTCCTAAGGCGTCACATTATCACAATTACCACATCTAACACACCCTCACAACAATGATAGAAACCAAGCCCGAAACTCACCATCTCCGGCCCTCGATCCCCTCACACCCCGGTACAATTACGATCTCCGCGGCTATTGTCATGAATGATGCATAAAACAAAATTTCCCGTTCGTGAACTAGTCGCTTCTCCACTCGTTCTTCCACAAAGCTTCTCATTATTCCTTTATTCAAATCTCCTTTTTTTTCTCTCATTTCTTTTTTTTTCTTTTCTGATTTTCTGTTTGTTTTTTTTTTTGTTTTTTTTTTTTGTTTTTTTTCGAATCTCTCAACTTTCTGCACAATTTCTTCAATAGACGTCTCGAGTGGTCTTCCAAGTGTCAAGCTAAAAATGATAATAAGGGGAGATAATAACCAAATCAACACGTATGAATCACAAGTAAATGTCTATCCCCCTAACTCGATGAAATCCTCGGTGTAACAAACGAAGCCGCTAACACAATAAAGCACGTGTGGGGATGGAGTCGTCGCAAGCTCAGTCTCGATGTCCGAAGTCAAAGGTCGACACCCCTACACTCGAATGTAATCATGTCCCCTCTCAAGTAGCCAATCACATATATGTCTCGTGCCTAATCCAACCAAACCTCCTACACCATGATGAGTAAGATCCGGTACCTAGCACGATCCACCTATTAAATTCCCCAACCCAAGTTTTGTGTGTATTAGATGGTACACACTCACGGCTCTCCTCACTCGTCTCCATGTTGTAATGTCATGGAACACCGCCACACCGAAGTGCGCAAGCCTACTCGCACTCACCCTCGCATTCCCCTCGAAGATCACAAATGAAGTGCATGCGATATGTAAGACTCACACTAAGACTCACACAAGTATAGCATGAGGTACTCCCTCATCGAACCCCCTCAACTACAACACCCTCGTGACGCACTAAAGCGGTGATTCTAACCAATCAATGATGAAGGCCAAGAATCGTCAACCTAAGTCCAAAGGTTATCAAAGAATCCAAGGTTCAAAACAGGGTTTACTAGTGGTCCTACAAGGTAAGTTCTATAAGCAGTGAGTGCTCTAATACACACCTCGCACAGCTGTTCTGTGTGCCACTACGAGGCGGGTTGGCGACTACCTAAGACGTAAACAAGAACATTCGGCTTGTTTAGCTCACACCTAGCTCAACTCTTGTAAGAAAACTAGGCACACACTTTCAATGTGAAAAATTAAGTCCGTGTGTAAAATAGGCACGCATTCCCGTAAATAAAGTTTCTCTATACTTACTAAGGGAAACTCACATTGCCACTCTCGATCGTAATTCACGCTCTATGCCTAAAAATCTCACGCATCTCGATTTTACCGAATTTTCAACCTCTTTTGATTGCCCTTTCTCAAATTTTTAATTTTTTTTGGTTTTTTTTCTTTCACATTTTTAGTTTTTTTTATATATATCTATACTACATGCACGGCTAACTCGACTAATGACTCGATAGTGGTGGGATGACTCAATAATACCAAAACGTGCACGCGAAAATATGAGTAATAAAGAGAAAATAAGGACATAACATAAAATCCCTATCTACATGCTGACACGGGCGATGCAAAGACTCAATACTGACTAGTAAAAATGTATCAACCACCCCCACACTAGGATGCATCGTTGTCCTCAACGATAACACGAGGACTCAACAATCCTAGCACGAGGGCAAACTCCACTACTCGTCTTCCTCTTCCTCCTCCTCATCTTCTGTCTCATCCTCTTCTTCTTCATCGTCCTCACTCGGCGGAACCGGATACTCAAATTCCTCCTCCTGGAACCACGGATTTGCCGTCGGGACTGGTGGAACAAACTCCCCCGCCGCCTGACCACTCGACTGTATCACCCACTGGCCGACCATCTGGATTAATCCACCCAGCTTCACCTGATTGTCCCGAGTGTGGGCAAACTGGCGTCTTCTCTCGAGTCTATCCCGGGCCATCTCCTCTCTCAAGTGGTCATAGGCTACCTGGTTATCAAACCTAGAGGTGTTCATCCTCCTACACTTTCCCCTCTTCCTCGCTGTCTCATCAAACCTATGCCATTTCCTAGCAGTGAACGGTTTCAAGTCCATATCTCTTCCAATGACTACTTCGGCGGTTTTGGCTAGGTGAGTCAGCAAGCAAGTATGACCGGGACCTAACTTGTTAGTCCTCGACACCCTCTCTAGACAATTCTCCCAGATAAACTTAGGTATATCGATCCTAACCCCGGTGTAAAGACAGAGAGCCCAGACCGATAGGCGGAAAGAATAACTAGGGTTTTGTGTGATTCCCAAAACCCAGTTCTCTAGCAATTCACAACACCACCTCGCCTCCGGCCTATAGTACCTCTTTTCGGCCTTCCAATGAATCACCTCCCCTTTCCTGTCCCATGGATCTACCCCCT
The DNA here is from genome assembly GCA_023055425.1 of Linanthus parryae. Taxonomy (NCBI): domain Eukaryota; kingdom Viridiplantae; phylum Streptophyta; class Magnoliopsida; order Ericales; family Polemoniaceae; genus Linanthus; species Linanthus parryae. The sequence continues at coordinate 20,566,072 of JALGPY010000011.1, read as the reverse complement.
TCGCAAAACAAAATGCATTTAGATGAGACCAAATATTCTCACTACGAAGAACAGTCTCGTACCCACAACCCTCTTTCAAACGGGGGAAACCCATGGCCAAAGCGATAGTCTCTGGCGTGAAGACTATCCACTCGTTCCGACAGTACACAAGACGAGGGTCTCGGCTCTCACCATCCTTTTCATACCTCAAGTTGAGGCAAAACTCTCGCGCAATATGCGAACTAGACGGCCCTACTAGCTTAAACCAGTTGGTAAGCTTTTCGCGCTCAAAAATTTCCTTTATTGCTTGAGGCATGTCCTCGTGCAATGGAAATTCCTTTTCGGGCTGTCCGTTCTTAGTCAGGTAAGTATCCTTTCGAGATTCAAGATGGGTCTCGTAGGTGACAAAACGGAAGCTATCATAACATGCGGGCCCAATACTCCGCTCTTTCAAATTGACTTTTGTCGTTCGTCGGCCTACAATGCCCGGTCTAGACGGGGGAGGGGCACTCAAGATGGCATATTGGGGAATGGGCGGTATTTCTTATTTGAGGCTCGCCCGACCCCGATGCTTCTTGCAAGGTACCCTCTCCCGTTTTCCGTTTCTTTCCACCCGCCATTTAGAATACAAGTTCAAGTATAACGAGAAATTCAAATTTTGTGCACGTGACAAGAAGTGTGTACAGAATTAAGCACGTAGGCAAGTAAGCACGTAATTCCTAGGACTCTAAGCAATCGCCCCCAAGCGTGCTACTAAGCGCAACAAAAAGTAAATTGGGCTTTTACTCAATTTGTGCCTAAGACTCGAATATTGAAATAAATAGTTTGAGAGTGTACCTACGTGCCCGGAGCAAGTCTTACGGGCACAAAAATTTCAGAAATTCGACAACCCGGGCTGTTTTGGAGGTCGCCAAGAATTTTGTCGAAACTTCGAATTGATTGATGCTCCGTACTCCTTGTGAAGTCCCCGTTAGCTTTGCCTTCTTGACCGTAAGCTGAATCAAACTCCAAGTGGTCCAATTTCTCAGTTTTAGCTTCGGAACCCTAGCTTCTTCCTCCTCTGATTTCTCTCTTGTTTCTCAATCTCACTCAAAATCACCTTTCAATCCTTGTTCTCCTTTGAATCGCGAGCAAAACCTATGGTAGCTTGTTGAATTTGGTGAAGGAACAAGGGAGAGGGAGATTTGTGTGTGGTGCGGCTATGGAAGATGAAGAACTGGGTTTGTGAAGAATGAATGAGAGGAACGGGACCAACTGATGTCTTCAACAAAATTTTGAGCCGAAAGTCCATAATGCCCCCAAGAAGTAACCAGGGGCGGAGCCATGTAGGGGCACGGGGGGGGGGGGGGGTAGCTAACTCTTAATCTTTAAAAAAAAAATAAGCCCGGCCTTTGTACAAATAAATAAGTGCCCCCTCCAACCCAAGCGACCGTCCAGCGTAGTTGGTAAAGTTGTTTGTGTAAATCCATGACGCGGGTTCGAGTCGCCCTACGTCCGATTTTGATTTTTTTCTACAAAAATTTAAAAACAAGATAAAAAGCGCCCATTGAGATTCGAACCCTCGTCACCAAATCTATAGGGCAGAGCTTTACCAACTGAGACAATAGGCATATCATACCATTTGGGATACTTAATTGAATTTATCTTAAATAGCAGTACAAATATTGGATTGTGCCCCCCCTTCGGTCAAATCCTGGCTCCGCCACTGGAAGTAACCCATGGCAGCTCTCTGTGTATGGACAAAAATGTCATTCCGCCCGATGTCTTCGTACGAAGACAAATGTCTTCGTGCGAAGAGTCTTCGTTGTCTTCGTACGAAGGTCTTCCTATACAGATACTGCATTGTGTTATAGGAAGACAACTTCAGAGCTCAAAATTTTTTCGAAGTAAAAAGTCTTCGTACGAAGACAATTGTCTTCGTACGAAGACAATGCTGGAGCTTGCCAAAAACATCCTTTTCGACAAATTTTTGCGTATCCGATCGCGCCTTTACTTTTCGAAGGATCCCCTCGACCTCGAGACTCCCTTTTCACCTCAAAACACTCCCAAAATCCGGGGAGTATTTCATTTGTAAATTTCACGCGTTCCAAGGCACATTTTGCATTTCCGGATGTTTTTGGCCTCGTTTTACTCTTCAAAGCATCCTTTTTGGCGTAACTTCCTCATCCGGACTCCGATATGCGCGATCCACCCGTCTACAGAAAGCTCTCGACCACCCCCACACGTTGGCACTGTTCAATTCTGTTTTCAGTCTGTTCTTCAAAATTTCACCTCGTAATCCGTGCCGGCGTGCTAGGTTTCTCCGTTCATCAATCAAATTGTTGCGCATATCAAGGAGGGAGTCCGGGAACATGATCTTCCCCAGGTGCGTGTGTTGAATAGGGGCAGGAATGGCTTCAATCTTCAATTCCTTCACTTCGGATTCCGATACGCGTATTGTGCTGCAATTCTTCAATTATTACTCTGTTTCGCACGCGCGCATCAAGGCGGGGGATCCGAAATAGGCCTTTCACCTCGTAATCCTGCACATACTCATTGGAAACATCAAATCCACTCTCTCGCACCTCTCAATTTAATCAAATAGAATAAAAATTACAAAACAGTATTAAAACCTACTCTACAGCAATAAAAAGGTTTGGTTGCCTCCCAACAAGCGCTTTGTAATTTAAGGTCGACGGCCCGACCCAGTTACCTCAGAGATTAATCAAATTGCGGGAGTTGCATGAAGCCATTCAATGACTCCAATGAAATTCTCGTCCACGTACGGTTTCGCTCTCTGATCATTCACCTTAAACATGTTCCCATTTGCATCCTCCACCTCAAGAGATCCCCACGGATAAGCTGCAGTAATTGTGTATGGACCACTCCATCTAGATTTCAATTTTCCTGGAAACAGCTTTATTCTGGCATTGAAGATCAGCACTCTCTGTCCGACTTTGAAGTCTCTCGCGATGATGTGCCTTTCGTGCCACTGTTTTGTCCTCTCCTTATAGATTTTCGCACTTTCATATGCCATCAATCAAAATTCCTCAAGTTCGAGTAGTGCTTTCTTCCGTAGCTCATCTGAGAGCTTAGCGTCCAAATTGATCTTCTTCAAGGCCCAGAATGCCTTGTGCTCAAGTTCCACCAGAAGATGACATGACTTCCCAAATACTAACTGATAGGGAGACATGCCTAAAGGGGTCTTGTAAGCAGTCCTATACGCCCATAAGCTATCACTTAAATGCAGGGACCAATCTTTGCGTCCCGGGTTGACTGTCTTCTCCAGAATCCATTTTATCTCTCGGTTAGAAACTTCTGCTTGCCCATTCGACTGCGGATGATAAGCCAGTGATATCTTATGCGTCTTTACCCCATATTTGCTCAAGACATTGGCAGAGACTTTGTTCACGAAATGCGATCCTTCATCACTAATGATGGCTCTGGGCGTTCCAAACCGTGTAAAAATGCTCTTACGCACGGACCTCTCTACAGTAGCTCCATCGTTTTTAGGGCAAGCCATTGCCTCTACCCACTTGGTCACATAATCCACAGCTAACAGTATATAAAGATTTCCAAGCGAAGACGGGAATGGTCCCATGAAATCAATTCCCCAAACATCAAAGGGCTCTACTTCCAACACGAAATTTTGAGGCATCTCGTTTCGGTTGGAGATATTGCCGGTTCTCTAACATCGGTCACACTGCTGTACAAACAAATGAACATCTTTATGTAAAGAAGGCCAATAAAATCCACTTTGCAATACCTTTGCCACAGTGCGCGTTTTGCCAAAATGCCCTCCGCAATTCAGTTCATGGCAATGTCTAAGAATGTCCAAAGTGTCTGGCTCAGCCACGCATCTTCTCAACACGTTGTCAGCTCCCAACCTGAACAAATAAGGGTCATCCCAGAAATAATGTTGTGCATCTGCGAAAAATTTCTTTTTCTGATGGAAAGACATGTCTTTTGGGACAATATTGAGCGCCTTGAAATTTTCCAAATCCGCAAACCAAGGCACAGCTGCTACCACTACCATAAGTTGTTCATCTGGAAAATCTTCTCTAATTGGCACATCTTCTTGTTTTTCGTTCTCCATTCGTGACAAATGGTCTGCAACAACATTCTCTACTCCCTTTTTGTCCTTGATCACTATGTCAAACTCTTGCATCAGCAACACCCATCGGATCAATCAAGGCTTCGCATCCTTCTTGGTCAGAAGATATTTGAGGGCTGCATGGTCCGTGAAAATGGTCACCTGAGAACCCACAAGGTATGGACGAAACTTGTCCAATGCGAAGATAATAGCCAACATCTCCTTCTCCGTGGTGGCATAATTAACCTGTGCAGTATTAAGAGTACGACTGGCATAGTAAATTACATGAGCTACCTTTTCTTTCCGCTGTCCCAGCACTGCTCCCACCGCATAATCGCTGGCATCACACATAAGCTCGAACGGCAAGGTCCAGTCTGGGGTGGCTATAATGGGAGAACTGATCAGCTTTTTCTTGAGCAAATCAAAAGCTGTCTTGCACCCTTCATTGAAATCAAAGACGGCATCTTTCTCAAGCAACCCAGATAAAGGCTTTGTGATCTTCGAAAAGTCTTTAATGAAGCGCCGATAGAAACCTGCATGACCCAAGAAACTCCGTACCCCTTTGACATATGTTGGTTAAGGAAGCTTCTCAATCACCTCAATTTTCGTCCGATCTACCTCTAAGCCTTTACTGGAAATATTGTGCCCCAACACTATCCCCTCGGTCACCATGAAATGGCACTTCTCCCAGTTAAGCACTAGGTTGGTGTTAATACATCTGTCCAGTACCCAAGCTAGCTGCTGGAGACAGTCTTCGAACCCATCACCATAAAGCGAAAAATCATCCATGAAGACTTCGAAATTTTTCTCCATCATATCTGAGAAGATAGACATCATACACCTCTGAAACGTGGCAGGGGCATTGCATAGCCCAAAGGGCATGCGTCTGAATACAAAAGTCCCATAAGGACAAGTAAATGTCGTCTTCTCCTGGTCAGCTGGCTCAATCGCTATCTGATTATACCCAGAATATCCATCCAAAAAGCAGTAATGCGAATGGCGTGCCTGCCTATCAAGCATCTGATCCACAAATGGGAGGGAAATATGATCCTTCAAAGTGGCATCATTGAGTTTGCGGTAATCCATGCAAACTCTCCACCCACTAACTGTACGAGTGGCAATTTGATTACCTTTTTTCCCTTCCACCACAGTTATACCTCCCTTCTTAGGGACACACTGTACCGGGCTTGTCCACGTGCTGTCGGAAATCGGATAGATGATACCTGCTTCCAACCATTTAAGCACCTCTTTCTTCACCACCTCCTGCATGTGAGGATTGAGGCGGCGCTGAAACTGAACTACCGGCTTCTTGTCTTCCATGAGCCGGATCTTGTGCTGGCAAAATGCGGTGCTGATCCTCTTGATATCCGCTATGGTCCATCCAATAGCTGCTATCCGTTCCTGCAATACTTTGAGAAGCTGCTCCTCATGTTCCCTGTCCAAACACGCAGAAACAATCACAGGTAAAGTCTCATCAGATCCCAAGTATAAATATTTTTAATGAGCAGGTAACGGTTTCAATTCTAAATCAGGAGCAGTAATAAGAAAAGGAGTAAGAATCTTCCTTCTTCCCTCATTAAAGAGGGGTAGGGGTGAACGCCAGCTGGCTTCCATAGCTTGTTATTTTTCACTCGAATCAAGTAAGGCAAGTTCCTCATACAGCTGCTCCAATAAGATATCGTCCTCCTCGTCCGGTGTGTATGCCTCCACACCAAAGCACTGCTCACTCACTGCATATGCAGGAAATTTCATAGCTCCAAAGACATTGAATGCCACCTTCTCATCGTTAATGCGTAGTCAATTCTCCATTGGCAACATCAATCATTGTCTTTCCTGTAGCAAGGAATGGCCGCCCCAATATGAGTGGGACATCATCGTCAGCATCCATATCTAGGATCACAAAATCTGCGGGAAAGATGAGTCATTCGACTCTCACAAGCACATCCTCCAAAACGCCTCGTGGTCGTTTTATAGTACGGTCAGCCATCTGTAAACACATACGAGTGGGTTTTGGATCTCCTACACCGAGTTGCTCAAATACTGATGTAGGCATCAAGTTTATGCTTGCGCCAAGATCACATAACGCTCTACCATGGAATGCATCTCCCAATGTCACAGAAATAATGAAACCACCCGGATCTTTCATATTTTTGGGTAGCACTTTTTGCACCACAGCGCTACACTCCTCATTCAGGGTCACAGTCTCAAAATCATCCATGCGTCTTCTATTAGAGAGTAGGTCCTTGATAAATTTTGCGTATTTAGGCATATTTGAAATTGCTTCAGCAAAGGGTATATTGATGTGTAACTTTTTGAAGATATCAACAAATTTCTTGAAATGCTTGGCATCCTCTTGACTCTTCAATTTCTGCGGGTAGGGAACACGAACACTATACTCCTCCTTTGGCTTAGGCTTTTCCTCCGACTCCCTACTCGTGTCCTTTGATTGGGGAATCACGGTAGGCACGGGAATCTCTTCATCCAAGGCTTTTCCAGTGGCCTTAGTCGCCTCAGCTCGCGTGTGTGTAGGATAGGGAGGATCATTAGTGGTGATCCCACTGCGAGTAGTGATAGCTTTCAATTGCTCAGTTGGAGTGATTGTGTTAGAAGGTAGTATACCTGGTGGAAGTCGAGTGTTCTGATTAGCTATTTGGCCAATCTGTGTCTCATGGCTTTTTATCGAGGCTTCAATCGCGACAATCTTGCTCTCAATCTTATCATTACTAGCTAACAGTTTCCTCAACATCGCGTTTGTGTCCTGTTCTTCTGAGGGTGGATGTGGAGCCTGTTGCTGTGGAGTCTGTCTCTGAGCTTGATAAGGAACATTTGGCCTTTGACCTGGCGCATATAATCCACTATTCGGATTGGAATAACTGAAGTTGGGGTGATTGCGGTTGTTGGGATGATAGGTGTTTGGCCATTGCTGCTGTCTTGGTTTACCCATGTAGTTCACGTCTTCAATACCATCCCCATATCCCTGATTTGCATCTGCTACCATCTCTCCCACTGACTTCACCTGTGCCGATGGATTCAAATTACTGAAAGCCGAAGTCATCACTGCCATCTGATGTTCAAATTTCTGCTCCACCATGGACTCAATCTTACTAACCAATGCCCCATCTGATTTCGTGTTTCTACGAGTCTCAGACCTCGTGGATTCACGTTTTGCTACATTATCTAGCAGATCACGACATCTCTGTAGTCCCATTCCCATAAAATTTCCTTGAGCCATCATGTCCAGCTCACTAGCAGTCTCTCTGTCCAAAGCATTATAAAAGTAATGGAGAAGTTTATACCATGGCTCTCCGTGAGTAGGGCATCTGCGCAGGAGTTGGTTGAACTTTCTCCACGTATCTCCCAGAGAATCATCTTCCTGCTGTGTAAATTTGGTTATATCAGCCATCCGTTGAGCAACCTTGGATGGTGGAGGATACTTCCTGAGAAACTCTCTGCTACAATCTGCCCATGTAACTATGCTGCCTGCTGGAAGTTCCATCAGCCATGTCTTTGCCTTTCCCGATAGGGAGAAGGGGAAAAGCATGAGCTTTATCATCTCGAGTGGAACTCTCTGATCATACAGGGTAGAAGTGATCTGCTCGAAATTGAGCAAGTGTTGATGTGGATCATCACTCGGGGCTCCAGTGAATAAGCACTCATCCCTAACCATGTTGATCAACGGTTGGCGAATCTCAAAATGGGCTGCATTAATCTGAGGCCTGACAATGGTGGGCTGATATCCCTCCGGTGTAGTCCTGAAGTAGTCCACCAAAGGACGCTCATCCTCCTCAGCATTGTTGACTTGCTCTACCACATTTCGACCGTTGTTGTTCCGATTATTGCCCCCATTGTTCCCCTTGCCACCGTTATTTCTGCCAACTACTTCCGCACCAGGAATTTGTTGTGGATTCGGAGGGTTCATGCGATCAATAATCGCGTGCATCTCAGCCATTTGAGCCCTAAGTTGCTCAGATTCCGCAGCTCTGTTTGCTGCCTCCTCTCAGCAGCTGCTCTAGCTGCTTCCGCATCTTGCACATTTTTGTGGATTCTCTCAAACTCAACTGTCGTTTCATCATCCATAGTGACTGAGCTTGAATTCCTCTTGTCTCTACGCTGTGCTTTCAATAAGGATTCCGGGTCTTCAAACGTTGGATACAAAGGCTCGTCTCTAGAACGGGTCATGCACCGTGTAAATCAACCTGAAATCACAAAACACGCGAAACGTAGGTGAGTAACGAATATAAAAAATAAATTAAAATCCATAAGGCTAGGAATTATAACTAATTTAGCCGAAGTCCCCGGCAACGGCGTCAAAAACTTGACACGCTCCAACTGCAAGTGTACAGCTGTCGTGTGTAGTAATAAACCGGAAATCCGGGCTATCGAACCCAAGGGACTTTGTTTAAACTAATTATTATTCTAAACCTTATGTGGGCACGTCGCAAGTTGTGTTTTGTTCTAATTCTACTAAAATAAAAACGCAATATTCTCAATTAACCGAGTGAAGTAGTTCACGATTAATAAAGAATGAATTTTAGGGTTTTTGTAATATAAGGGAAAATACCAGGAATTCTCTAGGTTCACTAGGTTGAGCTAAATTTATGTTTTGACTTGTAAAACAACCACGTGTCTTTCACTATTAATCAAGCAATATTAAACTTACCGAGTTACCAAGTAAGTTTACTATACTTTAAAACAAAACAAACCGAGTTACCAAGTCTATTGTAGCTTTAAGCATGCATTAAAACCATAATTCTACTTTAACAATCATAGTTAACGATGTCGAGTTACCAAACATTGATTCGACTAGGTGGATTATTCAATTTACCGACTAATTCTCACGGAGTTACCACGTGAAAACTAATTAAGTTTACCTCTACGTTAGCTACTCGCAAAGATAATATGATTACAAACGTAAATAATCCATAATAATGAATAAACACGTGAGATTAAGCTAAAACATGAATCACAATCATCAAAACATGATATTTAGATCAAACCCTAGCTACACCAAACGAGAATTCCCAGAAAATAACGTTTAGCTACTCATATTCATACTCAAAACGACAAGTCTCATGAGCTTAAACATAAAAATCAAGAAAAGATAAGAGTTGAGAATTTAAACGGATGATCCAAAGCTCCTAAGCTCTCCCAATAGCTTCTTGATCTCCAAAAGATGTTTCTAACGTCCAAAACTACTGAAAAAGTCGACCTAGAATGTTTAAATACGTTTCCATAATCCTTTTACAAAGTTTGGATAAACTACGAAAAAGCCCCGAAAAAATTCTGCATTCCAGCGATGTCTTCGTACGAAGACAAATTCTCTTCGTACGAAGGTCTTCTTATATAGATACTAAGAGCATGTTTGAGAAGACTTTCTTCAGACCCCGAATTCTGGCTAAGTAATTTGTCTTCGTACGAACACAATTGTCTTCGTACGAAGACACCCTTTTTCAGCATCTTTTCTTTGACTTTCTTCTTTCTTCCTTTGACTTTCTCCTTGCTTCCATTGACTTTCCTTTGAGTTCCTTGCTTCCAAAGTTCGTTTCCATCTCCCGCATGATCCTCCAAGCCCTGTTTTCCTGCGAATCACAACACGAAAACACAACCCGCGATCATATCACAATAAAAGCTCAAATAACTAAAGAAACGCCCGGATTTAACAAGTAAAGCACATGAACTCACATTATCACATTTAAGCTCAATTTACTCAAAAGACGACGAATTCTCCATGTTGAGCACGCAAAAAGTAGAAATAAAAGGCATAAAATAACTCCGAAAACGGAGTTATCAATTATGTATTGACTTTTTTTAGTATCAATAATTTATTTTAAATTATTAAATATATATTAAATATCAATTTTGTTGGGTGGGGGAAAAAGAATAATTTTTAGATAGCATTATAGTTAGGCGGAGAGAGAAGGAAAAAGTAGTGGGCCCGTGGGGGAGGGGGAGGTGGGAAAGGAAACAATGACATGGGTTGGAGATAACCTAATGAGAAGCATCTACATAAATTCTTAATCTACTGAATTCTACATACCCAGAGTCCCAGATCCCATAAGCAGGGGAAATAGTTGGGATTTTTATTCACAAGAGTTGATAGTCACGGTGGCGATCAGTGTTCGATAAAGGTAGGTTGTGCTTTGGATGAATCAATTGTGTGATGCTTTTGTAGACAACAATGTTCTTGCTTTCTAGAACGCTGCTTTTCGAAACTAAAAGTAGTAGTAATGTGTTTAGTAAATTTATTTTTTGCTGCTTTCTGGAAAGCTGTTGTTTTTCCATAGCAGCTTTTGAAAAATAGGGGAGGAGTTGCTTTTCAAGACTTAATTTTTTCGATATATGTATTTATTTGACATTCTTATCCATTAATAATAATTTATAATTATTTATTTAAATAACATTATTTATTATATCATGTCTAACAATGTCATTTTGACAATAAACACAACTCTAAAACACTAATTATCAAACACAAAATGTCAAAAGTGTTTTCCCACAACATCTTAAATACGGAATTTACCTAACACTTTTCGCTTAGATTTCCACTGCAAATTTCGTATAGTACTTCTTACACAGCACCTTTCAAAAACGCCACATCATTACCAAACTAGCCCTAAATGAGTTTCTAAGTTCAACCGCTCACTTACTTCAGCTCATTCAAACAACCCCAATACTAAAACATCAAGCATAACATCATGGCATACCGATCTGCTGTCCCAAAAGCAAAACGACACCAGAAAGCCAACGTAGTGCAAACTTAAAACCTACAAACCAAGGTACTAAAAGGAACAAGCCTACCCAAACTACGAAGAAATTCCTAAAACACCCCTCTTTAGTACTAAAAATACAAAAATACCACCATTTCAACACAAAATGCCAAAATGCCACTATTTCAATTGATTTCGTCTTGGGGTTTCTAACAAATTCAGGCAGCCCATCTATTTCGGACAGCCCAAAAATTTAAATATCTTTAAATATTATTAACGCTTATCAATTTCGGGCAACCCGTCAATTTAAATATCTTTAAATATTATTAAAAAAAATATTATCTTCTAGGTGGTTCAAACTCCTACCACCTAGCACACAACTACGGATAGTTACCGCTAGAACAAAGAATGATGATTATTAATAGTTGTACTTCAAATATTATATACTGATATTATTACCACTTAACAATTCATACATATATTTTTTTTAGTCTATTTTAGATAGTCAATGCATCTTTTCATATCAATTTTTGCACTCCAAATACAGTATATCGTAGGACCCTAAACAAGTTCATATTATTTTCAAAATAAAAAATCAATGTATACAAAATTAAACATATATACAAACAGATTATCCAAAACCTTTAGCACTATAAATCTCATAAAAAAAATATAAATATCTTTATCGCAAGAAAAGAAAGCAAAAAATACATTGTGACTACTGCATAAATTCAGCAGAGTCTCGTCTGAAAACAGAACTATCTGGAAAATCAAATAAGATCGAATATAACATAACTAGTGTACCAAAACATCCATCATCTCAAATCCAGTATCATTAACAAGTCCAAATAATCTTATAAATGTACACCTAAAAAAAAAGTGAAATAGAAACACAACGGAAGCTTAATTGCGCATATGAATTCGTGAAAATTAACACTTCGTTCCACTTTAGAGATGGCAACCATTGTGTTTGTATGTGAATGTGTTTTCCTCCTGAAATACAACATCAACATAATTAACGACATATACATAAAAAGTTCAAGTTTATATGTTAATAAAGTTATTGTCACTTTCAATACTTACGTTGACATCGGATGCGGTTTGAGATGAAAATTAAGTAGATTGAGAACTTGAGACTCTAACTCCGCTCCTGATACTTCCAGCTGAGTGAATAATTGAATAGAGATTATGAGATTATAATACCAAACAGAGAATGCGAAACAAGTAAACTAACAGTCTTACATTTTTTGCACACATGTTGACGTTTTCGGGATTTAAAATCCATGTCACAAGAAATCCTTTTAGTTTGTGGACGACCTTTGCCTCGCTGGAGAGCACGGTTGGGCTTTTAGATTTCACCATTTTATCGTGGCCAATAGTCTTGGTGTTCAATGGGCATTATGGTGTGTTCATAAATCTTCTTCCAAGTTCTAGCATATAACTCATCCCCAACATACTGCTTCCAATTGTATCCTAGTTTTTGACACACCGAAATTACATGAGAACATGGCATCTGATAGATAGCCCACTTTCCACATGAACAATAATGCTCGGATAACTTCACAGCTTGGAGGTTTCCACCACCCCTTGGTCTCCGTTGTGTCACGACAGTGTAGACCCCTTTATTTATATGGTGTGGCTTTAGAGTATGACTACCGGCCTTCTTCTGCAAGCCACTAATTTGTTTGTGAACCCGAGGAGTGACTGCCATTTCTGACTCCTCCAACGCAGTCACTCCTCGAGTTTGGATGACACTGACCTTACGTCAGACCACCTATGTTTTTTTCTAAATCAAAACTTGAACAAGAAGCCCAATGGACAACTTTCTGCGACGGGTGTCATTTCCAAAGAAATCTTGCAAAGATTTGTTAAATTTTATTTTTAACCCGAAGAGGAAATTTGATAATAGAAAGAGGATAAACAAGCGTGCCAACGAAGACAGATTGGATCGACACTTGTCTTCCTTCTTTATTCAAGATTTTCCCCTTCCATACTGAGCATTTATTCTTGACTTTTTTCACAACTAGGTGCGACCCCGCGCATACGCGCGGGTTACAGAATTAATACATAATTTATTCCTACATATATTACGATATATTTAAGATATTATTGATTAAAGTGACAACTGAAGTTCTTCCGTAGAAATAACACTAAGTGGCCGAGTTCAAAATATATATACCGCAATTTTATCTAATTGTCAAGTGCACAAAAATGTTTGATTTAAATTTTTTTCTATGTAGACTTAAGTTTATGAATGAGGTTTTTGATGTTCTTTTTATGTGTACTACTTCTTCATTATAAGAGTTCTATATTTCTCTACTGACTTTGATAAGTTATATTTCAACAAAAATTTTAAATGTTCCTCCACATGTATGAAGAAAAAATAACAGTTTATATTATTCCCTGCGAATGCATTACACAAAAAAATAAAGATGGAACATGTAATTCTCAAATATCAATGTTTTGTTATATTCTCTTAAAGTTGTTTCGATATTATCTTGTGTAATTGTCATATACAAATGAACAATGAATTTATTCAATTCAATCATATTAATAAATATTAGTGTATAATAAAATGAAGTAATTTATTTCGTGATCAAGCGTTAAATCTACAGTTAAAAAGAAAATTGTGATCAATAAAATAGAGATTAGATGCAATACTAGATATACCAAATAAAAAGAGTTTTAAAAATCATATGAATACTAAGCAATATGTGACCATGTCAACTTTAATTGTTGATATTATACAAAAAGGCGTATAAGATGACAATTTTCTTTGTCTACAATAGTTGCTAATATTTATGAACGGTATTTTATATATGGTTTGCAGTAGGGAAGACTTCATCTACTCCCTTTTGTATTTTTATCATACTTGAATAATATACATATAGATAGATTATACATTTATTTACCACGTAAAGTGTTAAACATCACATGAAAGAAATAAACAATAAGACTATAAGTGTATTACTGAGTTAGCATGTATTATATCATGTTTGTCATCCCTATCAAGTTAAAACTTCTTGGATCCTTATCAAATGTTATAATTCATTAAAAACATATAAGATTCGTGAAATATATTCCTAAAACAATTAATGTCTTTAAAATACACTTTAATGAAAATGTAAGTAGGAAAATTGTGAGTGCGAATATGGGATTATGAACCATATTATTAAAGGTGAAATTAATATAATATTGTATAAATATGAACATCTATATATATATAGAGAGAGAGAATATTAATTAATGTATTTATTAAAAGAATAACTCCATTATAAGAACTAAGAATAATACATCAAAAGTCACGTTCTCATGTTATTTAATGAGTTTATTATTATTATTCTATAATATGCAATATAAGGTAATATTTCAAAATTTTTATATCACGAAAATATAATTCTTCTAACTTTGTCTAATTCAAGAATAAAATCTTCAATAGTAAAATTACAGCAAAATATGAATGAACATGCCAAATATGAATGAACATTCCCAATTGACTACCACTAAAATGCTTAAATGAGCAATTATTGTTCACGTGTTACAAATACAATGAAAATTATTAAAAATCATAATGGCTTAGGTGATTACATGTTAATTTTTTAGTGGTTGACATAAAAATCATAATGGCTTTATGTGATTACATGTTAATTTTTTAGTGGTTGAGATTTTCAAATAAACATGTAGGATGAAAATTGTTGTGCTTATATTAACTTGTTAAAAACAGATGGAGACGTGTCACCTCATGACTTTTCTCTTTTATATATTACATATAAGATAGGATGAGGAACATGACATAACTAATCTAATAATTTTTTTACGCAAAAAAAAAATGATTTCTCTTCGCTAATGTGATTGGAAATGAAAATGATTATAACTTATGTTTATTAGCTGATGGAAATATGTATTTTATTTCCCTTGTATGCGTCACTTATCAACATTGTTAGAAACAGCTAAACCAAATATCATATTTCTTTTATTTAGTAATAACTAAGTCTCGATCTTTTAACTCACTCATTCTAACTAAACCAAATATTCATTCTCTTAACAAATAAGTCAATCAATAACATAGCTATGTTTAGCAAAATTGTAGCTTGTGTCAAGTGCTTCAATAAATTTTCTTTCTAAATGACAATTTTTTGTAAGAAGAACTCCATATTTTTATTTTTTTTAAGAAAATTGAACAAACATTTAATATAGAATAAATAAATTTGGATGAGTTGAGCAACCTGTACGTAAGCGATTAAGAAAATATCTTGGGTAATTAAGATTTTTTGAAATTTTATTAATAAGTTTGTATAATTTAATTTTATATTTAAGGCAAGTTAATACTCGGTGACATGTTAAATGATATTCGTAATATTTAGTGAAATTTAATTTATATTTGAAAGTATTTATATTTATTTTATGCACTTATTTTTAAAATGTCACTACTAGAAATATTAGCAAAAGCGTCATTATATTAATGCGGTTTCCGCTAAATTTATTGTTCTATTTAGCCAAAACAGCATTAATTGCAGCATTAATGCTAATGCGGGATTAGCCAGTTATGTTTTTTGCATCGCAGCATTAGTGCTGCTAGTAAAAAACAACATTACTTGCAGCATTAACTAATGCTGCACAGTTCTAGTCACACATTGCAGCATTTACACATTAATGCTGCATTTTGGAATCAAATTGCAGCATTATTGGATTTTAATGCTGCATTTTTACACTTGATTTTGCAGCATTATTGTTGATTAAAGCTGCATTTTTCTTCATCTGATATTTTTTTTGTTGCAAATTTTCTCTGTTTATCTTTACTATTCCCTTTTCATCTTCTTCAACTCTTTCTTCCTCCTCAACTATCATAACCATAAATCATCAACAAAACATGAACTGATTCTAATCTAATAACAAAAACACAACAACAACCCTAGAAACCCTAAAGCCGCCGGTAAACTTGCTAGCCGTCAACAATGGCGGAACAGATCGCTGAAAAGTTCGAGGTTGCTATCACCTTCAGGGAGGAGAATGACCTAGTTATGTTCGACGATGACTTCTGCGAGAAGGCAGAGAAGGATTGCGAGAACTGCATGATCGAGCGTTTCTTGGGAGGTTCGGTGAACAGATACGCCATGCAGGTTTTCTTCCGGAGAATCTGGAACAATGGCGATAAAGTGGAAGTTTTAGAGATCAATGAAGGTCTTTTCATCTTCAAGTTTCCTGATGAGAAAGTCAAGGGCCGAATAGTGGGGGGACGGCCTTGGGTCTTCGATGGCCTAACACTAGTCTGGAAGGAGTGGAGGCTGGGAGATCCCATCAAGAATATCCAACTCGATACTGTGGATGTATGGGTACAGGTCTCTAATCTCCCCATCCATATGATCAGGCCTGATGTTGGGGAAAAGGCTGTTAGTGTCATGGGTGAAACCCTCGAATCAGACCCCAAAGTCTCTTATGGAGATGACGACCCTTTTGTCAGAGCTAGGGTTCGTATCTCAGTTAACGAGCCACTTCGACGTGGTGCTTATGCTAAAGTCAAAGATGGAAGGATCTGGATGGATTTCAAGTACGAGAGATTACCGGATATTTGCTGCTGGTGTGGGAGATTTAACCACCACAGTGGTGAATGCGATGATCGTGATGACTGTATTAATTTGGGAGAACAACCTGGGTACTCCAGGTGGCTGCTACACCACCCACCGGCGAGAAAGAAACAGCCGCCGAAGTCCCCAAGAAGCCCTAAAGGTAATACAGACCAATCGCCTGTACGCCAAAGAAGCCCCTCGAAAAACTTTGAAGGCGTCTACAGTACTGTTCCACCAGAGATGGATTCACAGCAGAGAACCACCGATGACCCTAACGTGGAACCGGATAAAAACCCCGACCCCATGTAGGGAGAGGCCATACTACCAGATGATGAAAGTTCAAATACAGTGGTTGAAGAAGAAGATACTGTCATGAAAGAGACCACAGACTCGCAGAAAACGAAGGACAAACAAAAAATTGAAGACATCCTCACGCCCCCAAGATCAGTGGGTCAAGAGCACATACTGGGAAAGAAATCGAAAGGTGGAGCAGCGGTTAGGAACCTCGCAGCGGTTTTTGATGGATCTGGTTCGGTGTCTATTGAGGGTGGGAACACCTCTAAAACTCCCAATGCAACATCGGCAGTGCCTGCTTCGCAGCACTGCCGGGCGCAATGAGTCTCATATGTTGGAACGTGCGGGGACTGGGGAACCCCGACACGGTCCGTTCTCTTCGTGACGTTGTACAACGCCACGCCCCTCAACTAGTCTTTCTCATGGAGACTAAGTTGAAATCCAGTGACATGGAATTCGTGAGGAAAAAGGTTGGGTATGCAAGCGGTATCTATGTTGATGCAGTAGGGAAAAAAGGAGGGTTGGCGATCATGCACTCAAGCATGGTGAATGTAACTCTACACAGCTCCACTCATCACCACATAGATGTCACAGTGGAAGAAGTCAATACAAACCAGTGTTGGAACTTTACCGGATTTTATGGGGATCCTAAGAGGGAGGAACGAATTCACTCTTGGGAATTGCTTCGGAGGTTGGCGCCCTCCGCAAACGGCCCTTGGCTTGTAGTTGGGGATTTTAATGCCATCAAAGCACAGTCTGAAAAAGAAGGGGGTCGTGACTTCATTTTTAACCAGGTTAAAGACTTCATTGATGTTCTCCATGAACTTGAATTATTTGACCTAGGTTTTGCAGGAAATCATTTCACGTCGTCCAATCAACAAGCGGATGAGGCCAATATTCGCGAGAGAATCGACCGTGCGGTGGGGAACATCCAATGGCTCGATCGGTTCAGAGGTACTAAAGTTTCTCATTTAGTCGGACCAAATTCCGACCACACTCCCATTCTTGTTGTATGGAATGGAAGGAAGAAAAAGGGCAAAGGGAGGAAACGCTTCTGTTTTGAAAACATGTGGCTGCGGCACGAAAACTTTCGGGAAACTATCGAAAGTCAGTGGACTTCTACCGAGGGCATCCCCTTTGGCGAGAAACTCAAAAACCTCTCAGGGCGCCTCTCTTCGTGGGCTTACAACGAGTTCGGCAGTGTGGCAAGAAAGAAGGAACAGTTACTGAAGCAACTCGATGACCTCGGGAAACAAAGACAGTCGGCCGATTGCTTGTCACAAATCAGTTCCCTAACCAAGTAACTAAACAAGATTTTGGCCAGAGAAGAGCTTATGTGGCGGCAAAGATCCAGAGTTGAGTGGCTGAAGCACGGAGACCGTAACACTCGTTTCTTTCACCAAAAAGCTACTGTGAGAAGAGCGAGAAATAAAATTAATGGCATCGAAGACAGCAATGGGAACTGGGTCGAAGACGACGATGATATTACCCGCAGTTTGGAGGAGTATTTCACGACCATATTCACGTCCTCATCCCCGACAATGGATGAGATAAGTCCTATGCTTCACTATTCGTCTGAGATAATCACGGGTACCGATAGAGATGTGATTGAAAGTGACTACTCTGCTGAGGAGATCCGCACGGCTTTGTTCCAAATGGGGGCTGACAAAGCTCCCGGAATTGACGGATTCACGAGTGGATTTTATCAAAAGCATTGGGATCTGATGGGAGAGGAGGTAACAAAAGTCTGTCTTGAGATTCTTAATGAAGGTCAGAGTGTTTAGTCTTTTAACTCTACAATTATCGCCCTTATTCCGAAATTAAAACAACCTCGTAAAGCTAGCGATTTTCGACCTATTAGTCTTTGTAATGTTATTTACAAGATTGTTTCAAAGGCCATTGCTAATCGACTTAAAAAAGTGCTTGGAGGCTTAATTGCAGAAAATCAAAGCGCCTTCGTACCTGGAAGGCTCATCTTAGATAACATTCTTACGGCGTTCGAAGTAATTCATTCACTGAAAACCCGAAAGAAAGGAAAGGAGGGCTGCCTCGCTCTTAAAGTTGACATGAGCAAGGCATACGATCGTGTGGAATGGAAGTTTCTCCATGAAGTCATGACTCACATGGGCTTCGGCCCTCGTTTTATCACGACAGTTATGAACTGCGTTACTACAGTATCATATACTTTTGTCAGGAATGGTTTGATAACGGGACATGTTGCACCACAGAGGGGACTGAGACAGGGATGTCCCTTATCTCCCTATCTCATCCTCCTTTGTAGTGAGATGCTATCCAGATCTGTATCAGCGGCGGTTGAGGAAGGAGAATTGGAAGGAGTTAACGCTTCAAGGGGTGGCCCGGTGGTCTCTCATCTTTTTTTTGCTGATGACAGTTTATTTTTTACACAGGCAAACCCGGAAAACGTGACAAAGCTGATGGAGATCATTGAGTTATATGGCCGTGCGTCGGGACAACAACTTAATCTCAACAAATCAGCCTTAGTTTTCTCCTCTAACACTCCAGAAGCTATGAAGCAAGAGATCATGGTACTGTGCGGTGTCCAAGAGGTGGCGCAATATGATAGTTATTTGGGCCTTCCGACCACGATGGGGAAAAAGAAGGCGATTACCTTTGCTCACTTGATAGAAAGACTAGTCTCCAAGCTCAAGGGTTGGAAGGAACGCACCTTGTCAGCAGGAGGTAAAGATGTCCTTATTCGCACTATTGCTCAGGCTCTCCCTACTTATGCAATGTCTTGCTTCAAACTCCCGGATAGCACATGTGATCGGATGGAACAACTGATTAGACAGTTTTGGTGGAGCAAAGCGGAAAAACAAAAGGGTATTCACTGGGTTAAATGGGAACACATTCAAAGACAAAGGGATCAAGGAGGACTAGCTTTAAAAAACCTCAAGCTTTTCAATGATGCCATGCTCGCAAAGCAAAGTTGGAGGATCTTGAGGTATCCTAATTCTCTCCTTAGTAGACTTCTTAAAGCTAAATACTTCAGAGACAGGGACTTTCTTCATGCGGAGCTGGGGTCTGGAGCGTCGTATGCTTAGAGAAGTATCCTTATAGGTAGGAAACTGCTGGAATCAGGATTAAGATGGAGAGTAGGTGATGGAAAAAATATTCGGGTTTCGGATCAATGGATCCCACGGGAACCGTCATTAAAACTGTTTGTCCAGCCAGTCAATCAAAATCTCAAAGTCTCTGAGTTGATTAACGATAACAGGACTTGGAAATTACAAGCGTTGGAAGATAACTTGGCGGGGATTGACATTTTGGAGGTACGCCGAATCCGTCTAGCAGCTCGTACAAGAGCCGACTCACTATTGTGGCATTTTTCAAAGACGGGTCACTACACGGTGAAAACAGGCTACAACCAAGCTCAAAGTTTACTGGCAAGAGAAAACGGTGAAGGTCCTTCTAGCAACCCTTACAAATCTTTGAATAAAATCTGGAAAATCAAGGTCCCCACAAGCATACAACACCATCTTTGGAGGTGTATTCATGATGGGATCCCCACTGTGAATAACCTCCGGAAACGTAATATTCAGGTGCCTAACTTCTGTGGTGGATGTGGAGATTTGGGGGAATCAACATCTCATGCTCTGGTTTTGTGCTCAAAAGCTCGGCAGGTGTGGAGCAGAGTAGAGGATGGTCTTTATGTTTCAAATAAGCCGGGTTTTTTCACAAACTGGGCTTGCTATTGGATCGATGCCCTAAGTCCAAATGATCTGGTGACCTTCGCTGTTGCAACGTGGTGGATTTGGCGAGCACGGAACAGTGCTCTGTTCCGCAATAAGGAGATGACGGTGAGTAACATTTGTGACGAAATCCAAAACTCTATCAAGGAATTCAGTGGTGTAAAGCAGGTTCATCACCATCATCTACCTACTGCTTCGAAGTCTATTCCATGGCAGAAGCCACCTCATGGCTGGGTTAAAATCAACTTCGATGGAGCTTGGTGTCCGTCCTCCAAGCGAGCTGGAATCGGCGTCATTATCAGATATCAGAACGGGGGAGTAATAGCAGGAAGATCTGTACCAATCCAAGATGGTTTATCGGCTAAACATGTGGAAGGGATAGCGGCCATTGAAGCTCTGAAGCTAGGCGTGGAGAAGATTGGAGCTCACATGATTCTGGAAGGAGATGCCAAAATTCTAATTGAACATATCAACCATGCGATAAAGGGGGAGTTTGATGAAGACATTACAGAGACAGGTGTGATCATTGAGGATTTCGTAACCTTGGCCAGAGATGTTCCAGGGCTCCAATGCAGTTTTGCTCCTCGCTCTACTAACAGTGCAGCTCATCTTTTGGCCCTCCGAGCTAAGGAAGACAATCTCCCTGCTAGTTTTGATAAGGATTCAATCCCATTCTGGTTGAAAAATTGTATAAGTAGAGAAGGACCACATGTTTCTGCCCCTCCTTAGTTTTTAATGGAAAGCATTTTCTCAAAAAAAAAAAAAAAAAAAAAAAAAAAAAAAAAAAAAAAAAAAAAAAAAACACAACAACAACATATAAAAAACACACAAATTTATATCCATTCATTCATACCGATTTATATCCATTAACAAAATCACCATAAATGTCCAATTCTACATCACTAAGAACATGAAAGTCACTAAAAATCTAATCTAACATATTTTTTTTAAAAAAATCTAATCTGCAAATGTATCATCATTCTTTCTCACTTGTTCTTCATCATTTTTCCTCCAATTCTTCCCTTGTTCTTCGATCTGGTTCTGTCCTTGTTTCACATCCATCAATCTGTAGATTCAAGGCAAACATAAGAACCCTAGAAGAAACTGAGAACAAAATCAATGACCAAGAAGAAAAATCAAAGCAAATGAACAAATAAAGAATGAAATCAATGACAGTCAAATGCCAGATCCAAAACTGTACCACAAATCAGATACAAAACAACATGAATGAATTGATCATATCGCGCAAAATTGTACCACAAATCAGATGCTATCATCATTATCATCATATACTGCCTACAAAATTCAATCCATCATCCGCAGATTTAAGTGAATGAATTCAATTATGTCACCATTTGGTCAGAATTAGGGTAATAATGAACAACTAGTAGCACAAGTCAGTACCAAAATCTCTTATGAATTCAATTATGTCCACCATTTGGTCAAAATTAGGGTTTTAGTGAGCAACCAGTAGCACAAGTCAGTTCCAAAATCTCTTATGAATTCAATTATGTCCACCATCTGGTCAAAATTAGGGTTTTAATGAACAACCATTCAATTATGGACCATTGTGCTTATTGTTGCCTAATTTAGGGTTTTAATGAACAACCAAATGGGGCAGATTAAAATTCACCGCCACCAGCAAACAGAAACCAGTTCTTACATACCAGATTGCACGACGGAAGCAAGCCCCTCCTCCCACCAGATTGAACGACGGAAGCAATCCACCATAACGAAATAGCTCAATCTTCAACCACCACCGCCGAAATCACTGCCATCGAAATCACCGCCACCAGAAGTCCCGCCGCCGAAATCACCGCCATCGAACAACATCGCCTATTCCGCCTCACCACCGCCCATAGAAACAAAGAGATATAGAGAGAGAGAGTGAGATAAGGACTGAGAGAGAGAGACACAGAGAGAGAGAGAGAGAGACTCACCAGATCTGGAACGCAGACGGGAGGTAAGAGAGCACGACGGTCCGGCAGTGGCGGTCGTTGGTGGTGGAAGAGACCGAGACAGAGAGAGAGAGAGAGAGAGAGCGGAAGAGACCGAGTCAGAGACGCCGACGGGAGGTCAAGCTTCCTCATCTCCCTCTCATCCTCATCTTCGTCTCTCTCTCTCTCTCTCTCCCTCCCTCTCATCCTCGTCTCCGTCTCTCTCTCTCTCTCCCTGCCTCTCTTCTTCATCTCAGTCTCTCTCTCTCTCTCTCTCTCTCTCTCTGTGTGTGTGTCTGTGTGTATTATTCATCATGTGGGTGTGGTGGGCGGGTGGGTAAAGAGATAGGGTTGTGAAATGATAAGTTTTGTGAAATTTTGAATTCCCCCCAATTTTTTAGTGAAATTTTAAATGTCCCCCCAAATTTTTTTGTGATAGCAGCATTACTTGTAATGCTGCAATACTAATCAATTTTTTTTAGAATAGTAATTTTGTAAAAAGCAGCATTTATACACTTTAATGCCGCAATGTATTTTTTTTACCTTTTTTTAATTGCAGCATTAGTTCGTTAATGCTGCAAAGTAAAACATTGTATTTGTAAAAAACAGCATTAATGTGATTAATGCTGCAATTTGTATCATATTTAGTCAAACATTGCAGCATTATTGGATTAATGCTGCAATTTATATGCTGTTTGCAACATTATTGGATTAATGCTGCAATATTATAGCATTTACTTTGCAAGATTAATACTAATGCTGCTTTAGGGTATCAATTACCGCATTTGTTCAAATGCTACAAATAAAATGTAGTATTTGCTAAGATTTCGAGTAGTGTGTAATGTTTAAGTAGGAAATGTAACATTCATGTATCTACTACAATTAAATTGTTTTCCTCAAAAAGGAAAAACAACTATTCATCTACTCTTACCTTTTCCAAAGATGCAATTTTGAACCGTTGGTTTTTTTAGTAATTAAGTAATTTGAATGTTATTCATTCATTATCAAAAGAGTGTTTCCGTTCATTATTTAATATTTTGAGGTCACATTCACAATCTATTATGGAAAGTCTTGTCCCTTTTGTTACGTACTATTTAAATGGAACGCCTACTCTTTTTAGAGAAAAATCATTTATTTTTAAATGTTCCATCTACCCTTCTAATTTTGTTTCTTTTAAGTAGCAGTTGATTTATCAAAAAATACAAACAAAATGAACATTTAAATGTGATAATTTTTTAATTAGTGGAGTTAAACATTTGTTAACCCTGCCATCCTAAATGTCACATATGAATAAACATTAGCCATTCTAATTGGCTATTAATTGTCGTGATATAATGTCGATCCTTATCATACTAATTCAATAAATGAAATGTGAAACGAAAAAATATGCATACATAAAGGCAGATTCATAGAAAAAGAATTCATATTCAACTACTCACCCCATTTTTCTCATTGAATTTCCTTTAAAAAAACCTTTTTTCTTAGAATAAGTAATATTTTATTACTTATAGAATAAAACATAAATATTTTTAGAAAAATAGTAGCCCGTGTCAAACACTTTACTTTTTTCATTGAATGATCATATTTTATTCAATAAATAGATAATTATTAACTTCTTAATAGGAATTGAACGAACTTTTTGCCAGAATTATATTTCAATGAGCTAAGTGAGCAACTGGTTAGTGATTACGCAAATGTCAAGTCTAATTAAGAAAAAAAATAATTACTGAATTTTCTAAATATTTAATTCATATTCATGGTAAGTAAATATTTTGTCACATCATCAGCTAATATTTTATGGAGTTTTGTTTTAAGTATTAGTGTATGTTGTATTTATAATTGTACTTCTTGTTAAAAGTACTATTCAAAAGCGAAATAGAACAACTTATACGCTAATACTTTTTTCCAAAAAAAAAATTATGATCAAATTGTGGAAATTTAATATCAAGTAATTTAGTAATTTGAATTTCAATCATTGACTTTCAAAAATAATTTTCATTCATTATGAAAATCTTGAGGGCATTTTTCATAATCATTTTTAGAACACTTATTTGGAATGACACTATTGAAATAAAGGCCTATATTTACAAAAAAAAGTCAAATATATGCATCACTAAAGACATGTTAGTAGAAAAATAGTTTATTTCAAACTAATTCCATCCTTTCTCATTTAATTTCTTGAAATTGTATTTTCTTATTAATAAAACCATAAAAGTTTACACTTTAATGACGTAAGTTACAATTTTTGTATTGAGTGTTAATTAATACTCTTTTTAACTCCCTCATGTAATTATAATATATAAATGACACGGAACAATTTAATTGGTTATTACATACATGTAGGACATGATGTGGATGACAAATGTCATATGGGGAGTTGAAATTTTGACTGATGGCATATGCAGAGTGAATATTTACTCATATTCGAAAGTATTTATATTTATTTTATGCATTTATTTTTGAAATGTAATGTTTTAAGTAGGAAATGAAACATTCATGTATCTACAACAATTATTTTTTTCCTCAAAAAGAAAAACAACTATTCATCTGCTCTTACCTTTTTCAAAGATGCAATTTTGAACCGTTGGTTTTTAGTAATTAAGTAATTTGAATTTGTTATTCATTCATTATCAAAAGAGTGTTTCCGTTCATTATTTAATATTTTGAGGTCATATTCACAATCTATTATGAAAAGCATTGTCCCATTTGTTACGTACTATTTAAATGGAACGCCTACTCTTTTTAGAGAAAAATCATTTTTTTAAAATGTTCCATCTACCCTTCTAATTTTGTTTCTTTTAAGTAGCAGTTGATTTATAAATAATACAATAAAAATGAACACTTAAATGTGATAATTTTTTAATTAGTGGAGTTAAACATTTGTTAACCCTGCCATCGTAAATGCAACATATGAATAAACATTGGCCATTCTAATTGGCTATTAACTGTCGTGTATGATATAATGTGGATCCTTATCATACTAATTCAATAAATAAAATGTTAAACGAAAAAATATGCATACATAAATGCAGATTCGTAGAAAAAGAATTCATATTCAACTACTCACCCCTTCTTTCTCATTGAATTTCCTTTAAAAAGCCTTTTTTCTTAGAATAAACATTATTTTATTACTTATAGAATAAAATATACATACTTTTAGAAAAATATTAGCCCGTGTCAAACACTTTACTTTTTCCTTTGAATGAGCATATTTTATTCAATAAATAGATAATTATTAACTTCTAAATAAGAATTGAACAAACTTTTTTCCAGAATTATATTTCAATGAGCTAAGTGAGCAACTAGTTAGCAATTACGCAAATGTCAAGTCTAATTAAGAAAAAAACTAATTACTGAATTTCTAAATGTTTAATTCGTATTCATGGTAAGTAAATATTTTGTGTATATATATATATATATATATATCTAAATTTTAATATTGTATAGAAACTCATAATTTTAAGTCCACAAACTTTTAGTAATTATTAAGTACTAATTTTACCAAAATATTTATTTTTAAGTAACCAATAAATTATTTAATAACTACTATTTAGTCATTTATTTATCAAACTCATAAAAGTAATTATGGAAACTATTTATAATATTTGTAGTGCAAAATACAAGTTGGAGAAATCATTCCTTTTATTAATAGAAATAAACGTTCATTATTAATTTAGAAAGCCGTTAATTTAAAGTTATAAAATATTTCTTATTTACTAAATAATTTTAAAATACACCGAGAATCAAGTTATGCTTTTGAGCTTGTTTATTTTCAAGAAAGAAAATAAATTCTATTAAGCTAGTTCCTATTTTATCTATATTATTTAATTATTTAAATTACTTTTATTTTGCTATTATTATCATTATTATTACAAGTAATATCACTATCATTATTTCTATTATTATAATTACTATTATTATTACTATTATTTTTATTATTGTTATTCTTCTTATTATTATTATTACTATTGCTATTATTGTTATTATTATTCATTAAAATTGCTACTATTCTTATTATTACTATTACTACTACTACTACTACTACTACTACTACTACTACTACTACTACTACTACTACTACTACTACTACTACTACTACTATTGTTAGTATTACTTCTATTCTTATAATTGTTATTATTATTATTGTTACTATTAGTACTACTACTATTACTATTATTATTTTTACTATTATTATTACTATTATTACTATTATTATTACTTCTATTATTACTATTATTATTATTACTACTATTGTTACTATTATTATTATTATTATTATTATTATTATTATTATTATTATTATTATTATTATTATTATTATTATTATTATCATCATTACTTTTATTACTACTATTGTTATTTATTGTGACTACTTTTATCACTTTTCAATTTGATCATTCTAAACGTGAATCAAAGCATCAACATGCGATTTAGACAATCTAAACCAACTCAGGGTGAAGAGTAGAGCGTACCGGTACTAAAAATCGCGAGAAATGATGGAGAATTGAGTCGGGTCTGGCGACCGAACGGCGGTGTCGGAGGTGGAGCTCGACGCTGGTGATCGGGTTGCTTCTGGGTTTGGGTGAGACCTCTGGAGGCTTGGTCGGGCCTCTAGGAGTCGCGTGGAGGGGTCAAAGTGTTGTGGACACCGCTACTAAAGCTCGCCTGAAAGGTTCGACGGAAAAGATGGAGGTCCGCCGGAGTTTCGGGCCTCTGTCTATTCGCGGTTATGGCCTCTGTTTTGGCTTATCTCTCTGCTACCGGGGTCGAAACAGAGAAGGAGGAGACGAGAGATGAACCGTGGTGGGGGAGAGTGGAGGTGGTGTGGCTTCGGTGGTGTTCGTGTCGGGAACAGTGGTGGTGGTGGTGGCAGTTTCTGGGTTGGCTGTTACAGCATCCGTCATCTGTTTCGGACGGAGAATAGAGTGAGACAGAGAGAGAAGAGCTGTAGGGCAGTAGGAGAAGGTGGAGGTGGTGGTTGTGTTCTCGGTGGTGAGGTTGGTGGTTGCCGGAGATGGGGAAGATGATGATGACGACGAGGTTGGTGATGAAGGCACTAGGTGAGTTGGTGTGTTCTGCCGAAGGCCAAGAGAAAAGTAGGCTTTATAGGAAAAGAGAGGCGGTAAAAGGGATGGTGGAGAGGTGGGTTTGTCGCGCAAGTTGTTGCCGAAGAAAGAGAGAAAGAAGTAGAAGAAAAATTGAAGAAGGAAACAAAGAGGATGATGACAAATAAGAAAAATCTGCTGACAAATCTCATAGAGAATAACTAAGTGTTGCCAGTCACACCATATAGTTGAGTAATCGTGTGTGGCTCAACTACGAAGCTACTCGGTGGCTTTATTCGCGTTTCGGTTAAAGTTAATAAATTACTCGCGTAATTGTTTACAAATACTACCTTAATATTTCTTAAAACTTAACGAAACTAATTATAAATGATTTACACAATTTTATTTTATTTTTGTTTTACGAATAAACTTATATTTAATTGTCAATTTACTATTTTACCCCTAAATATTTTACGGGGTATTACATCTACTTCCTTATACCGCATGTTTCAATTCAAAATTCCATGTAGAACTCAAGATATTGTCAACCGAGCATATCCCGGTCATTCTCGGTTCTGGCGTTTTCAGCTTTCTCGGCTCTCGCCCCTGCAATCCTGCTTCATTCTCGCTGCATTCACGAGCCCTGTTCCTTCATAGACAACATGAACACACCCGCGATCATATCCAATAAATGCACAAAAAACGCAGAAATTTAGAGCTAATAAGCAACTCGTTCTCACTTCCGAGGCTTTCTCAGGGTGAATCCTGGCTAAAACACGGCTTCCAGCACACATACACATCTTTTCAAGCTATAAGATAAGTCCTAGTGGGGAGTTATCACCATATCGCATAATCCCTTTGTCTCCATATCCGAATTGGACACGAGACATGATAGTCACCACTCGTATATCCAATTCATAGTTTCTCGATCTTGGGAATATGCTTATCCGAGCAGATAACATCAATATCTCCATATTGATTTATCTGATTCTAGCCAAACATTCTATAAGCACCATCCCTCGAGTGGCCCATGGATATTTTCTCCCATTATGTGGGAGGGAAAAATCCTCTCTACTTCACTACCATCTCCCAGCTTGCTTCATATCATGCCCGATAGCTATATTTATAGTTACCCAGTTACGGTGTAACGTTTGATAATATCAAATCATGATATTTTACAGCTAGATTATCTAGTGACTTCAAGTCTAAGGACTAAAATACCATTAGCACTACGAGAAGCTCTTGTGACTTTGACATAATCTAATGTAGCCTTCTCGTCGTGGGTCAATCCAGTATGCCATTACTCCTAATGCATACCCATGTATCGGACTTGATATCCCCATAACAATCTACCCACATACTAGTCTATAGTGATCCTCCCGTTAGTCAATATATTGGACTAGGGATATTTAAGATAAATAACACATTGTATTCTAAGGACTTCATTATATTAAATATCTTCATAAATAATGAATGAATATTCTAGCCAAACAATGTTTATACTAAATCTAGATTGCCTCTAGGGAACCTATTCCAACAGTCACCCACTTGCACTAGAGCCAATATGGTGCATCTCGTATGCCTATAGATCTAGTGTGCCCTTCATGCTTTTGCTGAACAAACAGCTTCGTGAGTGGATTTGAAAGATTCTCATCTGTTGGAATCTTGCATATCTTCACATCTCCTCGATCAATGTTCTCTCTAATGAGATTGAATTTCCTACGTACATGCTTGTACTTTTTGTGTGACCTGGCTTCCTTGGCTTGTGCGACCACCCAAGTGTTGTTACAGTACAACGCAATCGGATCCACAATGCTAGGAACCACACAAGCTCAGTTATAAACTTCTTTATCCAAACAGCCTCCTTTGCTGCAACAATGTGCTCATCTTCAGTTGTAGAATCAGCAAATTTCTCTTGTTTGGAACTCTTCCATCTCACAGCTCCTCCATTCAGGCAAAATACATAGCCCGACTGCTATCTGTAGTCATCCTTGTCGGTTAGGAAGCTCGTGTCAGTGTAACCAATTACACTGATATCTTCCTCACCTCCAAATCAAGAATGCATCCTTAGTTCTTCTCAAGTACTTGAGGATGTTCTTGACAGCAATCTAGTGACTCTCACCCGGATTGGACTGATAACTGCTTGCCATACTCAATGCGTATGCCACATCTAGTCTAGTACACAACATGGCGTACATGATAGATCCTTTGGCCGACACATAGGGAACTCTACTCATGTGGTCCTTCTCAATCTCATTGGAGGCACAGCCAGCCTTCAAAAGAGTGACTCCATGCGAGATGGCCAAGAATTATTTCCTTGATTCTTGCATGTTGAACCGGTTCAACACCTTTTCTATATATGTACTTTGGCTTAGGCCGAGAAACTTTCTAGATCAATCCCTATAGATCTTGATACCAATTATATAAGATGCATCACCTAAGTTCTTCATTGTGAAACAATGTTCATACTAAATCTGGTTGCATCCCCTATAGATCTTGATATCAAGTAAAAGCTACCCACATACTAGTCTATAGTGACCGTCCCGTTAATCAATATAATGAACTAGGTATTTGTAAGATAAACAACACATTGTAATCTAAGGACTTCATTATATTAAATATCCCCATAAATAGTAAATGAATATTCTAGCCAAACAATGTTCATACTAAATCTAGATTGCCTCTAGGGCACCTATACCAACAGTCAGAGCTCGTGACATGAAATCCCAACAGAGAATGAACAAATACGGCAATAAAGGACACCCTTTTCGAAGACCCTCGTAGAGGTATGACTTCTCCACAACTCTTTCCGTCATACACAAAACTGAAACTGGACGTAGTAATACAACCCATAACAAGCTCAATCCATTTAAAGCCAAATTCGTAACGCTCCATACAAGAATGTAAGAAATCCCATTTAATGCGTTCATACGCCTTAGACATATCTATCTTTAAGACAAACTCCCTATTTTATCATTTTTTGCAATATTTCATCGTGTGGAGCAGTTCATAGGCTAACAGAATAATATCGGTTATCAAATGCCCAAGAACGAAAGCACTTTGGTAAATTGAGACAATCTGAGGCAGTATTAACTTTAGCCTGTTTCCCATACTTTTGGTTACTATCTTATCGAAAATCGAACATAGGCTAATGGGACGTAAGTCTGAAGGCCTTCTAACCTGATTTACGTTAGGA
This sequence comes from Linanthus parryae, assembly GCA_023055425.1. NCBI lineage: Eukaryota > Viridiplantae > Streptophyta > Magnoliopsida > Ericales > Polemoniaceae > Linanthus > Linanthus parryae. The sequence continues at coordinate 20,535,565 of JALGPY010000011.1, read as the reverse complement.
ATTAAGCCGATGATTGTCTTATTGAACTCCACCATGCTCCTTTATTCATTAAGAACGTCTAAACAACTTCCTCCACGTCTGCTCCAACTGTTCCCTAGTAAGACTCGTAAAAGTGGCTGAAAACTCGTCAAAACTCGGAGCCTTAAAAGGCCCCCATTTGATTTAGAGCTTCCCGCACTTCCGTACTCGTATAGGGTTTTTCTAACAAAGCCCTATTTTCACCAAACACTAGATCCGGGACTTCATTAAGGAGAGGCTCTGTATCTGCTCTCAAAAGGTTAGAAGAAGTAAAAAGTTCCTCAAATTTTTTGTCAAGATATCGATTACCTCAGCTTCACTAGTGCACCGGTCCGCGATACATTTTCCAGCCCCTCTAGAGCATTATGAGCCTTCCTGATTGTGACTTTTCTGTGGAAAAAGGCCATGTTCCGATCACCCTTCTCTAACCATTGGATTCGACTTCTCTGCTTCCTGATTTCTTCCTCTTTAAACATTAGGGAGTTAATCTTTGATTTTTTCTCTGCGATAGCCTTCTTATTCAAAATAAAACCATGTCTCTGCTAGAGGAAGCCGAGCTGTCTGCGAAGATCTCTGATTTGGCCGGTGATGTTCCCAACCTCCTTCTTTTCCCACTCCTTCAAGTTAACTGCTAGATATGCCAACTTCATCTTAAGCGAAAAGGTATACCGGCATAGCATCCCACTCACTCGCAATAATTTCCCCACAAATGGGGTACTGTCGCCAAAAGGTTTCAAATTGAAATCGACGTGCCCGATTATTTTTATGCTGACTAGCCACCCATAAAAGCTGAATAGGACAATGATCTGAGACTGTAGAAATTAGATGATTAACTCTGCTTGACAGAAAAATCGTCATCCAGTAGATGGTTGCGACCACTCTATCTAGCCTCTCGTAAATAATCACCCCGTTCCTTGGATTGCTTTCCCAAGTGAAATCCATCCCATTATAACCTAGATAATGGAGACTTAGGTCGTGGAGAAATTGACGAAACAAAATCGCGCCTTGATCGTCGAAACTCCTTCTTCATAATTTCGCCGAATATTTGGTCATGGCGTTGAAATCACCAAGAACACACCATGGTTGTACTTTCGAGCCTCAGATTTGTCGAAAAAGCTCCCAAGAGTGATGGCGTTCTCTTGAATCGCGGTTACCATAAAACCCCATAAGTTGCCACCAAAGTTGTACTTCGTCATGGAAAACTTCACAATCTATATGCCAAAAGGAACTCGAGCCAATCTTGACTCTCAGGTTGTCACGCCACAACAGTGCAAGTCCCCCACTGCCACCATGACTACTAACAAATTTACCTTCAAGCTTACACAACCCGCGCCTGATACCTTCCATCTCCTCCACATACATTCTTGTCTCCATGATGAAAACAAGACAGCGGCTATGGCTCCTTACAAGATTGTGGAGAGCCAAAACATTTTAAGGATTGCCCAGCCCTTGAATATTCCAACTTATGATACTCATTGATCTAGGGCGGACCGGTCCTAGTATCCGCCCTTACCAAAATCGTGTACTTGTCACCTCCACTTGATTCCACCCCTAGGGATGGCAATCGCGCGGGTTCGGGCTGTTTGTTAGCGTACCCGCCCTGCCCGCCATTTTTACCAGAGTGACCCACTCACTGCACAAACCCGGTAGTTTTGCATAGTGTACCCAACCTCGACCCGCAGTTTGCTTACCCTCTTTGTACCCAAATACCGACCCGCATTTTTCTTACGCGCTTCTGCGCAAACACAGAAACAGAGTAAATTGAACCAAGAAAAATACAGAGCTTTGAATCGCAGTTTGCTTTCATTGTGGGTTCCTCCTTCAACGTTAATTTCAAGCAAGTTGTTGCAATTTGGTTCACCATTGCGTAATTTGGGAAAAAGTATCGGGTCTCGTGCTCGCGACGCTCTGGTTCCTAGGGATCGAGATGGGAATATATGTAGATCTGGATGAACTTGAGTATTCGTCTATTCGATGAGAGAGAGAGAGAGAGAGATTTCATTCATCCCATAATCTAATTGTCGCCGAGCAGAGGTCATAAAGAACAAATACTGTAGCATGTTCGGTGAGGAGAGAGAGTTAGAACCGTAGAAGTAGACAAGTGAGAAAAAATGAACAAATACTACAAATTTTGAACCTACTGGGAGACTTTTTGCAGTATGTCGCAGTGTGGACCCGCACACATACTGTGCCAAACCCCACAATCTACTTATTACTGATGTATACCCGATTGGAACCTAACTACTACCGACCCACACCCGATAAACACAGTATGTTGACAGTGTTTGGTCGGGGTCCAACCCGCCCTAAACCCGAATTTTAGGCCCGAACTGCCATCTCTATCCACCCATGTTCCTTCGACTGCAATGTTACCGTAGTCCAATTGTCGCCCCTTCTTAATTTTCAATACTTCCAGTGCAGATTTTTTGGAGGAGGGCTAAAATATGTTGTAGATCCCTTGAGTTTGATTCTTTCCGCATCTAACTGATTAGATAGAGCCTTGTTCATAGAAATCACCCGGCTCTTAACTGACAAATTGTTTTGCAATGCAAATTCTTCACCACTGAATCTGCAAATTTTGTGATGTGATTCATCTGACTTTCAGTCATGGCTATACCTTCCTAACTATTAATTTGGGGAATTTTTGGAGTGTTCTATGGATAACCCTCTCATTCTCCAATTCTAATTGGGATTCCTCCTCTATTGTCATAGGGGAGTTAACTTAGTGCTCTGAATCTGTCTGGGTCTATCCCACGTCCAGTTCTCCTTCTTCTTTGTTGGGGATTGGGGTTCCTTTCTTATCAACTGGAAGGTAGAGGAGGAAATTGACATAACCTCCTCTACCTATTCCTTCTCAACCGTCGGAAACTCCTCACAGGGCCTTCCTCCGTGAGTGATTCTCCCACACCATCGACATACAGTAGGAATCCTTTCTTACCAAAAATCAATCTAGAACCTCTCCTTTCATATTAAGGAATGAACCCCTCATGGTAGTGGCTCATTTATTTGGATCTGGATACGGGCGCGTACAAATTTGTCGTCATCCCCTTCACTATAGACTTTCTTTTCTACATCCACAATCTCCCCTACACAGGATCCAATCTTGCGAGCCCCTTCTTCATTGACATACTAAATTGGGAGCCCTAAGATCTTAACCCACACATCAAAGCTACTAAAAGACACTTATTTTGTAGGTTCAATCAGCTTCCAGGTTTGGAGCAGTAAAACTTTCCTTTGAAAGATCCAAGGGCCACCTGAAAAACCCTTTCAAGGGTTTTTTGTCCTGAAAAGTAAACAAGAACGTATTGAAATCGACTTCGAGTATAGAGATCTTCACACTCCATCTAGATACGGCGAAACATACCCCTCATAGCCCCTGCATTTATTTGATATTCTGCGACAATCATGCCTATCAAACAAAAGGAGAACTTCCTATCTGCTCTCTCACAGTATTCTTCATCGAACACAACTGTGTGATTCTCCTTTTCTGTAAACACCGTCGGTATTCTGGTTGCCATCCAGAGAAAGTTGGTTCTGATCGCCGACTGCTTCCGTAAGGGTATTGTCTGTTGGAAAAGATTCCCTAGAGGCAACCTAGTTTAGTATGAATTTATTTGTGGCTAGAAAATTCATTTTATTATTTATTGGATATTTAATATAATGAAGTCCTTAGATTTACAATTGTGTTGTTTATCTTAAATATCCCTAGTCCAGTATAACGATTAATGGGACAATCATTTATAGACTAGTATGGGGTTGGATTGATATAGAGATATCATGATCCAACACATAGGTGTGCATTAAGGGTAATGGCGCACTGGATTGACCCATCTCCGAGAAGGCTACATACACGTTATGTTAAGTCACAAGTGCTTCTCGCGGTGCAATGGTATTGTCATCCTTAGACTTGAAGTCACTAGATATTCTAGTTGTGGATTATTGTGATTTTGGTAGCGTTAAACGCTACACCGTAATTGGGTAGTTATAAAGGCGTGTACCGGATACAATAAGAAGCAAGCTTAGAGATCGTAGTGGACGTAGATAGAATTTGTCCCTCCCACATAACGGGAGTAAATATCCTAGGCCACTCGAGGGATAGTGCTTATAGAATGTCTGACCAGACTCAAATAAATCAATATGGGATATTGATGTTATTTGCACGAATAAGGCTATTCCCATGGATTGAGAAATTGTGGATTGGAATATACGATTGTGACTTGTATGTCTCTTGTCCAATCCGGATATAGAGACAAAGGGATGAGACAATTACTTGTACAAGGTTTGTCAAGATGACTATTTTATTAGTTGGCTAGAATGGATGTTTTGCTTGAAACCGCTCCATTTTAGAAAATTGTTGCTACCAACCCGATAGAACCTATGGGGTCACACGCTATATAGAGTTTAACTAGATTTGGAATTAATTAATTGGATTAATTAATTAGAAGGATCAATTTGCAATACCTTGCAAACTTACTAGGGACTAATTTGCAAGGAAGGGACTAAATTGAATTCTAGTAGGACTAGAATAGGTCCTTTAGGTAGTTGGCAAGGATTTGTTGGACTATATAAAGGGCACTCCTTCCTTCCATCCCACACTTATGACCTTATTGATCATAACTTGAGTGGGAGAATACAAAAAGGAGAGAGCAAGCAAGCAAGAGAGGAGCCGCCGCCACTCCCTCGCCGCCGCCCGTCCCCGTCGGCCACAAGGAGGCCGAACACCTCCTTGTTTGTCTCGTTTTGCGTGATTCTTCTTCATCTTCCTCTCTCCGGGCTAGCACCAAGGATTGGAGGATCTAGTATTTAACTCTAGGCGTGGATCAACTATAGAGAACGTGACACAATTCTCGTTTGAAGTCATCAAAGGAGAACCCTAAGGTGTGTTATTGATTTCTCCTCTTACCATCGTTATGTGTCTTGACTTGTGATCCCTGGAGGGTTTTGCATGGTTTATGATTGTTGTGTTTCCGTTGCGCATCCATGAATCAAAACCCTACATCGTCCGCTAGGTTTTTGACTTGATAAACTCGTAGAACTCCAAAACTCAAAAAACATGTCTAACCAGCCTGTCAATTTCATTATCAATTGCAAATGGGTGCTCGCACAAATGGTAGAGAGTTTAAAAAGCTCATGCATGAGGTCCTGAGTTCGAACCGAGTAAAGACAAACAAGTAAGTCTAAAAAAAAAAAAAAAAATCATTATCAATTACTTCTTCTATACTAAGGGCACGTTTGATGCAGGGATAAAAAATGGGTACAGTAATAATAATACCAGTAGAGGGTAATAACTGGTGTTTGGTGCATGGATAATTTCAAGCGGGATTCAAACCCCCCTTATTATCTATACCCCTTAAATGCCTAAAATCTAATCCCACTATGAAGGTGGTATTGAATACTAAAGTCTTAATAACCTCATTTATACTGGTGCATACAAACATGTTACATAATCCTCCCTGTATAATTTTTTCTCCATTAATATCAATACACCATATAATATTGTAGTCTCATGTACCCCCAATTTTCAATCCCGACACCAAACATACCTTAAGTCTCTACTACCTCCACTAACAACCTTCAAAATTTGAAATTCAATACTGAATCATTAACTTCTCTAGGAACCCACCTATGAGAATAACTTTTTCCAAGACTCAGATATTCAATGTCCTGCAGAACTATTGGACAGTCTTCATGGGAGCCTCCTTTTGCAACAATGTTTAGCAAAGCTTGATTATCTCCTTCAAAAGTCACGTTCACATTAAGATTCCATTTTTAAATGTTCCAAATAGCTAATGTTAGGTGTCTTGAATTCCTTGGTGGCGAGAAAAGCAAAGAAAAGTTAAAGGCACTCAACATTGATGCGGTGGTGTGATTGGCAAAACCACCGCCCCACATGTGTATAAAAGGGATAGCTCTTTGGTTCTCACGAGGGATAACACACACACTGAGTTACACACGGGGTTGGGAACATTAGATAGGAAATTAGTTAGTGTTATTTTTTGGTGTATGTGTGCGTTATCAAGTTGTAATCGGGTGCGTTTCTCTCTAATAAAATTGGGGTTTTGGGTCATGGAGGTAGCTAGCTAATAACTAGTGAACCACGTTACGTACTTTTGTTCTTGTTCACCGCTATTATCGTTCTCAAGCGAGGTCCAGATCATAACAAACTGGTATCACAGCTTGGGTTTCGGTGTTCCAAGATCAAGGTGGAGCTAAAGAGCTAGGGTTTCACAATCCGTGAAATTCATAGCTAGGGTTTCGCGATCAAGGTGGAGAACATGTTCGGAGGTTAAGGATCTAGCAAGGAGCTGCAGAGAATATGACCGGGGGGATTACCAAGATCGTCAAGTTCACGGGGAGAAACAGTTTCAGCTTATGGCAGATCAAAGTACGTGCTTTGTTGAAGCAGCAATGCCTGTGGTTGCCATTGGCGGAAGATATGGAGGGGGCTTTGACAACCACCCAGGAGTCCAAGACGATGGAGGAAAGAGAACACTCAACGAACATGTTGTGTTTGGCGAACGACGTGATCACAGAGGATGTGGATCATGAAACGGCTGAAGGACTATGGAACAAGTTGGAGAGCCTCTACAAGACAAAGTCGCTCACCAACAAGTTGATGTTGAAGCAGCAGCTGTTTGGTCTACACATGGGGGAAGTTACGGATCTAAGAGATCACTTGGATCGTCTCAATACTATTTTGCTTGAGTTGCGAATGAGAAGATAAGTGATGAAAATGCCGTACTGATTTTGTTGGTGTCGCTACCACCATCTTATGAGGGGTTTGTGCAGTCTGCTTGTGCTGGAAAAGAGACTCTCACGTTGGAGGAGGTAAGATCTGCTCTTCACACAAGGTACATGCTCTGCAGGGCCGCGTATGGAAAGTACGACGTTGCGGGTTCGGGTGCATTCATGGTGTCCAAAGGGGGTTTTGGTAAGAGGAAGAACAAGGGTTCTAAGTTACCAAACGAAGTCTGTGTATTGTGTAAAGAGAGGGGTCACTGGAATAGGAAGTGTCCGAATAAGGCATCTGCAGATTTGGCTGTAGATGCAACAACTTCGGAGGTTGACTACGTCCTCTAAGCCCCGTTGGGGGGGCATGGAATCCGTGCTCTTGATGAGGAGGCGGATTTGGCATGGTGGAGTCTCTGAAAAGGAACACGGCACGTGTGAGACGTGCAAGGGGGCGTGTATGAGGCGCGGAAGGGAGCGATATTGCAGGAATTCGGTGGGAATGGGAGCAATTTCGCAAAACATTGCATGAATTCGGTGGAATTAGAGAAACATGTTGGGGGGTTTTGTTGTAGGGACTCGGTGGGAGTCGGAACAACAAACAATCTTGTTGTAGGAACTCGGTCAGAGTTGGAACAACATGCGGGGGATTCGATTGCAGGAACTCGGTCGTAGTTGGAGCATCGATAGGGTTCGATTGCAGGAACGAGACGGGGGTTGGAGCATCGCTGGGGGAACTCGTTGCAGGATCTTGGCGAAGATGGAGCAACTTGTGAATTTGGGGTTATTGAAGAGAAGCATCGATTCAGGTTCGGGTTGCTGAGATGATTCAAGACAAGGTGGAGATTTGTTAGGTGTCTTGAATTCCTTGGTCGGCAAGAAAAGCAAAGAAAATTCAAAGGCACTCAACAAATTTGGAAAAAATATTGAGGCGATGGTGTGATTGGCAAAACAACCGCCCCACATGTGTATAAAAGGGGTGGCTCTTTGGTTCTCATGAGGTATAACACACATAGTTAGTTACACAAGGGGTTGGGAGCATTAGATAGAAAATTATTTAGTGCTATTTTTTGGTGTACGTGTGCTTTATCGTGTTGTATTCGAGTGCGTTTCTCTCTAATAAAATCGGGGTTTTGGGTCGTGGAGGTAGCTATCTAATAACTAGTGAACCACGTTACGTACTTATATTCTTGTTCACCGTTACTATCGTTCTCAAGCGAGGTCCAGATCATAACAGCTAACCTGAGAGCCTGGACTTCTGCGCCAAGAGATGAAATTGCTCTATTTGAAGGAGCTAATTAGGCCTCGTTTTGGGAGTCCCTAGATGCTTACCCACGAGATGAATAAAACACATGTGTAATCCTATCTTATACTTCCTATATTTTCTCTGAATCTTCACTATTTTTATTTTATCAGTATTCACTGAATCACTTTAATTCGGTAATTTCATCAGTAAAAGGATGCAAGAATTTAATAATTTTTGCACGATGTTGTAGAGTAAACTTCACTCTACAACAACATAAAAAAGAATCATCGTTTGGCTATCCAAATCAAAGTGACCCGATTACTCATACCAATGGGTGGTCTAGGTTTCGTGGAAGCTCATAAATACAATGTTGCTCTCATTAGCAAGCTTGATTGGAAAATGTGGACCAGGAGTGATTTGTTCTGGGTAGAAAAAGTACTACAACAATATTAAATTTCAGAGGCTTGCAAGAAGAATCGGGATTCCTACTCTTGAAAAGGTATTTTGGAGTGCAGATAGCTAATAATGAAATGATTTTTTATATTAATTGACAATGGAGAAAGCATAGATGTGTGACAGGATCCATGGGTCCCAAATTTGGAAAACTCGAAACACAAACCCCCTAGATGTTGCTGCTGCCCCCAAAAGAGCTTCTGGCCTCACAAGGTGTGTTGGGTTGTTGACTTGAAATCACTTTGGTAATATGTTTTGGTCAAAGGAAAAACAAATAAGGAATTGAGGCAGTGGTGTGCTAACTCGGCTGATGCTTTGACTTAGTATTCCACCGCCCCATATAGTAATATGTAACGGATCAATCCTTTGGAATTGATCATCAGTAGCAACACAGAGAGTTGAGAGTATAGCTTAAGAAACTTTCTAGTGTGTGCGTGTGTGGGTGTAATCGGGTAGGCCGCCATGGCCGTTCTGGCCACGTCGTGCGTTGTAATCGGGTTCTCTTCTCAATAAAATATATGGTTATGGCCGTGGATTAGCTAGCGGCTTCGTTACGAATTCGTTAGTGAACCACGTTAAATGTCTGTTTCGTTCTTGTTTCGCTTTCGTCGTTCTTGCTCGAATACTCAGGTAACAAATCAAAGCTAGGGTTTCACGATTCAGGTGGAGTAGGCTATCGGGATAAGGGTTTCGAGATTCCGCCAAGAACGATGTCAGGTTTAGCGATCAAGATCGATCTGTTCGTGAGAGGGAAGCAGGTACACCCACCATCTGTAGCCCCGTGGAGGGGGCTATCGGGGCTCCTGTCGGAGCAATCTGGTGCGCATATGATTAGGCGTGCAAAGGATCAAGCAAATCCAGCACGCATTCGGTACTAGCGCGAATCTGGAGGTTCACACGCATCTGGCGTTCTGGCGAATGGCGTTCAGGCGCAATCCGGCTCCTGGCGTGGAGCATCTGGTGTGTTAATTGAATCTGGTTCTGGCTCATGCGTTGCAGGAACTCGTTGGAGTTGGAGCAACGACATGGAGCTTCTGGCGCGTGAGATTTCTGGCACGTGCGTCTGGATCTGGTTCTGGCGCGCATTGTGCACGAGTTTGTTCTGGCATGCATATGGTTTTGACGCGTGTACCATGGCACTCATTGAGCTCGCATCTGGCGCGATCTGTTTCTGGCGAGCATCTGGCGCATCTGAGGCATACGGAGCGCATCTGGCATGACAATTTGTAGCCTTCGTCATTGGTGCATCTGGTCTGAATGACATCTGGGCACTTGTCATGGTGCATCTGTATGGCGCAATTGGGCGCATCTGGAATGTATTCGGTCCTCTCTCAGTGAATACATTCGAGTCTGGTTCTGGGTGGAGCACTTGTTTCTGTTTCCGGAAGTGCAACCACATCGGGCGCATTCGTTGCAGGAACGCATGGTAGTTGAAGCAACAATTTGGCGATTCTGGTTTCGCATACAGCTGCGGAATATCTGGTCGAGGAGGCGTGCTCGTTTCTAGTTCAGGGAGACGCATCCGGTTCAGGATTGAGAAGAGTGCATCAGTTCTGGTCCATAGTTGCTGAGATGATTCAAGTCAATGTGGAGATTTGTTGGGTTGTTTACTTGTAATCATTTTGGTAATATGTTTTGGTCAAAGGCAAAACAAATAAGGAATTGAGGCAGTGGTGTGCTAAGTCGGCTGATGCTTTGACTTCGTATTCCACCGCCCCATATAGTAATATGTAAAGGATCAATCCTTTGGAATTGATCATCAGTAGCAACACAGAGAGTTGAGAGTATAGCTTAAGAAACTTTCTAGTGTGTGCGTGTGTGGGTGTAATCGGGTAGGCCGCCATGGCCGTTCTGGCCACGTCGTGCGTTGTAATCGGGTTCTCTTCTCAATAAAATATATGGTTATGGCCGTGGATTAGCTAGCGGGTTCGTTACGAATTTGTTAGTGAACCACGTTAAATATCTGTTTCGTTCTTGTTTCGCTTTCGTCGTTCTTGCTCGAATACTCAGGTTATAACAAACTGGTAGCAGTGCTCTGAAACAGAAGTTCTGTTACGACAAGGTGGGACACTAATTGCTGGAATCAACATTTTCTCCAAAGATGGGTTAGTGAAGAAGAGTGTGAGGCTAATAAAAGAATCAAGAATCGTCTTTTCAAGCCTCAAGATAAGTGGTCTGGTCCAGAATGTTCAGCCACCAAGTTAATTGTTAAGATTCACAGATTATTGGAAGAACATTCAGCCAGAATGCTAGAGTCAAAGTTTGAAACTAGTGCGAGGGTAAGGGAAAGAAATGACGGTTGGATTCCCCTCTAGAAGGAGTTGTTTTGATTAATTGTGATGAACACCAGAAATCTACCACCTTTTGACATGTTTCTTGATCGGTCGGTAATTTAGTAACTTCTTTTCCTTCTGCCGTGTTTTCAGCAACTGCCACTGCTTCACAAAATACCCGTACCAGAATAATTACACTTCTAAGTTCTAACTCTACGGTCTCAAACTTATTTTACGCTTATAATATTTTTCTCTAAATTTAACTGCCAACCAAACAGAGCTTTAATGATTCCTTCAAATAAAGGCAAATTCTACTGAGGCATTGTGCCCTCAAACTATTACTACTAGCCACTGATGTTGTCCACTGACCAGGCAAAGCTACTGTACCTGAATAAATTCACTTTTTGACTGCAAAACATGTTTTTATCTCAATACTTTGTCCCAACAGTGACAGAGTAACACTCAAATTTACAATTACAGACTAACAAACCACTACCGATGGGTTTCCTGCAATATTACATTTCTGTTATTGTTATTTATTTACAAACAACGGGTGCAGTTGACCGCTAGCTAGTTAGGAAGGATTCTGAACCAGCTTGGGGTGCGTAGCCGCATAGATGGAATAACTCACATCAGTTCTGAGATGTGAAAGAAGATGCTGCTCGTCCGGGCGTAAATTCTCCAATGCTCTACCAAACAACGCTAATATGTCTGGTCTAGGTCTGCTGCTAGTCTGCACAGGACCTCCTTGCCCTTCGTAATGGACAATGTGTTGGCTGAGGCACATTAATTAACAGAGAACCATGTCAGCACTGTATGTAAATTCCAAAAATGAGCAACGGGTTTGATTCAAAGAATGGAGAACCAGAACTTACAGGAAGTCAATGAGATCAGCTATATCCGATGCTTGAACAGGAGTTGATGGTTGCGAGTTCTTCCCAAACACGTCGACCAGAATATTTAAAAGCAATGACAGCGTCTGGAGACAATTTTGAACACATAAATTGTAGCATTGGTTATTCATATAATAAACCATAATTAGAGCTGTAATTCTGGTTAATCGAAATCGAAACCGGCCCGAGAAACCTTGGACCGATCGGCTCGGTTACCGGTTATTCGGTTACGGTAACCGGCCCGGAAAATTTCACATACCCTCTAAAGGGCCCGCCCGTGTAACCGTCCGTGTATACCAGTTCGGTTCATGCCGGCTAAAAACCGACTTTTTGATGGTCGCAACTCAAAAGTGGTGGGAAGGGACTGGTTCGCTTTTGTTAACCAAGCGGTTACAGGCCGGGCTCGGTTATCGGTTTGGCACGGTTCAAATCGGGCCGGTTTCAGGCCGGTTCACGGTTCCAGAGAAGGCAACCGGCCCTAGCCCGAATCTTTTGGTTTCGGTTCCGGCTCGGTCATATCGGGCTTGGTTCGGTTATATGAAACTCAAATTATTGGTGACCGGTTTTTCCGTTAACCGGCCCGTTTGACAGCAGAGAAGAAGAAGAAGAAGAAGAAGAAGAAGAAGAAGAAGAAGAAGAAGAAGAAGAAGAAGAAGAAGAAGAAGAAGAAGAAGAAGAAGAAGAAGAAGAAGAAGAAGAAGAAGAAGAAGAAGAAGAAGAAGAAGAAGAAGAAGAAGAAGAAGAAGAAGAAGAAGAAGAAGAAGAAGAAGAAGAAGAAGAAGAAGAAGAAGAAGAAGAAGAAGAAGAAGAAGAAGCAACCAGAAACAGAGATATCTAGTCCCAAGAAGTTGAAGAAAAAGAAGAAGGCCACTCAAGTTGAAAAGGGGAAAGGGAAGGTAACAGAGGAAGAGCCAGAAGACAATGTGGAAAGAGTCTTGCAGATCTACTCATAGAACACTGCTCCTGATGAATCTTGGTTCATCTCAAATACTTCAAAAGTGAACACTCCAATCAGGAAGAGGTTGCTCCAGTCAAGGATAAAGGAAAGCAGGTGGTAGTTGAGAAAGCTGCTGAAGAAGGAGATGAAGCAGACAGTCCTGGATCAGATGACTTGCTAATAACCCTGAAGAAGAGGAAGAAATATCCAAAGACTGCTACTAAGGACAAGACTGAAGAAGAGACCACTTGTGGGGATGAAGAAGAACAAGAAGAACAAGACAATTCTGAAGACAGTGAGGAAGAAGAGGGAGATCAGGATGGAGATGAAGACCCAACCCCATAATCTTGCCTATTCTCTCTTCTCACTTCTTTTTACAAGTTTTTCAAAATTTTCCATACTTTGATCCAACATCTTCTCATTCTTTTTGATGAAAGTCAAAAAGGGGGAGAAAATCTTAGGTTTTATTCTTCGGTTTTATTTCTGTTTAAGTGACCTATCGTTTGTTCAGTAGAACTATATGCAACTTATGTGTTTTTGTTTTTCTTTTAGTTATTAATAAGATGGATCTTTGGAATTAATGTGTTATTACTATTTGAACCATGTACTAATCAATATTTTTTGCAGAAACTAAGGCTCAAACAGATTTAGGATTTGTCTTTCATCAAGGGAGAGATTGTAAGGTCACATATTTCATGGACTTGAAATACAAAGTTATTTCAAGGCCTTGAAATAGTTTTAAAATCCTTGAATCAGGTTTCACAAGCTTGAAATAGAGCTATTTCAAGGCCTTGAACCAGGATTCAAAGCCTTGAAAATGTCTGACCTGCATGCATGTTCTGAGGGGGAGTTTCTCTGAACTCTTTTGATCTAATTCTATCCTTCTCACCCCTATACTGGATGTGTTATTATTTGATGCTGAAATACAAACTGTTTTCATATATCTAACATCACTTAATCGACTTGTTTGACTCAGTTTTGCAGGGAAATTTTATTTCCTAAGTTTGCAGGTTTAGTTTCCTAATTTGGTTTTTGCAGGAAAGGAAACATTGAGAGAAGATCATTATGTGATCAATCAGACATTCATGAAAGCTTCTCAGATTGTTTAAAGACGAGATAAAATCATTATCTCAGAAGATTATGCTCAACTATACGTTGGAGAAGGCTGTTAAGAGAGTCAAAGTTGTTGCCTACAAAATAGGAAGTTGTTGCTGAAAATCCCGAAAGATTTGCAGAACTTCAATCAAATATAAATAGAGCTCATTTTGAAGCAACAAGACACAACACTCAACGAGAAAAAAGAGAGACACAATTCTGGATTGACAAGCATCAAAGAAGTTCATCATTCTCACAATCCAACTCACATAAGACCACTGCATTCTTCACTGCAGTTTCATACTTAAGTGATCTTCTGTATTGTGCTTTATTTGTAGATCATTCTTGTAATACTTCTTCATTTCATTATCAAGGATTATTCAAAGTGAAAAATATATATTCTTAGTTAATCAGTTAGCTAGAACAGGTACTAGATAGGTTAGAGAAGAACCACAAGCTGTAAAAGAGTAAGGCAACTCTCTGTTCTTGAGACTAGGGCTTATCTTTTGATTAATAAGAATTGAGTTGAAAATCATGCAGGGAGAAGATCCCTGAGGTAGAGACGTAGGTCCAAGTGGAGTGAACTCTATAAATCACTTGTCTCTTGCATTTACAGTTCTTCTACATACTTAGCTTTTACAGCATTCAAACTAGTCTATTTTCAAGGGTTTGAAACTCTTTTCAAGGCCTTGAAAAAGACTTGTCTGTTTTATTTCAAACTGTTTTTCACTTCAAAGGCTTGCAACTGTTTTCAAGGCCTTAAACTACATTACACTTGAACTGAGACTCTTCTCCTCTACAAGTTTTGCAAAAATTTGACATACTCTATTCAACCCCCCCCCCCCTCCTAGATTATCTGTGCTACATATATATCTGCATACTCCCCTTTCAAATACAAGCAATATATATGAGTGGCGCTCCTCCAAGTATCAAGCAATAGTAAAAATATTAGGGGGAGGAAATAGACAATCCGATGAATGAGTATCACAATAAAGTTCGTCTCCCCCTAACTCAATGAAGCTCACGATGACACAAAACGAAGCCGCAAACAAGTCAAAGCACGTGTGGGGTGGAGTCGTTAAAGCACAATCTCTGTGTCCGTATTCAAATATCGATACCCCACACTAAAATGTAGTCACGTCCCCCTCTCAAGTTGTCAATAAGATGTATGTATCATGCCTAATTCAACCGATCCTCCTACACCGAGATGATAGAAAGTCGATACCTAGCACGATCCACCAATTAAGTTCAATCAACCCATTTTCGTGCGGTTTAGACGTCACGCACTCATGGCTCTCCACAACCGTGTCCTGTAACGACATGGATCACCGCCACACCGTAGTGTGCAAGCCAACTCACTCAGCCTCGCATCCCCTCGAAGATATATAATGAAGCACATGCGAACAATAGGGCTCAGATAAATGTGAAATGAAGCACTCCCTAATCGAACACCCTCAACTACTACTCCCTCGTGACGCTCTAGAAAGTAATTCTAAAAAAAATTGACGAAGGACAAGAATCGTCTTCCTAGGTCAAAAGGCTAACAAAAAAAACCAAGGTTCAAATCGGGCTTTCTAGTGGTCCTACAAGGTGAGATCTAAAAAGCAGTGAGTGCTCTAATACACGTCGTCGCACAACTGTTATGTGTGCCACTACGAGGCGAGCTGGCGGCTACCTAAGACGGACAACATGAACGTTCTACTCGTTTAGAAAACACCAAGCTCAACTCTTGTCGGAGAAAAATGACACATGCTTTATCTTTTAAAATTTCAGTTTAGTTTTCAAAACAGGTAGGCATTCCCGTAAAGAAATTCTCTCTATACGCACTAGGGGAAACTCAAATTGTCACTCTTGGTCAAAACTCATGCCCTATGACTAAAGTATTCACAACTCCTCAAATCTTCCAAGCCTACGCGTCTCTTAATTGCCCTTTCTCAAATTATAATTTTTTTTCTTTTTAATTTTTTCAATTTGTTAATTTCTTTTTGTATTTTTAAAAAAGTCCTAACTCTATATGCAATGGCCGACTCTACTAACGACTCGATACACGGATAGGGAACTCAATTATTTAAACGTGCAAACAAATGCAAAACTCTTAACTAGCACAGTACAACAATATAAGAAATTACGACTCGTATTACAATTAGTACAATGACCAAGGGTGAGTTTGGGAATGCTTCTGCTGCCAGCACAGCTGCTTTGCGACAGCAAAAGCAGTATTAGTGTGTTTGGTAAAAATAAAATTTCTGCTTTTCCGGACAATTTTTGCTGTCCCACAACAGTTTTCAGGAAGCTAGGAGGGAGATGCTTTTCCAGAAAGTGCTTTTGATCAATTTATCTACAACCGATTTTAACCTTGAATTTTTTTAAAATATCAATAGTTATCTTTACAGAAATGATATGTGTCATATATTTTTGTCATTTTACCCTCTCACAGCAACTTCACAGTTGATTTTACCAAAACAAAAATACTATATCAATATTTCACAGCTGCTTTTACGTAATATTTACCAAACAACATTTTATCAAGAATTCACAGCAGCTTCTTCAGAATGTTTTTATACAACAACTTTCTAGCACCGCCACATCATTCCCAAACTATCCCTAACAATACGACAATCTAATCTGAATGTAATTGGCGATGCAAGACACGAACTTGGTTAGCAAATAGCTAAAAATCCAAAAACTTGACACGATTTCTTACGTGTATACGCAAGTGCACGGTCAAGTAATATAGGGGTGGTATTTCATCCCCGAGTTATCGATCCCACGAGGACAGATAGTAGGTTTATTGTTAATTAGAATTTAAATCTAAAGAGTGTAATTGAATAACAGGAGGAAAGGTGTTTGATTTGAGAAGTTTTCACCCCGAATAAAGTGACTTAAAGTAAATAACACACTAAGCCAATTGTTTTTTTTGGATTTTCGATTTAAAGAAGATAAATGTAGTAGATACGATTATGGAGAGGACTAGGCAATCAATGGTCCCTAGGGATCTTAGCAATTTCCGGACTACGCTTGAAACACTCTAGTGATTTCTAACTACACCGGGTCACACTCATCATGCTCTTCTGTCGATCTCACATGAATTTGCACAACCGGTCGACTTTGGGTCCTTTCGGTCCACCATCGTCTACCGTTATGTTCTAGTTGGTTCGTTAGGCTCGGTCACCGGGTCCTTTCGGTCCACCGTTTTCACTAAGTCCAAACTGATCCCAACCGAAACAACCCACACTCGGTTAATTAAGTTCTTTTCTCCTCTCAGTCTCCAAGAACTACAAGATTACTCAATACATTCTTTAACACGTCTTGATTACTTCACGGTCGTGCAAATATCTTAACAACTAGTATACTACGGGTGATCAAGCCAAGTATACTAAGAATAAATCACAAGAACATATGAGATAACTAGAAAATCAACAAGAATTAAGCATAAACGTGAATCAAGTCATCAATCCGGAAAAGACTAATCAAAAACCTAGTATTCCATCAATTTCCTAGAAAAGAAAAATACTGAAATATTCTGAAAATAGATGCTAACATTTCATGGTAACAAGAAAAGATAGAAAAGATATGAGGGATAGTTATACTCGTGACGAAATTCGCGTTCCGGCGATTCTGGCTTCGTTCTTCCTGTCCCTCGCCTCCCCTAGCCTTCCTTGATCGTTCCGAGGCAGCTTGCGTCTCTTCTTAGGTCTCCGAAGGCGTTCTCCAAGGCCTGGGCACGTTTTTTAATGAAATTTGGCCAAAATTGCACTTCAGCCCCTCCAAGTTATAATTCTCTGACATAATTGTAAGCTGATCGTGCGCGGGCCATTACTCTCTCATCCGGACTCGTCTTTGGGCCTACCATACATCGTTGGAAATCCCTGGATTTCTACTTTCCAATGGCACGTGCCTTGATCCAAAATTCTTTGTATATTTTCTTCAACACTGAAAATAGTGAGGGCTGGTCCTGTGTGACTTTTCTAACTTTTCCTTGTTTTTGAGTCTTCTTTTCTTCGCTTCATCTAGCTCCATTCCAAGCATCTTTGAGATTCTCTTAAGCTCCAACGAACCTATTTAACTTTATATACATAACAATATACTATATGGGCAATTATCATCGCAAATATGAGAGAAAACAAGTGCGAATAAGTTAGAAACACAACTTTTCAGTCTTAGGCTTGTAAGTCACCATTTTTACCTATTAGTGCACATATATCATATAAATCATGTGAAATAAGCCCAATACAAGTAATAAGAAAGTATATTAATAACTCCTAAAGGAGAGTTATCAGCGTGCCATGTGGCCTGCTGACGTGGCATAGGACCGACGACAGGGCGTAGCGGAGGCGGACTTGCCCGCGTGTGTTGGCGCTTGTGGCCTCCTCCAGCCGTCATTTTTTGTCCGATTTTTTCCTAGGTACTCCAAATTTAATTACCTATTTTATGTGTATTTTTCATAATTTTTGGAGTTAAGGAAAATTTTAGTAATTACCAGATTAATTAATTAGTGTTTAGCACACTTCCTGAGGCAGTTTGACGACCTTAAACACAATATTTTGAGCCCAATTTTTTTCTGGAGTCTTAGGTCATTTTTACCTACTGTCTACCATAGGTTGTGAGACCCTAGGTGGTTGTAGTAATTTTTGATCATTTATGGTGATTAGATTATTACATATTAATTTCCATTAATTAGAGTTTAATTCTGAAAATTTCTAGAAAATTTCAGTATTTTTATTTTATTATTATACATGCTTTTGTGGGTTGAATGGATGTATTTGATGCATGGATATGGCATAGATGTTTTATATTTGGTTTTGGTTTTGGTTTTGATTTTGAATATGTAATCAAATTACGGCCTGCGTGTCGTGCCTCTCTATCCACTTTATTGTCTTCTTCTCTCATCCAATCGCCTCTATGAGGTTACTTCTTATTAGAAATAAGATAGTTAGTAGAGATTGAAGATAGTAGCTTCAAGAGAGCTGGCCAAACCGAAAGCTATGGCGCAATGTGCATGGAGCAAATAGGCGATCTAAAGAACCTCGAGATTGGAGCACTCAAGATAGGCGAGATGGCCAAGAGAAGAAGTTCAAGAATTGCTCAAGAAGTATTCCCAATAGTGGGAGTGCACCTAAGGGGCCACATCCATTGCATATTTATTTATGCTTGTGCTTGTTTTATGTTATAACTGTGTGTGATTGGATATAACTGTATAACCACGCATGCTAAAGAACTAAAACAAAAGAGCTCACATGAACAGACATGATTATAATTGATGGGGAATCATAAGTGTCGAGTTTTGATTCCTAGGATATACGCTAGGTTTTGGTGAAGTCCTTATGTGAACCTATTTATGTTTAATCAATGTCTCATGTTTTCAACTAAGTAAATGCTAGTGATTAACTTCCACAATGTCTCAATCAATCGTGTCTAAATCAAAATTGTAAGGGCTAAATGGTGACAACCACGACATGATGAGTAATCGTACTATGTAACCATCACTTGGACATAAGTTGTCGAACCACCTGCAACATGGTCGAACGTGTGATGATTAGTTGTCACAGCAGCACATGGACATTATTTAAAGGCTCGCCAATAGTGGGAGCCAGCAAGATAATGTCATAGAGCGTGCTATGAAAAGGTGGGGAAATAACCTCATCAGCAAGTTGAAGACCACGTTTAAAAATTGTAGGAATTGGCCAAAGAAGAATCTTGGATCCATCTTAGCCATTTGAGTACATAAGTTGTGAGTATTGACTCATGAATCTTGCCTTAACTATGAGTTATGACTCATGTCATAATATTGATCACTCGACGGTAACGCCTGAGACTGATGCCATTTATGATCAGAAAGTTAAAGGTTATCAGGTGCATGATATCCGATTAGAAATTTGTCTCAATCTCTGCCATGTTTCATGAAACGTTATATGACACACTATGTAAGTGTCAAGAGGTTTGGATAAGACCAAACATCACTTGGTTCTAGGATCTAAGCAACCAAGTGTTTGCTAAGAACACTAGTCCTGCATACTTTGGATGTCTACGTGAAATGATTGCTAAAGGCTGTTAGTGAAGTACCTAGCCTGGTATTAGGACCACAAGGAAATAGGTGGGGAAAGGATAAACGAACTTTTGGGGTGACATTGGTATAAGACCAATAGCCCAAAACTGGCAAACGCAAAGGAGGAAAAAGAGGTTTTCCTAAAGACTAGAGAAAAGGCCAGACCTGGCACTAACTTCTCGTCTAAGGTAGTTAGTGACCAATAGCCACCAAAAATTGTATTTGGTTACAGTTCTGGTTTGGTTTTGGTTATATCATAAATGGATAATGTGTTCTTATATTCTAGCAACATGACGCCTCAGAATCTCAGGATGTCACCTCTATGATAGTGACTTAAGATTCTGATATGTGGCATGCTAGATTGATACACGCAATGACAAGAAAGGATGTTCAGGCTAGCTAGGGCAAGCCTGCTTGGAACATGCCCAAGGTACCCTTAGGTGTGTGTGGTTCTTGCCTTACAGGAAAGGCGAAACGCAAACCATCTAGTAAAGCCGTTTAGACTATTGTGTCTTTACATATTATTCATCCTGTTGCTGTGTTCCATTAAATGTTAGAACTAAGACATGGTGCTTACTGTTCCATCACATTCCAAAGATGATTGTATGCGTCTCAATTATGTGTGCTTGGGGACACATAATTCTGAGGCACCCGAGCGCTTCAGACACGTCGCTACGAAAGGTAGAAAACCATGTGGACAAGAGGATATATCTTTTTGGCCAGAATGAGACTGCGAGTATCAATCTGATCTAAGAGCTTTGTGAAGGAGAGAAATAGTAAGGCGATTGACTATTCCCACGCCCCACAGGAGAATGATGTAGGGGACAGGTGGAATATGATGTTATGAATAATTGTTCGAGGTATGATAGCGCATACAAAAAGCATGTTTTCTAGGGGTTACCTAATCGTAACACAATGGCCGATAAGTAGTATAACGAAAATGGATTCACAAGATACTTCTCATGGGAGATATCCATGATTAAGGGATATGTTCGTAGAGATGATGATCTCCACGAACATGGAGGATACAGCTGGAAAATACCCATCCCTTAGTCAATTATGAAGAATTAGTTCCTCAAGGATCCTTCGGACAATGGGAGTGACTTTCTAAGCGAGGTGCCCATCCATAGGAATGAGAGCAAATGATGGTCCTCCTATGAAAAGGAATTTCTCATAGGGGCATACCCCCATCGAATACGTGAGATCGAAGGGATGATCTTTAGGATCATCTTGCATAAACGATAGGATAGAATCCTGGGCCTTATCGTTCCCTAATTAGGAAGAATGAATAGTGAGCTTCACAGGATGAATTAGAGTCTATAAGGAGCCAGCCAAGTTTGAAACTAGGTTGACTTTCCGGATGGATGCATGACTATTGGAGATCAATGGATTTCCGAGGTCAATTAGAGACCCAGACGGAAGCATGGTAAGGCATACAACTTGCATAAAAGCGAATAAGCATACACTCATTCTAAGTGTAGACATCGACGAGAGATTCTCGCGAGATGGATAGTGAGAGTTTGCGTCGATCCAAAGTGTTATCCTCCTAAACTAGTAGCGAGAATTGCGTTGGTTCAACGGGGTATCCTTCCCAATGCATTGGGTGATAAGGATTACGTTGATTCGCTTGGTAGCATCAATAGTTGTAATGATGGAATTAAGGCTCCATTCTCGATAAGTGTGACGACTGATTATCTCAATAGAGAAATCAGAGAGGTAATCTACATGACTTGGCCACGGGGTTTCGAGTTGTAGGATCAAATGCACAAATGAGTGCAAACTAACTAAGTCCTTGTGTGGTCTTACCTAGTCCTCTGGACAGTAGTATTTCATCAGGGATCGTTTACTATATGTTTACGATAACAAATGAAAACCCATGTGTATCACTCTCACTAGTAGAGATTTGATGATCAGGTCACTTAATATCGATAACATATTATTGGCTAGTGGAGCTTAAGGACTGCTCGAGTCCCCTAATGAGTAACTGTAGTCCTATAGCTCAACGCAAGAATTTACGAGCCTAGATGTGTTCCCCAAAAGAAACCATGTTATAATGACAAGATGACCGGAGTGCCTGATGCAGTGAGAGTCTTCTATACACTGTGGTGTGTACTCAGACCTAATGAATGCTATGCAATCGGAGGATTGGATTTCGTGAAATTCCAATTTATTACATTAGATTGCAGTCACCAGGATACTTAGATATGATGGATCACGTGCTATGAGTATCGGAGATGATGCTTCGACTAGTCAGCCATGCATGTTAACTAGGGTGGGGACCTAGATGCACATGGATTCACCTCAGGCTATCGTCCATGTTCGATGATAGCCACATCGCATGGAACAGCAACATAAGTGTTGCACGATCGAATTAGACTGCTCCATCGACCATGGAAGCGAAGTGCGATTGCCTGTTCTGCCATTGCGTAGAAATGTGTTTAACTAAAGGGGTTTCTGGTAAGCATATGAGCTATCGACGAACTAGTCATGAGTTGTGCTAGCATACGGCTATAGCACTGCGGCAAAGTCAAACACATAGAAAAGGGTACCATTTCACAAAAGGTGAAATGACTACCTGAAGAGTAATCTTTGAGTAGATCGACTACAGGCCAAAGTGTTGGCTCATCCCATTCCTAAATCACTTTAGAATCGTCTTTGTGGATTGCTTTAGAGAACTGGGACTCGGTAGTCGATAACTAGCAATATGATTGATAAGCATACGAGACATTGATTGATTGGATTTTAATTGAATTTGTTTTGGTTATGCTACATGTTGTTTGATATGTGTATGATATGTCACATTTCTGGTACTAGCATGGAGCATGTCACGCAGACACTAGGTCGGCTCACTCACACGAGCGACCGCCTTTGCATATCCTGGATAAATCTGAGTGTGGCGGAAGATGAGACAGAATCCCGATAAGCGCTAGAAGCCTACGATACGATATGAGATGCCTATCATATGAGGCATAATTCCCATGATAAGAGCTAGATGTCTATGAGTAGAGCTAAGTAGCCTGTCAGACAGACTCAATTGTCGCAGTGGAAGTAAGTTCCAAGGTGAGACTTGTTATGGCCAATCGAACATGGCTAATACCCCAAGCCATGTATAGTTTGCGTAGAGAAAGCCATATACGAGAATTGATTACTATTCACAAAAGTGTGACATCGCAGTACTCGGGCTAGTGCCCATAAGGGCTACCGGACTAAGATCTGCATAGTGGTCCTTACAGGATAAGACATGCGCTGTGATCCGAGTCTAAACACTATGGCGCTTATGAGTGACCATGAGGTGATGAGTAGAATTAGTCCCTGGGATTCCTCATCGTGTGAGCCTCGTCGATCATACAAATTTGATTGACACTGTATACCATTTGCACTTTCATCTGTGTCATGAGGAAACGGGTTGGTGGTGCTACTTTGGCGTGACACCTTACGAATATGGATGATTTGGCCTTGTGGACACTGCTGAGAAAGCAGCTAAGCCGAATTTAAGTGACACATGTATGTAAGGAAAGATTCTCATTGCATTGCACTTTGTTATCTTTATTGGGCCCACCTATAAGATCTTATGGGATCATGCAGAATATGAAAATAATAAAGGAGATGTGGACTCATTGGAGCATGGCCTACGGGACAAGGCAGGTGCTCATGATCAACGAGATGACAATTGGAGGAATCTATGGAATACGAGAGTTACAGAGTGCATTATTATTGTTATCTTTTTAGGGTGCCTTCCTATGCTGGCTATACGAGTTTGGTGCATGGATCTCCCGAAAAGGTGCCTTCCAGCGCTGGCTATACGAGTTTGGTGTACGGATCTCCCGAAATGCAGGTACTCTCACCGGTCACACGCCATGGCCACAACAATACTCTTTTGTAGATGATAAATAGTTGGAGATTGATAGAAACTAGATTGATTGTGCAGCCCCACTGTGCGAGTGGGAGATGTTAGTTTTTGGTGCGCCCATGTGGGGTACTCAATGGAAATATCATAACATTATGGAGTTAGTTGCACTAAGGCACAAACCTAGAGGGGTTAGTAGCAAAGGCTCAAACCCTAGGGGTTAAGCTGCAATCCTAGGAGAAGTTTTGCCTATATAAGGAGGAAGTAAAGTTACTCTGTCTAGATTCATTCCCAAGTTGTAGAGAACCCTAGTCTCTCTCCAACTACATCCAAGGAGGTGGAACGTGGGGTGGAACAAAGTGTACGTTCTCGAGATTCTAGATTGGTGGGGGCAAGACGTTGGAGGAAGCACGTGAAAGCAAGCAATCACAAAGATCATCTTCCGTTGCGCTAGGAGCTTAGACGATGCGGTAACACATAAATCTTCCTCTTTATTATGTGTTTAGATCTATGTATGATTAGCTCAGCCTTACCCTTCAGATTCGATAACCAATTAGAGAATGAATTCTTAAAAGTCTTCATGCCAATTGATGGGATCATGAAATAGAAGATCATTGACCAGGGAATACTTATCTAGACCACTAGAGGAACTAAGTTCATGGATGACACTTACTGAGCTTACAACAAACTACCTTGGTTTTTTGCTAAATCAAACTTAGACCAAGAAGCCCAAAGGACAACTCTCTGCGACGGGAGTCCTTTCCAAATAAATCTTGCAAAGATTTGTTGAATTTTATTTGTAACCCGAAGAGAAAAATTGATAATAGAAAGAGGATAAATAAGCGTACCAACGAAGAGATTGGATCCACTTGTCTTCCTTCTTTATTCAAGAGTTTCCCCTTCCATACTGGGCATTTATTCTTCACTTTCTCAACTATCTCTTTAATACTCAAATAAATATCTTGTGCAGTAGTGAAATTGTGACTGATTAATCAAATTAGTGTTGCCTAGAGGAAGAACTCTCAACAAAAGTCATTTAATAGGCAGATAAAGTATCAAATCGTGTGGCGATCAACAAAGGTAAACTATCTTCTTCCCGATTATGTTAACGATTATTTTTTGAACCATCTGCACCCTTCTCAACGGGTACTAGATACATAGCAATGGGGGTGGTCTAGGTTTCAGGGAAGCTTATAGATATAATGTTGCCCTCATTACCAAGCTTGGTTGGAAAATGTGGACTGGGAATGAATTGTTCTGGTTACAAAAACTCACAAAAAGTAGTGCAACAATATTTAATTTCAGAGGGCTGATAAGAAGAATGGGGATTCCTACTCTTGGAAAGGTCTCTTGGAGTGCAGAGAGCTAGTAAGGAAAGGAGCTTTGAAATTAATTGGCAATGGAGAACATAGATGTGTTGCAGAATCCATGAGTCCCAAACTTAGAAAACACCAAACCCAAACCCCTAGATGATCTTGTTGCTGCCCCCAAAAGAGTTTCTGACCTCACAAGGTGGGACACTAATTGCTGGAATCAACATTTTCTCCAAAGATGGTTTAGTGAAGAAGAGTGTGAGGCTATTGAAAGAATCAGAATTCCTCTTTTCAAGACTGAATATAAGTGGATCTGGTCCAGAAGATTCAGCCAGAATGCTAAAGTCAAGTTTGAAACTAGTGGACGGTAAGGGGAAAAAAATATAAGATGAAGGCTGGATACCCCCTCTAGAAGGGGTTGTTTTGATTAATTGTAATGTGAAGGTAACACTAGAAATCTACCATCTACTGACATGTTTCTTGACCGGCCAGTAATTTAGTAACTTCTTTTCCTTCTGCCGTGTTTTCAGCAACGTACTGCCACTGCTTCACAAAAAACCGTACCAGCAACTGGTAGATTTCTAGACCTAATGCTTAAAATATTTTTCTCTACATTTAACTGCACAACCAAACGGAGCTTTAATGATTCCTTCAAATAAAGGCAAATTCTACGATGGCGCTCTCATTGTGCCCTCAAACTATTACTACTAACGACTGATGTTGTCCACTGACCAGACAAAGCTACCGTACCAGAATAAATTCACTTTTTTAACTGCAAAACATGTTTTCGTCTCGATACTTTGTCCCAACGGTGACAGAGTAACACTCAGATTACAACTACAGACTAACAAACCATTACCAATGGGTTTCGTGCAATATTACATTTCTGTTCTCTGTCAGTTATTTTACAAACAACGGGTGCAGTTGGCCGCTAGCTAGTTAGGAAGGATTCTGAACCAGCTTTGGATGCGTAGCCGCATAGATAGAATAACTCACATCAGTTCTGAGATGTGAAAGAAGATGCTGCACGTCCGGGCGTAAATTCTCCAATGCTCTACCAAACAACGCTAACACGTCTGGTCTAGGTTTGCTGTTAGTCTGCACGGGACCTGCTTGCCCTTCGTAATGGACAATGTGATGGCTGAGGCACATTAATTAACAGAGAACCATGTCAGCACTGTATGTAAATTCCAGAAATGAGCAACGGGTTTGATTCAAAGAATGGAGAACCAGAAGTTACAGGAAGTCAATGAGATCAGCTATATCCGATGCTTCAACAGGAGTTGATGGTTGCGAGTTCTTCCCAAACACGTCCACCAGAATATTTAAAAGCAGTGACAGCGTCTGGAGACAATTTTGAAAACATAAATTGTAGCATTGGATTATTAATATAATAAACCATAAATAGAGCTGGAATTCTGGTTAATCGAAACCCAAACCGGCCCGAGAAACCTTGAACCGATCGGCTCGGTTACCGGATATTTGGTTACGGTTAACCGTCCTGGAAAATTTCGCATACCCCCTAACCGGCCCGGCCGTGTAACCGTAACCGGGTATACGAGTTCGGTTCATGCCGGTTAAAAACCGAGTTTTTGATGGTCACAACTCAAAAGTGGTGGGAAGGGACTGGTTCGGTTTGGTTAACCGAGCGGTTACGGGCCGGGCTCGGTTATCGGTTCGGCACGGTTATAGTCGGGCCGGTTTCAGGCCGGTTTACGGTTCCAGAAAAGGCCTAACCGGCCCTAGCCCGAATCTTTTCGGTTTCGGTCCTGGTTCGGTCATATCGGGCTAGGTTCGGTTACATGAAACTCGGTTATTTCTGACAGGTTTTTCGGTTAACCGGCCCGTTTGACAGATGTAACCATAGTTATGACAACAGTCTACAGTTTGTTTTAACTGCTATAATAAACCATAATCCATCTTTTCAAATAGTGATAAATGAAAGGAAACCCTGGGCAAAAAGTGGCTACAATTTGACAAACAAGGGCAAGTTACTTTTGCTTCTCCATGCTCTAGCCATTATCCAAGAGAGAGAACTTGTTACACAAAGTGAATCTTAGTAAACTTGATACGCAAAGCGTATCGGGTTGTAGCGATTCGAGATGCTACGGTCTCCGAGAGGGATAAAAGAGATAGATAGACGAGAGTTGAAAGAAATACTTGTTTATTGACTGAATAATACTGAGGGACTACAATTGCTTAAATAGATAAACTGACCCTAACCTACCCTAACCCTAGACATAACGGGCCAAGCCCAGATTATTAAATAACCTAAATACTGATAAATAAATAAATTGCTAAATATTGATACGGATACCGTATCAACTCCCCCACGCTTGAAAATCGCCTTGCCCTCAAGGCGGACGTTGAAAAATTGCTTCTATTCTTGCCTGGATCGAATTGACGTCGAACGGTCTTCAAAACGCCACTTCGTAGTCTCAACTCGCCACTAATCTTGCCCGTATCAAATTGACGTCGAACGATCTTGAAACCATTAATTTGGACACCAATTCCAAATAGTGTAGGCTGAGACACATTATTTGGGTAACCCAAATTATAATGCAGCCCAGTTTCAAAACCAAGATTTGTTGAACAATTAAGCCCAAATTCATACCCTTTATTGGGCCAAAGAAAACACTGTGCCCAACTTAAAATTGGATCCCAACTGGACAGCCCATCTAAAGTTGACCTAGCAACCCACTAAAGAGAAGAGAGATGACCCGCCGTATGGGCTGGTGGCGGTGATGGATCTAGTGGAAGGAGCGGTGGCGGTGGTGGCACAACAGATGGCCAGAGCAGTGGAGGAGCACTCGGACAGAGACAGGAGTTGCCTGGAGGCTTCGGATTGGCTGGCGATTTTTGCAGGTCGTCGGGCGGTGGTTTCGGTGCTGGTTTCTGGAGATTGTCGGCGCTCAGTTTGTGGCCATCGATTGGGACGACTGACGGGGAGAGGGACGACGGGGAATCGCCAGAGCAGGCGATTCTGGGCAACGGAGCTGCTAGTTCTCGCTGCTGGTGTGGGTGGTTTGATTCCAATGGCGGAGGTGGTTGGGATTCGATGTCGCCGGCGATTGGGAGGTTCGCCGACATCGGGGAAGAAGGTCGAAGCTTCTGGACGGATCGCCACAGGAGAAGCGGCGATGGTGGTTCCTGTGCGTCGGAGGGTCCTGGTGGAGGCCCGATCGGTTTTTGGACCGGCGGTGGTGGATGTTGCGATTTGCCGGGCAGAGGCGGTGATGACGGAATGTTTTGGATCTGGGCAACCACGGCTTGGAGTTCGCCGGTAGCCTTTGCTTGCCCGACCGGTTTCTAGGTTGCCGTTTCGAGGTCGCCGACGGCTAGGGACGTCGAATTGATCTTCGATTTGAGGCGAGCAATTGGTAAGGGCTCGATTGGAGGCTGGTTTTGTGGCGGAAGGTCAGCGGAGGGGTGTTCTGCTGGTTGTGGTAGTATTACCAGTTGGTTCGCCGGACTTGTAGCAGATGGTTGCTGCTGGTTCATTAATGGTGGCGGCAAGGCTTGGGGTTTGCTGGCGAACAAACCAGGGGTACAAACCAGCGGTGGCGGCTGGGTTGTTACCGGCTGCTGCTGCTGTTCTTCTAGCTGCAGTGGCGGCGGGTGAATCTTCTTCTGGTTCTCTTGCTCCGCAAATCGCGCCAATAACTTGGTTACGTTTGCGAAAGATGCTTGAATCGCAGCCCGATCTTCTGCCCTATGCTTCTCCAAATCATCAAGCTTGTTGATGAGTCGGTTGAGGATAACGGAATCCGGGAGATTCATGGAGTCCGGGGGCGAGCGCCGCGAACAAAAAGTCCGACCGGCGCTCTCAATGAAAGCACCAATGATACGCAAAGCGTATCGGGTTGTAGCGATTCGAGATCTCCGGGGTGTTTGGAGAGTTTGGCCGGGGTTGGGGACGTCGGGAGGTACTTCTGCGGTGGTGCTCGGTTTGATTATGGCGGTGATTGGTGTAAGGTCGCCGGAATCAATGGTGGGAGTGGGAAATCCGGCGGGTTGCTGGATGGTTTCGGGGTTGCGGGACTTGGAGAAGAAGACGGCTGAATCTGGTCGGGTTCGGCGATGGGTTCAGCAATCTGAATCGGGTTGAGCTTCTCGGCGAGTGTTTTGGTGGGTTTGGGCATAGGTGGAGGCAGCAGTGTGGATGTTTGTTGCTCGGTAAAACAGGGCAGAGGGGGTGGTTGCTGGTTACTCGGCTTCTGGGTCGCCGGTCTTGGAGTAGACTGCGGCGGAGGCGGACTTTGAGCAGATGGTTGCTGCTGGTCCATCAACGTTGGCAGTGGCTGCGGGTGAATCATCTTCTGCTTCTCTTGCTTCGCAAATCGCGCCAATAAATTGGTTAAGTTTGCGAAAGATGCTTGAATCGCAACCCGATCTTCTGCCCTATGCTTCTCCAAATCATCAAGCTTGTTGATGAGTCGGTTGAGGATAATGGAATCCGGGAGATCCATGGAGTCCGGGGGCGAGTGCCGCGAACAAAAGTCCGACCGACACTCTCAATGAAAGCACCAATGATACGCAAAGCGTATCGGGTTGTAGCGATTCGAGATGCTACGGTCTCCGAGAGGGATAAAAGAGATAGATAGACGAGAGTTGAAAGAAATACTTGTTTATTGACTGAATAATACTGAGGGACTACAATTGCTTAAATAGATAAACTGACTCTAACCTACCCTAACCCTAGACATAACGGGCCAAGCCCAGATTATTAAATAACCTAAATACTAATAAATAAATAAATTGCTAAATATTGATACGGATACCGTATCAAAACTACACACTAATGTGACCTGGAAATGAGTCTTGGAGCCAAGATTATGCACTTGGTACAGAATGCAAAGGTATGGAGACGATGGAAATAACAGGTGACAGAAAGTAAACAATGACGTAGAAGAGCGCAGTGATCAAATGGAGCATGATATAGTACTCCTATACCCTAACTCAAGTTGCGGCTTTCTGATTCAAGACTTTCAGACTTCTCAAAGAACAAAAAAATATGAGAACTCCATAACTCGAGAAATGAACTAGTGACCCATGACAGACTCTGATATTCAATCAATTATTGAAGTGATAAGGATTATAATTAGCATAAGTTTTGTATTTCTTTGAATAGTTTTACACTATTTGTATTAGAATATGGACTCTTATCAGGATCAGGAGTCTTACTTTGAATACGGCACAATATCTTTTCAGCTCTGATTTATATATATGGTTATTTGAGATACTTTCAACTGACATTTGAGTAACTAAATATCAGGTTGAGTGCCTGGGTGATTCACCAATTTTATAATTTTATTCTAGATGCCTCCTCCATCAATGAGTCTATGTAATAAGTTGAAGACATCAGCACCCTTGCCTAATACTGCGATGATAGATACTGGAGACACTGAACCGAGTTGTTAAGCTTAACTGCAATGCCCATATCCAGTAAAAGACGGTATAGGTTCATTGCTAAGAATGCATGGTAATAGCCAATTTACAATGGCAAGATTTCTTACCTTATTAAAAAGAGCATGAGCATTAGCTAATCTTGTAAGCAGTGGGCCAATTATCCGGAATGCCACTCTTAACACTGCTACTGACGTCACAGGCCTTAGATTGCTAACTATGAGATGCGCCCCCTCTAGCCATTCTTGTGGAAGATTACTAAAGAAGGAGTGGAGCAATGCCACAATATTACCTACAGGATAACATGATTGTTACCTTATTAAAAAGAGCATGAGCATTAGCTAATCTTGAAGAGCATGGCAAAGGACACCTAGTGCTGAGAATAAAAGAAAATCGTTGTAATAATAACCTAAACGTTTTGACCAAGTTATATAAGATTATATGCACTACCCTTACAATTTCCGAGCATCACATTACTTTGTCCAATCAAAATTTTGAGCATCAGATTTGTGACCAAGATATATGAGGTTATATGCATTAACCTCAAAATGTCGCGGAAATCAATATTTCTAATGCATGTTTTATTCATTGCGTTACGCTTTTTCTGTTGTAGTATTGAGCAAATCATCAAGGACAAAAATCCCTCAGAAAAATAATGTTCAGGAAAGATAAGATAGAAGACAGTATAATCACATACAATGATGTAGCTAGAGTAGATTTATTAGTTTAGTTTCCGAAACCAACAACGGAATTATCTAAAGGCTACCATAGAGATCATACTTGAAAATTTTGAAGACACGTCATTCTTGCTGTTGCGTTGAGAAAAATGACATCAAGTCATTGGAGGATCAAGAGAAAAGTGTAATCAAGCAAACAGGGCATAAGAACGACATCAGTACATAACAATGCATAGAAGACGTACCAATAGCTGTTGAAGTATTATCCTGAGCAGCCCATGTTGGATCTAGCAAAGCATAGCCCACAGAAGAGTCCAGTTCACCAAGTGACCTTTTACCATCAGTAAGCCACCAACTCTCTTTTATTAATTGCGACGCCTCCCTGTAAAGTTGAATGTGAGATTCTGTAGGCAGCTGAGCCAACAAGAGACCACAAGC
Organism: Linanthus parryae; assembly: GCA_023055425.1. Classification (NCBI taxonomy): domain Eukaryota; kingdom Viridiplantae; phylum Streptophyta; class Magnoliopsida; order Ericales; family Polemoniaceae; genus Linanthus; species Linanthus parryae. The sequence goes on along the minus strand of JALGPY010000011.1, from coordinate 20,504,194 downwards.
TTGGATGAGCAAACAAGATAGCTGCTGGCATGAATATCCACTCCGTGAGACAAAGCTAGAAGTGTTTATTCCCGATACTGAAGGAGTGGATCTGCTTGCACCCATAGAGTCAGTGCTACCTGCAGAAGGAGAAGTCGGTAAAACTGAACCTTGGGCAACACCATTGGGAGCGCCATGGAGACCGCTGCTGGATTGAATAAGTGTGGGTTGTATATGCACTACAGTTTGAACTAGGGATGTTACAATCTGGGAAGCAGATACAGGAAGCGAGAGTAGTTCTATGACTGCCGTTTCAAGAACCAGTTGAGTATATGTGCCTGGATCTTGAATTTGATAGAATGCTTTCTGGCAATCTGTACTACTTGCCGGTCCAGGCTGAGAAGTTGCCGCACTTTTGTTTGGCGGACCACGTAGGGAACTACAATCTCCCATTGAACAAGATCTTGAGCTATTGTTCAAAGGGGGAATAACATTATTCACAATGCCCAGCAAAAGAGTGGCAAAGTAGTCAAGTGGAGGAGGAATCGTGGTATTTGATGAGTTAATATGCTGGGGAAAGGATTCTGACAATGGGATCTGAAAGGAAATAAAAAAACGCCAAATGAAATCAGTAACTAGGACAAGAAACACAGTGAATGGAGAAAGTCTGGATGCCACATGTCCGAGAAACCAATTACCCTTTTAAGATCCAGTACATTTAGGACTCGAAGAATAAGCTTTCCAGGAAGATGCCCATAGAAATATGCAAGTATATCACGAACAAATGTAAAATTCAGGGGATAGTAATGGAGGAATGTGGAGTATAACTGCAAAACTCTGTCAGCAAATTCTGTGGCATCATTCTCAATAAGTCTGTAGATAATTAATGTTATGATTGGAAGTAATCGTGCTGCAATGTCATCAGAGAAAGTAGGATTCCTGCAATAGGCAAAAGGAAACAAGAAAAACAAGCCATAATGAGAGTCTTTTTACAGTTACGACACAACCGAATTGGGGAAAGCAGCACAAAAACAATCACCTTGCAGGTAAACTACGCAAAGATGAGCCAGAATTGTTGTACTTACCAAAAAAGATTAATTGTAACATAGCTAAGGTGTGTACTGAAATGATAGCACATAAGGGCAAAGCTGGCATAAAATAGGCATGGTGTGAAAAGGTCATTAATCATTGCAAGACCCACTACATATAGAGCTCCCAAAAGAGCTCTAAATTATGATATTTCGCTTAGAAAACAAAAGGATAGCTAAATGGTAAGTTTAAATTATCAGTTATGGAAGAAACACTGAAACTTTAGGAAATTAACTTAAGTAACTTGAATGTATAAGTTGTAGAACTAAGCATAACAAACACTGAACTTTAGGAAATTAACTTAAGTAACAACAGGAGAGGAAAAGGACAAAGTGGCAGTTGATGGACGAGAGGGGTTAATGAAAGCTCTTCTGAGATGAAGACAAAGACTAAGATGTTATGCATACGGAAAAAAGTGGGACCGTTGAGTGAAAGTGTGCACCCGGTGCGTTTTGTGACGGGGTAAGGTTGGAAAGGATTTCTTTTTGTAGACGGTTTGACCCCATAGTCATGCATTGTACTAAATCCCGGGCGTTAAGAACAATCTGGAAATTATTTTAAGAAAGCACAGATGGATGAGTGACTTAACTATGAAAGAAAAACAATGAAAGAGATTTATAAGGAATATGCTAAAAGTTGCACCTAGTAGCACAAAAGGATTCACTGGACAGAAGCATGATATGATTTTGGGTCTGGTAAGGAGCTACAATAATTTCAGTTCGATGCTTATCAAACTGAATATTGATGGACACTACCTGCAGCTAGTGGTACCCACATGCAGCTTTAAACCTGTAGCCTTTTGTTATTCTGTCAGTTACTCTTACTTAGCCTTGAAGTAAGATCTTATTTAGTGTAGAGGTAAGGTTATATTTGTCTATGTTTGGTTAGGGCAACAACAAGTAGTTTCCATATATATAGGGCTCGTGTATGCCTCTATAGGAAGATGAATTTTGTAGTGAACCTTGTAAGGCAAGGAACCTAGAGTTCTCTTGGATTGTAACTCTAGAAACCGAGAGTTTCGGTATTTCCCACTTCAGTTTGTTTCATGTTTATCAAATAAACCCTTTAATTATGCAACATGCATGAGTTAATCAAATAAACCCTTTAATTACGTTTAGGGTGTAACTGTTGACATGGAAGAACACTATTAATCTTTCAAATAAATAATGAAAAGGAAAATCATTTTCATAGACACGACATGACAATCGGTCATGAAGTTGAATGCCTGGCATATGTTAAGCCAAATTCAGTAGTCCTTCAGATATGTTTTCCATTGAATTCTCATGTTACCTCCAAAAGGCTAGCAAGTCAAAAATTATTTTGAATGACGAATTCCACTTAAAACTCATGCATGTTGCATAATTAAAGGTTTTATTTGATGAACCATGGATTATGGTTCCTGGATTAAAAACCAGAGCAAGCTATTAGGTAGGTAGTAATAGACTTTGCAAAACCAGAGAGCAAAGATGCAGAACCAGAGTTTAGAGAGAGAAGAGTCTAATTCATTGTATTGAGTCAAGCGGAGAAAACAAAGAGTTATACACAAATAATGAACGGTCACAAAATGTGCCGTTCCAATGGAACCGTGTGGAAGGATCTAGATTTAGGGTTTACATGGTTATTAGCTAAGTGGGCTAGATATAGGAATGGGCTTTGACTAAGCTTGTAAATATAGCAGGTCTTCTTGGGCTTCACTTGGGTCATGTGAGCTTTGGGCTTCACTGGTCCAGTCCATCAGTCCATTTGTCTAATATTCCCCCTTAAACTCATGGTGGTTGAGGCTGCACCATGAGTTTACTCTTGTAGGTGGCGAACTGAGTTGGATGCAAGCTTTTGGTGAATATATCTGTCGTTTGATCTTTACCTGAAACGAAACCCACTGTAAGATGACGAAGTAAAACCTTTTCTCGGACATAATGATAGTCTAACTCTATATGTTTAGTCCGGGCGTGAAAAAGAGGGTTTGCAGTTAAGGCAAGAGCAGACCTGTTATCGGACCAAATAGTTGGAGGTTCTGAAAGACGAAATTTTAAATATCTAAATAACGTTTTAAACCAAGAGATATCAGCTGCAGCAGTTGCAAGGGTCCGATACTCTGCTTCGGTAGAGGAGCGGGCTATAGTGGGCTGTTTTTTTAGGCCCAATGGACTGGATTGGGCCCAAGAAACACAACAAGACCAGTAGTACTGCGTCGGTCTGTTGGGTTTCCATCCCAGTCCGCATCAGTATAAACATGTAATGGTGATGAACCTTTGTGATAAAACAAACCATGAAATTTAGTCCCTTGAAGGTATCGTAAAATACGTTTGGCACCGGATAAATGTAAGTCAGTTGGGTTTTGCATAAATTGACAAAGGTGGTTAACAGCAAAAACAATATCGGGACGACTAAAGGTGAGATACTGAAGAGCACCAATTAATTGACGAAAGACAGTGGGATTAGGAAGAAGTGTGCCATCTAAAATATGATATTTTACTACTGGTGCAAGAGGAGTTGGACAAATTTTACAATTTTGCATATTGTAGCGAAGAAGTAAATCAGAAATATATTTTTCTTGGTGGATAAGAATGCCTTGAGAAGATTTAGAGATTTGTAACCCAAGAAAGTAAGTGAGATTGCCTAAATCATACATTTCAAATTCTGTTCCTAGTTTAGTAACAAGAAAATTGATATAGTGAGAGTCATTTCCAGAAACAATAATATCGTCAACATACAATAATAAAACAGTTATGGTGTTATGATGGTGACGTATAAAAAGAGAGGAATCAGCATAGGAAGTAACAAATCCAAGAGAATGCAAGTAAACAGTAAATCGTTCGAACCAAGTTCGGGGGGCTTGTTTAAGCCCGTAAATTGATTTGTTAAATTTACATACATAATTGGGATATTGGGGATGAATAAATCCCTGAGGTTGCTGCATATAGACTGTTTCGCGTAAATAGCCATGTAAAAACGCGTTTTTCACATCAAGTTGGCGGAGAGGCCAATCAAATGAGGCTGCAAGAGCAATAATACATCTAACAGTCGTGTGTTTAACGACGGGACTAAAGGTCTCGTCAAAGTCTAAGCCGGGGGTTTGATGAAACCCTTTGGCGACCAAACGTGCTTTATAACGAGACACTGAACCGTTGGGATGAAACTTAGTTTTAAACACCCATTTGTTGCCAATAACATTAACAGAAGAGGGTTTTGGGACTAATGTCCAAGTTTGTTGTTTAAGAAGACTGTTGAACTCATCAGCCATGGCAGTTTGCCATTGCTGATGTTTAACAGCTTCTTTGAAAGAAGAAGGATCAGAAGAAGGTAAAACAGTAGCATTAAAACCAGTAGAAGCAATAAACAATAATTTTTTCTTGAAAATACCAGATTTACTTCTGGTTTTCATGGGGTGACCCGAAAGAAGAGCTGGGTTGGTACCTGATTGGTGACCCGACTGGGTTGTGGGAGGAGTGGAGTGGGTGTTAGTCATCATTGAGGGAACCGGTTGAGGAGCCACGCCCAAGCTGGAGTTTCTCAAAGTAGCATATGTATTTGTAGTATCTGGAGTGTGAGGAGGCACTCCAGTTGGCTGCTCCTCATGGGGACCCCTCTCAGAAATAGGTGTAGTATCTGTAAATCCTGGGGGAGGGACGTGGTGGGGGGAGGGACAGTGAGTATTGCTTCCAGAGGAACCTGTGGAAGCAGAAAAGAAGTCAGTATTAATAGAATTTTCAGAAACAGTAGGTAAAGAGACATTGTTAGATGAATTAGTATTTGTGTTAGTGTTAGATGCAGAAAAGGGAAAAAGATATTCATCAAAAATTACATCACGACTAACGTAAAATTTTTGTAAGCTTGGATCATAACATAAATAACCTTTGTACCCTTCTGCATAACCAAGAAAAACACACTGCTTTTTATAATTAGACAAATGGACTGATGGACTGGACCAGTGAAGCCCAAAGCTCACATGACCCAAGTGATTATGCCACAGAGTAGACTGAACTTTGTGGCCAAGATAAGCTTGTGGAGAAGAAGATAACACAGAGAGAGAAGAAATTGGGTAGACACCATTTTCACTCAAACCCTTGTAAATAATCTGACTCGTAGCCTTGTCCTGAAGACAAAACGAGTGGGCATCAAAAATGGCATTCAAATTGTGTTCAGTGCAGAGTTTATTGACAGATAACAGATTTGCAGAAAGACATGGAACATGCAACGTATTTGACAATTTTAAAGAATGATTAGCAAGGGATAGAAGAGCAGTACCAGTGTTCTTGATAGAGAGTGAGTGACCATTACCAACTTGAACTTGATCTGAACAAGTGTAGGGTTCAGAGATAGACAAATTTTGGAGATCGGATACCATATGATTGGAAGCACCGGTATCCGTCAACCAGTAGTTAGGAGAAGTAGCAGCAGAAGTAGATGGATGAGAATGAGCCGCCATTGCAGAGAGTTGTTCAGGTGGGTTCTTGCCTTGATAGGCAAAGTCCATGCGATGCCAGCAATCAATTGCTGAGTGATAGTCCAAACCACAGATCTGGCAAGTAATCGGTGGGTTTTGACTCTTCGAACCATAACCAGAGCCACAATAAGAGCCACCATAACTCATTCCACCATAACCAGAGTGTCCATTAGATCGACCACCCCCCCTTTGAAAATTAGGGTTAGGGTTTCGGCCGCCGCCCCCTCGAAAAGAACCGGATCTACCTTGGTTTTGGTCAAAACGACCACCACGACCATTAGATCGGCCTCCCCGTTGACCGAAATTAGGGTTTCGGTCACCGCCGCCACCACCCCCACCTCTGCCGCCACGAGAGGAGGTGGTATAAAAGGCGGTAGGGTTTGGATCGTGGTTAGAGATCTGAGATTCCAACATTTGTTCTTCGGAACGAAGAAGAACATGTAGATCGGTAAAAGAAATGGGGGCGGAATTAATCCGAAGAGACGATCTAAAGGAGTTGTACTCTGGTGGAAGGCCATTAACGGCATAGAGTAACATATCCTCATCATCGATCAAAACAGAAGAAGAGGCTTATCGATCTCGAAGCGATTTAAGCTTCTGCATGTATAAATCAATTGAGTCTGAACGTTTTTTGATAGTTTGCATATCAGATTTTAACTGTAAAATATTGGATCTAGACAGTGAAGCATATCGGTGTTCTAAAATCAACCATGCAGATCTAAAACTAGTGACCCCAATAACTTGAGACAGTGCCTCGTGAGAAAGTGTAGCATTAATCAGTGTTAAAATAGCTTGGTCCTGCATCTGCCAGGTCGTGAATAGCGGATCTACCGTCGATGAGACGGAGCCGTCAGCGGCAGTAAGAAATTGAGGAGGACAAGCATTTGTGCCATCAACAAAGCCAAATAAAGATTGAATCCGTAAAATAGAGGACAAGTGATGTTTCCGAACCACATAGTTGGTGGAATCAAGTTTGTTTGGTAAAAGATTGTGTATATTAGAAAATATAGCCAACGGATTTGAAGCCGCCGGCGGCATGGTGGTGGTAGAGAGCGTATTCATGGCTCTGATACCATAATAGACTTTGCAAAACCAGAGAGCAAAGATGCAGAACCAGAGTTTAGAGAGAGAAGAGTCTAATTCATTGTATTGAGTCAAGCGGAGAAAACAAAGAGTTATAGACAAATAATGAACGGTCACAAAATGTGCCGTTCCAATGGAACCGTGTGGAAGGATCTAGATTTAGGGTTTACACGGTTATTAGCTAAGTGGGCTAGATATATGAATGGGCTTTGACTAAGCTTGTAAATATAGCAGGTCTTCTTGGGCTTCACTTGGGTCATGTGAGCTTTGGGCTTCACTGGTCCAGTCCATCAGTCCATTTGTCTAATAGGTAGGGAAGGAGGGAGGGAGAAGGAAGGATGATAGGAAGGAAAGGAGGAAAGGAAGGCACAAAAGCAGGGAGGTAGGGAACTAACTTCTGTAAAGTAGTTTTCACTCAATGGGCTATCACCCACCAATACCTAGGGCCAGCTAGGACTGAAGTTCTTTGCACAAAAATCATATATCTCAATTGAATACCAAAACAACCAGTTAGACAATTAATCCCAATGAACCCAAACAAATAGTGATGTTTGACAAATATCATCAACATTATCCGAAAAAGAAGATCACAAAACTTTGGTGTTTAAATGTTTGAAGAGAAACAACACAAGGTAAATTTGGCCAGCGGTGGATGGGTTCATAGATGAAAGCCGTTGGTCAGCACTGAGCAGCTACTATGTCTATAATGTTCAAACAGAAGGTAAATTTGGCCAGCGGTGGATGGGTTCATATTTTGTTTCAAGTGAAATGTATAACCTATAACCTTCTTGAACTTTAAATCCACCGTTCAAATACTGTGTTATATGGCCCAAAAAAAACTTTTTGAACTTTAGGAGTTATTCCTGTCTACTGTGTGTCAGTTTGGAACACAACTTCTAAGCAGTACGAAGTTCCATCCAAAACACCCTAACCAGACTGAAAACTAAGGCCTACTTGATCTGAATCAAACTTGAGAGGCTAGTTTTTAAAAATTAAAAGATAGCAAATAAGCTTACGGAAACCTTTAGCATAAACAAATTTTAGAAGAAACATTACTATGCAAATTTTCACTAGGTAGCAATCTTCTGTTGGCGATATATAATTGCATTTTTCTGACCCCACCAAGGAGCTATGATCACAGGAAAACAAGACTCTCATGAAATAACTTTTTCAACTTTGAAGGCTACAGCTCTAATACATCAACATTGTAACAACAGGAGACTTGAGATGTTACACATGGAAAGGGTCACCTTTCTTTCCAGGACAGATGATTTCCAAGAGCCTTCTGCAGTTCAACACGCTTAAACGAACCAGAAGTTAACCAATGCTCTGGTGGTCCATGATTAATCATATAAAATTTCACTCTTTGCTGAAGCTCTTGCCTCTCAAGTAGATGTTACCCCCTGGGTAACGATCGGGCACACACACGCACACGAACACTAAAAATAAATGAGATAAAAGGGAGAAACTGAAATATTCTTCTTGATTGATTAATAAGCTGGGGGATTACAATTGTTTAAATAAATAAATAACTGACCTAATCTAACCCTAGACCTAACGGGCCAAGGCCCAATTATTAAATAACATTAATAACATAATTAAATAACTCAAATACTAAATAAACTAAATATTATTGATACGGTACCCGTATCAACTCCCCCACGCTTGAAAATTGCCTTGTCCTCAAGGCGGACGTTGAAAAATCGCTTGTATTCTTGCCCGGATCGAATTGACGTCAAACAGTCTTCAAAACGCCACTTCGTAGTCTCCACTTGCCACTAATCTTGCCCGGATCAAATTGACGTCGAACGATCTTCAAAGTGTCGGGTCGTAGTCCAATATCAGCATTGAGCCCAAATATTTTCGGCCCAAAAGAATTAGACCCAAAAATAATATGGCATAAAGTAGCTGGTGGGCTAAGAACTGGATGAAGCCCAAATAATTCTGAATAATATGTCAAGGGTGAAATGGGCTCTAATTTATACCCATAATAGGGTAATTCGTATGGGTTCTGAAGCCTATTGTAAGAATCAGCGCCAAAGTTTGCATATGAAGTGGGCTTGAGTTTAGAATTGGGCGTAACATAAAACATAGCCTCAAGTGAATAATCAAGCACACTTAAAACATGAGGCCCAATAGACAGGTGCAACCCACAATGGGAGTCCAACCCAAAGGAGTGCTGAACCCTAATTGGGTTGTCTCCCGTCCCTTGACTGCCGAAGATGGAGGTGGTGGAATTAGTTGGTGGTGGTTCTGCTGGTGGTGGTGCCGGAGATGGAGAGGCCGGTGGTGGAAGTTTCGGATCTGGCGGTCGTGGCTCGAAGTTGCCGGCGAAGGAAGTGACTGGAATCGATTGGGGCGCTGGTGGAGCTGAAGGCCGTGGCAGCGGCGGTTTAAGCGTCGGGAAGTGGATGATTGCTGGGATTTCAGCGGCGAGGACGGGTAGGGGTGTGATGGTAATGCTCGGATCTGTTTCTTGAGCGACGGGGAGGGCGAGTCCGGCAAGATAGAGCTCTGGGTCGTCGGGTTTGTGGTCATCGGAAAAGTCGAATGGCTTGTGGCCTTCGTGGGTTGTCTTTGGGACCCCTGGGTGAGAATCAGAGGAGTGTGTGGATAGCTGCTGGCGAATCGGTGCGACCACGGCGGTGAGGACGCCGGTCTGGAGCTCCGTTGGGGTTGTTGCCGGCTTCAATGGCAGAGGGGGGTTTGGTGGCTGAAGTTTTTGGTCGCCGGAAGCTCCTGCTTGTCCGGTCGATTTCTGGATCGAAGGGGAGGTGGCCGGAGCAAGAGATCCTACTAGGTGTGGCTGCTTCTGAAAAATCGGCGAAGGCGCCGGCGGTTGGGAGCCCAGCTGGTGAGTCTGCGGATTTGCAGGTGTTGGCGATTCTGCAATTTGGATCTCCTCCTGCTGGTTCGTCTGGTTCGTGGGTGGTGATGGGATTTACTGCACTTGTGGTGGGGTTTGCAGCGGCAGTGACGGCGGTTGTACCGGCGGCTGCTGCTGTTCTTCATCATCTAACTGTTCCTGATGTTCTTCCTCTGGCGGAATTTCGTCGACTCTGAGGATGTGCTGCAGGCGGCAGAATTCATCCGTCGAAATTAACCTGAATTGCTTCCGTCTTGCCTTGAGGCCTTCTAGACCTGCTTGGGTGATGTACCCACTCGTTCGAAGTTTTTCCAAGTCCGCAACGGTGAGACAATTGATTGTTTCACCTTGCTGGTAAAGCTCGTCGATTTCATCGAGGAGCGATAGTTGGACACCTTTGCGACTGAGATCGACAATCGCGAACGGGAGATCCATGGAGTCCGGGGGCGAGCGCCGCGAACAAAAAGTCCGACCGACGCTCTCAATGAAAGCACCAATTGTTACCCCCTGGGTAACGATCGGGCACACACACGCACACGAACACTAAAAATAAATGAGATAAAAGGGAGAAACTGAAATATTCTTCTTGATTGATTAATAAGCTGGGGGATTACAATTGTTTAAATAGATAAATAACTGACCTAATCTAACCCTAGACCTGACGGGCCAAGGCCCAATTATTAAATAACATTAATAACATAATTAAATAACTCAAATACTAAATAAACTAAATATTATTGATACAGTACCCGTATCAGTAGATGTATCTGCAAGTTAGATTACTACAAATATTACAACCTTCGTATATGGAATAGTTCAAAAGCCATTCATTTGATATGACCATGTTCGGTACCGTTAAAAAAAGAAAAGAAAGACGAAGAAAATCTGAAAAGAATTCAAAATCGTTGTTTATTTAAATAGCTCTTCTAAAGCTTACAAAACTCTATAAAACAGCCAGGAAAAATGACAAACATGATGTGAGCATGTTTGGTTTTCTCTTCAGACTCTTCTTCCAGAACAGTTCTGCTTCGTCTGAAGTAGAATATCACTCGGTTGGCACCATCAATGAAGAGGTTAGTGTTGGGTTGGAGCCAGCCCTGGTTCATGGGCGACCCGTTTTATGAATCGACCCGGTTCATGTTTTTGCTACGACCCGAAAAGGGAGACATGATTCGTGGAGCGAAGGCTTGACCCGTTTGGGCTTGGATCCGGCCCGGTTTGATAGGTCGTCCATATATAGAGTTCTTAGGGTTCGAAGAATGTTATGTTGAGCATTCTGATTTCGCTTGTAATTCTCTGTGTGACGTTTTGTCTGTTTTCAGTGAAATCTCTGCAACTCCGTGGACGTAGGCTGTTTTGCCGAACAACGTAAATCTGTGTTAGTTCTTTCGTTTCTGCATATTTCGTTTTTTTCACAACACTTGGTATCAGAGCCAGGTTCGCTAGGGTTTGAGAAAAACGATGGCAGATGAGATGAAGGGATCTGGAATTGAAAAGTTTGACGACACAGATTATGCGTACTGGAAGATGTAGATAGAGGACTATCTGTATGGGAAGAAACTGCACGCTCCACTGGACAGGGTAAAGCCTGAAGCCATGAAGGAGGAAGACTGGAAGGTTATAGATCGACAGGTTCTGGGCATTGTTCGACTGACGCTGTCAAGGCCGGTTGCGCACAACGTTATTAAGGAGACTACTACAGCTTCGCTGTTAAAGGCGTTGTCGGGAATGTACGAGACTCCGTCTGCTAATAACAAGGTGTAATTGATGAAGCGTCTGTTCAATCTAAAGATGACAGAAGGTATGTTGGTTGCTCAACATCTTACTGATTTCAATACAATTACGAATCAATTGTCTGCTGTTGATATCAACTTTGATGATGAGGTTATGGCTTTGATGCTATTAGCATCATTACCTAATAGTTGGGAATCTATGCGAACTGCTGTTAGTAATTCTGCTGGAAAAGAAAAATTGAAGTATGATAACATACGTGATATAATTTTGGTTGAGGAAGTGCGTCGTAGAGAATCTGGTGAACCTTCGGGTTCAGCCAATAATGTTGATAATCGTGGAAGAAGTAATGAAAGGAATGAAAATAATAATCGGGGAAGATCAAAATCTAGGCATAGAGGTACCAGTAATGGAAAATCGCAGACAAGGGATGGAAACACGGGTAATTGCTGGAACTGTGGTAAATCTGGTCACTTTAAGAGTGATTTTAAGGCACTGAAGAAAAACAAAGGAAAGGCTGGTAATTCGGAGAATGCAGTCGGTGATGAAAATCAAGATGCTTTACTTCTTGCTGGGTATAGTCCCGTGGATGACTGGATATTATATTCGGGTGCTTCTTTCCATACTACCTCGCACCGTGAAATTATGCGGAACTATACTGCTGGGGATTTCCGAAAGGTGTACTTGGCAGATGGAGAGCCGCTGAATACTGTTGGTCAGGGTGATATTGATGCCAAGCTTGCAAGTGGTTCTGTATGAACTTTGCAGAAGGTGAGACATGTTCCTGAACTGAGGAAGAATTTGATATCGGTGGGACAGCTTGATGATGATGGTAACTCTGTGGTCTTCTCAAGTGGTGCATGGAATGTTTGGAAAGGTTCCATGATACTTGCTCGTGGTAAGAAAATAGGAACTTTGTACATGACTTCGAGACCGAGTGATACAGTAGCTGTTGCTGAAGCAGAGCAAGAAGCTGATTTCTGGCATTGCGGAATTGGTCATATGGGTCAAAGAGGTACGAAGATATTGCAGTCCCAAGGTAAGCTCTCAAAGCTGAAGTCTGTTGATCTGGGTATTTGTGAGAGTTGTATTATGGGAAAGCAGAAGAGAGTCAGTTTCTTGAAAGGCGGTCGTGCCTTGAGATCAAGCAAGCTGGATCTCGTGCACACAGATGTGTGGTGTCCTTCACCAGTAGCGTCGCTAGGAGGATCTCAATACTATGTCACCTTCATTGATGATTTCAGTAGGAAAGTATGGATTTATTTTATGAAAAATGAATCTGATGTGTTCGAAACTTTAAAGAAGTGGAAAGCCATGGTTGAGACTGAAACATGTTTGAAATTAAAGTGTTTGAGATCTGATAATGGTCGAGAATACATTGATGGTGGACTTAAGGATTATTGTGTTGCGCATGGAGTTAGACTCAAAAATACTCTTCCCGTGACACCACAACAGAATGGTGTGGCTGAGCGCATGAATAAGACCATCAATGAGAGAGCTAGAAGCATGAGACTTTGTTCTGGGTTACCGAAGACTTTCTGGGCAGATGCACTTAGCACAACGGTTTATTGCATAAATTGTGGACCTTTAATCCCGTTGGAATTCAAATTGCCTGAAGAAGTATGGAGCGAAAAAGAGGTTAGTTTTGATCATTTCAAACTATTCGGTTGTGTTTCTTATGTTCATATTGATGCTGGCAGACGTAGTAAGCTAGTTGCGAAATCGAAGATTTGTTTCTTTATTGGCTATGGAGATGCGCAGTTTGGTTACCGATTCTGGGATGCTAAGAACAGGAAAATTATAAGAAGCAGGGATGTGATCTTCAATGAGAAGATGATGTATAAGGATAGGGCGAGTGTTGATATTGATACAGAGGATAATGTCCCAGCTACTCCTCCGTATGTTTGTCTGAGGATGTCACTCCCAGTGCTCATGTTCCGCAGGATCAATCTAGTGTGCCTGACACTACAAAGTCACAGCCAGTTGCAAGGGACAAGAACACTCCTCTGAAGACCTATGTTAGAACACGGGTAGGGACAAGGAACAGAAAGGCCCCGGAACGTTACTCCCCTAGTCTTAATTATAATTTGTTGACTGACGCTGGTGAGCCTGAGACTTATGCTGAGACTTTGCAGGATGTTAACTCTAGCAAGTGGGAGTCAGCAATGAATGATGAGATGGATTCTTTGCTTGGAAATCAGACATGGGAGTTGATTGAACTTTCGACAGGGAAGAGGGAACTTCATAACAGGTGGGTATATCGCGTGAAGAATAAATCTGATGGAAGTAAACGGTATAAGGCACGAATTGTTGTGAAGGGGTACCGGAAGAAGAACGGAATTGATTATTCGGAGATATTTTCACCTTTGGTGTAGCTTACAACTATCAGGTTGGTGCTGAGTATGGTTGCTGAAGAGGAATTACATCTTGAGCAGTTAGATGTAAAGACTGCATTCCTTCATGGTGACTTGGAGGAAGAATTATATATGCATCAGCCAGAGGGTTTTAAGGTACATGGGAAGGAGAATCTTGTGTGCAGGTTGAAGAAGAGTTTGTATGGTGATGGTCTGAAACAAGCTCCTCAGCAGTGGAACAAGAAATTTGGTAGTTTCATGTGCAGCTTGGGATACACGAGATGACACGCAGACCATTGTTGCTATGTTAGACAGTTTGATGGCTCCTACATTATCTTGTTGTTATATGTTGATGATATAATGATTGCAGGATCCAGTTTGGATGAGATTAACAACTTGAAGAAAAAGATATCTACACAGTTTGCCATGAAGGACTTCGGCCCTGCAAGTCAGATTCTTGGCATGAGGATAGTCAGAGATAGAGCCAGAGGTACTATGAATCTGCCCCAGGCAGAGTATGTGAAGAAGGTACTAAGCAGATTCAGCATGGATCAGGCTAAGCCTGTGGACACTCCATTGGGGGGTCATTTTAGGTTGAGTAAAAGTGATTCACCAAAGACATTTGAAGAACGCGAACACATGGGTAAGACTCCATATGCCTCGGTTATTGGTTCTTTGATGTATGTTATGGTTTGTATTAGGCCAGATATCTTCCATGCAGTGGGAGTTGTGAGCAGGTACATGAGTAATCCAGGAAAGCTACATTTGGGAGGCAGTTAAATGGATCTTAAGATAGTTGAGAGGTTCTTCGAACACATGCTTATGTTTCGGTGGAGGTGCTTTGAAACTTAAGGGTTTTGTTGATGCTGATCTTGCTGGTGATCTTGATAAGAGGAAGAGTACTACAGGGTATGTGTTCTCCTTGGGTGGTACGGCAGTGTCATGGGGTTCTAACTTGCAGAAGGTTGTTGCTCTTTCAACAACGGAAACCGAGTATATTGCTATCACGGAAGCTGCAAAGGAGATGGTATGGTTGCAGAGGTTCTTAGGAGAGTTGGGGAAGATACAGGAGAATGGCACGCTTCACAGTGACAGTCATAGTGCTATTTTTCTTGCTAAAAATCCTGCGTTCCATTCTAAGACCAAACATATTGAGACAAAGTATCATTTCATCCGTGAGTTACTTGATGATGGTCAGGTACAGCTTGAGAAGATATGTAGAAGTGAGAATGCAGCAGACATGCTCACAAAGGTTGTTACACTTGAGAAACCGCAAACGGTGGCACAAGAAGCAAGGCTTTCAGGAATTTCGGACCTATGTTAGGAATATTGATTTCAAGGGGTCTTCAGTTTTCTCTCTTGTTCAATCTCTCAAGTTGCTCATCACAACACTGAGGTATTGGTCTTCTATAAGTGTTCACTTAAAAACCAAATTGAGGAAACTAGAAAACAACTTTTGTTAAGTCAATTTCAGTTGCCTTCGCCCTCAGCCTCAGCTGCTATTCTCTTCTTTAATCGTGCTACACATTTAAATTATTAGCTTGGTCTTGAAAAAGAATTTTGATTCCAAAGAGCAAAAGTCATGAGGCAAGCAAGGTTCTAATCTCTTGAAAAAGAATTGTTTGCTCCATCATTTACGGCAGATTCTAATCTCTTTAGTTCTCTTCCCAACTTGGAACGGGAAGCCTTGGCCACATCTGTGTGAGTCTTTCTGGAGCTTCTCTCATCTTGAATAGACTGAAACAGTCTCATAGCATGCTGCTACTTACCATTTCTTCCCTCAGTCTTTACAATATATTGTCAATTTGTTCATAATGTTATAAAACTACAATCACTCCATGACGTAACAAAAAATTGATAAGTTTTAGTTCATCTCTTCAAAGTGCTTGGAATAAATAGCAGGACACATAAAATCAGGTGGAGGGAGCATACGATAAGCCCAAAAATCTCCCAAACTCCAATATTTAATTGGCCTTCGAAGGAGGCAAAGAAGCTAGAGGACTGCACTTAACAACATCCAATTCAGTTTCAGCATCATGAGACTCAACCAAACTGCCAGAAGTGAGACCCTCCTGTACCACCTCTTGCTTTACCATCTCAGACCACCGCTCAGAGTCAACCCTAATTGGGTTAGGGTGTTTTGTTGGCTGGCGATAGATGTGCGATAGGTTCATGTTACGTTGATTTGGGATGTTTTTTCTGGGTTTCAGATTTTGGCTTAATTTCTGGGGTTTTCTTCTTCAATTTGGGTGAGTCAGCTCCGGTGGTGATTTAGTGTGAGGCTTGAATTAGGGTTGTCGAGAGTGCCTTGGTGTTGGCAACAATGAGGACTGGTGGTGGTGAGACTGAGAGTTGTTGGGCATACTACTACACTTGCAATGTATAAAAACTTACTTTTATCATGAAGTTAATATCCGACAGAACCCTAAAATGTAATGACCACAGATAATTTATTTCTCCCTTCTTTCCACTTTAGGTGCCTTCTTTTCCTCACCAGGAAGTCCAAAAAATAAGTCTTACTTTAAACAACTTGCATAGTTTCAATCTTCACTTTACTTCCCTCCATACTCTTTTAAATTATTATTTTGTTCTCTCTTTTTTCATTGAATAAAATTCCTATTTTTCACGACCTACGAAAAGTTTTAAATGAGACAGATAATTTTAGTAAATTAATCAAATCAGAAGCATGTCCTTGAACTTTGTGAAGAGTCTATCCCGACACTTATTTGGGACTGGAGGGAGTACATCTTTAGAGGGTAAATTTAATTTTCAAAATTTACACTACTACAAGTTAAGGGAGGGCCTATAAGCATTATTTGTCAGACTCTCAGACCACAGGGCACCCATAAAAGGTCAAAAGAGCACATAAAATGTCCAAATCAGTAGTATTCTATCAAGGACTAGAATGATCCTGGCAGCCAAGGTGGACTATATCCACACCGCAAATACACAAACGAAAGTGGGTAGAAGTCACACAGGAACCCATTTTCATTACATTCCTCTCTCCCATATTATTATACCAAGATGAAAAAGAGGAAATATAAGAGCCTTGTTTTCCTTTTTTGTGGATGGGTTTGTGGTTTTGTTGTTTAAGGTCGATAGTAAAATTTTCCAAGTTTGTAACCTGCCTACTTGGAGTCTCCATACTAGAACAACATTATAGTAAACCAGTAAATATGGCCAACAGAGTAATAGATATTCAGGTTGTTGAGAACTATATCAAAGATACACAATTGTATGTAGGTTGCACGCTTGACTACACATTACAGAACTAAATTTCAAGATATAATAGGATAATGAATAGTAAACATACCACAATATGCAAAGCATGGGGATCGTCATCGCGATCTGTGAGTGCTAGAAGCAAAATGTCTAAGGGAAGCAACTCACTGTTCCAGATAAAGTATGAAAGGTTGGTACCAACTTTTCCTATGAGGTCCTGAAAGTTACAATCATGACAGGAAGTGTTACACACATGGTAAGACAATGAGGAAAATGTTTAGAGGACAAGAGAGGACCTGCGATGAGTGCCCAAGCTGTTGCTCCAAAAGAAATTGATGAAGCAGGACATCCACCATCGTATAAATGTTAGCCGTTACTTCTTCAGGAGAAATTCTCTCAATACACGTCCCTGCACATCATCCAATATGAGAGGACATTTTTGGAGAGATTAAATAACAGCAAAAGAATAAAGAAGAGTGGAACACTAAATGTCTTGATGCTAGCATCTTGTGGCTAGAAAATCAGTTTTCATTTATAATAGGAAAGGGATGGTGGGATAACTTACAAGATTTGCATTGTTAATATTCTCGGGGTGCCCATGCATCAGCTTCCATGCACCAGCACAAAGGTATTGGCTGTTGAGGGAAACTGTGATTAATGTAAGTCATGACGTAAGTAGGATCGGCCAACGAAGATAGAAGCTGCTTGCACTGGTTAATAACAGTAGTTTCTGCCTGTCAAAATGAAATGAATATTTGAGTTATTTATTATTTTTATAATGCCATCAATTAACAACCAAACTTAAGACTGGTATGTAGCAGCTTGTGAACACATGTAGCAGTTCCTTGTCCTACGATATGAGCTCATTAAATTTTAAGCCCTGGAAACAGAAACTTTTGTACTTTCCAGAAAATGACTTGCCAAGTTTCCGACCCGAACGAAATGTGGAGAAAATTCATAATCATAAGAGTTCATGATAAATGTTATCTACCAGGTTTCTAATCTTGGGTGAACATTACTTTATCATAGAAATAAATAAAAATAAAATAAAAAGAAACAAAAAAGTGATGTCATTATCAACCAAACCAGATGCAAAAGTTCTATGGCGTACAGCTATGTAGCACCGAAACCGGAACGGGGACGAGACGAAACGGGGACGGGAACGCCGGAACGGCGATTTTAAAAAATTGGGGAGACGAAACGCAGGGGGAACGGCGATTTTATATATATATATAAGGGTAAAAGACAATTACCACCCCTGAGTTTAGGGAAAAAGACACTCCGCTACCCTGGGTTTTGGATAAAGACAATCCGCACCCAGTTAACGGAATATTCCGTGGACAATGACCACCCTTCTGTTAAGTTCCATTAAAAAAGTGGTTGTTTGAAACTGTTCGGACAATATTGCCCCTGTATCATTTTTTTCTGTTGTTATTAGTGTTCTTGGTGTTCATGGTTCAAGAACACCAAGAACACAACGAGATTCATCAAATCCAAACAAAAAAACTACAACAAACTCAAAGTATCAATGTTTGAGAATGCAAATTTTTAGAGAAATACCAAAAGTCGTTACAATATTTTGGTGACAGTAGCACACAATCTGAGAATACAAAACTTGTTGCAACTAAAACCCATTAGGGGTTGATTCAATCAATCTTCTTCGTCTCTTCTTCCCGCAGTAGCACAACAACAACAACAATATCCCTGTTACTCCCTACTATCTCCCCTGTTTTGCCGAACAAAAATAGAGACCTTGTTTCTTCCAGAAACTTCCGCATTACTCTATTCACAGAATTGAATACCCAGAATAAAACCTCAAAACTAGAACTCACGTTGGAGTAAGCAGCAGATCTGAACTTCTTGATTCCACCGTTGGGTCGGACGTCTTCAATGCTGTAACCTAGAGGAGCTTCATAAAACAAAGAGGAACTACTGCTGGAATCTTTCTTCCCACCTTTGGTCTCCATTGATCATTCAATTTTCCTGAAAAAATCCCCCAAAATAAAGTAGAATTAGACAACTTGCTCTGGAAATTCACAGATACTAACTCACTAAAAAAATGGCAGATTCAAGTGACACTGATTCAAAACAGAAAATGTCCTAAGCAAGATGAAAAGAGGTATCATTTAACATCTTGCTATGCAAATTCACAGCGACTCATAAAACAAAATGGCAGATTCATCTAACACAGAGAGTGACATCCGTCTAACATTGATTCAAAACAGAATAATACTAAGCAAGATGAACAGAGGTATCATTTAACAGAATCATTTAGGCAAGAAGTAAGTTAGTCAACTTGCTATGCAAATTCAAGGAGACTCACAAAAAAAATTGCAGATTCATCAAACACATAGTGACAACCATCTAACAATGATTCAAAGCAGAAATGTACTAAGCAAGATGAACAGAGGTAGTATCAATTTACACCATGAATAGCTTCACTATTAGGCAGAAACGCATACAAAAGTCAAAAGACTATTTTTATTTCAAAAAATGAACATCTGCTTCAGAGAATTCGAACACGAACCAAAAATCTACAGATCTACGATTTGATAATAATGCATACAAAAATCAAAAACCAGCCACATGCTTCAAATAAACAGATCTGGAACATCAAATCGAACCCTAACTTGGAGTTTCAAACGGAATTAAACCAAAAACAACAAATCGACGACCTCAGGTCAATTCAACGGAGTTATTCTCTTCTATGTTTTGTTGGACTTCTATGTCAAGCTGCTGCTTCATCGTATCTTGCTGACCTGAGAGATCTCAGAAAATCAGAGAAGAAAAAGCTGCGATTCACTTCCATCTCAGGCAACTAAACCCAGAACAAGCTGCTCCATCCAGGCTGCGATTCACTTCCTCCTTCATTTCGCCTTATGGGTTTAGTCGCCTGAGAGTGATTGGGCCGAGATCGAGACAGTCAATTGCTCCGAACTTACAGATGAAGGAGACGGTGTTGTTGTTGAAGACCCACGAGTTGGCCGAGGACGCGGTGGCCGAATCCGGGGAGGTCGAGGAGGAAGGGGACGTTGTAAGGGCCGGAGACGAGAGGGACGCGATCTGGGGTTGAGTAGGTACCGAGAAAGGAGGCGTCGCCGGTGGAGATGAAGTCCTGGAGGAGGCCATGGTTGGCGAAGCTTTTCTTGAGAGTGCCGTATGTGAAGATGAGAGATCTGGTGGTGGTGTTGGTGATTTCTTCAGCCCCCATCGCCGATGATCTGTGTTTGTAGGAGAGAGATGGGGTTTGATTGATTGATGGGGAGATGAAGATGAGAAGTGTTGCGGATCTGTGGTTGTTGAAGAAGGTGGAGAGAGAGAGATTAATGGGAGATGAAGATGAGATGTGAAGGCGGCGGCGGTGAATTTGTTCCAGAGGAAGTTGATATATCTGCTGAGAGAGAGAGGTTAAGAGAGAGATGGATTAGGGTTAGAATGAGGGGGTGAAGAATTGAGACTATATATAGATGTAATTTTGTTCTAAAATTAAGGATAGGATTGTATTTTCTCTACGACCGTTAGCCTCCGTCCGTTAACAGGGTGCGGATTGTCTTTATCCAAAACCCAGGGTAGCGGACTGTCTTTTTCCCTAAACTCAGGGGTGGTAACTGTCTTTTACCCTATATATAAATATATTATATATATGTACTGTATATCTATATTTATTTATTAAAGCAGGAAAGTGGCCTCCGGTGATGACATTTGTACTACCCAAAGGGACATTTGGAATACCATGTCGTATGGAATGTTGGCCATTTGATGAAAATAATGACACATATATTCATCAATTAATTAGTCTTACCAATCCATTCTACCCAATTACATAATAATAGATATGAACGTGTTTAATAGGAAAAACATAGAAATGGGAAGATATAGAGACTATATATAAGAAATAATAAAAATATGGAAAAAATGATTATTTTTTTTTTGAGAAAAGCAAAAGAAACGATACTGGTATGTGCATTAATATTCCAAAAAACAGAAATATTTTACAAAATGGAGTAACCCTTCCAGATAACATGCGTCATTTCGTCTGCCCGCTCTCCAATTCAAGCGGCTGCTGCAACGTATCCAATCCTAATGGTCGCCAAAACTAAACGGAGGAGCCCCTTATCAGTAAGCTCTTGGAATTATTGCTCTCTTTCTTGCAGAAGGAATCGATCATTACAGATATATGTCGTTTCAGCAAGCATGAGGTAACTACTGACCCATCTCCACCGGCTCTGCCCCAGGTGGCAATCTGTTCTCCCATTCTATTGTACTTAACTTTCGGTAAGTTCCTCGTCCTTTGCAGTTTATGAAATCCAAGTTTCTCAGCCTCAAACAACATTTAATTTCTATTCTATGTATCAGACAAATTGATTTTTGATTGATTTTTTTTATCGAGCTTTTCTCTATTTTCTTTAATGATTTTGGATTCAACTTTTTGGTCTTTCAGGCTTTTCTTCTCCTTTATTTGTTCGAATTGAGTTGTCAATCAAGCCAACTCCTCCCCCATCGCGTTTTTTCCCTCCTTTGGTAACCAAGTGAACCCTCCGCTTCATTTCTCATCAATATTCTACATCCATACGCACTATTTACTACATTACACTTGAATTTATAAAGCAGTGGATGCCACAGACACATGACCAGCCAAGTTATTCGTTTTAACACAAAACAAATGTGAATACTAACCCTCTGTCCATATTTTTGGTATATAGTCTTGAGCAAAATCTTTTTTTCATTTAACTTTGCATTCTATTGTTGTTTCAGAAAAATATATATGTGAAACTTTAGCATAAAAAATATGTTAAGGCAATTGTTTGGGCGTAATAAGGGATGTGAAGTCAATACAAATATCTTATGGTTCTACTATTGCTAATAGAAAACTTTTAATTTTAGAGGTTGTTGCTCTCCCATAAGGTGTTTGTATTGAGTTTTCAATCAAACCTCTATTTCCTATAACATTCCGGACTCCTGTGGTAAGCCACTAAACTTCTACTTTGGACGTCCTAATCGCTTTCGTGGCAGTTTGAATGCATAACCTTTTTATTAGTTAGAAGATTGAAAGCAACAAGTTTTGTCTCTAATTTCCTTCACACTACACTTGACTCCAATTTTTTGATAATCAACATGAATGATCACAATCAAGCTAAGTTATGACATGTTCCCTTGAATTATTTTGTACTTCTCTTCTTGAACAAAGTCCAATTAAGATATAGAAAATGTAAGTATTACAGGAAGGTAAACCGATGGTTTTTGGTTCAATGGATGAACCACCTCTTTTGATCGACGATTTAAATCTAATTCAATTTTATGTGAAGTACCCTCCTCAACAGAAGCAATCATAGTAATTGTCTACTCAAATGAGCAAAATGTTTCAGATGAACTCGTTTCGGCATTTATCAAAGATGAGAAATACGATTAAGATTGACCATATTTGGTCGTTGTTTTATATTGTCTCTTATTTTATTTTAGTCTTTTGTTGATATTTGTAGGCACCCTCCCGGTAGGCATGGGAAAAGATATTGATCCTAAATCAGCCCGAAATAATAGGAAGTCTAAACTACTTGCAAAGCGAAACAGCAAGGCCTTTACAGGTATGAAAGGAAGGAGAAAAGCAATTGTTCCTACTTCAACTAGATGTAACGCCTCTTTTGATCGCCGATCTACATGTAGGAATTGAACAAAGTCCAAATAAGATATAGCAAAAAAAGATTGTAAGTTTGTCCTTTGATATTATTTGTTGTCGTATTAAACATAGTTACATAGTCTGCGCATATAGTGATAGTTTTTTTTGAGGAAGTTTTTTTTTTTTTTTTTTTTTTTTTTTTTGAGGAAGTAGTAACAGTATTGTTTCTTCTCAAAGAAAAAAGGGTTGTAGATTCACTTGTGTCGTGCATTTATCAAAGCTGAGCAATATTGTTAAGAGTTTCGGATAGTTGGTTGTTGTGTAAGCTTTTCTCTAATATTAATTTAATTTTTTGTTAATAATTGTAGGCATCTTGCTGGGAGGCATGGAAACAGATATTGATCCAAAAACAGCCTAAATCAATAGGAAGCGTATTTTACTTAAAAAGCGAAACAATGCAAGTCTAACCTAAGATCTAGAATATCTCATAAACAATTGTGACCCGAAAAAATCCAGTTCAAGAACAAGAACAACAACTAATGGCCAGCCAATGAGTAACCATATCCTGGTGCGTACACACTCTGCATCTCAATTGTTATTTGAGAAAGCCAGGTCTGGATTACTGATCGGTTCACATCAATCTTGGATTCACTCAGGTTAAAAATCCACCACTGTGAACCAACAGACTGTAGACGACCATTTTTTAAAGAAAGCCACGAAACGAAAACAGTTATTAAGTCTGAAGGCCAAGGAAGAATTGAATGATAATGACTACACCAAAGACAATGTCACTATGGCTTCTTGCTGCGCTCCGCTACAAAAAGGATGAAAGTTGCTAATTTGGGAGAAAACTGATATTTCATGTCTTAGCACTATCGCAGCTCAATTTGTCGCCCAGAAGCTTGGCACACCCATTTCGGCCTTAAATCTAACAAATGTTTCATTGCATTTCATAATGACCAGATATCTCGGACGACGAGGGTAGACCAACTCTTGACATGCAATTACCAAAGCTGAGAAATACTGCCATGCACCGCTCTTTATTGTTTTTTTAAAAAAAAAATTCCTAAAGCACATTTTCAAGCACAACCCGCGCGTAGGCGCGGGGTATCGTCTAGTATTTATAAAAACATACAAATTTTTATTTATTAACTTGTATGTATATACTACTAGACCAAACTTGTGGATATGTTCTAAACAAATTAAAGAAGTTGAAGAGGTGGGGCCATATTCACACATGGCATTTGCTTGATGACTTCGTGAAGCCCATTACAGTGATGAATAAGACTGCTCTGAAAGAGCTGGGTCCACAATAATCAAATATGGACTCTCTATTCCAACAACAAACCTGAGAGGCACATGGAACGGTGAGAGAAAAGTTCGAACCAATGAAGCTGACAGCGAAGGAAGCACTAGTGATCGAGTTTGAGGATGAGTTCTGCACTAAAGCAGAACAGAGCTTTGAATGGTGTCTCATAGGTAGATTCCTGACGGGAACTGAAGTAGATGCCAGATCCATGAAGACCTTCTTCAGGAAGATCTGGACAAAGGGTGACCAGGTAAACTACTATAGCGTTAGTCGAAATACCTTCCTGTTTTAAATTCCCAAACAAAGCCATTCTCGAACGAGTTACTTCGGGGGGACCCTGGGCGTTTGATGGGGCCATGCTGATGTTGAAACCTTGGAAACTGGGGGATGAGACGACAAATCCGTCCTTTGAAACGATGGACGTATGGGTACAAGTTCACAACCTACCAGTACATCTCACGACGGAGGAGGCCGGAAGGAAGGCAGTACAAAATCTGGGAGTGGTAGTGGATGCAGATTCAAGAGTGGACAATGAAGGACTGAGAAACTTTGTACGTATACGGGTAAGAATGCCTTTGTTCGAATCATTACAGAGAGGGTGTATGTGAATGTTAAGAAGGAACGAGCATGGCTCGATTTTATATACGAGTGAATCCCAAAAATATGTAAATGGTGCGGCTACTTGGACGATGATAGCCGTTATTGTGATCAGGTGAGGGAAGGTGAGGAACAAAGCTGTGAAGAAGGATACGGAGAATGGATGTTGTACCACCCCCCCCCCCCCAAGAAGGGCAAACATGTATAAAACCCTACGAAGAAGAAACTGCAAAAGCCAGCGACGACAGAAGATGAGGGTAAGATGACAAAGGAAGAGGCCGGTGCATCAAAAAGTACAGAAAGGGGGGAAGAAGAAGTAGGAGAAATAGTGAGGTGAAGATGGGAGGCCTAAAAATCCAGATACAGTGATGGAGGAAGAAATATCGGACAAGGAGGATAATGCACCAACTGGAAAGCCAGCGAACAAACCCTCGGTACACTATAATGAAGCCTTTGTGGAAGATGAGGAAGCACATGCAGAGGAGAACTTGACAGATGAAACTACAAAAAAAGATATGGGGGGAACAAACAAACTGAAGAAGTTCAGGAAGAATCGGTGGGGAAAAAGGGGGAGGAAGCAAAAGGGAACACTACAACGAATACCGCCTCCGTTGACAGTAAAAATTGTCTCTAGAAAGGCCAAATATGTCGGTAAAAATTCTATCGACAAATAATTTTTTGACGGAAAATGGTCACTACAAGTCGGTCGTTAGTATTAAAGCCGACAAATCTCAATTACGTCGGCAGAAAAAAAAAAGCAAAATTAGTTTTTGTCGACAGTTTAAATCTAACAACAAACCTTTTCTGTCGCTAGTACAACTACCGACAAGTAAATTTAGTAGTTTATGTAGATAAGTGACAAAATTATTTGTCACCAGTTGATATGTTTCTCACTATTGCATCTTCATGGCGACACACATGTTTGTCGCCAGTATCACGACCAAATAAAAAAAAATACATGCACCAAAATTCCAAACATGAATCATAAACATGCACAATTGTTCTTAAAGTCATAATCAACAAGCCATAACTTGGTGTTTTACATAAAACAACAAAATGGCCTACATAATTAGTGTTTTGCATCAACAACTAAGAGTACATCACCAATGCAACTAGTCGTATTCCACCATATGGTGGAGTCGTAGACACAGGTTATAGTTAACATCAATTACTAATAATAGTCATATTTTACCATATCTTTGTTCTGTTCTACTATCAAGCTAGGATATGTTTTAGTAAACAAAAATCGTGTTCGTCATGATATCGCTCCTGCTCCTGCTCCTGCTCTGCTCCTGCTCTGTTCTACTATCTAGCTAGGATATGTTGTAGTCATATTTTACCATATGATAGAAATGCTCCTGCTCCTGCTCCTGCTAGGACTCTAGACGGGACTGCCGCTAGCCCCTCTGCCACCTCGAGGCTAGAATAATACAGGATAAAGTAACTTAGTACTGCATAACTTGAATACTCTGAAGTACGCAGATGTTAAAATCAAACAATATTTAGAAATTGTACAGACCTATTCAACCGGAGATCTGGACCTTGATCGAGATCTGCAAAGGATTGGAAAACAATTCAATTTAATAACCCATGTTGTTTAGGACTTTGATCAAAGAGATCTTGCTTGCAATGTTAGGATTACTAACAACTAACAAGGTTACCCCTCTATGGAATCAAGTTCTAACAATGATAACAAAAAAGTAGATGGCCCAGTTCAACAGATGAGATGCAAGACTTCAAAAAACCACAACGTAATAGTACTACGGTATATGCAAACACCTAGGAGCCACAATGCAAGAACAGGTCCGTATCCACGGGGACCATTACACAAAACCAAGTGGAACTGCTGCACACCATCAAGGGTCCGCTAGAGGTTCCCATTGACAAGTTGCATACCTCCACAACAACGAGTTGCACATGCATGAGTACCAGATCCCATCAACTTCCAACCAAGTCCCTAAGAAGTCCAGATCGCCGCGGAGAGCTGGATCTACAAAAACAAACAAGGCAATCTTCATAATCATGGCATCGTAACCAGGCAACTTGGTACCCTTTCTCAATTAACCCCATTCACCTCTAATAAAACGAACGATTATGTAATGTAGCAAGTGGAACATTAGATATCAAACTAGCACAAATCTTAAGACGTTTTTACAAGTATGAAAATCTAAACAAGCAAATATGAGACTAAAAAAGATAATATCAATAGACAATTCTATACCAATTCATGTGGAATGTGCATATGACGATCTAAAAAGGTTTTGAATCCTTGATCTCAAAAGCTATGAAACTATGTTATGCCAAAATACATGCTGCATGCCACAGTTTCCCATTTTCCAGAAAATATAAAAATAGGTGAGTGGTGAATTGAGTAGGTGTAGATAGTGCTTTCTGAGCAGACAGATCTTGGCCACGTGGCAATCATCTAGCACACCATATTGTGCTCAACACACACTGGATCACCAGCCGCGCTGATCCACGTGGGGACTGTGAGACAGAGCCCTCGCATACCGCTGCACGGGACTTGTAGGGACTTAGTGGTCTGGAGGCTAGAGTAAGTCCTGTCGCGTGCGAGCCAAGCCCGCACGCGACCCTTAGTAACTGCTTTTGAGAGATTTATGGCACGAGCTCCATAAACCCGGTCAAACCGGTCAAACCCAGTCAACCCCATAACGGTTCCGGTATACGCGGATAACGTGCTGTAACGGTCCTTATATACGCGGGCGAACGTGCCGTTGTGGTTAAGCTAATTAAGCCGCCATTGATGGGCGGATTTACCACACTGCAACGGTTACATTCTCCGTTATATATAGGATCGTTAACCCTTCCATACAAGGGAGAACACACCAGACATACGCGGAAGCTCTGCCAAACCCTTGTCTCTCTCTCATACAGTGCTATTGCCTTACTCTCTCCCTACACACAACCCAACACTTCCTGTGCCATTTTCTATTCTCTTCCTTTGGTGTACACGAAGTTCTCTCTGCAGGATTCTCTTGTACACATTTTGGTGAACCCGACGTGAACTTACCATTGCAAGCAACCATGTCTCATGAGGATGATGTCAGTAACAGATTGCCTTCTACGGAGACCACCACGGGAGAGGAGACTCGCCGTACTCCTACGGCTACCGGTGAAGCTCCGACGCTAGAAGCCTTGGACGCCACTATCCAGAATCAGGCGAAGGCTCTCAAAGCTCCTTCTGCACAGCTAGAACGGATCATGGCTGTCTTGGGGACTCTCGCTCCCAACCCCGCACCAGCCACCGCCGTTTCTCTGGGAGGAGGAGTCTCCACCACTCGAGGATTGGGAATGTCAACCACACCACCCAACCCTAACCTGCAAACTCCACCGGCGACTACGCAGCTACCCTCAATTCAGGGGTCAACAGCTCAAATGTTGCCTCTCGCTGCTCACACTCCTTTGCCCCCGACTTTGGTACCTAATCCGGCCTCACAGTATTCCTTGCCTCCTCCAACGGCAATCTGGGGTAACGTGAATTCTCAATATGTCCCTAGCCCTCCTGCGACGTATGTGTCGCCTCCGCCTGCGACAACCCCTCCTCCCGCTGCCGAGGGAAGTGCTCCGGAGTGTATGACTTCGCTGCAACGGCGCATAGACACTATTCTGGCTCACCAATCGTTCGCGGATACCATCATCCCGAAGCTTGACAACGATCCGCCTATTCCACGAGAGATCTATCTCATGCCTAACCCTGTTGGGTACAAGGCTCCTAAATGGGACAAGTTCGAAGATGTCAATGGGAACGCCCATGAGCATGTCATGCGCTTCATTGATGTGATGAGGCCGTATGGGACTGATCCTAAACTGCTGATGCGCGGGTTCCCGAAATCCTTGGGGAACGTGGCTTACAAGTGGTACAGGACGTTGGAAGCCGGATCCGTGAAGAGTTGGGACGACATGGTCCAGAAGTTTTACACTAAGTTCTTCCAGATGGGGGAAAAGGTGACGATGATTCATCTCTCGCGGATGTACCAGAAGCGCGAGGAAGATGGAATAACATTCATCAAGATGTTCAGGGCCAAGTCCTTGGAATGCAAAGATGTGATACTCGAAAGCAGACTCGTGGAGATATGCCTACAATGCATGCGAGACGAGTAAAAAGGTATGCTTATCAACCTGCAAACACCTACATTTTCAAAGCTAATCGAATGAACGAAGAATATCGAGCCTATAGTGAAGAGGCAGAAAAAGAGGAACGCCCCTGAGCGATCCTCGGGAGGTACTACTTTCAAAATCGGGAGATTCAGCTACAAGAGGGGACGTGAGGCTGAAGTGAATACGGTCTCGCCCCAAAAGCAGCCGAAGGTAGTGAACTTTGATGCACCGCCTCTGCCATGTTCGGTGGAAGAAGAAAGCGACCTTTGCAGACAATGGCGTAAGGACGGTGTCCTGCCGCCGCTCGAGAAGGCACCCTCCAGGGAGATGGTGAGGGACTCAAAGTGGTGCGAATGTCACGGAAAGGTCATGCATCGCACGGCTGACTGCAAGAAGCTGAGAATCATGGTGAGCCAAAAGATGAAGAATGGCGAGCTGATCTTCAGTGATCAAAGGCAGGATGTGCGCAACAATCCACTCCCTGTCCATGCGGAGCAAGAATCAAAAGGCAAAGAGGTCGCTATGATCTCGATTGTGGACCTTGAAGAGGTTGCGGAGGATGGTCTACCCATCATTGCCGAGATCCATGATGACGAGGACTACATCATAGACACGGAGGACGAACGTGCCGATCGAATGAAGGGATCGCATGGGTTCAGCAGGTTCTTCGATGAGATGAAATTCTCAGAGAAATGCCGCAAGGAGATGACAAAGGCGATCCTGAGGATAGCAGAAGATTACGAGGAGGATATCGTAGTCTCCAATGGAAAGGTTGTCAGAGCGTCTCGCTCTACTGGAAAGGTCATAACCTTCTCCGCAAGCGACCAAAAGACAGATGCGAGCCATCAGAAGCCTCTGTATGTGACAGCCATCATCAATAGCGTGGAGTTCAAAATAGAGTTCGTCGACGGAGGAGCAGCAATTAACGTTGTTTCGCTCCATACTCTGAAGCTAGCGGGAATTCCAGAGCACAAGATCGTCAAGCGTCCATCCCCGCTGAGGGGATTCGGAAGCGATTCCAGAATGACGATAGGATGGATCCGCCTGGGTGTCCAGATCGGCCAAATCAAGTGTTCAGCAAAATTCTATGTCATAGATGCGAACACTACGTATCATATGATTATAGGCTGGGCCTGGATTCATCGCTTTGATGCTGTTCCTTCAACAGCTCACCAAGTGATGAAAACTATCTGGAATGACAGAATAGTTGAGATACCCGCTTAAAAGAATCCTTTCAACATGGATGAAGCGCATCTCAGTGAGGCGGTGTGGTTCACTGAGATGGCAGATGAGCAAACGCCAGGACCATTCAACCCCACTCCTTTGCCCCGATGGGAGGACATCAAAGATCAGTCACCCGCAGGAGTGATGGTGACAAGAGAGGATGCCAAGGAAAAGCCGTCTACGCGAGAAGAGGCGCCACGGATTGCCTACCGGCGAAAGAACGTGTACACTCTGAAAAGGATAGCAAAACATGATCCTGAAGGCAAGGAGATAGAGAGTTTCTACGCCAACGGGAAGAAATGCTATCGCATATGAAGGTGCGCGGGGGTGTCCTCACGCGAGCATGGGGATATCCCTGAGCAAATAAATCAAATTGAGCAGGTTTCGGAGACAGACAAACCAATGCCAAGCCCTCCAGAAGAAAAACTCAAAGAAGCACCCGAATGCATGGAAGACAAACCCAGACCACAAAAGCAGGAGCTAAAGTAGGTATTCCTAAGCCCGAACAAAGAAAAGAAGAGGCCAGTCTTTCTAAGTGCGGACCTCACAGGCGAAGAGGAGGAAAGATTGCTACAACTCTTGACTGAGTACAAAGACGAGTTCGCATGGGAATACGATGAAATGCCCGGTCTGGACACGAGCATCACAATGCACCAGTTGGATGTAATTCCAGGATCCAAATCGGTAAAGCAGAGCACAAGAAGCTTTAGGCCGGAGCTCAACGTGAAGATTAAGCAGGAAATTATCAAACTCCTGGATGTCAAATTCATAGAGCCAAATCACCATCCCACATGGTTGGCCAACATTGTGCCAGTAGTAAAGAAGAATGGGCAACTTCGCATTTTTGTAGACTTCCGGGATCTTAATCGCTTTTGCCCCAAGGATGATTTTCCACTCCCCAACATCGACTTACTTATCGATTCAACCGCGGGTCATCGCATGTTCAGCTTCATGGACGGCTTCAGTGGGTACAATCAGATCAAGATGGACCCCGAAGATGTACGGAAAACCGCATTCATCACCTGGTGGGAGTATTCAACTATACAGTGATGCCTTTTGGCCTAAAAAACGCAGGTGCGACCTACCAGCGGGCCATGATGGCCCTGTTCCACGACATGATGCACAAGGAAGTAGAATTCTACGTGGATGACCTAGTTGTCTAATCCAAGGAGGAGGTAGACCATCTGGGGGATTTGCGAAAAGTGTTCAACAGATGCAGAAGCTTTCAATTAAAAATGAACCCCATGAAGTGCGCATTCGGAGTAACATCAGGGAAGTTCTCGGGATGTGTGGTACATAGTCAAGGAATCGAGCCTGATCCTGCGAAAGTATCAGCCATCGCCAGCATGACTCCGCCGCATAACCAGAGTGCCTTGAAAACCTTCCTGGGAAAGCTATCCTACCTGCGAAGATTCATCCCAGCAATCGCCGAAGTCACCTACTGTTTGAGTGATCTTCTCAAGAAAGATGCTTTATACAACTGGACTGCAGAGCACGAGGCTGCGTTCGGGAAACTAAAGGAGCTGCTGACATTGTCAAAAGTAATGATCGCACCTCAACTCGGATCACCACTCTTGTTGTATCTGACGTCAACAAGGAGGTCTATAGGAGCACTCCTAGCTCAGGAATACGAGGGACAAGAAAAGCCCATCTACTACATCTCTCGCATCGTGCAGCCCGCAGAATCAAGGTACACGGACATCGAGCGATATTGCCTTGCCTTATTCTTTGTAATAGAGAAGTTGAGACACTATTTTGCTTCGCACAAAGTAGTGGTGGTCACAAAAAGCGATCCTATATGGTATCTTCTGACTCACACCACTCCTGGGGGAAGATTGGCAAAGTGGTATATGACCATTTCCCAATATGACATCACATGCGTTCGGCCGCGGGCGATCAAATCGCAGGCGGTGGCGGATTTGCTAGCACAGTTCCCCGATAACAGTCATGAGCCTGTGATTGAAGAAGAATTGGAGTGACCCGAAATCTACGCAGTTGAGCTGCCCTATTGGACGCTCCATTTCGATGGCTCGTCAACAAGGAAAGGTGGAGGCATCGAAATAGTCTTGACCAAACTAGATGGAGAGGTCATACAAATGTCCGCAAAACTTGACTTTGCAGTTACCAACAATGAAGCAGAGTATGAGGCTCTCATCGCAGGTCTTCGCGCAGCAAAGGCATTAGAAGTAATAAATTTGACGGTTATGGGGGACTCCAAGCTAATCGTCAAACAAGCCTCGGGCGAGTATGGTTTGAAGGAGATAAACTTATTGACCTAACGGACCTTGGTACAGAAATTGGTGCAACAGTTCTGCGACGTTAGGTACGAGCACAAACCCAGAGCGGACAATAGGCATGCTGATGCTTTAGCTACCTTGGGATCCAAGGTTAGTGCAGACATATGTCCCACGAGAATCTCGATTGAAGTGCGAACATCCTCGGCGTTGAAAGAGGACGCGTGCGACGATGAATGCATTGATGATGCGGACTAAATAAAATCAATATTACGGGCCATCGCAGAAGGCACGAGCAACGAGAATTGGGCATCCACAAAGGGGTACTGCATACATGACAACACCCTCTACTACAAGGGCCCTGGCGGAATACTCATGCGATGCGTCTCGGAGCAGGAGGGACAAGCGCTGTTAGAAAAGATTCACCAACATGCTTGCGGGGAAAGTGAGGTGTCAATCTATCGAAAATCCCAGAGGTATGGAATTCATTGGCCGGACATATCAACGACCGCAGCATTGATCCGAGGAAATTGCGAGAGTTGCGCACTGATCAAAGACTCTTTATTCATTGCTCTGACCGACGATGATGTGGACTGGAGGAAACCACTCTTTGACTTTCTCACCCAGGGTATTGTACCTGAGTCGAGAAAAGAAGCCGAGAAACTAAAGAGAAAAGCAGCACGATATGTGGTGCAAGAGAATCTGCTTTGGCGAAGGGGCCATGAAGGTAACTTGCTGCGATGTCTGGACAGTAAGGAAGCACAAGAGGTGATGGACCTTTCTCATCAGGTGGAACATCAGGGAGGTGCGAAGTTATGCAGACAGCTCCTCTCGGTCGGTTATTTCTGGCCCACCATGGAGGCAGATTGTCGCGCTAAAGTGAGACGCTGCCAGGAGTGCCAATTCAAAGGTAATCTAGTGAGCGCCCCAGCTGTAGATCTACATGCATTGGGAACACCGTGTCCGTTCCATACGTGGGCTTTGGATTTTTTTGGTCCTATTCGACCAACCTCGCACGGGAATCACTTCATTCTCACCGCGACCGAGTTGTTCACCAAATGGGTAGAAGCAAAACCACTGAAGACAGCAAATGCGCTAACCGTGGTCCATTTCATCCATGAAAACATCATATGCAGGTTCGAAATTCCAGAAACCATCCTTTCGGATAATGGCACCCCTTTTTTCAATCGCCAGGTGGCTGCAAAGCTAGCAGAGTACAACATCAGGCAGATATGCTCTACCCCATACTACCCGAAGGGAAATGGGCAAGCGGAAGCAACCAACAAGACGTTATTGAGAATCTTGAGCAAGATGGTTGCAGATGATCACAAGAAATGGGCTGATTCTTTGAACATAGCCTTGTGGGCCTATCGGACTTCTCCAAGGACGCCCACAGGGGTCTCGCCATTTCTTTTATGCTATGGAGCTAAAGTTGTGGTACCTGCTGAAGTAAAGATCAACTCTGCAAGGTTGGCTTTTCATGCATTATATGACAACCAACGTGATCATGACTTGATCCTGTTAGAAGAGAAGCAGGAGCAAGCTAAAAGGACTAAAAAACGATACCAAGAAAGGATCGCTCGTGCGTACAACAAAACAGTCCAACGTCGAGATTTCGCAGTTGGAGATTTGGTCTTGCGCGCGTCTGACCGTTGCATGCGAGAGGCAGCTCACCCAAAATTCGCAGCCAATTGGGAAGGACCCTTTGAAGTCACAGAAGTCTTCGATAGTGGCTACTGCAACATACGGAGGTTACACGGAACGACCTCAACCCCAAGCTCAGTCAACATGCGCTGGATTAAGAAGTATTATCCTTAACTCCTTTCATTATATGCGGTAGATTACAACGTGTGCTCTATGCTCTGTATTGCTAAAACTCGTGCATCTTCTCTCCCATATGAGGGAATTGTAATCTCATCTCTCCCATATGAGAGTATTTTATAAAGACTTCTCCCAAATGAGAACTTTATGCTTCAGCTGTCTTTATTGCTCTGTTTATTTCATTATTTCCCAGTAGCGAAAGCCTATCCGCAGTGATAGCAGCCTATGCGAATACAATCTTAAGTGATCTTTTGAAGCCTATCCGCCGTGATAGCAGCCTATGCGAATACGATCTTAAGTGATCTTCTAAAGCCTATCTGCCACGATAGCAGCCTATGCGAATTTGATCTTAAGAGATCTTCTAAAGCCTATCTGCCACGATAGCAGCCTATGAGAATATGATCTTAAGAGATCTTTTAAATCCTATCTGCCACGATAGCAGCCTATGCGAATATGATCCTAAGTGATCTTTCAAAGCCTATCTGCCACGATAGCAGCCTATGCGAATATGATCTTAAGCAATCTTATAAGCCTATCTGCCATGATAGCAGCCTATACGAGTATGATCTTAAGTGATCTCCTAAGCCTATCTGCCATAATAGTAGCCTATGCGAACATGATCTTAAATGATCTTTCAAGCATATCTGCCACGATAGCAGCACTACACGAATGCGATCTCAAAATGATCTCTTAAGCCTATCTGCCATGATAGCAGCATTATGTAAAATGATCTTAAGTGATCTACAGAAGCCTATCTGTCGAGATAGCACCAGCACTTGAGTCTGACCTTAAGTAAATCTCAAGCCTATCTGCCAAGATAGCAAAGCTACGCAAATACGATCTCAAGCGATCTAAAATTATATCTGCGAATCTATTCGACAGATAGCAAATCATAGCAACAATGCAAAGTGTGAATAAATTTGCCAATACACATGCGGAATTGTAATTTGTTGTAACGAAAACAGCAAATCATACAAAGCGATTTACCATTATGAGTTAAAATGATTTACAATTCATCTGTCTAGATAGCAGCTTACAAGCGGAAAAGCTCAAAACAGAGCTAGTTACATAGCCAACATGGCTTACAATGCATCTAAATAGTAACTTAGAAGCGGAAGTTACACATCGGGGGGGAATCCCAACTGAAAAAGGATTGACCTAACGGTCCTAGCAGAAGCTATGCGAGACAACGATCTGCGACCAAAGATCTGTAGCAAGTAGGGTTCTCCTGCGAAAAGGACGGCCCGCTATGTCTACAAGACCTATGCGACGCTATGTTCAAGATCCCAGGATCTGACAAGGCCTCTGTCTGATCAACACCCCAAGAGATGTGCCTGAGGAACCACCTGTTCCGGCGTAGAACAGGCAAGAACAAACTCCTAAGGCAAGATGCTCCTTGTCCACGGAGACGAGCACAAGGGCTTGCCATCCTGAGCTCAGGAACGTGATGGCGAATGGTCAACCTCCGGGCAAGCTAGAGGAGAAATCCACCGTTCATTATGAACCGGTAAAAAGGCCAGTACGGCACTGCACCTCGCCGGGAGGCGGCCGGAAACATGACCTGCAAACATAATAGAAGAAGAAAATTCTTCGAGCAAACATGAGGTATTATCTGCATCTTCTTTATGACAGTTATAAAGATCAATAAGCCTTGTAAAGCAGATCATGGAAGCTATTTCTATGGTACAGAGCACAAACTCAGGTTTCACAACTTGAAACTGCCATGAATCAACGAAAAATAAGCATTGAAGCCAACAGTCGTAAGGACTCACGGCAAGCCACATTGTGGGATGAATAACCCAAATAGCAAAAGGTAGGGTTTATATAGACCCTATTGAGACTCTTCAGTTGCTGAGATGAGTCAGCAAAACTTGAAAAGAGGGTAAGAATCAATCACTTACGCCTTGAAAAGAGGTAACAATCAATTACCCTACTAAAGGCTACGACGATTCGGTTGCGTATCCTAATTAATGACGGATGGTCATGGTACGGATGGACTTCCCAAGGAAAGCGTGCTTATCTAATAAGCAATTAGCGCGAAGATTAAGGAAGAATATCAATAGCTGACGTCATAATTGATATGCACAGAGATATTCGAGCAAATCCCGGGAAGGGAAAAACAGGCATTCAAATTCTTTTTTTTTTAAAAAAGGGGAGAAACCCTAGCAACATTACAGTAATGTTTTAGCATTTTCTCGACACAGATTTGCTATTTTCTCAAAATAAGCCTTTGACCAGGGAGTCATTAGGAGTAAACTGACGAGACAAATTTTCCACTTGCTCCACTTCTTGCTTCAATTGCTCATATTTGGCGTTCATCTCATGGGAGAGCTTCACAACCTCTTCAGCCTTCTGCTTTTGATGCTCTACCTTCTGCTCCTCAGCTGCGAGGTCATGGTAGCCGCGCTTCAAATTCACGGCCGCGCAAATCTGGGTGACTCTTTTGACAAGAAACCCAAAGCCCAGCTTGCCCTGAACTTTGGCGAGAAGGTTTTGACACATGCCAAAAAGCAATTCCGCGCTCTGAGGAGAAATGGTCGCAGGTGTGGCTGCGGATAGCTTCTCCAAAATCCAGATGGCTTCAGTCAAAAACAACCTCCTGTCGAAGGGCCCTATCTCCAGAGACCTCACAAACGATTGAGGATAGGAGAGGCGCATCCGAACTAGCCAGTCCATGTCAGCTTGCTTCAACCCTAAAGCAATGTTAAACGAAGTTAGACTATCGAACTTGCAAATTAAGAATGCAAGATGCGAACAACAATCATGACATACCAGTTCCTTCAAGGATCTCGCGCAAAGAAGGAATGCGCATTGCTGGGGTAACTGAGGGCTGTCCTCGCTCCATTGCCCTTCTATCAGCTGCGAGCTCTAACTCTTCATAGTTGGTAGGAAGAGTATAAGCCGCACCAGGTGCGATTGCAGCCCCGACCTGCGAACTCCAAAAGTTCCACGCAGGAAGAGTTACTGCAGGCTCAGTCATTGTCGGAGGCATGGCAGCGGCAGAAGTTGAAGCTTGATCAGGGATGCCTTCAGGGGCGATAGCACCAGCAGCAGCCGTTTCTGTTTCAGCATGGGCATCTTCCTCCATCAACACGGTGTCAGCTTCGGCATCATCAGAAAGTTCAATGACGTCCTCGAAGGGCTCTCCCGCATATTCAGCAACTGCGACGGGCTTCTCAGTATGAGAACTCGGTACCGGTACACAGGATGCAGAAAATTGAGTCCTTTGTTCTAACATGGCTTCATCAGCGTTGCCTGCGATATAAAGTACGATGATGTGAGGTAACTTGCGCTGCATAATATTTTATTATCTTTGGTAAGCTAAGAGCGAGCACCTCCACGCGAGGGTGGGATTGCAGTATCTTCGTCATATGCTAAGGACGTGGAACCTTGCCCTATTAATGTATCTTCATTAAGAATATATTTAAGTTGAGCGTGACCTGGGGCGCGAAGAAACCAGTCATGATTATGTTTGGGTTGCTAAGCCTAGTTCACACATGTTGCTAAAATGATTACATGAAGGTTCACCGCACTTGCTTACCAGCCAGCGGCGAATGTCAGCTTTTGACAAGCCGTGCTTTAACGCACGGACAATCACATCTCGGTAAGGTACTGCGAGATTAAAAATCTCACCTTCGTTACCACCTGCGATTTCTTCGAAGTCCGCTTGGACTTGCTCTAGAGCTGCTGCATCTTCTTCTGGAGCCGCATCCTCCTCGTCAATTTCAGGAGCTGCCTCTTCTGGAACCGCACTTCCCTCATGGGTTGGACGCACTAAGTCGTCGACGTGTTGTTCTTCTAGGCTCCTTTGCTTTACGCGTTCGAGCTCCTCTTCTTCTCGTCTTCTTCTTCTTTCGGCAGCCTCCGCAGCTGTTCTCCTGGACTCGGCAAGAATGTCCTCGCTTATGGTTTTGTTGGAAACACCAGAATGAGAACCCCTCTTCTGCTTCATGGCCAAAAGGCCGCTGATGGTCTCATCGTCATCATCTGCAAAGAAACAATTTGTTCAGACAAGATTGCGAAAGAGTTAAGATAATTAGAAGAGAAGTATGATTGAGATACCTCCTGACTCTTCCTCTTGTATCTCATCTCTCTCTCTGTCTCTGAAATCTTCAGGTCTTTCCTCTTCTTCATCTCCTTCTCTTGTCTCCCTTCTCTCCTCCTCTTCGTCCTGGCCAAACGGAACAAAGGTCTCCACTGCGAGCTCCTTCCGCGCTTTACTGGTCATGCGACCTTTACCTTTATCCCTGGCAGTAAGGGATCTTGCAGGAGGGGAAGTTGGAGCGCTCCTAGGGTAAGAGATTGTGATTCCTCTTTGTCTGGGCCTCTTCGCTCTCGGAGCAGCAGTTGCTGGAGGAGTTGGATCGTTCCTGGGTGGAGACAAGACTGGAGTGTTTTCTATCAGCGAATCAGCAAAAGCATTCATGATCTCGCGAATTTTGGTCTCAACCGCGGGATCCATTTTCGATGCTAGCCGAACTGGTTGTCCCTGCCTTCTTGCAGTAACAATGGTAGTGACCAACGATTTGGAACGCTCACCAGATGCAAATCTCCTCACATAGCACTGCAGCAGAAAATTAAGCATGAAGTTTCCAGCATATTGGAATAAGGAAACTTGGTGCATGAGAAGTTGCTTACCTTAGCGAAAGTTTCGCTGTATCTGATGACATGCGAATCACCTCTCTTAACCGCGGCTATCTTTTCGTCGAGAATGGTGGAGGGACACAGGTTATTCTCGCGATCCAGCAACGAATAGCAGCCATATTCAGACTCGTTCAGGCTACAGTTGGGACGAAAAGGGAAATAATTCCTTTTGATCAAAGGAGCTCTGCTTGGTTGAGGGGCCGACTGCGTCTCAAACCTTGTCTTCTAGGCATTCCAATAAGCGATCCAGTTTCTGGAGTAGCCACCTTCGCGGTTACCTGGAGGTTGCTCGAAGGGAAGATTGCTCCTCAATATTGTTTTACACTCCCCAGACAATAACCGCTTGTAGCAGCCTCTTATGATAGACTGCGGCCAGATTGATGGTGCCACCGCGTCGAAGCCAAACTTGGGAGAAACGCGAGTGGGATCAACATCCACGGTGATTCTCTCGTACCTAGGTGCGAGCTCGCGAACGTACTCTGCAAGAGCAGGAAGAGAACCTCTCAGACACCAGCAAAAGAATTCGCGATAGCGCTCGTGGAAATGCTCCCCGCCCTCGAAAAGGAGCTCTTCTGAGAAAGCTACAGCCTTAGAGGGATACAGTTTTGGGAACCATCGCACATTCTCAATGCGCGTGACATAAGGCTTGGCTATAAACTCTTCTCGATTGTCGCATATCAGGCTCCAAACGCACTTAGGAAAGTGAGTTCCAAACCACCTCGCAGCCCTACCGCTATTACGTTCCTCCTCCGCACCTGGGGGACACCATTTGCTGGGCTTAGAAGGAATTGGGGCATAAGAGGGCCATCGCTCGAAGACCCACATTGTCAAGAAAGCAATGTTAATGTAAGTCAGTACGTCGAGGCGACCACGCGATTCCTTCATTGCTACGATCAGCAGATCCAACCTGTGGTACAGCTTGCCCAAGACTAGGGGCCCGAGTGCGACTTTCTGACCAAGGGCCAGTTTCACAGCAAGAGGAAGAACATGATAGAAGACCCCATCATGCGAGTGACCATCGATTAAATGCCTCGACAGCCAGGCACAGAGGAAGGCGCATAGGGTCAAGTGATAACCCTTGCCATTCACATAGTTTTTAGCCTTTTGGGTTTTGGCTCAGAAGCTTCTTGGTGATACTGCTGTTCGCATAATCGCGAAAGAAATATTGCACCCACTTGTTCCAAGTGTTCTTCGCAGATGTGTCAACCAACTGCCAGTCGGGAAGAAGTTCTGTGGGAATCCACCGGGTTGAAATTTTCTTCACTTCTGACAAGCATTCCTCCATCTGCTTGTACAAAGCTATCTCCGCATCAGTTCTCAAGGGACTCAAAGGATCCACCTCGCCCACGGGAGACAGATCATACAGCATGTGCACATCTTCAAGCGTGGGAGCAGCCTCGAACTCAGCAAAACGGAATGTGTGAGTCGCAGGCGAGTAACGAGAAAGAAGGTTAAGAAGCATGGACTGGTCCAGCTTCACGGCAGCACCCTTCATAGCACGAACTTCGAAGTATATGCCAGCATCTTTTAAAGTCATGGCATGATTGGTCAGTACATGGTCAATCCACTCATCATTTCTGAAAAAACGCTTGAGTGGAAATCGCAGTGTACGGGAAATACCCATTTTCGACTCCCAATCGAACCACGTCATCGGAATCGATTAATTCAAGCAAGGCTGAGTTAACTGGAGGGGTCAACGTTTGCAATTCTTCATCAGGGACAGGGATTGGCAGTTTCCTCGCCTTAACCCTAGCATGGTAGAAGTCTTTTCCACTCAGATAGGGGGCTTTTCGCCATAAGGCCCGGGGAAGATCAGGTATTTCTTTGACCTCCTTAATGGGTTTGGTTCCTTTTGTCTTTGCCATTCCTGCGGAAAAGCAAGAAAAAAGGGGGGAGAAATACGCATACTTTAGTTTGAATTTCAAGATTCAGTTCAAAGCATACGAGGATTTATTGGAAAAGAGATGAACAGTCCAGTGGCGATCTTCAAAATTAGAGATTGGAATCGTTTGCATTATCAGGGACTTCAGAAACCCTACATTCAAGATCCTTATCATCTGGGGATTAAATCAAAACTGGATTCAAAGAGCAAGATCTTCTTCATAGTTTTCAGTGGATATTATGTTTCAGGAAGTTATGGGTTTGCAGATCCAACGCAGTTCAAAGCATATATCAGTATATTAAACAAAATTGAACAAGGCCAACCTTGTTTTGGTAAAGCTTGCTTGGATGCGCACAATTAAAGAAGACGATTGACAAGAGAGAACTGGTGATTGATTATCTGAATCTGCTCTTGAAGGCTTCCGGGTATCATTCACTTTAAGAGAAAGAAGTGATGCTCTGCAACAATGGAGAGAACAGAGTATTTATCCAAAAACAATGAAGGGTTGCGTCCTTTCAGTAGTCGAATCGCAACTGTCACCGTCGAATCGCGCAATCATTGGACAAGCTGACGTCACGCCTAAAA
Source organism: Linanthus parryae (assembly GCA_023055425.1). Classification (NCBI taxonomy): domain Eukaryota; kingdom Viridiplantae; phylum Streptophyta; class Magnoliopsida; order Ericales; family Polemoniaceae; genus Linanthus; species Linanthus parryae. Next base: position 20,463,394 of record JALGPY010000011.1, on the reverse strand, counting down.
CCCTAAAAGACCAGACGGCACGACTCTAGGGGTTTAGGTCATAATGGCACACACGGGGGCTGAATCTGCACATATTTGAATTGGTTCGTGGCGGCGACGCGTACGTTGGTTCCTGCGCATGGAAGCCTATCCGGCTGTGAGTCTTCACGCGCAGAAAGGGGGCTAATGTAGATAGTGCTTTCTGAGCAGACAGATCTTGGCGACGTGGCAATCATATAGCACACCATATTGTGCTCCACACACACTAGATCACCAGCCGCGCTGATCCACGTGGGGGCTGTGAGACAGAGCCCTCGCATACCGCTGCACGGGACTTGTAGGGACTTAGTGGTCTGGAGGCTAGAGTAAGTCCTGTCGCGTGCGAGCCAAGCCCGCGCGCGACCCTTAGTAACTGCTTTTTAGAGATTTATGGCACGATCTCCATAAACCCGGTCAAACTGGTCAAACCCGGTCAACCCCATAACGGTTCCGGTATACGCGGATAACGTGCTGTAACGGTCCCTATATACGCGGACGAACGTTCCGTTGTGGTTAAGCTAATTAAGCCGCCTTTGATGGGCTCATTAACCACACTGCAACAGTTACATTCTCCGTTATATATAGGATCGTTAACCCTTCCATACAAGGGAGAACAAACCAGACATACCCGGAAGCTCTGCCAAACCCCTGTCTCTCTCTCATACAGTGCTATTGCCTTACTCTCTCCCTACACACAACCCAACACTTCATGTGCCATTTTCTGTTCTCTGCCTTTGGTGTACACCAAGTTCTCTCTGCAGGATTCTCTTGTACAAAGTAGGTTCACTAGGCTATCCCCCATCTACTTAAAAAAGCAACAATGCGCCTATTAATGATAGCTTGATGACAAATTGAACAAGAGACCTGATGAAAGTAGCATCTGTAAGCTCATATGCTGAAAAGGTTTCCATTTTTGGTGTTTACAACGAAGTGTTGTAAACCAATATTATCAGGTAATACTCGGGACGAATCCCCACCACAAATCCACAACCAGCCAACTCAAAAGACTACCACAATCAGGCACCGGCGCTCCAGCCCCCTTGTCGTACCACTGACACTGGTTCGCCTTGGAATAAACATTATTGAGTTTCTAAAAGATTCTTTCATTATCAACCAATACTCAAGCACTGCAGTTGCTTTCTCAACAAATTTTCATTCCAAATAAAATGTTAACCAACAGACAGCCAAAACATACAAGTAAATTTCTAGCCCTATTGAATACTGTCTTAAGGGTGGATTGTCAGAGCGGCACATGAACACAAACAAAAGCAGTTTCGACGAGTAAATACATGTTGGAGAAACTAAAGAGAATGTTCGAACTTAAGGGAAAATAAAACCTCTGTCAAACAAGGAAACTCCACGTGTAAGTTCAAAAGAAAAGATATCACAAAATCTATCAAGAGAAGCACACATACCTTGAGGTATCAGAACCAGGTCGTGATGAAACAGACCTTGAATGTGATCTGTACGAAGAGCGGTGAGACTTAGGCCTTGGAGACTTGCTGCATGACAGTACAGCATGGTCAAAGTGTAAGAATTCAACCGCGGTAAGAAACTTCCCTCAAATTATAACATACCTTCTGCTCCTGCTGCTATAGCCACCGTCACTCAGGCTACGACTTCTTCTACTATATGAATCGCGAGAGCGACTGGGACTCCTTGAGTAGCTACGTCGGGGAATATAATCCTTCACCTGAAATTGGCAAATTGATAATGAAGCAGTATTGACAAAATGACTTGAATAAGAGACGGTTTCTGAATCAGTATAAAGGATTCATCAAATTTCCAATATTATTTACAACTATAAGAAGTCAGTTTAAGCATAACAAAATGGCAGACATGGTCACAGCTATGACAACGCACCTGTATATAAGACCGGGAAATTTGGTTGCGAAACACAGAGTCATCAAATTTTCTGATCTGCGAGGATAACGAGAATATCATTAGTCTTATTTTAGTGTATAAAAGAAGGGTCCTGGATCCGCTGAGCTCAACTTACCGCATACTTCATATCGTCATAGTTTGTGTAATCGACGATTCCCCTTGTACCTACACAATAAATTTATCATCAATCATAGTCAACGATATCAGGATAGAATAATAGATTGGGACCACTGCTTATTCTAATTATTCAAAATAAGGAGATAATCAGCAATACTCTATTACAGAACTTGGGATGCTGCTCAATGTGTCAAACTACATGCCATCCTGAACGCCATTCGGTTCAGATATCGAATGACTACACAACTGATATGGGGTGGTTTTATTAGGGGTTGCTCCCTTTCCATCAAACGAACTTGTTAGATGACCAAATGTGTACAAATGAGAACAGTGACTTCACGGCCGGAAATGAAAATTTTGACCGAATTGTTGTTCTCAAAACCCACATGACACCCTACAGCAATAGTAATTATCTAATTGTCAATTGATACATTAGTCATGTCCTTCTAGTTCTAAGTGCATGTTCTTAGATTATTCCAGATGAAAATTGATAACAGAAATGCTTAATCATGTGTAATAAGTGTTCAGGTCTGAAGTTACGATTTCAAAACCTTCAACAACCATACTATTGAGACAGAGTTATAACCAAAGAGTTACCCTCTCAAATTTCATCTCAAACTGCCAAGAAATTGCCAAGTTATCAAGGTTTGAAGGTGGCCCTAAAAAACATTGTGTAAGCCAACCAAAATTCAGCTCATTACCTAGCAACTTTAGCTTGATTTCCAGGTGAAAAAACATGGATTCAAGGCAATAGATCAATACATATTTCCTGGATAATGCACCAAGAGCATAAAGAGCCAAAAATCTAAGCAAACAAGCAAGTATATAGGAAGTTATAGAGGCCTGAAATTGGGTAATCTAGCATAGCAACGGTCTGACAAACCAAACTGCAGCAAGAGCAATCAGTATTACATTAATTTTATCATAAAGTGGACTTCGATAATTTGTATTCCTTACACAAAATACTATTTTTTCGGATGTACTCAAGACTCACCCTAAATTAAACAATATTTAAACTACCATAAGCAGATCAATAAATATAGCAGAAAAATAGGTTTGCACAATCATCAAGTCACAAGAATGAATAAGACTGAAAAACTTAGTCAGTGGATATTAATCGCAGAGAAGAAAGTGGGAGCAAACCCGATATTCCATGGCTTCAACTTGAACAGACTTCCCATTGATCAATTGGAGAAGCTGCTACGCACAAAAGTTACCACAGAAATTAGACCTATTCAGATGTCTAAGCCATAACATATCACTGAACTTTAAATCCTCATATGTGAATAATAACCAAAATCAAAATCAATTACCTTCAATCTTGAACCCGTTGATTGCAAGGAGATTGGATTCTGAACGGACAAAGAGGAATTTGAGACCTTTTGGATGATCTTTTGGATACAACGCCGGCCAGGGGACGGGAAACACGCCGACTAGCTTCAAGGACCGATGGACTTCTCCTGCCTCCAGCTTTTTACCTGATCTTGGCCTCAAATCACTGATTCGCTTGTACTCGAGAGCTATACCATATATCGAGAGTATCCGAAAAAACAATTCAACGAAAATTAGGGTTTTCCTTACCAGAGCTTGAATTCGATGGAAACGAGACGAAATCTAGGGTTTGTGATGCTTACCGGATCTTGAATTGGGCGTGAGGAATTGAAGATTCGGCGGAGATGAGAGAGGGCGAGGGCTTGGGAGATGAGAGAGGGCGGGGGCTTCGGAGATGAGAGAGGGCTTACCGGGTCTTGAATAGGGTGATGATGGAGAGGGTGAGGGCTTCGGAGATGAGAAAGAGGCGTAGCGGAGAGGATCGAGAGAAATGCAGGAATCGATCGCCGCCGGTTGAGGGTTTAGGATGAGAGTCGTATGAGAGGGTGAGAGTGAAACGTGTGTTAGTGGGTTGGAATTAATTTTTTATTCCCTCCTCACAATTTGGGAGTGCGGGAAACACCAATTATTTACCCTCCATTTTTTTTTGGCAGGAGTTGACAATTAGATATGTCACTATATAAGTAGATGTCAAAATTAAAAAAATACTCACAATATATTGACCAAATTAATAGGTACAATAAAATAAACTCTAAAAGGTCGAAAAAAAATATCATATGCATCGACAAACACAAATATTGTCGATTAATCGCGCAACTAGCTACATAAAACCTTCTGTCGACAAAAAAACTGTCAACAAAGGTCATATTTGTTGTAGTGGAAGGATATGAACAACTCCAGAACAGGAGTGACAGCGATGATAAACACCTTTGAAAACACTACCCAGAGCCCAAACATCCAGACGGTCCAGACGACAAGTGTTAAGAAGGGGAGCCACAAAGGCAACTGGAAAGATGCGGCAAGGCAGGCGGCGAAGACAGCTACGGTCAAGGCACCCTCGTCACCGAGCACAATGAGTCTCCAAATCTGGAACGTTCGAGGTTTGGGGAAGCGTGCGGTCCGAGCCCGAAAGGAGCAAGTGAGACTCCTTTCCCCAAATATTGTCTTCTTAATTGAGACAAAACTCTCACAGCTGGAGATGGAAAAAGTGAAAGAAAATGTGGGGTATGCAAATGGGGTCTATCGGGGAGCTATTGAAAGAAGAGGTGATTTATCCTTGCTTTGGGATGCCAAAGTAAATGTTAGGTTCACCAAATTTTCGCAGTTCCATATGGATGCCCTAGTTGAAGAGGAAGATGGTTTTAAATGGAAACTTACAGTCTTCTACGGAGACCCGGAAAAGGAGCAAAGACACAACTCGTGGGAACTTCTAAGAAGAATTGCGCCAAAACCATGTATGCCTTGGTGTAGTTGTGGAGATTTTAATGCTATTATATCCTTCACGGAGAAGGATGGAGGGAGATTTGACGGCTACATCCAGTTATATGCTTTTAATGAAGTAATACAAGATTTGGATCTACTAGATCTGGGTTATGCAGGACCAACCTTTACGTGGTCAAATAATCAAGAAGCTGATACGAATATAAAACAGAGGTTGGACAGAGTGTTAGCAAACATTGATTGGATAGACAAATTCCGAGGCGCAAAATTTACCCATCACGTGGGTATGCGGTCAGACCATAGGCCAATCGTCCTGGAGTTGGGGTCAAATCCGCCAAGAAGAAAGAGGAGATTACACTATGAGAATATGTGGAGTACACACGGACAGTTCAGAGAAGTTGTTACAGAAGCGTGGAAGAAAAACCATAACAGAAACCTAAACAATAGGTTACGAGGGGTTTCAAGCAGTTGTCAGCGATGGAACAAAAAAGTTTTTGGCTCCATCAAAAACCAGATCAGACGGTTGAGGGATAGAAAAGCTGAACTGGAAGAAAAAATCCAGACAAGACAAGTTGTCGAGGAAATTGAGGCTGTTTCAAGAAAATATCACGACCTATTGTGGAAGGAGAAAATAATGTGGAAACAAAGGGATAAAACAGAGTGGCTAAAACAGGGAGACCGGAACACAGTTTTTCCATCGCAGAGCCATGGTAAGGAGAGCTAGAAACTTCTTTAAAGGCATTGAAAGGGAGGACGGGATTTGGACAGATAACGATGCTGAGATTACCACATGGCTTGAAAGATATTTCCAACAGATTTATTCCTCACAAAACCCTGGTAACGAGGAAATCACTGAATTCTTGGGGGAACAGCAAGAAAGAATCTCATGAGAGGAAGCGGGTGTACTTGAGAGAAGATACACCGCAGAGGAGGTTAAAACTTCCCTCTTCCAAATGGGACCCGACAAGGCACCGGGGAAAGATGGTTTCACGGCTGGTTTTTACAAGAAACATTAGGATATAGTAGGAGAGGAGACTACAAAAGCCTGTTTGAGGATTCTCAACGAAAGCGAAGATTTGGGAGAATTCAGTAATACTATACTGGCACTAATTCTAAAAACCAAACAACCGCGAAAGCCCAGCGATTTTAGACCAATAAACTTATGCTCAGTTATCTACAAAGTTGTGGCAAAAGCTATGGCTAACAGGTTAAAACATGTGTTGTCTAGTCTCATTAGTGAGAACCAAAGCGCTTTCGTCCCCGGGAGACTCATTACAGATAATATTATCACGGCGTTTGAAGTGATACACACTATCAAAACAAAAAAGAAGGGGAAGAAAGGAGTTGTGGCAATGAAGGTTGATATTGCAAGATCCAACTGTTCAAGGGGGACTAGCTATGCGTGATTTCAAAGTGTTTAATCAAGCTATGTTGGTTAAGCAAGCATGGAGGATACAGAATAATCAGAACTCGCTGATGAGCAAGGTAATAAAAGCAAAATATTTTAGCAATTCAGATTTTCGAGATGCAGAAGAAGGGTACTCACCCAGTTTCGCTTGGAGGAGCATTCTCCATGGAAGAAGCTTGCTGAAACAGGGGATGAGATGGCAACTCGGGGATGGCAGAAACATTAAGTTGACGGATCCATGGATGCCAAGAGAAAACACCTTTAGAGTGATGAGAAGAAACCAGAACATCAACAACCTCACAGTAGCAGAATTTATTCAAAGAGATCAAAATTGCTGGAATATTGATAAACTGAAACAGTACCTGAATGAGTATGATGTGGTGGAAATTAGGGGGTTGAGAATACCCGCAGAACCGGAACCGGATCGGATGAGATGGCACTTCACAACACATGGGAATACACGGTGAAATCCGGGTATACAGCTGCATATGAGAAGAAGAAGTGAGATGAGAACAGAGGAAATAGCTCGGGTAAAACACAAGACTGCTACAAAAAACTCTGGAAACTAAAAATGGAGAGGAAGATAACCCATCTTATCTGGAGAATAACCCAGAGAGTCCTGCCGACAGCAACAAATCTGAGGAAGAGAGGTATTCAAGTTGATGAGAAGTGCAAGCTATGCCAGAATCATGTTGAAACCATAAACCATCTATTTATTGAATGCCAGGTGGCCTGTTGAATCTGGGCAAAGGTGATGGGTGGGGAGTTCCTGCAAAGAAACAAACTAGTCATTTCAGATCTGACCCATCTACAGATAAAACAGGCAAAAGAAGATGAGGCTATTAAATTCAGTGTTGTGATTTGGGGAATTTGGCATATGCGAAATAAAAGGGTATTTGTAAATCAAAAAGAGACAGAGCTGGCTACAATAGAACAGGAGATGAGGAGACAGAGAGAACTTATCTGGTACGAAGAAAAGAGAGATTTTTCATGCAGACAATTGAAATCAGAGGTAGTCATCCACTTCGACGGGGGGTGGAACCCAGAGAGCAGGGAAGCAACAGCTGGGGTGATTGTCGGAAACCGTGAGGGATTAATCATTCACGGAATAGCGAAGAAAACATCGATATGTCAAAATGCAAAAGAAGTCGAAGCTTTGGCTTGTCTAGAAGCACTTCAGATAGGAGCTACTATGAAGAGCAACAAAATAGCCATGGTAGGAGATGCGAAGATTCTGTTGGAAGATCTAGAGATGGCCAGAAGGGGAGAAAGATATGAGTAACTGAGTGGGTTACATGAGATAATGAAAAAGAGATGGTTCATTTGACTAAGACAATTGCGGATCTCGAGGTACACGCTTGTGGAAGACAGAGGAACCAAGTAGCTCACTCATTAGCCAAGCACGCGTACACACTCTCCGACGAAAGGATATGGATAGCTAGGAAGTCAGTTTGGGTAGCTCAGATAGTTAAGAACGATGTAACTTTTTTCGAACTGTTTAACTGAGCTTTATGAAAGTCGAATTTCACAAAAAAAAAAAAAAAAACTGAGAGGCATTTTTAACCCTTAGATCCCAAAGGTCCTCTACCTCACCTTCCTGTTACTCTCTCTCTCTCCAAATCAACGATCTACCTCACCTTCCTGTTACTACTCACCTTCAATTTCATTTTGCAAACAGAGGAAAGAGGAAAAGAGGAAGAATAAGATGAAGGAGAAGAGGAAGACGGAGATTGAGGAGGGAGACCGCAGCAAGTACTTTTGAGATCGGACTTGAAGTCGCTGATCTGTTGGAGGTCAAAGTCGCCGGTAAGTACCGGACTTGAAATCGCCGATCTGTTTAGAAGCAGGGACGTTCCGCGCCGTTCCAGAAAAGCGGGAACGCGTCCCCGCGCCTGTTACAATGGAGTTCCGGATCCCTGTTTTTTCAGAGGACGCCAGCTGACGATCCCGGGACGTTTCGGGGCGTTCCGGACGGGGACAAAACGGGGACGATGGCCACTATGGCATTACGGTGCTTCATAGGCGTACAGTAACCTAACTGTAATATCCCGTCCCACATCCAGATATTGTGGATTAATGTTTGGTATATAGTAAACCTTGTGGATTACTACTAGTGGCTTAAGCATTCTTATCCGGTGGTACCCATAAAGAAGTTGCTGGGAGAGTAATCCACTCGGGCTGTTACAAATAGTATCATAGTCAACCCTGGTCCCGCCGGGCACTATGGTGGTGCGCCGCCAGCCAGGGGGATACCTGACTGGGCACACTCGAAGAGGGCATCGAGTATATAAGGTGGGGGATTGTAATATCCCGTCCCACATCGAGATATTGTGGATTAATGTATATCTTAAGTGTTAAAGGTTCGAAATAAATCATTAATGTCACAGTCTGTGAACTATTATCCTCTTTTTATTAATACCAGGTTACAATCTGTCTATCCTTGTGTTCATTTGTTGTTTCACCATTTCCTTCTTAATTTCTAACAACCATATCTTTGCTTGCTTCAGCAAATTGTTCAGTGTCGTCATGATAATAGGCGTCTCCGGTGTACGTGTTTCCGTTGGGAAACATCGTATTTGATTTGCAAACACATGTTGTTTGTTCTGAAACGAAAGGGTGTACACAGGGCCGTCTCAAGACTTTTAGAGGCCCTAGGCAAATTGAAAAAGTGAGGCCTAATATAAAAGTTATAATCAAAGGAGTTTATTGAAGTCTTCGTTTGTCTTACCATAATACGAATACATGATAAGTTTCCAAAATCATGCAATGTTTTTTTTTGAGAAATTGTTTTTTTTTTTTTTGTCATCAACCGAGTTTGAACCCGGGACCTCATGCAGGGGCTTTCAACGCTCTACTGCATGAGTACCACCCTAGCCGCAATGTTTAAAAAAGCTCATCGACAAATTTGTAGAAGAAAGCAAGACATTAAAATCTGAGCTACATTTTTGTAGTAGTTCATATCTAATGTGATAAATAAGAGTTAAGTTATTCTGACATAATCATAGACACAATTTATCTAATATGGTAAAGTTAAAACATACTGAAACTATGACTCTTAGGAGAAAATGACAGTAGCAAAAGCACTTTTTCTGGAAAACATTAACTTTTTTTAGGGAAGAAAACAATACAATCAATGAACAAGTATTTATTTTCTTAAATCTTTTCCTCTCCATAAGTTCTTGATTAAAATTGAATAGGAATGTGAAATTAATAAATAAAAATAGAAGTCAAGGATTCATTTCTAGAAATATCGTGTAATTTCGAAAACTTAGTATTCATAATGGAAAATATAGTAAAGGTAGTGATTTATAAGAGGTAATAAAATAATTTACCTGTCTAAATTTGGGAAAGATCAAAATTAATACAGGATTGATTGTTTCTCTCATCATTAATTGCTAATATTCTTATATTTCTCATTTTTCTGCATTTAACAAGATTAATGGGCCTAATTTCAGTTTTTTACCTCAATCTACACAAGAGTTTACATATATACACACATGCATACAACATACAAAATACTAACTCGGGGCCTTCAAACTTTTGAGGCCTTAGGCGACCGCCTACCTTGCCTTATGGCAAGGCCGGCCCTGGGTGTACATAGGATCCCAAACTTTAATTGCCAAAAGTTGGACGAAAACGGACAAAGAATTCTACCGAACGGAGCCATCAATGAAGGAGTCTGTTAGGAAGAACTGTGATGACCCAGATGTGCATGCGCCGGGGTTCCACAAGGAACGAAGTTGAACTGTATCACCATTTCGGTTGTACTACACGCGAGACACTTAAGTTCTTCAAAGAGCATATGGCCGACGAGATTCGGAAAATGCATAGAATGATTTCTAAACATTTTCAGGGTACACAAGGAGAGATTAAAAAGGAAGAAAATTGTACACAAGGAGAGATTAAGAAGGAAGAAAATCCGTATGCCCATGTGAAAAATCCGATCCCCCGGACACTAAACGCCAAAAAAGACCCAAGAAAGACAAGAGAATGCATTGTGGCAATTGCAGGGAGCAGGGACACAACAGGACAACATGCCCCAATCCTCCAAGGGACTCCATCGAACAAGAAGACGGCCCGGAAGACGATTTTGCACAAATACCACTTGAGTTTGATGTTAAGGAGGAATATTTCTGTTCTCAATCAAGTAATCAGTCCATGAAAAACAAGCATGAATGATCTAGGTCTGTTTAAGGTGATTTTATTTGTAATTTCTGGACATGAAAGACGATCCGGGAGTCAATTCTGAACAAGTACCATCTTATTTTACAGTTATTGTGGAATTATTCTGGTATTGATCTTTAATCTGGCCTTTGAATGACATTTTCGTTGATATTGGTCTGTTTTTAGTTTATTTAATCGTTATTTCTTAACCATAAATATCAAACTGTTAACAATGATTTCTTAATTTGAAGAATCACATTATGTTTATTGCAAACTAATATCTTTATAGTAACCTTCTCCATCTCTACGTTGCGTAGACATTAAGAACTTTATCTAAAGTGAGAAGAACTCTTAACAATTTTATCTCCAGCCGAGGTTACCTGCTATACCGGGTAGCCTTTTTTGTCATGCAGTAACGGGAAGAAAAAAAAAATGTCAGTAACCCTAATAAGGGACGCATCATAGACAACCCCACTATATAGATATTGCTGATGTTAGCTTATTTGTTCCATCTTTTTTTCGTGTTGCCGGGTAATGTAGAAATTCAAGTAACTATCGGGGAGGTGAAAGAGAAGATATGTGAAGTTGTTGGCACTTAGGAGTTGACTGAGGTAATTATCGGGGAGGTGAAGGAGAAGATATGTGAAGTTGTTGGCACTTGGGAGTTGCTATGCTGATCCTCTTGTCATGGATTATCAACCATTTGTCCAGTTAGAAGGCAGGACAGCAGTATGTCATGTTTAGGTTAGGGTCACCTTTTCTGTGCACATTACTGGCTCATCTTATTTTGTTTTTCTTCTTATTGGCGGCTGTTGCTAAAAAGTGCTAGCAACTATTCTCCAAACCATGCACAATGTCCTGTAACAATAGTCAAGAGCACCGCTTAACAGGTATGCATATACTATAAATTTTTCTTTGTGAAGTTCTAGCACTACATGTTCTGATGAATTAAGATGTTGGCATGGTGGTTTAGCAACTTAGACTGAACTTGCGAGTTGTGAAGTTGGGTGTTATTTTGTAGTTCTTAATTCATAGCCATGTTATACTTCTCTGTCGGGTAATGGTTCAGCTGGTTTTCACTACCCTGATGTTTTGCATCCGTTAATACTAGGTCATCTTTTAATTATAGACCATAGAAGTAATATCTTCATGTTAGAATAAAGAAACTCATCCAATGACATCAACGAAGTGATCCATACAAGATTTTCACTTGTTAGAGGAGATTCTTCCAAAGGGAAGAACAGCTTTTGCTATAGTGGACATGCTTATATAGAAACTATCTTTAGAGTAGGATTCATATTCAATAAATATTATGCAGATCTCTGTGAGCTTCTTCTGGCGCAATAGCTTTTGTTACTGCATGAATCAACTCCATTGTGTTTGACCTATGGTTCTTCAGGGAAGTGGCAGAGGAAAAAATATGTAGGATTGGGTTTTGGAGGTCCAAGTTTTTGGAGGTTATGGGTTTTGGAGGTTGGATCAGAGGTTGGCAACCGCGGCAAGGGACTGGGTATACACGTTGTTGCTCATGATCTTATGTCTTGTTGACAAGAGAAGCAGCGGAGATTATGGAATGCTTGCTCAGTTTCCTGCTGTAATAGCAAGGGTAAAAGACACTTTCACCCCCTCAGGTTTGACACAAAGACATTTTCACCCCCTTTCAATTTTGGGGAATGACATTTTCACCCTTTGTATGTACCACTGCAACAAGTCGAGGCAGGCTCCGTAGCCTCTGCAGATGACCTGGTTGTTTTTCGTAGCCTCCACAGACCGCGACGTTGCGCTCCCAACTGACACATTAGAACATTAGACGAAGGCCATCAATTACCGGCCAAAAAATGCGGCTTCATAAATGTATGGGTAGCTTTTCTAAATTCGTACTTCAATTAATTAGTTAGCAAATGTAATTTTCTTTTTATGGTATACACTACAATGTCAACATATTGAAATGTTGTAACTCATAAACATTTACATAGCTGCTTTCTTTGCTCTTTGGTCTTTGTTTATTATTTTACATAATGTCAAACAACGTGGCAAACACACAAAGGTCATTGCAAAGGTACCCTGCGTGCAACGCGCGGGGCTAAAACCTAGCCTGTTTTTTAAAGAAGAAGAAGAAGAAGAAGAAGAAAAAGAAAAAAACATCCTATAAATAATGAGTGACCTCAGGAAAATATGTATGTGATGTTGTCATATAAATATTGCATCTTATACGTTGAAATAAGCTATACTTAACTAAAAATTTACTTTGGGTATGAGGTTGTGAGTTACGCGATTTTGGAAACTCCTTAATTGTTGCTCTTGGTTGGAAGTCAAACTTTTAATGTTGAATAAATATGGCAACCTTTTAAATTTGAAAAAATGGAGAATAGATATTTTTGTTGCTTTTGATCCTAAATGTATGATAGAGTATTTACATTTGAATTTTGAAATAAAGGACAAGGAGCAGAGGTATATATTGTGGGATTGTTTAGAAAAGTACTATTGCCTCTTCTATTAGAAAACCCATCAAGATAAATGAAATCGTTATAGGATATGTTATACCCAAAATTCTGCAATCCAACAATATTAAGTCAGTATTACATAAAAATATTTATTCAATTTAAGTTCTCTTCGTATGAATATCTTGAACTGTCAACATCCAATTTCAATTTTTAGCATAGCGAGGATAGTGAGCACAAAATACAAAAGCTTAGTGCTTCAAGATTCTTGCTAATAGGATGCTCATATATTTGAAAATTGCATCTGTCAATGAAAATTTCTTACAAGCTCGTACTATGAATAACACCAGCTTGTAAGAATTTAACAGTTTTGAATTCTTACAAGCTCGTGTTATGAATAAATAGTCATTCTTTTTATTTATTTATTTATTTATTTATTTACTAGTAATGTAAAACATTACAAATATGCAGCTAGGGTGATAGCTCAAGTGGTAGAGCGTTGGAAGCCCTGCATGAGGTCACGGGTTTAAGCCCCGTTGACGACAAAACAATTTCTCAATCAAAAAAAAAAAAAAAAAAAAACATTACAAATATTACATGATACCGTTATTAAAAGACAGTTGATTTTATTATTATATTTGCGTAGAGCTCCCCCGGCCACAAGCAATCTTCTGTTTCTGGCTGTCAGTTGGTAGTTTGACATCTGTAGCCAAATCAACCGCTTCAAGAAACTTGATCACGTACCAAGTCGCGTCGATCTGCCACCATTCTAGTCCATGGCGAGCTGAGAACTTGAAGGCGTGGTGGTTATTGTGCCAACCGTCTCCGAATGCATGCAATCCAAATAACCTGTAGGAGAATAATTAATTCACAATGAGTTGAGTAGTGATGATTCGGAATATGAGTTTCAATTGAAGTTAGTATGTGCCAGTTGTTCCTTGAGAGATCACCGGTGTTCCAGAGTTTCTTTCCCCATAAGTGACAAGCCGAGTTACCAAAGAAAGTAAAATGAAGCGCGCATACGACCCTCACGCCCTGCCATTCACACCAATGTTCGTCATGATAAGAAAGAAGGTATTTGCTAGCTACTCGATGCTATTGATCGGGGTCATGTGATAACCTCCCTCCTGGACTTCACTATAATTACAAAACTTTCTTGTATTTGTGTTTGACAAAGTTGAAGGTAGTAATTGCATGCTATGCTAGAAATGCCTAATTACGTACATACGTACCATGCCCCCAAATAATAAACGGCATTCCTCCATTCGCATAGAGAAGAACCGCGAGCACTGTTGGGTGTAGCAGGTAAGTCCTCTGGATAAATTTGTTGAAAGATTGTTCCTCCAAGTCCCCAACATTATTGGGTTCTCCACACTTCAAATTAAATGCATTAAGAGCAGAAACGCCGTCTTAATTTTTAGAAAGATCGAGTTAGAGTTCATACCCTTTGGACTAGGTTATTGGAATCAAATATCCAGCCCATGCAACTGTGCCAAAATCCTTCAAGTGGACTATGAGGATCTCTCTCAGAATCAACGAACTGGTGGTGCCGTGGTGATTCCTATGGGTGCTCACCCAGTATATCCCACTGCAAACAACCACAAATTTAGCCTGAGTTTGTCTAGCTACTGTGAGAGAGCAATCAAAAACGGTATCATGACAACTGTTATAATGATTTACTATAACCTGAAATGCTTGAACTCCACAGTAGGCAAACAAGTATTCAAGCCATTTGAAAAGCTTAAAGCTCCTGTGAGTAAGACATCTATGATAACAAAGTGAAATACCCAGCAACAGAGTCACCGTGTAAAGCCCCAGCGCCACCCATAATGCTTCCCAACTGAAGGTGAAGGGTGCAAGCAAGCAGAGCAAATACCCCAACACCAGAAACGCAACCCTGGTCATGTCTTGCACACTCCATTTCCGCCTCAACAATAACGTGTTAGTCATCTGCGTCAAAATCACATCATAAACTAAAATATTAGTCTCGTTAGAAATACGATAACAATCAAAATAAATGATAAATTAACATTATGTAAATTGGGTTTGCTGGCCTGGGTGTGAGAGGCATGTTATGAAGGACATCGTCCTACAACCAGGGGCGGAGCCATGTAGGGGCACGGGGGGGGGGGGGGGGGGGGGGGGGAGGGGTTGGGCACGTGCCCCCCCCCCCCCCCCAAAATTTTCCGAAAACACTAGATATCCCTTGATTTATAAAAAAAATTAACTATTTTACTATAGAAATATAATTGTGCCCCCCCTCCTTCGCAAAAGTGTGTTTGGCGGAGTTGGTAAAACACATGTATTGAAAGCAGAGTGTCGCGTGTTCGAGGCTTCCCTTGCGCGGTTTATATTTTTTTCCACATAAACTTGAAAAACAAAAACAAAAAAATGTGCGCGAGGGGTATTTTACCTTCGATGCCGAAGATATTAGATGTGTGCGCGACCAACTTAGCTAAAAGAAGTTTGCAAGAAAATACTAAGCTACAGAATATATATTCTTTATTGATATTTAGTCTCTTTATCTCTAGTACAAATATCGAATTGTGCCCCCCTTGGGTATAAACCTGGCTCCGCCACTGCCTACAACGTAGATCCTCCCCACACTCGAGCCAGCTCCTACAAGCGTCACGCCGGTTGTAGGACTTGTGAACCGTCACGAACCGTAGTTGCCCAAAATACATATATACGATATACTCAAATATGTATTGTGTGTGTATGGGGAAAGAAGGTTAAAAGCTCTCCAATTTATCTTGTTTACATCCACCATTCTCCTCTCCATAGACCACACCAAATAGATCCATATATACAGCCATATAAATCCAAATGGTAACTCCCAACATTAATATTAGTATTAAAGAAATAGTAACCACCGCACTAATAATACTCATTTATACCAAATATTTCATATTGAATACACAATAATATGAGAGTTACAAATAGAAAATAATAACATCTCAATTATGATTATTAAAGTTTAAATATAATTATAAATAATAATTAAGTTTTGGAATTTTCCCTAACAGTCCCCCACAAATTTCAAAACTTGAAAAGGACCTCAATTAGTCCAATAAAGAAATAATATAATAATAGAGTATAATATAGACAATTATATAATGGGCAACTTTCATACAGTGCAATAGGTGAGGTGTCTTCCGACTTGAACCTCACTTAGTGATAACAGTCTTGCCCGGAAGGATCATAGTGGACTAAGCCTTGAACTAAAACCCTTTGAGCCCGAGTTCAACTGAAACACACATAGTACCGGCATTGAACATGGTTCGCGGGTTAGTGCTTTACGGCTATGCACTCGAATCAAGTCATGAGAGCCTCTAGGGAAATAGCCCAATCCCATAGCCTCGGCCTCAAGGCGACTCTCACTTAGGTGAATCCTCCAAGGGTATGTGTAACCCATACCTCGCGACAAATTACTCGCCTAGGATCCATTAAGGGTTAAAACCCATCCTAAACGTCACATTCTTTTCCATCACAGCACAATGCCATAGGGATGGGAGGAGAGTCTTAGACTTCTCCTATAAATAAGTGTTGGAAATCACAGTCACTCGTCATGGATTGTTTCTACCCATTGAATCTCCTTCATGGGATCTCCAGTCACAGAGATTGGGTTACCTCCAGCGGTGACAATATTTTGGGCTAAGCCCATCCCCCTTGGCATATCTATGACTCAACTCCTAGAGTTTAGACTCTCAATGGTATTTTAATAAATATCAACCACATGGTGGTTTATTACAATTATTTTCCATTTTTTATGGTGGAATCCATCAGGAGTTTTCAAACCCCATCCCAAGATTTAGGGACTATGGAACCAATAATCTTTTCCAAACTTCAACTCCCCTATTATCTTTTGATATATCGATCTCTTCAAAATTTCCTTCATATTAGAACGTGTCTTATCACTACTAGAAAAATAGGCTTTAGCCACGGGCTCAAAATGTGGCAAAAGCTCGTATTACCGTGGCAAAAATTATTAGCCACCGGACATGCCATGGTTAGTAACCGTGCTAACAAGAGGCGTGGTTTTTTAGTTTAGCCACGCGTAAGAGCCGTGGCAAAGGTTTTGCCACGGTATTTCCTGTGGCTATTTGACACGCACTAATTAACCACGGGTAAAGGAATGTCCGTGGCTAAACTTTATTCGCCACGGTTAACAACCGTGGCTAATATTATTTTGCGCCACATGATTGAACCGTGGCTATGTTATTTATGGCCACGGCTATTAAACGTGGCAACCGTTATCTCTACCCGCGAGATTTAATTGATTTTGCCACATTGATCTCCCGTGACTAATTTTTAATTTTACTGCAAAAATATATTGATTTCGCCTGATGAATCTCTTATGGCTAATAGATGTAATAATGTAACAAACCACTACTGCTTTATGAGTATTACTCCCTCTATGGAATCAAATTCTGAAAATTTAAAAACTATTGATGGTTTTAAAACAATGGAACGATGTAAGCACAACTCTTAAATATATAAATACGTTATAGTGTATCGAATTTGCATAAAATGTAAATGTTTGAAGTCGCATCATATTACACACAAAAAATCAGTTGCTGAAACATAGAAAAATCTTGCTTCTCGAGACATCGACAACAACATTCCGGCCTAAAAGTAGCGTTCCTCAAAGCAGTGGACATCCATCTCCTATACATACATTGTTCAAGAAAGTGAAGAAAATGTATGGAAGTCAGTCAAATACTCGAAATCAAAGAGTTCTCAGTTTAGATAAGCAAAAGTCAAACTAAAAATGCAAGTAATAAGGCTAAGTAGGCCAAGTTCCAGGACAACCATTGGCCGATAACAATGACCTCATGAAACAAACTATATCCCATATGAAACAAGTGTTTGATGAACAAAAGCCTTGCACAAGTGTTTGAACTTTCCAGCTCTGTAGGCAGCCAATATGAAATTATTTGCTCCTAGCTTGATGTGGGACTTCGGTAAGTGAGAAAATTGGTGAATTGTTCTTGGACAAATCGAATTTCTTTCAGAAACTGTGAAGTAAGATTCATTAATTTTGAATATACGCAATAGCTCGGTGATTTTTAACTAATAAATTATCAAATAGAGACTCTACAGATATTCTCTTTATAATGTCTCAACCCAATTTAACCGTAGTGCCATGACCACGAAATGGAGAAGCAATCTGATAAATCAACTAATCAGAGCACTAAGTCAAAGCAAAAGAAAATCAAGAGGCCAAATGACTTGTGTATGGAGACAAAATCTATTTGCAGAAATTAGTATATTGATTCCTGAACAGAAGAATCAAACATAACCTATTCCACATCCCCTGGAAAAGATGAATCCCAATCACCATCAGTCAAGGAGAAATCCACACATACCAGAAACATTGAAATGTCACTGTATTTGGGGCTTGGTCAAGTATGCAAAGCCAAAGTCAAGGAGAAATACGGGAGGACAAATCAATTGCTTATTTACTTGTATCTTTCTGACATACTGTTTTGCCCTACTGTAATCTAGTACAAGAGATTGTAAACCTTTACTCAGTACTTATCTTAAGATCTTAGAAACTACTAAAAAGAATCCAAAAGTAGCAGCCAATTTGTTTTTGAAACTTATATGCACCTTTGGAGTTAGAACTAAAACTTAAGATGGCCACCTATACAATGGGTAATAAGTAACATATAATTCTACCCGAATCAGATCTTACATAATCCAGAAAAAATATATTTAAGAATACACTAGACATTGTCACAAATAAAAACCTTGTAACTATAAATGAGGGTTAAAGGCAACCTTGAAACTATAAATGAGGACACTTTCAGGACATAAATTAGTCCTCAATACAACAGGACACTTTCAAGACACTATATCTTCCTTCCATTTCAAAGAATTTTCAGGACACTATATGGTGATGATCTAGTGCTGGTAAAGAAGTGGGTGGTTTTTGCATTGCGTTTTTATGAGTCGCCTTTCATTAAGAGTGGATTTAAGGGATCATTTCCAGAGGTCACATAATTAACAATACCTTCACATAGAAAAGGCACATGATTAAGCATGAAAGAACGCCAAGAACATACCTGCGATGATATACTAAAGTTTGACATCCAAGCCCCCAATAATATGGTCCGACAATCACAATGGAAGCGCCTACATCACTGATAAACAATGTTTTTCTTTTCAGTTGACATTACATATATAGTAGATATCAAATCCACAATGTTGAGTGTATAAATTAACCCTATAAATTTAAATATGTTAAGACTAGTGAACTTACACAACTAGCCCACCAAGGCACGACTTTGCCAACACAAGTACCGATCGTAAAGTGATTTCCGATAGGCTACGTTAAGGAGTAATCTTCCATGACATCTGCAATGTGTAGTGCCCAATTATCATTACCCAATTGAGTGCGTTAAAAATATATAAATCCATCTTCCCAATTCAGAGAGCCAATTCTCTAATTCAAAGAATTGAATTTGCAAGGATGCAAAAGTTGCAAGCAACCAATCTCAGATGTGGTAACGTGTCACAGCGAAGAAACGATGAACCAAAGAACAGAGTAATCCACTTCATTAGACATAAATACCTTGAAATGATAAGATTTAACATCTATCGTTTCAATGGCAAAATTTGAACGACCCTCTGTTAACAACTATATGTTAACAGTGGGGGAAGAAGTCTATCACCTAATACAATGTAGAAGAGAAGGGAAATTTTTACCTTTGAATCGAAAAAGAGAATGGCCAGCCCGAGAGGGAGAGCATGAGACGGCTAGCTGAAACAATAAGAAAAATTAGGTGGTAGACTTACCAAAAGCTATTAATCCCAAAATTTTCTTTACCAGAACTACAAATTAGAGAAAAAAAAAATTTACATCACCGGGGTTATACTAACAAAGATGTAAAATGGAGGGCGGTACAAAATCGAGTCTTCTAACTGTGGCACAGAGCAAAACATACGAAGCCTTAATTCACTCAAATGCCTAATTCAGAGTACAAATCAAATTCAGTGAAGAAAAAGCTCCCCAAAAAAATCAAGTACCTTAATCAAATTGTTTTCCCTACTTTCTCGCCCTCGACCTTTACATGACCTCTGTTCATTTTATCTGAAATAAGAGAGGACCAAGGGAAATGAAGTTGTCAGACTGCCAACAAAAATCAAGAAAGGTTGTAAGTGTAACCTTTAGGGAGCGGTTTTGTGATCAGAACCGTCGCCTGCTCTCTGCTCTAATACCACCGGCATCTTCAACCAAGAGAGCTCTTCGATGTTTGGCTTAAGAAAAAAAGAAAGAAAGCAATCATTACAATAACATAGCATAGAGATGTACGAGATCAAACCATAATAAGAAAATCAGTGACCCTATATCAATCAAGGCAAAAATCAGTAACCAAAGTACCAATATATCTATTCACCAAGGAATACAATCTGGGTTGATAATTTAGCAAGTATCAACCTAAAAGTTGAGATTACTCCAGTATTTTTTTAGATTAACCCAGTAATTATGATATCAACAAACACTTCAAAATTTTAACAAACAAAATCCCCAATATTTTCTATCAAAGCTACCAAATAGAGCAAGGAGGTAACACAATGGACACCGCCTTCGAACTGCCTCTACCCCCATTGCCTATTTCTTAAACAAAATAGAGTACCAAATTAAGAGACATGTTCCAGATCCTTAAAGTCAGAGACAACAATGAAACCTATCAAATTTCAGATTATCAAACTTGCATTCTCAGTCACAAATACCAGTAAATAGTGGGGGAGGCACGAACATACCTAATTAAAGGTCGATGTCCGAAATCGTTGATTCTATTGCTTTGTCCCTAAAGATTCAAAAAAACAATCCAACTGACGATCCAACCACTGGCTACTGTTACATATCGTAAACCCTAAAAATTTGTACCAAATACATACATCAGAGAGGGAGGGAGAGAGATATAAGTGGAGGAAGAAGAGGAGGCAAGATTGAAGGAGACGAACTTACCTGCAAATGGCGAGAGGAAGACAACAGCGGTGACCGAACGAGATACAACAACTGCGCTTAAGGTTCAGCCACGATTCTCTCGAATCAACTTCCGATTGAAACTCGGTCCAGTTCAATTCCCTCTACTATCTCTTCATCTCACACTGAATCGGGCAATCGGCGGTGAACGATCGAAGAGATCCGAGATTGATCTGTCCATGGATGAGCAGAGATGGAAGAGAGAAAGGGACGGGGGCTCTGGTGAGAAGCGTTAAAATGTTTGGATAATGAATGGGTTAGAAAGTCATTAGTGGGAGGGTTTTTTTGGAAAGTAAACCCAATAGGCTGTGGCGAATTTTATTTTGAGTTCGAGTTACCACGTGAATACAACTTTCCGTGGTTAAAAAATAAATTTGCCACGGTATTTTCCTTCTAACCGTGGCTATCTTAAAATAAATTAGCCACGGTTTTTTTTTTGAGAAAAGCTTGTACTTTATTTAGATATTGGCTTTATCAACAGCCCAAACTTCATACAAGCTAGTGGGACAGATAATAGCCCAGTAGTTAAAAACTAAACAGCCCAAGCCCAATTTAGCAAGTTTATGGGCAAGGGTATTAGAGGTCTTTTTGCA
Source organism: Linanthus parryae (assembly GCA_023055425.1). NCBI lineage: Eukaryota > Viridiplantae > Streptophyta > Magnoliopsida > Ericales > Polemoniaceae > Linanthus > Linanthus parryae. The sequence goes on along the minus strand of JALGPY010000011.1, from coordinate 20,442,001 downwards.
CCAGCAAACCCTAACAAAGTAGAACTGAGAGAGTAGCTCCTTTAAATAGCTAAGCGTCCTCTGTGTTTCAGTTGTGCCGCACGAAGTCTTCTTCCTCGTCAAGTGGCGAACGAGTGTTAGGTTATCAGACTCGATAATCAGTGATACAAATCCTCTTGATAGAGCCGATTTGACGGCAGAAATTGCTGCAAAAGCCTCAGCGATGAGCGAATCTGGGTTGTATTGGACGGGAAACGCCATTGCAAGTATGAGTTGTCCTTCGGAGTTTCGAATGACGGCTCCTCCACCGGATCTTTTATCTGCTTTGGAGATGGAAGCATCAATATTCATTTTCAGAAAACCCTTTGGTGGATGAGTCCAGTTGACCACCAGATCTTGCTCCGGTTCACCTGCATGTACCAAACTCGGAACAAGATAAGTATTTTCCAGAAATTCATTATTATTTGCTATAGAGATTGAAAGAATATCCATGAAATCCTTTGCTGAATTTCTGAAAACACGATTATTTCTTTCAATCCAAATATTCCACAAAATATGACTGTAGATCTGAAGATAATCCACTTTGCAGGTGATAAAACGATGGCGAAGGAGGATGTGGAAAGGGAGTTGAGAATCATTGGTTGAATCCTCAAAATCAACAGAATCAAAGATTTTCCTTGTCCAAGAACAATCAAAAAAGAGGTGGAACTCATCTTCAGTACTGGATTTGCAGAAGACACAAGACAAAGGTAACGAAATCCCCTTCTTAGAAAGATTTGTCTTAACTGCAAGGCAATGATTGTAACACTTCCACAGGAAAATTTTTATTTTTCCAGGAATTTTCAAATTCCAAACTTTTTTCCAGAAAAGATCGGTGTTGTCAGTACTGCTGCTAGTGCAATTTGAAATGTTCTTTGGGAAAATGATATTAGCAGCAACATGATAAGCTGTCTTGACACTAAAATCACCATTATTTGTTTGAGACCAAACATAATTGTCAGTAAAATGAGGTGAGGACAGAGGTATTTGAATAATTGCAGCAGCCTCATCTTCTGAAAAATGGTTAAAAATTTTTTCCCTGTCCCAAGTGTGATCAGGTTTGATGAGTTCTGAAACAGTAGAATTTGATGGAAGAGTAGGAGAGCTGTAAGGTTTACGTCCTAAACCGATAGGAATCCATCTGTGATTGTAAATTTGGGTCAGAGAACCATTCCCAATTCCCTGTCTAACACCTTTAAAAACAATATCACGGGCTGTAATAAGCCCTTTCCAAACATAAGAGGATCTGGTATTAGACTTTGCAGAAATAATGTCAGAATGGTAAAAGTATTTGCCTTTTAGAACTCTAGAAAGCAGGATAGTAGGTTGTTGAAGAATACGCCAAACCTGTTTTCCTAGAAGAGCCAAGTTGAAAGCATACATATGTCGAAAGCCTAAGCCACCCATTGATTTGGAACTACACATACTACCCCAATTTTTCCAATGAATTTTGCGATTGTCAAGATATTAGACCACCAAAACTTAGCAAATAACTGTTGAATTTCTTGACAAAAGGATTTGGGGAGAAGATAAATAGACATAATATAAGTGGGAATTGATTGGGTAACCGCTTTTATAAGAACTTCTTTTCCGGCCGGGGAAAGTAATTTTTCAGACCAACCCGTAATTTTATTCCAGATTTTTGTTTTAATAGGTTGAAAAGTAGTTCTCTTGTTTCTACCAATTATGGTTGGGAGACCCAAATATTTGTCATGGCTGTTGGACATAGGTATGTTAAAAATTTGGGAAATACTGGTTTTAAGATTTGTAGAAACACGGGGACCAAAAACAATTGAAGATTTGTTGTGATTGATACGTTGGCCCGAAGCCTCACAATAGTTTTGAAGAATTGAATTTAGAGTGGAGGCATTGTTGATTGTAGCTTTACCGAAGAAAATACTATCATCGGCAAAAAGAAGATGTGTAATTCTAGGAGAACCTTGTCCAGCTTTAACACCAATGAGAGAATTTTCAGTAACAGACTTCTGGATTAGAGAAGAGATACCCTCAGTGCATAAAAGAAATAAATAAGGGCTGAGAGGGTCCCCTTGACGTAAACCCCTAGTTGGTAAGAAATTTTCAGTTTGTTGACCATTTATTAGAATGGAAAAAGAAACTGTTTTGACACAGGACATGATTTTGTCAACAAAAGAACTTGGAAAACCTAGTTTTAGGAGAATAGCATTTAGGAAAGCCCTTTCAATTTTATCATACGCTTTGGCCATGTCTAATTTAAGAGAAAAGGAACCGATTTTTCCTTTTTGATTATGGATGGTGTGAAGAGTTTCAAGAGCAATGATTGAATTATCTGAAATTTGACGTCCTTTGAGAAAAGCAGATTGCGCTTGATCAATAATAATAGGGAGAATTTCTTTGAGACGATTTGCTATAGCCTTGGAAATAATTTTGTAAGAGACATTACAAAGGCTAATAGGGCGAAAATCCGAGACTAAGATAGGATTTTTTATCTTGGGTATAAGAGCGATACAAGTCTCGTTAAGAAGAGAAATATCATCCCCATTATTTAGGACACCTAAGCACATGTCAATAACGTCTTTGTGGATAATTGGCCAGTACTTATGGTAAAAGAGGGCTGGAAGTCCGTCCGGACCCGGAGATTTTAAAGGACCAATCGAGTTTATAGCATCAACAATTTCATCTTCAGTAAAGGGTTTGGAAATTTGGACAGCCATAGCAGGGGTAACTTTTGGGTTGACAGAATTGATAGTTTCCATGGGCTGGATATTTGTGCTAGTAAACAGATCCTTGAAATAATGGACAAAACAACTTTTAATGTCATTAATATTCTGAAAATTGTTTCCATTAATATCAGTAACGTTCGTGATAGTGTTTTTCCGTCTTCTATTAGTCGCAGCCCTATGAAAAAATTTTGTGTTACGGTCGCCTTCTTTCAACCAATTAACCTTAGATTTTTGTTTCCAAACCAATTCCTCATTAGCAATTAACTTTTGAATTTTTGTTGAAATGATTGTTTTTTGTTGCAGGATAGAGGAAGTAGGACACAGGTTGTTCAAGTTTGAAAGCTGCTGCAACAAATTATGCTTTTCTCTTTTAGAGGCTAGGAAATTTTTGTGCCCCCAATTTTTCAGATGTTTTTTGGTATTATTAGTTTTTTCGAGAAAAGTCTGTAAATAATTAAAATTAGAAGATAGGTTTGGCCATACCTGATGTACAAGTTCTGTACATTCTGGATAGCGAGTCCAATCAGCCTGGAACATGAATCTACGCTTCGTCGGATGTTGCTGTGATGTTGGTGAAGCCGTGATCATAATGGGTAAATGGTCAGAACCAACCATCTGCAAAGTATCAACAGAATGATGTGGAAATGCAGAATTCCAAGCAGGAGACGCCACTGCTCTGTCTAACCGTTCAAACACAGAATGAGGATGTTCCCGTCCGTTCCACCAGGTAAAAAACTCTCCTTTACTTCCCAAATCTAGGAGATCACAGTCTGACAATGCCTCGACAAAATCATTTATTTGTCTCCAACTTCTAAATTTCCAACCCCTTTTCTCCGAATTTGTAGTAATCTCATTAAAATCACCGACGACCAACCAAGGGGCAGTATTTCCGGGATTTAGACGACGTAGTAGTTCCCACGATGAATTACGTTTATGAGTAATAGGATCGCCGTAAAAGCCGGTAAAAAAGTAAGGTAATGAACCAACCTCCGGTGGCCTGACAAAGCAATGAATATGAAATCTGTTTGAAGACAGAATTCGAACATCAACCTCTCTGGACCACATGAGGCTTAGACCTCCAGCAAGACCATTTCTATCAACATGACAGCCCTCATGAAAACCCAACTTGAAACGCAACGACTCCGCCTTAGGGACCAAAAGTTTAGTTTCCATAATAAACAATAGATCTGGTTTCCAGTCCCTAACAAGAGAGTTTAAAATCTGGAACGTTGGGGTACTCCCCAAACCCCTAACGTTCCAACTAAGGGTTCTCATTGGGACCGGCAGGGCTGGTTTCCACCAGCCTCTGCCGATTGGGGGGAGAGAGATAAGTCTCGATCTCCTTTTAGTTTCTTAACTCCATCAGTAGTACCTTCGGTAAGGGTCCGCTTTCCACAAATTGCTGTTTTATCGGAAACCTCATCAGTTCTGCTACCTCTTGATAGGGGAACTAAGTCTTCACCATTATATTCATCGTCACCATCAGCAATGGAATCGTCAATTCTGGATTCATTGAGCAATTCCAGATCTGACTCCTTCTCCATTTGACGTAGCAAGAATTGACCCTCATCAGAGTCAGGGTCTATTTCTTCGTCATCACTTTTTTCTGCACTACCCCCAGTGTATTCTGAGTTTTCAGCGGGAATTGGGTTTGTGGGTAGGGGAATGTTACAATTTTTCGGGATTAGGAATGGACCGAAAGCAGATGTGGGATCGTTGTTATACCCCAGAACATAATCTAACATGGCAGTAGCTGTCATCCAAAGACCGTAATTCTGAGGAATAGCATCCGAAGGTATATTTTTAGCAATGACCTCGGCGCAGTCTCGCATCTCATGGCCCATACGCCCACAAAAATTGCACAAACTTGGCAATTTCTCATATTTCAATAGAACCCACTCTGAACGATCTCCCAAGAAATTGACCGAGCAAGCACGTAGAAGTGGTTCGCTAATTCGAACTTTAACTTTCACACGAATACATTTCCCAACAAGTACACCCCGTGTAGGCACAACAACAATTGGAAAGCGACCCAAGATGGATCCAATTACTTTTCCGGCTTTCTCATTGTTAAACTCTGGGGACAAATTCCAGAGTTGAACCCACAGATAAGCCTCATCATAGGCACATTCCCTCATGTTTTTCCACGGGTACCACTGCTCCATAACTACCATAGCACCCCGATAAAACCACGGTTGTGTCTCCAAAACAGTCTTGATTTGGTCTTCTCGCTCAAAAACAAACTGGTACAAATAGTTACCCAACGGAATTACTTTGAAACCGACCGGATCGTCCCATGCTTTTGACATAACATTCACCAGATTACCGAAATTGATATTTTTGGCAGTGATTATTTTGCCAAAAATACTTTTGCGGCATTCTGCTTGTCCCTCGATAAGTGCTTCGGACGGAATCGTAACTCCTATTTTTTCTTTTTCAGTCAGGTTGAGCGAAGACATCATCTTTGAAATGTCGGCGGAAAGTGAAGGATTTTTTGCATGCTTGGAAGACATAGTGATGAAAAGATTGTGTTGAATTGTAGTGTTTGAAAATGGTGTGTAAAGAGTACTTTGAGAAAGCCCAGAAATGGCCTAGATTAGAGCGTCTGAAACGCAAAAAATCTCGAAGAAACCGCTTATAACCGTTATAAACTGTCAGAAACCAACTGCAAAGCGAATGGGATTGAAAGGAAGGGGGTAGTTACCTCCTTCGGAAGGAGATAACCGACCACAGAAGACAGATGAAATCAAATTTGAATGGGTGACGTGTAGGAGAGAGGGCAGAGAGAATTTTTGGTATAAAAAAAAGCCGGCTTTGTGGTTGGTTTCATCCAAAAGAATATAACTTTCCCATAAAGAAAAGATAGTGAAAGCTAAATAAATTAGCCACGGTTAAACACCGTTGTTAATATTATTTTCTGCCACATTAGTTATCTGTGGCTATGTTTAGTGTGGCCAAAGGTCATTTTTTTGGTAGTGTATTTGGAGTACTCATAGGTGCACCCGTAACACACAAACCACTATCACCAAAACAAGATTAGTAATTTTAGAGATTACATTATAAGATACATAAAATAAATGACCGTTTACTTTATAATAAGCCGCTCATTAAAAAAATAATATTTCATGTTTGTAACCCCCACATAATCTCATATTCATTCATACACTTAATGTTAAATAATTAATTTATAAAATGTTAACATATAAATCTCCATAACATTGCTATTAGTTAAATTACATGTGAATAATATTATTATAAAAAAATTTCATATACAACCCTCATATTTTTCTTATCCATGGAGTCACATAAATTGCACTTCAACGTGTCAACGAGAATGAAGATGACAATGATACTATAAATTTTAATACAAAAAATAATGTTTTTCTTTACCATATTATTTTCATATAGTGGTATCCATATGTTACACTATCATAATAAACACGTGTAATTCATGATGCATAGGATCACATACAACTATACACTATACTTTTCCTCATGTAACCCCCACATATCAATTGCTCATAAAAAAGGTAGAATTAAATGTAATCAAGTAACCCCCACATTTCAAACCTCACAAAAAGACATAAATATATTTAAAGCAATGATACTCAAAAAGGAAAATAAGCACACTTATGTCATGTTACATGTTACAGATATATATTCCACCCTCCAATGAATCATCATTTTCTACTTTCTCAAGAGATTATTTATACCAAAATAAATTTCAATTAACGTCTAATCATGCATTTTTCAATAATAAAATATGTCAATTTGCGCATGAACTATAATATGGATACCATAAACTAGCACCTATAAAAAATAATGCGAAGTGAGAGTTTAGGAAATCAAGCCTGTCTTATAGCGCTTGAAAAGTTTTTTTCCCCTTTTATGAGCACTTCCAATCATAATGTTGAAGGTTCTCCGAATATCAATAAGAAGATCCATGAGCAATAAAATAATATCGGTGCACCTCATGAAAGTAGACCAATAAAGATAATAATAGATGGTTGATCTCCAATCAAAAATAGATTTGTAAGCCACCAAATTCAAGAAGAGGTGTATAACTCTCTTTTGAGAACCAAGCCGCGCGTGCCAATAAGTATGTTAATTTCCAATGTTCACGAGTAAGGAGCTCATCTATGGAAAAAAATGTTTGAGAGGAATGCCCATCATGCCGGCTTGAAGAATATAAGTAGATAATCGAATCGATCTCCAAGAGTGAATCCACATGTATAATGTGTATGGGATAAGAGATCTGATAAGAGAGCTCCGATAGTCGTAGAAATATCCCTTAAAGTAATTAACTCCAGTGACATACGGAGCACGGAAAATATTAATAACATGACCACATATCTTCCTGCAAAAGATAATAATAAACAAGTGAAAGTGCAATGTGACAGACCACTTATATGTTCCCATAGAGGATCTCGAAGGCAAATCCATTCAAAGTCATGAAATAAGATCAATCCAGAATCGGTATAAAATGTGTAAGAGATAAAAGACTAATATATATAACACAATATTCTCACGAGACATTTCATGTGATAGTATAAAGTGAAATTATACAAGAAAACAAACATAGTAGCGTTCCATTGCATTTAAAAAGAATTTATAACTCAAATATGATATGATGTTTGTTAAAAGTACACACACATGCATGGATACACATTGTTACATAACCTTCTCAAGTATAAGATGCGCAAAGATCATAAAGGTAATTCTGATGGCATCTATGTAGAGTCAATATTCTAGACTTACACAATTTAGCATTATAATTTTCCTGGGTATTCATTATATCTAGGGGTAACAGCACACACATAAAATATCTATCATTTCTTATCATTTAATCATTGAATAGCGAGCCTTCTCAACCTCTTGTCTTTATATTTTTCGTTTGGCAAGCATTATGCCTTCTATTTCTAGCATGTTCATAACAAATAATTTCACTCAAATTCAGAGGCTATATCAAAAGAACAAACATGTTCAAATGAACTATTTAATACGAAATATATGGAAGACCTATAGATCAAGCCTGGTGATTTGGATTTCTTCTCCGAAATGTTGTCCGACTATAGAATTGACATATTTGCACATAACTCCAATTGTTGGCATATGTTAACAGGATCTACGTTGTAGATTGTTAGTCATCTGCGTCAAAATTACATCATAAACTAAAACAATAGTCTCGTTAGAAATACTATAACAATCAAAATAATAGATAAATTAACATTATGTAAATTGGGTTTGCTGGCCTGGGTGTTAGAGGCATGTTATGAAGGACATCGTCCTACAACGTAGATCCTCCCCACATGAGGGTGCTAACGAAGTAGGATTCAACCCACACTCGAGCCAGCTCCTACAAGCGTCACGCCGGTTGTAGGACTTGTGAACCGTCACGAACCGTAGTTGCCCAACATACATATATACGATATACTCAAATATGTATTGTGTGTGTATGGGGAAAGAAGGTTAAAAGCTCCCCAATTTATCTTGTTTACATCCACCATTCTCCTCTCCATAGACCACACCAAATAGATCCATATATTCAGCCATATAAATCCAAATGGTGACTCCCAACATTAATATTAGAATTAAAGCAATAGTAACCACCACACTAATAATACTCATTTATACCAAATATTTCATATTGAATACACAATAATATGAGAGTTACAAATAGAAAATAATAACATCTCAATTATGATTATTAAAGTATAAATATAATTATAAATAATAATTAAGTTTTGGAATTTCCCCTAACATAACCCTCCCCTTTGTTGTACCACCAGATCAGGTGATGGCAATGGCGAATGGGATGATAATTTGGGAATCAAAGCCATTAATGAGGTTAGGTTGCTTATGTTTCTTTCAGTTAGGGTGCTGTGTTAAATTCTTAAATATTTGCAATAGAGATACTGTAGACGGTTAGAGCACAACATCTCCATCAAGCAACATTAATTTTGGCGGTGTGATTTAATGAAACTTGAAATTTCTATCACAATTGGAGCTTCTTGTTCGTTTAGCTTTATCTGAAATAACATGTGTTTAGGCTGATTACGGAAAAAAGGACCCGCGATCTCTGATTAAAGAGTAGGTTTATGCTATGCTGAAATTGGACAATTGCATATGCAAATTATTATTTCCACTGTTCCAACCTAAACATGTTTGTTTGTTCACCCCAAACCATGTTATGGCCTAAACACATGGCTGAGATGTTGGCCTAAACACCCGAATTATTGTGATGGTCTTTGGAGATAAGGAAATGAGCTGAGTACAGTTATTGGTTAATTGATAGTGTTCGGATTACAGGTAATCAAGAGTTAACAATCTAACAAGTACAAGATAGATCAACGGGTCAAGGAGGGTGTGAAAGCTCAGGTTGTACAAGACTTGAAATAGCTTGACTATTTCAAGGCCTTGTAACAGCTTTCAAAGCCTTGAATCAGCTTCAGAGGCTTGAAAATAGTTTGGCTATTTTCAAGGCCTTGAAACTGGATTCAAAGCCTTGAAACTGTATAACCTGAATGCATATTCTCGGGGGAATTTTTATGCTAACTCTCTGATTTTGATTTACTCTCTTTCCTTCATATGCTTGATTATCTGTTATTAGATGATGAAAAACAAATTGTTGAACATGTTTTGAATCGCGATATATCATCTGTTTGACCACGATAATGTAGGAAATTTTGTTTCTAAGTTTGGCGGGATTGTTTCGTAAACTGAATTGCTGCAGATTTGGAGACACTTGAACACTTTGATCCTATGATCAATCGGAATTGTATGACAGCTTCTCATGATGGTTAAATGAAAGATTACAACAATATCTATGAAGATTGTGATCATCCAACCGTTGGAGAAGATTTCAAAGTAGTCAAACTCTGTTGCCTATAAAATAGGAAGGTTGTTGCTGAAAATCAGGAGAGATTTGCAGAGCTGTTTGAAGTAATTATAGAGCTCAAATTCGAAGCAACAAGAGATAATACTCAACGGGAAAATACGGAGAAAGTATTATGGATTGACAAGCATCAAAGATGTTCTTCATCTACTCCAATCTATTCATAGAAGTTCGCTGCATTTCACTAGAGTTTTCTACTCTTAAGTGTTCTTCTGTATAGAGCTGTATTGGTAGATTTCTGTATTATTTCTACATTCATTCTCAAGGATTGTTCAAAGTGAACAATAGAGAATTCTTAGTTAATCAGTTAGCTAGAGCAGGTACTAGACAGGTTAGGGAAAACCACAAGCTGTAACAGAGTAAGGTGGGTAGAATGTAACACCCCTAATTCCCGAGAGTGTTCTTAAGTGCAATATCAAGTCTTTGGGGGCGAATTTGTAAATAGTCTGTCACGATTTTAAAGTTGGAATTTTAGAGTGTTCGATATATTTGGAGTTGTCAGAATGATTTTTAGGAACTAAAAATATTTGGGGTGGTTGTGCAATTTTCTGAAACTTAGTAGTAGTCTTAATTCTATTTATTTACCTTAAAGTTTGAGAAACTACACCTACCTTCCCTCACAAGTGTCATCGTGCATGCATAGCCTAGTGGATCATTTGACACCTCACCCATGATAAGTCAACCTCCTATATCATCTCTAATGCCTATTTACTACATCACAAAATCAATTTCACACTTTTGGGTTTCAATCTCAAGAACACTCAAGAACACTTTCTTGTTCTTCATCATATTCTTCTTGAAATCTCTCATCTCCCTCAATCCTCCTCCTTTCTACGAGCTGCTGCAATAGAGTACTCTCCAAAGCACCGTGATCAAAATCCCCGAGCCAATTTGGCGAATCATGAAGTAACAAACTCAAAAATCGGATAAGAACTCAAGAACCCTAGCTCGGTTTATTGTCGATTCCTCCCTCCTTTTTTACATTTCAATTAAATTAACCCACAAATTATTGCTCCTGAGATCAAGGCGAGTCCGGTAAGTACAAGCATGGCCCTCATTTCGACGATTTTTGCTCCGGCCACCATGCATGCCGAACCCCGCCGCCGCCAAACCTCCATAGCCACCGGAGCTTGGTAAGCTCTAATTTCTTGTTATTTTTCGATGGGTATTGCATCATTAGACCTTTTAGCAACCCGTAACATGATCATAATTGGTTTTGAGTTGGATTTGGTGCGGATTTTCTATATTTTTCTTCTCTTTCTGGCATGCAAAACTGCCCCTGTTCATGGGCTTGTATCTCCCTTGTTACTCAATCAAATTAGGCAAACTTTAGCTTTTTGGAATCCTCAGATGATTGGATACAAATTTCGTATTTTAAGTTTTGTCAAAATCGTTCTGTAAACAACCCCAAAATTGAGTTGAAGTCGCTGCATTTTTGTTCTTGAATCTGTCCAGATTTGAAAATTTTTCTAAGTGTCGGATTTTTGATTGGAACAACCAAATTCAAACAATCATAACTCCCTCAATTCTTCATGAAATCTTGTGTTTCTTTCTCCAATGTGTAGCTGGTATATAATACTTTGAGTCATTGTCTTTGGGTCATGTTCAAACTTATAACGGATTACTCACAAAACGAGCATCAAGTTGCTAGTTTGAACTCATGAAACTTTCTTGAATTTTTCCAAGTATTGAATCGTAATTTTCATCCAACTTTGGCCAGCGATATCTCTTTGAATACTTCGATTTTTAGGAGTTCAAATATATTCTGAAACAGTTGAACCATCATCTTTAAAACCCTATTCTTAGTTTCTCAAAACTCCTTCCCAACAAATCGAAAATCAGCCGCGAAGTTGACTACTTGAAACAACTTTTCGCTATCTTTGATATTCGGTTTTGATTATTTGAATGACATTTCTGGCCTTATCTTTCTTCACGAAACTTGTTCGTATTCATATTCTGAGTCTAAATATCAATTTTAACTAAGTTTGACTTTCCGTAAACCCTAGGTTGACTGAACTGTATAAGAGGGGAAAAAGTGTAATTTCACTTAAGCATTGAATTGAGTTTCCTTTAGTAACTTGGAGATTTTCAGCATGTCTTGTATGCGTAGTTGGAGTAATCATATTTCATTCATAGTTTGGGTTGACCAAGTCAACATTTGGGGCATTTTTGCAGTTTTACAAAACTTCGGAGCCTATGTGCATTTAATTAAAACTCCACATGTGAACTACTTGAGACAAAGTTAATGTTTTGAGACCAACAACCTGACTTAGAAGGATATTTGAAGTCTCAAGAAGGAAGTATTTGACTCGGGAGTTATCAAATCATTGGTGGGGGTTTTTATGTAATTTTAACAAACTTTAGGGGCCTAAGTGTAATTAACAGAAAGTTTTAGATTTCAATGCTAATTTCATATGGAAGAGTTAAGAGTCATTCTTGGATGTTGTTGGGCGAGAATGAGTGTAATATGGGCTCGAGGCACATTCATGGACTGTACTGGACAATTTTAAAGTACGGGGCATTTGGTCAAGTTAGCCTGCATGACTCGCTTTCCATTGCATTCTTGTATACAACCTCATATAGAGGATATATGCTACTTGGTTGTATACTTTACTTGTGTATAACCAGCCGTTATTAAGGATCGTTCGAAGTAAACGTACGTATTCGTGTTGCTGCATTTACTGTGAGAATCGGAGACGAGCGTTGTAGGAGTGCTACCGTTGCTTTGCGCATTTCATGGCTCAGAGGTAAGTACATATTTACGACCTTTTCATATTAAATGTGCGCATGTGTGTGATGTTTCAAATGAATGCTTGTTATATGAAAATGTATGAGAATGCATGTTTTCCACTCGAATGTTGTTTAACTATTTTATTCATCTCCTTTGAGAACTCTCGGAAATTACTTGTGAAATGTTGATATTATGATTCTGGTTATGTGAAAGAGAAGAAATAAAATACCTCTAATAGACTTAGGACGATGTACAGAGTACTGTTATTAATGGGAGGCGCCAAGCGATCCTCCATTTTCTTATGGCTAAGACCATTGAAGCAATGCTTCTTATTATTGGATAGAAATTTAATGTTCGCAAATCCGCCCCTGATGAGCCAAAATGTATCAAGATATTGAGGCTGAGGGGTTTATAGAGCTATAGAAAGCTACTTATACTTGTAAGGGCCACTACGGTATAGGGGTGTCGACACTTAAGGCCTTTTAGCTAATGTTGTGAGCGGGGTTGACGAATGGGCTCCCTTAACGCTCGGGTGAAATAGGGTTTGATAGACCCTAGAATGAACCCTTTGTGTTTATTTAGTGATCCCTCTGTTTACATCGATCCTGTTGGTGGCTCTGGACATGCCTCAGCTAAAACTAACGTTTAATTGAACTTGAAAGAAAGTTGTCTACTCTATTGATGTTGTTTGTGGCTCCAGATATGCCATAATCAAAATAAATGAGTTGAAAAACAGTAGCCACTCGTGAATCAATATTTTTAGCAGTTCAAAGAAACTTGTTTATTTTGGAGATTCTACTGGTTTATGGATTCCTATAATACTCGTGGTTTATTCAAGTTTTAAAGTTAAAAAATGCTTGCTACGTGGTTACTTATAATTGTTCATAAATTTCCAACTCTCTTACTTATTAATGTTTCAAATCTCTTGGTTTATTTAAACATATTTCCAACATGTTGTAGTGTGTATTTACTCAGTTTTTACTGATTATTTTCTTCAGAACTGCGTCGGCTTTTGCCATTTTAAAATCGCAGGTCATCACTCAAGGTGGGGGTGGGAATACGGATCAAGACGAATAGCTTAGATTGCATCACTTATTAGATCACATAGCTTATTACAATCTCATTACATTTGTAAACTTATATTCTCAAGATTTTGTATTTATTAGATGAAATGTAATCTTAATACTTAATATTCTACTTTTGGTTATCGATTGTTTCTTTAACCCTGAACCGAGATCCCGGGTTGTTCCAGAGGAATTGTAGAAAGTGATGGAAATAAGCAGTATCGTACTTGTAGAGGAGAGAGACAGCTTGTTGGCAGAAATTCGGCAATTCACAAGGAATAGTATCGATGTGAATGGCAGAAAGGATAGAGAAAAAAATTAGGTGACAAATTTTTACATATTTGATAGATGAATAGCCTAAGACATTCAAGGAAGCTGTAAGTTCTCCTGATGCACCGTTTTTAAAGGAAACCACTAACAATGAAATGGAGTCTATTTTGTCATATAATACTTGGAAGGTTCTAGAGTTACCACCGGTGAGTAAAATATGTGTACTCCTTGCTCATTTGCTCTCCCTTTTGGCTTCTTTAGTCCACGTTGATGCTGTTGATGATTTCTTTAACTATTAAAGGGATAAATCAAAGACCAATAAGAGTACATAATGATTTTCTGGCAGTCTATCAAACTCAAGATCCAGGCACATATACCCAACTGATTCCACATTCATGCCTGGAACTATTTGTATAGTCATCCAAGCCACGTGGTCTATTTTGGCTCAGCTGCCTACAAAATTCCACCTTCGCTTTTATGAATGAGTTATATGCTGATTTTGCTCTTATGTTCTGTTTTCTGGATTATTCTTTTCTCTTGAACCTCTAATGACTGATGCAATTATCAATTCATTTATTCTCTTAAGTGAGAGCAAGAATGACACGACATCAAAAATTTCAAGCAAGATCTTTATGGTAGCCTTTGGATAATGTCCCTTCTTTTGGAATATAAATCTACTCTTGCTACATCTTCGTTTATGGTTAAACTGATTTCTTAGACAACCAACCTGTTTTCTATCTTTTTTTCTCAATCTCCTTTTTATGAGAGAATTTTGGCCTCAATGACTTGCTCAATACTACAACACTAAAGGTGTAACGCTATAAATTAAACATGTAGCATAAGGAATGAATTTTGGGGTTTTTGGGAAAAGTAACGCGTTGGTAGTACATATATCCTTATGTAACTTGGCCAAACGCTACGTTAATGGAAACACTGAATTGGTCGTGCCCCCCGTTCCGGGTTCACGCGCCTTGAAACAGGTACGTTTGTGATCTGTAACTCAGAAAGGGCAACCTAAAATCTTTAACATAATTTGAAAGAAGATAGTTTACCTTTGATGATCGCAACACGATTTGTTACTTTATCTGCCTATTTCATGACTTTTTGTTGAGAGTTTCTTCCTCTAGGCAAAACTAATTTTTGTTAATCAATCACAATTTCACAAGATACTTATTTGAGCAATAAAGAAATCTATATTATATATTCACTCTCCATATGTCATTTGTCAAAATATTCACTCCCCTTATGACATTTGTAATCCACATCAAATCCTACATGTATGTAATAACCAAATAAATTGTTCCATGTCATTTATATATTATAATTACATGAGGGAGTTAAAAAGAGTGTTAATTTACACTAAATACAAAAACTGTAACTTACGTCATTAAAGTGTAAACTTTTATGGTTTTATTAATAAAAAAATACAATTTCAATAAATTAAATGAGAAAGGATGGAATTAGTTTGAAACAAGCTATTTTTCTACTAACATGTTTTTAGTTATGCATATATTTGACTTTTTTTTTTTTGTAAATATAGGCCTTTGTTTCAATAGTGTCATTCCGAAAAAGTTTTCTAAAAATGATTATGAAAAATGCCCTCAAGATTTTCATAATGAATGAAAATTAATTTTGAAAGCCAATGAATTGAAATTCAAATTACTAAATTACTTGATATTAAATTTCCACAATTTTGATCATAATTTTTTATGAAAAAGTATTAGCGTATAAGTTGTTCTATTTCGCTTTTGAATAGTACTTTTAACAAGAAGTACAATTATAAATACAACATACTCTAAAACTTAAAACAAAAATCCATAAAATATTTACCGATGATGTCACACACACACATATATATATATTGGAAGAATTAAGAGATTAAGAATAAAACTTGGTAGGCTTATGATAATATTTGTTTCAATGAACTTGAGATCGAATGAAGAAATGTACCGTGTAGGTAACAAGTTCTAGACGAGGGACACGTGACGTTTTAGGAGACTCTACGTGTTCAATTGCTAAGGATCGAGGTAAGTATACATGCCAATTCTAGCGTGCCTAGCCCCTGTCGTGTCTTAAACTGATTTTAATACTAGTCTCAAAATGTCTTTATTATTTAATTACATGTGTTTATTTGAAGTTCTTATATTTTAAATTGTGTTGCTATGCTTTGATTTTGCGACACGAATAATAATAATAATTCATAATTAACGTAAAGTGGAAAGAGTTGTCCGGGGATCGTTATATTTGCATTTGATTAGATTGGTCGTGTTGGCTTCTGTCTCTCGACCCGTTTATTTAATCCGGTGGCAACCTGCCGGGTCGCTCCATGTACTTACCTCTCTGGCCGCGAGGAGTCTTTGAGGGGTTCCGGCACTTAAGGTCTTGGATGCGTAGAGTTAGTAGATTATCCCCGTGTCAACAAAGCTAATAATGGACAGTTATAAAAAAAAGAAGAAGAGATTGGAAATCGTATTCCCCGTTTGCAAGTTGAGTAAAGGATATTAAAAGCAAGAAGAAGATTACATTGAGTCCTACTTTACTCTTCAAGTTTGCCGTTTTATAATTTCATTCCCTCCTTGTTATTATATGAAAAGTGAACATGCCTCATCTTTCGTTTTACGAGCTTGGGTGTTGCTTACTCAGTACTTTATGCTGATTTTAGAAAACTGCAGTCTTTGTTTTCCTTCCCCCGCAGGTGTAGACGAGGAAGACTATGGTATGACCGGGTACGAGACTCACTAAGGAGATTCCGTCACAAGTTGTAAAATAGTTTTGAATAATGTTAGCATAATGTATAATAGAAGCGTTCGACAAACTTGAGGACATGTTGTAATGTTTCATAGTTTATAATATATATGTTGGGATTTTGTGATTTAGATTTTCCACCGTTACTTTTAGCATCGTCCTCCCTGTCTCGTCTGAGTCGGATAAGGGGGTCGTTGCAGGTGGTATCAGAGCCGACAAACCATTAAATGGGAATTAAAACCTGTAGGGAAATTTAAAATGAATATAGGGAAAGATAATTAAAATCGGAAAAGCCGTTCGGGGTATGGGTAGCTTATGCATAGGTCTTGGTATTTCCTTCCCACCCGCAACCTGTCTCAAGAAGTGCTGTGTTGTTATAGTCTTTTGTGAATCAGTTTGAATTAGCATACAATTTATTGGTTATGAATTATCTTCACTTACATGATAAAAAGAAGGATGAATACATAATTTGATTATTACTAGATGTATCATTTTCTTGCAGACTCACGTTATGTGCTTTATTGTGATAATTGTTATGTGATACATGTTTATTTGTTATTTTACACGATAATTGTGTTGAATAATTGTCAAATAGTTGTTAAAATATCTACAACCATAACTAAGAATACCATAGGGTGAGACTGATAGACAACTACCATATCACTTTAGGATAGTTTAATAGAAACAAATGGCTGACAACGTTAGCATGGAGCAATTCTTCACGCAAATGACTCAGATGATGAACAATGGAGGCCAAGCAGCACCTAACCGGGCCAAAAAGGTGGCAAAAATGAAGCCCATGGAATTCACAGGCAAAGAACACCCTGTTGAATTGGAAGATTGGACAATGGAAATGGATAATATCCTTGAGGTGGTAGAATGCCCTGATGAGCGAAAAGTGAATTGTGCGGCCTTTTACCTGAAGAGTGAAGCGAACCTCTGGTGGAGAAACGCACGAGAGACTCTGTTGGCCAAACCCAATTTCAACTGGGAAGCTCTTAAAGCTGCTCTCAGATCTCGTTTCTACCAACATCATGTGAAGAGGAGTAAGGAAATAAAATTCCAGAACCTGCTGCAAGGGAATGACTCAGTGATTGAGTATTTCCGGAAATTCACGGAGTTGACACGATTTGTGGAGAATATGGTGCCTGATGAAGACTCCAAGGTTTCTCGATTCATCGGCGGTCTGAATGAAAGGCTACAAGAATCTCTGTTGAGCAGGACCTACTCTACTCTCCACGACTCCTACGACAGAGCTGCTGACATCTGGCGAGTCAGTGTCTCCCAGGAAGAGAAACACAAGAAAATGCAAGCTCGAGGAGACAGGAGGAAGCAAAAACAACCTCACAAGGGGAAATCAGAGGTTCAAACCCAACAATGGAGGAGGAAACCAAGGTCAGTATCGTGGCAACCAACAGAACACTGGAGCTTAGCAAATCCTTCGTTATTTATGCAAGAAGTGCCCACGAAACCACCGAGGATAGGATTGTGCAGTAAACGTAGTCACTTGCGTTAATTGTGGCAAGAGAGGGCACCAAGCCTATTTGTGTCACTACCACCAGCCAGGAACCAGCAAGTGAACCCAGGAGCCAATTTCGGAAGACCACAACAGAACAACTACCAGGGCAACTGTCAGCAGAACGGGAACAACTTTGGAAGCAACCAGCAGTTTGGAAACCAGCAAAATGGAAATCGTAACAACCAAAACAACAGAGGCAATGGCTATGGAAGACTGCTAAACTACAACCCAGGACAGAACGAATCTCAACCTAGGAATGGGAACAACAATGATGGATATAGGCCAAATGCCAATAACGGAGCTGGTGCAGCAGGAGGATCATGAGGTCAGAATGGAAATGCCGGAAGGATCGCTGTGTTGACAATGGCTTAAGCAGAAGCTGCTCATGGAGTTGTGACGGGTATTTTCCTTGTCCTTGAGCAACCAGCTTTCTTACTGTTTGATTCTGGTGCATCTTATTCCTTTATATCGTCCTTATTTGCTAGGAAATTGGGTTTACATAAGTCATCTAGCATATCCGTTCCTGTAGCAACACCTAATGGACAGGTATGTCCGTGACACCGTATTCAAAGGAATAGAATTGAAGATCCTAACCAGTACCTTACCCGCCAACCTAATAAAGTTTGACCTAAGAGGCATAGATGTAATCTTAGGAATGGACTGGCTGGGGAAGTATCGGGCAGTCATTGACTTCTATAGTCAAAAGGTCAGACTTCAAGGACCTAAGGGAAAAAAGATCACTTACTGAGGTATCCCCACGGAACCTCGCATCAAACTAGTATAAGCCCTGACCATAATTAATCAAGAGAAGAAGGGAAACTCTGCCTTCTAGTGTTATGTCCAAGAAGTAACTAAGAAGGATACTGCTCTAGAAGGAATACCAGTTGTGAGGGAATTTCCCGACGTATTCCCTGAAGAAATTCCAGGGATGCCACCGCAAAGAGAAGTGGAATTTACGATAGACTTAGCACCTGGAACTGCACCTATCTCAAAGGCGCCATATCGGATGACACCTTCTGAATTAAAGGAGCTAAAGAACCAGATACAAGAACTTCTATAAAGGGTACCTACGACCTAGTGTGTCACCCTGGGGAGCACCTGTGTTGTTTGTCAAAAAGAAAGACGGAAGTTTACGGTTATGCATTGATTACCGAGAACTAAACAGTGCTACCATCAAGAAACAAATATCCGCTACCCTGGATTGATGAGTTGTTCGATCAATTACAAGGGGATAGTGTATTCTCGAAGATCGATTTGAGGTCCGGATATCATCAACTCCGTGTTTCCGAGAAGGATATTCGAAAGGCTGCCTTTAGTACAAGGTATGGTCACTACGAGTTCACGGTGATGCTGTTTGGTTTGACCGACGCACCCGCAGTATTCATGGATTTGATGAACCGGGTGATGAAACCATTTCTGTACCAGTTTGTAGTTGTCTTTATCGATGACATCCTTGTGTACTCAAAGAACGAGACGGATCATGGAGAACATCTCCGAGAAGTAATACAGAATTTGAGGCAGGAACAACTGTATGCTAAGCTGTCCAAATGCGAATTTTGGCTGGATCGTGTTCCATTTCTGGGCCATGTCATTTCCAAGGAAGGAATAGCCGTGGACCCAGCAAAGATCTCAGCAGTCAAGGATTGGCCTACACCAAAGAATGTGTCGGAAATCCGAAGTTTCCTTGGCTTAGCAGGCTGCTACAGACGTTTTGTAAAGGATTTCTCCAAGATTTCTAGGCTATTAACTACACTAACGAAGAAGGCGGTTATGTATGACTGGGACGACAGCTGTGAAGAAGCATTCCAAACTCTGAAGGAAAAGCTAACTACAGCACCAGTATTAGCTTTACCAAACGAGTCTGGGGAATTCGAAGTATACAGAGATGCATCGAAGAAGGGAATAGGATGCGTGCTGATGCAAGATGGAAGGGTTATTGCTTATGCGTCAAGGCAACAGAAACCCCACGAGGAAAATAATGCCACACACGACCCTGAAGTGGCAGCAGTTGTCTTCGCGCTAAAAATATGGATACATCATCTTTATGGAGCCGTTTGCAAGCTCTACACCGATCATCGTAGCCTGAAGTATATCTTCACGCAGAAAGAGCTGAATAAGAAGCAAGAAAGATGGCTGGAATTTATTAAAGATTATGACTTATACATTCAGTGGCACGAAGGGAAGGCTAACGTGGTCGTTGACGCGCTAAGTCGTAAATCAAGCCATAAAGTAAATGCCATGATAATCTTGACGGACCAGTTATGCCACGAGTTCAGAAAGCTCAACATCGAAGTGGTGGAACAAGGAACGGTACAGAACCTGCTCGGAAGCATGACAGCTGTATCGGACTTCTTTGAAGAAATAAGAAGCAATCAAGCTGGAGACGCGAAGCTCGAAAGATTGAAGAAGAAGATTGCAGCATGAGAAGCCAAAGAATTCAAGATTCACGAGGATGGAAGCATTCGCTACAAAGGAAGATGGTGTGTACCACAAAAGTGTGTGGAAACCAAATAGAAGTTGATGCAGGAAGCGCACAACACACCATATTCAGTCCATTCGGGAGGAGATAAACTTTACAAGGACTTGAAGAAGACGTTCTGTTGGCCCAACATGAAGAAAGAAGTGGCGGAATTTTTGGCTAGATGCTTAACGTGCCAAAAGGTTAAATTAGAACATAAGAGAATTGGAGTCCTACTCCAACCACTGGATGTTCCAGTTTGGAAATGGGCCTACATCTCGATGGATTTCGTCACAGCATTGCCGACATCAAAGAACGGGCTAAATCAGATATGGGTAATCGTGGATAGACTACCCAAGACTGCGAGATTCATCCCAATGAAAGACATGTGGAACATGGAGCAAAGAGACGCCTATGTCAGAAACATCGTAAGGTGTCATGGGGTTCCAAGTTCGACAATATCAGATAGAGACCCTAACTTTCTCTCTCATTTCTGGAGAGCACTCCAAGAAGCATTTGGAACTCGGCAGAACTTTAGTACAACTTTCCACCCAGCCACTGATGGGCAAACAGAAAGAACCATTCAAACGCTAGAAGATATGTTAAGAGCACGTGTTATAGATTTTGATGTTTCGTGGGTCGATAAATTGCCATTAATTGAGTTCTCCTATAACAACAGTTATCACGCCAGCATTGATATGGCACCGTACGAAGCCTTGTATGGGAGGAAGTGCCGATCGCCACTATGTTGGAGTGACATCAGCAATACGGTAGTCATTGGACCACAAATGATTGAGGACATGACGAACCAGGTATGACTCATCGAACAACGAATGAAAGTAGCCCAAGACAGGCAAAAGTCGTACGCGGATCAAAAGTGAAGACCGCTAGAATTCCAAGTGGGAGAGAAAGCTTTTCTACGGGTTTCACCTACTAAGGGAGGGACGAGATTCAACCTAAAAGGGAAATTAAGCCCTAAGTTTATCGGTCTATACGAGGTTATAGAAAGAGTTGGTGAAGTTGCATATTGACTGGATCTGCCATCGAATCTAAGACGAGTAGACAATGTTTTTCACGTATCACAACTGAAGATATATGTGCCAGACCCATCCCACGTGTTGGATCCTGAACCAATGAGTTTTTACCTGTCGCTAACCTACGAGGAGCAACCTGTCAAGATATTGGATACTAAGACAAGAGACACGCGAAACAAGAGTATTAAACTGGTCAAAGTCCTTTGGTCTAACCACCAAACTGAAGAAGCAACTTGGGAAGCTGAAGAAGAAATGAGGGAAAAGTATCCCCACTTGTTCCCTGCGGTATGTTGAGTTCTGGGGACGTCACTCTCTAAGGGGGGGGGGGGAGAACGTAACCCTTCGTTAAGTACCATTACGCTTTAGTACCCTTACGACGTAGCTAACCCTGACCTTTAGAAGACTAAACAAGAATATAGCCACATAAATAAATAGTTTTACATGATACTATACGTGTTGCGCTACATGCATTAGATAACAGTTATTTGCTACTAATACCTGAAATGGCTGCCTGTTATGTGATCATAACTGTGATAATGAGTTGCTCGTTAATTGAGTTTGGTATTAGAATCGTTCATCTGATTTCAGCTTCGAGGACGAAGCTGCCTTTAAGGGGGGAAAAATGTAATACCCCGTAAAATATTTAGGGGTAAAATAGTAAATTTAAAATTAAATATTAGTTTAGTCGTGAAAGAAAAATAAAATAAAGTTGTGTAATTCATTTATAATTAGTTTCGTTAAATTTTAAGAAATATTAAGGTAGTTGTGCAGAAGAGATTCCGGCGGGAAGACCTCCGTGTACACCGTATGTAGAGGATTAGAAATAGCACAGGAAGAGTTGGGTTGTGTGTAGGGAGAGAGTAAGAAAGTAGTAATGTCTGATAGAGAGACAGAGGTTTGGCAGAGCTTCCGCGTATGGCTAATGCGTCCTCCTTTGTATGGAAAGGTTAAAGTCCTATATATAACGGAGAGTGTGACCGTTTCAGTGTGGTTAATGCGCCCATCAATGGCGGCTTAATTAGCTTAACCACAATGGCACGTTCGTCCGAGTATATAGGGACCGTTACAGCACGTTATGCGCGAATACCGGAACCGTTATGGGGTTGACCGGGTTTGACCGGATTGACCGGGTTTATGGAGCTCGTGCCATAAATCTATCAAAAGCAGTTACTAAAGGTCGCGTGCGGGCTTGGCTCGCACGCGACAGGACTTACTCTAGCCTCCAAACCACTAAGTCCCTACAAGTCCCGTGCAAAGGTATGCGAGGGCCCTGTCTCGCAGCCCCCACATGGATCAGCGCGGCTGGTGATCCAGTGTGTGTGGAGCACAATATGGTGTGCTGGATGGTTGCCACGTGGCCAAGATGTGTTAGCTCAGAAAGCACTATCTACATTAGCCCCCTTTCTGCGCGTGAAGACTCATAGCTGTATAGACTTCCATGCGCGGAAACCAACATATGCGTCGTCGCCACGCACCAATTCAAATTTGAGTAAATTCAGCCCCCGTGCGTGCCATTATGACCTAAAACCCCTAGAGTCGTGCCGTCTGGCCTTTAGGGTTTTAGGCGTGTCGTCAGCTTGTCCTGTGATTGCGCGATTCGACGGTGACGGTTGCGATTCGACTACTGAAAGGACGCAACCCTTCATTGTTTTTGGATAAATACTTTGTACTCTCCATTGTTGCAAAGCATCACTTCTTTCTCTTAAAGTGAATGATACCCGGAAGTCTTCGAGAGCAGATTCAGATAATCAATCACCAGTTCACAATTGCAAATTGTCTTCTTCAACTGTGTGTATCCAGGCAAGCTTCACAGAAACAAGGTTGGCCTTGTTCAATTTCGATTTAAAATGCTAGTATATGCTTTGAACTGCGTTGGATCTGCAAACCCATTATCTGCTGAAAAACATGTGAAGGGACTCACAATCTTTGAATCCAATTCCGATTTAATCCCCCAATGATAAAGACCTTGAATGTAGGGTTTTTGAAATCTCTGATAATGCAAATAATTCCAGCCCCTAATTTCTGAAATTGATACCTGAAACTGTTCATCTTTTCTTCCCATAGATCTTGAATCTCGAAATTCAAACTGAAGTGTGGCATACTTCTCCCCCTTTTTTTTCTTGCTTTTCCACAGGAATGGCAAAGACAAAAGGAACTAGACCCACCAAGGAGGACGAAGAAATACCTGATCTTCCGCAAGCTCTATGGCGAAAAGCCCCCTATCAGGGTGGCAAAGACTTTTACCACGCGAGAGTTAAGGCAAAGAAACTGCCTGCTTCCGTCCCCAATGAGGGATTGCTAACACTAACTCCTCCAGTTAACTCGGCCTTGCTTGATTTGACTGGCTCCGAGGACGTGGTTCGATTGGGAATCGAAAATGGGTACTTCCCGTATGCTGTGATTTCCACCCAAGCTTTTGTCAAGAAATTGGACTACATGGATGAGTGGATTGACCATGTGTTGACCAATCATGCTGTGACTCTTAATGAGGCCGGCGTATACTTCGCCGTTCGTGCTATGAAGGGTGCTGCCGTGAAGCTGGACCAGTCCATGCTTCTAAACCTTCTTTCCCGCTACTCGCCTGCGACTCACACTTTTCATTTTTGCTGAGTTCGAGGCTGCCCCCACACTCGAGGACGTGCACATGCTGTATGACCTATCTCCCATGGGTGAGGTGGACCCCTTGAGTCCCTTGAGGACGGATGCGGAGATTGCTTTGTACACGCAGATGGAGGAGTGCTTGTCAGAGGTAAAGAAAATCTCCACCCGGTGGACCACTACAAAAGCCCTTCCTGACTGGCAGTTGGTTGGCACGTCTGCGAAGAATACTTGGAATAAATGGGTGCAGTACTTCTTTCGTGATTACGCGAACAGCAGCATTACCAAGAAGCTTCTGAATCAAGACCCAGAGGCCAAGAACTACGTGGAGGGTAAAGGCTACCACTTGACCCTTTGTGCGTTCCTCTGTGCCTGGCTGTCGAGGTACTTAATCGATGGTCACCCGCACGATGGGGTCTTCTATCACGTTCTGCCGCTTGCTGTGAAACTGGCCCTTGGCCAGAGAGTCGCACTCGGACCCTTGGTTTTGGGTACGCTGTACTACAGACTGGATCAGCTAGTTGTGGCTATGAAAGAATCGCGTGGCCGTCTCGACAAACTGACTTTTGTTAACATTGCCTTCTTGACGATGTGGGTCTTTGAGCGATGGCCTTCCTATGCCCCAACTGCTTCTAAGCCCAACAAGTGGTGTCCCCCAGGCGCGGTGGAGGAGCGTAACAGCGGAAGAGCTGCGAGGTGGTTCGGAGCAAACAATACCCAGTGCGTTTGGAGTCTGATATGCGACAACCGGCGAGAGTTCATAGCTAGGCCCTATGCCATGCGTATTGAAAATGTGCGATGGTTTCCAAAGCTGTATCCTTCTAAGGGTGTTGTATTCTCGGAAGAGCTCTTCTTCGAAGAGGGAGAGCATTTCCATAAGCGCTATCGCGAATTCTTCTGCTGGTGCCTGCGAGGCTCCCTTCCCGCTCTCGCATAGCATATTCGTGTGCTCGCACCGAGGTATGAGAGGATAACCGTGGATGTTGACCCCACTCGCGTTTCTCCCCAGTTCGGCTTTGATGCAGTGGCACCATCAATCTGGCCACAGTCAATTATCAGAGGCTGCTATAAGCGTTTGTTGACAAAGGAGTGCAAGACAGTCTTCATGAACAATCTTCCCTTTGAGCAGCCTGCAGGTAACCGCGAGGGTGGTTGTTCCAAAAAATGGCTCGCATACTGGAACGCCCAGCAGACGAGATTTGAGACGCAGTCGGCCCCCCAGCCAAGCAGAGCTCCTTTGATCAAAAGAAACTCTTTTCCGTTTCGTCCCAATTGTAGCCTGGACGAGTCTGAATATGGTTGCTACTCATTATTGGATCATGAGAACCATTTGTGCCCTGCCATCATTCTGGATGAAAAGATCGCCGCAGTTAGGAAAGGCGACTCGCATGTCATCAGATATAGCGAGACTTTTGCTAAGGTAAGCAACTTCTTTTGCATGCGCCGAGCTTCTTTATTTTCACATATTGACATCTTTACTGCTTGCTGTAGTGCCATGTGCGGAGGTTCGCATCTGCGGATCGTTCCAAGTCGCTGGTCAACACCCTTGTTACCACAAGAAGACAAGGACAGACGTTCCTGCTAGCTTCGAGGATGGATCCTCAGGTCGCAACCAGAATTCGCGCGGGCATGAATGCTTTTACTGACTCGCTGATAGACAATGCTCCGGCTCGGTCTCCACCCAGAGATGATCCGTCTCCCCCAGCGACTGCCGCGCCGAGAGCGAAGAGACCCAGGCAAAAGGGGATCACAATTTCTTCCCCTAGAATCGCTCCAACTTCCCCTCCAGCGAGGTCCCTTTCTGTCAAGGACAAAGGCAAAGGTCGCATGCCTAGTAAAGCGCGGAAAGAGCTCGCAGTAGAGACCTTCGTTCCATTCGGCCAGGAGGAAGAAGAGGAGAGGCGGGGGCTAAGAGAAGGTGATGAAGAAGAAGAAAGAGAAAACGTGATGTATGAGGAAGAATCAGGAGGTATTTCAATCGCGCTTCCTTTCTCATTATCGTAACTCTTTTGCAACTTGATTTTGAACAAATCGTTTCTTCGCAGATGATGATGATGATGAGACCATCAGTGGCCTTTTGGCCAAGAGGCAGAAGAGGGATGCTCATTCTGGCATTTCTGACGAACCCATAAGCGAGGACGTTCTCGCCGAGTCTAGGAAGACAGCTGCGGAAGCTGCTGAAAGGAGAAGAAAGCGAGAAGAGGAGGAGCTCGAGCGTGTGAGGCAAAGAAGCCTCGAAGAACAGCATGTTGACGACTTAGTGTGTCCAGTCGAAGAGGAAGACGTGACTCCCGAAGAGATGACTCCTCAAGCTGAGGAGGAGGATGTGGCTCCAGAAGAGGATGCAGCAGCTTTGGAGCAAGCCCAAGCAGATTTTGAAGAAATCGCAGGCGGCAATGAAGGTGAGATCTTTAATCTCGCAGTAACTTATCGAGACGTTATTGTTGGTGCATTAAAGCATGGTGTGTCAAAAGTTGACATTCGCCGCTGGCTAGTAGGCAAGTGCGGTGAACCCTCAGGTAATCACTTGAACGATATGCATGAACGAGGCTTTAACAACTCAAAACAGAATCATGACTGGTTTCTTCGCGCCCCAGGTCACGCTCATCTTAAAGGCACGCTTAATGAGGACACATTAGTAGGGCAAGGTTCCACGTCCTTAGCGTATGACGAGGATACTGCAATCCCACCTTCGCGTGGAGGTGCTTGCTCTTAGCTTAGCAAAGATAATAAAATATCATATGATACAAGTTACCTCATACTATCGCATTTTGTATCGCAGGCAATGCTGATGAACCCGTGTTGGAGCAAAGGAGTCGACCTTCTGCATCCTATGTCCCAGTTCCGAGTTCTCATACCGAGAAGCCCGTCACAGCTGCTGAATATGCAGGAGAGCCTTTTGAGGACATCATCGAACTTTCTGATGATGTCGAGGCTGATACTGTGCTAATGGAGGAAGATGCCCATGCTGGTGCTGAGGAAATAAGAACAAGTACTGTTGATGCTACCGCATCTGAAAGTGTCCCTCACCAAGCAACTTCGGCTGCCACTACACCTCCCGCGATGACTGAGCCGGCGGCGCCTCTTCCTGCGTGGAGTTTTTGGGGCTCGCAGGTCGGGACTGCAATCGCAACTGGCGCGGCTTATACTCTTCCTCCCAACTTTGAGGAGTTAGAGCTCGCAGCTGATAAAAGAGCTATGGAAAGAGGACAGTCTTCGACCACCCCAGCAATGCGTATTCCTTCTCTTCGTGAGATCCTTGAAGGAACTGGTAAGTCGTGGTTTGCTGTTTTGCATTTCGCATTATTCATTTGCGTGTTCGATATCATAACTTAGCTTTAATATTGCTTCAGGTTTGAAGCAAGCCGATGTGGACTGGCTAGTTCGGATGCGTCTCACCTATCCCCATTCATTTGCGAGATCTCTGGAGATAGGGCCCTTTGACAGGAAATTGTTTCTTTCCGAAGCCATCTGTATTTTGGAACAGCTGTCTGCGGCCACACCTGCGACCATTTCTCCTCAGAGTGCCGAATTGCTTTTTGACATGTGCCAAAATCTTCTCGCCAAAGTTCAAGGCAGGATGGGCTTTAAGTTTCTCGTGAAGAGAGTTACCCTGATTCGCGCGGCCGTAACTTTGGAACGCGGCCACCAAAACCTCGCAGCTGAAAAGAAAAAGGTGGAGCAGCAAAAGCAGAAGGTTGAAGAGGCTATGAAGCTCTATCGTGAGATGAATGCCAGGTGCGAGCAGTTGAAGCAGGAAGTGGAGCAGGTGGAGAATCTGAGCCGTCAGTTCACCCCTCATGACTCCTTGATCAAGGGTTTACTTTGATTTTTGAATTTGAAAAGTAGAAAACAAATAGCAGAAACATTAATGTAATGTTGCTAGGGTTTCTCCCCCCCTTTTTTTTTCAAAAGAATCGAAGTGCCCGTTTTGCCCTTTCCGGGATTTGCTAGAATATTTCTGTGCATATCAATTCATGACATCAGCAATTGATATTCTGCCTTGATTTTCGCGCTAATTTCTCATTAGATAAGCACGCTTTCCTTGGGAAGTCCATCCGAATCATGACCATCCGTCATTAATTAGGATACGCAACTGAATCGTCGTAGCCTTTAGTAGGGTAATTGATTGTTACCGCTTTTCAAGGCGTAAGTGATTGATGCTTACCCTCTTTTCAAATTCTGCTGACTCATCTAGGCAACTGAAGAGTCTCCACAAGGTCTATATAAACCCAGCCTTCTGCCATTTGGGTTCTTCATCCCAAAATGTTCTTTGCCATGAGTCCTTACGACTGCTGGCTTCAACGCTTGTTTTTCGTTGATTCATGGCAACTCCAAGTTATGAAACCTGAGTTTGCGCTTTGTGCTATAGAAATAGCTTCCAAGATCTGCTTCATAAGTCTTATTGATCTTTATAACCATCATAAAGAAGATGGAGATAATACCTCATGCCTGTTCGAAGAATTTTCTTCGTCTATTATGTTTGCATGTCATGTTTCCGGCCGCCTCCCGGTGAGGTGCAGCGCCGTAGTGACCTTGCTACCAACTCGTAATGAATGGCGGGATTCTCCTCCAGCATGCCTGGAGGAGAATTTATTTCCCCCACGTTCGTGAGCTCAGGGTGGCGAGCCGTTGCGCTCGTTTCCGTGTACAAGGAGCCCTTGCCCTTGGGAGTTTCTGCTTGCATGTTGTACGCCGGAACCGGTGGTTCCTCAGGCGCATCTCATGGGGTGTTGATCGGACAAGGGCCTTGTCAAATACTGGGATCTTGAACGTATGGCTTCTTGTGGCTCTTGCAGGACGTTCATTTTATAGCAAGACCCTACTTGCTACAGATCTTTAGCCGCAGATCTGCGTATCGCATAGCCGGTGTTAGGACCGTTAGGTTCATCCTTCTTCGGTTAGGATTCCATCGATGTGTAACTTCTCGCTTGTAAGTTACTTTTTGAATGCATTGTAAGCCATGTTGGCTGCGCAGTTAGATTTGAGCTTTTTCGCTTGTAAGCTGCTATCTAGAAAGATAAATTGTAAGTCCTTTTGACTCATAATGATAAATTTCTTTGTATGATTTGCTGTTTTGTTACAACAAATTACAATTTCGCACGCGTGTTGGCGGATTTCGCCTTCTGTGTGCTATATACACACTTTGTATTTGCTATCTTGTCGCATAGATTCGCAAATATGTTCTTAGATCGTTCAAGATCGTGTTCGCGCAGCTTTGCTATCTTGGCAGATAGGCTCGTGATTTTGCCCCAGATTAAAATGCAAGTGCTATCACATCAGATAGGCTTTTGTAGATCACTTAAGATCATTTTGCATGATGTCGCTATCACAATAGACAGACTTAAGAACGAATTTTATATCGCATTTGTATAACGCTGCTATCACGGCAGATAGGCTTGAAGGATCATTTAAGATCACGTTCGCATATGTTGCTATCGTGGCAGATAGGCTTTAGAAGATCAATTAAGATCATTTTTCGCATGAGCTGCTATCGTGGCAGATAGGCTTAGAAGATCAATTAAGATCATTTTTCGCATGAGCTGCTATCGTGACAGATAGGCTTTAGAAGATCGATTAAGATCGCATTTGCATAGGCTGCTATCGTAACAGATAGGCTTTAGAAGATCAATTAAGATCGTATTTGCATAGGCTGCTATCGTAACAGATAGGCTTTAGAAGATCAATTAAGATCGTATTTGCATAGGCTGCTATCGTAACAGATAGGCTTTAGAAGATCAATTAAGATCGTATTTGCATAGGCTGCTATCGTAACAGATAGGCTTAAAATATCATTTGAGATCACATTCGAATAAGTTGCTATTGCGGCGGATAGCCCATTGCTAAGAGTAATAACAAACTAAATGAAGCAACATCAATAGCTAGAAGTATGAAGTTCTTCTCATTTGGTAGAAGTCTTTTATTATAGTGCTCTCATATGGGAGAGATAAGATTACAATTCTCTCATATGGGAGGGGAGATTGTGTGAATCATAGCTATACAAGACATGAGGCAACTTTATAATAAAACGCATAAAATGAGAGAAGTCAAGGATAGTACTTCTTAATCCAGCGCATGTTGACTAAGCTTTGGGTTGAGGTCGTTCCGTGCAACCTCCGTATGTTGCAGTAGCCACTGTCAAAGACTTCTGTGACTTCGAAAGGTCCTTCCCAAATGGCTGCGAATTTTGGGTGAGCTGCCTCCCGCATGCAATGGTCAGATGCGTGCAGGACCAAATCTCCAACTGCGAAATCTCTTCGCTGGACCGTTTTATTGTACGCACGAGCAATCCTTTCTTGATACCGCTTGTTGGTCCTTTTAGCTTGCTCTCGCTTTTCCTCCAGCAAGACTAAGTCATGATCGCGTTGATTGTCGTACAATGCGTGGAAGGCCAATCTCGCCGAATTAACTTTCACCTCCGCGGGTACAACAGCCTCAGCCCCGTAACATAGGAGGAAGGATGAGACACCTGTGGGTGTCCTCGGAGAAGTCCTGTAAGCCCACAGGGCTATGCTTAGAGAATCAGCCCACTTCTTGTGATCATCTGCGACCATCTTGCTCAAGATCCTCAACACCGTTTTTTTGGTCGCTTCGGCTTGCCCGTTCCCTTTCGGATAGTAGGGGGTGGAACATATCTTCCTGATATTGTACTCTGCTAGCTTCGCAGCCACCTAGCGATTAACAAAAGGAGTACCATTATCCGAAAGGATGGTGTTGGGAATTCCGAACCTGTATATGATGTTTTCTTGGATGAAATTGACCACAGCTAGCGCATTTGCCGTCTTTAGTGGTATCGCCTCCACCCATTTGGTGAACAGCTCAGTTGCGGTGAGAATAAAATGATTCCCATGCGAAGTTGGTCGGATGGGACCAATGAAATCTAGAGCCCATGTGTGAAACGACCACGGTGTTCCCAATGCATGTAGATCTACAGCGTGAGCGTGCACCAGGTTACCCTTAAATTGACATTCCTGGCAGCGTCGTACCTTGGTGCGGCAATCGGCCTCCATAGTGGGCCAGAAATATCCAATTGAAAGGAGTTGACTGCATAATTTCGCACCTCCCTGGTGTTCCACCTGATGAGAAAGGTCCATGACCTCTTGTGCTTCCCTGCTGTCTAGACATCGCAGCAAGTTGCCCTCATGGCCTCTTCGCCAAAGCAGGTTTTCTTGTACTACGTATCGAGATGCTTTTCTCTTCAATTTCTCAACTTCTTTTCTCGATTCGGGTAAGGTGCCCTGGGTGAGAAAATCAAAGAGTGGTTTCCTCCAATCCGCATCATCACCAGTTAGAGCGATGAGTAAAGAATCTTTGATCAGTGCGCAACTCTCGCACTTCCCTTGTATCAGTGCCGCGGCTGTTGACATTTCTGGCCAATGAATGCCATATCTCTGAGCCTTCCGATAGATTGACACCTCGCTTTCTCCGCAAGCATGTTGGTGAATCTTTTCTAACAGCAGCTGTCCCTCTTGCTCGGAGACGCATCGCATAAGTATTACGCCAGGGCCCTTGTAGTAAAGAGTGTTGTCATGTATGCAATACCCCTTCGTGAGTGCCCAGCTCTCGCTGCTTGTACCTTCTGCGATGGCTCGTAAGATTGCTTTTCTCCAGTCCTCATCATCCATGTGTTCATCGTCGCACGCGTCTTCTGTTAACGCCGACGATGTTCGCACTTCGATCGAGATCCTTGCGGGACATTTTTCTGTACTAACCTTGGATCCCAAGGTGGCCAAAGCATCTGCATGTCTGTTGTCTGCTCGGGGCTTGTGCTCGTACCTAACGTCGCAGAATTGCTGTACCAGCTTTTGTACCAAAGTCCGGTAGGACAGAAGATTTATCTCCTTCAAACCGTACTCGCCCGAGGCCTGCTTGACAATTAGCTTGGAGTCCCCCATGACCGTCAGGTTGCTTACTTCCAAAGCCTTCGCTGCACGCAATCCCGCTATGAGGGCTTCATATTCTGCCTCGTTGTTGGTGACTGCGAAGTCGAGCTTTGCGGACATCTGTATGACCTCCCCATCTGGCTTGGTCAAGACTATCCCAATGCCTCCGCATTTCCTTGTTGACGAACCGTCGAAATGGAGCGTCCAATAGGGTACGTCGACTGCATATATTTCAGGTCCCTCGAATTCTTCTTCGATCACGGGCTCGTGGCTGTTATCGGGGAACTGTGCCAACAGATCCGCCACCGCCTGCGACTTGATCGCTCGCGGTCGCACGCATGTTATATCGTATTGAGAGATGGTCATATACCATTTCGCTAATCTTCCCCCAGGAGTGGTGTGAGTCAGAAGATATCGTATAGGATCACTTTTGGTGACCACTACCACTTTGTGCGACGCAAAGTAATGTCTCAACTTCTCTATCACGAAGAACAGGGCAAGGCAATGACGCTCGATGTCCGTGTACCTTGATTCGGCGGGCTGCACGATGCGAGAGATGTAGTAGATGGGCCTTTCTTGGCCCTCGTACTCCTGAGCCAAGAGTGCTCCTATGGACTTCCTTGTTGACGTCAGATACAGCAGAAGCGGTGATCCTAATTGAGGTGCGATCATTATTTTTGAAGACGTCAGCAGATCCTTCAGCTTCCCGAACGCAGCTTCGTGCTCCGGAGTCCAGCTGTATACGGCATCTTTCTTGAGAAGGGCACTAAAACAGCAGGTGATTTCGGCAATTGCTGGGATGAATCTCCGCAGATATGATAGCTTTCCCAAAAATGTCTTCAAGGCACTCTGGTTATGGGGCGGCGTCATGCCTGTGATGGCTGATACTTTCGCAGGATCAGGCTCGATTCCTTGGCGATGCACTACACATCCCAAGAACTTCCCTGATGTTACCCCAAACGCGCACTTCATGGGATTCA
This sequence comes from Linanthus parryae, assembly GCA_023055425.1. Classification (NCBI taxonomy): domain Eukaryota; kingdom Viridiplantae; phylum Streptophyta; class Magnoliopsida; order Ericales; family Polemoniaceae; genus Linanthus; species Linanthus parryae. The sequence continues at coordinate 20,409,104 of JALGPY010000011.1, read as the reverse complement.
TTTTCAGTTGAAAGCGTCTGCATCTATTGAACACTTTCCACAAATCCGCCAGGTGATCTGCTTCCTGCTTGGATTTAACCACCAGGTCGTCCACATAAAATTCCACTTCCTTGTGCATCATGTCGTGGAACAGTGCCATCATGTCCCGTTGATAGGTTGCACCCGCGTTTTTGAGACCAAACGGCATCACCGTGTAGTTGAATACCCCCACTGGAGTGATAAATGCAGTTTTCCGCGCATCTTCAGGGTCCATCTTGATCTGGTTGTACCCGCTGAAGCCGTCCATAAAACTGAACATGCGATGACCCGCTGTCGAATCAATGAGCAGATCAATGTTGGGGAGCGGAAAATCGTCTTTTGGGCAGAAACGATTGAGATCCAGGAAATCCACGCAGATGCACAGCTGTCCGTTCTTCTTTACCACTGGCACAATGTTGGCCAGCCATGTGGGATGATGATTCGGGTTCATGAACTTGGCGTCCAGGAGGTTTGACAATCTCCTGTTTGATCTTCACGTTAAGCTCCGGCCTGAAGCTTCTTGTGCTCTGCGTCACCGGCTTAGAACCCGGAATGATGTCCAAACGGTGCATAGTGATACTTGTGTCCAGACCGGGCATCTCATCATACTCCCATGCGAACACATCCTTGTATTCAGTTAGGAGCTGTAGCAGTCCTTTCTCCTCCTCGCTTGTGAGATCCGCACTTAGAAAGACTGGCCTTTTATTTTCTTCGCTCGGGCTTAGGAATACCTCCTTCAGCTCTTGCTTTTGCGGTCTGGGTTTGTCTTCCATGCATTCGGGTGCTTCCTTGAGCTTCTCGTCTGGAGTGCTCTGCATTGGTTTTTCTGTTACCATGACCTGCTCGATTTGGTTGATTTGCTCAGGGATATCCCCATGCCCGCGTGAGGACATCCCCGCGCACCTTCATATGCGATAGCACTTCTTCCTGTTGGCGTAGAAACTCTCTATCTCCTTGCCTTCGGGGTAATGCTTTGCAATTCTCTTCAGAGTGTACACGTTCTTTCGCTGGTAGGCGATCCGTGGCGCCTCTTCCCTTGTGGGCGCCTTTCTTTGGCATCTTCCCTTGTCATCATCACTCCCGCAGGTGACTGATCCTTGATATCTTCCCATAGGGGTAAAGGAGTAGGGTTGAATGGTCCCGGTGTTTGTTCGTCCGCCATCTCGGTGAACCACACCGTATCACTGAGATGTGCTTCATCCAGGTTGAATGGATTTGTTGAAGCCGGTATCTCGACTATTCTGTCGTTCCAGATAGCTTTCATGACTTGGTGAGCTGTTGAAGGAACCGCGTCAAAGCGATGAATCCAGGCTCGACCTATGATCATGTGATACGTGGTGTTCGCATCTATGACATAGAACATCGCTGAGCACTTGATTTTGCCGATTTGGACGCCCAAGCGGATCCATCCTATCGTCATTCTTGAGTCGCTCCCAAATCCTATCAGCGGAGATGGACGCCTGACAATCTTTTACTCGGGGATTCCTGCTAGCTTCAGTGTGTTGAGCGAAACGACGTTGACCGCTGCTCCTCCATCGACGAATGCTCTTTTGAACTCGACGCCATTGATGATGGCCGTCACATACAGAGGCCTCTGGTGGCTCGCCTCTGTCTTTTTGTCGCGGGCAGAAAAGGTCATAATCTTTTCTTTAGGGCGAGATGCCCTGATGACTTTCCCATTAGAGACTACAAGATCCTCCTCGTAGTCCTCTGCTATCCTCAAGATTGCTTTCGTCATTTCTGTCCGACATTTCTCTGAGAAGTTCATCTCGTCGAAGAATCTGCCAAAACCGTGCGACCCCTTCATCCGGTCTGCACGTTCGTCTTCCGTGTCTACGCTGTAGTCCTCATCATCATGGACTTCAGCAATGATGGGTAGACCATCCTCTGCGAACTCTTCCAGATCCACAATCGAGATCATGGCGACCTCTTTACCTTTCGAGTCTTGCTCCGCATGGGCAGGAAGTGGATTGTTGCGCACATCCTTCCTGTGATCGCTGACGATCAGCTCGCCGTTCTTCATCTTTTGGCTGAATACAATCCTGAGCTTCTTACAGTCCGTTGTGGGATGCATGACCTTGCCGTGGTACTCACACCACTTCGGGTCCCTCACCATCTCCTTGGAGGGTGCCTTCTCGAGCGGCAGTAGGACTCCGTCCTTGCGCCACTTCCTGCAGAGGTCGCTTGCTTCTTCCACCGAACATGGCAGAGGTGGTGCGTCGAAGTTCACAATCTTCGCCTGCTTCCGGGGTGAAACTGTATTGACCTCAGCTTCGCGTCCCCTCTTGTAACTGAATCTCCCTATCTTGTAGGTAGTACCGCTCGAGGATCGCTCCGGAGCGTTTTTCTTTTTCTGCCTCTCCACTATAGGCTCGATGTTCTTCGTGCATTCGATTAGCTTTGAAAACGTTGGAGTTTGCAGGTTGATGAGCATACCTTTGTATTCATCTCGCATGCACTGCAGGCATATCTCTACGAGCCGACTTTCAAGCATCGGATCTTTGCATTTCAAGGACTTCGCCCTGAACTTCTTGATTAAAGTTATCCCGTCCTCCTCGCGCTTCTGATACATCCGCGAGAGGTGGATCATTGTCACCTTTTCTTCCATATGGAAGAACTTGGTGTAGAACTTCTGGACCATGTCGTCCCAAGTCTTCACGGACCCAGCTTCCAACGTCCGGTACCATTTGTACGCTACGTTCCCCAAGGATTTCGGGAATTCTCGCATCAGCAGTTTGGGATCAGCTCCATATGGCCCCATGACATCGATGAAACGCATGACATGTTCATGAGAGTTTCCGTTGACATCTTCGAACTTGTCCCATTTAGGAGCCTTGTACCCCACCGGGTTAGGCATGAGGTAGATCTCTCGTGGGATAGGTGGATCGTTGTCTAACTTCGCGATGATGGTATCCGCGAATGATTGGTGAGCCAGAATAGTGTCCATGCGCTTCTTCAGGGACGTCATACATTCTGGAATGTTTCCCTCGGTAACAGGAGGAAGGGTTGCCGCAGGCGGAGGCGACACGTATGCCACCGGAGGGTTGGGGACATATTGGGCGTTCGCATTGCCCCAGATTGCCGTTGGAGGAGGCAAGGGATACTGCAAAGCCGGGTTAGATACCAAAGCCGGAGGCTGAGGAGTATGAGCAGTGAGAGGCAACATTTGAGCTGTTGACCCTTGAATTGAAGGTAGCTGCGTAGTCGCCGGTGGAGTTTGCAGATTAGGGTTGGGAGGTGTGGTTGACACTCCCAGTCCTGGAGCGGTAGGGGCCCCTCCTCCCAGAGAAGCAGCGGTGGCTGGTGAAGGGTTTGGCGCAAGAGTGCCCAGGACGGCCATGATCCTTTCTAACTGCGCAGATTGAGCTTTGAGAGCTTTTCCCTGACTTTAGATGGTAGCATCCAAGGTCTCTAGCGTCGGGGCGTCACCGGTGGCCGTAGGAGTGCGGCGGGCCTCCTCTCCTGAGGCGGCTTCGGTGGAAGGCGATCTGTTACTGACATCATCCTCCTGAGACATGGTTGCTTTTGCTGGTAGGTTCACGTCGGGTTCACCAAAATGTGCACAAGAGATTCCGGCGGGGAGACCTCCGTGTACACCGTATGTAGAGGATTAGAAATAGCACAGAAAGAGTTGGGTTGTGTGTAGGGAGAGAGTAAGGCAGTAGTAATGTCTGAGAGAGAGACAGAGGTTTGCCAGAGCTTCCGCGTATGGCTAATGCGTCCTCCTTTGTATGGAAAGGTTAACGTCCTATATATAACGGAGAATGTGACCGTTGCAGTGTGGTTAATGCGCCCATCAATGGCGGCTTAATTAGCTTAACCACAACGGCACGTTCGTCCGAGTATATAGGGACCATTACAGCACGTTATGCGCGAATACCGGAACCGTTATGGGGTTGACCGGGTTTGACCGGATTGACCGGGTTTATGGAGCTCGTGCCATAAATCTCTCAAAAGCAGTTACTAAAGGTCGCGTGCAGGCTTGGCTCGCACGCGACAGGACTTACTCTAGCCTCCAAACCACTAAGTCCCTACAAGTCCCGTGCAGTGGTATGCGAGGGCCCTGTCTCGCAGCCCCCACATGGATCAGCGCGGCTGGTGATCCAGTGTGTGTGGAGCACAATATGGTGTGCTGGATGGTTGCCACGTGGCAAAGATCTGTCAGCTCAGAAAGCACTATCTACAGTAGTATTTGTAAACAATTACGCGAGTAATTTATTAACTTTAACCGAAACGCGAATAAAGCCACCGCATAGCTTCGTAGTTGAGCCACACACGTTTACTCAACTATTTGCTGTGACTGGCTACACCTAATAATTCTCTATGAGATTTTTCACTAGATTTTTCTTATTTGTCATCATCCTCTTTGTTTCCTTCTTCAATTTCTCTTCTACTTCTTTCTCTCTTTCTTCGGCAACAACTTGCCCGACAAACCCACCTCTTCACCATCCCTTTTACCGCATCTCTTTTCCTATAACGCCTACTTTTCTCTTGGCCTTCGGCAGAACACACCAACTCACCTAGTGCCTTCATCACCACCATCATCGTAATCATCATATTCCCCATCTCCGACAACCACCAACACCACCACCGAGAACACAACCACCATCTCCACCTTCTCCCACTGTCCTACAGCTCTTCTCTCTCTGTCTCACTCTGTTCTACGTCCGAAACAGAGCACGGATGCAGTAACAGTTAACCCAGAAACTGCCACCACCACCACCTCTGTTCCCGACGGGAACACCACCGAAGCCACACCACCTCCACTCTTCCCCACCACGGTTCATCTCTCGTCTCCTACCTCTCAAATTCGAACCAGGTAGAAGAGAGATAAGCCAAAACAGAGGCCATAACCGGGAACAGACAGTTGACCGAAACTCCGTTGAACCTCCATCTTTCCCGGCGAACCTTTCGGGCAAGCTTCCGCAGCGGTGCCCACAGCACTTTGACCCCTCCAGTCGACTCCTAGAGGCCCGACCAAGCCTCCAGAGGTCTCACCCGAACCCAGAAGCAACCTGATCACAGGCGTCGAGCTCCACCTCCGACAGCGCCGTTCGGCCGCCCGACCCGACTCAATGCTCCATCGTTTCTCGTGATTTTTAGGTACCGGTACGCTCTACTCTTCACCCTGAGTTGATTTAGATTATCTAAATCGCATGTTAATGCTTTGATTCACGTTTAGAATGATCAAATTGAAAATTCATGCTAGGGGGAGGTATATATCATTTTCAGAAACTATTTTAGCTAAAAAAAGGGGGTATTTATACTATTTCAGTAAAATATGGGGGCTGGATTGTTATTTAGCAATCTGAAAGTATTAAAATAAAATAAAAATAGGATTTTAGGGTTATATTAATTCCTACACCTTCTAGACATTATTCTAACTAATAATAGTAATAATAATAAAAATAGCAGTAGTCACAATAAATAACAATAATATCCATAGGAATAATAATAACAATAGTAGTAATAAAACTGATCATAATAATAGTAGTAGTCATAATAATAATAATAATAATAATAATAATAATAATAATAATAATAATAATAATAATAATAATAATAATAAGAATAGTAGTAATAATAATAATAGTAATAATAGAATTAATAATAATAGTAATAATAGTAATAATAATAATAATAATAAACATAATAATAGTAATAGTAGTAATAGTAATAATAGTAATAATAATAATAATAGAAATATTAATCAATAATAATAACAATAATAGCAATAGTAATAATTATAATAATAATAACAATAATAATAATAGAATTAATAATAATAGTAATTATAATAAAGAAATAATGATAGTGATAGTAATTGCAATAATAATAATAATAATAAGAAGAATAATAATAACAATAATAATAATAAAATTAATAATAATAGTAATTCTAATAAATAAATAATTATAGTGATAGTAATTGTAATAATAATGATAATAATAGCAAAATAAAAGTAATTTAAATAATTAAATAATATAGATAAATAGGAACTAGATAAATATAAATTATTTTCTTTCTGAAAATAAACAAGATCAAAAGCATAACTTGTAATTATTGATTCTCAGTGTATTTTAAAATTAGTTAGTAAATAAGAAATATTTACTAACTAATTAGTTAGTAAATAAGAAGATGATGATACTGTTGAAACTTGTATTTGTTCACTACAAATATTATAAATAGTTTCCATAATTAATTTGATGAGTTTGATAAATAAATAACTAAATAGTAGTTATTAAATAATTTATTGGTTACTTAAAAATAGATATGTTGGTAAAATTAGTATTTAATAATTATTGAAAGTTTATGGACTTAAAATTATGAGTTTCTATAAAATATTAAAATTTATAAATATATATATATATTTATATATTTATAAATTTTAATATATATATATATTTATATATATATATATAAATATATATATATATATATATATATCTGTATATATAGGAAGAACTAAGAGATTAAAAATAAAACTTGGTAGGAATATGATAATATTTGTTTCAATGAACTTGTGATCGAATGAAGAAATGTAATGTGTAGGTAACAAGTTGTAGACGAGGGACACGTGACGTTTTAGGAGACTCTACGTGCTAAATTGCTAAGGATCGAGGTAAGTATACATGCCAAGTCTAGCGTGCCTAGCTCCTTTTTTGTCTTAAATTGATTTTAATACTAGTCTAAAAATGTCTTTATTATTTAATTACATGTTTTTATTTGAAGTTCTTATATTCCAAATTGTGTTGCTATGCTTTGATTCTGTCATACGAATAATAATAATAATTTGTAATTAACGTGAAGTGGAAAGAATTGTCCGGGGATCGTTATATTTGCCTTTGATTAGGTTGGTCGTGTTGGCTTCTGTCCCTCGACCCGTTTATTTAACCCGGTCGCAACCTGCCGGGTCGCTCCATGTACTCACCACTCTGGCGGCGATGAGTCTTTGAGGGGTGCCGGCACTTAAGGTCTTCGATGCGTAGAGTTAGTAGATTATCCCCGTGTCAACAAAGCTAATAAAGGACAGTTATAAAAGAAAAGAAGAAGAGATTGGGAATCGTATTCCCCGTTTGCAAGTTGAGAAAAGGAGATTAAAAGAAAGAAGAAGATTACATTGAGTCATACTTTACTCTTCAAGTTTGCTGTTTTATAATTTCAATCCCTCCTTGTTATTATACGAAAAGTGAACATGCCACATCTTCTGTTTTACGAGCTTGGGTGTTGCTTACTCAGTACTTTATGCTGATTTTAGAAAACTGCGGTATTTGTTTTCCTTCCCCGCAGCTGTAGACGAGGAAGACTATGGTATGACCGGGTACGAGACTCACTAAGGAGATTCCGTCACAATTTTCCACCGTTACTTTTAGCATCGTCCTCCCCCTCTCGTCCGAGTCGGATAAGGTGGTCGTTGCACTAGACGTCAAGGGCTTTCCGAAAACAGGTCATAATGCTAAAACAGAGTCCGGCCTAAAAACCGATCTCCCGCCAAGTGCGGGTCTCAGGCGGAGCACGCCGAAGTAGTAGTCTCGGGTTACGGTGTCCGATGTCGTGATCAGCTATTTCATGTTTAGGACGATTTCCGGGAAAGTTCGGACCCATGGGTATTTTGGGAAGATCTAAGTGTAATTGGTTAAACTAACGCGGGCTTCCAAAACGACAATGATGAGTATAGATCGCATTCGGGCTATGTGTAATACTCCGTATATTTTCTAAGGGTTATTTTGTAATTTCGGTTAAAAAAAATATTTGATTTTTAAATAAAATGATAATAATTATATTTCAAGCTTGTTCTTGACTTATATTTTAGTTCATAAAGTATAGGGATACTATGTGGCATTTATGATTGTCTAGTATCCTGTTTTGGGGTCATTGTGTAGTTTTAAAAAGTTTGAAGATATTTGTGTATTTATTAATTTAATTTTCAAAAGTGAAAATAATACATTTTGTTATTTTGAGGTGAGGAAGATCTAAGTGCAATTGGTTACACTGACGCGGGCTTCCAAAACGACAATGATGACTATAGATCGCATTCGGGCTATGTGTAATACTCCGTATATTTTCTAAGGGTTATTTTGTAATTTCGGTTAAAAAAAATATTTGATTTAAAAAAAAATGAAAATAATTATATTTCAAGCTTATTCTTGACTTATATTTTAGTTCATAAAGTATAGGGATATTATGTGGCATTTATGATTGTCTAGTATCCTGTTTTGGGGTCATTGTGTAGTTTTAAAAAGTTTGAAGATATTTGTGTATTTATTAATTTAATTTTCAAAAGTCAAAATAATATATTTTTTTATTTTTTTGTTTGAATTTTATTCCAAAAATACCCCTCTTATATATGAAATTTTCTAGTTACCCTCAATTTTTTTATTTGGACGTCAACCCTCATTTTTTTGTTATTCCAATTCCTATCCCAAATAACTTGTTGGGAGACTTTTAATTTCACTTCACACCCTTAACCACTAACTAAGTCAACCATAGTAATATAATGTATGTGATTGTACACACGCATACACAATATATGCTCATCACCATCACATTCAACTCACACACATCACTCCACAACTCCCACACAACCTCTCACTTATAAATCATCATCTCTTCTTCATATTTTTTTCCTCCATTTAAGAACACTAAAATAGCTCCATTCTCTCTCCAAAACCTTCAATCCCGTATTGGAGTTTTGACCTCACAAAAACACCTCGAAAAATTCATTTTTCACTTTCAAACTCATGAGAAACTCAAGTCCAAGGTCATGCTGTGCATGGGGGAGCCACTTCCTTCATATTCTTCATGATTTAAGCTCTTTAAGGTTATGTAAGCATCCCCATTCTTTTTTTTTCATCTATTCTACTCATCATGTTGATAGTTCCTTTCATGATAGGAAATTACTTGATCTTTGTTTTCATGTGTGTTTTGGGTCTTGAATTGTAACTATTGAGCATGAACTCCTCAAATCCCTCATATGATTATTCAAATCCTTGATGTGAATCTCTTATTGCATGTCTAATTGGTAGTATATAGGTATATATACAGTTTTTTTTAGTTGCATGTATCATAGAATTGATTTGATCATGCTTTAAGTGTTCTAGGTAAAATTGCATGTTGTTACAATCTGACCAGTTTGTCAAAAAACGTGGATTATCTCCACATTTTGTCTATGTGAAATTTTCAAATCTTGCATATTTTGAAACTACACTCATAGGCGTAATTTTGAGAAAAAAATCATAATCATAGCTGAAAGGGGAGTATGCCGATGGATATGCATCACATATACTCTAGAAGGAGGGGGGGGGGGGTTGAATAGAGTATGCCAACTTTTTGTAAAACTTGTGGACGAAAAGAGTTTTAGTTCAAGTGCAAAGGAGTTCAAGGCCTTAAACACAAATTCAGGCCTTTGTAAAGAAATAAAGTTTGTAATGAAACAAACAAGTCTTTTTCAAGGTCTTGAAAAGAGTTTCAAACCCTTGAAAAAAAGACAAGTTTGAATGCAGCAGACTAAGTATGTAACAGAAACTGTAACTACAACAGACAAAAGATTTACAGAGTTCAGTCCACTTGGAACTACGTCTCTACCTCAGGGATCTTCTCCCTGTAGGATTTTCAACTCAATTCTTATTAATCAAAAGCTATACCCTAGATTTCAAGCACAAAGAGTTCCCTTACTCTGATACAGCTTGTGGTTCTCCCTAACCTATCTAGTACCTGTTCTAGCTAACTGATTAACTAAGAATTCTTTATTGTTAACCTTGAAAAATCCTTCAGAGTGAAATATAGAAGTATTACAGTAATGATCTACCAATAAAACACCATACAGAAGAACACTAGAGTGTAGAACTGCAGTAAAGAATGAAGTGAAGTTCTGTGAGTTTGATTGTGAGAGTGATGAACTTCTTTGATGCTTGTCAATCCAGAATTATGTTTCTCTTTTTGTCCACTGAGTGTTGTGTGTTGTTGCTTCAAAATGAGCTCCATTTATACTGTTTGAAGATCTGCAAATCTTCCCAGATTTTCATCAACAACTTCATATTTTGTAGGCAACAACTTTGACTCTCTTTAACAGCCTTCTCCAACGGATAGTTGATCACAATCTTCAGAGATATTGTTGTGATATTGTCTTTAAACAATCTGAGAAGCTGTCATGAGTCTCTAATTGATCACAGGATCATCTTAACTAAGTGATTTCCTTCCTGCAAAAGTCAGTTAAGGAAACAAATCATGCATATTTAGGAAATAAAATTTCCCTGCAAAACTGAGTCAAAATGATGGATTAAGCATGTTAATATATCAAAACAGTTTGTCTTTCATCATCAAAGAATAACACATCAAGTACAGGGGTGAGAGGGATATATTTAAATCAAAAGAGATTATAGAAACTCCCCTTCAGAACATGTATGCAGGTCGGACAATTTCAAAGGATTTGAATCCTCGTTCAAGGCCTTGAAATAGCTCTTCTATTTGAAGCTTGTGAAACCTGATTCAAGGCTTTGAAAACTGGTTCAAGGCCTTGAAATACCATGAAACCTGTGACCTTACAGTCTCCCCCTTGATGAAAGACAAAACCTCAAATATTTGATTATTTGTTTCTGCAAAAATACTTATTAACACACAATAATAATAACACAGTAATTCCAAAAGATTCGACTTATTGATGAAAAAAAGTAAAAACTGCAAGTAAGTTGCAGAAAATCTTACTGACCAAAAGATAGCTAATCTAAACAGAAATAAGAGAAAAAACAACCTAATATTTCTCCCCATTTTTGAATTTCATCAAAAAGAATGAGAAGATGTTGGATCAATGTCTAGAAATTTTTTAAAAATAGAAGACTTAAAAAGAATGGGAAAGAAAGAGTAGGCATGATTAAGGGGTTGGGTCTTCATCTCCATCCTGATCTCCCTCTTCTTCCTCACTATCTTCATCAGTCTTATCCTGTTTTTCTTGTTCCTCTTCATTCTCATCAACAGCAGTCGCTTCACCAGTCTTGTCCTTAGTAGCAGTCTTTGGAGATTTATTTTTCTTCTTCTTGAGAGTAATCATCAGATCATCTAAGTCAGGGTTGTCTACTTCATCTCATTTCTGAGTAGCTTGTTCAACTACCACCTATTTTCCTTTATCTTTGACTAGAGCAGCCTCTTCCTGGTTGGAATGTTCACTTGGCAAGTTCTTGTTAGAGCCATCTTTTTTGGCACCTTTTTCATCCCCAGGGACATAAAACACAGTCATGCTTCTAAAGATAGTTTCCACCATGTATTTGACCTGTGAGAGATCAGTCTCAAACCCATGCTGATTCTATTTAATCTCACTATTGTCCATCTCTAGACCATCAAGTCTCTAAAGGATTGAAGACAAATCAGGAGGCTGAGATGTCTGGCTCGAAGTAGGAGTCAAGGCCTTGGGCTTAACAAATTTCTTTGCATTCAGCTCTTCCTCAGTCAAATCTGAATACAAATTCCGAACCTTCTCTTTGGTTTTAACTACCCCAATCTTCTCAAAAGCCTTCTCATTCAGCAAACCAATCCCAGAAGTAATAGACTCTTCACCGGCAGTAGGAATCTCAAGGTGTTGATAGAATTGAGTGAGCAAGTTTTCATTAGGCAGGGGATGCTTTCTCTGATCTGTTTGACTGAATAACATGTGTTCCATTACATGTTTCTGCAGATCAATATCATAGCCATGCATGATCGAATTCATAATGTACATCACCCTCTCATTAACTAACTCTTTAAATGTTCCCTTGTAAAGATGCATCTCATCAAGATTGTGAATAGAACTTTAGCTTAAACATTTAACACAGAGTGTGTTAACTGTTAGGATGTGGAAGGGACATTTGGCAGGAAGAATTCTTCTCTGGCCAACTTCAAAGCTTCATTCTTGGGAGGGTAGTTTTGTGTGTCATACCTCTCAAGACACCCTAAGACAGATGCAAACTCAGCGTGATCTAGTTCCATTGTAACTCCAGCAACTAAAGACTTGATAACTAAGTGTGGAGAATTCTTAATTTGCTTCATGTTGAGATACAAGAATCTGGTGAGTCTAGGATAGGCTAGCTCAGGGGGGTTTAGCATGAACCACAAAGATATTTTCTTCAACATAGTGATACAGTTCAGATTCATTCCGAACAACATATGCATACTGATCATAGTGCAGAAAGAAATCTTCCTAGATGAAAAACCATCCAACCACTGACCTTTTGAAGTGTTTGAGATGAACCAAGATTCATCAGGAGCAGTGTTCTTTGAGTTGATCTGCAATGCTTTCTCCACATTTTCCTCTGGCTGTTCCTCTGTTACTTTTCCTTTCCCTTTTTCAGTTTGAGTTTCCTTCTTATTTTTCTTCAACTTCTTGGGGCTAGAGATCTCTGTTTCTGGTTGCTTCTCTACAGAAACTTTCTCTTTCTTCTTATTCTTCTTCTTTTCTAAGTAGAGAGTTGCATCCTTCTTGTCTTTCTTCTTCGGTGGAGGAAGCTCTGCAACTGCCTCTGCACTAGGAGTTCTAGAGATAGAGTCTCCACTAATCTCTTGAACTTCATCCACTGCTGCCATTCTCTTCTTATCTGTACTCTGTTTTGAAGCTCCGACCATCTTGATTTTGTCTGAGGCTCTTCTAGTGCTCAGTAGGGTTTGGGAGAAGAATAGAGAGAGGTGGATTTGATACCAAGTGAAGGAGAAGAGAAGGAGATAAATACTCAGAGAGTTTGTATTTGAAAAGGAAAGTGCAACATTTTTCTGATCTTAAAAGGTCTGTAATGATCAACAAAGATTCAAATCTTTGGAGCCGTTGGAAATAAATAATTTTATACTATATCTGACTGAAAATCAATTTTGAAAAAAGTAGGGGCAATATTGAGCAAATATCTACAAAGATAGCACCCAATACTGAATGATCCAATACTTATTCACTAATCACTTATCAGACTTATTTTCAATGATTTGAAAATAGTTTCAAGGTTTTGAAATGTTGTTAAGCCGAAAAACATAACATCAAAAATTCGAATTAATTTTCAAGGCTTTGAAAATTAGTTCAAACCTTTGAAACAATTAATAACTTACCTTCTTTACCTGATGCTCCCCCTAAACCAATGCATCCTTATTTAGCATGCCTAATTCCAGTCTTAGAGCTGAGAATCTTGCATCTGGAAATGGTTTAGTGAAGATACCTGCAAGTTGAATGTTAGTAGAAAAAAATTCAAGAACAATATCACCTTTCTCAGCATGATCTCTGATGAAATGATGTCCGACATCAATATGCATGGTTCTTGAATGCTGTACTGGATTCTTTGTAATAGATATGTCACTGGTGTTGTCACACTTGATGGGAATACTTCTGCAATCAAATCCAAGATCCCTCAATTATTGAGCAATCCATAATACTTGTGAACAACATGCTCCAACAGATATATATTCAGCTTCAGCTGTTGATAAAGCAACTGAGTTTTGTTTCTTGGAGTGCCCACTGATCAGAGATGATCCAATTAATTGGCAAGTTCCATAAGTTCTTTTCCTATCAACTTTGTAACCTGCAAATTCAGCATCAGAAAGTTCATGCAAAGAGAAGTTAAAATGTCTAGGATACCAAAGCCCTAAATCTTTGGTACCATTGAGATACCTGAATATTCTCTTCACAGAAGTTAAGTGTGATTCCTTTGGATCAGCTTGATTCTTGCACACATACATACACTGAACATGATATCTCGTCTACTAGCAGTAAGGTATAGCAATGATCCAATCATACCTCTATACTCTTTCACAATGACACTCTTACCATATTCATCATTATCTAAAGATAGTGTAGAACTCATCGCAGTCTCGATCTCTTTGGATTAAGACATGTTGTACTTGTTCAGCAAGTCCCTAGTATACTTGCTTTGATGCAGAAAGATTCCCTTCTTCAATTGATGTATTTGAAGTCCAAGGAAGAAGTTCAACTCTCCCATCATACTCATTTTAGATTCCCTGCTCATAAGACTTGCGATTTTTTTGCATAGAAGATCATTAGTAGCTCCGAACAGAATATCATCAACATAAATCTAAACTAAAAGTAAATATTTCTCATGAGTCTTCATGAAAAGGGTCTTGTCTACCAATCCTCTTTTGAAATCATTTTCAAGCAGAAACTTTGACAATATTTCATACCAAGCCCTTGGAGCTTGTTTCAAACCATAATGAGCTTTGTTAAGTTTATAAACATGATCTGGAAACTTATCACTTTCAAAACCAGGAGGTTGTGCAACATAAACTTCTTCTTGTAAGTAGCCATTCAGAAATGCAAATTTTACATCCATTTGAAATAGTTTCATATTTTTGAAAGATGCAAATGCAAGCAGAATTCTAATTGCTTCCAACCTGGCAACTGGAGCAAAATTTTCCTCATAATCAATACCTTCTTCTTGATTGTAACCTTTAGCAACTAAACTTTCTTTTTTTCTGATCACTTTGCCATCCTTACCCAATTTGTTTCTGAACACCCATCTGGTACCGATGAAAGACTGGTTTGTAGGTTGAGGAACTAGGTTCCACACCTTGTTTTTTTCAAACTCATTGAGTTCACTTTGCATAGCTATAATCCAGTCTGCTTCTTTTAAAGCTTCCTTCACAGTTTTGGGTTCTACAAGAGAAATGAAAGCATTGAAGGCACAAAGATTCTTCAACTGTGACCTTGTTTGTGTACCAGTGGTTGGTTCATAGATGATATTGTCAGCTGGATGAGATGAAATGTATTTGAATCTCTTTCGTGGAGGCCAAGTTTCAGGTTCTCCATATATCTTCTCTGGTCTTGAAGTAGTGGCCTCATCATTCATCTCTTTCTGATCATCTTTTTCAAGACTTTGATATATATTTTCAAGGCCTTGAGACATGTTTTCAAGGTCTTGAATATGGATTCTGTTTCCTTCTAAACCTTTCTTGAACCCAAGAGAGTTCTCAGCTTCTTCTTCTGATTCATGCTTATTCAGATTCAAGTTTGCAAAACTTTCACTCAAAGAACCATCATAGCTTTCATAAAAAATAACATGAATACTTTCTTCAACAAGCTTTTGTTCTTTTATTATAGATTCTATAAGCTTTGCTAGTAAGAGAGTAACCAAGAAATATAACTTCATCACTTCTTGCATCACACTTACCCAAGTTGTCCTTACCATTTTTGTGGACATAGCATGTGCAACCAAAGGGTCTTAAGTATGAGATGTTTGGCTTTCTCCCTTTGAATAGTTCATAGGGGATTTTCTTCAGGAAAGGTCTGATCAATCACCTGTTCAGAATGTAATTTGCTGTATTCACAGCTTCTGCCCAAAAACGTTTTGGCAGCTTATTTTGTAGACGCATTGTTCTTGACATAACTTCAAGAGTCTTGTTCTTTCTTCCAAAAACTCAGTTCTGTTGAGGAGCAGAGCAATTGTGAGAGATACCATGCTTAGCACCGAAAAAATCAAATTCTAATTGATCAAACTCTCTACCATGATCACTTCTAATTGAAGCAATGGGTAGGTTTTTTATGTTTCGAAGTTCTCTAAAAAGATTTGAAAATTCAGAGAGGGCTTCAGATTTTTCTTTCAGAAACATAACCCAAGTATATCTAGCATAATCATCTACAATAACTAGAATATACCTCTTACCTTTTGGAGTTGGTGTCCTCATAGGACCACACAAATCCATGTGAAGTAGTTCAATAGGTCTAGAAGTACTTACAAACTTCTTTGGTTTGATGAGCTTCTGGTATGCTTACCCTGAGTACAAGCTTTGCAAACTTCATCTTCTTTGAACTTGATAGATGGTAATCCTCTTACAAGATCTTTGGAGATCATTTTTTTCAAGGTATGCAAGCTAGTGTGACCAAGCTTTCTGTGCCAAACTCTTGAATCCTCTTTCAAGGCCTTGGGACACTTTAAGCTCTTATCTGCAACTTTGTTAGTCTGAAAGGTATAAACATTGTTTGATCTAGAGGCTGTGAGAATGCAATTGTCTGATTTCTCATTTTTCACCACACACTTCTCTTTATCAAAAATAACCTTATTACCATTATCAAAAAGCAAATTTACCAATACCAAGATTGTTGCAGCTGCCTTTGTCACCAAGAGTAATTGAACCTTCAGATTACTCTTTCAATTCTGAGAATAGAGATCTCTTTCCACTCATGTTTCTTGAGCAACCACTGCCCATAAATCACTTTTGTTCTTTGATATTGGTGACAACCTGCAAACACAAATCACTGCCTTACCTAGCTGTTAAACCATGTGTGGAATTTGGACTCATACTCAGGAAAAATCATGTTAGGTGGTCTGATCCCTTTAGGATCCCAAATCTGTCTGACTTGTCCTTTAAGTTGAAATGGGAATGTGTTCCTCATTATATGAGGGTCTCTTCTTAAGAAAGGACAAGTCGTCTTCATATGACCAATATTGTTACAAAAATGACACTTAGGAGAAGTTTTGCTTCCAGCTTTCACAAATCTGGTATTGCTTTTTCTTGGAAAACTTGGATTGTATCCAATACCAATTTGTGAACAGACTTTGAAATTCCTCCAAGAATCAAGTTTAACTTGTATTCTGAGCCTACAAG
Source organism: Linanthus parryae (assembly GCA_023055425.1). Classification (NCBI taxonomy): domain Eukaryota; kingdom Viridiplantae; phylum Streptophyta; class Magnoliopsida; order Ericales; family Polemoniaceae; genus Linanthus; species Linanthus parryae. The sequence continues at coordinate 20,392,523 of JALGPY010000011.1, read as the reverse complement.
CTTGACTTTGACTAATTCAGATTCTTGAAGTTTCTCAGCAAGAGTAGTCTTTTGTTTATATAATTCATCAAACTGAAGTTTCAAATTAACAAGGGTGTTACTCAGTAAAGAGATCTCAGTGACTACTTCCTTGAATTGTGTTTTCAAGGCTTTGAAACTTGTTTTCAAGTCCTTGAAATCACTGTCAGTTTTCTTATGAGATATTTCAAGATTCTGATTCAGACAAACAAGTTGTAGATTCTCTTTTGCCTGCACATGAACTTTTTATTTCAAAAGTCTAATCTCATTTAGATAATCTTCTTCATTTAAAAGCTTTGTTCTGAGATAATCTGAAAGAGCATCTTTTCGTTTTGAAATCAGACAGTTTACCATTACAATAATGTTCTTCTCAGAACTTTCATCATGCTTGGCCATGAAGCATAGGTTGGCATGTTCTTCTTCAGATTCAGATTCACTTGAGCTATTTGAATCACTCCATGAAGCTATCATAGCTTTCTTTTTCCTGTCATGGACTTTCTTCTGAAAGTTATTGCTTTTCTTGCGTGGGAAATCTCTTATCAAATGTCCTGCATCACCAAACTCAAAGCAGTTCATGAATTTGGATTTATTTTATGAAGACTTACCTTTGTAGTCCTTGCTACTGGATGATTTGTTTCTTTCTCTGTTGAAGTATTTGCTTGCAAAGTTTTTCTTCATCTTGAGAATTCTCGTCAAGGCTTTGGAAATCAATGCAAAAGGATCTTTATCATCATCATCTTCAGTTTCAAGGCTTTGAATTTTCTCATTCTCTTTGGCATTGAGTGCTAAGTTCTTGACACCTTCAGGTACATCTCCATCAGCTTCACTCATGGATATTTCATGTTTCAGGAGCTTCCCTTGTAGATCAAGTTGCAGTGATGATAGATCTTGAGCTTCTTCAATGGCTGTTGTCTTTGGTTCCCATTTGGCCTTTGGAATACTTTTTCCTATCTTCCTCACCTTTACTTCATTGGAAATATGTTTTCCCAAAGAAACAAGGTTGTTGACAATGTCTGTGATACCAATTGAAAGGGGAGTATGCAGATGGATATGCAGCACATATACTCTAGAAAGGGGGGGGGGGGTTGAATAGAGTATGCCAACTGTTTGCAAAACTTGTGGAGGAAAAGAGTTTTAGTTCAAGTGAAAAGGAGTTCAAGGCCTGGATCACAAATTCAAGCCTTTGAAAAGAAATACAGTTTGCAATGAAACATAGAAGTCTTTTCCAAGGCCTTGAAAACAGTTTCAAACCCTTGAAAACAGACAAGTTTGAATGCAGCAGAACTAAGTATGTAACTAAAACTGTAACTGCAAGAGGCAAAGGACTTATAGAGTTCAGTCCACTTGTACCTATGTCTCTACCTCAGGGATCTTCTCCCTTTAGGATTTTCAACTCAATTATTATTAATCAAAAGCTAAGCCCTATATCTCAAGCATAGAGAGTTCCCTTACTCTGTTACAGGTTGTGGTTCTTCCTAACCTCTCTAGTACCTGCTCTAGCTAACTGATTAACTAAGAATTCTCAATTTTTCACCTTGAGAAATCCTTGAGAATGAAATATAGAAGTATTACAGTAATGATCTACCAATAAACAACAATACAAAAGAAAACTAGAGTGTAGAACTACAGTAAAGAATGCAGTGAGCTTCTGTGAGTTGGATTGTGAGAGTGATTAACTTCTTTGATGCTTGTCAATCCAGACTTATGTCTCTCTTTTTTCCCGTTGAGTGTAGTGTATTTTTGCTTCAAAATGAGATCCATTTATACTGTTTGAAGCTCTGCAAACTTTCCCATATTTTCAGTAACAGCTTCCTATTTTGTAGGCAACAACTTTGACTCTTTTTAACAACCTTCTCAACCGGATAGTTGATCACAATATTCAGAGATATTGTTGTGATCTTTTCTGTAAATAATCTGAGAAGCTGTCATGAGTCTCTAACTTATCACATGATCATTTTCACTAAGTGATTTCCTTCCTGCAAAAGTCAGTTAATGAAACAAATCGTGCATATTTAGGAAACAAAATTTCCCTGCAAAACTGAGTCAAAAAGATGGATTAAACATGTTAGATATATCAAAACATTTTTTCTTTCAACACCAAATTATAACCCATCAAGAATAGGGGTGAGAGGGATATATTTAAATCAAAAGAGTTTAGAGAAACTCCCCTTCAGAACATGTATGCAGGTCAGACAGTTGCAAGGTTTTGAATCCTGGTTCAAGGCTTTGACATAGCTCTGTTATTTCAAGCCTGTGAAACTAGATTCAAGGCTTTTAAAACTGGTCCATGAAACCTTAGACCTTACAATAGCATTTTTAGTTAATGAGAAATTGTCATTTGAATGTGCATGTATCTTGAACCTCTGTTTCAGGACCAGTCTTGCCTTTTTAACTAAAAAACCTATTTTTAGAAAAATTTTGCCCCTCCACTTTCTTGTTTTGTAAATATATACATTGATAGTTAATTCTGGAGAAGATGAGAATCATTTCTATTCTCCAAGTGGTAGTAATCACCTTGCAAAGTTGAAAGTTTCTGCCATACTCTTCGCTGCACAGTAGTATTTGTTAATATTGTAACTTGAGTTTTAAGATAGACATGCATGATTTAATTGATGATAATGAAAGTAGAAACATGTAGGTTAATGAAAAATTAATTTCATGATTTGAGGATATGATTTAATATGGTTATTTGCCTCCAAAGGCAGAGCTACAATTCTGTCCAGAATTATAGTTCCACGTTTTTTTCGAAAACATGAGTTCTTGCCTCTCCATGGAATATGTGTGACTTATTGGTGAAATTTAAAATCAATATATGTGCATTAGTGACATTTATAATAATGTGCACGTAGATGATGTATTCGACTCGTAAGTATACCACTTGAAAGCTAGTTTTATTGCGATAATTGGGGATGAACTTAGAATTCTACCGAGACGAGCATACATGCATTAGATTACTCGGAAGTTGCATCATTGTGACTAGAGACTTGTAAATTGTAGGCGACGGATTCGTTTTCATAGACTACGCAGCTACCTGTAAGGACTACTTTGACCTAATTGCTATCTCGACTGAAGGTGAGTTTACATGCTTAGTTATGTGTTCCTAGCTTACTTCGAGTCATAATATGATTTTATAACATGTCTCAAAATGTGTTTTATGATTGTCATGATTTACTTGCGTTTGATTATGTTTCGTAATGTTTTATTTGAGATTGTCAGGCAAAACTAACAATTTGTTAATAACGTAAAGTGGAATACCGCATGTACCAGAATCTGTTACTATTTGGGAGGTATTTTGTTGACCTTTATTATTTGGGAGGCCCTTTGTTGGCTTGAATCTATCCTTGTTGTTAGAGGAGTCAAGATTTGAAGCTAATTTTCAGGAAAGTTTGTTGAAGAGATTCTGAAGATCTTCAATTCAAACTGAGTGCTTAAAATGAGATTTGCTGAAGGAATTCGGAGACAACTACACAGAAAATTGGCAGAGACAGTAAAAAAACACTCAAGGATTGACAAGCAACAAAGAAGCAGATTCATCTCTCAATCCAAGCATTAGAACACTGCATACTCACTGCAGTTTTCGTTTCCTGTGATCTTCTTTTTCTGAACTTCATTTGTATATCATTTTGATAATACTTCTAGTTATCATTCTCAAGGATTTTTCGTGGTGAACAATAGATAATTCTTAGTTAATTAGATAGCTAGATCAGGTACTAGATAGGTTAGTGAGAACCACAAGCTGTAACAGAGTAAGGCATCTCTCCGTGCTTGGGATCTAGGGCTTAGCTGTGGATTAATAAGAATTGTGTTGAAAATCATACATGGAGAAGATCAATGAGGTAGAGACGTAGGTCCATGTGGACTGAAATCTATATATCCTATGTCCCTTGCATTTACTTTTCAGTTACATACTTAGAACTTTCGCAGCATTCAAAATAGTTTCATTTCAAGGGTTTGAAACTCATTTCAAGGACTTGAAATAGACTTATTCTTTTAACACTGTAAATGTTTTCATTCCAAGGGTTTGAAACTCATTTCAAGGCCTTGAATCTCTTTACAAATCTTTTTAAACCACTAATCTTGCAAAGTTTGGCAATAGTATCCATACTCTATTCAACCCCCCCTTCTAGAGTATTGATCCTATATTTCTACCTACTGTACACCACTTTCAATTGGTACCTGATCTTGTGTCACTGTGTAGATTTAACCATCTTGTGATTATGAGTACTGTAGGTGATGATGGTTTCTCTCAGGGCAGAGCTGCTAACAGACCTCCTCTCTTTTGTGAAGACAATTTTGTCCACTGGATTGCTTGATGAAAATGTTCATCATTGATCAAGATACGGAACTCTTGACTATCATCCATAATGGCCGTCATACTTTCTACACAGAGAAGGATGGGATTAGAACTCCCAAATCTGAAGACTCTCTTTCTTCATTGAGTTAGAACAATTTTCCTAAAATTATAAAGATATAAATCTCTTGTATTGTGCTTTGAGTGCATATGAATTAAACAGGATCTCAAGTTGCAAGACTGCCAAGGAGATATGGGATTAACTTGTGGTAACCTTTGAAGGAACCAGCCAAGTCAAGAAAAGCAAGATCAAGATATATCTCAGGCAATATGAGCTATTCAAGATGAATGGAGATGAGTCAATCAGAGACATGTTCAAAATATTCACTGACATTGTCAACAATATTGAATCATTGGAAAAACATATTTCCAATGAAGAAAAGGTGAGAAAGATTCTAATAAGTCTTCCAAAGGCAAAATGGGAACCAAAGACTACTGCTATTGAGGAAGCTCAAGATTTATCATCACTACAACTTGATGACCTACAAGGAAATCTCCTTACACATGAGATATCCATGAATGAAGTTTATGGAATACTACCAGAAGGTGTCAAGAACTTGGCTCTCAAGGCAAAGGAGAATGATCCATTTAAAATCCCTGAAACTTAAGATGATGATGAAGATCCAATTGCCTTGATTTCCAAAGCCTTGACCAGAATTATTAAAATGAAGAAAAGCTTTGGAAACAAGGATTTCAACAGAGATAGACATAGATCCTCAAGTAGAAAAGACTACTGGTAAATATTCTTCACATGGTAATAAGCCTAAATTCTTGAATTTCTTTGAGTGTGGTGATGCAGGACACTTGATCAGAGACTGTCCACACAAGAAGAGCAAGAACTTTCAGAAGAAAGATCATGATAGAAGAAAGAAAGATATAATAGCATCATGGATTGATTAAGACACATCAAGTTACTCTGAATATGAAGAACAACATGCCGAACTATGATTTATGGCCAAGCATGATGAAAGTTCTGAAAAGAACATTGAGGTAATTGTAAAATGCTTGATTTCAAAGACAACAGAAGCCCTCTCTGATTATCTTAAAACAATGCTTTTAAATGAAGAGGACTACCAGAAAGAGATTAGAGTTTTGAAAGAAAAGGTTCATGAGCAAGCAAAAGAGAACTTACATCCTTTTTGCCTGAATCAAAATCTTGAAATCTCCCAGAAGAAAACTGACAGTGATTTCAAGGCGTTGAAAACCAGTTTTCCTTGAAAACACAAGTCAAGGAAGTAGTCACTAAGAACTCTCTTTTGAGTGACAGTATTGTTAATCTAAGACATCAATTTGATTAATTAGATAAACAAAAGACTAATCTAACTGAGAAACTTCAAGAACAAAAGTTGCAAGCTCAGAACACAACTTGAACTTGATTCTTGGAGGTAGCTTAAAAGTTTGTTCACAAAAATGGTATTGAATACAATTCAAATTTTCCAAGAAAGAATAATACCAGATTTGTGAAAGATGGAGGAAAAACATCTCCTAAGTGTCATTACTGCAGCAAGATTGGTCATGTTAAGATGACTTGTCCTTTTAGAAGAAGAGACCCTCACATAATGATGAACACTTTTCCCTTCCAACTCAAATGACAAGTTAGACATATTTGGGTTCCTAAAGGGGCTAGAACACCTAACATGGTTGACCCTGAATATGTATCTAAATTCAGCACTTGGTCTAACAGCTGTGTAAGGCAGTGAATGGTGTTTGCAGGGTGTCACCAAGATCAAACAGAAAAATGGTTTATGGACAGTGGTTGCTCAAGACACACGAGTGGAAAGAGATCTCTATTCTCAGAACTGAAAGAGAAATCAGAAGGATCAATTACACTTGGTGACAAAGGAAAATGCAACATTCTTGGTATTGGTAAAGTTGGTACAAAGTCTGAAAATTCTATTTCTGATGTATATCAAGTTGATGGCTTGAAATTTAATTTTCTTAGCGTATCTCAACTTTGTGACTATGACAACAAGGTTATTTTGGATAAAGAGAAATTTGTGGTGCAAAATGAGAAATCTAGAAATTTCATCCTCACAGCCTCTAGATCAAACAATGTTTATACTTTTCAAACTAACAAAGTTGCAAGTGAAAACTTGAAGTGTCTCAAGGCCTTGAAAGAAGATTCGAAGTTTTGGCACAGAAAGTTGGGACATATTAGCTTGCATACCCTGAACAAGTTAGTTTCCAAGAACTTAGTAAGAGGTCTACCCTCCATCAAGTTAGGAAATGAAGAAGTATGCAAGGCATGTGCACAAGGCAAGTAAACTAGAAGCTCATCCAAGACAAATAACTTTAACTCCTCTAAAAAATAGAGTAGTTCAAAGAAAGAACAGGACTCTTGAAGACATGTCAAGAACAATGCTTCTGTAAAACAAGTTGCCAAAATATTATTGGGTAGAAGCTGTGAATATAGCAAACTATATCATAACAGGTGCTTGATCAGACCTATTCTGAAGAAGAATCCTTATGAGCTGATCAAAGGAAGAACGCCAAACATTTCTTACTTCAAACCATTTTGTTGTACTTGTTTTTTTCCACAATAATGGTAAGGAAAATCTTGGTAAGTTTGATGCAAGAAGTGATGAATGTATTTTTCTTGGCTATTCACAAACAAGCAAAGCCTATAGACTTTTCAATAAGAGAACCAAGCTTGTTGAAGAAAGCATTCATGTTACTTTTGATGAAAGCTATGATGGTTCTTTGAGTGATGGTTTTACAGATTTCAATATGAATAAGAATGATTCAGATACTGAAGAAGAATCCTCAAAAGGATCCAAGGAAATGTCACATGAACAAGACATGCATTTTCAAGGCCTTGAAACCAAGGTTCAAAGCCTTGAAACAGAATCTCCAGAGAAGACAGTAGAACAAGCTACCACTTCAAGTTCTCAGAGACTTGAGAAGAAAACTGGAGAGCCTGAACCAAGTACACCAAGGAAGAGATTTAAATATATCTCATATCATCCTGCTGATAACATTATTTCTGATCAAACCACTTGTACACAAACCATATCACAGTTGAAGAATATTTGTGCTTTTAATGCTTTCATTTTACTTGTAGAACCTAAAATTGTTAAGGAAGCATTACAAGAAGTTGACTGGATTACAGCAATGCAAAGTGAGCTCAATGAGTTTGAAAGGAACAAGGTCTAGAATCTAGTTCCTCCACCATGAAATCAGTCTATCATTGCCACCAGGTGGGTATTCAGAAACAAGTTAAATGAGAATGGAAATGTAATCAGGAAAAAAACTAGATTGGTATCTCAAGGCTAAAATCAAGAATCAGGTAATTACTATGAAGAAACTTTTGCTCCTGTTTCCAGGTTAGAAGCAATTATAATTCTACTTGCATTTGCATCTCACAAAAATATGAAACTATTTCAAATGGATGTGAAGTGTGCATTTCTAAATGGCTATTTTCAAGAAGAAGTTTATGTTGCTCAACCTCTAGGTTTTGAAAATGACAAGTTTCTAGATCATGTTTACGAACTTGACAAAGCTCGTTATGGTTTAAAACAAGCTCTAAGAGCTTGGTATAAAAGATTTTCACAATTACTACTTGAAAACAATTTCAAAAGAGGATTAGTAGACAAAACCATTTTCATAATGACTCGTGAGAAAGACATGCTTGTAGTTCAAATTAATGATGATATTATGTTTGGAGCTACTAATGATCTTCTGTGCAAGGAATTATCAAGTCTTATGAGCAGGGAATTTGAAATGAGCTTGACGGGATAATTGGACTTCTTTCTTGGACTTCAAATTCATCAGATGAAGAAGGGCATATTCCTACATCAAAGAAAATACACAAAGGACTTGATACGCAAGTATAATATGTCTTAGTGCAAAGAGATTGAAACCCCCATGATTTCGACACTGTCTTTAGACAAGGATGAATCTGGTAAGAGTGTGAATGTGAAATAATATAGAGGTATGATTGGATCATTACTCTACCACACAACCAGTAGACTAGATATCATGTTCAGTGTGTGCATGTGTGCTAGATTTCAAGCTGATCCTAAAGAATCACACTTGACCGCAGTTAAAAGAATTTTTAGATATCTCAATGGTACCAAAGACTTAGGGCTTTGGTATCCTAAACATTCAAACTTCTCTTTATGTGGCTATTCAGATGCTGACTTTGAGAAATATAAAGTTGAGAGAAAGAGTACATCAGGATGCTGTCAATTTCTTGGATCATCCTTAATCAGCTGGCATGCTAACAAGCAAAACTCAGTTGCACTATCAATAGCTGAAGCTGAATACATAGCAACTGGAGCTTGCTGCTCACAAGTGTTATGGATAGCACAATAAATGAGATATCTTGGATTTGATTTCAGAGATATACCTATCAAGTGTGACAACACAAGTGCAATATCAATCACAAATAATCCAGTTCAGTATTCAAGAAGAAAGCATATTGATGTTAGGCATCACTTCATTAGAGATCCTGCTAAAAAAGGTGATATTGTTCTTGAATTTGTTTCTACTAACTTGCAATTTGCAGACATCTTCACTATACCATTGCTTGATGAAAGATTCTCAGCCTTAAGATTGGAATTGGGCATGCTAAATAAAGAAGCATTGGTTTTGGGGGAGAATCAGGTAAGTTTTTGTGTTTTAAAGGTCTGAACTGATTTTCAAAGCCTTGAAAATCCTTTCAAAGCTTTGATTATACGTGCATTACATCATACAACTTTTCAAGGCCTTGAAATCATTTCCAAATTCTTGAAAATAAGATTGCATGTAGTCAGTAAAAATGGATCTTTCAATATTGAGTGTTATCTTCCTCGATAATTGCATAATGTTGTTTTCTCAATTTTCAAATACCCCTTTTTAGCCAAAATAGTATTATATCCTTTATTTCCAACGAAACACACAATTTTGAATCTTTCTGATTCTGCAGATCTTCAAAGATCAGAAAGAATATTTAGTTTCCTTTTCAAACTAAAACTCTCTTCTATTTATCTACTTCTTTCTTTCTCTCCGTCGTATCTATCCACCTCTCTCATATTATCCAAACCCTACTGAGCACCAAAAGAGCCTCAAATAGAATCAAGATGGCTGGTGGTTCAAAGGCTGCAACAGAGAATAAAAGAAAGAGCACTGTGGAAGAGGTTCAAACCATTAGTGGGGATTCCAGTTCAAAGACCCGTACTTAAGAAGACATAGCAACTCCTCCCAAGAAGAAGGCCAAGAAAGATGAGACACCTGTTTCCAGCAAGAAGAAGAAGAAGGCAGTGGAGTCTGCGCCAGAGAAAAAGAAGGGAATTCAGATTGGTATCCCTAAGAAGAAAAAGAAGAAGGCTAAAAAAACAGACAAGGGAAAAGGAAAAGAAAAGGATACAGAGGATGAACAAGAAGATGAACCAGATGAGAACATAGAGAAGGCACTACAGATCTATTTAGAGAAGAATAAATCCACTAGTAAGAAATCATCCTCTGATAGTACATGATTCATTACTAAAGTTGCTAGAGGTTAGTGGCTAGATGGATTTGCTTCTAGATCACTTGCATTCTGTAGACTGATCAATAGGCGTATGTTACATGGTATGAATCTGGAGTGTATCAAAATGTTGAAGAAAAGCTCTCATTGGTTTATTCTAAATCCTCCAGAGTGAGCTTACCCTAGACTCACCATATTCTTTTACCTAAACATGAAACAAAATAGAAAAACTGAAAATCTAGTGATTCAGACTAAGGTTGCTGGTATTGACATGGAACTAGATCACTCTGAGTTTGCAATTGTTCTATGCTGTCCTAAGAGATATGTCACCAGTAAATACTCTCCTAAGAGTGAAGCCCTAAAGCAAGGAAAAGAAGAGTTCTTTCTAACAAATACCCCTGCCTCATCTAAACAGTTAACACAACTGTTGAAGACAATATTTTGTTTACTATATTGATGAGATGTGTGGTACCCAGGGATTACTCAAATGAACTGGTCACTGAAAGAGTGTTGCAATTAATGTATTTGTTATGCATGGTTATGAAATTGATCTTCCAAAGATTGTGATGGAACACATGCTATGTAGCCAAACCAACAAAATAAAACACCCTTTTCCAAATTCCAACTTGCTCACCTTATTCTTTCAACACTTTATAATTCCAACTGATAGGGAAGAGTCTGTTACCACTGGGTTTAGTATGCTTAATAAGAAGTCATTTGAGAAGGATGGTGTGGTGAAAACCAGTGCTATGATTTGGAAGCTGTACTCAAATTTGATAGAGGAAGAGTTGGGCTCGAAGAAATTTCTCCAACCCAAGTCCTTGACTCCCAGTTCAAGCCAAACCTCTCAGTCTCAAGATAACCCCTTGACTCTCCAGTTGTTGAAAGAACTTTAGATGGACATTGATGAAGTAAAGGAGAATTAACATGGGTTTGACACTGATATCAGAAAAGTGAAGTACATGGTTGTGAACATGTTCAGAAGCATGACATTTTTTGATGTGGTGAAGAAGTGTCTAGAGCTGGAAATAGTACCAAAAAGGCTGAATTACAAAGGATTTGCTCAGTGAACATTCAACTTAGGATGGGGCTGCTCAGGTCAAGGATAAAGGTAAGCAGGTGGCTGTTGAACAAGTGGATGAAGATCAAGAAGAAGGCAGTCCAGATTTAGGAGCACAGCTTATAGACCTCAAGAAGAAGAAGCCAAAAAAGACAACTATTCCAGAACATGTGATTGCTGCTGATTTGTTTGAGGTCGAAGGTGAAATAGTTGATGACGTGGCTCAACAAGAAGTAGAACAGGACGATGAGGGAGATATTCAGGAAGAAGATGCAGAGCAACAAGGATATGAAGACCATACCCCTTAACTCGTGCCTAGTCTTTCTTATCCTTTTCAAGGCCTTGAACTCCTTTCCAAAGCCTTGAAGATTTATTTTTCAAAACATTTTTTCAAAATCTTTCAAAAGAGTGAACCCAACATATTCTGATTCTTTTTTTGATGAAAGTCACAAAGGGGGAGAAATTTTAGGTTATCTTGGTTTACTTTTCGTGGTTAGTGACCTGGTTTTGGTCAATAGTACCTGAAACTGTGATGTTATTTGCTATTTTTAGCTTGTTTAATAAGTTGTATCTTTTGGATATTGTGTGTTGACATTATATGATTTATTCTGTTATGTGCTAATAAGTATTTGTTGCAGGATCACAGTATCAAAAAGATAGGAAGACTGTGGTTTTGACATACATCAAGGGGGAGATTGTAAGTTCAATTTTGGATCAAGACTTGAAATAGCTTGTCTATTTCAAGGCCTTGAAACAGCTTTCAAAGCCTTGAAACTGACTGAACTTCATATGCATGAAGTTAGGGGGAGTTTCTGATCTTAATCCAACTCCTAAACCCCTGTGCATGATTATATGATATTTGATGATGAAAGATAAAGCATTTTGATACTGTTTGCATGATCTAATATCATTTGTTTGACTCAGTTATGCAGGAATATTGTGTTTCCTATTTTATAGGAACCAGTTTCCTAAGTTATGTTTTGCAGGAATGGAAACTACTTGATGACTTGATTTTGTGATTGATATGCTATGGTTTAAAGCCTCTCAACCGAATTCCAACAAGATCAAATCAATATCTTGGAAGATACTGAACTACTAGCCGTTGGAAGAAGCTGTTAGAGGAGTCATGATTTGAAGCTAATTTTCAGGAAAGTTTGTTGAAGAGATTCTGAAGATCTTGAATTCAAACTGAGTGCTTAAAAGGATAATTGCTAAAGCAATTTGGAGACAACTACACATACAATTGGCAGAGAAACTAAAAAAAACACTCAAGGATCGACAAGGAATAAAGAAGCAGATTCATCTCTCAATCCAAGCATTAGAAGAACACTGAATACTTACTGCAGTTTTTATTTCGTGTGCTTTAATTTTAATAGAACCTCATTTTTATATCATTTTGATAATAATTCTTGTTCTCATTCTCAAGGATTGTTCAAGGTGAACAATAGAGAATACTTAGTTTATCAGATAGCTAGAGTAGGTACTAGATAGGTTAGTGAGAACCACAAGCTGTAATAGACTAAGGCATCTCTCTGTACTTGAGATCTATGGTTTAGCTGTGGATTAATAAGAATTGTCTTGAAAATCCTACAGGGAGACTGAACTCGATCTATCCTGTATCTCTTGCATCTACTTTTCAGTTACATACTTAGAACTTTTGCAGCATTCAAAACAGTTTCATTTCAAGGGTTTGAAACTCATTTCAAGTCCTTGAAATAGACTTATTATTTTCATACTTTAACTCTTTTCATTCCAAGGGCTTGAAACTCATTTCAAGGCCTAAAATCTCTTTACAAATCTTTTGAAACCACTAATATTGCAAAGTTTGGAAAAAGTCTCCATACTCTATTCAACCCCCTTCTAGAGTATTGATTCTGTATTTGTACCTACTGTACACTCCTTTCAAGGACCGAACCCCCCCTTGCCGTCCGCCCTACCCGTCGGCCAAGAAGAGAGTGCCGCCCCTCTCTTTGGTGATCCGTTGCATGATTTCTTCATCCTCTTCCATTCTTCCTAGCTAGCATAAGATTTTAGGAAGATCTAGATCTCAATATTAGGCGTGGATCAACCGTATATATGTGACACTTTTCGCGTTAGAATTCATCAAAGGAGACATACAAGGTACATAACACGAATCCTTCACCATCGTCATGATTTCTCTTCCTGTGATCCTTGGAGGGTCTTGATCAGATACATTTATTGTTTTTTCGCTGCGCATCGATGATAAAAACCCTACAACAATGTCTCAAGTGTGGGGTTTTTGAGCGTCATCGTTTCTCGGGACAAGCAAAGAGTAAGTGTGGGAGAATTGGATAGCGGATTTTAGGAGCTATATTTTTGTAGCATTTACCATACGATTCATAGGTTTTTGGGAGTGTTTGAAGCCTAATATTTTTGAATGATGCATAATTTGTCACTTGTTCCTTCATATGAATAATTCTAGTCCAGACACATTTTATATGTTGATTTATGCTATACTTTTCAGATTTGATCGCTTGGTATAGTTGTTTGTTGTCTTTGACAGGAAACAGGGCCTATGGAGCGATTGGAATAAAAAAACATGAGATTTGGAAGCTAGGAAGTACAAGGAAAGATGTTTGGAACCAAAGAGTGAATATTCAAGAACACGTTGCCCACACATTTCGCATGAAATGAAGGGATTTTGCACGGAATAGATTTTGCACGAAATACCCCATTTCGCACGAAATGGTAGTGAAACTTGTGCATAAATTTGGGGAAAAATGTAACTTTTGAAGACTTGGACTTCTCCACTTTGACCTAAGCATCAAGGGACAGGAATAGAGCATATTGGACAATCAAGAACATCAATTGGAACAAGGGATTAGCCATTGAGAACATCCAGAAGCAAGGAAATAAGCCCGTATCAAAGCGTTAATCATGTTTTTAGCGTTTGATTCACTTTTCTTCCTTTATCATCTTGTATGGAATATTTTATCATGAGTACTTTTGTTACGAGTAGATAAACTCATACCTAGGCATCTATGGAGAGCCTAGGTTTATGAACTTTCATGCTTATGGTTTATGGTTGAATGAAGTTTGTGCTAGTTTTTATCAAATTTGATTCTTTCTATTGACAAAGTTAGGATCAAGATGTGTGATGTTGATTGTATTTTTCTTCATTCAAGTATGAAATTGGCTTAAAATATGATCTTAATTAGTTAATCACTTGTTTAGTGTGCGTAATCCTTAGCAAGTTAGGTGTCATGACCCAACCTTGCTACATAACTAGTCAGTGTGTGAAAGCAACTCTACCCTAGTTGGGATGAGTAAATGAGTGCGTGCCTAATCAATGAGACCGAGAGGTGAGTTGAGTAGGAATGGCTAGAAGAGGGTAGATTCGGTAGGATATAGTGAGACAGTCATGTGGTGGTGCTCTGAGAGGACATCATTCCAGTCATTGTCACTAGCCTACTAGAGCGTGTTAATAACCAGAGTGGCCTGACAGGGACATGATGGTTCCAATACGTAGAACGACAAGAGACCGATAGGTAATTGTCAGTACTATTACCGAGCATAGTTAACTAAGAGTTATTGTGTTACAACATGGAATCTGGAATCATCAAAGCTGCCCTGGGTGATGTATAGATTGCCTAGCCTTCTCTCTATTGATTTAATCAAATCATTTCTTTCACGTTATTTACTTACAAAAGCTAGTCACTTGATTGAGGGTGAAAACACTCATTCTCTAAAACCTTTTTATCGTTTACTTTAGTAGGTTATATCTAGTTGTTACACTTAGAAATAGTAAGCACCTTCCCTTGGGTTCGATGACCTGGAGTCCCAAATACTACATTAGATTACTTAACTGTATACCTGCGCAACCACATGTAATAAAGATGCGGCAGGCATGCGTTTCGTCTTCTCCCTCGCTTGTGAGGTCTCTCTATTTAGTATAGATTCTAGCTAGTATTAGATATTTAGATGATAGTCAAGACATGAAGAAGAAGACCAAATAATCAAGAAACAACAAAGAAAATGGACAAATCGCAAGCCTAGGACGCACGACCTTGGTGGAGGCACATGGAGACGAGCTTGTAACTTTAGAGATTATATATATTCTCATTGGCTTGGGAATATCATAGTCTTAGGGGCCATATCCATGCCATGTTTATTTATTGTTTATTTATTTATTGTCTATTTTGGTGTATAATTGATGCATGCAAAACGTTAACAAGATAATAATAAACAAGGTTGATCTTTCATTTGGTATTTCCCGATCCAAATAAGTAGATCATGTTGATAGGATCAACAAAAAAAATTAATAATGACAAGTAATTCCCTCAAACAATATATTGTGTTTTGCCTTCTCTACTTAAACACCCTTCATGAGCAAGGTCTATTAAATACGGGCTTGCCAAATCAATGCGATTTTAATTCACCATGGTGTTATGAGGCGACACAAGAAAAAAATGTGTGATTGTTCAAGTAAGAGCTTGGACGCAACCAGGTTAGTTCAATTGGATTGATAAACTTAGAGGCAATGCAATTATGTGTTATCTATGGGATAGATAAAGAATAAGGGGTTATTCACCTAATTGAACCAAGAATTTCATGGCTTGCAATTGAAATGTGTTCCTACCTAAATAACTAATTATTGGGTGAATTGCCAAAGCAATCTCAAGAAGAAGTGAAATATGGATCTTGGACCCAATAGAGAATATATTATATTTTCCGCATTAATGGTGAGGGCTATTAATCCGAAAAAAAATAGTGGGAGCTATATTTAATAATCTAGCAATTATTGAATGTAGTTAATTGTTCAAAATACTTAATTTGCATATTTCTTATTTTGTAAAATTCCAGTGGAAAACATCAGAGAAGCATCGACTTCATCCCTACGATCTGTCCTCGAGAAGGAAAAGTTATATGGAACAATTTTTCTAGACTGGTACAGTAATTCGAGAATTATTCTCAAGCAAGAAAAGAAACTGTACGTCATAGACAATCCTATTCCAGACCCACCAGGAAAGGATGCTATTCTTGCCGCGACAGTGGCACATCAGAAACATTTGAATGATTCTAATGATGTCAATTGCCTCATGCTTTGTTCCATGAGCTATGAGCTTAAAAAGTAACATTAGAACTTGGAGGCGAACGATATGATTGTACATTTGAGACTTCTCTTTCAAGAGCAGGCAAGGCCTGAGCGGTATGAAGTATCTAAGGAACTGTTCAAGTACAGTCTCGCAGAGGGGAACCCAGTCGGGCCTCATGTACTGCAAATGATCGGGTACATGGAGAATCTCGAGAGGTTAGGCTTCCCATTCGGCCTAGAGTTGGCCACTGATCTCATCCTGCAATCGTTTCCGCATAGTTATAGCCAGTTCATCATGAACTATAACATGAATGAGATCAACAAACCTCAGTTGAAATTGCTGAATATGTTGAGGACCGCTGAACAGAGCATTAACAAAGGTAAAGGCAAGTTCATAATGATGGTCAATAACAGGAAGGGCAAGCAAGTTGCCTCTACCTCAAAAGGAAAGATAAAGAAAGTTGCAAAATCCAAGGGAACATTAAAGGGTTGCCTCTATGGATGAATGTCACTATTGTAGTCAGGCTGGTCATTGGAAGAGATATTGCCCCAAGTATCTGGAGGATAAAAGACTTGGAATAGTGATTCCAACACCACCAGGTATTTTTGTTATAGATGTCAATTTATCTATCTCTTCATCTTGGGTATTGGATACTGGATGTGGATCTCACACTTGTCTAAATGTGCAGGATCTGAAGAGAAGTAGAATATTGGCTAAATGGGAGATAGAGTTGCGCATTGGGAATGGAGCAAGAGTTGGTACATTATCCATATGCGTTTATGAGTTACCTTTGCCTTCTGGACTTATTTTAGAATTAAACAATTGCTATTATGTGCCTGCTATGAGCAGAAACATTATTTCTATTTCTTGTTTGGACGAGAAAGGTTTTACTATTTCAATAAATGAAAAATGTTGCTCCATTTATTTTGAGAGTATGCAATATTGTAGTGCACATTTGTCTAATGGATTGTATATCCTTGATCTAAATAATTCCGTCCATAATATAAATTCCAAGAGGATTAAAACTAATGATTTAAATCCTACTTATCTATGGCAATGTCGTTTAGGCCAAATAAACGAGAAACGCGTCTCGAGATTCCATAAGGATGGATTCCTAGACATGTGAATCTTGTTTATTAGGAAAAATGACAAAGTCCCATTTCACTAAGAAAGGTGAGAGGACTAGTGAATTATTGGCACTCATACATATTGATGCGTGTGGGGCGTTTCCCACGCCTGCCAGAGGTTGTTACCTTTACTTCATTATGTTGACTGATGATTTCAGTAGATATGTATTTGTATACCTTATGAAGGCCAAATCCGGATCCTTTGAATTGTTCAAAGAATTCAAGAACGAAATAGAGAAGCAACTTGGTAAAAGTATTAAGGCTTTGCGATCAGATCGTGGAGGAGAATAATTAAGCCAATAGTTTGATAAGTATCCTAGAGAGTGTGGGATAGTATCCCAACTCATTCGACCCGGAACGCCAGAATGGATTAGCTTTTCCGAGAAGAGGAATCGCACAATATTAGATATGGTGCGGTCTATGATGTGTCAAATAGATCTTCTGATATCATTTTGGGACATGCTCTATTGACTGCAACTTTTACCATTAACCGTGTTCCATCCTAATCAGTCATGAAGACACCATATGAGATATGGACTAGGAGGCATCCCATAGTGTCGATTATGAAAATTTGGGGTTGTGATGTGACGACTCCTTAATAAGAATTATCTTGAGTACACTTTATATTTTCATTTGTGTGCGTTTCGGTGCAAAGTGCCGAGATTTGAGCCAAAATATAAAGAAAATGCACTTTTGGATGTTTTTGAGCTTTAAAGCACAATCTGGGCGTTTCTTAATGGTTTTGAGTATGATTTTGATAATTTATCACATTTGATCTTCGCGGTAGTATTTGTGTTGTTTTTAGACAGAAATTACGCATGCCTGAATCAAGTGGAGGGAAGAAACGAGCTTTGGAATAGAAGAAAAAGACGAATTTGGCGCGTATTGGATGTTTTCGCCTAATTTGAACAATAATTGAGGAAAACGAGAAAATGGTCAGGAAACATGAATTTCTTACATGATCAAATTCCACGTCGCGAAAGGACACCAAAGGTGCAAAAATCACACTCATCGGACTTCGGGATCAAAATCTAGGACCATATTTGCTTTTAAAAAAGCTTAGTTGCTTTTCCAGGATGTTTTAGAGCAATTTCAGGATATTTTGAGGAAATTTTTAGTTCTACAATGAAGATGAAAGCAATATCAGTGGAAATTGAAAGTAGACTCGAAGATCTTTCCAACGGCGGGTCACAGAGCTAAAACGGACGTCGGAACATAAAGTTATGGACCGTTGAAGAAGGCTAAAATTTGGCTAAGTGTTAATTAGGTCGCACGACCTACCCAATAAGGTCGCAAGACCTAATGGTAGAAATCAGAAGGTTTGAGCAGGTCGCACGACCAACTTAACAGGTTGCAAGACCTAGTTTCCGTGCCCAGTAGGTCGCACGACCTACTTATTAGGTTGCACGACCTACTTTCTACGCATAAAAGTTCAGAAACTTTTGGGGTTGCTTTGTAATTACTCCTAAATTGTTCTTAACACTTGGGAAACGTATTAAACTTGGTTAGGGCACTTTTTTGGTCAGTTTTGACGTTTCTTGGGATGTATTGGAGAGGAGAGATCGCTTGGAGAGCTTGGGAGCACTTGGATCACTCGTTTGGCTTCTAAAAACTCCGTTTCTTCTCTAGTTTTGATTTTTGATCATGAAAACTTGTATTGTGATCATGTTTTTGAGTAGCTAAACCTCTATCTCGGGATATCTCATAGGGAACTAGGTTTTGATCACGATGTTTTTTGATTTATGGATTTGCTTTCATGCGTTTTGGCTTAATTGATGATATTTTGTCTAGTTATGTGTGTTTTACGATTATCATTCTTCTCTTCTATTGTTATATGTATCAATAGGATTGAGCTAGGTTATGAATGTTAGATACATCAACGTTTATTGCCCGGAAAAATGAAACGCACACTAGCTGTATCTAGTGTTGAGAAATCTTGCTAGTTAGCTAAGAACTAAGAGTACACAAACGAGCATAAAGCACATTTGAACTTGATTACACTAGAGACATCAACTTTGATAGTTTAAGTGTAGGTGTTGGTTGAGAAATCTTCAACATATGAGTGCTCGTTTAACTAGAGAAAGAATCATCGGGTTAGTAGCACATAAATCCAACGTAGTGTGAAATACTTAGTGACCCGTAGAGATATCCTGACCTTGTCAAATTTGAGAAAATCTTAAAACAATTCACCTTTATTTATCGTGAAGCAATTTAATTGGTTCATTGAGATTCGCGTTTTCTTTAATTTATGAGAATTAGCAAAACAAACAACTGCGCTTTGACCACATAAGGATTGGATTTATTAACTAATTTACAAAGAAGTCTCTTGGGTTCGACAACCCAGATTTCCGGAATTTTATCACTACACCGACAATTGTACCCTTGCAGTTGGAGCGTGTCAAGTTTTTGGCGCCGTTGCCGGGGACTTCGGCTAAATTAGTTATAATTCCTAGCCTTAGGGAACTTTAATTTTTTTTTATATCTCTTACTCACCTACTTTCTGTGTGTGATCTGTGATTTCAGGTTGGATTTTACGGTGCATGTCACGTTTTAGAGACGAACCTTTGCGCCCAACACTTGAAGCCTCAAAATCCCTTTACGCGCACAACGTAGGGAAAAGAGGAAGACAAGCTCAGTTACTATGGACGAACAAATTAGAGACGAGTTTGAGAGGATCCGCAAGGTTATGAAAGATGCGGAGGCAGCTAGATGACGTGGCTTAACGCGTATGCGCAAGTGCACGGTCAAGTAATATAGGGGTGATATTTCAACCCCGAGTTATCGATCCCGCGAGGACATACTTTAAATTATCTAATTAGTTACTTAATATAGAGTAGGTACAGCATGAATGATTTGATTGATTTAAGAAGTGAAATAACATCTAGGCTAATATTTTTGTATTTTTTTATTTTTAATAAATAGATATGGAGTAACTAGGCAATTTCTAGATCACCTAGGGCTGTAGACGATTTTCAGTTCAGCTATGTAATAGACTATGACATTATCCTGTCTGTCTCATGTCATTTTACGTCTCGGTTCACAACATTATCCTCTCGGTCTCATGTTTTCTACCGGTTCGTTCTAGCATGTCATCTACTGGTACGATAACGGGTTATGTCGGTCCACTGTTGCAGTCGAAATAACCTACCGAATCTACCAACTAGGACAATCCTAACACGTCTCCTTTTAGGTATCGGTGATTCGGGATTGTGTTCATACACTCTTCACAACTAGGTTAAGTCACTGTCGTGCACTTTCTAGTTAATTAACAAGTCCGGGTCGCGAATCCGTTCTTGCTAAGGAATAAGCATAGTGTAAGAACATGTAAAAAGAACAATAAATAACTTTAAGAAAGATTATAATCAACGAAGAACCCCAGTTTCATGATTATTAAATATTGAAATAGTCATCTCAATAGACTAGATTCATCAACAAGTTCATGAAATTAACATTCAATCGATAGAAATAATCCAAAGCATGAGACAAAAGTCTAAAATCTGGAAAATAGCCATCTACATAAACCCTAGGCTCTCATAGAGACGCCTAGCAAAACGTCTAGCTAATAATAATCAACCAAACACTGTGCAATAGTTTCTCCATACGAAGATTGAGAGTGAAGAAGAAGAAATCAAACTTCAATGGAGGTCTCCGACTCTTGGTTGTTCCGTAGCCTTCGTCGTCCACCTCTTCTTTTCCCTCTCGTCTCTTTTATTTTAGTCAAGGATATATTAATTAATCACCAAAAAGATATCAATTGATATACCTAAAACCCCTTAATTATTTCCCGTGCGTGCACTGATGTTAACTTCTGATCGCACGACCTCAATTTATTGGTCGTGCGATCTGCTCTAGTCTTATGTCTGGTCGTGTGATCTCCTGGGCTTCTGATCCTATCTCTGATCCTGCGATCTCCTTAGATCCTACGACCATCCACTCTGATCGTGGAAACAGTGGGCTTCCAACTTTCTTCCGCCAAATTTTGCTGAGTCTTTTGTCTCTTCCTTTTCGGGGTGCTAAAGTGTCATTAATCAAACTTCTGAAAATGACACTTGCCTCCCCTCTTCATGTCTCTACTCAATTTTCTTCACAATTTCTTCTCAAATTTAGCTCCCGATTAATCTCCCAAGCTTGTTTCTCCTCTCCGCTTCATTTCCCAAGCTCTGTTCCCTGCCAAAACAACATGAAACACAACACGTGCGATCAAACGTGATAAAAATACATAAAATGATGCGAGAAACGCCTGAATTAACAATACAATGCCTAGAGCTAAGATTTTATGTTCTCTCTAATCATAGTGTAAAACTAAGATTATCAACCCGGAAAACACGCAAAACGATATGAAACATGCAAAATATAAGTCTAATAGAGAGTTATCAAATCCCCCACACTACGCTTTAAATCCACCGAATTGCATACAACTTTACTAGCCATGTGACACAAACAACACACAGACACACACAATGAAATCTACATGACTATACAATGCAACTCGATTATTGAACAATGCTAAAATTGAAACAACACAAATATTATTATTTTTTCCTAAGAGACGGGCAATCTCGCTATCACTAACTAAAATCATCAAGCTCTCACTAGTCTCTTTCGAAATTCACACAAGCGCAACAAGGAATTGAAAATACGATGACCATGCGCACAAGCTCACTAAGGATTCCCCAAACATCCACCAAAATCAATCCAAGATCCGAGCACGTCCTTTAGCTCAGAAGGTCTAGGGACCCTTAGTCCTGTTGTAGTCTTTCGTCGCCAATTCATTTGAGGTTTTCAAACCCTCTTAGTCGTTATTGCATTGAATTCAGACTATCCCTGTGACGGGAGACACAACTCTTCCTATTCATTGAGACTTCATTTCGTGAAAACGGTGCGCAAGACAATAAAATTTAAGATTTTCCCCACTACGACGCTTCCTATTCATTGAGACTCTTTCACTGAAATCTCTCTAGTTTCAACTTCATCAATTGCCCAACTCCAAATTTTAAATTTTTATGGATTTTCACTTTTATATTTTTCTCATTTTTCATGTTTTTCGACTCTAAATGCATTGGACAACTCGATTTACCACAAGTTTTGGATAGGGGACTCAATAAGTAAACGTGCAAACAATGCAAAAATATTAAACTAACACAGTACGACACTAAAACACCACTCTACAATAACCACATTAACACAGTACTACACAAACTACATGTAAGAAGGCTATGCAAGACAAAAACATGGCTGGTGAAATTAGACACAAACTCCCCCACACTTAAGCGAGGAACAAGTAGGAGGTGTCCTCGCTTAAATGTGTAGGCAGTGGATTTTAACAATTATCGCTCAAACGTAGAACAGAGAGAGTGTTAGAGGTACTGTGGGGTTTTGATCATGGATACGCAGCGGAAAATATAATTAATCCATTCAGTACCCTCCAAGGATCACATGACAAGAATCATAATGATGGTAAAGGAAGAATCATGTTACACACCTTAGGGTTTCTCCTGTGATGACTTGTAACGTGAATCGTGTCACGTCTCTACAGTTGATACACTCCTAAAGTTGAGATATACGTCTTCCTTCTTTGTGCTAGCTTGGAACGGAGGAAGAGGAAGAATAAATCATGAAACACAAGGAAACAAGGAGGGGGCGGCCTCCTTTGTTGGCCAACTGGGTAGGGGCGGCGGCAAAGGGTCGGTCGGCCCTCTTGCTTGCTTGCTCTCTTTACTTCTGTTCTCGCCCACTCAAGTTATGAACAATAGGCTCATAAGTGTGGGAAGGAAGGAAGCAACATCCTTTATATAGTCCAACAAATCCTTGTTAACTACCTAAAGGACCTATTCTAGTCCTACTAGAATTCAGTTTATTCCCATCCTTGCAAATTAGTCCTACTAAGTTTGCAAGGTGATCCTTCTAATTTATTAATCATATTAATTAATTCCCAAATCTAGTTCAACTCTATCTAGCCTATGACCCCATAGGTTCTATCTAGTAAGTAGCAACAATTTGCTAATATGGAGCGGTCTCTAGCAAGACATCCATTCTAGCCAACTAACAGAATAGTCATCCGAAAACCTTCCGCAAGTAATTGTCACATCCCTCCGTCTCTATATCCGGATTGGACACGAGACATACAAGTCACACTCGTATATCCAATCCATAGTTTCTCGATCCTGGAATTAGCCTTATTCGTGCAAATAACATCAAATATCCTATATTGATTTATTTGAGTCTGGCCTGAAATTCTATAAGCACTATCCCTCGAGTGGCCTAGGATATTTGCTCCCATTATGTGGGAGGGACAAATTATATCTACATCTACTACGATCTCTAAGCTTGCTTCTTATTGTATCCGGTAACCGCCTTTATAGCTACCCAGTCACGGTGTAGCGTTTGACGCTACCAAAACACAATAATCCACAACTAGACAATCTGGTGACTTCAAGTCTAAGGATGACAACACCATTGCACCGCGAGAAGCACTTGTGACTTTACATAACTTGTATGTAGCCTTCTCGGAGATGGGTCAATCTAGTATGCCATTACCCCTAATGCATACCCATGTGTTGGATCATGATATCTCCATATCAATCCAACCCCATACTAATCTATAGATGATTGGCCTATTAATTATTATAGTCGACTAGGGATATTTAAGAATATAACACTTATATTCTAAGGACTTCATTCATGTTAACATATCTCTTTATCGATAACATAATGAGTCGTAAATCCATGAATGTCACAATTAATTGATTGTCTCTAGGGAACTATTCCAATAGTCTCCCACTTGCACTAGAGTCAAACTCCTTCAATTTCTACATTCCTCCCACTATTTCTCTTTAGAGACAATCCCTATCTAGAAACATTGTGGATCGAGCAACAAACAATTTGTTCTCGATTGGATTACTTGGGTCCAAGTTTATCTGTAAACGCCTTTACATAAACTTCACAACCCCAAATATTTTATGAATGACATACGAGGACACTTCCTAGTCCATATCTCATATGGTGTTGTTTATATTTATTTAGATGGAACAAGGTTAAGGGCGAAATTTGCTGTAATTAGAACATTGTTCCTAAAAGTAAACTGGAAGTTTTGTTTGTCACATCATGGACCGAACCGTGTCCACCAAGGTCCGGTATCTCTTCTCAGACACGCCATTCCATAATTGTTTTCTAGGTAGAGTGAGTTTGAATCTGATCCCATACTCCCTTATATGTTCAAACTATTGGCTCAAGTATTCTCCTACTTTTGCCAAGCTAGCTCTCTACTTGGTTCTTGAATTCCTTTGAACTATTCAAATGATTTTGATTTGGTTCTTCATAAGATACACAAATCCTTATTCCTCTGATCCCATCAGTAAATATGATGAAGTACTGAAAACCATCTTTAGCATTTGTGCTTAGCGGCCTTCATACATCAATATATGATTCCGAAAAGATCATATCTTTGCCTAATAAGTCTTACATGTCTCATATGATTCAATAATCAAATGAGTTCCAGAAATCCATCCTCGTGGAGTTCTAGATATGTATATTTATGAGGCCTAAACGATAATGCTAAAGATAAGTTCGTATCATTATATGCAAACCTGCTGGTATTAATGTTATATATGAAATTATCATGATCAAGGATATACAATCCACTTAGACAAAATTGCTTTACAATAACGCATATCAGAATAAAATGGAACAACATTTGTCCTTTCTTATGATAAGGAGCTTTCTTGTCCAAACAAGAAACTATGATAATGTTCCTACTCATTGCAGGGACATAATCACTTTTGTCTAGTTCATGAATAATGTCATAAAGGTGGAAATAATTCCATATGGCTAATTGAGCAGCCCCTTGCTTCATTGCCCCCCGTGTAGGTTTATTTCTTCCTTATCCAATTGTTTTCATCTCTTGAGGTCCTCCACATTTCTATAAAAGTGAGATCCTCATCTAGTATCATATACTCATGATGATGAGATAGACACATTGATTTCTATAACAAAAATACCCAAATCAGAATTCATGATTCCTTTAAATCTTACTTCCAGGTACTTTGGGTAGTCTCTCTTCCTCTACACCACCTATGGGTCTTCAAGGCAACTTGGTTTTAGCAACAAGCTTGCTTTATACCCAGGGGGTCGGCGCAAACCATTTCCCCTTACTTATGCTTTTCATTATTAACATCTTTGCCCATGCCTATTAAGAGTGTTTTGTTTAGTGATTTTCAATCATATTGAGCAAATCTCCTTTGAACAAAATTATAATTGCATTCAATGCAATTCTTGGTCCAATTGGGTGAATAAATTTTATTCTTTATCTATCTCATAGATAACACCCAAAATCTAAGCTTTCAATCCTTTTGAGATAATCTTAGTTGTGTTTGACCTCTTGTTTTGGCAGTCACACACTACTAACTAGTGTCGTCCCGTCATATCTTGATGAATAAAGTCGCCCCGCTTTGGCACGAACGAGATTGATGAATCTTGATCATGACGAGTACTAAGCAAGAAAATGCAACGTGGAGCAACACTTAAATCCTTCATGTCTAGCTCGCTCTTTGAAACAATTTTATTTTATTTGAGAACAATTCTCGATTTTTATACCAGTCTAGAAAATAGATCAAGTCGCGTTTTGTTTGTTTAATGCCATGGGCATCCAACAAAATTGGATTAAGCAAAGTATTGTGATGTATTACTATATTTAACAAGGATTTAAATTGTTAAACATAGCTCCCACTATTTTTCTCGGATTAACAACCCTCCATATTAATGCGGAAAATATCATTATATTTTGTAGCGGGCCAAGATCCATATTTCACTTCTTTTGAGCTTGCTTTGGCTAGTCACCCAAAATTAGATATTTAGGTTGGAACAATTCCAATTGCATCCCCATGCAATTTTTGGTTCAATTGGGCAAATAACTCCTTATTTATCAATCCTATGGATAATCCCAATTGGTTGCCTCTAGGATTTTAATCTTATTAAAATAACATATTTGCGTCCAACCGCTTACGTAGACAGTTGCACATTACTTGCTTGTGCCATCGCAACACATTCATAATAAATCAAGTCGCCCTGCTTTGGCACGCACGAACTTGATAATTATGATTGTGAAGAGTGCATAGATAACGAGAAGGCAAAAAACGAAATATTTAAATTGAGGGATTTTATTTTCAATTTTAATTTTTTTTGCTGATCCATATCAAGTGATCTACTTATTTGAGTTTGGGCACAACTCCAAATAAAAGATCCGGGTTGTCTAATTATCTTATTATCCTAATTTCATGCAACATCCATACACCAATCACAAAATAATAAGACACAAAAATAAACAAGCACATAATAATAAATAAATCGTGATATGGATATGGCCTTTTTCTAGACTAAGATATTCCCTAGCCAATATATATGAACCCTAAAAGAAAACACATCTCCATGCGTCTTCATCTTTTGGTCCATCCTTCATAGTCATGTGGAATTCTCCATGCTCCATCTATTGTGGCTCCTTGGCTTCGGGCTTCTTTTTCTTCAATCTTGGATAACAATCTGTTCTATCTAGCACTAGCTAACAATTATACTAAATAAAATAAATCTCACAAGTTGAGAGAAAAAATGTTTCGTAGGCCATAAAACCCTAACTAATTATTACATCAAATTGATCGGCTCGCAGGCCGTAAACCAAACCACAGAATTTAAACAATCAAACCAAACCACATCCTAAAGTCATATCCAACCACCATGCGATTTGCACATAAACAGTTAAATCCAATTTTAACGCGCTTGGTCAATTTTAATTGATTTTAGGATTTATCTAGACTCAAAACGGTCCAAGGGGCCCAACCAAATACTTGGCCGAACCCCAAAGAGGACCGCCTAGGCCTTGGGCCAGCCGGCCCCTAGCCCACACGGCTAGGCCGGGTGCTATGGCAGCCCCCGGCCCATAGGCCGCGCCTTACTTGGGCGGCAAGCAAGGAGGGACGGTCCCCTAGGGGGCCGAACTTCTTTTGGGAGTTGTTTCCAAAACAACTCCTTGCTTGTTTCCCAAGTTTGGTAGTTTCCTTGTTTGAAAAGAACTCATTCTTTCAATAGGATGCCCATGAGATCTAGATCTAAGATCCTAAAATTTCTCAAACTCACTACTTCATGCATCCAATGCAAAAAATAGGTCTTGTCAGATGATTGACAAATTGCATCATATGCTTCATTTGTCTGTTTTACGCGATAAACAATGAATTTAAAGTGTAAAACTATCTAAACGTAAAACAAAAACAACGTATATGTTCTACGACCTGTGGCTCTGATACCACGGTAGGGTTTTGATCATTGATACGCAGCGGAAATTATAATTTATACATTCAATACCCTCCAAGGATCACAGGACAAGAAGCATAACGATGGTAAAGGAAGAATCATGTTACACGCCTTAGGGTTTCTCCTGTGATGACTTGTAACGTGAATTGTGTCACGTCTATACGGTTGATCCACGCCTAGAGTTGAGATCTAGATATTTCTTATACTTTGTGCTAGCTTGGAATGGAGGAAGAGGAAGAAGAAATCACGCAACACAAGGCAACAAGGAGGGGGTGCCTCCTTTGTAGGCCGACGGGGTAGGGGCGGCGGCAAGGGATCGGTCGGCCCTCTTGCTTGCTTGCTCTCTTTCCTTTTGTTCTCTCCCACTCAAGTTATGAACAATAGGCTCATAAGTGTGGGAAGAAAGGAAGGAGCATCCTTTATATAGTCTAACAAATCCTTTTTAACTACCTAAAGGACCTATTCTAGTCCTACTAGAATTCGGTTTAGTCCCTTCATTGCAAATTAGTCCTACTAAGTTTGCAAGGTGTTGCAAAGTGATCCTTCTAATTAATTCATTATATTAATTAATTCCCAAATCTAGTTCAACTCTATCTAGCCTGTGACCCCATAGGTTCTATCTAGTTCGTAGCAACAATTTGCTAATGTGGAGCGGTCTCTAGCAAGACATCCATTCTAGCCAACTAATAGAATAGTCATCCGACAAACCTTGTGCAAGTAATTGTCACATCCCTTTGTCTCTATATCCGGATTGGACACGAGACATACAAGTCACACTCGTATATCCAATCCATAGTTTCTCGATCCTGGGATAAGCCTTATTCGTGCAAATAACATCAAATATCCTATATTGATTTATTTGAGTCTGGCCAGACATTCTATAAGCACTATCCCTCGAGTGGCCTTGGATGTTTGCTCCCTTTATGTGGGAGGGACAAATTCTATCTACATCTACTACAATCTCTAAGCTTGCTTCTTATTGTATCCGGTACACACCTTTATAGCTACCCAGTCACGGTGTAGCGTTTGACGCTACCAAAAGTTCAGAAGGCTAAAATTTGGCTAAGTGTTAATTAGGTCGCACGACCTACCCAATAAGGTCGCACGACCTAATGGTAGAAATCAGCAGGTTTGAGCAGGTCGCACGACCAACTTAACAGGTTGCAAGACCTACTTTCCGTGCCCAGTAGGTCGCACGACCTACTTATTAGGTCGCACGACCTACTTTCTACGCATAAAAGTTCAGAAACTTTTGGGGTTGCTTTGTAATTACTCCTAAATTGTTCTTAACACTTGGGAAACGTATTAAACTTGGTTAGGGCACTTTTTTGGTCAGTTTTGACGTTTCTTGGGATGTATTGGAGAGGAGAGATCGCTTGGAGAGCTTGGGAGCACTTGGATCACTCGTTTGGCTTCTAAAAACTCCGTTTCTTCTCTAGTTTTGATTTTTGATCATGAAAACTTGTATTGTGATCATTTTTTTGAGTAGCTAAACCTCTATCTCAGGATATCTCATATGGAGCTAGGTTTTGATCACGATGATTCGTGATTTATGGATTTGCTTTCTTGCGTTTTGGCTTAATTGATGATATTTTGTCTAGTTATGTGTGTTTTACGATTATCATTCATCTCATCTATTGTTATATGTATTAATAGGACTGAGCTAGGTTATGAATGTTAGATAGATCAACGTTTATAGCCCGGAAAAATGAAACGCACACTAGCTGTATCTAGTGTTGAGAAATCTTGCTAGTTAGCTAAGAACTAAGAGTACACAAACGAGCATATAGCACATTTGACCTTGATTACACTAGAGACATCAACTTTGATGGTTTAAGTGTAGGTGTTGGTTGAGAAATCTTCAACATATGAGTGCTCGTTTAACTAGAGAAAGCATCATCGGGTTAGTAGAACATAAATCCAACGTAGTGTGAAATACTTAGTGACCCGTAGAGATATCCTGACCTTGTCAAATTTGAGAAAATCTTACAACAATTCACATTTATTTATCGTGAAGCAATTTAATTTGTTCATTGAGATTCGCGTTTTCTTTAATTTATGAGAATTAGCAAAACAAACAACTGCGCTTTGACCACATAAGGATTGGATTTATTAACTAATTTACAAAGAAGTCTCTTGGGTTCGACAACCCATATTTCTGGAATTTTATCACTACACCGACAATTGTACCCTTGCTGTTGGAGCGTGTCAAGTTTTTGGCGCCGTTGCCGGAGACTTCGGCTAAATTAGTTATAATTCCTAGCCTTCGGGAACTTTACTTTTTTGTTTATATCTCTTACTCACCTACTTTTTGTGTGTGATCTGTGATTTCAGGTTGGATTTTACGGTGCATGTCACGTTTTAGAGACGAACCTTTGCACTCAACACTTGAAGCCCCAAATCCCTGTTACGCGCACAACGTAGGGACAAGAGGAAGACAAGCTCAGTTACTATGGACGAACAAATTAGAGACGAGTTTGAGAGGATCCGCAAGGTTATGAAAGATGCGGAGGCAGCTAGATGATGTGGCTTAACGCGTATGCGCAAGTGCACGGTCAAGTAATATAGGGGTGATATTTCAACCCCGAGTTATCGATACCGTGAGGACATACTTTAAATTATCTAATTAGTTACTTAATATAGAGTAGGTACAGCATGAATGATTTGATTGATTTAAGAAGTGAAATAACATCTAGGCTAATATTTTTGTTTTTTTTTTTTTTAATAAATAGATATGGAGTAACTACGCAATATCTAGATCACCTAGGGCTGTAGACGATTTTCAGTTCAGCTATGTAATAGACTATGACATTATCCTTTCTGTCTCATGTCATTTTACGTCTCGGTTGACAACATTATCCTCTCGGTCTCATGTTGTCTACCGGTTCGTTCTAGCATGTCATCTACTGGTACGATAACGGGTTCTGTCGGTCCACTGTTGCAGTCGAAATAACCTACCGAATCTACCCACTAGGACAATCCTAACACGTCTCCTTTTAGGCCTCGGTGATTCGGGATTGTGTTCATACACTCTTCACAACTAGGTTAAGTCACTGTCGTGCACTTTCTAGTTAATTAACAAATCCGGGTCGCGAATCCGTTCTTGCTAAGGAATAAGCATAGTGTAAGAACATGTAAAAAGAACAATAAATAACTTTAAGCAAGATTATAATCAACGAAGAACCCCAGTTTCATGATTATTAAATATTGAAATAGTCATCTCAATAGACTAGATTCATCAACAAGTTCATGAAATTAACATTCAATCGATAGAAATAATCCAAAGCATGAGACAAAAGTCTAAAATCTGGAAAATAGCCATCTACATAAACCCTAGGCTCTCATAGAGACGCCTAGCAAAACGTCTATCTAATAATAATCAACCAAACACTGTGCAATAGTTTCTCCATACGAAGATTGAGAGTGAAGAAGAAGAAATCAAACTTCAATGGAGGTCTCCGACTCTTGGTTGTTCCGTAGCCTTCGTCGTCCACTTCTTCTTTTCCCTCTCGTCTCTTTTATTTTTAGTCAAGGATATATTAATTAATCACCAAAAAGATATCAATTGATATACCTAAAACCCCTTAATTATTTCCCGTGCGTGCACTGATGTTAACTTATGATTGCACGACCTCAATTTATTGGTCGTGCGATCTGCTCTAGTCTTATGTCTGGTCGTGTGATCTCCTGGGCTTCTGATCCTATCTCTGATCCTGCGATCTCCTTAGATCCTACGACAATCCACTCTGATCGTGGAAACAGTGGGCTTCCAACTTTCTTCCGCCAAATTTTGCTGAGTCTTTTGTCTCTTCCTTTTCGGGGTGCTAAAGTGTCATTAATCAAACTTCTGAAAATGACACTTGCCTCCCCTCTTCATGTCTCTACTCCATTTTCTTCACAATTTCTTCTCAAATTTAGCTCTCGATTAATCTCCCAAGCTTGTTTCTCCTCTCCGCTTCATTTCCCAAGCTCCGTTCCCTGCCAAAACAACACGAAACACAACCCGTGCGATCAAACGTGATAAAAATACATAAAATGATGCGAGAAACGCTTGGATTAACAATACAATGCCTAGAGCTAAGATTTTATGTTCTCTCTAATCATAGTGTAAAACTAAGATTATCAACCCGGAAAACACGCAAAACGATATGAAACGTGCAAAATATAAGTCTAATAGAGAGTTATCAAATCCCCCACACTACGCTTGAAATCCACCGAATTGCATACAAATTTACTAGCCATGTGACACAAACAACACACAGACACACACAATGAAATCTACATGACTATACAATGCAACTAGATTATAGAACAATGCTAAAATTGAAACAACACAAATATTATTATTTTTTCCTAAGAGACGGGCAATCTCGCTATCACTAACTAAAATCATCAAGCTCTCACTAGTCTCTTTCGAAATTCACACAAGCGCAACAAGGAATTGAAAATACGATGACCATGCGCACTAAGGATTCCCCAAACATCCACCAAACTCAATCCAAGATCCGAGCACGTCCTTTAGCTCAGAAGGTCTAGGGACCCTTAGTCCTGTTGTAGTCTTTCGTCTCCAATTCATTTAAGGTTTTCAAACCCTCTTAGCCGTTATTGCATTGAATTCAGACTATCCGAGTGACGGGAGACACAACTCTGTGTAATACGGCTTGACTTTAATTTTCCTTAGACACTCTAATTGGTTTGAATCCAAACTTCCCGCGCGAACGGGGGCACATTAGGTTGTACATCATATCTAGTCCAAGAGAAGATTTTGATTTTTTTTTCACTCTCTTCTTTTTATTTGAGCCGTGCCGTTGGAGCAACTATGTGTGGGATTTTTCGGTTAGCTCTTGAAACCGCCAGAAAGGATGGTGGTTTACACTCCCTAACTTCATTAGGCTAGAGCAGCATACCACATGAAACCAACTCTACACGAAGGTCCACCCAAGATTTGCAAGAGGCCACAAGTTTTCACAGAAAACAGACTATCCGACGACCCCAAAGACCAAATCCTCCTAGCACACTATAGGAATTAAAGGTATGCCCTCGTCTTCTTTCCACTTTCCCTGAATTCCCGAGACTTCCTTTCGTGAAACCGGTGCGCAAGACAATAAAATTTAAGGTTTTCCCCACTACGACGCTTCCTATTCATTGAGACTCTTTCACTGAAATCTCTCTAGTTTCAAGCTTCATCAATTGCCCAACTCCAAATTTTAAATTTTTATGGATTTTCACTTTTATATTTTTCTCAATTTTCATGTTTTTCGACTCAACATGCATTGGACAACTCGATTTACCACAAGTTTTGGATAGGGGACTCAATAAGTAAACGTGCAAACAATGCAAAAATATTAAACTAACACAGTACGACACTAAAACACCACTCTACAATAACCACATTAACACAGTACTAAAAAAACTACATGTAACAAGGCTATGCAAGACAAAAACATGGCTGGTGAAATTAGACACAAACTCCCCCACACTTAAGCGAGGAACAAGTAGGAGGTGTCCTCACTTAAATGTGTAGGCAGTGGATTTTAACAATTATCGCTCAAACGTAGAACAGAGAGAGTGTTAGAGGTACTGTAGGGTTTCGATCATGGATACGCAGCGGAAAATATAATTTATCCATTCAGCACCCTCAAAGGATCACATGAAAAGAAGCATAACGATGGTAAAGGAAGAATCATGTTACACACCTTAGGGTTTTTCCTGTGATGACTTGTAACGTGAATCGTGTCACGTCTCTACAGTTGATACACTCCTAAAGTTGAGATATAGGTCTTCCTTCTACTTTGTGCTAGCTTGGAACGGAGGAAGAGGAAGAATAAATCACGCAACACAAGGAAACAAGGAGGGGGCGGCCTCCTTTGTTGGCCGACGGGGTAGGGGCGGCGGCAAGGGGTCGGTCGGCCCTCTTGCTTGCTTGCACTCTTTCCTTTTGTTCTCGCCCACTCAAGTTATGAACAATAGGCTCATAAGTGTGGGAAGGAAGGAAGCAGCATCCTTTATATAGTCCAACAAATCCTTGTTAACTACCTAAAGGACCTATTCTAGTCCTACTAGAATTCAGTTTATTCCCATCCTTGCAAATTATTCATACTAAGTTTGCAAGGTGATCCTTCTAATTAATTAATCATATTAATTAATTCCCAAATCTAGTTCAACTCTATCTAGCCTATGACCCCATAGGTTCTATCTAGTAGGTAGCAACAATTTGCTAATATGGAGCGGTCTCTAGCAAGACACCCATTCTAGCCAACTAATAGAATAGTCATCCGACAAACCTTCCGCAAGTAATTGTCACATCCCTTTGTCTCTATATCCGGATTGGACACGAGATATACAAGCCACACTCGTATATCCAATCCATAGTTTCTCGATCCTGGAATTAGCCTTATTCGTGCAAATAACATCAAATATCCTATATTGATTTATTTGAGTCTGGCCAGAAATTCTATAAGCACTATCCCTCGAGTGGCCTAGGATATTTGCTCCCGTTATGTGGGAGGGACAAATTATATCTACATCTACTACGATCTCTAAGCTTGCTTCTTATTTTATCCGGTAACCGCCTTTATAGATACCCAGTCACGGTGTAGCGTTTGACGCTACCAAAACACAATAATCCACAACTAGACAATCTAGTGACTTCAAGTCTAAGGATGACAACACCATTGCACCGCGAGAAGCACTTGTGACTTTACATAACTTGTATGTAGCCTTCTCGGAGATGGGTAATCTAGTATGCCATTACCCCTAATGCATACCAATGTGGTTGATCATGATATCTCCATATCAATCCAACCCCATACTAATCTATAGATGATTGTCCTATTAATTATTATAATCGACTACGGATATTTAAGAATATAACACTTATATTCTAAGGACTTCATTCATGTTAACATATCTCTTTATCGATAACATAATGAGTCGTAAATCCATGAATGTCACAATTAATTGATTGTCTCTAGGGAACTATTCCAATAGTCTTTCACTTGCACTAGAGTCAAACTCCTTCAATTTCTACATTCCTCCCACTATTTCTCTTTAGAGACAATCCCTATCTAGAAACATTGTGGATCGAGCAACAAACAATTTGTTCTCGATTGGATTGTAGAAATATTATCCCTTTCAGGATATCCCACAAAACATTTATCCTACTTGGGTCCAAGTTTATCTGTAAACGCCTTTACATAAACTTCACAACCCCAAATATTTTATGAATGACACACGAGGATACTTCCTAGTCCCCTCTCATATGGTGTTGTTTATATTTATTTAGATGGAACAAGGTTAATGGCGAAATTTGCTGTAATTAGAACATTGTCCCTAAAAGTAAACTGGAAGTTTTGTTTGTCACATCATGGACCGAACCGTGTCCACCAAGGTCCGGTATCTCTTCTCAGACACGCCATTCCATAATTGTTTTCTTGGTAGAGTGAGTTTCAATCTCATCCCATACTCCCTTATATGTTCAAACTATTGGCTCAAGTATTCTCCTACTTTTGCCAAGCTAGCTCTCTACTTGGTTCTTGAATTCGTTTGAACTATTCAAATGATTTTGATTTTTTTCTTCATAAGATACACAAATCCATATTTCTCTGATCCCATCAGTAAATATGATGAAGTACTGAAAACCAACTTTAGCATTTGTGCTTAGCGGCCTTCATACATCAATATATGATTCCGAAAAGATCATATCTTTGCCTAATAAGTCTTACATGTCTCATATGATTCAATAATCAAATGAGTTCCAGAAATCCATCCTCGTGGAGTTCTAGATATGTATATTTATGAGGCCTAAACGATAATGCTAAAGATAAGTTCGTATCATTATATGCAAATCTGCTGGTATTAATGTTATATATGAAATTATCATGATCAAGGATATACAATCAACTTAGACAAAATTGCATTACAATAATGCATATCAGAATAAAATGGAACAACATTTGTCCTTTCTTATGATAAGGAGCTTTCTTGTCCAAACAAGAAACTATGATAATGTTCCTACTCATTGCAGGGACATAATCACTTTTGTCTAGTTCATGAATAATGTCATAAAGGTGGAAATAATTCCATATGGCTAATTGAGCAACCCCTTGCTTCATTGCCCCCCGTGTAGGTTTATTTCTTCCTTATCCAATTGTTTTCATCTCTTGAGATCCTCCACATATCTATAAAAGTGAGATCCTCATCTAGTATCATATACTCATGATGATGAGATAGACACATTGATTTCTATAACAAAAATACCCAAATCAGAATTCATGATTCCTTTAAATCTTACTTCCAGGTACTTTGGGTAGTCTCTCTTCCTCTACACCACCTATGGGTCTTCAAGGCAACTTGGTATTACCAACAAGCTTGCTTTATACCCATGGGGTCGGCGCAAACCATTTCCCCTTACTTATGCTGTTCACCATTAACAGCTTTGCCCATGCTTATTAAGAGTGTTTTGTTCAGTGATTTTCAATCATATTGAGCAAATCTCCTTTGAACAAAATTATAATTGCATTCAATGCAATTCTTGGTCCAATTGGGTGAATAAATTTTATTCTTTATCTATCTCATAGATAACACCCAAAATCTAAGCTTTCAATCCTTTTGAGATAATCTTAGTTGTGTTTGACCTCTTGGTTTGGCAGTCACACACTACTAACTAGTGTCGTCCCGTCATATCTTGATGAATCAAGTCGCCCTGCTTTGGCACGCACGAGATTGATTAATCTTGATCATGACGAGTAATAAGCAAGAAAACACAACGTGGAGCAACACTTAAATCCTTCATGTCTAGCTCGCTCTTTGAAAGAGCTTCTTTCAATGTATGATCATATCAAACGCCTCCATGTTCTCATCTTGCTTCCAAAGCTCTGAGTTCATGGCAGCTAGCATGAGGCAAGTCACATTCAAAGACCATTCTTTGATGTTCTCTCCATTAGGTTTTAGTTTGTTTTGGTGGTTGGTGGAAGAGAATTTTATGTTC
Source organism: Linanthus parryae (assembly GCA_023055425.1). NCBI lineage: Eukaryota > Viridiplantae > Streptophyta > Magnoliopsida > Ericales > Polemoniaceae > Linanthus > Linanthus parryae. The sequence continues at coordinate 20,356,176 of JALGPY010000011.1, read as the reverse complement.
TACGATTTACAACAATTTTATTTTATTTGAGAACAATTCTCGATTTTTATACCAGTCTAGAAAATAGATCAAGTCGCGTTTCGTTTGTTTAATGCCATGGGCATCCAACAAAATTGGATTATGCAAAGTATTGTGATGTATTACTATATTTACCAAGGATTTAAATTGTTAAACATAGCTCCCACTATTTTTTTCGGATTAACAACCCACCATATTAATGCGGAAAATATCATTATATTTTGTAGCGGGCCAAGATCCTTATTTCACTTCTTTTGAGCTTGCTTTGGCTAGTCACCCAAAATTAGATATTTAGGTAGGAACAATTCCAATTGCATCCCCATGAAATTCTTGGTTCAATTGGGCAAATAAATCCTTATTTATCAATCCCATGGATAATCCCAATTGGTTGCCTCTAGGCTTTTAATCTTATTAAAATCACATAGTTGCGTCCAACCTCTTACCTAGACATTTGCACATTACTTGCTTGTGCCATCGCAACACATTCATAATAAATCAAGTCGCCCTGCTTTGGCACGCACGAGCTTGATAATTATGATTGTGAAGAGTGCCTAGATAACGAGAAGGCAAAAAACGCAATATTTTAATTGAGGGATTTTATTTTCAATTTTAATTTGTTTTGCAGATCCATATCAAGTGATCTACTTATTTGAGTTTGGGTACAACTCCAAATAAAAGATCCGGGTTGTCTAATTATCTTATTATCCTAATTTCATGCAACATCCATACACCAATCACAAAATAATAAGACACAAAAATAAACAAGCACAAAATAATAAAAAAATCGTGATTTGGATATGGCCTTTTTCTAGACTAAGATATTCCATAGCCAATATCTATGAACCCTAAAAGAAAACACATCTCCCTGCGTCTTCATCTTTTGGTCCATCCTTCATAGTCATGTGGAATTCTCCATGCTCCATCTATTGTGGCTCCTTGGCTTCGGGCTTCTTTTTCTTCAATCTTGGCTAACAATCTGTTCTATATAGCACTAGCTAACAATTATACTAAATAAAATAAATCTCACAAGTTGAGAGAAAAAATGTTTCGCAGGCCATAAAACCCTAATTACTTATTACATCAAATTGATCGGCACGCAGGCCGTAAACCAAACCACAAAATTTAAACAATCAAACCAAACCATATCCTAAAGTCATATCCAACCACCATGCGATTTGCACATAAACAGTTAAATCCAATTTTAACGCGCTTGGGCAATTTTAATTGATTTTAGGATTTATCTAGACTCAAAACGGTCCAAGGGGCCCAACCAACTACTTGGCCGAACCCCAAAGAGGACCTCCTAGGCCTTGGGCCAGCCGGCCCCTAGCCCACACGGCTAGGCCGTGCGCTATGGCAGCCCCCGGCCCATAGGCCGCGCCTTACTTGTGCGGAAAGCAAGGAGGGACGGCCCCCTAGGGGGCCGAACTTCTTTTAGGAGTTGTTTCCAAAACAACTCCTTGCTTGTTGCCCAAGTTTGGTAGTTTCCTTGTTTGAAAAGAACTCCTTCTTTCAATAGGATGCCAAAACTCACTACTTCATGCATCCAATGCAAAAACTAGGTCTTGTCTTGTTAGATGATTGAAAAATTGCATCATATGCTTGATTTGTCTGTTTTACGCGATAAACAATGAATTTAAAGTGTAAAACTATCAAAACGTAAGACAAAAACCACGTATATGTTCTACGACCTGTGGCTCTGATACCACTGTAGGGTTTTGATCATTGATACGCAGCGGAAAATATAATTTATACATTCAATACCCTCCAAGGATCACAAGACAAGAAGCATAACGATGGTAAAGGAAGAATCATGTTACACACCTTAGGGTTTCTCCTGTGATGACTTGTAACGTGAATTGTGTCACGTCTCTACGGTTTGTCCACGCCTAGAGTTGAGATCTAGATATTTCTTCTACTTTGTGCTAGCTTGGAATGGAGGATGAGGAAGAAGATATCATGCAACACAAGGCAACAAGGAGGGGGCGGCCTCCTTTGTAGGCCGACGGGGTAGGGGCGGCGGCAAGGGGTCGGTCGGCCTTCTTGCTTGCTTGCTCTCTTTCCTTTTGTTCTCTCCCACTCAAATTATGAACAATAGGCTCATAAGTGTGGGAAGAAAGGAAGGAGCATCCTTTATATAGTCAAACAAATCCTTTTTAACTACCTAAAGGACATATTCTAGTCCTACTAGAATTCGGTTTAGTCCCTTCATTGCAAATTAGTCCTACTAAGTTTGCAAGGTGTTGCAAAGTGATCCTTCTAATTAATTCATTATATTAATTAATTCCCAAATCTAGTTCAACTCTATCTAGCCTGTGACCCCATAGGTTCTATCTAGTTCGTAGCAACAATTTGCTACTATGGAGCGGTCTCTAGCAAGACATCCATTCTAGCCAACTAATAGAATAGTCATCCGACAAACCTTGTGCAAGTAATTGTCACATCCCTTTGTCTCTATATCCGGATTGGAAACGAGACATACAAGTCACACTCGTATATCCAATCCATAGTTTCTCGATCCTGGAATAAGCCTTATTCGTGCAAATAACATCAAATATCCTATATAGATTTATTTGAGTCTGGCCAGAAATTCTATAAGCACTATCCCTCGAGTGGCCTAGGATATTTGCTCCCGTTATGTGGGAGGGACAAATTATATCTACATCTACTACGATCTCTAAGCTTGCTTCTTATTGTATCCGGTAACCGCCTTTATAGCTACCCAATCACGGTGTAGCGTTTGACGCTACCAAAACACAATAATCCACAACTAGACAATCTAGTGACTTCAAGTCTAAGGATGACAACACCATTGCACCGCGAGAAGCACTTGTGACTTTACATAACTTGTTTGTAGCCTTCTCGGAGATGGGTCAATCTAGTATGCCATTACCCCTAATGCATACCCATGTGTTGGATCATGATATCTCCATATCAATCCAACCCCATACTAATCTATAGATGATTGTCCTATTAATTATTATAATCGACTAGGGATATTTAAGAATATAACACTTATATTCTAAGGACTTCATTCATGTTAACATATCTCTTTATCGATAACATAATGAGTCGTAAATCCATGAATGTCACAATTAATTGATTGTCTCTAGGGAACTATTCCAATAGTCTCCCACTTGCACTAGAGTCAAACTCCTTCAATTTCTACATTCCTCCCACTATTTCTCTTTAGAGACAATCCCTATCTAGAAACATTGTGGATCGAGCAACAAACAATTTGTTCTCGATTGGATTGTAGAAATATTATCCCTTTCAGGATATCCCACAAAACATTTATCCTACTTTGGTCCAAGTTTATCTGTAAACGCCTTTACATAAACTTCACAACCCCAAATATTTTATGAATGACATACGAGGATACTTCCTAGTCCCCTATCATATGGTGTTGTTTATATTTATTTAGATGGAACAAGGTTAATGGCGAAATTTGCTGTAATTAGAACATTGTCCCTAAAAGTAAACAGGAAGTTTTGTTTGTCACATCATGGACCGAACCGTGTCCACCAAGGTCCGGTATCTCTTCTCAGACACGCCATTCCATAATTGTTTTCTAGGTAGAGTGAGTTTGAATCTCATCCCATACTCCCTTATATGTTCAAACTATTGGCTCAAGTATTCTCCTACTTTTGCCAAGCTAGCTCTCTACTTGGTTCTTGAATTCGTTTGAACTATTCAAATGATTTTGATTTTTTTCTTCATAAGATACACAAATCCATATTTCTCTGATCCCATCAGTAAATATGATGAAGTACTGAAAACCATCTTTAGCATTTGTGCTTAGCGGCCTTCATACATCAATATATGATTCCGAAAAGATCATATCTTTGCCTAATAAGTCTTACATGTCTCATATGATTCAATAATCAAATGAGTTCCAGAAATCCATCCTCGTGGAGTTCTAGATATGTATATTTATGAGGCCTAAACGATAATGCTAAAGATAAGTTCGTATCATTATATGCAAACCTGCTGGTATTGATGTTATATATAAAATTATCATGATCAAGGATATACAATCAACTTAGACAAAATTGCATTACAATAATGCATATCAGAATAAAATGGAACAACATTTGTCCTTTCTTATGATAAGGAGCTTTCTTGTCCAAACAAGAAACTATGATAATGTTCCTACTCATTGCAGGGACATAATCACTTTTGTCTAGTTCATGAATAATGTCATAAAGGTGGAAATAATTCCATATGGCTAATTGAGCAACCCCTTGCTTCATTGCCCCCCGTGTAGGTTTATTTCTTCCTTATCCAATTGTTTTCATCTCTTGAGATCCTCCACATTTCTATAAAAGTGAGATCCTCATCTAGTATTATATACTCATGATGATGAGATAGACACATTGATTTCTATAACAAAAATACCCAAATCAGAAATCATGATTCCTTTAAATCTTACTTCCAGGTACTTTGGGTAGTCTCTCTTCCTCTACACCACCTATGGGTCTTCAAGGCAACTTGGTATTACCAACAAGCTTGCTTTATACCCATGGGGTCGGCGCAAACCATTTCCCCTTACTTATGCTGTTCACCATTAACAGCTTTGCCCATGCTTATTAAGAGTGTTTTGTTCAGTGATTTTCAATCATATTGAGCAAATCTCCTTTGAACAAAATTATAATTGCATTCAATGCAATTCTTGGTCCAATTGGGTGAATAAATTTTATTCTTTATCTATCTCATAGATAACACCCAAAATCTAAGCTTTCAATCCTTTTGAGATAATCTTAGTTGTGTTTGACCTCTTGTTTTGGCAGTCACACACTACTAACTAGTGTCGTCCCGTCATATCTTGATGAATCAAGTCGCCCTGCTTTGGCACGCACGAGATTGATTAATCTTGATCATGACGAGTACTAAGCAAGAAAAAACAACGTGGAGCAACACTTAAATCCTTCATGTCTAGCTCGCTCTTTGAAAGAGCTTCTTTCAATGTATGATCATATCAAACGCCTCCATGTTCTCATCTTGCTTCCAAAGCTCTGAGTTCATGGCAGCTAGCATGAGGCAAGTCACATTCAAAGACCATTCTTTGATGTTCTCTCCATTAGGTTTTAGTTTGTTTTGGTGGTTGGTGGAAGAGAATTTTATGTTCTACGATTTACAACAATTTTATTTTATTTGAGAACAATTCTCGATTTTTATACCAGTCTAGAAAATAGATCAAGTCGCGTTTTGTTTGTTTAATGCCATGGGCATCCAACAAAATTGGATTATGCAAAGTATTGTGATGTATTACTATATTTACCAAGGATTTAAATTGTTAAACATAGCTCCCACTATTTTTTTCGGATTAACAACCCTCCATATTAATGCGGAAAATATCATTATATTTTGACTCGGGCCAAGATCCTTATTTCACTTCTTTTGAGCTTGCTTTGGCTAGTCACCCAAAATTAGATATTTAGGTAGGAACAATTCCAATTGCATCCCAAGAAACTCTTGGTTCAATTGGGCAAATAACTTCTTATTTATCAATCCCATGGATAATCCCAATTGGTTGCCTCTAGGCTTTTAATCATATTAAAATCACATAGTTGCGTCCAACCTCTTACCTAGACATTTGCACATTACTTGCTTGTGCCATCGCAACACATTCATAATAAATCAAGTCGCCCTGCTTTGGCACGCACGAGCTTGATAATTATGATTGTGAAGAGTGCCTAGATAACGAGAAGGCAAAAAACGCAATATTTTAATTGAGGGATTTTATTTTCAATTTTAATTTGTTTTGCTAATCCATATCAAGTGATCTACTTATTTGAGTTTGGGTACAACTCCAAATAAAAGATCCGGGTTGTCTAATTATCTTATTATCCTAATTTCATGCAACATCCATACACCAATCACAAAATAATAAGACACACAAATAAACAAGCACAAAATAATAAAAAAATCGTGATTTGGATATGGCCTTTTTCTAGACTAAGATATTCCATAGCCAATATCTATGAACCCTAAAAGAAAACACATCTCCATGCGTCTTCATCTTTTGGTCCATCCTTCATAGTCATGTGGAATTCTCCATGCTCCATCTATTGTGGCTCCTTTGGCTTCGGGCTTCTTTTTCTTCAATCTTGGCTAACAATCTGTTCTATCTAGCACTAGCTAACAATTATACTAAATAAAATAAATCTCACAAGTTGAGAGAAAAAATGTTTCGCAGGCCATAAAACCCTAATTACTTATTACATCAAATTGATCGGCACGCAGGCCGTAAACCAAACCACAAAATTTAAACAATCAAACCAAACCACATCCTAAAGTCATATCCAACCACCATGCGATTTGCACATAAACAGTTAAATCCAATTTTAACGCGCTTGGGAAATTTTAATTGATTTTAGGATTTATATAGACTCAAAACGGTCCAAGGGGCCCAACCAACTACTTGGCCGACCCCCAAAGAGGACCTCCTAGGCCTTGGGCCAGCCGGCCCCTAGCCCACACGGCTAGGCCGTGCGCTATGGCAGCCCCCGGCCCATAGGTCGCGCCTTACTTGTGCGGAAAGCAAGGAGGGACGGTCCCCTAGGGGGCCGAACCTCTTTTAGGAGTTGTTTCCAAAACAACTCCTTGCTTGTTGCCCAAGTTTGGTAGTTTCCTTGTTTGAAAAGAACTCCTTCTTTCAATAGGATGCCAAAACTCACTACTTCATGCATCCAATGCAAAAACTAGGTCTTGTCTTGTTAGATGATTGAAAAATTGCAACATATGCTTGATTTGTCTGTTTTACGCGATAAACAATGAATTTAAAGTGTAAAACTATCAAAACGTAAGACAAAAACCACATATATGTTCTACGACCTGTGGCTCTGATACCACTGTAGGGTTTTGATCATTGATACGCAGCGGAAAATATAATTTATACATTCAATACCCTCCAAGGATCACAGGACAAGAAGCATAACGATGGTAAAGGAAGAATCATGTTACACACCTTAGGGTTTCTCCTGTGATGACTTGTAACGTGAATTGTGTCACGTCTCTACGGTTTATCCACGCCTAGAGTTGAGATCTAGATATTTCTTCTACTTTGTGCTAGCTTGGAATGGAGGATGAGGAAGAAGATATCATGCAACACAAGGCAACAAGGAGGGGGCGGCCTCCTTTGTAGGCCGACGGGGTAGGGGCGGCGGCAAGGGGTCGGTCGGCCTTCTTGCTTGCTTGCTCTCTTTCCTTTTGTTCTCTCCCACTCAAATTATGAACAATAGGCTCATAAGTGTGGGAAGAAAGGAAGGAGCATCCTTTATATAGTCCAACAAATCCTTTTTAACTACCTAAAGGACCTTTCTAGTCCTACTAGAATTCGGTTTAGTCCCTTCATTGCAAATTAGTTCTACTAAGTTTGCAAGGTGTTGCAAAGTGATCCTTCTAATTAATTCATTATATTAATTAATTCCCAAATCTAGTTCAACTCTATCTAGCCTGTGACCCCATAGGTTCTATCTAGTTCGTAGCAACAATTTGCTAACATGGAGCGGTCTCTAGCAAGACATCCATTCTAGCCAACTAATAGAATAGTCATCCGACAAACCTTGTGCAAGTAATTGTCACATCCCTTTGTCTCTATATCCTGATTGGAAACGAGACATACAAGTCACACTCGTATATCCAATCCATAGTTTCTCGATCCTGGGATAACACTTATTTGTGCAAATAACATCAAATATCCTATATTGATTTATTTGAGTCTGGCCAGACATTCTATAAGCACTATCCCTCGAGTGGCCTAGGATATTTGCTCCCGTTATGTGGGAGGGAAAAATTCTATCTACATCTACTACAATCTCTAAGCTTGCTTCTTATTGTATCCGGTACACACCTTTATAGCTACCCAGTCACGGTGTAGCCTTTGACGCTACCGAAACACAATAATCCACAACTAGACAATCTAGTGACTTCAAGTCTAAGGACGACAACACCATTGCACCGCGAGAAGCACTTGTGACTTTACATAACTTGTATGTAGCCTTCTCGGAGATGGGTCAATCCAGTATGCCATTACCCCTAATGCATACCCATGTGATGGATCATGATATATCTATATCGATAACACAATGAATCGTAAATCCATAAATGTCACAATAAATTGATTGCCTCTAGTGCACAATTCCAACAGGTACCTGTGGTGCCCAGACCTACACGGGCACCGTTGCCGCAAAATTTCAACAAGAAGGGGTCTAGTGGACCGTTGAAAATTTAAGGAAAAGTCATACCTCGCGTCCGGATTCTGATACGCCTACTTAACATTCTCTATCGCACGCATCTAGAAGGGGAACCCTGAGCATCTTCTGTACCTGTTTCCCTGCACGCGAATTGGAAGAATTAAATTAGCTATCTCTCACCCCTCAAAATCAAATATGGAGAACTATAAGCAAAAAAAAAAAAAAATATTGCATCCTACTCTACGTTAGATTGCCTTTCAAGCAGCGCTTGTAATTTAAGGTCTACGGCCCGACTCGGTTATCTCAACCGAAAAGGATTGTGGAGGCTGCTTTATCCCTCCACTTCTTCTTCTTCCACCATCTCTTCTCCAGAACTTCATGTGCACCCCCGTGCTGTGAAGATGGTAGAGAGTTGTAGAAGCTCACTCTTTTCTTCTTGCAATTTATCTTCTTGATCAACTTCCACAAAGTACCACTGGGATCAAATGCATCTCTAGCCATAACATCATCCCACTAATACTCCTTAGGTGCTCGATGCTCATCAAATGACCCATGCAATGTATCCACACCCCCACACTTGTTGATTTAAAATTCCTTGACAATGGCGTGTGGATCATCAATAAAATAGCCAATAGAAAAGGAAATTGAAGGTTACATATGTTGCTCTTCCCCATAATAATCTCCATACAAAAGTCTTTCCATCTCATCACAGACATGATTAATATTGGATATGGAGAATTCTTCAGAAGTATGAGTAGGGGCTTTTACCTCAATAGGTATGGGAACAAGTGCTTCATCAGCTTCGTCATCAACACACCACATGCTTCCAATGTCGGTTTCTTCCCATTCATGACAAGGAAGTGAGGGCGCCTGCGGTTTTGGCTCGCAATACGGCAGGTCCTCCCATCTTGGGCACACGGGTCCACCCCAGTCGGAATCAGAGTCCGAGTCCTCATAAACGCCAGATTCCACTAATGGTTCCTGGATACTGCAGTCTTTGCTCAACTCAGGTATCTCTTCTTCCACTTATGGCGGTGATGATGAAGGTTCAATTTGACGCTTAATGTAATGTGGAAAGGGCACCTCTTGTGTCTCTTGAATACTTGATTCCCCCGCCGATGATAGTTTCTCTACTCGGTTCGTTATCCTCTTCATCATTTCCCTCACGTATTCCATGCCTGTGGCTGAATCCTCTTGTGGTAGTTGTGCAGCTATGGAAAAAAAATTTGTGCACACTTGGATGTCCTCCATAATCCTGCGCGATTCTTGATGACTCCTCTTGATGCTGATGAAGCTGGGGTGGATGAACTCGACATAGGTCCCGATTGTCATGATAAATGCCGCATCGATAGCACCAAACTATGCATACGTCTTCTTCTCAAGGTTACCCATACAGTAGAAACAGTAGGGGGGACCTGAATAAAAGTCCTCGCTCCACATGCTTAGTAGAATCTTCTACTTCCTGTGGTCGTGAGAAAACAAACTCAAAAGACAGCCGTGAAGAACAGAGATAGAGAATAAAAAAAAAATAAAACTAAACTAAAAGAAAAGTAGTCTAAGCTAATTCCTTACTAAATAATCTACCGCTGCCCCCGCAACGGCGATTTCTTTACGCGTATGCACAAGTGCACGGTCAAGTAATATAGAGGTGGTATTTCAACCCCGAGTTATCGATCCCACGAGTATTGACTTAAGATTATCTAATTAGTTACTTAATTTAGAGTAGGTACAGGAGGAAAGATTTGATTGATTTAAGAAGTGAAATAACATCTAGGCTAATATTCTTGTATCTTTTTTATTTTTAATAAATAGATATGGAGAAACTAGGCAATCTCTAGATCACCTAGGGTTGTAGACGATTTTCAGTTCACCTATGTAACACGTCAATCCTATTCTAGTTCAGGCGCGTAATAGACTATGACATGATCCTGTCGGTCTCATGTCATTTTACGTCTCGGTTGACTACAATCTCCTCTCGGTCTCATGTTGTCTACCGGTCCGTTCTAGCATGTCATCTAATGGTACGATAACTGGTCCTGTTGGTCAACCGTTGCACGAAACAGTCAAAATAACCTACCGAATCTACCCACAAGGCCAATCCTAACACGCCTCCTTTTAGGTCTCGCTGATTCGGGATTGTGTTCATACACTCTTCACAAATAGGTTAAGTCACTGTCGTGCACTTTCTAGTTAATTAACAAGTCCGGGTCGCGAATCCGTTCTTCCTAAGGATAAAGCATAGTGGAAGAACATGTAATAAGAACAATAATTAACTTTAAGCAAGATTATAATCAACGAAGAACCCTAGTTTCATGATTATTAAATCTTAAAATAGTCATGTCAACAGACTAGATTCATCAACAAGTTCATTAAATTAACATTCAATCGATAGAAATAATCCAAAGCATTAGACAAAAGTCTAAAATTCGGAAAATAACCGTCTACACAAACCCAAGGCTCTCATAGATACGCCTAGAAAAAACGTCTAACTAATAATAATCAACCAAACAAGGTGCAATAGTTTCTCCATACGAAGATTCAGAGTGAAGAAGAAGAAATCAAACTTCAATGGAGGTCTCCGACCCTTGGTTGGTCTGTAGCCTTCGTCGTCCTTCTCGTCTTTGCCCCCATGTCTCTTCTATTTTTAGTCTAGTGTATATTAATTAATCACCAAAAAGATATCAATTAATATCCCTAAGACCCCTTAATTATTTCCCGTGCGTGCGCTGATGTTAACATCAGATCGCACGACCTCAGTTTCCTGGTCATGCGATCTGCTCTAGTCTTATGTCTGGTCGTGTGATCTCTTGGGCTTCTGATCCTATCTCTTATCCTGCGATCTCCTTATATCCTACGACCATCCACTCTGATCGTGGAAACAGTGGGCTCCCAACTTTCTTCCGCCAAATTTGCTAAGTCTTTTGTCTGTTCCTTTTCGGGGTGCTAAAGTTTCATTAATCAAACTTCTCAAAATGACACTTGCCTCCCCTCTTCATGTCTCTACTCCATTTTCTTCACGATTTCTTCTCCACTTCAGCTCCCGATTATTCTTCCAAGCTTGTTTCTCCTCTTCGCTTCATCTCCCAAGCTCCGTTCCCTGCCAAAACAACACGAAACACAACTCGTGCGATCAGACGTGATAAAAGTACATAAAATAATGCGAGAAACGCCTGGATTAACAATACAATTCCTAGAGCTAAGATTCTACGTTTTCTCTCTAATCATAGTGTAAAACTAAGATTATCAACCCGAAAAGCACGCAAAACGATATAAAACATGCAAGAAATATAACACTTATAGAGAGTTATCACTAGATTTGCAGTTGTGGAGGATGCAGCTAATCGGGTACGAGAGACAGAGCAGCTCAGAGCTCAGATGGCCGAGATGCAGGCTGCCATGGATCGCTTGGGCCCCCAAAATACACAACCACTTCCTGGTGCGGGGGCACAGGTGGAAATAATTGAGGTAATAATGGGGGTAACAACGGTGCGAACAATGGAGGAAATAACGCAAAGAATGTCGCGGCACAAGTCAACAATGCTAAAGTTGATGAGCGTCCGTTGGTACACTAATTTAGAACCACACCAGATGGATATCTACCCACGATCGTCTGGCCACAAATCAATGCAGCTCATTTTGAATTACGTCAACCGTTAATCAAATATGGTTCGGATGAGTGTTTGTTTACTGGAGCTCCGGGGGATGATCCAAATGCCCATCTACTCAACTTCAACCAGATTACTTCCACAATTCTTGATCGGAGGGTACTACATGAGACGGTAAAGCTAATTCTCTTTCTGTTTTCTTTATTGGGGAAAGAAAAGACATGGCTCTTGGAGCTTACGGTGGGTTGCATTACAACATGGGCAGAGTGTTGCCAAGAGTTCCTCAGGAAATATCTTCCACCGTGCAAGGTTGCACAATGAATGGATGACATCACAAAGTTTACGCAACAGAAAGATGATTCTTTGGGAGACACGTGGAGAAAGTTCAATCATCTCCTTCGCAGATGCCCTACTCACGGGGAACCATGGTTGAAACTACTGCATTACTTCAATAATGCACTAGATAGAGAGACAGCAAAGGAACTGGACATGATGGCTAAGGTAATTTTATTGGGCTTGGGAGTACAGAGATGCCAATACTTGCTTAACTGTGTGGAAAAAAGGGAGTCTACCACGACTGAGACTCATAGGAATTCACAATTTGATGGGGTCTTAGTCAGCAAAATTGAGTCGATGGTGGAGCAGAAATGTTCATAGAAAATGGCAGTCATGACCTCGGCTTTTAACAACATGAATCCATCAGCACGAGTGAAGTCTGTGGGAGAGATGATCGCTCATGAGAATCAAGGATATGGGATTGAAGACGTGAATTACATGGGTGAACCACGACAGCAGCAATGGTCCAACACTTATTAGCCCAATAACCGTAATCACCCAAACTTCAGCTATGCCAATCCAAACAGTGGCCTATATGCACCGGGTCATCAGCCAAATCCGCCATACCATGCTCAGATACAAACTCCACAGCAGCAGGCTTCGCAACAGGAAGACTAAGAGACAAAAGTCTTATTGAGAAAGCTGCTGGCTAATCAAGATAGAATTGAGAGCAAAATTGTCTCCATGGAAGCCACAATGAAGAGTCATGAGACGCAGATTGGGCAAATTGCCAATCAAAAAATTAAGCTTCCACCTAGTATGCTACCTTCTAATACCATTGTTCCTACTGAGCAGCTTAAAGCTATTACTACTCGCAGTGGTGTGACTACTCTGGATCCTCCATATCCTAGCCATGCAAGAGCTGAAGTTACAAAGTCCACAGAGAAGGAATTGGATGAAGATTTGCCCAAATCCGTGAGTCCCCAATCAAAGGACACGGTTGAGAAGATAGAAGATCCCAAGAACACTCCAAATCCGGCTACTTATGATCCAAATATACCATATTCGGCGCCAATAAAGAGGAATGATGAGGAACACTTTGGGAAATTTCTAAACATATTCAAACAACTGCATATAAAAATTCCTCTTGTGGAAGGACTTGCTCGGACGCCCAAGTACAAGAAGTTTTTGAAGGAGATATTATGGGGCAAGAAGAGCATACACCCTTATGCCACGGTGAAGTTGACAGAGACATGCAGTATAGTTATTCAGAGGGACATTCGCAAGATGAGAGATTCAGGCAGTGTCATCTTAGGCTACACTCTTGGCGGTGGATATCACACACATGGTCTCTGCGATCTGGGCGCAGATAATAATCTCATGCCATTGTCTCTATTTCAGAGATTGGGCATTGGTAAGCCAACCCCAGTGAATATGGGTCTGCAGCTGGCAGACAATTCTATTGTTACAGCCAATGGGGTGATTGAGAACTTGCTTGTGAAAGTGGGTGAATTTGTCTTTCTAGCTGATATGTGATCGTGGATATCAAGAAGGATCGCGATGTTCCACTGATCTTTGGAAGACTGTTGTTGAAGACAATGCGCACAAATGTGGATCTAGAGACTGAGGTGCTTACTATCAAAGATGTAGATTCATCACTTGTGTTCAAGGCATTTTTTCCAGGCAAGGGGAAGAATAATTTGGCAATGATCAAGTTCAGATAAGAGCGTGTGGATCCTTCTCTAGGGTTGCCTACAGTGTTGCAACCCTATCGACCCGAATCTGAGGAGAAGCCAAATCTGGTGCGTGCACATGAAGTGGTGCAGAAAATCAAGAGCATGAAATTGAAGGATGAGGCACTTTGTGCTAGACCTCCTTAACATGTTTTGAGGTAACTGGGTCGGGTCGTCGACCTCAAATTACAAGGCGCTTGTTGGGAGGCAACCCAACCTATTTATCGCGTTAAATTAGGGAGTGCGTTTTAAATAGAGTTTTGTTTCGTGATTTTAGTTATTTATATGGAGAAATGAGAGATAAAGAGAGGGACTTATGATGTTTTCTAGTGACATATTTGAGTAGGATATGGTAGAATCTACCCCGGTGTACCATGACACACATGATCTTAATAGGGGCTTGCTTTGGAGAGTTGGGGATTCTTAAGACATGTATTTTAGGAGAGGAGGCAGTGGACCACGGTGGGCGAGTACACACTGACCATTTGGAGCATTGTGGCCCCATACTGGGCTTGAGGGATGTTGGTGCATATGTCTTCCCCACCCTTGAGGAGTTATTTGCCCAATTGAACCAAGAGTTGCATAGGATGCAATTGGAATTGTTCCTACCTAAAGTAGTCAAATTATGAATGACTTGCCAAAGCAAGCTCAGATGGAGATGAAACATGGATCTTGGCCAACTAGAAAATATAAGGATATTTTCTGCATTAATATCTTGAGGGTTATTAATCCGTAGTAAACTAGTGGGAGCTATATTTGATAAACTAGCCATTATTGAATATAGTAAAGAATTCACAAATACTAAAACTTGCGTATTTTCCTTTTTGTAGAATTCCAAATGGCAAACAACTCATCGACTTCACAAACATTCCCTACGATTTGTCCTTGAGAAGGACAAGCTCTATGGAACAAACTTCCTTGATTTGTACAGAAATTTGAGAATTGTACTGAAGCAAGAGCGGAAACTGTACGCAACAGAGGAGAAAGTTCGAGCAGGTCCAGAGAACAATACCCCTGCAGCCCTAAAGGCGTATCAAAAGCGTGTTGATGATGCTAATGATGCGGCCTGCCTTATGCTATGCACCATGACTTTTGAGCTTCATAAGCAACACGAAAACATGAATGATGTCGATATGATCTAGCATCTGAAGCAGCTCTTCCAAGAGCAGGAAAGGGTTGAGAGGTATGAAGTCTCAAAGGCATTGTTCTAGTGTAATCTGGCTGAAGGAAACCCTGTGGGACCTCATGTACTCCGTATGATCGGATACTTGGAGAATCTCGCGCGGCTAGGGTTTCCGGTCGGCCAAGAGTTGGACACTGATCTCGTGCTGCAATCGTTGCCTGAAAGTTATGGCCAGTTTATCATGAACTATAACATGAACGAGATCGTGAAACCACTGCCAGATTTACTCAATATGTTGAGGACAGCTAAACAAACCATCAAAAAGGGTAAGGGCAAGGCCATTATGATGGTACAGAAAGGAAAGGGCAAAGGGTTTGCCTCATCCTCCAAGGGCAAGGGCAAGTCAGTTGAAAAGTCCAAGGAACCAGCCCTTAAGCCTGTTGGTGGCGTTGCCAAAGGTGTGATTAAGTGTGAGTGTCACTACTGCAGTCAGCCTGAACACTGGAGGAGGAACTACCCAAAATATCTGGAGGACAAGAGGCTTGGAATAGTGATTCCACCACCACCAGGTATTTTTGTTGTAGATGTCAATTTAACTATCTCTACATCATGGGTATTAGATACTAGATGTGGATCTCACATTTGTCGAAATGTGCAGGATCTAAAGAGAAGTAGAAGATTGGCTAAAGGGGAGATAGACATGCGCGTTTGAAATGGAGCAAAAGTTGTTGCGTTAGCCGTGGGCGTGTGCGAGCTATCTCTGCCTCCAGGATTAGTTTTAGAATTAAATATTTGCTATTTTGTGCCAACTATGAGTATAAACATTATTTCTATTTGTTGTTTCGACAAGGAAGGTTTTATTATTTCAATAAAGAACAATTGTTGTTCCTTTTATTTTAATAATATTCACTATTGTAGTGCGCAATTATTTAATGGACTATACGTCCTTGATCTAAGCAATCCTGTCTACAACATTAACACCAAGAGGATTAATATAAGTTATTTAAATCCTGCTTACTTACGGAACTGTCATTTAGGCCACATAAACGAGAAACGTGTATCTAGACTCCATAAGGATGGATTTCTAGACTAATTTGATTTTGAATCTTATGAGACGTGTGAGGCTTGTTTATTGGGAAAAATGACAAAGTCCCCTTTCAATAATAAAGGTGAGAGGACTAGTGAGCAATTGGCGCTCATACATACTGATGTATGTTGGCCATTTGCCACGCCTGCCAGGGGTTGTTACGTCTACTTCATTACATTACTGATGATTTCAGTAGATACGGATTTGTATACCTTATGAAGGCCAAATCCGAATCCTTTGAAAGGTTCAAAGAATTCAAGAGTGAAGTAGAGAAGCAACTTGGCAAAAGAATCAAGGCTCTACGATCAGATTGTGGAGGAGAATACTTGAGCCAAGAGTTTGACGACTATCTTAGAGAGTGTGGGATCGTGTCCCAACTCACTCCACCCGGAACGCCACAATGGAATGTCGTGTCCGAGAGGAGGAATCAAACTCTATTGGACATGGTTTGATCTATGATGTGTCAAACCGATATTTCATTATCATTTTGGGGCTATGCTCTATTAAGTACAACTTTCACCATTAATCGTGTTCCATCTAAATCAGTCATGAAGACACCACATGAGATGTGGAGTGGGAGGCGTCCCACACTGTCGTTCATGAAGATTTGGGGATGTGATGTCTATGTAAAGCGTTTACAATCAGACAAGCTAGGGCCAAAGTCGGATAAGTGTAAATTTGTGGGGTACCCTAAGGAAACTAAGGGTTACTACTTCTACAATCCAACTGAGAACAAAGTGTTTGTTGCTCGGTCCGGCGTGTTTCTAGAAAGAGATTTTGTCTCTAAAGAAGCAAGTGGTAAGACTGTAGAACTTGAAGAAATTCAAGAACCACAAATCACTAAACCAACTATGGAACATGAACAGGATCCACAAGGAGTTTTGGAATAGCCTGTTCAGGTAACATTAGAGCTTCGTAGATCTAGTAGAGTGCGCCAGGAACCTGAGAGGTATGGACTTCTCGTGACAGAACCTGGTGACACGATTCTTACAGATGATGAGCCTACTACCTACGAAGAGGCCATGAAAGGGCCAGACTTTAAGAAGTGGCTAGAAGCCATGAGATCCGAGATGGACTCCATGTATGCCAACAAAGTATGACTTTGGTGGAACCACCCGAAGGGTTGCGACCCATAGGTCTGCAAGTGGGTCTTCAAGAATAAGATCAACATGGATGGTAATGTGATTACCTATAAGGGCCGATTGGTGGCTAAAGGATTCAGACAGATTCATGGTATCGACTATGATGAAACTTTTTCACCAGTCGCTATGACCAAATCCTTCCGTATCCTACTTGCAATTGCAGCGTATTACGACTATGAGATTTGGCAGATGGATGTCAAAACAGCATTCCTTTATGGGAATCTCCTTGAGGACGTGTATATGATACAGCCAGAGGGTTTTGAAGATCCAAAGCAAGCCAATAAAGTCTGTAAGCAGCAACAATCCATTTATGGATTGAAGCAAGCTTCTAGGAGTTGGAATCGACGTTTTAATGAAGTAGTGAAATAGTTTGGCTTCATCAGAAACGAAGATGAGTCTTCTGTCTACAAGAAGGTTAGTGGGAGCTCTATTGCTTTTCTGGTCTTGTATGTGGATGAAATACTACTCATTCGAAACGACGTTCCCATGCTGCAATATGTTAAAGATTGGCTAGGAAAGTGTTACTCAATGAAAGACTTAGGGGAAGAAGCCTATATACTTGGTATAAAGATCTATAGAGATAGATCTAAGAGACTGCTAGGCCTAAGCCAAAGTACATATATTGACAAGGTGTTGAAGCGGTTCAGCATGCAAGATTCCAAGAAGGGATTCTTGCTCATGTCACAAGGAATTACTCTTTTGAAGAGTGGTTGTCCTTCCAATGAGATTGAGAAGGAACGCATGATTATAATTCCCTATGCCTCGACCATAGGATCTATCATGTACGCCATGTTATGTACTAGATCAGATGTCTCATATGCCTTGAGTATGACAAGAAGATACCAATCCAATCAAGGTGAGAGTCACAAGATTGCAGTCAAGAACATCCTAAAGTACTTGAGCAGAACTAAGGATGCTTTCTTGATATTTTGCGGGGAGGAAGAGTTGCGTGTAAGGGGTTACACGGATGCAACCTTCCAAACCGACATTGATGACTTTAGATCACAATCGGGATATGTGTTTTGCCTGAATGGAGCAGCAGTGAGCTGGAAGAGTTCCAAGAAAGAGACGGTGGCTGATTCTACAACAGAGGCTGAGTACATTGCTGTAAATGGCGCAGCAATGTAGAGTTGTATTCTTTTTTTTTGAGAATTCTTTTTTTTTGAGCTTGGTGTGGTTCCTAGCATTGCGGATCCTGTAGAGTTGTATTCTGACAACACTGGGGCGATCGCGCTATCAAAGGAGCCCAGGTCGCACCAGAAATCCAAGCACGTGCTCAGGAAGTTTCATCTTATTCGAGATATTATGGATAGAGGAGACGTTCGGAAATGAAAGATTCCTACAGATGAGAATCTGTCAAATCCACTTAGAAAGCCGCTTGTGCAGCGGAAGCTTGAAAGGCACACTAGGATCATTGGCATACGAGATGCATCAGATTGGCTCAAGTGCAAGTGGGGGACTGTTGGAGTAGATTCCCTTGAGGCAATCTAGTTTAGTATGAATTTATTTTGGCTAGAACATTCATTGTATTATTTATTAGATATTTAAGGCTAATGGCGCACTGGATTGACCCATCTCCGAGAAGGCTACATACACGTTATGTTGAGTCACAAGTGCTTCTCGTGGTGACAACGGTATTTTCATCCTTAGAGTTGAAGTCACTAGATTGTCTAGTTGTGGATTATTGTGATTTTGGTAGCGTCAAACGCTACACATTAACTGGGTAGCTATAAAGGCGTATATCGGATATAATAAGAAGCAATCTTGGAAATCGTAGTAGACGTAGATAGAATTTGTCCCTCCCCAATAATGGGAGCAAATATCCGAGGCCAATCGAGGGATAGTTCTTATAGAATGTCTGGACAGACTAAAATAAATCAATATGGGATATTAATGTTATTTGCACGAATAAGGCTATTCCCAAGATCGAGAAACTATGGATTGGATATACGAGTGAGACTTGTGTGTCTCATGTTCAATCCGGATATAGAGACAAAGGGATGTGACAATTACTTGCACAAGGTTTGTCGGATGAATATTCTATTAGTTGGTTAGAATGGAGGTTTTGCTAGAGACCGCTCCATATTAGCAAATTGTTGCTACCAACTAGATAGAACCTATGGGGTCACACTCTATATAGAGTTGAACTAGATTTGGGAATTAATTAATTTGATTAATTAATTAGAAGGGTCACTTTGCAACACCTTGCAAACTTAGTAGGACTTATTTGCAAGGAAGGGAGTAAACCGAATTTTAGTAGGACTAGAATAAGTCCTTTAGGTAGTTAACAAGGAATTGTTGGACTATATAAAGAATGCTCCTTCCTTCCCATAATTATGAACTCATTATTCATCACTTGAGTGGGAGAGAACAAAAAGGAGAGAGAGCAAGCAAGCAAGAGGGCCGATTGACCCCCTTGCCGCCGCCCGTCCCCGTCGGCCTACAAAGGAGGTCGCCCCTCCTTGTTGCCTTGTGTTGCGTGATCTCTTCTTCCTCTTCCTCAGTTCCAAGCTAGAAAAAAGGATAAGTAAGATATAGATCTAAACTCTAGGCGTGGATCAACCGTAGAGACGTGACACAATTCACGTTACAAGTCATCATAGAAGAAACCCAGAGGTGTGTAACATGATTCTTCCTTTACCATCATTATGCTTCTCTTCTTGTGATCCTTGGAGGGTATTGAATGGATAAATTATATTTTCCGCTGCGTATCCATGATAAAAACCCTAGAGCAGGCTATCGGGAGTAGGGTTTCGAGATTCCGCCAAGAACGATGTCTTGTTTGGCGATCAAGATCGATCTGTTCGTGAGAGAGAAGAAGGTACACCCACCATCTGAAACCCCTT
Organism: Linanthus parryae; assembly: GCA_023055425.1. Classification (NCBI taxonomy): domain Eukaryota; kingdom Viridiplantae; phylum Streptophyta; class Magnoliopsida; order Ericales; family Polemoniaceae; genus Linanthus; species Linanthus parryae. The sequence continues at coordinate 20,336,148 of JALGPY010000011.1, read as the reverse complement.
GGAGGGGGCTATCCGGGATCCTCTCAGAGCAATCTGGCACGCATCTCATTAGCCATGCAAAGGATCTGGCAAATCCAGCATGCATTTGGTACTGGCGCGAATCTGGCGGTCACGCACATCTGGCATTCTAGCAATTGATGTTCAGGCGCAATCCGGCTCCTGGCGTGGAGCATCTGGGGAGTGAATTGAATCTGGTTCTGTCCCATGCTTTTCTGGCCCATCCTTTACCATCATTATGCTTCTCTTACTGTGATCCTTCGAGGGTATTCAATGGATAAATTATATTTTCTGCTGCGTATCCATGATCAAACCCCTAGAGCAGGCTATCGGGAGTAGGGTTTCGAGATTCCGCCAAGAACGATGTCTGGTTTGGCGATCAAGATCGATCTGTTCGTAAGAGAGAAGAAGGTACACCCACCATCTGAAACCCCTTGGAGGGGGCTATCCGGGATCCTCTCAGAGCAATCTGGCGCGCATCTGATTAGCCATGCAAAGGATCTGGAAAATCCAATATGCATTTGGTACTGGCGCGAAACTGGCGGTCACGCACATCTGGCATTCTAGCAATTGATGTTCAGGCGCAATCCGGCTCCTGGCGTGGAGCATCTGGGGAGTGAATTGAATCTGGTTCTGGCCCATGCTTTTCAAGACCTCGTTGGATTTGGAGCAACGACATGGAGCATCTGGCACGTGAGATTTTTTGGCAAGCGCATCTGGTTCTGGTTTTGGGCGCATTAGGCACGAGCTGTTCTAGCATGCACTTGGTTTTGGGGCGTGTACAATGACACGCATTGAGCTCGCATCTGGTGCGATCTGATTCTGGCGAGCATCTGAGGCATAGGGGGCGCAGGTATGACAATTGTGGCACTCGTCATTGGTGCATCTGGTCTGAATGACATCTGGGCACTTGAAATGGTGCATATGTCTTGCGCAATTGGGCGCATCGAGAATACATTCGGTCCTGCTTTCTCAGTGAATGTATTCGAGTTTTTTTCTCCGTGGAGCACTGGTTTCTGTTTTCGGAAGTGCAACCACATCGGGCGCATTCGTTGCAGGAACGCATGGTAGTTGGAGAAAATATTTGGATATTCGGGTTATGCATACAGCTGCGAAATATCTATTTGGGGAGGCGTGCTCGTTTCAGGTTCTTGGAGATACATTCGGTTCAGGTTTGAGAAGAGAAGCATCAGTTCAGGTTCAGATTGCTAAGATGATTCAAGTCAAGGTGGAGATTTCTTAGGAAAGTTTTTCTTGAAATCTAATTTGGAATGGTCAAAGTCTAAGGCGGTGAGTAGGCTTGGTGAATTCAACCGCCACACACATGCTTTGGATGTAAAAGGGCTAGTTGGTACTCCTACACAAGAGCACTCATAGGGGCGAGTATGAGAGTTGTGACTTTGAGAGGTTTTTTCCTTGTGTGTGCATGGGTGTAATCGCGGTGGCCGTCGTGGCCGTCGTGGCCACGTCGTGCATTGTAATCGGGTTCTCTTATCAATAAAATATCAAGTTATGGCCGTGGAGGTAGCTAGCGGGTTCGTTCTGAATTCGCTAGTGAACCACGTTAAATATATTTCTCGTTCTTGTTTTTCTTTCGTAGTTCTTGCTCGAATACCCCCAGGTTATTTCAAACTGGTAGCAGAGCTCTGAAACAGGATTTTTGTTACAACATTGCGCCTAAACATCAATCACCAGAATGCCAGATTCTCGCCCGTACCAAATGCGTGTTGGATTTGCCAGATCCCATGCATGCCTAATCAGATGCGCGCCAGATTGCTCCAACAGGAGGACGAACAGCCCCTTCCACGGGGCATGATATGGTGGGTGTACCTGCTTCTCTCTCACAAACAGATCGATCTTGATCGCCAAACTATACATTATTTTTGGCGAAATCTCAAAACCCAACTTCGGATAGCCTGCCCCATCTGAATTGCGAAACCCTAGCTTTGAGTTCCACCAAAACATGAAACCCTAGCTCGTGGACCCACTTACATCTTGGAACCCCGGATCAGATATCAGTTTGTTAAAACCTGCAATCCCCTTAACCTGGATCTGATACAAGTTTGTTATAACTTGGGGGTATTCGAGAAAGAACGATGTAACGAAATCAAGAACGAGACACATATTTACCGTGGTTCACTAACGAATTCGAAACGAACCTGCTAGCTACCTCCACGGCCATAACCCGATATTTTGATTAAGAAGAGAACCCAATCACAATGCACGTTGTGGCCACAACGGTCACCAAACAAAACCCACCGGACATACAAAAGTGAAGCTCTCAAAGCACTCCTACTAACCTGTGTGTGTGTCTTGAGTACAAAAGGCAAAGCCTTTTAAATGGTGATGTAGCTAAGTAGCAAAACTTGAACTCCAAGCCAAAGTGAAACACACTGCTACACCGCCGCCCACATGAGAAACAAAGTTGGGAAAAATTAGTTTACAAAACACCTCTGGCTTTGCCTTGGACCTAAAACTTACCAAATTTGATACAAGTCAAACCCCAACAAGAGGTTCAAGAGAAACAAATAATCCAGCAAACAAGACATCAGAGCAAAATCAGTATACAACTCATTCATAAAAGAGACGATGGTGTTCTATAAGAAGCTATACCAAAGAGAGACCACGGGGCTTGGATGACTATACAAAATAGTTCCAGGCATGAATGTGGAACCAGTTGGGTATATGTGCATGGATCTTCAATTTGATAGACTGCCAGAAAATCATTCTATACTCTTTATTGGTGCTGGATTTGTTCCATGAATAGTTGAAGACCGCATAAGAGCATCAACGGGGACCAAAGAAGCCTATATGGAGAGCAAAGGAGCAAGGAGACAAATCTAAAACCTCCCAAGTATTATTTACACCCTTTTTAGTTTACTCTGCGGTGGTAAATATACAACATTCCAAGTATTATTTGATAAAATCGACTCCATTTCATTGTCAATGGCTTCCTTCCAAAACGGTGCATCGGGAGAATTTACAACTTCCTTGAATGTCTTAGGCTCTTCCTCTAACAAATATGTAAAGAAAGCCGTCACCTAAATTTTTCCCTATCCTTTTGGCCATTCACATTGTGATTATTCCTTGTGAATTGTCGAATTGCTGCCAACAAAGTGTCTCTCTCCTCTATGAGTGCAATACTGCTTATTTCTATAACTTTCCTCTATCCCTCCTTGAACCTTTGATCTATATTGTACTTGTTAGATTGTTAATTCTTGATTCCCTGTAATCCAAACACTATCAATTGAGCACAAAATGTACTAAACTCAGTCCTTATCTCCAAATACCATCACATTAAGGTGTTTAGGCCGACATCACATTCATGTGTTTATGATACGGATATTTAGTTCTCTACTGACGGTGATAGTGCAAGTGAAGATGATCCTGCGACTCCAGAAGTTCCAGTTACTACATGACCCAAACCTAGTGTAGGTCCTCCGCTATATCTTAAGGATCACGTTAAACGTTGAGTTATTTCTTGCTTAGTTTGTTACATTCAGTATAATGTAATTTAGGAGGTAGCGTGTTGACTTTTAAATTTTATCAGGGGTTTTTACGGTTTTTTACTCGGATTAGTAATAAGTGGAAACTTCAGGGTTAGAGGTATAAAAAGCGTGTAATTTTCTTGAAACACAATTAATGAGAAAATTATTCTGCCCTAATCTCTATCTTTTCTCTCTTCCGCTCCCCCTTCTTACCCATTCCTTTTTTCGGTCGATACCCAGGGGTATCAACGTGGTGCTTTCATCTAGCTCGTCGGACGGTGCAATCCGCGGCGGAAATCCGAACTCTCCTTGTCGGCGACCATGTTGAAATCGAAGGGACCTTCACCGTCGATCAAGTCTCCTTTTTCTCCGGAATATAGAGTCATGACCTTCAATAAACTGTAGAAAGATATGTTTGCGAGGACCGGTAAGCTTCAAGCAGAAACAACGTCGCTCGGACGACATATGGACATCGAGTTCACCCAGGTCAAAGATTCAATCCGCTAGTTGAAGAATCCTCTCTCACGCTTGTTACCCGCATCCCCTACTGAGACCCAAGTCCGAACCCCTTGCCTCTTGAGTTTGCCAGCAGCTTGGCAGCCACCACAATCCCGTCCCTCTACTCGCGGAGCAGCAGACAACATCCCACAAATGCAGGTTGATTCAATCCACTTCAACAGTGACGACCCCGTTGGGTGGATCTTCCGAATACAGAAGTACTTTGATTACTATCGAATAACTGATGATGATCGTATATACGCTGTTGCTATGCTCATTGAAAACCCCACCTCCGAGTAGTTTAGGTACTATAAATCAAATATTCCTATGGCCTCCTGGATGGAACTTTTGACTACAGTTAAACAACGTTTTGACCTGGGGCATTATGAGGATTATATGGGATTTCTCTCCAAATTGCAACAAGCCACCTCCGTGATGTCCTATCATACAGAGCTCGAGACGATACTATATAATATTTTGGGTGTTGATGATATCGTTCTGATATCTTTATTTTGTTCCGGTTTGAAACAGCCGGTCAAGCGCAAAGTGGGGTTACACAACCCGAGGACTTTAGCCGAAGCGTTCTCTTTAGCTCGGGAATTATCGGCTATTCAAGAGGAGCTACTGCAGACGTACATGCCTAAGCGCTCTTGGAACCCGCCATATGTGCGGACAACCGGTTCTACACCTTTCCACTAGCCACCAACCCCACAGAAATGGTAGCGTCGTCTTACTTGCCCGTTCGACGGCTCACTCGAGAGGAGATAGCCAAACGGAAATGTAAGGGGCTTCGTTTCAACTGTGACGAGAATTACTCTCGTAATCATAAGTGGAATCCCAAGTTTTTGTTGTTATGTGTTGATGAGGATGACGAGGGTGATACCACTCTGCCAGCCGAGGAAAACAACACGGGAATTATTATTGATAATCTTTCACACCTACACACCTTTTAACGTAATCCTAACCCCCGCTCTCTCAAGCTCACATGTACTATCAATGATGTGTGTGTGCAGGTCTTTATTGACTAGGGTAGCACGCATAACTTTATCCACCCTACTATGGCTGAGCATTTATCTCCATTGTTACATCATGTTCCTCCGTTTCGCGTGTATGTTTGCAATCGCGAGTCCTTTTTTTGTACTTATTATTTCCCAAAGACACCCTTGACCATCCAGGGTACGGTCTTTGAGGTGGATCTGTATGTTTTGGTCGTTCATAGTCTTGATGCGGTACTGCGAGTTCAGTGGTTAAAAACCTTCAGGGAAATTTCGCACGACTACACCAAGATCACAATACGTTTCATGTGCCAGGGGAAAGATTTAGTGTTCATGGGGGTTGATCATGGTCCACGTCCCATATCCTATAATGCACTGACAGCACAGTCTTTCCCGACCGCAGAGGTAGAGTTTTATGAGATCCTAGCTGTGCCCCTACAGCCTGAGCCTATGAGCGACCATGATTCATTCCCTCCGCCAACCCCTGTACTCCAGGTCCTGACTCAACATCAGGTAGTGTTCTCTGTTCCGACTGGGTTACCTCCATCCCTCCAGTGGGATCATCGTATTCATCTGCAACCTTGGTCTAAGCCGACTCACATGAGACCGTATCGCTACCCATATTTTCAGATGTTGGAGATTCAGATCCATGTGAGTGATATGTTACTGAAGGGGGTCATACGGACGGGCAGTAGTGCCTTATCTTCCCATGTATTGTTGGTTTGTAAGAAGGACGGTACTTACCGTTTCTCTGTTGACTATCGTGTTCTTAATCCGTCACCGTTCCGGTTCACCTTCCGGTTTCCACTACGGATGAGTTGTTTGATGAACTTGGGGCAGCCCGCTACTTTACTGAGCTTGATCTTCGCATGCACGCATAGGATATTGAGAAGAAAGCCTTCCGCACCCATGATGGTCACTATGAGTTTCTTGTTATTCCCTTCGGCTTGACCAACACACTGTCTACTTTCTAGGCTGGTACGAATCGGATATTTTGGCCATTGCCACGTTATTTTGTTATTGGTTTCCTTGATGACATCCTGGTCTACAACATGACTCTCGAGCTCCACGCTCAGTGATCTACGTCTCTTGTCTGATCACTGTTTTTTTGTTAAAATGTAGAAATGCTCTTTCAGCAGGACCAATGTTGAGTATTTGGGTCATGTGATTACTGAGGGAAAGGTGCATGCTGATTCTCTGAAGATCAACGACACGGTGGCATGGCCGACGTCCTCCACTCTTAAGCAGTTACGGGTTTTCTCGGTTTGACAGGGTATTATCAGCGGTTCATCTGCGACTATGCCACGATTGCAGCCCGGGATCTCGATTCAGGGTTAATGCGACAATCGATTACGAAAAGTAGATTACTACGTAGAGAGATTACATTTCATTTAGCTTATACAACAAATCTTGTCGAAATTAGTTTACAAAAAAATAAAATAAAAAGTGCGTGATATTCTAAGTGATCTAACTTAAGCCCGCAGCTTTGTTTAGATTCGCGTTCCCATTCCCCCACCTTGATTGATGACATGCGTTTTTAAAATGGAAAAAGCAGACGCACTTTTGAAGAGACTTAAAATCTCATATTTTAGTAGGTTATTGAACTCCTATCAACTTACTTTTATGTGTTATTTGCTTGTTATATCCCTAATTCTAGACTTATGCTTATTTTCATATCTTTGGTTGATTTTATCTTGTTTTGTAGGGGTGAGCTTGAATGATGAATTGAGACGCTTTGGAGGGGCCAAGAGACATCAAGAAGGTTCTTGGAGGACTTAATTAGAAGATTATTGAAGATTTGAAGATCCAAGTGAGAAGAAAAATGGAAGTTAGAAGGCTAAACTCACATTAAAGCGTGAAAAAGAGAAGAAACGAGGCGGATTTGAGGAGAGGTTCGAGCTTGGGTTGGCCTTCAATGGAGGCTCTGTTGTGTTCTCCGTGTATAGCGTTGGGGAGAGAGAGAGGGACGTGTGAAAGGTGAGCTGTTTTAGGAAATTTGCAACTGGCCCCCCGCTGAGTTTGCTGGGCGCTTTAAAATGGCCCCCAACTCTTTACAAGGTTTGGAAAATTTCACAAACTCCCCCAATCCATTAAGAATCCTTCAAAACAGCCATGAAAATGTTTAGAAACTTGCACTTAAGCCCCAATTCCGTTAGTTTGTTCTCTTTTCCACCCTTTAATGTGACTCTAGCCTTCTAACTTCAACTTTTCTTCTCACTTGGACCTTCAAATCTTCAATAATATTCTAACTAAGTCCTCCAAGCACCTTCTTGATGTCTCTTGGCCCGTCCAAAGAGTGTCAATTCATCATTCAAGCTCTCCCCTACAAAACAAGATAAAAACAACCAAAGCTACGAAAACAAGCATAAGTCTAGAATTAGGGATATAACACGCAAATAACACATAAAAGTAAGTTAAGAGGAGTTCAACCTACTAAAATATGCGATTTTAAGTCGTTAACAAATCAATCAGTAAAAAATGAGTAAGTACACACTACGACATGTAAAGCATCGAGTCGCACACAAGCAAAGGTTGAAACAAATAAATAGATTTGAAACATCAATAAGCAAAAGAGTTGGAAAAATTTGGAATAATCAAGAGTAAACGTATAGAAAGATTTCTCAGCTTTAAACCATTTATATATCACGAGTAGTCAAGATACTCTTAAACCATTGCAAGCTCACGTGAGAAAATTATGTTTCACTGAAGAACATTTAATTCACGAGTACAAAATTTCTTTCACTTTCATATACCAATAGCTTCACAAGTGTTCAAGATATTCTTAGACAAGTAAAATATCAACAATACACAAGTTATTTTGAACTAATAAGATATTAAGTCACAAGTAGCCAATGTTTTTCAACTCATTTCATTCGATTATTGCATATCGAGAGCCACAAACAACATCAATAGAGTACTCAACTTTCTTTCAAGTTCAACTAATCGTTAGGTTTAGCTGAGGCATGTCCAGAGCCACCAGCAGGATCCATGTAGACAGAGGGATCATGAAACAATCGTAAAGGGTTCCTTCTAGGGTCTATAAAACCCTATTTCACACGAGCGTTAAGGGAGCCCATTCGTCAACCCCGCTCACAACATTAGCTAAAATTCCTTAAGTGTCGACACCCCTATACCATAGTGACCCTTACAAGTATATGTAGCACTCTATAGCTCTAACAAATTCTTGGCCGCGATACCTTAGTACATTTTGGCTAATCGGGGGCAGATTTGTGAACAATTAAGTTCTATCCAATAATAAGAAGCATTGCATCAATGGTCTTAGCCATTAGAAAATGGAGAATCACTTGGCACCTCCCATTAATAACACAACTCTGTATCGTCCTAAACCTATTAGAGGTATCTTATTACCTTTATTTCTCATAACCAAAGTTGGTATATAATCTTCACAGGTCATTTCCAAGAGTTCTCAGTATAAATAAGTAATCGGAATTTTTCAGTAAAAATTATGCTTTTCATACTCTTCCAAATAAGACAATATTCATTTAAAACGTCACACACATGGGCACAATGTGATAATTAAAGTTCGCACATGTGTATTTTATTCCTTCCCTTTACCATAGATAGAATCAGATTATCAACTTATCACAAGTAAATTTCCAAGACTTAAAAAGAGGATTAAATTTATATCCAAACAATTTCGAGTATTAAATCATGCTTTTCATACTTTTTCAATTAACAAAATATCCATTCGAGTCATCACACAAACACTCAAATTTTGATAAGTAAGAGTCGCACATATGTACTTACCATTGAGACAAAGCACAACCAATAGCAAGAAACAAATCCTAGCACTCCAACGACAACCGCTCTCTCCTACGAGGTCGATGTCTACAATCACACGTATAACGTATTCGTTACAACCAATTTATACATCGCTAATCCAAATGCGACCCTACATGACCCATAGTCCTATATGTCACAAATTCACATATAATGATGTTCACATTGAAATTGTGTAAAGTAGACTAAATACAGGACCTAAATACTCTATAAGGGGGGGGGGGGCTGAATAGAGTATGAAAACATTTTGCAAAACTAAATTTTTAACAAACTAACTTAAGTGAGAAACTCAAATCTCAAGGCCTTGAGATTTTAGAAAACAGTCAGAAACTTTCAAAGGAAAAATATAAAGCTTCAAGGCCTTAAACTATTACCAGTTCTAAACAGCTTATAAAACCTAGTTTGATTTGAGTTGTGTGCAACAGAAAATAACAAAACTGTAATGTAAAGAACACAATGCAATTTACAGAGTTCAGTCCCAATGGACCTAATCTCTGCCTGAGGGATATAATCCCACCAGGATTGGGCAAACACTGCTTATTACTCACACAGAAACAGCCCTAGATCTTCAAGCCTAAGTGATTTCCCTTGCACCTATACAGCTTGTGGTTCCAAACCTATCTTGTATCAGCTACTAACTGTTGAGCTAACAAGAACCTCTTGTTTTTCACTTGAACAACCAACCACTAGGATTAGTGAGGTTTTAGATATACAAAATATAAGTAGATTACAAAACAGATGAAGAACACAGTAGAAGAATAAGTTTGTGAAGGCCTGGATGTGCTCTTCTGGAAACTGGAATGAATGATCTTCTGAAATATGGAATCGAAGCTTGAATGTCTGTGTGTTTGAATGAATAATCACCCACGAATATTTCACACCTCTGTCAGTTATCTTCAAGCCTCTCTTCTTTAAAAATTCAAACCCGTCTTTTATCTACTCAATGCAACTGAATGAGAGATTTTAGGATCTCAGTTCCTACAAATCCTCTTCTTGTTTCAACAACAATTCAAAAAGCTATGAGTAGATATCCGTTGGAGTTTGTTGAGATTGTATTGCCACGTTTAACAAACCTGCAACAACATTAAATCATAGCAACAACAAAATCAAGAAAAATAACAACACTAAGTCTGTTTGGTTTTCCAGTTTCTGAATAAAAACTGGATGAGTGATTAGAACAATAATCTGATTAACTTCTGAAACATATAACTCGTGATAAACCAGCTTAAGACTGTTAAAATTCCTTAAGCAATCACAATAATAAAGATCAAACCATGCAAGAAAGACTCAAATTAGTTCTTTAAAACTGTCAGCATCTCAAGGCACATCTCAAGGCCTTGAAGCTCTGAACATGCTTCACAGTCTGTCAAAGTTAAAACCAGAAATCTTTGACTCTCCCTGATCAGGACATCTGCAATTGTGTTAGGTATATAGAGAATATAAAACATAAGTATTTGCAGCAAATCTATGATCTATATAATCGGATGGCCAATCTGCAACATAAGATTGTTAGAACATTCAGCACAATAAAAACTACTCTCAAGGCTTTGAAGCTCTGTCAGTATCTCAAGGCCTTGAAGTATCAGAAATGCTTAGTCTTTGTCTTTCATCATTCAAAACAGTTACTTCTCAAAACACACGTAAGGGTATTTGAGTCAACTAACTCCCTCTTGATGAAAGACAAAACCCATAATCTTGTGTAAATGTCCCTGCAACTTCTTGTAAGAATTAGATAACAACATATTGCAGATACAATAGACAATATTACAAGTCAAACCATCTAAATACAGATAATCATTAATTCTCAGATAACCACAGTAATATCAGAACAAAAAACATCAAAATATTATTATTCAAGTAAGTGAAAGTAACCAAAGTAGCCATAAAACACATAATTTCTCCCCCTTTTTGACTTTCATCAAATAAAGGTGAAGAAATGTTGGATCATTACTCAGAGTCTAAAAACATAAACAAAAAGAAAATTTATTCCTGGAAATTCAAGGCCTTGAGAAAAGAAAAGAAGAAAAGAAAAAGGTAGAAGGAAAGGTTCAAGGCTTTGGTCTTCTCTGATCTTCATTTCTTCTTTGATGTATGGCCTTTCTCTAAGCCTTCTGCAACTTCTTCATCACTTTCAGCATCATCAGCAGACTGATTTCCTTCTTGTTCAGCTTCCACCTCTGCAACAACTTCCTCAATGATCTCATCCACCTTCTTGTTCTTAACCTGCACTAAATCCCCCTCTGTAGCTGCATCAGCCCATGTGTCTTCACCAGCATCTTCTTCTTCATCAGTTTGCTCATACAAATCTTTTGAAGTAAGCACCACTGGAATTGGCTTCTTTTTCTTCTTCAAGAAATCACCTAGCCTTTCATCTGAGTCAACACTGGTGTCATGACTAGTAGTAGAAGGTATCTTCTCCAAGTTCAAACCTTTGATGACAACATCCAGTTTTCCATTCATCACATTCATCAAACCCTTGAACTGGTTAAATTCGGAAGACAGATCAAATAACCTTTGTCTGAGATCTTCAATCTCAACCTGCAGATGTTCAAATTTCTCAACCAACAAAGAGTAATCCTCATTTTCTTGTCCTTTTCCTGATGTAGCCCCATTTGGCTTAACAAACTCCTTCTCCTGAAGCTCAGCCTTTGACAATTCTGAATAAAATTTCCAATGACCTTTCCCAGTTTGAACTACTCCAATCCTCTGTAAGGCAGTTTCATCAATCAACCCAAAACCTCTAGTAATCTTTTCCTCCCCTTTCACAGGTACATCAAAATGCTCAAAGAAAAGAGGTAAAAGGTTGGCATAGGGAAGAGAATGGTTTTTAGTTCTAGTAGCACAATAGATCATATGCTCCATAACCACTGTTGGCAAGTCTATCTCAAACCCTTGACATATCAGATACATCAGAATGAGAACTTTATCAGTAATCAACTCCCTTGAGTTTTCCCGAGGAACAACACTCCTCATAAGAATTGTAAACAAAATTTTAGCTTCACTGTTGAGCACATAGTGTGTTGAATTCTTTGGACCAGAGGTTACACCATCAATGAAAAACATTTATTTTTCCTTTTCCAGACACTCCTTCCTATCAGTGTAATCTCCAAAATTATACTTCCTAGGAATGCCCAAGACTTTGGAAAAAGTTCTGTGATCTAGCCTCAAATTTATCCCAGCCACCATAGAAGTTAACACCATCTTATCATCTCCTTCATGAACCAGATTCAGTTAAAATAATCTAGTTAACCTAGGATAATCTTTTGAACTAGGATTTAACACCTTCCAAACTGCAGTTTCTCTTAACTTCCTCATACAATCGATATCTAGTTTATCCAATAATTCTTCAGAAACCATACTACAAAAATCAACCTTAGAAGAAGCATATCCTTGCATCCACACAGTCCTAACTTCAGAACTAACAAACCAATCTGAAGGAAGTGCATTTTTACCTTGATAACCCTTTTTGGTTGCAGCAGCAACCTGCTTAACCCTTGTTTTCTTCTCAGTGGGTTTGCTATTCTCTTGTTCTCCTTCAGTTGGCTTCTTCTTGCTTTCTTGAGAAGATTTCCCTTTTTCTTCTTCTCCAGCCTTTTTCTTCACTCCCCCATTCTTCTTGTCTGACCTAGGTTGATCACCACCCTGAGTCTCTGTCTCCTTCTGTGGATCAATTCTTGAGCCTTCATCTCCCTTTTCTGTTATGGTATTCTTTGCAGGAGGAGTGTCCTCATGCAAACTCTGAGTATTCTCTGAATCCGAATCAGAGATCACAATCTTCTCCTTCTTATTTGCCCTCTTTTTGGATCTGCCAGAAGGCTTCCCCTGTTGTTGAATCCTGGCTGATTTGCGCTCCATTGTGGGTTTAGGGTTTTGAGAAATGAATGAGATTGAGATAAATTGAGAGAGAGTAGAGAGACGTAGAGAATTGAGAGAGAATGAAGAAGAATAAGCCCTGACTTCCATCTTAAGTAGTTTGAAAAGAAGATTCATAAAAGGACTCTACTAAAATCAACATGCAAAAAGAATCTTGGAAAATATTTTTGGATATTTTATAAAATTCTCCAAGTAATTCAAATATTATACAGTTATCTAAAAAGATAAGATATAATATTTGATGATCAAATTTTTTTTTTAAAAAAATTACAGATGTTTCAAGACCTGGAGAATAATCTCAAGGCCTTGAGATTTTCTGCAGTTTGAGAAACTTCAAAGCTTTGAGCTATACTTTCAAGGCTTTGGAAAGTATAATCTCAAGCCTTTGAGATTTCAACACATAAACACAAGTAAGTGTCTATACTCCCCCTAAAGCAATGCATCCTTGTTTAACATTCCCAGTTCAAGCCTTAGGGATGAAAACCTATCATCTGGCAAAGGTTTAGTGAAAATATCAGCAATCTGCATTGAAGTAGAAATAAAAGATAAAACAACATCACCTTGTTCTGCATGATCTCTAAGGAAGTGATGTCTCACATCTATGTGCTTGGTTCTTGAGTGCTGAACTGGATTCTTAGAGATTGGGATTGAACTTGTATTGTCACAATGAATAGGCACATTTCTGAAATTATAGCCAACATCTCTAAGTTGCTGAGCAATCCATAACACTTGTGAACAGCAAGCTCCAGCTGCAATGTATTCAGCTTCTGCAGTTGATAATGCTACATAATTTTGCTTTTTAGAATGCCAACTGATTAGTGAAGATCCAAGAAACTGGAAACATCCAGAAGTAATCTTCCTATCTACTTTATATCCTGCAAAATCTGCATCTGAATAGCCACTCAGCATAAAATTAGATCTCCTTGGATACCAAAGCCCCAAGTCTCTGGTTCCATTCAAATATCTAAAAATTCTTTTGACAGTAGTTAAATGACTCTCCTTAGGATCTGCTTGAAATCTAGCAGACATACAGACACTGAACATAATATCAGGTCTACTAGCAGTTAAGTGATCCAATCATACCTCTGAATTGCTTTTGATTCACACTCTTACCATTTGAACCCTTTTCTAATGAGATTGATGAACTCATAGGAGTTTTAAGCACCTTTTACTGTGACATATTGTACTTGTTCAATAAGTCCTTGGTATACTTTCCTTGATGTGAAAAAATTCCTTTCTTCAATTGTAAGATATATGAAGTCCAGGAAAGAAATTCATTTCTCCTATTAAGCTCATCTCAAACTCCCTACACATCAGATTAGAGAACTCTTTCGAAAGAGCATCATTAGTAGCACCAAACAAAATATCATCCACATAAATCTGAACAACTAACAAATCACTTTCATGATGTTTAATGAAAAGAGTTTTATCAACTAGACCTCTCTTGAAATTGTTGTCAAGTAAAAATTTTGAAAGTCTATTATACCAAGCCATTGGAGTTTGTTTTAACCCATAAAGAGCTTTTTCTAGTTTTTAACATGATCAGGAAAGTTTTCATCTTCAAACACCAGGAGGGTTGTGCTACAAAAACATCTTCTTGTAAATAACCACTCAGAAAAGCACATTTGAAATCCATTTGATAAAGCTTTATGTGATTGTGAGATGCAAATGCAAGAAGTATTCTAATAGCTTCTAACCTGGAAAAAGGAGCAAAAGTCTTTTCATAGTCTATACCTTCTTCCTGATTATATCCCTGTGCCACCAGTCTGGCTTTGTTCCTTACCACTTTTCCATTCTCATCATGCTTATTTCTGAACACCCATCTGGTTCCAATAACTGATTTCTCTTTAGGTCTGGGAACCTGATTCCGTACCTTGTTTCTTTCAAATTCATTCAGCTCACTCTGCATTGCAGTTATCTAGTTTGCATCTTCTAGTGCTTCCTTGGTATTTTTAGGCTCATTCAAACATACAAATACACTAAAAGCACACAAGTTCTTCAACTGTCCTCTTTTCTGAGTTCCAGTTGATGGATCAGATATGATATTGTCAGCTTTATGATCTGCAAGGTACTTAAACTTCTTCCTTGGTATCCAGGAATATTCTCCTTCAAGGATTTGAGTTCTTGAAACAGTAGAGGGAGCATCATATAAATTTTGAGCTTCTGTCTCTAGGCTTTGAGATTTTAGTTCTGCAGGAGGTTCAAGGCCTTGAGATATGCCGATTGATTCTGCACATTAGTTTTGCCTTTGTCCTCTTTCACAACATCATCATCAGACTCATGCTTGTTCAAATTTAGATCTACAAGACTTTCACTCAGAGAATCTTTAGTACTTTCATCAAAAATCACATGAATGCTCTCTTCCACAATCTTGGTTTTTCTATTGTAAACTCTATAAGCTTTGCTAGTTTGAGAGTATCCAAGAAATACACCTTCGTCACTCCTAGCATCAAATTTACCAAGATTGTCTCTACCATTATTATGCACAAAACAGATACAACCAAAAGGTTTGAAATAAGAAACACTAGGCTTCCTACCTTTAAACAGTTCATAAGGAGTCATTTTCAAAATAGGTCTAATCAAGAATCTATTTAGCACGTAATTGGCAGTATAAACAGCTTCTGCCCACAAGAACTTTGGCAAATTACTTTCAAGAAGCATGGTTCTAGACGTATCCTCAAGTTTCCTATTTTTCCTTTCAACTACTCCATTTTGCTGTGGAGTTCTAGGTGCATAAAAGTTGTGTGAAATGCCATGCTTTGAACAAATCAAGTCAAGTTGATCAAATTCCCTACCATGATCACTTCTAATAGATGCAACAGGTAAATTTTTCAAAGCTTGAAGCTCTTTACACAATCAAGAAAATTCAGATTAGGATTCAGTATTGTCTCTAATAAACATCACCCAAGTAAATCTAGAATAATCATGTACTATAACAAGCATATAACTCTTACCTTTTGGGGTCTGAACTCTCATAGGAACACACAAGTCCATATGCAACAGTTCTAAGGGTCTAGAAGTACTTACAAAGTTCTTTGGCTTGAATGAGCTTCTGGTTTGCTTACCTTGTACACATGCCTTGCAAACCTCATCATCTGAAAATTTATGTGATGGTAAACCCCTTACCAAATACTTTGAGATTAGTTTATTCAAGGTCTGTATGCTAATTTGTCCAAGCTTTCTGTGCCAAAGCTTTGAATCTTCCTTCAAGGCCTTGAGGCATTTTAGCTTGTCACCTGCAACACTGTTAGTACTCAAAGCATATAGATTATATGATCTAGGAGCAGTGAGTATGCAATCACCAGATTTCTCATCTACACCACACATTTCTCCTTGTTAAATATACCTTTGTAACCTTTATCACGTAACTGAAAGATACTAAGCAGATTATACTTAAGTACATCCACAAGATAAACATCAGAGATATAGTTGGTAGAACCATTACCAATACTACCTATACCAATAATATTGCATTTTTCTTTGTCACCAAGTGTGATTGTTCCTCCAGATTTTTCTATAAGCTCAGTAAAGAGAGATTTCTTTCCACTCATATGTCTGGAACATCCACTGTCTAATATCCATTTATGATCTTTCAAGGCCGTGGTGACATCCTGTAAAAGTAAATCATTGCCTCAACAGGTTGTTAGACCAAGTGCAGAACTTTGAGTCATACTCAGAATCAGCCATGTTAGGTGGTCTAATTCCTTTTGGAACCCAAATCTGCCTAACATGTCCCTTAAGCTGATAAGGATAAGTAATTCTCATAATGTGAGGTTCTGATCTTCTCAAGGGACAAGTTAATCTGACATGACCAATTTTTCCACAATAATGACACTTTGGAGAATGTCTGCTACCAGATTTGACAAAAGTAGTTTGGCTTTTCTTTGGAAAATTTGGATTATAGCCAATCCCACTTTTATGCATTGATTTCAGACTTCCTCCAAGAATGAGATTTAGATTATGTTCTGAGCCTGTAAAACTGGCTAGGACCTTTTTAGACTCTTGAAGTTTCTCAGTAAAAGAACATATTTGTTGTTCTAAATCCTCAGAATGAGTCTTTAGATCAGCATATCTTTCAGTCAAAAGAGTGTTTTGATCAACAATCTCTTTTATCTGTGTCTTCAAGGCTTTGAACCTGCTGTCCAAGGCCTTGAAGTCCTTTTCAGTTTTTGACTTAGAAACTTCAACAGTTGTGTTGGTAAAAACTAGGTCCAGGTTTTCTTTTACCTGCTCATGAATCTTAATATTTAAAGAAGAAATATCATTTCTATAACATTCCTCATTTAAAAACATACTCTTGAGAATTTCAGGAAGTACATCAGAAGGACTAGCAAGAAGATTTTTTACCATTTCTTCAATATGTTTGTCTAATGACTTTTCTTCATCATGTTTGGCCATGAAGCACAAATTTTCTTGATCTTCTTCTGTGTCTGAGTCACTTGGTGAATCAGAATCACTCCAGGAAGCCATCATGACTTTCTTCCTTCTGTTGTCATTGTCTTTCTCATGAAAGTTCATGTTCTTCTTATTTTGTGGACAGTCTCTTACTAAATGATCTGCATCACCACACTCAAAACAATTCATTACTTTAGTTTTATGTAACTGTGACGAAGATTTACCTTTTTAGTCCTTGCTGCTTGAAGGTCTTGAACTCTCTCTGTTGTACTCCATGTTACCAAAGTTTCCTTTCTTCTTGAGAATCCTGGCCAAGGCCTTGGAGATCAATGCTAAAGCCTCTTCATCATCATGCTCATCTTCAGTCTCAAGGCTTTTATATTTTTCATTGTCTTTAGCCTTGAGTGCTATGTTCTTGATGTTTCAACTTTGATCACCTTCTACATCCTTCATAGACATTTCATGAGTGAGCAGCTTTCCTTGTAGATCATCTAGCTGAAGAAGGCTTAAATCATGAGCTTCCTCAATGGTTGTTGTCTTTGGCTCCCTCTTGGCTTTTGGCAAGCTTCTCAGAAGTTTCTTGACCTTTTCTTCATTTGAAAACTTCTTTCCCAAAGACTTCAGATTATTCACCACATCAGTGAATCTTTTAAACATCTCCTTGATGGTCTCATATGAGTTCATCTTGAACAACTCATATTGCCTCAGAAGTATGTTGATTTTTGTATGCTTAACCTGGCTTGTTCCTTCATATGTCACAACCAGTTTGTCCCATACATCTTTGGCACTTTTTCAATTGGACACTGTTGAACTCATCTGCATAAGAGCACAGTATAACAGATTCCCTTGTAATTTTTTGATACCTTTTCCAGTTCAGTAACTGAGAGATTTTCCTTATAATTGATACATCTGACTCCATCAATAGTAGTTTAGTACTCATGAGGACCATTCTGAACTATTGACCAAAGTTCCATATCTTGATCTATCATGAACATCTTCAACAATGCCTTCCAGTTCATGAAGTTATCACCACAGAACAATGGAGGTCTGTTGGCTGCCCTTGCTTGTGAGAATCCACCATCTCCTACATTAATCATATTCACAAGATTGTTAGATCTATATCAGTTACCCAAGATCTCATACCAATTTAAAGTGTGTAATGTGGACTAAGTACAAGACCTAAATACTCTAGAAGGGGGGGGGGGGTTGAATAGAGTATGAAAACTTTTTGCAAAACTCAGTTTTTAACAAACTAACTGAAGTGAGAAACTCAAATATCAAGGCCTTGAGATTTTAGAAAACAGTCAGAAAATTTCAAAGGCAAAATAGAAAGCTTCAAGGCCTTGAACTATTACCAGTTCTAAACAGCTTATAAACCCTAGTTTGATTTGAGTTGTGTGCAACAGAAAATAACAAAACTGTAATGTAAAGAACACAATGCAATTTACAGAGTTCAGTCCCAATGGACCTAATCTCTGCCTGAGGGATCTAATCCCACCAGGATTGGGCAAGCACTTCTTATTACACACACAAAAACAGCCCTAGATCTTCAAGCCTAAGTGATTTCCCTTACACCTATACAGCTTGTGGTTCCAAACCTATCTAATATCATCTATTAACTGTTGAGCTAACAAGAACCTCTTGTTGTTCACTTCAACAACCAACCACTAGGTTTAGTGAGGTTTTAGATATACAAAAGATAAGCATATTACAAAACAGATGAAGAACACAGTAGAAGAATAAGCTTGTGAAGGCTTGGATGTGTTCTTCTGGAAAATGGAATGAATGATCTTCTGAAATCTGGAATTGAAGCTTTAATGTCTGTTTGTTTGAATGAATAATCTCCCAGGAATATTTCACACCTCTATCAGTTATCTGCAAGCCTCTCTTCTTTCAAAATTCAAACCAGTCTTTTATCTACTCACTGCAACTGAATGAGAGATTTTAGGATCTTAGTTCCTACAAATCCTCTTCCTGTTTCAACAACAATTCAAACAGCTATGAGTAGATATCCGTTGGAGTTTGTTGAGATTGTATTTCCACGTTTAACAAACCTGCAACAACATTAAATCATAGAAACAACAAAATAAAGAAAAATAACAGCACTAAGTCTGTTTGGTTATCCAGTTTCTGAATAAAAACTGGACGAGTGATTAGAACAATAATCTGATTAACTTCTGAAACATATAACTCGTGATAAACCAATTTAAGACTCTTAAAAGTCCTTAAGCAATCACAATAATAAAGATCAAACCATGCAAGAAAGAATCAAATTAGTTCTGTAAAACTGTCAGCAACTCAAGGCACATCTCAAGGCCCTTGAAGCTCTGAACATGCTTCACAGTCTGTCAAAGTTAAAACCATAAATCTTTGATTCTCCCTGATCAGGACATCTGCAATTGTGTTAGATATATATAGAATATAAAACATAAGTATTTGCAGCAAATCTATGATCTATATAATCAGATGACCAATTTGCAACATAAGATTGATAGAACATTCAGCACAATAAAAACTACTCTCAAGGTTTTGAAGCTCTGTCAGTATCTCAAGGCCTTGAAGTATCAGAAATGCTTAGTCTTTGTCTTTCATCACTTAAAACAGATACTTCTTTAACCAATCTTAAGGGTCTTTGAGTAAACACACATGTCCAAATAAAGCCAACATAACACTTAGAACTTCAAAAACTCAAGTTTTTTAAAAAATGTGAACCTACAATTCTGGACAGAATGGTAGATCTGACTTTGGAGGCATATTTACCATATCAAAGAATCTCCCAAAATCTTGAAATTAATTTATGAGAAACCTACATGTGTCACCTTTGATAAACATCAAGAAAATAATGCATAGCTATTATAAAAATCAAGTTACAAAATAAACAAACAATGTTGTGTAGAGACAAGTTTTGCAAAGAGTTTCAACTTTGAAGAACAATTACTACTACTTGGAGAATAGGAAAAATTCCCATCTTCTCCAGAATTAATCTCCTATGTGTCTAGTGTCATCAAAAGAATGATTGGGTGCCATAAATTGGTGGAAATGAGATTATAATTAAAATGGGAAAACTTGTCCAAAAACAGAGTTTCAAAAAACATGCAACTTAGAATGAGCATATCTCCCTAAATAAAAAGGAAATAAAGTTGAATTTTCTTTCAAAATGACCCTCTTGGAGTCTAGTTTCACAATACGAAAGAGATAGAAATTCCACAGAGACAAAAGTTTGAGATAATATACGTCTTTCACAAACTGGTTAGATTGTATGAACATGCAATTTTTCAAAAGTCAACAAGAATGGTTCTAGTAGTACATGCAAGTTAAGAAAACTTGATTTTCACCCAAATAACATCATTTTAAGAATTAAATAAGATTTTTACATTATCAATTATTAAAATGTTCTTGAGATTCAAGTGCAACTAAAATAAAATACACAAAGTACATGTGGGTTTCTAGTGCGAATTTCATAAAATTGTGGAACTTTTCAAGTCAAACACATGATCTAATCATGGAAATGAAGAATCAAACATGGATAAGAAGAAAACTAAGAAGAAATTTCATCAATAAAAGCTAAACATGGACATGCAAGCCTGAATTCAAGACTAGAAGAAAGTTACCCCAACATTCAAGATGATGGTGAGGAAAGGAGTGAATTTGACCTTCAATACTTGAGAAGAATGGTGAAAGAGCTCCCCTCCATGATCATACAGCCCTTGGACTCAAGTTTTTATGCTTTGGATGCAAGAAAATATTGTTTTGATGGTGTTTTCATGAGTTCAACACTCAAAAACGGGAATGGAGTTTATGGAGAGAGAATGGAGCTATTTTAGTGTTCTACAATGGAGGAAAAGAGTTAAGAGTGAGATAATGATGATGCATTGAGATGGAGAGGTAGTGTGGGAGTTGTGGAGTGATGGGTGTGAATTGATTGTGATGGGAAGTGAATAATCCAATAAGGGGATGTACATAAAAAAATGATAGGTAGTATTGTTAAATTTGAGGGTTGACTTGCATGAGGGAGGATTAGGAGGAGCTTGAGTGGAATAAAAGTCTCTCAACTAATTAGTTGGGGTAGAAATAGAAAATACCAAAAATTAAGGGGTGAAAATATAGTTACCAACTAATAGGTAACACATAAAAGTTAATTTTCATAAATTATAAAATTTCCAAATAATTTCAAATAAACCACTCTGTATATAAATATCAAATTCACTTTCAAAAACTACAACTATCACCACATATACAAAATTAGTTTAATATAGTATTATCGAAGTTTCAAAAACTATATATCGTCATAGATGTCAAATGACACAGCTATACGTTAAAATTAAGAAAAGTCATTAATAAGTATGAAATATAAATTTCTCAAAATTTCAAACATTTTTTTTGAATGACCAAATAACCCCTCACATAAATACGGGGTATTACATTATACCCCCCTTAAAATGAAGTTTCGTCCCCGAAGCTTAAGAAAAACTTTTCCATAAAACTACGACATGCTTCACGAGAATGCAACTAATACACATGAGAGTTGTATGAAATGCTAATGCACATGCATCACTTATATTAACAGGAACGAGCTTTCGGTCAGTAAAGTCTCTTCTCACTCGTATCACATTAGGGATTCATATAAAATTAACCCAAGTAAAAGGTCGACACCAAATATTGAAAGGTCTAGGCCAACATACAAGTTCTCACGTTTACAAAGCGATTCGAAAAATTTCTAGCATTTAAACAAGTCTTGAAACTTATAGACACAAGAAAATATGATCGAAACTAACACGTCATTTTCCTTGAATCATTCGCATTAAAAATGTTGTCTTACCTGTATAGGATTAGATAAACCAATCACCTCAAGTGATCCACGCATACGAGGGAGAAAAGAACACTATGTGTCTTCACACAATGAGCCTCTCAATAACATCTCGCATGTGTTTATGATGTTCTAACTTAGTCTACACAGCGGGTACAACTTATAGTATCGTCGTACTAAGAGTCGCGCCAGCGGACTGATAAAAAAAGTGATCCATATCACTCGGCATTTACTAGCTCCACACCCAATAAATTTTTTCAAAACCATTTTTTAAATACTTTTTTTTTGGTCAAAACTTTCTAATTTTGGAAGCGACCGTGTCAAATTAACTCAAAATGAAATAAAACAAAGAGTTATATTTAAAGACGGGCTCATAGTTAAGAAAAGACTTGTCTCAGTGTCTTCTTAGTCAAAACGTCGTTACTCTCTCGTCGACATACTAACATAGAAACTTAAAGTGTCATAGACACATATTACACAACTGTAACAAGCATTTAGTTATAAATAAGCATGTCACATAAGTACGACGAATGTAAATGGGCAAGTATATTTTGCATGAATCACATCTCAGTTAGACGTTCACATTGAATTAACAAGTACGATACAAATCAAGTTTAACAATACGTATGTACCCAAACTCCCGACGGTTTGTTTACTTCATTATTATCAAACTGGGTTATCCTAATCAATTTTAAATTCTGAAAAAAAATTCGGTTTCTTAATTTTCTACTTAAGGAAATCGAAAAGTTTCATTAACAGGAGAACCGATGCTCTAATACCAACTGAAACAGCCCAGGATCTCAATTCATGGTTAATGCGACAATCGATTACCAAAAGTACATTATTACGTAGAGAGATTTATTTCATTTAGTGTATACCACAAATCTTGTCGAAATAAGTTTACAAACAAATAAAATTTATAGTGCGTGATATTCTAAGTGATCTAACTTAAGCCTGCAGCTTCGTCTAGATTCGTGTTCCCATTCGCCCACCTTGATTGATGACCTTAGGTTTTAAAATGGCAAGATCCGACGCAGTTTGGATGAAAATGATCAGTAAAAACTAAGTAAGTACACACTACGACATGTAAAGCATCGAGTCGCGCACAAGCATAAGTTGAAATAAATAAATAGATTTGAAATATCAATATGCAAAAGAGTTGGAAAATTTTGGAATAATTATGAGTAAACTTGCAGAAAGATTTCTCAGTTTTAAACCATTTATAGATCACGAGTAGCCAAGATACGCTTAAACCATTGCAAGTTCACATGAGAAAATTATGTTTCGCTGAAAAACATTTAATTGACCAGTACCAAATTTCTTTCAATTTCATATACCAACTGCTTCGCGAGTGTGCGCAAGGAAATCCTTCAGAGATATCCAAGTGTGCACCTCAAGTAGATAATAAGAACACAGATAGATGTAGGGTGTGTGTTGGGAGAGGGCAAGTAATGGTAACTGTGAGAGAGAGAGAGAGAGAGAGAAAGAAATCTTATTAGAAAAGCCTTCGGTAAGTCCCGAAGAACTAGTGTAGAACTCTACAGTGTCGCAACAGAGGGATAATGATCCTATATATAATGCGGAAGTGACCGTTGTGAGGGAGTTAATTCACCATAAATGGCGGCTTAATGGTAGCCCCTGTAACGACACGTTCGACCGTGCATATAGGAACCGTGAAGCACCTGACCGTACATACCGGAGACCGTTATGAGGTCAAGCCGGGTTTATAGGACGTGGCCATTCAGTATCTCAAAGCACTTACAAACGGTCGCGCGCGAGCTTGGTTGTCGCACGCGCCCAACGGGCCTTACCCTAGCCTCCAAACCACTATGTCCCTACAAGTCCCGTGTTGGTACGTGAGGGCCCTGTTTCACAGCCCCCACGTCGATAAGCACATGTAGTTATCCAGTGTATACGAAGCACAACTAGGTGTGCTTGATGGCTACCACGTGGTTGTGACCTGTCTGTCTGGAAAGCACCATCTACATTAGACCCTATTGCGCGAATGTCACGCGCGCGTCCATTGTTCAGTCGCGCAAAATCAGTGATGCGTGGACCCCACACAACTCCTCGTATTTTTAATAAGATTCAAATCCCTAGCCCCCGGTAAGAGCCATGATTGCCCAGGGTTTAGAAGCGTCGTTTGGTTTCTGACGAAGCATGGCCGCTGTGAGGTTAATCAGACGCCATCCTCGGATTTTTGCCTATTTTCGAGGCAAAATGATTTGATGGGTTGCTAATCTCGCCGGATACCAAAGCGTTGCTGACTCAGCGAACATCAGTAGTCGCGACTCTTCGCTATGAAGTCTATTTAAACCCTTTGCTCTTTTATGTCTACTTGTGTTACTCTTAACTTGCCCTTTCTTTGTATTTGTGTTATCTAAGACTCTTTGCTTCTGGAGACCGTAACGTAAGCTTTATCAACCGCTTGAGTGAGGAGAAGGCAATCTTAAAATACTCCTCCGCACCTGACAGTTGTATTGACCCGGCAAGGCCCATGACTCCTGAAGTCCACCGGCTTGTTTCTGAAGCATTAGAAGCCTTTCTGGCTTCCCTTGATTAAAGCTCCACGAGAAAGAGAACTTGTGACCAACCCAAGGCTAGTGACGTAGTTACTCAACAATCAAAGCGTTCTCGAGTGGAAGTTACTAAGCAGGCGTCCGTCAAACCCAATTTTAAGAGAAGAGGTACCACTCATTTTTTCTTTTTCTTGGAGCCGGTTTCTTTATGAACCTTGAGACATTATTCTCATCCTATTGTAAGGGATAAATCTGATGAGGAAGATACGAAATAAGTACCCCTTATTTCTGATGCAGGTCTTTCGGGGAAAACTTTAATGGAGAGAACTCCCATAGTTAAAGGTGGTGCCGATGGGGAGCGTCTCGAGTTCTTTGAAGAGAAAGATGAAGAAGACCAAAGGAAAGAATATGATGCTGCTCTTGTCACCCCAGCAATACACATTTCCTCAGATGAAGAAGATGCTGGGCGGGAAGCAAGTGCTAAGCAGCTCGCGACGATTGTGGAAGACGCGTGTTGGGTGAGCGTGTTGCTCCTGTTGAGGAAAGTTTTGTGGAGGCTGCTCTTACTGGGCAAAACCTCCCTACTGATCAAAATGACCAAGGGACTAGGTCAGCTAGGCGCGACGCACATCCTGCGCTGAGTGTTTCGAGAAGTGTTGCCTCTGTAGGGGGCTTCGATTTGGATTTGGATGGCCTTTTTTCCAAAAATCCATTTGAATTACGGGGTTCGCAGACTTCCAACCTTGTTGTGGTTGAGAGAAGTTTTGTGATTCCTGAGTCATAATTTGCGCGGGAAGCTCAGGCAGATCAAAGATTGGCCAAGTGTGCTGGTTCTAACTCCTAAGTAGTAGTGCCTATTGTCCCTCTCCGGAAGATTGTTGAAGGAACTGGTAAGATCATTCCCTTTTTTGTTCATGACACTTGATTTCTGAAGTCATGTTCTTGCTGAGTGTTATGCTTTTGCATTTGCGCGTGCAGGTATCGACCAGGCTTGCCTCGAATGGCTAATGAAAGTGCGCATATCCTTTCCAACTGCTTTTTTTCTAGTGCCGGAAGTGGCCCCTAAAGGCAGAGGGGAACTCCTCGAAAATATGGTCGCTCTTTTGGAGAGATTTCATGCGACTACCCCCACGAGCACCATGGTTGACAGTGCTCAGGACCTCCTTGCTAGCGCAGAAGAGCTTCAGTAGATCGCGACACGGCGATTGGATTTAGACTTCCTTGTGCAAAGGTTGATGAAAATCCGTAATTCTGCGCAACTCAGATTCGAGTATGCTGCCTATAGGGAGGAGAAAGTTGCTCTTGACGCGCGCAGGGCAGAGTTGGAGCACATGTCCAAGGAACTTGAGGCAGCCACCAAACGGCATGAACACAGCAAGGCTTGCTTGGAGAAGCTAACTGCTAATAGCATCAGGTTGTCAGCGGGATATTCCCTCTTGAAGAATTTCTTTGAGTATTTAAATTTTTAGCATTTCAAGAATTTCTCTTTCGAACTCTTTAATGTAACTTATTGTTCCCTCCGTGGCCGGGATCCTTGGATCGTTTGAACATCTTTGACTTTCTGTTTTTGCGCGTGTTGGTTCCGCGCATATTGAAATATCCTTTTTTTGCTTTTGATTGGCTCATGTTTTTTCTTACATGAATGCGAGGCTTTTTGTGATTGCTTCTTGTAGGTAAGCAGAGTTTTTTGCCATTAGGCTTTAGGTTTTTGAAGCTTGTGAGCTATGGCTATCTAGACAGATAGGCTCGCGCATCACTGCGTATGGTTGCTATCTAAGCAGATAGGCTTATACGCACGTCTCATCGCTACCTATATAGGTAGGCTTACACTTGACTTAATGATTTTTGCCGCTAGCATAGACAGATATGCTTATGCTTTTAGAAATGATTTTGCTGCTATCGTACGCAGATATCAGCTCTGGATATTTTAATGCTTTGGAGGCTCAAGTCCCTATAAGCCGCATCATTGTCTGAACTTTTGTGCCGTTATGGAGTTTAAATAAGGTGTGCCCGTCACACAGTAAGCCAAACCCTCATCACTGCCTAGGGCTATTGTATCGTTGTAGGCTTTAATAGGGTCACCGATTCTCGCCCGTTTTTGAGGCATTGCTGACTCAACCGGGAACTGAAGAGTCTCCTTTAAGTTATATAGAGCTGAAGAGTCTCCTCTGCCATTTTGTTTTCCACGTTTGCTACCCTTCTGGGTTCTTGTAATTGACAAGATGCCACTTTTCCTGAGTCCTTGCCATTCTTTTTATTGCTTTTTACCCGTTTTCGATTCGTATCAGCTCTGGACCTCCAAGCTTGCACTTGCGCGTCGTGCTATGGAGATGGCTCCCAAGAAATTCACAGAACAATCTTCTGATTCGCCTGGAATTTTTGAAGACCGGTGGTGTAAGCTCTTGCGTTGGAATGGAGACATCTTTTTCCCAGTCATGTTTAAAGGGATTATCTCCGGTGGACCTCCGGCGGAGAATATTCTGCCATCAATTCTTAAACCTGCAAGTAATGAGTCGGGTGCATCTCTGGTGGATCTCTGGCGGAGAACTATCTGGCAGCTGTGCTTAAGCCAGAGAGTAACGAGTGGGGGTGCTTCCTATTTATGCGCAATCAGCTTCCTACCCCATGAGCTGTTCTCCCACTAGTTCTTCACATCAGCAGCCTTCATGGCTTGAAGTTCATCTGGTTCCTTGCCATGCCAGGGTTATCAACAAGAGCTCTATTCTGGTCGAGGACGTCTACGACAGCGTTGAGTTGATCATAGTCAATTTCGCAGCTTTAGATTCCTATGTACGAATCTCTTTGAACGTTCCTGAGAACACTTTAGCCTTTGATTGAAAGCAGTTTTCATTGTAAGCTTTGTTTTGAGCTGATATCTAAACAGATAAGTTGTAAACCGCATTTGGCTGCTATGAAAATATGTTTTGCCTTTGCTATTTTTTCTATTCGGATAGACCATCTTTTGACTGCTATTTAATCATATAGACGCACATCTTGGCTATGATGCAAGCGAGCTTTGATTTGCACTTGCTGATGCCTAATAAGATAGACTTTATTGCTGCCATCAGACGGATTGGCTTAGTCGTGTTTGGCTGCTATCTGAACAGATAAGCTTTTATTTGCGGATGGCTTCTATCTAAACAGATCGTCTTTTAGTTTGCTTTTGGCTGCTATCTAACCAGACAGGCTTTGAATTTTCAGTTAGCTGCTATCTAGACAGATAGGCTTTCGTATTTGCTGCTATCTAGACAGATAGGCTTTAATCGCGTTTGGCTGCTATCGAGATAGATAGGCTTTGAATTTGCATTGCTGATATCATATGAAATAGGCGTACATTCGCGTATTGATGCTATCTGAATAGATAGGCATTATGGTGAGCTGCTAAATCATTAAAGCAAAATGAGACTGGAAGCTGATAAAAGAGATCTCATATGGGAGAGTTATTATCATTATGTGAATCCACATATGGGAGGATATTAGAAAGATGTACAGTGCAAGTGTTAAGCAAAGTAAAGAGAGAAAGCTAGGGATATAATTTTTTGAGCCACCGCATATTGACCGGGGTTGGAGTGGTGGCAGTCCCGTGGCAGCGTAAAATGTTGCAATAACCACTATCGAAGACTTCTTTGATCTCGAAGGGTCCTTCCCAGTTAGCCGCAAACTTGGGATGAGCTTCTTCACGCATGAAAGTGTGTAATGTAGGTGTCAACATGTATAATAATACTCTAGAAGGAGGGGGGTTGAATAGAGTACGCTAACTTTTGCCAAAACTCAAGTGTTTCAAAATTTAAGAAGAACAACCTGTTGATAACTCAAAGCTTTGAAAAGAACTTGTAAAGCTTAAAGATATAAAAGCAGAGTGTAGAGGCTTCAAAGCTTTGAGACTTGGAAAGCTCCAAAGCTTTGAAATTTCCAATTTAAACTGTAAGAAAATGCATCAAAAGTAAATAGTAGGAACACATATATTTTACAGAGTTCAGTCACAATTAGACCTAGTCTCTTCCTGAGGGATCTAATCCCTCCAGGATTCAAACACAACTTCTTATTAATCACCCAGATTTAGGCCTAGATCTCAAGCCTAAGTGAGCTACCTTACACTTATACAACTTGTGGTTCCAAACCTATCTAGTTAAAGGCTACAACTTGTTGAAAAAATAAGAACCTCTTGTTGTTCACTTGAACAATTAAGTACAGAGAGACGAAGTCTGAAAGAATAAGTTGTTTAAATCCTGGAAGATTTCTTCTGGATTTGAATGATCTTCAGCTTGCTTGAATTGATTCCCTGAATGATTTGAAGACTTATATGTAATTGATCTTCCCAGATGATTGTGCTCTCCTCAAAATCACGACAGTTGTCTCTCTTATAAGTCTCTACAATTCAAACTTAGATAGTTGTTTTAGTCTGCAACTACCTTGAGAGATTTCAGGAACAGAACTCCGAAAATATATCCTATCTGATAAGCTCCTGTTAATAGCTCAATTTGAATACATTGCTGATCTGTTATGGACGTTGGAGAGTCCAACAAACCTGCAAATACTTAGCAAACAAGATCAGTGATAACTCTCTATTAGAGTTATAACTCTTAAACATTTAAAAATCGGCTTGCGTGATTTATGGATTAATATTGTTCGATATACACTATGAACATGAAGAAATGGTGAAAGTTGAGTTTTGACGCACAATTGATAATCCGGGCGTTTCTCGCATTATTTACGTTATTTTGTCACATTTGATCGCACGGGTTTGTTTCATGTTGTTTTGACAGGAAACATAGCTTGGAGATCAAGTGCAGAAGAGAATACCATCTTCGGAAACATTGTAAGACTCAAGAGATTCTTGCAATTGAAGACGAGAGAGGAAAGAGAAAGAAGAATGAAGAAAAAGAACTATGACATATTCAGCCACTCGTACGAGTTCACTGTGCAATCGTACGAGTGCAAAAAGATAGCCAAAATCGAAGTTTTGAAGAATTGCGATCGTATGAACCCTCTGAGACAGTCCTACGAGTGGGATCATACACTCGTACGATTGGACCTGCACTCGTACGACTGCGACGTAGGATTGCGCAGTAACTTTTGTTTTAGACGTATTTTTGGAATCTTTTCTTATGGAAACAATTGGAGAACGATCGGGAGAATTAAAATACATAAGAATGGATGATACTGACTCACGTTGGAAGGGGAGAAAAGAAGGAGGATGACGAGGACGAAGAAGGAGACAAAGAGAACGCCGAAGCCACCATTGGAGAGCTAGGTTTTTTATTTCTTCTTCTTCTCTCTCAATCTTTGCATGGAGAAACTATTGCACCGTGTTTGGTTGATTCTTCTTAGCTAAATACTTTGCTAGGCATCTCTACGATAGCCTAGGGTTTATGTAGACGGTTATTTTACAGATTTTAGACTTTGTTTCATGTGTTTGAATTTGATTCTTCAATTGAATGTTAGTTTCTTAAACCTGTTAATCTTAGTCTATTGAAACGATTAGGATATGATTTGATATTCAACGAAACAAGGGTTTATTTTGTGAATCAATTCCTTGCTCAAAGATAATATTCGTTCTAGTTACACGTTATTGTTATATGCTTAATTTTTAGTATGAATGGAGTAGCTACCCGGACAAACTAGCTAATTTAATGAGTGAACGATAGTGAATCAACCTAATTGTGAAGAGAACTTGAACACAATCCCGAATCACCGAGACTGAAAAGGAGAAGTGATAGTGTGGGTAGATTCGGTAGGATTATTTAGCTGTTATGTGAAACGGTAGGCCGACAGGACCCGTTATCGTACCAGTAGATGACCTGCTAGAATGGATCGGTAGACACAAGAGACCGGTAGGATATTGTAGACAACCGAGACGTAAAATGAATGAGGCCGACAGGATATTGTCATAGTCTATTACCCGGCTGAACTAGAATTGGATTGACGTGTTACATAGCTGAACCAGAATTCGTCTATAGCCCTAGGTGATCTAGAGATTGCCTAGTTTCTCCATATTAGTTCTTTATTAAAAATGAAAAATACAAAATATTAGTTTTTTTTGTTATTTTAGTTCAGTCGCTTGTTTTGGGGCGACAACCTCTTTTATCAAAATTCTTTCCTCCTGTACCGTACTCTAAGGTAATCGACTAATTAAATAATCTCATATATGTCCTCGTGGGATCGGTAACTCGAGGTTGAAATACCACCCCTATATTACTTGACCGTGCACTTTCGTTTAAACGTGTTAAGAAATCGCGTCAAGTTTTTGGCGCCGTTGCCGGGGACAGTGGTAGAATATTTAGTTAGGAGTTAGTTTAGAGTAATTTTATTTTAGTTTTAGTTTTGATCTTTTTATTTTATATTTATGTGCTTCACGGGTGTCTTGTGAGTTTGTTTTCTCAGGAACACAGGGTAGGAGATTTTACTAAGCATGTGGAGCAAGGACTCTCATTCAGGTCCTCCCCTACTGTTTCTATTGCAGGGGTAACCATGAAGGAGAAGACGCATTCATCGTTTGGTGTTATCGATGCGTCATTTATCATGATAATAGAGACTAGTGCGAGTTCATACACCCTAACTTCATCAGCACCAAGAAGACTCACCAGCGAGTATGGCAGAACGGCGTAGCATTATGGAGGACATCCAAGCTTTCTAAAACTTTTTTCCATAGCTGTACAAATACCACAAGAGGATTCAGCCACAGGTAGGGAATATGTAAGGGAGATGATGGAGAGGATAAAGAAACGAGTAGAAAAACTGTCAACAGCACGGGAACCTAGTATTCAAGAATCACAAGAGGAGCCCTTTCCCCATGACAGTGAGCCTCATATTGAACCATCATCATCACCACCACAAGTGAAAGAAGAGATACCTGAGCCGAGCGAAGAATGCAGTGTCCAGGAACCATTGGCGGACTCAGGTACCCACACTTCCTTGGCATGAATGGGGAGAAACCGACATTGGAAGCCTGTTTTGTGCCGCCGATGAAGCTGGTGAAACACTTGTGCTCAGTGCTATTGAGGTAAAAGCCCCAACTTTGATTAATGATGAATTCTCCAAATCTTATGTCACGCAAGTCTGCGACGAGCTGGAACAATTACTGTATGGGGATTCTTATAGGGAAGAATGTGATGAGAAACTTCCAATTTCTTTTTGTATGGGAGATTCTATTAATCATCCATATGCCATAGTCAAAGAGTTGAAAACAAACAAGTGTGGGGGTGTGGATGAATTGCATGGGTCATTTGATGAGCATCTAGCACCAAGGAGGTACTAATGGGATGAATTTATGGAAAAGGATGCATGTGAGCCCAGTGGTACTTTGTGGAAGTTGATCAAGAAGATAAATTGCAAGATGAAAAAAGTCAGCTTCTACAACTCTCTACCATCTGCATAGCACAGGGGTGCACTTGAAGTTATCGAGAAGAGTTGGTGGAAGAAGAAGAAGTGGAGGGATAAAGCAGTCTCCACCATCCTTTTCAGTTGAGGTAACCGGGTCAGGCTGACGACCTTAAATTACATGCGCTGCTTGGGAGGCAACCCAATGTAGAGTAGGATGCTATTTATTTCTGTTTTTTTATTCTTTTTATTTCTCCATATCTGGTTTTGAAGGGTGAGAGAGAGTTTATTTAATACTTTCAATCAGTGTTCAGGGACAAAGGTACAAGAGACGCTCCGGGTACCCCTTCTTGATTCGCGCGATAGAGAGTAGGCACATTGGAATCCGGACGCGAGGAGAGACTTTTCCTGAAATTTTCAACGGTCCGCAAGACCCCCTCTTGTTGCAGTTTCGCGGACACGGTGCCCATGTAGGTCCCGGCACCCCAGGTACCTCTAACTCTCTCTATGTTCTATGTTTTGAGCGATAGTTGTGGAGATCCACTGCCAGAACATTTAAGCGAGGACACCTCCTACTTGATCTCTAAATTCGTTGAGGACAACGAATCTCTTAAGTGTTGGGGGGTTTGTATCTACTTTCACTAGCCTTGATTCGTATGCATAGCCTTGTTACATATAGTTTGTGTAGTATTGTGTCGTATTTGTGGTTTGTGTTTTGATATATCGTCGTATTGTGTGAGGTTATTTTCTGCATTTTTGGCACTTTTACTTTATTGAGTCCCCCTACCCGAAAATTGTGTTTGGTAGAGTTGGCCCAAGCATATAGAGTTAGGAAAAATGAAAACAAAAGAAAAATTCAAAAATTCAAAAAAAAAATATAAAACTTTTGAGAAAGGGCAGACGAAGAGAGTGAATGTGGAGAGGGCTTAATGATAGAATTCCTTAGGAGTATGAAAATCTGAGGTGAGGTAGACGCGAGAATTTGGAGTAGGAAGACTTATAGGGCTAATGCACATTACAAATGCGAGTAGCTGCCTCTCATACTAGTTATCCTACAAGCGCTACACCACCATCACTTAGGTAGTCGTCAACCCTCCTCGTAGTGGCAACGAATTATCTGTGCGAGTGATATAGGGGCCTCAAGTCCCATCTCCATATCCTAGGTCCACTAGTTACCCCTTTTGATCCGTTTACCCCTTTTATTCACAGCCTCTAGCCTAGGAAGGCGTTCCTTGTGACTTGCATCACTAGTTAGAATGGTCCCTTCCTATGCGTCATGATAGAGGGAGTTGAGTTAGGGAGGTTTGATGAGGGTGAGCTGATTTGATACATCTTGAGTGGATTCTCTTACATGTCCTCTTTTGAGGGGATGTGAGGGTGAGTTAGAGACGGTAGCACACTTCGGTGTGGCGGTGAGTCATGTCCTTACACCACAATCACAGGTGGAGTACCGTCGTGCGTGATATTTTTTTCACACGTCACGGGGTGGGGTTGGTTGATCTTATAGGAGGTCGTGCTTATGCATCATTTATATTCTCTATATCTTAGGTAATGAGGAGGATCGCATGGAAAAGCACGTTTGCACATTGACTACCGGGTTTTTTTATAAGCTTTACATTGAGTGTGGGGGTGTCGACATCTATTTTGATTACACTACTGATTTGACACATTCCACCCCCACGTTATTTGATACTTGGATCTCCTCGGATAATTGTCATTATTTTTGGTTCCATGTAATTTGTTAGAAGAAAAAAAATAGAAAGAAAAGAAAAATAGAAATTGAAAGTGAAAGGGAATAAGGAGCTGAAACTGAATTTCTTGAAGACAGGGGAGATTAGCTATGGATCATGATCACTCTTTCTTATTCCTGGCCGGGAGAACGGCGTTGCACCAAGATTGATTGAATGAGGGCCGGAGTAGTCAGATTCAGTTGGGTTCCTTGGATTTTGGTGAGGGAGTGTGAGAATCGGGTTTTTGTTAATTATATCATGACGTCTAGGACTACGCTTCTAAATATCCTATCCTACCCGTCCTAAGTCGTCATCAGTGTGAACCCGTGTATAAATAGCTTGGAAGGTAAGTGCTAGGGATACGTTTGATGAGTGTGCGGAAGCAATGTCTTAAGTGTTCGTGCATGTTCTGCCGATCACCAAAGTTATAGAATTTCTTAGGGAATATGAGAGCCTCATGACTTGCCAATTTACTTTTCGGGATTTCCCAATATCTAACTAAAAAAAGTAGATTTGCATTTTTTATAGTCATGTAGATTGCATTGCGTGTGTGTGTTGTTTGTGTCACATGGCTAGTCACGTTGTATGCAATTCGATGGATTGAGACTCATAGTGTGAGGATTATATTATTTTGCTCGGGACGCGCAAAAAGGTAGTGTGGGGGATTTGATAACTGTCTATTAGAGTTATAATTCTTACACATTTAAATATCGTTTTGCGTGATTTATGGGTAAGTATTGTTAGATATAC
Organism: Linanthus parryae; assembly: GCA_023055425.1. Classification (NCBI taxonomy): domain Eukaryota; kingdom Viridiplantae; phylum Streptophyta; class Magnoliopsida; order Ericales; family Polemoniaceae; genus Linanthus; species Linanthus parryae. The sequence continues at coordinate 20,301,975 of JALGPY010000011.1, read as the reverse complement.
ACTATGAACATGAAGAAATGGTGAAAGTTGATTTTGACACATAATTGATAATTCGGGCCTTTCTCGCATTATTTTACGTTATTTTGTCACATTTGATTGCACGGGTTTATTTCGTGTTATTATGATAGGAAACTTAACTTGGAGAACAAGTGAAGAGGAGAATACGAGCTTCGGAAACATTGGAAGACTCAAGAGATGCTTGGAATTGAAGACGAGAGAGGAAAGAGCAAGAGGAATGAAGAAAAAGAGCTATGACATATTCAGCCACTCGTACGAGTGCATTATGCAATCATACGAGTGCAAAAAGATAGCCAAAATCGAAGTTTTGAAGAATTGCAATCGTATGAACCCACTCAGACAGTCGTACGAGTGGGATCAGACACTCGTACGATTGGACTTGCACTCGTACGACTGCGAAGTAGGATTGCACAGTAACTTTTGTTTTAGACTTATTTTTGAAATCTGTTCTTATGGAAACAATTGGAAAACGATTGGGAGACTTAAAATACATAAGAATGGATGATATTGACTCATGTTCGAAGGGGATAAATGAAGGAGGATGACGAGGACGAAGAAGGAGACAAAGAGAACGCCGAAGCCACCATTGGAGAGCTAGGTTTTTTATTTCTTCTTCTTCTCTCACAATCTTTGTATGGAGAAACTATTGCACCGTGTTTGGTTGATTCTTCTTAGATAAATACTTTGCTAGGCATCTCTCGAGAGCTTAGGGTTTATGTAGACGGTTATTTTCCGGATTTTAGACTTTCTTTCATGTGTTTGAATTTGATTCTTCAATTGAAAGTCAGTTTCTTGAACTTGTTGATCTTAGTCTATTGACACGATTAGGATATGCTTTGATATTCAACGAAACTAGGGTTAATTTTGAATCAATTCCTTGCATAAAGTTAATATTCGTTCTAGTTACACGTTATTGTTCTATGCTTAATTTTTAGTATGAATGGAGTAGCTACCTGGACGTACTAGCTAATTAGATGAGTGCACGATAGTGACTCAACCTAATTGTGAGGAGAACTTGAACACAATCCTGAATACAGAGACCGAAAAGGAGAAGTGATAGGATTGGCCTAGTGTGGGTAGATTCGTATGATTATTTAGTTGTTATGTGAAACGGTAGGCCGACATGACCCGTTATCGTACCAGTAGATGACCTGCTAGAACAGAACGGTAGACACAAGAGACCGATAGGAGATTTTAGTCAACCTAGACGTAAAATAACATGAGGCCGACAAGATATTGTCATAGTCTGTTACCCGGCTGAACTAGAATCGGATTGACGTGTTACATAGCTGAACCGGAATTCGTCTACAACCCTAGGTGATCTAGAGATTGCCTATTTTCTCCATATTCGTTCTTTATTAAATATATAAATACAAAAATATTAGTTTTTGTTTGTTATTTTAGTTTTGTCGCTTGTTTTGGGGTGACAACCTCTTTTATCAAAAACAATTCCTCCTGTACCGTACTCTAAGTTAATCGACTAATTAAATAATCTCATGTCTGTCCTCGTGGGATCGATAACTCGGGGTTGAAATACCACCCCTATTTTACTTGACCGTACACTTGCGTTTAAACGCGTTAAGAAATCGTACCAATCAGACAAATAACAATACAATCTAGCAAAGAGATCTGCTCGAAACAGTAGCTAACCTATAAAGAGAAAATCATGCTAGACTTGTCTGCTGATAGTTCTTGGTTAACAAGTATATTCAATCTCATGAATATATCAAATAACCAATATAGAGTCCACAATAATAGAAAATAATCAGCATGTAACAATATCCAAGTTAAACTAAATCCATCTTTACACAGAAAGATGGTTAGAAGAACTTAGCAGTTAAGAGTGACTTGAAAATCTCAAAGTTTTGATGCTTTGGCTGCTAACTTCTCCAGAATGTATATTGGATTTTCAATCCAATTTAATCCTGCAGAGATCATCTTATAACATAGATTGTTGAATATAATTATATAACTAAACTAATCATCATCAAAACATATCCAAAACCTGCACAAAATATTTACACAAATTTAGCATACAGGAACTGCTACAGTAACTCAAAGCTTTGAAGCTTTGGTACTTAGCAATTTCTTATGCTTTTGTTTGTGGCTTTCATCATCAAGGAGCTAAGCTCTCTGCCTGTATTTTCATATCATAATATTCATGAGCTTCAGACTTATCAATCTCCCCCTTGATGAAAGACAAAACACATTATTTGAATATTGATATCCTGCATCTTACAAACAGTAGTAAATAAATTATAGAACATAAATTCAAAAACCACAGAATTACATAGACAAAAATCACAAGATCCTGAATTTATTACACACCATAAAAGTAGATACTAAACATCCTAAAACATGAAACTAATAAAAACATGAAAAAAAAACACATAAAAAAGATAATCTTCTCCCCCGTTTTGACTTTCATCAAAAGAGTTGAAGAAAATGTTGGATCTGTTTAGATATTTTAAGAGAAAATAGAAATAATATCCTAAGCTTCAGGACTGAAGAGATTAGAAAAAATAGAAGATGAGGTTCAAGGATTTGAAGATCCTGTAGACTTTGATGTTCCTTTGCCTTTGCCCTGAGCCTCTTCTTGTTCTTCTTACGAGAGTTCTGCATCTTCAGCCTGTTCCTCCGCTTGCTCTCCTTTCTCTACAGCTTTCTTTCCATGAATTTCCTCAGTTCACATCTTCTCAATAACCTCATCAACCAATTTTTCCAGATTAGCAGCTTCCTCTTCAGCTTTCTCTGCAACAGTTTCATCATCATCTGCCTCTTGATCGGACTGATCAAAGAGATCCTTTGATGTCAGAACAACATGAATACCTTTCTTCTTCTTCTTGTTTTGTTTCTTGATATCTTCTCCCAGAATTTCTTTTGAATCAATCCTGATCTCTCTGCTTTCTGAAAAAAGAACTTTCTCTAGATCCAAACCTTTGATGATCAGGTCAAGCTTGTTAAGTACCAAACCTTTGAACTTAGTCAGATCGTTGGACAAGTCAAACAATCCCTGTCTCAAATCCTCAACACCATCTTACATAACCTCAACCCTATCTATAATCTTTGAGAAATCCAGATGACCAGGCACCTTAAGGGTTGAAGCAGCTCTAGGTTTGATAAAATCCTTTTCGTTCAGCTCTTTAGCACTAAAATCTAAATAAAACTTACACTTTCCCTTAGAAGTATACACAATCCCAATACTTTGAAGGGATGCTTCGTAACCTACCCCAAAACCAGTAGTTATCTTCTCTTCATCCTTTAAATATACTTCAAAATGTTTGAAAAACAGTAATAAAACATTGGCATTGGGTAGAGAGTGGTTTCTATTCCCAGTCCAACAGTAAAACATGTGATCCATCACCATACTAGGAAGGTCTACCTCAAACCCTTGAAAAATCAAGTACATCAGGATTGAAACATTGTTTGTTACCAACTCTTCGGAGTATTCCCTGGGTACCACACACGTCATAATGATGGAAAATAGGATTTTGGCTTCACAGTTGAACAAAGAATGTGTTAACTACTTGTGTTCAGAAGTGGTTCCCTCCAAGAAAAACAAAGCATTGGCTTTCTCTAGGATCTCTTTTCTATCAGGATAGTCACCAACCTTATACTTCCTTAGTACCACCAAAACTTTGGAGAACACCCTGTGATCTAACCTAATTTCCACTCCAGCAACCTTTGAGGTTAGGATATATCTATCACTATCATCAAACTCTTGAACCAGATTCAAATAGAACAGTTTGGTTAATCTAGGATAGGCTTCAGAGGGTGGGTTTAACATACTTCCAACAGATGAACATCTCAAGTTCTTCATGTAGTCTAAGTCTAAAATCTCCACTAAATCAGAACTGATCATACTACAAAAAGACACTTTTGAAGATGCATACCCATCCATCGAAACCTTCTCAACATCACTATTAACAAACCAAGATTCAGGGAAGAGATTGTTACCAAAGTTTGTAGCTTTCATGGTTTTTACTACACTGTGTTTTATCCTCTTCTTCTCAGTGGTTTCTCCACCCTTCTTCTCTGGGGTTGGTTCTGCTTTCTTGTCACCAGCCTTCTTCTTCTTCTTGCTTGACTCCTCCTCCTGATCCTTGTTTCCCTTTTCTTTCACTACCTCCTCCGTTGCAGATTCTGAATATGACCCAGGCCTAGTTTCTTCTTGAACTTCCTTCCCTTTCTTGGTCTTCTTTGCAGGGGGTGAGGTCTCGTGAACACTAGTCGTGTCTCCTGAGTCTGATCCATGAATGGTGATCTTTCTTTTAGCTTTTCTCTTCACCCTCTTGTTGGAGGTCTGACATAGCTGCTTGATTCTTTCGGTTTTTCCTCCATTTGGGTAGGGTTTGAGAAATGGAGAGAATGGGGAGAAAGAGAGATAAGGACGAAGATATTGAATTAGAGAATGAAAGAAAATAAGTCCTGAAGCTGTCTTAAGTAGGTAGAGTGTTTTACTAAATGTAGGAGATTTGCATGCAAAAAGATTTGAGAAGATTTTCATGATATTTGTAGATATTTTGAACAAATCTCTGAACATTTGAAAAAAGGGTAAAAGACACTTTGCACCCCCTATGTTTAGGCGAAAAGACACCCGATAACCCTGTGTTTTGGACAATACACTTGACCACCCTCGTAACAGAAAAAGTGAGGATATATTGCACCCCTGTGTTAGGTTCCGTCCATAAAGAAAATTTTTGAATATTTTTTCGACCAACTTACCCCTGTTGGTGTCATGTTTGTTGGTGTTTTTACTTTATATTGTTCATGTTCTTGGTGTTCACCACTACCAACAACTAACATCAAACAAACCCTCTTCTCCTTCCTATTTTGAGAAAAAATTTATGAGTGTGTACTAAACAAAAATAAAAATTCTGACTTTCACCTGGAATCCAGGTTCAGAATCAACTAAGGGATGTGAACATTTTCAATAGTTACTCTTGAATCATCAAGAACGATGTGAACTTCAAGAATCAACGAATCAAACTAAGGGATGTGAACAATTTGACTCGTTACTCTTGAATCATCAAAAACAATTTGAACATCAAGAATCCATGAAAGTGAAACTAAAAATTACTACTTCAATCCATAAAAACATAAATTATATCGATCAAAGTGGAATCATTCAACGAACAGAGTCTTAAATTCCTTTTCATACCCAAATCTCCCTTCCTCAGTTGTGCTATCCTATCCAGCATCTCCACTTGCACAACCGCTAAAGTGTTGGCGAAAAATGGTTTTCCGAAAGACAGAATCATTAAGCCGACTAAACCATCAACGATGGTACCTTTAATTTTGTTCTTAAATTGACAGAAACACAGACTCAATTCTCAGCCTCCACCCAAATCAACCCAAACCCATAATCACCAAATCACCTTCAAACTCCACCACCATTAAAACCTCCACAAACTCTGATAGAGAACCACCAAAATAAGAACCCAGAAATTCGAAAAGAACCTACCCCCAAAAATTGAACCCAGACCCCAAAATAGACCCACAACGCAAACAAAAGTAGTTCTCTCGTTTATGCTTAACGACTTTTGGTCGTATCTTCAACCGAAATTCCTAATCCAAGTCGAAGGATAAGTGGAGAACCTATTAATGGTCGGCGTCTCGACTGATATTCCATATCGATGTTGAATAAGAAGAGGGCGATGAGGAGGACACGATCTTAGGTACTACAAATTCCTCGTCCCTTGTCGCTGCTAGAAATCATTCTTCGTATTCTCACATCTGTTGGGCAAGAGATGTTGCTGGTGGTGGTTCCTGTTTGAAGAAGCGATGAGAGGGGAAAGTGGTGGTTCGAGGAAGAAGATGAAGAAAATATGGAGTCGATTGAGAGAGACGGAAGTGAGGCATGCTAGGTTTAGTGTTGGTGAAGAAGAATGAAGGAAAAGGAGAAGAAATCCTGTAAGTAGTACGTGATTTTTCGAAACTCCGAGGGTTACATCGTCTTTTTTTTGAGCCGTTTGTGCTCCATATCACACATACGTGTGCGCTCCTCTCTCTCACAGACCCGACGACTTCACGGTACACACAACGACCTATGTTTTTCTCCTATCTCTCTCTCTCTCTCTGATTTCGCCTTCTTCTGGGTTTTTCATGAGCTCGCCAAGGGCTAAGAACATAGAAATAGGAAGAGATAGAGAGAGGAGGTGGGATTGAAGCCATTTATGGGTCCGTTTTGCTACAATTCTACTTCTGTTCATACTCTATAGCTGCTGCTGCTCTGTTTCAGTCACTATTGTTGGGTTTTGCTGCTTGCTTTTGCGGTGTTCTTGACTTTAGCAGCAGCAGCAGAGAGTTAGCTTAATAATTTCTTCATTTTCATATCTTAGTTTGTGTTTGTGGGTATTTTGCTCTTGGTTATGTGTAGTTTCTATCAAGTGTTGAGGAAGAATTGGTGAAAACAATTGTTGGATTCAAGCATGATAAATGAAAATCTATTACTCTTTAGCTTTCTTGAATCTCTCATGTTTAGCTAGTTAACTTGCTTGGCTTATTTGGGACTATCAAGTTCCCTAATCCTCTTATTGATTCAAGTTGAACTTCAAGGATGAATGGGTTGAATTGGGTTCACTTGAATGATGAATGCAATGTTTGGATTTCTCTTGTTGAAGTATTTGATGCATTGAATAGGTAGATGTGCGAATACTCTCAACTTGTTTGATTTGAAGTTGCACTTGAGTGATAGAAACTCGTCAATCCTAACTTTGAGAAATCGATTTCTAGTTAGGTGATTTGAGTGAGAATTTACAAATCTTATTTGTTGCTAGACCTTTCGTGTGGAAACACCTATGTGTGTTTACATATGGTTGATGCTTGAAACACTTGAAATTTGGAAATCTCATTTGAATAGCCTCTTTAGTGTTTGATTAGCGTGTTAGGATCACACACTTCATTTGTGGCGAGTTGGAGTGCAATAAGCAATCTCCTCTTGACATACTTGTCTTGTGGAATGCTACATATAATTTGAGAACCGGGCTTGAATTTAATAGGAGGATTGGTCATTAGAGAAACCGATTATCCCTAGCCCCTCTCTACTTGTCATTTCATTTATTTTCTTAGTTGTTCAAATCTCAACTTGCTCCATCAATTAGTTTTGGTGGATTTGATAGCTTGGCAAACTCTAAAGCCATTTAGAAATTTCCTTTATCGCTTTAGTTAGTCGTTTTCTACTCGCTATTCTATTTTAGCAAGTCATTATCTAACCCTCCTCTCCTTGTGGATTTGACTACGGACTTACCGGATTTTATTACTTGAGACGATATCCTATACTTGGGATTTTTGTTGAACAAGTTTTTGGCGCCGTTTCCAGGGAGAGGCTAGGCTTTAGATTTGACTTTCTTTACTTTCTTAGTTAGTTAGTAGTTTGAATTTGACATTTTCTCTAGTTGTTTGTGGTTGATTAAGTGTGAGACATACCTCTCATCAAGTACTTCTCATCTACTTGCTTGGAAGTATGTCTCATGAACATTTTGGACTTGTTGAGAGGCCTAACGTCCCTTCATATCCTATTACCATGCATTTACTAGACATGAAAATCATTCTAAGGAATTAATGTGTTCCAAACGTGAGTGTTCTTACAAAAATGGTGATTATTTTCCTAAGAATGATTATTCTTGGCATGGTAGTAGGACACTAGATTACACATCTCATGCTTCTTGTGCACAGTCACCTCCCTCAAACACTTGCATGTTTTTTAACTCTCATGATTCTTGCACTTATCAAAATAATGATATGATGTGAGAATCAAGAGGAGTTAATCATTTTGAGAGGTAATCACTTTTGAATGATGAGCTAAATACGCCTATTTGTGATTCTCTATATGAGAAAATTCAAAAGTTAAATAAAAAATAATAATAAAATTATGGAATCACTATGAGAATCACAAAGAGAATTAGTAGAATCATTTTCTCATTTGGAGGATAGAGTGGCTTCCTCATATTCACAATCGCATGATGATTCTCTTGAATATAGTACTTACTCTTCACAAGACTCATCATCACGCGAGTCTCAACTTCCTATTCACACACATCACGAGCCTATTCAAGACTAATTTTTGGATTATTTGTTTGATGATGGAGTTGTTGCTACTAGGATAGGTGATTGTGTTCATTTCTCATTTGCACATTCTAAAGAAGCATGTGATAGTTATAATGGTAGTGAGATTGATATTTTTGATGATGACTCTTCAACCCATGATATGAGTGAATCCATTTTGGATGACTCACATAGTGACACTTGTGAGGAGGAGTCGCAAAATGAAAATCACTCATGTGATGGGTTAGAGGTCAAATTGGATGCTACCACTAGTGAAGGGAATGTAGACTTGTCTTATGCTCAAGAAGAGCATAATGCTTACCGGAGTTCCTATGATCTTGATTGTGACGAAATTGAAATTTTAATTGGAGGTACTCCGGTTAGTATTGATATGCCCAATGAAGATACGGGGAGCTATGCTCGTATGTGACGAAATTGAATTTTGCTTGAATGCTCCCTTGAATTCTATCATTGTGGAATATGTGCCTAAGGGTTTGGATGTGGCTTCTTGTTCGCAAACTATTTTAATTCCCACTTGTGAAGCCACATCCCTAAATGCATGTGTTGTGTATGAAAGTGATGACATTGAGTATTCACAAGTTATTGCAACTTATGAAGACTCTTTCTATGATTCATTTCATTTGAGGATTTCAATCCCTTTTCATAAGTTGATGCATGATATAACAACTTGCTCTAACTTTATTGTTAGATTTTGCTTGCATCACTTATTCATCTTTTGTGTCTTGCCCCTACTTCTCCTATCTATTTTAATTGATGAATCAAACTTTTTGAGGGAGAAGTATTTTTCTAAGAATGAAGTAGGGGCATGGCATGGAAATGAATTTCCAAGATTGGGGGTGGGATAGCATCATTTCTTTGTTCCACCTCCCGAGTTGTAAATAAATAAATTAGTTTATCTCTCTTTCTTGCATTTTTTTCTCTTTCCATTACCATTATGTAGGTTGCTCTAGGAGGAGGACTTGTGCTTGGTGGCCAAGAAAGCGAAAATGAGGTCCGTTTATCCCTTTTTTCTTATATGAATTTGTATGCTTCATCATTGTTCTCACACATTGAGGCCAATGTGATATTTTAGTTGGGGGTGGAGTAGATTTTATTTCTTTCTTAAATGGTTACTAGCATGTTTTTTCTTCATTTGTAATTTACATGAAAAATAAAATAAAAAAATGAAAAATTTGAAAACATCATAAAAATTTTAAACAATTGCAAATTTTAAATTTTGTGTGAAACTTTCATGAGAAGAATCACTCTTTTCCCGTGTCAAACCATAGATTTTTTTCTTTCTTTGGTAGTTTTATTTATTTTAACCTTTCGTCTTGAGTCGAGATTTTATTTTCTTCTTTGATAGCTTTATTGAGTCTTAGAAAGTTGTAGTTGAGTCACTTATTAAAAAAATGAAAAATGAAAAAATGAAGAAAAAAAAAAGTGAAATAAAGTGAAAAGGGGGATTTTTTTGGAAATCTTGATGTTTTCAAATAATGAAATCTTTTAGTCCATATTCTTTTTATTTTTATTTTAAATAAGGAATTATTTGCTTATACTCAATACATCTACACCAATATCCCACATTCCGCGATTTCATGCATTCTCACAAAGCGACACACTAAATTTACGTTTCATGTTTAAGTCCTTCAAACTAAGTTGATCACATAAACATTCACGTCTTCTACTTTTGAAAAGGGGTGTATTCTCTATAGCGATTTGAACTCTACAAAAAGGATTTAATTCTCATTGTTTTTGGCGGTGGAAACTTGTAGCCCATTGGGGTGGTGGTGACCATGACACCCTATGCGATGCCTAAGAAATAGAGGGGTGTTCTGGGATTAATGTCATGCCACCACCTAGAGAGCTCCCTTGGTTTAGCTTAAAAACCCACTCGCTTGTATAATCCTCTCTTTTGTTGTGGGTCTTGGAGAACCTTGGATTAGAGGTGGACATGTGTGGAAAAAAATGTCTAATGCTAAAACCTCCAAAAATAAGGATAAAAATTGCACAACCTAACAAAAAATCCACAAAAGGATCATACAAGACCACAACCACATCCCCCATTCTAAAATTGATTTTTGTTCAAAGCTTTCGAGGTCCATCCTACATTGGTGCTTTTGAATAAGTATGAGAATGACTAGTTTCACGTGATCCTTATTTTTAAAGGCATACTTTCTTGCGAATTGGACTTAATTAACAAGTTTTGTGGTTCGCATGAGTCACCTTCTACCAAACACCGCCCACATTTGTATGAGTATATGCTTAGAAGTCCATAGATTTCTTTCTAAATATTTTTGAACTTTGAGAATTCATGTGAGGAAACATTTGTGCATTCTTCTTTTTTTCCCCCACCAAAAAAATTAAATTAGCTAGTAATCTTTAGGATTTTATTTTCTTTGGATTCTCACTTAGGATAGACAATGGGTGTGTGTTTGTAAATATTTGAGTCTAGTTTACAATTGAGTCGAGCCTTGTCTAAGTTGAGTGTGAGTCTCTCATGATTGGTTCTTCACTAGTTCACTACTTTATCGCTCTCTTTGCTCGAGGACGAGCAAAAGCCTAGTTGGGGGGGGTGTGTTAGTTATCTAGAATTGCATGTTTTAGTATAGCTTGCTAGTATGTGTAACTTATCTATTTTATCTCTCTTTCTAGACTAATGCTTGTTTTCGGAGTTTTGGTTGTTTTTCCCTACTTTTGTAGATGAAGTCGTGCTTTAAAATGCAATAGGCTAGCTCGGGGGAGCTTAAACGATGAATTTGAAGAGAATTTGAGGCTCAAGAGACATGAATAATGAATTTGGAGGGCTTATTTGAAGAAGAAAATAGAAGAATTGGGGAAATATTGAAGATTTAGAAGTCAAGAGGCCAAATCGCAACTTAAAAGTCAAGGTCAAGGGCCATGATAAGAAGTTTCTAACGGAATAGGGGTCTAAGTGGAGTTATTCAAAGTATAGAAGGGCTGCATTGAAGAAGTTTCTAACGGAATGGGGTCTCATTGCATGTTTGTAAACCATTTAACGGAAGCTGGGGGCCATTTTAAAGCCCCCGGCAAACTAGAGGGGGCCTTTTTCCAAAAATCGGACAACAGCTCGCACATACGCGTGAGCTCCTCTCTCTCAAAGACCCGACGGCTTCACAGTACACACGACGACCTATGTTTTTCTCCTCTCTCTCTCTGATTTCGCCTTCTTCTGGGTTTTTCTTGAGCTCGCCAAGGGCTAAGAACATAGAAAGAGGAAGACAGGGAGAGAGAAGGTGGGATTGAAGCCATTTCTGGGTCCGTTTTGCTACGATTCTACTTCTGTTCATACTCTATAGCTGCTGCTGCTCTATTTCAGTCACTATTGTTGGGTTCTGCTGTTTGCTTTTGTTGTTTTCTTGACAGTAGCAGCAGCAGCAGAGATTCAGCTTGATAATTACTTCATTGTCATAGCTTAGTTTGTGTTTGTGGCTATTTTGCTCTTGGTTATGTGTAGTTTCTATCAAGTGTTGAGGAAGAATTGGTGAAAACAATTGTTGGATTCAAGAATGATGAATGAAAATCTATTACTCTTTAGCTTTCTTGAATCTCTCATGTTTAGCTACTTAACTTGAGTGGGTGATTTGGGACTATCTAGTGCCCTAATCCTCTTATTGATTCAAGTTGAACTTCAAGGATGAATGGGTTCAATTGGGTTCACTTGAATGCTTAATGCAATGTTTGGATTTCTCTTGTTGAAGTATTTGGTGCTTTGAATAGGTAGATGTGCGAATACTCTCGACTTGTTTGATTTGAAGTTGCACTTGAGTGAGAGAAACTCGTCAATCCTAACTTTGAGAAATCGAGTTCTAGCTAGGTGATTTGAGTGAGAATTTACAAGTCTCATTTGTTGCTTGATCTTTCGTGTGGAAACACCTATGTGTGTTTACATATGGTTGATGCTTGAACACTTGAAATTTTGATATCTCATTTGAATAGCCTCTTTAGTGTTTGATTAGCGTCTTTGGATCACACACTTCATTTGTGGCGAGTTGGAGTGCACTAAGAAATCTCCTCTTGACATACTTGTCTTGTGGAATGCTACATGTATTTTGAGAACCGGGCTTGAATTTAATAGGAGGATTGGTCATTACAGAAACCGATTATCCCTAGACCCTCTCTACTTGTCATTTCATTTATTTTCTTAGTTGTTTAGATTAGCGAGTTCTCAAATCTCAACTTGCTCCATAAATTAGTTTTGGTGGATTTGATAGCTTGGAAAGCTCTAAAGCCATTGAGAAATTTCATTTATCGCTTTAGTTAGTCGTTTTCTACTCACAATTCTATTTTAGCAAGTCATTATCTAACCCTCCTCTCCTTCTGGATTCGACTCCAGACATACCGGATTTTATTACTTGAGACGATATCCTATACTTGGGATTTTTGTCGAATAGTCCCCTACCACAAAGTCCCTATGCTGGACCTTTTTGTTGTAGGCATGCAAGATCCTTTATTTATACTTGGTGTTCTTCCTATTAGCTTTCTCGCATCTTTCTTCAAGCAGGATGAGATCATGGTCGCGCTCGTTGTCATATAAAGCACTGAAAGCAAGTCTTGTTGAATTTACGTTGACTTCAGGAGGGACAATTTCTTCAGCCCCATAGCATAGTAAGAATGGGGAAGTTCCTGTAGGAGTCCTAGGCGATGTGCGATACGCCCAAAGCGCCATTCCCAGATAATCTGCCCATTTTTGTGATCGTCCGCGACCATTTTGCTCAATATTCGGAGCAACGTCTTGTTGGTGGTCTCCGCTTGTCCATTTCCTTTTGGATAATAGGGCGTTGAGTATATATGCCTTATTTTGTACTCAATTAGTTTTGCGGCCACTTGGCGATTGAAAAAAGGATTTCCATTGTCGGACAGGATGGTGTTGGGGATACCAAAGCGATGGATGATATTCTCCTGTATGAATTTGACCACGACCGCCGCATTTACTGCTTTGAGTGGGATTGCGTCAACCCACTTAGTGCATCGCTTCGTTCTTGTGAGGATATATTCATTCCCATGTGAAGGGGGTCGTATTGGTCCGATTAAATCTAACGACCAAGTGTGAGACTGTGCTGGTATAAATCTACTTAGGTATGAGAATTTTCCCAGATATGCTTTTAATGTAGTGTGAGACTGTGGTGGGGGTAGACCAGTGATTGCTGAGATCTTTGCAGGTTCAGGCTCAATCCCGTGTCGGTGAATTACACAACCCAGGAATTTTGCCGAAGTCACTCTGAATGCGCACTTGATAGGATTCATTTTTAGCTGGAAAAGCCCGGCATCTATCGAAGACTTTCCTTGAGTCATTCAAATGGTCTTTCTTCGACTTCGATTTGACAACCAAATCATCCACATAGAACTCAGCTTCTTGATGCATCATGTCATGGAATAACGCCATCATCGTGTGTTGATAAGTAGCACCTGCATTCTTGAGACCAAAAGGTGTAACGGTGTAATTGAAGAATCGCACAGGCGTGATGAACGCTGTCTTCTTCGCGTCCTCTGGGTCCATTTTCATCTGACTATAGCCACTAAACCCATCCATGAAGCTAAACATTTCATGTCCTGACGTATATTTAATCAAGAGATCTATGTTTGGCAACGAAAAATCATCTTTAGGGCAGAACTTGTTTAGATCTCTGAAATCCACACAAACTCGAAGACTTCCATTCTTCTTAAGGACAGGTACTATGTTGGCGAGCCAAGTGGGATGATGATTAGGTTCGATGAATTTGCTATTAGGCAACTTGATAATCTCCTCTTTGATTTTGACATTTTATTTTAGGACGGAATGTCCTTGCACTCTGCTCGGCTGGCTTGGAACCTGGAATAACATCCTGTCAATGCACAATGATGCCTTGATCTAACCCCGGCATCTCGTCGTAATCCCATGCGAAGACATCCCTGTACTCTTTCAATAATTCGTCCAGCTTTTGCTCTTCTTCATTATTAAAATATGCATTCAAGAAGACAAGTCTCTTATTTTCTTCCGCAGGGCTTAGGAATACTTCCTTTATTTTGTGGCTTCGGGCGATCCTCCATGCATTCGGGGGCCTACTTAATTTCTTCCAGCAATGGGTCCTCCTTTTTCTCATCCGAAGCCTCTTTTAGCTCGCAAATTTCTCCGGGGGCACCTGCGATAGAGGGATTCGAAGATGACCCTGCGCGCCTTCAGATGCGGTACCACTTCTTTCCATTGGAGTAGAAGCTTCCTACTTTATTTCCCTCGCCGTCATGCTCGACAGTCCTCTTTAGGGTATAGACGCTCTTGTTGTTGTAGGTAACCCTGGGAAATTCCTCCCGCGCGGGTTGCTTCTTCTTAGGCTCCTCTCGCATCGCCATTACCCCGTCTGGTGAGTGGCCCTTGATGTCTTCCCACTTAGGTAGGGGAGTTGGCTGAAACGGAGCGAGAGTAGCTTTATCTGCCATTTTCGTAAACCACACGGCTTCGGACAAGTGTGCCTCTTTTAGGTTGAGAGGATTCACCGAGGCGGGTATTGCGACCACTCTGTCTTTCCAGATGGCCTTCATTATTTGGTGAGCCGTAAAGGGTAAGGCGTCAAAGCGATGGATCATGCTCGGCCGATGATCATGTGGTAAGTGGTATTGGCATCACTGACGTGGACTTGGCAGAGCACTTGATCTGACCAATCTGGATCCCTAATCGAATCCTGCTAACAGTCATTATGGATTCGCTTCCGAAGCTCATCAGCGGTGATGGCTTCTAAAAAATTTTGCTTTGAGGGATTCCTGCTAATTCCAAGGTCCGGAGTGGTATCACGTTCGCTGCGGCTCCGCCATCAACAAAAGCCCTCTTGAATTCAACATCGTTGACCAATGCCGTCACGTACAATGGCCTCTGGTGACTCGCGTCCATCTTTTTGTCAGATTCATAGAATTTCATGTTTAAACCATTCGATCGTGCAACCCTGACAACTCTGCCATTCGAGTTGACCAATTCTTCAGCATAATCCTCTGCCATGCTTAGGATGGCCTTTACCATATCGTGCCTACAGCTGTTCGAGAAATTCATGTCATCGAAGAATTTCTTGAATTTGTTTGAGCTCTTCATGCGTTCAGCACGTGAATCCTCAGTGTCTACGCCATAGTCTTCTTCCTCGCAGATTTCTGCGACCACTTGTATTCCTGCGTCTATGACTTCCTGAAGGTCTACAATTGAAATCATGGCTATGTCCTTCCCCTTGGGCTCTTTCTGTCCATGGGATGGCAGGGGGTTATCGGGCACATCCTTAGACGGTTCGTCAATGACCAGCTGCCCTTCTTTGACTTTCCTATCTACCAGCCACCTGAGCTTCTTGCACTCCCTTATCGGGTGCATGACTTGTCAATGACATTCGCACCATATGGGGTCCTGTAGTTGCTCCCTGGTGGGTTTATGCTCTAATGCGAGCATAATTCCATCTCTCCTCCAATTCTTACAAAGCATGATCGCGCCTTCGATCGAGCATGGAACAGGCGGTGCCTCCCGGGACGTAGGTCGCTGCTGCTTGTGAGGGGACGATATTGCATTTACCTCCACGTCCCGTCCGCGCTTGTAATTGAATCTCCCGATCTTGAAGCCAGAGTTAGTTGGCGTGCGGTCGTGAGTGTTCTTCTTCCTCATCTTTTCCACCAGCGGCTCAATGTTCCTGGTACAGTCAATCAACTTCGAGAATGTAGGCATATTCAGACTGATTAACATACCTTTGTATTCATCACGCGTTCCCTGATGGCATACTTCCACCAGACGGCTTTCCAAGACATCGTCGACGCACTCCAAGGACCTGGCTCTGAACTTCTTGACGAAGACGACCCCTTACTCGTCATTCCTCTGGTAAATGCGGGAAAGGTGGATGGTGGTGACCTTCTATTCTACTTGGAAGAATTTTGGTGTAGAATTTATTCACTATGTCTTCCCACGTCTTGACATACCCTGCTTCGAGGGTCCTGTACCATTTGTAAGCGACAGCCCCCAGAGACTTGGGGAATTCGCGCATCAGCAGCCTGGTGTCAACTCCATTGGGGCCATTAGGTCCACGACCCTCATCACGTGCTCGTGCACATTCCCACTGACCTCATCGAATTTCTCCCACTTGGGAGCCTTGTACCCTACAGGATTGGGCATCAAGTAAATGTCCCGCGGAATGGGAGGCGCGCTGTCAACTTTCGGGATGACAGTATCCCACAACCGTTTGAGTATTGGTATTAGTGTTGGGAGTCTCTTCCTGGGTTTCGTCTCTCAAAGGAGATCGGTCACCCTCACGGCGGTTAATTTCAAGAGACATAATAGCTACATTGATTGGTTGAAAAGGCAGAAGGTGGATGGGTTCATGTCGGGTTCACCAAATTGTGCCCAAGGAAATTTTTAAGAGAGATCCAAGTGTGCACCTCAAGTAGATAATAAGAACACAAAGAGATGTAGGGTGGTTTAGGGAGAGGGCAAGCAATGGTAACTGTCAGAGAGAGAGAGACAGCTTAATAGCAAAGCCTTCGGTATGTCCATAAGAACTAGTGTAGAACTCTAGAGTGTTGCAGCGGATGGCTAACGATCCTATATATATTTGGGAAGTGACCGTTGTGAGGGGGTTAATGCACCATAAATGGCGGCTTAATGGTAGCCCCTGTACCGGCACGTTCGACCGTGTATATAGGAACCGTTAGGCACCTGGCCGTACATACCGAAGACCGTTATGAGGTCAATCCGCGTTTATAGGACATGGCCATTAAGTCTCTCAAAGCAGTTACAAATTGTCGCGCGCGAGCTTGATTGTCGCACGCGCGCGACGGGCCTTACCTTATCCTCAAAACAACTAAGTCCCTAAAAGTCCCGTGTTGGTACGTGAGGGCCCTGTCTCGTAGCCCTCACGTGGATAAGCATAGGTAGTTATCCGGTGTATACGGAGCACAACTAGGTGTGATGGATGGCTGCCACCGGGCTGTGATCTGTCTGTCTGGAAAGCACCATCTACAAAGAGTATTCGAGATATTCTTAGACAAGTAAAATATCAACAGTACACAAGTTATTTTCAACTGATAACGATATTTAAGTCACAAGTAGACAATGTTTTTCAACTCATTTCATTCGATTAGGGCATATCCAGAGCCACAAACAACATCAATAGAGTAGTCACCTTTTTTTCAAGTTTAATTAAACGTTAGGTTTAGCTGAGGCATGTCCAGAGGCACTAGCAGGGTCGATGTAGACAGAGGGATCACGAAACAATCGTAAAGGATTCCTTCTAGGGTCTATAAAACCCTATTTTACCCGAGCACTAAGGGAGCCCATTCGTCAACCCCGCTCAAGACATTAGCTAAAATGCCTTAAGTATCGACACCCTTATACCTTAGTGACCCTTACAAGTATAAGTAGAACTCTATAGATCTAACAAACCCTTGGCCGCGATATCTTCGTACATTTGGCTCATCGGGGGCAAATTTTTGAACAATTAAGTTCTATCCAATAATAAGAAGCATTGCTTCAATGGTCTTAGCCATAAGAAAATGGAGGATCGCTTGGCACTCCAATTAATAACACAACTCTGTACATCGTCCTAAATATATTAGAGGTATCTAATTAACTTTATTTCTCATAATCAAATTTTACATACAATGTTCACAAGTAATTTCCGAGAATAAATCAATAATCGGAATTTTTCAGTAAAAATCATGATTTCCATACTCTTCCAAATAAGACGATATTCATTTAAAACGTCACACACATGGGCACAATGTGATAATCAAAGTTCTCACTTATGTATTTTATTTCTTCTCTTTACCATAGAAAAAATCAGATTATCAACTTATCACAAGTAAATTTCCAAGACTTAAAAAGAGGATCCAATTTATATCCAAACAATTTCTAGTATTAAATCATGCTTTGCATACTTTTTTATTTAACAAAATATTCATTCGAGTCATCACACAAATACTCAAATTGTCATAAGTAAAAGTCGCACATATGCACTTACAATTGAGATGAAGCACAACCAAAAGCAAGAAACTAATCCTAGCACTCCAACGACAACCTCTCTCTCCTACGAGGTCGATGTCTACAATCACACGTATAATGTATTCGTTACAACCATTTATACATCGCTAATCCAAATGAAACCCTACATGAGCCATAGTCCTATATGTCACAAATTCACATAAAATGATGTTCACATGTCCAAATAAATCCAACATAACACTTAGAACTTCAAAAACTCAACTTTTCTAAAAATGTGAAACTACAATTCTGGACAGAATTGAAGCTATAACTTTGGAGGCATATTTACCATATGAAAGAATCTCCCAAAATCTTGAAATTAATTTATGATAAACCTAAATGTTTCTACTTTGAGAAAATTCAAGAAAATCATGCATAGATATTATAAAAATCAAGTTATAAAATAAACAAACAATGTTGTGCAGAGACAAGTTTGGTAGAGAGTTTCAACTTTGAAGAACAATTACTACTACTTGGAGAATAGGAAAAATGCCCATCTTCTCAATAATTAATCTCCTATGTGTCTAGTGTCATCAAAAGAAAGATTGGGTGCCTTAATTTTCTAGAAATGTGATTTTGAAGAAAAATGGCAAAACTTGCCTAAAACAGAGTTTCAGAAAACATGCAACTTAGAATGAGTATATCTCCATAACCAAAAAAGGTTATGGAGTTGAATTTTCTTTCAAAATGACCCTCTATGAGTCGAGTTTCATAATATGAAAGAGTAAAAAACTCACAGCCACAAAATTTTGGGTTAATATACGTTTTTCACAAACTGGTCAGATTGTATGAACATGTAATTTTTAAAAAATCATTAAGAATGGTTTTAGTAGTACATGCAAGTTAAGAAGACCTGATTTTCACCTAAATAACATCATTTTAAGATTTAAATAAGATTTTTATATGCTCTTGAAACAAATTATTAAAATGTACTTGAGATTCAAGTGCAACTAAAAGAAAATACACAAAGTGCATGTGGGTTTCTAGTGTGAGTTTCATGAAATTGTGTAACTTGTGAAGTCAAACACATGATCTAATCATGGAAATGAAGAATCAAGAATGGAGATGAAGAAAACTAAGAAGAAATTTCATCAATCAAAGCTAAAAATGGACATGCAATCTTGAATTCAAGACTAGAAGAAAATTAACCCAAGATTCAAGATGGTGGTGAGGAAAGGAGTGAATTTGGCCTTAAATACTTGAGAAGAGTGGTGAAAGAGCTCCCCTCCATGATCATAAAACCCTTGGAATCAAGTTTTTCATACTTTAAATGAAAGAAAAATAAAGTTTCGATGGTGTTCCGTGAGTTCAACATCCAAAAACGGGTGGAGTTTATGGAGAGAGATTGGAACTATTTTAGTGTTCTACAATGGAGGAAAGAGTTAAGAGGGAGATGATGATGATGCATTGAGAGGGAGAGGTAGTGTGGGAGTTGTGGAGTTCTGGGTGTGAGTTGATTGTCATTGGGAAGTGAATAATCCAATAAGGGGATACATAAAAAAAAATGATAGGTAGTATTGTTTAATTTAAGAGTTGACTTGCATGAGGGAGGATGAGGAGGAGCTTGAGTGGAATATATGTCTCCCAACAAATTAGTTGGGGTAGGAATAAAAAAGCCCGAAATTGAGGGGTAAAAATATAGTTACAAATTAATAACTAACACATAAAATTTAATTTTCATAAATTAGAAAATTTCAAAATAATTTCAAATAACCCACTCTGTATATAAATGTCAAAATTCACTTTCAAAAACTACAACTATCACCAAATATACAAATAAGTTTCATATAGAATTATCGAAGTTTCAAAAACTACAAAATAACCCCTAAATTAAAATATATATCATTATAGATGTCAAATGACACACTTATACGTTAAAATTGAGAAAAGTCATTAATAAGTTCGAAATATAAATTTCTCAAAATTTAGAAACATTATTTTTTTCAAAATGACAAAATAACCCCTAACTTAAATACGGGGTATTACATTCTGAGTCAGAGCAGAGTTTCTCTTCTTTGAAGAAAGCCATGACATCCGCTCCTCTGCTTCGGTTGCCCGACTTTATTTTGACGTTTGTGCTTGAGACTAATGCGTCCGACAAGAGGCGTGGGGGTCGTGCTTCTTCAGGAGGGACATCCGATAGCTTTTTTCAGTAAGAAGTTAGGTCCTAAACTTCGTGCCTCTTCCACCTATCATAAGGAGTTGTACGCCGTGGTAGAAGCCGTTCAGAAGTGGTGTCAGTATCCGTTGGGCCGTAAATTTTTGATTCGCAGTGATCAGCGTAGTTTGAAGGAGCTCTTATCACAGGTTATTTAGACGCCGGATTAGCAGTTTTTTATTCGCTAGCTGATGGGATTTGAGTTTCGGATTGAGTACAAACCCAGTGCCACTAATTGTGTGGATGATGCCTTGTCCCGCCGTGATTCAGAGGAGGATGCCCCAACCTTGTTGCTCTCGGCCTTGCAGCCACTTCCTGCGATTATGGCGACTCTTCATCATGAGACTTAGACATTGGCAGATTTACAGGCCCTGCTGGTGGATGTCAGTCTGATGCCTGTCCAGCTCATTTTAGTCTAGTTAATGGCATTATGTATTATAGGAATCGTATATGTGTTAGTCATGAGTCTTCTTTCCGGTCATTGCTTCTTTAGGAGTTCCACTGTTCTCCGTTTGCTGGTCATCCAGGGTGAAAGACATTAATGTAGGTACTAATGCGGGATCAATACTATAGAATGGGGGGGTTGAATAGAGTATGACAACTTTTGGCAACTTTTGCTGAAAGTGTGGTTTCAAAGAAGTTTATAGAAAGCAGAGAGTATTTCAAGGCCCTGAAATGAGTTTCAAGTCCTTGGAATCAAAACAGATAATAAGGAAAAAGCTGGGAGTTTTCAAGGCCTTGAAAAGCCATTCAAACCCTTGAACATAAAACCTCTTTTTTGCTGCAGATAAGATAAGTATAGAAAAGAAAAATAGATGCAAGAGACACAAAGATTTATAGAGATTATTCCACTTGGACCTACGTTCTCTACCTCAGGGATTCGATCTCTGCAGGATATTCAACTCAATTCTTATTAATCAAAAGCTAAGACCTATATCTCAAGCACAGAGAGTTCCCTTACTCTGTTACAGCTTGTGGTTCTCAATAACATATCTAGTACCTGCTCTAGCTAACCGATTCAAAAATAATTCTCTATTGTTCTCTTGAACAACTCACGAGAATAATATGTATAAAGTATTATCTAAATGATATAGAAATATAGATTAGAAAGAAGAACACTAAGAACTAATGAAGCAGTTGAATGTGCAGTGATCTTCTGATGAATGGATTGAGTGAAATCAATCTTCTTCTGTGTTGCTTGTCAATCCTGAGAATGTCTGAGTCTCTGTGTTCGTGTGTCTCGTTCAAATTCTTCAGTCGTTCCCTCTTATGCAGCTAGTTTGAATAACAGATCTTCAAGATCATCTCATAACAAACTTCCTAAAAATTAGCTGCAAATCTTGACTTTCCTAACAGCTCTTCCCAACGGCTAGTTGCTGAATATCTTCAAAGATATTGACTCGATCTTGTAGCAGAGTATGTTAGGAAGGTCCATACTGTTTTCATAATCACATAATCAATCTATCAATCCCGTTTCCTTTTCTGCAAGAACACAATTTAGGAAACTGTCCCTGCAAAATAGGAAATAACTTATCCCTACAAAACCTTGTCCAAATAGATGGATTAGAAAAATTTTACATCATCAAAATGATTTTCCTTTCATCATAAAATAACATAATCAAGCATAGTGGTTTAGGAGTCAGAATAGAATCAAAAGCTCCCCCTAAGTTCATGATGTATACTACAATATATATTTCAAACCTTTGAAAACAGTTTCAAGGCCTTGAAACAGACAAGCTGATCAAATTTTCTACCATGATCACTTCTAAGAGAAGAAATAGGACGGTTATCCAGTGTTTTAAGTTCTTTAAAAAGATTTGAAAACTCAAAAAGAGCTTCAGTTTTGTCTCTAAGAAACATCATCCAAGTAAATCTTGAGAAATCATCTACAATAACTAACATGTACTTTTTACGTTTTGGAGTTGTAGTTCTCTATGGACCACAAAGATCCATATGCAATAATTCAATGGGTCTAGAAGTACTTACAAAGTTCGCTGGCTTGAATGAACTTCTTGTCTGTTTACCTTGAGCACAGAAATTGCATACTTATTCATCCTTGAACTTGATACAAGGTAGACCTCTTTCTAGGTATTTAGCAACAAACTGATCAAAGTTTGCAAGCTAATGTGTCCAAGCCATTTATGCCAAAGCTTTGAATCCTCATTCAAGGCCTTGAGACACTTTAGACTTTCTCCTGCAACTTTGTTAGTGTGTAAAGTATAAACATTGTTTGACCATGAGGCAGTGAGGATTCAAACTCCATATTTCTCATTTTGCACCACACATTTCTCTTTGTCCAAAATAACTTTGTTACCATTGTCAAATAACTGAGATACACTAAGCAAATTGAATTTCTAGCCATCAACTAAATAAACATCATAAATAGAATTTTCAGAATCTCTACCAACTTTACCAATACCTAGTATGTTGCATTTGCCTTTTTCACCAAGTGTGATTGAACCTTCAGATTGCTCTTTATGTTCTGAGAATAAAGATCTCTTGCCACTCATATGTCTGGGGCAACCGCTGTCCATAAACCATTTTTGTTCTTTGCTCTTGGTAACAGCCTGCAAACACCAGTCATTGCATTACCCAGCTGTTAGACGGAGTATGGAATTTAGATTCATATTCAGGGTCAACCATGTTTGGTGGTCTAACCCTGTTAGGAACCCAAATCTACCTAACTTGTCCTTTAAGTTGAAATGGAAAAGTGTTCCTCATAATGTGAGGGTCACTTCTTCTAAAAGGACAATTCATCTTAACAAAACTTATTCTGTTGCAGTAATGGCACTTAGGAGAATTTCTGCTACCACCCTTCACAAATATGGTATTGTTCTTTCTAGGGAAATTTTAATTGTAACCAATACCTGCTTTGTGAACATACTTTAAGCTTCCTCCAATAATCAGTTTTAGATTGTTTTCTAAGCCAGCAAGTTTAATAATAACTTCCTTGGATTCTTGAAGTTTCTTTGCTAGAGTAGTCATTTGTTCCTCCAGTTCATCAAACTGATGTCTTAGAGCAACAATATTGTCACTCAAAAGTGAATACTTCCTTGACATGAGTTTTCAAGGCTTTGAAATTAGTTTCCAAGGCCTTGAAATCCATTTCAGATTTCTTCTGAGAAATTTCAAGATTCTGATTTTGGAAAACAAGATGCAAATTCTCTTTTTCATACTCATGAACCTTTTCCTTTAAATTCCCGACTTCTTTCAGATAGTCATGTTCATTTAAAAGCATTTTTCTAAGATAATGAGAGAGGACATCTGTTGGTTTTGAAATCAAACAGTTACCATTACCTCAATGTGCTTTTCAAAACATTCATCATGCTTGGCCATAAGGCAGAGGTTGGCATGTTCTTCTTCATATTCAGAATCACTTGAGGAGTCTGAGTCACTCCAAGAAGCTATCATTGCTTTCTTTCTCCTGTCATGGTCTTTCTTCTAAAATTTTTCTATTTTCTTTTGTGGATAGTCTCTAATAAAATGTTCTGCATCACCACACTCAAAGAAATTCATTACTTTAGGCTTATTACCATGAGAAGAGGATTTACCGTTGTAGTCTTTGTGGATGATCTATGCCTATCCTTGCTAAATTCTTTGTTTCTAAACTTTTTCTTCATATTGATAATTTTGGTCAAGGCTTGGGAAATTAGAGAAAAATGATCTTCATCATCATCTTCTTTAGTTTCAAGGCTTTGAGATGACTCATTCTCCTTAGTAGTGAGACCTAGATATTTGGCACTCTCTGGTAGTTCTCCATCAACTTCAATCATGGAGATCTCATGTGTAAGCAGCTTTCCCTGCAAGTCATCAAGTTGAAGTGATGATAGATCTTGAGCCTCTTCAATAGAAGTATTCTTTGGTTCCCACTTGGCTTTGGTAAGGCTTCTCAAAATCTTCCTGACTTCTCTTCATTGGAAAAATATTTTTTTAAAGAGTACAGATTGTTGACAATGTCAGTGAACCTCTTGAACATGTCCTTGATTGACTCATTTCCATTCATTTTAAAAAGTTCATACTGTCTAAGAAAAATTTTGATCTTTTCTTCTTGAATTGGCTAGTTCCTTCAAAGGTTACCACCAATTTGTCCCATTTTTCTTTAGCAGTCTTGCAACCTGAAATCCTGTTGAATTCATCTTCACTCAAAGCACAATATAAGAGATTCAGCTCTGTAATTTTTAAAATATTGTTCTAACTCAGAAGCAGAAAGTGAATCCTCAGGTTTGGGAGTTCTACTTGTTTGAATTGGTGCCCTAGAGGCAATCTATATTTAGTACGAACATTGTTTGGCTAGAATATTCATTTATTATTTATTGAGAAATTTAATATAATGAAGTCCGTTGATACAATATGTTTTTTATCTTAAATATCTCTAGTCCATTGTATTGGTTAACAGGACAATCAACTATAGACTAGTATGTGGTAGATTGATATGGAGATATCAAGTCTAACACATGGGTATACAGTAGGAGTAATGTCATACTGGATTGACCCACGGCAAAAAGGCTACATTAGATTATGTTAAAGTCACTAGATACTCTAGTTGTGAAATATCATCCTTTGATATTATCAAACGTTGCGCCTTAACTGGGTAACTATAAAGGTAGTTATCGGGTCTGATAGGAAGAAAGCTTAGAGATCATAGTGACGTAGACAGGATTTGTCCCTCCCACATAATGGAAGTAAATATCCATGGGCCACTCGACGATTTGTCCCTCCCACATAATAGATTGACTAGCCAGACTCAGATAAATCAATATGGAGATATTGGTGTTATCTGCACGGATAAGCATATTCCCAGGATCGAGGAATTATGGATTCGATATACGATTGTCACTAATATCTCTCGTGTCCAATCCTTATATGGAGACAAAGGGATAACACAATACATTAACATTGGGCACAAGTTTTCTTGGGATCAGGGACTATTTTTCTATTAGTTGGGTGGCATGGATGTGTTTTTAGAAACCGCTCCATGTTAATAAAGAGTTACTACCAATTAAGTAGAAACCTATGGGTCACACACCGGTTGGATTAAATTAGATATTGGCATTTATTAGTTGTACTAATTAATAAAAGAATCATAACGCAACCACAAGCAAAATTAGTGGGACTAATTTGCAAGTGGACTAATCCATGTAATGACATGATTAGTATTGGGGCTTTTATGTTGTTAATAACGAGTTATTACTATATAAAATAACTCTAGCTTGTTATTTTTCTCAAGACAAGTCATTATGGAGAGAACATAACAAAGCAAGAGAGAGAGCAACAATAGAGAGGCTGAAGCCCCCCTATTGTCGTCCCTCACCCGTCGGCCACCATGGAGGACTACCCCTCCTTTCCTCGTTTTGCGTGATCTTCCTCCTTCTTCCGTTGCTAGGACATTGCGGTGAAAAGGAATCCAATAAAAGATCCAAGGTGTGGATATCGTAGATTCTAACAAACTATTCTTAGTGTGATCTCTAAAACTAAGGTACACACCTATTCTACCTTTATCATGTTATGATTGCTTGCCTTTGATCCTTGGAGGGATTTGAGCAGGATTAATTTTTGTTATTCTGATGCGTTACCTGCATCAAAACCCTACACTAATCCCATCTTTCTCTATGTAAAATGTGTGAGGACAATTCTGAATGATAGTCCACAACTCCATATTTTGATAAATGATGAACATTTTCATGAGGGCTTCCCACTGCGCAAAGGTTTCACCACAGAATAGAGGAGGTCTGTTAGCAGCTGTACCTTGAGAGAAACCACCATCACCTACAGTACTCATAATCACCATATGGTTAAATATACGTAGTGATACAAGATCTGATACCAATTGACAGACGGTACTGTAGGTACTAATTCAAGATCAATACTCTAAAGGGGCGGGGGGTGAATAGAGTAGGACAAATTTTTGCAACTTGCGCTAAAAGAGTGGTCTCAAAGAATTTTATAGAAATAAGTGAGTACTTCAAGGTATCTAAATGAGTTTCAAGTACTTCGAATCCAAACAGATAACAAAGAAAAAGTTGAGTGTTTTCAAGGCCTTGAAAAGCCTTTCAAACCCTTGAACTTAAAACCTGTTTTGTGCTGCATATAAGCTAAGTATAGAACATCTAAATAGATGCAAGAGACACAGAGATTTATAGAGTTCAGTCCCCTTGGACCTACATATCTACCTCAGATATTAGATCCCTGTAGTATTTGAGCTCAATTCTTATTAATCAAAAGTTAAGCCCTAGGTCTCAAGCACAGAGAGTTCCCTTACTCAGTTACAGCTTCTGGTTCTCACTAAACTATATATTACCTGCTGTAGCTAACTGATTCAACAAGAATTCCTATTTTTCACTTGAACAACACACGATAATAAGATGTAGCAAGTATTATCTAAATTATATACAAATATACATCAGAAAGAAGAACACTGAGAACTGATAAAGCAGTTGAATGTGCAGTGACTTCAGAATGAATGGATTGAGTGAAATGGATATTCTTCTGTGTTGCTTGTCAGTCCTGAGAATTCCTGAGTCTTTGTGTTCGTGTGTCTCATTCAAATTCTTCAGTCATTCCCTCTAATGCAGCTAGTTTGAATAGAAGATCTTCAAGATCTTCTCATAACAAACTTCCTAAAAATTAGTTTCAAATCTTGACTTGTGTAACAGCTCTTCCCAACGGCTAGTTGCTCAAAGATATTGACTTGATCTTGTAGTTGAGTATGTTAGGAAGGTCTAGACATGTTTGCATAATCACAGAATCAATCTATCACTCCAGTTTCCTTTTCTGCAAGAACACAGTTTAGAAAATTGTCCCTGCAAAATAGATCACAACTTATCCCTGCAAAACCTTGTTCAAACAGATGGATTAGCAACAGTTTAGATCATCAAAATAGTTTGTCTTACATCATAAAATAACCCATAATCACACATAGGGGTTTAGGAATCATAATAGAATAAAAAAACTTCCCTTAAGTTCATGTTGTATACTGCATTGTATATTTCAAACCTTTGAAAACACATCACGGCCTTGAAACAAGACTTTGAAACAAGCTGAACTTACACAGGGGTTGATTGCACTTATCGTCGTCTTGCGACAGTTTTCTATTAGCCATGTATGCGTATCAAGGTTCGTCAGTTTGTGTTGCTTGTTTGGTTTGTCAAACTACGAAGTATTTTACTCATAAATCGGGTGTTCACCTACAGCCTCTCCATGTTCCATAATGTGTGTGGGTTGAGGCCAAGATGGATATTATTACTGGTATTCCGACTTCTCAGGGGTGTATGGCTATTATGGTTGTGTTTGATCATCTCACGAAGTACACATGTCCACTTTGGGCCTTTTCCCTCAGAGTTTGATGCGCCCCGTGTGACCCGCTTGTTTGTTGATGTTGCCAAATTACATGGGTTTCGTGAGACGTTAGTTTCTTATCCCGATCCCATCTTTATCAGTACTTCTGGAAGGAGTTTCTAAATTTGAGTGGTACCTCCCTCAAGTTTAGTACCGCTTATCACCCGCAGACTGACGGTCAGAGTGAGGTAATAAATAGGGGATTGGAGCAGTATCCCCGTGCGTTCACATCTGAACAGCATCGCCGTTGGGTCTCTCTCTTGGCATGGGCCGAGCTTGCCATGAACTGCAGTCATCATGTGGGAATTCGCATGTCCCCCTTACGAGAATTGTATGGGCGGGATCACCCTTCACTTTTTTCTACGTTGCCCTTGGTAGGTCAGTCTCCGTCGATTGAAGAGTTAGTGCTTGAACGTCATGAGTTGTTCACAGACTTGAAGGGCCATCTTACGAAAATTCGGTAGCGTATGTGTAATCAGGCGAATAAGCATCGGCGTGATGTCTCGTTTCCGGTGGGTGATTTGGTGCTTCTTCATCTCCATCCCTATCGCCAGCGTTCATTGGCACGTCCTTCATCGGCCAAGTTGGCTCGCCGCTTTTCTGGGCCTTTTCCGGTCTTGGAGCGTATCGGTCAGGTAGCTTATCATCTCTGCCTTCCTGATAACTGTCGTATCCATGATGTGTTCCACGTGTCGTTTCTTTGTCCTTATGTCCCCATAGGTACGGCCATACCGGTTGCTACATTACCCAACCGATATTTCAAAGGTCGGTCTATTGCTTCTCCTGCTGGGGCATCCCATGAGCGTACAGTCTTTGTTAATGGAGTTCCCAGTAGAAATGGTTGGTTTCTCGGTCTGATGGTGCTCCACCGTCGAGGGAGCCGGTTACTGAGCTTCGCCAGTCTTTCCCTGAGTTACAGCTTGAGGACAAGCTGGTTTCTGAGACCAGGGGATTTGATACGGATATCTAGTCCTCTACTGACGATGATAGTGCAAGTGAAGATGATCCTGCGACTCCAGACATTCCAGTTACTACACCAGCCAAACGTAGTGTGGGTCCTCGCTATATCTTAATGATTACGTTAAACTTTGAGCTATTTCTTGCTTAGTTTGCTACATTCAGTATTATGTAATTTAGGAGGTAGCGTGTTAATTTTCTGTTTTATCCGGGGTTTCTTTACGATTCTTTACTCGGATTAGAAATAGGTCAAACCGTCAGGGTTAGAGGTAATAAATTAGTGTATGTTTCTTAAAACACAATTAATGAGAAAATTATTCTGCCTTAATCTCTCTATTTTCTCTCTTCCGTTCCCCCTTCTTACCCGTTCCTTTTTTCGGTCGATACCCAAGGGGTATCAGTTTAGGCCATAACATGAATGTTCTTGGAAGTTGCGTGAACGATAGAACAATGAAAATTATCGTTCCTGAATCCATTTTGTTTGCGTTTTGAGTTTATGCGAGATTTCATCAGCTTTTATCCCCCCTAGATCCACACAAGGCAGGGGCAGAGCCAACATGCGGCCTGGGTAGGCAAGTGCTCTACCCAAAACTTAAGAAAACTACAGTTTCACCCTATCATTTATAAGAAGTTCAAAATATACCTAGACAAAATTATGAGAGTGCCACAGGTGTATTGAATTCATGGCTCCACCCCTGACACAAGGATGGATAAAGAAGTTATGAAATTAGTGCCATTGTGCTTCTGTGGAAGGGTATTTAGCTGCAACAGCTAGTGCATGCCCTAGATGAACATGGTTTGATTTAGTCAGCTCTCATACATAATATGTTAGAAAGAGTGGTCTCTTGTAACTATTAAAACTACTACACTCAAATTATATGTGTAATTTCAAGTTTTTTTTTCACCGCAACGAAAGATTTATACTAAAAATTATTACAAAGAGAACGAACTGAAAGACCTACAAACAAGCCATAGGCTCAAATTCAACTAGACACCTAGTGGGTAATGCTCAATGGTACCCACAAAACAAACCCCAAAAACAAAGAAGCAAGCCCATTGACATCAAGAGCCTCGTAAACCCACTAAACAAAAAGCTCCAAGGAAAAAGCCCAAGACCACAAACCCAAAACTCAGGACAAAAAAAAAAGCAAACCTCTAGAGGCCCAAGGACCACAGACCAAAACTCAAGACAAAAACAAAGGAAAGCCCAAGAGGAACGGCCCAAATCCAGCAAGTGAACCCTAATGCTCCTTGTGGCTGCACCCGAATTGCTCCATGATGGAAGAGGCGGCGTGGTTGGCGGGAGGCAGCGGCAGGGCACCTCCTCAACAGAAACAACCACAGGAGGGAGGGGGAGGGGGAAACGAAAGAAACACCGGTCAAAGACTACCGTTCTTCTCCCTAAACCGGCGAGAAAAATCGGGGGAGGGGGGAGAAGAGACGAGGACCTTTTGAAGGATGTGTCGGTTATTCCCGCGGTGACCTGTGGAGGTGAAGAGGAGGGTTTTAAGAGCCGGAGAGGGTGGCAACGGCGGCGTGAGCGAGCAGGATGGAGCAGAGGAGGATAAGACCTGTAGATCTGGCGCGGCAACTGCGGCGGTGGGCGGCACGACGACCTGAGATGGCGGTGGCGGCACGGTGTTGGTGTGGGGTCCACCACATATTGTGGACTCACCCACATTGAATATTTTCTCAATTAGAGTAATTAAAAGAAAAGAAAAAATAAATATTTTGAATGGGTTGTTTGTGAGCTCGACAAACGGGTTGTGTTTGCTTTGGCGTTGGTTCACACGTATGTGAATGTGTGGTGGAGACTTAATCTCACATTGGTTTATGAAAGGCTAGTGTGAACACTCAGTAGTGAGAAGAAGGTTTTTGCAACAGACAAAGGGGAAAAAAGAACCAGTGGCTTCTTGAGAAAGCTTAAACGCTCCAACCACAAGTGTATGGCCGTTGTGTGTAGTAATATCCGGTAATCCAGGTTTGTCGAACCCAAAGGACTTCTCGTGAACAAATTAGGATGCTTAACTTTAATGTGGGCAAGTAAATGACTTTGTTTGACTAATATAAGAAATTAAATAACAAGCTAATTATTAAAATTGAGATTAATACGAGGGATAATTATCATGATATATCTTCGGGTTCACTAGGAATCTCTCACCGTTAATGATTTACGCTCATGTAACACGAACGTCTTCCACTTAGCCAAACAAGCACCTATGCTTTGAAGATTCCTCAACCAAAGCCTATATTCAAACTTTTGTACCTGATTCCTCTAGCCTACTCAAGTTCAAATAAGCATTATGTTCTTGTTGTCTACTCTTAGTTCTAGCTAACTAGCAAGATTCCTCAACCCTAGATACGGCTAGTGCTTGATTAAAGTTTCCGGGTAGCGAATGTTGATTCCTCTAACATCCTATAACTATAGTCATTCTATTGAGAGCTCAAAACAATAGAAACGACGGAATTAAGTACATAAATCAAGCACATCTAAGAAAAACACATTCAATTAAGCTAAAAGCATGAAAAAGATCCATAAATCACCAACACGGTGTTCAAACCCTAGCTACCTATGAGATATCCCGAATAGAAGATTTAGCTACCAAAACACATGATCAAAGTACAAAGTTTATTGATCATCAACAAAAACTAGATAAGAGAAGAGAATAGAGAATCAAACGATGGTCTCCAAGCTCCCAAGGATGCTCCTCTTCTCTCCAATGGTGTCCCCTAGATGAATCATAGCCTTAGGTCGCCGTCTTCTAGTTAAAACACGTTCTTCTTTTAAGTTTTCAAATATAACACTTTTTACCCCCCATCTACTCACATCAGATCCAATAATGAGATCTTGTGATCACATTTTGTGATTCTAGGATCACATTTTGTACTTATAGAGTCACGCTGCTCTTCTATGTGGTCTTGCACTTGATCTTGTGATCATAGGATCACCTTTTTAATTATAGGATCATGTTGATCTTCCATGTGGTCTTGCACTTGATCTTGTGATCACAATTTGTGATCCTCTACTTCCAGTGAGTTGCTTCTTTTCACTCTTGAATGGCTAAGTCTTTTTTCTCCTCTTAGATTCTACTCTCCTTCTTCTATTCTCTCATGCATTTCTTGAGTTTCTTTCTTTCCGAAGTTCGCTTCCGCTCCAATATCCGCACTCCAAGGTTCCGGGTCCTGAAATCCACAACACGAACAAATACCGGAAGATCAAATGCGAAAAATAAAGCATAAAACATGCATAAAACGCCCGGATTACACCATGAAGTCCAAATACTCAAGTATGCTCAAAACATATAAGAATTGGTCAATTTCTCATGTAAATATCTCTAAACACACGCAAAACTGTGGTGAATCTTATGAGAATATAACTCGTAATGTGGAGTTATCAAATACCCCCACACTTACCATTTTCGCGTCCCGAGCAAAGTCTAATCTACAGAATTTAATTGTCTACTACACACGACTCAAACGACTCTAACACGACTCACGACACAACTAATGCAGCAAGATGATGCAATGCAAACCTAAACTCGATCTTAAACACATAAAAGCTTTTAACTTCTTTCTTTTTGTGAGATCAGGCAATTTCAATAATATAGACTGATGCTCATGGATGATGAAAAAATTAGATAAGAGGTGTGAAGGACAACTAAACTCGACAACAAGTAAATCCCCACAGTTAGTATAGAAAGCTTAACTTTGCTATCAAGAATGAACTACCTCTTCATGTGTGCCGATAAAAATAAGAGGCTAATCAAGGCCAAGTCACGTTCATAGTCCGAGCTCCTATTCCGCTAACGGTCAAATATGTTGAGGCTTAGGGACAAAAAGGATATAACATCTATGAAGCATAAAATCCTAAAGCGCCACATAAACTCACCAAAACCCATATCTCACACACCCTCACCTTGATGATAGGAATCCACAACCCGAATCTCGCCGACTCCGGCCCTCAATCCCCTCAAACCCGGTACCATGTCAATCCCGTGGCCATCAAAGCGAATGATATGCAAAAATCATCTTTGTCTTTAATTTGGAACTAGGAACTTTCACCACTTGTCTTCCAATAAGCACAATTGTATTCTTTATTTATTCCTCTCCTTTTTTCTCTCTTTTCTTTTTTTCTCTTTTTTTTCTTTCTTTCTCTCAATCAATTATCAATACAATCAAAGAAATATGAGTGATCCTCCTTCAAGAATCAAGCAGTATAATAATGTCAGGGAAAGGAAATAAACAAATCCATGAATGTATATCACAATAATAATACATCTCCCCTAACTCGATGAAGCGCGATGCCACAAACCGTCAAAGTCAAAGCGTGTATGGGGGTGGAGTCGTCAATGCACAATCTCTATGTCCGTAGTCAAATGTCGACACCCCCACACTAGAGTGCAGTCATATCCCCCTCTCAAGTAGTCAAATAAGATATATGTCACGTGCCTAATCCAACCGAACCTCCTACACCAAGATGATAGAAATCCAGTATCTAGCACGTTCCACCAATCAAGAACAACCAATCCCATTTTTGTGCGGATTAGACATCACGCACTTAGGCTTTCCACTACTGTGTCCATGGTGTAATGAAATGGAACACCGCCACACTGTAGTGTGCAAGCCGACTCACTCACCCTCACATCCCCTCGTAGATATCAAATGAAGCATATGCGATTTGCAGAACTCACAGAAATATGTAATCACGCAGTCCCTCAACTAACCCTCTCATCTACTACTCCCTCGTGACGCTTTAGAAAGGTAATTCTAAACGATATATGACGAAGGCCAAGAATCGTGTCTAAAAATAAATTAAAGGATCAATTAGGGTTTACTAGTGGTCCTACAAGGTAAGATCTAAAAGCAGTGAGTGCTCTAATACACATCCTCGCACAGCTGTTCTGTGTGCCACTACGATGCGGGCTGGCGACTACCTAAGACGGACAAAATAAACATTCGGCTTGTTTGGCAAACACTAAGCTCAAGTCTTGTAGAGAAAAACAACACACACTTTAGCTTTTAAAATTTCACTTTGAGAATAGGTAGGCATTCCCTTAATGACATTCTCTCTATACTTACTAGGGGGAACTAAAAATTGTACATCCTCGGTCAAAATTCACACCCGATGCCTAAAGTTTTCACATCTCACAATATCACCAAGTCTATGCTTCTTTCAATTGCTTTTCTTAAAATTTTCATTTTCTTTTTTAAACTTTTTCATTTTTTAAAAATTTTTCATAAGTCTTAACTCTACATGCAAGGCTTCGACACGAAAAAAAATTGACTCTACACAACCTAACTCTTTGGTGGGTAGACTCAATTATTTCAATGTGAAAACAATATGTAAATCTATACGATACAATACGACAATATATGTAAAAACATGACACTAACCACAACACTGACTCACAATACAATTTAAACACATCCTACATGTAACTGGCTATGCAAGACACATTGGCTAGTAAGCAGTTAAACCACCCCACACTGAATGCTTCGTTTTCCTCAACGAGTTTAGAGATCATGCAAGAGAAATCAGCAATCAAATGTGTAGGCCATAGATGAGATGGAGCATGACATATACAATGAAACACATAATTTTAGATAAAGGAAGAAATACTCACAACCGCCTCAAGGGCGGGGACAAAATCCACTCCAAGCAATCCCCAAGAACTAGTGGTGCCACTGTGCTCCTATAAAGTCAGTGTGTTCTCGCACACCGGGGTAGACTGCCCTCCTCTCCTAAAATCTGTGACTTTGAGAATCCCCATAAAGGTCGCGTGTTCCATTGCACACCGGGGACTCTCCCATATCCTGCTCAAATATGTCACTAGGAAACATCATTAGTCCCTCTCTCTCTCATCTCTCCAAAAATAATACAAATAAAACACAACACAACACAACTGTATTAAAGAACGCACTCCCTAAGTTAAAAAATAAATAGGTTGGGTTGCCTCCCAACAAGCGTCTTGTAATTTAAGGTCGATGACCCGACCCAGTTACCTCAAAAGATGTTAAGGAGGTTTTTCTCTCCACTGTTTCTTCTTCTACCATCGCTTCTCTCTATGTCTCTTCTCAATCAAGAATGCATAAGACAATGGCAAGAAGAAAGAAAAGTTGCTTGCCGCTACATGCCTCACTCTACCTTTCCTCTTATTCTTCTTCTTCTTCTTCTTCTTCTTCTTCTTCTTCCAGTTCTTCAAAACTCCAGTTGTCAAAGATTGGTACTTTGAATCTAGCATCTCAAGTGGAACGGATACAACCATGCATTCTTCCTTTCCTACTTCCTTTCTTCGTTCTTGTCTTGGAATCACGGGTGGTAAATCATGGTTAGCATAAAACTGGGGTCTTTGTTATTTCTCATGTGATTCACCCAATTTTATAATCTCCAAGAGATATGGAGCTTGAGGAATTTCTTGATACATGTCCATGTGAATATCTCTGCGCAGTGTTTCCTTAACTTCATGGACGGCTTCCTCAAAGAAAGTAACTTCAGTGATTGGGGAGAACTCATTATCAATGCACTTATGAGGTTGTTCTTCATTACAACTTTCTTCAATTTCCTTAGGCCATAAGCTCGCGATGTCAACACTCTACCATTCATGCCATGATTCAGGAATTATGCGAGGCACAAGTGGTATAGGCTTCACAACGTCATCCCAATCTGAGTCCGAATCTGATTCTGAAGCGGCCCTAGGATCTAGTACTTGACGATACACAATATTATAGACCTTTGGGGGTTCTTCGTCTTCCTCTTCGCACTCCCCAACTAAGTCAGGAATGGTGGTGATGGGCCCATTCTCAGTATATGCATCTGCCACTTCAGAGAAATTCCTTCCAATTGTTGGAGAGCTTCATTATTTTTATTTACCCCTTCCTCGACTCTGTCCAATTTAGCTAACATGAGCTCCAACATTGATCTAATCCGCTCATCTTCTTAATTGCACGGAGGAGGAATGCACATATCTCCATTGGGATAGTATGGTGAATATCCCGAAAACTGCCCATAAAAATGTTGCCCCCACATGACTACCAAGATGCCTGCACAATCATACACTAGGAAGCAGGTGAGATCAACAAATAAATAAACAAAAGAAAAAAATAAAATTCCCTAAAGTTAATAATTCTAACTAATTCAACCGAGATCCCCAACAACGGCGCCAAAAACTTGACACGCTCCAACCACAAGTGTATGGCCGCCGTGTGTAGTAATATCCGATAATCCAGGTTTGCCGAACACAAATGAATTCTCGTGAAAATATTAGGATGCTTAACTTTAATGTGGGCAAGTACAAGAGTTTGTTTGACTAATATAATAAAGTAAATAACAAGCTAATTATTAAAATTGAGATTAGTACGAGGGATAAGTATTAGGATATCTCTTCGGGTTCACTAGGGATCTCACACCGTTAATGATTTACGTTCATGTTACACGAACGTCTTCCACTTAGCCAAACAAGAACCTATGCTTTGAAGATTCCTCAACAAAATCCTATATTCAAAATCTTGTACATGATTCCTCTAGCCTACTCAAGTTCAAATAAGCATTATGTTCTTGTGGTCTACTAGATACGGCTAGTGCTTGATTCAAGTTTCCGGGTAGCGAATGTTGATTCCTATAAC
Organism: Linanthus parryae; assembly: GCA_023055425.1. Lineage (NCBI taxonomy): Eukaryota > Viridiplantae > Streptophyta > Magnoliopsida > Ericales > Polemoniaceae > Linanthus > Linanthus parryae. The sequence goes on along the minus strand of JALGPY010000011.1, from coordinate 20,265,841 downwards.
ATCATCTACCTATAATCATCCTATTGAGAGTTCAAACAATAGAAACGATGAAATTAAGTACATAAATCAAGCATAGCTAAGAAAAACACATTCAATTAAGCTAAAAGTATGAAAAAGATCCATAAATCACCAACACGGTGTTTAAACCCTTGCTACCTATGAGATATCCCGAATAGAAGATTTAGCTACTAAAACACATGATCAAAGTACAAAGTTTATTGATCATCAACAAAAACTAGAGAAGATAAGAGAATAGAGAACCAAACGATGGTCTCCAAGCTCCCAAGGATGCTCCTCTTCTCTCCAATAGCGTCCCCTAGATGAATCATAGCCCTAGGTCATCGTCTTCTAGTTAAAACACGTTCCTTCTTTTTAGTTTTCAGAAATAACACTTTTTACCCCCCTTCTACTCACGTCAGATCCAATAATGTGATCTTGTGATCACATTTTGCAATCATAGGATCACATTTTGTAGTTGTAGAGTCACGCTGCTCTTCTATGTGGTCTTGCACTTATCTTGTGATCATAGGATCACGTATTTTAATTGTAGGATCACGTTGATCTTCCATGTGGTCTTACACTTGATCTTGTGATCACAATATGTGATCCTCTACTTCCAGTGAGTTGCTTCTTTTCACTCCTCTTGAATTTTTGGCCAAGTCTTTTTTCTCCTCTTAGATTCTACTCTCCTTCTTCTATTATCTCATGCATTCCTTGAGTTTCTTTATTTCCAAAGTTTGCTTCCGCTCCAATATCCGCACTCCAAGGTTCCGGGTCCTGAAATCCACAACACGAACAAATACCGGAAGACCTAATGCGACAAATAAAGCATAAAACATGCATAAAACGCCCGGATTACACCATGAAGTCCAAATACTCAAGTATGCTCAAAACATATAAGAATTGGTCAATTTCTCATGTAAATCTCTCTAAAAACACGCAAAATGATGGTGAATCCTATAAGAATATAACTCCTAATGTGGAGTTATCAAAAACCCACCAGGCAATGAGGTTCCCGAGGCGATCTGACGGTGAGATTTTGTCCGATCAAGTTCAAATTTGGACAGAAAGCTCCTCGTGATGTCCTCTTGATATCCAACGGTTGGATTCCCGGTTTGTTATCTTTAAGTCTCTCAAACCAATTTACCCTAGATGATTGTCTAGATGATATTGTAAGCAAAGAATGGTTTTTTCTTCTTGCTCGGTTAATCCTCTAGCTTGCTAGAGATGTATGAGGGTTGATCCCACTATTCGATTGATTATAGTGGAAGTATTTGAGTCGGAGAGACGACTCCGTGGTTTGTCCCGTTTTTCGGGTTTTCCACGTTAAAATTTGTCTTGTCTTGTTCTTGTTTTATCGTCTTCAATTTCATTGTCCGGCTCTCTCATTTTAATTGCACTTGATTGTGGGGAAAGTTGAATTCTTTGGGCGTTTTGCTTCCGCTAAGACTTGGTTGTGTTGTCGTGTTTTGGGCCCGGTTCCCCAACACATGGCTGGTCGGAGATGACTGAGATGAAAAGGGGCTGCAGGGTAGTTGAAATGAACAATTGAATCCCCTTGTCCCACAAAGATGGGGGCAAGCAATCAAAGAATGGAAGCCCGACTTTGATTCCGGAAGCCCGGCAGTGCACTTAAGTCGACGAGAACCGGAAGGGGTAATGCCCTGAGAAGATCTGGCGAGGAGCAGGAGGCGGCGAGGCGAGTGGTGCAACGGTGGTGGTGGCGGCTACTGCATCGCAAATAGGGGAGAAGAGGCCCGGCGGCAGCTCCGTTGAGGAGGAGTCGCGGCCAGGGAAGGGAACTGCTAGATTTTCTTGGGAGGAAAAGTGTAGAGAGAGAGAGTCATATTTTCAAGTTTTAAGTTGCATACAAATTTATGTAATCGTGTTCAATTAAGCACCAACTGCCACTACAAGAAATATAGGCTTTTGTGAGGGCACAATACTATAACAAATAGTGAAAACCCTCACAAATGATATTTTGCGACAGTATTTTGCCCTCACATGGCGTCACAATTGGTGTGATATTTTATTAGCGAGTGTTATATTTTGTCACAAAAGAGATTTCTTGTGGCAAACTGTCTTGCGACAACAATACCATATCACAAAAGTACATGACCGTCTCAAGAAGACCTTTTAGGGACAATTTTAAATCGTTGGAAAAAAATAAAACCGTCACCAGTCCCATATTTGCGAGGATTACTTTTTGTTGCAAATGTAATCCAATCGTTGTAAATGCTTAGACTGCTAAGGCAATCAACCATTCCAAAACAATAAACATTGTCACAAGTTCTTTATCTGCGAGAACTCTGTTTTCTCATAATTAATGTTTTTCATTGCAAAATAACATTTTGATAAGGCTATCACTTCTCAAAATTATATACATTGTCGCAAACAATTACTTTTTGATCATTAAATTTTGTCGAAAATCTTAGAAAATTATCAATCAGTATATACAAATGTGTGATGTCCCAAAAACCTAATGTCTATCATAGAGGAAATAGAACATGCAACTATCGGCACCACAATTCTGCAAATGTCTAACTTGGTATAGTATTATGAAGAATGCATTATCCTACTAAACTATGAAATCATCTCCAGTTGCATCATCTCCTTCAAACTTGTCACTATCAACGTGGTCGTCTGATCTATTAGAATCATCATCAACTCTAGTAGTAATTTGATTAAAGCTTAGTATAAATAAAAAGATAAGAGAAAATAACATTACTTGATATTGATGTATAATATCAATAAGAAAACTACTTACCAAGGATGCTAATCTTGTATTAGAGCTATGTCTACCACCTTGTGGTATAAAGACAGATTGAACCATTTCCTGTACGAATTGTGGCATGCCATTTCACAAAGCTTATCTTAATTTCACTGACTTCTCAATAAACAACACTTTGTTCTGCATTTTAAAAATCGGGGAATGCACTATACATGAAGCATAACAAGTCAGAGTATTTTACCAGTACCGAATTTGAAATAAAAGTACAAACTTACATACTAAGGGAGAAGAGAATGTTTGAAGTTTGCACTGAAGTTGTTTATTTTTTTTTACAAACACCCTGCAAAAAGCTGTTCATGAGATTTTATTATTTCAAGTAGAGGATTCTCGAAGAAAATAAAAAGAGTGCTATTTATCAAATATTCAAATCATACATACGGTGTTTATCCCTATGCAGTCTTGCACCCTACCGGTAGGCTTATTAGCCCATGTTGAGACAAGGGAGTTCAAAATAAAAGGAGACTAAAAGCAAGAGAAGGATTGAGTCTTATTAAGCAAATAACTCGATGATATGGAAGTGACTCTAAGGAAAACTAAGGCCCCCTGTTCTTGGTGGATTAGAGTCAAGGGCTCAGACCATATGCCCCTATAGGTCTGCTTATTTCTTTTAGGAAGAAAGCAATGAGATCCTGTATTGTTACTAAGCCCTCCAAACTATATCTTGGGAGATTGAAGGAATGCTTGAAGAAAGGAGGAGGAAGTCAAATCAAAACTTACAAACACAGCCCAACTTCCGGTACATAGTATGCAGTATGTTTCATCCAGAAAGACATACAACTGTTAACCCAACAATAGGCCACAAAAAATCAAACAAGAGATAAATTCATAACTTATAAATAATAACATAATAACCATTTTACTACTAAGAAATCCAACAAGAACATACACTAAAGTAGTAACAGGGATAATCAATTACATACCTAGCTGTTGTTTTCGGTGCCGCTATGTTAGGCCTTCAAAATTAAGATGAATCCAACTCCCCTAAAATACCACGAGGGAAATAGAAGAGAATCAGAAACCGAACAGTGAACATAGAAGGCGAAAGCATATGAGAACAATCTGACATCGATTAATGGAGAGATTGGAAAAATCCACCACAGATACACCTTTAAACAACGAGTAAACATAGAAACTGGAAGAGAAAGAGGTAGAAATTGAAGGTAATGGATTGTGACAATGACTGATTGCCATTGTAACGTCTTACCTTGACCAGTAATGATATTCGCTTAGAGGATGCGAATGGTAAGAAACCCTTTCACTCTAAACATGTTTGCCAATTTATACTGGCGTTATTTTGGACCCATAGCAGTAAGGACACAAAAGTTTTTAATTTTTTAGGGTAAAAGACAATTTGCACCCTCGTTAGATGGTTGTATACAAAAACAACCCTACTGTTTGGGGATATACTAAAACCACCCCTCTTTCTGTCAGCATCTAACGGCGCACTAACGGAAGGGTTAAAGGACAAAAATAGCCCTAAAATTTTAAAAAATTACCCACTATAAATACAATTTTTTTCCCTTCTCCTCCTCAATTACTAACCCTAAAATAGCCCTATCTCTTCCAATCATAAGTCACCTAGAGCGGGAGCGAGATAACGTCTAATTCTAGAAGGATTGCACTTGAGAGCGTCACGAAAGCGTTTATATATAATATTTATTTACTACAATTTTATGAAGAAAACTAATATTTCCATATGATAATGTGATTTTACACACAATAATATTTTTTATTAAAGGGGTTGTCAGTATTTATTCGTCAAATAGGTTGCTTCAATAAGTAAGAATAATGTTTAAATAGTTGAATAATCAAACTGACACATATTAAGTTGAGATTAATCATCAAGTATAGTCCAAACTAATAGTAAATTGGCTTTAAGAATTAATCCTCTTACGAAAACGAGCTCTCTATTTGCTGGATCGCCTTTAGAGCGAGGTTTGATCTCGAAAGCGCCAGAGCGAGGTTCGAACCAGCTTCGTCGCACAAACCGCCGAATCGAATGGACCCCGCCGCCGATTCCTACAAGCAACCCCTCTCTATCTCTCTGTCTTCTTCATCTCAACTGCGACCAGTGGTTGCGAATCTGGGGCGAAGGGTTCTCTCTCTAACGAAACCCTCAATCTGGGATCTTGATTGGGTTTGAAGGGGTTCTTCATTTTTTTCTCTTTCTTGATTGAGTTTGATTTTCAGTTCTCGATTTCGGTTCGAAAAGATGGAATCGGTCCAGTTCTGTCGAGTTTAGGGGAAGGCGATTGCGGTCCTGTTCTGCTGTTGTGTGTTTGGGACAAGGACAAGTGATTTCAGTGGAATTTAGGTGGATGAAAAGAGGTCAGGTAATGTGGTGGTTCTTCGTTGGTTTAGGCTCTGGTTTGTGTGGAGTTTTGGGTGGTTATTTTGGTAATCTGCTGGTGTTAGGGATGTAGTTTCAGTATTGTTGGGTGTCGTTTCTGGTGATGGTTATTTTGGTTCTTGGTGGTGAATTCATGGTCTGTGGTCTGCTTGTTTACTTGGTAGGCAGTGCAAGAAAATCGTGGGGTGATGTTCAAGTGTTTGAAGGGGTTGTGGCTGGGTTTGGGTTGGTGTTGGGTTTATGGCTGGTGACTAAAGGGGTTCTTATTGTCGTGGCGGCATGGCGGCGGTTGTGTTGGTTCTAGTAAGGATTCAGTGGCGGCTGTGGCGGAGGTGGTAACCAAGAACACCAAGAACACCTAGAACAAGAACAAAACTAATCCAAAAACACAAACAAGGGCAAAATAGTCATAAAAAATGTCAGATTGCACCCCCTTTCAACTGACATTAACAGAAGAGTGGTATTTGTCCAACGTTTATCACTGAAAGGGGGTTCTTTGTCTCTGACAGGGATGGTTTTGTATATCCGCGAACAACAAGGTTGTTTTTGTATATAACCCATCTAACGAGGGTGCAAAATGTCTTTTACCCATTTTTTTATTATGGTACATGTACCCAAATCTCAACGAGTAGGGTAAAAGACATTTTCACCTCCTCTTTTTTTATTAACGGACATTGCCGCCTCCTTTAGATTGGACAAAGACACTTTCACCCTTTTAGTGCCGAATTCTAGGTAGTTTACACTCTCTGATTGTGACAACCTAGTCTAGGAGTGAGATCCGTCACTGAAAATAATTTTAGAGACCGATTTGATCCCGTATCACGCAAAAAGTCTAATATACCATTTGGGCAATCCCTCAATTTTCATAACAGGAGGGCAAATTTATTCCAAAAATTATTTTTACTCACAATTCCCAATTTCAGACAATCGGTATATGGGGTGTAATTTTTGAAATTCGACACAATGAAGGGGTAAAAGTGTCCTTTCTCAAAGTAGAAGGGGTGTAAGTGTCTTTTACCCAATTTCAACCCAAACCTTTGGGGCGGCTAGGAAAAGGGATACTGGCCTGATCCATTAGGTAGAAAAACACTTTGGTGCAAATTTCCCTCTAAAAATAAATTTCATGTTTAAGTTTTCTAGACTTCGCTATCAAATTTCAACGCATCACAAACACAATTGGCGCTGCATTTGGCACCGATAAATGATTTTTTTTTTGAGGGGATAAATAATATTTTTGTGACGACATAAAAATATTGACACAAAACTATTTATTTCATTAAAAGTAAAATTACCTTAAATGCCTTCCATGAAATCACATTTTTTGTGACGGTCTAATATGCTTTTTGCGATGAAATATTACCACGTCACAAAAAGTAAAATGGCGCCAAACATTCCCTCCATTTTTATTTCTTTTGTGACGACATAATGCGTTTTTGTGAGAGTATCTTTTGCTCGTGGCAAAAGATAAAAGCATATCCATGCCAATTGGAAGGGTGATTTTTACCTCGTCGCAATTTATATTTAAAGAGACGTACTTTAGTTTCTGTCACAAATTTTTCTCGCAAAAATGTACATTTCTTGTAGTGTGCACTCAGCTAATTTCCTTATCTCCAAAGACCATCACATTCATGTGTTTAGGCCGACATCACATTCATTTGTTTAGGCGTTTAGGCCAAAACATGGCGTAGACTGTGGTGAACGAACAAACATGTTTAGTGTTGGAACAGAGCAAATAGTAATAATTTGCATATGCAATTGTCCAATGCTAGCATAGCATAATTAAATTAGGGATGGCTGGTCCCTTTTTTTCGTAATCAGCGAAACGCTAAAGCAAAAGCTCCAATTGTAATAGAAATTTCCAGTTTCATTAAATCACAAGGCCCCAATGCTGCGCTCTAACCCGCTACATTATCTCTAAAGCTACTATTTAAGAATGAAACAGGCACCCTAACTGAATAGAAACAGAAGCAGCCTTATAACCTCATTAATGGCTTTGATTCCCAAATCATCCTCCGATTCGCCACTGCCATCACCTGACTTGGTGGTGGTGCAACAAAGGAGGCGGAAATGGAATGTGCAGGACGTGACTAGGGTTGCGTTGATGGTGTTCGCGCATTTGCTCTGCTTGCTTGCACCCTTCACCTTCAGTTGGGCAGCGGTATGGGTGGCGCTGGGGCTTTACACGGTGACTGGGATGTTGGGTATTACACTTTGTTACCATAGATGTCTTACTCACAGGAGCTTTAAGCTTCCCAAATGGCTTGAATACTTCTTTGCCTACTGCGGAGTTCAAGCATTTCAGGTTATAAAATCATTATCATGATACAGTTTTCGATTGCTCTCTCACAGTAGCTAGACAAACTCAGGCTAAATTTGTGGTTGTTTGCAGTGGGATCCGATAGACTGGGTGAGCACCCATAGGTATCACCACCAGTTCGTTGATTCTGAAAGAGACCCTCATAGTCCACTTGAAGGGTTTTGGCACAGTCACATGAGCTGGATATTTGATTCCCATAACCTAGTCGAAAGGGTATGAACTCTAACTCATCGTTCTTGGAAATAAGACGGCGTTTATGCTCTTAATGCATTTAATTTGCAGTGTGGAGAACCCAATAATGTTGGGGACTTGGAGGAACAATCTTTCTACAAATTTATCCAGAGGACTTACCTGCTACACCCAATAGCTCTCGGGGTTCTTCTCTATGCAATTGGAGGAATGCCGTTTATTGTTTGGGGCATGGTACGTAATTAGGATTTCTAGCATAGCAAAGCAATTACTACCTACATTCAACTTAGTCAAATACAAATACGAAAAAGTTTTGTAATTAATATTATAGTGAAGTCCGGGAGGGAGTTTATCAACTGACCTTGATCGATACCATCCGAATAGCTAGCAAATACCTTCTTTCTTAATTAGTCATGACGAAAATTGGTGTGAATGGCAGGGTGTGAGGCTCTTTTGTGTGATCCATGTTACTTTTTTTGTTAACTCGGCTTGTCACTTATGGGGAAAGCAACCCTGGAACACCGGTGATCTCTCAAGGAACAACTGGTACATACTAACTTCAATTCACCCCATATTCCCAATCATCACTAGTGAACTCATTCTGAATCAATTAATCTCCTACAGGTTAATAGGATTGCTTGCATTCGGAGAGGGTTGGCACAATAACCACCACGCCTTCAAGTTCTCAGCTCGCCATGGACTAGAATGGTGGCAGATCGATGCGACTTGGTACGTGATCAAGTTTCTTAAAGCGGTTGGTTTGGCCACAGACGTCAAACTACCAACTGACGGCCAGAAATTGAAGATGGCTCGTGGTCAGGGGAGCTCTAAAAAAATATAATAATAAAATCAGTTGTCTATTAATGACACGCGCATGTAATATTTGCGATGTTTTACAGTACTACATAATAAATAAATAGAATGACTATGTATTCTTAACACGAGCTTGTAAGAATTGAAAAGTTTTACGACATGTACTATATAGTTAATGTTGTAAAACTTTTCGATTCTTACAAAGCTCATGTTATGAATAAACAGTACGTCAATAGTTTGCAAATCAAATTGTTGTGATTTTCAGTGAGATGAAATTTTCAAATATATGAGCATCGTATTAGCAAGAATCTTGTAGCACTAAGCTTTTGCAATTTGTGATCACTATCCTTTCTATGCTTAGAATTGAAATTGGATGTTGACAGTTCAAGATATTCATACAAAGAGAACCCAAATCGAATAAATATTTTTATGTAATACGGACTTAATATTGTTGACTTGCAGAATTTTTGGGTATAACGTGTCCTATAACGATTTCATTTCTATCTTAATGCGTCTTCTAATAGAAGAAGCAATAATACGTTTATAAAAAAACCCCACAATATATACCTCTGCTCCTTGTCCTTTATGTCAAAATTCAAATGTAAATACTCTATGATACATTTAGGATCAAAAGCAACAAAAATATATATTTTCCATTTTTGGGAATTTAACAGGTTGCCATATTTATTCAACATTAAAAGTTTCACTTCCAACTAAGCGAACAGCTAAAGGACTTTCCAAAATCGCTTGCCTCACAACCTTATACCCAAATTAAATCTTAGTATAGCTGATTCAGCGTATAAGATGCAACCTTTATATGAAGATCATGAAACACATACATATTTTTGTAAGGTCACTCATTATTTATAGGATGTTTCTTCTGAGGGAAAGTTCAAAATAACCCTATATTATACTTAAAATGTTAAAATAGCACTGTTCTGGCACAAAATACCAGAATGCCACCGTTTTTCAACCTCATTTTGCGCTTGAGGTTTTTACAAATAAAACTTCCTTTTCAATTTGGGGTTTCTGTCCATGCTGAGTACCCAGCCCAGAAGCACAGCTTCAAATAGAAGTCTCATGACCAAAATAAGGTTTTTTACAAGCTTCTTTTCTTGTTTGCTTTTTCCTTTAACATTAAATAATTTGGATTCATAATTCTAAAATATATTTCAGAAAAAGGTCATCAAACTAATAAAAGGCACAAGATCAGCAACATTTTTTTACAAAAATTTAGACAGGTTTACTAAGTAAATTAGAATATCAACAATTGCATGTTTGAACATCTAATAAATTAATCATAAATTGTGTATCAAGATCTATAATATATACAAAACAAAAGCTAGGAGGTGAGTTAAAATTCACTCTACTTATGACATTTATCATCCACGCCATGCCATACATGTCATATAAAAGTCAATTAAAATACGCCATATCATTAACATTTTGCAATTATGATGGTGGTTAAAAACGTACTTAATTTATACTAATTATAAAAATGGTAAACTTATGGCTTAAAGTGTTATCCTTAACGCATTATTATAGAGAAAATATTATTGCTTACAATATATATTAAATAAAAGAGGGGGAGGGGCAGTTGATTTTTTTTTCCATGAACACGCATTTAATTATGTATACATTTTTAAAATTTCACCAAAATTAATGGGTATTATTCATGTTTTAGGATAATACCATTAGAAATAATAAACTCTTTATTATAGTGAATATTGCCTAACAAATATTATCTTGGGAAAAATATTGCCTCACAAAATTTACCAGTGAATGAAACATATGTTAAGAAATTAATAACAAAAAATTATAAAAATCAATATAAATAAAATGTTCAAAATTCGTAAAGTATATTAAGTTTTTACAAAAGGTGAGAGTCGGTATATTGTTGCTCTATTCACTAATGAATGAAACCATGCTTTCATTTTTAAGTGTATTTCTTATTTAATTCATGCCAGCAATACATCAAAGTTAGAACAAAATTCCACATAACATATGCTGAGAACAACTAGGACGTCACACAATTCTTACTTAGCTTAAGTACAAAAGAAAAAATTATAACGGTAATAAAAAAATTATAAATATTTTTATTAACTGCACATGTTCTCTACTTAAGTGTTGTAATTTACTCACTAAAGTGTCATTTTTTTGCATTACCATAGAGAAAATATTAATAAAAGATCCGGTTTGATTTTTCGCACAAACATGCATTCAGTAATGAAATTCTCTTTTAAAATTAAAGGCAAAATTGCACCAGAGGTACCCATATTATAGTTTTTCAATGAATTTAGTACCCAAACTTTGAAATCATGTATTCACGGTCTCAAACTTTCAAAAACCATGCATTGCAGGTACCCACTAGTAACTCCGTTACATTAAGTGTATGGAAAGATAAATAATTGGGGGTTTTTACGTCTTTTCTCATTAATTATTCACAATATGCATAATAAATTAATAATAAAATAAATAAATGACACGTGAAAAAAGCAAACATAAAAGTGAAGAAGATAGATCGAGAATATGAAACAATAATCTACAAAAAAGAAAAGAAGAGAATATGAAACAATCACAGGGCAGCAGAGGAATGAAATTCGAGAGTCAAAGAACCTCCGCCAAATCCCCCGAGCGATCTCCTCCTCCGTTTGTGGAGGTTGTCGGAAAAGCTTCAAGTAAGAGAAGATGATTGGTGGCCGGTACAGAGGACGGTTTTTTCGTCTCTTTGATAAACACAAAACTGCTGCTTGGTGGTTTCGGTAATGGTCAATGTTTTTCTTCTTCACGCATTGACGCAGTGAAAGGAAAAGACCCTGTGAACTTAGGAACAGAGGCAGTTCTAGTAGATTATGGTGATGGTTAGGAGTTGCAGACAACTATTCCATTTGAATGTTTGAGGAAAGGGGAACAATTTCAACCACCAAGAAATTGCAATACTGCAGCACAGAGAAGATGTGCAAATTCATCTAGAGGCATCCATTTGTTCAAAGGTCGGGTAGCTACCTCCTCAGCTCCTCCCCTCCTCATCTTTCTTCTTCTCCGGTTATTCACTCGTTCTGAGTTTCAATTTCATTCCACTTTTATTTTAATTTTCGTTTCTGATACGTATTATTCATTAATTTACTTTATTATTATTATTTGTTAATTAGTATTATTACTTGTAGTTAGTTTATTTAATTAATTGAGTGAGACGTTTATTTATTTAGTTAGTAGATCGGGCCGAGCCCATTAGGTCAAGGTTAGGGTTAGCTGTTTTACTATTTAAACAGTGTAGTTCTTCGGTTTTAATCATGGAATAAGAATTGTCTTTGAGTTTATTAAGTTTCTTTTCAGTTTTGTTTCGTTTTTCGTAGTAATTCGTAGTCTCACGAACTACTGGTAGAGATTCGTAGCCTCTCTCAAGCTACTGGTACGATACTGGGTGTATCATTGGTGCTTTCATTGTTTTCACCTTCCGCTGGTGAATCATGAAGAACATAGACGATTTCATCATTCTCCAAGATCCTGAAGACCTTGAAGAACTCTGCAAGCAGGTCAATCAAACAATCCGCTATCTTACGATGGCAGAGTTGGATTACCACAGAACGTCCGGATATTTCACCATGAAAGAGTTGTAGGACATCAAAGCAAGTAGGGGACGACTCCGAGTGGTGACTACTGCGGAGTTGTTGCGCATCCAGGAGCATCTATACGAGTCCTCAGATCCGGCGAGCAAACACCAGCAGCAGCCACCCACGCCGCCGCAACCTACTGACATTCCGGCGACCAAGCAGCAGGAACAACAGCCGCCGCGGCCGCTGAGTCCGGCGAACAAGCCCCAAGGTCCGCCGCCCGCAGATCCAGCCATCCCCGTCAGCGCCGAAGGCCCCACCGGTCCGCAGGCCACTCCGGAGCCACCCGACACTCCGGCAACAGAACCAACCGCAGAGAACGAACCAGTCCGGCCAAGTCCTGGATTTCTCGCCGGCAATACCAGCGGCCAGGACCCCAAACCGCCCGATCCTCCACCAATTCCGCCGCCACAACCCCCTGATCCTCCCGGCGACCTTCGTCCGACTGGCAATGGCCGCCAAGGCGCCCTCTCGATCGCCGAACAGCTTCCCGTCGAAGACCGCCGATTGACCGACGGCCACACACGAAAGCCATATCCAAAGCCGCCAGATCCAAAACCCCCACCTCCGGCACCAGACCCCAAGCCGCCGGACTCGCACCGGCTCAAGCCTCCAATCCCATCCCCGATCGCCGAGCAGAACGTACCTCCATCGCCGTCACAATCGCCGGAGAAGCCGCCATCGAAGCCACCTGACCCGCCTGGAGACCTCCATCCGACCCAAATCCCGCCTTCCCTGTCGTCTCCGGCGCCGTTGTTCCAGCGAGCTTCGGCGCAACCGTCTCTGGTTTCCACCTACGACCATGGCACCAACCAGCAGAAAGTGCTTCCTGGACGTAGGGTTCCAAATGATCTTGGGCCACAAACACACTCTGGCCTGGCTTCTCCTCAGTTTTGGGCCTATTGTACACTGAGAAACAATACAGACCAAGTTCCAAAGTTCCAATTTGAGCCTAATCCAACTTTTGGACCACGTTTGGTAAGTGGAATATTCACTTTAAGTAATGATAGTTCCGATTTTTCCCGACTTGTTCGACGCCAGTTTGATCCCGGCATTCCTCTGAGCGTCACCTTGAGGACAAGGTGAATTTCAACGGGGGAGAGTTGATACGTATTATTCATTAATTTACTTTATTATTATTATTTGTTAATTAGTATTATTACTTGTAGTTAGTTTATTTAATTAATTGAGTGAGACGTTTATTTATTTAGTTAGTAGATCGGGCCGAGCCCATTAGGTCAAGGTTAGGGTTAGCTGTTTTACTATTTAAACAGTGTAGTTCTTCGGTTTTAATCATGGAATAAGAATTGTCTTTGAGTTTATTAAGTTTCTTTTCAGTTTTGTTTCGTTTTGCGTAGTAATTCGTAGTCTCACGAACTACTGGTAGAGATTCGTAGCCTCTCTCAAGCTACTGGTACGATACTGGGTGTATCAGTTTCCATTTCATACGTTTTTATTTTGTCACTTTATGTTTTGATATTGTGTTGAAAGTAGGGTTGTGATCTATCATTTGGAATTCTAGTGGAAGAAGACGAAAAAACCCTTGCTAAAAAAATTTACATCCACCAAATGTAACATAATTACTAGTGGGTACCTGCAATGCATTATCTTTAAAAGTTTGAGACCGTGACTGCATGGTGTTAAATTTTGGGTAATAAATCCGTTGAAAAACAAAACTATAGGTACCTCTGGTGCAATTCTGCCAAATTTAAATGGCTTTTATTTCAAAATTACCTTTAAGTAAAAGCTTAATCATGATGAATATGGTCTCATAAAATTTGATGGGGTTTAGGAGAGACTTAGTTTACAATAATTATAAACTTGTAACTTATGTCATTATAGTGTCATTGTTTGTTACATATAGATAAAATATTTTCTTAAAATATATTAAATAAAAGAGGCAGGTTGATTTTTTTTCCGCTACCATGCATTGATTTTTGTAATTTTTTTTTTACCAAAACAAATGGGTATTATTTTAAAGTACAATTAGGAACATAGCATGATAATAACTAATCTACTATCATCACATAATGAGGAAAATATATCTTATAAGTTAATGAATAAAAAATATAAATTTACAGAACTACTATGAATAAAATATTCAAGTATTCTTAAACTACAATATTTTCCCTAACGATATCAGAGCACGTAGTTATAGATAGTTGCTCTAGCTGACAATTTAAATAGGACCCCTCATACACTTAAAGGTGAAACAAAATTCCACACAATATGTCACAAAAATTTTACATACCTTAAATATGAAACAAATGTTACAAATTTTGTAATAAAAAGTAAACATATTTTTCTCATAATTTCCCAAGTGCTCTATTTGAGTGGTAATCTTTGTCTTATTCAGCTCATGCAAATATGCTTTTTGACATTTTTTTTTCAATTTAATTACGAGATTAATAATATATTATTCTTTCACATTAAAAAAAATTGTCATTAAAACATAATAAAATGTATGACGCCAGCTATTATGTTCTCCACATAGCTATGTTCTGCTCCATTATTTATGAAGATATAGCGATATAAGTAAATGAAATGGGAAGTCACGGTCAGCACCTAAAAATGTATTTTTTTTGTTTAATTACTTAACGTATACCCCCAGTTTGCCGAAACTATCACATTGCAACTCCCAATTTTAGAACTAGCAGATTGCATCTCCCATTTGCAAAAAAAAAAAAATACTTTGATTTCAAACTGGGAACGATTTTTTTTTTTTTTTTTTTTTTTTTTTAAGGAAAAGGTTACTTCATTCAAAGGAGATCAAACTGATCCAAGGAATCATCATTCAGTACATCTTTTGCCTAATCTGGTGGGCGAGTATATAGACTAAACTGTGGAATTCTAATGGATCTCCGAGCAAATCGATCTGCGACTTTGTTGGCTTCTCTGTGAACGAACTGAAACTTTACTGCTTCAAAATTTTCGCACTGTTTAATACATTCCTGTAGATGTTCTTCCATCTCCGCACATAGCTCATGTCGCACTTTCCCCTCCACAAGAACTGCTCGGCACTCCTTTATAAGCTCCACATTTGTCTTCGAATCTGTTTCGATGATGATCTTCTTGCATCTTGCATCTCGTGCCATTCTTAGCCCTTTGATGATCCCTGCTAATTCCATCATTTGGACCGATTGGTGGTAATGGATACGTTCAAAGCGCCCAGCCACGAAAGTCTTCGTGGAGTCTCTTAGCACACTTCCTGCACCTGCTATCCCCTAAGATGGGTTGCAGCTTATGTGAACGTTGATTTTTGTCCAACTATCCGGAGGGGGCTGCCACCTCATAATCACTCTTTCTTGCTCTGCTTGTATCGCCGGAGTCTCCCTTTTACGCATAAACTCCCTTGCTTTTGATTCCACCGTGCGAATGATCGCTTCATGTTTAAAGGAGCTGCCATTGAAAATGGCGTCATTCCTCGAAAACCATAAACTCCACGCCGTTATTGCCCATCTTTGTTGAAACTCGCCGTCTTCATGGGTAAAGACCCCCTCGATCCACTCGCGAACTGTGTTACCTCTGCTGTGCCTCCCATCGGCTCCAATCAGTGCTTGCCACACCTTTCTTGCTGTCGGACATTTACAGTAGAAGTGGTCTAGGGTTTCAACACCTTGGACACACCCTACGCAATTAATTCCCACTTTCACCCCTTTGTTTCTCAGTTTTGTTGCTGTGGGGAGGCTGTCATTCCACATTCGCCAGATGTGGAAGGCAATCTTCTTCGGTATTGCCATCTTCCACAGATTCGTGAACCACTTCTCATGTTCTCCATTCGAAGATGTTGGATTTCCTTCATGCTCTTCTCGTAATAACTTATAGCCCGAGGATGTCGAGTAACACACATTGGGCGTGTGCCTCCATTTAAAAGAATCAGACCCCTGTTGCGGTATTGGCATCGCCATAATATCAATCACATCAACTTCCCACAAATAAGTCCGCAACCTTCTCTCATTCCAGCCTCCGTTTGCAATGCATTGTTCCACTTTCATGGTTGCTATGTCGGAGCTCGGCGTGATGACCTTGGAGCAGTGCCCACGGTCCACCCATCTGTCCTTATACAAGTTAATGCCCTTCCCATCAGCCACTTTCCATTCCAATCCTCTCTTTAGTAATTCTCTCCCCTCCAGTATGCTTTGGAAAGCATATGATTTTTGTTGTTTTGGCGTGACATGGAGGAAGTCGTCGTTTTTAAAATACTTACCTTTCATTACCCTACTAAGCAAACTTTGGGGGTATTTAATGATGCGCGATGCTTGTTTCGCCAATAATGCTATGTTGAAATCGTGGATATCTTTGAAGCCCAGGCCACCCGCATCTTTGCTTGTTTTCAATCTTTCCCAACTTGTCCAATGAATCTTTCGCTTGTCGTTCGAGTCTCCCCACCAAAATTGTCTAATCAGCTTCTCGAGATCTTGACACGTTCTTAATGGCAAAAGAAAACAGCTCATTGCATAATTAGGCATTGCTTGAGCTACCGCTTTGACTAGAATTTCCTTACCCGCTATTGATAACGTCTTCTCCTTCCACCCCTTGAGTTTTGAACATACAGTTTCTATAATTTTCTGAAACAAAGCTCGCTTCCTCCTTCCGAAAACTGTTGGGAGGCCCAAGTAACTTTCGTGTGTATTGTCAAGTGGAATACCGCATAGATCACTAAGTTGTTGGCGCCTTAACTCGCCCACGTTGTCCGAGAATATCAATGCTGATTTCTGGGCATTGAGACTTTGCCCGGAAGCTTGCTCATAAACCTGTAATAGATTCAACAAAAATGTTAATTCTTCACTATTAGCCTTGATAAAAATCAAGCTATCGTCCGCAAAGAAAATGTGAGAAACTATTGGCCCTCCTCGGGAGGCCACCACTCCTGACAACTGTTCTTCCTCTACAGCTTGAGATATATTCCGCGACAATAATTCACTTACAATTAAGAATAAATATGGAGACAAGGGGCACCCTTGTCGTAAACCTCATTGTGGAGCAATATGACCTTTTGCTTCACCATTAATAAGCACAGTGAATGACGATGTAGAGACACACTGCATCACCACCGATACCCATTTAAACCCGAACCCCATTCTTTCCATAGTTGACCTCAAGTCCCATTCCACCCGATCGTATGCCTTGCTCATATCAAGTTTTATCGCCACAATGCCTTCCTTCCCTTTTTTTGTTTTCATCGAGTGTATGATCTCATGTGCCGTGAGTATATTGTCCGATATCAGCCTAGCTGGTACAAACGCACTCTGGTTTTCTGCAATTATTTCTCCCAATATAGTCTTCAAACGGTTAGCCAAAGTTTTAGTGATGATCTTGTAAATCGTACAGCACAACGATATTGGTCTAAAGTCGGAGACTTTTCTGATTTTCTTTACTTTGGGATCAATGCAATCAGTGTGTGATTAACAGCACTAACATCTTCACCTTCATTTAAAACTTTTAAACAAGTTTTTGTTACCTCGTCTCCCACCAAAGCCCAGTTTTTCTAATAAAACAAGGCCGGAAACCCGTTAGATCCTGGGCTTTCTCGGCGGGCATAGATTTCAGTGCCTCATAAATCTCCTCTGCCGTGAAGGGCATATCAAGCATTCGTCTAGCATCAAGTGAAACTAGCTCCTCAATTGGTCCCATTAGTGGTTCCATTGTTTCCCTTTGGGGATCTGTGGTAGAAAAAATATCATTAAAATAAGAAATAATAACATTTTGTACCTCAGTCGCATCCTCTGTCCAAACGCCAGCTTCATTCTCTATTCCTGCTATGCAATTTTGTGCTCTTCTAATTGATGACTTTCTGTGGAAATACCGTGTGTTTTGATCCCCTTTATTCAACCACAACTCACGTGATCGCTGTCTCCACATAATTTCTTCCTGCCGAAGAAGCTGACCAATCTAATCTTTTACCTTTCTGGATTCCGACAAGTTACCCGAGGTCTGGGGTAGTGACCCAATCTCCTCAAGTTTCCTTCGCAGCTGACTGAGCTTGACCCTAACACTCCCGAAGGTTTCACGCTCCCATCTACTGAGCTCGGCAGCAGTAGCCGAGAGCTTCTGCCCCATCGTCCCTGGTGCCGAATTCCAGCAGTCCGCTAGGACTTGCTCAAAACCTTCATGTTCGAACCACGTGGATTCTAGATGAAATCTTCTCTTTATTTTCTTTGACGCTTTGTTACCCGATCCAATGATGACTTCTAACGGAACATGATCCGACGTGTCCACCACTAGGTGATTGACTCTTGCTCTACCAAACCTCTCAATCCACCCGCCCGTAGCTACGCAACGATCTATTCTTTCCCTAATGGCTCGGCCATCAGGCTGATTGTTGGTCCAAGTGAACCTATTTCTGGAAAAACCCAAATCCTGAAGTTCCAGCTTATGCAAAACTCTATTAAAATCTTCAACGTGTCTGAGAATGACTTCTCTTCCACCCTCCTTGTCAACACTTGAAGAAATCGCGTTAAAATCCCCCATTACCAACCGAGGCTGGTTATTGGGTCTCAAACGCGAGAGGAGCTTCAACGAATGCCTTCTCTCATGACGAACTGGGTCACCATAAAAGCCGGTAATTATCCACGGTTGCTCAAAAAGTTCTGATGTTACCGAGCCCTTAATAAAGTGCTTTGAGTAACGAATTAACTGAAAACTTACTTCGCGATCCCATTAAAGAGCTAGACCACCTCTTCTATCATCGCAATCTACAAAGATCCCATTTTCATACCCACACCTGTGCTTCACCACTTCCATCTCTTTTGCGTAAAGTCTCGTTTCCATCAAGAAAACCATATTGGACTTCTGTCTCCTCACTAAATCGTGAAGAGAAGTAACGTTACGGGGGTTCCCAAGCCCCCGCACGTTCCAAATTAGGAGATTCATTGTGCCTGGAAGTGCTGCGCCGCAGCCACTGCCAATCTTGCATTAGGGTCTTTAATGGCGCCCACCTCCGTGTTCAGAATCCTTGTATCGGAAACCTGTTTGTAGTTTGCATTACTTCCACCATCCCCTCTACCAGATTGTGTTTCATCTATTTTGTTTGCCGACTTTATACTGCCCTTCGTACTTATTGTAGTCTCGCTTTGCTTGCGCTTCTTCTTTTGCTTCCTTGGAGTTACTGTAGCCGCACCTGAGCTTGCCGGCTTTGTCCTTCTCAAACTGTTCGAACCCATCGGTTCATTCCCTTTTGCCACGGTACCAGTTACTTTGTCTTCCTTCTCCGATTGCTTTGCACTTGACTTCTTAGGCATTGGTTCCCCTGCCAGTGGGTTGTCTCGGATTACAATCCCCGCGTTAGTTTTCCCCTTCCCAGACTCAGTGTCGTCTAGCTCCATGCCCCGAGTCTCACTGCTACGAGAATCGGATGCAAAGGTTGATTCAGAAAACATTGAGTCTATGTCTTCATTATCTAGGTTCTCCGTCTTCAAACTTTGATCCTTCTTATCATCAAAGACCAGCTTCTTCCTGGGAGGGGGTTTGTAAGTAGCCACAATCCGTATCAAGGTTCCTCTTCCATCTTCCTCTCCGTTGTAACCCATTGGCAATTGTCCACATAGTGATCGATTCTTCCACACCAAGAACAAACATGGGGGACTCTTTCATACTTATAGTCCAACCAGACCTTATCATCAACAACTTTGACGTATCGACCCCTCCGTAGTGGTTTCCTGACATCAATGTGGACTCGTACCTTCATGTAATCCCCCTCACCTCCTGACATAACCCTTTTGTCTGAATCAAGAATCTGACCTAATGATGCAATAACTGACTTCGCATCATCTTCAGTTTGCATGATCAATGGTAAATTGTAGATCTGAATCCAAGTGTCAATCGTGTCAAAGCTTACCTCCCCAACCGTAGTACTCATCTTCCAAGGTTTAAGCAACAAAACGTTGTCGTCGAAAACCCACGGCCCTCCGGCCATAACTCTGTCCATAGATGCTCTGGAAGGGAAGCTGAAGATGTAGATATTGGTCCTCGTCTCATTGATGATCACCGAGTCTCCTTCGAGCCAAATCTTGGAGAACATGAGTTTCATGGCCCAAGAGTTCATTCTGGTTGGTAGCAGAAAGGATCCGATTAGACAGTGATTATGGGAGTTGAGCTTGAAGGCACCTCTCACGATCATCTTCCTCTTCAATAGTCAGTAGTCCAAACTTCCTTCCTATCGCACTTGTCTGATATGCCTTCATGCCGTTGTTTGCCGTTGTACTCGTCGCCGGAACAGTAAACTCCATCGTTTGTTTTCCCGAGTTTCGGGTTTCCGCCGCCTGCTGTAGCTCCGAATAACTCGGACTAGATCAAAACTTCTTTTAACTGGGAACGAAATTTAATCATCAAGCCCAACAAATGTCTTTCCATATAGCGAACATCGTCTATGATACAAAAGCATCACATTATGTGAAAAAAGGTCCTGCGAGTATGTTAATTTTTTGATGAAATTTCATTTTCAGTTTGGCATTGACGTCTTTTCTGCAAATGGGGATATAATCAGTTAGTTTTACTAACCTATCTTTAATGTGTGACTATTTTTTTTTTCATGCAAGAGTATGCATTTCGTTTCATAGCATAAAAAAATTGAGCACACAATAATAAAGAACATATCTTTCTTCATTACACATTACACACATTACACATTACACACCCAAATTTATATTTGATGTTATAAGCTATTTCAATTTCAATTATTAAAATCTTATGCAGCTTTTCGGTGAACTCAAAAGTGGCCATTCAATAATAAAAATTTAAAAGCTTAAAGGTGTTTGCTTTTAGTGTTCGATTATTCAATAATTATTTGAAGTGTTTCTTGCTTAGTTTAAATGTACAGACCCACAGATACACAGATATGTTTGTTGATTAAAACTATTTTGAACATAGAATTGTTCCATTTTTTTCATTTTGTTTTATCGGATGTTCTCATTAGATTGTTTTGAAATTTCATATACTAGTTTTTAAATCATTATGTAATTTTTAGATGTTGTAATAATGTGGACAAGTGATATCTCTTTGTTTCCCGAAAAACAACCCTTCGAAGGCATGAGGCAATTTCGATGAGAAAATTGACAAATTGGACATGTTCGCATGGACTTTCGAAGAACATTATTTGATTATTAGGAAAAGTACATTATCTTCATTAACTAACAACTAAAATGTATACATATTTACATTTACAATCCCTTTAGTCTAAAAGATAAATTATGATCAATATACAAAAATATCATTAATCGAACATAAAAATAGTAATTGCATGAAGACCCGCGCATAGCGCTAGTTAACGGCTAGTATACTTAAAATATCATAATTTTATCACATGAGTGACAAAGTCGCAACGCAAGTGTAGATAGTGCTTTCTGAGCTAGCAGATCTTGGCCACGTGGCAACCATCCAGCACACCATATTGTGCTCCACACACACTGGATCACCAGCCGAGCTGATCCATGTGGGGGCTGCGAGACAGAGCCCTCGCATACCACTGCACGGGACTTGTAGGGACTTAGTGGTTTGGAGGCTAGAGTATGTCCTGTCGCGTGCGGGCCAAGCCCGCGCGCGACCTTTAGTAACTGCTTTTGAGAGATTTATGGCACGAGCTCCATAAACCCGGTCAAACCCGGTCAACCCCATAACGGTTCCGGTATTCGCGCATAACGTGCTGTAACGGTCCCTATATACGCGGACGAACGTGCCGTTGTGGTTAAGCTAAGTAAGCCGCCATTGATGGGCGCATTAACCACACTGCAACGGTCACATTCTCCGTTATATATAGGACGTTAACCTTTCCATACAAAGGAGAACACACTAGCCATACGCGGAAGCTCTGCCAAACCTCTGTCTCTCTCTCAGACATTACTATTGCCTTACTCTCTCCCTACACACAACCCAACTCTTCCTGTGCCAATTCTGATCCTCTACATACGGTGTACACGGAGGTCTCCCCGCCGGAATCTCTTGTGCACATTTTGGTGAACCCGACGTGAACTTACCAACAAAAGCAACCATGTCTCAGGAGGATGATGTTAGCAACAGATCGCCTTCCACTGAAGCTGCCTCGGGAGAGGAGACCCGCCGTACTCCTACGACCCCCGGCGAGGCACCGACGCTAGAATCCTTGGACAACACTGTCCAAGGTCAGGCGAAAGCTCTTAAAGTTCAGTCTGCGCAGCTAGAACGGATCCTGGCCGTTCTGGGCACCCTTGCACCAAACCCTTCACCAGCCACCGCCGTCTCTCAAGGAGGAGGAGCCCCTACCGCTTCAGGACTGGGAGTGTCAACCACACCTCCCAACCCTAATCTGCAAACTCCACCGGCGACTACGCAGCTGCCTTCAATTCAGGGGTCAACAGCTCAGATGTTGCCTCTCACTGCTCATACTCCTCAGCCTCCGGCTTTGGCGTCTAACCCGGCTTTGCAGTATCCCTTGCCTCCGCCAACGGCGATCTGGGGCAATGCAAACAGCCAATATGTCCCCAATCCTCCGGCGGCATACGTGTCGCCTCCTCCTGCGGCAACCCCTCCTCCTGTTACCGAGGGAAGCATTCCAGAATGTATGACGTCTCTCCAGAAGCGCATGGACACTATTCTGGCTCACCAATCATTCACGGATACAATCATCCCGAAGCTAGACAACGATCCACCCATCCCGCGGGAGATTTATCTCATGCCTAACCCGGTGGGGTATAAGGCTCCTAAATGGGACAAGTTCGAGGATGTCAATGGGAACGCTCATGAGCATGTCATGCGTTTCATCGCTGTCATGGGGCCATACGGAGCCGATTCCAAACTGCTGATGCGAGAGTTCCCAAAATCCTTGGGAAACGTAGCGTATAAGTGGTACCGAACGTTGGAGGCTGGATCCGTGAAGACTTGGGACGACATGGTCCAGAAGTTCTATACCAAGTTCTTCCAGATGGAAGAAAAGGTGACGATGATCCACCTCTCGCGGATGTACCAGAAGCGCGAGGAGGATGGGATAACTTTCATCAAGAAGTTCATGGCGAAGTCCTTGGAATGCAAAGATCCAATGCTCGAAAGTCGGCTTGTAGAGATATGCCTGCAGTGCATGCGAGACGAATACAAAGGTATGCTCATCAATCTGCAAACACCTACGTTTTCGAAGCTAATCGAATGCACGAAGAACATCGAGCCTATAGTTGAGAAGCAGAAAAAGAAGAACGCTCCGGAGGGATCTTCGAGTGGTACCACCTACAAGATCGGGAGATTCAGTTACAAGAGGGGACGCGAAGCTGAGGTCAATACAGTTTCACCCCAGAAGCAGGCGAAGGTTGTGAACTTCGACGTACCGCCTTTTCCATGTTCGGTGGAGGAGGCAAGCGACCTCTGCAGGCAGTGGCGCAAGGACGGTGTCCTACCGCCGCTCGAGAAGATACCCTCCAAGGAAATGGTGAGGGACCCGAAGTGGTGCGAGTACCACGGCAAGGTCATGCATCCCACAGCGGAATGTAAGAAGCTCAGGATTGTATTCAACCAGAAGATGAAGAACGGCGAGCTGATCGTCAGCGATCACAGGAAGGATGTGCGAAACAATCCACTTCCTGCCCATGCGGAGCAAGACTCAAAAGGCAAAGAGGTCGCCATGATCTCGATTGTGGACTTGGAAGAAGTCGCAGAGGATGGTCTACCCATCATTGCCGAAGTCCATGATGACGAGGACTACAATGTAGACACAGAGGATGAACGTGCCGATCGGATGAAGGGGTCGCACGACTTTAGCAGATTCTTCGACGAGATGAACTTCTCCGAGAAGTGCCGGACAGAAATGACGAAAGCAATCTTGAGGATAGAAGAGGACTACGAGGAGGATCTTGTAGTCTCCAATGGGAAAGTCATCAGGGCGTCTCGCTCTACAGAAAAGATTATGACCTTTTCTGCCAGCGACAAAAAGACAGATGCGAGCCACCAGAGGCCTCTGTACGTGACGGCCATCATCAATGGCGTCGAGTTCAAACGAGCATTCGTCGATGGAGGAGCAGCGGTCAACGTCGTTTCACTCCACACACTGAAGCTAGCTGGGATCCCCGAGCATAAGATTGTCAGGCGTCCATCTCCGCTGATGGGATTTGGAAGCGATTCTAGAATGACGATTGGATGGATCCGCCTGAGCGTTCAGATCGGCAAAATCAAGTGCTCAGCGAAGTTCTATGTCATAGATGCGAACACTACGTATCACATGATTATAGGTCGAGCCTGGATTCATCGCTTTGACGCGGTCCCTTCAACAGCTCACCAATTCATGAAAGCCATTTGGAACGACAGAATAGTCGAGATACCGGCTTCAACGAATCCATTCAACATGGATGAAGCACAACTCAGCGAGGCGGTGTGGTTCACTGAGATGGCGGACGAGCAAACACCGAGGACGTTCAACCCTACTCCTTTACCTCTTTGGGAAGATATCAAGGATCAGTCACCTGCGGGAGTGATGGTGACAAGGGAGGATGCCAAGGAAAAGCCGCCCACACGCGAAGAGGCGCCGCGACTCGCTTACCAGCGAAAGAACGTGTACACTCTGAAGAGAATAGCAAAGCATTACCCCGAGGGCAAGGAGATAGAGAGCTTCTACGCCAATGGGAAGAAGTGCTATCGCATATGAAGGTGCGCGGGGATGTCCTCACGTGGGCATGGGGATATCCCTGGGCAAATCAACCAAATCGAGCAGATTGCGGTAACAGAGAAGCCAATGCAGAGCACTCTAGATGAGAAGCTCAAAGACGCACCCGAGTGCATGGAAGACAGGCCCAGGCCACAGAAGCAAGAGCTAAAAGAAGTGTTCCTCAGCCCGAACGAGGGAAAGAAGAGGCCAGTCTTTCTAAGTGCGGACCTCACAAGCGAGGAGGAGCAAGGATTACTGCAGCTCCTGACTGAGTACAAAGACGTGTTCGCATGGGAGTATGATGAGATGCCCGGACTGGACACAAGCATCACTATGCATCGTTTAGACATCATCCCGGGTTCTAAACCGATAAAGCAGAGCACAAGAAGCTTCAGGCCGGAGCTTAATGTGAAGATCAAACAGGAGATCGTCAAACTTCTGGATTCCAAGTTCATAGAGCCGAATCATCATCCAACATGGCTGGCCAACATTGTGCCAGTGGTAAAGAAGAACGGATAGCTTCGCATCTGTGTGGACTTCCGAGATCTTAATCGTTTCTGCCCCAAGGACGATTTTCCGCTCCTAAACATCGATTTTCTAATCGATTCGACAGCGGGTCATCGCATGTTCAGCTTCATGGACGGCTTCAGCGGGTACAACCAGATCAAGATGGACCCCGAAGATGCATGAAAAACTGCATTCATCACCCCGGTGGGAGTGTTCAACTACACGGTGATGCCCTTTGGTCTCAAAAACGCAGGTGCAACCTACCAGCGGGCCATGATGGCCCTATTCCACGACATGATGCACAAAGAAGTGGAGTTTTATGTGGATGACCTCGTGATTAAATCCAAACAAGAGGCAGATCACCTGGCAGATTTGCGGAAGGTGTTCAACAGATGCAGACGCTTTCAGCTGAAGATGAACCCTATGAAATGCGCATTCGGGGTAACATCAGGGAAATTCTTGGGATGCGTAGTACATCGTCAAGGAATCGAGCCTGACCCTGCGAAGGTTTCAGCTATCATTAGCATGACTCCGCCGCACGACCAGAGTACCTTGAAGACATTCTTGGGAAAACTATCATATCTGCGAAGATTCATCCCTGCGATTGCTGAGATTACTTTCTGCTTCAGTAATCTTCTCAAAAAAGATGCCGCACACAACTGGACCCCGGAGCACGAAGCTGCGTTCGGGAAGCTGAAAGAACTGCTGACGTCTTCAAAAATAATGATCGCACCTCAGTTGGGGTCACCGCTTTTACTGTATCTGACGTCAACTAGGAAATCCATTGGAGCACTTTTGGCTCAGGAGTATGAAGGTCAGGAAAGGCCCATCTAAGACATCTCTCGCATTGTGCAGCCAGCAGAATCAAGGTACACAGACATTGAGCGTCATTGCCTTGCCTTATTCTTCATAATAGAGAAGTTGAGACATTACTTTGCGTCGCACAAAGTGGTGGTGGTTACGAAAAGTGATCCCATACGATATCTGTTAACTCACACTACTCCTGGAGGAAGATTGATGAAATGGTACATGACCATCTCTCAATACGATATCACATGCGTGCGACCGCGAGCGATCAAGTCGCAGGCGGTAGCGGATTTGTTGGCACAATTCCCCGACAACAGTCATGAACCCGTGATCGAAGAAGAACTCGAGGGACCTGAGATCTATGCGATCGATGTACCCTATTGGACGCTCCATTTCGACGGGTCGTCAACAAGGAAATGCGGAGGCATTGGGATAGTCTTGACCAAGCAAGATGGGGAGGTCATACAGATGTCAGCAAAGCTCGACTTCGCAGTCACCAACAACGAGGCAGAATATGAAGCCCTCATAGCGGGGCTGCGTGCAACAAAAGCTTTGGAAGTAAGCAATTTGACGGTCATGGGAGACTCCAAGTTGGTTGTCAAGCAAGCCTCGGGCGAGTACGGTCTGAAGGAGATTAACCTTCTGTCCTACCGCACTCTGGTACAAAAGTTAGTGCAGCAATTCTGCGATGTGAGGTACGAGCACAAGCCCCGAGCAGACAACAGACATGCAGATGCTTTGGCCACCTTGGGATCCAAGGTTAGTACAGACAAATGTTCCGCAAGGATCTCCATTGAGGTGCGAACATCGTCGGCATTGACAGAAGACGTGTGCGACGATGAACACATGGATGATACGGACAGGAGAAAAACAATTTTACGAGCTATTGCAGAAGGCACAAGCAGCGAAAGTTGGGCACTCACAAGGGGGTATTGCATACATGACAACACCCTTTACCACAAGGGCCCTGGCGGAATACTCATGCGATGTGTTTCCGAGCAAGAGGGACAATTGCTGTTGGAATAGATGCCCTAGAGGCAATCTAGTTTAGTATGAATTTGTATATGGCTAGAAAATTCATTTATTATTTATTGGATATTTAATATAATGAAGTCCTTAGATTTACAATCGTGTTGTTTATCTTAAATATCCCTAGTCAAGTATAATGATTAAATGGGACAATCATCTATAGACTAGTATGGGGTTGGATTGATATGGAGATATCGCGATCCAACACATAGGTGTGCATTACGGAATGTTGCACTGGATTGACCCATCACCGAGAAGGCTACATACATGTTATGTTGAGTCACAAGTGCTTCTCGGGTACAATGGTATTTTCATCCTTAGACTTGAAGTCACTAGATATTCTAGTTGTGGATCATTGTGATCTTGGTAGCGTTAAACGCTACACCGTGACTGGGTAGTTATAAGGGCGTGTACTGGATACAATGAGAAGCAAGCTTAGAGATCGTAGTGGACGTAGAGAGGATTTGCCCCTCCCACATAACGGGAGCAAATATCCTAGGCCACTCGAAGGATAGTGCTTATAGAATGTCTGGCCAGACTCAAATAAATCAATATGGGATATTGATGTTATTTGCACGAATAAGGCTATTCCATGGATCGAGAAACTATGGATTGGATATACGAGTGTGACTTGTATGTCTCGTGTCCAATCCGGATATGGAGGCAAAGGGATGAGACAATTACTTGTACAAGGTTGTCTAGATGACTATTCTATTAGTTGGCTAGAATGGATGTTTTGCTAGAAACCGCTCCATATTAGCAAATAGTTGCTACCAACTAGATAGAACCTATGGGGTCACACGCTATATAGAGTTGTACTAGATTTGGAATTAATTAATTGGATTAATTAATTAGAAGGATCACTTTGCAAACCCTTGCAAACTTAGTAGGGACTAATTTGCAAGGAAGGGACTAAATTGAATTCTAGTAGGACTAGAATAAGTTCTTTAGGTAGTTAACAAGGAGTTGTTGGACTATATAAAGGACCCTCCTTCCTTCCTTCCTCATAAGTTATGCTCTTTAGAGATCATAACAAGAGTGGGAGAGAACAAAGGAGAGAGAGAGCAAGCAACAAGGAGCCGACGCCGCCCCTTGCCGCCGCCCCCTCACCCCGTCGGCCAAAAAGAGGGCCGAGCCCCTTCTTTTTGTCTCGTTTTGCGTGATTCCTTCACCCTCCTCTCATTCCGGGCTAGCACCAAGGAGTTTGGGAGATCTAGGAGCAACTATAGGCGTGGATCAACTATAGAGAACGTGACACTATTCGCGTTTGAAGTCATCAAGGAGAACCCAAAGGTGTGTTTATGATTTCTTACCTTCACTATCGTTATGCATCTAGACTTGTGATCCTTGGAGGGTTTTGCATGGTTATTTGTTTGATTATGCTTCCGTTTGCGCGATCCATGAATCAAAAGCCTACAGTGGTATCAGAGCCACAGGTCATAGAGCATAAACGTAGTTTATGTGTTACATTCTTGTTGTTTTACACCTTAATTTGTTGTTTATCGCGTAAAACAAGACAAATCAAGCATGGGATGCAATTTGTCAATAATTATATCATAACAAGACCCAATTTTGCATTGAATGCATGAATTGGTGAGTTTGAGAAATTTTAGGATATTAGATCTAGGGTTTGGGCATCCTTGGGGAAGAAGGAGTTCTCCCAAAACAAGGAAACAACCAAACTTGGGCTCCAAGCAAGGAGGTTATTTTGGAAACAACCTCCATGAGAAGGTTCGGCCCCCTAGGGGACCGCCCCCTTGCTTGCCGCCCAAGCTTGGCCGCCCTAAGGGGCCGTGCGGCCCTAACCCGCGGGCCTAGCTTGCGGGTTTTGGGCCAGGCCGGCCCTAGGGCCTTATGGTTCACTTTGTTGGGCCCGGGCAATTGGATTGTTGGGCCCATGGACCGTTTTAACCCTAGAAATCCTAAAATAAATTAAAATTGACCAAGCGCGTTAAAATTGGATTTTAACTGTTTATGTGCAAATCGCATGGTGATTGGATATGGCCTTAGGATGTGGTTTGATGTGGATGTTTAATTTTGTGGTTTGGTTTTACGGCCTGCGAGCTGATCAATTAATTGTAATAATTAATTAGGGTTTTATGGCCTGCGTGCCATTTTTTCTCAACTTGTGAGATTTATTTTATTTAGTATAGATAATAGCTAGTGCTAGATAAAGTAGATTGTTAGCCAAGATTTAAGAAAAGAAGCCCAAAGCCAAAGAAGCCACAAAAGATGGAGCATGGAGCATGGAGCATACCACATGACTATGAAGGATGGACCAAAAGATCAAGATGCATGGAGATGTGTTTGCTTAGGGTTCATAGATAATTCCATTGGCTTGGAATTATCTTAGTCTAGAAAAGGCCATATCCACATCACGTTTAATTTCTGTTTTATGGTTGTTTACTTATTGTCTTATTATTTGTGTGGTTGGTGTATGGATGATGCATGCAATTAGGATAATAAGATAATTAGACAACCCGGATCTATTATTTGGAGTTGTGCCCAAACTCAAATAGATAGATTAGTTGATATTGATCAACAAAAACTATTAAAATTGAATTGAAAAATCCCTCAAAAATTCAATATTGTGTTCCTGCCTTCTCGTTATTTAAACACTCATTATCATCATTATTTATCAAGTTCGTGCGTGCCAAAGCATGGCGACTTGGTTCATAATGATGGAATGCGATGGCACGTAACAATGTGCAATTGTTTAGATAAGAGGTTGAACACAACTAGGCTATTAATTTGATTAAGAAACCTAGAGGCAATCAATTGGGATTATCCATATGGATGGATAAATAAGAAGTTATTTGCCCGGTTGAACCAAGAGTTGCATATGGGATGCAATTGGAATTGTTCCTACCTAAAAGTAGTCGAATTATGGGTGACTTGCCAAAGCAAGCTCATAAGGAGATGAAAAGATGGATCTTGGCCCACTAGAAAATATAATGATATTTTCCGCATTAATATCTTGAGGGTTATTAATCCGTAGTAAAATAGTGGGAGCTATATTTAATAAACTAGCCATTATTAAATATAGTCAAAATTCACAAATACTAAAACTTGCGTATTTTCCTTTTGTAGAATTCCATATGGCAAACAACTCATCGAGTTCACAACATTCCCTACGATCTGTCCTTGAGAGGGACAAGCTCTCTGGAACCAACTTTCTTGATTGGTACAGAAACTTGAGAATTGTTCTCAAGCAAGAGAAGAAACTGTACGCAATAGAGGAGCATGTTCCAGAAGGTCCAGAGAACCAAACACCTGTTGCCTTAAAGGCTTATCAAAAGCGTGTTGATGACGCTAATGATGCGGCCTGCCTAATGCTTTGCACCATGACCTCTGAGCTTCAGAAGCAACATGAGAACATGAATGCTGTCGATATGATCGAACATCTAAAGCAGCTCTTCCAAGAGCAGGCGAGGGTAGAGAGGTATGAGGTCTCAAAGGCACTGTTCAAATGTCATCTGGCAGAAGGGAACCCGGTGGGACCCCATGTACTCCGAATGATCGAGTACTTGGAGAATCTCGCCCGGCTTGGGTTCCCGGTCGGCCAAGAGTTGGCAACTGATCTCGTGTTGCAATCGTTGCCCGAGAGTTATGGACAGTTCATTATGAACTATAACATGAACGAGATCGTTAAACCACTGCCAGATTTGCTCAACATGTTGAGGACGGCTGAACAGAGCATCAACAAGGGTAAGGGCAAGGCCATTATGATGGTGCATAAAGGAAAGGGCAAAAAGTTTGCCTCTTCCTCCAAGGGCAAAGGCAAGTCAGTTGCCAAGTCCAAGGAACAAGCCCTTAAGCCTGTTGGTGGGATTGCCAAGGTCGTGACTAAGGGTGAGTGTCACTACTGCAGTCAACCTGGACACTGGAGGAGGAACTGCCCAAAATATCTGGAGGACAAGAGGCTTGGAATAGTGATTCCACCACCACCAGGTATTTTTGTTGTAGATGTCAATTTAACTGTCTCTACATCATGGGTATTAGATACTGGATGTGGATCTCATATTTGTCGAAATATGCAGGATCTAAAGAGAAATAAAAGATTGGCTAAAGGGGAGGTAGATCTGCGCGTTGGGAATGGAGCAAAGGTTGCTGCGTTGGCCATAGGCGTGTGCGAGCTATCTCTGCCTTCAGGATTAGTTTTAGAATTAAATAATTGCTATTTTGTGTCTGCTATGAGCAGAAACATTATTTCTATTTCTTGTTTGGACAAGGAAGGTTTTATTATTTCAATAAAGAACAATTGTTGTTCCTTTTATTTGAATAATATTCACTATTTTAGTGCGCAAATATTTAATGGATTTTATGTCCTTGATCTAAGCAATCCTGTCTACAACATTAATACCAAGCGGATTAAAATAAATGATTTAATTCCTGCTTATTTATGGCATTGTCGTTTAGGCCACATAAATGAGAAACGTGTATCTAGACTCCATAAGGATGGATTACTAGACTCATTTGATTTTGAATCATATGAGACATGTGAGGCTTGTTTATTGGGAAAAATGACAAAGTCCCCTTTCAATAAGAAAGGTGAGAGGACTAGTGAGCAATTGGCGCTCATACATACCGATGTGTGTGGGCCATTTGCCACGCCTGCCAGGGGTGGTTATGTCTACTTCATTACATTTACTGATGATTATAGTAGATATGGATTTGTGTACCTTATGAGGGCAAAATCCGAATCCTTTGAAGTGTTCAAAGAATTCAAGAATGAAGTAGAGAAGCAACTTGGCAAAAGTATTAAGGCTCTACGATCGGATCGTGGAGGAGAATACTTGAGCCAAGATTTTGACGACTATCTTAGAGTGTGTGGGATCGTGTCCCAACTCACTCCACCCGGAACGCCACAATGGAATGGCGTGTCCGAGAGGAGGAATCGAACCCTATTGGATATGGTTCGGTCTATGATGTGTCAAACCGATCTTCCATTATCATTTTGGGGCTACGCTCTATTAAGTGCAGCTTTCACCATTAACCGTGTTCCATCTAAATCAGTCATGAAGACACCATATGAGATGTGGAGTGGGAGGCGTCCCACACTGTCGTTCATGAGGATTTGGGGCTGCGATGTCTATGTAAAACGTATACAATCAGACAAGCTAGGGCCTAAATCGGATAAGTGTAAATTTGTGGGGTACCCTAAGGAAACTAAGGGATACTACTTCTAGAATCCAACCGAGAACAAAGTGTTTGTTGCTCGGACCGGCGTGTTTCTAGAAAGAGAGTTTGTCTCTAAATAAGCAAGTGGGAGGAATGTAGAACTTGAAGAAGTTCAAGAACCACAAATCACTGAACCGATTATGGAACATGAACAGGAATCACAAGCAGTTGTGGATCCACCTGTTCAGGTAACACAAGAGCTTCGTAGATCTAGTAGAGTGCGCCAGGAACCCGAGAGGTACGGACTTCTCGTGACTGATTCCGGTGACACGATGCTCATAGATGATGAGCCTACTACCTATGAGGAGGCCATGAGTGGCCCAGACTCGCGGAAGTGGCTTGAGGCCATGAGATCCGAGATGGAATCCATGTATACCAACAAAGTATGGACTTTGGTGGAACCACCTGATGGGGCGCGGCCCATAGGGTGCAAGTGGGTCTTCAAGAAGAAGATCGACATGGATGGTAATGTGATTACCTACAAGGGCCGATTGGTGGCTAAAGTATTCAGACAGATTCATGGTATTGACTATGATGAAACCTTTTCACCAGTCGCTATGACCAAATCCATCCGAATCCTACTTGCAATTGCAGCATACTACGACTATGAGATTTGGCAGATGGATGTCAAAACGGCATTCCTTTATGGGAATCTCCTCGAGGACGTGTATATGATACAGGCGGAGGGTTTTGAGGATCCAAAGCAAGCCAACAAAGTCTGTAAACTGCAACGATCCATTTATGGATTGAAGCAAGCTTCTAGGAGTTGGAATCGACGTTTTGATGAAGTGGTCAAAGAGTTTGGCTTCATCAGAAACGAAGATGAGTCTTGTGTCTACAAGAAGGTTAGTGGGAGCTCTGTAGCTTTTCTGGTCTTGTATGTGGATGACATACTACTCATTGGAAACGACATTCCCATGCTGCAATCTGTGAAAGATTGGCTAGGAAAGTGTTTCTCAATGAAGGACTTAGGGGAAGCGGCCTATATACTCGGTATAAAGATCTATAGAGATAGATGTAAGAGGTTGCTAGGCCTAAGTCAAAGTACATATATTGACAAGGTGTTGAAACGGTTCAACATGCAAGATTCCAAGAAGGGATTCTTGCCCATGTCACATGGAATCACTCTTTCGAAGAGTGGTTGTCCTTCCAATGAGATTGAGAAGGAACGCATGAGTAGAATTCCCTATGCCTCGGCCATAGGATCTATCATGTACGCCATGTTATGTACTAGACCAGATGTGTCATATGCCTTGAGTATGACAAGCAGATACCAATCCAATCCGGGTGAGAGTCACTTGATTGC
Source organism: Linanthus parryae (assembly GCA_023055425.1). Lineage (NCBI taxonomy): Eukaryota > Viridiplantae > Streptophyta > Magnoliopsida > Ericales > Polemoniaceae > Linanthus > Linanthus parryae. Next base: position 20,232,339 of record JALGPY010000011.1, on the reverse strand, counting down.
TGTAAAGAACATCCTAAAGTACTTGAGAAGAACTAAGGATGCTTTCTTGATGTTTGGCGGTGAGGAAGAGTTGCGTGTAAGGGGTTACACTGATGCAAGCTTCCAAACCGATAGAGATGACTTTAGATCACAGTCGGGATATGTGTTTTGCCTGAATGGAGCAGCGGTGAGCTGGAAGAGTTCCAAGCAAGAGACGGTAGCTGATTCTACAACAGAGGCTGAGTACATTGCTGCAAATGGCGCAGCAAAGGAGGCTGTTTGGATCAGAAAGTTTGTTTCTGAACTTGGTGTGGTCCCTAGCATTGCGGATCCAGTGGAGTTGTTTTGTGACAACACTGGGGCGATCGCGCAATCAAAGGAACCCAGACCGCACCAGAAGTCCAAGCATGTTATCAGGAAGTATCATCTGATTCGAGATATTATCGATAGAGGAGACATTCGGATATGCAAGATTCTTACAGATGATAATCTGTCAGACCCGCTTACAAAGCCTCTCACGCAGTGGAAGCATGAAGGGCACACTAGGAGTATGGGCATACGAGATGCGCCAGATTGGCTCTAGTGCAAGTGGGAGACTGTTGGAATAGATGCCCTAGAGGCAATCTAGTTTAGTATGAATTTGTATATGGCTAGAAAATTCATTTATTATTTATTGGATATTTAATATAATGAAGTCCTTAGATTTACAATCGTGTTGTTTATCTTAAATATCCCTAGTCAAGTATAATGATTAAATGGGACAATCATCTATAGACTAGTATGGGGTTGGATTGATATGGAGATATCACGATCCAACACATAGGTGTGCATTACGGAATGTTGCACTGGATTGACCCATCACCGAGAAGGCTACATATATGTTATGTTGAGTCACAAGTGCTTCTCGGGTACAATGGTATTGTCATCCTTAGACTTGAAGTCACTAGATATTCTAGTTGTGGATCATTGTGATCTTGGTAGCGTTAAACGCTACACCGTGACTGGGTAGTTATAAAGGCGTGTACTGGATACAATGAGAAGCAAGCTTAGAGATCGTAGTGGACGTAGAGAGGATTTGCCCCTCCCACATAACGGGAGCAAATATCCTAGGCCACTCGAAGGATAGTGCTTATAGAATGTCTGGCCAGACTCAAATAAATCAATATGGGATATTGATGTTATTTGCACGAATAAGGCTATTCCATGGATCGAGAAACTATGGATTGGATATACGAGTGTGACTTGTATGTCTCGTGTCCAATCCGGATATGGAGGCAAAGGGATGAGACAATTACTTGTACAAGGTTGTCTAGATGACTATTCTATTAGTTGGCTAGAATGGATGTTTTGCTAGAAACCGCTCCATATTAGCAAATAGTTGCTACCAACTAGATAGAACCTATGGGGTCACACGCTATATAGAGTTGTACTAGATTTGGAATTAATTAATTGGATTAATTAATTAGAAGGATCACTTTGCAAACCCTTGCAAACTTAGTAGGGACTAATTTGCAAGGAAGGGACTAAATTGAATTCTAGTAGGACTAGAATAAGTTCTTTAGGTAGTTAACAAGGAGTTGTTGGACTATATAAAGGACCCTCCTTCCTTCCTTCCTCATAAGTTATGCTCTTTAGAGATCATAACAAGAGTGGGAGAGAACAAAGGAGAGAGAGAGCAAGCAACAAGGAGCCGACGCCGCCCCTTGCCGCCGCCCCCTCACCCCGTCGGCCAAAAAGAGGGCCGAGCCCCTTCTTTTTGTCTCGTTTTGCGTGATTCCTTCACCCTCCTCTCATTCCGGGCTAGCACCAAGGAGTTTGGGAGATCTAGGAGCAACTCTAGGCGTGGATCAACTATAGAGAACGTGACACTATTCGCGTTTGAAGTCATCAAGGAGAACCCAAAGGTGTGTTTATGATTTCTTACCTTCACTATCGTTATGCATCTAGACTTGTGATCCTTGGAGGGTTTTGCATGGTTATTTGTTTGATTATGCTTCCGTTTGCGCGATCCATGAATCAAAACCCTACAATTGCTGCTAGAGAAGATTCACCAACATGCTTGCGGAGAAAGCGAGGTGTCAATCTATCGGAAGGCTCAGAGATATGGCATTCATTGGCCGGATATGTCAACAGCCGCCGCCATGATACAAGGGAAGTGCGCGAGTTGCGTACTGATTAAAGATTCCTTACTCATCGCTCTAACAGACGATGATGCGGATTGGAGGAAACCACTCTTTGATTTTCTCACCCAGGGCACCGTACCTGAATCGAGAAAAGAAGCGGAGAAACTGAAAAGGAAAGCATCCCGGTATGTGGTGCAAGAGAACTTACTTTGGCGAAGAGGTAATGAAGGCAACTTGCTGCGATGTCTAGACGACGGGGAAGCGCAAGAAGTCATGGACCTTTCCCATCAGGTGGAACACCAAGGAGGTGCTAAATTATGCAGGCAGCTCCTCTCGATTGGATATTTCTGGCCCACGATGGAGGCCGATTGCCGCACCAAAGTCCGACGCTGCCAGGAGTGTCAATTCAAAGGAAACCTAGTGCATGCTCCTGCTGTGGACCTACATGCATTGGGAACGCCATGGCCATTTCACACATGGGCGTTGGATTTCATTGGTCCCATCCGACCAACTTCGCACGGGAATCATTTTATTCTCACCGCAACTGAGTTGTTCACCAAATGGGTGGAGGCGATACCATTAAAGACGGCAAATGCGCTGGCTATGGTCAATTTCATCCAAGAAAACATTATATGCAGGTTCGGAATTCCCAACACCATCCTTTCGGATAATGGTACTCCTTTTGTTAATCGCCAGGTGGCTGCAAAGCTAGCAGAGTACAATATCAGGCAAATATGTTCCACCCCCTACTACCCGAAGGGGAACGGGCAAGCCGAAGCGACCAACAAAACGCTGTTGAGGATTTTGAGCAAGATGGTCGCAGATGACCACAAGAAGTGGGCTGATTCTCTACACATAGCCTTGTGGACTTACCGGACTTCTCCAAGGACACCCACGGGGGTCTCACCATTCCTTCTATGCTATGGAGCTGAGGCCGTGGTACCTTCGGAGGTGAGAGTCAATTCGGCGAGATTGGCCTTCCATGCATTGAACGACAATCAACGCGATCATGACTTAGTCTTGCTGGAGGAAAAGCGAGAGCAAGATAAAAGGACCAACAAGCGATATCAAGAAAGGATCGCTCGTGCTTACAATAAGACGGTCCAGCGAAGAGATTTCGCAGTTGGAATTTGGTCCTGCGCGCAACTGACCATTGCATGCGAGAAGCGGCTCACCCAAAGTTCGCAGCTAATTGGGAAGGACCATTCGAAGTCACAGAAGTCTTCGACAGTGGTTACTGCAACATACAGAGGTTGCACGGAACGACCTCAACCCCAAGCTCAGTCAACATGAGCTGGATTAAGAAGAACTATCCTTGACTTCTCTCGTTTTATGCGTTTTATTATAACGTTGCCTCATGTCGTGTATGGCTATGATTCACACAATCTTCTCTCCCATATGAGAGAATTGTAAGCTCATCTCTCCCATATGAGAGCACTATAATAAAAGGATTCTCCCAAATGAGAATTTCATATTTCTAGCTATTAATGTTGCTTTATTTAGTTTGTTATTAATGTTAACAATGGGCTATCCGCCGCAATAGCAATCTGTGCAACTACGATCTTAACTGATCTTCTAAGCCTATCTGATACGATAGCAACCTATGCGAAGTGCGATCTTAATTGATCATCTAAGCCTATCTTCCACGATAGCAGCTCATGCAAATGCGATCTTAACTGATCATCTAAGCCTATCTGCCACGATAGCAGCTCATGCGAATCCGATCTTAACTGATCTTCTAAGCCTATCTGTTACGATAGCAACCTATGCAAATGCGATCTTAATCGATCTTCTAAGCCTATCTGTCACGATAGCAGCCTATGCAAATGCGATCTTAATTGATCATGTAAGCCTATCTGCCACGATAGCAGCTCATGCGAAAAAATGATCTTAATTGATCTTCTAAGCCTATCTGTCACGATAGCAGCTCACGTGAAAAATGATCTTAATTGATCTTCTAAGCCTATCTGTCACTATAGCAGCTCATGCGAAAAATGATCTTAATTGATCTTCTAAGCCTATCTGCCACGATAGCAGCTCATGCGAAAAATGATCTTAATTGATCTTCCAAAAGCCTATCTGCCACGATAGCAACATATGCGAACGTGATCTTAAATGATTCTTCAAGCCTATCTAATGTGATAGCAGCGTTATACGAATGCGATTTAAAATTCGTCCTTAAATCTGTCTAATCTGATAGCGACATCATGATCTTAAGTGATCTCCAAAAGGTCTATCTAATGACATAGCACCTGCACCTGAATCTGAAAATCAATCACAAGCCCATCTGCAAAGATGGCACAGCTACGCAAATACGATCTCGAACGATCCAATAGTACATCTGGGAATTTATGCAACAGATAGCAGATACGAAGTGTGCATATGGCACTACAAAATGCGAGATATGCTGATACGCATGCGAAATTGTATTTTGTTGTAACAAGACAGCAGATAATACAAATGCCATTTATTATTATGAGTCAAAAAGACTTACAATTTATCTGTCTAGATAGCAGCTTACAAGCGAAAAAGCTCAAATCTAACTACGCAGCCAACATGGCTTACAATGCATTCGAAAAGTAACTTACAAGCTCGAAGTTACACATCGCGGGAATCCCGACTGAAAAAGGATGAACCTAATGGTCCTAACACCAGCTATGCAATGCACAGATCTGCGGCCTGAGGATCTGTCGCAAGTAGAGCCTTGCTATAAAAGGAACGTCCTACGAGAGCCACAAGAAGCCATACGTTCAAAATCCCAGTATTTGACAAGGCCCTTTTCAGATCAACATCCCATGAGATGTGCTTGAGGAACCACCGGTTACGGCGTTCAACAGGCAAACAGAAGCTCCAAAGGGCAAGGGCTCCTTGTAGACGGGGATGAACGCAACGGTTCGCCACCCTGAGCTCACGAATGTGGGGGCAGTAAGTTCTCCTCCAGGGATGCTGGAGGAGAATTCCGCCGTTCATTACGAGTCGGTAGCAAGGTCACTACGGCGCTGCACCTCACCGGCAGGCGGCCGGAAACATGACCTGCAGACATAATAGACGAAGAAAATTCTTCAAATACACATGAGATATCATCTCCATCTTCTTTATAAAGGTTACAAAGATTAGTAAGCCTCATAAAGCGGATCTTGGAAACTATTTCTATGGCACAAAGCGCAAACTCAGGTCTCATGACTTGGAGTTTCCATGAATCAACGAAAAACAAGCGTTGAAGCCAGCAGTCGTAAGGACTCACGGCAAAGCACATTTTTGGGATGAAGAACCCAAATGGCAAAGACGGGGTTTATATAGACCTTCTGGATACTCTTCAGTTGCCAAGATGAGTCAGCAGAATTCGAAAAGAGGGTAAGGTCAATCACTTACGCCTTGAAAAGCGGTAACGATCAATTACCCTACTAAAGGCTACGACGATTCAGTTGCGTATCCTAATAAATGACGGATGGTCATAATTCGGATGGACTTCCCAAGGAAAGCGTGCTTATCTTATGAGAAATTAGCGCGAAAATCAAGCAGAATATCAATTGCTGATGTCATAATTAGATATGCACAGAGATATTCCATCAAATCCCGGAAAGGGCAAAACGGGCATGTTGATTCTTTTGTTAAAAAAAAGGGGGAGAAACCCTAGCAACATTACATTAATGTTTCTAGTAACATTACATTAATGTTTCTGCTATTTGTTTGCTACTTTTCAAATTCAAAAGTCAAAGTAAATTCTTGATCAAGGAGTCATGAAGGGTGAACTGACGGCTCAGATTCTCTACCTGCTCCACTTCTTGCTTCAATTGCTCGCACTTGGCATTCATCTCATGATAGAGCTTCAGAGCCTCTTCAACCTTTTGCTTTTGTTGCTCCACCTTCTGCTTCTCAGCTGCGAGGTTTTGGTGGCCGAGTTTCAAAGTTACGGCTGCGCGAATCAAAGTAACTCTTTTCATAAGAAACTTGAAACCCAGCCTGCCTTGAACTTTAGTCAGAAGATTTTGGCACATGCCAAAAAGCAATTCGGCACTCTGAGCAGAAATGGTCGCAGGCGTGGCCGCAGACAGCTGCTCCAAAATCCAAATGGCCTCGGTAAGAAACAGCCTTCTGTCAAAGGGCCCTATCTCCAGAGATCTCACAAATGATTGGGGATAGGTGAGGCGCATCCGAACTAGCCAGTCCACATCGGCTTGCTTCAAACCTAAGGCAATGTCAAAGCTAATTTATGATATCAAACTCGCAAATGAATGACGCGGGATGCAAACAGCAAGCCACGACTTACCAGTTCCTTCAAGGATCTCACGAAGAGAAGGAATGCGCATTGCTGGAGTGGTCGAAGACTTTCCACGCTCCATAGCTCTCCTGTCAGCTGCAAGCTCTAACTCCTCATAGTTAGAAGGAAGAGTATAAGCCGCACCAGTTGCGATTGCAGCCCCGACCAGCGAGCCCCAAAAGCTCCACGCAGGAAGCGGCGTCACGGACTCAGTCATCGCTGGAGGCATAGTGGCAGCCGAAGTTGCTTGGCGAGGGACACTTTCAGATGCGGTAGCATCGACAGTACTTGTTCTTACTTCCTTAGCGCCAGCATGGGCATCTTCCTCCATTAACACAGCGTCAACTTCGGCATCATCAGAAAGTTCGATGATGTCCTCAAAAGGCTCTCCTGCGTATTCAGCAGCTGCGACGGGCTTCTCGGTATGAGAACTCGGCACTGGGACATAGGACGCAGAAGTTTGACTTCTTTGCTCTAACACGGGTTCATCAGCAGTGCCTGCGATACAAAATGCGATGATGTGAGGTAAATTTTGTCATACGTTATTTTACTATCTTTTGATAAAGCTAAGAGCAAGCACCTCCACGCAAAGGTGGGATTGCAGTGTCTTCGTCATACACTAAAGACGTGGAACCATACCCTATTAGTGTGTCCTCATTAAGCATGTCTTTAAAAGCAGCATGAACTGGGGCGCGAAGAAGCTAGTCATGATTATGCTTCGAGTTACTAATCTTAGTTCACGCATATCGATCAAGTGATTACCTGAGGGTTCACCGCACTTTCCTACTAGCCAACGGCGAATGTCGACCTTTGACACACCATGCTTTAACGCACCCACAATAACATCTCGATAAGTTACTGCGAGATTAAAAATCTCACCTTTATTGCCGCCTGCGATCTCTTCAAAATCTGCCTGGGCTTGCTCCAAAGCTGCTGCATCCTCTTCTGGAGCCGCATCCTCCTCAAATTGAGGAGCCACCTCTTCAGGAAGCGCATCTTCCTCATCATCTGGACGCACTAAGTCGTCGACATGTTGCTCTTAGAGGCTCCGCTGCCTCACACGCTCGAGCTCCTCCTCTTCTCGCTGCCTTCTCCTTTCAGCAGCTTCCGCGGCTGTCTTCCTAGACTCGGCGAGAACGTCCTCGCTTAGAGCATCTCCAATGGAGTGCTAAAAGTTGTTCTAATTCTATAATTATAGCATTGGAGTGCTCCAATGGGGTGTTAAAAGTTGTGGCAATTCTAAAAAATATAGCATTGTGCTATACCTGGTTTCAAATTTGAGACCAAGTATAGAATTGTGCTAAAGATAGAACCAGTATTCTATCCATTGATCTCTTGATTTTTATTTACATATTTGTCATTTTGACCACATTGAACCATCATATTAACTTTATGTCGCGATAGTCATTAACGTAGGTCTAAAATTTGATTAAATTTTAAAAGAGGTTTGGTTATTATGGTACTTGATGGAGTATATAATTGGTAATTTAAAATAAAAAATTAATTTTAATTCATATTAACTGTATGTCGCGATAGTTATTAATATAGGCATAAAATATGATTAAATTGTAAAAGAGGTTTGGCTATTATGGTAGTTGATGGAGTATATAATTGGTAGTTTAGGATAAAAAAATAGTTTTTAATTTGAAATAGCATTTGAAATAGAATTGCATGTCACATATACATTGGAGCAAGAAATGCTATAAATGCCCAAATTCACTATTCATGTCCTAAATTTAGCATTAGAAATGAGATCTCCATTGGAGATGCTCTTATGGGTTCGTCCGAAATGCCAGAATGAGCATCCCTCTTGTCTCTTGGCCAAAAGGCCACCGATGGTCTCATCATCATCATCATCTGCGAAGAAACGATTGGTTCAAGATCAAGTTGCGAAAGAATTACGATAATGAGAAGGGAAACGTGATGGAGGTACCTCCTGATTCTTCCTCATATATCACATTTGTTCTTTCTTCTTCTTCTTCATCACCTTCTCTGGGCTCCTGCCTCTCCTCTTCTTCCTCCTGGTTGAATGGAACGAAGGTTTCAACTGCGAGCTCCTTCCGCGCTTTACTGGGAATGCGACCTTTGCCTTTGTCCTTGGCAGAAAGGGACTTCGCTGGAGGGGAAGTTGGAGCGCTCCTAGGGGAAGATATTGTAATTCCCTTTTGCCTGGGTCTCTTCGCTCTCGGCGCTGCAGTCGCTGGAGGAGACGGATTATCTCTGGGTGGAGACGAGGCCGGAGCATTATCTATCAGCGAGTCAGCAAAAGCATTCATGACTGCGCGAATCCTGGTTTCCACCTCGGGGTCCATCCTTGATGCTAGCAGGAACGACTGTCCTTGTCTTCTGGTGGCAACAATGGTGTTAACCAGCGACTTGGAACGATCACCAGATGCGAATCTCCGCACATGACACTACAGCAAACAGTGTAGAATAAAGACATCAACATGTGGAAATCAAGAAGCTTAACGCATGCGGAAAAACTTTCTTACCTTAGCAAATGTCTCGCTATATCTGATGACATGCGAGTCGCCTTTCTTAACTGCGGCGATCTTTTCATTCAGTATGACGTCAGGGCACAAATGGTTCTCATGATCCAACAATGAGTAGCAACCATATTCAGACTCGCTCAGACTGCAGTTGGGACGAAACGGAAAAGAGTTTCGTTTGATCAAAGGAGCTCTGCTTGGCTGAGGAGCCGACTGCGTCTCAAATCTGACGTGCTGGGCGATCCAGTATGCGAACAAGTTCTTGGAACAAACACCCTCGCGGTTACCCGCAGGCTGCTCAAAAGGAAGATTGTTCATAAAGACTGTTTTGCACCCCTTTATCAGCAAGCGCTTATAGCAACCTCTGATAATGGACTGTGGCCAGATTGAGGGTGCCACTGCATCAAAGCCAAACTGGGGAGAAACTCGAGTGGGGTCAACATCCACGGTAATCCTCTCATACCTTGGCACGAGCTCACGAATATGCTCTGCGAGAGCAGGAAGGGAACCTCGCAGGCACCAGCAAAAGAATTCGCGGTAGCGCTCATGGAAATGCGATCCCTCTTCGAAGAGGAGCTCTTCTGAGAAGACGATACCTTTAGAAGGGTAAAACTTTGGAAACCACCGAACGTTCTCAATACGCACGGCATAGGGCCTGGCAACGAACTCTTTCCGGTTGTCGCATATCAGGCTCCAAACGCACTTGGTATTGTTCGCTCCGAACCACCTCGCAGCTCTGCCGCTGTTACGCTCCTCCACCTCGCCTGGGGGACACCACTTGTTGGGCTTGGAAGCAGTTGGGGCATTAGAAGGCCACCGCTCAAAGACCCACATCGTCAAGAAGGCAATGTTGACAAAGGTCAGTATGTCGAGGCGGCCACGCGACTCTTTCATGGCCACAACCAGCTGATCCAATCTATAGTACAATGTGCCTAAGACCAAGGGTCCGAGTGCGACTCTCTGGCCAAGAGCCAGTTTCACAGCAATTGGCAGAACATGGTAGAAGACCCCATCGTGCGGGTGACCATCAATTAAGTACCTCGACAGCCAGGCACAAAGGAAAGCACAAAGGGTCAAGTGATAGCCCTTGCCCTCCACGTAATTCTTGGCCTCCGGGTCTTGACTCAGAAGCTTCTTGGTGATGTTGCTGTTCGCGTAGTCACGAAAGAAGTACTGCACCCATTTATTCCAAGTATTCTTCGCAGACGTGTCAACCAACTGCCAATTCGGAAGGGCTTTGGTAGTGGTCCACCGGGTGGAGATTTTCTTTACCTCTGATAGGCACTCCTCCATCTGCGTGTACAAAGCGATCTCCGCATCCATCCTCAAGGGACTCAAAGGGTCCACTTCACCCATGGGAGATAGATCGTACAGCATGTGCACGTCCTCGAGTGTGGGGGCAGCCTCGAACTCAGCAAAGTGAAAAGTGTGAGTCGCAGGCGAGTAGCGGGAAAGAAGGTTTAGAAGCATGGACTGGTCCAGCTTCACGGCAGCACCCTTCATAGCACGAACAGCGAAGTATACGCCGGCCTCATTAAGAGTCGCAGCATGATCGGTCAACACATGGTCAATCCACTCATCCATGTAGTCCAATTTCTGGACAAAAGCTTGGGTGGAAATCGCAGCATAGGGGAAGTACCCATTTTCGATTCCCAATCGAACCACGTCCTCGCAGCCAATCAACTCGAGCAAGGCTGAGTTAACTGGAGGAGTCAACGTTAGCAATCCCTCATTGGGGACAGAAGCAGGCAGCTTCTTTGCCTTAACCCTCGCGTGGTAGAAATCTTTGCCACCCAGATAGGGGGCTTTTCGCCACAAAGCTTGCGGAAGATCAGGTATCTCTTCGTCCTCCTTGGTGGGTTTAGTTCCTTTTGTCTTGGCCATTCCTGCGGAAGAGCAAGAAAAAAGGGGGAGAAATATGTCACACTTCAGTTTGAATTTCGAGATTCAAGATCTATGGAAAGAAAGATGAACAGTTTCTGGTATCAATTTCAGAAATCAAAAGTTGGAAATTGTTTGCATTATCAGGGATTTCAAAACCCTACATCCAAGATCCTTATCATCGAAGGATTAAGCCAAAATTGGGTCCAACGCTTGAAGCTTCTTCACAAGTTTCAACAGATTATCTGTCATGGGTTTACAGATTCAACGCAGTTTGATGCATATACTAGTATTGTAAATCAAAATTGAACAAGGCCAACCTTGTTTTCGTGAAGCCTGCTTGGATACACACAGTTGAAGAAGACGATTTGCAGTTCTGAACTGGTGATTGATTATCTGAATCTGCTCTCGAAGACTTCCGGGTACCATTCACTTTAAGAGAAAGAAGTGATGCTTTGCAACAATGGAGAGTACAAAGTATTTATCCAAAAACAATGAAGGGTTGTGTCCTTTCAGTAGTCGAATCGCAACCGTCACCGTCGAATCGCGCAATCACAGGACAAGCTGACGTCACGCCTAAAACCCTAAAGGCCAGACGGCACGACTCTAGGGGTTTTAGGTCATAATGGCACGCACGGGGGCTGAATTTGCTCGTGTTTGAATTGGTGCGTGGCGGCGACGCGCATGTTGATTTCCGCGCATGGAAGTCTATACAGCTATGAGCCTTCACGCGCAGAAAGGGGGCTAATGTAGATAGTGCTTTCTGAGCTAGCAGATCTTGTCCACGTGGCAACCATCCAGCACACCATATTGTGCTCCACACACACTGGATCACCAGCCGAGCTGATCCATGTGGGGGCTACGAGACAGAGCCCTCGCATACCACTGCACAGGACTTGTAGGGACTTAGTTGTTTGGAGGCTAGAGTAAGTCCTGTCGCGTGCGGGCCAAGCCCGCGCGCGACCTTTAGTAACTGCTTTTGAGAGATTTATGGCACGAGCTCCATAAACCCGGTCAATCCGGTCAAACCCGGTCAACCCCATAACGGTTCCGGTATTCGCGCATAACGTGCTGTAACGGTCCCTATATACGCGGACGAACGTGCCGTTGTGGTTAAGCTAATTAAGCCGCCATTGATGGGCGCATTAACCACACTGCAACGGTCACATTCTCCGTTATATATAGGACGTTAACCTTTCCATAAAAAGGAGAACACACTAGCCATACGCGGAAGCTCTGCCAAACCTCTTTCTCTCTCTCAGACATTACTACTGCCTTACTCTCTCCCTACACACAACCCAACTCTTCCTGTGCCATCTCTGATCCTCTACATACGGTGTACACGGAGGTCTCCCCGCCGGAATCTCTTGTGCACAGCAAGTTTGATACTAAGTTTTTTTATACGAATCCAGCAAAGATCATCTATAACATTGAAATTGCGACTCTCTAGAAATTGAAACTGAAGTTTTCTCCTAGTACTATGAGCAGGATGAAAAAAAAGAGAGAAAAGAAAATAAAGAAGAAAAAAAAAATAAAAAAACGAGAAAACTGAAGTGAAAAACTCTGCTTTTGTCTCAAGGTTTCCCCGACTGCCCAGGTTATACGAAAACCTTGAGGTGAGAACAAACTTTTAGTCATAAAAACCTCGTGATGAAAACGAGGTTTTAAAATGGTGACATTATAGGATTTTTTTAGAAACAATGGTATTTTGGTATTTACCGTACAAAATAGGGTTATTTTTGGTTTCTCCTCTGTCTCTTTTTTTGAGAAATTGTTTTGTGCATTTAGTGTACAAACTAGGGTTATTTTGGGTTTCTCCTCTGCTTCTTTTTTTTAGAAATTATTTTTTCGTCAATCGAGTTTGAATCTGGGATCTCATGCAGGGATTTCTAACGCTCTACCACCTGAGCTACCATCCGTCTATGAAATATGTCAAAAAAAAGGTATAAAAAAAAGCAATAGACAAAACCAACCACGAAGACCTAAAGCTGTAAGAAGCCTAGATCATCATGGTTGCAGCTACTAACATGTACTTTTGCGCTTTAATTCAGGCATTCAAAATCTCACAAAAGCGAAATTTGTAAAATATGGAGCGTGAATTTTAGTAACTACATCGTCGAATTAATAATCAAACACAACACAAAGGCCTATTTGAAAAATAAGCCAACCTAAAAGTCACTACAAGAAATTAAATAAAGTACTGCATTAATTATTGTTGCCTAAAGGTCCAATATTGCCATTTTAATTTTTATGGCGATATATCCGGCAATTAGGCATTTGCTGCTTCCAAGCTGCACTATTAGCTCAGTTTGGCGATAACGTATTGACGCTTTTAGTTAAAACGGACAGAGTAACATTACTGCGCATTTGAGAAGCAGATACGGCAATAGGTACCGTCGCTTTAGTTCGGTGAAATGCGGCAGTTTACGTCCGCTTATAGTGCGACAGCTCTTTTTATTGCCACTTTTGAGGATACCTTATACGACATTAATCAATGGCTTAATTATTTAATGCATACCTCCAGTTTATCAAAACTAGCACATTACAACCCCCAATTCTAAAACTAGCTCATTGCACTCTCCATTTGCAAGAAAAAACGTCAATTTCAAACTGGTAAAAAAAAATCCGTCCATTATTTAACATAACAGTCCGTTTGTTGACACTCATGTCCTTGCCTTTAAGGATAAATTGTTTACTCATCAAAAATAGAATATGCCCATCAGAATCACCATCCAAAGTGCAGCTGCCGCCATCTCCGCCGCATATATCTAGATTCCGGCACCAACTGCACAACACCTCTACAACAATCTCGAACAAAACGTAATTTAAACTAAAATAACTCAAACCTTCTTTCGCCCCAACACCAGCAATAAACCTGCCTTCTTCTAATAAAAAGAAAAAACTTGCCTGTATCTTCTCCATTCCACCCAACCAGCTAATGAAAACTCAGACAAACACCAAATTCGATCAGTAAAGAATACTGGTGACACCACCGCTGGCACGATTCACCCCGGAAAACCTGTAGATATCGAACCATCACCTCTTATGATGTCAATTCAACCTCGAATTGAAGAAAGAAAACAAAACTCAACCTTCAACAAACCGAATTGAATCCAGCCTTCAACAAACCCAATCAAACCCATCCTTCAACAAATTCGTAATATAGTTTCTCTGAACTGTACCTAGACTAAAAACAACCCACAACCATCGTCATCTCAATCCAATTTCAAATGTTGATCCACCCAAATCGACTGAAAATATTTTCCACTCGAACCCACTTCCCCTGCTCCTCTCTCACTGTCCGAGATTGAGAGAAGATGGAGATGGCTAGAGGCACTGAGATGTAGATAGATAGAGTACAGCAGAGAGAGATGTGACCAAATAGACATGAGATATTGAGAGCGGTAGAGAGAGAACGCAGAGAGAAGTGACCAAATGTAATTTTTGTTTACTTTATCTTTAAGCATTGATATTAGATTTACCCCTCGGGCACCGTTAGTCATTGGATGATTATTTTTACCAATTTGAAATTGACGTTTTTCTTGCAAATGGAGGGTGTAATCAGTTAGTTCTAGGACTAGGGGTTGCAATGCCATAGTTTCGGCAAACTGAGGACAAGAAGCTCATTGTGGGTGGTAACATATCTAATTTACGTGGACACGAGTCTAAAGCTCGTTGATTAAAAATAGTAAATTGAGCAAGAAGAGTGAGCGGCGCCTATCAGATCGAGCTCAAGAGATACCTTGTTGTAGAAAATCCACTAAAAACAAACAATTTCAGAATATGTTAGTACTAAAATAATGAAACGAAATCTCAGAAATAAAATAGAGAAGAACGAGAAAGGGAGAAAGAAGAACTTACCGAATTTGTAGAAAATGTAGAGACCGATGGTGTAGGCTATTACGGTCCAGGACCTATCTTTAGGATAGTAATTTCCCCCACGATACGGTGCAAAATGGGATACAAGGAAATGCTACCCACCGATACAATGCCTACCGCGGTGGAGAAGAGGCAAGATTGCACTTCTTGTCTTCTCCTAAACCTGGACACGGGACAAGTGATTGAAGAAGAGAGTCACAATCTGAAAACATTAGTTTGAAAACAAAGACACACTTGTATTTATAGGAACTTAATGGTGCTTGAAGCACCTTTTAAGAAAAGACACTAGCAAAAGACACAATTATTGTAAAAGTTACAACTATTGGAAACATGACAACTTTTCAGAAATAATCACATATTTAAAATCAAATATTAAAAATAATATTTTGAACTTTGATTCAACAATCCCCCACTAAAATTTCTCAAAATATTAGACTCGAAAATAAATAGACACGGAAGTAAATAAGATTGGATATAGTACCACGTATCGCCAACGGTGGACTGGGCCTTGAACCGTGGTTTGAATAGAGACTTATATCCGTGAGGATAGTAAGAAACTATTCACATAGATACCGAGTTCTAATTCTTCAAGAGGCAGCGCTTTAGTAATGGGCCTTGCGCTGAATCGGTCTCAGCAAGTACTCTCAGGGTCTTACCGAGTAACCCCTAGAAAGCGGCCTCTCACTTCCTTATTTGCAAAGGCAGACTCATCTAGAGCGTCCACAACCGCTTTATCGCTCCGCCATAAAGGCTATGAGTTCTGTTAAGGACTTTGCGTCCAACCTACTAATATTGTTGTGGATGAACAGTGCATTAGTCAGATACGGGACTTTGAAGGAATATCATTCATTTCTTAGTAAGAAGTTTGTACCCCCACTATTCCTGAAGTAATACAATGCACTCGAAATGTAGTCTCACACTACCATTCCACGGGTAGTATTTTAATTGAATTTCCCTTGAACTTCCATGCATGTGATTTTCGGTAATGACCGACATCATCATGATGAGGTAGGTTCAATTTAGACACCTCTATTGGTCGGTAATAGCCCCATATCTCCCGTGACTTATAAAATCTTCAACCAAATAATATGGTTGGTATTTCACTTAATATCTCAATGTCATGACATTTGTCTCAAACAATACATCCAATTTCATGGGGATTCCTTATGTATTTTCAAATCCAACGCGATACTCACTAGAACATTTGTTGTAGTTTTTCAAGAATTGTGGTCCATAATTTAATCATTCTCCATTGATACCATTTTTTCACAAATGGTTCTTACATCTATTTACACAACTCACAATAAGCATAAGATTAGTTGAACAATCTGTTTAATAATAAAGAAATAGCTATTATTATGAGAAATGAGAATCCTATAATCATCACTGCATGAAGTGGTTATACTATTAAGCTTCTCAATAACTTAAATTTTCTGCAACCAGCAACCATAATCTTACCAGATAAGGTTTATAAGAGAGTTGATCACACAATCAACCTCCATTCAATGAAAAATGAAAGGATATAAAGTATGAACACGACTTTTAGTAACACCACCACCATCGGAGACTCTGAAGTTATACATATCACTTTGGCAATGCCAAACTCCTTGTTAATTTCTCAATCAAGATGACATCAATATACACAGTATTCTACATCCAAACGTTGACTATGCATAGTACCAAAAAAGAAATAGATACACGATGTTTATTTCATACTACCCTGCACTTATACAGCAAAGAAAACTTACACAATTACGAGCTTATGGATTTCTCTATTTGTTGAAAATTACATGCTCGTTATTTTATTTATTTTATTTTTCATGATATAAAATTTCACATGTCAGCAATACCCAGAGATGCAAAGTTAAGGCGACATGAAAGAGCCACATTTTTAATCTTTAAGGTAGCCAAGAAGCACTATTTTTCAAGAACAACACAAATTTTAAATTCAAATGAGACAGTTATATCACCAAACGGCCATATGACCGTTGGTAACTCCGAATGGCTACAACAACTCAAACAACATTCAAAACCACAAGTTCATTACACACCGTTACAGAGAGAAGGTACACAAATATGGAAACGAAAGTGTGTAACAGGTAAGTATATGTATAAGCAAATACTGTAAAGAGTTATTCACATATAAAGATTATAGAAATTAGAATCACATGGTATATCAACAAAGAAGATAGGACGATAAAAAGATACTTATCTGACAGTTGCAACAGGTGTCACCTTCTTCGCCTGTTCAATGCTGCGACAGTGATATCTCGATGAAACAAAAAGTCATCAATTTGCATTCGATTGATGCCCGCAATGTAACTGAATCTCTCGCGATCCAGACCCCATTTTGAGTCCCCCACGAACAAAAATCAAGCAATCATAAATCATTTTCTCTTTAATTGTGAAAGGCTTCAAACTCTTTTGAAGAGAGAAGATTACTATCTTCTTGTCGAACTCCGTGTTGGCTTTCGGGTATTTGAGCATTAAGGGGAACACAACTCTACAAAGTGTCTTCAACTACATGAATGAGTTATTTCCTGTAATTCTTGTGAAAACAAAGTTTGCGAATTTTGAATAGGAGATAATTTGAGATCACATATCACGATGGTATGAAGAATTTTGAAAGACTATATAAAATAACTCCTGAACTAACTGAAGCGATATTGATAAATTTTTCACCAACAGAATAAACATCAATTAGAAAAGAAGAACCTGGCTTCCTCTGCGTTGATAATTTTGTCCAGACGTGAGGCCACTTATGTTGTTATTTCCATTGAAGCACTGTTTCGTTCTTCAATAATGAACATGCTCCTCTTCATGCGCTCCACAGCCACATGCAATATTTCCAAATCTGGTACATTTGTCTTCTCTTCCTCTTTCCAATGTGGATACACTTGTGCCATCACCCGCTGCGAAGCATTAATGCAATTAATATTACTATCCTACACATGATGGTTGTATTCACTCGTCCATGCCTTGACAGCGCCATAACGACCCAAATTCTGAAATCGCGCAAGTGAAATTTCTATCCTAAAAATTTTGTGGAAAATCCACTAAAAACAAACAATTTCAGAATATGTTAGTACTAAAATAATGAAATGAAATATCAGAAATAAAATAGAGAAGAAAGAATGGGAGAAAGAAGAACTTATCGAATTTGTAGAAAATTTAGAGACCGTTGGTGTAGGATAAGACGGTCAGGGACCTATCTTTAGGATAGTAATTTCCCCCACGATACGGTGCAAAATGGGATACATGAAAATGCTACCCACCGATACAATGCCTACCGCGGTGGAGAAGAGGCAAGATTGCACTTCTTGTCTTCTCCTAAATTAGAACCCAACCCGGACACGGGACAAGTGATTGAAGAAGAGAGTCACAATCTGAAAACATTTGTTTGACAACAAAGACACACTTGTATTTATAGGAACCAAATGGTGCTTGAAGCACCTTTTAAGAAAAGACACTAGCAAAAGACACAATTATTGTAAAAGTTACAACTATTGGAAACATGACAACTTTTCAGAAATAATCACATATTTAAAATTAAATATTAAAAATAGTATTTTGAACTTTTATAAAACATACCTGTCAACTGGTTAAAATTGGTTATATCTCTTTGATGTACGTACAATTTCCAATTTCATTTGGAATGGTTCTGCCGAAGTTTTATTGATGAAGGTTAAGAAACTCCAATGAAGTTATATTCATAAAAATAGAAGGTTGTATGGAACCACCAAGGCCAGCACTCTCCTGCGCCAGCCACTTCAACTTGACTAGACTGGTCAATTCACTGGGTATTACACCGGCAAATGGATGACGGACTTCAAATTGTGCAAAAATGGTACTGATGAAAGATCATATTTATTCGTAATTTTAATATTAACTGAATGATGGCAAAGATATACCACTAATGTACATGGTATCAATTGTTGCCTCATAAGTCAAACAACTCATGATCTCTTTATATTGGTATCTTGAAACGCTATGGGAGGTTTTTAGATGCATCAAATGTATGGTGGTAATAATCAAAAGAGATTAAAAACACTAAAAAAAATGGAGCAAAAATAGCATTTATTGTGCGGCATGTTTAAAAATGCCGCAATTATTTAACAATTATGACTATAATTGTAATGACGCTTTTGGTTTTAAAAAACGGCATCACATTATAAAATGCCGCATTTGATTAGGTAGTCGCGGCATTAAATTTTTAATACCGTATTAGGATTAGAATCAGCATTGAAAATAATGCCTCAAAATACTTAGTATATAAACCTCTTTACCCCTAAATTTCTTTACCCTGATTTCATCTCCCGCTGAACGGCCCATCTTCTCTATATTTCATCTCCTCAAGCTTCATCTTCCCTTTCCCTCCGCGTACAATCGGACAGAGAGAGGAAGTCCTCGTCGAGCAATAGCAACATCAAAATTTGGTCACTTCGGAGGCTTCCGCTTTCTGTAACAATGGCGATTCTAAAGTCTAATCTACTCCATAAGCCCCAAACGGTTCTCCTTTGTCTTCTTATGCGAAGAATTGAAAGCTAAAGGTATATAATTATTGAAAAGATTCCCTAGAGGCAATCTGTTTCTTTTGAAATTTATGGATTTACGATTCATTTTGTTATCGATATAGAGATATGTTAACATGAATGAAGTCTTTAGAATATAAGTGTTATATTCTTAAATATCCCTAGTCAATTATACCGTTCAAAAGAACAATCATCTATAAACTAGTATGGGGTTGGATTGATATGGAGATATCACGATCCAACACATGGGTATGCATTAGGGGTAATGGCATACTGGATTGACCCATCTCCGAGAAGGCTACATACACGTTATGTAAAGTCACAATCACTTCTCGCAGTGACAACTGTATTGTCATCCTTAGACTTGAAGTCAGTAGATCATCTAGTTGTGGAATATTGTGTCTTGGTAGCGTCAAATGCTACACCGTGACTGGATATCCATAAAGGCATGTATCGTACTCAATATGAAGCAAGTTTAGAGATCATAGTGATGTAGTGAGAATTTTTCCCTCCCACATAACGGGAGAAAATATCCACGGCCACTCGAGGGATAGTGCTTATAGAATGTCTGGCCATACTCAGACAAATCAATATGGGATATTGATGTTATTTTCATGGATAAGGCTATTCCCAGGTGTTAGATTATGTGACTTGCCATCAAAGGTCGGAAAGAAAGTCAAAGTTTCCAAATTTTTTGGGTGGCTAGTTAGGATTAGGAAACAAATTGGAGGGCGGTGGTGTTTTGTACTTTTGGCTTGGGCTCTTTCCATTAAACCGTTTGAAGTTTACTAGCTAGCCTATATAAAAGGCACTTTGTCTTGTAGAACAATACACACACAGTACACATTGGGGTTAATTACTTCGGTGCATTCAGAGTTATTTTGGCGAGTGTGTGTCGGGTGGTGTGTTATCGGGTCGCAGCCGTGGCCGTCGCGGCCACGACGTGCATTGTAATCGGGTTCTCTCCTCAATAAAATATATGGTTCTAGCCGTGGAGGTAGCTAACAGGTTCGTTGTGAATTCGTTAGTGAACCACGTTATATCTGTCTCGTTCTTGTTTTTCTTTCATCGTTCTTGCTCGAATACTTCTTAGTTATAACAAAATTGTAACGGAGCTCTGAAACATGAGTTCTGTTACAACAAACTGGTATCAGAGCCGGGGTTCCAAGATCCGGCTTGAGCCTAGAGCTAGGGTTTCACGTGTTTGTTGAACTCAAAGCTAGGGTTTCACAATTCAGGTGGAGCAGTCTATCGGGAGTTGGGTTTCGAGATTCCGCCAAGAACGATGTCTGGTTTGGCGATCAAGATCGATCTGTTCTTGAGAAAGAATTAGGTACACCCACCATCTGAAGTCCCGTGGAGGGGGCTATCCGGGGTCTTTTTGGAGCAATCTGGCGCGCATCTGATTAGCCATGCAGGGGATCTGGAAAATCTAGCACGCATTCGGTACTGGCGCGAATCTGGCGGTTCACGCGCATTTAGCGTTCTGGAGATTGACGGTGAGACGCAATCCGTCTCCTGGCGTGGAGCATCTGGCGTGTGAATTGAATCTGGTTCTGACTCATGTGTAGCAGGAACTCGTTGGAGTTGGAGCAACGGCATGGAGCATCTGACACGTGAGATTTCTGGCACGCGCATCTGATCCTAGTTATGGCGCGCATTATGCACGAGTTTGTTCTGGCGTGCATCCGTTCTGGTTTTAGGGCGTGTAAAATGACACACATTGAGCTTACATCTGGCGCGATCTGTTTCTGGCCAGCATCTGGCGCATCAGGGGAATACGGGGCGCATCTGGCATGATAATTTGGGCACTCGTCATTGGTGCATCTGGTCTGAATGACATATGAACACTTGTCATGGTGCATCTGTCTGGCGCAATTGGGCGCATCTGGAATACATTCGGTCCTGCTTTCTCAGTGAATGTATTCGAGTCAGGTTCTGGGTGGAGCACTTGTTTCTGTTTCAGGAAGTGCATCCACATCGGGCGCAGTCGTTGCAGGAACGCATGGTAGTTTGGAGCAACGACTTGGCGATTTGGGTGTCGCATATAGGTGCGAAACATCCGTTTGGGGAGGCGTGCTCGTTTCAGGTTCTGTGAGACGCATCTGTTTCTGGTTTGAAGAGAGAACATCAAATTCTGGGTTCGGGTTGCTGAGATGATTCAAGTCAAGGTGGATATTTGTTAGATTATGTGACTTGCAATCAAAGGTCGGCAAGAAAGTCAAAGGTTGCCAAAGTTCTAGGGTGGCTAGTTAGGATTAGGAAACAAATTGGAGGGCGGTGGAGTTTTGTACTTTTTGGCTTGGGCTCTTTCCATTAAACCGTTTGAAGTTTCCTAGCTAGCCTATATAAAAGGCACTTTGTCTTGTAGCACAATACACACATAGTACACATTGGGGTTAAGTACTTCGGTGATTTGAGAGTTTTTTTGGAGAGTGTGTGTCGGGTGGTGTGTTATCGGGTCGCCACCGTGGCCGTCAAGGCCACGACATGCATTGTAATCGGGTTTTCTCCTCAATAAAATATATGGTTCTGTCCGTGGAGGTAGCTAACGGGTTCGTTGCGAATACCTTAGTGAACCACGTTATATCTGTCTCGTTCTTGTTTTGCTTTCGTCATTCTTGCTCGAATACCCCCAGGTTATAACAAACTGGTAACAGAGCTTTGAAACAGGAATTCCTTTACAACACCAGGATCGAGAAACTATGGATTGGATATACAAGTGTGACTTGTATGTCTCATGTCCAATCCGGAAATAGAGACAAAGGGATGAGACAATAATTGCACAAGGTTTGTCGGATGACTATTTCTATTAGTTGGGTGGAATGGATGTGTTGCTAGACACCGCTCCATGTTAGTAAATAGTTACTACCAACTAATTAGAAACCTATTGGGTCACACGCCATATGGATTGAACTAGACTTGTGAATTAATTAATATGATTAATTAATTAGAAGGATTAAAAACGCAACCACTTGCAAACTTAGTAGGACTAATTTGCAAGGTGGACTAATCCATGTATAGACATGATTAGGATTGGACAAGGTGGACTGATTTATGTAGAGACATGATTAGGACTAGTTTGAAAAGAGAACTAATCCATGTATGTACATGATTAGGACTAGTTTGCAAAGGGGACTAATCCTTACATGAGTAGGATTAGGAGAGGGGTTCTTTATGTAGTAGGACAAGGAGTTGTACTGTGACAACACTGGGGCGATCGCGCAGTCAAAGGAGCCCAGGTAACACCTGAAATCCAAGCACGTGCTCAGGAAGTTCCATCTGATTCGAGATATTATCGATAGAGCATACGTTCGGATATGCAAGATTCCTACAGATGAGAATCTGTCTGATCCACTTACAAAGCCGCTTGTGCAGTAGAAGCATGAAGGGCACACTAGGAGCATGGGCATACGAGATGCGTCAGATTGGCTCTAGTGCAAGTGGGAGACTGTTGCAATAGATGCCCTAGAGGCAATCTAGTTTAGTATGAATTTATTTTGGCTAGGACATTCATTGTATTATTTATTGGATATTTAATATAATGAAGTCCTCAGATTTACAATTGTATTGTTTATCTTAAATATCCCTAGTCCAGTATAATGATTAATAGGACAATCATCTATAGACTAGTATGGGGTTGGACTGATAGGGAGATATCATGATCCAACACATGGGTGTGCATTAAGGGTAATGGCGCACTGGATAGACCCATCTACGAGAAGGCTACATACACGTTATGTTAAGTCACAAGTGCTTCTCGTGGTGCAATGGTATTGTCATCCTAAGACTTGAAGTCGCTAGATATTCTAGTTGTGGATTATTGTGATTTTGTTAGCGTCAAACGCTACACCGTAACTGGGTAGTTATAAAGGCGTGTACCGGATACAATAAGAAGCAAGCTTAGAGATCGTAGTGGACGTAGATAGAATTTGTCCCTCCCACATAACGGGAGAAAATATCATAGGCCACTCGATGGATAGTGCTTATAGAATATCTAGCCAGACACAAATAAATCAATATATGATATTGATGTTATTTGCACGAATAAGGCTATTCCCATGGATCGAGAAACTATGGATTGGATATACGAGTGTGACTTGTATGTCTCGTGTCCAATCCGGATATAGAGACAAAGGGATGAGACCATTACTTGTACAAGGTTTGTCGGATGACTATTCTATTAGTTTTCTAGAATGGATGTTTTGCTAGAAACCGCTCCATATTAGCAAATTGTCGCTACCAACTAGATAGGACCTAGGGGGTCACACGCTATATAGAGTTGAACTAGATTTGGAAATTAATTAATAGGATTAAATAATTATAAGGATCACTTTGCAAAACCTTGCAAACTTAGTAGGACTAATTTGCAAGGAAGGGACTAAACCGAGTTCTAGTAGGACTAGAATAGGTCCTTTAGGTAGTTGGCAAGGATTTGTTGGACTATATAAATGATGCTCCTTCCTTCTTTCCCCCATTATGAGCCTTTAGTTCATAACTTGAGTGGGAGAGAACAAAGGAGAGAGAGAGCTAGCAAGAAAGGAAGGCCGAACGCCCCCCTTGCCGCCGCCCCCTATCCCGTCGGCCACCAAGGAGGACGCCACCTCCTTGTTGCCTCGTGTTGCGTGATTTCTTCTTCCTCTTCCTCTATTCTGGACTAGCACAAAGGAGAAGGAAGATCTAGATCTCAACTCTAGGCGTGGATCAACTATAGAGAAAGTGACACAATTCACGTTACAAGTCATCACAGGAGAAACCCTAAGGTGTGTAACTTGATTTCTTCCCTTACAATCGTTTTGTCTCTCTTCCTCTGATCCTTGGAGGGTATTGCATGGATAAATTATGTTTTTCTGCTGCACATCCATGATCAAAACCCTACAGTGGTATCAGAGCCACAGGTCTTAGAGCATAAACTTGGTTTATGTGTTACGTTTTGATAGTTTTACACTTTAGATGTATTGTTTATCGCGTAAAACAAGACAAATCACGCATATGATGCAATTTGTCAATAATCAATCATAACAAGATCTAGTTTTGGCATTGGATGCATAAACCTCCTTTGGGAGTTTTTTTGGAAACAACTCCCAGAGGAGGTTCGGCCCCCCTAGGGGACCGCCCCTCCTTTCTTGCCGCCCAAGTAAGGGACGGCCAAGGGGCCGGCGCAGCCCTAGCCCACGACCTGGCCGTGTGGTCTAGGGGCCGGCCGGCCCAAGGCCTTTGCGGTCCTCTTTTGGGGTCCGGGCAATTTGATTGTTGGGCCCCATGGACCGTTTAACCCTAGAAAATCCTAAAATCAATTAAAATTGACCAAGCGCGTTAAAATTGGATTTTAACTGTTTATGTGCAAATCGCATGGTTATTGGATATGGCCTTAGGATTTGGTTTGGTGTGATTGTTTAATTTTTTGGTTTGGTTTACGGCCTGCGAGCTGATCAATTAATTGTAATAATTAATTAGGGCTTTATGGCCTGCGAGCCATTTTTTTTCTCAGCTTATGAGATTTATTTTATTTAGTATAGTTGTTAGCTAGTGCTAGATAGAATAGATTGCTAGCCAAGATTGAAGAAAAGAAGCCCAAAGCCAAAGGAAGCCACAAAAGATGGAGCATGGAGCTGTCCACATGACTATGAAGGATGGACCAAAAGATGAAGACGCATGGAGATGTGTTTGCTTTTAACGTACATATATAATTCCATTGGCTTGGAATTATCTTAGTCTAGAAAAGGCCATATCCACATCTCGTTTTGTTTTTGTTTTGTGGTTGTTTATTTTATTGTCTTATTTTTTTGTGGTTGGTGTATGGATGATGCATGCAATTAGGATAATAAGATAATTAGACAACCCGAATCTATTATTTGGAGTTGTGCCCAAACTCAAATAGATAGATTAGTTGATATGGATCAACAAAAATAATTAAAATTGAATTGAAAATCCCTCAAAATTCAAATACTGCGTTTTGTCTTCTCGTTATTTAAACACTCATCGTCATCTTGATTTCACAAGATCGTGCGTGCAAAGCATGGCGACTTGGTTAATAGTGATGTGGTGCGATGGCACACCTCGTGTGCAAATTGTTTATGGAAGAGGTTTGGAGCAACTAGGTGTTTAACGGGATTAAAACCTAGAGACAATCAATTGGTATTATCCATGCGGATGGATAAATAAGGAGTTATTTTCCCAATTGAACCAAGAGTTGCATAAGCGATGCAATTGCAATTGTTCCTACCTAAAGTAGTCAAATTATGGGTGACTTGCCAAAGCAAGCTTATAAGGAGATGAAACATGGATCTTGGCCCACTAGAAAATATAAGGATATTTTCCGCATTAATATCTTGAGGGTTATTAATCCGTAGAAAAATAGTGGGAGCTATATTTGATAAACTAGCAATTATTGAATATAGTCAAAAATTCACAAATACTAAAACTTGCGTATTTTCCTTTTTGTAGAATTCCAAATGGCAAACAACTCATCGAGTTCACGACATTCCCTACGATCTGTCCTTCAGAAGGACAAGCTCTCTGGAACCAACTTCCTTGATTGGTACAGAAACTTGAGAATCGTTCTCAAGCCAGAGAAGAAACTGTACGCAATAGAGGAGCAAGTTCCAGCAGGTCAAGAGAACAATACCCCTGCAGCCCTAAAGGCGTATCAAAAGCGTGTTTATGACGCTAATGATGCGGTCTGCCTTATGCTATGCACCATGACTTCTGAGCTTCAGAAGCAACATGAGAACATGAATGTTGTCGATATGATCGAGCATCTGAAGCAGCTCTTCCAAGAGCAGGCAATGGTTGAGAGGTATGAGGTCTCTAAGGCATTGTTCAAGTGTCATCTAGCAGAAGGGAACTGATGCGCAATTTAGCGTGCTATTCGCAAGTATACGAATTAAGTAATATAGAGAGTATTTTCGACTCGGATTATCGATCCCACATGGACTTTGGAGGTTTTTCTAGTAATCAGTTTTAACGAACAGAGTGAAAAAAGGAGGGATATTTTGAGAGTTTGTTTGCTAACTAAGTACTGAAAGTAAATAACTGAAACGTAAATCTT
Organism: Linanthus parryae; assembly: GCA_023055425.1. Lineage (NCBI taxonomy): Eukaryota > Viridiplantae > Streptophyta > Magnoliopsida > Ericales > Polemoniaceae > Linanthus > Linanthus parryae. The sequence continues at coordinate 20,206,144 of JALGPY010000011.1, read as the reverse complement.
TTTGTTGGAATTTTCTGAATAATCTTAAGGTTGTAAAACTAGGGTTTGAGATACTAGGTCCCGGGATCCCCTAGGGTCTCTACAGATTTTCGTTCTTTGTTTGACATGAAAACACACAGCAGTCTCGTTATCGGTGCCACGTACCAATTGTGCAATATCTTTTCTTTTCCTGCACGTTATCACAATCCTGCAGACTGTCGGATTCTTGTTAAGCTGCCCAAATCTCCAGTCTCGTTCTAAGGCTGCTAGGGTTTCTAACCTGTCTTGATGGCCCGGGTCAGATTCTCTAACAGTTGGTCTCAACGATTTCATGCTAGTCCAAACTTCCCTTCGATAGTCGTCCCATCGGGGTAAGGTGCTAAATTTTGTCTTCTCTTCCTAACCCTAATCGGACATTTTCACCTACCGGCTTGGGTCTGTAGCAATTCTGGTTAGCTACTCCGATCATGCATGAGCAGTAAAATTCAAAGACAGAATAACTGATAAAAATTGCTGAATTAAGATAGTACGATAATGAATTCATAGTCAAAACGTAGAACTTATCTCTGAAAACGAAACCCTAGGTTCACCGAGAACCTAGGTAAAAAGTTTAGCTACTGAAATTCATAATGAAATAACACAGTTTTTGAATAAGAGAGAAGAAGAGCAAACGGGTGTCTTGAATATGGATTCACGTTTCCGTGCTCTCCCGGGATGCTCCAACTTCTCCGTGGATGTGTTGTTTTTGTGTGCCCTCGTTAAAACGAGCCCTGGAAGAGTCTTTATATAGTGCTGGAGACGTTTCAAGAAACTGCCATATTGACGGAACTGCCACTGGACCCGGAACCGCCTCAGAATACGCGTTGTCTGCGTATATACGCACCATGTCTGCGTATATACGCAACAGGCTGCGTATATACCCAGACAAAAACTTTTTTCAACTCCCATTTTCTCCCTGACTGCGTATATACGCAACAACCTGCGTATATACGCAACCCCCTGCGTATATACGCACACAGGGTCAAAAACTGGCCCAAAAAATCTTCCCTCTGGCTTGCTGTCTGCGTATAATACGCAGCCCCCTGCGTATATACGCAGACAGCAAGGAAGACTGCTCTTTTTCTGCCTCTTTTGCTCCGGCTTGCGTTTTGACCCGAAACTTGTCAAAATTACCAAAATACCCCTGGGTAAAAACCGCTCCAAATTCTGCCTAATCCTGACTCTGGCCATAGGAAAACTGGTGACTGAATTTGGGAGACAAAATCTGAACTCGACTCCGGAACCCCGGGCCCCGGTGCCAAAATGACCAAAATACCCCTGGGCCAGAATTGTCCCGGAAGTAGTCACGAACCTGAAATAGCTGCCCACGACTCTCGACACCGGACACCGAGACTCCTTACTCGGACGTGGCCTGTCAAGGACCCACACTTGACGGGAGTCGGTTTTTCGGCCGGACTCTGTTTCAGCATTATAACCTGTTTTCGGAAAGCCCTTGACGTCTCCATTCTTTTTCCCCTGGTTTCACTTCAAAGTTCCAAGTCAAGCTCAAGATATTGTCAACCGAGCGCATCCCAGTGATTCTCGGTTTTGGCGTTTTCAGCTTCCTCGGTTGGTTTTCACTGCTCGTTTTTCCTCCAGTCTTTCTGTTTTCCATTCCACTCTAATTTTTACCAGTCTTGGTCAAATCCTGCTCCGAGCATTTTCTGCACGTTTACCGAGGCGAACCCGGTTCTGTCTCGGCACGCATCCCAATGCCCTTCCTGAGCCTGCTCCCGTAAAGACAACATGAACAAAACAACGATCATATCCATTAAAAGTACGAAACATGCAGAAATTTACGAAGATCAAATAAACGTCTCGTTCATAAAATCGAGGCTTTCCGAGGGTGAATTCTGGCTAAAAGACGGCTTTTCGACACGATGGTACGTCAAATCAGGCTAAAAGATAACCCCTATTGGGCGTTATCAGGAACCTGGTGGGACCCCATGTACTCCGTATGATCGGGTAATTGGAGAATCTCTCCCGACGGGGGTGCCTGGTCGGCCAAGATTTGGCAACCGATCTCGTGTTGCAATCGTTGCCTGAAAGTTATGGACAGTTCATCATGAACTATAACTTGAACGAGATCGTGAAACCACTGCCAGATTTACTCAATATGTTGAGGACAGCTGAATGATAGCACCTTTTAGGGGCTATAATTGTCTTGCATTTACCACATGTTAATAAGTATTTGATAATAATTTGAGCCTAATGTTATAGAATAAAGGCCGTTTTATCACTTGTTGTTCACCATGTGCTATATTGTTAGTCCGGGCATTTTCCATGCATATTTCATTGTTATTTGAAAAATATAATCGCTTGGTATGTTTGTTCATGTTGTTTTAGCAGGGACAGATGCTAATCGGTTGATAGGAGGCATGGAACGAACTTCGGAAACAACAGGAGCTCAAGTGGAGTCAAGAGAAGCCGAATTGGAGGAGCTTGGATGATCAGTCTGCACTATTTTGATCATAGCCGGAGTTCTACAAAAAAAATTGGGGTGAGAACAGTTCCAAATGAAAGTAGACTCAGAGAGATTTCCAACGATAGATCACGGAGCTAAATCCGAGTTCGGACGAAAAAGATATGGCCTATTGAAGTCAGGAGCAGATTTTAGGGGGCTATTGTGCAATTACTGAAGACTTATGCGGGTTATGAAGGAAGGACGACCTAGGGACGAAAATCATCATCATTCACGCCTATTGAGAGCCACGATCAAGGAGGAGAGCAAGGAGACTCAATTGGGAGCAACCTCAAGCAAGGAGAAGAGCCCGGATAGCGCCAATCTTCCCGATTTCTAGCTTTTGATTTCTTCTTCCCTCTTTTAACCACTTGTATGGAGAAACTTTGTTGTGTTTCTAAGATTATTAGTTACGAGACGTTCTTCTAGGCTTCTCTAGACAGCCTAGGGTTTATTTAGACAATATGTTTTCCGGATTCGAGACTTTGTTTCATGCTTTTGGATTTAGATTCATTGAATAAATGTTTAGTTTCTTGATATTGTTATTGAATCCAGTCTATTGACACGGCTAGATTATGATTTGATAATCATGAGACTTAGGATTTATTCGTGAATCAAATTCTTGCTTAATGTTAATTTCATTCTAGTTATTGTTCGTATGTTATGCTTAATCCTTAGCAAGAATGGAGTGATCAACCAGACTTGTTAATTAGCTAGCGAGTGCGTGAGAGCGACTTAGACCTAGCTGTGATGAGATATGAACAAGAATCCTTAAGCACGGAGACTGAGAAGAGAAGTGTGTATCATTGGCCTTAGTGGGTAGATTCGGTAGGAGATAGTGATGTATTCGTGTGGTGTTGGTCTGAGAGGACATCATTCTGTGCACTGTCGTTAGCCTACTAGAACGGACCGGTAGATGTAGGTGGACCGACAGGACACCAAGTAAACTGTAACGTAGAACGACATGAGACCGAGAGGAGATTGTCAGCACCATTACCCGGCTTAACTATAATAGGATTAACGTGTTACTTAGCTAATCCGGAAATCTTCTACAGCCCTAGGTGATCTAGAGATTGCCTAGTTTCTCCATATTTGTGTAATAAAATAAAATAAATACAAAAAAATTAGTTTAGTTGTTATTTAATTTCAGTCACTTGTTTGTAGGTGACGCCTAGTTAATCACAATTCTTCCTCCTGTTACAGTACTCTAAGTAAATAACTAATTAAATAACCTCAATCTTGTCCTCGTGGGATCAATAACTCGGGGTTGAAATATTATCCTATATTAGTTGAACCGTGCACTTGCGGTTACACGTAAGAAAGCGTGTTAAGTTATGGGCGCCGTTGCCGGGGACAGCGGTAGATTATTTAGTTAAGAGTTAGTTTAGAGTACTTTTTTTTAGTTTGTTTTATTTTTTTTTCTATCTCTGTGCTTCACGGGTTTCTTGTGAGTTTGTTTTTGCAGGAACACAGGAAGCAGGAGACGTAATGAGCATGTGGAGCGACGAGGACTATGTGAGGATCTCTGATTACCCCTACTACTGTGCTAAATGCAGAGTTTGGCACAATGATGACACATGCTCAATGATTTGGTGCTAAAAATGCAAGAAGGATCACAAGTATGAAGACACATGCATATTCGATCCACCACAGCTTCATCAACATCAAGAGGACTCATCAGCAAGCATGGAAGACTTGCACAATATTATGGGGGAGATCCAAGCACGCATCACAAGGATATCCCTTATTACAGATGAGCCACAAGAGGAGCCTATGCCACATGTCATCGAGCCTCTAATCGAGCCTCTATGGTCACCATCACAAGATGGTTTGGATGAACGTCATTGGCTACCAGCTGTCTTAGAGATGCAAAGGACACTCATGGCTAGGATGGAGAAAGAATGAGAATCCGAATCTCATGCTACAGTTGTGGAAGAAGAGGTACATGAGACTAGCGAAGAATGCAGGTCCATGAACCATTGGTGGACTCTGCCATTTATGAGGATTCATAATCTGATTCAGACTGGGGTGGAGTCGTGTGTCCAACAATAGAGGAGGCGATGCTCGCTGCAAGGAAATCTCAAATTATCTTACAGCTTTGGCATAATTGGGATGACACATACATTGAGAGCTTGAGGGGTGCTGATGCTGAAGCTGATGAAACACTTGTGATTGTTGTTATTGAGGCTTTGTAAATAAGCAAGTGTGGGGGCATAGATGAGATGCATGTGTCTAATGATGATCATTTGGCACCGAATGAGTACCACTGGGATGATTTCTTAGAGAGAGGTTCATTTGAGACTAGTGATATGACACGTTCCAACTGCAAGTGTACAGCTGTCGTGTGTAGTAATAAACCGGAAATCCGGGTTGTCGAACCCAAGGGACTTTGTTTAAATTAACTATTATTCTAAACCTTATGTGGGTACGTCGCAAGTTGTATTTTTATCTAATTCTAATTAAATAAACGCAATATTCTCAATTAACCAAGTGAAGTAGTTCACGATTAATAAAAAATAAATTTTAGGGTTTTTGTAAAATAAGGGAAAAGTACCGGGAATTCTCTAGGTTCACTAGGTTGATCTAAATTTATATTTTGATTTGTAAAACAACCAAGTGTCATTCACTATTAATCAAGCAATATTAAACTTACCGAGTTACCAAGCAAGTTCACTATACTTTAAACTAAACCAAACCGAGTTACCAAGTCTAGTTTATCTTTAAGCATGCATTAAAACCATATTTCTACTTTAACGATCCTAGTTAACGATGTCGAGTTACCAAACATTGATACGACTAGGTGGATTATTCAATTTACCGACTAATTCTCACGGAGTTACCACGTGAAAACTAATTTAGTTTATCTCTACGTTAGCTACTCGCAAAGATAATATAATTATGAACGTAAATAATCCATAATAGTGAATAAACACGTGAGATTAAGCTAGAACATGCATCACAATCATCAAAACATCAACTTTAGATCAAACCCTAGCTACACCAAACGAGAATTCCCAGCAAATAACGTTTAGCTACTCATATTCATGTTCAAAACGACAAGTCTAATGAGTTTAAACATAAAAATCAAGAAAATAGGAGAGTTGAGAATCCAAACGGATGATCCAAAGCTCATAAGCTCTCCCAATAGCTTCTTGATCTCCAAAAGATGTTCCTTACGTCAAAAACTACTGAAAAAGTCGACCTAGAATGCTTAAATATGTTTCCATAATCCTATTACAAAGTTTGGATAAACTACGAAAAAGCCCCGGAAAAATTCTGCACTTTCAGCGATGTCTTCGTAGGAAGACATTTGTCTTCGTAGGAAGAGTCTTCGTACGAAGACAATTTGTCTTCCTACGAAGGTCTTCTCACTTAGATACTGCAAGCTTGTTTGGGAAGACTTTTTGCAGAGCCAAAATTTGGCTAAGTATATTGTCTTCGTACGAAGACAAATGTCTTAGTACGAAGACCCTCTATTCCAGCCTTCTTTTCTTTGACTTTCTCTTCCTTCCTTTGACTTTCTCCTTCCTTCCTTCTTCCATTGACCTTCCATCGTTTCCATTGACTTTCTCCTTCCTTCCTTCTTCCATTTGACTTTCCTTAGAGTTCCTTGCTTCCAAAGTTCGCTTCCATCTCCCGCATGATCCTCCAAGCCATGTTTTCCAGCGAATCACAACACGAAAACACAACCCGCGATCATATCACAATAAAAGCTCAAATAACTAAAGAAACGCCCGAATTTAACAAGTAACGCATATGAACTCACATTATCTCATTTAAGCTCAATTTACTCAAAAGACGACAAATTCTCCATGATAAGCACGCAAAACGTAGAAATAAAAGGCATAAAATAACTCCGAAAACGGAGTTATCAACTACCCCCAAACTACCTTTTGCTCGTCCCGAGCAAATCTCCCAAGTCAATTCCATTTCTCTCAAGCCAAAACTTCTTTCGCTTTCCCGCAATCCATCCAACTTTGCATACTAACCTAATTGCTCATTGCATAACTTCCCTGCGCCATTTGCATACTTTCACCTCACATTGCATACAAAACCATTATCAATTGCATACTAATCCGAGTAGAACAATTCACCAACCATCCTTTTTACTAGTCGACACGACTCGATTATACACAATGCACCTATATGCAAATGCAATATTCACAATGCAAGTATTGAAATACAATTTTTTTTCTTCTGTTGCGAGATTGGGCAATCTCCATTAGCTTAAACCGATTCACATGAAGCGATGAGAAATCTAGACACAAGGAATGAGTTGAAATCAAATTCGACAACACGAATCCCCCCTAGCTAGTATAGAGAACCTAGCTTTACTAAGTACAAAAACGCAATACCTTTTCATGTGTGCCACAAAATAAGAGGCTACGCTAGGCTAAGCCACGTTCAAGGTCCGAGCTCCTAATCCGCTAATGGGTTTAGAATGATGAGGCTTTAGGGACAAAAACGGATAAAAATCAAACACAAGTCCTAAGGCGTCACATTCTCACAATTACCATATCTCACACACCCTCACAACAATGATAGAAACCAAGCCCGAAACTCACCATCTCCGGCCCTCGATCCCCTCACACCCCGGTACAATTACGATCCCCGCGGCTATTGTCATGAATAATCTATAAGCCAAAATTTCCCGTTCGTGAACTAGTCGCTTCTCCACTCGTTCTTCCACAAAGCTTCTCATTCTTCCTTTATTCATCTCTCTTTTTTTTTCTCTCTTTTTTGTTTAGTTTTTTTTTTAATCTCTCAAAGTCCTGCACAATTTCTTCAATATCTGTCTCGAGTGGTCTTCCAAGTGTCAAGCTAACATATGATAGTAAGGGGAGACACTGTCCAAATCAACATGTATAAATCACAAATAAATGTCTCTCCCTATCTCGATGAAATCCTCGGTGCAACAAACGAAGCCGCTAACATAATAGAGCACGTGTGGGGATGGAGTCGTCGCAAGCTCAGTCTCGATGTCCGAAGTCAAATGTCGACACCCCCACACTCGAATGTAATCATGTCCCCTCTCAAGTAGTCAATCAAATATCTGTCTCGTGCCTAATCCAACCAAACCCCCTACACCATGATGAGTAAGATCCGGTACCTAGCACGATCCACCTATTAAATTCCCCCAACCCAAGTTTTGTGTGTATTAGATGGTAAACACTCACGGCTCTCCTCACTTGTGTCCATGTTGCAATGCCATGGAACACCGCCACACCGAAGTGCGCAAGCCTACTCTCACTCACCCTCGCATTCCCCTCGAAGATCACAAATGAAGTGCATGCGATATGTAAGACTCACACAAATATAGCATGAAGTACTCCCTCATCGAACCCCCTCAACTACAACACCCTCGTGACGCACTAAAGCGGTGATTCTAACCAATCAGTGATGAAGGCCAAGAATCGTCACCCTAAGTCCAAAGGTTGTCAAAGAATCCATGGTTCAAATCAGGGTTTACTAGTGGTCCTACAAGGTAAGTTCTATAAGCAGTGAATGCTCTAATACACACCTCGCACAACTGTTCTGTGTGCCACTACGAGGCGGGTTGGCGACTACCTAAGACGTACACAAGAACGTTTGGCTTGTTTAGCTCACACCTAGCTCAACTCTTGTAAGAAAACTAGGCACACACTTTAGATTTGAAAAATTAAGTTCGTGTGTAAAATAGGCACGCATTCCCGTAAAGAAAGTTTCTCTATACTTACTAAGGGAAACTCACATTGTCACTCTCGATCGCAATTCACGCCCTATGCCTAAAAGTCTCACACTTCTTGATTTTACCGAATTTTCAGCTTCTTTCGATTGCCCTTTCTCAAATTTTTAATTTTTTTTGGTGTTTTCACATTTTTAGTTTTTTTTTTTTTTTTTTTTTTTATACCTATACTATATGCACGGCCAACTCGACTAATGACTCAATAATGGTGGGATGACTCAATAATACCAAAACGTGCACGCAAAAAGATGAATAATAAAAAGAAAAATAAGGACATAACCAAAAATTTCTAACTACATGCTGACACGGGCGATGCAAAGACTCAACACCGACTAGTAAAAAGGACTCAACCACCCCCACACTAGAATGCATCGTTGTCCTCAACGATAACACGAGGACTCAACAATTCTAGCACGAGGGCACACTCCACTACTCGTCTCCTTCTTCCTCCTCTTCATCTTCTTCTGTTTCTTTCCACCTGCCATTAAGAATACAAATTCAAGTAAAACAAGAAATTCAACTTTTGTGCACGTGACAAGAAGTGTGTAAAGAATGAAACACGTAGGCACGTAAGCAAGTAATTCCTAGGACTCTAAGCAATCGCCCCCAAGCACGCTACTAAGCGCAACAAAAAATAATTCGGGCTTTTACTCAATTTGTGCCTAAGACTCGAGATATTGAATTGACTAGTTTAGAGTGTACCTACGTGCCCGGAGCAAGTCTTACGGGCACAACAATTTCAGAAAGTCGACAAACCGGGCTGATTTTGAGTTTGCCGAAAAAAAATTCCGAATCTTCGAATTGTTTGCTGCTCCGTACTCCTTGTGTAGTCCCCGTTAGCGTTGCCTTCTTGTCCGTAAGCTGAATCAAACTCCAAGTGGTCCAATTTCTGAGTTTTCACTTCGGAACCCTAGCTTCTTCCTCCTCTGATTTCTCTCTTGTCTCTCAATATCCCTCAAAGCTACTCTTCAATCCTTGTTCTCCTCTCTGTCGCGAGAAAAACCTATACTCGATTTTTGAATTTGATGAAGAAACAAGGAAGATAGCAATTTTGTGTTCTTGCGGCTATGGAGGAGACAGGAGCTTGGTTCGTGAGGAATGAGGAAGGTAATCTGCTGGGTTCAGATGCAGTCCCAAAGCTCGTGCAAAAAGTCTGAAAAGCCCCCCCAATAACTAGCCTCTATCTGTTCTCTGTGCGTGGGTGCAGCAGTCTTTTTGCCCGATGTCTTCGTAGGAAGACAAATGTCTTCGTGCGAAGAGTCTTCGTACGAAGACATTTTGTCTTCCTACGAAGGCCTTCTTATATAGATACTGCGTGCTGTTATAAGAAGACAATCTTCAGAGCTCAAAAATTTTCTAAGTACAAAGTCTTCATACGAAGACAATTGTCTTCGTACGAAGACAATGCTGGAGCTTGCCAAAAACATCATTTTCGTCAAATTTTCGCGTATTCGGTCGTGCGTTTGCTTTCCGAAGGATCTCCTCGACCTCGAGACTCCCTTTTCACCTTAAAACACTCCCAAAATCCGGGGAATATTTCATTTGTCAATTTCACGCGTTCCAAGGCACGTTTTGCATTTCCGGATGCTTTTGGCCTCGTTTTACTCTCTAAAGCATCCTTTTTGGCGTAACTTCTTCATCCGGAATCCGATTTGCGCGATCCACCTATCTACAGAAAGCTCTCGACCACCCCCACACGTTGGAACTGTTCAATCCTTATTTCAGTCTGTCCTTCAGAATTTCACCTCGTAATCCGTGCCGGCGTGCTAGCTTTCTCCGTTCACTAATCAAATTCTTGCGCATATCAAGACGGGGAGTCCGGGAACATGATCTTCCCCAGGTGCGTGTGTTGAATAGGTGCAGGAATGGCTTATATCTTCAATTCCTTCACTTTGAATCCCGATACGCGTATTGGGCTGCAAATCTTCAATTTTTACTCTGTTTCGCACGCGCGCATCAAGACGGGGGATCCGAAATAGGCCTTTCACCTCGTACTCCTGCACATACTCATTGGAAATATTAAATCCACTCTCTCGCACCTCTCAAATAAATCTAACAGAATAAAAATTTACAAAACAGTATTAAAACCTACTCTACAGCAATAAATAGGTTGGGTTGCCTCCCAACAAGCGCTTTGTAATTTTAGGTCGACGGCCCGACCCAGTTACCTCAAAATATGTTAAGGAGGTCTAGCACGACGTGCCTCCTCCTTCAATTTCTTGCTCTTGATTTTCTGCACCACATCATGTGCACTCACCACATTTGGCTTCTTCTCTGATTCGGGTGGATCGGGATGCAAAACTGTAGGCAACCCAAGAGAAGGATCCACACGATCTTCTCTAAACTTGATCATGGCCAATTTATTCTTCCCCTTTCTCGGAATAAATGCTTTGAACACGAGTGATGAGTCTAGAGCCTTGATAGTCAACTCCTCTGTCTCTAGATCCACATTTGCGCGCATTGTTTTCAACAACGGTCTTCCGAAGATGAGTGGAACATCGCGATCCTCCTTGATATCCACTATCACAAAGTCAGCCGGAAATACAAATGCACCCACTTTGACGAGCAAGTTCTCAATCACCCCATTTGTCGTAACTATAGAATTGTCTGCCAATTGCAGACCCATCTTCACAGGGGTCGGTGCACCAATGCCCAATCTCTGAAACAGAGACAATGGCATGAGATTAATACTCGCGCCCAAATCACAGAGACCATGTGTATGATATCCACCCCCAAGAGTGCAGCCTAAAATGACACTGCCTGGATCTCTCATCTTGGGAATGTCTCTTTGTATGACAGAGCTACACGTCTCTGTTAGCTTTACCGTGGCATAGGGTTCTATGCTCTTCTTCCCCCATAGAATTTCCTTCAAGAACTTCTTGTACCTGGGCATCTGAGCAAGTGCTTCTACAAGAGGAATGTTGATATGCAATTGTTTGAATATATCCATAAATCTCCCAAAGTGTTCCTCATCATTCCTCTTTATCGCCGCCGGATATGGAATTCGTGGCTCATAAGTAGCCAGATCGGGAGTGCTCTTGGACTCTTCTTTCTTCTCAACCGTGTCCTTTGATTGGGGACTCACGGCCTTGGGCAGCTCTTCACCCAATTCCTTCTCTGTAGCTTTTGTAGCTTCGGCTCTCGCATGGCTAGGATATGGAGGATCCTGAGTAGTCACACCACTGCGAGTAGTAATAGCTTTGAGCTGCTCAGTAGGAAGAATGGTATTGGAAGGAAGCATACCTGGCGGAAATTTGGCATTCTGATTGGCAATCTGCCCAATCTGAGTCTCGTGGCTCTTTATTGTTGCTTGCATTGAGACAATCGTTCTCTCCATCCTGTCTTGATTAGCTAGTAACTTTCTCAATAAAGCATTTGTCTCTTGTTCTTCTGGTTGCTGAGCCTGTTGCTGTTGAAATTTCCCTTGAGCTTGATACTGAGAGTTCGGCTGCTGTCCGGGCGCATATAACCCATTGTTAGGGTTGGCATAGCTAAAGTTGGGGTGATTGCGGTTGTTGGGATGATAAGTGTTAGTCCACTGCTGCTGTCGTGGTCGACCTATGTAATTCACATCTTCAATGAAACCATATCCCTGATTCTCATCCGCGAGTAACTCACCCATGGGATTCTGTGATGGAGGGTGCATGCCGTGAAATGCTGAGGTCATGGATTCCAGCTTTTGTTCCATAGATTCAATCTTGTTGACTAAGGCTGCATCCCCCGGTTTGGAGTACCTACGAGTTTCAGTTCGTGTAGACTCTCTCTTTGACACGTTGTTCAGCAGATCTTGAGCTCGCTGTGCTCCAAGCCCCATAAAATTACCTCCAGCTAGCATATCTAACTGGTCAGCTGTCTCCTTGTCTAATGCAGTGTAGAAATAATGGAAGAGCTTGTGCCATGGCTCCCCATGATTCGGACATCTACGGAGAATTTGGCTGAACTTCCTCCAAGCATCTCCCAATGAGCTGTCTTCTTCCTGAGTGAATTTTGCAATCTGAGCCATCTGCTGAGCGACTCTGGATGGTGGCAAATACTTCCTCAGAAACTCATGACAACAATCCGCCCATGTCACTATGCTACCAGCTGGCAGCTCCATAAGCCACTTCTTGGCTTTTCCAGGTAAGGAGAAGGGAAATAGTAATAGCTTAACTGTTTCATCTGGAACTTGTTGGTCGTGCAGGGTTGATGTGATTTGCTCAAATACCAGCAGATGGTGATTGGGATCATCTCATGGAGCTCCGTTGAATGCGCACTCATCACGAACCATATTGATCATATGTTGGCGCAACTCGAAGTGTTGGGCATTGATCTGTGGCCTGACAATGGTAGGCTGATAACACGCTGGAGTAGTCCTGAAATAATCCACCATAGGGCGTTCTTCAATCTCCGCATTGTTCTGCCTGTTGTTTCCCCCATTATTCCCATTATTGTTCCCACCGATGTTCGCCACTTGTGCCCCCACACCAGGACGTGGTTGTGGATTTGGGGGACCCAAGCGATCCATCATTTCCTGCATCTCAGCCATTTGAGCCCTCACCTCCTCAGTTTCTCGTGCTTTATTGGCTGCATCCTCTACAGCTGCTGCTCTAGCTGCCTCCGCATCCTGCATACCTTTGCGGATCCTCTCAAACTCAGCTCTAGTTTCGTCATCCATAGCAACTGAGCTTGTCTTCCTCTTGTCTCTACGTTGTGCGCGTAACAAAGTTTCCGGGTCCTCACGTGTTGGGTGCAAAGGCTCGTCTCGAGAACGGGACATGCACCGTGAAGTTCAACCTGAAAACACAGATTACACACAGAAAGTAGGTGAGTAATTGATATAAACAATAAAATAAATCCCTAAGGCTAGGAATTATAACTAATTTAGCCGAAGTCCCCGGCAACGGCGCCAAAAACTTGACACGTTCCAACTGCAAGTGTACAGCTGTCGTGTGTAGTAATAAACCGGAAATCCGGGTTGTCGAACCCAAGGGACTTTGTTTAAATTAACTATTATTCTAAACCTTATGTGGGTACGTCGCAAGTTGTATTTTTATCTAATTCTAATTAAATAAACGCAATATTCTCAATTAACCAAGTGAAGTAGTTCACGATTAATAAAGAATAAATTTTAGGGTTTTTGTAAAATAAGGGAAAAGTACCGGGAATTCTCTAGGTTCACTAGGTTGATCTAAATTTATATTTTGATTTGTAAAACAACCAAGTGTCATTCACTATTAATCAAGCAATATTAAACTTACCGAGTTACCAAGCAAGTTCACTATACTTTAAACTAAACCAAACCGAGTTACCAAGTCTAGTTTATCTTTAAGCATGCATTAAAACCATATTTCTACTTTAACGATCCTAGTTAACGATGTCGAGTTACCAAACATTGATACGACTAGGTGGATTATTCAATTTACCGACTAATTCTCATGGAGTTACCACGTGAAAACTAATTTAGTTTATCTCTACGTTAGCTACTCGCAAAGATAATATAATTATGAACGTAAATAATCCATAATAGTGAATAAACACGTGAGATTAAGCTAGAACATGCATCACAATCATCAAAACATCAACTTTAGATCAAACCCTAGCTACACCAAACGAGAAATCCCAGCAAATAACGTTTAGCTACTCATATTCATGTTCAAAACGACAAGTCTAATGAGTTTAAACATAAAAATCAAGAAAATAGGAGAGTTGAGAATCCAAACGGATGATCCAAAGCTCATAAGCTCTCCCAATAGCTTCTTGATCTCCAAAAGATGTTCCTTACGTCAAAAACTACTGAAAAAGTCGACCTAGAATGCTTAAATATGTTTCCATAATCCTATTACAAAGTTTGGATAAACTACGAAAAAGCCCCGGAAAAATTCTGCACTTTCAGCGATGTCTTCGTAGGAAGACATTTGTCTTCGTAGGAAGAGTCTTCGTACGAAGACAATTTGTCTTCCGACGAAGGTCTTCTCACTTAGATACTGCAAGCTTGTTTGGGAAGACTTTTTGCAGAGCCAAAATTTGGCTAAGTATATTGTCTTCGTACGAAGACAAATGTCTTAGTACGAAGACCCTCTATTCCAGCCTTCTTTTCTTTGACTTTCTCTTCCTTCCTTTGACTTTCTCCTTCCTTCCTTCTTCCATTGACCTTCCATCGTTTCCATTGACTTTCTCCTTCCTTCCTTCTTCCATTTACTTTCCTTTGAGTTCCTTGCTTCCAAAGTTCGCTTCCATCTCCCGCATGATCCTCCAAGCCATGTTTTCCTGCGAATCACAACACGAAAACACAACCCGCGATCATATCACAATAAAAGCTCAAATAACTAAAGAAACGCCCGAATTTAACAAGTAACGCATATGAACTCACATTATCTCATTTAAGCTCAATTTACTCAAAAGACGACAAATTCTCCATGATAAGCACGCAAAACGTAGAAATAAAAGGCATAAAATAACTCCGAAAACGGAGTTATCATGATACTCTATGGAAGTTGATCAAGAAGAAAAAGTGCAAGATGAAAGAGTTTAACTTCCAAAGCTTTCCACTATGTCCAAAGAGCTTGTGTGCTCGAGAGAAAAAGGTTATCGAGAAAAGATGGTGGAAGAAGAAGAAGTGGAGAGCTAAGAATCCTTCACTATCCTAGACGGTTTAGGTAACCGGGTCGGGCTGTCGACCTTAAATTACAAGCGCTTCTTGGGAGGCAACCCAATGTAGAGTAGATTTTGATATTTTGTTTCCTTTTTTGTTTTTGAGTTCTCCATATTTGATTGTGAGGGGTTAGAGAGAGTTTTTTTTAATGTTTTCTATGAGAGTGCAGGACACAGGTGCTGAAGAACTCTCTGGATTCCCATTCTTGATGCATGTGCACGATTTTGCACGCAAAACGAGGAACAACTAGCTAACCGGAAGCATTAAGATTGATAAAGAAGCTACTCGAGGTTGAAGAGTAGCCAATTAGTCATGAGGATCATGGTAGCGAGTTGGAGTATCGGGGTTGTACGCATCGGAATCCGGAGTGAAAATAGAGTTCAAAAACTTTGGAGGCGAGATTCTTTGCACAAGAGAGATAAATTGAGAAGAAATGAAAAATTTATTGGTTTGGGAATTTTTGTAGTCAAAAATAGATTCCTTGTCGAATATGGAGTCCATAGGTGAAAGAATCGCGCGAAACGGATGTCGGATGAAGAAGATAGAGCAAAAACAAGTTGGAGAGTTCCAGGCATTTCGGGCATCATTTCGGCCAGAAATGGAGGCCGAAATGCCCCTATTTCGGCCCGAAATGAAAAGGGAATTCTGCTTCAAAATTTCCCAGTGATTTCGGGCTCCATTTCGGGCCGAAAGGGGGGCCGAAATTGCCCGGGCTGGTCACTTTTCGGGGGTATTTTTTTGACTCTTTGGGGGTGTTTTTGACATTTTTGAGGATAGTAAAGGCTAAAAACCGACCAACAAGCCTCCTAACACCACAAAATCGGATCAAACACCTCCCAAATTCATCTTCTTCCTCTCCAAACCCTCAAGAACACCAACACACCCCTAACCCAAAACGCATCCAAATCGCAAAATTTACAAGATTAACTCTTGAGCTTTGAGATAGTGAGCGGATTGAGTGTTGGGGAATTCAAAGAGGAAGAGCTCCAAGAACTTAAATCTTCCAATTCGTTTCTTTGGAGGGGGATTGGGCCAAAGCTCAAAGAGGAACTTAAGACGGGGACACCGAGGAGCTTAAGGAGGTACTCTTGCCTTCACTTGCTCGTGTTTCCGAAAAAATTGGTACCATTTTCTCTCTCTCGACTTTAATTCTTTCTTAGGCACTCTTAGGGCTTAATTTCTTTAAAATTTTTACTTGCTCATACTTGGATTATTGGATACTTGTTTAGCTCACCCCGACTAGACCTCACGTGAACTCACTCCGACTAGACCCACCGGCCCTACGCTTGAGCAGCCGAGTCGTCTTTATTTCACCTTATATTTTGTTGAGGACAACGAAGCGCTTAAGTGTGGGGGAGTTTTTAGCTATCCGCTATTTAGCCTTTGCATAGCCATTGCATAGCCTTGTTATATGTAGTTTAGAAAGTCGCGTTTGCATGTAGCGTTCTAGTCGGTTAGTTTTGCATGTGCACGTTTATTTTATGCATTGTATATTATTGTTGCACTTTTATTTATTGAGTCCACTACCATACTTTTTTGGTTAGTCGAATTGGCCAGTTACATATAGTGTCGAAAAAAACAAAAAAATTAAAAATACAAGAAAAATCCTAAAAATTGATTTTTTTTTAGAAAGGGCAATTGAAGAGAGTAAGCGTGGATAGGGTTCAATGATAGTATTCCCTAGGTAGTATGAAAATCTGAGGTGAGGTAGACACGCGAGAATCTGGAGTAGGAAGGCTATAGGGCCAATGCACTAGAGAATTGTGAGTAGCTGTCTCACAGACTAGTTATCCAACTAGCGCTACACCGCCCTCACTTAGGTAGTCGTCAACCCTCCTCGTAGTGGCAACGGAACAGCTGTGCGAGTGATTTATTGGGACCTCACGTCCCGTCTCCATCGCCTAGGTCCACTAGTTACCCCAATTTGATCCGTTTACCCCTTTTATTCACAGCCTCTAGCCTAGGAAGTCGTTCCAAATGACTTCTATCACTACTTAGAATGGTCCCTTCCTATGCATCATGATAGAGGGAGTTGAGTTAGGGAGGTTCGATGAGGGTGAGCTGATTTGATACATCTTGAGTGGATATTCTTACATGTCATCTTTTGAGGGGATGTGAGGGTGAGTTAGAGACGGCAGCACACTTCGGTGTGGCGGTGAGTCGTGTCCATACACCACGATCACAGGTGGAGTTTCGTAGTGCACGACTTTCTTTCCGCACGTCATGGGGGTGGGGCTTGGTTGATCTTATAGGAGAATGTGCTTGCACTTCATTCATATTTTCTACATGATAGGTGATGAGGAGGATCGGTTGGAATTAGCACCTTTATATATTGACTACCGGGTTTTTAGATATGCTTTACATCGAGTGTGGGGGTGTCGACACATATTTGATTTCATCATTTGATTTGAAACATTCCACCCCACGTTATCTATATTGATTTGATCTACTTGGATATTGTATCATCATTGGTGGCTCCATGTTCTTATTGAGAATGAAATTGAAATTGAAAAAAAAAAGAAGAAAAACAAAACAGAAGTTGAAATTGAAATGGAATAGGGACCGGAAATTAAACTTCATGAAGACCAAGGAGATTAGCTATTTTTCGAGATCACTTCTTCACATTTGTGGCCGCGAGAACAGCGTTACACCAAGATTGAGGAAATGAGGGACAAAGTAGTAGTTCGGTGGGGGTTCCTTGAATTTTGGTGAGGGAGTGTGAGAATCGGGTATTGTGAGTTGTATCATGACGTCTAGGACTGCACTTATAAATATCCTATCCTACCCGTCCTAAAGCCGTCAACAATTGAAACTCGTGGATAAATAGCTCGGATGGTAAGTTCTAGGGATACGTTTGATGAGTGTGCGGAAGCAACTTATTTTTTGTCCGTGTCCGTTCTGTCTGACGAAACAGGCCGCAAGTTCTACCGATCACCAAAGTTATAAAATCTTCTAGGGGATGTGAGAGCCTTATGACATGCCGGTTTGTTCTTTGATATTGCCCAATCTCTAACAAGAAAAAGAAAAAAAAAAATTGTTCTTTAATTCCTTGCATTGTACATATCATGTAGTTGCATAGTCGTGTCTTTGTGTATTGAGTCGTGAATCGTGTTGGCTAGCGGAAAGTGAAGTATGCAAAGCGGTGGGGTATGCATTAGTTTGGTTGTGGTATGCATGCAATGTCTCAAGTGTTGGAGGTTTGTGCTTCATTGTTGCTCGGGACGAGCAAGAGAGTAAGTGTGGGGGAGTTTGATAGAACCATTTAGGGGCTATAATTCTTTAGCATTTACCACATGTTAATAGGTATTTGAGAATGATTTGAGCCTAATGTTAGAGAATTAAGGTCGTTATATCACTTGTTGTTCACCATGCGCTATATTGTTAGTCCGGGCATTTTCCATGCATATTTCATTGTTATATGTCAAATATAATCGCTTGGTATGTTTGTTCATGTTATTTTGGCAGGTACGGATTCTTATTGGTTGTAGGAGGAATGGAACGAACTTCGGAAACAACAGGAGCTCAAGTGGAGTCAAGAGAAGCCGAATTGGAGGATCTTGGATGACCAGTCTGCACTATTTTGATCATATCCGGAGTTTCGCAAATAATTTTTGGGTGAGAACGGTGCCAAATGAAATTAGACTCAGAGAGATTTCCAACGATAGGTCAAGGAGCTAAATCCGAGTTCGGACGAAAAAGATATGGCCTATTGAAGTCAGGAGCAGATTTCAGGGGGCTATTGTGCAATTACTGAAGACTTCAGCGGGTTATGAAGGAAGGACGACCTATGGACGAAAATTATTATCATTCACGCCTATTGAGAGCCACGATCAAGGAGGACAGCAAGGAGACTCCATTGGGAGCAACCTCAAGCATGGACAAGAGCCCGAATCGCGCCAATCTTCCTGATTTCTAGCGTTTAATCTCTTCTTCCCTCTTTTAACCACTTATATGGAGAAAATTTGTTGTGTTGCTAAGATTATTAGTAACTAGAAGTTTTGCTAGGCTTCTATAGAAAGCTTAGGGTTTATGTAGACAATATGTTTTCCGGATTTGAGACATTGTTTCTTGCTTTTGGATTTAGATTCATTGAATCAATGTTTAGTTTCTTGATATTGTTATTGAATCCAGTCTATTGACACGGCTAGATTATGATTTCATAATCATGAAACTTAGGATTTATTCGTGAATCAAATTCTTGCTTAATGTTAATTTCATTCTAGTTATTGTTCGTATGTTATGCTTAATCCTTAGAAAGAACGGAGTGATCAACCAGACTTGTTAATTAGCTAGCGAGTGCGTGAGAGCGACTTAGACCTAGCTGTGATGAGATATGAACAAGAATTCTTAATCACGGAGACTGAGAAGAGAAGATATCGAGGTTTTCGTGTGGTGGTGGTCTGATAGGATATCATTCCGTGCACTGTCGTTAGCCTAGTAGAACGGACCGGTAGATGTAGGTGGACCGACAGAACACCAAGTAAACCGTAACGTAGAACGACATGAGACCGAGAGGAGATTGTCAGTACCACTACCCGGCTTAACTAGAATAGGATTAACGTGTTACTTAGCTAATCCGGAAATCGTCTACAACCCTAGGTGATCTAGAGATTGCCTAGTTTCTCCATATTTGTGTAATAAAATAAAAAAATACAAAATATTAGTTTAGTTGTTATTTAATTTCAGTCACTTGTTTTTGGGTGACACCTAGTTAATCACAATTCTTCCTCCTGTTACAGTACTCTAAGTAAATAACTAATTAAATAGTCTCAAGCTTGTCCTGGTGGGATCGATAACTCGGGGTTGAAATATTACCCTATATTACTTGAAGCGTGCCCTTGCGGTAACACGTAAGAAAGAGTGTCACTGAACAAAGCATCAACAAGGGTAAGGGCAAGGCCATTATAATGGTGCAGAAAGGAAAGGGCAAAAGGATTGCCTCATCCTCCAAGGGCAAAGGCAAGTTAGTTGCCAAGTCCAAGGAACCTGCCCTTAAGCCTGTTGGTGGCATTGCCAAAGGTGTGAATAAAGGTGAGTGTCACAGCTGCAATCAGCCCGGACACTGTAGGAGGAACTGCCCAAAATATCTGGAGGACAAGAGGCTTGGAATAGTGATTCCACCACCACCAGGTATTTTTGTTGTAGATGTCAATTTAACTGTCTCTACATCATGGGTATTAGATACTGGATGTGGATCTCACATTTGTCGAAATGTGCAGGATCTAAAGAGAAGTAGAAGATTGGCTAAAGGGGAGATAGATCTGCGCGTTGGAAATGGAGCAAAAGTTGCTGCGTTGGCCATAGGCGTGTGCGAGCAACTCTACCTTCAGGATTAGTTTTAGAATTAAATAATTGCTATTTTGTGCCTGCTATGACCAGAAACATTATTTCTATTTCTTGTTTGGACAAGGTAGGTTTTATTATTTCAATAGAGAACAATTGTTGTTCCTTTTATTTTAATAATATTCACTATTGTAGTGCGCAATTATTTAATGAACTGTATGTTCTGGATCTAAGCAATCTTGTCTACTGTTGGAATAGATACCCTAGAGGCAATCTAATTTTAGTATGAATTGGATAGAATAATCATTGTATTATTTATGGAGATATTAAATATAATAAGGTCCTTAGATTTACAAATCGTGTTGTTTATCTTAAATATCCCTAGTCAAATATAATGATTAATAGGACAATCATCTATAGACTAGTATGGGGTTCGATTGATATGGAGATATCACGATCCAACACATGGGTATGTATTAGGGGTAATGACAAACTGGATTGACCCAAATCCGAGAAGGCTACATAAAAGTTATGTAAAGTCACAAGCGCTTCTCGCGGTGAATAGGATATTATCATCCTTAGACTTGAAGTAACTAGATCCTCTAGTTGCGGAATATTGCGCTTTGACAACGTCAAACGCTACTCCGTAACTGGGTAGTTATAAAAGCGCATGTTGGGCACAATAGGAAGCAAGCTTAGAGATGGTGAGTGATGTAGAAAGGATTTTTCCCTCCCACATAACGGGATTAAATATACGAGGCCACTTGAGGAATGGCGCCTATAGAATGTCTGGCCAGACTCATATGAATAAATATGGGGATATTGATGTCATATGTATGGATAGGGCTATTCCCAGGATCGAGAAACATGGATTGGATATACGAGTGTCACTTGTATGTATCGTGTCCCATCCGGATAATGAGACAAAGGGATGCGATAGTAAGATCACAAGGTTTTGTCAAGATGACTATTTCTATTAATTGGCTGGCATGGATGTGTTGGTAGACACCGCTCCATGTTTGTAAATAGTTACTACCAATTAAATAGAAACCTATGGGGTCACACGCCATATGGATACAATTGGACAAGAGACTTAATTAATAGATATTAATTAAAAGGATCATATTGCAAAAAGTTGCTAACTTCGTAGGACTAATTAGCAAATAATACTAGTCCATATATGGATATGATTAGTATTGGGCCCTTTATGGAAACATATAGGAGTAGTTGGACTATATAAAGTAACTCCTTCCTTCTCTCTCAATACATGTTAATTATAACACATATTGAGAGGAGAGAAAAGAGTTGAGAGCAAGCAACTAAGAGGGCCGAAACCCCTTACCCGCCGCACCAAACCCGTCGGCCACACAAGGAGGCCGAATCCTCCTTGTGGCTTTGTTGCGTGATTTCTTTGTCTCCTTCCTCCGTTCTAGCTAGCACAAGAAGGTTGTGAAGGTCCAATTCTCTATCCTAGGCGTGGATCAACCGTAGAGAACGTGACATTATTCGCGTTTGAAGTCATCAAGGGAGAACCAAAAGGTAAACACAAATCAATCTTTTACTATCGTTATGTTCTTCACTTGTGATCTTTGGAGGGATTTGAACGGAATAATTATATTCTTCCGCTGCGATTCCATGTTCAAAACCCTACAGTGGTATCAGAGCCACAAGTCGTAGAGCATAACGTAGTTTATGTGTTACGATTTTGTTGTTTTAACACTTTAAATTCTTGTTTATCGCGTAAAACGACAAATTACGCATAGTAGATGCAATTGAATGGAGATTCAATCTAACAAGATCTAATTGTGCATTGGATGCAACAATTAGTGAGTTTCTTGGTTTGAAGATTTGGGTTTGGGCACATGTTTGAAAAAGGGGTTCTTCAACATGGAAACAACTTGGATTGGGCAACAATTAAGGAGTTGTTTTTTGAAACAACTCCAGTAAAGGGTTCGGCCCCCCCATAAGGGACCGCCCCTATGCCTTGCCGCCCAAGCCACGCACGGCCTAAGGGCCGTCCGGGCCTAGGCGCGACCGGAATGACCGGCAGCTTGGGCTTGGCCGGGCCCTAGGGCCGTGTGTGATCCAATAGGGCTTTGAGAAGTCTTTTTGGATTGTTTTTAACCCTACTTCTTCCAAAACAAATAAAATTTGAACAAGCGCGTTAAAATTGGTTTTAATTTTTTATGTGATATTCACATGGTGGTTGGATATGACCCTAGGTTGTGGTTTGTGTGTGAATGTTTATTTTGTGGTTTGCTTTAGGGCCTGCAAGCTGATCAATTAATTTAATAATTAATTAAGGTTTACGGCATGCGAGTCGTCTTTTTCTCAACTTGTGAGATTTATTTTATTTAGTATAGGAGTAGCTAGATAAAATAGATTGTTAGCCAAGATTGAAGAAAAGAAGCCCAAAGACATTGGAGCCATGTAGATGGAGCAAGGAACATTCCACAAGACTATGAAGGATGGACCAAAAGATGGAGGCGCATGGCGATGTGATCTATTTTGGGGTTCATAGATATTCTCATTGGCTTGGGAATATCTTAGTCTAGAAAGGCCATATCCACATCACGTTTATTTTGTTGTGTTTGTTTATTTTATTGTCTTATTATTTTGTGATTAGTGTATGGTTGATGCATGCGATTAGGATAATAAGATAATTAGACAACCCGGATCTATGATTTGGATTTTTGCCCAAAACTCAAACATATAGATCATGTTGATAATGGATCAACAATGCAAATTAAAATTGAAAGGAAAATCCCTCAATAAAAATATTGTGTTTATGCCTTCTCGTTATTTAAACACTCATCATGATCACTATATCCCATGTTTGTGCGTGCCAAAGCATGGCAACATGGTTTATCGTGATTAGATGCGACGGCACGTAACAATGTGCAATTGTTTAAGTAAGAGGTTGGACACAACTAGGTAGATTTAATAATATTAAAAGAACCTAGAGGCATACAATTGGGATTATTCATGGGGTTGGATAAATAATTGTTATTTTCCCTATTGAACCAAGAGTTACATATGAACTAATTAGAATGGTTCCTACCTAAATAACCAATTCCGGGTGACTTGCCAAAGCAAGCTCGGAAAAGGCGAAATATGGATCTTGGCCCACTAGAAAATATAAGGATATTTTCCGCATTAATATGGAGGGTTATTAATCCGAGAAAAATAGTGGGAGCTATATTGAATAATCTAGCAATTATTGAGTATAGTAAAATCATACTAAAATCTTGTATATTTCTCGTTTTTTTAAAATTCCAATGGCAAACAATTCATCGAATTCATCACTCCCTACGGGCTGTTCTTGAGAAGGACAAGCTTTCTGGAACCAATTTTCTGGACTGGTACAGAAATTTAAGAATTTTTCTTAAACAAGAAAAGAAACTGTACACACTAGAAGAAGAAGTTCCAGAGGGTCCAGAGAACAATACCCCAGCATCCCTAAAGGCGTATCAGAAACATGTTGACGATGCTAATGATGCGACCTGCCTTATGCTTTACACCATGTTGTCTGAGCTTCAGAAGCAACATGAGAACATGAATGTAGTCGATATGATCGAACACTTGAAGCAGCTCTTTCAAGAGCAGGCAAGGGTTGAAAGGTATGAAGTTTCTCGGGCATTGTTCAAGAGTCACTTCGCTGAAGGGAACCCAGTAGGACCGCATGTGTTGTGGATGATCGGGTATCTTGAGAATCTCAATCGCCTAGGGTCCCCGATTGGCCAAGAGTTGGCCACAGATCTCACTTTGCAATCATTGCCGGATAGTTATGGACAGTTCATCATGAACTATAACATGAAGGAGATTGCCAAGCCTCTGCCAGAGCTACTCAATATGTTGAGGACAGCTGAACAATCCATCAGCAAGGGAAACGGCAAGACCCTAATGAAGGTGCAGAAAGTAAAGGGTAAAACGTTTACCTCTACTTCCAAGGGTAAAGGCAAGGCAGTTTCTAAACCTAAGGACAATGCTCTTGAACCTGATGGTGGCGTGGCCAAAGGCGTGATCAAGGGTGATTGTCACTACTGCAGTCATCCTGGACACTGGTAGAGGAATTGCCCAAAGTATCTGGAGGATAAAAGGCTTGGGATAGTGATCCCACAACCACCAGGTATTTTTGTTATACATGTTAATTTAACTACTTCTTCATCATGGGTATTAGATACTAGATGTGGATCTCATATTTGTCGAAATATGCAGGATCTAAGTAGAAGTAGAATATTAGCAAAAGGACAGTGGACTTGCGCGTTGGGAATGGAGCAAGAGTTGTTGCATTGGCTATAGGCATGTATAGGTTGTCTCTGCCTTCTGGATCAGTATTAGAATTAGATAATTGCTTTTATGTTCCTGCTATGAGTAGGCGCGACCGGGGTGACCGGCAGCTTGGGCTTGGCCGGGCCCTAGGGCCGTGTGTGATCCAATAGGGCTTTGAGAAGTCTTTTTGGATTGTTTTTAACCCTACTTCTTCCAAAACAAATAAAATTTGAACAAGCGCGTTAAAATTGGTTTTAATTTTTTATGTGATATTCACATGGTGGTTGGATATGACCCTAGGTTGTGGTTTGTGTGTGAATGTTTATTTTGTGGTTTGCTTTAGGGCCTGCAAGCTGATCAATTAATTAAATAATTAATTAAGGTTTACGGCATGCGAGTCGTCTTTTTCTCAAACTTGTGAGATTTATTTTATTTAGTATAGGAGTAGCTAGATAAAATAGATTGTTAGCCAAGATTGAAGAAAAGAAGCCCAAAGACATTGGAGCCATGTAGATGGAGCAAGGAACATTCCACAAGACTATGAAGGATGGACCAAAAGATGGAGGCGCATGTCGATGTGATCTATTTTGGGGTTCATAGATATTCTCATTGGCTTGGGAATATCTTAGTCTAGAAAGGCCATATCCACATCACGTTTATTTTGTTGTGTTTGTTTATTTTATTGTCTTATTATTTTGTGATTAGTGTATGGTTGATGCATGCGATTAGGATAATAAGATAATTAGACAACCCGGATCTATGATTTGGAGTTTTGCCCAAAACTCAAACATATAGATCATGTTGATAATGGATCAACAATGCAAATTAAAATTAAAAGGAAAATCCCTCAATCAAAATATTGTGTTTATGCCTTCTCGTTATTTAAACACTCATCATGATCACTATATCCCATGTTTGTGCGTGCCAAAGCATGGCAACATGGTTTATCGTGATTAGATGCGACGGCACGTAACAATGTGCAATTGTTTAAGTAAGAGGTTGGACACAACTAGGTAGATTTAATAATATTAAAAGAACCTAGAGGCATACAATTGGGATTATTCATGGGGATGGATAAATAATTGTTATTTTCCCAATTGAACCAAGAGTTACATATGAACTAATTAGAATGGTTCCTACCTAAATAACCAATTCCGGGTGACTTGCCAAAGCAAGCTTGGAAAAGGCGAAATATGGATCTTGGCCCACTAGAAAATATAAGGATATTTTCCGCATTAATATGGAGGGTTATTAATCCGAGAAAAATAGTGGGAGCTATATTGAATAATCTAGCAATTATTGAGTATAGTAAAATCATACTAAAATCTTGTATATTTCTCGTTTTTTTTAAATTCCAATGGCAAACAATTCATCGAATTCATCACTCCCTACGGGCTGTTCTTGAGAAGGACAAGCTTTCTGGAACCAATTTTCTGGACTGTTACAGAAATTTAAGAACTGTTCTTAAACAAGAAAAGAAACTGTACACACTAGAAGAATAAGTTCCAGAGGGTCCAGAGAACAATACCCCAGCAGCCCTAAAGGCGTATCAGAAACATGTTGACGATGCTAATGATGCGACCTGCCTTATGCTTTACACCATGTCTCCTGAGCTTCAGAAGCAACATGAGAACATGAATGTAGTCGATATGATCGAACACTTGAAGCAGCTCTTTCAAGAGCAGGCAAGGGTTGAAAGGTATGAAGTTTCTCGGGCATTGTTCAAGAGTCACTTCGCTGAAGGGAACCCAGTAGGACCGCATGTGTTGTGGATGATCGGGTATCTTGAGAATCTCAATCGCCTAGGGTCCTCGATTGGCCAAGAGTTGGCCACAGATCTCACTTTGCAATCATTGTCGGATAGTTATGGACAGTTAGTTCATCATGAACTATAACATGAATGAGATTGCCAAGCCTCTGCCAGAGCTACTCAATATGTTGAGGACAGCTGAACAATCCATCAGCAAGGGAAACGGCAAGACCCTAATGATGGTGCAGAAAGTAAAGGGTAAAAGGTTTACCTCTACTTCCAAGGGTAAAGGCAAGGCAGTTTCTAAACCTAAGGACAATGCTCTTGAACCTGCTGGTGGCGTGGCCAAAGGCGTGATCAAGGGTGATTGTCACTACTGCAGTCAGCCTGGACACTGGTAGAGGAATTGCCCAAAGTATCTGGAGGATAAAAGGCTTGGGATAGTGATCCCACAACCACCAGGTAATTTTGTTATACATGTTAATTTAACTACTTCTTCATCATGGGTATTAGATACTAGATGTGGATCTCATATTTGTCGAAATATGCAGGATCTAAGTAGAAGTAGAATATTAGCAAAAGGACAGGTGGACTTGCGCGTTGGGAATGGAGCAAGAGTTGTTGCATTGGCTATAGGCATGTATAGGTTGTCTCTGCCTTCTGGATCAGTATTAGAATTAGATATATGCTTTTATGTTCCTGCTATGAGTAGGCGCGACCGGGGTGACCAGCAGCTTGGGCTTGGCCGGGCCCTAGGGCCGTGTGTGATCCAATAGGGCTTTGAGAAGTCTTTTTGGATTGTTTTTAACCCTACTTCTTCCAAAACAAATAAAATTTGAACAAGCGCGTTAAAATTGGTTTTAATTTTTTATGTGATATTCACATGGTGGTTGGATATGACCCTAGGTTGTAGTTTGTGTGTGAATGTTTATTTTGTGGTTTACTTTACGGCCTGCAAGCTGATCAATTAATTTAATAATTAATTAAGGTTTACGGCATGCGAGTCGTCTTTTTCTCAACTTGTGAGATTTATTTTATTTAGTATAGGAGTAGCTAGATAAAATAGATTGTTAGCCAAGATTGAAGAAAAGAAGCCCAAAGACATTGGAGCCATGTAGATGGAGCAAGGAACATTCCACAAGACTATGAAGGATGGACCAAAAGATGGAGGCGCATGGCGATGTGATCTATTTTGGGGTTCATAGATATTCTCATTGGCTTGGGAATATCTTAGTCTAGAAAGGCCATATCCACATCACGTTTATTTTGTTGTGTTTGTTTATTTTATTGCCTTATTATTTTGTGATTAGTGTATGGTTGATGCATGCGATTAGGATAATAAGATAGTTAGACAACCCGGATCTATGATTTGGAGTTTTGCCCAAAACTCAAACATATAGATCATGTTGATAATGGATCAATAATGCAAATTAAAATTGAAAGGAAAATCCCTCAATCAAAATATTGTGTTTATGCCTTCTCGTTATTTAAACACTCATCATGACCACTACATCCCATGTTTGTGCGTGCCAAAGCATGGCAACATGGTTTATCGTGATTAGATGCGACGGCACGTAACAATGTGCAATTGTTTAAGTAAGAGGTTGGACACAACTAGGTAGATTTAATAATATTAAAAGAACCTAGAGGCATACAATTGGGATTATTCATGGGGATGGATAAATAATTGTTATTTTCCCAATTGAACCAAGAGTTACATATGAACTAATTAGAATGGTTCCTACCTAAATAACCAATTCCGGGTGACTTGCCAAAGCAAGCTCGGAAAAGGCGAAATATGGATCTTGGCCCACTAGAAAATATAAGGATATTTTCCGCATTAATATGGAGGGTTATTAATCCGAGAAAAATAGTGGGAGCTATATTGAATAATCTAGCAATTATTGAGTATAGTAAAATCATACTAAAATCTTGTATATTTCTCGTTTTTTTAAAATTTTAATGGCAAACAATTCATCGAATTCATCACTCCCTACGGGCTGTTCTTGAGAAGGACAAGCTTTCTGGAACCAATTTTCTGGACCGGTACAGAAATTTAAGAACTGTTCTTAAACAAGAAAAGAAACTGTACACACTAGAAGAAGAAGTTCCAGAGGGTCCAGAGAACAATACCCCAGCAGCCCTAAAGGCGTATCAGAAACATGTTGATGATGCTAATGATGCGACCTGCCTTATGCTTTACACCATGTCTCCTGAGCTTCAGAAGCAACATGAGAACATGAATGTAGTCGATATGATCGAACACTTGAAGCAGCTCTTTCAAGAGCAGGCAAGGGTTGAAAGGTATGAAGTTTCTCGGGCATTGTTCAAGAGTCACTTCGCTGAAGGGAACCCAGTAGGACCGCATGTGTTGTGGATGATCGGGTATCTTGAGAATCTCAATCGCCTAGGGTCCTCGATTGGCCAAGAGTTGGCCACAGATCTCACTTTGCAATCATTGCCGGATAGTTATGGACAGTTAGTTCATCATGAACTATAACATGAATGAGATTGCCAAGCCTCTGCCAGAGCTACTCAATATGTTGAGGACAGCTGAACAATCCATCAGCAAGGGAAACGGCAACACCCTAATGATGGTGCAGAAAGTAAAGGGTAAAAGGTTTACCTCTACTTCCAAGGGTAAAGGCAAGGCAGTTTCTAAACCTAAGGACAATGCTCTTGAACCTGCTGGTGGCGTGGCCAAAGGCGTGATCAAGGGTGATTGTCACTACTGCAGTCAGCCTGGACACTGGTAGAGGAATTGCCCAAAGTATCTGGAGGATAAAAGGCTTGGGATAGTGATCCCACAACCACCAGGTATTTTTGTTATACATGTTAATTTAACTACTTCTTCATCATGGGTATTAGATACTAGATGTGGATCTCATATTTGTCGAAATATGCAGGATCTAAGTGGAAGTAGAATATTAGCAAAAGGACAGGTGGACTTGCGCGTTGGAAATTGAGCAAGAGTTGTTGCATTGGCTATAGGCATGTATAGGTTATCTCTGCCTTCTGGATCAGTATTAGAATTAGATATATGCTTTTATGTTCCTGCTATGAGTAGGCGCGACCGGGGTGACCGGCAGCTTGGGCTTGGCCGGGCCCTAGGGCCGTGTGTGATCCAATAGGGCTTTGAGAAGTCTTTTTGGATTGTTTTTAACCCTACTTCTTCCAAAACAAATAAAATTTGAACAAGCGCGTTAAAATTGGTTTTAATTTTTTATGTGATATTCACATGGTGGTTGGATATGACCCTAGGTTGTGGTTTGTGTGTGAATGTTTATTTTGTGGTTTACTTTACGGCCTGCAAGCTGATCAATTAATTTAATAATTAATTAAGGTTTACGGCATGCGAGTCGTCTTTTTCTCAACTTGTGAGATTTATTTTATTTAGTATAGGAGTAGCTAGATAAAATAGATTGTTAGCCAAGATTGAAGAAAAGAAGCCCAAAGACATTGGAGCCATGTAGATGGAGCAAGGAACATTCCACAAGACTATGAAGGATGGACCAAAAGATGGAGGCGCATGGCGATGTGATCTATTTTGGGGTTCATAGATATTCTCATTGGCTTGGGAATATCTTAGTCTAGAAAGGCCATATCCACATCACGTTTATTTTGTTGTGTTTGTTTATTTTATTGCCTTATTATTTTGTGATTAGTGTATGGTTGATGCATGCGATTAGGATAATAAGATAATTAGACAACCCGGATCTATGATTTGGAGTTTTGCCCAAAACTCAAACATATAGATCATGTTGATAATGGATCAACAATACAAATTAAAATTGAAAGGAAAATCCCTCAATCAAAATATTGTGTTTATACCTTCTCGTTATTTAAACACTCATCATGATCACTATATCCCATGTTTGTGCGTGCCAAAGCATGGCAACATGGTTTATCGTGATTACATGCGACGGCACGTAACAATGTGCAATTGTTTAAGTAAGAGGTTGGACACAACTAGGTAGATTTAATAATATTAAAAGAACCTAGAGGCATACAATTGGGATTATTCATGGGGTTGGATAAATAATTGTTATTTTCCCTATTGAACCAAGAGTTACATATGAACTAATTAGAATGGTTCCTACCTAAATAACCAATTCCGGGTGACTTGCCAAAGCAAGCTCGGAAAAGGCGAAATATGGATCTTGGCCCACTAGAAAATATAAGGATATTTTCCGCATTAATATGGAGGGTTATTAATCCGAGAAAAATAGTGGGAGCTATATTGAATAATCTAGCCATTATTGAGTATAGTAAAATCATACTAAAATCTTGTATATTTCTCGTTTTTTTAAAATTCCAATGGCAAACAATTCATCGAATTCATCACTCCCTACGGGCTGTTCTTGAGAAGGACAAGCTTTCTGGAACCAATTTTCTGGACTGGTACAGAAATTTAAGAATTGTTCTTAAACAAGAAAAGAAATTGTACACACTAGAAGAAGAAGTTCCAGAGGGTCCAGAGAACAATACCCCAGCAGCCCTAAAGGCGTATCAGAAACATGTTGACGATGCTAATGATGCGACCTGCCTTATGCTTTACACCATGTCTCCTGAGCTTCAGAAGCAACATGAGAACATGAATGTAGTCGATATGATCGAACACTTGAAGCAGCTCTTTCAAGAGCAGGCAAGGGTTGAAAGGTATGAAGTTTCTCGGGCATTGTTCAAGAGTCACTTCGCTGAAGGGAACCCAGTAGGACCGCATGTGTTGTGGATGATTGGGTATCTTGAGAATCTCAATCGCCTAGGGTCCCCGATTGGCCAAGAGTTGGCCACAGATCTCACTTTGAAATCATTGCCGGATAGTTATGGACAGTTCATCATGAACTATAACATGAATGAGATCGCCAATCCTCTGCCAGAGCTACTCAATATGTTGAGGACAGCTGAACAATCCATCAGCAAGGGAAACGGCAAGACCCTAATGATGGTGCAGAAAGTAAAGGGTAAAAGGTTTACCTCTACTTCCAAGGGTAAAGGCAAGGCAGTTTCTAAACCTAAGGACAATGCTCTTAAACCTGCTGGTGGCATGGCCAAAGGCGTTATCACAGGTGATTGTCACTACTGCAGTCAGCCTGGACACTGGTAGAGGAATTGCCCAAAGTATCCGGAGGATAAAAGGCTTGGGATAGTGATCCCACAACCACCAGGTATTTTTGTTATACATGTTAATTTAACTACTTCTTCATCATGGTTATTAGATACTAGATGTGGATCTCATATTTGTCGAAATATGCAGGATCTAAGTAGAAGTAGAATATTAGCAAAAGGACAGGTGGACTTGCGCGTTGGGAATGGAGCAAGAGTTGTTGCATTGGTTATAGGCATGTATAGGTTGTCTCTGCCTTCTGGATCAGTATTAGAATTATATAATTGCTTTTACTATTTCAATAAAGAACAATTTTTGTTCCATTTGTTTTCATAGTATTCACTATTGTAATGCGCAATTATTTAATGGATTATATATCCTTGATCTAAGCTATCCAATCTATAACATAAATACTAAGAAGATTAAAATGAATGATTTAAATCCTGCTTATCTATGGCATTGTCGTCTAGGCCATATAAATGAGAAACGTGTATCTAGACTGCATAGGGATGGATTTCTAGACTCATTTGATTTTGAATCATATGAGACATGTGATGCTTGTCTATTAGAAAAGATGACAAAGTCCCCTTTCAACAAGAAAGGTGAAAGGACTAGTGAGCAATTAGCACTCGTACATATTGATGTGTGTGGGTCGTTTGCTACACTTGCCAGAGGTGGTTATGTCTACTTCATTACATTCACTGATGATTTCAGTAGATATGGATTTGTATACCTTATGAAGGCTAAATCCGAATCTTTTGAGAAATTCAAGGAATTTAAGAATGAAGTAGAGAAGCAAATTGGCAAAAGTATCAAAGCTCTACGATCAGATCGAGGAGGTGAGTACTTGAGCCACGAGTTTGATGATTATCTTAGAGAGTGTGGGATATTATCCCAACTCAGTCCACCCGGAACTCCACAATGGAATGGCGTATCCGAGAGGAGGAATCTGTTGGAATAGATGCCCTAGAGGATATCTAGTTTAGTATGAATTTGTAATTGGCTAGAAATTCATTTATTATTTATTGGATATTTAATATAATGAAGTCCTTAGATTTACAATTGTGTTATTTATCTTAAATATCCCTAGTCAAGTATAATGATTAAATGGGACAATCATCTATAGACTAGTATGGGGTTGGATTGATATGGAGATATCACGATCCAACACATAGGTGTGCATTACGGAATGTTGCACTGGATTGACCCATTACCGAGAAGACTACATACACGTTATGTTGAGTCACAAGTGCTTCTCGGGTACAATGGTATTGTCATCCTTAGACTTGAAGTCACTAGATATTCTAGTTGTGGATCATTGTGATCTTGGTAGCGTTAAACGCTACACCGTAACTGGGTAGTTATAAAGGCGTGTACTGGATACAATGAGAAGCAAGCTTAGAGATCGTAGTGGACGTAGAGAGGATTTGCCCCTCCCACATAACGGGAGCAAATATCCAAGGCCACTCGAGGATAGTGCTTATAGAATGTCTGGCCAGACTCAAATAAATCAATATATGGGATATTGATGTTATTTGCACGAATAAGGCTATTCCATGGATCGAGAAACTAGGGATTGGATATACGAGTGTGACTTGTATGTCTCGTGTCCAATCCGGATATGGAGGCAAAGGGATGAGACAATTACTTGTACAAGGTTGTCTAGATGACTATTCTATTAGTTGGCTAGAATGGATGTTTTGCTAGAAACCGCTGCATATTAGCAAAGAGTTGCTACCAACTAGATAGAACCTATGGGGTCACACGCTATATAGAGTTGTACTAGATTGTGGAATTAATTAATTGGATTAATTAATTAGAAGGATCACTTTGCAAACCCTTGCAAACTTAGTAGGGACTAATTTGCAAGGAAGGGACTAAATTGAACTCTAGTAGGACTAGAATAAGTCCTTTAGGTAGTTGACAAGGAGTTGTTGGACTATATAAAGGACCCTCCTCCTTCCTTCCCTACACACTTTTTATGCTCCAAAGAGAACATAACAAGAGTAGGAGAGAACAAAGGAGAGAGAGAGCAAGCAAAGAGGGACGCCGCCCCCTATTGCCGCCGCCCCTTGTCCCCGACGCCACAAAGGGCCGAGCCCCCTTTTGGTGCCTCGTTTTGCGTGATTCCTTCACCCTCCTTTCAATCCGGGCTAGCACCAAGGAGATTGGAGATCTAGGAACAACTCTAGGCGTGGATCAACTATAGAGAACGTGACACTATTCGCGTTTGAAGTCATCAAGGAGAACCCAAAGGTGTGTTTATGATTTCTTGCCTTCACTATCGTTATGCATCTAGACTTGTGATCCTTGGAGGGTTTTGCATGGTTGTTTGTTTGATTATGCTTCCGTTTGCGCGATCCATGAATCAAAACCCTACAGTGGTATCAGAGCCACAGGTCATAGAGCATAAACGTAGTTTATGTGTTACATTCTTGTTGTTTTACACCTTAATTTGTTGTTTATCGCGTAAAACAAGACAAATCAAGCATTGGATGCAATTTGTCAAAGAATTAATCATAACAAGACCCAATTATTGCATTGGATGCATGAATTGGTGAGTTTGAGAAATTTTAGGATCTTGGATCTAGGGTTTGGGCATCCTTGGGGAAGAAGGAGTTCTCCCACAACAAGGAAACAACCAAACTTGGGCTCCAAGCAAGGAGGTTGTTTTGGAAACAACCTCCACAAGGAGGTTCGGCCCCCTAGGGGACCGCCCCTTTGCTTGCCGCCCAAGCTTGGCGCCCTATGGGGCCGGGCGGCCCTAACCCGCGGGCCTAGCTTGCGGGTTTTGGGCCGGGCCGGCCCTAGGGCTTTATGGTTCACTTATTTGGGCCCGGGCAATTGGATTGTTGGGCCCATGGACCGTTTTAACCCTAGAAATCCTAAAATCAATTAAAATTGACCAAGCGCGTTAAAATTGGATTTTAACTGTTTATGTGCAAATCGCATGGTGATTGGATATGGCCTTAGGATGTGGTTTGATGTGGATGTTTAATTTTGTGGTTTGGTTTTACGGCCTGCGAGCCGATCAATTAATTGTAATAATTAATTAGGGTTTTATGGCCTGCGTGCCATTTTTTTTCTCAACTTGTGAGATTTATTTATTTAGTATAGATATTAGATAGTGCTAGATAAAGTAGATTGTTAGCCAAGATTGGAGAAAAGAAGCCCAAAGCCAAAGGAGCCACAAAAGATGGAGCATGGAGCATGGAGCACACCACATGACTATGAAGGATGGACCAAAAGATCAAGACGCATGGAGATGTGTTTGTTTAGGGTTCATAGATAATTCCATTGGCTTGGAATTATCTTAGTCTAGAAAAGGCCATATCCACATCACGTTTAATTTCTGTTTCGTGGTTGTTTATTTATTGTCTTATTATTTGTGTGGTTGGTGTATGGATGATGCATGCAATTAGGATAATAAGATAATTAGACAACCCGGATCTATTATTTGGAGTTGTGCCCAAACTCAAATAGATAGATTAGTTGATATTGATCAACAAAATAATTAAAATTAAATTTAAAATCCCTCAAAATTTAAATATTGTGTTCTTGCCTTCTCGTTATTTAAACACTCATTATCATCATTATTTATCGAGTTCGTGCGTGCCAAAGCATGGCGACTTGGTTCATAATGATGGAATGCGATGGCACGTAACAATGTGCAATTGTTTAGATAAGAGGTTGAACACAACTAGGCTATTAATTTGATTAAGAAACCTAGAGGCAATCAATTGGGATTATCCATAAGGATGGATAAATAAGGAGTTATTTGCCCGATTGAACCAAGAGTTGCATATGGGATGCAATTGGAATTGTTCCTACCTAAGAAGTAATCGAATTATGGGTGACTTGCCAAAGCAAGCTCATAAGGAGATGAAAAAGATGGATCTTGGCCCACTAGAAAATATAAGGATATTTTCCGCATTAATATCTTGAGGGTTATTAATCCGTAGAAAAATAGTGGGAGCTATATTTAATAAACTAGCCATTATTAAATATAGTCAAAAATTCACAAATACTAAAACTTGCGTATTTTCCTTTTGTAGAATTCCAAATGGCAAACAACTCATCGAGTTCACAACATTCCCTACGATCTGTCCTTGAGAAGGACAAGCTCTCAGGAACCAACTTTCTCGATTGGTACAGAAACTTGAGAATTGTTCTCAAGCAAGAAAAGAAGCTGTACGCAATAGAGGAGCAAGTTCCAGAAGGTCCAGAGAATCAGACACCTGCTGCCTTAAAGGCGTATCAAAAGCGTGTTGATGACGCTAATGATGCGGCCTGCCTAATGCTTTGCACCATGACCTCTGAGCTTCAGAAGCAACATGAGAACATGAATGCTGTCGATATGATCGAACATCTAAAGCAGCTCTTCCAAGAGCAGGCGAGGGTAGAGAGGTATGAGGTCTCAAAGGCACTGTTCAAATGTCATCTAGCAGAAGGGAACCCGGTGGGACCCCATGTACTCCGAATGATCGGGTACTTGGAGAATCTCGCCCGGCTTGGGTTCCCGGTCGGCCAAGAGTTGGCAACCGATCTCGTGTTGCAATCGTTGCCCGAGAGTTATGGACAGTTCATTATGAACTATAACATGAACGAGATCGTTAAACCACTGCCAGATCTGCTCAACATGTTGAGGACGGCTGAACAGAGCATCAATAAGGGTAAGGGCAAAGCCATTATGATGGTGCATAAAGGAAAGGGCAAAAAGTTTGCATCTTCCTCCAAGGGCAAAGGCAAGTCAGTTGCCAAGTCCAAGGAACAAGCCCTTAAGCCTGTTGGTGCCATTGCCAAGGTCGTGACTAAGGGTGAATGTCACTACTGTAGTCAACCTGGACACTGGAGGAGGAACTGCCCAAAGTATCTGGAGGACAAGAGGCTTGGAATAGTGATTCCACCACCACCAGGTATTTTTGTTGTAGATGTCAATTTAACTGTCTCTACATCATGGGTATTAGATACTGGATGTGGATCTCATATTTGTCGAAATATGCAGGATCTAAAGAGAAGTAAAAGATTGGCTAAAGGGGAGGTAGATCTGCGCGTTGGGAATGGAGCAAAGGTTGCTGCGTTGGCCATAGGCGTGTGCGAGCTATCTCTGCCTTCAGGATTAGTCTTAGAATTAAATAATTGCTATTTTGTGCCTGCTATGAGCAGAAACATTATTTCTATTTCTTGTTTGGACAAGGAAGGTTTTATTATTTCAATAAAGAACAATTGTTGTTCCTTTTATTTGAATAATATTCACTATTTTAGTGCGCAATTATTTAATGGACTTTATGTCCTCGATCTAAGTAATCCTGTCTACAACATTAATACCAAGCGGATTAAAATAAATGATTTAAATCCTGCTTATTTATGGCATTGTCGTTTGGGCCACATAAATGAGAAACGTGTATCTAGACTCCATAAGGATGGATTACTAGACTCATTTGATTTTGAATCATATGAGACATGTGAGGCTTGTTTATTGGGAAAAATGACAAAGTCCCCTTTCAATAATAAAGGTGAGAGGACTAGTGAGCAATTGGCACTCATACATACCGATGTGTGTGGGCCATTTGCCACGCCTGCCAGGGGTGGTTATGTCTACTTCATTACGTTTACTGATGATTACAGTAGATATGGATTTGTGTACCTTATGAGAGCAAAATCCGAATCCTTTGAAGTGTTCAAAGAATTCAAGAATGAAGTAGAGAAGCAACTTGGCAAAAGTATCAAGGCTCTACGATCGGATCGTGGAGGAGAATACTTAAGCCAAGAGTTTGACAACTATCTTAGAGAGTGTGGGATCGTGTCCCAACTCACTCCACCCGGAACGCCACAATGGAATGGCGTGTCTGAGAGGAGGAATCGAACCCTATTGGATATGGTTCGGTCTATGATGTGTCAAACCGATCTTCCATTGTCATTTTGGGGCTACGCTCTATTAAGTGCAGCTTTTACCATTAACCGTGTTCCATCTAAATCAGTCATGAAGACACCATATGAGATGTGGAGTGGGAGGCGTCCCACACTGTCGTTCATGAGGATTTGGGGCTGCGATGTCTATGTAAAACGTTTACAATCAGACAAGTTAGGGCCTAAATCGGATAAGTGTAAATTTGTGGGGTACCCTAAGGAAACTAAGGGATACTACTTCTACAATCCAACCGAGAAGAAAGTGTTTGTTGCTCGGACCGGCGTATTTCTAGAAAGAGAGTTTGTCTCTAAAGAAGCAAGTGGGAGGAATGTAGAACTTGAAGAAGTTCAAGAACCACAAATCACAGAACCGATTATGGAACATGAACAGGAATCACAAGCAGTTGTGGATCCACCTGTTCAGGTAACACAAGAGCTTCGTAGATCTAGTAGAGTGCGCCAGGAACCCGAGAGGTACGGACTTCTCGTAACTGATTCCGGTGACACGATGCTCATAGATGATGAGCCTACTACCTATGAGGAGGCCATGAATGGCCCAGACTCGCAGAAGTGGCTTGAGGCCATGAGATCCGAGATGGAATCCATGTATACCAACAAAGTATGGACTTTGGTGGAACCACCTGATGGGGCGCGGCCCATAGGGTGCAAGTGGGTCTTCAAGAAGAAGATCGACATGGATGGTAATGTGATTACCTATAAGGGCCGATTGGTGGCTAAAGGATTCAGACAGATTCATGGTATTGACTATGATGAAACCTTTTCACCAGTCGCAATGACCAAATCCATCCGAATCCTACTTGCAATTGCAGCATACTACGACTATGAGATTTGGCAGATGGATGTCAAAACAGCATTCCTTTATGGGAATCTCCTCGAGGACGTGTATATGATACAGCCGGAGGGTTTTGAGGATCCAAAGCAAGCCAACAAAGTCTGTAAGCTGCAACGATCCATTTATGGATTGAAGCAAGCTTCTAGGAGTTGGAATCGACGTTTTGATGAAGTGGTCAAAGAGTTTGGCTTCATCAGAAACGAAGATGAGTCTTGTGTCTACAAGAAGGTTAGTGGGAGCTCTGTAGCTTTTCTGGTCTTGTATGTGGATGACATACTACTCATTGGAAACGACATTCCCATGCTGCAATCTGTGAAAGATTGGCTAGGAAAGTGTTTCTCAATGAAGGACTTAGGGGAAGCAGCCTATATACTCGGTATAAAGATCTATAGAGATAGATCTAAGAGGATGCTAGGCCTAAGTCAAAGTACATATATTGACAAGGTGTTGAAACGGTTCAACATGCAAGATTCCAAGAAAGGATTCTTGCCCATGTCACATGGAATCACTCTTTCGAAGAGTGGTTGTCCTTCCAATGAGATTGAGAGGGAACGCATGAGTAGGATTCCCTATGCCTCGGCCATAGGATCCATCATGTACGCCATGTTATGTACTAGACCAGATGTGTCATATGCCTTGAGTATGACAAGCAGATACCAATCCAATCCAGGTGAGAGTCACTGGATTGCTGTCAAGAATATCCTAAAGTACTTGAGAAGAACTAAGGATGCTTTCTTGATGTTTGGCGGTGAGGAAGAGTTGCGTGTAAGGGGTTACACTGATGCAAGCTTCCAAACCGATAGAGATGACTTTAGATCACGGTCGGGATATGTGTTTTGCCTAAATGGAGCAGCGGTGAGCTGGAAAAGTTCCAAGCAAGAGACGGTAGCTGATTCTACAACAGAGGCTGAGTACATTGCTGCAAATGGCGCAGCAAAGGAGGCTGTTTGGATCAGAAAGTTTGTTTCTGAACTTGGTGTGGTCCCTAGCATTGCGGATCCAGTAGAGTTGTTCTGTGACAACACTGGGGCGATCGCGCAATCAAAGGAACCCAGATCGCACCAGAAGTCCAAGCATGTGCTCAGGAAGTTTCATCTGATTCGAGATATTATCGATAGAGGAGACGTTCGGATATGCAAGATTCCTACAGATGATAATCTGTCAGACCCGCTTACGAAGCCTCTCACGCAGTGGAAGCATGAAGGGCACACTAGGAGTATGGGCATACGAGATGCGCCAGATTGGCTCTAGTGCAAGTGGGAGACTGTTGGAATAGATGCCCTAGAGGCAATCTAGTTTAGTATGAATTTGTAATTGGCTAGAAATTCATTTATTATTTATTGGATATTTAATATAATGAAGTCCTGAGATTTACAATTGTGTTGTTTATCTTAAATATCCCTAGTCAAGTATAATGATTAAATGGGACAATCATCTATAGACTAGTATGGGGTTGGATTGATATGGAGATATCACGATCCAACACATAGGTGTGCATTACGGAATGTTGCACTGGATTGACCCATTACCGAGAAGACTACATACACGTTATGTTGAGTCACAAGTGCTTCTCGGGTACAATGGTATTGTCATCCTTAGACTTGAAGTCACTAGATATTCTAGTTGTGGATCATTGTGATCTTGGTAGCGTTAAACGCTACACCGTAACTGGGTAGTTATAAAGGCGTGTACTGGATACAATGAGAAGCAAGCTTAGAGATCGTAGTGGACGTAGAGAGGATTTGCCCCTCCCACATAACGGGAGCAAATATCCAAGGCCACTCGAGGATAGTGCTTATAGAATGTCTGGCCAGACTCAAATAAATCAATATATGGGATATTGATGTTATTTGCACGAATAAGGCTATTCCATGGATCGAGAAACTAGGGATTGGATATACGAGTGTGACTTGTATGTCTCGTGTCCAATCCGGATATGGAGGCAAAGGGATGAGACAATTACTTGTACAAGGTTGTCTAGATGACTATTCTATTAGTTGGCTAGAATGGATGTTTTGCTAGAAACCGCTCCATATTAGCAAAGAGTTGCTACCAACTAGATAGAACCTATGGGGTCACACGCTATATAGAGTTGTACTAGATTGTGGAATTAATTAATTGGATTAATTAATTAGAAGGATCACTTTGCAAACCCTTGCAAACTTAGTAGGGACTAATTTGCAAGGAAGGGACTAAATTGAACTCTAGTAGGACTAGAATAAGTCCTTTAGGTAGTTGACAAGGAGTTGTTGGACTATATAAAGGACCCTCCTCCTTCCTTCCCTACACACTTTTTATGCTCCAAAGAGAACATAACAAGAGTAGGAGAGAACAAAGGAGAGAGAGAGCAAGCAAAGAGGGACGCCGCCCCCTATTGCCGCCGCCCCTTGTCCCCGACGCCACAAAGGGCCGAGCCCCCTTTTGGTGCCTCGTTTTGCGTGATTCC
The DNA here is from genome assembly GCA_023055425.1 of Linanthus parryae. NCBI lineage: Eukaryota > Viridiplantae > Streptophyta > Magnoliopsida > Ericales > Polemoniaceae > Linanthus > Linanthus parryae. Next base: position 20,165,688 of record JALGPY010000011.1, on the reverse strand, counting down.
TTCACCCTCCTTTCAATCCGGGCTAGCACCAAGGAGATTGGAGATCTAGGAACAACTCTAGGCGTGGATCAACTATAGAGAACGTGACACTATTCGCGTTTGAAGTCATCAAGGAGAACCCAAAGGTGTGTTTATGATTTCTTGCCTTCACTATCGTTATGCATCTAGACTTGTGATCCTTGGAGGGTTTTGCATGGTTGTTTGTTTGATTATGCTTCCGTTTGCGCGATCCATGAATCAAAACCCTACAGAATCAAACCTTGTTGGACATGGTGAGATCTATGATTCGTCAAACAGATCTTCCATTATCCTTTTGGGGCTATGTTTTATGTGTGCAGCTTTCACCATTAACCGTGTTCCATCCAAATCCATCATGAAGACACCACATGAGATGTGGAGTGGGAGCCGTCCCACAGTGTTGTTATGATATGGGGCTACGATGTATATGTAAAACGTTTACAACCAGATAAACTCGGGCCGAAATCGGATAAGTGTAAATTTGTGGGATACTCTAAGGAAACTAAGGGCTATTACTTCTACAATCCTACCGATAACAAAGTGTTTGTTGCTCGGACTGGCGTGTTTCTATAAAGAGAATTTGTCTCTAAAGAAGCAAGTGGGACGACTGTAGAACTTGAAGAAGTTCAAGAACCAAAAATTATTTATTCGGTTATGGAACATGAACAGGAGCCAAAACAGGTTGTGGAGCAACCTGTTCAAGTAACACAAGAGCTTCGTAGGTCGAGTAGAGTGCGCCAGGAGCCAGAGAGGTTGGACTTCTCGTGACGAAAACTGGTGACACTATGCTTATTGGAGATGAGCCTACTATCTATGGAGAGGCCATGCAAGGGCTGGACTCTCAGGATTGGCTAAAAGCCATGAGATCCGAGATGGAATCCATGTACACAAACCAAGTATGGAATTTGGTGGAACCACCCCAAGGGGTACGCCCCATAGGGTGTAAATGGGTCTTCAAGATGAAGACTGACATGGATGGTAATATAGTTAACTATAAGGGCCGATTGGTGGCTAAAGGATTCAGAGAGATTCATGGTACAGACTATGATGAAACCTTTTCCCTAGTCGCTATGACCAAATCCATCTGAATCCTACTTGCAATTGCGGCTTACTATGACTATGAGATTTGGCAGATGGATGTCAAGTCATCATTCCTTTATGGGAATCTTCTCGACGATGTGTACATGACACAACCAGAAGGTTTTGTAGATCCAGAGCATGTAAATAAAGTCTGTAAGCTTAAACGATCCATTTATGGATTAAAGCAAGATTCTAGGAGTTGGAATCGACGTTTTGATGAAGCTGTCAAAGAGTTTGAATTCATCAAAAACGAAGATGAGTCTTGTGTCTAAAAGAAGGTTAGTGGGAGCTCCGTAGCGTTCCTGGTCGTGTATGTGGATGACATACTACTCATTGGAAACGACATTCCTATGTTGCAAACAGTTAAGTATTGGCTAGGAAAGTGTTTCTCAATGAAATACTTAGGGGAAGCAGCCTATATACTCGGTATAAAGATCTATAGGGATAGATCTAAGAGGTTTCTAGGCCTGAGTCAAAGTACATATATAGACAAGGTGTTGAAACGGTTCAACATGCAAGACTCCAAGAAGGGATTGTTTCCCATGTCTCATGGAATTACTCTTTCAAAGAGTGACTGTCAATCCAATAAGGTTGAGATGGACCGCATGAGTAAGATCCCCTATGCCTCGGCCATAGGATCTATCATGTACGCCATGTTATGTACTAGACCGGACGTATCATACGCTTTGAGTATGGAGAGAAAATATCAGTCTAATCTGGGTGAAATTCACTGGATAGTAGTCAATAACATCCTCAAGGACTTGAGAAGAACTAAGGATGCGTTCTTGATATTTTGAGGTTAGGAAGAATTGCGTGTAACGGATTACACGGATGCAAGCTTCCAAACCGACAGAGATGATTTCATATCGCAGTAGGGATTTGTGTATTGCCTAAATGGGGGAGCTGTGAGGTGGAAGAGTTCTAAGCAAGAGACGGTTGTTGATTCTACAACAGATGTTGAGTATATTGCTGCAAGTGGTGCAGCAAAAGAAGCTGTTTGGATTAGGAAGTTTGTTTCTGATCTTGGTGTAGTTACTAGCATTGGGGATGCCACAGTTTTGTATTGTGACAACACTGGCGCGGTCGCTCGATCTAAGGAACCCAGATCACACCAAAAATCCAAACACGTACTCCGGAAGTTCTATCTTATTCGAGAGATTATCGATAGAGGAGATGTGAAGATATGCAAGATTCCTACAGATGATAATCTGGCAGATCCATTCACGAAGCCGCTTGTTCAGCGCAAGCATGAAGAGCACACTAGGGCGATTGGCATACGCGATGCACCAGATTGGCTCTAGTGCAAGTGGGAGATTGTTGGAATAGATTCTCTACAGGCAATCTAATTTTAGTATGAATTGGCTAGAATAATCATTATATTATTTACGGAGATATTTAATATAATGAAATCCTTTGATTTACAAATTGTGTTGTTTATCTTAAATATCCCTAGTCAAATATAATGATTAATAGGACAATCATCTATAGACTAGTATGGGGTTGGATTGATATGGAGATATCACGATCCAACACATGGGTATGTATTAGGGGTAATGACATACTGGATTGACCAAAATCCGAGAAGGCTACATACAAGTTATGTAAAGTCACAAGCGCTTCTCGCGGTGATAGGATATTATCATCCTTAGACTTGAAGTCACTAGATCCTCTAGTTGTGGAATATTGTGCTTTGACAACGTCAAACGCTACTCCGTAACTGGGTACTTATAAAAGCGCGTGTTGGGCACAATAGGAAGCAAGCATAGAGATGGTGAGTGATGTAGACAGGATTTGTCCTTCCCACATAACGGGAGTAAATATCAGAGGCCACTCGAGGGATGGTTCTTACGGAATGTCTGGCCAGACTCATATGAATCAATATGGGGATATTTATGGCATATGCATGGATAGGGCTATTCCCAAGATCGAGAAACATGGATTGGATATACGAGTGTGACTTTTATGTCTCGTGTCCAATCCGGATAATGAGACAAAGGGATGCGATAATAAGATCACAAGGTTTTGTCAAGATGACTATTTCTATTAATTGGGTGGCATGGATGTGTTGCTAGACACCGCTCCATGTTTGTAAATAGTTACTACCAATTAAGTAGAAACCTATGGGGTCACACGCCATATGGATATAATTGGACAAGAAAATTATTTAATAGAGATTAATTACAAGGATCATATTGCAACAAGTTGCTAACTTAGTAGGACTAATTAGCAAATAATACTACTCCATATATGGATATGATTAGTATTGAGCCCTTTATGGAAAGAACTAGGAGTAGTTGGACTATATAAAGGAACTTATTCCTTCCCTCTCAATACATGTTATTCATACCACATATTGAGAGGAGAGAAAAGAGTTGAGAGCAAGCAACTAAGAGGGCCGAAACCCCTTACCCGCCGCCCCAAACCCGTCGGCCACACAAGGAGGCCGAATCCTCCTTGTGGTTTTGTTGCGTGATTTCTCTGTCTCCTTCCTCCGTTCTAGGTAGCACAAGAAGGTTGTGAAGGTCCAATTCTCTATCCTAGGCGTGGTTCAACCATAGAGAACGTGACATTATTCGCGTTTGAAGTCATCAAAGGAGAACCCAAAGGTAAACATAAATCAATCCTTTACTATCGTTATGTGTTCTTGACTTGTGATCCTTGGATGGATTTGAACGGAATAATTATATTCTTCCGCGACGATTCCATGTTCAAAACCCTACATCTACAACATTAATTCCAAGAGGATTAAAATACATGATTTAAATCCTGCTTACTTATGGGAAGCGTGTATCTAGGCTCCATAAGGATGAACTACTAGACTGATTTTATTTTGAATCATATGAGACATGTGAGGCTTGTTTATTGGGAAAAATGACAAAGTCCCCTTTCAATAAGAAAGGTGAGAGGACTAGTGAGCAATTGGCAATCATACATACTGATGTGTGTGGGCCATTTGCCACGCCTGCCAGGGGTGGTTACGTCTACTTCATTACATTTACTGATGATTACACTAGATATGAATTTGTGTACCTTATGAGGGCGAAATCTGACTCCTTTGAAATGTTCAAAGAATTCAAAAGTGAAGTAGAGAAGCAACTTGGCAAAGTATCAAGGCTCTACGATCGGATCGTGGAGGAGAATACTTAAGCCAAGAGTATGACGGTTATCATAGAGAGTGTGGGATCGTGTCCCAACTCACTCCACCTGGAATGCCACAATGGAATGGCGTGTCCGAGAGGAGGAATCGAACCCTATTGGATATGGTTCGCTCTATGATGTGTCAAACCGATCTTCTATTATCATTTTGGGGCTATGCTATGTTAAGTGCAGCTTTCACCATTAACCGTGTTCCATCTAAATCAGTCATGAAAACACAACATGAGATGTGGAGTGGGCGGCGTCCCACGCTGTCGTTCATCAAGATTTGGGGCTGCGATGTCTATGTAAAACGTTTACAATCAGACAAGCTAGGGCCAAAGTCGGATAAGTGTAAATTTGTGGGGTACCCTAAGGAAACTAAGGGCTACTACTTCTACAATCCAATCGAGAACAAAGTGTTTGTTGCTCGGACCGGCGTGTTTCTAGAAAGAGAGTTTGTCTTTAAAGAAGCAAGTGGGAGGACTGTAGAACTTGAAGAGATTCAAGAACCACAAATTACTTAACCGATTATGGAACATGAACAGGAACCACAAACAGTTGTGGAACAACCTGTTCGGGTAACACAAGAGCTTCGTAGATCTAGTAGAGTGCGCCAGGAACCCGAGAGGTATGGACTTCTCGTGACCGATTTCGGTGACACGATGCTCATAGATGATGATCCTACTACCTATGAAGAGGCCATGAAAGGGCCAGACTCTCATAAGTGGCTAGAACCCATGAGATCTGAGATGGAATCCATGTATCCCAACAAAGTATGGACTTTGGTAAAACCACCCGAAGGGGTGCGACCCATAGGGTGCAAGTGGGTCTTCAAGAAGAAGATCGACATGGATGGTAATGTGATAACCTATAAGGGCCGATTGGTGGCTAAAGGATTCAGACAGATTCATGGTATTTAATATGATGAAACCTTTTCACCAGTCGCTATGACCAAATCCATCCAAATCCTGCTTGCAATTGCAGCATACCACGACTATGAGATTTGGCAGATGGATGTCAAAACAGCATTCCTTTATGGGAATCTCCTCGAGGACGTGTATATGATACAGCCTGAGGGTTTTGAAGATACAAAGCAAGCAAACAAATTCTGTAAGGTGCAACGATCCATTTATGGATTGAAGCAAGCTTCTAGGAGTTGGAATCGACATTTTGATGAAGTAGTCAAAGATTTTGGCTTCATCAGAAACGAAGATGAGCCTTGTGTCTACAAGAAGGTTAGTGGGAGCTTTATAGCATTTCTGGTCTTGTATGTGGATGACATACTACTCATTGGAAATGACGTTCCCATGTTGCAATCTGTTAAAGATTGGCTAGGGAAGTGTTTCTCAATGAAGGACTTAGGGGAAGCAGACTATATACTCGGTATTAGATCTATAGAGATAGATAAGAGAGTGCTAGGCCTAAGTCAGAGTGCATATATTGACAAGGTATTGAAGCGGTTCAACATGCAAGACTCCAAGAATGGATTCTTGCCCATTTCACGTGGAATCACTCTTTCGAAGAGTGTTTGTCCTTCCAATGACATTGAGAAGGAATGCATCAGTTGAATTCCCTATGCCTCGGCCATATGATCTATCATGTACGCCATGCTATGTACTAGACCATATGTGTCATATGCCTTGAGTATGACAAGCAAATACCAATCCAATCTGGGTGAGAGTCACTGGATTGCAGTCAAGAACATCTTAAAGTACTTGAGAAGAACTAAGGATGCTTTCTTGATATTTGGCGGTGAGGAAGAGTTGCGTGTAAAGGGTTACACGGATGCAAGCTTCCAGACCGACAGAGATGACTTTAGATCACAATCACGATATGTGTTTTGCCTGAATGGAGGAGCGGTGAGCTGGAAGATTTCCAAGCAAGAGACGGTGGCTGATTCTACAACAGAGGCTGAGTACATTGCTGCAAATGGCGCAGCAAAGGAAGCTGTTTGGATCAGAAAATTTGTTTCTAAACTTGGTGTGGTTCCTAGTATTGCGGATCCAGTTGAGTTGTACTGTGACAACACTGGGGTGATCGCGCAGTCAAAGGAGCCCAGGTCAAACCAGAAATCCAAGAACGTGCTCAGGAAGTTCCATCTGATTTGAGATATTATCGATAGAGGAGACGTTCGGATATGCAAGATTCCTACAGATGAGAATCTGTCAGATCCACTTACAAAGCCGCTTGAGCAGTGGAAGCTTGAAGGGCACACTAGGAGCATGGGCATACGAGATGCGTCAGATTGGCTCTAGTGCAAGTGGGAGACTGTTGGAATAGATGCCCTAGAGGCAATCTAGTTTAGTCTGAATTTTATTGGCTAGAACATTCACTGTATTATTTATTGGATATTTAATATAATGAAGTCCTTACATTTAAAATTGTGTTGTTTATCTTAAATATCCTTAGTCCATTATAATGATTAATAAGACAATCATCTATAGACTGGGTTGGATTGATATGGAGATATCATGATCCAACACATGGGTGTGCATTAAGGGTAATGGCGCACTGGATTGACCCATCTCCGAGAAGGCTACATACACGTGATGTTAAATCACAAGTGCTTCTCGTGGTGCAATGGTATTGTCATCCTTAGACTTGAAGTCGCTAGATATTCTAGTTGTGGATTATTGTGATTTTGGTAGCGTCAAACGCTACACCATAACTGGGTAGTTATAAAGGCGTGTACTGGATACAATAAGAAGCAAGCTTAGAGATCGTAATGGACGTACTTAGAATATTTCCCTCCCACATAACGGGAGCAAATATCATAGGCCACTCAAGGCATAGTGCTTATAGAATGTCTGGCCAGACTCAAATAAATCAATATATGATATTGATGTTATTTGCACGAATAAGGCTATTCCCATGGATCGAGAAAATATGGATTGGATATACGAGTGTGACTTGTATGTCTCGTGTCCAATCCAGATATAGAGACAAAGGGATGAGACAATTACTTGTACAAGGTTTGTCGGATGACTAATCTATTAGTTGGCTAGAATGGATGTTTTGCTAGAAACCGCTCCATATTAGCAAATTATTGCTACCAACTAGATAGAACCTATGGGGTCACACGCTATATAGAGTTGCACTATATTTGGGGATTAATTAATAGAATTAATTAATTATAAGGATCACTTTGCAACACCTTGCAAACTTAGTAGGACTAACTTGCAAGGAAGGGACTAAACCGAATTCTAGTAGGACTAGAATAGGTCATTTAGGTAGTTGGAAAGGATTTGTTGGACTATATAAAGGATTCTCCTTCCTTCCTTCCCAAACTTATGAGCCTTTAGTTCATAACTTGAGTGGGAGAGAACAAAGGAGAGAGAGCTAGCAAGCAAGGAAGGCCGAACGCCCCCCTTGCCGCCGCCCCCTATCCCGTCGGCCACCAAGGAGGATGTCACCTCCTTGTTGCCTCGTGTTGCGTGATTTATTCTTCCTCTTCCTCCGTTCCGGGCTAGAAAAAAGGAGAAGGAAGATCTAGATCTCAACTCTAGGCGTGGATCAACTATAGAGAACGTGACACAATTCATGTTACAAGTCATCACAGGAGAAACCGTAAGGTGTGTAACTTGATTTCTTCCCTTACCATCGTTATGTCTTTTGTCCTGTGATCCTTGGAGGGTATTACATGGATAAATTATGTTTTTCCACTGCGCATCCATGATCAAAACCCTACACGAACACCCAATTTGGCAATTGGTTGTGTGATTTTTCTTCCTCTTTCATCGTTCATAGCTAGCACAAGGATTTGGAGGATCTAGATCTCAATCCTAGGCGTGGATCAACCGTAGATACATAACACTATTTGCGTTCGAAGTCATCACAGGAAACCTACAAGGTGACTATCACGAATCCATTCCTATCGGTATGAATTCTCTTTCTCTGATCCTTGGAGGGTCTTGTGCGGATCTTTTATTGTTTAATTACGCTGCGTAACCCTACAGTGGTATCAGAGCCACAAGTCGTAGAGCATAGTACTTTATGTGTTACGATTCATGTCTTTTACACTTTAATTGTTTGATTATCGCGTAAACGGAAAAATTAAGCATGTTAGATGCATATTGAATATGATTCAATCAAACAAGAACTAATTTTACATGGGATGTAGGAATTAGTGAGTTTGAGAAAATTTTGTATCTAGGGTTTGGGCACCAATTGGAAAAAGGAGTTTTTCCAATTTGGAAACAACTAAACTTGGGCAACAAGGACAAGGAGTTGTTTTGGAAACAACTCCCCAAGAAGGTTCGCCGCCCCTAAGGGGACCGCCCCTCCCTCCTTGCCGCCCAAGTAACACACAGCCTAGGGGCCGGGGCTCCCTAGCGCACAGCCTAGTCGTGTGGGCTAGTGGCCGGCCGGACCGAGACCCTTGTGGCTGTCTTTTGAGGGTTCGGCCATGGCATGGTGAGCCCTCTTGGACCGTTTTGACCATAAGACATTCAAAATCAATTAAAATTGACAAAGCGCGTTAAAGTTAGATTTTAACTGTTTATGTGAAATTCGCATGGTGATTGGATATGGCCTTAGATGTGGTTTGTTGAGGATGTTTTAACTTTGTGGTTTCTTTTACAACCTGCGAGCTTATCAATTTAATGTAATAATTAATTAGGGTTTACCGCCTGCGAGCCGGTATATTTCTCAACTTGTGAGATTTATTTATTTAGTTTAGATGCTAGCTAGTACTAAATAGATAGATAGCCATGACTGGAGAAAAGAAGCCCAAAGAATTAAATTGAGCCACAACATGGAGCCTGGAGCATTCTACAAGGCTATGAAGGATGAACCAAAAGATGGAGGCACATGGAGATGCACTTGCTATTTTTAGGGTTCATATATATTCTCATTGGCTTGGGAATATATTAGTCTAGGAGGCCATAACTAAATCACGTTAATTTTTATTTTGTGGTTGTTTACTTTATTGTCTTATTATTATTGTTGGTGTATGGTTGATGCATGCAATTGGATAATAAGATAATTAACAACCCGAACCTTTTATTTTGAGTTTTTCCCAACTCAAATAAATAGATCAGTCGATATGGATGAACAAAATAATTAAGAAGTAATTGAAAGAAAAAATCCGTCAAAACTAAAATATTACGTTTGCCTTGATTCATCATTATCTGGTGCGATGGCACATGTAATGTGCAACTGTTGGAGTAAGAGGTTGGACGTAACTAGGTATTTTTAATAAGGATTAAAAGACTAGAGGCACCAATTGAGATTATCTATAGGATAGATAAATAAGGAGTTATTTTCCCAATTGAACCAAGAGTTGCATGGGATGCAATTGGAATTGTTCCTACCTAAATAACTAACTTTTGGGTGACTTGCTAAAGCAAGCTCAAAAGGAAGTGAAATATGGATCTTGGCCCACTAGAAAATATAATGATATTTTTCGCATTAATATCTTGAGGGTTATTATTCCGTAATAGTGGTAGCTATGTTTGACAATTAAGTTTTTGTTGAATATATTTATACATCACAATACTTTGCATAATCCTATTGTGTTGAATACCCATGGTATTAAACAAACAAAACCGCGACTTCATGTCCTTAAGAAGGACAAGCTGTCTGGAATCTATTTTCTATACTGGTGTAAAATTGAGAATTGTTCTCAAATAAAACAAATAAAAAAATATTTTACATAGAGCATAAAGTTCTTCTTCCACCAACTGCCAATAAAACTAATACCTAATGGAAGGAACATCAAAGAATGGTTCTTTGGATGAGGCTTTTCTCATGTTAGCTGCCATGAACTCTGAGCTTATGAAGCAAGATGAGAACATGGAGGTGTTGGGAATTGTATTCAGAAAGCCATATTAATGGTTGAATTAATAATTCTTAATTGATTACTTTTCGCGTCTTAATGTAGCAAACACCTGAGTATGCAAATGCCATTTATTATTTGCCATATAAATATGCATTATAAAGTCCAATGTTCCATACCTAAGACAATCGGACATGCAGACGAGTTCGGGCATGCGCGAGATTGATTGTCGGTTATTTGTGGGATATAAGTAAGGGTTCACAATCAAGATGATTTTGGAGAAACCATCAGAACGTCTGTAGTGTAACATTATTGTGATAAAGCCGGCGGCGCTTTCGGGGGAGCTTCACCATCGCCACCAACCTCTCTCTATCCATTTCCCTAGCCTTTAAAAGGCTCGACCAAGGTTCAGAAGCGCCCGGCCGCGCCCAAGATTTTCCGGAACAACTCAGTCGCGCTCCACCTCCGACACCGCTGTTCGACCGCTTAGACTCGATTCTCGACCGTTTCTCGCGATTTTTGGTACCGGTACGCTCTAATCTTCACCCTGAGTTGATTTACATAGCCAAGATCATGCCTTGATGCTTTAGATTCACGTTTAAACTGATCAAGTTGGAAGTTCATGCTCAGGGGGAGGTAGTTGTAATTTTCAGAAAGTATATTAGTTTAAGAAAGGGGGTATTTGTGTTGTTTAAGCATACTTCGGGGGTTTCTTTGTTATTTGGCAATCTGAAAATATAAAATAAAATAAAAATAGGATTTTAGAGTTTAAATTAATTTTTACACTTTCTAGCTCTTATTCTAATTAAATAATAATAATAATCATAATAATAATAATAAAAAGCATAATAATATTAATAATAATAGTAGTAGTAGTAGTAATAATAATAATAATAATAATAATAGTAATAATAATAATAATAATAATAATAATAATAATAATAATAATAATAATAATAATAATAATAATAATAATAATAATAGACAAAAACCACCCTCCATTTATGGGTAAAATACATTTTGCCCCCTGATTTATGGGGAAAATACCTTGCACCCCTGTCACTGGATGGAGGGTGGACAAATACCACCCTTCTGTTACAATCCGTTAATGGAGGGGTGCAAACTGAATTTTTATAACCATTTTACCCTCACAAATTGTTGACAAATAACACTATTTTTTGTTTGTTATTGAACTCATAATGTTCTTGATGTTCTTCCCCACCACCACCGCCACCACCAACACCACCAACACTACCACTGACACCACCACCACAACAAAAATATAAACAAACAACAAACAAACAAACAAGGGCACCCAAGAAACAAACTTCAACCCCCAATAACACCAACATGCCTTCCTTTTTAACCAAACACAGCACCTGAAACCATCACCATTGCCTCCCCACAACCACCTAACCTGAAACTATACCGTCAATTTTTTGGAAGCAAAAATCCACAACCCAGTACCGTCGATTAGAATGTAGCCTTCAAGGTTGGCAAGCCATCGATTGGGAAGGCAAGAACAGTTGCGTTGTCGGCGTCCTCTACCGCCGTCGTGGGGAATAAGCAGTCCTCGTCGTTAGCCACTTTATCCCAAACTCTGATTAAACACTCCCATCCCAATTCAAGTCGGATTCCAATTCCAGAATTTGTGAGAGCGATAATTCAGTAGTCCTTCCCCTAAACTAATTCATGTTATCCTCAACTGAATCGGAGTAGGAATAAGATTTATCCAACCGAAATCCCACTCCGACCCTGTTCAGGACTAGTATATAAACCTCCACATAAACCAATTCAATCTTTGTCTCCATCAAATCTCGGAATAACCCCAAAATTATCCATTTGCCTCTTATCCAATTATCTCTCCTCTCCTTCTCCACCCAGATGGAGGACAACGACGACAACAACTGGAAGACACTGCAAGACCGCCAATCCGTCACCGCCGCCGCCTGCGACGGCATGAAATTCGATCCGAGCGACAAACAACTTCTAATCTCTTACCTCTTTCCGAGATTGGCGAAAATTCCCTTGCCCCAAGAAGGGATGGTGTTGGATCGCAATCTTTACGGCGACCAAGAACCGTATGAATTGTTCGAGGACGGCGACAAATCATAAGCTAATGACGTCAAGTACTTCTTCACGAAGCTGAATCAGAAGCTAACGACAACAGATTGTTTCCGGCGTCGTCCTCCTCATGCTGGGTGGCGCTCTCCACCTCCTTCTAGTCCTCTCTTTCTTCTTTGTCTGTTTCTTCTTCTTTTTCTTTAGGTCCATGAGATAGAGAGATAAAGATGAGGAAGATATGCGGAGAAGGTTGTGGAGCCGAAGATCTGGATGTTGTTGATGAGGACAAAAGAGAGGGAGAGAGATAAGAGAGGGAGGCTAGGGTACCAACAAATGAGAAGATCGAGAGAAAAAAATGTTTATATAGCAGTGTAATTTTTCTTCAAAGTGAGGGTAAATATGTCATTTACCCATTCTGTTAGCTCCATCTACTCTCCATCCACTGACAAGGGTGCAAAAGGTATTTTCTCCATAAATAAGGGGGCAAAATGTATTTTACCCATAAATGGAGGGTGGTTTTTGTCTTTTACCCTAATAATAATAATATTTATAATAATAGTAATAGTAATTATAACAATAGAAGTAATAATAATAATAATAATAATAATAATAATAATAATAATAATAATAATAATAAAAATAATAATAATAATAGTAATAATAGTTGTAGCAACTATAATAAATAGTAATTACAATAGTAGCAATAGTAATAATAATAATAATAATAACAATATTGATAGCAATCGTCATGATAATAATAATGATAATAATTATAAAAGTGATAATAACAACAAAATAAAACTAAATTAAATAATATAGATAAAATATGGGCTAGTTAAATAGAAATTATTTTCTTGAAAATAAACAAGCTAGAAATATTAATTGTAATTATTAATTTTTGGTTTGTTTTAAATTAGTTCGTAAATAAGAAATATTTTATAATTTTAAATTAACGGCTTTCTCAATTAATAAAGAACGTTTATTTGTATTAATAAAAAGAATGATTTCTCCTAACTGTTATTTGTCCACTAAAAATATTATAAATAGCTTCCATAATTTATTCTTTAAACTTGATAAATAAATGGCTAATTTAATAGTATTATTCATAAAATAAATTTTTATTCACTTAGAAATAGATATGTTAAAAAAATTAGTATTTAGTAAATATTAAAAATTTATGGATTTCCATATATTATTAAAATTTAGAATATTATTAAATATATATATATAACTGTATTAAGAGATTTCAAATGAAACTTGTTAGGTTTAAAATAATTTACAATTTCATACTTGTGTCGATAAACTTGGGATCAAATGAAGGAATATAACGTGTATGTGACAAGTTGTAGACGAGGGCTACACGACCTTCTAAAGGACTTTACGTGCTAATTACTAAGGACCGAGGTAAGTAAATATGCATAGCCAAGCGTGCCTAGCTCCTTTTGTGTCACAATTTGATTTTTATGCTTGTCTCAAAATGTGTTTTGTGATTTACTCGTTTTATTTAAATTTCCCTTACAATTTAAAGATGTTGTTTTGATTTGATACTGTCACACGAGCAATATTAATCAATAAATAATAAAAGTGGAAAGAGTTGTGCGGGGATCGTTATATTCGCTTTTCTATAATATTGGTCGTGGTTGGCTCAGTCACCTGACCCGTTTATTTTAACCCGGTCGCAACCTGCCGGGTCGCTCCATGTACTAACCTCTCTTGCCGCAAGAAGTCTTAGGGGGCTGCCGGCAGATAAGGTCATGGTTGCTAGTGATAGTAGATCTTCCCCGTATTAACAAAGTTAAAATATGATTTATGTGAAGACAAGCACGTTGGTTAATAGAAAAAAATAGAAGATTGCGATATTACTACCCGTCATAAAGCAAGAAGGAAAAATTTAAAAGATACGAGTTTATTTGCATTCTTGTATTTGTTCATCTAATTTACACTTTTCTGACTTATTTCTCCTTACGTTTTGATAAGAAATGAAATCATGCTTCATCCTCTGTTTACGAGCTAGGGTGTTTACTTACTCAGTATTTTCTGCGGACTTTGGAAACTGCGGTTCTTGCTCCTTCCCACCGCAGGTTTAAGAGACGGGGACTACGGAATAGCGGGATATCGAGACTCACGTAGAACGATCAAGTCACAAGAAGTAATCTAGTATGCTTGTATAGTAATTGTATCGCTTAGTGAAGCATGTAATATCTAAAGACTCTCATGAAAGTTTAATTTCAATATATATACAGAGGTTTTGCTTTCGATGTCCGCCGTTACTTTTAGCAGCGCCCTCCCGGCTTGTCCGAGCCGGATAAGGGGGTTGTTGCAGCTATACCGTGCTCTTTTTTTGTTATGCTACGACTGCTCTGTTCTGCTTGGGTTACTGTAGCAGCAGAAGCAGCAGCTGAAGCTCCTTGAACTTTCATTTTGTTAATTCTGTCGATTGAATCATTTAGGGGGACATATTTTCATTCATTTGTTAGGTGGAATTAAATAGTTGACAGAAGAGAGCGAGATGGAGGGGGCGGGGTTGTTGATGGAGCTGAGGCGACGGAAGAAGAAGACGAAGAAGATGGGATAGAGAAGAAGAAAAAAGAAAAATAAGGGGGAAAAAGAAACCTAAAAAATGAAAAGATTAAAATGCCCTTTACTTGATCAATACGTAATTGAATTCATTAATTGTGTTATTCAATTGGGGTGCGATGTTAGAAAATTTAATACTGCAGAGTAGATAAGTGACGAAACCCATACTGCATGTACTTTAGTCTCAACGAACCAATATTGCAAGTGAGTTATATGTCAAACGTTCTTTTATTAATTACCCAGATGCTCTAGTTGATTTGAACCTTTGGCGCTCTTGCCATTGAGTTGAGATTAATTTGGGCACAAGTATTCATAATAATTTCTAACTCTGTCAATGGACATAACTCGTAGAGCTGCATTTCGGTTCGGTTTTGTAATATCTCTGGTTTTGGAAAGCATGAAATACTAAATTTACTGTAAATATGTGCTTTTGACATAACCTGTTAGCATGCTTAATTGCTATTGTATGCAGTCTAGTGGTTGTATTTCTGAAGCTTATATTACTTAAGTGAATTTTATGTTATTTAGTATCCTGATAGATGAACTCATAATTGTGAAACTATGATAGTTAAGCTCGTCCAGAAGTACACCAGAATTATTAATATCTTCTTTAATCGCTAGATTAAGGATAAAAATATTTAGAGAATTATTAGTACTAATCACTCGTTTAAGTGTTACTTAGCTTAGTTAATCATGATTAGTACATAATGACTTGTAGTATGTTAGCTTGTATATGTGTTAACTGTATGACTGACACGTAGGGTGACACGTGTCACTGTCTTAGCCACTGTAACAGATTATTGACACACGCCCCTGCTGCGTGTCGTCGCGTGGCAGCTTTCGTCACATGTGCGACACGTGTCCTACTGCAAGTCATATGCTTCTGACACATAACCCACCCGTGTGTCACCGCCATAGCCTCATGCTCTGCATGTGTGACACCTAAGCGACATGTGTCGCGACTCAAGCCTCCGACCCCTGCATGGATGCCATGTGTCCCTATGACACATCGGTATCTGATTGGTCGATCCTTTCTATAAATAGGGTCGAGTGCTATAGTAATTTCTCATTCCAGACTCCAGTTAGATATTGATAAGTAAAAGAGAGAGTTACTGGGATTATTCTATACTTGGAGCTGCTGTTATTATTCTGAAGTTCTTGTCAGGTGCTATAATTGAGGTAGGGGGTTATGCACTTTACAATATTATTATCGCTTACGGTTTATGAGCATGCTTGGTGTTATATATATGTCGATTCGTATACTATTGTAATTATCGATTTGCATGCTATTCGGTGCTATGTGATTATTAAGTGATATGTGATATTACCTGTAACCTGCTATAATTATATTGTTTATTGCATTTCACCCTACTGTTGCGGTGAACGACCTACTGGGCGCGAGCTCACCCCCTAACAGTGTTTGCATGTTACGACGGACGGATCAAACAGTAGAATTGAAAGGATAGCTTTATTAGTTTAGATTAAAGCTTGTTGTTTGGTTTATTGTATCAGATTAATTGTAAACACATTCTTTTATGAAATTACTATTTTCAATCGTGAATCACGTACCACTGTGTCGTATTTTATGAAGTAAATAAATAACTGTTTATTGAAATACGATGTTCTATATGGTACCTGAGCTGGTGGCTCAGACGGTACCTGTTTGGCAGGCGATCCTTTGTTTTGGTACCCGCGGTGTTGATCCGCAGGTGGTGCCGGTTGGGTCGTCGTGCCGTTTTTGTTCATTATTTCCTTAAATAACACCCTGGGTTTTGGGTCGTTACAATTGGTATCAGAGCACGGTAACGCTCTGTTTTGGGACGACGGGATAATATGGGTTTATCTACGCTGTGTTTTATAACTGATTTTTGAGTTACAGATCCGATGACAGAGCTCTACCAAAGTGGGAAATGGTGTGGACTCAGTGCTTAGTTGTGTCTGTTGAGTCGTGGACTCGGTTTATTGCTGATTGTGATATCAGCTGATTAGTGATTAGGGTTTGGGAAACTAAGGCTGTATGTGACACATTCCCCAAGTTGGTACGAGTTCGTCAGAGGTGATGACTCAGGTACGTGACCGATTTGCAAATAAAATATTTGGGTCTTATGTTAAATTTCGGGACGAAATTTATTTAAGTGGGGTAGATTGTAATATCTTTGGTTTTGGAAAGCATGAAATACTTAAATTTACTGTAAATATGTGCTTTTGACATAACCTGTTAGCATGCTTAATTGCTATTGTATGCAGTCTAGTGGTTGTATTTCTGAAGCTTATATTACTTAAGTGAATTTTATGTTATTTAGTATCCTTATAGATGAACTCATAATTGTGAAACTATGATAGTTAAGCTCGTCCAGAAATACACCAGAATTATTAATATCTTCTTTAATCGCTAGATTAAGGATAAAAATATTTAGGGAATTATTAGTACTAATCACTCGTTTAAGTGTTACTTAGCTTAGTTAATCATGATTAGTACATAATGACTTGTAGTATGTTAGCTTGTATATGTGTTAACTGTATGAATGACACGTAGGGTGACACGTGTCACTGCCTTAGCCACTGTCACAGATTATTGACACACGCCCCTGCTGCGTGTCGTCGCGTGGCAGCTTTCGTCACATGTGCGACACGTGTCCTACTGCAAGTCAGATGCTTCTGACACATAACCCACCCGTGTGTCACCGCCATAGCCTCATGCTCTGCATGTGTGACACATAAGCGACATGTGTCGCGACTCAAGCCTCCGACCCCTGCATGGATGCCATGTGTCCCTATGACACATCGGTATCTGATTGGTCGATCCTTTCTATAAATAGGGTCGAGTGCTATAGTAATTTCTCTTTCCAGACTCCAGTTAGATATTGATAAGTAAAAGAGAGAGTTACTGGGATTATTCTATACTTGGAGCTGCTGTTGTTATTCTGAAGTTCTTGTCAGGTGCTATAATTGAGGTAGGGGGTTATGCACTTTACAATATTATTATCGCTTACGGTTTATGAGCATGCTTGGTGTTATATATATATATATATATATATATATATATATATATATATGTCGATTCGTATACTATTGTTATTATCGATTCGCTTGCTATTCGGTGCTATGTGATTATTAAGTGGTATGTGATATTACCTGTAACCTGCTATAATTATATTGTTTATTGCATTTCACCCTACTGTTGCGGTGAACGACCTATTGGGCGCGAGCTCACCCCCTAACAGTGTTTGCAGGTTACGAAGGACGGATCAAACGGTAGAATTGAAGTGATAGTTTTATTAGTTTAGATTAAAGCTTGTTGTTTGGTTTATTGTATCAGATTAATTGTAAACACATTCTTTTATGAAATTACTATTTTCAATCGTGAATCACGTACCACTGTGTCGTATTTTATGAAGTAAATAAATAACTGTTTATTGAAATACGATGTTCTATATGGTACCTGAGTTGGTGGCTCAGACGGTACCTGTTTGGCAGGCGATCCTTTGTTTTGGTACCCGTGGTGTTGATCCGCAGGTGGTGCCGGTTGGGTTGTCGTGCCGTTTTTGTTCATTATTTCCTTAAATAACACCCTGGGTTTTGGGCCGTTACAGGTTTAACCGTCGGTTCCGGTTAAAACAGAACCAAATAAACCGATAATTGTTAACCGAGAACCGAACCGAGAACCGGGGGACCAAAACCGAACCTGAAACCGGTAATATTCGGTCTCGGTTCGGTTTGACAGTTCGGCGGTAACCGGAACCGGACTGGAACAGGAACCGATTGGAACCGGAACCGACCCGGAACCGAACCGAGAACCGGCCAACCAACGGTAAAATGTTCAAAAAATTGAACGTTAGGACCGGTCACATCAACTCAGTGACAGTTTGGGGC
Organism: Linanthus parryae; assembly: GCA_023055425.1. Taxonomy (NCBI): domain Eukaryota; kingdom Viridiplantae; phylum Streptophyta; class Magnoliopsida; order Ericales; family Polemoniaceae; genus Linanthus; species Linanthus parryae. The sequence goes on along the minus strand of JALGPY010000011.1, from coordinate 20,147,162 downwards.
CGCTTTTTTGGCCAGTTTTTGGACTTTTGTTTAATTACAATTACCACCCCCCCTACCCTCCCTTCAACTTCTATAAATACCCAACTCACTTCCACCATTTTTCGCACACTTCCTCATCAAACACTCTCCATTTTTCTCACACTTCTTCATTAAAATTCATCAAAAACTCTCCAACTTCTTCATCTTTCCTCACTAAAAATCATTAGACACTCTCAAATTTCCTCAATTCCTCAAACTTCCTTGGTTCTCGACGGCGAATTTCTCACGTTCCTCCTCAATTGTGGTCATTTGAAGAACCAAGCAACGCATCCTCCATCTTCCACATTTCTCCTCCAAGAATTATTCTTGGAGTTTGTAATTTCTATTTTTTGTTGTGCACTATTTGATTTTGCTCTTGTTACTTGTTATTTGTACATTATTTGCTCAACTTAATTTTTTTCATCCAATTTTTCTAAAAGAATTATGGCTTCCTCTTCACATAACGTAGACATGAATCTTGATGACATTGAATAAGTATTAGGCGAAGGCGCCGCTAATGATTTTAATTTAGCGGAAAATGATCCGAATTTAGGTGCTAATAAAAGAACTCGTAAGGGTAGTAAAAGAAGCGCCGTTTGGGATCATATTGAAAAAATACCCGATGGCGTAGACGACAAAGGCAAAACAAAATTTAGGGCAGTTTGCAATCATTGTAAAAAATCATTTTTATATCATCAAACCGGTTGATTAGGATCATTGAGAAAACATTTACAAAATAAACACGCACTTTTGCAAGATACACACGCCGTAGGTGACACGATGGTCCTGTTGGGTTTTGACGCAGGTTATGCAGCGGAATAAAAATTAATCCTGATCAAATCCCACCAAGGATCACAGGAAGAGACTACATAACGATAGTAAAGGATTGTAGTATCTACATACCTTTGGGTTCTCATGTGATGACTCACGTGAAATAGTATTCACGTCTCTATGGACAGTCCACTCCTAGGACTTAATTCGGATCCTTCAAGCCTTTTGTGCTCGCTAGGATAGAAGGAGGAAGAGGAAGAAGATCACAATTAAGCAACGAACATAAGAAGAGGGGCTCGACCCTCTTTCTTTGGCAGACGGGGTAGGGGCGGACCATGGGGGGTTCAGCCTTCCTTGGTCTTGCTCTCTCTCCTTGCTTCTCTCTCCCACTCAATGTGTTATGAGAATTAGTGTGGGAAGGAAGTTAGGAGTGTCCTTTATATAGTCCAACAACTCCTTGTTGACTGCATAAAAGCCCATGTCCTAATCATGTCCATACACGAATTGGTCCAACTTGCAAATTAGTCATACTAAGTCTGCAAGTAATTGCGTATTGATCCTTCTAATTAATTAATAATATTAATTAAATTTTCATGTTCGGTATAATCCATAGGGAGTGTGACCCCATAGGTTTCTTCTTAGTTGGTAGTAATAAATACTAACATGGAGCGGCCTCTAGCAAGACATCCACGCTACCCAACTAATAGAAATAGTCATCCGACAAACCTTGTGCCCAATGTTCATGTATTGTGTTATCCCTTTGTCTCCATATCCGGATTGGACACGAGACATATTAGTCACACTCGTATATCCAATCCATAGTTCCTCGATCCTGTGGATATGCTTATCCGTGCAGATAACATCAATATCTCCACATTGATTTATCTGAGTCTGGCCAGACATTCTATAAGCACCATCCCTCGAGTGGCCCATGGATATTTACTCCCATTATGTGGGAGGGACAAATCCTGTCTACGTCACTACGTTCTCTAAGCTTGCTTCCTATCAAGCCCGATAAATAACTTTATAGTTACCCGGTGAAGGCGCAACATTTGATAATATCAAAGCACGATATTCCACAACTAGAGTATCTAGTGACTTCAAGTCTAAGGATTACAATACCATTAGCACTACGAGAAGCGATTGTGACTTTGACATAATCTAATGTATCATTCTTGTTGTGGGTAAATCCAGTATACCATTACTCTTAATGTACACCCATGTGTTGGATCGTGATATCTCCATATCAATCCAACCCCATACTAGTCTATAGTCGATTGTCCTATTAATCAATATAATAGACTAGGAATATTTAAGAATATAACATTTATATTCTAAGGACTTCATTCACGTTAATATATCTCCATATAACATAATGAATAGTAAGTCCATATATATTTGTCACGATAAATTGATTGCCTCAGGGGAACAATTCCAACAGCCTCCCACTTGCACTAGAGTCAATCTCCTGCATCATATGCCTATTGATCTAGCGCGAACCTCATGTGTTTACTACGCAAGGTAAGAGAGACATTTGCTGGTAATTTTCAAATACTCTCATCTCCTCTATCAACAATTTGATTGAGATTGATTATTCTATATAAGTGTATCTTATGCATTAATATACTCAGTCCTTTGTGATAGAACCGACAACTGAATCTTGCCCGGAACCATTCCAGCTCACAGTCCCTCCCACTAGTGCAAAACATAAAACTTGATCCTAATCTGAAATCTTCTTTGTTAGATTAGAAGTTCTCAGTACTGTAACCCCTTACAGTAAACTCTTCCTATCCTTCATATATCAAGAATTCATCCTTTAGTTCTTCTCAAGTAGTTAAAGATAATCTTGAAAATAATCCAGTGACTTTCACCCGGATATGACTGGTACCTTCGTGTCATACCATATGACACATCTGGCCTAGTACATGACATGGCGTATCTCGTGAATCTCATTCATACGGTCCTTTCTCAATCTAATTGGAAAGAAAATTAGTTCTTCTAAAGACTAATTCCATGTGACATGGGTAAGAATCCATATTCTTACATGTTGAACCATTTCAACACCTTGTCTATATATGTACCATGACTCAGGCTGAACAACTACTTTGATCTATCTCCATAGATCTTTACAGATTGTCTCGCCTAAGTCTATCATTGAAAATCAATTTGTCTCGCCAATCATTAACAGATTGCAGAGTAGAGATATTATTTCCAATGATTAGTATGTCTCCACATACAAGACCAGAAATATAACTGTGCTCCCACTAACCTTCTTGCAAACACAAGCTTCATCTTCTTTCTTGATGCAATCAAACCATTTGATTTCATCGTTAATCGAAGATTCCAACTCCGAGAAGCTTGACTCAATCCTTAGACAGATTGTTGTAAGAAAGATGCGAATGGATTTAAGCATCACAATTGGGGACAGATTCTGTCATAGTCTATACTATGAACTCACTGGAAACCCTTACCCACCAATCGTCCCTTAAAAGTAATCATATTACCATCCATTTTGGTCTCCAAATAACCCACTTGCACTCTATGGGTCCTACCCTTTCAGGTGGTTCCACCAAAGTCTATACTTTGTTGGTATATATGGATTTCATACCTTATCTCATGGATCCAATCCATTTCTGAGAGTATGGCCCCCACGTGGCCATCTCATAGGTTGTAGGCTCTTCTCGATGAGCAATATATTACGGGTTATGAGAAATCCATATTTCTCTAGTCCCTTGACATATCCTACCTGACCTACAAGGTTCTTGTATTATCTGAGTAGGTTGATCCACAACACCTTGTCATCATACTCATGTTTCATCAAAAGGATCAATGTTCTGTTGTGGTTCTTGAACTCCTTCAAGTTCTACTATCCTCACACTGTTTCTTTTAGAGACAATCTCTATCTAGAAACACAGCGGTTCGAGCAACAAACAATTTGTTCTTGATTGGATTGTAGAAATAATATCATTTGTTTCCTCAGGGTATTCCACATAGTACATTTATTCGAATTTAGGTTCAATTTTATCTGTAAACCTTCTACATAAACTTCATAAACCAAATTCTTTATGAACGACATACTAGGATACTTCCTAGTCCATATCTCATATGGTGTTTTTCATAATTAATTTAGATGGAACGTGGTTAAGGGCGAAATTTTTTTACTGTAATTAGAACATGGCCCCTAAAAGTAAACTGAAAGTTCTGTTTGACACATCATGGAACGATCCGTGTCCAACAAGGTACAATCTCTCTTCTTAGACACGCCATTCCATAATGGTGTTCTAGGTAGAGTGGGTTAGGTTCACATCCCATACTCCCTTAGATGCTCAAACTATTGGCTTAAGTATTCTTCTCCATGATCCAATTGTAGAGCCATGATACTTTGGCCAAGGTGGCTCTCTACTTCATTCTTGAATTCCTTGAACTCTTCAAAGGATTCTGATTCATTTCTTCATAAGATACACAAATCCATATATCTCTGATCCCATCAGTAAATATGATGAAGTACTGAAAACCATTTTTAGTATTTTGCCAAGTGAGGTTCATATCATTATATGCAAACCTCTTGGTTTTAATGGTATAGATGAAATTATCATGATCAAGGATATACAATCCACATAGATAAAAGTTCATTACAATAATGCATTTTATCAAAATAAATGGAACAACATTTGTCAATTATTTTAAAAAAAGATTTTTCTTGTCAAAACAAGGTACTGTGATAATGTCCTTACTCAAAGCAGTGACATAATCGTATTTGTCTAATCCACGAATATTTTCAAAAGGTTAGAGATAATTCCCTACGGCTAATTTAGCAACCTTTGGCTTCATCGCCCCACTTGTAGGTTTATTTATTCCTTATTCAATTTGTCTACATCTCTTGAGATCCTCCACATTTCTATAAATGTGAGATCCTCATCTAGTATCATATACTCATGATGATGGTATAGACATATTGACTTCTATAACAAAAATACCTAATTTGGAATTCATAATTCCTTTATTATTTCCTTCCAGGTACTTGGGGCAATTTCTCTTCCTCCACACCACCTATGGGACTTTTAAGGCAACTCGATTTTAACAACAAGCTTGCTTTATACCCATGGGATCGGCGCAAACCTTTTTACTTTTACCCATGTTGTTAACCATTAACATGACTTGCCTTTAGTCCTTCACGAGTGCTTTGTATAGCGATTCTCAATCATATTGAGTAAATCACCTAAGAACAAACACAATAATTGCATCCAATGCAACTCTTGGTCCATTTGGGAGAATAAATATTTATTATTTATCTATCTCATTGATAACTCCCAGTCTCTAAGCTTTCAATCCTATTGAATTAGCTTACTTGCGCTTTACCTTTTGCTTCAGCAGTCACACATTACTAGTTTGTGTCGTCGCGTCATATCTCGATGAATCAAGTTGCCTTGCTTTGGCAAGCCCGAACTCATTCCATCTTGATCATGACGAGTGCTAAGCAAGAGAGTGCAAATTAGAGCAACACTTCAAACCTTTCATGTCAAGCTCGCTCCTTTAAAGAGCCTCTTTTAATGTATGATCATATCATACGCCTCCAAATTTCTCATCTTGCTTCAAAAGCTCATAATTCATGGCAGCTAACATGAGGAAAGTTACATCCAAAGAACCATTCTTTGATGTTCCTTCCATTAGGCTTTAGTGTGTCTAGGTAGTCGGTTGGAAGAGAACTTTATGTTCTACGATGTACAACATTTTTCCTTTATTTAGAATCATTCTCAATTTTATACCTAGTCTAGAAAATTTATTTTAGACAGCTCGTCCTTCCCAAGGACATAAAGTCGCGCTTTGTTTGTTTAATGCCATGGGTATTCAACACAATAGGATTTATGCAAAGAGTTTTGACGTTAGACTACATTTAACAAGGACTTAAATTGTTAAATATAGCTCAAAATATTTTTCTCGGATTAATAACCCTCCATATTAATGCGGAAAAGATCAATATATTTTCTAGTGGGCCAAGATCCATATTTCACTTCTTTTGAGCTTGCTTTGGCAAGTCACCCAAAATTAGTAATTTAGGTATGAACAATTCCAATTGCATCACATGCAACTCTTGGTTCAATTGGGCATATAAATCCTTATTTATCCATCACACGGATAGTCCCAATTGGTTGCCTCTAGTTTTTTAATCTTATTAAAATCACCTAGTTGCGTCCAACCTCTTACTTCAACAATCACACATTACTTGATTGTGTTTCCGGAACACATCATGGTGAATTAAAACCATCTTACTTTGGCAAGCCCGGATTTAGTAGACCCTGATCATGAAGGGTGTTTAGGCAAGAGAAGGCAAAACGCAATATTCTTATTGAGCGAATTTATTTTTCTAGTTTTAATTGTTTTTGTTGATCTATATCAACTGATATACTTATTTTGAGTTGGGAAAATTCACAAATAAAAGATCCGGGTTGTTTATTATCTTATTATCAATTTTGCATGCATCATCCATACACCAATAATAAAATAATAAGACAATAAATAAACAACCACAACAAAAAAATAAACGTGATATGGATATGACCTCTAAACTAAGATATTCCCAAGCCAATGAGAATATCTATGAACCCTAAAATAGAAAGCTCATCTCCATGTGCCTCCAGTTTTTGGTCCATGCTCCATAGCTTGTGGAATGCTCCATGCTCCTTAGCCTTGTGGAATGCTCCTTCTTGTGGTTTCTTTAATTCTTTAGGCTTCTTCTTCTTTATCTTGACTATCATCTATTTTATCTAATACTAGCTAGCATCTATACTAAATAAAAAGATCTCACAAGTTGATAAGAAGACCGGCTCGCAGGCCGTAAAACCTAATTAACTATTACATTAATGTGATCAGCTCGCAGGCCGTAAAACAAACCACAAAATAAACATTCACAACAAACCACAACTTAAGGCCATATCCAATCACCATGTAAAAAGCACATAAACAGTTAAAATCCAATTTTAACGCGCTTGTTCAATTTTAGTTGATTTTGGATGAACTAGGGTCAAAACGGTCCAAGAGGGCCCACCATGACTATGGACAAAACCCTAAAGGACCACCACAAGGCCTTGGGGCCGGCCGGCCCCTAGCCCACACGGCTAGGCTGTGCGCTAGGGAGGCCCGACCCCCTTGGCCGTGGCTTTCTTGGGCGGCAAGTAGGAGAGGGCGGTCCCTTAGGGGGGGTCGAACCTCTTATGGGAGTTGTTTCCATAAACAACTTCCTCCTTGGTTGCAAAGTTTAGTTGTTTTCATAAACAACTTCCTCCTTGCTGTCCAAGTTTAGTTGTTTCCAAAACAACTTCTTCCTTGTTGCCCAAGTTTTGTTTCCAAAACAACTTCTTGCTTGTTGCCCAAACCCTAGTTTTCTAGATTCAATATTTTCACATCCTATGTGATCCAAATTCACTAATCCGTACATCCCATGTAATATTAGGTCTTATTTGGCTTGAATCATATTCACAAATTGCATCAATATGCTTGATTTGACCGTTTTACGCGATAAACAATAATTAAAGTGTAAAACAACAAAAATCGTAACACATAAACTACGTTATGCTCTACGACCTGTGGCTCTGATACCACTGTTGGGTTTTGACGCAGGTTACGCAGCAGAATAACAAAAATTAATCCTGCTCAAATCCCACCAAGGATCACTGGAAGAGACTACATAACGATAGTAAAGGATTGTAGTATCTACATACCTTTGGGTTCTCCTGTGATGACTTCTCACGTGAAATAGTATTCACGTCTCTATGGATAGTCCACTCCTAGGATTTAAACCGGATCCTTCAAGCCTTTTTTACTAGCTAGGATTGAAGGAGGAAGAGGAAGAAGATCGCTATCAAGCAACGAACACAAGAAGAGGGGCTCGACCCTCTTTCTTTGGCCGACGGGGTAGGGGCGGACCATGGGGGGTTCGGCCCTCCTTGGACTTGCTCTCTCTCCTTGCTTCTCTCTCCCACTCAATGTGTTATGAGCATTAGTGTGGGAAGGAAGCTAGGAGTGTCCTTTATATAGTCAAACAAATCCTTGTTGACTGCACAAAAGCCCCTATCCTAATCATGTCCATACACGAATCGGTCCAACTTGCAAATTAGTCCTACTAAGTTTGCAAGTAGTTGCGTATTGATCCTTCTAATTAATTAATCATATTAATTAATTCCCATGTCCGGTCTAATCCAAAGGGAGTGTGACCCCATAGGTTTCTACTTAGTTGGTAGTAATATATACTAACATGGAGCGGCCTCTAGCAAGACATCCACGCTACCCAACTAATAGAAATAGTCATCCAACAAACCTTGTGCCCAATGTTCATGTATTGTGTTATCCATTTTTCTCCATATCCGGATTGGACACGAGACATATTAGTCACACTCTATAAGCATTCTATAAGCACCATCCCTCAAGTGGCCCATTGATATTTACTCCCATTATGTGGGAAGGGCAAATCCTGTCTACGTCACTACGATCTCTAAGCTTGCTTCCTATTATGCCCGATAACTACCTTTATAGTTACCTGGTTAAGGCGCAACGTTTGATAATATCAAAGCACGATTTTTCACAACTAGAGTATCTAGTGACTTCAAGTCTTAGGATTACAGTACCATTAGCACTACGAGAAGCGATTGTGACTTTGACATAATCTAATGTATCATTCTAATTGTGGGTCAATCCAGTATACCATTACTCTTAATGTATACCCATGTGTTGGATCGTGATATCTCCATATCAATCCAACCCCATACTAGTCTATAGTTGATTGTCCTATTAATCAATATAATCGACTAGGGATATTTAAGAATATAAGATTTAAATTCTAAGGACTTCATTAACGTTAATATATCTCCATATCGATAACATAATGAATAGTAAGTCCACATATATTTGTCACGATAAATTGATTGCCTCTAGGCCACAATTCCAACAAGTCCAAACCCAACTAGGATATGACGCACACGGTAACGTAGTTACTTTTGTCTACGATGAACCTAGGGCACGAAAAGCATTAGCTCATTATATCACCGCTACCGAAAAACCAATTAATATGGCCGACAACATAGAGTGGGACCAATTGATCCAAACCACTTTTTGTCCGAGTAATAAGCATATAGGTATAAATACTACTAGGAATGATATAATTGCTCTATATAGTGAGAGGAAAGCGGAAATTATGCAAAAAAAATTAGACTCTAATTTTACAATTGCTTGCACTTCCGATATGTGGTCCGATAGAATTAATAAAATATATATTTGTGTCACCGCACACTACATTGACCCAAGTTGGACTTTACAAAAACGTTTTATTGCATTTCGAGAAGTTCCATATCCTCACAATGGTACAAACATGGGAGAAACTATAGTCGATGTTTTTAACGAGTGAGGTATTAGTGAACAAATTACATCAATGACTTTTGACAATGCATACGCATGTGATAGTGCGATAGACCATATGCAAACTTTGATACAAACACTCTTTCACGAAAAAGTTGACCATGTTCGTTGTTTATGTCACATTATCAATTTAATTGTACAAGATGGTTTGAAACAACTAGATGTGCATGTTACTCCTATTCGTGAAGCTATTCTCTATATTGCGTCTTCAAACAAAAGAACCAAACATTTTTCGGATTTTTGTGAGCAAAACGGCAAGAAAAAAAGAAGATTTGGGGGATATTGTAGGACAAGATGGAATTCGACTTACTCGATGTTGAAAAGTGTTAAAGGTTACGAGACCCTTATCACACGTTTTTGAAATGAATCAAACAATCCCGTTTCCGTTTCACTTTATGATTGGAAGGCCGCCGCCGTCTTAAGAGATTTTCTTGAACCATTTTATACCGCAAACAATCTTCTTTCGGGTGATTATTATCCGTCTACTAACAACGTTATTCCACAACTAATGTTTATAAGTGACGCTTTTAAAGAATATAGGGATAATATACTTTTATGCGACACAATTCCGGCTATGGAAGAAAAATTTCTCAAATATTTTGAAAAACTCCATATGGTTTTTTGTTTGGCAAGTATTTTGGACCCAAGGTGTAAGGATGAAACCACAAGTTTTATGCTAGAAAGAATTTCGGAAAACATGAATACCGATTATAAAAAGATGTGATATCACCAACTTTTGAAGAAAATAAACAAACTCTTAAAGTTATGTATGAAAAATATGTTGTTAAGTTTGGTATTGATAATCAAGGTTTCAAGCATCATCGAGGGATTCGAAGGGCAAGGCGAAAATGAATTCTTTATATAAGAGTAGACAAACCACTCCCACCGGGTCGAATTGCGTCTCAGAATTATTGTTGTACATTAACCAGAATTATTTGTTATAACAATCCGCGGAACAAATAGAATCATTAGATATACTCGATTGGTGGAAAAAAAAATGCAACCAACTATCCGATTGGTTCTCGTATGACTCGTGATTTACTAACCCCTCCCGCTTCTACAGTCCCTTCGAAATCAACTTTTAGTGCAGGTAAACGAGTGTTGTCGGAGAAAAGATTGTGTCTAACTTCAGAGATCTTGGAGGTACTCATATGCTCAAAGGATAGGAGCGACGCCAACAAATGCACAAAAGACCTGCACCCTTTGGACGTGGCCGTGAGCGAACATTACCAAGATTTGGGAATAGGCGAGGACACTCCGCTAGATCTAGACGAATAGTTAGAAAAAATAAGTTTGTATTTCAATAAGTTCATTTCAATAAGTTCGTATGTAAGTTAGAAAAAATGCAAATGATTGGTAGTTGAGTGGGTGCCAGCCTAGTTGGGATGTACTTAAACTATAGTGATGCAAGTTTTTCTAACATTTTATATTTTAATTAATAATACAAGTTTGTTTATTTTTTTGATTATTTGTCTAATGTTATGTTTTTATATTTATTATTTGCCGCAAACCACCCTAAAACAAAAAAGAAAAAAAAAAAACAAACTGTCCAGACCCGGTTGGTTTCGGTCTACGGTTCCAGTCCGGTTCTGGATATACCCAAAATTCGGTTCCGGTTAAACCGAACCGAATAATTCAAATTAACCGTCTAACCGAACCGAAACCGACCGGTTTGGCTTCCATTGGTTCGGTTCCGGTTCGGTTCTAACCGAATAAGCAGCTCTAATAACTCGTAGTAAATTTGTGGTCAATGCAACCAGGGGCGGAGCCATGTAGGGACACGGGGGGGGCACGTGCCCCCCCCCCCCCCAAAATTTTCCGAAAACACTAGAGAACCCTTAATTTTTTTTGAAAAAAATAAACCTATCTTCAATAAAACTATTAAAGTGCACCCCCCCCCCCCCCCTTAACATACATGCGCATCCAGCGCAGTTGGTAAAGAATTTGTTTAACGCAAAATTGGCACAGGTTCGAATCTCCCTATACGCGGTTTTAATTTTTTCTCCAAAAAATTGAAAAACTCCGAAATACAACGTCCTTGGGAGATTTGAACCCTTGTTCCCGAAATCGATTGGGGCGTGTTTAACCAACTGAGCCAGACAGCTATTACTATCAACTTTGATATTTAATTTTATTTATAGTTCAAATATTGGCTCAGCGTAATTGTGCCCCCCTTTGGTCAAATCCTGGCTCCGCCACTCAAAGCAACTTGAAAGAACTTATCTGCGGAGATGTTGGTTCTTGTTTTCCCAAATGCCGCGAAAGCACGTGGAAATTGCGAAAGGGACGTTGATGATGATAGTGAAAGAATACGGACACACGGTTCCTATTTCAGATTGCCATACAATAGAGCTATTATGGTTGAGATGTCAGCTTCCTTGTCCAGATTTTTTAAGAAATTTTAAGGATTCAAAATTGATACTGCCTTCGATTTTTATTTTTCTCCCTGCTTGACTTTAGAGGTCACTTTGACCGTCAAGTTCAGGTGACAATATTATATGAAAATTTGTTATTTTTTCGTAATATTGTAGTTTTAAAAAAAATATATACTATGTTATGAACATATTTAACATATTTTTACATCATACTTTAGATAAATTAGTCGGTCAATGTGACCCCTAGAATCAAACTTCAAAGAAAGAGAGGTAGTATTCAGGTAACCATATCCTTAAACTGTTTGTTAATGTAAGAACAACCTCTATTTCCTGGTAATGCATCTTTTCTTAACTTAACCAGGCAGGGATGCCAATCTAGAGAAGCAGGGGTTTCATTTTCATGTTCAATGCCGAATCCAAGTAATGAATATGCATTGCATGTGCCCCGTAAGATGATTTAAATAAACGATTGGAGACATTACTAACCTCAGCCAATCAACATTTTTAACCTCCCCAGTCAATCAAATCACGGTAGCACGAAGTCCATAACCCCAAATTCACACGAACATCGTACAGAGATTATAAACTTCCTGAACAATTGAATACACAGCTTAATGTAAATATGCATCCATGTAACAAGCAATTACAAAGTTACAGTCTTGAATGATACACTCACAAGGGTAGCAAGTATCAGTACAAAAAAAATTGAGACAAATAGAGGATAACAACAGAAGTATCAGTACAAGAAAAATTGAAATAAATAGAGGATAACAGAACCTAATGGGTTATATCTATATATATATGGCTAAACCCATGGCTCTTAGGGATCATGGTTTGCTACTCTCCTTTCAAAGTCCGTAGCAAATCTTGTGCACGATACATCTATGGAGAGACCATTGTAACCGAACCAATAGAGTGTTCAGGTGATTTCTTGATGAGGTTGTACGGAGCCGAGTTCATCGCCCTGCCAATTCATCAGAGAAAAATATTTCAAACCAACTCCAACTGCAATAGACTGCCTACACATTTTGCAGAGGCAAGTTTGGAAAGCATACCTCTCCTTGCGTTTCTCGAGGAAGCGAGCCAATGATGCTTTTCGGAACTGTGGGACAGCTGCACAGAGAGGTTTGTCAATGTAGCACTAGGAGTAACAGTGCCGGTCAACTCTTACAGCGACTAACGACTGGTCAACATAGGCTGTTTGGACGATAATAAACTGATACTATATAGAACATCATTACAACAAAATCCAAATCTAGCTTACATGTGGGTTTGAACCCATGAGCTCATACAGGGGCTTCAAATACTCTTCCACTTAGCCAGCACCAATTTGCACAATGCACTCATGGTGTCAAGAGGGCCGGCCCAGCCCGCCCCCCTACAGAGTAGCCTGGCCCCAAAATTGGTCCAGGTACATTTAACCCCCAGCGGTCCGGATCACTTTCCTCCCACAACAGCCCGGCCGCGAACGGCCTGTCCCCCTCCCCTGCCAGCCCTCCTCCAAGCCAAGCTCCACACCAGCCCGGCCCAAATCGGCCCTTTGACACCTTGACAATACATTGGTTTCAATTATAAATTATTTTATTCAATGAGTGGCAAGGATGATGGGAGACTATGAAGATTCATAATATACTCCCTCAGTCCCACGATAATTGTCGCATTTGCCTTTCAGCTAACTTTGACCAGTTAGATTTGAATATCGAAACGACACAAATACATGTTGATCTTTTCATAATGTTATATACTTAAAGATGAGTCCTACACTATTGTGGAAAGTTTAAATGTTCTTGCGTCATTTTGCTACTCAAATAAACGGGTCAAAGTTTCCCTGAAAATTCAACTGGATATCCTCCTTTTCGGGACAGAGGCAGTTTATTCCCATCCAAACACCCCCTAAAACAAGCCAGTTACTAGAATAGATATCAATGGGGGACTCTTCACCACCCTATAAATAACCATGTCCGAGTCTCATAGACAAAATCAGCACTAAAGGAAAGCTATAGGTAAAAAGTGCAGATAAGATACGTATCGCGATGTAAGACAGGGTCAAAATTGCCAATTACTAACTGCATGGAATTAAGAATGCATTGCCAATTATGACTTCTCCACACGAGCATGGTATGTTAGTGCAAGTACACAGAACTAGCGTGTAATTGAGAAAGATTTAGAGCATAATGGCCCGTTTGGCAACGCTAAATTATTGGATAGATTAATTATCTAAAATCTGGTAAAAAATTCAGATCTTTTGTAGAAGAAGACCCGGATCCGACAAGGACTGACCCGGATCCATGTTAGGACCGACCCGGATCCGGTTGGGTGGTTCGCTAACGTGTTGCTCCCTGGTTGGTTATATCCTCAGATGACCACCCGATCCATGCATGGCATTGTCAAACCAGTCACCCGTCTCACTTTAGCTGTCCAGCCACCAGACCCTATCTCACCCCTTCCCAAATCCCCCATCCTCGCCTTATCAGATCCTCACTGGAAAGCGGCCATGGATGATGAGTTTGGAGCTATGGTTCGGAACCACACGTGGGATCTGGTTCCTCGCCTGGCAGGGGCTAATGTTCTGCGATCTATGTGGCTCTTTCGCCACAAGTTTCGCGCTGATGGCAGTCTGCAGCGCTATAAGGCGCGATTGGTAGCCAATGGAAAGTCCCAGATGGTTGGGATCGATTGTGAGGAGACTTTCAGCTCGGTTGTCAAACAGACCCCCATCCGTACAGTTCTCAGCATTGCCGTCATGCGCTCTTGGCCTATCCGTCAGCTGGATGTCAAGAACGCTTTTCTTCATGGTGATCTCTCTGAGACGGTATACATGCATCAGCCCCCTGGCTATCGCGACACACGCCATCCTGATTTTGTTTGCCGGTTACGCAAATCTTTATATGGTCTGAAGCAGGCTCCCCGTGCTTGGTTTCAGAGATTTGCCACCGTCCTCACACAGACTATCGGTTTCTCTGGTTGCTCCTGTGATGAGTCTCTCTTCGTCTACAGTCGTGGCTCGGACATTGTCTACCTCCTGCTATATGTGGATGATATCGTCATCACTGGGTCGTCTCCGACTGTTTCGGATCAGATTGTCTCCAGCTCTCTGGAGAGTTTGCTATGACTGACCTAGGCCATCTGCATCATTTTCTGGGCATCGCTGTCACCCGTGATTCGTCTGGCTTGTTCCTGTCTCAGCATCAGTATGCCACCGACATTCTGCGTCGTGCCTCTATGTCGACCTGTAAGCCTACTGCCACCCCTGTCGAGGTCGGGAGTAAGCTTACAGCCACATCTGGCCCACCGGTTGCTGATCCTACCTTCTACCGCAGTCTTGCTGGGGCCTTGCAGTACCTCACATTCACTCGACCCGACATCCAGTTTGCTGTTCAGCAGGTCTGTCTCTTCATGCATGACCCTCGTGAGCCGCACTTTCATGCCCTGAAGCGCATCTTGCGCTACATCAGTGGCACACTTGAGTATGGTATTCGGCTTTCTGCCTCCGCCGCCGATTCCCTCACCGCCTACACTGACGCCGATTGGGCTGGTTGTCCGGACACGCGCCGCTCCACTTCTGGTTACTGTGTCTTCTATGGAGACAATCTTCTGAGTTGGTCGTCCAAGCGACAGGCCACGGTATCTCGTTCTAGTGCTGAGGCTGAGTACCGCGGTGTTGCTAACGCCGTCTTCGAACTCTGCTGGGTCCGGAATTTACTTCTTCAGCTTCGTGTCACCCCGCCTCGGGCTACAGTCGTGTATTGCGACAATGTGAGTGCTGTCTATCTCTCTGGTAATCCTGTTCAGCATCAGCGCACTAAGCATGTTGAGATTGATCTACACTTCGTTCGTGAGAAGGTTCGTTTGGGTCAGCTTCGCGTGTTGCACATTCCAGCCGATTACCAGTACGCCGACATCTTCACCAAGGGTCTTCCTCGGCCCTTGTTCCAGCGCTTCCGTTCCAGTCTCAGTGTTGGCACGCCTACAGTTTCGACTGCGGGGGCGTAATAGTAGTAGGACTAATTTGTAATTAGTTTAGGACCAATTTGTAATTAGTGTTGTAAATTACATATTTAAAGGTCACTAATCAATAAAGAAGGCACGGAAAGATTTCACCAACAAACAGGTTAATGTGTGATCGACCAGGTCTTACCCGGATCCGGTTATGCGGTTGTACAGTGATTTTTTTTTTTTTTTTTAAATAACCGGATCTAGCTTTTAAAGTACCCGGAGCTGGGTAATCCCAAAAATCCTAAAATCTATCCCCTCATCCAAACAAGTCAAATTAAAATTCAAAATTTCATTTATCTACCACTAACCACTTAATTCAGCCTTTTCAAACTAGGCCAACAATGTAAATACCAAATCTAGAAAAGGTATTCAACAATCCATACCTGAGGGGAGCATGGTGGTTGCAGATAGAGGTACAAGTGAGGTAACTGGGGCTGGCGAATCGACCTTGGAACCTGCAGTTGGTTTTGCCTCAGCATTTGTAGCAGAGCGACTACCAGATTGCGAAACTGGATGCGAGGAGACAGAAATTGGACTCGATCGACCAGAGTTTGGTGATGCATTAATTTGCTGAGTGGCAACAACACCATCTTGGTCCCCAGCTTGTTTGGAAGGAGGAACCTGGGGCTGTGCTCTTGGCTGGACACTGTTGAAATTGATGGATCCATTCCCAGCCAAGAGCATAATAGCCTGAGCCTGAAATGGGTCATTGAAAGGATAATAAGCCTGGAGGGAGAGAGAGAGAGGTATGAATCCATGGAGTTACATCACAATACCAATTGGGAATGAGAGGAGTAGTCAGGACACTTATTAATTCTATTTCTTCTTCTTGAATGTCCAATGTGGGACTACTCAACACATACCTTCACGTGCTGCATCCTTGGCTTACATGGCCGTGGCTCTGAAACCATGTACAAATCTATGGGGTTCCACATCAGAACCAATTGGCAATGTGGGGACTGGGGAGTAGCCCATGTGGCACTTGTTGATTCTTTTTCTTCTTCTTGAATGTCCGATGTGAGACTACTCAAAAGGAGAGAGAGAGAGAGAGAGAGAGAGAGAGAGAGAGAGAGAACCTTTTCAGGGGAGATATTTTCGAACACGTTCACCTTGCCACCGTAGAAGATAGTCAATTGCGGAGGAGCGCCAGAGGGCTTGGAGTTGAATCTGTAAGAACACGTATCAGATAAGACCATCTTTTCTTTAGTCCTTTCTTTTTGCAATGTTACTTCTACTGGAGTCTAGTCTTTAGTTAAACACTTTTCGTACTTAAATATTTTCATCTACCTGGAGAATTACACGTCTATACAAGAAAACATAGCTATCATAGTATTAATGCAGTAAAATGCCGAGACTACTCAGTACCTAGCATCAGTTGTTCCACTAGATGGGTGAATGGCAGTTGGTGCAGCAACAGGGACTCCTCCAAGTACTGAATTTTGTGCAACAGCTCCATGATTCTGACCGGCATTAGCAAAATGGGCCTTGAAGAAAGGGTTGGTCATCGATAACGAGCGGTTTGCAGCCGGGTGCACCTTTATGTCATAAAAAATTGTCATAAAAATTTCAGTGCCACCTTGCCATAGTGAAGGCTTCAAATGGTAAAATGCAGCGAACAAAGATTTTTTTTGTATAAGTTCGGTTGAACAAATAAAAGAAAAAAAAAAATAATGGACTTGGATAATGATCTTCAATTTTCCATAAGATATATAATGTTCTTTGAAAGAGTACATAATCTATGTTTCTTTCTCTTTTTTTCCAATTAGAGAAGCAAACCTTCACTTGCTACTGTATGATGTAACCGAACAACAAAAGCTGTTAATGAAAACAAGTTGACCATAGGACACAAGTAGTAACAGGAAAAGTCTAGTTCTGGTTATCCACCAAAGATTTTTTTTGTAACACAATGTAATAAATGGAAAATGCATTTAATGGCCGGATGCTGGCACGTTATATCCAAATCTATACAACAAATTAAATTGTTTGTGGCTGAAATGTTTTTTGAGCCATAGGATGCTTTTGATTTCAGCCATTGGATCAAAGCGTGTTAAAGAACGTTTTTTTTTAAAACAAAATAGGGGAACTATTAGAGGCAAGTTTTCAATTCCCAATAAATTTAGGGGCACTTTCAAGTAAATTCTCTAAGTTTCGAGTTTACCAAAAGTGGGGGGTAGTCGCCTGAGGGCACGGGCATGCACTAGTTCATCAACAATTGACATAGACATCAAAAGAAGAAGCAATGGGATTTACCATGGTCTTTGCTGTCTTTTCGTCCTGAGCAACCTTAAATGTCGTGAAATGAGGAAGTGCAGAAACCTTGTTGGATGACGGCCACTGGAAATGTGAACCATTCGGGAAAGCTTCAAATTCCACAAAGGTAAACGACGTTAGGCAAATAGTAACATCAGTAACATGACGTGGTAGCACCAAATCAGCTTTTTGAAAACAAAAATTGACGGTATGCTTACTTCTGCAACATGTTTCTTTCTATAAGACTAGGAAAGAAAATATGCTTCGCTTTCGACGATTATAAAAGAGAATTTACTTAATAACTTGGCAAACTCACTATTTTGAAAATTATTTTGAGGTAGCTGTGCCAGCATTCTTAAAACGTCCCAATAACCAACTCTTTTATCCATATAAATGCCAGTAAACATGGACTTCGTTGGTTCTATCAACAAGCTGATATAACCAACGAGTGATAGAATCAGCAGTGACTTTTGCTGGCTGAAATTACGTGATAGCATCTAGCAGCCACCTGACATATTGGTTCAAAAGCAAAAAGTAGAAACTTTAAGAAAGAATACACCGTGCCGAAGAAGAATGTCACCACCAACGAACATAAGACGACACGGAAGTTAATCCCTAATTTGTTGGTAACTAATTAATCATCAGTTGACTCCTTAACCGTGTCTGGTCACCGGATTGGAGGCAGGGTTTAAGATGAATGAGTACCGCTACGATTCATAGAGTCATGCAAAGCGCTTATTAATGGTAAGATTAGGAGGTTAAATCTTTAGTACCACCCCTCCACCCGTATTCCAAATGTCTTCACAAATGCACCCGACTCAGTAAGTTGGACTTTGGAACCCAATCCCACATCTCCAATCCGTCAAGCAATTTTCTTTTAACATACAACAAGATCACCTAAAAGCAATCGCACCCTCGTAAATTCAAAACTCTAGTTCAGGATCCTCTTACTGAATGAATGATCCTACCACTTGTATATAAGGTCATCAAAAGGTTGTATGTTTCGATTACAAAGATCAAAATCTCAATTCTAAAACATCAAGGACTAAGATGACTAAGATTTTGACTTCTGGGTAAGAGTGAAAACACCAAATATTCTTTTACTTTACTTTCCTGTTCATAACTTTCCTATGGAAGATCAAAGTTCCAATCACAGGATGCCCACCAGATCTCTCACAATTAACACCAAAACTCTTATCTTTAAAAAAAAATCATTATGCCAAACACCCTGTTTAGTAGATTCATGCATGAAAAAACCCCAAATCCATAGAACAAAATTTGAAATCCTAACAATAAGACAAGAAATTTAAAGTAAAAAAGGTAACCCAATTGTTCAAGAACAAGAATTTTTGTGGGAATTGGAAAAAAAAAAATTAACCAAAATTTACCTGACTCAGGACATGCTTCTACAGCTTCTTCCTTCACTACGACAACAGAGTCTTTCGAGTTCAAACCCATAAAGTCTCTCTCCATTTTTCGAATTCCAATTCCACGCCAAAAACCCAGTTCAATTTCGGTCCCAAACCCAACCCTGAAAATTGTAACTATGAGAGAAACAGAGGAGAAGCTAGCGAGAGAAAGCTTCCAACCGCAGCAAAGTCAGAGAGAGATGGTTCGGTTCTGTGATTAAATCATGGGGATGGGATCGAGACCGTTTATTTTGTTCTGATTGAAAACAGTGATAGATCAGCACGAGTGACCGATATCTCAGGTCTTTCACCGGCTGGGCCGGTAAATGACCACGTGCGTGAGTATTTTTAAATCACGAGATTATACGAAACGAAGTTACGAGCCCACCTCTTCGTCTGTACTGTCGGCGATGAGAGTGCGGCACGTGTACAGCAGTATCGTTTGTTTTCTTTTTTCTTTGGAAAAAGAGTAATGACAAGTAATCCGCTACAGTAGCCCGAACGGTAACTCATATGTGATGTGGCATACCATGTAACTATACTTTGAATTTGTGTGGCATAATGCTTAAGTTTCGGATTTGGCTAGTTGGGTTGTTCCTACTCTCAAAGGAGATTTATGAAAAAAAAAAGGACGCTACACGGATGCTGCAGTACTACCAGGACTTTCAACAATTAAGGTCCCTTCAATTCTAGTACCACTACGTCCCAGGTGCTTTGCACCATTGGACTTTTTGACCCGTAATTGGGTCACTTTGACCCGTTGATTTGGATGGTAGAATGATACAATTTTTTGTTAATTTTTTTATGGTCGTCTAGAATAAGAGTTACTCTACAACACTAAGAATAAATTATCTAAAAATTACAAAGTTTTGCTATCCAAATTACCGGGTCAAAGTGACCCAGTGAATAGTGGTAAAAGTCCAAATGGTGCAAAAGAGTTGGGACGGAGTGGTATTATTTTGACTTAATTACATTTTGAGGTATTTATCAAAAAAAATAATTACATTTTGAGGTTCCCGCTGATCATTTATGTATTCGTTGTAGTGTGTGATGAGGCGCTTTGGTTATGGAGAGCATTTCGGGGGATTTCAAAGAAGGTGCGAGCATCCGGTTCTAGCAGGATCGACTTTTTGGGTTCCCAAACAGGCAACCCTGATGTCAATTTATTTGAGAAAATCCAGGATGCCCTCCGTCTTTGGATTCCGGTTAACGAAGAAGCACTGGTCATTTCAATGGTCTCGACAAGGAGCACTCCTTCCTCTTCTGCTCCTTCGAGGACACCTAAACTGTAAACCGTCTCCCAATTGATCGAGAACTCATCGATGGTTTCGGTCGATACTGAGGACGAAGTGTCTGTGATCCCCCTTCAAAGGAGGCCGAGAAAGAGCTCCTGGACCAATTATAAATGAAGAATCGAATGAAACGGCTAACACACCTGCTTTGAGGTCAAAAGGCAAATCTCTTGCGCAATCAGGGGTACAGGATCCAAGCGTCACACGAAAACATCGACAACGATCAACTAATTTTTCAAAACGGGATTCATCTTTATCGTGCACGACTCCTTCTCCTGATGCACCTAGGATATCTGGTACTGCCTTTATTGCTTCTTTCCATTCTATTCATTTCACACTTCATTTTTCCTTGATATTTCCTACATGTGTAGCCTATCTTAGTGGTGAAGTATCTCTTTTCGGAAGAAGATCTAAATCGCGACATTAAGGCGCGTGAGGCTAGGGAGAGATAAGAGAAATATATGCGTCGAGCAGAAGACTGGTCTGCGATGGATGAGGACGAGATGAGGCGGGCACTGTGCGTAAGTTAAGAGGAAAGGGATGACATCTAAATTCGTGAAGCCGAGGTCGCTGCAGAGCAGCAAGGACAAGCGGAGTTTTGCGAGCTGATTGGTGATGAGTCCGAGGAGAGTGAATTTTTCATCATCTCTCTATCATACTATGATCTCATCATTAATGTGGTCAGGGGTGGCATGTCCCACGAAGGTATACATAAATTTTTTCATATGAAGTTCAGAGAGTCTAAAGGAGCTCCAGGTAGACTGGTTTTCCTTCCTTCCTTGTACGTTCCTTTTCCTGTAGAGAATCAGCTTAGGAGCTCCTTCTCGTTGTTATTGAAAGTGTGTAATGCAAGTCCAAAACATGATCTTAATACACTAGAAGGGGGGGGGTTGAATAGAGTATGGAAACTTTTTCTAAAATTGAACTTTTATTAAAACTCTAACACAAGGAAAAAATTAATTCTCGATATTTTGGAAAAGTTTGAAAAGAGTTGAAACAGTTTAAGACTGTCTGGAGCTTCAAAGTTTTGATACATGAAATTTCCCCAAAGCTTTGGAGCTTCCCTGTGTTGTGCAGAATGAAATGCAGAACTTGTAAAGAGACGAACTCAATTATCCTTTACAAAGTTAAGCCATCAATGGGCCTACTCTTCGCTTGAGGGATACCATCCCTCGAAAATTTGAAAAACTTCTTCTTAATCACAGATTTAACCCTGGATCTCAAGCCTAAGTGGGATGCCTATACAACTTGTGGTTCCAAACCTATTTAGTTTCATTTACAATCTAATGAAACAATAAGAACCTCTTGTTGTTCACTTGAAAAAGTAACTTACTAAAGTTGCTGAGGTAATATACGTCTAATGAATTACACAATGAAAGCACAAAGAATAACACAAAAACAGATAAGCAATAATGCTTAGAAGTGTTCTTCATAATCCTGGATGATGGATCTTCTGTTGTTGATGAATCCTTGAATGAATGAATGAATGAAGAGTTGGATATAGATCTTCCTTGAATGAACTCTCTTCTCTAACTCAGTTGAATAGCTCTCTGTTCCTCTTTGAAATTCAAATATTTCTTATAACAAACTGCAGAACCAACTTGAGAGATTTCAGGAACAAACTCCCTGAAAATCATCAACCCTCAACAGCTTCTTTCAACAGCTATATTTGAATTGCTGATTTGATGTATTAGGCGAGTTTGAACGATGAACAACCCTGCAAAACTTCATCTTAAGATCAATTACAATCCATATAATAGCCCTGATATACTGATCAATTTGACATATCAGTTTCAACAATAAACTAAACTAAAAACTGTTTGCAGATTTAATTCTATACATATATCCTGTATATATATAGCCAAATAAAGGTCAATGATAAGATTATGACTCATAACAAGTAAATAATCAACACATAACCAGCTGAAACAATCTGCATCAAGAATTAGTTAGCCAAAATAGTTCTTGACAAGAGTTCAAAGGCACCTCTAAAGCTTTTGAGCTTTGGATGACTGTCAAAGCTTTGGCCAGCAAAGCTAATCCTTACGAACAAACAATCTGTTCATTTTGTCAACATTATAAGAACAATATAACAATTCAAGAATATTTGTAAGAGACAATATAGGAATTGTATACAATTTCCAATTCAATCCTAATACTGCAGAACAAATGTTTGTTAGCTTGCAGTTAACAAGTTCAATAAGCATAAATGGACTTCTTCAAACCTTTGGAGCTTTGAGAAAACCTGTCTTTCATCATCTTCAAAATAGAACTACTCCTAAGTTCATGCATGTCATTAAGTCAAAGGGGTTGAATTATCAATCTCCCCCTTGATGAAAGACAAAACAAATATTCTTCCTTTCACAGATATCCGACAACTTTATAGCCATCAATAGCAAGCAAATATAAAAGTAACAGAATAAAAACTTAACACATATCAAATAAAATGAAACAATATTGACATAGAAAAATAAAACCATCCTCCAACATCCAATCCAAATTTATTACAAATATCACCACAAAATACATATTTTCTTCCAATTTTTGACTTTCATCAAAAGAGTCAAGGAATGTAGGATCATACTCAGAGGTTTTGAAAGAAAGCACTTAAAGACTTAAACAAAGTTTTAAACTAACTTCAAGGATTTGAGAAATAAGAAGAAAGAAATATAAAAAAAAGAAGGATATAATAGGTTCAAGAGTTTGAAGCTCATTTTTCTGCATCTGCATCCGTCTTGGCTTTCTTCTTTTCCCCCTTTACCATGACTTTACCCTTTCCTTTACCTCTGACAGTCTCAGCTTCTTCTTGTTCCTCATCTGCTGAACCTTCCTCACTTGAAGCTTTTTCATCACCAGACTATTCCTTATCATCTGCAGCTTCATCATCATCAACTTCTTCAGCAACATCCTCATCAACTTTTTGAGCAACAACGTCATCAACTTTTTCAGCAACTTCTTCGGCTTCCTCTTTATCAGCCTCATCACCACATTGCTCAAACAGATCTTTTAAAGTAAGAATGATATGAACTTTCTTCTTTCTTTGCTTCTTCAAAGCTTCTCCATTGACCATATCAGAATCAATACTATCAGCTCTTCTTTCAGCGAATGGCACCTTTTGCAGATTCAAGCCTTTGACAATAGTGTCGAGTTTCCCTTCCATGGAATTCATCAAAGCTTTGAACTTCCCAAACTCACTTAACAAAGCAAACATACCTTGCTTCAGAACTTCTAGTCCATCTTCCATGCCCTCAATTCTATCAATGATTTGAGAGAAATCCAGTGTTGTTGAAGCCTTTGGTGTGGTTGCATCTTTGGGCTTGATGAAGTTCTTCTCCTTCAACTTAGCAGTAGACAACTCAGAATAAAATTTTTAGCTGCCTTTACATTTCTGCACAAATCCAATCCTTTGGAGAGAACTCTCATCAACCAAACCAAATCCACTAGTGATCTTCTCCTCATCTTTCAAAGGCACTTGAAAGTGTTCAAAGAACAGTGGCAACAAATTGGCATAAGGGAGGGAATGATATCTAGTCCTAGTTCCATAATACACCATATTCTCCATGATAACACTAGGCAAATCAATTTCAAAGCCTTGACATATCAAATACATCAAAATCAAGACCCTATTAGTCACCAGCTCCTTTGAATGTTCTCTAGGCACCACACAACTCATAATGACAGAAAATAGAATTTTGGCTTCAAAATTTAACACAGAGTGTGTCAATTGCTTTGGCCCAGATGGTGTACCCTCTAAAAAGAACTCAGATTTTGCCTTCTCTAAACACTCCTTCCAATCAGGATGTTCATGAACTTTGTATTTTCTAGGAATTTCCAAAACCTTGGAAAACACCTTATGATCCAATCTCATATCCACACCAGCTACCCTAGAAGTTAAAACATAACTATCCTCATCATCTTGAACCAAATTCAGATAGAACAGTCTAGTTAACCTAAGATAATCCCCAGAGCTAGGGTTTAACATCTTTCAAACAAATGATTCTCTAAGTTTCCTAGTGTAGTCAATATCCAATTTATTTAACAATTCTTCAGAAATCAAACTGCAATAAGCTATCTTAGATGATGCATACTCATCCATCCAAATTCCCCTAACTTCTAAATTAATAAACAAGATTAGGGAAGTTAATTCCTACCATGTCCAGAACATTTATTCTCTGCCTTCACAACACTGTGATTAACCCTTTTCTTCTTTATCAAGGCTGATCATCCTTCTTCTCCTCTGGGTTCTTCTTCTTTAGATTATGATATTCTTTCTTTTCTTCTCCAGACTTCTTCTTATTTTCTCCCCCTTTCTTATTTGACTGAGATTGATCACCCTGGTCTTTCTTTCCATGTTCTCGATCCTTCATAATTCCTCCCTGTTCTTCCTTAGATTCTGACCAAGTTTCTTGCACTTCCTTCTCCTTTCTGATCTTCTTTAATGGAGGAGAAGCTTCTTGCATGCTAAATTTCCTTTCTTAATCTGAATAACTTCTACCTTTCTGTTTTCTCTTCTCTTCTTCCTCATTGGGGAGGTCTGAGTCTTCTGTAGAAGCCTTGTTGATTTGCACTCCATTTGAGTTTAGGGTTTTGACAAAAGATAGAGAGAATTGAGAGAGAGATATGGATGAAGAGATAGAGATTGAAGTGGAGAGAAAAAGCCCTGAAGTGTAGCTTATAAGTAGGAGATTTCTGAATTATATTGTTTAAAAAGAATTGCATGAAATAAATCGTATCTAGAAGATATTTGAAAGATCTTTTAGGATATTTTGAATAAATCTCGTAGTAAATCAAATATTTTGAAATTATCTATTAATATAATAAAAAATATTTGGTGATCCAACTATTGAACATAACTAGACACATTTTTGTCCAAAGCTTTGAAGTACAGGTCCAAAGCTTTGTGGAACTACATAGCATGACTGAAAACTTCAAATTTTTGAAGCATAATTTCAAGAATAGGAAAGTATGATGTCAAGGCTTTGATATTTTCACACACAAGCACATACACGATCTAATACCCCCCCTAAACCAATGCATCCTTGTTTAGCATGCCCAATTCAAGCCTTAGAGATGAAAACCTCGAATATGGCAATGGTTTAGTGAAAATATCTTGCATAGCACTAGATATAAAAGATAAAGAAACATCACCTTTTTCAACATGGTCTCTTATGAAATGGTGCCTTACATCAATATGCTTAGTTCTGGCGTGTTGCACATGATTCTTTGTGATTGAAATGACACTTGTATTGTTAAAATAGGTACGTACTTTTCTGAAATCATAGCCAAGGTCTCTTAGTTGTTGAGCAATCCACAACACTTGTGAGCAACAAGCATCAGCTGCAATGTATTCAAGTTCTGCAGTTGACAAATCTACTGAATTTTGCTTCTTGTAATGCCAGCTAATCAGTGATGAACCAAGAAATTGGCTACATCCTTTTAATTTCAACTCAATTTCAAAGCCTTGAAATAGCTAGTCTATTTACAGGCCTTGAAACAGCTTTCAAAGCTTTGAAACTGGCTATGCTTTATATGCCTAAACTTAGGGGGAGTTTCTGATCTTGATTCAACTCCTGTAACCCATGTGCTTGCTTAGGTGTTATTTGATGATGAAAGATAAAGTATTTTGACACTTTATACTGTATCTAATCCATCTGTTTGACTTAGTTTTCCAGGGATATTATGTTTCCTATATTACAGGATCTGTTTCCTAACTTATGTTTTGCAGAAAATGAAACTAAGTGTTGATTTGATTCTGTAATTAATTTTCTATGTTTGAAAGTTTTTAAACTTATGTTTACACAAGATCAAATTAGTATCCTTGAAGATACTGAGCCACTATCCGTTGGAGAAGTTGTTAAAGAAGTCAAACATAAAGCTACAAAATAGGAAAGTTTGTTTAGAAGAGATCTTGAAGATCTGCAATTCAAACTGCTGTATAAAAGAGGGAAAGATGAAGTAATACAACAGGACAATTAGCAGAGACACTCAAAAACATTCAGGGATTGAAAAGCAACAAAGAAGCAGATCCATTTCTCTCAATCCAAGCATCTGAAGAACAATGCATACTCACTGCAGATTCAGTTCTAGTGTTCTTCTATTCTGAACTTCATTTGTATATCATTCTGATAATACTTATAGTTCTTATTCTCGTGGATTGTTAAAGGTGAAAAATAGAGAAATCTTAGTTAATCAGTTAGCTAGAGAATTTACTAGATTGGTTAGTGAGAACCACAAGCTGTAATAGAGTAAGGAATCTCTATGTTCTTGAAATCTAGGGCTTAGCTTTTGATTAATAAGAACTGAGTTGAAAATCCTGGAGGGAGATGATACCCGAGGTAGAGACGTAGGTCCAAGTGGACTGATATCTATATATCTTGTGTCTCTTGCATTTACTTTTCAGTTCTATACTTAGTTCTTTTGCAGCAAATAAACAATTTCATTTCAAGGGTTTGAAACTCATTCCAAGGCCTTGAAATAGATTTATTTTTATATACTTCAACTGTTTTCACTCCAAGGGCTTGAAACTCATTTCAAGGCCTTTAAATACACTTGAATCATTAAAATCTTTTGAAACCACTCTTCTTGCAAGTTTATCAAAAGTTGGCATACTCTATTCAACCCCCCTTCTAGAGTATTGATCCTGTATTTCTACCTACTGTACACCCCTTCAATTGGTATCAGAGCTTGTATCACTGCATAGATTTAACCATCTTGTGATTATGAGTAGGTGATGATGGTTTCTCTCAGGGAAGAGCTACTAACAGACCTCCTCTCTTCTGTGGAGACAATTTTGGTCACTGGAAAGCCTTGATGAAAAGGTTCATCATTAATGAAGATATAGAGCTTTGGACTATCATACAGAATGGTCCCCACACTTTCTATACATATAAAGATGTGATTAAAACTCCCAAATCTGAAGACTCTCTTTCTGCTTCCGAGCTGGATAATTTTCCAAAAACTATAAAGCTATGAATCTCTTATATTGTGCTTTGAGTGCAGATGAGTTCAACATGATCACAGGTTGCAAGACTGCCAAGGAATCTGGTCTAAGCTTGTGGTGACTTTTGAAGGAACCAGCCAAGTCAAGCAAACCAAGATCAACATATATTTCAGGCAATATGAGCTATTCAAGATGAATGTAGATGAGTCAATTAGAGACATGTTCAAAAGATTCACTAACATTGTCCGCATTTTGATTCATTGAAAAAACATTTCTAATGAAGAAAAGGTTAGAAAGATCCCGAGAAGTCTTCCAAAGGAAAAATGGGAACCAAAGGCTACTGCTATTGAGGAAGCTCAAGATCTTTCATCATTTCAACTTGATGACATGCAAGGAAAACTCCTTACACATGAAATATCCATGAATGAAGTTGATGCAGAATTATCAGAAGGTGTCAAGAACTGAGCTCTCAAGGAAAAGGAGAATGAGCCATCTCAAAGCCTTGAAACTGAAGAATATGATGATGAAGATCCTATTTCTTTGGTTTCCAAAGCCTTGATCAGAACTCACAAAATGAAGAAGAACTTTGGAAACAAGGACTTCAGTAGAGATAGAAACAGATCCTCAAGTAGCAAAGACTACAAAGGTAAATCTTCTTCACATGGTAATAAGCCTAAAGTTATGAATTGCTTTGAGTGTGGTGATGCAGGACACTTGATTAGAGACTGTCCACACAAGAAAATCAAAAACGTTCAGAAGAAAGATCATGATAGAAGAAAGAAAGCTATGATAGCTTCCTGGAGTGATTCAGAAACCTCAAGTCACTCTGAATCTGAAGAAGAGCATGCCAGCCTATGCTTTATGGCCAAGCATGATGAAAGTTTTGAAAAAAAGAATGAGTTAATGGTAAATTGCTTAATTTCAAAACCAACGGAAGCCCTCTCTGATTACCTTAGAACAATGCTTTTAAATGAAGAGGACTACCTTAAAGAGATTAGAGTTTTGAAAGAAAATTTCATGTGCAGGCAAAAGAAACTTGCATCTTGTTTGTCCTCACAATTCAAGGAAGTAGTCACTGAGAACTCTCTTATGAGTAACAATATTGTTAATCTAAGACATCAAGTTGATGAGTAACTGAGAAACTTCAAGAATCCGAATCAGTCAAGACAAAAACTTGAAGGCTCAGAACACAACTTGAACTTGATTCTTAGAGGTTGCTTAAAGTCTGTTTACAAAGCTGGTATTGGATACAATCTAAATTTTCCAAGAAAGAACAATACCAGATTTGTGAAAGCTGGAAGCTGAACATCTCCTAAATGTCATTACTGCAATAAAAGTGGTCATGTTAGGATGACTTGTCCTTTTAGAAGAAGAGACCCTCACATAATGAGGAATAGTTTTTCATTTCAACTCAAAGGACAAGTTAGACAGATTTGGGTTCCTAAAGGGGTTAGAACACCCTACATTGTTGACCCTGAATATGAATCTAAATTCCATACTTGGTCTAATAGTTGGGTAAGGCAGTGAATGGTGTTTGCAGGGTGTCACCAAGACCAAAGAAATGAAATGTTTTATGACAATGATTGTTGAAGACATATGAGTGGGAAGATATCTTTATTCTCAGAATTGAAGGAGCAATCTGAAGGTTCAACTCGACTTGGTGAAAAAGGCAAATGCAGCATTCTAGGTATTGGTAAATTTGGTACAAATGCTGAAAATTTCATTTCTGATGTGTATCTAGTTGATGGTTTGAAATTTAACGTGCTTAGTGTATCTCAGCTTTGTGATAATGGTAATAAGGTTATCTTTGAAAAAGATAAATGTTTGGTGCAAGATGAGAAATATGGGAATTGCATCGTCACTACCTCTAGGTCAAACAATGTCTATACTTTTCAAACTAACAAAGTTGCAGGAGAAATGTAGTATCTCAAGGCCTTGAAAGAAGATTCAAAGATTTGGCACAGAAAGTGCGGACACATTAGCTTGCATACCTTGAACAAGCTAGTTTCGAAGAAGTTAGTAAGAGGTCTACCCTCTATCAAGTTCAAAGATGAAGAAGTATGCAAGGCATGTGCACAAGGCAAGCAAACTAGAAGCTCATTCAAACCAAAGAACTTTGTAAGTACTACTAGACCCATTGAATTACTGCATATGGATCTCTGTGGTCCTATGAGAACTCCAACTCCAAGGGGTAATAAGTACAGGCTTGTTATTGTAGATGATTTTTCTAGATATACTTGGGTTATGTTTCTTAGAGAAAAATCTAAAGCTCTCACTGAATTTTCAAAGCTTTGTAGAGAAATTCAAACCTTGAAAAACCTACCTATTTCTTCAATCAGAAGTGATCATGGTAGAGTGTTTGATCAGCTTGAGTTTGATGTATTATATTCTAAGCATAGTATCTCTCACAATTTTTCTGATCCTAGAACTCCTCAACAGAATGGAGTTGTTGAAAGAAAGAACATAACTCTTGAAGACATGTCAAGAACAACGCTTATGGAAAACAGACTGCCAAAGTAATATTGGGCAAGCGCTGTGAATACATCAAACTATATTATTAACAGGCGTTTTATCAGACCTATACTGAAGAAGACCCCTTATGAGCTGTTCAAAGGAAGAAAGTCAAGCATTTCTTACTTCAAACCTTTTGGTTGTACCTTCTTTGTTATCAATAATGGGAAGGACAATCTTGGTAAGTTTGATGCAAGAAGTGATGAAGGTATTTTTCTTGGTTATTCACAGACAAGCAAAGCCTATAGAGTTTATAATAAGAGAACCAAACTTGTTGAAGAAAGAATTCATGTCATATTTAATGAAAGTTATGATGGTTCTTTGAGTGATAAGCATGATTCAAATACTGAACAAGAATCCACAAAAGTTTCCAAGGAAATCTTACTGGAACAAAGGCGATTTCAAGGCCTTGAAAATAAGGTTCAGAACCTTGAAACAAAATCTCCCGAGAAGACAGCACATCAAGCTACTACTTCAAGTTCTCTAAGACTTGAATAACATATTGGAGAGCCTGAACCTTGGACACAAAGGAAGATATTTAAGTATCTCTCATCTCATCCTAATGATAAGATTTTTCTGATCCAACCCCAGGTACACAAAACAAATCACAATTGAATAATTTCTGTGCTTTAAATGCTTTTATCTCTCTTGTAGAAACTAAAACTTTAAAGGAAGAATTACAAGAAGCAGACATGATTATAGCTATGCAAAGTGAACTCAATGAGTTTGAAAGGAATAAGGTTTGGAAACTAATTCCTCCACCAAGAAATCAGTCTGTTATTGGCACCATATGGGTATTCAGAAATAAGTTAGATGAGAATGGAAAGGTAATCAGGAAAAAAACTAGATTGGTAGCTCAAGGCTACAATCAAGAAGAAAGTATTGACTATGAAGAAACTTTTTCTCCTGTTGCCAGGTTAGAAGCAATAAGAATTCTACTTGCATTTGCATCTCACAAGAACATAAAACTTTTTCAACTGAATGTGAAGTGTGCATTCTTAAATGGCTATATGCAAGAAGAAGTTTATGTTATCAACCTCCATGTTTTGAAAATGACAAGTTTCCAGACAATGTTATAAACTTGAGAAGGCTCTTTATGGTTTGACATGCTGAAAGGGCTTGGTATGAAAGATTGCCAAAGTTTTTCTGGAAAATGATTTCAAAAGAGGTTTAGTAGATAAGACCCAATTTATAAAGACTCATGAGAAATACATGCTTGTAGTTCAAATTTATGTTGATGATACTCTGTTTCGAGCTACTAATTATCTTCTTTGCAAGGAATTCTCAAGTATTATGAGTGCGGAATTTAAAATGAGCTTAATAAGGGCATTGAACTTCTTTCTCGGACTTCAAATTCATCAGATGAAGAAAGGCATATTCCTACATCAAAGGAAGTACACAAGAGACTTGCTGAACAAGTATAATATGTCTCAATCCAAAGAGATCAAGACCCCCATGAGTTCTACATTGTCTTTATACAAAGATGAATCTAGTAAGAGTGTGAATGTGAAAGAGTATAGAGGTATGATTGGATCATTACTATACCTCACAGCTAACAGACCTGATATCATGTTCAATGTTTGCATGTGTTCTAGATTTCAATTTGATCCTAAAGAATCACACTTAACTGCAATTAAAAGAATCTTTATATATCTCAATGGTACCAAAGACTTAGGGCTTTGGTATCCTAAACAATCTAATTTCTCTTTGTGTGGCTATTCAGATGCTGACTTTGCAGGATATACGGACGATAGAAAGAGTATATTAGGATGCTGAAAATTCCTTGGATCATATTTAATCAGCTGGCATTCAAAGAAACAAAACTCAGTTGCACTATCAACAGCATAAAGCTGAATACATAGCAGCTGGAGCTTGTTGCTCACAAGTGTTATGGATAGCACAACAAATGAGAGACCTTGAATTTTATTTCAAAGATATACGTATCAAGTGTGACAACACAAGTGCAATATCGATTACAAAGAATCTAGTTCAACATTCAAGAACAAAGCATATTGATGTTAGAAATCACTTCATCAGAGATCATGATGAAAAGGTGATATTGTTCTTGAATGTGTTTCTACTAACATGAAATTTGCAGATATCTTCACTAAAACATTTCCAGATGAAAGATTCTCAGCCTTGATATTAGAATTTAGAATTGGGTATGCTAAATAAAGAAGCATTGGTTTAGGGGGAGAATCAGGTAAGTACAAGGTAAGTGTTATGTGTTTCAAAGGTTTGAACTTATTTTCAAAGCCTTGAAAATCTTTTCAAAGATTTGAGTGTATGTGCTTTAACCATATAGATTTTCAACTTCTTGAAATCCATTCCAAAACCTTAAAAATAAGAGCGTATGCAGCTTAGTTAATAATATGGATCTTTCAATATTGGTTGTTATCTCTGTAGATAATTGCTCAAAATTGCCCGTCAATTTTCAAATACCCCTTTTCAGCCAAAACAGTATTATATTATTTACTTCCAACGGCATACACAATTTTTAATCTTTTTGATTCAGCAAATCTTCAAAGATTAGGAAAAATATTCAGTTTCCTTTTCAAACTAAAACTTTTTACTATTTATCTTCTTCTTTCTTTCTCTCCTTCGTATCTATCCTCCCTTTCACTTCTACTCCCCAAACCCTAATGAGCACTACAAGAGCCTCTGACAGACTAAAAATTGGTGGTGGTTCAAAGGCTGGTACAGAGAAGAAAAGAAAGGCCACTGTGGAAGAGGTTCATACCATCAATGGAGATTCAAGTTCAAAGACTCCTACTGCAGAAGGCATGGCACCTCCTCCTCCCAAGAAGAAGACGAATAAATATCAGACAACAATTTCCAGCAAAAAGAGGAAAACAGTGGAGTCTGCTCAAGAAAAACAGAAATGGATTCAGATTAGTAGCCCTTACGAAGGTGAAGAAAAAGCTGACAAAGCAGACAAGGGAAAAGGAAAAGTAACAGAGGATGAACCAGAGGAGAATAATGAGAAGGAAGTATAGATCTATTCAGAGAAGAAGAAATCCACTGGTAAGAAATCAGGCCTTGATAACAAATGGTTCATTTTTCATGTTGCTAGAGGTCATTGTCTAGATGGATTTGCTTCTAGATCAGTTGCATTATGTAGTATGGTCAGTGTTTCTATGTTGAATAGTATGAATATGAAGTGCATTAAGATGTTGAAGAAGAGCTCTCTTTGGTTTGTTCTAAACCCTCTAGAGATAGCCTACCCCAGACTCACCATATTCTTTTACCTAAACGTGAAACAACTCAAGAACTCTGTAAACCTGGTGATCCAAACAAAAGTTGCTGGAATTGACATGGAACTAGATCACTCTAAGTTTGACAATGTTCTAGGCTTTCCTAAGAGGTATGAGACTAGTAATCACCCTCCTAAGAGTGAATCCCTGAACTGGCCAAAGAAGAATTCTTTCTACCTAACATTCCTACCACAACCAAGCAGCAAACACACTCAGTGCTAACTGTTGAAGTCAAAGTATTGTTTCCAATTTTGATGAGATGTGTGGTACCAAAGGAGAACATAGGAGCTGATAACTGAAAGGGTGTTGTACTTAATGTATTTGGTTATGCATGGTTATGAAATTGACCTTCCAAAAATTTTGATGGAACATATGCCTTATTGTAAAACCAATCAGAGAAAGCATCCCTTGCCATATGCCAATTTGCTCACCTCATTCTTCCAACACCTTGAAATTCCAACTATCAGGGAAGAAACTATCACTACTGGTTTTGGTATTCTTTGAAGGGGTGTACAGTAGGTAGAAATACAAGATCAATACTCTGGAAGGGGGGGGGGTGTTGACTCTTATAATAGCTTCTCCAACGGCTAGTAGCTCAGTATCTGTAGGGATACTGATTTGATCTTGTTGGAAGTATGTAAGGAAGCTTTTAAACACAACAGATTGATCTCAGAATCAATCAACAAGCAGTTAACATATCTGCAAAACATAGGTTAGGAAACAGGTTCCTACAAAATTGGAAACAAAATTCCCTACAAAACTGAGTGAAGCGAATGATGTTAGATCCTGCAATCTGTGTCAAAATAATTTGTCTTTCAAAATCAAGTAAAAACTAATCATGCATAGGGGTTTATAAGTTGGATTAAGATCAGTAACTCCCCCTAAGTTCATGCATATAAAGCTCAGTCAGTTTCAAGGCTTTGAAAGCTGTTTCAAGGCCTTGAAATAGACAAGCTATATTAAGTCTTGATCCTGCATTGAACTTACAATCTCCCCCTTGATGAAAGACAAAACCACAGTCTACCAATCTGTTTGATACTGTGATTCTGCAACATATACTCATTAGCACATAGCAGAATAAATCATATAATATCAACACATAATATTCAAAAGATCCAACTTATTAAACCAACTGAAAACAGTAAGTCACAACACAGTTTAAGATGACCTTACTGGCCAAAACCAGGTCTCTAATCACAACATTAAACGAAATGTCCTAAATTTTCTCCCCCTTTTTGACTTTCATCAAAAAAGAATGAGAAAAGAAAATGTTGGGTCAAAGTTTTTGGAAAAAAATTGTTGTAAAGACAGAATTTTCAAGACTTTGAAAAGGATTTCAAGGCCTTGAAAAGGATAAGAAATAGTAGGCAAGAGTTAAGGGGTAGGGTCTTCATCTCCTTGCTGCTCTGCATCTTCTTCCTGACTATTTCCCTCATTATCCTGTTCTTCCTGTTGAGCCACATCAACATCAGCTTCACCTTTAGTATAGCTTCCAAGTCTTAGCACTGGTTTTCACCAGACCAATCTTCTCAAAAGCCTTATCATTAAGCATACTAAACCCAATAGTAATAGTCTCTTCCCTATCAGGTGGAATTTCAAAGTGTTGAAAGAATAAGGTGAGAAAATTGGCATATGAAAAAGGTTGTTTTCTCTAATTGGTTTGGCTGTATAGCATGTGTTCTATCACAAGCTTTGGGAGATCAATTTCATAACCATGCATAACCAAATACATTAAGTGTAACACCCTCTTAGTGCCAATTCCTTTGAGTATTCCCTTGGTAACACACATCTCATCAAGATTGTAAACAAGACCTTGGCTTCAACAGTTAACACAAAATGTGTTAACTGCTTAGATGAGGCAAGGGTATTGGGTAGAAAGAACTCTTCTTTTGCTTGTTTCAGAGGTTCACTCTTAGGAGGGTAGTTACTTGTGTCATATATCTTGTCATATATCTTGGGACAGCCTATAACATTTGCAAACTCATAGTGATCTAATTCCATGTCAATACCAGTATACTTGGTCAGAATCACCTGATTTGCAGTTTTTCTAAGTTGTTTCATGTTTAGGTAAAAGAATCTGGTGAGTCAAGGGTAAGCTAACTCTGGAGGATTTAGAATAAACCAAAGAGAGATTTTCTTCAACATTTTGATACACTCTTGATTCATACCATGTAACATAGGAATACTGATCATTATAGAATGCATCTAAGCTAGAAGTAAATCCATCTAGCCACTGACCTCTAGCAACATGAGTAATGAACCAAGTATTATCAGGGGCTGATTCCTTACCAGTGGATTTCTTCTCTGAATAGATATGTAGTGCCTTCTCAATGTTCTCATATGGTTCATCTTCTGGTTCATCTTCTGTAACCTTCTCTTTTCCTTTGGCCTTGTCTGCTTTGTCAGCCTTCTTCTTTTTCTTTTTTTTGCTACCAATCTAAATTCCCTTCTGTTTTTCTGGTGTAGACTCCACTGCCTTCTTTTTCTTCTTGCTGGACACTAGTGGCTCATATTTCTTTGCCTTCTTCTTGGGAGGAGGAGGTGTTATGTCTTTTGTAGTAGGGGTTTGTGAACTGGAATCCCCACTAATGGTTTGAACCTCTTCTACAGTGGTATTTCTTTTCTTCTCTGTTGTTGCCTTTGAACCACCAGCCATCTGGATTCTGTCAGAGGCTCTTCTAGTGCTCATTAGGGTTTGGGGAGAAGAAGAGAGAGGTAGGACAGATACGAAGGATAGTAAGAAAGAAGGAGATAAATAGAAGAGAGTTTCAGTTTGAAAAGGAAACTAAATATTCTTTCTCATCTTTAAAGATCTGCTGAATCAAAAAGATTCAAATTTTGTGTATGCCGTTGGAAATAAAAATATAATATTATTTTGGCTAAAAGGGGGTATTTATAAAATTGCGGGGCAACATTGAGAAATTATCTACACAGATAACACCCAATATTGAAAGATCCAATTTATTGACTAACTAGCATGCAATCTTATTTTCAAGGCTTTGGCCTTCAAAAGCTGTATAAAGTAATGAACATATACTCAAAGCTTTGAAAATATTTTCAAGGTTTGAAAATCTGTTCAAACCTTTGAAGCACATAAAACTTACATGTTTCTCCCCATAAACCAATGCTTCTTTATTTAGCATGCCCAATTCCAATCTTAAGGCTGAGAATCTTTCATCTGGAAATGGTTTAGTGAAGATATCTACAAATTTCAATTTAGTAGAAACAAATTCAAGAACAATATCACCCTTTTAACCATGTTCTCTGTTGAAGTGATGTCTACCATCAGTATGCTTTGTTCTGGATGTAGGGTTTTGATCATGGATACGCAACATAAAAAGAAATTATCCATTCAATACCCTCCAAGGATCACATGAAGAGAATCATAACGATGGTAATGGAAGAAACAAGTAACACACCTTAGAGATCTCCTGTATGACTTGTAACGTGAATTGTGTCACGTCTCTACAGTTGATCCACACCTAGGGTTGATGTATAGATGTTCCTTCTTCTTTGTGCTAGCTTGGACCGGAGGAAGAGGAAGAATAAATCACGCAACTAGGATCAAAGAGAGGGCTCAGCCTCTCTTTGTGGCCGACGAGTAGGGGGCGGACGGCTAGAAGGCGGTCGGCCTCTAGTTGTCTTGATCTCTCTCCTTTGTTTATCTCCCACTCAACTTATGTTATGAGAATTAGTGTGGGAAGGAAGCTAGGAGTCTCCTTTATATAGTCTAACAACTCCTTGGCAACTACATAAAGGCCCTTCCTAATCCTACATGAGTTCGGATTAGTCCCTTCGTTGCATATTAGTCCTACTAAGTTTCCAAGGTGTGCAAAGTGATCCTTCTAATTAATTTATTCCCAAATCTATTTCAAACCTATGTATCGTTTGACCCCATAGGTTTTATCTAGTTGGTAGCAACAATTTGCTAATATGGAGCGGTCTCTAGCAAGACATCCATTCTAGCCAACTAATAGAATAGTCAACCGACATACCTTGTACAAGTAATTGTCTCATCACTTTGTCTCTATATCCGGGCTGGACACGAGACATACAAGTCACACTCGTATATCCAATCCATAGTTTCTCGATCCTGGGAATAGCCTTATTCGTGCAAATAACATCAATATCCCATATTGATTTATTTGAATCTCGCCAGACATTCCATAAGCACCATCCCTCGAGTGGCCTCGGATATTTGCTCTCGTTATGTGGAAGGGACAAATTCTATCTACGTCTACTACGATTTCTAAGCTTGATTCTTATTACGGTATAGCGTTTGACGCTACACAGTTACGCCTTTATAGCTTCTCAGTTACGGTGTTGCGTTTGACGCTACCAAAATCACAATAATCCACAACTAGATAATCTAGTGACTTCAAAGGCTAAGGATGAAAATACCGTTGTCACCATGAGAAGCGCTTGTGACTCAACATAACATGTATGTAGCCTTCTCGGAGATGGGTCTATCCAGTATGCCATTACCCTTAATGCATACACATGTGTTGGATCATGATATCTCCATATCAATCCAAACCCATACTAGTCTATAGATGATTGTCCCATTTCATCATTATAATGGACTAGGGATATTTTAAGATAAACAACACATTTGTAAATTTAAGGAATTCATTATATTAAATATCCAATAAATAATACAATGAATATTCTAGCCGAATTAAGTTCATACTCAACTAGATTACCTCTAGGGTATCTATTCCAACAGTCTCCCACTTATATCCCGTATGCCAATGCTCCTAGTGTGCCCTTCATGCTTGCGCTGAACAAGCGGCTTTGTAAGTGGATCTGACTGATTCTCATATGTAGGAATCTTGCATATCCGAACGTCTCCTCTATCTATAATATCTCGAATAAGATGGAACTTTCTGAGCACAAGTTTGGATTTCAGGTCTGATCGGGGCTCCTTTGATTGCACGGTCTCCCCAGTGTTGTCACACTACAAATCTACTGGATCCGCAATGATAGGAACCACACCAAGTTCAAAAAAAAATTATTAATCCAAACAGCTTCATTTTCTGCACCATTTGCAGCAATGTACTCAGCCTTTGTTGTAGAATCAGCCACCGTCTCTTGCTTGGAACTCTTCCAGCTCACCGCTGCCCCATTCAGGCAAAACACATATCCCGACTGTGATCTGAAATCGTCTCTGTCGGTTTGGAAGCTTGCATCCGTGTAACCCCTTACACACAACTCTTCCTCACCCCAAAATATCAAGAAAGCATCCTTAGTTCTTCTCAAGTACTTTAGGATGTTCTTGAATGCAATCCAGTGACTCTCACCTGGATTGGACTGATATCTGCTTGTCATACACAAGGCATATGACACATCTGGTCTAGTAGATAACATGGCGTATATGATAGATCCTATGGCCGAGGCATAGGGAATCCTACTCATGCGTTCCTTCTCAATCTCAATGGAAGGACAATCCATGTGACATGGGCAAGAATCCCTTCTTGGAATCTTGCATGTTGCACCGTTTCAACACCTTGTCAATATATGTACTTTGAATTAGGCCTAGAAGTTTTCTAGATCTATCTCTATAGATCTTTATACCAAGTATATAGAATGCTTCCCCGAATTCCTTCATTGAGAAACACTTTCCTAGCCAATTTTAATAGATTGCAGCATGGGAATGTCCTTTTCAATGAGTAGTATGTCATCCACATACAAGACCATAAAAGCTACAGAGCTCCCACTAACCTTCTTGTAGACACAAGAATCATCTTCGTTTCTCATGAAGCCAAACTCTTTGACTACTTCATCAAAATGCGATTCCAAATCCTAGAAGCTTGCTTCAACCTATAAATGGATCGTTGCAGTTTACAGAATTTGTTGGCTTGCTTTAGATCTTCAAAACCCTCAAGCTGTATCATATACACGACATCGAGGAGATTCCCATATAGGAATGCTGTTTTGACATCCATCTGCCAAATCTCATAGTCGTAGTATGCTGCGATAGCAAGTAGGATTTGGATGGATTTGGTCATAGCGACTGGTGAAAAGGTTTCATCATAGTCAATAACATGAATCTGCCTGAATCCTTTAGCCACCAATCGACCCTTGCAGGTAATCACATTATCATCCATGTCGATCTTCTTCTTGAAGACCCACTTTCACCCTATGGGCCGTGCCCCTTCGGGTGGTTCCACCAAAGTCCATATTTTTTTGGTGTACATGGATTTCATCTCGGATCTCATGGCTTCGAGCAAATTATGAGAGTCCGGACCTTTCATGGCCTCTTCATAGGTAGTAGGCTCATCATCTATGAGCATCGTGTCACCAGACATAGTCACGAGAATTCCATACCTCTCGGGCTCATGGCGCACTCTACTAGATCTACGAAGTTCTTGTGCTACTTGAATTGGTTGCTCCACAACTACTTGTGGTTCCTGCTCATGTTCCATAGTAGGATCAGTGTTTTGTGGTTCCTGAACTTCTTCAAGTTCTACAAACCTCCCACTTGATTCTTTAGAGACAAACTCTCTTTCTAGAAACACGCCGGACCGAGCAACAAACACTTTGTTATCAGTTGAATTATAGAAGTAGTAACCCTTAGTTTCCTTAGGGTACCCCACAAACTTACACTTATCCGACTTGGCCCCCAGCTTGTCTGATTGTAAATGCTTTACATAGCCATCGAAGCCCCAAATCTTCATGAACGACAGTGTGGGACGCCTCCCACTCAACATCTCATGTGGTGTCTTAATGACTAATTTAGATGGAACACGGTTAATGGTGAAAGTTGCACTTAATAGAGCATAGTCCCAAAATGATAATGGAAGATCGGTTTGACACATCGTAGATCGAACCATATCTGATAGTTTTTGATTCCTCCTCTCGGACACGCCTTTCCATTGTGGCGTTCCGGCTGGTGTGAGTTGGGACACGATCCCACGCACTCTAAGATAATCGTCAAACTCTTGGATCAAGTATTCTCCTCCACGATCCGATCATAGAGCCTTGATACCTTTTGCAAGTTGCTTCTCTACTTCACTCTTGAATTCTTTGAACCTATCATAGGATTCGGACTTGGCCTTAATAAGGTATACAAATCCATATCTATTGAAATCATCAGTAAATGTGATGAAGTAGACATAACCACCCCAAGCATGGAAAATGGCCCACATACGTCAGTATGCACGAACGCCAATTGCTCACTAGTCCTCTCACCTTTC
Organism: Linanthus parryae; assembly: GCA_023055425.1. Lineage (NCBI taxonomy): Eukaryota > Viridiplantae > Streptophyta > Magnoliopsida > Ericales > Polemoniaceae > Linanthus > Linanthus parryae. The sequence goes on along the minus strand of JALGPY010000011.1, from coordinate 20,106,741 downwards.
TTATTGAAAGGGTACTTTGTCATTTTTCCCAATAAACAAGCCTCACATGTTTCATATGATTCAAAATAAAATGAGTCTAGTAGTCCATCCTTATGGAGTCTAGATAAACGTTTTCGTTTATGTGGCCTAACGACAGTGCCATAAATAAGAAGGATTTAAATCATTTATTTTAAACCGCTTAGTATTAATGTTGTAGACAGGATTGCTTAGATCAAGGACATATAGTCCATTAAATAATTGCGCACTAAAATAGTGAATATTATTAAAATAAATAGAACAACAATTGTTCTTTATTGAAATAATAAAAACCTTCCTTGTCCAAACAAGAAATAGAAATAATGTTTCTACTCATAGCAGGCACAAGATAGCAATTATTTAATTCTAAAACTAATCCTGAAGGCAGAGACAGCTCGTACACGCCCACAGCTAATGCAGCAGCCTTTTCTCCATTCCCAACGCGCATGTCTATCTCCCCTTTAGGCAATCTTCTACTTCTCTTTAGATCCTGAACATTTCGACAAATGTGAGATCCTCATCCAGAATCCAATAAACATGATGTAGAGATAGTTAAATTGACATCTACAACAAAAATACCTGGTGATGGTGGAATCACTATTCGAAGTCTCTTGTCCTCCTGCTATTTTGGGCAGTTCCTCCTCCAGTGTCCAGGCTGACTGTAGTAGTGACACTCACCTTTGTTCACTCTTTTGGCAATGTCACCAAGAGGCTTAAGTGCAGGTTCCTTGAGTTTGGCAACTGATTTTCCTTTGACCTTGGAGGATGAGGCAAACCTTTTGCCTTTTCCTTTCTATACCATCATAATGGCGTTGCCCTTACCCTAGTTGATGCTTTGTTCAACTATCCTAAAAAAATTGAGTAAATCTGGCAGTGGTTTCACGATCTTGTTCATGTTATAGTTCATGATGAACTGTAACTCTCAGGTGACGATTGCAACACGAGATCGGTGGCCAACTGTTGGCCAACCAGGAACCCTATTCGCACGAGATTCTCCAAGCATCCGATAATACGGAGTACATGACGTCCCACATGGTTTCCTTCAGCCAGATGATATTTGAACAATGCCTTCGAAACTTCATACCACTCAAACCTTGCCTGCTCTTGGAAGAGTTTTTTCAAGTTGCGTTCCAGATGGAGTGAGTAGGGACACGATCCCACACTCTCTAAGATAGTCGTCAAACACTTGGCTCAAGTATTCTCCTACACGATCCGATCATAGAGCCTTGATACTTTTTCCAAGTTTCTTCTCTACTTCACTCTTGAATTCTTTGAACCTATAAAAGGATTCGGACTTGGCCTTCATAAGGTATACAAATCCATATCTACTGAAATCATCGGTAAATGTGATGAAGTAGACATAACCACCCCTGGAAGGCGTGGCAAATGGCCCACATACATCAGCACGAGCGCCAATTGCTCACTAGTCCTCTCACCTTTCTTATTGAAATGGGACTTTGTCATTTTTCCCAATAAACACGCCTCACATGTCTCATATGATTCAAAATCAAATGAGTCTAGAAATCCATCCTTATGGAGTCTGGATACACGTTTCTCGTTTATGTGGCTAAACGACAGTGCCGTTAGTAAGAAGGATTTAAATCATTTATTTTAATCCTCTTTGTATTAATGTTGTAGACATGATTGCTTAGATCAAGGACATACAGTCCATTAAATAATTGCGCACTACAATAGTGAATATTATTAACATAAATGGAACAACAATTGTTCTTTATTGAAATAATAAAACCTTCCTTGTCAGAACAAGAAATAGAAATAATGTTTTTTCTCATAATAGGCACAAGAGAGAAAGTATTAATTCCAAAACTAATCCTGAAAGCAGAGACAGCTCGTACACGCCTACGGCTAATGTAGCAGCCTTTGCTCCATTCCCAACGCGCTTGTCTATCTCCCCTTTAGGCAATCTTCTACTTCTCTTTAGATCCTGCACATTTCGACAAATGTGAGATCCACATTTAGTATCCAATACCCATGATGTAGAGATAGTAAAATTGACATCTACAACAAATATACCTGGTGATGGTGGAATCACTATTCGAAGCCTCTTATCCTCTAGATATTTTGGCAGTTCCTTCTCTAGTGTCCAGGCTGACTGCAGTAGTGACACTCACCTTTGATCATTCCTTTGGCAATGCCACCAACAGGCTTAAGGGCAGGTTCCTTGGGTTTGGCAACTGATTTTCCTTTGCCCTTGGAGGATGAGGCAAACCTTTTTCCTTTTCCTTTCTATACCATCATAATGGCCTTGCCCTTACCGTAGTTGATGCTTTGTTAAGCTATCCTCAATATATTGAGTAAATCTGGAAGTGGTTTCACTATCTTGTTCATGTTAAAGTTCATGGTGAATTGTCAATAACTCTCAAGCAATGATTGCAACACGATATCGATGGCCAACTCTTGGCAGACCAGGAACCCTAGTCGCTCGAGATTCTCCTATTATCCGATCATTCGAAGTACATGACGTCCCACAAGGTTTCCTTCAGCCAGATGACATTTGAACGATGCCTTAGAAACTTCATACTTCTCAACCCTTGCCTGCTCTTGGAAGAGCTGCTTCAAGTGGCGTTCCGGCTGGAGTGAGTTGGGACACGATCTCACACTCTCTAAGATAGTCGTCAAACTATTGGCTCAAGTATTCTCCTCCACGATCCGATCATAGAGCCTTGATACTTTTTCCAAGTTGCTTCTCTACTTAACTCTTGAATTCTTTCAACCTATCAATGGATTCGGACTTGACCTTCATAAGGTATTCAAATCCATATCTACTGAAAGCATCGGTAAATGTGATGAAGTAGACGTAACCACCCCTGGAAGGCGTGGAAAATGGTCCACATACATCAGTATGCACGAGCGCCAATTGCTCAATAGTCCTCTCACCTTTCTTATTGAAAGGGGACTTTGTCATTTTTCCCAATAAACAAGCCTCACATGTCTCATATGATTCAAAATCAAATGAGTCTAGAAATCCATCCTTATGGAGTCTAGATACACGTTTCTCGTTTATGTGTCCTAAACGACAGTTCCATAAGTAATAAGTATTTAAAACATTTATTTCAATCCTCTTAGTCTTAATGTTGTAGACAGGATTGCTTAGATCAAGGACATAAAAACCATTAAATAATTGCACACTACAATAGTGAATATTATTAAAATAAATGGAACAAAATTGTTCTTTATTGAAATAAAAAAAACCTTCCTTGTACAAACAAGAAATAGAAATAATTTCTTTGCTCATAGCAGACACATGATAGTAATTATTTAATTCTAAAACTAATCCTGAAGGCAGAGACAGCTCGTACACTCCTACGGCTAATGCAGCAACCTGTGCTCCATTCCCAACACGCATGTCTATCTCCACTTTAGGCAATCTTCTACGTCTCCTTAGATCCTATACATTTTGACAAATGTGAGATCCACATAAAGTATCCAATACCCATGATGTAGATATAGTTAAATTGACATCTACAACAACAATACTTGGTGATGGTGGAATCACTATTCCAAGCCTCTTGTCCTCCAAATATTTTGGGCAGTTCCTCCTCAAGTGTCCTGGCGGACTGCAGTAGTGACACTCATATTTGGTCACACCTTTGGCAAGTCCACCAACAGGCCTAAGGGCAGGTTCATTGGGTTTGGCAACTGATTTTCCTTTTCCCTTGGAGGATGAGGCAAACCTTTTGCATTTTACTTTCTATACCATCATAATGGCCTTGCCCTTACCCTAGTTGATGCTATGTTCAGCTGTCCTCAATATATTGAGTAAATCTAATAGTGGTTTCACGATCTCGTTCATGTTATAGTTCATGATGAACTGTCCATAACTCTCAGGCAATGACTGCAACATGAGATCGGTGACCAACTCTTGGCCGACCGGGAAACCTAGTCGCGCGAAATTCTCCAAGTATCCGATCATCAGTACATGACGTCCTGCAGAGTTTTCTTCAGCCATATGAAATTTGAACAATGCCTTAGAAACTTCATACCTCTCAACCCTTGCCTTCTCTTGGAAGAGCTTTTTCAAGTGGCGTTCCGGCTGGAGTGAGTTGGGTTACGATCCCACACTCTCTAAGATAGTCGTCAAACTCTTGGCTCAAGTATTCTCCTCCACGATCCGATCATAAAGACTTGCTACTTTTTCCAAGTTACTTCTCTACTTTAATCTTGAATTCTTTGAACCTATCAAAGGATTCAACTTGGCCTTCATAAGGTATACAAATCAAATTCTACTGAAATCATCGATAAATGTGATGAAGTAGACGTAACCACCCCTGGAAGGCGTGGCAAATGGCCCACATACATCAGTATGCACGAGCGCCAATTTCTCACCAGTCCTCTCACTTTTCTTATTGAAAGGGGACTTTGACATTTTTCCCAATAAACAAGCCTCACATATCTCCTATTATTCAAAATCAAATGAGTCTAGAAATCCATTCTTATGGAGTCTAGATACACGTTTCTTGTTTATGTGGCCTAAACGAAAGTGCCATAAGTAAGAAGGATTTAAATCATTTATTTTAATCCTCTTAGTATTAATGTTGTAGACACGATTACTTAGATCAAGGACATACAGTCCATTAAATAATTGCGCACTACAATAGTGAATATTATTAAAATAAATGGAACAAAAATTGTTGTTTATTGAAATAATAAAACCTTCCTTGTCCAAAAAGGAAATAGAAATAATGTTTCTGCTCATAGCACGCACAAGATAGCAATTATTTCATTTTAAAACTAATCTTGAAGGCAGAGAAAGCTCGTACACGCCTACGGCTACCGCATCAACCTTTTCTCCATTCCCAACGCGCATGTATATCTCCCCTTTAGGCAATATTCCACTTCTCTTTAGATCCTGCACATTTCGACAAATGTGAGATCCACATCCAGTATCCAATGCCCATGATGTAGAGATAGTTATTTTGACATCTACAACAAAAATACCTGGCGATGGTGGAATCACTATTCCATGCCTATTGTCCTCCATATATTTTGGGCAGTTCCTCCTCCAGTGTCAAGGCTGACTGCACTAGTTGCACTCACCTTTAATCACACCTTTGGCAATTCCACCAACAGGCTTAAGGGCGGGTTCCTTGGGTTTGGAAACTGATTTTCCTTTTCCCTTGAAGGATGACGCACACCTTTTGCCTTTTCCTTTCTATACCATCATAATGGCCTAGCCCTTACCCTAGTTGATGCTTTGTTCAGTTGTCCTCAACATATTGAGTAAATCTGGTAGTGGTTTCATGATCTCCTTCATGTTATAGTTCATGATGAATTGTCCATAACTCTCAGGCAACTTTTGCAACACGAGATCGGTGGCCAACTTTTGGCCGACCAGGAACCCTAGTCGCGCGAGATTTTCCTAGTATCCGATCATACCGAGTACATGACATCCCACAGCGTTTCCTTTAGCCAGATGACATTTGAACAATGCCTTAGAAACTTCATACCTCTCAACCCTTGCCTGCTCTTGGAAGAGCTGCTTCAAGTGGCGTTCCTGCTGGAGTGAGTTGGGACACGATCCCACACTCGTTAAGATAGTAGTCAAACTCTTGGCTCAAGTGTTCTACTACACGATCCGATCATAGAGCCTTGATACTTTTTCCAACTTGCTTCTCTACTTCACTCTTGAATTCTTTGAACCTATCACAGGATTCAGACTTGGCCTTCATAAGGTATACAAATCCATATCTACTAAATCATCGGTAAATGTGATTAAGTAGACGTAACCACCCCTGGAAGGCGTGGCAAATGGCCCATATACATCAGTATGCACGAACGCCAATTGCTCACTAGTCCTCTCACCTTTGTTATTGAAGGGGTACTTTGTCATTTTTCCCAATAAACAAGTCTCACATGTCTCATATGATTCAATAAAATGAGTCTAGAAATCCATCCTTATGGAGTCTAGATACACGTTTCTCGTTTATGTGGCCTAAACGATAGTGCCATAAGTAAGAAGATTTAAATAATTTATTTTAATCCTCTTAGTACTAATGTTGTAGACATGATTGCTCAGATCAAGGACATACAGTCCATTAAATAATTGTGCACTACAATAGTGAATAGTATTAAAATAAATGTGTTGAGTCAAAGACCCTTGAATGTGTTTTGGTTGGTAATTGTTTTGAGTGATGTAAGACAAAGACTAAGACATAAGCAGCAAAGCATCTTAGTTACTCCAAGGCTGTGAGAACCCAAACTTACAAAACAAAGTTAAAAATATTTTTTTTAGACTTCTAAATATTTACCCATAATTATATGTGCTGGTTTTAGTTCGTTATCTTTTGAACATTCTAGCATAAATTTGTTTTGTGATTTATAATGACGTGTCTGCTTGAGTGTATAGCAGGGAATTCTTGTCACATGCTGTTGCAGTGTGGTGTACATCCATTTGTAATATTGTTGCATAGTATAATTATTCTTGCATAGTACCATTTTCTGGGGTATTATTGTTTTAAGGTGCCTATTTGTAAATATTGCTAAATAAGTGGGTCTTTGATGCAAAGCAAAGAACTTGTGTGGCTGTTATCTATTGCCATGTGAAATTTTGGTCTTAACTTGTTTTGTAGTAATCCCAAACGGTGTACAGAGTCAACAAATGGGTTTCCCTTTTGGATTGATACTAAGCCACGTGTCCGATTGTAGGTTTAATTCCCATGGTTAGTCATCTTTTATTCATAGTCTATGCCTTATCATTTTTTGAAGGTGAAGAAAAGAAACAGAGTATACCAAAGGTTAAATAAACTGGTTTGGTTCATTTTGTCAATCCTTATTTTTTCTTGCTGAAAGTTTAGACGTTTGGGAAATGGTGATTAAAATGACAATTATAAAGAGTGCTCGGGTGACCTTTGTGTGAGCAGAATGTTCTGCGAATGAGAAGTTACACGACTTTGTTTGGTTAGACTTGTATATCAGGTAGGGGAAATCTAAATTCTAAATTTATGCAGTTACAGTCTATACCTGTTTATACTGCTGGTGTGAATTTTATAGTTTTCTAGCTATTTGTTATATGTCTGGTGATTGTTAAATCATGTTGTTTGTGTATTTGGTGCTGCATGCTGATGTGTATTAACTGGCTGTTGTTAAATAGATTTTAGATTTCTACGCCAGTGGTTCGACGGTACATGCTAGGCTGTTTTGGATCACCCCTCTGTTTTACAGGTTGAGCCGGAGCGCGACTGGATCGCGGAGTAGTTGCTAAAATTGTGTTTTTTGTTAAATATGTTATTTTTAGAAATTTTTAGTGAATGTTGTAACTTTTTAAATAACTCAGTCACGTACCAGTATTTCAGATATTTGATTAAAAATGTATTTCAGAGGAGTGTGTGTCCTGCTGGTTGAGTTTTGGATGTCTGGAAGTGCCAGACTGGTTGATATTATCCGCGTGTTTGTCGTAAATTGATAATTTTTATTGTTAAAAGTGTGACGGGTCGTCACAAAGGCCTTGAGATATTGACAGAACTTCAAAGCCTTGAGCGTTATTCTATTATGCTATATGTTCAACCAGTTCTTTTTTGCAGATTGGATATCTGATTATACAGTGTTGAGTCAAGATCTCTGAATGTGCTTTGACTGGTAATTGTATTGAGTGATGAAAGACAAAAGGCTAAGACATTAGCAGCAAAGGTATTCCAGTAATCTCAAGGCCTTGAGATTGACTGAACTTCAAAGCCTTGAGTTATCTTATCCTGCTATGTGTTCTAACATTTTTCTGTTGCAGATTTGGATATCTGATTATGCAAATCAGTGGTCTATGGTATATACTTGTGTTTTATACTATTTATATCTCTAACACAATTGCAGATGGTCATAACAGGAAGAATCAAAGTTATCTGAATTTAACTTTGAAATTCTGTGAAGTAAGTTCAGAGCTCCAAGGCCTTGAGATATGCCTTGAGTTGCTGACAGTTTTTACAGAACTTAATTAATTCTTTCTTGCAGGTTATGATTCTTAGTATTGTGATTATTTACTCACTTATAAGTGTCTTAAACTTGTTTTTCATGATTTATTTGTTCTAGAGGATATGCAGATTATTGTTCTAAGTTTATTAAACAGTTTTATTAGAAACTGTAGAACCAAACAGTCTTAGTACTGTTAGCTGTTTGGATTTTGTTGTTGCAGTGTTTCTATGCTGTTGCAGAGTTGTTAAACATGCAGGAAAAATCTCAACAAACTCCAACGGATATCCACCTGAAGCTTTTTGAATTTAAGTTGAAAACAGAAGGAGGATTTGTAGGAACAGAGATCCTAAAATCTCTCAATCAGTTGCAGTTGTGGATAAAAGAGACTGGTTTGAATTTTGAAGAAGAGAGAGGCTTGAAGAATACTCTGATAGGTGTGAAAAATTCGTGGGAGATCATTCATTTAAACACACAATCATTCAAGCTTCATTCTAGACTTCTGAAGATCAGATCAATCCATTTTTCCAAAAGAACACTTCCAGGCTTCAACAGCTTATCTTTATACTGTGTTCTTCATCTGTACTTCCATCTGTGTATCTCTATATTATCTTAAACCTCACTTAACCTAGTGGTTGGTTGTTCAAGTGAACAATAAGAGGTTCTTGTTAGCTCAACAGTTAGTAGCAGGAACTAGACAGGTTTGGAACCACAAGCTGTATAGGTGTAAGGGAAATCACTTGGACTTGAAGATCTAGGGCTGTTTCTGTGTGATTAATAAGAAGTGTTTGCCAAATCCTGGTGGGATTAGATCCCTCAGGTAGAGGTTAGGTCCATTGGGACTGAACTCTGTACATTGCTTTGTGTTCTTTACTTTTCTGTTTGATTATTATCTGCTGCACACAACTCAAATCAAACAAGGGTTCAAAAGCTGTTTAGAATAGTTCATAGCTCAAGGCCTTGAAGCTTACAATTTTGCCTTAGTGAGTTTCAGACAGTTTACAAAATCTTAAGGCCTTAAGATTTGAATTTCACACAAAGCTTTCCTGTTAAACTTTAAGTTTTGCAAGAAGTTTCCATACTCTATTCAACCCCCCCCCCCTTTTAGAGTATTTAGGTCATGTATTTAGTCTACATTACACACTTTCAATTGGTATCAGAGCCTGTGTCACTGCTTTTAGATCTAACAATCTGGTGACTATGAGTAATGTAGGAGATGGTGGATTCTCACACGGAAGGGCAGCCAACAGACCTCCATTGTTCTATGGTGACAATTTCATGCATTGGAAGGCATTGATGAAGATGTTCATCATAGATCAAGACATGGAACTATTGTCAATAGTTCAGAATGGTCGTCATGAGTACTACACAACAATTGATGGAGTCAGAACTGTCAAGTCTGAGGAAAATCTCTCAGTTACTGAACTGGAAAAGGTATCCAAAAATTACAAAGCTATGAATTTGCTATACTGTGCTTTAAATGCATATGAGTTCAGCAGAGTGTCAAACTGCAAGAGTGCCAAAGAAGTGTGGGATAAACTGGTGGTGACATATGAAGGAACCAGCCAGGTTAAGCAGAAAAAGATCAACATACTTCTGAGGCAATATGAGTTGTTCAAGATGAATTCAGATGAGACCATCAAGGAAATGTTCAAAAGATTCACTGATGTGGTGAACAACCTGGAGTCATTGGGAAAGAAGGTCTCAAATGAAGAAAAGGTCAGAAAGATTCTGAGAAGTTTGCCAAAAGCAAAGTGGGAGCCAAAGACAACAGCCATTGAGGAAGCTCAGGACTTGAGTCTTCTTCAGCTAGATGATTTACACGGAAAGCTGCTCACTCATGAAATGTCTGTGAAGGATGTGGAAGGTGATCTGAGTGAAAATATCAGGAACCTATCTCTTAAGGCAAAATACAGTGAAAAATCTCAAAGCCTTGAGAATGAGGAGGAACCTGATGATGAAGAGGCTTTAGCATTGATCTCCAAGGCCTTGGCCAGGATTCTAATAAAGAAAAGAAACTCTGGAAACAGGGATTGCAACAGAGAGAGATCAAGACCCTCAGGCAGCAAGTATTACAAAGTTAAATCTTCATCACAGTCACATAAAACTAAAGTAATGAATTTTTTTTGAGTGTGGTGATGCAGATCATTTAGTAAGGGACTGTCCACAAAAGAAGAAGAACATGAACTTTCAGAAAAAGGATGGAGACAACAGAAGGAAGAAAGCCATGATGGCTTCTTGGAGTGATTCTGATTCATCAAGTGACTCAGACACAGAAGAAGAGCAAGCAAACTTATGCTTCATGGCAAAGCATAATGAGGAAAGTTCATCAGACAGACACATTGAAGACATGGTAAAAAATATACTTGCTAGTCCTTCTGATGTACTTTCTGAAATTCTCAAAAGTATGTTTTTGAATGAGGAAAGTTATAGAAATGAGATTTCTTTTTTTAAAGATTAAGGTTCATGAGCAGGTAAAAGAAAACCTGGACCTAGTATTTTCAAACAAAACTGTTGAAGTTTCTAAGACAAAGCTGGAAAAAGACTTCAAGGCCTTGGACAGCAGGTTCAAAGTCTTGAAGGCACAGATAAAAGAGGTTGTTGATCAAAACACTCTTTTAACTGAAAGATATGCTGATCTAAAGGCTCATTCTGAGAATTTAGAACAACATATCTGTACTTTGACTGAGAAACTTCAAGAGTCCAAGAAGGTCCTAGCTAAGTTTACAGGCTCAGAACATAATATAAATCTCATTCTTGGAGGAAGTCTGAAATCAATGCATAAAAGTGGGATTGGCTATAATCCAAATTTTCCAAAGAAAGGCCAAGCTACTTTTGTCAAATCTGGTAGCAGACATTCTCCAAAATGTCATTACTGTGGAAAAATTGGTCATGTCAGATTAACTTTTCCCTTCAGAAGATCAGAACCTCATATTATGAGGAATACTTATCTTTAGCAGCTTAAGGGACAGGTTAGGCAGATTTGGGTTCCAAAAGGAATTAGGCCACCAAATATGGCTGATTCTGAGTATGACTCAAAGTTCTGCACTTGGTCTAACAGCCTGTTGAGGCAATGATTTGTTTTTTCAGGATGTCACCAAGGCCTTGAAAGATCAGAAATGGATATTAGATAATGGATGTTCCAAACATATGAGTGGAAAGAGGTCTCTCTTCACTGAACTCACAGAAAAATCTTGAGGAACAATCACACTTGGTGACAAAGCAAAGTGCAATATCATTGGTATAGGTAGTATTGGTAATGGTTCTACAAATTCTATATCTGATGTTTATCTGGTAGATGGACATAAGTATAATTTGCTTAGTATCTCTCAGTTATGTGATAAATGTTATAAAGTTGTATTTGACAAGGAGAAATGTGTGGTTCAAGATGAGAAATCTGGTGATTGCATACTCACTGCTCCTAGATCATATAATCTATATGCTATGAATACTAACAATGTTGCAGGTGACAAGCTAAAAGGCCTTGAAGGAAGATTCAAAGCTTTGCCACAGAAAGCTTGGGCATATTAGTATACATACTTTGAATAAACTCATCTCAAAGGACTTGGTAAGAGGTTTACCATCACATAAATTTTCAGATGATGAGGTTTGCAAGGCATGTGTACAAGGTAAACAGACCAGAAGCTCTTTCAAGCCAAAGAACTTTGTAAGTACTTCTAGACCCTTAGAATTGCTGCATATGGACTTGTGTGGTCCTATGAGAGTTCAGACCCCAAAAGGTAAGAGGTATATGCTTGTTATAATTGATGATTATTCTAGATTTACTTGGGTGATGTTTATTAGAGACAAAACTGAAGCTTTATCTGAGTTTTCTAGATTGTGCAAAGAGCTTCAAACTTTGAAGAACTTACCTGTTGCATCCATTAGAAGTGATCATGGAAAAGAGTTTGATCAACTTGACTTTGATTTGTTTTGTGCAAAGCATGGCATTTCACACAACTTTTCTGCACCTAGAACTCCACAACAAAATGGAATAGTTGAAAGGACAAATAGGACACTTGAGGATATGTCCAGAACCATGCTGCTTGAAAGTAATTTGCCAAAGTTTTTATGGGCATAAGCTGTTAATACTGCCAATTATGTGCTGAATAGATGCTTGATCAGACCTATTTTGAAAAAGACTCCCTATGAACTGTTTAAAGGGAGAAAGCCTACTGTTTCTTATTTTAAGCCATTTGGTTGTATCTGTTTTGTGCATAATAATGGTAGAGACAATCTTGGTAATTTTGATGCTAGAAGTGATGAAGGTGTATTTCTTGGATATTCTCAAACTAGCAAGACTTATAGAGTTTATAATAGAAAAACAAAGATTGTGGAAGAGAGCATTCATGTAATTTTTGATGAAAGTACTAAGGATTCTTTGAGTGAAAGTTTTGCAGATCTAGATTTGAACAAGCATGAATCAGATGATGATGCTGTGAAAGAAGACAGAGGCAAAACTGTTGTACAAAATCAACCAGCAGAATCTCAAGGCCTTGAACCTCCTGCTGAACCAAAATCTCAAAGCCTTGAGACAGAAGCTGAAACTTTCTATGATGCTCCCTCTACTGTTTCAAGGACTCAAAGCCTTAAAGGAGAATACTCCTGGGTAACAAGAAAGAAGTTTAAGTACCTTGCAGACCATCCAGCTGACAACATTATATCAGATCCATCAACTGGAACACAGACAAGAGGACAGTTGAAGAACTTGTGTGCTTTCAGTGCATTTGTATCTTTGATTGAACCTAAGAATACCAAGGAAGCACTGAAAGATGCAGAATGGATTATTGCAATGCAGAGTGAGCTGAATGAGTTTGAAAGGAACAAGGTTTGGTATCTGGTCCCCAGACCTAAAGAGAAGTCAGTTATTGGTACCAGATGGGTATTCAGAAACAAGCTTGATGAAAATGACAAGGTGGCAAGAAATAAAGCCGGAGTGGTAGCTCAAGGATATAATCAGGAAGAAGGTATAGATTATGAGGAGACTTTTGCTCCTGTTGCCAGGTTAGAAGCTATTAGAATACTTCTTGCATTTGCATCTCACAATCACATAAAGCTTTATCAAATGGATGTTAAATGTGCTTTTCTAAATGGATATTTACAAGAAGATGTTTTTGTAGCACAACCTCCTGGTTTTGAAGATGATAATTTTCCTGATCATGTTTATAAACTGGATAAAGCTCTTTATGGTTTAAAACAAGCTCCAAGGGCTTGGTATGACAGACTTTCAAAATTTCTACTTGAAAACAATTTCAGAAGAGGATTAGTTGACAAAACTCTTTTCATTAAACACCAACAAAGTGATTTGTTAGTAGTTCAGATTTATGTAGATGATATATTATTTGGTGCTACTAATGATGCTCTTTCAAAAGAGTTTTCTAGTCTGATGTGCAGGTAGTTTGAGATGAGCCTAATGGGTGAACTAAATTTCTTTCTTGGACTTCATATATTAAAAATGAAGAAAGGAATTTTTTTGCATCAAGGAAAATATACCAAGGACTTACTGAATAAGTACAATATGTCACAGTCCAAGGTGCTTAAGACCCCTATGAGTTCATCACTCTCTTTAGACAAAGATTCAACTGGTAAGAGTGTGAATCAGAAGGAATATAGAGGTATGATTGGATCTCTATTATATTTAACTGCTAGCAGACCTGACATTATGTTCAGTGTCTGTATGTGTGCTAGATTTCAAGCAGATCCTAAGGAAAGTCATCTAACTGCAGTTAAAAGGATTTTTAGATATTTGAATGGAACCAGAGACTTAGGGCTTTGGTATCCAAGAAGATCTAATTTTATGTTGAGTGGCTATTCAGATGCAGATTTTGCAGGTTATAAAGTAGACAGGAAAAGTACTTCTGGATGCTGCCAATTTCTTAAATCTTCATTGATCAGTTGGCATTCCAGAAAGCAAAATTCTGTAGCATTATCAACTGCAGAAGCTGAATACATTGCAACTGGTGCTTGCTGTTCACAAGTGCTATGGATTGCCCAGCAACTTAGAGATCTTGGCTACAACTTCAGAAATGTGCCAATTCATTGTGACAATACAAGTGCTTTTTCAATCTCTAAGAATCCAGTTCAGCACTCAAGGACAAAGCACATAGATGTGAGACATCATTTCCTTAGAGATCATGCAGAACAAGGTGATGTTGTTTTAAATTTTATCTCTACTTCAATGCAGATTGCTGATATTTTCACTAAACCTTTTCCAGATGATAGGTTTTCATCTCTAAGGCTTGAATTGGGTATATTAAACAAGGATGCATTGGTTTAGGGGGAGTATTAGTATCTATATGTGTATATGTGTTGGAATCTCAAAGCCTTGAGATTATAATTTCTGAAGCCTTGCAAGTATAGCTCAAAGCTTTGAAGTTTCTCAAACTGCAGAAAATCTCAAGGCCTTGAGATTGTTCTCCAGGTCTTGATAATATATGTATTTTTTTTTTAAAAAAAATGGATCATCAAATATTATATCTTATCTTTTTAGATAACTGTATAATATTTGAATTACTCAGAGAATTTTCTAAAATATCGCAAAAAGATTTTTCAAGATTGTATTTTTGCATGTAGATATTGCAGAGTCCTTTTTATGACTCATCCTTTTCAACCTACTTAAGCTGAAAGTCAGGGCTTTTTCTTCTCATTCTCTTCCAATTTTCTGCGGCCACTCTCTCTCTCAATTCCTATCTATCACATTCTCTTCTCAAAACCCTAAACCCTAAAAGGGAGTGCAAATCAGCTAGAATTCAGCAACAGGGGAAGCCCTCTGGCAGATCCAAGAAGAGAGCAAACAAGAAGGAGAAGATAGTGATTTCTGATTCAGATTCAGAAAACACTCAAAGCTTGCATGAGGATACCCGTCCTACAAATAAGTCAAGGACAGAGAAGGGAGATGAAGGCTCAAGTGTTGATCCACAACAGGAGACTCAGGGTGGTGATCAACCTATTTCAGAGAAGAAGAAAGGGGGAGAAAAGAAAAAGCTATTGAAGAGGAAAAAGGGAAGTCAACTCAGGAGAGCCAGAAGAAATCAACTGAAGGAGTACAAGAAAATTCCAAACCCTATGAGAAGAAGACTAGGGTTAAGCAAGTTGCTGCTGCAACTAAGAAAGGATATCAAGGTAAGAATGTACGTCCAACTGAGTGGTTTATTAGTTCTGAAGTTAGAACAGTTTGGATGCAAGGGTATGCATCATCTAAAGTGGCTTTCTGTAGTATGATTTCTGATGAGTTGTTGGATAAACTGGACATAGAATGCATGAGAAAATTGAGGGAAACTGCTGTTTGGAAAGTTCTAAATCCTAGTTCAAAGTCTTATCCTAGGTTGACTAGGTTGTTTTATCTGAAATTGGTATCAGAAGGTGATGATAGAATGGTTTTAACATCTAAAGTGGCTGGTGTGGATTTGAGGTTAGATCATAGGAATTTTGCCAATGTCTTGGGCAATCCTAGGAAATACAATGTTGGAGATTATCCTGATAGGAAGGAGTGTTTGGATAAGTCAAAGGAGATGTTCTTTGTTGAAGGTGTTCCCTCTGGTCAAAAGCAGTTGACACACTCTGTACTCAACTGTGAAGCCAAAATTTTGTTTACTATCTTGATGAGGAATGTAGTTCCCAGGGAGAACTCAAGAGAGTTGGTAACTGATAAAGTTCTGATTTTGATGTATCTGATATCTCAAGGGTTTGAGATAGATCTGCCTACAGTTGTTATGGAGCATATGATTTATTGTGCAACCAGAACTAGAAACCATCCTCTTTCATATGCCAACTTGTTACCTCTTTTCTTTGAGTATTTTGATGTGCCTGTGAAAGGAGAAGAAAAGATTACTGGAGGTTTTGGGTTGATAGATGAGACTGCACTTCAGAGGATTGGGGTAGTTCAGACTGGGAAAGGGCATTGGAAATTTTATTCTGATTTGTTAAAGGAGGAACTTGCTGAGAAGGAGTTTGTGAAGCCTGAGGGGACTGCATCTGGAAAAGGGCAAGCCAATGAGGATTATTCTCTGCTGGTTGAGAAGTTAGAAGATCAACAGGTTGAGATTGAAGATCTCAGACAAAGGTTGTTTGACCTGTCAATTAAATTTAACCAGTTCAAGGGCTTGATGAATACTATGAATGGGAAGTTGGATGTTGTCATCTAGGGCTTGAATCTGGAGAAGATACCTTCTGCTACTAGTCATAACACCAGTGTGGATTCAGAAGAGAAGCTAGGAGATTTTCTGAAGAAGAAAAAGAAGCCAATTCCAATGGTGCTAGCTTCAAAAGACTTGTTTGAACAAACTGATGAAGAAGATGCTGATGAAGATACATGTGTTGATGCAGCTACAGAGGTAGATTCTGTACAGGCCAAGAAGAAAGTGGATGAGATAATCCTAGAAGTTGTTGCTGAAGTTGAAGCTGAACAGGAAGGTAATCAGTCTGCAGAAGAAGCTGCAAGTGAGGAAGAAATTGGGGAAGGCTCAGAGAAAGGCCAGACATCAAAGAAGAAGTGAAGATCAGAGACTGACAAAGCCTTGACCTTCTATCTCATCTCTTCTATCTTTTCTGTCTCAAGGCCTTGACTTTTTAGCTAGTTTTTTTGTTTTCAGTTTATTTTCAAACTCTGAGTAATGATCCAACATTTCTTCAACCTTCTTTGATGAAATTAAAAAAGGGGGAGAATTTATTTGTGTTTTGTTTGCAGCATCTAGTAATAATAATAAGAGTTGGTCTTTAGTTATTGGTAAATTTGTAATATTTATTCTCCTGGTTATCTGTTTGGGTTCAGTATATATTTTGTATCTGCAGATTGTGGTTATTTAATTTTTGAATATGAGTGGCAGGATCTATGCAAGACTGTAGGTTTTGTCTTTCATCAAGGGGGAGATTGTTGAGTCAAGATCTTTGAATGTGCTCTGACTGGTAATTGTATTGAGTGATGAAAGACAAAAGGCTAAGACATTAGCAGCAAAGGAATTTCAGTAATCTCAAGGCCTTGAGATTGACTGAACTTCGAAGCCTTGAATTATCTTATCCTGCTATGTGTTCGAACATTTTTGTGTTGAAGATTTGGATATCTGATTATGCAAATCAGTGGTCTATGGTATATACTTGTGGTTTATACTATTTATATATCTAACACAATTACAGATGGTCATAACAGGAAGAATCAAAGTTATCTGGATTTAACTTTAAAATTCTGTAAAGCAAGTTCAGAGCTCCAAGGCCTTGAGATATGCCTTGAGCTGCTGACAGTTTTTACAGACTCCAACGGATATCCACCTGAAGCTGTTTGAATTTAAGTTGAAAACAGAAATAGGATTTGTAGGAACTGAGATCCTAAAATCTCTCAATCAGTTGCAGCTGTGGATAAAAGAGACTGGTTTGAATTTTGAAGAAGAGAGAGGCTTGCAGAATACTCTGATAGGTGTGAAAAATTCGTGGGAGATCATTCATTTAAACACACAATCATTCAAGCTTCATTCTAGACTTCTGAAGATCAGATCAATCCATTTTTCCAAAAGAACACTTCCAGGCTTAAACAGCTTATCTTTATACTGTGTTCTTCATCTGTACTTCCATCTGTGTATCTCTAAATTATCTTAAACCTCACTTAACCTAGTGGTTGGTTGTTCAAGTTAAAAACAAGAGGTTCTTGTTAGCTCAACAGTTAGTAGCTGGAACTAGATAGGTTTGGAACCACAAGCTGTATAGGTGTAAGGGAAATCACTTAGGCTTGAAGATCTAGGGCTGTTTCTGTGTGAGTAATAAGAAGTGTTTGCCAAATCCTGGTGAGATTAGATCCCTCAGGAAGAGATTAGGTCCATTGGGACTGAACTCTGTAAATTGCTTTGTGTTCTTTACTTTTCTGTTTGATTATTATCTGCTGCACACAACTCAAATCAAACTAGGGTTCAAAAGCTGTTTAGAATAGTTCACAGCTCAAGGCCTTGAAGCTTACAATTTTGCCTTAGTGAGTTTCAGACAGTTTACAAAATCTCAAGGCCTTGAGATTTGAATTTCATACAAAGCTTTCCTGTTAAACTTTAAGTTTTGCAAAAAGTTTCCATACTCTATTCAACCCCCCCCCCCCTTCTAGAGTATTTAGGTCATGTATTTAGTGTACATTACACACTTTCATACAGTTCAGGGATTTACTGCATATACTTATAGATTACACTTTTTATATATCTAACACAATTGCAGATGATCAGAACAGGACGAATCAAAGTTATCTGGGTTTAACTTTGAATATCTGTGAAGAAGGTTTAGAGCTCCAAGGCCTTGAGATATGCCTTGAGCTGCTGACAGATTTTACAGAACTAAGTTGATTTTTTCTTGCAGGTTATGATTCTTAGTATTGTGATTATTTACTCACTTCTAAGTGTCTTAAACTTGTTTTTCATGATTCATATGTATTAGCAGTTATACAGGTTATTGTTCTATTCTGTTAAACAGTTTTATCAGAAACTGGATTACCAAACAGTCTTAGCACTTTTATCTTTCTGGATTTTGTTGTTACTCTGTTTCAATGCTGGTGCAGGGTTATTAAACGTGCATGAGCAATCTCAACAAACTCCAATGGATATCCACTTAGAGCTGTTTGAATTTCAGTTGAAAACAGAAAGAGGATTTGTAGGAACTGAGATCCTAAAATCTCTCAATCAGTTGCAGCTGTGGATAAAAGAGACTGGCTTGAATTTTGAAAGAAGAGAGAGTCTTGCAGAATACTCAGAGAGGTGTGACAAATTCGTGGGAGATCATTCATTCAAACACACAATCATTCAAGCTTCAATCTAGATTCCAGAAGATCAAATCATTCCAGTTTCGAGATGAACACATCCAGGCTTCAACAACTTATCTTTTTACTGTGTTCTTCACTTGTACTTCAATCTGTGTATCTTTAGATTATCTTAAACCTCACTTAACCTAGTGGTTGGTTGTTCAAGTAAACAACAAGAGGTTCTTGTTAGCTCAAGAGTTAGTAGCTGGAACTAGATAGGTTTGGAACCACAAGCTGTATAGGTGTAAGGGAAATCACTTAGGCTTGAAGATCTAGGGTTGTTTCTGTGTGATTAATAAGAAGTGTTTGCCCAATCCCGGTGGGATTAGATCCCTCAGGCAGAGATTAGGTCCATTGGGACTGATCTCTGTAAATTGCTTTGTGTTCTTTACTTTACAGTTTGATTATTATCTGCTGCACACAACTCAAATCAAACTAGGGTTCAGAAGCTGTTAAGAATTGTTCAAAGTTCAAGGCCTTGAAGCTTTCTATTTTGCCTTTGAAAGTTTCAGACAGTTTACTAAAATCTCAAGGCCTTGAGATTTGAGTTTCACACAAAGTAATTCTGTTAAACTTTGAATTTTGCAAAAAGTTTTCATACTCTATTCAACCCCCCTTCTAGAGTATTTAGGTCCTGTATTTAGTCTACATTACACACTTTCAAAATGGAACAACAATTGTTCTTTATTGAAATAATAAAACCTTCCTTGTCCAAACAACAAATAGAAATAATGTTTCTGCTCATAGCAGGCACAAGATAGAAATTATTTAATTCTAAAACTAATCATGAAGGCAGACACAACTCGTACACGCCTACGGCTAATGCAGCAACCTTTTCTCCATTCCCAACGCGCATGTCTATGTCCCCTTTAGGCAATCTTCTACTTCTCTTTAGATCCTGCACATCTCGACAAATGTGAGATCCACATCCAGTATCCAATACCCATGATGTAGAGATAGTTAAATTGACATCTACAAAAAAATACCTTTGTGATGGTGGAATCACTATTCCAAGCCTCTTGTCCTCCAGATATTTTGGGCAGTTCCTCCTCCAGTGTCTAGGTTGACTGCAGTAGTGACACTCACCTTTGGTCATACCTTTGGCAATGCAACCAACAAGCTTAAGGCCAGGTTCCTTGGGTTTGGCAACTGATTTTCCTTTGCCCTTGGAGGATGAGGCAAACCTTTTGCCTTTTCCTTTCTATACCATCATGTTGGCCTTGCCCTTACCCTAGTTGATGCTTTGTTAAGCTGTCCTCAACATATTGAGTAAATCTGGCAGTGGTTTCACGATCTCGTTCATGTTATAGTTCATGATGATATGTCCATAACTCTCGGGCAAGGATTGCAACACGAGATCGGTGGCCAACTCTTGGCCGACCGGGACCCTTTGTCGCGCAAGATTCTCCAAGCATCCGATCATACGGAGTACATGACGTCCCACATGGTTTCCTTCAGCCATTTGACGTTTGAACAATGCCTTAGAAACTTCATACCACTCAACCCTTGCCTGCTCTTGGTAGAGCTGCTTCAAGTGGCGTTCCGGCTGGAGTGAGTTGGGACACGATCCCACAATCTCTAAGATAGTCATCAAACTCTTGACTCAAGTATTCTTCTCCACGATCCGATCATAGAGCCTTGATAATTTTTCCAAGTTGCTTCTCCACTTCACTCTTGATTTCTTTGAACCTATCAAAGGATTCGGACTTGGCCTTCATAAGGTATACAAATCCATATCTACTGAAATCATCGGTAAATGTTATGAAGTAGACGTAACCACCCCTGGAAGGTGTGGCAAATGTCCCACATACATCAGTATGCACGAGCGCCAATCGCTCACTAGTCCTCTCACCTTTCTTATTGAAAGGGGACTCTGTCATTTTTCCAAATAAACCAGCCTCACATGTATCATATGATTCAAAATCAATTGAGTCTAGAAATCCATCCTTATGGAGTCTAGATACACATTACTCGTTTATGTGGCCTAAACGACTGTCCCATAAGTAAGAAGATTGAAATCATTTATTTTAATCCTCTTGGTATTAATGTTGTAGACAGGATTGCTTAGATCAAGGACATACAGTCCATTACATAATTGCGCACTACAATAGTGAATATTATTAAAATAAATGGAACATTAATAGTTCTTTATGGAAATAATTAAACCTTCTTTGTCCAAACAAGAAATAGAAATAATGTTTCTGCTCATAGCATGCACAAGATAGCAATTATTTAATTCTAAAACTAATCCTGAAGGCAGAGACAGCTCATAAACGCCTACGGCTAATGCAGCAACCTTTGCTCCATTCCCAACGCGAATGTCTATCTCCCCTATAGGGAATCTTCTATTTCTGTTTAGATCCTGCACATTTCGACATATGTGAGATCCACGTCAAGTATCCGATACCCATGATGTAGAGATTGTTAATTTAACATCTACAACAAAAATTCCTGGTGATGGTGGAATCACTATTCCAAGCCTCCTTTCCTCCAGATATTTTGGGCAGTTCCTCCTCCAGTGTCCAGGCTTACTGCAGTAGTAACACTCACCTTTGGTCACACCTTTGGAAATGCCACCAACAGGATTAAGGGCAGGTTCCTTGGGTTTGGCAACTGATTTTCCTTTGCCCTTAGAGGATGAGGCAAACCTTTTGCCTTTTCCTTTCTATACCATCATAATGGCCTTGCCCTTACCCTAGTTGATGTTTTATTCAGCTGTCCTCAACATATTGAGTAAATCTGGCAGTGGTTTCACGATCTCGTTCATGTTATAGTTCATGATGATATGTCCATAACTCTCTGGCAACGATTGCATCACGAGATTGGTGGCCAAACCTTGGCCGAATGGGAACTCTAGTCGCGCGAGATTCTCCAAGTATCCGATCATACGGAGTACATGACGTCCCACAGGGCGTACAAGCCAAATGACATTTAAAAAATGCCTTAGAAACTTCATACCACTCAACCCTTGCCTGCTCTTGGAAGAGCTTTTTCAAGTGGCGTTTCGGCTGGAGTGAGTTGGGACACGATCCCACAGTCTCTAAGATAGTAGTCAAACTCTTGGCTCAAGTATTCTCCTCCTCGATCCGATTATAGAGCCTTGATACTTTTTCCAAGTTGCTTCTCTACTTCACTCTTGAATTCTTTGAACCTATCAAAGGATTCAGACTTGGCCTTCATAAGGTATACAAATCCATATCTAGTGAAATCATCGGTAAATGTGATGAAGTAGACGTAACAACCCCTAGAAGGCGTGGCAAATGGCCCACATACATCACACTACAACAGATTCTGCTATCAGCGACCAGTTTTCTTCCGACTACCAGGATTATGGTCTTTAAAAGCAGTACAAATAGTCTTTTTTATCAGTTAGTCGTCTGCCTTGTCGTCTTTTAGATTTTCAAAGACCAGCTGTGTTTCTATCGCCGGGAAACAACTAGTCATCCGAAATAAAAAGTTATCAACGACTTGCAGTTTTGTCGGGAATGGATCTAAACACAAATTTGAGCAAACTTTTAGGCTGACATTATAATTACATGAAACAATTGAGGTAAAAACACAATTTTTAAAATTTTTAACTCCACCTATTATCATTAAGGGCGGAAAATGAAAATTTCATCAAACATTTTGAGGGGAAAACTAACAATTCACGAAAATTTTAGAGCCAAAACCCAATTCATCAATTCACCAAAAACATAAACCTGAAATTTTTCCAACTTATGTCATAACATTCACACATTTCGATCTTGCTATTGGAGGGGAAACTAACAATTCACGGGCATTTAGAGCCAAAACCCAGTTCATCAATATTCACAAAAACATAAACCCTTGAAATTTATCCAACTTTTCGACCTCATTTCAATCTCGCTAGCTCTGTTCTTCTTATTTTACACCCCGCCGGCAAATCGACTGATTTTACAAGTCCCTATCTCCGCTCGATCTGTAGCTCTTCTTATGTTCTTCATCGATCGATACTCCAACCAGAACCGCATATATAACCACGAGACTATTATTCTAGGAGGTGAGAGCTAACCACGTCAATCGAAATATGGAGGGAGAGACGAGGCACTTAGATCTGGAACCCTGACGGGCCCGGTTGTCATCGATCGGAATTGCTGAGAACTTCCTCAAAGAATCGAATTTGCCCCAATACTCAAGTAAGAATTCACTGATTCGATTTACAAAAAATAGATTAGGTTATCTGTATACTGGGGGTTCCGTTGTTCTGCGATGGCTTAGTGGTATCGTATTTAAGGCTTTCTTTGTTCTTGATTCCAATACCTTGTTGTTGAGTTTTTTCTTTTTCTGTGTGGGTTTTAATTCCTTGTCTGTCTTGAAGATGACAATTTTCATTTCAATGTTCGAATTACTGACATGTTGAGTATGCTAGTGTCGATAGTTTTCAATTGTTTGGTATATGCATGAAGTTGTCTGATACTTTTGGATATAAGAATGTTATGTCTGTGATGGATGATCTCAGTTTAGTTGATAGTCTATGTGTCAAAATTCATATTTTCAAAATTAAACTTTTAAAGTCACGGTTTGTATTTGCTGCTTGCATTCCATTTTGCCAGTGAAATAAGTTTTTGCGTCTCATTTATGTGGACAGCTTTGGTACTCAGTCCACCAATTAACTGATGATCTATATATATATATATATATATATATATATATATATATATATATATATATATATATATATATTTATATATATATATATATATAGCTATTTGTTTCCTGTGTCGGTGGTCGGTGCATTAGTGACTATTTGTGAGACTTTCAGAGGCTGTGATGATTTGGATCAATCTATAGAATTCACCCATCGAAGCTGATAGAGTGTAATATGCATGGCAAGGAAAAATCCTTTTGCAGTCTGTGATTATCTCTTATTTAGTTTTGATGAGTACCGATATCAGCCGGCCTCTTCATGCTCACTGAAGAGTCCGTGGTGATATGGATATATTGAATTCACTCTTTGAAGCTGATAGAGTATCATACGGGCGAGGCAAAATCCATTTCCAGCCTGTGATCATCTCTTATTTTATTTTCATGAGTACTGATCTGAGCCTCTTCATGCTCACTGAATAGTCTGTATGATATATATGGTTTTATCAAATTCACTATGTTGAAGCTGGTAGAGTGTAATATGAATGGCATGGCAAAATCCTTCTGCAGCTTATTTGCTTTTCATGAGTACTGATCTCAGCCTCCTTCCGTGTGCCTATTTTTGGGTCTGAATTACGATATATCTTATGGCATCCTCTTACAGTACTATATCTTGGAGCATCCTCATAGGACCCTGATTCTTACTGTATAACCTATATATGCTGCCTATGTGTGACTACTGATTATGGCTTTAAATTTGGTAGTTCTGACTATGTTGTATCTGAGATCGATGATAAGCAAGCGAGTTTATATTAGTGATCATAACAGGCCGTGATGCCAATATCCTTTTGCAGCTTGTGATCATCTCTTATTATGTATTCAACAACTGGTCTGAGCCTATGATCACTACTATTGAAACAGTTTGGCTATTGTAAGAGAATTGTAATAATTTGCTATTAACTGAAACAGTTTTGCACTTCAGAGCCAGACTGTAGTAGTTTGTTCCTGATTATCTGTTATTGACTGTCTGTGTGTGCTGTCTCGTAGAAATGAATTGCAAACAGACTTACTATGCTGTATTTGTTTGCCGACAAAGCGGCGTATATAAGTCATGGCAAGAGTGTCAGCAACAAACAACGGGATACAAGGGTGCTTGCTTTCACAAGTATAAAGATTATGAAGAGGCTACGAATGCATTGTAACGCGGATCAGGAACGCCGTTGTGCTGACATACATGCCACTCCGTCCAATTGTTTCGCAGAACGTGCTGCGTTTACACCAAAGAATAATTGGCTACTTTTCGGCGCTGTTGGATTTTTTTTGGGCGTCTGTTTCGCATGTGTCAGATTTATAATAGCGTCCTAGTTATGTTTATGAAATCAATGTATTTGTAATGTATTTTGGATCTTTATTATTATATATGAATATGTTACAATGTGTTTTGTAACATCATTGCAACATATCTAATCCAGTACTTGGTTTGAAATATTTTATTACTATTGTTAACATTTTGTGACCTTTGATTTAGTAATGGCAACTGTATTGCTTGTTGATAATTGGCCTAAACCCCGTAGATTGTAAATTAGTAGGCAATGAAAGTCTACAAATTATTATATTAAAAAGTAACTTGTACAATCAATCGTCAACTCACAAGTCAATATGCAGTCTACGTTTAAGTTTATCATAGGTCAGATAAAGTGCAAGGTCAACAAAAAGGAAAACTCTACGGCGTCCGATTAAGGAAAAAGTCTAATATGTTAACGGTCAACTTCGTAGTTTCCACTCAGAAAAACCAACTTCGTAGTTTCCACTTAGAGAAACTAATATGTTAAGTCAAACAAGGTCAACGATGAACTAAATAATCTAATGTAGAGTGAGTGGTCAAATCCAAAGTCAATTATGTAGTCAAGTGTCAACTTTGCGGCTACCACTTGGTGACACGATTAGGTTCGGTCAAAGGAAGACAACAGTGAGCTAAATAGTCAACTTTACGGTCAACGGTCAACTAAAAAGTCAATTACGTGGTCAACTGCCAACTTTGCGGTTAATACTTCGTGACCCTTTTAGGTTCGGTCAGAGGAAGACAACAGTGAACTAAATAGTCAACTAAACGGTCAACGTTCAACTAAAAAGTCAATTACGCGGTGAATTGTCAACTTTGCGGTCAGCACTTCATGACACTCGTAGGTTCGGTCAAAGGAAGACATGAGTGAACTAAATAGTAAACTTTACGGTCAACGGTCAACCCCAAAGTCAACTACCTTGTCAACTGTCAACTTTCCGGTTACCCATTGGAGACACTTATAGGTTCAGTCAAAGGAAGACAACAGTGAACTAAATACTCAACTGTACGGTCAACTCAAAAGTCAACTACCTTGTCAACTGTCAACTTTCCGGTTACCAATTGGAGACACTTATAGGTACAGTCAAAGGAAGACAACAGTGACTTCAATAGTCAACTGTGTGGTCAACGGTCAACTCCAAAGTCAACTACCTTGTCAACTGTCAACTTTGCGTGTACCAATTTGAGACATTTATAGGTTCGGTCAAAGGAAGACAAGAGTGAACCAAATAGTCAACTTTACGGTCTACGGTCAACTAACAAGCCAATTAAGTGTTCAACTGTCAACTTTGCGGTTAGCACTACGTGACACTATTAGGTTCGGTCAAAGGAAGACAATAGTGAACTATATTCAACTGTACGGTGAACGGTCTACTCAAAAAGTCAATTACGTAGTCAAATGTCGACTATGCGGTTACCACTACGTGACACTATGAGGTTTGGTCAAAGGAAGACAACATTTAAGTAAATAGTTAACTTTACGGTCAAAGGTTAACTAAAATGTCAATCACGTCGTAAACTTATAACTTTGCTGTTACCACTTGGTGAAACTATTAGGTTCGGTCAAAGGAAGACAACAGTCAACTAAATTACAAAATTGTATGGTCAACCGTCAAATCTAAAGTTAATTATGTAGTGAACTTTCAACTTTGGGGTTACCACTATGTGACACTATATTAG
The DNA here is from genome assembly GCA_023055425.1 of Linanthus parryae. Lineage (NCBI taxonomy): Eukaryota > Viridiplantae > Streptophyta > Magnoliopsida > Ericales > Polemoniaceae > Linanthus > Linanthus parryae. The sequence goes on along the minus strand of JALGPY010000011.1, from coordinate 20,080,414 downwards.
GTTGGGTTAAAGGAAGAAAACAGTCAACTTAACAGTCAACTGTACGGTCTACGGTTAAATCGAAAGTCAATCACTATTACGTTCGGAATACGTTGCTATCTCGAAAAGGTGAAACTAATTTATCAAACAAAGCCAATGCATGGTTAACTCTAAAGTCTAGCTACTGATCTACAGTCAACGGTAATGATTGCGGTCCCCACTTAACCCTAAAACTAATTAATATTCCGCTCTAGAAAGTTCACTCCATAGTCAACGGTCAAATTTGCGATCCCTACTCTAAATAACTAATCCATTATCCATGTACACCTAATCGCGAGCTTGAAAGGGCACTAGTCAATGGTGTCCCACTTAATTTCATGTAAACCCTAAACCCTAAACCCTAAACCGTTTTGAGGGGATGGAAATTGAAATAAGTAAAAATCTGGGACAAAGAATACGAACAACATAATTAACTATGGTGGGTGGAATGAATTAACAAATACGATCTGGATCCCTATGCTCCACTCATTGTCTCCGTATCCACAAAAAATCCTCCGCCGCGAACTCTCAAGCCCTTTCCCGTGACCTCTCAGCTCCCTGACCGATCGAACAACCGTGCTTGAATCGATCGAAAAAAGGCTTAATCTTGTCTAACTGGTGCCTGAAAGTCGTCGGAGTGTTCACTGAAGCACCCACGGAGTCGGTCGTGTATTAGCCTCAAGCAAGCTCAGTATGGTCTTTCTTCTATCAAAATGTGCTAAAATATTACTTTTTCTTATTGATATATCTTGTTACTTCTTGTTCTTTTTCATATCTGTTGTTATCACCGGTCGATTCCTGCTGCAGAACTGCAAGAATACCTGTATTCAAACTAGGGTTTTTTAACTTGGGGCCCCCTAGGGTTGAAAGAAAAAATATAGGGCTATTCTTCTGCTGTGTGGATGTAAGTGTTCGTTCTTTAGTATGTTGTCATTTTTAAACTTTTTATTTGGGGCATTCATGTGTTTGTCTGTATACATGAGAAGGTTATGTTATTTATTAACGTGCCAACGTTACGTGTGACTACTGACATGCATCTTCTGAATTTGATACATGAAGAGTACCAGTACCACTTGACGAATGTCATGCTATGTTCTGCCTAGCCCTCTCTTTGTCTTTCTTTATCTTAAATTGTCAATCTGCTAGCTCTAAGTCTCTCTGTGCTTAGGTCAATCCCTCACTCCTTAAACTTTGTGAGTCGTATGTGGCGTTCGACTTGTCTGTTTGACTTGACTGGCTATATTGCTGATTATCTAAGTTCATTAGTATTGGTACGGTGAGTTGTAATTTGTTTCTTTGTGGATCCATCATGTTCTGTATTAATCATACATCATGTTTCTTATGCCGATTTGTACAGAAGGCAGACGAAATGGAGCTTACGTTAAACAACTAAGAAACTTGAAAGGAGGTAAAGTGCAAACTTATGTGGCTGTAATTTTATGATCATAACTTATGTTAATATTTGGATTGCTTGTTGTCTATAATCTGTGCATAGTGTGTGCTATCAGTTACAATACTCCTTTATTCCAACCCCATTTGCAAAATGTATTGAGCAAGTTGCGCTGAAACTTTCACTATAGTACACAGTAAGAGGCGGTGATGATATATCAGTGATTCGAATTCGCTCATTCAAGCTTTCACTAGTACTGTAAGATCTTTCAAATTCGATTGTCGAAGGTGATAGAATGTAATATATTGGCAAGGCAAAATCACTTTGTAGCCTGTGAGCAGATCTTATCTATCTTTGATGATAAAATTGATCTGAGCCTCTTTTTATGAATTACACTGGACGACCAATTTGTACTTGTGAAGTTCAGAAATGCTTGTTTATTTACATACTGTTTTGGGGTTGGTAACATGTTTTAATGTGTACTTTTTGATACTATGTCATTCTTAACTAATAATTGAATGTGCACTCTTATTTTGTGTTCATCTCTTATTTGGTTTTCATGAGCACTGTAAGAGGGCGTGATGATGTGGCTCTATCGATGGCACTGGTTGATGGTGAGACAATGTTATACGCAAGGCGGGGCAAAAATCCTTTTGCAGCTTCTGTAATACGCATTACTTGGCTCCGGGTACAGATCCGAGTCTCTTCATGCTCACTGAAGAGGCCGTGATGATATGGATCTACATTTAATCGAAGGAAAGTTACACTTGGGCGTTGTTCAGTTCACGCGATTGTGTGATATCGTTAGTTGCACCTTTTCTGTGTTCTTCTATGGACTTTTGACGATGTGTAGACTATGCATGCATGTTCCTGCATGTACGTTTTGTCTGCATGTCTTGTTTAAGATAGGTTGTAGTAGGGCAATATCGACGTCTACTATTAATTGTGTGGGCTCAATGGATCGTGGGTGGATGTTGCTGACTGATAAGTTTTTTCCTAAATATGCTAAAGGAGTTGCTGGGTTTATGGAGGTTGCTAGATTGCATACTGATAGTTATAATAGGGTATGATGTCCTTGCTGTAGTTGTGTTAATGTAGTTTATGAAAGTGTTGAGCAAGTAAAAGAGCATCTGCATCTGAACGGTATACAAAAGGACTACACAGTATGGATCTACCATGGGGAGGAAAGTGTCAGTATAGATTATGGTACCGGTAGTAGTGGGGATGATGACATTGCAGAAATAGGTGATGACATGGAGGGGTTAATCGGGGACTTACAGGAGGGAACACTTCCCTCGCCCGGTTCCGTAACATCCACCGATGGTGGGGGGCAACATGAATTCGACAGGTTGTTGAAGGATGCGCAATCTGAAGCATACCCTGGGGTTTCAAACATTCTCTAAGTTGTCACTCATCGTCAGGCTGCTTCATATTAAGGCAATTTGTAGATGGAGTAACAAATTTGTAAACTTGTTGTTGGATTTTATTAGAGAGTTAGTACCTCCTGGTCCCTCAATACCTAAGTCATTTTATGAAGAAAAGAAAGTGTTTCGTGGACTAGGGATAGGATACATCAACATTCATGCGTGCCCTAAACACTGCACATTATATTGGAAAGAAAACGAACACCTAGACCACTGTCCAAACCCTGATTGTGGTGAGCCTAGATATAAGCCCAGTACCACAAAGGAAAAAGAGTTCCTAGACATATTTTAAGATACTTTCCAATTAAACCGAGGCTGCAAAAGTTGTTCATGTCAAAAACAACCGCTAAGGCAATGAGATGGCACTAGGAAGAGCGTGTCCAGAATGGCTCATTCATAACTCATCCTGCCGATGCAAAGCAGTGGCAAGAGTTTGACCTAGCGCATGAGTGGTTTGCTTGGGATCCTCGTAATGTCCGTCTGGGACTAGCCATTGATGGTTTTAATCCATTCGGCATGATGAATAGTGCTTGCAGTATGTGGCCTATTGCTGCACGGCAGTACAATATGTCCCCTAAGGGGTGTCTTAATGAGGATTTTCTGATGATGCCGCTTCTGATACCTGAACCAACGTCCCCGGGAAACGCAATCTATACCTACTTGCGTCCCTTGGTTGATGAGCTGAAAGAGATGTGGGAAGTAGGTGTCGAGACCTATGACGCAACAACTGGTGAGCGATTCATCTTACATGCACTTTTTGGGACAATTAACGATTTTCCAGCCTATGCAATGATGTCGGGATGGAGCACCAAAGGAAAACTAGCTTGCCCACCTTGTAACAAGGACACAGATTTGATCAGGCTACATTTTAGTAAGAAGCAAGCTTATATGGGCGCTCGTAGGTTCCTGGGCCGAAACATAAGTGGCGGACTAGTACCAAGTTTGGGAAGAGGGAAATGAAAAAAAAAAGCCGAAGGAGTTAACCGGGGATGACATTCTGAAGCAGTTAGAGAAACTTCCCAAAGATTTGAGATTGGGGGCCGAGCAGCTTCCTCGATCTATCCTATAGATCTTGATACCCAGTATATAAGCTGCATCCCCTAAGTCCTTCATTTTGAAACACTTCCCAAGCCAATCTTTGACAGACAGTAACATAAGAATGTCGTTTGCAACGAGTAGTATGTCATCCACATACAAGACCAAAAACACAACAGAACTCCCACTAACCTTCTTTAAACAAAAGGCTCATCTTCGTTCTTGATGAATCCAAACTCTTTGATCGCGTCATCAAAACATCGATTCCAACTCCTAGAATCTTGCTTCAATCCATAAATGGATCGTTGTAGCTTACAAACTTCCTTTGCATGCTTCGGATCCTCAAAACCCTCAGGTTGTGTCATGTACACATCCTCAAGGAGGTTTCCACACAGAAATGTTGTTATCACATCCATCTGCCAAATCTCATAGTCGTTGTAAGCTGCAATTGCTAGTAGAATTCGAATGGATTTGGTCATCGCGACTGGGGAAAAGGTTTCGTCATAGTAAATACCATGAACCTGTCTGAATCCTTTAGCCACCAGTCGGCCTTTATAGGCAACTACATTGCCATCCATGTTAGTCTTCTTCTTGAAGACTCACTTGCATGCTATGGGCTGAACCCCATCGGGCGGTTCCACCAAAGTACATATTTGGTTGGAGTACATGGATTCCATTTCCTTCATGCCACTTCTTAGATTTGGCCCTTTCATGTCCTCTCCATAAGTAGTAGTCTCATCATCTATGAGTAATACAACACCCAGCTCAGTTATGAGAAGTCCATACCTCACAAGCTCCTGGCGTACCCTATTCGACCTACGGAGTTCTTGTGTTACTTTAACATGTTGCTCCACAACCGCTTGTGTTTCCGGTTCATGCTCCATTGCCTAATTAATGTTTTGTGGTTCTTGTATTTCTTCAAGTTCTACAGTCCTCCCACTGGCTTCTTTAGAGATAAACTCTCTTTCCAAGAACACGCCATTCCGAGCAACAAACAATTTGTTCTCGGATGGGTTGTAGAAATAATATCCTTTCGTTTCCTTAGGATATCCCACAAATTTACACTTATCTGACGTAGGTCCGAGCTTGTCACTCTTTAAGTGCTTTCCATAGACGTCTCAACCCCAATTCTTCATAAATGACACTATGGGACGCCTCCCAGTCATATCTCATATGGTGTCTTCAATATCGATTTGGATGGAACACGGTTAATGATAAAAGCAGGTGTCATTAGATCATCTCCCCAAACAGATATCGGAATATCTGTTTGAATCATCATAGATCGCACCATGTCCAACAAGGTGCGATTCGTCATTTCGGACACGCCATTCCAATGTGGCATTCCAGGTGGAGTGAGTTGGGACAGAATCCCACACTCTCTAAGATAGTCGTCAAACTCTTGGCTCAAGTATTCTCCTTCACGATCCGATCGTATAGCCTTGTTACTTTTGCCAAGTTGCTTCTCTACTTTATTCTTGAATTCTTTGAATAATTCAAAGAATTCAGATTTGGCCTTCATAAGGTAAACAAATCCAGATCTACTGAAATCATCGGTAAATGTAATGAAATAGACGAAACCACATCTGGAAGGCGTGGGAAATGGTCCACATACATCAGTATGTATGAGTGCCAATAACTCACTAGTCCTCTCACCTTTATTATTGAAAGGGGACTTTTCATATTTCCCATCAAACAAGACTCACATGTTTCATATGATTCATAATCATACGAGTCTAGTAATCAATCCTTGTGGAGTCTAGATATGCGTTTCTCATTTATATGGCCTAAACAACAGTGGCATAGATAAGTAGGATTTAATTCATTAATTTTAGTCCTATTAGTATTAATGTTATAGATGGAATTATTTAGGTCAAAGATATACAATCCATTAGACAAATGCCCACTATAATAGTGGATACTATCAAAATAAATGGAAAAACAATTGTTCTTTATTGAAATCATAAAACCTTTCTCGTCCAAACAAGAAATAGAAATAATGTTTCTAATCATATAAGGCACATAATATCAATTGTCTAACTTTGAAATAAGCCCTGAAAGCAGAGATAACTCATACATGCCTATAGCTAATGCAGCAACTCTTGCTCCATTCTCGACGCGCAAGTCTATCTCCCCTTTAGCCAATCTTCTACTTCTTTCCAAATCCTGAACATTTTAAAAAATGTGAGATCCACATCCAGTATCCAATACCCAAGATGAAGAAAATTAAAGATTCACATCTATAACAAAAATACCTGGCGGTGGTGAAATCACTATTCCAAGCCTTTTGTCCTCCAGATATTTGGGGCAATTCCTCTTCCAGTGTCCAGGCTGACTACAGTAGTGACAATCACCCTTAGTCACGCCTCCACCGGGCTTTGAGGTAGTTTCTTTGGATTTTGAAACTTTCTTGCTCTTTCCTTTGGAAGTAGAAGCAACAGACTTGCACTTCCACTTATTGACCATCATTATGGCCTTTGCCCTTGTTAATACTCTATTCATCGGTCCTCAACATATTGAGCAGGTCTGGAAGAGTCTTATTGATCTCACTCATGTTATAGTTCATGAGGATCTGCCTATAACTATCCGGCAACGATTGCAGGATGAGATCAGTGGCCAAGTCTTGGCCTAACGGGAAGCCTAACCTTTCGAGATTCTCCATGTATCCGATCATACGGAGTATATGAGGTCCGACTGGGTTCCCCTCTGCGAGTACACTTGAAGAGTGCTTTGGATACTTCGTACCTCTCATGTCGGGCCTGCTCTTGGAAGAGCTGCCTCAAATGTACGATCATATCGTACGCCTCCATGTTCTCATGTTGATTCTGAAGCTCAATGTTCATGGTGCACAACATTATTTTCATCTTGTGGTGCTTGAACATCATTTGAAGCTCAGATTTCATAGGTCACATCATTATTGTCATCTACAATCTTTTGATGTGCCCTTATGGCTGCTACAACACCATCGTCAGCTGGTGGTGCTGGAATAGGTGCATCTTAGATGTACAACTTCTTTTCTTGCTTAAGGACAATCCTTAAGGTTATGTACCAGTCTAGGAAGTTATTCCCTGACAACTTGTCCTTCTCAAGCACAAAACGCATCGTTAGTATCAATGTTTGATTGTTGTTTGCCATTTGGAATTCTACAAAATGAGAAATATGCCATTTCAGTATTTTTAACAATTAACTACATTCAATAATTTCTAGATTATAAATATAGCTCCCATTATTTTTCTCGGATTAATAGCCCTCACTATTAATGAGAAAAATATCATATATTTTCTAGTGGGTCCAAGATCCATATTTCACTTCTTCTTGAGTTTGCTTTGGCAAGTCACCCAAGATTCAGTTATTTAGGTAGGAATATCCTTCCAATTGCATTCTATGCAACTCTTGGTGCAACCAGGAAAATAACACCTTATTTATCTATCTCATAGATAATCCCAATTGTCATGCCTCTAAGTCATCAATCCAATTGAAACTATTTAGTTACTTTTAACCTATAATTTTAACAACAACACATTACTTGCTTGTGTCGCCGCATCACACCATGGTAAATTAAAATCGCCTTGCTTTGGCAAGCCCGAATTCAATAAACCCTGGTCATGAAGGGTGTCAAAATAAGAGAAGGCTAAAATGTAATATTTCTTTTGAGGGATTTTACTTTCACTACTTAATTTGTTAGGTTGATCACATCAACATGATCTAGTTATTTGGATTGGGAAATCCACAATAAAAGACCATTCTTGTTTATTATTTTCTTGTTACGTTCTGCTTCTATCAACCATACACCAAAGTAAATAACAAGACATAAATAATAAACATCCACAAAATAAAAAATAACGTGGCATGGATAAGGCCCTAAGACTAGGATATTACCAAGCCAATGATAATATCTATATGCCCTAAAGTGACAAGCTCATCTCCATGGGCCTCCACCATAGTCGCACATCCTGGGTGTGCAAGTCCTCCATCGTCTTTGTTGTTCCTTGATTACTTGGTCTTACTTTCCATGCTCTTGTCTATCATCTAAGTATCTAATTCTAGCTATAATCTATATTAAATAGAAAAATCTCACAAGTTGAGAAGATGATCAGCTCGCAAGTCGTAAAATCTAATTAATTGTTTCATTAATTTGATCAGCTCGTAGGCCGTAAATCAAACCACAAAGTAAACATACATAACCTAGGCCATATCCATTCACCATGCAACAAAGCACATAATACAGTTAAAATTTAATTTTAATGCGCTTTTTCAATTTTAGTTGATAATTGGGTAACTAGGGTCAAAAGGGTCCAAGAGGCCCACCAACAACCTTGGCCGAGCCCCAAAGGACCGCCATAAGCCACTAGGCCACCGACCCTAGGCCGCACGATCGGACCGTGTGCCTAGGCCGGTTCGGCCATGTGGCCGTTTCCTTGGTTGGGAGGAAAGGAAGAGAGAGGGGTGGACGGCTAGGGTTTCGGCCCTAGCCTCCTTCTCCTTCCTTCCTTGTTCCCCAAGTTTTAGTTGTTCCATAATTGGGAAAAACCCCTTTTCCACAATTTTATGCCCATGAACCCTAGTTTTTCAGGAACCCAATTGACACATCATATGTGCCCAGAATTGGCTAATTCTATACCACGATGATAATTTGCCCAATCCCAATTGAATTTAATTCAAATTGCATCTCTTTGCCAATTTCAGTTTTCGCGTAAAATAACAGATACGATGTAAAAAACTGAAAACAGTAACACATAATATCATGTTATGCGCTACGACCTGTGGCTCTGATACCACCGTAGGGTTTTGATGCCTGTTAAGCAGCAAAATAACAAAAATTTAATACTGCTCAAACCCCTCCAAGGATCACAGGTAAGCATTCATAACATGATTAGGGTAGAAACATGTGTACCTTAGTTTGTGTGATCACTATGAAGAATTGTGTCTTCGTCTCTACGAGTATCCACACCTTTAATCCTTGACTCGAATCCTTCCCACCATGTAGTTCTACAAACGGAAGAATTAGGCAAAGGATCACGTAAAACGGAGCAACCTCCGCGCGCCTATGGAGGCCGACGGTAGCAAGGGGCGGACGAGTTGGGGTGTTCGGCCTCAACTCTCTCTCTCTCTCTCTCTCTCTCTCTCGCTCTCTCTCTCTTTGCTTTGATATGTTCCCTCAATAATGAGACTTATGAAAAAGTAACAAGCTTGCGTTCCTTTATATAGTTAATAACTCCTTATTAACTACATAATTTCCCCAATACTAATCATGTCCTTACATGGAATAGTTCACTTGTAAATTAGTCCTACTAACTTTGTTTGTGGTTGCGTTATGATCCTTTTAATAAATTAGTCCAACTAATTAATACCCATATCCAGTTTAATCCATATGGTGTGCGACCCCATAGGTTTCTACTTAGTTGGTAGTAACTTATTACAAACATAGAGCGGTGTCTAGAAACACATCTATGCCACCCAACTAATAGAAATAGTCAGTGATCCCGAAAAACTTTTGCATCCAATGGTACCGTATTGTGTTATCCCTTTGTCTCCGGATTGGAAACGAGGCTAATTGTCACACTCGTATATCCAATCCATAGTTTCTCGATCCTGGGAGTAGGCTTATCCATGCAGATAACATCAATATCTCCATATTGATTTATCTGAGTCTAGTCATGCATTCCATATGATCTACCCCTCGAGTGGTCGTGGATATTTTCTCCCATTATGTAGGAGGGACAAATCATATCTACATCACTGTCATCTCTCAGCTTGCTTCCTATCATGCCCGATAGCTATCTTTATAATTACCCAGTTACGATGTAACATTTGATAATATCAAAGCATGATATTTTACAACTAGAGTATCCAATGACTTCAAGTCTAAGGATTAAAACACCATTAGAACTACGAGAAGCACTTGTGACGTTGACATAATCTAATGTAGCCTTCTCGCAGTGGGTCTATCCAGTATGTCATTACTCTTAATGCATACCCATGTGTTAGACTTGATATCTCCATAAATCTATAGTTGATCGTCCTGTTAATCAATATAATGGACTAGGGATATTTAAGATAAACAACACACTTGTAGTCTAAGGACTTCATTATATTAAATATATCCATAAATAATACAATGATTTATTCTAGCAAAAAAAGTTCATACTAAATAGATTGCCTTGAGGGCATCCAAAACCAACAACAAGCAACACCACCACCACTACCCCACCAGCAAAAAAAACACATATCTCGAAACCCACAAGCAAATTGGGCAAGTCCATCAAGAAACATAGCCTCCTTCTTCCATAGAAAACCCTAGCAGCGTCCTTCAATGGCAAACCCTACCAGAGAAAGAGAGGAGGAGGAGGAGGAGGAGGACGAGAGATTTTACGCTCCCGTCGCTGATGCCGAACAAGAACAACACGATTCAATCCCAGAACGCCAAACCCAACCTCAACGACAACCAATTCAGCCATCATCTCCTCAATCCCCGAACAAAACCGAACCACTGTCCACAACAGGAGCTCAACAACAGCCTCTTCTACCTCTCTGCTTCGGTTAACCACCATCACTTCCTCCACCTATGACACCGAAGACTTATTGTCCTTTAACCACAACCTCGTCCCTAGATATCACCGACCTCAGCCACTCGATTTGATTTTAACGATTGGAAATCCACCCCCTCTGCTCTCCTATGCAACAGCCTAGCCCCCATTAATAGTTTTGGCAGTTGAATCGGTCCAGATATGGAGAAGAATGAAGCAACGCTTCCGCCGTTCTCTTCATGCGCCTCGTCCGCCGTCCTTCCACCGTCATAGCAATTCTGGTGTTGAATAATAGGGAGAGGGGATTGGGAAGCAGAGGAGCATGTGGTTTGGTGAAGGAGAGTGAGAGAGAAAAACAGAGAGAGAGAGAGAGAGACGGGGGAAGAGGTAAATAGAAGGATGAATTCTCTCTCTTTATCTGGCGCTTGTCTTGATTTTGTGAAGAGGAGAGAGAGAGAGAGAGAGAGAGAGAGAGAGAGAAGAGATGGTTGAATGAATAGATAAAGAGAAGAAAATACTTATATAGTAAGGTAACTTTTTTTCATTTGAGGGTAAAATGGGTATTTAGTGTGTTTAGTTAGTTGTCGTTATTCACCGTCCAATGATAGGGATTTTTCGTATATCCCAAAATACGAGGGGTTAAATTGTACTTAACCCATACTCGCATGGTGGTTTTTTTCTTTTACCCAATAATTATTCGCTAATTGTAATTATAACATGTACTAGTACATATGCAAATTGGGCCCTAGCGCTGTAAGGGACCAGATGCGAGCTACCCACTTGCCTTAAGAGTAAAATGGTCTAGTTCATAAAAATACAAAAGCCACTACAACAATCTCACCCGTAATCTCCACCATCTCGTCGCAATTGGCGGCTAGGTTGTTAGCTCGGGTGGTCAAGCGTTGGAAGTCCCTGCATGAGGTACCGGGTTCAAACCCGGTTGACGACAAAAAACAATTTCTGAAAAAAAAAATTCTCGTCACAATTGAGCTCTAACAGGACCAAACACACATCAATTTTAACCCAAAGATCAATCAACTGTTGAAAATAATCATAGTGAAGTATAAAAAGAGAGAATTCATCCTGCTACTTTGGCTTAGATCACTATAAAGAAATCTTTCAAACTAAACAAACATTTGTGTTTTTATGAATAAGGTAGTATAGTTATTGTTTTTCTTTGAGGAAAGGTAATACATTTATTAAGTGAATGCTCACCTAGTTTGCTAGTGTTCATAATAGTTTAAGGAGAAATAATAACGCATGTAATCAATTGTTTTTTTTGAGAAACATCTGCTTGTATTAAGAAGATCTGGGATCAGTTACATCGCTATCAAGCAAAAACTTAGCCCATTCGGACTCTATTAGAGCATCTCCAACCCATTGCTTTTTCCCCCTCCCCTCACCTCCCCCTCCCCCTCCCCCTCCCCCCACGGGCCCACCATTTTCTCCCTCCCCCTCCCCCTCCCCTTCCGCCAAACTACTAATCGTCTCCAACCCATTTCTTTCCCCCCACCCAAAAAATTAATTTGTAAAATATATTTAATGATTTAAAAATGAATTATTAATACCAAAAAAGGTAAATGCAAAATTGTTATATATATATACACACACACACATACACACAAAAAAAATGTTAATAATAATAATACTAATAATAATTAAAATAATATTAACAAACAAAACTCCTGTTTGAAAAAATAACAATTACAAGTACGAAAAAGTCGTTATTACAAGAAATAAAATTAAACACTAATACAAAATATATTTTCCAACAATAGTGAATACATTATGAATTTTATTTAATAATACAAAATAAAATTTATTAATCATAATAATAAAATGCATAATATAATCATAAAATATTAGTATGTGTAATTAAAATTATCAAATATTCAATCAATTAATCATTTCATGTAGGGGGAGGGGGAGGGGATGTCCATGGGGAAATCCCCCCTAACCATCCTTCACCCAAGGCAAAATTTATCCCCATAGCACCCCCTCCCCCTCCCCCCATGGGGTTGGACATGAACCGTATTTTTATACGATTTTCCCCTTCCCCCTCCCCCTCCCCTCATGGGGTTGGAGATGCCCTTAGAAGCCAAGTATACATATTTGGCAGAGAAATACCAAGCTTTGCCATCTCGTTTGCAACCTTATTGTTTGAATGTCCAACAGGCTAAAAAATAATGTTTTCTAATCTGTCGGCGAGTTCCAAGCAGTCACTGATAATCTTGTCAAGGTTCGAGTTCACAGTATCACACCGCCCCCATCCTGAGTTGAGCTTGCGAATAATTATAAGAGCATCAGACTCGATAATAATCTCCCTGTAACCTTGTCTTTTTGCCACATTAAACGCCTCCCGAATGCCCATAGCTTGGACTTCACTTCGTGATGATGCCGGTGGCAGCGAAGAAGAGAATCCAGCGAGGAAACAACCTAATTCGTTTCTGAACACTGCACCAGCTATGGCTTGTCTAGAAGAGGCGGATCAAGCTCCATCTTTATTGTATTTCACCCAGTTGGGTGCTGGTGGGATCCACCGAGAAGAGCTCGATTATGTAGGAGGTTGATCTGCAGAATGGTGGCCTGGAACGTTGAGAAGAGCTGCATATTCTGTTGTGTAATTCATAACTTGCGTGGCTATGTCTTGTGGCGACTTTTTCTCTCCCTTGAAAACTGATTTGTTGTGATTGTACCAAAACAACCAAATACACAGAAATTTCTTTGGTCTTCAGGCGAGAGGTTAGTGATGACAAGGCGGATCCATGAACGGAAATCACCAATTCTCTTCGATAGAAAATCTGCTCCAAATAAAATATTCCAAGTCTGACAAGAACGAGAACATTCCATGAAAAAATGGGTGACTCCTGCGAAGCTTTGCAAATAGGGCAAGCACTGTTGATGTCCTTCTTGATTTTTTTCTTTCGTAGCCAGAGAATTATGCCAAGCCCTCCAAGAAGTGTACAAGCATGTTTTTTGCAATTTTGATCCTACAAAAATTCTTGAGGCACGCCTTTGAACTGGTGTCACTCGTCCCTTAGTGGGTGGGGGATTTATTGTGTTGAGTTTGGAGGAGTTCGTAACCGGATTTTTTTGTATAGCTCCCCTTATCACTGTAGTGCCAAAGCAGTCTATCAGGGACAGGGAGAAGAGTGAAATTCACCCTTTTCACTTCTTTAACATCAACGAAAGTCAACATGTTTTCCTCAGACACTAAAAAATGTTCAAAAGTGGGATTAGAAACAAGAGGTTTGAAAAGGAGAGGCCTTTTTAACCAAGGGTCAAGGAAAATTCTAACTAATTTTCCATCTCCAATCTTCCATCTCACTCCTTTGCGACTAGGCTCTCTGCAGCTGAAAATACTTCGCCAAGCAAACGAAGCATTATTTTGGAGTTCGGCATCAAGAATGTGAGAATTCGGTAAGTACTTGCTCTGGAACACTCAACTAAGGAGCGATTTGGATGTCATTAACCTTCAAAATTGCTTTCCAAGAAGAGCAGTATTAAATCTTTTAGATCCTTGAAGCCTATTCCCCCATTATCTTTACTATCTTTTAGTTTGTCTCATGCTAGCCAATGGAAGCCTCTCTGAACCTCTTCTTTTCCCGACCAAATATTATTGCATAGGTATTCCAGTTTATTGCACATAGCATCTGGAAGTCGGAAATAGTTGATAGTATAAACTGGAATATACTGCACAACTGCCTTGATCATGTCTCAACCTGCAACTGAAAGAGAGGGCTTTTTCCATCCACGCAACTTATTTGCAATTTTCTCTCGCAGATTATCAAACCCATTCATCATTTTCTTCCCCATTGTAGATGGTAGCCCCAAATATTTTTCGTGGCTGGCGATGGCTCAGATCTGTCTGAAGTTTATAATCCATATTAGAAGAGAACACAACAGACGACTTATTGAAGTTGACGATCTATCCAGACGCCTTCTCATATTTAAAAAGAATTTCCTGTATTTGAATAATTTCACTTGCCGAAGCTTTGGAGAACAAAATAGTGTCATCAGCGAAAAATAAGTGAGAAATAATTGGACCACCTCTAGATGGAGCGGTTCACTTCAAAGTAAAAATAGGTATGGAGAAAGAGGACACACTTGTCTGCTTCCTGCCTCAGGAGTTACCCAACATTTACTTTGACTATCAATCGAAAACGAGAAAGAGGTTGTCCGAGTGCAATCACCTATGATTTTTATCCAATCGTTGCTAAAAACCCATTTTTTCCATGACCTTGTCCAGGAAGTTCCATTAGATTCGATCGTAAACTTTTGCCATATTGAGTTTAAGAGCCATATACCTTGTTCGGCCTTCTTTCTAGTGCGCATCGTGTGAAGGAGCTCAAACGCAGTCAAAATATTACCAGTTATTAGTCTACCCGGTACGAAGGCACTTTGATACTCTTATATAACAAGATCTAGCACTTGTTTTAGTCTATTAACAAATGTTTTCGTAACAATCTTATAAATTACAGAACACAAGCTAATGGGACAAAGATCGTTAGGGGATCACACCTGTTTAACCTTAGGAATTAAGGCCAAGATTGTATGATTGTAGTCTTTGATACTCTGCGTCTCGTACTAAATTTGCAAGCAAGTATCTGCCACTTCATTACAAATCATGTGCCAGTGTTGCTGATAAAACTGCGCCGGAAACCCATCACCACCAGGCCCCTTATTAGGCACCATTTATGATAAGGCTTGATCAAATTCAGCCCGAGAGAAGCTTATGTCCAGGTCTACCCGATGCTGGTCAGAGAGGGTGGTCAGGACGTCGTGCAGTGCCGCAGCAATCTGGTTCGGACTTGGATCAGCGGTGCTGAACAGCCCACTGAAATGTTTCTCGCGTATCTCCACTATAACGTCTTCATCGATAACCCAATTCTTTGCATTATCTTCTAGTCCTTTCAACGTGTTACGATCTTTCGTGATTGACGCTTTTTGGTGAAAACCCCGAGTATTGGAATCTCCTTTCTTTAACCACTTCACTCGAGACCGTTGTTGCCACATCTCTTCCTCCCTACGAAGAAGTTGATTGAGTTCATTTCGACACTGTTTGATATCATCTGCTACTTCATCAATATCATGAACGCTTTCAAGTTCTTCCAAGTGTCTACGAAGAGTTTTCATCTTCAACATGAAATTTCAAAACACATTTTTGTCCCACTCTTTATGTTTTGCAGCCATACATTCAATCTTCGAATTTAGTTCCAACCCCATAAGATGAGACCATTAATTCTTAACAATGTTCGAAAATTCCTGGTGTTAGCACCACATAGAATCATAATGGAACCGAGGCTTTCGATGTTTTGCAGTTTCATAGCAAAGAAAAATAGGGGAGTAATCATATCTTGCTCACCAAATGCTGGACTGAAGCTTTCTGAAAGAAACTCATCCATGAAGAGTTTGCTACAATGAAATCTAGCCTTTTGCAAGTTCTTCGACCATCTATGGGATTGCTGATCCAAGTAAACGGGTTACCATTAAAACCCAATTCCAAATGCTCGTTATCCGATAGAGCATTTCGGAAATCTTGAGAACTCATAGTCAATGTGAAGAATGCCATGTTTCTCATTGTCTGATAGAACGACATTAAATTCTTCCATGACCCACAACGACATCGTAGGAGTAACTCTGGTTCTTGAGAGAAGTTCCCAACAAGATTTTTTGTTGCTACTAACCGGATCTTCGTAAAATCCAGTAAACTGCCAAACACTATTATTGAAGCAATCTTTAATGAAACAATTAATATGAAGTATAGTACTGAAACGAACATGAACATCAATTTTTTCATTCCAAAAGATTGCTAAATCACCGCTTCGCCCTATGCAATCAACGCTATGGCAGGCGAAAAAACCTAACTTACTTCATACTAATTCTACTACTGACTCTATCAATCTAATCTCAATAATAAAGACTAAATATGTGCACTTAGCTGTAAGAATTCTTTGGAGACCAAGAAAATTACGGAGGTTCCCAAGCCCCCGTATGTTCCAGCTCAACGCATTCATAATTCTTGGCGGGACTGTTGGAATAGATGCCCTAGAGGCAATCTTGTTTAGTATGACTTATTTTGGCTAGAATATTTATTGTATTCTTTATTGGAAATTTAATATAATGAATTCCTTAGATTGAAAAATGTGTTGTTTATCTTAAATATCCCTAGTCCATTACAATGATTAAATAGGACAATCATCTATAGACTAGTATGGGGTTGGATTGATATGGAGATATCATGATCCAACATGTGGGTATGCATAAGGGGTAATGGAATACTGGATTGACCCATCTCCGAGAAGGCTACATATGAGTTATGTAAAGTCTCAAGCGCTTCTCGTGGTTACAACGGTATTGTCATCCTTATACTTGAAGTCACTAGAGCATCAACTTCTGGAGCGTTGTGGTTTTGGTAGCGTCAAACGCTATACCGTAAATGGGTAGTCATAAAGGCGCGTAACTGACAAAACATGAAGCGAGCTTAGATATCACAGTGGTGTAGATAGAACTTTTCCCTCCCACATAGTGGGAGCAAATATCCTAGGCAACTCGAGGGATAGTGCTTATAGAATGTCTAGCCAGACTCAAATAAATTAATTTGTGATATTGATGTTATTTGCACGAATAAGGCTATTCCCACGATCGAAAAAATATGGATTGGATATACGGGTGTGACTTTTATGTCTTGTGTCCAATCCGAATATTGAGACAAATGGATGAGACAGTAATTGCACAAGGTTTGTCGGATGACTATTCTATTAGTTGTCTAGAATGGATGTCTTGCTAGAGACCGCTCCATATTATCAAATTGTTGCTACCAACTACATAGAACCTATGGGGTCACACACCCAATAGGGTTGAACTAGATTTGGTATTAATTAATATGATTAATTAATTGGAAGGATCACTTTGCAACACCTTGCAAACTTAGTAGGACTAATATTCAAGAAAGGGACTAATCCGAATTCATGTAGTATTAGGAAAGGCCTTTAGGTAGCTGAAAAGGAGTTGTTGGACTATATAAAGGATGCTCCTAGCTTCCTTCCCACTCTAATGCTCATAACATAAGTTGAGTTGGAAGGAAACAAGGAGAGTGCAAGACACAAAGGGCCGGACCCGACCCCCTGCGTCCGCCCCTACCCGTCGGCCAAGAGAGAGAGGCCGAGCCTCTTCTTTGATCCTCGTTGTGTGATTTCTTCTTCCTCTTCCTCCGGTCCAAGCTAGCACAAAGGAGAAGAAAGATCTAGATCTTAACCCTAGGTGTGGATCAACCGTAGAGACGTGACACAATTCACATTTCAAGTCATCAAAGGAGACCTCTAAGGTGTGTTACTTGTTCTTCCCTTACCATCGTTATGATTCTCTTCCTGTGATCCTTGGAGGGTATTGAATGTAAAATTCTTTCTATCGCTGCGTATCCATGATCAAAACCCTACAAGGACTGCTTATTCGCAGTCTGCTCCATTGGTGCGTTTGGGTTCTTTTGATCTCCCCCATCCTCATTGTCTCCGATAACAACTCCATTGCCATTCTCGTGCTGTTTTTCCAGTGATCTAGTAGTACTGAGTATGCGGTCTTTTTTCTTGTCTTTCGGGTTTGTAATACTGTTAAGATCTTGTAGCTTCCGTTTAGCCAGAGCTTATTTTTGTTTCTGAGATAAAGCCATTGTACCTTTGTTTTGTGGCTCTTCACCAAGAACTTGCGTGTCTTTGTTGGGACCATGCGCTGGTTTCTCTTCAGTGGTAACTGAGCTTGTGTTAGCCGGTGGTGTTTCCACACCTTCGACCAGAGGGTTGTTATAAACGTTTGGGGAAGTGCAGACGGGTTGTAAGGATTCAGTTTCCATGATGTTGTCCAGTTTCAGTATTCCGTGATGGGAAACGAGCTTTAGGGCTCGTAGGGTTGGGTGGTGGAGCCTTCGGGTTCTTCTTCGGCCTTGGTGGCGGAAGGTAGAGGAGCCAACTACCAAAACCCAGATCGGATTCAAAATTATCTCTTTCGAATGCATTGTTGGCTAAAGTGATCCAAACGTCCAAACCATTGGAAAACATGAGCAATCCTCTTATATTCGTAGTCGACCCACACTTTCTCGTTCAGAACGCTGAAGTCGCGTCCTCACTTCAGAGGCTTTGAAGAATTCATTCTTACTCGAGCATGCATATAATCTCTTATCTCGCCGGAGAGTCTCCTTATAGAAATTTTCCCATCATTGTCACTGTTCTCTTCGCACTAGTTGGTTTCAAAGAGGAATGGTGGCATATGATGTACTTGAACCTAGACGTCGATTTCGGGAAAAATTTCTTCTAGGAGGTTAGCCTTGACTATCCATGGCTTGAGGCGGAGGAGATATCCATCAAAGACCCAAGAACCTCCAGAGAGGACCCTAGTTAGGGATTCACAGTCTGGAAACATAAAAACAAATAAATTAGGGTTTGTCTCATAGATACCTATTTTTCCCCTTCAATCCACATGTCTTGAAAAGTTGTTTCATTGCCCATGAGTTGATCCGATCTGTGGCGAGTAAGAAGCCGATTAGACAATGTGAAATCTCCCTGATTACCTCTTCACAGAAGCTATCTTCGAGCACTGTGACTTCTTCTTCTTCCTCAGTTTTTGACGGAGCCCTATCACCAAAGTAAGATGCATGTGGTTGGTTTGAGCGTTGGGGGGGGGGATCAGTAGCCTGAGACATGGTTGTTGGAGAAGAGAACGATTGATGGAGATCGCCAAGGTCAAACTGTGTCACCGTACTTCTCTGATCCGGAATTCCAAGAACTAGGTCAATTTAACTTTTGTAATCAATTTTTTATAAATTCTTGTGTGGGGTTCTCCCGTTTTTGAATATTTAGAAAATATTCCTTTGATTAAAGGAAATGAATGCACATATCATTTGCTAGTTTTCATACCACTCTGTCCCATGTCTTTTGCATCATTTTGACTTTTTCGTCCGTAGTTGGGTCATTTTGACGCGGTAATTTGGATAGCAAAACGATGCCATTTTTCGGTATTTTTTTTATGGTCTTGTAAAATTAGAATTACTCTACAATACTAAGAGAAAATTATCTAAAAGTTTCAAAGTTTTGCTATCCAAACCGCCGGGTCAAAATGACCCAGTGAATAGTGGTAAAAGTCCAAATGGTGCAAATTAAAGACATCAGACATAGTTATAATAAGTTTAAGGAATTCTATTTTGACAATTTATATCCCTTCCCCGCGTAAAGAGATAAGCTTATTTGGTCTCATTAATCTAGAATTGATTATATCAAATCAGGATACCTCCCTCTTAAAAAAAAAACAGGACACCTCCTCACCATATATGACCCATAAGGCAATCAAGCTCTGGAAAGCAGCATGACGTCTCCATATGCAGCATAAAATCACAACCTTCGTAGAGAAAATCCTTTAAAACGCGCTCCCGACCATTTGAAATCTTGTTGAGTTGGTGCCTTGAATTGGTCAAAGGCGGCCAAACTCTTTGTTTCCAACTTTGATTAGGAAACATTGGAAGTCAAAGGCGGTGGAGGATTAGTTAGGAAACAATTTTGTTTCCAAATCGGAGTTGGAAACTTTAGGGATTTCCTAGCACTATATAAAGAACCTAGTTGTAACACCCCATCCTAGAGTGCTAGAGAAATACACTTCGATCCCCTAGACTCTCTAGGGATGTCCTCCGCTAAGCACAGAAGTGCTTGACAAGGAGCCTAAACCTAACGGTTATGCTACGAGACAAAATTAAAGAAACATAAATTTAAACAAAACTTACTATTATTGCTCACACTCTCAATTGTGATAGCTCCTAAGTGTTTATCTATTTCCTGGACTCCCGCGAACTCCCTGCCAAAATTGGAGGCAGTACCAACACAATGTTAGAACACAATGAAATTAAAGTACACTTTATAACAAAAATAGATATAATACATATACATATAAAGTTTTTGAAAACTCATAACCTGTTTGCTTTGCATATAGCACAATAACCTGACTCGCATCCAAGATTAAAGAGAGCATTAAACAAGTAAGTTAGATACCAAATCAAAACTTAGCTATGAAATATCCAAATAAATTTCTTTAACCCAATATCCAATTATTCACCAAGACAAACTAGACCTTAAGTGTGCACACCCCCTCTGGATCGCAACCCAGAGGGCGGAACCTAGCTGTCTAGCCGGGGGCTAGCAACGTACCGACTGTAAGCCCGTAGACCGGGACCCATATGTCTGATACCGCAGCAGAGCAGACGGCCTGAGCCTGTAGTGACCGTACAAAGGTCTGGAGTAACCAAGATTTAATTCCCAATAAAGTATTTAAAGACCAACATGTATAATATCCATATCCAACCAGATATTAAAAGACAAGCATGTATAAACACACATACTCACAAACATAATTATGCATGTACGTATAATCATGATCCAATGCTACATACCCCAATATTTCTGTATCAGGTACTCATAGATGCATACATACACTCAGGCATATTATGACATTTCCCTAGTAGAAGTGTTAAGCATACTTTTGCTTACTTGATAGACTGCTTAGTACTCTTGATCAGCGGTGGTGATTATCTATCCCAACAACCTCTACACATACCAATTTAGTACCCATCCTCTTTAGAGAGGAAGATGCATATGCATGTATATTGCTAGCGGTCTAGCCTAGAACAACTATTTTGCTCCAGAAGTCTCTTTCTTATCAGGACAGTCTCTGACTGTTCATGAACACTTCAGTTATGCCTAATTAGCCAGCCTCATGAGTTACTAAGTCTCCAAATTGTCTAAGTAAGTCTCCAGTTCCATTTATCTGCACTTAAGTCCCCAGAGTTACACAAATTGGCATTTCAGTCTCTGTTCTAGTTGACTAGTTAAATTTAAGTCCACATATGCACAATTAGGTGTCGTATGATATGGAATGGTCTCCGAGACATGAGGACATGTCCTATATCTAGATTTGATTGCTTGCCTGTGAAAATATTGAAATTACTATTTTACCCCTCATGGATAGCTCCATAGAATTAGGCTTTCTAGATAGTCAAACATGGTCATACTTGACCATTGGACTTGGAATGTCATTAAGAGAAATTTCCATGAAGAACTCTCAGGTTATAGGATCACAGTTTTGCACTTACCCATGATAACAGAGTTTTGACGAGTTCGATATTCCGACAAGATAGTCGGAGAAACCCATACTTGGCAAAGACGACCTTAGATGCCTACTGTACTGGTCTCAAGTGTACCCGAGTCACTAGTAGGTCCAAGGGGATGGTTTTCCACGTTTTGGTTATTTGCAAATAAGCTCCTGAAGTCTACTAAAATTATAGAAGTACCCCCACTATTTACTTGATCACACTTTGTCAAATATTACTTTCGTAGGACTCTAAATATCCTTTTAAATTCACGTTGTTGGTCCCATAACATTACTTTAGTCTCATGTAGTTCAAACGTGAAGTTTTGATTAATTGCGCATAGGTCCCTCTAGTTTTGGAAATTATAAAAAGACCCCAAAGGTAAAATTGGTCCATATTAAGTCCGTTTACCCATATTCGTTACCCGAAAAGGCATCCCAAGTTATGTCATTGGCTGTAAAACATCATTTTACTCTTCGTATAAATTTTGCATGAAAATACTGTTTTGCCCCTCTACTATAGTTCAGTCAAACTGAGCTTAGAATTGGTTAAACTTGAAATTTTGGTTTAGAACAGCATTACGAAAAACTTTCGTGAAGAATGCCAAGACTAGAGATGCCGTTTACGATATCAAATCCGAAAGTCAAGATTGAGGCAAATCGACTCAACTAGTCAATTTTATGGCTGATTTCTGATAATTTGTGAATGATATTTGAAAATCCAAAAGCATGTTCTTGAAGATGGTATTTAAGAGAGTCCAGAGCATATTTGAACTCTCAAATGCTCAAAGTATTCAAAGAGTTATTAACAGTCAAAGTTGGGTAAAAACAAGTTTGGTTAATTGTGACAGATTTTAACTCATTTGCAGCAATCTTTAACAAAGATTTTAAACCGACACAAATCATTACAGGAGGAAATCTTTACACATAAATTTGAAGATCTTACATCCTGCTGCGAGTGTGAGGAAACAAAAACTCAATCCAATAAGAGATGAGAGAGATATCAGTTCTCAAAGTTGGCCGAAATCAAGCTTAAACTCTCAACTTTTGTCGAAATTTCAGATAGGCTAGAGGCCAATTTAGAAGAAGATTATAGCAAGAAAGTTGCAGCCCTTCATCCCAGAATTTCAGAAAGTCAAGCCACACATGAATTGATTGAGTAACGAGAGAGTTAGAGGGGTTGAAACCTGACCGAAACGTACAGGTTCTTGACTTCAAAGTCACAACTTCCAACCAGCAACTTTCCTTTGATTTTTGGGGGACTTTGAGATTGAAAACAAGATGTTCTGAAATGCAGTCATGCAATGATTTCAAAACAATAACCAGCTTATAAATCGGCTGAGCAACAAGGAGAAAAAAAAAAACGAGTTTTCAGGATGCGAAACTTGCCGGAAAACTCGGCCTAGATGATTCTTAATGCATCATAAATGTGATCTGGGCAATATTGGAGTCTTATAATGGTCTCATGAAGTTAATAGGGTCATGATTACACAACTTGCAGCAAGAAAAGGGTAAGAACAACTCCTTACCGAAGCTCCCCAACTATGGAGTTTTCCGGCGATTTCCCTTCGTGCTCCGACGATCTCATCGGCTCCTACATTATTTCTGGGCAATGATTAATCATGTAAATGACATCCTTACTCTCCAGAGACCACAAACAGGTGTTTAAAATAATAGGGGAGGCATGGGTGTTGATCTTACGCATTCTTGGGAGAAGTTAAGCAGTTTCCGGCGACCTATTCTCCATATCCGGCGACTGCGATGTAAACTGGCGAGTTACGTTGCGAATCCTACACCCCTAAGCTCGCTAACTCCTCAGCATCACGAATATACCACTTAGTCACGCCGAATTTCCAGATAGGGAACAAATTTGAACAAAAACTACCTAGGGTTCTTACCCCTTCAAACCCAGAGTTCTATTCGTCTCTTCATGATTCTTCGAATTAGTTGAGGAATTTTGTTCCTCAGGTGATGCTCCATTCCCAGAAGTATCAGGTCGTGGAAAGAAGAAGGCGTGAAGGTGTTTCAGTTGGTGGTGTTGTGTAGGGTTTTGATTCATGGATCGCGCAAACGGAAGCATAATCAAACAAACAACCATGCAAAACCCTCCAAGGATCACAAGTCTAGATGCATAACGATAGTGAAGGTAAGAAATCATAAACACACCTTTGGGTTCTCCTTGATGACTTCAAACGCGAATAGTGTCACGTTCTCTATAGTTGATCCACGCCTAGAGTTGTTCCTAGATCTCCAATCACCTTGGTGCTAGCCCGGATTGAAAGGAGGGTGAAGGAATCACGCAAAACGAGGCACCAAAAGGGGTTCGGCACCCTTTGTGGCGTCGGGGACAAGGGGCGGCGGCAATGGGGGGCGGCGTCCCTCTTTGCTTGCTCTCTCTCTCCTTTGTTCTCTCCTACTCTTGTTATGTTCTCTCTAGAGCATAAAAGTGTGTAGGGAAGGAAGGAGGAGGGTCCTTTATATAGTCCAACAACTCCTTGTTAACTACCTAAAGGACTTATTCTAGTCATACTAGAATTCTATTTAGTCCCTTCCTTGCAAATTAGTCCCTACTAAGTTTGCAAGGGTTTGCAAAGTGATCCTTCTAATTAATTAATCCAATTAATTAATTCCACAATCTAGTACAACTCTATATAGCGTGTGACCCCATAGGTTCTATCTAGTTGGTAGCAACTCTTTGCTAATATGGGGCGGTTTCTAGCAAAACATCCATTCTAGCCAACTAATAGAATAGTCATCTAGACAACCTTGTACAAGTAATTGTCTCATCCCTTTGCCTCCATATCCGGATTGGACACGAGACATACAAGTCACACTCGTATATCCAATCGCTAGTTTCTCGATTCATGGAATAGCCTTATTCGTGCAAATAACATCAATATCTCATATATTGATTTATTTGAGTCTGGCCAGACATTCTATAAGCACTATCCTCGAGTGGCCTTGGATATTTGCTCCCGTTATGTGGGAGGGGCAAATCCTCTCTACGTCCACTACGATCTCTAAGCTTGCTTCTCATTGTATCCAGTACACGCCTTTATAACTACCCAGTTACGGTGTAGCGTTTAACGCTACCAAGATCAGAATGATCCACAACTAGAATATCTAGTGACTTCAAGTCTAAGGATGACAATACCATTGTACCCGAGAAGCACTTGTGACTCAACATAACGTGTATGTAGCCTTCTCGGTAATGGGTCAATCCAGTGCAACATTCCGTAATGCACACCTATGTGTTGGATCGTGATATCTCCATATCAATCCAACCCCATACTAGTCTATAGATGATTGTCCCATTTAATCATTATACTTGACTAGGGATATTTAAGATAAACAACACGATTGTAAATCTAAGGACTTCATTATATTAAATATCCAATAAATAATAAATGAATTTCTAGCCAATTACAAATTCATACTAAACTAGATTGCCTCTAGGGCATCTATTCCAACAGTCTCCCACTTGCACTAGAGCCAATCTGGCGCATCTCGTATGCCCATACTCCTAGTGTGCCCTTCATGCTTCCACTGCGTGAGAGGCTTCGTAAGCGGGTCTGACAGATTATCATCTGTAGGAATCTTGCATATCCGAACGTCTCCTCTATCGATAATATCTCGAATCAGATGGAACTTCCTGAGCACGTGCTTGGACTTCTGGTGTGACCTGGGTTCCTTTGATTGCGCGATCGCCCCAGTGTTGTCACAGAACAACTCCACTGGATCCGCAATGCTAGGGACCACACCAAGTTCAGAAACAAACTTTCTGATCCAAACAGCCTCCTTTGCTGCGCCATTTGCAGCAATGTACTCAGCCTCTGTTGTAGAATCAGCTACCGTCTCTTGCTTGGAACTCTTCCAGCTCACCGCTGCTCCATTCAGGCAAAACACATATCCCGACTGTGATCTAAAGTAATCTCTATCAGTTTGGAAGCTTGCATCAGTGTAACCCCTTACACGCAACTCTTCCTCACCGCCAAACATCAAGAAAGCATCCTTAGTTCTTCTCAAGTACTTTAGGATGTTCTTGACAGCAATCCAGTGACTCTCACCTGGATTGGATTGGTATCTGCTTGTCATACTCAAGGCATATGACACATCTGGTCTAGTACATAACATGGCGTACATGATGGATCCTATGGCCGAGGCATAGGGAATCCTACTCATGCGTTCCTTCTCAATCTCATTGGAAGGACAACCACTCTTCGAAAGAGTGATTCCATGTGACATGGGCAAGAATCCCTTCTTGGAATCTTGCATATTGAACCGTTTCAACACCTTGTCAATATATGTACTTTGACTTAGGCCTAGCAACCGCTTCCCCTAAGTCCTTCATTGAGAAACACTTTCCTAGCCAATCTTTCACAGATTGCAGCATGGGAATGTCGTTTCCAATGAGTAGTATGTCATCCACATACAAGACCAGAAAAGCTACAGAGCTCCCACTAACCTTCTTGTAGACACAAGACTCATCTTCGTTTCTGATGAAGCCAAACTCTTTGACCACTTCATCAAAACGTCGATTCCAACTCCTAGAAGCTTGCTTCAATCCATAAATGGATCGTTGCAGCTTACAAACTTTGTTGGCTTGCTTTGGATCCTCAAAACCCTCCGGCTGTATCATATACACGTCCTCGAGGAGATTCCCATAAAGGAATGCTGTTTTGACATCCATCTGCCAAATCTCATAGTCGTAGTATGCTGCAATCGCAAGTAGGATTCGGATGGATTTGGTCATAGCGACTGGTGAAAAGGTTTCATCATAGTCAATACCATGAATCTGTCTGAATCCTTTAGCCACCAATCGGCCCTTATAGGTAATCACATTACCATCCATGTCGATCTTCTTCTTGAAGACCCACTTGCACCCTATGGGCCGCGCCCCATCAGGTGGTTCCACCAAAGTCCATACTTTGTTGGTATACATGGATTCCATCTCGGATCTCATGGCCTCAAGCCACTTCTGCGAGTCTGGGCCATTCATGGCCTCCTCATAGGTAGTAGGCTCATCATCTATGAGCATCGTGTCACCGGAATCAGTCACGAGAAGTCCGTACCTCTCGGGTTCCTGGCGCACTCTACTAGATCTACGAAGCTCTTGTGTTACCTGAACAGGTGGATCCACAACTGCTTGTGATTCCTGTTCATGTTCCATAATCGGTTCAGTAATTTGTGGTTCTTGAACTTGTTCAAGTTCTACATTCCTCCCACTTGCTTCTTTAGAGACAAACTCTCTTTCTAGAAACACGCCGGTCCGAGCAACAAACACTTTGTTCTCGGTTGGATTGTAGAAATAGTATCCCTTAGTTTCCTTAGGGTACCCCACAAATTTACACTTATCCGATTTAGGCCCTAGCTTGTCTGATTGTAAACGTTTTACATAGACATCGCAGCCCCAAATCCTCATGAACGACAGTGTGGGACGCCTCCCACTCCACATCTCATATGGTGTCTTCATGACTGATTTAGATGGAACACGGTTAATGGTAAAAGCTGCACTTAATAGAGCGTAGCCCCAAAACGATAATGGAAGATCGGTTTGACACATCATAGACCGAACCATATCCAATAGGGTTCGATTCCTCCTCTCGGACACGCCATTCCATTGTGGTGTTCCGGGTGGAGTGAGTTGGGACACGATCCCACACTCTCTAAGATAGTTGTCAAACTCTTGGCTCAAGTATTCTCCTCCACGATCCGATCG
Source organism: Linanthus parryae (assembly GCA_023055425.1). NCBI lineage: Eukaryota > Viridiplantae > Streptophyta > Magnoliopsida > Ericales > Polemoniaceae > Linanthus > Linanthus parryae. The sequence continues at coordinate 20,053,180 of JALGPY010000011.1, read as the reverse complement.
TAGAGCCTTGATACTTTTGCCAAGTTGCTTCTCTACTTCATTCTTGAATTCCTTGAACACTTCAAAGGATTCGGATTTTGCCCTCATAAGGTACACAAATCCATATCTACTGTAATCATCAGTAAACGTAATGAAGTAGACATAACCACCCCTGGCAGGCGTGGCAAATGGCCCACACACATCGGTATGTATGAGCGCCAATTGCTCACTAGTCCTTTCACCTTTCTTATTGAAAGGGGACTTTGTCATTTTTCCCAATAAACAAGCCTCACATGTCTCATATGATTCAAAATCAAATGAGTCTAGCAATCCATCCTTATGGAGTCTAGATACACGTTTCTCATTTATGTGGCCTAAACGACAATGCCATAAATAAGCAGGATTTAAATCATTTATTTTAATCCGCTTGGTATTAATGTTGTAGACAGGATTACTTAGATCAAGGACATAAAGTCCATTAAATAATTGCGCACTAAAATAGTGAATATTATTCAAATAAAAGGAACAACAATTGTTCTTTATTGAAATAATAAAACCTTCCTTGTCCAAACAAGAAATAGAAATAATGTTTCTGCTCATAGCAGGCACAAAATAGCAATTATTTAATTCTAAAACTAATCCTGAAGGCAGAGATAGCTCGCAAACGCCTATGGCCAACGCAGCAACCTTTGCTCCATTCCCAACGCGCAGATCTACCTCCCCTTTAGCCAATCTTTTACTTCTCTTTAGATCCTGCATATTTCGACAAATATGAGATCCACATCCGGTATCTAATACCCATGATGTAGAGACAGTTAAATTGACATCTACAACGAAAATACCTGGTGGTGGTGGAATCACTATTCCAAGCCGCTTGTCCTCCAGATATTTTGGGCAGTTCCTCCTCCAGTGTCCAGGTTGACTACAGTAGTGACATTCACCCTTAGTCACGACCTTGGCAATCCCACCAACAGGCTTAAGGGCTTGTTCCTTGGACTTAGCAACTGACTTGCCTTTGCCCTTGGAGGAAGAGGCAAACTTTTTACCCTTTCCTTTATGTACCATCATAATGGCCTTGCCCTTACCCTTGTTGATGCTCTGTTCAGCCGTCCTCAACATGTTGAGCAAATCTGGCAGTGGTTTAACGATCTCGTTCATGTTATAGTTCATAATGAACTGTCCATAACTCTCGGGCAACGATTGCAACACGAGATCGGTTGCCAACTCTTGGCCGACCGGGAACCCAAGCCGGGCGAGATTCTCCAAGTACCCGATCATTCGGAGTACATGGGGTCCCACCGGGTTCCCTTCTGCCAGATGACATTTGAACAGTGCCTTTGAGACCTCATACCTCTCTACCCTCGCCTTCTCTTGGAAGAGCTGCTTTAGATGTTCGATCATATCGACAGCATTCATGTTCTCATGTTGCTTCTGAAGCTCAGAGGTCATGGTGCAAAGCATTAGGCAGGCCGCATCATTAGCGTCATCAACACGCTTTTGATACGCCTTTAAGGCAGCAGGTGTCTGATTCTCTGGACCTTCTGGAACTTGCTCTTCTATTGCGTACAGCTTCTTCTCTTGCTTGAGAACAATTCTCAAGTTTCTGTACCAATCAAGAAAGTTGGTTCCAGAGAGTTTGTCCTTCTCAAGGACAGATCGTAGGGAATGTTGTGAACTCGATGAGTTGTTTGCCATTTGGAATTCTACAAAAAGGAAAATACGCAAGTTTTAGTATTTGTGAATTTTTTTGACTATATTTAATAATGGCTAGTTTATTAAATATAGCTCCCACTATTTTACTACGGATTAATAACCCTCAAGATATTAATGCGGAAAATATCCTTATATTTTCTAGTGGGCCAAGATCCATCTTTTTCATCTCCTTATGAGCTTGCTTTGGCAAGTCACCCATAATTCGATTACTTCTTAGGTAGGAACAATTCCAATTGCATCCCATATGCAACTCTTGGTTCAATCGGGCAAATAACTCCTTATTTATCCATCCATATGGATAATCCCAATTGATTGCCTCTAGGTTTCTTAATCAAATTAATAGCCTAGTTGTGTTCAACCTCTTATCTAAACAATTGCACATTGTTACGTGCCATCGCATTCCATCATTATGAACCAAGTCGCCATGCTTTGGCACGCACGAACTTGATAAATAATGATGATAATGAGTGTTTAAATAACGAGAAGGCAAGAACACAATATTTTAAAATTTGAGGGATTTTCAATTCAATTTTAATTATTTTGTTGATCAATATCAACTAATCTATCTATTTGAGTTTGGGCACAACTCCAAATAATAGATCCGGGTTGTCTAATTATCTTATTATCCTAATTGCATGCATCATCCATACACCAACCACACAAATAATAAGACAATAAATAAACAACCACAAAACAGAAATTAAACGTGATGTGGATATGGCCTTTTCTAGACTAAGATAATTCCAAGCCAATGGAATTATCTATGAACCCTAAAACAAACACACATCTCCATGCGTCTTGATCTTTTGGTCCATCCTTCATAGTCATGTGGTGTGCTCCATGCTCCATGCTCCATCTTTTGTGACTCCTTTTGGCTTTGGGCTTCTTTTCTCCAATCTTGGCTAACAATCTACTTTATCTAGCACTAGCTAACATCTATACTAAATAAAATAAATCTCACAAGTTGAGAAAAAAAAAATGGCACGCAGGCCATAAAACCCTAATTAATTATTACAATTAATTGATCAGCTCGCAGGCCGTAAAACCAAACCACAAAATTAAACATCCACATCAAACCACATCCTAAGGCCATATCCAATCACCATGCGATTTGCACATAAACAGTTAAAATCCAATTTTAACGCGCTTGGTCAATTTTAATTGATTTTAGGATTTCTAGGGTTAAAACGGTCCATGGGCCCAACAATCCAATTGCCCGGGCCCAAATAAGTGAACCATAAAGCCCTAGGGACGGCCCGGCCCAAAACCCGCAAGCTAGGCCCGCGGGTTAGGGCCGCCCGCCCCCTTAGGGCGCCAAGCTTGGGCGGCAAGCAAGGGGGGCGGCTCCCTAGGGGCCGAACCTTCCTTGTGGAGGTTGTTTCCAAAACAACCTCCTTGCTTGGAGCCCAAGTTTGGTTGTTTCCTTGTTGTGGGAGAACTCCTTCTTCCCCAAGGATGCCCAAACCCTAGATCTAAGATCCTAAAATTTCTCAAACTCACCAATTCATGCATCCAATGCAATAATTGGGTCTTGTTATGATTAATTCTTTGACAAATTGCATCCAATGCTTGATTTGCCTTGTTTTACGCGATAAACAACAAATTAAGGTGTAAAACAACAAGAATGTAACACATAAACTACGTTTATGCTCTATGACCTGTGGCTCTGATACCACTGTAGGGTTTTGATTCATGGATCGCGCAAACGGAAGCATAATCAAACAAACAACCATGCAAAACCCTCCAAGGATCACAAGTCTAGATGCATAACGATAGTGAAGGTAAGAAATCATAAACACACCTTTGGGTTCTCCTTGATGACTTCAAACGCGAATAGTGTCACGTTCTCTATAGTTGATCCACGCCTAGAGTTGTTCCTAGATCTCCAATCACCTTGGTGCTAGCCCGGATTGAAAGGAGGGTGAAGGAATCACGCAAAACGAGGCACCAAAAGGGGTTCGGCACCCTTTGTGGCGTCGGGGACAAGGGGCGGCGGCAATGGGGGGCGGCGTCCCTCTTTGCTTGCTCTCTCTCTCCTTTGTTCTCTCCTACTCTTGTTATGTTCTCTCTAGAGCATAAAAGTGTGTAGGGAAGGAAGGAGGAGGGTCCTTTATATAGTCCAACAACTCCTTGTTAACTACCTAAAGGACTTATTCTAGTCCTACTAGAATTCTATTTAGTCCCTTCCTTGCAAATTAGTCCCTACTAAGTTTGTAAGGGTTTGCAAAGTGATCCTTCTAATTAATTAATCCAATTAATTAATTCCACAATCTAGTACAACTCTATATAGCGTGTGACCCCATAGGTTCTATCTAGTTGGTAGCAACTCTTTGCTAATATGGGGCGGTTTCTAGCAAAACATCCATTCTAGCCAACTAATAGAATAGTCATCTAGACAACCTTGTACAAGTAATTGTCTCATCCCTTTGCCTCCATATCCGGATTGGACACGAGACATACAAGTCACACTCGTATATCCAATCCCTAGTTTCTCGATTCATGGAATAGCCTTATTCGTGCAAATAACATCAATATCTCATATATTGATTTATTTGAGTCTGGCCAGACATTCTATAAGCACTATCCTCGAGTGGCCTTGGATATTTGCTCCCGTTATGTGGGAGGGGCAAATCCTCTCTACGTCCACTACGATCTCTAAGCTTGCTTCTCATTGTATCCAGTACACGCCTTTATAACTACCCAGTTACGGTGTAGCGTTTAACGCTACCAAGATCACAATGATCCACAACTAGAATATCTAGTGACTTCAAGTCTAAGGATGACAATACCATTGTACCCGAGAAGCACTTGTGACTCAACATAACGTGTATGTAGCCTTCTCGGTAATGGGTCAATCCAGTGCAACATTCCGTAATGCACACCTATGTGTTGGATCGTGATATCTCCATATCAATCCAACCCCATACTAGTCTATAGATGATTGTCCCATTTAATCATTATACTTGACTAGGGATATTTAAGATAAACAACACGATTGTAAATCTAAGGACTTCATTATATTAAATATCCAATAAATAATAAATGAATTTCTAGCCAATTACAAATTCATACTAAACTAGATTGCCTCTAGGGCATCTATTCCAACATGTTGGTGGACGTTCCATGAAGAAGAAGAAGAAAGGAGGATGATGGTGATGATCAACAAAGAAGAAACTTCCGGAATCTCTTGGTGAATAGGGAGGTTGGAGGAGCTGCCACCTCGCTTGTGAGGTGTCAAGATGTTTTTGCCAAGTGGCTAGCATGCATTAAGGAGGGGTCAATTGTAATTTGTCAAAATTAGGGTGAAAATTATAATTTGAAGAAAATTAAGAGTTTCAAGAAATTTTGTTCTTGCCCCAAAGATAAAATCGCTCTATAAGCATCCTAATACTCCCATTATTCACAAGTTGTCCAAGATTCAGCCAAAATTAAATTTGTAAGAAATTACAATAAGCCATAGTTTTCCAATAATTGCATAGTGGCCCCAACAAATATTCACATCCTAGACATTTGTGCTGAACGGGTGTCTGAAACACTGTAGAACAAGAGTAATTGCAAAGATAACCCACAATTCTGAATAATTACAGTTTGACCCCCTATTAAATTTCAGGGTGTTACACTAGTAGTCACATTATTAGGTATGAAAAAACATTCTTGTAGTCTTGTTCCTCTTAAGTGAATAAAGGGTGCTTTTCCGCCGTGGAGGTAGTTAGAAAATTTTTTGCTAGCGAACCACGTAAAATACTCGTGTTCTTTATTCGTTCATTGTTCGTGAGGTGGCTTGTCATAACAAACTGGTATCAGAGCCTGGTTTACGGTGTTTCAAGATCAAGATCAAGGCGGAGCAAAGCTAGGGTTTCACAGTTTGGTGAAATCAAAGTTAGGGTTTTGCGATCTAGGTGTTGCACGCGACTAGAGTTCCAAATCCACCAAGAACGATGGCCGGATCGATGTTGAAGATCGACAGGTTCACAGGAGGGAACAGCTTCAGTCTGTGGAAGATAAAGATGGAGGCTTTGCTCAAATCGCAAGGCTTGTGGGCACCTTTGACCGCGGACAAGGGAGGCATGAATGTTGCATCAGCGGAGTTCAAGGCGATGGAGGAGAAGGCATACGCAACGATTATGCTGTGCTTATCGGATGACGTGATCATCGAGATCGCAGATCAGAAGGAAGAAACGAAGCTCTGGCTCAAGTTGGAGAGTCTCTACATGACTAAGAGTCTCAATAGCAAGTTGATGCTAAAGCAAAGGCTCTTCACCCTGCGGATGCTCGAAGGTACGGCTCTTAAGGACCATCTTGATCAATTGAACACAATTCTGTTATATTTGCGTAATATTGGCAAAAAGGTGGAGGATGAGGATGCTGAACTTTTGTTATTGATCTCGTTACCTCCATCATACGAGAACTTCGTTCAGTCGTTCATAGTGAACAAGGACAAATTATCCCTAGAGCAGGTCAGATCGGCGCTCCATGCTAGGGAACTGCGCCATAAGGGTGCGGGCATAGGTACATAGGACCATGCTTTCGGACTGATGGCAATGGGAGGAAGCAAGAAGGGTAAGAAGAAGAAGAAGAAGAAGAAACAGTTCTCAGGTTCAAAGTTACCCAAGGATAAAGGGGAACTGGAAGAGAGATTGCCCGAAACGAGGTCAACAGGGGCAGAATGGATCCGCAGCCGTAGAAGAACAAGGTAACTCGTATGAGTATGATTACGTTCTAATGGCGCATGTTGTCAAGCACTCTCAAGATGCGTGGGTCCTTGATTCCGGAGCTTCCTATCATATTTTCTCTAAAAGGGAGCTATATTCGACGTACGACCAAACGGATGGAGGGTCTGTCTTTATGGCAAACGAAACCATCTGTAAGGTGATTGGGAGCGGCTCAGTTAGATTGAAGACGAACGAAGGGAAATTATGTACCTTGGAGCAGGTTAGACATGTACCACTTATTAAGAAGAATCTGATCTCCTTGAGTCTACTCGATAGCAAGGGATACAGTTTCAAAGGTGAAGGTGGAGATCTACAAGTATGCAAGGGTTCTAAGGTGATTCTCAGGGGAGTCAAGAGTGGGACTTTTTACATGTTGCAAGGTTCGACGATCACAGGTTCTGCTGGATTTGTCTCAGCCGAGATTAAGGAAGCTGATCTAACTAAGTTGTGGCATATGAGGCTCGGTCATATGAGTGAACGTGGAATGTAGGAACTTCACAAGAAAGGATATCTCACCTGGCATGCTCCCAAGAGCCTAGGTTTTTGTGAGCATTGCGTGTGTGGGAAGCTACAGCGTAGCAAGTTCCCTAAGGCGGTTCATAGAACGAAAGGTACTCTTGATTATATCCATTCGGATTGCTGGGTTCCATCTCGAGTCGAGGCGATTGGCGGGTATAGGTATATTCTGAGCATCATAGACGACTACTCTAGGATGACTTGGATATTCGTGATGAAGCACAAGAGTGAAGCCTTCGCAAGATTCAAGGAGTGGAAGACACTAGTATAGAATCAGGTGGGAAAGAAGGTGAAAAGGCTGCGCACGGACAACGTCTTAGAGTTCTGTTCATCAGAGTTTGATGGATTCTGCAAGGATCAGGGAATAGCACGCCATCGCACCGTTCGGCACACCTCGCAGCAGAACGGTGTAGCCGAGAGAATGAATCTGACACTTTTAGCAAAATCAAGGTGCATGCTTTCGAATGCAGGTCTTTCTAGAGGTTTCTGGGGAGAGGCAGTTTCCATGGCATGCCATCTCATAAATCGGATCCCGCACACAGGTATAGGATCCAAGATTCCTATGGAAGTCTGGTTCGGTAATGCAGTGGATTACTCGAATTTGAGAAGTTTTGGTTGTGTTGCCTATTCTCACGTTGATGATGGAAAACTAGAACCAAGAGCTAAGAAAAGGAGTATTCATGGGTTTCGGAACAGGTGTGAAGGGATACAAGATATGGGCAGACAACAAGATTATACTTAGCAGAAGTGTAGTCTTTGATGAGACTCATATGTTGAAGAACTCCGCGGAGGTACTGCTTGGAGGTGCAAATAAGAAGGTGGAGGGAGACCCGGATCCTACTGATCCTAGGGATTCCGAAATCCCTACACCGCCGCCAGAAGCAGAAGAGGAAGAAGCAGAAGAATCTTATAGTGAGGATGCGTCTACACCAGAGGAACCAGTTCTTCAAAGTATTGCTGAAGGAAGACTAAGGAGAGTCATAAAGCCTTAGGAGAGATACAAAGATGATTGTATGGCGGGATATGCATTACAGGTAGCGGAAGAGGTAGAGGAAGAGCCATCCTCCTACAAGGCTGCTATATCTAGTTCTGAGTAAGCACAATGGATTGCCGCGATTGGAGAAGAGATGGAGTCTCTTAGCAAGAACTCTAATTGGGAGCTTGTTAAATTGTCAGCGGGAAGGAAGATAGTCAGTTGCAAGTTGGTTTTCAGAAGAAAGGAAGGAACTGCATCTGGAGAGGGCATCAAGTATAAGGCAAGGCTAGTTGCAAGAGGGTTCAGTCAGAAAGAGGGAGTTGAATACAATGAGATCTTATCACTGGTGGTCAGACATACTTCTGTCCGGGTGCTACTAGCAATGGTCGCACACCACGACCTAGAGCTTGAGCAATTTGATGTCAAAACAGCTTTTCTACATGGAGAGTTGGAAGAGGAGATATACATGAGCCAACCGGAAGGGTTCCAAGTTCCCGGAAGAGACAACCACGTGTGCAAGCTGAAGAGATCTCTCTACGGACTTAAGCAGTCACCGAGGCAACGGTACAAGAGGTTTGACAGCTTCATGTTGAAGATTGGTTACCAGAAGTGCGAGTATAATTGTTGTGTGTATCACAAAGAGTTGCATGGTGGATCACTTATTTACCTAGTTCTATATGTGGATGATATTCTGATTGCAACTCTAAATATCAAGGACATTAGAGAACTGAAGAGGTACCTTAGCGCGGAATTCGAGATGAAGGATCTGGGAGCTGCTCGGAAGATATTAGGAGTTGAGATCTATAGAGAGAGGAAGAAGAAGAAGCTTTTCTTGTCACAGCAGGGATACATCAAGAAGGTCTTGGCAAGATTCGGGATGTTATCAGCTAAAGCTATAGATACTCCTATGGCAACTAATAGCAAGCTAGAAATGTACACCGTTCCGACCAAGGAGGAGAAGGAGTACATGTCCAAGGTTCCATATGCTAGCGCAGTTGGAAGTCTCATGTATTCTATGGTCTGCACTCGACCGGACATAGCATTCGTTGTTAGTGTGGTTAGTCGTTTTATGGCTCATCCTGGTAGGGACCATTGGCAGGCGGTGAAGCGCATATTCAGGTACCTTAAGGGTACGTCAGACATTGGCCTATGTTATGGGGCTAATGAATACATCTTAGTAGCTAGTTTCTCGGATGCGGACTATGCAGGGGATATTGATAGTAGAAGATCAATGACAGCCTATGTATTTGCTCTGGGAGCATCTGTTGTGAGTTGGAAGGCGACGCTACAGCCGAAGGTGACTTTGTCCACCACGGAGGCGGAGTATACGGCTCTAACGGAAGCAGAAAAGGAGGCAATATGGCTCAAGGGAATGGTAAATGATCTAGGGCTACATCAAGATCAGGCGATAGTCTACTGTGATAGCTTGAGTGCGATTTTCTTGACTAAGGACCAGGTTCATCATGAAAGGGCCGAGCATATCGACGTCAGGTATCATTTTCTGAGAAACGAGAGCGGGATCAAGGTGAAGAAGGTGGGGACAGCTGACAACCCCGCGGATATGTTCACAAAGCCAGTTCCGGAGTGCAAGTTTCAGCATTGTCTGGAATTGCTCAACATCTTGAGCCAGTGAGGCCCTTCGGGGCATGTCGGACCCGGTGGGGGTCTAGTGAGTCTCTGTGACGAGAGACATAGGGTGCGGAGAAGATGTAGCTTTATTTACGAGAAGAGGAGCAGCTGCTGTTGACGAGACAATTAAAGTCAAGGTGGAGATTTGTTGAGTTGGTGTCTTAAATTGGTCAAAGGCGGCCAAACTCTTTGTTTCCAACTTTGATTATGAAACATTGGAAGTCAGAGGCGGTGGAGGATTAGTTAGGAAACAAGTTTGTTTCCAAATCGGATTTGGAAACTTAAGGGATTTCCTAGCACTATATAAAGAACCTAGTAGTCACATTATTAGGTATGCAAAAACATTCTTGTAGTCTTGTTCCTCTTAAGTGAATAAATGGTGCTTTTCCGCCGTGGAGGTAGTTAGCAAATATTTTGCTAGAGAATCACGTAAAAATACTCGTGTTCTTCTTTATTCGTTCATTGTTCGTGAGGTGGCTTGTCATAACAAATCTACATCGCAGAAATCTCCCCCTTATCATGATGACAGTTTGCCCTCGGTGGAAAGTTGAAGATGAAACCCTCTTCCATTATGTCTTTGCATGTTATACGTCTCGTGTTATGTGGTTTGGTTCAAGATCTGGAAATACCTTCAGCCCAATCGCTCAATTTTCCACTTATCTTCATGACAATCTCTCTCTCTCTCTGCAAGAGGATGGAATTTTCTTTATCCTGATTTGGCGACATCTCTGGTTGCTCGGAAATAAATCTTTAATGAGCAATGATTTTGTTGCACCCGTAGCTGCATTAGTAGCTCTTGGTCACTTGCTATTGGCTGCAACTCCTAAACCTTCCATCTCCACATAAGAAAATAACCAATGGTCCTGGGGTCGGAAAAATCAACATTGTACCTCCTTCATGGTGGATGCCTCGTGGCACTGGGATTTCTTTAGAATGGCGGCTTGGATGTGCCAAAATGAGCTCTGGGTTAGTTCCACTCTTCAAGCGGAAACACTAGGAATCTCAAAAGCCCTTAAATAGATTTTGTTTAATGGGTACAAATGAGTCGAGCTCCTCATTGACTCTCTCAAAACCATTTAACACCTCAACAGCTTGACTCACTATCACTCCATTCGAACAATGATTGAAGACATTAGGGAAGATAGCAAATGTTTTCAGTTTATAATTGTCAAGCATGTCAAACGGGAGTGTCTGTAAACGGATTCTTGATTGAATCCAATGTACTTATCAAAATAATAACCAGTGATTTTTTTTTTGGAGAAATAACCAGTGATTTTTTAATGCGATGTTTCTTTAAAAAAAAATATATAAATAACAATGAGGAGAAATGAAAAGCGTGTCACCCGTTGTCTATAAATGCTCGTGTGAGGCTCTCTCATTGTTGAATATTTAGAAAGTATTTCATATAGTTATCATAAACATTCAATACCAAGTGACGTATGCAAATTGTTGAAAAGTACGCAATTAATTATAATCTATACTCAAATTAACTTTGTAGTTGATCTTGAAATGTCTTTGTATATAATTCTTTTGATCTGTATCCTTGGATTACACCTGCTAAAAAAAATCTGAAAACAAAATCGAGGGAGATATTTTAGATAAATTTTCAATTTTCAACTATTTCGGTGACCACACATAAAACCAAGCACCCATTAATCTCTTTAAGAAAGTTTTTGAGATAAAATGGGGGATTTTTTTTTATGTAGCCTTTTTCTCGAAAGTATTTTCGCCCTTTATGGGAAGGGGTTTAATGTAGCTTTTAATGGATTTTTATTTTGAAATACATTTTAAATATTTTTTACGACGACATAGTTGATGTATTCTAAAATTTGTATTTAGAATTTTGTACAATTATTTTTTAAACTTTTTTTTCGTTACACTTTGCCTTACAGATTACACATATGTTTAATGGAAATTAATTACATTGAATTTGAGAGAGCTTATGAAGAATTGTGAAAATCTTAATTAATTGTAACTACCATTTCATTAAATAATAATTTGTGTGTAAATTAAGGAATATCAATTACAAATATACCTCTATGATTCTTTTCTTCCCCATCATCTTAACTTTTACCATTGTTCACTGAATAACTATGACCCGGTGATTTGGATAGCTAAATGATGCATTTTTTTATTCTTTTCTATAGTATTATTTAATAAAATTTGTTCTATAACACGGTGAAAAAGTTATCAAGAAAACATATCGTTTTGTGATCCAAATCACGCAGTCAAAGTGACCAAGATACGAGTCGAAAAAGTCGGATATTGAGGAAGAGAAGTATCAAAGAGGTATTTTGCTAGGAGTACATTAATTACTAGGGGTGCACACGCATCGAATCGGCTCGGATTGAGGTTGAGCTAATCCGATCCGCTGGTTTACGGATCGAATCGGGTTAATCCGTGAATCGCAAATATTTCAAAATATTTTCAAATATATTCAAGTAACACAATAAACACTAATATAGAATTATCATTTAGTAGTACAATTTTTACTTTACTTACGACATACCTACCTCTGTATATCATAAAAATCAAAATTATTCAACGGAACATTAATAAGTAATGACATTACTAAGTTAAAGTTAGCATTAGAAGAAATCATATTGATGAATAAACGGATTGAACGGATTGACGGATCGGATCGGATTTATATTTCTTGATCCTAGTCTGATCCGTCACGGATCGGGTAGGACCCAATCCTTCACGGATCGGAAAAATTTGCGGATCGGTGCAGATTGAAGGACACTTGTTCACCAGATACGTTATACGTGTCGAAAATAACGAAATACTTAAAATAAAGATAAAGGTAGAGAGAGTAGGGAGAGATTAGGGTTGAGGGAATTCTTATTGCATTGATTTTAATAATGAGGAGAGACTACAACCATAACTTAACGGGTCTACTAAAATAAATAATAAATACAAATAAATAATTAAATAACTATTAAATTAATAAATAACTAAATAAGTAGATAATATTGATATGTAACCTGTAACATCAACTCTATTAATTACCACTTCAGAATTCACATTTGTTTAGTGGTACATTAATTCACATTTCTTGAGTGGTACATTAATAACAATAATTTCTTCACATTAGTTTGTGAAGAAAAGTGAAACGTCTTGCTTGATAATACGTTAATTGATAAATTCTCTATATAATGATGTACAACACAATCATTCAAGCCATAACAAAGCAGAAGCAAAATGGCAAATCTTAAAGGTGGTTTCGTTGTTCTTTTTGTTGTCTTCGCCGTCTGTAGACTTGGTATGTTTGGAGTAACTCTTGTACAAATATGAGAATAGCAAACTACAGATTATTGTTGTTCAGTGTACGTTTTCTTGCAGGACTTGTTGCTGGTTGCGATCGGTCATCACTTGTATTATCTCATAAGCGCACTGGAGTACTTGTGCAAGGACAACCCGAGTATGAAGTCACTCTCACAAACACGTGCTATTGCGAACAAGGAGAGATCCAACTTGCGTGTGTTTCTCTCAAGAGCCTCGAACCGATAGATCCTCAAATTCTCCAGCAAATGGATGATGGAACTTGCATTGTGAAAAATGGAGATTACCTTGATAAAGACGACATTGTCTCGTTCTATTACGCACAAGCCAAGGAGGTCGATTTTAAGATAGTATTTGCTCAAATAGCTTGCTCTTGATGTAGGTGACGCATTGACATATATGGGAGGAGACAAAACTTTCTATGTTTTCCAGATTTCCGAGGTTGTTATTCTGTCATATTTCATATGGGATTCTGTGATTGCATATCTCTATCTTGTAAACATTTTATTTATCGGTTATTTGGTGTGAACCTAAAGAGGCGTTCTGATATAAGTATCTATATAGTAATATCGCTCGATGGTTCTTGCTAATATTTTTCAATCGGATTATATGTATTGTTTATTTCTTCAAATTTTAATCGCGGTCGCGTTTTATCTTTGAAATATTTATTAAATAACTATCCCTTTTTTTTTTGCCAAACCTTAAATCCATTTCATAGAAGGCTATCACAGCCAGAAAACAAGATACAAAGATCATACAAGCAAATTGACAGCTCTCTTTGCACGGAAATGAGCATGCCAATTAGAAGATCTACCAAAATAACTATCCCTTTCAATTATATTACAATAGTGGCAATTCTGATAAATTGGCAAACTTGCAAACAAAAAAATTCTGATGAATAGGCATGTCCATACCAAAAGAATTGCCAAAAAGGTGGGTTTTTAAAAAAAAATTGTCAAACAGGTGGGCGATATTAAAAGTGCATAAAAAAATGAGAGGTTTAATTTTAAAGTGTAAAATTAACAACATAATGATAGAATTAGTACTTAATCAAAAAAGCAAACCTTTTAAAACAATATCAAACCAAACCCTCATGTCCCTCTCTCACCTCCCCCAACAGGCGAACCCAGAAAAAAACCCACGAACGGGGTTCCAACACCGACGGCTCTCAGGCTCTCTCCATCTCTTTTCCGGCGAAGGGGAAACTTCCCTCGATCTCTCCTATCTGTTACCGAGTCCATGAAAACCATTGTCTCCCACAGCAATGTTCCTCTGCCTCCGCAAATTTCATGGCTCCCTCACATAAACTCCTCAGATTCCAATTGTTTGATTCTCACTAAAAAGAATGAGTATGAGATGATGAGATAGCAGATGGTGCTTGTAAAGAATAAGGGAGTGAGAAAAAGAGTGAAGGAGAAGATGTTAATATGAAAACGACAAATACAATGGGCAATTTAGGACCGTCGTTAATAACGAAAGAGTTTTGATGACACCAGTCAACTATTCGGTCGAACCGTTCATTTCTTTCACAAAAAAATAGTCGACCAAAATGGTCGATTTGTAGATTAAAATGGTCGACAATTGTAATCTTGGTTCACAATGATCGACCAAAATGGTCGATTAATAGATCAAAATGGTTGATAACTGTAATGTTGGTTCACAATGATCGACCAAAAATGGTCGACTATTGACCAAAATGGTCGACTATTGCAACCCAACATTACACTGATCTACCAATGTGCAACTTGTTATTTATTTAGGATTCATGGGAATGTTTTCTCACCTTAAAACAAATGTTGGCTTATATTTTATTTTCAATTGTGATAAAATTAGCGAACATCAACATTTTGGCAAAAATTACTTGTTTTATTAATTAGTAGCATCCATCCACCTAATTTGACCGTAAATTATAATTTAGATTCGATTGAATTAACTAATGAATAACGATAGTCTAATTTGGTTATTAGTCGCGCTACATTGTCCAATTTTCTCACTACTTATTTTGCAAACAATTCCATCAATACTAGTTTGATTGAGTTTATTTTGATATTACACACTGTCAAATCGGGTTGCGTGTATCAACTGACAACCTATGGTCATCTAGTAGTTCAAATGAGTTTGTTAATAATGATATATGATAAAAAATGGATAGTGAGTCACACTTGAAAGTGAAATTCGGTCCGATAGTAATTCATTTCAGTCCATTTGTGAAAATTAGTGGTCGATTTAGTTCATGGGATTCAATTGTGTAATTTTCGCCAATTGGCAGTCTATCTTGGTAAACTAGTTGTTTGATTCAGTTCATTAGTGAAGATCGGTGAACGACTTGGACGGCGTAGCACAATTGATATTTCAATTTGATCAAATATTAGTACTATTGAGTTTATTAGTGAAGATTGATGATCCAATTTGATCATATTTAAAAAATCATAAACCCTAATTCAATCAAATAGTGGTCTGACTGAGTTTATTATTGAATGTCGATGATTCAACTGAGTGGTGAGTCACAATTGACACTTCAATTTGATCAACTACTAGTATGATTGAGTTCATTAGTGAAAATTGATGATTCAATTTGATCACAATTGAAGTAACCGTATTAGTTTAAAACCAGTTCGATTGAGTTCATTAGTGGCCACTGATGATCCAATTGCGTGGCGAGTCAAAATTGACACTTCAATTAGATCTAATTGTGACCAAATTATATCTTTGATCTTCAATAATAAACGCAATCATACTGTTGATTGATCAATTGAAATGCCAATTGCGACTCACCACTAAATTTGATCATCGATAGTCACTAATGAACTCAATCCAAATACTAGTTGACTAAGTTAGGTTTTAGGATTCGCGGTTTACATTATTTTCAATTGTGACCAAATGTTATCATTGATCTTCACTAGTGAGCTTAAGCATACAATTAGTTGACTAAAATGAAATGTCAATTGTGAGTCACCAACCAATTGGCTCATCGATCTTCATTAATAAATTTAATCCAACTACTACTCAAGTAGTAGTTCTATTGAGTTCATTAGTGACGAACGATGATCTACTTTGGCGGTGAGTCATTATTAACATTTCAATTTGATTAACTGTTAGTATGATAGAGTTAACTAGTAGTTCTACTGAGGTCATTAGTGACGTTTGATGATTCAATTTGATTGCGAGTCATAATTGACATTTTAATTCGATTAACTATGAGTATAATTAAGTTCATTAGTGAAGATCGATTATTCAATTTGTCACAATTGAAAATAATCCTAAGTACAACAAACCCTAACCCCTAATTTAGTCAACTAGTTTTTTGATTGAGTTAATTAGTGGCGATCGATGATCCGATTTAGATGTGAGTCATAATTGACGTTTCAATTTGATTAAAGTACAAGCAAACTTTTGTTTAAAGTTGAGAAAATATACCCTCTATTCTAAACTCTAAACACATAAAATACAAGCAAACTTTTGTTTAAATTTGAGAAAACGTACTCTATATCTAAACCCTAAACCATACACCATAAACGCTAAACAACAATGTGTTCACAGTTGTCGACCAAAATGGTCGACGTGTTGACCAAAATGGTCGACATGAGTAATGCTGAATCAACATGTCGACCATTTTAGTTGTCGACCTTTTTTGTTTACATGTCGACCATTTTGGTCGACCACCCAGAAACAGAGGCACACGTATGCTGTCAGGGGGTTGTGGGGCTGTAATTTTTTTTAAGTTTGGAGGGCATTTTAGTCATTTCCCCTATAATCTAACTCATTACATATCTTCCCCTTCTTTGACAAGGGTTAGATATTGCCCACTTAGTTGACAAGAGGGGATAGATTTCCCCCTCTTTAGCCAACTTCCCCATGTCCATAAAGACATTCCCATCATTATCTCCTCCATCAATACCTCTTTAATTCTACGTCTGTTAGTTGGCAAGAAAAGTTTCAAAAGTAATGTGAACTACTATTATGTTTTAGTGGTCCACAATTTTATTTACCACCAAAATTTAGGTGAATCTGTAATCAATTATAATTGTCGAGAAAAGGAAAATAAGAGGCTTTTATAGACGATGCATAATTCAAAATGGATTCACAAGTTAGATAAGTATTATACTTGTTTGGCTTGGGTTCGAAAAATTTCATCAAATTTATTTTAGTCCCGAAGTGTCATCTTCTCCTCACAATTTAATCTTCTTTTGTTGTATATTTATTTTTATGACTAAGACACTTTTTCTTAAGCATGTCCTTTTACATCAAAGGAACTTAGGTCGAAGGAAAAAACATCTAACAAGTTCAATATTAAATCTGAAAAACAAAATGAGATATATGGGTAGGGAGTATAGTGCTGAGTGATGTATTTAATCTCTAACCCTAAATTCCCTTTATATAGGCATTAGGATGGGCTAATGGGTCAATCACAACATATATTGGGCTTACAATATGTGGTGGATATTCACCAATAACCTAACCATATAAATACATCAAATATATGATGCAAAACTACATGATCAAAATACTTAGCATGTCATGCAATTGTATGTCATGTCATCAATAAATGACAAAATGCATATGCCTTAGACTACTCGTGAGTGTACACTTTCAGTTGCTTCATGCAACTAGATATCTTTCATAGGTATCAACCTCCATATTTTTCACATAAAGTGATTTATACGATCGTATTGTAACTAGTTACTTTTATATTCGTAGTCTTCTAGACTAAACAAAATATCACCATCACTCTTAAGATAGAGAGAATTTGTGGATTATAACTTTAATTATAACCATGAGAAATATTGATGTCATTTAGACATCACTTGCACTATAGCATATTTATCTTTCAATAGTCTCACGCATTCAACCATTAGGGTGCGTACATTTTAACATATTGCTCTATGCGAACATGGATGCTGGGGACATCTGAAGTACTTCAAAGTACTTCCCGATTATGCTCTATGCATTAACTGCAGAGAGCTTGTGTATATGTGCACGCATATGGGCTAACTTTAATTTTGGTCAATATATAGTCAACACAATTCCACTTATAGCGGTGTAAAGAAATCAAATGATTTCAAGCGCTTTTCCAATTAAAATATCACCAACCATAAGATCGTGAGATTAATCTCAAATTTGGTAACTTAGCTTCTTCAAGAGCTTCATGCCTCTTCAAGGGCTATTTGTTTTCCAACGTTGGCTTTGATCTAACGTTGATGATATCATTTCTTTTCTCATAAATCATGAGAATTCGTCATATCTTGTGTTCTCAATTGGGACTTTAAATTGCACAAGAATTGGAAGCTTTTGACATCCTCTTTTGGAGGATCATAATTTTTGAACAAGCAATCCTTACATGCTACTGGCATGCTTTCAAACCAAGTACTCATTAGTTAATCAGACTTAATAATATAATAGAAATTCTAACTTCACATCAGTATACGTGGATGTAAATGAGATAAAAATAAAGTTTGACTCATGCAATATGGTCTATCTCCCCCTCATGACGTGAAACTCATGACCGTCATAACTTCACAACTTATGCTTCTAACATAAAAAAAGCAAGCAGGCAATAAGGCCATGTTGTAATTATCTCTCTGTGAGATATGATACGTCAGAGTTCCAATTTTCATATTCTCATAAACTCTAGTCACTACTACCATGAGACGAGTTATAATTCATTGAGAAATGTGTTATTATTCTTACTTCCATCAAGGCAAGGAAGTCTAATGAGCTAATTGGTTGTCCTCTCCGGGGAACGCATTAGGTAGAAATAATTCCAAAAACAATAATCATGGTGGGATAAGTATCAATCAATAAGTCTCTCAAAATTGATCCTTACATCATCCATCTAGTATAAATGCTTCTATGAATATTTAGGATAACATGCTAAAATTATTAAAAAAAATATCTCCACACAGGAAGGCTAGCAAGTTTCACACTCTTCGGGAGGCTTCTTATAACATTTAGATATCTCTAAATGTATGATTGATAACATTCAAACCACTGCAGGGATTGATTGATATAGCTCAATTTCTTTTAGAGATTTTCAGTTACTATTTATATCCATAACCATAACTTTGTTCACGATCTTGTAGACTATTTATAACGCGTAGAATAATGTCATTCACTTTCAGAGAATGTGGGTTGATGCGCAATTTAGCGTGCTATTCGCAAGTATACGAATCAAGTAATATAGAGAGTATTTTAGACTCGGTTTATCGATCCCGCAGGGACTTTGCAGGTTTTTCTAGTAATCAGTTTTAACGAACAGAGTGTAAAAAGGAGGAATATTTTGAGAGTTTGAACGTAAATAACCGAAACATAAATATTTGTCGGAATTTTCTGAATAATCTTAAGGTTGTAAATCTAGGGTTTGAGATACTAGGTCCCGGGATCCCTTAGGGTTCTTCAGATTTTCGTTCTTTGTTTGACATGAAAACACACAGCAGTCTCGTTATCCGTGCCACGTACCAATTGTGCAGTATCTTTTCTTTTCCTGCACGTTATCACAATCCTGCAGACTGTCGGATTCCTGTTAAGCTGCCTAAATCTGCAGTCTCGTTCTAAGGCTGCTAGGTTTTCTAACCTGTCCTGATGGCCCGGGTCAGATTCTCTAACAGTTGGTCTCACGTTTTCAGGCTAGTCCTAACTCCCCTTCGCTAGTCGGCCCATTGTGGTAAGGTGCTAAATTCTGTCTTCTCTTCCTAACCCTAACCGGACGTTTTCACCTACCGGCTCGGATCTGTAGCAATTCTGGTTAGCTACTCCGATCATGCATGAACAGTAAAATTCAAAGACAGAATAACTGATAAAGCTTCTGATATTAAGATAACGTAATCATGAATTCATAGTCAAAACGTAGAACTAATCTGAAAACGAAACCCTAGGTTCACCGAGAACCTAGGTAAAAGTTTAGCTACTGAAATTCATAACGTAAATAACACAGTTTTTGAATAAGAGAGAAGAAGAGCAAACGGGTGTCTTGAATCTGGATTCACGTCTCCGTGCTCTTCGGGATGCTCCGACTCCTCCGGTTGTGCTGTCTTGTCTGTTCTGTTGTGTGTTGTCTTGTTGATCCGTCCCTAAAACGAGTCTGGACGAGTCTTTAAATAGTGCTGTTTTTCTCGAAACGCGTGCGCCAGAAATTACGGAAACTGCCATCGGTCCACCGACTCGGGAAAAAAAGTCAAACTGGCTGCGTATATACGCAGGGTTGCGTATATACTCAAGGCTGCGTATATACTCAACCAGGGGCCCAAAATCCACCCACCTCCACCTTCCCTGCCTGCGTATATACGCAAGGCTGCGTATATACGCAAGCAGGGGGTGGTGGTGGTGGCCCTGCTTGGTCCTTTGGTGGGCCCGGTTGGGTCTCCTGGGTCCCACTCTTCTGCCTGAAATCTCCAGTTTTCCTTCCTCGGTGTCTTCCTGCTTTCCCGTGTTCCCGTCTTGCGTTTTGACCCGAAACTTATCAAAATTACGAAAATACCCCTGGGTCAAAACCGCTCCAAATTCTGTCCAATCTTGGCTCTGGCCATAGGAAAACTGCTGACTGAATTTGGGAGACAAAATCTGAACTTGACTCCGGAAACCCGGGCCCGGTGCCAAAATGACCAAAATACCCCTAGGCCAAAACTATCCCGGAAATCGTCACGACATGAAATAGTTGCTCCTGACTCTGGACACCGGAAACCGAGACTCCCTACTCGGGCGTGGCCTGACTGGGACCCACACTTGACGGGAGTCGGTTTTTCGGCCGGACTCCGTTTCTGCATTATAACCTGTTTTCAGAAAGCTCTTGACGTCTCCGTTCTTTTGCCCCTGGTTTCACTTCAAAATTCCAAGTCAAGCTCAAGATATTGTCAACCGAGCGCGTCGCGGTGATCTCGGTTTTGGCGTTTTCAGCTTCCTCGGTCGGTTTTCACTGCTCGTTTTTCCTACAGTCTTTCTGTTTTCCATTCCGCTCTCCCTTGTACCAGTCCCGGTGATTCTCGTTTTTTTTCTTTCTCGTTTTTTTTTTTTTTTTTTTTTCTTGCGGGGCAACACCATAAAAACAATAATATAAACCAGGCCAACTCTATGATAAACCAAAAATGTGGGGTGGCAGAAAAATACTGAAATAAAATCTGAAACGACCACCCCCACACTAATTTCGAACCATGTAGTCAATCTGTAAAATAATCGCGCTTTTCCAACCGATCCTCCTCACTCCAAGGATGTCTAAATCGCACAGCGCGTCCTCCAAATAACCTTGTCAACCCAAAGTTTCCCATGTCGTGCAGAAAATTTACGCACTACGGCTCTCCTCCTGTGCTCACGGTGTAATGTCGTGAGTCACCGCCACACCGAAGTGTGCTGCCGTCACTATCTCACCCTTACACACCCTCAAATAAAAAATAAAGCTCATCCACTATCAAATATGACAATTCTGCTCTACCCCAGAAAATCCCCCTCAACTCAACTCCCTCGTGCCATGACGCGTAGGAAGGGTAAAAATACTAACAATGATGCGAGTATTACAAAACGGCTTCCTAGGTCAAACAGTTACCAAGAAAAGGGTTAATGGATCAACGGGGCTCACTAGTGGACCTAAGGCGCGAGACAGGACGTGAGGTCCCCTATGGCCTATCACTCCACCAAATGATGTGGTGACCGTGATGGCGGGTTGACGACTACCTGCTGACGGTGGTCTGGCAGCTAGTCGGATACATAGCTCGGAAGACAGCTACTTGCGTTTTCTGAAGTGCATTGGCTCTATTAACTCCCCTAGACAGATTCTCGCAGCTCTTCCTCACCTAAGTTCGTCCACTTCGGGAAATTTTCTATCATTAAGCTCTCTCCAGTTTTAAGCTAAATCCTTCACCCAGCCTCAAAATTTTCAATTTTTAAAATTTTATTATTATTTTTTTTACATTTTTTTTTTCAATAAAACGTTATGCAGTTACAACGCCACCACCCCCACACTGGATGGTGCCATGCCCTCATGGTACTAATCATCAGGCATATAATCTGGATTGGATGAGCTGACTTGCCTCATCGAATGGGAACAACTGGCAGCATATGGTAGCATAAGCAGAAAAATAAAGCGAGAGACAAAATTGAACCTGTGCACCCGGAGTCAGTTCTTACAGGTGCGGAACTTTTCGCAGATCCCGGTGGAGAAGGACCGTTGACCGGTCGTCAGAAAATTTCTCGACGGAAGTTGTCAACCTTCCAGGCTCTATGTGCGCTCTTCAAATGTGCAATCCCCGAGCACCATTGTGTGTGACAATGTGCTCCCATATAGTCGAGTATACTTTCGTACACCGGGGTCGATTTCTCTGTTTTGCAGAAAAACCGTTCCTGAAAAATCCCCAACTCGTATGAGTCCCTGTGATGGTCGAGTGTGCCAGAACACATCCGGGTCGATTCTTCAAGATTTTGAAAATCTGCCTTTCCTTCTACGAAATTTTCTGAGTTCGCTTCAAACTCCACGGATCTGTGTATGGAGGTAGAGAGAGAAAAATGGGGCAAAAACGTGCTACTGTCTGCGAAAAAATATTTATTTTTTTCCTGCGTATATACGCAGTCTCCTGCGTATATACGCAAACAGGGAGCATTTTGAAAAAGATCTTTTTTTTAAAAAAAAAAAAATCCGTATATATACGCAACCCTGCGTATATACGCAACCCTGCGTATATACGCAAGCAGCAACAAAAATAATTTTTAAATTTTTTTTTTTCAAAATTCTGAAATTTTCGCTGCTGACTGCGTATATACGCAGGGTTGCGTATATATGCAAACAGCAGGTAATTTTTTTTTTTTTTTTTTTGGAAAAAAATTCTCCCCTGGTTGCGTATATACGCAGGGTTGCGTATATACGCAACCAGCAGAGTATTTTTCTTTCTTTCTTCCTCTTTCCCTTTCTCTGCTTGATCTCTGTTTTGCTGTATCTGCACACGCTCAATTCAAAGCCAATACCCACTCGTCTTACCTCTCTCAAAATTTAAAACTGAAAATAAACCTGAAATAATTTAAACTTACTTACTACGTCGGGTTGCCTCCCAACAAGCGCTTGTAATTTACGGTCGACGGCCCGACCCATTTACCTCATGTCTGCTCAAGGGACGTCAAAACCGCCAGGGTCTACCTTGACGTCTGCTTCCGGGCCCAAATATGGCTTGACCCGGTTTCCGCTCACCCTGCAAGTTGTACTGTTGTAGATACTGCTTTATGACATGGCAGATCTAGGCCACGTGGCAACCATCCAGCACACCATATTGTGCTCCACACACACAGGATCACCAGCCGAGCTGATCCATGTGGGGGCTGCGAGACAGAGCCCTCGCATACCATTGCACGGGACTTGTAGGGACTTTGTGGTTTGGAGGCTAGAGTAAGCCCTGTCGCGTGCGAGCCAAGCCCGCGCGCGACCTTTAGTAACTGTTTTGAGAGATTTATGGCACGAGCTCCATAAACCCGGTCAATCCGGTCAAACCCGGTCAACCTCGTAACGGTTCCGGTACTCGCGCACCACGTGCTCTAACGGTTCCTATATACTCGGACGAACGTGCCGTTATGGTTAAGCTAATTAAGCCGCCATTAATGGGCGCATTAACCACACTACAACGGTCATGTTCTCCAGTATATATATATCGTTAACCTTTCCATACAAAGGGGGACACACTGCCATACGCGGAAGCTCTGCCAAACCTCTGTCTCTCTCTCAGACATTGCTACTGACTTACTCTCTCCCTACACACACCCCTATTCTTCCTGTACGATCCCTGATCCACTACGTACGGTGTACACGGAGGTCTCCCTCCCGGAATCTCTTGTGCACATTTTGGTGAACCCAACGTGAAACTTACCAGCAAAAGCAACCATGTCTCAGGAGGACGATGTCAGCAACCGATCGCCTTCCACCGAAACTCCCTCGGGAGACGAGGCTCGCCGTACTCCGACGACTCCCGGCGAGGCGCCAACTTTAGAGTCTTTGGACGCCACTGTCCAAAGTCAGGCAAAAGCTCTCAAGTCTCAATCCGCGCAGTTAGAACGGATCTTGGCCGTTCTGGGCACTCTTGCGCCAAATCCTCCACCTGCCACCGCTATCCCTCAGGGAGGAGGAACCCCTACCGCTCCAGGATTGGGAGTGTCGGCCACGCCTCCCAACCCTCATCTGCAAACTCCACCGTCAGCCACGCAGCTGCCTTCGGTCCAAGGGTCAACGGCACAAATGCTGCCCCCTGCTGCTCACGCCTCTCAGCCCCCGGCTTTGGCGTCCAACCCAGCTCTGCAGTACACTCTGCCTCCACCAGCGACAATCTGGGGAAACGCGGGTAGTCAATACACTCCCAATCCTCCGGCGGCATATGTGTCGCCACCGCCTACGGCAACCCCTCCGCCAACTACCGAGGGAAGCATTCCAGAATGCATGACATCTTTGCAGAAGCGCGTGGACTCCATCCTGGCTCATCAGTCGTTCGCGGATACCATCATCCCGAAGCTAGACAACGATCCACCCATTCCACGAGAGATCTATCTCATGCCTAACCCGGCGGGGTACAAGGCTCCCAAATGGGATAAGTTCGAGGACGTCAATGGAAACGCTCATGAGCATGTCATGCGTTTCATCGATGTCATGGGTCCATACGGAGCCGATCCCAAACTGCTGATGCGAGAATTCCCAAAAACTCTTGGGAATGTAGCATACAAATGGTACCGAACATTGGAGGCCGGATCTGTGAAAACTTGGGACGACATGGTCCAGAAGTTCTATACCAAGTTCTTCCAGATGGAAGAAAAGGTGACGATGATCCATCTCTCGCGGATGTATCAGAAACGCGAGGAAGATGGAATCACTTTCATCAAGAAATTCAGAGCGAAATCCTTGGAGTGCAAGGATCCAATGCTCGAAAGCCGGCTCGTAGAGATATGCCTGCAGTGCATGCGAGATGAATACAAAAGCATGCTGATCAATTTGCAAACACCAACGTTTTCAAAGCTCATCGAATGCACGATGAACATCGAGCCCATTGTCGAGAGGCAGAGAAAGAAGAGCGCCCCAGAACGACCTGCGAGCGGCACCACCTACAAGATCGGCAGATTTGGCTACAAGCGGGGACGCGAAGCTGAGGTCAATACAGTTTCGCCCCAGAAGCAAGCAAAAGTTACAAACCTCGACGCACCGCCTCTGCCCTGCTCGGTGGAGGAAGCAAGCGATCTCTGCAGACAGTGGCGCAAAGACGGCGTCCTGCCACCGCTCGAGAAAGCACCCTCCAAGGAGATGACGAGGGACCCTAAGTGGTGCGAATACCACGGCAAGGTCATGCACCCCGCAGCCGAGTGTAAGAAACTCAGATTCGCGTTTGATCAGAAGATGAAGAATGGCGAACTCATCGTCAGCGACCACCGGAAGGATGTGCGCAACAACCCGCTGCCTGCCCATACAGATTCGGGCTCAAAGGGCAAAGAGGTCGCCATGATCTCGATAGTGGACTTGGAAGAAGTCGCAGAGGATGGTCTGCCCATCATTGCTGAAGTCCATGAAGATGAAGACTACAGCATGGACACGGAAGATGAGCGTGCCGACCGCATGAAAGGGTCGCATGGCTTCGAAAAATTCTTCAACGAGATGAACTTCTCCGAAAAATGTCGAGCGGACATGACAAAAGCAATCTTAAGGGTAGCAGAGGACTACGAGGAGGACCTCGTGGTCTCCAACGGGAAAGTCGTCAGGGCGTCCCGTTCCACAGAAAAGATTATGACCTTTTCTGCCAGCGACAAGAAGACAGATGCGAGCCACCAGAGGCCCCTGTACGTGACCGCCATCATCAACGGCGTCGAATTCAAGCGAGCATTCGTCGATGGAGGAGCAGCGGTCAATGTTGTTCCACTCCACACACTGAAGCTAGCAGGGATCCCCGAGCACAAGGTAGTCAAGCGTCCATCCCCGCTGGTGGGATTCGGAAGCGATTCTAGAATGACGATCGGATGGATCCGCTTGGGCGTTCAGATCGGCAAAATCAAGTGCTCGGCGAAGTTCTATGTCATAGACGCGAACACCACATATCACATGATCATAGGTCGGGCCTGGATTCATCGCTTTGACGCGATCCCTTCGACGGCTCACCAGGTGATGAAAGCTATCTGGAACGACAGGATTGTCGAGATACCGGCCTCAACTAACCCGTTCAACTTGGACGAAGCACATCTCAGCGAGGCGGTGTGGTTCACCGAGATGGCGGACGAGCAAACACCCGGACCATTCAACCCTACTCCTTTACCTCTCTGGGAGGACATCAAGGACCAGTCACCTGCGGGCGTGATGGTGACAAGGGGGGATGCCAAGGAAAAGCCGCCTACTCACGAAGAGGCGCCGCGCATCGCATATCATCGGAAGAATGTGTACACTCTGAAGAGGATCGCAAAGCATGACCCCGAGGGTAAGGAGATAGAGAGCTTCTACGCCAACGGGAAGAAATGCTATCGCATATGAAGGTGCGCGGGGACGTCCTCACACGGGCATGGGGATGTCCCTGGGCAAATCAATCAAATCGAGCAAGTTGCGCTGACAGAAGAGCCAACACAGGGCACTCCAAATGAGAAACTCAAAGAAGCGCCCGAATGCATGGAAGACAGGCCAAGACCACAAAAGCAAGAGCTAAAGGAAGTGTTCCTCAGCCCGAACGAGGAAAAGAAAAGGCCAGTCTTCCTGAGTGCGGACCTCACAAGCGAAGAGGAACAAGGACTGCTGCAGCTCCTAACTGAATACAAGGACGTGTTCGCATGGGAATATGACGAGATGCCGGGTCTGGACACGAGCATCACCATGCACCGTTTAGACATCATCCCAGGGTCTAAACCGGTCAAGCAAAGCACCAGAAGCTTCAGGCCAGAGCTCAACGTGAAGATCAAACAAGAGATTGTCAAACTCCTAGACGCCAAGTTCATAGAGCCAAATCACCATCCCACATGGTTGGCCAACATCGTGCCAGTGGTGAAGAAGAACGGACAGCTCCGCATCTGCGTGGACTTCCGAGATCTCAATCGCTTCTGTCCTAAGGACGATTTCCCACTGCCTAACATCGATTTGCTCATTGATTCAACGGCAGGCCATCGCATGTTCAGTTTCATGGACGGCTTCAGCGGGTACAATCAAATCAAGATGGATCCCGAAGACGCAAGGAAAACTGCATTCATCACTCCCGTGGGGGTATTCAACTACACGGTAATGCCATTCGGTCTTAAGAACGCAGGCGCAACCTATCAGCGGGCCATGATGGCTCTATTCCACGACATGATGCACAAAGAAGTGGAATTCTATGTGGATGACCTGGTAGTCAAATCCAAGCATGAAGCAGATCACCTTGCAGACCTGCGAAAGGTGTTCAACAGATGCAGGAGCTTTCAACTGAAAATGAACCCCATGAAATGCGCATTCGGCGTGACCTCGGGGAAGTTTTTGGGATGCGTGGTCCATCGCCAAGGGATCGAGCCTGACCCTGCGAAAGTATCAGCCATCACCAGCATGACGCCACCTCACAACCAAAGTACCTTGAAAACATTCTTGGGAAAATTGTCATATCTGCGGAGATTCATCCCAGCAATCGCCGAAATCACATGCTGTTTCAGCACTCTTCTCAAGAAGGACGTCGCGTACAACTGGGCTCCTGATCACGAAGCCGCATTCGAAAAGCTAAAGGAGCTACTCACATCCCCAAAGATAATGATCGCGCCTCAACTGGGATCACCGCTTCTGCTATACCTTACATCGACAAGGAAATCTATAGGAGCACTCTTGGCTCAGGTGTATGAAGGCCAAGAGAGGCCCATCTATTACATCTCTCGCATTGTGCAGCCTGCTGAATCAAGGTACACAGACATCGAACGTCATTGCCTTGCTTTATTCTTCGTAATAGAGAAGTTGAGACACTATTTTGCATCGCACAAAGTAGTGGTGGTCACCAAAAGCGACCCCATACGATACCTGCTAACTCACACTACTCCGGGCGGGAGATTGGCGAAATGGTACATGACCATCTCTCAATACGATATCACATGCGTGAAACCAAGAGCGATCAAGTCGCAGGCGGTAGCAGATCTGTTGGCACAGTTTCCCGACAACAGTCACGAACCTGTGATCGAGGAAGAGCTCGAAGGCCCTGAAATCTACGCGATCGACGTGCCCTATTGGACCCTCCACTTCGACGGTTCGTCAACAAGAAAAGGCGGAGGCATTGGGATAGTCTTGACAAAGCCGGACGGGGAAGTCATACAGATGTCCGCAAAACTCAACTTCGCAGTCACGAACAACGAGGCGGAATATGAGGTTCTCATCGCGGGGCTCCGTGCGGCGAAAGCTTTGGAAGTGAGCAACTTAACAGTCATGGGAGATTCCAAACTGATTTTTAAGCAGGCCTCGGGCGAATATGGTTTAAAGGAGATCAACCTCCTGCCATACCACACCCTAGTGCAAAAGCTGATGCAGCAATTCTGCGACGTGAAATACGAGCACAAGCCCCGAGCGGACAACAGGCATGCAGACGCCTTAGCAACTCTGGGATCTAAGGTCAGCATAGACAAATGCCCCGCAAGGATTTCCATCGAAGTACGAACATCGTCGGCATTAACAGAAGATGTGTGCGACGATGAACACATGGATGACGCAGACTGGCGAAAAGCAATCCTGCAAGCTATTGCGAAAGGCACCAGCAGCGAAAGCTGGGTACTCACGAAAGGATACTGCATCCACGACAACACCCTTTACTACAAGGGTCCTGGAGGAATACTCATGCGATGTGTCTCCGAGCAAGAGGGACAACAGCTGTTAGAAAAGATTCACCAACACGCTTGCGGAGAAAGCGAAGTGTCAATCTACAGGAAAGCTCAGAGATATGGCATTCATTGGCCAAGCATGTCAACAGCTGCAGCCCTGATACAAGGGAAGTGCGAAAGTTGCGCACTAATCAAAGATTCTCTACTCATCGCTCTAACCGATGACGACACAGACTGGAGGAAGCCATTGTTCGAATTCCTCACCCAGGGCACCGTACCAGAATCGAGAAAAGAAGCCGACAAATTGAAGAGGAAAGCCTCTCGATACGTGGTTCAGGAAAACCTGCTTTGGCGAAAAGGTCACGAGGGTAACTTGCTGCGATGCCTAGACGGCAGGGAAGCAAAAGAAGTCATGGACCTTTCTCATCAGGTGGAACACCAGGGAGGTGCGAAATTATGCAGACAACTCCTCTCAATCGGATACTTCTGGCCCACGATGGAAGTCGATTGCCGCACCAAGGTGCGACGCTGCCAAGAATGCCAATTCAAAGGGAACCTAGTGCACGCTCCCGCCGTGGATCTACATGCATTAGGGACGCCATGGCCATTTCACACATGGGCTTTGGACTTCATCGGACCCATCCGACCAACGTCACATGGGAACCATTTCATTCTCACTGCAACCGAGCTGTTCACCAAATGGGTGGAAGCAATACCACTGAAGACGGCAAACGCGCTGGCTGTGGTTAACTTCATCCAGGAAAACATCGTATGCAGGTTCGGAATCCCAAATACTATTCTTTCAGATAACGGTACTCCTTTTGTTAATCGTCAGGTAGCTACGAAACTCGCGGAGTACAATATCAGGCAGATATGCTCTACCCCCTATTATCCAAAGGGAAACGGACAAGCCGAAGCGACTAACAAAACGCTGTTGAGAATTTTGAGCAAGATGGTCGCAGATGACCACAAGAAGTGGGCTGACTCCCTTAACATAGCTCTGTGGGCCTACAGAACTTCTCCAAGGACACCTACAGGGGCCTCGCCATTTCTACTATGTTATGGGGCCGAAGCTGTAGTACCTGCGGAGGTCAGAGTCAATTCGGCAAGGCTGGCCTTCCATGCACTCTATGAAAATCAACGCGATCATGATTTAGTCTTACTGGAAGAAAAGCGAGAACAAGCCAAAAGGACTAACAAGCGGTACCAAGAGAGAATCGCTCGCGCCTATAACAAGACAGTCCAGCGACGGGATTTCGCAGTTGGCGACCTGGTCTTGCGCGCATCTGACCACTGCATGCGAGAAGCAACTCACCCAAAGTTCGCAGCTAATTGGGAAGGACCCTTCGAAGTCACAGAAGTCTTCGATAGCGGCTACTGCAGCATACGAAGGTTGCACGGCACAACCTCAACTCCAAGCTCAGTCAACATGCGCTGGATCAAGAAGTACTATCCTTGACTTCCCTTATTTCATACGTTTTATGATAACGTTGCTTAATGTCTCATGTGGCTATGATTAACGCAATCTCCTCTCCCATATGAGAGGATTGTAATCCTATCTCTCCCATATGAGAATGTTATAATAAAAGAATTCACCCAAATGAGAAGTTCATATTTCTAGCCGTTTATATTGCTCTATTTAATTTGTTATTACTGTTAACAATGATTTATTCGCTGCAATAGCAGCAAATACAAACGCGATCTTAATTGATCGTCAAAGCCTATCTCTTACGATAGCAAACGCGATCTCAATCGATCATCTAAAGCCTATCTTTTACGATAGCAGCCAAACGCAAATGCGATCTTAATTGATCATCAAAGCCTATCTCTTACGATAGCAGCAAATACAAACGCGATCTTAATTGATCGTCAAAGCCTATCTCTTACGATAGCAAACGCGATCTCAATCGATCATCTAAAGCCTATCTTTTACGATAGCAGCCAAACGCAAATGCGATCTTAATTGATCATCAAAGCCTATCTCTTACGATAGCAGCAAATACAAACGCGATCTTAATTGATCGTCAAAGCCTATCTCTTACGATAGCAAACGCGATCTCAATCGATCATCTAAAGCCTATCTTTTATGATAGCAGCCAAACGCAAATGCGATCTTAATTGATCATCAAAGCCTATCTCTTACGATAGCAGCAAATACAAATGCGATCTTAAGTGATCATCAAAGCCTATCTCTCACGATAGCAGTCAACACAAATACGATCTTAATTGATCATCAAAGCCTATCTCTTACGATAGCAGCAAATACAAATGCGATCTTAAGTGATCATCAAAGCCTATCTCTCACGATAGCAGTCAACACAAATACGATCTTAATTGATCATCTAAAGCCTATCTCTTACGATAGCAGCCAAACGCAAATGCGATCTTAAGTGATCATCAAAGCCTATCTCTCACGATAGCAGTCAACACAAATACGATCTTAATTGATCATCTAAAGCCCATCCCTTACGATGGCAGCCAATGCAAATGTGATCTTAAGTGGTCATCCAAAGCCTATCTCTTACGATAGCAGCAAAAATACAAAAACGATCTCAATCGATCATCAAAATCCTATCTCTCACGATAGCGGTTTATGCAAATGCGATCTTATATGATCTTCTTTAAGCCTATCTGTTACGATAGCAATTTATACGCAAAGTGATTTTAGTTGATCACCCAAGCCCGTCTGTTACGATGGCAACGTAACTGCAGAACCATCTTGCTAGATCTTCTAAAGGTCTATCAGCTGCGATAGCAATTTATGCGAGAAACTATCTCAAGCAATTCTATAATAAAGCCTATCTTCTATGATAGCAATTCGCACCACTTAACGATCTTAATTGATCTGTTAAAAAACTATCTGTTACGATAGTAAAGTTGTGAACATGATTTCATATGATTTACAACGACCAACTGCAAGCCCATCCATCAAAATGGCACATCTGCGAAATTACGATCTCGAATGATCTAGCGAAACATCTGCGCATTGTGGTCGCATATGTGAAATCATTACATGGCATTATGCAAGGCAAAACAAGCCGAAACGCATTCGAAATTGTATTTTTGCAAAGAGAGCAGATAATACAAAAGTTACATATCATTATGAGTCAAATGACTTACAATTTATCTGTCTAGATAGCAGCTTACAAGCGAAAAGCTCAAATCTAACTACGCAGCCAACATGGCTTACAATACATTCGAAAAATGGCTGATAAGCCAGCAGAGACACGGTACGGAAACCCGGACTGCAAAGAATGAACCCCCCTGGCTTCAAACGCCGGCTACGCAATGCCCAGATCTGCGGGTGAACATCTGTAGCAAGGGGGATCTTGCTCTAAAAAGAGCCACATGAAGCCATACGCCCGACATCCCGCTATCCGACAAGACCGTTGTCAGATATGCTCCCCATAACATTTGCCCAAGGAGCCACCGGTTCCGGCGATCCACAGGCAAGCAGAAGCTCCAAAGGGCAAGGGCTCCTTGTAGACGGGGATGAACGCGACGGTTCGTCACCCCGGGCTCACAAACGTGAAAGTGACGGATTCTTCTTCGGAGATGCTGAAGGAGAATTCCGCCGTTCATTACGAGACGGTAGCACGGTCACTTCGGCGTTGCACCTCACCACGAGGCGGCCGGAAACATGACCTGCACACATAATACACGAAGAAATTTCTTCGAACACACATGAGGTATTATCTGCATCCTCTTTATGATGGTTATAAACAGCAATAAGCCTCATAAAGTGGATCTTGGAAACTACTTCTATAGCACAAAGCGCAAACTCAGGGTTCAAAACTTGAAGTTGCCATGAATCAACGAAAAACAAGCGTTGAAGCCAGCAGTCGTAAGGACTCACGGCAAAGCACATGTTTGGGATGAAGAACCCAAATGGCAAAGACAGGGTTTATATAGGCCCTGTGGAGACTCTTCGGTAGCCTAAGATGAGTCAGCAAAATTCAAAAAGAGGGTAAGTTCAATCACTTACGCCTTGAAAAGCGGTAACAATCAATTACCCTACTAAAGGCTACGACGATTCAGTTGCGTATCATAATAAATGACGGATAGTCATGATTCGGATGGACTTCCCAACGGAAGCGTGCTTATCTGCCGAGAAATTAGCGCGAAAATCAAGCAGAAAATCAACTGCTGATGTCATAATTGGATATGCACAGAAATGTCCAATCAAATCCCGAAAAGGGCAAAATGGGCAAACTCATTGTTTGTTGTTAAAAAAAAGGGGGAGAAACCCTAGCAACATTACATTAATGTTTCAAAACATTACATTAATGTCTCAGCCATTTTCCTGTTTTCTTTTCAAGATTCGAAAAGTCAAAACAAATTCTTGATTAAGGAATCTTGGGGCTCGAACTGCTCGCTCAGCTTCTCCACTTGTTTCACTTCTTGCTTCAGTTGCTCGCACTTGGCATTCATTTCGTGATACAGCTTCAAAGCTTCATCAACCTTTTGCTTTTGCTGCTCCACCTTCTACATCTCAGCTGCGAGATTCTGGTGACCGAGATTCAAAGTTACAGCTGCGCGAATCAGTGTAACTCTGTCCTTGAGGAATTTGAAACCAAGTCTGCCTTGGACTTTGAACAGGAGATTTTGGCACATGCCACACAGCAATTCAGCACTCTGGGCCGAAATGGTCGCAGGTGTAGCCGCAGACAGCTGCTCCAGTATCCAGATGGCTTCAGTAAGGAATAGCCTTCTGTCAAAAGGTCCGATCTCCAGAGATCTCACAAACGATCGGGGGTATCTGAGACGCATTCGAACCACCCAGTCTACATCGGTTTGCTTCAAACCTGAGACATCAAAAATGGTTATAATGTCAGAACTCGCAAGCAAATAATGCGACGTGCGAACGGTAAATCTTTACTTACCAGTGCCTTCCAGAATTTCATGAAGAGAAGGGATGCGGGCCACTGGGTTGTTCGAAGACTGCCCTCGCTCCATGGCTCTCCTATCAGCTGCGAGCTCCAACCTCTCATAGTCTGGAGGAAGAGTGTAGGCCGCACCAGCTGCGACTACATTCCCAACCTGCGAGCCCCAAATGCTCCACGCAGGAATAGGTGCTTCTGGCTCAGTCATCGCCGGAGGCGAAGGGACAGCTGAAGTCGCTGGGCGGAGGACACTCCCAGATGCGAAAACATTAGCATCACTTGTCCTCTCTTCCTCACCACCGGTACGGACACCTTCGTCCATCGGCACAGCATCAGCTTCGACATCATCGGAGAGTTCGATGACATCCTCGAGATGCTCACTTGCGTGTCCAGCGGCTGCGACGGGCTTCTCGGTATGGGAGCTCGAGATTGGAACATGGGATGCAGAAGGCTGACTTCTCTGCTCCAGCTCAGGTTCCTCAGCATGACCTGCGATGCCAAATGCGATAATGTGAGGTAACTTGTGTTATAAGTTATTTCGCTATCTTTACTAAAGCTAAGAATAAGCACCTCCACGCGAAGGTGGGATTGAGGTATCCTCATTATACACTAGGGACGTGGAACCGTGCCCTATCAGTGTATCCTCACTAAGCAAATCTTTAAGAGAAGCGTGACCTGGGAAGCGAGTAAACCAGTCATGATTTTGCCTCAAGTGGCTACAGCCTAGTATGCGCATATCACTCAAAATAATTACCTGAGGGTTCTCCGCATTTGCTTACCAACCAACGGCGAATGTCAGGCTTTGACACACCGTGCTTTAACGCACCCACAATTACATCTCTATAAGTAACTGCGAGATTGAAGATCTCACCTTTATCGCCACCTGCGATCTCTGCGAAGACCGCTTGGACTTGCTCTAGCTCTGCTGCATCCTCTCCAGGAACCTCATCTTCCTCCTCCACATGAGGAGCCACTTCTTCGGGAAGCTCGTCTTCCTCGCCAACTGGACGCACTAAGTCGTCAACATGCTGCTCCTCGAGGCTCCGCTGTTTCACACGCTCGAGCTCCTCTTCCTCTCGCTGCCTTCTTCTTTCAGCAGCCTCCGCGGCTGTCTTCCGGGATTCAGCAAGAATATCCTCGCTTATAGGATCATCTGAAGTGCCAGAATGGGCATCTCTCTTTTGCCTCTTGGCCACAAGGCCACCGACGGCTTCATCATCATCATCTGCGAATACATATTTGGTTCAAAGAAAAGAACTACAAAGAAGTCAAGATAAAGGGCAAGGAGATGCGACGGAAGTACCTCCTGATTCTTCCTCGCACATCACAACTGTTGCTTCTTCTTCTTCATCACCTGCCTGGGGCTCCTGTCTCTCTTCCTCCTCTTGGTTGAATGGAATGAAAGTCTCAACTGCGAGATCTTTTCGCACTTTGCTGGGCATACGACCCTTGCCTTTGTCCGTGATGGAAAGGGACCTCACTGGGGGAGAAGCTGGAGCACTCCTAGGGGAAGAAATCGTAATTCCCTTTTGCCTAGGTCTCTTCACTCTCGGCGCCGCAGTCGCTGGAGGGGACGGGTCATCTCTAGGAGGAGACGGAGCCGGAGGGTTGTCTATCAGTGAGTCAGCAAAAGTGTTCATGACTCCGTGAACCTTTGTTTCGACCTCGGCATCCATCCTCCATGCTAGCCGGTACGACTCCCCCTTCCTTCTGGTGGCAACAATGGTGTCCACCAGCGATTTGGAGCGATCACCAGCTGCGAACCTCCGCACATGACACTGAAACAGCACAGAACAAAAAGCATCAGCGCAAGGAAACCAAAAAGCTTAAAGCACATAAGGAAATTGCTTACCTCAGCAAACGCCTTGCTATATTTGATGACCTGCGCGTCACCCTTCTTGATTGCGTCGACTTGCTCCTTTAGAATGAAATCGGGGCACAAATGATTCTCGCGGTCCCACAGCGAGTAGCAACCATACTCAGACTCGCTCAAACTGCAATTGGGGCGGAACGGAAAAGAGTTTCTCTTGATCAAGGGGGCCCTTCCTGGCTGCGCCGCCGCCTCCGTCTCAATCCTCGTTTGCTGGGCAACCCAGTATGCGATCCAGTTCTGGGAACAACCACCCTTGCGAGTTCCCGCAGGCTGCTCAAAGGGAAGATTGCTCATGAGGACCGTCTTGCACTCCTTTGTCAGCAAACGCTTGTAGCACCCTCTGATAATAGACTGGGGCCAGATCGATGGGGCCACTGCATCAAAACCAAACTGAGGAGAGACCCGAGTGGGGTCAACATCCACTGTAAGCCTTTCATACCTTGGCGCGAGCTCACGAATATGCTCTGCAAGGGCAGGAAGGGAACCTCGCAGACACCAACAAAAGAACTCACGATAGCGCTCGTGGAAATGCGGTCCCTTTTCAAAGAGAAGGTCTTCTGACAAGACCATACCTTTGGAAGGGTATAGCTTTGGGAACCACCGCACATTCTCAACGCGTGTAGCATAGGGCCTGGCAGTAAACTCCTTTCGTTTGTCGCATATCAAACTCCAAGTACACTTGGTGTTGCTTGCTCCAAACCATCTCGCAGCCCTTCCGCTGTTGCGCGCTTCTGTCTCGCCTGGGGGACACCACTTATCAAGTGGGAGGGGAGTTGGAGCATAAGACGGCCAGCGCTCGAAAACCCACATTGTTAAAAAGCTGATATTGACAAAGGTCAGAACATCGAGGCGGCCACGCGATTCCCTCATTGCCAGAACCAGCTGATCCAGCCTGTAATATAGCGTCCCCAGGACCAAGGGTCCGAGTGCGACTCTCTGGCCAAGAGCGAGCCTCACGGCAAGTGGCAGCACGTGGTAGAAGACCCCGTCATGGGGGTGACCATCAATCAGATACCTCGACAACCAAGCACACAGAAAGGCACAAAGGGTTAAATGATAACCCTTGCCCTCTACGTAATTCTCGGCCTCCGGGTTCTCGCTCTGAAGCTTCTTAGTAATGCTGCTGTTCGCATAGTCTCGGAAGAAGTACTGCAACCACTTGTTCCAGGTATTCTTCGCAGACGTATCCACCAGCTGCCAGTTCGGAAGAGGCTTTGTAGTGGTCCACCGAGTGGAGATTTTCTTTACCTCTGCTAGGCACTCCTCCATCTGCGCGTACAAGGCCATTTCAGCAGATGTCCTCAGGTGACTCAAGGGGTCCACCTCACCCATGGGGGAAAGCTCATACAGCATCTGAACGTCCTCGAGCGTGGGGGCAGCCTCGAACTCCGCAAAATGAAACGTGTGAGTCGCGGGCGAGTAACGGGACAGAAGGTCTAGAAGCATGGACTGATCCAACTTCATGGCAGCACCCTTCATAGCACGGATAGCAAAGAAAATGCCGGCTTTATCAAGAGTCTCGGCGTGATGATCCAACACGTGGTCGATCCACTCATCCATATAGTCCAATTTCTGGACGAACGCTTGAGTAGAAATCGCAGTATACGGGAAGTGCCCGTTCTCGATCCCCAATCGGACTACATCCTCGGAACCAACCCACTCGAGCAGGGCTGAGTTAACTGGGCGAGTCAACGTCAGCAATTGCTCAACAGGAACAGGATCAGGCATTCTCTTCGCCTTTATCCTCGCATGATAAAAATCCTTCCCACCCAAAAAGGGGGCTTTACGCCACAGAGCCTGCGGAAGCTCTGGCATCTCTTCATCTTCCTTGACGGGTCTGGTTACTCTTGTCTTGGCCATTCCTGCGAAA
The DNA here is from genome assembly GCA_023055425.1 of Linanthus parryae. Lineage (NCBI taxonomy): Eukaryota > Viridiplantae > Streptophyta > Magnoliopsida > Ericales > Polemoniaceae > Linanthus > Linanthus parryae. The sequence continues at coordinate 20,016,003 of JALGPY010000011.1, read as the reverse complement.
GGGCAAGAAAAAGGGGGGAGAAATACCACACCACACTTCAGTTTGAATTTTGGAATTTGAGATCTATGCAAACCAAAGCAAACAGTTCCGGTACCGATTTCAGAAATTGGGGAGTTGATGTTGTTGAAAGATTAAAACGAAGCGGGTTCAAAGATCAAAAGCCTCTTCACAAATTTCATGGATTTACAGATTCAACGCGGTTCAAGGCAAGCACTGGTATTTTAAATCAAAAGTAAACGAGGCCAACCTTGTTTCCTTGAAGCTTGCTTGGATATACACAATTGGAGAATACGATTTGCAGTTCTGAACTGGTGATTGATTATCTGGATCTGCTCTCGAAGATCTCCGGGTACCATTCACTTTAAGAGAAAGAAGTGATGCTTTGCAATAATGGGATACAAGGTATTTATCCAGAAGAATGAAGGGTTGCGTCCCTTCAGTAGTCGAATCGCAACCGTCACCGTCGTATCGCGCAATCACAGGACGGGCTGACGTCACGCCTAAAACCCTAAAGGTCAGACGGCACGACTCTAGGGGTTTTAGGTCATAATGACACGCACGGGGGCTGAACCTACCCGTATTTGAATTGGTGCGTGGCGACGACGCGCATGTTGGTTTCCGCGCATGGAAGCCTATACAGCTATGAGCCTTCACGCGCAGAAAGGGGGCTAATGTAGATACTGCTTTATGACATGGCAGATCTAGGCCACGTGGCAACCATCCAGCACACCATATTGTGCTCCACACACACAGGATCACCAGCCGAGCTGATCCATGTGGGGGCTGCGAGACAGAGCCCTCGCATACCATTGCACGGGACTTGTAGGGACTTTGTGGTTTGGAGGCTAGAGTAAGCCCTGTCGCGTGCGAGCCAAGCCCGCGCGCGACCTTTAGTAACTGTTTTGAGAGATTTATGGCACGAGCTCCATAAACCCGGTCAATCCGGTCAAACCCGGTCAACCTCGTAACGGTTCCGGTACTCGCGCACCACGTGCTCTAACGGTTCCTATATACTCGGACGAACGTGCCGTTATGGTTAAGCTAATTAAGCCGCCATTAATGGGCGCATTAACCACACTACAACGGTCATGTTCTCCAGTATATATATATCGTTAACCTTTCCATACAAAGGGGGACACACTGCCATACGCGGAAGCTCTGCCAAACCTCTGTCTCTCTCTCAGACATTGCTACTGACTTACTCTCTCCCTACACACACCCCTATTCTTCCTGTGCGATCCCTGATCCACTACGTACGGTGTACACGGAGGTCTCCCTCCCGGAATCTCTTGTGCACAACTGTCATGTGAATTCTCTAATTCAACTGCATCCCATGAAAGTACCTCTTTGATGATAAACGGTCCTGACCACCGAGATCTCAATTTTACCGGAAAAAGCTGCTTCCGAGACTCACCGAGAAGTACTTCTTGCCTTTCTTGAAACTGCTTTGGCTGTGCTGAACTTTGATGGCTCGGGAACGGTTTCAGCTCCAGGGTTGGTGGCTCTTTGAGTGACGGGACTAGGGCCAATTTCTGCCAACTTTTTCTGTCCAGCTCTAATGTGGTCCGGTTTTCAGCTTGCATGGCCTGCTCCTCCTGGAATCTCTCCTCGTTCTCTCTGTCCACTCTGTCAATCTCTGCACAAAGGTCATCCATCTCCTCGTTTTCCCAGCCTTCTTCAACTACCTCCACAGCGAAGATGTCTTCATGCTAGTAATAATTCGGTAGTTGCAGATTTTTGAAAACGTTGAACTTCACCTTGTCTTCATTGATCTGCATGGTCAGTTATCCGCTCTTGCAGTTTATCATGGCTTCTCCAGTGGCCAGAAACGGTCTGCCCAGAATGAGTGGTACGTCCCCTGCCTCCATGTCCTGAATTACAAAATCTGCCGGAAATATCAATTCTCCGACTTTCACCAGAATATCTTCAATAACTCCGTAAGCCTGCTTCACGGATCTGTCCGCCATCTGCAGCTTGATTCTGGTGGGCCTGAGTTCACCGATTTTCAAAGTCTTGAAAATCGACAAAGGCATCAGATTGATACTGGCCCCTATGTCACACAGAGCCGTTCCTGTGTAAGCATTACCTAGGGTCACCGGGATAACAAAACTGCCAGGGTCCTTCCTCTTCCTCGGTAGCTTATTCTTCACACAATTGCTCACTTCTGCCGTCAGATTTATTGTCTCGAAATCGCTCATACGTTTCCGTCCATACAAAATATCTTTGAGGAACTTGGCATAAGTGGGCATCTTTGCCAACGCCTCCGCAAAGGGTATGTTGATCTTCAGCTGTTTGAAAATCTCGAGAAATCTGGCGTAGTCCTTGCTATCATCCCTCTTTCGTGTCTTCAAAGGATACGGCACCTCCTTAGAGACAGGTACTGTTTCTGCTTCCTTCTCGTTCTGCACTGCATCCTGCTCAACCGAGCCCTTCGGCTGGGGGCGGTCGGCTGAGCTGCTATCCTGGCCAAATACTTCGCGCTCGATTTCCTTCGACTTTTCTGCACGTGCATGGCTAGGATACGGCGGATCCTGTAGTGCTAATCCACTCCGAGTGGTGATGGCATTGACCTGAGCACGTGGATTATTCACTGTATTCGAGGTTAAGTTTCCTGGCTGTCTCTCCGTTAGCTGCTGTGCTAACTGTCCAACTTGTACCTCCAAAGCGCGCAGTGAAGTTTTGGTCATCTGCACGTCGGCTGTCAGGGCGTCCATGTGCTTGAACCGGGACTCCATGGTCTGGAACATGGACTTGATCTCCCTCATCTGAGCGTCGTACTGCTGCGCAGATGGGCCCGACTGAGCCTGCTGCGTCGGTGCAGCATGCTGGGCTGGTGGCCTGTGCTGGAACCCCAGTACATAAATTGCAGAATTCGGGTTTTCGTACCGGAACCCGGGATGATCTCTCGTGCCCGGTCTGTACCGGCTCGGGTCCCACTGCTGCTGTACGTAATTGGAATCTTCGTTTCCGAGCCCCTCAATGGCTGTGTCCAAATTTGGTCTGTCTACTGCCGCAACAGTCTTCTTTTCCGAGTAGACTTTCTTAACCAAGTCTTGCACGATATTGGCTAGATTATCTATCCGGTCATCTTCCATTGGCTCGGCTCGGGCCGTGATTCTGCGATCGTCAAATAGTCGAGTGTCCTGCTTGGCTAACTGCTTCATTAGCTCATAGGCCCCGTCTTTGTCCACATGGTACAAGAAGTTTCCTCCGGCTTCTCTGTCAATCCTGTCATCACTCTCCCTGTCTAGGGCATGGTAGAATACCTGCAGGATCTTCGGGTCTCCAAAACAGTGGTTCGGGCACTTTTTCACCAATCTCATCAGCCTGTCCCATGCGTCTACCACCGTCTCGCCTGTCTTCTGCTTGAATGATAGAATCTCGCTTTGTAACTGGATGACCCGGGAGGCGGGGTAAAATTTGGCCAGAAAATCGGTGACACACCCCTCCCATGTTGTGATGGATCTGGGTGGTCGGGATTCGAGCCAGTCGTTGGCCACTCCGTACAGGCAGTATGGGAAAAGAATTAGCATAAGTGCCTCTGCGTGAACTCCCTTATACCGGACCTTGTTGCAGTAATCCTCGAACTTCCCGATAAAGTCGTTCGGGTCTTCGTCGGCTTTGCCATGGAATGGGCAGAGGGTCTGAACAGTCTGGATGGTGGAGGGTTTGATGTCAAAGTGTTCTGCGGTGATCTCGGGCACCACAATAGCTCGCTCATGCCCCCCCGTGGGGACTTCGAAATTCTCCACCAACGCCTTTCCAGACCTGTTGTACATCCTCTGGTTGCTCCAGGCAGCGAAACCTGCTGCGATCAGATCCTCGATGTACCGAGCCATCTCGGCTGGAGTACGTGTCTCGGGCAGTTCTGGCGTTCTCTCGATATTGTCGCCCATCCTGAAAAAATAAAGATCTCAAGAGCAGTGAGATAACAGAAAAATAAAAATAAAAATAAAAATAAAAACTCAGAAAATTAATTCGGATTACTAAATAAACCCTAAAAAGTCCCCGACAACGGCGCCAAAAACTTGATGCGCAATTTAGCGTGCTATTCGCAAGTATACGAATCAAGTAATATAGAGAGTATTTTAGACTCGGTTTATCGATCCCGCAGGGACTTTGCAGGTTTTTCTAGTAATCAGTTTTAACGAACAGAGTGTAAAAAGGAGGAATATTTTGAGAGTTTGAACGTAAATAACCGAAACATAAATATTTGTCGGAATTTTCTGAATAATCTTAAGGTTGTAAATCTAGGGTTTGAGATACTAGGTCCCGGGATCCCCTAGGGTTCTTCAGATTTTCGTTCTTTGTTTGACATGAAAACACACAGCAGTCTCGTTATCCGTGCCACGTACCAATTGTGCAGTATCTTTTCTTTTCCTGCACGTTATCACAATCCTGCAGACTGTCGGATTCCTGTTAAGCTGCCTAAATCTGCAGTCTCGTTCTAAGGCTGCTAGGGTTTCTAACCTGTCTTGATGGCCCGGGTCAGATTCTCTAACAGTTGGTCTCACGTTTTCAGGCTAGTCCTAACTCCCCTTCGCTAGTCGGCCCATCGGGGTAAGGTGCTAAATTCTGTCTTCTCTTCCTAACCCTAACCGGACGTTTTCACCTACCGGCTCGGATCTGTAGCAATTCTGGTTAGCTACTCCGATCATGCATGAAAAGTAAAATTCAAAGACAGAATAACTGATAAAGCTACTGATATTAAGATAACATAATCATGAATTCATAGTCAAAACGTAGAACTAATCTGAAAACGAAAACCTAGGTTCACCGAGAACCTAGGTAAAAGTTTAGCTACTGAAATTCATAACGTAAATAACACAGTTTTTGAATAAGAGAGAAGAAGAGCAAACGGGTGTCTTGAATCTGGATTCACGTCTCCGTGCTCTTCGGGATGCTCCGACTCCTCCGGTTGTGCTGTTTTGTCTGTTCTGTTGTGTGTTGTCTTGTTGATCCGTCCCTAAAACGAGTCTTGACGAGTCTTTAAATAGTGCTGTTTTTCCCGAAACGCGTGCGCCAGAAATTACGGAAACTGCCATCGGTCCACTGACTCGGGAAAAAAAGTCAAACTGGCTGCGTATATACGCAGGGTTGCGTATATACTCAAGGCTGCGTATATACTCAACCAGGGGCCCAAAATCCACCCACCTCCACCTTCCCTGCCTGCGTATATACGCAAGGCTGCGTATATACGCAAGCAGGGGGTGGTGGTGGTGGCCCTGCTTGGTCCTTTGGTGGGCCCGGTTGGGTCTCCTGGGTCCCACTCTTCTGCCTGAAATCTCCAGTTTTCCTTCCTCGGTGTCTTCCTGCTTTCCCGTGTTCCCGTCTTGCGTTTTGACCCGAAACTTATCAAAATTACGAAAATACCCCTGGGTCAAAATCGCTCCAAATTCTGTCCAATCTTGGCTCTGGCCATAGGAAAACTGCTGACTGAATTTGGGAGACAAAATCTGAACTTGACTCCGGAAACCCGGGCCCGGTGCCAAAATGACCAAAATACCCCTAGGCCAAAACTGTCCCGGAAATCGTCACGACATGAAATAGTTGCTCTTGACTCTGGACACCGGAAACCGAGACTCCTTACTCGGGCGTGGCCTGACTGGGACCCACACTTGACGGGAGTCGGTTTTTCGGCCGGACTCCGTTTCAGCATTATAACCTGTTTTCGGAAAGCTCTTGACGTCTCCGTTCTTTTGCCCCTGGTTTCACTTCAAAATTCCAAGTCAAGCTCAAGATATTTTCAACCGAGCGCGTCCCGGTGATTCTCGGTTTTGGCGTTTTCAGCTTCCTCGGTCGGTTTTCACTGCTCGTTTTTCCTACAGTCTTTCTGTTTTCCATTCCGCTCTCCCTTGTACCAGTCTCGGTCAAATCCTGCTCCGAGCATTTTCTGCACGTTTCCCGAGCGATTCCGGTTCTGTCTCGGCACGCATCCCAATGCACTTTCCGAACCTGTTCCTGTAAAAACATGAAAAAACCCGCGATCATATCCAATAAAAGTACGAAACACGCAGAAATTCACGAAGAGCAAATAAACGTCTCGTTCCTAAAACCGAGGCTTTCCGAGGGTGAATTCTGGCTAAAACGCGGCTTTCCAGCACACATACACATCTTTTCAGGCTATAAAATAACCCCTATTTGGGCGTTATCATGGGTCAATCTTGGTTGGACATTTTGAGAGACTCTAAGTCATTAACAAATATTTATCATAATAGAAATATAACATCAAAACCAGTTCAGGGGCTTGATTACAATTTTGAATATTTTCTTGCGAATTGATACAAAAATACAATGCATCAACTAGGCGTTGTTTGGCGATGTAACCCATCAAGCCATATTCGTTCCCTCGTAATGATATCTTCGTCGAGAATGCCCTTTTTCTCCAAATGATTTAAAATTTGATTCATGGAATCATATCCCTAAAGCTTTTACGAAGCTTGAAGCTTCTCAAATAACCCAATAAATAAAATCCATAACGCAAGGAAGTCCAGAGGGGATGCTCTTTTCGCAACTACTGGTGCATTTCTTTTTTCCCCCTATTTTATGTAGTCTTTCTCTTCCGGAGAAACCATTAGGATGCACTTCAATATATGACAATGGACGTGCATATCATTACAATCAAGTCAATGATCGTGTGACACCATATATTGGTTCACTTAAGGGAATACATCACTACTTTCTTTAAAGCAACTGATGTTGATCCGACATTTTCCTCTAGAAATGATGTGGAGTCCACTTCACAAGTGCGACCAACTTATGAAATATTGATGTTTAAATATTACTCTATAGAAGTTTCCATTTGATAGTATGCTATAACTCTTGGACATAACATGTATTTCACAACTTCTGGCTTGAAATACTGCATATATAAATCAACTACTTTGAGAGTCTACTATTTAATAAATATATACTCACGTCATTGAGAGGCAATTAATATAAAACCTCTTATGGAGGTTCCCTTATCTTTACGATTGCGTAAATTACAAACTAGTAGTCATCAACTCGTCATTGGCTGATCCAATGACACAATTTCTTACGTGTTATCGCAAGTGCACGGTCAAAATAATATAGGGGTGGTATTTCAACCCCGAGTTATCGATCCCACGAGGACAGACAGTAGGTTGATTGTTAATTAGAGATTAAAATCTAAAGAGTGTAATTGAAATAACAAGAGTAGTGTAGTTTGAGTGATTTGTTCCAAACTAATAAACTGAAAGTAAATAATTAAAGAGACGATATTCTTTTGTGTGACAATTTTTTTGGTACTAGATCGCCTATGGATCCCCTAGGGTAACTTCAATTTTTGGAATTATGTTTTTGAAACACTGATAATTTGCCAAACGAGCAATAATGCTAACCGAGTTACCAAGCTAGCTTTCTATGCCCAGGTCAAATTACAACCGAGTTACCAAGTTCTAATTATGCCTAAAACATATAATGACGATCATCTAATTCTACTCAACGTTCACATCCTGTGGTTGATTTCTCTAACCTGCGACTACGTACTTAATTCACTTATCCGGGTAATTCGTTGCTTTCACTAACGTATTACCTATAATCTTGATATTGGTGGCCAAAAAATACAAAGATAAATGAAGAACGAGAATTATACATAATCAAAAACATTCATCATCGATTAAGTTCAATCAAAGAACGTGAATTTAAATCAACAATCCGAAAACTAAAACATAGCCCTAGGTTCCCCGTAGGAACCTAGCAAGTTAATTTACTCAAATATACTGAAAATAGATTCTAACAAGTTCATATTAACAATAAAATATAGAAAAGATAGGAGGGATAGTCAAACTCGTGACGAAATTCGCGTTTCGGCGACTCCGGCGTCGTTCTCCATATCTCTCATGCCTCCTAGCCTTCTTTATTCTTCTCCAGCAGCCAGAGTCGTCTCAAGGTTTTTAGAGGCCTTAGGCGAACTTGATATATGTGACCTTAATTCTTATGAGTTCTATGTCTGACATACATATACGTAGGTAAAACTTAAAATGTTGATATAATAACATGTTTCCAAATTAAAACTTTACTAACTTATTTTTCTCCATCAATTTTTTTAGTGTAATGCGATAAAAAAATGTCTTCAATCAACGGCAATTTAAAACTGGACAAAGGGGCGTAGTTAAAAGTTTGAAATTTCTTTTATACCAAAAACTTAATAGAATTTAATCAGCGCACTACTTTGGAGTGAATGTTTTAATCCGAAAGACGAAGAAAACTTTAAACTTTCCCAAAGAGATAAAACTACTATTCTAAAAGAACTGCAAACAAATTATAAATGTCAAAGTGCACTGTATTAAAAATATAATTAGCAGGCAATTGCGCGTAGTAAAACTTAAATAAATATAGTCCTACGTCACATATATTATTTTTTTCCTCTAAAAAATAAGCATATTATTTTTCCTATGTGTGAATTACATTATTTCTCTCTAAAAAAATTACATTATTTTAACAAATTTTATGAATTATTACATTTTGAATCATGTTTCCCTCATAATACTATTTTGGAAAACATATAACTTATAATGAAGCGTTAAATATGTTTTCTTTTTTTTTCTTCTAAAAAAAGAAAACATAAATAACAATTCTGAGTTACCAAAAAACAAATTAGTTATAACACCTATTATATACCATAATTAATCTCACGCTTAAACCCCTTAATTGTAATTCCCTGAAAAAATCGTTCACTGTTATTTAGGCCTCAAATAACTCGACGTTAACTTTTTTCTCACATAATTCTTCCCACATGGACAATATGCACAATTTTATCCTAATTAGTCTCTCTATTATCTTCTCTCTATCAACAAGGCCTTTAATTTCAACAAATTATCTCAGTAAATATAGCGATTATATAAATAGTATCAATTAACATATCATTGGAGGCCTTCCAAATTATGAGACCTTAGGCAATTGCCTAACTTGCCTAAGGCAAGGGCCGGCCCTGCCAGCAGTGTCTCTCTGTGTTTTAGGTCTAAGATCCTGTTTCCCAAGGCCTGGGCACACTTTTTAATGAAATTTGGCCGAAATTGCACTTCAGCCCCTCCAATTTGTAATTCTCGGACAAAATTGTAAACTGATCTTGCGCGGGCCATTACTCTCTCATACGGACTCGTCTCCTGGCCTACCATATATTGTTGGAAAGCTACGAATGTCTACTTTCCAATTTCGCATGCCTTGCTTCGAAACACTTTGTATATTTTCCTGAGAATCGAAAAGAGAGAAGGCTGGTCCTGTGCGGCTTTTCCAACTTTGCTTTGTTTTTGCGTCTTCTTTTCTCCTCTTCATATAGCTCCATCCCAAACATATCCAAGCCACTAATAAACTCCATTGCACCTATTTTTACCGGAGTTACATAAAAATAAACAACCCGTGCAATTATCATCGCAAATATGAGAGAAAAACATGCACAAATAAGCTAGAAACGCAACTTTTGACTTTTAGGCTTATAAGTCATTAATTTCACATATTAATGCACGTATATCATAAAAATCATGTGAAATAAGCCTAATACAAGTAATATGGAAGTATAATAATATCTCCTAAGTGAGAGTTATTAAATACCCCCACACTTACCTTTTGCTCGTCCCGAGCAAATCACCGTTTACTAGCCGACTCAAGACGCAAACGACTCAACACGACTCATGACTATGCAACTAAATAAACTAAATAAAATGCAACTAGATTATACACAATGCAAAAATTGAACCAACACAATTTTTTTCTTTTTACGAGATTGGGCAACATCTCTATCATAAACCGAAATCATCAAATCCTCACAAGCTCACTTTGAAGTTTCACAACACGTAGCAAGAAATCTGATATGATAATCCTATGCATAGACTCACTAAGGCGTCCCCAAACATCCACCAAATCATTCCAAGATACGACACGTCCTTTGACTCAAAGCGTCTAGGCATCTCAAACTCTAAATGATCTTACTTCGCCAAGTCATTTGAGGTTTTCAGACCCTCTTCGCTGTTCTTGCTTTGAATGAAAAGTCTCTCTACTCTGTTACAGCTTCTGGTTCTCACTAACCTATCTAGAGCCTTCTCTTTTACTTCTTCCATGGAGAAACTAGAGGAGGATTTAAACCACAAAGAGGTCTGCGTCCAGGATGTCGTTTATCCCCCTACTTGTTTCTGTTTGTGTGTGAATCCCTCTCCCGCGCTTTTTCCAAAGCAGTTATCGATGTTAAACTTTCAGGGGTGTCGGCCTCGACAGGGGGTCCGAATGTTTCGTATTTGTTTCTTGTCGATGATTGTATGATATTTCTCGAGGTTGTCCTGCAGAAATTGAGTTCTTCCGCTCTCTTCTTCAGCTTATGAAAAAAGCTTCGGGCCAAAAAGTTAGACTTACGAAATCTTCAGTGGTGTACTCTTCGAATGTTTCTACTCAGGACAGAACTACCTTCTGTAGTATGTTGGGGATCGGAGAATCTTCTAGCCACGAGCGATATCTGGGCCTCCCAACAACTATTGGTAAGAGAAGGATCACTAGTTTCGGTAAATTTCTAGAGAAGGTTGCAAATAAACTAAAAGGTTGGAAGCAAAACCTCTCTTATGCTGTGAGGAAAGTTCTAATAAAAGCGGTTACCCAATTTATGCCAATATACACGATGAGTTGCTTCTTGATCCCTTCCGCCCTATGTCAGAAGCTAGAACAACTCTCTAGTCAGTTCTTTTGGGGTAAACAACTTGATCAACGAAGAGGTCACTGGATCGCTTGGGAAGCTCTGAAGAAGTCTAAAGAAGAAGGCCACATTGGGTTCAAGAATTTGGAGGATTTCAACAAAGCCTTGCTCGTAAATCAACTTTGTAGAATCCTCGCGACGTATACTCTGGTAAGTAGAGTTTTTAAGCACAAATATCATTAGTGTTAATTCTCTACGAAACCCTGTGCAAAAAAATTGTTCGTATGCTTGGCGTTCGATTCCCTTGCAACAAAGTTAAAGGTGGCAAAGTTTAAGAAAAATCTCTCTGTGGAAGGTCCTTCGTGCCAAAAATTCCCAAAATCAACTACTCATCTTTTCATGGAATGCTCAGTTGCAAGAAAGTTATGGAAGACTGGGTGACGGTTTATGAGAGCAAATGGTCGGAGAGATCAAGTGTTGGATATCCCATGCATGATTCTAGCTCTTTCTCAAAGTGACCGAGCAATATTCTGCACGACCTTGTGGCGAATTTGGAGTTGAGTAAACTCACGCACCTTTCAAAACATCATAACACGGGAAGACTAGCTGTATAGATCCATCTTTGATGTCATCGCCCTGCAGCAGACAGTGGCCAACTCTATGCATGGTAAAGGCTCGACGGATGTCATTCCAGCCTCTTGCTAGAGACCACCATACCAAGAAGTTGTAAAGATTAACTCAGATGGAGCCTTTATGTCAGTCGAAAGGAAAGTAGTCGGTAGCGCGGTAATACGAGACTTCTCGGGTAATGTCTTGGCGGCCTTTGCTTCTCCATATCCGACAGCCAACACGGCTTTTGAGGCAGAATCCTTTGCTCTCCAGGATGGTCTTAAACTTGCCTTGGAAGGTAATCACCGTATAGTTGTCGCCGAAGTGGATCCGAAGAGAGTCATTAGTGTCATCTCTGACGTCAAAGTTGTTAATGTCGATGAAACTGAAGCAGGGGATGCTCTTCGTCATAGTCTTAACCTTGCACAACGTTTTGATGTTATCTCCTTTTGTTTTAAGCACCATTCTTCAAACTCAGTAGCTTCATGATTTTTCTATATTTGGCTTGTCATTTTTCAACAAGTTCGTTTGGCTAGGCAGTAGACCTTATGGGCTAAACAACTTCTTGACGATGATGTAATGGGGTTGCCCAACTCCACGAATTTACATTAATAGAAGTCAATCTTCCTCTAAAATTATTTTTTTCCAATCGGTGAGAATAAAGTTCTTAAAATAGTATAGCGATGATTAATAGTGACCTTTCGGTTATAATGTTAGTTTGTCTACGAGAATATTCATTAAAGGTGATCGCCTAAGTGTATCGGCGATCATCTAGCGTATCAAGTAAGATGAATCATCCTCGTAAACCTTTTAATGCTTGTAACTAGACGATATGCTAAGCATTGTTCTAACCTAAGTAACTTGGAGCGGGAGAAAAACGGGAGTGAAAAATCGGCAATTCTAAGAAATTGTAATTGAGAGCGTAATGGGAGCGCGTATAGAAATTATTTGTATAAGAAAAAATAGATATAAATATTTTATAAATTAAAATTTTGTGTAATCTTGATTTTGTAGCAACAAAAAAGCTTATATATGAGAGTAGAACCTCCTATACTGTAAAATTTAATTGAATTTCAACTCCCCAAGTGTTAGCAATGAGAACTTGACATACAGTGAGGCAGGGCCTACTTTGGTAAGGGATTGGGTATGTCATTTTTGTTACAATATTAGTTTGAATTAGTTCTAAATAGGCTTAGTAACTTAGTTCTGGGGCAAATTACTAAGAAACGTACGAAGCATTGATAAAGACGTGCTCTAGAATTTTGGGAGCAAGGATTCTAAGCGAATGCGAGTTAAAATCGTCGCTAGGATGATCGGGAGCAGGAACAAAGCCCTTCTGAAAGGTTTTAGGTTATCTAAGTTCTGACATGTAGGTGATGCGTGTTCAGTCACATAATTTGTGGTGCTTGATTACACCATGTTTTAGAATTCAACTTATAAGAATATCAAAATTTGGTAAAATTTATTCACGTCGATAAAAACTCTTTTCTTTTTTATTTGTGTGAAGGGAAGTTGGAAATGAGCTTTTTATAATAGGCTGTTCATATTATGGATTACTATAAATTTATAGTCAACATAATAACTTAGGAAGTTTATTAAGTGGAGATTAAAATTAATTTACAACTAATATAGGTAATAACTCATAAAAAATATATATTTTATACCTATGTCTTAGGATAATTTGAGTTCTATTTTTGTGAATATTAATTTGAGACCCATATTAATTTAAATTGTAATGCATAATAAAAATGTTTATTAGTTTTTCAATTATGCCAAATATCATATATAAATTTTAAAAAATGTTTATTAGTTTTTCAATTATGCCAAATATCATATATAAATTTTATTAGAAAAATATACGAATAATATGACCTATTTATGCGAAACATAGTATTAATAGAACTAAGTAATAATAATAATAATAATAATAATAATAATAATAATAATAATAATAATAATAATAATAATAATAAAAATAATAATAATAATAATAAAAAAAATAATAATAATAATAATACAAAGCTACCGTATGACTTTCCTAGGCGACTTCCTAAGACTTTTCTTCACATTTGTCTCCTCTGGTTGACAAGGCATATCCGCTGCCACTATACAAAAAAAATCAACCACTCTTTTTAGTTTTACGATAATTATTAGACTGTCTAGAAGTTATATGTTAACTATAGCACATGATTTAAAGTTTCGAAGTTTAAGGCTAACAACTTATTAAGAAATAGATACATATTTTATCTAAGAAAAAATAGGTACATCAAATGAATACAGAGGAGTGATGGTTACTGAAATTCAAATATGTGAAGTAGCTAATTTTATCTTTTCTCCTAAGGAAGACGATTGATCGCCGAAGTGGATCCGAAGAGAGTCATTAGTGTCATCTCTGACGTCAAAGTTGTTAATGTCGATGAAATTGAAGCAGGGGATGCTCTTCGTCATAGTCTTAACCTTGCACAACGTTTTGATGTTATCTCCTTTTGGTTTAAGCACCGTTCTTCAAACTCAGTAGCTTCATGATTTTTCTATATTTGGCTTGTCATTTTTCAACAAGTTCGTTTGGCTAGGCAGTAGACCTTATGGGCTAAACAACTTCTTGACGATGATGTAATGGGGTTGCCCAACTCCACGAATTTACATTAATAGAAGTCAATCTTCCTCTAAAATTATTTTTTTCCAATCGGTGAGAATAAAGTTCTTAAAATAGTATAGAGATGATTAATAGTGACCTTTCGGTTATAATGTTAGTTTGTCTACGAGAATATTCATTAAAGGTGATCGCCTAAAAGTATCGGCGATCATCTAGCGTATCAAGTAAGATGAATCATCCTCGTAAACCTTTTAATGCTTGTAACTAGACGATATGCTAAGCATTGTTCTAACCTAAGTAACTTGGAGCGGGAGAAAAACGGGATTGAAAAATCGGCAATTCTAAGAAATTGTAATTGAGAGCGTAATGGGAGCGCGTATATAAATTATTTGTATAAGAAAAAATAGATATAAATATTTTATAAATTAAAATTTTGTGTAATCTTGATTTTGTAGCAACAAAAAAGCTTATATATGAGAGTAGAACCTCCTATACTGTAAAATTTAATTGAATTTCAACTCCCCAAGTGTTAGCAATGAGAACTTGACATACAGTGAGGCAGGGCCTACTTTGGTAAGGGATTGGGTATGTCATTTTTGTTACAATATTAGTTTGAATTAGTTCTAAATAGGCTTTGTAACTTAGTTCTGGGGCAAATTACTGAGAAAAGTACGAAGCATTGATAAAGACGTGCTCTAGAATTTTGGGAGCAAGGATTCTAAGCGAATGCGAGTTAAAATCGTCGCTAGGATGATCGGGAGCAGGAACAAAGCCCTTCTTAAAGGTTTTAGGTTATCTAAGTTCTGACATGTAGGTGATGCGTGTTCAGTCACATAATTTGTTGTGCTTGATTACACCATGTTTTAGAATTCAACTTATAAGAATATCAAAATTTGGTAAAATTTATTCACGTCGATAAAAACTCTTTTCTTTTTTATTTGTGTGAAGGGAAGTTGGAAATGAGCTTTTTATAATAGGCTGTTCATATTATGGATTACTATAAATTTATAGTCAACATAATAACATAGGAAGTTTATTAAGTGGAGATTAAAATTAATTTATAACTAATATAGGTAATAACTCATAAAAAATATATAGTTTATACCTATGTCTTAGGATAATTTGAGTTCTATTTTTGTGAATATTAATTTGAGACCCATATTAATTTAAATTGTAATGCATAATAAAAATGTTTATTAGTTTTTCAATTATGCCAAATATCATATATAAATTTTAAAAAATGTTTATTAGTTTTTCAATTATGCCAAATATCATATATAAATTTTATCAGAAAAATATACGAATAATATGACCTATTTATGCGAAACATAGTATTAATAGAACTAAGTAATAATAATAATAATAATAATAATAATAATAATAAATATAATAATAATAATAATAATAATAATAATAATACAAAGCTACCGTATGACTTTCCTAGGCGACTTCCTAAGACTTTTCTTCACATTTGTCTCCTCTGGTTGACAAGGCATATCCGCTGCCACTATACAAAAAAAAATCAACCACTCTTTTTAGTTTTACGATAATTATTAGACTGTCTAGAAGTTATATGTTAACTATAGCACATGATTTAAAGTTTCGAAGTTTAAGGCTAACAACTTATTAAGAAATAGATACATATTTTATCTAAGAAAAAATAGGTACATCAAATGAATACAGAGGAGTGATGGTTACTGAAATTCAAATATGTGAAGTAGCTAATTTTATCTTTTCTCCTAAGGAAGACGATTGATCGCCGAAGTGGATCCGAAGAGAGTCATTAGTGTCATCTCTGACGTCAAAGTTGTTAATGTCGATGAAACTGAAGCAGGGGATGCTCTTCGTCATAGTCTTAACCTTGCACAACGTTTTGATGTTATCTCCTTTTGGTTTAAGCAACGTTCTTCAAACTCAGTAGCTTCATGATTTTTCTATATTTGGCTTGTCATTTTTCAACAAGTTCGTTTGGCTAGGCAGTAGACCTTATGGGCTAAACAACTTCTTGACGATGATGTAATGGGGTTGCCCAACTCCACGAATTTACATTAATAGAAGTCAATCTTCCTCTAAAATTATTTTTTTCCAATCGGTGAGAATAAAGTTCTTAAAATAGTATAGAGATGATTAATAGTGACCTTTCGGTTATAATGTTAGTTTGTCTACGAGAATATTCATTAAAGGTGATCGCCTAAAAGTATCGGCGATCATCTAGCGTATCAAGTAAGATGAATCAACCTCGTAAACCTTTTAATGCTTGTAACTAGACGATATGCTAAGCATTGTTCTAACCTAAGTAACTTGGAGCGGGAGAAAAACGGGAGTGAAAAATCGGCAATTCTAAGAAATTGTAATTGAGAGCGTAATGGGAGCGCGTATATAAATTATTTGTATAAGAAAAAATAGATATAAATATTTTATAAATTAAAATTTTGTGTAATCTTGATTTTGTAGCAACAAAAAAGCTTATATATGAGAGTAGAACCTCCTATACTGTAAAATTTAATTGAATTTCAACTCCCCAAGTGTTAGCAATGAGAACTTGACATACAGTGAGGCAGGGCCTACTTTGGTAAGGGATTGGGTATGTCATTTTTGTTACAATATTAGTTTGAATTAGTTCTAAATAGGCTTTGTAACTTAGTTCTGGGGCAAATTACTGAGAAAAGTACGAAGCATTGATAAAGACGTGCTCTAGAATTTTGGGAGCAAGGATTCTAAGCGAATGCGAGTTAAAATCGTCGCTAGGATGATCGGGAGCAGGAACAAAGCCCTTCTTAAAGGTTTTAGGTTATCTAAGTTCTGACATGTAGGTGATGCGTGTTCAGTCACATAATTTGTGGTGCTTGATTACACCATGTTTTAGAATTCAACTTATAAGAATATCAAAATTTGGTAAAATTTATTCACGTCGATAAAAACTCTTTTCTTTTTTATTTGTGTGAAGGGAAGTTGGAAATGAGCTTTTTATAATAGGCTGTTCATATTATGGATTACTATAAATTTATAGTCAACATAATAACTTAGGAAGTTTATTAAGTGGAGATTAAAATTAATTTACAACTAATATAGGTAATAACTCATAAAAAATATATATTTTATACCTATGTCTTAGGATAATTTGAGTTCTATTTTTGTGAATATTAATTTGAGACCCATATTAATTTAAATTGTAATGCATAATAAAAATGTTTATTAGTTTTTCAATTATGCCAAATATCATATATAAATTTTAAAAAATGTTTATTAGTTTTTCAATTATGCCAAATATCATATATAAATTTTATTAGAAAAATATACGAATAATATGACCTATTTATGCGAAACATAGTATTAATAGAACTAAGTAATAATAATAATAATAATAATAATAATAATAATAATAATAATAATAATAATAATAATAATAATAATAATAATAGTAATAATACAAAGCTACCGTATGACTTTCCTAGGCGACTTCCTAAGACTTTTCTTCACATTTGTCTCCTCTGGTTGAAAAGGCATATCCGCTGCCACTATACAAAAAAAATCAACCACTCTTTTTAGTTTAACGATAATTATTAGACTGTCTAGAAGTTATATGTTAACTATAGCACATGATTTAAAGTTTCGAAGTTAAAGGCTAACAACTTATTAAGAAATAGATACATATTTTATCTAAGAAAAAATAGGTACATCAAATGAATACAGAGGAGTGATGGTTACTGAAATTCAAATATGTGAAGTAGCTAATTTTATCTTTTCTCCTAAGGAAGACGATTGATATCAAACATAATTATTTTAAAAAATCATAATTATTTAGAGAATTGATTCTTACACCGGTGGTTATTGATGGTTACACCGGATTTTTGTTGTCACGACTCTTTTGTCCTCATTTATCAATTAGAATGTTTTGTACATTAAATTTGAACATATTCGTACCTTTTTCATGTACAATCTATACCCAACTCCATCCATATCTTTAGGCAAGTTTATGATTTTATCTCTTCACATATTTTATCAGACTCACTAAACGTTTTAACATGGACATTCTTTTTTCTTCTCTCTGTGTGCTATTAACTCAACTCAAACAAGATTCACCCGCCCTCAAGGAAAAAAAAATCACCCTAGGAGACTTGAGAATCTTAGATACTCATATGATTTTACTGATTTATGTAATTATGTTATGTATGTGATAAAGTCAAGCAGGTCAATGGGGAAAAATCAGGAATACGATCAAAATAAAAAATTTCCTAAAATAAACGATTACAAATGAAATGGATAAAATGTTACTATTTAAAGGTAAGGACAATAAAGTCATGACAACAAAAAACCGGTGTAACCATCAACAATCACCGGTGTAAGAATCAATTCCCTAAAAATATTCTATATAAACATATTCATACACCAGTAAATACATTGGATATTTCTTTTTTATTAGCTGAACAAAATTAGAATGTAATATTCTTTGTTGGTTTAAGGATTATAATGTTTGTTTGTTTTACCATTTCAAAAGGGATAATATAAGTAACAAATAATTATCATATCAATTTTCCTTATTTTTCAATACGGATGGTTTCAAGTCGAAATAGAAACTTGTATCATTGAAACATATATATAAATGAGTCATTACTCTCATCAAACATTTGAAGGAAGAAAAAGAAGTTAAAGGTTTCACTATGGTGAAGTTGTGCTTAGTAGCTCTTGCTCTGTTCTCTATAATTACTATAAATGAGCATAGTAAGTATTATTAGAAAAAAAAATCATATGAATGTTATTATTTTATACTTCGAAAGTTCAAGCTACTATTTCTCAAAAGAAAAAAACGTTCAAGCTACTAATGTATGCGTACAATTGTGTTGCAGGGCTTGTTAGTGCCACATGTTCTAACGATCCTCTTGCACAATTTAGTGAACGGACAGGAACATTTGTCAAAGGAGAACCAGAGTATAAAGTGACCATCAACAACCATTGTAATTGTGACATATCAAATGTCAAGGTTCTATGTGGTGCTCTTAATAGTCTTGAGCCTATAGATCCTAAAATAATTAGACCAATTAGTGAAAGGCTTGCTTGTTTGTTAAATGATGGAAAAGCGATTGCTCCCGGAAAGGGAGTTACCTTCAAGTATGCACAAAGGGATGAAATCCTCTTTCAATCGATTGCTGTAACTTCAACATGCTGAGGATGCACAAGTTTTATCAATAATAACTTTTGTTATGAATTAAGATGACATTTATTCATACAAATATTTCATGTGGTTGAGTATTAGATATTCCATGTTCATGCTTGAAGAACTTTACAGACATGAAAAATGTCTGATGGAGTTGTATAAAATTTTATTTCTCTAGTAATATCTTTGTAGTCAAGATGAACACATTTGAGATATGAATATTGTGATTAAGAAAATTATATGTTTATTAATCGATTAAAAGTTATGAAGAACATGTTTAACACAAAAATGAATGAATACTATAAATTATATGTTTTTGTGTGAAGGAAAGTTGGAAATGAATTATTTTGTAATAAGCTATGCATATTATGGATTACTATAAATTTAGGGAATTGATTATTACACCGGCCATTATTGATGGTTACACCGGATTTAACTTAGGTAATTTTTAATAATTTATTTATTTTATTTTATTAAATAATAATTTATTTTAGGTAATTTTATATTTGTAGCATTTTCTCACGTGTACAGCATTAGCTTTCACATTCCTTACCATAAATTAGGAATGGTGATTATGTTGACAACCAATTATGAATGTTGGACTTTTTGAACTTTTATGATTGCATGTGAATAAGAGGAAATCTACAATTTCTACTCCAGAATTGTCTGATCTCCTTTGTCGTTCATCTCTTTAAACTTTTCCTCCATTTTCTCGTCAAGTTAGTTGCTTGAAGTGGATTTTCAAATTTTCAGATTTTTTCCTTCATTTGCATGTCCAGTTGAAGTATATTTTTAAATTTCCCACGCATGGGGACTCAAAGGAAATGAATATTTTATTTCTTCTTTGTCAAAAAAATAGATTGTATAACTAATCCTAGCCCTGACCACCCATACTAAAGGATTTCCACCCTTCTTGGTTTAAGTTTTATGATAAAATACATATACAACAGTTACTTGCTATTTTGGTATTGTGTACTTTTTTAAATAATGATTATAGCTACCTAAAAGTTAATCCAAAATCAATTTTGAAAATCATTATCATTCCTAGTTTATGAAATGGAATGTAAAAAGTTAGTGCGAAAGTGATAAGGATGTTGATAATACAAAATCACCATAAATAAAATATTACAAATTTAAATTAGAAAATATCATCCATTGATGAGTGAGGACAAAAAAGTTGAGCTAAGAATCTGGTGTAACCATCAATAATGGCCGGTGTAAGAATCAATTCCCTAAATTTAGATTTAACATAATAACTTATACAATTTAATAAGAGGAGATTCAAAATAATTTACAATTAATATAAATAATGACTAAAGAATATAAAATTTGTAAACGATTGTTTGTGGGTTGATAGAACGAAATTAGACATCATAATATATATATATATATATATATATATATATATATATATTCTATATTTATGTCCTAACATATTTTGAGATATTTTTTGAGAACATTAATTTGAGACCCAGATTAATTTAAACTGTAATGCATAATAAAAATGGTTACTAGTTTTTTTACGTATGCTAAATATCATATATACATTTTATTAGAAAAATATATGAATAATAAGACATATTTATGTGAAACATAGAATCAACATAACTACGTAGTAGTAATAATAATAATAATAATAATAATAATAATAATAATAATAATAATAATAATAATAATAATAATAATACTTTATAATTGACAAGCTAACTTATGATTTTCTTAGGCGACTTTCTAAGACTTTTCTTCACCTTTATCTTCTTTGGTTGATGCCACCATACAAAAAATCTACCACTCTTTTCTTTTTACGAGAATTATTGGACTGTTTAGAAGTTATATGTTGACTATAGAAGATGATTTAAAGTTTTAAAGTTTAAGGCTAACAACTAATTTTTAATAAATGGACACATATTTCATATAAGAAAAAATAGACACATCAAATGAATACAGATGAATGATGGTTCCTGTATTTCAAATTTGTGAAGTAGTTAATTTTATCTTTTCTGCTAAGGAAGACAATTGATATCTTCAACATAGTTATTTTAAAGAAGTCTATATAAACATATTGATACACCAATAAATACATTGAACATTTCTTCTCTGATTAGCTGAAAATTACACTACAACAGATTCTGCTATCATGGACCAGTTTTCTTCCGACTACCAGAATTATGGTCTTTAAAAGCAGTACAAACAGTCTTTTTTATCAATTAGTCGTCTTCCTTGTCGTCTTTTATATTTTTAAAGACCAGCTGTGTTTCTGTCGTGGGGAAACGACTAGTCATCCGAAATAAAAATTAATTAACGACTTGCAGTTTTGTCGGGAATGGTTCTAAACAAAAATTTGACCAAACTTTTGGGCGGGAAATGAAATTTTCGCAAAATTTTGGAGAGGGAAATGAAATCTCCCCAAGTGTTGGTGGCAAAATCAAATCATACCAAATGATTAATTCACCCTATCTGCTGGCCAACTAACAACTCCCTGCCATTACTCCCCCTTTCGCCATCCACATCGAATTCACCTATCAAGAACCCTAGCTAACTCATCATCTTCCACTCGACACCACCGCCGGCTCTCTCTCTATCTCTAGCTCTCTCTATATCTCTGCACAACCACGGTCCTCTCGCCACCACCGTCTTTCTCCTTTCCCGAATCGATCGTTCTTCATTCCGATTGACTCAATCGGGCGCCAGCTGGTTCAAATATGAGAATGGAGTTTTGGCTCAGGAAGAGAAATTCCATGCCTCACCCTTCAAAAACATCTGTCCTCAGCACTGGTTCGTCGCTCTCTGTCTCTCTGTCTCAATTTGGCTTCTCAGTTTCTATTGATTATGAATGCGCTTTTCAATTTGGGTCTGTATGGTGGCTTGAGCTCAAATCTAACAAGCTGTTTTCATTTATATGACTTAAAAGGAGCAATTTTACTGTGGTATCGATATTTGTAAGCCGGGCTCTATTTTTCATGCTTATAAATTGTATGTGTTTTAATTTTACTGTGATATCTGCAAACATTTTAACTATGGGTAAATCATGTGTTCGGATCTGCTAGCTGAGTGTAGAATGTGGTATATATATAATGTTTCTCACATAACCAAGTGGTTGTTGTTAACTGATTGGAAAGTGTGTATTCATGGGCTGAATGCTATATCTATGCGGCAACATACGGATAGGAATGTGTGTTTTAATGTATATATAATTTGGCGAGTTGAATGTGATATGGATGAAACTGAGGTAGCTGAAAATGTGCATGTCTCCCAATTTATGTGTACGGTATGAGGTTTTTAAGTACCCTATGTCACTGCTGCAAGTTCATAATCTGATGTGTCAAAACATTTAGTTGTGTAAGACGCCATGATGATATGGATCTACCGAATTCACTCAATGAAGCTGTTAGAGTGTAAATGCCAGGCAAGGAAAATTTATTTTTGCAGCCTGCTGTTGTCATCTCTTATTTGTTAATGAGTACTGATCTGATCCTCTTCATGCTCACTGAAGAGTCCGTTATGATATGGATCGTTCGAATTCACTCTGTAGCCGATATAGTGTCATGATATGCATGGCGAGGCAAAATCCTTTTGCAGCTTGTGATCATGGATGTGTTATCGGGTTTTCACGAGTCCAGATCTGAGCCCATTTCCGTATTTCCCTCCGTTCATTCCATGTTTGTTATTTGTTATTATCTATTTCCTGCGTTCAACCTCTCTATTCTGCCGGGTCTTGCGAAGGTCATTTTGACCCACTCATTATGTTGGCAATTTAATGCAAACATCTGTGCATGAATTTCCTCTGTTCAACCTCTCTATTCTGTCGGGGCTTGCGAAGGTCATTTCGACCCGCTGATAATGTTGGCAATTTAATGCAAGCATTTGTGCATCAATATCGGGTCGAAGTGGCCTTCGCAAATGACGGCATTCGGTAGCGGATGAACAGATGAATTTCCAATTAATGAATGCTAGTTCATTAATAAGTCAGTTTATTGCAAAAGGAAATTATCAATTAATAAAAATAAGAGAAAGATATGAGAAAAATCAAAGTACATAAATGTCTTGACCTTGTTGCCAGGTGTACTTGTGAAGGGCATTTTGACCAGCTGATAATTAATGTTGGCAAAATGATGCAATCATTAATTTGCGTGCCTCCAAATCGGGTTGAAGTGTCCTTCACAAGTACTCGTAGACTATAGAGGAAGAAAGGTTAGAATTAGCAACGAATGATGATTGGTTCACTTCAAGTCTATGTTATGGCTTAATACTTCAACCGCTTGGGAAGTTATGAATGATCTTATGAATGTATATATGAAATATAATAGATATCTTAAACGGATCAATGTTGAGCTGTATTTGTAGGTGCTCCATATTTCATGATTCTAATTTGAATGAGATGCATTGTCTCAGAAATTACTGTTGCTTTCAAGATATTAGTAGATGTTAATTCAAGATATTGGTTGTCATGAGTACTGATTTGGGCCTCTTCATGATATTATGATGTTCTTCATTCTCACTGCTTGCTGACTGTAAGAGGCCGTGATGATATGGATCGTTCGAATTCACTCTTTGTAGCCGATAGTGTGTGATATGCATGACAAGGAAAAATCCTTTTGCAGCCTGTGATCATCGATCTCTTATCTGGTTTTCATGAGTACAGATCTGAGCCTCTTCATTCTCACTAAAGAGTCGATAATGATATGGATCTATTGAATTCACTCGTTGTAGCCCATAGAGTGTGATATGCATGGCTTAAGGCAAAGCACCAGTGCCCGCATCCTCACAATTACAGAGAAGAAACCTCATGGGAAAGTTGGACACCCTCACTCCGTCCAGCAGCCCCCCCGCACTTCTTCTTTGGTCTTCCACCTTTGCTCTAATCTCCTCCTCCTCTACCACATCCATCAAATTTCCGCCTTCCACTAAGAAGCCCCCATTCTGTAGGATCGTCTGAAGGTATTCCCCTGCGTTTCTCCGAATATTTCCCGAATACTCTAGTATCCCGGTTGCCTTGTAGTCCTCCATAATTACATGCTTTGCTTCTCCAATGTAGGATGGAAACTGGACGATGTACAAGAGGTCCGAGCTCAGGCTGTCATTTGCGGTCACAACCTGGTTGGCAGGAACAACGTCGCCTGCCACCCTTGCTTCCTCCTCAGCGATCATCTGACTGATTTGAACATATTTCCAACTGAACTGTTCAAGGAGGCTGTTGAGGCTACCTTGGTCCATGATCTATCATGTTGGGGCCTTGAGGTGAGTCAAGATGGTGGCCATGTTTGTTGTGGGAGATGGTATGAGTGGGAGAGGAATGCACCAGGTATTGGTGATCACAAATTTCTCTCTTATCTCTTTAAAGTACCAACATGGTTCCCTTTTACCTGGAGCATCCTCCAGATTGATTAGAGGTAACGTGTTGTCCCTTGACATTGACAAGCTTGACGGAATATAAACTTTATCTGGGATGAAAGGTTCTGTCAATGGATAAAGTCTGTAGGATTTTGTTTTATACATGTTCAGACTGCAGGAAGATAATGGAGGAGGTAGGGGGTTACAAGAAGATGGTGAGTTAGAAGATGGAGAGGTGGGGTAGTTAGTGGAGGTTAATTACTGCATGTTTCAAGGTTTAATCATGAAATAACTGATGCTCCTAAATTAACTGCTATGGTTTTTTTGGACGCAATAATAACTGCATATTATTGCTTGTTTGTCATAAATTACTGTCTCCTGATCTCATTTTTATTTAATTATATTAAATTTTTGTATTAAGTAATATTTTAATTAAATTAATACCTAATTACATTTTAATGGCTAATTTGCCTTTTTTTTTTGCCAACATAAAAAAACTGGAGGTGCCCTTAACACAACTTATGCATGTTTTGTGTGTTTGTGTGTGTGTGTGTCTGTTTGTTTGTTTGCCAAAAAAAAACACAACTTTTGCAGGGAACCTGCATAAAGCATATTCTGATTCCCCCCTTTATTTGCTTTAAGTCCAGTCAGTCTCTTCTTGATGTTGAAATTCTCTTTTGGAGGGAAAACTTGTCTTATGTGGCAACTAGTCTATAGCTTTTACTTTATTATGTGGATGCATTGTGACCTATGAGAATACTGACAGACATGGACAAGGCTATAGGCTTTGGTTTTATACACCGTTTGGGAGGCTGTGGGGTTAGGAGAAGATGGAGAGTAATAAGATGGAGAGGATGGTGGTTAGTGATAATAAATACTAGTTAAAGATGTGGTTTCAGAGAATTATGTGCTGCATGGTTTCAAGATTACTGCAGCTTACTAGGCATAGGTTCATGAACCACCTCATTGATTAGGGTTGTCAATGATATTTGTTCAACATGTTTAATTTGAGGTGTGCCTTGTTCACTTTATGGGATTTACTTCGATTAGTTATTTCCCCCATAACGCTGGCTAACACGGGCATGTGAAGGCTCTTCGACCCGCTCATAATGCTGGCTAATACGTTGCAGAGCTGTGTGTTTGCAAAACGGGTCGAAGTGGCCTTCACGAGACCCTGTACATGATAGAGGATGAACGGAGGAATTTCAAATGGATTTTATTTCAGCACAATTGAAGTATGATATATATGGCTTAATGAATCAACTGCTTCGAAAGTTACGAATGATGCATATGGTAATTATTTTGACAACCTTTCGTAACCTGCCAGATAAGGGTTGCATTATTTGCAGCGTGCTGTGATCATCACTTATTTGCTTTACTAAGTACTTATTTGAGCATTTCTTGCTCACTGTTAGCGCTCACTGTGAGGCCGTGATGATATGTATCTATCGAATTCACTCGTTGAAGCTGTTAGAGAGTATTATGCATGGCGAGGGAAATTTTTGTTTGCAGCCTGCTATGATCATCTCTTATTTGGTTTTAATGAGTACAGATCGGAGCCTCTTCACGGTCACTGAAGAGGCCGCGATGATTTTGATTTACCTAATTCACTCTCTGTAGCCGATAGAGTGTCATGGTTTGCATGGCGAGCCAAATTTCTTTTTGCAACCAGTGACCATCGATCTCTTACCTGGTTTTCATGAGTACATATCTGAGCCTCTCTCCGTATATCCGTCTGATCATTCAATGTTCGGGTCTGTATATGTTCTACGTATCTCTTCTTGATTGGCAAAACACACCTTTGTAATGTCGTCTCTGCGCCCAATTGCGTGTTGAGGGGCCGTTCATATCGCGTGCGAGATCCTTGTCCTAATAGACGTGTAGCCCGTGGCATATATTAGTTTTCCTAGAAATTGAGTGTGATAGTTGTTATTTTATCCGTTCAACCTCTCTCTTCTGGGTGGAGTTGCGAAGGTCATTTTGACCCGCCGATAATATTTGCAAAATATTAAAAACACTTTGGTGCATTCAAACCGGGTCAAAATGTCCTTCGCAGCTACCCGCAGAAGGTAGACAATGAACAGATGAATTACCAAAGGAATTTATTTCACTAACAAGTCAAGAAATTGCAAATTAAAGAAAACTATCCATTAAAGACAACCGACCATACATATATAGAAAAAAAATATATTACCATGAATAAGATAAAGATAAGAAGGAAAATTACATAAAATAAAAGTCTAGTCTGCATTGTCCTCTTTGAGTTGTTCATCTGTCGGGGCCTTGCCTAGTTCCTGCTTGTGTGAAAGCTTTGTCCCGGTAGCCCCCCTGTATCTCTTTTTGATTGGGAAAATGGAATCACCGGTTTCTTCATAGAATTCGAGAGGCACAACCAACGTATAATTTTCAATATTCATCTGCTCAATTAACTGGATTCTCCATTCAGTCTCTTATATTTTGCGTCGGCTTTCCTCCATTGTAGTTTGCTTCTTCTTATACAACCTCACTGAAGGGGTGTCCTCGCTCCTTGAATCTTCATCCGATGAATCAGAGATGAAACTTGAAGCATTCTTATTGGATCCTGGCAGCCCTGTGAAACGACTGGTGACCTTCTCCTCTTCACGTAGGCGTTTGCAAATTGGTTTCATGGTAATGGGATTTTGGGGACTAAACTTTGATGGAGTCCTTAGAAGTGATTTATTTACTGTGACTATTTTGGAATGGATGAATGAGATAAAATAGAGTTAATCAGCTGTCAGTTTCTCTTTTTTTTCCTCCTCATGAAACATGCAAGTAATTGACTAATTGATTGCCTTGTACATTAATGTTGTTCAATGAGGCAGTTTAGGGAATTCAAACAGTTACTGCACAAATTTTTGTGAATGGTCATGATGATTAGTGGCTTATAAGTTTATTATGATGTCTTTCATGCTCGCTTTTTGTTTCCATGTAGTACTGAACTGGGTCTCTTCCTGATTATTATAATCTACTGAATGCTAACTGTTTCCGCTCTAGTGATCCCTAATTTGTCATCACTAGCAACAATCCATGAATTTACCATTGAATTCTCGTGCCTTACCAATACCCTTGTCCAAATTACTTCATTTTCACTCTCACGTTCATTTTCGATAATGGTTGTGCACTGCGTGGAATTTCAGCAGAGGTAAACTTTGTTTTTATTATCTTGTTGATCCATAATTTTCACATCAACGTAAGATGAAAAAAGAAAACTAAACTATATTTCCTATCACCTGTTGCAGGTAACATTTCCAGGTTACAGAACATTAATTGATAGTATGGATGAGTGGGCGCTGTTTGGACTTTCGACAGAGGTAAACATATTTTTGTGCCCCATTTCATTTCCTTTAAGTCCACTCTCTTCTTGATGTTGATATTCTCGTTTTGAGGGAAACCTTGTCTTATGATCGGCAACATAGCTTTTAGAGTAGCATAGCTTTTAGAGTAACTACCTTGTCTTATGATTGCGCAACCTTGTCTTAAGTCCACTATCTTCTTGATGTTGATGATTCTCCAGTCTTTTCTTGATGTTGAAATTTCCTTTTGGAGGGAAACCTTATTTTATGATCGCCTAACATAGCTTTAAGAGTAACTACTGTCTGGATGCATTAGTTGTGACATGTGACAAAATTAAGAGCGAGTACAAAGAAAAACATGTGAAGTAATAGCACTAAAATCCAGCAGCTTCTTCGTGGTTATTCAATGCATCACAAGAAAGCTGGATTGGAAGTACAAAACCTATGGGGTTACTGCATAGTATGGTTCATAAACCATCGAATATAGCAACATATTGGGTTGGGGCATACTATGGTAGATGAACCATACACGCAGCAACCCAATAGATTTTAGAACGCCATGCCAGCTTTATCTGTGATGATTCTCAATGCCCGGGTGGTGGTAGACGAGATTTTGAATATCTCATTGTGATGCTAGAAACATTCATAAAAAATCTAGCTGCCGCCTCCGGCTGCTTCTTTGTGATTGTTCCAGCATCACAATGTTGCCGTACGGAATTGCCGTCGATCAGGAGTTGGGCTATGATAAACAGGGGTTGGCATCGTTATGTTCTGACTACTTGAAGCAACATCTTTGTGATCATTCCATGCATCACAATGCTGCATCAAGACAATCAGAACATAACGAAATCAACCTTGTGGAGATCGTTGACATCGACATGCTTTCAGACAGGCAAAACTCTATATAGGAAGATGAATGGTGTAGTGAAATGTACAAGGCTATAGGCTCTGGTTTTATACACAGTTGGGAAGCTGGGGGTTAGGAGAAGATTAAGAGTTTAAAGATTGACATGTTGGGGGTTAGGGGGATTAATTAAGTTTAATAAATGCTAGTTTGAAGATGTGGTTTCATATCAAAATTACTATTGGTTTAAAGAGTAGTGCAAGTCAGCAGGTATAGGTTAATGATGAACCTCATTGATTAGTGGGGGGAAATGTTCTGAAAATAGTTTTAACATTGTTTCTCTTTAACATAGCTTTCGAGTAACTACTGTGTGGATGCATTTGTTGTAGCCTGTGAGAAAATTTAGAGTGATTAGAAAGAAAAACATGTGAAGTAATAGGACTAAAATTCAGTAGCTTTATCTGTGATGATTCTCCGGTCGCGCGGTGGTAGCTAGACAACCCCCTGTTTCCCATAGCACAACCGCTCATCTGATCAGATGAGAAGTTCTCAGATGAGTTGTTGTGCTATGAGAAATAGAGGTTTCCATCGATTTAGCACTCATCTAAGATCGATGAGCAGTGGTGCTATGACAAACAGAGGTTGGCATCGTTATATTCAGACAACCTGAAGCAACATCTTTGTGATCATTCCATGCATCACAATGCTGCATCAAGACAACCAAAATATAACGAAATTAACCTCGTGGAGATTGTTGACATTGACGTGCTTTCCCACAATCAAAACTCTATATAGGTGGATGATAGATGTACTAGTGAAATGGACAGTAGAATCCGTTATGTTCTAGCCCCCTCCAGAAGCTTCTGTGTGACCATTCCATGCATCATAGCGCTTCCGCAAGGGGGAGAGAACATAAGTGACTCTTGACATCCACATGCTTGCCCAGAATCTAAACTTCAATTATCTGCATGGATGTAAGGCTGTATGCTCTGGTTTTATACACAGTGGAGAACCTGGGGGTTAGGAGAAGATGGAGAGGTGGGGGTTAAATCGTTAATGGATTAATAAATGCTGATTTAAAATTTTGGTTTCAGAGTAATCATTTTTGGGTTTAAAGATGTGGTTGCAGAGACATGATTGCTGGTTTAGAGATTAGTGTAGCAGGTATAGGCTCATGAACCACCTCATTGGTTATAGCTAGGGGTGGCAACATTACAAAATTATACTCACTTTTTTTCCACTCACCTGTTGCAGGTACAATTTGATTGTTATAGAACATTGATACTACTAGTATATTAGCACCTTATGTGCAGTCCAAAAAATACAAGGCCAGAAATCTCCAAAATATTTGCAGAGTATTTCGTTGAAGGACGAGTTGCGTCGTCAATAGAGGTAAACTACCCTGCAATACTTTACATGATGTGACTGTTCCTCGCATTTTAAAATCGTAAACGAGACCCCTGCGTGGTGTAGTTGGAGGCTCCTGCCAGGTGGAAGCTATGCATGGAACACGTACTTAACACTCACTATATGTGTTTGACACTTCCACTGCTGTATGCTGCATATTGCTCGCTCGAGACCCCTGCGTGGTGTGGGTGGAGACTCCTGCCTGGTGGAGACCATGCATACAATTCACACACTGCACGCCAATATTATATGTACACTGTATGCGCTCAGAAGTTATGGAAGTTTATCGGTATAGTTGAATTGAGATGAGGGCTCCCTGAGAGATGAAAATTGCATTTGACAATGTCACTGTTGCGCCTTCTTCCGGCAGTTGTCCATTGTTATCTGTGTGAATCAGATTTAAGAATGTGAATTTTGTATATCGGGTGAACAGCAAGCTCGCTGAGTTTAGTTTAGCATACACCTTGTACTGCATAACATAATTCTTGTTCATACTTGTCAGAAAATTTATATGGTGTTTGTGAATGTCTTCAGGTTTTTTCAATCATACTCCAAACACGACGATTGCATGACCGTGTAGTTTGCAAGAACTCAAGGTCGCCTCCACCTCCTATCCACGATACACGTTCACATCGGAGCTTCCCTACTCACAACTACGTACCTAGCAAGTGTAGATTAAGCTAAGTTTGTAGTTTTGGTTAGGATTATATATAGTTTGTTAGGATTTTATGTTGTAGTTGATGTAAATGTACAAATTTTTGGTACACCGGGTTCGGTTGATATTAATAGAAATTTCATTTCTTTTCAAGAATTTAGTATTTATTTATTAAAAATATTATTTTTATAGACGGCCACTTTTCGACGAACAATTAGTGAGCAAAATAGCTATATACAATGAGTAAAATTGTCGTTTTAAGAAATAAAGACAAGTACTGTGGTCGTCTTTTCACGAAAAAAGGGAAAACAACACAAAATTTACGAAATTAGATAATAAATAACGACGAAAAAAGCAGTCGAGCAGATACCAAAGACGACGAGAATAATTGTCGGCATAAATTCAACGACCACCAAAGTTTGGTCGAAATATTCGTCGGCAAAAGTTTTGACCACATAATATTATGGTCGGTAAGTCGTCGGAAAAATATCAACGACAAAAAGATTTGGTCGGCAGAAGTGGTCGGTAAATTTTTTTTACTGACCAATGGAAAAAGTTGTCGCCTCGTCGAACTAACGACGAGGCTATTCCGACGCTTTTTGGACGAACTTTTCTCGTCGTATTTTCATTCTAAGGGGGAGGTTTTCTCAACTCTTCTTATCTGATTCTATCTCTATCACCCATGTGCTTGATGTGTAATTATTTGATGATCAAAGACAAACTGTTTTGATATATCTAACATCATTTAATCCATCTGTTTGATTAATTTTTGCAGGGAAATTTTATTTCCGCAGTTTGCAGGATTTGTTTCCTAATCTGGCTTTTGCAGGAAAGGAATTATTCAGAGAAGATGATTATGTGATCAATCAGACACTCATGACAGCTTCTCAAATTGTTTAAAGACAAGATCACAACAATATATCTGAAGATCATGATCAACTATCCGTTGGAGAAGGCTGTTAAAATAGTCAAATTTTGTTGCCTACAAAACAGGAAGCTGTTGCTGAAAATCTTGATTCAGAAAGATTCCTTTCTTGAGTCACTCCAAGAAGCTATCCGTTGGAGAGCAACATAATTCTGCTTCTTTGATTGCCAACTGATCAAAGATGTTCCAAGAGATTGGCAACACCCTGACGTATTCTTTCTATCAACTATGTAACCTTCAAAGTCAGCATCTTTATAGCCACATAAAGAGAAATAAGATTTTTTAGGATACCAAAGCCCTAATTCCTTGGTAACATTTAGATATCCAAAAATTCTTTTGACAACAACCAAGTGTGATTCCTTAGGATCTTCTTGAAATCTAGAAAAAATGCAAACACTAAACAAGATAGGTGGCCTACTAGCAGTGAGATATAGTAATGATCCAATCATACCTCTATACTCTTTGACATTTACACTCTTACCAGATTCATCTTTGTCTAGTGATAGTGTAGAGCTCATGGGGGTCTTAGTGGTCTTTGACTGTGAAATCTTGTACATTCTTAGAAAAGATTTTGTATACTTGTTTCGATTAAGAAAGATTCCATTCTTCATATGATGTATTTGAAGTCCAAGAAAGAAGTTTAATTCTCCCATCAAACTCATCTCAAATTCCCTTCTCATAAGACTTGAGAAATCCTTGCAAAGAGAATCATTAGTAGCTCCAAATAGAATATCATCAACATATACTTGAACTACTAGAATGTCTTTCTCATGAGTCTTTATGAAAATGTTTTTATCCACAAATCCTCCTTTGAATTTATTTTTGAGTAGAAACTATGTCAATCTTTCATACCAAGCTCTTGGAGCTTGTTTCAAACGATAAATAGCTTTGTCAAGTTTGTAAACATGATTTAGAAACTCACCAATTTCAAATCCAGATGGTTGAGCAGCATAAAATTCCTCTTGAAGATAGCCATTTAAAAAGGCACATTTCACATCCATTTGAAAGAGTTTCATATTTTTGTGAGATGCAAATGCAAGTAACATTCTAATTGCTTCTAACATGAGAACAGGAGCAAAAGTCTCCTCATAATCCATACCTTCCTCCTGGTTGTAACCTTGAGCTACCAGTCTTGCTTTGTTTCGGATTACTTTGCCATTTTCATCTAGCTTGTTTCTGAATACCCATCTACTACCAATGACAGAATGATCTTTGGGTGGAGGAGCTAGGTTCCAGACCTTGTTCCTTTCAAACTCATTAGGTTCACTTTGCATATCTATGATCCAATCTGCTTCTTGTAATGCTTCCTTCACATTTTTAGGTTCTAGAAGAGAGACAAAAGCATTAATAGCACACAAGTTCTTCAACTGTGATCTTGTTTGTGTACCAGTAGATGGATCATATATAATATTATCAGCAGGATGAGATGAAAGATATTTGAATCTTTTCCTTGGTGTCCAAGGTTCATGATCTCCAATCTGTTCTTCAAGGATTTGAGAGTGTGAAGTAGTATCCTCATCAGTTATCTTTTCTCGAGGATCTGTTTCAAGGCTTTGAAACTCATTTTCAAGGCCTTGAAAAAACTTTATGTTTTCCTACAGGTTTTCCTTCGAACTTTTTGAGGGATCCTCTTCATCTTCTGACTCATGCTTGTTAGATTCAAGTCTCTTCAGACTTTCTCCAGCAACTTTGTTAGTGCGCAAAGTCTAAACATTGTTTGACCTTGAGGCAGTGAGGATGTAATTCCTTAATTTCTCATTTTACACCACACATTTCTCTTTGTCAAAGATAACTTTATTACCATTATCACAAAGCTGAGATACATTAAGCAAGTTTAAATTCAAACCATCAACTAAGTAAACATTTAAAATAGAG
Source organism: Linanthus parryae (assembly GCA_023055425.1). Taxonomy (NCBI): domain Eukaryota; kingdom Viridiplantae; phylum Streptophyta; class Magnoliopsida; order Ericales; family Polemoniaceae; genus Linanthus; species Linanthus parryae. Next base: position 19,982,650 of record JALGPY010000011.1, on the reverse strand, counting down.
TTTTAAGAATCTGTACCAATTTTGCCAATATATAGAATGTTGCACTTTCCTTTGTCACCAAGTGTGATTGAACCTTCATATTGCTCTTTTAGTTCAGAGAATATAAATCTCTTTCCACTCATGTTTCTTGAGCAACCACTGTCCATAAACCATTTATGTTCTTTGCTCTTGGTAACAGCCTGCAAACACCATTCACTGCCTTACCCAGCTGTTAGAACAAGTGTGGAATATAGATTCATATTCAGGCTCAACCATGTTGGTTGGTCTAACCCCTTTAGAAACCCAAATCTGTCTAACTTGTCCTTTGAGTTGGAATGGAAAAGTGTTCCGCATTATGTGAGGGTCTCTTCTTCTGAAAGGACAAGTTATGTTGACATGACCAATTCTATTGCAGTAATGACACTTAGGAGAGGTTCTGATTTCATCTTTCTGAAATCTGGTATTGTTCTTTCTGGGAAAATTTCGATTGTAGCCAATACCAGTTTTGTGAACAGACTTCGAAATTCCACCAAGAATCAGGTTTAAATTGTGTTTTGAGCAAGCAAGTTTTGTAATAACTCATTCAGATTCTTGAAGCTTCTCAACTAAGGTGGTCTTTTGTTCATCTAATTTATCAAGCTGATATCTTAGATCAACAATGTTGTTACTCAAAAGAGAGTTTTCAGTTACTACTGCTTTGACTTGAGTTTTCGAGGCTTTGAAATTGGTTTCCAAGTCCTTGAAATCTCTGCCATATTTCTTCTGAGAAATATCAAGATTCTGATTTTGACAAAAAAGGTGCAAATTATCTTTTGCGTGCTCATGAACCTTTTTCTTTCAATTCACTGATTTCTTTCGGATAGTCCTCTTCATTTAAAAGCGTTTTTCTTAGATAATCTGAGAGGACATTTATTGGTTTTTAAATCAAGCAGTTTACCATTACCTCAATGTTCTTTTCAGAACTTTCATCATGCTTGGCCATAAAGCAAAGATTCGCTTTTTCTTCCTCGGATTCAGAATTACTTGAAGACTCTGACTCACTCCAAGAAGCTACCATAGCTTTCTTTCTTCTGTCATGATCGTTCTTCTGAATATTTTTGCTTTTCTTGTGTGGACAATCTCTCATAAGGTGTCCTGCATCACCACACTCATAGCAATCCATTACTTTATTCTTAGTACCATGCAAAGAAGTTTTACCTTTGTATTCCTTGCTATTGAAGGATATGTGTCTGTCTCTGATGAAATCTTTGTTTCAAAAGTTTTTCTTCATCTTGAGAATTCTAGTAAAGGCTTTGGAAATCAAGACAAAAGGATCTTCATCATCTTCTTAATTTTCAAGTCTTTGAGATGGTTCATTCTCCTTAGCCTTGGGAGCTATATTCTTGACACCTTCTGTTAATTATCCATCAACTTCATTCATGGAGATCTCATCTGTAAGAAGTTTTCCTTGTAGGTCATCAAGTTGAAGTGATGAGAGATATCGAGCTTCTTGAATAGCTGCGGTCTTTGGTTCCCACTTTTCCTTAGGAAGGCTTCTTAAGATTTTTCTGACCATCTCTTCATTGGTAAAGGATTTCCCAAGGAATCCAAGTTGTTGACAATACTAGTAAATCTTTTGAACATGTCTCTAATGGATTCATCTCCATTCATTTTGAACATTTCATACTGTCTAAGGAATATGTTGATCTTTGTTTGCTTGACTTGGCTAGTTCCTTCAAGGGTCACCACCAGCTTGTCCCATATCTCCTTAGTAGATTTGCAGCCTGAGATCTTGTTGAATTCATCTGCACTCAAAGCACAATATAAGAGATTCATAGCTCTAAAGTTCTTAGGAACATGTTCTAACTCAGAAGCAGAAAGAGAATCCTCAGTTTTGGGAGTTCTAATCCCATCCCTCTCTGTGTAAAAAGTATGGGGACCATTTTGGATGATAGTCCAGAGCTCCATGTCTTGATCAATGATGAACATTTTCATCAAAGCTTTCCTGTGTACAAAGTTGCCACCACAGAACAAAGGAGGTATGCTAGGAGCTCTTCCCTGATAGAAACCACCATCACCTATAGGACTCATGATCACAATATGGTTAAATCTATGCAGTGATACAAGCTCTGATACCAATTGAAAGACAGTAATGTAGGTAGAACTACAGGATCAATACTCTAGAAGGGGGTGGTTGAATAGAGTATGACAACTTTTGCTAAAAGAGTGGTTTCAAAGAAGTTTGTATAGATTAGAAGTATTTCAAGGCCTTGAACTGAATCTCAAGTGCTTGGAATCAAAACACTAAGTAGTATAAAAGCTGATAGTTTTAAAGGCCTTGAAATGAGTTTCAAAACCTTAAACTAAAACATGTTTAATTTGCAGAGAAAGTACTAAGTATAGAACTGAAATGAAAAAGCAAGAGACATAGGATTTATAGAGTACAGTACACTTGGACCTACATCTCTACCTTAGAGACTTGATCCTTGCAGTATTTTTAACTCAATTCTTATTAATCAAAAGCTAAGCCCTAGATCTCAAGCACAGAGAGTTCCCTTACTCTGTTACAACTTGTGGTTCTAACTAACCTATCTAGTACCTGCTCAAGCTAATTGATTCAACAAGAATTCTCTATTGTTCTCTTGAACAATCTACGAGAAAAAGAACTAGAAATATTATCCAAGTGATATACAAATGAATTTCAAAAAGAAGAACATTGAGACAAAGTTTAGCAGTGAGTATGCAGTGCTTTTCAGATGCTTGGATTGAGAGGAATGAATCTGCTTCTTTGATGCTTTTCAATCCTTGAATGTGTTTGAGTGTCTCTATGATAGTTGTCTTTGAACTTCTTCAGACACTCAAATTTTTATGGAGCAAGTTTGAATTGCAGATCTTCAGAATCTTCATGTAACAAACTTCCCTAAAAATCTGCAAGTAATCTTGACTATGAAACATCTCTCCTAACGGCTAGTTGCTCAGTATCTTCAAAGATACTGACTTGATCTTGTTTGTAAGAGGGTCGGGACGCTTTAGGCATAGAAGACCAGATACACAATCAATTTGACAAGTTGATTTCCATTCCTGCAATCAGACAAATTAGGAAACAACCCTGCAAAATAGGAAGCTAGATTAATCTGCATATAGCCAGTCAAATAATGAAATTGATGGCTAAACTAACTGATATACTGGTTGTTCTTTCTTCATCAAATGTCATATAATCAATCACAGTAGATGAGGAATTGGAGTAGGATCAGAAACCCCTCTGAGTTCATGCTATGTTCTGCAATGGTTATTTCAAACCTTTGAAAGCTGTTTTCAAGGCCTTGAGACAGTCAAGCTATTTCAAGCCTTTGACATGAGCTGAACTTACATCCCGAATAGCTTAGTCCATCGAGTTATTCAGGCTAAATAGTTTCGAAAATCCTCTATTATAAACTATGAGCTGAACTGCAAGAAATGAGTTTCATATGCCTTCCAGATTATTATTCAAGGGTGAGATCTAATTAAAGTGGGCTTGGTGTGGAAAATCAAGATTGGCAAGAAGATAAAAAAAAAATCAGCGATAGATGGTTGCCACGGCCCAAAACTTTCAAGGTGATTACCTACTGCCCGCGGAGGCATGGAGAATTGTACATTACACCATCTAATTGACGGGGCCTCAGGCAACTTGAACCAACAACGAGTGCAACACCTTATTTGGCCAGTGGACGCTATATTTATCAAGTCATAGTAATTGCAACTGAGGAGGAGGAAGAAACGCAATACTAGTTCCACTTGGAAGATGGCAACTACACAGACGCGACCGAATACAAAGCCCAACTGAGGATAGTGAAGGACCACCCTTCTTCATCAACTTAGTTTTCAAATGAGAGTTAATGCAGAAACTTTGGTGTCTCAAGATCCCAACAAAGATGATTATGCCAACATGGCATGCATGGCTGAACTGACTGCCGGTAGCCAGCAATCTGCGACAGCGAGGTGTGAAAATCGATGTTACTTACTCCCTCCGTCCCAGCCGTTTGGTGACAAATTGGGAGAAGTGCTTTATTAAAAATCGGGCGAAAAGACTATTTTGCCCTTGTTCTTTCAAGTTAATTTCGATGATACCCTCAGTAACAAGCTAGATTAACACTTTGTCTCCCACTCAATCTGTTGCCAAAAAAAATCAACACATATCAACAAGATCATCAAAATCAAACAAAATTTTCAGATATCATCAACATCAAAATCAATCCAAGATCCTCTGCACATGAGAGAGAGGAGAAGAGAACAGATCCGAACTCAGAACCGAAGAACCACTAATCCTTCTAGTAAACAACCACAGATGTGACGTCATATGCGAAGACAAGCAGATCGACTGACTGCCGCTGCTCACCACCAGGAGAAGATCCGTCAACAACACCGCCGTGCACCACCTCAAACATCGCCGATGCGCCACCCACCTCGCCGCCTATCAGATCTGGGCGAAAAGCCACCGTCTGGAACAGACCCACTGGAATCGACCTGCAAAAGACAAGCACGCCATCGATTGAGAATGACGGGGAGGGAGAGAGAGGTGGGAGAAGACGAAGAGAACCCTCTCCAACCGTCTGGAAGAGAGCCACCGGAACCCTCTCCATCCCTGCTCGCAGTCGGCCTCGAACGTCCCTGCGTTAGACGAAGAGAGATAGAGAGATGAACATGGAGAGAGACATAGAGATGGATCTCACTCACTCTCCCTCTCCATCCCTCCGCCTCTCTTCACCTCTCTCTGTCATGCGGCTTTCTGGAACACAGAAATGTGAAGCAAACGTGGGAAGGGTCTGGTCATTAGGGTTAGGAAGTGGTTGTTGGGTTGTCAGCTAGTTTAATTCCTAACTCATCTATTAATTTGTTTTGGGCCAAATTAAGTTGGGTTACTTTGCTAATCTAATTTAATTAGGCCCAATCAAAATAAAATGGTGTATTTTTTGTTAAGGGTAAGATGGTATTTTTCATCAAAAAACATGCCATTTTGTTAACCTATCAGATGGGACGTCCAAAAATGGAAATATTAACCTATCTGGTGGGACGGAGGGAGTATGAGTTGTGCAACTGTACGATATCAACAATTCATTTACTTTTGGAGTGCAAATTTTCGCAGAAAGTCTGGACACTCTCTCGGAACAATCTCCCAATACCACCGGAGGCCATCACAGTAGCTGCTTGGATCGAATCAAAGCTCCGTGAAGGAATTACAGAGCATCTTGAGTTGTTTGTGGTCGCTCTTTGGGCACTGTGGTCGGACCAGAACGACCTGGCCTTCAGCAGAAAGAGACAAAAACCTTACGAAGTTGTAAAGATGGGGAAGGACTTCAACAACTGGTACAAAGAAACATGGAATTACTCTGTTATATGTTGTGATGCGGTAAAAGTAATATGTTGTGTTATTCGGGATCCGAACAGAGAATTTTGCACGGATCGTTAATGCAGAATTAGGCAACAGCGAACAACACTTAGGGTCGAACTCTCAGCGTGGGAAGAAGGACTAAACGTCACCGCAGCGATGCGGTACCAGAATATCCAAGTAGAGTAGCGCTGTTGAGAGATGGATTACATGGAAAAATTAAAAGCGCAGAGACAGTGTCAGACATGAAAAAGGTGTTAAGGAACTGCAAGAAAATCGCCGGCAAATTTAACTCTGTTGAGTATCTCCATGTACGAAGACATGGAAATGGCTTGGCTCATCCCTAGCCTCAAGAGCTAGAGATGAAGAAGATATTAGTTTTTTCTCTCTAAGTCCCAATTTGGGTAAACGATGTTTTACAGAAAGATTTTTTGGGAATGACTTCCCTCGCTTAATATAATCAATTTGTCTCTCAAAAAAAATTATATTGGAATTGCATTACCAGTTTGCGAAGAAAAGTGAAACGTCTTACTTCCTCCATAAAACCTTTTTTTCAACGTTTTAACTTTTGTCACCATTCACTAGGTCAATTTGACCCGATAATACTATAGATCTCACTTTCTGATAATTTTTTCATATTGTCGTAGAGTAGGTTATTCTATAACATGATAAAAAAATTATAAAAAATCATATTATTTTGCAACCAAAATCACCCGATCAAAGAGACACAAATACGAGTGAAAAAGTAAAAAGCGAAGAGAAATAGACGATACAGAGAAGTATTTGATAGGACGATGATGTTTACACGAGACTTTTTTATTAGGGTAAAAGACAAAATCCACCCTCCTTAGATGGGTAATATACAAAAACAACCTCATTGTTCGGGGATATACAAAAACCACCCCTGTGAGAGACAAAAAAAACCCCGTCAGTGACGGACGTTGGACAAATACCACCATTCTGTTAATGTCAGTTGAGACGGGGGTGCAATCTGACCTATTTATGACCATTTTGCCCTTATTCATTTTTTGTGCTTATTTTGTTATTGTTCTAGATGTTCTTGGTGTTCTTGGCCACAACTTCCATCACCACAACAAATAACCAACAACACCAATCAAACCTAAACTAGTCACATACCCAAACCCAAGCACAACCCCATAAACAAACCCGTACTTGTAAGACTCATTCTAAATCTGAACCAAACATTTCGTACACAAATTGACTCGAAGGGGGATTTCACCCGGTAACAACTCTTATCTCTCTCTCAAAAACAAGAACAGGTTGAGGTCAATCTCTCCAAGATCAGGTTCGGTGGATCAATTGGGTTCGAACCCAGTTCTCAAATTGGTCCATTTTGGCAATCCAGGTCCTGAATTTATCGAACAATAGGTTCACCAACCACACTCGTCTCTCTATTTTCACTAAACCTTACTGTTCTTGATCTCTCTCCTAAGTCTAAGTATTTTGCCTTCGGGGTTCAATAGAAAGCCTAACCCAAAGAACCCAGTTCACCGACCACCTTAGAAACAAAGACCCACATCCACCAATAACCAGAAACACAAACCGAAATCGAAAGAAAAATGTCAATTTACAGGAGATTGCTCTGGAATTTGCTCTATTTCTGGGTTGCTGCATTTACAGGAGGACAAGAGAGACATCGGGGAGAAACAAATGGGCGATTTCAGAACCCATTCAACTCGCCTTTAAGATGGAAAAATCTGGACCGTTCACTTTCAAATTGGAGATCACAGAGGTGGTGTGAAGCGGCGGCGGCCTCCTACACCGGCAATGTCACTGTCGTCCTCAACCTGTGTTGGCGTCGTCGGCATCGGCGGCGTCCTCCACTTCCCGCTTCTCCTCCAGATCTATCGAGAAGATGGGGATGGTGATGGTGAAGGTGGTTCGAATGGCATCTGAGACAAAGAGAGTGACGGAGATGGAGGTGGGTTGGTCTGGTGTCCGACGGGAAGAAAAAGAGAGAGGGACGGAGAAGAAGTGAGAAGTTGCAGAAGATGGTGTTGTTGTGAGATAAGGGAGAGAGGAAGAGATGGTTGGTTTAGGGTTAGAAAATAAGGAGGAGAAGGTAAGGAAATTATATTTATAGTGGGTAATTCCGGAAAATTTTAGGGGTATTTTTGTCTTTTAATCCCTCCGTTAGTGCGCCGTCAGAGGTTAACGGAGACAGGGGTGGTTTTTGTATATCCCCGAACAATGAGGTTGTTTTTGTATATAACCCATCTAAGGAGGATGGATTTTGTCATTTACCCTATTTATTATTGAACGGATCATTTACTGTTCTACTATTTTAATTCACTTATATGTCTCTTTTCAACAATTTGTTGTTCCCATATGTTCTTTGAATAAATTAGTTACAGTTTTACCCTGCTGTTTCTGTAAGCATCCTTCACATGTGACCAAGCTATCTACATCAAGTCACCAAATCTAATTAATGCTTTGACTTCACTTCATTGAAAGATTCTGTATATAATGATGTACTTGCTCCGTTTTCTCTCTATCTTTAACGTTTGACTTTTCTTTACGTAACCGGGTCACAGTGAGATAGCAAGACGATGTAATTTTTTGATAATTTTTTCATAGTGTTGGAGAGTAAAGTTTACTCTATAATACCTTTGCAAAGTTTACCAATTTTTTTCATCACTTGTTAATCAAATCACTGAATCAAAGTGACCCAGTGAATAATGGTAAAATGCAAAATTGAAAGACAAAGAGAGAACAGAGGATGTACTACCTCCGTTCTCTCTCTTTCTTCACAGTTTGACTTTTTTTTCTCTGTAATTGGGTCACTTTGACCCGATGATTTGGATAGCAACGACTAATTTTTTTGGTGATTTGTCCATGGTGTTGTAGAGTAAACTTTACTCTACATCATCATGCAAAAATTATCAAATTTTTACACCGTTTTACTAATCAAATTATCAAATCAAAGCGATCCAGTGAATAGTGGTAAACCTTCAAACTGAGAAGATAGATAGAGAACAGAGAAAGTACAACACAATCATTCAATCCATCAACAATAAAAAGTAAATGAAGGAGGAGCAAAATGGAAGCTCTCAAAGCTTTCATTGCTCTTCAGCCTCTTCTTGTTGTCTTATCTGTCTGTACATTGTCTTGCAGAACTTGTTGGTCATCACTTGTGTTATCTCATAAGCGCACTGGAAAGCTTGCGCAAGGAAAACCTGAGTATCAAGCCACTCTCATCAACACGTGCTATTGTGTAAAAGGACATATCCAACTTGCGTGTGTTTCTCTCAAGAGCCTCGAACCGATAGATCCTCAAATTCTCCAGCAAATGGATGATGGAACGTGCATTTTGAGAAATGGAGATTACCTTGATCAAGACGACATTGTCTCGTTCTATTACGCACAAGCCAAGGAGGTCGACTTTAAGATAGTATTTGCTCAAATTGCTTGCTCTTGACGCATTGACATATATGGGAGGAGACAGATCGGCCTATTTTTTCCAGATTTCCGAGGTTGTTATTCAGTTATATTTCATATGGGATTCTGTGATTGCATATCTCTATCTTGTAAACATTTTATTTATCGGTTATTTGTTGTGAACCTGTAAACATTTTATTTATCGGTTATTTGGTGTGAACCTAAAGAGGAGTTCCGATCTAAATATCTATATAATAATATCGCTCAGTGGTTCTTGCTAATATTTTTCAGTCGGATCATCTGTATTGTTTATTTATTCAAATTTTAATCTCGGTCGCGTTTTATCTCTGACATATTTATTAAATGTTAACGCCGAATTGAATCAAGGCGAGGGATCAAACGCAGCAGAGCAACGAATAGAAGGGAAAAAACCAGTAGAGAGACTCTAGGGTTCGAAGAAAATATCTATTGATCAAAAACTGCCCAATTCTGCCCACAAGCCGGGCATATATAGGTGAAATCATAAAATATGCCAAAAATGGCAAAATCCCGAAATTGGCCCAACAGTTTGGACTTATTGAAAGAAACACGTACGTGAAAGTTTGACCCAAAACGGTGTCAAACTGAGGTCCTAATAAGCAACGGAAATATTACTAAAAATAGTAAAAAAATAACTAAAAACGCCTGTATGATAGGTCAAACAGTGGAATTTGGGGATGAAGATGGACCCCGATGGAGCGTAGCCCATCGGGGCGTCGTGCGTCTCGTCGAGAGCTTTCCGAATTGGGGTGGCTCGTGTCATTTCTGATACCCGTAGCCAAAGTTATGGCCCAAACAGTGCGGCGACACCAAAAGCTGCAATTTCTTCCGTCCCTTGTGCTTATCTTCCTTCTCATGGTAGAAAAGCGCCAAATTAGTCGCATCTGACAGTTCAGCTTCATCTGGATCGTCTGCTTCTGCATCAGTCTCCCCGGGTTGGAAAGAACTCGTCCTCGAGTTCACAGCAATGTCTTCAGAATCCACAAAGCAAGGAGTGAGATGCTTCACATTGAACACGTCCGAGGTCTTCAGGTGACTGGGAAGCCTCAACCTATAAGCATTATCATTGATCTTCTGCACGATCTCACAAGGCCCAATCTTCCGATCCTTGAGCTTACTGTACTCGCCAACAGGGAAACGATCACGAGTCAATACAGCCCATACAAAATCACCAACATCAAATAGTACCTGACGACGATGCTTGTCCACCCGAGCCTTGTATTTGCTGTTGTTCTCTTCAATCTTGTTCTTCACCTGGTCATGAATACCCCTCAAGTGATCTGCCATCTCCTCAGCCTTAGGATGAACGCGTCCCACGCGCGGAATTGGAGCCAAATCCAGCACCCCTGTCGGGTTCTGACCATAAACAATCTGGAAAGGAATCATTCCCGTAGTTCTGTCCACTGACCTGTTATACGCAAACTCCGCCTGAGCAAGCGCCAAATCCCACTGCTTGGGCTTGGAACCTGCCAAACACCTGAGAAGATTCCCTAGACTTCGATTCACCACCTCCGTCTGCCCGTCGGTCTGCGGGTGATACGCACTGCTGAAGTTCAACTGAGTGCCCAACTTCTCCCAGAGGCTCTTCCAGAATTGACTCATGAACTTCGTGTCACGATCAGAGGTGATGGACCGTGGTACCCCATGCAGCTTCACAATTTCTCTAAAGTAGAGGTGGGCTATTCGCACTGCATCCATTGTCTTCCTACATGGTACAAAATGTGCCATTTTGGAAAACCTGTCAACAACAACAAGGACAGAATCTGTCGCTCTCTGGGTGCGGGGTAAGCCGAGAACAAAATCCATACTGACATCAAACCATGGCGCCTCAGGGACAGGTAAAAGAGTGTAAAGACCTGCATTCGTAAGAACTCCTTTCGATCGCTGACACACATAGCAACGGTCCACACAGTGCGCCACGTCAGCACTCAATTTTGGCCAATAAAAATCAGCAGATACAAGAACAAAAGTCTTGTCTCGGCCAAAGTGCCCTTCCTGGTGAAGCTCCCTGATAATCTGCTGTCGCAAAGAACAATCTGGAACGCACAAACGCCGTCTCTGAAACAGATAACCATTATGTAAAACAAAATCATGGCGTTGACCAGAAATTACCTAAGCAAAGATCTTCCCAAAGGAAGGGTCTTCCTCATACAGATCTGCAAATGCTTCAAACCCAGGAACCTCGTTGCTCATGGATGTAAGAAGCAGATTACGCCTACTCAAAGCATCGGCTACCCGCTTCAAACTTCCCGCCTGGTGCCTCAATGCGAAAGTGAATTCCTGCATATAGGCCACCCACTTGGCATGCCGCCGACTCAACTTGTGCTGCCCATTAATGTACTTCAAAGCCTCATGATCTGTAAACAAAACGAACTCCTTCTGCACCAGGTAATGACGCCAGTGCTTCAAGGTCTGAACAATGGCGAAGAACTCCAAATCATAAGTCGAGTAATTATTTCTGGCCCCGGATAGCTTCTCACTGAAGAACGCAATCGGACGCCCAGACTGACTCAGAACACCGCCAATGCCCAAACCTGAGGCATCACAGTTAACCTCGAACATCTTGTCAAAATCAGGTAGTGCCAGAACTGGTGCCTCTGTCATCATCTTCTTGACCTGGTTGAAACTGTCCTCTGCTTCATCCGTCCACTTGAAATCACGCCCTTTCAGACACTCAGTGATGGGTGCTACCAAAGTGCTGAAATTTCTGATGAACCTGCGATAGAAAGAAGCCAACCCATGGAAACTGCACACATCGTGTAGTGTCTTAGGCCTGGGCCAATCCACAATTGCCTCAATCTTCGAAGGATCTTCATGCACACCATCTGTAGACACAATGAAACCCAGAAATTGCACAGAAGTAGTGAAAAAGAAACACTTCTTCCTGTTAATGAACAAACTCTCCGCCTTCAATGCTTCAAAGACAGCTCGCAAATGATCAAAGTGAACAGCCCATGTGGGACTGTAAATAAGAATGTCATCGAAATAAACTACAACAAACTTCCCCATGAAAGGCCTCAAAACCTGATGCATAAACCGCATGAAGGTGCTTGGTGCGTTGGAGAGACCGAAAGGCATCACCATCCACTCGTACAACCCATGCTGTGTCTTGAACGCGGTCTTCCACTCGTCCCCCTGCTTGATCCGAATCTGATGGTATCCGCTCTTGAGGTCAATTTTTGAGAAGACCTGAGAGCCGGACAGTTGATCTAGCATATCATCAAGCCGCGGAATGGGAAACCTGTTCTTCACAGTGATCCGATTAATGGCTCTGCTGTCTACACACATGCGCCAAGAACCATCCTTCTTTGGAACTAGCAGAGCGGGCACTGCGCAAGGACTCATACTCTCTCTGATGTAACCCCTCTCAAGTAATTCAAGTACCTGCCTCTGTAACTCTTCTGCTTCCTTGGGACTGAGACGATAGGCAGGTCTGTTTGGAAGACTAGAACCTGGAACTAGGTCTATCTGATGCTGGATATCTCTCATTGGTGGCAAACCAGGAGGGAGGTCCTCTGGCATCAAGTAGGAGAACTCATCCAAAACCTGCTGCACCTCAGGGGGTAATTCAGATTCCTCATTACTGGCACTATTATTAGAAGGGATCAACGCATAAACAAACTTTTCCCGCCGAATCTCTCCCAAGAACTGGGATCGAGAAAGCAGGTTAGCCGGCGCGGTTGGAGCCGGAGTGGAACCCTCCCGTCGCGGAGCTAGTACGATTTTCTTCCCCTTCATCACAAACGAATGGGTATTCTTGTACCCATCATGGAACACACGTCTATCATACTGCCACGGACGACCCAACAAAATATGACATGCATCCATCTTTACCACGTCACACCAATGACTATCATGATACTTATTACCAATTGAAAAAGAAACAAGACATCTTTTATCAACTGTTACCTCGGAACCTCGGATCAACCATGACAGCTTGTAAGGCGCAGGATGCTGCTCCGTCTTCAGCAGCAATTTCTTGACAGCTTCTTCAGAGACTATGTTGTCGCAACTGCCGCCGTCTACGATCATCTTGCAAACCTTCTTCCCAATTGTGCAGGTAGTGTGAAAGATATTGGTCCTCAACCAATCATCCTCCGAGTCACCCTTGGGAGTTAGCAAGTTTTTACGGACGACCAGATTCTCATGACCATCCCCATAAAGCACATCTTCATCTCCGTAGTCATCATATACGGGGTCTCCGTGGTACTCCGCTTCTTCGACCTCGTCCGCAGTACCCTCTTCGATGAATAAACTCTTCGTCTTTTGCACAACCAGCTTCTTACACTCTGTCGCCCTGTGTCGTTGCTCGCCACACTTGTAGCACTTGAAGCCGCTACTCGATGTACCGGGTGCTGCCTGGGTGGCTGGTCGGGACTCCTGAGATCGAGTCGATCGATTGGTCTGATCGGCCCTCGATGCAGGTTTTCTACTCTATTGCTTCTCCACAGTAAGAGCCCTCTGGTAAATTTCTGAAACCGTCTAGTAAGTTTGCAAGCATAAAACATCCTGCAGTGATTGTCGCAAACCTGACAAGTACCGTGCTACTAGCTGCTCTTCTGTTTCGGATAGGTCATTGCGGGCGATCAACTAGTAGAACTCCTCAGTGTAATCTTCCACCGATTTAACACCATGTCTCAACGTATGGAGACGCTGATATAGGGTTTGGGTGTAGCCAAAGGAAAGAAAGTGAGCCTTCATCTTCTTCTTCATCTTTTCCCATTCAGCAATCTTCGGTTTTCCCTGCTTCTCACGAGAACGTCGCAACTGCTCCCACCATGCTGAAGCTCTGCCCTTGAGCTTGATTGCGACCAACTTCACCTTCTCACGTTTAGAAACTTCCTTGTACTCAAAGATCCGATCCACCTCGTTCAGCCAATCGATGAATCCATCGGCCTGAAGGGTACCGGAATAACTAGGGATCTCGACCTTGAAGCCTAGACCGCTGCGATGATCGTCACGACCACGGTACCCTCGAACTCGTGGTTCACGACGGTACGGGTTTTCGAGTGACGTGTCTGAGTCGTCGTCTGAGTTTTCCTGATCATCCAGATCTTGCGCCGCCAGGCGCCGTGTCAGCTCTTCGATCCGCTGCTGCTGAACCTGGTTCTGTCGCTGAAGATCTTCTATCCTCATCACGTCTTCAAGGCTACGTTCTCTCAGGGGGGCATCTTCAGCAACCTGCTGCCCACGGCCACGAGCACGTCCACGAGGCATCTTCGATGATGATCTTCCTCCCAAGTTGAACTTGCTCTGATAGCAACCTAACGCCGAATTGAATCAAGGCGAGGGATCAAACGCAGCAGAGCAACGAATAGAAGGTAAAAAACCAGTATAGAAACTCTAGGGTTCGAAGAAAATATCTATTGATCAAAAACTGCTCAATTCTGCCCACAAGCCGGGCATATATAGCTGAAATCATAAAATATGCCAAAAATGGCAAAATCCCGAAATTGGCCCAACAGTTTGGCCTTATTGAAAGAAACACGTACGTGAAAGTTTGACCCAAAACGGTGTCAAACTGAGGTCCTAATAAGCAATGAAAATATTACTAAAAATAGTAAAAAATAATTAAAAACGCCCGTATGATAGGTCAAACAGTGGAATTTGGAGATGAAGATGGACCCCGATGGAGCGTAGCTCATCGGGGCGTCGTGCGTCTCGTCGAGAGCTTTCCGAATTGGGGTGGCTCGCGTCATTCTGATACTCGTAGCCAATGTTATGGCCCAAACAGTGCGGCGACACCAAAAGCTGCAATTCTTCCGTCCCTTGTGCTTATCTTCCTTCTCATGGTAGAGAAGCGCCAAATTAGTCGCATCTGACAGTTCAACTTCATCTGGATCGTCTGCTCCTGCATCAAATGTCTCTTTCAATTATATTACAATACTGGCAATTCTAATAAATAGGCAAACTTGCAAACAAAAAAATTCTCATAAATATAGGCATGTCCATATAGACATTCCCATCATTATCTCTTCCATCAATACCTCTTTAATTCTCATTCTGTTAGTTGGAAAGAAAAGTTTCAAAAGTAATATGAACTACTATTATGTTTTAATAGTCCACAATTTTCATTACGACCACTTTTTTTTTTTTTTAGGAAAATATTGTTTTAGGGGCCACAAACCGGCCTGATCTGTCATTTTTTATTACATCAAGTGCCCACTCGGGTGAGTGGGTGTATAGACTATATTGAGAAAAGGATAATGATCTACGAGCAAATCGATCCGCCACCTCATTGAGACCTCATGGCACGTGTTGAAGCACTATCTCTTCGAAACTATGAAGTAGATGAATGCATTGGTTGACTGCTTCGTTCAACTCCACTGGCATTTCTTTCGTTGTGTCTCCTCTTCGTCTTCTCTGAATGGCTTCAATGCAGAGGAGAGAGTCTGCTTCGACAATAACTCGAAGGCATCTTGCATCCCTAGCCATGGCAAGGCCTTTGCTGATTCCTCTCATCTCCAGTAACATCACTGTGTCCTCTTAGTTAATTCCTTCGCATCTTCCAGCAACGAACTCCCCTTACGAGTGTCGAAGCACGCATCCTGAGCCGGCAATAGCTCTCTGGGTGTCTATGGAAATGTTGATCTTCAACCATCCCGTCGGTGGGGTTTTCCAATAGTGGTGTTTGTCCCCTTTTGGATCTATATTAGTTGAAGCACGGGGAAGAAGGCTAAGCTCTCCCAGGTGATACTTGATCGATCTCAAAATTTCCTCCTTGATAATTTGTTTTCCATTAAACACCATAGAACTATTGCCCAGATCTCTCGAGTCCTTCTATCTTCTTCTGTGAAAATCCAACGGATCCACTCTCTAACTATGCTTCTTCGTGTGTTCAGGAGCCTCTCCCTTAAAATTTATTTCCATACTCCACAAGTCATCGGGCATCCCATAAAGAAGTGTTTTCCTGTTTCTAGCGATTTGCCACAGCCGTGACATAGAACAGGGACCTTGATTCCCTTTTTGCCAAATTAACAACTAAGGGCAAGGAGTCATGCCAAAGCCTCCAAATCGGGTATACCATCTTTTTTGGGACTGATAGAGACCAAAGGTTCTGTAAACACTTATGCTCTAAACCTTGTGATGTTTTCGTTCTATTTTTGGTCTTGATTTCTCAGAGCTTTATAACATGATGTCGTGGTATACGCTCATTTTTCTGTAAATCTCCAGGCAAAAGTGTAATCCATTGTGTTCTGCTGAATTGGGGTCCTTGAGATATCATCAACATCAACATCCCACAGGTAAGTTCGGGGCTTGTTCTGATTCCAATTCCCATTGTAAATACCATGCGACACCTTCATAGTTGCATAGTCAGGGCTATAAGTTCACAGGTTTCACAGGCTTGAAATAAAGAACTATTTCAAGGCCTTGAACCAGTCTTCAAAACCTTGAATCACAGGTTTCACAGGCTTGAAATACAAGCCTTGAAACAGCATTCAAAGACTTGAAACTGTGTGACTTGTAAGCATACTCTAAGGGGAGCTTTTTTGAGTTCTTCTAAACTTGTTCTAACTCTCTCATCCCTATATTTGATCTGTTATTACTAGATGATGAAATACAAAAGCTTTTTATTCACTTAGACTTCATCCAGTTAACCTGCTTGACTTAGTTTTGCAGGGAAAATTTCATTTCCTATTTTGCAAGATTAGTTTCCTAACCTGGATTTTGCAGGAAAGGAAACATTGAGAGAATGTGATTCTGTTTTGAATCAGCACTCAGGACAGCTTCTCGATATGTTTAAAGAAAAGATCAGCACATTATCCTTGGAGATTCTGATCAACTATACGCTGGGAAGACTATTTGAGAAGTCAAAGATTGCTGCCTAATAAACAGGAAGTTTGTTGCTGAAAACCAGGGAGATTCGCTGACCAATTGCGCAGTATAAATGGAGCTCAATCTGAAGAATTTAAAAGAACACTCAACGGGAAAAAAGAGAGACACATTTTCAGGATTGACAAGCTTCAAAGTAGCACATCATTCTCACAATCCATCTCACAAAAGATCACTGCATTCTTCACTGCAGTTCCACTTTCAGTGTTCTTCTATTCTGAGCTTAATTTGTATATCATTCTTATACCACTTATAGCTCTTAATCTAAAGGATTTTTCAAAGTGAACAATAGAGAATTCTCAGTTAATCAGTTAGCTAGAGCAGGTACTAGATAGGTTAGTGAGAACCACAAGCTGTAACAGAGTAAGGCATATCTCTGTGCTTGAGATCTAGGGCTTAGTATTTGATGAATAAGAATTGTATTGAAAATCCTGCAAGGAGAAAATCCCTGAGGTAGAGAGGTAGGTCCAAGTGGATTGAACTTTATATTCTCTTGCATTCATCATTTCATTCTCGTACTTGTTTTATACAGCATTCAAACTAGTCTGTTTCCAAGGGTTTGAAACTCTTTTCAACGCCTTGAAAAATACTTATATGTCTTTCATTTCAACTGTATTTCTCTTCAAAGGCTTGAAACTGTTTTCAAGGCTTTGAACTTCATTGCTCTTCACAGAAAACTCTTATCTTTGCAAGTTTTACAAAAAGTTGACATACTCTATTCAACCCCCCTCCCCTAGAGTATCTATACTACACTTCTACCTGCTTATTCTCCCTTTCAATTGGTATCATAGCTTCATCACTGTATAGATTTACCCATCTAGTGATCACGAGTACTGCAGGTGATGGTGGTTTCTCACATAGAAGAGCTGCTAACAGACCTCCTGTATTTTGTGGAGATAAATTTTCTCACTTGAAAGTCTTGATGAAAATGTTCATCATTGATCAGCACATAGAGCTATGGACCATTATTCAGAATGGACCTCACACTTTCTATATAGAGAAAGATGGGATCAAAACTCCCAAATCTGAAGAACCTCTGTCTACATCTGAATTAGAAGAATTCTCTAAAAATTTCAAAGCTATTAACATCTTGTATTGTGCTTTGAGTACAGATGAATTCAACAGGATTTCAGGCTGTAAGACTGCCAAGGAGATATGGGATAAGCTTGTGGTGACATTTGAAGGAACTAGTCAAGTCAAGCAAACCAAGATCAACATCTATCTCAGACAATATGAGTTATTCAAGATGAATGCATATGAATCAATCAGAGACATGATCAAAAGGTTCACAGACATTGTCAATAACCTTGATTCACTTGGAAAGCATATTTCCAATGTAGAAAAGGTGAGGAAGATTACGAGAAGTCTTACAAAGGCAAAATGGGAACCAAAGACTACTGCTATTGAGGAAGCTCGAGATATCTCATCACTCAAACTTGATGACCTACAAGGGAAGCTTCTGACACATGAAATATCCATGAATGAAGCTGATGGAGAGCTACCAGAAGGTGTCAAGAACTTAGCACTCAAGGACAAAGAGAATGGGAAAATTCAAAGCCTTGAAACTGAGGATGATGATGAAGATCCATTTGCTTTGATTTCCAAAGCCTTGAACAAAATCCTTAAGATGAAGAAAAACTTTGGAAACAAAGACATCAACGGAGAAAGAAACAGATCATTCAGTATCAAGGACTACAAAAGTAAGTCTTCTTCAAAAAATAATAAATCAAAAGTCATGAATTGCTTTGAGTGTGGTGATGCAGGAAACTTGATTAGAGACTGTCCACACAAGAAAAGCAAAAACTTCCAGAATAAAGATCATGACAGAATAAAGAAAGCTATGGTAGCTTCATGGACTGATTCAGATACCTCAAGTGACTCTGAATCTGAAGAAGAACATGCTAACCTATGCTTCATGGAAAAGCATGATGAAATTTCTGAAAAGAACATTGAGGTCATGGTAAACTATTTGATTTCAAAACCAAAAGAAGCCCTCTCATATTATCTCAGAACAATGCTTTTAAATGAAGAGGTCGATCTGAAAGAAATTAGAGTTTTGAAAGAAAGAGTTCATGAGCAAGCAAAAGAGAATTTACATCTTGTTTGTCTAAATCAGAATCTTGAAATCTCTCAGAAGAAAACTGACAGTGATTTCAAGGCCTTGAAATCTAGTTTCAAAGCCTTAAAAACACGAGTAAAGGAAGTAGTCACTGAGAACTCTCTACTGACTGATAGCCTTGTTAATATGAGATATCAAGTTGATGAATTAGATAAACAATAGACTACTCTTACTGAGAAACTTCAAAAATATGAATTAGTCAAAGCCAAGCTTGCAGGCTTAGAACACAAGTTGAACTTGATTCTTGGAGAAAGATCAAAGTCTGTTCACAAAACTGGTAATGGGTACAATCCAATTTTCCAAGAAAGAAAATAAAAAATTTGTGAAAGCTGGAAACAAAACTTCTCCTAAGTGTCATTTCTGCAATAAAATTGATAATGTTAAGATGACTTGTCCTTTCAGAAGAAGAGACCCTCACATAATGAGGAACACATTCCCATTTCAACTCAAGGGACAAGTCAAACAGATTTGGTTTCCTAAAGGGTTCAGACCACCTAACATAGTTGATCCTGAATATGAGTCCAAAATCCACACTTGGTCTAACAGCTGGGTAAGTCAGTGATTGGTGTTTGCAGGTTGTCACCAATGTCAAAGAACAAAACTGGTATATGGACAGTGGTTGCTCAAGACACATGAGTGGAAAGAGATCTCCATTATCAAAATTCAAAGAGCAATCAGAAGGTTCAATTGCACTTGGTGACAAAGGCAAATGCAACATTCTTGGTATTTGTAAAGTTGGTACAGATTCTGAAAATTGATTTTTTGACGTATATCTAGTTGATGGCTTGAAACTTAACCTGCTTTGTGTATCTCTGCTTTGTGACAATGGTAATAAGGTTATATTTGATAAAGAGAAGTGTGTGGTGCAGAATGAGAAATCAGGAAATTGCATTCTCACAGTCTCTAGATCAAACAATGTTTGTACTTTTCAGAGTAACAAAGTTACAGGTAAAAGCTTGAAGTGCCTCAATGCCTTGAAAGAGGATTCAAAGCTTTAACACAGAAAGCTTGGTCACTCAGCTTGCATACCTTGAACAAATTGATCTCCAAAGATCTGGTAAGAGGATTACCATCTATTAAGTTCAAAGATGATGAAGTATGCAACGCTTGTGCTCAGGGTAAGCAGACCAGAAGCTCATTCAATCCAAAGAAGTTTGTAAGTTCTACTTGACCTATTAAATTACTTCACATGGATCTCTGTGGTCCTATGAGGACTCCAACTCCAAAAGATAAGAATTATATGCTAGTTATTGTAGATGACTATTCTAGATTTACTTGGGTTATGTTTCTGAAAGAAAAATCAAAAGCCCTCTCTGAATTTTAAAAGCTTTGCAGAGAACTTCAAACCCTGAAAAACCTACATATTGCTTCAATCTGAAGTGATCGTGGTAGAGAGTTTGATCAATTAGAATTTGATTTATTCTGTCTTAAGCATGGTATCTCTCACAATTTCTCTGCTCCTAGAAATCCTCAACAGAATGGAGTTGTTGAAAGAAAGAACAGGACTCTTGAAGATATGTCAAGAACAATGCTTTTAGAAAACAAGCTGCCAAAACACTATTGGGCAGAAGCGGTGAATACAGCAAACTATATTTTGAGCAGGTGCTTGATCAGACCCATCCTGAAGAAGACTCCCTATGAAATATTGAAAGGGAGAAAGCCAAACATTTCATATTTCAAACCCTTTGGATGCACATGTTTTGTCCACAACAATGTATAAAGGATAACTTGGGTAAGTTTGATACAAGAAGTGATGAAGATATCTTTCTTGGTTACTCTCTGACTACCAAAGCTTATAGATTTTATTAAACAAGAACCAAACTGGTTGAAGAAAGTATTGATGTTATTTTTGATGAAAGCTATGATGATTTGAACAAGCATGATTGAGAAGAAGAAACTGAAAAATCACTTGGTTTCAAGAGAGGTTCAGAAGGAAACAGAAGCCATTTTCAAGACCTTAAAAATAGGTCTCAAGGCCTTGAAAATAGATATCAAAGCCTTGATAAGGATGATCAGAAGGATATGAGTGATCAGGAAACTACTTCAAGACCAGAGAAGCAATATGGAGTACTTGAACCCTGGTCTCCAAGAAAGAGATTCAAATATCTTTCATCTCATCCAGCTGACAACATCAACTCTGATCCAACCACTGGTACACAAACAAGATCACAGTTGAAGAATATTTGTGCTTTTAATGCTTTGATTTCTCTTGTAGAACCTAAAACTGTGAAGGAAGCATTACAAGAAGCAGACTGGATTATAGCTATGCAAAGTGAACTCAATGAGTTTAAATGAAATAAGGTGTGGAACCTAGTTCCGCCATTAACAAATCGGTCTGTTATTGGTACCAGATGGGTGTTCGAAACAAATTGGAGCAAAGTGATCAGGAACAAAGCAAAGTTAGTTACTGAAGGTTACAACCAAGAAGAAGGTATTGATTATGAGGAAACTTTTGTTCATGTTGCCAGGTTAGAAGAAATTACAATTTTACTTGCCTTTGCATCCTAAAAGAACATGAAAAATTTTCAGATGGATAAGAAATGTTCATTTTTAATGGCTTTTAAGAAGAAGTTTATGTTTCACAACCTCCTGGTTTTGAAAATGACAAGTTTCCAGATCATGTTTACAAACTGGACAAAGCTCTTTATGGTTGAAACAAGCTCTAAGAGCTTAGTATAAAAGATTGTCAAAGTGTTTACTTGAAAATGATTTCAAAATAGGATTAGTAGACAATACCCTTTCCATAAAGACTCATCAGAAAGATTTACTTGTAGTTTAGATTTATGTTGATGATATCTTATTTGGAGCTACTAATGATCTATTGTGAAAATAATTCTCAAGTCTTATGAACAAGGAAGTTGCAGTGTATGTATGTGTGCAAGATTTCAAGCTGATCCAAAAGAATCACATTTAACTGCTGTGAAAAGAATCTTCAGATATCTAAATGGAGCCAAAGACTTAGGGCTTTGGTATCCAAGACATTCTAACGTTTCTTTGTGTGGATATTCAGATTCTGACTTTGCAGGTTACAAAGTTGATAGAAAAATCACTTCTGGAAGTTGTCAATTCATTGGATCCCCCTTGATCAGTTGGCACTATGCGAAACAAAACTCAATTGCTTTATCAACAGCTGAAGCTGAATACGTAGCTGCTGAAGCCGGTTGCTCACAAGAATTATGGATTGCTCGAAAATTGAGAGATCTTATATTTGATTTCAGAAGAGTACCTATCAATTGTGAGAACACCAGTGCAACATCAATCACAAGGAATCCAGTTCAGCATTCAAGAACCAAGCATATTGATGTCAGACACCATTTCATCAGATATCATGATGTGAAAGGTGATATTGTTCTTGAATTTGTTTCTACTAACATGAAACTTGCAGATATCTTCACTAAACCATTGTCAGAAGAAAGATTATCAGCTCTAAGACTGGAATTGGGTATGCTAAATAAAGATGCATTCGTTTAGGGGGAGTACAAGGTAAGGAAGGTAAGTTCTTTTATGTTTTCAAAGGTTTGAACTGATTTTCAAATCCTTGAAAATCTATTCTAATCTTTTATTTTATTTGTTTCAGTAATACTGTGTTTCAAGACTTTGGAAGCCTTTTCAAAGCCTTGAAAATAAGTCTGTTATACTGATAGATCAATAACTCATGGATCATTCAGTATTGGGTACGCTATCATTGCAGATATTTACTCAATATTGTCCCTACCCTTTTTCAAATTCTTTTTTCAGCCAAGTATAGTATTAAAATATTTTTTTTCCAGCGGCTTCAAAGATTTGAATCTTCTCCGATCATAAAAAATCTTTTGAGATGATAAAGAAATTGCAGTTTCCTTTTTAAACTCAAACTCTTTTAGTATTTATCCTCTTCTCTTCTCATTCTCTCCGTATCAATCCTACTTCTCTCTATTCTTCTACAAACCCTAATGAGCACAAGAAGAGCCTCTGACAGAATCAAGATGGCTGGTGGTTCGAAGCCTAGTGTAGAGAAGAAAAGAAAGACACTTGTACAAGAGATTCAGGACATCAGTGAACACTCGGAATCAAAGGCCTCTACTGATGAAGATCTGGAGTCTTCTCCTCGAAAGAAGATGGTAAAGAACGATAAGTTTCCAGTGTCAGGCAAAAGGAAAAAGACTATGGAGACTACACAAGAGAAGCAGAAGGGAATCCATATTGGAAGCCCTAAGAAGGACAAGAAAAAGGCAGACACATGGATCAAGGGAAAAGGAAAGGAGATATACATTCCAGACTCAGATTCAGATACTACTTCAGGTTTCTACGGATTGAATTTTGTATCCAAAAAGAAAATACATGAGAAAGA
This sequence comes from Linanthus parryae, assembly GCA_023055425.1. NCBI lineage: Eukaryota > Viridiplantae > Streptophyta > Magnoliopsida > Ericales > Polemoniaceae > Linanthus > Linanthus parryae. The sequence goes on along the minus strand of JALGPY010000011.1, from coordinate 19,959,607 downwards.
CCTTCCAGAAACTGAGTCTGTGTCAAAAACTGGAAGGAAAGATCATCACAAAATTTCCTCTACACTACAGAAAAAGGTGTACGTGAAAAAAGAAACTAAAGCATGGAAGAAAAGCTTTGGAAGGACTAACCTGTTGAAATTATGCCCTAGAGGCAATCAACTGATTGTGACAAATATGTGGATTTACGATTCATTATGTTATCGATATGGAGATATGTTAACATGAATGAAGTCCTTAGAATATAAATGTTAATTTCTTAAATATCCCTAGTCGATGATAATGATTAATAGGACAATCATTTATAGACTAGTATGGGGTTGGATTGATATGGAGATATCATGATCAAACACATGGGTATGCATTAGGAGTAATGGCATAATGGATTGACCCATCTTCGAGAAGGCTACATACAAGTTATGTAAAGTCACAAGTGCTTCTCGCGCAGCAATGGTGTTGTCATCCTTAGACTTGAAGTCACTAGATGTTCTAGTTGTGGAATATTGTGTTTTGGTAGCGTCAAACGCTACACCGTGACCGGGTAGCTATAAAGGCGTGTACCGGAAATAATAAGAAGCAAGCTTAGAGATCGTAGTAGATGTAGATAGAATTTTGTCCCTCAAACATAACGGGAGCAAATATCCTAGGCCACTCGAGGGATAGTGCTTATAGAATGTCTGGCCAGACTCAAATAAATCAATATAGGATATTGATGTTATTTGCACGAATAAGGCTAATCCCAAGATCGAGAAACTATGGATTGGATATACGAGTGTGACTTGTATGTCTCGTGTCCAATTCGGATTTGGGGACAATGGGATGAGACAATTACTTGCACAAGATTTGTCATGATGACTATTCTATTTGTTGGCTAGAATGGATGTCTTGCTAGAGGTCGCTCCATATTAGTAAGTGGTTACTACCAACGAAATAGAACCTATGGGGTCACACGCCATATAGGGGTGAACTAGACATGGGAATTAATTAATTAATATGATTAATTAATTAGAAGGATCAAATCGGAACAACTTGTTAACTTAGTAGGACTAATTTGCAAGTTGGACTAATCCATGTATAGACATGATTATGATTTGCCAAGGTGGACTAATTCATGTAGAGGCATGATTATGATTAATTTGCAAAGAGAGCTAATCCATGTATGGACATGATTAGGGCTAGTTTGCAAAAGGGACTAATCCTTATTTGAGTAGGATTAGGAGAGGGGTTCTTTATGTAGTAGGACAATGAGTTGTTGGACTATATAAACAACACTCCTAGCTTATTTTCTCAACACACATCTATATGATAGGAGTAAGGAGAGAATAAATCAAGGAGAGAGAGCAAGTCCTAAAGCAAGGGATGAACCCCCCTTTGGGACCGCCCCCTACCCGTCGGCCTCACATGGAGGTGCCGCCCCCACCTTGTTTCACCGTGTTGCATGATTTCTTCTTCCTCTTCCATTCTTCCTAGCTAGCACATGTAGTTGGAGGATCTATATCTCACCTCTAGGAGTGGATCAACCGTAGAGACGTGACTCAATTCACATGACAAGTCAACACATGAGACCTCTAAGGTGTGTTACTTGTTTCTTCCCTTACCATCGTTATGATTCTCTTCCTGTGATCCTTGGCGGGTCTTGAATGGATAAATTCTTTCTTCCGCTGCGTATCCATGATCAAAACCCTACAGTGGTATCAGAGCCACATGTCGTAGAACATAGACGTGGTTTATGTGTTACGTTTTGAAAGAATTACTCTTTAAATTTATTGTTTTTCCCGTAAAACAAGACAAATCAAGCATATGATGCAATTTGTCAATAATTCAATCAAACAAGAACTAATTTTACACGAGATGCAGGAATTAGTGAGTTTGAGAAATTTTAGGATCTTAGATCTAGGGTTCTTGGGCATCTTATTGAAAAAATGAGTTTTTCCAAATAAGAAAACAAACAAACTTGGGGACTGCCCCTCCTTCCTTGCCGCCAAAGCAAGGTTCGGCCTGGGGGTGGGAGCAGCCCTAGCGCACAGCCTAGTCGTGTGGGCTAGGGGCCTGCCGGCCCAAGGCCATTGGGAGGTCCTTTTAGGGTTCGGCCAAGTGTTGGTGAGCCCTATTGGACCGTTTTGACCCTATTTAATCCTAAAATCAATTAAAATTGACCAAGCGCGTTAAAATTGGATTTTAACTGTTTATGTGGAAATCGCATAGTGATTGGATATGGCCTTACGAAGTGGTTTGGTGTGATTGTTGATTTTGTGGTTTGGTTTACGGCTGTGAGCTGATCAATTAATATAATAATTAATTAGAGTTTTATGGCCTGCGAGCCATTTTTTTCTCAACTTGTGAGATTTATTTTATTTAGTATAGATGTTAGCTAGTGCTAGATAGAATAGATTGTTAGCCAAGATTGAAGAAAAAGAAGCCCGAAGCCAAATGAGCCACAAAAGATGGAGCATGGAGCATTCCACATGACTATGAAGGATGGACCAAAAAATGAAGACGCATGGATATGTGTTTGCTTTTAGGGTTCATAGATATTTCCATTGGCTTAGAAATATCTTATTCTAGAAAAATGCAATATCCATATCACGTTTTTTATTATTTTGTGGTTTTTTATTTTTTTCTGTCTTATTATTTTGTGATTGGTGTATGGATGATGCATGCAATTAGGATAATAAGATAATTAGACAACCTAAATCTTTTATTTGGAGTTGTGCACAAACTCAAATAAGTAGATCGGTTGATATGGATCAACAAAACAATTTTGAAATTGGAAATAATATCCCTCAATTTCAATCTTGCATTTTTGCCTTCTCGTTATCTAGACACTCTTCATGATCATAATTATCAAGCTCGTGCGTGCCAAAGCAGGACGACTTGATTTATCACGATTGTGTTGCGATGGCACAAGCAAGTAATGTAAAACTGTCTAGGTAAGAGGTTGGACGCAACTAGGTGATTTTAACAAGATTAATAGTCTAGAGGCAAACAATTGGAATTATCCATGGGAAGGATAAATAAGGAGTTATTTTCCCAATTGAGCCAAGAGTTGCATAAAGATGCAATTGGAATTGTTCTTACCTAAATAACTAATTTTGGGTGACTTTTCAAAGCAAGCTCAAAAGAAGTGAAATATGGATCTTGGCCCACTAGAAAATATAATGATACTTTCCGCATTAATATGGAGGGTTATTAATCCATAGAAAAATAGTGTGAGCTATATTTAACAATTTAAATCCTTGTTGAATATAGTTATACGTCACAATACTTTGCATAATCCTATTGTGTTGGATGCCCATGGCATTAAACAAACGAAACGTGACTTTATCTATTTTCTAGACTGGTATTAAAATCGAAAATTGTTCTCAAATAAAAGAAAATTGTTGTAAATCGTAGAACATTAAAATTCTCTTCTACCAACCACCAAAACACACTAAAACCTAATGGAGAGAACATCAAAGAATGGTCTTTGAATGTGACTTGCCTCAAGATAGCTGCCATGAACTCTGAGTTTTGGAAGCAAGATGAGAACATGGAGGCGTATGATATGATCATACATTGAAAGAATATCTTTCAAAGAGCGAGCTAGACATGAAAGGTTTTAAGTGTTGCTCCACGTTGCGTTCTCTTTCATAGCACTCGTCATGATCAAGATTAATCAAGCCCGTGCGTGGCAAAGCAGGGCGACTTGATTCATCAAGATATGACGGGACGACACTAGTTATTAGTGTGTGACTGCCAAATCAAGAGGGAAAACACAACTAAGTTATCTCAATAGGATTGAAAGCGTGGATTTTGGGTGTTATCTATGAGATAGATAAAGAATAAAAGTTATTCACCCAAGTGGACCAAGAATTGCATTGAATGCTATTATAGTTTTGTTCAAAGGAGATTTACTCAATATGATTGAAAATTACTAAACAAAACACTCATAATGGGCATGGACAAAGCTATTAATGGGTAAGGCATGGGTAAGGGCAATTTGTTTGCGCAAACCCCATGGGTATTAAGCAAGCTTGTTGCTAAACCCAAGTTGCATTGAAGTCCCATAGGTGGTGTAGAGGAAGAGAGACTACCTAAAGTACCAGGAAGTAAGTATTAAAGGAATTATGAATTCCGATTTGGGTATTTTTGTTATAGAAATCAATGTGTCTATCTCATCATCATGATTATATGATACTAGATGAGGATCTCACATTTATAAAAATGTGGAGGATATCAAGAGATGAAAACAATTGGATAAAGAAGAAATAAACCTACACGTGAGGCAATGAAGCAAGGGGTTGCTAAATTAGTCGTAGGGAATTATTTCCACCTTTATGAAATTATTCATGAACTAGAAAAAAGTGATTATATCCCTGCTATGAGTAGGAACATTATCATAGTTTCTTGTTTGGACAAGAAAGCTCGTTATCATAATAAAGGACAATTGTTGTTCCATTTATTCTGATCTGCATTATTGTAATGCAATTTTGTCTAAGTGGATTGTATATCTTTGACCATGATAGTTTCATCTATAACTTTAATACCAAGAGGTTTTCATATAATGATATCAACTTCACTTATCTTTAGCATTATCGTTTAGGCCTCATAAATAAGAGATACATATCTAGAACTCCATGAGGATGGATTTCTGGAACTCATTTAGATATTGAATTATATGAGACATGTAAGACTTATTAGGAAATGATATGATCCTTTGGGAATCATACATATTGATGTATGAAGGCCGCTAAGCACAAATGCTAAAGATGGTTTTCAGTACTTTATCATATTTACTGATGGGATCAGAAAAATATTGATTTGTGTATCTTATGAAGAAACAAATCAGAATCCTTTGAATTGTTCAAAGAATTCAATAATGAAGTAGAGAACCAGCTTGACAAAAGTATTAGGGCTCTACGATTGGATCGTAGAGGAGAGTTCTTGATCCAAGAGTTTGACAAGAATCTATGGAAGTGTTGGTTATGATCCAAAACTCGCTTCACCTATCACGCCACCTGGGTTGGCGTGTCTAAGAAGAGAGTTTGGACCTTGTAGGACACGGTTCGGTCCATGATGAGTCAAACAAAACTTTCAGTTTACTTTTGGGGCTATGTTCGAATTACAGCAAATTTCGCCCTTAACCTTGTTCCGTCGAAAATGAATTATGAAAAACACCATATGAGATATGGACTAGGAAGTGTCCTAGTATGTCATTCATAAAGATTTGGGTTATGAAGTTTATGTAAAAGAGTTTACAGATAAACTTGGACCCAAGTCGGATAAATGTTTTGTGGGATATCCTGAAAGGGATATTATTTCTACAGTCCAATCGAGAAAAAATTTATTTGCTGCGAACCACAATGTTTCGAGATAGAGATTGTCTCTAATAGAAACAGTAGGAGGACAGTAGAACTTGAAGAAGTTCAATAACCACAACAGAACATTGATCCTTTTGATGGAACATGAGCAAGATCACAAGATGTTGTGGAGCAACCTACTCAGATAACACAAGAACCTCATAGGTCACGTAGGATATGCCAAGGGACTAGAGAAATAAGGATTTCTCATAACCCGTGATATATTGCTCATCGAGATGAGCCTACAACTTATGAGATGGTGACGTGTGGGTCATACTGTGAGAAATGGCTAGGAGCCATGGGATACAAAATGGAATCCATGTATACCAACAAAGTATGGACTTTGGTGGAACCACCTAAAATGTGCAAATGGGTTATGAGGAAATCAACATGGATGGTAATATGATTACCTTTAAGGGACAATTGGTTGGGTAAGGATTTCCAGTGACTTCATAGTAGAGACTATGACGAAATCTTTCCCAGTTGTGATGCTTAAATCCATTCGCATCTTGCTTGTAGCAATATGTCTATAGATTGAGTCCAGAATCTTGGAGTTTGATCTTCAAATTGATGATGCAATCAAAGGAGTTTGGTTCCATCAAAATTGAAGATGAGACTTGTGTTTACAAGAAGGTTAGTGGGAGCATAATTATGTTTCTCGTCTTGTATGTGGAGACATACTAATCATTGGGAATGATGTCCCTACTTGGCAATCTTACGTAGATTGTATAGGGAATTGATTTTCAAATGATAGACTTAGGAAAAACAACCTATAAAGATCTATGGAGATAGATCAAGATGGTTTTGCAGCTAGGTCATAGTGCATGTATAGACATAGGTGTTGAAGTAGTTCAACATGTTAAGAATATGGAATCTACCTATGTCACATGGTATTAGTCTTTGGAAGACTAATTGTCTTTCCAATTAGATTGAGAAAGAACCGTATGAATGAGATTAACGAGATACGCCATGTTATGTAGTGGGCCAGATATGTCATATGGTATGACACAAAGATACTAGTCAAATTTGGGTGAGCGTCACTGGATTATTATCAAGATTACCCTTAAGTACTTGAGAAGAATTAAATGATGAATTCTTGATGGAGGATAGGAAGAGTTTGCTGTAAGGGGTTACAGTGATGCAAACTTCAAATCTGACAAAGAAGATTTCAGATTATAAGTCGAGTTTTAAGTTTTGCCCTAGTGGGAGCGGCTGTGAGCTGGAGAGGTTCCAGGCAAGATTCATTCATGATTCTAACATAGATGACTTAGTAAATTACTTCATGAGATGCACTTACTCAGAATATTCAAACTCAATCAAATTGTTGATGGAGGAGATGTGAATATTTTCAAGATACCAGCAGACGTCTCGCCCCTACGCAGTGTAAGCGTGGAGGGCCGCGCTAGATCAATAGGCACATGATGCAGGAGATTAACTCTAGTGCAAGTGGGAGACTGTTGAACTTGTGCCCTAGAGGCAATCAACTTATTTTGACGAATATGTGGATTTACGATTCATTAAGTAATCGATATGGAGATATGGTAACATGAATGAAGTCCTTAGAATATAAGTGTTATATTATTAAATATTCGTAGTCGATTATAATGATTAATAGGACAATCATTTATAGACTAGTATGGGATTGCATTGATATGGAGATATCATGATCCAACACATGGGTATGCATTAGGGGTAATGGCATACTGGATTGACCCATCTCCGAGAAGGCTACATACAAGTTATGTAAAGTTACAAGTGCTTCTTGCGGTGCAATGGTGTTGTCATCCTTAGACTTGAAGTCACTAGATGTTCTAGTTGTGGAATATTGTGTTTTGGTAGCGTCAAACGCTACACCGTGACTGGGTAACTATAAAGGCGTGTACCGGATACAATAAGAAGCAAGCTCAGAGATCGTAGTAGACATAGATAGAATTTTTCCCTCCCACATAACGAGAGCAAATATCCTAGGCCACTCGAGGGATAGTGCTTATAGAATGTCTGGCCAGAACCAAATAAATCAATATAGGATATTGATGTTATTTTCACGAATAAGGTTAATCCCAGGATCGAGAAACTATGGATTAGATATACGAGTGAGACTTGTATGTCTCGTGTCCAATCCGGATATGGGGACAAAGGGAGGAGAAATTACTTGTACAAGGTTTGTCATGATGACAATTCTATTTGTTGGCTAAATTGGATGTCCTACTAGAGGCCGCTCCATATTAGTAAGTGGTTACTACCAACTAAATAGAACATATGGGGTCACACGCCATATAGGGGTGAACTAGACTAGGGAATTAATTAATTAATATGATTAATTAATTAGAATGATCAAATTGCAACAACTTGCTAACTTAGTAGGACTGATATGCAAGTTGGACTAATCCATGTATAGACATGATTAGGATTTCTCACGGTGGACCAATTCATGTAGAGACATGATTAAGATTAAGTTTCAAAGAGAGAAAATCCATGTATGGACATGATTAGGACTAGTTTGCAAAATGGACTAATCCTTATTTGAGTAGGATTAGGAGAGGGGTTTTTTACGTAGTAGGACAAGGAGTTGTTGGACTATATAAAGAAAACTCCTAGCTTATTTTCTCAACACACATCTATATGATAGGAGTAAGGAGAGAATAAATCAAAGAGAGAGAGAAAGTACCAAAGCAAGGGCCGAACCCCCCTTTGGGACCACCCCCTACCCGTCGGCCTCACATGGAGGTGCCGCCCCACCTTGTTTCACCGTGTTGCATGATTTCTTCTTCCTCTTCCATTATTCCTAGCTAGAACAAGGAGTTGGAGGATCTAGATCTCACTTTTACGCGTGGATCAACCGTAGAGATGTGACACAATTCACGTGGCAAGTCATCACAGGAGACCTCTAAGGTGTGTTACTTATTTCTTCCCTTACCATAGTTATGATTGTCTTCGTGTGATCCTTGGAGGGTCTTGAATGGATAAATTATTTCTTTTTCTGTGTATCCATGATCAAAACCCTACAGTGGTATCAGAGCCACAGGTCGTAGAACATAGACGTGGTTTATGTGTTACGTTTTGATAGTTTTACCATTTAAATTTATTGTTTATCGCGTAAAACAAGACAAATCAAGCATATGATGCAATTTGTCAATAATTCAATCTAACAAGAACTAATTTTACATGGGATGTAGGAATTAGTGAGTTAGAGAAATTTTAGGATCTTAGATATAGGGTTCTTGGGAATCATATTAGAAAATGGAGTTTTTCCAAATAAGGAAACAACCAAACTTGAGCAACAAGGCAAGGAGTTGTTTTGGAATCAACTCCGAAGGAGGTTCGGCCCCCCTAGGGAACCGCCCCTCCTTCATTTCCGCCCAAGCAAGGTTCGGCCCAGGGTTCGGGGCAGCCCTAGCGCACGGCCTACTCGTGTGGGCTAGGGGCCAGCCGGCCCAAGGCCATTGGGAGGTCCTTTTAGGGTTCGGCCAAGTGTTGGTGAGCCATCTTGGACCGTTTTGACCCTAGTTCATCCTAAAATCAATTAAAAATGACCAAGCGCGTTAAAATTGGATTTTAAATGTTTATGTGCAAATCGCATGGTGATTGGATATGACCTTAGGATGTGATTTGGTGTGATTGTTTAATTTTGTGGTTTGGTTTACGACCTGCGAGCTGATCAATTAATGTATTAATTAATTGGGGTTATATAGCCATTTTTTTCTCAACTTGTGAGACTTATTTTATTTAGTATGGTTGTTAGCTAGTGCTAAATAGAATATATTGTTAGCCAAGATTGATGAAAAAGAAGCCCGAAGCCAAAGGAGCCACAAAAGATGGAGCATGGAGCATTCCACATGACTATGAAGGATGGACCAAAAGATGAAGACGCATGGAGATATATTTTATTTTAGGGTTCATAGATATTTTCATTGGCTTGAAAATATCTTTGTCTAGAAAAAGACCATATCCATATTCTTTATTATTTTGTGGTTGTTTATTTTTTTTCTGTCTTATTATTTTATGATTGGTGTATGGTTGATGCATGCAACTAGGATAATGAGATAATTAGACAACCCAGATCTTTTATTTGGAGTTGTGCCCAAACTCAAAAAAGTAGATCAGTTGATATGGATCAACAAAACAATTTTGAAATTGAAAATAAAATCCCTCAATTTAAATCTTGCGTTTTGCCTTCTCGTTATCTAGACACTCTTCATGATCATAATTATCAAGCTCGTGCGTGCCAAAGCAGGGCGACTTGATTTATCACGATTGTGTTGCGATGGCACAAGCAAGTAATGTGCCACTGCCTAGGTAAGAGGTTGGACGCAACTAGGTGATTTTAATAAGATTGAAAGCCTAGAGGCAAACAATTGGGATTATCCATGGGATGGATAAATAAGGAGTTATTTGCCCAATCGAACCAAGAGTTGCATAAAGATGCAATAGGAATTGTTCCTACCTAAATAACTAATTTTGGGTGACTTGCCAAAGCAAGCTCAAAAGAAGTGAAATATGGATCTTGGCCCACTCGAAAATATAATGATATTTTCCGCATTAATATGGAGGGTTATTAATCCGTAGAAAAATAGTGGGAGCTATATATAACAATTTCAATACTTTTTGAATATATTTATACGTCACAATAATTTGCATAATCCTATTGTGTTGGATGCCCATGGCATTACAAACAAAACGCAACTTTATCTATTTTCTAAACTGGTATAATTATCGAAAATTGTTCTCAAATAAAAGAAAATTGTTGTAAATCGTAGAACATAAAAATTCTCTTCCACCAACCACCAAAACACACTAAAACCTAATGGAGATAACATCAAAGAATGATCTTTTGAAAGTGACTTGCTTCATGCTAGCTGCCATGAACTCTGAGCTTTGGAAGCAAGATGAGAACATGGAGGCGTATGATATGATCATACATTGAAAGAAGCTCTTTCAAAGAGCGAGCTAGACATGAATGGTTTTAAATGTTGCTCCACGTTGCGTTCTCTTGCTTAGCACTTGTCATGATCAAGATTAATCAAGCCCGTGCATGGCTAAGCAGGGCGACTTGATTCATCAAGATATGACCGGACAACACTAGTGTGTAGTGTGTGACTGCCAAAACAAGAGGGAAAACACAACTAAGTTATCTTAAGAGGATTGAAAGCTTAGATTTTGGGTGTTATCTATGAGATAGATAAAGAATAATAGTTATTCACCCAAGTGGACCAAGAATTGCATTGAATGCAATTATAGTTTTGTTCAAAGGAGATTTACTCAATATGATTGAAAATCAATAAACAAAACACTCATAATGGACATGGGAAAATCTGCTAATAGTTAACAGAATGGGTAAGAACCCCATGGGTATAAAGCAAGCTTGTTGCTAAAACCAAGTTGCATTGAAGTCTCATAGGTGTTGTAGAGGAAGAGAGACTACCCAAAGTACCTGGAAGTAAGTATTAAAGGAATTATGAATTCTGATTTGGGTATTTTTGTTATAGAAATCAAAGTGTCTATCTCATCATCATGAGTATATGATACTAGATGAGGATCTCACATTTATAGAAATGTGGAGGATCTCAAGGGATGAAAACAATTGGATAAGGAAGAAATAAACCTACACGTGGGGAAATGAAGCAAGGGGTTGCTAAATTAGCCGTAGGGAATTATTTCCACCTTTATGAAATTATTCATGAACTAGAAAAAATTGATTATGTCCCTTCTATGAGTAGGAACATTATCATAGTTTCTTCTTTCGACAAGAAAGCTCGTTATCATAATAAAGGACAAATGTTGTTCCATTTATTCTGATCTGCATTATTGTAATACAGTTTTGTCTAAGTGGATTGTATATCCTTGACCATGATAATTTCATTTATAACATTAATACCAAGAGGTTTGCATATAATGATTTGAATTTCACTTATCTTTAGCATTATCGTTTAGACCTTATAAATAAGAGATACATATCTAGAACTCCATGAGGATGGATTTCTGGAACTCATTTGATTATTGAATCAATGAGACATGAAAGACTTATTAGGAAAAGATATTATCTTTTGGGAATCATACATATTCATGTATGAAGGCCGCTAAGCACAAATGCTAAAGATGGTTTTCAGTACTTCATCATATTTACTGATGGGATCAAAGAAATATGGATTTGTGTATCTTATGAAGAAACAAATCAGAATCCTTTGAGTTGTTCAAATAATTCAGGAATGAAGTAGAGAACCAGCTTGACAAAAGTATTAGGGCTCTACGATTGGATCGTAGAGGAGAGTACTTGAGCCAAGAGTTTGACAAGAATCGATGGGAGTGTTGGATATGATTCAAAACTCGCTCCACCTAGCACGCCACATGGGTTTGGCGTTTCTAAGAGGAGAGTTCGGACCTTGTAGGACACGGTTCGGTCCATGATGAGTCAAACAGAACTTTCAGTTCACTTTTGGGACTATGTTCTAATTACAGCAAATTTCGCCCTTAACCTTGTTCCATCGAAAACGAATTATGAAAAACACCATATGAGATATGGACTAGGAAGTGTCCTAGTATGTCATTCATAATGATTTGGGTTATGAAGTTTATGTAAAAGAGTTAACAGATAAACTTGAACCGAAGTCGGATAAATGTTTTGTGGGATATCCTGAAAGGGATATTATTTCTACAATTCAATGGAGAAAAGATTATTTGCTGCTCCAACCACAATGTTTCTAGATAGAGATTGTCTCTAATAGAAACAGTAGGAGGACAGTAGAACTTGAAGAAGTTCAAGAACCACAACAGAACATTGATCATTTTAATGGAACATGAGCAGGATCACAAGATGTTGTGGAGCAACCTACTCAGATAACACAAGAACCTCATAGGTCAGGTAGGATATTCCAAGGGACTAGAGAAATAAGGATTTCTCATAACACATGATATATTACTCATCGAGATGAGCCCACAACCTATGAGATTGCCACGTGTGGGTCATACTCTCAGAATGACTAGGAGTCATGGGATACAAAATGGAATCCATGTTACCAACAAAGTATGGAATTTGGTGTAACCACCTAAAAGGTGCAAGTGGGTTATGAGGAAACCAACATGGATGGTAATATGATTACCTTTAAGGAACAATTGGTTCGGTAAGGATTTCCTGTGAGTTCATAGGATAGACTATGACGAAATCTTTCTCAGTTGTGATGCTTAAATCCATTCGCATCTTTCTTGTAGCAATATGTCTATAGATTGAGTCAAGATTCTTGGAGTTCGATTCTTCAAATTAATGATGTAATCAACGGAGTTTGGTTCCATCAAAATTGAAGATGAGACTTTTTTTTACAAGAAGGTTAGTGGGAGCATAATTATGTTTCTCGTCTTGTATGTGGAGACAGGCAATCTTACGTAGATTGACTAGGGAATTGATTTTTAAATGATAGACTTAGGCAAAACAACCTATAAAGATCTAAGGAGATAGATCAAGATGGTTGTGCAGCTTAGGTCATAGTGCATGTATAGACATAGGTGTTGAAGTAGTTTAACATGTAAAGAATATGGATTCTACCTACGTCACATGGGATTAGTCTTTGGAAGACTAATTGCCTTTCCAATTAAATTGAGAAAGAACCGTATGAATGCGATTAACTAGCTACGCCATGTTATGTACTGGGCCAGATATGTCATATGGTATGACACAAAGATACTAGTCAATCCAAGTGAGCGTCACTGGATAATTATCAAGATTACCCTTAAGTACTTGAGAAGAATTAAAGGATGAATTCTTGATAAATGGAAGATAGGAAGAGTTTGTTGTAAGGGGTTACAGTGATGCGAACTTCAAATCTGACAAAGAAGATTTCATATTATAAGTCGAGTTCTAAGTTTTTCCCCAGTGGGAGCGATTATGAGCTGGAGAGGTTCCAGGCAAGATTCATTCACTTATTCTAACATAGAGGACTGAGTAAATTACTGCATGAGATGCACTTACTCAAAATTTTCAAACTCAATCAAATTGTTGATGGAGGAGATGTGAATATTTGCAACGTACCAGCAGATGTCTCGCCCCTACGCAGTGTAAGCGTGGAAGGTCGCGCTAGATCAATAGGCATATGATGCAGGAGATTGACTCTAGTGCAAGTGGGAGACTGTAGGAATTGTACCCTAGAGGCAATCAACTTATTGTGACAAATATGTGGATTTACGATTCATTAAGTTATCGATATGGAGATATGTTAACATTAATGAAGTCCTTATAATATAGGTGTTATATTCTTAAATATCCCTATTCAATTATAATGATTAATAGGACAATAATCTATAGACTAGTATGGGGTTGGACTGATATGGAGATATCATGATCCAACACATGGGTATGCATTAGGGGTAATGACATACTGGATTGACCCATCTCCGAGAAGGCTACATACAAGTTATGTAAAATCACAAGTGCTTCTCGCGGTGCAATGGTGTTGTCATCCTTAGACTTGAAGTCACTAGATGTTCTAGTTTGGAATATTGTGTTTTGGTAGCGTCAAACGCTACACCGTGATTGGGTAGCTATAAAGGCGTGTACCGGATACAATAAGAAGCAAGCTTAGTGATCGTAGTAGACGTAGATAGAATTTGTCATTCCCACGTAACGGGAGAAAATATCCTAGGCCACTCGAGGGATAGTGCTTATAGAATGTCTGGCCAGACTTAAATAAATCAATATAGGATATTGATGTTATTTGCACGAATAAAATTAATCCCAAGATCGAGAAACTATGGATTGGATATACGATTGTGACTTGTATGTCTCGTGTCCAATCCGGATATGGGGACAAAGGGATGAGACAATTACTTGCACAAGGTTTGTCATGATGACTATTCTATTTGTTGGCTAGAATGGATGTCTTGCAAGAGGCCGCTCCATATTAGTAAGTGGTTACTATTAACTAAATAGAACCTATGGGGTCGGACGCCCTATAGGGGTGAACTAGACTTGGGAATTAAGTAACTAATATGATTAATTAATTAGAAGGATCAAATCGCAACAACTTGCTAACATAGTAGGACTAATATGCAAGTTGGACTAATCCATGTATAGACATGATTATGATTTTCCACGGTGGACTAATTCATGTAGCGACATGATTAGGATTAATTTGCAAAGAGAGCTAATCCATGTATGGACATGATTAGGACTAGTTTGCAAAAGAGACTAATCCTTATTTGAGTAGGATTAGGAGAGGGGTTCCTTATGTAGTAGGACAAAGAGTTGTTGGACTATATAAAGAACACTCCTCGCTTATTTTGTCAACAAACATCTATATGATAGGAGTAAGGAGAGAATAAAGCAAGGAGAGAGAGCAAGTCCCAAAGTAAGGGCTGAACCCCTCTTCGGAACCGCCCCCAACCCGTCAGCCTCACATGGAGGTGCCACCCCACCTTGTTGCACCGTGTTGCATGATTTATTCTTCGTCTTCGATTTTTCCTAGCTAGCACAAGGAGTTGGAGGATCTAGATCTCACCTCTAGGCGTGGATCAACCGTAGAGACGTGACACAATTCACGTGACAAGTCATCACAGGAGACCTCTAAGGTGTGTTATTTGTTTCTTCCCTTACTCATAGTTATGATTCTCTTCATGTGATCCTTGGAGGGTCTTGAATGGATAAATTCTTTCTTCCGCTGTGTATCCATGATCAAAACCCTACAGTGGTATCAGACCCACAGGTCGTAGAACATAGACGTGGTTTATGTGTTTCGTTTTGATAGTTTTACACTTAAAATTTATTGTTTATCGCGTAAAACAAGATAAATCAAGTATATGATGCAATTTGTCAATAATTCAATCAATAAAGAACTAATTTTACGTGGGATGTAGGAATTAGTGAGTTTAAGAAAATTTAGGATCTTAGATTTAGGGTTCTTGGGAATCCTATTGGAAAAAGGAGATTTTCCAAATAAGGAAACAACCAAACTTGAGCAACAAGGCAAGGAGTTGTTTTGGAATCAACTCTAAGGAGGTTTGGCCCCCCCTAGGGAACCGCCCCTCCTTCATTTCAGCCCAAGCAAGATTCGGCCTAGGGGTCGGTGCAGCCCTAGCGCACGACCTAGTCGTGTGGGCTAGGGGCCAGCCGGCCCAAGGCCATTGGGAGGTCCTTTTAGGGTTCGTCCAAGTGTTGGTGAGCCCTCTTGGACCGTTTTGACCCTAGTTAATCCTAAAATCAATTAAAGCGTTAAAATTGGATTTTAACTGTTTATGTGCAAATCGCATGGTGATTAGATATGGCCTTAGGATGTGGTTTGGTGTGATTGTTTAATTTTGTGGTTTTGTTTACGGCCTTCGAGCTGATCAATTAATGTATTCATTAATTAGGGTTATATGGCCTGCGAGCCATTTTTTTCTCAACTTGTGAGATTTATTTTATTTAGTATAATTGTTAGCTAGTGCTAGATAGAATAGATTGTTAGCCAAGATTGAAGAAAAAGAAGCCCGAAGCCAAAGGAGCCACAAAAGATGGAGCATGGAGCATTCCACATGACTATGAAGGATGGACCAAAAGATGAAGTCGGATTGAGATGTATTTGCTTTTAGGGTTCATAGACATTTTCATTGGATTGGAAATATCTTAGTCTAGAAAAAGGCCATATCCATATCACATTTCTTTATTATTTTGTGGTTGTTTATTTTTTATTTCTTTCTTATTATTTTGTGATTTGTGTATGGATGATGCATGCAATTAGGATAATAAGATAATTAGACAACCCAGATCTTTTATTTTGAGTTGTGCCCAAACTCAAATAAGTAGACAAGTTGATATGGATCAACAAAATAATTTTGAAATTGAAAATAAAATCACGCAATTTAAATCTTGCGTTTTTGCCTTCTCGTTATCAAGACACTCTACATGATCATAATTATCAAGATCGTGCGTGCCAAAGCAGGGCGACTTGATGTATCACAATTGTGTTGCGATGGCACAAGCAAGTAATGTGAAACTGTCTAGGTAAGAGGTTGGACGCAACTAGGTGATTTTAATAAGAGTAAAAGCCTAGAGGCAAACAACTTGGATTATCCATGGGATGGATAAATAAGGAGTTATTTGCCCAATTGAACCAAGAGTTGCATAAAGATGCAATTGGAATTGTTCCTATATAAATAACTAATTATGGGTGACTTGCCAAAGCAAGCTCAAAAGAAGTGAAATATGGATCTTGGCCCACTAGAAAATATAATGATATTTTCCGCATTAATATGGAGGGTTATTAATCCATAGAAAAATAGTGGGAGTTATATATAACAATTTCAATCCTTGTTGAACATAGTTATGCGTCACAATACTTTGCATAATCCTATTGTATTGGATGCCCATGGAATTAAACAAACAAAACGCAACTTTATCTATTTTCTAGACTGGTATAATTATCGAAAATTGTTCTCAAATAAAAGAAAATTGTTGTAAATCGTAGAATAAAAAATTATCTTCCACCAACCACCAAAACACACTAAAATATAATGGAGAGAACATCAAAGAATGGTCTTTGAATGTGACTTGCCTCATGCTAGCTGCCATGAACTCTAAGCTTTGGAAGCAAGATGAGAACATGGAGGCGGATGACATGATCATACATTGAAAGAAGTTCGTTCAAAGAGCGAGCTAGACATGAAAGGTTTTAAGTGTTGCTCCACGTTGCGTTCTCTTGCTTAGCACTAGTCATGATCAAGATAAATCAAGCTTCTGCGTGCCAAAGCAGGGCGACTTGATTCATCAAGATATGACGGGACGACACTAGTTAGTAGTGTGTGACTGCCAAAACAAGAGGTAAAAGAAAACTAAGTTATCTCAATATGATTGAAAGCTTAGATTTTGGGTGTTATCTATAAGATTGATAAAGAATAAAATTTATTCACCCAACGGACCAAGAATTGCATTGAATTCAATTATAGTTTTGTTCAAAGGAGATTTACTCAATATGATTGAAATCACTAAACAAAATACTCATAATGGGCATGGGCAAAGCTGTTAATGGTTAACAGCATGGGTAAGGGCAAATGGTTTGCGCCGACCCCATGGCTATAAAGCAAGCTTGTTGCTAAAACCAAGTTGTCTTGAAGTCCCATAGGTGGTGTAGAGGAAGAGAGACTACCCAAAGTACCTGGAAGTAAGTATTAAAGGAATTATGAATTCCGATTTGGGTATTTTTGTTATAGAAATCAATGTGTCTATCTCATCATCATGAGTATATGATACTAGATGAGGATCTCACATTTATAGAAATGTGGAGGATCTCAAGGAGAACATGATGGAGATGAAGGCCCAACCCCATAAACTCTTGCCTATTCTTTCTTGCCCACTCTTTTCTTAAGTTCTTTTTCAAATTTTCCAAAGACTCTCATCCAAAATTTTCTCATTTTTTTTATGAAGGTCAAAAAGGGAGAGAAATCTTAGGCTGTTTTTATGTGTTTTTAGTGACCCGTGTTTTGGTCAGTAGGAATTATCTGAGACTTATGTTTTTTCTGCTTAAGTTTGTTATTGAATAAGTTGGATCTTTTTGGAACTTATGTGTTATTACTTTTTGTACTGCGTGCTAATACGTATTTTTTTTAGAAACTAAGGATCAAACAGATTGTGGTTTTGTCTTTCATGAAGAGGGAGATTGTAAGTTCATAGGTTTCACAGGCTTGAAATACATAATTATTTCAAGGCCTTGAACCAGTCTTCAAAACCTTGAATCACAGGTTTCACAGGAGAGCTATTTCAAGGCCTTGAAACAGCATTCAAAGCCTTGAAACTGTCTGACCTATATGCATACTCTAAGGGGGAACTTTTCGGAGTTCTTCTGAACTTGTTCTAACTCTCTCATCCCTATATTTGATCGGTTATTATTGATGATGAAATAAAAAAAAGCTTTTGATTCACTTAGACTTCATCTAATTAACCTCTTTGACTTAGTTTTGCAGGTAAAATTTCATTACCTATTTTGCAGGATTAGTTTCCTAACCTGGATTTTGCAGGAAAGGAAATATTGAGAAAATGTGATTATGTGATCAATCAGACACTCATGACAGCTTCTCAATATGTTTAAAGAAAAGACTTGCACATTATCCTTGGAGACTCTGAACAACTATCCGTTGGTAATACTGTTGGAGAAGTCAAAGATTGCTGCCTAATAAACAGGAAGTTTGTTGCTGAAAATCAGGGAGATTTGCCGACCAATTGAGCAGTATAAATGGAGCTCAATTTCAAGCATTTAAAACAACACTCAACGGAAAAAAAGAGAGACACATTTTCAGGATTAACAAGCATCAAATTAGCACATCATTCTCACAATCCATCTCACAGAAGATCACTGCATTCTTCACTGCATTTCAACTTTCAGTGTTCTTCTATTCGGGGCGTTATTTGTATATCATTCTTATACTACTTCTATCTATTATTCTTAAGGATTGTTCTGAGTGAACAATACAGAATTCTTAGTTAATCAGTTAGCTAGAGCAGGTACTAGATAGGTTAGTGAGTACCACAAGCTGTAACAGAGTAAGGCATATCTCTGTGCTTGAGATCTAGGGCTTTGCTTTTGATTAATAAGAATTGTGTTGAAAATCCTGCAGGGAGAAGACCCTTGGGTAGATTCGTAGGTCCAAGTGGACTGAACTCTATAAATCCTGTGTCTCTTGCATTTATCATTTCATTCTCATACTTGTTTTATACAACATTCAAACTAGTCTGTTTTCAAAGGTTTAAAACTCTTTTCAAGGCCTTGAAAATACTTATTTGTCTTTCATTTAAACTGTATTTCTCTTCAAAGGCTTGAAACAGTTTTCAAGGCCTTGAACTTCATTGCTCTTCACAGAAAACTCTTATCTTTGCAAGTTTTACAAAAAGTTGGCATACTCTATTCAACCCCCCCCCCCCTCTAGAGTATCTATACTCTACTTGTACCTGCTTACTCCCCCTTTCAAGGGCTTTTTGTGATTACCCTTGAAGCATGCCCTCTTGGGATCGAATTATCTTTGAAGAGATATATTTGTATTCCTGAATTAATCTTCCAAGCTAGTCCCTACCGTAGCACTTCCATCCCAGCCAACATACTCCTAAATGCAAAGGAGATCTGGTTCTTCGGCCTCACATTGAGAAAATCATAATTTTTAAAGTACTTATCTTTCAGGATCCGACTAAGGAGCTTGTTGGGGTTATTCAAGATCCTCCACCCTTGTTTGGCCAACAAGGAATTGTTGGAGGATTGAAGGTCTTTAAAACCTAGGCCTTCTTCTTATTTTCTTAGCTTTAACTTTTTCCATCTTTTCCAGTGCATAGATCCTTTTTCTTTGCTGCTTCCCCACCAAAATTGTCTAATGTGGCGCTCTATGTCTTTGCAGACTCCAACTGGGAGAAGGAAACAACTCATCGCGTAATTGGGTATTGCTTGCGCCAGCGCCTTGATGAGCACTTCTTTCGCGGCTGCAGATAATAACTTCTCCTTCCACATCTTCAATTTAGCATAGATGCTCTCTATTATCTTCTGAAACATAGCCTTTTTTCTTCTGCCAAATATTGTAGGTAACCCCAGTTAGCTCTCGTGCTTCTCAGCTATCGGAATACCACTCAAGAAGCTTAGATGTTTACAGAAGTCTTTGTGCACGTTATCAGAGAAAACTAGAGAAGATTTATGGTAGTTAATTGGCTGGCCCGCCTCTTCTTGTAGAAGATATGTTAGTTCTTCATCTGTAGCTTTTGTAAAAATCAGACTGTCGTCTGCAAAAAGTAGGTGGGAAGCACACGGGCCTCCCCTAGAGGCTGTAGCTCCCGAAAGAAAAACCTGCTTCACTGCCTATGTTAATCCTCGCGACATTGTTTCACTGATCAGAAGAAAAAGGTAAGGCGACAATGGACAACCCTACCTCAAACCCCTTTCAGATATGAAGTTCCCCTTCACTTCTCCATTGATGATAAAGCTATATGACGTTGTTGAAATACAACTCATAACAACATTAATCCAATGATTTTCGAAGCCCATTCTTTCCATCACAGCTTTAAAAAAATCCCATTCGACCCGATCATACGCTTTATTTATATCGAGTTTAAGCGCAATATGGCGTGATTTACCTTTTTTAGTCTTCATAGAGTGAAAAAGCTCATGTGATGCTAGTATATTGTCTGTTAAAGCGTGAAACGTTGACTGGTTTTCAGAAATAAGTTCATCTAAAATGAACTTCAATCTATTGGCCAACGTTTTTGTAATAATTTTATAGATGGTAGAACACAACGAGATAGGACGAAAATCAACAGCTTTACGCACCTGCATGATCTTGGGGATAAATCTGATCAAAGTGTGGTTAAAATCGTTTACCTCCCCATCTTCATTCAACACTTTTATACACTGTTTGGTTACTTCTTCACCGATCTGGGCCCGGTGCTTTTTTTCCCGGCATTGTTTTTACTGCTTCCCAGACTTCCTCTGGGGTGAATGGCTATTCCACCAAACTTTTAGAGTCAGGCGATAAAATTTCTGAAATTGGCCTCAAAAGAGGCTCAATTTCATCCCTCGTGGGTTGGGAGGATTTCATGATAGTGACAAAGTGCCCTTCAATAATTGCCGCTATATAATCATTACATTCTGCCCAGATTCCCATGTCGTCATCCAGCCCCTGAATTTTATTCCTAGCCCTGCGAATTGACGATTTCCTATGGAAGCGAGTGTTCCGGTCACCGTCCTTCAGCCTTAGTTCTCTTGACCTCTGCCTCCACATAATTTCCTCATGTGTGAGAAATTGCGCAATACAATTTTTGGTGTCCCACGTGACCTTCAAGTTGGCTTCGGATTGAGGCCTGGACCGCATAGTTTCTACCTGATTTCTCAGCTGTTTTAGTTCGATCTTGACATGACCGAAAACCTCTTTGTCCCAATGCTTAAGTTTGACCTCCACCGAGTTCAAACTTCGACTCAACGTGACCCTCGTTCTGTCCCACTCTTTTGCGATCGTATTCTTACAATTGTCGTGGTCAAACCACATCGCTTAAAACTAGAATCTTCTAATTTTTTCCCTTTGAACTTGTTGCTTCTTTCCTTTCACTATCTCAATCGGAGCATGGTCCGATGTATCAGCCACTAAATGAGCAACCCTTGTTCTTCCATACTGCTCAATCCAACTGTCCATTGCCAGACATCTATTGATTATTTCACAAATCGACCTTCCATCAGGCTGGTTATTCGTGCAGGAGAACACATTACCATGGAAACCCAGGTCCCTTAATTTCAATTTTTGGAGCACTCTAAGAAAATCCTCAGGTTGTTTAAAGGTGACTTTTCTTCCACCTTCCTTATCATCCTAAGATGAAATCGCGTTGAAATATCAAACTATTAACCAAGTATCATTACCTAGACGAATCCTAGAAAGAAGTTTCCAAGAGTTCTTCCGCTCTTCCCTAACCGGATCGCCATAAAATCCAGTGAAAAACCACGAGTTTTGATTGTCCTCCACACTTACCGCGCCTCTAATTAAATGCTTTGACTTTTGGGTTAGTGATAAAATGGTCTCCCTATCCCATAGCAAAGCTAGTCCCCCTCTTCTATCATAACAATCAACAAAAAGACCATTTGCATACCCTATACTGAATTTTACTCTTTCCATCTCAGACGAAAAAAGTCTGGTTTCCATCAAGAAAACCATGTTGGGCTTCTTTCTCCTCACTAAATCGCGAAGAGATGTTACTTTGCGGGGGTTCGTAAGCCCCCGGACGTTCCATCTTCTGATTTTCATTGTGCCTGGCGAGGCTGCTCCGCAGTCGCCGCCAATCTCGCTTTAGGGTCTTTTATGGTGCCCTCCTCCTTGTTCGGAATCCGATTGTCGGAAACCTTGGTGTTACTCAAGTTTCTGATCCTGCTCTTATTTACTTGTTTTTTTTCCTTCTGGTTGGTTGCTACCTTACGCTTATTCTGTGGGATCGTCGCAAATTCCCTTGTCTTCCTTTTTGGTTTCGGCTTCCTTGGGGTGATACTGGTATTCTGTTGCATAGATCTTGTTCTCTTCTTCGGGTCATGTTGTCCCTTATTCATAGGATTCTTACCCCTGTCCTTTACTTCCACGCCTTGTTCTTTCACTCTCGGGTCCTCACCCAGCGGATTATCCCTGATTTTAAGGCCGTTAGTCTCTTGATTCTCAGAAGTCTTCGTCTCCTGGTCGAGCTCCATGTCTGAGTCTGTATAACTTTATTCTCCAAGAGATTCATCCTTTGTAAATTCTTCTTCCATTTCAGTAGTATTCCCAGACACCCTTCTCATCTTTGAGTCGTCATCAATGAACTTTTTCCTTGGTGGGGGTTTGAAGGTCAGCCACTGACCATAGCCAAGGTGTTCCTTGAGTTTTTCGTCATCCGACTTGAAGGTACAAGAGTTGGTATAATGATTTATCCTACCACACCAGCCACACACATGAGTTAGGTGCTCGTACTTTAAATCTAGTCAGATTTTGTCATCCACCACCTTGATGTATCGACGTCGTCGAAGAGGCTTACGAGTATTGATTCGGACTCTGACCCTCATATAGTCCCCATCTCTAGCCATGATGCAATCATCCGAGTCTATAGTCGGGCCCCATAGATTTTCCGCTAGTATAGCATACTCTTTTGTCAACAAGATTTTGGGGAGGTTTCAGATCTGTACACAGACATCCATGGTGTCGAAAGCCACCTGTTCGACTTTGGTTTGATAGTTCCACTATTTCAGCAGCAATACGTTTGAATCGAATATCAATGGCCCACTGGCCAAAACTCTCTCCTTCGATTCCTTGTCTGGAAACTGGAGGATAAAAAGGTTTGGTCTGGTTTCATTGATAGTGATTCGGTCCCCATCAATCCATATCTTTCTAAACAAGACTTTCATCGACCAAACATTCATGTGTTGTGGAAGCAAAAAGGACCCAATCAAACAATGGCTGTATTCTTATATAGCTTTCATGCCGCGATCTCTATCAAACTAAAGAATATCCTCTTCCTCTACTAACGTAAGTAAGCCAAATCTCATACCTGCTTCGTCGATCATGTCCCTGTTGTCGGAGCCGCCTGTAGGGGTTGCCGTCGTTGGAGCCGCCATAGGGTTCTGAATTTTCTCCTTCAATCGCCCCGACTTAGTCGGACTAGGTTAGGACTTGAAAAACTACTCTATGCGCATTTAAACGTATATTTTTACGGCCAAAATTTAGGGGAAACTGTAATCAATTATAATTGTCGAGAAAAGGAAAACAATAGGCTTTTATAGACGATGCATAATTCAAAATGGAGTCTCAAATTAGATACCTATTATATCAGTTTGGCTTGGGTTTGAAAATTTTCATCAAATTTTATTTTAGTCCCGAAGTGTCATCTTCTCCTCACAATTTAATCGTCTTTGTTGTATAGTTATTTGATGACTAAGATACTTTTTCTTGAGCATGTCCTTTTACATCAAAGGAACTTAGGTAGAAAGAAAAAACATCTAACAAGTTCAATATTAAATCTAAAAAAAATGAGATATATAGGTGCTAATTTAGTGGTAGAGCATACGAAAAAATTTATTCATGATGTTTAATTAAGTTGTGAACAATATTTGAGAGAGATGCAAGAACTAGAGAATACAAGAGAGACAAGATGTGTAGGGAGAATAGTGCTGAGAGATGTATTCAATATCCAACCCTAAATCCCTTTTATAGAGGCATTATGGTGGGATAATGGGCCAATCACAACATACAATGGGATTACAACATGTAGTGGTTATTCACCAATAATGTAGCCATATAAACACATCAAATATATGATGCCATACTACATGATCAAAATACTTAGCATGTCATATAATTGTATGTCATGTGATATCAATAAATGAAAAAATGCATACGTCTTAGACTACTCGCGAGTGTACACTTTCAGTTGCTTCAGGCAACTAGATATCTTTCATGTGTATCAACCTGCATGCTTTTCACATAAAGTGATTTATACGATCGTACTGTAACAAGTTACTTTTATATTCGTAGTCTTCTAGACTAAACGAAATATCACCATCACTCCTAACATGGAGAGGATTTGTGGATTATATCTATAATTATAACCATAAAAAATATTGATGTCATTTAGGCATCACTTTCACTAAAGCATATTTATCTTTCAATAGTCTCACGCATTCAAACATTAAGGTGCGGACATTTGAACATATTGCTCTATGCGAACATGGATTCTAGGGACATCTAAAGTACTTCAAAGTACTTTCCAATTATGATCTATGCATTAACTGCAGAGCTTGTGTATATGTACACGCATATGTGCTGACTTTAATTTTGGCCAATATATAGCCAACACAATTCCACTTATAGTAGTGTAAAGAAATCAAATGATTTCAAGTGCTTTTCCAATTAATGTATCATCAACCATAAGATCGTGAGATTAGTCTCAAATTTGGTACCTTATATTCTTCAAGAGCTTCATGCCTCTTCAAGGGCTATTTGTTTTACAACATTGGATTTGATCTAATGTTGGTGATATCATTTCTTTTCTCATAAATCATGAGAATTTGTCATATCTTGTGTTCTCTATTGGGACTTTAAATTGCACAATTATTAGATGCTTTTGACATCCTCTTTTGTAGGATCATAATGTTTGAACAAGCGATCCTCACATGCTACTAGCATGCTTACAAACCAAATACTCATTAGTCAATCACACTTCAGTCTATAATGGAACTTGTAA
Source organism: Linanthus parryae (assembly GCA_023055425.1). Classification (NCBI taxonomy): domain Eukaryota; kingdom Viridiplantae; phylum Streptophyta; class Magnoliopsida; order Ericales; family Polemoniaceae; genus Linanthus; species Linanthus parryae. Next base: position 19,934,592 of record JALGPY010000011.1, on the reverse strand, counting down.
GTTCAGCATGGTTTCTAAGGCTTAAAATAGCCTGTCTATTTCAAGGCCTTGAAGCAGCTTTCAAAGCTTTGATACTGAAAGCACAGTTTTAGCATGAACTTAGGTGGAGCTTTCTGATTTCAGTCCAACTCCTGTTCTCCTATACTTGATTATATATTATTTTATGATCAAAGACAATTATTTTAACACTCTAATACGTGATTGAACCATCTGTTTGGCTAAGCTTTTGCACGGAAATTATGTTTCCTATTTTACAGGATATATTTTCTGAACTGTATTTTGCAGGAAGGGATGTTACTTGATGATTTGATTATGTGCTTGAATTTTATTGATTGAAAGCCTCCTAACATCTTCACAACCAAGATCAAAATAGTATCTTTGAAGATAGTGCGAAACTATCTGTTGGGAGAAGCTGTTAAAGAAGTCAACAGTTGAAGCTACAAAATAGGGAAGTTTGTCATGAACAGATCTTGGAGATCTGCAATTCAAACTCCTCCTTAAAAGGGTGAAGAGTTGAAGATATTCAACTAGACAATTAATAGAGACACTCCAGCACATTCAGGGATTGACAAGCAACAAAGAAGCAGATTCATTCCTCTCAATCCAAGCATTTGAAAAACACTGCTACTCACTGCATACCTAGTTCTACTGTTCTTCTATTCTGAGCTTTTATTTGTATATCATTCTGATAATACTTCTAGTTCTTATTCTCGTGGATTGTTCAAAGTTAACAATAGAGAATTCTTAGTTAATCGGTTAGCTAGAGAAGGTACTAGATATGTTAGTGAGAACCACATGTTGTAACAGAGTAAGACATCTCTATGTGCTTTAGATGTAGGTCTAGCTTTTGATTAATAAGAATTGAGGTGAAAATCTTGCATGGATGAGATCCATGAGGTAGAGACGTAGGTCCAAGTGGACAGAACTCTATATATCTTGTGTATCTTGCTTTTACTTTCCAGTTCTATACTTAGCATATTTGCAGCAAACAAAACAGGTTTTATTTCAAGGGCTTGAAACTCATTTCAAGGCCTCGAAATAGTCTTAGCTTTTCTACAACAACTGTTTTGATTCCAAGGACTTGAAACTCATTCAAGGCCTTGAAATACTCTTTACTCATTACAAATCTTTTTAAAACCACTCTTCTTGCAAGTTTCGCAAATGTTTGCATACTCTATTCAACCCCCCACCTTCTAGAGTATTGATCTTGTATTAGTGCCAACATTACATTCCTTCAATTGGTATCAAAGCTTTTATCACTGCATAGATTTAACCATCTTGTGATTATGAGTACTGTAGGTGATGGTCGTTTCTCTCCGGGAAGAGCTGCTAACATACCTCCTCTCTTCTGTGGTGATTTGTTCACTGGAAAGCCTTGATGAAAATGTTCATCATTCATCAAGACATAGAGGTTTGAACTATCATACAGAATGGTCCTCATAATTTCTACACAAAGAAGAATGGGGTTAGAACTCCCAAAATTGAAGATTCACTTTTTGCTTATGAGCTAGAATAATATTCCAAGATTTATAGAGTTATAAATCTCTTATATTGTGCTTCGAGTGCAGAGGAATTTAACAGGATTTCAGGTTGCAAAACTGCCAAGGAGATCTGAGATAAGCTTGTGGTGACCTTTGAAGGAACCAGCCAATTCAAGCAAACCAAGATCAACATCTTTCTCAGGAAATAAGAGTTGTTCAAGATGAATGGAGATGAATCAATCAGAGACATGTTCAAAAGATTCAATGATATTGTCAACAATCTCGATTCATTGCGAAAACACATTTCCAATGAAGAAAAGGTTAGAAATATTCTGAGAAGTCTTCCTAAAGCAAAATGGGAACCAAAGACTACTGCTATTGAAGAAGCTCAAGATCTATATTCACTTTAACTTGATGATCCGCAAGGAAAACTCCTTACATATGAAATTTTCATGATTGAAGCTGATGGGGAGAACGAGGCATCTCAAAGACTTGAAATTGAATAAAAATATGATGAAGATACTTTTTCTTTGATTTACAAAGCCTTGATCAGAATCCTTAAAATGAAGAAGAACTTTGGAAACAAGGATTTCAGCAGAGACAGACACAGATTCTCCAGTAGCAAAGACTACAAAGGTAAATCTTCTTCACATGGTAATAATCCTAAAGTAATGAATTGCTTTGAGTGTGGTGATGTTGGACATTTGATCAGAGACTGTCCACACAAGAAAAGCAAAAACGTTCAAAAGAAAGGCCATGAAAAAAGAAAGAAAGCTATGATAGCCTCTTAGAGATTCTAAATCCTTAAGTGACTCTGAATCTAAAGAAGAACATGCCAACCTATGCTTTATGGCCAAGCATGATGAAAGTTCTGAAAAGAACATTGAGGTAATCGTAAACTGCTTAGTTTCAAACCCAACAGAAGCCCTCTCTTATTATCTTAGAACAATGCTTTTAAATGAAGAGGACTATCTGAAAGAGATCAGAGTTTTTGAAAGAAAAAATTCATGAGCAGGAGAAAGAAAACATGCATCTTGTTTGTCTAAATCAGAACGTTGAAATTCCTCAAAAGAAATCTGACACTGATTTCAAGGCCTTCAAAACCAATTTCAAAGTCTTGTAAACACAAGTCAAGGAAGTAGTCACTGAGAACTCTCATTTGAGTGACAGTATTGTCAATCTAAGACATCAAGTTTATGTATTGGATAAACAAAAGACTACCTTAGCTGAGAAACTTCAAGAATCTGAATCAGTCATAACAAAACATGTTGGCTCAGAACAAAACTAGAATATGATCCTTGGAGGTAGCTTAAAGTCTGTTCACAAAACTGGTATTGGATACAATCCAAATTTCCCCACAAAGAACAATCCAGAATTTGTGAAGGCTGGTAGTAGAACATCTCCTAAGTGCCATTACTGCAATAAAGTTGGTCATGTTAAGTTGACTTGTCCTTTCATAAGAAGAGACCCCACATAATAAGAAACTTTTCCAGTTCAAGTCAAAGGACAAGTTAAACAGATTTGGGTTCCTAAAGGGGTTAGACCACCTAACATGGTTGACCCTGAGTATGAATCTGAATTCCACGCTTTGTCTAACAGCTGGGTAAGGCAGTAAATGGTGTTTGCAGGTTGTCACCAAGAGAAAAGAACAGAAATGGTTTATGGACAGTGGTTGCTCCAGACACTTGAGTGGAAAGAGATCTTTATTCTCAGAATTGAAAGAGCAACCTGAAGGTTCAATGACACTTGGTGACAAAGGAAAATGCAGCATTCTAGGTATTGGTAAACTTGGTACAAATTCTTACAATTCTATTTCTGATGTGTATTTGGTTGATTGTTTGATATGTAACTTTCTTAGTGTATCTCAGCTTTAATGGCAATAAAGTTATTTTTGACAAAGAAAAATGTGTGGTGTAAAATGAGAAACCTGGCAATTTCATCCTAACAGCCTCTAGGTCAAACAATGTCTATACTTTTCAAACTAACAAAATTACAGGAGAAAACTTGAAGTGTCTCAAGGCCTTGAAAGAAGATTCAAAGCTTTGGCACAGAAAGTTAGGACACATTAGCTTGCATACTTTGAACAAGCTATTCTATAAGAACTTAGTAAGAGGTCTACCCTCTATCAAGTTCAAATATGAAGAAATATACAAAGCCTGTGCACAAGGCAAGCAGACCAGAAACTCATTCAAACCAAAGAAATTTGTAAGTACTACTAGACCCATTGAATTACTGCATATGGATCTCTATGCTTCTATGAGAACTCCAAATCCAAAGGGTAAGAAGTACGTTCTTGTTATTGCAGATGATTTGTCTAGATTTACTTGGGTTATGTTTCTTAGAGACAAATCTGAAGCCCTCTCTGAATTTTTAAAGCTTTGTAGAGAACTTCAAACCTTTAAAAAGCTACCTATTTCTTCAACTAGAAATTATAATGGTAGAGAGTTTGATCAAATTGAGTTTGATTTATTTTGTTCTAGGCATGGAATCTCTCATAAATTTTCTGCACCTACAACTCCTCAACAGAATGGAGTTGTTGAAAGAAAGAACAAGACACGTGAAGAAATGTCAAGGACAATGCTCTTGGAAAATAAACTACCAAAATACCATTGGGCAGAAGCTGTGAATAGTGCAAACTATATTCTAAACAGGTGCTTGATCAGACCTATATTGAAGAAGACTCCTTATGAGATGTTCAAATGAAGGAAGCCAAACATTTCTAACTTCAATCCTTTTGGTTGTACATGATATGCTCATAATTATGGTAAGGACAATCTTGATAAGTTTGATGCAAGAAGTGATGAAGGTATTTTTCTTGGCTATTCGCAGACAAGCAAAGCCTATAGATTTTATATTAAGAAAACCAAGCTTATTGAAGAAAGTACTCATATCATACTTGATGAAAGCTATGATGGTTCTTTGAGTGATGGTTTTGCAGATCATAATCTGAATAAGCATGATTCATACAATGAATATGATTCTTCAAAAGGTTCCAATGAAAACTTACAGGAACACAGAAGACATTTTGAAGGACTTGAAAATGAGGTTCAAAACCTTGAAACAAATCCTCCCGAAAAGACAGCTGATCAAGCTACTACTTCAAGTTCTCAAAGACTTGAAAAACAGATTGGAGAGCCTCAACCTTGGACACCAAGTAAGATATTTAAATATCTCTCATCTCATCATGCTAATAAGATTCTTTCTGATCCAACCACTGGTACACAAACAAGATCACAGTTCAAAAAATCTTTGTGCTTTTAATGCTTTTATTTCTCTTGTAGAACCTAAAACTGTGAAGGAAGCATTACAAGAAGTGGACCGGGATATAGCTATGCAAAGTGAATTCAATGAGTTTGAAAGGAACTAGATTTGGCTCCACCAAGAAATCAGTATGTTATTGGCACTAGATGGGTATTGAGAATGGGAAGGTAATCAGAAATAAATCTAGATTGGTAGCTCAAGGCTACAATCAAGAAGAAGGTATTGACTATGAGGAGACTTTTGTTCATGTTGCCAGGTTAGAAGCAATTAGAATTATACTTGCATTTTCATCTCACAAGAACATGAAACTCTTTCAAATGAATGTGAAGTGTGCGTTCTTAAATGGATATCTGCAAGAGGAATTTTATGTTGCTCAACCTCCAGGTTTTGAAAATGACAAGTTTCCAAACCATGTTTATAAACTTGACAAGGATCTTTATGGTTGGAAACAAGCTCCAAGGGCTTGGTATGAAAGATTTGTAGGGTTTTGATTCATGGATGAGCAACGGAAACAATAATTAACCATGCAAAACACTCCAAGGATCACAAGTCAAGAGACATAACGATGGTAAAGGTATAAATCAATTAACACACCTTAGGGTTCTCCTTTGATGACTTCACGCGAATTGTGTCACGTTCTCTATAGTTGATCCACGCCTAGAGTTGATTTCTAGATCCTCCAATCCTTGGTGCTAGCCCGGAAAGAGGAAGAGGAAGAAGAATCACGCAAAACGAGACCAAACCAAGGAGGTTCAGCCTCCTTGGCGCTAACGGGGACGAGCGGCGGGCTAGGGGGGCGGCGAGCTCCTCTAGCTTGCTTGCTCTCTCTCCTTTTGTTCTCTCCCACTCAAGGTATGATCAATTATGAACATAAGTGTGGGAAGGAAGGAAGGAAGGTCCTTTATATAGTCCAATAAATCCTTGCCAACTACCTAAAGGAATTATTCAAGTCCTACTCGAATTCAATTTAGTCCCTTCCTTGAAATTTAGTCCCTACTATGTTTGCAACGTTTTGCAAAGTGATCCTTCTAATTAATTAATCCAATTAATTAATTCCCAAATCTAGTTCAACTCTATCTAGCATGTGACCCCATAGGTTCTATCTAGTTGGTAGCAAAAATTTGCTAATATGGATGGAGCGGTTTCTAGCAAAACATCCATTCTAGCCAACTAATAGAATAGTCATCTTGACATCCTTTGTACAAGTAATTGTCTCATCCCTTTGTCTCTATATCCGGATTGGACACGAGATATACAAGTCACACTCGTATATCCAATCCATAGTTTCTCGATCCATGGGAATAGCCTTATTCGTGCAAATAACATCAATATCCCATATTGATTTATTTGAGTCTGGCCAGACATTCTATAAGAACTATCCCTCGAGTGTCCTAGGATATTTGATCCCGTTATGTGGGAGGGACAAATTCTATCTACTTCCACTACGATCTCTAAGCTTGCTTCTTATTGTATCCGGTACACGCCTTTATAACTACCCAGTTATGGTGTAGCGTTTAACGCTACCAAAATCACAATAATCCACAACTAGAATATCTAGTGACTTCAAGTCTAAGGATGACAATGCCATTGTACCGCGAGAAGCGCTTGTGACTCAACATAACGTGTATGTAGCCTTCTCGGAGATGGGTCAATCCGGTGCGTCATTACCCCTAATGCACACCTATGTGTTGGATCATGATATCTCCATATCAATCCAACCCCATACTAGTCTATAGATGATTGTCCCATTAATCATTATACTGGACTAGCGATATTTAAGATAAACAACACAATTGTAAATCGAAGGACTTCATTATATTAAATATCCAATAAATAATAAATGAATTTCTAGCCACAAATAAATTCATACTAAACTAGATTGCCTCTAGGGCATCTATTCCAACAGTCTCCCACTTGCACTAGATCCAATCTGGCGTATCTCGTATGCCCATACTCCTAGTGTGCCCTTCATGCTTCCACTGCGTGAGTGGCTTTGTAAGCGGGTCTGACAGATTCTCATCTGTAGGAATCTTGCATATCCGAACGTCTCCTCTATCAATAATATCTCGAATCAGATGAAACTTCCTGAGCACGTGCTTGAATTTCTGGTGCGACCTGGGTTCCTTCGATTGCGCGATCGCCCCAGTGTTGTCACAGTACAACTCAACTGGATCCGCAATGCTAGGAACCACACCAAGTTCAGAATCAAACTTTATGATCCAAACTGCTTCCTTTGCTGCGCCATTTGCAGCAATGTACTCAGCCTCTGTCGTAGAATCAGCTACCGTCTCTTGCTTGGAACTCTTCCAGCTCACCGCTGCTCCATTCAGGCAAAACACATATCCCGACTGTGATCTAAAGTCATCTCTGTCGGTTTGGAAGCTTGCATCAGTGTAACCCCTTACACGCAACTCTTCCTCACCGCCAAATATCAAGAAGGCATCCTTAGTTCTTCTCAAGTACTTTATGATGTTCTTGACTGCAATCCAGTGACTCTCACCTGGATTGGATTGGTATCTGCTTGTCATACTCAAGGCATATGACACATCTGGTCTAGTACATAACATGGCGTACATGATAGATCCTATGGCCGAGGCAAAGGGAATTCTACTCATGCGTTCTTTCTCAATCTCATTGGAAGGACAACCCCTCTTCGAAAGAGTGATTCCATGTGACATGGGCAAGAATCCCTTCTTGGAATCTTGCATGTTGAACCGTTTCAACACCTTGTCAATATATGTACTTTGACTTAGGCCTAGCAGTATCTTAGATCTATCTCTATAGATCTTCGTACCGAGTATATAGACTGCTTCCCCTAAGTCTTTCATTGTAAAACACTTCCCCAGCCAATCTTTAACAGATTGCAGCAATGGAACGTCGTTTACATACAAGACCAGAACAGCTACAGAGCTCCCACTAACCTTCTTGTAGACACAAGACTCATCTTCGTTCCTGATAAAGCCAAACTCTTTGACTACTTCATCAAAACGTCGATTCCAACTCCTAGAAGCTTGCTTCAATCCATAAATGGATCGTTGCAGCTTACAGACTTTGTTGGCTTGCTTTGGATCCTCAAAACCCTCAGGCTGTATCATATACACGTCCTCGAGGATATTCCCGTAAAGGAATGATGTTTTGACATCCATCTGCAAAATCTCATAGTCGTGGTATGATGCAATCGCAAGTAGGATTCGGATGGATTTGGTCATAGCGACTGGTGAAAAGGTTTCATCATAGTCAATACCATGAATCTGTCTGAATCCTTTAGCCACCAATCGGCCCTTATAGGTAATCACATTACCATCCCTGTCGATCTTCTTCTTGAAGACCCACTTGCACCCTATGGGTCGCACCCCTTCGGGTGGTTCCACCAAAGTTCATACTTTGTTGGTATACATGGATTCCATCTCGGATCTCATGGCTTCTAGCCACTCCTGAGAGTCTGGGCCCTTCATGGCCTCTCCATAGGTAGTAGGCTCATCATCTATGAGCATCGTGTCACCAGAATCGGTCACGAGAAGTCCATACCTCTCTGGTTCCTGGCGCACTCTACTAAATCTACGAAGCTCTTGTGTTACCTGAACAGGCTACTCCACAACAGTTTGCGGTTCCTGTTCATGTTCCATAATCGGTTCAGTGATTTGTGGTTCTTGAACCTCTTCAAGTTCTATAGTCCTCCCACTTGCTTCTTTAGAGACAAACTCTCTTTTTAGAAACATGCCAGTCCGAGCAACAAACACTTTGTTCTCGGTTGGATTGTAGAAGTAGTAACCCTTAGTTTCCTTAGGGTACCCACAAATTTACACTTATCCGATTTTGGCCCTAGCTTGTCTGATTGTAAACGTTTTACATAGACATTGCAGTCCCAAATCCTCATGAACGACAGTGTGGGACGCCTCCCACTCCACATCTCATATGGTGTCTTCATGACTAATTTACATGGAACACGGTTAATGGTGAAAGAATAGAGCATGGCCCCAAAATGATAATGGAAGATCGGTTTGACACATCATAGATCGAACCATATCCAATAGTGTTCGATTCCTCCTCTCAGACACGCCATTCCATTGTGGCGTTCCGAGTGGAGTGAGTTGGGACACGATCCCACACTCTCTAAGATAGTCGTCAATCTCTTGGCTTAAGTAGTCTCCTCCATGATCCGATCGTAGAGCATTGATACTTTTGACAAGTTGCCTCTCTACTTCATTCTTGAATTCTTTGAAAACTTCAAAGGATTCGGATTTTGCCCTCATTAGGTACACAAATCCATATCTACTGTAATCATCAGTAAATGTAATGAAGTAGACGTAACCACCCCTGGCAGGCGTGGAAAATGTTCCACACACATCAGTATGTATGTGCGCCAATTGCTCACTAGTCCTCTCACATTTCTTATTGAAAGGGGAATTTGTCATTTTTCCCAATAAACAAGCCTCACATGTCTCATATGATTCAAAATCAAATGAGTCTAGTAGTCCATCCTTATGGAGTCTAGATACACGTTTCTCGTTTATGTGACCTAAAAGCCACTGCCTAAATAAGCAGTATTCAAATCATTTATTTTAATCCGCTTGGTATTAATGTTGTAGACAGGATTGCTTAGATCAAGGACATACAGTCCATTAAATAATTGCACACTAAAATAGTGAATATTATTCAAATAAAAGGAACAACAATTGTTCTTTATTGAAATAATAAAACCATCCTTGTCCAAACAAGAAATAGAAATAATGTTTCTGCTCATAGCAGGCGCAAAATAGCAATTATTTAATTGTAAAACTAATCCTGAAGGCAGAGATAGCTCGCACACGCCCACGGACAACGCAGCTACTTTTGCTCCATTCCCAACGCACAGATCTATCTCCCCTTTAGCCAATCTTCCACTTCTCTTTAGATCCTGCACATTTCGACAAATGTGAGATCCACATCCAGTATCTAATACCCATGATGTAGAGACAGCTAAATTGACATCTACAACAATAATACCTGGTGGTGGTGGAATCACTATTCCAAGCCTCTTGTCCTCCAGATATTTTGGTCAGTTCCTCCTCCAGTGTCCAGGCTGACTGCAGTAGTGACACTCACCTTTAGTCACACCTTTGGCTATGCCACCAACAGGCTTAAGGGCAGGTTCCTTGGACTTGGAAACTGACTTGCCTTTGCCCTTGGAGGATGAGGCAAACCTTTTGCCCTTTCCTTCTGCACCATCATAATGGCCTTGCCCTTACCCTTGTTGATGCTCTGTTCAGCTGTCCTCAACATATTGAGCAAATATGGCAGTGGTTTCACGATCTCGTTCATGTTATAGTTCATGATGAACTATCCATAACTCTCGGGCAACGATTGCAACACGAGATTGGTTTCCATTTCTTGGCCGACCGGGAACCTCAGTCGGGCGAGATTATCCAAGTACCCGATCATACGGAGTACATGGGGTCCCACCGGGTTCCCTTCTGCCAGATGACATTTGAACAGTGCCTTAGAGACCTCATACCTCTCTACCCTTGCCTGCTCTTGGAAGAGCTGCTTCAGATGCTCGATCATATCGACAGCATTTATGTTTTCGTGTTGCTTCTGAAGCTCAGAAGTCATGGTGCATAGCATAAGGCAGGCCGCATCATTAGCATCATCAACACGTTTTTGATACGCCTTTAGGGCAGCAGGTGTTTGGTTCTCTGGACCTTCTGGAACATGCTCCTCTATTGCGTACAGTTTCTTCTCTTGCTTGAGAACGATTCTCAATTTTCTGTACCAATCAAGAAAGTTGGTTCCAGAGAGCTTGTCCTTCTCAAGGACAGATTGTAGGGAATGTTGTGAACTCGATGAGTTGTTTGCCATTTGGAATTCTACAAAAGGAAAATACGCAAGTTTTAATATTTGTGAATTTTTAACTATATTTAACAATGGCTAGTTTATCAAATATAGCTCCCACCATTTTTCTATGGATTAATAACCTTCAAGTTGGGTTATTAATCCGTAGAAAATACTTTCCAAAGCCTTGACAATAAGACTGTATGTTATTTAGTCAATAATATGGATCCTAAGAGTGAAGCCCTGAAACTGGCCAAAGAAGATTTCTCTCTACCCAACACCTCTACCACATCCAAGCAGTTAACATAGTATGTGCTAACTGTTGAAGCCAAAGTCTTGTTCACAATCTTGATGAGATGTGTGGTACCAAGGGAGAACTCAAATGAGTTGATAACTGAGAGAGTGCTATACTTAATGTATTTGGTTATGCATGGTTATGAGGTTGATCTTCAAAAAATTGTGATGGAAAACTGACACGTTCCAACTGCAAGTGCACAGTTGTCAGTGTAGTAATAATCCGGTAAATCCGGATTTGTCGAACCCAAAGGACTTCTTATAAATTAATTACTTATTCTAAACCTTATGTGGGCAAATCGCGTTGTTTTTTTTCTAATTCTACTAAAATAAAAGACAAAAATCTCAATTAATCAGGTGAAAGGCTTCACGATTAACGAAGAATGATTTTTAAGTTACTTAACAAGTGGACAAGTTCAGGATATCTCTACGGGTTCACTAGGGAATTCACACCACTTATGATTTACGTTCATGCGACACGGATATTTTCTACTTAGCCAAACGAGCAATTTCACTTTGAAGATTCCTCAACCAAAGTCTATATTTCAACTCTTGTACCTGATTCCTCTAGCCTACTTAAGTTTAAATATGCATTATGATCTTGATATCAACTCTTAGTTCTAGTTAACTAGCAAGATTCCTCAACCCTAGATTCGACTAGTGCAAGATTCAAGTTCAAGCAATAACTATTGATTCCTCTAATAATTATCACCTAGATCAATCTTATTGTGACGTCAAACAATATGAAAGATAGGTTTACGCATATGAATCAAGCATAACTAAGCATAAACATCCAATTAAGCTAATAAGCATGAAGCATAATCCATAAATCACCAAAATATGGTGTTCAAAACCCTAGTTCCCTATGAGATATCCTGAATAGAGGGTTTAGCTACTAAAACACATGATCAAAGTACAAAGTTTCAATGATCATAAACAAAAACTAAAGAGGGGAAGAAGATAAAGAATCAAACGATGGTCTCCAAGCTCCCAAGAATGCTCCTTGCTCTCCAATGGCGTAGAATGATGAATAATCCAAGCCCTAGGTCGTTCTCCTTGTTAAATCACGTCACTCCTTTCAAGTTTTTAAAAATTACACTTTTTACCCCTTTTCTAATCACGTCAGATCTACTAATGTGATCTTGGGATCACAATTTGTGATCCTAGGATCACCTTACTTGATTGTAGGATCAAGTTGGTCTTCTATGTGGTCTTGCACTTTGATCTTGTGATCATAGGATCACCTTTGTAGGATCACAATGATCTTCCATGTGAGTTTGCTACTTTTCACTCCTCTTGAAAATTTGGCTAAGTCTTTTTCTCCTCTTCGCTTCTCCTCTTCTTCTATTCTCTCATGCATTCCTTGAGTTTCTTTCTTTCCGAAGTTCGCTTCCGCTCCAAAATCCGCACTCCACGCTTCCGGTTCCTGAAATCCACAACACGAACAAATACCGGAAGATCAAATGCGAAAAATAAAGCATAAAACATGCATAAAACGCCCGGATTACACCATGAAGTCCAAATACTCAAGTATGCTCAAAACTATCAAAACTCGGCCTAAAACACATATAAATGCATCGGAAAGTACGCGAAATGACAAGTAATCACAATAGAATATAACTCCAATTATGGAGTTATCAAATATCCCCACACTTACCATTTGCGCGTCCCGAGCAATCTATCAAAACCGGCCATCACCTCCAAACTTTCTCCCCAACAAATCATGGTACGAGTCTAACTAATTGCATACTTTTCGAAACACCACTTGCATACAAACCAAGACTAGCCGACTCGACATAAACACGACTCAGTACATGACTCAACGATGCAACAATATGAAAATGCAATATATACAATGCACATAACAAAATAACACATTTTTTTTCTTTTGCGAGATTGGGCAATCTCAATTAGCTCAAACCGGTTCTCATGGAGTGATGATCAATCTAGGAACAAGGTGTGAATTGCAACTAAACTCGACAACGAGAATTTCCCCTAGTTAGTATAGAGAGCCTAGCGTTACTATGTAAAAGAATACCTACCTCTTCGCATGTGTCGACAAAAGTAAGAGGCTACGCTAGGCTAAGCCACGTTCAAGGTCCGAGCTCCTACTCCGCTAACGGTTTAGATTGTTGAGGCTTAGGGACAAAAGGATAATTATGTAGTAACAAGTCCTAAGCGTCACATTCTCACATTAAACCCCACATCTCACACACCCTCACCACGATGATAGAATCGCAACCCGAAACTCACCGTCTCCGGCCCTCGATCCCCTCAAACCCCGGTACAATAACGATCTCCGTGGCCACCATGGCGATACGTGCACGAAATGCAAACCGTCGTCAACAAACTAGCAACTTTCCACCACTCAATTTCCAATAAGCTCAAATTTGTTCCTTTATTCCATCTCTCCTTTTTTTCTCTCTTTTTTCTGTTTCTTTTTTTTCTCATTCTTTTTTTTTTCGTTTATTTTTTCATCTCTCAATATAACAAAATGCCGTAAAAGTATCCGAGTGGTCTTCCAAGAATCAAGCACAACAAATATGTTAAGGGGAGGAAATAGACGATCCAATGAATGTATATCACAAGTAAAATTCATTTCCCCCTAACTCAATGAAGTACACGTGTCACCAAACAAAGCCGCCAAATAGTCAAAGCGCGTGTGTAGGGATGGAGTCGTCAGAAGCTCAATCTCGATGTCCGTAGTCAAAAGTCGACATCCCCACACTAGAATGTAAACATGCCCCCTCTCAAGTAATCAAATGTATGTAAGTCTCGTGCCTAATCCAACCGATCCTCCTACACCGTGATGATGAAAAGAAACGATACCTAGCACGATCCACCAATTAAGATCAACCACCCCATTGTTGTGCGGATTAGACGTCACGCACTCACGGGTCTCCACAACTGTGTCCATGGTGTAGTGACATGGAACACCGCCACACCGAAGTGCGCAAGCCTACTCACTCACCCTCGCATCCCCTCGAAGATATGTAATACTACGCAAGCGATCATGTAGAACTCACAAGTATATGCAGTACAGCTCTCCCTCATCGAACCCCCTCAACTACGACCCCCTCGTGACGCACTAAAGTGGTGATTCTAAACGATTTATGATGAAGGCCAAGAATCGTCACCCTAGGTCAAGAGGTTATGAATAAAACCAAGGTTCAAATCGGGCTTTCTAATGGTCCTACAAGGTGAGATCTATCAAGCAGTGAGTGCTCTAACACGCATCCTCGCACAGCTGTTCTGTGTGCCACTACGAGGCGGGCTGGCGACTACCTAAGACGTACACATGAACGTTCGGCTTGTTTAGCTCACACCTAGCTCAACTCTTGTAAAAGAAAACGACACACACTTTAAATTTGCAAATAAAGTAAGTGTACTAAAATAGGTAGACATTCCCGTAAAGGAAGTCTCTCTATACGTACTAGGGGGAACTCAATTTGTCCTTCTCGGTCACAAGTCACGCCCTACGCCTAAAATTCTCACACTCCTCGATTCTACAAAATTTTAAGTTTCTTTTGATTGCCCTTTCTCAAATTTTCTTAATTTTTTTTTTTCAAATTTTCAATTTTTTTTGTATTTTTACTTTATTTAGTCTAACTCTACATGCAAGGCCAGACGCGAAAGAAGACTCGAAACTGACTCACTTTGGGTAGGTAGACTCAATTAAATAAACGTGCAACAATCTAACACTAACACATATACATAACTAACACACACATTACGACACTAAAGCAAAACACGAGACGGACCACGAAGACGACACAATACGTCCTAACAATCTATATGTGACAGGTTAATGCAGACACAGACTGGCTAGTCAAGATTAAAAATCCCCCCACACTAGAATACTTCGTTGTCCTCAAAGAATTTAGAGATCAATCAAGAGGACTCGGCAATTCTAATGCGAGGCGCGGTGTATCTACTCAGGGCCATCATCACCCTCTTCCTCAACTACTTTTTGTCTTCCTACATTCAACTCGTGCGCCTTACTCTTCTTACTTCTAAACGGTCTCATTTCACAAGAAAGTAGCAATTCAAATTTAGAGATTATATTCGCTACGTGCACGTGACAAGGTGTGTGTACTGAATCAAAGCAAGAAACGCAATTTAGCAGATAAATCCTAGGACACTAGTCAATCGCCCCCAAACGTCGCAACTAAGCGACAACAATAACAAATTTGGGCTTTTACTCAATGTGCCTAGACTCGATAAAATTAAATTGCAAGAGAGAGATTAGCGATACCTGAAGCCCTGGATTTCCGTTCAAACGGGGCTGAATCGACAAAATCAGTCAAGAAGGACCGTACGGGCGACTGATTTTTCGATACTTTTTGCGATTTGAGATTTTTAGCTCAATAGCTTCTCCTCGTTGTCCCCGTCACAACCCCGCAAACGGTTTGCGCGAATTTCAACCGGTTGAGAACGAATTGGCAAATTTGTTTAAGAAAAACTCTAGGTTCTCTGCTGCCTCACCTTTCAAAACTGTCCCAATAACCACCACTATACCTCCAGCTTACCCCTCCTAATCACCGGACCTGCTGACCCACATCACAGCCACGAACTCCCACAGACCCAAATACTGAAACAAACCAATTCAATTTACAGAAAAATCGAGCAAGAAACCCAGTAGGAGCAGCGAAGAATAGAGGCTGAATCTGCCTTGATTCAGTTTGAAACTGCGACCCAAAAAGAACCATGGCAGCGCCGCAAGTAGAGAAGTAGATCCCCCACGCTTACCTCGCCTGAATCTTCAAAATTGCAACACCGGAGGTCGGATTCGCTGCTGGGCCGAGCAAAACCCCCCAAACGCCGGTGATTTCCGGCAATTTTTGGTCGGCAACAGTTGTGGAGATGCTGGCGTCGGGAGCGGAGGACGAACAGGCGTCGGAGGCGGGTCTTCTGCGTTGCGGCTTCTGCTGAGGAAGAAGAAAAAGGGGCGGCTGGCTTTCGGCCGGCGGTGGTGATGGCGAACGGCAGTCGGCGGTGGTGAGGGCTTGCTGCGTCGAATTTCAGAGGTGCTTGTTCGTGGGTTCGTCGTCGGGGGTCTGAAGAGGACGACCGTCTGCTTCTTTCTCTTCTTCTTATCTTTTTTTTTTTTTTTTTTATTTTTTCACTTACAACGCCAAAAGACACATTTGCCCCCCTTTTAATGAAAGCAGCGTGTAAGAGCATAACTGTGATCTTGGGATCACATTTTTGATCACACGATCACCCATTGTGATCTTGCAAAAGCAGTGGTTACTAGATTGAAGCGTGGTCAAATTTTTTCTAAGTACCGGCTGCCCTTTTTCTTCTTCTTCTTCTTCTTCTTCTTCTTCTTCTTCTTCTTCTTCTTCTTCTTCTTCTTCTTCTTCTTCTTCTTCTTCTTCTTCTTCTTCTTCTTCTTCTTCTTCTTCTTCTTCTTCTTCTTCTTCTTCTTCTTCTTCTTTCTTCTTGTTCTATTATTTTACGCTCCCGGACTCCGATGCACGCATATAATATACCGTCGGAAAGCTCGTTTCGCCCTTTTTCTCCTTTTCCTTGTGTTACTCTAAAATTACCGGAGTAAACTTCAGAATTAATGACCTCAAATTCCGTGACTATTACTTCGCTTTCTCGATTTTTGTGCGTTTCTTCCACATGCATCAAGACGGGGAGTCCGGACCGCGTCTCCAACCTGTACTCCTGAAACGACTCAATTCAAATGTCAGATTCTCACTCTCTCACCCCTCAAATAAGAAAACTGTATTGAAAAACGCACACAACAATATTTAAACACACACTCTACACTAAAGCATAAAAATACGTTGGGTTGCCTCCCAACAAGCGCCGTGTAATTTAAAGTCGACGGCCCGACTCAGTTACCTCAAAGATGTTAAGGAGGTCTAGCACGACGTGCCTCCTCCTTCAATTTCTTGCTCTTGATTTTCTGCACCACATCATGCGCACTCACCACATTTGGCTTCTTCTCCGATTCGGGTGGATCGGGATGCAAAACTGTAGGCAACCCATGAGAAGGATCCACACGATCTTCTCTAAACTTGATCATGGCCAATTTATTCTTCCCCTTGCTCAGAACAAATTCCTTGAACACGAGTGATGAGTCTAGAGCCTTGATAGTCAATTCCTCAGTCTCTAGATCCACATTAGCGCGCATTGTCTTCAACAACGGTCGTCCAAAGATGAGTGTAACATCACGATCCTCCTTGATATCCACTATCACGAAGTCAGCTGGAAATACAAATGCACCCACCTTGACGAGCAAGTTCTCAATCACCCCATTTGCCGTAACTATAGAATTGTCTGCCAATTGCAGACCCATCTTCACAGGGGTCGGCGCACCAATGCCCAATCTCTGAAACAGAGACAATGGCATGAGATTAATACTCGCGCCCAAATCACAGAGACCATGTGTATGATATCCACCCCCAAGAGTGCAGCCTAAAATGACACTGCCTGGATCTCTCATCTTGGGAATGTCTCTTTGTATGACAGTGCTACACGTCTCTGTTAGCTTTACCGTGGCATAGGGTTCTATGCTCTTCTTACCCCATAGGATTTCCTTCAAGAACTTCTTATACCTGGGCATCTGAGCAAGTGCTTCTACAAGAGGAATGTTGATATGCAATTGTTTGAATATATCCATAAATCTCCCAAAGTGTTCCTCATCATTCCTCTTTATTGCTGCCGGATATGGAATTCGTGGCTCATAAGTAGCCGGATCCGGATCTCAACCGTGTCCTTTGATTGGGGACTCACGGCCTTGGGCAACTCTTCTCCCAATTCCTTCTCTGTAGCTTTTGTAGCTTCGGCTCTCGCACGGCTAGGATATGGAGGATCCTGAGTAGTCACACCGCTGCGAGTAGTAATAGCTTTGAGCTGCTCAGTAGGAAGAATGGTATTGGAAGGAAGCATACCTGGCGGAAATTTAGCATTCTGATTGGCAATCTGCCCAATCTGAGTCTCGTGGCTCTTTATTGTTGCTTGTATTGAGACAATCGTGCTCTCCATCCTGTCTTGATTAGCTAGTAACTTTCTCAATAAGGCATTTGTCTCTTGCCCTTCTGGTTGCTGAGCCTGTTGTTGTTGAAATTTCCCTTGAGCTTGATACTGAGAATTCGGCTGCTGTCCGGGCGCATATAAGCCACTGTTAGGGTTGGCATAGCTGAAGTTGGGGTGATTGCCGTTGTTGGGATGATAAGTGTTAGTCCACTGCTGCTATCGTGGTGGACCCATGTAATTAACATCTTCAATGGAGCCATATCCCTGATTCTCATCCGCGAGTAACTCACCCATAGGCTTCACTTGTGATGGAGGTTGCATGCTGTGAAATGCTGAGGTCATGGATTCCAGCTTTTGCTCCATAGACTCAATCTTGTTGACTAAGGCTGCATCCTACGTTTTGGAGTACCTACGAGTTTCAGCTCGTGTAGTCTCCCTCTTCGACACGTTATTCAGCATATCTTGAGCTCGTTGTGCCCCAAGCCCCATAAAATTACCTCCAGCTAGCATATCTAACTGGTCAGCTGTCTCCTTGTCTAATGCAGTGTAGAAATAATGGAAGAGCTTGTGCCATGGCTCCCCATGATTCGGACATCTACGGAGAATTTGGCTGAACTTCCTCCAAGCCTCTCCCAATGAGCTGTCTTCTTCCTGAGTGAATTTTGCAATCTCAGCCATCTGCTGAGCGACTCTGGATGGTGGTAAATACTTCCTCAGAAACTCATGACAACAATCCGCCCATGTCACTATGCTACCAGCTGGCAGCTCCATAAGCCACTTCTTGGCTTTTCCAGATAAGGAGAAGGGAAATAGTAATAGCTTAACTGTTTCATCTGGAACTCGTTGGTCGTGCAGGGTTGATGTGATTTGCTCAAATACCAGCAGATGGTGATTGGGATCATCTCCTGGAGCTCCGTTGAATGCGCACTCATCACGAACCATATTGATCATATGTTGGCGCAACTCGAAGTGTTGGGCATTGATCTGTGGCCTGACAATGGTAGGCTGATAACACGCTGGAGTAGTCCTGAAATAATCCACCATAGGGCGTTCTTCAATCTCGGCATTGTTATGCCTGTTGTTTCCCCCATTATTCCCATTATTGTTCCCACCGATGTTCGCCACTTGTGCCCCCACACCAGGACGTGGTTGTGGATTTGGGGGAGCCAAGCGATCCATCATTGCCTGCATCTCAGCCATTTGAGCCCTCAGCTCCTCAGTTTCTCGTGCTTTATTGGCTGCATCCTCTACAGCTGCTGCTCTAGCTGCCTCCGCATCCTGCATACCTTTGCGGATCCTCTCAAACTCAGCTCTAGTTTCGTCATCCATAGCAACTGAGCTTGTCTTCCTCTTGTCTCTACGTTGTGCGCGTAACAAAGTTTCCGGGTCCTCAAGTGTTGGGTGCAAAGGCTCGTCTCGAGAACGGGACATGCACCGTGAAGTTCAACCTGAAACCACAGATTACACACAGAAAGTAGGTGAGTAATAGATATAAAAAATAAAATAAATCCCTAAGGCTAGGAATTATAACTAATTTAGCCGAAGTCCCCGGCAACGGCGCCAAAAACTTGACACGTTCCAACTGCAAGTGCATAGTTGTCAGTGTAGTAATAATCCGGTAAATCCGGGTTTGTCGAACCCAAAGGACTTCTTATAAATTAATTACTTATTCTAAACCTTATGTGGGCAAATCGCGTTGTTTGTTTTCTAATTCTACTAAAATAAAAGACAAAAATCTCAATTAATCAGGTGAAAGGCTTCACGATTAACGAAGAATGATTTTTAAGTTACTTAACAAGTGGACAAGTTCAGGATATCTCTACGGGTTCACTATGGAATTCACACCACTTATGATTTACGTTCATGCGACACGGATATTTTCTACTTAGCCAAACGAGCAATTTCACTTTGAAGATTCCTCAACCAAAGTCTATATTTCAACTCTTGTACCTGATTCCTCTAGCCTACTTAAGTTTAAATATGCATTATGATCTTGATATCAACTCTTAGTTCTAGTTAACTAGCAAGATTCCTCAACCCTAGATTCGACTAGTGCAAGATTCAAGTTCAAGCAATAACTATTGATTCCTCTAATAATTATCACCTAGATCAATCTTATTGTGACGTCAAACAATATGAAAGATAGGTTTATGCATATGAATCAAGCATAACTAAGCATAAACATCCAATTAAGCTAATAAGCATGAAGCATAATCCATAAATCACCAAAATATGGTGTTCAAAACCCTAGTTCCCTATGAGATATCCCGAATAGAGGGTTTAGCTACTAAAACACATGATCAAAGTACAAAGTTTCAATGATCATAAACAAAAACTAAAGAGGGGAAGAAGATAGAGAATCAAACGATGGTCTCCAAGCTCCCAAGAATGCTCCTTGCTCTCCAATGGCGTAGAATGATGAATAATCCAAGCCCTAGGTCGTTCTCCTTGTTAAATCACGTCACTCCTTTCAAGTTTTTAAAAATTACACTTTTTACCCCTTTTCTAATCACGTCAGATCTACTAATGTGATCTTGGGATCACAATTTGTGATCCTAGGATCACCTTACTTGATTGTAGGATCAAGTTGGTCTTCTATGTGGTCTTGCACTTTGATCTTGTGATCATAGGATCACCTTTGTAGGATCACAATGATCTTCCATGTGAGTTTGCTACTTTTCACTCCTCTTGAAAATTTGGCTAAGTCTTTTTATCCTCTTCGCTTCTCCTCTTCTTCTATTCTCTCATGCATTCCTTGAGTTTCTTTCTTTCCGAAGTTCGCTTCCGCTCCAAAATCCGCACTCCACGCTTCGGGTTCCTGAAATCCACAACACGAACAAATACCGGAAGATCAAATGAGACAAATAAAGCATAAAACATGCATAAAACGCCCGGATTACACCATGAAGTCCAAATACTCAAGTATGCTCAAAACTATCAAAACTCGGCCTAAAACACATATAAATGCATCGGAAAGTACGCGAAACGACAAGTAATCACAATAGAATATAACTCCAATTATGGAGTTATCAAACACATGCTTTATTGCCTAACCAATTAGAGAAAGAATCAGTTGCCATATGTTAATCTTCTCACCTCATTCTTTCAACACCTTGAAATTCCAACTGACATGGAAGAAACTATAACTATTGTTTTTGGTATGCTTGATGAGAAAGAATGTGAGAAAATTGGTGTACTAAAAACCAGTGCTAAGACTTGGAAGTTGTACTCAGAATTGACTAAAGAAGAACTGAACTCCAAGAAGTTTCTTAAACCCAAGGCCTTGACCACTACCTCAAGCCAAACCTCTCAGCCTCAAGATCTCTCCTTGATTCTTCAGAAACTTGATGCACTTGAGAAGGACATGGATGAACTAAAGGAGAATAAGCATGAGTTTGGAACTGAGTTTAAACTAGTAAAGTACATGGTTGAAAACATCTTTAAGAGCATGAATGTGTTTAATGTGCCTGAAAAAGTTTCTCAAGCTGCAGAAGGAACCAAAAAGGCTGGATCAACCAAAGAACTTTTTAGTGACCATACAACTCAGGATGAGACTGTTGGAGTGAAGGATAAGGATAAGCAAGTGGTTGGGGAATAGGGTGATGAAGGCCAAAAACAAGATGAAGGTGACAGTCCGGATTCAGGAATGCTACTTAAGGATCTCAAGAAGAATCAAAAGAAGCCAACCATTTCAGCATGAGTGACTCAAACTAATTTGTTTGAGGGAGAAGGTGAAACTGGTGATAAAGTGGCTCAACAAGAAGGTCAGGATGATGAGAATGATGAAGAAGATAGTGAGGAAGAATATGCAGAGCAGGAATGAGATGGAAACCCAACCCCTTAACTCTTGCCTATTCTTTCTATCTTTTTCAAGGCCTAAAAATGCTTTTCGAAGTCTTGAAAATATTCTATCTTTCAAACAATTTTCGTTACTTATTTCCAAAACTTTGATCCAACATGTTCTCTGTCTTTTTTGATGAAATTCAAAAAGGGGGAGAAATTTAGATGTTTTTATGTTTATTTTTTCTGTTTTAGAGACCTGTTTTTGGTCAATAGGATTATCTAAAACCATCCTGAACTTAGTTGCTTAATAGGTTGGATTATTTGGATACCTTGTAGCTCAGATTATTGTTATGATTATTCTGCTATCTTCTAATGAGTATCTTTTATAGAAACCTAATCCTTAACAAGAAATTGTTTTGTCTTTCATCAAGGGGGAGATTGTAATTTCAGCATGGTTCTAAGGCTTGAAATAGCCAGTCTATTACAAGGCCTTGAAACCGCTTTCAAAGCTTTGAAACTGAAAGCACAGTTTTAGCATGAACTTAGGGGGAGCTTTCTGATTTCATTCCAACTCCTATTCTCCTATACTTGATTATATGTTATTTGATGACGACATATGTATTATTTTAACACTCTAATACGTGACTAATCCATCTGTTTGGCTAAGTTTTTACATGGAAATTATGTTTCCTATTTACAGGGTATATAACCTAAACTATATTTTGCACGAAGGGAAACTGCTTGATGATTTGATTATGTGCTTGACTTTTCTTGATTGAAAGCCTCCCAACATCTTCACACACAATATCAAGAAAGTATATTTTAAGATACTGAGCAACTATTCATTGGGAGAAGGTGTTAAAGAAGACAACAATTGAAGCTACAAAATAGGGAAGTTTGTTATGAACAGATCTTGAAGATCTGCAATTCAAACTTCTCCTTAAAAGGGTGAAGAGCTGAAGAAATCCGACGAGAAAATTAAAAGAGACACTCAAACACATCCAGGGATTGACAAGAAACAAAGAAGAAGATTCATTCCTCTCAATCCAAGCATTTGAAGAACACTGCATACTCACTGCAGACCTAGTTTTAGTGTTCTTCTCCTTTGAGCTTTTGTTTATATATCATTCTAGTAATACTTCTAGTTCTTATTCTCGTGGATTGTTCAAGGTGAACAATAAATAATTATTAGTTAATCAGTTAGCTAGATTAGGTACTAGATACGTTAGAGACAACCACAAGCTGTAAAAGAGTAAGACATCTCTCTGTGCTTGAGATCTAGGGCTTAGCTTTTGATTAATATGAATTGATTTGAAAATCCTGCACGGATAAGATCCCTAAGTTAGAGACATAGGTCCAAGTGAAATGAACTCTATATATCTTGTGTCTCTTGCTTTTACTTTCGAGTTCTATGCTTAGCTTATTTGCACGAACAAAACAGGTTTTATTCAAGGGTATGAAACTCATTTCAAGGCCTTGAAATAGTCTTAGCTTTTCTACAACAATGGTTTTGATTCCAAGGACTTGAAACTCATTTCAAGGCCTTGAAATATTCTTTACTCATTAAAAATCTTTTTTAAACCTCTTCTTGCAAGTTTTGCAAAAGTTGGCATACTCTATTCAATCCCCCCCCCCCCCCGTTCTAGAGTATTGATCCTGTATTACTATCCTACATTACAGTCCTTCAGAACTTATAACTTTACATCAGTATACCTGGATGTAAATGAGATAAAAAAAAAAGTTCACGTCATGCAATATGGGCAATCTCCCCCTCATGACCGTCATAACTTCACAACTTATCCTTGTGGCTTAAAAAACCAAGCAGGCACTAAGGCCATGTTGTAATTATCTCTCTGTGAGATATGATACGTCACAGTTCCAATTTTCATATCTCATAAACTCTAGTCACTACTACCATAAGATGAGTTATAATTCATTTAGAAATGTGTTATGATTCCAACTTCCTTCAAGGCAAGGAAGTCTAATGAGCTGATTTGGTCGTCCTCTCCGGAGAACGCATTTGGTAGAAATAATCCCAAAAAATATAATCATGGTGGGATAAGTATCAATCAATAAATCTCTCAAAATTGATCCCTATATACTCTATCAAGCATAAATGCTTCTATGAATGTTTAGGATAACACGCTAAAATTTAAAAAAAAATCTCCGCACAGGTATGATAGCAAGTTTCAAACTCTTCGGGAGGCTTCATATAAGATTTAGCTATCTCTAAATGTATGATTGATAACAGCCAAACCACTTCAGGGATTGATTGATATAGCTCAATCTCTTTTAGAGATTTTCAATTACTATTTCTATCCATAACCATAACTTAGTCCACTTTCTTGTAGACTATTTATACCACATAGAATATTGTCATTCACTTCTGGGAATGTGGTTCAATCTTGGTTCAAAATTTTGAGAGACTATAAGTCATTAACACATATTCATCATAATAGCAATATAACATCAAAACCACATCAGGGGATTGATTACAATTTTGAATATTTTCTTGCGAATTGATACAAAAATACAACGCATCAACTAGGCGTTGCATTGGCGATGTAACCCATCAAGCCATATTCATTTCCTCGTAATGATATCTTCGTAGAGAATGCCCTTTTACAAATGATTTAAAATTTGATTCATGGAATCATAGACTAAAGCTTTTGAAGAGCTAGAAGCTTCTCAAATAACCCAGTAAGTAAAGTCCATAACGCAAGGAAGTCCATAGGGGATGCTCTTTTTGCAACTACTGGTGCATTTATTTTTTCCCCTGTTTTATGTACTCTTTCTCTTCCGAAGAAATCATTAGGATGCACTTCAATATATGACAATGGGCGTGCATATCATTGCAACTAAGTCCATGGTCTTGCCAATTATTGTGACACCATATATTGGTTCACTTAAGGGAATACATCACTATTTTCTTTAAAATAAATGATGTTGATCCGGCATTTTCCTCTGGAAATGATGTACAGTCCACTTCTCAAGATTGTACCAACTTAAAAAATATTGATGTTTAAATATTACTCTACATGAGTTTCCATTTGATAGTTTGCTATAACTCTTGGGCATAACATGTATTTCGCAACTTGTGACATGGAATACTACATATATCAATATCAACTGCTTTGAGAGTCTACCATTTTATAAATGTGTACTCACATCATTGAGAGGCACTGAATAGAGAACCTCTTATGGAGGTTCCCTTATCTTTACGATTGTGTAAAGTAAAAACTGGTAGTCATCAACTCGTCGTTGGCTGATCAAACTCTTTATCACGTGTGACCTCTAGTGACATTATCAGTTGTATTTCTGGTACACTTTCACGATAATAAAATTCATGAATTGTTTATTTTCTTATTTGAAACTTCAGGTTCAATGAATATAAGAAATAGTCTTCAAATCTATCAAAACTTTTATGAATTTGGGTCATAAAATACATCATGACTGCATGATATGAGTCAGAGAATATGTCCAAAAAATATTAATGTGGACTAAGAACTTCTTCTAGAGGTTCTTTCTACAAGATGACGATCTTCTTCATGTGTTTAATCTCTTTCAGATATTTTCATATTCACAACCATGACCGCCTTTATAGTCAAGTGGATTTCAACCGGATAAAGTGATCGCTTCTGACAATGCACTGCCATTCACTTATGGGAATGGGATCGAATTAAGCGGTCATGAAAAAATGTCATAACTTTAAGTTATTGACAATTGTAACTTTCATTCACAGCTTCTGGTGTGAATACTTTCACTAGAAATAACAATTTCTTTTTATTTTTGTCATCGTAAGGTATACAGATATCTTCAGGAGATCTTATGATCTTACTTTTAAGATAACAACAATAATTGAATAATAAGAATAAAACTACAAAAAATGTAACTTCGCAGAAAAAATATGCAATCGAAACTTCTGGTTCGACAAGGAACGCTACATCTTTAGGAGGTTTGATGATAGCAAGCGTTTTAGGCGTTTTAGACATCTCTTCTGGAGATTTATGATAAAGCACTATGACTTCATACTACAAGAAATAATGCTTTTTGCGAGGGAAAAATACTATAACAAAAAGAGAAAACCCTCAAAAAAATGTTATTTGCAAAGGCATTTTGCCCTCGCATGGCGTCACTATAGCTATGGAAGGAAAAAAATCATTTTTGTGACAAGCCGTCGCAAATTTAGGATTTAGATACCGCAATATGCGGTCCCAAAATAAAAAATATATGTCACAATACATGTATTCGTCAGCACTCTTTCTCATCGCAAAAGAACATGTGTCATCGCAATTATTCTTGTAGCGAGGACTATAACATGTCTCAAAAATGTCATCCTTCACAAAAAAAAGATAGATTTTATGAGAATACAAACCCATTGGAAATAATTGAGTTTTCACAAAATTCAACATTTCAAGAGATATTTTCAAAACAAAATTGCGAGAGATATAGTTGTAATAATATCCTTTGCCTAAATTTCATTTGCTAAGGCAACACATTATTATTATTATTATTATTATTATTATTATTATTATTATTATTATTATTATTATTATTATTATTATTATTATTATTATTACAATGTAAAATAAAAAATAGTGCAAATTACGAAAACAAATTTTTTGTCAATTACCACTCCGTCCCAGCTCTTTCTTCCCATCTGACTTTTTTGACTCGTATCTCGGTCACTTTGACCGGGTGATTTGGATAGCAAAATGATACGATTTTTTGATAATTTTTTCACCATATTATAGAGCACCTTTTACTCTACAACACCATGAAAAACTTATCAAAAAATTAAATATGTTTGCTATTCAAATCACCGGGTCAAAGTGACTCAGTGAATAGTGACAAAAGTCAAATTGGGAAGAAAGAGCTGGGACAGAGTGGTAAGTATTAACATATATTTTTTTACAATTTTACATGCTCATGAGGTATGACTATCACCTCGATCCAAATTACAAAGAGAAATATTTCATTCCACTAGTGTAAATGCCATTTCTTTCAAGTCTTTGTCTTCAGCATGATGCGAACAATTCTCCCCTAAATGGTAAAATTATTGATAACCTGCATTAGCCATTTAATCAATGATTAAATACCCATAAGAATATTAGCAAGATGAAATTTAGAAATTATATTAAACAATCTATATCTCAATTCAATTTATGCATAAAATGTCTAAAACAATTTTGAATAAAAAATAAAATTTGTATTTCAATCAAATACCCCATGCTGAAGAATCTTCACTAGTATTATATTGATGGAGAGATATGATGCCGGCCGGTCACTGTATGATGTCTCGGTCGTGAAATCAGTAGATTTTATGACGTATCTTTATCGGAAAAAAAAAATTGATTTACTCAAATATTAAAAAACTGCAAAAAGATCTAAAAACTGATGGAACAGTGAAAATAAAAACTTACTATAGGTTCATATATCTGCGGAGTAGTGATTCGCTGAATGAAAACATACTTAAATAGTAGATGACAGAGAAAGGAGATCAATACTGAACTTGGTCGACGACAATCCCTTTGTATTTCCACCAAATCTCCCACGCGGTCATGATTGGAGGAAATCCTTCCTCGAACCCATAACCGCACCAATGACCTGGAAGAAAGTCCTTTTCACCCGATGCCGGAGTACTCGTCTTTGATCTTGACGATCACATTCAGGTTCCCGGAAACTGGCATTTGGGACTCCTCCGTCGGCCGCTGACATGAAGGTCGGGTAGTATACGAATCGGTTCAAGAGAAAGTTAGTTGGCGAAGGCGAGGGGCGATTGAGAGAGTTCTAGCCCTAATCAAGGGCTTTTCGAGGGACCGACGAAAAGATGAGCAAACCAGAGAAGATAGAAAATGATGGAGAATACTCCTTTGACGTTACAAAGAATGATCTAGTAAACTAGCCGCCAATAGCCTAACCCCAACCCTAAGTCATATAACTTGAAAGGCTAAGAGAAGTTGGAATATATGATCTCATAAAATAAAAATAATGTATATTTTAATGGCCCAACATTAAGTTTTTTTAATTTTTTAATAGGAATTGAAATATTATCGTCTAGTATGAAGTTGGTGTAGTTCAAAGTTTATCCTCAATCCATTTCAAAAAAATATATATATCCTCAACCAAATTCTTTTGCGAGGGTCTTATTATGTTTGTGACAGAGAACTTCTCTCCACAGAAATAATTTGACGAAAGTTATGCTTATTGCAAGAGTATCATTTCTGGTCGAAAATGACCTCTAAAGCGACGGTATTTTTTTACCTTCACAAGTTTACGTCGCAAAAGTCAGTAATTCTTGTAGTACCAGGTCATAAAAAATTGTCGTAACTTTATGTTACGAACCAAACGTCATGTAATTCACAAATTCAGATGTGAAAAATATAATTTTCTTTTATTTATATCAATTGTCTTAGGCCAGTTCATGGCTCAAAATACATGCCTCTTCCGGAGATAGGAATAATAACAAAAGAAAATTGGCCATCTCTTCTGAAGATATTATAATACAATCTTATGACTTCATGTCATAAAAAAAAGTGTCGTAACTTCAGACTACGATTAAATCTCATGTAATTCATAACTTCGGGTATAAAACATGGATTTCAAACGCTTATAATGAGCCCGAACCAAATCAGTGCTCAAGGAGTAGCCTCTTCAGGAAGCTAATCAACAAACCAATTAGATTTCTCTTCTGGAGATGTCTAATGGTAATATTTTATAACTTCGGGTCAAGAAGAAAGTACACAAAAGTTGTTAAGTGTATCTATACCCAAAATCAGATTTATTAGTGGTCACGGATAAACCACTATGAAGATTCGCTTTGTCACATACCACTAAAAACTTATAGAATTTTTTACTAACTGCACTTGATAAAAAAATCATATTCAAACATAATAACACAGCACAATATGGGTGTATCGTAACCACGTGCTTTTGTCAAAGGTTACTATTTTGATCAATTACATGATCAAAAGTCAAAAACACTATCTTTATGTAATTTCTTTTAATGATGAAATTAATAAAATAATAATAATATAGAATGTACCACACTATAAATAAATTAAAGCTTCATATTGAGGACATCCTTTGAAACCCAAGAGTTTTGGTATTTCATGCTTACAATTTTGCGGTAGATTTATCGTGCTGATAAAGTGTTGTAAAACGATATATGAGAGAGAGGCAAGAACTAGAGAATAAAAGAGAGACAAGATGTGTAGGGAGATTAGTGCTGAGAGATGTATTCAATCTCCAACCATAAAGTCCCTTTATATAGGCATTATGGTGGACTAATGTGTCAATCACAACATACAATGGGCGTACAACCAGTAGTGGATATTCCCCAATAACCTACCCCAAAATTTCGTAAACAATTATATTTTTGTAATTCGTATATTTACTAGAAAATCAATATAAAATTTGTTCGGTGTTTCCTGCCAACAAGATATCTATCGGCTAATCCGTAGCGTTCATTTTTGTAAAGTCAATTTTGACCGCTTTTTAACTATTTTTATCCTTCTAGTAAATGGTAAAGTTCTAAAATAGATTAGATTTTGGGCAGAACTCGGAAAAAAATCGTTTTATAGTAATTTCATTACCGAGTACATAATTTTCTTAAATTTTTTTTATAAGAATTTTCTTAGATATTTTTAGTTTTACTAAATTAATTAATTATGTATGAATTTCATTCTAAAATTGTACTCATGTCGTTGGGCTTGTCCAGTATTCATTGAGTTGCGAAATTATAATTTTTAACATGGCAGAAGTTGTCCTCTAATTTCTCATTGGAATAAATGTTCCCATTGCTATGAGACGATAATTGAGAGAGACAAGAAATAAAGAGAGAGAGAGAGAGAGAGAGAGAGAGAGAGAGAGAGAGAGAGAGAGAGAGAGAGAGAGAGAGAGAGAGAGAGAAGATGTAGGGTGAATAGTGATGAGATGTGTATTATTATCCAACCATAAGCCTCCTTATATAGGCATTAGGTGGGCTTGTGGACCAGAATATAATAATACAAAATACACCCAACTATAAGGTGTATATTCACATCAGTCCAATAACATATTTCATAGCACTCCCCCTTGAATATTCACCACTGCGATGCCTCGTTAAAACATTTTCATGAAAAACTCAGTGGAAAGAAGTTGATGACTAAGGAAAAAGAGTACATCAGTGAATTCTAATTCGCTAAGTATTGGAGACGACATTTCTCTGGAACGCATCCAAAATCTCTGCAGCCTAGTTAAAACCTTGCTAGAAAAATCTTGTGGGACAAAAACAGTAGCGAAGGAAAAAAAGTGTCGTGCTTGGATTTGATCTCCCCCTCATTGGAGCATCTTTGTACCTGACAAACAAGTTCATTGCAAAACAAGAATACAATAATACATGATTAACAATCATACTAAATAAAATTCATATGCACCTAAAACTACTCGCGAGTGTACACTTTTGATTTGTTTAAGGCAAATGTAAATTCTAATGGGTAACAACCTCCATGGATTTCATAAATTTTGTGTTCGTACGATCGTATTTGTAATTAGTTACTTTTCAACCCATCTTTTTTTGTTCCTAAGTCCCCAAAACTAAGACAACATTGTCATCATTCTCACCACGAGATGATTATATTTATGAGAAATTATTATGATCCATACCATATCTTGTTCTCATTTTTATAAGTTCCACGCTCAAAAGCGGACATAAGCCTCAATATAAATCCCACGCATATCAGCGGATTTTGAATCTTAACACGAGTATCACACTTTACAGCAGACATATAAAACCTACATATATCCCACGCTTACCAGCGGATATGAAGTCTCTGCATAGTATGTAATTTTTCTGCTTCGGGTTGGTTGTATGCTCTACATATTTAAAATTATTGTACCCGAGCAATTTTCTATGAACTTGTTGACTTTGTTTTGGCCAATAATTATTTAGACAACATTATTCCCATAAAATAACCATATAATTTATATAACGCTTCCTCAATTGTATCATCATTATTATTAGGATCATACAATTGTATTATGGTACATTTAGCTACTTCCAGAGCTATTAGCGTCTTTCAGGACTATTCAATTACCAACGCTTGTTCCCAAGATTTCTCCAGAATCTTGTTTTTCTTAATATGTAGAGCATTGATATACCCATATCCCAACATAATTTCGGATGCTTTGGTTTCATATTCCTCTTCTGGAGAATCGACATAATTACACAAGCAACCATTTTAAACTTTAAAGTGTATATCCCAAAATCAATACACGTTAGTCAAGAAGCTATTCATCTTGTTGTGATTTTAAACTTACACTAGTACATACCCGAAAGAGACATTAAATGTTTAGTTCGCATCATGCAATGGGACAGATAGTCCCCCTCATGACGTGAACATTATACCATGATTATAACGATATACTGATGATGCTTCAGGCATCCAATTGTCTCATATGTATGTGTAAACCAACCCTCAAATTCAAATAAAAACATTGACAATAAGTAATCTCTTGGACGCCGTAGTTCTCTAATCAAAGTTCTTCAGGAAACCCAAAAAGAGACATAAATGTCAACATTTTTATTCAACAAAGAGTGGTGTTTACAATCCTTCAGGGACTGACATCAATCTACTAATTGCCCGAATACTTATTATGAATCTTATAATTTCGATCAAAAGACCAAAATCACTTATGGTGATACGGAGACTAACAAACTTAAAATTTAACAACATCGGACCTCTTCAGCAGTCAAACGAAAAATATAAACCTCTCATGAAGTTTGATATAAGATTCATAAAGTAAGATTGATTGTATATAAATCACTTCAGGGGTTTAATCTCTCTTAGAGAATTTCACGTCCACAACCATAACTACTTCTGTAGTCATGTGGATTTTGACCGTATATAACAAAGTGATTCGCTTCAGGGAATGCACTACCATTCACTTCTGGGAATATGCTCAAATGTATCGGTCATTAGCAATGGAAATCATGCATACGATCTAATAATTAGGTAGACGTGATTTTTGCAAAGTTAGGAGACTAGATCTCTGTAGGAGATCCTTATTTTCTTCCTTTAATGTACTAACAGTAAAATGAGACAAAAAAATGAAACTACAAAAAATGAAAATTAACAAAAATAAATAAAGGTAGTCAATCGAAACTTCCGGTTCGATGATTGTAGATTATCTCTTCAAGGAAATCTTTAGACATAACTTTATAACACTATGTTATCGGTATCTTCATATTTTTTCATAACTTCTGGTATGAAAATGATTTTACACGCATGTAAATTGCGTATGTCTGATAAATAATCATTGACTGAGAACATCTTCCGAATGTTCTACTTTGATCAATAACAATACACAAAAAAATATTAAATATGACTAACGAGTACATAAATTATAAATGCTAACAAAATTGAACTTCTTCAGGAGGTTAATCATGTCATCTCTTCAAGAGATTCTTAATTGTTATATTTTTATAACTTTGGATTATAAATTTCATAAGTCATAACTGCAGGTTAAGAGTGATTGTACGTAATTTGTTACTTCCGAAACAAACTAAATGGCTATATATGAATGTATGTAGCCAATACAAAATCTCTTCTGGAGATTCGTTTTTATCCATAATAAGTAAAAAGATGTTCAAAAAGGAATTGCACAAATAGAATAAAGTATAATACAAAGCATGACCTCTTCAAGAGGGTTAGAATAATTATAGTCTCTTCTGTAGATGTGGTTATAATTATGAATTCAGTTCATCAGAAAAATTGTCGAATTTTTGACCATCTCTTCAGGAGATATATCATGACTGCAGGTTATGAGTGTCATGTAACATTGTACTTCAGGTACAAGTTACATAGCTAGGTTAAACTAAAATAAATAAGCACACGGTACCTCTTCTGGAGGTTTGAATACTTATAAGATTTATATGTTTTATGATAATACGATATCACTTCAGGTTATAAAAAAAATTATGTCACAACTTCAGGTTACGACCAAATCATTATAGCTTCACATCTTCGGGTGTGAAAACGTAATATTGTACATATATGCTCAGATCTTCAGGTCCTTAGTCATGGTCAGATTTTTAAAACTCTTCGATCTAGTTTAATAGATAATGAGGATATAATAATACAGGGATACAAACTAACATGTTAAAGTAGTTGGTCGAAGACATCCAAGATATAGGGATTCTCAGACCACAGTATGGATTGGAACCCTCTGCTTTCTTTTCCGTTAGAAAAGATATTGTATAAGTTGAGAAAACTAGCATAAAGTACAATAAGACCTTATCTTACTGTAAAGAAAAAAAAAGGTTAGAGAACACAAATAACAACTTCAGACGTGAAAGTGTGAACTACTACTCTAATAACGTAGTTGCAAACATGTGTAATAGAAAAAAGTTCGATGTCTTACTGTTTGACATGTGAAGTTCTGAGATGAAAAATTATTACCAAAAGTTCTACATTTTGTTTCAATTTTATAACAAAACAAACAATATCACTGCACAACAGTCGAGACTTCAACAACAAAGTTAGACCGAACGTTCTAAACTTCGCGATCAAACAATTCGGGCAAAATATTTTGATTCAATATTTCACCAGGCCACGATATAATAATAGTATTAAATCAATCTGATGAATAAGTTGAAGCTAAACTCATGTAAGAATAACTAAGATCTAAAATTATACTTTTCAGTTTGATTACTCCTTTTCGCTTGAATTTTTTTTAACCTACTCTATACCTGTTCTCATCGATAAATCTTCTTGTCTGATAGAACATTGCCGTGCTGATAACAAGTTATGAGACGATAATTGAGAGAGACAAAAAATAAAGAAAGAGAAGATGTAGGGAGTATAGTGATGAGATGTGTATTATTATCCAACCCTAAGTCTCCTTATCTAGACATTAGGTGGGATTGTGGACCAGAATATAATAATACAAAATACACCCAACTATGTGGTGAATATTCACATAAGTCCAATAACATATTTAATAACACCCGCCAATTTTTAGTAGGAAATACATAATTTTCTTGAAGAAGGAAACATTACAACTTTCTACAAAGCCTTTACAATTAGGTAAATAGTTAATTTAGAAACATATCAATTTAAGAACAAGAAATCTTAAAATTATATGGTTCGGTCAAAAAGATATCACAATCTTTATAATTGTGAAAGATCTTCTTTTCCGTTTGGTGTATATAAATAGAGGTACGAAACAATTGTTAAACCATTAACATAGAATAAAAGTAGAACAACCGGGCGGTCGGAAGGAAATGGCAGCACTCAAATTTTTCTTGGCTCTTCTTGTTGTCTTCGTCGTCTGTGAACTTGGTATCTTCTTCAAACAATCATCAGAATTAAATTGATGTTTGCAATTTTCTAACATAAATTTTCGTACAGGACATGTTCACGCTCAGTGCAATATATCTGCACTTGTGTCTACATCGAAGCAAACTGGGAAGCTGGTAAAAGGACAACCAGAGTTCGAAGCCAATATTCTGAATACATGTATCTGCGGCCAATCTGAAGTAATTGTCTCTTGTGGTCATCTAGCTAGCGTCGAGCCAATAGACGATAAACTTATCAAGAGAACTAGTAACAGCAGTGAATGTTTGTTGAACGATGGCTTATCCATCTTTCGTGATGAAAGTGTCACGTTCAAGTACGCGCAAGCTAAGGAGGTTTCTTTCAAGCCTTTAAGTTCTACCATTGCTTGTTCTTGATTCGTGCAATACTTAGAAAAATTTGTGACGAGTCTATTTTTGTTCCTTGCCATTTTTGGAAGTAGGTAGCTTTTTCCCTTTCGGAAAATTTCTAGTTATAGTGTGATCGCTTACTTCTCTTGTCTGAGAGAGTTAGTTTGCTTAATCGCGTAGTATTTTATTACCATAAAAAATCTAGACTTTTTCCTAAAAAGAAAATCTAGAATTTTGAACTTATTTTTTCAAGAATCTGTGATTTGGATCTTTGGATCATTGGTTTTCCATATTTCTTTTGAGGAATTGTTCAAATTTTCTTTTGAGGAATTGGTTTTACAGTATTCCGTTGAGACCGAATTGGAACGAAACCACACAACTCATCGAAATACAAGAAACGAATCAATCTGGAAATTAATGCAACCAATAAGAAACTCTTGACAAGAATTCAGACAAACAGATGTTGCATATTTTTCGTTTTGTGATTTCTTATTGTTTAGAACATCCCTTGAAGTGGGATTTTGGAAATTCATTGGCAAATTTGTTACTACATCCGTTTCTTTAATATCTTTCAATTTGACTTTTTTCACTCGTATTCATGTCACTTTGACCCCGTTATTTGGATAGCAAAACAATTCAATTTTTTGGTAATTTTTCATGGTGTTGTAGAGTACAATTTACTCTACAACACCATGCAAAAAATACTACAAAATTTAATTATTTTGTTATCAAAATCACATAGTCAAAGTGACTAGGTGAATAGTGACAAAAAATCAATTAAAAAGATCACGGAGGTAATACATTTTTTTAAAATAGGCTCGTATTTTATTTAGTTGATTTTTTATTTTTACAAACCGTATTTTAATTAGTTAATGCTCATGATACTAATCCCAATGTCAATACTTAGCACGCATGGTATTTTATAGCCCAATAATAAAATACATGAAGGCCCAGTACTATTTCTCTTTCAGAGCCTCCCCCGCTTGGCGAAATCTTCGTAACCCACTTAACCAACCTGAGATCCTCCAAATGCACCACAAGATTGAAATATAATAGCCTCATTCTTGAGCCGCTTTTAGGGCATAATAAAATGCATAAGCCTCCACAACCATGGACTTCTCAAGTGAAAGGGATCAGGAAAACCAGCCCAACAGAAATCTTCCATCAGCGTTCCTGAAAACCCCACCACGGCCAGCCTTATGTTGGGTCAACGAGATGGAGATTGATCCAATCTGCATGCACAGCCCTAAAACTAAGATAAGTGTGGTTTAAAAAAATGTCATTATAATAAATACTATGTGAATGCCACTATTAAAAAAAATGTATCATTATGATTTTTATATCCGGATATTGTGTAGTACCCCTAATTTTATATGTTTTATTAGTTTATGTTTCATAAGATTTATTATTATTTCCTCTCTCCCTGAAAACTTTTAAATAATAAACATTTTTTAATCTTTTAATTCATATCCGCACAACACCAACTATTACATTAGGTAGATATAGTGAACAAGAATTGTACAAACTTGTTTTTTTTCTCAGTTTCCAAATTGCAGCGAGGGCAAAGATTACTGACTAAAAATCTATGAATTTTGAGTTAGGACCTTCTAAATGTTTACAAACATCTCATAAAAAAAAAGTTACAAACATTTTCTCAAGTTATAAAGAATTATATTTTCAAGTACATCAATTATAAAATAAAAAAAAAAGAAGAAGAAGAAGAAGAAGAAGTATTAGCTCATACGCAAGTACTAAAATATTTACAACCTTCTACTAAACAAATATATATTTACAAACATTTTCTCAAAGAAAGAAAAAATAGGGAAAATTGCAAAAGAGGTACTCATAGTTTGATTTTTCCGTGGATTCGGTACTCATACTTAAAAATTATGCAGTCACCGTACAAAATTTCCAAAAATCATGCATTGCAGGTATCCTTCAGTAACATCCGTTATATTTCATGGACGGACAATCTTAATTTGAGGGTGTTTACGTCTTTTTCACCCACACAAACAAATGAAGAGGCAGAAGATGAAGATAAATTGCCGCAATTCATCCCATCACAACCACCACCTCATGTTCGGGATACATTTCTCATGAGAACTAAATTCGAAAAAAATTGTAACAAAGCACAAGGGGTATAACCCATTGCAACAAAGCACCAACATATGTAACTAACCCACTTATTGTTGAAAGTACAAAAATACCCTTATTTAGTTACCCCTCTTTTAACTTGAAGTATCAAAATACCCTTATTTAGAACCCGAGAGCTTGAAATGCAGTCGGTAGTCGACATGCACTGGTCGACATGCCAGAATGGTATGTCGACCTATCCACGTCGATTGTTGACTTAAGTAGATCAACAGTTGACTTCCCTTGGTCGAGTGTCTGTAGGGTTTTGATTCATGGATGCGCAACGGAAACACAAACAATCATAAACCATGCAAAACCCTCCAAGGATCACAAGTCAAGAGACATATTAGGGTTCTCCTTTGATGACTTCAAACGAGAATTGTGTCACGTTCTCTATAGTTGATCCACGCCTAGAGTTGAATACTAGATCTTCCAATCCTTGGTGCTAGCCCGGAAAGAGGAAGATGAAGAAGAATCACGCAACAATGAAGCACCAAAGGTGGCGGCTACCTTTTAGGCCGACGGGTAGGGGGCGGTCCCAAGGGGGTTCGGCCCTTGCTTGGGACTTGCTCTCTCTCCTTGCTTTGTTCTCTCCTACTCTATCAGATAGATGTGTGTATGTGTAGAGAGAAAAATAAGCTAGGAGTGTTCTTTATATAGTCCAACAACTCCTTGTCCTACTACATAAAGAACCCCTCTCCTAATCCTACTCAAGTTCGGATTAGTCCCTTTTGCAAAAATAGTCCTTATCATGTCAATACATGGATTAGTTCTATTTGCAAATTAATCCTAATCTTATCTCTACATGAATTAGGCCACCTTTGGCATATCCTAATCATGTCTATACATGGATTAGTTCAACATGCATATTAGTCCTACTAAGTTAGCAAGTTGTTGTGATTTGATCCTTCTAATTAATTAATCATATTAATTAATTAATTCCCAAGTCTAGTTCACCCCTTTATGGCGTGTGACCCCATAGGTTCTATTTAGTTGGTAGTAACTATTTACTAATATGGAGCGGCCTCTAGCAAGACATCCATTCTAGCCAACAAATAGAATAGTCATCATGACAAACCTTGTACAAGTAATTGTCTCATCCCTTTGTCCCAATAGCCGGATTGGACACGAGACAACAAGTCACACTCGTATATCCAATCCATAGTTTCTCGATCCAGGGAATAGCCTTATTCGTGCAAATAATATCAATATCCCACATTGATTTATTTGAGTATGGCCAGACATTTTATAAGCACTATCCCTTGAGTGGCCTAGGATATTTGCTCCCGTTATGTGGGAGGGACAAATTCTATCTACGTCTACTACGATCTCTAAGCTTGCTTCTTATTGTATCTAGTACACGCCTTTATAGCTACCAAGTTAAGGTGTAGCATTTGACGCTACCAAGATCACAATAATCCACAACTAGACAATCTAGTGACTTCAAGTCTAATGATGACAATACCATTGCACCACGAGAAGCACTTGTGACTTAACATAACATGTATGTAGCCTTCTCGGAGATGTGTCAATCCGGTGCGCCATTACCCTTAATGCACACCCATGTGTTGGATCATGATATCTCCATATCAATCCAACCCCATACTAATCTATAGATGATTGTCCTATTTAATCATTATAATCGACTAGGGATATTTAAGAATATAACACTTATATTTTAAGGACTTCTTTCATGTTAACATATCTCTATATCGATAACATAATGAATCGTAAATCCATAAATGTCACAATTAATTGATTGCCTCTAGGGCACAATACCAACACTGTCTACTTGTTTAGGTCAACTGTCGATATGAACCGGTCGACAGTCGACGTACAGAGGTCGACACGGAAAGATTCATCCTTAAAATTGATTATGTTAACCTAAAACCTTACTATGTTTAATTTTAAATAATTTTCAGACATGTCTGGAAGAATCCAGACTGTTGTATCATGCTATGGGGAATGGAGATGTGATGATGGCATGTATACGTACGTGGAATAAAACACTATAGTGTCAAAAGGGTTGTTCCATTCGTCTCGGTACAAGTTACGATAGGCTAATCCGGGAGATGTGATGATGGGGCGGTTTCATTCAATGCTGCAATGAAAAGAGCTTGGTACGTGTTTCCAACATCTGGTTGATAAGTTACGATAGGTTAATACGGGAGATGTGATGATGGTATGTACACGTACGTGGGACAAAGCGCCGGAGAGAGGATGATACATTTATCAACATCTGGTTCACGCAGAGGATCACTGATATAATTAGTAAGAACTTTGTTGAGAAGCCAGTTCCCCTCGGTCAAGGCTAGTACCACATACCTTATGTGAAGTACGGGAGTTGTATAGTGAACACGGCAGTAAGAGACTGTCTGAATCTCAAACTGTAGTGAAGTTAATGGTTTGGTATGTTTGTAAGACTCTTGGTGACGTTGTATGGATGTTTAATTTGTTTGTAAGATTATTCGTGAAGTTGTATTGATGTTTGATTTGTTTTCACTACAACAAATATTGCCTCCGTTGACATAAAAAACTAACGCTAGAACAACCAAATATATCGGTAGAAATTCTATCAACAAATAATTTTTTGACGCCATGAGTTCACTACATCTCGGTCGTTAGTATTGAAGTCGACAAATGGCAAGTATGTCGGCAGAAAAATAAAGGCGACATCATTTTTTTGTCGACAGTTTAAATCTAACAACAAGCATTGTCTGTCGCTAGTACAACTACCAACAAGTAATTTTAGTCGATTATGTAGATAAGTGACAAAATTATTTGTCACCAGTAGATATGATTACATATTCATGGCGACACACATGTTTGTCTCCTGTATCACGACCAAATAAAAAATAATAATAGGGTTTTTTACATATACTAGGGGATGACCCGTGGCCGAGGCCACTACTCAAAAGAAAACTCACATATTTAACAAAAGTGCAAGTATATGCAAAGAAGGATTAAAGATGCACCATTGTTTATACCCCTATTTTTTTAATAGGGCTATTAGTATTATTTCATAAAGTGTTGGGATTGTTAGTTTAACTTTCATAAGTTATTTCTATGTTTTCCTAAATGTTGATGGGTCTTTGTGAAATTTTCCTTACCTCTAATGTTACAACTAATCCACCCAAATATTTCTCCCTAGCAAACCCATCTTCTTCCACGGAACAACCTCTGGTGATAATGCGTCGCGAAATATCGATACTCCTCACTAAACTCACCCAAATCAAACTCATACCAATCCTAAAAAAGTTTCCTTTAAACCCCTCATCCCCCTCGTCATTTTTCACACAAATCACTCACTCACTCCCCCCAACATCTCTGTTTTTCCGAAAGAGCACAATAACACACCCATCACCACTGCTCTGTTTTTCCCAGCACCACCACCACTTTCGTCTCTGTTTCCGGCGATCATCATCTTCGAGAGAGAGAGAGATGAGAGGAAAGGTCTGAGATAGATTCAAATTTTTGAATAAAGAGACATCGGGAGAGTTGGGAGAGAGAGGGAGACTGAAATAGTTTGATGAAGTCAATCAAGAATCGTAGCCTCGTGAGTGTGAGTGTGAGAGAGGGTGGCGTTACTTTGAAAATACACGATCGGCCTCATCCCCAATTTTTTGGAAATTTCTAACTATAAGTGGGTGAGATCTAAGGGCTAGGGTGATTTTAATCTAGTGGTTGACAAAAAGTCAACCGTTCTATTTTATAGAATAGATGCAGACATGCACCAAAAATTCCAACACTACTCAAACATATATGCATAACTGTGCTAAAATTCATAATCAACCCTCCATAACTGAGTTTTCTACATTAGAAACCAAACTACATATACTGCATAATAAGTGTTATGCAAAATAATTGTACTCAAAGCTATACATAATCAACTAGCCATAACTTGGCGCTTTACATCAAAAACAATATAAATTACATAATTATTGTTTTGAATCGACAACTTAGAGCATATTGCTCAGTTCTAGTAGCATGTCCGTGTTTAAAGGAGTTTAACTGCAAAAGCTAAGAGTCGTACTCAATATACTTGCCCAATTCAAAAACTAGTAGTGGGGGATTTTCACTGCTGGTGTTCCTTTCATGCTTTAACTAGCTTTCTCCATTCACGAAATCCTGAAAAAAATAATCAGTCAAATAGTTAGGTGAGAAAAAGTATCAAACATTAAAATATTCGACGTACTAAAGAATACTGAAAGAATATTTACAGGCACGGATTGCAATTTCACATGTTTAAGATCGAGAATATTTACAGACACCGACGAGCATGTCGTTCATCTTGTGGTACGCCGAGGAGCACACACAAGCAACCGAATTGACCTAACATCTAATGCAAAAATCAGTTCTTATCAATCAACTTAAGCAATTTTTCCTTCACAAACAAGTTAAGCAATCTGTCCTTATAAATCAACTTAAGAAATTTGTTGTTATCATTCAAGATAAACAATTTGACATTCACAATCAAGTGGAGCAGTTTGTCATTGACAAACAAGATAAGCAATATTCATTGTTCAATCAACTTAGGTATATTTTCTTATCACTGAAATTAAACAATCATCATTCACAATCAATGGAGCAGTTTGTTCTTCACAAACAAGATAAGTAATCTGCACTCTTCAATAAACTTAAGAAATATGTTCTTATCATTCCACAAAAAAGATAAACAATATGTTCTTACCAATCAAATGCATCTAGCAGTATGTCACAGAATCAGATCAGCACCAGCAACACAAAATCTAGCATAACAGATCATGTATATAAGAGTTAAGAGAACAAAACTCCCTAATCAGAGGAGCAACTTCACCAGAGGAGGGTAGAACATTCCAAAAGGTTTATACATCTCATATCTCTCTTCATCAGACTTGTATTCCTGCACATGGCATGAGTCATCATTTGAGGTCAACGCAGGTACAATAGAATCAGTCTCATATGGTTCAACTGAATCTGACACAAACAAACACTCTGGTGCCATCAAGCTGTTCTGGGCGATTCGCATGATCTACAGATTAAGATACATAAACTGATAGATTAAGTATAGAACACTATTTTTTTTAATTAATAATATTAAAAAAAAATGTTTCTTGTCCAACCTGCCAACCACCCTTCCTTTTTCCCAGCATTCATGGCCTGAATACCTTGTGAATCTATGACTCTAAGTTTCATCCTTAAATCTTTT
This sequence comes from Linanthus parryae, assembly GCA_023055425.1. Classification (NCBI taxonomy): domain Eukaryota; kingdom Viridiplantae; phylum Streptophyta; class Magnoliopsida; order Ericales; family Polemoniaceae; genus Linanthus; species Linanthus parryae. Next base: position 19,892,960 of record JALGPY010000011.1, on the reverse strand, counting down.
TTAATATACAAAAATAAAAGCAGCTCTTTGTTTTAAAGACAAGTGAAAGAGCAAAGTATGAAGAATTCCACAAATAACCGTGTGCAGATGTCAGATAGACAATCAAAGTCTATAAAACACACAGTATGTGAGCTTTCAATCTGACGGATAAGTTATTTACAAGTTTCCACTAACATGAACAACGTATTAGTTAACATATACTAACATGAACAATGTATTATATATTTTGATCAATTTCACAATCCTTTAGCATGTAATTAATTCAATTCTCATTGGTGAGTAGGCAACTCACACCAGACGAGTATAAACATGAACAACCTAACAAAAGTCGGTCTGAGGAACTATAAACCTCGCATTAAACTTCGTTCATCTCCGGTCTGAGGAACTATAAACCGCTATGCCATCTTTAAAATTTTTGGAGCATCACATCGCTCCTCTGAGCACTAAATTCAAATTAATGCTCTCAACCCTGAGTTCTAATCTTACTACCTATATAAAAGAAGTTAAGGCCACATTGCGTGGCAGGTATGGCCCAACCATGTGCTGCCAACTCGGTCCAACTGCCAGCGAAATAGTGACGTGTAGAAAAATGACTGTCTTGCCCTTGCTACTGTGAGCCATGTCCTCTGTGGTTGAAGGGCGTTGTGGTCATTTCGGATCTTTTTTGCCTGGTTTGATATCAGAAGGCTTCTGAGAGAAGCCAGCTTCAACCAGAAGCTTCGTTCTTCTCTCTCATCTCTTTCTGCACCGCGTCGCTCTCTCTCTCTCTCTCTCTCTTCGCTTGGAAATTTTGGCCGTCGCATCTGAGAGAAGCTCCTACTGGTGCATGTCCAGATCCGCTTCTCGTGGCCCTGGGGTGTTGCCTATTGCGGTGGTAACTCGCCTGCGAAGGTTGCGATTGTCACTGACCTCTGGCGGCGGTGACTAGCGCTGGTGATGGTGAGTGGCATAAGGTTTTCCCTCTTTCTCTCTCTCTCTCTGGTTCTTTCCATTCCAGATGGCTCTCGCTCTTCTCTGATCTCTCTCTCACTCCTCTTCTCTCTCTCTCTTTCGCCGGTGTCCATCATCGAGAGAACCACCGTCGTGGTGTTTGTCGCGGCTCCAATCTGTGCGATTGGACCTCCGTTGTCGCTCCCAAAACTCAGGGTTTGGCTAAGATTTTCACAATTGATGTGCGATCTGGTTGCATGTGCGATTAACATCACTTAATTGAATTATAAGAAAGGGTTTTCCTGCGATGTTTAATCTTTGGGTTTTTCGTGGGTTTTCGGTTTTGGTTCTTTGGTGGGTGTTGATTTCACCTTTTTTTGTGGGTCTTCTTGGCAGAGATTGACGGCGCAGAAGAATTAGTCTATAGAAGATTGGCTAGGCACTCTCTCTCTCGCAACAAACTCGAAGATTCACCCACAATTACTGTAATCACTACTCCATCTCAAGTTAATTGATGTCTCTGTGTGTGTGTGATTTTGAAGTGGGTATTTGAAATTTTGCAGGCATTTGAATCTAGGGGTGGTTGTAGGAGTTACAGTTCAGCAATCCGAAGAGGACATTGAAGTTCATTTTTTTCATACTACGTTGTTTTTTTTAGCTAATTAATGGTGAAAATGACAGTGTGTTTTCGATTATTGTAGCAGTTAATGATAGATGCTGGTCAAGGCTCGGATTGTTGAGACCAAACTCCGGGATAAACTCGGCGAGATCGATTCATGGCACCGGTATGTTCTGTAAATGGTGAAGCTTTGGCTCTGGTTACATTCTTTCCTAATACTGATGCCATGATACATGTTTTTTTAACATATTGTAGATTGGTTATTATTTGTACTGAATTTTCTGTTCGCACTGTGCTCTGAGTTTCAATTCACATTTCAGTTCAACAAGAACCTGACTTGGCAGTTCAGTTTGGCTATTTTGTCCTTCTGAGACGAATACGAAGTTGCAATATTCGCGTCCGACTAATGCATCTAGCATGTCTGTTGATGGATGCAGTTTCGTAGTATTTTTTGGCATTTACTCGTTGGCTGTTGTCTGCATTGGTATTCTTTTCCTAGTTGGAGCTTTTTATGTAGGCTGGGGGTAATAGACAGAGGTTGAAATAAATACAAATAACCGATTACATTTAGAAAAGTATGGTCATCCTTGACACTCATCTATAGAAAGTTTGGGGGTTTGTATACAACTAATTGTCATTTATTAACAGTAGATGTATATCATTAGCAATAGTTAATTCAATAAAATGGTGGACGGACAACCCACCAATTCCCCCCCCCCCATTTCTTTCTCTTTGAGGGAAACGGGATTAATTGGATTTTTTTTTGGTTTTTTTACTATTTATTTATTTGCATAAATACATGATAGCTGTAGCAAAAAGGTATATCTTTATCAGGTTTAAAGAATGCGTTTGTGATTGCTATTTCTCATTCATTTAGATTTTGCAATTTTTTCAATAGTTTAGGTTAATCATGGATATTTGAACTTCCAATTTTGTACCAATTTGTATATAAACTGCTACAACTTCTTGATTTCTGATTGTAGTAGCATATTTAACAGTTTTGTCAATATATCCTGCGCTACTTGATTTGCGTTTGTTTCAGTTTCTGTGTTATTTATTCATAAGCGCAAATATCTGTTTTTGTGACAATGAAGTCGAGTTCTTAGATTGTGCACGATGCCGATCAATTTCTGTAATCCCAGTTTGAGCTGTTTTGGTTATGCCTGAGGTTTTGTGAATGTATTTGAAAATATCCCAATGAGTTTAAAAGATAATTTGTTTTCTTAAGTTACAATTTGTAAGATAATTGTACGATATCAGGGTGTTTTTAAATTAGCCGCATATTCATTGAAACCCTCAAGCTTTTTCTAGCTTATTAATTCGCCTTTATGTCTCCTAATTATGATAATGCGTTTTTCTCTTGATTTACCCTGCAAGTCTACGTGGTTCTTACTACATTCTATTACTTAATGGACGTGCAACTATACGCACTGCTGATGGTTTTTCTCCAGCTACTGCCACTGTTTCAGGTACCTCGGTACGATTCGTTGGTGCTTCTATACCAGACCACCACATGTTGCTGACCGTCCTACCCGTCGATGATGAGCTGGCTTAACCGCGGTCCGGAGACGCCGTCTTCAGTTGACCCAATGTAGCCTGCCGGAGTTCTGAACGACACTGCTTGGAAGGTAACTCAAACCCAGCAGGTTCTTTGCACTCCGGCTCGGGCGGGGCATCGTCGATTGAAGTTACGAAATCTTCCATACCGGCCCCAACTGAGATGGTTACGCCCACAAATTTAAACCCAAATGCCTACTAGATTATGGCGGTTTCTGAAGTCCCTTGATTACTTCATGTGGTAATAATAATTATGTAGGCGATGCATGAGTATTGGGATTTACCACATGGAGGGCAAAGCCTCTCTTTTATATAAGTAGGTACATTATGCTGCTTCTAATTAACTGGAGCTACCATACTGTACAATAGATGTTGTATCCTCTTGCCTCAGGACTATGGTCCTGGTTCTGAATGGGTTGCCGTAATCTTGATTTCTCGATTAAGTCTGTGATGATAGCTTTCCGACGCTTGCAATTTAGACTGTGATTTGAATTTTTATATTGGTGTGGCGATTCAGAGGGATGTTGATCTCTCCGTTTCGCAGCCACGTTTGAGTCAGCACAGTCTTTTTGCATTGAAAGATCTGAGCCTTTATTGAATGTTCCCCTTCCTGAGGATGGTTAAAACTTGGGCAACATGGCTTGATAACTGTGTTGATAATAGCGGAACTCGAGTTATTATGTGGAGGATACTCACCGGCTGTTTGAGGTAATTTTCTGCTTGATTTCTTCTTCACACGCCCTTATGAATAGATAGGAATCAGTTATTAGTATAATTTCTGTTGTGAATGAGTGAATTAATGTTATTTTTGTGGTTTCTATTTGTCTGCAATGTGTCTGCATTAGTAATACTAGCTCAAGAGGATACACATGCTTTCCAAATGTGCTCCTGTTGAACTTTTTTTTTTTTTGAGTTTAACATGATCATGATCCAGTTGTGATGAAAATGTGTTCTTCTGCATGTTGTTGATCAGGTTGATTTTGGTGTTTTGTTGTTTGGGTTAAGTTTTAATTACTGTTCTCCCTTCCCCTCTTTTCCTTCTGCTTGATTATTTAGTGTTCGCATGTTTTGATTTTTGAATTAATTTCTCTTTTTTTCTGTGCAGTATTCGTATTTTTGATCAACTGTCTGATGATGTGTTCATAGCCCTACTTCCTTCCTTTATGGTGCCTCTACGTTACAAGCCTGGTTGCCTGCCTGTTGTTCCCTGACCCTACTGATTTCTGATTATGTAAATTTTTAATTCCAATGTTATTTCTGAATTGTTTTTCTTTGATGAAGCTCTGGTTTTTATGTTGAAAATTTGAGAACATCTCTTCATCATTGAGGCAACTGATTATTAGGAAAGAGCATATTTTCATTGAAAATCTAAAATACATTCACTTAATAGGGTTTCACCAGATTATCTCCGGTTTGGTTTATAGGTATTGCCTTCAGGAACCAGTATATGTGCTGACTTCTTACTATTGATTTCCTCAGTAATTGGGTTGGTACTATTATGTTTGCAGCAAATCTTTAATTGTCGTAATACCGACTGCAGAATATGAAAGAAAAATAATATGCAAGAATTTATGAACTGATCTTTATGCACTGTAACATCGTTTCCCTATTTATGCGCTGTAGATTTTTTATGCATAATATTTTCTTGTATCTGTCTATGAGACTGAAATTCTAACCCTGGATCTTCAAGGGTCACATGCAGATGGAGGTAGAGATTAAATTTTTTTGGTCCATTTAAAAATTATAGTGGTAATAAACACTATTGTCAATTATGAAATAATTACTTGGACAATTATGAGATAATTGTGTCGCCCTTCTAGAAGAGTTTTGTGTATTCATCTTTATGGACACATGTCAATTCTTAGGGAAGTTTAGTGTTGACTAATGATCTATCTTCCACTATGCTATTAGGTAGCTTTCTGATGCATTGGTGATTACACTTTTTTTTGGGCAAAAAAGGAAAGATGAGTGAGGGGCTATTTGAGACTGAAAACAAGGCTCCACCCCGCGCGCATTGCGCGCGGTGTGGCCTTGACGTGACGTGCGTCGCCGAAAGGCTGAGTAATAATAAGATAATCACGAAGACAGGTTGATTCTACACTGCATTTGTACTCATTGTTATCTTCTCCAGCACTTCAGCACTTCGATAACTAAAAATACATTAATCAGGTTCCGAATTTATCTCTCTTAGACATTTACTAAATTTTTACTACTCAAAAGAAAAAACTCAAATTTTGCATTCTTGCATTAATTGGTGAGACCAATCCAGTTTCCCGTCTATAGTTATGCGGCTGAAACGGCATATAAGATCTCATATTTGGAGTACCACGACCAAGAGTTATTTAACCGTGTAGTGGTGGTAGCCTGGTGCATCAATCACTCGAGTTTGTCTCTCTGAAGACTGTTTTTTTTTTTTTTTTTTTTTGAATAAGCTGACATAGTCCCAGGATTCTAACTACCTTTAACTACGAATTATAAAAGAAAACCGACTTTTGATTCTGAATTGCGGTGTTCCTTTATTCTGTCAATTGCTTTAGAAAGTAGAAGGGACTGAGGCTTAAGAATTTACAGCTTCTTTCATTAGATTTTGTGTGAACTTCTTGCTTTTGTGACTGATCACGGAATTGTGGTTTTAATGATTGCAGATGAATCTTTGTCGCTTACTCTCAGCTGTACTTCAAGGATATGTGTTGTCTATGAACTTTGATTGCTTTGGGGCTTATGATTTTAGGATTATGATCAACGGCCCGCCTTCTGGCTATATTTAAAGGTGTGGTGTGTTGCTGTCAGACGCTATGATGATACCTTTCTGAAGCCTGCAACTCATACTACAATTCGATTCTTGTCTTGGCAGGGCAACCTGTTGCAGCCATGCCCGGGAATCACCGTAGTCTGATTGCAGTCAGAGATCTGAGCCTCTACTCTAGCGTTTCTGTAACTTGATGTTCTGTGCGTTCTACTGTCTCGCACAATTATTTATAAGGAACCTATAATGAAAGAATGGATGGGTAGTTTGCGTGGCAAATATTGTCCACGCTGGACCATTTGTGTGCTGGGTTCTGCCAGCTAAATAGTGACGTGGCAGTAATGTCTGTTTTTAGATGATGATCAACGTCCCGCCTTCTTGCTATATTTAAAGGTGTGGTGTGTTGCTGTCAGAGGCTATGATGATACCTTTCTAAAGCCTGCAACTCATACTACAATTCAATTCTTGTCTTGGCAGGGCAACCTGTAGCAGCCTTGCCCGGGAATCACCGTAGTCTGATTGCAGTCATCTGAGCCTCTTCTCTAGCTTCTCTGTAACCTGATGTTCTGTGCGTTCTACTCGCTCGCACAATTATTTATAAGGAAATAAATAAGAATATGGCACCCAAATCTTTGTCAACCAGTTATGAATCTTGGTTTGCCTATATAAAAGAAGTTAAGGGGGGGTTTGCGTGGCAGGAAATGGCCACGCTGGGCCATTGATGTGCTGCCAGATCGGTGGTTGTGCCAGCGAAATAGTGACGTGGCTCTATTGTCTATTTTGCCCTTCTTGCTGTAAGCCATGTACTATGCGGTTGAAGGACGTTGTGGTAATTTCGGATTCTCTTTGCTGAGACAGTGAGTGAGTGGCATGTGTTTAGTCAATGGTGGTGCCATAACAAGCTTTGGTGAGAATCTGTTGCTCCACGGCAGAGAGAGAAAGTTCTACTAGGAGAGGGAGGAGGCGGTGGCCAGGGGTTCGCAGGGCTTCCAACCGCCTTGAGATTGTTGTCGCGACAGCGTGAGAAGAAGACGAAGCCTCTCCGATTTCTGTGTTTGCTGTTTCTTCTATGACCTAAACCTCTTCAATTTCATTTTGACTACATGTTGTGAAACCAAAATCTCTTAAATTTCTTTGTCTCAGCAGCAGAAGCAGCAATTGCAGAGCGAGCATTAACAACAACCTCATCCCTTCAGGTAAAATGAATGTGATCCTCTAAAATCGCTAATTTTTCTTTTTGATTGTTTTCCTTGATAGTTGCCACTTCAATTGTTGTGATATATGAATGTGTTGTGATTTTTGCTATTTCAGGCTTACACAACTGAGCTGGGAACAGTGGTGGTAAGGTCGGAGCAAGAAAAGGTACACATATATCTCACAATCAATATCTCAATAGTGTTATTAGCTGCTCATATCGGTGGGCTCACTTGCTTATATGAATTCTTAGGCTGCTGTTACTTGGGTCTTCCATTAATGTCGTTACTCAGTTGAATTAGACAGTAAACCCGTCGCCCTTTCCGGGTTCCTGAGACAGTGAAAACCTGCAAATGATCTCTGGTATTATGTGGTAGAATTCCATTAGGTAGATATAATTTAAACTACAACGTTTATCTCTTGGTGTTATAAATACGTCATTTTTACTGGTGATATTTATAATTCTTGTCTCTGTTTGATTGTTTGGTGGTTTCGAGTTTGGATAAGCATATCGTTTAGGGAGTGCACAACGCGTAATTGTTGGTTTTGCAGGTCTTCATTCTGTGGTGACTCGTGCTAGATCAATGATTCAAGATCAAGATTTGAATGTTCACTTTAACAGTAATCATGGTACTTGACATTTAAAAGTACCCATTTATGAATCCAGATGTTATCTTCTCATGTTGTAGGTTCTCACTTCATCATATTCTTTTTTTCTGCAGTGGCTTCTGTCTTAGGAAAGACTGAAGTTTGAAAGGGCAAAAGAACATGGCACTTGGAAGAAGGAAAGCTCTGAACAACATCTCCAACTTTGAAAGGTCTGCAACTATTGGGGGGAAGCCCAGTGTCTCGAACTCACAAAAGGAGGATTTGGCGGAGGGAAAGCATTGCATGATATATCAGACTCAGAGAGGGCTTCTTCTGCACTTAATATGTCAAACAAGCTCCAGTCAGAGAATGTCATCAAAGAAGGATTTGGTGCTGGTGGTAGGAAAGCTCTTAGTCATCTCACAAACACGACTAAGTTGAATCCTCCGCTTCAGGGTGTGTCAAAGAAGAGCCAATTCAAGAAGATGAGTGTTCTTGAGGAAGTAGTGGATGATGATATCTGTGAGGAAGGGTTCTTGCATAATCATGACAGGTGTAGGTCTCAGTTCTCTGAAATACTTGGTTTGGACAAAGGTAAAACCTTATTCACTCTCGACTATATTTCTTATTTTTTATCATGTTCTTGTGACTGGTTTCATGAATCTTTTTCTCTTCAGGTTGTAATAACTCGATGATGTTCTCTCCTCCAAGTGCGGCGGTGTCTCCACAGCCAGAAAAGTGAAGGTCAGTCACATTCTTTGCTCTCTTAAACAAACTTCACTTCCCTATCTCATCTTTCTACTTCAAGACAGATCTATTTGACATTTCCTGCTGATAGCACTTTTAAGGAAGAAGATGTTTCCAATTACTTCAGGTAGTCTATGTTTGGTTTGCTTCAAGTTTGTCTCAATGTTGTTTATGCGGAGACCGTGAAGATGATTTTGGCTAATGGGAACCCTCATTTCGTCTGCGATTCGCGCGTTCTTGTTAAGCCTTACAAAGAGAAACGAAAGATTCCTGACAAGTAAAGATTACTTCCCCTAATCCATTTGTTTTACCTTTCATTTGCTTTCTCAATGCCATGTTTTCTTATGCATTGCTTCATTTTTTGGTCATAGGAAGCAACAATTCAATCATTTTGAGAGAGGAGATTTTCCATCATGTTTGAGTCCATCAGGGTTTGACTCCAGAGAGCAATATGAACTCCCTGTTGGTAAGCAGACGAGGCAAGATTAAATATTTTCTGGTTTTCTATTCTGGGGTTTCCTTTATTTGATCACTCTTTCTTAATGCAGGTCCAAGGATGTTGTACAACAACCAGCAGATGATGCTTCGTAGGAAACTGCAAGAACAGCTGAATTTCAACAAGCTATTGAGATGCAAGGACGGAGGATGATGAATTTGCAACTTATGGACTTGAAAGGTGGTCGTCACGGACAGCAATTTCCGCCGAATATGATGCATGGACGTCCGATGTGTGTTCAGTCTCCTGCTCAGTCACACTTCAATATGGGTGAGGGCTTTGTGTTTCAAAATGAGGGTGCTAATCAAGAAAACACGGAAGGTAACCTAATAGTGTACATCTTTTGGTAGTGTGCACACTGCATTGTGTTCTGGGTGTTGATTTAAGCTTTTGACTGCAGAGAACGACAATAATGCCGCTGGTGTGGAGCCTCCTTCTGCTGGCGACGCCACCAAGGAGAAGGAGCTTATAGAGGGTAGCGTTAACAAGAATGGCACGGATCAACTTCCCAACACTGATGAAAAGTATGTCAATGAGAGGTAAACAAAGCTTGGATGTTATCTTGATCATTTTCTGAGAGTTGTTCGCTTTTGCTGTTATTTAACCGCGCAGTTAGATTTGCACATAAAATCCAATCAACAACACATCAAAAAACTGAAACCCAGTTAGTTCAAATTGGTGAACTTTCAGACCCACATCGAGTTCAGGGCCACCACTTCTTCTTCTTCTTTAAATAGGGCATGCTGAGGTTTGATTTAGTATTGTAATTCTGGAGTTACTGACATCAAATTTATTGTGTTTTAGGGTTTCACTCTCTTCAGTTGGTGGCACCGGCCATAATAACTCTTCAATAGTGCTAGAAAAGCTGTCGCTTGGATCCTACGTACCTCTGTCGGTCCCAAGGGCATGGAGAAAATGCTCGAGAGCCCCGATGGCGATGCCACTACCAGTAAGATTACTTCTCCCTCTAACACACACCTGCGTTGTGTTCTTTGCTCCAGACATGAATCATGAAGTTACCATTTTCCTCTCTATACGTAGTTTTCTTTTTCTTTTCGGGTACTTCGACTGGGATTTATACTTTGACATCGATTGTGCAACAGTTTTGTAGTTTATTGTAGATCATTAGTATTTTAGAAAAAGTTCTTTGGTGGCATGCTATGTAAGTACTTTTCAGGAAAAATAATAGCTACTTGTTGATGGATGGAAACGTGATTGATGGAAGTCATGGTCCATGACTGTGGGATATGTCCTTACTGCTTCTGTTATCGCAAGCCTGACTACGGAAAGCAAGCTCTTTTTAATCTCACTCTCCAGTTCAGCTATTGTTATCTACTTCTGTCTTACTTATAACTAATAAATTATTGACTTTGATGAGGTGATATAACTCTCATTTTGCCATTTAAGTGAGCTTTTAATGGCCAACAGTTACTGATGAAGCAAAGATAATAGAGTCCTTCATTACTATACTTTCGCAATTTTACTCGTGGAAAACCGTATATGATCAGTTTGTATGATGGCTCCAGGTTCTGAGTATTGCTACACAACCTCTTCGTGGCATAGGCTCTCGTAGACCTAAAGGGATGTTTCCATCTTCATACACCCAACCAGCAACCCTAATGCAAGCTGGATGGAAAAGCTGAACAATGGAGCTTTACAAGCTGCCTTGACATAATGCTTCCTGTGTAGTGGTATTCACTCACATACCCTGTTTAATCGACCTGATTTCTGTTTTTCTAACATTGACTCAATGGTATGCAGTCTTTTGTAGGTTTAATTTACTTGTCTTCATCTTGTTATCTTCATGCCTTAATAGTAAAGAAGAAGCTATATGATTCAATTTAGTTACATAATTAGCATGGGTAAAACTGATGATGCAGCAGAACGCCACAAGATTTGTCCAAGTAAGCTCTTGTATGGTCGTCCAATGGACTGTTTTATCATATTTGATCGGCGCAGACAATTATTAATTTCTACATTTTCCTCCTTATATCTCACAAGCCTTCATACACGTAAATAATACTTGAGATTGTTGCTTATAGTGTGACGCAATTTTCTTTAATATTCATGGTTTCAGGGTTCTTCTATTCCCATGGTTTTGGTTGAGAACGGTATGACATGTAATAAGAATGGCGCTGATGAAAAGGTCGGTGATCTGCCTCAAGCTATCCATGCTTCTTTACATGTTTAATAGCATTTTTTATTCACGAACTTTAGACCATGATTGTTTCACCAGCTGAATATTCTGTCAGTTTAGTCCTTCGACTTCTGCATAAGATAAAATTTATATTCAGCAACTGTATACGCATATGTCAACATGAAGTGCTTACATTTGTTTTGTTTCTATTATTTGCTTATATGTATGTAATAATATTGGGATTTCTACACAGTAAAATGCCGATAACCATTATAGTTGTGTAGTTCTAACTAACTTCTGTTATATTGTAGCTTGAGATTGATGCCGGTCTATGTGTAGTTCTAACTAATACGGAAAAACATCGCTGTCCCCGCACATTGAGAATATTACACGTGGAAGCTACTTAAAGACAGCAAACATGGAAACTCCTCAAGCAAACAGGGAAACTCCTCAATGGCACTGACAAACGCTGCCACCAGCTGCAACAATGCACGTTCGCGGCGTCGATTTCAATTGGTGGGTTTCGGTCTTCCTTCTAATTATTTCGGGTCTTTTTCTTTGTAACATCGTTTCCCTATTTATGTGCTGTAGATTTTTTATGCATAATCGTTTCTTGTATCTGTGTAACTGTCTATGAGACTGAAATTCTAACCCTGGATCTTCAAGGGTCACAGGAAGATGGAGGTAGACATTAATTTTTTTTGGTCCATTTAAAAATTATAGTGGTAATAAACACTATTGTCAATTATGAGATAGTGATGGTTTTTTTGTAGGCTGTTTGTTTGTACGATGCCTGTGCGGATGTGCTGAGAGGAGAAATCAGACATGGAGGTCCTGTACTGGATTCCTGCTTCCATGAAGGGTCTTCAAGTTTTAGCGTATGCAAGTACCAAAAATTAACTGTGCACCTTTATACGTTGTTATCAGGTACTTACCCTAAAAATAATTCCTTTCTAATGACTGAGTGCTGCACTGGCTCATTTTTACTCGGTTTCAGTATGTTAGGTGGTGTTTTGGAATGGTGTGCTATTGATTCCTGGTGATTAAAGGTTGTGGTTCATATGCTGTATGGTCTCCGTAGTGTAATTCACTTTGTTTCGATTGGGTGGTTTGTTCGGGTGCTGATACTACTTGGGTTAGCCAAATGCTAAGAGGCTGTGATGATAAATTTCAATGGCTTACATTTGTTTTGTTTCTATTATTTGCTTATATGTATGTAACAATATTGGGATTTCTACACAGTAAAATGCCGATAACCATTATAGTTGTGTATTTCTAACTAACTTCTGTTATATTGTAGCTTGAGATTGATGCGGGTCTATGTGTAGTTCTAACTAATACGAAACAACATCGATGTCCCCGCACATTGAGAATATTACACGTGGAAGCTACTTACAGACAGCAAACATGGAAACTCCTCAAGCAAACTGGGAAACTCCTCAATGGCACTGACAAACGCTGCCACCAGCTGCAACAATGCACGTTCGCGGCGTCGATTTCAATTAGTGGGTTTCGGTCTTCCTTCTAATTATTTCGGGTCTTTTTCTTTGGACTATTTTGGGTTTTCTTCTCTTCTGCAATTCATGATGTAAGTGATGGTTTTGTTGTAGGCTGTTTGTTTGTACGATGCCTGTGCGGATGTGCTGAGAGGAGAAATCAGACATGGAGGTCCTATACTGGATTCCTGCTTCCATAACGGATCTTCAGGTTTCAGCGTATGCAAGTACCACAAATTAACTGTGCACCTTTATACGTTGTTATCAGGTACTTATCCTAAAAATAATTCATTTCTAATGATTGAGTGCTGCACTGGCTCATTTTTACTCGGTTTCAGTATGTTAGGTGGTGTTTTGGAATGGTATGCTATTGGTTCCTGGTGATTAAAGGTTGTGGTTCATATGCTGTATGGTCTCCGTAGTGTAATTCACTTTGTTTCGATTGGGTGGTTTGTTCGGGTGCTGATAGTGCTTGGGTTAGCCAATTGCTAAGAGGCTGTGATGATAAATTTCAATGGCTTGCAATTCAGCCTACGATTCCAACCCGCACCTTGGCGGGGTAACCACAGCGAACGTCACCTCTCGCTGTTGTTGCAGCCATGGCGTTGTCATCGTAGCCTGATTGCATTCATCGATCTGAGCCTTGCGATCTTGCTGATGTTATATTTTTTACTAGCATCCCTTCCTTATCTTCCATCTGAAGCGATGGTAGGCTCCGTGGCCTTTGTCGTGTTGTACCCTCGTTGGTTGCATGAGCTTTCATTCACTGTCCAATCTGGATTTTAAAACTTTGCTACAACTATTAATGACTATGATGACACTTCTATGGGGGCTTTTTGTATCAAATCGTTTAGCTAATGTAGTATGTCAAAATGAACATGTGAGTAGTGCACTGGGAAGATTCTGGCTATACAGGGGTAGTAATTCTTAATAGTTTCTGTGCTTAAAGTTGTTACCAAATTTAACCATCTTATCTATTGAACTTCCTCCGGCCAAAATTGATTGAGTTGCTTTTATGATGTAGGATGATTCACGCTCCAGATCTAGATGCAGAGCAGTTTGAGCAAACTATGGTACCAAATCAAGGGTTAAAGAAGCCCACGGCGATGAACCTGTCTGGGTAATCAGTTACTTGTGCTTCATCTTTCTATATGTTCGTTACTTATGTGTATGTTCTTTAGTTTCTTATGAAGTGACATGTTTGTAAACACAGGATATCTCACACTGCTGGTGCAAAAGCAACAAAACTCCCCCAAGCTAAGGCCAAAGTAACACAAAATATAGTGTATAACTGGTCAAAGAATGTTTCCTATCTGTGAACTGTAGCCGATGATTATTTTTTCTACTATGATGTAGGAAAAATGGCACCGAAGCTCCCAAAGAAATGCGACTTGTTTTTTTCTGACTATAGGTTGTTGAAGACATACATATTTGACTCAATAAGATATATATGTCATCATATCATTTTTATGTAAATTTCATAATTGTGTAGTTTCAGCTCAAGTGTTTGTGCTTTACAATATTTAAAAGAATGGCTTTTGGGTGCTGTTGTCATTCGTATGATATTCACTTAATCAAGTCTTTATGCTGAAATGGTGCAGAAAACATCTGAATCTTCTTTCTCCAAAGAGGCAACACGGATTCAGGACAAGAAATGCTGAGGTAACTGATATTGGAACTGCTAATTCATTCCTATTTACTTTCCTCGTAATGTTTTGATGAACATCCTGTCATATTCAAATATTCAGAACGAGATAATGTTAAAAGAAGGATACTGCCCTTTCTTCCTTTTTGGGGTTTCTTTCTTTCTGAATCAAATTATCACATTAGGAACTCTGGCATAGAGTTTGCATGGCAGCCTAAATCGTTTCCTGGACAACAGTGTTTCCGAACAGAACTTGATAGTTAAAATATGCCGAAAACTGAGGTAGCTAGCTATTTAGGTTCAGTATCTTCAGTGTTTTCTTGGTTGATACAAATAATTTATTTAGACAGATAGCATACTATTCAGCCGCAGATTTCAATTGGATTGAACTGTTTTAATAAAAAAAAATTGCCTATGCCAGTAGCTTTAAGGTGTCAATCAAACAGAAGTTGGGATATGCGTAGGACCTCTGATAGTTAAGATTAATCTTTGGCTTTCAGTCTGTGCAGACCATTATGATGATTTGTAAGTTTCAATTTACAAAGAAATCGTTGGAGGTACTTTACTGTGCTAAGAAATCTGGTGTCACTCACCTTCTAAAAGCTCGAGGAGCTCAGGTCTGGATTCAATCTCACCTGAAACGGATACAGCAACTGGGTTTTCTCAATTGAAGGAAATCCAGAAACAGCAGCTTCAAGCATGTGCCTACGTTTTTCTTTCCTATGTTCTGTAGAAGCTAGGATTTCTTGCTTCCTCTTGTCGAACTTTCACCGACCTGCACCTTCGTAATTTGTTTCGATCCCAATTAAATTTTGTATTATTATTAACATGTACTTCTACCCTCCGATTGCTCCAGTGCATGCATGTATATCTAACGCAACTGCCAAACAATTTATATAGATGCAGTGTAGAATTAATCTGTCTTCATGAATAAGCCGTCTTTCGGCTACGCAGATCACGTGAAGGCCACACCGCGCGCACCGCGCGCGGGGTGGAACCTAGTAACATACAAACATGACTATAGCACAAACAATTAAATTTTTTTTAAGCAATTTGTATTTTACATCCAGAATATACCCCTCAAATGAGAGTTCTCTTTTCTTAACCAATTTATATAGCTCATAGTTTAGCAAAAAATTATACAAAACAAAGAGGATGGGGAAAGATACAGGAAAAAAATCTCTCAAAGGCACATTAAAAAATCGAAGTGCCCAAAACTCACTCAAGTAGCCTAGAAACTGAAATTTATTAACTCTTTATAATGAGTAAATTTGTAAAGCAAGCAATTAAAAGCACTTCAACATGATTTAAACTTAAAGATGGTCTTGGCACATAATGAAGATTTAAACAAAGTAATTTTTTAGTCTGAAATGTAACTGAAAACCTACCCAGAATTTTATTCTGGTACAACAATTTCGTTGACTAAGAAACAAGAACAACCTGCTCACCAACCAAGATTTTAGAGAAACATAATGAAAACTACTCTTACTACAACTACAACAACCACTACAAGTTAGTAACTACACAGTGGAGATGATCAGGTGGTTATTCAAATGTACAAAAGAGAAATAAGTGTTAGTATTTATTCCAGATAACCATCAGCTACTAGTCGCTCCATTTATCATCAGTTTTCCATATTTTGTAGACATCAGTTCATGCCACCACCTAACATTCTCAGTTTGTTTTCATAATGAAAGGCCTAAACAGGCCCGACCTCTTATCAACGTCTAATTAAGCACCTCTCAAATACTACCTAAAGCCACTAATATATGGTACCAATCAGATAAAATTTGGTCCCAAAATTTTTAGGCCACTGGTATCTGGTACCACTCACCACTTAGCAAGAAATACTTGAGCACCTCAGAAAATTAAGGACCAAAAATTAAGTACTTCAGCAACTCATAGTCGAAGAATGACATATGAGAGAACACGAAAAGACATGTGAAATAACTATCGAACAAAAACATGAAAACAAACTTGGTATTCAATTAGGCTTAGGTGAATCGCTCGAATAATCTATCCCTTACTCGATTAGGCTTAGGTGAAGTACTGGAAAACGAAATGGCAGCGGTCTTGCACAGAGAGTCAAAGTTTGTGGGTGAGAAACTTCAACATGATTTAATCTTAAAGATGTCGAGATAGCAATATGCTTATTTATATTAGAAACTGTCAGAGTAACTGTCAGTAACCAAATGAGAGGCTTACCTGACAGGGTTCTACTCGAGAAATTGAAGAATATCTTCACCGTAACCTGTAGAGAAGAAGTCTAATGATTGCAGAAAACTCAAAGTAAAGGAGGTGCAATTTTAGAGGACGAAACTCGTACTGATCTGTAGAATATGACAAAACTCAAACTCAGAAAATCACACAACTTACCCCCAAATATTTGCCCTAACATCTAACAGAGCTACTTTCTTGATTTTTTAGAACTCTTCAGAATCACCTGCAAACAACAGATTGAGAAACACATAGACATAAGGAGAATTGGGGCTCAAACTGGGAGAATTGATGAAGAATATGAGGAGAGAATCGAAAAAACTAAACTTTGCTGTCTCTTTTACCTCCACGGCCTTCTTTTCCGCATTGAACGGCGAGAAACCCTAGACTCCGACAACGGCCTCAACAACCCTAGCGGCGGCGAGTTATGGCGGAGAGCGGAGGAGAGGCTCTTCTTAGCGGAAACACAAGCTGATCTCCACATCGTCTCTTCAATTGAGCAAACAACGAGATCGAGATCAGTAAAGCGCTTCAAACATTTCCATTAACAGACGTCGATACTACTGATCTAACCTAAATACTACTCGCCTAGGGCTACTTGATCTTTGATTCGAATTACAGAAGGGAAAGGAGATAAGGAGATGACATCATCTGAAAGGAAAAGAGACGACTTACCAAGTTGCGGGTGGCGATGGTGATCTTGCGGTGGTGACGGACCTCGGGATGCCAAGAGTCGTGAGGATCGTGGATTGAGGGGGAGGAGGAGAGGTTTCTGAGAGTCGTGAGTCTAACTGTGCCATGTGAGTATGAGTGTTTAAGAGGGTTTCTCCTAATTGTTTTTTTTTTTGGTTTATGATTGAAAGTGTTTCTAATTTTTTTTAATTCCCTCTTATAAATTGGAATTGTATGAAACACCAATTGTTTACCCTCCAATTTTTTATTCACTTTTTTGGCAGGAGTTGACAATTGGGTATGTCAACATAAAACTAATTGTCAAACTTTAATAAATAGTCACAATTATTGACTAAATTTTGGGGTAGAATAAAATAAAAACCAAATTGTCGACAAAAAAAATTCAAATGCATCGATAAACAAAAATATTGTCGATTAATCGTGTAACTAGCTACATAAAACCGTGTGTCGACAAAAAAACTTTCAACAAATTTCATATTTGTTGTAGTGTTGTTTCACGATTTCGTCACATTTTGGCCATTCTGTCCACTTATCATGTCTACTGTCGACTCGTACACATCGACTGTCGACGTAGCATGTCAACTGTCGGCGTAGCATGTCAACTATGGACGTGTACAAGTCGTCCGTCGACGTGGCTTGTCTGGTGTCGACAAGTACCTGTCGACAGTCGACATGTACAAGTCGACTAAAGCAGCAAAATTATATAGATGTTACGGTTTGGGCCAACCGCCTCCAATACCACGAATTGGCCCAATCCGTGGTTTGCTATTTATATCTATAAACCCTACTGCATCATGCACTCTTACACAATTTCGAGCATATTGTCTTGTCTTCCGTCTCTTCTCCAACGACAAACACACAAACTCGATATGGCCGATCCTAATGGCTTGCAGGTATGTAATATTACAATATGCATGCTTTGTGATCGATTCAGTAATAATAATAAGTCATTTGTACATTTTATATTTCTTGTAATCCGTCGATGAATGTTGATTTATTAGGCATGCACCAACATACTAGTAGTAGGTATTATAATCAAAAACATTGTCTACGTACACGTACAATTGGTAGTCGCGGTCTTATTAATGTGTGTGGAGGTGTATGTGGAAAGGTGGAAAAGTGAGGGCAGTTGTTTGTGACATGAAATCATCGGTTCCAGCGAGTAGCAGAGACGGCAACCACCCTCAGGAACATCCCGTCGTCTCTCTATCTCCTCGAGCCTCATTCATTCTCTCGAGCATGTACACAAACCCTGGTTCTGAAGAGAAGGCAACCACCCTTTGAAAGGGACCTCTCAACAAGACGAATAAACCCTAACCTAAATTGTTCTCATGACAATGTAATAACTAATAAATCAACCCTAACGTATAACTCTATATTTTTTCTATGTAGGTGGTGTTGTTCATACAGGAGGAATATGCGGAAGCTAATCACATAGTAAGACTCAACGACATGAAATTCAGTCGCGATAAAAAGAAGCGCCATCCCGTCACTTGGACGAACACAAATATCATGGGAAAATGTGATGACATCGATGAACTGTCGAGGTACATATGTGGAGAAGATGCTACGGCTGAGAAGGATGAGACGAAAGATAAGAAGAAAAACAAGAGGAAGAATAAAGGAAAATACAACAAGGTGTCACAAGCAAATGATCAAGATGTGCACGTTGTTGAGGTTCACAACAACATGGTTGCAGAAGTAGCCAAGCAGAAGACCGACGAAGTTAAATTGGTTGACCGAGACAAGAAGATAATTGTTCATTATCGCGGTTATGATATTGATTTGACTGAGTGGATCGCATATAAAATAGATCATGTTAGTCGCACTACAGAAACATGCTGTCTGCACATACTAGAGGAATAATTAAAGCAATTCTCAGTGAATACGTACAATGTAGTGCAGGCTGGGACGGACAACTTCAAGGTGCACTACAGAACCCGGAAAACTTCTTCTTCAAGTGCCAAAAAGGCAGTTGGGACGTCCATCATGATCCTCACGTAGAAAAAGAAATTGAATTTTCATGTACAATATTGCCATTGAACCTGAAAACTAACGATGCTTCTTCCAGGCGGGGTCCGCCAGGAATGACGAGGTTGATCCACAACAAAACTCAAAAATGAGGGGCAGCATGTTTTCAATCACCGATCCACAACAAAACTCGATTCACACTAACCCTTGTCCAAATGAGTTTCAATCGAAGTAATTCTTCTGGGTTTCATGTCCTCAAAAAAAGAAAGAAAAAAAAAAATCACTGTTTCCTTATTTCACTTCAAATTTTAGTATGCAATTTTTAAAGTTGATTGTCACTTGTTTAGACAAGTTTTCGCTCATGTAAAATGGTGTTTATTGTGGGTGAGTTCTGGTAGTTCTTCATCTTCGTCTTCGATTCATCTGCAACATTATCTTCATCATGTTCTCATCTTCGCCATATTTTTTTTGTTGGTTGAAAATGATGCAAATGCCCTCAAATTACGATTGTCCATCCTTTAATCCTTTAAAGAATGGGTACTAAATTCACGAAAAAATCAAACTATGTGTACCTTTGTGCAATTATGCCAAAAAAATATTTACAAACATCCATATATTAACGGAATTCCGGAAGCTACTCTCAAATGCTCTCCCGGTCTTAAAACCCCTCCAGGATCTACACTGCCCCATAATCAACAATCTTTTCCCTCGCTGCAATTGCTTCTCATCTCGAGCAATTTGGTTTGACTTTCTCTTGCAATGACACCACCGTTGGGGCCAGTTTCTTTCATTGTCATCTCATCTTCTATTTGCCTACTCTTCTCTCCCGTCTGACAAGGAACATATTTACTTCCTCCTCACACTTATGGGTATTTAGAAATTAGGCTGTAATGAATGGAAATTTCATTACACCTGAAACTTCATCAATAACTCTTGGTCAGACGGTGGCTAGTTTCAAGAGAAAATGCAATAAAACATTTCCCGCGAGTTCAAAGTTCATCAATCAGTCAAGAAATTTCTCGGACAACAACAAATGGATCTATGACTTTATTATGACAGCGATCTTATTTTATATGGTCTATGCTGCATGGAAATCGGATGGACATGCCGCAACATCTTGGATGGATGAGAAAGTAACAACTGAAGTGGATTATGTCACCTTCAAAGCATCTTGTCCTCTTCAAGTGGAGTCTCTAGGTATCTCCAAAGATTTGCGATGACTTTTCTCACACGGCTTCAAGAACGTGAAACTGCGGACGGACTCGCTTCAAACGGTCCAAAATCTGTATGCATCTCGTTCGGATTTTATCATCTGGGATATTGTTAGGGATATCAAGACTTATGCTATGAATTTTGATTTCCTTTCTATTTCTTTTGCCTAAAGAGATCTGATCAGAAGAATTCACGATTTTCTTAAATGGCGAAACCAATCTTGTAATATGTTCTAATTCATGTAATTTCACTCCTTAAAAAAAAAGTTAAGGGAAGAAATTGAAAATTGTATAAATTAACAAAAGTATGATTCAAAAACTGTAATGAAGTTTAGTCTTTTCCATGTGTCAAATCTTTACATAATTAGGTAAATAGTAATTTCATTTAAAATGATATGCTACTGAAGAGAGACTGTCCTTAGAAAATGCAAGAGGAGAGCGTCCCTAGCAATCCTCAGCATTGAATGCTTGCGTATGGAAACTTCTTTCACAATGAATGCAGTGAAACAGAAGAGATCAATTTTGAAACAAAATTATCCTCCCACAATGAATGAATACAATAAAACGGATATGTCAATTTGTATATAAATCGATTGAATTTCAATGTATTCGCAGGCACCCCACAATACATGCACCGTAAAAGAAACATGGCGTTGCCCGTGCTTTTCTACTCTGTTCTCGCTGTTTTCCTGGTAAGCGAACATGGTACGTCGCTTCAAGTTTGCGTCAAGTTCTGTTTTGTTCTCCTTTTACATTATTCTGGTATATTGGGAAAAGAAAATGAGGGATTTCGGTGGTCTTATTTACGGTTTAGTGGTCATTTTATTCTCCCCATTTCAGGACTTGTTCAAGCCATATGCAGTAAATCTTCCATCATTGTAAATCAGTCCGAAACTGGAAAGCTTGTGAAAGGACAACCCGAGTACAGAGTCGACATCTTCAACAAATGCGTATGCACTCAGTTTAATGTGGTTGTGTCCGGCGGTGCTCTTAATAGTGTTGAACCCATTGACCCTTCAATACTCAGAAAGGTTCATCCCGTTGGTAAAAAAAGTGCGTATTTGGTGAACGATGGAAGTCCCATTCGTCGTGGCGACGTTGTCACGTTCAAATACGCACAAGCTCAGAAGGTCTTGTTCCAGCCTTTATCCGCTGATATTGCTTGTTCTGTATAAAAACAGTTTCACTAGCATTAAGCAATTTTTTATGAAATAAATGAGATGGGAAAGCATCTACTTATAATATGGGCCTTTGTTCACATAGTCATATGGGTAGCGTCGCGCAATGAAACACATAACTCCATTTCAAACGGAAAAATAATAATATTAGATCGGAGTTGACTTTCATTTTCCTGGTATTGAGTTAGTGTATGATTTCATGCATTTCATTGAAAATCATATTTATTATAGGTAATGTACGTATGTCTTGTCCTTGTACATTAACCTTCCGAGACCACTGATTTTGATTTGTGTAATTGTTTTTTTTTCCCGGAAAAGAAAGCTTTCATTACCTCAAAGAAAATATTACTGAGAGGAGGAGCAACCCTCCAACCTAACAGAAATCCTGGCTAAATCATGAGCCAGAGAGTTAAATTCTCTGGGAGTAAAAATAAAATTGACAACATCAAAATGGGGAATCAAATGATCACAATCTTCTAGAATAGTAGCAACACTAGTAGCTCTAGAAGAAGGAGAGCCCTTAATCTGCTTCACAATACCTTCACAATCAGAAAACATGTTGACAGCTTTCCAATCCCTTTTTAAGCACCATAGAAGAGCTGATCTAATGGCCCAGGCTTCCAAGATAGATGGATTAGTCACTCCTTCAATACAATCACAAACACTGTCAAAATAAAGTCCATCAGCCTTCAAACAAACTGCAGCAATACTACCCTTCTTGCCAATGGAATCCGTAGCTGCATCAACAAAAATATTGATTTCTTCCGAAAGAGCTGGAGGAGAAGATCTTTTCTTCAAAGCAGCAGGTTCCTTGCTCATTCCAGAATCATTAGACATCCAGAATGCAGATAATGAGCTCACAGTTCTTAAACACACCTGATCTGGCCTCCATTTTATCTTGTTGAAAATTCAATCATTTCTGAGTTTCCAGATTCCCCAGCAAATACTCAAAAACAGTGCAAGAAACCAATTCATGTCTGGAGAAGAGCTTGCGATGTCAATGACTTGAGACCACCATTCCTGACAGTGAGAGGCCTCCATGTTAATAGTATTAACACTATGGGCCAAATAGCTGCTGAAGATCCAGATCAAGAAGCCCAAATGCTGTGAAGCCCAAAGCTCAAGTCACCGAAGGATCCAAATGAACTCTCTGCCAAAGTTCATCCCCCCTCTTGTAATAAATTAGTCTCGGTAAATCAACAGCCCTTCTAGATGATCGAACGGTCACAAATAAGACCGTTCGACATATCTGTATTTAGTCTCCTTCATCAATGAGAAACCCTAGCTTTTCGTTTCATTTTCTTCTGTGTTTTCGTTTTCATTTACAGAGAGCTTAGTCTCTCTTCTATCAAACCTTAACAGGTTTTCATGGTATCAGAGCTTCATGCTCACTACCACCACTCTATCAATGGCCACTCAATCATCAAACCCCCTTTTTCTTCTCCCCAGTATCAACAATTTTATGCCTTCAAAACTAGATGGATCCAACTATGTTCTCTGGAAACACCAGATCTCAGCAATTTTTCGAACTCAGAGCCTCTTTGGCTATGTTGATGGTACCGTCGCTGCGCCGCCTCGCTTCCTTACCCCTGACGGTGTACCACCGATGATTTCACAACTACTCCCAATCCGGCGTTTCAGGTATGGCTGAGTGAAGATCAGGCGATTCTAACCCTAATCAACGCCACCTTGACTCAGGAGGCTCTTACTCACGTTATAGGTCATGATACTTCTAGATCTGCCTGATTAGCTCTGGACCGCAGGTATGCCTCCTTGAATCGTTCCAATACTCTTCAGCTCAAATCTGAACTACAGACTACCAAGAAGGGGTCTGATAGTATCGATGTCTACATGCAAAAGATGAAATCAATTCGTGATAAATTATCTGTTTCTATGGCTCCTGTTCATGATGAAGACATGCTTCTCTATATTTTAAATGGTTTACCTCCTGAATATAATCCTTTTCGCTCCTCTCTAAGAACTAGATTTGAACCTATTACTGTTGAAGATTTACATGTGCTGTTAAACGGTGATGAACATATGCTTGAGTCTCAATCGTTTAAATCTACTGATCTGGGTCACTCTGCTTTTGCTATTCATACTATGGGGTCTCGTGGTCGTGGTTATCGTGGTGGTAGGACAAACCCCAGTAATGGTTCTGGAAACTCCTTCTCTGGATATCAGAGAGGTGGAGGAAGGTTCTATGGTGGTAGAAACCCTAATTTTAACTCACAAAGAGGCAGAGGACCCTCTAGGGGTCGTTTTGAAAATGGGAGAGGAAGAACTAATAATTACTCTGGTAGAAACTCTGGTCAAAACCCTAACAATCCCATTAATTGCCAAATTTGTGGTTATGACTACCACTCTGCCATAGATTGCTGGCACAGGATGGGTCACTCTTATCAGGGTAAACACCCACCTGAACAACTCTCTGCTATGGTTGCTGCCAGCACTCAAAACCCTTATTCTCCAAATCAATACCCCTCTGATTACTGTCTTTTTGATACTGGTGCTTCAAGCCACATGACCTCTGATATGAAGAACCTCTCCCTCTCTGAACCTTATCAAGGCTCAGATCAAGTTGCTGTGGGTAATGGTCACACTCTTCCCATTACTGGAATTGGTACAGCCTATATCCCTACTTCTTCCCATTACTTTACTCTACCAAATACTTTACATGTTCCTAATCTATCAACCAATCTTTTATCTGTTCATCAAATGTGTAAACATAACAAGTGCAGATTTATTTTTGACTCTGATTCCTTTCCCATTCAGGACAAGGATTCGGGGAAAATTCTATACCAATGTGTTAGTCAAAATGGACTTTATCATATTTATACTTCAGCCACACACACTGGTCCTAATCCAGTTCACACTTCTGCTGCTTATTTGGGAAAGAAGATTACCTCTACACTTTGGCACTCAAGACTTGGTCACCCAACTGATGATATTTTACATAGAACAGTTTATGTTTCGGCTGTTAACAAACATTTACCTTCTACTTGTCAATCCTGTTTAGCTGGGAAAATGTCTAGACTTCCTTTCTCTTTATCTTCAACAAAAACTCATGATCCTTTGCATTTGATTCATAGTGATGTTTGGGGTCCTGCTATTGTTAAGAGTTATCATGGCTACGGATACTATGTGCTATTTATTGATGACTTCTCTAGATTTACATGGATTTTTCCTTTATGTTATAAGTCCGATTTAGTCAAGGTCTTTCAAATTTTCAAATTACAAGTTGAAAAACTCACTGGCAAACCCATCAAAATCCTCAGAAGTGATGGAGGGGGTGAGTATATCTCTTATGTATTTCAATCTTTTCTCTCTGAACATGGCATCACTCATGAAAAGTCTTGTCCACACACACCTCAACAAAATGGTATCTTTGAAAGAAAGCATAGACACTTAGTTGACACTGTAGTTACTCTAATGCAACATGCTTCTTTACCTAAACATTTCTGTTTTCATGCCTTTTCTGCAGCAGTTTATCTTATTAATATCATGCCTTCTAAGACAACATATTTCAAATCTCCTTGGGAACTTCTGTTTAAAAAGAAACCAACTTAGATCACTTAAAATTCTTTGGATGTGCTTGCTACCCTTATTTGAGACCTTACATGCAATCTAAACTGGATGCTAAAACCAAACAATGTGTTTTTCTGGGTTATGCATCAAACTATAAGGGTTATTTATGCTTTGAGAAATCAACACAAAAATTTTATGTGACTAGAGATGTTCTATTTGATGAAGATGTCTTTCCCTATTCTGGTACTAACACTTTGTCTTCTACAAATAATAACTCATCTCTCTCTGCTGACTTCTCATCCTATATTCCTGTCCCTTTTCCCTCTCCTGGATATGATGAAACTGCAAATCATGAACCTCAAGTCTCAGCTACTCATTCTGAATCTGAGCTGCACTCCACTGATGAGAATCAAGGAGACATCTATCAAGAACAGATACCTCAAGAACAGATACTCACTTCTCCCAATTCCATCAGTTCTGGATTGGCACCAGATTCAGGAACTGAGTCAGCGGCAGTACCTGGAGGACACAGCATGCAAACTAGAAGCAAATCCGGCATTTTCAAAAATAAAACTTTTGGCTATGCTGCTGTTAAGGCTTCTGGTATTTTTGATCCCTCTCCCTCTCATTCACACACTGCTGTTCCTGGTAACATCTCTTCCTTCTTTGTCAATTCTGCTGATCCTACTTGTTTTTCTGAGGCTAAGAAATACTCACAGTGGCAGCAAGCTATGACTGATGAGTTTCTTAGCCTCACACAGCAAAACACCTGGACTCTAGTTCCACAACCCCCAAATGCTAACATAGTTGGCACAAAATGGGTTTACAGAACTAAATATAACCCTGATGGTAGTATTGCTAGATATAAGGCCAGACTTGTTGCCAAAGGGTTTCATCAAACCCCTGTCATTGATTATGATGAGACTTTTAGTCCAGTTGTGAAGCATGCCACTGTTAGAACTATACTTGCTCTTGCTGCTTCTTTTAACTGGCCTTTGCAATAGTTAGATGTAAAAAATGCTTTTTTACATGGTTATCTAAAAGAAACTGTTTATATCACACAACCACAGGGTTACATTGATCCAAGAGTTCCACATTTTGTTTGCAAACTTAACAAATCTTTATATGGCCTCAAACAGGCTCCAAGAGCCTGGTTTGAAAGATTTACAAGTTTTCTTTACTCACTTGGTTTCACTGCTTCTGCTGCTGATTCAAGCTTAATTATTAGACACTCACATTCACAAATCACAATTCTTTTACTCTATGTAGATGATATAATACTTACTAGTAGTGACAGTAACTTTATTTCTCAACTACTGCTTTCTCTTCACTCTGAATTTCAAATGACAAATCTGGGAAAACTTACTTATTTTCTGGGATTGGAAATCAAATATGCCTCTTCTGGTTTATTTATTCATCAAACTAAGTATGTGACTGATCTACTTCAAAGATTCAACATGAGTAATTGCAAACCTTGCCCTACTCCTCTTGTTGTTGGTGGAAAATACCACTTATTGGATGGCACTCCTCTTGAAAATCCTACTGTTTTTAGATCACTTGTTGGAGCATTGCAGTATTTGACATTCTCTAGACCTGACATAGCTTTTGCAGTCAATCACTTATGCCAAATTATGCATAATCCTACAAACTTGCATTTAATTGGTGCCAAAAGAGTTTTGAGGTATTTACAAGGCACCAAATCACATGGCCTCTTTTACCAATCTAAACACTTGCCTCTTGATGCTTACTGTGACTCTGATTGGGCTGGCAACCCTATAGATCGCAGAAGCACTACTGGTTTTGTCATTTTTATTGGCCGAAATGCTGTTCAATGGGCTGCAAAGAAATAGCCCACTGTTTCTAGATCTTCTGCTGAAGCAGAATACAGATCCCTTGCAGTGACTGCTGCTGATCTTACTTGGTTTAAATTCTTGTTTCGTGATCTTAAACTCTCTTTACCTCAAGCACCAATATTATGGTGTGACAGTAAGTCTGCCATGGCTATGGCTCACAACCCCATTTTACAAGCTAGAACAAAACATGTTGAAATTGATTATCACTTTGTTCGTGAACAAGTTCTAAGAAAACAACTTATTGTGTCTTATGTTTCAAGTGCAGAACAAATCGCTGACATTTTCACAAAAGGCCTAAGCACACAACAATTTCTGGAAATCAAATCCAAGTTAATGGTTCAATCACCACCATTAACTTGAGGGACGGTATTAACACTATGGGCCAAATAGCTGTTGAAGATCCAGATCAAGAAGCCCAAATGCTGTGAAGCCCAAAGCTGTGAAGCTGTGAAGCCCAAAGCTCAAGTCACCGAAGGATCCAAATGAACTCTCTTCCAAAGTTCATCCCCCCTCTTGTAATAAATTAGTCTCGGTAAATCAACAGCCCTTCTAGATGATCGAACGGTCACAAATAAGACCGTTCGACATCTCTGTATTTAGTCTCCTTCATCAATGAGAAACCCTAGCTTTTCGTTTCATTTTCTTCTGTGTTTTTGTTTTCATTTACAGAGAGCTTAGTCTCTCTTCTATCAAACCTTAACAGGTTTTCAAATAGGACTTAATCTAAGAGGAGAGCAAAGCCATATCTCCTTCACAACACTGCAATCTTTGAGAAGAGGCAGCATGCTTTCAACTCCATCTCCACATAAATTACAAATATCATCAACGAGAACTCCTTTTTTTATTAAGAGAAGACAAAGAAGAGATAGCTCCAGAGAGGCATTTCCAAAAGAAATGTTTAATTTTAGGCTGAATTTTCACCTTCCACAACACTTTCCAAGAAGGTCTAGAACTAGAAGAAGGCAATTCAGAGACATCACCAAACTCAAGGAATTTATAAATGGAGTTTACCTTATGATCACCATTAGAAGAATATCTCCAGACAAGCTTGTCTTTGCAACTTGAACTTCCCACTGGCAAAGAGAGAATCAAATCTGCCTCTTCTTCTGAAAAAATTCCATAAATAAGATCAGCATTCCATTTTCTTTGGTCATGAATAATAAGATCACTCACAAAAGTGATTCTGCTGTCAGGAGGCCTAGCAGATGAAACAAAGTAGTCATGCTCTCTAGGAATCCAAGGATCATCCCTTATTCTAATAGAGGAGCCATTTCCAACTCTCCATTTACAGCCTTTCTTAAGAACTTTTAACCCTTCAATAAGGCTTCTCCACACCCAAGAGCAACCTTGGGAAGGAGTGGCATGCCAGAAAGAAGAATTGGGATAATACTTCCCTTTGAAAACAGCTTTGAAAAGGGAATTGCAGTCATTCAGAAGCTTCTAAGATTTCTTAGAAATGAGGGCTAAATTGAAATTAAATAAATCTTTGAAATCAAGACCCCCCAACTTCCTTCAATTTGCATAAATACCCCCAGATTTTCCAGTGAATTTTCCTTTGCTCTTGGTTATGAGAACCCCACCTGAATTTAGCCATAATTTGTGACAGCTCCTGGCACAATTTTTTAGGGAGTAGGAAACTTGACATAGCAAAATTGGGAAGAGTAGAAAGCACTGAATTCAAATAAACTTCCTTACCTGCTGGGCTGAGCAAATTAGAGCTCCAACCTGAAAGTTTGGATTGAAATTTCTCCTTGAGAAACTTCAATGTATTAGTCTTTGGTCTGCCAATAAGGGCTGGGAGACCCAAATAAGAACCCTCTTTGAAATCTTTAGAAATCCCCATATAGTAACTGATGAAGTTTTTCAGCAAAGATTTTGTGTTTGGGCTGAAACGCAATTGAGATTTTTCTCTGTTCACTGACTGCCCTGAGGCATTTTCATAAATTTTCAACAGAGCATTAACAGCAGAAGCATCTGTCATTGTGGCTTTACAAAGTATAATAGAATCATCCGCAAAGAGTAGATGGCTAATACAAGGGCTACTCCTTGCAATTTTAATCCCAGAAAGCCAGCCTTAGAGCTCAAAATGTCTCAACAGAGAAGATAATCCCTCAGCACATATAACAAAGAGGAGAGGAGAGAGGCCTTACAGCACGCCTCTGTTTCCTTCCCCATGTCTGCAATAAATAAATTATTAATCCCTTCTTGCTTTTCCAAGGAATCTCCACTAGACACAGGTGCCAATTCCATGAGACTCTTCATCTTCCCCTCCTCCGGCGACAATCCAGACTCCGGCGACGGAACTGGGGGAGCTGAATTTGACTGATGAACTGCTAAAACTTTAGGATCAGAAATCTTCTTTACAAGAGATTTTGGGAAGACTAAAACTTGATTAACCTTAGCTGGATTAGAAGAGCAGCCCTCATCACCTTCTTCATGACTTTGATCTCCTCTCCATAAATCCATCGGATGAGACGCTCCAAGCTTCTTTACGTCAAATGAAGATGGCCTTCCCCCCTTTCCTGAATTGCAGGTCTCTTCGTTATGATCAATCGTACCACATTTTTCACAAATATTTGGAAGTTTTTCAAATTCCACCTTTGTAACACTCTCTTCCTGAAGCTTGAGCTTAGCTTCCTTAAGAACTGGTTTGCTAACATCAAGAAAAACCTTTAATCTGACTATTCTTCCCGCTTCTGTGGCTTTCTGCACAACTTTGACTCTAACGTACCACCAAACTTCAGGCCTATCTTCTTAAAGACCTTATCCGTCATAAATATACTCGACAGATGCCACACCTGCACCCAGAAAGGGGTTACAGTGAAGCACACATCGGCTATGGAAAGGTCTGGACTCCATTTGTGCAGAATAAGCAAGTTATTCTTGTAAAACCAGGGCCTCCCAACAAGAACCCTCTCTAGACTTGCTTCGCTTCCAAAGAAGAACTGGTAAAACTTACCACTCAAATGCTCCACTTTGAACTTTTCCGGCTTCCCCCACACTTCCTCCATAGTTTTCTTCAAGCCAGTTAGGTTAACCGGCTTTTGAGTTACAACCTTTCCAACAAGGCTGCAGCAATACTCCGAAACTCTATCTTCAACTTCCTCGTCGCTCAGCTCTATTTCCACCTCTTCTTCCGATTGACTCCCTTCCTCCGATTGAATGCCAACTTGTTTTAGTCATTCAATGAGCGCTATCTCATCGTTCGTACTCATGGTCTCACCAGAGAACACCAATCCTTGCAAGAGCAAAGAAGTAACACTCGTGATAAAATCACAAGACTCTCTCTCTCTAACTTTCTCTCACTAGAGAAGGCAAAGAACTCCTCAAACTCATTAAAGGTCTTGATTTGTGTAATTGTAGAGCCCTCGTATGACGTTTAAAGGCTCACATAAAACCACATTCTATTATTGTTAACTCATCTCATTCTTCTTATCCGTTTTCTTTTTCACTGGGAAGGAAAAAAACATTATGAAGGTAAATAGAGGAACAGAGGAACGCCACATCCTATTATTTTCATACTATTATGAAGGCCTCCGTTAATAAAATATAAATAATAAACAGAGGAATGCTCACTATGCTAGAGACGGAAGTAAGCATCTTTCTGTGAGATTTAGCGCAATAGTGACCTGAGAACGGTTATTGAAATCAGCGCATGCTTGTCACATTCGTCAGTGCACTCGTGCATAAACCGAAGCGCTGGCCTTACATTTCTATTAATGTGCTTTAAAGACAACACAAAATATGTGTTGCAGTTGCAGAACCATGATTTTAGGGACAGGGGCACGGATTTTGTAAACGGTGAGGAGTCTTGGAATATATGTGTAAGGGATTTTTCAAATGAAATATTTCAATATTTTACACATAATTCGGATTTTTTCGGGGCACATTTGTAATAAAAAGGGGGCACTTTAAAATTTGGAGTGCTTAGGTAGTTCTTCAAAATGTTGGGTGTGGACAAGTGACCACGCCCCTAGCCGCCTCATGCCTCCGCCCAAGATAAGCTCGATTGGTTTCACATTGCCTTGAGTTCAAATCTACACGATCAGGTTGACCAAACGATATCTCTGATCTGCTGCGTGACTTGGGCCATAGACGGGCGCTTTTCAGGCTGCTGAAAAGTGCAATGTATTCCAAGATGCAATAATTGGACCATTGGCTCTTCTCTATTCCGGTACATAACAAGCCGAGGATCAAAAACATCGATGGTCCACTTCTCTTGAACAACAGATTGAGCCCATCTTGGCATATCCACTCCTTCCTCATTTGACAGGCTGTGAGTTGGAACTTTTCCTGTAAGCAATTCCAGGAGGACGACGCCAAAACTGTAAACATCAGCTTTTTGGGTAACTTTTTGGGAATTTGACACCTCCGGTGCACAATACCCGTTAACTTTGAGTGCTGGAGTTGAAGAAATGAGTTGGTTTATGGAATATTCGGACACACGTGGAGTGTACATATCTGTGAGAAGGATGTTTGATGATCTTATATTGCCATGTGAAATATTGGGGCCTAGTGAGTGAAGATACTTGATGCCACCGGATGCTTCGAGGGCAATTTTAATCCTCATTTCCCAAGTCATCGAAATCCCATCAGCGTCTCCGTTTCCTGTAAAGAGAATGATAAGATGATATGCGGTCACCAAACATGAAGCACAAATACGAACAATTCGAAGAAATTTGATTAGGTTGTCCCAAGAAAACCTGGTTTGTTAGTCAAATTCGCGAACCAATTAATGCAGTTACACAATCCGGATTTGGATATTTGAGAGCGGTATTTTAAATACCGCTCTCAAATATCCAAATCCCTATGTGGTGATCAAGTAATAGTGGAAAAAGTGGCTTAAACCTTTATTCGGTAAATGAGCAAATTGTCCACGAACATGGCTTGTTGGACTAGTGTATGTACAAAATATATGCAACAAACATGTAAAACAAAACTTTTGTACACATGTGCAACATATACATGTACAAGACTACAAATAAGAGTTCATTTCTTTCCGTTCTCCTCAGGAATATGAAAGCTACATATACATTACACGGTTGCAAGCTTAACCGGCTACATGCTGTTTAAACCTATTTTTTGTCTATTACACTGAGCATCATAGAAATCTTAATCTCATAATTTAACAAAAGTCTAGAAGGGTCCGATCTCAAGACCTCATGCAGTGAGCTAACACCCATCTAGAAGGTGCGAGTCTTGACCAGTGTCACCTAACCCCTAAACCTGCAACCATGAAAGGTTTGTGGACCTTGAGGCCATTTTCAATAGTAGTATTCTGGGCACTTGTCACTTAATTAGCAAATCCAACAAGGCATGGGCAATTGCAGGGTAAGGAAGCCCTCCCCTTCCTGAATGATGGAATGGAAATTTCCTGAATGTTAAGAAGAGTGGTAGACATACAGAGAGGGTTAGGATTTAGGGGAGACTTTCACGAGATGGCCTACGAGATTCGTACTTCCGTTTCTCCTAAATTTTCCAGTACATTACTAACGGATCACTTTGACTCGGTAATTAATTTTGTTAGCATAACCATGCAAGAATTTAGTAGTGTTCTCATAGTGTTGTAGTACAAGTTTTTGTTGAGTATGGTATTAGACCTTGAAAGTGAACACATGCAAAAATCATGAGAGATGTATCATCATCAGCAGAGATGTAAAGGTACTCACCGTGCAAAAGAGTGGACAAGCTTCCCATGGGCATGAAATCATATACGAGAAACTTCTCCTCCTTTCCAAAGAAGTAGCCTTTCAAAGGCATCAAATTCTCATGAACCAAACGTCCCCAACCTTCAACCATCTCTCTAAACTCTCCCTCTCCAACACACACGTTCTTCAACCTCTTCACCACCACATCTCTCTCACTCCCTTCCAAATAAGCACTATAAGTCATTGAAAATGTACCTTTCCCTAAAACCTCAGCTGAAGCCCTCAATAACTCCTCTAGGCCAAAACCCATAGCCCCTTCTCCAAAGAACACCAACCCTTTGTCAACAACTCTCTTCACTACACTCATCTCCCCTGTTTTCGACCTCGCCGATCTCGATGACCGTGTCGAAGCATCGCTGTGTTTCCTCACTAGAATTGGGTTTGGAGAACTGAATTCGTAGTCTCGCGGCCTCACTCGCTCGATTGATTTCTGGGTTTGGTCAGATTTTTGATGGTGTATGGACTTTCTCCATAGGAAAAACAGAGCAAATAGTGTAAAAATCAATCCCATGGCCGACCCGGTTACGATTCCGGCAATTGCTCCAGCGGATAATTTGTTGCCGGCGACGGGACAATCATTGAGCGGTGACCCGCAAAGGGAATTTCCCATGAACGACGTCGTTGCGAATCTCTTCAAACTCGATGGAATTGACCCGTTGAGCTGATTGTTGGAGACATTAAACTGCCGGAGTTCCGTGTTCAGCTCCGGGACTGATCCAGTCAAACTGTTGCTCTCCAACTCAAGGGTTTGAAGACTGGTGAGGCTGTTGAACTCCGGCGGTATCTGTCCCGTTAGCTGATTTCCCGCAAGGTTTAACCGGACAAGATTGGCTAATCGAGAAAAGGTCGACGGGATGTCACCGGAGAAGTGATTGTACTGCAGATACACTTCCTGTAATTCAGTGCACGAGCTCAAGTCGGAGGGAATTGAGCCGGATAGCGAGTTCCGCCGGAGGCTCAATATTCGGAGCCCCGTCAAGTTCCCGACGGTGTTGAGGGGGATTTCGCCGGTCAGACCAGCGCCGGGGAGGCGGATCTCTGTAACGCGGAGGGTGGCGTTGTCGCAGGTGACGCCGGTCCAGGAACATGGGCTCGGATCGGTCTGGTTCCAGCCGCGGGTGCGGCCGCGGACGGCGGCGCTGAACCGGATCAGGGCGGGTTTATCCGCTGCCAGATCGGATGTGGTGGTGGCGGGAAAGAGGGAGTAGAGGAGAAGGACCGTTATTGTGAAAGTGTGACAATTTAAAAGCATTTTTGGACTTTGATTTTTGAAGGTCCGTCCGGTCTAAATGTTATGTTTCGTGTATTTAGTATGGGGGTTGATGGAATATTGTCATGGTCTTCGTTAATTAATGATGGATGGCAAATTTTGAGAGTTTTTCAATTTGACCGATTCAATATAAGGTACAGTTTGGTTGAAAAAATATTAGGTTCTATTCCAATTAAAAAAAAAAAAAAAAAAAAACTCGTGCCTACAGCTACAAGACTTGAAAACTTGGAAAAACTACTTGAAAACTTGAATAGTACCACTCTGTTTCTTCTCTTTTTCCCCCTTTCTATTTTGGTATGTTTCTTTTCTTTCTCCCCATTTCCTCTTTTGGTATGTTTAATGAAGACCAATTACATATTTACCCCTACAATTAATACTCCATCTTTCATTTCAACATACCCCACCGACCCCATTTTTTACTCAAAAAAAAACCCTATCCCTTTCTTACCTTCGGTTTCATTATCACCACTCATTCACATAGGTTAGAGAGAGAGAGAGGCAGACACTAGAGAAAGAGAGAGAGAGGAAGAAGAAGGGGAGGAGAAGAAGGGGGAGTGAGGGAGCGAGAGGAAGATCAGATCGAATAGGACAACGGCGGAGAGGTTTCTGGCGGGCGCCGAGAACGGCGACGGAGATGGGCGCCGAGAACGACGGCGGCGACGAGCGTTTCTGGCGACGACGAGGGCGGCTGAGGTTCCCTAGACTCCTCCTTCTCCGGCGGTAACTGGGTCTTCTCTATCTCTCGCTCAAATTTGAGATCTGTGTACTGAACGGTTAATTCTTCTTCTCTTCTTGGACACAGAGAGAATCTCTCTGGGTCTTCTCCGGCGATGTATCTGCACCAGATCAACAGCAGTCTCCACTTGTTCTTCCTCTTCTTCTTTTCTTCTTCTGATTTTTTCTTCAATTTGTAATTTTTTTATATGAAATTATACTCTGGTCTGTAAATTTGTTACTTGATCTACCAATGATGTTGGTAATTGTTTGGATGATGTTGGTAGAGGTGTGATTGTTGTTGTGGTATCAACGAGAGAGAAGGAGAGGGACAGGGACAGGGACATGAGAGAGGGGACATAGATGACACAGAAGGGTAACAGGTCATTTGACCATTTTCCTTAATCCCTGCGCTTTCTCAGGGGGGAGAAAGAGAAGAAACGGAGTGGTAGGATGCAATGATTTACAAGGTGACACGGCATCGAGCCGGTGAGGCACTTATTTGATATTTGACTTTAGACATCTCCAATTCATGTCATTTCCCCCCTCTCTTTACCTTCCCCTCTCCCTATTCTTGCCCTCACATACCCATCATTTTCTCCCTCCCCCCTCTCCCTCCCCCAAACCACAACTCATCTCTAACTCATTCATTACTCCACATCAAACAAAATTAAATATTAATTTATATTTAGTGGTTTAAATAAAATTTAGTAGTACAAAAATACAAAATTGTATACGAATATATGAGTGTGTGTGTGTGTGAATACACAAAAACGATAATAATAATAATAATAATAATAATAATAATAATAATAATAATAATAATAATAATAATAATAATAATAATAATAATAATAATAATAAGGTTGTATCGTTATGATTTAATAAATTTGACGCTTTTTAATTGTGTTTGTAAGTTCAACTCAGTTTCAAAGGCTTTCAAACTCTTGAAACAGCTTTCAAAGCCTTGAAACTGACTATACTTTATATGCATGAACTTATGGGGAGTTTCTGATCTTGATTCAACTCCTAAACTCCCGTGCTTGATCAGTTGTTACTTGATGATGAAAGAAGTATTTTGACACTCTAAACTGTATCAAATCCATCTGTTTGACTTAGTTTTGCAGGGAAGTTTTATTCCTTTTACAAGATCGATTTCCCAACCTGACTTTTGCAGGAAAGGAACTTTGTGTTGATTCTGTAATCAATTTCCTATGTTTGGAAGCTTCCCAACATGTGTTTATACAATATCAAATCAGTATCATTGAAGATACTGAGCAACTATCCATTGGAGAAGGTGTTAGAGAAGTCAAAGCTGAAGCTACAAAATAGGGAAACTTGTTAAGAGAAGATCCTGAAGATTTGCAATTCAAACTGCTCTATAAAAGAGGGAAAGCTGAAGCAATACAACGGGACAACTACTAAAACACATTCAAGGATTGACAAGCAACAAAGGAGAAGATTCATTTCTCTCAATCCAAGCATCTGAAAAACACTGCATACTCACTCCAGATTCAATTCTATTGTTCTTCTATTTGGAACTTCATTTCTATATAATTCTGATAATACTTCTAGTTCTTATTCTCGTGGATTGTTGAAGGTGAACAATAGAGAATTCTTAGTTAATCAGTTAGTTAGAGTAGGTACTAGATAGGTTAGTGATAACCACAAGCTTTAACAGAGTAAGGCATCTCTCTGTGTCTGAGATCTAGGGCTAAACTTTTGATTAATAAGAATTGAGTTGAAAATCCTGCAGGAAGAAGATCCCTGAGGTAGAGACGTAGGTCCAAGTGGACTGAACTCTATATATCTTGTGTCTATTGCATTTACTTTTCAGTTATATACTTAGTTCTTTTGCAGCATTCAAAACAGTTTCATTTCAAAGGTTTGAAACTCATTTTCAAGGCCTTGAAAGAGACTTATCTTTACACTTCAACTGTTTTCCAGGGGCTTGAAACTCATTTCAAGGCATTGAATCACTCTTCACTTACTACAATTCTTTTTGAAACCACTCTTCTTGCAAGTTTAGCAAAAGTTGGTATACAGTATTCAACCCCCCCCCCCTTCTAGAGTATTGATCATGTATTTCTACCTACTTTACTCCCCTTCAATTGGTATTAGAGCTTATATCACTGCATATATTTAACCATATTGTGATTATGAGTACTGTAGGTGATGGTGGCTTCTTTCAGGGAAGAGCTGCTAACAGACCTCCTCTCTTCTGTGGAGAGAATTTTGCTCACTAGAAAGCCTTGATGAAAATGTTCATCATTGATCAAGATATAGAACTTTTTGACTATCATTCAGAATGGTCCTCACACTTTCTACACAGATAAAGATGGGATTAGAACTCCCAAATCTGAAGACTCACTCTCTGCTTCTGAGTTAGAACAATTTTCCAAAAATTATAAAGCTATGAATCTCTTATATTTTTCTTTGAGTGCAGATGAGTTCAACAGGATCTTAGGTTGTAAGGCTGCCAAGGAGATCAGGGATAAGCTTGTGTTGACCTTTGAAGGAACCAGCCAAGTCAAGCAAACCAAGATCAACATATATCTCAAGCAATATGAGGTATTCAAGATGAATGGAGATGAGTCAATCAGAGAAATGTTCAAAAGATTCACTGACATTGTCAACAATCTCTATTCATTGGGAAAACATATCTCTAATGAAAAAAGTTAGAAAGATTCTGAGAAGTCTTCCTAGAGCAAAATGGGAACCAACGACTACTTCTATTGAGGAAGCTCAAGATCTTTCATCACTTAAACTTGATGACCTGCAAGGAAAACTCCATACACATGAAATATCCATGAATGAAGTTGATGGAGAATTACCATAAGGTGTCCAAATCTAGCACTCAAGGCAAAGTAAAATGAGCCATCTCAAGGCCTTGAAACTGAAGAAGATGATGATGAAGATCCTATTACTTTGATTTCCAAAGACTTGACCAAAATTCTCAAAATTAAGAACTTTGGAAACCAGGACTTCAGCAGAGAAAGACACAGATCCTCTATAGCAAAGACTACAAAGTTAAGTATTCCTCACATGGTAATAAGCCTAAAGTTATGAATTGCTTTGAGTGTGGTGATGCAGGACATTTGATCAGAGAATGTCCACACAAAAAGAGCAAAAACCTTCAGAAGAGAGATCATGATAGAAGAAAGAAAGCTATGATAGCTTCCTGGAGTGATTCAGAAACCTCAAGTGACTCTGAATCTGAAGAAGAACATGCCAACCAATGCTTTATGGCCAAGCATGATGAAAGTTCTGAAAAGAACATTGAGGTAATGATAATCTGCTTGATTTCAAAACCAACAGAAGCCCTCTCTGATTATCTTAAAACAATGCTTTTAAATGAAGAGGACTATTTGAAAGATATTAGAGTTTTGAAAGAAAAAGTTCATGAGCAAGCAAAAGAAAACTTGCATCTTGTTTGTCTGAATCAGAAACTTGAAATTTCTTTGAAGAAAACTGAAAGGGATTTCAAGGCCTTGAAAACTAGTTTTAAAGCCTTGAAAACACAAGTCAAGAAAGTAGTCATTCAGAACTCTCTTAGTGACAGTATTATTAATCTAAAACATCAAGTTGATGAATTGGATAAAAAAATACTACTCTAACTGAGAAACTTCAAGAATCTGAATCGGTTAAAATAAAACTTGCAGTCTTAGAACACATCTTGAACTTGATTCTTGGATGTAGCTTAAAGTCTACTCACAAAACTGTTATCGGATACAATCCAATTTTTCCCAGAAAGAACAATACTAGAATTGTGAAAGCTTGAAGCGAAACATCTCATAAATGTCATTACTACAATAAAATTGGTCATTCTAGGATGATTTGTCCTTATAGAAGAAGAGGCCCTCACATAATTAGGAATACTTTTCCATTTCAACTCAAAGGACAAGTTAGACAAATTTGGGTTCCTAAAGGGTTTAGACCACCCAACATGGTTGACCCTGAATATGAATCTAAATTCCACACTTGGTCTAACAGCTGTATAAGGCAGTGAATGGTGTTTGTAGGCTGTCACCAAGACCAAAGAATGGAAATTGTTTATGGACAGTGGTTGCTCAAGACATATGAGTGGAAAGATATCTTTATTCTCAGAATTGAAGGAGCAATCTGAAGGTTCAATTACACTTGGTGACAAAGGAAAATGCAACATTCTAGGTATTGGTAAAGTTGGTACAAATGCTAAATAGTTCCATTTCTGATGTGTATCTAGTTGATGGTTTGAAATTTAACTTTATTAGTGTATCTTAGCTTTGTGATAATGGTAATAAGGTTACCTTTGACAAAGAGAAATGTGTGGTGCAAGATGCGAAATCTGGAAATTGCATCCTCATTGCCTCGAGGTCAAACAATGTCTATACTTTTCAAACTAACAAATTTGCAGGAAAAAACTTGAAGTGTTTGAAGGCCTTCAAAGAAAATTCAAATATCGGGCACAGAAAGTTGGGACACATTAGCTTGCATACCTTTAACAAGCTAGTTTCCAAGAAATTTGTAAGAGGTCTACCCTCTATCAAGTTCAAAGATGAAGAAGTATGCAAGGCATGTGCACAAGGCTAGCAAACTAGATGCTCATTCAAACCAAAGAACTTTGTAAGTACTACTAGACCCATTGAATTAATTCATGTGGATCTATGTGGTCCTATGAGAACTCCAACTCCAAAGTGTAAGAAGTACATGCTTGTTATCGTAGATAGTTTTTATGGATATAATTGGGTAAGGACAATCTTGGTAAGTTTGATGCAAGAAGTGATGAAGCTATTTTTCTTGGTTATTCACAGACAAGCAAAGTCTTTAGAGTTTATAATAAGAGAAACAAGCTTGTTGAAGAAAGCATTCATGTCATATTTGATGAAAGCTGTGATGGTTCTTTGAATGATGGTTTTTCAGATCTTAATCTGAACAATCATGATTCAAATACTGAAGAAGAATCCTCAAAAGGTTCCAAGGAAATCTTAAAGGAACAAAGAAGGAAATTTTAAGGCCTTGAAAATAAGGTTCAATGCCTTGAAACAAAATCACCAGAGAAGACAACAGATCAAGCTACTACTTCAAGCTCTCAAAGACTTGAAAAATAAATTGGAGAGCCTGAACCATGGACACCAAGGAAGAGATTTAAATATCTCTCATCTCATCCTGCTGATAACATTATTTCTGATCCAACCAGTGGTACACAAAGCAGATCACAGTTGAAATATCTTTGTGCTTTTATCTCTCCTTTAGAACTCAAAAGTGTGAAGGAAGCATTACAAGAAGCAGACTGGATTATAGCTATGCAAAGTGAACTCAATGAGTTTGAAAGGAAAAAGGTTTAAAATCCAGTTCCTCCACCAACAAATCAGTCTCTTATTGGCACCAAATGGGTATTCAGAAACAAGTTAGATGAGAATGGAAATGTAATTAGGAATAAAGCTAGATTGGTAGCTCAAGGATACAATCAAGAAGAAGGTATTGACTATGAAGAAACTTTTGCTCCTCTTTCCAAGTTAGAAGCAATTAGAATTCTACTTGCATTTGCATCTGACAAGAACATGAAACTCTTTCAAATGGATGTTAAGTGTGCATTTTTAAATGGCCATTTTCAAGAATACTTTTATGTTGCTCAAGCTCCAGGTCTTGAAAATGACAAGTTTCCAGATCATGTTTATAAACTTGACAAGGCTGTTTATGGTTTGAAACAAGCTACAAGGGTTTGGTATGAAATATTATCAATGTTTCTACTGGAAAATAATCTCAAAAGAGGATTAGTAGATAGACCCTTTTCATAAAGCCTCATGAGAAAGACATGCTTGTAGCTCATATGCTTGTTGATGATATTCGGAGCTACTAATGATCTTCTTTGCAAGGAATTCTCAAGTCTTATGAGCAGGATACTTGAAATGAGCTTGATGGGAGATTTGAACTTCTTTCTTGGACTTCAAATTCACGAGATGAAGAAAGGGATATTCCTCCAAATCTGAGTCAATCCCCGCAAAAACATCTCCGAACAAGGTTCTATCACCATGCCAAATGTGCCCGAAAAAGAAGAGCAAAGAAAATGAAGCATGCCCAAAAGTGAACCATCAAAGCAAGTACACAAGAGATTTGCTAAACAAGTGTAATATGTCTAAATCAAAAGAGATCAAGACCCCCATGAGTTCTACATTATCTTTAGACAAAGATGAATCTGATAAGAGTGGGAATGTGAAAGAGTATAGAGGTATGGTTGGATCATTCCTATACCTCACAGCTAGCAGACCAAATATCAAGTTCAGTGTTTGCAAGTGTGCTAGATTTCAAGCTGATCCCAAAGACTCACACTTGACTGCTGTTAAGAGAATATTCAGATATCTCAATGGTATCAAAGACTTAGGGCTTTGGTATCCTAAACATTCTAACTTCTCTTTTTGTGGTTATTCAGATGCTGACTTTGAAGGATATAAAGTTGATAGAAAGAGTACATCAGGATGCTTTCAATTTCTTGGATCATCTTTAATCAGCTGACATTCAAAGAAGCAAAACTCAGTTGCACTATCAACAGCAGAAGCTGAATACATAGTAGCTAGAGCTTGCTATTCACAAGTGTGACAACACAAGTGCAATATCAATTACAAAGAATACACTTCACCATTCAAGAACAAAGCATATTGATGTTAGACATCACTTCATCACAGATCATGCTGAAAAAGGTGATATTGTTCTTGAATTTGTTTCTACTAATATGAAATTTGCAAATATCTTCACTAAACCATTGTCAGATTAAAGATTCTCAACCTTGAGATTGGACTTGGGCATGCAAAATAAAGAAGCATTGCTTTAGGGGGAGAATCAGGTAAGTACAAGGTAAGTATTATGTGTTTCAAAGGTTTAAAATGATTTTCAAAGCCTTGATAATCTTTTCAAAGCTTTGAGTGTATGTTCTTTAACCATATATCTTTTCAAGGCCTTGAAAACTATTCCAAAACCTTGAAATATGACTATATGCTAGTTAGTCAATAATATGGATATTTCAATTTTGGGTGTTATCTTTGTAGATAAGTACTCAATAATGCCCCTCAACTTTCAAATACCCTTTTCACCCAAAATAGTATTATATAATTTACTTCCAACGGCTTACACAATTTTGAATCTTTTTTGATTCAGCATATCTTCAAAGATTAGGAAGAATATTAAGTTTCCTTTTCAAACTAAAACTCGTTACTATTTATCTTCTTCTTCCTTTATTTCCTTCGTATCTATCCTACCTCTCTCTTCTTCTACCCGAACCCTAATGAACACTAGAAGAGCCTCTGACTGAATAAAGATGGCTGGTGGTTCCAAGGCTGGTGAAGAGAAGAAAAGAAAGGCCCTTGTGGAAGAGGTTCAGACAATCAGTGGAGATTCAAGTTCAAAGACTCCTACTTCAGAAGGCATGGCACCTCCTCATCCCAAGAAGAAGGCAAAGAAAGATCGGAAACCAGTATCCAGCAAAAAGAAGAAGAAGACAGTGGAGTATGCTCAAGAAAAATAGAAAGGGATTCAGATTGGTAGCCCTAAGAAGGTGAAGAAGAAGGCTGACAAAGAAGACAAGGGAAAGGAAAAGTGACAGAGGATGAACCAGAGGAGAAAATTGAGAAGGCACTACAGATCTATTCAGAGAAGAAGAAATCAACTGGTGAGAAATCAGCCCATGATAACAAATAGTTCATTACTCATGTTGCTAGAGGTCAATGGCTAGATGGATTTGCTTCTAGACCAATTGCATTCTATAGTATGATCAGTGTTTCTATGTTGAATGATATGATCTTAAGTGCATTAAAATGTCGAAGAAAAGATCTCTTTGGTTTGTTCTAAACCCTCCAGAGATAGCTACCCCATACT
Organism: Linanthus parryae; assembly: GCA_023055425.1. NCBI lineage: Eukaryota > Viridiplantae > Streptophyta > Magnoliopsida > Ericales > Polemoniaceae > Linanthus > Linanthus parryae. The sequence continues at coordinate 19,850,611 of JALGPY010000011.1, read as the reverse complement.
TACCAGATTCTTTGACCTAAACATGAAACAGCTAAAGCAATCTGTGAACCTGGTGATTCAGACCAAAGTTGCTTGCATTGATATGGAACTAGATCACTCTGACTTTGCCAATGTTCTAGGTTGTCCAAAGAGGTATGAAACCAGTAACTACCCTCCTAAGTGTGAAGCCCTGAAACTGGGAAAAGAAGAGTTCTTTCTACCCAATACCCTTACCACATCCAAGCACTTAACACACTATGTGCTAACTGTTTAAGTCAAAACACCCCTTGCCATATGCCAATCTGCTCACCACATTTTTCCAACACCTTGAAATTCCAACTGATAGGGAAGATACTATCACTACTGGGTTTGGTATGCTTGATGAGAAAGCATTTGAGATGATTGGTGTGGTGAAAACCATTGCTAAGACTTGGAAGCTGTACTCATATTTCACAGAAGAAGAGTTGAGTTCCAAGAATTTTATAAAACCCAAGTCCTTGAACCCTACTTCAAGCCAAACCTCTCAGCCCAAAGATATCTCCTTGTTCCTTCAGAAAGTTGATGGAGTTGAGATGGACATGAATGAAATAAAGGAGAATCGACATGAGTTTGGAGCTGATTTGAAGCAAGTGAAGTACATGGTTGAAAACATCTTCACGAGCATGAATGTGTTTGATGTGCCTGAAGAAGTTTCTCAAGCTGCAGAGGGTACCAAAATGGATGATTCAGCCAAGGATCTGCTCAGTAAAAACTCAAATCATGGTGAGACTGCTCAGGTAAAGGACAAAGGGAAGCAGGTGGTTGATGAATATTAAGAGGAAGAAGTTGACAGTCCAGATTCATCAGCACTGCTTATAGATCTCAAGAATAAGAAATCAAAGAAGACAGCCATTCCAGAAACTGTGACTGCTGCTGATTTGTTTGAGGAAGAAGGTGAAGCTGGTGATAATATGGCTCAGGAAGAAGATTGATGATGATGAAGATGAGGGAAACAGTCAGGAAGAAGATGAAGAACAACAAAGAGATGGAGATCCAACCCCTTAAATCTTTCCTACTCTTTCTTTCTTTTTCAAGGCATTGAAATCCTTTTCAAATCTTGAACAATTTTGTATTTTCAAACAATTTTTAGAAATCTTTCCAAAAACTCTGATCCAACATTTTTTTTTCTCATTATTTTTTGATGAAAGTCAAAAAGGGGGAGGAATTTAGGTTATTGTTTGCTTACTAGGAGACATGTTTTTGGTCAGTAGGATTAGGATTATTTGAACTTTGATGTTATTTGCTGTTTTTCAGTAAGTTAATAAGGTGGATTTCTTTTGGATATCATGTGCTACGAGTTACTATACTATGGGCTAATAAGTATTTTGTGCAGAAGTATAGCATCAAACAGATTGTGGTTTTGTCTTTCATCAACGGGGGATATTGTAAATTCATCTCAGTTTCAAAGGCTTGAAATAGGTAGTCTATTTCAAGGCCTTGAAACAGCTCTCTAAGCCTTGAAACTGACTATGCTTTATATGGATGAACTGAGGGGCAGTTTCTGATCTTGACTCAACTCCTAAACCCCTGTGATTGATCTGGTGTTACTTGATGACGAAAGAAAAAGTATTTTGACACTCTAAACTGTATTTAATCCATCTGTTTGACTTATTTTTACAGGGAAATTTTATTCCTATTTTACAGGATTGATTTCCTAACCTGAGTTTTGCAGGAAAGGAAACGTTGTGTTGATTTGAATCTGTAATGAATTTGCTATGTTTGGAAGCTTCCCAGCATGTGTTTGTACAATATCAAATCAGTATCCTTGAAGATACTGAGCAACTATCCATTGGAGAAGTTTTTAGAGAAGTCAAAGCTGAAGCTGCAAAACAAGGAAGTTTGTTAAGAAGAGATCCTGAAGATCTGCAATTCAAACTGCTCTATAAAAGAGAGAAAGTTGAAGCAATACACTGGGACAATTACCACAGGCACTGAAACACATTCAGGGATTGACAAGAAACAAAGAAGAAGATTTATTTCTATCAATCTAAGCATCTGAAGAACACTGCATACTCATTGCAGATTCAATTCTAGTGTTCTTCTATTTTGAACTTCATTTGTATATCATTCTGATAATACTTCTAGCTCTTATTCTCGTGGATTTTCAGGGTGAACAATAGAGAATTCTTAGTTAATCAGTTATCTAGAGCAGGTACTAGACATGTTAGTGAGTACCACAAGCTGTAACAGAGTAATGCATCTCTCTATGCTTGAGATCTAGGGCTTAGCTTTTGATTAATAAGAATTGAATTGAAAATCCAGCAGAGAGAAGATCCCTGAGGTAGAGACGTAGGTCCAAGTGGACTGAACTGCATATATTTTGTGTCTCTTGCATTTACTTTTCAGTTCTATACTTTGTTCTTTTGTAGCATTCAAAAAAGTTTTATTTCAAGGGTTTGAAACTCATTTCAAGGCCTTGAAACAGACTTATCTTTTTATACTTCAACTTTTTTCATTCCAAGGGCTTGAAACTCATTTCAAGGTCTTCAATTACTCTTTACTCACTACAATTCTTTTTGAAACCACTCTTCTTGCATGTTTAGCAAAAGTTGACATACTCTATTCAACCCCCCCCCCCCCTTCTAGAGTATTGATCCTGTATTTCTACCTACTGTACACCCCTTCAGTATTTTTTAATTAAGTAATAATTATAATTTTTAATTGTATAAAACATAATATTTATTAAATTTCAAAGAAAATAATATAACGATGTCTTTTCGTAAATATACTTTTCAACAATCGTGAATACATTATTAGTTTTTATAACTAATAATAAAATAAAATTGATTAATCATAATAAAAAAATACATAATATAATCATAAAATAGTACTAAGTGTAATTAATACTGTCAAATAATAAATTAATTAACCACTACATGTAGGGGGGGGGGGGGAGGGGATCTCCATGGTAAAATCCCCCCTAACCATCACACACCTAAGGCAAAATATACCTCCATAGCGCCTTCTTCCCCCCCTCCCCCCATAGGGTTGTACATGAATCGTATTTTCATACGGCTTTTCCCCTCCCCCTCCCCCCCGTACGGTTGGAGATGGCCTTAGAGGGTAAGTGGTTTCAATAGGTACAACTAGCTACATGTGTATTCTATATTTTTATATAAACTAGTCGATAGCTTGTAATGCATACGAGTTCTAACACATGTCCTTTTCATTAGAAGGGCTTTGAAGCACTTTCTTTCTCAACATGGAAAATATAATTAAAATTATATGGACTTGAAACACAAATTTCTAAAAAAAGAAAGTTCTCTCCAACACAGAGAAGCCGTAGTGATAACTCCTTCATGAGAGTCATCCTATGTACATGAAAAATTGTTGTTTGTGTGTGTTTCGGTAAAAAGTGATGAATTTCAGGCCAATAAGTGAAAGAATGAGAGTTTTGGATGTTCTGAGCTTAAATGTATAATCCGGACATTTCTTACATGGTTTTACGAATGATTTGAATGAGTATATCACATTTGATCTTCGCGGTAGTGTTCGTGTTGTGTTTGACAGGAATTATTCATGCGGGAATCAAGTGGAGAGAAGAGACGATCTTCTGAATAGAAGAAAAGGATAATTTGACGCATTTTGGATATTTTTCGTGAAAATTTGGCAATAATAGAGAAAAACGAGAGACGGTCTCGAAACGGGGATTTCTCTGCATGATGGAAGTCTGCATCGCGAAAGGACTCCATAGGTTCCAAAATCACATTGATTGGTGTTCGGGATAAAAATCCGGGTCCTTATTTGCTTTGCAAAATGTTTAGTTGCATTTCCCGGATAAGTGAATGTACGTTTACTTTAAGGTGAACGAAAAATCACTTTTTACTTAGAAAAAGTTCAAGAAGTGAACCTGGAGGAGGCTTTTGGTTGAAAGTACAAGTGAAGCTACGTTCACTCTATTTTTTGCCTGTGAACGTACTTTGACGGAAAGTGCACATACGTGTTCCCGCGTACCAGGAACGGATTTTTCAGGATTTTTCACTACTTTGCAATAGTTAATGAGTAGGATTTGATCCTAAAAATATAAGAAAACCCTGAAAACGTGGTTTCGAGGGGAGAACACGTTGGAGACAAGACTTGGGAGCTTGGAGCTTGCTTGGAGATTGAAGATTACGCGTTTGATCCCTCTTTCTATTATTTATTTTGTTTTTGCTTATGATCACACAAACTCTTGCTAGTGATCATGAGTAATCTAGCTTAGTTTATATTTGGTATTTCTCAATGGTAGACAGGGTTTGAAGCCGTTTTGGCAAATTATGAATTTGATTCACATTTTGATTAAAATAATTGATAATTCTCGTTTGCTATGTTTAATTCATGCGCTTAATTTATCTTTGTATGTCTGACAAGCAATATGAAGATCATTGGTAATTGGTTACTAGAAGCAACAAATTGCCCGGATAGTTGAATTAAACACTTGGTCGCACCTAGGTTAGAGGAATCAACATAATTGAGTGAGTACATTAAGTTGAATAGAAGATCGTAATGCATGCCGCCGATTTGTGAGTTAGAGGAATCAATTCACATTCATAGACGTAGGTTTTTCTAGTGGAAGAAGTAGAGACAGTTCCTCGTTTGGAAAATAAATCATCATATGTGTTTCAAAACATCATTCGTTATTGGTATTCACCTAGTGATCCTAGAGAAAATTATGATACTCGTCTCTCATAAGCAATCTCAACTTTCATTAGTTTCTCTTTTCAATTTTTAGTTTATTAATCAACTCAAGCTATTTGCCCACATAAATTTAGTAGTCATAATTAGTTCGCAACTAGTCATCGGGGTTTTGGCAACCCTATCTTTCACATTATTACTAGAACGATAACCGTACACTTGTGGAGATCGTGTCACCTAGCTTCAACTGTTCAAAGCAGCCAGGTGCCAACCTTTTCTGATGAAAGTTCAGTTATGGTGATTACACAGAACAACACCACCAAGAGACTCCCCTTCTCCCGATCTACTCCTTCAATCAGGCAAGACTCAGAGACGTCTTCAAGAAAAAGTGTATCCAAAATTCCCGATCTTGATGGCAGCGGACCTAAAACAAAGCAAGATTCCATGAAATCGGCTGCATGCGATCGGAACATGTCACCAGACGACGATGCCATTGAGAAATCCATGAAACGACTCCAAAATGGTGGCTCGTATCCTCAACCGTTCCAGAAAATGGAAATCGTTGCTAAAAAAATTGGCAACCTCCGATACATCACAAGTCGGTACGAAATTCACCCAAATGACAAGCGACGAGCCGAACTGTCATCTTGAAAGAGGGCCACCTAGCCCCTGTCTGATCTCTGAATCAAACATGATCCCTCTACTTGTCGAATCATGCCTTCCTAGCTAGTTATGGGAAATAATGGAACATCCTAGTTCTCAAAAATCCCATAGACCCTTATTCCCTTTCTAGGTAGGATCGCGCCATCGCCACCATCCTCGAACCTCTCAGCTTCTCTATAATAAGGAGCTCCAACCCAAGTCTCTTCAAAATGATATTTCGTCAGGTAAAAACATTCACATGGCTTCATGACCAGTTAGTCGCTTAACTTATGATCGAAACGAGTTGTTGGCACTGCGTTTCTTCAATCTACCCTCGGAAAACTAAAAAATATTTTTTCCCAAACAAACCTTTTTGTGGGTCTTTCTACTATAAACAAAGAGATTCTTGCGAAGACTGCCTCCTCAGACATGGTAGCTTAGGTTAATCGAAGAGAAAACCATGTGATTTTATTAATCGCACATCTGTGGCTTTGGGAAAACTCAGCCACTCCAAAGGATCCTTCTCGTCGCTTAATAATTTTACGTGAAAACTGTTGGGTTTTGGGCACTCAAACGCAGCGGAAATACAAAAATTAATGTGCCATAACCCACCAAGGACCCATGTGAATGAGCATAATTTGCTGATTAGAGGTGTACTTCAGTCACACTGACTAGTGACGATCACAAACGCATATCAAAAGAATAGCGTCTCTACTGTATCCACACGAATATATTTCAACTGGACTTCTTTTAAAATGGTGCTAGGAATCGTAAGAAGAAGGAGGATATTGTCTCACAAGATGATGAATCTGGACACGCGCGATGGACGGATCACATCCAACTCGTGGAAAGTTGAGAGAGGCGGCCATCATGGACGTGCGCTGCATAGAGGGGCAGCATCAATTCCTTGGCCGAACCCTAGGAGAATAAAACTCCTTTTTTTCTCTTCCTCTTTTTTGTCTAGTGTATGTTTGGGTGTAGTAATGGATCAAGACTTAATTTTCATAGCCTATAAATCATATTTATAGCTAGAGAAATTCATCTTTGTCCTTTAATCCAACAGTTTGGATTAGTTTGCATTCTAGTCCACAATTTCTCTTTAGTCCAACCAATTAGCACAGTTTACAATATAGTCCAATATTAATTAACTAATGGTCAATTGATTCCATTTTGACCTTTTCTTGTGTGTGACCCAGTAGGTTCCTAGTTACGTTGGCAGTAATAGCAATTATTACAAACATTGAACGACATTTAGCAATACATCAAAGCTACGCAAGTAATAGGAATGTCAATCATCTGACTAACCTCTGTGACCAATGTTACCGCGTTGTATAATCCATTTGTCCCATCTATCCAGATTGGACACAATACATGGAGTGTCACACTTGTATATCCAATCTATAGTTTCTCGATATGTGAGTAGACTTAGATAAACAAATAAAATCAATATTTCACATCGATTTGTTTGAGCATGGCCATGAATTTACCTAAGTCTCACTTATCGAGTGGTCGTGGATATTTACTTTTGTTATGTAGGAGAGATAAATCCTATCTACATCACTATCATCTATCAGCTTGCTTCATATCATGTCCGATTATCGCTATTATATTTACCCAGTTATGGTGCAACGTTAGACGTATCAAACATGATAATTCACAACTAAAGTATCTAGTGACTTCAAGTCAAAGGATCACAAGAATATTGTCAGTATGAGAAGCACTTGTGACATTCACATAAATCCCATGTAGCCTTCTCATGGCGGGTCAATCCAATACGCATTACCTATGTGTTAGACTTGATATCCCCATATCAATCTACCCACATACCGGTCTCGATTAAATACAGTCGTCCTAATTAACTATATTACTCGACTAAGGATATTTAAAAATACAACATTTATATTTAATGGACTTCATTCATGTTAACATATCTCCATATCGATAACACAATGAATAGTAAGTCAATATAAATGTCACGATAAATTGATTACCTCTAGGGCATACTCCAATAGTGGCCAACGGTCACATATTTCCGGAAAATGTTGGAGAGTCACAACACCTCCCTCCACTCCTGATAAAAAGTTGGATCGAGTTGCAAGAACAAACTAAAATCTTTTGGATTTTGAGTTGGAGAAAATCAGCTCCCTTGAGTCCATAAACAAGGATTTGTCTTCACAATCATGCAACATTAATTTTAAACTTGAACCAAGTACGCATCAGCCATCACCTGAATTCTTGCCTTCGCATGGTCCAAATTTACCCCCATCAAAACTCTCAAGTCAGCTCCCCCAGTCTCTTAATACCTCACCTAGATGTAAGGCCCAGATTAAAACTCAATTGGCTAACAAGAACAGTTCTATTTTGGTATTTGGCTTCACCAAGTGAAAGGGACGTCCACGAAGCTGGTTTTAGCAGCAACAACTCTGTAGTGTGAAGCTTCTTTGGCCATCTTTCTCCCAAAAATTGGTGTGTCACTTATGTTAAGTTATTTGGCACCTCCGAGATAAATTTTGGAGAATGTTTTTGTAGGGTTTTGATTCATGGATGCGCAACGGAAAAAATAATTAACCATGCAAAACCCTCCAAGGATCACAAGTCAAGAGACATAACGATGGTAAAGGAAGAAATCAATAACACACTTTAGGGTTCTCCTTTATGACTTCAAAAGCGAATTGTGTCACGTTCTCTATAGTTGATCCACGCCTAGATTTGAATTCTAGATCTCCCACTCCTTGGTGCTAGCCCGGAAAGAGGAAGAGGAAGAAGAATCACGCAAAACGAGATAAACCAAAGGAGGTTTCGGCCTCCTTTGGGGCCGACGGGGACGGGCGGCGGCTCCTCTAGCTTGCTTGCTCTCTCTCCTTTTGTTCTCTCCCACTCAAGTTATGATCTAATGAACATAAGTGTGGGAAGGAAGGAAGGAAGGTCCTTTATAAAGTCCAAAAAATCCTTGTCAACTACCTAAATGAATTATTCTAGTCCTACTAGAATTCAATTTAGTCCCTTCCTTGCAAATTAGTCCCTACTAAGTTTGCAAGGTTTTGCAAAGTGATCCTTCTAATTAATTAATCCAATTAATTAATTACCAAATATAGTTCAACTCTATAAAGCGTGTGACCCCATAGGTTCTATCTAGTTGGTAGCAACTATTGCTAATATGGAGCGGTTTCTAGCAAAACATCCATATTAGCCAACCAATAGAATAGTCATCTTGACAACCTTTGTACAAGTTATTGTATCATCCCTTTGTCTCCATATCTGGATTGGACACGAGACATACAAGTCACACTCGTTTATCCAATCCATAGTTTCTCGATCCATGGGAATAGCCTTATTCATGCAAATAACATCAATATCCTATATTGATTTATTTGGGTCTGGCCAGACATTCTATAAGCACTATCCCTCGAGTGGCCTAGGATATTTGCTCCCGTTATGTGGGAGGGACAAATTCTATCTACGTCCACTACGATCTCTAAGCTTTCTTCTTATTGTATCCAGTACACGCCTTTATAACTACCCTGTTACGGTGTTGTGTTTCACGCTACCAAAATTACAATAATTCACAACTAGAATATCTAGTGACTTCAAGTCTGAGGATGACAATACCATTGCACCGCGAGAAGCACTTGTGACTCAACATAACGTGTATGTAGCCTTTTCGGAGATTGGTCAATCCAGTGCGCCATTACCCTTAATGCACACCTATGTGTTGGATCATGATATCTCCATATCAATCCAACCCCATACTAGTCTATAGATGGTTGTCCCATTAATCATTATACTTGACTAGGGATATTTAAGATAAACAACACAATTGTAAATCTAAGGACTTCATTATATTAAATATCCAATAATAATAAATGAATTTCTAGCCACAAATAAATTCATACTAAACTAGATTGCCTCTAGGGCATCTATTCCAACAGTCTCTCACTTGCACTATAGCCAATCTGGCGCCTCTCGTATGCCCATACTACTAGTGTGCCCTTCACGCTTCCACTGCGTGAGCGGCTTTGTAAGTGGGTCCGACAGATTCTCATCTGTAGGAATTTTGCATATCCGAACGTCTCCTCTATCGATAATATCTCGAATCAGATGAAACTTCCTGAGCACGTGCTTGGATTTCTGGTGTGACCTGGGTTCCTTTGATTGCGCGATCGCCCCAGTGTTGTCACAGTACAACTCAACTGGATCCGCAATGCTAGGAACCACACCAAGTTCAGAAACAAACTTTCTTATCCAAACAGCTTCCTTTGCCGCGCCATTTGCAGCAATGTACTCAGCCTCTGTTGTAGAATCAGCCACCGTCTCTTGCTTGGAACTCTTCCAGCTCACCACTGCTCCATTCAGGAAAAACACATATCCCGGCTGTGATCTAAAGTTATCTCTTTCGGTTTGGAAGCTTGCATCAGTGTAACCCCTTACACGCAACTCTTCCTCACCGCCAAATATCAAGAAAGAATCCTTAGTTCTTCTCAAGTACTTCAGGATGTTCTTGATTGCAATCCAGTGACTCTCACCTGGATTGGATTGGTATCTGTTTGTCATACTCAAGGCATATGACACATCGTGTCTAGTACATAACATTGCTTAGATGATAGATTCTATGGCCGAGGCATAGGGAATTCTACTCATGCGTTCCTTCTCAATCTCATTGGAAGGACAACCACTCTTCGAAAGAGTGATTCCATGTGACATGGGCAAGAATCCCTTCTTGGAATCTTGCATGTTAAACCGTTTCAACACCTTGTCAATATATGTACTTTGACTTAGGCCTAGCATCCTCTTAGATCTATCTCTATAGATCTTTATACCGAGTATATAGGCTGCTTCCCCTAAGTCCTTCATTGAGAAACACTTCCCTAGCCAATATTTAACAGATTGCAGCATGGGGACGTCGTTTCCAATGAGTATATGTCATCCACATACAAGACCAGAAAATCTAGAGAGTTCCCACTAACCTTCTTGTAGACACAAGACTCATATTCGTTTATGATGAAGCCAAACTCTTTGAATACTTCATCAAAACGTCGATTCCAACTACTAGAAGCTTGCTTCAATCCATAAATGGATCGTTGCAGCTTACAGACTTTGTTGGCTTGCTTTGGATCCTCAAAACCCTCTAGCTGTATCATATACACGTCCTCGAGGAGATTCCCATAAAGGAATGCTGTTTTGACATCCATCTGCCAAATCTCATAGTCGTGGTATGCGACAATCGCAAGTAGGATTCTGATGGATTTGGTGATAGCGACTGGTGAAAAGGTTTCTGTTGGAATAGATGCCCTAGAGGCAATCTAGTTTAGTATGAATTATTTGTGGCTAGAAATTCATTTATTATTTATTGGATATATAATATAATGAAGTCCTTAGATTTACAATTGTGTTGTTTATCTTAAATATCCCTAGTCGAGTATAATGATTAATGGGACAATCATCTATAGACTAGTATGAGGTTGGATTGATATGGAGATATCACGATCCAACACATAGGTGTGCATTAGGGAAAGTTGCACTGGATTGACCCATCTCCGAGAAGGCTACATAAACGTTATGTTGAGTCACAAGTGCTTTTCGCGGTGCAATGGTATTGTCATCCTTAGACTTGAAGTCACTAGATATTCTAGTTGTGGATTATTGTGATTTTGGTAGCGTTAAACGCTACACCGTAACTGGGTAGTTATAAAGGCGTGTACTGGATACAATATGAAGCAAGCTTAGAGATCGTAGTGGACGTAGATATAATTTGTCCCTCCCACATAATGGGAGCAAATATCCTAGGTGTAATACCCCGCCTAGATAACAAGGGTAAAATAGTAATTTTAGAAGTCAAATAAGAAATAAATTGAGAAAATAAGGTTGGGTAAATTATTGCAATAATATAGCTAAGAAATTTTTGCGAGATTTTAGAAGACAATATATTAGCAATAGTGAATTAATTTTAGAAGGCTAAAATAAGAATTTAGTTGCAAAATAAATAAACAAATAAGTTGGGTGAGATATTGTGTTATTTTGTAACTAAGAGATTTGTGGGTAAGATTTTAGAAATCGTTAGAAAAATATTCAAGAAATAAATAAGCAGGCTTTTCTTTAAATTTTTAGAATGATAGCGCGTATACGACCACCGCGAGATACTGCGTGTAGGATACACCCAATTACTACTACTTTTGATACCTCCACCACACCCAATTATTTGCCAATGCCTATTATTTTATTTTATTCAATTTCCAGAACCCACTTCTTCTTCCTTTGCCTTCACGGCAAAGGACATCACCGCCACCAGCACACCGCCCCACTTTCCACCGCCCTCAGCCCGGCTATAAAAGCCCTCACCCCCTTCCCTCGCACCACAGCAGCAGCCTCCAACTCCATAACCACAACCACCATCTCAACCATCGTCCCCTTCACCTTCACCACCGTCAACATCATCACCATCGTGGTCATCATCACCACCACCATTTACATCTCTGGCGACGAGAACCCAGAAGCACCCACTGCCCAACCTCTCTCTCACTCTTAATCCTCTCTGTTCACCGCTGAACCCAGCAGCAGAAACAGAGCATGTGACGGCATCGGCCATAGCCACCACAGCCGCCATAATTGTCGACGGAAACGACCATCGAAGCAAGCCCACCTATTTCTCTCTCCCTCCCTGTCTCTCTCTGTTCTCAGAAACGAGCAGAAGCAGCAGCCTCGGAAGTTCTAGCAACCACCAACCCCGCCATTGCCGCCGAAGCCGTCGGCGGTAAAGCCACTGTGAGACTCTCCCTCTCTCTCTTTCTTCCACCCATATATCATAGCTCTATTGCATCCTCTCCTATGTCCGAAAACAGGGGCCAAAACACCAGAACAGAGGCCAAACCGAGGGCAACCGCCGCCGCCGAAACTCCATTAAAACGGGCGACAAGCTCCGGTGAACCTCCACCAACGCCACCCACCCACTAAAATTGCTTCCAATAGACTCCTAGAGGGCCGACCAGATCAGTAGGAGACTCAAACAAGGCGGGGGAAGCCATTAAAGCCGGTGGTGAGCTTCAAAGTCCGGCGACTCCGATTCGGGACTACAACCCGACTCATATCTTCACGGTTTCCGGCCATTTTTGGCCTAGGTACGTGCTATACCCTCTGCTTAGTCGTTATACATAATCAAAATCCAAACTTAGTAGCTAGATTCATGATTTGAAGAGCTAAAATTGAGTTGTTCTTGAAAAGGGGGTCAAAGTGTAATTTTCAGAAATTATTATAACATGGCATAGGGGCTGTTTGCCATTTTAGAAACTATAGGGTGACTAGTGACTTTTAACATAACTGTTTTAATATAATTTAGTGTATTTGTTGATTTTTATTACAAATTAGAGTTTATATAATTAAATCACACTTTTAGTTAAAAATAAAAATATTAATAATAATTGTGAGTTTAAAGATGATTTCTAAAAATAGTAGCTTTTGTTCTCGTCTCGGAAAATTTATTCGGTTAAAGAAATAGTAAACGAGATTGTTTAAAACTAAGGTAGAAACGTTTTTGTAAAAAGCTTTTAATAAATATTGTTTAATCACTTAGTCTATAAAATTTGTTATTAAATTTGTAAAATTAGACTTTTCTAAATAATACATTATCATGAGTAATTTTCTTAAAAACATAGTCGAGAATCACTTTGTCGTTATAATTCAAATTAATCCTTGAGTATAATTTCTTTAGCTCATATTTTTAATAGTCACCTTTAAATAATAATAATAATAATAATAATAATAATAATAATAATAATAATAATAATAATAATAATAATAATAATAATAATAATAATAATAATAATAATAATAATAATTTTTGGATTAACAATAATTTCTAAAAATAGTAGTTTTTGTTCTCGTCTTGCAAAATTGTTTCGGGTGAAGAAAATAGTAAACGGGTGGTTTGTTAAAAATTATAATAGAAGCATTTTTGTTAAAAACTTGCAATAAATAATGTTTAATCACTTAGCTTATTAAATTAGTTGTTAACTTGTAAAATTAGACTTTTCACTATTTCTAAATAATATAGTATCGTGTGAAGTTTCTCTTAAAAACATAATAGTCGAAATATTACTTTGTCATTATAATTCAAATTAATTCTTAAGTATAATTTCTTTAGCTCATAATTTTATTGATCTAATTAGTCACTTTTAAATAATAATAATAATAGTTGTTTAAAAATAAATGAGTTGTTCCATTTCTAGGGAATTATAAATGGGTAATAAAACGATAGAAATATAAATAGTGGGGTTTAAGTTGATATAAATTCTCTTTAAGGCTTATAGCATTTTATTTGGATATTTGTTGACGTAGAAGACACGATTTGTAGGTGACGTCTTTGTAGGCCCGAGCCACTGCTAGGACGTGCTTTTGCTACGGAAAGTAAGGTAAGTGAACATGCCAAGCCTTGCGTGCCAAGCTCCTTTCGTGTCACAAGTTGTTTCTAATAGTTGTCTCGAAAAGTGTTTGTTATTTATTTATATGTTTATTTCAGATTTTCTTACATTTTAAAGAATTTGTTTTGCTTGATATTGTCACACGAAAAATAATAATAATAATGCGTAATTAACGTAAAGTGGAAAGAGTTGTACGGGAGAAGCGTATTATTGCCGCGTTGACTTTGTTCACTCGACCTGTGATTAGATTGGTCGTGTTGGCTTTGTCCACTTGACCCGTTTTTATTTTAACCCGGTCGCAACCTGCCGGGTCGCTCCATGTACTCACCTCTCTGGCCGCGAGGAGTCTTAGGGGGGTGCCGGCACTTAAGGTCATGGCTGCTACTGATAGTATAGTAGATTCTTCCCCGTATCAACACAATTAATAATACAGTTTCTATGAGATTTGGATATTTAAGAGAGAGAAGAAGAAAGAGATTGGGACTAATCATCCCCGTTTGAAAGATGAGAAAGGAAGATCAAAAGAAAGAGAATTTGATAAGTGTTCATACTGGATGCATCAGGTTCACTTCTTACAGTTTTACAGTTATATTTGAGTTCTCGATTTACTTTGCAAAATTTACAGTTTTATTTCCTCTGTACATTTATTGTGAAAAGAAAGTTATGTTTCGTCTTCCGTTTTACGAGCTTGGGTGTCAGTTACTCAGTATTTCCATGCTGACTTTGAAAACTGCGGTTCCTGTTTCCTTCCCACCGCAGGTTTAGGAGCTGAAGACTAAGGCGTAGCTGGGTACGAGACTCACATAGTTGAATTTCACCACGAGTAGAATTCAGTCTATTTAGCAAGAATAATGTAGTAGTTTCGGAAACGCTTGTGTAATATCTAGAGACTTTTGTAAAGTTTAATATTATGTATTAAATAAATGAGTTGGGATGTTATGCTTTTGTTTTCCGCCGTTACTTTTAGCATCGCTCTCCCGGTCTTGTCCGAGCCGGATAAGGGGGTTGTTGCAGGTGGTATCAGAGCGTTCGTTCCAGTATAAAACCTGTAGGGTAACCTAAAATGAATATAGGGCAAGATAATCAAAACTGGAAAAGCCGTTGGGGTTATGGGTAGCCTAGGTCCTGATTATCAGCATCCTCATCCTTTAGTATTGTCTTACTTGATAGAAAATTTATTGTTTGATTGTTGAATATTACCACTGTGATAGAATTTCAGAAGTATGGATTAGAATCCAGATTATGGAAGAAGTATTGTGTTATTTGATGAGATAAGTTATTAGCAAGGAATGATACTCCTGTAATGAGGAAAATAGATGTGAAAATTGAATTCTGAATTTTGTTTGAGAAGATAAGTTATATGTGTATGACTGAGGATAGATATATGCTGCGTATGGATTGGTTTGTGTGTTCATTCCTGATTGATTGTGGGATAGATAATTGAGTGTGAATTATAGAAGTTAGAATGTGAATTGTGAATTGACGTGTTGCTTTGATTCCTACGTGTGACATGCTATGTGATATTTGGTTGATTGATAGTTGTGCTTTATTAAGAAGATATAAACCCTTTAGACTATAGTAAAATGAGAAATGATATGATAAGTAGAAGCATATGAATACGATTGGTAGACCATTGCACTGCTACGCGAAGACGAGACGGCAAGAATGGGTGGCTCAGGATAATTACAGTATGGTTCATCGTTCAGGCTATTCAGACAATTGAGCCAAGAAAGTGGCAGACATGAGGCCAGTAGACTCCACGGGAAAAGAAGATCCCGTAGAACTAGTACACTGGATCATGGGAATTGACAAGACCCTAAGAGACAATAGAATGTCCTGAAGATCGAAGGGTCAAACTGCGCAGTATCTTATTTGAAGAAGTGAGGTGAACCTCTGAAGGAGGAAATCACGAGAAACTCTGTTGGCAAGGTCCAACTTTAACTGGGAAGCACATCAGGCTGCTCTCAGATCTTGCTTTTTCCATGGCCAGGTGAGAGCAAGGAAGTATCCAGAGTTCATGAACTCAAAACAAAGCAAAAGCTCGAAGGCAGAGTATTTCAAATGCTTGTAAGATTTGGGTGATCAACACATAAACCGAGGAGGAGCCACTTCAGCATAGCAATCACAGGAATTATCAGCGGTATGGAAATTAGCTTCTCGGGGATCGACAGAAAAGGAATATGCGTTCTAGACTGTGACCTTTAGTAACTAAATGAGGCTATGACCACTTTAGTAGATAGACGTGATTACGACCTTATTTGATGATATGTGTGGTTGCTATGATTTGTTGTGTGAAATTACTTGCACGTTATGTGATCATTGATTCTGATAAGATAATGGCTTGATAGATTTTCTGAGCATTTTGATTAGTTTTGTGATATTAGCTTCGAGGACGAAGCTACGTTTAAGGGGGGAAGGATGTAATACCCCGCCTAGATAACAAGGGTAAAATAGTAATTTTAGAAGTCAAATAAGAAATAAATTGAGAAAATAAGGTTGGGTAAATTATTGCAATAATATAGCTAAGAAATTTTTGCGAGATTTTAGAAGACAATATATTAGCAATAGTGAATTAATTTTAGAAGGCTAAAATAAGAATTAGTTGCAAAATAAATAAACAAATAAGTTGGGTGAGATATTGTGTTATTTTGTAACTAAGAGATTTGTGGGTAAGATTTTAGAAATCGTTAGAAAAATATTCAAGAAATAAATAAGCGGGCTTTTCTTTAAATTTTTAGAATGATAGCGCGTATACGACCACCGCGAGATACTGCGTGTAGGATACACCCAATTACTACTACTTTTGATACCTCCACCACACCCAATTATTTGCCAATGCCTATTATTTTATTTTATTCAATTTCCAGAACCCACTTCTTCTTCCTTTGCCTTCACGGCAAAGGACATCACCGCCACCAGCACACCGCCCCACTCTCCACCGCCCTCAGCCCGGCTATAAAAGCCCTCACCCCCTTCCCTCGCACCACAGCAGCAGCCTCCAACTCCATAACCACAACCACCATCTCAACCATCGTCCCCTTCACCTTCACCACCGTCAACATCATCACCATCGTGGTCATCATCACCACTACCATTTACATCTCCGGCGACGAGAACCCAGAAGCACCCACTGCCCAACCTCTCTCTCACTCTTAATCCTCTCTGTTCACCGCTGAACCCAGCAGCAGAAACAGAGCATGTGACGGCATCGGCCATAGCCACCACAGCCGCCATAATTGTCGACGGAAACGACCATCGAAGCAAGCCCACCTATTTCTCTCTCCCTCCCTGTCTCTCTCTGTTCTCAGAAACGAGCAGAAGCAGCAGCCTCGGAAGTTCTAGCAACCACCAACCCCGCCATTGCCGCCGAAGCCGTCGGCGGTAAAGCCACTGTGAGACTCTCCCTCTCTCTCTTTCTTCCACCCATATATCAGAGCTCTATTGCATCCTCTCCTATGTCCGAAAACAGGGGCCAAAACACCAGAACAGAGGCCAAACCGAGCGCAAACCGCCGCCGCCGAAACTCCATTAAAACGGGCGACAAGCTCCGGTGAACCTCCACCAACGCCACCCACCCACTAAAATTGCTTCCAATAGACTCCTAGAGGGCCGACCAGATCAGTAGGAGACTCAAACAAGGCGGGGGAAGCCATTAAAGCCGGTGGTGAGCTTCAAAGTCCGGCGACTCCGATTCGGGACTACAACCCGACTCATATCTTCACGGTTTCCGGCCATTTTTGGCCTAGGTACGTGCTATACCCTCTGCTTAGTCGTTATACATAATCAAAATCCAAACTTAGTAGCTAGATTCATGATTTGAAGAGCTAAAATTGAGTTGTTCTTGAAAAGGGGGTCAAAGTGTAATTTTCAGAAATTATTATAACATGGCATAGGGGCTGTTTGCCATTTTAGAAACTATAGGGTGACTAGTGACTTTTAACATAACTGTTTTAATATAATTTAGTGTATTTGTTGATTTTTATTACAAATTAGAGTTTATATAATTAAATCACACTTTTAGTTAAAAATAAAAATATTAATAATAATTGTGAGTTTAAAGATGATTTCTAAAAATAGTAGCTTTTGTTCTCGTCTCGGAAAATTTATTCGGTTAAAGAAATAGTAAACGAGATTGTTTAAAACTAAGGTAGAAACGTTTTTGTAAAAAGCTTTTAATAAATATTGTTTAATCACTTAGTCTATAAAATTTGTTATTAAATTTGTAAAATTAGACTTTTCTAAATAATACATTATCATGAGTAATTTTCTTAAAAACATAGTCGAGAATCACTTTGTCGTTATAATTCAAATTAATCCTTGAGTATAATTTCTTTAGCTCATATTTTTAATAGTCACCTTTAAATAATAATAATAATAATAATAATAATAATAATAATAATAATAATAATAATAATTTTTGGATTAACAATAATTTCTAAAAATAGTAGTTTTTGTTCTCGTCTTGCAAAATTGTTTCGGGTGAAGAAAATAGTAAACGGGTGGTTTGTTAAAAATTATAATAGAAGCATTTTTGTTAAAAACTTGCAATAAATAATGTTTAATCACTTAGCTCATTAAATTAGTTGTTAACTTGTAAAATTAGACTTTTCACTATTTCTAAATAATATAGTATCGTGTGAAGTTTCTCTTAAAAACATAATAGTCGAAATATTACTTTGTCATTATAATTCAAATTAATTCTTAAGTATAATTTCTTTAGCTCATAATTTTATTGATCTAATTAGTCACTTTTAAATAATAATAATAATAGTTGTTTAAAAATAAATGAGTTGTTCCATTTCTAGGGAATTATAAATGGGTAATAAAACGATAGAAATATAAATAGTGGGGTTTAAGTTGATATAAATTCTCTTTAAGGCTTATAGCATTTTATTTGGATATTTGTTGACGTAGAAGACACGATTTGTAGGTGACGTCTTTGTAGGCCCGAGCCACTGCTAGGACGTGCTTTTGCTACGGAAAGTAAGGTAAGTGAACATGCCAAGCCTTGCGTGCCAAGCTCCTTTCGTGTCACAAGTTGTTTCTAATAGTTGTCTCGAAAAGTGTTTGTTATTTATTTATATGTTTATTTCAGATTTTCTTACATTTTAAAGAATTTGTTTTGCTTGATATTGTCACACGAAAAATAATAATAATAATGCGTAATTAACGTAAAGTGGAAAGAGTTGTACGGGAGAAGCGTATTATTGCCGCGTTGACTTTGTTCACTCGACCTGTGATTAGATTGGTCGTGTTGGCTTTGTCCACTTGACCCGTTTTTATTTTAACCCGGTCGCAACCTGCCGGGTCGCTCCATGTACTCACCTCTCTGGCCGCGAGGAGTCTTAGGGGGGTGCCGGCACTTAAGGTCATGGCTGCTACTGATAGTATAGTAGATTCTTCCCCGTATCAACACAATTAATAATACAGTTTCTATGAGATTTGAATATTTAAGAGAGAGAAGAAGAAAGAGATTGGGACTAATCATCCCCGTTTGAAAGATGAGAAAGGAAGATCAAAAGAAAGAGAATTTGATAAGTGTTCATACTGGATGCATCAGGTTCACTTCTTACAGTTTTACAGTTATATTTGAGTTCTCGATTTACTTTGCAAAATTTACAGTTTTATTTCCTCTGTACATTTATTGTGAAAAGAAAGTTATGTTTCGTCTTCCGTTTTACGAGCTTGGGTGTCAGTTACTCAGTATTTCCATGCTGACTTTGAAAACTGCGGTTCCTGTTTCCTTCCCACCGCAGGTTTAGGAGCTGAAGACTAAGGCGTAGCTGGGTACGAGACTCACATAGTTGAATTTCACCACGAGTAGAATTCAGTCTATTTAGCAAGAATAATGTAGTAGTTTCGGAAACGCTTGTGTAATATCTAGAGACTTTTGTAAAGTTTAATATTATGTATTAAATAAATGAGTTGGGATGTTATGCTTTTGTTTTCCGCCGTTACTTTTAGCATCGCTCTCCCGGTCTTGTCCGAGCCGGATAAGGGGGTTGTTGCAGGTGGTATCAGAGCGTTCGTTCCAGTATAAAACCTGTAGGGTAACCTAAAATGAATATAGGGCAAGATAATCAAAACTGGAAAAGCCGTTGGGGTTATGGGTAGCCTAGGTCCTGATTATCAGCATCCTCATCCTTTAGTATTGTCTTACTTGATAGAAAATTTATTGGTTGATTGTTGAATATTACCACTGTGATAGAATTTCAGAAGTATGGATTAGAATCCAGATTATGGAAGAAGTATTGTGTTATTTGATGAGATAAGTTATTAGCAAGGAATGATACTCCTGTAATGAGGAAAATAGATGTGAAAATTGAATTCTGAATTTTGTTTGAGAAGATAAGTTATATGTGTATGACTGAGGATAGATATATGCTGCGTATGGATTGGTTTGTGTGTTCATTCCTGATTGATTGTGGGATAGATAATTGAGTGTGAATTATAGAAGTTAGAATGTGAATTGTGAATTGACGTGTTGCTTTGATTCCTACGTGTGACATGCTATGTGATATTTGGTTGATTGATAGTTGTGCTTTATTAAGAAGATATAAACCCTTTAGACTATAGTAAAATGAGAAATGATATGATAAGTAGAAGCATATGAATACGATTGGTAGACCATTGCACTGCTACGCGAAGACGAGACGGCAAGAATGGGTGGCTCAGGATAATTACAGTATGGTTCATCGTTCAGGCTATTCAGACAATTGAGCCAAGAAAGTGGCAGACATGAGGCCAGTAGACTCCACGGGAAAAGAAGATCCCGTAGAACTAGTACACTGGATCATGGGAATTGACAAGACCCTAAGAGACAATAGAATGTCCTGAAGATCGAAGGGTCAAACTGCGCAGTATCTTATTTGAAGAAGTGAGGTGAACCTCTGAAGGAGGAAATCACGAGAAACTCTGTTGGCAAGGTCCAACTTTAACTGGGAAGCACATCAGGCTGCTCTCAGATCTTGCTTTTGCCATGGCCAGGTGAGAGCAAGGAAGTATCCAGAGTTCATGAACTCAAAACAAAGCAAAAGCTCGAAGGCAGAGTATTTCAAATGCTTGTAAGATTTGGGTGATCAACACATAAACCGAGGAGGAGCCACTTCAGCATAGCAATCACAGGAATTATCAGCGGTATGGAAATTAGCTTCTCGGGGATCGACAGAAAAGGAATATGCGTTCTAGACTGTGACCTTTAGTAACTAAATGAGGCTATGACCACTTTAGTAGATAGACGTGATTACGACCTTATTTGATGATATGTGTGGTTGCTATGATTTGTTGTGTGAAATTACTTGCACGTTATGTGATCATTGATTCTGATAAGATAATGGCTTGATAGATTTTCTGAGCATTTTGATTAGTTTTGTGATATTAGCTTCGAGGACGAAGCTACGTTTAAGGGGGGAAGGATGTAATACCCCGCCTAGATAACAAGGGTAAAATAGTAATTTTAGAAGTCAAATAAGAAATAAATTGAGAAAATAAGGTTGGGTAAATTATTGCAATAATATAGCTAAGAAATTTTTGCGAGATTTTAGAAGACAATATATTAGCAATAGTGAATTAATTTTAGAAGGCTAAAATAAGAATTAGTTGCAAAATAAATAAACAAATAAGTTGGGTGAGATATTGTGTTATTTTGTAACTAAGAGATTTGTGGGTAAGATTTTAGAAATCGTTAGAAAAATATTCAAGAAATAAATAAGCGGGCTTTTCTTTAAATTTTTAGAATGATAGCGCGTATACGACCACCGCGAGATACTGCGTGTAGGATACACCCAATTACTACTACTTTTGATACCTCCACCACACCCAATTATTTGCCAATGCCTATTATTTTATTTTATTCAATTTCCAGAACCCACTTCTTCTTCCTTTGCCTTCACGGCAAAGGACATCACCGCCACCAGCACACCGCCCCACTCTCCACCGCCCTCAGCCCGGCTATAAAAGCCCTCACCCCCTTCCCTCGCACCACAGCAGCAGCCTCCAACTCCATAACCACAACCACCATCTCAACCATCGTCCCCTTCACCTTCACCACCGTCAACATCATCACCATCGTGGTCATCATCACCACCACCATTTACATCTCCGGCGACGAGAACCCAGAAGCACCCACTGCCCAACCTCTCTCTCACTCTTAATCCTCTCTGTTCACCGCTGAACCCAGCAGCAGAAACAGAGCATGTGACGGCATCGGCCATAGCCACCACAGCCGCCATAATTGTCGACGGAAACGACCATCGAAGCAAGCCCACCTATTTCTCTCTCCCTCCCTGTCTCTCTCTGTTCTCAGAAACGAGCAGAAGCAGCAGCCTCGGAAGTTCTAGCAACCACCAACCCCGCCATTGTCGCCGAAGCCGTCGGCGGTAAAGCCACTGTGAGACTCTCCCTCTCTCTCTTTCTTCCACCCATATATCAGAGCTCTATTGCATCCTCTCCTATGTCCGAAAACAGGGGCCAAAACACCAGAACAGAGGCCAAACCGAGGGCAACCGCCGCCGCCGAAACTCCATTAAAACCGGCGACAAGCTCCGGTGAACCTCCACCAACGCCACCCACCCACTAAAATTGCTTCCAGTACACTCCTAGAGGGCCGACCAGATCAGTAGGAGACTCAAACAAGGCGGGGGAAGCCATTAAAGCCGGTGGTGAGCTTCAAAGTCCGGCGACTCCGATTCGGGACTACAACCCGACTCATATCTTCACGGTTTCCGGCCATTTTTGGCCTAGGTACGTGCTATACCCTCTGCTTAGTCGTTATACATAATCAAAATCCAAACTTAGTAGCTAGATTCATGATTTGAAGAGCTAAAATTGAGTTGTTCTTGAAAAGGGGGTCAAAGTGTAATTTTCAGAAATTATTATAACATGGCATAGGGGCTGTTTGCCATTTTAGAAACTATAGGGTGACTAGTGACTTTTAACATAACTGTTTTAATATAATTTAGTGTATTTGTTGATTTTTATTACAAATTAGAGTTTATATAATTAAATCACACTTTTAGTTAAAAATAAAAATATTAATAATAATTGTGAGTTTAAAGATGATTTCTAAAAATAGTAGCTTTTGTTCTCGTCTCGGAAAATTTATTCGGTTAAAGAAATAGTAAACGAGATTGTTTAAAACTAAGGTAGAAACGTTTTTGTAAAAAGCTTTTAATAAATATTGTTTAATCACTTAGTCTATAAAATTTGTTATTAAATTTGTAAAATTAGACTTTTCTAAATAATACATTATCATGAGTAATTTTCTTAAAAACATAGTCGAGAATCACTTTGTCGTTATAATTCAAATTAATCCTTGAGTATAATTTCTTTAGCTCATATTTTTAATAGTCACCTTTAAATAATAATAATAATAATAATAATAATAATAATAATAATAATAATAATAATAATAATAATAATAATAATAATAATTTTTGGATTAACAATAATTTCTAAAAATAGTAGTTTTTGTTCTCGTCTTGCAAAATTGTTTCGGGTGAAGAAAATAGTAAACGGGTGGTTTGTTAAAAATTATAATAGAAGCATTTTTGTTAAAAACTTGCAATAAATAATGTTTAATCACTTAGCTTATTAAATTAGTTGTTAACTTGTAAAATTAGACTTTTCACTATTTCTAAATAATATAGTATCGTGTGAAGTTTCTCTTAAAAACATAATAGTCGAAATATTACTTTGTCATTATAATTCAAATTAATTCTTAAGTATAATTTCTTTAGCTCATAATTTTATTGATCTAATTAGTCACTTTTAAATAATAATAATAATAGTTGTTTAAAAATAAATGAGTTGTTCCATTTCTAGGAAATTATAAATGGGTAATAAAACGATAGAAATATAAATAGTGGGGTTTAAGTTGATATAAATACTCTTTAAGGCTTATAGCATTTTATTTGGATATTTGTTGAGGTAGAAGACACGATTTGTAGGTGACGTCTTTGTAGGCCCGAGCCACTGCTAGGACGTGCTTTTGCTAAGGAAAGTAAGGTAAGTGAACATGCCAAGCCTTGCGTGCCAAGCTCCTTTCGTGTCACAAGTTGTTTCTAATAGTTGTCTCGAAAAGTGTTTGTTATTTATTTATATGTTTATTTCAGATTTTCTTACATTTTAAAGAATTTGTTTTGCTTGATATTGTCACACGAAAAATAATAATAATAATGCGTAATTAACGTAAAGTGGAAAGAGTTGTACGGGAGAAGCGTATTATTGCCGTGTTGACTTTGTTCACTCGGCCTGTGATTAGATTGGTCGTGTTGGCTTTGTCCACTTGACCCGTTTTTATTTTAACCCGGTCGCAACCTGCCGGGTCGCTCCATGTACTCACCTCTCTGGCCGCGAGGAGTCTTAGGGTGGTGCCGGCACTTAAGGTCATGGCTGCTAGTGATAGTATAGTAGATTCTTCCCCGTATCAACACAGTTAATAATACAGTTCTATGAGATTTGGATATTTAAGAGAGAGAAGAAGAAAGAGATTGGGACTAATCATCCCCGTTTGAAAGATGAG
This sequence comes from Linanthus parryae, assembly GCA_023055425.1. Taxonomy (NCBI): domain Eukaryota; kingdom Viridiplantae; phylum Streptophyta; class Magnoliopsida; order Ericales; family Polemoniaceae; genus Linanthus; species Linanthus parryae. The sequence continues at coordinate 19,826,404 of JALGPY010000011.1, read as the reverse complement.
AAAGGAAGATCAAAAGAAAGAGAATTTGATAAGTGTTCATACTGGATGCATCAGGTTCACTTCTTACAGTTTTACAGTTATATTTGAGTTCTCGATTTACTTTGCAAAATTTACAGTTTTATTTCCTCTGTACATTTATTGTGAAAAGAAAGTTATGCTTCGTCTTCCGTTTTACGAGCTTGGGTGTCATTTACTCAGTATTTCCATGCTGACTTTGAAAACTGCGGTTCCTGTTTCCTTCCCACCGCAGGTTTAGGAGCTGAAGACTAAGGCGTAGCTGGGTACGAGACTCACATAGTTGAATTTCACCACGAGTAGAATTCAGTCTATTTAGCAAGAATAATGTAGTAGTTTCGGAAACGCTTGTGTAATATCTAGAGACTTTTGTAAAGTTTAATATTATGTATTAAATAAATGAGTTGGGATGTTATGCTTTTGTTTTCCGCCGTTACTTTTAGCATCGCCCTCCCGGTCTTGTCCGAGCCGGATAAGGGGGTTGTTGCACTAGGCCACTCGAGGGATAGTGCTTATAGAATGTCTGGCCAGACTCAAATAAATCAATATGGGATATTGATGTTATTTGCACGAATAAGGCTATTCCCATGGATCAAGAAACTATGGATTGGATATACGAGTGTGACTTGTATATCTCGTGTCCAATCCGGATATAGAGACAAAGGGATGAGACAATTACTTGTACAAAGGTTGTCAAGATGACTACTCTATTAGGTGGCTAGAATGGATGTTTTGCTAGAGACCGCTCCATATTAGCAAATAGTTGCTACCAACTAGATAAAACCTATGGGGTCACACGCTACATAGAGTTGAACTAGCTTTGGGAATTAATTAATTGGATTAATTAATTAGAAGGATCACTTTGCGAAACCTTGCAAACTTAGTAGGGACTAATTTGCAAGGAAGGGACTAAATTGAATTCTAGTAGGACTAGAATAAGTCCTTTAGGTAGTTGGAAAGGAGTTGTTGGACTATATAAAGGACCTTCCTTCCTTCCTTCCCATATAACTTATGCTCATTATTGAACATAAAAAGAGTGGGAGAGAACAAAAGGAGAGAGAGCAAGCAACAAGAGGAGCCGCCCGCCCCTCTTGCCGCCGCCCGTCCCCGTCGGCCACAAGGAGGCCGAGAGCCTTCCTTTGGGTCTCGTTTTGCGTGATTCTTCTTCCTCTCCCAGTTCCCGGCTAGCACCAAGGACTTGGGAGATTCTAGGATCAACTCTAGGCGTGGATCAACCATAGAGAACGTGACACAATTCGCGTTTGAAGTCATCAAAGGAGAACCCTAAGGTGTGTTATTGATTTCTAACCCTACCATCGTTATGTCTCTTGACTTGTGATCCTTGAAGGGTTTTGCATGGTTTTATGATTGTTTGTGTTTCCGTTGCGCATCCATGAATCAAAACCCTACAGTTTCATCATAATCAATACCATGAATCTGTCTGAATCCTTTAGCCACCAATCGGCCCTTATAGGTAATCACATTACCATCCATGTCGATCTTCTTCTTGAAGACCCACTTGCACCCTATGGGCCGCGCCCCTTCGGGTGGTTCCACCAAAGTCCATACTTTGTTGGTATACATGGATTCCATCTCGGATCTCATGGATTCTAGCCACTTCTGCGAGTCTGGGCCCTTCATGGCCTCTTCATAGGTAGTAGGCTCATCATCTATGAGCATCGTGTCACCGGAATTGGTCACGAGAATTCCATACCTCTCGGGTTCCTGGCGCACTCTACTAGATCTACGAAGCTCTTGTGTTACCTGAACAGGTTGCTCCACAACGCTTGTGGTTCCTGTTCATGTTCCATAATCGGTTCAGTGACTTGTGGTTCTTGAACCTCTTCAAGTCCTACAGTCCTCCCACTTGCTTCTTTAGAGACAAATTCTCTTTCTAGAAACACGCCGGTCCGAGCAACAAACACTTTGTTCTAGGTTGGATTGTAGATGTAGTAACCCTTAGTTTCCTTAGGGTACCCCACAAATTTACACTTGTCCGATTTCGGCCCTAGCTTGTCTGATTGTAAACGTTTTACATAGACATCGCAGCCCCAAATCCTCATGAACGACAGTGTGGGACGCCTCCCACTCCACATCTCATATGGTGTCTTCATGACTGATTTACATGGAACACGGTTAATGGTGAAAGCTACACTTAATAGAGCGTGGCCCCAAAATGACAATGGAAGATCGGTTTGACACATCATATATCGAACCATATCCAATAGGGTTCGATTCATCCTCTAAGACACGCCATTCCATTGTGGCATTCCGGGTGGAGTGAGTTGGAACACGATCCCACACTCTCTAAGATAGTCGTCAAACTCTTGTCTTAAGTATTCTCCTCCACGATCCGATCGTAGAGCCTTGATACATTTGCCAAGTTGCTTCTCTACCTCATTCTTGAATTCTTTGAACACTTCAAAGGATTCGGATTTTGCCCTCATAAGGTACACAAATCCATATCTACTGTAATCATCAGTAAATGTAATGAAGTAGACATAACCACCCCTGGCTGGCGTGACAAATGATCCACACACATCAGTATGTATGAGTGCCAATTGCTCACTAGTCCTCTCACCTTTCTTATTGAAAGGGGACTTTGTCATTTTTCCCAATAAACAATCCTCACATGTCTCATATGATTCAAAATCAAATGAGTCTAGTAGTCCATCCTTATGGAGTCTAGATACACGGCTCGTTTATGTGGCCTAAACGACAGTGCCATAAATAAGCAGGATTTAAATCATTTATTTTAATCCGCTTGGTATTAATGTTGTAGACAGGATAGCTTAGATCAAGGACATATAGTCCATTAAATAATTGCGTACTAGTGAATATTATTCAAATAAAAGGAACAACAATTGTTCTTTATTGAAATAATAAAACCATCCTTGTCCAAACAAGAAATAGAAATAATGTTTCTGCTCATAGCAGGCACAAAATAGCAAATATTTAATTCTAAAACTAATCCTGAAGGCAGAGATAGCTCGCACAAGCCTACGGCCAACGCAGCAACTTTTGCTCCATTCCCAACGCGCAGATCTATCTCCCTTTTAGCCAATCTTCTACTTCTCTTTAGATCCTGCACATTTCGAAAAATGTGAGATCCACATCCTAGTATCTAATACCCATGATGTAGAGACAGTTAAATTGACATCTACAACAAAAATACCTGGTGGTGGTGGAATCACTATTCCAAGCCTCTTGTCCTCCAGATATTTTGGGCAGTTCCTCCTCCAGTGTCCAGGCTGACTGCAGTAGTGACACTCACCTTTAGTCACACCTTTGGCAATGCCACCAACAGGCTTAAGGGAAGGTTCCTTGGACTTGGCAATTGACTTGCCTTTGCCCTTGGAGGATGAGGCAAACCTTTTGCCCTTTCATTTGTGTACCATCATAATGGCCTTGCCCTTACCTTTGTTAATGCTCTGTTCAGCTGTCCTCAACATATTGAGCAAATCTGGCAGTGGTTTCACGATCTCGTTCATGTTATAGTTCATGATGAACTGTTTATAACTCTCGGGCAACGATTGCAACACGAGATCGGTTGCCAACTCTTAGCCGACCGGGAACCCTAGTTGGGCGAGATTCTCCAGGTACCCGATCATACGGAGTACATGGGGTCCCACCGGGTTCCCTTCTGCCAGATGACACTTGAACAGTGCCTTAGAGACCTCATACCTCTCTACCCTTGCCTGCTCTTGGAAGAGCTGCTTCAGATGCTCGATCATATCGACAACATTCATGTTTTCGTGTTGCTTCTGAAGCTCGGAAGTCATGGTGCATAGCATAAGGCAGGCCGCATCATTAGCGTCATCTACACGCTTTTGATACGCCTTTAGGGCAGCAGGTGTTTGGTTCTCTGGACCTTCTGGAACATGCTCCTCTATTGCGTACAGTTTCTTCTCTTGCTTGAGAACAATTCTCAAGTTTCTGTACCAATCAAGAAAGTTGGTTCCAGAGAGCTTGTCCTTCTCAAGGACAGATCGTAGGGAATGTTGTGAACTCAATGAGTTGTTTGCCATTTGGAATTCTACAAAAGGAAAATACGCAAGTTTTAGTATTTGTGAATTTTTGACTACATTCAATAATGGCTAGTTTATAAAATATAGCTCCCACTATTTTTCTACGGATTAATAACCCTCAAGATATTAATGCGGAAAATATCCTTATATTTTCTAGTGGGCCAAGATCCATGTTTCATCTCCATACGAGCTTGCTTTGGCAAGTCACCCATAATTTGACTACTTTAGGTAGGAACAATTCCAATTGCATACCTTATGCAACTCTTGGTTCAATTGGGAAAATAACTCCTTATTTATCCATCTGTATGGATAATCCCAATTGATTGCCTCTAGGTTTCTTAATCATATTAATAGCCTAGTTGTGTTCAACCTCTTATTTAAACAGTTGCACATTACTAGCTTGTGCCATCGCATTCCATCATTATGAACCAAGTCGCCATGCTTTGGCACGCACGAACTTGATAAATAATGATGATAATGAGTGTTTAAATAACGAGAAGGCAAGAACACAATATTTGAATTTTTTCAGGGATTTTTCAAGTCAATTTATTGTTTTGTTGATCAAAATCAACTAATCTATCTATTTGAGTTTGGGCACAACTCCAAATAATAGATCCGGGTTGTCTAATTATCTTATTATCCTAATTGCATGCATCATCCATACACCAACCACAAAATAATAAGACAATAAAGTAAACAACCACAAAACAAAAATTAAACGTGATGTGGATATGACCTTTTCTTGACTAAGATAATTCCAAGCCAATGGAATTATCTATGAACCCTAAAAGCAAACACATCTCCATGCGTCTTGATCTTTTGGTCCATCCTTCATAGTCATGTGGAATGCTCCATGCTCCATCTTTAGTGGCTCCTTTTGGCTTTGAGCTTCTTTTCTTCAATCTTGTCTAACAATCTACTTTATCTAGCACTAGCTAACTTCTATACTAAATAAAATAAATCTCACAAGTTGAGGAAAAATTGGCACGCAGGCCATAAAACCCAAATTAATTATTACAATTAGTTGATCAGCTCGCAGGCCGTAAACCAAACCACAAAATTAAACATCCACATCAAACCACATCCTAAGGCCATATCCAATCACCATGCGATTTGCACATAAACAGTTAAAATCCAATTTTAACGCACTTGGTCAATTTTAGTTGATTTTAGGATTTCTAGGGTTAAAACGGTCCATGGGCCCAACAATCAAATTGCCCGGGCCCAAAAAGGTGAACTGCAAGGCCCTTGGGCCGGTCGGCCCCTAGCCCACGTGGCTAGGCCGCGGGCTAGGACTGCCCCGGCCCCTAGGGCGGCCAAAACTTGGGCGGCAAGCAAGAGGGGCGGTCCCTCTAGGGGGGGCGAACCTCTATAGGGAGTTGTTTCCAAAACAACTCCCTTGCTTGGTGCCCAAGTTTGGTTGTTTCCTTGTTTTGGAAGAACTCCTTCTTTCCCAAGGATGCCCAAACCCTAGATCTAAGATCCTAAAATTTCTCAAACTCACTAATTCATGCATCCAATACAAAAATTAGATCTTGTGATGATAGGTTATTGACAAATTGCATCCCATGCTTGATTTGTCTTGTTTTACGCGATAAACAATCAATTTAAGGTGTAAAAATATCAAAACGTAACACATAAACCACATTTATGCTCTACGACCTGTGGCTCTGATACCATTGTAGGGTTTTGATTCATGGATGCGCAACGGAAACAATAATAAACCATGCAAAACCCTCCAAGGATCACAAGTCAAGAGACATAACGATGGTAAAGGAAGAAATCAATAACACACCTTAGGGTTCTCCTTTGATGACTTCAAACGCGAATTGGTCACGTTCTCTATAGCTGATCCACGCCTAGAGTTTATTTCTAGATCTCCCACTCCTTTGTGCTAGCCCGGAAAGAGGAAGAGGAAGAAGAATCACGCAAAACGAGACGAACCAAAGGAGGTTTCGGCCTCCTTTGGGCCGACGGGGACGGGCGGCGGGCTAGAGGGGCGGCGGCTCCTCTAGCTTGCTTGCTCTCTCTCCTTTTGTTCTCTCCCATTCAAGTTATGATCTAATGAGCATAAGTGTGGGAAGGAAGGAAGGAAGGTCCTTTATATAGTCCAACAAATCCTTGTCAACTACCTAAAGGACTTATTCTAGTCCTACTAGAATTCAATTTAGTCCCTTCCTTGCAAATTAGTCCCTACTAAGTTTGAAAGGTTTTGCAAAGTGATCTTTCTAATTAATTAATCCAATTAATTAATTCCCAAATCTAGTTCAACTCTATATAGCGTGTGACCCCATAGGTTCTATCTAGTTTGTAGCAACTATTTCTAATATGGAGCGGTTTCTAGCAAAACATCCATTCTAGCCAACCAATAGAATAGTCATCTTGATAACCTTTGTACTAGTAATTGTCTCATCCCTTTGTATCCATATCCAGATTGTACACGAGACATACAAGTCACACTCGTATATCCAATTCATAGTTTCTCGATCCATGGGAATAGCCTTATTCGTGCAAATAACATCAATATCCTATATTGATTTATTGGAGTCTGGCCAGACATTCTATAAGCACTATCCCTCCAGTGGCCTAGGATATTTGCTCCCGTTATGTGGGAGGGAAAAATTCTATCTATGTCCACTACGATATCTAAGATTGCTTCTTATTGTATCCAGTACACGCCTTTATAACTACCCAGTTACGGTGTAGCGTTTAACGCTACCAAATTACAATAATCCACAACTAGAATATCTAGTGACTTCAAGTCTAAGGATGACAATAACATTGCACCGCGAGAAGCGCTTGTGACTCAACATAACGTGTATGTAGCCTTCTCGGAGATAGGTCAATCCAGTGCGCCATTACCCTTAATGCACAACTATGTGTTGGATCATGATATTTCCATATCAATCCAACCCCATACTAGTCTATAGATGATTGTCCCATTAATCATTATACTGGACTAGGGATATTGAAGATAAACAACACAATTGTAAATCTAAGGACTTATTTATATTAAATATCCAATAAATAATAAATGAATTTCTAGCCACAAATAAATTCATACTAAACTAGATTGCCTCTAGGAAATCTATTCCAACAGTTTTCCCATTCCTTAAATAAAACATCAGTTTACTGATGAGCACACTCGAGGGAAAGATTTTAAGATTAATGAATTTCCAATAGGCAACCATATTGATATTGGACCTTGTCGCAACTTGTTTCTTCAAGAATCCCCTCTCACTCTCAAGAGTTTAAAGTGTATGTACCTCTGCAATCTCCGACGCAGCCATGAAGTTTTTTACCTAGAACTGTCGATCTCAAGGACATGCTCGCACAGCTTGAACAAACTTTATGTTTTCCAGTGAAGTCCGACACTCTTTGGTGGAATTTGTTGTGCTCGGTTTTCAATTTTCTCTAATATTCTTCTCAAGTTCCCTTCCTCTTTGTGTTTTAACCTTGATTAGTTCTAATAGGCTTTACTGGATTGCTTTAGTACTAATGGTGCTCCTGACAGCATTAGTAAGGCCACGACATCCCCCTTTTAAGTGCTTTTATTTTAACCTTTTGCATTTGTGGCTTATCAGGTGTTCAGTTAACATGGATGACATCCTCATCCTTCCAACTAAACCAAATCAAACCATCCCCAATCTTTGTTGTCTTTGGGCATTCAAACGCATCTAATAAACAAAATTCTTTTGCCTCAACCCACCAAGATGTTGGGTTTTGATGCAGGTTACGCAGCGGAATAATAAAATTAATCCTGCTAAATCCCACCAAGGATCACAGGAAGAGACTACATAAAGATAGTGAGGGAATAATGTTGTGAAAAACGAAATATGCAGAAAGAAAGAATAAAACACACAGATTTACGTGGTTCGGCAAAACAGCCTACTCCACGGAGTTGCAAAGATTTCACTAAAACAGACGAATCGTCTTAGAGAGAATTACAATCGAAGTCGGAAACACTCAACATACGTGCTACGAACCCTAAGTACTCTATAAATAGACGACCTATTAACCGGGCCGGATCCAAGCCCTACCGGCCCAAGCCTTCGCTCCATGAATCATGTCTCCCTTTTCGGGTCGTAGCAAAACATGAACCGGGTCGATTCATAAAATGGGTCGCCCATGGACCAGGGCTCCACCCCAACAAATAAAGTATCTACATACCTTTGGGTTCTCCTGTGATGACTCCACACGTGATATAGTATTCACGTCGCTATGGATAATCCACTCCTAGGATTGAAGCCGGATCCTTCACACCTTTGTGCTAGCTAGGATTGAAGGAGGAAGAGGAAGAAGATCACACAAGGAACACCAAGAAGAGGGGCCCAACCCTCTTTGTGGCCGACGGGGTAGGGGCAGTCCCAAGGGATTTGGCCTCCTTGGGATTTGCTCTCTCTCCTTGCTTTTCTCTCCCACTCAATGTGTTATGAGCATTAGTCAGGGAAGGAAGATAGGAGTGTACTTTATATAGTCCAACAACTCCTTGTTGACTGCATGAAAGTCCCTATCCTAATCATGTCCATACACGAATTAGTCCAACTTGCAAATTAGTCCTACTAAGTTTGCAAGTAGTTGCGTATTGATACTTCTAATTGATTAATCATATTAATTATTTCCTAAGTCCGGTCTAATCCATAGGGAGTCTGAACCCATATGTTTCTACTTAGTTGGTAGTAATAAATACTAACATGGAGCGGCCTCTAGCAAGGCATCCACGCAACACAACTAATAGAAATAATCATCCGACAAATCTTGTGCCCAATGTTCATGTATTGTGTTATCCCTTTGTCTCCATATCCGGATTGGACACGAGAAAAATTAGTCACACTCGTATATCCAATCCATATTTTCTTGATCCTGGGATTATGCTTATCCGTGGAGATAATATCAATATCTGCATATTGATTCATTCGAGTATGGACAGACATTCTAAAAGCACCATCCCTTGAGTGGCCCATGGATATTTACTCCCATTATGTGGGAGGGAAAAATCTTGCCTACGTCACTACGATATCTAAGCTTGCTTCCTATCATGCTCGATAAATACATTTATAGTTACCCAGTTAAGGCGCAACGGTTGATAATATCAAAGCATGATATTTCACAACTAGAGTATCTAGTGACTTCAAGTAGAAGGATTAAAATACCATTAGCACTACGAGAAGCGCTTGCGACTTTAACATAATCTAATGTAGCCTTCTCGTTGTGGGTCAATCCAGTATGCCATTACTCTTACTGCATACCCATATGTTGGATTGTGATATCTCCATATCAATCCAACCCCATATTACTGTATAGTTGATTGTCCTGTTAATCAATATAATTGACTAGGGATATTTAAGAATATAACATTTATATTCTAAGGACTTCACTCATGTTAACATATCTCCATATCAATAATATAATGAATAGTAAGTCCATATATATTTGTCACGATTAATTGATTGCCTCTAGGGCACAATTCCAATAGTCTCCCGCTTGCACTAGAGTCAATCTCCTGTATCATATGCTTATTGATCTAGCGTGGCCCTCATGCTTTTACTGCGCAAGGTAAGAGAGACATATGTTGGTACCTTGCAAATACTCACATCTCCTCTGTCAACAATTTGATTGAGATTGAATATTATGAGTAAGTGCATCTTATGCATTAATATACTCAGTCCTCTGTGATAAAATCGACAACTGTTCTTTCCTGGAACCTTTCCAGCTCACGGTCCCTCCCACTAGTGCAAAACCTAAAACTTGACTATAATCTGAAATCTTCTTTGTCAGATTGGAAGTTCTCATCACTGTAACCCCTTACAGTAAACTCTTCATATCCTCCATTTATCAAGAATTCATCCTAAGTTCTTCTCAAGAACTTCAAGGACATTCTTAATAATTATCCCGTGACTCTCACCCGGATTTGACTGGTATCTTCGTGTCATACCCTATGACACATCTGGCCTAGTACATATTATGGCGTATCTCGTGAATCTTATTCACACGGTCCTTTCTCAATTTTATTGGAAAGACAATTAGTTCTTCCAAAGACTAGTTCCATGTGACATGGGTAAGAATCTATATTCTTACATGTTGAATAATCTCAACACCTTGTCAATATACGTACCATGACCCAGGTTGAACAACTACCTTATTCTATCTCCATAGACCTTTATAGATTGTCTCGCCTAAGTCTATCATTGAAAATCAATTCCTTTAGCCATTCTTTAACAGATTACAGAGTAGAGACATTATTACAAATGACTAGTATGTCTCCACATACAAGACCAGAAACATAACTGTGCTCCCACTAACCTTCTTGTAAACACAAGCTTCACCTTCTTTCTTGATGCAATCAAACCATTTTATTTCATCATTAATCGAATATTCCAACTCCAAGAAGCTTGACTCAATTTGTAGACAGATTTCTATAACTAAGATGCGAATGGATTTCAGCATCACAATTGGGGAAAAGATTTCGTCATAGTCTATACTATGAACTCACATGAAACTCTTAGCCACAAATCGTCCTTAAAAATAATCATATTACCATCCATGTTTGTCTCCTCATAACCCACTTGCACCCTATGGGTCCTACCCTTTCAGGTGGTTCCACCAAAGTCCATACTTTGTTGGTATACATGGATTCCATATCGTATCTCATGGCTCCAAGCCTTTTCTGCGAGTCTTGCCCACTCGTGGCCTTCCTCATAGGCTGTAGGCTCATCTTGATGAGCTATACATCATTGGGTATATGAGAAACCCATATTTCTCTAGCCTTTGACATATCATACTTATCCTACGAGGTTCTTGTGTTACCTGAGGGGGTTGCTCCACAACATCTTGTGATCTTGCTCATGTTCCATCAAAAGGATCAATGTTCTTTCGTGGTTCTTGAAATCCTTCAAGTTCTAATGTCCTCCCACTGTTTCTTTTAGAGACAATATCTATCTAGAAACATAGCGGTTCGAGTAACAAAAAATTTGTTCTCGATTGGATTATAGGGATAATATCCTTTGTTTCCCCAGGATATTCCACATAGTACATTTATCCGACTTAGGTTCAAATTTATCTGTAAACTATTTACATAAACTTCATAAAACAAATTCTTTATGAATGACATAATAGGACACTTCCTAGTCCATATCTCATATAGTTTTTTTCATAATTGATTTGGATGGAACAAGGTTAAGGGAGAAATTTGCTGTAATTTAGAACATGGCCCTTCAAAGTAAACTGGAAGTTGTGTTTGACGCATCATGGATCGATCCTTGTCAAACAAGGTACGATTTCTCTTCTTAGACACGCCATTCCATAATGGTGTTCTAGGTAGAGTTAGTTGGGATCACATCCCATACTCCTTTAAATGTTCAAACTATTGGCTTAGTGTTCTCCTCCATGATCCAATCGTAGAGCCATGATACTTTTGCCAAGATGGCTCTCTACTTCATTCTTGAATTCCTTGATCTCTTCAAAGGATTCTGATTTGTTTCTTCATAAGATACACAAATCCATATTTCTCTGATCCCATCAGTAAACATGATGAAGTACTGAAAACTACCTTTAGCATTTGTGCTTAGCGGCCTACGTACATCAATATGTATGATTCCAAAAGATCATATCTTTTCCTAATAACTAAGTTTTACATGTCTCATATGAGTTAATAATCAAGATGAGTCCAGAAATCCATCCTTATGAAGTCTATATATGTATTTCTTATTTATGTTGCCTAAACGACAGTTCCAAAGATAAGTGAGGTTCATATCATTATATGCAAGCCTCTTGGTTTTAATTTTATAGATGAAATTAACATGATCAAGGATATACAATCCACTTAGACAAAAGTGCATTACAATAATGCATTTTATAAAAATAGGAACAACATTCGTCAATTATTTTAATAAAAGATTTTTCTTGTCAAAACAAGAAACAGTGATAATGTCCCTACTCAAAGAAGTGACATTATAATATTTTTTCTAATTCATGAATAATTTCAAAAATGTATTGTAAGATCAGGTTGTGCAAGGCTTGGAATAGCTCAGCTATTTCAAGGCCTTCAACCAGCTTTCAAAGCCTTGAGTCAGTTTCAGAGGCTTGAAAATATTTTAGCTATTTTCAAGGCCTTGAAACTGGATTCAAAGCCTTGAAACTGCTTAACCTGTGTGAACACTCTCAGGGAGAGTTTTCTGCAAACTTTCTGAGTTAATCCTCTTTCTATATTTCATATGTTTGATTCACTGTTATTATATGACGAAAGACAAATTATTCTAACATGTTTTGATCATAGAATATTATTTGTTTGACCTTGATATTGCAGGAAATTTTGTTTCTAATTTTTGCAGGATTGTTTCCTAAACTGAATTTGTTCAGTTTTGGAAGTAGTTGGATATTATGATCCTGTGATCAAACAGAGACTTATGACAACTTCTCTGATTGCTTATGGACAAGATAACAACAATATCTCTGAATATTGTGATCAACTATCCGTTGGAGAAAGCTATTAAAGAGAGTCAAAGTTGTTGCCTACAAAATAGGAAGTTATTGCAGAAAATCTGGGAAGATTTACAGAGCTTCAAGAAGTATAAATGGACCTCACTTTGAAACAACAAAATACGAGAATCAAAGGGAAAAAGCAAGAGACGATTTTCTTGATAGACAAAGCACAAAAGAAGAATATCAAAATCTCAATCCATTCCACAGAAGTTCACTGCATTCTTCACTACAGTTTTTCTACTCTAAGTGTACTTCTGTTTTGAGCTGTATTGGTAGATCATTTATGTATTATCTCTACATCTATTCTCAAGGATTGTTCAAAGTGAAAAATAATGAATTCTTAGTTAATCATTTAGCTAGAGCAGGTACTAGACAGGTTAGGGTAAACCACATGTTGTAACAGAGTAAGGTAATTCTCTGGGCTTGAGTTCTAGGGCTTAGCTTTGATTAATAAGAATTGAGTTGAAAATCCTGCAGGGATCTAATCCCTCAGGTAGAGACGTAGGTCCAAGTGGACTGAACTTTATAAACCTCTTGTCATTTGCATTTGCAGTTCATTAGTTTCATAGTTTTTGCAGCTCACACAACTGTCTGTTTTTCAAGGGTTTGAACTTATTTTAAGGGCCTTGAAAAAGGCATACGTGCTTTATACTGTCTCCATCTTCTCCAAGGGCTTGAACTAGTTTTCAAGGCATTGAACTTCATTGTTTGCATAAGTTTTCATCCTCCTAGAAAGTTTTGCAAAAAGTTGGGATACTCTATTCAACCCCCCCTTCTAGAGTATCTTAGATGCATTAACATCTGCATACTCACACTTTCAGGTATAAATAATTCCTTACGGCTAATTCAGCAACCCCTTGCTTCATTGCCCTATGTGTAGGTTTATTTCTTCCTTATCCAATTGTCTACATCTCTTGAGATCTACACATTTATATAAATGTGATATCCTCATCTAGTATCATATACTCATGATGATGAGATATACATATTGACATATATAACAAAAAATACCTAATTTGGAATTCATACTTTCCTTTATTTTTTCCTTCAGGTACTCTGGGCAGTTTCTCTTCCTCTACAACACATATGGGACTTTTAAGGCAATGTGGTTTTAGCAACAAGCTCGCTTTATGCCCATGGGGTCGGCGCAAACTTTTTCCTTTACTCATGCTGTTAACCATTAACATGTTTTGTCTTTAGCCCTTTATGCGTGTTTTGTATAGCGATTTTCATTTGTATTGAGTAAATCACCTTTGAACAAACACTATAATTGCGTCCAATGCAATTCTCAGTCCATTGGAGAATAACTATTTATTCATTTTCTATCTCATACATAACTCCCAGTCTCTAAGCATACAATCTTATTGAAGTAGCTTAGTTGCGCTTCACCTCTTGCTTCAGCAGTCACACATTACTAGCTTGTGTTGTCGCGTCATATCTCGATGAATCAAGTCGCCTTGCTTTGGCAAGCCAGAACTCATTCCATATTGATCATGACGAGGGCTAAGCAAGAGAGTGAAAAGTGGCGCAACACTTCAAGACTTTCATGTCAAGCTCGCTCTTTGAAAGAGCTTCTTTTAATGTACGATCATTCATATGCCTCCATATTTCTCATCTTGCTTCCAAAGCTCAGAGTTCATGGTAGCTTACATGAGGCAAGTTACATCCAAAGAACCATTCTTTGATGTTCCTTCCATTAGGCTTTTAGTGTGTCTAGGTAGTCGGTGGGAAGATAACTTTATGCTCTACAATGTACAACATTTTTCATTTATTTGAGAATAATTCTCAATTTTATACAAGTCTAAAATTAGATTCCAGACAGCTTGCCCTTTTAAGGACATGAAGTCACGTTTTGTTTGTTTAATGCCATAGGTATTCAACACAATAGGATTTATTCAAAGAATTGTGACGTTTGACTATAGTTAAAAAGGACTAAAATTGTTAAACATAGCTCCCACAATTTTTCTCGGATTAATAACCCTCCATATTAATGCGGAAATATCATAATATTTTCTAGTGGGCACAAGATCCATATTTCACTTATTTTGAGCTTGCTTTGGCAAGTCACCCAAAATTAGTTATTTAGGTAGGAACAATTCCAATTGCATCCCATGCAACTCGTGGTTCAATTAGACAAATAACTCCTTATTCATATATCCCATGGATAATCCCAATTGGTTGCCTCTATGTTTTAATGCATTAAAACAACTAGTTGCGTCCAACCTCTTACCTAAACAATTGCACATTACTTTCTTGTGCCATCGCATCACACCATCATAAACCACGTCGCATGCATCATCCATAATTACTTTCAATTTTAATTATTTTGTTGATCAATATCAACTAATCTATCTATTTGAGTTTGGGCACAACTCCAAATAATAGATCCGGGTTGTCTAATTATCTTATTATCCTAATTGCATGCATCATCCATACACCAACCACACAAATAATAAGACAATAAATAAACAACCACAAAACAGAAATTAAACGTGATGTGGATATGGCCTTTTCTAGACTAAGATAATTCCAAGCCAATGGAATTATCTATGAACCCTAAACAAACACATCTCCATGCGTCTTGATCTTTTGGTCCATCCTTCATAGTCATGTGGTGTGCACCATGCTCCATGCTCCATCTTTTGTGGCTTCTTTGGCTTTGGGCTTCTTTTCTCCAATCTTGGCTAACAATCTACTTTATCTAGCACTAGCTAATATCTATACTAAATAAATCTCACAAGTTGAGAAAAAAAATGGCACGCAGGCCATAAAACCCTAATTAATTATTACAATTGATTGATCAGCTCGCAGGCCGTAAAACCAAACCACAAAATTAAACATCCACATCAAACCACATCCTAAGGCCATATCCAATCACCATGCGATTTGCACATAAACAGTTAAAATCCAATTTTAACGCGCTTGGTCAATTTTAATTGATTTTAGGATTTCTAGGGTTAAAACGGTCCATGGGCCCAACAATCCAATTGCCCGGGCCCAAACAAAATGAACCATAAGGCCCTAGGGCCGGCCCGGCCCAAAACCCGCAAGCTAGGCCCGCGGGTTAGGGCCGCCCGGCCCCTTAGGGCGCCAAGCTTGGGCGGCAAGCAAGGGGGGCGGTCCCCTAGGGGGCCGAACCTCCTTGTGGAGGTTGTTTCCAAAACAACCTCCATGCTTGGAGACCAAGTTTGGTTGTTTCCTTGTTTTGGGAGAACTCCTTCTTCCCCAAGGATGCCCAAACCCTAGATCTAAGATCCTAAAATTTCTCAAACTCACCAATTCATGCATCCAATGCAATAATTGGGTCTTGTTATGATTAATTCTTTGACAAATTGCATCCAATGCTTGATTTGTCTTGTTTTA
The DNA here is from genome assembly GCA_023055425.1 of Linanthus parryae. Lineage (NCBI taxonomy): Eukaryota > Viridiplantae > Streptophyta > Magnoliopsida > Ericales > Polemoniaceae > Linanthus > Linanthus parryae. The sequence goes on along the minus strand of JALGPY010000011.1, from coordinate 19,810,517 downwards.
CGCGATAAACAACAAATTAAGGTGTAAAACAACAAGAATGTAACACATAAACTACGTTTATGCTCTATGACCTGTGGCTCTGATACCACTGTAGGGTTTTGATTCATGGATCGCGCAAACGGAAGCATAATCAAACAAACAACCATGCAAAACCCTCCAAGGATCACAAGTCTAGATGCATAACGATAGTGAAGGTAAGAAATCATAAACACACCTTTGGGTTCTCCTTGATGACTTCAAACGCGAATAGTGTCACGTTCTCTATAGTTGATCCACGCCTAGAGTTGATCCTAGATCTCCAATCTCCTTGGTGCTAGCCCGGAATGAGAGGAGGGTGAAGGAATCACGCAAAACGAGACACAAAGAGGGGGTTCGGCCCTCTTGTGGCGTCTGGGACGAGGGGGCGGCGGCAAGGGGGCGGCGTCCTCCTTGTTGCTTGCTCTCTCTCTCCTTTGTTCTCTCCCACTCTTGTTATGTTCTCTTTTGAGCATAAGTTATGAGGAAGGAAGGAAGGAGGGTCCTTTATATAGTCCAACAACTCTTTGTTAACTACCTAAAGGACTTATTCTAGTCCTACTATAATTCAATTTAGTCCCTTCCTTGCAAATTAGTCCCTACTAAGTTTGCAAGGGTTTGCAAAGTGATCCTTCTAATTAATTAATCCAATTAATTAATTCCCAAATCTAGTACAACTCTATATAGCGTGTGACCCCATAGGTTCTATCTAGTTGGTAGCAACTCTTTGCTAATATGGAGCGGTTTCTAGCAAAACATCCATTCTAGCCAACCAATAGAATAGTCATCTAGACAACCTTGTACAAGTAATTGTCTCATCCCTTTGCCTCCATATCCGGATTGGACACGAGACATACAAGTCACACTCGTATATCCCATCCCTAGTTTCTCGATCCATGGAATAGCCTTATTCTTGCAAATAACATCAATATCCCATATATTGATTTATTTGAGTCTGGCCAGACATTCTATAAGCACTATTCTTCGAGTGGCCTTGGATATTTGCTCCCGTTATGTGGGAGGGGCAAATCCTCTCTACGTCCACTACGATCTCTAAGCTTGCTTCTCATTGTATCCAGTACACGCCTTTATAACTACCCAGTTACGGTGTAGCGTTTAACGCTACCAAGATCACAATGATCCACAACTAGAATATCTAGTGACTTCAAGTCTAAGGATGACAATACCATTGTACCCGAGAAGCACTTGTGACTCAACATAACATGTATGTAGCCTTCTCGGTGATGGGTCAATCCAGTGCAACATTCCGTAATGCACACCTATGTGTTGGATCGTGATATCTCCATATCAATCCAACCCCATACTAGTCTATAGATGATTGTCCCATTTAATCATTATACTTGACTAGGGATATTTAAGATAAACAACACGATTGTAAATCTAAGGACTTCATTATATTAAATATCCAATAAATAATAAATGAATTTTCTAGCCAATTACAAATTCATACTAAACTAGATTGCCTCTAGGGCATCTATTCCAACAATGCATACCCCCAGTTTTCCAATACTATCACATTGCAATCCCTACTTCTAAAACTAGCTGACTGCATCACGCATTTGCACAACGTTCGCCAATTTCAAACTAGTAAAATAATTCCATTACAAAATTAACATACTTTGAGGGAATTCACACACATCGTGATGATTTTGTATCATACAATACATGCACTTTATAAAAATACCTTTGTTCACTTTGAATTTATTGATGAAATTGCATCCCCTATTTCACATTAACATGTATTTTAAAGATGGAAATGCAATCAGCTAATTATAGAAGTTGGGGTTTCAATATGATAGTTTCTGTAAACTGGGAGTATGGATCAAGTAATTAAGAAAAAAAAGAGATGTTACCTTGTTTCCTATCATTAACATATTCAACTTGAATTCATATACCCAAACCGTCGCGTTCGTTCTCCTCCTCAAAAATTAGTTCCACTTTACTCATAACCCATTGTTTCTAAATCGTAGACAATGAGTAACAAACTAACAGGAATCTGAATGATAACTTTCTAGTCATGTCTAAAATAGCTTCAGATGTGTTGTACCAACTGCGGAAATACAGTCAGGAAAGATGAAACGCTTCACCACGATAGAGATTGTGTACCAGACCCATGCATGTTCATCTCAGAGGAACATAAATGTAGTGGGAAATTGTAGAGAAAGCATAAGAAATCATTTAAAAATGTTCTTGTGAAATTGAATAAAAAAAAAATAGGCAATGATGAAAATATGGTAAACTATATACAGGCCTTAGATTTTACGAAAAATTAAAAAATGTGTAAATTGGCTAACATCGAAGTTGAAGCAAATATAGAGACACTCTAAGTTTGTGATCTCTAATTTTAATATGCCTAATTAGAGGTACGCAATACTTCGTGTTTCAAGAATTAACAATCCATGTCAGTATTAATTCTAGTGCTCCAACAAGAAGCCATAGTGTTTCATTTATTTGTTTTATTCCCATGTCTTCTATTTTGTTTACCATTTGTGGTTAAGTGGCATAAGTACAACAAATGAACTCTTTCCACTAAAATTAATAATTAAACAAGACGATAACCTCACTCCTTTAAGTTTGATAATTTCTCGGGACTTTTCCTCTATTGAAACAATCGATGTTGTTTACTCGTTGTCGGATAGTTTGAGCCAATTTGTGCTCATGTTCTACTTTGAAACTTTTTTCCGCTATTTTTTTATATGATTGTTGTAGATAGTGCTTTCCAGACAGACAAATCTTAGCCACGTGGCGATCATCCAGAACACTTTGTTGTGCTCCACACACACTGGATCACCACTCAGGCTGATCCACGTGGGGGTTGCGAGACAGGGCCCTCGCATACCACCACACGGGACTTGTAGGGACTTAGTGATTTGGAGGCTAGAGTAAGTCCTGTCGCGCGCGAGCGACAACTAAGCCCGCGCGCGACCTTTTGTAACTGCTTTGAGAGATTTATGGCACGAGCTCCATAGACCCGGTCAACCTCATAACGGTTCCGATATACGCGGACATAGTGCGTAACGGTTCCGGTATAGGCAGACGAACGTGCTGTTATGGTTAAGGTAATTAAGCTGCCATTAATGGGTGCATTAACCAACTACAACAGTCATATTCCCCACTATATATAGGATCGTTAACCCTTCCTTACATAACACGAACCACCTGAACTACGCGGAAGCTCTGCCAAAATTCTGTCTCTCTCTCAGACAGTTGCCATTGCCTTACTCTGTCCCTACAAACAACTCTACTCTTCCTGTGTTCTTCTTATCCCCTGCTCTTGGTGTACATTGAATCTTCCTCAAAGGATTTCCTCGTTTACATTTGGTGAACCCGATGTGAAACTTACCACTGCAAGCAGCCATGTCTCATGACGAAGATGTTAGCAACAGATCTCCCTCCACTGAGACAACCTCGGGGGAGGAGACCCGTCACAATTCCGCGGCAACCGGCGGAACTCCGACCTTGGAGACCTTGAAAGCCACTATCCAGAACTAGGGAAAGGCTCTCCAGGCTCAATCCGCACAGATGACTCAGATCATGGCCATTTTGGGATTTCTGACCCCGAATTCGACATCGGGAGCTGCTGTCTCTCAGGGAGGAGGAACTTCTGCCACCCAGGGGACAGAGGTAATACCCATCCGCCTAATCCTAATTCGCAAACCCCACCAGGCATGGTGCAACCACCTTCTGTCCAGGGAAAAACGGTCCAAATACCGTCCCTTATCTCGCATATTCCCCAACCACCAACTTTTTTCTCCAATATCTTTTCATAGTATCCCTTGCCTCCTCCGCCGACACCCCTAGCCAATGTGGCTTACACCCCTAGCCCAACCGTGGCATATGTGTCTCCGCCACCTGTAACCCTTCCTCCAGCTGTGGAAGAAAAGGCACCAGAATGTATGACGACTTTGCAGCGGCGCATAGAGACCTTCGTGGCTAATCAACCTTTTGCAGATACTATCATTCCGAAGGTCGACAATGACCCTCCTATCCCGCGAGAGATTATTCAGATGCCTAATCCCACAGGGTATAAGGCCCCTAAGTGGAACAAGTTCGAAGATGTTAATGGGAATGCTCACGAGCATGTCATGCATTTTATCGACGTCATGGGACCATATGTGTAGGGTTTTGATTCATGGATGCGCAACGGAAACAATAATTAACCATGCAAAACCCTCCAAGGATCACAAGTCAAGAGACATAACGATGGTAAAGGAAGAAATCAATTAACACACCTTAGGGTTCTCCTTTGATGACTTCAAACGGGAATTGTGTCACGTTCTTTATAGTTGATCCACGCGTAGAGTTGATTTCTAGATCTTCCAATACTTGGTGCTATCCCGGAAAGAGGAAGAGGAAGAAGAATCACGCAAAACGAGACCAAACCAAGGAGGTTCGGCCTCCTTGGGGCCGATGGAGACGTGCAGCGGCGAGGGAGGGGCGGCGGCTCCTTCCTTGCTTGCTTGCTCTCTCCTTTTGTTCTCTCACACTCAAATTATGATCTGATTAATCATAAGTGTGGGAAGGAATGAAGGAAGGTCCTTTATATAGTCCAACAAATCCTTGCCAACTACCAAAAGAACTTATTCTAGTCCTACTAGAATTTAATTTAGTCCCTTCCTTGCAAATTAGTCCCTACTAAGTTTGCAAGGTTTTGCAAAGTGATCATTCTAATTAAACTCTATATAGCGTTTGACCCCATAGGTTCTATCTAGTTGGTAGCAACAATTTGCTAATATGGAGCGGTTCCTAGCAAAACATCCATTCTAGCCAACTAATAGAATAGTTATCTTGATAACCTTTGTACAAGTAATTGTCTCATCCCTTTGTCTCTATATCCGGATTGGACACGAGACATACAAGTCACACTCGTATATCCAATCCACAGTTTCTCGATCCATGGGAATAGCCTTATTCGTGCAAATAACATCAATATCCAATATTGATTTATTTTAGTCTGGCCATACATTCTATAAGCACTATCCCTCGAGTGGCCTAGGATATTTGCTCCCATTATGTGGGAGGGATAAATTCTATCTACGTCCAATACGATCTCTAAGCTTTTTTCTTATTGTATCCGGTACACGCCCTTATAGCTACCCAGTTACGGTGTAGCGTTTAACGCTACCAAAATCACAATAATCCACAACTAGAATATCTAGCGACTTCAAGTCTAAGGTTGACAATACCATTGCACCGCGAGAAGCACTTGTGGCTCAACATAACGTGTATGTAGCCTTCTCGGAGATGGGTCAATACAGTGCGTCATTACCCTTAATGCACACCTATGTGTTGGATCATGATATCTCCATATCAATCCAATCCCATACTAGTCTATAGATGATTGTCCCATTAATCATTATACTGGACTAGGGATATTTAAGATAAACAACACAATTGTAAATCTAAGGACTTCATTATATTAAATATCCAATAAATAATAAATGAATTTCTAGCCACAAATAAATTCATACAATACTAGATTGCCTCTAGGGAATCTATTCCAACAATATGGGGCTGACCCCAAATTGCTGATGCGCGAGTTCCCAAAATCTTTGGCGAACGTTCCCTACAAATGGTATAGAACACTGGAGGCTGGATCTGTCAAAATTTGGGATGACATGGTTCAGAGATTCTACACAAAGTTTTTCCAGATGGAGGAGAAGGTTACGATGATACATCTCTCACCTATGTATCAGAAGCGTGATCAGGATGGCGTCACCTTCATCAAGGAGTTCAGAGCCAAATCATTGGAGTGCAGAGATGAAGTGCTCGAGGGTAGGCTCGTGGAGATATGCCTACAAGGCATTCCAGACGAGTACAAAGGTATGCTAATCAACTTACAGACTCCTACTTTTTCGAAGTTGATTGAATCTACCAAGAACATAGAGCCTATAATGGAAAGGAAAAAGAAGAAGCACGCCCCTGAGCGATCTCTAGGGGGACCCACTTTCAAGATTGGGAGGTTTAGTTACAAAAGGAGACGTGAAGCTGAGATCAACACGGTTTCGTCGCACAAGCAGCCTAGGGTTGTGACCTCGGATACGCCACCTCTACCATGCTCGTCATAGGAAGTGATTGATTTTTGCAAACAGTGGCGCAAAGACTGGGTTTTGCCTCCGCTCGAAGGGATACCCTCCAAGGAGATGATGAGGGACCCGAAGTGGTGCGAGTGCCTCGGAAAGATTATGCACCCCACGGCTGAGTGCAAGAAGCTTAGGCACCTTTTTAGTCGAAAGATGAAAGAAGGGGAGTTAATTGTCAGTGATCAGAGGCAGGACGTGCGCAATAATCCGCTACCAGCCCATGCAGAGAATGAACCAAAAGACAAAGAGGTAGCCATGATTTCAATCATGGACCTCGAAGAGGTTGCGGAAGATGGTCTGCCCATCATTGCTGAAGTCCATGACGAGGAGGATTACAGCATGGACACTGAGGATGAGCGTGCTGATGGGATGAAAGGGTCGCACGGGTTCTGGAAATTCTTTGATGAGATGAACTTTTCGGAGAAATGCCGGAAGGAGATGACCAAAGAAATTATGAGGGTAGCATAAGACTTCGAAGAAGACATCATAGTCTCCAATGGGAAAGTTCTTAGTTCGTCTCGCTCTACGGAGAAGATATTGACTTTCTCCGCAAGTGACAAGAAGGCAAATTCGATTCATCAGAAGCCCTTGTACGTAACAGCGGTGATCAACGACGTTGAATTCAAAAGTGCTTTTGTCGATGGAGGAGCAGCCTTCAATGTGGTTTCGCTCAGTAACCTAAAGCTAGCAGGAATCCCAGAGAAGAAGATTGTTAGACGCCCGGCCCTGCTGATGGGATTCGGAAGTGATTCCAGGATGACGATGGGCTGGATTCGTTTGGGTATCCAGATAGGGAAGATCAAGTGTTCGGCCAAGTTCTATGTCATTGATGCAAATACCACGTATCACATGATCATAGGGTGAGCCTGGATTCACCGCTTCGACGCGGTTCACTCAACAGCCCACCAAGTGATGAAGGCCATTTGGAATGGCAGGGTAGTTGAGATACCGGCTTCGGTGAACCCCTTCAATTTGAACGAAGCGCATCTCACCGAAGCAATATGGCTCACTGAAATGGCGGATGAGCGAATGCCGGGGCCATTTAATCCGACTCCTTTGCCTTGATGGGAAGACATCAAGGATCAGTCACCAACAGGAGTAATGTTGACGAGAGAGGATGCCAAGGAAAAGGCGCCCACACGCAAAGAGGCCTCGCAAGTCGCCTACCAGAGGAAGAATGTGTAAACCTTGAAGAGGGTGGTAAAACATGATCATAAGGGCAAGGAGATAGAGAGCTTCTACTCCAACTGAAAGAAATGCTACCGCATATGAAGGTGCGCGGAGGTACCCCCATCTGAGCATGGGGATATCCCTGGGCAAGCCAGTCAAATTGAACAAGGCCCGGAGGTGGCAAGCCGAAGTCAGAGGTTTTGGAGGACAAGTTGAAAGAAGCGCCTGAGTGCATGGAAGATAAGACGAGGCCACAGAAGCAGGAACTGAAAGAGGTGCTCCTAAGCCCAAGCGAAGAAAAGAAGAGGCCTGTTTTCCTAAGCACAGACCTCACAAGCGACGAGGAAACAAGGTTTCTGCAATTACTGACTGAATACAAGGATGGGTTCGCCTGGGAGTATCATGAGATGCCTGGTCTGGACACGAGCGTGACTATGCACAGATTGGATTTTGTCCCGGGATCTAAACCGGTGAAGCAAAGCTCGAGAAGTTTCATGCCAGAAATAAATGTGAAGATGAAGCAAGAAATTGTCAAGTTTTGACTGCTAAGTTCATTGTGCAAAATCATAATCCCACTTGGTTGGCCAACATAGTGCCAGTGGTGAAGAAGAATGGGAAACTTCGCATCTGTGTAGACTTCAGGGACCTCAACGTTTTCTGCTTAAAGAATGACTTCCCGTTGCCCAACATCGATTTGCTCATCGATTCTACTGCAAGGCACAGGATGTTCAGTTTCATGGATGGCTTCAGTGGGTATAACCAGATCAAGATGGACCCTGAAGATGCACGAAAAATTGCGTTCATTACGCCAGTTGGGGTATTTAACTACACAATTATGCCATTTGGGCTCAAGAATGTGGGCGCGACTTATCAGCGGGCAATGATGGCCCTGTTCCATGATATGATGCATCAAGAGGTGGAATTCTATGTCGATGACCTGGTTGTTAAGTCCAGAGAGGAAGCAGACCATCTGGGAGACTTGCGGAAAGTATTTGAAAGATGCAGGAGTTTCCAGTTAAAGATGAATCCCATGAAATGCGCGTTCGGAGTGGCTTCGGGGAAGTTTCTGGGGTGCGTGATACATCGCCAAGGAATTGAGCCTGACCCTGCGAAAGTATCGGCTATTACCCGCATGACGGCACCGCAAAATCAGAGCACTTTAAAGATGTTCCTAGGGTATTTATGATAGAATTTAGAGAACACAAACAGATGATTGAAAACTGTAATGAATGTATTGAATTAATCAAGGACCAGATTCATATGAATCACAAGAACCCAGACGGGAAACTCTAAGGGTTTTCCATAGAAACCCTAGAGGCACAATGAGGCAGTAAATACATGGAAGAACCAACGGTATCATTTGTGACCGTTGGATTAATACACAGAAAGTACTTAGCTGAGATGCCTAGCTAGTTTTGGAGAAGTTTCAAAATGATCCTTACTAATTACACTCCAACACTTGAGCTTTTATATGGATGACAAAGACACCCCTGGGCTTTAGTTTAACTTCAACAAAAATTATTGGGACTGAGACCTTTGGGCTTGGAACATCTGGACTGGGCTTTCTTCAGCAGATCTTCTATTAGATCCCCTCAAAATCATGGTGAGTGCTGCACCATGAGTTTGTGCTTCAAATTCCAGAATTGTGAGTTCAGCAAGGGTTTGGTAAAAATGTCAGCAACTTGTTCTGCACTAGACACAAAATTAACAGAGATAAGTTTTCTGAGAGCTTTTTCTCTAACAAAGTGATAGTCTAACTCTATGTGTTTTTTTCTAGCATGAAGAATAGAATTTGCATTCATGGCTATAGCAGATGCACTGTCACACCAGAGTAAAGATGGATGAGAAATAAACAACTTAATATCTTTGAAAAGAATTTGTAGCCATGAATTTCTGCAGGTGCAGTGGCTAGAGCTCTATACTCAGCTTCTGTTGAGGATCTAGCCACTGTGGGTTGTTTTTTTTTTGCAATCCAGTGGATAGGGTTTTGGCCGAGATAGACAACTAGACCATTGGTGCTTCTCCTATCAGTTGGGTTACCTGCCCAGTCAGCATCACTAAAAGCTTGAATGGGCAGGTGTCCTTTTGTGTCAAAAATTCCATGTGTGCTAGTGCCTTTGAGATATCTAAGTATTCTTTTTGCAGCAGCTAAGTGTGTGTGTGTGTGTGTGTGGGAGCATGCATAAACTGACATAGGTGATTAACAGCAAAGCAGATGTCTGGCCTAGTGAAAGTTAAATATTGAAGAGCTCCAAGAAGTTGTCTATAGCAAGTAACATCATCAAGAGGAGTACATTCTAAAGCATGAAATTTAATACCAGGTGAAAGAGGAGTGTTGCAAGGTTTAGAATGAGACATGTTGAATTTTGAAACCAAATATGTAATGTACTTAGTTTGATGCACGAAGATATAATCATGAGTTCTCTTGATTTCTAAACCAAGAAAGTAAGTAAGATTGCCCATATTGGTCATGTCAAATTCAGAATTCAATTTTGAAACAAGGTAAGAGATATATGAAGAATCACTACCTGAAAGAATGATATCATCTACATATAAAAGCATGAGAGTAAGTTTATTACCATAGTGCCTTATAAACAAGGATGAGTCTGCTCTAGAAGCTGTGAATCCAAGAGATAGAAGATATGTAGTGAATCTCTCAAACCAAGCTCTAGGAGCTTGTTTGAGACCATACATGGACTTCTGTAATTTGCAAACATAATGAGGAAACTGTTTGTTTATAAACCCTTGAGGTTGTACCATGTAAACAGTCTCTCTAAGATGGCCATGTAAAAAGGCATTTTTGACATCAAGCTGCTGCAATTTCCAACCAAAAGTGACTGCTAATCACAAAATAACTCTAACAGTAGTGTGTTTGATAACAGGACTGAAAGTTTCATCAAAATCTATGCCAGGAGTTTGGTGAAAGACTTTTTCAACAAGTCTAGCTTTAAATCTGGAAATAGACCCATCTGGGTTATGTTTGGTTCTAAAAAACCATTTGTTTCCCACTATGTTTGCATGAAGAGGTGGATTAACTAAAGTCCATGTATTTTGATTTATGAGACTATTATATTCCTCAATCATAGAATTTTGCCGTTGAGGAAGTTTGGAAGCCTCAGTAAAAGAAGTGGGGTCTTTGGATGAAGTGATAACATTAAAAACAATTTTTCTTTTAAAGATACCTGATTTGCTCCTTGTTTGCATGGGATGTCCTGCTGCAGCAGTGTTGTCAGTGTGCCTGACTTGAGGTGTTTTGTTTCTGGGCAACTCAGAGTCGTATGAAATGTCTTGAACAGTGGCTCTGCCAATGCTGGAGTCTGAAGATGGCTACAAGTTGTGTACCATGTCAGGAGTGGAAGCACCAGTGGACTGCACAGGATGTGCCAAGCCAGAAGCTGGAGTTCCATTTGACTGCACAGGGTTTGTCATTCCAGATCTTGGGAATCCAATTGGAGGCACTGAAGACTGTGGACAAGTTCTCATCATAGTTGAAGGGTCAGGACTTTGAGGGAAAGGTGCAGCAGCAGTGACATCCATGTCAACTAGAGATGGTGAAGTGTAAATAGAGTGAGGACCTGAATCCAAGTCAATAGATGAAGTAGCAGTAGTATTAGTATCAGCAGTAGATGAGACAGAAGCAGCATAAGGAAATAATGATTCATCAAATAGCACATCTCTGCTAATATAAGTTCTTTTAGCAGACTTGTCATAACAAATATATCCTTTATATTGTGATGCATAACCAAGAAAAACACACTGAGTAGTTCTGGCATCTAGTTTTGAGTGATTGTATGGTCTTAGATAAGGATAATAGGCACATCCAAATACTTTCAGAAATGAATAGTCAGCTTTCTTGTTAAATAAAATTTCAAAGGGAGATTTGTTAGAGGTGTTCTTGCTAGGCATTCTATTTATAAGATAAACAGCATTATCAACAGCATGAAACCACAGAAATTTAGGAAGAGAAGCAGTTTGAAGAAGAGTAATTGGAGTTTCAATGATATGTCTGTGTTTTCTCTCAGCAACTCCATATTGCTGAGGAGTATGGGGACAAGATTTTTGGTGTGCAATGCCATGTGAAGATAATATTTGTTGAAAAGTGTAAGACACATATTCACAACCACCATCAGTTCTAAGAGCAGTAATAGCATTGTTGAAAGATTTTTCAACAAGAGACTTAAATTGAGGAAATAGAAAAACAACTTCAGATTTGTGTGACATGCCAAAGAGCCAAGTGAACCTAGAGAAATCATCAATAAATAAAACATAGAATTTGTAACCATGCATAGATTTAACAAATGAAGGGCCCCAAACATCAGAGTGTAAAAGCTGTAAAGGTTTAGTAGAAACAGAAGAGGATAACTTATAAGGCTGTCTGCACATCTTTCCTTGTAGACAGTATTGACAAACATGATCAGAAGTAAAATTGTGAAAAGGAAATATTTGTTTCAAAATAGTATGTGATGGATGTCCCATCCTAGCATGCCACAGAGAAGAAGACACTTTGTGACCCAAATAAGCTTGAGGAGAAACCACAGAAGTTTTGAAAGGAGTTGAGTGAATGGGATACAATCCATTTGAACTCTGACCCTAATACAGAACTTGACCCGTAGCTTTGTCCTGAATAAAAAAGGAAGAAGCATTAAATGTGAATCTACAGTTGTGTGCAACACATAGTTTGTGAACAGAAAGCAAGTTTGTAGCCCAGGAAGGTACAAGTAAAGTATGATCAAGATCAAATTGTTTATGTTTTGTGTGAAGAGTAGCTGTACCAGAGTGTGTGATAGGTAGATTTTGACCATTACCAATAGCAACTTGATCAGATCCTGGATAGGCTTCAGCAGCAGAGAGGTTTTGATAGTCAGGGGTCATGTGATTGATGGCTCCTGTATCAGACAAGCAGTATTGGGGTTGTGGATAGACAGGAGCATTGCTAGCAGCATAGGCAGTTAACTATGAAGAGGGTTTCCTACCCTGATAGGAGTAGTCCATTTTATGCCAACAGTCTAAGGCAGTATGATAGTCTAACCCACATATTTGAAAATTGACAGAAGCATTAGACCCATTAGACTGACCAGAGCTACGATTTGAGGTGTTTTGGCCAGAGTATCTACCCTTGTAGGTGTCATTACGACCTCCTCCACTATAATTTCCAGATCTACCCCCTCTGGTGAAATGATTGTTATCAAAATGCCCCCCCTAAGTGTCTACCTCCACCCCTAAAAGAACTGTTCTGGTTGGGGTATCGGCCTCCACCCCTTCCTCGATGACCTCGTGAACCAGAGAAGTTGGAATAATTGGCAGAGGCACTAGAAAGAGAGGCAAAGGCAACATTTAAATCACAGGTAGAGTTTTGTTCAAACATAGTCTCTTCAGCTTTTAACAGAACATGTAATTCCTCAAAAGGCATAGGCGCCCCACGGGTACGAAGAGAGGATTGAAATGGGTTAAACTCAGCAGGAAGACCCTTTAGAGTATAGAGTAACATATCTTCATCATCAATAAAAACAGACGCAGCAGCAAGTTTATCACGTATCGTCTTGAGTTTAAACATGTATAAATCAATAGAATCCGATTTCTTCTTGATATTTTGAAGCTCAGATTTGAGTTACATGATGTTAGCCCTAGTGAGAGAGGCATACCTGCGCTCCAGAACAGACCAAATAGAGGCAGAAGAAGGCTGACCGATGATATCGATGAGGGCTTCTTGAGAGAGTGTAGCGTTGAGTAGCATTTGAACTGCCTGATCTTGTTGAATCCACTGTGCATGCGCCAGATTGGGGGAAGGAACATCATCGCCGCCAAGAATCAGAAGAGGTGGTTTTGGATTTGATCCATCCACAAACCCAAAAACCGATTGGGTTCGAAGCACCGCAGAGATCTGGTGCTTCCATAAGAGATAGTTGGTGTTATCGAGCTTGAATGGAACTAGGTGGTTGATATTGGAGAGAATAGAGAGGGGATTGGAAGAGGAGGACACCGTTGTGGTTGTGAGAGACATTTTCAGATCAGCAAACGGAGAAGGTGAACAATGATAAGAGGGTTATATAGCAAAGATCGAATTAATGCTCTGATACCATGATAGAATTTAGAGAACACAAACAGATGATTGAAAACTATAACGAATGTATTGAATTAATCAAGGACCAGATTTATATGAATCACAAGAACACAGACGGGAAACTCTAAGGGTTTTCCATAGAAACCCTAGAGGCACAATGAGGCAGTAAATACACGGAAGAACCAACAGTCTCATTTGTGACCGTTGGATTAATGAACAGAAAGTACTTAGCTGAGATGCCTAGCTAGTTTTGGAGAAGTTTCAAAATGATCCTTAATAATTACACTCCAACACTTGAGCTTTGATATAGATGACAAAGACACCCCTGGGCTTTAGTTTAATTCAATAGAAATGATTGGGCCTGAGACCTTTGGGCTTGGAACATCTGGACTGGGCTTTCTTCAGCAGATCTTCTCTTAATTTATCCTACTTGCGGAGATTCATTCCAGCAATTGAAGAAATAACCTTTTGCTTTGGCGATCTCCTCAAAAAGAATGCTGTATACAATTGGACGGAGGAGCATGAAGCCGCATTTAGGAGACTGAAGGACCTGCTGACGTCGCCAAGAGTAATGATTGCACCACAGCTTGGATCGCCACTTTCTTTGTACCTGACATCGACGAAGAAGTCGATAGGGGCGCTTTTAGTTCAAGAATATGAAGGGAATGAAAGGCCGATCTATTATATCTCTCGCATAGTATAGCCGGCCGAGTCAAGTACACAGATATCGAACGCCATTATCTTGCTTTATTCTTTGTGATAGAAAAGTTAAGGCATTATTTGGCCTCGAACAAAGTTGTGGTGATTACAAAGAGCGACCCCATACGGTATCTCTTGAGTCACACTTCACCCTGCGGAAGAATGGAAAAATGGTACATGACCATCTCGCAATACGATCTCACGTGTGTTCGACCGCGAGCGATCAAATCGCAAGAAGTGGCAGATCTTTTGGCACAGTTCTCGGATAGCAGCTATGAACCCATGATCGAGGAGGAACTAGAGGGGCCTGATATTTATGCAATTGAGTCGCCATATTGGAAGCTTCATTTTGATGGATCATCAACAAGGAAAGGTGGCGAAATTGGAATTGTGTTGACTAAGCCAGATGGGGAAGTCATCCCAATGTCCACCAAGTTAGATTTTACAGTAACCAACAATGAAGCGGAGTATGAGGCCCTCATCGCGGGACTTCGTGCGGCCAGAGCACTAGAAGTGAGCAATCTGACGGTCATGGGGGATTCTAAGTTAATTGTCAAAGAAGCTTCAGGCGAGTATGGGTTGAAGGAGGTAAATGTATTACCTTATCAGACTTTGGTGCATAAACTGGTACAGCAATTTTGTGATGTCAAGTACGAGCACACGCCTAGGGTTGATAACCGGCATGCCGATGCTTTAGCCACTCTGGGGTTTAAGGTTAGTACGGAAAAATGCCCTGCGATAATTTTGATCGAAGTCCGAGCAACTCCGGTCTTGACAGAAGAGGCATGCGAGGATGAATCCGTGGACGATGAAAACTGGAGAAAACCAATACTACTTGCAATTGATGAGGGCACAAGCAAAGAAAATCAGGAATCCACTAAAGGTTACTGCATACACGACAACTCCCTTTACTACAAAGGTCCGGGAGGAATACTCATGCAGTGTGTCTCGTAGCAGGAGGGACAAGAATTATTGGAAAAGATTCATCAACACTCCTGCGGGGAAAGTGAGATGTTGATTTACCGAAAGGCACAAAGATACGGGATTCATTGGCCAGACATGTCCACAGCTGCTGCAATCATTCAAGGAAATTGTGAAAGCTGACATGAGGGAAATCTACTCAGATGCCTAGATAGCCAAGAAGCGCAAGAGGTTATTGGGGAAAGCCACTGGTTGAGGATGACACAGATTGAAGAGAGCCACTCTTTGATTTCCTGACAGAAGGAATCGAGCCCGATCAAAGAAAGGAAGCTGAGAAACTTAAAAGAAAAGGGGCCCGATATGTGGTACAGGAAAACACACTCTGGCGAAGGGGCCATGAGGGAAATCTACTCAGATGCCTAGATAGCCAAGAAGCGCAAGGGGTGATGGATTTATCTCACCAAGTGGAGCATCAGGGCGGTGCAAAACTATGCAGACAACTTCTAACAGTTGGTTATTTCTGGCCAACAATGGAAGCAGATTGTCACACCAAGGTAAAAATATGTCAGGAATGTCAATTTAAAGGCAACCTCGTGCATGCTCTTGCTGTAGATTTACATGCATTACGAACACCGTGGCCATTTCATACTTGGGCTCTAGATTTCATTGGTCCCATTAGACCAGCCTCGCATGGGAACCAGTTTATCTTGACTGCGACAGAGTTGTTTACTAAGTGGGTGGAGGCGGAGCTGCGCAAAACAGCAAATGCGCTCGCAGTGGTCAATTTTGTTCAAAAAACATCATATACCGGTTTGGAATCCCCAACACGATCCTCTCGGATAATGGCATCCCTTTCTTAAATCGCCAGGTGGCCACAAAACTGGCGGAATACAACATAAGACAAGTTTGCTCCACGCCGTACTATCCAAAAGGGAATGTTCAAGGAGAAGCAACCAACAAGACGCTGTTAAGGATTTTGAGTAAGATGGTCGCATATGATCACAAGAAGTTGGAAAATTCCTTAAATTTGGCTTTGTGGGCATGTCTCACTTCGCCCAGGACCCCCACAGGAGTTTCTCCGTTCCTTCTATGCTATGGAGCTGAAGCTGTCGTACCAGCAGAAGTAAAGGTCAACTCTGAAACAATAGCCTTTCATGCCTTGTATGAAAATCAACGCGATCATGACCTGATTTTGTTGGCAGAGAAGCGAGAACAAGCTAAGAGGGCTAACAAGAGATATAAGGAAAGAATTGCCCGCGCGTACAATAAAACAGTTCAAAACCGAAACTTTGCGGTTGGTGACTTGGTTTTGCGAGCTTCAGATCATTGCATGCGGGAAGCAGCTCATCCAAAGTTTGCAGCTCACTGGGAAGGGCCGTTCGAAGTTGAATTCTTTGACAGCGGTTACTGCACGATTCAGAGACTCCATGGGACTGCAACAACTTCAAGCCCAATCAGTATGCGATGGGTCAAAAAGTATTATCCTTAGCCTATCTCTTTATTTTGACTCGAAAGTCTGTTGGATTTTCACTCTATTTTTCCCATGAATTCATGCGTTGTTTCCTCCCATATGAGGAATTTGTAGTCATGTTCCTCCCATATGAGAATGCTTTATATGAGAAGAATTTTATTATCTCGATTGTCTCTATAGTTTTATTTACTTGTCTGCTTACTTATGACAAAAGCCTATCTGCCTAGATAGCTGCTATAATATATGATCCCATGCGATCGAAAACCTATCTGCCTAGATAGCAGCAATATTGAATTATGATCTTAAGTGATCTAAAAGCCTATCTGCCTAGATAGCAGCGATAGTAACAACGCCCTGTGCGAGCAAAGCCGCAATGTTGAATCATGATTTTAATTGATCCAGAAGCCTATCTGCCTAGATAGCAAGCAATAGCAACAACGCCTTGTGCGATGCAAAGCTTGTTTGCTTTACATAGCGAATTATCCAGACAATATTCCAATGCAAAATGCGAAGGAAACATAACTTGTTTCGTAATATAGCAAACACACATGCGAAACTCTAATATGTTGAACAAGAACAGCAAATGACAAAGCATATTTTGTTAATAGTCAAAATGACTTACAATTTATCTGTCTAGATAGAAGCTTATAAGCAAAAGCTTACACTAAGGAAAAACTCGTACTTTAAAATGAACGACCTACGGGTCCTAAAACTATG
The DNA here is from genome assembly GCA_023055425.1 of Linanthus parryae. Taxonomy (NCBI): domain Eukaryota; kingdom Viridiplantae; phylum Streptophyta; class Magnoliopsida; order Ericales; family Polemoniaceae; genus Linanthus; species Linanthus parryae. The sequence continues at coordinate 19,793,359 of JALGPY010000011.1, read as the reverse complement.
TGACTGGACGCTAACGTCGACGTCCTTGATTAGAACAAGGATCTCTTATTTGGTCTTCTGCCCAAGTGAGATGCCAGATGAACCTCATGCCCTGACGGCTGCGGACGTGAAGAACAAGTGGGAGAACAGCTCCTGGGGCAGGAAGCTGATTGTGCAAAAGATGTGGACAATAGCTCGTCACACCTTGTTCAAAACAATGGTGGCAAATAGTTATCCTCCAAGAAATCTAGTGGAGATATACACCATTCATTACGATTAGTAGTGAGATCAGTACATGACCGTGCTTTGCCGGAAGGTCACCGGAGATACGACCTGCAAACATAATAGACAAAGAGAAATCTTTGCAGAAGCATGAAACCTTACGCAATTATTCTTCAAAAAGATCCGGAGGATCGATGAGCTTTCCAAATAATATCTTGGGAGCTATTTCTATAGCACAAGGCACGAACTCAGGTTTCACAGCCTGAAATTGACATGAACCAACAAAGGTCAAGGACCGATGCCAACAGTTGTAAGGACTCATGATAAGCCACATTTTGGGATGAAGAACCCAAATAGCAAGAGACAAGGTTTATATAGAATCCATAAAGGACTCTTCAGTTCCCTGGCTGAGTCAGCAAAGCTTTGGAAACGGGTAAGAATCAATCACCTACGTCTCAAAAATGGTAAATATAAATTACCCTACTAAAGGCTATGTCGATTCGGTAGCACACCCTAATTAATGACGGAAGGTCATAATAAGGATATGGCTTCCGATGAAATCGTTCTTATCTAATAAGTTATTAGCGCGAAATCAAGGAAGTTACGTCATCATATGACGTCATAATTCATATACATTAAGATACGAGTGCAAAATCCTCATAAGGGAAAAATGGGACATGAAGTTTCAAATGTTTGAGAAAAAAAGAGGAGAAGCAGTAGCATTACAATAATGTTTTCCTCTAAAATAGATCCTTGATTAGAGGATGTTCTGGAGAAAACGGGAGCGATATCTCTTTTTCTTGGTTCACTTCCTGTTTTAACTTTTCATAATTGGCCTTCATCGCATGGAAGAGGGTGGCAGCTTCTTCAGCCTTCTTCCTTTGTTCCTCCAATTTCAACCTCTCATATATGAGGTTATGGTAGCCATATTTCAGGCTCACAGATTCAAGGATTTGGGTGACTCTGTTGAGAAGAAAACCGAAGTCTAATCTGCCTTGAGCCTTAGCCTGAAGACCCATGCATGTGCTATAAAGAAACCGTGCGCTATCAGGTGAAATGGTTGTGAGGGTAGCCACAGGAAGTTGCTCCAAAATCTAGATGGATTCAGTCAAAAAAGGTCTTCTATCAAAAGGCTCAAACTCCAGAGTTCTCGCAAATGACCATGGGTATGAAAGGCGCATCCTTATGAGCCAATCCACATCGGATTGCCTCATCCCTGGTAAAGAATGATAAGTTTAGGAGTGAAATGGCCAAACAAAAGAATATAATGCGACATATGGCAACATACCTGTTCCTTCGAGGATCTCACGCAAAGAGGGAATGTGCATCACTGGAAAAGCAGAAGCATGTCCTCGCCGCATTGCTTGTTTGTCAGCTGCAACTTCGCGCTCATAATAGTTGGCAGGGATGGTATAAGTTGCGGCAAGCTTGAGGGCAGCTCCCACTTGCGAACACCAAAAACTCCATGCAGGGGGGACTTGTAAAAGTTCTACCTCAGTGGAAGAGACAGTAGGACCTTGTTGAGGTTCAAGGCATTCACAGGAATAGAAGCACTTGAAGAAGTATGTGGAATAACTTTAGCAGCGACTGTGGCTTATGCTTGCTTAAAAACTTCTTCAGCCGCGAGAGGTTCTTGTGGATCGGGAGCATTCATTGGAACATCGACATTTTCATGCGATGCTATGTCTTCAATGACCTGTTCATTTTCATGAACTCCAGCTCCAGCATCCTCCGTCTCCATCTCCTCAACTGCAACATCTTCTTCACCTAACCCAGTGTCAGGTTCGACATCATCAGATACCTCGATAATGTCCTCCAGAGGTTCTCCTGCATACTCAGTAGCCGCTACAGGTTTCTCAACATGAGAACTTCGCTCTGGAGCATAAGATGTAGGAGGCTGATTTATCGGCTCCAACATGTCCTCATCAGGGTTGCCAACACTTGCCTTGCTAATTACCTCTCTTGCAGCTGACACGTTATCAGGAGGGCCCCGTGCGATGACAGCATCACCTGCGAAGGCAAGACCGTAAAATGATCAGGTAAACTTGCGTTATAAAGATGTTTTAAACCTAATAGATTAAGAGCGAGCACCTCCACACTTAGGTGGGATTGCAGCTCCATTATCATATGTTAAAGATGCGACACCATATCCTACAGAAGTGTCTTCATTTATCACATCTTTAAGGCGATAATGACCTGGTGGTGCGAAGAAACTCGTTACGATAGCGAGTGGGTCACCAAACATGGTTTACAAACATTGTTTGAGTGATTACCTGAAGGTTCGCCACATTTTCTTACTAGCCATCGGCGAATGTCATCTTATGATAAGCCGTGCTTTAATGCACCAATAATTACTTCTTGATAAGTTACAGAAAGGTTAAAAATATCACCTTCCTTGCTGCCTGCGATTTCCTCAAAGTCCTCTTGAGCGTGTTCCAAGGCAGCCACGCCTGTGTTATCAGCTTGCTGTTCTTCCAAACTTCTTCTCTTCATGAGCTCGATGTCATCTTCTTCGAGCTTTCTTCTCCTTTCTTCTGCCTCAGCAGCCATTCTCTTAGACTCGGCAATAATGGCTTCGTCTATGGCCTCACAAGAGGCGTCAGAGCGAGAACCTTTGGTCTTTTTCTTCTCCTTGGCCAAAAGGCCATTGATGATTTCTGTGTCACATCTGCGAAAGGAAATTAGTCAACAACTATTACAAAATCCAAAGTGCGAGGAAGACAAGTTCATTCAAGATACCTTCTGAACTTCCTTCTCTTATCTCGTCTCTTTCTTCTTCTTCTCCTTCGCTTTCTTCTCTTTCCTCTTCTTCTTCTCTCACTTCTCTTCCTTCGTCCTCCTCTTCCTCTTCTTCCTGATCAAAAGGGATGAAGTTCTCAACCGGGATATCTTTCTGCATCTTGCTCAGCATGCGACCTTTACCTTTTTCCTTGAAAGTAAGAGACTTCGTAGGAGACGGAGTTGGAACATTTCTAGGAGGCGAAGAAATCACAATGCCCTTCTGCTTTTGCTTTTTCGCCTTCGGGGCAATTTCTGCATCCACCTCAACCTCATTGTCTATCAGCGAGCGAGAAAACACATCCATTTCCTCGCGTATCCGAGCCTCCACCTGGGGAGCCAGTCCCATTTCCACAGGAATTTCCTTGTCTTGCCTTTTCGCGGCTACAATAGAGTTGACCAGCGACGCGGAGCGCTCTCCAGATGCGAACCTCCTCAGATAGCACTGAAAAAAGAAAATGGGGAATAAGCTTCATTATAAAGAAAGAAGTCCTTTAAGCATAAAGGAAAAATTGTTTACCTTGGAAAAATCTTAGCTATACTTGATTACATGCGAAATTCCACCCCTAACAGCAGTCATCTTCTCCTCAAGAATAGTGGCTGGGCACAAGTGATTGTCAGCATCAAGAAAGGAATAAACACCATATTGGGAATAATCCAAATTGCAATTAGGACGGAATGGAAAAGCATTCCTTTTGATCGCAGGAGCTTTACTGGGACGAGGAGTCGAGTGTGTATCAAATCTGGCCTGCCGAGAAGTCCAATAGGCAATCCAATTCTTGGTAAGGCGACCTACACGACTCCCAGAAGGTTGGACGAAAGGAAATTTGCTCAAAAGGATCGTTTTACACTTAGTCACGACGCTTGTATCAACCCCTAGTGATTGACTTAGGCAAAATGGAAGGCGCCACTGCATCAAAACCAAACTGAGGAGAGACGCGAGTTGGGTCTACGTCGATTGTGATCTGCTCATATATGGGAGTTAGCTCAGAAACATTTTCGGCAAGGGCAGGAAGGGAACCTCTCAAGCACCAGCAGAAGAATTCGCGGTAGCGATCATGTCCTTCGAGAAGCAGTTCTTCTGAGTAGGAACCAGCTCTATTAGGGTACAGCTTCGGAAACCATTGCACATTTTCAATGTGTGTAGCGTAAGGCCTAGTTATAAACTTTCTCCGATCATCGCATATCAGACTCCATGTACACTTGGGAAGATTAGTCATGTACCATCGAGCAACTCTCCCGTTAGGAAGTGCATTATGCGCACCTGGAACGTTCCATTTACTGGGTCTAGAAGGAACGGGAGCGTAAGAAGGCCATCTTTCGAAAAACCACATGGTAAGAAATAAAATGTTGAAAAAATTCAACACATCAAGACGCCCACGTGACTCCTTAATCGCGACCACCAGCTGGTCCAATCGATGATATAGGGTGCCTAGTACTAGAGGCCCAAGTGCGACTTTCTTGCCGAGGGACAACTTAACAGAAAGGGGGTGAACATGATAAAAGACCCCATCTTGAGGATGACCGTCGATCAAATACCTCAACAACCAAGAACAGAGAAAGCCGCACAAGGTCAGATGATACCCCTTCCCCTCTATGTAATTCTTCGCTTCTGGATCATTATCCAGAATTTCCTTGCTGATCTTACTATTTGCATAGTCGCGAAAGAAGTATTGCACCTTCTTTCCCCAAGTGTTCTTCGCAGAGGTCTCAACCAGCTGCCATTCGGGAAGTACTTCCGGAGATGTCCACCGAGTAGAAATCTTCTTCACCTCGGTCAAACATTCCTCCATCTGCGCATATAGAATAAGCTTTGGACCAGGTTTCAAAGCGCTCAAGGTATCAACTTCGCCCATAGGGGAAAGGTCATATGGAATTTGAACATCTTCCAAAGTGGGGGCAGCCTCAAATTCAGCAAAATGGAAGGTATGGGTCGCAGGTGAGTAGCGAGAAAGAAGGTTTAGAAGCATGGTCTGATCCAGCTTCACGGTAGCACCCTTCATATCACGAACAGCGAAATAAATTCCAGCATCGTCTAGTGTGATAGCATGGTGAGTCAGTACATGGTCAATCCACTCATCCATCAAATCCATCTTCTGTACGAAGGCCTGGGTAGAAATTTCAGTATGGGGGAAGAACCCATTTTCAACGCCTAACCTTGCCACATCCTTGGAGTCAATTAACTCCAACATGGCTGCAGTGGTAGGCGGGGTCCACGTTAGCAAATCTCCAGAGGCGGGAGCCGGTAGATTCTTTACTTTAACCCTAGCATGACAAAAGTCTTTTCCACCTAGATAGGGGGCTTTCTTCCATAGGGTTTTAGGAAGACCAGGAATTTCTTCAGGTTCTTTAACAGGTCTGGAACCTTTTGTCTTGGCCATTTCTGCATAAAAGCAAGAAAACAGGGGGGAGAAATATACCCACTTTTAGGTCAGATTAAGGAAGCAATTCTGGGTTGTTTTGAAATCTGAAGAAGATGAACAGTTCTGGGTCAGTTCTGGGTTTAGATTCTCAGAATTGGGTTTAGAATCTCAGAATTTCAGAAGTTTATTGTTTGAAAATCGTTTCAATCTGGCGTTTCAATCTTTTAGGGTTTAAAAGAAACATTTCAAATAATGGTGTATTCCAAGCCATTCTGGGTTTTCAGATTCAAGATAATTCAAAGGATATGAAATACATTAATGAAATTGAGCAAAGCCAAACTTGTTTTGCTGAAGCAAGTTGAAGAAGACGGTTGGCGAGAAAGAACTGATGATTGATTATCTGTATTTGCTCTTGAAGGCTCTCAAGTAACATTCACCTTAGAGATAGAAGCAATACTCAGTAACAATGGAGGGCATGGAGTATTTATTCAAAACTACTGAAGAGTCGCGTCCTTTTAGTGGTCGAATCACAACCGTCACCGTCGAATCGCGCAATCACAGGTCGATGCTGACGTCACGCCTAAAACCCTAATGGGATAGGCGGCACAACTCTAGGGATCCTAGGTCATAATGGCACGCACGAGGCTGATTTTTTGTTTATTTGAATTGGTGCGTGGCAATGACGCGTGCACTGGTTTTTGCGCATTGAAGCCTATCCGGTTAGGCGTCTCCACGCGCAAAAAGGGGCCTAATGTAGATAGTGCTTTCAAGACAGCAGATCTTAGCCACGTGGCGATCATCTAGCACACCTAGCTGTGCTCCACACACACTGGATCACCACCCACACTGATCCAAGTGAGGGCTGCGAGACAGGGCCCTCGCATACCACCACACGGGACTTGTAGGGACTTAGTGGTTTGGAGGCTAGAGTAAGTCCTGTCGCGCGCGAGCGACAACCAAGCCCGCGCGCGACCTTTTGTAACTGCTTTGAGAGATTTATGGCACGAGCTGCATAGACCCGGTCAACCTCATAACGGTTACGGTATAAGCGGACGAAGTGCATAACAGTCCCTATATATGTGGACGAACGTGCCGTTATGGTTAAGGTAATTAAGCCGCTATTAATGGGTGCATTAACCCACTACAACGTTCATATTCCCCACTATATATAGGATCATTAACCCTTCCTTACATAACACGAACCACCTGAACTACGCGGAGGCTCTGCCAAAATTCTTTCTCTCTCTCATACAGTTGCCATTGCCTTACTCTCTCCCTACACACAACTCTACTCTTCCTGTGTTCTTCTTATCCCCTACTCTTGGTGTACATTGAATCTTCTTCAAAGGATTCCCTCGTGCACAATTTCCCATTCGTATGATTGCATTCTAGGGTTCATTCACAATATGTCCAGCCGCAATAGGGGTGCAATGTGTCGCACTAGCCCAGAAAATAGTCGTTGGAAGTGTTGTATTTGTCGTTAAAGTTGCTGGAAGTATTAAATACTTGTCTAGTTAATGAAATTAGTAAAAATATGAGAGTTTTGATAATCATTTAGTAGTTTCGCTGATAAGTAGATAATTATTCATAGTTTATGGGACGTGTGTAGCAAAATATAATTTTAGAAAATTAAAAAGTTAATATTAGCTTAATTAATAATCTACTTTATTAAAAACAAAATAGTGAAGTTGCGTTTTAAAAATGAATCTACTAGTAAAACCGTCTCTTTAGTCTCGAAGAAATCTGCCCAATGAATGTGTAGCTAGCGGATACTTGTTGGGACATTGGGATTGAAATATAACGTAAATTCTCGATTGAATGCCATTGCATATCATATAAAGTAGAATATTTTTATTGATAGAGTATTATGATACTATTTCGAATCTATAAATTGTAGGCGACAATTTCATCGACCATGGATTTCTCTCTTACTACGACTGGTTTGCTATAGTTGCTTTCAGTTTGAAGTGAGTGAACATGTCAGGCGTAGTGTGAATATCTCCCTTCGTGTCAAATTTTATTTTATATTTTATTTCAAAATGTATATACGTGTTATGGGCTTTATGTGCTACATGAATATTTGGTTGTATTTGTCAAGAAATTTATTTAGAAAGAATTAATATTTCATAATAATTTAAAGTTAAAGAGTTATGCGGGGACATTACATGGATACTTATATGTCGGTTCGGTCATTTTTTAACTTGACCGCAGTTTTCCCTGGATAGCTCCTTGTACTCGCCCATGTGGCCGCAAGTAGTCTTAGGGGGGTGTCAACACTTCAGGTCATTGATGTTTGCGAGATGATTTGATCTTCCCTGTATCGATCAAATCACTAACAATATGGACTTTTGAAACTGATTTTTATTAATTAAAAATGGATGGATATGGTGTTTTTAAAAATTCCTAATTTGGATAATGAACTCGAATTTGGCAATGTCCCTTCTTATATTTTGAAACATATTGTAATTTGATACTTTCTCATCTCTACAAGTATATCATTTTACTTATGCTGTGCAAAAAGTTAATTGTTACATGACAAGTTGATTAATTTTTTTGAAATATGTCTCATCATCATCATACATGCTTGGGTGTTTACTTGTTTAGTATTTCTTGTTGATTTTGAAACTGTGGTGTCCACTTTCTATTTTTATTCACCACGTGTTTAGATGGTGGGAGCTTGGCATAAGGGGCGACGTGAATCATTATATAATCTTCTAGAATTATCTTTCTTATATGTATAGACTTTCATTTCGTGTTCTCACATTTACAAATATTGTTAATACCCGTATTTGAGGCGTCATCTGAAGTTGTATCAATCTTCATGTTAAACTTAATGGTTTAATTCGCTTGCATCCACTTTTAAATATCTATGTATCTAAAAAGTTATCTCGGGTCAAACATGAGATCATGGGTGAAGTACATATGTATTTAGCCAAATAATGAAGCAATTGAGAGCACTAGTTAGAATGAAGGAATATAACTCGGAACAGTAATCAAAAGGATCAAAGTTTCATGCCAGTAAATACCCAACAACTCGTAGCGAAATAATGGATATGTTGTAGGGTTCAAATTTAAAGAGGACAATAATTACAATAAATATTCAGTCAAGAAGAGTTTTTTTGAGGAAATGCAGGCAATAAGAGCTGAGAATATGTGCTATCATTGTGATGAAAAGTTCAGTCCAGGCCACAGGTGCAAGTCTGAACAATTGTAAATGATTATGTGTACATGATTATGGGTACATAATTAGAAGGGGAAGATGGTGTAGAAATGATAGAAGAGGACTGCAGTGATAATAAATTACAAGAAATATGTGACATGGAGGTTTTAGTGCATGATCTATCAGGCAATATTACTCATGATACATTTAAGATTCTGGGAAAGATAAAGAAAAACATAGTGACAATGCTGATAGATAATGGGAGTGCATATAACTTCTTGGATCCACTGAATGCCAAGAAGTTTGGGTTACACATTGGTACAGCATCAGCGATGAAAGTAACAATGGCATATTACAACTAAATTATAAGTTCCGTGGTGTGCAAGAAAGTGACTATCAAGGTCTAAAATTCTGTGATTACTGCAAATTGGAAAATTCTACTACTAGGAGGGTGTGATTTCGTCCTAGTTGTTCAATTGCTCAAAGAAGTCAGCCATTTCATTATGGACTTGGAGACTTTGCAGAAAAGCTTTAAAAATAAGGGTCAAATTGTCAAATTAGAAGGGGTCAACACTACCAACGAGGTTAAACCAATAACTATGGTGTCGTTCATAAGTGACTGTCAGTACAATGACAAATTCTATTGTAGGTCAGTTTAAACCATTGGTACATGTATACAAGCCGCGCCTACAAGTTTACCAGCTGCAATAGAACAATTACTTCTGTAGTACCAACAAGTATCTAAAGAGCCTAACTTCCTACCACCATTGAGATCCCTAGTTCATGCAATCCCTCTCAAGGAAGATCGCAATCTAGTGTGTCAAAGACCTTACATGAATTCCTTTATGAAACAAATGAAATTTGGAAATTAGTACAAGAAATGTTGAATTTTGGTACTATTAGATATAGTAATAACCATTTTGCATCTCCTGTATTGTTATTCAAGAAGAAGGATGGAACATGGAGGATTTGCATAGGTTATAGAGCACTTAGTAACATCACTATGAAGAATAATTTCCCATTATAGTTATTGATGAACTACTTGATGATTTAAATGTGGCTACTGTGTTCTCTAAGAGGCACTTAAAGAGATGGTTACCATCAAGTCAGGATGAAGGAGGACTCAAGAAAACAACTTTTAGACCTCATGAAGGGCATTCTGAGTCAGGGTGATGCCATCTGGCTTGGCAAATGCTCTCGCCACATTCTAGTCCCCGACGGATCAGGTGTTTAAGCCATTTTAAAGAAATATTCTCGAATGAAATTTTTGTGTATAGTAAGGCATCAAGGATCATGAGAAGAATTTGCAACAAACCCTAGAGACATTGAGGCAGCCTATACTGTTTTCCAAGAAATCCAAATGCGGTTTTGTGCAATCAACTAATGAGTATTGGGACATGTTGATGTCAAGGGTGATGCAGCTGATTTAAAGAAATAGAAACAATGAGATCTCTGGCCGATTCCCATTAATATCAAGTCACTTAGAGGTTTTTTTGGGGTTAATTGGATACTACAAAAGATTTGTAAAGCATTATGGGGCTGTTACTCAACCATTGACTAATCTCTTGAAGAAAGGACAGTCTTAATGGAGTTCTCCACCATATAAAGCTTTTGAGGCACTCAAGGAAGTTCTATGTACTGCACCGGTGCTAGCACTGCCAGATTTTGAGAAAGCCTTGGTTGTTGAATTAGATGGCCCAGGCTGTGGGATTGGTGCTTTGTTAATGCAGGACCACGAACCATTGGCCTGATATAGTAAATGTCTATCTATTGAATAGTAGAAGATGTCAGCCTAGGAAATTGAGCTCTTAATTGTAGTCCAAAAGGTGAATAGATGGATAATTTACTTAGAAGGGAGAAGATGCATCATCGAGACTTAAAACATAAGCTTGAAATATTTATTGGAACAAAGAGTTTAGAATCTTATGCCGCAAAAATGGTTGAGCAAGCTCCTAGGGTTTAATTATGAGATCATGTACAAGAAAGGAGAAGAACATTCAACTGCAGATGCCTTGCCAATATTCTTAGCGAGTGCATAATTTTATTGAAGATACAGAAGCAATGCAGTATGCTGCAACTACTATAACTTTCATGCAACCATAATGGATGATGGACGTGCAGAGTTCCACTAAATGTGATGAATTTATTGCTTCCATTTTATAGGAACATGCTATCAATGCAAGAACACCAAGTTACCAGGTGGATCAGGGTGTTATATCGAAGAATAACGAGTTTACGAGTCTACATGGGGAATCGGATTGACCTGCACCAAAATCCAGCAGCTGACAATCCCGCAGCAAACCCGTAGTCCCCATGACTTGACCCACAGGCTTACGGAGTCAACTCAGTGTGAAAATAGTGTAGCTTTATTTGGTTTTAGATCCTTTAATGCACGAAAAAATGGGCTATATAGTCACTCATCTTCCAACACTGGTGAACCATTGAGTTTATCTCAAGATGAAGAGATAAACTATAACAACCAATATCCAATCAACCACACTGATGACTATGTAAATATCAAACATACCACAAAGATTAGATTATGTGCAAGTTTGTTTTTCATTTTTGGAGGGACTTATTTAAGAGACCATACACATCATTTATCTTTGTAAAGTTTAGTTACGCCCTTGCTTCAAATAAGTGGCTCGATGCAAGAAGAAATATAAATGAATAAATAAATAACTAGATAAATAAATTTGGCTTAACTCTAAAACTTGTAGCATTGAAACCAGTTTATATACATAATGAAAAATGTAGCATTTAATCGTCAAATATTCAAAAAATTCAAATTTTTATAAATGAAAAGTCACATGTATGTAAAAGGTTGAAGATATGAAGTCATAAGTGACCGGACCAATTCTCGGGTCACGGGTCATGAGTCGAGTCTACCCACCCTCTACGAGTGTATGATGCTCCCGCCATGAACCAGTATTTCCATGAATTTTATTGAAGGGATAACGAAATTAGATGGATGTGATTGCATCCTGGTGGTGGTTGACATGTGCACTAAGTTTGGGAATTTCGTTGGGTTTGCTCATCCTTGTACTGCTGAAGTAGTAGCATAGCTAATCCAGAAAAATATTTACAAATTACATAGTCCACCTTAGCAAATTGTGTCTGATAGAGATCCATTATTCTCGAGTGTATTATGGAACAAGTTATTCAGCACTCTAGACACCAAACAATGTCATTCAATTGCTTATCAACCTCGATCTAATGGTTAAAATGAGAGGGTTAATCAATGTTTAAAAGTTTGCCTCAGATGCGTGGATGCTTACAGGCATATAAAATGGTTTAAATGGTTGACTTGAGCTGATCATTGGTACAAACCCCATTTCCACATAGCTTTGCAAATGACTCCCTTTGAGGCTTTGTATGGGTACAAACCGCCTATATAGAATTTAAAACAGATTGGCAAGGCTGCTGATGTCAATTTGCAAACCTTTATATAGGAGATAGCTGCTTTAGTACAGTTGATGAAGGATAATGTAGTGAAGGCGCAAATCAGGATGAAGCAAAATGTCGATAAAATGATGGTGAAAAGGAGCTTTGACAAGGGTGAATGGGTGTATTTGAAAATACAGCCATACAAGAAAACCACTTCGGTACAAAGGACTAATCAAAAGTTGTCACCTAAATTTTTTGGACCTTTTAAATTTCTTGAAGAAGGTAAGAAACCTAGCTTACCAAATGGATTTATCCTCGACAAACATGATTCATCCAATATTTCATGTATCTCATATGTTATGACCTGGGTATCGCGAGCTACGTAAATGATAAAACAAGAACATATAAATAACGTGGTTCAGTAGTGATTAGCTAGATACCTCCACGATCAAAATATCCGATTTTATTGAGCCAAACCCACCCAGTTACAACCACTCAACCCACACACTAAAAGCTCTCACCTAGCAACCCGCGTTGCTTAAAACCCCTTTCACTGTGTATGTATCCCTGTGTGTGTGTTGCTTATCAGAGCCAAAAGCCTTAAATAATGATACAAGGTATGGGGCGGTGGAATTGTCAAACCCACACCACCGCCTCAATGTGTTTCCAAATATTTTCCTTTCACTTTCTTTTCTTATCTTTGTCGACTTACAATTCAAGACAATAAAAAAATCTCCACCTTCTCTTGAATCATCTCAGCAACCCGAACCAGACTTGATGCTTCTCTCGAATAATCAACCCCAAACATTTTACAGTTGTATGCGAAACCCGCACTTCACAAGCTGCTCCAACTTCACCAAGTTCCCGCAACGAGGGCCACCAGCGATGCTCTATCTCCCGTCGAGTTCCTGAAATCGAAACCCTATTAAAGAATTTAAGAGTGTTGTGAATAACTTGTTCATATTCTATTCATCGTGTGAGATGACTATATATACAAGTTTCCAGATCCTAAATATGGAATACTGTACTATCAAGATCCACAATCAGCTCCGTGATTAGGATACATGATATAGAAAGGAAATTAAAGATAATAATTAACTCCTAAACTTCAGGGTTATCAAATTAGATCAGGTCTGTCTTGATGAACATTTCCAATCAATTTTCCAATCAGCCTTGATTTAATCTGCCAACACTGCCCCTCAAGCTGGACTATAGATGTTGATTAGTCCAAACTTGTTCACAAGAGAATCAAACATATGTTCTGCGAGGCCTTTTGTGAGAATATCTGCAAGTTGCTGAGTAGTGGGAACGTGCTCAATGTTGATAATTCTCCCTCAAGTTTCTCTTTAATGAAGTGTCGATCGACCTCCACATGTTTCGTCCTATCATGATGGATAGGATTGTAAGCAATACTGATGGTTGACTTGTTATCACAATAGAGATGCATAGGCCCCTCATATCTGATCTTCAAGTCTTTCATAAGTCTCCTGATCCATATGCCTTCGCATACGCCATGAGCCACAGCTCTATATTCAGCTTCTGTACTACTTCTTGCCACGACCGTTTGTTTCTTGCTGCGTCAGGTAACTAGATTTCCCCATAAGAATGTGCAGTACCCATATGTGGACTTTCTGTCATCAATTGAACCAGCCCAGTCAGCATCAGTAAATACTCTTACACTGCGGTCTTCAGTCCTTTTAAAGAAAAACCCTTTTCCTGGAGTTTGCTTCACGTATCTCTGAATTCTGTACACAGCTTTAAGATGTCCTTGACATGGATTATGCATATATTGACTTACCAGACTTATAGCAATGAAAATGTCTGGCCTCGTGTGAGAGAGATAAATCAGCTTCCCTACAAGTCTTTGATAGCTCCCCTTGTCCACAAGATCTCCTTGGAACATTTTGTCCTTCTTCCCAAGTTCGATTGGAGTTTTAATAGGTTTACATCCCAACATACCAGTTTCTTTGAGAAGATATAGAGTGTATTTCCTCTGGGATACGGAGATTCCCTTCTTTCTTCTTGCAACTTCCATTCCAAGAAAGTATTTCAATGATCCAAGGTATTTGACTTTTAACTCTTTGGCCATCATTTTCTTGATGTTTTTTATCTCCTCAAAGTTATCATCTGTCACAATGATATCGTCCACATAAACTATTAGAATAGTTATCTTTCACCTAGGTGAGTGTTTGACAAACAGTGTATTATCCGCTTGGCTTTGGAGGTAACCAAAGTTCTTAATAATTGTTGAGAAACGATCAAACCATGCCCGCGGAGATTGCTTCAAACCATATAGTGACTTTCTAAACTTACACACGATATGCTTTCCCACGCTTTACTCAAAGCCTGGTGGCTGCTTCATGTATACTTCTTCGCGATTTTACCACTTAAAAATGTGTTCTTTACATCAAGTTGATGTAATGGCCAATCACAATTTGCTGCTAAAGAAAGTAGAACCCAAACAGTATTAAGCTTCGCAACAGGAGCAAATGTTTCTGTGTAGTCAATCCCATAGGTCTGTGTAAAACCTCTTGCCACCAATCGAGATTTGTACCGTTCAATAGACCCATCGGCCTTATATTTTGCTGTGAATACCCATTTTCACCCAACGACACTCTTGTTCTTGGGTAAGTCCACCAAACTCCAAGTATTGTTTTTCTTAAGAGCTCGCATTTCTACTAGTACATCAACTTTCCATTCGGGAACACTTAAGGCCTCCTCAATTGACCTGGGGATGAATGTACTAGATACACTAGAGGTAAATGCACGGAAAGATGATGATAAATTAGAATAAGAAATGAACTTGGAAATGGGATGTTGGGTACATGACCTTATACCCTTTCGAGTGGCTATTGGCTCATCAAGATCAAATAAATGAGTTGGATTATTTTTTGGATTACCTTGTTCTCTAGCAAAGTGAGGTTCTACCACCAGCTCGGCTTCTTGACTGTGAGTAGGATTCATAACTTCTTTATTCTTCTCCAATACTTGTCTTCTAGAATAGACACGTAGCTTGTAACACCCCTTGATTCCCGAGCTTCCCGTTCCGGACCGGAGAGCCCAGGAGAGTGCTACTCAAAATGATGCGGTGGAAATCGTGAACAAAACATTCCATAATCATATATTACAAACTAATAAAATTTTCTTCAACATGATGCTTACTATTACACAAGGTGACATTTAACTAAGAGTTCGATTAATAAAAGTGCTACTGACTACTAGATATGTTCGCGATCCCCTTATGTCAAGCTCCCAGCTCCTAGACCTGCGGGGGAATGAAACAAAGACCGCAGTTTTCCAAAGTCAGCAAGAAATGCTGAGTGAGTTACACCTTAGCATGTAAAGCAGGAAAGCTAAGAAAGGCAATGGGGTTACGCGTTTAAATACATTTCAGGAGTAACAGAGAACGAGTGTAACATCGTAAACTCAAGAACAAGTAACAGTGTCATAAAATAATGTCAATTTCCCGTGTAAGAATTTTGTTAACTACGACACGTCATACGTATCCAATAAAATCTCTTCATAAATGATATGTCAAGTAAACACACGAATTACGTATATCTTCTCCCAAACAGAGTAATCGAATTATCAACTAAGGCACAGTACCCGGGTAGACCAGTGACCACAATCAGACATTCTAGACCTTAAGTGTTGCAACACCCTCCTAAGAGCGTCAATCAAAGGAGTGGTATCTAGAAGCAGTACTCCAGCCTAAGGCAAAAGGAGTCGGGGTGCACGTAGTGCCATATCTTTAGGGAGCAAAGCCCAGGGAATCATCACCCATATAAAAGTAACATAACTAGTTCCGGTACTTGCGAATCATTTTACTTACACCGGGGATCGAACCCGATTATCTCTTTAGGGACATGAGCCCAGGGAGTCATCACCCGTTGTTACTGATTTATGATAAAGTAAAACATTTTCTCAAGTCTGGATAATATTTCGAAGATTTTTAAAAAAACAAACAAACACATTTATTTAGTAGGGATTAAATGTGACAACTATTTTCAATTAGCCAAGTAATGGACACGAAATAAGCTGGCACGCAAGGCTAAGCATGTAAAACTCACCTGATGTCGACTCAACAGTTAGTACGTAGGATGGTCGACGAAGCCTATGTCCATAAATCTACATTTTACCGATTATTTAGTCAGACGGGTAGTACTACTAAACCAATGCACTAACCCTATATGAATGCTCGGCTAGGATGAGCGACCAATCCAACCCTTACGATCCCCCAAAGTGATAATTTGAAGATGACAGGCGTATAGTGATATAACTCATTTATTAATAAAACGATTAATATTCTTATATACAATTAATTTTAGGAAATGAGAGATTATATATAAAAAAACTAAATAATAAAATCAACGCTTTTAAAAATATTATTTGATTATTGATAATAAGTACTACTTATTTTAAGAAAATTGGGACTTTTATTGAGGCACGTGTAACAATAATTATTGCATTTATAAAATTGATTTTTTAAAGAAATTATTTCTAATTTACAACTAATCTGCTTTATTATATGTAAACAATATCCAATTTTAAGAGACCTTGAAATGTTTATGAATACATAAAATTAGAGTTATATCTATTTAAAATGTTACTCTTTATTTATTTTACAAAACATATCTTACTTATTATTATTATTATCTTATTATTATTATTATTATTATTATTATTATTATTAATAATAAAACGAATTGCAAGATTAATTTTCATCTTATACAAATTTATGCTTTTATTTTCATTACAAAAATGCTATTTTTATTTATTCATTTAAAATAATTAGTTGACAATAATATAAACAAGATGTTATCATATAGTTAATATAGTTTAGGTAAAAGACAAGGGACTCCCGTCCCATAATATAACAAGTTTCATTTTTAGCAGTTTATGCCCTTAAATTTCCTAAAATGACAAAATCAACCCCAAGAACACCCATCAGTACCTCCTTCTCAACCCACCCAAAATCAAACCATGAATTTTCAAATCTACTGATACCCATGAAGTTTTAATCATCTAGAACTCTAATTCAATTCAAAACATGTGGATTCAAGACAAAAATCGTTAAAAACCCTTACCGAATGAGGGAGAAATCACTCGCCGAAATCGGGTCGGAAACTCGCCGGAGTTAATGGTGTTCCGGCTGTTGGGTGGCCGGAACTCGGACTCCATGGGTTCGGTCGGCCCTCTAGGACCGTGGGGGAGCCACTGGAAGTGGAGGAGAGAGACGGAGGAGGTGTTCTCCGTCAGGTCGGGTTAGGGGTCGGTAGCTTCGGCGGTGGCTTCGGCCACTATTGCCGTCGCCGCCGCTGTTTCTGCTGGCTCTCGGTGCGACGAGCAGAGAGGGAGAGAGAGAGAGATCGAAGGGAAGGGGGAGAGGGAGAGGGTGGAGATGCAGGCGATCGGTTCGCCGGTGCTATTTCTACCGGCGTTGGAGGTGGGGATGGTGTCGATGGTGATGGCGTTTGATGTTGTTGTTTCTGCTGTTGTTTTCACTGCTGATGGTTTTAGTAGGAAGAGAAAGCATAGGTGGGGACGAGAGGGGAGAGAGGCAGAGGAAGTTGGGTGGTGGTGGTGGTGGTGTCGCCCATGGTGGTGATGCCGATGGGGGAGATGGAGGTGGTGTTGTGGTGGTGATTCTTGTTGTTGGCTGCTGCTGTTGCTGTGTGTTGTGAGAAAGAGAGAGAACAGAGGTTGGGTAGGGAGAAAGGGGCAGAGGAGGATGGTGGTGATGGTGGTTTTGCCGGAGGTGGAGGTGGTGTGATGGGGGTGGTTGTTGGTGATGGTGGCAGTGGTGTTGTACCGAGAGGGGGAGAGAGAGAGGAGGGAGAGGGGTGGTGATATTGGTGGTGGCAGTGGGGGTGTGGGTGTGGGTTTGGTGTTGTTGCCGGAGGGGAAAATGAAGGAGAAGATGGTGAGGAAGAAGAGGGGTGTTGGTGATGAAAAGTGAGGAGGATGGCCCTATTTATAGAAGATTAGGAGGAGGGGGATGATTAAAATATTGGGGAAGAAGTTGATTTTGTAAGGATGGAGAATTGTGGAAGGGGGATGGTGATGGAGGAAGGAGGAGTTGGGAGAGATGGTGATATGAGAGAGATGAGGGTGGAGGAAGATGAGGATGTATGTGTGTGTGTGTGTGTGTACGGGTAAAAAAAAGAAACAAGAGAAGAGAAGGAGGTGGGAGAAATAGGTGTGAGGAGGGATGGTGATGTGTGAGGGAGGAGTGGAGATGTAATAGAGAGATGAGGGAGGAGGGTTGGCCAGGTGAGAGAAAAAGAGAGAGAGAGAGAGAGAGAGAGAGAAAGATGGGTGGGAGGAAAATTTTAATAATCAAACAAGAAAAAAATGATAAATAAATTATATAATAAATAAATAAAATATGGGTTTTGGGTCGGGTTGTAGCTAGGAATACGGGTACGTATATTTATACAGTATATTTTATCGGGTTATACTATTATACGGGTCGGGTGAAATCAAATACGGGTTGTATCAAGTATTTAATACGTATTATGTACAAGTATATAGTATTTGCATACTTTAGATTTTATAAAAGACAACTATAACCCCTTAGAATTTAGAAATTCAAGAATTTACCCCCAACCAATAACTAGTTAACTAGTTTATCTTTCATGAAACTACAACTACCTCCCCAATTTTTAAACTAAATTAGTTTTTAACTTTTCTAAACTACAATTATCTCCCTATTCTTCAAGTTAGCAACTTTATATATTTGAAAATTAACCCCTCAGATTTTATCCAACTATTTTGTAACTTCCTCAAATTTATAATTTCGACCCATTCTTTAATTTAGTTAATTTATAACTTCTGAAAAAAAATGCAATTTAACCCCCAAACTCTATCAAAATTATTAACTTACCCTCTTGTATAAAATTTAGGGTATTACATCCTTCCCCCCTTTGACTAAGCTTCGTCCTCGAAGCTTGAACGATTCACTAAGGTCTTAGTGGGTTTCCTATATGAAATTAAGATCAAAATGCTTACCTTCCTTGTTATTTATCGCTCGTGCCTCTGTTTCGCTCATCACAAATATTTGACCAGGTGGCCTCTGGTTGTTACCCTGCGCTGCATTTACTCTATTTCCATTGTTCCCAGCTTGGTGGTTTCTGTTGTTTCCATTGGGAGCTGCATTCCTGTGTTGTCCTCCATTCCTGTTGTTATTTCCATTGTTGTAGTTGCCTTGCTGGCCCATAGCTCCATTCCTTAAGTTGTTGTTGTTGTGATACTGGTTTCCCCCATTGTTTTGTTTGTAACCGTTTCCATTTTGACGGTAACCCTGCCCATTGCGGCCTTGCTCATCTTCGGCTGCCATCCTCCTTCTACAGTCAGCGATTATGTGGCCTTTGATGCCACAAAACCTACAAGTCAAGGCGGCGCCTTCACATGTGAATCCCTGATGATTGTTGCCACACCTGTTGCAGTTAAAGTTATGGGCATGTCCCGTCATCTGCTAGTTTCGGTTTCCTCCATTTCCCCAGTTCTGATTACCCCCACCACTACTAATCCTGATCCGCTTATCAGATCCCTGGTTGTTGTTTCCTCCTTGGCTAGAGCTGCCACTTCCTTGTCCTTCCACCTTCCTTTTTCCCACCACCTGATCAACTCTCCAGATGTTTGCTGCCACCCCATATGCTTCCTTCAAGGTATCATAGCTCCTCGTGAGCATGGTTCTCTGAATTTCAAGCTTCAGTCCACCTATGAAGCGTGTGACCATGCGCCCTTCAGTAGGCACTGTGTCCTCCGCAAACCTGGCTAGCTCCACAAACTTGTCATAATAATCAGTCACAGACTCGTTGCCTTGCTTGAGTGCAATGAACTCCTCATACTTCTTTTCTTTAACATGCTCCGGATAGAACTTTGCTCTCATAGCAGCCTTCATCGCCTCCCAATCGAAGCCTTCTTGAGCCACGAGTCTTGCCCGATTGGCTGTCCACCAATTATCAGCCTTTTCCTTGAGGTAGAAAGCTACCTCATTGATCTTGCGGGCTTCTGGGCACTCCATGGCCTGGAAAATCTTGTCGAAGTCCCTGATCCAATTCTCGAGCAATACTGGATCCTCATGTCCGTAGAAGTTACTTCGGTTTCGCTGAGCTATTTTCTTGGCCCAGTCGGGTTTCTTTTCATTGGCGATGTTGTGGTTCATGAACTGGTTCATTTGGGCCATTTGGGAGAAAAACTGCTCTACGTGGTTATCGTTGTTCTGAGCCATCCTCCTAGTATAGTATCGCAGGGGTCTATCAGTCATATTCTTACACTATCACTTATTGTATTATTACGTATTCTAGCACGGAGTAACGATCTAAGATGATTAATATCATGAAACGCACACGTAACTCTTCACATAGCACAAGTATCATTCATAGGACATTTACTAACACATAGGAAGCAACGCATGCACATAATTCGTCCCAATTTTATCAACTCGATTCCTTTCAAATAACCCGAATCTCAAATTCTCGTCTCCGTCATGAGAGCAATATTAATCGAAAGGATAATTAACAAGGAAATACTTAATAAATTCTCCCATAATCAAACTAGTCAATTCTGATGCTATAAGATCACAAAATTTATCTAGCATGGAAGAGAAAGGTCAAGGGTGGTGGGATTTAGCAAGGCTCAGACTACCCTTAACCCAATCGGCTTTGTCAAATTTTAAATTTTATTACCCTAAATTCATTTTAACTTACCCTACAGGTTTTTAATCCCTTATGGGAACGAACTGCTCTGATACCACCTGTAACACCCCTTGATTCCCGAGCTTCCCGTTCCGGACCGGAGAGCCCAGGAGAGTGGTACTCGAAATGATGCGGTGGAAATCGTGAACAAAACATTCCATAATCATATATTACAAACTGATAAAATTGTCTTCAACATGATGCTTACTATTACACAAGGTGACATTTAACTAAGAGTTCAATTAATAAAAGTGCTACTGACTACTAAATATGTTCGCGATCCCCTTATGTCAAGCTACCAGCTCCTAGACCTGCGGGGGAATGAAACAAAGACCGCAGTTTTCCAAAGTCAGCAAGAAATGCTGAGTGAGTTACACCTTAGCATGTAAAGCAGGAAAGCTAAGAAAGGCAATGGGGTTACGCGTTTAAATACATTTCAGGAGTAACAGAGAACGAGTGTAACATCGTAAACTCAAGAACAAGTAACAGTGTCATAAAATAATGTCAATTTCCCGTGTAACAATTTTGTTAACCACGACACGTCATACGTATCCAATAAAATCTCTTCATAAATGATATGTCAAGTAAACACACGAATTACGTATAACTGTTCCCAAACAGAGTAATCGAATTATCAACTAAGGCACAGTACCCGGGTAGACCAGTGACCACAATCAGACATTCTAGACCTTAAGTGTTGCAACACCCTCCTAAGAGCGTCAATCAAAGGAGTGGTATCTAGAAGCAGTACTCCAGCCTAAGGCAAAAGGAGTCGGGGTGCACGTAGTGCCATATCTTTAGGGAGCAAAGCCCAGGGAATCATCACCCATATAAAAGTAACATAACTGGTTCCGGTACTTGCGAATCATTTTACTTACACCGGGGATCGAACCCGATTATCTCTTTAGGGACATGAGCCCAGGGAGTCATCACCCGTTGTTACTGATTTATGATAAGATAAAACATTTTCTCAAGTCTGTATAATATTTCGAAGATTTTTAAAAAAACAAACAAACACATTTATTTAGTAGGGATGAAATGTGACAACTATTTTCAATTAGCCAAGTAATGGACATGAAATAAGCTGGCAAGCAAGGCTAAGCATGTAAAACTCACCTGATGTCGACTCCACAGTTAGTACGTAGGATGGTCGACGAAGCCTATGTCCACAAATCCGTCCCCTACAATTTACCGATTATTTAGTCAGACGGGTAGTACTACTAAACCAATGCACTAACCCTATATGAATGCTCGGCTAGGATGAGCGACCAATCCAACCCTTACGATCCCCCAAAGTGATAATTTTAAGATGACAGACGTATAGTGATATAACTCATTTATTAATAAAATGATTAATATTCTTATATACAATTAATTTTAGGAAATGAGAGATTATATATAAAAAAACTAAATAATAAAATCAACGCTTTTAAAAATATTATATGATTATTGATAATAAGTACTACTTATTTTAAGAAAAGTGGGACTTTTATTGAGGCACGTGTAACAATAATTATTGCATTTGTAAAATTGATGTTTTAAATATATTATTTCTAATTTACAACTAATCTGCTTTATTATATGTAAACAATATCCAATTTTAAGAGACCTTGAAATGTTTATGAATACATAAAATTAGAGTTATATCTATTTAAAATGTTACTCTTTATTTATTTTACAAAACATATCTTACTTATTATTATTATTATTATTATTATTATTATTATTATTATTATTATTATTATTATTATTATTATTATTATTATTATTATTATTATTATTATTATTAATAAAACGAATTGCAAGATTAATTTTCATCTTATACAAATTTATGCTTTTATTTTCATTACAAAAATGCTATTTTTATTTATTCATTTAAAATAATTAGTTGACAATAATATAAGCAAGATGTTATGATATAGTTAATATAGTTTAGGTAAAAGACAAAGGACTCCCCTCCCATAATATATAAAGTTTCATTTTTAGCAGTTTATGCCCTTAAATTTCCTAAAATGACAAAATCAACCCCAAGAACACCCATCAGTACCTCCTTCTCAACCCACCCAAAATCAAACCATGAATTTTTAAATCTACTGATACCCATGAAGTTTTAATCATCCAGAACTCTAATTCAATTCAAAACATGTGGATTCAAGCCAAAAATCATTAAAAACCGTTACCGAATGAGGGAGAAATCACTCGCCGAAATCGGGTCGGAAACTCGCCGGAGTTAATGGTGTTCCGGCTCTTGGGGGGCCGGAACTCGGACTCCCTGGGTTCGGTCGGCCCTCTAGGACCGTGGAGGAGCCACTGGAAGTGGAGGTGAGAGACGGAGGAGGTGTTCTCCGTCGGGTCGGGTTGCGGGTCGGTAGCTTTGGCGGTGGCTTCGGCCAATATTGCCGCCGCCGCCGCTGTTTCTGCTGGCTCTCGGTCCGACGAGCAGAGAGGGATAGAGAGAGAGATCGAAGGGAAGGGGGAGAGGGAGAGGGTGGTGATGCAGGCGATCGGTTCGCCGGTGCTATTTCCACCGGCGTTGGAGGTGGGGATGGTGTCGATGGTGATGGCGTTTGATGTTGTTGTTTCTGCTGTTGTTTTCACTGCTAATGGTTTTAGTAGGAAGAGAAAGCATAGGTGGGGAGGAGAGGGGAGAGAGGCAGAGGAAGTTGGTTGGTGGTGGTGGTGGTGTCGGCCATGGTGGTGATGCCGATGGGGGAGATGGAGGTGGTGCTGTGGTGGTGATTCTTGCTGTTGGCTGCTGCTGTTGCTGTGTGTTGTGAGAAAGAGAGAGAACAGAGGTTGGGGAGGGAGAAAGGGGCAGAGGAGGATGGTGATGGTGGTTTTGCCGGAGGTGGAGGTGGTGTGATGGGGGTGGCTGTTGGTGATGGTGTCAGTGGTGTTGTACTGAGAGGGAGAGAGAGAGAGGAGGGAGAGGGGTGGTGATAGTGATGGTGGCGATATTGGTGGTGGCAGTGGGGGTGTGGGTGTGGGTGTGGTGTTGTTGCCGGAGGGGAAAATGAAGGAGAAGATGGTGAGGAAGAAGAGGGGTGTTGGTGATGAAAAGTGAGGAGGATGGCCCTATTTATAGAAGATTAGGAGGAGGGGGATGATTAAAATATTGGGGAATAAGTTGATTTTGTAAGGATGGAGAATTGTGGAAGGGGAATGGTGATGGAGGAAGGAGGATTTGGGAGAGATGGTGATATGAGAGAGATGAGGGTAGAGGAAGATGAGGATGTATGTGTGTGTGTGTGTGTGTACGGGTAAAAAAAAAAGAAACAAGAGAAGAGAAGGAGGTGGGAGAAATAGGTGTGAGGAGGGATGGTGATGTGTGAGGGAGGAGTGGAGATGTGAGAGAGATGAGGGAGGAGGGTTGGCCGGGTGAGAGAAAAAGAGAGAGAGAGAGAGAAAGATGGGTGGGAGGAAAATTTTAATAATCAAACAAGAAAAAAAATGATAAATAAATGATATAATAAATAAATAAAATACGGGTTTTGGGTCGGGTTGTAGCTAGGAATACGGGTACGTATATTAATACAGTATATTTTATCGGATTATACTATTATACGGGTCGGGTGAAATCAAATACGGGTTGTATCAAGTATTTAATACGTATTATGTACAAGTATATAGTATTTGCATACTTTAGTTATTATAAAAGACAACTATAACCCCTTAGAATTTAGAAATTCAAGAATTTACCCCCAACCAATAACTAGTTAACTAGTTTATCTTTCATGAAACTACAACTACTTCCCCAATTTTTAAAGTAAATTAGTTTTTAACTTTTCTAAACTACAATTATCTCCCTATTCTTCAAGTTAGCAACTTTATATATTTGAAAATTAACCCCTCAGATTTTATCCAACTATTTTGTAACTTCCTCAAATTTATAATTTCGACCCATTCTTTAATTTAGTTAATTTATAACTTCTGAAAAAAATGCAATTTAACCCCCAAACTCTATCAAAATTATTAACTTACCCTCTTGTATAAAATTTGGGGTATTACATAGCTCCTGTCGATTACGCATGACTGTTTCTCCTCCTCTTTCTTGAAGTGATACATCATCATGTTGCTGGGTTGGCGAAACTCTATTCTGAACAATATCAGGACCAGTTGGAGTTTCTTCTTAGAGAATGGGAACTGAAGTATTAGGCATGGTGGGAAATGGATGGACAATATCAGCAACAATAAGTGTTTCTCCTTGTTGAACGGGAACGGAAGTACTAGGCATGGTGGGTAATGGATGGATGGCTTGAAGTAATGACGTATCAGATTCGTCCCAATGACCTTCGTTTCTATGCCCCGCCTGAAGCGAAGTCGGAGTGTAGTATGGTGTATCTTCAAAAAAGGTAACGTCACAAGAAACATACACTCTCTTGTTTTGGGGACAGTAGCAACGATAACCCTTTTGGGTTGGAGAGTAGCCAAGAAAAAATGGTCTTGTGTGCTCGAGGATCAAGTTTGCCCCGGTTGTGAGCATGTATATGGACAAATGCAGTACAACCAAAGGTTTTAAGGGGATGATCATTTTTGGAAAGGTGAGGATAACTTTGGGTGAGAATAGACAAAGGAGAATCGAAATTGAGGGTTCGATTTGGTAGACGATTAATGAGATATGTGGCTGTGAGGACTGCATCTCCCCATAGGTATTTCGGGACATTCATTGTAAACATAAGAGCACGTGCAACCTCTAGCAAGTGTCGATTCTTTCTCTCTAACACTCCATTTTGTAGTGGGGTGTCAACACACGAACTTTGATCGACTATACCATTCTCTAACAGAAAATCACCCAAGATGGAGTTGAAATAATCCTTTGCATTGTCAGTTCGAAGAACCCGAATGTTGGCTTGGAATTGAGTTTGGATCATCTTGGTAAAGTTTTTAAATACTTGGCAAGTTTCTGATTTTTCTCAGAGAAGATACAGCCAAGTGGTACGTGTGTGGTCGTCGATGAATGTAAGATACCACCGTTTTCCACGGGAAGTTGTAACTTTGGATGGGCCCCAAATGCCACTATGAATAAAGGAGAAATGAGTGGTAGGTGTATATGGTCTGCGATGCAGGAGCAGACGATCCA
The DNA here is from genome assembly GCA_023055425.1 of Linanthus parryae. NCBI lineage: Eukaryota > Viridiplantae > Streptophyta > Magnoliopsida > Ericales > Polemoniaceae > Linanthus > Linanthus parryae. The sequence continues at coordinate 19,767,688 of JALGPY010000011.1, read as the reverse complement.
GATGAAGCTCAACTGTCTGATGTGACTAATTTGGCGATTCTCTACGATGAAATGGAAGATAAGCACAAGAGACGGAGGAAATTGCAGCTTTTGGTGTCGCCGCACTGTTCGGGCCATAACTTTGGCTACGGGTATCAGAATGACGCGAGCCACCCCAATTAGGAAAGCTCTCGACGAGACGCACGACGTCGTGATCGAGCTACGCTCCATGGGTCCATCTTCGTCCCCAAATTCCTCTGTTTGACCCTTCAAACGAGCGTTTTTAGTTATTTTTTACTATTTTTGGTAACGTTTCCATTGCTTATTAGGACCTCAGTTTGAAACCTTTTTGGGTCAAACTTTCACGTACGTGCTTATTTCAATAAGGCCAAACTGTTGGGCCAATTTCTGGATTTTGCCATTTTAGGCATATTTTATGATTTCAACTATATATGCCCGGCTTGTGGGCATAATTGAGTAGTTTTTGAGTTACTGATATTTTCTTCAAACCCTAGAGAGCCTCGCTACTGGTTTATGCCCTTTTATTCGTTGTTCTGCTGCGTTTGATCCCTCGCCTCGATTCAATTCGGCGTCAGGTTGGTATCAGAGCTCAGTTCGGCGTGGGAGGAAGATCACCATCGACGATGCCTCGTGGACGTGCTCGTGGTCGTGGGCAGCCTCCGGCTGAAGAAGCCCCCCAGCGAGAACGCAACATGGAAGACGTGATGTTGATAGAGGATCTGCAACGGCAGGTCACAGAACTGACACGGCGCTTGGCGGCGCAAGATCTGAAGGAAGACGAAGCCTCAGACGATGCCTCTGTGTCGTCGTTTGAGAACCCCTACCATCGTGGACCACACGTCCGGGAGCACTGCGGTCAGCACGAGAGTCGCGGAGGTCTAGGGTTCAAGGTGGAGTTTCCCAGCTTTGAAGGTACGTTGAAAGCCGACGATTTCATTGACTGGCTCAACGAGGTGGATCGCATCTTCGTGTATAAGGAGGTTACGGATCGCGAGAAGGTGAAGCTAGTGGCCATCAAACTGAAGGGCAGAGCCTCTGCGTGGTGGGAGCAGTTGCGCCGTTCCCGTGAAAGGCAGGGCAAGGCCAAGATCACGGACTGGGAGAAGATGAAGAAGAAGATGAAGGCCCACTTTCTTCCATTCGGCTACACCCAAACCCTATTTCAGCGACTCCATACGCTGAGGCAGGGCGCCAAATCCGTTGACGATTACACGGTGGAGTTCTACCAGTTGATCGCCTGTAACGATCTATCGGAGACGGAGGAGCAGACGGTGGCTAGATCTCAGAGGTTTGCGGAAGTCCTTGCAGGACGTCCTTAGCCTACACTCGTTGTGGACTGTCTCTGAAGCCTACCAGAGAGCACTTTCTTTGGAGAAGCAGCAGGGCAGGAAGCCCGTAGCGAGGAGCGATCAAAGTAATCGATCGGCCCGACCCCAAGAATCTCTTCCTACCACGCAGGCAGCACAGGGCGCTTCCAACAGTGCTATCAAGTGCTATCGATGTGGTGAACCGGGGCATAGGGCAAACGAGTGCAGCAAGCCTGCTATGCAAAGGGGTAAAGCCCTATTTATCGAGGAAGGTGTGAATGAAGAGGTTGAAGGCACTGAAGATTTGAGTGAGCCCGTCTATGATGATTACGCAGACGATGAAGTTCTTTATGGGGATGGTCACGAGAATCTGGTCGTCCGCAAGAGTTTGCTGGCTCCAAAGGGCGATTCTGAAGATGATTGGTTGAGGACCAATATCTTTCACACCACCTGTACCATCGGAAACAAGGTCTGCAAGGTGATAGTGGACGGCAGTAGCTGTGACAACATAGTTTCTGAGGAAGCTGTCAAGAAACTGCAGTTGTAGACAGAGCGTCATCCTACACCCTACAAGCTGTCAGGGCTGATTAAGGGCTCCGAGGTAACAGTTGATAAGATATGTCTTGTTTCTTTTTCAATTGGTAAAAAATATTACGACAGTCATTGGTGTGATGTGGTTAGAATGGATGCGTGTCACATGTTGTTGGGTAGGCCTTGGCAGTATGATCGCCATGTTTTCCATGATGGTCACAAGTACACCTACTCCTTTGTCATGAAGGGGAAGAAAATTGTATTGGCACCACGGCGAGAGGGGCCAACTCCAACCCCGATTGCTGCCACTACTAATCTTCTTTCGAGATCCAGGTTCTTGGAGGAGCTTGAGCATGAGAAGGTGGTGTATGCTCTAGTGCCTTCTACTAGTGATGCAGATAATGAGGATGATGACTTACCGCAGGAGGTGCATCAGTTATTAGCTGAGTTCTCTTACTTGATGCCAGAGGATCTTCCTCCTAGTTTGCCACCAATGAGAGACATTCAGTACCAGATTGACCTAGTGCCTGGATCGATTCTACCTAACAGGCCAGCCTACCGTCTCAGCCCCAAGGAGGCAGAAGAGTTACAGCGGCAAGTTGTTGAGTTACTTGAGAGAGGCTACATCAGAGAGAGCATGAGCCCATATGCACTCCCTGCTCTGTTAGTGCCGAAGAAGGACGGTTCTTGGCGGATGTGTGTTGACAGTAGAGCCATCAACCGGATAACAGTGAAGTACAGATTTCCCATCCCGCGACTTGATGACATGCTAGACCTGCTATCCGGCTCTAAGATTTTCTCAAAAATTGATCTTAAGAGTGGATACCACCAGATTCTGATCAAGCCTAGAGATGAGTGGAAGACAGCGTTTAAGACCCAACATGGCTTGTACGAGTGGATGGTTATGCCTTTTGGGTTATCCAACGTACCCAGCACGTTCATGCGGTTTATGCATCAGTTTTTGGGATTTGTGGTGTCTACTGATGGTGTTCATGCAAATCCTTCAAAGATTGAAGCGATTGTGGAATGGCCTAGGCCCAGGACGCTGCACGACATTCGCAGTTTCCATGGCTTGGCATCTTTTTATCGCAGGTTCATCAGAAACTTTATCACCTTGATTGCCCCCATCACTGAGTGTCTCAAGGGGCGTGATTTTCAGTGGTCTGATGAAGCCGAGTCCAGTTTTCAGGAAGTGAAGAAGAGGATGACTGAAGCACCAGTTTTAGCACTTCCCGATTTTGACAAAGTGTTTGAGGTTAATTGTGATGCATCGGGCATAGGCATTGGAAGTGTTCTTAGCTAGTCAGGGCGTCCGGTTGCATTCTTCAGTGAAAAGTTGTCAGGGACCAAGAAGAATTACTCCACTTATGATCTGGAGTTCTACGCCATAGTTCAGTCTCTGAAGCATTCGCGCCATTACTTAATACATAAGGAGTTTATTCTGTTCACTGATCATGAAGCCCTGAAGTACATCAAGGGAAAACACAAGCTTAGTCGGCGGCATGCCAAGTGGGTGGCGTACTTGCATGAATTCACTTTCGCATTGAAGCACCAAGCGTGAAGTTTGAACCGTGTGGCAGATGCTTTGAGCCGTCGCAACGTGTTTCTCTCCACCTTGAGCAACCGTGTAGCTGGATTTGAGGCGTTTGCAGACATGTATGAGTCTGATCCTTCGTTTGGGAAGATATTTATGGAGGTAACTTCTGGTCAGCGCCATGATTTTATTGTTCATAATGGTTATTTGTTTCGGGGGCATCGGTTGTGTGTTCCAGACTGTTCCTTGGGACATCAGATTATCAGTGAGTTCCACAATGAAGGACACTTTGGCCGAGAAAAGACGTTGGCTTTTGTATCTGCTGACTTTTACTAGCCAAAGTTGAGTAGTGACTGGCCCATTATGTGGATCGATGCTATGTTTGCCAGCGTTCGAAGGGAGTTCTCACTAATGCAGGTCTTTATACTCCATTACCTCTCCCTGAAGCTCCTTGGTTCGATGTTAGCATGGATTTTGTGCTTGGCTTACCCCGCACGCAAAGGGCGGCAAATTCTGTTCTTGTAGTTGTTGACAGGTTTTCCAAGATGGCACATTTTTTACCATGCAGGAAGACTATGGATGCTGTGCGGATTGCTCACCTTTATTTCAGGGAGATTGTGCGGTTGCATGGAGTACCTCGTTCCATCACCTCAGACCGTGACACGAAGTTCATGAGCCAATTCTTGAAGAGTCTGTGGGAGAAGTTGGGAACTCAATTGAACTTCAGTAGCGCCTATCATCCTCAGACAGATGGTCAGATCGAAGTGGTGAATCGCTGTTTGGGCAACCTTCTCCGATGTTTGGCAGGGTCTAAACCGAAGAAGTGGGACTTATCACTTACTCAAGCAGAGTTTGCCTACAACAGATCGACGAGCAGGACCACTGGCTTGAGTCCATTTCAGATTGTCAATGGTGAAAATCCATCAGGTGTGTTGGACTTAGCCCCTATTCCGCGTGTGGGCCGCATTCATCCTAAGGACGAGGAGATGGCACAACACTTGAGAGGTATTCATGACCAGTTGAAGAGCAATATTGAGGAGGATAACAGCAAGTACAAGGCTCGGGTGGACAAGCATCGTCGTCAGGTACTATTTGATGTTGGTGATTTTGTATGGGCTGTATTGACTCGTGATCGTTTCCCTGTTGGCGAGTACAATAAGCTCAAGGATCGGAAGATTGGGCCTTGTGAGATCGTGCAGAAGATCAATGATAATGCTTACAGGTTGAGGCTTCCCAGTCACCTGAAGACCTCGGACGTGTTCAATGTGAAGCATCTCACTCCTTGCTTTGTGGATTCTAAAGACATTGCGGTGAACTCGAGGACGAGCTCTTTCCAACCCGGGGAGACTGATGCAGGAGCAGACAATCCAGATGAAGCTGAACTGTCTTATGCGACTAATTTGGCGATTCTCTACCATGAAATGGAAGATAAGCACAAGGGACGGAGGAAATTGCAGCTTTTGGTGTCGCCGCACTGTTCGGGCCATAACTTTGACTACGGGTATCAGAATGACGCGAGCCACCCCAATTCGGAAAGCTCTCGACGAGACGCACGACGTCTCGATCGATCTACGCTCCATCGGAGTCCATCTTCATCCCCAAATTCCGCTGTTTGACCCTTCAAACAAGCGTTTTTAGTTATTTTTTACTATTTTTGGTAACGTTTCCATTGCTTATTAGGACCTCATTTAGAAACCTTTTTGGGTCAAACTTTCACGTACGTGCTTCTTTCAATAAGGCCAAACTGTTGGGCCAATTTTGGGATTTCGCCATTTTTGGCATATTTTATGATTTCAGCTATATATGCCCGGCTTGTGGGAAGAATTGAGCAGTTTTTGAGTTATTGATATTTTCTTCGAACCCTAGTGAGCCTCTCTACTGGTTTATGCCCTTTTATTCGTTGTTCTGCTGCGTTTGATCCCTCGCCTCGATTCAATTCGGCGTCAGTCTGGGAGGGAAAGAGCTACAAGTATGTTTGGCAAACTGACATATCTTGGAAGGAATCCAAACTTTTATTATTGAATAAAGAAGGTAGCAAGCGCTTCATATAGGCGAAGTTGGGATGGCCAAGTCTATAATGCCATAACATGATTTCCCCAGAACTAGAAATAGCATCCGTCACCAGAGCTTATCTGTTCTCTTTATCCTTTTCGTCGAAGAAATAAAGTCCGTTATGAACCCTAGCACTGCCAATCATCATCCCCGATAGTAGTTCCTGAAAGAGCATGAAGAAGGTGTGAAGTTAGCAACACACTGATTATCAAGAGTGACTTTGCTAACAGAAATTAAATTGCATTTAAGTGATGCAACATGCAGGACAGATTTGAGTAGAAGATCATGAGATATTCTAATAATTTCTATTCCTGCGACAAAAGACATAGATCCATCTGCAATTTTAACGGTAGACCCATTATCGCATGGATCATAGGAGTGAAAGAGATCACGACAACCTGTCATGTGATCAGAGGCACCAGAATCGATAATCCAAGATTCTTTACTGGTTGTGGAGTTTAAAGCATAATGAGAGTTACCAGATTGAGCAATGACACATGACCCTAAGTAAGAATCCGAAGAAAACGAGATACGCGGGTAAGACTGAATGAGAGGATGACTTAAGTGTTCCACCTGCTCGTTGCTGAATTGTGGTGGAGTTTCAACAGGGACGACATTACCTATTTCGTCGTCAATGCTGGATTGACATCCCTTACCTTCAATCTGTCTTCCAGGGAACCAAGTACCTGGTTTACCATGAATATGCCAACAATTTTCTCGTGTGTGGAGGGAAATATAGTCTCCTCCTGGAATAGAAATGGTGGAGCCTCCTGCCTCATTTCGAATGGACTCGACAGACATACTAATGTTGCCTTGAGTAGCTCCAGAAATGGACGATTCAGCCATGAAGGTAATGAATGCTGAATCAGAAGTGTGAAGTAATCTCATCAGATTACACCAGGAAGTATGGAAAAAAGGCCATGCTCTGATACCACGTAAGAATCCATGGGGTTCAACCTCAAAACCAATTGGCAATGAGGGGAGTAGCCCAGAATACTTAATAAATATATTTCTTCTTCTTGAATGCCCGATGTGGGAATTCTCAACACGCCCCCTCACCTGTGGCATTCTTTGGCCTACACGTGGATCTTTTGTCTACAGGTGGCGGTGAGCACGTGGGTTGTTAGACCATTCACGTGTGTGAGCCGAGGCTCTGATACCATAAAGAATTTAAGAGTGTTGTGAATAACTTGTTCATATTCTATTCATCGTATGAGATGACTACATATACATGTTTGCAGATCCTAAATATGGAATACTGTACAATCAAGATCCACAATCAGCTCCGTGATTAGGATACATGATATAGAAAGGAAATTAAAGATAATAATTAACTCCTAAACTTCAGGGTTATTTTTTTGATACTGTTCATCAAAAAAAATCAGATCAGGTCTGTCTTGATGAACATTTCCAATCAAGTTTCCAATCAGCCTTGATTTAATCTGCCAACACCCATCAATGCTCCAACCCAGGCTGATTTCCTGCGGTCGAATCCCCTATATGTTATCCAACTCCCATCGAGCTCCTAACACAAAGCACCTATTTGTTGCTCCAGTTCCCACCGATATCCTTCAACGTTTTGTGAAATTTCTCCAACTCCCAATGAATTTCTACAATATCTCCCCCTTACGCGCCTCATACGTGCCGCCTTGCACGTCGTGTCCCTCGTTAGAGACTCCCCCATGCCAGATCCGCCTCCTCGTCAAGAGCACAGATTCCATGCCCTCCAACGCGGCTTAGAGGACGTAGTCAACCTATGAAGCTGTTGCATCTACAACCAGATCTGCATATGCCATCTTCGGACACTACATCTTCCACTGACCCTTCTCTTTACACAACGCGCATACGTTGTTTGGTTATGTAGAACCCTTATCTTTTTACTATTGTATCCTTGTTCTTCTTACCCTTATCCCTTGGCCTCCATGAATGCGCCAAAAACCAGAATGTCTGAACCCCCATATGCAGCCCTATGTCGCATATCCCTTGTGTGAAGAGCTGATCTTAACTCTTCCAACGTCAGGGTCTATTTCCCACCGACAGCAAACTGTACTAACCCCTCATACGATGGTGGTAGCGACACCAAAAAGATCAGAGAGGCATCTTCATCACTCATCGTCGCGTTACTGTTTCTCAACTCAAGAAAAATAGTATTAAGGCGATCCAAGTGAACTCTTAGATCCATACCTTCTGTCATCCGTAGACCAAGTATTTGCTGATTTAACTTCAACTTGTTGGTGAGAAACTTCGTCTGTAAAGGCTCTCCAACTTGACCCAAAGCTCTTCAATTGTCTCTTGTTCTGCGACTTCCCTGATCACTTCCTCTGATAGACATAAAATAATCGTTGCGTGCGCCCTTTCCTCAATCGTCTTGTACTCCGCGGTGGTTGTACTTGCTCTCTTCTTGTCCTCCGCCAACGGCAACCAAAGGCATTGTTGCTTCAACAACGAACGCATCTTGATATGCCAGAGAATGAAGTTGTTCCTCCCAGTAAACCTGTCAATCTCGATCATCCCTCCGGGCATCGTCTTCTCAGCTCCGATCACCCCCGAAATTGTGTGCTCCCCCTCTATCGCGAATTTCTACCTTCAAGTTTCGCCAGATTGTGAAATCGAACATCTTAATTAGCTCCACCTTGATCCTGGAACACCGATCACCTAAGCTCTGATACCAGTTTCTAATGACCTGGGTATCGCGAGGTAAGGTGATGTAAGCAATAAAACAAGAACACAAAAATAACGTGGTTCACTAGTGATTAGTTAGCTACCTCCATGACGAAAACACCCAATTTTATTGAGAGAAAACCACCCAGTTACAACAAATCTACACACACACTAAAATCTCTCACCTTGCAACCTACGCCGCTCAAACAAAAAACCTCTCCCAGTGTATGTATCCCCTTGTGTGTGTGTTTCTTATGAGAGCCAAAAACCTTAAATAATGCTACAAGGTATGGGGTGGTGGAATTGTCAAACCACACCACCGCCTTAATGTGTTTCCAAGTATTTACATTTGATTTTTTTTTTATTATTATTAATTTTCTTTTCTTTGACTATTTACAATTCAAGCCACCAAAATCATATCAAGAAATGTGTGGGAGAACTTTAAAGTTGACAATACCTGCTAGGGTTGGCTCAGAGGGACAAATGCAGGTCGAACAAGTACATATTTTGGATAGAACACTGGTCAAGAGATATAATGTAGGGATAGTGCAGTAACTGACTCAATGGAGCAATTCTTCTCCATATGATGCTAAAGGGAGATTATAACAGCGCAGGAGATGATTTCTCATTTTGATCTTGCAACGGCCTTAAAAGGAGTGAACTTTGACAATGCAAACACCAAATGAACAATGTTGCCTAACCGAATAAACGATAACCTGAGGGAAGCTGTTGCCACTCGATCAAAGTCCATGATGAAGAAGCTACTGCTGATCTGGGCTATAAGATGTATTCAAGATTTGAGTAGTATGGCGTCGTTCTAATTAGGCGGGTGGAATGTTATGGCCTAGTAATAACCAGTGGCAGCGAGAAGAAAATAGGCTTTATGTAAAAGGGTAAAATGGTGTTTTACGGGTTAAGCCGTTTGGGTGAAAGTCGGCGTGTCCGGTTGTGATTAAATGTTCCAACATTTTTGTTAGCATTATGTGCGCCCATGTGGGGTGCACAATGCAATTAACCTAAACTTATGGGTTTAGGTGAGACAAGCTCAAACCTTATGGGGTTAGTAGCAAGGACAAACCCTAGGGGGTTATGCTGCAATTGGGTATTAGTCTGTCTATATAAGGAGACAGCCTCCCATTATTTTACAAACAATACTGTAGAGATCATGTGCTGATCATAATACAGTAAACCCTAGACTCTCTCTTCAACTAGCCTCCATTGGGTGGAACTTGGTGTGGATCAGAGCTCTCGTCCTAGTGATTCGAGCCAGATTGTAGGAGCAAGAAGAGCACGTGAAAGCAAGCATCCTACGATCATCCGTTGCGCTTAGGAGCTAAGGAAGACAAGGTAAACACATGAATCTTCCGCTATAATTCATGTTGTAGATCTGTATGTGATAGATCAGTTACGTCCTTCATTGGTATCAGAGCCTTAGGCTTGTTTTTCGTGCCTAGTTATGCGTTCCCGAATCAGATAAAAAATTCGAGTTTTTGAAATTTCATAATCTGTTAGTGAAACCTATATGGTTAGATAGGGTTTTTCACAAGGATTCCAGAAATATAAATTTTGTAATTTTTGGACGAACAGAGAATTAGTTATGATTTTTCTAAGATTCGAAACAGTATAAATCTGGACTGATTGATCTGAGCAGTAAAAAGATTTTTTCAAAACATGTTAAAATTGGGTTTTGAATACATAATCTTGATCTACGTGAAAAGACGATTCCATCGATGTATAAATCGCCGGAAACGGAGGCCGGGAAGGCGGCGCGTGGGCTTCACGCGCCACCGACGCCGCCTCCACGCGCGGCCACGCGCCGCACGCGCCAAAGGGCGGCGGTGGACTTGCTGACGTCAGCTAGGGCTGACGTGGCATGATGACGTGGCGGTGCCACGTCAGCATTTGCTGACGTGGCAGGTGACTTGGCAGCCACGTGGCTGCTGACGTGGCAGCTGACGTCAGCATGTGGTTGCCGTGGCATGCCACGTGGCAGCTGACGTGGCACGCGGCCGACGTCAGCGCGTGACGGAGGCGGACTCGCCCACGCGCGGCGGCGCGTGTGGGCGCGTGAGCCCTCCTCCGGCCATTATTTTTCGCCAAATTTTTTTCTATATGCTCAGAATTAAATTTCCTATTTTCTGGGATTTTTTCATAATTTTTGGAAAAACAGAAAATTTTATTATTTTCCAGATTAATTAATTAGTGTATAGCACACTTCCCGAGGCAATTAGACGTCCTTAAACACACTGTTTTGAGCCCAAATTTTTTCTGGAGACTTAGGACATTTTTCCCTACCTTATGAGATAGGAGGTGAGATCCTAGGTAGTTGGGAGCGATTTTCGATCTTATTAGTTGATTGATTTATTGCTTATTAAATTCCAGTAATTATTCTTTAATTCTGGAAATTTCCAGAAAATTCCAGTATGTTTATTTTATTATTATACATGCTGTTGTGGGTTGAATGGATGTGTTTGATGCATGGATGTGGCTTAGATGGTTTTATATTTGGTTTTGGTTTTGAATATGTAATCAATTAAAATACGGCCTGCGTGTCGTGCCTCTCTACATACTCTATTGTCTTCTCTTCTCATCTAAATCGCCTATTAGAGGTTACTTCTTATTAGAAATAAGATATTTAGTGAAGATTGAAGAATAGAAGCTTCTAGAGAGGTGGCCAAACCAAAAGCTATGACGCAAGGTGCATGGAGCAAAGAGACGAACAGGGAAGCTTCAAGGAGCACTCGAGATGAGGCGAGATCCATGAGGCGAAAAGTTCAAGACTTGCTCAAGACGTACTCTCAATAGTGGGAGTGCACCTTAGGGGCCACATCCGTTGCATATTTATGCTTATGCTTGTTTTACGTTATAACTGCGTGTGATTGGATATATCTGTATAACCTCGCATGCTAAGGAACTAAAACAAAAGAGCTCACATGGTTTTACATGATTGAAACTAATAGGGAATCATAAGTGATGATATTTGATTCCTAGAATTGCCACTAGGTTTTGGTGGAGTCCTTATGATGAACTATGAAATTTTAATCATGTATCATGTTATTTCGGAGCTAAGTAAATGCTGGTATTAATTTCCTATGCAATGTCTCAAGATCAATCGTGTATAAATCGAAACTGTAAAGGCTAAAACAGTGACAATAAACGATATGACAAGTCATCGTACTATGTAACCAAATAGTTGGACATAGTTTGTCAAAACACCTACAAGTATGGTCGAACCTGTGATGAATAGTTGTCACAGCAGCACATGAACATTATCTTTAGGCTAACCAATATGTGGGAGGCAGTCAAGATAAATTTCATAAAGCGTGCTATGCCAAGGTGGGGAAATGACCTCATCAGCATGTTCAAGACCACTTTGAGATTCAAAGATTGTAGGAATGAGCCAAAGAAGAATCTTGGATCCACCTTAGCCATTTGCCTCATTAAAAGTGGTGAGTAATGACTCATAAATCCCACCTTAAACTATCGTGTTTAAGTTATCCGATTAGCAATTAGTTGCTATCTCTGCCACGTTTCATGAAAGTGCCATGGAAACGTTATATGACACACTTTGAAAGTGTCAGGATGTTTGGATGAGACCAGACATCACTCCGTTCTAGGATCTAAGCAATATATGATTGCTAAGTATACTAGTTCAGCATACTTTTGAAGTCTAAGCAATATATGATTGCTAAAAGCTATTGATGAAGTATGATCGGAAGATTTAGTCCCTACTCCGGTATTAGGACCGTGGGGAACAGGTGGGGAAATGATAAGGGAATGAGGGCAAAATATTGGTACATGACCAATAGCCCAAGACAGGCAAATGCAAAGGAGGAAAAGGATGTTTCCCTAAGACTAGAAGGCCAGACCTGGTACTAACTTCTCGTATAAGGATCCATGAGATTATCTTTGATGGAGTAGCCACCAAAATTTGTTTTGGTCACAGTTTTTCTTTTGGAATTGGTCATGTTATGTATGGTTATGCACTCTTGATTTCTAGCATGAATAACGCCTCAGGATCTTTGGATATCAACTAGGGTTGTGCCTTATGATTCTGATATGTGGCGCGCTAGATTGTGACGCACTACATCAGGAAAGGATGTTCAGGCTAACTAAGGTAGGCCTGCTTGGAATATGCCCAAGGTACCCTTACCTGTGTGTGATTCTTGCCTTATACAAAAGGCGAAAGGCAAGCTATCCAGTAAAGCAGTAAGGATTATTGAGTCTTTACATATTATTCATTCTGTTATTGTGATCCATTAAAAGTTAAAGCTAAGACATGGTGCTTACTGCTCCATCACATTCGTAGATTATTGTACGCATCTCAACTATGTGTGCTTGGGCCACATAAGTCTGAGGCACAAGGGTGCTTGAGACAGGTATCTACAAAAGGTAGAAAACCGTCTGGACAAAAGGATATGTCCTTAGCCAGAATGAGACTGCGAGTATCTATCTTAGCAAGAGCTATGTGATGGAGAGCAGTTAGGCAGTTGGCTATTCCCATGCCCCGCAGCAGATTGCTGTGGCGGATAGGAGGAATAGGATACAGCCTGAAGACGGGTTGATGTATGATAGCAAGTTCAAAGTATAAGTTCCCTATCTTGAGGAGACGCTTTGTTAAACGTCTGTCGATTTACTCAACCAGGAACCCACCAAGTCTGTAGCCACTACGCCCTACGAGATGTGGACCAAAAGGCAACCTATATGAGGTCACCTTAGGCCATAGGGATCGGCAGCTTATGAGCTAACTAAATTTTCCCTAGTCAGGAAGAAGCTCGTGGAGATGGTATTCTCCACGAGGAAGAGGAACCACTAGATGACACTCAATTCACCACTACTCAAGAGGAATTTGTTCCTATGGATCTTGAAAAAAGTGGGAGTGCCCTACCTAGTGAGCAGCCTATCGTATATGACGATAATGCTGAAGAAGAATCCTCTTTGCGTAGGAACGCTCTTTGGAGCGTACCCCGTCGACGATTTGACAACGAAGGGGAAGACGTGTGATAACTCCGTTTTCGGAGTTATTTTATGCCTTTTATTTCTACGTTTTGCGTGCTTATAATGGAGAATTTGTCGTCTTTTGAGTAAATTGAGCGTAAATGTGAAAATATGAGTTCATGTGCAATACTTGTTAAATCCGGGCGTTTCTTTAGATTTTTGAGCTTTTTATTGTGATATGATCGCGGGTTGTGTTTTCGTGTTGTGATTCGCAGGAAAACAGGGCTTGGATGGTCGTGCGGGATTTGGAAGCGAACTTCGGAAACGAGGAACTCAAAGACAAGTCATGAGGAGAGTCAAAAGTCAAAGGAGGTCAAAGAAAGTCAAAGGAAAGTCAAACAGAAGAGAAAGGTCAAAGAAAGTCAAAGAAAGTCCAAGGAAGAAAGAATGGAAGAAGAAGGTCAAAGAAGAGAAGAGAAAAGTCAAAGGAAGCAAGAAGGTGGGCTGGAACACAGTGTCTTCGTGCGAAGACATTTGTCTTCGTGCGAAGACAATACTTAGCCAAATATTCAAGTCTGCAGCATTCTCTTCTCAAAACAACATGCAGTATCTCAATGAGAAGACTCTTCGTGCGAAGACAACTGTCTTCGTGCGAAGAGATCGTGGGTCAGCAGCAATTTTTTGGGGCTTTTCCGTATTAATTCCAAACTTTGTAATATTATTATGGGAACGTATTTAAGACTTTTAGGTCGTCTTTTTCAGTAGTTTTGGAGGATTAGAGACATCTTTGGAGATCAAGAAGCTAGGAGAGAGCTTAGGAGCTTTTGGATCATTCGTTTGAATTCTAAACTCTCGTTTTTCTTGATTTTCATGTTTAAACTCATTATAATCGTTGTTTTGATTATGAATATGAGTAGCTAAACACCTTTTGCTGGGAATTCTCGTTTGGTGTAGCTAGGGTTTGATCTAAAGTTGATGTTTTGATGATTGTGATGCATGCTTTAGCTTAATCTCTCGTGTTTATTCATTATTATGGATTATTTGCGATCTTAATCACATTATCTTTGCGAGTAGCTAACGTAGAGATAGAATCAATTAGTTTCACGCGGTAACTCCGTGATAACTAGTCGGTAAATCGAATAATCCACCTAGTCGTATCAATGTTTGGTAACTCGGCATCGTTAACTAGGATCGTTAGAGTAGAATCATAATCTTAATGCATACTTAAACCTAAAATAGGCTTGGTAACTTGGTTTAGTTTAGTCTAAGTATAGTGGATTTGCTTGGTAACTCGGTAAGTTCAACATTGCTTGATTAATAGTGAATAACACGTGGTTGTTTTACGAATCAAAACATAAATTTAGATCGACCTAGTGAACCTAGATAATTCCCGGTGCTTTTCCCGTATTGATAAAAACCTCCAAATATTCATTCTTTGTTAATCGTGAATTATTTCACTTGGTTAATTGGGAATTTTGCGTTTAATTTCTTAGAATTAGATAAAAACACAAATTGCGACTTGCCCACATAAGGTTTAGAATAGTAATTAATTTAAACAAAGTCCCTTGGGTTCGACAACCCGGATTTCCGGTTTATTACTACACACGACGGCTGTGCACTTGCAGTTGGAACGTGTCAAGTTTTTGGCGCCGTTGCCGGGGACTTCGGCTAAATTAGTTATAATTCCTAGCCTTAGGGATTTTTAATTTATTGTTTATATCCGTTACTCACCTACGTTTTGCGTGTTTCGTGATTTCAGGTTGATTTACACGGTGCATGACCCGTTCTCGAGACGAGCCTTTGTATCCAACGTTTGAAGACCCGGAATCCTTATTAAAAGCACAGCGTAGAGACAAGAGGAATTCAAGCTCAGTAGGTATGGATGAAGAAACGAGAGCTGAGTATGAGAGGATCCGCAAAGGTTTGCAGGATGCGGAAGCAGCTAGAGTTGCAGCTGTAGAGGAGGCTACACGAAGAGCCGCAGAAACTGAAGAGGTGAGAGCTCAAATGGCTGAGATGCAGGCACGGATGGATCGCATGGCCCCCCCAAATCCACAACCACGTCATGGTGTGGGGGCACAAGTGGCGAACATCGGCGGGAACAACAATGGTTATAATGGGGAAAACAACAGGCATAACAATGCTGAGAATGAAGAACGCCCGATGGTGGATTATTTCAGGACTACTCCAGCATGTTATCAGCCTACCATTGTCAGGCCACAGATCAATGCCCAACACTTCGAGTTGCGCCAACATATGATCAACATGGTTCGTGATGAGTGCGCATTCAACGGAGCTCCAGGAGATGACCCCAATCACCATCTGCTGGTATTTGAGCAAATCACATCAACCCTGCACGATCAGCGAGTTCCAGATGAGACAGTTAAGCTTTTACTATTTCCATTCTCCTTATCTGGAAAAGCCAAGAAGTGGCTTATGGAGCTGCCAGCTGGAAGCATAGTGACATGGGCAGATTGTTGCCATGAGTTTCTGAGGAAGTATTTGCCACCATCCAGAGTCGCGCAGCAGATGGCAGAAATTGCAAAGTTCACTCAGGATGAAGACAGCTCTTTGGGAGATGCATGGAGAAAGTTCAGCCAAATCCTTCGTAGATGTCCGAATCATGGAGAGCCATGGCACAAGCTCTTCCATTATTTCTACACTGCATTAGACAAGGAGACAGCTGACCAGTTGGATATGCTAGCTGGAGGTAATTTTATGGGACTTGGAGCACAGCGAGCTCAAGATTTGCTGAACAATGCGTCAAAGAGAGAGACTACACGATCTGAAACGCGTAGGTACTCCAAGCCGGGGGATACATCCTTAGTCAACAAGATTGAATCGATGGAACAAAAGTTGGAATCCATGACTTCAGCATTTCACGGTATGCACCCCCCAACTCAGAAGCCCATGGGTGAATTACTAGCAGATGAAAGCCAGGGATATGATAACAGTGTTGAAGATGTGAATTTTATGCGACAGCAGCAATGGCCTAACACCTATCATCCCAACAATCGTAATCACCCCAACTTCAGCTATGCCAATCCAAACAGTGGATTATATGCACCCGGACAGAGACCCAATGTTCCATATCAAGCGAGGCAAGCTCCACAACAGCAGGCTCCACAAAAAGAAGAGCAAGAAACAAATGCCCTATTGAGAAAGCTCCTAGCCAATCACGACAGGATGGAGAGTGCGATTGTCTCAATACAAGCAACAATAAAAAGCCATGAGACTCAGATTGGGCAGATCGCCAATCAAAATGTCAAGCTGCCACCAGGCATGCTTCCAGCAAATACCATCACTCCTAACGAGCAGCTAAATGCCATCACAACTCGCAGTGGCATCACTACTGAGGATCCCCCATATCCTAGCCACGCGCGAGCTGAGGCAACTAAGGCCACTGAGAAAGCTTTGGATGAAGAGATTCCCGTGCCTACCGTGAGTCCCCAATCAAAGGACACGGTGAGGAAGTCGGATGAGAAACAGAAGCCTAGGGAGGAATACAGTGTGCGAGTGCCATACCCGCAAAGATTGAAGAGCCAAGAAGATGCCAAGCATTTCAAGAAGTTTGTGGATATATTCAGGAAACTGCACATTAATATACCTTTTGCAGAGGCCATCTCACAAATGCCGAAATATGCCAAATTTCTCAAGGACCTCCTTTCTAATAGGAGGCGCATGGATGACTTTGAGACCGTTACTCTAAATGAGGAGTGTAGCGCCGTTGTGCAAAAAGCGCTGCCAAAGAAGATGAAAGATCCAGGCGGTTTCATCATTCCTGTTACATTGGGAGACGCATTTCATGGGAGGGCATTGTGTGACCTTGGTGCGAGTATTAATTTGATGCCTACATCGGTTTTTGAGCAACTTGGTGTGGGAGATCCTAAGCCTACCAGGATGTGCTTGCAGATGGCTGATCGCACAATAAAACGCCCCAGGGGTGTTTTAGAGGATGTACTAGTGAGAGTTGAAGGACTCATCTTCCCAGCGGATTTTGTGATCTTAGACATGGAGGCTGACGAGGATGTTCCTCTTATTTTGGGCCGTCCATTCCTGGCCACTGGGAGGACTATCATTGATGTGGCCAATGGGGAGCTGACTATGCAGATCAATGATGAAAAGGTGGCCTTCAATGTATTTGAGGCTATGAAGTTTCCCGCATACGCGGTGAGCGAGCAGTGCTTTGGGGTGGAGGCATACACGCTAGACGAGGAGGACGATATTTTGTTGGAGCAACTATATGAGGAGCTTGCTCTTTTTGATTCCAGCGAGAAGGAGCAAGCTTTAGATGTTCATTGGCGCCCACCATTACCCCTCTTCAATGAGGGAAGCAGGAAGATTCTTACTCCTTCTCTTATTACTGCTCCTGTTTTAGAATTAAAGCCTTTACCTGCTCATTTGAAATATTTATACTTGGGATCTAATGATACTCTACCTGTGATTGTATCTGCATGTTTGGACAGGGAACAGGAGGAGCAGCTTCTCGAGGTACTACAGAAGAGGAAAGCAGCTATGGGATGGACAATAGCAGATATTAAGGGGATCAGCCCCACAGTTTGCCAGCATAAGATCAGGCTCATGGAAGACAAGAAGCCGGTAGTTCAATTTCAGCGCCGCCTCAACCCTCACATGCAGGAGGTGGTGAAGAAAGAGGTGCTTAAATGGTTGGAAGCAGGTATCATCTATCCGATTTCCGACAGCACGTGGACTAGCCCGGTACAATGTGTTCCCAAGAAAGGAGGTATAACTGTGGTGGAAGGGGAAAAAGGTGATCAAATTGCCACACGTACCGTAACTGGGTGGAGAGTTTGCATGGATTACCGCAAACTCAATGATGCCACTTTGAAGGATCACTTTCCCCTCCCATTCGTGGACCAGATGCTTGATAGGCTAGCTCACCATTCACACTACTGCTTTTTGGATGGATACTCCGGGTATAATCAGATAGCGATTGAGCCGGCTGACCAGGAGAAGACAACATTTACTTGTCCATATGGGACGTTTGCATTCAGACGCATGCCATTCGGGCTATGCAATGCCCCAGCTACGTTTCAGAGGTGCATGATGTCTATCTTCTCGGATATGATGGAGCAGAATTTTGAAGTCTTCATGGATGATTTTTCACTTTATGGTGATGGGTTCGAAGATTGTCTCCAGCAGCTAGCTCGGGTACTGGACAGATGTATTGACACCAACCTAGTGCTTAACTGGGAAAAGTGCCATTTCATGGTGACCGAGGGAATAGTGTTGGGGCACAAGATCTCCAGTAAAGGTTTAGAGGTAGACCGGGCGAAGATTGAGGTGATTGAGAAGCTTCCTTACCCTACGTCTGTCAAAGGGGTACGGAGTTTCTTGGGACATGCAGGTTTCTATCGGCGCTTCATTAAGGACTTTTCGAAAATCACAAAGCCTTTATCTGGTTTGCTTGAGAAGGATGCCGTGTTTGATTTCAATGAAGACTGCAAGACAGCTTTTGATTTGCTCAAGAAGAAGCTGATTAGTTCTCCCATTATAGCCACTCCAGACTGGACTCTACCGTTCGAACTTATGTGTGATGCCAGCGATTACGCGGTAGGAGCAGTGCTGGGACAGCGGAAAGACAAGGTAGCTCATGTTATTTACTATGCTAGTCGTACTCTTAACACTGCACAGGTTAACTATGCCACCACGGAGAAAGAGATGTTGGCTATTATCTTCGCATTGGACAAGTTTCGTCCATATCTTGTGGGTTCCCAGGTGACTATTTTCACAGACCATGCAGCCCTCAAATATCTTCTTGCTAAGAAGGATGCAAAGCCTAGATTGATCCGATGGGTGTTACTGATGCAAGAGTTCGATATAGTGATAAAGGACAAAAAGGGTGTAGAGAATGTTGTTGCAGACCATTTGTCACGACTGGATAACGAAAAACAAGAAGATGTGCCGATTAGAGAAGATTTTCCAGACGAACAACTTATGGTAGTGGTAGCAGCTGTGCCTTGGTTTGCGGATTTGGCAAATTTCAAGGCGCTTAGAATTGTCCCGAAAGACATGATGTTCCATCAGAAAAAGAAATTTTTCGCAGATGCACGACACTATTTCTGGGATGACCCTTATTTGTTTAGGTTGGGAGCTGACAATGTGTTGAGAAGATGCGTAGCTGAGCCAGACACTTTGGACATTCTTAGACACTGCCACGAATTGAATTGCGGAGGACATTTTGGCAAAGCGCGTACTGTGGCAAAGGTATTGCAAAGTGGATTTTACTGGCCTACTTTACATAAAGACGCTCATCTATTTGTGCAGCAATGTGATCGATGTCAGAGAACCGGCAATATCTCCAGCCGAAACGAGATGCCTCAAAATTTCGTGTTGGAAGTAGAGCCCTTTGATGTCTGGGGCATCGATTTCATGGGACCATTCCCGTCTTCACTTGGTAATCTTTATATACTGTTAGCTGTGGATTATGTGACCAAGTGGGTGGAGGCAATGGCGTGCCCGAAGAACGATGGAACTACTGTAGAGAGATTCGTGCGGAAGAGCATTTTTACGCGGTTTGGAACTCCCAGAGCCATAATCAGTGATGAAGGATCGCATTTTGTGAATAAAGTCTTTGCCAATGTCTTGAGCAAATATGGGGTAAAGACGCATAAGATATCACTGGCCTATCATCCGCAGTCGAATGGGCAAGCAGAAGTGTCTAACCGAGAGATAAAAGGGATTCTGGAGAAGACAGTCAACCCGGGACGCAAGGATTGGTCTCTGCATTTAGACGATAGCTTATGGGCGTATAGGACTGCTTACAAGACTCCTTTGGGCATGTCTCCCTATCAATTAGTGTTTGGGAAGTCGTGTCATCTTCCGGTGGAACTTGAGCACAAGGCATTCTGGGCTTTGAAGAAGATCAATTTGGACGCTAAGCTCTCCGGTGAGCTACGAAAGCAAGCGCTACTTGAACTTGAAGAATTTCGATTGATGGCGTATGAAAGTGCGAAAATCTATAAGGAAAGGACAAAACTGTGGCACGACAGGCACATCATCCCGAGAGACTTCAAGGTAGGACAGAAAGTGTTGATCTTCAATGCAAGACTAAAGCTGTTTCCAGGGAAATTGAAATCTAGATGGAGTGGTCCCTACACGATTACTGAAGTTTACCCATGGGGATCTCTTGAGGTAGAGGATGCAAATGGGAACAGGTTTAAGGTGAATGGCCAGAGAGCGAAACCGTACGTGGACGGGAATTTCATTGGAGTCATTGAATGGCTTCATGCGACTCCCGCAACTTGAGAAGTCTCTGAGGTAACTGGGTCGGGCCGTCGACCTTAAATTACAAAGCGCTTGTTGGGAGGCAACCCAACCTATTTACTGCTTTAGGATAGATTTTAATACTGTTTTGTAATTTTTATTCGGTTTGATGTTATTGAGAAGTGCGAGAGAGTGGATTTAATGTTTCCAATGAGTATGTGCAGGAATACGAGGTGAAAGGCCTATTTCGGATCCCCCTTCTTGATGCGCACGTGCGAAACAGAGTAAAAAGTCCAGATTTGCAGCCAAATACGCGTATCGGGATCCGAAGTGAAGAAATTGAAGATAGAAGCCATTTCTGCATCTATTCAACACACGCACCTGGGGAAGATCATGTTCCCGGACTCCCCGTCTTGATTTGCGCAAAAATTTGATTAGTGAACGGAGAAAGCTAGCACGCCGGCACGGATTACGAGGTGAAATTTTGAAGGACAGACTAAAATGAGAATTGATCAATGCCAACGTGTGGGGGTGGTCGAGAGCTTTCTGTAGACGGGTGGATCGCGCAAATCGGAGTCCGGATGAGAAAGTTACGCCAAAAAGGATGTTTTAGCAAGTAAAACGAGGCCAAAAACATCCGGAAATGCAAAACGTGCCTTGGAACGCGTGAAATTGACGAATAAAATATTCCCCGGATTTTGGGAGTGTTTTAAGGTGAAAAGGGAGTCTCGAGGTCGAGGAGATCCTTCGGAAAGCAAAGGCACGATCGAAGACGCGAAAAATCGACAAAAAGGATGTTTTTAGCACAATTCAGAAGTGTCTTCGTACTAAGACAATTGTCTTCGTACGAAGACATTGTACTTAGAAAAATTTTTGACCCTCTGAATTGTCTTCTCAAAACAGCTCTCAGTATCTGTTTGAGAAGACCTTCGTGCGAAGACAAAAAGTCTTCGTACGAAGACTCTTCGCACGAAGACTTTTGTCTTCGCACGAAGACAGCGCGCAAAATGACAGAATTGGTCACACACGGACAGAAGCTGGAGGCTAGTTACTGAGGGCAAAGTGGACTTTTTGCCCACGTTTGAAGCTTCATCAGCTGGTCTTCGTCCCATTCTCCATTCTTCATCCTTCACAGTGACTTCTTCTCTCCTTAGCCGCACAAGCATCGATTCACCCCACCCTTGTTTCTTGACCAAATTCATCAACCCACCTAGGGTTTTGCTCGCAATTACAAGGAGAACAAGGTTCCAGCGGTTGTTTTGAGGGAAAGTGCAAGACAAGAGAGAAATCAGAGGAGAAGAAAGCTAGGGTTTTGAAGGCAAAGTGAGAAATTGGACGAGCTCCAGTTTGATTCACCTTTCGGACGAGAAGGGAACATTGACGGGGACTACGCAAGGAGTACGGGGCAGCAAGAAATTCAAGATTTCGACAAATTTTTCCGGCGACATCAAAATCAGTCTGGGTTCGTCAAATTGGGAAATTTTTGCGTCCGTAAGACTTGCTCCGGACGCGTAGGTACTATCTAAACTTCGTAATTTCAATAATCGAGTCTTAGGCACATTGAGTAAAAGCCCGGTTATATTTGTTGCGCTTAGAAGCGTATTTGGGGGCGATTGCGTAAAGTCCTAGGAACTACTTGTTACGTGCCTACGTGTTTCGTTTCGTTTACACTTCTTGTTCACGTGCACAAGTGTTGGATTGCTTGTTTTACTTGGATTTGAATTTTAAATGGCGGGTGGTAAGAAGAGAAAGACGGGAGAGGGTTCGTCGCAAGAAGCATCGGGATCGGGCGATCCCCAATTGGAGATACCGCCTACTCCCCAATATGCCATCTTGACGGCCCCTTTCCCGGCTAAACCGGTAATTGTCGGTCGACGAAAGGCCAAAGCTAACTTGAAAGAGCGTAGTATTGCGCCAGGTTATTATGATAGTTATCGGTTTGTCACTCATGAGGCTCATCTTGACTCTCGTAGAGATACGTATTTGACTAAGAACGGGCAGCCCGAGAAAGCTTTTCCTTTGCACGAGGACATGCCTCAAGCAATTAAGGAAATTTATGAGCGAGAGAAGCTTGATAATTGGTTTAAGCTTGTAGGGCAGTCTAGTTCACACATTACGAGAGAGTTTTTGTTCAATTTGCGTTATGCAAAGGACGGTGAGAGTCAAGACCCTCGTCTCGTTTACTGTCGGAACGAGTGGATAGTCTTCACGCCAGAGACTATCGCTCTCGCCATGGGTTTCCCCGCTTTGAAAGATGGTTGTGGGTTAGAGACGGTTCTTCGTAGTGAGAACCTTTGGTCTCGTCTAAATGCTTTTTGCTTTGCGAAGGGGGTTGATCCTTGGGACAGGAAGGGAGAGGTGATTCATTGGAAGGCTGAGAAGAGATTTTATAGGCCGGAGGCTAGGTGGTGTTGTGAAGTGCTAGAAAACTGGGTTTTGGGAATCACACGAAACCCTAGTTATTCTTTCCGCCTCTCGGTTTGGGCCCTTTGTCTTTACACCGGAGTTAGAATTGATATCCCCAAACTGATTTGGGAGAACTGTCTTGAGAGGGTGTCTAGGACAAACAAATTGGGCCCCGGTCATACCTGCTTGATCACGCACCTGGCCAAAACTGCTGAGGTAGTCATAGGGAGAGATATGGACTTGAAACCGTTTACGGCTAGGAAGTGGCATAGGTTTGATGAGACAGCGAGGAAGAAGGGCAAGGGTAGGAGGATGAACACCTCTAGGTTTGACAACCAGGTTGCCTACGACCACTTGAGAGAGGAGATGGCCCGGGATAGACTAGAGAGGAGACGCCAGTTTGCCCACACTCGGGACAATCAGGCGAAGCTGGGGGGTTTAATCCAGATGGTTGGCCAGTGGGTGATACAGTCTAGTGGTCAGGCACCGGGGGAGTTTGTTCCACCAGTCCCGACGGCGGATCCGTGGTTTCAGGAGGATGACTTTGAATATGAGGTTCCGCCGAGTGAGGATGAGGAAGAAGAAGATGATGAGGATGAGGAAGATGAGGAGGAAGATGACGAGTAGTGGAGTGTACCCTCGTGCTAGAATTGTTGAGTCCTCGTGTTATCGTTGAGGACAACGATGCATTCTAGTGTGGGGGTGGTTGAATCCTTGTTACTAGTCAGTGTCGTGTCTTTGCATCGCCAGTGTCTGCATATAGTTAGATGTTTTTGGTTATGTCCTTATTTTTCTTTTTATTATTCATCTTTTTGCACGTTTTGGTATTTTTTGAGTCAACCTACCATTGTTGAGTCGTTAATCGAGTTGGCCTTGCATATAGTGTAGGTATATATAAAAAAAAAAAAAAAAGAAAAAACTAAAAATGTGAAAAATCCAAAAAAAAAAAAAAAAAACTAAAAATTTGAGAAAGGGCAATTGAAAAAAGCTGAAAATTCGGTAAAATCGAGAGGCGTGAGACTTTTAGGCATAGGGCGTGAATTGCGATCGAGAGTGACAATGTGAGAGTCCCTTAGTAAGTATAGAGAAACTTTCTTTACGGGAATGCGTGCCTATTTTACACACGAATTTAATTCTTTCAAATTTAAAGTGTGTGCCTAATTTTCTTACAAGAGTTGAGCTAGGTGTGAGCTAAACAAGCCGAACGTTCTTGTGTACGTCTTAGGTAGTCGCCAACCCGCCTCGTAGTGGCACACAGAACAGCTGTGCGAGGTGTGTATTAGAGCACTCACTGCTTCTAGAACTTACCTTGTAGGACCACTAGCAAACCCGTATTTGAACCATGGATTCTTTGACAACCTTTGGACTTAGGGTGACGATTCTTGGCCTTCAGCATTGATTGGTTAGAATCACCACTTTAGTGCGTCACGAGGGTGTTGTAGTTGAGGGGGTTCGATGAGGGAGTACTTCATGCTATATTTGTGTGAGTCTTACATATCGCATGCACTTCATTTGTGATCTTCGAGGGGAATGCGAGGGTGAGTGAGAGTAGGCTTGCGCACTTCGGTGTGGCGGTGTTCCATGGCATTACAACATGGACACAAGTGAGGAGAGCCGTGAATGTGTACATCTAATGCACACAAAACTTGGGTTGGGGGAATTTAATAGGTGGATCGTGCTAGGTACCGGATCTTACTCATCATGGTGTAGGAGGTTTGGTTGGATTAGGCACGAGACAGACATTTGATCGACTACGTGAGAGGGGACAGGACTACATTCGAGTGTGGGGGTGTCGACATTTGACTTCGGACATCGAGATTGCACTTGCGACGACTCCATCCCCACACATACTCTTTTAATGTTTGCGGCTTTGTTGATTTACACCGAGGATTTTATTGAGATAGGGAGAGACATTGATTTGTGATTTATACGTGATTTCGATAGTGTCTCTCCTTACGATTATATGATAGCTTGGCACTTGGAAGACCACTCGGGAAAGACATTGAAGAAATTGTGCAGGATTTTGAGAGATATAAAAAAAAATCAAAAAAAAAAAAAAAAAATCAGAAAAAAAAAAGAGAGAAAAAAAGGAGAGATGAATAAAGGTAGAATGAGAAGCTTTGTGGAAGAACGAGTGGAGAAGCGACTAGTTCACGAACGGGAAATTTTTGGCTTATGCATCATTCATGACGATGGCCGCGGAGATCGTAATTGTACCGGGGTTTGAGGGGATCGAGGGCCGGCGATGGTGAGTTTCGGGCTTGGTTTCCATCATTGTTGTGAGGGTGTGTGAGCTATGGTATATGTGAGAATGTGACGCTTTAGGACTTGTATTTGATTCTTATCCTATTTGTCCCTAAAGCTTCAACATTTAAACCCGTTAGCGGATTAGGAGCTCGGACCTTGAACGTGGCTTAGCCTAGCGTAGCCTTTTATTTTGTGGCACACATGAAAAGGTATTGCATTCTTGTACTTAGTAAAGTTAGATTCTCTATACTAGCTAGGGGGAATTCATGTTGACGAATTTGATTTCGAATCATTCCTTGTGTCTAGATTTCTCATCGCTTCGTGTGAATCGGTTTAAGCTAATGGAGATTGCCCAATCTCGCAAAAGAAAAAAAAAAAAAAAATTGTATTTCAATACTTACATTGTAAATATTGCATTTGCATATAGGTGCATTGTGTATAATCGAGTCGTGTCGACTAGTAGGAAGGATGGTTGGTGAATGGTTCTACTCGGATAAGTATGCAAGAGTTCTTGGTATTGTATGCAATGTGAGGTGATAGTATGCAAATGGCGTAGGGAAGTATGCAATGAGTAATTGGTTAGTATGCAAAGTTGGATGGATTGCGGAAAAGCGAAAGGAGTTTTGACTTGAGAGAGATGGAATTGACTTGGGAGATTTGCTCGGGACGAGCAAAAGGTAGTGTGGGGGTAGTTGATAACTCCGTTTTCGGAGTTATTTTATGCCTTTTATTTCTACGTTTTGCGTGCTTATAATGGAGAATTTGTCGTCTTTTGAGTAAATTGAGCGTAAATGTGAAAATATGAGTTCATGTGCAATACTTGTTAAATCCGGGCGTTTCTTTAGATTTTTGAGCTTTTTATTGTGATATGATCGCGGGTTGTGTTTTCGTGTTGTGATTCGCAGGAAAACAGGGCTTGGATGGTCGTGCGGGATTTGGAAGCGAACTTCGGAAACGAGGAACTCAAAGACAAGTCAAGAGGAGAGTCAAAAGTCAAAGGAGGTCAAAGAAAGTCAAAGGAAAGTCAAACAGAAGAGAAAGGTCAAAGAAAGTCAAAGAAAGTCCAAGGAAGAAAGAATGGAAGAAGAAGGTCAAAGAAGAGAAGAGAAAAGTCAAAGGAAGCAAGAAGGTGGGCTGGAACACAGTGTCTTCGTGCGAAGACATTTGTCTTCGTGCGAAGACAATACTTAGCCAAATATTCAAGTCTGCAGCATTCTCTTCTCAAAACAACATGCAGTATCTCAATGAGAAGACTCTTCGTGCGAAGACAACTGTCTTCGTGCGAAGAGATCGTGGGTCAGCAGCAATTTTTTGGGGCTTTTCCGTATTAATTCCAAACTTTGTAATATTATTATGGGAACGTATTTAAGACTTTTAGGTCGTCTTTTTCAGTAGTTTTGGAGGATTAGAGACATCTTTGGAGATCAAGAAGCTAGGAGAGAGCTTAGGAGCTTTTGGATCATTCGTTTGAATTCTAAACTCTCGTTTTTCTTGATTTTCATGTTTAAACTCATTATAATCGTTGTTTTGATTATGAATATGAGTAGCTAAACACCTTTTGCTGGGAATTCTCGTTTGGTGTAGCTAGGGTTTGATCTAAAGTTGATGTTTTGATGATTGTGATGCATGCTTTAGCTTAATCTCTCGTGTTTATTCATTATTATGGATTATTTGCGATCTTAATCACATTATCTTTGCGAGTAGCTAACGTAGAGATAGAATCAATTAGTTTCACGCGGTAACTCCGTGATAACTAGTCGGTAAATCGAATAATCCACCTAGTCGTATCAATGTTTGGTAACTCGGCATCGTTAACTAGGATCGTTAGAGTAGAATCATAATCTTAATGCATACTTAAACCTAAAATAGGCTTGGTAACTCGGTTTAGTTTAGTCTAAGTATAGTGGATTTGCTTGGTAACTCGGTAAGTTCAACATTGCTTGATTAATAGTGAATAACACGTGGTTGTTTTACGAATCAAAACATAAATTTAGATCGACCTAGTGAACCTAGAGAATTCCCGGTGCTTTTCCCGTATTGATAAAAACCTCCAAATATTCATTCTTTGTTAATCGTGAATTATTTCACTTGGTTAATTGGGAATTTTGCGTTTAATTTCTTAGAATTAGATAAAAACACAAATTGCGACTTGCCCACATAAGGTTTAGAATAGTAATTAATTTAAACAAAGTCCCTTGGGTTCGACAACCCGGATTTCCGGTTTATTACTACACACGACGGCTGTGCACTTGCAGTTGGAACGTGTCAACGTGATAGTCACCACGCAAGATGTTGATGAACCTAGGATATTGTCCCAGGATATTTCATCACCTGACAAGAAGGAGTTAAGACCCTAGATGGAAGAAATGTATCTTCATGGAGTAACATGTCTTCCCATACTATTCGGAGCACTCTAGGGGGTTGCGTATTCGAAACGCAACAGCCGGTTAGTAGTGTAACGCAAATGGAATCACAAGATATATGTTTTCTCATAAGGAGATGCCCATAGTTAAGGGAATGTTCGCAGAGATGATAATCTCCGCGAGCATGGAGGAACCGCTAGAAAATACCCTGTTCTTTAGTCCATTATGAGGAATTAGTACCTCAAGGACCTTTTTGGACAGTGGGAGTGACTTTCTAAGCGAGGTGCCCATCCATAGGGGTGAGAGCAAATTATGATCCTCCCATGCAAAGGAATTGTTCGTAGGAGCATATCCCATCGACTGTTTGGGATCGAAGGGATGATCTTAAGGATCACCTTGCATAAACGATAGGATAGAATACTATGCCTTATCGTTCCCTAATTATGAAGAATGAAAAGTAGCCTTTACAGGAAAAGTTAGAGTCTGTAAAAGACCAACCAAGTTTAAGGCTAGGTTGACTTTTCCGACTGGATGTTAGACTATTGGAAATAGATGGATTTCCAAGGTCAGTCAGAGTGACACAGACGGAAGCATACTAAGGCATACGACTTGCAGAGATATCGGTGATAGTTGTGATGATGGAAATAAGGCTCCATTCTCGATAAACGTGACGACTGAATTTCTCGATAGAGAAATCAGAGAGGTGATATGTATGACTCGACCACAGGGTTTCGAGACGTATGATCAAATGCACAAATAAGTGCAAGCTAATTAAGCCTATGTATGATCTTAATTAGTCCTCTAAGTCAGCAGTATTTTATCAATGGATGAAAACCGCTGTATATCACTCTCGGTTGTAGAGAGTAGATGAACACGTCACTTATTATCAATGACACACTATTTCCAGGAGAGTCTAAGGACTATTTCACATCCACTATAGGGTGGTTATCCCTTCGATTTATGACGAAGGATATTGGTAGGGCGAGATGCATTCTCGTTCGTTCAGAAGGACTTCTTATATTGACGCATAAGGCGGACAACAAGAAGATACTCTGAACGATTCCATGTAATGGACCCAAGGACATGTGATACTCATATAGCTCGCTGCAGGATTTTACGAGCCTGAATATGTGCCCTAGAAGACACCATACAAGATTGACCAAATAACCAAAGTGCCCGATGCAGTGTGAGTCTGCTATATGTAGGGTTTTGATTCATGGATCGCGCAAACGGAAGCATAATCAAACAAATAACCATGCAAAACCCTCCAAGGATCACAAGTCTAGATGCATAACGATAGTGAAGGTAAGAAATCATAAACACACCTTTGGGTTCTCCTTGATGACTTCAAACGCGAATAGTGTCACGTTCTCTATAGTTGATCCACGCCTAGAGTTGTTCCTAGATCTCCAATCACCTTGGTGCTAGCCCGGATTGAAAGGAGGGTGAAGAAATCACGCAAAACGAGACACCAAAAGGGGTTCGGCACCCTTTGTGGCGTCGGGGACAAGGGGCGGCGGCAAGGGGGCGGCGTCCCTCTTGTGGCTTGCTCTCTCTCTCCTTTGTTCTCTCCTACTCTTGTTATGTTCTCTCTTAGAGCATAAGTGTGTAGGGAAGGAAGGAGGAGGGTCCTTTATATAGTCCAACAACTCCTTGTCAACTACCTAAAGGACTTATTCTAGTCCTACTAGAATTCAATTTAGTCCCTTCCTTGCAAATTAGTCCCTACTAAGTTTGCAAGGGTTTGCAAAGTGATCCTTCTAATTAATTAATCCAATTAATTAATTCCATAATCTAGTACAACTCTATATAGCGTGTGACCCCATAGGTTCTATCTAGTTGGTAGCAACTCTTTGCTAATATGGAGCGGTTTCTAGCAAAACATCCATTCTAGCCAACTAATAGAATAGTCATCTAGACAACCTTGTACAAGTAATTGTCTCATCCCTTTGCCTCCATATCCGGATTGGACACGAGACATACAAGTCACACTCGTATATCCAATCCCTAGTTCCTCGATCCATGGAATAGCCTTATTCGTGCAAATAACATCAATATCCCATATATTGATTTATTTGAGTCTGGCCAGACATTCTATAAGCACTATCCTCGAGTGGCCTTGGATATTTGCTCCCGTTATGTGGGAGGGGCAAATCCTCTCTACGTCCACTACGATCTCTAAGCTTGCTTCTCATTGTATCCAGTACACGCCTTTATAACTACCCAGTTACGGTGTAGCGTTTAACGCTACCAAGATCACAATGATCCACAACTAGAATATCTAGTGACTTCAAGTCTAAGGATGACAATACCATTGTACCCGAGAAGCACTTGTGACTCAACATAACGTGTATGTAGCCTTCTCGGTAATGGGTCAATCCAGTGCAACATTCCGTAATGCACACCTATGTGTTGGATCGTGATATCTCCATATCAATCCAACCCCATACTAGTCTATAGATGATTGTCCCATTTAATCATTATACTTGACTAGGGATATTTAAGATAAACAACACAATTGTAAATCTAAGGACTTCATTATATTAAATATCCAATAAATAATAAATGAATTTCTAGCCAATTACAAATTCATACTAAACTAGATTGCCTCTAGGGCATCTATTCCAACAGTCTCCCACTTGCACTAGAGCCAATCTGGCGCATCTCGTATGCCCATACTCCTAGTGTGCCCTTCATGCTTCCACTGCGTGAGAGGCTTTGTAAGCGGGTCTGACAGATTATCATCTGTAGGAATCTTGCATATCCGAACGTCTCCTCTATCGATAATATCTCGAATCAGATGGAACTTCCTGAGCACGTGCTTGGACTTCTGGTGCGATCTGGGTTCCTTTGATTGCGCGATCGCCCCAGTGTTGTCACAGAACAACTCCACTGGATCCGCAATGCTAGGGACCACACCAAGTTCAGAAACAAACTTTCTGATCCAAACAGCCTCCTTTGCTGCGCCATTTGCAGCAATGTACTCAGCCTCTGTTGTAGAATCAGCTACCGTCTCTTGCTTGGAACTCTTCCAGCTCACCGCTGCTCCATTCAGGCAAAACACATATCCCGACTGTGATCTAAAGTCATCTCTATCGGTTTGGAAGCTTGCATCAGTGTAACCCCTTACACGCAACTCTTCCTCACCGCCAAACATCAAGAAGGCATCCTTAGTTCTTCTCAAGTACTTTAGGATGTTCTTGACAGCAATCCAGTGACTCTCACCCGGATTGGATTGGTATCTGCTTGTCATACTCAAGGCATATGACACATCTGGTCTAGTACATAACATGGCGTACATGATGGATCCTATGCCCGAGGCATAGGGAATCCTACTCATGCGTTCCTTCTCAATCTCATTGGAAGGACAACCACTCTTTGAAAGAGTGACTCCATGTGACATGGGCAAGAATCCCTTCTTGGAATCTTGCATGTTGAACCGTTTCAACACCTTGTCAATATATGTACTTTGACTTAGGCCTAGCAACCTTTTAGATCTATCTCTATAGATCTTTATACCGAGTATATAGGCTGCTTCCCCTAAGTCTTTCATTGAGAAACACTTTCCTAGCCAATTTTTCACAGATTGCAGCATGGGAATGTCGTTTCCAATGAGTAGTATGTCATCCACATACAAGACCAGAAAAGCTACAGAGCTCCCACTAACCTTCTTGTAGACACAAGACTCATCTTCGTTTCTGATGAAGCCAAACTCTTTGACCACTTCATCAAAACGTCGATTCCAACTCCTAGAAGCTTGCTTCAACCCATAAATGGATCGTTGCAGTTTACAGACTTTGTTGGCTTGCTTTGGATCCTCAAAACCCTCCGGCTGTATCATATACACGTCCTCGAGGAGATTCCCATAAAGGAATGCTGTTTTGACATCCATCTGCCAAATCTCATAGTCGTAGTATGCTGCAATTGCAAGTAGGATTCGGATGGATTTGGTCATAGCGACTGGTGAAAAGGTTTCATCATAGTCAATACCATGAATCTGTCTGAATCCTTTAGCCACCAATCGGCCCTTATAGGTAATCACATTACCATCCATGTCGATCTTCTTCTTGAAGACCCACTTGCACCCTATGGGTCGCGCCCCATCAGGTGGTTCCACCAAAGTCCATACTTTGTTGGTATACATGGATTCCATCTCGGATCTCATGGCCTCAAGCCACTTCTGCGAGTCTGGGCCATTCATGGCCTCCTCATAGGTAGTAGGCTCATCATCTATGAGCATCGTGTCACCGGAATTAGTTACGAGAAGTCCATACCTCTCGGGTTCCTGGCGCACTCTACTAGATCTACGAAGCTCTTGTGTTACCTGAACAGGTGGATCCTCAACTGCTTGTGATTCCTGTTCATGTTCCATAATCGGTTCTGTGATTTGTGGTTCTTGAACTTCTTCAAGTTCTACATTCCTCCCACTTGCTTCTTTAGAGACAAACTCTCTTTCTAGAAACACGCCGGTCCGAGCAACAAACACTTTGTTCTCGGTTGGATTGTAGAAGTAGTATCCCTTAGTTTCCTTAGGGTACCCCACAAATTTACACTTATCCGATTTAGGCCCTAGCTTGTCTGATTGTAAACGTTTTACATAGACATCGCAGCCCCAAATCCTCATGAACGACAGTGTGGGACGCCTCCCATTCCACATCTCATATGGTGTCTTCATGACTGATTTAGATGGAACACGGTTAATGGTAAAAGCTGCACTTAATAGAGCGTGGCCCCAAAACGATAATGGAAGATCGGTTTGACACATCATAGACCGGACCATATCCAATAGGGTTCGATTCCTCCTCTCGGACACGCCATTCCATTGTGGCGTTCCGGGTGGAGTGAGTTGGGACACGATCCCACACTCTCTAAGATAGTCATCAAACTCTTGGCTCAAGTATTCTCCTCCACGATCCGATCGTAGAGCCTTGATACTTTTGCCAAGTTGCTTCTCTACTTCATTCTTGAATTCCTTGAACACTTCAAAGGATTCGGATTTTGCCCTCATAAGGTACACAAATCCATATCTACTGTAATCATCAGTAAACGTAATGAAGTAGACATAACCACCCCTGGCAGGCGTGGCAAATGGCCCACACACATCAGTATGTATGAGCGCCAATTGCTCACTAGTCCTCTCACCTTTCTTATTGAAAGGGGACTTTGTCATTTTTCCCAATAAACAAGCCTCACATGTCTCATATGATTCAAAATCAAATGAGTCTAGTAATCCATCCTTATGGAGTCTAGATACACGTTTCTCATTTATGTGGCCTAAACGACAATGCCATAAATAAGCAGGATTTAAATCATTTATTTTAATCCGCTTGGTATTAATGTTGTAGACAGGATTACTTAGATCAAGGACATAAAGTCCATTAAATAATTGCGCACTAAAATAGTGAATATTATTCAAATAAAAGGAACAACAATTGTTCTTTATTGAAATAATAAAACCTTCCTTGTCCAAACAAGAAATAGAAATAATGTTTCTGCTCATAGCAGGGACAAAATAGCAATTATTTAATTCTAAAACTAATCCTGAAGGCAGAGATAGCTCGCAAACGCCTATGGCCAACGCAGCAACCTTTGCTCCATTCCCAACGCGCAGATCTACCTCCCCTTTAGCCAATCTTTTACTTCTCTTTAGATCCTGCATATTTCGACAAATATGAGATCCACATCCAGTATCTAATACCCATGATGTAGAGACAGTTAAATTGACATCTACAACAAAAATACCTGGTGGTGGTGGAATCACTATTCCAAGCCGTTTGTCCTCCAAATATTTTGGGCAGTTCCTCTTCCAGTGTCCAGGTTGACTACAGTAGTGACATTCACCCTTAGTCACGACCTTGGCAATTCCACCAACAGGCTTAAGGGCTTGTTCCTTGGACTTGGCAACTGACTTGCCTTTGCCCTTGGAGGAAGAGGCAAACTTTTTACCCTTTCCTTTATGCACCATCATAATGGCCTTGCCCTTACCCTTGTTGATGCTCTGTTCAGCCGTCCTCAACTTGTTGAGCAAATCTGGCAGTGGCTTAACGATCTCGTTCATGTTATAGTTCATAATGAACTGTCCATAACTCTCGGGCAACGATTGCAACACGAGATCCGTTGCCAACTCTTGGCCGACCGGGAACCCAAGTCGGGCGAGATTCTCCAAGTACCCGATCATTCGGAGTACATGGGGTCCCACCGGGTTCCCTTCTGCCAGATGACATTTGAACAGTGCCTTTGAGACCTCATACCTCTCTACCCTCGCCTGCTCTTGGAAGAGCTGCTTTAGATGTTCGATCATATCGACAGCATTCATGTTCTCATGTTGCTTCTGAAGCTCAGAGGTCATGGTGCAAAGCATTAGGCAGGCCGCATCATTAGCATCATCAACATGCTTTTGATACGCCTTTAAGGCAGCAGGTGTCTGATTGTCCGGACCTTCTGGAACTTGCTCCTCTATTGCGTACAGCTTCTTTTCTTGCTTGAGAACAATTCTCAAGTTTCTGTACCAATCGAGAAAGTTGGTTCCTGAGAGCTTGTCCTTCTCAAGGACAGATCGTAGGGAATGTTGTGAACTCGATGAGTTGTTTGCCATTTGGAATTCTACAAAAGGAAAATACGCAAGTTTTAGTATTTGTGAATTTTTGACTATATTTAATAATGGCTAGTTTATTAAATATAGCTCCCACTATTTTTCTACGGATTAATAACCCTCAAGATATTAATGCGGAAAATATCATTATATTTTCTAGTGGGCCAAGATCCATCTTTTTCATCTCCTTATGAGCTTGCTTTGGCAAGTCACCCATAATTCGATTACTTCTTAGGTAGGAACAATTCCAATTGCATCCCATATGCAACTCTTGGTTCAATCGGGCAAATAACTCCTTATTTATCCATCCATATGGATAATCCCAATTGATTGCCTCTAGGTTTCTTAATCAAATTAATAGCCTAGTTGTGTTCAACCTCTTATCTAAACAATTGCACATTGTTACGTGCCATCGCATTCCATCATTATGAACCAAGTCGCCATGCTTTGGCACGCACGAACTTGATAAATAATGATGATAATGAGTGTTTAAATAACGAGAAGGCAAGAACACAATATTTAAAATTTGAGGGATTTTTCTTCAATTTTTAATTGTTTTGTTGATCAATATCAACTAATCTATCTATTTGAGTTTGGGCACAACTCCAAATAATAGATCCGGGTTGTCTAATTATCTTATTATCCTAATTGCATGCATCATCCATACACCAACCACACAAATAATAAGACAATAAATAAACAACCACAAAACAGAAATTAAACGTGATGTGGATATGGCCTTTTCTAGACTAAGATAATTCCAAGCCAATGGAATTATCTATGAACCCTAAACAAACACACATCTCCATGCGTCTTGATCTTTTGGTCCATCCTTCATAGTCATGTGGAATGCTCCATGCTCCATGCTCCATCTTTTGTGGCTCCTTTGGCTTTGGGCTTCTTTTCTCCAATCTTGGCTAACAATCTACTTTATCTAGCACTAGCTAATATCTATACTAAATAAAATAAATCTCACAAGTTGAGAAAAAAAATGGCACGCAGGCCATAAAACCCTAATTAATTATTACAATTAATTGATCGGCTCGCAGGCCGTAAAACCAAACCACAAAATTAAACATCCACATCAAACCACATCCTAAGGCCATATCCAATCACCATGCGATTTGCACATAAACAGTTAAAATCCAATTTTAACGCGCTTGGTCAATTTTAATTGATTTTAGGATTTCTAGGGTTAAAACGGTCCATGGGCCCAACAATCCAATTGCCCGGGCCCAAATAGGTGAACCATAAAGCCCTAGGGCCGGCCCGGCCCAAAACCCGCAAGCTAGGCCCGCGGGTTAGGGCCGCCCGGCCCCTTAGGGCGCCAAGCTTGGGCGGCAAGCAAGGGGGGCGGCTCCCTAGGGGGCCGAACCTCCTTATGGAGGTTGTTTCCAAAACAACCTCCTTGCTTGGAGCCCAAGTTTGGTTGTTTCTTTGTTGTGGGAGAACTCCTTCTTCCCCAAGGATGCCCAAACCCTAGATCTTAGATCCTAAAATTTCTCAAACTCACCAATTCATGCATCCAATGCAATAATTGGGTCTTGTTATGATTAATTCTTTGACAAATTGCATCCAATGCTTGATTTGTCTTGTTTTACGCGATAAACAACAAATTAAGGTGTAAAACAACAAGAATGTAACACATAAACTACGTTTATGCTCTATGACCTGTGGCTCTGATACCACTGTAGGGTTTTGATTCATGGATCGCGCAAACGGAAGCATAATCAAACAAATAACCATGCAAAACCCTCCAAGGATCACAAGTCTAGATGCATAACGATAGTGAAGGTAAGAAATCATAAACACACCTTTGGGTTCTCCTTGATGACTTCAAACGCGAATAGTGTCACGTTCTCTATAGTTGATCCACGCCTAGAGTTGTTCCTAGATCTCCAATCACCTTGGTGCTAGCCCGGATTGAAAGGAGGGTGAAGAAATCACGCAAAACGAGACACCAAAAGGGGTTCGGCACCCTTTGTGGCGTCGGGGACAAGGGGCGGCGGCAAGGGGGCGGCGTCCCTCTTGTGGCTTGCTCTCTCTCTCCTTTGTTCTCTCCTACTCTTGTTATGTTCTCTCTTAGAGCATAAGTGTGTAGGGAAGGAAGGAGGAGGGTCCTTTATATAGTCCAACAACTCCTTGTCAACTACCTAAAGGACTTATTCTAGTCCTACTAGAATTCAATTTAGTCCCTTCCTTGCAAATTAGTCCCTACTAAGTTTGCAAGGGTTTGCAAAGTGATCCTTCTAATTAATTAATCCAATTAATTAATTCCATAATCTAGTACAACTCTATATAGCGTGTGACCCCATAGGTTCTATCTAGTTGGTAGCAACTCTTTGCTAATATGGAGCGGTTTCTAGCAAAACATCCATTCTAGCCAACTAATAGAATAGTCATCTAGACAACCTTGTACAAGTAATTGTCTCATCCCTTTGCCTCCATATCCGGATTGGACACGAGACATACAAGTCACACTCGTATATCCAATCCCTAGTTCCTCGATCCATG
Source organism: Linanthus parryae (assembly GCA_023055425.1). NCBI lineage: Eukaryota > Viridiplantae > Streptophyta > Magnoliopsida > Ericales > Polemoniaceae > Linanthus > Linanthus parryae. Next base: position 19,731,316 of record JALGPY010000011.1, on the reverse strand, counting down.
GAATAGCCTTATTCGTGCAAATAACATCAATATCCCATATATTGATTTATTTGAGTCTGGCCAGACATTCTATAAGCACTATCCTCGAGTGGCCTTGGATATTTGCTCCCGTTATGTGGGAGGGGCAAATCCTCTCTACGTCCACTACGATCTCTAAGCTTGCTTCTCATTGTATCCAGTACACGCCTTTATAACTACCCAGTTACGGTGTAGCGTTTAACGCTACCAAGATCACAATGATCCACAACTAGAATATCTAGTGACTTCAAGTCTAAGGATGACAATACCATTGTACCCGAGAAGCACTTGTGACTCAACATAACGTGTATGTAGCCTTCTCGGTAATGGGTCAATCCAGTGCAACATTCCGTAATGCACACCTATGTGTTGGATCGTGATATCTCCATATCAATCCAACCCCATACTAGTCTATAGATGATTGTCCCATTTAATCATTATACTTGACTAGGGATATTTAAGATAAACAACACAATTGTAAATCTAAGGACTTCATTATATTAAATATCCAATAAATAATAAATGAATTTCTAGCCAATTACAAATTCATACTAAACTAGATTGCCTCTAGGGCATCTATTCCAACACTATATACTATGGTATATACTGAGACCCCACAAACCTCATGCAATCGGAAGAGTTGATTTCAGGAAATCTAACTTAAGACACTGGATTGCAACCAAAAGGATACTCGGTACGAAGGATCACGTGTTATAACTATCGGAGATGATGCTTCGACTAGCCAGCTATGCATGCTGACTAGGGTGGGGACCTAGATACACGTAGATCCGTCTCAGGCTATAGTCCATGCTAGATGACATCGCATGGAACAGCAGCATAAGAGTTGCACAATCGTATTAGACCGCTCCATCGATCATGGAAGCGAAGCACGATTGCCTGTTCTGTCACCGGACAGAAATATGTTTGGATAAAAGGGTTTCTGATAAGCTTATGGGCTGTCAACCAACCTGTAGTACTAGCAAACGGCTATAGTACTTCTGATAAGGCCAAACATATAGAAAAGGTATTCACAAAAGGTGAAACAACTACCTGAAGAGTAATCTTGGAGTAGATCAACTATGGGACAAAATGAAAGTTCCTCCCATTCCTAAACCACATAAGAATCGTCTTTGTGGATTGCTTTAGAAAATTGGGACTCAGTAGTCGATCACTGGCAATATGATTGATGAGCATATGAGGCATTGATAATTGAATTTTAATTGGATTTGTTATGCTACATGTTGTTTACATATCCTGTACTAGCATAGAACATGTCGCGCGGACACTAGGTTGACTCTCTCACACGAGCAACCGCCTCTACAACATCCTGGATTGTCTAGGTGAGTAGGAGATGAGACAGAATCCCGACAAGCGCTAGAAGCCTATGATATGATGACTCCTGTCATATGAGGCGCATGGCCTATGAAAAGAGCTGGACATCAATCAATAGTGCAAGACCCTGTCAGACGGATTCATTTGTCGCATTGGAATAAGTTCCAAGGTGAGATTGGATTATGGCCATTCGAGCATGGTTACTACCCCGAACCATGTATAGTCTGCGTAGAGAAAGCCAGATGAGAGAACTGATTTCGATTGCATATGTGCAACACTCAGTACTCGGGTTAATAGTCACATGGGCTGTTAGACTTACATCTGTATAGTGGTCCCTATGGGATAGGACATGTGCTCTGATAGAGTCCAAACACTATGGCGCACATCTTATGAGATAACGCGTGCTTATGAGTGACATGAGGTGGCGAGTAGAACTAGTCCCTGAGTTTCCTCGCCGTGTGAGCCTCGTCGATCATATAAAAATGATTGACACTGTATACCCTTAGTACTTTCATCCATGTCGGGGAGAGACGGTTCGGTGGTGCTACTTTAGCGTGACACCTCACGGCTATGAATGATTCGGCCTACCAGGACATTGCTAGGAAAGCAGCTGACTCCGAATCAAAGCGACAATGGATAGAAAGGAAGATTCTAATTGCATCGCTCTTTATCATGTTCATTGGGCCCACCTACAAGATCTTATGGGATCATGCAGGATATGAATATAATAAAGGAGATATAGACTCATTGGTGCACGACCTTCGGGACAAGGTAGGGGCTCATGGTCTATGAGATGGCAATAGACAGAATCTGGGGAATACGAGAGATATATATATGTATTGCATTATTTCTTAAAGGGTTGAGTGCGCCTGCTGCTAGCTCGTCTCGTATAAGTTTAGAGTATGGATCTCCCGAAATGCAGGTTCTCTCACAGTCACACACCAAGGCCACATAACACTTTGGCAGATGATAATAGTTGGAGATTGAGGGAGACTAGAACTACTGTATTTGTGCAACCCCACTGTGCGAGTGGGAGATGTTAGCATTATGTGCGCCCATGTGGGGTGCACAATGCAATTAACCTAAACTTATGGGTTTAGGTGAGACAAGCTCAAACCTTATGGGGTTAGTAGCAAGGACAAACCCTAGGGGGTTATGCTGCAATTGGGTATTAGTCTGTCTATATAAGGAGACAGCCTCCCATTATTTTACAAACAATACTGTAGAGATCATGTGCTGATCATAATACAGTAAACCCTAGACTCTCTCTTCAACTAGCCTCCATTGGGTGGAACTTGGTGTGGATCAGAGCTCTCGTCCTAGTGATTCGAGCCAGATTGTGGGAGCAAGAAGAGCACGTGAAAGCAAGCATCCTACGATCATCCGTTGCGCTTAGGAGCTAAGGAAGACAAGGTAAACACATGAATCTTCCGCTATAATTCATGTTGTAGATCTGTATGTGATAGATCAGTTACGTCCTTCAATTTTGTTAGGGTTATTGAAGCACTCAGCTGTTAGCTTCAAATGTTCTTCTCGAAATTCCATAAAACCCAGAATTTGGCAATTGTTGATTAGCTCATGGATTTGCAATTACTTTCGTCCATCTATTAACTTTCACTCCCGTCTTTCATTATGCACAATTGCTTTCTCTTTCTCTAAAGCCGTAACCCAGTGAGCACCATTATTGAGTTTATGAGCTATTCGAATCCGAACATTATATGATTTCGGTCAGTTATCATAGGGAAAGATCATTCAGTCCCAAACATCATAGACTCATAGTAGCAAACCTAAAAACTTATCGTAGGAGAAAAACGGTCACTCCAAATTATATTCCATCATTGGTAAAGGAAAAATCCATCTGCATTAAAACAGCTGAATAAAACAGGCATGTGGTAAGTTGGGAAGCGAGCTCCTTTACAGTTGCTAACCATGTGCTACGGGAAAAAGGAAAGTATGGCGCATTCTGTAATTGATCTTCTTGGATTGCAAAACAAGCACTGTTGAAACACCTTTGGGACGACAAGCACAGCAGGTAACATAGAACCCACATGGAAGAAAACAAAAGGCAATGACGAGATTCAACATCCTTGAAGTGACATTGCAATACCACGTCCAGAGAATTTGGGATTGATTTGGGTAGAACACGACATGTTTTGTCAAAACAGCTATCAGATAGAGTTATCGTTCTTCATTATAGCTTTATATTGACATTTTACTAGTAAGAAGAGAAGAGAAATATCAAATTTACACACTATAAATTTGATCTCTCCTCCGAATTTTATGTTTTAGATTTTTGTATGGCTTAATTACTTAATGCAGACCCCCAATATACCGAAACTAACACATTACAACCCCCGTTTCTAGAATAGGCTTATTGCATCCCCCAGTTGCAATAAATTATACTAATTGAAACTGGTACAAAAGAAAACCGTCAAATATTTAACGGAGTATTCTGTTCGTTGAAAAACTTATCACCTTTTTGGGGGTAAAATAGCCCACTCCCTAAAAATATGAATGCCACTATAAAGCCCACATTCCGGCCATAAAAGCGCGATTCACGGCCACAAAATGCAGATTCAGGCCACACAAAACGCAGATTCCGGCCACAAAACGCAGATTCTGGCAAACCGAAACCACATCCCGCTGAACCAATCTCTGTCACCATCATTCATAATTCTATCCTAACCCATTCCAATCTATTCAGCTTCTCTCTTTTCTCTTTGGCCTCGAACCCGAAATCACAGCACCAAACCCCAAATCACAGCACACCATCTCACTAGCGGCCACGATCAATTGTGAACTTAAAACCAACTGAGATAGTGCAGAAACAATCGAAACGGGGAAAGAATCAGTGAACTGAGACGGAGGATTTCAAATGGGGATTTTTGTTCGGAACTCAAATGAGTTCAAGCACTCAAAAATTCTGGAAAAATGGCATACTTGTTATTGATCAACCTAGGCATATAAATAGCCTTTCTACATAATGAGAAAAATAGGCAACAATTGCAACTAGAAACAAGAAACATGAAAACAAATAGATCCTGAAGACCAAGACTAGCTCAAACTAAAAGATAATAACTGAAGCAATAACAGTAACCTCAACAAAAGCCTTTATTTCTGTCATTCATGAACTTGGAGAACTCCAACTGTTTTCGGATCCTTTGAAATGCATTCAAGGTGAGGGGCTTCATCATCACGTATGCTATCTGATCTTGTGTTCCACATAATACCAATTTAACAACTTCCTCTCACGTTAGATCACGAAGAAAGTGGAAACGAACATCAATGTGTTTGCTCCTACCGTGTAACACATGATTCTTTGATAGTTTTATTGTGGAACTATTATCACAAAATATTGTAGTGCACTCCTCCTCTTCTAAGCTCATTTTTTCAAGTATCGTCCTCATCCAAACAGCTTGGCTAGCACAACCAGCAGCAGCAACGAACTCTGATTCGGTTGTTGAGAGTGTAACGATAGGCTGTTTTCTTGAACACCACGCAATAACTCCTGATCCCCACATGAAGTCATAACCTGATGTGCTCTTTCTGTCATCCAAGTCCCCAGCATAGTTACTATCGGTATAACCAATTAGACCTTTGCACCCTCCCTTCTTATACAAAAACTCAAAAATCTGTAGTTCCTTTCAAATACCTCAATATCCACTTGGCTGCCTGCAAGTGCAACTCGGTTGGTTTCGCCATGTACCTACTAATCTAACTTACCGCAAACATAAGATCGGGCCTGGTAGCAGTTAGATACATGAGACATCCCACCATTTGTATGAATATTGTTTCATCCAATTAAACACCATTCTCATTTTTGGAGAGTTTACAACCTGGAACGATTGGATTGTGAACTGAATTGCAATTCTCCATCGAGAACCTCTTCAATACCTCTGATGCATACTTTATTTGGAAAATATAAATTCCTACTAATTTCTTCAACATTTGTATGCAAAGAAAGTGCCTCATTCTCCCTAAATCAGTCATATCAAAATCTCTTAACATTGAAGCTTCGAATTAAGCAAACATCAATTCCTCATTCCCAGTAAAGAGTAAATCATCTACGTATAAGCTGACAATGAGAATCTTACCTCCCTTATTTGTTTCAGTGAACAAAGTATGCTCACTATAACAATTATTGAACCCTTCACTAATGCAATGGGCTTCAATGCGGCTGAAACAAGCACGGAGAGCTTGTTTCGACCCATAAAGGGCTTTCTTTAACTTGTATACCTTTTGAGGATTGTTCTTCATCTCATAACCCTTAGGCTGCTCCACATACACCTCTTCTTGAGATCCCCATGTAGGAAGGCAGACTTAACATCAAGTTGATAGGTAGTCCATCCTTTTTGGGCGGCTAAACCAATAATCATTTTCACTGTATCCATTCTTGCATCAGGTGTGAACACTTCAGTGTAATCTATCCCTTGTTGTTGCACATACCCCTTTGCCACCAATCGAGCCTTGTACTTATAACCTTCTCCGTGTTCCTTGAGTTTGGTCTTGTAAATCCACTTCAACCCAATAACTTTAAACCACGTAGGTAAATCATCGAGTTCCCATTTGTTGTTCTTTTCAATATCTTTTATCCCCATGTCCATCGCCTTCTTCCATTTATCATGTTTAATTGCCTCCTCAAAATGCACCGGATCTCCGGAGACAAGAAAATCCCAGTTAATGTTTGTATCCGCATGAAGAGGATTTCTAAGATGCACCAGATCTCCAGAAACAAGAAATTCCGATTAATGTTTGTATCCTCCTCCTATGAAAGTCCTTCCCCACTTACATAATCTTCCATCCATACTAGGTATCGCCTAGTCCTTCGTTGATGCTCTCCATCTTCGTTGACTTGTTCCTCAGAGTTTGCTCCATTTTTAATAGTCACTGCTCCATTATTTTCAACATCCACAGCTGCATTATCTTCTTCAATTTCCCATTCCAGATCATCCATTATCTACTCTTCATAGCTCTTGTCCTAGTTCCCAGACTTATATTCCTCAAACATAACGTCCTGCTAATAACAATCTTGTTCGAAACTGGATCATAGAGTCTATATGCCTTAAGACACCTCACCTATTCCTTATAAAACACAGGGAAAGATCTTCTTGTCGAACTTTTTCCTTCTCACATCAGGAACATGTACATGCGCCAAGCATCTATACACCCTAAAGTGATCAATTGTGGGTTCAACGCCACCTTAAGCTTCTTCTAGCGTTTGGTCCTTCACAGGGAATGTAGGAATTCGGTTGAGAACATATGTTGTCCAGTTCACCGCCTCTGGCCAGAAAATTATTTGGGATACGTTTTCCATAAGCATTGTACCATGTTCATCACTGTTCAATTTTTCCTCTTAGCTACCCCATTTTGCTGTGGAGTATATGCTCCAGTCAATTACCTCCTAATACCATGCTCTGAACAAAATTCAGTGTCATCTCATGTGAACTCGCGCCCTCGATTTGTCCTCAAACATTTTATATATGCACATGCTATTTTATCAGCACAAATTTTAAATCGCATAAACATTCTCAATGCCTTAGCATTCTACCTTAGAAAATAAGGCCATGCTTTTCGAGTAAAGTATTTAATAAATCCATCAAATGTACATTTTCTTGCTGTTGGTAATAGGAGAGATTGGTCCACAAATGTCTGCCTTAATAACCTTGAGTTTCTATTTGGCCCTCCAATTGCTCTTTTTAGGGATTGGAAGCCTGTATTGCTTCTCAGTCATATACTCGGTGCATGTTGTTAATGAAGCCTTGGACTGAGGTATCCCACCTACTATCTTCTTAAACTGGAGAGTTCTCAATCCTTTGTAGCTTAAATGGCCATAACGACGTTGCCATAAATGTGCCAAATCCTCAGTGGATATGTTGTAGCAATCAGGTTTTTGTGGCATTAAATCTGCCAGCAACACAAACATCCGATTTGATTCCATTTCGCTCTCTATGATGAGACCCCTCTTTTCGATGGAAAATCTTAGCTTCCAGTTCAAAATTAGAACAGACAACCCTTTTTCTTGTAGTTGCTCGATACTCAAGATATTGTTCTTTAGTTCAGGCACATAATATACTTCGGAAACAACATGCTTAGAGCCTTTCAAATTCAGCCTCACATTACCTTTTCCTAGTACAGCCATCCTTGTGTCGTTTCCCAACTTCACATTCTGTCGGAATTCTTCATTGAGTTCATAAAACAAACTCTTGTTACCACACATGGGGTTGCTACATCGAGAATCAAGGAACCAAACATCCTCTTTGGGAGCATTTTGTGTCTCTACCTATGACATAAATAACATCTCTTCTTCACCAAATTCAGCATAGTTGGCTTCTTTATCCCAACTTGGAAACTCATATTGACAGTGTCCAAGAACGTGGCACTTATAGCATTCTACTGTTGCTTTGTTGTGGCAGCTTCTTCCTCTACCTCTACCTCTGTAACCACCTCGACCTCGACCACGTCCTCGCACCTTCGATTCGTCTTCAATTGTTATCTTAAGTGCTTTGTCCTCGCGTGTCGCTGAAACTTTTGCTCATGGACAATTAGAGAACCTTGAAGTTCATCGATTGACATTTAATCATTATCCTTGGACTCCTGAATCGCGCAAAAACATAGTTGAACTTCTCACTAAAGGATTGAAGAATTTTCTCCACTACTGTGACATCTTGCATCTTCTCTCCATATGTTCTCATCTTGTTGGGAACATACAAACTCTGGAGAAGTAATCAGATACTCCTTCCCCTACGGTCATTTCTAGGGTTACAAACTCTCTGCGGAGAGCTTGTAGGTGTGACCTCCTAACCCTAGCACTCCCTTCGTACTTATTTTTTATAGCATCCCATATCTCCTTGGAAGTGTCTTTCATCAGAATTGTCTCCAGTATTGTCTGGTCGATGGCATCAATGAGGTAATGTTTGACTTTCATATCTTTCATCTTCAAATCATATAACATCTTCTTCTGTGCTTCTGTTTGCATCGCTCCACTGCCTGGCTCAGAGAGGTAATTTTGGCAGCTCAGCGCCCAAAGAGGTAATTTTTGTTCAGCCCCCAAATTTCCTTTGATCGCAGGAAGCTCTCCATTAACATGCTCCAATGGTCATAATGAACATCAAAACGTGGAATGGTATCCTGCGTAAAAACTTCCTTCAGATTCTGGCTGCTGCAGAACCCTCAAAGACTGCTACTTTGAATATTTTTTTTCTCAGGCCCAACGGGAACTCTCATACCAGAATGCTTGGAACTAAAATGAGTTCAGGCACTCAACCATTCTGGAAAAACGACATACTTTTTATTGATCAAGCTAGGCATATAAATAGCCTTTCTACAATCTAAACATAATGAGAAAAATAGGGAACAATTGCAACTACACACAAGAATCAAGGAAACTAATAGATCCTGAAGACCAATACTAACTCAAACTAAAAGATAATAACTGAAACAATAACAGTAACCTCAACAAAAGCCTTTATGTTCTGACAGTTTCAGCTAGTGTTTTTCAAATGGGGGAAGTCGGCTGGAGAAGATTAAGGACGAGAGTGAAAAGGGACCAACATCATTGGCGGCTCCGATGGTTTCTGCGGGATGGTACCGTTGATGGGTTCCTTGCGTAGAACCAAATGAAAGAGAGAGACAAGAGTGAGAAGGAAAAAGAGACGAGAACGTGAGAGAGAAGATTGAGATAAGAGAGAAATCAGATGTGGTGGTTGGGTGATTTTTGGGATGAGATCGTGTAACATATGCTAATTTAGATAGGAACACTGTTCTTCTTCTTCTTCTTCTTTTCATTTGATTCAACCTTATGTTTTTAAGTTTTTTTTCACATTCTTATTTCAGAGTATAAATTTATTATTTTTATATTACAAATATACCCTTCTTTGGTGGATGGTGTTTAGAAGGATTATTTTACCATTTTTGATAAGTGTAAGGCTTAATTACTTAATGCATACCCCAAGTATAACGAAACTAACACATGGCAACCCCCACTCATAGAATAGGCTTATTGCATCCCCCATTTATAATAAAACCTACTAATTGAAACTGGTAAAAAAGTTCCATCCATTACTTAACGGAATGCTTCGTTAGTTGACAAACAATTACAATTTATTGAGGGCAAATTTTTCAAACGCCTTTAAGATATGAACACCACTGCATACTCTACCAATGCCACCATAACCAGCCCAGATTCCGGCGAATAAGCCGCCACCTGCCTCCAAGAATCCCGACGAACACAATCAAATCACTGATTCTGAAAACATATCTGGAAAGGTGAAGAGTGGGCATGATTGTAGCAAACAGAAAAACAATTTCGTAATCTTCAAGACATGCTAATAACATTGTCATCAATTCCTAATTAAACTCAGAAACAAATAGCTTCAAAGATGTCCTCAGACTGAAAATGGTCAAAATATCCAAACATTATGAAACTTTAGCTTAAAAAGAGTTCAAAATTCTGATTCCCTGTCCTCAAACCAAATGTGTGCACAATTGCCTTGTTGAAAGACTAAAACATGACCTCGTTCCCAGTCGTCCCTCTCTACCACGATTGGTTTATAATGTCCATTCTCTTCACGAATTCCTGAAGCTCCATTGTTCGCATATTTTGCGATCTCATCTTTTTCATGCTTGAGCATTTTTTTGCATCTTCTATTCTTGCAACACCACCCACCCTAAATATTTCATTCTGGTGAAACTGAACAAAAACAGAAAAATTATAACTTTAGGAAGCAAAGAACAACACAAAAATTGAAAGTCAGTTGACGAAGCCTAGAATTTGTAACTGCAACCTGATAAATTCTTCCATGTTGAGCCTCTGCCTCTTCACTGAAGAGCTAGATTGGTCAGATGTTGTTCTCAAATAAGGGGTTCTCCAATTGCTGCTGTTTTCGAGGAGATTGAAGCAGGACTCGCTAACCCATAACCATTCTCCACCGAATTCATCTACTCAACAAAAGAAAAACCGAAATTTTCTTGCTAGAATCGCGTCTGAATCGACGTCAGAGAGAGATATATAGATTTTCGAGAGAGAGAGACTTACATTACGGTACAAGTCCATCCCTGCTCTTTCTTCCCAATTTCCATTTTGGGACGTCCCTGCTCTTTCTTCCCATTTCCTTTCCGGGTAACCTTAAACTGTTCAAATTACCACAACACCCTCTCAAATAATACCCCACATATTTTTTCCTCTGTCTCAACCCCACCCACTCCATCTGCCTTATCCTCTCACAACCCCTCACACAACTCATCAGTCACCACACACCAGACACATTAGAGAGAGAGAGGCAGAGGGTAAGGAGGAGAAGGCCCGAGAGAAGCTCTACCCTCTCTCTGTAATCGGCATTGATGCTCTGTCGAATGGAGACGGAGGTTATACGCCAACTACAACGGAGGTTCAACGGCGGCTACGAACGGGGTCGAACAACGACTACAAATGGAGCTCGCACGGTGGCTACGAGCGGCGACGGCGGTTGATGTCATGATCTTGGCAGTGGACTAAATTTCAACCACTGGCAAACTAATGACTTGTAATGAGGAGTAGCAGTAATCGTAGATTTCATCTTCCGGGTTAATCAAGACCGTCCACTATTTTGAACGTTGGGGTTCAAATAGTTAATTGGAACGGTGCCTTTCCAATTAACGAATGAGTCAGCACAACGGTAGGGCCAGGTGGCGAACTTGGATTGTCTCAAGCGACGCAGAGGTTGGCTGGCGTGTTACATTCATTATTAGTTTCTTTTATTTGTAATTGACCCACATGTTTCTTTTATTACGCAATTGCCCACCAGTATGTAAGGTGGAAAATGTAATAGAATGGGGATGAAAATTATTCACAATTCATTTTCTCTCTTCATTTCTGCAATTCTCTCTCTCTCCCAAATTCTCTCTTCTCGGTGGTAATCGCCGCCTTAATCTCTGTTCAGGCGAGTGAGGTCCTGTCAAGTGGTATCAAAGCCTGGTTGCGAACCGCACCGGGCCTGAATCATGACGAAAATGGCGAAAACTCGCGGTCAAAGTCACTAGAACATGGATCCAGAAACTATGGTTAATGTGTTGGAAGAGCACTTGAACGAGGTGGATTTGACACTGGACGACCTCAGGGAACAGATCGGTGGCTTAGGAAAAGGTATGAACTCTCAATTACTTGAAATCAGCGCCAATTTGAAAAAGTGTATTGAGATGAACAATTTGAATTTGAGGAACAGTTTTGAGTTGAGTTTGGAACGCATGGATATGAAATTTGATGAACAGTTTAAGAAATTGGCAAACAGCTTTAATCTACTTGCGAATCAGAAGAACAAGGAGAAATTAACTAGTAAATCAGAAGTGTTGAATGGTGATTCCATTTCTGGACCTCCTCCTAGGGTTAGGAGTGAAAGTGTTATGGGAAGTGGTAGCAGAATTAATTTAACCTCAGAAAATGGGAGTGCATTGAAGAACTATAGCACCACAAGTTTGCCATTGCCTAAAATTGAGTTTCCAAAGTTCAAAGGAGTAGATCCATTGGGGTTGGTTACAGAAAGTGGAGAGGTATTTTCTCATTTACACTATGAGTGACTTAAAGAAATTGATTTTCATTTCTCTGCATCTGGAGGAGGAAGCAGACAACTAGTTTAGGTCTGAATTTGCTTCATTGGAAGGAGTTTCATGGAACTAATTCAGTGATAGAGTTTGTGCTGAATTTGCCCAACCTGGACATGAGAATTTGCAGGGACAATTTAACGAACTACAACAAACCTCCACTGTGGTGAAATATCAAGCAAGGTTTGAGATACTGAGACCTAGAATCAAAGCTATCCACCCCTGGGCTGATGAAGAGTACTTCATAAACAGTTTTCTGTGTAGATTAAGAGAAGACATACAAAGTGTTGTTCACATGCAATTTCCCAAGACCTTTTCACAAACAAAATCCCTATCTAGGCTAGAAGAGAACCACATTGCCAAGTTACAAAACTCAATGGAAAGTAATGTTAAAGCTTCGATGAGACCCAATAACAAGAGAAAATCTACTTCCAGGTGGGGAGAAAAGATTGAATCCAACACCTCCAAAGGGGAGACAAATTGCACCACACCATATAAGAGACTCACAGCTGCAGAAATGAAGGAAAGAAGAGATAAGAAACTTTGCTATTTCTGTGATGAAAGATATTCACCAGGACATAAGTGCAAACAGAAACATCTATTCCTCATTGTAGGAGGAGAAGAAGAAGAGCCTGATCACACACCAGAATTGGAAGAAGAAGCACAAGAAACAGCAAAAAGTATGGAACCCTTACAACCAGCATCAGAGGAATCAGGGATGGGAATTTCACTACATGCAATGGCTGGCAACTCTAGTCCTGAGACCATAAGGATAACAGGAACCATAAACAATAAAATGGTACACATTATTATTGATTCTGGTAGCACACATAAGTACATTGACATGGATACTGCCAAGAGGGTGGGATGTAAGACTGACACTCTCAAACCAAACTGGTAGTAGCAGATGGAAGTGTTATACAAAGTCAAGGTAACTGCAGAGACACCATCATTATGCTTCAAGGACATGCCATACATGCAGATCTAAGAGTCCTAGCTCTGGGGGGTTGTGACATAGTATTGGGAGCTCAATGGCTTAAAGAAGTTAGTCCCATTTCATTGGACTTTAACAAGATGGAGTTCAGCTTTCAATGGAAGGGAGGCATAGTGACATTTCAGTCTTATAACACTCCAATCTCACCCAAACCTATACAACTACACTCTCTCCAAAAGTATTACCAAATGAACCAGGACAGCATAATAGCTCATCTTTGCTCCTTGACTTCTGCAGCTACTTCAAATCCTATACTACTCCCGATCCAGCCATTGATAGAACACTACTCTGAGGTGTTTGAGGAACGAAAGTCATTGCCACCACCCAGGGTTCATGATCACAAAATTCCTATAAGGGAGGGTGCTTCCCCAGTCTGTCTCAGGCCTTACAGGTACCCTTATCTCCAGAAGAATGAGATTGAGAAGATGATTAAGGAGATGTTGACCTCTGGCATTATTCAACCCAGCACTAGCCCTTTTTTTGCCCCAGTTCTACTTGTTAAGAAAAAGGATGGAACATGGAGGTTCTGTGTTGACTATAGGGGACTAATTGAGATAACTATCAAGAACAAATTTCCAATTCCTATTATAGATGAGCTGTTAGATGAGCTCAAGGGAGCACATATCTTCTCTAAATTGGATTTGAGGGCTGGGTATCATCAGGTAAGAATGTGGGAGCAGGACATTTATAAAATAGCTTTTAGAACTCATGAATGGCTCTATGAGTTCAAGGTTATGCCTTTTGGCCTTACTAATGCTCCAGCCACCTTCCAATGCTTGATGAATGAGGTGTTCAAACCACATTTAAGAAAGTTTGTGTTGGTCTTTTTTGATGACATACTGATTTACAGTCCAAATATGAAGCTGCATCTACTGCATCTGCAGCAAGTGTTTGACATTCTTAGAGAGCAGAAATTGTATGCAAAATTAAGTAAATGTTCATTTGGACTTCAGGAGATTGAATATCTGGGACATGTGATCTTTTGTGAAGGAGTAAAAGCTGATCCTCAAAAGATATCTGCTATGAATTCTTGGCCACAACCATCCAACATCAAAAGCTTGAGGAGGTTCTTGGGGTTGACTGGTTATTACAGAAGGTTTATCAGAGGTTATGGCATCATTTCTAGGCCATTAACTGCATTACTCAAAATGGGGGATTTCCTTTGGAGTTCTGAAGCCACCCAAGCATTTGAGACACTAAAAGCAGCTATGGTAAGCACCCCAGTTTTGGCTCTTCCTGATTTCTCCAAATTCTTCATCTTAGAGACAGATGCATGCTATGATGGAATTGGTGCGGTGTTGATGCAAGATCACCATCCTCTTGACTATTTCAGTAAAGCCCTGGCTCCAAGACACCTTGGGCTATCCACTTATGAGAAAGAGTTACTAGCTCTGGTACATGGAGTAAAAAAATGGAGGTCTTACTTATAAGGACTAGATTCATTATAAAAACTGACCATCACAGTTTAAAATATCTTATGGAACAAAAGATCACCACTGTTCTGCAACAAAAATGGATCACTAAGCTGCTTGGTATCTCTAATGATATTGTGTACAAAAAATGACAAGACAACAAGGTGGCAGATGCTCTATCTAGAAGAGATTCAGCTCAGTGTGCCAGCATTTCCAAAATAATTCCAAAATAGGTGAAGGAATTACAAGAGAGTTATATTGGTGATGAATGGGCTCAACAACTCATTACTTCACATGCAATTGACCCCACTACTTCAGGAGTGTATACTTTGAATGATGGAATAATTAAGAATGTAGGAGTGTTCTATGTGGGATATGGCACTAATCCGAGATCACAAATCATACAAGAGCTGCACAACACTTGCATTGGAGGACATTCAGGTATTTTGGGTACTTACAAGAGGATTAAACTGCTTTTCTTTTAACTAAACCTCAAGAAAGAAGTCAAGGCCTGGGTGAGTCAATGTGATATCTGTCAAAGGATGAAAAGTTAACATGTTCCCTATCCAGGACTCCTACAACCCATCCTGTTCCAGACAAGCCTTGGGAGCAAGTCACTATGGATTTTATTGAAGGGCTACCTAAATTAGAAAGTAAAACCACTATACTAGTTTTAATTGACAGATCCACTAAGTATGGGCACTTCATGTCTCTTACTCACCCTTATACAGCTGAACAAGTAGCTGAAGTGTTTCTAGCTAATGTGTACAAGCTTCATGGCCTTCCAGCTTCTATTATCTCTGACAGAGACACTATTTTTCTGAGCAATTTCTGGCACCAATCTTTCAAGGCCATGGGTACTACATTGAAGTATACAACAGCTTACCATCCCCAGACTGATGGTCAAAGTGAGAAGGTCAATCAATGTTTGGAGGTGTACCTCAGGTGTATGGCTAGTGATAGACCTCATAAATGGGCTAAGTGGCTTTCCTTGGCTGAATGGTGGTACAACACCAATTATCACACTTCTTTGCAACTCACTCCTTTTGAAGCTCTCTATGCCTTTAAACCACCTCATTTCTCCTTGCATCAGCTTAACAAGACTGGGACCCCTGAGGTTGATGCATTTCTCCAAGATAGATCTAAATTGTTGCAGCTGCTCAAGGATAATCTCACTAAGGCTCAAGAGAGAATGCAGCTATTTGCTAATAAGCACAGAAGTGAGAGAGAGTTTCAGGTGGGAGATTGGGTATACCTGAAGGTGCAACCATACAGGCAACAATCAGTGCAGGTCAAGCTTAATTATAAACTTTCTGCAAGGTTTTTTTGGACCTTTTCAAATTGTGGAAAAAATTGGCATGGTGTCATACAAACATCAACTCCCTCCCTCTTCCAAGGTTCACCCTGTTTTTCATGTCTCTCAATTGAAGAAATCCCTCAAACCTGCTGCCCAAGTGAGTTCCCAGCTGCCACAGGTGGGTTTAGATGGTCATTTCTAAGTTGTTGCTATTCTGGACAGAAAGCTTGCCAAAAAGGGTTCTTCTTCTACAGTTCTGGTTCTCACCCAATGGGCTAATCTCTCACCCTCAGAGGCCACTTGGGAGGAATATTATCAGTTAAAGGCTCAATTTCAACATTTTAATGCATGAGGGCATGCATTATATGAAGGAGAAGGGCTTGTCCTGATCTTGGCAGTGGACTAAACTGCAACCAGTGCCAAACTAATGACTTGTAATGAAGAGTAGCAGTAACCGTAGATTTCATCTTCCGGGTTAATCAAGACCGTCCACTATTTTGAACGTTGGGGTTCAAATAGTTAATTGGAATGGTGTCGTTCCAATTAACGAGTGAGTCAGCACAACGGTAGGGCCAGGTGGCGAACTCGGATTGGCTCAAGCGACGCGTAGGTTGGCTGACGTGTTACATTCGTTATTAGTTTCTTTTATTCGTAAATGACCCACATGTTTCGTTTATTACACAATTGCCCACCAGTATATAAGGTGGAAAATGTAATAGAATGGGGATGTAAATTATTCACAATTCATTTTCCCTCTTCATTTCTGCAATTCTCTCTCTCTCTCAAATTCTCTCTTCTCGGTGGTAATCGCCGCCTTAATCTCCGTTCAGGCGACTCAGGTCCTGTTTGTTGAATACTGACAAGGAGGTCGTCCGGCGATTCAGCTTTGTCGAATGGTGGCTACAAACGACGAAGGAGGTTGAAGACCGACGAGGAGGTTGTCTGCCGGTTCAAATCTATCAAACGGTGGCCACGAACTATGACTCTTCCTCTGTGATGGCTGTTGATGGCTGTGGCTGTCGATGGTGGTGGCTGTTCGTCTACTTCATCTTTCCTTCTCCTCTCCTGATTTGTTCTCCCTTTATCCATCTTCTTCTTCTTCTCCTGTTTTTGATCTCAAATTTCAGATATGGTTTTGATCTTTTAAAATCTGGTTATGATCTGTTAAAATCTGCACCTTCAGATCTGGTTTTTGATTTAGTCTTGGTATGGTTGTGGTGGTGTAACTGTTAGTGGTGGTGCTGTTGGTGGTGGTGGTCTTACTGTGAAGAGTGAAGAGAGAGTGAAAGCTACAGCTACATGTGTTATTTTGTTTCTTAATTCTTGTGTCGAGCCGCCATGGGAAGAAAGACGGGGGACGGTCTGGTACCAATTGCTGGTACCAATTACCCATGCCTTATCATCTTCTTCAACCTTATCTTCTTCTTATGATTTATTTTTACTTCTTTTAGTTCTAATTTCTGTATTGACCAAAATACCCATCGTAAATGGATGGTATTTGGATGAAACATTTTTACCAATTTTAATAAGTAGGTTTTATTGCACATGGGGATGCAATAAGCTCATTCTAGTAGTAGGGGTTGCAATGTTATAGTTTCGATATACTGGAGGTATGCATTAAGTATGTGAGCCTAAGGTTTAGTTTTGTAATGCTGTGGCGGTCTAGAAAGTTGTTGTATAGGAAGCACTGTGAGAAAGCTGCTGTGAGAATATACACAAAAAGTGTTTGGTAAACTCCTGATATAATCTGCTGTGGAAAAGTACTTTTGACTATTTGTGTTTGGTAATTAGTGCTTTAGACTTGTTATAAATGTCGAAACGACCATTTCAGAAATAATATAGTAAATATTACTATTACAATGGGGAAGCTGATGTGGGGAAGCAGTTGCTTTCTAGAAAGCAGAAAAATAAAATTTTACCAAACACATAAATACTGCTTTTGGATTCGAAAAGCCACATACTGAAAAGCAAAAGCATTATCAAACAGGCTCTAAGTGCCTATTCTAGAAATGAGAGGTTCAATGCGTTAATTTTGCTATATTGGGGATATGCATTAAGTAACTAAGACTTTTTGTATTAAAAACTTTGTGTTAGATTTAGTAGTGCAAAGGCATAGCGGTGTTGAGCACAACAATTCGATAAATTTTACTCTGGATGTAGCTGTATGAAATCCTAAAACAACTATAGCATAAATCAAGCACAAGCATGGCAACAGCTTCATAAGACGTTTTTTAATATAATACATCGGAAGATAAATTTCACTACACAAGAGCAGCATCACTATATCAACAGAGAGAGACGTAATAATGATAAGTTAGGAAAGAGAATAAAAATTTCTCAATGACCAAAATATGGCAAAAAAGGCTTTGTAATTTCACTCCATGAGATCAGGAGAACCCATCTCAATGAGTCCAAATTTTCTATTCCCTATTTGTGTTCCTTTTGGTGTCCCCTCTCTCCTATAGGCCCACGTCACCAACGTTTAATCAATTTTTTTTCACAAATATTTCTTTATCAATCAATTATCACTACATCAGATTTGTTGTTTGGTGACAACCTTTTTTGTCACCAAATGTCATTTTCTTGTCACTAAACGGGTCAGTGACAAATTAGAAGTATGAGAGTCTCTAGAGAAAGATGAGAGGTTACCTGGTTAAGGTCGGGAAGAAGAGGGAGATTTGAGGAGGAGGAAGTAGAGCTTGAGATGTCCCGTTTCTTCTCTTATCTTTCGTTGGCGTGGTGAATCTAAATCTCTCAGTTCACCGGCAATCAACATGTTTGATCTCCCTGATTGACGAGTACAATCGATCGATTCACACAGACTTCTCGAAACCTAGGGTTCGACATAGGGTAAGAAAGAGAAATAGACGAAAGAGTAAAATTGGGTACAAACTGTATTTATAATAGGAGAAGTCTTGTTATTGTATAATGACCTCATAAGATTTTAAATTTCTAAAAAAGACCCCGCCCAACACCATTAAGTGACAATTTCCATAGATATTTTTACTTACACCCCTCAAACTTGACAACATATGGAGTTTTCATTGAACAACCAAACTAACAATATATTTGGATTACATGATTTGGTGAGAAAGGAAAAGAATTGGTGCGAGAAAGTTTTCTCATTCGTGTTTGGATTAAGAATCTATGAAAATTCGTGAGAAAGCATGAGAAAAGAAATCTCACATAATCCATTTTTGCTTTCTCACCAAAAATTATGAGATTTGATGAGAAAAGAAACAAGACGGGTGTCAATATTTTCGTTGTGACAGAATTAGCCATAAAAAAATAAAACATATTGCCTTATTAAAATATTAATGAAGGTTATTTTGGTAATATCTTTAAAATAGTTTCTTTTCCTTTCCATTAATATGCTAACCAAACAAGGGAGGTAAGAAAGTATAACATTTTCTTATCATTTCTCAACTAAGTAATCCAAACAAGTATGTGAGAAATCTAAATCATTTCTCATCATTTCTTTTCTCACATAAATTAAAATTACTTATCATTTCTTTTCTCACCCGATTCCCAAACATAGTGTAAGTGACAATTTCCACTTTAGAAGTTGTCAGTGTAGACCTAATCTGTTGTAGTGTCTATAATTATAGAAATGGTATTTTTCAGTTTATCAGTAGTGGTGATATAATTTAGATGAAAATCTTTCCTAAATCAATTAGTTACCTGCAAAAAAAAATCACGACATATCGATCTCAAAAAAAAAACAGTTCACTGCAAATCATCTCGCAATAAACAAAATAGAAAATTTTCAATGAAGATAAACTGGACAAAACGTTTCATTGCAAACATCAACTGTTTATATGAACAAAGTTCCCCACCCCAATGCAGCTGACCTTGAGATGCAAGAACAGGCGGAGGATGCATCAAGTTCCTCACCAAATTCTACGGCGGTGGCTGCAGCGCAGCATCGCAAGTCCCAATGATTCTTCTCAGCTGGAACGTGCGTGGGCTCGGGAACACCAACACGTTCCTATCTCTTCGCGATGAAGTGAGGAGAATCCCGATTTAGTCTTTCTTATGGAGACTAGATTAGAAGTTAGGAAGATGGAAGGCATTCAACACAGATTGGGTTTTCCGAACGGGTTGCATCACGGAAGTATTGGCCGCAGCGGAGGTATCTCCTTACTTTGGTAAAATAATTTTAACTTCGAACTAGTGCGTTACAATAGTTTCTTTATCAAAGGGTGGGTATGCAAGGAGGACGGTTCTCACGATTGGATGTTCACTGGGTTTTATGGGGACCCTAACGAAAGCAAACTTCATAATTCTTGGGAGTTACTAGACATGATTAAACCGGCTCCAAACACGCCATGGTGCGTAATTGGAGATTTTAATGCTATTGCCTCAAGCTTGGACAAAGAAGGAGGCCGTGCAGTTAGATTCAGCCAAATCGAACCTTTCATTCAGGTAATCAACAAGTGTGATTTATGTGACATTGGTTTCATTGGCTGTCCTTTTACATGGTCGAATAATCAAAGTGATGAAGGCCACATCAAAGAAAGACTCGATCGAATGCTAGTAACAGATAATGCGTGATAAATTCCCAGGGGCAACGGTACTACACCAGTTTATAGCCAATTCAGAACATCTCGCCCTTGTCAAGAGTTTTAACCCCACAAGGCGTACTAAGTTCGGGAAACGGTTCATGTTCGAATCAGTCTGGTTTAAGCACCCAAACTGTCGTTCCCAAGTAGAAGTGTCGTGGACAGGTCGCCAGGACAGTTTCGAGTCAAAAATTAGCCATCTAGCTCACAAGCTAAAAACATGGGACAGAACGGAATTTGGTAACCTGAAATTACGTATCCGAAAGCTCAAAGACAAGTTGTCCAGTGTATGGGTATAACACCCTACTGCAGCGGACAGGAGAGCCTTCCGCCAAGTCCAAGAGGAACTAAATCAATCTCTTAGCCTAGAACAAGAGCTATGTAAACAGAGAAGTAGAGTCCTATGGCTCAAGGAGGGAGACAAAAACACCTCCTTTTTTCACCGTAAAGCATCAAACAGAAAGCTCGGGAACACAATAGTACGACTCAAGGATAGCAATGGGTACTGGACAGAAGATAAAGAAGGTATTAGCCAGATTTTGCAAAATCATTTCCATCTATCTTTGCTTCTAGTGGCCCCAGTGAATCAGAGATAGCAGCAGCTCTTCGGGATGTACCGAAGTTGGTTTCAGAGGAATTTCTCACGACTTTAGAGGATGACTTCACAGCAAAAGACATTGTACATGCTCTGAAATCAATGCACCCGATCAAATCACCAGGTATTGATGGGTTTCCCCCTCTCTTTTATCAGAAATATTGAAATATAGTAGGCGAAGATGTTACAAAGCTGTGTTTAGACGTTTTAAATGGTGACAGACATTTAGGGGAACTTAACAAGACCCTTATAGCTCTTATACCAAAGTTAAGCAGCCGCAAGAAGCGGGGGAGTTCAGGCCAATTAGCCTGTGCACGGTTGTATACAAAATCTTAGCAAAAGCCATCGCAAATAGACTTAAAGTGGGGCTGTCAGACATCATCGGTGATACACAAAGTGCTTTCGTACCAGGACGACAAATTTCAGACAATATACTTGCAGCTTTTGAAGTTATCCACTCATTAAAGACAAGAGTCAAAGGGAAAAGTGGGCAAGTGGCCCTTAAAGTCGACATGTCCAAATCTTAAGATCGGGTCGAGTGGAATTTTTTAGAAGCATCAATGGTCAAAATGGGATTCGGCAGTAAGACTATTTCCAGAATTATGAAGTGTCTAAGATCTGTGCGTTACTCAGTTATTCTTAATGGAGAGAAAAGGGGAGACATCATACCTCAACGTGGGCTTCATCAGGGCTGTCCACTATCGCCATACCTCTTTCTACTATGTAGTGATAGCCTTTCCAGAGCCATAGAGACGGCTGTCTCTAACAGAACACTAAGAGGGGTCAAAGCATCCCGAAGCGGGCCAGTAGTCTCTCACTTGTTCTTTGCTGATGACAGTATCTTCTTCACTCGTGCTACTACACCTGATATTACAAAGCTTTTATAAATTATTACATGTTATGAGAGAGCCTCGGGGCAAAAGATTAATTTAATAAATCCGCTGCTCTGTTCTCTTCTAATATTTTCTATTGCAGAAAAGCAGGCTATCAGCGCGATGTGTGACGTTCCTGAAGTCAATGAGCACGAGCGATACCTCGGATTACCTACTACAGTGGGGAGAAACAAAAACATTACCTTCAGCTATCTAATTGACAGAATCATTAGCAAAGTGAAGGGATGGAAGGAGAAATACTTAACTTCTGCAGGAAAAGAAATCCTACTCAAAGCAATAGTCCAGGCCATTCCGTGCTTTGCCATGGGATGTTTCAAGCTTCCAGTGCATACCTGTCAAAGGATCGAACAAGTTATGAGACAATTTTTCTGGAGCAATAAAGCTAGTGCAGGCATAAATTGGATGGCATGGGACAGGATGAAGCTTACCAAGGAACAAGGAGGAATAGGCTTCCGAGACATACAGGATTTCAACCAAGCACTCTTAGCCAAACAATGTTGGAGACTCCTACAAACACCTAACAACCTCAAATCAAGAATCATCAAGGCAAAGTATTTCCACTCAGATTCCTTTTTTCAAGCAAAATTGGGGAATCAACCCTCTTTTGCTTGGCGTAGCTTTCTTTTTGGACAAAAACTACTAGAGAAAGGGGTTTTCAGGAAACTGGGAAACGGCAATTCAACAAACTTATTTACAGACCCCTGGCTAACGAGAGAGGGATGCTTCAAAGTTATCACAACATTCCCAAAAAACGCCTGTTTCAAGGTCAGTGAATTCATAAACCGTAACCTTCTTTTCTGGGATGAACAAAAGCTCAAGTCAGTGTTGTGGGACGTAGAAATTCAGGAAGTTCTTAGGATTCCCATCCCAAGTCAGGACACAGAGGACTCATGGTTATGGCACTATGAAGAGTCAGGAAAGTTCTCGATTAATCAAGTTATTATCTTGCAAGAACAATCTCAGCAGCAACCCTAAACCCCACTTCAGGGTCCACTGTCTTCTCACAACAATGGCTAAAGAAACTTTGGAATTTGAAAATACCGAGAAAATTGATGTTTCTAATCTGGAGAATTCACATCAACATCCTCCCAACTGCTACCAATTTGCGTTGAAGAGGAATGTTAGAAGCAAGTCTCAGATGCCCAATTTGTGGGCGGAAAGGAGAAACAAATGAGCACATATTTAGCAGATGCCCCACAGCAGTCAAATTTTTGGACAATTTCACACTTAGAGACATGGAGGGTCAAAGAATAGAATCAAAAATTGAGTATCTCTTTAACTTTGGCTCTATCAGTGAGCAAGTTAAACTATGTTATGGACTGTGGATTTTCTGGACACATCGGAACAAAGCCAGATTTGAAGGACTTACCTCACCACCAGAGCTTCTCTCCGACCAGGCCCTCTCCCTGATATCGGAGATAGAGAACGCTGCCATGCCAAGCGAAAACCTCTCAAATTCATCTGAAGGATGGAAACCCCCTCCTATGGGGTGGTTCACCCTCAACTTCGACGGAGCCTGGTCCTACCGGGAGAGGAAAGCAGGCGCCAGAGTAATAATAAGAGATCATCACGGAGATTCGCTAGCTGCATATGTTATTCCGATCAAGTGGGGCACCGGAGCGAAGAAAATTGAAGCTCAGGCGATGGATTACGGCCTCAAGATGGCAGCAGATCTGCGAATCTAGAAATTAATCATTGAGGGTGATGCAAAAACCCTAATCTTCCAAGCACAGGAGGGAGATCTGGGCACGAACGAGAGGAAAACAATTGCAGAAGCACTCCAGAAGATTCAACAGAGGAGAGAGAGCTTTGATGAACTGAAATGGAGGTTTATCCCCAGAGATGCGAACAGATGTGCGGACCAACTCTCGAAGCAAGCGTTTAATTTTGACCAGATGATGTTTTGGTATAATGAAAAGCCACAATGGCTAACAGCTGTCATGCTGACTGATTCGTTGAACTGTAATATTCCCAATTTCACAGTTTAATGAAAATTTTTCCGTTTCTTAAAAAAAAAACATCAATTGTTTATTCTTTTAGACCTCAAACACTTTGCCCAAATTGAAGTATTGGTCCCGATGTTAACTGGGAATCAGGTCTCTGTGTAAATTTTCAATTGTATATCTGAGTTCTTCTTATATATATATTTTTATCTTTAGCGGCATTTTGTTGGAACTTATGAGCTGATGAAGCAATATTTTCACCAAAGACAAAGTAAAAGAAAAGCTTCTCAAAAATTAACACATAGACCACAAATGCTTCATCGAACCTATTGTTGGTTTGATACTTTTAGCCAGATGTTAATTGGTCCAGATTTTTTGATTGGAAGGAAGAAAATAAATATTTTTTGAGTAATGACATAGATAGTTAAGCTGTACATTGATTCTCACAAAATTTGTTTTAGCAATATTTTCAGAACAGTTCACTGGGAATCAGTTCATTAGCAATATTTTCCAGCATCCAGCACATAGACCTCAAAGACTTTCTCCCAAAGTAAAGGCAAACTTTCCTCTGGATTCCCTTGTTAGTTTAAAAGTTCTTCATCCTGGACAATTTTATTTAAGCTCCGGGGTAATTTTTTGAAAGAGATCGCCTGAAGTGATTTTTTTGATAGAGATCGCCTGTATTGATCTCTTTCAATTTTTTTTTTTTTTTTGAAAAAGATCGCACGTACTTGATTTGGTAAAGATATACATCTAAATTATATCCGATAATTACTACGGATAAACTGAATTACCACTATTATAATTATGAATTGATTGATAAAGAAATATTTAAGAAGAAAAATTGATTTAAACGTTGGTGACATGGACCAATACGAGTGAGGATACACCATAAGTGAACACAAATAGGGAATAGGAGATTCGGACTCGAGTTCTAGAGTATTATTATTATTATTATTATTATTATTATTATAATTATTATTTGAGAAAGGAAAATATCATTAAATTGGAAACTTAAGAGTTACAATTCAATGATTCTGCTTAAAGGACAGCTGTTAGTCATGGAGGTTGTTCATCTAGCCACGTCTCGGGACTATCCAGACTTAAAGCTCTCTTGGATAGAGAGTCGGCTGTGTGGTTCACTTTCCTCGGTACTATGCTCCATTTGACCTCCTTGAAGCTTCTGGATTTAACTGTGATTGTCTCGATGGCTTCGAGGATTGATGTTCTGGCGTTCCCACTATAGCTTCCTCCTTCGATCTGTTCTATCAGCTCTTTCGCATCTCCTTTGATGATGAGTTTGTCAATTTGAAGTTCTTCCGCTGCTTTAAGGCCGAGAGAAATGGCTTGAGCTTCGATCTCCATAGCTCCGGAGCCCCATGCAATTGGACTCGCTCCCGCCATCACCACCTCCCTGTGATGATTCCTGATTACAAAGCCTGCACCTGCTCTCCTGCTCTTGTAGGACCAAGCTCTGTTGCAGTTTAGTTTGCACCAGTCCGGTGGCGGCGGGGTCAATGATTCCGACGGATCTGAGGGGCTAAGGGTTGTATGGCTGGCTTCAATCTGGGAGATCAAGCTGTGAAATTGGTCCACAAGCAGTTGTTGAGGAGTAATTACATCTTCAAACCTGGCTTTGTTTCGGTGATTCCACCAGATCCAAAGTCCCGAGCAGAACTCGATCTGATCTGAGGAGGAGCCAAATTCGAAGGTATGTTGGATTGCACCTTTAATACCTCGAGAGAGGTCAAATTTCCTTGATGGGGGCATAACTGTGTCCCAAAATTCTATCACTTTCGGGCACTGTGAGAAGATATGTTCCGTAGTTTCCCTATTATCTTTGCAGATCTTGCAATCTTTATCAATGTCTCTGATCCCTCTTTTTACAAGATTGTCACAGGAGGCAACTATATTGTTGAAAATTTTCCACACAAGAAAATTTTTATTTTCTTAGGGACTTTAGCTTTCCAGAGGGACTTGAGCCACTTTTGGTCGGCGATGACAGATACCCCTGGTGACGATTGATCAATTGCTGAAATTTCTCTAGCCAGTTTATACCCTGATTTGGGAGTGTAGATTCCTTTTTCTTCAAATTGCCAGATCCAGGAATCCATTGTGGGTTCGGAAGGGATTGCAATTCTGAGAATATCATGGACATCTACCTCCCAAAGGGTTTCACGAAGCTTTTCCACATTCCAAGTTCGGCTATCTTGGGCTATAAAATCACTGACTTAAAGGGGCTATCTATATTTAGTGGTGTGATGATTCTGAAGTGATTACCACGGGGGATCCACGGGTCCCTTGTGAGGCTAGTCAACTGGCTATCGCCAATCTTCTTAATTAAACCTTTTTCAAGAATCTTTCTTCCAAACATGAGGCTCCTCCATGCGAAGGATGGCTGTCTCCCCAGTTTTAATGGAAAGACGTAGTAACCATTTATGTAGTCTTTCTTTTAAAAAGTTCTATTCAGTAAAGTGATGCAAATATGACTAGTTATAAACAATCTTGAATTCAAGGAAAGCGAAATCTAAACGGACAAAGGCCCTGATTTCACATGAACTTCTTGATTTCACCTGATTTGACAGCTAAGGCTTTGACTAAGACCTAGGTCTGACGCGATTACTCCTGGAGTTCTTAAATTGTGCACGTAGATCTTCGCCATCTAGTCCTACCAGAACTTTTTATATCACAATGGAGCGGTAAAGACATTTTTATATGAAAATTTTCTAATTTCTAGACAATTCGTTGTTCTAATGTTGTCCTTTCGCTCATATGATACATTTCCCCGCACTAGCTGGTTGTATCTGTGGGGATACTCTTATTTGTTCATTGGAATTCATAAGCTTATTAGGTATATATGTTTTCGCATCAAATTGTCCTATAATCACTAAGGGAATGCATGCAACATGGAAAGAAATATAATAAAAACCAAGTAAATAAGAAGGGCAGAGAGACAGGACTTGTTTGTAGTTGCTGTTGTGTCCCTTGAGTTACAGGCATATAATTAATATTTTAATCTTGTACATGAAAAGGCCTCCACATCCTTTTTTCCACTACTTATTTGCATCTCTTTAGGGTAAATTATTGATAGGTAACCCGTGATTTAGGCTCGGTTCTGATATATGACATGTGGTTTGAAAAGTTTCACTTAACAGACCTGTGGTTTGTTCTGTCATTCACCTAAGTTTTCCGTCAATATTTCCATTAATAAGCAAAATATTTAATTGTTATTTTACCCGTTTGGTACTGAAATACTAAAATCTTACCTCTCGATACAGAATTAAATGAAAAAAATAAAACAAAAAGAAAAAAATATTTGTTCCTTAGATCTCGAACACAAGATTTCTTTCAAAAAAAGATCTGGAACGGGTAGGAAGAAGGCTAAAGGAGGAAGTAGGAAAACAAATTTGGGGGTGTTGGATAGAGAGGAAGAATATGGAGATGATGGCGGTATTGGAAGTTGTGTGGAGAACGATCGAAGCAGAGAACAAAAGGTCAAAAGTGATGCCAGGTTTGAATGGATATTTTTTCCGCTATCCATGGGCAACTATGGCTGGTCAAGGGCGGCGTTTCTGGCGGTCGTCGTGGTTCCCATTTTCGTCGGAGCAGAGTTGCGTGGTCACCAACTAAAACCCACATCTCCATCTTCATCTCAATCTTAGTCTCCGTCTCTTCTTTCGTCCTTCCTGTGTTCTCCTTCTTTAGTTCTCTCTCTCAATTTGTAAGGGAAGGAGGACGAAAGTGAAAGAGAATGCAAAGTAATGACCTATAATTAGAACGAAAGTGAAAGAGATGGTAAACTAATGACATGAAACTAGTTACAGAAGTAGCCGTTGGATCTCAGGAGAAGGAAGATCGTGGCCATCCATTTCGTCAGCCGTTGGTGATTTGAAATCTTAAGTGGAACGATGTCGTTCCACTCGTGGCGGGAGAAAAAGGGACTAGCTGGCGTCCAGCTGGATGAATGGTAGATACTGATTGGTCCAAGCGTGTCACTCGAAGCTGACGTGTATGAGGCCGTTATGTTCTTTCTTTTATTTCGAATTGACCCCTCTTGTTTGTTGAATTCTTATAATTGACCCCTGTTCTTAGGATTGTTCTTCTATTCTAGGTCATAAAATGAAAATCCAATTTCTCTCTCTGTAATTTCTCTCTCAAATCCCTCTCTTCTTCTTCTTCTCCGCTCGTCGGATGAATCTCCGATTCAGGTTAGGGAACTTCCAGTTCCTGACAAATTGGTATCAGATCCTACCTTCCCTATGTGTCTCTGAGCCGTGGGGAAAAGGAAGAACAACATACCAATTGACAATGATGGATTCGATGGCATAATCAGCCACCTCCACGCCGTAGCCAGTGCGGTGCTTGAGCTGTGGCAAGGTTATGATGAGCTGAAGCAAGGACAAGATCTTATCCATGGACAACTAGTTCAGCTGAATCAGTTTGGGGAAATCAAAGAATAATTGAAAAAATTGGCTAACAATATTAACATGATGGAAAGTGACCGAGAGAAGGAGCGAATGGAGGCTTCCAGTTCTGCAACTAGGTCTCCAACCAGCTTGTTAGGCAAGGGAAAAGCCCCAATGCACTCCAATGGAGCTCCTTACAACTCTAGAGTGCCTGCAAAGAATGAGGAGGCTTACAGTGAGGTAACTAGGGTTTCTACTCACTTTACTATTCCAATGCCTAAAGTAGAATTTCCTAAATTCACTGGAATTGGTCCTATGAACTGGATTATGAAAGCTAATAGGTATTTCCAACTCCATCATTTATCTGATTTGCAAAAATTGATACTAGTGTCTCTCAATGTAAGTGGAGAAGCTGAGAGATGATTTAGTGCTGAGTTTGAGTCATTAGACAGCATGACATGGAGTGAATTCTGTGAAATTGTGTGTGACGAGTTTTTAGAACCTGGACATGAGAATGTGCTAGCTGAATTTCAAAAACTAGAGCAGACTGGTAGTGTGCTGCACTTCCAAACAATTTTGATACACTCAAACCTAGAGTGAAAGCTTTGTTTCCCTGAGCTGATGATAAGCTTTTTTTGAAGACATTTCTGGGAGGATTGAAATTAGAAATCAGAAGCCAAGTCTAACTACTAGCACCTAACAGTTTAGCACAAGCCAAAGCTATGGCTAAGTTACAGGAGGTCTATTGTAATCACCACCACCAGAATGTGATACACACAGTAAGTGGAATGATGAAAAGTAGCTCCAAAACTTCTTCTATGAAATCATACACTCCATATAGTGCAGAGAAAAAGGCTAGTACCACTAATACTGCTTTGCCCTTTAAGAAACCGACGGAAGAAGAAATGAGGGAAAGAAGAGCCAAAAACTTGTGTTATTTCGGTGAGGAAAAGTACATACCTGGACATAAGTGTAAGAACCCACAGTTATTTCTCGTTTCTGGTGAAGAAGAGTTAGTACCTGATAATGAAGAAGGCAGTAGTCAAGAGGAAGAAGCAATGACTCAAGAAGAACCTGTACAAGCCGCTGAGATGGAAATTTCTCTCCATGCAATCACTGTAAATAGTTGAGCTAAGACCATTAGACTACAAGGTCTTTTAGGGAAACAGAAAGTACATGTTCTCATTGACTCTGGTAGCACTCATAATTTCATAGATTTGGACACAACTAAAAGAGTACAATGTGTGACCACTCCTAGCCATACCATGAGGTAACAGTGGAAAATGGTAGCCAGATAGAGAGCTCAGGGGTATATCCTGGTGTAAAACTGAAATTAGAAGGTCAAGTGATTGAAACTGAGATGAGGATCATTGCTCTTGGGGGGTGTGACATGGTGCTGGGAGTGCAGTGGCTTAAGGAAGTGAGTCCAGTGAGTCTTGACTTCAAGGAAATGACTATAACAGTGCACATTGGAGGAAAACCTATCCAATTCAGAGCTCACATAAAAGAATATCAGTTCAAGGGAGCCAACTTCAATGCTATCCATTCCTATTGTGCTATGAATGGTGGGGTGACTGTGGGACACCTGTATAGTAGTAGTGGGACTGAGAAGTTAGAAACTACTGAAATACCCCTGGAATTCAAACAAATGTTGGACAAGTACAGTAAAGTGTTTGAAGAGCCTAAAAAGCTGCCACCCCGCAGGAGCCATGACCACCAAATTCCACTTAAGGAGGGAGCTTAACCAGTGTGTCTCAGGCCCTACATATATTCACTTGTGCAGAAGACAGAAATTGAGAACTTGGTGAATGAAATGTTAGAGAATGGGGTGATCCAGCACAGTACTAGCTCTTTTGCTTCCCCTGTACTTCTTGTTAAAAAAAAGATGGCTCTTGGAGATTTTGCGTGTATTACAGGGGGTTAAATGAGGCTACTGTCAAGAATAAATTTCCTATTCCAATTATAGATGAGCTCTTGGATGAATTACATGGAGCTACATGTTTTTCCAAGCTGGATTTGAGGGCTGGTTACCACCAAGTGAGGATGGCTGAAGAAGACACTCATAAGACTGCATTTAGAACTCATGAAGGGTTGTATGAGTTTAAGGTAATGCCTTTTGGACTTACTAATTCACCAACAACATTTTAAAGTCTTATGAATCAAGTGTTTAATCCTTACTTAAGAAAGTTTGTGCTGGTATTCTTTGATGACATTCTGGTATATAGCAAAACCAGGAAAGATCATGTACGACATTTAAGTACTATATTGGAAATGATGTTGCAAAATGAGCTGTATGACAAGTTGTCCAAATGCTCTTTTGTGCAATCTGCAATTGAGTATTTGGGACACTTGATTTATGGGGAAGGAGTTAGAGCTGATCCTGGTAAGATTACTGCTATGGAGGAGTGGCCCACTCACAAAACTCTCAAAGGTCTCAGGGGATTCCTTGGCTTAACTGGATACTATAGAAGATTTGTCAGAGATTATGGTATTATTGCTAGACCCCTGACTGCTTTATTAAAAAGGGGAGCTTTCTATTGGACTGAGGAAGCTCAAGTGGTTTTTGAAGCTTTAAGGATAGCTATGAGTTCTACTCCAGTTCTAGCATTACCTGATTTTGTTAAAATGTTTGTATTAGAAACAGATGCTAGTTACCATGGCATTGGGGCTGTAATAATGCAAGAGGGAAGGCCACTGGCCTACTTTAGCAAAGCTCTAGTTGACAAGCATCTTGGCTATTCCACATATGAGAAGGAGTTATTAGCTGTTGTACAAGCTGCGAATAAATGGAGATCCTACTTGGAAATAAATAGAGTCCAGATTAGAACTGATCACTATAGCCTCAAGTTCTTTCTAGAGCAGAAGATTAGTACTTTGCTGCAATAAAAATGGGTTAGCAAATGAATGGGCCTAGATTATGAGATTATTTTCAAAAGTGGAAAGGAGAATGTGGTAGCTGATGCTCTTTCTAGGGTCATGACTGAGTCCCAATGGAGTGCTATTACATTAGCAGTACCTAAATGGGTAGCTGAGGTGCTGCAGTCATATGAAGGTGATGAATGGGCCATTCAAAATATGGCACAATTGTATGTTAGTGCAAGAGTACCTGATGAGTGGAAATTGCAAGATGGAATTCTCAAGAAAGGTAAGAGCATTTATGTAGGTTCCAGCACTGATCTGAGAAGCACTCTCATTGCTGAGATTCACAACAGTGGGGTGGGAGGTCATTCTGGCATAAGGGGTACTTCCAAGAGGTTGGCTACTGTGTTTACTTGGCCAAAAATGCACCAAGAGGTTAAGAGTTGGGTGCAGAGGTGTGACTTTTGTCAGAGAATGAAAGGGGAGGATGTTACCTATCCTGGACTTCTGCAGCCTCTTCCTATGCCAAATAAGCCCTGGATTCATATCAGTTTAGATTTTGTGGAAGGATTGTCAAAGTCAGCTGGGAAAACTTCAATCCTAGTGGTCATTTACAGGTATTCCAAATATGGTCACTTCATAGTACTTACTCATCCCTATTCTGCTGCAGATATTGCACAAGTCTTCATAGACAATATTTCACACGCTTCATGGGTTACCAGAGACTATTGTGAGTGATAGAGATAGTATTTTTCTCAGTCAACTCTGGAGTACAATGTTCAAAAGTTTGGGCACTAAGCTGCATTACTCCACTGCTTACCATCCTCAGACTGATGGTCAAACTGAGAGATTAAATCAGTGTTTGGAGGCCTATCTAAGGTGTGTGACAGCAGAGAGACCTCACACATGGGCTAAGTGGCTTCCTCTAGCTGATTTATGGTGCAATACATCTTTTCATAGCAGTTTGCAGATGTCCCCTTTTGAGGCTTTGTATGGCTATGCTCCAGCCATTCCTTCCTTTTGGTGCAAGTGGGTTATGAGGAAACCAACATGGATGGTAATATGATTACTTTAAGGGACAAGTGGTTTAAAAAGGGTTTCCTGTGAGCTCATTGTATAGACTATGATGAAATCTTTTCCCCAATTGTGATGCTTAAATCCATTAGCATCTTGCTTGTAGCAATCTATCTATAGATTGAGTCAACCTTCTCTGAGTTGGAATCTTCGAATTGATGATGCAATGAATTTGGCTCCATCAAAATTGAATATGAAGCTTATGTTTACAAGAAGGTTAGTGGGAGCACAATTATATTTTTCCCTAATCATCGGGAATAATTACCCTACTTGGCAATCGTGAAGTGCGAGTCAATTGTGATGCTTAAATCCATTAGCATCTTGCTTGTAGAAATCTATCTATAGATTGAGTCAAGCTTCTCTGAGTTGGAATCATCGAATTGATGATGCAATCAAAGGAATTTAGTTCCATCAAAATTGAAGATGAAGCTTATGTTTACAAGAAGGTTAGTGGGAGCACAGTTATATTCTACCCCTAATCATTGGTAGAATCCATATTCTATACATGTTTGAACTATTTCAACACCTTTGTCAATATATGCACTATTTACAATGATTAGTAGAGACATACTAATCATTGGAAATTTTGACCCTACTTGGAAATCTCATGGAGATTGATAGGGAATTAATCTCAATGATAGACTTAGGAGAAGAAATCTATGAAGATCTATGGAGATAGATCAAGATGGTTGTACGGCTTAGGTCATAGTGCATATATTGACAAAGGTGTTGAAATAGTTAAACATGTATAAAATATGGATTCTACCAATGTCACATGTAATTAGTCTTTCCAATTAGATTGACCGTTTGAAGGAGATTCACGAGATACGCCATGTTATGTACTAGGCCAGATGTGTCATATGGTATGACACAAAGATAAAAGTCAAATCCGGGTGAGAGTCACTGAATAATTATCAAGATTATCCTTAAAAGTACTTGAGAAGAACTTAGGATGAATTCTTGGAGGATCGGAAGAGTTTACTGTAAGGGGTAACGGTGATGAAAACTTCACTTCTAACAAAGAAGATTTCAGATTATAGTAAAATTTTATGTTTTGCACTAGTGCGAGCGACTATGAGCTGAAAAGGTTCCAGGCAAGATTCAGTTGCCGGCTCTATCACAGAGGACTAAGTATATTAAATGCATAAGATGCACCTACTCAGAATATTTAATCTCAATCAAAAATTTTGATAGAGGAGATGTGAATATTTGCAAAGTACCTGCAAATGTCACTCTTACCTTACGTAGTGAAGGCATGACGGCCGCGCTAGATCAATAAGTTTATGATGCAAGAGATTGCGTCTAGTGCAAGTGGGAGACCGTTGAAAATATGCCCTAGATGCAATCTATTTCTAGTGACATTTATGGATTTACTAGTCATTATGTTTTCGATATGGAGATATGTTAACATGAATGAAGTCTTTATAAATTTAATATTATATTCTTAAATATCCCTAGTCGATTATATTGATTAACAAGACAATCAACTATGGACTAGTATGGCGTTGGATTGATATGGAGATATCACGATCCAACAAATGGGTATGCATTAAGAGTAATGGCATACTGGATAGACCCTCTACGAGAAGGCTACAGTAGATTATGTTAAAGTCACAAGCGCTTCTCGTAGTGCTAACGGTATTGTAATCCTTACACTTGAAGTCACTAGATACTCTAGTTGTGAAATATTATGCTATGATATTATCAAACGTTGCGCCTTAACCGGGTAACTATAAAGGTAGTTATCGGGCATGATAGGAAGCAAGCTTAGAGATCGTAGTGACAGACATGATTTGTCCCTCCCACATAATGGGAGTAAATATCCATGGGTCACTCGAGGGATGGTGCTTATAGAATGTCTGGCCAGACTCAGATAAATTAATATTGAGATATTGATGTTATCTAAATGGATAAGCATATTCCTAGGATCGAGGAACTATGGATTTGATATACGAGTGTGACTAATATGTCTCGTGTCCAATCCGGATATGGAGACAAAGGGATAACACAATACATGAACACTGGGCACACGGTTTGTCGGACGAATATTTCTATCAGTTGGGTAGCGTGGATGCGTTCCTAGAGGCCTCTCCATGTTATTATTTGTTACTACCAACTAAGTAGAAACCTATGGGGTCACACTCCCTGTGGATTAGACCAGACTTGGAAAATAATTAATATGATTAATTAATTAGAAGGATCAATACGAAACTACTTGCAAACTTAGTAGCACTAATTTGCAAGTTGGACTAATTCGTTTATGGACATGATTGGGATAGGAGATTTTATGCAGTAAACAAGGAGTTGTTGGACTATATAAAGAACACTCCTACCTTCCTTCCCATACTAATGCTCATAACACATTGAGTGGGAGAGAAAAGAAAGGAGAGAGAGCTAGACCAAAGAGGGTCGAACCCCTTGGTCCGCCCCTACCCCGTCGGCCACATAGAGGGCCGAGCTCCTCATTTTTGGTGTTTGTTGCGTGATCTTCTTCCTCTTACTCCTTCAATCCTACCTAGAAAAAAGGCTTGAAGGATCCGGATTCAATCCTAGGATTGGAATATCCATAGAGACATGAATACTATTTCACGTGTGAAGTCATCATAGGAGAACCCAAAGGTATGTAGATACTAGAATCCTTTACTATCGTTATGTAGTCTCTTCCTGTGATCCTTGGTGGGATTTGAGCAGGATTAATTTTGTTATTGCGCTGCGTAACCTGCATCAAAATCCAACAGAAATCAGCTCCTGATAGTACATGGTTCATTACTAATGTTGCTAGAGGACAATGGCTTGATGGATTTGTTTCTAGACCAGTTGCTTTATGTAGCTTGGTTAGTATGCCTATGTTACATGGTATGAATCTGGAGTGTGTCAAAATGTTCAAGAAAATATCTCTTTGGTTTATTCTAAATCCTCCAGAGTTAGCTTACCCTAAACTCACATGATTCTTTTACCTAAACATGAAACAACTCAGAAAGACTGCAAATCTGGTGATTCAGACTAAGGTTGCTAGCATTGACATGGAACTAGATAATTCTGAGTTTGAAAATGTTCTAGGATATCCCAAGAGATATGACACCAGTAGTTACCCTCCTAAGAGTGAAGCCCTGAAGCTAGCTAAACAAGAGTTATTTCTACAAAATACCTTCCCTCATCTAAGCAGTTAACACACTCTGTGCTAACTATTGAATCCAAAGTTTTGTTTACCATCTTGATGAGATGTGTGGTACCTAGGGAGCACTCAAAAGAACTCGTAACTGATAGGTTGTTGCACTTAATGTATTTGGTTATGCATGGTTATGAAATTGATCTTCCAAAGCTTGTGATATGGAACACATGCTTTACAACCAAACCAACCAGAGAAAACACCCTCTACCATATGAAAACTTGCTCACCTTATTCTTCCAACACTTTGAAATTCCAACTGATAGGGAAGAATCAGTGACAATAGGATTTGGTATACTTAATGAAAAAGCTTTTGAGAAGATTGGTGTGGTGAAAAAAAGTGCTAAGGTTTGGAAGCTATACTCATATCTGACAGAGGAAGAGATGGGCTCCAAGAAATTTCTCAAACCTAAATACTTGACTCCCACTTCAAGCCAAACCTCTCAGTCGCAAGATAACCCCTTGACTCTCCACTAAAGAACTTCAGATTGACATTGATGAGGTAAAGGGGAATCAGCATGGGTTTAACACTGATCTCATACAATGGAAGTACATGGTTCAAAACATTTTTAGGAGCATGACATTGTTTGATGTGCCATAGGAAGTGTCTTAAGCTGAGAAGAGTACCAAAAAGGCTGAATCAGCAAAGGATCTACCCAGTGAACATTCAACTCAGGATGGGGCTGCTCAGGTCAAAGGTAAAGGGAAGCAGGTGAATGTCGAACAAGTGGATGAAGATTAAGAAGAAGACAGTCCAGATTTAGGTGCACTGCTCATAGACCACAAGAAGAAGAAATCTAAGAAGACCAATGTGCCAGAGATTGTGAATGCTGTTGATCTGTTTGAGGGGGAAGGTGAAAAAGATGATGATGTGGCTCAACAAAAAGAAGAACATGATGATGAGGGAGATAGTCTGGAAGAAGATTCAGAGCAGCAAGGAGATGAAGACCCTAACCCTTAACTCTTGCCTACTATTTCTTCTCCTTTTCAAGGCCTTGAATTCCTTTCCAAAGCCTTGAAAATTTTATCTTTTAAGACATCTCTTTAAAAATCTTTCCAAAGACTGATCCAACGAATTCTCATTCTTTTTTGATGAAAGTCAAAAAGGGGGAGAAATTTAGATTTTTTATGTACTATTTTACCATTTATGTGACCTGGTTTTGGTCAGTAGGATTATTTGTTACTTTGCTATTACTTTCTTTTACAGTTTAATAATTTTGATTTTTTGGACATTATGTGTTGATACTATATGATTTATTTTGCTATGTGGTAATGAGTATTTTTTGCAGAATTACAGTATCAAACAGATTGGAAGACTATGGTTCCGTCTTTCATCAAGGGGGAGATTGTAAGTTCAGTGCAGGTTTAAGACTTTAAATAGCTAGTCTATTTCAAGGCCTTGAAATAGATTTCAAAGCCTTGAAACTGACTGACCTTTATATGTGATAACTTCATAATTGGAGTTATATTCTATTGTGCTTACTTGTCGTTTTGCGTACTTTCCGATGCGTTTATGTGTGTTTTAGGATGATTTTTGATAGTATGGAGCACAATTGAGTATTTGTACTTCATGGTGTAATCCGGGCGTTTTATGCATGATTTATGCTTTCTTTTTCGGATTTGATCTGCCGGTATTTGTTCGTGTTGTGGATTTCAGGACCCGAAAGCTTGGAGTGCGGATTAAGGAGCGGAAGCGAACTTCGGAAAGAAATAAACTCAAGGAATGCATGAGAGAATAGAAGAAGAGTGAAAAGAAGCAACTCAGATGGAAGATCAATGTGATCCTACAATTAAAAAGGTGATCCTATGATCACAAGATCAAGTGCAAGACCACATAGAAGATCAACGTGACTCTACAAGTACAAAAGGTGAACCTAGGATCACAAATTGTGATCACAAGATCACATTAGTGGATCTGACGCATGACAAAGGGGGTGAAAGTGTTATTTTTAAAAACTTAAAAGGAAGGAACGGGTTTTAACTAGAAGGGACGACCTAGGGCATTGAGATTCATTTCATCTTTTTGGAGGCCATTGGAGAGTACTGGAGCATTCTTGGGAGCTTGGATACCATCGTTTGATTCTCTATCTTCTTCCCCTCTCTATTTTTTGTTTATGATCATTGAAA
The DNA here is from genome assembly GCA_023055425.1 of Linanthus parryae. NCBI lineage: Eukaryota > Viridiplantae > Streptophyta > Magnoliopsida > Ericales > Polemoniaceae > Linanthus > Linanthus parryae. The sequence continues at coordinate 19,694,061 of JALGPY010000011.1, read as the reverse complement.
CTTTGTACTTTGATCATGTGTTTTAGTAGCTAAACCCTCTATTCGGGATATCTCGTAGGGAACTAGGGTTTTGAACACCGTATTTTGGTGATTACGGATTATGCTTCATGTTTATTAGCTTAATTGGATGTTTATACATAGTTACGCTTGATTCATACGCGTAATTCTATCTTTTATATTGTTTGACGTCACAATAAGATTGATCGAGGTGATAATTATTAGAGGAATCAATAGTTATTGCTTGAACTTGAATCATGCACTAGTCGTATCTAGCGTTGAGGAATCTTGCTAGTTAACTAGAACAAGGAGTTTATATCAAGAACATATTGCGTATTTAAACTTAAGTAGGCTAGAGGAATCGGGTACAAGAGTTTAAATATAGACTTTGGTTGAGGAATATTCAAAGTGAAATTGCTCGTTTGGCTAAGTAGAAAACATCCGTGTTGCATGAACGTAAATCACAAGTGGTGTGAATTCCCTAGTGAACCCGTAGAGATATCCTGAACTTGTCCACTTGTTAAGTAACTCTTAAAAATCATTCTTCGTTAATCGTGAAGTCATTCACCTGATTAATTGATATTTTTTTCTTTTAATTTCAGTAGAATTAGTAGAACAAACCACTGCGCTTTGCCCACATAGGGTTAAGAAATATCAATTAATTTATAAGAAGTCATTTGGGTTCGACAAACCCGGATTTACCGGATTCTTACTACAATGACAACTGTGCACTTGCAGTTGGAACGTGTCAATATGCATGAACTTAGGGGGAGTTTATGAACTTGATTCAACTCCTAAACCCCTGTGCATGACTAGATGATATTTGATGATGAAAGACGAAGTATTTTTACACAGTTTGCAGGATCTAACAGCATCTGTTTGATTCAATATTGCGTGAATTTTGTTTCCTATTTTGTAGGAGCCTGTTTCCTAACCTATATTTTGCAGATATGGTAACTGCTTGTTGATTAATTCTGTAATCAATATGTTGTGTTCAAAAGACTCCCAACATAGTTCCAACAGGATCAAATCAGTATCCCAAAAGATATCGATCAACTAGCCGTTCGGAGAAGCTGTTAGAAGAGTTGAGATTTGAAACAAATATTCAGGAAAGTTTGTTGAGAAGATTCTGAAGATCATCCATTCAAACCGAGTGCTTTAAAAGTAGAATTGCTGAAGGAATTCTAAGAAAGAAATACAGAGAGCAATTCACAGAGACAAAAACACAATCAAGGATTGACAAACATCAAGGAAGCAGATTCATTTCTCAATCCAAAGCATCAGAAGAACACTGCATACTCACTCCAGTTTTTAATTTTTGTGTTCTTCTTGTTCTGAACTTCATTTGTATATCATTTTGATAATAATTCTAGTTCTCGTTCTCAAGGATTGTTTAAACTGAACAATAGAGAATTCTTAGTTAATCAGATAGCTAGAGCAGGTACTAGATAGGTTAGCGAGAACCACAAGCTGTAACAGAGTAAGGCATCTCTCTGTGCTTGAGATCTAGTGCTTAGTTGTTGACTAATAAGAATTGTGTTGAAAATCCTACAGGAAAAAGATCCCTGAGGTAGAGACGTAGGTACAAGTGGACTTAAGTCTATATATCTTGTGTCTCTTGAATTTACTTTTCAGTTACAAAGTTAGAACTTTTGCAGCATTCAAAACAGTTTCATTTCAAGGGTTTGAAACTTATTTCAAGGCCTTGAAATAGACTTATTCTTATTTTTACTCTAACTGCTTTTATTCCAAGGGAATCAAACTCATTTCAAGACCTTGAATCTCTTTACAATTCTTTTGAAACCACTACTCTTGCAAATTTTAGCAAAAAGTCTGCATACTCTATCCAACACCCCTTCAATCTCATCGGTTATATGCATGAACGCAGCCAGATCATCATAATTTTGGGCCCTAATGCCGCTAGTTAAACCTTTAGCCTTCTGAAATGCAGTCCATGACGCTCGATACGTGCATTCACTGCTCAAATTTTTCGTGATAGCCTGAACATCAGCGATTGAGGGTTGCTTCGTGGGATGAACAAACAGTCCCAGCATTTCCTTAGCTACAACCATGCTAGTAATGTTACGGTGCTTACTGTCTATGGTAATTGTATTACAAGTGTGAATGGGTTTGTGTTTCTAAAGGACGTAGTTAACAACATCTTTGCTCTTGTACGCTACCACCATCCACTTGCAGTTATTATCACTACAAAATAGTACAATCCGCACCGCCTCTCGCTTGTGAATGCAAAAAGACCAACCGTTCTTAGCAACAACTTTTCTAATAAGCATTATCAACTAGTCATGGCTGTTCTACAAAGTGTTCATCTCCAAATCTAACCTGTTAGACCTGCCAGTGCCATCGCTACCACTACCATTACTACCAGCCTCATCAACAAAACGAGTGTGATATATATGTACAGTTTGCAATGCGAGATTGTTATCCACATGTGGTTCCCCTCTATTACACATATCATTATGATTGACTACATCGGCGACATTATCACGATCGTAGTCGGATAGTCTGAGAGTCGTGCAATTATCTCCTTCTCCGGCGACCAAGCGAGGATCCATGGCTTCCACATAGTCCTGGGGGATGATCTGGACACCCATGAAGTCTTCTTCTTCTATGTATGTATGTATGCGGGATATTCTTTTCATCCATTGGAATTAGCTCGTTATGTACTTCGTCCAGAGCAATTTCTAAGTTTCATTGATCCTCATCCTCCAAAGTAACACACATTTTAACTATGAATCCCGCAGCATGTAGGGTTTTGATTCATGGATCGCGCAAACGGAAGCATAATCAAACAAACAACCATGCAAAACCCTCCAAGGATCACAAGTCTAGATGCATAACGATAGTGAAAGTAAGAAATCATAAACACACCTTTGGGTTCTCCTTGATGACTTCAAACGCGAATAGTGTCACGTTCTCTATAGTTGATCCACGCCTAGAGTTGTTCCTAGATCTCCAATCTCCTTGGTGCTAGCCCGGAATGAGAGGAGGGTGAAGGAATCACGCAAAACGAGGCACAAAAGGGGGTTCGGCCCTCTTGTGGCGTCGGGGACGAGTGGGCGGCGGCAAGGGGGGCGGCGTCCCTCTTGTTGCTTGCTCTCTCTCTCCTTTGTTCTCTCCTACTCTTGTTATGTTCTCTTTAGAGCATAAGATGTGTAGGGAAGGAAGGAGGAGTGTCCTTTATATAGTCCAACAACTCCTTGTTAACTACCTAAAGGACTTATTCTAGTCCTACTAGAATTCAATTTAGTCCCTTCCTTGCAAATTAGTCCCTACTAAGTTTGCAAGGGTTTGCAAAGTGATCCTTCTAATTAATTAATCCAATTAATTAATTCCCAAATCTAGTACAACTCTATATAGCGTGTGACCCCATAGGTTCTATCTAGTTGGTAGCAACTATTTGCTAATATGGAGCGGTTTCTAGCAAAACATCCATTCTAGCCAACTAATAGAATAGTCATCTAGACAACCTTGTACAAGTAAATGTCTCATCCCTTTGCCTCCATATCCGGATTGGACACGAGACATACAAGTCACACTCGTATATCCAATCCCTAGTTTCTCGATCCATGGAATAGCCTTATTCGTGCAAATAACATCAATATCCCTTATATTGATTTATTTGAGTCTGGCCAGACATTTTATAAGCACTATCCTCGAGTGGCCTTGGATATTTGCTCCCGTTATGTGGGAGGGGCAAATCCTCTCTACGTCCACTACGATCTCTAAGCTTGCTTCTCATTGTATCCAGTACACGCCTTTATAACTACCCAGTCACGGTGTAGCGTTTAACGCTACCAAGATCACAATGATCCACAACTAGAATATCTAGTGACTTCAAGTCTAAGGATGACAATACCATTGTACCCGAGAAGCACTTGTGACTCAACATAACGTGTATGTAGCCTCCTCGGTAATGGGTCAATCCAGTGCAACATTCCGTAATGCACACCTATGTGTTGGATCATGATATCTCCATATCAATCCAACCCCATACTAGTCTATAGATGATTGTCCCAATTAATCATTATACTCGACTAGGGATATTTAAGATAAACAACACGATTGTAAATCTAAGGACTTCATTATATTAAATATCCAATAAATAATAAATGAATTTCTAGCCAATTACAAATTCATACTAAACTAGATTGCCTCTAGGGCATCTATTCCAACACAGCACATCATCGATTTATATGTCTTCACAAAGTACGGTGGGGGGACAAGTCCGCGTCCTCTATGAAGTGGTTATAGTGTAAGACGATCTTCTTAGTAGACTCATGATCACTACCCATTATAACTAAAACATCTTCATTCAATGACTCTATAGTAGTGCTCTTTGCATATCTTGAAATTCCCCATCTTTAATCTGTCACCCAAGTATTTGTGCTACCTTCGACAAAATCCCAAGCACCGTTCCAGACGAGAAATACTCGTAATAAATGGCTTCACCATCTCTGTCAAAGAAAAAAAATGACATTTTAGACGAATTACTTTAAGTGTAACCATGAGTGATAATGGGGATTTTTGTAATAATCATAGAGTGTTTTGGGTTTAGGATTTAGGGTCACCGTGAGTGATAATGGGGATTTTAGTAATATTCATAGAGTGTTTAAGGTTTAGGGTTTAGGGTTTCAGTTTTAGGCAGTGTGCTTGCTGTCTTCAATAACTTGTCTATCAAATAAACCATGTAGTGAATGAGGACACAGACCATCACCCAACTTGTATGAGAAAATCACCTAGACGAACGAGACGAACTGGCCGAACCAGCCATTGGGCGTCTCAGTCTTGGCTTACGACCACCCAACTCGTCTGAGAAAATCACCCAGACGAACAAGACAAACCAGATGAACTAGACCAACCCGCCGTGGTCGCAGACGAACTGGACGAACCAGCCATGGTCGTCTGGTTCATCCAGTTCGTCTGGTTCGTCGGGGTGATTTTCTGAGACGAGTTGGATGGTCGTATCGGTCTTTATTCACTACAAGGGAATAAATACTGAGAAGAGCATGCCCACTGCCTTCTCGTCTCATTCTTGACTGAAAACTTCCCAGACGAGTGTTACATTGACATAACCACATTGGAAAATAGAGAACATTTTAACCGAGATGAACATGAACACAGATAAACATGAACACATCAAAAGAAAAAAGAGAAATTATAACTAAGAAGGATCATATCTAACATTATAATGAAAAGATACAACAATGTAAAAAAATAAAAAAATATTAGAGCTTACCTTTCTCTGATTCAGGAGGTACAAGAAAAATGGAGATGAGAGACTTAGAGAGAGAAAATGTGAGAACAGGAGCAAATGAGTGTGAGAAATGAGAAGAATGTCGAGGGCATTAAGGTTGGTGGACTCTGAATTCATATTATTACAGTTGGAGTAGAGCAGATACAAAGAATTGAAGATTTGTACAGAGAGAGAAAGCAGGGACATTGAATGTTTCTAGTGAGAGAAAAAATTGTAGGGTTTTGAATTTTAGGGTTGCAAGGGTATTGGTGTCATTTAACATATTTTTTAGCTTACATGTTGGGACCACTTGCCAGCTAACTATCCGCCTCTCTATCCGCCTCTCTCTCTTTCTCATTCTCATTCTCATTCTCTCTCTCGCTCTCTCTCTCTCTCTCTTTGTATTCTGTGGTGAAGTGGGGGCTGGGGGGAGATAAGGTTTGAGAGAGACGATAAGGGTTGTGGGTAGTGGAGTGGGAAAAATATTAGGTAGGGGGAATGTTCTTAGAAATAGGTAGGTATCCCAATTATAATATAACACGTGTAATTAAAAAAACTCATCACAAAATAAAATAGGACTAACGGTTGAGTGACATCTCAAACGTGAATTAACGGAGAAAAGTTCTCCGTCCGTACTCTCTCACACTCCTCAATCTCTATGTCTATCTGTATGACTGTCTCTATCCCCATCAATCTTCTCAACCTCCAAAGTATTATTTCAAATCACATTGTCGTTTCCCTCTTCTCAACCTCCAAAGTATTATTTCAAATCACATTTTCCATCTGTTCATAACTCAGTTGCTGGGCTTCAAGCTGCTTACAATGAACTACCTCGGAGTAAAAGAAAATGACGCCAAAAAGTTCGATCAAATCGAAGAGGTGGAGGTGACACCGGCTCAAATAGCAGAGGAACTCATGAAGAACAAGGATCGGGGTGTTGCTTTGGAAGGAGTCGTCGATTTCTTGAATAAAGCTCAGCAACGTACTAGACATGAAGACGGATGCTAATGCTAACGTTGTGGAGAAACCAGAAAACGATACTGTGATTGAAGTGATCAGAAATGAATTAAAAAAATTGATCGTGCTAGAAGCTTGAGGAGGAGGCTCAGGATAGAGGCTACAAGGCGCTGTAGTAACAGTGGAAAAGTTAATGGCAACGTGAAAAATCCAAAATGAAATAGAAACAAGATCGTGGAAAAAATTGGCCATAATGTTAAGCCTCAAGTGATGGTCATAGATGATGACAGATCATAGGCATTCTTTGATACTGGTTGATAAGAAGACCAATGGTACATAAAGAAGACCAAGTAAAGCTCAGAGATGATGTCATATCATAGGCATTTTCAAACTACAATTGAAGAAGACTTAAAAAATATTGTTTCAAATTCACATTCAGAAAGTACCCGTTTAAGGGTCCAACTCCATCAGTACTACTGATTCGGTAGTCTTGTGGATTGTTGTGTTCCTTAATACTAAAATTGATCCAGTCACCACATCAACGTTAGTACAGTTCTGAGACTAACCCTATAGAGGGATTCAATCCAATTTCAAAACCCAGCTCTCAAAATTTAATTTTGTTCCCTCATTTTCCATCTGAACCCAGCAGCTGCGAGTACCCAGATTCCCTACGACTCTGCAGGAGATTCACTGCGACTTCTCATGCTTGTGTGTGAGAGAGATGACAGAGCCCCCTAAAAAAAACAAATTGCAAGACATGAACGTTTTGGTTTTTATCCACGCAATCGCCAACTATTATTAAGTACCCAAGATTATATAGAAATTGTTGTTCGAATTTGCGCGATGAACAAAACTATCAACAAATATTTATATATTCTTGTTCCATCAAATTAGTCAAAGGGAGGTAGGAAAAGATTTGGACGCAGAGAAAGAGAGGGCGAGGTGAGAGTTACAGATGGAGTTGAGAAGAGGGAGACGAAGAGAGACAGATGGAGATAAACATAGAGATTGAGGAGTGAGAGAGTCAAACAGACAGAGAACTTTTCTCTGTTAATTCACGTTTGAGATATCACTCAACCTTTAGTCTAGTGCAATTTTTTTTTGTGAGAAGATTTTTTTTTTTAATTATGTGTTATATTCTGATTGGGATACCCACATATTTCTAGGAACATATTTCCTACATAATTTTTTTTCCAATAAAGTGAAAATGGGTAGTAAGTGCTGTATCATTTGTAAGGTTTTTTTTTTTATTATTTCAACAATTTAAGGTTACTAAATAAGGAAATGAGAAGGAAGAAGCGAGAGGTACCAAAATTGAAATTGGGGAGGAATAGATGGGACGGAGTGGCATACCCCCTTCTTCCTCTATATGACACTTTAATTTTATTCAGTAATTGAGTTTGACTTGAGACAGTCATACGAGAACTCGCAGAAAGTCTCTTATTTACAGGAGACAGTGGAGCACTACAATTCTTCACTACAAAAGATTATAGTACAACTGAACTCCCGAATATCCAAATTAAAACCTTACCATTCTTATTTCAGTCCAATCTTTTTATTTAATATTACTAATATTCAATCAAAAGAAGTCATAACGAGTACATCGTTTTGTGATGGCCAGCCTAGGGTCGGGCAATCTGACAGCAACACGTTCTTGGACAACTTTTCTTTTCAGTGCAAAAACCTCCATCGAATCCTACTCTTTTACAACGCTCCTTGCAGTCGTCACCTGTGGAGCCTTTTGGGCACAGGCCTATGCATTTGAAAGGACGAAATGAACATTGCTCTTGAGCCGCACCTACATGGAATGAAACTTAGGAAGCTTATAAACTATATAAAAATGAGAAAATTTGGTCAAAGGGACCAAAATTAGATGCCAACAAACATTGCTCTGTTTCATATGATTTCTCTTTTAAAAAAAGTATTTGGCTATAAGCTTCGATTCAATAGAAATGTATATCTTACCTGAAGCCAGAAGAACAAAGATGATTAGTGAAAAGGTGATGAACAGCTTCATATTCGTCTGAGGCCTGGCTTCAATGTCTTTTTTCACCCTGTTTAAGAATCTTAAAAATCTGTATACCTTCGAAAATGAAGGCTTCTTTATATGCCACCGAAATAGTTCACCGACATTCTCAACGTAAGAAATAAATAAATAAATTAAATAAATGCATTAAAGTCAATGATTTTATTGATATTATACATGGTAGTTGATTCACATGTCCTTTATGGTGGTTATTGTATTGATATCATGAGATATATATATACTAATGTTTTGGGATTTTTTTTCGAGAATCAAAATGTTTTTGGATTTCCAGTGACATTTGTCATTCATCATTAATTATTAAATATTATTCTAAAAAAAATTATTAAATTTTAATAAAATTAATTAAATACTTTAAAAGACCTCTTGTCATCGGAAAAAAATCCTTCATTCATTGCTTTTTTTACCAAGGCATTCATTGCTTACCATTTACAAAAGCAAAAAACTTAGCTCATAATCAGCACAACAAGCACTTGTTACAGCACAAACTAGCAATGTGTCCGTGCATGCATGACATGATGTACTTAAAAGTTTAACCTAAACTCACTCTCTCTTTTTAGACATTGCAAATTATAGTTTAAATATATTTGTGTTAAGACATATTGGGCTATTTTATTGGTGAATATCCACCATATGTTGTAAACCCATTTGTATATTGTTATTGGCTCATTAGTCCACCCTAATGCCTATATAAGGAGGCTTAGGGTTGGAGAATAATACACAACTCAATACTCTCTTCCCTACACTATTGTCTCTCTTTATTTTCTGTCTCTCTCGTCTTCTCGATTCACAACACGTTATCAGCACGATTGTTCGAGCAACCTAGAGAGACCTACAAAAGCCCTAGCAAAACAATCAAAGCTTTACGGTCACCTTTTTCCGATTATTACTCATTGGTTACATGTTGTTATGAGGTTAGTCAGTTTCCTTTGTGCATATGAATTAAAAGTACAATAAACCAATTTGTTTGTAATTGTTCTATGAACCATTCTTTGATTGATCTGTTTGTATTACCAAAGTGAGCTGAAGAACCCGTGTACGACAATACAAATGTGCACTATCTTGGTAATAATTAATAAAAAAAAAGTAGTTTTCGTTATTAGTCCGTTTATCAAATTAGTTCATCAAAATTCAGTTTTCTTTGTGCATATGACTTCTTTATCATGGTCCACAGTCGAACGTATTAAATTGGTGGTGTGCTATACAAACTCATGACTGTCTTGTTTCTAGGGCTTCTCTATATAATCTACTGTTATGCATTCGTTAGGAAGAAAATAATTATTTGTTCAAGTTGTTTTAGTACATTCAAGACAATAAAAAAAATAAGATGCCTGTCTATGCTGAAATTTTCTTTGTGTATCAGTTCTTTATAAGTTCTTTTCGTTCAAGAAATCAGAAACCTCCAGAAGAGGCACAGAAGCACACGATTAGAGCCATGAATTGTCCTAACACTATTGACACATTGATAAAAGTAATGTGTTCATGCCTGAAGTTGTGAACTAAAAATAAAAAATCATCGTAACCCGTAGTTACGATACTATTTTATGCTCTGAAGTCATAAGATTGTATTATCATATCTCGAAAAGAGATGTTCCATTTTCTTTTGTCATTATTTATACTTCCTAAAGAGGTTGTCTTTTGATTAATTTATATTAATTTTACGCATTTATTGTTTAGGTACTACGATTTTGTTTTCTATTTTATTATGGACAAAAACGAATCTCCCGAAGAGGATTCGTAGTGGCTTGCAAAATATTCATATAAGCCAAGTTATATGTTCCTGAAGTAACATATTACATGATATCATTCATAACCAGAAGTTATGAATCCTATAACCTGAAGTTATAGAACATTTCAATTAATAATCTCCTGAAGAGATTGCTACAATTGACACAACGATCAACCCTCCTGAACAGGATTATAAATTACGTTCTTTTATGTACTTCGTTCAAAACAGAACATCCAGAAGATGTTTTTATTCCATGAGTTTTCATTGGATAAAAGCTATGATTATGCTTTTAAAGTCATATTTTCATATCAGAAGTTATGAAAAATATGACCATACCTATAACATGGTGTTATAAAGTTGTGTCAAAATATCTCCCTGAAGAGAGAATCTACACCCATCAAACCCGAAGTTTCGATTGCGTACTTTTATTATTTTTTTATTTTACATTTTTTTTTATTTTATCTTTTTATTCTGTTATTTCTAGTATCTTAAAGGATGAAACTAAGGATCTCCCGAAGAGATTTTTTTTCCTATGTTTACAAAAATCACATCTAGCTAATTATCACATCGTAAACATGATTTTCTTTGTAAATGACCGATTAATTTGAGCTCATCCCCAGAAGTGAATGGTAGTGAATTCCCTGAAGTGAATCACTTTGCTATAAACGGTCGATTCCCAATGACTATAGAGGTTCATGATTGTGGACGTAAAAATATCTAAAAGAGATTAAACCCCTGAAGTGGTTCATATAAATCAATCTAACTCAATGACTCATATGTTAAAACTCTATAAGTGGTTAGAGTTTTCTCAGCCAACCCCAGAAGAGGTTTTGTGTGGATAAAATTGAGTTTGTTGTTCATGTGACCAGAAGTGACCAATCCCCGTAACAAAACATATGTGATTTAATATCAATTGTTGATAAATTGTTAGATTGATTTGAATCCCTGAAGGATTGTAAACACCACTCATTTTAAATAAAATTATTGATATTTACGTCTCTTTTTGGGTTTTTTGAAGAATGTTTGATTAGAGAACTACGACGTCCAAGAGATTTCTTATTGTCAATATTCTTATTTGAATTTGAGGATTGGTTTACACGTGAGTACATATAAGACTATTGGATGTCTGAAGCATCATCAATGTATTTTTATTATCATGGTTCAAGTCATGATGGGGTGTATAGGTGCTATTGCATGACGCTAACTAAAATTTTATAGCTCTTACGGGTATGTACTGGTGCAAGTTTAAAAATTCTAACAAGATGGACGTTTTATGAAAAAATGGGTATACACATTAAGCATGAAAGGTTTGCTTGTGTAAATATTTTTGATCCTCCAGAAGAGGGATATGAAACCCAAAGCATCCAAAAATTATGTTGGGATATGGGTATATCAATTCTCTACAAATTAAAAACACAAGATTCTGGAGAAATCTTGAGGGTTCATAGATACATCATCAATATTGGATCAAAACCAATGTTGATAATTGAACAGCCCTGGAAGAGGCTAATAGCTCTGGAAGTAGCTAAAGGTACCTTAATACAATAGTATGATCCAGTAATAACGATGATACAATTGAGGAAGTGCTATATAAATCACAGATTATTTTGTGGGAAGAATGTTGACTAAATAGTTAATGGCCAAAAGAAATTCAACAAATGCATTGAAGATTGATGGGGTAAATAAATTGAATATGTAGAGAAAAAACCCCAAAGCATAAATTACAATCTATGCATAAACTACATATTCGCTCTTAAGAGTGGGATTTATGTAGATATTATATATTCGCTGTTAAGTGTGGGATTTGAGACTACATATTCGCTGGTATGCTTGGGATTTTCTCGAGGTTTATGTACGCTTTTAAGCGTGGGACTTGTAAAATGAGAAACATGATATATAGATCATGATAAATTCTCATTAGTATAATCATCTCGTTGTGAGAATTATGTAATATTGTATTAGTCTCGGGGACTAAGGAACAACAAAAGATGGGTCGAAAAGTAACTAGTTACAAATACGATCGTACAAATCATAAATTTGTGAAATTCCATGGAGGTTGGTTCCCATGAGAAATAATATTTGCCTGAAGAAAATTGAAAGTGTGCACTTACGAGTAGTTTAGGTGAATATGTATTTTATTCATTATGATTGTTAATCATATATTATTGTATTCATTTTTGGCAATGAACTTGTTTGTCAGGTACAAATATGTTCCAATGAGGGGGAGATTCAAGGAAAGGCTAGCATGGCCGCACTCTTTTTCCTTCGCTACAGTTTTTGTCCCAAAGGGTTTTTTCTAGTAAGGTTTTAACGAGGCTGCGACGATTATCCAGATGCGCTCCAGAAGAATGTCATCACCATTTCTGAGCAAATAGAATTCACCGACGTACTCTTTTTCTATAGTCATTGATTTTTTCCACTGGGTTTTTCATGATAAGGTTTTAACAAGGCATCGTAGTGGCGAATATTCAAGGGGGAGTATAATGAAATATTGGGCTAGTTTATTGGTGAATATTCACCACATGTTATAAGCCCTTTTTTATACTGTATTGGCCCATTAGCCCACCCTAATGCCTATAAAAGAAGGCTTAGGGTTGGAGAATAATACACAACTCAATACTATCCTTCATACACTATTGTCTCTCTTTATTCTCTCTCTCTCTCTCTCTCTCTCTCTCTCTCTCTCTCTCTCTCTCTCTCTCTCTCTCTCTCGTCTTCTCGATTCACAACACTTTGCAAGTTATATATATGTTTTCATTTAGATGCTGCAAAATTCTTCTCGTAAATGACGTTCTGATTAGTTAGGCCAAATTATAAAATTCTTTCTCTAGATTTATCTAATCCTCTTTCACCATAATTATTTTATTTAAAAAAATAAAAAAGTCGTATATCATTTTTTCTTCGATACTTAATGGATCTTTTTAATTTTTGACTATCCAACTTCATACATCTTCTAAACCCCACATGAAGCTTCAATCGTCAACCACTAGAAAGAACTCCCTACAAAAAAAAAACATTTATAAATTATAAAATGCCAGAGAATATGAATAATTTTATGTAAAATAGATGAAATTTTTATATGATACTACGAGCAAACGATGTGTCGTACCTAGGGTGGTAGCTCCTGTGGTAGAGCGTTAATGGGTCTTTGTTACTTTTTTATATGCAACTTGGTCGTTTAGAATCACACTAATAGACTAGTATTTGAACCCGATTCACGGAGTTTTCTGTTCAAACTACAACGGTTCACATCTACCAATGACCAACACAAGTGTACCCCTAAATTACCCATATAGTCTCCGTGTCTTCCTCCGTCGTCCTTGGTGCTGCTAATCGGAACAAAAATTAAGACCTCGGCTAATTGAAAATTGTGAAGAATAACCAGAAGATATGAATCATTTGTTGACATGGTAAAGGACGACACATTCACATTTTCGGCATCGTCAAAATTCTTGTAGATGGTAGACGAAAGAAACAAAAAAAGCGATCATTTATGTGGCTTCTTGATTTATGCATCTTTGGCAAGTAGAATTTTTATAGATTATTTTACCCTTTGAGCCAAAATATACATTTTTGTTGCATTGGATTGATTTAAAACAACTGCTTACTTGAGCACCTCCGGTGTCCGGGTGGGTGACTCCAGTCCACTACTGATCTTTGTGATTGTTGAAAATTTCATGGCGACACAGCGATGGGTTCCACTGAGAGATAAATTTTTTACTGACCACTGTCACCTCTAGCTTTGAGGAGTGTGGTGGGTGGAGAGTTGGTGGTGTTATGGTGTTGAGAGAGGAAATGGTGATTCTGTCATGAGAGAGGACGAGAAGGACGAGAATGAGATTATGATGTTATGTTGTTGTAAGTAAAGGTTACTGTGGTCATTTTGCAGTAATTAGTGCTGTAAGTAATATTTGTTGTGCTATAATTATGAGTTCCCTAAACTATAGAAAGACACTGAATGTTATTTTTTTGTTAGGGAACACTAAATGTTAATTATTTATTTGAATTAATACACTTGGCGATACCCCGCGCTAATCCTCGGGTTGGAAAAGGAAATGTGTGCATTGTTGATCTTTACAAATCTTGTTCAATGTTGTAAAATAGAGGAAACAAACAGTTTGTTTGGATTTGATACCAGTGAACCATGAAAATACATCTAACCTCATAGGATATGTATGACAAATGAGATTGGTGCTAACAAACTATAATCATGTTCTCTTACAAACTTCACTAATGTCTATGAAGCATATTATTATCCTTATGCAATATTTTAATATAAAACTGGATACTTCAACCTTCCTACACAATGTATTTTTTTCGTTGGATACTTACCCGTTTTTTGGAATGAGTGCTTGGGCCATACGACGTTTCTAGAAAGAAAAAATGTTTCCACTCTTTTCTCGTCATTAACTTCTGACTTTGAAGTAATGTCCATCCCCATCATTGGTTTGCATCATGTTAGTGGATTGTGGGGTCACTTTGAGTATTAAAATGTATAGAGTAGTTCTTCTCATGTGTAGAGCCAACAGAATAACATTATATCATTAAAGTAGATATTAGTAGTTACAGTGAGACATCATGAGTTTCGCATATGAGAAAAAAGGAGATTCACATAGAAAGACAAATCATATATACATTATTTGCTTTCTTCGTAATTATGGATCCTTATTTTTATCGTTTTCTCATCATGATCAACCTCAGACAGAAATACCATATTAAGATAATATGGAATTTTATCAATACTTGCTATTCAATGCATATTGTATTATAAAGAACGAAAACATAGGTACATAGATGATTAAAAATTGTGAGTTTACCAACGGATATGAAAAAACTCTTTAAGAAAATGATGGGGTACCACATTTGATCATGATATATACACGAAATCTTATTGCACAAAAGTAGGTTTAAGTCAAATATTGAAAATAATTATTTTAATGTGGCTTGGTGTATGAAGTGTACCTCAACCAAATACAAATAAAATGTACGTGTTTGATGTAAGATGTGCTATAATGGTAAGATGAAACCAATTGGACAGGAATGATTCGGGATAAGTCTGTTTCAAAAATATTTTATGTTTATCCTGGATTAGTCCCTCTGATCAAATATTAATTCATTTCATTTCATACTAATGCTCAGCGTTCACGAATTCATGATTAAGGAATTTCAAAAACAATGGGTGCACTTTTCTGTCAAATTCTTAGGTAATCTAATAACAAATCATCTAAAGAAAAATCTTAATTTTGTTTTCTAAACTATTAAATAGGTTCCATTTAGTTTTCATCTCCTTTCCATAAGTGCAATTCTTTTTCTCACCCCATTACCTTTGTACTTACTTCGTTCGAGTACATTTTATTTGCCATATGTTCTAAAATGTTCTATTAAGAAAAGTAGGATCTTATTTAAGTTGAATTTTACATTCAACGCATCAGTAAATGGTAGTAAATAACCATATAAGTTTCATTGGGACACCTATGTGTTCTCTTGCTAAATGAGGAAAGAAAAACAAATAATTAAACAAAAAACTAATGCAGTAAGAGGGTGCATCATGAAAAAAATGACTTACAAAAGTTGGTCCCTCAAGGATCTTGGTTTTGGGGTTGTGTTCTCCGTGAGGTCCGAGTTTCAGACCTCACATAGGATGAAACACTTCATGGCCATTAAAATCTTAACTGATGCTCTGGATATAGCGAAGGTGTGCGTGCAGGCTGCTTGAAAAAAGAAGTTATATAACGGATTAATCTTATAAAACTATGGTGATAATTTGACTGATATTACTTTAGCTATTCATTTCTTTTCTTTGTCCATAGCAACTAAAAATACCAATACATAAAAGAGAACATAAACAGTTTCTTTCAAAAAATGTCATAAAGAAGAATAGAATGAATCATTTGGTTTTCATACAGTGTAAGTAGTTAGTAAGAACTCATGGCTATTGCACATAAACTGGTCTTGCCTTCTTGGCATCAAGTCCTCTTTGCATCTTGATGTACCCTTACTCACCCAAACTCTCCGTTAATCTAGTAGTTTCGGCTGCATATGTCCCTCTTAAAGTTTTCTTTGGTAGAGTCATTGGTTGGATTATGTGGCTTGGAAGCCATCATCCATGAAACCAATCATATCTATATGTTCTCTTGCTTAATATGAGGAAAGAAAAGCAAATAATTAAACAAAAAACTAATGCAGTGAGAGGGTGCATCATGAAACAAATGACTTATAAAAGTTGGTCCCTCAAGGATTTTAATTTTGGGGTTGTGCTCTTGGTGAGGTCCAAATTTCAGACCTCGCAAAGGATGAAACCCTTTATGGACATTGAAATCTTAGCGGATGCTCTAGGTTTAGTGAAGGTGCGCGCGCAGGCTGCTAGAAAAACAAAGTTATATCACGGATTAATCTTATAAAATCATAATGATAGTTTGACTGATATTATTCTAGCTCATCTTTTTTCTTTGTCGATAGCAACTACAAAAACCATACATAAAAGAAAACATAAAGAATTTCTTTCAAAAAATGTCATAAAGAAAAATGGAATGAATCATTTAGTTTTCTTACAGTCTATGCAGTTAGCAAGATTGCATGGTTGTTGCACATAAACTGGTCTTGCCTTCTTGACATCAAGTCCTCTTTGAATCTTGATGTACCCTTACTCAACCAAACTCTCCCTTAATCTAGTAATCTCGGCTGCATATGTCCCTCTTAAAGTTTTCTTTGGTAGAGTCAGTGGTTGGATTCTGTGGCTTCAAAGCCATCATCCATGAAACCAATCACGCATCATTACCTCTAAGGTGAATAAATTGGAGCCTATAACCCCTCGCCTTGCTATTATGGCCCTAGTTTGTAACTATTTTTTCTAACCCCTTTTCCCATTTTATGTGTATATGTATATGTATATATATATATATATATATTAACAAAATGTAGAACAGTTATGCGATTGAACTTTTTTTTGTCAATTTTGGTACTGTTTCAACCTGCTGTACTTTTTTTGTAAAAACAACCTGCTGTTCCTATAATTAGAGCAATTTATCTTTTGGACGTTCTTTGAAATTACATTTTTTTAGGAAACAAATTCCCTTTGCTTTTAACATTTAATTAGTTTACTGATTTATTACTTAACAATAAGTAGTGAAAAACCAAAACTGCTAATGCAAAGTGGACAATTAACACATTTATTGCTGAAAATTTGCTGACATGGAATCATTAGATTAGTTAATTCCATTTGGCATAAGTTTATTCTTTGAATTACCAAATAAGGATTACACATGGCTTTATTTTTCACGATAGTGAATGACACGTATACTAGTCTTGCCTTCTTGGCATCAAGTCCTCTTTGCATCTTGATGTACCCTTACTTAACCAAACTCTCCCTTAATCTAAGTAGTTTCGGCTGCATATGTCCCTCTTAAAGTTTGCTTTGGTAGAGTCAGTTGTTGGTTTCTGTGGCTTCGAAGCCATTTTTCCATGAAACCAACCACACATCAGTACCTCTAAGGAGATAAATTGGAGCCGATATATATATATATATATATATATATATATATATATATATATATATATATATATATATATATATATATATATATATATATATATATATATATATATATATATATATATATATATATATATATATAGGCGACACCCCGCGCTATCGCGCAGGTTGGCGAAGAAATTGTGTGCAATGTTGATCTTTACAAATCTGGTTCAATGTTGTAAAATAGAGGGAACAAATAGTTTGTTTGAATTCGTTACCAGTGAACCATGAAAATACATCTAACCTCATAGGATATGTATGACAAATGAGATTGGTGCTAACTAACACGATTCACCGCAAGTGTACGGCTGTCGTGTAGTAATAATTCCGGTAAATCCGGGTTTGTCGAACCCAAATGAATTCTTTGTAAATTAGTTAATATATTCAAGCCTTATGTGGGGAAACTGCAATTGTTTGTTTTTCTAATTCTACCAAAGTAAAGAACAACTACTTAGTTAATCGGTTGGATGATCACACGAATAACGAGGAATGATTAAGAGAGTACTTATATGAGACAAGTGCCGGGAACTCTCATGGATCACTAGGGTAGTTATGAACTATGTTTTTATTTATGCAAAACTAACATGCCTCTCTCGTTAAATAAGCAAGAATAAAGCTTAACGAGTTACCAAACAAGCTCTCTATACTTAAAGCTAATTCAAACCGAGTTACCAAGATTGATTTAGTTCCAAATATGCATTATGATTCACTATTCTACTTTAAGGATCCTAATTAACATTACCGAGTTACCAAGTAGTGATACGATTAGGTGATTAGTTCAATTTCCCGACTACAACCTACGGAGTTACCAAGTAGTGATACGATTAGGTGATTAGTTCAATTTCCCGACTACAACCTACGGAGTTACCACGTTAATTGCAATTAAAATCAATGCTACGGTAGCTAAGCGTAAGAAAGATGAAGATTCAAACATAAACTAATCATAACAAGAGAGATTCATATTAATTAAGCTAAAGCATGAAGAATAATCTTAAAACATGAATCCAAACCAAACCCTAGCTACCTAGTGTGAATCCCGAGCAATAGGAGTTTAGCTAACACAAATCATACTTAAAACAACGAGTTTAATGTTTCTCATAAGCAAAAACTAAAGTAACGAAGAGTTGGGAATCCAAACGAATGAGCCAAAGCTCCCAAGCTCCAAAAATGGCTTCTAGCTCTCCACAATGCGTCTCTAACGTGAATAATGTCTCTCAAACGTGCATTAACTTCATCTAATTCCGCCCCCATCAAGTTTAGAACAAGTTACAAGTTATTACAAATTGACCCCAAACGAATCTGAAAAAAATTCGCACTGAAAGTAGGTCGTGCGACCTACTTCCTTAACCAATATTTTTCAGCTTTTTCAATATTGTCCCTCTTGCTTCCGAATCAACTCCCGAGCATCGATTCTTCGTTTGATCCTCCATTTTGAGATCTCTTCATGCCTCAACACTCGTAGCATCTTCTATGGAGCCTCTCTAGAACATGATTCATCGTCTCTCTCTTTCGTCCTCAAATCTCAGTTCGCCTTAGCTTCCGAAGTTCGTCTTCTCTATTCACTTGCTCCTCGCATGCTCCTGCCCTGAAAATCACAACACGAACACTCCGCGAAGATCAAATGTGACAAAATATGATAAATAGCACGTAAAAGGATGCACAAAACGCCCGGACTTCACATGCTAGCACACGAACTCATTTTCACAAATAAAAGCACAATTTACTCACAAAGACGCTAAATTCTCCATTATGAGCATACAAAATGTAGCAAAATAAGCAATAAAATAACTCTGAAAACGGAGTTATCAACTACCCCCACACTACATTTTTCTCGTCCCGAGAATATCCCAACTTTCACAACATGTCCAAGCCAAAAAATCAACTAGCTTCCAACCCACCACATTGCATACATAACCGAATATTAGCCAACTTGACACAAACAAGACTCGATTCACAACGCAATTAATGCAACAATATGATGCAATGCAAGTTAGACTCGATCTTAAACATATATATTTACACACACACACACACAAAACTTATCTTTTTTCTTTTTCTTTTTGGCGAGATCGGGCAATCTAAAGTTCTTAAACCAGTTCTCATGGAGTAATGATCAATTTAGGAACAAGGCGTGAATTGAAACTAAACTTGACAACGAGAATTTCCCTTATAACGTATAGAGAACCTAGCCTTACTAAGTATAAGAGTATCCTACCTCTTCGCGTGTGCCGATAAGTAAGAGGCTACGCTAGGCTAAGCCACACCCAAGGTTTGAGCTCCTATTCTGCTAACGGTTTTAGAATGTTGAGGCTTAGGGACATAAGGATAATCATGATGAAACAAGTCCTAAAGCGTCACTTTCACACATCATAACCCACATCTCACACACCCTCACCATGATGATAGAAACCGCAACCCGAAACTCACCGTCGACGGCCCTCGATCCCCTCCAACCCCGGTACAATTACGATCCCCGTGGCCACCGTGTTGAGTCGTGCACAAAATGAATCTTTCCGTTAATGAACTAGTTGCTCCACCACTCGTTTTTCCGATAAGATCCCATTTATTCCTTTATTTCAACTCTCATTTTTTTTTCTCTTTTTCTTTTTCTTGTTTTTGTTTTTGTTTTTTTTTCCTGATTTTCTTTTTCCATTTTTTTTCTTTCCAAATCCAACATCACAATACCAAAATATACGAGTGGTCTTCCAAAAATAGTCAAGCACATAAATTGTAGGGGGAGGAAGCAAACAAACCGATGAATAAGTATCATAAATGAAATTCACCCCCTACTCAATGAAGTACATGGTACCACCAAACAAAGCCGCAAATAATCAAAACATGTGTAGGGATGGAGTCGTCGCAAGCTCAATCTCGTTGTCCGTGGTCAAAAGTTGACACCCTCACACTCGAATGTAATCTTGTCCCCTCTCAAGAAGTTAATAAGATGCAAGTCTCGTGCCTAATCCAACTGATCCTCCTACACCAAGATGAATGGAATCAGGTACCTAGCAGGATCCGCCAGTTAAATTCACCCAACCCAGTTTCGTGCGGATTAGATGTCACACACTCAAGGCTCTCCACAATTGTGTCCATGGTGTAATGACATGGAACACCGCCACACCTAAGTGTGCAAGCCTACTCACTCACCCTCGCATCCCCTTGAAAATATCAAATGAAGTACAAGCGATCATGTAGGACTCACATAAGTATATCATGAAGTACTCCCTCACCGAACCCCCTCAACTAAAACTCCCCTGTGACGCACTAAAATGGTGATTTTAAACAATCTGTGATGAAAGCCAAGAATCGTCACCCTAGGTCAAAAGGCTAGCAAATAATCCAAGGTTCAAATCGAGTTTTCTAGTGGTCCTACACGGTGAGATCTATAATCAGTGTGTGCTCTAATCTACGAACTCGCACAGCTGTTTCTGGTGCCACTACGAGGCGGGTTGGAGACTACCTAAGACGCACACATGAATGTTTGGCTCTTTTAGCTCACACCTAGCTCAACTCTTGTAAGAAAACTAGGAACACACTTTATATTTGAAAATCAAGTATATGTGTAAAATTAGGTAGGCACTCCTGTCAAGAAAGTCTCTCTATAAGGGGAACTCACATTGTCTCTCTTGGTCGCAAGTCACGCCCTATGTCTAAATTTCTCACACTCCTCTATTCTACCAAATCTAAGATCCTTTTGATTACCCTTTTTCAAATTGTTATATATATAATATATTTTTTTACTTTCTTTTTTATTTATATATATATATCTATATTATAAATTAGGACGGTTGACTTTAAAATATCTTTTAGACCATTGGATTGAATTGATCACAGCCCTTAGATCTCACCCAATTATAGTTAGAATTACAAAAAATTAGGGGATGATGCAGATCGTGATTTTCAAAGTCAACTCCAGCCTCCACCTTCTACCGCCTCTCACTCACACTCATGGTCCCTCTCCCTCTAACCCAGTGTTTGCAGAAATTAACAGCCACAACCATCAACAGCAAATAGCAGCAGATCTCACACCAAAAAACATATCTGAATCTGTAAGTCATTATAAAATCAGATCTCACAGCAAAAAAGATGAGAGACATAGAAGAAGAACGAAGATCCAATCGCCACAGCCGCCTTGATTTCCGCCCAATTTCTGCAAAACACAAGCAGATTTAGAGAGAGACAGAAAAAGAAAAACGAAGAAGAAGAGAAAGGGGATCTGATACCTGCTCCTTATGGGTCGTTTGGGTGATCGGAGCTCCTATTTTCCGTCCATCTGGACCACATCCATGGCCACCGCAGAGAGAAAGAGAAATGGAGATAGGGATAGGGACAAGGACAGGGACGGAGAGACGGGGACAGTGGAGACGACGGGGAGACGATGGTGATGGGGACGACGACGACATCGATGGCGGCGTCTTCATCTTCCCTCCCCACCTCTTCTTTCTCCGCCTGTGGACCTCTTCTACTCTCTCCAGTTCTCACTTTCTCTCTCTATTCTTTTTGTTTTGCAAAATTTCAAACTCTCTCAATTCTATCCACTGAAATGGGTGAAATGTGTTATAGTAGGGTATTTTAGTGGGGGTATCATACTGGGGTGGTATTTGGGTTGTATGTTTAGGTTTTCTTCACTGTTCAATTCTGTTTTTCAAAGCCAATTCCTTTTGATCGATAATTCTAAGGTTTGGGTCTTAACTCTTTAGTTTCATTTTATTTTGTTTTGATATTATTTAGTTTCATTTTTTGGCTTTCCCTGAGAACAATTAATTATATCATACCTCATTAGGTGGGGCTGAGGAGCCTTTCGCATGATTTGTCCAGTAACTCCAGTTTATTGGCTACAAGGCTACTAATTAAATCTCAGCTCTCGGTACTTGTTTCAATCCTCTTAGTTTACATAGTAGACAACCATACAAATGTTTATTTCATATGATTAGTATCAGATTCTTCTTTGGCCTTGCTTCATGCCAATCTTAGTTGATGTTTTTACTGAAGGTTTGGAATTTGATTCTTTCGCCCATCCACCAAAAGAAGAACCATATCTAATGTCTAATGTCTTCGCCGAATGCTAGTGTTTTTCGGATAGTGCCCTCGGGCCCGTGCAATCCCCTAGTATAGTAATATCCTATATTCTAAATACACGACCACTCGAAAAAAAACTCGATATGACTCGATGGTAGGTAGAATCAAAATAAGCAAACATGCAATTATAAACTACGAACACATATATAACACAAGACACTACGGCACAAACACACTCTACGACAAGGACTACGAAACACACTACGACACAAAGTTCCTATATGCGATTGGTTCATGTAGACACAGACTTGGCTAATATTCAGAAAATCTCACCCCCACACTAGAATGATTCGTTGTCCCCAGCGAATTTAGAGATAAAACAAAGGGACTCGACATTCTAATGCGAGGGCGGGCGGGTCTACTCACTCTCCTCTGAGCCATCCGAGTGTTCACTCGACTCATACATCAACTCCCGAGGTCCTGGAGTCAGTGTTACCCCGCCTGCCTTGCCAAGCTCGTGTAACCACTGATTCTGCCTATGCATAATATCACTGAGCTGGCGCTGATTCCGTCGCGCATGCAAAGCCCTTGACTTGGCTTTCCTCTCTGCTTCTTGCCCTCGAGCCTTAGCCTTTTTATCATTTGAAATCATCATCGGCCTTCGTAGTGACCTCGAGGCTAGCATTAGTCGCAACAGACAGACTCGACTCCTCACTCACAGTCGTGGCCTTACCCTTACCGCCCTTCTTAACCCCCTTTATAGGTGGGACCTGGCTGCTCTCTACGACAACCTCGTCTTTTTTCGGGTCGGGCACATGAGTCCAGTATCTCGGTGGTTCGGGTGCACGGTCTCCATCATAAAACGTAGCACCAGACTCCATGGCCAAGTGCTTTATCAAATACCCGAACCCGGCTGCCCGACAGATAGATTCCCGAAGCCTCGCTCTAAAAATTATATAAATGCGCTTCGGGATGTTGAACCGATGGCCATCATACCAACCATAGCCATAACACACCACTCGAATCGTATGGTTCTGTGGCGAAACGCCCTCAACTCAAACCTCCACTATGTTAACTAACAAAGCGCTCGACGAAGTAAGAGTTTGGCCGAAACCGTCCACTTTCCTGACTCGCATGAGTATCCCAAGGCGCTCCCGTCACCCCACCAAAGGAAAAGTTTGACACTGAGGTCACTAACTCCTCTACATTCATTTTCATGGTGGTCTCAAAGTGACAGTCACCCTCTAGTGGTGGCCATTGTAGGGTCGCGACTATGCTAGCCGGAGAAAAGACAAAATAATTTCGACACGCATATATGATCCTAAGATCATCCTACTCTCCATCCTCCTCATACCCACACCACTTGGCGTTTTAATAAATCTCCCACATGAGTTCTGAACTCGCGTTTTCCTTGACGAGATCACACCACCCCGCTAGATTCTCTCTTGTCATGAAATCTTTAATTTGCTGGGGCATCTCATTTTGAACGGGAAACGCTTTTGTATATTTTCCCCCTTGAACACACTCGCGTTCCGCTTCTCAAACCTAGAATGCGCCAACAAAGCGAAAAATATATAGTCACAAAATGGTCCGGTCGCAAGGTCAAGGTTAGTGAAATTCCCCGTTTTGTGACTATGGATATTTTGTGATATTATTATAAGTGTTGGGGAGATAAATTTAAATGTTGGGAGTTAATTAGAATGGTTTGCTAGAGTTTGGGGGTCGTTTTGACTTTAATCAAAAGTTGTTAGTGCCTTACATTAAATTGGGGGGGACGTAGTTGTCTTTTTTCCTTAACTTGTGGTGGGAAAGTGTCTTTTCCCACAGATGGGTATCATATTTTGACCCAATTTCTTTCATACGTAAAGTTTCCTATTCAAGAGGGTTTCCTTTCTTATCTGTTTGATTTTTTTTCCAACTCTCATTAAAAACCCTCAATGTCTATTTCTCTCTATCTCCTTCACGTCTCTCTCTCTCACTCTCTCGACCTCTCTCTTGGCTCTCTCCTCTCTGTCCGACGGCAAGCAGCAGCAGCAGCGACGACCACCGCCGCCGCCGCCTCTCTCTCTCTCCGTGCAGGTAATCTCTCTCTCTATCTCTCTCTCTCTCGCTCTCTCTCTTTTCTTCTTCTCTTTTTCCCCTCCTTCCCCGTCCGTTTCTTCTTCTCTTTGTCTTCAGCTTTTTCTTCTTCTCCTTCATGCTTTGATTTCTCTTTTCTCCTGTTCTCTCTTTCGGCAGCCTTTGATCATCATCTCCGTCATTCGCTCTCTCGAATCTCTCATGTTTCACGTAAGTATCAATCATTGAACAATTTTCAGAATTTTATTCACTTTAATCATCAAGTTTTATCACATATTTCATCATTAATCACTTGATTTATTCTTGTTCATGGTAACCCATAAACCCTAGTTTGTATTTTAGGTAAAAACAAGTTGAAACAATAGGATTAACTAGAAGTTATCACTTGTTTGAAGTGTTGGGTTGGTAAGGCGAGTGGTAATCGCCGGTAATTGAATTGGAGTTGAAATCGAGACCGTTAGACACTTAATGTGATGATCCAGAGTTGATATACAATCTGTCCGGTCGCTAAAAGGCTGGAATTTGTCGCTATAGGGCTGTTATTAGTCGCCAAAAGATGCTGAATTTGTCACTACTGCTGATGGGTTTATAATATAGTGTCTAGACATGGAAATTAGTTGGATTTTGGGAGTTTTAACACTCGTTTCGTGATCTTGAACCTAGGTACATGTGTTTGGGAGAATTTGTGAGTTTTGACTAGTGTAATGTAAGTCTAAGTTGTTTAGTGACCTCTTTGTCTAAGTTAATTAGCCTAGTGGATGTGGAACTTGAACCGGCTAGCAGAATAGTGTTGTCGACTTAGAACCAATCATCCTAACTACTTGTGTATTGGGTTATTTGGGTATGTTAGGAGGATGTTACAACCCTAAACTGTTGAGCATCATATGCATATAGTATAGTTGTCGCTAGTATTATTAATGTATTGTAATTTGATTAGAGTATTGGTAACTTCTAGGCGACGAGTTCACAGACGACGGATACATTGAGTACTACGGTTGAGTCGCCGTAGTTGATTTGCTTTGAGATGAGTAAACATGCCAGGCCTAGTGTGCCTAACTTCCTTCGTGTCGAATGATTTATTAATTTATATCTCAAAATGATTTTATGGTTTCGTGAAATTCAAATATCTGTTTTTACGTGCTAAATGCTTTACTTGAATATCACAGAGATTATAATAATGGACGATAAATTAAAGGGGAAGAGTTGTGCGGGGACCTTATTTATTGGTTACTATTGGCATTGGGCGTGTTGATCTCAGTCTTTCAATTTATTTTATTTAATCCGGCCGCACTTAGCCCCGAATAGCTCCCTGTACTAACTCCTCTGGCCGCTAGAGTCTTTGGGGGGGGGGTGTCGACACTTATGGTCTTGGATGCTTGCGAGATGGTTGGTTTTCCCAAGCCACAATAAATTAATAAGATTGTTTTGGTTTTGATCATATCAGTGGAAAATGAATTAATATGTGATTTTGGATTTCCCCTAATGGATAATGAATTGGTTTGGAAATATTATGGAATTGGGAACTCACATGCTTTTCTTTCAAGTGTCAAACTTTACTTCCGTTGTATTTGAAGTGTATTCATGCTCATAAAAAGGGTTATTGTTTTATAACTATCTCATCATCATTTTACATGCTTGGGTGTTTGCATGCCAGTATTTATATGCTGATTTTGTACTGTGGTGTTTCTTTTTATTTCTGCACCACAGGTCTAGGTGATAAGTATTTGGCTTAGCGGGGGACGCGATTCATCACCGAATACATTAGGCGTTTCTTTTTCAGTAACTAGAACTCGTTTGGTTGGTTATAATACTTTAGTTGTTCTATGCCAGCGTTTGAGGCACAAATATTAAATTGTAATAATGTTTGGTTTAAGTACTTTATGGATGTTTTGCTTGCGCTTTCCTTGACAGATCACACCACCCCGCGAGATTCTCTCTTGTCATGAAATCTTTAATTTGCTGGGGCATCTCATTTTGGAACGGGAAACGCTTCTATACATTTTCCCCCTTGAATACACTCGCGTTTCGCTTCTCATACCTAGCAGGCGCCGAAAAAGTGACAAATCTATAGTAACAAAATGGTCCGGTCGCAAGGTCAAGGTTAGTGAGTTAATTATAATGGTTTGCTAGAGTTTGGGGCTCGTTGTGACTTTAATCAAAAGTTGTTAGTGCCTTTAATAAAGTTGGGGGAGGTAGTTGTCTTTTTACCTAAACTTGTGGTGGGAATGTGTCTTTTTCCCACAAATTGGAATCATATTTTGACCCAATTTCCTTCATACGTAAAGTTCCTTATTCAAGAGGGTTTCCTTCCTTATGAGTTTGATTTTTTTTCCAACTCTCATAAAAAAAACCTCAATCTCTATTTCTCTCTATCTCCCTCACGTCTTTCTCTCACTCTCACGACCTCTCTCTCTCTCTCTCTCTCTCTCTCTCTCTCTCTCTCTCTCGGCTCTCTCCCCTCTATCCGACGGCAAGTAGCAGCAGCAGCGGCAGCCAACGCCGCCGCCTCTCTCTTCTCTCTCTCTCTCTCTCTCTCTCCGTGCAAGTAATCTCTCTCTCTCTCTCTCTCTCTCTCTCGCTCTCTCTCTTTTCTTCTTCTCTTTGCCCCTCCTTCCCCGTCCGTTTCTTCTTCTCTTTGTCTTCAGCTTTTTCTTCTTCTCCTTCATGCTTTGATTTCTCTTTTCTCCTGTTCTCTCTTTCGGCAGCCTTTGATCATCATCTCCGTCATTCGATCTCTCGAATATCTCATGTTTCACTTAAGTATCAATCATTGAACAATTTTCAGAATTTTATTCACTTGAATCATCAAGTTTTATCACATATTTCATCATTAATCACTTGATTTATTCTTGTTCATGGTAACCCATAAACCCTAGTTTGTATTTTAGGTAAAAACAAGTTGAAACAATAAAATTAACTAGAAGTTATCACTTGTTTGAAGTTTTGGGTTGGTAAGGCGAGTGGTAATCGCCGGTAATTAAATAGGAGTTGAAATCGAGACCGTTAGACACTTAATGTGATGATCTAGAGTTGATATACAATCTGTCCGGTCGCTAAAAGGCTGGAATTAGTCGCTATAGGACTGTTTTTAGTCGCCAAAAGATGCTGAATTTGTCACTAGTGCTGATGGGTTTATAATATAGTGTCTAGACTTGGAAATTAGTTGGATTTTGGGAGTTTTAA
This sequence comes from Linanthus parryae, assembly GCA_023055425.1. Lineage (NCBI taxonomy): Eukaryota > Viridiplantae > Streptophyta > Magnoliopsida > Ericales > Polemoniaceae > Linanthus > Linanthus parryae. The sequence goes on along the minus strand of JALGPY010000011.1, from coordinate 19,666,265 downwards.
CACTCGTTTCATGATCTTGAACCTAGGTACATGTGTTTGGGAGAATTTGTGAGTTTTGACTAGTGTAATGTAAGTCTAAGTTGTTTAGTGACCTCTTTGTCTAAGTTAATTAGCCTAGTGGATGTGGAACTTGAACCGGCTAGTAGAATAGTGTTGTCGACTTAGAACCAATCATCCTAACTACTTGTGTATTGGGTTATTTGGGTATGTTAGGAGGATGTTACAACTCTAAACTGTTGAGCATCATATGCATATAGTATAGTTGTCGCTAGTATTATTAAAGTATTGTAATTTGATTAGAGTATTGGTAACTTCTAGGCGACGAGTTCACAGACGACAGATACATTGAGTACTACGATTGAGTCGCCGTAGTTGATTTGCTTTGAGATGAGTAAACATGCCAGGCCTAGTGTGCCTAACTTCCTTCGTGTCGAATGATTTATTAATTTATATCTCAAAATGATTTTATGGTTTCGTGAAATTCGAATATCTGTTTTTACGTGCTAAATGCTTTACTTGAAGTATCACAAAGATTATAATAATGGACGATAAAGTAAAGTGGAAGAGTTGTGTGGGGACCTTATTTATTGGTTACTATTGGCATTGGGCGTGTTGATCTCGGTCTTTCAATTTATTTTATTTAATCCGGCCGCACTTAGCCCCGAATAGCTCCCTGTACTAACTCCTCTGGCCGCTAGAGTCTTTGGGGGGGGGGTGTCGACACTTATGGGCTTGGATGCTTGCGAGATGGTTGGTTTTCCCCGGTCACAACAAATTAATAAGATTGTTTTGGTTTTGATCATATTAGTGGAAAATGAATTAATTTGTGATTTTGGATTTCCCCTAATGGATAATGAATTGGTTTGGAAATATTATGGAATTGGGAACTCACATGCTTTTCTTTCAAGTGTCAAACTTTACTTCCATTGTATTTGCAATGTATTCATGCTCATAAAAAGGGTTATTGTTTTATAACTATCTCATCATCATTTTACATGCTTGGGTGTTTGCATGCCAGTATTTATATGCTGATTTTGTACTGTGGTGTTTCTTTTTATATCTGCACCACAAGTCTAGGTGATAAGTATTTGGCTTAGCGGGGGACGTGATTCATCACTGAATACATTAGGCGTTTCTTTTTCAGTAATTAGAACTCGTTTGGTTGGTTATAATACTTTAGTTGTTCTATGCCAGCGTTTGAGGCACAAATATTAAATTGTAATAATGTTTGGTTTAAGTACTTTATGGATGTTTTGCTTGCGTTTTCCTTGACAGATCACACCACCCCGCGAAATTCTCTCTTTTCATGAAATCTTTAATTTGCTGGGGCATCTCATTTTCGAACGGGAAACGCTTCTATACATTTTCCCCCTTGAATACACTCGCGTTCCGCTTCTCATACCTAGCAGGCGCCGAAAAATTGACAAATCTATAGTAACAAAATGGTCCGGTCGCAGGGTCAAGGTTAGTGAGTTAATTATAATGGTTTGCTAGAGTTTGGGGCTCGTTGTGACTTTAATCAAAAGTTGTTAGTGCCTTTAATTAAGTTGGGGGAGGTAGTTGTATTTTTACCTAAACTTGTGGTGGGTATGTGTCTTTTTCCCACAAATTGGTATCATATTTTGACTCAATTTCCTTCATACGTAAAGTTCCTTATTCAAGTGGGTTTCCTTCCTTATGAGTTTGATTTTTTTTCCAACTCTCATAAAAAAAACCTCAATCTCTATTTCTCTCTATCTCCCTCACGTCTTTCTCTCACTCTCCCGACCTCTCTCTCTCTCTCTCTCTCTCTCTCGGCTCTCTCCCCTCTATCCGACGGCAAGTAGCAGCAGCAGCGGCAGCCAACGCCGCCGCCTCTCTCTCTCTCTCTCTGTGCAGGTAATCTCTCTCTCTCTCTCTCTCTCTCTCGCTCTCTCTCTCTTTTCTTCTTCTCTTTTTCCCCTCCTTCCCCGTTCGTTTCTTCTTCTCTTTGTCTTCAGCTTTTTCTTCTTCTCCTTCATGCTTTGATTTCTCTTTTCTCCTGTTCTCTCTTTCGGCAGCCTTTGATCATCATCTCCGTCATTCGATCTCTCGAATCTCTCATGTTTCACTTAAGTATCAATCATTGAACAATTTTCAGAATTTTATTCACTTTAATCATCAAGTTTTATCACATATTTCATCATTAATCACTTGATTTATTCTTGTTCATGGTAACCCATAAACCCTAGTTTGTATTTTAGGTAAAAACAAGTTGAAACAATAGGATTAACTGGATGTTATCACTTGTTTGAAGTGTTGGGTTGGTAAGGCGAGTAGTAATCGCCGGTAATTGAATTGGAGTTGAAATCGAGACCGTTAGACACTTAATGTGATGATCTAGAGTTGATATACAATCTGTCGGGTCGCTAAAAGGCTGGAATTTGTCGCTATAGGACTGTTTTTAGTCGCCAAAAGATGCTGAATTTGTCACTAGTGCTGATGGGTTTATAATATAGTGTCTAGACATGGAAATTAGTTGGATTTTGGGAGTTTTAACACTCGTTTCGTGATCTTGAACCTAGGTACATGTGTTTGGGAGAATTTGTGAGTTTTGACTAGTGTAAAGTAAGTCTAAGTTGTTTTCGTGACCTCTTTGTCTAAGTTAATTAGCCTAGTGGATGTGGAACTTGAACCGGCTAGTAGAATAGTGTTGTCGACTTAGAACCAATCATCCTAACTACTTGTGTATTGGGTAATTTGGGTATGTTAGGAGGATGTTACAACCCTAAACTATTGAGCATCATATGCATATAGTATAGTTGTAACTAGTATTATTAAAGTATTGTAATTTGATTAGAGTATTGGTAACTTCTAGGCGACGAGTTCACAGACGACGGGTACATTGAGTACTACGATTGAGTCGCCGTAGTTGATTTGCTTTGAGATGAGTAAACATGCCAGGCCTAGTGTGCCTAACTTCCTTCGTGTCGAATGATTTATTAATTTATATCTCAAAATGATTTTATGGTTTCGTGAAATTCAAATATCTGTTTTTACGTGCTAAATGCTTTACTTGAAGTATCACCAAGATTATAATAATGGACGATAAAGTAAAGTTGAAGAGTTGTGCGGGGACCTTATTTATTGGTTACTATTGGCATTGAGCGTGTTGATCTCGGTCTTTCAATTTATTTTATTTAATCCGGCCGCACTTAGCCCCGAATAGCTCCCTGTACTAACTCCTCTGGCCGCTAGAGTCTCTGGTGGGGGGGGTGTCGACACTTATGGGCTTGGATGCTTGCGATATGTTTGGTTTTCCCCGGTCACAAAAAATTAATAAGATTGTTTTGGTTTTGATCATATCAGTGGAAAATGAATTAATATGTGATTTTGGATTTCCCCTAATGGATAATGAATTGGTTTTGAAATATTATGGAATTGGGAACTCACATGCTTTTCTTTCAAGTGTCAAACTTTACTTCCGTTGTATTTGAAATGTATTCATACTCATAAAATGGGTTATTGTTTTATAACTATGTCATCATCATTTTACATGCTTGGGTGTTTGCATGCCAGTATTTAAATGCTGATTTTGTACTGTGGTGTTTCTTTTTATATCTGCACCACAGGTCTAGGTGATAAGTATTTGGCTTAGCGGGGACGCGATTCATCACCGAATACATTAGGCGTTTCTTTTTCTGTAATTAGAACTCGTTTGGTTGGTTATAATACTTTAGTTGTTCTATGCCAGCGTTTGAGGCACAAATATTAAATTGCAATAATGTTTGTTTGAGTACTTTATGGATGTTTTGCTTGCGTTTTCCTTGACAGATCACACCACCCCGCGAGATTCTCTCTTGTCATGAAATCTTTAATTTGCTGGGGCATCTCATTTTGGAACGGAAACGCTTCTATACATTTTCCCCCTTGAATACACTCGCGTTCCGCTTCTCATACCTAGCAGGCGCCGAAAAAGTGACAAATCTATAGTCACAAAATGGTCCGGTCGCACGGTCAAGGTTAGTGAGTTAATTATAATGGTTTGCTAGAGTTTGGGGCTCGTTGTGACTTTAATCAAAAGTTGTTAGTGTCTTTAATTAAGTTGGGGGAGGTAGTTGTCTTTTTACCTAAACTTGTGGTGGGAATGTGTTTTTTTCTCACAAATTGGTATCATATTTTGACTCAATTTCCTTCATACGTAAAGTTCCTTATTCAAGAGGGTTTCCTTCCTTATGAGTTTGATTTTTTTTTCCAACTCTCATAAAAAAAAACTCAATCTCTAATTCTCTCTATCTCCCTCACGTCTTTCTCTCACTCTACCGACCTCTCTCTCTCTCTCTCTCTCGGCTCTCTCCCCTCTATCCGACGGCATGTAGCAGCAGCAGCGGCAGCCAACGCCGCCACCAATCTCTCTCTCTCCGTACAGGTAATCTCTCTCTCTCTCTCTCTCTCTCTCTCTCTCTCGCTCTCTCTCTTTTCTTCTTCTCTTTTCCCCCTCCTTCCCCGTCCGTTTCTTCTTCTCTTTGTCTTCAGCTTTTTCTTCTTCTCCTTCATGCTTTGATTTCTCTTTTCTCCTGTTCTCTCTTTCGGCAGCCTTTGATCATCATCTCCGTCATTCGATCTCTCGAATCTCTCATGTTTCACTTAAGTATCAATCATTGAACAATTTTCAGAATTTTATTCACTTTAATCATCAAGTTTTATCACATATTTCATCATTAATCACTTGATTTATTCTTGTTCATGGTAACCCGTAAACCCTAGTTTGTATTTTAGGTAAAAACAAGTTGAAACACTAGGATTAACTGGAAGTTATCACTTGTTTGAAGTGTTGGGTTGGTAAGGCGAGTGGTAATCGCCGGTAATTGAATTGGAGTTGAAATCGAGACCGTTAGACACTTAATGTGATGATCTAGAGTTGATATATAATCTGTCCGGTCGCTAAGAGGCTGGAATTTGTCGCTATAGGACTGTTTTTAGTCGCCAAAAGATGCTGAATTTGTCACTAGTGCTGATGGGTTTATAATATAGTGTCTAGACATGGAAATTAGTTGGATTTTGCGAGTTTTAACACTCGTTTCGTGATCTTGAACCTAGGTACATGTGTTTGGGAGAATTTGTGAGTTTTGACTAGTGTAATGTAAGTCTAAGTTGTTTAGTGACCTCTTTGTCTAAGTTAATTAGCCTAGTGGATGTGGAACTTGAACCGGCTAGTAGAATAGTGTTGTCGACTTAGAACCAATCATCCTAACTACTTGTGTATTGGGTTATTTGGGTATGTTAGGAGGATGTTACAACCCTAAACTGTTGAGCATCATATGCATATAGTATAGTTGTCGCTAGTATGATTAAAGTATTGTAATTTGATTAGAGTATTGGTAACTTCTAGGCGACGAGTTCACAGACGACGGGTACATTGAGTACTACGATCGAGTCGCCGTAGTTGATTTGCTTTGAGATGAGTAAACATGCCAGGCCTAGTGTGCCTAACTTCCTTCGTGTCGAATGATTTATTAATTTATATCTCAAAATGATTTTATGGTTTCGTGAAATTCGAATATCTGTTTTTAAGTGCTAAATGCTTTACTTGAAGTATCACCAAGATTATAATAATGGACGATAAAGTAAAGTGGAAGAGTTGTGCGGGGACCTTATTTATTGGTTACTATTGGCATTGGGCGTGTTGATCTCGGTCTTTCAATTTATTTTATTTAATCCGGCCGCACTTAGCCACAAATAGCTCCCTGTACAAACTCCTCTGGCCGCTAGAGTCTTTGGGGGGGGGGTGTCGACACTTATGGGCTTGGATGCTTGCGAGATGGTTGGTTTTCCCCGGTCACAACAAATTAATGAGATTGTTTTGGTTTTGATCATATCAGTGGAAAATGAATTAATATGTGATTTTGGATTTCCCCTAATGGATAATGAATTGGTTTGGAAATATTATGGAATTGGGAACTCACATGCTTTTCTTTCAAGTGTCAAACTTTACTTCCGTTGTATTTGAAATGTATTCATACTCATAAAATGGGTTATTGTTTTATAACTATCTCATCATCATTTTTCATGCTTGGGTGTTTGCATGCCAGTATTTATATGCTGATTTTGTACTGTGGTGTTTCTTTTTATTTCTGCACCACAGGTCTAGGTGATAAGTATTTGGCTTAGCGGGGACGCGATTCATCACCGAATACATTAGGCGTTTCTTTTTCAGTAATTAGAACTCGTTTGGTTGGTTATAATACTTTAGTTGTTCTATGCCAGCGTTTGAGGCACAAATATTAAATTGTAATAATGTTTGGTTTAAGTACTTTATGGATGTTTTGCTTGCGTTTTCCTTGACAGATCACACCACGCCGCGAGATTCTCTCTTGTCATGAAATCTTTAATTTGCTGGGGCATCTCATTTTGGAACGGGAAACGCTTCTATACATTTTCCCCCTTGAATACACTCGCGTTCCGCTTCTCATACCTAGCAGGCGCCGAAAAAGTGACAAATCTATAGTCACAAAATGGTCCGGTCGCAGGGTCAAGGTTAGTGAGTTAATTATAATGGTTTGCTAGAGTTTGGGGCTCGTTGTGACTTTAATCAAAAGTTGTTTGTGCCTTTAATTAAGTTGGGGGAGGTAGTTGTCTTTTTACCTAAACTTGTGGTGGGAATGTGTCTTTTTACCACAAATTGGTATCATATTTTGACTCAATTTCCTTCATACGTAAAGTTCCTTATTCAAGAGGGTTTCCTTCCTTATGAGTTTGATTTTTTTTCCAACTCTCATAAAAAAAACTCAATTTCTATTTCTCTCTATCTCCCTCACGTCTTTCTCTCACTCTCCCGACCTCTCTCTCTCTCTCTCTCGGCTCTCTCCCCTCTATCCGACGGCAAGTAGCAGCAGCAGCGGCAGCCAACGCCGCCACCTCTCTCTCTCTCCGTACAGTTAATCTCTCTCTCTCTCTCTCTCTCGCTCTCTCTCTTTTCTTCTTCTCTTTTTCCCCTCCTTCCCTGTCCGTTTCTTCTTCTCTTTGTCTTCAGCTTTTTCTTCTTCTCATTCATGCTTTGATTTCTCTTTTCTCCTGTTCTCTCTTTCGGCAGCCTTTGATCATCATCTCCGTCATTCGATCTCTCGAATCTCTCATGTTTCACTTAAGTATCAATCATTGAACAATTTTCAGAATTTTATTCACTTTAATCATCAAGTTTTATCACATTTTTCATCATTAATCACTTGATTTATTCTTGTTCATGGTAACCCGTAAACCCTAGTTTGTATTTTAGGTAAAAACAAGTTGAAACACTAGGATTAACTAGAAGTTATCACTTGTTTGAAGTGTTGGGTTGGTAAGGCGAGTGGTAATCGCCGGTAATTGAATTGGAGTTGAAATCGAGACCGTTAGACACTTAATGTGATGATCTAGAGTTGATATACAATCTGTCCGGTCGCTAAAAGGCTGGAATTTGTCGCTATAGGACTGTTTTTAGTCGCCAAAAGATGCTGAATTTGTCACTAGTGCTGATGGGTTTATAATATAGTGTCTAGACATGGAAATTAGTTGGATTTTGGGAGTTTTAACACTCGTTTCGTGATCTTGAACCTAGGTACATGTGTTTGGGAGAATTTGTGAGTTTTGACTAGTGCAATGTAAGTCTAAGTTGTTTAGTGACCTCTTTGTCTAAGTTAATTAGCCTAGTGGATGTGGAACTTGAACCGGCTAGTAGAATAGTGTTGTCGACTTAGAACCAATCATCATAACTACTTGTGTATTGGGTTATTTGGGTATGTTAGGAGGATGTTACAACCCTAAACTGTTGAGCATCATATGCATATTGTATAGTTGTCGCTAGTATTATTAAAGTATTGTAATTTGATTAGAGTATTGGTAACTTCTAGGCGACGAGTTCACAGAAGACGGGTACATTGAGTACTACGATTGAGTCGCCGTAGTTGATTTGCTTTGAGATGAGTAAACATGCCAGGCCTAGTGTGCCTAACTTCCTTCGTGTCGAATGATTTATTAATTGATATCTCAAAATGATTTTATGGTTTCGTGAAATTCGAATATCTGTTTTTACGTGCTAAATGCTTTACTTGAAGTATCACCAAGATTATAATAATGGACGATAAAGTAAAGTGGAAGATTTGTGCGGGGACCTTATTTATTGGTTACTATTGGCATTGGGCGTGTTGATCTCGGTCTTTCAATTTATTTTATGTAATCCGGCCGCACTTAGCCCCGAATAGCTCCCTGTACTAACTCCTCTGGCCGCTAGAGTCTTTGGGGGGGGGGTGTCGACACTTATGGGCTTGGATGCTTGCGAGATGGTTGGTTTTCCCCGGTCACAACAAATTAATAAGATTGTTTTGGTTTTGATCATATCAGTGGAAAATGAATTAATATGTGATTTTGGATTTCCCCTAATGGATAATGAATTGGTTTGGAAATATTATGGAATTGGGAACTCACATGCTTTTCTTTCAAGTGTCAAACTTTACTTCCGTTGTATTTGAAATGTATTCATACTCATAAAATGGGTTATTGTTTTATAACTATCTCATCATCATTTTACATGCTTGGGTGTTTGCATGCCAGTATTTATATGCTGATTTTGTACTGTGGTGTTTCTTTTTATTTCTGCACCACAGGTCTAGGTGATAAGTATTTGGCTTAGCGGGGACGCGATTCATCACCGAATACATTAGGCGTTTCTTTTTCAGTTATTAGAACTCGTTTGGTTGGTTATAATACTTTAGTTGTTCTATGCCAGCGTTTGAGGCACAAATATTAAATTGTAATAATGTTTGGTTTAAGTACTTTATGGATGTTTTGCTTGCGTTTTTCTTGACAGATCACACCACCCCGCGAGATTCTCTCTTGTGATGAAATCTTTAACTTGCTGGGGCATCTCATTTTGGAACGGGAAACGCTTCTATACATTTTCCCCCTTGAATACACTCGCGTTCCGCTTCTCATACCTAGAAGGCGCCGAAAAAGTGACAAATCTATAGTCACAAAATGGTCCGGTCGCAGGGTCAAGGTTAGTGAGTTAATTATAATGGTTTGCTAGAGTTTGGGGCTCGTTGTGACTTTAATCAAAAGTTGTTAGTGCCTTTAATTAAGTTGGGGGAGGTAGTTGTCTTTTTACCTAAACTTGTGGTGGGAATGTGTCTTTTTCCCACAAATTGGTATCATATTTTGACTCAATTTCCTTCATACGTAAAGTTCCTTATCCAAGAGGGTTTCCTTCCTTATGAGTTTGATTTTTTTTCCAACTCTCATAAAAAAACTCAATTTCTATTTCTCTCTATCTCCCTCACGTCTTTCTCTCACTCTCCCGACCTCTCTCTCTCTCTCGGCTCTCTCCCCTCTATCCGACGGCAAGTAGCAGCAGCAGCGGCAGCCAACGGCACCACCTCTATCTCTCTCTCCGTACAGGTAATCTCTCTCTCTCTCTCTCTCTCTCTCTCTCTCTCTCTCTCTCTCTTTTCTTCTTCTCTTTTTCCCCTCCTTCCCCGTCCGTTTCTTCTTCTCTTTGTCTTCAGCTTTTTCTTCTTCTCCTTCATGCTTTGATTTCTCTTTTCTCCTGTTCTCTCTTTCGGCAGCCTTTGGTCATCATCTCCGTCATTCGATCTCTCGAATCTCTCATGTTTCACTTAAGTATCAATCATTGAACAATTTTCAAAATTTTATTCACTTTAATGATCAAGTTTTATCACATATTTCATCATTAATCACTTGATTTATTCTTGTTTATGGTAACCCGTAAACCCTAGTTTGTATTTTAGGTAAAAACAAGTTGAAACACTAGGATTAACTTGAAGTTATAACTTGTTTGAAGTGTTGGGTTGGTAAGGCGAGTGGTAATCGCCGGTAATTGAATTGGAGTTGAAATCGAGACCGTTAGACACTTAATGTGATGATCTAGAGTTGATATACAATCTGTCCGGTCGCTAAAAGGCTGGAATTTGTCGCTATAGGACTGTTTTTAGTCGCCAAAAGATGCTGAATTTGTCACTAGTGCTGATGGGTTTATAATATAGTGTCTAGACATGGAAATTAGTTGGATTTTGGGAGTTTTAACACTCGTTTCGTGATCTTGAACCTAGGTACATGTATTTGGGAGAATTTGTGAGTTTTGACTAGTGTAATGTAAGTCTAAGTTGTTTAGTGACCTCTTTGTCTAAGTTAATTAGCCTAGTGGATGTGGAACTTGAACCGGCTAGTAGAATAGTGTTGTCGACTTAGAACCAATCATCATAACTACTTGTGTATTGGGTTATTTGGGTATGTTAGGAGGATGTTACAACCCTAAACTGTTGAGCATCATATGCATATAGTATAGTTGTCGCTAGTATTATTAAAGTATTGTAATTTGATTAGAGTATTGGTAATTTCTAGGCGACGAGTTCACAGACGACGGGTACATTGAGTACTACGATTGAGTCGCCGTAGTTGATTTGCTTTGAGATGAGTAAACATGCCAGGCCTAGTGTGCCTAACTTCCTTCGTGTCGAATGATTTATTAATTTATATCTCAAAATGATTTTATGGTTTCGTGAAATTCGAATATCTGTTTTTACGTGCTAAATGCTTTACTTGAAGTATCACCAAGATTATAATAATGGACGATAAAGTAAAGTGGAAGATTTGTGCGGGGACCTTATTTATTGGTTACTGTTGGCATTGGGCGTGTTTATCTCGGTCTTTCGATTTATTTTATTTAATCCGGCCGCACTTAGCCCCGAATAGCTCCCTGTACTAACTCCTCTGGCCGCTAGAGTCTTTGGGGGGGGGGGGGGGGTGTCGACACTTATGGACTTGCATGCTTGCGAGATGGTTGGTTTTCCCCGGTCACAACAAATTAATAAGATTGTTTTGGTTTTGATCATATCAGTGGAAAATGAATTAATATGTGATTTTGGATTTCCCCTAATGGATAATGAATTGGTTTGGAAATATTATGGAATTGGGAACTCACATGCTTTTCTTTCAAGTGTCAAACTTTACTTCCGTTGTATTTGAAATGTATTCATACTCATAAAATGGGTTATTGTTTTATAACTATCTCATCATCATTTTACATGCTTGGGTGTTTGCATGCCAGTATTTATATGCTGATTTTGTACTGTGGTGTTTCTTTTTATTTCTGCACCACAGGTCTAGGTGATAAGTATTTGGCTTAGCGGGGACGCGATTCATCACCGAATACATTAGGCGTTTCTTTTTCAGTTATTAGAACTCGTTTGGTTGGTTATAATACTTTAGTTGTTCTATGCCAGCGTTTCAGGCACAAATATTAAATTGTAATAATGTTTGGTTTTAGTACTTTATGGATGTTTTGCTTGCGTTTTCCTTGACAGATCACACCACCCCGCGAGATTCTCTCTTGTCATGAAATCTTTAATTTGCTGGGGCATCTCATTTTGGAACGGGAAACGCTTCTATACATTTTCCCCCTTGAATACACTCGCGTTCCGCTTCTCATACCTAGAAGGCGCCGAAAAAGTGACAAATCTATAGTCACAAAATGGTCCGGTCGCAGGGTCAAGGTTAGTGAGTTAATTATAATGGTTTGCTAGAGTTTGGGGCTCGTTGTGACTTTAATCAAAAGTTGTTAGTGCCTTTAATTAAGTTGGGGGAGGTAGTTGTCTTTTTACCTAAACTTGTGGTGGGAATGTGTCTTTTTCCCACAAATTGGTATCATATTTTGACTCAATTTCCTTCATACGTAAAGTTCCTTATCCAAGAGGGTTTCCTTCCTTATGAGTTTGATTTTTTTTCCAACTCTCATAAAAAAACTCAATTTCTATTTCTCTCTATCTCCCTCACGTCTTTCTCTCACTCTCCCGACCTCTCTCTCTCTCTCGGCTCTCTCCCCTCTATCCGACGGCAAGTAGTAGCAGCAGCGGCAGCCAACGCCGCCACCTCTCTCTCTCTCTCTCTGTACAGGTAATCTCTCTCCCTCTCTCTCTCTCTATCTCGCTCTCTCTCTTTTCTTCTTCTCTTTTTCCCCTCCTTCCCCGTCCGTTTCTTCTTCTCTTTGTCTTCAGCTTTTTCTTCTTCTCCTTCATGCTTTGATTTCTCTTTTCTCCTGTTCTCTCTTTCGGCAGCCTTTGGTCATCATCTCCGTCATTCGATCTCTCGAATCTCTCATATTTCACTTAAGTATCAATCATTGAACAATTTTCAAAATTTTATTCACTTTAATGATCAAGTTTTATCACATATTTCATCATTAATCACTTGATTTATTCTTGTTCATGGTAACCCGTAAACCCTAGTTTGTATTTTAGGTAAAAACAAGTTGAAACACTAGGATTAACTTGAAGTTATAACTTGTTTGAAGTGTTGGGTTGGTAAGGCGAGTGGTAATCGCCGGTAATTGAATTGGAGTTGAAATCGAGACCGTTAGACACTTAATGTGATGATCTAGAGTTGATATACAATCTGTCCGGTCGCTAAAAGGCTTGAATTTGTCGCTATAGGACTGTTTTTAGTCGCCAAAAGATGCTGAATTTGTCACTAGTGCTGATGGGTTTATAATATAGTGTCTAGACATGGAAATTAGTTGGATTTTGGGAGTTTTAACACTCGTTTCGTGATCTTGAACCTAGGTACATGTGTTTGGGAGAATTTCTGAGTTTTGACTAGTGTAATGTAAGTCTAAGTTGTTTAGTGACCTCTTTGTCTAAGTTAATTAGCCTAGTGGATGTGGAACTTGAACCGGCTAGTAGAATAGTGTTGTCGACTTAGAACCAATCATCATAACTACTTGTGTATTGGGTTATTTGGGTATGTTAGGAGGATGTTACAACCCTAAACTGTTGAGCATCATATGCATATAGTATAGTTGTCGCTAGTATTATTAAAGTATTGTAATTTGATTAGAGTATTGGTAACTTCTAGGCGACGAGTTCAAAGACGACGGGTACATTGAGTACTACGATTGAGTCGCCGTAGTTGATTTGCTTTGAGATGAGTAAACATGCCAGGCCTAGTGTGCCTAACTTCCTTCGTGTCGAATGATTTATTAATTTATATCTCAAAATGATTTTATGGTTTCGTGAAATTCGAATATCTGTTTTTACGTGCTGCATGCTTTACTTGAAGTATCACCAAGATTATAATAATGGACGATAAAGTAAAGTGGAAGAGTTGTGCGGGGACCTTATTTATTGGTTACTATTGGCATTGGGCGTGTTGATCTCGGTCTTTCAATTAATTTTATTTAATCCGGCCGCACTTAGCCCCGAATAGCTCCCTGTACTAACTCCTCTAGCCGCTAGAGTCTTTGGAGGGGGGGGGGGTGTCGACACTTATGGGCTTGGATGCTTGCGAGATGGTTGGTTTTCCCCGGTCACAACAAATTAATAAGATTGTTTTGGTTTTGATCATATCAGTGGAAAATGAATTAATATGTGATTTTGGATTTCCCCTAATGGATAATGAATTGGTTTGGAAATATTATGGAATTGGGAACTCACATGCTTTTCTTTCAAGTGTCAAACTTTACTTCCGTTGTATTTAAGATGTATTCATACTCATAAAATGGGTTATTGTTTTATAACTATCTCATCATCATTTTACATGCTTGGGTGTTTGCATGCCAGTATTTATATGCAGATTTTGTACTCTGGTGTTTCTTTTTATTTCTGCACCACAGGTCTAGGTGATAAGTATTTGGCTTAGCGGGGACGCGATTCATCACCGAATACATTAGGCGTTTCTTTTTCAGTAATTAGAACTCGTTTGGTTGGTTATAATACTTTAGTTGTTCTATGCCAGCGTTTGAGTCACAAATATTAAATTGTAATAATGTTTGGTTTAAGTACTTTATGGATGTTTTGCTTGCGTTTTCCTTGACAGATCACACCACCCCGCGAGATTCTCTCTTGTCATGAAATCTTTAATTTGCTGGGGCATCTCATTTTGGAACGGGAAACGCTTCTATACATTTTCCCCCTTGAATACACTCGCGTTCCGCTTCTCATACCTAGCAGGCGCCGAAAAAGTGACAAATCTATAGTCACAAAATGGTCCGGTCGCAGGGTCAAGGTTAGTGAGTTAATTATAATGGTTTGCTAGAGTTTGGGGCTCGTTGTGACTTTAATCAAAAGTTGGTAGTGCCTTTAATTAAGTTGGGGGAGGTAGTTGTCTTTTTACCTAAACTTGTGGTGGGAATGTGTCTTATTCCCACAAATTGGTATCATATTTTGACTCAATTTCCATCATACGTAAAGTTCCTTATTCAAGAGGGTTTCCTTCCTTATGAGTTTGATTTTTTTTTTCCAACTCTCATAAAAAAAAACTCAATTTCTATTTCTCTCTATCTCCCTCACGTCTTTCTCTCACTCTCCCGACCTCTCTCTCTCTCTCTCTCTCTCTCTCTCTCTCTCGGCTCTCTCCCCTCTATCCGACGCCAAGTAGCAGCAGCAGCGGCAGCCAACGCCGCCACCTCTCTCTCTCTCCGTATAGGTAATCTCTCTCTCTCTCTCTCTCGCTCTCTCTCTTTTCTTCTTCTCTTTTTCCCCTCCTTCCCCGTCCGTTTCTTCTTCTCTTTGTCTTCAGCTTTTTCTTCTTCTCCTTCATGCTTTGATTTCTCTTTTCTCCTGTTCTCTCTTTCGGCAGCCTTTGATCATCATCTCCGTCATTCGATCTCTCGAATCTCTCATGTTTCACTTAAGTATCAATCATTGAACAATTTTCAGAATTTTATTCACTTTAATCATCAAGTTTTATCACATATTTCATCATTAATCACTTGATTTATTCTTGTTCATGGTAACCCGTAAACCCTAGTTTGTATTTTAGGTAAAAACAAGTTGAAACACTAGGATTAACTAGAAGTTATCACTTGTTTGAAGTGTTGGGTTGGTAAGGCGAGTGGTAATCGCCGGTAATTGAATTGGAGTTGAAATCGAGACCGTTAGACACTTAATGTGATGATCTAGAGTTGATATACAATCTGTACGGTCGCTAAAAGGCTGGAATTTGTCGCTATAGGACTGTTTTTAGTCGCCAAAAGATGCTGAATTTGTCACTAGTGCTGATGGGTTTATAATATAGTGTCTAGACATGGAAATTAGTTGGATTTTGGGAGTTTTAACACTCGTTTCGTGATCTTGAACCTAGGTACATGTGTTTGGGAGAATTTGTGAGTTTTGACTAGTGTAATGTAAGTCTAAGTTGTTTAGTGACCTCTTTGTCTAAGTTAATTAGCCTAGTGGATGTGGAAATTGAACCGGCTAGTAGAATAGTGTTGTCGACATAGAACCAATCATCCTAACTACTTGTGTATTGGGTTATTTGGGTATGTTAGGAGGATGTTACAACCCTAAACTGTTGAGCATCATATGCATATAGTATAGTTGTCGCTAGTATTATTAAAGTATTGTAATTTGATTAGAGTTTTGGTAACTTCTAGGCGACGAGTTCACAGACGACGGGTACATTGAGTACTACGATTGAGTCGCCGTAGTTGATTTGCTTTGAGATGAGTAAACATGCCAGGCCTAGTGTGCCTAACTTCCTTCGTGTCGAATGATTTATTAATTTATATCTCAAAATGATTTTATGGTTTCGTGAAATTCGAATATCTGGTTTTACGTGCTAAATGCTTTACTTGAAGTATCACCAAGATTATAATAATGGATGATAAAGTAAAGTGGCAGAGTTGTGCGGGGACCTTATTTATTGGTTACTATTGGCATTGGGCGTGTTGATCTCGGTCTTTCAATTTATTTTATTTAATCCGGCTGCACTTAGCCCATAATAGCTCCCTGTACTAACTCCTCTGGCCGCTAGAGTCTTTGGGGGTGTGTCGACACTTATGGTCTTGGATGCTTGCGAGATGGTTGGTTTTCCCCGGTCACAACAAATTAATAAGATTGTTTTGGTTTTGATCATATCAGTGGAAAATGAATTAATATGTGATTTTGGATTTCCCCTAATGGATAATGAATTGGTTTGGAAATATTATGGAATTGGGAACTCACATGCTTTTCTTTCAAGTGTCAAACTTTACTTCCGTTGTATTTGAAATGTATTCATACTCATAAAATGTGTTATTGTTTTATAACTATCTCATCATCATTTTACATGCTTGGGTGTTTGCATGCCAGTATTTATATGCTGATGTTGTACTGTGGTGTTTCTTTTTATTTCTGCACCACAGGTCTAGGTGATAAGTATTTGGCTTAGCGGGGGACGCAATTCATCACCGAATACATTAGGCGTTTCTTTTTTAGTAATTAGAACTCGTTTGGTTGGTTATAATACTTTAGTTGTTCTATGCCAGCGTTTGAGGCACAAATATTAAATTGTAATAATGTTTGGTTTAAGTACTTTATGGATGTTTTGCTTGCGTTTTCCTTGACAGATCACACCACCCGGCGAGATTCTCTCTTGTCATGAAATCTTTAATTTGCTGGGGCATCTCATTTTGGAACGGGAAACGCTTCTATACATTTTCCCCCTTCAATACACTCGCAGTCCGCTTCTCATACCTAGCAGGCGCCGAAAAAGTGACAAATCTATAGTCACAAAATGGTCCGGTCGCAGGGTCAAGGTTAGTGAGTTAATTATAATGGTTTGCTAGAGTTTGGGGCTCGTTGTGACTTTAATCAAAAGTTGTTAGTTCCTTTAATTAAGTTGGGGGAGGTAGTTGTCTTTTTTCCTAAACTTGTGGTGGGAATGTGTCTTTTTCCCACAAATTGGTATCATATTTTGACCCAATTTCCTTCATACGTAAAGTTCCTTATTCAAGAGGGTTTCCTTCCTTATGAGTTTGATTTTTTTTCCAACTCTCATAAAAAAAACCTCAGTCTCTATTTCTCTCTATCTCCCTCACGTCTTTCTCTCACTCTCCCGACCTCTCTCTCTCTCTCTCTCTCGACTCTATCCTCTCTATCCGACGGCAAGTAGCAGCAGCGGCAGCCAACGCCGCCGCCTCTCTCTCTCTCTCTATCCGTGCAGGTAATCTCTCTCTCTCTCTCTCTCTCGCTCTCTCTCTTTTCTTCTTCTCTTTTTCCCCTCCTTCCTCGTCCGTTTCTTCTTCTCTTTGTCTTCAGCTTTTTCTTCTTCTCCTTCATGCTTTGATTTCTCTTTTCTCCTGTTCTCTCTTTCGGCAGCCTTTGATCATCATCTCCGTCATTCGATCTCTCGAATCTCTCATGTTTCACTTAAGTATCAATCATTTTACAATTTTCAGAATTTTATTCACTTTAATCATCAAGTTTTATCACATATTTCATCATTAATCACTTGATTTATTCTTGTTCATGGTAACCCATAAACCCTAGTTTGTATTTTAGGTAAAAACAAGTTGAAACAATAGGATAACTAGAAGTTATAACTTGTTTGAAGTGTTGGGTTGGTAAGGCGAGTGGTAATCGCCGGTAATTGAATTGGAGTTGAAATCGAGGTCGTTAGACACTTAATGTGATGATCTAGAGTTGATATACAATCTGTCCGGTCGCTAAAAGGCTGGAATTAGTCGCTATAGGACTGTTTTTAGTCGCCAAAAGATGCTGAATTTTTCACTAATGCTGGTGGGTTTTTATTATAGTGTCTAGACATGGAAATTAGTTGGATTTTGGGAGTTTTAACATTCGTTTCGTGATCTTGAACCTAGGTACATGTGTTTGGGAGAATTTGTGAGTTTTGACTAGTGTAATGAAAGTCTAAGTTGTTTAGTGACCTCTTTGTCTAAGTTAATTAGCCTAGTGGATGTGGAACTTGAACCGGCTAGTAGAATAGTGTTGTCGACTTAGAACCAATCATCCTAACCAATTGTGTATTGGGTTATTTGGGAATGTTAGGAGGATGTTATAAACCTAAACCTTTGAGCATCATATGCATTGAGTACTACGATTGAGTACTCAATGCATATTTGTCACTAAACCTTTGAGCATCATATGCATCATATTTGTCACTAAAATTATTAAAGTATTGTAATTTGATTAGTGTATTGTTAACTTGTAGGAAACGAGTTCAAAGACGACGGGTAGTTAAGTACTACGATTGAGTCGCCGTAGTTGATTTGCTTTGAGATGAGTAAACATGCCAGGCCTAGTGTGCCTAACTTCCTTCGTGTCGAATAATTTATTAATTTACGTATCAAAATGATTTTATGGGTTACGTGCAATTCAAATATCTGTTTTTACGTGATAAATTCTTTACTTGAAAATATCACCAAGATTATAATAATGGACGATAATGTAAAGTGGAAGAGTTGTGCGGGGACCTTATTTATTGGTTACTATTGGCATTGGGCATGTTGAACTTGGTCTTCCGTTCAATTTATTTTATTTAATCCGGCCGCATTTAGCCCCGGATATCTCCCTGTACTCACTCCTCTGGCCGCTAGAGTCTTTGGGGGTGTGTCGACACTTATGGTCTTGGATGCTTGCGAGATGGTTGGTTTTCCCCCGTCACAACAAATTAATAAGATGGTTTTGATTTTTGATCATATTAATGGAAAATGAATTATTACGTGATTTTGGATTTCCCCTAATGGATAATTAATTAGTTATTAAATATTATGGAATTGGGAACTCACATGCTTTTCTTTCAAGTGTCAAACATTACTTCCGATGTATTTGAAATGTATTCCTACTCATAAAATGGGTTATTGTTTGATAACTATCTCATCATCATGCTTGGGTGTTTGCTTGCCAGTATTTATATGCTGATTTTGTACTGTAGAGTTTTTTTAATTTCATCACCACAGGTCTAGGTGATGAGTATTTGGCTTAGCGGGGGACGCAATTCATCACCGAATTCATTAGTCGTTTCTTTTCAGTAATTAGAACTCGTTTGGTTAGTTATAAAACTTTAGTTTTTCCATGCCCGCGTTTGAGGCACGAATACTTAATTGTAAAAATGTTTGGTTTAAGTACTTTATGCATGTTTTTCTTGGGACCCATCTTTAAATGTCCTTGTATCCGGGTTTAATATCGGGTACGGAATGACACCCCTCCGGCTTGGTCTTTTGGGAGTGTTAAAGGTGGTATCAGAGCCGGCAATCCAAAAAGGAAATAAAACCTGTTAGGGTAACTAAAATGAACATAGGCAAAAAAATTAAAATTTGACAAGCCTTTGGGGATTTGGGTAGTCTTGGATAGTACTATTATGTGTGTAAGTGCTTAGAAAATAGGATAGAAAGGAAGTACACACACCCACCCACACCTAACTAAGAGCTTTGGCCTACCCGAGATACAATGTAATTGGGCTTTGAGGCGTTTCATTGGAGTTCGGGTTAGAAACCTACTGTTTGGGTGATCAAAAGTTGGGGAATTATTTTCAAAAGTCTTGTGGTTATACATTTGAAGTCTTGAGAGTAGTCCTTTTGTTTACGCTATATACTGGTGGAGTAAGAGACTTATGGAGTTGTTTTCTTTTGTAGATGGCTAGAACCAAAACAACCGCTTGGAAACATGTGTTGCCCATCGACAATCGCGTCATTCAGTTTTGTGAGCAAAGGTTTGTTGCATTGGAGTTTCTTCGGTACCAGAATCCAGCTTTTCAGGCTTATTGGATGGTGAAGGCTCTTCCTATGGGACCCATGTTTGGAGACATAATAGCGAAGTATAGCAACCTTATGGACAATTTAAACCGAATGAGTGCTAGGAAGTATCTCTACACGGTTATTGAAGTAAATCCTAGTGAAGCCAAGGAGGTGATCAACATAGACTCCAGTGATGATGAAGAGGTGATCAACATAGACTCCAGTGATGATGAAGAGGTGATCATTATAGACTCTAGTGATGATGAGTAGGTCGCAGAAGACCCAATGTAAGATGATGAAGTTGAGGAAGACCCCATGGAGTATGATGAGACTGAAGAAGACCCAAGTGAGGGTGAAGGCGAGGAAGACCCTGATGAAGTTGAAGAGCTGGATATGAGCGATGAAGACGAGGATTGAGCACGTTAGAATTCTTTAATTTCCTAGACTTTGATTCATTTTTGAGTTTTATTATTGGTTTTAATAAGGCTATGAGGCCAATCAATACTTTGAAGTTTCTTGAATGATTTTCGTATAGCCACTTTTGGGCTAGAGTTAAATTCTTAGCAATTTGCTATAAGGATGAGGAATAATGCTCATGTTTTGAGGACCCGATTTGGGAGTTTAATAAATTTATATTTCTGAGGTTGGAGTATGATTTGATGAATTAAGATTGTCTTGTGTATTGTTAGAATTTATTAAGTGCATAGAAAGCGTTCATGGAGTTAGAACGCGAAAGCAATGATTTTGGTGTAGTTTGATTCTGCGCAGCAGTGGGTTTTTGTTGTAGCAGACGTATTTAATTTTGGGTTTATTTTTCCCTGAATTTTTCTATGAAAATAGACATACCCAGGTATCTCCCATAGCAATTTCAGCCCTATATCAGATTCTGAAACTTAGTTACGAATTTTCAAAATTGGTGGTGTAGTAGCAGAATTGCAAAGTAACTAGCTGTAGCATTTTTTATGTTTTCCTATCTTCAAGAACTTTTTTGGATCTTAAATTCTTATGGAAGTTAGTAGACGCGAATTTCTAAATCTGGGTGAAAGCCTAGCTCATTTTGATGATTTTAATGTCATTTTAAGACCTTTCAAAGTCAAAGTTTCTGTTCTGGTGGTCTGTGACAGCAGCTGTAGTATTTTTGTGCAATTTGAGTTCTATAATTTATTTTGTGTTGATCCTTCTTGATTATGAAAGTAAACTCAGATAGTTTGTTGCAAACCAAAATTCGTAATTTTTTCTTGTGCGATTGAGCTTTTTTCCAATTTTTGAAGAAGGATGAAAAATGAGACGTGATCAGCCTATGTGTAACTGCATGTGTAATTGATTTAAACGTTGATCAATGTGTGACATTACTTGCTTATTTGTGCGTTAAAAGCCATGTATTTATGTTTACTTGTACTTCATGATACTCTATTAATAATACAATAGGCTATAATGTAGGGATTATGACTGATATACCACATCAATACTACACCAGGAGAGTTATGTGCCAACAAATGGCCAATCAGCGTATTTGTATTATATCAAGGATGTCTCGAAGGAAGAAACACGCTTAGAAATTAACATGTGCACCCCATGGTGACAGAGGAGTTAGATTGAGCCGAAACCATCTTAGAATGAGACTCTAGGTTTATATTACCTTTAGTGCACCTGTATTGTTTGTGAAGAAGAAAGATGGAAGCTTGAGGTTGTGCATTGGCTATAGAGAGTTGAACAGTGCAACGATCAAGAGCAAATACCCTTTACCCCGAATTGACGACTTGTTCGATGAGTTGAAAGGGGGGAGTTTCTTCTCAAAAATAGACTTGAGATCAGGGTATCAGCAGCTTCGGGTAGCCAAGAAGGACATCCAGAAGACAGCCTTTAGAACGAGGTATGGCAATTATGAGTTTACTATTATGCCTTTTGGCCTAACTAATGCTCCTGCAGTATTTATGGATCTATTGATTCGTGTTATGAAGACGTTTCTGGATAGGTTCGTGGTCGTTTTAATTGATGACACCCTCGTTTACTCAAAGAGTGAGGAAGATCACGAAGAACTGAGACCTGAGAAGTTGTATGCTAAGCTCTCGAAATGTGAGTTTTGGCTATATGAAGTTCCATTTATGGGTCACATAATCTCAAAGGAAGGGATATCTATGGATCCTGGAAAGATTTCAGCAGTTAATGACTGGCCAACTTTGAAGAACGTGTCTGAAATAAGAAGTTTTCTGGGATTAGCAAGATATAACAGGCGTTTTGTAAATGATTTCTCGAAGATCGCTAGACTGCTGAATACACTAACCAAGAAGATGGTAAATTATCAGTGGGGCGAAGATTGTGAAGAAGCATTCCAGACATTGAAAGAAAAGTTGACTACAGCACCTGTGTTAGCTTTACCCAATGATTCTGGCGAGTTTGCCGTTTACAGCAACGCATCGAAGAAGGGTTTAGGATGCGTGCTTATGCAGGAAAGAAGGGTTATTGCCTACGCTTCGAGACAGCTGAAAGCTCATGAAGAGAATTATGCAACACATGATTTAGAGCTTGCAACAATAGTTTTCGCACTGAAGATATGGAGACATCACCTATATGGGTCAGTGTGTAGGTTGTATACTGACCACAACAGTCTCAAGTACATCTTCACTAAGAAAGAGCTAAACAACAGGCAAAGACGTTGGCTGGAGATCATAAAGGATTATGACATGTGTATCCAGTACGACGAGGGGAAGGCAAACATAGTAGCTGATGCGTTAAGCCAAAAATCGATCCATACTTTAGGTGCTACGCTAGTTTTGCAAGACTGCCTATGCCATGAGTTCCGAAAGCTCGAGATTGAAGTGGTGGAATAAGGTGGAGTAAAGAATATCCTTGGGAATATGACAGTTGTTCCTGATGTCTTAGAAGAGATAAGTAGTAACTAGCCAGGAGACGTGAAGCTTGAAAGGATAAAGAAGAAGATTGTTGAAGGGCAAGCAAAGGATTTTAAGATCCATGAGGATGGAAGTATCCGTTACAAGGGGAGATGGTGTGTACCACATAAGTGTGTGGAAACCAAAGAGAATTTGATGCGTGAAGCGCACAACACACCCTACTAGTTAAATCCAAGGGGTGACAAGCTGTATAAGAGTCTAAAGAAGAATTTATGGTGGCCTAACATGAAAAGCGAGGTAGCAGAATTTGTGGCAAGATGCCTAACTTTTCAAATGGTGAAGTTTGAACGTAAAGGAATAGGAGGCTTGGTTCAACCATTGGATGTCCCTGATTCGAAGTGGGATTCAATTTCGATGGATTTTGTGACTGCTTTACCGACATCGAAGAATGGACTGAATCAGATTTGGGTCGTAGTCGACAAATTGAAAAAGACAGCAACGTTCATTCCAATGAAGGATACATGGAATATGGAACAAAGAGCTGATGCGTATATGAAAAACATTGTGAGGTACCATGGAGTACCAAGCTCTATAGTTTCCGACAGGGATACCAACTTTATTTCTCACTTTTGGAAAGCAATCGTGGAGGCATTGGGAACCCAGTTGAAATTCATCACGACATTCCACCCAGCTACTGATGGACAAACCGAGAGGACGATATGCTAAGGGCTTGTGTTATGGACTTTCAAGGCTCATGGGTTGATAGATTACCTTTGATAGAATTATCCTACAACAACAGTTACCACGCCAATATTGGAATGGCACCTCACGAGGCATTGTATGGAAGAAAGTGTAGAACATCACTGTGTTGGAACGACATAAGCGAGATAATAGTAATTGGTCCAAAACTAATTGAAGAGATGACAGACCAGGTGAGACTTATCCAGCAGCGAATGAAGGCAGCTCAGGATAGACAGAAGTCCTACGCAGATCAGAAGAGGAGACCATTGGAATTTCACATTGGAGAAGAGTCATTTCTTAAAGTTTTTCCTACTAAGGGAGTCATGAGGCTCAATCATAGGGGAAGTTGAGCTCGAAATTCATTGGACCATATGATGTCATAGAGAATATTGGGGAAGTGGCTTATCGATTGGATTTACCATCACATTTGGGTCGTGTTCACAATGTATTCCACGTATCTCAGCTGAAGAAGTACGTGCCTGACCCATCCCATGTGTTGGATACTGAACCAGTAGAATTGGATCCGTCTTTGAGTTACGAGGATCATCCTGTTAAGATTGTAGACACCAAGACAAGGGGCACCCGCAAAAAGAGTGTCAACCTGGTAAAGGTCTTATGGACAAATCACCTCACTGAAGAGGCAATTTGGGAAGAGGAGGATGATATGAGGAAGAAGTATCCTCACCTTTTCGACGAGGTACTTTGAGTTCCGAGGACGTCACTCCTCTAAGGGGGAGAGGATGTAATCCTTCTGGTTTTAATATAGTATTCCTTATAGTATATTGCATACCATTCATGACCTTAGGTTTGCATTTAGTAGTTTTGCCCTTGAGTGGAGGTTCATACCCCATTGGTTGTTGAGGATTTGGTTTAATCTTCGAGGACGAAGCTCTCTTTAAGGGGGGAAGGATGAAATACCCCGTTTTAAGACTATGGGTATTTTGTGATATTATTATAAGTGCTGGGGAGCTAAATTTAAATGTTGCGAGTTAATTGGAATGGTTTGCTAGAGTTTGGGGGTCGTTGTGACTTTAATCAAAAGTTGTGAGTGCCTTTAATGAATTTGGGGGGAGGTAGTTGTCTTTTTACCTAAACTTGTGGTGGGAAAGTGTCTTTTCCCACATATTGGTATCATATTTTGACCCAATTTCCTTCATACGTAAAGTTTCTATTCAAGAGGGTTTCATTCCTTATGAGTTTGATTTTTTTTAACTCTCATCAAAAACCCTCAATCTCTATTTCTCTCTATCTCTTTCACGTCTCTCTCTCTCACTCTCCCGACCTCTCTCTCTCTCTATCTCTCTCTCTCTCTCTCTATCTCTCTCTCTCTCTCTCTCTCTCTCTCTCTCTCTCTCTATCTCTCTCTCGGCTCTCTCCTCTCTGTCCGACGGCAAGCAGCAGCACTAGCGGCAGCCACTGCCGCCGCCACCTCTCTCTCTCTCTCCGTTTAGTTAATCTCTCTCTCTCTCTATCCCTCTCTCTCTCTCTCTTTTCTTCTTATCTTTTTCCCCTCCTTCCCCGTCTGTTTCTTCTTCTCTTTGTCTTCGGCTTTTTCTTCTTCTCCTTCATGCTTTGAATTCTCTTTTCTCCTGTTCTCTCTTTCGGCAGCCTTTGATCATCATCTCCATCATTCGATCTCTCGAATCTCTCATGTTTCACTTAAGTATCAATCATTGAACAATTTTCAGAATTTTATTCACTTTAATCATCAAGTTTTATCACATATTTCATCATTAATCACTTGATTTATTCTTGTTCATGGTAACCCATAAACCCTAGTTTGTATTTTAGATAAAAACAAGTTGAAACAATAGGATTAACCAGAAGTTATCACTTGTTTGAAGTGTTGGGTTGGTAAGGCGAGTTTTAATCGCCGGGTAATTGAATTGGAGTTGAAATCGAGATCGCTAGACACTTAATGTGATGATCTTGAGTTGATATACAATCTGTATGGTCGCTAAAAGGTTGGAATTTGTCGCTATAGGACTGTTTTTAGTCGCCAAAAGATGCAGGCCACTCAAAAAAAAACTCGATACGACTCGATGGTAGGTAGAATGAAAATAAACAAACATGCAATTGTAAACTACAAACACATATATAACACAAGACACTACGACAAAAACACACTCTACGACAAGGACTACGAAACAAACTACGACACAAAGTTCCTATATGCGATGGTTCATGAGGACACGGACTTGGATAATATTTAGAAAATCTCACCCCCACACTAGAATGCTTCGTTGTCCCCAGCGAATTTAGAGATAAAAGAAAGGGACTCGACATTCTAATGCAAGGGCGGGCGGGTCTACTCACTCTCCTCTGAGCCATCCGAGTGTTCACTCGACTCATACATCAACTCCCGAGGTCCCGGAGTCAGTGTCACCCCGCCTGCCTTGCCAAGATCGTGTAACCACTGATCTGCCTATGCAGAATATCACCGAGCTGGCGCTAATTCCGTCGCGCATGCAAAGCCATTTTCTTGGCTTTCCTCTCTGCTTCTTGCCCTCGAGCCTCAGCCTTTTTATCATTTGCAATCATCATCGGCCTTCATAGTAGCCTCGAGGCTAGCATTAGTCACAACAGACGGTCTCGACTCCTCACTCATAGCCGGGGCCTTACCCTTATCGCCCTTCTGAACCCCCTTTTTAGGTGGGACCTGGCGGCTCTCTACGACAATCTCGTCTTTGTTTTGGTCGGGCACATGAGTCCAGTATCTCGGGGGTTCGGGTGCACGTTCTCCATCATAAAACGCGGCACCAGACACCGTGGCCAAGTGCTTTAGCAAATACCCAAACCCGGCTGCCCGACGGTTAGAGTCCCGAAGCCTCGCTCTAAAACTTCTATAAATGCGCTTCGGGACATTGAACCGATGGCGATCATACCAACACATAGCCCTAACACACCACTCGAACCGTATGTCGTCTTGTGACGAAACGCCCTCAACCCATGCCTCCACTATGTTAACTAACCAAAGCGCTCGACAAAGTAAGAGTTTGACCGAAACCGTCCACTTTCTAACGTCCTGAGTCGCACGAGTATCCCAAGGCGCTCCCGTCACTTTACCAAAGGAAAATTTTGACACTGAGGTCACTAACTCCTCTACATTCATTTTCATGGTGGTCTAAAAGTGAAAGTCACCCTCTAGTGGTGGCCATTGTAGGGCCGCGACTGTGCTAGCTGGAGAGAAGAAAACATAATTTCGACACGCATATATGATCCTAAGATCATCCAACTCTCCATCCTCCTCATACCCACACCACTTGGCGTTCGAATAAATCTCCCACATGAGTTCTGAACTTGCGTTTTCCTTGACGAGATCACACCACCCCGCGAGATTCTCTCTTATCATGAAATCTTTAATTTGCTGGGGCATCTCATTTCGGAACGGGAAACGCTTTTCTAAATTTTCCCCCTTGAACACACTCGCGTTCCACTTATCATACCTAGAATGCGCCGAAAAAGTGACAAATCTATAGTCACAAAATGGTCCGGTCGCAGGGTCAAGGTTAGTGAGTTAATTATAATGGTTTTCTAGAGTTTGGGGGTCGTTGTGACTTTAATCAAAAGTTGTTAGTGCCTTTATTTAAGTTGGGGGGAGGTAGTTGTCTTTTTACCTAAACTTGTGGTTGGAAAGTGTCTTTTTCTCACAAATTGGTATCATATTTTGACGCAATTTCCTTCATCCGTAAAGTTCCTTATTCAAGAGGGTTTCCTTCCTTATGAGTTTGATTTTTTTCCAACTCTCATAAAAAAACCCTCAATCTCTATTTCTCTCTATCTCCCTCACGTCTCTCTCTCTCACTCTCCCGACCTCTCTCTCTCTCTCTCTCTCTCTCTCTCTCTCTCTCTCTCTCTCTCTCTCTCTCTCTCTCTCTCTCTCTCTCTCTCTCTCTCTCTCTCTCTCTCTCTCGGCTCTCTCCTCTCTGTCCGACGACAAGTAGCAGCAGCAGCGGCAGCCACAGCCGCCGCCTCTCTCTCTCCGTGCATGTAATCTCTCTCTCTCTCTCTCTCTCTCTCTCTCTTTTCTTTTTCTCTCTTTCCCCTCCTTCCCCGTCCGTCTCTTCTTCTCTTTGTCTTCTGCTTTTTCTTCTTCTCATTCATGCTTTGATTTCTCTTTTGTCCTGTTCTCTCTTTCGGCAGCCTTTGATCATCATCTCCGTCATTCGATCTCTCGAATCTCTCACGTTTCACGTAAGTATCAATCATTCAACAATTTCAGAATTTTATTCACTTTAATCATCAAGTTTTATCATATATTTCATCATTAATCACTTGATTTATTCTTGTTCATGGTAACCCATAAACCCTAGTTTGTATTTTAGGTAAAAACAAGTTGAAACAATAGGATTAACTAGAAGTTATCACTTGTTTGAAGTGTTGGGTTGGTAAGGCGAGTGGTAATCGCCGGGTAATTGAATTGTTGAAATCGAAACCGTTAGACACTTAATGTGATGATCTAGAGTTGATATACAATTTGTCCGGTCGCTAAAAGGTTGGAATTTTTCGCTATAGGACTGTTTTTAGTCGCCAAAAGATGCTGAATTTGTCACTAATGCTGGTGGGTTTATTATATAGTGTCTAGACATGGAAATTAGTTGGATTTTTGGAGTTTTAACACTCGTTTCGTGATCTTCAACCTAGCTACATGTGTTTGGGAGAATTTGTGAGTTGTGACTAGTGTAATGTTAGTCTAAGTTGTTTAGTAACCTCTTTTTCTAAGTTAATTAGCCTAGTGGATGTGGAACTTGAACCGCCTAGTAGAATAGTGTTGTCAACTTAGAACCAATCATCCTAACCACTTGTGTATTGGGTTATTTGGGATTGTTAGGAGGATGTTAGAACCCTAATCCTTTGAGCATCATATGCATATAGTATATTTGTCACTAGTATAATTAAAGTATTGTAATTTGATTAGAGTATTGTTAACTTGTAGGCGACGAGTTCACAGACGACGGGTACGTTGAGTACTACGATTGAGTCGCCGTAGTTGATTTTCTTTGAGGTGAGTAAACATGCCAGGCCTAGTGTGCCTAACTTCCTTCGTGGCGAATGATTTATTAATTTACGTCTCAAAATGATTTTATGGGTTATGTGCAATTCAAATAACTGTTTTTACGTGATAAATGTTTTACTTGAAAATATCACCTAGATTATATAATGGACGATAACGTAAAGTGAAAGAGTTGTGCGGGGACCTTATTTATTGGTTACTATTGGCATTGGGCGTGTTGATCTCGGTCTTCCGTTGAATTTGTTTTATTTAATCCGGCCGCGCTTAGCCCCGGATAGCTCCCTGTACTCACTCCTCTAGCCGCTATAGTCTTTGGGGGTGTCAACACTTATGGTCTTGGATGCTTGCGAGATGGTTGGTTTTCCGCTGTCACAACAAATTAATAAGATGGTTTAGTTTTTTGGTCATATTAATGGAAAATGAATTAATACGTGATTTTGGATTTCCCCTAATGGATAATTAATTGGTTATTAAATATTATGGAATTGGGAACTCACATGCTTTTCTTTCAAGTGTCAAACTTTACTTCCGCTGTATTTGAAATGTATTCCTACTCATAAAATGTGTTATTGTTTTATAACTATCTCATCATCATTTTACATGCTTGGGTGTTTGCTTGCCAGTATTTATATGCTGATTTTGTACTGTGGTGTTTCTTTTTATTTCTGCACCACAGGTCTAGGTGATAAGTATTTTTCTTAGCGGGGGACGCGATTCATCACCGAATGCATTAGTCGTTTCTTTTCAGTACTTAGAACTCGTTTGGTTAGTTATAATATTTAGTTGTTTTATGTCCGCGTTTGAGGCACGAATATTAAATTGTAATAATGTTTGGTTTAAGTACTATGCACAAGAGAATCCGGCGGGGAGTACTCTGTGTACACCGTAAATAGAGGATCGGAAATGGCACAGGAAGAGTTGGGTTGTGTGTAGGGAGAGAGTAAGGCAGTAGTAATGTCTGAGAGAGAGACAGGGGTTTGGCAGAGCTTCCGCGTATGGCTGGTGTGTCCTCCTTTGTATGGAAAGGTTAACGTCCTATATATTACGGAGAATGTGACCGTTGTAGTGTGGTTAATGCTCCCGTCAATGGTGGCTTAATTAGCTTAACCACAACGGCACGTTCGTCTTCATATATAGGGACCGTTACAGCACGTTATGCGCGAATACCGGAACCGTTATGAGGTTGACCGGGTTTGACCGGATTGACCGGGTTTATGGAGCTCGTGCCATAAATCTCTCAAAAGCAGTTACTAAAGGTCGCGCCCAGGCTTTGCTCGCACGCGACAGGACTTACTCTAGCCTCCAAACCACTAAGTCCCTACAAGTCCCGTGCAGTGGTATGCGAGGGCCCTGTCTCGCAGCCCCCACATGGATTAGCGCGGCTGGTGATCCAGTGTGTGTGGAGCACAATATTGTGTGCTAGATGGTTGCCACGTGGCCATGATCTGTCAGCTCAGAAAGCACTATCTACAAGTACTTTATGGATATTTTGCTTGGGAACCATCTTTAAATGTCCTTGTATCTGGGTTTAATCTCGGGTACGCAGTGACACCCACCGAGCCTCCGGCTTGGTCTTTTGGGTGTGTTACAGTTAGACCTAGGACTAGACGCTCTTGTGTCCCTTGCCAATGGCACTCTATTAGGTTCTGCACTTGCTAACTCATCAGGGTCCGGGGATCCTGGTGAAACCATGCTCCCCACAACCCAAAAGGTAGCACTCTCAGCTAGGTTACCACCTGCGTCCCCCGTCTCTCTTACTTCTCCCTCAGGGATATATTCGTCATCACTATCGAAGACTACTTTTTGTTTCTTCCGTTTCCCACCGGTCACATTCTGACTCGTAGCTACCCCCTTTTCTTTAGCTACGGCCTTACCTTTCCCGCTATCTGCACTCGAAATTGGCACAAGAAAGTAGCAAAGATTTAACAATTAAATGTGCAAATAAATAATGCTACGTGCGCAGTGTCAGGATGTGTACAGATAATACGCAAGTAAGCAATTAACAGATAATTTCTATGACACTAGTCAATCGCCCCCAACGCAGCAACTAAGCGACAACAATAAAAATTGGGCTTATACTCAATGTGCCTAAGACTCGATTAAATTAAATTGCGATGGATTAGGACGTACCTACGTGCCCGGAGCTAGTCTTACGGGCACGAGAATTCAGATTCTTTCGACAAGAAGCACCGATTCGGTCGCCGGAAAATTTTTCTTCAAATTTCGCGAACAAGTAGTGCCTTTTGCTCCTCGCGATGTCCTCGTCGAAACCCCCGTGCTAATTTCTTCCAATTCGGCATCCAATTTCTTGAATTTCAAATTTTGGATCTTGGAACCCTAGCTTTTTGTCTTCTGATTTTGCTCCACCAAATATCCTTTACCGTCTAGAACTTGCAGGCTCTCTCTCTAGCCGGGGATTTGGAGTGGTGGTGGAGTGAAGGAGTGACGGCGATTGGGGAGGAGATGGGGCGGAGATGGTGGAGGGTCTGCTCCTGTGAGCGTGCGATGTGGCGCGCTGGTGGTGGTGATTGCGATGCGGAGGTGACTACGATGCGGAGGTGGTCGGACGTCGTGGAGATGATGGCGAAACAGCGGGAGGATGGAGGATCAAGGGGGGAGGGTCGGGTTCTTCGGTTCTGGACAAACCCCTGTGCTAGACAGTGGCGTTTTAGGCGGCGGTAGTGAGGAGGGGGGTCCGAGATGGAGGTCGTAGATGGCGGTCGGAGATGGCATTCAGAGATGGTAGCGTCTGGTGTTGATGGGAGGAAAGGAGTTGCGGCGTCTGGTGTTGTTGGGGGTGAG
The DNA here is from genome assembly GCA_023055425.1 of Linanthus parryae. Classification (NCBI taxonomy): domain Eukaryota; kingdom Viridiplantae; phylum Streptophyta; class Magnoliopsida; order Ericales; family Polemoniaceae; genus Linanthus; species Linanthus parryae. Next base: position 19,635,394 of record JALGPY010000011.1, on the reverse strand, counting down.
ATCTTCTGTGTTTACCCGATGGGTAGAGAAGGAGGAGTATATAGTTTATTAAAGTTTGAAATTGTGCACTCGGCTCCCCCCTCGGTTTCAAGATATTGCGCCACGACCCCCCTTTCGGACCAAATTAAAAACGGCCAACACTAGGTCGTGCGACCTAGTTAAATCAACTGTTTTCACCAACTAGGTCGTCCGACCTATTTGCTAGCTTGCACCATTTCAAACTCTCCCGACATTACTTTTGGAGCTTGAAATAGCTCCCGATAAGCTCGATCATGATACTTTACCCCATTCGTGGGATCTAATATGCCATTTCACCATTTAAACCATGGTCTTGACCTCTTTCGCCATTTCAAGATGCTTTTTTACCGCTTTTTCTTCATGAAAACATCCTTTCTTGCCTTTTTGATCGTTCTTTGCTTTTTCATGGATCTCCTCGACCTCGAGACTCCATTTAAATTATAAAAAACATTCCCAATGTCCGGGGAATCCTTTATTCTTCAAACTTGCTCTTCCAAAGGCCCGTTTGGCAATTTCGGATGTTTTTAGCCGCACTTTACTCATGAAAATAGCCAAATGGCCATAACTTTCGTGTCCGGACTCCGATGCCTGCGAGCCACATATCCACAGAAAGCTCTCGACGACCCCCACACAATGGAACTCTTCAATTCAGCTCACGGTCCGGTTTGCAAAAACTTGCCTCGTAATCCGTGCCAATGTGTATGCTTTTTCTGTTCTTTAATGAAAACTCCCCGTATGGCTTCGCTCTCTGGCCATTCACTTTGAACCGGCCCCCATTTGCATCTTCCACTTCAAGAGAACCCCATGGATAGACTGCAGTAATCGTGTATGGGCCACTCCATCTGGACTTCAATTTTCCTGGAAACAGCTTCAGCCTAGCGTTGACGATCAACACCCTCTGTCCAACCTTGAAGTCCCCGGTATGATATGCTTTTCGTGCCACTGTTTGGTCCATTCGTTGTAGATTTTTGCACTCTCATAAGCCATCAACCTAAATTCTTCAAGTTCAAGTAACGCTTGCTTCCTTTGCTCACCAGAGAGTTGAGCATCCAAGTTGATATTTTTCAAGGACCAAAATGCCTTGTGCTCAAGTTCCACCGGGAGATGACATGATTTTCCAAATACTAGATGGTAAGGATACATGCCCAAGGGAGTCTTGTATGCTGTCCGATATGCCCATACACTGTCATCTAGGTGTAGGGACCAGTCTTTGCGTCCCGGATTGACTGTCTTCTCAAAAATTCCCTTGATCTCTCGGTTGGATACTTCAGCTTGCCCATTTGAATGCGGATGGTAGGCTAGTGATATCTTGTGAGTTTTCACCCCATACTTGCTCAAGACATTGGCAAAGAAATTATTAATGAAATGTGATCCCTCATCACTAATAATGGCCCTGGGCGTCCCAAACCGTGTGAATATGTTCCTGCGCACGAATCTATCTGTTGTAGCTCCATCATTCTTGGGACATGCCATCGCCTCTACCCACTTGGTCTCGTAATCCGCCGCCAAAAGAATATAGAGATTACCAAGTGAAGAGGGAAATGGAACCATGAAATCAATGCCCCACACGTCAAACGGTTCTACCTCCAACTTGAAATTTTGAGGCATCTCATTTCAGTTGGAAATATTGTCAGTTCTTTGACACCGGTCACACTGCTGTACAAATAAACTAGCATCTTTATTAAATGTAGGCCAAAAGAAACCTCTCTGAAGTATATTTTCCAGGGTGAGTGATTTTCCGAACTGACGTCCACAGTTCAATTCATGGAAGTGTCTAAGACTCTCCAATGTGTCAGGCTCAGCAACACACCTCCACAATACATTATCCGCCCCCAGCTTGAACAGATAAGGATTATCCCTGAAATAATGCCGCACATCAGCAAAGAATTTCTTTCCCTGGTGGGAGTTCATGTCTTTGGGAATAATATTGAGTGCCTTCAAATTTGCCAAGTCAGCAAACCAAGGTACAGCTGCAACCACTACCATGAGCTGCTCATCTGGAAAATCCTCACGAATTGGCGAATCTTCTTGCTTTTCATTCTCCAACCGTGACAAATGGTTTGCAACAACATTCTCAACTCCCTTTTTATCCCTTATTACCACATCAAACTCTTGCATCAACAGAACCCACCGGATCAATCTTGGCTTTGCGTCCTTCTTGGTGAGAAGGTACTTGAGAGCTGCATGGTCTGTGAAAATCGTCACCTGTGAACCCACAAGATATGGACGAAACTTGTCCAAAGCAAAGATGATAGCTATTATCTCTTTCTCCGTGGTAGCATAGTTAACCTGTGCATCATTAAGAGTTCGACTGGCATATTAAATGACATGAGTTACCTTATCTTTCCGCTGTCCCAGAACTGCTCCCACCACATAGTTGCTAGCATCACACATGAGCTCAAATGGTAGGGTCCAGTCTGGTGTGGTGATGATAGGCGTGCTAATTAGCTTCTTCTTGAGCAAAACAAAAGCTGTCTTGCACTCTTCATTAAAAACAAAGACTGCGTCCTTCTCAAGAAATCCAGACAAAGGTTTCGTGATCTTAGAAAAGTCTTTAATGAAACGCCGGTAGAACCCTGCATGTCCCAAGAAACTCTGTACCCCTTTGACAGATGTAGGGCATGGAAGCTTCTCAATCATCTCAATTTTCGCCCAGTCCACCTCTAGACCCTTTCTTGAATATTTTCCCCAACACTATCCCATCGGTCACCATGAAATGACAGTTTTCCCTGTTGAGCACTAGGTTGGTGTCAATGCATCTGTCAAGAACCTGAGCTAGCTGCTGTATATAGTCTTCGAACCCATCACCATAGAGTGAAAAATCATCCATGAAAGCTTCAAAATTCTTCATCATATCAGAGAAGATAGACATCATACACCTCTGAACCGTAGCAGGTGCATTGCATAACCCAAATGGCATGCGTCTAAAGGATGAAGTCCCATATGGACAAGTGAATGTCGTCTTCTCCTAATCAGTTGGCTCAATTGCTATCTGATTATACCCTGAGTACCCATCCAGAAAGCAGTAATGAGAATGATGCGCCAACCTATCAAGCATCTGATCAACGAACGGGACGGGAAAATGGTCCTTCAATGTGGCATCATTGAGTTTGCGGTAATCCATGCAAACTCTCCACCCAGGAACAGTACGAGTGGAAATCTGATCACCTTTTTCCCCTTCCACCATAGTAGTACCTCCCTTCTTAGGGACACGCTGCACCGGGCTAGTCCATGTGCTGTCGGAAATCGGGTAGATGATGCCTGCTTCCAACCATTTAAGCATCTCTTTCTTCACCACCTCCTTCATGTGAGGGTTGAGCCGGCGCTGAAATTGAACTACCGGCTTCTTATCTTCCATGAGCCGGATCTTGTAATGGCAAACTGTGGGGCTGATCCCCTTGATATCCGCTATGGTCCATCAGATAGCTGCTTTCTTTTCCTGCTATACCTTGAGAAGCTGTTCCTCCTATTCCTTGTCCAAACATGCAGACACAATCACATTCAATGTCTCATTATACCCCAAGTATAAATATTTTAAATGATCAGGTAAAGGCTTTAATTCTGAAACGGGAGCAGTAATAAGAGAAGGAGTAAGAATCTTCATGCATGCCTCATTAAAGAGGGGTAGGGGCTGGAGCTAGTGAGCTTCCATAGCTTGTTCCTTCTCGCTTGATTGAAGTAGAGCAAGATCCTCATATAGTCGCTCAAATAAAATGCCCTCTTCCTCATCCGGTGTGTATGCCTCCACACTAAAACACTGCTCACTCACCGCATACGGGGGAAATTTCATAGCTTCAAAACATTGAATGCCACCTTTTCGTCGTTAATCCGCATCATCAACTCTCCATTGGAAACATCAATGATAGTCTTTCCCGTGGCAAGGAATGGCCATCCCAATATGAGTGGAACATCATCATCAGCCTCCATGTCTAGAATCACAAAATCTGCGGGGAAGATGAGTCCTTTGACTCACACAAGAAAATCCTCTAACACGCCCCTTGGACTTTTGATGGTACGGTCATCCATCTGCAAGCACATACGAGTCGGTTTTGGATCCCCTACACCCAGTTGCTCAAATACTGATGTGGGCATCAAATTGATACTTGCGCCAAGATCACACAATGCTCTCCCATGGAACGCATCTCCCGATGTTACAGGAATGATGAAACTGCCCGGATCCTTCATCATCTTTGGCAACGCCTTTTGCACCACGGCGCTACACTTTTCATTTAGGGTCACAGTTTCAAATTCATCCATGCGCCTCCTATTGGATAGGAGGTCCCTTGAGAAATTTGGCATACTTGGGCATTTGTGGAATGGCCTCCGAGAAAGGGATATTAATATGAAACTTCTCGAAGATATACACAAATTTCTTGAAATGCTTAGCATCCTCTTGGCTCTTCAACCTTTGCAGGGATGGCACACGCATGCTGTACTCCTTTGACTTTTTCTTCTCCACCAACTTCCTACTCGTGTCCTTTGATTGGGGGATTCACGGTAGGCACGAGAAGTTCTTCACTCAAAGCCTTTTCAGTAGCTTTTGTCACTTCAGCTCACAAGTGGCTAGGATATGGCGGGTCCTCTGTAATAACTCTACTGTGAGTTGTAATAGCCTTCAGCTTTTCTGACGGAGTGATAGTGTTAGATGGGAGCATGCCAGGTGGAAGTCTAGTATTCTGATTGGATATATGTTCAATCTTTTTCTCATGGCTTTTCATTTTAGCTTCCATGGAGACAATCTTGCTCTCAATTTTGTCTTGACTAGCTAACAGTTTCCTCAACAACGCGTTAGTATCTTGTTCTTCTAATTGTGGAGAATGCTGTTGTGGAACCTGTCTTTGAGCTTGGTATGGAACATTTGGCCTTTGACCTGGTGCATATAATTCACTGTTATGATTGGCATAGCTGAAATTGGGGTGGTTGCGGTTATTAGGATGATATGTGTGGGACCATTGCTGCTGTCATGGTTGACCCATGCAGTTCACATCTTCAATACTGTGCACAAGAGATTCCGGCGGGGAGACCTCCGTGTGCACCGTATGTAGTGGATCAAGGATCGCACAGGATGAGTGGGGTTGTGTGTAGGGAGAGAGTAAGTCAGTAGCAATGTCTGAGAGAGAGACAGAGGTTTGGCAGAGCTTCCGCGTATGGCAGGTGCGTTCTCCTTTGTATGGAAAGGTTGACGATCTATATATACTGGAGAACATGACCGTTGTAGTGTGGTTAATGCGCCCATTGATGGTGGCTTAATTAGCTTAACCATAATGGCACGTTCGTCCGAGTATATAGGGACCGTTACGGCACGTGGTGCGCGAATACCGGAACCGTTACGAGGTTGACCGGGTTTGACCGGATGACCGGGTTTATGGAGCTCGTGCCATAAATCTCTCAAAACAGTTACTAAAGGTCGCGTGCGGGCTTGGCTCGCACGCGACAGGGCTTACTCTAGCCTCCAAACCACAAAGTCCCTACTAGTCCCGTGCAGTGGTATGCGAGGGCTCTGTCTCGCAGCCCCCACATGGATCAGCTCGGCTGGTGATCCTGTGTGTGTGGAGCACAATATGGTGTGCTGGATGGTTGCCACGTGGCCAAGATCTGTCAGCTCAGAAAGCACTATCTACATTAGCCCCCTTTCTGCGCGTGAAGACTCATAGCTGTATAGACTTCCATGCGCGGAAACTAACATACGCGTTGCTGCCACGCACCAATTCAAATACGGGTAAGTTCAGCCCCTGTGCGTGTCATTATGACCTAAAACCCCTAGAGTCGTGCCGTCTGGCCTTTAGGGTTTTAGGTGTGACGTCAGCTTGTCCTGTGATTGCGCGATTCGACGGTGACGGTTGCGATTCGACTACCGAAAGGACGCAACCCTTCATTGTTTTGGATAAATACTTTGTATCCCCCATTATTGCAAAGCATCACTTCTTTCTCTTAAAGTGAATGGTACCCGGAGATCTTCGAGAGCAGATCCAAATAATCAATCACCAGTTCAGAACTGCAAATCGTATTCTTCAACTGTGCATATCCAAGCAGGCTTCAAGAAAACAAGGTTGGCCTCGTTTAATTTTGATTTAAGATACCAGTGTTTGCCTTGAACTGCGTTGAATCTGTAAACCCATGAAATTTGTGAAGAGGCTTTGATCTTTGAACCCACTTTTGCTTTAATCCTTCAACAATATGAGATCTTGCAACTCCCTGATTTCTGAAATTGATACCAGAAACTGTTCGTCTTCCTTTGCATAGATCTTGAATTTCAAAATTCAAACTGAAGTGTGGTATTTCTCCCCCTTTTTCTTGCTCTTCCGCAGGAATGGCCAAGACAAGAGTAACCAGACCCTTCAAGGAAGATGAAGAGATACCCGACCTTCCGCAGACTCTGTGGCGAAAAGCCCCCTATTTAGGCGGCAAAGATTTTTACCATGCGAGAGTTAAGGCGAAGAGGATGCCTGATCCTGTCCCGGTCGAGCGATTGCTGACACTGACTCGCCCAGTCAAATCAGCCTTGCTCGAGTTGATCGGTTCCGAGGATGTAGTTCGATTGGGAATCGAGAACGGGCACTTCCCATATACCGCAATTTCTACCCAGGCGTTCGTCCAGAAATTGGACTATATGGATGAGTGGATTGACCACGTGTTGGACCATCACGCCGCGACTCTTGATGAAGCCGGCGTATACTTTGCTATCCGTGCTATGAAGGGTGCTGCCGTGAAGCTAGACCAGTCAATGCTTCTAGACCTTCTGTCCCGTTATTCGCCTGCGACTCACACGTTCTATTTTGCTGAGTTCGAGGCTGCCCCCACACTCGAGGACGTTCAAATGCTGTACAAGCTTTCCCCCATGGGCGAAGTGGACCCTTTGAGTCCCTTGAGGACATCTGCGGAGATTGCTTTATACACGCAGATGGAGGAATGCCTAGCAGAGGTAAAGAAAATCTCCACCCGGTGGACCACTACAAAGCCTCTTCCGAACTGGCAGTTGGTTGATACGTCTGCGAAGAATACCTGGAACAAATGGTTGCAGTACTTCTTCCGAGACTATGCGAACAGCAGCATCACTAAGAAACTTCTGAGTGAGGACCCAGAGGCCGAGAATTACGTAGAGGGTAAAGGCTATCATTTGACCCTTTGTGCTTTTCTCTGTGCTTGGCTGTCGAGGTACCTGATTGATGGTCACCCCCATGACGGAGTCTTCTACCATGTGTTGCCACTTGCTGTGAGGCTCGTCCTTGGCCAGAGAGTCGCACTCGGACCCTTGGTCTTGGGCACGCTGTACTATAGGCTTGATCAGCTGGTTCTAGCCATGAAGGAGTCGCGTGGCCGCCTCGATGTACTGACTTTTGTCAATATTTCCTTTTTGACAATGTGGGTTTTCGAGCGATGGCCGTCTTATGCTCCAACTGCTCTCAAACTTGACAAGTGGTGTCCCCCAGGCGAGACGGAAGCGCACAACAGCGGAAGAGCTGCGAGATGGTTCGGAGCAAGCAACACCAAGTGCGTTTGGAGTTTGATATGCGACAAACGGAAGGAGTTTACTGCCAGGCCCTATGCCACGCGCATTGAGAACGTGCGATGGTTTCCAAAGTTGTACCCCTCTAAAGGTATTGTCTTCTCAGAAGAGCTTCTCTTTGAAGAGGGACCTCATTTCCATGAGCGCTATCGCGAGTTCTTTTACTGGTGTCTGCGAGGTTCCCTTCCTGCCCTCGCAGGGCATATTCGTGAGCTCGCGCCGAGGTATGAAAAGCTTACCGTGGACGTTGACCCCACTCGAGTTTCTCCTCAGTTTGGTTTTGATGCGGTGGCCCCATCAATCTGGCCCCAGTCCATTATCAGAGGATGCTATAAGCGCTTGCTAACGAAGGAGTGCAAGACGGTCTTCATGAACAATCTTCCTTTTGAGCAGCCTGCGGGAACCCGCGAGGGTGGTTGCTCCCAAAACTGGCTCGCGTACTGGGTTCCCCAGCAAACGAGGATTGAGACGGAGTCGGCCGCGCAGTCAAGCAGAGCTCCCTTGATCAAAAGAACTCTTTTCCGTTTCGCCCCACTTGCAGTCTGAGCGAGTCTGAGTATGGTTGCTACTCACTGTTGGATCGTGAAAACCATTTGTGTCCTGATGTCATTCTGAAGGAGCAAGTCGCCGCATTTAAGAAGGGTGACACGCATGTCGTCAGATATAGCAAGGCATTTGCTGAGGTAAGCAATTTCACCGTGTGCGTTAAGCCTTTTGATTTTCTTATGCTGATGCCTTCGTTCTGTACTGTTCGCTGTAGTGTCATGTGCGGAGATTCGCATCTGGTGATCGCTCCAAGTCATTGGTTAACACCATTGTTGCCACCAGAAGACAAAAACAGTCGTTCCGGCTAGCATGGAGGATGGACGCTGAGGTCGAAACAAAGATTCGCGCAGTCATGAATGCTTTTGCTGACTCGCTGATAGACAATCCTCCGGCTCCGTCTCCTCCTGGAGATGACCCGTCCCCTCCAGCGACTGCGGCGCCGAGAGTGAAGAGACCTAGGCAAAAGGGAATTACGATTTCTTCCCCTAGAAGTGCTCCAGCTTCTCCTCCAGTGAGGTCCCTTTCTATCAAGGACAAAGGCAAAGGTCGCATGCCCAGCAAAGTGCAGAAAGAGCTCGCAGTTGAGACTTTCGTTCCATTCAATCAAGAGGAAGAGGAAGAGAGGCAGGAGCCCCAAGAAAGTGATGAAGAAGAAGAAGCAACAGTTGTGATGCATGAGGAAGAATCAGGAGGTACCTCCGTCGCATTTCCTTTCCCGTTATCGTAACTTCTTTGCACTTCTTTTCTTAAACCAATCGTGTCTTCGCAGAAGATGATGATGAGACCATTGGTGGCCTTGTGGCCAAGAGAAAAAAGAGAGATGCCCATTCTGGCATTCCAGATGATCCCATAAGGGAGGACGTTCTTGCTGAGTCCCGGAAGACAGCCGCGGAGGCTGCTGAAAGAAGAAGGCGGCGGGAAGAAGAGGAGCTCGAGCGTGTGAAACAGCGGAGCCTCGAAGAGCGGCATGTTGACGACTTAGCGCGTCCAGTTGACGAGGAAGACGAGCTTCCCGAAGAAGTGGCTCCTCATGCGGAGGAGGAAGATGAGGTTCCAGAAGAGGATGCAGCAGCCTTGGAGCAAGTCCAAGCGGACTTTGAAGAAATCACATGCGGCAATAAAGGTGAGATCTTCAATCTCGCAGTAACTTATAGAGATGTTATTGTGGGTGCGTTAAAGCATGGTGTGTCAAAGGCTGACATTCGCCGTTGGTTAGTAGGCAAATGCGGAGAACCCTCAGGTAATTATTTGAGTGATAAGCATGTATTAGGCTTTAGCAACTTGAGACAGAATCATGACTGGTTTATTCGCATCCCATGTCACGCTTCTCTTAAAGACTTGCTTAGTGAGGACACACTAATAGGACATGGCTCCACGTCCTTAGTGTATGATGAAGATACCTCAATCCCACCTTCGCGTGGAGGTGCTTACTCTTAGCTTTAGTAAAGATAGCAACATAACTTATAGCACAAGTTACCTCATATCATCGCATTTAATATTGCAGGTCATGCTGAGGAACCCGTGCTGGAGCAGAGAAGCCAGCCTTCTGCATCCTATGTTCCGATTCCGAGCTCCCATACCGAGAAGCCTGTCGCGGCTGCTGAACATGCAAGTGAGCCTCTCGAGGGCATCATCGAACTTTCCGATGATGCTGAAGCAGATGCTGTGCTGATGGATGAAGATGTCCATACCGGTGCTGAGGAAGTAAGGACAAGTGCTGCTAATGCTTTCGCATCTGAGAGCGTCCTTCGCCAAGCGACTTCGGCTGTCCCTTCGCCTCCGGCGATGACTGAGCCAGAGGCACCTATTCCTGCGTGGAGCTTTTGGGGCTCGCAGGTTGGGAATGCAGTCGTAGCTGGTGCGGCCTACACTCTTCCTCCTGACTACGAGAGATTGGAGCTCGCAGCTGATAGGAGAGCTATGGAGCGAGGACAGTCTTCGACCACCCCGGTAGCGGGCATTCCTTCTCTTCATGAGATTCTGGAAGGGACTGGTAAGCAGAGCTTTACTGTTCGCATTTTGCATTATTTTCTTGCAAGTTTGACATCATAACTTAGTTTTGACGTCTCTTCGGGTTTGAAGCAAACCGATGTAGACTGGGTGGTTCGAATGCGCCTCACCTACCCCCAATCGTTTGTGAGATCTCTGGAGATAGGGCCCTTCGACAGGAGGCTGTTTCTTACTGAAGCCATTTGGATTTTGGAGCAACTGTCTGCGGCTACGCCTGCGAACATTTCTGTCCAGAGTGCTGAATTGCTATGTGGCATGTGCCAAAATCTCGTGACCAAAGTCCAGGGCAGACTGGGTTTCAAATTTCTTATGAACAGAGTCACGCTGATTCGCGCAGCCGTAACTTTGAAACTCGGCCACCAGAATCTCGCAGCTGAGAAGCAGAAGGTGGAGCAGCAAAAGCTAAAGGTTGATGAAGCTCTGAAGCTCTATCATGAGATGAATGCCAGGTGCGAGCTATTGAAGCAAGAAGTGGAACAAGTAGAGAAGCTGAGCCATCAGTTCGAGCCCCAAGACTCCTTGATCAAGAATTTGCTTTGACTTTTCGAATTTTGAAAAATAGCAAGAAAATAGCAGAAATATTAATGTAATGTTTGAAACATTAATGTAATGTTGCTAGGGTTTCTCCCCCTTTTTTTAACTACAAGAATGAATTTGCCCGTTTTGCCCTTTCCCGAGATTTGATAGGATATTTCTGTGCATATCCAATTATGACATCAGCAATTGATACTCTGCTTGATTTTCGCGCTAATTTCTCGGCAGATAAGCACGCTTTTGTTGGGAAGTCCATCCGAATCATGACCATCCGTCATTTATTAGGATACGCAACTGAATCGTCATAGCCTTTAGTAGGGTAATTGATTGTTACCGCTTTCCAAGGCGTAAGTGATTGAACATACCCTCTTTTCGAATTTTGCTGACTCATCTTTGGCAACTGAAGAGTCTCTACAGGGTCTATATAAACCCTGTCTTTGCTATTTGGGTTCTTCATCCCAAAAATGTGCTTTGCCGTGAGTCCTTACGACTGTTGGCCTCAACGCTTATTTTTCGTTGATTCATGGCAACTTCAAGTTGTGAACCCTGAGTTTGCGCTTTGTGCTGTAGAAATAGTTTCCAAGATCCACTTTATGAGGCTTATTGCTCTTTATAACCATCATAAAGAAGATGCAGATAATATCTCATGTGTGTTCGAAGAAATTTCTTCGTGTATTATGTGTGCAGGTCATGTTTTCGGCCGCCTCCCGGTGAGGTGCAGCGCCGAAGTGACTGTGCTACCGTCTCGTAATGAACGGCGGAATTCTCCTCCAGCATCCCTGAAGGAGGATTTCTTGCCTCTTTGTTCTTGAACTCAGGGGGCTTGCCAATGCCCTTGTCTATCATGACAAGGAATCCATCACCAGAGGAATGACTGCTTCGCCTGTTCTGCAGGACAGCGTATGTCGGAACAGGAAGTTCCTCCGGTGCCTATCTTGATCAGACAGAGGTTTTTGTCACCCCTTGGGGTCTTGGACGTATCATTTCGCAGATCTTGCTGCTAGGGACGTATTGAATGACAAGCTGATCTCTTCGCAGCAGCATCCCTTTTGCTATAGATCTTTGGCCGTAGATCTGTGTGTTGCATAGCCGGTGTTAGGACCGTTAGGTTCATCCTTTCGCAGTCAGGATTCCCGCGATGTGTTACTTCATGCTTTTCGAATGTATTGTAAGCCATGTTGGCTGCGTAGTTAGATTCGAGCTTTTTCGCTTGTAAGCTGCTATCTAGACAGATAAATTGTAAGTCTTTTGACTCATAATGATAAATATCCTTTTGTATTATCTGCTGTCTCTTTACAACAAAATACAACTTCGCATGTGTTTCGGCATATTTCGCCTTGCATAATGCTACGTAATGGTTTCGCATTTGCGATCTGCTATATGAATTCGCGGATGTTTCACTAGATCGTTTGAGATCATATTTTCGCAGTTGTGCCATCCTGGCAGATGCGCTTGTGATTGGCCTTTGTGAATCATTTAAGATTATTTTCACAATATTGCTATCGTAGTAGATAGTCTTTAGCAGATCAATTAAGATCGTTAAATTGTGCGAGTTGCTATCGTGGCAGATAGACTTTACTAGAAGATCGATTGGGATCTTTTTTTTTCGCATGAGCTGCTATCGCAACAGATAGGCTTTTAGAAGATCAAATAAGATCAATTTGAGCATGAGTTGCTATCGTAACAGATAGGCTTTAGAAGATCAACTAAGATCATTTTTGCGTAGGCTGCTATCGCAACAGATAGGCTTGAAAGATCAATTGAGATCGCATTTGTATGTGTTGCTATCGTGACAGATAGGCTTTAGAAGATCAATCAAGATCGCATTTTTATAGGCTGCTATCGTGATAGATAGGCTTAGATGATCAATTAAGATCGCATTTGCATAGGCTGCTATCGCAAGGGATAGGCTTAGATGATCAATTAAGATCGCATTTGCACAGGCTGCTATCGTAGGAGATAGGCTTAGATGATCAATTAAGATCGCATTTGCATGGGCTGCTATCGTGAGAGATAGGCTTAGATGATCAATTAAGATCGCATTTGCATAGGCTGCTATCGTGAGAGATAGGCTTAGATGATCAATTAAGATCGCATTTGCATAGGCTGCTATCGTAAGAGATAGGCTTAGATGATCAGTTAAGATCGCATTTGCATGGGCTGCTATCATAACAGATAGGCTTAGATGATCAGTTAAGATCGCATTTGCATGGGTTGCCATCGTGAGAGATAGGCTTAGATGATCAGTTAAGATCGCATTTGCATGGGCTGCTATCATAACATATAGGCTTAGATGATCAGTTAAGATCGCATTCGCGGATAGTTATTGTAGCGGATGACTCACTGTTAACAGCTATAACAAGCTGAAACAAAGTAAAATTGACATGCACAAATACGAAGTTTCTCATTTGGGAGAATTTTCTTATTATAATGCTCTCATATGGGAGAGAGGGGATTACAATCCTCTCATATGGGAGAGGAGATTGTGTAAATCGTAGCCACACAAGACATTAACGACGTTATAATAAAACGCGTGAAATGAGAGAAGTCAGGGATAGTACTTCTTAATCCAGCGCATGTTGACTGAACTCGGAGTTGAGGTTGTGCCGTGCAACCTTCGTATGCTGCAGTAGCCACTGTCAAAGACTTCTGTGACTTCGAAGGGTCCTTCCCAATTGGCTGCGAACTTCGGGTGAGTCGCTTCTCGCATTCAGTGATCAGATGCGCGCAAGACCAAGTCTCCGACTGCGAAGTCTCTTCGCTGGACCGTCTTATTGTAGGCGCGAGCGATTCATTCCTGGTACCGCTTGTTGGTTCTTTTGGCTTGTTCTCGCTTTTCCTCTAGCAAGACTAAGTCGTGATCGCGTTGATTTTCATAGAGTGCATGGAAGGCCAGCCTTGCCGAATTGACTCAAACCTCCGCAGGTACTACAGCTTCGGCCCCATAGCATAGTAGAAATGGCGAGGCCCCTGTGGGTGTCCTTGGAGAAGTTCGGTAGGCCCACAGAGCTATGCTTAGAGAGTCGGCCCACTTCTTGTGGTCATCTGCGACCATCTTGCTCAAAATTCTCAACAGCGTTTTGTTGGTCGCTTCGGCTTGTCCATTTCCCTTCGGGTAATAAGGGGTAGAACAAATTTGCCTGATATTGTACTCCGCTAATTTTGCAGCTACCTGGCGATTAACAAAAGGAGTACCGTTATCTTAAAGAATGGTGTTTGGGATTCCGAACCAGCATATGATGCTTTCCTGGATGAAGTTGACCACAGCCAGCGCATTTGCCGTCTTCAGTGGTATTGCTTCCACCCACTTGGTGAATAGCTCAGTCGCGGTGAGAATGAAATGGTTCCCGTGCGACGTCGGTCGAATGGGACCGATGAAGTCCAGAGCCCATGTGTGAAATGGCCATGGCGTCCCTAGTGCATGTAGATCCACGGCGGGAGCGTGCACTAGGTTCCCTTTGAATTGGCACTCCTGGCAGCGTCGCACTTTGGTGCGGCAATCGACCTCCATCGTGGGCCAGAAATACCCGATTGAGAGGAGCTGTCTGCATAATTTCGCACCTCCTTGGTGTTCCACCTGATGAGAAAGGTCCATGACTTCTTGTGCTTCTCTGCCGTCTAGACATCGCAGCAAGTTGCCCTCGTGACCTCTTCGCCAAAGCAGGTTTTCCTGTACCACATATCGAGACGCTTTCCTTTTCAATTTCTCGGCTTCTTTTCTTGATTCGGGCACGGTGCCCTGGGTGAGGAAATCAAATAGTGGCTTCCTCCAGTCTGTGTCGTCATCGGTTAGGGCGATGAGTAGAGAATCTTTGATTAGTGCGCAACTCTCACACTTCCCTTGTATCAGGGCTGCGGCTGTTGACATGTCTGGCCAGTGAATGCCATATCTCTGAGCTTTCCTGTAGATTGACACCTCGCTTTCTCCGCAAGCGTGTTGGTGGATCTTTTCTAACAGCTGTTGTCCCTCTTGCTCGGAGACGCATCGCATGAGTATTCCGCTGGGACCCTTGTAGTAAAGGGTGTTATCGTGGATGCAGTATCCTTTTGTGAGTGCCCAGCTTTCACTGCTTGTGCCTTTCGCAATAGCTTGTAGGATTGCTTTTCTCCAGTCCGTATCATCCATGTGTTTGTCATCGCACGCATCTTCTGTCAATGCCGACGATGTTCGCACTTCAATTGAAATCCTTGCGGGACATTTGTCTGTGCTGACCTTAGATCCCAAGGTTGCTAAGGCGTCCGCGTGCTTGTTGTCTGCTCGAGGCTTGTGCTCGTACCTCACATCGCAAAACTGCTGTACTAGCTTTTGCACTAAGGTGCGGTAAGACAGAAGATTAATCTCCTTCAAACCGTACTCGCCCGAGGCTTGCTTTACGATCAACATGGAGTCTCCCATGACCGTCACATTGCTTACTTCCAAAGCTTTTGCTGCGCGCAGTCCCGCTATGAGAGCTTCGTACTCCGCTTCATTGTTTGTGACTGCGAAGTTGAGCTTTGCGGACATCTGTATGACCTCCCCATCTGGTTTGGTCAAGACTATCCCAATGCCTCCACCTTTCCTTGTGGACGAGCCGTCGAAGTGGAGCGTCCAATAGGGCACGTCGATTGCGTAAATCTCAGGGCCTTCGAACTCTTCCTCGATCACGGGCTCGTGGCTGTTATCGGGGAACTGTGCCAACAGATCCGCTACCGCCTGCGACTTGATCGCTCGCGGTCGCACGCATGTGATATCATATTGAGAGATGGTCATGTACCATTTCGCCAATCTCCCGCCAGGAGTAGTGTGAGTTAGCAAGTATCTTATGGGGTCGCTTTTGGTGACCACTACTACTTTGTGTGATGCAAAATAGTGTTTCAACTTCTCTATCACAAAGAATAAGGCAAGGCAATGACGTTCTATGTCTGTGTACCTTGATTCGGCAGGCTGCACGATACGAGAGATGTAGTAGATAGGTCTCTCTTGGCCTTCATACTCCTGAGCCAAGAGCGCTCCTATAGATCTCCTTGTTGATGTCAGATATAGCAGAAGCGGTGATCCCAATTGAGGTGCGATCATTATTTTCGAGGATGTCAGCAAATCCTTCAGCCTTTCGAATGCGGCTTCGTGCTCCGGAGCCCAGTTGTACGCGGCGTCCTTCTTGAGAAGAGTGCTGAAACAGCATGTGATTTCGGCAATTGCTGGGATGAATCTCCGCAGATAGGATAGCTTTCCTAAAAACGTCTTCAAGGTACTCTGGTTATGGGGTGGTGTCATGCTGGTGATAGCTGATACTTTCGCAGGGTCGGGCTTGATCCCTTGGCGATGAACCACGCATCCCAAGAATTTCCCTGATGTCACCACGAACGCGCATTTCATGGGATTCATCTTCAGCTGAAAGCGCCTGCATCTGTTGAACACCTTTCGCAGATCTGCGAGGTGGTCTGCTTCGTGCTTGGATTTGACAACCAGGTCATCCACATAGAATTCCACTTCTTTGTGCATCATGTCGTGAAACAGAGCCATCATGGCCCGCTGATAGGTCGCGCCCGCGTTCTTAAGACCGAACGGCATCACTGTGTAGTTGAATACCCCCACCGGAGTGATGAATGCAGTTTTCCGCGCGTCTTCGGGGTCCATCTTGATCTGGTTGTACCCACTGAAACCATCCATAAAGCTGAACATACGGTGGCCCGCTGTTGAATCGATAAGCAAATCGATGTTGGGCAGTGGGAAATCGTCCTTAGGGCAGAAGCGATTGAGATCTCGGAAGTCCACGCAGATGCGAAGTTGTCCGTTCTGTTTCACTACTGGCACGATGTTGGCCAGCCATGTAGGATGGTGATTCGGCTCTATGAACTTGGCATCTAGGAGTTTGACAATTTCCTGCTTGATTTTCACGTTAAGCTCTGGTCTGAAGCTTCTCGTGCTCTGCTTGACCGGTTTAGACCCTGGGATGATGTCTAAACGGTGCATGGTGATGCTTGTATCCAGACCTGGCATCTCATCATACTCCCATGCGAACACATCCTTGTATTCAGTTAGGAGCTGCAACAGTCCTTGCTCCTCTTCGCTCGTGAGGTCTGCACTTAGAAAGACTGGCCTTTTCTTTTCCTCGTTCGGGCTGAGGAACACTTCTTTTAGCTCTTGCTTTTGTGGTCTGGGCCTGTCTTCCATGCATTCAGGTGTTTCTTTGAGTTTCTCGTCTGGAGCGCCCTGTGTTGGCTCTTCCGTCAGCGCAATTTGCTCGATCTGATTGATTTGCCCAGGGATATCCCCATGCCCGCGTGAGGACATCCCCGCGCACCTTCATATGCGATAGCATTTCTTCCCATTGGCGTAGAAGCTCTCTATCTCCTTGCCCTCGGGGTCATGTTTTGCGATTCTCTTCAGAGTATACACGTTCTTTCGATGATATGCGATACGCGGTGCCTCTTTGCGTGTAGGCGGCTTTTCCTTGGCATCTTCCCTTGTCACCATTACTCCCGCAGGCGACTGGTCCTTGATGTCCTCCCAGAGAGGTAAAGGAGTAGGGCTGAATGGTCCGGGTGTTTGCTCGTCCGCCATGTCAGTGAACCACACCGCCTCGCTGAGATGTGCTTCGTCCAGGTTGAATGGGTTCGTCGAAGCCGGTATCTCGACTATTCTGTCGTTCCAGATAGCTTTCATAACCTGGTGAGCCGTTGAAGGGACTGCGTCGAAGCGATGAATCCAGGCTCGACCTATAATCATGTGGTATGTGGGGTTCGCGTCTATGACATAGAACTTTGCTGAGCACTTGATTTTGCCAATCTGAACGCCCAGGCGGATCCATCCGATCGTCATTCTAGAGTCGCTTCCGAATCCCATCAGCGGGGATGGACGTCTGACAATCTTGTGCTCGGGGATCTGACAGCGTAAACTATCTGCTTTTTCGCAAGTGTACGATCAAGTAGTATAGAGTATGTAATTATGACTCTGGTTATCGAACCCACGAGAACAGTTTAAGTTTTTGCTAATCAGAATCAGAATACGACACGAAGTTTGTAAAAAGGAGGAGGATTTGGGATTTGATTATACTAAATTATAATAAATAAAAACAGTAAAAAGACTTATTTTATTTTTCTGCTGAATATTTTGCTGAAATTGTTGTAGTTGTAAAAGTTGATAATTCTAAAAATCTAGATTCCAGGATCCCCTAGGGTTACTCTCCAGCTTCCATGGTTTATTTGATTTCAAAAACACACAGCGGTTTTGTTTATGCCAGCATACCAATAGTACAATCTCCTCTCGGTCTCATGCACTTATCACTCGACTGCAGATTTTCGGGTCCTCTCGGTCCACCTAAATCTGCAGGTTCGTTCTAAGTCTGCTAGGGTTACAGGTTCTCCTCTCGGTCTCCCCCTAAACGTCTAACAGTTGGTCTAATGCTTCTGGGCTAGTCCCCTGATTCTCTTCACCTCTCGGTCCATCAAGGCAGAGTACTAAATCCTGTCTTTTCTTCCTAACATTCACTGGTCACTCTCGCACACCAGATCCTGTCTGTAACACTCCTGGGTGATCAAGCCATTCATGTATGTAAATAAAATCAAAGACAGAATAATAAACAAACCATCCTGTATTAAGACTTAGCTAGCCATGCATCTGAAAATCAAAACATCCAAGTCTGCTGAATTCATAAACCCTAGGTTCACCGAGAACCTAGGCAAAAGGTCTAGCTAACTTGCATTATTCAAAAACAATGTTTCATAAAAAGAGAAAAGATCAAACTAGTTATTTCTGAAGATACTGGAAAACTGCTCCAATCCTGCTCTGCTTCAACTCCTGGCTGCTGTGAACACTGGCTGCTGATGATGATGATAGCTGTGGTATGCCTTCGTAACCCTAAAACAGTGCTGGGACACCTCCTTTTATATTGCCACAGTTTCCAAAACTGATGCACGAAATTCCTGTTTTACCCTCGAAAAAGATCCGTCCTGGAAGATTCTGGAACACGTCTGTGCGTTCAAACGCACACTTCCTGCGTTTAAACGCAGTGCGTATGAACGCACACCCCCCCTGCGTCTGAACGCAGGACTTAGTCAATTTCCTCTTCTGGCTCCTGAACCCATGCGTTTGAACGCAGCTCCTCTGCGTTTGAACGCACCCCTTAGCCGTTTCTTCTCTTGAGTGTTGAGCCCTGCGTATGAACGCACAACCTGCGTTTGAACGCAGGACTTAGTTTTTTTCTGCGCTTTGGTCTCTGACTCCTGCGTTTGAACGCAGCCTGCCTCTGCGTATGAACGCAGGCCTTAGCCAAATTCTGCCATTTTTTCCTGCTGCCTGTCTTGTGCGTTTGAACGCAGCTTCTGCGTTTGAACGCACAACTTAGTCATTTTTCCTCTTTTTCTGCTCAGCTCTCCTGATACGCTGCCTCCAATCCAAGTCAATCTCATGCATTTTTCCGGCACCTGTTACCTGCACATAACACGCACCCGCGATCATATCCAACAAACAAAAGTATGCATAAAATTACTCAAATTTTGCAATCCTAATATATAAATCTCTGTCTCGTATCAAGTGGAAAATAAGCTGAAAATGGCCAAACTCAACTCTCACAGGGTTAAAACCAATGGTAAAAAGATGTCCCAGACTAATACATTTTCAAGCTGTCAAAATACCCCCACACTTATCTCTGCTCGTCCCGAGCAGACCCTTGCATACTGCCCTGCAGACCCATTTTTGCATACTTCGATTTGCATACTTTCCCTCTTTCACAGATTCAAGACACAGACCAAAACACTCGATAGACGACTAACTCAGATACAGAATACACAAACTGACTCAAGACACAACTAAATTTTTTTTTTTTTTTTTTTTTTTTTTTTAGCTATATATATATATATATTTTCTGAAATTGGGCAACCTCTCTATCATAAACTGAAATCATCAAATCCTCACTAGCTTATTTCGAAATTCCACAACACGCAGCAAGAAATGATATAAACTGATCCTATGCACAAATTCACTAAGGTATCCCCAAACATCCACCAAACCAACCAAGACAAGGCACGTCTTTTGACTTTGAGGGTCCAGGCATCCTTAGTCAACAGATAATTTTTCTTCGCCAAGTCATTTGAGGTTTTCAGACCCTTTTAGCCGTTATTGCGTTTGATTTGCAAATTGTCCCATTGCTGGGAGACACAACTCCTGTGTAATACGGCTTGACTTTAATTTCCCTCCTAAGCTCTAAATTGGATTGAATCCAAATTTTCCATGTGAATGGAAGCACATTATGTTGTTTCTCCTTTAAGCACAAAATATTATTATTTTTCATTTTTTTTTTTTTTTTTTTTTTTTTTTTTTATTCCCCTTTGTTTTTTACAACCGTGCAGTAGAGCGTTAAGAGTGTAGGCTTTTTAGGATTTTCTCTTGGAACCACCTTAAGGGATGGTGGTGTACATTCTACAACTTCGCTTAGGCTACAGATTTGTACCACATAAAACCGACTCAACACGAAGGTCCACCCCAGATTCCAAGAGTCCACCAGTTTCTACGGGAAACAGAATATTCAACTATCTAAAGACCGAATCTGCCTAGCACACTAGAGAAGTCAAAAGTATGCCTGTATCTACTTTCCACATTCCTGAATACCCGGGATAGCCTGTCGTGAAAATTGTGCACAAAATACTAAAATTGAAGTATCCCTGCTACGGTGCTTCCTACTCTAATAAGCTCTTTCATTGGACTCTCTTCAGTTTCTAGGTCCTAAGTTGCCCTTTCTCAGAAAAAATATTTATTAATTTTCCCTATTTATTTTTTATATCATTTATTTTTTTATTTTCATGCAAGGTCAGAAAGATTGGTGGGTAGACTCAACATAAAAAACGTGCTGACTCAAAAAAATGAAAATAAAATGAAAAATAAAATTGACAAAAATATGCTGACATGGCTATGCAGGAGGACACGATTCCCCACCCCCACACTAGAGGAGGCGCGTCCTCGCGACTCTACTGATCTGGCCTGTAACTCGAATCTGTGTTCTCCGGAGTAGACTGGTCAGTCGGCTCGGGAGATGGTGAAGGAGTTCGCCCTCTGGCGCGCTTCCTCGCAGCATGGCGTGCTGCGGCAGCGGTACCAGCGTGGCTGGCACCGGGATGGGCACTGCTTGCCCCTGGGTCTGCATGATCTCTCCTAGGTGGGTACTGGGTACCGGGTCTGCCGGGGTCACCGACACTGTCTCCATGTTCCGGGCTCGGTGTGGGGTCATGGCCAGAGAAGCTATCAAATGGCCGGCTATCCTCCATTGTCCAGCTTGGACAATTATCACTAGAATAGCGGGCCGGAAAATTAAACTGCCTACCACGCATGTTACTCTGAATTTCAGCAAGTGCCGACTCATGAGCTCTCATGGCGGCTGTGTGGGCGTGGTAGATGTGCTTCTGGGTCTTAAACAATTTGCCAAGACCCCTGGCCATTTTCTTGACCGTCTTTACCAGGTAGTTTTGTACTTTTTCTTGGGCCTTAATTTTCTTTCTGACCCACTCCTCATGCTCAGTCCTCTCCAGGCGCCCAAAAGAGCTGCGCCTGGCCCCTCTGCTAGACTGCCCCAAGTCAGGGTCGGCCTGCCTGTGTTCGCTGGAACTGGCAGAACGGGGCAGTGGGAAGGGTCCTGGTAAAGCTGGTAAACCCCCATCACCGGGAGGAGGCGGTGGTGGCATGCCACCACCCCCACCCTGAGGTGGAACAACATCATCATCATCGTCCACTTGGACATATTCTCTGATGAGTTGCGTTTGAACGCAACGCTTATCGTCTGCATCTCGGATGAGCTGCGTTTGAACGCGCATGAGTTGCGTTTAAACGCATGCCTTTGTCTTTCTAGAAAATCTCTGCTGATTGGGTCTGCGTTTGAACGCAGGATCTGCGTTTAAACGCACGCCTTGAGAATTTTCACCTCTTCTTTGTCATCTTGCGTTTGAACGCACTGTGTTGCGTTTAAACGCACCACTTGGTGGCTGAAAATTTTCATGATGTGATCTGCGTTTGAACGCAGGTCTGCTGCGTTTGAACGCAAAAGTGTTAGCAGTTTCCAGTGCTCTTCCTGTCCATTTGTGGGGCTGCGTTTGAACGCAAGATCTCTGCGTTTGAACGCACTGCGTTTGAACGCAAGTCTTCTGCGTTTAAACGCACGCCTCTGCTTCCTGAAAACACTGAGTTCAACATTAAATCCCTCTTTCTCACTTTTCTCTCAAATTATGAACATTGTAAAAATTATCTAAAAACAACTAACCTACGTTGGGTTGCCTCCCAACCAGCGCTTGTGATTTACAGTCGACAGCCCGACTTTGTTACCTCTGCTGTAATCACGGAGTGCCTCTACCTCCATGATTTCCTGAGGATCCCTGTACGGCTTGACTCTGTTCCCATTCACCTTGAAAACTGTATTGTCCCTCGGGTTCTCCAGCTCCACCACTCCCCATGATGTAATGTCCTTCACAATAAATGGTCCAGACCATCTTGAGCGCAGCTTCCCTGGATAGAATTTCATCCTTGAATTGTAGAGGAGAACCTTCTGCCCGATTTCTATCTTCTTTGGTAGAATGCGATTGTCATGCCACTTCTTCGTTTTTTCCTTATAAATTTTGGCACTCTCGTATGCAGTTTTACGAAATTCCTCCAGTTCAAGGAGTGCCATCTTCCGTTTGTTTCCTGATAAACTGTGATCCATATTCAGCTGTTTGATTGCCCAGTAAGCTTTGTGCTCCAATTCTACTGGTAAATGACATGCTTTCCCAAACACCAGCTGGTACGGGGACATTCCCAGTGGGGTTTTGTAAGCAGTTCTGTATGCCCAAAGCGCATCATCCAGCTTTAACGACCAGTCTTTCCGTCCAGGATTCACAGTTTTTTACAGTATGCTCTTTATCTCCCTGTTGGACACCTCTGCTTGCCCGTTTGCCTGAGGGTGATAAGGCAGTGATACCTTATGGATAGACACCCCATACTGCTTTAGAACCTTGGCAAAGACTTTATTGATAAAATGAGAACCTTCATCACTGACCATGGCTCTCGGTGTCCCCAAATCTGGTAAAGATGTTACGTTTGAGGAACCTTTCTACGACTGACGCATCATTCTTCTGACAGGCTATTGCTTCGACCCACTTTGACACGTAGTCCACTGCCAATAGGATATAGAGATTTCCCAGCGACGAAGGAAAAGGACCCATAAAATCAATACCCCACACGTCGAAAGGCTCGACCTCCTGCCAAAGTGTCATGGGCATTTCATTCCGCTGGGATATGTTTCCTGTCCGTTGGCAACGATCACAACTCTGCGCATAATCATGGCAGTCCTTAAAAACTGTTGGCCAGAAAAATCCTGACTGCAGCACCTTATGAGCTGTTCGCGGTCCGCTGAAGTGTCCTCCACACTGTGCTGAGTGGCAGTGCTGAATTACCTCCAAAATTTCGTGACATGGAATGCACCGTCGGAGAATATTATCTGCCCCTTGCTTGAACAGATAAGGGTCGTCCCAGAAATATTGCCTGCAATCTGAAATAAATTTCTTTTTCTGCCAAGGGGTGATATCTTCAGGGAGTGCTCCATTGACCAAATAATTGGCAATGGCATAGTACCAGGGCCGTCTATTGGTCTTGATCTTCATAATATGTTCATCTGGAAAATTTTCTTGAATGGGCACCACTTCTTCTGTAGGTTTTTCCAGACGAGATAGATGATCAGCTACTACATTTTCAACTCCCTTTTTATCCCTGATTTCGACGTCAAATTCCTGCATCAGCAGAATCCAACGCAGAAGCCTTGGCTTTGCATCCTTCTTTTCCAGTAAGTATTTCAGTGCACTGTGATCTGTAAAAATAATGACTTTAGAGCCCACCTGGTACGATCTGAATTTATCCAGGGCAAACACGACTGCCAGCAGCTCCTTCTCTGTAGTCCCATAATTAATCTGCGCCTCATTCAGGACCCTGCTGGCATAATAGATGACACTGCACACCTTGTCCTTCCTCTGTCCCAGTACTGCGCCCACAGCATAATCACTGGCGTCGCACATCAGCTCGAACGGGAGCGTCCAGTCTGGTGTTGTGATAATGGGTGCAGTCGTCAGCCTTTCTTTAAGCACGTCAAAAGCTTCTTTGCAGGCTTCGTCAAATACGAAGGGCATATCTTTTCCCAACAAATTACATAGTGGCTTTGTAATTTTTGAGAAGTCTTTAATAAATCTTCTGTAAAATCCTGCGTGGCCCAAAAAGCTCTTGATTGCCCTCACTGTGGTTGGATACGGCAGCTGCTTGATCACCTCTATTTTTGCCCTGTCTACTTCCAGCCCTTTACTGGAAATCCTGTGTCCCAGCACTATTCCTTCAGTCACCATGAAGTGGCATTTTTCCCAGTTAAGTACCAGATTTGTTTTCCTGCAGCGAATCAGAACCCTGGCCAGATGGTATAGGCAATCTTCAAAGCTGTCTCCAAATAATGAAAAATCATCCATAAAAACTTCCAGGTTTTTCTCTATCATATCAGAGAAAATTGCCATCATACACCTCTGGAATGTTGCTGGAGCATTGCACAGTCCAAATGGCATTCGTCTAAAGGCGAACGTTCCATACGGGCAAGTGAACGTCGTCTTTTCTTGGTCTTCTGGGTTTATATAGATCTGGTTGTAGCCCGAGTACCCGTCCAGAAAGCAGTAGTAAGCATGGTGTGCTAGTCTGTCCAACATTTGGTCCATGAATGGCAGTGGGAAGTGGTCTTTCAGTGTGGCCTCGTTCAGCTTCCGATAGTCCATACAGATTCGCCAGCCAGTGACAGTTCGCTGGGCGATCTGTTCCTGATCATCATTCTGCACTACTGTAATACCCCCTTTCTTCGGTACACACTGGACAGGACTCACCCAGGTGCTGTCTGATATGGGGTATATAATTCCTGCTTCTAGCCACTTCATGACCTCCTTACGTACCACATCTTTCATAATTGGGTTCAATCTTCTTTGAGGCTGGATGATTGGCTTCTTTCCGTCTTCAATTCTTATTTTGTGCATGCAATAATCAGGACTGATTCCCTTCAAGTCTGCAATTGTCCATCCTATGGCTTCTTTATGCTCTCGAAGTACCTCCAGTAGCTTTTGTTCCTGTTCCTGAGATAAAAGAGATGAAACAATTACCGGCAGTGTATTATTTTCACCAATAAAAGCGTACCTGAGGTGTTCTGGCAACTTCTTTAATTCCACGGCTGGTGGTTCCTGCAGTGACGGGACCAGTGTCATTTTCTGCTCGCCTCCTTCATCCCTGTATAGCCTGACCCAGCTTTCTGTTCCCATGATCTGCTCATCCTGCTGCTCTTCTATTTCCTCTGGAAATATGTCTTCAAATTCCTCCCATAAATCTTCTATCTCATTGCTTTCCAGGTCATCAATTACCTCGACTGCAAAACAGTTTTCATGCCCATAATGATCGGGAAGCTGGAGAGATTTGAAAACATTAAATTTTATTTTTTCTTCATTAATTTGCATGGACAGCTCTCCACTTTTGCAGTTAATAATGGCTTCACCAGTCGCCAGGAAAGGTCTGCCCAGGATCAGCGGAACCTCTCCTGCCTCCATATCCAGTATCACAAAATCTGCTGGAAAAATAAGCTCTCCCACTTTTACCAGGATATCTTCAATTACTCCATAAGCGGGTTTCACGGATCTGTCAGCCATTTGAAGCATAATTCTGGTTGGGCATGGTTCTCCGACTCCCAGACTTTTGAAGATGGTCAGTGGCATCAAGTTGATGCTGGCACCCAAATCGCATAAGGCTTTTCCTGTGTATGCACTGCCCAGGGTTACTGGAATAACAAAGCTGCCAGGGTCTTTCTTTTTCAGTGGTAGACCATTTTTTACACAACTGCTCGCTTCTGCCGTCAGATTCACTGTTTCGAAGTCACTCATTCGCCTTCTACCGTACAAGATGTCTTTGAGAAATTTCGCATAAGTAGGCATTTTGGCAAGTGCTTCAGCAAAAGGTATATTTATCTGTAATTGCTTGAATACCTCCAGAAATCTGGCGTAGTCTTTGCTGTCATCTCTCTTGCGTGTCTTCAGAGGGTAAGGAACCTCCTTAGAAGTTGGCACTGTCTCTGGATTACCCTCATTCATCTGCGCTGCTTCCTGCTCGACCGAACCCCTTTTCTGAGGGTCTGCGGTTGAACTGTCTTCCCGGTCAATCACCTCCTGTTCAATAATTTTTGACTTTTCTGCGCGTGCATGACTGGGATACGGTGGATCCTGCAGTGCAATTCCACTCCGAGTTGTGATAGCATTGATTTGAGCGCGTGGATTGTTCACTGTGTTAGACGGTAAATTCCCTGGGGCTCGTTCTGCCTGGTTCTGTGCAAGCTGTCCATTCTGTACTTCCAGGTTGCGGATAGCAATCTTCATCTGGCTTACATCAGCAGTTAATGAGTCCATCTGTGCGAATCTGGTTTCCAACTGCTTATTGAATTTCTCCATATAGGACTCAAAATGTTGCTGAGACAGGTTTAGTTGTGGTGCTGCTTGCGCAGGCTGAGCTGGAGCTGTCTGTTGTGCCTGTGGCCTGTGCTGGAATCCTGGTGCATACACTGCTGCATTGGGATTTCCGTAGCGAAACCCTGGATGGTCACGTGTGCCTGGTCTGTAGCGACTAGGATCCCACTGCTGCTGAACATAGTTAGCATCTTCGTTCTGAAGCTCCAGAATTGCTGCGTCAGAGTCAGGTTCGTCTACTGATGCCACTGGCTTCTTTTCTGTGTACACCTTCTTGACTAAGTCCTGTACCACTTTCGTGAGATTATCAATCCTGTCATCAACCACTGGTTCTGCTACTGCTGCGAGCCTGCGGTCATCAAACTGGCGAGTATCCTGTTTGGCTAGTTGCTTCATCAGTTCGTAGGCTCCATCTTTATCCACATGGTACAAAAAGTTACCCCCAGCTTCCCTGTCAATCCTGTCTGCATTCTCCCTGTCAAGTGCGTGGTAGAACACCTGCAGAATCTTTGCGTCCCCGAAGCCGTGATTGGGGCATTTTTTCACAAGTCTCATTAGCCTGTCCCATGCATCTACCACTGTCTCCCCCATCTTCTGTTTGAAAGATAAGATCTCGCTCTGCAGCTTGATAACGCGGGATGCAGGGTAGAATTTTGCCAAGAAATCAGCAACACACCCCTCCCAGGTAGTGATAGACCTCGGTGGTCTTGCCTCCAGCCAATCCTTTGCTGTACCGAACAAACAGTATGGGAATAAAATCAGCCTTAGCGTGTCCGCTTCGACTCCTCTGTACTTAATCTTGTTGCAGTAATCCTCAAATTTTGCGAGGAAGTCGTTTGGATCTTTATCTGCCTTCCCATTAAAAGGACAATGGGTCTGGGCGGTCTGAATGGTGGATGATTTCAGGTCGAAGTGCTCTGCTGTAATGGGAGGCACTACAATAGCTGGTTGATGTCCTCCGGTTGGGACTTCAAAGTTTTCGACCAGCGCCCTTCCAGACCTGTTATAAGTCCTCTGATTGTTCCTGGCAGCAAAACCTGCAGCTATCAGCTCTTCAATGTAAAGAGCCATCTGTGTTGGAGTACGTTGTGGCTGTCCTGTGGGTGTTCCTGTTTCGGTCGTGGTGTCTTCTCCGTGCTCAGACATCGCGGCTCGGTGTCTGCGACTTTTCTCTCTGAAAAGTTTTTCGGGATCTTCGAGTGGTGATACCAGTTTGCGGGGCAATCTGGGCATAAACTAGAATAGCCTGAAAATCAGATTTCAAGAGCAGTAAGTCGAAAGAAAGTAACTGTAAAAATAAAAGAAAAACTCTGAGACTTATTCTAATGTCTCTTTAACAAAAACTGTAACCGTTCCCCGGCAACGGCGCCAAAAACTTGACAGCGTAAACTATCTGCTTTTTCGCAAGTGTACGATCAAGTAGTATAGAGTATGTAATTATGACTCTGGTTATCGAACCCACGAGAACAGTTTAAGTTTTTGCTAATCAGAATCAGAATACGACACGAAGTTTGTAAAAAGGAGGAGGATTTGGGATTTGATTATACTAAATTATAATAAATAAAAACAGTAAAAAGACTTATTTTATTTTTCTGCTGAATATTTTGCTGAAATTGTTGTAGTTGTAAAAGTTGATAATTCTAAAAATCTAGATTCCAGGATCCCCTAGGGTTACTCTCCAGCTTCCATGGTTTATTTGATTTCAAAAACACACAGCGGTTTTGTTTATGCCAGCATACCAATAGTACAATCTCCTCTCGGTCTCATGCACTTATCACTCGACTGCAGATTTTCGGGTCCTCTCGGTCCACCTAAATCTGCAGGTTCGTTCTAAGTCTGCTAGGGTTACAGGTTCTCCTCTCGGTCTCCCCCTAAACGTCTAACAGTTGGTCTAATGCTTCTGGGCTAGTCCCCTGATTCTCTTCACCTCTCGGTCCATCAAGGCAGAGTACTAAATCCTGTCTTTTCTTCCTAACATTCACTGGTCACTCTCGCACACCAGATCCTGTCTGTAACACTCCTGGGTGATCAAGCCATTCATGTATGTAAATAAAATCAAAGACAGAATAATAAACAAACCATCCTGTATTAAGACTTAGCTAGCCATGCATCTGAAAATCAAAACATCCAAGTCTGCTGAATTCATAAACCCTAGGTTCACCGAGAACCTAGGCAAAAGGTCTAGCTAACTTGCATTATTCAAAAACAATGTTTCATAAAAAGAGAAAAGATCAAACTAGTTATTTCTGAAGATACTGGAAAACTGCTCCAATCCTGCTCTGCTTCAACTCCTGGCTGCTGTGAACACTGGCTGCTGATGATGATGATAGCTGTGGTATGCCTTCGTAACCCTAAAACAGTGCTGGGACACCTCCTTTTATATTGCCACAGTTTCCAAAACTGATGCACGAAATTCCTGTTTTACCCTCGAAAAAGATCCGTCCTGGAAGATTCTGGAACACGTCTGTGCGTTCAAACGCACACTTCCTGCGTTTAAACGCAGTGCGTATGAACGCACACCCCCCCTGCGTCTGAACGCAGGACTTAGTCAATTTCCTCTTCTGGCTCCTGAACCCATGCGTTTGAACGCAGCTCCTCTGCGTTTGAACGCACCCCTTAGCCGTTTCTTCTCTTGAGTGTTGAGCCCTGCGTATGAACGCACAACCTGCGTTTGAACGCAGGACTTAGTTTTTTTCTGCGCTTTGGTCTCTGACTCCTGCGTTTGAACGCAGCCTGCCTCTGCGTATGAACGCAGGCCTTAGCCAAATTCTGCCATTTTTTCCTGCTGCCTGTCTTGTGCGTTTGAACGCAGCTTCTGCGTTTGAACGCACAACTTAGTCATTTTTCCTCTTTTTCTGCTCAGCTCTCCTGATACGCTGCCTCCAATCCAAGTCAATCTCATGCATTTTTCCGGCACCTGTTACCTGCACATAACACGCACCCGCGATCATATCCAACAAACAAAAGTATGCATAAAATTACTCAAATTTTGCAATCCTAATATATAAATCTCTGTCTCGTATCAAGTGGAAAATAAGCTGAAAATGGCCAAACTCAACTCTCACAGGGTTAAAACCAATGGTAAAAAGATGTCCCAGACTAATACATTTTCAAGCTGTCAGGATCCCTGCTAGCTTCAGTGTGTGGAGCGAAACGACGTTGACCGCTGCTCCTCCATCGACGAACGCTCGTTTGAACTCGACGCCATTGATGATGGCGGTCACGTACAGAGGTCTTTGGTGGCTCGCATCCGTCTTCTTGTCGCTGGCAGAAAAGGTCATAATCTTTTCTGTAGAGCGGGATGCCCTAATGACTTTCCCGTTGGAGACTACAAGGTCCTCCTCGTAGTCCTCCGCTATTCTCAAGATCTCTTTCGTCATATCAGTCCGGCACTTCTCGGAGAATTTCATCTCGTCGAAGAATATGTTGAAGCCGTGCGACCCTCTCATCCGGTCGGCACGTTCATCCTCTGTGTCCATGCTGTAGTCTTCGTCTTCATGGACCTCGGCAACGATGGGTAGACCATCCTCTGCGACTTCTTCCAAGTCGACGATCGAGATCATAGCGACCTCTTTGCCTTTCGAGCCCTGCTCCGCATGCGCAGGAAGCGGGTTGTTGCGCACATCCTTCCGGTGATCGCTGATGATAAGCTCGCCGTTCTTCATCTTCTGGTCGAACGCGAACCTGAGCTTCTTGCACTCGGCCGTGGGATGCATGACCTTGCCGTGGTACTCGCACCACTTAGGGTCTCTCACCATCTCCTTGGAGGGTATCTTCTCGAGTGGCGGTAGGACACCATCCTTACGCCACTGTCTGCAGAGGTCGCTTGCTTCCTCTACTGAGCATGGCAGAGGCGATACATCGAAGTTCGCAACCTTCGCTTGCTTCTGGGGCGAAACTGTATTGACCTCAGCTTCGCGTCCCCTCTTGTAGCTAAATCTCCCGATCTTGTAGGTGGTGGCGCTCGGAGGTCGCTCCGGAGCGTTCTTCTTTTTCTGTCTCTCGACTATAGGCTCGATGTTCTTCGTGCATTCAATTAACTTTGAAAACGTAGGTGTTTGCAAATTAATGAGCATACCTTTGTATTCATCTCGCATGCACTGCAGGCCTATCTCTACGAGCCGGCTTTCGAGCATTGGATCTTTGCACTCCAAGGATTTCGCCCGGAATTTCTTGATGAAAGTGATCCCATCCTCTTCGCGCTTCTGATACACCCGCGAGAGATGGATCATCGTCACCTTTTCTTCCATCAGGAAGAACTTGGTATAGAAATTCTGGACCATGTCGTCCCAAGTCTTCACGGATCCGGCCTCCAATGTTCGGTACCATTTGTATGCTACGTTCCCTAGAGATTTTGGGAACTCCCGCATCAGCAGCTTGGGATCAGCTCCGTACGGACCCATGACATCAATGAAACGCATGACATGCTCATGAGCGTTTCCATTGACTTCCTCGAACTTATCCCATTTGGGAGCCTTGTACCCCGCCGGGTTAGGCATGAGATAGATCTCTCGTGGAATAGGTGGATCGTTGTCTAACTTCGGGATAATGGTATCCGCGAATGACTGATGAGCCAGGATAGTGTCCACGCGCTTCTGCAGAGACGTCATGCATTCTGGAATGCTCCCCTCGGTAGTTGATGGAGGGGTTGCCGTAGGCGGTGGCGACACATACGCCGCCGGAGGGTTGGGAGCATACTGACTACCCGTATTCCCCCAGATCGCTGTTGGGGGAGGCAAAGGGTACTGCAGAGTTGGGTTAGACGCCAAAGCCGAGGGCTGAGGAGTGTGAGCAGCAAGAGGAAACATCTGAGCCGTTGACCCCTGAACCGACGGCAGCTGCGTAGTCGCCGGTGGAGTCTGCAGATTGGGGTTGGGAGGTGTGGTTGACACTCCTAATCCTGGAGTGGTAGGGGCTCCTCCTCCTTGAGGGGCAGCGGTGGCTGACGAAGGGTTTGGCGCAAGGGTGCCCAGAACGGCCAAGATCCGTTCTAATTGCGCAGACTGAGCCTTGAGAGCTTTCTCCTGACTCTGGACAGTGGCGTCCAAAGACTCTAGCGTCGGTTTCTCGCTGGGAGTCGTAGGATTACGGCGGGTCTCGTCTCCCGATGGTGCTTCGGTGGAAGGCGATCTGTTGCTGCTATCATCCTCCTGAGACATGGTTGCTTTTGTTGGTAAGTTCACGTCGGGTTCACCAAAATGTGCACAAGAGATTCCGGCGGGGAGACCTCCGTGTGCACCGTATGTAGTGGATCAAGGATCGCACAGGAAGAGTGGGGTTGTGTGTAGGGAGAGAGTAAGTCAGTAGCAATGTCTGAGAGAGAGACAGAGGTTTGGCAGAGCTTCCGCGTATGGCAGGTGCGTTCTCCTTTGTATGGAAAGTTTGACGATCTATATATACTGGAGAACATGACCGTTGTAGTGTGGTTAATGCGCCCATTGATGGCGGCTTAATTAGCTTAACCATAACGGCACGTTCGTCCGAGTATATAGGGACCGTTACGGCACGTGGTGCGCGAATACCGGAACCGTTACGAGGTTGACCGGGTTTGACCGGATTGACCGGGTTTATGGAGCTCGTGCCATAAATCTCTCAAAACAGTTACTAAAGGTCGCGCACGGGCTTGGCTCGCACGCCACAGGGCTTACTCTAGCCTCCAAACCACAAAGTCCCTACAAGTCCCGTGCAGTGGTATGCGAGGGCTCTGTCTCGCAGCCCCCACATGGATCAGCTCGGCTGGTGATCCAGTGTGTGTGGAGCACAATATGGTGTGCTGGATGGTTGCCACGTGGCCAAGATCTGTCAGCTCAGAAAGCACTATCTACAAATACCATCTCCATATCCCTGATTCGTGTCTGCTACCATCTCTCCCACTGACTTCACCTGTGCCGATGGATTCATATTACTGAAATCCGAAGTCATCACTGCCATCTGATGTTCGAATTTTTGTTCCACCATTGACTCAATCTTACTAACCAATGCCCCACCAGATTTTGTGTTTCTACGAGTCTCAGACCTCGTGGACTCGCGTTTTGATACATTATCTAGCAGATCTCGGCATCTCTATACTCCCAAGCCCATAAAATTTCCCTGAGCCATCATATCTAGCTCATTCGCAGTTTCTCTATTTAGGGAATTATAAAAATAGTGTAAAATTTTGTACCATGGCTCTCCGTGAGTAGGGCATCTGCGAAGGAGCTGGTTGAAATTTCTCATGTGTCTCCCTGAAAATTATCTTCCTGTTGCGTAAATTTTGTTATATCAGCCATCCGTTGAGCAACCTTGGACGGTTGAAGATATTTCCTGAGGAACTCCTTGCAACACTCCGCCCATGTAGCGATACTGCCTGCTGGAAGTTCTATAAGCCATGTCTTTGCTTTTCGCGATAAGGAGAAGGGGAAAATCATGAGCTTTATCGTCTCGAGTGGAACTCTTTGATCATACATAGTGGAGGTAATCTGCTCGAAATTAAGTAAGCGTTGATGTGGATCATCACCTGGGGCTCTAGTGAATAAGCACTCATCCCTAACCATGTTGATTAATGGTTGGCGTATTTCAAATTGCGTGGCGTTCATTTGTGGCCTGACAATAGTGGGTTGATAACCCTCCGGTGTAGTTCTGAAGTAGTCCACCAAAGGACGGTCATCCTCTTCATCATTATTCACCTGTGCCGCCACATCCTGTGCGTTATTCCCCCAATTATTATTACATCCATCGTTTCTCGCTTGTACCCCTACACCAAGACGTGGTTGTGGATTTGGAGGGTTCAAGCGTGCCATAGCAGCTTGCATCTCGGTCAACTGAGCTCTGAGCTCCTTTGTCTCCCTTGCACTATTTGCTGCATCTTCCACAGCTGCAACTCTAGTTGCTTCAGCATCTTGCATACACTTGCGGATCCTTTCAAACTCAGCTCTAGCTTCATCATCCATGGTAACTGAGCTTGATTTACTCTTGTCTCTATGTTGTGCTCGTAACAGGGATTTTGGGTCTTCGAGTGTAGGATGCAAAGGCTCGTCTCTAGAACGGGACATGCACCGTGCAAGCTATCCTGAAATCACAAATCACACAAAACGTAGGTGAGTAATAGATATAAACAGAAAAGTAAAATCTCTAAGGCTAGGAATTATAACTAATTTAGTGGAAGTCCCCGACAACGGTGCAAAAAACTAGACACGATTCACCGCAAGTGTACGGCTGTCGTGTAGTAATAATTCCGGTAAATCCGGGTATGTCGAACCCAAAGGACTTCTTTTTAAATTAGTTAATATATTCAAGCCTTATGTGGTCAAACTGCAATTGTTTGTTTTTCTAATTCTACCAAAGTAAAGAGCAACTGCTTAGTTACGATCGCACGATTAACGAGGAATGATTAAGAGAGTGCTTATATGAGACATGTTTCGGGAATTCTCATGGATTACTAGGGTAGTTATGAACTATGTTTTGATTTATGCAACACTAACATGCCTCTCTCGTTAAACAAGCAAGAATAAAGCTTACCGAGTTACCAAACAGGCTCTCTATAGTTAAAGCTAATTCAAACCGAGTTACCAAGCTTGATTCAGTTCCAAATATGCATTATGATTCACTATTGTACTTTAAGGATCCTAATTAACATTACCGATTTACCAAGTAATGATACGATTAGGTGATTAGTTCAATTTCCCGACTACAACCTACGAAGTTACCACGTTGATTGCAACTAAAATCAATCCTACGGTAGCTAAGCGTAAGAAAGATGAAGATTCAAACATACACTAATCATAACGAGAGAGATTCATATTAATTAAGCTAAACCATGAAGAATAATCTCAAAACATGAATCCAAACCAATCCCTAGCTACATAGTGAGAGTCCATAGCAATAGCAGTTTAGCTAACACAAATCATACTCAAAACAACGAGTTTAATGTTTCTCATAAGCAAAAACTAAAGAAAAGAAGAGTTGAGAATCCAAACGAATGATCCAAAGCTCCCAAGCTCCAACAATGGCTTCTAGCTCTCCACAATGTGTCACTAACGTGAATAATGTCTCTCAAACGTGCCCTAACTTCATCTAATCCGTCCCCATCAAGTTTAGAACAAGTTACAAGTTATTACAAATTGACCCCAAACTAATTTGAAAACATCCGCACTGAAAGTTGGTCGTGTGACCTACTAAGCGGGTCGTGCAACCTACTTAATCCCGCTGAAAATTCCCAGTATTGTCCCTTAACCAGTCGTGCAACCTACTTAACCAATTTTTTTCAGCTTTTTCAATATTGTCCCTCTTGCTTCCGAATCAACTCCCGAGCATCGATTCTTCATTTGATCCTCCATTTTGAGCTCTCTTCATGCCTCAACAATCGTAGCATCTTGTCTCGAGCCTCTCTAGCACTTAATTCATCGTCTCTCGCTTTCCTCCTCAAATCTCAAGCTCGCCTTAGCTTCCGAAGTTCGTCTTCTCTCTCCACTTGCTCCTCGCATGCTCCGGCCATGAAAATCACAACACGAACATTCCGCGAAGATCAAACATGACAAAATATGATAAATAGAACATAAATTGATGAAGAAAACGCCCGGACTTCACATGTTCGCACACGAACTCATTTTCACAAATAAAAACACAATTTACTCACAAAGACACTAAATTCTCCATGATGAGCATGCAAAATTTAGAAAAATAAGCAATAAAATAAATCCGAAAACGAGTTATCATCAACAGAGTATAATCATGTTCCCTGACAAACTTCGCTCATGTCGATGAAGCATATTATTATCTTTATGCAATATTTTAATATAAAACTAGATAGTTCACCCTTCCTACAAAATGTATTTTTCCGTTTCATGCTTGCCCGTTTTTTGGAATGAGTGCTTGAGCCATATGACGTTTCTAGAAAGAAGAAATGTGTCCACTTTATTCTCGTCATCAACTTTTGACTTTGAAGTAATGTTGGCACGATTTAACTGAAAGTGTACGACTTTCGTGTGTAATAATATCCGGTAATTCTGGGTTTGTCGAACCCAAGATACTTCTGAGCAAATTAGTTAATAATTCAAATTCCTTATGTGGGTCAAGCGCAGTTGTTGTTTTTACTAATTCTACTATATTAAAGAAAATCTGAATCTCAATTAACCAATTGAATTAATTCACGATTAATAAAGACAAATTGATTTGGGTTTTTCTCAAAAGTTGACAAAGTCCAGATATCTCAATGGTTCACTAGGTATTTCACACTATGTCGGATTTACGTTTTACTAACACCATGATTCTTTATTCTAGCTAAACGAGCACTTTTATGTTGAAGATGTCTCAACCAACACCTATACTTAAACTATCAAAGCTTATTTCTCTAGTCTAATCAAGTTTAAGCATGCTTTACGATCAATAATCTACTCTTTGTTCTTAGCTAACTAGCAAGATTTCTTAATCCTAGATTCGGCTAGTGTGTATTTCAATTTTCCGAGCAACAAACGTTGATGTCTCTAACGTTTACAACCTAGATTAATCCTATTAATAAGTCTACGAATAGAAAAGATGAATGAAAAAGCATAAAATACACATAACCAGATAAATAAATCATCAATTAAGTATGAAAGCATGAAAGCAAATCCATAAATCATACAACATAGTGATCAAACCCAAGATCCGTACGAGATATCCCGAAATAGAGTTTAGCTACTCAAAAACATGATCACAATACAAGTTTTCATGATCAATAATCAAAACTAGAGAAGAAGAAGAAGTTTTAGAAGCCAAACGAATGATCCAAGCGTTCAAGAGCTCCCCAAGTCGTCTCCAGCTCTCCCACTCGTCGAAAAACCACGTCTAACTGTGTTTTAGGTCTCAGGATGCGTTTCCCCAGAAATGGGAACATTTTTAATGAAGTTTTTCGAAATTGCACTTCAACCCCTCCAGTTTGTAATTCTCGGAGAGAATTGTTTGCTGATCTTGCGCGGGATGTATCTCCCTCATACAGACTCGTCTTCGGGCCTACCATATATTGTTGGAAAGCTACTGATGTATACGTTCCAATTCCGCAGGCCTTGCTCCAAAATTCTTAGTAGATTTTCCTGAGAATCGAAAAGAGTGCAGGCTGGTCCTGTGCTACTTTTCCAACTTTTCTTCGTTTTGCGTCTTCTTTTCTCCTCTTAATCTAGCTCCATCCAAAGCATATCCAAGCCTCTCATAAGTTCCATTCCACCTATTTTACTTGAGTTACATAACATGACACAACCCGTGCAATTATCATATCAAATATGAGAGAAAACGTCCGCAAATAAGCTAGAAACACAACTTTTCACTCTTAGGCTTATAAATCGTCAAATTCACATATTTGTGCAAATATAACATATAAATCATGTGAGATAATCATAATACAATTAATATGGAAGAATAATAATAACTCATAAAAGAGAGTTATCAAATACCCCCACACTTACCTTGTGCTCGTCCCGAGCAAATCACTGTTTACGAGCCAACTCAAGACGCAAACGACTCAACACAACTCGCGACTATGCAACTACATGATACATACAATGAAACTAAATTATGTACAATGAAATAAAGTAAAGAACAATTCTTTTTTTCTTTTTAGTTGGAGATTGGGCAACCTCTCTATCCCTAACCGAAAGTCATCAAATCCTCACTAGCTCATTTTGAAATTTCACAACACGTAGCAAGAAATAAGATATGATGATCCTATGCACAAAATCACTAAGGTGTCCCCAAACATCCACCAAATCATACCAAGATACGGCACGACTTTTGATTTAGAGCGTCTAGGCCTTTCAAGTTTCTAAGTGATCTTCTTTCGCCAAGTCATTTGAGGTTTTCAGACCCTCTTAGCCGTTATTGCTTTGAATGCAAATTGTCCCATTACTGGGAGACACAACTCCTATGTCATACGGCTTGACTTTAGTTTCCCTCTTAAGCTCTACGTTGGATGGAATCCAAATTTTCCATGCACACAGAAGCACATTAGGTTGTTTCACCTTTGAAGCTCAATTTTTTTTTTTATCATTTTTTTCATTATTCTCCTCTGTTTTTACAACCGTGCAATAGAGCTTAAGAGTGTGGGCTTTTTGGATTTTCTCTTAGAACCACTTTAAGGGATGGTGGTGCACGCTCCCCGAATTCGCTTAGGCCGAAGACTCGTACCACATGAAACCGATTCTACGCGAAGGTCCACCCCAGATTCTAAGAGTCCACAAGTTTCCACCGGAAACAGAATAATCAATCACTTAAAAACTCAATCCTCCAAGCACAATAAAGGAATCAAAAGTATGCCCGTAATCTACCTTCACATTTCCCTAGATACCCGGGACCTCCCTTCAAGAGACTTGTGCACAAGATACTATGATTAAAGTCTCCCTGCTACGGTGCTTCCTACTCTCATGGGCTCATTCACTGGATTCAATTCGGTTTCTAGGTCTTAAGTTGCCCAATTTTCTCAAAATTTTCAATTTTTAGGTTTTTTTCTTTTTTTTTTCATTTTTTTCTAACGCTATATGCATTTGGCTAACTCGATTAACCAACACATTTGGGTTAGGAAGACCCAATAAATAAAAGTGCAACAATAATATATACAATGCAATTTGATTAAATGCACAATACTACAGTATAAGGAAAATACTACATTGACTCACAATACACCATTCTAATCTAAATGTAACTGGCGATGCAAGACACATACACGGCTAGTAAATAGCTAAAATCCCCCCCCCCACACTTGAGAGCTTTATTGTCCTCAACGAATTTAGAGATCAACCAAGAAGACTCGGCATTAAAATGCAAGGGACGATGAATCTACTCGGAGTCAATGTCATGGAACAAGAAGGTAGCTACAATAAATTTAGAGATAATTCAAGCTACGTGCACGTGACAAGCTGTGTACCGAAATTAAGCAAGTACTCAAGTATTCCCTAGAATTCTAACAGCTAATCCCATCGGCGACTATGCACCGTGACCATGTTGTCAAAATAAAATCCTAAAGCAAATGTATGTAAACGGTAAGTAAAGAGAGAGAAAAGAGTACTCACAAACGACACAAGGTCGGGGAAGAAATCTGATAGGTGCTGACTGAGATAGAAAGAACAATCCCCAATCAAGCATTGTGAGCATCAATGTTAACTCCCATGGCGGTTGAGTGTGTGGAACACACCGGGGTCGATTGATCCGTTGTTGACGAAGAAGAGCGAAGAATCCCCGAAATCATGTTGTGAGCTCCGGTAATGGTCGAGTGCGTGGTAGCACACCGAGGTCGATGTCTTCGTTATTTTTTCTTTAACTCAGAAAAATTGCAACTGCTCCATGATTTTCAATACTAAAATTCTGATCCATCATAACAAGACCACAATATGCTTTGTACCCATATCAATTTTCTGCACAATCCTCTTCTTGATTAAACATTTTGTGTCAGTTTCTCCTTTTTGTAACCATAAACTCTTCTTATTTCTTCTCATTTTCAATACCCATCAAATAGCAGACAGTTCACCCAAACAGTTTCAAGTTCTCAACAACTCACTGCACAATCCAAGATTATCAATTCATCAATTGGCTATAGGAATAACCATACGTGTTGCTGCAGTAAGTTTTGGGGGTTTCGAATTGGACTCCGTAGAAGGGTCCGATAGATGTTTGGTTTGGTTCGGGGTTCATTCTTTGGGTCTTGCGGTAAAGGCCGAGGTTGAAGGCAGAGGGCTCAATTGGGTGTTCTTTTTATGGGTTATTCGAGGATCTAACTGGCGGTCGCGGTTATCAAAGAGGGCGGAGATGAGTGGTGGCCGGAGATGAAGGTTTAAGGTCGTCGGTTTCCATGGAGGGTTTGCTGATGAGTGAAGAGATTCAATTGGAGAGCAGTGTTGATGGTGGCGGTTTGAGCGGTGGTGGCTGTCAGAGATGGAGGATGTCCGGCAATGGTGGATGGTGGTCATGATTGTTCCGTTGGAGAGGGAGAGAGAGAAGAGAGGGGAGACGGTAGAATGAGGAGGACGATTTCAAGTTATCACTTTGATAACGTTAATTTTCATAGAAGACACCCGGCCCCCTGATAGTTTCAAACAAATGCTCAACGACCCCCTTTGGACCAAACTGAACCCAACCAAAACTAGGTCGTGCGACCTAGTAACTAGGTCGTGCGACCTAGTAACTAGGTCGCACGACCTAGTTACTAGCCCGCAAAAATTCTAACTCCTCCCGGCATGCTTTTTCGTGACCTTTTTAGCTTGAAATAGCTCCCCCTGTGTTGAAACATGATATTCCACCCCCACTCTTGGGATCCTACATGCCGTTTCACAATTTGGACCGGTAGCCCATGATTTTGACCCTTTTCGCCATTTCCGGATGTTTTACGCCGCTTAAGCATCCTTTCTCGCCTTTTTGATCATTCCTTTTGCTTTTTTAATGGAACTCCTCGACCTCGAGAGTCCATTTATATTATACACAATTCCCAATGTCCGGGGAATCCTTTATTCCTAAAATTTTCTCTTCCAAAGGCCTGTTTGGCAATTGCGGATGTTTTTCGCTGCTTTTTATTCACGAAAACATCCAAATAGCCAAAACTTTCGCGTGCGGACTCCGATACATGCGATCCACATATCAACATAAAGCTCTCAACAACCACCACACATTGGCACTCACCATTTCACCATACGGTCTTGTTTGCAAAAAATTACCTCGTAATCCGCGCCAATGTGTCAGCTTTCTCGATTTTGCACTGCATTCTTCGCTTGCATCAAGATTGGGAGTCAGGATACGCCCCTCTCCTCAGGTGCATTTGTTGAGTGCGTGTTGGAATGGAATCCTTCACCAAATTCTTCATTTCGGATCCCGATACGCGTATTGGGGTGCTTTTTCTCTATTTTCATGCTGTTCTTCACACACGCATCAAGACGGGGGGTCCAGAATAGGCCTTCCACCTAGAATTCTTGCACACACTCATTGGAAATAATATTCCCACTCTCTCGCACCTCTCAATCAAACCAAACAGAATAAAATAACAAAACAATATTGAAATCTACCCTAAAGCAATAAATAGGTTGGGTTGCCTCCCAACAAGCGCTTGTAATTTATGGTCGACGGCGCGACCCAGTTACCTCACAAGATATTAAGGAGGTATAGCACGACGTGCCTCCTCCTTCAATTTATGGCACTTGATTTTCGGCATCACATCATGTGCACTCACCACATTTGGCTTCTTTGCTGATTCGGGTGGATCGGGCTGCAACACTATTGGCAACCCAAGAGAAGGATCCACACGATCTTCTCTAAAATTGATCATAGCCAACTTGTTCTTCCCTTTGCCCAGCACAAATTCCTTGAACACGAGTCATAAATCTAGAGCCTTGAGGGTAAGCTCCTCAGTCTCTAGATCCACATTTGCGCACATTGTCTTCAAAAGCGGTCTTCCAAAGATAAGTGGCACAACGCGATCCGCCTTGTTGCCACTATCACAAAGTCGCCTGGAAAAACAAATTTCCCCACCTTAACAAGCAAGTTCTCGATCACCCCATTTGCTGTAACAATGGAATTGTCTGCCAATTGCATACCCATCTTCACTGGGGTTGGCGCACCAATGCCCAATCTTTGAAATAGGGACAATGGCATGAGATTAATACTCGCGCCTAAATCACAGAGACCATGTGTATGATATCCACCCCCAAGAGTGCAGCCTAAGATGACACTGCCCGGATCTCTCATCTTGGGAATGTCTCACTGTATTACGGTGCTACATGGCTGTGTCAGCTTCACCGTGGCATAAGGATCTATGCTCTTCTTGCCCCATAGAATTTCCTTCAAGAATTTCTTGCACTTGGGCATTTGAGCAAGTGCTTCTACAAGAGGAATGTTGATATGAAATTGTTTGAATATATCCATAAATATCCAAAAGTGTTATACATCGTTCCTTTTCAATGCCGCTGGATATGGCACATCTGGCACATACTTAGCCGGATTCATATTGTTCTTGGGCTCTGATTTCTTCTCAACCGTGTCCTTTTATTGGGGAATCACGGCCTTGGGAAACTCTTCACCCGATTCCTTCCCAGTAGCCGTAGTAGCTTCAGCTCTCGCATAGCTAGGATATGGGGGATCCTGAGTAGTCAAACCACTGCGAGTAGTAATAGCTTTTAGCTGCTCAGTAGGATGAATGGTATTAGAC
Source organism: Linanthus parryae (assembly GCA_023055425.1). NCBI lineage: Eukaryota > Viridiplantae > Streptophyta > Magnoliopsida > Ericales > Polemoniaceae > Linanthus > Linanthus parryae. The sequence goes on along the minus strand of JALGPY010000011.1, from coordinate 19,594,178 downwards.
GGAAGCATACCTGGTTGAAATTTAGCATTTTGATTGGCAATTTGTGCAATCTGCGTCTCATGACTCTTCGTTGTAGCTTCCATGGAGACAATCTTGCTCTCCATTCTATCTTGGTTAGCAAGTAGTTTTCTCAATAAAGCGTTTGTCTCTTGATCCTCATGTTGTGGAGTTTGTCTTTGCACTTGATACTGAGAATTCGGCTACTGACCTGGTGCATATAACCCACTATTTGGGTTGGCATAGCTGAAATTTGGGTAATTGCGGTTGTTGGGATGATACGTAGTAGGCCACTGCTGCTGTCGTGGTGGACCCATGTAATTCACGTCTTCAATCCCATATCCTTGATTCTCATCCGCGACCATCTCTCCCATAGACTTCACTCGTGCTGATTGATTCATGCTGTTAAAAGCTGAGGTCAGGACTCCCATTTGCTGTTCAAATTTCTGCTCCACCATTGACTCAATCTTGCTGACAAGTGCCCCATCAGAATTCGAGTTCCTACGAGTCTTAGGCCTCGTAGACTCACGTTTTCCCACATTTCAGCATGTTTTGGCATCTTTGCACCCCTAGGCCCATAAAATTGCTCTGAGCCATCATATCTAGTTGATTTGCAGTCTCCCTGTCTAGAGCATTATAAAAATAGTGCAAGAGTTTGTACCATGACTCTCCGTGAGTAGGGCATCTGCGAAGGAGCTGGTTGAATTTTCTCCATGTATCCCAAAGAATCATGTTCTTGCTGAGTGAACTTTGTGATGTCAGCCATTTTCTGCGCAACTTTGGTGGTGGGAGATACTTCCTGAAGAACTCTTGGAAACACTCTGCCCATGTAGTAATGCATCCCGCTGTAAGCTCCATGAGCAATGTCTTGGCTTTCCCAGATAAAGAAAATGGAAAAAGCATCAACTTCAGAGTCTCGTCACGCACCCTCTGATCATGACTTGTGGATGTAATCTGGTTGAAGTTGATCAAGTTAGCGTTAGGGTCATACCCTGCAGCTCCAGTAAACAATAACTCATCCCTCACCATATTGATCAGCTGTTGGCGTAATTCAAAATGATCCGCATCAATTTGTGGCCTGAAAATTGTAGGTTTATATCCATCCGGCGTGGTCCTGAAATAGTCCACTAATGGACGTTCATCCTGATCAACAACGTTTTCTTGGGCCTCGGCATCTTGCCTATTGTTTCCACCGCTATTTCCCGCATTGTTGCGTCTGTTGTTACCTCAATTGTTTGCTCCATTGTTTTTAATGACTACTCCTTCATTTCATGGTGGATTGAGGCGTGCCATTCCTGCTTCCATTTCAGCCATCCGAGCTCTGAGTTGCTCAGTTTCTTGGGCTCGCATGTCTGCATCTTGCACAGCTGCTAGTCTGGCTGCCAGTACATCATATGCAGCCTTACGAAACCTTTCTAACTCAGCTCTTTCTTGGTCTTCGATAGGAACTGATTTAGTCTTCCTCGAGTCGCTACGTCTTGTGCGTAATAAGGATTCCAGGACCGCAAGTACTGTGTACAAAGTTACGTCACGAGAACGGGTCATGCACCGAGACAATCAACCTGAAATCACAGATAACACAAAGAAAGCAAGTGAGTAACAGATGTAAACAAGAAAAGTAAAATCCCTAAGTCTAGGAATAATAACTAATTTAGCAGAAGTCCCCAGAAACGGCGCCAAAAACTTGGCACGATTCAACCGCAAGTGTACGGCTGTCGTGTGTAGTAATATCTGGTAATTCCAGGTTTGTCGAACCCAAGAGACTTCTGAGCAAATTAGTTAATTATTCAAATCCTTATGTAGGTCAAGCGCAGTTGTTGTTTTTAATAATTCTAGTAAATTTAAGAAAATATGAATCTCAATTAACCGATTAAATTAATTCACGATTAATAAAGAAAAATTGATATGGGTTTTTCTCAAAAGTTCACAACGTCAGGATATCTCTACGGTTCACTAGGTATTTCACAATATGTCGGATTTACGTTTCACTAACACAACGATTCTTTATTCTAGCTAAGCGAGAACGTTTATGTTGAAGATTTCTCAACCAACACCTATGCTTAAACTATCGAAGCTGATTTCTCTAGTCTAATCAAGTTTAAGCATGCTTTACGATCAATAATCTACTCTTTCTTCTTAGCTAACTAGCAAGATTTATCAACCATAGATTCGGCTAGTGTGTATTTCAATTATCCGGGAAACAAACGTTGATGTCTCTAACGTTTACAATCTAGCACAATCCTATTAATACGTCTACCAATAGAAAAGATGAGTGAAAATATAAAATAACTAGATAAATAAATCATCAATTAAGCTTGAAAGCATGAACGCAAATCCATAAATCATCCGAAAAAGTGATAAAACCTTAGATCCCTACGAGATATCCCGAAAAAAGAGTTTAGATACTCAGAAACGTGATCACAATACAATTTTCATGATCAATAATCAATACTAGAGAAGAAGAAGAAGTTCTAGAAGCCAAACGAATGATCCAAAAGTTCTGAAGCTCCCCAAGTCGTCTCTAGCTCTCCCACTCTTCCAAACCCGCGTCTAACTGTGTTTCAGGTCTCAGAATGCGTTTCCGCAGGTCTGGGCACGTTTTTTAATGAAATTTTGCCGAAATTGGACTTCAGCCCGTCCAGTTTGTAATTCTCGAACAGAATTGTTAGCTGATCTTGCGCGGGCTGTATCTCCCTCGTACGGACTCGTTTTCGGGCCTACCATATATCGTTGGAAAGCTACAGATGTCTACTTTTCAATGCCGCATGCCTATATCCAATATACCTTGTAGATGTTCCTGAGCATCAACAAGAGTGCAGGCTGGCCTTGTGCTATTTTTCCAACTTTTCTTTGTTTTTGCGTCTTCTTTTCCCCTCTTCATCTAGCTCCATCCCAATCATATACAAGCCTCTCATAAGCTCCATACCACCTATTTTACCTTAGTTACACAACACTAACCAACCCGTGCAATTATCATTGCACATATGAGAGAAAACATCCGCAAATAAGCTAGAAACACAACTTTTCACTCTTAGGCTTAGAAATCGTCAAATTCACATATTTTTGCAAATATAACACATAAATCCTGTGAAATAATCATAATAAAATTCATATAAATTTATAATAATAACTCATAAAAGAGAGTTATCAAATGTCCATACCCAGCATTGGTTTGCATCATGTTAGTTGAGTGTGGGGATCACTTTGAGTATTAGGATGTATAGAGTAGTTCGTCTCCTGTGTAGAGCCAACACAATAAGATTATATTTTTAAATTCGATATTAGTAGTTACAGTGCGACATCAGGAGTTTCGCATATGAGAAAAAGGAGCTTCACATATAAAGACAAATCATATATACATTATTTGCTTTCTTGCTAATGATGAATCCTAATTCTTATCAGTTTTCTCATCATGATCAACCTAAGAGAGAATTTTCGGAATGCATTGGTGTGATGTGTAATTTTTTATACACCAAACAGAAATACCATATTAAGATAATATGAAATTGTTTCAATATTTGCTAACCAATGCGTAGTGTATTATAAAGAACGAAAACATAGATACATAGATGATTAAAAATTGTGAGTTTACCAACGGATATGAAAACATTCTTTAAGAAAATGAAAGGTTACCACATTTGATCATGACATATAAACAAAATCTTATCGCACAAAAGTAGATTTTAGTCAAATATTTAAAGTCATTATTTTAAGGTAGCTTGGTGTATGAAGTCTACATCAACCAAATCCAAATAAAATGTACGTGTTTGATGTAAGATGTTCTATAATGGTAAGATGAAACCAATTGGAGAGGAATGATTCGGGATAAGTTGTTTCAAAAATATTTTATGTTTATCCTGGTTAGTCCCTCTGATCAAATATTAGTTGTTTTCATTTCCTGCTAATGCTCAGCGTTCACAACTTTATGATTAAGGAATTTTAAAAGCAATGGGTGCATTTTATGGAACACACGCACTGAAACACTCACTATATTGTACACTTCCACTGTTGCATGCTGCATATTGCTCGCTCGAGACCCCCGCGTGGTGTGGGGTGAGACTCCTGCCTGGTGGAGACCATGCATACAATTCACGCACTGCACTCACAATATTATATGTACACTCATGTATGTGCTCATAAGTTATGGAAGTTTATCGGTATAGTTGAATTGGGGTGAGGGCTTCCTGATACCTCAAAATTGCATTTGACCATGTGACTGTGGCGCCTTCTTCCGTCATTGGTCCATTGTTATGTGTGTGAATTAGATTTCAGAATGTGAATTTTGTATATCGGGTGAATAGCTAGCTAGCTGAGTTTAGTTTATCATACACCTTCACTGCGTATATAACATAATTCTTGTTCATACTTGGCAGAAAATTTATATGCGGTTTGTGAGTGTCTTTAGGTTTTCTGAATCAGACTCCCAACACGATGATTGCATGACCGTGTAGCTTGCAAGATTTGAAGGTCGCCTCCACCTCGCATGCACAATACACGTTGGCAGCGGAGCTTCACTCACAACTACGTACCTAGTGTAGATTATGCTAAGTTTGTAGTTTTGTTTTGGATGATGTATAGTTTGTTAGGATTTCATGTTGTAGTTGATGTAAATGTACAAATTTAGGGTACAATGGGTTCGGTTGATTAATAGATTTTTTTTTAAGTTGTTTATAATTTAGTATTTATTGATAAAAATATTGATTTTATAGACGACCACTTCTCGACGAACAGTTAGTGAGCAAAAAGACTACATACGACGAGTGATTGTCGTTTTAGGAAATAACGACACGAAAAATGGTCGTTTGTTTCAAGAAAAAATGGGCAAACAGCACAAAATTTACCAAAATATATAGTAAATAACGACGAAAAAAGTAGTCGTCCAAAGCCCAAAGACGACAAGAATAGTTGTCGGCACAAATTCAACGAGTACTAAATCTAAGCGAAATAGCCGTCGTAAAAAGTATTGACCACGAAATTTGATGGTCGGGAATTCGTCGGCAAAAGCCCAAAAACTAAAAGATATGGTTGGAAAATGTGGTTGGTACATATCTTTCACCGACCAGCGGATATTCCGCCGCCCCGTTGAACTAATGATGGAGCTATTCTGACGCACTTTCAAAAATAAAATTCCTCATCTTTTTGTTCTAACGACGACATTTATGGATTTAACGACAAGTTTACTCGTCGTAATAAACCGATTTTTTTGTAGTGTTTGTATATCATTCTTATAATACTTCTTGTTCTTATTCTTGGGGATTGTTCAAGGTGAACAATAAAGAATTCTTATTTAATCCGTTAGATAGAGCATGTACTAGATAGGATAGTGAGAACCACAAGCTGTAACAGAGTAAGGCATCTCTTTGTGCTTGAGATTTAGGGCTTAGCTTTTGATTAATTAGAATTGAGTTGAGAATCCTGCAGGGAGAAGATCCCTGGGGTAGATACGTAGGTCCAAGTGGACTGAACTTTATATATCTTGTGTCTCTTGCATTCACTTTTCAGTTCCATACTTAGTTCTTTTTCAGCAATCAAAAACAGTTCCATTTCAAGGGTTTGAAACTCATTTCAAGGCCTTGAAATAGACTTATCATTTTACACTTCAAGTGCTTTCATTCTAAGGGCTTGAAACTCATTTCAAGGCCTTGAATCACTCTTCACTCATTATAATTCTTTTTGAAACCACTCTTCTTGCAATTTTAGCAAAAGTTGTCATACTCTATTCAACCCCCCCCCCCTTCTAAAGTATTGATCCTGTATACCTATTGTACACCCCTTCGGAAACCTTATCTTATGATCGCACAACATAGCATTCAGAGTAACTACTTTACGTCTGGATGCATTAGTTATGACCTGCGAGAAAATTTAGAGCGATTTGAAAGAAAAACATGTTAAGTAATAGCTCAAAAATGAAGCAGCTTCTTTGTGGTTATTCCATGCATCAAAAGAAAGCTGGGTTAGAAGTTCAAAACCTATGGGGTTGCCGCATCGTATGGTACATTGACCATCGAATACGCCAACGTATTGGGTTGGGCCGTACTATGGTAGATGAACCATAGACGCAGCAACTCAATAGATTTTAGTCCGTCATGCCAGCTTTCTGTGATGATTCTCCGTGCCCGTGTGGTGGTAGACGAGACTCTGAATATCTCATTGTGATGCTAGAAACAATCATAAAAAAGCTACCTGCCACCTCCACGAACTTCTTTATGATTGTTCCAGCATCACAATGATGTTGAACGGAATTGCCTTCTACATGCTTTACCAAAATCTAAACTTTGTATGTATTCCCTTTTGGAGGGAAAGGTTGTTTCATTCCCTTCTCAATCCGTCACTATGATGCGTGGAATCACCACAAAGAAGCTGCCAACTTCATCAGCTATCTTGTTTATGATCATTATATGCATCACAATGTTTTATCAAGTGTGCCTGAACATAAAAAAATCAACATCGAAGATTATATGCTCTGGTTTTATACACAGAGGGGAACCTGAGGGTTAGGAGAAGATGAAGAGTATGGAGAGGTAGGGGCATTAATGGATTAATAAATGCTGGTTTGAAGATGTGGTTTCAGAGTAATCATTTATGGGTTTAAATATGTGATTGCAGAGATATCATTGTTGGTTTAGAGATTAGTACAGTAGGTAGTGGTTCATGAACAACCTCAATGATTAGGGGTGGCATGGTTTTATACACAGTGGGGAACTTGGGGTTCGGAGAAAATGGAGAGTATGGAGAGGTGGAGGGTTAATGGATTAATAAATGCTTGTTTAAGGATCTGGTTTCAGAGTAATCATTTCTGGTTTTAAAGATGTGGTTTCAAAGATATCATTCATGTTTAGAGATTAGTGTAGTAGGTATTGGTTCATGAACCACCTCATTGATTAGGGGTGGCAACATTACAAAATTATATCTTTTTTTCCAATCACCTGTTGCAGGTACAATTTGCATGTTATAGAACATTGATACTATGAGTACATCCATACGTAGTATCTATTAGCGCCTTATGTGATGTCAAAAAATAATAGGCCAGAAATCTCCAAAATATTTGCAGAGTATTTGGTTCAAGGACAAGTTGCGCCGCCAATAGAGATAAATAACCCTGCAATACTTACATCATATTACTGTCTCTTGCATTTGAAAATCGTTACATGTAAACGAGACCTCTGCGTGGTGTGGGTGGAGGCTCCTGCATGGTGGAAGCTATACTTGTAACACACGCACTGAAACACTTACTATATTGTACACTTCGACTGCTGTATGCTGCATATTGCTCGCTCGAGACCCCCACGTGGTGTGGGTGGAGACTCCTGCCTGGTGGAGACCATGCATACAATTCACACACTGCACTCACAATATTATATGTACACTCATGTATGCGCTCATAAGTTCTGGAAGTTTATCGGTACAGTTGAATTGGGATGAGGGCTCCCTTATACCTCAAAATTTCATTTCACCATTTGACTTTGGCGCCTTCTTCCGGCATTGGTCCATTGTTATCTGTGTGAATCAGATTTAAGAATGTGAATTTTGTATATCGGTTGAATAGCTAGCTAGCAGAGTTTAGTTTAGCATACACCTTCACTGCATATATAACTTAGTTCTTGTTCCTTTTTGAAAAAAAAATTATATGCGGTTTTTGAATGTCTTTAGGTTTTGTGAATCAGACTCCCAACACGACGATTGCATGACCGTGTAGCTTGCAAGACTTTAAGGTCGCCTCAACCTCGCATGCAAGATACACGTTCGCATCGGAGCTTCACTCACACTACGTACCTAGTGTAGATTATACTAGGTTTGTAGTTTTGTTTTGGTTGATTTATAGTTTGTTAGGATTTGATGTTTTAGTTGATGTAAATGTACAAATTTTGGGTACACTGGGTTCGGTTGATTAATAGAATTTCCGTTTTTTGAAGTTGTTTATAATTTAGTAATTATTGATAAAAAATAATACTTTTATAGACGACCACTTCTCGACGAACAATTAGTGAGCAAAAAGACTATATACGACGAGTAAAATTGTCGTTTTGAAGAAATAAATACACAAAAATGGTCATTTGTTTCAAGTAAAAATGGCTAACACAACAAAAATTTACCAAAATAGATTGTAAATAACGACGAAAAAAGTAGTCGTCCAAAGACCAAAGACGACAAGAATAGTTGTCGACATAAATTCAACAATTACTAAATCTAAGTGAAATAGTAGTCGTCAAAAGTATTGACCACGAAATTTGATGGTCGGGAATTCGTCGACAAAAGCCCAACGACGAACATATATGGTTGGAAAATGTGGTCGGTACATATCCTTCTCCGACCAGCGGATATTCTATCGCTTCGTCGAACTAACGACGCAGCTATTTTGATGCACTTTCGACAAAAAAATTAGTCCTATTTTTGTTTTAACGACGACATTTATTGATTTAGCGACGAGTTTACTCGTCGTAATAAAACGATATTTTTTATAGTGTTTGTATATCCTTCTTATAGTACTTCTAGTTCTTATTCTCGTGGATTGTTCAAGGTGAACAATAGAGAATTATTAGTGAAGCAGTTAGCTAGAGCAGGTACTAGATAGGTTAGTGAGAACCACAATCTGTAACAGAGTAAGGCATCTCTCTGTGCTTGAGATATATGGCATAGCTTTTGATTAGTTAGAATTGAGTTGAGAATCCTGCAGGGAGAAGATCCCTGGGGTAGATACGAAGGTCCAAGTGGACTGAACTTTATATATCTTGTGTCTCTTGCATTTACTTTTCAGATCCATACTTAGTTCTTTTTCAGCAATCAAAAACAGTTTCATTTCAAGGGTTTGAAACTCATTTCAAGGCCTTGAAATAGACTTATATTTTTTTACTTCAACTGTTTTCATTCCAAGGGCTTGAAACTCATTTGAAGGCCTTGAATCACTCTTCACTCATGATAATTCTTTTTGAAACCACTCTTCTTGAAATTTTAGCAAAAGTTGGTATACTCTATTCAATCCCCCCCCCTTTTAGAGTATTGATCCTATATTTCTACCTACTGTACACCCCTTCAGAAACCTTTTCTTATGATCGCGCAACATATATTTTAGAGTAACTACTTTACGTCTGCATGCATTACTTGTGACTTGCGAGAAAATTTAGAGCGAGTAGAAAGAAAAACATGTTAAGTAATAGCTCTAAAATCAAGCAGCTTCTTGTTGGTTATTCCATGCATCACAAGAAAGCTGGGTTGGAAGTCCAAAACCTATGGGGTTGCCGCATCGTATGGTTCATCGACCATCGTACGCCAATGTATTGGGTTGGGCCATACTATGGTGGAGGAACCATAGACGTAGCAACCCAATAGATTTTAGTCCGCCACGCCAGCTTTTTGTGATGATTCTCCGCGCCCGGGTGGTGGTAGACGATACTATGAATATCTCATTGTGATGCTAAAAATAATCATAAAAAAGCTACCTGCCACATCCACGAACTTCTTTATGATTGTTCCAGCATCACAATGATGCCGAACGGAATTGATGTCTACATGCTTGTCGAAAATATAAACTTTGTCTGTATTCCCTTTTGGAGGGAAACCTTGTTTCATTCCCTTCTCAATACATCACTGTAATGTGTGGAATCACCACAAAGAAGCTGCCAACTCCATCAGCTAGCTTGTTTATGATCATTCCATGCATCACCATGTTGTATCAAGTGTGCCAGAACATAAAAAAATCAACATCGAAGGCTGTATGCTCTGGTTTTATACACAGTGGGGAACCTGGGGGTTCGGAGAAGATGAAGAGTATGGAGAGGTGGGGACATTAATGGATTAATATATGCTGGTTTGAAGATGTGGTTTCAGAGTAATCATTTATGGGTTTAAATATGTGATTGCATACATATCATTGCTGGTTAAGAGATTAGAACAGTAGGTAGTGGTTCATGAACCACCTCAATGATTAGGGGTGGCATGGTTTTATAAACAGTGGGGAACCTGGGGGTTAGGAGAAGATAGAGAGTATGGAGAGGTGGGGGGTTAATGGATTAATAAATGATGGGTTAAGGATGTGGTTTCCGAGATATCATTGCTGGTTTAGAGATTAGGGCATTAGGTATTGGTTCATGAACCACCTCATTGATTAGGGGTGAAAACATTACAAAATTATAACTTTTTTTTTCAATCACCTGTTGCAGGTACAATTTGCATGTTATAGAACATTGATACTATGAGTACGTCCATACGTAGTATAGATTAGCGCCTTATGTGATGTCCAAAAAATAACAGGCCGAAATTTCCAAAATATTTGCATAGTATTAGGTTTAAAGACGAGTTGCGCTGCCAATAGAGGTAAATAACCATGCAATACTTACATCATCTGATTGTCTCTCACATTTGAAAATCATAACTTGTAAACGAGACCTCTGTGTGGTATGGGTGGAGGCTCCTGCCAGGTGGAAGCTATGCATGGAACACACACACTGAAACACTGCGCTCACAAGCTATGCAAGTTTATCGGTATAGTTGAATTGAGATGTGGGCTCCCTGATACCTCAAAATTGCATTTCACCATGTGATTGTTGCGCCTTCTTCCTGCATTGGTCCATTTTTATCTGGGTGAATCATATTTAAGAATGTGAATTTTTTATATCGGGTGAATAGCTAGCTAGTTGAGGTTAGTTTAGCATACACCTTCACTGCATATATAACATATTTCTTGTACAACTTGGCAGAAAATTTAGATGCGGTTTGTGAATGTCTTCTGGTTTTGTGAATCAGACTCTTAACACAACGATTGCATGATAGTGTAGCTCGCAAGATTTCAAGGTCGCCTCCACCTCGCATGCACGATACATGTGCGCATCGGAGCTTCACTCACAACTACGCATCTAGTGTAGATTATGCTAAGTTTGTAATTTTGTTTTGGATGACATATAGTTTTTTAGGATTTGATGTTGTAGTTGATGGAAATGTACAAATTTTGGTTACACTGGGTTCGGTTGATTAATAGAAATTTCATTTTTTTGAAGTTGTTTATAATTTTAGTATTTATTGATAAAAAAATATTGCTTTTATAGGCGACTACATCTCGACGAACAATTAGTGAGCAAATAGACTATATACGACGAGTAAAATTGTAGTTTTAAGAAATAATGACACGAATAATGGTCGTTTGTCTCTAGAAAAAATAGGCAAACAACACAAAAATTTACCAAAATAGATAGTAAATAACGACGAAAAAAGTAGTCGTCCAATGCCCCGAAGACGACAAGAATAGTTGTCGGCATAAATCTAAGCGAAATAGTCGTCGGCAAAAGTATTGACAACTAAATTTGATGGTCGGGAACTCGTCGGCAAAAGCCCAACGACGAAAAGATATGGTTGGAAAATGTGGTCGGTACAAATCTTTCACCAACCAGCGGATATGCCGTCGCCACGCCGAACTAACGACGGAGCTATTCCGACGCACTTTCGACAAAAAAAATTGTCGTCTTTTTGTTATAACGACGACACTTATGGATTTAACGACGAGTCCTAATAAATCGATTATTTTGTAGTGGTTCAAAGTTAAAAATTAAATTCCACAAAAAAATGATTGAGAACAGTTATCATGTTACAAAGTATTTAGTTACGATAATATGTTATCTAGAAACATAAAAACGACGAATAAAAAAATCTTTTAATCACACTAAACCATTTATAAATGTATACGGCTTCTCCTCAAAAAATTGTTAACATACAACTCTCAAAGTATTAAAATAAATTTTTATGTTATATTCTGTTCAATTGTTATGATCAGAATTAATTATTTTAATTTTATTTGAAATAAATTAGGTATTTACAAACAAAGGTTAGTAAAGTGTTTGGCATTCGCTACTATTGTACCAAATAAAGATAACTTATATAGGTACTTGATACAAAAAAAAATCAGTTGCATTGTTACCCCTATTAACTTAGAACATTCATCATTGTTTTCGCATATTTTCTAATGGTCATTTTCCCTTTAAATTCTTGCAATTAAAGAAATATTAGTTTCTTCAGCTAATACGAAAAAAATGAATACATATTTTCAGTTACAATCATAAATTGAAAAGAAACATATGTTTAATACAAAATAATATTAGTTAAAGAGAAATTTCATGTTCCTTAAGAACTATTATATATGTGTATATATATATATATATATATATATATTGAGAAATTGTTTTTGTCGTCAACGGGACTTGAACCCGTGATCTCATGTAGGGGCTTCCAAACGCTCAACCACTTGAGCTACCTAATAACATAGCAGTATGAAATCACAACTGGAAAAAAAAACGAAATTGTATTACTTTTATGAGGATGATCATCACAATTCGTGTTTATTTTCAATCATTACAATTTAGTAGTAGTAATTTCCCGGTTTGCGCGGGTTAACGACCAGTTGCTTCTTATAAGGTAAATAGAATTGAGGAAATCATAAATTGCTTTTATTTATTTACTTATTTGTTTTTCTTGAGAAACTCATAAATTGATTCAAGTAAAGAAAAACATAATCTTCTGGACAAGGTAGACATCGACTCTGACTCAGGCTAGTTTGGGAATGCTGTGGCAGTGGTAGAAAGCTATTGTGTGAAAACACAGTAGAAAGCTGTTATGAGTTCTTGATAAAATGTTGTTTGGTAAATATTACGTAGAAGTTGATGTGAAATATTGATAGAGTAACTTTGTGTTTGGTAAAATCAACTGTGAAGTTGTTGTGAGAAGGTAAAATGAAAATAAATATGACACGTGTAATTTCCGGAAAGATAACTATTGATATTTAAAAAATTGTAAGGTCAAAATCGGTTGTAGATAAATTAATCAAAAGCACTTTCTAGAAAAGCATCTCCCCCCTTGCTTCCTGAAAGCTGCTGTGGGACAGCAGAAACTGTCCGGAAAAGCATAATTTTTTTTTACCAAACACACTAAAACTAATCTGTTGTTAGAAAGCAGTTGTGCTGGCAGCAAGAGCATTCCCAAACTCACCCTCATAGATTGCCCTTGCATATAGAAAAGTGTCATTCGTAAAGAGGAGCTGGGAAACCAAAAGGCCCGTTGATGCAGTGATGCTGATATCAACCATGATCTAATGTCATTGCAACCCCTCGGCATGAGAGAAAACGATAGAGCTTCCCCACAGAGAAGGCAAAGGTACGGTGAGATTGGACAATGTCATTGCAACCCCTCGGTATGTTGATCCAACCACTTTCTGGTTCAACAAAACGCACAACTTTCCTTTCATCGAAGCAGCGAAACAGCCTGTCTTTGTAGTAATATATTCTGTCACCAACTTTACCCATCGGTCCCCGGAGATGATCTTTCTTCAAATCTCGTGTGGGTATACCCTTTTTGCGCGATCATACACTTTACTCATCAATTTTTTATCACTAAGAGTATTGTTCCTTCTCATTTTCCTTTACTTCATAGAGTGTATAATTTACAACGTAGTGAAGATATTACCAGTGATCATCCTCTTTTGAAGAAAATTCCTCTGACTCTCTGATATTATCTCCAAAAAGGATCAGGTTATAATCTATCTGCCGTGGTCCTAAAAACTAGTTTATAAAAGAGGAACCTAAACTTATTTGTATATAGTCACATGGTCTATGTTCTTGTTTGATCCTGAGAATCATGAACAATAATGTCTGATAGTGTCTCAACTCCTTTCCTACGCATTCTGGTTGTCAGTTCTTAAAGCTAAACACACGTCATAAAATAGTAAATTGTATTAGATGTGCCATTATAACAATCTATTAGAGCTTCATAATTTAAGCCTTGGACAAAACTCAAAGTCTAGACAAATTGATGACTTGAAACCCAGATGCGGTATCCATCGGATCATTTGGAGGACTTCTAATCTCGGCTTGAGGGGGTGCGTTTAATGAAAAAATATTTCTCTATTTTTCGTTCCATTTATTTTCTACTGAAAAATGAAATTATGAATGAGATCTAGGGTTTGAGATCGAAGGAAGAAGAAGAAGAAGAAGAAGAGAATAGGAAGAAGAAGAAGAAGAAGAAGAAGAAGAAGAAGAAGAAACCCTCTGAGATTGTGAATTTATCATTAAGGAAACGAAATGAACTAACGGTCATTTATATATGACCGTTAGTCACCAGATCCAAAACAGCCAATGCAAAACACGTAGGTGGGAGAAAGAGCGAAAACGTTTCTCTAACAGATGAGCTAAAGAACATCGTTGTAATTAATTGAAAACAACAGTTAGGATTAAAACCCTGAAGCCTAATCTGATGGACACTGAAACATATCGTTTTATGTCACTAGTTTGGCTCCAATTGCATATTTTTCCAAGCATATGCAAAAGGAAAGAAAGCAAATTGATAACAATATGGCCTTCATTCTTCAATACGCCCCCTCAGGTTGGTGTAATGTAGACATTACAGTTAACTTGGACTTGTAATGAAGAAATTGTTGGGCTACAAGGGGCTTTGTCAGAATATCTTCCAACAGTTCTGCTGCACAAATGTACTGCAAATCATACATACCTGAAGTGACCAAATCTCTGATGAGGAAAGTATCCAGATCAATGTGCTTAGGCTTTTCATGATAGATGGGATCCTGTCATGTTGAATGGCAGAAGAACTATCACTGAAAAGAATTGGCTTACAATCCAAAACAATTTTCCATTCTTGAAACAAAGAGATCAACCACTCAATTTCACATCCCAATAGTGCTAGCCCTATATATCCAGCTTATGCAGAACTTTTGGCAACCACACAAGTCAAAGAAAAATAAAATATCTAGATGTAGATCTTCTAGAATCAACATATCCAGCCCAATATCAATATGTTTATTCAAGAAGCTTTAAAAGGATAATTAACTGAGAAATGAAAATCATGCGTTGCAGAACCTTTGAGATACCTCAACACATGATGGGCTACTGCTAAATGTACCTTAGTGGGCTGAGATATGAACTGTCTGAGCTTGTGCACAGAGAAACACAGCCTAGATTTACACAAATATAGAAGTTTCCCAACTAACCTCCTATATCCAATAGCTTCTAAATCTTCAAGGACATCACCTGTATGCATACTAAGCTTACTTGAATAAATCATGGGGTAGTGGCTGGCATACAATCAAAGTACCCATCAGTAGATAAGATCTCTTTAGCAATTTTTTGCTGTGAGAGAAAAATACCTTGAGGAAATCTTGAGACTTCAAAACCCAGAAAGTATGACAAATTTCCCGAATCATTGAGTTTGAAATGTTTAGTGCGCTCACATTTGAATTGAGTTAGATCCTTCATGTGTGATCCTATGAGGATAATATCATCTACATAGACTAATAGAAACATAACTGAGGTACCTTCATTCTTCATAAAAAGAGTTTAATCTGATTTGCAATGTTGAAACCCCAAAGATATCAATGTGTCAGTGAACTTCAAAAATCGTTTCCTGGAAGCCTGTTTCAAACCATAGAGTGATTTATTTAGCTTACATGCCTGAGAAACCTCATGATCAGTGAGTCGTTGCAGCTCTAATTAGCCTTCTGGAATTTTCATATAGACCATTTCATTTCCATGAAGGAACGCGTTATTAATGTCAAGTTGTAGCAACGGCCAGTGATGAATAGCATATATAGTCAACATTGTTCTAAGAGTAACCAACTTTGCATAATAAAAGAAGAATTTTGATTCTGAAGCTCACAATTCTGCAATATGCATAGGCCTCCTTGCCTTTCACCCTTTCTAGCATCATGTCATGTGTGTCCTTAATCCAACAATCATCAATAGTACAATTGAAAACACAATTGGAATGTTGAGTTAACCTTGAAGCAGAGATGAGATGAAAGTTGAAAGAATGCACATATAAACTTAATGCAGTGTCAAATGAGAGTTAATTTTGACTGTGCCAATATGAGTTACTTCAGAAGTCTTACCATTTGACAAGTTCTCTAAAGTGTTAGACATTGTGTGAATGGAATCAAAATATTGCAAATTGGAACACATATGATATGTGGCACATGTGTCCACAATGTAAGAGCTTGGTGCAATATGATCATAAATCAGACCAGACTGAAATGTACTGATGATAACTGCCATGAAAGGATGAGTGCCATGTGTTGAACCAGTAGACCTGGGACACTAGAATGCCAAATCCATATAGCCACCATGACTAGAAGCAGAAGATCCATAAATTGGAATTGCATGTGACTGCAAATGTGTAGTGGAAAGCAGATGTCCTGCTACATTGATTGCATAAGACACATTGTTGATAGAGAGATCATTTTTCCCACCAGCTGTACCCTAGACTTAGTGAAATTGAAATTTGGGGGAAATCCATGTAACGTGTAGCATTTTACTTTAACATGTCCCTCATGACCACAATGATGACAAACACGCTTCCCATTTATGTTAGAAGCTGTTAGAGATGACTGCACAGTGGGCTGTTTATACGCACCACCACTAGTGAATTTATTGTGCACAACATTGACTATAGGTGATCTAGGTTGAGATTGAGGAAATTGCAGAAGAGGATAACCATACTGAGCATACATTGCCAAAGTGATTATGATACCATATTGAAAAATTATATTATGATTGAGATCTAGGGTTTGAGATCGAAAATTATATTATCATTGAGAGCAAAAAATCACCAAACACTCAACAAAATAGAGAGAAAACAGAAAAATCTAATTCACGAGTGTTCTGTGCAACCTGACTCTGATACCATATTGAAAAATTATATTATGATTGAGATATAGGGTTTGAGATCGAAGGAAGAATAAGAAGAGAAGAGGAAGAAGAAGAAGAAAACCTCTGACATTGTGAATTTCTCATTAAGCAAACAAAATGAACTAGCAGTCATTTATATATGGTCGTTAGTCGCCTGATCCAAAATAGCCAATGAGAACAAAACACGTAGAAGGGAGAAAGAGAGAAAATGTTGCCCTAAAAGATGAGCTGAGCGACATCCTTATATTAAATGAAAACAACGGTTAGGATTTAAGGCCTGAGCCTAATCTGACGGTCACTGAAACATATCGTTTCATGTCATCAGTTTGGCTCCTATTGCATTTTATTCCAAACATATGCAAAAGGAAAGAACGCAAAATGTTAACAATCTGGCCTTCTTCTTCCATGTCTTCTACCATTGGCCACATTATTATGTGCCACGCCATGATTGGCGGAACGTTAGTTTTTTTTTTTTTTTTAAAAAAAGGGGGTGCTTGTCCTCTTTTACCTTTTACTGTAATATTATAATAAAGGCATAAACTCAGTTAATATTTATGCACAAGTCAGTAAAAGTTTTGTAATTATTTCAAAAGGAAGTTTTAAAAGAGTATTTACTATGAAGGCACACGGGGAAAATTAGCATATAAAATGACGTTTTTACCCCATTTTAATAGGATGAATAAAATTAGGGATGCTCTACAGTCTCTCATGCTCACAAATCAATCTGTTCCGTGAGTTTGGCAGGCTTCCTCATCATCGTCGGCTGCTTAGCACCAGTGGTGCTTCCACCAACGTTGTTCTCTATTCGATTTAATCCCTGCGGAATAGAGACCTAACGCCTCCTATAGGCTTTTGTTTGAAAATTGTCGAATTTAAAGCTTTGGTGATCATAGGATATATATGATTGAACTAGGACAGTGATAGGTGGCGACCGAAGCTGTCAAAGAACATAGGGAGCTTGTGTTGTAGTTGGTGTTGATTTTGTTGCTATTGGAGGCGTTGATAATAGTTGCCCTGAAGGATTGGTTGTTGTGGCACTAATCATGTCAATGGGAACCAATCATGATACTAAGCAACAACAGAAAGTCGTCCATGGAAGATATTGTCTTCAAACATGGCGGACTTCAGGAAGCCTCCAAACTGAAATGTAAATCAGCTCATCTAAATCCTAAATCAAGTTGAAACTGTGTTTTGATTGGGAGAAGTCAAAGCCAAGAAAGAGACGATAAATTTAGAAGATCAACCCGTGGGAGGAAGGAGAATGACTGTTGCGTAGTGGAGAAGTTGGAGAAGGGAGGGGGCGAAGAAGCTGATCCATGGAGGGGCGTCCCGCGCGGTGAAGAAGTAGATCTGGGCAGGATGGTTGTTAAATATTTACAGCGGAACTGTGTTTTTTGAATTTCAGAAAATTTGGGAAAATACATCAATGTGAACTCGTACATCCAATTATTCTCCTTTGTTTATCGTGGGGTAGAAGGGTCATTTGCCATATCAATTAGTCTCTCATTGCCTTCTTAATAAATAGTTTTTAAAAACTTCATCCTAAAATAATTATTAGATTTTTATTGACTTGCCCATCAATATTAGTTAAGTTTATGCCTTATTTGTAATAATTCCTTTTATTTTTTGGAAGCAATCAAATGGACTCTCTCCCTTCTATCTTCTTCTTCTTTGTTGTTATTCTAGAGTGAAACCCTAGAACATTGAAGGTGAAGATCCATCAATTTCAACACAATTGGTTTTTCAAGACGTGGTTACCAATCACGATTGGGAGACATCAGACCGTGGTTTGTGAGCAAACCCAAAAGACGACAATGACTTGTTGATATATACACCCTTTCTTCCCTTATATGACCCTTTATTTTCATTATGTAATTGAGTTTTACTTGAGACAGTCATACGAGAACTCGCGGAAAGTCTCTTATTTACAGGAGACAATGGAGCACTACTATTCTTCACTAAAAAAAGATTATAGTACAACTAAACTCCCGAGACCCGATTTAAACGTTGACATTTTAATCCATTCCACTCCTTTTTTCCATAACATTCATTCAAAAGAAGTCATAACAAGTACATCGTTTAGTTATGAACAGCTTAGGGTCGGGCAATCTGACAGCAACAAGTTCTTGGGCAATTTTTAATTTCGTTGCAAAAACCACTATCGTATCCTCTTCTTTTACAACTTTCGGCGCAGTCCTTGCTTGTGGAGCCTTTTGGGCACACGCCTTTGCATTGGAAAGCACCAAATGAACATTGCTCTTGAGCCGCACCTACATGGAATGAAACTGAGGAAGCTTATATACCATATGAAACTGACAAAATTTGGTTATAGGGACGAAAATTAGGTGCCGAAAAACATTACTCTGTGTCATCTCATTTCTGGTTCAAAAACAAGTATTTCGTTCTAAGCTTCGATTCAATAGAAATGTATATCTTACCCGAAGCCAGAAGAAACACCATGATTAGTGAAAAGGTGATGAACAGCTTCATATTCATCTGAGACTTGGCTTCCATGGCTTCTTTCACCCTGATTAAGAATCTTGAAAATCTGTTTACTTTTGAAAATGAAGGCTTCTTTATATGCTGCCGAAATTGTTCACGATCATTCTCAACGTAAGAAATAAATCAATTAATTAAAGAGATGCATTAACTTCAGTAATTTGTTTGATACCATACATGATGATAAACCAGTCTTTTAATGGGTGGTTATGAGTCTGGTTCCTCTGTATCTTTGTGTGTATCCTTATTTGTATCCTTACTATGATTGGTGAAACTGGATTATTTGTATCTTTTGTGTGTATCCTTATTTGTATCTTTACTATGATTGACATATTTTCATATATTTTTTTTCAATTTAGTTGTTTCAAAATTCTTTCAAATTTGACTAAAGAAATACGAAGTGTACCTATCGTATGATGCAAAGAAGGATACAAACACAGGATATAGAGGATCTGGACTCGTTATTGTATTGATGTTATGAGATATATACTAATGTTGTTGGATGTTTTTTTGGATAATCAAAATGCTTTTGGATTTCCATTGACATAATTCATTCATCATTCATTATTAAATACTAGGGGATTGCCCGTGCCCGAGGACAATACCTCAAAAACACGTTGTCACCTATTGTAATGTCATAAATAAAATGAATATTTTCATCTACAAACATAGGTAGAAAATAAAAACATAAATAATTGTAGTAAATAATCAGCAATAAAGGAAATCATTTTTTTATAATTATTATAAAAGGAGTGGGTAGTTAAGTGGGAAGTTGTGTAGTGGGTAGTTAAGTGGGTAATAGGTGAGATCTAAGGGCTGGGGTTAATTCAATCTAACGGTCTAAAAGACATTTTAAAGTCAACCGTTCTAATTTATAATATAAATTATTCATAATAACGCGAGAAACGCCCGAATTAACAATTTAACGCTCAAAGTTGAACTTCTACGTTTTCTCTAAAATCATAATGTTAAACTAAGATTATCAACCCGAAAATCATGAAAAATGATATAATTTGCGCAAGAAATATAACTATAACATAGAGTTATCAAATCCCCCACACTACTTTTTTGCGCGTCGCGAGCAAAATCAAATCTCACACTACGTTTAAATCCACCGGATCTTATACAACTCCACTAGCCATGTGACCCAAACAACACACACCCAATGCAATCTTTATTACTATACACAATGCAACTTGATTATAAACAATGCAAGAATTAAACAACGCAATTTTTTTTCTTTTTCTTTAGAGATTGGGCAATCTCACTATCACTAACCAAAATCATCAAACTCTCACAAGTCTTTCGAAATTTCACAACTTGAAGTAAAATGATCTTACGCACAAGCTCACTAAGGGGTCCCTAAATATCCACCATGATCAATCCAAGACTCGGGAACGTCCTTTAGTTCAGAGGGTCTAAGCCCTCAATATTAAGATAGTCTTTCGTCGCCAAGTCATATGCAGTTTTCAGACCTTCTTAGCCGTGACCACATTTGAATGCAAACGGTCCCATTGAAAATTGAGTCCAGATCCTCTGTGTCTACCAAAATGACTATGATACCCTTAAATGCTCTTCTACTCTCCCCCACTTATCATTTATTATGTTTTAGCTCATGATATTTAAGTTAATTTGCAGTCTTGACTTTTTTTGGGTTCAAAATTAATTTTTTTTCAAACTAATTTGTAAAACAACTTAAGCTAAAAGGAAAAAATAAAAAAGAAGAAAATAAAAAAACGAGGAAGAGCGGAGAAACGGAATAAATATAAGAAAACAAGAAATGTTTTAGGTCCAAATGACAGGTTATCCATATGTGGCTATTATAAAACCAACATACAGATTTCATGATTTTCAAGCTACTTTCTAACATAATATTCGAGTTCATGCTGATGTTATGTTCATAGGGCTTGGAAGTTCAGAGCATGACCTAATTTAATATTTGTGTCTCTCTCGTTCTGGGTTTGAACATAACAGATCAATTTGGGTAGGCAATTGGAGCAGATTTTGCCAATCAATTATTCTCTTTCTAGTAAACAAATATTTTATTAATTTATGATTTAATTAATTGGATACTAAATCTAGATGGGTAGCTTACCTACAAATTCAACACCAGATTGTTTTGTGAAAGGAGTGAAATTAAGAAAATTAAGTACAATATAAAAACATCTGTTTGTGAGGAAATTTTTCATGTTTTGGCTGTTAAAGCTGAAATCTTGTAGTTATTATTTTTTAGAGAAATCTTGTAGTTACTTTTGATAGCATTGAGGCTTTTGTGAAATTATTCCTTTAGTGAGATTCTTTAGCTAAGATACGCTGTCTAAGTCAGGCGAATTGATTCGATGCTAGAGGTGTATTGTTGTTTAACTTGTTCTTGACATAAAATTTTACCGTCATCTTATTATTGGTATTTATCTTATCACAATTTTTTCTTTGTTTTTATTGATAAAAGATTTTTGTCTTTGTCTATCCATTCTAAGAGAGGGATGTATGTGGATTATAGTGATATTGTGGGAGTAAACCGTAATAAAACAAAATCATATGGAGGATCACAAATAATTTAAGGGTATCATAGTCATTTTAGCAGCTATGAGTATCAACATTGCAACAAAATCAAAATTTGGGTACTACAGTTGCTAAAATTGAAAAGTTTGGTACTATTGTAAGAAAGTCAAAAAAATGGGTACTACCGGTGTAATTTTACCTTTTTAATGTAATTAAGTCTATAATTTTTTACAAAAAAATTGACAGAATAGTTTTGTAATAAACGGAGGAAAACAATGGTCACTTAAGTGTACCTTTTAAAACTTGGGTTACTTAAGTGAACTAAGCCCAAATCACATGTCAATAATTTAACCCTAAAAATATTTATACCATTTCATCCCATATTTTTTCATGTAAATCGCGCATGTAATTGTTGATTCCGATTGAGATTATTGATGTCGAGGACCTTGGAAATAGACAAGGCTAAGGATGCACAAGGAAGTGCCTGTGATTATAGAGGAGCAGCTCAGAGAAAGTTGAGAAGAAATATTGAAGAGAAGGAACAATCGAAAGATGCCAACGTAGCTACTGTTTATGTATCAATGCAGCGAGGTGTTAGATTTTGAAGGCAACAACGGTAGCAGAAGTTCATGGGGTTTTGTCACTGCCGCGGCAGTACTATGAAGATTATATATATATATATATATATATATATTTTATTTTTGAGAAATTGTTTTGTTGTCAACTGAGTTTGAACCCAGGAGCTCATGCAGGGATTTCCAACGCTCTACCACTTCAGCTACCACCATCCTTACATTTTTTGAGGGTATGGAGGTATTTTCAAACTCCGATCACCTTGTATTGAATTCACACCTCAAGACTAGTGGACTCTCGAGATAAGTATTTTGGACCTAGTGGGCGCCAAGATGAGCCATTTGGAGCTGAGTTTACATGATTATTTGTTTGGCTCTGTGAAACAGTTTAGATGATTATTTTCGTATGCAGATGAATTGGTCAAAGTTGTCATTTATTTTGGGACAAATGAACTTCAAATTATCATTAACCTTCATAGCTATGTCGCTCTCTTTTCTTACGTTTTTGTCACAGATAAAAGTTTTGGCCGATATGTTTGTTGTAATGTAAAACTAAATAACAAAGAATAGGTTCTTTTATTGATCCAAATCGAGCTTTTCGGGTTTATTTAATCACAATAAGCGGCAACACATTTTTCTTGACAAAATCACAAAAAAAAGTTGGGAGCCAACAACTGAATGTTCATTTGCTTAAAACAGATCATTTATAGCAGCAGCAAATACTAATCCCGCGCCCAAGCGAAAGGCATTCGCCGTTATCATATCCTTGAGAAATGCAAGATTGGTTGCAATCTCCTTCGGAAGAGCAACTATCCGATATGCAATCTTGAGTCACTCCTGCAACTAAACCAGCATCTATGAACTCGTCAATACCCAAACGAAAAAAAAAATGATTTGAAAAATCTGAAACCAGTTGTGGTTGGTTATGAAGTATAAAGATTACCGGGATGAAAAGCCAACATGAGGAACGAGAGCACCACGAGTAGTTTCAAGGATTGCTGGGACTTAGCTGCCATGACTCGGCGTTTGTATCCACTTTCTTACTTGAGAGAGAGAAAAAGCAAAGTACCTATCACGAATTTATATAGTAACAAGGTTTTATGGCAGATAATGTATTTAGACCTAAAATCACGTTAAGGATATTATTGATTTGAATCTGTCCGAAAAGAGACCCATTTATCTCAGGATAGCAACCTGTCAACGAGATAATATGTCTTGATTGAGAATATTTTGCATTAGTATACTGGAGTACCTATTTAGCTTAATATTGACGCTATAATATTGAATTTTTAAATCAATGTGTTTCTGAAATAGGATATGTTTCTATAGTTACCAATCTATATAACTTTTTTCCGTTATGAGAGATTTTATGCTTCATCCTCACCTTGTCATCCTATAATTTCCCCAATCATATGTGTGTCCAAGTGTGTTTGATGCCAAATGTCTTTACAAGCTCTTAGAAAAAAAAATCATCACGTTTTCTATAAACTTGGGGAGTAACATGTCCGGTTTGGAGATTAGGTGCAAAATAGCTATTGGCTTAATTGGATGATACTTATGCTAAATCAATTTTGGGGTATATATAAAGAAATCGACCGATTTGAAGTTGAGGATAGTTAAAAATATTTAGAAATAAGTGTCATGACGATGATCCAAATACCCAGCTAGCTAGGTGTGGGGAAGCAACAAGCAAGGAATTGGGTTGTTTCCTAATCCATTTTGGTATGTTTCTTGAGTTGTTTTAGAAAAAATCAGGTCCTATGATTATAAATAGGGTCCTAGGTCGTGGGTATACTTGTGTGCATAACCACCTATGGCCATTGGTATGGTATATCTCGTGAATGTAATAGCCATCACATCAATAAATTGGGTTCATTTTAGCCGTGCACGTAGCTAGCAACATTTCTAGTGAACCGCGTTAATTCTTTATGTTCTTGTTCATCGTTCTTGCTCAAACCAACGGGTTCCTTATTAGGGAAGCTATCAAGTTCCTTCTCATAGAGCACCAGGCACTCGTTCCAGTGCGAATCTGGCGATTCACGTGCAATTGGAGTTCAGGTGTCAGGATTCCGGCATGGAGCATTGCGTGTGTCGATCTCAATCGGGCTCATCCCTCACAATTCTCATTAGAGTTGAAGCATCACCATGGAGGAATATTTTTCTGGCCGCTAGGCGGATTCAAGTCAAGGTGGAGATGACTCAAGTCGACTGGCAGATTTGGCTCATGGCATGGAGAAATTGGCGTGTCTTGTCGGTACGCGGTTGGTAGCGCATTATTGGACGTACATTAAATTGGTTACATATTATTGGGCATTTATTGTTTGGTGGCGTGTTATTGTGAACGCATTTGTTGTTGAAACGTTATTGGGCGTGTATCGGTTTGCACATTGTCGTGTTTGTTTTGGTTTCACAATTGACATGATATGTATTGATTGATGGGCACTCATTGAGTATCATTGGAATGACACTGAGAGATGAATTGTGTCATGTTGCTTTTGTTGGGATAAACCGTTTTGTGCATTTGTTCAGACACAAAGACGCACTCGTTGTGACGCATAGGGAGTGTATTCGAAAACTGCAATTTTTAGAATACATTCGGTTAGTTTTGGGTAGAGCACTTGATTTGATTGTTGGAGGTGCATCCAAAAGTGGCGTGATCGTTGTAGGGACACATGGCAGTTGCAGCAAGGAGTTGGTGATTCGGGTTTCCCATAAATTGTGGAATATTGGGGGAGGCGTGCTTAATTAAGGGACACATTCACGGTTGATAGAATGCCCCCATTACCTTTACTAAACAACACATGGTATTTCACTAAGCCTTCTCCTCGGTGGGCTAGTCTTCCGCTAAATGCTTCACTTCACGTTCTTGTTTACCGTTGACTTCTTGTCTAGCTAAATAGCTAATCGAATCACTTACTCTCTCTCTTTATCTACAAAATTGAGATCTCAAGAACTTCTGTATTACATCTCAATTTCCTTTTTAGACCGACGAAACTTGAGAATGTCAATCTCGGTAATTAGAATACTCAATCGGTCTTGAAATATTGGGTTACTTTATTCGCGGATATTCACCACATATTTTAAGTCCACATGTATATTGTTATTTGTCCGTTAGCCCACTCTAATGCCTATATAAGAAGGCTTAGGGTTGGAGATTATATGAAGAAGATCTGAAAGCTATTATCCCTACACTTGTCTTTCTCTTTCTCTAAAATCTTGATTTACAATACGTTATCTGCAATTTAATATGAATCTAGAAAAACAAACCTCTGCCTTGACAATAGCAACATCAATAGACAAAACATGTATGAAATTTATTTGTATAGATTGGCTAAATATTCTTGATTAATGTTGAAGGATTCAAACTTGTCTGTAAAAGTTTTAGCCATGTCAATGAGAAGTGCTATGGTCAGATATCAAATTGATTTCTATGTAAAAGGCTCACAGTAT
Organism: Linanthus parryae; assembly: GCA_023055425.1. Lineage (NCBI taxonomy): Eukaryota > Viridiplantae > Streptophyta > Magnoliopsida > Ericales > Polemoniaceae > Linanthus > Linanthus parryae. Next base: position 19,568,485 of record JALGPY010000011.1, on the reverse strand, counting down.
GCTTTATATTTTACTCCATAGTTCAAATTTTGACAATAACTCTTCGTCTCTTTAATTCTTTTCTCTAAAGAGCTCTGGTTTGTTGAAAGGAAAAATTTATAAAAAATACTATTTATCCCAACTTTGATGTCACAATAATGTCCCAACTTGCCACTTGTACTACATTGACCAATAACATAAAATTCTTTTAAAAATGGTCGGTCCAGTTAGAGATGTGGGTATGTTGGGATGTTGTTGGGATGTATATGTTGGTGCATGTAACATTGCTTAAACCCAAAACATGACTTTGACTTGAGTTGACCCAAACCTAGTTGGGCGATGCTCAATTTATTTTTTTTCCCAACCAGTCTAATTCAAACAACATAACATTAGATAAGTTTACGTTATAATGTCATTATATATATATATATACGTATTTAATAATGATTGATTAATAGCTTTAGAATCCAGAGCGGAACCAAATAAACGTATTATTCAACTTACTAAAGCAAGCTACAAACGGTGCTATTTATAGACTATACAATGAGTAAAATAAATGCAATGTACGATGTGGGACAAACACATTATACATATATCATAACAACCCCCTTCAAACTAAAGCTGTCATGATAATCCGAAGTTTGGAGACCAAGTTACAAAAACGTCCAGGCGGATGAGACTTCGTATGAATATCGGCAATTTGCTCTGACGCAGACACATACTTCAGATGAACCATGCCAGCACGAAGATGATGTCGGGTAAAATGACAATCTATCTCAATGTGTTTCCCCCGCTCATGAAAAACATCATTGTGGGCAATCTAGATGGCACTTCAATTGTCACAACATATAGTAGTAGTAGCAGACGACTAAGGTATCCCCATATAAGCTAATAACCAACGGATGCAGATGAGCTCATGTGTGGCATCACCTAGAGCATGGTACTCTACCTCAGTGCTGGATCATGAAACTACAGTTTGCTTCTTGCTGCACCATGATATAATTGAGTCACCCAAGAAGAAACAATACCCTTGTGGTGGATCATCTATCAGTAGGATCACTAGCCCAATCAGCATCAGAAATCCATGTAGGACAGGTGTAGACCAAGAAGATAAATGAATACCACGAAACAAGTACGTTTGACGTGGCGAAGAATTCGACGAACAATAGCATAGTGTGTTGATCGTGGAGCAGGGAGAACTGGAATGACCTGTTGAACAGCGTATTGTAAGTCCGGACGAGTGATTATGCGATAAACCAGACTACCAAATATCGGTCGATATCTAAGAGGATCAGAGAGAGGTTCATACTCTAAGGTAGTGATCTTCATGTTGTGCTTCAATGGCGTGGAGGAAACCTTTGGGTCGGTCAGTCCTGCACGGGCAAGAATATCAGAAGCGTACTTGGTCTGAGATAAAGAGTAACCTTCAGCATCACAAGTAACATCGAGACCCAAGAAAGAGCTAAGAGAGCCCTAGTGCTTCATCTCAAAATGGCGATTCATGGACTTCATTCGCTTACGAATACCAAAAATATCATCACCAGTAATGATCATATCATCAACATAAATTAGCAAGAGAATAATTTCATGATTTGATGACGAATGAAAAGAGCTGAGTCATAAGCACTAGAGGAGAACCCAAGCAGGAGCATAGTAGAACTGAACTTATCAAACCAAGCCCGAGGGGCTTGCTTCAGACCATATAATGCACGACATCGGAGACATACTTTTGAGGGGTGAACCTTGAGACCAAGGGAAGGTTTCATGTAAACATCCTTTATAAGATCACCGTTAAGAAATGCATTCTTAACATCCATCTGGAACAAGGTCTACTGTCGAATAGCAGCTACAACAATCATAGTGCAAAGCGAGGTAAGTGAAGAAACTGTAGCCTTCATAAATGGTGTATTTAGGCTTCATCTTGACTGCCTCAATTAGCTAAATTTTTATTGGCAGTTTGGAGAATATAGAAAAAAGCTTCCTATACTCCTTAGAGTCATCTTTCTTCTTCTTGCTATAAAAAAGGTTAAGGAAAATTATTGGAAGTAGAAAGTGGTGGGGTTACCTTATCACGAATCTCATCATATTCTTGAGTTATGCTCATTGATTGGAGGACCATGACACGACTCCTCACAGTATCAAAGAGATCATGCTCCTTTGCCATTGACACTACAGCTCTGGCATGGCTCTGGTATGGTAGATCAATGATTGCAATCCCGCTGTGAGTAGTAAGATTGACACTGTGTCATTTTTGTAGCCCTAGCATCTCGCATCTTTCCATTGTAAACTTGATTCTCAGCGACTTTGTGCGATTTATGTGGGGGGATCGCAGCGACTTCCCAGCGACTTCTCCGTCGGCATTGTCCACAAAGGTGATCCTGGCTATCCCGACTATGTGGGGGGATCGCTTTGTGCTCCTTGGGTAGAGCTTCCATCGACAAACCATTGCTCTGGCGTGCTTCGCCTAAGTGTAAGATTTTAAATCTAGGAAATGATCCCTTGTTTGTTTACCTTCCACAAGGGGCTATACTTTTATTTCTCTATATTCTCTGCATAGTTTGTTGATGTCCCAATTTTGATACGATAAGGGAGTTGTCAATGTGGTTATCTTGCGAGTATTGGTGGGCATCAACTTCTGACTCTTCTTCGGAGAGGTTACCATGAGGACCTCTTCGCCTCTTCCTCTCTTATGTGAGTCGTGGTGAACGTCTTTGGAGGAGGTCCCGAGTGGGCTTGCTAGTTTGATTTTTTGTGCCTCCACTATTGGTTCAAGTTTAGTTGTTCTTTTAAGGAGTCTGGAGAATATCCATAGGGCCTGGTTAATGAGGATCCATCTGTACTGGAGACGCATCCCTTGTAAGGTGTGGCCCGATCCTCTCACTCTGGAGATTCTTTTTTTTTAATTCATTGATGAAAGAAACACCTATTTGGTTACCTATATAGGTTTGTAAAAAAATGGATGGTCGCGAAATTCTTTTTCACCTGAAAGAATTTGGTGTAGAAATTCTTAAACATGTCTTCCCATGTTTGTTTGGAGCCTCGCTCGAGGAGCCTGTACCACTTGTATGAGACTTTCCCTAAAGACATGGGGAATTCTCGTATCTTGAGGCTTTTGTCTATTTTGTATTGTCCTAGTAAACCAATATTGGAATTATAATGTTCTCTTATAACATGAAGTTATAAAATGTTATAATAGTGTATCCTGAAAATATGAATAAAATTGACATAATGATCAACCTCCTGAAGAGGCACAATTATATTTTCCTCGTTTATTGTTCATGAATTGTATTTTTCTCTTTCTATACGACCCGAAGTCGTAAAATATTTTTATAAGATCCTTCTGAAGAGAAGAACACCAATACTATGTCAATGAGATATTGGAGTATGACAAAATTTTCGTTGACAGTATTTAAAGGCTTTAGGGGAACGCTAGGCGACAGGATGGCGACGACGAGTGAGCGAAGGTTTCTTGAAACTTCCAAGGCTGAAGAAAAAGTTGATGAGTATAACGACGATTATTATGTCCAGGGTGCGACGGAATATAACTATTTCTTGATCGGTACGTTCTTGGGTGAAGGCACGATTCAATAATGGCGAGTGAAAACCCTATTCCAAAAATTATGGAATGAGGGGAATCAGATTACAATACATGAGATTGGCTGTAATACATATTTTGCTTACCTAGCGAGAAAAATACTCAAATAAATTAAGAAAGAGGACCATGGGTATAGAAGATTCTTATTTTTGAAGTCATGGATGCCGAGCGATCCAACCTCGGGTATGGGTGTGAGTATGATCAACCTTTCGGTTCAAGCTTGGAACCTACTTGTCTTCATGATGACGAGAGATGCAAGGGAGCGTGCTTTGAGGAGAGTAAGGCATGTTTTCAAAACGAATTATTTCCAATGTATAAAAAAAAGTTGTCAGAAGTAAGGAAAGAATTATGAATGGTAACGAAGGTGATTATGTTAGGGCTCGAATTACCATCCATGCGACAAAACCTTTATGCCGTGGAGGTTATATTAAGATCCTTAATGAGAAACTTTGGCTAGATTATAAGTATGCGAGTTAGAGTTTGTTGGAGCCGCAGAAGAATAACACATTTGGAGAATGAGTGCAGTGAGCTACAACTTGAGGGAGAAGACTCGACTGTCCTCAGTTTCGGGCCATGGCTGCTTTAAATTCCGCCGCGAATGAAAATAAATTTTGGCAGTATTCTTACGCAACAGAGCCGAGTCCACATAAGAAAATCCAATGACAAACCGTTGAGTGAGTTGGATGATGAAGAAAAACTACAGAAGGGAACAGGTCCTCATTGTAGTTTTTTTTTTTAAAAAAACCTAGAAGAAACAGGGTTTCACCTCTCAGAAATAGCAGCAGGCGATGTGGTAACAATGGAAAAGCCTTAGGCTATGGATTTCGGAAACCAGCTGGGTTTGGATGTGGCACGAGCATAAACAAGACTAATGGGAAACTATGAGGTGGGAATACATCTAAGAAGTAGGTAAGCCAGATGGATTTTAGCCCTAAATCCAAAGAAGAAGTTGGAGAAATTAAGAGTCGTGTGGGGGATAACCGAGTTCCTATAATGGGCAGTCTGCTTCTTGAAGTTCCGAAGTAGAAACATAAATATGTGAATCCCTCAGTTCCAAGGGTAAGGATGTAGTAACTTAGGATTGGGTTGTCTAAAAGAAGCCTCTGGCATTAATGGAAGGGCTTGCTAAGCAGCCCGACAAAAAATAATAAGTATATTAAGTTGGAACGTGCAGGGGCTTGGAAACCCCTGTAGCGTTACTTTTCTATGTGATATCTGTATGAGAAGAAAGCCCAACGTAGTTTTCTTTATGGAAACTAAACTATATGCATATGAGATGAATATACTGAAGAAAAGGATGGGGATGAAGAATGGAGCTTATTTTGACTGTGATAATAGAAACGAGTTGTAGCTATGTTATGGGATGAGGAGACGGAGTTCACCCTTCACAACAACTCACTTTTCCATATATATGGCTACGTCAAATTTTATGGTGAGTTTTTCACTGGGTCTTAACGGGTTTCTTTGGGAATCCAGTCAGTTCTGAGACGCTTAATTCTTGGACTATTTGGAGCATTTAAATCCCCACCTACCATTGTGTGGTATGGGCGATTTCAATTGTAACACCCACGAAATTATTTATTCGGTCAAAGTGAAATATTTTTAATCTTTGGCGTCAATGTGCAAGTTCTCAAAATTTCAGTGTTAGAATAATGGCGGAATGGAAATTCCTTAGTAAAAGGGGGGATCAACTGACAATAGCACAATACAGGGTTGATTTTGTAATTTTACAAAATAAAAATAACGCCCAAATGCTACCCTTAAAGTTCAAAAATCTACATTAATACCCGTATGAGGTGGAACTATCCCAAAAACTCTAAGACACCTCACCATGTGAGGTGTCACTTCTCTATTCTCATACACCATTTATAAAAGCAGAGTTTGAACTAAAAAAATGGCTCAGTTTTGGATCCAAACACATATTTCTCCTCTTCTTCTCCACCTACCACCGCGAAACCACCACCATCTCAACTGTAACCACCATCACCCTTGCTCTAATCCAAAAACTGCTATTACCGGGAGTTCCTGCAATCTTACAAAGCAAAATCCCTCAATTAGTTTCGGGTTTTAACAAGAATAGAAGCCGGAAATGAGCAAGTGAAGGAAGAATTCTAGTTTATAAATCTTCCAAATTTGACATCCTCGTTGTAATTCATGAATAAGTTCCAATGTGTTCTCGGGGTTGTTTCGCACCTGGAGAATCTGGTTGTATCCTCTAAATCGTTGGAAACGTTCGTGGTCACCGCGAACGGGGCTTCAACTCGCCGAAGCCCGCAATTGTTACAGGAGCTGAGGTGAGTACGTGGGAATATGGTGATATAGTCAATCAATTAGAAGTCCACAAAGTATAATAGTAAGTTTGATTTAATTATCAGCTTCTTTAATTCTGTCTTGAAAAATAACCATTAGGTTTTTACTCTTTGATGGGGCATTCCCGTGCCTTGGCGGAGGACACTCCCATGAGTCTAGGGGTCTTCTGGTAGATTCATATAGATGATTAAACTTAGCAAAAGTCTATGGGTGTTGTTGTTGGGTTTTGATGTAGGTAACATAGCGAAATAACAAAAATTTAATTCCTACTCAAAGCCCACCAAGGATCACAGGAAGAGACATTCATAACATGATGAAGGACATAGAAGATGTGTACCTTTTGGTTTGGGAGATCACACGAAGAATATTGTCTTCGTTTCTACGGTTGATCCACAGGTGAGATCTAGATTCTTCCTTCTCAACTGCTAGCTTGGACCGGAGTAAGAGGGAAGAAGGAATCAAGCAACCAATGAGGCAAAGAGGGGTTTTGGCCCTCTCTTTGAAGCCGACGGGAAGGGGGGCGGAAGCAAAGGGGGTTCGGCCCCTTTGTGTTGTTGCTCTCTCTCTTGCTTTCTCTCCAACTCACTTATGTTATGAGCATTCGTTATAAGAAGGAATCTAGAGAATCTTTTATATAGTCCAACAACTACTTGTCAACTACATAAAGGCCCTTCCTAGTTCTACATGAACTTGGATAAGTCCATTCCTTGCATTTTAGTCCTACTAAGTTTGCGAGGTGTTTTAAAGTGCTCCTTCTCATTAATTAATAATATTAATTAATCCCAAATCTAGTTAAAATCTATTTGACGTGTGACCCCATAGGTTTCTACTTAGTTAGTAGTAACTTATTACTAACATGGAGCGGTGTCTAGCAACACATCCGTGCACCAAACTAACAGAAATAAGTCAGTGGTCCCGACAAACCCTTTTTTGCCCAATATCACATATTTCTCTATCCCTTTGTCTCTATATCCAGATTGGACACGAGACATAAATATTCACACTCGTATATCTAATCCATAGTTCCTCGATCCTGGGAATATGCTTATGGAAGCATATAACATCAATATCTCCATATTGATTTATCTGAGTCTGGCCAGACATTCAATAAGCCTCATCCCTCGAGTGGCCTTGGATATTTGGTCCCATTATGTGAGAGGGAAAAATCCTCGCTACATCACTACGATCTCTAAGCTTGCTTCCTATCATGCCCGATAACTACCTTTATAGTTGCCCAGTTACGGTGTAACGTTGGAAAACATCAAAGCACGATATTTCACAACTAGAGTATCTAGTGACTCCAAGTCTAAGGATTGCAATTATATTAGCACTACGAGAAGCGATTGTGATTTTAACATAATCTAATGTAATCTTCTCGTCGTGGGTCAATCCAGTATGCCATTACTCCGAATGCATACCCATGTGTTAGACTTGATATCTCCATATCAATATACACACATACTAATCTATATTTGATCGTCCTTTAATCAATAAAATGGACTAGGGATATTTAAGATAAACAACACATTGTATCTAAGGACTTAATTATATTAAATATCACAATATATAATAAATGAATACTCTAGCCAATAACATTGTTCATACTAAATATTAGATTGCCTCTAGGGAACTTGTTCCAACAGTCTCCCACTTGCACTAGAGCCAATTTGGTGCATCTCGTATGCCTATAGATCTAACTTGCCCTTCATGCTTTCGCGGCGCAAGAGTTTTTGTAAGCGGATCTGAAAGATTATCATCCGTTAGAATCTTGCACATCTTCACATCTCCTTGATCGATCATATCACGAATAAGATGGAATCTCCTAAGTACATGCTTTGATTTCTGGTGTGATCTTGGTTCGTTGGCTTGTGCGATCGCCCCGGAGTTGTCACAATACAACTCTATGGGATCCACGATGCTAGGGACTACACCGAGCTCAGTGATTAACTTCTTTATTTAAACTGCCTCTTTTGCTGCTTCCGCAGCAGCAATGTACTCAGCTTCTGTTGTAGAATTAGCAACTGTCCCTTGCTTGGAACTCTTCCAGCTCACAGCTCCTCCATTCAGGAAAAAAACATATCCAGACTGCGATCTAAAGTCATCTTTTTCGGTTTGGAAGCTCGCATCATGTGTAACCAATTACAGTTAGCACTTCCTTACCTTTAAATATCAAGAATGCATCCTTAGTTCTTCTCAAATACTTTAGGATGTTCTTGACAGCAATCCAGTGACTCTCACCCGGATTGGACTGATATCTGCTCACCATACTCAACGCGTATGATACATCTTGTCTAGTAAACAACATGGCGTACATGATGAATCCTATGGCCGAAGCATTGGGTATCCTACTCATGCGGCCTTTCTCAATCTCATTAGAGTGACAGTCATTCTTTGAAAGAGTGACTCCATACGACAGGGAAAAGAACCCCTTCTTGGAATCTTGCATGTTAAACCTCTTCAACACCTTGTCTATATATGTACTTTGACTTAGGCCGAGCAGCTTTCTAGATCTATCCTGTAGATCTTTATACCAAGTATATAGGTTGCATCTCCTAAGTCCTTCATCGCGAAACACTTTCCTAGCCAATCTTTAACAGATTCAAAGTAGGAATATTGTTTCCAATCATTAGTATGTCATCCACATACAAGACCATAAATACTACAGAGCTCCCACTAGCCTTCTTCTAGACAAAGGGCTCATCTTCGTTCTTGATGAAGCCAAACTCTTTAGCCGCGTCATTAAAACGTCGCTTCCTGCTCCTAGAAGCCTACTTCAATCTATAAATGAATATTTGCAGCTTACAGACTTTATGGGCATTCTCTAGATCCTCAAAACCCTCCGGTTGTGTCATGTACACATCCTTGAGGAGACTCCCATAAAGGAACGCTGGTTTGACATCCATATGCCAAATCTCCAAGTCGTAGTATGGTGCAATAGCAAGTAGGAATCGAATGGATTTAGTCATGGCGACTGGTGAAAAGTTCTCATCATAGCCAATACCATGAATCTTTCTATACCCTTTGGCTACCAGTCGCCCCTTATAGGCAAGTATCTTGCCATCCATGTCGGTCTTCTTCTTGAAGACCCATTTGCACCCTATGGGTCGAGCCCCTTCGGGTGGTTCCACCAAATTCCATACTTTGTTGGTGTACATGGAATCTATTTCGGATCTCATGGCTTCCAGCCACTTCTTGGAGTCTGGGCCTTTCATGGCCTCCCCGTAGCTTGCAGGCTCATCATCCATGAGTGGTACGTCATTGCGCTTTGTCACGAGAATTCCGTACCTATCTGGCACATGACACACTCTTCCTGTCCTACGGAGTTGCTGTGTTACTTGAACAGCTTCTTCCATAACATGTTCCATCATCGGTTCAGTGATTTGTGGTTCTTGAATCTCCTCAAGTTCTATAGCCTTCCCACTTGCTTCTTTAGAGACAAACTCTCTTTCTAGAAACACGCCGGTCCGAGAAACAAATACTTTTTTCTCGGTGGGATTGTAGAACTAATATCCTTTAGCTTCCTTAGGATATCCCATAAATTTACACTTATCCGCCTTGGGCCCGAGCTTGTCTGTTTGTAAACGCTTTACATAGACATTGCAGCCCCAAATCCTCATAAACGACACTATGGGATGCTTCCCAGTCCATTATCTTATATGGTGTCTTCATGACTGATATGGATGGAACACGGTTAATAGTAAAAGCTGCCGTCATTAGAGCAAGTCCCCAAAATGATATCGGAGACATCATAGATCGCACCATATCTAATAGTGTGCGATTCCTCTTCTCGGACACGCCATTCCATTTTGGCGTTCCGGGTGGAGTGCGATGGGATACTATCCAACTGTAGATAGTGCTTTCTAGACAGGCAGATCTTAGCCACGTGGCGACCATCCAGCACACCTAGCTGTGCTCCGCACACACTGGATCACCAGCCGCGCTGATCCACGTGGGGGCTGCGAGACAGGGCCCTCGCATACCACCACACGGGACTTGTATGGACTTAGTGGTTTGGAGGCTAGAGTAAAACCTGTCGCGCGCGAGTGACAACCAAGCCCGCGCGCGACCCCTAGTAACTGCTTTGAGAGATTTATGGCACGAGCTCAATAAACCCGGTCAACCTCATAATGGTTCCGGTATACGCGAATAACGTGCCGTAACGGTCCCTATATACGCGGACGAACGTGCCGTTGTTTTTAAGCTAATTAAGCCGCCATTAATGGGCGCATTAACCATACTGCAACGGTCACATTCTCCGTTATATATAGGATCGTTAACCCTTCCATACAAAGGCGGAATCACCTGAGATACGCGGAAGCTTTGCCAAAATCCTGTCTCTCTCTCATACAGTGCTATTGTCTTACTCTCTCCCTACACACAACCTTACACGTCCTGTGTTCCTTATATCCTCTACTCTTGGTCTATATTGAATTCTCTCTGTAGGATTCTCGTGTATACATTTGGTGAACCCGACGTGAAACTTACCATTGCAAGCAACCATGTCTCATGAAGATGATGTCAGTAACAGATCGCCCTCCACGGAGACCACCTCGGGAGAGGAGACCCGTCACACTCCTACGACCGGCGGTGAGGCTCCGACGCTGGAAGCCTTGAACGCCACTATCCAGAATCAGGCAAAGTCTCTTAAGGCTCAATCCGCACAGATGGAACGGATAATGGCCATCCTGGGGACCCTTGCCCCGAATCCCACATCGGCCGCTGCCGTCTCTGAGGGAGGAGGAGCCTCCACCACTCAAGGGATTGGGGCGACACCCACGCCACCTAATCCTAACCTGAAAACCCCACCGGCGATGGCGCAGTTGCCCTCACTTCAGGGGCAAACATCTCAAATACTGCCTCTTACCACTCATATTCCTCGACCGCCAACTTTGGCACCCAATCCGTCTTCACAATACCCCTTGCCTCCTCCACCGGCAACGTGGGGTAACTTGAATTCACAGTACACTCCTAGCCCGACTGCGGCATATGTGTCGCCTCCAACTGCAACAACCCTTCCTCCTACTGCTGGGGGAAGTGCACCGGAGTGCATGACGTCGCTGCAGCGGTGCATAGATACAATCTTGGCTAATCAACCGTTCGCAGATACCATCATCCCGAAGGTTGACAATGATCCCCCTATCCCACGCGAGATCTATCTCATGCCTAACCCCGCCGGGTACAAGGCTCCAAAATGGGACAAGTTTGAAGATGTCAACGGAAACGCTCACGAGCATGTCATGCGCTTCATTGATGTGATGGGGCCATATGGGGCTCATCCCAAGTTGCTGATGCGCGAGTTCCCGAAATATCTGGGGAACGTGGCCTACAAGTGGTACAGGACGTTGGAGGCCGGATCCGTGAAGACCCTGGAGGACATAGTCCAGAAGTTCTATACCAAATTCTTGTAGGTGGAAGAAAAGGTGACAATGATTCATCTCTCCCGTATGTACCAGAAGCGCGAAGAGGACGGAGTGACGTTAATCAAGAAATTTAGAGCTAAGTCCTTAGAATGTAGAGATGAAGTGCTTGAGGGCAGGCTCGTGGAAATATGTCTGCAAGGCATGCGAGACGAGTACAAAGGTATGCTGATCAACCTACAAACATAGTTAGTAAAATACGGGACGGAAATAAAACGTGATACGGTACGTACGTGTATTATACGATTTTATGATAAAAATACGTTAGTAAAAATTCGGCTTAAAAATACGCAATTTGATTAATTCGAGTTTTCTATACGTACGTGTATAATTCGTATACTAGGTATTCATTCGGAATTAAAAATACGGGTGCATTTCTTAGTATTTTAGCATATATAATGAGTTCTTTGTGTCACAGTTTGTCATTTTTTATATTTTTATCAAATATGTAACAATAATTTGTAAAGCATGTACTCAATTGTTTATCATTTCTGATATTTACACTATTTACTCATAACTAATTACTTATGTAAAATAATATCATACTATTCAAATTATTTATGTTGCAAATTTCTGTAAAATTTTTTTACTACGCATTCTCTAATCTTACTCTCAAACATGTAGTATTATCTTAAAACTTAATAATATAACATATAACACTCAAGATGCATGTACACACATGCATACACATATATAAATATAATTATAGTTATTTTAACTTAATATTTTCAAATTTTTATAATAATACTTGTAAAAATTTATAACAATAAATATTAAAAATATATAAATATTAAGAAAATATTTAATAATAACTAATTAATATAAGTTATACTATTTTCGATGATAACTTATTCACTGTAATATTGTTATCAAGAAGTTTTATTCGGAAGTATTGTACGTTAAAACGTTAAATACGAGTATTAAACATTTTTGCTCAAAAATTCGAGTATTTTTAATTAGGTCCAGCAATAGTACGAAATACGGAAGTATTTTTCATTTATACGTACGGACGGGTATTAAACGGAAAAATTCGGAGTATTTACTAACCAGGCCTACAAACTCCTACCTTTTCAAAGCTAATCGAATGTACAAAGAACATAGAGCCTATAGTGGAGAGACAGAAGAAGAAGAAGAACGCCCCTAAACGATCCCCGAGTGGAGCTACCTTTAAAATTGGAAGGTTCAGCTACAAGAGTGGACGCGAAGCTGAGGTTAATGCGGTCTTGCCACAAAAGCAGCCCAGGGTTACAAATTTAGATGCGCCACCTCTGCCATGTACGGTAGAGGAAGCGATGGACTTGTGTAAGCAGTGGCGTAAAGCAGTATCTTGCCGCCACTTGAAAGGATACCCTCCAAGGAGATGATGAGGGACCCAAAGTGGTGCGAATGCCACTGAAAGATCATACACCCTACGAATGATTGAAATAAGCTCAGAAACATGGTGAGCCGAAAGATGAAAGATTGCGAGTTCATTGTCAGCGACCAGAGGCAGTATGTGCGAAACAATCCACTGCCTGCCCATGCGGAGCAAGAACTGAAAGGCAAAGAGGTTGCTATGATCGCGATTATGGACCTCGAAGAGATTGCGGAAGATGGTCTACCCATCATTGCCGAAGTCTGCAACGATGAGGACTAAAGCATAGACACGGAGGATGATCGTGCCGATCGGATGAAGGGGTTGCACGGGTTCAGCAGGTTCTTCGATGAAATGAACTTTTCGGAGAAGTGCCGGAAGGAAATGAGAAAAGCATTCCTAAGGATAGCATAAGACTACGAGGAAGATCTCGCAGTCTGCAACGGGAAGATCGTCAGGGCGTCCCGCTCCACGGAAAAAGTCATAACCTTCTCTGCAAGCGACAAGAAGACTGATGCGAGCCACCAGAAGCCTCTGTATGTGACGACAGTAATCAATGGTGTTGAGTTCAAACAAGCGTTTGTCGACGGAGGAGCGGCAGTTAACGTGGTCTCGCTCAATACTCTGAAGCTGGCGGGAATCCCGGAGCAAAAGATTGTCAGACGTCCATCCCCGCTGATGGGGTTTGGAAGCGACTCCAGGATGACGATAGGATGGATCCGTCTGGGTGTCCAGATTGGCAAAATCAAATGTTCATGCCAAATTCTATGTCATCGATGCGAACACTACGTATCATATGATCATTGGCCGGGCCTGGATTCATCGCTTCGATGCAGTCCCTTCGACAGCTCACCAGGTGATGAAGGCTATCTGGAACGACAGAGTAGTGGAGATACCCGCTTCGGTAAATCCTTTTAATTTGGATGAGGCGCACCTCACTGAGGCAGTGTGGTTCACTGAAATGGCAGATGAGCAAACGCCAGGGCCGTTTAATCCGACTCCTTTGCCTCGATGGGAGGACATCAAGGATCAATCACCAGCAGGAGTGATGGTGACAAGGGATGAGGCCAAGGAAAAGTCGTCCGCGCGAGAAGAGGCACCACGCATTGCCTATCAAAGGAAGAATGTGTACACCCTGAAAAAGGATAGCAAAACATGATCCCGCGGGTAAAGAAATAGAAAGCTTTTACGCTAACGGGAAAAAGTGCTACCGCATAAGAAGGTGCGCGGGGATACCCCCACGCCAGCATGGGGATATCCCTGAGCAAATAAATCAAATCGAGCGCGTCACGGAATTAGACAAGCCAACACCTAATGTTTCGGAGGATAAGCTAAAAGAGGCGCCCGAATGCATGTAGGATAAGCCCAAACCACAGAAGCAGGAGCTGAAGGAGGTATTCCTAAGCCCAGGAGAAGAAAAGAGGAGACCAGTCTTTCTGAGTGCAGACCTCACGAGCGAGGAGGAAGAAAGACTGCTGCAGCTTCTGACTGATTACAAAGACGTGTTCGCATGGGAATACGATGAGATGCCCGGTCTGGACACGTGCATCACCATGCACAGGTTGGATGTAATTCCAGGATCCAAGCCGGTAAAACAGGGCACAAGGAGCTTCAGGCCAGAGATAAACATGAAAATCAAGCAAGAGATTGTCAAGCTGCTGACTGCCAAATTCATCGAGCTAAATCACCATCCTACATGGTTGGCTAACATCGTGCCTCTGGTGAAGAAGAATGGGCATCTTCGCTTTTGTGTGGACTTCCGAGATCTTAACCGCTTTTGCCCTACGGATGATATTCCGCTGCCTAACATCGATCTACTCATCGATTCGACTGCGGGTCATCGTATGTTCAGCTTCATGGATGGCTTCAGTGGGTACAACCAGATCAAAATGGACCCCGAGGACGCACGGAAGACTGCATTCATCACGCCAGTGGGGGTCTTCAATTACACGGTTATGCCATTCGGACTCAAGAACGCGGGTTCGACTTATTAGCGAGCCATGATGGCTCTGTTCCATGACATGATGCACAAAGATGTGGAGTTTTATGTTGATGACTTGGTCGTCAAGTCGAAGAAAGAAGCAGACCACTTGGGGGATCTGCGCAAAGTATTCGAAAGATGCAGAAGTTTCCAGCTAAAGATGAACCCCATGAAGTGCGCATTCGGAGTAACCTCGAGGAAGTTCTTGGGATGCGTAATACATCGCCAAGGCATCGAGCCTGATCCCGCAAAAGTATCGGCAATCACCACCATGACGGCGCGGCACAACCAAACTGCTTTGAAAACATTCTTGGGGAAGTTATCTTACCTACGAAGGTTCATCCCTGCGATCGCAGAAATTACCTTCTGCTTCAGCGATCTCCTTAAGAAGAATGTTGCGTACAACTGGACCACAGAACATGAGGCCGCGTTCGGAAGACTCAAGGACTTGCTGACGTCACAAAGGGTAATGATTGCGCCCCAACTCGGATCGCCACTTTTGCTGTACCTGACATCGATAGAGAGGTCTATAGGGGCACTTTTGGCTCAAGAACATGAAGGGCAAGAAAGTCAATTTACTACATTTCTCGCATAGTGCAACCAGCCGAATCAAGGTACACAGATATTGAGCGTCATTGCCTTGCTTTATTCTTCGTAATAGAAAATTTGAAGCACTATTTTGCCTCGCACAATGTGGTAGTGGTTACAAAGAGTGACCCCATACGGTACCTCTTGACCCACACTTCTCCTGGCGGAAGACTGGCAAAATGGTATATGACTATTTCTCAATACGACATCACGTGCGTCCGACCGCGGGCAATCAAATCACAAGCAGTGGCGGATCTGCTAGCAGAGTTCCCCGATAACAGCCACGAGCCCATGATCGAGGAAGAACTAGAGGGACCCGAGATCTATGCAATTGAGTTGCCTTACTAGACGCTCCATTTTGACGGGTCGTCAACAAGGAAAGGTTGAGGAATGGGAATAGTTCTGACCAAACCTGATGGAGAGGTCATACAAATGTCCACAAAACTCGATTTTGCAGTCACCAACAACGAAGCGGAGTATGAGGCTCTCATTGCAGGTCTCCGCGCAGCCAGGGCACTGGAAGTTAGCAATTTGACGGTTATGGGGGATTCCAAGTTGATCGTCAAACAAGCTTCGGGCGAGTATGGATTAAAAAAAGTAAATCTATAGCCCTACCGGACTTTGGTACAGAAGCTAGTGCAACAATTCAGTGATGTCAGGTACGAGCACAAACCTTGAGTAGATAACCGGCATGCTGATGCTTTGGCCACTCTGGGATCTAAGGTTAGTACAGACAAGTGCCCCGAGAGAATCTCGATTGAAGTACGAATGTCATCGGCATTGACAGAGGACGCATGCGACGATGAATGCATGGATGATGCAGACTGCAGGAAGCCAATATTGCATGCCATCGCAGAGGGAACGAGTATAGAAAATTGGGCATCCACCAAGGGATATTGCATACATGACAACACACTCTTCTATAAAGGCCTAGGCGGAATACTCATGTGATGCGTCTCGCAGCAGGAAGGACAAGCGCTGTTAGAAAAGATTCACCAGCATACTTGCGGGGAAAGTGAGGTGTCAATCTATAGAAAAGCCCAAAGGTATGGGATTCACTGGCCGGACATGTCAACGGCTGCGGCGTTAATCCAAGGGAACTGCGAGAGTTGCGCATTGATCATGGACTCTTTAACAATTGCTCTGGTTGATGATGACATGGATTGGAGGAAGCCACTCTTCGAATTTCTCACACAAGGGATCGAGCTTGAGTCGAGAAAAGAGACCGAGAAATTGAAAAGGAAAGCAGCCCGGTACGTGGTGCAAGAAAACATACTCTGGCGAAGAGGTCACGAGGGTAATCTGCTTCGATGCCTAGACAACAAGGAAGCGCAAGAGGTGATGGATCTCTCGCACCAAGTGGAGCATCAGGGAGATGCGAAACTATGCAGACAACTCCTCACAGTTGGCTATTTCTGGCCCACCATGGAGGCAGATTGCCGCGCTAAAGTAAGAAGATGCAAGGAGTGTCAATTCAAGAGAAACCTCGTACACGCCCCTTCTGTAGATGTACACGCGTTGGGGACACCATGGCCATTTCACACTTGGGCTTTGGATTTTGTTGGCCCTATTCGACCAGCCTCGCATGGGAACCAGTTTATCCTCACTGCAACCGAGCTGTTCACCAAGTTGGTAGAAGCAATACCGTTGAAGACAGCGAATGCGCTTGCTGTAGTCCATTTCATCCAAGAGAACATCATATACAGGTTCGCGATTCCTAACACAATTCTCTCGGATAATGGTACCCCCTTCGTCAACCGACATGTAGCCACAAAGCTAGTAGAGTACAACATAAGGTAGATATGTTCTACTCCTTATTATCCAAAAGGGAATGGTCAAGCAGAAGCGACCAAAAAAACACTACTAAGAATCCTGAGCAAGATGGTCGCAGACGATCACAAGAAATGGGCTGATTCCTTGAACTTAGCATTGTGGGCATATCGAACTTTGCCAAGGACCCCTACAGGGGTCTCCCCATTTCTTTTATGCTATGGAGCTGAAGATGTTATACCGGCGGAGGTGAAAATCAACTCTGCAAGGTTGGCCTTCCATGAACTATACGAGAATCAGCGCGATCATGACTTGATCCTATTGGAAGAAAAGCGAGAGCAAGCCAAGCGGACTAATAAACGGTACAAGGAGAGGATCGCTCGCGCGTACAATAAAACAGTTCAACGTCGAGATTTTGCAGTTGGGGACCTGGTCTTGCGCGCATCGGATCACTGCATGCAGGAGGCAGCTCACCCAAAGTTCGCAGCCAACTGGGACGGCCACAACCCCAAGCTCAGTCAACATGCGCTGGATTAAGAAGTATTATCCTTAACTTCTCTCATTACATGCATCAGATTACAATGCCTATTTTATGCTGAGTATTGTGATAGACTCATGCGTCGTCCCTTCGATATGAGGGATTTGTAATTTTGCCTTTCCCAGATGAGGGTGTTTATAATAAAAGACTTCTCCCAAATGGGAAGAATTTATGATTTCGGCTGTCTTTTATCGCTTCATTTACTTCTCCATTTCTTGATAACGAAAGCCTATCTGCTGAGATAGCGGCACTAATCAAATACGATCTTAATTGATCCTAAGCCTATCTGCTGAGATAGCAACATTAATCAAATACGATCTTAATTGATCCCAAGCCTATCTGCCGTGATAGCAGCACTATGCAAATATGATCTTAATTGATTCAAAGCCTATCTGCTGAAATAGCAGCACTATGCAAATATGATCTTAATTGATCTCAAGCCTATCTGCCGAGATAGCAGCCAAACTTAAATATGATCTTAAGTGATCCTAAAGCCTATCTGCCGAGATAGCAGCACTATATGAATGCGATCTCAAACGATCTAAAAGCTTGCCCGCTAAGATAGCAGCTCTAATGTATGATCTTTATGATCTGCGAATCTACCTATTAGATGGCCAGCTATAGCGACACCGCATCGTGCGAATACGAAACTACAAAGGACAAAATTTGCGAACACGCATGCAAAATTACAATTTGTTGTAACAAGAACAGCAAATGATACAAAACGCTTTATTATGAGTCAAAATGACTCGCAATTTATCTGTCTAGATAGCAGCTTACAAGCGAAAGCTCAAACTGAGCTACTTACATAGTCAAAATGACTTACAATTCAACTAGATAGCAGCTTACAGGCGAATGTTTTATAGATAGGATACCCTTACTGTAAAATGATCGGCCTACTGGTCCTAACAAAGGCTATACGACATAATAGTCTGCGAACAAAGATCAATAACAAGAAAATTCTTGCTATAAAATGAACGACCTACAAACGTTACAAAATCTATGCGATGTCATCTTCAAGATCCCAGGATCTGACAAGGCCTTTGTCTGGTCTTCATCCCAAGAGATATGCCAGATGAACCACCTGTTCAGCGGATGCAGCGGTGAAGAACAGGCAAGCAGCAACTCCTGGGGCAGGAGGCTCCTTGTCCACGGAGACAAGCACAAAGGCTCGCTACCCCGAGTTCAAGAACGTGGAGGCAAATAGTTTTCCTCCGGGAAACCTAGAGGAGAAACACTCCGTTCATTACGAGTTGGTAAGAAGGTCAGTACAGCACTGCACCTTGCCGGAAGGCAGCCGGAAATACGACTTGCAAACATAATAGACGAAGAAAAGTCTTCGAACAAGCATGAGGTATTATGTGCATCTTCTTTGCGATGGTTATGAGGATCAATAAGCTTCGTAGAGAAGATCTTGGAAGCTATTTCTATGGCACAAAACACAAACTTAGGTTTCACAACTTGAAATTGCCATGAATCAACAAAGGACAAGCGTTGAAGCCAGCAGTCGTAAGGACTCATGGCAAGCCACATTTTGGGATGAAGAACCCAAGCAGCAGAAGGAAGGGTTTATATAGACCCTACGGAGACCCTTCAGTTCCCTAGCTGAGTTAGCAAAGCTTGGAAAAGGGGTAAGAATCAATCACTTACGTCTTGAAAGAGGTAACATTCAATTACCCTACTAAAGGCTACGACGATTCGGTGGCGTACCTTAATTAATGACGGAAGGTCATAATACGGATGGGCTTCCCAACGAAAGCGTGCTTATCTGATAAGTATTTAGTGCAAAAATCAAGGCGAATATGTCACCAGGTGAAGTCACAATTGATACGCATAAAATATTTGAGCAAATCCCTGGAAGGGAAAAACGGGCACTCAAGTCTTGAATAGAAAAAAAGGGGGAGAAACCCCAGCAAGATTAAAATAATGTTTTTCTTGTTTCAAACAAATTTCTACTTTGTTTCAAAATAAATTTTTGATCAGGGGGTCATCAGGAGAAAACATAGCTGATGTATCTCTCACTTGCTCCACCTCTCGCTTCAACTGCTCATACTTGGCGCTCATCGCATGGAAGAGTTTGACAGCCTCTTCAGCCTTCTGCCTTTGCTTCTCCACTTTTCGCCCCTCCGCTGCGAGATTATAGAAGCCGCGTTTCAAATTCACAGTTGCGCGAATCTGGGTAACTCTGTTGACAAGATACCCGAAGCCCAGCTTGCCTTGAACTTTGGCTTGAAGGCCTTGGCACATGCTGAAAAGCAGCTGCGCACTCTGAGGAGAAATGGTCGCAGGGGTGGCCGCAGACAGCTGCTCCAAAATCCAAATGGTTTCGGTCAAGAACAATATTCTGTTAAAAGGCTCTATCTCTAGAGACCTCGCAAATGACCGAGGATAGGAGAGACGCATCCGAACTAGCCAATCCACATCAGCTTGCTTCAATCCTGATAGTGATGATTCATGTTTAGAGCATAAAACTTGTAAATGAACAAGTGAAAAATGCAAAGAATGGTAACATACAAGTTCCTTCAAGGATCTCGCGCAAAGAAGGAATGCGCATTGCTGGAGCAGCTGAAGTCTGTCCTCGCTCCATTGCTCGTCTATCAGCTGCGAGCTCTAGCTCCTCATAATTGGAAGGAAGGGTATAGGCCGCCACAGGCGCGATTGTATCTCCCACCTACGAGCTCCAAAAACTCCACGCTTGGGGAACCTCAGGAGACTCTATCTCTGCTGGAGGAATGGCGACAGCAGTAGATGCTGCTCGATCAGGAACTCCTTCAAGTGCGAGGGGCTCGCGAGACTCGGGAGCACTCATTTGAACATTCACATTTGCATGTAATGTTGTGTCCTCCACGACCTGCTCATGAACCTCAGCCTCAGCAGCATCTGTCTCCATCCCCTCAGCTGCAGCATTAGTATCTTCCTCCATCAGCACGGTTTCAGCTTCAAGATCATCAGAAACATCGATGACATCCTCCAAGGGCTCTCCTGCATACTCAGCAGCTGCGACAGGCTTCTCGACATGAGAGCTTCGCTTTGGGGAATAAGATGCAGAGATTTGACTTCTTTGTTCCAGCACGGCCTCATCAGCATCACCTGCGATACAAGACAGGGAAATGTGAGGTAACTGGTATCATACAATATTTTATTATTTTGAGAAATCAAGAGCACCTCCACGCGTAGGTTGGATTGTAGCATCTTCATCATATGCTAAAGACGCGACACCAAATCCTATTAATGTATCTTCGTTAAGCACATCCTCTAGGTGAGCGTGACCCGGGGTGCAAAGAAACCAGTTATGATGATGCTTGGGTTACTAAGCCTAGTTTACAAACACTGCTTGAATGATTACCTGAAGGTTCACCGCACTTGCTTACTAGCCATCGGCGGATGTCAGCTTTTGACAAGCCATGCTTTAATGCACCCCTAATCACTTCTTGATAAGTCACAGCGAGGTTAAAAA
Source organism: Linanthus parryae (assembly GCA_023055425.1). NCBI lineage: Eukaryota > Viridiplantae > Streptophyta > Magnoliopsida > Ericales > Polemoniaceae > Linanthus > Linanthus parryae. The sequence goes on along the minus strand of JALGPY010000011.1, from coordinate 19,547,496 downwards.
TCTCACCTTGTCTACCACATGCGATTTCCTCAAAATCCGCTTGAGCCTGCTCTAGAGCAGCCGCATCTTCCTCTTGAGCCGCATGTTTCTCATCAACTTGAGCCGCATCTTCCTCATCGGTTTGCCGCGCCAAGTCGTCAACATGTTGCTCTTCCAAGATCCTTTGTTTTATGCGTTCAATCTCATCTTCTTCTCGCTTCCTTCTTCTTTCAGCAGCCTCCGCAGCTGTTCTTCTAGACTCGGCAAGGATGTCCTTGTCTATGGCTTCGCGCGAAACACCAGAGTGGGAACCCCTCTTCTGCCTCTTGGCCAGAAGGCCGCTGATGGTTTCTGCATCATCATCTGCGAAAGAACAAACTGTTCAATAAAGACTGCGAGAGCTAAGATAATGAGAAGATAAGTTCGTTAGAGATACCTTCCGAATCTTCCTCTTTTATCTCACCTCTTCCTTCTTCTCTGTCATCTTCGAATATCTCTTCTTCTTCGTCATCGTCTCTCCTCTCATCCTCCTCTTCCTCTTAACCAAACAGAACAAAAGTCTCGACTATGAGCTCTTTTCGCGCCCTGCTCGGCATGCGACCCTTACCTTTATCTTTAGAAGCATGGGGCTTCGCACGAGAGGAACCTAGAGCACTCCTAGGGGAAGAAATTGTGATTCCCCTCTGCCTTGGTCTCTTTGCCCTTGGAGCAATGTCTGCGGGAGGAGACGGAGCGTTCCTAGGAGGAGACAGAGCTGGAGTGTTGTGTATCAGCAAGTCAGCAAATGCGTCCATTACCTCACGAATTCGGGCCTCGATTGTGGGAGCCATTCTCATTGCTAGCAGAATTGGCTCACCCTGCCTTCTCACAGCAACAATGGTGTTGATCAGTGACTTGGAGCGCTCACCGGATGTAAACCTCCTCACATAGCACTGCAACAGAAAATGGAGCATAAGTTTCGACACATCAGAGAAAGAAACTCAACATGCGCAAAGGAAATTGTTTACCTTGGCAAAATCTTCGATGTACTTGATGACATGCGAAGCACCTTCCCTAACTGCGGTCATCTTTTCTTCAAGGATGGTGGAGGGGCACAAGTGATTCTCATGGTCCAGCAATGAGTAGCAGCCGTACTGGGAGTCATCCAAGCTGTAGTTAGGACGGAAGGGTAATGAATTTCTCTTGATCAAAGGAGCTCTGCTGGGTGGGGGAGTTGACTGTGTCTCAAATCTAGCCTGCTGGCTATTCCAGTAAGCGACCCAATTCTTGGAGTAGCCACCTGCGCGGCCACCTAAAGGTTGATCAAAGGGAAGGTTGCTCCTCAGAATCGTTTGGCACTCCCCAGACAGCAGCCGCTTGTAACAGCCTCTTACAATGGATCTAAGACAGACTGATGGCGCCACCGCATCAAAGCTAAACTGGGGAGAGACGCGAGTGGGATCGACATCCACTGTGATCCTCTCGTATCTGGGAGTGAGCTCACAAACATACTCTGCAAGAGCAGGAAGAGAGCCCCTTAGACACCAGCAAAAGAATTCGCGATAGGGCTCATGGAAGCGCTCACGACCCACGAAAAGAAGTTCTTCCGAGAAAGCAACAGGTCTGGCATGATACAACTTTGGGAACCATCGCACATTTTCAATGCGCGTGGCATAAGGCCTAGCCGTAAACTTGCTGCGATCATCGCATATCAGGCTCAAGGTACACTTAGGAAAGTGGGTCCCAAACCATCGAGCTGCTCTTCCACAGGAAAGTTCATCCTCCGCATCTGGGACACACCATTTGCTGGGCTTAGAAGGAGCACGAGCATATAAAGGCCATCGCTCGAAGACCCACATGGTCAGGAATGCGATTTTAACATAAGTCAACACATCAAGGCGACCGCGAGAGTCCTTGGTCGCCACAACTGATTGGTCCAATCTATGGTACAGGGTGCCCAAGACTAGCGGACCAAGCGCGACTCTCTGACCAAGGGTCAGTTTCACAGCAAGAGGGAGGACGTGGTAGAAAACCCCATCATGAGGGTGGCCATCAATTAGGTACCTTGATAACGAGGCGCAGAGAAAAGCACACAAGGTCAGATGATAACCTTTTCCGTTCACATAGTTCTTCGCCTTTGGGTTCTGGCTAAGGAGCTTCTTGGTAATACTACTATTCGCATAGTCGCGAAAGAAGTACTGCACGCACTTGCCCCAGGTGTACTTCGCAGATGTATCAACCAGCTTCCAGGCGGGGAGAAGTTTCGCAGGTGTCCACCGTGTGGAAATTTCCTTTACCTCCGGCAAGCATTCCTCCATCTGCTTGTACAGAGCAAGTTATGCATCAGTCCTCAAAGGACTCAGAGGATCCACCTCACCAACATGAGAAAGATCATACAACATGTGTACATATTCCAGAGTGGGAGCAGCCTCGAACTTAGCAAAGTGGAATGTGTGAGTCGCAGGCGAATAGCGCGAGAGAAGGTTTAGAAGCATGAACTGGTCCAACTTCACGGCAGCACCCTTCATAGCACGGACTGCGAAATAGATGCCACCATTGTTCAATGCGATGGCATGGTGGGTCAATACGTGGTCAATCCACTCGTCCATAAAGTCCAATTTCTGAAAAAATGCTTGGGTCGAAATTGCAGTATGGGGAAAAAACCTATTTTCAACCCCTAATCGAACCACATCCTTGGAATCGATCAATTCAAGCATGCTGCGTTGACAGGTGGGGTCGATGTTTGCAACTCTTCAGAAGGAACGGGAGTTGGCAGGTTCTTCACCTTAACCCTAGCATGGTAAAAGTCTTTTCCGCGCAAATAGGGGGCTTTCCGCCATAAGGTTTGGGGAACATCAGGTATTTCTTAGATCTCCTTAACGGGTTCGGTTCCTTTTTTCTTGGCCATTCCTGCGGAAGAGCAAGAAAAAAAGGGGGGAGAAATACACACACTTTCAGTTCGAATTTCAGTTTGAAGCAACTATGCTTTGTCAAGAGAAGATGAACAGTTTAGTGCCAGTTTCGGGTTTCAAAGTTCAGAATCGTTTATATTGCTTGGAATTTCAGAAGCCCCACATTCAAAATCGTTGCAATCGGGTGATTAGATCAGTTGTGGGTTTTAAAGAACAAAGTCTCTTTTGCAGTTTTCAACAAATGGCATGTTTCAGATATTCACGGGTTTGCAGATCCAATACACTTCAAAGCATATATCAGTACATTAAGTGGAATTGAGCAAAGCCAACCTTGTTTTGGTAAAGCTTGCTTGGATGAAGCCAGTTGAAGGAGACGGTTGACAAGAAAGAATTGATGATTAATCACTTGAATCTGCTCTTTAAGGCTTCAGGGTATCATTCACTTTAAGAGAAATAAGTGATGCTTTGCAACAATGAAGAGCATAGAGTATTTATCCAAAAACAATGAGGGGTTGCGTCCTTTCAGTAGTCGAATCGCAACCGTCACCGTCGAATCGCGCAATCACAGGACAAGCTGACGTCATGCCTAAAACCCTAAAAGACCAGACGACACGACTCTAGGGATTTTAGGTCATAATGACACGCACGGGGGCTGAATTTGTGTGTATTTGAATTGGTGCGTGGCGGCGATGCGTACATTGGTTCCTGCGCATTGAAGCCTATCCGGCTATGCGTCTTCACGCGCAGAAAGGCGCTAATGTAGATAGTGCTTTCTAGACAGGCAGATCTTAGCCACGTGGCGACCATCCAGCACACCTAGCTATGCTCCACACACAATGAATCACCAGACACGCTGATCCACGTGGGGGCTGCGAGACAGGGCCCTCGCATACCACCACACGGGACTTGTAGGGACTTAGTGGTTTGGAGGCTAGAGTAAGTCCTGTTGCGTGCGAGTGACAACCAAGCCCGCGCGCGACCCCTAGTAACTGCTTTGAGAGATTTATGGCACGAGCTCCATAAACCCGGTCAACCAGGTCAACCTCATAACGGTTCCGGTATACGCGGATAACGTGCCGTATCGGTCCCTATATACGCGGAATAACGTGCCGTTGTGCTTAAGCTAATTAAGCCGCCATTAATGGGCGCATTAACCATACTGCAAGGGTCACATTCTCTTTTATATATAGGATCGTTAACCCTTCCATACAAAGGCGGAATCACCTGAGATACGCGGAAGCTTTGCCAAAATCATGTCTCTCTCTCATACAGTGCTATTGTCTTACTCTCTCCCTACACACAACCTTACACTTCCTGTGTTCCTTCTATCCTCTACTCTTGGTGCATATTGAATTCTCTCTGCAGGATTCTCTCGTACACACCCACACTCTCTAAAATACTCATCAAACTCTTGGCTTAAGTATTCTCCTCCACGATCCGATCGTAGAGCCTTAATACTCTTACCAAATTGCTTCTCTACTTCATTCTTGAATTCCTTGAACAATTCAAACGATTCATATTTGTCCTTCATAAGGTATATGAATCCATATCTACTAAAATCATCAGTAAACGTAATGAAGTAGATGTAACCACCTATGGAAGGCGTGGGGAACGGCCCACAAAGATCAGTATGTATGAGTGCAAGTAACTCACTAGTCCTCTCACATTTCTTATTGAAAGGGACTTTGTCATTTTTCCTAATAAACAAGATTCGCATGTCTCATATGATTCTAAACCAAATGAGTCTAGAAGTCCATCCTTATGGAGTCTATATATGGGTTTCTCATTTATATGGCCTAAACGACAGTTCCATAGATATGTATGATTTAAAGCGTTAGTTTTAATCCTTTTAGTATTTGTGTTATAGATTGGACTATTTAGATCTAGGATATGCAATCCATTAGACAAATGCGCACTACAATAGTGCATACTATAAAAAAAATGGAGCAACACTTGTCCTTTATTGAAATAGAAAAACCCTTCTCGTCCAAACAAGAAATGGAAATAATGTTTCTGCTCATAGCAGGAACATAAAAGCAATTGTCTAATTCTAAAATAAGTCCAGAAGACAAAGATAGCTCATAAACGCCTACAGCTAATGCGACGACTCTTGCTCCATTCCCGACGCACATATCTATCCCCCTTTTAGCCAATCTTCTACTTCTTTTCAAATCCTGCACATTTCGACAAATGTGAGAACCACATCCAGTATGCAATACCCAAGATGACGAAATAGAAAGATTGACGTCTACAACATAAACACCTTGTGGTGGTGGAATCACTATTCCAAGCTTCTTATCCTCCAGATATTTAGGGCAATTCCTCCTCCAGTGACCAGGCTGGCTGCAGTAGTGACATTCACCTTTAGCCACGCCTCCACTAGGCTTTAGGGCTTCCTTGGATTTTGGAACTTTCTTGCGCTTTACTTTGGAATTTGAGGCAACTCCTTTGCCCTTCCTCTTACGCACCATCATTATGGCTTTTCCATTGCCTTTGTTGATGCTCTGTTCACCTGTCTTCAGGATGTTCAGCAAGTCTGGCAGAGTCCTACTGATCTCATTCATATTATAGTTCATAATGAACTGATTATAACTGCAGAAAACGATTGAAAGACAAGATCAGTTGCCAAAGCTTGTCTAAGTGGGAATCCCAGTCTTTCAAGGTTCTCGATGTACCCGATCATTCGGAGTACATGGGGTCCTACCGGATTCCCTTCTGCAAGACTACCCTTGAACAATGCTTTGGACACTTCATAGTGTTCATGCCTTTCCTGTTCCTGAAACAATTGTTTCAAGTGGATGATCATATCATAGGCCTCCATGTTCTCGTGCTGCTTCTGAACCTCAGCAGTCATGGTGAAAAGCATGAGGTAAGTCACGTCATTAGAATCATCAATATGTTTCTGATGTGCCCTTACTTCTGCTTGAACAGTCTCATCCTGTGGTGGGGCTGGAATCGGAGTGTCCAAGACGTAAAGCTTCGTTTCTTGCTTAAGGATAATCCTTAAGTTTCTGTACCATTCAAGGAAATCTGTTCTAGACATTTTATCCTTCTCAAGGACAGATCGTAGGGATGAAGTCGATGCGTTGTTGTTTGCTATTTGGAATTCTACAAAACTAGAAATGTGCAATTTTAGTATTTTGAACACTTTAACTATATTCAACAATGGCTAGATCTTTAAATATAGCTCCCACTATTTTTCTCGGATTAATAGCCCTCACCATTAATGCGGAAAATATCATTATATTTTCTAGTAGGTCCAAGATCCCTTTTTCACTTCTTCTTGAGCTTGCTTTAGCAAGTCACCAAGAATAGGTTATTTAGATAGGAACCATTCCAATTGCATCCCATGGAACTCTTGGTCCAATTAGGTGAATACTCTTTATTCTTTATCCTGTAGATAACCCCTAATTTTCATGCCTCTAGGTTCATCAATCCAATTGAGTCTTACCCAGTTGCGTCAAACCTCTTGCTTCAACGTAAACACATTACTAGCTTGTGTCGTCCACAACACACCATGGTAAATTAAAATTTCCTTGCTTTTGAAAGTGACACGATCTAACCACAAGTTTATGGCCGTCGTGTGTAGTAATATCTGGAAATCTGGGTTTATCGAACCAAAAGGACTTGTCGTGAATCAATTAGCACTATTAACTTCGCGTTGGCAAGCAATTGAGAGAATTTTACTAAACTAAATAATTGAAAAGACAAAACGAATATTTAAATGTTAATATTGAATATGGAGAAACAACCAGGACACCTCGTTTGGGTGATTATTAGGATTTTCTTGTTGACGACATTCTACGATTTGTGAAACACAGACGAAATTCATTTTGGTAATTGAGAAATACTAACTCACCGAGTTACCAAGTGAGCATCCTATGCCGAGGTTAGATTAAAACCGAGTTACCAAGTTCAAATTATCCCTATAAATGCATTAATGATGAATTCTACTCTAACGATCCCATCCAACGTAGCCGAGTTACCAAGCCTATGAACGGGTGATTGTTTGATTTTCCGGTTTAACAATTACCGAGTTACCAAATAATTGCAAACTAAGTTCTAGCTAACAAGACGTCTCCAATTAACAAGATGAGATGAAGGTCACAAAACAATCATAGTAAACGTAAAATCATCAATTAGGTTTTATCAAAACATGAATCTCAATTCATAAAACGCATAATCAATGTGAAAACCCTAACCCCAAAACTCGAGTCATGATCTAAGAAGTTTAGCTACGCATATTCATGATCACAAATACAAGCGTTTGTGTGATCATGATCAAAAACAAAGAAAATAAGGAGAACAAAGATCAAACAAGGTTTCCCAAGCTCCACAATGTGATCCAAGCTCCAAGTTGATGTCCCGTCCTTCAATAATGCGTCTCTCCTCTGAAAATATGACCTAATATGTCTAATATACGTTCTCTAAGAGTCCTGGGTCAATTAGGAAAGTTTTAGCAATCGTTTCCCTAAATTTTGGCTGCCTCTGCACAGTGTCTTCGTAGGAAGACTTTTCTCTTCGTAGGAAGAGTCTTCCTGTGAACACATTTTCTCTTCGTAGGAAGAGTCTTCGGACGAAGACTTTTTCTCTTCGTAGGAAGGTCTTCCTAGATAATTACTGCAAGCTGTTTTGAGAATACATTTTCAGCAACTCAAAATTTGGCTAAGTGTTAAGTCTTCCTACGAAGACTTTTGTCTTCCTACGAAGACAATCCTGAACAACTCCAAAAACATCCTTTTTGACATAACTTTTTCGTCCAGACTCCGATAAATGTGATTTTTTCACCTTTGGATTCCTTTTGCGATGTAGACTTCAACCATGTAGAGAAATTCCCGTTTCCGGATCATTTTCTTATTTTTCTCAATTATTGCCCAATATTTGGCGAAAACATCCAAAATGCGCCAAATTCGTCTTTTCTTCTATTCCGAAGCTCATTTCTTGTCTCCACTTGATTCCCGCATACGTAATTCCTGTCAGACAACAGCACGAACACTACCGCAGAGATCAAATGTGTTAAATTATCATAATCATACTCTAAACCATTAAGAAACGCCCAAATTGTGCATTAAAGCTCAAAAACATCGAAAAGTGCTTTTTCTCTATATTTTGGCTCAATGTCGTCACTTTGCACCGAAATGCACCGAAACGCACACTTGCTCAATAACAATGTAAAGTGTACGTATACCCCCACACTTGCTATTTGCTCGTCTCGAACAAAGTCTCATCTACTGCATCTAACTATCTAATAGCCAAATAAACTCAAACGACTCTAACATGACTCAAGAAACAAACAATGCAGGAAGATGATGCAAATTCAATTCTAGAATCGATCTTAGAACATAAAACACAAATTACTTTCTTTTTGGGAGATCAGGCAATCTCAATACGCATAGACCGGTGCTCATGGATGATGAAAAAGTTATGCAAGAGGTGTGAATCACAACAAAATTCAACAACAAGTAATTCCCCAAAGTTAGTATAGAAAGCTTAACTTTACTATAAATAACAACCTACATCTTCATGTGTGCTGATAAAAATAAGATGCTAACCAAGGCTAAACCAGATTCATAGTCCGAGCTCCTATTCCCCTAATGGTCAAATATGGTGAGGCTTAAGGACAAAAAGGATATAACTTGTATGAAGAAACAAATCCTAAAGCGTCACATAAGCTCACCAAACCCCATACCTCACACACCCTCACCTTGATGATAGGAATCCACAACCCGAATCTCACCGACTCCGGCCTTCAATCCCCTCAAACCCCGGTACCATGTCAATGCTGTGGCGATCAAAGCAAATAATTTGCAAAACTCATCTTTGTCTTCAATCCGGAACTAAGAACTTTTACCATTAGATTTTCAATAAGCACAACTCTATTTCTTTATTCCTATCCTTTTTTTTCTTTTTCTTTTTCTTTTTCTCTCAGTAAAACAACAATAATACAATAAAAAATGTACGAGTGGTCCTCCTCCAAGAATCAAGAAGCAGTAATCATTTCAGGGGAAGGAAAGAAACAAAAAAATGAATAAGTATCACAAGAATAATTCATCTCCCCCTGACTCCATGAAGCGCAAGGTGCCACAAACCGTCCAAGTCGAAGCGTGTATGGGGGTGGAGTCTTCAATGCACAATCTCTATGTCTGTAGTCAAAAGTCGACACCCCCACACTAGAATGCAGTCACATCCCCCTCTCAAATAGCCATATAAGATATGTCACGTGCATAATCCAATCGAAACTCCTACACCAAGATGATAGAAATCCGATACCTAGAACGATCCACCAATTAAGTACAACCAACCCATTTTCTTGCGGATTAGATGTCACGCACTCAGGCTCTCCACTACTGTGTCCACGATGTAACGACATGGAACACCGCTACACTTAGTGTGCAAGCCAACTCACTCACCCTCCCATTCCCTCGTAGATATCCAATGAAGCATATGCGATCTGCAGAACTCACAAAAATATGTAATTACGCACTCCCTCAACTAACCCTCTCAACTACTGCTCCATCGTGACGATTTAGAAAGGTAATTCTTAACGATATATAATGAAGGCCAAAAATCGTCTCCCTAGGTCATATAGGCTAACAATAAATCCAAGGATTAATTAGGGTTTACTAGTGGTCCTACTAGGTAAGATCTAAAAGGCAGTGAGTGCTCTAATACACATCCTCGCACAGCTGTTCTGTGTGCCACTACTAGGCAGGCTGGTGACTACATGAGACGGACAACATGAACGTTTAGCTTGTTTAGCAAACACCAAGCTCAACTCTTTTAGGAGGAAAACATCACACACTTTAGCTTTTAGAGTTGAATTTAGTTTGAAAATAGGTAGGCATTCCCGTAATGAGATTCTCTCTATACTTACTAAGGGGAACTAAAAATGTCATTCTCGGTTAGAATTCACACCCTATGCCTAAAGTTTTCACATCTCATTAAATCAACCAAGTCTATGCTTATTTCAATTGCCTTTTCTCAAAAGTTTCAATTTTCTCATTTTTTTTTTCATTTTACATAATATTCTAATTCTATATGTAACGCTTAGACTCGGAAAAACAAATTTGACTCTACATAATTAACTCTGTTTGGTGGGTAGACTCAATTATTTAAAAGTGCAAACAATATGTAAATCTATCCTACACAATACGAAAATATAAGAAAAAACATAACATATACCACAATACTGACTCACAATACAATCTAAACACATCCTACATGTAACTGGCTATGCAAGACACATGACTAATAGACCGTTAAACCACCCCCACACTGAATGCTTCGGTAACACCCCCAAATCGACCAAACCGGAAACCCGTGGGTGTCACTCCGTACCCGATAATAAACCCGGATACAAGGAGGTTTAAAATAGAGAATCCAGACATTTAACAAATTGGTTTTGGATTGGATGTTGTTAATGGAAAATGGAATATCGTGAGTTTCGGAATCCCATTATTTGGATAATGGATGTGATTTGGAAAATATAAATGAACTTGGAATCTCTCATCTCAATTATTTTATAAAAGGGTCAAAGCTTTTACTTTCACTTTGATTTAGCGAAACTACTAAAAACAGGTTTTAAAATTACTTCATAATATGTTTACATGCTTGGGTGTTACTTACTAAGTATTTCCGCTGAATTTGGAAATTGTGGTGTTTCTCTTTTGTTTTCTTCACCACAGGTCCATATGATGGGAGCATAGCTTAGCATGGGGCGCGAATCATCACTTAGACGATTAGTGACATCACACTTAGTTCTAGAGATTTTTTTAGTATCATAAAAACTGTAGTTGGATTGTATGATTGTGTTTGAGGCTCAAGGATTGGAGATTAATAAAGTTATGTATGGATTGTCTATTTTAAACCTCCTTGTATCCGGGTTTAATCTTAGGTACGGAGTGACACCCCCGGGTTTCCGGTTTGGTCGATTTGGGGGTGTTACAACTTCGTTGTCCTCAACGAATTTAGAAATTAAACACAGGACTCGGCAATCAAATGTGTAGGCCGGTAGATGAGATGGAGCATGACACATACTAAATAAAAGCAACACGAAATTCAGCAAAAGAAAAAGATACTCACAACAAACTCAAGGGTGCGGACAAAATCGCGCCAAGCAGTCCCCAAGCACAGTAGTGGGGCCACTATGCTCCCATATAGTCAGTATGTTCTCGCACAACGGGGTAGACTTCCCTCCTATGCTAAAATTCATGTTTGAAGAATCCCCAAATCGCATGCACGAGTGCCTTTGAAGGTCATGTGTGCCATGGCACACCGGGGTAGATTCTACCATAACCTGCTCAAGTATGTCACTAGGAAAACATCATTAGTCCCTCTCTCTCATCTCTCCAAATAACATAATAAAACAATTGAATTTAAAAACACAACTAAATTAAAGCAAATATATAGGTTAGGTTGCCTCCCAACAAGCACCGTGTAATTTATGGTCGACGACCCGACCCAGTTAACTCAAATATGATTAATGCGGTTTTTCTCTCCACTTTTTATTCTTCCACCATCGCTTTTCCCTTTATCCCTTCTCAAGTGAGCATGCATGAGATGCATATGGCGCAAAGAAATTGTAGAAGACGGCATTGAAAATTTTCTTCTTTCTGTGCTTCCCCTCTTTGATCACCGGTCTTCTCGATAATTCATTCACCGCACCATGACCCCTTGTACTTTTCCTCTTCTTCTTATTCTTCTTCTTCCAATTCTTAAAAGTAAATATCATCAAGGACCGATCATGTGGAAATAGAATCCCAAGTAGAACAGTAATGGCAAGGAGTGTCGTCTGGACTGCTTCCTTCCCTAGATCATGTCTTGGAATCACAGGTGGCAAATCATGTATTGCATAAAATTGGGGTCTTTGGTCTTCCTCTTGTGATTCACCCCATTTTATTATCTCCAAAAGATAAAGATTAGACTGAAGAATTTCTTGATACATGTCCTTGAAAACATCTCCCTGCGGTAATTCCTTAGCTTCATGACTTTCTTCAAAGCAAATATCTTCAATGGGCCATAAGCTAGCGATGTCCACACTCTCCCATACATTCCACGACTCCGGAATTATGCGAGACACAAGTTGTATAGGATTCACAATATCATCCCAATCTGAGTCCGAATCCGAGTCTGAAGTAGCCCAATGATCTATTACTTCATGATGAACAACATTGTAGACATAGACCTCTGGGGGTTTTTCGTCTTCCTCTTCGCACTCCTCAACTAATTCAGTAATGATGCTACTTGGCCCATCGTAATTATCTGCATATGCCGATGCACTCAAAAGTTCTGCCAAGCGTTGTCCCTGAAGTTGGACAGTTTGATACATCCTATCAATCTCTTCCTCCGTTCTGTCCATTTTAGCTATCAGGAGCTTCAATATTTCTTTCATCTCCTCATCTTCTTGATTGTAAGGAAAAGGGGTGTACATATCTCCATATGAGTAGCTCGGTAAATAGCCTGGAGCTTGGCCATGAAAATTCTGCCCCCACATGATCACCGAGATACCTGCACACTAGGAAGCAGGTGAGATCAACAAATAAATAAACAAAAGCAATAATAAAATTCCGTAAAGTTAATAATTCTAACTAATTCTACCGAAGTCCCCGGAAACGGCGCCAAAAACTTGACACGATCTAACCCCAAGTGTATGGTCGTCGTGTGTAGTAATATCGGGAGATCCGGGTTTATCGAACCCAAAGGACTTGTCGTGAATCAATTAGCACTATTAACTTTGCGTGGGCAAGCAATTGAGAGAATTTTACTAAACTAAATAATTAAAAAGACAAAACGAGTATTTAAATATTAAGATTTAATATGGAGAAACAACCAGGACACCTCAATTGGGGTATTGTTAGGATTTGCTTATTGACGACGTTCTACAATTTTTGAAACACGGACGAAATTCACTTTTCTAATTGAGCAATACTAACTCACCGAGTTACCAAGTGAGCATCCTATGCCTAGGTTAGATTAAAACCAAGTTACCAAGTTCTAATTATCCCTATAAATGCATTAACGATGAATTCCACTCTAACGATCCAATCCAACGTAGCCGAGTTACCAAGCCTATAAACGGGTAGTTGTTTGATTTTCCGGTTTAACAATTACCGAGTTACCAAATAATTGCAAACTAAGTTCTAGCTAACAAGACGTCTCCTATTAACAAGATGAGATGAAGATCACAAAACAATCATAGTAACCGTAAAATCATCAATTAGGTTTTATCAAAACATGAATCTCAATTCATAAAACGCATAATCAATGTGAAAACCCTAACCCCAAAACTGGGGTCCTGATCTAAGAAGTTTAGCGACGCATATTCATGATCACAAATACAAGTGTTTGTGTGATCATCATCAAGAACATAGAAAAGAAGGAGAACAGAGATGAAAATATGACCTAATATGTCTAATCTACGTTCCCTAAGAGTCCTGGGTCAATTAGGAAAGTTTTAGGAATCGTTTCCTTAATTTTGGCCGCCTTTTGTGCAGTGTCTTCGTAGGAAGATTTTCTCTTCGTAGGAAGAGACTTCCTGCGAAGACATTTTCTCTTCGTAGGAAGGTCTTCGTAGGAAGAGTCTTCTTACGAAGAAATTTTCTCTTCGTAGGAAGGTCTTCCCAGATAAGTACTGCAAGCTGTTTTTGGAAGATATTTTTAACAACTCAAAATTTGGCTAAGTGTTAAGTCTTCCTACGAAGACAATCCTGAACAACTCCAAAAACATCCTTTTTGACATAACTTTTTCGCCCGTACTCCGATAAATGTGATTTTTGCACATTTGGATTCCTTTTGCAATGTACACTTCATCAATGTAGAGACATTACCATCTCCTGATCATTTTCTCGTTTTTCTCAATTATTGCACAATATTTGGCGAAAACATCCAAAACGCGCCAAATTCGTCTTTTCTTCTATTCCGAAGCTCGTTTCTTCTCTCCACTTGATTCCCGCATACGTAATTCCTGTCAAACAACAACACGAACAATACCGTGGAGATCAAATGTGATAAATTATCAAAATCATACTCAAAACCATTAAGAAACGCACAGATAGTGCATTAAAGCTCAAAAACATCCAAAAGTGCTTTTTTGTTATATTTTGGCTCAAATCCCGTCACTTTGCACCGAAACGCACACAAATAACAATGTAAAGTGTACGTAGGATAACTCTTATTAAGGAGTTATCAGCAAGCCCGAATTTTAATAAACCCTGATCATGAAGGGTGTTTTGGCAAGATAAGACAAAACGCAATATCTTATTTAAGGGTTTTTTAATCATTATTTATTTGATTGGTTGATCAAATCAACATGATCTACTTATTTGGATTGGTCAATCCACAATAAAAGACCATATTTGTTTATTTTTATGTTGTTAACGTTTTGCTAGTATCGCCATACACACAAAAATAAATAAGAAGACATAAATAATAAACATCCAAAAAAGAAAAAACATGGCATGGATATGGCCCCTAGACTAAGATATTATCAAGCCAATGATAATATCTATTTTCCCTAAAGTGACAAGCTCATCTCCATGTGCTCCACCATAGCCGCGCGCCTAGGGTAGGGTGTCCTCTTTGTCTTTTGGCTTCTTTGGTTCTCCGATCTTCTTCTCCATGCTCTTGACTTTCATCTAAATATTTTTAATTCTAGCCTTACATCTAGAATAGATATATAATAAAAGCCTCACATGTTGAGAAGAAAAATGACTCGCAGGCCTTAAAACCTAATTAATTATTACATTAATTTGATCAGCTCGCAGGCCGTAAACCAAACCACAAAAACAATAAACATCCACAACCTAGGTCATATCCATCCACCATGCAACAAAGCACATAATACAGTTAAAACCAATTTTAACGCGCTTGTTTATTTTAGTTCAATTGGGTAATTAGGGTTACAACGGTCCAAGGGGTCCAACCCATACATCGGCCGAACCCCAAGAGGACCGCCGCCCGCCACATGGCCCGGCCCAAGGCCGACCGCCCTAGTGACCTGCGGCCTTGCATGCCGCGCAAGGAGGAGGGGCGGACAGCTAGGGTTTCGGCCCTAGTCTCCTTCCCTTCCTTCCTTTTTGCCCAAGCTTGTTTGTTTCCATATGGATGTTTCCAAATAATTGTTTCCATAATTGAAAAACTCCTTTTTCAACTATGTGCCCATGAACCCTAATTTTCAAGAACCCAATAATTCACATCCTATGTGATTAAACGCACTAATTAAAACATCCAATGTTGAATTAGATCTTGCTTACATTGAATCAAATTCAATTTTGCATCTACTATGCCATTTCATTTCACTTTTGCGTAAAATTAACAATACGGTGTATAAATTGAAATAGTAACACATAAAATCATGTTATGTAGTACGACCTGTGGCTCTGATACCACTATTGGGTTTTGATGTAGGTAACGCAGCAGAATAACAAAAGTTTAATTCCTACTCAAAGCCCACCAAGGATCACAAGAAGAGACATTCATAACATGATGAAGGACACAGAAATTGTGTACCTTTTGGTTTGGGAGATTACACGAAAAATGTTTTCCTCGTCTCTACGGTTGATCCACGTCTAGAGGTGAGATATAGATTCTTCCTTCTCAAGTGCTAGCTTGGACCGGAGGAAGAGGGAAGAAGGAATCAAGCAACCAAGGAGGCAAAGAGGGTTTCAGCCCTCTCTTTGAAGCCGACGGGAAGGGGGGCGGACGTAAGGGGGTTCTGCCCCATTGTGTTCTTGCCTTCTCTCTTGCTTTCTCTCCCACTCACTTATGTTATGAGCATTCGTTATGGGAAGGAAGCTAGAGCATCCTTTATATAGTCCTACAAATCCTTGTTAACTACATAAAGGCCCTTCCTAGTTCTACATGAACTTGTATTAGTCCCTTCCTTGCATATTAGTCCTACTAAGTTTGCAAGGTGTTGAAAAGTGATATTTTTCGTCAATTAATCATATTAATTAATCCCTAATCTAGTTAAACTCTATTTGACGTGTGACCCCATAGGTTTCTACTTAGTTGGTAGTAACTTATTACTAACATGGAGCGGTGTCTAGCAACACATCCATGCCACCCAACAAATAGAAATAGTCAGTGATCCCGACAAACCTCTTGTGCCCAATATTTCATATTGCACTTTCCCTTTTCCTCTATATCCGGATTGGACACGAGATGTAAATAGTCACACTCGTATATCCAATCCATAGTTCCTCGATCCTGGGAATATGCTTATGCGAGCAGATAACATCAATATCTCCATATTGTTTTAACTGAGCCTGGCAAGACATTCAATAAGCCTCATCCCTCGAGTGGCCGTGGATATTTACTCCCATTATGTGAGATGGACAAATCCTACTTACATCACTACAATCTCTAAGCTTGCTTCCATTACTCCTAATGTATACCCATGTGTTAGACTTGATATCTCCATATCAATCTACACACATACTAGTCTATATTTGATAGTCCTATTAATCAATATAATCGACTAGGTATATTTAAGATAAACAACACATTGTATCTAAGGACTTCATTATATTAAATATCACAATATGTAATAAATGAATACTCTAGCCAATAACATTATTCATACTAAAAATTATACTGCCTCTAGGGAACCTATTCCAACAGATGTAACGATCTGAGAGGCTGAGATCATGACATGAGGGTATGCAAGGAAAAGTAAGATATAGCTAAGGATTTTGGGAGACTTAAGAGGTATGCCTCGCAAGAGCGTATGATGTAGTCTAGAAATCAATAGGGTAATTTTTGTGATGAGAGAGATTTGGTACATATCTTAAGGCATAGGATACCAGTAAAGATAATTCAATAGAACCTAAAAATAATATGGTAATCAGCTAAGACTAAAATATGCTAGAACTCGCAGAAGATCAATTTATAGGGCAAGTCAGCCAAAGAACCAGAGAACATGAGCAATGAGGAAATTGAACAAAATGACACTCTTGGAAGGATACAACTCATTATGTCGTTACTAACGGATAGACGAAGCAAAAAAATGTTATGCTTAGGGAGGATAAGTTATGAGTAGTTGGACTAGCTCTAATAAATGCACGGTGACAATAGAATACCACATGAGGTGACAAGGCGGTTGAAGATATATCAAGATAAAAAAAAAATTAAGCAGAGTAAATGAATGAATCTAAGAAGTACGAAGTAGCATGAGATCTTAGGGGAAAAAGATTCTTATAAGCGGGTAGGATGTAACACACATGAAATTATTTATTGGGTCAAAGTGAAATATTTTAAAACTTTGGCGTCAATGTGCAAGTTTTCAAAATTTCAGTGTCAGCTTAATGGCCGAATGGA
This sequence comes from Linanthus parryae, assembly GCA_023055425.1. Lineage (NCBI taxonomy): Eukaryota > Viridiplantae > Streptophyta > Magnoliopsida > Ericales > Polemoniaceae > Linanthus > Linanthus parryae. The sequence continues at coordinate 19,530,310 of JALGPY010000011.1, read as the reverse complement.
AATTCTTGAGTAAAAGGGGGGGATTATTTGACAATATCATAATTCATGGGTTTATTTTTTAATTTTACAAAATAAAAATAACACCCAAATGCTACCCTTAAAGTTTAAAATACCCCTATGAGGTGGCACTATCCTAACAACTCTAGGACACCTCACCATGTGAGGTGTAACTTCTCTAGTCTCATACACCATTTATAAAAGCAGAGTTTGAACTAAAAAATGGCTCATTTTTGGAGCCAAACACATATTTCTCCTCTTCTTCTCAACCTACCACCGCGAAACCACCACCATCTCCACTGCAACCACCATCACCCTTGCTCTAATCCTAAAACTCTATTATGGGGAGTTTATGAAATCTTACTGAGAAAAATCCTTCAATTAGTTTTGGGGTTTAACAAGATTCGAAGCCGGAAATGGGCAAGTGAAGGAGAACCCTAGTTTACAAATCTTCCAAATTTGACATCCTCGTTGTAATTCCTGAATTCTAATCAGTTCCAATGCGGCCTAGGGTTTGTTTCGCACTTGGATAACCTGGCTATATCTTCTAAATCGTCAAAAACGTTCATGGTCACCGGGAACCGGGCTTCAACTCGCCGGAGCCCGCCATTGTTACAGGCAAAGGTGAGTACGTGGGAATCTTGTGATATAGTCAATCACTTAGATGTCCAAAAATTATAATAGTAAGTTTGATTTAAGTTTCAGTTTCTTTAATTCTGTCTTGCAACGGAACTGTTAGGTTTTGACTCCTTGCTGGAGCATTCCCGTGCCTTAGCGGAGGACACTCCCATGAGTCTAGGGGTCCTCTGGTAGATTTCATAGCTCTGAAAGGTGGTGGTGTTACATCAATACTATAACTACCAACACTAAGAAGGAAGGAAGTAGTCATTTTCCTTTCTCACAGTTGGAGGCGTTCTGAAGCACCTTAGACAAACTAGGGCTCATGGACTATGGTTTTTCATGTAACAATTTTTCGTAGATTAACAACCATGGCCTATACGCCATCACATGAAAAATATATATGTATGTGTGTGGTAAATGATAGATTGTTAGAGTTTCATGCAAAGGCTATAGTAGCTAACTTAGTTATAGAAAAATCAGAATATGTTCAATTAGAGGTTTGTTTGATGGCGATTGACAAATCTCAGGTTCAGAGGATGTGTAGATTCGAATTCAAAGCTACGTGCATGCAACATTAGAATTTCAGGGAGATTTTGGAAACCTCGTGGCATAGATCGGGTCTCTGTTTTGACGAAAAGTTGAAAGGTGTGTCTCATACTCTTTCGACTTGGAATATGATTTTTTCCATAGCGTGCGAGGACACTTACGGGCTTTGCACAAGCATCTCAATTTTACGGGGAGATTACATCAAATAAAATAAAATGTACAAGATAGCAAGATGGTGAAAGATAAGATTAGTCAGCTATTGTTGCGTGAAGAATACATGTTGAGATAAAGATTGAAGATGTTGTGGATAAAAGGGGAGATCGGATCACTGTTTTTCCCATATCAAAATGTCTACAGAATTGAAAGGAATCCGATTGTTAGCATCGAAGAATGGAATGTCACTTTTCAAAGCGAGATTCAGTCGGTTATAAAAAAAATTACGAGATATTTTGTGGGGATTTTTAAAATCTCCAATCCCGAATGAAATGCAACATAATATCTTTTACTTAATGTCTAATAAATTATATCTGTAGAACATCGCTTAATACTTATTGCCCCCTTCATGCAGAAGAATTTGAGTGCACGCTGAAGGGAACGAATCCTCACAAGGCTCAGGGTTGCGACAGTTTCTCGAACATTTTCTATTTGAAATTGTGGATGTGATTGGAGCCCAGGTGGAAGCTGTATGTATTTAGGTTATTAAATATGAAGGTAATATCGATAAATTTAATCACACTCATATCGTTCTAATTTCGAATACGAAACAAGTCATGAAGCCGTCTGATTTTCGTCCTATTAGTTTGTTTTCCACTATATACAAACTAATTACGAAAAAAGTGGTAAACCATTTAAAGTTTTTTTCCCTAACATCATTTTGAAGAATCAGAGTGCTTTTTATTTTCACGAGCAATCTTTTAATGACTATGAACTCATCCACTATATGATGACCAATAAAGGCAAGACGGGCTTTGTAGCTTTGAAGGCGGACATGAGTAAAGCTTAAGACAGAGTTGAATGGGATTTTTTTGGTGCTATGATGCAAAGGATGGGGTTCATGTTTCATTTGTATTTTAGTGTCTATGGAGTACATTGCAACTGCTTCCTATAGTCTGCTCGTGAATGGTCATGTTGAAGGGATGATCTTACCCGAAAGAGGTCTTAGACAAGGGTTCCCTCTCTCCCCCTATTTTTTTATCTTGTTCAGTGAGACTTTTTCAAGGAGTCTTAAAGGTTTGGAGAAGCGAAATTTGATATCTGAAGTAGCCGCATCTAGAGGGCGGTCGACCATCTCACATTTTTCTTTGTCAACGATAGTTCCTCTATTCACCAAAGAGAAAAAAGGATGTATATAATTAACTTTGTTTACTTCATACTAATGAGCTCGCATCAAGTCAAAGTCTTAACTTGGACAAATCAGCAGCAGTTCTCTCGAACAATGTCTCTGCTGAATGTCTGAGAGGAACTAAGTCAAAGACGTGGGATTCCAATAGCCGATAAACATGATAATTATTTGTTTCTACTGAATACTATTGGAAGACACACATCCAATAATTTTCAGAACTTGATCGAACGTGTTAACAACAAGATGAAACCATGGAAAAGGAAGGACCTTTCTACCGAAGGTAAAGAAGTTTTAATAAATCTATGGTCAAGGTTGTGCTAAATCAGCTATGAGTTGCTTTTTTCTTCCGGATGGAACTTATTTGTAGAAAAGTTGATCAGGCAATTTTGGTGGAAGACCAAGTAGTAAAAATATTCATTCATCTTATCGGTTGGGACAAGCTAAGAAAAAGTAAGGAAGACAAAGGTCTTGGTCTTTATTCAAGACATCAATATTACTCTCCTACCAAAACAATCTTGGTGTTTCATAAACAACCAGGGTAGTCTAGTACATAGATTTTTAAAGATAAATACTTTAAAAATTCCGACATTTTGTAGGTTACACAACCCTACCAAAGTTCCTACGCTTTCAAGAGCAGTCTAGCTGGAAGAGATATCATTAAGAATGGTACTTACTGGAATATAGGAAATGTTAAAAAAGAGAATATTTCAAGTTTATATGGCCCCCTGTTTCTACTTGTTTCCAAACTATTACGAAACGAGAGGATTATGATACCTTGGTAGCCGAACTAATCGACCACTATAGCTGGACGTGGAATAAGTTGAGAATACATGTTCTTTGGTTTGAAGCTGAAGCATGTCCTATCCTCGGTACCCAAATTCAAGCAGCCCCTCTAGAAGAAATTTTGGTGTGGCATTATAACTATTGGGTAGATATTTCGTCGCGTCGGGTTACAAGTTTCTCAGCAATCAAAAAGGAAAGCTCAATAGAGTTGTCGGCGGGTCAAGCTCACAAGCAGCTTGTGAGGAAGATGTGGAAACAAAAAATTCCAAAGAAACTTATTTTTCTTGTCAGAAAAGCTTGGCGACAAGGTTTACTGGATGCGGCAAGGCTATTAGAGAGGGGAGTACAGCTAAATATGATTTGCTTTTTGTGTCAAAATGATCTAGAGACAGATGAGAATCTCTTCATGATATGTCCCTTCTTTATTAAAGAATCGATGGAGGGCTCATGAGCTGATTGTGAAAGACAGTAGTGTAGGTAGAAATACTGGATCAATACTCTAGGGGGGGGGGTTGGATAGAGTATGGAAACATTTTTCTAAAAGAGTGGTTTCAAATAAGTGTGTGGCAGGCATTGAATATTTCAAGGCCTTGAAATAAATTTCAAGTCCTTAGAATCAAGACAGATAGTAAAAAGAATGCTGATAGTTTTCAAGGCCTTGAAACGGCTTTCAAGTCCTTGAACTGAAAACCTATTTTGTGGAGTAAATAAGCTAAGTATAGGACAATAAGATAAATGAAAGGGACACTGAGATTTATAGAGTTCAGTACACTTGGACCTACATCTCTACCGTAGGGCATTGATACCTGCAGGATTTTCAACTCAATTCTTATTAATCAAAAGCTAAGCCCTGGATCTCAAGCACAGAAGAGTTCCCTTACTCTGTTACAACTTGTGGTTCTCACTAACCTATCTATTACCTTCTGTAGCTGGCTGATTCAACAAGAATTCTCTATTGTTCACTTGAACAACTCACGAGAACAAGATGTAATAAGTATTATCTAAATGATATACAAATATAGATCAGAAAGAAGAAACTTGCGAATAGATGAAGTAGACCCAGATTTATTCGTTCTAGTTCCCCCTTATTTATATTGAGTAGAATTAGATTCTATATTACAATAAAAAACTTATTGATTTATGACATTTAAATCTAGCAAAAATAATAGAGTCACAGTACCCCAATTTGAATAAAAAAAGAAAGGGGTAAAGTCAAATAGTCTTCTTCACAATCGACATAATGTGACTCGGAATGCGATACAAAGAACTCTCTACATCTTGAACGTGCAGTGATCTTCTGATGAGTGGATTGAGTAAAATTAATCTCCTTCTGTGTAACTTGTCAATCTTGAGAATGTGTGAGTGTGTCTCTGTTCGTTCTCTACTTCAATTTCTTCCGTCATTCCTCTTATACAGTTAGTTTGAATTGCAGATCATCAGGATCATCTCCAAACAAACTTCCCTAAAAATCAGTAGCATATCTTGAATTCTCTAACAGCTCTTCCCAACAGCTAGTTGCTCAATATCTTCAAAGATATTGACTTGATCTTGTAGCTGAGTATTTTAGGAAGGTCCTGACAAGTTTTCATAATCAGAGAATCAATTTTGTCAATCCAATTTCCTTTCTGCAAAACATACAGATAAAGAAGCTATCGCTAAAAAATGAGTAACAATTTATCCCTGCAAAACCTTATTAACACAAATAGATTAGCCACATTTTTGAATATCAAAATGGGTTGTCTTTCATGATCAAATAACACATAATCAAGAATAGGGGATCTGGAGTCAGATTAGAATCTAAATCTCCCCCTAAGTTCATGTTGTATACCGTAGTGCATATTTCAAACCTTTGAAAACTACTTCAAGGCTTTCAACCAAACATGTTGTTCCAAGCCTTTGAAACAAGCTGAACTTACAATCTCCCCCTTGATGAAAAGGCAGAACCACAATCGTCTTAAGAATTGGGTCTATGCAAAAAATATTCATTAGAGCATAGAAGAATAACCGTTATAATGAAATGTAACACAAAATATCCAAACAATCCAACTTATTAAGAAATTAAGCAACAAATCCTACTGATCTAAACCAGATCTCTAAATCAGCCAAAAAAGTATAAAAAATAAACAAAAAAAAACCTAAATTTCTGCCCCTTTTTGAATTTCATAAAAAAAATGAGAAAATGTTGGATCATAGTTTTGAAAATTTAAAGGAAAAAAGTTTTTTTTTTTTTTTTTTTTTTTTTTTTTTTTTTTTTTAATATTTTTTCAAGACTTGGAAGAGGGATTCAAGGCCTTGAAAAGTAAAGAAAGAAGAGGAAAAATTATGGGTTGTTTCTCGATCTTCCTTTGGCTCAAGATCTTCTCCTCCACTGTCTTCATCATCATCATATTTTTGTTCTTCTTCTTGAGAAACTTCATCACCAGCATCACCAACCGCTTCATCATCATAAAGGTCTGCCTTAGTCACTATATCAGGAATGTTTGCCTTATTTTTCTTTTTCTTAAGATCCTTGATCAACATCCCTGAGCCTGAACTGTCATCATCACCTTGTTCATGGTCTTCACCACCCTTTTCTTGAACCACTTGTTTCCTTTTAACACTAGTCTTGTAGCATCATCTTGAGTAGTATTCTCACTGAATAAGTCTTTGGTTGAACCAAACTTCTTTGATCCTTCTGCAGCCTGAGAGACTTCCTCTTCCACATGGATCACATTGATGCTTTTCAATATGCTTTCAACCATATACAGTACTTGTTTGAACTTAGTGCCAAACTCATGCAGGTTTTCATTCAAATCATCCATATCATTTTCACTACAGGAAATGTTGGATTAGCCAGCGGTTTCCGTAGCAGCGGTTTCCAAAAACCGCTGGTAAATGAGCCCTATGCCGGTGGTTTACAGAAACCGCTGGTAAATTAGACAACCGCAGGCAAAGGTTGCTGTCTGTGCCGGCGGTTCTTATAAAACCGCAAGTAAATTTTTTATCTACCAGCGGTTTGTTGAAGTGCTGGTAGAACACCATCTATACCAGCGGTTACTGTTGTTAGCAGCGGTTTTTCGGTGAAAAACTAAGTAGATGCAATGGTTCGAAACCAAAACCTCAACAGACAATGAATCCATACTTACCACTGAACCAACTTCTATATTGGTACTTGATGAGACTATGTAAGTACTTATCTAGTCACCCCACCTAAAATCAATCACATTCCATTATTCTTATTTCCCTGTCTATCTTTTTGAGGAATGTATAGTTATACATTTTGGTGAGTTTGCAATCTGGACAAAGACTTATAATTAAGTATTAAAATTTATTTTTAACACTTAATAATTAATAATTAGTTGTTATTCTATGTTATTAACTTTTATGTTTGATCCTTTGAATTATGTACTCTCACAATAATAATCATTTAATAAAATATAAACACTTGTCCCTCTATAAAATGTGACTTGGCTCGAATGATTATTGAACCATACTAATGAACTCAATCAAACTTCTAATTGGCTAAATTGGACTACAAATTGTGACTCGCAGCTCAATAGACTACCGATATATGCTATTAACGCGATTAATTTTCTAATTGATGATATTTGACTATCAATTGTGCCTCGTTGCTGAAATGGACTATCTATCTGAACTTATAATTGATAAAACTGGACTCTCAATCGTTACTCACCGCTCAAATGGATTATCGATCTCTACTAATAAACACAATCGAACTACTACTACATCTAACTGGACCATTGAATCGAATGCAATTGTACTGCTAATTAACTAAGTTAGACTATCAGCTTTGATCTACTGCTCAAGTGAACTATCGCTCTCTACTATTGAACTCAATGGGACTTCTTGATCCTATTAGACAATCAATTGTGACTCTCAAACTCGATTGATTATCATTTTGATTTGTTTTCATTAATCAAAGTTAATCGTTGATCACCTTGACATCGTGTTCTTAAAAGTTTATTTCTCTCATCAACAGAAGCTGCAAGCCAGTTAGCATGTCCATGTACCTAGAGCTTATTTGGTAGCTTCAACTGGTACAACAAAATCTTAACCTCCCATTTTAAGATTGGCATATTTGAGGAGCTCGTATGTCTCTTAGGAAGTGTTTGTGTCACCTCTGGACGATCGAGCTTTTTTGGTACCATTTACCACTCCGTCCCATTTCTTCTTCCCCAATTTCCTTTTTGGTACGTCCAATCTCTTCCTCCTATATCTTTATTTAGTAACCTTAAATATTTGAAATGATAAAATTAGGCTAAAAAAACCCAACTTTTTTTTGTTAACATAATTTAGTAACAGATTTGGGCCACATGTTATTGGGCCACATTAACACTAACCTAATCCATTACGTACTACTATTTAACCCCAAACCCACACACTATCCCCCATTTTTCACACCCACGCAGCCATGACCTTTCATTTCTTATCTCTTTCTCTATCACTCTCTATGCTTTCTGCTCACTGCCCGGATTAGGGTTCACGGCCTCCGCTCCGCCGCCACACGTCTTTGGTACTAGATCAGAACAGCATGATCCTCTCTCTCTCGTCGTCGTTTTACTGTTCGGGTGCCAGAGAAGAGACGTACCAAGGGCGGCGATGGGCGTTGAATGGTGCGGCGAAGGCTCCGGCTTCAATCTGCAAGGATGACGGTTTCGGTCTCTCTCTCCCCTATCTCAGATTTGGTCTTCTTTCAGGAGAAGCCAAAGAGGTCCGGCGGCGGTGGTGACCGACGGTTCCGAACGGGGAAGCCCACGAGGTCTCTCTATTTCTATGTCTCTCCCTCTCCCCCTGTCGCATAGCTGCTACTCTTCTTCGTTTTCTTCTTTATTCTAATGATGATGATGATAGTTTTTTCTGTTCTCACTTTTTTTTTCTAGATGTGGTGATGCTGGTGGTGCTGTCTGAATTATTGGGGGAAAAACAATTATTGGGAAGATTGGGCAGATCTGCGTTGGTGGTGTTGGATGATTTTTTTGATTTTTGATGAATTATATCTCTGTATGTGATGTTCTAATGTTGATGGTGATGTTGGTGTACTAATTCTGATAGTGATAGTGATGAATCTAATAATTGGCTAATGTTTAGCAATTGTTGTAATTCTGTTATCAGTTGGGGTTATATTTGTTGTGAATACAAACTTTTATTTCGTTCTTGTTTGGATTTAAATACATTTATAAAAATAAAGCCGAGTTATACTTTGTTCATCATTCTTTCATTTTTTTTCTCTTAATGGTACTAAAAGCCTCCAAATAAGCCTCTCGATAGGCAGGATTGGATTGAATTTTTCTGGAACAAATGCTGGCAGAAGCAGGTTTTAGCTAGCTCTAGCATGTGACAACCGCTGCAAAATGTGGTCCTTCGGCAGCAGTTCATGAAAATAAGCCAGCGGTTCTTGAAACCGCTGGTGTTTAACGTCTGCTACGGGGATATGCCAACGGTTTTGTGTTAGTTGCCGGCGGTTTGGCAAACCGCTGGTAAAATCTTTACCAGCGGTTTTAGGCTTATTTACCAGCGGTTTAAACCGCTGCTGTATCCTCTGTTTCTTGTAGTGTTTCCAGAGCATCAAGTCTTTGAAACACCATGGAAAGTTCTTGAGATTGAGAGGGTAGGTTTGAAGGAGAGTTCAAGGCCTTGGGTTTTGGAAACTTCTTGGATTGCAGCTGTTCTTCAGACAGATCAGAGTATAACTTCCAAGTTCCCTCATTGGTTTTCATGATTCCAATCCTTTCAAAGGCTTTCTCATCAAGCAAACCAAAACCAGTGGTAATAGTTTCTTCTCAGTCATTTGGAATCTCAAGGTGTTGAAATAAAGAAAAAAGTAGGTTGGCATAAGGCGAATGGTGCTTTCTTTCCTTGGTGTGGGAATAAAGCATGTATTCCGTCACAAATGAAGGAAAATCATTCTCATACTTGTACATAATCAAGTACATCAAGTATAACACCCTCTCGGTCAGCAACTCTTTCGAATTCTCCCTAGGAACTACACAACTCATTAAGAGGGTAAACAAGACATTGGCTTCAACATTTAGCACATAGTGTGTTAACTCTGAAGAGGAGGTAGCAGCATTGGGTAAACAGAATTTTCGCTAGCAAGTCTCAAGGCTTCACTCTTTTTGGGATAGTTGTCTATGTTATACCTCTTGGGACAGCCTAAAATATTGGCAAATACTAAGTAATCTATATCCATGTTAATGCCAGCCTCTTTGGATTGAATCACCAAACTTACAATTTTGATTTACTTCATTTTCAGGTAGAGAATCCTAGTGAGCCTAGGGTAGAAAACTTCAGGAGGGTTTAGAATTTTCCAAAGAGAACTTTTCTTCAACCTCTAAATGCACTCCGAATTCATGCTTTTCACCATGTTATAACTTATCATACTGCAATAGGCTAATGGTCTAGAAGCAAAATCCATCTAACCAAAATATTGTAGCAGCATTACTAACAAACCACTTGCTATTAATGCCATATTTCTTACAACGAGATTGTTGCTTCTCTGAATAGATCTGCAATTCCTTTCCAGTGTTCTTCTCTGGTTGTTCCTCTATAGCTTTTCCTTTTCCTTTGTCAGCTTTTGTAAACTTCTTCTTCTTCTGCTTCTTTTTCTTCACCTCCTTAGGAGTAGCAATCTGTTCCTCTTGCAGTTTCTCAGGAGCAGACTAATCTGTCTTCTTCTTCATGCTATAAGTTGGAATCTAATCCTTCTCGATCTTCTTATTTGGAGGAGAAAAAGCCTTTTCAGCACTTGGGGTGGTGGAACTTGAATCTCACTGAGAGTTTGAACCTCTTTGTCAGCAGTTTTCCTCTTCTTTTAAAAAACTTTCTTTGAACCTCCAGCCATCTTGAATCTATCAAAAGTTATTCTCGTGCTCATTAGGGTTGGAAGTTACAAAAGAGAGAGGCACGAGTGATACAAGAGAGAGAGAGAGAGAGAGAGAGAGAGAGAAGGAAATAGATAAATACTGAAGAGTTTGAGTTTGAAAAGGAAACATAATATTTTCAAATCTTTTAGGATGTGCAGAATAAGTTAAATTCAAATTATGTGTGTGTGACGTGGTAAAGAGAATGATATAATACTATTTTGAAAGGAAAATAATTTTAAAAAGCAAAGGAAATATCGAGAAATTATCTAAAGAGATAACACCCAGGATTGAAAGATCCAAATTATTGACTAAATAGCATACATAGTTATTTTCAAGGCTTCAAAAAGAATTTCAGGCCCTGAAAAGCTACAATGGTGACGCAAATAAAATCAAGGTTTTGCAAAGATTTTCAAGGCTTTGAAAATCTATTCAAAACTTTGAAACATACAATACTTTATCTGCAACTGACCTGATACTCCCCCAAACCAATGATTCATTATTTAGCATGCCCAATTCTTATCTCAGGGCTGAGAATCTATCTTCTGGCAATGGTTTAGTGAAGATATCTGTCGATTGCATGTTGGCAGAAAAAATTCAATAGTGACATCACCTTCTCAGCATGATCTCTGATGAAATAATGTATTACATCTATTTGTCTGGTTCTTGAGTGATGAACTGGATTCTATGTAATTAATATTGCACTTGTGTTGTCACATTTGATAAGTATATCTCTAAAATCAAATTCAATATCTCTCACTTGCTGAGCTATCCATAACACTTCTGAACAGCAAGCTCCATCTGCTATGTATTCAACTTATGCTGATGATAAGGCTATTGAATTTTGCTTCTTTGAATGCAAGCTGATCAGGGATGTTCCGAGAAATTGGCAGTACCCTTATGTGCTTTTTCTATCAACTTTGTAACCTGCAAAGTTAACATATAAATAGCCACACAAAGAGAAATTAGATTTTTTAGGACACCAAAGCCTAAGTCTTTGGTACCATTGAGATATCTGAAAATTCTTTTGACAGCAACCAAGTGTGATTCTTTAGGATTAGCTTGAAATATATCACACATATAAACACTGAACATTGATGTCTAGTTTACTTGTAGTGAGATATAGCAATGATCCAACCATACCTCTATAATCTTTCACATTCACACTCTTACTTGTTTGATCCTGGTGTAGGGACAGTGTAGAACTCTTAGGGGTTTTTGCTACCTTAGACTGAGTCATATTGTACTTGTTTAACAATTCCTTGGTATACTTGTTTTGATTCAGACAGATTCCTTTCTTCATATGATGTATATGAAGTCCAAGAAATAAGTTTAGCTCTCGCTTCAAACTCATCTCAAATTCCCTGGTCATAAGACTTGAGACATCCTTGCAAGGAGAATCATTAGTAGCTCCAAATAGAATATCACCAACATATACTTGAATTACTAGAATATCTTTCTCACAGGTCTTTACGAAAAGGGATTTATCTACTAATCCACTTTTGAAATCATTTTAAAGTAATAACTCCGACAGTCTTTCTTACTAAGCCCTTGGAGCGTGTGTCAAACCATAAATAGTATTGTCAAGTTTATAAACATGATCTAGAATTTCATCTTTTTCAAAACCAAAAGGTTGAGAAACATAGACTTCTTCTTGCAAATATCCATTTTAAAAGGCACATTTCACATCCATTTGAAAAAAATTCTTGTTTTTGTGAGATTCAAATTCAAGTAACATTCTAAATGCTTTTAACCTTGCAAAAAAGTATCCTCATAATCAATACCTTCTTCCTTGTTGTAGCCTTCAGCTACCAGTCTTGCTTTGTTTCAGATTACCTTGTCGTTCTCATTTAACTTGTTTCTTAATACACATCTAGTGTCAATGACACACTGATATTTAGGTGGAGGAACCTGATTCCAAACCTTGTTCCTCCTAAATTAATTAAGTTCACATTGCATTGCAAAGATCCCGTCTACTTCTTGTATTGTTTCTTTCACATTATTAGTATCCATAAGAGAAACAAAATCATTGAAATCACATAGGTTCTTCAATTTTCGTCATGTATTTGTACCAGTGGATGGATCAGATATAATGTTGTCAACTGGATGAGATGAAAGGTATTTCAGTCTCTTCCTTGGTGTCCATGGTTCAGGTTCTCCAGGAAGCTTCTTTGGTCTTTGAGAAATTGAAGTAGTGGCTTGTCCACTTTGATTCTATTGATGTTCTTTTTCAAGGCCTTGAAAATTCCATCTGTTTTCTTGCAGGCTTCCTTGGAACCATTTGAAGTTTCTGCTTCATCTTGTGACTCATGCTTGTTTTAATTCAAGTCTGCAAAACATTCACTAAAAGAACCATCATAGCTTTTGTAAGTTCAGCTAGTTTCAATGGCTGGAAACAGCTTGTCTGTTTCAAGGCCTTGAAACTGCTTTCAAAGGTTTGAAACATACTAAGCAGTATACAATATGAACTTAGGGGGAGCTTATCTTTCAAATCTGATTCCCACTTCTCAATGCTTGATTATATGTACCTTGATGATGAAATACAAATCATTTTTTTGCTCTAAACTATTATTATTCCATCTTCTTGAACTTGCAGGGAAAATCAATTGCCTATTTTGCAGGGTCACTTGCCTAAAACTATGTTCTTGCAGAGAAGGAAACAGGATAGTTTGATTGATTATGTGCTTTTGAAAATATGTCTTGACCTTAGTAACATATTCAGCTACAAGATCAAGTAAATATACTTGCATATATTGAGCAACTAGCCGTTGGGAAGAGCTGTTAGACAAGTGAATGATTTGTAGCTATTTTTTAAGAAAGTTTGTTATGAGAAGATTTTGAAGATCCGCTATTCAAACAGGGTGCATAAGAGGGAATGACTGAATATTTTCAGAAAGTGACACAAACACAGAGACTCAGTACATTCTCAGGATTGACAAGGAGCAAAAGAAGATTCAATTCACTCAATCCATCCCCTAGAAGATCACTGCACATTCAACTGCTTCATCACTTCTCAGTGTTATTCTTATTGATCTATATTTGTATATCATTCAGATAATGCTTGTTACATTTTGTTCTCGTGAACTTTTAAAGTGAACAATAGAGAATTCTTATTGAATCAGTTAGTTAGAGCAGGTACTAGATAGGTTAGTGAGAACCACAAGCTGTAACAGAGTAAGGGAACTCTATGTACTTGAGATTTAGGACTTAGCTTTTGATTCATAAGAATTGAGTTGAAAATCCTGCATGGATCAAATCCCTGAGGTAGAGACGTAGGTCAAATTGAACTAAACTCTCAGTTATTCATTTTTTGTTCTATACTTAGCCAAATCAACGGCATAAAACAGGTTTGAGTTCAAGGGTTTGAAAGGCATTTCAAGGCCTTGAAAACTCTCAGCTTTTTCTTTTTCATCAGTTTTCTTTCCAAGGAATTCAAACTCGTTTCAGGGCCTTGAAATAATTACAACTTTGAACAAATTTCCTTGAAACCACTCGTATAGCATAAATTGCAAAAGTCGCCATACACTAATCAACCCCCCTTCTAGAGTATTGATCATGTTTTACTACCTACGATACTATCTTTCAATTGGTATCAGAGATTGTATCACTTCATAAATTTAACCATCTTGTGATTTTGAGTATTGTAGGTGATGGTGGTTTCTCTCAGGAAAGAGCTAAAAACAGACCTCCTCTATTTTGTGGTGAGAACTTTGTGCATTATAAAGCCTTTAAATGTTCATCATTGATCAAGATATGAAATTGTGGACTATCTTTCAGAATGGTCCTCAGAGATAGATGGGATTAGAACTCCCAAGACAGAGGATTCTCTTTCTACTTCTGAGTTAGAACAATATTGAAAAAATTACAGAGCTATGAATCTCTTATACTGTGTTTTGAGTGCAAATGAGTTCAAAAGGATTTCAGGCTACAAGACTTCTAAGGAAATATGGGACAAGCTGGTGATAACCTTTGAAGGAACCAACTAAGTCAAGAATACAAAGATCAACATGTTTCTTAGACTGTATGAACTGTTTAAGATGAATGGAGATGAATCCATCAAGGTTATGTTTAAGAGGTTTATTGACCTTGTCAACAATCAGGAATCTTTGGGAAAATCCTTTTCCAATGAAGAGAAAGTCAGGTAGATCTTGAGAAGTCTTCCAAAAGACAAATGGGAACAAAATACTACTTCTATTAAATCAGCTCAAGATCTATCATCACTTAAACTTGATGACTTGGAGGTAAAGCTGCTCACACATGAAATTCCCATGAATGAAGTTGACGGAGAACTGCGAGATAGTGTCAAGAATCTAGATCTCAAGACTAAGGAGAATGTACCATCTCAAAGCCTTAAAAATTAAGAAGACTATGATGAAGATCCCTTCACTCTAACTTCCAAAGCCTTGACCAAAATTCTAAAGATGAAAAAGAACTTTGGAAACAAAGACTTCAGCAATGATAAATACAAACCCTCAAGTAGAAAAGACTACAAAGGTAAATATTCTTCCCATGGTAATAAGTCTATAAGAATGAATTGCTTTGAGTGTGGTGATGCAGTACATTTGATTGGAGACTTTCCACACAAGAAAAGCAAAAACTTTCAGAAAAAAGACCATGAGAAGAGTAAAAGGGCTATGATAGCATCTTAGAGTGACTCCGATAACTCAAGTGATTCTAAATATGAAGAAGAATAAGCCAACCTCTACCTTTTGGCCAATCATGATGAAAATTCTAAAAAGAACATTGAGGTAATGGTGAACTGTTTGATTTCAAAACCAAAAGATTTCAACTCTAACTACCTTAGAACAATCCTTTGGAATGAAGAGGACTATTTGAAAGAAATCAGGACTTTGAAAGAAAAGGTTCATGAGAAAGCAAAAGAAAAATTACAACTTTTTTGTCAAAATCAGAATCTTGAAATTTCTCAGCATAAGTCTGACAAAGATTTGAAGGCCTTGGAAACAAGTTTCAAAAAGCCTTCAAAACTCAAGTCAAGGAAGTAGTCATTGAGAACTCTATGTTGAGTGAAAATATTATTTCTCTAAGACATCAATTTGATGAATTGTAGGAAAAAGGACTACTCTAGCAGAGAAACTCCAAGAGTCTAAGATAGTTATTACCAAACTTGCTGGCTCAGAACACAATCTAAACCTAATTCTTGGAGGAAGTTTAAAGTATGTTAACCAAACTTGTATTGGCTATAGAACATCTCCGAAATGCCATTATTGAAACGGAATTGGTCATGTTAAAATGACTTGTCCTTTTAGTAGAAGAGACCCTCACATAATGAGGAAGACTTTTCCAGTTCAGCTTGAAGGACAAGTTAGACAGATTTGGGTTCCTAAAGGGGTTATACCACCTAACATGGTAGACCCTGAATATGAATCTAAATTCCACAATTGGTCTAACAGCTGTTTAAGGCAGTAAATGGTGTTTGTAGGCTGTCACCAACATAAAAGACCAGAAATGGTTTATGGATAAAGGTTGCTCCAGACATATGAGTGACAAGAGATCTCTATTCTCAGAACTGATAGAGCAATATGAAGGATCAATCACACTTATTGACAAAGGCAAATGCAACATTCTATGTATTGGTAAAGTTGGTACAGATTCAGAAAAATCTATATCTGATGTTTATTTAGTTGATGGCTTGAAGTTCAACCTGCTTAGTGTATCTCAGTTATGTGACAATGGTAACAAAGTTATATTTAACAAAGAGAAATGTGTGGTGCAAAATGAGAAATCTGGAATTTGCATCCTCACTGCCTCAAGATCAAACAATGTTTATACTTTTTACACTAACAAAGTTGCAGGAGAAAGTCTGAAGTGTCTCAAGGACTTGAAAGAGGATTCCAAGCTTTGGCACAGAAACCTTGGACACATTAGCTCGCACACTATGAACAAGTTAGTTACCAAATACCTGGTAAGAGGTTTACCCCTATCAAGTCCAAGGATGAAGAAGTATGCAAAGCCTGTGCTCAAGGTAAACAGACAAGAAGCTCAATCAAGCCAAATAACTTTGTAAGTAATACAAGACCCATTGTATTATTGCATATCGATCTCTTTTTTCCAATGCGAACTCCAACTCCAAAGGGTAAGAAGTACATGTTATTTATTGTTGATGATTTTTCTAGATTTACGTATCTCTGAAGTCAAATCCAAGATCTCTGATTTGCTGAGTTATCAATAACACTTGTGAACAACATGCTCCAGCTGCTATGTATTCAGCTTATGCTGTTGCTAGGGCTACTGAATTTTTCTTCTTTGAATGCTAGCTGATCAGGGATGTTACAAGAAATTGGCAGCACCCTGATGTGATTTTTCTATCAACTTTGTAACCTGCAAAGTTAGCATCGGAATAGCCACACAAAGAGAAATTAGATTGTTTAGGATACCAAAGCCCTTATTCTTCGGTACCATTGAGATATCTAAAAAATCTGTTGACAGCAACCACGTGTGATTCTTTAGGATCATATAGAAATATGGAATACAAAAAAACACTAAACATGATATATGGTCTACTTGTAGTGAGATATAGCAATGATAAAATCATACCAATATACTCTTTCACATTTACACTCTTACCATATTGGTCCTTGTATAGGGAAAATGTAGAGCTCATGGGGGTTTTTGCTACATTGGACTGAGACATTTTGTACTGATTTAAAAAGCCATTGATTTGAGTCGGTGTTAATTATCAGACTCTAAAAGCATAATTAGAAGAGTGTTTGTAAAATATTTTATTTTCCGCGAGAAGGGTTAATTTAAAAGAAAGTCAAAACATTTGGGGCAATTTCATAAATAAAGGAAAGTTCATCCACACTTCTCCCAAACTCTCTCTATTACAAGGGTTTGGTGTGGATTTGTGGATGGGAGAGCGAATCTGGACCGTTAATTTGTCATCTGGCAACAGTAGATCTACTTTATTCCTTTCATCCTACGGCTGAGAGCCGTCCGCGTCATCAAAAAGTAATAGTAATGGGCTGGTCCCACATAAATAGTATCTGGTCGGTACAACTGTCATAATGATTATTTTTTTGAATACTTTTTGCTGACGTGCACCGCACTCTGAAAGTCAGATTCCACCGAGATACTTTACATAATTTCTTTGTCTCTTACTACGTTCTTTTGCGTAAACATGGATGGCTAGGGTTAAAGATGGGCAAAACCTTGTAATATTAAGAGGTTTTGCTCCATCTTTGTGAATACTATAAATGGGAGCCATCCACAATCCACACCAAATCCACAAATCCAAAAATCCACAGCAAAACCTTGTAATAAAGAGAGTTTTCAGTGACGTCATCCAACAGCCTAATGAGGTCAACTTCTGTAACCCATGTAAGTGCTACGGCGTCGTCTCCACCTCCACCTCCGCCTCATTCTTCCCAAAGAACATCTCTTTCGTCCCGAAAAAATACAAGTGGTAGAATCACTGCTTCTCCTCTATTCATAACCTATGCTAGGTGTCCCCTTACCAAAGAGTTTGTTCTCCAAGAGATTTTTAATAGACTACATAAATACACTCCTACTTATGGTAGAGTTTGTCGCGAACTTTATGAAGATGGTCACCCCCATCTAAATGGTTTGATTAAATCTACACGGAGGTTCGATATCAAGAACCCTCTATTTATTGATATCGAAGATCCAAATGCAGCAAGCAACTCTAGAGGTTCGAAGAAATATAAACCTCACATCGAAGTGTCATACGAAGATGATCGTGTCAATGATTACATCGCAAAGTATGGGGATTACGTGGAAAATGGGGAACTGAGGACCCTTAAGAAAAAAACTACAAGATCCAGAAATGATATTTGGGGGAACATCATCTCATAATGCACCTCAAAAGAAGAGTTCCTCTCGAGGATTAGAGTGGAGCAACCTTTTGTATGGGCCACCCAACTGAAAAACCTAGAGTATGCAGCAGAGAAGTACTGGCCCACACCACCAGAACACTACGTGCCAAAATTCTCAGTGTTCGGTAACCTTCCCCCACAGATTAAACAATGGGTCACAGATAACTGCATAATTGTGAGTAAAGCCATCCTTCCTCTCTTATTTAACGGCAATATGTTCGATCAAATAAAAGAAGACCTGATTTGAGGCCGGAGTGAAACAGAGGACCATGTCAAAAATAAATGCCTGGAGCTGCATAATAATAATATTGTTTTAATGGAAGAATCATCTGATGCAGGAGCTTGGGGAGAGACCGCTCCGCCCGAAGAGTCTGATAGTCCAAGGTCCGAGCAGGACGGGTAAGACGCAGTGGGCTAGAAGTATAGGAAGACATATTTATTTATGTGAAGGGGTAGACTTCAGTAAATATGATAATGGAGCACTCTACAATGTTGTTGATGATATTCCTTTTCAATACCTACCAAGTAAGAAGGCATTGCTTGGCGCTCAAGTTGATTTCATTTGCAATGAAAAGTATAGGAAGAAAAGGAAAATCAAAGGAGGGATTCCCTGTATTGTTTTATGTAACCCAGATATGAGCTACCATGTAGCTATGGATAGAGAGGACTTCCTTCCGTGGGCAACTGAAAATGTAATCTTTGTAACCATTGATGAACCAGTGTTCTAATGTATTGAAGAGCTTTACTTTGAAATAAAAATGTTATTATTAATATTCTCAAGGATTACTAATCCAGGTTACAATGACTGCGACTCTTTGAATCAATACATCCCTGAGGATGATTTATACTTATTTTGATGCATAAAGATTCCTTTCTTCATCTGATGTATATGAAGCCCAAGAAAGAATTTTAACTCTCCCATCAAGCTCATCTCAAATTCCCTGATAATAAGACTTGAGATATTCGTGCAAAGAGAATCATTAGTAGATCCAAATAGAATATCATCAACATATACTTGAACTACTAGAATATCTTTCTCATGAGACTTTATGAAAATGAATTTATCTACTATTCCTCTTTTGAAATCATTTTCAAGTGGAAACTTTGACAGTCTTTCTTACCAAGGATTTGGAGCTTATTTCTAACCATATAGAGATTCTTCAAGTTTATAAACATGATCTGGAAACTCATCATTTTGAAAACCAGGAGGTTGAGAAACATAAACTTCTTCTTGCAAATATCTATTTAAAAATGAACTCTTCACATCTATTTGAAAAAGTTTCATATTTTTGTGAGATGCAAATGTGAGTAACATTCTAATTGATTCTAACCTAGCAATAGGAGCAAAAGTCTCCTCATAATAAATACCTTCTTCCTGACTGTAGCCTTGAGCTACAAGTCTTGCTTTGTTTTTTATTACCTTGCCATTCTCATCTAACTTGTTTCTGAATACCCATCTGGTGCCAATGACAGACTGATCTTTAGGTGGAGGAACCAGATTCCAAACCTTGTTCCTCTCAAATTCATTGATCTCACATTGCATGGCAATTATCCAGTCTTCTTCCTGTAATGCTTCTTTAACATTCTTCGGTTCCATGAGAGAGACAAAAATATTCAAAGCACATAGGTTCTTCAATTGTGATAGTGTCTGTGTACCAGTGGGTGGATCAGATATAATGGTGCCAACTGGATGAGATGAAAGATATATGAATCTCGTCCTTGGTGTCCATGGTTAAGCTTCTTCAGTAAGCTTCTCAGGTCTGTGAGAACTTGAAGTAGTGGCTTGTCTACTTTGATTGTCTTGATGTTCTTTTTCAAGGCTTTGAGACTCATTTTCAAGGCCTTGAATATTCCTTATGTTTTCTTGCAAGCTAGCCTTGAAAAAATTTGAAGGCTCTGGTTCATCTTCTGACTCGTGCTTATTTAAATTCAAGTCTACAAAACTTTCACTCAAAGAACCATCATAGCTTTCATCAAAAATAACATAAATACGTTCTTCAACAAGCTTGGTTCACTTATTATAAACTCTATAAGCTTTGCTGGTCAGTGAATATTGAAGAAAGATACCTTCCTCACTTCTGGCATCAAACATTACCAAGATTTTTCTTACCATTGTGTAGAACATAACAAGTGCAGCCTAAAATTTTGAAGTAAGAGATGTTTGGCTTTCTTCCTTTGAAAATCTCATAAGGAGTCTTCTTCAAGATAGGCCTAATCAAGCACATGTTATGTATATAGTTGGAAATGTTCATAGCTTCAGCCCAAAAGGAATTTGGAAATTTGTTCTCCAGAAGCATTGTCCTGGACATGTCTTCATGAGTCATGTTCTTTCTTTCTACAACACCATTCTGTTGAGGAGTTCTAAGAGCAGAGAATTTGTGAGAGATGCCATGCTTAGCACAAAATAAACTAAAATCTAGTTTATCAGACTGTCTACCATGATCACTTCTAATAGAAGCAATCAGCAGTTTTATCAGTGTTTGAAGTACTTTACGAAGCTTTGAAAATCCAGAAAGAGCTTCATTTTTGTCTCTAAGAAACATAACCCAAGTAAATCTACAGAAATATTCTACAATGACTAACATGTACCACTTACCATATGGATTTGGAGTTCTCATAGGACCACAGAGATCCATATGCAATTATTCAATGGGTCTAGTAGTACATACAAACTTCTTTGTCTTGAATGAACTTCTTATCTGTTTACCTTGAGCACAAGCTCTCCGTACCTCTTCATACTTGAACTTGATAGAGGGGAAACCTCTTACCAGGTCTTTAGAAACTAACTTGTTCACATTGTGCAAGCTAATGTGTCCAAGCATTCTGTGTGAATGCTTTGATTCCTCTTTCAAGGACTTGAGACACTTCAGACTTTCTCCTGAAACTTTGTTAGTGTGCAAAGCATAAACATTGTTTGACCTTGAGGCAGCGAGGATGCAAATTCCAGATTTCTCATTTTGCACCACACATTTCTATTTGTCAAAGATAAACTTGTTACCATTGTCACATAACTGAGATACACTAAGAAAATTGAATCTCAAGCCATCAACTAAGTAGACATCTGAAATAGATTTTTCAGAATCTGTATCAACGTTACCAATACCTAGTATGTTGCATTTGCCTTTGTAACCAAGTCTGATTGAACCTTCATATTTCTCTTTTAGTTCTGAGAATAAAGATCTCTTTCTACTCATGTGTCTGGAGAAAGTACTAGCCATAAACCATTTATGTTCTTTGCTATTGGTGACAGCCTGTAAACACCATTAACTCAATGTTCTTTTCAGAATTTTCATCACGCTTGGCCATAAGGAAGAGGTTGCGTGTACTTCCTCAGATTTAGAATCACTTGAGGAGTCTGAGTCCCTCCAAGAAGCTATAATAGCCTTCTTTCTTCTTTCATGGTCTTTGCTTTTCTTTTGTGGACAATCTATAATTAGATGTCATGCATCACCACACCCAAAGTTGTTCATTACTTTAGGCTTATTACCCTGGGGAAGAAGATTTACTTTTGTAGTCTTTGCTACTGGAGGATTTGTGTCTATCCCTGCTGAATTATTTCTTTCCAAACTTCTTGTTCATCTTGAGAATTCTAGTCAAGAATTCGGAAATTAGAGAAAAAGGATCTTCATCATCATAATCTTTCTTTTAAAGGCTTTGAGATGGCTCATTTCCTTAGCCTTGAGAGCTAAATTCATAAATATTTTTGGTAGCTCTCCATCAACTTCATTCATGGAGATCTCATGTATGTGCAACTTTCTCTGCAAGTTATCAAGTTAAAGTAATGATAGATATTGAGCCTCTTCAATAGCAGTAGTATTTGGTTCCCGTTTGACTTTGGGAAGGCTTCTCAAGATCTTCCTGACTTTCTCCTCATTGGAAAATTATTTTCCCAAGGAGTCCTGATTGCTGACAAAGTCAGTGAACCTCTTGAACATATCCTTGATGGACTCATCTCCATTCATTTTAAATAATTTATATTTTATAAGAAATATGTTGATCTTTGTCTGCTTGACTTGACTGGTTCCTTAAAAGGTTACCACCACTTTGTCCCATATTTTTTAGCAGTCTTGAAACCTGAAATCTTGCTGAATTCATCAGCACTCAAAGCACAATATAAGAGATTCATGGCTCTGTAATTTTTAGAAACTGTTCTAACTAGGAGAAAGCAAATCCTCAATTTTGGGAGTTCTGGTCCCATCTATCTCTGTGTAGAGTGTATGAGGACCATTCTGTATAATTTTCCACAATTCTATATCTTGATCAATGATGAATTTTTTATCAAATCTTTCCAGTGCACAAAGTTCTCACTACAGAATAGAGGAGGCCTATTAGCAGCTCTTCCCTGAGAGAAACTACCATAACCTGCAATACGCATAATCACAATATGGTTAAATATATGCAGTGATACAAGCTATGAT
This sequence comes from Linanthus parryae, assembly GCA_023055425.1. Lineage (NCBI taxonomy): Eukaryota > Viridiplantae > Streptophyta > Magnoliopsida > Ericales > Polemoniaceae > Linanthus > Linanthus parryae. The sequence goes on along the minus strand of JALGPY010000011.1, from coordinate 19,507,890 downwards.
ACCAATTGAAAGATTGTAATGTAGGTAGAAATGCAGGATCAATACGCTGTGATACCAAGCTAAATAGGATCAATACTCTAATGTAGGTAGAAATGCAGAATAAAAATTGATAGTAGAAAGAATGATGATAGTTTTCAAGGCCTTAAAATGGCTTTCATGTTCTTGAACTGAAAACATGTTTTGTGCGGGAAATAAGCTAAGTATAGAACATTAAGATAAATGCAAGGGACACGGAGATTTATTGAGTTCATTCCATTTTCAACTCAATTCTTACTAATCAAAAGATAAGCCCTAGATCTCAAGCACAGAGAGTTCCCTTACTCTGTTTCAGGTTGTGGTTCCCACTAACTTATCTAGTACCTACTCTATCTAACTGATTCAAAAATAATTCTCTATTGTTCACTTGAAACACTCATGAGAATAAGATGTGACAAGTATTATCTATATGATATACAAATATAGACTAGAAAGAAGTACACTGAGAACAGATGAAGAAGTTGAATGTGCAGTGATCTTTTATGAGTGGATTGAGTGAAATGAATCACCTTCTTCGTTTCACGTCAATCCTGAGAATGTCTGAGTATCTCTGTGTTCGTTCTCTTGTTAAATTTATTTAGTTATTCCCTCTTATGCAGCTACTTTGAATTGCAGATATTCAGGATCCTCTCAAAACAAACTTCCCTAAAAATCAGCAGCATATCTTTACTTGTCTAACAACTCTTTCCAACGGCTAGTTGCTCAATATCTTCAAATATATTGAATTGACATTATTGCTGAGTATTTTAGGAAGGTCCAGACATGTTTGCACAATCACAGAATCAATCTGCCAACCCAATTTCCTTTTCTGCAAGAACAAAGTTTAGGAAATAGTATCTGCAAAATAGGTAACTACTTATCACTGCAAAAACTTATACAAACAAAAGATTAGCCAAAGTTTTGAGTAATAAAATGGTTTCTCTTTCACCATCAAATAACATAAATTCAAGAATAGGGGATCATGATTCGGATTGAATATAAAAGCTCCCCCTAAGTTCATGTTGTATACTGTAGTTTGTATTTAAAACATTTGGAAAGTCTTTCAATGCCTTGGAACAAACAACATGTTTCAAGCCTTTGAAACAAGCTGAACTTACACTTATCTTGTATGACAAGATTCTCCTTCTTCTCAAGAAGTCCAGCAGAGGTATATTCGTGTGGATACCGTAGAGACGTGGATATGCTTTCTATGTAGTGATCGTCCTAGTCAGGATGACTGAGGTAACCTTTCTCCTTCACAATGTTATGAAGCTTTAATACGATTCATATAGGGTTTTGAGCAGAATAAATTTTTATTTCCGCTCAGTAACCTACATCAAAACCCTACACGCACTTGTGGTAACCAATCTTGAACATGAAGCTGTCAAACCTCTTGTGCCATTGCCTCGACGACTGCTTAAGTCCATAGAGAGATCTCCTCAGTTTGCACACGTGGTTCTATATTTCGGAAACATGGAACCCTATTCGGTTGGCTCATGTATATCTCCTCTTCCAACTCTCTATGTGGGAAAGTTGTCTTGACATACAATTGCTCAAGCTCTAAGTCGTGGTGTGCCACGAAAGCTAGTAACACCCGGATAGAAGTATGTATGACTACCGGTGAGAAGATATCGTTGTAGGCAACTCCCTCTTTCTTACTATACCCTCTTATAACTAGCCTTTCCTTATACTTGACGTCGTCTCTAGATGTAGTTTCTTCCTTTCTTCTAAGAACCCACTTGCATCTGACTATCTTCCTTCCCGCAGGCAATTTAACATGCTCCAAAGTAGATTTCTTGCTAAGTTCTATCGCGGCAATCCATTGTGCTGAATCAGAACTAGATATAGCGGCCTTGAAGGAGGATGGCTCATACAATTCATATCTAGTTCAGCTATCTATAATTCATATCCCACCATGCATTATGCATGTATCTCGCCGAAGGCTTTATGACTCTCCTTCGGTTTCCTTCAGCAATACTTTGATGAACTGTTTCCTCTGGTGTAGACGCATCCTCATTATCAAAATCTTCCTCTTCCTCTTTGGCTTACGAAAGCAGTGTATAGATTTTGGGCATCCTTGGGATCAATAGGATCAGACTCTCCCTCTACCTTCTCTCTGCATCTCAAATCTCAACCTCCACGAAATTCTTCAACATATGATTCTCATCAAAAACTACCCTTCCGCTCGGTATAATCTTATTGTCTTCCCATATCTTGTATCCCGTCACACCTGTTTCAAAACCCATGAATACTCCCTTCTTAGCTCTTGGTTCTACTTTGCCATCTTCAACGTGATCATAGGAAACACAACCAAATACTCTCAAATTCGAGAAATCCACTGCTCTACCGGACCAGACTTCCATAGGAATTTGCGTCCTATACCTGTGTGCGGGCTCCGAAATTTGAGATACCATGCAATGGAAACTCCCTCTCCCCAAAAACATCTAGAAAGACCTGCATTCAAAATCATGTACCTTGATTTCGCCAAAAGTGTCTAATTAATTCACTCTACTACACCCTGATCCTTTAGAATCCATCAAACTCTGATGAAAAAAACTCCAAGTCGTTGTTCGCGCGCAGCCTCTTCACCTTCGTTCCCACATGATTCCACTACAAAAAAAATCAACTTGTTATAACAAGTATACTCTTCGTGAAATCCAAAAATATGGTCGTTAGAATGAAAACACGAGAGCAAGAGATGGTCGCCAATCCTTCATGATAGCTCGGTCGGTAGTTCGACCGGTCGAAAAAAACAAACGGTGGTCGGCGAAACATAATAACCAACCATTTTTGCCGACCACTTCTTGTCGCCGTCCCATTCTAGAGTATTGATCTTGTATTTCTACCTACTGTACACCCCTTCAATCATGTTTTGATATTCTTTTGACGACTACTTCCCGACCATCAAATTTTTGGACAATTTTTTTCCAACAAAAATTTTGGCCACATTTGTCGTCGTTGAACTTTTGCCAAAGAAAATTTGAGCATCTTGTTGTCGTTATTCTTATGAAGACGACCTTGTTCGTCGTTGTTAAATTTTTTTGACTATTTTTTCGGGTTCCTTTTTGTTTAATTTCATTTAAACGACTAACATGGCCGTCGTGATATATATTTGCTGACATACACGCTCGTCGTCTGTTTGTATGTTCTTCCTTATAGACGACTACTATTGTAGTTCCTGAATCAAACATTTCTATTCCAGGCTCGTCTAAAAACAACGCAACAAAAATACAGAATCACAACATTTTGGTGATCATTTTTGATCACCCATGCACACATAAGACATACATTAAGGCTACAAAAAACAATTTTTAATCCATATTAAGCTGTTAAACACTTAAACTATCTAGTAAAACCAAAAAATCAATAATTCAATTGTGCGGCAAACAACCACGTCAAACCTGGCCAAATACTACACATATCCACAACTTCCTTCAAATATTACAAAATCCACAACACTTACTTCAAACACATAATACATTTTTTTAGACATTTCATAACCTTGTTCAGACGTATTTCTTAACCTTGTACCTCTGAAAAATGGCGTAAAAGTGTTCATTGTTGACGGATTCAAAATGGATGAACATGGATGTGCTACAGATGATGCCAGAGCTGTAATGTGACGTCAATATTTCTGAGATTCCAAACAAAGCAAAAAAAACATTAAATATTGGTTCATGAAAATTGTATGTGAAGGGAAACGAAACTAAAATGTTATTGTGGTAAACTTTTAGTGAAAATTATGTTGTATGCATGACATCGAGTAGCTCGCAGGCCCAAAAGCATAAAAAGCATACAAACCAAATATTAACAAACACCGGAAATTGTTAAAAAATACGTGGGAAATTTTTAATAATGGGTAGACATTAAGCAATTTCAAATATGAACAAACACCGGTCTTTTGGAAACATTGACAGTTCGAAAACATAAAATGCCAGACATTAAGCAAACCTGCTATATGTTCTTCTCCATTATTATTTAAATGAACATCCAATGAATTTAGATTCCCACAACAAAAACTTTTCACATACCTGAAACTGCCTCATCATAAACGAACTCAATGCCTCGTAATGAACATCATAATAAACTCTAAGTAGTAATAACCACTAACCAGTAATAAATATGCATGCACCCATGATTTGAAACTGCTCGAATTCCAAAAATTACTTGCAGGTTAATGGACCTGCCCGCCCTATTTAATTTGTAACCTCCATTTCATTCTCATCCTTAGAAAAATCGTCTCCCCAAAAATCTTCTTGCCATGGAACCCATTTTCAAATGCCTGCGTGAAGAGGAGGAGGATACCAATCCCTTCAAAAGAGTGCTAAGTTCCTATATGGATGATCCATGATTCATCAGCTCTGATTCATCAGATGATGATTCAAGCACTGACGACAAGCCTTCTGTCAGGTTGTATAATAATAAGAGTGATTGGCTTGATGAAGGCTAGCTGATGAGATATGCAAGAAAATACGAGCTAGTGCGGAATATCAAGAAGATATACAGTGAAGAGGGGGACTTCTGGGACAAATATTTTAGACAACTAGAAAAGGCCCCGACAGATGAACAACTAAAGGAGGGCAATGCAGAGCCATCAAACCCCAAGCTCCAGGACTAGCTAGACTTTCTTTTATGTTATTTTCCTAAATCTTTTTGGTTTAATTTTGTTCTGAAGACACAACTACTTAAATTCTCACAATTATTCATACCTAATGCACCAACACTAACACAAATAGCTATATATCAGTTAACTAGTGTAACTACATGTTCCACGTGTAATCGAGAAGTATAACACAATAACTAACAAAGTTGTCCAAGTAAATGAGACGCAAAAAGCTATTTCACCAAGTAAAATGGAAAGCAAGCAGCAAAGAGCCATTGTACTTTAAAAGTTAATTTCATAAAAATGAATTTGGAGGTAACATTATCAACTAACTTAGTTTCATATATCCAACACATTTTGAGACATCACATTCAACTATCGAATGTATCACCCAATTTCATGCATACACCAAAAGAACTAAAACTTAATTATCTACACAGCATACTCGACATGTCATTTATCCACATATTTAAATGAAAATAAACATCTTAAGTACCTTAAAACTCATCCGAATTTGATGATGATGAACATTCATTCCGTCGTGACGCCTTCTTCTTATCAGCATATTCTCCATCGATGACTCCATGTTCCGAAGACGTGTTTCTATTCCCTTCATACGGTTGCCAGATTCATTTGCCCTTCTGACAGCCTCCTAAGCATTTTTCTAGGCTCTCTGCCTTTTTCTTAGCCTCCTCCGCCCTTTTGAGAGCCTCCTTGACGAACTTGTCTGAAACTTGTGCCCTTAGCTCAGCAGCTTCAGCCATCCTTTCTGATTCAGCAACCCTGGACTCATTAGCATGTAGGATTTTTCCTTGCCCATTTGACACTCTATCATCTTCAACGAGTGAATTCAATAAATCCACATCATCATGGACTCTTCAGTGAGCATGGAGATCCGGCTGAGATCTGTACTCATCAATACTAAAAAAGAGATGACAGGCTGCAGAAGGATTTTTCCTTGCCATGCATATTACACTCGATAAGCTTCAATGGGTGAATTCTATAGATAGATCCAAATCATCACGGCCTCTGAAATTCCTACAAATAGTCACAACATACTAATGCGCCTACACAGGAAACAAATATTTATATTTATAGATCCGTAAACAGGTGGACTGCATGTACGTACCACGTAATGCGAGAGTACAACACGGTATACCAAAGCTGTCCAAGTAAATGAGATGCAAAAAGTTATTTCACCAGGAAAATTGGAATGAAAGCATAAAAGAGCCATGTTTATACTTTTAAACTTCAATTTTGTAAATATGAATTTGGTTACATGAGACAATCAACTATACAGAGTTTCATCCCACAAAGTTGGAGACATAACATTAAGCTATCCAAAAGTGTAACACAACTTCATGCATGTACCAAAAAATTGAAGATTATAAACACCAGCGTACTCAACATGTGAGTTATTCACATATTGAAATGAAAACTGTAATATATAAGATAAACAAGGGATTACACTTAAACCACACAAAAAAAAATCCTTGAAAGTTATTGGAATCAAGAACAAAGAAAGCCCCAAATACGATACCACTAATCCATTGCAAAAATACGGAAGCCCCAAAACACATAACCTAGTCTATTAACTAAAAATCAAATCAATGGTGCTTCTTACTAGAGTATTGGGGCAAACATGAGCTTAGAATTTGATTCTTAGACAATGTTCTTCCCAATTCCGATCGATGAGAACCGGACACCGTTAGGGTTCCAAATCTATTTTGCAATAGGCTCGTGGTTATGGGGATATTGTGGGCGTATCAATCGATGATGAGGTAGAGTTCGAGAAGAGAAAGGGGCACGTGAAATCGATCGATTTGCCCACAGGGTGAGAATAACAGATCTAGAGATGGAAATGAGAAAGGAGATAAGTTGGAAAATTACAATCAATTTACCCTGGGTATATGTTTTGGTTAATTGATGAATTTGGTTTTGGCTCAAAACATATAGTGAATTCGATAGTATCAATGTTTCGTGAAATTTTAAATGGCCTCCCAAATTAATAATAGGTGGAGTTAAAATTTTGTAAGATTATGTTTTTACCATAATTGGTTAATGTAATTTTAATTTCCCCCCAGATTTTTGGTCAAAAAAGTGTTTAGATCCATTGACGACAACACTGCACGTCGTTGGTAATTTTAGCTTTCTGACGACTTGTCGTTTTACCACGACAGAATCACGTTAGGATTTGTTGTAGTGTTCTCTACTAGCTTCTTCCACTCCTTTAATTGTACAAAGGCTTCACTCTTATTATTCATCACGAATATCCAAGTCATCCTTGATTAGTCGTCTATGATGCTCAGAAAATACACGTACCCGCCAACTGCCTCAACTCGAGATGGTGCCCAGCAATCCGGATGGATATAATCAAGAGTAACTTTCGTTCTATGAACAGCCTTAGGGAACTTTCTACGATGTAGCTTCCCATACACGTAGTTCTCACAAAATATTAGGATCTTGGTCGCATGCCCAGTGAGATTCCCCTTCGTGTAAAGTTCTTGCATTCCACGTTCACTCATATGATCGAGCCTCATATGCCACAGCTTATTTAGACCAGCTTCCTTAATCTCGGCTGAGGCATCTCCGACAGAACCTGTGATAGCTCAACCTTGTATATCATACAGAGACCCATCCTTGAACCCCTTTATTTGAACATATGAGTCCTTGTAAACGCATAATACTCCACCTTCACCACTGGAACTAAAGCCCTTGTTGCCGAGTACACTCAAAGAAATCAGATTCTTTGTGACAAGTGGTACGTGTATCACCTCCTTCAATGTGCATGTCTTCCCATCCACAGTCTTGAATCTAAATGAACTTTTTCCTATAACCTTGCAAACAGATACGTTTTCCATATGAACAGATCCTCCATCTGCACGGTTGTAACTTGAAAATAGCTCCCTGTAGAAAAGATATGATAAGAAGCCCTAGATTCAAGAAACCACACATCAAGTAAATGCGTGACATCATCCACCATTCTGTCCATGTTGCCCTCGTTTCGGGCAATCCCTCTTCTAGTTCCCTTTCTCCTTGCAATAAGCATAGGCATCCCTGAGTAACTAAGAACCGTAGAACTACTTCTTCTTGTTCTTCAAACCCATCTTGCTTCCCCACGTCGCCATCAATCCGGAAGCATGGTCCTCTGTACCTACGCTAGTGTTGGATTAGATATCCTAGAAGAAATCTTTTATAGTGTGAACATTGTTTTGGCTAGAATATTCATTTAGTATTTATGGAGATATTTAGTATAATTAAGTACTTCAATTGAAATTGTTGTTTCTCTTAAGTATCCCTAGTCCATTATATTCATTAATAGGACGATCACTAGACTAGTATGTGGGTAGATTGATAAGGAGATATCAAGTATAACACATGGGTATGCATAAGAAGTAATTGCATTTCGGATTGAGCCACCACGAGAAGGCTACGTATAAATTATGATAATGTCACAAGTTCTTCTTGTAGTGCCAATGGTGTTGTAATCCTTAGAAATAAAGTCACTAGATATTCTAGTTGTGAAATATCATGTGTTGAAAGTGTGAACGTTACATCGTAACTGGGTATAACTATAAAGATTCTAATCCGACATGATAGGAAGCAAGCTGAGAGATGTTAGTGATGTAGAGAGGATTTGTCCCTCATAGATAATGGGAGTAAATATCCACGTCCACTCGAGGGGTAGTTCTAATCGAATGTCTGGCCAGACTCAAATAAATCAATGTGGGATATTGATGTTATCTGTATAGATAAGCCTATTAACAGGATAAAGAAACTATGGATTTTATATACGAGTGTGGTCGAATCCCGATATGCAGACAAAGGGATAGATACAACAGGGTAATATTGGGCAAAAGGTTTGTCGGATCACTAACTATTTCTGTTAGTTGGGTGGAATAGATGTGTTGCTAGACACCACTCTACGTTTGTAATTGATACTACCAACTAAGTATAAACCTAAGGGGTCACACACCTTACGGATTAAACAGGATATGGATATTAATTATTTGGACAAATTAATCAAAAGGATCAAAGCGAAAGCACAAGCAAACTTAGTGGGACAAATTTGCAAGTTGGACTAATCTGTGAATTGACATGATTAGTATTGGGGTAAATATGTAATTAATAAGGAGTCATTACTATATAAGTGGAGACCTATCTTATTTTTCACACACAAGATTCAAATTGACTGAAATAACAAATCAAGGAGAGAGAGACCAAGAGTTGGCCGCCCCCTACCGATCGAATCCAACATGTCGGCACCCCAAGTTAGATCGGCCACCGTTGCTTCGTTTACGTTATCCTTCTGCCTCCTTCTTTGACGTAGCTAGCGTTTGACGTGAAGGGTATTTTGGCTTGCAATCCTAGGTGTGTATATTGGTAGGGACGAATACACAACTTCGTAGTTATCACATAAATTAATAAGGTACATAGTTCTTTTCTTTCACCATGTTATGAATGCTTGCCTGCGATCTGTAGAGGGATTTTATTAAGAATTATTTATTATTATTCTGCTGCGTTACCAGTATCAAACCCTACAGTGGTACTTGAGCCACAGGTGGTAGCACATAACGTGATTTATGTGTTACTGTTTTATTAGTTTTACACCGCATCGTTATTTTTCGCAAAAAAGTGATACTGGAATTATGATGGGAATTGAATATGATTCAATAGGGAATGAGCCAATTTCGTATAAATTTTGGTAAATTTTGTTCACATACGATGTGAGTTTTGGTGATTTGAAAAGCTAGGGTTTGGGCACAATTGGGGAAAAATGTGTTTTTACCTACAATTGGAAATAGGCCCACAAGGAAAGGGTAAAATTTTGGAAATTAGCCATGTGGGGTTAGACCCTAGCCATCCGCTCCCCTTCCTTGTGCGCTGACCAAGCCGGTGGCACAGCTGGGTTCAGCCAATCGACTGGTTTGACCGGTCGGGTTGGTTCGATCGGCTAGGTCTAGCCCGGCGGGTCCTTGCGATTCGGCCAATTGAATTGGCGCCAGTATTTGGACTGTTTTGACCCTAGAAAATCCAAAATTAAACGTAAAATGACCAAGCGCATTAAAATTTGATTTTAGCAGGATTATGTGATTTATCGCATGGTGGTTGAATATGGCCTAGGTTGTGGATGTTTATTTTGTGGTTTTTTGTGGTTTGGCTGTGCTGTGATTAATTAATCTATGGAATGCGTGTCGTCTTCTCCCTCGCCTGTGAGGTCTCTGTATTTAGTATATATTCTAGTTAGTATTAGATAGATAGATTATATCCAAGGCACTTGGAGAAGTAGATCAAAGACTAAAGAAACCACAAGGAGATGAAGACCCACAAGCTAGGAGGCGTGGACCAAAGATGGAGGCACATGGAGATGAGCTTGTCCCTTTAGGGCCTATAGATATTCTCATTGGCTTGGGAATATCTTAGTCTTAGCGGCCATAAAAATACCACATTTTATTTTGTTTAGTTTTTTTATGTCTTGTTATTTATTTTGGGTTTATGGTTGATGAATGCAAAACGTTACAAGATAGTAATTAAACAATTTGAATCTTTTATTCTGGATTGCACAATCCAAATAAGTAGATCAGTTTATAGGATCTTGTCCAACTAGAAAGTATATGATATTTTCAACATTAATGCATGTCGAGAGTTATTAATCCGAGAAAAATAGTGGGAGCTATATTTAATAAGCTAGCCACCGTTAAGTGTAGTTAACTGTTCTCAAATACTAAAATTGCATATTTCTCGTTTCGTAGAATTCCAGTGGCAAATAATCAACAAACATTGACACCATCCATGCGTTCTGTCCTTGAGAAGGACAAGTTGTCTGGAACCACTTTTCTAGACTGGTACAGAAACTTAAGAATTTTTGTCAAGCAAGAAAAGAAATTGTACATCTTGGACGCAGCTGTTCTAGAATCACCAGCTGAGGATGCTGTTCTAGCTACCGTGAGAGCAAATCAAAAAATTGTGGATGACAATAATGATGTGACTTGTCTCATGTTTTTCACAATAGGCTATGTGCTTCAGAAGCCACAAGAGAACATGGAGGCGTACGATATGATCGTACATTTGAGGCAGTTCTTTCAAGAGCATGCAAGGCATGAGCGGTATGAGGTATCCAAAGCACTGCTCAAGTGCAGTATGCAGAGGGGAACCCTGTCGGGCCTCATATGGTCCGTATGATCGGATACATGGAGAATATCCATAGGTTAGGCTTCCCGTTCGACCAAGATTTTGCCACAGATCTCATCCTACAAATGTTTTCGAATAGTTATAGCCAAGTCATAATGAATTATAACAGGAATGAGATCAACAAAACTCTTCCAGACCTGCTAAATGTGTTGATGATCACATAATAGAGCATTAACAATGGGAAGAGAAAGCGAGTTGCTTCTACCTACAAAGGAAAGAGAAAGCAAGTTGCAAGATCGAAGAAATTTGCCTTAAATCCGGCTGAGGCGTCTCTAAGGGCATATGTTACTACTGTTGTTAGACGGGCCATCAGAAGAGGAAATGCCAAAAGTATTTGGAAGATAAAAGGCTTGGAATAGTGATTCCACCACCACCCGTTATTTTTGCTGTAGATGTAATTTTTTATATCCCTTCATCTTGTCTATTGAATACTGGATGTAGATCTCACATTTTTTGAAATGTGTAGGATTTAAAGAAAGTAGGCGATTGACTAAAGGGGAGATAGACTTTCGCGTTGGGAATGGAGCAAGAGTGGTTGAATTAGCTGTAGGCGTTTATGACTTATTTTAAAATTAGACAATTGCTATTATGTGTCTGCTATGAGCAGAAATATAATTTATATTTCTTGTTTGGACGAGAAAGGTTTTTCTATTAAATAAAGGAAAAGTGTTGCTCCATTTATTTTGATACAATGCACTATTGCTGTGCGCTTTTTTCTAATTGATTATATATCCTTGGTCTAAATAATTCCGTCTATAACCTAAATATCAAGAGGAATAAAACTAACGATTCAAATCCTACTTATCTATGGCACAGTCATTTAGGCCATGTAAACGAGAAACACATTTCTAGACTCCATAAGGATGGATTTCTAGACTCATTTGATTATGAATCATACGAGACATGTGAATCCTGTTTATTAGGAAAAATGACAAAGTTCCCTTTCAATAATAAAGGTGAGAGGACTAGTGAGCTATTGGCACTCATACATACTAATGTATGTTGACCATTTTCCACGCCCTCTAGAGGTGGTTATCTTTACTTCATTATGTTTACTGATGACTTCGGTAGATATGTATTTGTGTACCTTAGGAAGTACAAATCTTAATCCTTTGAAAGTTTCAAAGAATTCAAGAATGAAGTAGAGAAGCAACTTGGCAAGAGTATTAAGGATCTATGATTGGATAGTGGAGGAGAATACCTAAGCCCAGAGTTTGACGACTATCTTAAAGAGTTTGGGATCTTGTCCCAACCCACTCCACCCGGAAAGCCACAATGGAATGGTGTGTCCGAGAGGAGGAAACACACCCTAATGGACATGGTACGAACTATGATTTGTCAAACAGATCTTTCAATATCATTTTGGGGACATGCTCTATTGACATATGTTTTTACCCTTAACTTTGTTCCATACAAATCAGTCATGAAGACACCATATGAGATATCAAGGCGTCCCATAGTATTGTTTATGAAAATTTAGGGTTGCGACGTCTATGTAAAGCGTTTAAAAACAGACAAGCTCGGACCCAAGTCGGATAAGTGTAAGTTTGTATGATATCCTAAGGAAACGAAGTGATATTTTCTACAATCCAACCGTGAACAAAGTGTTTGTTACTCGCACTGGTGTGTTTCTAGAAAGCGATTTTATATTTAAAGAATCCAATAAGAGGACAATAGAACTTGAAGAAGTTCAAGAACCCCAAAAAAACTGATCGTTCAATGGAACATGAGCAGGAACATCATGCTTTTGTTGAGCAACCTTCTCAAGCAATACAAGAGCTTCGTAGGTCGAGTGGGGTACATAAGGAGCCAGAGAGGTATGGACTTCTCGTGACTAAGCACGGTGACGTACTACTCATGGATGATGACCCTACTACCTATGAAATGGACATGAAAGGGGCAGACTCTAAGAAATGGCTTGAGGCCATAAGATCCGAAATGGAATCCATGTACACCAATAAAGTATGGACTTTGGTGGAACCACCCGAAGGGGCTCGGCCCATAGGGTGCAAGTGAGTCTTCAAGAAGAAGACTGATATGTCTGGAAATATACTTGCCTATAAGGCCTGACTGGTGGCAAAAAGCTTCAGATAGATTCATGGTATTGCCTATGATGAAACCTTTTCCCCAGTCGCGATGATAAAATCCATTCGTATCTTACATGCTATTGCAACTTATTACAACTATGAGATTTGACAGATGGATGTCAAAATAGCGTTTATGTATGGAAACCCCCTTGAGGACGTGAACATGGAACAACAAGAGGGTTTTGAGGACCTGGAGCATGCAAACAAATTATGTAAGTTGCAGCGATCAATTTATGGATTGAAGCAAGCTTCTAGGAGTTGGAATCGAAGTTTTGATGACGCGGTCAAAGAGTTTGGCTGCATCAAGAAAGAAGATGAGAGTTTTGTCTACAAGAAGGTTTCTGGGAGTACTGTTGTGTTTCTGGTCTTATATGTGGATGACACACTACTAATTGAAAATGACATTCCATCCTCACAATCTGTTAAGGATTGGCTAGTGAAGTGTTTCACAATTAAGGACTTAGGGGATGTCGCTTATATACTTGGTATCAAGATATATAGGGATAGATCTAGCAAGTTTCTCGGCCTAAGCCAAAGTACATAGATAGACAAGGTGTTGAAACGGTTCAACATGCAAGAATCAAAGAAAGGATTCCTGCCCATGTGACATGGATTCACCCTTACAAAGGCTGGTTGTCCTTCCAGTCAGTTTGAGAAGGACCGCATGAGTAAGATCATATATGCGTCAGCCATAGGATCTATCATGTACGCCATGTTGTGTACTAGACTAGATGTGTCATACGCGTTGAGTATGGCAAGCAGATACTAGTTCAATCCAGGTGCGACTCACTGGATTGCTGTCAAGAATATCCTGAAGTACTTGAGAAGAATTAATTCTTGATATTTGGAGGGGAGGAAGAACTCAATGTAATAGGTTACACTGAAGCGAGCTTCGAAATCGACAAGGACCACTGTAGAATGCAGTCTGGTTATGTGTTTTTCCTAAATGGGGGAGCTGTGAGCTGGAAGAGTTCCATGCAAGAGACAGTCGCTAATTCTACAACTGAAGTTGAGTACATTGTTGCGTCAGGCGCAACAAAGAAGGCTGTTTGGATTAGGAAGCTCATCACTGAACTCGGTGTGGTTCCTAGCGTAGTGTATCCTGTTGCGTAGTATTGTGATAACACTAGGGCGATCGCACAAGCCAAGGAACCCATGTCACACCAGAAATCAAGCACGTACTTAGGAGATTCCATCTCATTCGCGATATCATCAATAAAGGAGATGTGAAGATACTGAAGATCCCAACATATAACATTATGTCAGATCCACTTATAGAGCCGCTTGTTAAGCGAAAGCATGAAGGGCGCACTAGATCTATAGGCATACAAGATGCACCAGATTTGCTCTAGTGCAAGTGGGAGACTATTGGATTAGATGACCTAGAGGCAATATTTATTTAGTATGAATATTTTTTTGGCTAGAATATTCATTTATTATGGAGATATTTAATATAATGAAGTCCTTAGGTTGAAATTGTTGTTATCTTAAATATCCCTAGTCCATTATATTAATTAATAGGATGATCACTATAGACTATTATGTGGGTAGATTGATATGGAGATATTAAGTCTAACACATGGGTATGCATTAGGAGTAATGGCATACTGGATTGACCCACCACAAGAAGGCTACGTATAAATTATGTTAATGTCACAAGTTCTTCTCGTAGTGACAATGGTGTTGTATTCCTTAGACTTGAAGTCAGTTGATCTCTAGTTGTGAAATATCATGTTATGATATTATCAAACGTAAATCCGTAACTTGGTAACTATAAAGATGGTAACCGGGCATGATAGGAATCAAGGTAATAGATGGTAGTGATGTAGAGAGGATTTGTCCCTCCTATAATGGGAGTAAATATCCACGGCCACTCGAGGGGTAGTTCTTATGGAATGTCTGGCCAGACTCAGATAAATCAATATAAGATATTGATGTTATCAGTATAGATATGCCTATTCCCACTATCAATAAACTATGGATTGGATATACGAGTGTGACATTTATGTCTCGTGTCGAGTCCGAATCTGGAGACAAAGGGATAGATACAACATGGTAACATTGGGCACAAGTTTTTTCGGATCACTGACTATTTCTGTTAGTTGGGTGGCATTGATGGGTTGCTAGACACCGCTCTATGTTCGTAATTGTTACTACCAACTAAGTAGAAACTTACGGGGTCACACACCTAATAGATTAAACTGTATTTGGATATTAATTAGTTGGACTAATTAATCAAAAGGATCAAAGCTTAACGACAAGAAAAGTTAGTGGGACTTATTTGCAAGGTGCACTAATTTGTGTATTGACAGGATTAGTATTGGGGTAAATATATTGTTAATAATGTGTTATTAACTATATAACGGAAGTCCCATCTTATTATATTACACAAAAGAGTCATAATTGAGTGAAATTACAAATCAAGGAGAGAGAGACCAACAGTTGGCCGCCCCTACCCATCGGCTCCGACCTGCCCCCCCCCCCCCCCCCCCCCCGAGGCTGGTTCGGCCACCGTTGCTCCGTTTTGTGTGATCCCTCTGCCTCCTTCTTCGACGTAGCTAGCATTTCATGTGAACGTAATTCCATCTTGAAATCCTGAGTGTGGATACCGATAGAGATCAAACAAATTAAAAAGGGTACACAGTTCATTCCTTTCACTATGTTATAAATGCTCTACTGCAATCCTTGGAGGGATTTGATGAGGAATTATTTATTGTTATTCCGCTGTGTTACGCGCATCAAATTCGTACAACCTGCACCACTATGGCGCAATTTTATAGCATGGAGTGTCGATTTGACCTCCTCTAGAGATAAGTCATCCTTGTTCACAATGAATGACTGAACAAAGTTCTTGTATGTTGGAGGTAACGAGATCAATAAAAAAAGTGCGGCATGCTCATCATCCACCTTCTTTCTAATATTACGCAAACCTAAAGATTGTATTCGATTGATCAATATGGTCCTTGAAAGTCGTACCTCCGAGCACACGCAGGGTGAAGAGCCTTTGTTTTAGCATCAACTTGCTAGTGAGACTCTTTGTCATGTAGAGACTCTCCAACTTGATCCAAAGCTTCGCTGCTTTCTTCTAATCTACGATCTATCACGTCATCAGATAAGTACTGCCTATTCGTTGCGTGTGTCTTCTCCTCCAATACCTTGAACTCCACTGTATTGACATCCATGCCTCCCTTGTCCCTGCTCGAAGGTGCCCACAATCCCTTCTATTTAAGCAAGGCATCAATTTTTATCTTCCATCTTCTACCAATGTGATTATAGTGTATTTTACTTATAGCCCCCAAATTTTTTTTCGGTAATACAAAAGAAGTGACTTTTTCAACTCAACATTCTAAATAATGCGGTTGTATCTAAAATTAGTTAACATCGTATGTTTATGATCTGGTGGTCCTTCACTGAGGTAAATATGTAAAACTCATGTATGTGTGCGTGGGAATTTGTGTGTCATGTGAGAAACAATTTAGGCAAAATATATGAAAAATTATATAGATTTTATTGTCCTTAAATTATCCTTAGATATATACTTTAATTACTGCATTGACATTTGAGGATCACTTAGTAACACAAATGTACCACATTTTTTAGTGTAAGGAAAACATGAGCAACATGTATGTTATTCAATGTATTCCATTGAAGTTGGAGTTCATTTTTCAGCTTCCAAGATTAATCAAAAATCAACAACTCAAATAAAATACAATAAATTACAATGAATCTTTGTTTAGATATGCTCAAAGTTTCTTGAGAAACATAGTGTACCTGACTAATTTTTCAAAAGATAGAAATGACATAATCCCTCTTCATGAATAACTACAATTGAT
Organism: Linanthus parryae; assembly: GCA_023055425.1. NCBI lineage: Eukaryota > Viridiplantae > Streptophyta > Magnoliopsida > Ericales > Polemoniaceae > Linanthus > Linanthus parryae. The sequence continues at coordinate 19,491,160 of JALGPY010000011.1, read as the reverse complement.
ATCTTATTCAGCGAAGGGCATTAATTTTCATTGTTATTTAATACTATGCCTCTTGCAGCAATAGATCAAGTTTATATTTTTTCGCTTTTTGTTTCTGATTGAACTTTTGTGTTGATATAGAGGGAGCATAATCATGACAAATCATAATATAGTAATTTCATATTACTCCGTACTATTTCTACCATTCCTGCATTTTCCGTCAATTTTTTTAGTTCATGCGTTGTATGTATCTTAGCCATTCACTCTATTATTGATACAATAACATGTTTGGTCATAGAGCTATTTTTATACAAATTTTTTGTTTATCTACATCGGATTTTTTTCGAAATGATTTATCAATATTTTGCTCTTCTATGTTGCCATAAGATTACATTAACTTAAGACTTGTCTTTCATGCTTGACATGAGTATTATAAAGTGACACCAAACTAATTATTTGGGGATTCTATAAAAATTAATTAACTGGGTGTTTAGTCCTTCCAAGTTACTCCTAAATGTTACTGAAAGTGTGTAATGCAGGTATAAAATATGATCAATATAGTCTAGAAGGGGGGTTGAATAGACTATGCAAACTTTTGCTAAAATTTAACTTTTGAAAATTAAACACATAGTAATGATGGAATCTCAAAGCTTCGCACAAGTGTAGGAAAGATTTGAAACAGTTTGAAACAGTCTGGAGCTTCAAAGCTTTGAAGGAGGAAAACCTCCAAAGCTTTGGAGCTACTTTGTGTTGTGCAGAATGAAATGCAAAACTTGTAAAAATATGAACACAATAATTTCTTACGAAGTTCAGCAAACAATGGGCCTACTTTCCGCTTGAGGGATACTATCCCTCCATGATTAAAACTACGTCTTATTATTCACAGACTTAGCCCTAGATCTCAAGCCTAAGTGAATTGTCTTACACATATACAGCTTGTGGTTCCCAACATATCTAGTTTCAGTTACAATATGATGAAACAATAATAACCTCTTGTTGTTCACTTGAATAACTAACTTACTGAAGTTGGCGAGGTATAGAATTCAAATAGAATACACAAATGAAGCACAATACAGAAGAACACAAAAAGTAGAATAAGTTGTGATGCTCAGATGTTTTCTTCAGAGTTCTGGAATGATTGATCTTCTGCAATCTTGAATCTCCAAACTGGTTCAATGAATGAAGCTTTCATTGATGATCTCCCACAAGTTTTCTCTCTTTTATTTCTCAAACGATCATTTTTTTTTGCTTGAAATTCAAATCGAGTATATAACAACTTGGAGTAACAACCATAAATATTTTAGTAACAGAATTCCTACAAATCCTTAACCCCTAACAGTTTCTTTCAAGACTATATTTGAATAACTAATTTGAGTTATTTAGGTTGGCTGGACCAACGACTAGTCATGTAAAATTTGAAAACAATATAAAAAACAGACAGAATAGCTTAGATATAATGTCCTGTTTGGCAGAGAATTTAAACATTTATGCATAGCTATAATCTGAGTATAATTAATAGATAACTATACCAAAATGATAATAAAAATAAGAATATAATGTAGAATAATTCAGTGATGAATCATACAGCTTGATATATGATTTTCCAATGAGAATATGTTAGCCTGAATATCACAGACACGAGAGAAAGGCAACCCCCAAAGCTTTGGAGCTTTTGGCCACCTTAGAAGCTTTGGCCAACAACAAGTGATCCTTAAGACATATCAACCTTTATACTTTTCTATCTTTAGTAGCACAACATAGAAGGTCAAGAATATTTGTGAGAGGCAGTATGCTGCTTATAAACAAACAGCATTCAATCCAATGCTTAGCAGCCTGCCACACATATATTGTCAGTAAAGCAAGTTTATTGGCAATCTTAAGCTTCAAAGCGTTGGAGCTTTGAACCAGTCTCTCAAACAATCCTATCTTTCATCATCTTCACGGTATAACTCATCCTGATTTTATACACCACATTAATTCACAGGGATTGAATTAAAATATACTTAATTCAGTCGCTAATCAAGGTAGAACTAAAGCTGAAATTGAAATCTCAAATCTAGAAATAAAATACCAAAGTCTTGGTTCCTTTGTCAAAATATTTATTCTGAAAGCGAATGATACTATAATTATATTAATATGATCTACGAGCATTATTGAGATCAGAAAAATCAGTCACATAGACAATCACTGTGGAATATTAGTCGATTTAGAAGTTTGCATGAACATATAAGAACATTGTTTCCGATTTATAAAGTGATTGTTTCTATTTAAACTTTTAACTTCTCCGTGTAAGGTGGAGTAAGAAGACTTTTGGTGTTTCCAACATCGATTTTTAATATTATTTCAACTTCAGCATTTAAGATGTCTTTAAAACTTCCATCATTTCTTGAAATTAAATTTTTTTTAATATTATTTCAACTTCAGCATTTAAGATATATACAATGAGCTTACGACATGAGGCGGTTATTCTCCAATAAACTAGCTCACTATTTCAGAGCACTCCCCCCTTAAATATTCACCAGTTGGATGCCTCGTCAGAACCTTGTCAAGAAAAACCCAGCAGGACAAAATCTCTTACGAAGGAAAAAGAGTCTATCAATGCTTGAAGACTTGTATCGTCAGCCTCGTTAAAACGTTACCATGTAAAACCTGCTTGGACAAAAATTTTGTCTAAGGAAGTAGAGTACAAACAAAATAAGAATTCTCATTGTCATTACTAGTCTTTTGGATTCTTTGTTGACTTTGATTGAAGATGACATCTTCAGAAGCTCACATTTGGTTGTGTTCCTCATTAAAACTCCCCCTCTTCCTGGAATCAATTTAATCAATATCTATTCCATTTTCTTCATTCTTGATAAGGATTATTCCATTGCGGTTCATTGAGAGGTAAGACCAATAATATAAATTCATGGAGAAAATAAAAGTTAGTCATAGACATACAAACACATCTAATTTTTTAATTCAATACTACATTACCATGTAGAAATAGTAAACCAAAACTATTTATCAATAGTTAGCATCTTATGTAGTTGTATATAGGGTGATATCAATAAAGGAAAAAATACAAATGAACATAGACTACTCGCGAGTGTATACTTTCAAGTTTTTCGTGAAACTAGATATCTTTCATGGGAATCAACCTCAATGTTTTTCGTATAAAGTGATTTATACGATCGCACTGTAACTTGTTATTTTAAACATTTTCTGTTTACTTTGTAGTCTTCTAGACTAACTAAATTCCCTAACTATTGTTATTCTCATACCACGAGATGACCATTACATATGAGAAACTGGGTGCTAGCGTCACCGGATAATTTTTCTCATTTAATTGTCCCAAACTTTCAAGTATATGATAGCGGATATTTATAAACATTATTTTAACATGGACAGTGATGCTTCAAGCATCACAAGTACTCTTGGTAATTATAGTTATACTCCATGAACAGATAAATCTGCATAGTTTGTATCTGTTGACTTTTTTCATGAAAAAATATTTTTTAGTCAACTTCATCCACAACTGGTGGTTTAAGGAAATCATATATGATTTCGAGGACTTTTCCAATTAAGGTATCATCAACTATAAGATCATGAGATGAATGTTAAATTAGGTACATTATCTTATTCAAGAGCTTCATGCATGTCTCGTCTCGAGCTATTTGTTTACAAACGTTGATTTTGATATAATATTGATGATATATTTTTTTCTCATAAATCATGAAAAAAAATCGATATCTTGTGTTCTCCATTGGGACTTTAAATTGCACATGATTTGGATGCATTTGACATCCTGTTTTTGAGGACCGTAATATTTGAACAAGAAATCACTACATGTCATTAGCATCCTATCGAACCAAATACTCCTTACTCAGTTAGAATTCAATTTTTAATGGAACCTCTAACTTTACACCAGCATAGCTTGATGCAACTGAGTAAAATTCACGTCATGCAATCTGGTCTGTTCCCCCTCATTACGTGAAAACCATCACCGTCATAACTTCCTAGATTATGCTTTTGGCATAAAACATTCACGCAGACATTACGGCCATGTGATATTATTTACCTCTCAACGAGATATGATATGTCACAAATCCAAATATCATATTCTCATAAACTCGAGTCACTACTACAATGAGACAAGTTATTATTCTTTGAGAAATATATTATGATTCGAACATCCTTCAAGCAAGTCTAATGAGCTAATTGAGTCGTTCTCCCCAGGGAACGAAACAGGTAGAATTAATTCAAAAATAATAATCCTTCTTTAATTTATCAATAAATAAATCTCTCAAAATTGGATCATTATATCCTCCATCAAGCATAAGTTCCGTGAGTTCAACTCTATTTCAAAGGCTTGAAATAGATAGTCTATTTCAAGGCCTTGAAAAAGCTTTCAAAGCTTTGAAACTGACTATGCTTTATATGCATGAACTTAGGGGGAGTTTCTGATCTTGATTCAACTCCTAAACCCCCGTGCTTGATCAGTTGTTACTTGATTATGAAAGAAAAAGTATTTTGACACTTTAAATTGTATCTAATCTCTATGTTTGACTTAGTTTTGCAGGGAAATTTTATTTCCTATTTTACAGGATCCAGTTCCTAACCTAAGTTTTGCCGAAAGAAAACTTTGTGTTGATTTGATTATGTGATCAATTTGATGTGTTTGGAAGTTTCCCAAATTGTGTTTACACAAGATCAAATAAGTATCTTTGAAGATATTGAGCAACTATCCGTTGGAGAAGGTGTTAGAGAAGTCAAAGCTGAAGCTACAAATTAGGAAAGTTTGTTAAGAGAAGATCTTGAAGATCTGCAATTCAAGCTGCTCCATAAAAGAGGGAAAGAAGAACCCATACAACAGGACAAGTAGCAAATATACTCAAACACATAGAGGGATTTTCATGCAACAAATAAGCATATATATTTCTCTCAATCCAAGCATCTGAAGAACACCCCATACTGAGTGCAAATTCAGTTCAAGTGTTCTTTTATTATGGACTTCATTAGTATATCATTCTGATAATACTTCTAGTTCTTATTCTCGTGGATTTTTCAAGGTGAACAATAGAAAATTAGTTAATAGTTAGCTAGAGCATGTACTAGATAGGTTAGTGAGAACCACAAACTGTAACAAAGTAAGGCATCTCTCTGTGCTTCAAATCTGGGGCTTAGCTTTTGATTAATAGGAATTGAGTTGAAAATCCTGCAGGGAGAAGATTCCTGAGGTAGAGACGTAGGTCCAAGTGGACTGAACTCTATATATCTTATGTCTCTTGCATTTACTTTTCAATTCCATACTTAGTTCTTATGCAACAATCAAAACAGTTTCATTTCAAGGGTTTGAAACTCATTTCAAGGGCTTGATATAAACTTATTTTTTTATACTTCAACTGTTTTCACTCCAAGCGATTGAAAATCATTTCAAGGCCTTGAATCACTCTTCACTCATTATAATTCTTTTTGCAACCACTCTTCTTGCAAGTTTAGAAAAAGTTGGCATACTCTATTAACCCCCCCCCCCCCTTCTAGAGTCTTGATCCTGTATTTCATTTACTTTAAACCCCTTCAATTGGTATCAGAGCTTTTATCACTTCATTGATTTAACCATCTTGTGATTATGAGTACTGTAGGTGATGCTGGTTCCTCTCAAGGAAGAGCTGCTAAAAGACCTCATCTCTTCTGTGGAGACAATTTTGTTCACTAGAAAGCCTTAATGAAAATGTTCATCATTGATCAAGATATAGAGCTTTAGACTATCATACAAAATGGTCCTCACACTTTCTACACAGAAAAAAAGATGGGATTAAAACTCCCAAATCTGAATACTCTCTCTCTGCTTCCGAGTTAGAATAATTTCAAAAATTATAAAGCTATGAATCTCTTATATTGTGATTTGAGTGCAGATGAGTTCAATTGGAACTCAGGTTGCAAGGCTGCCAAAGAGATCTCGGATAAGCTTATGGTGACCTTTGAAGGAACCGGCCAAGTTAAGCGAACCAAGATCAAAATATATCTCTGGCAATATGAGCTATTCAAGATTAATGTAGATGAGTCAATCATAGACATGTTCAAAAGATTCACTGACATTGTCAACAATCTTGACTCATTGAGAAAACACATTTCCAATGAAGAAAAGGTTGGAAAGATTCTGAGAAGTCTTCCTAGAGCAATATGGGAACCAAAGACTAGTGCCATCGAGGAAGCTCACGATCTTTCTTCACTTCAACTTGATGACCTTCATGGAAAACTCTTTACACATGAAATTTCCCTGAATGAAGTTGATGGAGAATTACCAGAAGGTTTCAAGAGCCTAGCTCTCAAGGCAAAGGAGAATGAGACATCTCAAAGCTTTGAAAATAAAGATGACGATGAAGATGCAATTGCTTTGATTTCTAAATCTTTGACCACAATTCTCAAAACGAAGAAGAACTTTGGAAACAAGGACTTCAACAGAGATAGACACAGATCCTCCAGTAGCAAAGACTACAAAGGTAAATCTTCTTCACATGGTAATAGTTAGGAATTGCTTTCAGTGTGGTGATGCAGTATATTTGATCAGAGATTGTCAACACAAAAAGAGCAAAAACATTCAGAAGAAATATCATGATAGAAGAAAGAAAGCTATGATAGCTTCCTGGAATGATTCAGAAACCTCAAGTGACTCTGAATCTGATAAAGCTCATGCCAACCTATGCTTTATGGCCAAGCATCATGAAAGTGCTAAAAAGAACATTGATGTAATGGTAAACTGCATGATTTAAAACCAACAGAAGCCCTCTCTCATTATCATAGAACAAAGCTTTTAAATGAAGAGGATTATCTGAAAGAGATTAGAGTTTTGAAAGAAAAAGTTCATTATCAAGCAAAGAAAAACATGCATCTTGTTTGTTTGAGTCAGAACCTTGAAATTTCTCAGAAGAAAATTGACAGTGAATTCAAGGCCTTGAAAACTAGTTTCAAAGCCTTGAAAACACAGGTCAAGGAAGTAGTCAATGAGAATTCTCTTCTCAGTGATTGTTAATCTAAGACATCAAGTTGATGAATTAGATAAAAAAAAGACTACTCTAACTGAGAAACTTCAAGAATCTAAATCACTTAAAATATAACATGCAGGTTCAAAACACAACTTGAACTTGATTCTTGGAGTTCGCTTAAAGTCTGTTCACAAAACAGGTATTGGATATAATCTAAATTTTCCCAGAAAAAACAATACCAGATTTTTGAAAGATTGAAGCAAAACATCTCCTAAATGCCATTACTGCAATAAGATTATTCATGTTAAGATGACTTGTTATTTTAGAAGAAGAGACCCTCACATAATGAGGGATACTTTTCCCTTTCAACTCAATGGACAAGTTAGACAGATTCGGATTCCTAAAGGGGTTAAACCACCAAACATGGTTTTCCGTGAGTATGAATCTAAATCCACACTTGGTATAATAGTTGAGTAAGGAAGTGAATGGTGTTTGCAGGTTGTTACCAAGACCAAAGAACATAAATGGTTTATGGACAGTAGTTGCTCAAGACATATGAGTGGAAATAGACCTTTATTCTAAGAATTAAAGAAGCAATCTGAAAGTTAAATTACACTTGGTGAAAAAGGCAAATGCAGCATTCTAGGTATTGGTAAAGTTGGTACTGATTCTATAAATTCCATTTATGATGTATATCTAGTTGATGGTTTGAAATTAAAGTTGCTTAGTGTATATCGGCTTTATGAAAATGGTAATAAGGTTATCTTTGACAAAGAGATATGTGTGGTGTAAAATGAGAAATCTGGCAATTTCATCCTCGCTGCCTCTAGGTCAAACAATGTCTATACTTTTCAAACTAACAAAGTTGAAGGAGTAAACTTGAAGTGTCTCAAGGCCTTGAAAGAAGATTTAAAGATTTGGCACAGAAAGTTGGGACACATTAGCTGCATACCTTGAACAAGCTAGTTTCCAAGAACTTAGTAAGAGGTATACCCTCTATCAAGTTCAAAGATGAAGAATTATGCAAGGCTTGTGCAAAAGGCAAGCAAACTAGAAGCTCATTCAAACCAAAGAACTTTGTAAGTACTACTAGTCCAATTGAATTACTGCATACGGATCTCTGTGGTCCTATGACAACTCCAACTCCAAACGGTAAGAAGTACATGCTTGTTATTGTAGATGATTATTCTAGATATACTTGGGTTATGTTTCTTTGAGAACAATCTGAAGCTCTCACTGAATTTTCAAAGCTTTGTAGAGAAACTCAAACCTTGAAAAACCTACTTATTACTTCAATCAGAAGTGATCATGGTAGAGTGTTTGATTAACTTGAGTTTGATGTATTCTTTTCTAAGCATGGTATCTCTCACAACTTTTCTTCTCCTAGTACTCCTCAACAGAATGGAGTTGTTAAAAGAAAGAACATGAATCTTGAAGACATGTCAAGAACAATGCTTCTGGAAAAAAAATTGCCAAAGTACTAATGGGAAGAAGATCTAAATACATCAAGCTAAATTCTTAACAGGTGCTTGATCAGACATATTCTGAAGAAGACCCCTTATGAGTTGTTCAAAGGAAGAAAGCCAAAAATTTCTTACTTCAAACCTTTTGATTGTACCTGCTTTGTTCACAATAATGGCAAGGACAATCTTGGTAAGTTTGATGCAAGAAGTGATGAAGTTATATTTCTTGATTATTCACAGACAAGCAAAGCATATAGATTTTATAATGAGAGAACCAAGCTTGTTGAAGAAAGCATTCATGTCATATTTGATGAAAGCTATGGTGGTTCTTTTAATAATGGTTTTGCAGATCTTAATCTGAACAAGCATGATTCAGTACTGAAGAAGAATCCTCAAAAGGTTCCAAGGAAATCTTATGGAACAAAGAAGGCATTTTTAAGGCCTTGAAACTAAGGTTCAAAGCCTTGAAACAAATCTCCAAAGAAGACAGCACATCAACCTACTACTTCAAGTTCTCAAAGACTTGAAAAACAAATTGGAGAGCCAAAAACCTTGGGCACCAAGGAAGATATTCAAATATCTCTCATCTTATCCAGTTGATAACATTATTTTTGATCCAACCACTGGTACACAAAACAGATCACAGTTGAAGAATCTTTGTGCTTTTAATGCTTTTATCTCTCTTGTAGAACCTAAAAATGTGAAAGAAGCATTAAAAGAAGCAGAATGGATTATAGCTATGCAAAGTGAGCTCAATGAGTTTGAAAGGAACAAGGTTTGGAGTCTAGTTCCTCCACCAAGAAATCAGTTTGTTATTGGCACTAGATGGGTATTCAGAAACAAGTTAGATGAGAATAGAAAGGTAATCAGGAACAAAGCTAGATGGTATCTCAAGGCTACAACCAAGAAGAAGGTATTGACTATGAAGAAACTTTTGCTCCTGTTCCCAGGTTAGAAGAAATTAGAGTTCTACTTGCATTTGCATCTCAAAACAATATGAAACTCTTTCAAATGGATGTGAAGTGTGCATTTTTAAATGGCTATTTGCAAGAAAAATATTATGTTCCTCAACCTCCAGGTTTTGAAAAGGACAAGTTTCCAGATCATGTTTACAAACTTGACAAGGCTCCTTATGGTTTGAAACAAGCTCCAATGGCTTGGTATAAAGATTGTCAAAGTTTCAACAGGAAAATTATTTCAAAAGAGGATTAGTAGATAAGACCCTTTTCATAAAGACTTATGAGAAAGACATGTTGGTAGTTCAAATTTATGTTGATGGTATTCTGTATGGAGGTATTGATGATCTTCTTTGCAAGAAATTATCATGTCCTATAAGTAGGGAATTTGAAATGAGCTGGATGGGAGAATTGAACTTCTTTCTTGGACTTCAAATTCATCATATGAAGAAAGGCATATTCCTACATCAAAGTAAGTACACAAGAGATTTTCTAAACAAGTATAATATTTTTCAATCCAAAGATATCAAGACCCCAATGAGTTCTACATTGTCTTTAGACAAAGATGAATCTGGTAAGAGTGTGAATGTGAAAGTGTATAGAGGTATGTTTTGATCATTACTATATCTCACAGCTAGTAGACGAGATATCATGTTCAGTGTTTGCATGTGTGCTAGATTTCAAGCTGATCCTAAAGAATCACACTTGACTGCAGTTAAGTGGATCTTCGGATATCTCAATGGTACCAAAGACTTAGGGCTTTGGTATCCTTAATAGTCTAACTTCTCTTTGTGTGGCTATTCAGATGTTGACGTTTCAGGATATAAAGTTGATAGAAAGAGTACATCATGGTGCTGACAATTTCTTGGATCATCTTTAATCAGCTGGTATTCAAAGAAGCAAAAATCAGTTGCACTATCAACAACCGAAGCTGAAAACATAGCAGTTGGAGCTTGCTGTTGACAAGTGTTATGGATAGCACAACAAATGACAGATCTTGGATTTGATTTCTGAGATATACCTATCAAGTGTGACAACACAAGTACAATATCAATTAAAAATAATCCAGCTCAGCATTCAAGAACAAAGCATATTGATGTTAGACATCACTTCGTCAGAGATCATGCTGAAAAAGGCAATATTGTTCTTGAATTTGCCTCTACTAACATGCAATTCGCAGATATCTTCACTAAACCATTGACAGAAGAAAGATTCTCAGCCTTAAGATTGGAATTGGGCATGCTAATTAAAGAAGCAATGGTTTAGGGGGAGAATCAGGTATGTACACGGTAAGTATTATATGTTTCAAAGGTTTGAATTGAAAGCCTTGAAAATATTTTCAAAGATTTGAGTATATGTGCTTTAACCATATAGCCTTTAAGTGCCTTGAAATCAATTCCAAATCCTTGAAAATAAGATTTTATGCTAGTTAGTCTATAAATTGGATCATTCAATGTTGGGTATTATCTTTGTTGATAATAACTCAATTTCACCCCTTAATTTTCAAATAGCCCTTTTCAGCCAAAATAGTATTATATTATTTACTTCCAATGACACACACAATTTTGAATCTCTTTTGATTCAGCATATATTCAAATATTAGGAAGAATATTTAGTTTCCTTTTCAAACTGAAACTATTTACTATTTATCTTCTTCTTTCTTTCTCACCTTCTTATCTATCATATCTCTCTCTTCTTCTCCTCAAACACTAATGACACCTCCTCGTCCCAAGAAGAAGGCAAAGAAAGATCAGACACCTGTGTCCAGCAAAAAGAAGAAGACAGTAGAGTCTGCTCAAGAAAAACAGAAAGGGATTCAGATTGGTAACCCTAAGAAGGTAAATAAGAAGGCTGACAAAGCAGACAAGGGAAAAAAAGATTTACATTCAAGACCCGAATTCAGATACATCTTCAAGTTCACATGAAACTTATCCCATATCAAGTAAAGTCACAAAGGAGAAAGAAATTCAAGAAGATGAATCATAATCTAGCATGGAATCCGGAAGGAAGGATCATAAGAAAAATTCTTCAATGACTAAGAAAATGACTTTTGTAAAGAAGAAACTGAAACAAGGAAGGAAGGAATTAGAAGGGTTAAACATCCGATTTAACAGTGTTATCAAAACCATAATTTCAATTATTGAAGAAGTAACATACTATTTATTTTCTTTTTAGGGCCTTGAAATCCTTTTCAAAGTCTTGATTCTCTCTTTTCAAACAGTTTTCAAAAAAATTCTTTCCAAAAACTCTTATCCTACATTTTTCTCATTCTTTTTTGATGAAAGTCAAAAAGATGGAGAAATTTAGGTTATTTATTTTCTTACTAGGAGTCCTGGTTTTTGGTCAGTAGGATTAGGATTATCTGAGCTTTGCTGTTATTTGATGCTTTTTAGTAAGTTAGTAAGTTGGATTTCTTTTTGATATCATGTGCTATGAGTTACTATACAATGTGCTAATGAGTATTTTTTGCAGAAATATAGAACCAAACAGAGTGTGGTTTTGTCTTTCATCGAGGGGGAGATTGAATGTTGAACTCAGTTTCAATGGCTTAAAATAGCTAGTCTATTTCAAGGCCTTGAAACAACTTTCAAAGCTTTTAAAATTATTACGCTTTATATGCATGCATGAAATTAGGGGGAGTGTATGATCTTGATTCAACTCCTGAAACCCTATGCTTGATCTTTATTACTTTATGACGGAAGACAAATAATTTTTACACTTTAAATATATCTAGTCCATCTTTTTGACTTAGTTTTGCAGAGAAAATTTATTTCCTATTTACAGGATCTATTTCCTAACCTAAGTTTTGTAGGAAATTAAACTTTGTGTTGATTTTATTCTGTCATCAATTTGCTTTATTTGGAAGTGTCCCAACATGTGTTTACACAAGATCAAATCAGCATCTTTGAAGATAGTGAGAAGCTATCCGTTAGAGAATCTGTTAGAGAAGTCAAAGCTGAAGCTACAAAATAGGGAATTTTGTTAAGAGAAGATCTTGAAGATGTGCATTTCAAACTTCACTATAAAAGAGGGAAAGGTGAAGCCATACAATGGGACAAGTAGCAGAATACTCAAACACATTCAGGTTTGAAATGCAACAAAGAAGCATATTCATTTCTCTCAATCCAAGCATCTCAAGAACACTGCATACTGACTGCAGATTGAGTTCTAGTGTTCTTCTATTCTGAACTTAATTTGTATATCATTCTGATGATACTTCTAGTTCTTATTCTCGTGGATTGTTCAAGGTGAACAATAGATAATTCTTAGTTAGTAAGGTAGCTAGAGCATGTACTAGATAGGTTAGTGAGAACCACAAGCTGTAGAAGAGTAAGGCATCTCTTTGTGCTTGAGATCTGGGGCTCAGCTTTTGATTAATAAAAATTGAGTTGAAAATTCTGCAGGGAAAAGATCCTTGAGGTAGAGACGTAGGTCCAAGTGGACTAAACTCTATATATCTCGTGTCTCTTGCATTTACTTTTCAGTTCCATACTTAGGCCTTTCACTGCAATTAAAACAGTTTCATTTCAAGGATTTGAAACTCACTTGAAGGCCTTGAAATAAACTTATCTTTTAAACTTCAACTGTTTTCATTCCAAGGGCTTGAAACTCATTTCAAGGCCTTGAATCACTCTTTACTCATTATAAATCTTTTTGAAAACACACTTGTTGCAAGTTTAGCAAAAGTTGGCATACTCTATTCAACCCCCCCCCCCTTTAGTGTATTGATCCTGTATTTCTACCTATTGTACACCCCTACAAGTTCTTCTATTAATATTTAGGATAACATGCTAAAACTCTCAAAAGAACCGTTGAGGTAGGATAGCAAATTTCATACTCTTTGAGAGGCTTCATAATAAAGATCTTCTTCTTGAGTTTAATCACTTTTAGAGATTTTCAAATTTACAGTCATGACCGCCTCTATAGTCACGTGAATTTCGACCGGATATAACCAAGTGATTCGCTTATGGAAATGCACTACCATTCACTTATAAGAGTGAGAAAGTATTAATCGGTCATGAACAATGACAATAGTTTAAATCAAACACTAATATTTGCTAATATGTCATAACTTCAAATTATCGACAAACGTAACTTTCTTTTACATCTTCTGATGTAAAATATTTATTTTTACGCCTTTAGCAGTATATATTGCTCTTTAGTTGTACCATATTACGGTTCAGTATGAAACTCTCTTTTGGAGATTCTTTTTCATCCTTGAAGATAATAAGAGAATAAAGAAAATTAAGTTAGCCAACAAATAAAATATGCACTCGAAATTTGTACTTTGATGAGTGTATATTCTCTCTTCAAGGAGATCTTTTGACATAACTTTATAGAATCATTTTACAAGTATCTTCATATTTTTCATAACTTTTGGTATGAAAACGATCTTACACGTAGGAAATAGCGTATGTCTAGTAAATAATCATGGACTAGGGGCATCTTCTGGATGTTATACATTAATCATTTACAATACAAAAAAGATTATATTTGACTAACGAGTACATAAATCGTAAATACTAACAAAAAATTGATCCTCTTTACGAGGTTGATCAAGATCAGTTTTAGTCATCTCTTCGGGAGATTACTATTTGTCATATATTTATAACATGGGTTTATAAAATTCATAAGTCACAACTGCAGGTTATGAGTGATAGTATGTAATTTGTTACTTCCAGAACAAAATGCATGACTGTCTGTAACCAATACGAGACCTCTTCCGGAGTTTCGTTTTTGATCCATATTAGGTAAAGAAAAAAACTGTAGTACGTAATACACGTAAAGTAAAATAAATTAATCAGGACGCTACCTCTTCGGGAGGTTGGAATAAATATAATAATCGTAAAACATCTCTTGTGGATATAAAAAAAATAGTTTATGACTTCATGTCATAATAAAAATTGTGGCGTAACTTCAAGTTACGGATAGATAATCGTATAGTTCACAACTTTTGGTGTGAAAATATTATTTTTGTAAGCAACGTATAAATAACTTAGACAAATTAATAGTGATATTGAGTAAAGACCCCTTTTGGAGATCGGGTAATGATACTTTATGACTTTAGGTTAGAAGTACAATAGTTGTAACTCCAGGTTACAAAACAAAGCCTTGTAATTAACAACTTCATGTCTTAAAATGTGATATTATAAGTGTATCAATAGCTTTGACTAATATGTGGACAAGATTCAAAATCTATTTAAGAGGCTTTATAATAACAAGTGTAATAGGTGCTTTAGACATCTCTTCCAGAAATCTAACACGACTTTAGGTCATTCAATAAATACTACAAATTCATGTATGATTAAATGATCATGTTTCGCAACTTCTAGTGTGAAAAACATAATTTTTCTGAGCGTATCAATCACATGAAAAATCATGCTCTAGAAACCTCTTTAGGAGGTCCTGGTTTGATCAAGGATAATTACATAAAGTAGTAAAAATATAAAAGAACTTGATGTATGATGATGAAATAGTTATAATTAATTCGATCTCGAGAATAGAAGTACACCAGGATCTTTTATTGAAAGAGGCTCAACTTAAAACATTTTTATGGTTGATTACGCCTCAAGACAAATGATCCACATTCTTCAACCTTACTCAATTAACATAAGACAAAATAAAAGTCATTCCCGAAAATTGGCAGAATCGGCAGAGCTGTTGTGCTGATAACGTGTTGTGAAACGAGAGAAAGACGAGAGAGACGAAAAAGAAAGAGACAAATATGTAGGGAGAATGGTGATGAGAGGTATATTAAATCTCCAACCCTAAGTCCCCTTTATAGAGGCATTACGATGGTCTAATGGGCCAATCACAATCGGCTTACAACATGAGGTGGATATTCACCAACAAACTAGCCTAATATTTCATAACAACACTATTACATTGTGTTTTTTCGGGAACCAATTGAACTTTATACAATGACATGGACATAATTAAAAAATGATAGAAAAAGAAAAGCAACAGAAATGAAAATTTTAGCTCTAACATACCGAATATAATGGTCGTCATGCACAGTTTAATTTCGAAAAAATAATTAATGAGATAAAATCAAGAAGATTTATTTCTCATGATTATATTTAACTAGTGTAGGTTATGCAATTAACATACACATAATAGAATAATTACGTTTCAAAATGCAACCACCTGAAGGCAAATAATTTGTTTATCTCTTCGACCGCAACATATTGGTTGATAGATCGTTCACTCTTATTTGAATTAAACGGATTAATTTGGAAGAAAGTAATGAGATATATGAAATAAAAAGTTCTTAAGTAGAATTGAAATATATGCCTATCATATGAATTGATGACTCTATTTTGAACAAATTGAATAAATTGGGAGAGATATATGAGTTATATGGAATAAATAATTGTTGAATTTTGAAATTTAAATATATGCATGTTCGGTTTTAAAAGGGAAATTGTACATGTAACATATAATCCCAAAAGATCTTCCTATTATTTTCTTAAAATAAATTATCTGATAATTAGTTTGATATCAATGAATTTGGATTTGATATATGTATATGTATCTTCCATTTGTGGGATAATTAATTTAATCATCGTACAAAATAAAGTAAAAAATATAAAAAAAAAAACACCTCTAATTTCCATACGTTTATAGTGCTCGTAGACTATTTTGTTCATATGAAGTTTTATTTTTTAATTAATGTAAATGATTTTATAATTGAAAATTATCAACTAAATTACATCTAGAAAACCTACCATACTTTTGAAAACCTATAAATTGATTCTTACACCGGTCTTTATTGTTAGCTACACCGGATTTTATTTGTGACATTACGTCCGTACATGATCTATGGGTAGTGGGAAGCATATTTTTTTCACTTAATAAATGACTTATAGGCATCATCCATGGGTACTAGATGTATGAACTTCTCCATAGAGATTAAAAAAAAAAATAATAATAATAATTTATTTTTCAGTCTTCTAAGTCGGAAGGCAGAATACGCTCAACTGCTCAAGAGTACGCTCCCACTAATAATCCTCAATGATTGCTTTTAGTTAGTCATTGCTTTAATCTTATACCCCATTTTTTTCATGGAATCTTCTACCCTATTTGTGTTCAACTCATTTTGTTGGTATTAGCATTTGAAGTCAGTTATGGTAGTCTACCTTTTTGTAAGCTAAACTGTCTTACAAAAATGTCCATATTAATGGCCAAAATATAGTAGAATCTTTGTATATGCAAACATCCCTAAAATAATTGTTTACACAATAAATAAAAAATACTACTAATTAATTGAAAAGGGCAATAATGTCATGACACGTAGAATTCTGTGTAGCCAGCAATGATGACCTGTGTATGAATCAATTCGTTGATTAGATACATGAAACGTATGAGTTTTAATTAAGTAAAAGTCAAGATGGATCGACTAGATATTTGATCTTTGGGGAGTCTTTTAAAAGTGGTTTTAAATGAAGACGATATTATTTTTAAATTAAATAGAAAAATATGAGTTGATGATTTACACATTGATCACCCGTATTAGTGAAAATTTGCATTCAGTTTCTTTGAGTTGATATATTAAGTGCAGAATGATTCTCAAAAAAAAAATATGCAGAATGATAATGAACCATTTTGGTAATATAAATACCTACATATGTCAGCTCCCATTTGTAAAGATACATTTACCCAATTTTCACGATAAGCAATTGTGAATCAGGTTTTAGAGACTTAAGCAAATCGTCAGGAGTCATGGTTTTGAAGCCGCAGACAAATTTGAAGTTGTTCATCACGCTCTCACTCATCATAGTGTTTGTTCTGTTTCCAAGTAAGCTTTGCTGCCAGTGGAATTGAAGTTTAATTAGTTAGTATGATAGATTTTTTTTTTTTCAGAATAAGTAGCTAACTATATTTCATCAACTGTTATCAATTTTATACATTCACAAAATTAAAATAATTTATGAAGTTTCATTTCGATGTAGCTTCGGCGGCAGAGGATTGTTCATATCTACCATTCCCTTGCTTTCGCGTTTGTCCAGGCAACTCAACATGCGCGGGAGACTGTCAACGCAATGGATTTGAATATGGCTTTTGCATCCAACGCGGAAAATGCCCAAGCAAGTGTTGTTGTATACTTGCAGGAGCGAAAAATGGCAATAAATGAACTATGAACTGATTATGTGTACTTCTTGTTGAATCATTATATCAAAGAAAGTGTCATATTGGCATATTAGAGATATTATTGTGCAAAGTCGTTATTTCTGGATGATATGAATCCATTCGCATTTCAAGTCGTGCAAGTTCAGTTGTAATCTTCTGTACTGAAAGAGTTATACGAGCTCCATTGTTTCCTATAGGTCAAACACTTGCCGTTCTTGAAAAAAATCTGCAAGTTGTTATATGAGTTGTGTAAAGACAATATGTTCCTAAAAAAAGGCTTAATTATTGATTGTATGCCCCATTATACCTTAATTTCCTTATAGCAATCCCCAATTTTAAAACTGACTAATTACAGTCCCCATTCGCACTTCTAGGTTATGGAAACTGAGAAAAAATCGTCCCTAACCATGTCAAGGAATATTCCACTAGTTGACCTTTATATCCTTTTTTGCCTGAGGAAAATTGTAAACTCCGTACTATGATGAACACCATGAGTATCATCTAATCTCCACCACCACTCCAACAATCACCGCCACAATGCCGCCACCACCCACCACCACTTCAACTAAGGCAACAACGGCAATCAACCACAAACTCACGTCAGTTGAAGACTTAGGTGGACTCAAAATTCAACTTAACGTTTCCTTCCACCCCTTTTACAAATCAGAGATTTAATTTCATGGGTTTGGTAGATCAGCTTGTCTCTCAAAGACATTATACCCAACTCCAGTAATGGAGTTCTTTCGGTTTCAAGTTACAGTAACACCTGAGAAAAATGGTGCTATTTACTGCTGCTAATTGTGGTCTCAGTTATTATTTGTTATCAAAATTTAGTGACCCGGACAGATTGTGCATAATCAAACAGTACCCAAAATAATAAAGCAAAAAACGAACTTACTGATTGTGAGATTTTCGAATTGTGTACAAAGATGGAAGACAGTTTCGTTCATAGAACGAGGCTCCTTAAAGCAGATTCGTCCCCCACACGTGCTTGCTGCGGAACGGTCGGACGACTGCTTCCCAGGATGAAAGCTTCCCTGTGCGGCGGTGGAAAGCACGGCGTATAGCGCCGCACACAGCGAACTGAGACTACGAAGAAGTTTCTGTTTTGGAAGTGTGTGCTTGTGAATTTCGTTGGTTTCAGTTATCGCAAAATGAGGAAGGGCTGGACAATATATAGGAGTAAATGTGTTGGTTGGGAGCGGTTGCAACTGTTCAAAAGGTTACAACCGTTCAGTTTGAATCCGTTAATAACAAAAATTAAACTGTTAATTAACAGATTAATTTTGTTAGTTTTTGGCCCAAAAAAATTAATACTTGTTGAAGCCGACTAACAACCCAGCCAAACACCACATCACACCACGTCACGGCCAGACCCGTTCCGGTGCCCGTGCCCGAACCCGAGATCGAGACCGAGCCGAGCTGGCCGGACGGACGGCGGCGCGCGCACGTGTGGTGATTCGACCTTTGTCTAGGTCCTCTCTCCTACAATAAATTGCTCCACCCAAAGGGCGTGCCCTATAGTCCAAGCTTGGAGTAGTTAAACTCTCAAGTTTCTGTTGAGGTGGTGCCTTGAATGTGTTGAATTAGTCAAAGGCGGTGGAATAATGAGGTAGCAATTATTAGGAATTGTTTCCATATCAAAGATGGAAACTTATGGGCAGCAAGTTGTTTCCAATTTGGTTTTGGAAACCTTTGGCCTGTGGGTTTCCTCTAGAGTACTATATAAAGAAGCTAGTAGTCTCTCTACTAGGTATGCAAAAACATTGTAATTGTTCCTCTTAAGTGAATAAAGAGTGCTTTTCCGCCGTGGAGGTAGTTAGCAAATATTTTGTTAGCGAACCACGTAAAATACTCGTGTTCTTCTTTTATTCATTCTTCGTTCGTGAGGTGGTTTGACATAACAAACTGGTATCAGAGCTCGGGTTTGGCAGTGTTTCAAGATCAAGATCAAGGCGGAGCAAAGCTAGGGTTTCATAACTTGGTAAAATCAAAGCTAGGGTTTTGCGATCTAGGTGGAGCACGCGACTAGGGTTCAAGATCCACCAAGAATGATGTCCGGATCGATGTTGAAGATCGACACGTTCACAGGAGGGAACAACTTCAGTCTGTGGAAGATAAAGATGGAGGCTTTGCTCAAATCGCAAGGCTTGTGGGCACCTTTGACCGCGGACAAGGGAGGCATGAATGTTGCATAAGCGGAGTTCAAGGCAATGGAGGAGAAGGCATACGCAACGATTATGATGTGCTTATCGGATGACGTGATCATCGAGATCGCAGATCAGAAGGAAGCAGCGAAGCTCTGGCTCAAGTTGGAGAGTCTCTACATGACGAAGAGTCTCACTAGCAATTTGATGCTAAAGCAAAGGCTCTTCACCCTGCGGATGCTCGAACGTACGGCTCTGAAGGACCATCTTAATCAATTGAACACAATTCTGTTAGATTTGCGTAATATTGGCGAGAAGGTGGAGGATGAGGATGCTGCACTTTTGTTATTGATCTCGCTACCTCCATCATATGAGAACTTCGTGCAGTCGTTCATTGTGAACAAGGACGACTTATCCCTAGAGGAAGTGAGATCGGCACTCCATGCTAGGGAACTGCGCCATAAGGGTAAGAAGAACAAGAAGAAGCAGTTCTCAGGTTCTAAGTTACCCAAGGATGTTTGTGCCTTTTTCAAGGAAAAGGGGCACTGGAAGAGAGATTGTCTGAAACGAGGTCAACAGGGGCAGAATGGATCCGCAGCCGTAGCAGAACAAGGTAACTCATCGGAGGATGATTACGTTCTAATGGCGGATGTTGTCACGCACTCTCAAGATGCGTGGGTCCTTGATTCCGGAGCTTCCTATCATATTTGCTCTAATAGGGAGCTATTCTCGACGTACAACCAAACAGATGGAGGGTCTGTCTACATGGCAAACGGAGCCGTCTGTGAGGTGATTTGGAGCGGCTGAGTTGGATTGAAGATGAATGAAGGGAAGTTATGTACTTTATAGCAAGTCAGGCATGTACCACATATTAAGAAGAATCTGATCTCCTTGAGTCTACTCGACAGCAAGGGATACAGTTTCTAAGGTGAAGGTGGAGATCTACAAGTCTGCAAGGTTTCTAAGGTGATACTCAAGGGAGTCAAGAGTGGGACTTTGTACATGTTTCAAGGTTCGACGATCACAGGTTTCGCTGGATTTGTCTCAGCCGAGATTAAGGAAGCTGATCTAACCAAGCTGTGGCATATGAGGCTCGGTCATATGAGTGAACGTGGAATGCAGGAAATTCACAAGAAGGAGTATCTCACCGGGCATGCGCCCAAGAGCCTAGGGTTTTGTGAGCACTGCGTGTATGGGAAGCTACAGAGTAGCAAGTTCCCTAAGGCGGCTCATAGAACGAAAGGTACTCTTGATTATATCCATTCGTATTGCTGGGGTCCATCTCGAGTCAAAGCGATTGGAAGATACAGGTATTTCCTAAGCATCATAGACGACTACTCCAGGATGACTTGGATATTCTTGATAAAGCACAAGAGTCAAGCCTTCGCAAGATTCAAGGAGTGGAAGACACTAGTAGAGAATCAGGTGGGAAAGAAGGTGAAGAGGCTGCGCACGGACAACGGCTTAGAGTTCTGTTCATCAGAGTTTGATGAATTCTGCAAGGATCAGGGAATAGCACGCCATCGCACTGTTCGGCACACACTGCAGCAGAACGGTGTAGCCGAGAGAATGAATCAGACACTTTTAACGAAATCAAGGTGCATGCTTTCGAATGCTAGTCTTCCTAGAGGTTTCTGGGGAGAGGCAGTTTCCATGGCATGCTATCTCATAAATCGGAGCCCGCACACAGGTATAGGATGCAAGATTCCTATGGAAGTCTGGACCGGTAATGCAGTGGATTACTCGGATTTGAGAGTATTTGGTTGTGTTGCCTATTATCACGTTGATGTTGGCAAACTAGAACCAAGAGCTAAGAAGGGAGTATTCATGGGTTTCGGAACAGGTGTGAAGGGATACAAGATATGGGCAGACAACAAGATTATACTTAGCAGAGGTGTAGTCTTTGATGAGTCTCATATGTTGAAAAACTCCGTGGAGGTGGAGCTTGGAGATGCAAATAAGAAGGTGGAGGGAGAGTCGGATCCTATTGATCCTAAGGATTCGGAAATCCCTACACCACCACCGGAAAGTCGAAGAGGAAGAAGCAGAAGAGTCTGATAGTGAGAATGCGTCTACACCAGAGGAACCGGTTCATCAAAGTATTGCTGAAGGAAGACCAAGGAGAGTCATAAAGCCTCCGGCGAGATACAGAGATGATGATATGGTGGGATAGGCATTACAGGTAGCGGAAGAGGTAGAGGACGAGCCATCCTCCTACAAGGCCGCTATATCTAGTTCTGAGTCAGCACAATGGATTGTCGCGATGGGAGAAGAGATGGAGTCTCTTAGCAAGAACTCGACTTGGGAGCTTGTTAAACTGTCTGCGGGAAGAAAGATAGTCAGTTGCAAGTGGGTTTTCAGAAGAAAGGAAGGAACTACATCTGGAGAGGGCGTAAAGTATAAGGCAAGGCTAGTTGCAAGAGGGTTCAGTCAGAAAGAGGGAGTTAACTACAACGTGATCTTCTCACCGGTGGTCAGACATACTTCTATCCGGGTGTTACTAGCTTTAGTGGCACACCACGACCTAGAGCTTGAGCAATTGGATGTCAAGACAGCTTTCCTGCACAGAGAGTTGGAGGAGGAAATATACATGAGCCAACCGGAGGGGTTCCAAGTTCCCGGAAGAGAGAACCACGTGTGCAAGCTGAAAAGATCTCTCTACGGACTTAAGCAGTCGCCGAGGCAATGGTACAAGAGGTTTGACAGCTTCATGTTGAAGATTGGTTACCACAAGTGCGAGTATGATTGTTGCGTGTATCACAAAGAGTTTCATAGTGGATCACGTATTTACCTAGTTCTATATGTGGATGATATTTTGATTGCAACTCGAAATATCAAGGACATTAGAGAACTGAAGAGGTCCCTTAGTGCGGAATTCGAGATGAAGGATCTGGGAGCTGCTCGGAAGATATTGGGAGTTGAGATCTATAGAGATAGGAAGAAGAAGAAGCTTTTCTTATCACAGCAGGGATACATCAAGAAGATCTTGGCAAGATTCGGGATGTTATCAGCTAAAGCTATAGATACTCCTATGGCAACTAACAGCAAGCTAGGAATGTACACCGTTCAGACTGAGGAGGAGAAGGAGTACATATCCAAGATTCCATATGCTAGCGCAGTTGGAAGTCTCATGTATGCTATGGTCTGTACTCGACCGGACATAGCATTCGCTGTTAGTGTGGTTAGTCGTTTTATGGCTCATCCGGGTAGGGACCATTGGCAGGCGATGAAGCGTATATTCAGGTACCTTAAGGGTACGTCAAACATTGGCATATGATATGGGTCACGTGAAAACATCTTGGTAGCTGGTTTCTCGGATGCGGACTATGCAGGGGATTTTGACAGTAGAAGATCAATGACAGGCTACGTATTTGCTCTGGGAGCATCTGTTGTGAGTTGGAAGGCCACGCTACAGCCGACGGTGACTTTTTCCACCACGGAGGCGGAGTATATGGCTCTAACGGAAGCAGCAAAGGAGGCAATTTGGCTTAAGGGAAAGGTCAATGATCTAGGGCTACTTCAAGATCAGGCGATAGTCTACTGTGATAGCTTGAGTGCGATTTGCTTGACTAAGGACCAGGTTCATCATGAAAGGACCAAGCATATCGACGTCAGGTATCATTTTCTGAGAAATGAGAGCAGGATCAAGGTGATGAAGGTGGGGACTGCTGACAACCCCGCGGATATGTTCACCAAGCCGGTTTCGGAGAGCAAGTTCCAGTATTGTCTGGAATTGCTCAACATCTTGAGCCAGTGAAGCCCTTCGGGGCATGTCGGACCCGCTGGGGGTCCAATGAGTCTCTTTGACGAGAGACAATTGGGTGCGGAGAAGACGTAGCTTTATTTATGAGAAGAGGAGCAGCTGCTGTTGACAAGAGAATTCAAGTCAAGGTGGAGATTTGTTGAGGAGGTGCCTTGAATGTGTTGAATTAGTCAAAGGCGGTGGAATAATGAGGTAGCAATTGTTAGGAATTGTTTCCATATCAAAGATGGAAACTTATGGGAAGCAAGTTGTTTCCAATTTGGTTTTGGAAACCTCTGGCCTGTGGGTTTCCTCTAGGGTACTATATAAAGAAGCTAGTAGTCTCTCTACTAGGTATGCAAAAACATTGTAATTGTTCCTCTTAAGTGAATAAAGAGCGCTTTTCCGCCGTGGAGGTAGTTAGCAAATATTTTGCTAGCGAACCACGTAAAATACTTGTGTTCTTCTTTTATTCGTTCTTCGTTCGTGAGGTGGTTTGACATAACAGTTTCAACTTGAACCAAGATGTGGTTCCTATTTTCTTCACAACACAATTTTGATCATGAACCCATTTTGAAAGCTTAATTTGATCATTCATTTCTCAACGGTTTTTGACACGTGAGTTACCAAAATGATCACCAAAGTGCCTACTTTACAAAGATGCGTTTGGTGTTGACAAATCTTCATTGAGTCGGGTTAGAACCGAGCTCAAAGTCGGTTCAAAATTGGTTTTCGAAAACCTCTACTTCCAACAATCCCCCACATGAATGACAAATTCACGTTTCACAGCTAAAAATGTATTTATGTGGTTGAAACTCCCTTGGCTGTTGTTAATTGCTTGAAGAATGGTAGTCATAGAATTTGAACCTTCCCCTTAGTGAGATACTACATGGTACACTGGCTTGACAGTGAGCGAGACGCCTTGAACTACTTTCCGTGTTGTATACCTAGTCGGTAGATCGCACACAATTAACAACTTGAACGTAGTCCGTTCTCACAGTTGTGTTCATTTCGGCCTTGAAACACTTTTCCTTGTTTCATGAGTAGACTTAGAGGAGTGTAGCCACGTCATCCTCCTAGAACCGGCCCGTTCCTACTCACATAGGTGAGACACACAACGAGTATCCTACCATACTCTTATCAAGGAACATTAAGATGTGGTCTCATTAAAAGCCTTTAGCTTACCCTGTCCCATCACTCGATGTTCGCCTTAGGAATGAGTTTGGAAACTTTATTTCCGGGTAAGTGATTTGTTTATTTGCACTGGTAGTTGGGTTGTACCTTTTGAACCTAGTTCTTGGGATCTCCAGTCACCTAGATTGGGTTTGCCGCTACGTGCAACTCTTACGAGATTGGCTTTAATCACATTCTCCTTGACGAACTTGCAACTAATTCTCTCGATAAACCTTTAGTCAATGGATCCGCATTTTGACTTTACATAATCGATCGATATTATTCCTCGTGAGAGAATTTGCCTAATGGTATTATGTCTCCGACGTATATTTCTAGACTTAACACTATACATGCTACTTTGTGCTCTACCTATTGCCGATTGGCTGTTGCAATGAATGCAGATAGGAGGCACTGGTTTTGGCCATGTTGGAATATTTTCTAGGAAATGACGAAGCCATTCTGCTTCTTCCCCTGCCTTGTCTAACGC
The DNA here is from genome assembly GCA_023055425.1 of Linanthus parryae. Lineage (NCBI taxonomy): Eukaryota > Viridiplantae > Streptophyta > Magnoliopsida > Ericales > Polemoniaceae > Linanthus > Linanthus parryae. The sequence continues at coordinate 19,466,115 of JALGPY010000011.1, read as the reverse complement.
CATGAATTCTGCTTCCATAGTTGACCTTGCAATGCACGTATGCTTTGAAGATTTCCAACATATTTTCGCTCCACCGAGAGTTAAAACATATCCACTTGTGGACTTGGAGTCTCTTGAGTAAGAGATCCAATTGGCATCGCAATATTCTTCCAAGACAGCTGGATAGTTGAAGTATTGTAAACCCATATCCTTGGTATAACGAAGATACCTCAGCACTTGAATCAAGGCTGTCCAATGATCCTTTGCAGGGTTACTGGTAAAGCAACTTAATTTCCCGACAGCTTGTGCGATGTCCGGCCTTGTACAATTCATGATGTACATTAGGCTTCCAATTATTTGCGCATATTCCAATTGCCTAACACATTCGTCCCGATTCTTCGAAAGATATAAACTCACGTCTACTGGTTTTGTAATCGGATTTCTTATTCCCTTTGTCAAACTTTTCGATCACCTTTTCTATTTAGTGATTTTGAGAAAGTGCGTAACCATCTGGATTTTTTGTAATTTTAGTCCCTAAAATCACATCAGCCACTCCTAGGTCTTTCATGTCAAACTTTGTAGACAATAGTTTCTTGGTGTCAAGAATTATTGCCTTGCTGCTCCTCATAATTAGCATGTCATCGGCATACAGGCATATTCTGACCATTTCTTTCCTATTTTCTTAGAATATACACACTTGTCATATTCATTAGTTCGAAAACCATGAGTGCTCATGACTTTTTTGAACTTCTCGTGCCATTGCTAGGGGCCTGTTTTAGTTTATAAAGGGACTTCTTTAGCCGACAGTATTTTTTTCCGCTTCCAGGAACTTTAAACCCTTGCGTTTGTTCCATACGGATTTCTTTATCTAATTCTCCGTTCCAGAAAACCGTTTTAACGTCCATTTGGTGAATTTCAAAATTGAATATTGCAGCAATTGCGATAAGCATTCAAATAGACGTTATTCTTGTCACAGGAGAATATGTGTCAAAGAAATCTAGTCCTTCTTTCTGCCAATACCCTTTCGCGACAAGTCTTGCCTTGTACTTGTCGATCGTACCATCGGGTTTTAGTTTTTTTCTTAAAAATCCACTTACAACCTAGGCCCTTGGAGCCTTGTGGAATATCTACTGATTCCCAAGTATTATTTTGTAAGATGGATTCGTTCTCGCTATTTATAGCTTCTTTCCAATATGGAGCATCAATACTGGACATGGCCTCTTTATAACTTGTTGGATTATTTTCCGTAAAGTATGTTAGGAAATCAGGTCGAAAAGTTTTTGCCGTTTTGGCTCGTTTACTCCGCCTTACTTCTTCTTCCTGGTCGTCGCCCATGGCGGTATCATGCGACTGTTTCCCGGATGCTTCTACTTCCTTTATCTTGCAAGGAAATATATCTTTGAAGAAATAGGCATTGGCTGATTCAATAATAGTGTTCTCGTGAATATCCGGCATTTCTGATTTGTGTACCAGAAATAAATGAGCACTACTATTAGCCGCATATCCAATGAGGATGAAATCTACTGTTTTCGGTACTAACTTGACCTTTTTCGGTAGTGGGGTTGCTACTTTAGCAAGACACCCCCATACCCTCAAATTTTTGTATGAGGGTTTCCGGCCTTTCCACATTTCATATGGGGTCTTGTCCAATTTCCTTTTAGGAATTCTGTTTATAATATAGTTGGCGCTTAATAAAGCTTCCCCCACATGTTTTGTGGTAGGCCTGAACTTGAAAGTAATGCGCTGAGCATAAATATTCTATTTTTCCTTTCCGCAACCCCATTTTGTTGGGGGTGTGTAGGTACCGAGGTTTGATGGATGATTCCACATTGCGAACAAATTTCCGCAAATGGAGAATCATATTCTCCTCCTCGATCGCTTCGAAGAATCTTAATCCTTTTACTCAATGGATTTTCCACCTCGGCCTCGTATTTCTTGAATGCGTCTAACGCTTCATCTCGACTATGCAGTAAATAAATATGACAGTATTTAGTGCATTCGTCGATAAATGTTATAAAGTACTTCTTTCCACTTCTTGTCTGTACAAATTTCAGATCACATATGTCGCTGTGAATTAATTCGAGAGGACTTGTTATTCCGAACCGATAGGTTGAAATGGCTTACTTGTCATTTTTGCCTCTACGCATATTTCACACTTGTGATCGGAATTAATTGCGCTTTTGGGAAGATGGTCCAATTTCATTAATTTACGAATTGAGTCGTAATTAACATGACCTAATCGTGCATGCCATCAAAAAGAAGTAGAAGACTCCGACAAATAATTAACTCGCTTTTTTATTCATAGTCGGAAACACAGTCATTACATTGAGCTTTAATAGCCCATCTTTGAGATACCCCCTACCTAGATATTCCCCACCTTTATTCAGAACAAATTTCTCCGAATAAAATACAAGCTTAAATCCTTTCTTGCTAAGCACCGATCCTGACACTAGGTTCTTCTTAATATCGGGAACATAGAGAACATCATTGAGGGAAAGGGTTTTTCCGGAAGTCATTTTCAGCGTTATTTTCCCTTTCCTTTTTATGGCTGAATTCCCCATGTACAATGGTTCTTCATTGTTGGTTGGCTCGAACGATGAGAACATAGCCTTGTCGGAACATATGTCCCTTGTGGCACCGGTGTTGATCCACCATTCCTTGGGATTGCCTCCGGCGAGGTACACTTCCGAGACTACGGCTGCAAAGTAGTTTCCGTCTTCTCCATCCTCGGCCATGTTGGCTTCGGGTTTCTTCCCTTTGGAGGTATTCTTCATTTTCCGACAATCTTTTATCTTGTTCCCGGTCTTGCCACAATTGTGACATTTACCCGTAGCCTTCCTCTTCAGATTTTTCTTCGGCTTTTCCTCTACATCGTTTGCCTTAGACTGATAGCTTGTTAACGGCTTGCCTTCGCTAGTCGATTGCCTTCTTCAATCCGAAGTCGAACGATCAGCTCCTCCATCGTCATTTCTTTACGCTTGTGCTTCAATTAGCTCTTGTAGGTCTTCTATGCGGGGGGCAACTTGTGAATCATCACGGCTACAAGGAATTCCTCTGGGAGATTCATTTTCTCCGCTATTACATCATGTCTTACACATTGAAATTCCTGAACCTGTTGCATGATACCCTTGGAGTCTACCATTTTAAATTCCATGAAATTCTCGACTACGAACTTTTTAGCACCGGCATCATCTACTTTGTACTTATTTTTGAGAGATTGCCAAAGTTCCTTAGCCGTTTTTACAGCGCAATAGACATTGTACAACTGATTATCTAAACAATTTAAGATATAGTTACGTGCAAGGAAATCGGAGTGATTCCAAGCCTCCACCGCTGCAACGGTTTGTCTATCGGCATTTTCTGGACATGGAGGAGCATCTTCATTAAGAAATTACGCAAGAATCAAAGTCGTTAGGTAAAACAACATCTTTTGCTGCCAACGTTTGAATTCGTTGCCCGTAAATTTCTCCGGCTTTTCAACAAGATGAGAACCCACCGGTACATTGGGGTTGGCGGTAGCGGATGTCAAACTTGACGTCTCAGCCGCTTCCGCTACCGCCTCTTTTCCGGAATTGTCTCCCATTTCTACAAATAGAAATATTTATGTTACTATTGACAGAATTAACAATAAACGGATAAATAGAATTGAGTCGTCTCCAAACAATAAGTGACTTATTACAGAGCTGAATTTGCAGATTTTAACACTACAAATCCACTGTTTCCTTTCTAAGTGTTGAAGCAATGAGGAGAGGCCTTGAGCACAAATAACAAACAAGAGAGGATATAGTGGATCACCTTGTGTGATACCTCTTGAGGGGTTTATGTAATCACTTATTTAACCATTGAAAATTACCGTGCAGCTTACAGTATTCACACGTGTCATGATCCAATGTACCTATCTTCTCAAAATCCAAGTTTCAACATAATTCCTTCTAGGTAACCCCAACAAACTCTATCAAAGGCTTTGAGTATGTCAAGCTAAATGGCCATCTCTCAAGGAACCCCCCCCCCCAATTTTGCCTTTTATGTGATTGATTAACTCTTGTGCAACAATCACATTGGCAACAATCAATATGTATTTGACAAATGCAGATTGATTCGGAGAGATAATCTTGTCAAGCACCTCCCTTAATCTGTTGGCTAAGCATTTGGCTAAGATCTTGCATAATACAGTACATCGGATGATTGGCCTATAATCCTTCACCATTTTTGGGTTCTTCTTCTTCGGGAGAAGAAGCCAGATTAACACTTTTCAGCACCCTTCCTGATTTAAGAAAGTTTCTAACTTCTCTACAAACATCATAACCAAATAGATCAATAAGTTTGAAAGAAGAAAGTAGAGGAACCATCATACCCTGGTGCTTTATCAGGTTTGAGGTCAAAGAATGCCTTATGTATTTCCTCTTTGCTGAAGTCTTATGTCAAAAAGTTGTTCATACTACTACTTACCTTCCTCTTCACTTTTGACAACACATGTTCCAAGTTCCTTTCCTCATCTTCAGTGTCAAGTGATGTGTAGAAGGAGTGAAGTTAATTCATTATGTCATTCTTCTCACTGCAGCATACACCATTACAATCACACACAACAGAGATCAAATTTTGCTTCCTCCTTTGTTTAACCACATTATGAAAGATTTTTTAGTTTTGATACCCAGCCTGCAGCCAACTAATTCTGGACATTTATCGCCACAATATTTCTTCCTCAGCCATGAGAGCTTCCAACCTAGCTTCAACTTTCAGCAATTCATCCATATGAGCTTGTGCTCCTTTTCTCTGATCTCTTGAGCCATGGCTTCATTTCCTTTAATTGAGCTGAGCAGTCCTCTATATTATCTTACCCATCTTCTGAGCCTTTGTCTTCACTCTTTGAGTTTTGACTTCACAATAATCATGGGGTTGCCATAGAAAGATTTATCCCAAGATGATTTAACTATGTCCTTCACCTCGGCATGCTTTACCCATATGCTATCAAATCTTAAAGAATTATTAGATTTTGAAAATAGGGGTGCGATTTGTGTCTAACAGAAGCATAAAATGGTCTGAGCCTGATACATGCAGACGAGATAATTTTAATTTTCTACAGCTACTAAGCCAATTAGGATGATCTATTTCTTTGTCAATTCTTTCTTCAATCCAGTGAGTTCCACTTCTTTTATTCCACCATGTGTATGGATAGCCAGCAAAATCCAAATAAACTAGTTCATTTTGAGAAAAGAAATCATTTAGAGGCCTGCATGAGAGAGAAGATCTGGGACGACCTCCCCTCTTTCCATTTGGGCTTGAAATATCATTGAAGTCACCCCAAAGAATGATCTTGCTAGAACAAGACTTCAGATAGTTTCTTAAAAACAATAATTGGGAACTTCAAATGCTATCCTCAACACAAAGATAGGAAAACAATTAGTTTCCATGGATCCCAATATGATGACATGAGCTCCACATGAATAAAAAATTGACTCAGCTTCTTGAGCTGCGAAGAAACGTCATTTGTCATAGCCTCCAAATCCACCTGATTTTCCCATAGCATCAACCCATAAGCTATAGCACATCCTTCATGCAATACCTCTTTGACATAAATTGCGTCTTCCTTTTGGTTACACTGAGAAAACACACATATGGATAATGAAGGTTCCAGACTGGTAAATTGTCAGGGATCTACAAGCTGCCTGACAATTCCATGCTGATGGTTTCATTGGGCGGCGTGGGACCATGCATGCCTGTTTTCCTCCACCCGAGTAATAGATGAACCAAAACTGAATTGAACATTTTTTGGTTTTTACCTTAGCTTCCTTTACTTGCACCATTATCGTCAGTCTCCATCGAGTCTTCATCCTTCCTTTTCTGCGACTTTTCCTCCCCTTTAGACTTGGTCGCCGACTGTTCCTGGTGCTCTCTTGCTCGCCTTTTCAACTTTTTTTCACCTTCTTCCTTTCCACCTCCTTCCGATTTATCTTCTCTAGGGTTTCTGAGTGTTGTTCTCTTTCAGATGAGAGAATTTCAGAGATGTTACTATCATTTTTGTTGTATTCTTTATCTGAAAAGACTGTATTGCCATCCTTTAAAAATTGAGGCTCATTAGGCTTGATTGGGCTTTCTAAAGGAGAAGAGTCAGATGGTCTTTCAGTTTCTACTTTGAATTCAACGGGCTTATTAGATGGCTATTCTTCTTCTAGTGTTGAAACATACCCATTATCAGCATTTAGAGGGTCCACTCCAGTAGTGGGTAAGAATCCCGCCTATTTCCTACGTGGATATTGAGATACTGCTGCCCGGAGGCAATCTCCTTCTCCAGCTTCGAAACCACCAAGTTGTGTCTCTTTTTTGTGATTTCTGAGGCTCCACTAACCTTGCTGGTTGTTGTGAGGGTGCAAATATTTGATTTGCGCAACTCCAGCAACATTCCCTCTTCCCATTACAACGAGCGCCATTTTTTTTCTTTTCTGTCTAATTCTTCAGCCATTGTTCTGGCAATGTAATTTTTGGAAAGAAAGAATTGAAATCATAAAATTCACCTCCATCAGCAAGATCGTCTTTGTCATTTTTTGAATCTGAGAGCCATATTTGAGATGGAAGCTTAGCGCTTAGCTTCTTTAATTCAAAACTCGCCAAGTCCTTCTAATACATGATGGGCAGAGCTTATCCCATGGTCAATTCTGCTGCAGCTTCCACAAAGATACGATAGACGTTCATATCTGAACTCTACCCTTGTAAGTGTCTGAACTTGAAGCTTTAGGTTGGCTTCACTAAGCAGAGGTTTTGAGGTGTTAAGAATAACCTTTAACCACACCACTCTCCCCTGATATGTAGATCTTCCAATGAATTTAGTATCAAGAAGATCTCCAAACTTTGCTCCACCTACTTAATAATCATGTCCGTCATATACATGTTGGGAAGGTTCCAAACCTCGATCCAGAAAGGGGTTTACTTAAAACTTTCCACTGCTATTTTAAGATATGGACTCCATTTTATAAGAATCAGGAGATTGTTTCTGAAAAACCATGGCCTTTCTTTTAATACTTTCTCCCTCACTTCATCAAATGCTGAAGAAAAAATGATAAAAAATTCCTCTTGTGTGCTCCTCTTTGAAACCTTTAGGCTTCCCCCAAACCTCTGTCATTGTCTTTCTCAAACCTGTGAGATTCACTGGCTTTTGAGAGATGATCCTTCCAACCAAGCTAGAGGTGTATTCCTCTGCTCTTTCTTCTACCTCATCTTCGGTTAGCTCAATGTCTACTTCCCCATCTGAATAAAAATCCACTTAATGTAGGACTTCGATCAATTCATTCTCTTCCTCTAACCTAATTTCTTCAATGAAGAAAACTGGTGTTCTCAACTTTCGCCGAGAATAAAGCTTGTGTTCACACAAGAATCTTTCTCTCTAGAAAGCTAGGGAGAACTATGGGCCTAAATAGAGTAAATAGGAATTGCAATAAGTCATTTTAATATTGAGAATCACAATCAGACAATTATGGTATAGTGGATGTGTGCAATCAGCAATTAACCAATGGACTTTGCGGCAGGGAGTTCTAATTTGAGTCGGTGAACTCAACTTTGTTAGTGAAGGGAATTTAGGAGCGTCCATAAACAAAGAAGTGATATTTATGTGTAGGACAAAGATCGTTATGTGCAATACTTGAGCATAAAATCTTATGGGGTTTTCACATACGACATTAAATTAAAAATTTCATCAAATTTAATATTAAAACATCTCTTTGTAAATGGCTTGTTGACGCAGAACTTAACCAATGTGTTGATTCGAGCAGCAAGAAGAAATTAACAGAAAGGAAAATTATGAAAGAACCTTGATAGGCTTCATAGAAAAAATCATATTTTTTGAAATAACTCAGTATGTAATGAACTCTAAAATCAGTACACACACGTGATTTCATAAATTGGTGAAAAAGTGTAATTTTCCCAAAAATAAGAAAATCCCCAAAGTAACCCGAAATTTCGGTTCTAAATAAAATAAAACTCATCAAAATGATTCGCCCAAGTTGGGTTTTAAATTCACTTCCGAATTAGAAAAATGAATAAAATGCCTCTAGGGGCAATGTATTTATCGTGACATTCATTAATAATAAAGGGTGGTTATTCATTATATTTTCTACATTGTGATATGTTGACATAACGAAGTCCTTAGAATACATCTAATATTCCTAAATGTCCCTAGTTTAGTATGGTTGTTAACCAGGACGACTATAATGCATAGAGACTATTATGTAGGTAGCTTGATATGAGATATCAAGTGTAGTACATGGATACACATTAGGAGTGATGGCGTAGTGGACTCACAACGAGAGCACTACATGAGTGTCTTGTGAGTGTCACAATTCGTTCTTATGGTGACAGTGGTGTTGTGATACCATGACTTGCAGTCACTACATTTTCTAGATGTGGAGTACATGTTTTAATATCATTAAAAATCTTGGTGTAACAAAGGCTACTATAAATTCGATAACTGAAAATGTTATGAAACATGCTGAGAGGTGTGAATGATGTAGATATGATTTGTCCCTCCTACATAACAAGAATACGTATTTGTGGCCTCTTGATGAGAGTGATTTAGGAAAATGCATGTTCGTGCTCAAATGAATCAATATGAGATATTGATGTCATCTGTAAGTCTACTCAGGAAATAAGAAAACTATATATTGGATATACAATGGTGACACTCCTTTTTCTTGTGTCCAATTTTCATATATTGACAAAGGGATTACATGACACAGTAATATTGCTCGTAGAGGATCGTCAGATCACTTTCATTCCTAACTTTGGTAGAATCGATGTATTGTTAGATACCGCTAAATGTTTATTATTGTTACTGCCAATGTAATTAGGTACCTACTGGGTCAAACACAATAGTGGTTCAAGTTGAAATTAAATGCTAATTAGTCGGGCTAAAGAGTAATTGTGGATTTCAGACATTAATGCAAACTAATCCTAACTGTTACGATTAAAGAGCTAGTCGAACTCACTCATCCCTATAAATACATTTCTGTATGGCTCATTAAAATTCGAATCTGATACTGAATACATAAGGTTTGAGAGGACCCGCCCAAGTCCAGCCGATTTTGTGAGACAAACTCGTTCGCCTTCCTCCAGCAGGCTAGCATCGGCGGAAATGGAGTCCATTAAATCTGTTCGTGCGGATACCATAGAGATTCGCTTCTTTTCAGCGCTAGTGATCACCACCAGTCAGTCAGACCGAGGTAGACCTCTTATCATCTAAGTATACTCATTTACATGGATCCTTTGTGGGTTTACGAAAAAGCTTTTGTTAAATCCTTTGACCCCCCCCCCCGAGAGGGGAGTTGCACCCTCAACTGCCCTTATGAAAGTTAAGTAATTGAGAGCCAAATCGAACAATTGAAACTCCATATTTTCTACACTTCATTTTATGTTTAATTTCATAGTTGGTGGATGTTGGGTCATTGGTTTGTTGTGTATGGTTTTGATTGTATTGATATACTTGATGTAATCAAAATAAGGCATGCTTGTCGTGCCTCTCTTTTTATTATGTTTTTTTTTTTCTCTTCTCATCTTATTCTCCTCTTATGTGAGGTTTATATATATATACACACACACACACACACACACATATATATATATATATAACAAATCAGGAAGGGTTATTGAACAGTATTTTTGTGAGGGTCATTTATGACCGTTAGATGTGAGAAATTGGGAAGTGAGACATTTTACACCGTTGGATGTGAGAAAAGGAAGCACGTCGGGTCCAAGGACACCTCCACCTGCCTCAGTTCTTCACTCCATCTTACACCGTTGAATCTCACTTCACTTTCCTCTTTCTCTTTGGCTCTATCCGAGTGCGACCACCAGCAGATCGCCCTCATCTTGCAGTGGCCTTTTCCGGACAAACAACAGGTATGATGTTTGAAATCCTTATGTTTCGCTTAGTATTCTTCATCCTCTGAATCGTTATATCTTTATCTCCTCCCTCTGACTCCAAATTCTTTTGTCGCTCCCTTTATTGTTTCTAGGGTTCCTCGGATGGTTCCTTGCGACATCGAGATGAAGAGGCCTTCTCCAACAAGTAATTTCCTTTCTCTCCTCTATTTAGTGGCCGAAAATGTGGCAATTTTGTTGTAACGGTTCGGATCTGTTGGATTTCACAGCTTTTGAGTTTTGGGGATTACTTTTTGTTGTAACAGAACTCCTGTTTCAGAGCTCTGTTACCCGTTTGTTATAGCGTGTGGGAATTCGAGCAAGAACGACGAAAGGAAAACAAGAACGAGACTGAATTTAACGTGGTTCAGTAACGAATTCGTAACAAACCCGCTAGCTACTCCACGACCGAACCAGATATTTAATTGAGAAGAGAACCCGATTACAATGCACGTCGTGGCCACGACGGCCACGGCGGCGACCCGAAACACCCACCCGCTCACACACTCTACCAAAGCTCTAAGAGCTATCAATTCTGCCCGTGTGTACTGCGTGTGCCCCTGACTATTACAAACCAAAAGCATTGCTTTTATATAGTCATGTGCCAGCAAAGAAAACTTGGGCACAAAGAAACAAAAAAGCACCGCTCACAACTACATGGAAATAATTCCATGTTTATTGCCTTTTGACTTTTCAAGTCATAACCTAACACTTTTGAGGCTTCACTTGGGTTTCACACATTTTACATAACCATCGCGTTGTTTTTCTAGATTTCAGTTTGGATCTATGGTTAAACCCTGCTACCTAACTTTTGAGTTTTGGGGTATCACTAATTTCTTCTGTATACACCCTATCCTCTATACTAATAAGTATATGTTTTTTTTTTATTACTGTATTCTCATAATGGAGTAGTTTGTTGGGTTGATCAAAACTTTGATAACCAACCTCCTGGAGCCTTAATGAAACACCGACCCCAATTCATCCCTAAGTTTTCTTACTCTTGCTAAAGGTTCGTGTTCCTATTTAGCCTTATCACCGACCCCAATTCATCCCTACGTATTTGTTGTAAGCTATCGCCGAAAGACAAGTCATCCTCAATATAAGTTCTCATTTTTTCTTTTAGTTTTTGCTTCCTTTAATTTAGCCGCATCGCTTTGTTTGTTGTTTACCTCAGGTTTGGTGTACGTGTCGTGTGATCTGTGGTAGAAGAACATCATGTTTATGCTATTTGTATCCTCTATGCTTGATTTCATCAAAGATCACCCAAGATTGAGATAGTCGAGGACCATCCTTAAGGAAAATTGTGTGTGTTTTATTCGCAATTTGTGTGACATGCTGCGAGTAGTTCTGATCAAGTGTTTTTTTTCCTCTGTTGTAAACAAGAAATATGCAGGTCTTACGGATGTTTTTCAGTGTATGCTTTTGTAAATGCGCTTGACTTTGAAAACATGGTACTGTGTGTTCTGACACTAGCACTTTAATTTTAGTAAGCTGGAGCCAAGGAGTCTTCTTCAACCGACAATGCTTTTTGGGTAGGAATTATCTGATTAATGGGGAGGTCTGTAGTTCCATTGGTAGTGATATTTCATTTTTGAATCAACCAAATAAAGAATTTTGATTTTTTAACTGTCAAAAAAGTTTTAAGTGACCCGAGAATGAAAAGACTGACGTAGAAAGCATGGTTTTAGAGGCTTGAATTTGTTCACCTTGACTTGCAAGCTCAGATGGGGTGTTGAGAAGAATTTTTTAGTTTCGAGTTTCACGGAGGACAGAGGAAAAAACCCTAGTAGCTACTGACGGCGTTCCAGCCGTTCCGAGTCTAGCAACGATCTTCTGAAGACAAGTCCGGCAATGCCCAATGGAGCAAGAGATAGGGTTTGAGTTCACCAACGTGGAAAGCCAGAGGGTCCTCTTTGATAATGATTTTTGTGAGTCTGCTGAAGGAGAATTCAAGTACTGCATGATAGGTATGTTTGCTTCTGATGAAAAGATAAACGGCAAAGCGATGAGAAGTACTTTTCGTCGAATCTGGAACAATGGTACCTCGATTAATATGCTTGAAGTAGTTGTTAATAATTTTGTGTTTAGCTTCCCGGACCAATCATGCCTTGATAGGGTTGTGCCGGGAGGGCCTTGGGTTTTTAATGGTAAAATCTTACTGTTAAAACAATGGAAACTTGGAGACCCTACCAAACATGTCAGCTTTAGCCAACTTGATGCTTGGATTCAGGTACATAACCTTCCCCTTCACCTAGTCAAAGAAGAGACTGGATGTAGAGCCGTATATGTAGTAGGGGAAATTATTGACTCAGACCCAAGAATTGAAAGTGAAGATGGAATCAATTATGTCAGATTTCGTGCAAGAATTCCATTTACTTCAGCAATACCTAGGGGAATTCACGTAGTGGCTAAAAAGGAGGAACACCGGGTTGATTTCAAGTGTGAGCGAGTTCCGCACGTTTGTAACTGGTGTGGAAGAATCACACATGAAAGCAAGGAATGTGAGTAAGTTAGAACTGGATTGGCACGGTATGGTTAATGGCTCCTCGTTCACCTGTCGAGACGCAGAATGGGAACGGAAAAAACCAATTAAAAATTGGGAGAAGCTCAAGAAAATCAGGCCCTACTCCGAATGAACAAACAACGACAAAAGGTAATGTGGGAATTGGGATGAACCTGGATGAAGCACACAACTCGCAAGGGGTTGACAAGACTGCAGCAATGTCAGGGTCAACAACAGCAGCGAGTGATTCGAATGTTCCATTATCAGTACCACATACCACTTCAAAACAAGTACCACAATTGCCAATGCAGCAGGAAGCAATAATATACAAAGTATCTCAAAATATGGGTACTACAAAGCCGCGGGAAGAAGGAGTAAAAGATTTAATAGCTAGACTTAATGAAGAGCAGGGACATGATTCGAAAGAAAACTTAAAGACCCAAGCTAGAAACAAAGGTAGAATGATGGCAAAGGAAGGGAACAAGATGGATGATTTAGAAATTAAAAGAAAAGGGTCAACAACTCAATTCACTCCCCCTCAATCAAAAGTTTTTGATGCTGAGTCAGGAAAGAAAGCTAGAAGGCTCGACTTTACAATAGGGGAGGTTAGGGACGAAGAGGTAGAGTCCACCGAAGACGAGGATGATATGGAGGAAGAAAATACCGGAAACAATACGACGTAGGATGCTCAGCATTCCTGCCCATCCCAATGAGTCTCTTAAGCTGGAACGTGCGGGGTCTCTCGAATCCCTGCACGTTCCTAACTCTTCGCGATGAAGTGAAGAGATCAATTCCCGAAGTAGTCTTCTTAATGGAGAGTAGACTCCAAACTCCTGATATGGAGAGAGTACGAAGAAATCTAAACTTTGAAAAGGGTCTGCATTTTCCTAGTGAAGGTCGAAGTGGCGGATTATCACTAATGTGGTTAGATCAGATAAAGAAAGAAATTTTTAATTACTCTAAGTATCATATTAGTGGTTGGGTGTGTAATGATCAAGGTAGAGAGTTGCTATTAACGGGTTTCTATGGGGATCCAGCGGTAGAAAACAGATGCCCTTTGTGGAATATGCTAGAAGGCCAGAATAAGGGGCCTCAAATGCCCTAGCTTGTTTTTGGGGATTTCAATGCAATCATGTTTAGCTCTGAGAAGATGGGAGGAAGAGCAGTGAACTACAGTCATATTGAGCCGTTTATTCAGACAATAAATAGTTGTGGGCTGCGGGATCTAGGCTTTGTGGTTCAAAGTTTACTTGGTCCAATAAACATGAACAAGTCAGCCTCATCAGAGAACGTTTGGACCGTGCTATGGCAAATTATGATTGGAAGGACAAGTACCTTCAGCTAGGGTGATCCATAAGGGTTTAGCTAATTCAGACATCAAGATTTGTTAACTGAATTACAGTCGGTTACGCAAAGAAGCAGGAGAGTCTCTCGGCGGTTTCAATACGAATCAGCATGGGCGAGAAGTCAGAATTATGACAAGATAGTGCAAGAGGGCTGGAAAAAAGTGAGAAGTGTTCATGAAAAGCTCTATTATACCGCGAAAAAATTGAAGCAGTGGGAAAATTCTTATTTTGGTAATGTAAAGTTTCATATTTGTTGTTTGCGAGACAAAATCCACATTTTACATCAAAGTACGGGCGTACAAAACTGGTCCTATGAGCTAAATAAAACTCAGTTAGATCTCAATAAGTTGATTTATAGTGAAGAAGAGATGTGGCGGCAGAGAAGTCGTGCTTTCTGGTTGAGGCAAGTACACCGAAATACAAAATATTTTCACCGGAAAGCGTCTAATCATCGAAATAGAAATTTTATTGGAAGACTTCAGGATCAAAATGGGAGATGGGTTGAGAATCCAGAAGATATTCAAAAGTGCATTGAAGACCATTTTGGTAGTGTGTTTCGTTCAGACCACCCCACAGAGGCGAATATGGAAAAAGTGCTTCAACATGTTCCTAGTATGTGCTCGGACGAAGATTGGAGCATTTTGGACGGGCCATACATAGGTGAGGAAATCTGGTGTGCTTTAAAAGATATGAACCCTCTTAAGGCTCCGAAAATTGATGGGTATCCGGCGATGTTTTATCCAAAATATTGGAGCGTTATCGGCCCGGAAGTAACGGTCGGATGCCTCGATAATTTGAACGGGGAGAAGAATATGGGAGAACCTAATGCCACTATCATCGCATTAATCCCGAAGGTCAAACAGCCTATAAGCCTGGTCGACTTTAGACCGATAAGCTTTATGCACAGTGAGCTATAAAATTATTGTGACGGTGGTCGCTAATAGGCTCAAACAAATTCTCTCTAAGCTCACAGGTGAAACTCAAAGTTCATTTGTCCCACAACGGCAGATTACGGATAATATCCTAGTGGCTTTCGATTTAATTCATACTGTGAAAACAAGAGTGAAGGGCAAGAAGATGTACGTGGCTCTTGAAGTCGACATGTCGAAAGCTTACGATAGAGTGGAATGGAACTATCTAATAGCAGTAATGTAGCGTATGGGAGGTAAATTTTGCAGTATAGTAAAAAATGCATTAGTTCCGTTCGCTTCTCTTTTATGCTTAATGTTGAAGTTAAAGGCAATGTGTTACCTGAAAGGGGATTACGCCAGGGATGCCCTCAGTCGCCATATATGTTCCTCCTATGTAGTGAAGGCCGATCTCGCTCGTTTGAAGCAGCAGTCAGTAACCACAGATTGTCTTCAGTAAAAGCTTCTAGAGGAGGTCCTATGGTCAAAGTATGAATTTGCATGTGCAGATATACAAAATATTACAAATCTCTTGCAAATAATTACAGACTACGAAAATGCCTCTGGTCAAAGTATGAATTTGCAGAAATCGGCGGCCCTTTTTTCTTCAAATATCAAAGATGAAGACAAAGTAGCTCTCAGTGCACTATGTGGAGTCCCGGAGGAAAATAGCATGATACGTACCTTGGACTTTCTACAACAATTAGTAAGAAGAAAATTGCCACTTTTAACTACCTGTTTGATAGAGTGATACAAAAAACGAAAGGACAGAAAGAGAAATACGTGTATCCGGCAGGTAAAGAAGTGCTTCTGAAAGCGGTGGTACAAGAAATTCCCAATTTCGCAATGAGTTGTTTTTGCCTGCCAATTGGATCATGACAGAAGATAGAGCAAGCGATGAGGAACTTCTAGTGGAATAATACAGATAAGGGGATATACTGGGTCGCCTGGGACAAGCTAAAGAGGACAAAAAATATGGCGGCCTGGGACTCAAAGACATCTCGGACTTCAATAGAGCACTGTTATCCAAACAATGTTGACGGCTTTTTACAAGTCCCAACATCTTAGTCTCAAGAACAATTGAGAACAAGTATCACAAAGGAAAAAGCATTCGGGAAGCTGAACTGGGTAGGAATCCATCCTACGCCTGGCGATGTTTAACAGAGGGTCTAAAAGTGCTTAAGAAGGGGTTGATAAAGAAAATTTGTAATGTCTCAAATACAAGAATATTCTCTAACCTTGAATTCCCACGGATGGTCCGTTTACTACGATTTCAACAGGTCAAGGGGATTGCAATCCCCATGTCCATGACATCATCAATCTGGAAACTTGTAATTGGGACATAAACAAAGTGATGGAATTGAACATTATTCCTGCAGATATTGTTGATATTTGCAGAATTCCCAGACCCATTGTGTCAGAAGAGGAAAAATGGATCTGGAATGGAACCAATTCAGGGACATACACTGTTAAAAATGGGTACGATACAGCAAGATTAGTCTCAGCCAGCATCAATGAAAACAACTTTAGTAAAAGTAGAACAGATGAGATATGGCTGTTGGATCTGTGGAAGCTCAAAGTTCCAAGAAAGCATCTTTTTCTTGTATGGCAGATTTACAATAACTCCCTCCCAACTCTACACAATTTAGCAAGAAGGAATATCCCAATCTCTACAGTTTGCAAAAGTTGTGATCATGATATTGAGGGCTCAAATCATATTTTTCATCATTGTCCTATAGCGAGAAAATTCTGGAATCTATATAAACGAAATAATTCTATGCAGTCAGAGGAAGGCTGGATCCGGCGATTCTTCCTCAGAAGCTCAACTCCAGATCGAGAACGTCTGAGTGTCGTCCTTTAGAGCTTATGGGTCCAACCGCAACAAAATGGTGTTTGAAGGGAAGAGCGCTCCAATTGAAACGCTGGTTGCTTCGGCCTTAGCAAATCTCAGAGACATCACTAGCATTTACAGCATTCAGACCGGCACCCATCCAATTCCGCCAGAACCTGACTTAATAGACAACACATATGAAGGATAGTGCATCTTATTTTATGGTGCGTGGTCTTACCAGAGGAAAATCGCAGGAACGGGAGTTGTTCTTAGGAAGCCATCAGGCGAAATCATCATTGCAGAAGCTAAAAGATAACCATAGATTTAGCAATTGCACATTATATTGGTGAGGTAACTATAAAAGGGGATGCACAGATCATCATTGAAATTATGCAAAGGGTTCAAGCTCCAGAGCATCACAGATCGGTGGTGAGACAATTACTCCAAAAGATAGAAGATAATCAAGACCAACTATGCATAGTCAAATGGAGATTTGTGGAAAGAAAGAGGAACTCAGAGGCGAACTGGCTTGCTCAGAGAGGACAAGCCATCGTTGGTAGAGAAAGTTGGGAAGTAGATGAGTTATGTTGGGAAACTAAAGGCTTTAAAAGTGGTTTAATGTAATTCCGCCCCTAGCTTTCTAATGAAGAGTTTGTTTCTAAAAAAAAAAAATGAAAAAAGCTCATATGGGGTCTTTGTATTATTGAGACCTATATGCACTTCCTTTATTTGAAGACTTGCTTAAGTTTATTAGAGCATCTCCAACAGCAAAGTTGTTCTTGGATTAAATTTGTACCTGCCCTAAATTTTACACCAGCACTTTTTGAGTTTTTGCTCCAGCAGTTGGCCTAAATATAGGCCTTAAGCACTATTTTAATATTTCATAGTTTCATTATTAAACAATCATGTTACTAATAACTAATTATTTTTTGCAAAAAAAATAACAAATTAATTAAGTTGTTGAAGTGAGGAAATTTATAATTATTTTTATTTATTTATTTATTATAAATAACGAATTGATAAAAAACGAAGCATTATTTGCTCATTACTTAGAAAGGAAAAGTTATCTAGAGTATTCGTGTTAGTGATTAAATGCAGACTATAAGACTTAAAGCTTTCTCTCTCTTAGTTTACAGCTCTGACTTGGGAACCGTGTATGTCTAACATGCCGGAAAATTCCATCGAGGAGCTTGATCAACTTGACCGGAGTGTACGGAAAATCAAAGACAGAGACAAGGATAAAGGTAAGGATACAATTATTTCGGAAATTGATATGGTGGATGATGATCGCAGGTACCAGGATGAAGCTATGGCAGTGGCGGAGGAACAAAAAGAGGGGTTTTCGTTCAAAAAAGCTCTGATCGGAACAGAAACAAAGAAAGACCTAGAAAGAGAAATTGAAATCGATTGCGAAGAGATAAAGGAAGAGGAGATGGGGGAGATGAAGAGAATTGAGGAATTTAACAGATCCAATCCGTTGAAGCCCAAGATCTACATCCCCTTGGGATTGAGACAGAGCATAGCAAAGCCATTCAACAACAGCCTCATCATCGAATTGCTTGGCAGAACAGTTGGATTTAAGATCCTTCAAGATAGAGTGATGAAGCTTTGGAAACCCACAAGCAAATGCAGATTCAGAGACATGGCTGACGGATTTTACATAGTTGATTTCGAAGACAGAGAAGATCTAAACAGGGCTCTTACCGGAGGACCTTGGATCATCCTTTATCATTACTTGACTGTTAGAAGATGGGAACCGAAATTCAAGCCTTCGGAAGCCCAACAACTAATTACAGCAGTCTGGATCCGGCTTCCTCAACTTCCGGCGGAGTATTATGACAGTCGAGTCCTTAAGATCATTGCTAACCAGTTTGGGGAACATCTACGGAACGATGTAGTCACGGTTAAAGGGACGCACGTCAGGTATGCTCGGATCTGTGTAAAGGTGGATCTGAACCAACCCCTCATCCTTGAGTTCAACATAGGGAGACACGATTACAAAGTAGCCTACGAACATATTTTCAACCTCTGCGTGGATTGTGGGAAATTGGGACACAGAGCTGACTGGTGCCCGATTCGACAGAGGAAGAAGACGGGAGATCAGTCACCGGCGCCGGAAGCGGAGAAGAAGAGAGCACAAAACGACGGTAGGGATCTCGAAGACAGGAACCAACGGATGGATGAAAGGACAAGCTCGGACGGGAGAAACTACGGGTCGGGTCAAATCAGAGGTGAAAAGATACAAACGGATTTGGGCCTACATGACTGGACCAAGCCCAAAAATAAACAATTCAAGGCCAACAGGTTTAATACACAGGTTAGTAATGGGCCTCCTGGATCGGGAAGAAGTGGGCTTAATAATAGGTTTGGGCCACTTGCAAATTTAGTTAATTCAGAAACCCAAACCAATAAACATTTTGGTAAACAGCTGGCATATAAACCTACGAGTAAGTTCTTCTCGCCTCTAGAACAGCACCCTACCTACGCCGCCGATTCTTCATCTGTGGAAGATGGGACTAAAAGTTCTGAAGAAAGGGAGAAAAGAAGGAAAGTGAGGAGGAAATCGAGAAAGAGAAAGAGGATACCGAGAAAGCTGGTACTGATGGAGAGAAGGGGCAGAGAGAACAAGACATAGAGATGATGGAATAGAAGCAACAAGACAGAGATGGAGAAGGATTGAGTAAAGAAGGAGAGAAAAAATCAGAAGGAGATATGGAAGCTGACATGCAGGAGAATCAGAATCAAAATCTCTCAGATTTGAAAGATAAAGGAAGATGAGAGCAGAAAAGGTAAGAGCGATTTTCCCATCTCCAAGAATGCCCTGTTTGAGTGCTATAATAGGGAGATCTGCCTCTAGAAAAGAGGATACACAAGTAAAAAATCAGAAAATAGGAAGGCAGCAGCTTCCCCTTACAATTTTGCAGCTGCTATTTCTCTCAACTCCTTGAATCTATATTCTACCAATGGAGAGATTGGCCGAAGAACTACTGTTGCTAACGGACACCCCAATTTCGATCTTATGGGAGGCGACAGAGAAGAGAATTCAGCTGATGGGAATTCCATGGTGGAGGAAGGATGCAGCACTGACAATAAGGCTGAATCAACTACCTTCGAGGAAAGAAGCACTGAAACATCTGATTTGCCTCGAGGAGTTGAGGCCAGCGGAGGTGGACGAGAGAAGAGTCCAGAAGTTGGATCCCTACCTCAAGGAGACTCCTTCGTTTGATTTTGAAAGGTTTGGTATGTCGTGCAAAAAATAACCTGGAATGTCCGCGGTGCGGGCAATAATATGTTTGAAAGTACTTTCTGTGAACTGCTACGAAATCACAAGTTTCAGGTGTGTGCTATTATCGAACCGAAGGTGCCTATTTCTAGTATGGGGGAGTTCTTCAACAACCTCAATCTCACAGGTTGCTCCTTTTCGGACCCCGAAGGGAGAAAGGGGGGAATTTGGCTTTTGTGGGATCCGGAACAAATCATGGTGGTCACCCATAAGATCAATAAGCATTTTATTCACGCTACGATTAAGAGGAACAACTATGCGGATTGGGTGTTTTCGGCAATATATGGGAGCCCTAATCCTTCGGTTAGAGAGCAACTATGGAATGATTTGGAAGATGAAATGGGGGTTTCGGACGAGCCTTGGCTTGCGGCGGGAGACTTCAATGATTTTGGAAGTGTTAACGAAAGAAGAAGCTTCGCCAACATTGATGTATCGGGTAGAGTACAGAAGTTCCAAGATAATCTGAGCTGGTGCAACTTGATGGACCTCGGTAGCAATGGCCCGAAGATGACTTGGACAAACAATAGGGAGGGGTTTGCTAACACTATGGTGAGATTGGATAGAGCTTGTAGCAACGCTAATTGGAGAGTTCAAAACCCGAATGCTACTGTGAGGAATCTCCCTAGGACCTGTTCTGATCATGCTCCTCTTCTCATCAACGTGGATGGTATGGATAATTCCCCCCTCTCTCTAAAAGTTTTAAATTTGAAAATGCTTGGTTACTTGATGATGATTTTAACAGCTTTGTTATTAAGAGTTTAATTGATCTTGGTAATATGGATATTGTGGCTAAAATTGACTTGCTTTCTTATAATATTCAAGAGTGGTGTAAGGTTAATATGGGAAACATTTTCAGAAATAAAAGATGGATTCTTGGTAGACTTGAAGGAATCCAAAAAAAAAACAAAGTGTTAAGTTTTCTCACAACTTACTTTTGCTTGAGAAAGAACTAATAGCTAAGTATAATGTTATTCTTAACCAAGAGGAGATGCTTTGGAAACAAAAGTCTAAATGTAACTTTATTTGTAAAGGGGATAGAAATACTAAGTTTTTTCATCTCTCGACCATCATCAAAATGAAAAAGAAGGAGGTTTTGGTCCTTAAGAATGACGAGGGGATTTGGATTGATGATTTAACACAACTCAAAGGGTTAGTTACTAAGTACTTTGAAGATTTATTCTCAGTCGAGGCTCTTAACATTGGGGAGCTAAATTATGACTGGGGCCCGGATTTTTTCCCTAAAATTAGTGTAGAGGACAGTCATAGTATCACCAGTAGTATGACACTTGCTGAAGTCAAAACGGCGTTCTGGGGTATTAATAGCAATAAGTCTCCTGGTATTGATGGTTTTAATGGAGGGTTTTATAAAAAATATTGGGATAACATTGGTAATGAGATTTTCATGTTTGTTAATAATTGTTTTACCTCCGGCTATATACCGCATGACATTAACAGAACTCTGATCTGCCTGATCCCTAAGTGTGATAACCCGGAGACTATTAAGCAGTTTCGTCCTATTAGTCTGTGTAATGTGTTATACAAGGGGGTGCTAAGTGTGTGGTGAATAGGATTCGACCTATTCTAAATAAGATTGTGGGACCTTATCAAAGTAGTTTCCTGCCAGGTAGATCTACTAAGGACAATATTATTATTACCCAGGAAATTATTCATACGCTTAGAAACAGGAAAGATAAAGTAGGCGGTATGATTGTAAAAATTGATCTTGAGAAAGCTTATGATAAATTATCTTGGAATTTCATTCATGAAACTCTCTTGTTCTTCAAGTTTCCTCATAGTTTAAGTAATCTGATTATGAACTGTATCACTAGTGTTAAGACAGCGATTATTTGGAATGGGGAAAGGCTCCCTGAGTTTAAAACTGGTAGAGGGCTGAGACAAGGAGACCCGCTTTCTCCTTACATTTTTGTGCTTTGTATGGAAAGACTTTCTCAAAAAATCATGGAACATGTGAATAAGAAAAAGTGGATGGGGATTAAAGCTTCTAGTAATGGCCCCATAATTTCTCACCTGTTCTATGCTGATGATCTTATGTTTTTTGTTAAATGTGATGATATCACGAGCAAAACCATGAAAGAGACTCTTGATGATTTTGCTTGTATCTCGGGTCTTACGATTAATACTACCAAGTCCAAAGTTTTTTTCTCAAAAAATACCAGCAGAGTCAATAGGAACAAGGTGAGATCCACTATTGGTATGCCCCAAACTAAAGACCTGGGTAAGTATTTGGGTATTAACCTGGTGCATGGAAAATTTGATAAAAATAGTGTCACTGACATTGTTACTAAAATGAATACTAAGCTCTCGGGTTGGACCGGGAAACTTTTGTCTTTTGCTGGTAGAGTTACCATGTGTAAAATTGTGCTCTCTACTCTTCCTTCTTATACCATGCAAATCTTGCCGCTTCCGACTGGGACCACTAAGAAGATAGATAAAATTTGTAGAGATTTTATTTGGGGGGATACGGGGGAAAAGAAAAAAGTTCACCTTATCAATTGGAATACGGTTTGCACGCCAAAAGAAAAAGGGGGTCTAGGTATTAGAAAAGCCAAATTACAGAATCTCGCTCTTATTGCTAAATTAAGTTGGGGTGTCTGTTTTGAGAACAATATTTGGAGCAATGTGATAAGAAAGAAGTACCTTGACAATTCCAATATGGGGGGGGGGAGCGAAGAAAAAAAATAACTCGTCCCCAATCTGGAAAGGAATCCTTAGCACTAAGAACTTCATTAGAGATAATACCAAATGGAATATTGGAATGGCAAGAAGGTCTCTATTTGGTACGATTGGTGGTGTGGTGATAAGATTCTTGGCCCCCCTATGGACCCTGATCTTAATAATATGAAAGTTTCCGAGATTATTAATGAGGATTTGGATTGGAATTTGGATAGCATTTACAATGAGTTGAATGTTGACAAGATTAATGACATTAATAATACTATTATTCCGTCTTTGAGTACTTCGACGGACTCCCCTTTTTGGAAAGGATCCAATTCTGGATCCTTCACTGTTTCTGCTGCCTACTACTCCATGACTTCGGTTGAGAACCAAAGTTCAGGTATAGGAGGCGGAGATTGGATAAGGCTTTGGAAACTCAGATTTCTAAATAAAATTATCCATTTCGTTTGGACTGTTCTTCATGGTAAAATTCTTACTAATGCCAACAGAAAGAAAAGAGGTATGACGGTTAGTGACACTTGCAATATTTGCAATCAGGGCAGTGAAAACATTGATCATCTTTTGCGCAAGTCTGGAAAAGTTATTGGGATTTGGAACAAAGTTTGGCATACTAATTGGATTAATTCTGATTTTCATTCCAATACCAATGACTGGATTATCAAAAATATTAAGAGTAAGGGAAAAGTTGGGGAGATTGAGCATAATATTTTGTTTGTTGTGACTTTGTGGAATATCTGGATTAGAAGAAATAAGAAGATTTTTGATGATACAATCGATTCTGACATGGTTTATATGCAGATTATCAGAAAGCAATCCCAACTCATACAGGGAGCTTTCACTTCTAAACCCAACCTTGTCAATTTAAACCATATTTTTAATTGTAGCACTTCTAAATGGAGGCTTCCTTTTGCAGGTCAATTCAAACTGAATGTTTATGGGTGTGTCAGAATGGATAACAACAGAGCAGGATATGGAGGTATTTTCAGAAACAGCCAAGGAGACTGGAAGCTTGGCTACATTGGAAGAATTAGAGGGGGTTGTACTAGCCTAGAAAGCGAGATATGGGGCATTTATAGGGGGCTGACAATGGCCTATGGAAAGAACTGGATTAATTTGGAGATCGAGAGCGACTGTTTGGAGGCTGTGAACATTATCCTAGGAATTACTAAAGGCCCAACTTCCATGACAGCCCAAATCAATGATGGGAAAATTCTTCTTAGTATGATTGTGGGAAGGATCAAGCATATTGGAAGAGATGCAAATGAAGTTGCAAATGCGCTCGCTAACATGGGAACGGAGCAATCGGAAAACCTGAAGATCATGGAGGAGGCTCCGGATGCGGTCAATGGTCTCATCATTGCGGAAAAGCTAGGCACGGGGATGTTTTTTCTAGTTTGTAGTGTTGGGTTGTCTGTTTATGTAATGTAGTTGTTTTCTTGTTGTTGTCGTTTGTTTGAACTCTCGTTTTATTTTCCGTTGAATCAAAAAAAAAAAAGATTAAATGAAGACTATAACATAGTAGAAGTATGTTACATACTGAATCATGGATATTATTACAAGTGATGTAAACATTTTTTTTTAATGAAAAAGTATCACTCCCACAAGCCTAATTGTTAATTTTATCCTTCTTAAACATGTATTCCTACTATTAGTATACTTGCTGTCTTGCGCATGACATGCATGACCATGATGTTTTTTTTTTTTACTCAAACACCGGATTAGTTGCTGCAGAATGTTCCTTGACAATTATAATTATAGACTTGTTACCTGTCAGTTCACCCGTTTCTGTGTCCGAGGGGTTGGTTAATGCCCTCGGGCACGGGTTATTCACTAGTATATATATAAAACAGCACGGTGTGAGTCCCATGCATATTTTTAAAAAATATTTTCAAAAGACATTTTGATGGAGACATTTTAAGAGACATTTTAAACCGTTGGATTACAATTACACTACACGTTTTTACACAGTCCGATTAGAACTTCACAAATCCTCATAAATACTGTGTTAGCTCCCATGAAATTCTGCACACCATGGGTAAGAAAAATGGAAAGGGGGGTGTAATGGCCATCAAGGTAGCTATGGAGAAGGCTTAGATAGGCTTCAATGGGGAATAATTTAGAAAATTCTGAAGTGGCTCAATTTCTCAGATTTGTTTATTGGGTGGATTATGAGCTGTGTGAAATCTGCTACATTCTCTGTGCTCATTAATGATAGTCCACATGGCAACTTTGGGGCTAAGAGAGGGCTAAGACAGGGTGATCCTCTCTCCCCTACTATTTTCATCATATGTTCTGAGATGCTATCTAGAATCTTCAATTATGCAGCTAGTCAAGGATGGATCCATGGTATTAAAATAGCCAAAAAATGTCAGCCTATACACCATCTAATGTTTTCAGATGACCCGATTGTTCTATCTAGAGAAAATGGAGAAGAAGCTGAAATGATCAATCATTGCCTGAAGTTGTATGAAGATGTCTCTGGGCAGAAAGTCAATAAAGAGAAGTCTGGGGTATTTTTTGGCAAAAATGTTCCTAATGAATTGAAGAGACAGATCAGGAATGTTCTACAATTGAAGCAAGGAAGCAAAGACTCTTTGTACGTAGGGTTGCCTATGTTTTTTAAAAGGTCTAGAAGTGTGAGCTTTCACAATACTGTTGAAAGAGTATCAAGAAAAATTGATGGATGGATGTCTAAGATGATGTCATATGAAAGGAGGAAAGTGATTATCAAAGCAGCCGTCAGTTATATTCCCACATATTCTATGTCTATTTTTCTATTGCCTAAGAAGACTCTCAATGCTATAGACTCCTTGCAAGCAGACTTTTGGTGGGGGAGGAACAATAATCAAAAGAAAAGAGCACACTGGGTTAGCTGGAAAAAATTATGTAATCACAAAGTTGATGGTGGTTTGGGTTTCAAAGAGGCCCAGTTTTATAATAGAGCTTTAGTAAGTAAATTAGTGTGGAAAATTTGGTGCAAAGAAGATTTTCTGCTGTAAATACTGCAGAAACATTGACTTTCAGAATGTGGAAGAGATTTCAAAGTCTGCTTCTTTTGGAAAGGTATCATTAAATGTAGAGATGTGGTGGAAAAGTATGCAATCAAAGTGATTGGATATGGAAGGAACATCAATATATGGCATGATCCTTGGGTGCCCAATTTAGAGAATGCCAAACCAAAACCTCCAGATGACATGGTTAATGCTCCTAAAACAGTATCTGAGATGATTGATTGGGAGAAGTGTGAACGGAATCAATCTATATTCGATATGTGGATGGATGAAGAAGAGAAGAAAGCAATTTTAGATATGACAATCCCAATTCAAAAAGGAGAAGACCAGTGGATTTGGAGGGGTAACCAGAATGGGAGAGTCACTGCCAGATCTAGCTACCAGGTTCAAAGAGAGAGGAATGATGATGTGAACAAAAGTAAATTCTGGAAAGCTCTTTGCAATCTCAAAACTCACAACAGATTGAAGATGACACTATGGAGAGTGGCTTCTAATATCCTCCATATGGAAGTTCAAGGCCTTGAAATTGGATTCAAAGCCTTGAAACTGCTTGAACCTGCATGCACATTCTCAGGGGGAGTTTTCTGCAAACTCTCTGGATTGATTTACTCTCTGTTTCATATGTTTGATTCTCTTATATTATATGATGAAAGACAAATTGTTATAACATGTTTTTAATCTTAATATATCATATGTTTGACCGTGATAATGCAGGAAATTTTGTTTCTATGTTTTGCAGGATTATTTCCTAAACTGAATTGTTGCAGATTTGGAAATACTTGGACACTTTGATCATGTGATCAATCAGACATATATGAAAGCTTCTCATGGTGTTTAAATGAAAGATTACAACAAGATCTCTGAAGATTGTGATCATCCAACTGTTGGAGAAGATTTCAAAGTAGTCAAACTCTGTTGCCTACAAAATAGGAAGGTTGTTGCTGAAAATCTGGAAAGATTTGCAGAGCTGTATGAAGTATAAATAGAGCTCAAATTCAAAGCAACAAGACACAATTATCAACGGGAAAATACAGAGAAAGAGTTCTGGATTGACAGGCATCAAAGAATCTCATCATTCTTCCAATTTATTCACAGAAGTTTACAGCATTTTCACTGCAGTTTTCTACTCTTAAGTGTTCTTCTGTATAGAGCTATATTGGTAGATCATTTCTGTATTATTTCTACTTCTATTCTCAAGGATTGTTCAAAGTGAACAATAGAGAATTCTTAATTAATCAGTTAGCTAGAGCAGGTACTAGACAGGTTAGGGAAAACCACAACCTGTAACTGAGTAACGGAACTCTCTGTGTTTGAGTTCTAGGGCTTAGATTTTGATTAATTAGAATTGAGTTGAAAATCCTGCAGGGATCTACTCCCTGAGGTAGATACGTAGGTCCAAGTGGACTGAACTCTAAAAATCACTTGTCTTCTGCATTTTTAGTTCATTTACTTTCATAGCTTTTGCAGCACACAAAAATTGTTTATTTTTCAAGGGTTTGAAGTTGTTTTCAAGGCCTTGAAAAAGGCATACTTGCTTTATATTTTCTGCATCTACTTCAAAGGCTTGAACTAGATTTCAAGGCCTTGAACTTCATTGTTTTCACAAGTTTTCATTTTCCTAGCAAGTTTTTCAAAAACTTCACATACTCTATTCAACACCCCTTCTAGAGTATCTTAGCTTCTTATACATCTGCATACTCACACTTTCAGTTGGTATCAGAGCTTGTATCACTGTATAAGATTTAACGATCTGGTGATCATGAGTAATGCAGGTGATGGTGGATTCTCACAGGGAAGAGCTGCTAACAGACCTCCTCTATTATGTGAAGAAAATTTTGCTCACTGGAAAGCTCTCATCAAAATGTTCATCATTGATTAAGATCTAGAGCTTTGGACCATTATCCAAAATGGACCTCATACAATATGAATGTAGATGAGTCCATCAGAGAAATGTTCAAGAGATTCACTGATATTATGAACGACCTTTACTCACTGGGAAAAAAAATTTCCAATGAAGAAAAGGTGAGGAAGATTCTCAGAAGTCTTCCAAAGGCAAAATGGGAACCAAAAACCACAACCACTGAAGAAGCTCAGAATCTCTCAACTTTACAACCTGATGACCTACAACGGAAGCACCTGACACATGAGATATCTATGAATGAAGTTGATGGAGAACTCCCAGATGGTGTCAAGAACTTAGCTCTCAAAGACAAAGAGAATGAGAGAACACAAAGCCTTGAAATTGAGGATGGTGATGATGAAGATCCAATTGCCTTAATTTCCAAAGCCTTGACAAGGATTCTCAAAATGAAGAAAAACTTTGGAAACAAAGATTTCAACAGAGAAAGGCATAGAACATCCAGCAGCAAGGACTACAAAGGTAAGTCCTCTTCACATAACAAGTCAAAAGTTATGAACTGCTTTGAGTGTGGTGATGCAGGACACTTGATAAGAGACTGTCCACACAAAAAGAGCAAGAACTTTCAAAATAAAGATCATGACAGAAGAAAGAAAGCCATGATAGCTTCATGGAGTGATTCAAATAGCTCTAGTGAATCTGAATCTGAGGAAGAACATACCAACCTATGCTTCTTGGCCAAGCATGATGAAAGTTCTAAAAATAACATTGAGGTAATGGTAAATTGTCTAATTTCAAAACCAAAAGAAGCTCTTTCAGAATATCTCAGAACAATGCTTTTAAATGAGGAAGATTATCTGAAAGAGATCAGACTTTTGAAAGAAAAATTTCATGAGCAAGCAAAAGAAAACTTACAACTTGTTTGCCTAAAAAAGAATCTTGAAATCTCTCAGAAGAAAACAGACATTGATTTCAAGGCCATGAAAACCAATTTCAAATCCTTGAAAACACAATTCAAGGAAGTAGTCACTGAAAACTCCTCAGTGAGTGACAGCCTTGTGAATATAAGACATCAGGTTGATGATTTAGAGAAACAAAAGATTACTCTTACTGAGAAACTTCAAGAATCTGAATTGGTCAAAGTCAAGCTTGCTGGATCAGAACACAAGTTGAACTTGATTCTTGGAGGAAGTTCACAATCTGTTCACAAAGCTAGTATTGGATTCAATCCAAACTTTCCAAGAAGAAACAATACCACATTTGTGAAAGCTGAAAACAAAACTTCTCCTACTTGTCATTACTGCTACAAAACTGGTCATGTTAAGATGACTTGTCCTTTTAGAAGAAGAGACCCTCACATAATGAGGAACAATTTTCGTTTTCAACTCAAAGGACAAGTTAAGCAGATTTGGTTTCCTAAAGGGGTTAGCCCGCCTAACATGGTTGATCCTGAATATGAATCCAAATTCCACACTTGGTCTAACAGCTGGGTAAGGAAGTGATTGGTGTATGCAGGTTGTCACCAATGTCAAAGAACAGAAGTGGTTCATGGACAGTGGTTGCTCAAGATACATGAGTGGAAAGAGATCTCTATTCAAAGAATTGAAGGAGCAATCAGAAGGTTCAATAACACTTGGTGACAAAGGAAAATGCAATATTCTTGGCATTGGAAAAGTTGGTACAAATTCTGAAAACTCTATTACTGATTTCTATCTGGTTGAAGGTTTGAAATTTAATTTTCTTAGTGTATCTCAGCTTTGTGATCATGGCAAAAAAAAATTATCTTTGATAAAGAGAAGTGTGTGGTGCAAAATGACAAATCAGGAGATTGCGTTCTCACAGCCTCTAGATCAAGCAATGTTTATAATTTTCAGACTAACAAAGTTGCAGGTGAAAGTTTGAAGTGTCTCAAGGCCGTGAAAGAGGATTCAAAACTTTGGCACATGAAACTTGGTCATATCAGTTTGCATACTTTGAACAAGTTGATTTCCAGAGACTTGGTAAGAGGATTGCCATCCATCAAGTTCAAAGAAGATGAAATGTGCAAAGTCTGTGCACAAGGCAAACAGACCAGAAGCTCCTTCAAGACAAAGAAGTTTGTAAGTACAACTAGACCTATTGAATTACTTCATATGGATCTCTGTGGTCCTATGAGGACTCCCACTCCAAAAGGTAAAAGGTATATGCTAGTTTTTGTATATGATTTTTCGAGATATACTTGGGTTATGTTTCTCAAAGAAAAATCTGAAGCACTCTCTGAATTTTCAAAGCTATGCAGAGAACTTCAAAACTTGAAAAACCTACCTGTAGCTTCAATCAGAAGTTATCATGGTAGAGAATTTGATAAGTTAGAATTTGATTTATTTTGTGATAAGCATGGTATTCTCACAACTCTTTTGCTCCAAGAACTCCTCAACAGAATTGTGTTGTTGAAAGAATGAACATGACTCTTGAAGATATGTCATGAACAATGCTTCTTGAGAACAAGCTGCCAAAACATTATTGGGTAGAAGCTGTGAATACTGCAAACTATATTTTGAACAGGTGCTTGATCAGACACATTTTGAAGAAGACCCCTGTTAACGACATAAAATTGCATGTTTTAGTATGTTAATGAACTCTTCATAACTTGCTAATATGTGTAATTTATCTATTTTATCTCTCTTTCTAGACTGTGCTTGTTTTCGTAGTTTTGGTTGTTTTTCCCTAATTTTGTAGGTGAAGACGTGATTTAAAACGCAAGAGGCGAGCTAGGGGATACTTAAACGATGAATTTGAAGAGGATTTGCGGCTCAAGATCCATGAAGAAGGGACTTGGAGGACCTACTTTGAAGAATAGTTGAAGATTTAAGGGCCTATTTGAGAAGAAAAGAGAAGAATTGGGGACATTATTGAAGATCTAGAAGTCAAAAGTGAAGGTCCAGGGCCAAAAAGATAAGTTTTTAACGGAAGTGGGGCTTAAGTGCAAGTTTCTAAACCTTTTAATGGCTATTTTGAAGGGTTTTTAACGGACTTGGGGTGTTTCTGCAATTTTCCAAAATGTTTAAAGATGCCACGGGGGTATTTTAAAAGAATTCAGCAACTAGGGGAGAGCCGGGTTCATTTTTGCCAAACCAGCTCACAGACAGTGAGCGTTTTTCTCCTTCCACATCGTTCAACAGAGAGAAACACGCAGGAAGCTCCATGAGAGCTCGACAAAGCTTCAAACGACACTCACCCCGGCCTCAAAACTCAACCAAATTCGCCCAAACCGGTCCCAATCAACTCCCTATCCGACCCTCTATCAAACCCACCCCTTGATTCGGCCCAAAAGTGAAGTTACAAGAAAGCCCCAATTCGAGCTAGGGTTCTTAAGCGGCTGCAACGATTCAGATGAATTGGGTTCAATTAGAGGGCTGAGATGAGTTCTTGTAGGCCAAGAAACGTAGAAGAAACATCTATATAAGTGAAGATTGATGAAATTTTCGATCTCTCCTGGACACCGACGGTTCTACATCTCTGTTTTGGGTCTCTCTGTTTCTCCTCTCTCTCTCTCTCCGATTTCACCTAATTCAAGGCTTGTTCTTGATGCGCCTCAGCTCTCTTTGAGCATAATCAGGGACAAGAACAAGAGAAAGAGGAAGAGAGGGAGAGAGGAGGTTGTTTTGATCCATTTGGGGGCTGCTTTGTTACTTTCTCTGCTCTGTTCTTGAGCTGCTACCGTGATTTCTTCTTTCTGTTGTGTTTTGGGTCGGTAGCAGCAGCAGCAGCAGCTGAAGTTCTTTGTAGTGAATTAATATCTAGCTAAGTAATAGTCGTTTTAAGATAATTCACAAGTATTTTGTTATTCAATTTGTAGTTTCAAGTGTTTGAGAAGTTGAATTGGTGATAACTTGTGTTGGATTCAAGTATTGATAATGAAAACATCATTTCTCTCTTACTCTCTTGAATCTATAAATGTCAAGCTAGTTAAATTTTTTGGTTACTTGATGAAGTTGGATGGCTTGTTGTGAAGTTTTCAATTGTTCTTCAAGTTTTCACAAGTTTGGATGTCGAGTTCATTGAATTCGTTTGTCGAAAGACAAATCCGAATTGTGGCTTGATCTTGTATGTGGACTCACTTAGATGAGTACATATCCTTGATGCTTGACATAACTCGATTTTGGGTTTCGCTCTTGAATTCATGAGCTAGACATTCATATTTGCTTTAGAATCGATGCTTCTTCACTTGATACAAGTTTTGGGTGTTGAACTTCATTTACAAGTTCTCTAGCGAAATCAATTGACCCAACTTCACTTTCATATCGACTAGCTCTATCGAATCGTAGTAGTATTAGTATTCGTTTCCTTTGTTTCTTACTCGAATTCTCAAACTTGCTCCATCACTAGTGGTGGATTTCATAGCTTGGCAAGCTCTAAAGCCATTGAGAAGTTGCTTTTATCGTTTAGTTAGTCGTTTACTCTAGAGATATTAAGTCATAGTCTAAATCTCCTCTCCTTGTGGATTCGACTCCGGACATACCGGATTATTACTTAAGACGATATCCTATACTTGGGATTTTGTCGAACAAGTTTTTGGCGCCGTTTTCGGGGAGAGGCAAGGCTTTAGATTTGATTTGCTTTACTTTCTTAGTATTTTTCTTGACATTCTCTCTAGTTGCTTTTGGTTACATAAAGCTTGTGAGATTCAAGAGGGCTTGTGAAATTCATCAAGTACCTCTCTTCTACTTGCTTGAAAAAAAAAAATGTCTCGTGAACATTTTAGACTTGGTGAGAGGCCTAACGTTCCTTACTACTATGCATTTACTAGTCATGTAAATCATTCTAAGGAATCAATGCGTTCCATACGTGAACGTGCGATCAATAATGGTGATTATTTTCCTAAGAATGATTATTCTTGGTATGATAGTAGGAAACTAGATTACACATCTCATGCTTCTTGTGCACAATCATCTCCCTCAAACACTTACATGTTTTTGAACTCTCATGATTCTTGCACTTATCAATATAACGATATGATGTGTGAATCAAGAGGAGTTAATCATTTTGACAGGGAATCACTTGTGAATGATGAGCTAAATATGCCTATAAGTGATTCTTTATATGAGAAAATTCAAAAGCATATTCAAGAGAATAAAGAAATTTTGGAATCACTAATAGAATCAAGAGAATCACAAAGAAAACTTGAAGAATCATTATCTCACTTGGAGAATAGAGTGGCTTCCTCACAATCGCATGATGATTCTCTTGAATATAGTACTTACTCTTCACAAGACTCATCATCACACGAGTCTAAACTTCCTATTCACACACATCACGAGCTTATTCAAGACCAAATTTTGGATGATGTGTTTGATGATGGAGTTGTTGCAACTAGGATAGGTGATTGTATTCATTTCTCATTTGCACATTCTAAAGAAGCATGTGATAGTGATATTGGTAGTGAGATTGATATTTTTGATGAAGGCTCTTCAACCCATGACATGAGTGAAGTTATTTTGGATGACTCACATAGTGAAAAATGTGAGGAGGATTCGCAAAATGAAAATCACTCATGTGATGAGTTAGGGGTCAAATTTGATGCTACCACTAGTGAAGGGAATGTAGACTTGTCTTGTGCTCTAGAAGAGCCTAGTACTTACCGGAGTTCCTATGATCTTGATTGTGACGAAATTGAAGTTTTATTGGGAGGTACTCCGGTTAGTATTGATATGTCTAATGAAGATCCGGGGAGCTATACTCGTATTTGTGACGAAATTGAATTTTACTTGAATGCTCCCTTGAATTCTATCATTATGGAAGATGTGCCAAAGGGTTTGGATGAGGCTTCAAGTTCTCAAATTATTTTAACTCCCATTTGTGAAGCCCCATCCCCAAATCCATATGACTTATTTAAAAGTGATGAGATTGAGGATTCACAAGTTGGCGCCGTCTCTCAAGTTTTGATTTCAAGTAAAAATTTGGCAACTTATGAAGACCCATTCTATGATTCAATTCATTTGAGGATTTCAAACCCTTTTCTTAAGATGATGCATGACATAACTACTTGCTCTAGCTTTATTGTTAGATTTTGCTTGCATCTCTTATTCATCTTTTTTGTCTTGCCCCTACTTCTCCTTTATAATCTAAGTGATGAATCAAACTTTTTAAAGGAGAAGTACTTTTCCAAGAATGAAGTAGGGGCATGGCATGGAAAGAAATTTCCAAGATTGGGGGTGGGATAGCATCATTTCCTTTGTTCCACCTCCCTAGTTGTAAATAAATAAATTAGTTTAACTCTATTTCTTGCATTTTTTTCTTCTTTTCTATGAACATTTTGTAGGTTGCTCTTGGAGGAGGACTTGTGTTTGGTGGCCAAGAAAGCTAAAATGAGGTCTATCTATCCCTTATCTCTCATATGAACTTGTATGCTCTTCCATTGTTCTCACACATTGAGGACAATGTGATATTTTAGTTGGGGGGTGGGGAGTAGATTTTATTTCTTGCTTAAATGGTTACTAGCATGATTTTTCTTCATTAGTGATTTACATGAAAAATAAAAAAAAATGAAAAATACAAAAAAATGAAAAAAATTTGAAAAAAATCATAAAAATTTAAAAAATTGAAAACTTTGAAACAATGTGTGTGAACCTTTCATGAGAAGCATCACTCTTTTCCCGTGTCAAACCTTAGATTTTTTTTCTCTTTCTTTGGTAGTTTTATTTGTTTTAACCTTTCATCTTGAGTCTAGATTTTATTGATAGATTTATTGAGTCTTAGAGAGTTGTAATTGAGTCACTTATTTGAAGAAAAAAAATGAAAAATTGAAAAATAAAAAAGAAAATGAATGAGAAAAAGTGAAAAGGTGGGATTTTTGGAAAACTAGATGTCTTCAAAAGATCAGCTCAATAACACCGTTGAAAACTAGATATCTTCAAAAGCAGGAAAGAAAAATATCAAGATTGTCTATCCTCAACAAAAAAAGGTTAGATGTAAAGAAGAAGCTGAAGCATGGGAAGAAAGCCTTGGAAGGACTCACCTTCCTATTCAACGGTGTTATTGAAAAGATCAGCTCCTTCATTGAGGAAATAGATATGATCTCTCAAGAAGTTCAAGCCAACTGAACAAAGTGAGGAAGAAGCAGGAGATCAAGAGGATGAGAAAGAACCTTATTCTTGCCTATTCTTTCTTCCCCATTCTCTCTTCTTTAAAGTTTTTCTTTTAAGTTTTCAAAATTTTCCAGACACTTGATCCAACATCTTCTATCTTTTTGATGAAAGTCAAAAAGGGGGAGAAAATTCTAGGTTTTCAGTTCTTAGCTCTTAGGTTTATTTGGTTTTATTTGCTGAACTGTTTAAGTTTCAGTTGGTATTATGAATAAGTTGGACATTTTTGGAAATACTGTGTTTTAAGTTGTGGACTAATCAGTTTATTTTGCAGAGACTAAGGATCAAACATAATTTGGTTTTGTCTTTCATCAAGGGGGACATTGAAAGATTAGGTTGTGCAAGACTTGAAATAGCTTGGCTATTTCAAGGCCTTGAACCAGGTTTCAAAGCCTTGAATCATTCTTAGAGGCTTGAAAATAGTTCAGCTATTTTCAAGGCCTTGAAACTGGATTCAAAGCCTTGAAACTGCTTGAACCTGTATGCACATTCTCAGGGGGAGTATTCTACAAACTCTCTGGATTGATTTACTCTCTCTTTCATATGTTTGATTCTATGATATTAGATGATGAAAGAAAAATTTTTATAACATGTTTTTTATCTTAATATATCATCAGTTTGACCTTGATAATGCAGGAATTTTTGTTTCTAAGTTTTGCAGGATTATTTCCTAAACTGAATTGCTGCAGTATTGGAAATACTTGGACACTTTGATCCTGTGATCAATCAGACGTATATGAAAGCTTCTCATGGTGTTTAAATGAAAGATTACAACAAGATCTCTGAAGATTGTTATCATCCAACTGTTGGAGAAGATTTCAAAGTATTCAAACTCTGTTGCCTACAAAATAGGAAGGTTGTTGCTGAAAATCTGGGGAGATTTGCAGAGCTGTATGAAGTATAAATAGAGCTCAAATTCAAAGCAACAAGACACAATTCTCAACGGGAAAATACAGAGAAAGAGTTCTGGATTGACAAGCATCACATAAACTCATCATTCTTCCAATCAATTCACAGAAGTTCACTGCATTTTCACTGCAATTTTCTACTCTTAAGCGTTCTTCTGTATAGAGCTATATTGGTAGATCAATTCTATATTATTTCTACATCTATTCTCAAGGATTGTTCAAAGTGAACAATAGAGAATTCTTAGTTAATCAGTTAGCTAGAGCAGGTACTAGACAGGTTATGGAAAACCACAACCTTTAACAGAGTAAGGGAACTCTTTGTGCTTGGTTCTAGGGCTTAGCTTTTGATTAATTAGAATTGAGTTGAAAATCCTGCAGTGATCTAATCCCTGAGGTAGAGACGTAGGTTCAAGTGGACTGAACTCTATAAATCACTTGTCTTATGCATTTTTAGTTCATTTACTTTCATAGCTTTTGCAGCACACAAAAACTGTTTATTTTTCAAGGGTTTGAACTTGTTTTCAAGGCCTTGAAAAAGGCATACTTGCTCTATACTTTCTGCATCTACTTCAAAGGCTTGAACTAGCTTTCAAGGCCTTGAACTTCATTGTTTGCACAAGTTTTCAACTTCGTAGCAAGTTTTGCAAAAAGTTGGCATACTCTATTCAACCCCCCCCCCCCATCTAGAGTATCTTAGCTGCTTATACATCTGCATACTCACACATTCAAAAACATAGAACTAATCTCTGAGTACGAAACGCTAGGTTCACCGAAAACCTAGGTAAAGAGTTTAGCTACTGAAATTCATAACGAAATAACAAAGTTTTTGAATGAAAGAGTGAAGAAGAGCAAACCAGTTTCTTGAAATCTGGATTCGCGCTTCCGTGCTCTCCGGGGATGCTTAGACTTCTCCATGAGGTGTGTTGTTCCCTCTAAAACGAGCCCTGGACGAGTCTTTATATAGTGATGGAGACGTTTATGGAAACTACCCGTATTTACGAAACTGCAACTAGCCAAAATTGTCCCGGAATACGTGTTGCTTGCGTATATACGCATACTGTGACCCTTTAGCTTCTCATTTTTCTCCCTGTGTGCGTATATACGCACAGGGTGGGCATATATACGCACACCGTCCCGGCAGTCTTCACTTTTTCTCTCCTTAGTGCGTATGATGCCTCCTTGTATGTGTATGAAATACCATGTGTACGTATATACGCACACCGTGCTCGTGCCTGACCCATAATCCCCCTCTCTCTTTACTGTGTGCGTATATACGCCTATGATGTACAGTGCTATGCGTATATACCTACAGCTTGTGCGTATATACGCACACAACTACTTCAGGTATTCAATTTCTCACAAATTTCCTTCTCTGTGTGCGTATGATGAACAGTGATGTGCGTATATACGAACACCATACGAAAACAGCAAATTTTCGGCATTGTTTTGCCTCCTCTGCCTCGGCCTGC
The DNA here is from genome assembly GCA_023055425.1 of Linanthus parryae. Lineage (NCBI taxonomy): Eukaryota > Viridiplantae > Streptophyta > Magnoliopsida > Ericales > Polemoniaceae > Linanthus > Linanthus parryae. Next base: position 19,429,292 of record JALGPY010000011.1, on the reverse strand, counting down.
GTATTGACCGAAAACTTGCCAAAATTACCAAAATACCCCTGGTTCAGAACCGCTCCAAATTCCGCCCAATCCTGAATCTGGTCATAGGAAAGCTGTTGACTGAATTTGGGAGACAAAATCTGAACTCGACTCCGGAAACCCGGGCCCAATGTCAAAATTATTAAAAAATCCCTGGGTCATAATTGTCCCGAAAATCGTACTAAACATAAAATAGCTGATCACGACTCTGGACACCAAGACCCGAGACTCCTACTTGGGTGAGGTCTATGTGGGACCCACACTTGGCGGGAGGTCGGTTTTTTGGCTGGACTCTGTTTTAGCATTATGACATATTTTGGGAAAGCCCTTGACGTATACTTTCTTGTGACGCAGGTTTCACTCCCAAATTCCAAGTAGAGCTCAAGATATTGTCAACCGACGTATCCTGGTCATTCTCGGGTTTAGCGTTTTCAGCTTCCTCAATCAGTTTTCACTGCTCGTTTTTCCTCCATTCTTTCCGTTTTTTGTTCCACTCTTCCTTTTACCAGTCTCGGTCAAATCCTACTCCGAGCATTTTTTGCACTTTTCCCGAGGCAAACCAGGTTTTGTCTCGGCACGCATCCCAATGCACTTCCCGAACTTGTTCCTGTAGTGACAACATGAACAAACCCGCGATCATATCCAAATATAAATATGAGACTAATGAAGAAAATACTTGAAATCCGGATATTAGCTCGAATGTACGCTGTGTGCATTAACGAGACTTTTAGTGCTAAACCCGGCTCAAAACCCTAGAAAACTCATCCGTTTTATCTCAATTAAGCTCTATAGATAACTCCTTTTTGGGAGTTATCAAATACCCCCACACTAAACTTTTCTCGTCCCGAGCAAACTCCTGCTATATACTATCAATGCATACTATCCCCAATCAATCTAGAGCGGTGTAACTGCACTTATTTAAAAACAGTATTGGTAATATAAAAATAGTTTATCTTTTTGGTGAGACTGGGCAATATCTACAACTCAAACTGAACATCATTATGTTTTCATATTCCCCTAGATTTCAGAAACTGCGGTGATCAAAAGAACTCGCGGCCAGCCTAGGTTAGGAACAAGAACGAGCACAACTTACTTATGCTTTTGTACGCAAACCGAACGTATCCCTAACGCACACTTGCCGTGCTTTTACTCTAGGTGTAACGTAAATCTGCCTGCTTTGGGACGGTAGGATAAATCATTTAGAAGCGATGTCCTAAAATTCACAACACACTCACATATACCCCAATCTCACACTCCCTCACCAAGATGATAGAAATTGAGCCAAATCACCTAAGATTCTTAACACTCAATTTCCCCAGTCCCAGTGTAACTGCCGTTCTCGCAGCCACAACTGTGAACGAATGTGAAACTATGATAAAAATTGCCGGCCTGGCGTTTTGAAATAAAATCAATCAAGCACCCTGAATTTTCTTCCTTTGATACTTTTTTTTTCTTCCCTTTCTTTTCTTTTTTTTTCTTTAATTTTTTTTTTCAATGCGGGGCAACACAATAAACAACAATAATATAAACCATGCCAACTCTATGATAAACTAAAAACGTGGGGTGGCAGAAAAATACTGAAATAAAATCTGAAACGACCACCTCCACACTCATTTCGAACCATGTAGTTAATCTGTAAAATAATCGCGCTTTTCCAACAGATCCTCCTTACTCCAAGGATGTCTAAATAGCACAGCGCTTCCACCAATCCACCTTGTCAACCCAAAGTCCCCCATGTCGTGCGGAAAAATTTCACGTAATACGGCACTCTTCCTGTGCTCACAGTGTAATATTGTGAGACACTGCCACAGCGAAGTGTGCTGCCGTCACTATCTCACCCTTACACACCCTCAAATATAAAAATATGACGCTCATCCACTCTCAAGTATGAGAATTCTTCTCTACCCGAAAAAATCCCCTTCAACTCAAATCCCTTGGGCCATGACGCATAGGAAAGGTCAAAATACTAACAATGTTGCGAGTATAAAAAAAAGCTTCCTAGGTCAAAAGGTTACCAAGAAAAAGCTATAATGGATCAACGGGGCTCACTAGTAGACCTAAGGCGCGGGACAGGAAGTGAAGTCCCCTATAGCCTATCACTCCACCAAATGATGTGGTGATCGTGATGGCGGGTTGACGACTCCCTGGTAACGGTGGTCTGGATGCTAGTGGGATACATTGCTCGGGAGACAACTACTTACGTTTCTGGAGTGCATTGGCACTATTAACTCCCCAAGACAGATTCTCACAGCTCTTCCTTATTTAAGTTCGTCCACTTCGGGAAATTTTCTATCATTAAGCTCTCTCCAGTTTTAAGCTAAATCCTTCGCCCAGTCTCAATATTTTCAGTTTTTATCAAATTTTATTTATATATTTTTAAATAAAAAGTAATGCAGTTACAACGCCACCACCCCTACACTGGATATTGCCATGCCCTCATGGTACTAGCCATCAGGCATGTAGTCTGAATTGGATGAGCTGGCATGCCTCATCGAACGGTAACAACTGGTAGCATATGCGGAAATAAAAGCGAGAGACAGAAATTGAACCTGTGCACCCGGAGTTAGTTCCTATAGGTTCTGACTTTTCGGCAGATTCCGGCGGAGAAGCATTGTTGATCGGTCTCCGGAATATTTCTCGACGGAAGTTGTCAACCTTCCGGGCTCTGTAGGCGCTCTTCAAATGTGCAATCTGTTGGGTTTTGACGTAGGTAACACAGGGGAATAACAAAAATTTAATCCCACAAAAGGAGGTCTTTGGCCTCCTCTTTGGCGCCGACGGGAAGGGGGGCCGACGGCCTAGGGGCGTGCGACTCTAGGCTTTGTCTTCCCACTCTTTTGTGTTATGTATAATAACATTCACTTAGTGGGAAGGAAGCTAGAGCATCCCTTATATACTCCAACAACTCCTTGTTGTTTCCATAAAGGCCCTTCCTAGTTCTACATGAACTTGGATTAGTCCATTCCTTGCAAATTAGTCCTATTACGTTTGCAAGGCGTTGCATAATGATCATTCTTATTAATTAATCATATTAACTAATCCCAAATCTATCTCTACTCTATTCGATGTGTGACCCCATAGGTTTCTACTTAGTTGGTAGTAACTTATTACTAACATGGAGCGGTGTCTAGCAACACATCCATGCCACCCAACAAATAGAAATAGTCAGTGATCCCGACAAACCTCTTGTGCCCAATATTTCATATTGCACTTTCCCTTTGCCTCTATATCCGGATTGGACACGAGAAATAAATAGTCACACTTGTATATCCAATTCATAGTTCCTCGATCCTGGGAATAAGCTTATGCGAGCAGATAACATCAATATCTCCATATTGACTTATCTGAGCCTGGCCAGACATTCAATAAGCCTCATCCTTCAAGTGGCCGTGGATATTTAATCCCATTATATGGGAGGGAAAAATCATATCTACATCACTACGATTTCTAAGCTTGCTTCCTATCATGCCCGATAGCTATCATTATAATTACTCAGTTACGCTGTAACGTTTGATAACATCAAAGCACAATATTCCACAACTAGAGTATCTAGTGACTTCAAGTCTAAGGATTGCAATTATATAACCACTACGAGAAGCGATTGTGACTTTACAATTATCAAATGTATCTTTCTCGTCGTGGATCAATCCAGTATGCCATTACTCCTAATGCATACCCATGTGTTGGACTTGATATCTCCACATCAATATACCCACATACTAGTCTATATTTGATCGTCCTGTTAATCAATATAGTGGACTAGGGATATTTAAGATAAACAACACATTGTATCTAAGGACTTCATTATATTAAATATCACAATATATGATAAATGAATATTCTAGCCAAAAACAATGTTCATAATAAGTATAAGATTGCCTCCAGGGCATCTATTCCAAAAGTCTCCCACTTTCACTAGAGCCAATCGAGCGCATCTCGTATGCCTATAGATTTGGCGTGCCCTTCATGCATTCGCTGCGCAAGAGGTTTTGTGAGCGGATCTGAAAGATTGTCATCCGTTGGAATCTTGCACATCTTCACATCTCCTCGATTGATCATATCACGAATAAGATGGAATCTCCTAAGTACATGCTTTTATTTCTGGTGTGATCTTGGTTCCTTGGCTTGTGCAATCGCCCCGGAGTTTTCGCAGTACACCTCTATGGGATCCGTGATGCTAGGGACCACACCGATCTCAGTGATAAACTTCTTTATCCAAACTGCCTCTCTTACCACTTCCGCAGCAGCAATGTACTCAAATTCTGTTGTAGAATTAGCAACTGTCCCTTGCTTGGAACTCTTCCAGCTCACAACTCCTCCATTCAGGCAAAACACGTATCCAGACTACGATCTATAGTCATCTTTGTCAGTTTGGAAGCTTGCATCAGTGTAACCCTTTACACTTAGCTCTTCCTTACCTCTAAATATCAAGATCTCATCCTTAGTTCTTCTCAAGTACTTTAGGATGCTCTTGACAGCAATCTAGTGACATTCACCTGGATTGGACTGATATCTGCTCACCATACTCAATGCATATGATACGTCTAGTCTAGTACACAACATGGCGTACATGATGGATCTTATGGCCGAAGCATAGGGTATCCTACTCATGTGGTACTTCTCAATATCATTGGAGGGACAGTCATTCTTGGAAAGAGTGACTCCATGCGACATGGGCAAGAATCCCTTCTTGGAATCTTGCATGTTGAACCTTTTCAAAACCTTATCTATATATGTACTTTGACTTAGGCCAATCAACCTTCTAGATCTATCTCTATAGATCTTTATACCAAGTATGTAGGCTGCATCTCCTAAGTCCTTCATTGCAAAGCACTTTCCTAGCCAATCTTTAACAGATTGCAAAGTAGGAATGTCTTTGCCAATGATTAGTATGTCATCCACATATAAGACCAGAAATACTACAGAGCTCCCACTAACCTTCTTGTAAACACAAGGCTCATCTTCATTCTTGATGAAGCCAAACTCTTTGACTGCATCATCAAAACGGCGATTCCAGCTCCTAGAAGCTTGCTTTAATCCATAAATGGATCTTTGTAGATTACAAACTTTGTTGGAATTCTATGGATCCTCAAAACCCTCAGGTTGTGTCATGTACACATCCTCGAGGAGATTCCCATAAAGGAACGTTGTTTTGACATCCATTTGCCAAATCTCATAGTCGTAGTATGCTGCAATAGGAAGTAGGATTCGAATGGATTTAGTCATGGAGAATGGTGAAAAGGCCTCATCATAGTCAATACTATGAATCTGTCTATACCCTTTGGCTACTAATCGCCCCTTATAGGCAACTATCTTGCCGTCCATGTCTATCTTCTTCTTGAAGACCCACTTGCACCCTATGGGCCGAGCCTCTTCAGGTGGTTCCACCAAAGTCCATACTTTGTTGGTGTACATGGAATCCATTTTGGATCTCATGGCTTCTAGCCACTACTTAGAGTCTGGGCCTTTCATGGCTTCCCCGTAGTTTGCGGGCTCATCATTCATGAGTGGTACGTCATCGGGCTCGGTAACGAGAAGTCCATACCTCTATGGCTCATGACGCACTCTTCCTGATCTACAGAGTTCCTATGTTACCTGAACAGGTTCTTCCACAACAGCTTGCGGTTCCTGCTCGTGTTCCATCATCGGTTCAGTGATTAGTGGTTCTTGAATTTCTTCAAGTTCAATAGCCCTCCCACATGCTTCTTTAGAGACAAACTCTCTTTCTAGAAACACTCCGGTCCGAGCAACAAACACTTTGTTCTCGGTGGGATTGTAAAAGAAATATCCTTTATTTTCCTTAGGATATCCCACAAACTTACATTTATCCGCTTTGGGCCCGAGCTTGTTTGTTTGTAAACGTTTTACATAGACATCGCAGCCCCAAATCCTCATAAACGACACTATGGGACGCTTCCCAGTCCATATCTCATATGGTGTCTTCATGACTGATTTGGATGGAACACGGTTAATGGTAAAAGCTGCCGTCATTAGAGCATGTCCCCAAAAGGATATCGGAAGATCAGTTTGAGACATCATAGATCGCACCATATCTAATAGCGTGCAATTCCTCCTCTCGGAAACGCCATTTCATTGTGGCGTTCCGGGTGGAGTGAGATGGGATACTATCCCACATTCTCTAAGATACTCGTCAAACTTTTGGCTTAAGTATTCTCCTCCACGATCTGATCGTAGAGTCTTAATACATTTACCAAGTTGCTTCTGTACTTCATTCTTGAATTCTTTGAACAATTCAAAAGATTCGGATTTGGCCTTCATAAGGTAAACAAATCCATATCTACTGAAATCATCAATAAACGTGATGAAGTAGGTATAACCACCTCTGGCAGGCGTGAGGAATGGTCCACACACATCGGTATGTATGAGTGCCAATAACTCACTAGTCCAATCACCTTTCTTGTTGAAAGGGGACTTTGTCATTTTTCCTAATAAACAAGATTCACATGTCTCAAATGATTCTAAATCAAATGAGTCTAGAAGTCCATCCTTATGGAGTCTAGATATGCGTTTCTCATTTATATGGCCTAAACGACAGTGCCATAGATATGTAGGATTTAAATCATTAGTTTTAATCCTCTTAGTATTTATGTAATAGATTGGACTATTTAGATCAAGGATATACAATCCATTAGACAAATGCGCACTACAATAGTGCATACTATCAAAATAAATTGAGCAACACTTGTCCTTTATTGAAATAGAAAAACCCTTCTCGTCCAAACAAGATATGGAAATAATGTTTCTGCTCATAGCAGGCACATAAGAGCAATTGTCTAATTCCAAAATAAGTCTAGAAGGAAAAGATATCTCATAAGCGCCTACACCAAATGCAGCAACTCTTGCTCCATTCCCGACGCGCAAATCTATCTCCCCTTTACTCAATCTTCTACTTCTTTGCAAATCCTGCACATTTCGACAAATGTGAGATCCACATCCAGTATCCAATACCCAAGATGAAGAAATAGAAAGATTGACGTCTATAACATAAATACGTGGTGGTGGTGGAATCACTATTCCAGGATTCTTATCCTCCTGATATTTAGGGTAATTCCTCCTCTAGTGACCCGACTGGCTACAGTAGTGACACTCACCTTTAGCCACGCCTCCACTAGGATTTAGGGCTTCCTTGGATTTTGCAACTTTCTTGTGCTTTCTTTTGGAAGTAGAGGCAATTCATTTGCCCTTCTTCTTATGTACCATCATTATGGCCTTGCCCTTGCCTTTGTTGACGTTCTGTTCCATTGTCTTTAGCATGTTCAACAAGTCGGGCAAAGTCTTACTGATCTCGTTCATATTATAGTTCATGATGAACTGATTATAACTGTCAGGCAACGACTGCAAGACAAGATCAGTTGCCAAATCTTGGCCACGTGGGAATCCCAGTCTCTCAAGGGTCTGAATGTACCCGATCATTCGGAGTACGTGAGGTCCTATTGGATTCCCCTCTGCAAGACTACTCTTGAATAATGCTTTAGACACCTCATAACGCTCATGCCTTGCCTGTTCCTGAAACAATTGTTTCAAGTGTATGATCATATCATAGGCTTCCATATTCTCGTGCTGCTTATGAATCTCAGGAGTCATGGTGCAAAGCATGAGGCATGTCACGTCATTAGAATCATCAATATGTTTCGGACGTGCCCTCACATCCACTAGAACAAACTCATCTTGTGGTGAGGCTGGAATTGGAGTGTCCAAGACGTACAACTTCTTTTCTTGCTTAAGGACAATCCTTAAGTTTCTGTACCTGTCAAGGACATTCGTTCCAGACAGTTTATCCTTCATAAGGACAGATCGTAGGGATGAAGTCGATGCGTTGTTGTTTGCTATTTGGAATTCTACAAAATGAGAAATGTGCAATTTCAGTATTTTGAACAATTTAACTATATCTAAAAATGGCTAGATCATCAAATATAGCTCCCACTATTTTTCTCGGATTAATAGCCCTCACCATTAATGCGGAAAATATCATTATATTTTCTAGTAGGTCCAAGATCCCTTTTTCACTTCTTCTTGAGCTTGCTTTGGCTAGTCACCCAAGAATAGGTTATTTAGGTAGGAACAATTCCAATTGCATCCCATGCAACTCTTGGTCCAATTAGGTGAATAACTCTTTATTCTTTATCACATGGATAACGCCTAATTGTCATGTCTCTAGGTTCATCAATCCAATTGAATCTTACCTAGTTGAGTCCAACCTCTTGTTTCAACATACACACATTACTAGCTTGTGTCGTCGGCAACACACCATGGTGAATTAAAATCACCTTGCTTTGGCAAGCCCGAATTTTAATGAACCCTGATCATGAAGGGTGTTTTGGTAAGAGAAAGCAAAACGCAATATTTAATTGAGAGATTTAATTTTTCTTAATTTTTTTGGTTGATCTAATCAACATGGTCTACTTATTTGGATTGGGAAATCCGTAATAAAATACCAACCTTGTTTATTATTATCTTGTCAACGTTTTGCTAGAATAGCCATACACACAAAATAAATAACAAGACATAAATAATAAACATCCACAAAAAAAAAAAGTTGCATGGATATGGACCCTAGACTAAAGATATTATCAAGCCAATGATAATATCCAATTGCCCTAAAGTGACAAGCTCATCTCCATGTGCTTCACCATAGCCGCGCGCCTAGGGGGTGTCTTCTTTGTCTTTAGGCTTCTTTGGTCCTCCGATCTTCTTCTCCATGCTCTTGGCTATCATCTAAATATTTCTAATTCTAGCCTAACATCTAGAATAAATAAATAATAAAAGCCTCACATGTCGAGGAGAGAAGACGACTCGCAGGCCGTAAAACCTAATTAATTATTACATTAATTTGATCAGCTCGAAGGCCGTAAAACAAACAACAATGCATTAAACATCCACAATCCTAGGCCATATCCATCCACCATGCGACAAAACACATAATACAGTTAAAACCAATTTTTTTAACGCGGCCGAATCCCAAGGACCGCCGCCCGCCACTAGGCCCGGCCCCAAGGCCGGGCGCCCCATGTTGCCCGCGGCCCTTTCTTGGCGCGCAAGGAAGGGGGCGGACGGCTATGGTTTTGTCCCTAGCCTCCTTCCCTTCTCCCTTGTTGCCCAAGCATGGTTGTTTCCTTATGGATGTTTCCATAAATTTGTTTCCATAATTGAAAACTCCTTTTCAACTATGTGCCCATGAACCCTAATGTAACACCCCTCATTTCCGGCTCGGGAGAGACCGGGAGGGTCCTACTCATAAAGAAACGGCGGATCGTGAACAAAACATTCCATACTTAAATATATTACAACTGATAAAGTGTCTTCATCATGAAACATACTATTACACAAGACGAGATTAGTCTACAATTAAACAAGATACGGTTATGCTAAGAGTTGTCTTAATAAAAGTACTAGTAGATACTAGGTGAGTCCACGATCCCCTTACGCCCATCTCCCAGCTCCTAGACCTGCGGGGGAATGAAAACAAAGACCGCAGTTTCTCGAAAGTCAGCATGAAATACTGAGTGAGATACACCTTAGCATGTAAAACTGGAAGATGAGAATCATCACAGTGCTACACGTTTAATAAAAATTGAGGAATAACATAGTATGAGTAAAAGAAACTCAAAGTCAATGTTTGCAGCGTCATAAGCAACAGTGTTAGACAAATTACGATTGGCAATATCCATCTTCAAGCATTTCCAATGAAATCCTTCACAAGTGTCAATTTCCAAATAGAATAAGAATCCAACCATTAGTTTTCAAATATAGAATAAGGGAGTCAGTTATTAAGCACAGTACCGGAAACAGTAATGGTCAACAAAGGACCTTCTTGACGGTCAACAAAGGACCTCCCAAATGGTCAACACATGACCTCCTTAATGGTCAAAAAAGGACCTCCCAACTGCCAGACTAGACCTTAAGTGTTGCAACACCCCCTTAAGAAGCAAAAGGCCAGAAGGGTGAGTACTAGCTGGGACTCTAGCCAACAAGGCGAAGAGCCATGGCCAACAAAGGGCCTCCCAAATAATAATAATGGTCAACAAAGGACCTCCCAAATAGTAACAGAGTCCGGTACGTGCGATTTCCACATTACGTTATTAACGTGTTCATATTGTCGTGTGACAGTTCCAAAGCAACCATTTCGAAACGTAACCAATAACAAGTAAAACATGTGCATCACAAAATACATTTTGAGACGTATAATAAAATCATGTTATGACACGAAGGAAGCTAGGCTAGCTAGGCTAAGCATATAACTCACCTGCTGTTGACTTAGCAGTTAGTACGTACGATGGTCGACAAAGCCTATGTCCACAAATCCGTCGCCTACAGTTTATCAATCAACTAGTTACAACAGTGATATTGCTATGCAAATAATGTACTAACTCTTTATGTATGCTCGGCTAGGATGAAACGCTAGACTCAATCCTCACAATCCCCATTTGAAGATGACATACTTATTAAATATTGACTTAAATTATTTCTTAATAAAGGATTATTAATCGTTTATAATTTAAAATAAATGAAAATACTAAATAATTAACCAATAATTTAAAATATTGATAAGATATTATTATCCAACTATTTGATAACAAGTACTAATAATGAAATCCATAAAACAGCTTAGAAGTGCTATTTTTAGTTTATGAAATCTTTTCTTAAATTCTCTAATTCACAACTAGCAATATTTAATTTTAGCAAGTTCATTTATAGGAAAAGAGATTATACTTATTGGAAACTCTCTATTTGTTTAAATAAAAATTAAGTTGACATTTATAATCTTTATTAATTATATACTCATATATACAAAACAAATCTTCTTTTGTTAACTTATTTTTCAAGAGAAAGTGTTATAACTCTAATTATAACTAATTCATTCTATTTCAAGAAAATAATATTTTTCTTTAACAATTTCACTTTTGGTAAGGAGATTATTAAATTCTCATAATTAGTTGTAAAATTACTATTTGTTAAAATAAAAGTGACATTTAGTTAATAATTAAAACATTGTCTTTTAGTGATAATCATACAAATTGTAATTTTCGTTAACTAGTTATTATTATTTCAATAAAACACATCATAATACTTAGTTACAACAAATTTATAATTTATAAAAGCTTAACTTATTATTTTCATTATATTGATTTGATTTATTTGAAATAGATAATTAGTTAATAGTAATATCAATATAAATTAGAATGTTATTATATATAATAGAAAATTCAGTTTAGGTAAAACGCAGCCCCCTCCCCGTTTGACTGAACTCAACAGAACTTAAGCAGTTATGCCTATAATAACAACCGGTTATTACATCCTCCCCACCTTGGACTAAGCTTCGTCCTCGAAGCTTGAATGAATCACTATGGTCACTACGAGTTTCCTATATGAGATGCATATAGACTAGGGTTTGAGCGCTTACCTTCCTTGTTGTTTATTGCTCGCGCTTCTGCTTCGCTCATCACAAAGATTTGACCAGGTGGCCTCTGGTTGTTGCCCTAAGCTGCATTTCCCTTGTTTCCGTTCCCATCATTGCCAGCTCTGTTGTTAGCATTTGCATTTGTGTTCCTGTTTTGCCCTCCATTGCCATTGCCATTGCCACGATAATTTCCTTGGTAACCAGACGCACCGTTTCCATAGTTGTTGTTGCGATGCTGATTCCGTCCATTCCAGTTGTTCTGTCCGAAGCCATTCCCATTCTGGCGACGCCCTGCTTCGCTTCTTTTGTTGCATTCATACATCCTATGGCCCTTGTTTCCACATTAGTCGCATGTCACCCTGGTCCCATCACACGTTACTCCTGGGTGGTCCCTATTGCACCTCTTACAGTAGTAGTGACGGTTAGGCCTCCCCATCTGATGTTGGTTCTGACTCCCCCCAACATTGCTAGACTTGAAGCGTTTATCTTCACCTTTGTTGTCCCTGCCTTGTCCATAGTTGTCACCCTCTTGACTTTCTGCCTTTCTCTTCTTCAGTTGTTGGGTCAGTGTTTGGTCGACCCTCCAGATGTTTGCTGCTATGCCATAGGCCTCTGACAGGGTGGCATAGGTCCTGGTGAGCATAGTTCTCTGAAGACTAAGCCTGAGACCGCCTATGAAGCGTGTGACCATGGGCCCTTCAGTAGGTACTGTATCCTCCGCAAAGCGGGCGAATTATACGAACTTGTCGTAGTACTCGGTCACCGGATCGTTGCCTTGTTTCAGCGCGATGAACTCCTCGTACTTCTGCTCCTTGACATGCTCAGGATAGAAGGCAATTCTCATTGCTGTCTTCAGCGCCTCCCAATTGAAGCCTTCTTGAGACAAGAGTCTCGCTCGATTAGCTGTCCACCAATTATCAGCCTTTTTCTTCAAGTAAAATGCCGCCTCGTTAACCTTGCGGGCTTCAGGGCATTCCATGGCCTCGAAAATCTTATCAAAGTATCTGATCCAGTTCTCAAGCAACACTGGATCCTCCTCCCCATAGAAGTTGCTAGGGTTTCGCTGAGCTATCTTCTTAGCCCAGTCAGGTTCCCTTTCATTGGCAACATTGTTGTTCATGAATCGAGACATTTGGGAAATTTGAGGGAAGAATTGCTCCATGTTGTTGTTGCTGTTTTTGTCTTGAGCCATCTGTTAACGTTGCACCCTCCTGGTGTAGTATCGCAGGGGTTGGTCAGTCATATTCCTACACTATCATCTATTGTATCATTACTTAATATAGCACGGGGTGATAAACTAGAACGACTAGCATCACGAAATGTACACCTATATCTTCATATAGCACAATTATCATTTATAATACATCTTGTAACACATAAAAAAAATCAAAGCATGCATTATTAGCAGCAAATGCATATAACTCATTCCATAAATCCAACTCAATATTAATCATCCCGATTCATCAAATTCTCAAATCCTCGTCTCCGTATAAGGAGCAATATTATTCCAAAAGACAATGAAATAAGGAAATACCTAATAAAATATCCCAAGTCAAATCAGTTAATGCAAATATTATCACATCACAAAATATTTCTAGCAAAGAAAGGTCGAGGGTGGGTGGGACTCAGTAAGTCTAAGACTACCCACAACCCAATCGGCTTGTCCAATTTTAGATTTTCTTACCCTAAATTCATTTTAAATTTCCCTACAGGTTTTATTCCATTATTGGAACGAACTGCTCTGATACCACCTGTAACACCCCCTCATTTCCGGCTCGGGAGAGACCGGGAGGGTGCTACTCATAAAGAAACGGCGGATCGTGAACAAAACATTCCATACTTAAATATATTACAACTGATAAAGTGTCTTCATCATGAAACATACTATTACACAAGACGAGATTAGTCTACAATTAAACAAGATACGGTTATGCTAAGAGTTGTCTTAATAAAAGTACTAGTAGATACTAGGTGAGTCCACGATCCCCTTATGCCCATCTCCCAGCTCCTAGACCTGCGGGGGAATGAAAACAAAGACCACAGTTTCTCGAAGTCAGCATGAAATACTGAGTGAGATACACCTTAGCATGTAAAACAAGAAGATGAGAATCATCACAGTGCTACACGTTTAATAAAAATTGAGGCATAACATAGTATGAGTAAGAGAAACTCAAAGTCAAAGTTTGCAGCGTCGTAAGCAACAGTGTTAGCCAAATTACGATTGGCAATATCCATCTTCAAGCATTTCCAATTAAATCCTTCACAAGTGTCAATTTCGAAATAGAATAAGAATCCAACCATTAGTTTCCAAATATAGAATAAGGGAGCCAGTTATTAAGCACAGTACCGGAAACAGTAATGGTCAACAAAGGACCTTCTTGACGGTCAACAAAGGACCTCCCAAATGGTCAACACATGACCTCCTAAATGGTCAAAAAAGGACCTCCCAACTGCCAGACTAGACCTTAAGTGTTGCAACACCCCCTTAAGAAGCAAAAGGCCAGAAGGGTGAGTACTAGCTGGGACTCTAGCCAACAAGGCGAAGAGCCATGGCCAACAAAGGGCCTCCCAAATAATAATAATGGTCAACAAAGGACCTCCCAAATAGTAACAGAGTCCGGTACGTGCGATTTCCACATTACGTTATTAACGTGTTCATATTGTCGTGTGACAGTTCCAAAGCAACCATTTCGAAACGTAACCAATAACAAGTAAAACATGTGCATCACAAAATACATTTTGAGACGTATAATAAAATCATGTTATGACACGAAGGAAGCTAGGCTAGCTAGGCTAAGCATATAACTCACCTGCTGTTGACTTAGCAGTTAGTACGTACGATGGTCGACAAAGCCTATGTCCACAAATCCGTCGCCTACAGTTTATCAATCAACTAGTTACAACAGTGATATTGCTATGCAAATAATGTACTAGCTCTTTATGTATGCTCGGCTAGGATGAAACGCTAGACTCAATCCTCACAATCCCCATTTGAAGATGACATACTTATTAAATATTGACTTAAATTATTTCTTAATAAAGGATTATTAATCGTTTATAATTTAAAATAAATGAAAATACTAAATAATTAACCAATAATTTAAAATATTGATAAGATATTATTATCCAACTATTTGATAACAAGTACTAATAATGAAATCCATAAAACAGCTTAGAAGTGCTATTTTTAGTTTATGAAATCTTTTCTTAAATTCTCTAATTCACAACTAGCAATATTTAATTTTAGCAAGTTCATTTATCGGAAAAGAGATTATACTTATTGGAAACTCTCTATTTGTTTAAATAAAAATTAAGTTGACATTTATAATCTTTATTAATTATATACTCATATATACAAAACAATTCTTCTTTTGTTAACTTATTTTTCAAGAGAAAGTGTTATAACTCTAATTATAACTAATTCATTCTATTTCAAGAAAATAATATTTTTCTTTAACAATTTCACTTTTGGTAAGGAGATTATTAAATTCTCATAATTAGTTGTAAAATTACTATTTGTTAAAATAAAAGTGACATTTAGTTAATAATTAAAACATTGTCTTTTAGTGATAATCATACAAATTGTAATTTTCGTTAACTAGTTATTATTATTTCAATAAAACACATCATAATACTTAGTTACAACAAATTTATAATTTATAAAAGCTTAACTTATTATTTTCATTATATTGATTTGATTTATTTGAAATAGATAATTAGTTAATAGTAATATCAATATAAATTAGAATGTTATTATATATAATAGAAAATTCAGTTTAGGTAAAACGCAGCCCCCTCCCCGTTTGACTGAACTCAACAGAACTTAAGCAGTTATGCCTATAATAACAACCGGTTATTACATCCTCCCCACCTTGGACTAAGCTTCGTCCTCGAAGCTTGAATGAATCACTATGGTCACTACGAGTTTCCTATATGAGATGCATATAGACTAGGGTTTGAGCGCTTACCTTCCTTGTTGTTTATTGCTCGCGCTTCTGCTTCGCTCATCACAAAGATTTGACCAGGTGGCCTCTGGTTGTTGCCCTAAGCTGCATTTCCCTTGTTTCCGTTCCCATCATTGCCAGCTCTGTTGTTAGCATTTGCATTTGTGTTCCTGTTTTGCCCTCCATTGCCATTGCCATTGCCACGATAATTTCCTTGGTAACCAGACGCACCGTTTCCATAGTTGTTGTTGCGATGCTGATTCCGTCCATTCCAGTTGTTCTGTCCGAAGCCATTCCCATTCTGGCGACGCCCTGCTTCGCTTCTTTTGTTGCATTCATACATCCTATGGCCCTTGTTTCCACATTAGTCGCATGTCACCCTGGTCCCATCACACGTTACTCCTGGGTGGTCCCTATTGCACCTCTTACAGTAGTAGTGACGGTTAGGCCTCCCCATCTGATGTTGGTTCTGACTCCCCCCAACATTGCTAGACTTGAAGCGTTTATCTTCACCTTTGTTGTCCCTGCCTTGTCCATAGTTGTCACCCTCTTGACTTTCTGCCTTTCTCTTCTTCAGTTGTTGGGTCAGTGTTTGGTCGACCCTCCAGATGTTTTCTGCTATGCCATAGGCCTCTGACAGGGTGGCATAGGTCCTGGTGAGCATAGTTCTCTGAAGACTAAGCCTGAGACCGCCTATGAAGCGTGTGACCATGGGCCCTTCAGTAGGTACTGTATCCTCCGCAAAGCGGGCGAATTATACGAACTTGTCGTAGTACTCGGTCACCGGATCGTTGCCTTGTTTCAGCGCGATGAACTCCTCGTACTTCTGCTCCTTGACATGCTCAGGATAGAAGGCAATTCTCATTGCTGTCTTCAGCGCCTCCCAATTGAAGCCTTCTTGAGACAAGAGTCTCGCTCGATTAGATGTCCACCAATTATCAGCCTTTTTCTTCAAGTAGAATGCCGCCTCGTTAACCTTGCGGGCTTCAGGGCATTCCATGGCCTCGAAAATCTTATCAAAGTATCTGATCCAGTTCTCAAGCAACACTGGATCCTCCTCCCCATAGAAGTTGCTAGGGTTTCGCTGAGCTATCTTCTTAGCCCAGTCAGGTTCCCTTTCATTGGCAACATTGTTGTTCATGAATCGAGACATTTGGGAAATTTGAGGGAAGAATTGCTCCATGTTGTTGTTGCTGTTTTTGTCTTGAGCCATCTGTTAACGTTGCACCCTCCTGGTGTAGTATCGCAGGGGTTGGTCAGTCATATTCCTACACTATCATCTATTGTATCATTACTTAATATAGCACGGGGTGATAAACTAGAACGACTAGCATCACGAAATGTACACCTATATCTTCATATAGCACAATTATCATTTATAATACATCTTGTAACACATAAAAAAAATCAAAGCATGCATTATTAGCAGCAAATGCATATAACTCATTCCATAAATCCAACTCAATATTAATCATCCCGATTCATCAAATTCTCAAATCCTCGTCTCCGTATAAGGAGCAATATTAGTCCAAAAGACAATGAAATAAGGAAATACCTAATAAAATATCCCAAGTCAAATCAGTTAATGCAAATATTATCACATCACAAAATATTTCTAGCAAAGAAAGGTCGAGGGTGGGTGGGACTCAGTAAGTCTAAGACTACCCACAACCCAATCGGCTTGTCCAATTTTAGATTTTCTTACCCTAAATTCATTTTAAATTTCCCTACAGGTTTTATTCCATTATTGGAACGAACTGCTCTGATACCACCTGTAACACCCCCTCATTTCCGGCTCGGGAGAGACCGGGAGGGTGCTACTCATAAAGAAACGGCGGATCGTGAACAAAACATTCCATACTTAAATATATTACAACTGATAAAGTGTCTTCATCATGAAACATA
Source organism: Linanthus parryae (assembly GCA_023055425.1). NCBI lineage: Eukaryota > Viridiplantae > Streptophyta > Magnoliopsida > Ericales > Polemoniaceae > Linanthus > Linanthus parryae. Next base: position 19,412,006 of record JALGPY010000011.1, on the reverse strand, counting down.
CTATTACACAAGACGAGATTAGTCTACAATTAAACAAGATACGGTTATGCTAAGAGTTGTCTTAATAAAAGTACTAGTAGATACTAGGTGAGTCCACGATCCCCTTATGCCCATCTCCCAGCTCCTAGACCTGCGGGGGAATGAAAACAAAGACCACAGTTTCTCGAAGTCAGCATGAAATACTGAGTGAGATACACCTTAGCATGTAAAACAAGAAGATGAGAATCATCACAGTGCTACACGTTTAATAAAAATTGAGGCATAACATAGTATGAGTAAGAGAAACTCAAAGTCAAAGTTTGCAGCGTCGTAAGCAACAGTGTTAGCCAAATTACGATTGGCAATATCCATCTTCAAGCATTTCCAATTAAATCCTTCACAAGTGTCAATTTCGAAATAGAATAAGAATCCAACCATTAGTTTCCAAATATAGAATAAGGGAGCCAGTTATTAAGCACAGTACCGGAAACAGTAATGGTCAACAAAGGACCTCCTTAACGGTCAACAAAGGACCTCCCAAATGGTCAACACAGGACCTCCTTAATGGTCAACAAAGGACCTCCCAACTTCCAGACTAGACCTTAAGTGTTGCAACACCCCCGTAAGAAGCAAAATGCCAGAAGGGTGAGTACTAGCTGGGACTCTAGCCAACAAGGCGAAGAGCCATGGCCAACAAAGGGCCTCCCAAATAATAATAATGGTCAACAAAGGACCTCCCAAATAGTAACAGAGTCCGCTACATGCGATTTCCACTTTACGTTATTAACGTGTTCATATTGTCATGTGACAGTTCCAAAGCAACCATTTAGAAACGTAACCAATAACAAGTAAAACATGTGTATCACAAAATACATTTTGAGACGTATAATAAAATCATGTTATGACACGAAGGAAGCTAGGCTGGCTAGGCTAAGCATATAACTCACCTGCTGTTGATTTAGCAGTTAGTACGTAGGATGGTCGACAAAGCCTATGTCCACAAATTCGTCGCCTACAGTTTATCAAACAACTAGTTACAACAGTGATATTGCTAAGCAAATAATGTACTAACTCTTTATGTATGCTCGGCTAGGATGAAACGCTAGACTCAATCCTCACAATCCCCATTTGAAGATGACATACTTATTAAATATTGACTTAAATTATTTATTAATAAAGGATTACTAATCATTTATAATTTAAAATAAATGACATTACTAATTAATTAACCAATAATTAAAAATATTGATAAGATATTATTATCCAACTATTTGATAACAAGTACTAATAATGAAATCCATAAAACAGCTTAGAAGTGCTATTTTTAGTTTATGGAATCTTTTCTTAAATTCTCTAATTCACAACTAGCAATATTTAATATTAGAAAGTTCATTTATCGGAAAAGATATTATACTTATTGGAAACTCTCTATTTGTTTAAATAAAAACTAAGGTGACATTTATAATCTTTATTAATTATATACTCATATATACAAAAAAATTCTTCTTTTGTTCACTTATTTTTCAATAGAAAGTGTTACAACTCTAATTATAACTAATTCATTCTATTTAAAGAAAATAATATTTTACTTTAATAATTTCACTTTTGGTAAGGAGATTATTAAATTCTCATAATTAGTTGTAAACTTACCATTTGTTAAAATAAAAGTGACATTTAGTTAATAATGAAAACATTGTCTTTTAGTGATAATCATACAAATTGTAATTTTCGTTAACTAGTTATTATTATTTCAATAAAACACATCCTAATACTTAGTTACAACAAATTTATAATTTATAAAAGCTTAACTTATTATTTTCATTATATTGATTTGATTTATTCGAAATAGATAATTAGTTAATAGTAATATCAATATAAATTAGAATGTTATTATATATAATAGAAAATTCAGTTTAGGTAAAACACAGCCCCCTCCCCGTTTGACTAAACTCAACAAAACTTAAGCAGTTATGCCTATAATAACAACCGGGTATTACACCTAATTTTTCAAGAACCCAATAATTCACATCCTATGTGATTAAACTCACCAATTCTAACATCCAATGTTAAATTAGGTCTTGTTTATATTGAATCAAATTCAATTTGCATCTACTATGCCAATTATTTCCAGTTTTTGCGTAATAACAATTATACGGTGTATAAACTGAAATCGTAACACATAAAATCATGTTATGCTCTACGACTTGTGGCTCTGATACCACTGTGGGTTTTGACGTAAGCAACACAGCGTTATAAAAAAAATTTAATCCTACTCAAAGCCCACCACGGATTTTCAGGAGGAGATATCATAACATGATAAAAGAAATAGTATTGTGTACCTTTTTTGTTTGAGAGATCACACGAAGAATGATTTCCTCGTCTCTACGGTTGATCCACGTCTAGAGGTGAGATCTAGATTCTTCCTTCAACAAGTGCTAGATTGAACCGGAGGAAGAGGGAAGAAGGAATCAAGCAACGAGGTGACAAAAGGAGGGCTTCGGCCTTCTCTTTGGCGCCGACAGGAAAGGGGGCGGACGGCCTAGGGGCGTGCGCCTCTAGGATTTGTCTTGCTCTCTCTTTTCTCTCCCACTCTCTTGTGTTATGTCTAATAACAGTCACTCAGTGAGAAGGAAGCTAGAGCCTCTTTTATATACGCCAACAACTCCTTGTTGTTTCCATAAAGGTCCTTCCTAGTTCTACATGAACTTGGATTAGTCCCTTCCTTGCAAATTAGTCCTATTAAGTTTGCAAGGCGTTGCATAATGATCCTTCTTATTAATTAATCCCAAATCTAGCTCTACTCTATTTCACGTGTGACCCATAGGTTTCTACTTAGTTGGTAGTAACTTATTACTAACATGGAGCGGTGTCTAGCAACACATCCATGCCACCCAACAAATAGAAATAGTCAGTGATCCCGACAAACCTCTTGTGCCCAATATTTCATATTGCACTTTCCCTTTGCCTCTATATCCGGATTGGACACGAGATGTAAATAGTGACACTCGTATATCCAATCCATAGTTCCTCGATCCTGGGAATATGCTTATGCGAGCAGATAACATCAATATCTCCATATTGATTTATCTGAGCCTGGCAAGACATTCAATAAGCCTCATCCCTCGAGTGGCCGTGGATATTTACTCCCATTATGTGAGATGGACAAATCCTACTTACATCACTACAATCTCTAAGCTTGCTTCCTATTATGCCCGATAGCTATCTTTATAATTACCCGGTTACGGTGTACCGTTTGATAACATCAAAGTACAATATTCCACAACTAGAGTATCTAGTGACTTCAAGTCTAAGGATTGCAATTATATAAGCACTACGAGAAGCGATTGTGACTTCACCATTATCAAATGTATTCTTCTCGTCGTGGGTCAATCCAGTATGCCATTACTCCTGATGCATACCCATGTGTTGGAATTGATATCACCATATCAATATACCCACATACTAGTCTATATTTGATCGTCCTATTAATCAATATAGTGGACTAGGGATATTTAAGATAAACAACACATTGTATCTAAGGACTTCATTATATTAAATATCACAATATATAATAAATGAATATTCTAGCCAAAAACAATGTTCATACTATGTATGAGATTGCCTCTAGGGCATCTATTCCAACACAATCCCCGAGCACCATTGTGTGTGACAATGTGCTCCATATCGTCGAGTATACTTTCGTACACCAGGGTCGATTGCTCTGTTCTGCATAAAAATTGTTCTTGAAAAAAACCCCAACTCGTACGAGTCCCTGTGATGGTCAAGTGTGCCAGAGCGCACTGGGGTCAATTCCTGAAGTTCCTGAAAAAAAACATAAGTTTTTTTGCGTATATACGCACATGATGTACGTATTATATGCACACAGTGGCTTTTGGGCTTAAAATGTTCGAAACTTTTTGTCAAGTTTGGGCTCCTGTGTGCGTATATACGCACCGGGTGTGCATATTATACTCACACAACAACTCAAACTTGTCAATTTTTTGCAAATTTTTGGGCAGAATTTGGCTGTTGTGTGCGTATTATACGCACAAGCTGTGCGTATATACGCACACCGCAGCCTGTTTATGATGTTTTTTTTCTTACCCTCTGTGTGCTTATATACGCACAAGACCTGCCTATATACGCACACAACAAGCTCCTTTGCATTGTTTTGTCCTGTTTTCTCCTCAGTTGTGTCTGCACATGCTCAATTCGATGTAAGAACCCACTCATCTTACCTCTCTCAAAATTCAAAACTTAAACAAAACTTAACTAAATTAAACTGACTTACTACGTAGGGTTGCCCAGCGCTTGTAATTTACGGTCGACGGCCCGACTCAGTTACCTCAAGTTTGCTCAAGGGACGTTAAAACAATCTACCTTGACGTTCGCTTCTGGGCCCAAATATGGCTTGACCTGGGTTCGGCTCACCCTACAAGTTGTACTGTCATGCATATTCTCCAATTCAACCGCATCCCTGAAAGTACCTCTTTGATGATAACCGGTTCTGATCACCGAGATCCCAATTTTCTCATGAAAAGATGCTTCCGTGACTCGCAGAGAAATACTTCCTGCCCTTCTTGAAACTGCTTTGGCTGCGCTGAACTTTGATGGCTCGGGAGCGGTTTCAACCATAGGGTTGGTTGCTCTTTGAGTGACGGGACCAGGGCCAATTTTTTCCTATCTTTTCCGTCCAGCTGTAAAGTGGTCTGGTGTTTGGCTTTCATGTCCTGCTCCTCCTGGAATCTCTCCTCGTTCTCTCTGTCCACTCTGTCAATCTCTGCCCATAGCTCATCCATCTCCTCGTTTTCCCAGCCTTCTTCGACTACCTCCACTGCAAAGATGTATTCATGCTCGTAATAATTCGGTAGTTGCAGATTTTTGAAAACGTTGAACTTCACTTTTTCTTCATTAATCTGCATAGTCAATTCTCCACTCTTACAGTTTATCATGGCTTCTCCAGTGGCCGAAAACGGTCTGCCCAGAATGAGTGGTACATCTCCTGCCTCCATGTCCATAATTACAAAATCTGCCGAAAAAATTAACTCTTCGACTTTCACCAGAATATCTTCAATAACTCCGTAAGCCTGCTTCACGGATATGTCAGCTATCTGAAGCTTGATTCTGGTGGGCCTGAGTTCACCGACTTTCAAAGTCTTGAAAATCGACAAGGGAATTAGATTGATGCTATCCCCTAGGTCACACAGATCCGTTCCTGTGTAAGCATTACCTAAGGCAACCGGAATAACAAAACTGCCAGGATCCTTCCTCTTTCTCAGAGCCAATTCTTCACACAGTTGCTCACTTCTGCCGTCAGATTTATTGTCTCGAAATCGCTCATACGCCTCCTTCCATACAGAATGTCTTTGACGAACTTGGCATAATTGGGCATATTTTCCAATGCCTCAGCAAACGCTATGTGTATCTGCAGCTGTTTGAAAATCTCGAGAAATATGGCGTAGTCCTTGCTATCATCCATCTTCCGTGTCTTCAAAGGATACGAAATATACCGTTTCTGCTTCCTTTTCATCTTGCATTGCATCCTTCTCAACCGAGCCCTTTTGTTGGGGGCTTACGGCTGAACTGTTATCCTATCCAAAGACTCTTTGTTCGATTTCCTTCGACTTTTCTGCACGTGCATGGCTAGGGTACCGCAGATCCTGTAGTGCTACTCCATTCAGAGTGGTGATATCATTGATCTGAGCATGTGGATTATCAACAGTGGTCGAGGATAAGTTCCCTGGTGCTGTCTCAGTTAGCTGTTGTGCTAACTGCCCTACTTGTACCTCAAAGCTCGGAGTGACGTTTTGGTCGTCTGCACGTTGGGTGTCAGGGTGTCCATATGTGCAAATCGCGACTCCATGGTCTGAAACATGGACTCAATTTTCTTCATCTAAGCATCGTACTATTGTGCTGATGGTCCTGGCTGTACCTGCTGTGCAGGTACTGCCGGCTGTGCCTGTGGCCTGTGCTGGAATCCCGGTGCATAAATTACAGAATTCGGGTTTTCGTACCAATACCCGGGATGATCTCTCGTGCCCGGTCTATACCGGCTCGGATCCCACTGCTGATGTACGTAATTGGCATCCTCGGTTCTGAGCTCCTCAATGGCTTCGTGTAAATATCGTTCTCCTACTATTGCAACAACCTTCTTTTCTGAGTAGTTTTTCTTAACCAAGTCTTTTACGATCTTGGCCAGATTATCTATTCGGTCGTCTTCCACTGGCTCGGCTCATTCCATGATCCTGCGATCGTCAAACAGTCGAGTCTTGGCTAACTGCTTCATCAGCTCATAGGCCCCATCTTTGTCAACATGGTAGATAAAGTTTCCTCCGGATTCTCTTTCAATACTGTCAGCACTATCCCTCTCTAAGGCATCGTAGAATACCTGCAGGATCTTTCGGTCTTCAAAACCGTGGTTAGTGCATCTCTTCACCAATCTCATCAATCTCATGCGTCTACCACCGTATCCCCCGTCTTCTGCTTGAATGAAAGAATCTCACTTTGTAGTTGAATGCCCCGGGAAGCGGGGTAAAATTTGGCAAAAAAATTCGTGACGCATTCTTCCCATGTAATGATGGATTTGGGTGTTCGGGATTCGAGCCTGTCTTTGCCTACTCCGTATAGGCAGTATGGGAAGAGAATTAGCATGAGTGTCTCTGCATTAGGGATGAAAATATGGTCCGGTTCGATATGAGATCCGAGCGATCCGAGCCGAATGGATCGGATCCGAATCCTATCCAATTGAAAATAGATCGGATTTGGATCTGGTAAGCTAGACCCCAACGGATTTGGATCTGGATTCGGATCTGAGGGCAGATCAACCAAGTTCCGACCCCATCGATTCGACGTATATGTGTGCTATACAAATATACCCCTATTACCTCCCCACTTGCACTTACAAGAAGAATATCATAGTAAATTCAACCTACAAAACCATTTATTTTACTTTTTAGGCTTCATATCTAATGAACATGTCTTAGCGTATGAAATAGTTCTTATTTTTTATGTTATATTTTCTATTTTATTGCAAACTCCAGCGGGATCCAATCCGAATCCGATGTAACCTTATACTATATGGATCTACGGATCGGATTCAGATCAGCTAAACGAAATCCGATATGATCTGAATCCGGTGATGATCCGAACGGATCAGGATCGGATTTGGATTCTACTTCTCCTGGTGGGGTCTGGATCGGGAAGGGCCTGATCCGATCCAGATCCGAACGGTTGCCATCCCTACTCTGCTTCGACTCCCTTATACCGGACTTTATTGCAGTAGTCCTCGAATCTCGCGATGAAGTCGTTCGGGTCTTCGTCAGCTTTGCCATGGAACGAGCAGAGAGTCTGAACAATCTGGATAGTGGACGGTATGTCGAAGTGTTCTGCAGTGATCTCGGGGACCACAACAGCTCTTTCATGCCCTCTCGTGGGGACTTCGAAATTCTACACCAATGCCTTTTCAGTTCTATTGTACGTCCTCTGGTTGTTCCGGACAGAAAGACCTGTTGCGATCAAATCCTCGATGTACCTAGCCATCTGGGCCAGAGTACGTGTCTCGGGCGATTCTGACGTTCCTTCGGTATTGTCGCCCATCCTGAAAAAACACATATCTCAAGAGTAGTGAGATAAAAGAAAAAAAAAAAAAGAAAAACTCTAAAAATTAATCTTGACTAGTAAATAAACCCTAAATAGTCCCCGGAAACGGCGCCAAAAATTTTATGGGCAATTTAGTGTGCTATTCGAAAGTATACGAATCAAGTTATATAGAGAGTATTTGCAACTCAGATTATCGATCCCACAGGGACTTTGCAGGTTTTTCTAATAATCATAAAAAGGAGGAATATTTTGAGAGTTGCGATAACGAACTAAGTACTTAAATTAAAAAACTGAAACGTACATCTTTTAGTGAGGATTTTATGAATAATCTTAAGGTTGTAAAACTAGGTTTTGGGATACTAGATTCCTCGATCCCCTAGGGTCTCTCAGATTTTCGTTCTAGTTTGATATGAAAACACACAGCAGTTATTTATCCGTGCCACGTACCAGTTGCGCAGTATCTTTCTTTTCCTGCTCGTTATCACGATTCTGCAGACATTCGGATTCCTGTTAAGCTGCCTAAGTCTGCAATCTCCTTCTACGTCTGCTAGGGTTTGTAACCTGTCCTAAAGGCCTGGGTCAGATTCTCTAACAGTTGGTCAAACGATTTCAGGCTAGTCCTAACTCCCCTTCGCTAGTCGGCCCATCGGGGTAAGTTTCTAAATTCTGTCTTATCTTCCTAACCTTAACCGGACGTTTTCACCTACCGACTCAGGTCTGTAGCAATTCTGGGTGATCAAGCCGAGCATGCATGAACAGTAAAATTCAAAGACAGAATAACGAAAAAAGTTGTTGCTAGGTTCACCGAGAACCTAGGTAAAGAGTTTAGCTACTGAAATTCATAACGAAATAACAAAGTTTTTGAATGAAAGAGAGAAGAAGAGCAAACGAGTGTCTTGAAATCTAGATTTGCGCTTCCGTGCTCTCCGGGGATGCTTAGAATTCTCCTTAAGGTCTGTTGTTCCCCCTAAAACGAGCCCCAGACGAGTCATTATATAGTGCTGGAGATGTTTCAGGAAAATGCCCCTATTTACGAATCTGCCACTGGACAAAATTGTCCCGCAATACGTGTTGCGTGCGTATATACGCACACCGTGACCCTTCACCTTTTCATTTTTCTCCTTTTGTGCGTACATACGCAAAGGGTGTGCGTATATACGCACACCGTCCCGGCAGTCTTCACTTTTTCTATCCTCCGTGCGTATGAAGCCTCCTTGTATGCGTATGAAATACCCTGTGTGCGTATATACGCACAGGATGTACAGTGCTGTTCGTATATACCTACAGCTTGTGCGTATATACGCACACAGCAACTTCATGTATTCAGTTTCTCACTAATTTCCTTCCCTGTGTGCGTATGATGAACTGTGCTGCGCGAATATACGCACACCATACGCAATTAGAAGCTTCTCCGCTCTGTTTTGCCTCCTCTGCCTTGGCATGCATTTTGACCCGAAACTTATCAAAATTACCAAATTACCCCTGGGTATGAACCGTCCCCGAAAATCGTACTTAACAAAAAATAGATGATCACGACTCCGGACACCGGGACCCAAGACTCCTACTTGGCGGTAGGTCGATTTTCCGGCCGTACTCAGTTTTAGAATTATGAACTATTTTTGGAAAGCCCTATACGTCTTCTTTGTTCTGTCGTAGGTTTCACTCCAAAAGTCCAAGTAGAGCTCAAGATATTGTCAACCGAGCGTATACTAGTCATTCTCGGTTTTAGCGTTTTCAGCTTCATCGGTCGGTTTTCACTGCCCGTTTCTCCTCCAGTCTTTCCTTTTTTTGTTCCCCTCTCCCTTTTACCTGTATCAGTCAAATCCTACCCCGAGCATTTTCTGCACGTTTCCCGAGGCGAACCCGGTTCTGTCTCGGCACGCATCCCAATGCACTTCCCGAACCTCTTCCTGTAAAGACAACATGAAGAAACCCGCGATCATATCCAAATAAAAATATTAGACTAATGAAGAAAATACTCGAAATCCCGATATTAGCTCAAATGCACGTCGTGTGCATTAACGAGACTTTTAGTGCTAAAACTGGCTCAAAACCCAAGAAAGCTCAACATTTTTATCTCAATTAAGCTCTACAGATATCCTTTCTGGGAGTTATCAGCTGACATGCTCAAGGTACTCATGAGGAAAGAAGTTGAACATTGTTCTACTGACACAACTTTTAGATTTCGTAACATCGATATAGTGAATTATACAAGTTTCTCAGTTCGAAAAACGAGCTATATGCTAGGTAACAACTTTGGTGAATGACCAAATCAGGTTTAATGAGATAAGTTCTTTCAATGGGTAAATGCACGTACACCTCCATTTATTGTGTTTCTCAGACTCTTTACCCTCTCTTCCTATTGTCTTTTATGTAGGAGGTAGCAATTACCCCGATTAGTTCTTTCTTCATCTGTCCCAAAGGAGTTTAGATATGGCTTAAATCAGATTTATCTGACATGCTCAGGTAAAAGGTCTTCCTATAATTGACCAGTTAGATCAAATTGGGGAGTATGAATTTGTGAAACCCAACCCACATGTAAAATAAAGCATCCCCACTTACACAATGATTGTATGTTCAATGAAGTAAAGTGGCAACATATTTTTTTTGGGGTGGCGTTTCTCTTAAATACCATTTCATGAACACTTGGCGTAGCTATTTAGAGTTGTCACTATATTTAATGCTCTGGAACAGCAGAACAACCTTACAAAATGGTTCATGTTAATTTCTTCTTTCTCTTCATATGCCTTTCATTTGATGAAAAGAAAACATGACTGATGTTAATTAGATTTAGTATATTCTCTGTGGTTAAGTAGGTGATTCATCCGTATATGGTAGTTTTATAGAGTTTTCTTCATTTTGAGTTAAGACTTATCCAATAATGTTACATTTTATGTCGTTTACAGGTTGATGTAACCATTTAAAATGTAACCGTTTAAAACTTGATGTAACCAAGAGTCTCTCCATTCACTCAAAGAACCCGACGAAATTAGATGCGTCTTCTACTGGAGAAAGGGCCGTGTTTTTTTAATTTTAGCTTTGTTTGCTTGCTTGATTGTTGTTATGACAAACGACCTCACGAACGAAGAACGAATAAAAGAAGAACACGGGATTTTACGTGGTTCTCTAGCAAAAAGTTTCGCTAACTACATACAGGGCGGAAAAGCACCCTTTATTTCACTAAGAGGAACAACTACACTCTTGTTTGCATATCTAGTAGAGAGCCTACTAGTTCCTTTATATAGTACTAGTGAGGAGATGAGAATCACCTCACTTGTCAATGTGGGACAATTACACTCCACCGCCCCACTTTGTTTCCTTAGCTACCCTACTGGCTTTGACCATAATTCAAACCCTTGGTCCAATTTTTTGTCACCGCCTTTGACTTTCACAATTCAAGGCACCTCAACAAATCTCCACCTTGACTTGAATTATCTATCAACAGCAGCTGCTCCTCTTCTCTTCAATAAAGCTACGTCTTCTCCGCACCCAATGTCTCTCGTCACACATACTCATTGGACCCCACCGGTTCTGACATGGCCCTAAGGGCCTCACTGGCTCAAGATGTTGTGCAATTCAAGACAATGATGGAACTTGCACTTCGGAACCGGCGTGGTGAACATATCCGCGGGGTTGTCAGCTGTCCCCACCTTCTTCACCTTGATCCTGCTCTTGTTTCTCTGAAAACGATACCTGGCGTCGATATGGTTGATCCTTTCATGATGAACCTGGTCCTTAGTCAAGAAAATCTCACTCAAGCTATCACAGTTAACTATCGCTTGATGTTGATGTAGGCCTAGATCATTGACCATACATTTAAGCCATATTGCCTCCTTTGCTGCTTCCGTTAGAGCCATGTACTTCGCCTCCGTCTTCGACAAAGTCACCGTCGGCTGTAGCGTAGCCTTCCAACTCACAACAAAACCTCCCAGAGTAAACACATAGCCAATCATCGATCTCCTACTATCAATATCCCTTGCATAGTCCGAATCCGAGAACCCAACTACCAAGATGTCTTCATTAGCCCCATAGCATAGGCCAATGTCTGACGTACCCTTAAGGTACCTGAATATGTGTTTCACCGCCTGCCAGTGGTCCTTCCCTAGTTGAGCCATAAAATGACTAACATCACTAACAACGAATTATATGTCCGGTCGAGTACATACCATAGCATACATGAGGCTTCCAACTGCGCTAGCATATGGAACCTAGGACATGTACTCCTTTTCCTCTTCAGTCCGAACGGTGTACATTCCTTGCTTGCTGTTCTTTGCTATAGGAGTATCTATAGCTTTAGCTGATAACTTCCCGAATCTTGCCAATATCTTCTGATGTATCGCTGTTGTCATAAGAAAAGCTTCTTCTTTTTCCTATCTCTATAGATCTCAACTCCCAATATCTTCCGAGAATTTCCTAGATCCTTATTTTCAAATTCCAAACAGAGAGACCTCTTCAGTTCTCTAATTTCCTTGATATTCAGAGTTGCGATCAAAATATTATCCACATATAGAACTAGGTAGATACGGGATCCACTTCGCAACAACTACTGATACACGCAGTAGTCATACTCGCACTTGTGATAACCAATCTTCAACATAAAGTTGTCAAACCTATTGTCCATTGCCTTGGCGACTGCTTAAGTCCATAGAGAGATCTTTTCAGCTTTCACACATATTCTTCTTTTCCGGAAACTTGGAACCCCTCCGGTTGGCTCATGTATATCTCCTCCTCCAACTCTCCGTGCAGGAAAGTTGTTGATAACTCTATATAAGAGTTATATTTCTTCTGCGTTTGTGTACCGTTTTGTGCAGTTTCCGGGTTGAATATATTAGAAATACACTATGAACTTGAGGAAATTGGATAAGCTTAGCTTTGAGTGATAAATTGTTAATCCGGGCGTTTTTCACATTATTTACATTTATTTTGTCACTTTTGATCGCACGGGGTGTTTTCGTGTTGTGTTGGACAGAAAAGGGAGCTCATGGATCAAGAGGAGGAGGAAAAAGAACTTCGGAACATATGCGGAAGCTTGGGAGAGGAAGAAATTGGAAGAAAACAAGACAAAGATGGAAAAAGGGGTCAAAGTGTCATTTTAGAATGTTTGGATAATGACACTTGACACCCCCAATGAAGAGTAGAAGAGAAGACTTAGAAAAATTGAGCGGAAGAAAAAAAGAAGAAAACCCACTGAAGTGTAGGATCAAAAGTTGATCCTAGGATCAGAAGTATATCGCAGGATCACAATATGTGATCGCACGATCAAGTGGGCGAAGGTTGTAGAGAAAAAGAAGAAAACTCACTTGAATGTAGGATCACAAGTTGATCGTACGATCAACAGCAGATCGCAGGATCAGATTTGGTGATCCCACGATCAGACAGAAGAATAGAAGCTCGATTAACAGCAGATCGCACGATCAGGATAAGGTGATCGTGCGATCTGAAGGCAGGACCAGCGTACTCACGACAAGTAGGAGGGGGCATTAGGGTTATTAATTAATATTGTGAGATGATTAATTAATACACCCGAAGGTTAAGAGAAAGAGACACGTGACGAAGAAAAGGCCATCAACATAGAAGAAAAGAGAGAGACGGGGGAAGAGGAGGATTCCTCCTCCATTGAAGTTCTAGGGTTTCATCTTCTTCTTCTTCCTCTCTCAATATTGTATGGAGAAACATGTAAGTTTTGGTTTGTTGATTAATATTAGCTAAACTCCGTTGTTAGACTTCTCTAGAGAGTCTAGGGTTATGTAGACGATGATTTTTTCCGGATTCTTAATCTTTGTTTCATGCTTACTGATTTCTTCTATTGAATGGATGTTAGTTCTTGAATCTTGTTAAGGATCTTAGTATATTGACACGACTAACATAGGAATTGATAATCAATGAAATAGCATAGGATGAATCATGCTTAAAGTTGATTAAGTTCTAAATCAATTGTTCATAATCTATGCTTAATTCTTAATGGGGATGGAGTAATTAACCGGAACCGTCAGTTGGCTAGTGAAGTGCGCGACAGTGACTTTAAATAGCTAGGATGAGATATGTGCATCAGTCCCGTATCACTGAGACTAAAAGGAGAAGTGTTAGGATTGGCCTAGTGTGGGTAGATTCGGTAGGATTATTTAGCTGTTCCGTGAAACGGTGGGCCGACAGGACCCGTTATCGTACCAGTAGATGACCTGCTAGAACGGACCGGTACACAACATGAGACCGAGAGGAGATTGTAGTCTACCGTGACGTAAAATGACATGAGACCGATAGGAGATTGTCAGTGCAATTACCCGGCTGAACTAGAATAGAATTTACGTGTTACATAGTTGAACCGGAAATCGTCTACAACCCTAGGTGATCTAGAGATTGCCTAGTTTCTCCATATCTATTTCTTAAATATAAAAAAATACAAAAATATTAGCTTAGTTGTTATTTTAATTCATAAAATTAATCAAATCTTTCCTCCTGCACCGTACTCTAAATTAAATAACTAATTAAATAATCTCAAGCCTGTCCTCGTGGGATCGATAACTCGGGGTTGAAATACCACCCCTATATTACTTGACCGTGCACTTGCGCATACGCGTTAAGAATCCGCGTCAGCTGTCTTAACATCAAATTTTTCAAGGTCTAGGTTGTGGTGTGCCACTAAAGCTAGTAACACACGGATAGAAGTATGTCATGCCACCGGTGAGAAGATCTCGTTGTACTCAACTCCCTCTTTCCGACTGAACCCTCTTGCAACTAGCCTTGCCTTATACTTGATGCCCTCCCCATCTGTTGTTCCTTCCTTTCTTCTAAAGATTACTTGCAACTGACTATCTTCCTTCCCGCTGGCAATTTAACAAGCTCCCAAGTCGAGTTCTTGCTAAGAGACTCCATCTCTTCTCCCATTGCGGCAATCCATTGTGTAGACTCAGATGTAGATATAGCGGCCTTGTAGGAGGATGGCTCATCCTCTACCTCTTCCGCTACCTATTATACATATCTCACCATACCATCATCTCTGTATCTCGCCGGAGGCTTTATGACTCTCCATGGTCTTCCTTCAGCAATACTTTGATGAACCGGTTCCTCTGGTGTAGATGCATCCTCACTATCACACTCTTCTGCTTCTTCCTCTTCTGCTTCTGGCGGCGGTGTAGGGATTTTGAAATCCTTAGGATCAGTAAGATCCGACTCTCCCTCAACCTTATTCTTTGCATCTCCAAGATCCACCTCCACGGAGTTCTTGAACATATGAGTCTCATCAAAAAATACACTTCTGCTAAGTATAATCTTGTTGTCTGCCCATATATTGTATCCCTTCACACATGTTCCGAAACCCATGAATACTCCCTTCTTAGCTCTTGGTTCCAATTTGCCATCATCAACGTGATAATAGGCAACACAACCAAAAACTCTCAAATCCGAGTAATCCACTGCTCTATCGGACCAGACCTCCATAGTAATCTTGCATCCTATACCTGTGTGCGTGCTCCGATTTATGAGATAGCATGCCATGGAAACTGCCTCTCCCCATAAACCTCTAGAAAGACCTGGATTCGGAAGCATGCACCTTGCTTTCACTAAAAGTGTCTGATTCATTCTCTCGCCTACACCGGTCTGCTGCGGTGTGTGCCGAACGGTGCGATGGCGTGCTATTCCCTGATCCTTGCAGAATCCATCAAACTCTGATGAACAGAACTCTAAGCCGTTGTCCGTGCGCAACCTCTTCACCTTCTTTCCCACCTGATTCTCTAGTAGTGTCTTCCACTCCTTGAATCTTGCGAAGGCTTCACTCTTGAGCTTCATCACGAATATCAAAGTCATCCTGGAGTAGTCGTCCATGATGCTTAAAAAATAACTGTACCTACCAATCGCCTTAATTGAGATGGACCCCAGCAATCCGAATGGATATAATCAAGAGTACCTTTCGTTCTATGAACCACTTAGGGAACTTGTTACGCTGTAGCTTCCCATACACGTAGTGCTCACAAAACCCTAGGCTCTTGGGCACATGCCCAGTGAGATAGCCTTTCTTGTGAAGTTCGTGCATTCCACGTTCACTCATATGATCGAGCCTCATATGCCACAACTTAGTTAGATCATCTTCCTTAACCTCGGCTGAGACAACTCCAGCAGAACCTGTGATCGTCGAACCATGCAATATGTACAAAGTCCCGCTCTTGACTCCCTTGAGAATCACCTTAGAACCCTTGCAGACTTGTAGAACTCCACCTTCACCTTTGAAACTATATCCCTTGTTGTCGAGTAAACTCAAGGAGATCAGATTCTTCTTAATAAGTGCTACATGTCTGACCTGCTTCAAGGTACATAACTTCCCTTCATTCGTCTTTAATATAACTGAGCCGCTACCAATCACCTTACAGATGGCTCCATTTGCCATGTAGACATACCCTCCATCCGTTTGGTCGTACTTCGAGAATAGCTTTTTGTTAGAGCAAATATGATAGGAAGCTTCGGAATTAAGGACCCACACATCTTGAGTGTGCGTGACAACATCCGCGATTAGAACGCAATCATCCTTGGACGAGTTACCTTGTTCTGCTACGGCTGCAGATCCATTCTGCCCTTGTTGACCTCGTTTCGGGCAATCTCTCTTCCAGTGCCCCTTTTCCTTGCAAAAGGCACAGACATCCTTGGGTAACTTAGAACCTGAGAACTACTTCTTCTTGTTCTTCTTACCCTTCTTTCTTCATCCCGTCGTTATCAATCCGGAAGCATGGTCCTCTATACCTCTGCCTGCACCCTTATGGCGTAGTTCCCTAGCATGGAGCGCCGATCTGACCTCCTCTAGGGATAAGTCGTCATTGTTCACAATGAACGACTGAAACAAAGTTCTCGTACGATGGAGGTCACGAGATCAATAACAAGAGTGTGGCATCCTCATCGCCCACCTTCTCGCCAATATTACGCAAGTCTAAAAGAATTCTATTTAATTGATCAAGATGGTCCTTGAGAGTCGTACCTTCGAGCATCCGCAAAGTAAAGAGCCTTTGCTCTAGCATCAAATTGCTAGTGAGACTCTTAGTCATGTAGACACTCTCCATCTTGAGCCAAAGACCTGCTGCTTGCTTCTGATCTGCGACCTCGATGATCACGTCATCCGATAAGCACAACATAATTGTTGCGTGTTCGTTCTCCTCCAATCCCTTGAACTCCGATGATGCAACATTCATGCCTCCCTTGTCCGCGGTCAAAGGTGCCCACAAGCCTTGCGATTTGAGCAAAGCCTCCATCTTTATCTTCCACAGACTGAAGTTGTTCCCTCCTGTGAACATGTCGATCTTCAACATCGATCCCGACATCCTTCTTGGTGGATCTTTAGCCCTAGTCGCGTTCACCGCCAAGATCGCAAAACCCTATCTTTGATTTCACCAAGTTGTGAAACCCTAGCTTTGCTCCACCTTAATCTTGATCTTAAAACACCGCAAAACCCGAGATCTGATACTAGTTTGTTATGAAAACCCACATAACGAACGAAGAACGAATAAAATAAGAACACGGGATTTTACATGGTGTTGAGTCAAGATCCCTGTATGTGTTTTGGATGGTAATTGTTTTGAGTGATGAAAGACAAAAGGCTAAGACATAAGCAGCAATCATTTCAGTTATCTCAAGGCCTTGAAAGCCTTGAGTTATTTTATTCTGCTATATGTTCTAACATTTCTGTGTTGCAGAATTGGATATCTGATTATACAATCAGTTGTTTATTGTATATACTTTTGGATTATACTATTTATATATCTAACACAATTGAGGATGATCAGAACAGGAAGAATCAAAGTTATATGGGTTTAACTTTGAAATTTTGTGAAGCAGGTTCAGAGCTCCAAGGCCTTGAGATGTTCCTTGAGCTGCTGACAGTTTTTACAGAACTTAGTTGATTCTTTCTTGCAGGTTATGATTCTTAGTATTGTGATTATTTACTCACTTCTAAGTGTCTTAAACTTGTTTTTCATGATTCATATGTTTTAGAACATATACAGGTTATTGTTCTAAGTTTGTTTAACATTTTTATCAGAAACTGTATAACTAAACAGTCATAGTACTGTTAGCTTTCTGGATTTTGTTGTTGCTGTGTTTCAATGCTGTGCAGGGTTGTTAAACGTGCAGAAGAAATCTCAACAAACTCCACCGGATATCCACTTTAAGTTGTTTGAATTTCAGTTGAAAACAGAAGGAGGATTTGTAGGAACTGAGATCCTAAAATCTCTCGATCAGTTGCAGCTGTGGATAAAAGAGACTGGTTTGAATTTTGAAGGATATTGAGGCTCGGAATACTCTGAGAGGTGTGAAAAAATCGTGGGAGATCATCCATTGAAACACACAATCATTCAAGCTTCATTCCAGAATTTCTGAAGATCAAATCAATCCAGTCTTCCAGAAGAACACTTTTAGGCTTCATTAGCTTATCTTCATACTGTGTTCTTCACTTATACTTCTATCTGTGTATCTCTAGATTATCTTAAACCTCACTTAACCTAGTGGTTGGTTGTTCAAGTGAACAACAAGAGGTTCTTGTTAGCTTAACAGTTAGTAGCTGGAACTAGATAGGTTTGGAACCACAAGCTGTATAGGTGTAAGGGAAATCACTTAGGCTTGAAGTTCTAGGGCTTTTTATGTGTGAGTAATAAGAAGTTTTTGCCCAATACTGGTGGGATTAGATCCCTCAGGCAGAGATTAGGTCCATTGGGACTGAACT
Organism: Linanthus parryae; assembly: GCA_023055425.1. NCBI lineage: Eukaryota > Viridiplantae > Streptophyta > Magnoliopsida > Ericales > Polemoniaceae > Linanthus > Linanthus parryae. Next base: position 19,393,729 of record JALGPY010000011.1, on the reverse strand, counting down.
CTGTAAATTGCTTTGTGTTCTTTACTTTACAGTTTGATTATTATCTGCTGCACACAACTCAAATCAAACTAGGGTTTAAAAGCTGTTTAGAATTGTTCACAGCTTAAGGCCTTGAAGCTTACTATTTTGCCTTTGTAAGTTTCAGACAATTTGCTAAAATCTGAAGGCCTTGAGATTTGAGTTTCACACAAAGTTTTCCTGTTAAACTTTAATTTTTGCAAAAAGTTTCCATACTCTATTCAACACCCCCTTCTAAGGATATAGGTCCTGTATTTAGTCTACATTACACAGTTTCAATTGGTATCAGAGCTTGTGTCACTGTTTTTAGATCTAACAATCTGGTGACTATAGTAATGTAGGAGATGGTGGATTCTCACAAGAAAGGGCAGCCAACAGACCTCCATTGTTCTGTGGTGACAACTTCATGCACTGGAAGGCATTGATGAAGATTTTCATCATAGATCAAGACATGGAACTATGGTCAATAGTTCAGAATGGTCCTCATGAGTACTACACCACAATTGATGTAGTCAGAACTGTCAAGTCTGAGGAAAATCTTTCAGTCACTGTACTGGAAAAGGTATCAAAAAATTACAAGGCTATGAATTTGCTATACTGTGCTTTAAATGCAGATGAGTTCAACAGAGTGTCAAACTGCTAGAGTGCCAAAGAAGTCTGGGATAAACTTGTGGTGACATATGAAGGAACCAGCCAGGTTAAGCAGACAAAAATCAACATACTTCTGAGGCAATATGAGTTGATTAAGATGAATTCAGATGAGACCATCAAGGAAATGTTCAAAAGATTCACTGATGTTGTGAACAACCTGGAGTCATTGGGAAAGAAGTTCTCAAATGAAGAGAAGGTCAGAAAGATTCTGAGAAGTTTGCCAAAAGCCAAGTGGGAGCCATAGAAAACAGCCATTGAGGAAGCTCAGGACTTGAGTCTTCTTCGACTAGATGATATACAAGGAAAGCTGCTCACTCATGAAATGTCTATGAAGGATGTGGAAGGTGATTTGAGTGAAAATATCAGGAACCTAGCACTTAAGGAAAAAGACAGTGAAAAATCTCAAAGCCTTGAGACTGAGGAGGAACCTTATGATGAAGAGGCTTTAGCATTGATCTCCAAGGCCTTGGCCAGGATTCTCAAAAAGAAAAGAAACTCTGGTAACAGGGATTACAACAGAGAGAGATCAAGACTCTCAGGCAGCAAGGATTACAAAGGTAAATCTTCATCACAGTCACATAAAACTAAAGTAATGAATTGTTATGAGTGTGGTGATGCAGATCATTTAGTAAGAGACTGTCCACAAAAGAAGAAGAACATGAACTTTCAGAAGAAGGATGTTGACAACAGAAGGAAGAAAGCCATGATGGCTTCTTGGAGTGATTCTGATTCATCAAGTGACTCAGACACAGAAGAAGAGCAAGCAAACCTATGCTTCATGGCAAAGCATAATGAGGAAAGTTCATCAGACAGACACATTGAAGACATGGTAAAAAATTTACTTGCTAGTCCTTCTGATGTACTTCCTGAAATTCTCAAAAGTATGTTTTTGAATGAGGAAAGTTATAGAAATGAGATTTCTGCTTTAAAGATTAAGATTCATGAGCAGGTAAAAGAAAACCTGGACCTAGTGTTTTCAAACAAAACTGTTGAATTATCTAAGACAAAGCTGGAAAAAGACTTCAAGGCCTTGGACAGCAGGTTCAAAGTCTTGAAGGCACAGATAAAATGGGTTGTTGATCAAAACACTCTTTTAACTGAAAGATATGCTGATATAAAGACTCATTCTGAGAATTTAGAACAACAGATCTGCTCTTTGACTGAGAAACTTTAAGAGTCAAAGAAGGTCCTAGCTAAGTTTATAGGCTCAGAACATAATCTGAATCTCATTCTTGGAGGAAGTCTGAAATCAATGCATAAAAGTGGGATTGGCTATAATCCAAATTTCCCAAGGAAAGGCCAAACTACATTCGTCAAATCTGGAAGCAGACATTCTTCAGATTAACTTGTCCCTTCAGAAGATCAGAACCTCACATTATGAGGAATACTTATCCTTATCAGCTTAAGGGACAGATTAGGTAGATTTGGGTTCCAAAAGGAATTAGGCAACCAAATATGGCTGATTCTGAGTATGATTCAAAATTCTTCACTTGGTCTAACAGCCTCTTGAGGCAATGATTTGTTTTTGCAGGATGTCACGAAGGCCTTGAAAGATCAAAAATGGATATTAGACAGTGGATGTTCCAGACATATGAGTGGAAAGAGGTCTCTCTTTACTGAACTTACAGAAAAATCTGGAGGAACAATCACACTTGGTGACAAAGCAAAATGCAATATAATTGGTATAGGTAGTACTGGTATTGGTTCTACAAATTCTATATCTGATGTTTAAATAGTAGATGGACTTAAGTATGATTTTCTTAGTATCTCTCAGTAATGTGATAAAGGTTATAAAGCTGTATTAGACAAGGAGAAATGTGTGGTGCAAGATGACAAATCTGGTGATTGCATACTCACTGCTCCTAGATCATATAATCTTTATGCTATGAATACTAACAGTGTTGCAGGTGACAAGCTAAAATGCCTCAAGGCCTTGAAGGAACATTCAAAGCTTTGGCAAAGAAAGCTTAGGCCTATTAGTATACATACTTTGAATAAACTCATCTCAAAAGACTTGGTAAGAGGTTTACAATCACAGAAATTTTCAGATGATAAGGTTTGCAAGGCATGTGTACAAGGTAAACAGACCAGAAGCTCTTTCAAGCCAAAGAACTTTGTAAGTACTTCTAGACCCTTAGAATTGCTGCATATGGACTTGTGTGGTCCTATGAGAGTTCAGACCCCAAAAGGTAAGAGGTATATGCTTGTTATAATTGATGATTATTCTAGATTTACTTGGGTGATGTTTATTAGAGACAAAACTGAAACTTTATCTGAATTTTCTAGATTGTGCAAAGAGCTTCAAACTTTGAAAAATTTACCTGTTGCATCCATTAGAAGTGATCATGGTAGGGAGTTTGATCAACTTGACTTTGATTTGTTTTGTGCAAAGCATGGCATTTCACACAACTTTTCTGCACCTAGAACTCCACAGCAAAATGGAGTAGTTGAAAGGAAAAATAGGACACTTGAGGATATGTCCATAACCATGGTTCTTGAAAGTAATTTTCCAAAGTTTTTATGGGCAGAAGCTGTTAACACTGCAAATTATGTGCTGAATAGATGCTTGATCAGACCTATTTTGAAAAAGACTCCCTATGAACTGTTTAAAGGGACAAAGCCTACTGTTTCTTATTTTATGCCCTTTGGTTGTATCTGTTTTGTGCATAATAATGGTAGAGACAATCTTGGTAAGTTTGATGCTAGAAGTGATGAAGGTGTATTTCTTGGATATTCTCAAACTAGCAAAGCTTATAGAGTTTATAATAGAAAAACCAAGATTGTGGAAGAGAGCATTCATGTAATTTTTGATGAAAGTACTAAGGACCCTCTGAGTGAAAGTTTTGCAGATCTAGATTTGAAGAAGCATGAATCAGATGATGATGCTGTGAAAGAAGACAAAGGCAAAACTAATGTACATAATCAACCAACAGAGTCTCAAGGCCTTGAACTCCTGCTGAACCAAAATCTCAAAGCCTTGAGACAAAAGCTGAAACTTTCTATGATGCTCCTTCTACTGTTTCAAGGACTCAAAGCCATGAAGAAGAATACTCCTGGGTACCAAGAAAGAAGTTTAAGTACCTTGCAGACCATCCAACTGACAACATTATATCAGATCCATCAACAGGAACTCAGACAAGAGGACAGTTAAAGAACTTGTGTGCTTTTAGTGCATTTGTATCTTTGATTGAGCCTAAGAATACCAAGGAAGCTCTGGAAGATGCAGAATGGATTATTGCAATTCAGAGTAAGCTGAATGAGTTTGAAAGGAATAAGGTTTGGAATCTGGTCCCAAGACCTAAAGAGAAATCAGTTATTGGAACCAGATGGGTATTCAGAAACAAGCTTGATGAGAATGGCAAAGTGGTAAGAAATAAAGCCAGACTGGTAGCTCAAGGATATAATCAGGAAGAAGGTATAGATTATGAGGAGAATTTTGCTCCTTTTGCCAGGTTAGAAGCTATTAGAATACTTCTTGCATTTGCATCTCACAATCACATAAAGCTTTATCAAATGGATGTTAAATGTGCTTTTCTAAATGGATATTTACAAGAAGATGTTTTTGTAGCACAACCTACTGGTTTTGAAGATGAAAATTTTCCTGATCATATTTATAAACTGGATAAAGCTCTTTATGGTTTAAAACAAGCTTCAAGGGCTTGGTATGACAGACTTTCAAAATTTCTACTTGAAAACAATTTCAGAAGAGGCTTAGTTGACAAAACTCTTTTTAGTAAACACCAACAAAGTGATCTGTTAGTAGTTCAGATATATGTAGATGATATATTATTAGGTGCTACTAATGATGCTCTTTCAAAAGAGTTTTCTAGTCTGATGTGCAGGGAGTTTGAGATGAGCCTAATGGGGAACTGAATTTCTTTCTTGGACTTCATATATTAAAAATTAAGAAAGGAATTTTTGTGCATCAAGGAAAATATACCAAGGACTTATTGAATAAGTATAATATGTCACAGTCCAAGGTGCTTAAGACCCCTATGAGTTTATCACTCTCTTTAGACAAAGATTCAACTGGTAAGAGTGTGAATCAGAAGGAATACAGAGGTATGATTGGATCACTATTATATTTAATTGCTAGCAGACCTGATATTATGTTGAGTGTCTGTATGTGTGCTAGATTTCAATCAGAACCTAAGGAAAGTTATCAAATGCAGTTACAAGAATTTTTATATATTTGAATTGAACCAGAGACTTAGGGCTTTGGTATCCAAGAAGATCTAATTTTATGTTGTGAGGTTATTCAGATGCAGATTTTGCAGGATATAAAGTAGACAGGAAAAGTACTTCTGGATGCTGTCAATTTCTTGGATCTTCATTGATCAGTTGGCATTCCAAAAAGCAAAATTATGTAGCATTATCAACTACAGAAGCTGAATATATTGCAGCAGGTGCTTGCTGTTCACAATAGTTATGGATTGTTCAGTTACTTAGAGATCTTGGCTAAAACTTCAGAAATGTGCCAATTCATTGTGACAATACAAGTGCTATTTCAATCTCTAAGAATCCAGTTCAGCACTCAAGGACAAAGCACATAGATGTGAGACATCATTTCCTTAGAGATCATGCAGAACAAGGTGATGTTGTTTTAAATTTCATCTCTACTTCAATGCAGATTGCTGATATTTTCACTAAACCTTTGCCAGATGATAGGTTTTCATCTCTAAGGCTTGAATTGGAGATGTTAAACAAGGATGCATTGGTTTAGGGCAGTATTAGTACCTATATGTGTATATGTGCTGGAATCTCAAAGCCTTGAGATTATACTTTCTGAAGCCTTGAAAGTATAGCTCAAAGCTTTGAAGTTACTCCAACTGCAGAAAATCTCAAGGCCTTGAGATTGTTCTCCAGGTCTTGATAATATCTGTATTTATTCTTTTTAAAAAAATTGGATAGTCAAATATTATATCTTATCTTTTTAGATAACTGTATAATATTTGAATTACTCAGAGATTTTCTAAAATATTCCAAAAAGATTTTTCAAGATTCTATTTCTGCATGTGATATTGCAGAGTCCTTTTATGACTCATCCTTTTCAACCTACTTAAGATGAAAGTCAGGGATTTTTATTCTCATTATCTTCCAATTTTCCGCGACTCTACTCTCTCTCTCTCTCAATTCCTCTCAATCACATTCTCTTCTCAAAACCCTAAACCCTAAAATGGAGCACAAATCAGCCAGAATTCAGCAACAGGGAAAGCCCTCTGGCAGATCCAAGAAGGGAGCAAAAAAGAAGGAGAAAATAGTGATTTCTGATTTAAATTCAGAAAATACTCAAAGCTTGCATGACGATACCCCTCTCGCAAAGAAGTCCAGGACAGAGAAGGGAGATGAAGGCTCAAGTGTTGATCCACAACAAGAGACTTAGGGTGGTGATCTACCTAGGTCAGAGAAGAAGAAAGGGGGAGAAAAGAAAAAAACTGCTGAAGAGGAAAAAGGAAATCAACTCAGGAAATCCAGAAGAAACCAACTGAAGGAGGACAAGAAAAGACCAAACCGTCGGAGAAGAAGACTAGGGTTAAGCAAGTTGCTGCTGCAACTAAGAAAGGATATCAAGGTAAGAATGTACTTCCCACTGAGTGGTTTGTTAGTTCTGAAGTTAGAACTGTTTGGATGCAAGGATATGCTTCATCAAAGGTAGCTTTCTGTAGCATGATTTCAGATGAGTTATTGGATAAACTAGACATAGAATGCATGAGAAAGTTAAGAGAAACTGCTGTTTCGAAGTTTCTAAATCCTAGTTCAAAGGCTTATCCTAGGTTAAATAGGTTCTTTTATCTGAACTTCGTGTCTGAAGGTGATGATAGAATGGTATTAACTTCAAAAGTGGCTGGTGTGGATTTGAGGTTAGATCATAGGACTTTTGCCAAAGTCTTGGGCATTCTTAGAAAATAAAATGTTGGATATTATCCTGATAGGAAGGAGTGTCTGGATAAGGCAAAGGAGATGTTCTTTATTGAAGGTGTTCCCTCTGGTCCAAAGCAGTTGACACACTCTGTGCTCAACTGTGAAGCCAAAATCTTGTTTACAATTCTGATGAGGAGTGTAGTTCCTAGGGAGAACTCAATGGAGTTTGTAACTGATAAGGTTCTGATTTAGATGTATCTGATATCTCAAGGGTTTGAGATAGATTTGCCAACAGTTGTTATGGAGCATATGATTTATTGTGCAACCAGGACTAGAAACCATCCTCTTCCATATGCCAACCTGTTACCTCTTTTCTTTGAATATTTCGATGTGCCTGTGAAAGGAGAAGAAAATATTACTGTAGGTTTTGGGTTGATAGATGAGACTGCACTTCAGAGGATTGGGGTAGTTCAGACTGGGAAAGGGCATTGGAAATTTTATTCTGATTTGTTAAAGGAAGAACTTGCTGAGAAGGAGTTTCTGAAGCCTAAGGGGACTGCATCAGGGAAAGGACAAGCCAATGAGGATTACTCTCTGTTAGTTGAGAAGTTAGAAGATCAGCACGTTGAGATTGAAGATCTCAGACAAATGTTATTTGACCTGTCAACAGAATTTAACCCGTTCAAGGGCTTGATGAATGTTATGAATGGGAAGTTGGATATTGTCATCAAGGGCTTGAATCTTGAGAAGATACCTTCTGCTACTAGTCATGACACCAGTTTGGATTCAGAAGAGAAGCTGGGAGATTTTCTGAAGAAGAAGAAGAAGCCAATTCCAGTGGTGTTAACTTCAAAAGATTTGTATGAACAAACTGATGAAGAAGATGTTGGTGAAGACACAGGTGTTGATGCAGCTACAGAGGTAGATTCAGTACAGGCTAAGAAGAAGGTGGATGAGATAATCCAAGAAGTGGTTGCTGAAGTGGAAGCTGAACAAGAAGGTAATCAGTCTGCAGAAGATGCTGCAAGTGAGGAAGAAATTGGAGAAGGCTCAGAGAAAGGCCAGACATCAAAGAAGAAGTGAAGATCAGAGACTGCCAAAGCCTTGACCCTCTATCTCATTCTCTTCTATATTTTCTGTCTCAAGGCCTTGACATTTTAGCTATTTTTTTTTTATTTTTTTTTCAGACTCTGAGTAATGATCCTACATTTCTTCAAACTTATTTGATGAAAGTCAAAAAGGGGGAGAATTAATGTGGTATTTGTGTTTTGTTTTGCAGTATTTGGACTAGTAATAATAAGAATGCCTAGTTGTTTTGGATAACTTTTATTTCTGTGGTAATTTGTAATATTTATTGTCACTGGTTATCTGTTTGGGTTCAGTATATTTTGTATCTGCAAATTGTGGTTATTTAATTTTTGAATATGAGTTGCAGGAAGATCTATACAAGACTGTAGGTTTTGTCTTTCATCAAGGGGGAGATTGTTGAGTCAAGATCCCTGAATGTGCTTTGGTTGGTAATTGTTTTTAGTGATGAAAGACAAAAGGCTAAGACATAAGTAGCAAAGCATTTCAGTTATCTCAAGGCCTTGACAGCCTTGAGTTATTTTATTCTGCTATAGGTTCTAACATTTCTGTGTTGCAGAATTGGATATCTGATTATACAAATCAGTGGTTTATTGTATATACTTTTGTATTATACTATTTATATATCTAACACAATTGCAGATGATCAGAACAGGAAGAATCAAAGTTATCTGGGTTTAACTTTGAAATTCTGTGAAGCAGGTTCAGAGCTCCAAGGCCTTGAGATGTGCCTTGAGCTGCTGACAGTTTTTACGGAACTTAGTTGATTCTTTCTTGCAGGTTATGATTCTTAGTATTGTGATTATTTACTCACTTATAAGTTTCTTAAACTTGTTTTTCATGATTCATATGTTTTAGAAGATATAAAGGTTATTGTTCTAAGTTTGTTACACAGTTTTATCAGAAACTGTATAACCAAATAGTCATAGTACTGTTAGCTTTCTGGATTTTGTTGTTGCTGTGTTTCAATGCTGTTGCAGGATTGTTAAACGTGCAGGAGCAATCTCAACAAACTCCAACGGATATCCACTTGAAGCTGTTTTAATTTCAATTGAAAACAGAAGGAGGATTTGTAGGAACTGAGATCCTAAAATATCTCAATCAGTTGCAGCTGTGGATAAAATAGACTGGTTTGAATTTTTAAGGATATTGAGGCTTGCAAAGTACTCTGAGAGGTGTAAAAAAATCGTGGGAGATCATCCATGTAAACACACAATCATTCAAGCTTCATTCCAGAATTTCTGAAGATCAAATCAATCCAGTCTTCCAGAAGAACACTTCTAGGCTTCATTATCTTATATTCATACTGTGTTCTTCGATTGTACTTCTATCTGTGTATCTCTAGATTATCTTAAACCTCACTTAACCTAGTGGTTGGTTGTTCAAGTGAACAACAAGAGGTTCTTGTTAGCTCAACAGTTAGTAGCTGGAACTAGATAGGTTTGGAACCACAAGCTGTATAGGTGTAAGGGAAATCACTTAGGCTTGAAGATCTAGGGTTGTTTCTGTGTGAGTAATAAGAAGTTTTTGCCCAATCCTGGTGGGATTAGATCCCTCAGGCAGAGATTAGGTCCATTGGGACTGAACTCTGTAAATTGCTTTGTGTTCTTTACTTTACAGTTTGATTATTATCTGCTGCACACAACTCAAATCAAACTAGGGTTTAAAAGCTGTTTAGAATAGTTCACATCTCAAGGCCTTGAAGATTACTATTTTGCCTTTGTAAGTTTCAAACATTTTGCTAAAATCTCAAGGCCTTGAGATTTGAGTTTCACACAAAGTTTTCCTGTTAAACTTTAAGTTTTGCAAAAAGTTTCCATACTCTATTCAACCCCCCCGCCTCTAGAGTATTTAGGTCCGGTATTTAGTCTACATTACACACTTTCACATGGTTCACTACCGAAAAGTTTCGCTAACTACATCCACGGCGGAAAAGCACCCTTTATTTCATAAGAGGAACAATAACACTCTTGTTTGCATATCTAGTAGAAAGCCTACTAGCTCCTTTTTATATAGTACTAGCGAGGAGGTGAGAATCACCTCACTTGTCAATGTGGTAAAAATACATTCCACCGCCCCACTTTGTTTCCTTAGCTACCCTACTGCCTTTGACCAAAATTCAAACCCTTGGACCAATTTTTTTTCACCGCCTTTGACTTTCACAATTCAAGGCACCTCAACAATGGTATTGAAAAATATTATGATTATACTGATTATTGAATGCATCAAAATCTGGCTTCGATGTAATATTTGACAGGCCTATAGGAACTTTGTTATTTGTTTGCTATTTATTGTATCTAGGTATCCATGATAACATCAAATATTTTCAACATCTAATCGGAGGTCTATGTACGAGTAAGAATTGTGTGGACAGAGAAATGGGTTAATGAATGCTAACATTTATTTAGATTTCAAAATGATGCTAGATGTCCTATACTAAAGTATGATACTCTGATTCCTCATCTAAATTATAATAACCCAGTTATGCAAAAAAAATCTTCCTTTACTTAGTCTTTTACTTGCAGGAGTTAGAAAGTTTTGAACTTTGTTGCACACTTCTCTGCTAGCAGTGCAATGTCAATGTTTATTGATAAAGGGGAATTGTTATATTCTCGGTTTTGTACAGACATTTATAGCCGACTGGTTTCTATGTTCAGTGAAAACTCCATATTTGTTCACCAATATGAAGGGTTATTTTGTAGTAATTTTTCCTGAATATATTTCCTTGATTCTTTAATGACGGTTGTTGAACTAATCATTTTTTTAGTGTCGTCAACGATGTGTTTGATTATTTTTCTTTTTCTTTCGTACCTTTAGGCACGGGCAATACCTATATATGTGCGTGTGTGTGTGTGTGTGTGTGTGTATGTATACACATATATACCTACATATGTATCTCTACACATAAATATATATAGGTATACGTATATGTATACGTATATGTATATGTATATGTATATGTATATGTATATGTATATGTATATGTATATGTATATGTATATGTATATGTATATGTATATGTATATGTATATGTATATGTATATGTATATGTATATGTAGAGATTATATATTCCATTGAAGCAACAAAAGGAGGAGGCGCGCATACACGAATGCTTGGACTAGAAGCATGAAACACTTGGAGAAGAGCTTCGAGTTCTTATCGTTCTATAGATATTCTCATTGGCTTGGGATTATGGTAAAGCTTAGAGGCCACATCCGTGTCACACTTATATTTAAGTTTTTATTTTTACTTTTATGTATGTGGTGCATAGTTGAATGTTAAACAAAATGATACTTAAGATGGGTTTTTTCTATCGAAATTTCCCAATCCGTTTGGATAAATCAGCTGATGAGATCTTAATCAATTAAGTGGAGGCTTGCCATAACAAGGTACCTTTATTTATCTTGTTAAGATGTGATGACATAAACAAGTAATATGCAAACTGTTTAGCAAAGGGTCTAACTCATCTAGGATACTTCAATAGGATTTAAAGCCTATAGATGCAAATTAATTGGGAACTAGTCTATAAGATAAATTATAAATAAGGATTTATTCACTCAATTGTACCATGAGTTACATAATATGTAATTAGAAATTGTTTCCTACATAAATAATTGAATTTTTAGTGATCAACCAAAGTTTATTCAAAAGGAAGTAATATATGGATCTTGGCCCGCTAGAAATATATATGATATTTTCCGTTTCAATGGTGAGAGTCATTAATTCGATTAAGAAGTTTGGAGTTATTTTTATATGTTTCCTTGTTAAATGTAGAATTATATCCGGATAATTATTCTTGCGTATTTCTTCCTATGATAGATCTCAATGGCATTAAAATCACATAACATGACTTTATAAGTACGATCTTGCCTTGAGAAGGACAAATTGTCTCGAACCAACATTTTAGACTGATACAGTGTTCTTAAATAAGAGAAAAAGTTTTACGTCCTAGAGAAGGAAGTTTCTCCCCCACCACCGAGCCACTAAAGCTCAAAATAAGTGATGATTCTTTGGATGTGTCTTGCCTCACGTTAGCTACCATTAACTCGGACCTTCAGAAGGAACATGATAACTTGGAGGCGTGATATACATGCATTTAAATAAGCTCTTTCAACATGAAGCTAGACTAAAAGGTTTGAGGTGTCAAGAGCTTTGTTCAAAACCAATATTCCAGAAGGAAAACCCAGTGGGAACTCATGTACTCAAAATGATAGGGTATCTTGATAATCTCGAGCGACTCGAACTTCCATTTGGTCAAGAGTTGTCCACTGATCTTATTATGCACTCGTTACTGGATATGTGCAGTCTATTTATCATGAATTACAATATGAATAGAATTAAAAATCCTCTACAAGATTTCCTCAATATGGTGATAACAGCGAAAGAAAGAACCAATAAGGGAAAAGGCATAGCCATATTGATGGTTAACAACAGGGGAAGGGGAAAGAAATATGCCAAGAACTCCAAGGGTAAAAGCAAGGTTGTTTCTAAATCAAATGTATTTTTCTTGAAGCTAAGGAAGCACATTCCATCACTGCAGTGTGGCTGGTCATTGGAAGAGGAACTGTCCAAAGTAGCTGGAAGTAAAGAAGAAAGGAATTGTGCATTCTGCTTCAGGTGTTTTTGTTATAGAAGTTCATATGTCTTTCTCTTCATCGTGGGTATTAGATACTGGATGTGGATTTCGCATTTCTATAAATGTGTAGGACCTCAAGAAAAAAATACCATTGGCCAAAGGCGATATAGATATACGCGCGAGACATGGAGCAAGTGTTGCAGCATTAGCTGTTGGAACTTATTTCTTATCTTTACCTTTTGGAATTAATATTGAATTAGAAAATTGATATTATGTCCCTGCTATGAGTTGGAATATTATTTTATTTTATTGTTTGAACAGGAAAAATTTTTCTATCACAATAAGAGACAAATGTTTCTCCATTTATTTTTTTATATGCATTGTTTTAATGCACTCTTGTCTAATGGATTTATTGTCCTTAATCTTGACAATTCTATCTATAACATTAGTACTAAGAAGGTTAAGTCTATTGATATGAACTCTACTTGCATTTTGCATTGTCATTTTCGCTACATAAATGAGAAACACATTTCTAGGCTCCATAAAGATGGATTTTCAAACTCATTTGATTTGGGTATGACATATGTGAGGCTTTTTTATTCGACAATATCTCTAAGTCCCCATTCACAAGAAAAAGGTGAAAAAGACTAGTGATATTTTGCGACTCATAAATACAGATGTGTGGCGACCATTAAGCACAAGTGCTAGAGGTGCTTTTAAATACATCATCACATGTACTGATGACCTTAAAGGATATGAATTTTTCTTATGAAGAAAAAATTTCAGTCCTCTCTACTATAAAAAGCTGAAGGACTTTTAAGTGTTGAACCCCTTAGATGTTTTACACCTCAAGCTGTTAACACATTTACGTGTTTTCTCGCTTTTTTATTTTCCTACATTTTTTTGTATTCCAAAAATGCTCGCCAGAAATAGAAAAATCCTTCTTGTGTTGTCAGGTAATTAAATTTGATCTTCATTTTTCTTCTCATAAAGCATTCAATTTTGTTTTTCTAACATTCATTATTCACTGAATGTCCATTTTTTGTAACTAATTATTTACTTCCATAATAGTAGCAATTTGCCTACGTTTATTACCGCATTTTGCATATGCTTCTTACTTACTAACAAATACTCTTCTCAGAGACCCTCTGTTATGTTATCTCTTCATCAGTCTAGTCTACCGTGAGATTAGGAGTTCCATCCTTGTTCTAATCTTGTTTTATGGTGTTTTGCATGAGACAGTTCCTTTGCTGCACTGCTTAACCAAATCCGCTTGCTGAAACTACCAAAGAATTTGTCTTTTGATGCGGGTGGACAAGAGTTCTTTTTCTTATTGTGGTTCGTATACAAACCCATAACCTTTTTTGCTTTTCATTAACTTGCACATCCTCTTCTCTGTTAACCTCTTATCCGCAAATTTTCATTCACTTCATCAACATATACCTTTTTTATGTTATTTGAATCAACTATTCTATGTAATACAGGTTTTCAAAGAATTGATATCTCTTAATTATGCTGATTAAGAAGGTAAGCTAAGAAATTTTGTTACGTTTATTAAGTTCGCTACGTCCTTCTATTTTTTTATCGATCTTGAAGTAAAATTATGTACCAGATTTTGATATATGTATTGATAAAGTAAATATCAAACCATAACATAAACAAAACATGAGATTAAAATACCATAAATCTGGTAGGCCGCTTTGTTTTAGCTCAGGTGGTAGAGTGCGGGGCTCTTACCCTTGTGGTCTTGGTATGTTGAAGTCCACAGTTGGCGCTTCCATATTTTAATTACCGAATACCTAAAAATATTTTGCTTTGTAGAAGCTGTAAAAATTTCACTAGCACCATTCTGAAGATCCAATTCTTCTTAAAGTGGATGAAGAAATTCCACAATAATGGAAAAGTTAAAAGCTAAATGTTTATCATTTTTTCTATTGTGGAATTTCATCCTCTTCTTTTAACAATAGCATGAGTTTAGTATATTTATTTTTTCGCTTCTTCCATGCTTAATCAGATTAGAGGCGGCAATTATCTAATGCAAAGAGACAATGCATGGATAACAAATTGCGCATGAATTTTTTTCAAGAATGAAGTACAAAACCAGCTTGACAAAAGTATCATGGCTCTACAATTAGATCGTGATGGCAAGTACTTAAGAAAATAGTTTGATGATCGGCTAAAGGAGTGTGGGATCCTATCCCTACTCACTCTACCTGGAAAACCAGAGTGGAATGGTGTGTCTAAGCAAAGAAATCGAACCTTTTTGGACATGTTTCGGTCCATGGTGCGTCCAGCAGAACTTCCAGTTTCCTTTTGGGGTCTTGCTCTACTTAGAGAAACTTTCACTTTAACCGTGTTCCATCCAAATATGTTATGAAAAAACCTTAAGATTTATGGACTTGAAGCGTCTGAGTATTTCATTCATCAAGATTTCGATTTTTAAAAAATTATGTTTTGCGTTTAATGTCTCATAAACATGGACCGAAGTCGGATAAATATATTTTTGTAGGACATACTAAGGAAACAAAGGGATAATATTTCTACAACTCGATCGAGAACAAAGTGTGTGTTGCCCGAACTGGTTTGATTCTAGAAAGGGAGTTCGTCACTAAAGGAGCCAATGAGTGGACATTAAACCTTTGATGGAACAGGAGTAGGATCAACAAGATGTTGCTGAGCAACAACCAGTTCAAGTAACACAAGAACCTCGTGATCAGGTAGGATACGTCAAGGACCAGAGACATGGATTTCTCGTGACGGAACATGGTGAAGTATTTAACATGGATCAAGATGAGCCTACAACGTACGAGGAGGCCGCAAATGGGACAGACTCTAAAAAATGACTTGTAGCAATGAGATTAGAGATTGAATCCATGTATACCAACAAAGTATGGACTTTGGTGGAACCCCCTGAAAGGGTAAAAGATGTAGGGTTAAAGCAGGTTTTCAGAAAGAAAATTGATATGGCTGGTTATGTGATTAAATGTAACGTTTGATTGGTGGCTAAAGGTTTCCGGAAAGTTCATGGTATAGACAATGACAAAACATTTTTCCTAGTTGCAATGCTTGAATTCAGCCCCATTTTGCTTACAACTGTTGCTTACCACAACTATGAGATTTAATCATTTGATGTCAAAAAAACATTTCTATTTGGGTACCTCCTCGAGAATATGTACTTGACATCGACCCATAGCATGCTCGAAAGGTGTGTAAGTTTCATCGATCTATATATGGATTAGAGCAATCTTCTCGAAGTTGGAATCTTTGATTTGATGATGCAATTAGAGAATTTGGTTTCATCTAGAACGAAGATGATACTTGCGTTTACAAGAAGGTTAGTGGGAGCATAGTTGTATTTATGGTCTTCGATGACATAATACTCATTGGGAATGATGTCCCTAATCTGCAATTAGTTAAATGTTTTCTTGGGAATTTCTTTTCAATGAAAGACTTTGGTGATGGAACTAATACACCTGATATAATGATCTGTAGAGATAGATCATTAAAGTTTATTGTCTTGAGTTAAATCACATATATTGAAAAGGTGTTAAACAGTTCAACATGCAAGAATACAAGAAAGGTTTCTTATCTATGTCACATGGAGTTAGTAATTTGAAGATTCGTCGTCCTTCGAATTGGATAAAGAAGGATTTCATGATAAAGATTCCTTATACCTATCAGTTGGATCTATCATGTACGCCATGTTATGTACAAGTCCAAATGTGTCATATGATTTGAGCATGAAAAGTTGGTACAAGTCAAATCCCGGTGAGAGTCGCTGGATAGCTGTCAAGATTGTTGTTAAGTACTTGAGAAGAACTAACGACGAATTCTTGATAAATGGTGGAGAGGAAAACCTCGTTGTAAAGGTTACGGTGATGCGATATTCAAAACCGACAAAGATGATTTAAGTTCACAGTCATGTTTTTTACTCAATGGAGGAGATGGAAGGTGGAAAAATTTGAATAAAGATAGAGTTGCTGATTATACCAAAAAGGCTGAGTACATCGCTGCATCAAAGGAAGTTGTTTTCATTAGGAAGTTCATTACTAGACTAGGAGTTATCCATGGTATTGTGGATCCTATAGAACTATATTCAGAAAACATTGGTGGGATTGCACAAGCTAAGGAACCCAGATCTCACCAGCGGTCCAAGCAGATACTTACGAGGTTCCATCTAATTCGAGATATGATCGATAGAGGATAAGTTAAGATATGCAAATTATGAACATATGAAAATCTTGAAGACCCACATACCAAACTCCTTGCTCACCGTAAGAATGAGGGGCAAAGTAGATCTATAGGCATATGAGATGCACCACATTAGCTCTAGTGCAAGTGTGAGACTGTTACAGTATGCCCTAGAGTCAATCTATTATTCGTGATATCATTTAATATTAAAGGCTATTTATTCATTGTTTTATCTACATTATGAAATGTTGACATAACGAAGTCCTTAGAATACATCTAATATTGATAAATGTCCCAAGTCTTTTACTATGGTTAATCATAACGACTAAATGCATCGAGACTAGTACGTGTGTACATTGATATGAGATATAAATTCAAACATATTTGTACGCATTAGGAGTAATGGATTACTAGATTGACCCATCGTCAGAACACTACATTGGTCTTATGTGAGTTTCACAAGTGCTTCTCACAGTGACAATAGTGTTGTGATCCTATGAATTAAGTCCCTACATTATCTGGATGTGGAGGACATGTTTTAATATCGTCAAATATCACGTTGTAACAAGGTGACTTTAAAGTCGATAATTGGACATGTTATGACACATGATGAGAGGTGTGAGTGAAGTAGATATAATTTCCCCCTGCATAACATGAGTTAATATGCATGGGCACTCGATGAGTGTGACTTAGCAAAATGCATCGCCTTGCTCAAATGAAATATTAGATATTGATGTCATTGTTTTTCTTAGTCTACTCAGTAAAGGAAACTTTATATTGTAAATACAAGGGTTAAACTCCATGCCCTGTGTTCAATATGTATATATAGACAAATGGATTATAAAACATGGTAATATTGTCATAGGGCTTCGTCAGATCACTAGCATTTCTATTACTTAAGTAGCGTAGATTTATTTCTAAATACAGCTCCATGTTTGTAAATGTTGCTGCCAACATAACTAGGTACCTACAGGGTCACATAGAAGAGTAGACCAAACTGGTATTAAATATTCACTAGAATTTGATGATAATATTAGCAATATTCGAATCAGATACAAAATATGTAGGGTTTGACAGGAGTCATCAATATACAACCGATTTTGTGTGACACTCAGCTATAATTTGTCGTATTATAGGATGACCATCCATAGATTGTATAAACAATGATCGTCGATTGAGCATCATATTGGGGCAAATACGACAACCGAGAGGTGTCATAAAAGGAAAAATGACGCCCTTCAAAAAACATGTCACTTGGTGGAAGTATTTATCAAATACGAAGGTTTCTCTAGCAAATATGGTCAATTTTTTCTATACAAGAGAGATACAAGGATTAACATAACTAGTAATTAAATAGATGCAAAAATTACATAGCTTCTACAAGTCATATATCAACCCGACAAGGTAATTTCAACTATGCCCCAATCCAATTAGCAGCTAACACACTAGCTCGGTAGACTAAACTAGTGACTCGCACTACCAGAGGCTCGCCATCTCCGTTTGGACAACATGACGTTTATCACCGTGTTCACTGAGTGAAGAACTCCATTTCGGTATATGCACGAAGACAACTCTATGACAAAAAATCGATTGTGTATGGAGGTGTAGGAGAACAATAGGGATATGCAACCTATAAACAATACTAAGGATCTAGGCCTAAGATTTTTGTATCAACACTTGAACAATAAACTGTGCTAGATACCTGTAGATCCATAAGCAGAAGATATGTGACCTGACTAAAAAAATGTTTAATAAATAGAAAAAAAACCTTAATTAAAGTAATCACAATTATCATGTGAAACATGAAACGTGTGTTCTCATTAATTTGAAGTTCCTCAAAAAAAAGATAAAGTAACATTGAACAAGAAAAAAATATGATTTTTGATAGAGTTTATTTTAAAAAAAAAAAATCTGAAATGTTACAAAATATCGATTTTTAATATACCCTTTTTCCGTGATGGAAAAAGAAGGAGGATTGGAAAGAAAAGGTGTAATTTTCATGATTATTACAACCAATTTATATCCCCATTGTTCGATTTCTCGAATTAGTTAGTAGAATTATATATATAATGGTGAAAGCAAAAATAACATTTTTTTATTAACACGTACTACTGAAATGACAAAAAGAAAGACGTGTTATTTATGCACATGTTTAATAAACTGAAACCCCTCTTCTTGTGCTATTAATATGTCCTTAAAATAGGATGCATTAATTTAAATTGTCAAAAATATGTGCATTCATATTTTTCCTCCATGTTCCGAGATCACTGTTAAAATATTAATAAGTAGATGTTAAAACTACTTTATTACGAAAAAACATTTTGAAATGAAGATTTTTTTTTTTATTTCAATAGTACGTGTCAACACGGTGCGAACGTAGAATGAAAAGATTAACTTGTAGTACAATAATTACAGTTGTATGTAAATACAAAATACTAACTGTAAGTTCAAAGTTGTTTTCAAAGCATAGAACTGGTTTCAAAGCCTTGAAAATTTCACAGCATGAACTAAGGGAGACTTCTTACTCCTATTCATATTCTAATCTCCTGCACTAGATCATGCTATATTATGATGAACACAAACTCATGCTTTGATTTGATCTTATCATTTACCTAAGTTGTTTTGCAGATCAAAAAGATTCATTTTTAAACTATTTTTCTTTAACTTATAAGATGAACTTTAGGGCTTTTCTCTACTCTCTCTCAGCAAGATTTAAATAGAAGACAGAGCCTTCAATAATGAGGAACAAGAGATTCAACAAGAAAATTGAGGTCACCATATCAGATTTTGGTTTAGAGGGGACACAGAGCATGCAAGAGGCATCTCCTCCAGCCAAAAATGTCAAAGTAGTGAAGGATGTGGAGACTTCAAGGGCATAATCAGAAGAGGTTCAGCAAAGGCAGGAACAGATGGAAGAAGTACCAGAAGCACATCAACAGAAGAATGATCAAGAGGGTCAATCTGAATGAAAGAAGGAGAAAGGATGAGAAGAGAAGAAGAAAGCCTAAGAAGACAAACAGAAGGATCAGACATCAGAGAAAGCAATTCAATAAGATGAGTTAGAATCTAGCTTGGAATCAGGAAGAAAGGATCATGAGGAAACAGTCTGCAGTAAATAAGAAACGAATTTTTGTGAAGAATAAACTGAAGCATGGATTGATTGCATTAGAGGGGTTAACCTTCCTGTTCAATAGTGTGATCAAAACCATTAGGTCAATCTTTGATGAGATCATTGTTGAAGTTGTTGCAGAGGTTGAAACTGAGAATGCAGAAGATAAAGATGAAATGTAAGAAGACTCAGATGGATATGAAACAGCTGAAGATGAGCAAGAGAAAGCTCGTGATGATAAAGGCAAGGGAAAAAGCAAGGTTTTAGAAGGAAAGAAGACTGGCTAGAAGGATGCTGGTGATGAAGCCTAAGCCTTGAACCCTTCTGTCTATTCTTTCTATCTAGTTCATTTCTTATTTTTCCTTCAAAGCCTTGAATTTCGGTATACTGTTTTTTTGTTTTTGTTTTTTCAAAAACTCTGAGTGTGATCCTACATTCCTTTAACTCTGTTTGATGAAAGTAAAAAACGGGGAGAAAGATATATGTGTTTATGTGAAAATAAGTTGTAGATTTATTTTTGTAGGATTATCTATAATCTATGACAGTTTATGAGGTTTATGATTTCATACTTGTTGTTCTTTTTGCTATGTGTTTTTATACTTGCTGTTTAATTTTGTTATTTATTTGCAGGGTGATGAGTACATAAGAATATTTATTTTGTCTTTAATCAAGGGTGAGATTGATAATTTAATTTCTCTGCCATGATGTGAATTATGAACTATGGATGTTTATATGAAGATGATGAAAGACAGTGGTAACATATGTTCAAGGCTCCATGGCCTTGAAGGTCTATGTCTACATTTAAATTGATTAAGTATTGTTTAACAATCTTGTGTATGCAGGCTTAGCATTGGATCAGTTGTTGGTTAAATGTGTCTTAAAAATATTCTTGGACTATATCTATGTGTTTCTAACACTCACAGGTTTCATAGCTTGAATGAATCAAGGATTAGAAACCTATAAGATTAAAACTGTGAAGAATGTCACAGAGCTCCAAGGCCTTGAGATTTTCCTTCAGCTTCTGGCAATTTTTTTTGGCTTAAATATTTCTTTCATGCAGGATGTTATATGTGGTAATGTGATTGGTTACTGACTTTCTATATGTTGGAAATATTCCCTAGAGGCAATCTATTTCTTGTGACATGTGTGGATTTACTATTCATTATGTTATCGATATGGAGATATGTTAACAAGAATGAAGTCCTTAGAATATATATGTTATATTCTTAATTATCCCTAGTCGATTATATTGATTAACGGAACAATCAACTATAGACTAGTATGTGGTTGGATTGACATGGAGATATCACGAGGCATACTAGATTGAACCACGACGAGAAGGCTACATTAAATTATGTTAAACTCACAAGCGCTTCTCGTAGTGCTAATGATATTGTAATACTTAGACTTGAAGTCACTAGATACTCAAGTTGTGAAATATCATGCTTTGATATTATCAAAGGTTACACCATAACTGGGTAACTATAAAGGTAGTTATCGGGCATGATAGGAAGCAAGCTGAGAGATCGCAGTGACGTAGAAATGATTTTTCCCTCCCACATTATGGGAGTAAATATCCATGGGCCACTCGAGGGATGGTGCTTATAGAACTTCTGGCCAGACTCGGATATATTAATATGGAGATATTGATGTTATCTGCACGGATAAGCATAATCCAAGGATCGAGGAACTATGGATTGGAAATACGAGTGTGGCTATTATGTCTCGTGTCCAATTCGGATATGGAAACAAAGGGATAAAACAATACATGAACGTTGAGCACAAGATTTTTCGGATGACTATTTCTATTAGTTGGGTAGTGTGGTTGTCTTGCTAGAGGCCGCTCCATGTTAGTACTAGTTACTACCAACTAAGTAAAAACCTATGGGGTCACACTCCCAATGGATTAGACCGGACATGGGAATTAATTAATAAGATTAATTAATTAGAAGGATCAATACGCAACTACTCACAAATTTAGTAGGACTAACTTACAAGTTTGACTAATTCGTGTATGGACATGATTAGTAGGGGCTTTTATACAGTCAACAACGAGTTGTTGGACTATATAAATGACACTCCTAGCTTCCTTCCAAACTAATGCTCATAATACGTTTAGTGGGAGAGAAAATCAAGGAGAGAGAGCAAAATCCCAAAGGGGCCCAACCTTCCTTGGGACCGCCCTTATCCCATCGGCCACAAAGAGGGCTGAGCCCCTCTTTGGTGTACCTTCGTGTGATCTTCCTATTCTTATTCCATCATTTCTAGCTAGCACAAGGTGTTGGAAGATCCGATTTCAATCCTAGGAGTGGATTATCCGTAGAGACGTGAACACTATTTCAAGTGAGAAGTCATCACAGGAGAACCCAAAGGTATGTAGATACTTTATTCCCTCACTATCGTTATGTAGTCTCTTCCTGTGATCCTTGGTGGGATTTGAGCATGATTAATTTCATTATTCCACTGCGTAACCTGCATCGAAACCCAATAGTGGTATCAGAGCCACTGGTCATAGAGCATAACGTAGTTTATGTGGTACGATTTTTGTTGTTTTACACTTTAATTATTGTTTATCGCGTAAAACGGACAAATCAAGCATATTGATGCAATTTGTGAATATGATTCAAGCCAAATAAGTTCTAATATTACATGGCATGATAGGATTAGTTAATTTGGATCACATAGGATGTGAAAATTTTGAATCTCAAAAACTAGGGTTTAGGCACAAGTTTGAAAGTGTGTTTTTCAAACTTGGAAACAACTAAACTTGGAAAACAAGGAAGAAGTTTTTTTGAAAAAACTAAACTTGGGCAACAAGAAAGAATTTGTTTTGGAAACAACTAAACTTGGGCAACACGGAAGAAGTTTTTTATGGAAACAACTAAACTTGGGAATCAAGGAGGAAGTTGTTTATTGAAACAACTAAACTTGGGAACCACGGAGGAAGTTTTTTATGAAAAAAATTCCCATTAGAGCTTCGACTCCCACTAGGGGACCGCCCCTCTCCTAATTGCCGCTCAAGAAAGCCACGGCCAAGGGGGCCGAGCCTCCCTAGCGCACGGCCTAGCCGTGTGGGCTAGGGGCCGGCCGGGCCCAAGGCCTTGTGGCGGTCCTTTCCGGTTTTGACCATGTATTGGTGGGCCCTTTAGGACCGATTTTACCCTAGTTCATCCAAAATCAACTAAAATTGAACAAGCACGGTAAAGTTGGATTTTAACTGTTTATGTGCTTTTTTCATGGTGATTAGATATGGCCTTAGGTTGTGGTTTGTTGTGGATGTTTATTTTGTGGTTTGTTTTACGGCCTGTGAGCTGATAAAATCAATGTAATAGTTAATTAGGTTTTACGGCCTGCGAGCCGGTCTTCTTCTCAACTTGTAAGATCTTTTATTTAGTACAGATACTAGCTAGTATTAAATAAAATAGATGATAGTCAAGACGGAGAAGAAGAAGCCTAAAGAATTAAAGAACAACAAGATGGAGCATTCCACAAAGCTAAGGAGCATGGAGCATTCCACAAGCTACGAAGCATGGACCATAAGATGGAGGCACATGGAGATGTGCTTGCTATTTCAAGGTTCATAGATATTCTCATTGGCTTGAGAATATCTTATTTTAGAGGCCATATCCAAATCACGTGTATTTTTGTTTGTGGTTGTTTATTTATTGTCTTATTATTTTATTGTTGGTGTATGGATGATGCATGCAACATTGGTAATAAGATGATTAACAACCCGAACCTTTTATTTGTGAGTTTTCCCAACTCAAAATAAGTAGATCACTTGATATGGATCAACAAAACAATTAAAATTAGAAAAGAAAAATCCCTCAATAAGAATATTGTTTTTTGCCTTCTCTTGCCTAAACACCCTTCATGATCAGGGTCTATTAAATTCGAGCTTGGCAAAGCAAGGCGGTTTTAATTCACCATGAGGTGTTGCGGACGACACAAGCAATTAATGTGTGATTTTTGAAGTAAGAGGTTGGACCCAACTAGGTGATTTTAATAAGATTAAGAACCTAGAGGCAACCAATTGAGATTATCCATGTGATGGATAAATAATGAGTTATTTACCCAATTGAACCAAGAGTTGCATCGGATGCAATTGGAATTGTTCCTACCTAAATAACTAATTTTGGGTGACTTGCCAAAGCAAGCTCAAAAGAAGTGAAATATTGATCTTGTCCCACTAGAAAATACAATTATATTTTCCAAATTAATATAGAGGGTTATGAATCCGAGAAAATTAGTGGGAGCTATGTTTAACAATTAATCTCCTTGTTTAATATAGTCATACGTCAGAATATTTTGCATAAATCCTTTTGTGTTGAATACCCATCGCATTAAAAAAACAAAATGTGACTTCATGTCCTCAAAAGGACAAGCTGTCTGGAATCTAATTTTAGACTAGCGTAAAATTGAGAATTTTTCTCAAATAAAGGAAAAATGTTGTACATCGTAGAGCATGAAGTTCTCTTCCCACCGACTACCTAAACAAACTAAAAGCCTTATGGAAGGAACATCAAAGAATGATTCTTTGGATGTAACTTGTCTCATGTTAGCTCCCATGAACTCTGAGCTATGGAAGTAAGATGAGAAATATGGAGGCGTATGATATGATCATACATTAAAAGAAGCTCTTTCAAAGAGCGAGCTTGTCATGAAAGGTTTGAAGTGTTTCTCCATTTTGCGCTCTCTTTCTTAGAAATCGTCATGATCAAGATGGAATAAGTTCGTACTTGACAAAGCAAGGCGACTTAGTTCATCGAGATATGACGCGACGACACAAGCTAGTAATGTGTGACTGCTGAAGCAAGATTTAAAGCGCAACTAAGCTACTTCAATAGGATTGAAATTTTAGAGACTGGGAGTTATCTATGAGATAGATAATGAATAAATGGTTATTCTCCCAAGTATACTGAGAATTGCATTAGATGCAATTATAGTTTTGTTTAAAGATGATCTTGTCAATATGATTGAGAATCGCTATACAAAGCACTCATAAAGGGCTAAAGGCAAAACATGTTAATGGTTAACAACATGGGTAAAAGAAAAAGAGTTTGCGTCTACCCCATGGGCATAAGCAAGCTTGTTGCGAAAATTACATTGCCTTAAAGTCCCATAGGTGGTGTAGAGGAAGAGAAACTGCCCAAAGTACCTGGAAGGAAATAATAAAGGAATTATGAATTCCAAATTAGGTATTTTTATATAGAAGTTAATATGTATATCTCATCATCATGAGTATATGATACTAGAGGATCTCACATTTATAGAAATGGAGAGGATTTTAAGAGATGTAGACAATTGGATAAGGAAGAAATAAACCTACACGTAGGGAAATGTAGCAAGGGGTTGCTAAATTAGCCGTAGGAAATTATCTCTACCTTTTTGAATTTTTCGTCAATCAGACAAATACGATAATGTCACTGCTTTGAGTAGGGACATTATCACAGTTTCTTGTTTTGACAAGAAAAATATTTTATTAAGATAATGGACAAATGTTGGTACATTTATTTTGATAAAATGCGTTATTGTAATGCACTTTTGTCTAAGTGGATTGTATATCCTTTATCATGATAATTTCATCTATAACTTTAAAACCAAGAGGTTTGCATATAATGATATGAACCTCACTTGGAAAAATATTAAAGATGGTTTTCAGGACTTCATCATATTTACTGATGGGATCAGAGAAATATGGATTTGTGTATCTTATGAAGAAACAAAATCAGAATCCTTTGAAGAGTTCAAGGAATTCAAGAATGAAGTAGAAAGCCAGCTTGGCAAAAGTATCATGGCTCTACGATTGGATCGTGGAGGAGAATAATTAAGCCAATAATTTGAACATCTAAGAGAGTATGGGATGTGATCCCAACCCACTCTACCTAGAACACCATTATGGAATGGCGGGTCTAATGGGATGTGTCAAACAAAGCTTCCAGTTTACTTTTAGGGGCCATGTTCTAATTACATAAAATTTCGCCCTTAATCTCGCCCCATTTACATTAATTATGAAAACACCATACGAGATATGGACTAGGAAGTGTCCTACTATGTCATTCATAAAAAAATTGGGTTATGAAGTTTATGTAAAAGGTTTACAGATAAACTTGAACCTAAGTCGGATAAATGTATTGTGTGGAAATATCCTGAGGAAACAAAGGATATTATTTCTACAATCCGATCGAGAAAAAATTGTTTGTTGCTCGACCGCTGTGTTTCTAGACAGAGATTGTCTCTAAAAGATACAGTGGGAGGAAAATAGAAATTGAAGGAGTTCAATAACCACAACAGAACATTGATCCTTTTGATGGAATATAAGTAGGATCACAAGGTGTTGTGGAGCAACCTATTTAAGTAACATAAGGACTTTGTAGGTCAGGTAGGATATGTCAAGGGACTAGAGAAATGTGAATTTCTCATAACCCATGATATATTTCGCATAGAGATGAGCCTACAACCTATGAAGAGGCCACGAGTGGGTCATACTCTCAGAAATGGCTTGGAGCCATGAGATACGATATGGAATCCATGTATTCCAACAAAGTATGGACTTTGGTTGAAACACCTGAAAGGGTAGGACCAATAGGGTGGAAGTGGGTTATGAGGAGACCAACGTGGATGGTAATATGATTACTTTTAAGGGGCAATTGGTTGAAAAAGGGGTTTCCAATGAGTTCATAAGTATAGACTATGATGAAATCTTTTCCTCAATTGTAATGCTTAAATCCATTTAGCATCTTGCTTGTACAAATCTATCGATAGATTAAGACCTGCTTCTCGGAGTTGGATTCTTCGAATTGATGATGCAATCAAAGGAATTTGGTTCCATCAAAATTGAAGATGAAGCTTGTGTTTACAAGAAGGTTAGTGGGAGCACAATTATATTTCTGGTCTTGCATGTAAAGACATACTAATCATTGATAATAATATCTCAACTCTACAATCTGTTAAATATTGTCTAGAGAATTGATTTCCAATAATAGAATTAGGAGAGACAATCTATAAAGATCTATGGAGATAGATCAAAGTAGTTGTTCAGCTTGAGTCATGGTACATATATTGACAAAGTGTTGAAATGGTTCCACATGTAAGAATATGGATTCTTACCCATGCCACATGGAACTAGTCTTTGAAATAACTAATTGTCTTTCCAATTAGACTGAGAAAGGACAGTAAGAATGAGATTCACGACATACGCCATGCCATGTACTAGGCCAGACATGCCATATGGTATGACACATTGATACCAATTAATTCCAGGTGAGTGTCACTGGATAATTATTAAGAGTATCCTTGAAGTACTTGAGAAGAACTTGGGATGAGTTCTCGATTAATGGAGGATAGGAAGAGTTTACTGTAAGGGGTTACAGTGATGAGAACTTCCAAACTTACAAAGAAAATTTCAGATTATAGTCTTGTTTTATGTTTTGCACTAGTGGGATGAACTGTGAGCTGGAAAGGTTCCAGGCAAGATATAATTGTTGATTCTAACACAGAGGACTGAATATATTAATGCATAAGATGCACTTACTCAGAATATTCAATCTCAATCAAATTGTTGATAGAGAAGATGTGAATATTTTCAAAATGTCGGTAGATGTCTCTCTTACCTTGCGCAATGAAAGCATGAAGGTCGCGCTAGTTAAATAGGAATATGATGCAGAAGATTGACTCTAGTTCAAGTGGGAGACTGTTGGAAATATGCCCTAGAGGCAATCTATTTCTTGTGACATGTGTGGTTTACTATTCATTATGTTATCGATATGGAGATATGTTAACGTGAATGAAGTCCTTAGAATATAAATGTTATATTCTTAAATATCCCTAGTCTATTATATTGATTAATGAGACGATCAACTATAGACTAGTATGGGGTTCGATTGATATGGAGATATCACGATCCAACACATGGGTATGAATTAGGAGTAATGGAATACTGGATTGACCCACGACGAGAAGACTACATTAAATTATGTTAAAGCCACAAGCGCTTCTCGTAGTGCTAATGGTATTGTAATCCTTAGAATTGAAGTCACTAGATACTCTAGTTGTGAAATATCATGCTTTGATATTATCAAACGTTAGACCGTAACTGGGTAACTATAAATGTAGTTATCGGGCATGATAGGAAGCAAGCTGAGAGATCGCAGTGACGTAGAAATGATTTTTCCCTCCCACATTATGGGAGTAAATATCCATGGGCCACTCGAGGGATGGTGCTTATAGAACTTCTGGCCAGACTCGGATATATTAATATGGAGATATTGATGTTATCTGCACGGATAAGCATAATCCAAGGATCGAGGAACTATGGATTGGAAATACGAGTGTGGCTATTATGTCTCGTGTCCAATTCGGATATGGAAACAAAGGGATAAAACAATACATGAACGTTGAGCACAAGGTTTGTCGGATGACTATTTCTAGTAGTTGGGTGGAGTGGATGTCTTGCTAGAGGCCGCTCCATGTTAGTACTAGTTACTACCAACTCAGTACAAACCTATGGGGTCACACTCCCTTTGGATTAAACCAGAAATGGGAATTATTTAATATGATTAATTAATTAGAAGGATCAATACGCAACTACTTGAAAACTTAGTGGGACTAATTTGCAAGTTGGACTAATTCGTGTATGGACATGATTAGGATAGAGGCTTTTATGCAGTCAACAAGGATTATTGGACTATATAAAGGACACTCCTAGCTTCCTTCCAAACTAATTCTCATAATACATTGAGTGGGAGAGAAAAGCACGGAGAGAGCAAAATCCCAAAGGGGTCGAACCCCCCTTGGGACCGCCCCTATCCCGTCGGCCACAAAGAGGGCCGAGCCCCTCTTTGGTGTTCCTTTGGGTCATCTTCTTCTTCTTCTTCCATCATTCCTAGCTAGCACAAGGTGTTGGAAGATCCAGTTTCAATGCTAGGAGTGGACTATCCGTAGAGACGTCACGTGAAAAGTCATCACAGGAGAACCCAAAGGTATATAGATACTTTATTCCCTCACTATCGTTATGTAGTCTCTTCCTGTGATCCTTGGTGGGATTTGAGCAGGATTAATTTCATTATTCCGCTGCGTAACCTGCATCAAAACCCAACACTATAAGTCTTAATCATAGTTTTATCATTATCTTTTACATATTGCTGACCTGGTATTAATCTTGTTATCAAAATGTTTGGCCTAGTTTATTTGCAGAAACTGTTATGCCAAACTGTTGGAATAGATGCCCTAGAGGCAATCTAGTTTAGTATGAATTTGTAATTGGCTAGAAATTCATTTATTATTTATTGGATATTTAATATAATGAAGTCCTTAGATTTACAATTGTGTTGTTTATCTTAAATATCCCTAGTCAAGTATAATGATTAAATGGGACAATCATCTATAGACTAGTATGGGGTTGGATTGATATGGAGATATCACGATCCAACACATAGGTGTGCATTACGGAATGTTGCACTGGATTGACCCATTACCGAGAAGGCTACATACACGTTATGTTGAGTCACAAGTGCTTCTCGGGTACAATGGTATTGTCATCCTTAGACTTGAAGTCACTAGATATTCTAGTTGTGGATCATTGTGATCTTGGTAGCGTTAAACGCTACACCGTAACTGGGTAGTTATAAAGGCGTGTACTGGATACAATGAGAAGCAAGCTTAGAGATCGTAGTGGACGTAGAGAGGATTTGCCCCTCCCACATAACGGGAGCAAATATCCAAGGCCACTCGAGGATAGTGCTTATAGAATGTCTGGCCAGACTCAAATAAATCAATATATGGGATATTGATGTTATTTGCACGAATAAGGCTATTCCATGGATCGAGGAACTAGGGATTGGATATACGAGTGTGACTTGTATGTCTCGTGTCCAATCCGGATATGGAGGCAAAGGGATGAGACAATTACTTGTACAAGGTTGTCTAGATGACTATTCTATTAGTTGGCTAGAATGGATGTTTTGCTAGAAACCGCTCCATATTAGCAAAGAGTTGCTACCAACTAGATAGAACCTATGGGGTCACACGCTATATAGAGTTGTACTAGATTATGGAATTAATTAATTGGATTAATTAATTAGAAGGATCACTTTGCAAACCCTTGCAAACTTAGTAGGGACTAATTTGCAAGGAAGGGACTAAATTGAATTCTAGTAGGACTAGAATAAGTCCTTTAGGTAGTTGACAAGGAGTTGTTGGACTATATAAAGGACCCTCCTCCTTCCTTCCCTACACACTTATGCTCTAAGAGAGAACATAACAAGAGTAGGAGAGAACAAAGGAGAGAGAGAGCAAGCCACAAGAGGGACGCCGCCCCCTTGCCGCCGCCCCTTGTCCCCGACGCCACAAAGGGTGCCGAACCCCTTTTGGTGTCTCGTTTTGCGTGATTTCTTCACCCTCCTTTCAATCCGGGCTAGCACCAAGGTGATTGGAGATCTAGGAACAACTCTAGGCGTGGATCAACTATAGAGAACGTGACACTATTCGCGTTTGAAGTCATCAAGGAGAACCCAAAGGTGTGTTTATGATTTCTTACCTTCACTATCGTTATGCATCTAGACTTGTGATCCTTGGAGGGTTTTGCATGGTTATTTGTTTGATTATGCTTCCGTTTGCGCGATCCATGAATCAAAACCCTACAGTGGTATCAGAGCCACAGGTCATAGAGCATAAACGTAGTTTATGTGTTACATTCTTGTTGTTTTACACCTTAATTTGTTGTTTATCGCGTAAAACAAGACAAATCAAGCATTGGATGCAATTTGTCAAAGAATTAATCATAACAAGACCCAATTATTGCATTGGATGCATGAATTGGTGAGTTTGAGAAATTTTAGGATCTAAGATCTAGGGTTTGGGCATCCTTGGGGAAGAAGGAGTTCTCCCACAACAAGGAAACAACCAAACTTGGGCTCCAAGCAAGGAGGTTGTTTTGGAAACAACCTCCATAAGGAGGTTCGGCCCCCTAGGGAGCCGCCCCCCTTGCTTGCCGCCCAAGCTTGGCGCCCTAAGGGGCCGGGCGGCCCTAACCCGCGGGCCTAGCTTGCGGGTTTTGGGCCGGGCCGGCCCTAGGGCTTTATGGTTCACCTATTTGGGCCCGGGCAATTGGATTGTTGGGCCCATGGACCGTTTTAACCCTAGAAATCCTAAAATCAATTAAAATTGACCAAGCGCGTTAAAATTGGATTTTAACTGTTTATGTGCAAATCGCATGGTGATTGGATATGGCCTTAGGATGTGGTTTGATGTGGATGTTTAATTTTGTGGTTTGGTTTTACGGCCTGCGAGCCGATCAATTAATTGTAATAATTAATTAGGGTTTTAATGGCCTGCGTGCCATTTTTTTTCTCAACTTGTGAGATTTATTTTATTTAGTATAGATATTAGCTAGTGCTAGATAAAGTAGATTGTTAGCCAAGATTGGAGAAAAGAAGCCCAAAGCCAAAGGAGCCACAAAAGATGGAGCATGGAGCATGGAGCATTCCACATGACTATGAAGGATGGACCAAAAGATCAAGACGCATGGAGATGTGTGTTTGTTTAGGGTTCATAGATAATTCCATTGGCTTGGAATTATCTTAGTCTAGAAAAGGCCATATCCACATCACGTTTAATTTCTGTTTTGTGGTTGTTTATTTATTGTCTTATTATTTGTGTGGTTGGTGTATGGATGATGCATGCAATTAGGATAATAAGATAATTAGACAACCCGGATCTATTATTTGGAGTTGTGCCCAAACTCAAATAGATAGATTAGTTGATATTGATCAACAAAACAATTAAAAATTGAAGAAAAAATCCCTCAAATTTTAAATATTGTGTTCTTGCCTTCTCGTTATTTAAACACTCATTATCATCATTATTTATCAAGTTCGTGCGTGCCAAAGCATGGCGACTTGGTTCATAATGATGGAATGCGATGGCACGTAACAATGTGCAATTGTTTAGATAAGAGGTTGAACACAACTAGGCTATTAATTTGATTAAGAAACCTAGAGGCAATCAATTGGGATTATCCATATGGATGGATAAATAAGGAGTTATTTGCCCGATTGAACCAAGAGTTGCATATGGGATGCAATTGGAATTGTTCCTACCTAAGAAGTAATCGAATTATGGGTGACTTGCCAAAGCAAGCTCATAAGGAGATGAAAAAGATGGATCTTGGCCCACTAGAAAATATAATGATATTTTCCGCATTAATATCTTGAGGGTTATTAATCCGTAGAAAAATAGTGGGAGCTATATTTAATAAACTAGCCATTATTAAATATAGTCAAAAATTCACAAATACTAAAACTTGCGTATTTTCCTTTTGTAGAATTCCAAATGGCAAACAACTCATCGAGTTCACAACATTCCCTACGATCTGTCCTTGAGAAGGACAAGCTCTCAGGAACCAACTTTCTCGATTGGTACAGAAACTTGAGAATTGTTCTCAAGCAAGAAAAGAAGCTGTACGCAATAGAGGAGCAAGTTCCAGAAGGTCCGGACAATCAGACACCTGCTGCCTTAAAGGCGTATCAAAAGCATGTTGATGATGCTAATGATGCGGCCTGCCTAATGCTTTGCACCATGACCTCTGAGCTTCAGAAGCAACATGAGAACATGAATGCTGTCGATATGATCGAACATCTAAAGCAGCTCTTCCAAGAGCAGGCGAGGGTAGAGAGGTATGAGGTCTCAAAGGCACTGTTCAAATGTCATCTGGCAGAAGGGAACCCGGTGGGACCCCATGTACTCCGAATGATCGGGTACTTGGAGAATCTCGCCCGACTTGGGTTCCCGGTCGGCCAAGAGTTGGCAACGGATCTCGTGTTGCAATCGTTGCCCGAGAGTTATGGACAGTTCATTATGAACTATAACATGAACGAGATCGTTAAGCCACTGCCAGATTTGCTCAACATGTTGAGGACGGCTGAACAGAGCATCAACAAGGGTAAGGGCAAAGCCATTATGATGGTGCATAAAGGAAAGGGTAAAAAGTTTGCCTCTTCCTCCAAGGGCAAAGGCAAGTCAGTTGCCAAGTCCAAGGAACAAGCCCTTAAGCCTGTTGGTGGAATTGCCAAGGTCGTGACTAAGGGTGAATGTCACTACTGTAGTCAACCTGGACACTGGAAGAGGAACTGCCCAAAATATTTGGAGGACAAACGGCTTGGAATAGTGATTCCACCACCACCAGGTATTTTTGTTGTAGATGTCAATTTAACTGTCTCTACATCATGGGTATTAGATACTGGATGTGGATCTCATATTTGTCGAAATATGCAGGATCTAAAGAGAAGTAAAAGATTGGCTAAGGGGGAGGTAGATCTGCGCGTTGGGAATGGAGCAAAGGTTGCTGCGTTGGCCATAGGCGTTTGCGAGCTATCTCTGCCTTCAGGATTAGTTTTAGAATTAAATAATTGCTATTTTGTCCCTGCTATGAGCAGAAACATTATTTCTATTTCTTGTTTGGACAAGGAAGGTTTTATTATTTCAATAAAGAACAATTGTTGTTCCTTTTATTTGAATAATATTCACTATTTTAGTGCGCAATTATTTAATGGACTTTATGTCCTTGATCTAAGTAATCCTGTCTACAACATTAATACCAAGCGGATTAAAATAAATGATTTAAATCCTGCTTATTTATGGCATTGTCGTTTAGGCCACATAAATGAGAAACGTGTATCTAGACTCCATAAGGATGGATTACTAGACTCATTTGATTTTGAATCATATGAGACATGTGAGGCTTGTTTATTGGGAAAAA
Organism: Linanthus parryae; assembly: GCA_023055425.1. Classification (NCBI taxonomy): domain Eukaryota; kingdom Viridiplantae; phylum Streptophyta; class Magnoliopsida; order Ericales; family Polemoniaceae; genus Linanthus; species Linanthus parryae. Next base: position 19,360,479 of record JALGPY010000011.1, on the reverse strand, counting down.
TGACAAAGTCCCCTTTCAATAAGAAAGGTGAGAGGACTAGTGAGCAATTGGCGCTCATACATACTGATGTGTGTGGGCCATTTGCCACGCCTGCCAGGGGTGGTTATGTCTACTTCATTACGTTTACTGATGATTACAGTAGATATGGATTTGTGTACCTTATGAGGGCAAAATCCGAATCCTTTGAAGTGTTCAAGGAATTCAAGAATGAAGTAGAGAAGCAACTTGGCAAAAGTATCAAGGCTCTACGATCGGATCGTGGAGGAGAATACTTGAGCCAAGAGTTTGATGACTATCTTAGAGAGTGTGGGATCGTGTCCCAACTCACTCCACCCGGAACGCCACAATGGAATGGCGTGTCCGAGAGGAGGAATCGAACCCTATTGGATATGGTCCGGTCTATGATGTGTCAAACCGATCTTCCATTATCGTTTTGGGGCCACGCTCTATTAAGTGCAGCTTTTACCATTAACCGTGTTCCATCTAAATCAGTCATGAAGACACCATATGAGATGTGGAGTGGGAGGCGCCCCACACTGTCGTTCATGAGGATTTGGGGCTGCGATGTCTATGTAAAACGTTTACAATCAGACAAGCTAGGGCCTAAATCGGATAAGTGTAAATTTGTGGGGTACCCTAAGGAAACTAAGGGATACTACTTCTACAATCCAACCGAGAACAAAGTGTTTGTTGCTCGGACCGGCGTGTTTCTAGAAAGAGAGTTTGTCTCTAAAGAAGCAAGTGGGAGGAATGTAGAACTTGAAGAAGTTCAAGAACCACAAATCACAGAACCGATTATGGAACATGAACAGGAATCACAAGCAGTTGTGGATCCACCTGTTCAGGTAACACAAGAGCTTCGTAGATCTAGTAGAGTGCGCCAGGAACCCGAGAGGTATGGACTTCTCGTAACTGATTCCGGTGACACGATGCTCATAGATGATGAGCCTACTACCTATGAGGAGGCCATGAATGGCCCAGACTCGCAGAAGTGGCTTGAGGCCATGAGATCCGAGATGGAATCCATGTATACCAACAAAGTATGGACTTTGGTGGAACCACCTGATGGGGCGCGACCCATAGGGTGCAAGTGGGTCTTCAAGAAGAAGATCGACATGGATGGTAATGTGATTACCTATAAGGGCCGATTGGTGGCTAAAGGATTCAGACAGATTCATGGTATTGACTATGATGAAACCTTTTCACCAGTCGCTATGACCAAATCCATCCGAATCCTACTTGCAATTGCAGCATACTACGACTATGAGATTTGGCAGATGGATGTCAAAACAGCATTCCTTTATGGGAATCTCCTCGAGGACGTGTATATGATACAGCCGGAGGGTTTTGAGGATCCAAAGCAAGCCAACAAAGTCTGTAAACTGCAACGATCCATTTATGGGTTGAAGCAAGCTTCTAGGAGTTGGAATCGACGTTTTGATGAAGTGGTCAAAGAGTTTGGCTTCATCAGAAACGAAGATGAGTCTTGTGTCTACAAGAAGGTTAGTGGGAGCTCTGTAGCTTTTCTGGTCTTGTATGTGGATGACATACTACTCATTGGAAACGACATTCCCATGCTGCAATCTGTGAAAGATTGGCTAGGAAAGTGTTTCTCAATGAAAGACTTAGGGGAAGCAGCCTATATACTCGGTATAAAGATCTATAGAGATAGATCTAAAAGGTTGCTAGGCCTAAGTCAAAGTACATATATTGACAAGGTGTTGAAACGGTTCAACATGCAAGATTCCAAGAAGGGATTCTTGCCCATGTCACATGGAGTCACTCTTTCAAAGAGTGGTTGTCCTTCCAATGAGATTGAGAAGGAACGCATGAGTAGGATTCCCTATGCCTCGGGCATAGGATCCATCATGTACGCCATGTTATGTAATAGACCAGATGTGTCATATGCCTTGAGTATGACAAGCAGATACCAATCCAATCCGGGTGAGAGTCACTGGATTGCTGTCAAGAACATCCTAAAGTACTTGAGAAGAACTAAGGATGCCTTCTTGATGTTTGGCGGTGAGGAAGAGTTGCGTGTAAGGGGTTACACTGATGCAAGCTTCCAAACCGATAGAGATGACTTTAGATCACAGTCGGGATATGTGTTTTGCCTGAATGGAGCAGCGGTGAGCTGGAAGAGTTCCAAGCAAGAGACGGTAGCTGATTCTACAACAGAGGCTGAGTACATTGCTGCAAATGGCGCAGCAAAGGAGGCTGTTTGGATCAGAAAGTTTGTTTCTGAACTTGGTGTGGTCCCTAGCATTGCGGATCCAGTGGAGTTGTTCTGTGACAACACTGGGGCGATCGCGCAATCAAAGGAACCCAGATCGCACCAGAAGTCCAAGCACGTGCTCAGGAAGTTCCATCTGATTCGAGATATTATCGATAGAGGAGACGTTCGGATATGCAAGATTCCTACAGATGATAATCTGTCAGACCCGCTTACAAAGCCTCTCACGCAGTGGAAGCATGAAGGGCACACTAGGAGTATGGGCATACGAGATGCGCCAGATTGGCTCTAGTGCAAGTGGGAGACTGTTGGAATAGATGCCCTAGAGGCAATCTAGTTTAGTATGAATTTGTAATTGGCTAGAAATTCATTTATTATTTATTGGATATTTAATATAATGAAGTCCTTAGATTTACAATTGTGTTGTTTATCTTAAATATCCCTAGTCAAGTATAATGATTAAATGGGACAATCATCTATAGACTAGTATGGGGTTGGATTGATATGGAGATATCACGATCCAACACATAGGTGTGCATTACGGAATGTTGCACTGGATTGACCCATTACCGAGAAGGCTACATACACGTTATGTTGAGTCACAAGTGCTTCTCGGGTACAATGGTATTGTCATCCTTAGACTTGAAGTCACTAGATATTCTAGTTGTGGATCATTGTGATCTTGGTAGCGTTAAACGCTACACCGTAACTGGGTAGTTATAAAGGCGTGTACTGGATACAATGAGAAGCAAGCTTAGAGATCGTAGTGGACGTAGAGAGGATTTGCCCCTCCCACATAACGGGAGCAAATATCCAAGGCCACTCGAGGATAGTGCTTATAGAATGTCTGGCCAGACTCAAATAAATCAATATATGGGATATTGATGTTATTTGCACGAATAAGGCTATTCCATGGATCGAGGAACTAGGGATTGGATATACGAGTGTGACTTGTATGTCTCGTGTCCAATCCGGATATGGAGGCAAAGGGATGAGACAATTACTTGTACAAGGTTGTCTAGATGACTATTCTATTAGTTGGCTAGAATGGATGTTTTGCTAGAAACCGCTCCATATTAGCAAAGAGTTGCTACCAACTAGATAGAACCTATGGGGTCACACGCTATATAGAGTTGTACTAGATTATGGAATTAATTAATTGGATTAATTAATTAGAAGGATCACTTTGCAAACCCTTGCAAACTTAGTAGGGACTAATTTGCAAGGAAGGGACTAAATTGAATTCTAGTAGGACTAGAATAAGTCCTTTAGGTAGTTGACAAGGAGTTGTTGGACTATATAAAGGACCCTCCTCCTTCCTTCCCTACACACTTATGCTCTAAGAGAGAACATAACAAGAGTAGGAGAGAACAAAGGAGAGAGAGAGCAAGCCACAAGAGGGACGCCGCCCCCTTGCCGCCGCCCCTTGTCCCCGACGCCACAAAGGGTGCCGAACCCCTTTTGGTGTCTCGTTTTGCGTGATTTCTTCACCCTCCTTTCAATCCGGGCTAGCACCAAGGTGATTGGAGATCTAGGAACAACTCTAGGCGTGGATCAACTATAGAGAACGTGACACTATTCGCGTTTGAAGTCATCAAGGAGAACCCAAAGATGTGTTTATGATTTCTTACCTTCACTATCGTTATGCATCTAGACTTGTGATCCTTGGAGGGTTTTGCATGGTTATTTGTTTGATTATGCTTCCGTTTGCGCGATCCATGAATCAAAACCCTACACAAACAGTCAGTAATATGTTGATATATTTTCTGTATTTTGTTTGACAATAAAATTAAGTTTGTTGCAGGTTTTTTCGTTGTTCAAACCCCTCAAAACAAACGATAATGGCTTTCCATTCCTAGTTTTTGATAGAATTATGTTTAGGAGAGGATTTGTAGGGAGGCAGTTCCTAAAATCTCTCATTCAGTTATTGCAGCTTGTTATAAGCTCTAGTTTGAAATTTCAAAGGAAAGAGAAGACTGTGAGAGGAATTATCATTCGGAAAGAAGAGTTATCACTAGCGTGGAGATCATACAATCAACTCTTCAATCAATGAAGCTCTCAACACTGCTGAACAAGGAGATCAATCATCCAAAAACGTGAAGAACACATCCAAGCTTCACTGCTTATTTATTTTGTGCGTTATTCGTACTTGTACTTATTTTTTGTTATAATTCCGATTTCTTAAACCTCAAAAACTTCGAAGTTTAGTTGTTCAATATATTAACAAGAGGTTCTTATTGTTTCAACAGATTGTAGCTGCTACTAGATAGGTTGGGAACCACAAGCTGTATAAGTGTAAGGGAGCTCACTTAGGCTTGAGATCTAGGGCTAAATATGGGTGATTAATAATAAGTGTATTCCAAATCCTGGAGGGATCAGATCCCTCAGGCAAATACTGGGTCCAATTGTGACTGAATTCTGTAAAATCCTTGTGTTCTTTACTTTATTGTATTGTTCTTTATCACTGCAAACTATCAAGCTCAAAATAGGTTGTCCAGAGGCTTGAAGTATTTTACAGCTCAAGGCCTTAAAGCTTTCATTATTTCTTCGAAAGCTTTTGCCTTTTATCAAAACTCCTCAAAGGCCTTGAGATTAAACTAGTGGCTTATCTTATTTTTCAAGAGACTAAGTTTTAGCAAAATTTTCCATACTCTATTCAGCCCCCCCCCCCCCCTTCTAGAATATTTGATCCTGTGTTTTATACTTACATTACAAACTTTCAAAATGATTAGTTTCCAAATTACGTTTATAAGCTTGACAAAGCTCTTTGTAGCCTCAAATATGCTCCAAGAGCTTGGTATGAAATATTGTCAAAATTTTTAGTTTGAAAATGATTTCAAAAGAGTTTTAGTTGACAAAACTCTTTTAAAAGACGTTTGAGAATGATATTTTAGTAGTTAAATTATATGTTGATGATATTCTATATATGGTGCTACACATGATTCTCTTTCTGAGCAGGGAATTTAAGACGAGCTTGATGGGAGAGTTAAATTTCTTTCTTGGACTTCATGTATGAAAGTGTGTAATGTATATTAAATACAGGACCTAAATACTCTAGAAGGGGGGCTGAATAGAGTATGGAAACTTTTTGCAAAACTCAAAGTTTAACAGAATAACTTAGTGTGAAACTAAAATCTCAAGGCCTTGAGATTTTAGTAAACTGTCTGAAACTTTCAAAGGCAAAATAGAGAGCTTCAAGGCCTTGAACTGTAAACAATTCTAAACAGCCTTTGAACCCTAGTTTGATTTGAGTTGTATGCAACAGATAATAATCAAACTATAAAGTAAAGAACACAAAGCAATTTACAGAGTTCTTTCCCAATGGACCTAATCTCTGCCTGAGGGATCTAATCCCACCAGGATTGGGCAAACACTTCTTATTACTCACACAGAAACAGTCCTAGATCTTCAAGCCTGAGTGATTTTCCTTACGCCTATACAGCTTGTAGTTCCAAACCTATCTAGTTCCAGCTACTAACTGTTGAGCTAACAAGAACCTCTTGTTGTTCACTTGAACAACCAACCACTAGGTTAAGTGAGGTTTAAGATAATCTAAAGATACACAGATTAAAGTACAAGTGAAGAATACAATAGAAAAGATAAGCTGTTGAAGCCTGGAAGTGTTCTTCTTGAAAACTTGATTGATTTGATCATTTGGAATCTGGATTGAAGTTTGAACGTTTGTGTGTTTGAATGAATGATCTCCCACGAATTTGTCACACCTTTCTGAGTATTTTACAAGCCTCTCACTCTTCAAAATTAGAACCAGTCTCTTTTATCCATAGCTGCAACTGATTGAGAGATTTTAGGATCTCAGTTCCTACAAATGGATAACACAGCAACAACAAAATCCGTTGGAGTTTGTTGATATTGCTCCTGCACGTTTAACAGCCCTGCAACAGCGTTGAAAAACAGCAAAAACAAAATCCAAAAAGATAACAGTGCTATGACTGTTTGGTTATCGAGTTTCTGATAAAACTGGTTAACAGATTAGAACAATAACCTGTATAACTTATAATACATATAAATCATGAAAAACAAGTTTAATACTCTTAGAAGTGAGTAAATAATCACAATACTAAGAATCACAACCTGCAAGAAAGAATCAACTTAGTTCTCTAGAAACTGTCAGCAGCACAAGGCGCATCTTAAGGCCTTGGAGCTCTGAACCTGCTTCACAGATATTCAAAGTTAAACCCAGATAACTTTGATTCTTCCTATTCTGATCATCTACAATTTTGTTAGATATATAAATAGTGTAATCCATAAGTATATGCGGTAAATCCCTGATCTGTATAATCAGATATCCAATCTGCACCACAAAATTGTTAGAACATATAGCAGAATAGAATAACTCTCAAAGCTTTGAAGTTCTGTCAATATCTCAAGTCCTTGGAGTATCTGAAATGCTTTGCTGCTTATGTCTTTGTCTTTGTCTTTCATCACTCAAAACAATTACCAATCAAAACATATTCAAGGGTCTTTGAATCAACAATGTACATAAAATGAAGAAATGAATTTTCCTACACCAGAATAAGTACACCGAGGATTTGCTGAGTAAGTATAGTATGTCTCAATCCAAGGTAGCCAAAACTCCCATGAGCTCTATACTATCTTTAGACAAGGTTCAAACTGGTAAGAGTGTGAACCAGAAAGAATTCAGAGGTATGATTGGTTCGCTGCTCTATCTTACTACAAGTAGGCCAGACATTATGTTTAGTGTTTGAATGTGTGCTAGATTCCAAGCTGATCCTAAAGAGTTTCACTTAGTTGCTGACAAAAGAATTTTCAGATATCTCAATGGTACCAAAGACTCAAGGCTTTGGTATCCTAACCAGTCTCACTTCTCTCTTTGTGGATATTCAGATGCTGATTTTGCATGATATAAAGTTGATAGAAAAAGAACTTCACGATGTTGCCAATTCCCTGGATCATCTTTGCTAAGCTGGCATTCTAAAAATCAAAATTCAGTAGCCTCATCAACAGCAGAAGCTGAATACATAACAGCATAAACTTTCGGCTGATAAGTGTTGTGGATAGCTCAATAGATGAGAGATCTGGGTTATGACTTCAAAGATATTCCCTTAAAATATAACAACACTAGTTCTATATCAATACAAAGGATCCAGTGCAACATTCAAGGGCTAAGCATACTGATGTCAGACATCACTTCATTAGAGATCATGCGGAGAAAGGTGATGTGTCTTTATCATTTGTTCCAACTAACTTGCAGTTTGCAAATATCTTCACTAAACCACTTTCAGAGGATAGATTTGTATCCCTGAGGTTAGAACTTATCATGTTGAATAAATAAGCACTGATTTAGGAGGAGCATCAGGTAAGTTATTTGTGTTTCAATGTTTTGAACGTTTTTCAAAGCCTTGAAAAGTTTTTCAACGCCTTTAAAATTTTATCTCCAGTTTAACAGTTTTTCAAGGCCTTGAAATCTTTTCAAAACATTTGACTATAAATATGTATACTAAATATATCAATGATGGATCACTAATGATGGGTGTTATATTTGTAGATAATTGCCTAACATTATATTTACCTTTTAAAATGGATCTTTTCAAATCAAAATAGTACTATTTCCTTTCCACACGTTTTTGAATTTTAAGCAAACTTTATTTCCTCAAATATTTAGGAATATTTAGTTTCCTTTCTCTCATTCCCTCTCTTCACTATATATCTTCTCTCTTTTCTCTCCCTCTCTTTTGACTTTCCTTCCTCTCTCTGCTCTAAAACTGGACAAGAAGAAGTTCAAGCTATCAGTGACCGCTCATGCTCTAAAACTGTCAGTGCACCAATGCTACCCTCTCCTCCTCCGAATAAGAAAAGCAAAAAGAACAAGGATGATCAGACTAATACTTCCAGCAAGAAGAAGTCAGATCAAGTAGCTACTTCTGGAAAACAAAAGGGGTGTTCAAATTGATATTCCAAGAAAAGTGAAGAAGGTTAAAGAATCTGAGAAATCAGACAAGGGAAGGAGATAATGAGATCTGAAAAAGACAAATGGAAGGCTATTCATAATTTCAAATAGAAGGACATAGATGATAAGAGGACATATTCAGGTAAGAAATCTCTTTCTGATCATTGGTTCATAAATCATGCTTCTCATGGAATTTTTAAGATGGATTTTCCTCTACTCCAATTTCTTATTGTGGTATGATCAATACTAGAATGTTAGATAATATGGATTTGGAGTGTATTAGGAGATTGAAACATAGTTCAATTTGGAAAATCATAAACCCCTCTAAGATTTCATACCCTAGGCTTACCAGACTCTTTTCATGAATTAGAAACAAGTGGATGCATTAGGTTTAACTGTATCATCTAAGGTAGCTGGTATTTACATGGAATTAGATCATGCTGAATTTGCTAGAGTCATGGGTTGTCCAAAGAGGTACAATATAGAAAACTACCCTAGCAAGGGTAATGGTATAAAGATGGCTAAGGAACAATTCTTTTTGCCTAATGTAACCATTATCTCTAAGCAGTTAACTCATTTTGTGTTAACTGTTGTAGCCAAAAACTTGTTTACAATCCTGATGACGTGTGTGGAACCAAAAGAGAATTCTAAGGAATTGCTATTTGATAGGGTGTTGTATATAATGTTCTTGATAATGCATGGATATCAGATTTACCTGCCAAGCATTGTAATGGAACATATGTTGGACTGTTGTACCAAGAACAGGAACAATCCTCTACCCTATGCCAGCCTCCTCCCACTTTTCTTTCACCATTTTAAAAATACCTGTTGAGAAGGAAGAGACAATCACTACTCGTTTTGGATTGATATATGAGAAGTCTTTTCAAAGGATTGAAATTGTCAAAACCAGTGAGGAAGAGTGCAAATTTTATTCATATTTGTCTGTTGAGAAGTTAAATGACAAGATGTTTCCGAAGCCTAAATCCTTAACTACTCCATTAGCCCTACCTTCTACCTCACATGACCAGTCTCAAGTCCTCCTGAAGCTGGATATTATTGAAAATGAACTATATGATCGAAAGAAGTGTCACTATCAGCTGAGTATTGAGTTCAAGCATATAATGTACATCCTTGAAAGTGTTTTCAAGATAATCAACTTGGTACATGTGGAAGAAGAAGATACACAAGCTCCAGAAGGTTCAAGGAGGTCAGGATCTACCAAGGACCTATTTGGTGACAATAATACTGGGGATAAGGCTGTTGGGGATAAGGATCATGGGGCAAAGGTTGCTGATAATAAGGAACATGGTAAGGAAGACAGTATTGACTGAGGGTTGCTACTCAGAGAAGCTCTACAGAAAGGAAAGGTTCCAGAACTTGTCAACTAAGATGACTTGTTTGAGAATGATTTGATAGCTGATGACCCTGATGAAGAAGTTGCACAAGAAGAGGATGAACATGAAAAGGATCAGCAAAAGAATGAGGAAGAAGAGGATGTAGAAAGTGACCAAGAAGATGGTGCAGGTCCTAAGATAGATGGATATCCAAAGACTTGAATCCAGCCTCTCTTTCTTCCTTTTAAGGCCTTGTATCCAGCGTCTTTTTTATTTAAAGACTTCTATTTCTTTTCAGTTTTTAAGTTTTCAAAACAATTTGATCCAACATTTTCTCAACTTTTTTATGAAAATCAAAAAGGGAGAAATTTAAAGATATTTATGGTTGTGGGGACATCTGTGGTTGAACTCTTAAACTGTTTAGTTGGTTTTGTATTGGTTATTTAGTTAGATTTTAATTCAAATATTATAACTGTTGGTATTGCTATTTGATTTTTGATCTTATATAAATGTTTCTGCTATGTTACTAATGTATATCTTTTGCAGAAATACAGTTCAAACAGTATAGTTGGTTTTGTCTTTCATCAAGGTAGATATTGGAAGTTCAAAGTTGTTTTCAAAGATTAGAAACTGGTTTAAAAGTCTTGAAAACTTCACAACATGAACTAAGGGGGAGTTCTTACTCCTATTCATCTCTAATCTACTGCACTTGATCAAGTTATATTATAGGATGAAAGAAAAACATATTATGTGCTTTGATCTTATCATTTACCTAGGTTGTTTTGCAGGGATTGTTTGATAACTATGTGTTTTTGGATTAGTTTAAGTTTCCTTATTTGTAGGATTGCGAAATTGGCAAGGTCTGTAGATTGATTCTATTCTTATGGATAGTTATCATGAATTACCTTAGGCTTGTAGATTGAAGATCAGATCAAAATCACACGAGCAAATCATACAGCTAGCCGTTGGGAGAAAACTGTTAAGAGTCTAAGTATCTGCAAATGGATTTTTACGGATTTCTGTAGAAGCTTCGTATATAGTCTGCAATTCAAATTTACAGAAAGAGAACTGATTTAAGAGAGATTGAGAAGTACAGAGCTTTACACAGAGATTCATACACTCGACGGGTTGAAAAACATATTTCAAGAAGATTATACATCCATTCAATCCATTCTAGATTCCTGAAGAACACTTGAATCTTCATTGCTTCAATGCCTTCACAGTGTTCTCATCCACCGCTTAATTTTCATATCATTATGTTTTAATACTTAATCATATGTTAGAGTTAAGTTTTTCAAGAGGAACAACTGGTATTCTTATTGTATCAGTTAGCTAGAGCTGTTACTAGATAGGTTAGGAAGAACCACGTGCTGAAAAAGAGTAAGGCAATTCTCTTGGCCTGAGATCTAGGGCTTAGCTTTTTATATATAAGAAGTTGTTGACATCCTAGTTATGTATGTGAATCATGTATCTACCTTCTTCTTTTTGTGGATGAAAGTCTGTAAGCGGAGTGAATCATGTATCTACCTAATTCTGTATGTGGATGACATTATGTATGCGGAGAGTAGGTCACTTGGGACTGAACTTCGTAAAAAATTACTTTGTTCATTGTCTTGCTTTACTGTTCTTTACTTGTCTTCATAACTTCCTCAAAACAGGTTTATGTTCAAAACTTTGAAATTTCAAGCATTTAAAAATACTCACTTTCTTTTAAATTGTCTGTTTTGTTTTCAAATCCTTGAAACTGAGTTCAAATTGAAATACTTCAAGTTCTTCTCATTTTTTTTTTTAAATTCACACTTTTAGCGAAAGTTGACATACTCTATTCAACCCCCACTTTCTACAATACTTGATCATGTAACTGTATACCTACATACAATCTTCACCAACAGGACAATAATACAATTAATATTTTTAATGACACCATTGTATGTTATTTGCAATTTCATTGACATTCCTTTTAAAAAAAACAACAAACAAATTGTGAAAATTGAATTGGTTACCATTTGTGACAAATATATGATAAAGGAGTATAAATGAAGAATCGTGTTTACAGTGAAGAAATAAATTTAAATAGTATAACCAATAAATTCAAAATAGATAGTTTTAGTAAAAAAATTTATATCACATAATGAGTGAATAAAAGTAATTAATAATTAATTATACCTCATTAATTACAGAAAATTATCCATTGAAAATCCGTGTATAAATTTATGACAAATTTTTAGACTTTCACAAACGATATCTACGATTTCTGGGTATCGGTAAGAAAGGGAGGCACACACCAGTCATGGAAGCTAACTCCCCGCTATCTTTGAAGTTGTTTGTGGTACTTTCGTTCCTCATGCTAGCTGCACATACAAGTAGGCATTCACTATTTGAACTGCAATTTATTTGATTTTGATAACCGCGTTTCTCCTTGTTTGACTCTTCGTAGATGTTTGGTTAGTGGCAGGAACAAAAACTGAGTGCATATCATATGCTTGCCCATCAAATAGACAATGCAATGAAGATTGCAAGTCAAAAGGATATGCTGACGGCGACTGTCTTAATTACGGAAAAGGGATAATTGGTTGTTGCTGCCACATTTACAACAAGTGATCAACTTCGGGTTGACTAAGTTATTAGAAAAAGTGCTGTACTCCTTCCCATTTTAGTAATACTAGGTTCCACCCCGCGCGCGTTGCGCGCGGTGTGGCCTTGGCATGTCTGCTTGTCCGATGGGCGGAGATATACATTTGCTAATTCAGGATTCTTACGTACCGCGTTTGGATGCATCACATTTGTATTACATTGTATAGTCACGAGATTAGAATAACGGGATAGTAGGCATAGAGTATCTCAGCATCATAGTGAGGTAGTACATGAGTAGTAGACGAGCGTGTCATTGATGGCAACTTAAATTGGCTACATAGATATTGGTTGCACCTGCCTTTGAATTAGGTGTTGTCTTTTTGGCAACATATATTGAGTAATATGTTTTACAATGATATAGTTCGGCAATCTTCCTTATTATCGGGCTGTAACTACATAATATATGGGTTGTGCAGTCAAACTTGGGAAACTTCTAGCGGCTGATATAATGCAGTGCTTTCAGATATTCAATGTTTGTGAGATAGGTATCGGGAATTTTCTTTGTGTTTTTAATTGATATTTACAATTATCTTATTTAGCTCTCTCATGAGCATCATGAGCTCCCTGAGCCTAACAAAATCATACTCATAACATGTTACCTTCCAATGTCAATGCTTGTTATCTTCTCCAACCACCCAACATCTATGTCCTTCTGGTTTGGGTTTCATCATTTACATGCATTGGTTGATGTAAATTGAAGATTTATTTAGTAGATTGAGTTGGGCTTGCAGTATCTTGTGCTTGATTCACTTGTGTTGCAGGTTGCATTTATTGGAGATGTGTTTGTGTAAATATGCATGTCAATCAGTTCAATGAGAGGACATGAATGGATGCTATGTATTAACATTTCATGCACAATCTATTCTATTGTCAACGCCTATTACCTTCCCCAATGAGTCACCATCTTTCTCCTTCTGCTTTAGGTTTCATCATTTAGATGCATTGCTTGATGTGCATCGAAGATTTCTTAAGTAGATTGAGTAGGGTTTGCAGTGTTTGGTGGTTGATTGACCTGTCCTTCAGATTACATTTACTGAAGATGTGTCTGTCTAAGTAATCATGTCCATCAGTTTAATTAAAGGTCATGAAAACTTGCTATGGTCTTTTGACGTCCTTACTTACTTCTAGTATAAAAGCATAAGCAGTTGGCCTAAGTTACAACATACTGTAATTCAATGGACTCTGGTAAGGAAAGTACCGATGACAAAGAGAGAAAGACTGCTAAGATGAAGAGCAAGGAGCAGAAGAGGAAAAGTAAAAAATATCAGAGTGAGGAAGAATTCACAACCGACGAATCTGAGTGGGAGAGTTGGGCTGAACACGGTTATGTGGTCGGGAAGGGCTCGGAGACTACGGTGTACTCAGATGCGGAGGAAGAGGATGACTTCTGGGGAACTGATACGGCTTCCTCGTATCCGCTGAAGTTGAAGCATTCTGTCTCTCGTTCTTCCAGTTCAGGTAGAAAGAAGAAGGAAAAAGTCATAGCCGGAGGTAGCGAAGACTTGTAAATGAAGAAATCAATTCTTCCGCTGGATGCGACACCAGATAAGGGCAGCAAGAGGAAGAATACTGGAGAAGATGTTCAAGATTCATGCAAGAAGAAACCAAGATTATAGAGTGTCTAGTTTTTTTTTTTTTTTTTGTGCTATGTTATGGTGGATTGTAGTTTCATGTTACGTCTTATGAGTATTAATGTTGAGTTTGGTCACGCTTACTTTGTGATGGGGTTATGGATTGATGTCATCTTGGTCTATATTTCATGTATCAATGCAGAGTTTGCTTTCTTCACAATCTAATAATCGTTTAGAATGATGTAACATACTATGTTATTCATGGATTGATGCATATTGTGTCTGCTTGATCGAACGATTAATATTTTTTTGATCTGAGATGTGTGGATAACATCGTCTTTGTGCATCGTCTTTGCTTGATGCGTATTGATGTTTTCTTAAGTTAAGTATGCTTGGCAGTAGATGATGCTTGATTGACTTGTATTGCAGATTGCATTTATTGGAGATGTGTGTGGTTAAATATGCATGTCAATCAGTTTAATGTAATCATGATATGAACAGGTGCTATATATTCAATCCACAATCAACCAAATAAACCCCCCCACCCCAACCACCAACTGCCCGAAAAAAAAGAAAAAAGTAAAACCCAAGTCAAAAAACCCAATTCAACAACCCTACAGAACCTGACAAACCGATACACACACCAAGTACCGGATAACGCACAACCCACCATACCAATTTCCGGCAGCCGGCGAAAACAAAACCCACAAGCCGTAGAAAACACAGAGACGAAGAGAGACGAAAGAACTAACCTGGTGACAATAAATCAGCAAATGACACAAACATCAGAAGAGCCTTCTCCCACATTCTTAAGAATAAATGGCAAAAAGTCGACACCTGTCCCACTAACGATTGCCGGAGACCAGCCACAGCTACTCGGAGCATCGCCACCTGTCCCACCAAGAAGATCACCGACTACGAAGTTCATGCTCCACAGCCCAGACCAACCAGAGACATTTCAAAAGACAATATCGCCCTTCAACCACAGCCTATCCGTTCCACGTCAGCAAGGGCATAACCGACCTTTTCTACACGTCACAATTACGTAGGCATTTCGCTGGCACTTGGTTCGAATTGGCAGCACGTAATTGGACCACCACTGCCACGCAAACTGGCCGTGATTATTATTTCAAACTTGATATTTAAGATACAGATTGATACTCATTATTTGTACCGAAGACTTATCTATATACATGCACCAACTCTCTATATAAACCACCCTCCACGTATTATTTTCTATCAACTCTCTCTGTAGTGCAGCAGCACCAAGAACAAGAACACAATTAGCTATTTTCAACACAACTATGGCGCCGCTGAGGTCATCCGTAAGAAGAAGGAACACAAAGGAGAGCAATTCCTCCACCATCAACTCACTCCCGGAAGAGTTAATCACAGAAATATTGGCAATTTTGGGATCTTGTTCGTCTGATGATTTGTTCACCGCAAAGAAAAGGTAATATTCTATGTTCTTCTGCTTCTCTATCTCCCTTGTTTCGTTAAGTATTCATAATCTTCAAAGCTCAATCTGAATATCAATAGGAATAGTATTAGAATAAGAAGGATTTTATCATATCATACCGATAGAGTTGGAGAGTTTTCTATTTTCACTTACCATGTTTGTGTACATGACCCAGTGTGTTTTTTTGTCTCTATAAAAGCTTTGACACGGACATGGGCGGATTTAGAATTTGGCCGTGTAAGTGCAAGAAAAATTTCAAGTTTAATGACGGACCTGTTGATAAATTTTGAAGTATTTAATAGCTAAAATGACGAATTGATAGATTGTTGAAGTGGATATATTATACGAGTGGGAACTAATGCAATTATATTAATAGAATGTAGGCTAAATGTTGTGAATATTAAAACTTTGAGTGGGGGCTAATATAATAAGATAAATAAATATAGCGTAAAAATTGGGAATTTCAAAATTCGAGTGGGGGTTGGTCTCCATATAAGAGTGCCACTGGACATAGAGATTGAAGACAGAGATTATGTCTATGTTCTTACATTTTAATAAACACGATAAACCAATTTTTGATCCGCTGTCTTCCTAGCCCTCAATTTCGAGCAATGAAGTAGTGTCTGTTGAGCAAAAGCCCATTCTTTAGGTGTTGGTGGTGGGAGCAATAGGAGGCGGTCACCAGTTTCAGAACATCTGTATTTTGATTTCTGAATGTCCTCTTGTTTAGTCTATTTCAAACAATAACCCCTAATTAATGTAAACACATTAGATGGTGAGGGATTAAACTGGAAACTTTACCATATTATAGGGGGTAAAAGACACTTTCACCCCCTCAACTTTGATGCAAAGACACTTTCACCCCTTTCCAGTTTGATGATTATCTGCAATTTTTTGCAACATGTAGCAGTTTGAAGATGTTCAATGAAGCATCTAACTATAATTGCGTATACGAGAAGGTGTCACTTAAGAAGTTCCCCGTCGTTCCATGGCGGTCCAGTCAGCAGTGGATTTGGGGATTCTCGCGATTTATGAAGAGATGCAATGACAGTGGGAACCCAGAAGCTCTATTTAGGCAAGGAATGGTAAGCGGCAGTTCTATTGATTTATCATAACGTGGAGCAAGAAGAAAAGCTAAGTTAATCGTTGTGAAGTGACATAAACTGACGTACATTTTTTTTTTCTTTTTTTTTAATTTTAGATTGATTACTTCAGTTTGTGCCGATATAGTGATGGCTTAGACGCCTTACAAAAAGCAGCAGAAGCTGGACTTGGAGAAGCACGTTATATAATTGTCATCATTTTGGTGTTGAGTGGAGATAAATACCGTGAGAAGGGAATCGAGTTGTTCCATGGAATGACAAAAGACAAGGAGATAGAAACAAAATTGGAGGAGTACCGGCAAAAGGTTAAGTCAATTTTAAGGAGCATCTGGATTAAAAATCCAATCATACAGATGGAGAAACAGCGTTGTTGTGCATCGCAACCCCAACACAGGTGGAGATCAGGATGGGCGCGGAACGAAGACATTATATTGTGTGATGCTTGTAGATGTGATAGGGAAGTCGACTTTATTTGTAAGATATTTCCTCATAACTAAAATGTTTAAGAAAATTTTTCCCAATAACAATATCAATGATCCCAAAAATTGTAACTTAATACGAGAATTATAAATAATTAGCAGATACACGAGTATGGACTCGGAATCTCTTTCCTAAAGGGATCTGAAAACTAAATTCAGGGTTAATTGTATTTTATTCATCTTGCGGGTAGTGGTGTGTTGCAAAACACCTAATCTAATTTCAATGATGTATTTGCAGGATGACGCGTGCATCGAACGAGTTACAATGCCACAAAAAGAATTTAAGCAAATATAACTTGTAAAAACACTCCAGTGCGATCTACTTGCACTTAGAAGCATAAGCGATTAATGTGTTATGATGCCCAGCCTGAATTTCTCGGTGTAATAGTATACGTTCAGTTGTTGTTCACACTGTCACAAAAGCATGGTTTAATACAATTTCAATAGCTATCCGAACTATTGTTGCATTTATGATTTGAGTTTAATCTTGTAGATGGCCGTATAAATCGCCGTTAAAATCAGCGATTGGATTTTTATTCGTCCTAGCATGTGTTTTATATTAATTCGCTATTCTACCGCATAATTGACTTTGCAAATAAGGATAAAATGTGTAACAAATGTAGTGGGGACATCATATTATGCAGACCGAACTACAATATTACGTGGACATTAACTGATAACAGAGCGTTAATTACAATAACATAAAAGACGACAATGGCATATTTTCTTAATTAGTTCGTCGATGGGGCTATGTTTTTATGTGTAAGCGTGCATCAAGCTTCAACTACATAGCGTACGGTCCAACCATTCATTGGGAATACATTTCCATTGGTGCACCGGGAAAGGAGGAAGTAAAATCTTCTTGCGCCGCTGTTCGTGTTCACGGACTCAAGCACGCTTTGTTGTTCCTTGAAACAAACACAGTGCCGAATATAATAAGCTATTTGGGTATGGGGTATAATTTTAAATCGAGAAATTTTGTTTCATACCTCAGCCGACA
The DNA here is from genome assembly GCA_023055425.1 of Linanthus parryae. Taxonomy (NCBI): domain Eukaryota; kingdom Viridiplantae; phylum Streptophyta; class Magnoliopsida; order Ericales; family Polemoniaceae; genus Linanthus; species Linanthus parryae. The sequence goes on along the minus strand of JALGPY010000011.1, from coordinate 19,342,737 downwards.
TTGATGACATGGTTGTTGCATTTATCCCCAACACAGTGTCTACTGACTGTCCGAAGATGCGTACCTGGAGTTCGGCACTACCATCATGAAGTTGCACAGTTATACGTCCCCTGGGGAGAAAGAAGCAAAAAAAAAAAAAAAAAAACACAATTGGCAGTTAGATTCCGCGTCCTCTTTGAAAAAAGGTGTTAAATTGATGTTGTGTAAAATTAGGTTGATACAGTCTACAGTGTAATGCTTGTTAGTGTCATTACGTACCACGGTATAGCATCACAATCATTATTTTGACAAGCAGAGCATTGGAATCTGTTGTTTGGATAACGATTTGCAACACGATTGCACAACTTGCATGCGTAATACCATGCTTGCTGATTTGTTGGTAAAGCATGAACGGTGGCTTGTACCCAAATCTCGCGTATTGTAGCCTGCAGTTAGTCATAAAAAACATACAATCTAAAATGAAACTGTTGGGAAAGCTGCATTACTAAGCTGGCAGTGATTGTTCATTACCGAAGGGAATTCTCACCGGCAGTGTTGGCAGATCGACTATTGCACAAAGTGTCATTTCTTGTTTGTATGTTTGAGGACGATACAAACTTTGATGCTTGGATGGATTGTTCTTGCGAGGTGCAAACAAAGCTTATGGAACAAAGCAATGGTGCTTGGTTGTTGTGCATTAGGAGGTAGTTGATCTGTATGTTAGTATTTATAGTAACATTTGATGCAAGGGTTGGTAGGTACCTGAGCTGTATGTGATATAGTTATATAAACACCATCAGGAACACTCATGTTTCAACATTTTATGCACTTTCATCAATCACATACGCTCACCTAACAGTATGAAGACAACAAGCGACAGATTAGAAACTCTTACAGCACATTCCATGAAAACACATCCCGCAGACATATTATGAATTGATATATATATTACATAGTCTACTGGTGAACTCTGTACGTTGTTAACTAAGATATTCAGAAAATATAAACAAGTTCATTTTCCTTTCTTAGACATCGAACATTTAATATCAGATACGACTTTGTAATTTCTAAAGAGAACAGTCGTGACTCGTTCGGTACTTCATACCACAATTCATAGGTCTGCCATAATGTCTTTATTTATGGCTAACTTAGCAGTTTTTAAAGAAAATAAGTTGTGGGCTACCCCAAATCCCAAATTAAAAGGTCTACGTTAATTTCTTTAATATTCAGCATAGTGGTGAAAGATACAAAGATCGTGGTTCCTGTTATCCCCATCCTAAGGGTGGTCCTATAATGTTATCATCATTTGGCTCATGCTTCTTACAGAAATAAACTAAGGGTTAGCGGTATCTCAGTTTTAGATAGAGAACCTTTCAGTTTCATCTTCTTTTCTATATTCTCGATATAACTTATTACCTTAATGGTGTCTACTCATGTTGATCATCAAACCTAATCGAGTAAGACTGTGTTTCGTCTGAGTTCGTGATGGAACTCAGAAAATCAGGTGAAGTTAGTATTCACTCTTTTCTTTTTTGGAAATAATTATGAACATCATAGTACTATTTTTTTATGGTAAAACAAGACCGCATAAGTCCAAACTTCAGCATCCGTGTCAGCAACCCTGTCTTAACCAGTTTGTACAGCTTGCACACTGCAGATCAGGCTTTGACCTGATAAAAGTTAGACATGTGTTTAACCTAGACAACAAGGTGCCGAATTCGTCAGAAAGGCCCAAACACAAGACAACAAATTTTAGTTTTTCACGATTCGGATGCCTTGTCTCTTAACAGGATGCTTCTGGCTGCTTCAATAATATCTCTGTCACCTTAGGATTCTCATCTGATTTTCCAATGAAAAATACATCCTAAAATTTAGGTTTCCTCTTCAGGAAACAAAACATCAAATGCTAACTACTGATACAAGGATCTTATTAGAATATCTCCGATTCCAACTAAGCAACGCTCTCCAGCACTCCTATTTTTTCTTCAATAGTTTCTTCAACCTAGCTTACTAAACCCAGAAACGTTCCCATTCAACTGCAGAATTGGTTCGTATCATCTCATTGAAATCCTTATTTTCCTACGGTCTGTAGCAGAACCCATAAACATCCTCGCCCACAACCTTCCGGGAAAAAAACAGTGACGACGAATCAAAAGAGTCCCATGCTTCCATCTTCCAAGTCATGTACATTGTAGGCCTAGTAGTCACCATCTTCCTTTTCATAGTATACTACAGAAAGAGCAAAACGCTCAATGAACTCATGAGAAGAGACTTTGAGTATAAAAGGCTAAGATCTAAGTGAAGCCTTTGAAGGATTTCACACAGCAAGCGAACACACTTCAAATAATGTCAAAGTCGCCATAATAAAAAATTCCACTGCGAAGAGAACAATTAGGTTAGTGTGAGGGTTCACCACAAATGGGCCACAATACAAATGAGACAAGACAACAACACGACTTTTACACGATTTTCAACTTCCAAGACCAAAGCGGTTACCCCTAATATTACCCCTTGGATTACGACCAGTGTTTGCAATCACACAGAACAGAGTGTCGAAAAAGCTAAAATCCTGTCAGCAAATACGGATCAATGATGCTATCAGAAGGTCAACTGGTAAGCTGAAACCGTGGTAAGCTGTTGTAAAAGAAGATCTCAAGGCTGAGTAGCACTGTCTATGAACCGATTTTTTTTTTTGGGCCACAGCTGGGTGTAGCATCAGTACAAAATAATATTCCAACTACTACACTGCTTCTTTTAAATTTCAGTATTGACAAACCGAAGATCCATGACTTACAATACTACTGCTTGCAAGCATTTTAGCAACAGAAAACAATGCTCCAAAGGAAGTGCATTGTGTGCCATGACAGTGCCGACGAAAACATGAATTACGCAGTCCATAAGGGTTAGACATCAATACTTCCAGTGGATGAGTTTCAAAACCTGTGCTATGCTACTGAAATTAAACACACCATACATGGAAGAAGGCGAACCTGATTGAGCAAAAGGAGTCAGACTGGAACCAATCCACCAATTGAAGAGAGTGAAACCCTAAAACACAGTAAATTTGATGTCAGTAACTCCGGAATTACAATACTAAATCAAACCTCAGCATGCCTAATTTAAAGAAGAAGAAGTGGTGGCCCTCGGCGGCTTTGTTGTCATCTTTCTGCAGAAAACCTCTCTAGAACTTGTCGGAGATTCTAACAAAACAAGTCCATTAAACACAGGAGGAAAAGGAGCTCTTTTAATTTTTTTAATCAAAATTGGAAAACCCAGAATAGAGACACGGAGTAAGTGAAACGAAATCTTTTACTCACCTAACATTTAATTTTAGGAATTCCTGAAACGAACTCTCCTTCCCAATCCCCACATCCAGTGCTAGTATCAGCCGGGCAAGCCGGTGGACTCCCTGATGTGATACATGTACCATGAAACTCCCTTTCGACACTGCTCCTTTTAGAGAAGATAAATAGAGCCAAGTTGTCTGTTGATGATACATACCTCGGTAATGACCCAATCATGTATCTCTGTAGTTAAACCTGCACAATTTGATGTATACAAGCTCAAACAATTGTATAGAAATTGCATTGCTGAAACCGCCAACACATCAAATTGAATTCACAATCAATCTAAAATTTTTAATAGACTTGGAAACGTCGGTCCTAACTCCTAATCCAGCAGAAATACACATCCAACCTGTAAGAATGTGTGGGCACAATCTCAATTCATTTGTTTAACATATTACGTCAAAAAATGGACACAGCTGTGCATAATAGAGAGCTCACTGAAACCAGCATCTCCAAGCATATGTGGATTATACCAAAAAGATGCAGTTTTTAGGAAGTGAGAAAATGAGTAAATTTGGTACATTGATTCATACATGTCCATATGCTTCTACATTGTGGAGATCATAACCTATCTGCTTGATAAAAGCAGCAAACTCTGGGGGTCGAGGTTTTGGGTCCTGCAGTAATCGCTAATCCGAACTTTGCCTCCTAGCTTCAACCATTTGTAGGAAGTTCTGAACAATGATGGCTTGTCCTGTTCCAAGATGATAATTCATTATCAACTATGTGCACCAATTGAGCAAACATGAGTACGAAACAGTTGAAATCAAACGGTGCATCAAAAGCAACAAAAATAGAATACAACTCCAAACTTCAGGAGAAAAGGGAATTTGACATTACCTCACTTGAATATGGATAATAGTGTCGTGACTGTAGATCACCTCGATTGTGCCATCTGGATATGTTTCTTTGTCCAATCCACAGCCCCAAATTTGACAGAACAATTGAGCCCAATTGCACGTTACAGTGCAAATAAAATCATATTCACAGAGAGTCGATGCCAATAACATAGACATCGAAGTTCACAGCCATGTAAAAGTCACCTCCACCTATTCCATAGCCCACATCCAGAACTTTGTGGCCAGGTTGCACGTCAAACTTTCCAACAAACTCCTTGGTTGTTTCTGTGCAACACCGCGAAATCATTTGTAGAAAAATTTGGACAAAAATATATAAAACAGGTATTGCTGAAGTGCAGTCGGAGTAATGGTTGCAAATAACTAAACATTTTGTTTTTGTTCTCCAAAACTAAACTATTCATGTGTCTATATCTATACTTGTCATTTCATATTTCATGAATGGGAAGGAGGAGAATGGAAAGCTAATTAAAAAACACAGCATACAGCAGCAACGATAGCTACTCTATGGGTGTTGACATAACAGGTTTACGAAACATACAACACATAAAACCAAATATTACAAAAATACTAACGAACACTTAGGTAGGTGGGATAGCAGCCCCTCTGAGCCTACGCCGGAACCATTACTGGGTTTTCCAAAGCTTTTGGTGAGTTGGTCCTATACCATCTATCTATGGATGAATGTGGTTCAGAATGGCGGTTGATTCACCACCGACCCTGATTGTACCCCCACCCGTTATAGACACTAAACTAATGATCTGTTTGGGAATTTACAACTCATGAATCATAAATGTTTCAAACTATACCGCCGTTAAACTACCCCCTAATAGATTTCAAAATCTAAGTCGTAGAAGAAGTGAAGTCCCATCAACCATGAGCGTGGAACCAGACACAGTTTCCATCAAGCAGCGAACTGACCAAATGTAAGCATAAAAGAAAGTATTTGCTGCTTGTAGACCCCTTTGGATTAACAGTAAGAAAGATATCAAACAAAGCAAGACCGGCTGAGGCAGTTGCGAGCTGCCTGAAAAGACGATAATTAGTAGACCTTCACCAGTATGAGTAGGATTTAGTAGAAAGAACCAACACCTTCATCCAAAGATAATTCTAGAACTGTCATGTTTGAAACAAAATACAAAACTAAATATGCATTTAGAAAGGCAAGACTTGAGCAGAGCGCGGAACAGAAAAATTATTGAAATTATATAATATGATCCATCTGCATATGAGAGAGGGGCCTTCGCATACTGGGTTCATCCAAACAATTCAAGAACATATACCGTGAAAATCCTATACAAACTCACAGTTGAATGATACTTTCTCACTTTAACTCAACAGTAGTACCAATAAACTGAAACTAAAATAAGTGTACCCCATCAAATAGGTCCTCTAATGTGAACACCTGAAAAATAGTGAACTATACACATTCATAGCTACCTAAGTGCCACATCTGTGGAAAGCTGGAACCAAAAAAACAAACCTAAGAAAAGAAGTCATGACTTAACCCTTGAAAATATTTACAGTATACATTCGTGTACATTCCACTAAAAATTGACAATGGCAGTAGTCTTTTAGGAACATAACTCAATTGTCAGTTACAACAGAACCAAACAAAACAATGACTATTCTCAGGCTTCAAATAATAATGGAAATACAAGATATTGCACAGAATATTATGTTGCAGCTCCTGAAAAGCTAAATATGTTGATGTCAATTCTGGGTTACAGATCCAACATGGCTCATTCTGTGTATTTTCTAAAATTCCCATAAGAGTAAAACCTATCTTTGCTGCATTAATGTCCGTGAAATACTTCTGAATTATTATTTCAACATTTCTAGAGGCTTCCTTCATCGCAAACTCCCGAGAGTAAACTGCATGAAAGCCAAAAATGTATTTTGGTTTAAAAATCCCCAAAATTAATACTTACAGAAGTTATAAATATTTCGAAATTGTAGCTTCAATGCTTGGATAACTGATTGTCGCTAACTTGATCAATATAAACTACATTAATAAGATCAACCAAAAATAGTCCTAAATCATATATATTTTCAGTGTGGAGACCAGATACCTACATATATATATGATCAAATGTTTCAAACCAAAAAAAGACGTGCAATATGTTTCATGACCATTATAATCTCTATTTTTGTCAGAAACTATAACAACTTTCTGCTTCTTGAGAATATAGTTCAACATAATGGCTCATTTCTGCGCCTCAATGCCATCCACAAATTATCTCCAAAGTCCGAAGCACCAAACATCGTCATAGTAACGCCCTCTCCCGCCCAGCTTCATTTTTCACTGCCAACAATAAACTATCTCTCACTCAGTGCTCTTAGGTGTTATGGAGGCCCATATCCACCATTGGTTGAACTTCGTGGTCATTAACCACCTATTAATTTGCTTTGAACTTACCTGCAATGATTACCTCTTCACTGCTTCGCTATGGATTATAGTTTCCCATAAAGTTAGATATAGACTTCATATACCTTTATCCCTAGAGTCACGACTATTTGCTTCACCTCACCACTTGACAGACCAACTCTCTTCTCGACTCCCAATAGCTGCCTCATCCAATCCCAAGATGCCTACATGTTTCAAACAGAACAACACCATCCCGAACCCCAATTAAAGCCTGTAATATTATTGCTAGGTATCTTAAAATTCGGCCCAACTACCCACATACAGTTCTTTCCAAGCAAGAAGCACTAAAATAACAGCGAAATAGGATTCATGCGGTACTTATTTATTCAAATAAATGATGCAGAAAACAACGTAGAAGGCACTACCTATGTATGGCTAAAAACACAAAAGACTCCCTATTCCTAATACTGACATAAAATACTAATCTTGATACGCATTTCTGAAAACAAATAGTGTAGATTATTCATAATTTGATTGAAACCAAATAATATAGACTATTCATAATTTTATGTAAGGATTAGTATTTTATAGATTACAAAGGAACTGGATAGGTCATAGTTTCATACAAACCACCTCAATACAAACATGATTTCCAGACCCAATCCGAGTTCTGACTCTATCTAGGAACTGATCATATTGTGCTCTTATGTCCTCCACAACCCACAACCATAAGGTCAAGGAACCTCCCTGGAACACCAACCATCCCTCCCAGTACCAAAGTATATCCTTGATGTATGTCTTTTAGGAGAATGAAAATATCCCCCAAAAGCTTCCTAGTGAAGGTTTCTTATCCAAAGTTTTACAATTCAACTTAGAATCGTGGGCAGTAAGCCAGGAAGTATAGGGTCCTTAGTTGATGACCTGGTCTAAATTAGGTGAACAGATTATGAACTGTGTCGAAACTAAAAAAAACAAAGTGGACTTAGCAAATATATGAGCTCCACCCAACATGTTCTTAAACATTCTGCAGAATGGGGAGTTTTAAGGGGAGAAAGTGGTCTGACAAGATTGAGCGCATCTCAGCTATCTCACAGTCGCAAATGACCATGAACCCATGATGCAATAGCGGATAAAACCAAGAATCGTGAAATAAAATAGAGAGTACCTTTGTATTGTTGTGGGACTGATCTCCGCTTTCGTCCCATGAGGCTTCAACCTCTTCATCGTGACCTCATTCCCCCAGTTCAACCCATCCAACATTGTACCACCGAACCGCAAAATGCCCTAAGTCAGCTGCCCTAATCTTTGACAACCATCTTCGCCACCGGCCTGTTGTATTCCTCCACATTGGGGGCCAATGTGGTCCAGTAAGCGGCACAATGCCACTTCATCTTGTGCTTCTTCTTCTCCTATTTCAAGCCCCCTGGTGATGTCATGCTGCCTCCATGACCTCCGACTCCTTCACCTTCTCGGAGATCTTCTGCACATAGAAGCTGCCGTAATGTTCCAGTAATTTGTCCAGCGCCGGAAGCAAATCCTCTTGCCCTATTTACGCAAGCATCAGCCCGTAGATTAATAGATCATCGGACTCGGAAGCAAAGCCTCTTGCCCTTAAAATTACTACATTCGTCCAGCATGAGTACAAATGACAAAATGCAAACAAATTACAATGTACGGAAAAACTTACCCCTGCACAGAGGTAGCAAGGCTGTGCTTTCATCAGATACAGGAAGAACAAGATTCATCCGTCAGTTCATTTATCATTCCACTACTGGGCTGCTTTCTTACGGCGGACAATCTTTCTGGTCTCATCTCAGTGCGAACAAACAAACCTGCAGAGCAAACAAACCTGCAAAGAATTAATGTTTCTTAACAGCATACATTATCGTCATAGAATCTGAAAGAAATATCTTATGCATAATTAGTTAAAAGCAAGCTACATCGCCATAAACAAATGTCCTATAGAAAATACATCCCCCCCCACCCAAGACGGGGAAAAAGCTGCTAGAGCTAACATAAACTTCCATCTAATCTGGTAACTGACAGTATAATCAATTGCATCTTGCTTATGCAACCCATTCCAAGCAGTCCTGATAAAATATTCAATTCATAAAAATTTAGACGTAGTACCTGTTACTTAAAACTATTATCGTCATTTTGGCATCTCTCCATTGGGCTGTAGGCGTCTTGTGGTTTGGTTGTTGACTTGTTAACCATCTATTTTTACCGGCTGTTATAAAGTTACTAAGATGTACTAACTGTAATTGGTACTATATGCATAGAATGATCAGCGAATTTATCTAGAGAAATAGGAGGTTCAGATGTAATTCAATATGCAATGTAATGTGCTTATTGTCTCGATATAACATCTCTTTAGTCTTTACTTACTGCAATCCTTGAAATTCCTTTTACTTGCCTAGCTGGATACCACTTGATAGCAACATGTCTCTCTAAGGAATATGAAAAGTGGCAGACATTTGGTCTCAATATCTTAAAGCAAGTAAATCAGATATGTTATTGAAGAAAGAAAGAAAAAGAAATGCCTATCCTGCAACAGAGTAAAAAGACGCAAAGATAGAAGGGGGAGCCTCAATACATCCCTAGAAATCAAGAGAAAGCACACTGACACATCCCTGGATCCAAACAAGCCAAACCCACATGACCAAAAACCAACAAATCAACACAACACAAGTGATTAATCCAACAACATCAAAACAACCCAATTTTGTCAACAGGATTTCACAGGAAAATTGAAAAATTCACTAATTGAAAACCAAGAGAAGGCAGTAGCCCACCTGCTGATATGGAAAGCTGTTGCCGGAGCTGCAACACCCGTTGTCGATGTGAGGTGAAGGAGAGGATGTGGGCAACTTTTTGGGGGTGTGAGTCGCCAGACCAACGAACGGTCTTCATCCACTGGCACAACCCCTTCTCCCACCTTGTTTCAACCAGAAACTGGATGCAGGTAAACAGCACCGCATAATAAGTATAAGCCCATAGGGACATGCCGGAAGTAAATATCTGGCAAATTATACTTCATTTAGGAATTCCAGTAAAGAACTCTCCTTCCCAATCCCCACATCCAGTGCTAGTATCAGCCGGGCAAGCCGGTGGACTCCCTGATGTGATACGTGTACCATGAAACTCCCTTTCGACACTGCCCGCTTTTAGAGAAGATCAATAGAGCCAAGTTGTCTGCTGATGATACATACCTCGGTAATGACCCAATCATGTATCTCTGTAGTTAAACCTGCACAATTTGATGTATACAAGCTCAAACAATTGTATAGAAATTGCATCGCTGAAACCGCCAACACATCAAATTGAATTCACAATCAATCTAAAAAATTTAATAGACTTGGAAACGTAGGTCCTAACTCCGAATCCAGCAGGAATACACATCCAACCTGTAAAAATGTGTGGGCACAATCGCAAATCATTTGTTTAACATATTACGTCAGCAAATGGATATAGATGTGCATAATAGAGAGCTAAAGTCTTACCGCAATGGTATATCCGTGGGTTATTCCAGCCAACCTCGCTGAGAGCTTGAACAAGCAGCACTTTTGTCCAGCCTGAAGCTTTAGAACCCTGTAAATTGACAAACAATTTGAAGCATAAATATCAAGCTACAAAAAAAGGGGTTGATTAATAATCAGTTAAAAATACAAATTGCGTCCTAAGGTGGAGGAATGCCCTCTTACGCGCTGAACCTTGCGGCAGCAGTAGCACGCTTGAAGAATCATCCTACAGAACCATAAATCCACCAGGAATAAAAAAATCTTCCAACAATAACTTGATTTCCATTGGCGCAATCCGAACTGAACTTACCCATGGATTATGTGCCAAAGATATAGATAGAGGAAACACCTACACAGTTGAGGTTTCTTTGACTAATTGTGCGTCCAAAGAAACGGTGGAATCGATGACGAAGCCGAATGGTGAGAAAAGTAAAGGGCTTTGGATCCCTCGCCACCGCCTCTCTCTGCCTCTAAAGTGGAGCAACAGCTTCTCTCCGAAGCCTGTTGTTGCACCGCCATTGACTAAACACAGACGGAACAAGGAGAGCCAAAAAATAAGGGCAACCTCTGACCCGTCGCAGCCAAGACAACACACGTGCCACTCCCTGTCTCGAGGAAGGTTATTACCAATATAAAGATGTTGTGTTCATGGGTTAACTGAGCTCGAGAACAATAGAACTACTACGACGAAATATAAGTGATTGAATAAAATAAACTACATTATACTTGCTAACTTCATTGCTGACTTCCAATTCGACGTTATTCTGATGCAGAGAAGCCCCCCAAAAATAGCATTACAATCAATCAAATAAAAGTGCCATCAGATCGTAAAAATAGAACAATTAAATCAACAAAAATGCTCTTGAACGCTCAGAAATCAGAGTATAGCATGAAAGCAACATCAGATTCAACCAAATGAGACAGTACAGAGATCTCGATCGGAAAAACAGAACCGAACAAATCAGATTTAGTAACCTAGGAAATCAAAACGAAAATGTCTAGGTTTTGCATACTTGAAATGATAATAGTGCACATTCTTTTTCTATAAAACTATATATGCATAATGAACGCGATAGTTCAAAAAGGATTTCTGAGATCACTTACCAACAACGCATAACTTGTGTAAAGTGGATAGGCACCTTCGCAAGTACCTGAAAATAAAAAAATGAAATTATATGAGTTGCACTTTCAATTGAAAATCATCAATAAAGAAAAATGAGAGGTTAAACAATTTAAAGCCATAAATAAAAGCATCAAATATTAGTAAAAAAAACGAAATTGTTCTTTAATAATCAGTACTCTCTTCTTTTCATGAATCATTAGGACTTCTATATTATAGACGAGTTCCCCAAATATGTGCAGAAAAATCCAAGAAAAGCATAGAAATCACAAAAAAATGATTCAAGTTGTGTGAAGAACGAGGATTGTTTGAGTGTATGCAGATAAAAAACTACAAGCTACAAGTTCCATCTACAAACCTGAACCAGTTAGCCCTCTATATACACTTCATAGTTGTGTCTGCTACCCTACTGGACTGGATGCTGGGTGATAAAGGTGAAATTGTTCAGCTTCAGAAGGCGAAATTGTTGTTAGAGGCGAAATTGTTGTTAAAATCACCAGCAATCAATCATCTTCTTTGTGAGTTTACCCACAACCAATTCTCTCTCTAACTCTAATCTAACCCCTGTCTACCTTAATTGAATATTATATGAAGATTACCTCTCAACAAAATCATCTCCAATTGATAAACCTAGAAGAAAATCACAGCAGGTGAATGAAATTAGGGTTTATGAATCTCGGAATGAAACAATAATCAACATGCATATGAAGGTAAACCGAAATTCACAGACAAAAAAAACAGACTTTGAAGGTTCGTACCTTCGATTTAGTAGACGAGAGTGAATCCACAAGGCCAAAGCCCTGTAGATGCTGCTCTGAATCTCTCCCTGTTCGTTTGCGTCTCTTCAGTCTCCGTCATTTTCCGCTATTTCGCCGTCGTGGTTCATTACCCAGGCTCAATTGAGATTGGCGGAGGAAGGAGCAGACAGAGGCGGCATCGAAGGTAGAAGATTCGCCAAGTATACAGACGGACAAAGAGAAAGAAGGATAACATCAACAATCAATCGCCACAAGACCCACCAACATAATCAGACAAAAAGTCGAATCTTTTCGCGGACCCAGTAAAAATTCAACAAATAAACCCGCAATTATGTTAGACCCACCACAGAAATCGACAGAAATTGCCCCCAATCTTCGCAAACCCTAGTTACAAGCGACCAATATGTGCCCTCATAGTGTTTGATTGCAGTTTGATTGCAAACAAATGGACTGAATCCAGACGGATATAGAGAGAAAAGTGTATACCTTTGTGACAAACGAAGACGAATCGAAGAAAGCGGCATGCAAGTGCGAGGGTTCACCGTCGGCGGTGGAGAAAGAAGAAGAAGAAGAACAGAAGCCTCTAGGGCACCGGCTAGAGGCTATGGGCCACCTTCATCTCCGGCGACCACCTGAACCACGCCCATCACCTTCGTCTTCTTCGACGGCCAGACGATGAGAGAAGAGGAGTGACAGAGAGATGGGAGAGAGCTAGGCGGTGCTGTAGAAGAGAGAACAGAGAGAGATGAGAGAGAAGAACGAAGCTTCTGGTTGAAGCTGGCTTCTCTCAGAAGCCTTGTGATATCAAACCAGGCAAAGAAGATCCAAAATGACCACAACGCCCTTCAACCACAGCTTATCTGTTCCATGTCAGCAAGGGCATAACCGACCTTTTCTACACGTCACAATTACATCAGCATTTCGCTAGCACTTTGTCCGAATTGGCAGCACATGATTGGACCACCACTGCCACGTAAAGTGGCTGTAACTTCTTTTATATAGGTAGTAAGATAAGTTACGAAAAGTTCAATTTCAATATGGTCGATTTTTTGATAATTGCGTACAATGTGACTCTATGAAGCTCGCTAATTGTCGCCCACTGATATTTCACTCTTTTTTTTTTTTTGATAAAATCACTGATATTTCACTCTATAAACTCGTTAAGCACCCCAACAGTTTTTCAGTTTAATTCACTTCTTCCAATGCCAAAAGCCCAAAATGGAAGGGGTCTCCAGTGTCATGGTTTCATTAGGAGCCAAGCTGCGCTAGCCCTTTAATGTCAAGAGATTCGCTTGGCCTATTTTCCAGTGAATAAAAGGTCAAGGCTTTCGTCTAAAAAGAATTTTTAAGATAGCAAAGTAGAAGAAGTATGTGGCATTCTGTGCCCTGTGGCTTATTCCCCGACCTGGTGAGCAGTGGTGGAGCCAGAATTTGGGGGGGGGGGGGGGGTGAATTGTTTTCTTTTTTCCTTTTTGTGTGAAAAGAGGGTATAGATTTTTAATAAATAATAATTAGGATGGTTTAATAAATATCATGATTTTATTACTTATTTATTAAAAACTAGTGCATAACCCGTGCCCGAGGGCACGACCCCAAAGAAAAAGATTTATTTTCAAAATGTTTTTGTTGTAACAGAACTCCTGTTTAAGAGCTCTGTTACCAGTTTGTTATAACCTGGGGGTATTCGAGCAAGAACTACGAAAACAAAACAAGAACGAGACAAATATTTAACGTGGTTCACTAACGAATTCGTAACGAACCCGCTAGCTAATCCTCGGCCAGAACCAGATATTTTATTGAGAAGAGAACCCGTTACAATGCACGCCGTGACCACAACGGCCACGGCGGCAACCCGAAACACCCACCCGACACACACACCCAAACAAATCTCAAAGCACCAAAGTAGCTCTCGGTGACCCCTATGTATGTGTGTACTTGTAACTACTAAGCAAAGCAACCTTTATATATTACTCTGCCTAGTGTCAACCACCGCCTCATAAAGCATGAGTTTGACATTTGACTAAAGTTATTTCCTAATGTCTTTTAATTGCCTTGTACCCAAAGAAATTACCGAATTTGATTTAAAGTCAAACTTTCCTAACAAATCTCCACCTTGACTTGAATCATCTCAGCAACTCGAAACCAGAACCTGATGCTTCTCTTCTCAAACCTTAAACCGGATGCGTCTCCCAGAACCTGAAACGAGCACGCCTCCTCAAACTGATTTTTCGCAGCTGTATGCGAAACCCGAATCGCCAAATCGTCGCTCCAACTACCATGCGTTCCTGCAACGACTGCGCCCGATGTGGTTGCACTTCCAGAAACAGAAACAAGTGCTCCACCCAGAACCAGACTCGAATACATTCACTGAGAAAGCAGGACCGAATGTATTCCAGATGCGCCCAATTGCGCTAGACAGATGCACCATGACAGAATGCCCAGATGTCATCCAGACCAGATGCACCGATGACGAGTGCTCAAATTGTCATGCCCGATGCGCCCCGTATGCCTCAGATGCGCCAGATGCTCGCCAGAAACAGATCGCGCCAGATGCGAGCTCAGTGCGTGTCATGGTACACGCTGCAAAACCAGATGCACGCCAGAACAAACTCGTGCATAATGCACGCCAGAACCAGAATCAGATGCGCGTGGCAGAAATCTCACGCGCCAGATGCTCCATGTCGTTGTTCCAACTCCAACGAGTTCCTGCAACGCATGAGCCAGAACCAGATTCAATTCACACGCCAGATGCTCCACGCCGAGAGCCGGATTGCGCCTGAACGTCAATCGCCAGAATGCCAGATGCGCGTGATACGCCAGATTCGCGCCAGTACTGAATGCATGCTAGATTTGCCAGATCCCTTGCACGCCTAATCAAATGCGCGTCAGATTGCTCCGAAAGGAGCCCAGATAGCACCCTCCACAGGACTTCAGATGGTGGGTGTACCTTCTTCTCTCTCACGAACATATCGATCTTGATCGACAAACCAGACATCGTTCTTGGCGGAATCTCGAAACCCAATTCCTGATAGCCTGCTCCACCTGAATCGCGAAACTCTAGATTTGAATTCCACCAAAACGTGAAACCCTAGCTCTAGGCTCCACCCTGGTCTTTGAACCTGGTAATACCAGTTTGTTAAAACTGGTGTTCCTCCTAACCTGGCTCTGATACCAGTTTGTTAAAACTGGTGTTACTCCTGGCCTGGCTCTGATACAAGTTTGTTGTAACAGAACTCCTGTTTCAGAGCTCCGTTACCAGTTTGTTATAACCTGGGGGTATTCGAGCAAGAACGACGAAAACAAAACAAGAACGAGACAGATATTTAACGTGGTTCACTAACGAATTCGTAACGAACCCGCTAGCTAATCCAACCCAGAACCAGATATTTTATTAAGAAGAGAACCCGTTACAATGCACGCGGTGACCACAACGGCCACGGCGGCAACCCGAAACACCCACCCGACACACACACCCAAACAAATCTCAAAGCACCAAAGTAGCTCTCGGTGACCCCTCTGTATGTGTGTACTTGTAACTACTAAACAAAGCAACCTTTATATATTACTCTGCCTAGTGTCAACCACCGCCTCATAAAGCATGAGTTTGACATTTGACTAAAGTTATTTCCTAATGTCTTTTAATTGCCTTGTACCCAAAGTAATTACCGAATTTGATTTCAAGTCAAACTTTCCTAACAATTTTAAATTTTTTAGATTTTTTTATAAAGTGTTTGGTCTCTAGGATATGATGTGGATAAACTATTCTACGTCACATTTTGGGGGATAGCTTATTTCCCATAGCAGCTTATTATGTAGATTATAGAGACAATAGTCTAAATTAAATTGCTGACACTTTTTTTGTCCAAAAAATTATTGGCTGCCAAAATTCGAACTCAGATAATTACTTTCATAAACAAAAAGCTGGAACCACTTGACCAAAGTAGTTTTTGTAACCATATGGGGAGCACAAGTGTATATTAATAGAGTCACTTTTTTTCCATAAAAGAAATGGCACTAGGAAGACTCGAACTCCGAAAACTAGATTCATAAACCAGAGTTGTAATCGCGGGACCAAGGTACAAACATAAAATGAAAAGGGGAGCACATGTATCTATTTACAATGGCACAACTAAAAAGAGCTAAAAAAAAGAGATATCCTAGTGTCTTCGGGAAATTTGGGGGGCACGTGTCCCCCGGGCCCCTACATGGCTCCGCCCCTGGTGAGCGAAATCCGCTCCAACCGTTTCCTAGAAGTGCCATACTCCAAACAAGTATGATTTTGATACGGGTCAACCGATCCAAAGCAGTGCGCCAAGCACCTAGAGGAAGGCCAAGCACCATACTTAACTAGATAGTATTCACATTGTAATTGTTAATAAGTTTCTCTGGGAGATAGTTGCGGTTCTTTCCCAAACTGTATTACTGGGTCAAACCATCTAGAGTCAGGGTTAGGCTATGATTTGTCTAAATGACTCATAAAAAAAAAGAAATTTCTAATAAAAATAGAGGACATTAAATAATAAAATAACAAAGATACTAAATGCACAGTAATATTTTATTTTGTAAAACTTATAAATCTGAATAACACAGCTGGAAGTCACCTACCTACACTTATCCTACTAAAGAACCATATTAAAAAAAAATGAAAAAATGCAAAAACATGGACACTTTTTTTTTTTTTTTTTTGAAATTGCAAAGAGAAATGAAAAATATAAATGTTCAGTTACTAATACATAGAGATTTGAAAAGATTAATGAAAAATATGAAATTTAGTGTTGACGCAGTCTAAGAAGCAATGAAGAACGCCCAATAGTAATTCATCAAGGGATAAAGAGATCCATGAATCAGAATAGTAAAAAAAATCTAAAAATGACTGTAATGCTGGTCAAAAAATGGAAATTTGGGGATGAATATGGACAATGATAGTCATGTTATAATAGAGCAAAAATATAATTAGTTTGCGTTAAAAGAGAAAAACGGTTGTCGATGTATTTTTTCGTACGTTTTTTGACTTATATTTCTTAAAAAAAGGATTCTTTGGTATGGAAGAATACTGTTTCGAAATGGGATTCATTGAATTAAGATTTTAAAACAAAAATTATTGTGAACGTATAGAGAAACAAAATATGAATTGTTCAATTACCGGTGCATGGAGACTTGAAAAGATTTATGAAATTGGGAGCAAGTGAGGCCCCCTTAGGGCATGAGGTTCCCAAAATTTTTGCTATTGATCTCGTTACCTCCATAATATGTGTTTAGTCATTCATTTTGAATAAGTATGAATAATATCTAGAGGATGACAGATCGGCGCTCCATGCTAGGGAACTGCGCCATAAGGGTGCAAGCACATGTGCAGAGGACCATGCTTCCGGTGTGATGGAAACCGGTGGGAGCAAGAATGGTAAGAAGAACAAGAAGAAGCAATTCTCAAGTTCTAATTTACCGAAAGATGTCTGTGCTTGGTTCAAAGAAAAAGGGCGCTGGAAGAGGGATTTCCCGAAACGAGGTTAACATGGACAGAATGGCTATGCAGCCGTGGTAGCAAAGGTGAATCCGTCTGAGCATGATTTCATTCGACTAGAGGATGATGTCACGCATTCACCCGATGCGGGGTTTCTTGACTGTGGCTTCCTATAATATTTGTTCTATCAGGGAACTATTTTCAAGCTACAACCGTGAAGATGGAGGATCCGTTCACATGGAAATGAAGCTGTTTGCAAGGTCATAGGAAAATGTTCATTTAGATTCAAGACTGTGGATAGGGATACATGCACACAGAAGGAGGTGAGACATGTATCACTTATCACAAAGAATCTAATTTCTTTGAGTCTACTTGACAGCAAGGGTTTCTGTTTCAAGGGTGAAGGTGGATGATTATGCGTTTACGAGGAATCCGATGTACTACTCAAGGGGGTCAAGGATAGGAATTTGTATGTGCAACATGGTTCGGCCATCACAGGGTGTATCAGAGTTGTCTCCGCCGAGATGAAGGACGCTGATCAAACCAAGCTATGGCATATGAGGCTCAGTCAAATGAGTGAACGTGGAATGCAGGAACTTGACAAAAAGGAGCATCTCACTGGGAATGCGCACAAGAGCCTAGGGTTCTATGAGCACTGCATGTATGGGAAGCTACAGCGAAGTAAGTTCCCTAAGGCGGCTCATTGAAAGAAAGGTACTCTTTATTACATCAATTCGAATTGCTAGGGTCCATCTTGAGTTCCGGCGATTGGCAGGTACAAGTATTTTATGAGCATCATAGACGACTACTCAAGGATGACTTGGATATTCGTGATGAAGCAAAAGAGTGAAGCCTTCGCAAGATTCAAGGAGTGGAATAAGATAGTAGAGAATCAAGTTGGAAAGAAGGTTAAGAGGTTGCACACAGACAACGGCTTGGAGTTTTGTTCATCGGAGTTTGATGGATTCTGCAAGGATTAGGGTATTGCTCGCCATCACACCATTCGCCACACACCACGGCAGAATGGTGTAGCCGAGAGAATTAATCGGCTACTTTTTGCGAAATCAAGGTGTAAGCTTTTGAAATGCAGGTCTTTCTAGAGGTTTTCGGAGGGAAGCAGTTTCCATCGCATGCTATCTCATTAATCGGGGCCCGCACACATGTATATGATGCAAGATTCCTATGGAAGTCTGGTCTAGAAGAGCAGTGAATTACTTGGGTTTGAGAGTCTTTGGTTGTTTTACCTATTATTAAGTTGAAACTAGAACCAAGAGCTAAGAAGGGATTATTCACGAGTTTCGGGAAAAGGTGTGAAGGGGTACAAGATATGGGCAGACAACAAGATTATACTAAGAAGAAGTGTAGTCTTTGATGAGAGTCCTGTTTTATAGAACTCCATGGAGGTGGAGCTTAAGGGTGCAGAGAAGAAGGTGAAGGGAGAGCCGGATCCTATTAATCTTAAGGATGCCGAAGTATTTACACCACCATCGGAAGCCGAAAAAGAAGAAGTAGAATAGTCTGATAGTGAGGTAGCGTCTCTACCAGAAGAACCGGATCATCAAAGTATTTCTATGGGAAAACCAAGGAGATTCATAAAGCCTCCGGATAGGTATATAGATGACTGTATGGTAGGATATGCATTGCAAGTAGCGGAAGAGGTGGAGGATGATCCTTACACCTACATGGCCACTATATCTAGTTATGAGTCATCACAATGGATTGTCGCGATGGGAGATGAGATGGAGTTTCATAGCAAGAACTTGACTTGGGAGCTTGTTAAATTTCCAGCAGGAAGGAAGATAGTCGGTTGCAAGTGGGTCTTCGGAAGAAAGGAAGGAACTCTATCTGTAGAGGGCGTCAAGTATAAGGCAAGGCTGGTTCCTTGAGGGTTCTGACAGAAAGAAGGGGTTGAATACAACGAGATATTATCACCGGTAGGCAAACATTCTTCTATCCGGGTGCTACTAGCTTTGGTGGCGCACCACGACTTAGAGCTCGAGCAATTAGATGTCAATACATCTTTTCTACATGGAGAGTTTTAAGAGGAGATATACATGAGCCAACCATAAGGGTTCTAAGTTCCCGTAAAAGATGAAAAGATCTATCTACTTACTTAAGCAGTCGCGGAGGAAATGGTACAAGAGGTTTGACAGCTTCATTTTGAAGATTGGTTACCAGAAGTACGAGTATGATTTCTTCGTGTATCAAATGCTCTTGCGAAGTGGATCATGTATCTACCTAGTTTTGTATGTGGTTGACATTCTGATTGTAACTCATAATATCAAGGACATCAGAGAACTGAAGAGGTCCCTTAGCGCAGAATTAGAGATGAATGATATGGGAGCTGCTCGGAAGATATTGGGAGTTGAGATCTATAGAGACAGGATGAAGAAGACGTTTTTCTTGTCACAGCGAAAATCTTGGAAATATTCGAGATGTTATCAGCTACGTCTATAGATACTCCTATGGCAACTAACATCAATCTAGGAGTGTACACCGTTCAGAATGGGGAGGAGAAGGAGTACATGTCAAAGCTTCCATATGCTAGCGCAGTTAGAACCTCATGTATGCTACGGTATGTATATGACCGGACAAAGCGTTCGTTGTTAGTGTGGTTAGTTGTTTTATGTCTCATCTGGGAAGGGACCATTGGCATGCGATGAAACAGATATTCAGGTACCTTAAGGGTACGTCATACATTGTCCTATGCCATGGGGCTAGTGAAGACATCTTGGTAGCCAGTTTCTCGGATGCAGACTATGCAGAGGATATTAATAGGAGAAGATCAATTAAAGGCTATGTGTTTGCTCTTGGTGCATCTGTTTTGAGTTGGAATGCTTTACTACAACCGACATTGACTTTTTCCACTTGGTAATCGGAGTATATGGCTCCGTGGAACAGCAAAGGAGGCGAGCTGGCTAAAGGGAATGGTTAAGGGTCTAGGGATACATCAAGATCAGGCGATAGTCTACTGTGATAGCTTGAGTGCGATCTTCATGACGAAGGACCATGTTTATCATGAAAGGACCACGCATATCGACCTCAGGTATCATTTTATGAGAAGTGAAAGCAGAATCAAAGTGATGAAGGTGGGGATTGCTGACAACCCCGCGAATATGTTCACCAAGCCAGTTCCTAGAGCAAGTTACAGCATTGTCGGGAATTGCTCAACAATATGAGCCAGCGAGCCCTTAGGGTCATGTCGAACCCGGTAAGGTCCAGTGAGTCTCCGTGACGGGAGGCATAGGGAGGGAAGAAGAAAAGCTTTGTTCGCAGACGAGAGACTTTAATTCAATGTGCATATTTGTTGGGAGATATGCCTTGAATTAGAAGACACTCAATGGACCATCAAAGAAGTGAGTCCCAGTAGTCTTCGTACGAAGAAAATGGTGTCTTCGCATGAAGACACCTCTAGGAAACCCTGGAAACCCAAAGTCTTCGTGTAAATGGTCTCTGTCGCAAATAAGAAGATCTTCGCACGAAGGTCTTCGTGATGTCTTCATGCGAAGTTATCCTGGAGGCGACACATAAGGATGGAATCATTTGGGGTCCTATTATGATATGTAAAGCATTGTGATCGCTCATCTTCGTTGAATAAAGGTTTTTCTTCCCCCTGGACATACTTAGATGGATTTGGGCTAGCTAACCACGTTAAACTTGTGTTTTGCATCTTTCTTTCATTGTTCGTGAGGCGAGTGATCGCGTGATTGTCATAACATATTTCAATAGTACGTGTCAACACGAAGAGAAAGTAGAATGAAGAAGTTAACTTGTACTAGTGTAATTACAGTCGTGTGTAAATACCAAATCCTAACCGGATAGCAATACGATTACTACTTTCATTTACACCATTGTATGTTATTGACAATTTCATTGTCTTTCCTTTTAAGTACAATAAGAAATAAATTACAAAAATGAATTGGTTACCGTTTGTGACAGCATATATTGTAAATGAAGATGTAATAATTATTATACTCCATGATTTAGTTAAAATAATCCAACGAAAATCAACTCGATTTATAGTAAGTAGTTGTGAAATTAATTAAATTTTGAAATGGTTCTAGAAGTTATCCGTTCCAGGAATTGTGTTTTGAGTGAAGAAATAAATTTAAATAATATAACCAATAAAATAAAAATATAATTTTAAATGGTACAAAAAATTATATCACATAATGACTGAATAATATTAATTAATAATTAACTATACCTCATCAATTACCGAAAGTTATCCATTTAAAAATCTTGTATAAATTCATGACAAACTTTTAGATTTTCACAAACGATATATACAATTCGAGTATCAGTAAGAAAGAGGAGGAACACACAAGTCATGGAAGCTAACTCCCCGCTTTCTTCGAAGTTTTTTTGGTACTTTCGTTCCTCATGCTAGCTGCGCATACAAGTTGGCATTCACTATTTGAACTGCAATAAATTTGAATTTTGTAACTGCTTTCTTCCTTGTTTGAATCTTCTTAGATGTTCGGTTAGTGGCACGAACAAAAACTGAGTGCATATCATATGCTTGCCCATCAAGTAGACAATGCAACGATGATTGCAAATCAAAAGTATATGCTTACCGCGACTGTCTTAATTACGGGAAATGGATAATTGGTTGTTGCTGCCACATCCTAATACCGTATATAAAAGAAATTAAGCCTAATAACGGTGGACAATGGTTGCTTGCCATGTCTACTGGTGGGTGATGTGGCGGCTGCCCATTGGCTTTATTTTTCTTGCCAAGTTATGGTTTTTCCCCCTGTTGTTTTGAAAACGGAGAGAAGATTTGGCCTTAGTATTTTGGTAATTATGGTGTCTTCCTCGGGTAAAATGGCCGACGATGGTTTTGTTTTTTTTCTTTTTTGTCCTTGAGTGTTTTGAAGGTCCAGAGGCGTGATGGTCTTGGTATTTTGGTAATAATGTTGTTTATGTTAGTTGAAATGGTTGGCGAGTGGTCTACTGTTCCCGCATGTGGTGTTCGCATCGCTTGGAGTAGTTTCCTTGGTCTTCTCTCAGCTCGCTCTCTTCCGGTGGTCTGGTTAGTGGCGGCGATGTTGTGCGTGTGTCTTTCTATATGCACATGGTGGTCACATCAATTGTTCTGTTGTAGTAGGATCTTTTTGCGTATACGGCAAGATATTTCGTCGTATAAGACCTTAACAAACGACATTAAGCACCACTCGCAGTTTATGTCAGGGATTATTTACCGGGATAGTAAAATGACGTCGTTACTAATTATTTCTCGCCTTTTATAATAAAATTATTAGCGGAGAAATTATTTCTCGTCGTTTTAGTTACAATTCTTGTCATTTATTCTAAATTATATACAGGGCCTTTAATTTGTCGCCGTGTAAGATAATTTTAAGCGAGAATATAAAAAGTTACAGTTTGTGATACAATAAATGGCAAAATTTACTCTTTCCGCGCGAATTTCAGCATATGTTTGCCATTTTTGTGTTCATTTTTAGTAGTGTACTTTTATGTCTTAAATTTTTTGTTGTGGGAGGTGTTATTCGGCGACGTTTCTGCTGTGCTCTGTACGTTGAATTTCCTTACTTCATTTTTGGTGTTGTTTTAAATAGGGAAATTGTCGGCATTGATGTTGGGACGATAGTCTTGCACTACATTTTTAGGGTTATGCTCCCCTCGCTGCTGATTGTGTGGCAATCCTTGTGCTAGGGTTTTATGTTATGGCCTCTGTTTGTTGTGCTATTGTTGTGTGGTTTCAAATGCTTTCTTGGAAGTGTCTCTCTTAGTGATTTAGGGGTTTCCTATTGCAAACTACCCGTGATTATCTGTCTAATTTATGTTGTCTAATTGGCTTTACTTCTATTGTATGCTTCTTTTTGTCTTGCTTCTTTAATGCTGTAATTGCATGATATGATTTCCTCATTACAATTCCTGGTTTGAAAGTGGCTGCCTTTGTGATTTGGTGGTTTCCTATTGGAGTTGAGAAAGCTATGTTTGTGTATGTTGTTTGGTGGTTTTAGCTGGTTGCTTTTACCCCGGTGAATATTTCTTGTGTCTCTTGCTTCTTCAATGCTGCATTTGCATGTTATCATTTACTCCTTGTAATTTCTTGTTTGAAGGTGGCTGCCTGATTTATTTAGGGGCTTCCTATTTGATTTGAGGGAGTTGTGTTTGTGTATGTTGTTTGGTGGTTTTACCTCGTTGCTTTTAGCCGATTTAATTGCTTGCTTTTGAGTGGGTATCCTACCAATTTTGGGGTTTCCTGATGAATGTAAGGGGGTTGTGTCCATGCATGTTGTTATTTGCCTGATTGTTGTTACTCTATTGCCTTTACTTTTGTTAACTATTTCTTTTGAGGGTGTTGTGTCTATACATGTTATTAATTGCCTCTTTCCAGTTAATTGCATTTGTTTCTGCTAACTGTTTCTTTTGTGTACTACTTCTTTAACCTTGCGCTTACGTGTTCTTGCTTCTTTCTCCTAATGTCTTGCTTGAGAGTGGTTTTCTTGGTAATTTGCTGGTTTTCTATTGGTGTCGATGGAGTTGTGTTAGTGCATGTTGTTGTTTTGTTCAAATTGCTTACTTCAAAGTGGCTGCCTTGGTGATTTAGCTCTTGGTTATTACAGAAAGTATGATTCTGTTTGATTCTTATTAGTGAGTTTTCGAAAATAAATTCACTGTGCATGATGTTTGTTTTTTTTAGTATAAACATCAAAGTATAAACGTATGATTCAATGCTACTGTTATCATTTAATTCTTTCCTAATTATGTATGTTGTCTTCATTTTCTTTGCTATGTTCTTAGATGAAGTTCACATTTTGTGTGATGCACATTTTAACTGACGTTTGTTTATGTTTGTTTTTGGTAGTGCCCTCGGGCACGGGCACTCCCTAGTGGGATAAAATAACGGAATTGAACTTTTCATACCATTATTTCGGTGCCTGCTTTAACAAATACAAGGACTTAACAAGTTTGCAAACCTTATTTTTGTTATTTGGAATCACGAATCCTTCAGGTTGTTCCATATACAATTCTTCATCTAATTCACCATTTAGGAAGGCGGTTTTAACATCCATTTGGTGTAAATGCAAATTAAAAATTGAGGCAAGTGCCATCAACACTCTAATAGATTTTATTCAAGCCAGAGGTGCATAGGTATGAAATAATCAATACCCCCTTTCTGTTTGAAACCTTTTGCCACCAATCTTGCTTTAATGGTTTGTAGTGACCCATGGGAATTATACTTTCTCCTAAACACCCATTTCCACAAAAATAGGTTTTAAACATGGAGGTAAATATAATAATGTCCAAGTGTTATTTGATAATATTGAGTCCATTTTGTTTTTATAGCCTCTTTCGAAAAACTGAAATCTCTAGAATCCATAGCTTCAGAAAATGTTTTCGGATCATCTTCCGTATCGAGTACAATAGGAATTTTCTTCAGGACAATTTCTCTATCTCGTTCGAAAAGAAAGATAAGAGAATTTGGTGAGACAAAATCAGGGCCCAATCGCTTTTCCTTCCGTGGTCTTTGAATTCTCCGAGGAGCTTCAATATCTTCGGAAGCCTTTCTCTTATTTCCAAGTGATACGCCAGGATTCGTTGTTTGAGTAGGTTTTGACGAGTTGGAATCATCGATAAATTTATTTTCAATAAATTATACATCCCTTGATTCCCTATCACATTGGTTTCTAAATCCAATTACCTATATGCCATTGAGTATTCGGCACATCCAACAAACACGCTCTTGAGAGCTCTTGACCATAATTTTGTTCTCTTAGAGTCTGTAACGCGATAAAAGGCCATGCATCCCCATACCCTAAGGTACTGCAAGTTTGTTTTTCTGCCTTTCAACAATTCTTAACGTGAAACTTCTGATTTCCTTGAAGGAATTCTATTATGCAAATAACAGGCGGTAAGTAACGCTTCACCCCACATAGAGGATTTTAATTTCGCATTCAAGATCAAAGAGTTGGCCATATCTACTAGTCTCCTATTCTTCCTTTCATCCAAACCATTTTTTTGTGGCGTGTATGGTGTACTAGTATTTTGTACAATTCCATGCTTTTCACAAAACGCTGAAAATTTATGAGGAAAATATTCACCACCTCTATCGCTACGAAGAGTTTCAATTTTTTCTTTCCATCAGATTCTCAACTTCAGTCTTATAACACTTAAATTTTTCAAATGCCTCATCCTTAGTTTTGATAAAATAAACATAGGTAAATCTAGAACAATCAACAATAAATTTTATGAAATACCTATTACCACCTCTAGTAACTATGCCTTGTAATTCACAAATATCAGAATGCACAAGTTCTAGAAGTTGAGATTTTCGTTCCACACTTGGGAAAGATTTCTTAGTCATTTTCGCTTGTATGAAAATTTCACATTAGTGTCGTGATTACTAGTGCAAGATATCAAACCATCTTTTCACATGAATTTCAACGATCTAAAATTTAAATGCGCCTAACGAGAAAGTCATACGAGAATGTCTTCCAACAACTTTCCAATGCATCGAACTAGGATTACTTGTATATCTTGCGTGTTTACAAAATGCGAAGGAAATATCAGGTCGAGTGAAATGCATTGCAGACATCAAACTCCCAATGACACTAGCATATTTTAATTGACCGACCCCTCTACCATCATTTTCAGTAAATTTTACCGAAGAATCATAAGGTGAGTTTGCTTCTTTAAATTCTAAATGTTTGAATTAAGAAGTAACTTCTATATGTAATGATATTAACATAAAACGTAACCTCCACCTGTTTCTTCACCTTGACACCTAAGGTAGTATCAACCTCATTAAGATCATTCATCTTAAATTGGGAGGTCAAATACTTCTTAGTTTCCGATATCCCTTTCATAATAGTACCAAAAATAAGCATATCATCCACATATAGACAAATAGTAACACCATAACGATCCGTAAATTTAGAATAAATGCATTTGTCCGCATGGTTATGCTTTAATGCATGAGATAAAATAACGGCATCGAACTTTTAATGCCATTGTTTTGGTGCCTGCTTTAAACCATTCAAGGACTAAACAAGTTTGCAAACGTTATTTTCGTTCTTTGGCAGCACAAATCCTTCTGGTTATTCAATATACACTTCTTCATCTAATTCACCATTTAGGAAGGCAGTTTTAACATCCATTTGGTGTACATACAAACTAAAAATTGAGGCAAGTTCCATCAAAACTCTAGTGGATGTTACTCTAGCCACGGGTGCATATGTATTGAAATAATCAATACCCCCTTTCTGCTTGAAACCATTTTCCACCAATATAGCTTTAAAGGATTGTAGTAACCCATCGAAATTATACTTTCTCCTAAACCCCCAATTGCACCAATTAGGTTTTGAACCTGGAGGTAAATTGACTAATGTCCATGTATTACTTGATAATATCGAGTCCATTTCGTCGTTCATAGCCTCTTTCCAAAAACCGGAATCTCTAGAATCCATAGCTTCAGAAAATTTTTTAGATCATCTTCCGTATCAAGTAGAATAGAAGTTTTCTTCAGGACAATTTCATTATCTCCTTCCATAAGAAAGATAAGAGAATCTGGTGAGACAAAAATAGGTCCCAACCCCTTTTCCTTCCGTGCTCTTTGACTTCTCTGAGGAGGTTCAATATCATAGGAAGCCTTTCTCGTATTTCCAAGAGATAGGTCAGGATTCATTTTTTGAGTAGGTTTTGACTAGTTGGAGTAATAGATAAATTTATTTCAATCAATTCTACATCCCTTGAGTTTTCGGCATATCCAACAAACATGCTCTTGAGAGTTCTTGGCCCTAATTTTGTTCTATTAGGGTCTGTAACGCGATAAAAGGCCATGCATCCCCAAACCCAAAGGTACTTCAAGTTTGGTTTTCTGCCGTTCCACACTTCGGAAGGTGAAACTTTTGATTTCTGTGAAGTAATTCTAATATGCAAATAAAAGGCGGTAAGTAACACTTCACCCCGCAAAGAGAATTTTAATTTTGCGTTCAAGATCATAGATTTGGCCATATCTACTAGCGTCCTATTATTCCTCTCACCCAAACCATTTTGTTGTGGCGTGTATGGTGCACTAGTTTGATGTACAAAACTATGCTCTTCACAAAACGCTAAAAATTCATCAAGAAAAGATTCACTGCCTCTATCGCTACGAAGAGTTGTAATTTTCATTTCCATGAGATTCTCAAATTCAATCTTATAACACTTAAATTTTTCAAAGGCATCATCCTCAGTTTTCATCAAATAATCATAGGTATATCTAGAACAATCATCAATATATGTTATGAAATACCTATTACCACCTCTAGTAACTATACCATTTAATTGATAAATATCATAATTCACAAGTCCTAGAAGTTGGGATTTTCTTTCACTACTTGGGAAAGATTCAGTAGTCATTTTTGCTTTTATGCAAATTCCACATTTAGAGTCGTGATTACTAGTGGAAGATATCAAAACCATCTTTTCGCATGAATTTCAACGATCTAATTTTAAATGCGCCAAACAAGAATGCCATAAAGAAATAGAGTTAATCATTAAGATAGAACTAGCATTTATTTCATTAATAGATATCTTAAACATCCCATTACAATCATATCCCTTTTTAACAAACATTCCCGCCTTAGATAAAATTACATTCTCAGCCTCAATCACAGCCTTATATCCGTTCTTACAAAGAAGATTAGCCCACACCAAATTCTTCTTGATTTCAAGAACATAGAGAACATTCTGCAGGGTCAATTTCTTCCCGTAAGTGAATTTTGTTTGGATATTCCCCTTTATGAGAACCTTGTATGCATTGTGATTTCCCATAAGAACTTCACGTTCGGTTGGAGTCTCTTCATAATGCATAAAAAGTGACATGTTGTTACAAATATGGACAGTAGCACCGGAATCATACCACCAATCATGAGAAGCATCTTCAGAAGCCATGTTCGACTCCATGATCATGCCAATATACATGTTAGAAATCATGGCGACTAATTCAGAAACTGAACTCTCAAGGACATTAGCCTGTTTGGAATTTCTGTATGGCTTGTCTTTGAAATTTCATTTTTTAACCTTTGGCTTGTTGCATTCCTTTTTGATGTGTCCCTTCTTGCTGCAGTTGTATAATTTCATGTTCTTCTTATACTTATTGGTAGCACAGTTTGCATGGGAACAAGTGTCATCGAAATTCCTCTTCTTTCCTCCTCTACCTTGGTCATCAACGAAGTTCACCATAGAACTAGAAGGACCCGCCAGGTTTCTTTTCCGCATTTGATTTTCCTTTTCGATTCGGGGATATTTTTGAAGTTGTTCAAGGTTGAGGTCTTCTGTTGTGTAAAGAAATTCTTTCACGTATTGATGCAAACTTTTAGAAATTTGGCAATAATAGCCCCCACTAAAAACTCATCAGAAACAACAATCTTGAGATCACAAACTTTATTAGCGAGAATTTTGAATTCGTAAACCTGATCAAGAATGGGATTACTATCATTCATAGTAAAATCAAAGAAATTCTTATTAAGAAACTTAGTTGTTCCTTGCTTTTCAGCCTTGTATTTGTACTCCAATGTCTTCCAGATTTTGCTTGGTGACTTCTCTGATTTGAATAGATCCTATAAACGATCCGACAGTGTGTTGAGAATGTGTCCTATGCAAACCAGTTCCTCCTCCCTCTTTTTTTCGCTGCGCCTTTATTTCGTTAGTGTAGTCGTCCTTTAGTCTGGTATTGGATGTGAATATTTGTCCAGAACGTATGCCAACTTCAATGCAAATAAACATAAGGTTAGGTTCCGGCTACATGTAATTGTAAGGTTTTAATGTCATTCTACAAGTTGTTTTCCTTACTAAGCCTCTGCAAATACCCTTAGTAAACGGATCAACCATGTTTTTGCTTAACCAAACATAAACTATTGTAATAATACCATCACCGATTAACTGTCTTACATGTTCATGTCCGAAGATACTATGTTTGGATTTTCCATTATAAACTTTATTATATGCTCTATACATTGTAGCTTGACTATCGCTACAACTTTATATCCAATGGTAGATTTCTCAGCCATTCTGCTTCTTTGCATGCAGCCGCTAAGGCTGTAAATTATGACTCAATCATTGAATGAGATATACTTGTCTGTTTCTTGGAACCCCAAGAGATTACTCCTCCTCCAATCATAAAGATCGAACCAGAAGTTGCCTTATTGCCACCCGCGCCAGTTATCCGACTAACGTCTGTGTAACCCTCTAATACCGCTGGGGACTTACTATAAAACATTCCCAAATTGGATGTCCTTTTGATATTACCGATAATTCTTCCAATAGCATTCCAATGCATGGCACTAGGATTAATTTTGTATCTTGAGAGTTTACAAACTGCGAAAGAAATATCATGTCGAGTGCAATGCATTAGATAGATCAAACTTCCAGTGACACTAGCATACTTTAATTGAGCAACCGCTCTTCCATAATTTTCTGTCAATTTTACTGAAGAATCATAAGGTGAGTTAGCTTCTTTAAATCCTTAATGTTTGAATTTAATAAGCAACTTCTCTATGTAATGAGATTGTCATAAAGCGTAAACTTGACACCTAAGATAGCATCAACCTCATTAAGATCCTTCATATGGAATTGGGAGGTCAAATACTTCTTAGTTGTCCATATAACTTCCATGTTAGTTCCATAAATAAGCATATATATCATCCACATATACACAAATAATAACACCATAACGATCCGCAAATTTAGAATATATGCATTTGTACGCATGGTTATCCATAAATCCATGGGATAAAATAACGGCATCAAACCTTTCATGCAGTTGTTTGGTGTCTGAGTTAACCCATACACGGACTGAACAAGTTTGCAAACCTTATTTTCGTTATTTGGCATCACGAATCCTTCCGGTTGTTCCATATAAATTCTTCATAGAATTCACCATTTAGGAATGCGATTTTAACATCCATCTGGTGTACATGAAAATTAAAAATAGAGGCAAGTCCCATCAACACTCTAATGTATGTTATTTGCCGCTGGTGCATAGGTATTGAAATAATCAATACCCCATATCTCCTTGAAACCTTTTTCCACCAATATAGCTTTAAGGGTCTTCGGTGACCCATCCGAATTCTACTTTCTCCTAAACACCCATTTGCACGAAATAGGTTTTGAACCTAGAGGTAATTCGACTAATTTCCAAGAATTATTTGATTATATCGAGTCCATTTCATCGTTCATAGCCTCTTTCCAAAATCAGAAATATCTAGAAACCATAGCTTCATAAATTTTTTTTGGATCATCTTCCCTATCGGGTGCAATCGGAACTTTCTTCAAGAAAGTTTCTCTATCTCCTTCCATAAGAAAGGTAGGAGAATATGGTGGGACAAAATCAGGACCCAATCCCTTTTCCTTCCGTACTCTTTCAATTCTCCGAGGAGGTTCAATATCATCGGAATCCTTTCTCGTATTTCCAAGAGATAGGTCTGAGATTCATTGTTTGAGTAGGTTTTGACGAGTTGTAATCACCGATAAATTTATTTTCAATAAATTCTACATCCTCTCATTCCACTATCATATTGGATTCTAGATCCAATAACCTATATGGCTTTGAGGTTTCGGCATATCCAACAAACAAGCTCGTAAGAGCTCTTTCCCTAGTTTTGTTCTCTTATGGTCTGTAACCCGATAAAAGGCCATGCATCATCGTACCCTAAGGTACTTCAAATTTGGTTTTCTGCCTTTCCACACTTCATAAGGTTAAACTTTTGATTTCCGTGAAGGAATCCTATTATGCAAATTAAAGGCGGTAACTAACGCTTCACCCCCACAAAGAGGATTTTAATTTTGTGTCAAAGATCATAGAATTGGCCATACCTACTAGCATCCTATTCTTCCTCTCGCCAAACCATTTTATTATGGAGCGGTTGGTGCACTATTTTGATGTACAATACCATGCTCTTCAGAAAACGAAAAAAAATCATGAGAAAAAATATTCACAACCTCTATCGCTATGAAGAGTTTTAATTTTCCTTTCCATGAGATTCTCAACTTCAGTCTTATAACACTTAAATTTTCCAAAGGCCTCATCCTTTGTTTTCATCAAATAAACATAGGTATATCTAGAACAATCATCAATAAATGTTATGAAATACCTATTACCACCTCTCGGAACTGTGTCATTTAATTCACAAATATCAGAATGCAAAATTTCTAGATGTATGCAAATTTCTTAGTCATTTTCGCTTGTATGCAAATTTCAAATTTAGAGTCGTGATTACTAGTGCAAGATATCAAACCATCGTTTCGCATGAATCAATTTCTTCCCGGAAGGGAATTGTATTTGGATATTCCCCTTTCCGAGAACCTTCGCAGCATTGTGATTTCCCATAAGAACTTCACGTTCTTTGGGAGTCTCTTCATAATGCACAAAAAGCGACATGTTGTTACAAACATGGACAGTAGCACATGAATCATACCACCAATCATGAGAAGCATCTTCAGACGCCATGTTTAAATCCATTATCATTCCAATATGCATGTCAGAAACTGAACTGTAAATGACATTAGCCTGTTTGGAATTTCCATTAGGCTTGTCTTTGGAATTCCCATTCTGAACCTTTGAATTGTGGCATTCTTTTTTTTTTATGTGTCCCTTCTTGCCGCAATTGTAACATTTCATGTTATTTGTTTCTCTTGGTAGCACCATTTGCAATGGAACCGGTTTCATCGAAATTCCTCTTCTTTCGTCCTCTACCTTGGTCATCCATGAAGTTTATGTTAGAACTAGAAGGACCCGCCAGATTTTTTTTACGGATTCGAGTTTCCGCTTCGATTCATAGATGTTTCCAAAGTTGTTCAAGTTTGAAGTCTTCAGTTAGTGTGAAGATGTTCTTTTATGTATTTATGCCAAATTTTCTGGAAGTTTGGCATTAATAGCGCCCGCTAACAACTCATCAGAAACAATAATCTTGAGATCACAGACTTTATTAGCGAGAATTTTGAATTCGTAAACCTGATAAAAAATGGGAGTACTATCATCCATAGTAAAATCAAAGAAACTCTTATTAAGAGACTTATATGATCCTTTCTTTTCAGCCTTGTATTTGTACTCCAATTTCTTAAAGATTTTTCTTGGTGACTTCTCTGATGTGAATAGACCGTATAAACGATCCGAGTGTGTATTGATAATGTGTCCTCTGCAAACTAATTCGTCCTCCTCCCACTTCTTTCGTTGTGCCTATATTTCGTCAATGTCGTCGTATTTTGGTTCTTTTATTAGCTACAATTATTTGTCTTGAACGTATGCCATCTTCAATGCAGTGAGTAGAAACATCAATTTATCTTGCCAACAGGTGAAATTGAGGCCATCAAATCGTTCCAGTTTGACGAAGTCTTGATTCATTATCTTGAAAATTGGAGTGTTTCTTCCAGTCAATTGCAGTCAATTTATCTTTGAAGATACTGTGCAACAAGCCGTTGGAAGAGTTTTTAGAAGAGTCAAGATACATTGCTCATTTTTAGGGAATTTAGTTTACAGAATATCCTGAAGCTCTCCAATTCAAACTAGCACCAAGCAACAAAGAATCAGATTCATTCCTCTCAATCCAAGCATCTGAAGAACTGTGCACACTCGCTGATAGACTCCGTCTCATTGTTCTTCTTTCTGAAATCTATTTGTATATCATTCAGATAATACTTGTTATATTTTGTTCTCGTGAATTGTTGAAGTGAACAATGAGAATTCTTGTTGAATCAGTTAGGTAGAGCATGTACTAGATAGGTTAGTGAGAACCAGAAGCACTATTAGAGTAAGGGAACTCTCTATGCTTGAGATCTAGGGCTTAGCTTTTGATTAATAAGAATTGAGTTGAAACTCGTGCAGGGATCAAGTCCTTGAGGTAGAGACGTAGGTCCAATTGGAATTAACACTATAAATCCCTGTGTCTGCATTCATTTTCATGTTCCATACTTAGAAAAATCAACTGAACAAAACATGTTTCAGTTCAAGGGTTTTGAAAGGTATTTTTAAGGCTTTGAAAACTCTCAGCTTTTTATTGGTCATCTGTTTTCTTTCGAAGGACTTGAAAATCATTTCAATTCCTTGAAATACTTATTAATTTGCATAAAATTATTTGAAACTACTCTTTTAGCATAACTTGCAAAAATTTGACACACTTTATTCAACCCCCCCCCCCCCCCTTCTAGAGTATTGATCCTAGTTTACCACCTACTTTATTGCAATTGGTATTAGTGTAACGTCCCAAAACCCAGGGTTTTACTTTAGGATAAATAGTGAAGAATACAAACCGGCACGACGATCCAACCGGCACCACCTGTGACTCACCGCGGGTACCGAAACAAAGACCTGTCTGCAGAATCAGTACCGTCTGAGCCACAAGCTCATGTACCAAATGAATCATCGTATTTATACAAACACTGGTTCCTTTATTTAATATAACCTTTTAGCGCGGTACGTGACACTCTGTTTGAAATGTGATCTTTATATAGAAATGACAACAAATAATCGAATACAATAATGAGATTAACGATTCTTGATAACTATCAAAGTTAACTAATACTCCTCCTCGAATCTACCGTTGCATCGACCCGTCACAACCTGCAAAATATTAGGGTGAGCCAAACAGCCCAGTAGGTACCGCCTTACCACTGGCGTAGAAATCTAATAACCAATTAAAATGCAGCAGGTTATCAATCAATAGCATGGATCATGCAGCACACCAATATCATGCTCCACGAGCAATATTCAGATAACAGATATTCAAACAATATATAAAAAGTCAATATCTCAGCAGATATACAGTCACATGTACATCGTAACTACAGTATACGTGGCGACTAGATTTTCCCTACCTCAAATATTTCGATGCTACCATAGCCTCCATATCCTCTGAATGTATCCCCAAGAGTCTCCTCGACTCAACCCTCTAACTCACTTATCATTACTTGACTCGAATCGATAATGAAGAATTAATATAGTACCAAGGCCTATTTATATAGGCAATCAACAAATAGCGTCGTGAAGCACAACGGGGCACGTGACGAGTGCAGGCGAAAGTGACTCGCTGGGAGGTATGCGTGTCGCGCATGGGCATCGTGGGTCCCGCGGGATTAAGCCTTGCATAGCGCTAGCAGGCTTCCACGGTAAAAAACCAAATGAAAGGGTTTGCTACCATGTTCCATAACAACTCACATGGCGCCACCTATTAACCCGTTCAACATGCAATCCCACACTCCTCTTTCACTTCCTTTCTTTCTCCCTATGTTTACTAACGCCTAGCAACAAAATAATAGGGGTGTCACATGTGGCTATGGCCAACAAAACCACGACACCTCACCATCTACATGAGAAATCGATACCCCTTCCCATGTCTCTCGCGACCAAAAAAGATGTAATGAGATCACAGACAAAATAAGACTACTACTAATACTACACCATTTAGAACCATTATTACTAGCATGAACTACAACAATAATTAATTGGAAGGAGTAATATGAACTTTAGCATGGATCTCACACAATTACGATTTAGACATGAATTAGAAATACGTGTCTTGCATAAATAAATGGTATAAAATAATTAAAATAAAAAGTTATGTCACATATACAAGGCTTCATGTATATGCTATAAATTAAAGTATGTTATATTTATAAAATTTTACGGTCATCACAATCAGAGCTTGTATCACTGCTTAGATTTAACCATCTCGTGATTATGAGTATTGTAGGTAATGGTGGTTTCTATCAGGGAAAAGCTGCTAACATATCTCCTCTATTCTGTGGTGACAACTTTGTGCACTGGGAAGCCCTGATGAAAATGTTCATCATTGATCAAGATATGGAGTTGTCGACTATCATTCAGAATGGTCCTCACATATTTTACACAGAGAAATATGGGATAAGAAATCCCAAGACAGAGGATTTACTTTCTGCTTCTGCGTTAGAACAATATTCCAGAAGTTACAGAGCTATGCATCTCTTATATTATGCTTTGAGTGCAGATGAATTCAACGGGATTTCTAGCTGCAAGACAGCTAATGAAATAAGGGACAAATTGGTGATAACCTTTAAGGAACCAATCAATTCAAACAGATAAAGATCAACATCTTCCTTAGATAGTATGAACTGTTTAAGATTAATAGAGATGAATCCATCAAGGGCATGTTCAAGATATTCACTGACATTGTCAACAATCCGGACTCTTTGGGAAAATCATTTTCCAAAGAAGAAAAAGTCAGGAAGATCTTGAGAAGCCTTTCCAAAGCCAAGTGGAAACCAAAGACTACTTCTATTGAAGCTCAAGATCTGTCATCACTTAAACTTGATGACTTGCAGGAAAAGCTGCGCACACATGAAATCTCCATGAATGAAGTTGATGGAGAACTACCAGAAAATGTCAAGGATCTGGCTCTCAAGGCAAAGGAGAATGTACTATCTCAAAGCCTTGAAAAAGAAGAAGATGATGATGAAGATCCCTTTGCTCTAATTTCCAAAGCCTTGACCGGAATTGTAAAGATGAAAAAGAACTTTGGAAACAAAGACTTCAGCAGGTATAAACACAAATCCTCCAGCAGAAAAGACGACAAAGGTAAAAAAAATCCCATGGTAATAAGTCTAAAGTAATGAATTACTTTAAGTGTGGTGATGCAGGACATTTGATTATAGACATTCCATACAAGAAAAGCAAACACTTTCAGAAGAAAGACTATGACAGCAGAAAAAGGGCTATGACAGCATCTTGGAGTGACTCAGATTCCTCAAGTGATTCTGAATATGAAGAAGAAAAAGCCAACCTCTGCCTTATGGCCAAGCATGATGAAAGTTCTGTAAAGAACAATGTGGTAATGGTGAATTGTTTGATTTCAAACCAACATACGTCCTCTATGACTATCTTAAAACAATGCTTTTAAATTAAGATGACTAACTGAAATGAATCAGGACTTTGAAAGAAAAGGTTCATGAGCAAGCAAAAGAAAACTTGAAACTTGTTTGTCAAAATCAGAATCTTGAAATTTCTCAAAATATGTCTGACAGAGATTTCAAGGCCTTGGAAACTAGTTTCAAAGCCTTGAAAACTCAAGTCAAGGAAGTAGTCACTGAGAACTCTATTTTGAGTGACAATTTTGTTGCTCTAAGACATCGGTTTGATGAATTGGAGGAACAAAGGACTAATCTAGCTGAGAAACTTGAGAATCTAATAAAGTTATTAATAAACTTTCTTGCTCAGAACACAATCTAAAACTGATTCTTTGAAAAAAGTTTAAAGTCTGTTAACAAAACTGGTATTGGCTACAATTCAAACTTCCCCAGAAAGTACAATACCAGATTTGTGAAGGCAGAAAACAGAATCTCAACTAAATGCCATTACTCCAACAGATTTGGTCATGTTAACATGACTTGTCCTTTGAGAAGAAGAGACCCTCACATAATGAGGAACACTTTTCCAGTTCAACTTAAAAGAAAAGTTTGACAGATTAGGGTTCCTAAAGAGGTTACTCCACCTAACATGGTTGACCCTGAATATGAATCTAAATTCCACATTTGGTCTTACAGATGGGTGAGGCAGTGAATGGTGTTTGCAGGCTTTCACCAAGAGCAAAGAACATAAAGGGTTTATGGATGGTGGTTTCTAAAGACATATGAGTGGCAAGAGATATTTATTCTCCGGACTGAAAGAGCAATCTGAAGGATCAGTCACACTTCGTGACAAAGGAAAATGGAACATTTTAGGCATTGGTAAAGTTGGTACAGATTCTGAAATTTCTATTATCGATGTTTATTTAGTTGATGGCTTGAAGTACAGCCTGCTTAGTGTATCTCAGTTATGTGACAATGGTAACAAAGTTATATTTGAAAAGAGAAAATTGTGCTGAAAAATGAGAAATCTGGAGTTTGCATCCTCACTGCCTCAAGGTCAAACTATGTTTATACTTTGCACACTAACAAAGTTGAAGGAGAAAGTCTGAAGTGTCTCAAGGCATTGAAAGAGGATTCAAAGCTATGCCACAGAAATCTTGGACACATTAGCTTACAAACTTTTAACGAGCTAGTCTCTAAAGACCTAGTAAGAGGTCTGCCCCCTATTAGGTTCAAAGATGAAAAACTATGCAAAGCTTGTGCTCAAGGTAAACATACAAGAAGCTCATTCAAGCTAAAGAAATTTATATGTACTACTAGACCCATTGAACTATTGCATATGGATCTTTGTGGTCCAATGAGTACTCGAACTCCAAAGGGTAAGAAGAACATGTTAGTTTGAGTATTGTTTGCACACAATACCTAAAATACCTCCTTGCGAGACTTGAGCAATAAAGAGCACTGGAATTGTGTTGTTTAGGCGGAGTGGATAATATTATAATTCATTGGCTGCACTTATTTAGTTAACGTGCACAATGAATTTATTTTCAATGTTCAACAGTAAACGAAATAGTTGCATATGAGGGGAATAGCTTTTAGGGTTTGGTAACGGATTACGCAGTGGAATCAATCAAATAATCATTCGTTCAAGACCCTCCAAGGATCACAAGTCTAGAAATCTTAACGATAGTAAGGTTTTGAGTATTAAAATACCATTTGGTTCTCCTTTGATGACTTCACTCGTGAAAAAGTATTCACGTCTTTATGGCTAGTCCACTCCTAGGATTGAATTTGGATCCTTCAAGCCTTTGTTCTATATAGGAATGAAGGAAGCAGAATAAGGTCACGCAAACCGGAACAAGGAGGGGGCGGCACCTCCTTCAGGCCGACAGGGTGAGGGGCGGCACTAAGGGGGTTCAACCCTGTTAGTGTTTTGTCGATCTCCTTGTTTTTCTCTCCTACTCAATGTATGTTATTAGCCTTAGTTATGAGAAAAAAGCTACGAGTGTCCTGTATATAGTCGAACAACTCCTTGTTGACTGCATAAAAGCCCCTATCCTAATCTTGTCCATACAGAAATTAGTCTTACTAAGTTTGCAAGTAGTTGCGCATTAATCCTTTTGTTTAATTACTCATATTAATTAATTCCGAAGTCCGGTCTAATTCATAGGGAGTGTGACCCCATAGGCTTATACTTCGTTAGTAGTAAAAATTACTAACATGGAGCGGCCTCTAGCAGACATCCACGCTACCCAACTAATAGAAATAGTCATCCGACAAACCTTGTGCAAGTATTGTCTCATCCCTTTGTATCTATTTCCGGATTGGACACGAGAGTCGTATATCCAATCATTAGTTTCTCGATCCTGGGAATAATCTTATCCATGCACATAGCATCAATATGCCACATTGATATATCTGAGTCAGGCCAGACATTCTATAAGCACCAACCCTCAAGTGGCCGTGGATATCTGATCCCATTATGTGGGAGGGAAAAATTCTATCTATGTCACTACCATCTCTAAGCTTGTGTCGTTATTGCATCCGACTGACTCCTTTGTTACTACCATGTTACGGTGTAGCGTTTGACGATGTCAAAACTCAATATTCCACAACTAGAGGATCTAGTGACTTCAAGTCTAAGGATGACAATACCGTTGACATTACGAGAAGCAATTGTGACTTTACATAACCTGTATGTTGCCTTCTCGTTGTGGGTCGACCTATGCTATTACTCGTAATGAATACCCATGTGATGGATCGTGATATCTCCATATAAACCCAACCCCATTCTAGTCCATAGGTGATCGTCCTGGTTAATCAATATAATCGACTAGGGATATTTACGATAAACAACACTTTTGCAATCTAAGGACTTCATTATGTTACATATCCCCATAAATAATACAATAAATGTTTCTAGACAAAATCATTATTCATACTAAAAAGATTGCCTCTAGGGCACCTATTCCAACAGAGCTTACCTGAAAAAATGTACATTGTCTATCCATTTCTTGTAGAATACAGATATGAGATAACTCATCACTGCCATATCACTGTCATATTGTTTAATGTCATCTAGACTCTCTTAAACCCAATTTCAGAAGTATGGCTGCATATGAGGGGAGGAGACGATGAAAGTGAAACAGAAAAGAAGAAAAGGCTTACTTTGTGAATGGAACCCTAAAGCAGAAAACTAATCTAGATTTGAGCAAGGAGAAGGAGATCATGTCACCAGTGTGATCGTAGCGCTTGGTCACGCATAAAAATAAAGTCAACCGTCCCCCCTGTTACCCCCATTTGGCCGCATCAAGAGAAATGATTTGGGGTAGTGATGCAGAGAGCGAGGGAAAGAGATCGTGAACCGAATCGATGTGCGGTCTCCTTTGCTCGATGTTGCAAGAAGGTGGAGAAAGAGGTGGTGGCATCACGGCTTTCATGTGGTGGTGGTGATGTATTCAGATCTGATTTGGGTGGGCGGAAATGGTTTCTCTAGTCACATCATATAAAGACAGAGAACGAAAGATTTGGGTAAGGAGCTGAATAGGTTGTGAGGAAAGACACTTGGGCTGAAATTAAAAAAAAAAAAAAAAAAAAAAAAACATCCGATGATCTAGAATCAGTTACAGATCGGACGGCTGAAGAGACAAAGAATCCCACACCAAACGAAATTGTATATATAGATAGACAAAAAAAATTGAATTTAAATCAATTTATGTAAGTCAAGATTCATAATTGATTTCCTTTAAAACTCTCTTGCTTGGAAATCAAGTAACCTCTTCTATAATTATAGAGTCTGAGTTGAGGGAAGATTAACCAAGCAAGAAATTAAGCAGAAGCTAGGTCACCCTTATACACATGAGAGAGACAGAGAGTGTGTGCCTCTCCAATTCGGCCATCAGCCCAGGAGGAGCTTATAGCCGACATTTCACCTTCCCCTAGTCGACGGATGCTTTAGCTTTCCTCAGCTTCGATTTTTCAATCAAAAGTTTTTTTATACTCTTCTAGGATCACTCCAGATATTTCTATTCTAGTTTTCAATGAGTCTCTGGATCAATCTTCGTCTATTGATTTACAACTATCTTTCTTCTATCCTCGATCGTCTGCATATCATCTCTGAGTTCAAACCAATTACGAAATTTTACGATATATCAATTTATTTGATTGAGGTCACAAGACGTGAGTTTATTTAGCACTATAATTTTGTTTTGAATTACTGTAAAATAAGGCAACTTTCAATTACAAATTCCTGCATGAATCAGACGGGGATTAATGCTTGCTGGAAACTATAGACCAACCTCTTTTGTTGGGAATATTATGTGTTATCGTAAAACAAAATGTATTTTGATATTTTCCTTCAATTTTTTTTCCTTAATATTTTATAAGGACTGTAAACGAAGTGAGTGAAATAGAATATCAGGTGTTTCGGTTTGGTGTGTTTAAAACAAAAACTAATACCAATTCGAGCGAGAGATCTTTTGGGATGTTTGCATTCGTTTAATTAAATTTTAGGCTTAATTACTTAATGCATCCCCCCAGTATAGCTAAACTAACACATTGCAACCCCCACTTCTAGAATAGGCTTATTGCATCCCCCATTTGCAATATATCATACTTGTTGAAACTGGTAAAAATGTTCCGTCCAATACTTAACGGGTTACTCCGTTAGTTGACTAAAAAAATCTTTTTTATTAAGGGTAAAATGGTCAACTCCCTAAAATATGAATACCGCCTAACCTCCGCCAGTGCCGCCGTTAGCAGCCCAGATTCCGGCGACCAGTAACCCAGATTCCGGCTACGTCTTCATCTTCTTCTTCTCCTCTCCCATAAGTCCCAACAGAAAATCACACAAACTTCTTTTTCAGTAGATAAATTTTTTCCTCTCAAATCCCTCACCAACACAAAGATTGAGATAAATCAAAACAACCAATATGAAACTCAAAAGACATTAGACACCGGGGCTACAAAATCCAACCGACCTTTACATCATTCCAACTCATCCACAGAAACAGAAAAAAAATATATTCAAAATTGTTCTCTCTGAACTCAGGAACATGAACGAAATGAGAGAGAGAATAGAGGTAGAAGACACAAATTGATTAAGAGAAAATGAAGAGAGGGATAGAAGGATTAAAGAACCGAATTGAAGACGAATCGATTCGCCTCTTGACTCTTTCTCTGTGAGAGAAAAAGAGACAAAAACATGGGAATATCAGCCATTGAAGACCCCCTTAGAACCCTTTCAAAGCCGACAAAGCACTGAGGTTACCCAACACCACTGCCCTCCTACCCTAGTTGAAGCCAGCGAACCCAACACCACTGCGCTCCTACCCTAATTGAAGCCGGCTGTGCACAAGAGATTCCGGCAGGGAGACCTCCGTGTACACCGTGTGTAGTGGATCAAGGATCGCACAGGAAGAGTAGGGGTGTGTGTAGGGAGAGAGTAAGTCAGTAGCAATGTCTGAGAGAGAGACAGAGGTTTGGCAGAGCTTCCGCGTATGGCAGTGTGTTCTTTTTTTGTATGGAAAGGTTGACGATCTATATATACTGGAGAACGTGACCGTTGTAGTGTGGTTAATGCGCCCATTAATGGCGGCTTAATTAGCTTAACCATAACGGCACGTTCGTCCGAGCATATAGGAACCGTTATAGCACGTGGTGCGCGAATACCGGAACCGTTACGAGGTTGACCGGGTTTGACCGGATTGACCGGGTTTATGGAGCTCGTGCCATAAATCTCTCAAAACAGTTACTAAAGGTCGCGCGCGGGCTTGGTTCGCACGCGATAGGGCTTACTCTAGCCTCCAAACCACTAAGTCCCTACAAGTCCCGTGCAGTGGTATGCGAGGGCTCTGTCTCGCAGCCCCCACATGGATCAACTCGGCTGGTGATCCTGTGTGTGCGGAGCACAAAATGGTGTGCTGGATGGCCGCCACGTGGCCAAGATCTGTCATGTCAGAAAGCAGTATCTACATTAGCCCCCTTTCTGCGCGTGAAGACTCATAGCCGTATAGACTTCCATGCGCGGAAACCAACATACGCGTCTCCGCCACGCACCAATTCAAATACGGGCAGAGTCAGCCCTCGTGCGTGTCATTATGACCTAAAACCCCTAGAGTCGTGCCATCTGACCTTTAGGGTTTTAGGCGTGACGTCAGCTTGTCCTGTGATTGCGCGATTCGACGGTGACGGTTGCGATTCGACTATCGAAAGGACGCAACCCTTCATTGTTTTGGATAAATACCTTGTATCCCCCATTATTGCAAAGCATCACTTTTTCCTCTTAAAGTGAATGGTACCCGGAGATCTTCGAGAGCAGATCCAGATAATCAATCACCAGTTCAGAACTGCAATCCGTGTTCTTCAATTGTGCATATCCAAGCAGGCTTCAAGAAAACAAGGTTGGCCTCGTTTACTTTTTGATTTAAGATACCAGTGTTTGCCTTGAACTGCGTTGAATCTGTAAACCCATGGAATTTGTGAAGAGGTTTTGATCTTTGAACCCGCTTCGTTTTAACTTTTCAACAATATTGGATCTTGCAACTCCCCAATTTCTGAAATTGGTACCGGAACTGTTCGTTTTCCTTCGCATAGATCTTGAATTCCAAAATTCAAACTGAAGTGTGGTATTTCTCCCCCCTTTTTTCTTGCTCTTTCGCAGGAATGGTGATGA
This sequence comes from Linanthus parryae, assembly GCA_023055425.1. Taxonomy (NCBI): domain Eukaryota; kingdom Viridiplantae; phylum Streptophyta; class Magnoliopsida; order Ericales; family Polemoniaceae; genus Linanthus; species Linanthus parryae. The sequence goes on along the minus strand of JALGPY010000011.1, from coordinate 19,299,825 downwards.
GACTGCTGGTGGCCTCGCGGCCAAGAGGCAAAAGAGAGATGCCCATTCTGGCATCCCAGATGATCCCATAAGCGAGGACATTCTGGCTGAGTCCCGGAAGACAGCCGCGGAGGCTGCTGAGAGAAGAAGGTGTCGGGAAGAAGAGGAGCTTGAGCGTGTGAAGCAGCGGAGCCTCGAAGAGTGGCATGTTGACGACTTAGCGCGTCCAACTGTCGAGGATGACGAGCTTCCCGAAGAAGTGGCTCCTCATGCGGAGGAGGAAGATGAGGTTCTTGGAGAGGATGCAGCAGCCTTGGAGCAAGTCCAAGCGGATTTTGAGGAAATCGCAGGCGGCGATAAAGGTGAGATCTTCAATCTCGCAGTAACTTACAGAGATGTTATTGTGGGTGCGTTAAAGCACGGCGTGTCAAAGGCTGACATTCGCCGTTGGTTAGTAGACAAATGCGGAGAACCTTCAGGTAATCATTTGAGTGATACGCATGTACTAGGCTTTAGCAACTTGAGGCAAAGTCATGACTGGTTTATTCGCATCCCAGGTCACGCTCCTCTTACAGACTTGCTTAGTGAGGACACACTGATAAGGCACGGTTCCACGTCCTTAGTGTATGATGAAGATACCTCAATCCCACCTTCGCGTGGAGGTGCTTATTCTTAGCTTTAGTAAAGATAGCAAAATAACTTGTAACGCAAGTTACCTCATATCATCGCATTTAATGTCGCAGGTCATGTTGAGGAACCTGAGCTGGAGCAGAGAAGTCAGTCTTTTGCGTCCTATGTTCCGATTCCGAGCTCCCATACCGAGAAGCCCGTCGCGGCTGCTGACCACACGGGTGAGCCTCTTGAGGACATCATCGAGCTTTCCGACGATGCTGGAGCTGACACTGTGTTGATGGATTAAGATGTCCATGCTAGTGCTGAGGTGGGAAGGACAAGTGCTGCTGATGTTCTCGCATCTGAGAGTGTCCTTCGCCAAGCGATTTCGGCTGTCCCTTCGCCTCCGGCGACGACTGAGCCCGAGGCACCTATTCCTGCGTGGAGCATATGGGGCTCGCAGGTTGGGAATGCAGTCGCAGCTGGTGCGGCCTACACTCTTCCTCCCGACTACGAGAGATTGGAGCTCGCAGCTGATAGGAGAGCTATGGAGCGAGGGCAATCTTCGAATAACCCGGCAGCCTGCATTCCTTCCCTTCATGAGATTCTGGAAGGAACTGGTAAGTATAGCTTTACTGTTCGCACGTCGCATTATTCGCTTGCGAGTTTTGACATCATAACTTATCTTTGACGTCTCCTCAGGTTTGAAGCAAATCGATGTAGACTGGGTGGTTCGCATGCGTCTCAGGTACCCTCGCTCGTTTGTGAGATCTCTGGAGATCGGTCCTTTTGAAAGGAGGCTGTTCCTTACTGAAGCCATTTGGATTTTGGAGCAGCTATCTGCGGCTACGCTTGCGACCATTTCGGTCCAGAGTGCTGAATTGCTATGTGGCATGTGCCAAAACCTCGTGACCAAAGTCCAAGGCAGAATGGGCTTTAAGTTTCTTAAGGACAGAGTCACGCTGATTCGCGCGGCCGTAACTTTGAAACTCGGTCACCAGAATCTCGCAGTCGAGGTGCAGAAGGTGGAGCAGCAGAAGCAAAAGGTTGATGAAGCTCTGAAGCTGTATCATGAGATGAATGCTAGATGCGAGCTACTGAAGCAAGAAGTGGAACAGGTGGAGAAGCTGAGCGAGCAGTTCGAGCCCCAAGACTCTTTAATCAAGAATTTGCTTTGATTATTCGAATTTTGCAAAAAAAAATGGCAAGAAAAAATAGCTGAAACATTAATGTAATATCTTGAACATTAATGTAATGTTGCTAGGGTTTCTCCCCCTTTTTTTTTAACAAGAACAATGAATTTTCCCGTTTTTCCCTTTTCCAGGATTTGATTGGACATTTCTGTGCATATCCAATTATGACATCAGCAATTGATTTTCTGCTTGATTTTCGTGCTAATTTCTCGGCATATAAGCACGCTTCCGTTGGGAAGTCCATCCGAATCATGACTATCCGTCATTTATTAGGATACGCAACTGAATCGTCGTAGCCTTTAGTAGGGTAATTGATTGTTACCGCTTTTCAAGGCGTAAGTGATTGAACTTACCCTCTTTTTGAATTTTGCTGACTCATCTTAGGCAACCGAAGAGTCTGTACAGGGTCTATATAAACCCTGTCTTTGCTATTTGGGTTCTTCATCCCAAACATGTGCTTTGCCGTGAGTCCTTACGACTGCTGGCTTCAACGCTTGTTTTTCGTTGATTCATGGCAACTTCAAGTTTTGAATCCTGAGTTTGCGCTTTGTGCTATAGAAATAGTTTCCAAGATCCACTTTATGAGGCTTATTCCTCTTTATAACCATCATAAAGAAGATGCAGATAATATCTCATGCGTGTTCGAAGAAATTTCTTCGTGTATTATGTGTGCAGGTCATGTTTCCGGCCGCCTCGTGGCGAGGTGCAGCGCCGAAGTGACCATGCTACCGTCTCGTAATGAACGGCGGAATTCTTCTTCAGCATCTCCGAAGAAGAATCCGTCACCTTCACGTTTGTGAGCTCGGGATGACGAACCGTCGCGTTCATCCCCGTCTACAAGGAGCCCTTGCCCTTTGGAGCTTCTGCTTGCCTGTGGATCGCCGGAACCGGTGGTTCCTTGGGCAAATGTTATGGGGTGCATATCTGACAACGGTCTTGTCGGATAGCGGGATCTCGAGCGTATGGCTTCATGTGGCTCTTTTAGAGCAAGATCCCCCCTGCTACAGATGTTCACCCGCAGATCTGGGCGTTGCGTAGCCGGTGTTTGAAACCGGTGGGTTCATCCTTTGCAGTCCGGGTTTCCGTACTGTGTCTCTGCTGGCTTACCAGCCACTTTTCGAATGTATTGTAAGCCATGTTGGCTGCGTAGTTAGATTCGAGCTTTTCGCTTGTAAGCCGCTATCTAGACAGATAAATTGTAAGTCATTTGACTCGTAATGATAAATAGCTTTCTGTATTATCTGCTGTCTCCTTTCAACAGAATACAATTTCGCATGCGTTTCGGCATATTTCGCCCTGCATAATGTTATGTAATTGTTTCGCATCTGTGATATATTGATTCGCGGGTGTTTCGCTGGATCGTTCGAGATCGTATCTTCGCAGCTGTGCCATCTTGGCGGATGGGCTTGCAGTTGGTCGTTGAAAATCATTTAAGATCATGTTCACAACCTTGCTATCGTAACAGAGTCTTTAGCAAATCAATTAAGATCATTGAGTGATGCGAACTGCTATCACAAAGGATAGGCTTTATAAGCGAACTGCTTGAGATCGTTTCTCGCGTAAATTGCTATCGCAACAGATAGGCTTTTAGAAGATCCAGTAAGATCATCTTGCGCATGCGTTGCCATCGTAACAGAGGCTTGGGTGATCAACTAAAACCACTTTGCATATAAGTTGCTATCGTAACAGATAGGCTTGAGACCGCACTTGTATAGACCGCTATCATGAGAGATAGGCTTAGATGATCAATTGAGATCGCATTTGCGTTTGGCTGCTATCGTAAGAGATAGGCTTTACATGATCAATTAAGATCGCATTTGCGCTTGGCTGCTATCATAAGAGATAGGCTTTACATGATCAATTAAGATCGCATTTGCGTTTGGCTGCTATCGTAAGAGATAGGCTTTACATGATCAATTAAGATCGCATTTGCGCTTGGCTGCTATCGTAAGAGATAGGCTTTACATGATCAATTAAGATCGCATTTGCGTTGGCTGCTATTGTGAGAGATAGGCTTTAGATGATCACTTAAGATCGCATTTGCATTGGCTGCTATCGTGAGAGATAGGCTTAGATGATCACTTAAGATCGTATTTCATTGGCTGCTATCGTAAGAGATAGGCTTAGATGATCACTTAAGATCGCGTTTGCATTAGCTGCTATCGTAGAGATAGGCTTAGATGATCACTTAAGATCGCGTTTGCATTAGCTGCTATCGTGGAGATAGGCTTAGATGATCACTTAAGATCGCGTTTGCATTAGCTGCTATCGTAGAGATAGGCTTAGATGATCACTTAAGATCGCGTTTGCATTAGCTGCTATCGTAGAGATAGGCTTAGATGATCACTTAAGATCGCATTGCATTGGCTGCTATCGTGAGAGATAGGCTTAGATGATCACTTAAGATCGCATTGCATTAGCTGCTATCGTAGAGATAGGCTTAGATGATCACTTAAGATCGCATTGCATTAGCTGCTATCGTAGAGATAGGCTTAGATGATCACTTAAGATCGCATTGCATTGGCTGCTATCGTGAGAGATAGGCTTAGATGATCACTTAAGATCGGATTGCATTGGCTGCTATCGTAAAGAGATAGGCTTATATGATCAATTAAGATCGCAGTTTGTATGGATTGCTATTGCAGCGAATAAGCCATTGTTAACAGTAATAACAAATTAAATAGAGCGACATAAACAGCTAGAAATATGAACTTCTCATTTGGGAGAATTCTTTTATTATAACGCTCTCATATGGGAGAGATGAGATTACAATCCTCTCATATGGGAGACGAGATTGCGTAAATCATAGCCACATGAGACATTAAGCACGTTATCATAAAACGTATGAAATGAGAGAAGTCAGGGATAGTACTTCTTGATCCAGCGCATGTTGATTGAACTGGGAGTTGAGGTTGTACCGTGCAACCTTCGTATGCTGCAGTAGCCACTATCGAAGACTTCTGTGACTTCGAAGGGTCCTTCCCAATTAGCTGCGAACTTTGGGTGAGTTGCTTCTCGCATGCAGTGGTCAGATGCGCGCAAGACCAAGTCTCCGACTGCGAAATCCCTTCGCTGGACTGTCTTGTTGTAGGCGCGAGCGATTCTTTCCTGGTACCGCTTGTTAGTCCTTTTGGCTTGTTCTCGCTTTTCTTCCAGCAAGATTAAGTCATGATCGCGTTGATTTTCATAGAGTGCATGGAAGGCCAGCCTTGCCGAATTGACTCTAACCTCCGCAGGTACTACAGCTTCGGCCCCATAACACAGTAGAAATGGCGAGGCCCCTGTGGGTGTCCTTGGAGAAGTTCTGTAGGCCCACAGGGCTACGCTTAGAGAGTCGGCCCACTTCTTGTGATCGTCTGCGACCATTTTGCTCAATATTCTCAACAGCGTCTTATTAGTCGCTTCGGCTTGTCCGTTTCCCTTTGGGTAGTAAGGGGTAGAACATATCTGCCTGATATTGTACTCCGCTAATTTCGTAGCTACCTGGCGATTAACAAAAGGAGTACCGTTATCTGAAAGAATGGTGTTTGGGATTCCGAACCTGCATACGATGCTTTCTTGGATAAAATTGACCACAGCCAGCGCATTTGCCGTCTTTAGTGGTATTGCTTCCACCCACTTGGTGAATAGCTCGGTTGCGGTGAGAATGAAATGATTCCCGTGCGACGTTGGCCGGATGGGACCGATGAAGTCCATAGCCCATGTGTGAAATGGCCACGGCGTCCCTAGTGCATGTAGATCCACAGCAGGAGCGTGCACTAGGTTCCCTTTGAATTGACATTCCTGGCAACGTCGCACTTTGGTACGGCAATCGACATCCATCGTGGGCCAGAAATATCAGATTGAGAGGAGCTGTCTGCATAATTTCGCACCTCCTTGATGCTCCACCTGATGAGAAAGGTCCATGACTTCTTGTGCTTCTCTGCCGTCTAGACATCGCAGCAAGTTGCCCTCGTGACCTCTTCGCCAAAGCAGGTTTTCCTGTACCACGTATCGAGACGCTTTCCTTTTCAATTTTTCGGCTTCTTTTCTCGATTCGGGCATGGTGCCCTGGGTGAGGAAATCAAACAGTGGCTTCCTCCAGTCCGTGTCGTCATCGGTTAGGGCGACGAGTAGAGAGTCTTTGATTAGCGCGCAACTTTCGCACTTCCCTTGTATCAGGGCTGCAGCTGTTGACATGCCTGGCCAATGAATGCCATATCTTTGAGCCTTTCTGTAGATTGACACCTCGCTTTCTCCGCAAGCGTGTTGGTGAATCTTTTCTAGCAGCTGATGTCCTTCTTGCTCGGAGACACACCGCATGAGTATTCCTCCAGGACCCTTGTAGTAAAGGGTGTTGTCGTGGATGCAGTATCCTTTTGTGAGTGCCCAGCTTTCGCTGCTGGTGCCTTTTGCAATAGCTTGCAGGATTGCTTTCCGCCAGTCTGCGTCATCCATGTGTTCGTCGTCGCACGCATCCTCCGTTAATGCCGACGAGGTTCGCACCTCGATGGAAATCCTTGCGGGGCACTTGTCTATGCTGACCTTAGACCCCAAGGTTGCTAAGGCGTCTGCGTGCCTGTTGTCTGCTCGGGGCTTGTGCTCGTACTTCACATCGCAGAATTGCTGCATCAGCTTCTGTACTAGGGTGCGATAAGACAGGAGGTTGATCTCCTTCAAACCATATTCGCCCGAGGCTTGCTTAACAATCAGCTTGGAATCTCCCATGACTGTTAGATTACTCACTTCCAAGGCTTTCGCCGCACGGAGCCCCACAATGAGAGCCTCGTATTCCGCTTCGTTGTTTGTGACGGCGAAGTTGAGCTTTGCGGACATCTGTATGACTTCCCCTTCTGGCTTTGTCAAGACTATCCCAATGCCTCCGCCTTTCCTGGTTGACGAACCGTCGAAGTGGAGGGTCCAATAGGGTACGTCGATTGCGTAGATTTCAGGGCCTTCGAGCTCTTCTTCGATCACGGGTTCGTGGCTGTTGTCGGGAAACTGTGCCAACAGATCCGCTACTGCCTGCGACTTGATCGCTCTTGGTTTCACGCATGTGATATCGTATTGAGAGATGGTCATATACCATTTCGCCAGTCTCCCACCCGGAGTAGTGTGAGTTAGCAAGTATCTTATGGGGTCGCTCTTGGTGACCACCACTACTTTGTGTGATGCAAAATAGTGTCTCAACTTTTCTATCACAAAGAACAAAGCAAGGCAATGACGTTCGATGTATGTGTACCTTGATTCAGCAGGCTGCACAATGCGAGAGATATAGTAGATGGGCCTCTCTTGGCCTTCATGCTCCTGAGCCAAGAGTGCTCCTATAGATCTCCTTGTTGATGTAAGATATAGCAGAAGCGGTGATCCCAGTTGAGGCGCGATCATTATCTTTGAGGACGTGAGTAGCTCTTTCAGCTTTTCGAATGCGGCTTCGTGGTCCGGAGCCCATTTGTACGCGGCGTCCTTCTTGAGGAGAGTGCTGAAACAGCATGTGATTTCTGCAATCGCTGGGATGAATCTCCGCAGATACGACAGTTTTCCCAAGAATGTTTTCAAGGTACTTTGGTTATGGGGTGGCGTCATGCTGGTGATGGCTGACACTTTCGCATGGTCAGGCTCGATCCCCTGGCGATGGACTACGCATCCCAAAAACTTCCCCGAGGTCACGCCGAATGCGCATTTCATGGGGTTCATCTTCAGTTGAAAGTTCCTGCATCTGTTGAACACCCTTCGCAGGTCTGCAAGGTGATCCGCTTCGTGCTTGGATTTAACCACCAGGTCGTCCACGTAGAATTCCACCTCTTTGTGCATCATGTCGTGGAATAGAGCCATCATGGCCCGCTGATAGGTTGCGCCCGCGTTCTTAAGACCGAACGGCATTACCGTGTAGTTGAATACCCCCACAGGAGTGATGAATGCAGTTTTCCGCGCATCTTCGGGATCCATCTTGATTTGATTGTACCCGCTGAAACCGTCCATGAAACTGAACATGCAATGGCCTGCTGTTGAATCGATAAGCAAATCGATGTTGGGCAGTGGGAAATCGTCCTTAGGGCAGAAGCGATTGAGATCTCGGAAGTCCACGCAGATGCGAAGCTGTCCGTTCTTCTTCACCACCGGCACGATGTTGGCCAGCCATGTGGGATGATGATTTGGCTTTATGAACTTGGCATCTAGGAGTTTGACAATCTCCTGCTTGATCTTCACGTTGAGTTCTGGCCTGAAGCTTCTGGTGCTTTGCTTGACCGGTTTAGACCCTGGGATGATGTCTAAACGGTGCATGGTGATGCTTGTATCCAGACCTGGCATCTCATCATATTCCCATGCGAACACGTCCTTGTACTCAGTTAGGAGCTGCAGCAGTCCTTGTTCCTCTTCGCTTGTGAGGTCCGCACTCAGGAAGACTGGCCTTTTCTTTTCCTCGTTCGGGCTGAGGAACACTTCCTTTAGTTCTTGCTTTTGTGGTCTTGGCCTGTCTTCCATGCATTCAGGCGCTTCTTTTAGTTTCTCGTCTGGAGCGCCCTGTGTTGGCTCTTTTGTCAGCGCAACTTGCTCGATTTGATTGATTTGCCCAGGGATATCCCCATGCTCGCGTGAGGACATCCCCGCGCACCTTCATATGCGATAGCATTTCTTCCCATTGGCGTAGAAGCTCTGTATCTCCTTGCCCCTGGGGTCATGCTTTGCGATCCTCTTCAAGGTGTACACATTCTTTCGATGATATGCGATACGTGGTGCCTCTTCGCGTGTAGGCGGCTTTTCCTTGGCATCTTCCCTTGTCACCATCACGCCTGCAGGTGACTGGTCCTTGATGTCCTCCCAGAGAGGCAAAGGAGTAGGGTTGAAAGGCCCGGGTGTTTGCTCGTCCGCCATCTCAGTGAACCACACCGCCTCGCTGAGATGTGCTTCGTCCAAGTTGAACGGGTTAGTCGAAGCCGGTATCTCGACTATTCTGTCGTTCCAGATAGCTTTCATAACCTGGTGAGCCGTCGAAGGGACTGCGTCGAAGCGATGAATCCAGGCTCGACCTATGATCATGTGGTATGTGGTGTTCGCGTCTATGACATAGAACTTCGCCGAGCACTTGATCTTGCCAATTTGGACGCCCAGGCGGATCCATCCGATCGTCATTCTAGAGTCGCTTCCGAATCCCAACAGTGGAGATGGACGTTTGACTACCTTGTGCTCGGGGATCCCTGCTAGCTTCAGTGTGTGGAGTGGAACAACATTGACCGCTGCTCCTCCGTCAACGAATGCTCGCTTGAATTCGACACCGCTGATGATGGCGGTCACGTACAGAGGCCTCTGATGACTCGCATCCGTCTTCTTGTCACTGGCAGAAAAGGTCATGCTCTTTTCTGTGGAACGAGACGCCCTGATGACTTTCCCGTTGGAGACCACGAGGTCCTCCTCGTAGTCCTCCGCTATCCTTAAGATTTCTTTTGTCATATCAGTCCGGCACCTCTCGGAGAAATTCATCTCGTCGAAGAACTTGTTGAAGCCTTGCGACCCTTTCATGCGGTCGGCACGTTCATCCTCCGTGTCCATGCTATAATCTTCGTCTTGATGGATCTCAGCAATGATGGGTAGACCATCCTCTGCGACTTCCTCCAAGTCTACGATCGAGATCATGGCGACCTCTTTGCCTTTCGAGCCTGACTCTGTGTGGGCAGGAAGTGGGTTGTTGCGCACGTCCTTCCTATTATCGCTGACGATTAGCTCGCCGTTCTTCATCTTCTGATCGAACGCGAACCTGAGTTTCTTGCACTCGGCGGTGGGATGCATGATCTTGCCGTGGTACTCGCACCACTTAGGGTCCCTCACCATCTCCTTGGAGGGTGTTTTCTCGAGCGGTGGCAGGACGCCGTCCTTGCGCCACTGTTTGCAGAGGTCACTCGCTTCCTCTACCGAGCATGGCAGAGGCGGTACATCAAAGTTCACAACCTTCGCTTGTTTCTGGGGCGAAACTGTGTTGACCTCAGCTTCGCGTCCCCGCTTGTAGCTGAACCTTCCAATCTTGTAAGTGGTGCCGCTCGCAGGTCGCTCTGGAGCGTTCTTCTTTTTCTGTCTCTCGACTATGGGCTCGATGTTCTTCGTGCATTCGATTAGTTTTGAAAACGTAGGTGTTTGCAAATTGATGAGCATACCTTTGTATTCATCTCGCATGCACTGTAGGCATATCTCCACGAGCCGGCTTTCGGGCATTGGATCTTTGCACTCCAAGGATTTCGCCCGGAATTTCTTGATGAAGGTGATTCCGTCCTCTTCGCGCTTCTGGTACATCCGCGAGAGATGGATCATTGTCACCTTTTCTTCCATCTGGAAGAACTTGGTATAGAACTTCTGGACCATGTCGTCCCAAGTCTTCACGGATCCGGCCTCCAATGTCCGGTACCATTTGTATGCTACGTTCCCAAGATATTTTGGGAATTCTCGCATCAGCAGCTTGGGATCGGCTCCGTACGGACCCATGACATCAATGAAACGCATGACATGCTCATGAGCGTTTCCATTGACGTCCTCGAACTTATCCCATTTGGGAGCCTTGTACCCCGCCGGGTTAGGCATGAGATAGATCTCTCGTGGAATAGGTGGATCATTGTCTAACTTCGGGATAATGGTATCCGCGAATGACTGATGAGCCAGGATGGTGTCCACGCGCTTTTGCAAAGACGTCATGCATTCTGGGATGCTTCCCTCGGTAGTCGCCGGAGGGGTTGCCGTAGGCGGTGGCGACACATATGCCGCCGGATGATTGGGAGCATACTGAGTACCCGCGTTTCCCCAGATCATCGTTGGGGGAGGCAAAGGGTACTGCAGAGTTGGGTTGGACGCCAAAGCCGAGGGCTGAGGAGCGTGAGCAGCAGGAGGCAGCATTTGTGCCGTTGATCCTTGAACAGAAGGCAGTTGCGCAGCCGACGGTGGAGTCTGCAGATGAGAGTTGGGAGGTGTGGCTGGCACTCCCAATCCTGGAGCAGTAGGGGTTCCTCCTCCCTGAGGGATAGCGGTGGCTGGCGGAGGATTTGGCGCGAGGGTGCCCAGAACAGCCAAGATTTGTTCTAATTGCGCGGATTGAGACTTGAGAGCTTTCGCCTGACTTTGGACGGTGGCGTCCAAAGACTCTAACGTCGGTGCTTCGCCGGGAGTCGTCGGAGTACGGCGGGTCTCGTCTCCCGAGGGAGTTTCGGTGGAAGGCGATCGGTTGCTGACATCATCCTCCTGAGACATGGTTGCTTTTGCCGGTAAGATTCACGTCGGGTTCACCAAAATGAGCACAAGAGATTCCGGCAGGGAGACCTCCGTGTACACCGTGTGTAGTGGATCAAGGATCGCACAGGAAGAGTAGGGGTGTGTGTAGGGAGAGAGTAAGTCAGTAGCAATGTCTGAGAGAGAGACAGAGGTTTGGCAGAGCTTCCGCGTATGGCAGTGTGTTCTTTTTTTGTATGGAAAGGTTGACGATCTATATATACTGGAGAACGTGACCGTTGTAGTGTGGTTAATGCGCCCATTAATGGCGGCTTAATTAGCTTAACCATAACGGCACGTTCGTCCGAGCATATAGGAACCGTTATAGCACGTGGTGCGCGAATACCGGAACCGTTACGAGGTTGACCGGGTTTGACCGGATTGACCGGGTTTATGGAGCTCGTGCCATAAATCTCTCAAAACAGTTACTAAAGGTCGCGCGCGGGCTTGGCTCGCACGCGACAGGGCTTACTCTAGCCTCCAAACCACTAAGTCCCTACAAGTCCCGTGCAGTGGTATGCGAGGGCTCTGTCTCGCAGCCCCCACATGGATCAACTCGGCTGGTGATCCTGTGTGTGCGGAGCACAATATGGTGTGCTGGATGGCCGCCACGTGGCCAAGATCTGTCATGTCAGAAAGCAGTATCTACACCGGCGAACCCAACATCACTGTCTCTGAAAGGTCCTCGTGGTCTTCTCGTCTTTCTGTTCTTCTCAACCTTATCATGCTTTCTATTCTTCTCTTTGTTAGTAATTTTTCCATTTTATTTATTTTTCATTTATTTGTTTAAATATAATATTTTTATTGACAACTTTACCCTTCTTTAATGGATGGCGTCTGGATGGATTATTTAACCAGCTTCAACAAGTATGATTTATTATAAATGGGGGATGCAATAAGCCTATTCTAGAAGTGGGGGTTGCAATGTGTTAGTTTAGCTATACTGAAGGTATGCATTAAGTAATTAAGCCTAAATTTTATTCGAACTGGATTAAAATATGAGCATGTATTTGAGGCCAAAGTTAAGGAAAATTTTATGCAATTATCTGTCGATCATTTAATCTTTATGTATTTTGATAATCTTTACTCAATCATTTCTTACAAATATACCACAAAACTATCACAAAGCAGAACAATACTAAATAGTTTTTAAGTATATTCACTTAAAACCTCGAGGGTTCGCTCTATACGTATTGAATTACATGTAAAATCTTTAAAAAGCAATTGTTCAAAAATAAAACGAGCAAACGAGCGAATAGTTGTGTCTGTTTGTTTATTAATCGAACAAGAGCTTGTGTTCGAATTTGTTTGTTTATTTCTACGAACCGAATACAAACGATTTTTTTGCTAGCTAGGCGCGAGTTTTTTATGAACGGCTTGATTCATTTACAACCCTAAGTCTTCTATATCACTTTTTAAAATAAGGATTAAAACAATGATGGTTACGTCATAAAAAATAGAAAGAAAGTCATATTTTCAACACATTTCAAGAAGATGGTGACAGTGCACAAGGAAGCAATTAACTAGTAATACAAGATATAGAACCAATACATCGGACAGAGTAATGTATTTAACAAAATCACTATTTTGTTTCCTTTTACCGATATTTGTACAGCTAATTTGGGCAAAGTGTATATACCAAATTTTTACACGACACTAAAACTAATATATTTTTATTTATTTATTTCCTTTTATATTTTGGTACGTTTCAGTAATCCTCCTTATAAATACAATGAAACCATTCAATATATTATCACCATCACCTATACTCTCTAACATTCTATCTTTCCCACCACAAAGAACAAAGCGAGTAGTGGCTATGGCATCAAAGTCACTGAGCTTTTTGGTGATACTTGCACTTATGGCCTTTGCAATGCATTCTGGTAAGCTTTACAGACGAATCAAAAAAGAGTTAGTTCAATTGACCAATATTTTGTTCGCCTTAGTATCAATATTTTAGAACTTTTACATCATGAATTTTGCTCAATCACAGATTGAGCAATTAGAACTACAAAACAAAATAGCATGACGCTTATGAATTTTAATGTCATTGTTTTTTCAGTTGTTGGACAGGATACCCCCGTGCAGCCTTCTGAATGCCTGGGTCCTTGCACAGCAGAGAAAGATTGCAACGAAGAGTGCGTCAATAAAGCATATGATATCGGGCAGTGCGTTCAGAGGGGACAAGCTAAAAATGTTTGTTGTTGCTATATTATTACTAGCAAGAATTAAGTGTCTCCTTATTTCTTATCACCTTTCTTTTTGAATCTCTTATTTCTTCAATAAAACAGAAGAATGTCTATGTTGGAGTCCCCGTGTGTTTGGGCTAATTTTTGTCCCTAGCTACTGTATGCAATTATTAGAAGCAAAGAGTTCATGTACTGCAGAAAAACGAAGTTAGAAGGAAACCTTGCACATCTTCTATTAATTTTGCAATTTATTTGTTAGAAGCTCTTGCTGTGCACTTGAAAAGTTCACATATTCGAAATAAAGTACTAAAGTTCGTCATGATAGATACCTATGAATGGCTACATCACACCGAACCACATCTCTAGTACATAAAAGGTTATAAGTGTTGCTAACTACAAAGTAATCATAATATTTTTGAACATACAAAAATACAAAGAATTAGATGTAGAGGAGAAGGACAGACTTGGTTGCGATCAAGTGAACGGTTGTCTTATTGTATTCGCTGTTGCATATGTCGCTTATAAGCACCTGAAAATGTGTCCAAGCCCTACAGCCATCCATGCCGTCCCGTCAGGTCTTTCAAACGGCTACGAAGTCAAAAGTTATATTGACTTCGTTGGGGGAGGTTTGAAGAAACCGTGCTTGATAAAAGAAAAAGATTAAAGAGGGCGAGCAGTGACTTTTGTTTTTTGTTCGAGTAAAGTGACTCTTTTGTTTAATTCTTTAATTATTTATTTTCTGTGCTGTTTCAGTTTTTACAGAAAATGAAACAGGTAATTGTTTTCCGCTACAGGTAATTGTTTTCTGTCACCAACTGTCAGAAATTTGTTCTAAAAACGGGCCGCCTCTCCTCAGACGGAAAATGACATAACTATCAAAGCCACCACGAATCATGTTACTGATTTGCTTCGTTTTATAGGCGTTGTTTCATGTTTAACGTTGTTATAGACCTATGATATTGTACCACTCTACACATAATTTTGCGTTTATTTACTACACTTTTGCAATAGCCAATGACGTCTTTAAATATAGGCAACATACAATGTATCTCTGAAAGATTGAGCAATTACAAACACTCTAACAAATGATACCCCGCGTCCCCCTCTTGGGTTTCGTCTAGCCTGCTTGGAGGAAGGGATCTGCTTAAATGGCTGCTGACAATTGGGTTCCTGGTCGGAGAAGGTTTAAGCAAGTTCCAATTGAGGCAATTTTGGAGCCAAATCTCACAGTTAACAGCCTCCTCCATGAGCACTCTAGAAACTGGAAAAGATCTCTCATCAGAAATTGGTTCAACAATGAAGTAGCAGAGAGGCAATTCTTAGTATTCGGCGCCCATGGTCTGACAAAGACGATTAATGGTTTGCTACAATACCATTAATGGGGTTTTATGTGGCCAAATATCACATTCAAAGTAAGCACGAGCAGAGGCACAAAAGGGAAGATATTGCCAGCTCCTCTTTCAACTTTGAGTCTACCTTCTGGAGTATTAGAAATAAAGTGAAAAATCATCTCTGGCTTGGACTAAACTGCAAAGGAGTACAAACTGATGACTTGTAATTGTTTTGTTCAGTAGCCGTTGGATTAGAAGGGTAGAAGTTTCAGTAGCCCTCGGATCAAACTATACGTTGGACTTCAAATGTTCAGCTCTTCTTTAGTCGAACGACACCGTCTTGTGAGGCAACGGTCATCAGTCCGAGTGGAGGCTTCTGATTGGCTGTTTGTTTCTTCTTGCTTTGCTGATGTGTAGGGTTGTTAGGACTTTCTTATTATTTCTTTAGCTCCCCTCCTGGGTTTGGGATAAGATGAGTTCTTCTCCTCATTTTCATTTGTAATTTTTCTTAAGAAATTTTATCAGAGAAACTTTCTCTCTTTCTGGTTTTGTTCTCTTTCGATTTCTAATATGGTATCAGAGCCTCGAAGGCTTGGATTAGGGTTTGGAGTTTGAAACTCATGTGAAGGAGGAGGTGCTGTGATTTGAAGATTGCAGAGAGATTTTCCAGATCTATTTGTGTTGACATCGAGGCTGCGACCGATCTGGAGGTTTAGGTATGGCGACTGACAGTGATTTCGCTGCTCATGGCTTGCAGAGAGAAACAGGGAGAGGTATGAATTTGAACTCAGAGAGTTCATCTTCATTTTTTATTAGCAATTCTGAAAATCCTGGTAGTGTGTTGGTGTCTCAAGTTTTAACTGGAGAAAACTTCAACACTTGGCATCGGTCTATGCTTGTAGCTCTAGAGGCTAAGAACAAATTAGGTTTTGTTAATGGAAGCATAGAGATGCCAGATCCAGAAAATGAGCTCTATCCTTTATGGAAGAGGTGTGATGCCATGGTTATTTCATGGTTACTTAGTGTTGTTTCTAGAGATATTTCTAGAAGTGTCATGTATAGGACAACAGCAAAAGAGATATGGAATGATTTGTTTGAGAGATTTTCTCAGAAAAACATACCAAAAATTTTTCAATTAAAGAAGGAAATTAGCTCATTAAAGCAAGGAGATATGAGTGTTACTGTGTATTACACAAAGCTAAAAACTCTTTGGGATGAGCTGAGTAATTACAACTCTTTTGTGAATGTGGAAGGGTGCAAAGGTCAATTGAGGAGGATTATGTGATGCAATTTCTAATGGGGTTGAATGATTCATACACTTCTGTGAGGGACCAGCTGCTGTTATCTGATCCTATACCAACTATGAACAAGGTGTTAACTAAAGTTGTGCAGCAAGAAATGCAATCTCAAATTAGCATTCCACAATTTCAGAACCCTATGGCTATGTATTCTGTTAATCAAATTCCACCAAATGAAGCTATGTATTCCAACTCCATGCCACCTAGAAGTCCAAAGAGCTATGAAAGTGCAGGACAACATGGTTTCCAACACCAAAATGCTCAAGGGGTTAACTCACATGTTTATAGTAATCAAGCTTGTAAGCCTACTTGTTATCATTGTGGTGGAACAGGTCACATCAAGGCAAAGTGCTGGAAGCTACATGGCTATCCACCAAATTATAAACCAAAAGGAAAGCCACAAGCTCACAATGTGATTGGAGCTAAGAATGTCAACATTGATGCACAAAGTTCTAATTCTCTTACTCAGAGTCAGTGTCAACAGATGATGAGTTTCTTGAACAATCAAATGCGGAATCTCAACACCAACATTTGGACAACTAGCTCAGGTAGCTCACATGGAATGGATAGTCCACTTCAACAATCATCACCAAGCAATGTGAGTGAAAATAGTTACAGTCACCACTTACTGGGAGAGGTAAGTTCATACTCCTTTCAATCTTCTTTTTCTCCAAATATTATGCTGCCAGAATCATGGATTTTAGATAGTGCAGCTACAGATCACATGTGTTGCAATAAATCTTTTATGCATGATGTGAAGCCTGTGAAGAACACATTTGTTTATTTGCCTAATGGGAATAGAGTGGAGGTTTCTCTTATTGGAAAGGTTCAGTTAAGTGATAAGCTGATACTAGAAGATGTTTTATATGTGGCAGAATTTCAGTTCAACTTAGTGTCCATGTACAGTTGACAACAACACATAAGTGTGTCTTTGTTTGTGCTGAAGATAAATGCACCGTTGAGGAAAAACAAACTAGACAGGTGTTGGGAGTTGGATCTAAAAATGGAGGTTTATATCTAATGCAAAGTCAAAGAAAAGGTGGTACAAAAGATATGTCTCTTGTCATGAGTGCATTATCTGAAAAGGTGAGTTCTGAAGTTTGGCACAAGAGATTAGGACACCTCTCAGATATGAAAATGAAGGGCATGAGCAAAGACTTGGGATGCACAAACAAGGTCAATAAAATTTTGTGTGACATATGTCCTTTGGCCAAACAGAAGAAACTACATTATGTCTCAAAAGGACACATCTCAAATGTGCTATTTGAACTGGTGCATTGTGATATTTGGGGACCTTATGGAACTCCCGCACATTCTGGACATAGATACTTCATGACTCTTGTTGAGGTTAAGAACATAATGACATGGGTGCACTTATTAACCCATAAATCAGAAGCCATTGTGGTAATCCCTCAATTTTGCAAGCTGGTTGAGACACAGTATCAGACACAAATTAGAAAATTCAGAACTGATAATGCCAAAGAACTGGGTTTAAGTGACTTCTTTTCACAAAAGGGGATCATACATCAGCTGAGTTTTGTAGAAACTCCTGAGCAGAACTCAGTGGTTGAAAGAAAACACCAACATTTGCTGAATGTGGCTAGAAGTTTGAAGTTTCAGTCAAATCTTCCTACTAGATTTTGGGGTGATTGCATTATGACTGCAGCTTACATTATTAATAGAGTTCCTACTGTTATATTGGGGAACAAGTCACCTTATGAGGTGATGCATAAAATTCCACCAGATAATGATTTCCTCAAGGTGTTTGGCTGTTTATGTTATGCTTCTAATCTTAAACAAGGAAGGCATAAGTTCGATCCAAGGGCAGATGCATGTGTTTTTGTTGGTTATGTCTTTGGAGTGAAAGGATACATGGTTTATAATCTCAAGACAGGTACATTTCAAATCACTAGAAATGTGACTTTTCATGAAGACAGTTTTCCATTTCAAAAGGGGACAGATCTCAGAGGAGCTGTTTTTGATGATTTCACTCTGCCAGCAGAAGTAATAGACAGAGAAGGTACTGATTTTCAATCTAGCTACAATGACACAGTTGAGATTTCAGCTGAAAATGACAATTTGGGCACAAACACAGAGATTGAAGCTCCACCTCCAAGAAGGTCAGGTAGACAGTCAAAGACCCCAGCTTATTTAAATGAATGTGTATTGTTGGCATACAAAACAACTCCAGCTAAGATGAGTGTTGAAGTTTCTAAACCAATATATGAATCAGCCAGCTTCTCAAATACATATAGTTACTAGGTAGCTCAAGTCTCAGCAATTGTTGAACTAAAAAGTTATGCAGAAGCCATCAAGGATGAGAAATGGGTGGCTGCAATGGACACAAATATTAAAGCACTAGATCAGAACCAGACTTGGCAGCTAACAGAAATACCAGCAGGACAGGACACTGTGGGGTGTAAATGGGTTTACAAGATTAAGCTAAAGTCAGATGGATCAGTGGAAAGATACAAAGCCAGGCTTATAGCAAAGGGATATACTCAGACTGAGGGAATTGATTACACAAAAAATTTCTCTCTTGTTGCCAAATTGCCTACTTTTAAGTGTGTTCTGGCAATAGCATCTTTGAAAAGATGGCACATTGTGCAGCTAGATGTCAACAATGCATTCCTGCATGGAGAATTGAATGAGGAGGTCTATATGGATTTACCAGAAGGATATGATCCTGGTATAGAGAAGAGAGGATTAGTTTGCAAGTTGGAGAAGTCACTATATGGATTAAAGCAGGCTTCAAGAATGTGGTATAGTAAGTTCTCTAACACACTCATTAGCATTGGCTTCACACAATGCAAATCTGATTACACATTGTTTACAAGAAAAGTGGAGGAACACTTCATATTGCTATTAGTGTATGTTGATGACATTGTGATAGCTGGAGACAATGTACATCTTATTGATGCTCTCAAGAGTTCTCTGAATCAGCAATTTCAACTCAAAGACTTAGGAACTCTGAGATATTTCTTGGGTTTTGAAGTGGCAAGAAATGATAATGGTATTTCTCTCTATCAGAAGAAGTTTGCAGAAGATATTCTTCAAGAAAATAACTATCTTAATTGCAAGTCTGCATCAATACCAATGGAGCCAACTAACAAACTGCAGAGAGGATCTGGTGATGTGCTGAATGCCATTGAAGCCATCAACTACAGAAAGATTATTGGAAAACTGTTGTATCTTTGTCACACTAGGTCAGATATGTGTTTTGCAGTACACAAGCTAAGTCAATTTGTCTCACAGCCAACAAATGTTCATATGAAAGCAGCACACCATATCTTGAGATATTTGAAGTCAAACACTAGTCAAGGTCTGTTTTATCCAGCTACAAGTAGTTTGACTCTTCATGCCTATACAGTTACAGACTGGGCAGGGTGTTTGGAGACTAGGAGAAGTACAAGTGGTTATCTTATTTACATTGGAGAATCTCTGGTTTCATGGAGGTCAAAGAAGCAGACTATTGTAGCCAAGAGTTCTGCTGAGTCTGAATATAGGAGCCTTTCTGCAACAGCTAGTGAGGTACAATGGTTCCTCTTTCTCCATCAGAATTTGCAATGTGAGTTGCTTTCTACTCCTGCCATCTACTGTGACAGTGCCTCAGCTATTCAAATAGCAGAAAATCCCATTTTTCATGATAGAACAAAGCACATGGAGGTTGACTGTCATGTGGTAAGAGATATGGTGCAAAAGCAGATCATAACTCTCAAGTTTGTCCCTACTTCACATCAGCTGGCAGATCTGCTGACAAAGGCCCTTCCATCTCCTGTTTTTCACTTTCTGGTATCCAAGTTGGGAGTGCTATCCTTGCACTCTACAACTTGAGGGAGGGTATTAGAAATAAAGTGAAAAATCATCTCTGGCTTGGACTAAACTGCAAAGGAGTACAAACTGATGACTTGTAATTGTTTTGTTCAGTAGCAGTTGGATTAGAAGGGTAGAAGTTTCAGTAGCCGTCGGATCAAACTATACGTTGGACTTCAAATGTTCAGCTCTTCTTTAGTCGAACGACACCGTCTTGTGAGGCAACGGTCATCAGTCCGAGTGGAGGCTTCTGATTGGCTGTTTGTTTCTTCTTGCTTTGCTGATGTGTAGGGTTGTTAGGACTTTCTTATTATTGCACTTAGCTGCCCTCCTGGGTTTGGGATAAGATCAGTTCTTCTCCTCATTTTCATTTGTAATTTTTCTTCAGAAATTTTATCAGAGAAACTTTCTCTCTTTCTGGTTTTGTTCTCTTTCGATTTCTAATATGGAGTAAGCTGCGGAGGCTAGATGTAACACCAAAGTTGAGTATTTTCTGGTGGAAAGCCTGCAACTCAGTCCTGACCATCATGCCAAATCTTTTCAAAAGGAAATGTACCAGCTCTCCTCTCTGCCAAGTCTGTGGTAACGAGGATGAAACTGAGGAACACATGTTCTTTTGATGCAACTGGACCACGGCAGTGTGGTGTAGTATGGGTCATTAGATAATGATTGTGCAGTTGCGGCCAGAAACTCCTGTAATGGTTTTAGTCTCTATTGGGTACAATAACTGAGTAGTTGAGTTGTGAAATCTCCAATTGCCCTTGCAATCTCAACCCCTACCAAATCAACGGTTGATATCCAGTTATAGAAGTGAAGAATGTCATTCCCTGCATACTACTTGTGGTTCCGAATGTTTGATGAAATGCCCGGGTGAACTTGTTATTGATGAAGCCTGCAAAACTAACCCAGTGAATGCCAAAGAAAACCTGAGTAAGGACTCTGAGTATATGGGTGAAGGGGAATGCCGATTGAGTGAAAGAAACACTTCCTCGAAGGCAGCTTTGACTTTGTTAGAAGGAGGTCATGAGGTTAAAAAGGCTGTTGGTGATAAAGAACTACTTGAGAATGAAGTTATGGAGCAGATTGATATGGTTCTGGACAGCAAAGCGGCTATAGAAGAGCTACCATTGATGGACCAAGAGCTTGATACTGAGATGGGGCAGAGTAACATAGCTTCCACACCATTGTATGCCCTATTGAATGTCAATACAGGGTTCAATCACAGGAGCAAGGAGGCAATGAGCTTTCCGGTGATTTGGAGCTTGACGAAACAAAAAAATGAGAAGCCACTGAAACTAGACGAATGCTTGATTATGATTGATCAACCAGAAAAACAAACCCAGCAGGTTGAAACATCAAAACCAGGCATTGTTGAGTTTGAATTTAGCTTGGGAACTAAATTACTTGATGGCTTGTTCATTCAGAAATTACTGAGTGACATGCCATGATAGAAATGCAATGCTTCTTATCCCTTCAAGCTGTAAAATGGATACTACATTCCATGCCTCTGAATTTTTGTGTGTCCTTCCGGTCACGCTGCACTTTATAGACCAAAAGCTACAACACCTTCAGATTGAGTGCCAAAAGTGTTAAAAACAACTACCTTTTAGACTTGGGTACACATATTGACATTTTGGAGGCTAACACCGGAGTAGAAGAAGAGCAATTTCACTTCAAATGAAGGTAAAATCTGCTGATTCATTCATGGTTTCATTTGGACCACTTATCCTTAGTTTCTTCAGCTATAAACCTTCTGGAATAGTAGTGCATGGTCTATTTGAATAATGATATGATCCAAGTGAAAATATTAAACGGGAAAAGGAATTTACTTACTCTTGAAGGAGGTGGAATTGACATGATAATGATGATGTGCCTCTTGAGAAACAAATATTTTTTGTTACCTGATGCAGCTACACAAGATAGCAATCTGCTAGAGAATCAAAATGTGCCAGTGAGAAACACTACCACTGGTACTTGGATTACCATGATGGATTCGAAGCAAGCAATTACAGGAAATCAACTAATCTATTCCCGTGTTACCTCATGTAAGAGGCCACGTAGAAAATTCCTTCTCATTTTCTGTTCGCAAATTGCTCATTGACTTGGTGGTTGAAAAGAAATTTTACCGTGTTAAGTGTACGGTCAATGTAATAAAGTAAGTATTTGAGACTCGAGTTATCGCTCCTGCATAGACAGATATTGGATTACCGCTTAATCAGAAATTATGTTTACAGAGTAAAAACGTAAAAAATAAAAAGAAGAGTTTGATTAAATTGATTCTACTAAACTACGTACTGAAAGTAAATAACATGATTAAACAATATTTTTGGTATGATTTTCTGAGAATATCTTTCGGTTGTAAAAACTTGGTTTTGGGATACTAGGTTTCCGGGATTCCCTAGGGTTCATCAGTTTTTCGAATTATCGAATGAAAACACGCAGTCGGTTCTACTTATGCCACATAGTCAGTTGTGTAATTTCCTCTCGGTCTCATACACGTTTTCATGTCCCTGCAGATTTTCGGGTCCTCTCGGTCCAACTATGCTCCTGAGATCTCCTCTAGGTCTCACACAAATCCTATAGCAGTCGATATGTACACTCAGGCTACACTTAACACACTTTGCCTCTCCGTTCATGATGTGATATGGGAATAAAATTTGTCTTTTTCTTCCTAACCTGATCTGGTCACTCTCGTGCACCAGGTCACATATGTAGTAATTCTGGTTAACTACTCTGTTCATACATGAAAATAAGCATCAAATACAGAATTCTAAGTAGAACGTAAAATTGCATTAAGATTCATAGATCAAGAATCCATAACGGCAATCTAAGAAAAACTGAGTTTGAACCCTAGGTTCACGGAGATAACTAGGTAAAAGTTTAGCTACTAAAAACTGAAGAGAGAAACGATTCATACAAATAAACTTGAAATATGGTGACGCTCCTTCTTCAAAGTTGTCTCTGAAGGTGTGTTGTGCTACCGATACTGCTGATCGAGGTCCCTTTTATACTGCACGAGTTTCCAAAAAGTTTTCCAAAATTAAGAAACTGCCAATGGCCCCGAAACCCCGTCGGAAAAAGTCTTCTTTTCAAAATCTAGTAACCTCCTCAGAACCCGAGTCTGGAAGCTTGTAAAAACTTTTGTATGCATTTTGACCCAGAACTTATCAAAATTACCAAAATATACATGGGTCAAAACCGCCTCGAATTTCGCCCCAATCCTGAATCTGTTCAATGGAAAACTGCTGACTGAATTTGAACAACAAAATTTCAACATGAATCCGCAAACCCGTGCCTTGTGTAAAAATTATGCAAATACCATTGGCTCAAAACATCCTCGAAAAATCGACCTGTTAGTTTTTTATGATGAAATAACTGACGATGACTCTGCACATCGGGACTCCAAGCGTGGGTCGGTTTTTCGGCCGGACTCCATTTTAGCTTTATTACATATTTTCAAAAAGCCCTTGACTTCTAATTTGTTCTTCAGCTAGTCTGACTACAACATTTCAAGTAGAACTCAAGATATTGTTAACCAAATGTAGCCCGGTCATTCTCAGTTCTGACGTTTTCAGCTTTCTCAGTCGGCTTTCACTACCTGTTTTTGTCCATTATTTCCGTTTTCCGTTCAGCTCTTCCTTGTACTAGCCTCGGTCAAATCCTGCCTCGGGCATTTTTTGCCAGTTTCCCTAGGCAAACCCGGTTCTATCTCGACACGCATCCCAATGCCCTTCCTGAATCTGTTCCTGCAAAGACAACATTAACAAACTCGCAATCAAATCCAAATATATGTATGAAAATAATGGAAAAAAATACTCTAAATCCCGATACCAGCTCAAATGCACGTCGTGTGCATTACCGAGACTTTTAGTGTTAAAACCGACTCAAAACTCAAGAAAACTCGGCAATTTTATCTCAATTAAGATTAATAGATAACTCCTTTCTGGGAGTTATCAGTGGTGACTAATGAAACAGAAGAAAATGCGTGCCTGACAAGGGTCGACCGTGTGATCTGGGCAATTACTATTATTGTTAATTAGCTAGTAAATGTTTTATTAATTGTTTGCTTAATTAGTTGATTAGTTAATTTTTTTCCTTGTGGTTCTTTCCTGGCCCATGTGAGTGAATCACCTAGGTCTAGGTTTGAATTATTTAAACACTTGTAGTATTAAGTTATTTTTTATCACATGAATTGAGAATAAAATCTTTGCTTGACCAAAAGTTAATTTGTTAGGAACAGCGTCGTAGGCTATGCTACGTGGGAGTTTGATGATTTCTCACAAAAATCGTAACTTTTGATACCTTTGCGTATCCGTGCCACGAGTGTGAATTGATTGATGTTTGCAGCAATAGTGATTTTATCATCCTCATTGATAGTGGCTGGAAGCATATTTTTTCAATCTATTTGGTAATTCTCCAACAACTACTATGGATCCACAAGTTTTTACACTGGAGAAAGTTTGCCAATCACTTCTGTTTCATCATGCGACAATGCCCTGAGTAGCACATCCCTTCCATGGAATGGATAAGGCATAGATATCTCATATGCCTTATGTTTCCATTGTAAAAACTGATATATTTTCTTGCTGGCCGGTTCAAATGCTAGCCTTTCCCCTCCATCTTGTGTGAACGATGCTTTCGATATTGATTGTAATGGGGATGTCTGTTGGAATAGATGCCCTAGAGGCAATCTAGTTTAGTATGAATTTATTTGTGGCTAGAAATTCATTTATTATTTATTGTATATTTAATATAATGAAGTCCTTAGATTTACAATTGTGTTGTTTAACTTAAATATCCCTAGTCCAGTATAATGATTAATGGAACAATCATCTATAGACTAGTATGGGGTTGGATTGATATGGAGATTTCATGATCCAACACATAGGTGTGCATTAGGGGTAATGTCGCACTGGATTGACCCATCTCCGAGAAGGCTACATACACGTTATGTTGAGTCGCAAGCGCTTCTCGCGGTACAACGGTATTGTCATCCTTAGACTTGAAGTCACTAGATATTCTAGTTGTGGATTATTGTGATTTTGGTAGCGTTAAACGCTACACCGTAACTGGGTAGTTATAAAGGCTTGTACTGGATACAATAAGAAGCAAGCTTAGAGATCGTAGTGGACGTAGATAGAATTTTTCCCTCCCACATAATGGGAGAAAATATCCTAGGCCACTCGAGGGATAGTGCTTATAGAATGTCTGGCCAGACTCAAATAAATCAATATGGGATATTGATGTTATTTGCACGAATAAGGCTATTGCCATGGATCGAGAAACTATGGATTGGATATACGAGTGTGACTTGTATGTCTTGTGTCCAATCCGGATATAGAGACAAAGGGATGAGACATATACTTGTACAAAGGTTGTTAAGATGACTATTCTATTAGTTGGCTAGAATGGATGTTTTGCTAGAAACCGCTCCATATTAGCAAATAGTTGCTACCAACTAGATTGAACCTATGGGGTCACACGCTATATAGAGTTGAACTAGATTTGGGAATTAATTAATTGGATTAATTAATTAGAATGATCACTTTGCAAAACCTTGCAAACTTAGTAGGGACTAATTTGCAAGGAAGGGACTAAATTGAATTCTCTTGGGACAAGAATAAGTCCTTTAGGTAGTTGGCAAGTAGTTGTTGGACTATATAAAGGACCTTCCTTTCTTCCTACCCATAACTTATTCTCATAATTGATCATAACTAGAGTGGGAGAGAACAAAAGGAGAGAGCAACAAGCTAGAGGAGCCGCCGCCCCCTAGCCCGCCGCCCGTTCCCGTTGGCCCCAAAGGAGGCCGAAACCTCCTTTGGTTCGTCTCGTTTTGCGTGATTCTTCTTCCTCATCCTCTTTCCGGGCTAGCACCAAGGAGTGGGATATCTAGAAATCAACTCTAGGCGTGGATCAACTATAGAGAACGTGACACAATTCGCGTTTGAAGTCATCAAAGGAGAACCCTATGGTGTGTTATTGATTTCTTCCTTTACCAACGTTATGTCTCTTGACTTGTGATCCTTGGAGGGTTTTGCATGGTTAATTATTGTTTCCGTTGTGCATCCATGAATCAAAACCCTACAGTGGTATCAGAGCCAGAGGTCGTAGAGCATAAACGTGGTTTATGTGTTATGTTTTAGTTGTTTTACACCTTAAATTGATTGTTTATCGCGTAAAACAAGACAAATCAAGCATCGGATGCAATTTGTCAATAATCTATCATAACAAGATCTAATTTTTGCATTGGATGCATGAATTAGTGAGTTTGAGAAATTTTAGGATCTTAGATCTAGGGTTTGGGCATCCTTGGGGAAGAAGGAGTTCTTCCAAAACAAGGAAACAACCAAACTTGGGCACCAAGCAAGGGAGTTGTTTTAGAAACAACTCCCTATAGAGGTTCGGCCCCCCCATGGGGACCGCTCCTCTTGCTTGCCGCCCAAGTCTTGGCCGCCCTAGGGGCCGGGAGGCCCTAGCCCGCGGCCTAGCCGCGTGAGTTAGGGCCCGGGCAATTAAATTGTTGGGCCCATGGACCGTTTTAACCCTAGAAATCCTAAAATCAATTAAAATTGACCAAGCGCGTTAAAATTGGATTTTAACTGTTTATGTGCAAATCGCATGGTGATTGGATATGGCCTTAGGATGTGGTTTGATGTGGATGTTTATTTTTGTGGTTTGGTTTTACGGCCTGCGAGCTGATCAATTAATTGTAATAATTAATAAGGTTTTTATGGCCTGCGTGCCATTTTTTTCTCAACTTATGGGATTTATTTTATTTAGTATAGAAGTTAGCTAGTGCTAGATAAAGTAGATTTTTAACCAAGATTGAAGAAAAGAAGCCCAAAGCCAAAAGAAGCCACAAAAGAATGGAGCATGAAGCATGGAGCATTCCACATGACTATGAAGGATGGACCAAAAGATCAACACGCATGGAGATGTGTTTGCTTTTAGGGTTCATAGATAATTCCATTGGCTTGGAATTATCTTAGTCTAGAAAAGGCCGTATCCACATCACGTTTAATTTTTGTTTTGTGGTTGTTTACTTTATTGTCTTATTCTTGTGTGGTTGGTGTATGGATGATGCATGCAATTAGGATAATAAGATAATTAGACAACCCGGATCTATTATTTGGAGTTGTGCCCAAACTCAAATAGATAGATTAGTTGATTTTGATCAACAAAACAATTAAAAAATGAATTTAAAAATCTCTCAAAATTCAAATATTGTTTTCTTGCCTTCTCGTTATTTAAACACTCATTATCATCATTATTTATCAAGTTCGTGCGTGCCAAAGCATGGCGACTTGGTTCATAATGATTGAATGCGATAGCACAAGCTAGTAATGTGCAATTGTTTAAGTAAGAGGTTGAACACAACTAGGCTATTAATATGATTAAGAAACCTAGAGGCAATCAATTAGGATTATCCGTATGGATGGATAAATAAGGAGTTATTTGTCCAATTGAACCAAGAGTTGCATAGGGGATGCAATTGGAATTGTTCCTACCTAAAGTAGTCAAATTATGGGTGACTTTCCAAAGCAAGCTCATAAGGAGATGAAACATGGATCTTGGCCCACTAGAAAATATAAGGATATTTTCCGCATTAATATCTTGAGGGTTATTAATCCGTAGAAAAATAGTGGGAGCTATATTTGATAAACTAGCCATTATAGAATATAGTCAAAAATTCACAAATACTAAAACTTGCGTATTTTCCATTTTGTAGAATTCCAAATGGCAAACAACTTATCGAGTTCACAACATTCCCTACGTTCTGTCCTTGAGAAGGACAAGCTCTCTGGAACCAACTTTCTTGATTGGTACAGATACTTGAGAATTGTTCTCAAGCAAGAGAAGAAACTGTACGCAATAGAGGAGCATGTTCCAAAAGGTCCAGAGAACCAAACACCTGCTGTTCTAAAAGCGTATCAAAAGCGTGTTGATGACACTAATGATGCGGCCTGCCTTATGCTATGCACCATGACTTCTGAGCTTTAGAATCAACACTAAAACATGAATGCTGTCGATGTGATCGAGCATCTGAAGCAGCTCTTCCAAGAGCAGGCAAGGGTTGAGAGGTATGAGGTCTCTAAGGCACTGTTCAAGTGTCATCTGGCAGAAGGGAACCCGGTGGGACCCCATGTACTCCGTATGATAGGGTACTTAGAGAATCTCGCCCGACTGGGGTTCCCGGTCGGCCAAGAGTTGGCAACCGATATCGTGTTGCAATCGTTGCCCGAGAGTTATGGACAGTTCATCATGAACTATAACATGAACGAAATCGTGAAACCACTGCCAGATTTACTCAATATGTTGAGGACAGCTAAACAGAGCATCAACAAGGGTAAGGGCAAGGCCATTATGTTGGTACAGAAAGGAAAGGGCAAAATGTTTGCCTCATCCTCCAAGGGCAAAGGCAAGTCAGTTGCCAAGTCCAAGGAACCTGCCCTTAAGCATGTTGGTGGCATTGCCAAAGGTGTGACTAAAGGTGGGTGTCACTACTGCAGTCAGCCTGGACACTGGAGGAGGAACTGCCCAAAATATCTGGAGGACAAGAGGCTTGGAATAGTGATTCCACCACCACCAGGTATTTTTGTTGTAGATGTCAATTTTACTATCTCTACATCATGGGTATTAGATACTGGATGTGGATCTCACATTTGTCGAAATGTGCAGGATCTAAAGAGAAGTAGAAGATTGGCTAAAGGGGAGGTAGATCTGCGCGTTGGGAATGGAGCAAAAGTTGATGCGTTGGCCATAGGCGTGTGCGAGCTATCTCTGCCTTCAGGATTAGTTTTAGAATTAAATAATTGTTATTTTGTGCCTGCTATGAGCAGAAACATTATTTCTATTTCTTGTTTGGACAAGGATGGTTTTATAATTTCAATAAAGAACAATTGTTGTTCCTTTTATTTGAATAATATTCACTATTTTGGTGCACAATTATTTAATGGACTGTATGTCCTTGATCTAAGCAATCATGTCTACAACATTAATACCAAGCGGATTAAAATAAATGATTTAAATCTTGCTTATTTATGGCACTGTCGTTTAGGCCACATAAAAGAGAAACGTGTATCTAGACTCCATAAGGATGGATTACTAGACTCGTTTGATTTTGAATCATATGAGACATGTGAGGCTTGTTTATTGGGAAAAACGACAAAGTCCCCTTTCAATAAGAAAGGTGAGAGGACTAGTGAGCAATTGGCGCTCATACATACTGATGTGTGTGGGCCATTTGCCACGCCTCCCAGGGGTGGTTATGTCTACTTCATTACATTTACTGATGATTACAGTAGATATGGATTTGTGTACCTTATGAGGGAAAAATCCGAATCCTTTGAAGTGTTCGAAGAATTCAAGAATGAAGTAGAGAAGCAACTTGGCAAAAGTATCAAGTCTCTACGATCGGATCGTGGAGGAGAATACTTTAGCCAAGAGTTTGACGACTATCTTAGAGAGTGTGGGATTGTTTCCCAACTCACTCAACCCGGAACGCCACACTGGAATGGCGTGTCCGAGAGGATGAATCGAACCCTATTGTATATGGTTCGATCTATGATGTGTCAAACCGATCTTCCATTATCGTTTTGGGGCCACGCTCTATTAAGTGCAGCTTTCACCATTAACCGTGTTCCATCTAAATCAGTCATGAAGACACCATATGAGATGTGGAGTCGGAGGCGTCCCACACTGTCGTTCATGAGGATTTGGGGCTGCGATATCTATGTAAAACGTTCACAATCAGACAAGCTAGGGCCAAAATCGGATAAGCGTAAGTTTGTGGGGTACCCTAAGGAAACTAAGGGTTACTACTTCTACAATCCAGCCGAGAACAAAGTGTTTGTTGCTCGGACCGACGTGTTTCTAGAAAGAGAGTTTGTATCTAAAGAAGCAAGTGGGAGGACTGTAGAACTTGAAGAGGTTCAAGAGCCAAAAATCACTGAACCGGTTACAGAACATGAACAGGAACCACAAGCAGTTGTGGAGCAACCTGTTCAGGTAACACAAGAGCTTCGTAGATCTAGTAGAGTGCGCCACGAACCCGAGAGGTATGGACTTCTCGTGACCGATTCCGGTGACACGATGCTCATAGATGATGAGCCTACTACCTATGAGGAGGCCATGAATGGCCCAGACTCTCAGAAGTGGCTAGAAGCCATGAGATCCGAGATGGAATCCATGTACACCAACAAAGTATGGACTTTGGTGGAACCACCCGAAGGGGCGCGGCCAATAGGGTGCAAGTGGGTCTTCAAGAAGAAGATCGACATGGATGGTAATGTGATTACCTACAAGGGTCGATTGGTGGCTAAAGGATTCAGACAAATTCATGGTATTGACTATGATGAAACCTTTTCACCAGTCGCTATGACCAAATCCATCCGAATCCTACTTGAGATTGCAGCATACCATGACTATAAGATTTGGAAGATGGATGTCAAAACAGCATTCCTTTATGGGAATCTCCTCGAGGACGTGTATATGATACAGCCGGAGTGTTTTGAGGATCTAAACCAAGCCAACAAAGTCTGTAAGCTGCAACGATCCATTTATGGATTGAAGCAAGCTTCTAGGAGTTGGAATTGACGTTTTGATTAAGTAGTCAAAGAGTTTGACTTCATCAGAAACGAAGATGAGTCTTGTGTCTACAAGAAGGTTAGTGGGAGCTATGTAGCTTTTCTGGTCTTGTATGTGGATGACATACTACTCATTGGAAACGACGTTCCCATGCTACAATATGTTAAAGATTGTATAGGGAAGTGTTTCTCAATGAAGGACTTAGGGGAAGTAGCCTATATACTCGGTATACAGATCTATAGAGATAGATCTAAGAGGCTACTAGGCCTAAGTCAAAGTACATATATTGACAAGGTGTTGAAACGGTTCAACATGCAAGATTCCAAGAAGGGATTCTTGCCCATGTCACATGGAATCACTCTTTCGAATAGTTTTTGTCCTTCCAATGAGATTGAGAAGGAACGCATGAGTAGAATTTCCTATGCCTCGGCCATATTATCTATCATGTACGCCATGTTATGTACTAGACCAGATGTGTCATATGCCTTGAGTATGACAAGCAGATACCAATCCAATCCGGGTGAGAGTCACTGGATTGCAGTCAAGAACATCCTAAAGTACTTGAGAAGAACTAAGGATGCTTTCTTGATATTTGGCGGTGGGGAAGAGTTGCGTGTAAGGGGTTACACTGATGCAAGTTTCCAAACCGACAGAGATGACATTAGATCACATTCGGGATATGTTTTTTGCCTGAATGGGGCAGCAGTGAGCTGGAAGAGTTCCAAGCAAGAGACGGTAGCTAATTCTACAACAGAGGCTGAGTACATTGCTGCAAATGGCACAGCAAAAGAAGGTGTTTGGATCAGAAAGTTTGTTTCTGAACTTGGTGTAGTTCCTAGCATTGCGGATCCAGTCGAGTTGTACTGTGACAACACTGGGGCGATCGCGCAATCGAAGGAACCCAGGTCGCACCAGAAATCCAAGCACGTGCTCAGGAAGTTTCATCTGATTCGAGATATTATCGATAGAGGAGACGTTCGGATATGCAAGATTCCTACAGATGAGAATCTGTCAGACCCGCTTACAAAGCCGCTCACGCAGTGGAAGCATGAAGGGCACACTAGGAGTATGGGCATTCGAGATGCGCCAGACTGGCTCTAGTGCAAGTGGGAGACTGTTGGAATAGATGCCCTAGAGGCAATCTAGTTTAGTATGAATTTATTTGTGGCTAGAAATTCATTTATTATTTAATGGATATTTTATATAATGATGTCCTTAGATTTACAATTGTGTTGTTTATCTTACATATCCCTAGTCCAGTATAATGATTAATGGGACAAGAATCTATATACTAGTATGGGGTTGGATTGATATGGAGATATCATGATCCATCACATAGGTGTGCATTAGGGTTAATGTCGCACTGGATTGGCCCATCTCCGAGAAGGCTACATACACGTTATGTTGAGTCACAAGCGCTTCTCGCGGTACAACGGTGTTGTCATCCTTAGACTTGAAGTCACTAGATATTCTAGTTGTGGATTATTGTTATTTTGGTAGCGTTAAACGCTACACCGTAACTGGGTAGTTATAAAGGCGTGTACTGGATACAATAAGAAGCAAGCTTAGATATCATAGTGGACGTAGATAGAATTTTTCCCTCCCACATAACGGGAGCAAATATCCTAGGCCACACGAGGGATAGTGCTTATAGAATGTCTGGCCAGACTCAAATAAATCAATATGGGATATTGACGTTATTTGCGCGAATAAGGCTATTCTCATGGATCGAGAAACTATGGATTGGATATACGAGTGTGACTTGTATGTCTCGTGTCCAATCCGAATATAGAGACAAAGGGATGAGACAAATACTTGTACAAAGGTTGTCGAGATGACTATTCTATTAGTTGGCTAGAATGGATGTTTTACTAGAAACCGCTCCATATTAGCAAATAGTTGCTACCAACTAGGTAGAACCTATGGGGTCACACGCTATATAGATTTGAACTAGATTTGGGAATAAATTAATTGGAAAATTAATTAGAAGGATCACTTTGCAATACCTTGCAAACTTAGTAGGGACTAATTTGCAAGGAAGGGACTAAATTGAATTCTATTACGACTAGAATAAGTCCTTTAGGTAGTTGGCAAGGAGTTGTTGGACTATATAAAGGACCTTCCTTCCTTCCTTCCCATAACATATGCTCATAATTGATCATAACTAGAGTGGGAGAGAACAAAAGGAGAGAGCAACAAGCAAGAGGAGCCGCCGCCCCCTAGCCCGCCGCCCGTCCCCGTCGGCCCCAAAGGAGGCCGAAGCCTCCTTTGGTTCGTCTCGTTTTGCGAGATTCTTCTTCCTCTTCCTCTTTCCGGGCTAGCACCAAGGAGTGGGAGATCTAGAAATCAACTCTAGGCGTGGATCAATTATAGAGAACGTGACACAATTCGTGTTTGAAGTCATCAAAGGAGAACCCTAAGGTGTGTTATTGATTTCTTCCTTTACCATCGTTATGTCTCTTGACTTGTGATCCTTGGAGGGTTTTGCATGTTTAATTATTGTTTCCGTTGCGCATCCATGAATCAAAACCCTACAATGTCTCCCCAACATGATAGGTTGTTTCTTAATTTCCTATAAATTTCTCAATCTACCAAAAAAGAAATACTTAATTGATTTTATAATTTCATAATTTGCGAGCAAATGTTTATTAGTGTGAGTTTCAAATGAGCTCTATTAACATCTACATATTTCAATTTCACATAGGGATTAAATGAAAAATAATCGTATTATTTCTACATGTCTTTTTGTGAACCGAAAGTACCTAATGTAATTGTTAGAATATTAATGCGGAAGCGCGATATCGCTTGTTAGGAACCAAGAAGAGTAATAACGTGAAGAACAACACGAAGAACAAAACAAAGGATTGGTTTGGTTCACTAGTTTTGAGACTAGCTACGTCCACGGCAAAAAAAAAAAAAAAAAAAAAAAAAAAAAAAAAAAAACGATTTATTGATGAGAGAGCCAATTACAATCTACGATACATCACACTTATCAATAGCCACAACCTACATCTATATATAGGCCTACACTACTGACTTGTGCCCAAAGAAATGGAGAAAACATTCCAATCGAACAAGGAAACAACAAAAACTGCCCCAGACCGAAGTGTTTGTACGAACACCCGAAGTGTTCGCACGAACATGTTCATACGAGCACTTTTGGTGTTTTCACGAACACAACAAAAACTCCAATTTTGTCGCTTCGTTCTTGCTTCCTCGCTTCGCCATTGCTTCGCCCAAATGTTAGATAGGTACTTTAAATCACCAAAAACCTAACAAATCTCCACCTCGATTCAAGAACCCTAGAAAACAATCCAATACTCTCATCAATCCAATCGTGGATGCGCCTCACAATCAATAACGCCTCCACCCAATTCACGAAATCATTTTTCCGATTGCCATTCGTCCTTTCAAGGAATAAGCCAATTGTGGATGCACCTCAAACAACCAAATTCAGAAGTGCTCCACCCAAATCGAAGCCATCAACCAATAAACTGATCGAATGTATTTCCAAAATTGTAGTGTTGGAACACATTACCTATGCGCCACAACAAGTGTGTCTTTGCGTCTCAACAAACACATAGACTTGTGCGTCCCAACCAGCACACCTCTAATGCATAATGACACAGTGCATCTCCCCAATATCATCAAAATTACATTTGATGATGAAAGTGCCTATCAATCGCTCAATGTCATGCCATTGCACAACCAAAGAACAACACCAATGCCCAAACCAAAACATGGCCAATAATGTGACAACGATCAATGTGTGCACAATAACACACCGCAACTTAATACATTCCCAATCACATGCATCCAATCAATGCGCACCCAAATAACTCGTGCCACCAATCACGCCTTAAGACACATCAATTGCACCATGCCACGAGCCAAATACGCCAGTTGATTCGAGTCAACTCCACCTTGACTTGAATCCTCCTAGCGGCCAGAACAAGATTCATGCTCCCAATGCTCCACGCCGGAAGCCCGATTGCGCCGGAACGCCAATGCACGTAAACTACCATATTCACTGATAATTCAATTCCTTTGAGTGAATGGATACATGAACTCACGGGGAGTTTGTATTTTGAATATGATGAAAGACAGAAATATTAAGAGACTTCGTCAAATTTCCAAAGCTTTGAAGTTGCATTACTATGCTGAAAATTTCCGTGTTCCAGGCTTGTGAGTAAATTGGATTTTTGTTTATAAGGTTTATAGTGTCTTGTTCAAATATTCTTAACTAGTATATTGTGTTTTTGATGTCAAATGATCTCTTAGATTAATTATGCAAAGGATTAAAGATAGCAAGGCCAAGGACTTGAAGGACATCAAAAGCTCCAAAGCTTTGGAGATTGTCCTTGAGCCTCTAACGGTTGATCATGTTACTAACTGATTCTTATTGCATTGTGTTTCAACTATTTATGTGATGGGATCTGTTATGAGTCATAATCTTACTTTGATTATTGTTATGATCAAAATACAGGTTATACTTGCATAAATATTAGATTTGCATATAGATTCTAGCTGAGTTTACATTGTAAATTGATCTATAAAAGATATCAGCTTATATGTGCTAGATTATCTTAATTGGTTGTGGTGTCGTGATTTATTTGTGCAGGGTTGTTCGTCGTTAAAACCTTCCTAACAAATCAAGCTATTCAAATATAGTTGTTTAAAGAAGCATCTCAGGGATGAGAATTTGTAGGAATTCAGTTCCTAAAATCTCTCATACAGTTGCAATGTCTGTTATGTATTTGAGTTTGAATAGGAAAATAGAAGAGAAATAGCTTATCAAGTGAAAAGAAGAGGGGTTCATTCGTGGGAGATACACCGTCAAACACTCTTCACTCAATCAAGTATTAAGCACTACTGAAGAAGATCAATCATCCAGCTTTTGAAGAACACTTCTGAGCATTCATTGCTTATCTGTTTCTGTGTTCTTCATTGTGATTTCATTGTATTATATTTATATATTTCTCAACCTTATCAACTTTAGTAAGTTATTTGTTCAAGTGAAAAACAAGAGGTTCTTATTGTTTATCAGATTAAAGCATAAACTAGATAGGTTGGGAACCACAAGTTGTATAGGTGTAAGGTAGTTCACTTAGGCTTGAGATCTATGGCTAAGTCTGTGATTAATAATAAGTGGTTTGTAATCCTGGTAGGATCAAGTCCCTCAGGCAAAGAGTAGGTCCAATTGTGTGAACTCTGTAAAAATCCTTGGGTTCATTTCTTTACTTTACAGTTCTTTCAGTTGACATACAAATCTTCTCAAAACAGGAAGCTCCAAAGCTTCGGAGAATTTCCAGTCTCAAAGCTTTGAAGCTCCTCACAGTTTCATTGTGCACTAAACTTCATCTAACCTTTTCATAGTCTTGAGATTCCTTCTAAATTTTTCTATGAAGTTTCAAAAGGTCATGGTTAGAAAAAATTTACATACTCTTTTAACCCCCCCCCCCCCCTCTTCTAGAGTATTTAGATCCATGTATTTACCTGCATTAAACCCTTTTCCATTGATATTAGAGCTTTGGTTCACTGTCAGGATTTAATCATCTTGTGACAATAAGTAATGTAGGTGATGGAGGATTCTCACAAGTGAGAGCAACCAATAGACCTCCATTGTTCTTTGGTGACAACTTTACTAACTAAAAAGCATTGATCAAGATGTTCATCACAGATCAAGATACGGAACTCTGGTCAATCACTCAAAATGGTCGCTATATTTATTACACTACTTCTGATGGGACCAGAATTGCCAAGAAAAAAGAGGGTCCTTCAATCACATAATGGGAAACGGTATCAAAGAATTACAAAGCAATGAACTTGTTATATTGTGCTCTTAGTGAAGATGAGTTTAACAGGGTTTCCAAGTGAAAAAGTGCCAAGGAGATTTGGGATAAACTGACGGTGACATATGAAGGAACAAGACAAGTCATGTAGAACAAAATAAATATCCTTCTGAGGCAATATGAACTATTCAAGATGAATTCTGATGAATACATCAAGGACATATTTAAGAGATTCACTGACATAGTGAACAACTTGGAATCTCTGGGAAAGACATTTTCAAATGAAAAAAAAAAAAGTAAGAAAGATTCTTAGAAGTTTGCCAAAATCCAAGTAGGAGCCAAAGACTACTACAATTGAGGAAGCTCAGAACTTGATCATTCTGGAGCTAGATGATCTTCAAGGCAAGGTGCTCACTCATGAGATTTATATGAAGAAAGTAGATTGTGACATGAGTGACAACATCAAGAACCTAGCATTGAAGGCCAAAGACTTTGACCAGCTTTCCTTCATGTCACAATCTACTTCTTGATGCAAGCCATGGTTGCATAATGGAGTGATATCATTCATCAACTGGCTTGGAATCAGATCAAGAACAAGAAAACATGTGCTTAATGGATGAGAATGAAGAAGAAAATGGTTCAGAAAAGCATACTGAGGAAATGGGATAAAAATATTCTTGCTAGTCCTTCTGATGTTCTTACCTGAAATTCTAAAAAGCATGTTTTTAAATGAGGAATGCTATAGAACAGAGATTGTTTTTTAAATATGAAGGTTCATGAGAAAGCAAAAGAAAACTTGAGTTTGGTTCAGCACAATAAAACCCTTGAAGTGTCTAAGTCAAAGCTGGACAGTGACATCAAAGCCTTGGACAACAGGTTCAAAGCATTGGACGCACAGGTCAAAGAACTTGTAGATCAAAACACTTTTTAACTGATAAGTTTTCAGATCTGAAAAATCACTCAGATGACTTAGAGCAACAAAACACTTCTTTGACAGAAACTTCAAGAATCAAAGATTGTTTTATCAATATTTGCAGGCTTTGAACATAAGCGCAATCTCAAGCTTGGAGGTAGTCTGCAATCTGTACACAAAAGTGAGATTGGTTACAATCTAAATTTTCCAAAAGGGAACCAACCCAAATTTGTGAAAGCTGGAAATAGACATAATGTCGGTACTGTGGAAAAATTGGTCATTTCAAGGTTACTTGCCCCTTTAAAACTACAGAACCTCATATACTGAGGAACATCTATCTTATCAACTGAAGGGACAATTGAAGCAGTTTTAGGTTCCTAAAGGATTCGGACCACCCAACATGGTTGATTCCGAATATGAATATAAATTATACACTTGGTCTAATAGCCTGTTAAGGCATTGATTGAATTTTGCTGGCTGTCACCAAATCTTCGAAGGATCAAAAATGGATACTAGAGAGTGGTTGTTCCAGGCATATGAGTGGAGAGAAATTATTATTCACAGATCTTAAAGAGAAATATAGAGGATTATTCACACTTGGTGACAAAGCTAAATGCAATATAATTGTCATAGGTATTATTGGTAATAAATCTGCTACTTCTATTTTAGATGTTTACTTAGTAGAAGCTTTGAAATATAATCTTCTTAGTATATCTCAGTGATGTGACCTGGGTAATAGAGTTGTTTTTAACAAGGAGAAAACTCCTTATTAATTGTTCAAAGGCAGAAAGTCAAGTGTTTCTTACTTTAAACCCTTTGGTGGTACTTGTTATGTGCATAATAATGCTAAGGATAATCTTGATAAATTTGATACTAAGAGTGATGAAGGTGTGTTTTTTTGGTTATACTCAATCTAGCAAAGCTTATAGAGTTTTCAATAAGAGAACAAAAGTTGTACAGGAGAGCATTCATGTGATTTTTGATGAAAGTGCTGATGAATCCTTGAGTGAAAGTTTTGCAGATCAAAATCTGAATAAGTACGAGGAAGATGATGACTTTGAGCAAGGAAAAGAATGCAAAACTAACTTGCAGGAACAACCAGGAGAATCTCAAAGCTTTGGCATCATTCTGAGTCAAAATATCAAAGCTTTGAAACTGGATTCCCAGAACACAAAATGCTCTAGCTACTGCATCAAGTTCTCAAGGGATTGAAAAGATTGCTGGAGAACCAAAACCCTGGACACCAATGAAGAGGTTCAAGTATTTTTCAGCTCATCCAATGGACAATATCATTTCCGATCCAACAAATGGTACACAGCCGAGAGGACAATTGAAGAAGTTTTGTGCCTTCAGCGATTTTGTATCACTTATTGGTCCCAAGAATTCAAAGGAGGCATTACAAGATGCAGAATGGATCATTGCAATTGCAGAATGATTTGAATGAGTTTGGAACAAAGTATGAAACTTGGTTCTTAGGCCAAATACTCAATCAGTTACTGGAACTAGATGGGTGTTCAGAAATAAACTTGATGAAAATGGTAAATTTGTGAGAAACAAAGTTAGAATTGTGGCACATAGGTACAATCAAGAAGAAGGTTTGATTATGAGGAGACATTTTCTCATGCTTCTAGGTTAGAAGCTATCAAAATACTTCTTGTATTTGCATCTCAGAAGAATATAAAGATTTATCAAATGGATGTCAAACGTGCTTTTCTAAATCGTTATTTACAAGAAGATGTTTATATTGCTCAACCTCCTGGTTTTGAAGATGACAACTTTCCTGATCATGTTTTCAAATTAGACAAAACTCACTATGGCCTCAAGCAAGCTCCAAGGGCTTGGTATGACAGACTTCCAAAGAATTTACTTGAAAATAATTTTTAGAGAGGCCTAGTAGACAAAACTATTTTACCAAGAGTCTTGAGAAAAGTGGTCAATATTTATGTTGATGATATATTGTTTGGTGCTACTAATGATTCTCTATCAAAAGAGTTTTCAAATCTAATGTGCAGAGAATTTGAAATGAGCTTAATGAGAGAGTTAAATTTATTTCTTGGACTTCATGTACATCAACTGAAGAAATGAATTGTTTTGCATCAATACAAATATACCAAGGAATTTCTCAATAAGTACCATATGTCTCAGTCCAAGGCAGTTAAAACTCCCATGAGTTCTTCATTATCCTTAAATAATGATACAAATGGTAAGAGTGTGAATCAAAAGGAATACAGATGTATGATTGGTTCATTGTTTTATTTAACTGCTAGTAGACCAGAAATTATGTTTAGTGTATGTATGTGGGGAAGGTTTCAAGCAGATCCTAAGGAATGTCATTTAGTAGCTGTCAAAAGGATCATTAGATATCTGGATGATACCAAAGACATGGGGCATTGGTATCCAAGAAGGTCTAACTTTTGTTTGCGTGGATATTCTGGTGCAGACTTTGCAGGATACAAGGTTGACAGGAAGAGCACATCAGGGTGTTGCCAATTTCTTGGCTCATCACTAATTAGCTTGCATGCAAAGAAGTAAAATTTAGTAGCCTTTTGAACTGTAGAAGAAGAATATATTACAGATGGAGCTTGTTGCTCACAAGTGTTGTGCATTGCTTAGCAATTCTTAGCTATTATTTCAGAAAAGTGCATATTCATTGTGAAAATACAAGTGCCATTTCAATCACAAAGAATCATGTGCAACACTCAAGAACTAAGCATACTGATGTAAGAAACCATTTCATAAGAGATCATACTGAGAAAGGTGATGTGTCTTTATCTTTTATATTTACTCCTAAGAAAGTTGTTGATATTTTCACTAAACCATTGCCTGGTGAGAGGGTTGCATCTCTAAGGCTTGAATTGGTATGTTAAACAAGGATACATTGGTTTCGGGAGATTATTAGATCATATATGTGCTTATGTGTTAAAATCTCAAAGCCTTGAAATCATACTTTCTAGCCTTGGAAGTATACTTCAAAGCTTTGAAATTTTTCTGTTTAGTACAACAGTTCCCCAAAGCTTTGGACCTGTACTTCAAAGCTTTGTAGAATAATCTGCCACTTTATTCAAAAACTGGATTAGCGATATTTTGTATTTCTAAATAGATAATTACATAATATTTGATTTGTTTAGATATTTTATCAAAATATCCAAAAATATCCTAAAAGATCTTCTATATTTGATTTTTGCATGTGTTTATATAGGAGTCCTTTTTAAACCAATCACTCAGAAATCTTCCCGTACTTATTTAAAGTGTGAGTATGCAGATGTTAATGCAGCTAAGATACTCTAGAAGGGGGGGTTGAATAGAGTATGCCAATTTTTTGAAAAACTTGCTAGGAAGATGAAAACTTGTGCAAACAATGAAGTTCAAGGCCTTGAAAACTAGTTCAAGCCCTTGGAGAAGATGCAGGCAGTATAAAGCAAGTATGCCTTTTTAGAGGCCTTGAAAACAAGTTCAAACCATTTAAAAACATACAGTTGTGTATGCTGCAAATACTATGAAAAAGAAAGAACTGTTAATGCATGTGACAAGAGATTTATAGAGTTCAGTCCACTTGGACCTACGTCTCTACCTCAGGGATTAGATCCCTGCAGGATTTTTAACTCAATTCTTATTACTCAAAAGCTAGCCCTAGAACTCAAGCCCAGAGAGTTCCCTTACTCTGTTACAGCTTGTGGTTTTCCCTAACCTTTCTAGTACCTGCTCTAGCTAACTGATTAACTAAGAATTCTTTATTTTTCACCTTGAACAATCCTTGAGAATAGATGCAGATATAATAAAGAAATGATCTACCAATACAGCTCAAAACAGAAGTACACTTAGAGTAGAAAAACTGCGGTGAAGAATGCAGTGAACTTCTGTGATATGGATTGAGATTTTGATGTTCTTCTTTGGTGCTTTGTCAATCCAGAAACTTGTCTCTTGCTTTTTCCCGTTGAGTCTCGTATTTTGTGGCTTCAAAGTGAGCTCCATTTATACTGTTTGAAGCTCTGCAAATCTTCCCAGATTTTCAGCAACAACTTCCCATTTTGTGGGCAACAGCTTTGACTCTCTTTAATAGCTTTCTCCAACGGATAGTTGATTACAATATTCAGAGATACTGTTGTGATCTTGTCTATAAGAAATCTGATTGATCATAGGATCAAAATTTCCAACTATTTCCAAAACTGCACAAATTCAGTTTAGGAAACAATCCTGCAAATATTAGAAACAAAATTTCCTGCAATATCAAGGTCAAACATATAACATTATATGATCAAAACATGTTAGAATAATTTGTCTTTCATCACCTAATAACAGTGAATCAAACATATGAAAGATAGAAAGGGAATCAACTCAGAGAGTTTGCAGAAAACTCCCCCTGAGAGTGTTCGCACAGGTTAAGCAGTTTTAAGGCTTTGAATCCAGTTTTAAGGCCTTGAAAATAGTTTCAAGGCCTTGAAATAG
Organism: Linanthus parryae; assembly: GCA_023055425.1. Taxonomy (NCBI): domain Eukaryota; kingdom Viridiplantae; phylum Streptophyta; class Magnoliopsida; order Ericales; family Polemoniaceae; genus Linanthus; species Linanthus parryae. The sequence goes on along the minus strand of JALGPY010000011.1, from coordinate 19,258,444 downwards.
CTGAGCTATTCCAGGGCTTGCACAACGTAATCTTACACTTACAAAAAAACTTCATCTAAATATCTATCTCTCGTCTCTATCTCTCTCTATTATCCCTATTTCTTCTCAAAATCCTAAACCCAATGGAGCAAAAATCACGGAGAATAAAACAGCAGACTCAGGGTTCTTCAATGAGGCAGAAGAAAAGGGAACATAGAAAGACGGAGATAACAATCCCACACTCAGACTCAAAAAAGACAACAAGCATGCATGAGGATACTCACCTACGCAAGAAAAGCAGAAAGGGGATGGAAGTGCAAGAAGTTGGGTTAAAATCTGAGAACGAATAGGGGGAAGCCAGGAAGGATCAGGGTGATCAAGCAAAGAATAAAGATGGAGAGCAGAAGAAGAAATATGGGGAAAACAAGAAAGCGGATCAAACCCATAGAAGAAACCAGAAAAGAAGAAGGGTGAACAAAAGAAAAGGGTTAAGCACATTGCTGCTAAATCTAAAAAAAAATTCAGGTTATGGTAAGCATTTACTTCCTAAATCTTAGTTCATAGTCCACAAGTTAAAGGTGTTTGGTTGAATGGTTATGAATCTTTTAAGATTGCTCTCTATAGCATGATTTTGAGGAGTTATTGAATAAACTTGATGTTAAAAGCATAGGAAAACTGAGAGTTTCATCTGTTTGGAAGATGTTGAACCCTAGTTTTGAGGCTTATCCTAGACTACCAGGTTGTTCTATCTGAATTTGATTCAAAAAGTTGATGATGATTGTTATATTTTGACTTCTAGAGTTGCTGGGGTGGATATGAGGTTAGATCATAGGGTTTTTGCCAAAGTATTGGGAATACCTAGGGAGTATAAGGTAAACGAATATCCTGTTAAGAGAGAGTGTTTGGAGAAGGAAAAATCTGAGTTTTTCTTAGAAGGAACACCAACTGGACCTAAACAATTAACACACTATGTGTTAAATTGTGAAGCCAAAATCCTATTCTCTATCATCATGAGGTGTGTTGTGCCAAAAGAACATTCAAAGGAGTTGGTAACTGGTAGTTCTGATTCAGATGTATCTGTTATGTCACGGCTTTGACATTGATCTGCCTAGTGTTATCATGGATCATATGATTTATTATGGTATTAGGAGTAGGAACCATACTCTTCCCTATGCAAATATGTTTCCACTTTTCTTAGAATATTTTAAGGTGCCTGTTGAGAATGAGGAGAAAATTTACTAGTGGTTTTGGAATGGTTGATGAGAGTTCTCTCCAAAGGATTAGAGTTGTGAAGACTGGTAAAGGAAGTTGAAAGTTTTATTCTGAGTTGTCAGCTGCTGAGTTAAAGGAGAAGGAATTTATTAAGCAAAAAGCTGCAACAACATAAAAGGCTTCAACAAATCTGGATTTCTCTCATATTATTGACATAATAGAGAACATGAAGGATGGAATGGAACACTTAAGGAGAGGTCAATTTGACTTGTCTACTGAGTTGGGAAAGTTCAAAGCCTTGGTGAATGAGAAGCTGGACTTGATCATCAAAGGTTTGGACTTGGAGAAAGTGCCATCTACTGAAAGCAGAGATACTAAAAGTGTAGATTCAGATATGGTTCTTGGAGATGTATTAGGCAAAAAATGAAGTAGAAGGTACCAATAGTGCTGAGTGATAAGGATTTGTTTGAGCAAAGTGAGGAATAAGATGTTATTGGTGAAGCTACTGAGAAAGAAAATGTTACTGTAAAGGAAATAGTTTTTGAAGAAGATGCTGGTGAGGAAGAATCTGATGAAGAAAAGGCTGAGACAGTTGCAGGAACAGAGAAAGCAGGAGAGGCTGAGATAGCTGAGGAAGAATAACTAGCAACAAATGATGATCAAGAGGAGGATGTGCCAAGAAAGAGGAAACTGCAAAAGGAAAGGACAAAGGAAAGGGAAAAGCTTAAAGTGGAAATAAGGAAGCATGAGAAGGTTGTTGTTGTAGCTAGAGCTTCAAAGCCTTGAACCCCTTCTTTCTATCTATTTTCTTTGTTCTTCCCCACAGCCTTGATATTTTCTTAGTATTTTTGTTTTCTTTCAAGAAAACTCTGAACAAGATCCTACATTTTTACTCTTTTGATGAAACTCAAAAAGGAGGAGAAAATTTATGGGTTTCCGTGTAATAATTTGGATGTTGTAGGGTTTATCTATGACAGTTTCTATTTGCTTATATGTGAGATATGATTTTATGTGATATTTGTAATGTTTTTTTTATCTGCTGGATTTTAATTGTTACTAAGGTGCAGGTTTTTAAGCAATGCAAGAATATTTGTTTTGTCTTTCATCAAGGGGAAGATTGATAATTCAGTTCCTTTGAATCAATGGATACATGAACTTAGGGGGAGTTTGTATTTTGAAGATGATGAAAGACAGAAATATTAAGGGACTTTGTCAAATCTCCAAAGCTTTGAAGTTGCATTACTATGCTGACAGTTTCTGTGTTGCCGGCTTGAGAGTGAACTGGACTTTTGTTTAGAAGTCTTATAGTGTCTCTTTCAAATATTCTCAACTGTTATATTGTGTTTTTGATGTCAACAAATCTCTTATATTGATTATTCAAAGGATCAGAGATAGCAAGGCCAAGGACTTGAAGGACATCCAAAGCTCCGACGCTTTGGAGATTCCCCTGTATCCTCTGACAGTTAATCTTGTGACTAACTGTTTCTTTTTGTAGGGTGTTTCAACTATTTATGTGACGGTTTATTGATCTGTTATGATTCATAATTCTACTTTGATTGTTGTTATGATCAAATATATAGGCTATACTTGCATAAATATTAGATATGTAAATCGATTTTAGCTGTGTATACAATGTAAACTAATCTATAGAAGAGATCAGCTTATCAGTGCTAGATTATCTGGATTGATTGTGGTATTGTGATTTATTTGTGCAGGGTTGTTCGTCGTTGAAACCGTCTTAACAAATAAAATCAGCTATTCAAATATATATGTAGAAAGAAGCATCTCAGGGGATGTGGATTTGTAGGAATTCGGTTCTTAAAATCTGTCAAACAGTTGCAGCAGTCAGTTATATATTTGAGTTTGAATTTTTTAAAATATAGGTTCATTCGTGTGAGATACACAGTCTAAAACTCTTTACTCAATCAAGGATTTAACACTACTGAAGAAGAACAATCATCCTGATTCCGAAGAACACTTCTAAGCATTCATTTCTTATTTGTTTATGTGCTTCATTGTGCTTTTATTGTATAATTTTATATTTCTCAACTTCATTAACTTTAGTAAGTTAGTTGTTCAAGTGAAAAACAAGAGGTTCTTATTGCTTCTCAGATTGTAGCTAGAACTAGATATGTTGGGAACCACAAGATATATATGTGTAAGGTAGTTCACTTTGGCTTCAGATCTAGGGCTTAGTATGTGATTTACAAGAAGTTTTTTGATATCCTGGATGGATCAAGTCCCTCATGCAGAGAGTAGGTCCAATTGTGACTGAACTTTATAAAATCCTTGTTTTCATTGCTTTACTTTAAATTTCTTTCAGTTGGCATACAAATCTTCTGAAAACAGGAAGCTCCTAAGCTTTCGAGAATTTCCAGTCTCAAAGCTTTGAAGCTCCACAAAGTTTCTTTGTGCTCTAAACTTCATAAAACCTTTTCATAGTCATAAGATTCATTCTATTGATTTTAAGTTTCAAAAGGTCATTGTTAGAAAAAAATTACATACTCTATTCAACCCCCCTCCCTTCCAGAGTATTTAGATCATGTATTTACCTGCATTACACAACTTTCATTGGCACAGGAAACCGATAGTTTTCCCAACAAGGAACCCAATAATTCCCCCAATAAGTTATTTTGTAGTTGGTGTATCATATTCTTCTCATCAAAAATATATATCTTCATCCCAAACGAATTCGCCATCACTCATTACCAAAATCTAACCCAACAACCATGCTCTGATACCACTTGTTAGAGTACGAATGCAGAAGCACAATACAACTTTTTATGAACCAAGAAGAGTAATGAGACTAAGACAACACAAAAAATTAACGTGGTTCACTAGTTTAGAGACTAGCTACGTCCACGGCATAAACAACCTGATTTATTCATGAGAGAGCCAATTAAGAAAAACGATACATCACACTTTTCAATAGCCACGACCTACACCCAAATATAGGCCTAAACTAATGACTTGAGCCCAAAGAAATAGAGCAAACATTCCAAATCAAAAAAAGAAAACAACGAAAACTGCCCCAGACCTAAGTGTTCGTGCAAGCACAAAAGAAACTCCAATTTTGCCGCTTTGTTTTTGCTTCATTGTTTCGCCGCTTTGCCCAAATGTTAGCTAGGTACTTTGAATCACCAAATCTAACAGTAATGAAATAAAACCCTAAAATGACCATTGCATAAAAGGTGAATATACTTAGGGTATCTCCAACACCATGGGGTGGAGGAGGGTGATGAGGAAAATCGTATAAAAATATGGTTATATCCCAACCCTATGGAGGAGGGGGAGGGGTTGCTAGGGGGACAATTGTTGCCTTGGGTGTGTGAAACGTTCCAACTGCAAATGCACAGTTGTCAGTGTAGTAATAAATCCGGTAATCCGGGTTGTCGAACCCAAATGACTTCTTTGTAAACTAGTTAATAATAAATAACCCTATGTGGGCTACCAAGTTGGTTTTGTTTGTTCTATTTCTACTAATTAAAAGACAAACTAAATTAGTGATTTACGCTTTGAACAACGTGAGAGATGATTTAAGAGATAATATTGACAAATATCGGGATTACCCTACTGGATCACTAAGGTCAATACGAATATACGTTTTGATTCACGGAACAATGCGTTACTCTTGTTAATGAAGCAATTGAAACTTACCGAGTTACTAAGCAAGCAATCTATGCCTAGAATTGATTTAAACCGAGTTACCAATTTCAATTCAGTCCTAAACAAGCATTAAGTCTCAATATTCTACTTTTTGATCCTTGATAACATTATCGAGTTACCAAACAATGATAAAAATTAGGTGAATAGTTCAAGTTTCCGACTAACATTCACGGAGTTACCACGTGAACCCTAATTAAAAACAATCCTACGCGACGTCATAAGCAAGAGATGAAAATAATATCATAAACTACTCATAACAAGAGAATAATGTAACTAATTAAGTTAAGACATGAATCGAAACGTCAAAATGTGTATTCCATAGAAACCTAGCGACCAAACGAGGATCCCGATAATAAACTTAGCTAGACATGAGTTTTAAGATGATCATAATGTCTTTCATCAACAAAACACTAAGAATAATGAAGAAGATGAGATAAAGAAATCCAAGCGGATGAAATCAAACCTCCAAAATGCTCCCACAACTGCAAGATTGTCGTTTGTAATGTCTCCTCCTCAGGAAACGACCTACTAATTTCTAAGTACGTTTCCCACATGTTTGGGACTAATTATAAGTAATTACAAAGAGTTCCCACGAATTTCCATAAGTTTCTGATGCGCACTAGGTCGCACGACCTCCCTGCCCAGTCGTACGACCTCTGGAAAAGGGTCAGTAGGTCGTGTGACCTCAAATCAAGGTCATGCAGGACCTCAACTCTTGCCAGCAACTTCCTGTTCTCTGATCACCAGGTCGTGCGACCTCCCTCTTTAGGTCGTGCGACCTCCCTGCCAAATTAAGGCAATAAGTACTACATCTACCAGATCGCGTGACCTATGAAATGAGGTCGTGCGACTTCTACTCCTTTTCCACAACAAGTTTTTTCGGCTTTACCCAGGTCCTGCGACCTTCCTGTGAGGTCTTGCGACCTGGTTTATACTTGTCCAACTTCTAACTTCCTTCCACTTGCATCTCTTGTCTTCGAATCGCCTCCCGAGCATCGATTGATCTGTCGTTCCTCCATTTTGGGCCTCCCACATGTCTCAATGCTCATATCTTCTTCTCAAATGCCTCTATCACTCAAATCAACCTCTCTCTCTTTCCTCCTCAATTCTCGAGCGCGCCATAGCTTCCGAAGCTCGTTTTCCTCTATCCACTTGCTCTTCGTGTGCTCCGTTCCTGAAAAACAGAACACAAATACCCCGTGAAGATCATATATGACAAAATATAATAAAAAGAGTGTAAAATGATGTAGAAAACAGTTGTACTTCACATTTAGCGCATGCAACGCTCACATTCTCAATTTATACCACAATCTCTATTTTTGCTCACAAAACGATAGAATGTCATAAGAAATATAACTCCATGACGAAGTTATCAATGTGGGATGATTAGAGAGGATTTCCCATGGACAAGTCCCCCCCCCCCTCCATGGGGTGGTTATTAATTAATTTTTTGCGATACTTAACAATATCTTAGGATTATAATTTATATTTTTAATTACATTAACAATTTTAAAATATTTATATGAATTATTAAAATAAAGTAATGTATTACGGATAACTAAAAAATAACGAAGATTTTTCGTTATTTTATTTTGTTGAAAGTTTGATACATCTTATTTTGTGACATTTAGAAATTTTAAATATTTAAAAGAAATTAGAAAATCATTCTAATTTATTGAATCATATATATAATAAGACAAAGACGAATAAAATACGATATGATTAGAAGCAATACATCATACAATAATAAGATACAGAACATATACATATATACACACACTTATTGCTATTATTTTACATTTATTTTTAGTTTTACTTATTTATTTTTAAATCAATAAATATATAGTGAAATTGTTTTTGTTGAGTTAGAGGAGAGGATGTGTTGGAGATGAGTAGTAGTTTGGGAAAGTTGGAAGAATTGTCGGCCATGAAGGAGGGGGAAACCGAATGGGCTGGAGATGCCCTTAGTGTCACCCGATTTTCTTAACCCTTTATGTTTACTGGTTAAAATCACTATAAAATATTTACTTGAAATAGAGAAAAGATATATAATTTAATAAAACTATTTATTAGGAAGGCAAAAAAATTCAAATAATGGTCGACGTTTAACATTCTTACCCCCTTCTCAATGAACTCTATCATGTATGCACTAAGTATTGGGTCCCAAAAACATCTCAAAAGGAATGCGTGCCAAAGATGGAGAAAGTATTCATTGGGGCTAGCCCCACCACTGTGGCATGCCTGCGTGGTGGGGCGCGCCATTCAGCTTTTGACAAACAAGCAAAATTTGGTGGATTCTATCTGACTAGTGCATATTTGTCAGCACATGAATGGCGCACCCCACCACGCAGGCATGCCACAATGGTGGGACTAGACCCAATGAATACTTTCTCCCGAAGATGAGCACCCATTAGATCTCACACATAATTAATCATTTGGACCTTCATAATATTCGTTCCCATATAATAATAAAATGTCTCCCATGTATTTTAAGTTTTTCTTTATTTTTTTATAATATTTTTTTGTGAAATTGTTTTTGCCGTCAGCCGGGTTTGAACCAGAGACCTCATGCAAGGGTTCTAACGCTCTACCACTTGAGCTACCACCCTAAATGCACTTTCCCCTAGAATTTTAAAATGACATATGAATAAACATTGAATTTTATACTTTTTTTATTAGGAAAGAATTTTATACTTTGCGTCGTCCCTTTCATGCTTTTGAAAGAGAGCCGGAGGGGGAGAAATCATAAAGACAATTTCTTTTCCTCTTTACTCGTGGGAAGGTGAAGGAAAAGATGGTTGACAGGAAATTATCGAAAGGAAAGAAATATTGTTGGAAATGGAATAATAACAAATACAAGATCTTCAATTTTAAATAAAACGAGTATGTTTGTCATTTTCAGTTCCATACTTACGTTTTTTCCTTCTTTTCTATTTGAGGGATTTTTTTCCTTCTTTTTAAATAGTTTTAAAAAACTTCCTATTTAAATAATAATTTTTTTTTCTAACTTTTACGACAAATTGTTTATTAATTTCCTGCCCAACTTTTATTTATTTATTTATTTATTTTTTGAGAAATTAGGTAGTCGTCAAACGTGTTTGAATCATCCAGACCTCATGGAGCGGTTCACAGTGCTCTACCACTCGAGCTGCTACTCTAGTTGCCTTCTAATCTCTCCACTACTTTAGGGTAATTTTTTGTAAAATATCAAACTAATAAATTATAAACAAATATATCTTAACTCATAAAAGGTGAAATACAGTTGTGACCAATGGAGGGTAAAGCACGGAAGTCATCCTAAAATAGAGGCCTCACAGAGACCTCTCTCATGTCTTTTGATGGAGAATTTTTTTAGTGCTCCAAAAAGCATCACGTAGTGCTGTACAACCTATGAGTGTGTCCATAACTCACTATTTAGATAAGTGGTGAACTGTCATTGATTATATAACACAGCGTGGTGCTTTTTCGGAGCACTAAAATATTTCTCCTTTTGATGGCTTCGAAAAGAATTGTGCTAAGAAATGAATCACATGATACATGCAATACTCACAATAGATATGATACAAATGTAATAACTTCCAAAGTCGATTTTCATATGAAAATGTGAAAGAAATTCATATTTTCTTTCAAAGATTCGCGATCAATCTTAAAATATTGAGGTTACCTGCTAAAACAAGAAAGAAAATAAATCTCCTTTAAAAAGAAAGAAAATAAAACTTTCAACACCTTCAAGACGGTGAGAATGTAGAACGAATGAATTAGCTAGTACTACAAGAATTCACACACACACACACCTCCTTTCCTCTTCAATATTTTGAACTATTCATTCTGGAATCCGGATCATATATATCATTTGTGTGTGTATTCTTCTATGTATCTTTATTATGCTTGGTTCATTTCACTTTCTTTTTATAGAATTTTGAAACAACTAAATTGAATTAAAAAATATGAAATTGACCAATATGTAAAAAGGATAAAGAGGATCCGGACTTCTAATTCTGGTAATATGTAAAAACCAAATCCTTACATGAACCCGAAAGGATTTGTCGCTTTTAATCTATTTCCTTACTTGTTTTGAGTCGTTTGACTTATTTTCCTTATAAATAAAAGGAATGAACTCGTGACATTATCATCACCAACTTCCCCGGCGTACCATCTATCATCCCCACCGAAAAGAACAACGACTATACTAGCAATGGAAGTGAAGACATTGAACTTTTTGGTTATACTCGCATTTATGGTGTTTGCTATGCATTCTGGTAAGCTCTACAGATGAAATAAAATTCAATTTTGTTCGTATACAAATATTTTCTTTGTGCTAGATTCAAAATTTATAAACTTTTTTATGTTGCTTTTTTTTATAATCACGGATTATATAGTTTGAGACTTATGAATTTTCATGTTTTTATTTTTAGTTGCAGGAAAAAACATCCCCGTGAACCCTTTCTGTTTGTCTAGGTCCTTGCTCAGACGTGAAAGGCGACTTAGAATGCAATGATACTTGCATAAATAAAGCATATGATGTCGGGCTTTGCACTCAGAGGGGACACGCTAAAAGAGACTGTTGCTGCTACATTATAACCCGAAAGAATTAAATTTCTCTCTCTCTTTCCATCCAGTTCTAATAAAAAAAAAAAAAAAAAATAACAGAGTACCCAATTTCCCAAGACATTGTCATTGTATCAGGGCTGATTTATTTTCATGCTACTGGATTCATTCACTAGAACCAGCGAGTACGAATGTTCAATATTGAGAAGCCTCCTATATTTTGTCATATCTATGTTTTGTGTTCAATTTTTACAATTTACTAGTCGACATATTCATAAATCAAAATGATTTATATATCTGAATTGATTGACCCTTTTAACCATTTATATTGTACCAAATGTCCAGCATGATCCTCCCGCAAATCCTATTGAGGAATGCTATGCGGGAGAGTCCGATGCAGCATTATTCGTCTACATCTAGTTCAATGAAAACATGAGTCTCAGTAATGTAAATTATAGAATTACAATAACAATAAACCACGTGTGTTGTTTACAGAAAAATGCATAAGTCCGTCAGACAATAATTAGAATCGGTGTACCACACAAGCTACAAATGCAAGACCTCTGTACTCTCCTTTGCACAACTCATAGAAAGAGCATCATGTTCATTTCATTTTTAGGATATAAAAAAGCTATCCCAAATATAACAGATACCCTGAAGTTGGTCTCCATGTTTCCAAAAAATCATCCCAATTTGAATCAGAAAAAACTTTGACCACCAAGGCAATTTGAGAACGGAAAAACAAAAGCAATCATTGACTATCATTGTTCTCATAGAAGGAGCATCATGTTCATTTCATTTTTAGGATATAAAAAAGCTATCCCAAATATAACAGATACCCTGAAGTTGGTCTCCATGTTTCCAAAAAATCAGCCCAATTTGAATAAAAAAAAACATTGACCACCAAGGCAATTTAAGAAGGGAAAAACAAAACCAATCATTGACTATCATTGTTCTATAGCCCTAACCCAAACTCCCCCGGGCCGGTTGAGATAACTTCCACACATCTCTAACCTAGGAACACTTCAATTCCCTCAATAAACCTTTCACTGCCGATGAAGTCAAATCAGCGGCATTTGACCTAGGAGCCCACAATGTTCCTGGAGCGGATGGGATGCCAACGCTATTCTTCTAAGAATACAGGGAAATTGTGGGCCACCAGATCACAACAGCAGTCCTATCATTTTTGTGCTCGGGGCGAATGTTCCGGGAAATCAACCTCACCCACCTAGTCCTTATCCCCAAGAAATCAGGAGCGCATAAGCCTTCAGATTTCAGACCCATCAGCCTCTGCAATAACCTGTACAAAATCATCTCCAAAACCTTAGCCAAAAGACTTAAACCCATCCTCAACCCCCGATTAGACCAAACCAGAATGCTTCCGTCCTTGGCAGGCAAATCACGGAGAGCTCCATCCTTTCCAATGAGCTCTTCCACTATATTAACGGCAGAAAGCAAGGCAACATCGCCCTGCTGCCCTTAACATTGATATGAGAAAAGCCTTCGACAGAGTTGACTGGTTTTTCCCTACCACCCTTCTTTGTAAAATGAACTTCCCCCCACACTGGATCACCCTCCTCTCCCAATGCTTCACCATCACCTCCATGGCGGTCCTGCTCAACAGGACTCCCACAAAGCTCTTCACCCCCAGTCAAGGGCTGCGACAAGGCGACCCTCTTTCCCCTTACCTCTTCATCTTGTACCTCGAAGCCCTATACCAAAACCTCCACTCCCTTTATGCCTGCAATTCCTTCCCAGGAATCCGCATCCACCCCTCTGCCCCATCAATCTCTCACCTCTTCTTCGCAGACGACTGCCTGATTTTCTTCAAAGCCTCCAAAAGAAGTTGTCGAAGCCTAGCCTCAACCCTTCGCAGCTTCTGCCACGCATCAGGGAAATGCATCAACCATGAAAAAACCTCCATCACTTTGAGCCCAAACGCCTCCCTCCGCACTATCCAAACCGTCTCACGTCATCTCCCCTACCCTATAACTGATAACCCAGCCAGATACCTTGGCCTCCCCACAAATCCTGGCCCCTCTAAAAAGAATTTCTTCCGCTTTGTTCCCGAACAGGTCGCCACTAGAACAAACGGGTGGAAAGGAAAATGACTCAACAGTGGTGGCCAACTTACCCTCGCCAAATATGTCCTTCACCCTTCCCCTATACACCGCAACCACCTTCAAACTCCCCCTATCCACCTGCGATCGCGTCTCTGCTCAAAGTAGGAACTTCTGGTGGAACCCCGATTCCACAAAATCCCTCCACCTTGTCAATAAAAGCACCCTCCTTGAACCAAATTCCCATGGAGGCCTGTCGCACTCGGACCTCCGAGCCACCAACAAAGCCCTCCTGGCCAAGCATAGTTGGCGCATCCTCACACAGCCCAATCTCCTTATCTCCCATACCCTTACAGCCAAATACTGCAGGTCCTCTGACCTCCTCAATGTCAAACCTCATACCTCCTTCTCCTGGACTTGGAGAAGCATCCTATATGGCTGTGATATACTTAAAGACGGCCTCAGATCGAATATCCACAATGGGGAATCGGTGAAGGTCTTTTAGGATCGTTGGATTCCTTCGCTCAAACCTTCGCTGGCTACACTTCTTCGGCAGAACCCAAACCCTAACCTCATTGTCTCCAACCTCATAACCCACTCTGGAACTCATTCCTCTTGGAACCTTCAGGCTTTGTCCACCTATATCCCCTCCTTCATCCTCCCCCGAATACTCTCCATCCAGCTCCACCATACAAATGCTACGAACAATCTGATTTGGCCCTATACTAAAACGGGTCAATACTCTGTCAAATCCGGATATCGCCATAACATCTCCCCTGCCTCAGACCTCCTTTCCCCAGCCTCTATCGTTGAGCCATTTGAGCACAGCCACCACCCTAACCAGTGGAAAACCCTCTGGAGCCTCTCCCTCCCAAAAAAAATCAAACTCTTCCTCTGGAAGATCCTCACAGGAGCCCTCCCCACAAACCATACCATTGCTTCCCGAATACACCAAATCTTTGGCGCTAGTAAACATTGTGTTGTGCATGATGAAACCCCAAACCACATCTTTCTTCTTTGCCCAAGGGCTTCGGCCACCTGGGTCGCTTCCCCCTTCACCTCTATCATCTGCACTCATCCCCCCAACCTTGACCTACCCACTTGGCTCATCCACTGGCTCAGAAACCTAAAAAAAAACAATAAAGATCTGTGTGCCTTTATGACAATCCTTATGAGCCTCTGGAAAGCCAGACAGACACGTTCCAGAATTCGGTGCATAGTAAGAATCACTTCAGATTCGGTCTCACCAGACTTCCATTTCCTGGTTGCCGCCCTCCAGACTAATAGGGCAGATCAACGACCTCATGATGTAGCCCCTCCTCCAAGCTTCCACTGGGGCCCACAACCGCCCAACAGAGATTGCGACAGCATTACAATCGCTACTGACGGAGCATAGAACTCCAACACAGGTTCAGCTGGCATAGGATTCGTTGCTTTCTCCATGGATGGACAACTCCTGCACTATGAAAAGCTCCACCCTTATGCCCATTCTGCCACTCACACAAAACTGCCTTCTCTTTATTATGCCTGTCGCTGGTGCCTATCTGCACCCTTTACCTCTGTATATTTCTAACAGATTGCTCAAACCTGATTTTACAACTTCTTTATCCCTCAAGAGGATCTTTTGAGGACTCTGCACCTTCCAAGGATACTATAGAGCTTCTTCGTAGACTTATTTCCTGCACAGTGACCAAAGTTCCCAGATCAGAGGTCGCCGCATCCCAAGCTCATGCCAAATCAGCCCAGGAAGATGTTCGCTTTTGCCCCTAGCTAAGGTGGAGCCCTCCTCTTTTGTATCTTAATGTTGCTACTTTGCTGCCTCTATGCTTTTCCTCTTGTTATTCCTATGACTGATTTTTTGTTGGGGATATGTCCCCCCTGAACAATTTATGTATGAACAGTCTTTAATTAATCCTTTCGTTGCTGGTGAAAAAAAAGTATTTAGGAACATAATGAGCAGCTTCCAAGTGTTGTGCAGAGGGCTTGGACACATACTGAGAAAGTTTGTGAACATCAAAACAAAGATCATTTCTTCAGCTGCCAAAATATAATTGTCGACCAATATTTTATAAACAACGTCATCTATTTCAATAAGGTAGTTATTTGAAGATTTCTGCAACTTAAAGTTCGCCTCCATATCTACGAAGATGGTATACATTCTGAATAACCACTTCGGTCCAAATTTATAAGGAAAATTTCCTTTGACATAAAGAAATGCATGACTCATTTCTTGCAGTCTCAAAACCAACAAAAATAATGCAGATAACCAAGATCTTTAAGTTGGAAATGCTTATTGAGTCTCGCTTTCAAAACATCGAGTGCTCGCAGATCAGTTGACGCAGAGTCAACGTGACTGCAAATGGGTGCTAACTCAAGTGGTAGAGCATTTACAAGACCATGTATGAGGTCCTGGGTTTAAACCCTTTAGACGACAAACATGTAAGTCTAGAAAAAAGAGCCGACGTGGCCCCTTGAGGGTAGATAAACCCCTATTTAATGATAATCGCTAGATACAATTTTTTCTGCAATTCCGCATATTGGGACTATCTTAGAATCATCCCTAGTTAGTGGTAGTATTTTGGGACGTTTCAATTTTATTGTTTTCTGCAGTAATTAGTATTTTCTGCTATTTAAGCAGTGTGTAGCCTATGGGTAAAGACAATTTTCTCCTGCAATTTATTATTGTAAGTACAGTCTGTTTCAAAGGGTTGAAACAACTTGTCTGATTGAAGGCCTTGAAACTGGTTTCAAGGGTTTAAAACATGCACTGCAGACTTTGGCATGAACTAAGGGGGAGCGTTTGATTCTATTCTAACTCCTTATCACTTGTGATTTATTATATGTTATTTGATGATGAAAGACAAATCATTCTACGACTCTAAACTGTGATTAATCTATATGTTTGACTCAGGTTTTGCAGGGATATATAGTTTCCTATTTTGCAGGATTGTTTCCTAAGCTATTTGATAGCAGGATGGAAATCAATCTGTCAAAGTTATTGTGCACTTGAGCTGCTGTATCTAAAGCTTCCCAACCTTCTAAAAAACAAGATGAAGTCAGTATTTTTAAAGATACTAAGAAAGTGGCCGTTGGGAGAGCTGTTAAAAGAGTCAAAGACTAGCATCAGAATTTTAGGAAAGTTTGTTAATGAAGATCCTGCATATCTTACATTAAAACTAGGAGCATGAAAGGATTTTCGAATGAAGAATTTCGATACACAATAGAGAAGATCATAAAGAGACATTCAAATACTACAGAGGATTGACAAGAAACCAAGAAGATCTACATCACTCAATCCAATCCTCTCAAGAACACTGCATTCTCACTGAAGAATTAGCTCTTAGTGTTCTTCTATTCTAATCTTCAATTGGACATCATTTAGATAATACTTCCAATTCTTATTCTTATGAATTGTCAAAGGGCAGGTACTAGAGCATGTACTAGATAGGTTAGTGAGAACCACAAGCTGTAACAGAGTAAGGCATCTCTCTGTGCTTGAGATCTAGGGATTAGCTTTTGATTTATACGAATTGAGTTGAAAATCCTGCAGGGATTTAGTCCTTGAGGTAGACAGGTAGGTCCAAGTGGACAGAACTCTATAAATGATTGTGTCTCTTGCATTTGCTTTGCTGCACTTTACTTATCTTATATACTGCTCAAAACAGGTTTCAGTTCAAGGGCTTGAAACTTATTTGAAGGCCTTGAAAACTATTATCTTTCTCTCTACTTTCTGTTTTGATTCCAAGGACTTGAAACTCATTTCAAGGCCTTGAAATACTTGCTGCACTTTACAAACTTCCTGGAAACCACTCTTTTAGCCAAAGTTGCAACAGTTGCCGTACTCTTTTCAACCCCCCCCCTTCTAGGGTATTGATCTTGTTGTCATTCCTACATTAATGTCTTTCAATTGGTATCAGAGCTTGAATCAGTGCACAGATCTAACAATCTTTTGATTATGAGTACTGCAGGAGATGGTGGTTTCTCACAAGGAAGAACTGCTAATAGACCTCCCTTGTTCTGTGGTGAAAATTTTGTGCGTTGGAAAGCCCTGATGAAAATGTTCATCATTGATCAAGATAGGGAACTGTGGACTATCATTGAGAAGGGTCCTCATATATTCTACACTGACAAAGATGGGATCCGAACTCCCAAAATTGAGGATTCACTTTCTGCTTCCGAATTAAAGCAATTTTCTAAAAATTACGGAGCTATGAATCTCTTATATTGTGCTTTGAGTACATATGAATTTAACAGGATTTCAGGATGCAAGACTACCAAGGAGATATGGGATAAGCTTGTTGAAACAACCCGAAATTTAAATATATATTTTAGGAACAAATATGTATATTTATAGCAATATTGAGTATCAACTGACATCTATATTTAATATTTTGTGATACTATTGCTAAGTCACTATGTTCTAATAAAATCAGAAGAGAGTATGTACCATATACACACGTATATGTACGTATATATCACACTTATATTTAATAGTGTGTATATCACTATAGTGTCACATATACTACATGGTGACTTTTATCACGACATACCGATAATATCACACCCGATTATTTTCTAAGAAATACGGAATGTTATCTTTCTCACAAAAATTTCAGCCACAGACAAATGGTGAGACGGCAATCATCTCCGTAAAAATTGGATCATGCCTTTGGTACAAACAACTGAAGCACTATTCTCTTATCTTCTCCATTATTGTTCCTACGTCTTCATCGTCTTCATCTTGTTCATGCTTCTTCTCTTTTCCTTCTACAAATACCACCTCCCGTAGCTCCATTTCACCACAACAACACAGCTAAAATCTCTTCCAAGTTCACAATCATCATCATCATCATCCTTGCCATCTCCATTACACCCAACACCACCATAGTTCATCGCCGGAAAACTCCATAACCACCAACTCAAGCTCTCTCTCTCTCATCTCAAACCAACACGAGAACCATACCCACCACCCCTCAAGTCACACACTCACTCCCTGATATTCATATCATATTTTAGCAGCAAAGAACCGGCCAAAACAACCACCCAAAGCAGCCCCAACAGCCGCAACAAGCAACAGTAGCAGCGGCTTGTTCTTGCTGTATCTCCTTTGTTACAACTCGGAATTGGCCCAAATTTTAACCACAACTCCCAATACTTGTCCTATAGAACTTTCGTTTTTTGACCCTGACCAAACAGAGTCAAAACAGAGCCCGAATTCACCCCGCGCTGAAACTGCTCTAGCCGAACAGCACCAGTGGGCAGCGGTGTTGTTCTTTCTAGTTCTCTTCCATTTTAGCTCCAAAACGACCTCCGTTTTCTCCTACATATTCCTATACTTGTTATCTATAATATTCATTCTTTAACCACGTTCAAAAGAGGCCAAAACGGATCCCGAATCGTTGCCCAACTAAAACTACACTAGCAACGTCAAGTAGCTACCTTCATCATCAATTCCGCCAACGACCACCACTTCGGACACAGCTGCTACCATCCACTCAGTGACACTCCAAGGACTCCCTTAACACCATTCTCGCAAGAGGAAGAGGTTCAAACAGCCCGCGCTAGGCCACCGGTCATTTCATCGGAACCTCGGTATAACTTCATTTTTCCGCGTCGCATTTTACATGTTCTTGCATATTCGTACTCTCACACCTCCAGGAAGTCATTAATGTTGAACTAGTTGAAAACGGAAGGTTAGAAATTCATATGACAATTATTCTTGAAATGGGGGTTATTAATGTATTTTCTAGAACTAGCAACAACTCATGTTTTTGAGAATTGGACAAGTCTACGGGAGGTAAGTGTACAACTACATTTCTAGCTATCCTACATTACAAATACCTTAGTACTTATTAAATGTTAGTATAGTAAATAATGATTATTAGTTAGTAAATAAATATTAGTGTGAGTAGAATGAAGATTAGTAAATTAATATTAATACTAGTTAATATTACATTTGATAATTAATAAAGTGTTTTTATAAATAAATTTGGATTAGCCGTTTTGACAAATAAATAATATCTTAGTACTTAATTGAGGGACATCTTTAAACTTTGACTAGGTCACCACCGAGTAATTGACTAGAATAAACCCGCATGACATTATAGGACACTTGCATATTAAGCGATTAATTATTAATTAGGATTTATCCTTATTTGTAGTCACCGAGTTCATAGACGAAGGCTACGACGGATACATCTAAACTACCGCCGGAACCTGTAGGTGAGTTCGTACGCTCAACCCTTACTCTTCAAAACGCGTGTTTCACTATAATGTCTCTACTTGTCTTAACTTGAGTTCTAAATATTTTGAACGTATTTCTTATGATTACGCATTACTTGTGTTTACTAAACATGTCATTTTGTTAATTGAAGTTCGTGCTTTCACATGTTGGAATTCAAAATTTTGAGAACTTGTCACTCGAGAAGAAGTGATTTCCACTACTTGATGATATTTTAGAAATGATAATAATGAGACTTTTCAGAATGCTTAAGCTACTAATCACGTAAAGTGGAAACATGAACTCTCGGGGACTTGATATGGATTGACCAAGCAAAGCTTGGGACTTGATATGGATTGACCAAGCAAAGCTTGGGACTTGATATGGTTTGACCAAGCAAAGCTTGGGACTTGAGTCGAAGGTGGCTCTATGCTTTCCCCAGGGGCGCATTAGCACAGGGTATGGCTCTAGTACTACTCTCTTGGGACAACAGTTTCCCTCGTAGGGGGTGTCGACACTTAAGGTCTAGATGCTGATGTGAGATTGGTTCGGACGAGCGGATTATTTCGCCGTTCACACTAGATATGATTATTGGTACTAGATCTCCCCGATTAAAGAACTAAACTGATTTTTGGAGTAAATGAACATATTATAACTTGTTTAATACTTACATGTGCCTCACTCTGATTTACGCGTTGTGATGCGTTCTCATTCATTTTTTACTGACTTTTAGTGTGGTGTCCTTGTTTTGTAAAACCACTACAGGAGAGGCCTACGTTGGGGATGGGGACGTCGCATACTAGTGGAAGTATCACCTCGCAAGAATAAAGTAGTAATTTCATTATTCCGCTGTTTGTAATATAATGGTTTGTAATAACTCTGAACAAGGCTTGTGAACTTTTTATGTAATAAAGTGTGTTTTGTGAATCCGAAGCAAAGATCCTTTCTCCTGATCATGGTGGTTGATTCTCCATGAGAAGGGCACGGCCGGAATTTCAGTAATGAAAATTTGGGGGTGTTACAGTTGGTATCAGAGCATCTTCGTATTCAAAGTGTAATACACCCTAATTAAAGTGGAAATCGATTTCCGAAAATGAAACTCAATATTTTTCTCGAAAATGGACTAGGGCAGGATAAAACCTTAATTAAAAACAAGTAAAGCCGGGGGGTAAAGGGGTAGTGTGAAAAGCATGCGCTTGTTCTTACGATTGGAGGCATACCTTCAAGTATACATTGTGCTATATATGATCTCTTTATGTGTTCATATTGTTTGAACTCGTAATGTGCAGTTTTGATAATCTTATGATTCAAGACTTTCTTATCTAAATTTTGTTGGATCATTGCAAAGACAGAAAAAAAAAACATACTTTTATTCATAATTAGGGAGAAAATATAGGAAATAGTTACATCACTGGTACTTCATCCTTTCATACATTGCTGTTTCCTGCTTTTCCCTATGGTAAACTACCAACATAAGGATGAACCCAAACAACCAAACGAAAAGAAAAGGGAGCAAGGGCTGATTGATGAAGGAGAGGTTGAGTCGCGCAAAGAGGACTATCACGTACACGGCTATGATCAGTACTATGATAGCCATAACACTCTCCGAAGAAATTTCTAAATATTTTTGAGGTATGAAAGTAGTATGTTATGGAGCTTCTATTTATAGAAATCCCGGGAGCATCAAATTTACGTTCTTAACCTCCCTACTAGCCGTTATACGGATAGGACAAAGGTTAAAAGTGACTTTTGGCCATTTATAGCCGTTGGAGGGTCTGCTGACCGTTGGAGATTGAGGTAAAAAAAATGTGTTTTTCTTTTCACAATTATAGCCGTTGAGAGGGGTAATTATATCAGTTGGAAATTTTTTTTTGGATAACCTTGCTTATGACTAATAATTCATTACTTCCTCAAGAACGGGGAAAATACATAGTTAAGACCATTATCCTTAGAGGCACATGAGACAAAAAGTACAACCCATAATGCGACTATTACACTGACTGGCTAGGAACGAGCATTTTGTGACCCTTCATTAGGAGTCTCTCTTCTACAAGGACCTAACTATAGAATAGCAGGACGAGCTTTCCGAAAAAGCCACTCAATAACTTGAGTATCATTACGAAATCCAAGAAGTCGCCGCAATTGCCCTAAGTGACGGTGAATATCCTCCGAGATAAGGATCGAGCATGCGCGAGAAAGAGGGCGTGACTGATCCACTGGTCGAGATGATGGAATTGAAGATGCCCTCATGACCGAAAGAGGGGTTGACAACAACACTGGGACACCGAAAAGCCAATGATAAGGACCCGATGAATCTTGATGGAAGGATGGAACACCGGGAGTAACTTCTTGCTCGGAAATTATAAGCCCAGGTTCAGGCTCGGGTATAGACACCGAGAGGCTTGGGGGAGCCAAGGACCATGAGGACGGAGAAGGAGGAGGATTCCTTGTAGGAGACTCGGACATGGAAACTACTAATGGTTTGTAGTGACTTAGAGAATGAGTTCAAGGAAGAGTGTGATACCTTTACCCGGGACAAAAGTCTAATATAGGCGATGAGTAGAACAGTTGAGGGGACAATACTCGCGAACTAAGAAGAGTGCGTTGAAAGCTTGTCTCCTTAATTCAATACCAATATAACTTCTTGACTAAGAATGTATGACCACCGACCTAGTTTGGATACAATTTAGGAAACGCATGCCAAATTTCCAGCCCTGAAACAAGGTAACATGACAGTATCAGGATACTACAACAGGTTCATAGAATTGTCACGCTTTGCCAGCCAATTTGTATACACGGAGGACTTGAGGATCAGACGCATCACAAATGGGCTTCGCTATAGCATCCAGAGGGACGTAGTTGCTGCTAGGAATGCGACCATAAGAAAATCGTACGAGGTAGCAACTACCATTGGAGAAATCGAGGAGATGCAAGGGAATCGAGCAACAAGAGGAAGGAGGAAGAAGGGAACAACTCTAAGGAACACAACCATGCTAACAAGAGGTTCAAGCCCAACGCAACTGAGGAGTACCGTGGAATGAATCGCAATAACTTCGGGAACCTTAACACTGACGCCAACGGGCGGGCTCTTCACTACAATTGCAAACAGTGTGGTAGGGACCACCCTAGAGTTGATTGTGAAGGAAATACAGTGGAATGTATCTACTGTAGGAAGCGTGGTCATCGGGCATTCGAGTGTAACGCGAAAAAGGCTGATATCCAGAATGGCAGGACCGGAGGGAACGGATACCCAAGACAGAACTAGGGAAACCCTCGCCCAAACTACCAAAATGGGAACCAATTCCAAGCCAACCACAACCAATCCGGAGGAAGAAACCGTTGGAATAACAATAACCAATTTTGCGGAAACAATTGTGGGAACTATAACAATCAGGCAGGCAGAACCCAAGGGAACAACTACAATGCACCTGCATGAAGTAACAACCGGAATGCGCAACCTACTGGAAATGGAACTAACAACCAAGGAAATGGAAACCAGAGGAGCGTCGGATAAATCTATTCCATCAACCAGGCGGAGGCAAACACTACGACAAACGTGGTTACTGGTACATTCTTAGTCCACAACACTACTGCTTACGTACTCTTTGATAGTGGGGCATCCTATCCTTTCATATCGTCATCTTTTGTTAGAAAACTAGGACTTCAACCCTCCCATATGAACCCTGTGTCTATAGCTACACCTGCAAAACATGTAGTAAACTGTGATTCCATCTTTAGGGAAGTAGTTATAACCATCCAAGAATGTGAGATACCCACTGACCTAATCCTCTTTTACCTAGAAAACCTTGATGTTTTTCTAGGAATGGACTGGCTAGGAAAGCACCATGCTCATATTGATTGTCGTAACCAAAAGGTAAGCCTAAGAGGACCAAAGGGTAAGAGAATCTCTCACATAGGAATCACCGAGAAACCCAATGTCAAAATTGTGTCTGTATTTTCTGTACTCAAATCCATGAGTAAGGGACACCAAGCCTATCTATGTTCTGTTCGAGATGATAGTATGGGGACGATGAAACTTGAGGACATCCCAATTGTTAAAGAGTTTCCCGATGTATTTCCCGACGAAATCCCAGGAATGCCACATAAAAGAGCCGTGGAGTTCACCATTGACCTTGTGCCAGGGACAGGACCGATCTGCAAAACACCTTACAGGATGGCACCATTAGAGCTAGAAGAGTTGAAGGGACAACTAAGGGAATTGTTAGATAAGGGGTATATCAAACCAAGTGTTCCTCCATGGGGAGTACCTGTCTTGTTTGTTAAGAAGAAGGATGGTAGTTTGAGAATGTGCATTGATTACAGGGAGCTTAATAATGTGACTGTCAAAAACTGATACTCACTCCCGAGGATAGATTACCTCTTTGACCAGCTACAAGGAGCCGATACATTTTCCAAGATCGACTTAAGATCAGGTTATCACCAGGTAAGGGTAGCCGAGAAGGACATCCCTAAGACTGCCTTTAGGACCAGGTATGGGCATTATGAGTTCATTGTTATGCCTTTTGGTCTAACCAATGCACATGCTGTATTCCTGGACGTGATGAACCGGGTAATGAAACCTTACTTAGACCGCTTTGTGGTAGTGTTCATTGATGATATTTTGGTTTACTCTAAGGGGAAGGAAGAACATTAAGAACACCTTAGAGCTGTTTTGCAAACCCTGAGGCAAGAACAGTTGTATGCTAAGTTTTCCAAGAGTGAATTTTGGCTGGATAGGGTACCTTTCTTGGGACACATAATATCTAAGGAGGGAATTTCTGTAAACCCAGGAAAGATAACCGCAGTTAAGGACGAGCCAAGACCAAAGAGTGCAACAGATATTCGTAGTTTCTTGGGACTAGCAGGTTACCGAAGATTCGTGAAGGATTTTTCCAAACTAGCGAGACCATTGACCAATCTAATGAAGAAAACCACCAAATACCATTGGGATGAGATATGTGAGGAAGCCTTCCAAACCCTGAAGGAAAAGCTAACTAAAACACCTATTCTGACCCTACCATCTGAGTCGAGGGAGTTTGAGGTCTATAGTGATGCTTCGAAGCATGGGTTAGGATGTGTGCCAATGCAAGATGGGAAGGTGATTGCATATGCTTCACGGCAGCTAAAATCCCGTGAGGAGAATTACCGAACTCATGACCTAGAGCTAGCCGCAATTGTCCACGCCTTGATAACTTGGAGACACCATCTTTATGGTGCAACCTGTAAAATTTTCACCGATCACAAAAGCCTTAAGTATTTGTTCACCCAAAAGGATTTGAACATGAGGCAAAGAAGATGGTTGGATTTGATCAAGGACAACGATCTACAATCCAATACCATGAAGGGAAGGCAAATGTAGTCGCCAACGCATTAAGCAGGAAGACGAGCCATACCATCAATGCGTTGAGGAGTTTACCAAAGGAGTTGCGAGCTGATATTCAGAAATTGGGGATTGAATTCCATCAGCAGGAGGCAAGGGAAGACGTGATATATAATTTGGTAGCCACACTAGACATATTTGAGGAGATCAGAAAGGGACAACCCGGAGACGTGAAGCTTGAAAGAATCAGGAAGAAAATCGAGGATTGTTCAACCAAGGACTTCCGAATACGCGACGATGGGAGCATAAGGTACAAGGAGAGGTGGTGTGTACCCCAAAAGTGTAAGGAGGTCAAGGAACGGTTAATGAAAGAAGCACACAATACGCCATACTCCGTACATCAAGGAGGAGATAAGTTGTATAAGGACTTGAAGAAGCAATTCTGGTGGCCAAGAGTGAAGAACGAGGTTGCAGAATACGTAGCCCGATGTCTCACGTGCCAAAAGGTAAATTTTAAACACAAGAGGAAAGGAGGTTTGGTGCAACCTTTGGAAGTACCCATGTGAAAATGGGATTCGATATCAATGGACTTTGTGACTGCTTTGCCAGTGAAAAAGAATGGTTTGAATAAGATTTGGGTTGTAGTTGACAGATTGACGAAGACGGCAAGATTCATCCCAATGAAGGACACTTGGGATATGGAGCAACGAGCATAAGCGTACATCAAGAATATTGTTAGATACCATGGTGTACCAAAGGACATCGTGTCTGACCGAGACCCAAACTTTCTCTCACATTTCTGGCAAGCATTACAGAAAGCCTTAGGCACTCAGCTGAAGTTCAGTACCGCTTTCCACACAGCTACTGGTGGACAGACGGAACGAACCATTCAAACACTAGAGGATATGTTGCGAGCATGTGTCATGGACTTCCAAGGTTCTTGGGTAGACCGGTTACCATTGATAGAGTTCTCGTACAACAATAGTTACCACGCAAGTATAGGGATGGCACCCTATGAGGCACTCTATGGGCGGAAATGTAGGACACCTTTGTGCTGGAACGACATCAGCGAGACGCTAGTGTTGGGACCACAAATGATTGAGGAGATGATGAGTCAGGTCAGAATCATTCAACAGAAGATGAAAGCGGTTCAGGATCGACAGAAGTCTTATGCAGACCAAAAACGAAGACCCGTGGAATTCAAGGTTGGAGACAAAGTATTCCTGAAGGTATCACCAACAATGGGAGTTTCTCGTTTCAATCAGAAGGGAAAACTCAGTCCCAAGTTCATCGGTCCCTACGAAGTCTAGGACAGGATAGGAGAAGTAGCCTACCGTTTAGATCTTCCTTCAAATCTGGGTCGAGTCCATAATGTCTTTCACGTGTCTCAACTTAAGAGGTACATCCCAGACCCATCACATATCTTAGATCCCGAACCCTTAGAATTGAACCCTGTTCCTATGCACGAAGAACACCCTGTCAAAATCCTAGACACCAAGACTAGAAAGACTCGTACCACGTCAAACACGTTGGTCAAAATGTTATGGAACAGTCACCTGAAGGAGAACGTCACATGGGAAGCTGAAGCTGACATGAAACAACGATATCCCCACTTGTTTGAACAGGTATAAACTCGAGTGACGAGGACGTCACTCCTTTAAGGGGGGGGGGAGAGCTTCACTCTTTTAGTTACACTTTTAGTCATCATATTTTATTCACTACATAGTTAATACATGAGATTACGCACTTTGCATTTAGTATTCATAGTACAGCCATGAGATATTACTTTTGCGCTTCGAGGACGAAGCTTGATCTTAAGGAGGGAAGGATGAAACAACCCGAAATTTAAATATATATTTTAGGAACAAATATGTATATTTATAGCAATATTGAGTATAAACTGACATTTATATTTAATATTTTGTGGTACTATTGCTAAGTGACTATGTTCTACGTGGTGACTTATATCAGGACATACCGATAATATCACACCCGATTATTTTATAAGAAATCCGGAATGTTATCTTTCTCACAAAAATTTCAGCAACAATCACATGGTGAGACGGCAATCATCTCCATAAAAATTGGATCATGCCTTTGGTACAAACAAATGAAGCACTATTCTCTTATCTTCTCCATTATTGTTCCTACGTCTTCATCTTCTTCATCTTGTTCATGCTTCTTCTCTTTTCCCTCTATAAATACCACCTCCCGTAGCTCCATTTCACCACAACAACACAGCTAAAATATCTTCCAAGTTCACATTCATCATCATCATCCTTGCCATCTCCATTACACCCAACACCACCATAGTTCATCGCCGGAAAACTCCGTAACCACCAACTCAAGCTCTCTCTCTCTCATCTCAAACAAACACGAGAACCATACCCACCACCCCTCCAGTCACACACTCACTCCGTGATACTCATTTCATCTTTTAGCAGCAAAGAACCGGCCAAAACAACCACCCGAAGCAGCCGCAACAAGCAACAGTAGCAGCGGCTGCTGGACAGCGGCTTGTTCTTGCTGTATCTCCTTTTTTAAAACTCTGAATTGGCCCAAAGTTTAACCAAATCTCCTTCTACTTGTCCTCTACAACTTTTGTTCTGTGGCCATGACCAAACGGAGTCAAAACAGAGCCCGAATTCACCCCGCGCTGAAACTGCTCTAGCCGAACAACACCAGTGGGCAGCGGTGTTGTTCTTTCTTGTTCTATTCAATTTGAGCTCCAAAACGACCTTCGTTTTCTCCTACATATCCCTCTACTTGTTATCTATAACTTTCATTCTTTAACCATGTTCAAAAGAGGCCAAAACGGATCCCGAATCGTTGCCCAACTAAACATACACTAGCAACGTCAAGTAGCTACCTTCATCATCAACTCCGCCAACGAACACCACTTGGAACACGGCTTCTACCGTCCACTCAGTGACACTCCAAGGACTCCCTTAACACCATTATTGCAAGCCGAAGAGGTTCAAACAGCCCGCGCTAGGCCACTGCTCATTTCATCGGAACCTCCGTATAACTTCATTTTCCCGCATCGCATTTTACATGTTCTTGCATATTCGTACTCTCACACCTCCCGGAAGTCATTCATTTTGAACTAGTTTAAAACTAAATGTTAGAAATGCATATGACAATTATTCTTTAAGTGGGGGTTATAAATGTATTTTTTAGAACTAGCAACAACTCATGTGTTTGAGAATTGGACAAGTCTAGGGGAGGTAAGTGTACAACTACATTTCTAGCTATCCCACATTACAAATACCTTAGTACTAATTAAATGTTAGTCTAGTAAATAATGATTAGTAGTTAGTAAATAAATACTAGTGTGAGTAGAATGAAGATTAGTAAATTAATATTAATACTAGTTAATATTAAATAATTAATATAGTGTTTTTATCAATAATTTCGGAATAGTCGTTTTGACAAATAAATAATATCTTAGTACTTAATTAAGGGACATCTTTAAAATTTGACTAGGTCACCACCGAGTAATTGACTAGAATAAACCCGCATGACATTATAGGACACTTGCATATTAAGCGATTAATTATTAATTAGGATTTATCCTTATTTGTAGACACCCAGTTCATAGACGAAGGCTACGTCGGTTACATCTAAAATAACGGCAGAACTTGTAGGTGAGTTCGTAGGCTCAACCCTTACTCTTCAAAACGCGTGTTTTACTATAATGTCTGTACTTGTCTTGACTTGAGTTCTAAATATTTTGAACGTATTTCTTATGATTAATCATTACTTGTGTTTACTAAACACGTCATTTCGTTAATTGAAATTCGTGCTTTCACATGTTGGAATTCAATATTTTGAGAACTTGTCACTCGAGAAGAAGTGATTTCCACTACTTGATGATATTTTAGAAATGATAATAATGAGACTTTTCAGAATGCTTAAGCTACTAATCACGTAAAGTTGAAACATGAAATCTCGGGGACTTGATATGGATTGACCAAGCAAAGTTTGGGACTTGATATGGATTGACCAAGAAAATCTTGGGACTTGATATGGTTTGACCAAGAAAAGCTTGGGACTTGAGTCGAAGGTGGCTCTATCGTTTCCCCTGGGGCGCATTAGCACAGGGCAAGGCTCTAGTAATACTCTCTTGGGACAACAATTTCCCTCGTAGGGGGTGTCGACACTTAAGGTTTACATGCTGAGGTGAGATTGGTTTGGACGAGCGGATTATTTCTCCGTTCACACTCGATATGATTATCGGTACTGGATCTCCCCGATTAAAGAACTAAACTGATTTTTGGAATAAATGAACATGTCATAACTTGTTTTAATGCTTACATGTGCCTCACTCTGATTTACGCGTTGTGATGCGTTCTCATTCAGTTTTTACTGACTTTTACTGTGGTGTCCTTGTTTTGTAAAACCACCACAAGAGAGGCCTACGTTGGGGATGAGGACGTCGCATACTAGTGGAAGTATCACCTCGCAAGAATAAAGTAGTAATTTCATTATTCCGCTGTTTGTAATATAATGGTTTGTAATAACTCTGAACAAGGCTTGTGAAATTTTTATGTAATAAAGTGTGTTTTTGAATCCGAAGAAAAGATCCTCTCCTGATCATGGTGGTTGATTCTCCATGAGAAGGGCATGCCCGAAATTTCAATAATGAAAATTTGTGGGTGTTACACTTGTGGTAACCTTTGAAGGCTGTAGCCAAGTCAAGTGGACCAAGATCAACATATTTCTTAGGCAATATGAATTCTTCATGATGAATGGAGAAGAATCAGATACATGTTCAAAAGGTTCACTGATATTGTTAACAACCTTGATTCACTAGGAAAACACATTTCCAATGAAGAAAATGTTAGAAAGATTCTAAGAAGTCTTCCTACAGCAAAATGGGAACCGAAGACTACAGTCATTGAAGAAGCTCAAGATTTACCATCTCTTCAACTTGATGACCTGCAAGGAAATCTTCTTACACATGAGATATCCATGAATGAAGTTGATTGAGATCTACTAGACAATGTGAAGAACTTAGCTCTCAAGGGCAAGGAGAGTGAACCATCTCAAAGCCTTGAACCGGAAGAAGATGATGATGAACATCCTTTTTCTCTCATTTCCAAAGCTTTGACCAGGACTGTAAAGATGAGAAAGAACTTTGGAAATAAAGACTTCAGCAAGGACAAACACAGATCCTCCAATAGCAGAGACTACAAAGGTAAAGCTATCTCTCATGGTAATAAAGCTAAAGTAATGAATTGATTGAGTGTGGTGATGGAGACATTTAATCAGAGACTTTCCACATAAGAAGAGCAAATAATTTCTGAAGAAAGACCATGACAGAAGAAAGAGTGTTATGGTAGCCTCCTGGAGTGATTATGATTCCTCTAGTGATTCTAAATCTGAAGAAGAACAAGCCAAAATATGCCTTATGTCTAAGCATGATAAAAATTCTTAAAAGAACATTGAGAAAATTATAAACTGTTTGATTTCTAAACCAACAAATGTCCTCACTGATTATCTTAGAACAATGCTTTTAAATGAGGAGGACTATCTGATGAAATTAGAACTTTGAAAGAAAATGTTCATGAGCAAGAAAAAGAAAACGTGGAACTTGTTTTTCAAAATCAAAGCCTTGAAATTTCTTAGAAATACTCCGACAGAGATTTCAAAGCCTTGGAAACCAGTTTCAAGTCCTTGAAAACTCAAGTCAAGGAAGCAGTCACTGAGAACTCTCTTTTGAGTGACATAATTTTTTTCTCTAAGACATCATTGTGATGAATTGGAGGAAAATATAGTACTCTAAAGAAAGTTCAAGATGCTAAGAATGCTATGACAAATCTTGCTGGCTCAGAACACAATCTGAACTTGATTCTTGGGAGAAGCTTACAGGTTTTTCACAAAACTGGTATTGGCTACAATCCAAACTTCCCTAGAAAAAGAAACACCATATTTGTGAAAGCTAGTAACAAAACTTCTCATAAGTTCCATTACTGGAATAGAATTGTTCATGTGAAAATGACTTGTCCTTTTAGAAGAAAAGACCCTAAAATATTGAGGAACACTTTTCAATTTCAACTTAAAGGACAAATTAGACAAATTTGGGTTCCAAAAGGGGTTAGACCACCTAACTTGGTTGACCCTGAATATGAATCTAAATTCCACACTTGGTCTAGCATATGGGTATGGTAGTGAATGGTGTTTGCAGGATGTCACCAAGAGTAAAGATCAAAGATGGTTTTATGGATAATGGATGCTCCATACATATGAGTGGAAAGAGATCTTTATTCTCAGAACTAAAAGAGCAATCTGAATGCTAAATCACGCTTGGTGACAAAGGAAAATGCAACAATTTGGGTATTGTAAAGTTGGTACAGATTATGAAAATTCTATTTCTGATGTCTACTTAGTTGATGGTTTGAAATTTAATCTGCTTAGTGTATATTTGTGATAATGGTAACAAGGTTATCTTTGAAAAAGAGAAATGTGAGCTGCAAAATGACAAATCCGGAATTTTCATTCTTACTGCCTCAAGGTCAAACAATGTCTATAATTCACACACTAAAAAAGTTGCAGGTGAAAAGCTTAAAGTTTCTCAAAGTCTTGAAAGAGGATTCAAAGATTTGGCACAGAAAACTTAGACACATCAGCTTGCATAAGTTTAACAATTTAATCTCTAAAGACCTAGTAAGAGGATTACCTTCTATCAAATTCAGAGATGATGAAGTATGCAAAGCCTGTGCTAAAGGTAAGCAGACAAGGAGCTCATTCAAACCAAAGAAATTTGTAAGTACTACTAGACCCATTGAACTACTTCACATGGATATTTGTGTTCCTATGAGGACTCCAATTCCAAAGGGTAAGAAGTATATGTTAGGTATTGTTGATGATTATTCTAGATTTACTTGGGTTATGTTTCTTAGAGATAAATCAGAAGCTCTAACTAAATTTTCAAAGCTTTGTAAGGAGCTTCAAACTTTAAAAAACCTACAATTGCTTCAATCAAAAAGTGATCATGGTATACAATTTGATCTGCTTGAGCGTGATCTATTTTGTGCTAATATGGTATCTCTCACAAATTTTCTGCTCCAAGAACTCCTTAGCAGAATGGTGTTGTTGAAAGAAAGAACATGACTCTTGAAGATATGGAAAGGACAATGCTTCTGGAGAATAAGTCACCAAAGTCATTATGGGCAGTAGCTGTGAACACAGCCAACTACATACTCTACAGACGCTTGATTAGGACAATTTTGAGGAAGACCCCCTATGAACTTTTCAAAGGAAGAAAGCCAAAATTTTCATATATCAAACCTTTTAGCTGCACTTTTTTTGTTCAAAAAAATGGTAAGGACAATATTGGTAAGTTTGATGCAAGAAGTGGTGGATGTGCCTTTCTTGGATATTCTCTTACTAGCAAAACTTATAGGGTTTACAATAAAAGAACTACGCTTGTTGAAGAAAGTATTCATGTCATTTTTTATGAAAGCTATGATGGTTCTTTAAATGAAAGTTTTGAAGACTTGAATTTGAACAAACATGAGTTAGAAGATGAAGAAGATACTTCACATGATTTCAAGGAAAGCTTGCAGGAAAACAGGAAGAATTTTAAAGGCCATGAAATTAGGTCTCAAAGCCTTCAACAGAATAATCAAAGTGATCAAGCTACTTCCTCAAGATATCAAAGGATTGAGAAGTTAACTGGAGAACCTGAGCCATGGACTCCAAGAAAGAGATTCAAATACCTGTCATGTCATCCAGTTGACAACATTATATCTGATCCATCCACTGGTACACTGACAAGATCTCAATTGAAAAACTTGTGTGCCTTTAATGCGTTTGTTTCTCTTGTAGAACCCAAAAATGTGGAATAAGCATTACAAGAATCAGACTAGATCATTTCAATGCAAGTGAAATCAATGAATTTGAGATAAACAAGGTGTGAAACTTAGTTCCTCTACCAAAATATCATTATCTTATTGGCACAAGGTGGGTGTTCAGAAATAAGTTAGATGTGAATGGCAAGGTAATCAGAAACAAAGCCAGACAAGTAGCTCAAGGCTACAACCAAGAAGAAGGTATTTAGTATGAGGAGACTTTTGCTCTTGTTTCAAGTTTAGAAGCAATTAGAACGTTACTTGAATTTGCATCTTACATTAACATTAAACTTTTTCAAATGGATGTCATGTGTGCTTTTTTAAATGGTTACTTGCAAGAAGAAGTTTATGTGGCTCAACTGTTGGAATAGATGCCCTAGAGGCAATCTAGTTTAGTATGAATTTGTATATGGCTAGAAAATCCATTTATTATTTATTGGATATTTAATATAATGAAGTCCTTAGATTTACAATCGTGTTGTTTATCTTAAATATCCCTAGTCAAGTATAATGATTAAATGGGACAATCATCTATAGACTAGTATGGGGTTGGATTGATATGGAGATATCACGATCCAACACATAGGTGTGCATTACGGAATGTTGCACTGGATTGACCCATCACCGAGAAGGCTACATACATGTTATGTTGAGTCACAAGTGCTTCTCGCGGTGCAATGGTATTGTCATCCTTAGACTTGAAGTCACTAGATATTCTAGTTGTGGATCATTGTGATCTTGGTAGCGTTAAACGCTACACCGTAACTGGGTAGTTATAAAGGCGTGTACTGGATACAATGAGAAGCAAGCTTAGAGATCGTAGTGGACGTAGAGAGGATTTGCCCCTCCCACATAACGGGAGCAAATATCCTAGGCCACTCGAGGGATAGTGCTTATAGAATGTCTGGCCAGACTCAAATAAATCAATATATGGGATATTGATGTTATTTGCACGAATAAGGCTATTCCCATGGATCGAGAAACTATGGATTGGATATACGAGTGTGACTTGTATGTCTCGTGTCCAATCCGGATATGGAGGCAAAGGGATGAGACAATTACTTGTACAAGGTTGTCTAGATGACTATTCTATTAGTTGGCTAGAATGGATGTTTTGCTAGAAACCGCTCCATATTAGCAAATAGTTGCTACCAACTAGATATAACCTATGGGGTCACACGCTATATAGAGTTGTACTAGATTTGGGAATTAATTAATTGGATTAATTAATTAGAAGGATCACTTTGCAAACCCTTGCAAACTTAGTAGGGACTAATTTGCAAGGAAGGGACTAAATTGAATTCTAGTTGGACTAGAATAAGTCCTTTAGGTAGTTAACAAGGAGTTGTTGGACTATATAAAGGACCCTCCTTCCTTCCTTCCTCATAACTTATGCTCTAAAGAGAACATAACAAGAGTGGGAGAGAACAAAGGAGAGAGAGAGCAATCAACAAGGAGGACGCCGCCCCCTTGCCGCCGCCCCCTCGTCCCCGACGCCAAAAAGAGGGCCGAGCCCTTCTTTTGCCTCGTTTTGCGTGATTCCTTCACCCTCCTCTCATTCCGGGCTAGCACCAAGGAGATTGGAGATCTAGGATCAACTCTAGGCGTGGATCAACTATAGAGAACGTGACACTATTCGCGTTTGAAGTCATCAAGGAGAACCCAAAGGTGTGTTTATGATTTCTTACCTTCACTATCGTTATGCATCTAGACTTGTGATCCTTGGAGGGTTTTGCATGGCTATTGTTTGATTATGCTTCCGTTTGCGCGATCCATGAATCAAAACCCTACAGTGGTATCAGAGCCACAGGTCATAGAGCATAAACGTAGTTTATGTGTTACATTCTTGTTGTTTTACACCTTAATTTGATAGTTTATCGCGTAAAACAAGACAAATCAAGCATGGGATGCAATTTGTCAAGAATTACTCATAACAAGATCCAATTTTTGCATTGGATGCATGAATTGGTGAGTTTGAGAAATTTTAGGATCTTAGATCTAGGGTTTGGGCATCCTTGGGGAAGAAGGAGTTCTCCCAAAACAAGGAAACAACCAAACTTGGGCTCCAAGCAAGGGAGTTGTTTTGGAAACAACTCCCAAGAGGAGGTTCGGCCCCCCTAGGGACCGCCCCCTTGCTTGCCGCCCAAGCTTGGCCGCCCTAAGGGGCCGGGCGGCCCTAACCCGCGGGCCTAGCTTGCGGGTTTTGGGCCGGGCCGGCCCTAGGGCCTTGTGGTTCCCCTTAATGGGCCCGGGCAATTGGATTGTTGGGCCCATGGACCGTTTTAACCCTAGAAATCCTAAAATCAATTAAAATTAACCAAGCGCGTTAAAATTGGATTTTAACTGTTTATGTGCAATTCGCATGGTGATTGGATATGGCCTTAGGATGTGGTTTGATGTGGATGTTTAATTTTGTGGTTTGGTTTTACGGCCTGCGAGCTGATCAATTAATTGTAATAATTAATTAGGGTTTTATGGCCTGCGTGCCATTTTTTTCTCAACTTGTGAGATTTATTTTATTTAGTATAGAAATTAGCTAGTGCTAGATAAAGTAGATTGTTAGCCAAGATTGAAGAAAAGAAGCCCAAAGCCAAAGGAGCCACAAAAGATGGAGCATTCCACATGACTATGAAGGATGGACCAAAAGATCAAGACGCATGCAGATGTGTTTGCTTAGGGTTCATAAATAATTCCATTGGCTTGGAATTATCTTAGTCTAGAAAAGGCCATATCCATATCACGTTTAATTTTTTGTTTTGTGGTTGTTTATTTATTGTCTTATTATTTGTGTGGTTGGTGTATGGATGATGCATGCAATTAGGATAATAAGATAATTAGACAACCCGGATCTATTATTTGGAGTTGTGCCCAAACTCAAATAGATAGATTAGTTGATATTGATCAACAAAACAATTAAAATTGAATTTAAAAATCCCTCAAAATTTCAATATTGTGTTCTTGCCTTCTCGTTATTTAAACACTCATTATCATCATTATTTATCAAGTTCGTGCGTGCCAAAGCATGGCGACTTGGTTCATAATGATGGAATGCGATGGCACGTAACAATGTGCAATTGTTTAGATAAGAGGTTGAACACAACTAGGCTATTAATTTGATTAAGAAACCTAGAGGCAATCAATTGGGATTATCCATATGGATGGATAAATAAGGAGTTATTTGCCCGATTGAACCAAGAGTTGCATATGGGATGCAATTGAATTGTTCCTACCTAAGAAGTAGTCAAATTATGGGTGACTTGCCAAAGCAAGCTCATAAGGAGATGAAAAAGATGGATCTTGGCCCACTAGAAAATATAATGAAATTTTCCGCATTAATATCTTGAGGGTTATTAATCCGTAGAAAAATAGTGGGAGCTATATTTAATAAACTAGCCATTATTAAATATAGTCAAAAATTCACAAATACTAAAACTTGCGTATTTTCCTTTTGTAGAATTCCAAATGGCAAACAACTCATCGAGTTCACAACATTCCTTACGATCTGTCCTTGAGAAGGACAAGCTCTCTGGAACCAACTTTCTTGATTGGTACAGAAACTTGAGAATTGTTCTCAAGCAAGAGAAGAAACTGTACGCAATAGAGGAGCAAGTTCCAGAAGGTCCAGAGAACCAGACACATGCTGCCTTAAAGGCGTATCAAAAGCGTGTTGATGACGCTAATGATGCGGCCTGCCTAATGCTTTGCACCATGACCTCTGAGCTTCAGAAGCAACATGAGAACATGAATGCTGTCGATATGATCGAACATCTAAAGCAGCTCTTCCAAGAGCAGGCGAGGGTAGAGAGGTATGAGGTCTCAAAGGCACTGTTCAAATGTCATCTGGCAGAAGGGAACCCGGTGGGACCCCATGTACTCCGAATGATCGGGTACTTGGAGAATCTCGCCCGGCTTGGGTTCCCGGTCGGCCAAGAGTTGGCAACCGATCTCGTGTTGCAATCGTTGCCCGAGAGTTATGGACAGTTCATTATGAACTATAACATGAACGAGATCGTTAAACCACTGCCAGATTTGCTCAACATGTTGAGGACGGCTGAACAGAGCATCAACAAAGGTAAGGGCAAGGCCATTATGATGGTGCATAAAGGAAAGGGCAAAAAAAAAAAGTTTGCCTCTTCCTCCAAGAGCAAAGGCAAGTCAGTTGCCAAGTCCAAGGAACAAGCCCTTAAGCCTGTTGGTGGCGTTGCCAAGGTCGTGACTAAGGGTGAATGTCACTACTGTAGTCAACCTGGACACTGGAGGAGGAACTGCCCAAAATATCTGGAGGACAAGAGGCTTGGAATAGTGATTCCACCACCACCAGGTATTTTTGTTGTAGATGTCAATTTAACTGTCTCTACATCATGGGTATTAGATACTGGATGTGGATCTCATATTTGTCGAAATATGCAGGATCTAAAGAGAAGTAAAAGATTGGCTAAAGCGGAGGTAGATCTACGCGTTGGGAATGGAGCAAAGGTTGCTGTGTTGGCCATAGGCGTGTGCGAGCTATCTCTGCCTTCAGGATTAGTTTTAGAATTAAATAATTGCTATTTTGTGCCTGCTATGAGCAGAAACATCATTTCAATTTCTTGTTTGGACAAGGAAGGTTTTATTATTTCAATAAAGAACAATTGTTGTTCCTTTTATTTGAATAATATTCACTATTTTAGTGCGCAATTATTTAATGGACTTTATGTCCTTGATCTAAGCAATCCTGTCTACAACATTAATACCAAGCGGATTAAAATAAATGATTTAAATCCTGCTTATTTATGGCATTGTCGTTTAGGCCACATAAATGAGAAACGTGTATCTAGACTCCATAAGGATGGATTACTAGACTAATTTGATTTTGAATCATATGAGACATGTGAGGCTTGTTTATTGGGAAAAATGACAAAGTCCCCTTTCAATAAGAAAGGTGAGAGGACTAGTGAGCAATTGGCGCTCATACATACCGATGTGTGTGGGCCATTTGCCACGCCTGCCAGGGGTGGTTATGTCTACTTCATTACGTTTACTGATGATTACAGTAGATATGGATTTGTGTACCTTATGAGGGCAAAATCCGAATCCTTTGAAGTGTTCAAAGAATTCAAGAATGAAGTAGAGAAGCAACTTGGCAAAAGTATCAAGGCTCTACGATCAGATCGTGGAGGAGAATACTTGAGCCAAGAGTTTGACGACTATCTTAGAGAGTGTGGGATCGTGTCCCAACTCACTCCACCTGGAACGCCACAATGGAATGGCGTGTCCGAGAGGAGGAATCGAACCCTATTGGATATGGTTCGGTCTATGATGTGTCAAACCGATCTTCCATTATCATTTTGGGCCTACGCTCTATTAAGTGCAGCTTTCACCATTAACCGTGTTCCATCTAAATCAGTCATGAAGACACCATATGAGATGTGGAGTGAGAGGCGTCCCACACTGTCGTTCATGAGGATTTGGGGCTGCGATGTCTATGTAAAATGTTTACAATCAGACAAGCTAGGGCCTAAATCGGATAAGTGTAAATTTGTGGGGTACCCTAAGGAAACTAAGGGATACTACTTCTACAATCCAACCGAGAACAAAGTGTTTGTTGCTCGGACCGGCGTGTTTCTAGAAAGAGAGTTTGTCTTTAAAGAAGCAAGTGGGAGGAATGTAGAACTTGAAGAAGTTCAAGAACCACAAATCACTGAACCGATTATGGAACATGAACAGGAATCACAAGCAGTTGTGGATCCACCTGTTCAGGTAACACAAGAGCTTCGTAGATCTAGTAGAGTGCGCCAGGAACCCGAGAGGTACGGACTTCTCGTAACTGATTCCGGTGACACGATGCTCATAGATGATGAGCCTACTACCTATGAGGAAGCCATGAATGGCCCAGACTCGCAGAAGTGGCTTGAAGCCATGAGATCCGAGATGGAATCCATGTATTGTTGGAATAGATGCCCTAGAGGCAATCTAGTTTAGTATGAATTTGTAATTGGCTAGAAATTCATTTATTATTTATTGGATATTTAATATAATGAAGTCCTTAGATTTACAATTGTGTTGTTTATCTTAAATATCCCTAGTCAAGTATAATGATTAAATGGGACAATCATCTATAGACTAGTATGGGGTTGGATTGATATGGAGATATCACGATCCAACACATAGGTGTGCATTACGGAAT
This sequence comes from Linanthus parryae, assembly GCA_023055425.1. Taxonomy (NCBI): domain Eukaryota; kingdom Viridiplantae; phylum Streptophyta; class Magnoliopsida; order Ericales; family Polemoniaceae; genus Linanthus; species Linanthus parryae. The sequence goes on along the minus strand of JALGPY010000011.1, from coordinate 19,221,417 downwards.
GTTGCACTGGATTGACCCATTACCGAGAAGGCTACATACACGTTATGTTGAGTCACAAGTGCTTCTCGGGTACAACGGTATTGTCATCCTTAGACTTGAAGTCACTAGATATTCTAGTTGTGGATCATTGTGATCTTGGTAGCGTTAAACGCTACACCGTAACTGGGTAGTTATAAAGGCGTGTACTGGATACAATGAGAAGCAAGCTTAGAGATCGTAGTGGACGTAGAGAGGATTTGCCCCTCCCACATAACGGGAGCAAATATCCAAGGCCACTCGAGGATAGTGCTTATAGAATGTCTGGCCAGACTCAAATAAATCAATATATGGGATATTGATGTTATTTGCACGAATAAGGCTATTCCATGGATCGAGGAACTAGGGATTGGATATACGAGTGTGACTTGTATGTCTCGTGTCCAATCCGGATATGGAGGCAAAGGGATGAGACAATTACTTGTACAAGGTTGTCTAGATGACTATTCTATTAGCTGGCTAGAATGGATGTTTTGCTAGAAACCGCTCCATATTAGCAAAGAGTTGCTACCAACTAGATAGAACCTATGGGGTCACACGCTATATAGAGTTGTACTAGATTATGGAATTAATTAATTGGATTAATTAATTAGAAGGATCACTTTGCAAACCCTTGCAAACTTAGTAGGGACTAATTTGCAAGAAAGGGACTAAATTGAATTCTAGTAGGACTAGAATAAGTCCTTTAGGTAGTTGACAAGGAGTTGTTGGACTATATAAAGGACCCTCCTCCTTCCTTCCCTACACACTTATGCTCTAAGAGAGAACATAACAAGAGTAGGAGAGAACAAAGGAGAGAGAGAGCAAGCCACAAGAGGGACGCCGCCCCCTTGCCGCCGCCCCTCGTCCCCGACGCCACAAAGGGTGCCGAACCCCCTTTTGGTGTCTCGTTTTGCGTGATTTCTTCACCCTCTTTTCAATCCGGGCTAGCACCAAGGAGATTGGAGATCTAGGAACAACTCTAGGCGTGGATCAACTATAGAGAACGTGACACTATTCGCGTTTGAAGTCATCAAGGAGAACCCAAAGGTGTGTTTATGATTTCTTACCTTCACTATCGTTATGCATCTAGACTTGTGATCCTTGGAGGGTTTTGCATGGTTGTTTATTTGATTATGCTTCCGTTTGCGCGATCCATGAATCAAAACCCTACAGTGGTATCAGAGCCACAGGTCATAGAGCATAAACGTAGTTTATGTGTTACATTCTTGTTGTTTTACACCTTAATTTGTTGTTTATCGCGTAAAACAAGACAAATCAAGCATTGGATGCAATTTGTCAAAGAATTAATCATAACAAGACCCAATTATTGCATTGGATGCATGAATTGGTGAGTTTGAGAAATTTTAGGATCTTAGATCTAGGGTTTGGGCATCCTTGGGGAAGAAGGAGTTCTCCCACAACAAGGAAACAACCAAACTTGGGCTCCAAGCAAGGAGGTTGTTTTGGAAACAACCTCCATAAGGAGGTTCGGCCCCCTAGGGAGCCGCCCCCCTTGCTTGCCGCCCAAGCTTGGCGCCCTAAGGGGCCGGGCGGCCCTAACCCGCGGGCCTAGCTTGCGGGTTTTGGGCCGGGCCGGCCCTAGGGCTTTATGGTTCACTTTGGGCCCGGGCAATTGGATTGTTGGGCCCATGGACCGTTTTAACCCTAGAAATCCTAAAATCAATTAAAATTGACCAAGCGCGTTAAAATTGGATTTTAACTGTTTATGTGCAAATCGCATGGTGATTGGATATGGCCTTAGGATGTGGTTTGATGTGGATGTTTAATTTTGTGGTTTGGTTTTACGGCCTGCGAGCCGATCAATTAATTGTAATAATTAATTAGGGTTTTATGGCCTGCGTGCCATTTTTTTCTCAACTTGTGAGATTTATTTTATTTAGTATAGATATTAGCTAGTGCTAGATAAAGTAGATTGTTAGCCAAGATTGAAGAAAAGAAGCCCAAAGCCAAAGAAGCCACAAAAGATGGAGCATGGAGCATGGAGCATTCCACATGACTATGAAGGATGGACCAAAAGATCAAGACGCATGGAGATGTGTGTTTGTTTAGGGTTCATAGATAATTCCATTGGCTTGGAATTATCTTAGTCTAGAAAAGGCCATATCCACATCACGTTTAATTTCTATTTTGTGGTTGTTTATTTATTGTCTTATTATTTGTGTGGTTGGTGTATGGATGATGCATGCAATTAGGATAATAAGATAATTAGACAACCCGGATCTACTATTTGGAGTTGTGCCCAAACTCAAATAGATAGATTAGTTGATATTGATCAACAAAATAATTAAAATTCAAGAAAAATCCCTCAAATTTTAAATATTGTGTTCTTGCCTTCTCGTTGTTTAAACACTCATTATCATCATTATTTATCAAGTTCGTGCGTGCCAAAGCATGGCGACTTGGTTCATAATGATGGAATGCGATGGCACGTAACAATGTGCAATTGTTTAGATAAGAGGTTGAACACAACTAGGCTATTAATTTGATTAAGAAACCTAGAGGCAATCAATTGGGATTATCCATAAGGATGGATAAATAAGGAGTTATTTGCCCGGTTGAACCAAGAGTTGCATATGGGATGCAATTGGAATTGTTCCTACCTAAGAAGTAATCGAATTATGGGTGACTTGCCAAAGCAAGCTCATAAGGAGATGAAAAAGATGGATCTTGGCCCACTAGAAAATATAAGGATATTTTCCGCATTAATATCTTGAGGGTTATTAATCCGTAGAAAAATAGTGGGAGCTATATTTAATAAACTAGCCATTATTAAATATAGTCAAAAATTCACAAATACTAAAACTTGCGTATTTTCCTTTTGTAGAATTCCAAATGGCAAACAACTCATCGAGTTCACAACATTCCCTACGATCTGTCCTTGAGAAGGACAAGCTCTCAGGAACCAACTTTCTCGATTGGTACAGAAACTTGAGAATTGTTCTCAAGCAAGAAAAGAAGCTGTACGCAATAGAGGAGCAAGTTCCAGAAGGTCCAGACAATCAGACACCTGCTGCCTTAAAGGCGTATCAAAAGCATGTTGATGATGCTAATGATGCGGCCTGCCTAATGCTTTGCACCATGACCTCTGAGCTTCAAAAGCAACATGAGAACATGAATGCTGTCGATATGATCGAACATCTAAAGCAGCTCTTCCAAGAGCAGGCGAGGGTAGAGAGGTATGAAGTCTCAAAGGCACTGTTCAAATGTCATCTGGCAGAAGGGAACCCGGTGGGACCCCATGTACTCCGAATGATCGGGTACTTGGAGAATCTCGCCCGGCTTGGGTTCCCGGTCGGCCAAGAGTTGGCAACGGATCTCGTGTTGCAATCGTTGCCCGAGAGTTATGGACAGTTCATTATGAACTATAACATGAACGAGATCGTTAAGCCACTGCCAGATTTGCTCAACATGTTGAGGACGGCTGAACAGAGCATCAACAAGGGTAAGGGCAAGGCCATTATGATGGTGCATAAAGGAAAGGGTAAAAAGTTTGCCTCTTCCTCCAAGGGCAAAGGCAAGTCAGTTGCTAAGTCCAAGGAACAAGCCCTTAAGCCTGTTGGTGGGATTGCCAAGGTCGTGACTAAGGGTGAATGTCACTACTGTAGTCAACCTGGACACTGGAAGAGAAACTGCCCCAAATATCTGGAGGACAAGAGGCTTGGAATAGTGATTCCACCACCACCAGGTATTTTCGTTGTAGATGTCAATTTAACTGTCTCTACATCATGGGTATTAGATACTGGATGTGGATCTCATATTTGTCGAAATATGCAGGATCTAAAGAGAAGTAAGAGATTGGCTAAAGGGGAGGTAGATCTGCGCGTTGGGAATGGAGCAAAGGTTGCTGCGTTGGCCATAGGCGTTTGCGAGCTATCTCTGCCTTCAGGATTAGTTTTAGAATTAAATAATTGCTATTTTGTGCCTGCTATGAGCAGAAACATTATTTCTATTTCTTGTTTGGACAAGGAAGGTTTTATTATTTCAATAAAGAACAATTGTTGTTCCTTTTATTTTAATAATATTCACTATTTTAGTGCGCAATTATTTAATGGACTTTATGTCCTTGATCTAAGTAATCCTGTCTACAACATTAATACCAAGCGGATTAAAATAAATGATTTAAATCCTGCTTATTTATGGCATTGTCGTTTAGGCCACATAAATGAGAAACGTGTATCTAGACTCCATAAGGATGGATTGCTAGACTCATTTGATTTTGAATCATATGAGACATGTGAGGCTTGTTTATTGGGAAAAATGACAAAGTCCCCTTTCAATAAGAAAGGTGAGAGGACTAGTGAGCAATTGGCGCTCATACATACTGATGTGTGTGGGCCATTTGCCACGCCTGCCAGGGGTGGTTATGTCTACCTCATTACGTTTACTGATGATTACAGTAGATATGGATTTGTGTACCTTATGAGGGCAAAATCCGAATCCTTTGAAGTGTTCAAAGAATTCAAGAATGAAGTAGAGAAGCAACTTGGTAAAAGTATCAAGGCTCTACGATCGGATCGTGGAGGAGAATACTTGAGCCAAGAGTTTGACGACTATCTTAGAGAGTGTGGGATCGTGTCCCAACTCACTCCACCCGGAACGCCACAATGGAATGGCGTGTCTGAGAGGAGGAATCGAACCCTATTAGATATGGTTCGGTCTATGATGTGTCAAACCGATCTTCCATTATCGTTTTGGGGCTACGCTCTATTAAGTGCAGCTTTTACCATTAACCGTGTTCCATCTAAATCAGTCATGAAGACACCATATGAGATGTGGAGTGGGAGGCGTCCCACACTGTCGTTCATGAGGATTTGGGGCTGCGATGTCTATGTAAAACGTTTACAATCAGACAAGCTAGGGCCTAAATCGGATAAGTGTAAATTTGTGGGGTACCCTAAGGAAACTAAGGGATACTACTTCTACAATCCAACCGAGAACAAAGTGTTTGTTGCTCGGACCGGCGTGTTTCTAGAAAGAGAGTTTGTCTCTAAAGAAGCAAGTGGGAGGAATGTAGAACTTGAAGAAGTTCAAGAACCACAAATCACAGAACCGATTATGGAACATGAACAGGAATCACAAGCAGTTGTGGATCCACCTGTTCAGGTAACACAAGAGCTTCGTAGATCTAGTAGAGTGCGCCAGGAACCCGAGAGGTACGGACTTCTCGTAACTGATTCCGGTGACACGATGCTCATAGATGATGAGCCTACTACCTATGAGGAGGCCATGAATGGCCCAGACTCGCAGAAGTGGCTTGAGGCCATGAGATCCGAGATGGAATCCATGTATACCAACAAAGTATGGACTTTGGTGGAACCACCTGATGGGGCGCGACCCATAGGGTGCAAGTGGGTCTTCAAGAAGAAGATCGACATGGATGGTAATGTGATTACCTATAAAGGCCGATTGGTGGCTAAAGGATTCAGACAGATTCATGGTATTGACTATGATGAAACCTTTTCACCAGTCGCTATGACCAAATCCATCCGAATCCTACTTGCAATTGCAGCATACTACGACTATGAGATTTGGCAGATGGATGTCAAAACAGCATTCCTTTATGGGAATCTCCTCGAGGACGTGTATATGATACAGCCGGAGGGTTTTGAGGATCCAAAGCAAGCCAACAAAGTCTGTAAGCTGCAACGATCCATTTATGGATTGAAGCAAGCTTCTAGGAGTTGGAATCAACGTTTTGATGAAGTAGTCAAAGAGTTTAGCTTCATCAGAAACGAAGATGAATCTTGTGTCTACAAGAAGGTTAGTGGGAGCTCTGTAGCTTTTCTGGTCTTGTATGTGGATGACATACTACTCATTGGAAACGACATTCCCATGCTGCAATCTGTGAAAGATTGGCTAGGAAAGTGTTTCTCAATGAAAGACTTAGGGGAAGCAGCCTATATACTCGGTATAAAGATCTATAGAGATAGATCTAAGAGGTTGCTAGGCCTAAGTCAAAGTACGTATATTGACAAGGTGTTGAAACGGTTCAACATGCAAGATTCCAAAAAGGGATTCTTGCCCATGTCACATGGAATCACTCTTTCGAAGAGTGGTTGTCCTTCCAATGAGATTGAGAAGGAACGCATGAGTAGGATTCCCTATGCCTCGGCCATAGGATCCATCATGTACGCCATGTTATGTACTAGACCAGATGTGTCATATGCCTTGAGTATGACAAGCAGATACCAATCCAATCCGGGTGAGAGTCACTGGATTGCTGTCAAGAACATCCTAAAAGTACTTGAGAAGAACTAAGGATGCCTTCTTGATGTTTGGCGGTGAGGAAGAGTTGCGTGTAAGGGGTTACACTGATGCAAGCTTCCAAACCGATAGAGATGACTTTAGATCACAGTCGGGATATGTGTTTTGCCTGAATGGAGCAGCGGTGAGCTGGAAGAGTTCCAAGCAAGAGACGGTAGCTGATTCTACAACAGAGGCTGAGTACATTGCTGCAAATAGCGCGGCAAAGGAGGCTGTTTGGATCAGAAAGTTTGTTTCTGAACTTGGTGTGGTCCCTAGCATTGCGGATCCAGTGGAGTTGTTCTGTGACAACACTGGGGCGATCGCGCAATCAAAGGAACCCAGATCGCACCAGAAGTCCAAGCATGTGCTCAGGAAGTTCCATCTGATTCGAGATATTATCGATAGAGGAGACGTTCGGATATGCAAGATTCCTACAGATGATAATCTGTCAGACCCGCTTACAAAGCCTCTCACGCAGTGGAAGCATGAAGGGCACACTAGGAGTATGGGCATACGAGATGCGCCAGATTGGCTCTAGTGCAAGTGGGAGACTGTTGGAATAGATGCCCTAGAGGCAATCTAGTTTAGTATGAATTTGTAATTGGCTAGAAATTCATTTATTATTTATTGGATATTTAATATAATGAAGTCCTTAGATTTACAATTGTGTTGTTTATCTTAAATATCCCTAGTCAAGTATAATGATTAAATGGGACAATCATCTATAGACTAGTATGGGGTTGGATTGATATGGAGATATCACGATCCAACACATAGGTGTGCATTACGGAATGTTGCACTGGATTGACCCATTACCGAGAAGGCTACATACACGTTATGTTGAGTCACAAGTGCTTCTCGGGTACAACGGTATTGTCATCCTTAGACTTGAAGTCACTAGATATTCTAGTTGTGGATCATTGTGATCTTGGTAGCGTTAAACGCTACACCGTAACTGGGTAGTTATAAAGGCGTGTACTGGATACAATGAGAAGCAAGCTTAGAGATCGTAGTGGACGTAGAGAGGATTTGCCCCTCCCACATAACGGGAGCAAATATCCAAGGCCACTCGAGGATAGTGCTTATAGAATGTCTGGCCAGACTCAAATAAATCAATATATGGGATATTGATGTTATTTGCACGAATAAGGCTATTCCATGGATCGAGGAACTAGGGATTGGATATACGAGTGTGACTTGTATGTCTCGTGTCCAATCCGGATATGGAGGCAAAGGGATGAGACAATTACTTGTACAAGGTTGTCTAGATGACTATTCTATTAGCTGGCTAGAATGGATGTTTTGCTAGAAACCGCTCCATATTAGCAAAGAGTTGCTACCAACTAGATAGAACCTATGGGGTCACACGCTATATAGAGTTGTACTAGATTATGGAATTAATTAATTGGATTAATTAATTAGAAGGATCACTTTGCAAACCCTTGCAAACTTAGTAGGGACTAATTTGCAAGAAAGGGACTAAATTGAATTCTAGTAGGACTAGAATAAGTCCTTTAGGTAGTTGACAAGGAGTTGTTGGACTATATAAAGGACCCTCCTCCTTCCTTCCCTACACACTTATGCTCTAAGAGAGAACATAACAAGAGTAGGAGAGAACAAAGGAGAGAGAGAGCAAGCCACAAGAGGGACGCCGCCCCCTTGCCGCCGCCCCTCGTCCCCGACGCCACAAAGGGTGCCGAACCCCCTTTTGGTGTCTCGTTTTGCGTGATTTCTTCACCCTCTTTTCAATCCGGGCTAGCACCAAGGAGATTGGAGATCTAGGAACAACTCTAGGCGTGGATCAACTATAGAGAACGTGACACTATTCGCGTTTGAAGTCATCAAGGAGAACCCAAAGGTGTGTTTATGATTTCTTACCTTCACTATCGTTATGCATCTAGACTTGTGATCCTTGGAGGGTTTTGCATGGTTGTTTATTTGATTATGCTTCCGTTTGCGCGATCCATGAATCAAAACCCTACATGTATACCAACAAAGTATGGACTTTGGTGGAACCACCTGATGGGGCGCGGCCCATAGGGTGCAAGTGGGTCTTCAAGAAGAAGATCGACATGGATGGTAATGTGATTACCTATAAGGGCCGATTGGTGGCTAAAGGATTCAGACAGATTCATGGTATTGACTATGATGAAACCTTTTCACCAGTCGCTATGAGCAAATCCATTCGAATCCTACTTGCAATTGCAGCATACTACGACTATGAGATTTGGCAGATGGATGTCAAAACAGCATTCCTTTATGGGAATCTCCTCGAGGACGTGTATATGATACAGCCGGAGGGTTTTGAGGATCCAAAGCAAGCCAACAAAGTCTGTAAGCTGCAACGATCCATTTATGGATTGAAGCAAGCTTCTAGGAGTTGGAATCGACGTTTTGATGAAGTGGTCAAAGAGTTTGGCTTCATCAGAAACGAAGATGAGTCTTGTGTCTACAAGAAGGTTAGTGGGAGCTCTGTAGCTTTTCTGGTCTTGTATGTGGATGACATACTACTCATTGGAAACGACATTCCCATGCTGCAATCTGTGAAAGATTGGCTAGGAAAGTGTTTCTCAATGAAGGACTTAGGGGAAGCAGCCTATATACTCGGTATAAAGATCTATAGAGATAGATCTAAGAGGTTGCTAGGCCTAAGTCAAAGTACATATATTGACAAGGTGTTGAAACGGTTCAACATGCAAGACTCCAAGAAGGGATTCTTGCCCATGTCACATGGAATCACTCTTTCGAAGAGTGGTTGTCCTTCCAATGAGATTGAGAAGGAACGCATGAGTAGGATTCCCTATGCCTCGGCCATAGGATCTATCATGTACGCCATGTTATGTACTAGACCAGATGTGTCATATGCCTTGAGTATGACAAGCAGATACCAATCCAATCCGGGTGAGAGTCACTGGATTGCTGTCAAGAACATCCTAAAGTACTTGAGAAGAACTAAGGATGCTTTCTTGATGTTTGGCGGTGAGGAAGAGTTGCGTGTAAGGGGTTACACTGATGCAAGCTTCCAAACCGACAGAGATGACTTTAGATCACAGTCGGGATATGTGTTTTGCCTGAATGGAGCAGCGGTGAGCTGGAAGAGTTCCAAGCAAGAGACGGTGGCTGATTCTACAACAGAGGCTGAGTACATTGCTGCAAATGGCGCAGCAATGGAGGCTGTTTGGATCAGAAAGTTTGTTTCTGAACTTGGTGTGGTCCCTAGCATTGCGGATCCAGTGGAGTTGTTCTGTGACAACACTGGGGCGATCGCGCAATCAAAGGAACCAAGATCGCACCAGAAGTCCAAGCACGTGCTCAGGAAGTTTCATCTGATTCGAGATATTATCGATAGAGGAGACGTTCGGATATGCAAGATTCCTACAGATGATAATCTGTCTGACCCGCTTACGAAGCCTCTCACGCAGTGGAAGCATGAAGAGCACACTAGGAGTATGGGCATACGAGATGCGCCAGATTGGCTCTAGTGCAAGTGGGAGACTGTTGGAATAGATGCCCTAGAGGCAATCTAGTTTAGTATGAATTTGTATATGGCTAGAAAATTCATTTATTATTTATTGGATATTTAATATAATGAAGTCCTTAGATTTACAATCGTGTTGTTTATCTTAAATATCCCTAGTCAAGTATAATGATTAAATGGGACAATCATCTATAGACTAGTATGGGGTTGGATTGATATGGAGATATCACGATCCAACACATAGGTGTGCATTACGGAATGTTGCACTGGATTGACCCATCACCGAGAAGGCTACATACATGTTATGTTGAGTCACAAGTGCTTCTCGCGGTGCAATGGTATTGTCATCCTTAGACTTGAAGTCACTAGATATTCTAGTTGTGGATCATTGTGATCTTGGTAGCGTTAAACGCTACACCGTAACTGGGTAGTTATAAAGGCGTGTACTGGATACAATGAGAAGCAAGCTTAGAGATCGTAGTGGACGTAGAGAGGATTTGCCCCTCCCACATAACGGGAGCAAATATCCTAGGCCACTCGAGGGATAGTGCTTATAGAATGTCTGGCCAGACTCAAATAAATCAATATATGGGATATTGATGTTATTTGCACGAATAAGGCTATTCCCATGGATCGAGAAACTATGGATTGGATATACGAGTGTGACTTGTATGTCTCGTGTCCAATCCGGATATGGAGGCAAAGGGATGAGACAATTACTTGTACAAGGTTGTCTAGATGACTATTCTATTAGTTGGCTAGAATGGATGTTTTGCTAGAAACCGCTCCATATTAGCAAATAGTTGCTACCAACTAGATATAACCTATGGGGTCACACGCTATATAGAGTTGTACTAGATTTGGGAATTAATTAATTGGATTAATTAATTAGAAGGATCACTTTGCAAACCCTTGCAAACTTAGTAGGGACTAATTTGCAAGGAAGGGACTAAATTGAATTCTAGTTGGACTAGAATAAGTCCTTTAGGTAGTTAACAAGGAGTTGTTGGACTATATAAAGGACCCTCCTTCCTTCCTTCCTCATAACTTATGCTCTAAAGAGAACATAACAAGAGTGGGAGAGAACAAAGGAGAGAGAGAGCAATCAACAAGGAGGACGCCGCCCCCTTGCCGCCGCCCCCTCGTCCCCGACGCCAAAAAGAGGGCCGAGCCCTTCTTTTGCCTCGTTTTGCGTGATTCCTTCACCCTCCTCTCATTCCGGGCTAGCACCAAGGAGATTGGAGATCTAGGATCAACTCTAGGCGTGGATCAACTATAGAGAACGTGACACTATTCGCGTTTGAAGTCATCAAGGAGAACCCAAAGGTGTGTTTATGATTTCTTACCTTCACTATCGTTATGCATCTAGACTTGTGATCCTTGGAGGGTTTTGCATGGCTATTGCTTGATTATGCTTCCGTTTGCGCGATCCATGAATCAAAACCCTACATCAACCTCCTTGATTTGAAAGTACTGAATTTCCAAATCATTTTTATAAACTTGAAAAAGTTCTCAATGCTTTAAAACAAGCTCCAAAGGCTTGGTATGAAAGACTGTGAAAGTTTTTACTTGAAAATGGTTTCAAGAGAGGATTAGTTGACAAAACCCTTTTCATCAAGACTCATGAGAAAGACATTTTAGTAGTTCAAATCTATGTTGAAGATATTGTGTTTGGAGCTACTAATGATTCTATGTGGAAGGATTTCTCAAGTCTTATGAGCAGGGAATTTCAAATGAGCTTAATGGGAGAATTAAACTTCTTCCTTGGACTGCATGTACAACAGATGAAGAAATAAATCTTTCTGCATCAAAAAAAGTATACTAAGGACTTGATAACAAGTACAATATGTCTCAGTCCAAATTTACAAAGACTCCTATGATAGTTCTACAATATCCTTAGATAAGGATCAAGCTGGTAAGAGCGTAAATTAGAAAGAGTAAATAGGTATGATTGGATCTTTGTTATATCTCACTGCTAGTAGACCAGCCATTATATTTAGTGTCTTTATTTGTGCAAGATTCCAATCAGATACCAAAGAGTCACATTTAACTGTTCTCAAAAGAATATTTAGATACTCAATGGTACCTAAGACTTAGGACTTTGGTATCCAAAATAGTATAACTTCTCTCTTCGTGGATATTCAGATGCTGAATTTGATGGATATAAAGTTGTCAGAAAGAGCACTTTAGGGTTTTGCCAATTCGTTGGTTCAACCCTAATCAGTTGGCATTCAAAGAAACAGAACTCTGTGGAATTGTCAACAGCTGAAGCTTAATATATAGCAGCAGGAGCATGCTGTTCTCAAGTGTTGTGGATTTCTTAGCAACTGAGGGATCTTGGATTTGATTTCAAAGAAATACCTATAAAATGTGACAACACCAATGCTATTTCAATCACAAGTATCCAGTTCAGCATTCCAGAACCAAGCATATAGATGTTAGACATCACTTCATCAGAGATCATGCTGAGAAATGTCATATTATTCTTGAATCTGTTTCTACTAACATGCAACTAGCAGATATCTTCACCAAACCATTGCCAGAAGAAATATTTACAGCCCTCAGATTAGAGTTGGGTGTGCTTTAAAAGGAAGCATTGGTTTAGGGGGGAGTATCAAGTAATTTTAAGGTAAATTTTTATGTGTTTCAAAGTTTTGAACTGATTTTCAAAGCCTTGAAAATCGTTTCAAAGCCTTGATATTACTTGTTTCAGCAGTATAGCTTTTCAAAGGCCTTGAAATTCTTTCCAAAGCCTTGAAAATAAGTATGTCTGCTATTTAGTATTTTCAATATTGTATTTGCTTATTAAAATTATTTTCGTATAAATTAGTATTATTTTAATTCCTTTCCCACGTCACACACACACACAAATTAGAAATTCATTTAAACTGAGAAGATTTCAAGGAGATTTGGAAATATTTATATTTCATTATGTAACTCAAACTCTCTAGTATTTGTCTTCTTCTGTCTCTCTCTCTCTTCTCTGTATCACTTCTACCTATCTATTCTCTACCCCCAACCCCTAATGAGCACGAGAAGAGAATCCCAAAGAATCAAGATGGGTGGAGGTTCAAAGGTGGTTTCAGAAAAGAAGAGGAAGACTGCATAAGATGTGATCCAAACTATTAGTGGTGATTCGAGTTCCAGAACTCCAACTGAAAAAAGGCTCCTTCTCCTCCAAAGAAGAAGAGCAAGAAAGATCTGACAACAACTTCCAGCAATAAGAGGAAGATGGTAGATCAGTCTGTTCCTGAGAAACAGTCAGAGGAACAAGTGGCTAGTCCAAATAAGCTGAAGCCTACAGTTGCTGAGAAGGGAAACGAAAAAGCTGTAGAGTTTGAACAAGAGAAAGGCACTGGCAAAGAACTACAGATCTATTGAGAAAAGCCTCAGTCCCCTTGTAAGAAACTTTCCAGCAAGTGGTTTATTTCTCAAACTGCTATAGGTGGTTAGATGGTTTTGCTCATGAACTTGCCTACCCTAGGCTTATTAGTATTTTCTACCTGGATATGATGCAACTGAAAACAAATGTTAACCTGGTGATTCAATCCAAAGTTGTTGGGATTACAATGGAATTAGATCACTCACAGTTTGTAAATGTTCTAGGTTGTCCCAAGAGTTATAACACTGAATACTATCCCAACAAAGTTGAAGTTTTGAAACTGGCTAGGAAAGAATTATTTCTACCTAATGTCTCTACCTCCTCTAAAGAGTTAACACACTCTGTGCTAACTGTTGAAGCTGAAGTTTTTCTCACAATCTTGATGAGGTGTGTAGTTTCTAGGGAGAATTCAAAAGAGCTGCTGACTGAAAGGGTATTATATTTGATGTATTTGATCATGCTTGGATATGAGATTGATCTTCCAATAATTGTGATGGAACACATGCTCTACTCTCAGACCAAATAAAAAAAGCACCCTTTGCCTTATGCTAATTTTATTTCTGCTTTGTTTATTAACCTTGACTTTCCTACTAACAGAGAAGAAACCATTACCACTGGTTTTGGTATGCTTGATGAGAAAGCATTTGAGAGAAGTGGTGTTGTGGAAACCAGTGATGGGATGTGGAAGTTGTACTCGGATATGTCTGAGAAGGATTTTCAATCCAATAAGTTTCCTAACACAAGGATTTGACCCCTCCTTTAAACATACCCTCTCAACCTTAATACCTTTCCATGAGAAGGATATGGGTGAGCTGAAAGAAAATCAGCATGAATTTGGCACTGAGTTCAAACAGGTAAAATATATGGTTGAAAGCATCTTCAAAATCATCAATGTACTTCATGTGGAAGAAGAGGTGTCTCAGGCTGCACAAGGATCAAATAGGGATGCAGTGTTTGAATAGATGCCCTAGAGGCAATCGTAGATTTAGTATGAACATTGTTTTTGGATAGAATATTCATTTATTATATATTGTGATATTTAATATAATGAAGTCCTAGATAAAATGTGTTGTTTATCTTAAATATCCCTAGTCCACTATATTGATTAATAGGACGATCAAATATAGACTAGTATGCGGGTAGATTGATATGGAGATATCAATTCCAACACATGGGTATGCATTAGGAGTAATGGCATACTGGATTGACCCACAACGAAAAGGATACATTAGATTATGTCAAGTCATAATCGCTATTCGTAGTGCTAATATAATTGCAATCCTTAGACTTGAAGTCATGACACGCTCCAACTGCAAGTGCACAGTTGTCGTTGTAGTGATAATATTCCGGAAATCCGGGTTGTCGAACCCGAGAGACATCGTGTAAATTAACTACTAAATTTGTTCTTCGTGTGGGCAAATCGCGTTGAGTTGTATGTTCCTAATTCTAATAATAATTAAAATATTGAGTATCTCAAATAATTCAATTAATTATTTCAAGATTAATAAGCACGATTTTGATTTGGTTGTTTCTCAAAATTGGTCAAAATAAGGATATCTCTACGGATCACTGGGTATTTCACACTACGTTGGATGTATGTTCTACTAACATGATGAATTTTTGTTCTAGTTAAACGAGCAATTTTATATTGAAGATGTCTCAACCAATAACTATGCTTAAACTCTAATAACTGATTCCTCTAGCCTACTCAAGTTTAAACACGCATTACGATATTCATTCTACTCTTTGTTCTTAGCTAACTAGCAAGATTCCTCAACCCTAGATACGGCTAGTGTGTATTTCAAGATTCCAGGCAACGAATGTAGATTCCTCTATCATTCAAAACCTAAAAAAATCCTTTTAATACGTCTACTAATAGAAAAGATAGATGAAAGATGTAAAATACACATAACTAGACAAAACTTCATCAATTAAGCTTGAAAGCATGCAAGCAAATCCATAAATCGCAATACGTAGTGATCAAACCCTAGTTTCCTACGAGATATCCCAAAATAAGCGTTTAGATACGCATAAACATGGTCAATGTACAAAGTTTCATGATCCAATATCAAAAACTAGAGAAGAAACGAAGATTAGAAGCCAAACGGATGATCCAAGCTCTCCAACCTAGCTCCAAGCTCTCCAAGCACGTCTCCCGATGTGTTCCCTGATGCCAATCACGTTCCCCAATGTTTCCTAAGTGTCCCGTGGCTCAAATATCTCAAAACTATGTCAAAATAGCAAAATTGCCCCAAAAATCCGATCCTGGCAGCAGAGGTAATCGTACGATTACCTTGATGTAATCGTACGATTACTTGCTGCGATTTCTTCCCAAGATCACTTGCTGCGTTTACTTCCTGCGTTTAATTGCTGAATGAGATTTGGGCTAAGGGGTAATCGTACGATTACTTCTGGGCAGTCACTATCAAAACTCTATCTTCTTGCTCTTTTTCCCGTTTTCTTCACTTCCCGAGCATTCCTTTGAGCCTCCAACTTTTCCGAAGTTCACTTCTGCTCCATGTCACGTCCCGAGCTCCCGGTTCCTGAAAACCACAACACGAGAAACATACCGGAAGATCAAACGTGATAAAATATAGTCAAAATTAACGCAGAAAGTGCCCGGACTCATCATTTACATGCAAAGACTCAACATGCTCCAATTTAGCAAGAAATGGTCCAAAACCCATCAAAACGCATCGGAATGCACGCAAAACGGTAAGGAAACATATACAAATATAACTCCAAATACGGAGTTAGAAACTATCCCCACACTTACCCGTTGCGCGTCCTTAGCAACAATCCAAATCACAAGCTATCAAAAATCATCCGAACCTTCCTCCTCTCATCTCACCTCCCGAGTAAACTATTCCAACCAAGACCATTGCACTTTTCAACTTACCAATTGAATACTAACCTCAATTAGCCGACTCAATACACACGACGACTCAATACAAGACTCAACGATGCAACAATATGATGCAATGCAATTATATGACTCGATCCTACTCAACACATATATACACAAAATATCTTTTTAGGCTAGATCGGGCAATCTCAATTAGCTTAAACCGGTTCTCATGGAGTGATGAAGAATCTAGGAACGAGGTATGAATTGCAACTCAACTCGACAAAAAGAATTTCCCTTAGTTAGTATCGAAAGCCTAGCTTTACTAATTGTAAAAATAACCTATCTCTTCGCGTGTGCCGATAAATAAGAGGATACGCTAGGTTAAGCCACATTCAAGGTCCGAGCTCCTATTCCGCTAACGAGTTAGAATGTAGAGGCTTAGGGACAAAAGGATAATCATGTAGTAATAAGTCCTAAGCGTCACATTCTCACGTTAAAACCCACATCTCACACACCCTCACCACGATGATAGGAACCGCAACCCGAAACTCACCATCTCCGGCCCTCGATCCCCTCAAACCCTGGTACAATAACGATTTCTGTGGCCACCGTCGTGAAACATGCATAAAATGAACATCGCCGTCAATGAAATAGTTGCTTCCACCACTCGGTCTTCATTAAGCTCAAACTTTATTCCTTTATTTCATATCTCCTTTATTTTCTCTCTTTTTTTTCATTTTTTTTTTTTCATTTTTTTTCTGTTTTTTTTTTTTTTTTTTTTTTAAATTCTCTCAATATCCAAAAACAAAATTTCTATGTATATCTCGAGTGGTCTTCCAAGTGTCAAGACAAACAAAAATGTTAAGGGGAGGAAGTAAACAATCCAATGAATATATATCACAAGTAAAATCCATCTCCCCCTAACTCAATGAAATACACGGTGCCACCAAACAAAGACGCAAGCAAATCGAAGTACATGTATGGGGATGGAGACGTCAAAAAATCAATCTCAATGTCCGTAGTCAAAAGTCGACATCCCCACACTAGAATATACCCATGTCCCCTCTCAAGTAATCAAAAAAATGTAAGTCTCGTGCTTAATTCAATAGATCCTCCTACACCAAGATGATGAAAAGAAACGATCCCTAGCACGATCCACCAATTAAACCACCCAACCCAATTTGTGCGTATTAAATGTCACGCACTCACGGCTCTCCACAACTGTGTCCATGATGTAAAGACATGGAACACCACCACACCTAAGTGTGCAAGCCTACTCACTCACCCTCGCATCCCCTCGCAAATATCAAATGAAGTACAAGCGTTCATGTAGGACTCACATAAGTATATCATGAAGTACTCCCTCATCGAACCCCCTCAACTACGACCCCCTCGTGACGCACTAAAATGGTGATTCTAAAGAATCTTTGATGAGAGCCAATAATCGTCACCCTAGGTCAAAAGGTTATAAAAGAATCCAAGGTTCAAAGTCGGGTTTTCTAATGGTCCTACAAGATGAGATCTAAAAGCAGTGAGTGCTCTAATACACATCCTCGCACAGCTGTTTGGTGTGCCACTACGAGGCGGGTTGGCGACTACCTAAGACGTACACATGAATGTTCAGCTTGTTTAGCTCACACCTAGCTCAACTCTTGTAAGAAAACAAGGCACACACTTTAGATTTGAAAATCATTTAAGTGTATTAAAAGTAGGCAGGTATTCCCGTAAAGAAAGTCTCTCTATACATACTTAGGGGAACACACATTGTCATTCTCGGTCACAAGTCATACCCTATGCCTAAAGTTCTCACACTCCTCCATTTTCCATATTCAAGCTTTTTTTGATTGCCCTTTCTCAATTTTCAAAATTATTTTAATTTTTATTATTATTATTATTATTATTATTATTATTATTATTATTATTATTTTAATTCCTACTCTATATGCAAGGGTCGACTCGAAAGAAGACTCGAAATTGACTCAACTCGGGTAGGTGGACTCAATTAAATAAAACGTGCAAACAAGCTATACTAATATGCAAACATCAACTACTCACAATACGACACACACAATATATATAAACACGACATGGACTACAAATACTGACTCACAATACGACACACACAATATATATAAACACGACATGGACTACAAATACTGACTCACAATACGACACAAACAACCTATATGTAACTGGTGAATGCAGACACGGACTTGGCTAATAAAGGCTGAGAAACCCCCCCACACTTGAACGCTTCGTTGTCCTAAACGAATGCATAGGTCAAGCGAAAAGACTCAACATTCAAATGCAGGGGGTGGTAAGTCTACTCGACGAACCCTCGTCGTCCTGGTCCTGGTCTACAGAATAGGCATCCGAATGGTACTCGTAAGCACCCGGGTAAGTCTCTTGGCCACTAGGCCACTGGTCTCTCGGAAATCCTACATGAGTGTCCAAGGCCTCTAGCCACTGGTCCTGACGGTGCTGATGCAAACTCACCTGACGTATGCATGTCCTAAGTTACGCATGCTACTGCGATGATGCTCAAATTGCCTAGCACTCATGTCAGCAACATAGTCACGGGACCGACCCTGAGATGTGAGGGTCATAGTCCTGGTCAATCTCAACTCTGCCATTAAGTCCGCTAAGCTCACACTCGGCAGGCCAGGGTCCATGACAGGTGGAGGTACAGGCTGTGGTGGAACGGGAGGAGTAGGAGCTGGAGGAGTAGGAGCTGCACGCGAGGAAGAGGCTCTTTTCTTAGCCTTTCCTTTAGGAGGTATAGAACTAGTCCCCGCCTCCATCACGACTACATCTTTCAACGGGTCCGGGATTTTTTCAAAGTGTCTCGGAGCCTTGGGTATGAGGTCTCGCTCATCCTTAGGCACGCTGGCCCCGCAATCCTTAGCTAGGCGCATGAGTAAGAAACTATGGCCCGCAGACTTCCTATTTTTCGATTCATACCTTTCGTGCAAATACAGGAAGATCCGCCTAGGAATGTCTATCCGATGCCCCCTGGATAGACAAAGAGCCATGAGACACACCTCAAAGTCAACAAAATTTGGAGCCAAAACTCCCAACACCCATGACTCCAAAATCTCAACGAGCCACCTTGGTTTAGGCAGCAAGTATCCGACTGAGATCTTCCAATGTCTGATATTAGTTTTAGACCTATCCCAGTCGGCTCCTGGCACTCCCGCAAAACAAAAGGCGGACACCTCATTAATGAGCGTCTGCTGGTCTTTATGCAGATAAATCTTAAATTGACAGGGCTCTGTCAACGGGGGCCACTGAAGTGCTGCGGCGATGCGCTCAGAAGACAAAACTAGCCAGTGCCGACGACAATAAATCACACGAGGATCATTGAGCCTAGACGTCTCACCCTCATCGGTGTGTCTCGCATTCGCATAAATCTCACGAGTTAGTACAGAACAGGCTTTCTTTATCACTAACCCCATCCACCCCGCAAAGTTCTCGGTCTTCGCGACTTTTTGTAGGTACTCAGGCACTCCCTCAAGTGGAAAGATTCTCTCGGCCTGGACACCTCTATTAATCCTAGGGTTCGATCTGTAAAAACCCTAAGCAGTCGCCGAAATAAACCTATAGTCGCAAAAGACCCCGCCCCTAGCAATTTCCAGCTTTTTGTCGTCCGGCGTATCTCTACGACCCTTTCTAATTGGGGGCAATTGGGATGGAACGGGTGTATGAAAAACCCTAAGGTCAGGGGATAACGGGATGACCAATTGGGCACTCGGGTCACCCCCATCAGACTCAGACTCACTCACAGGTTCTGCCACCACACTCGCCCTGGGTAATGTGTAATCGGGGTCCTCATCACGACTCGTTCTAGCACGTTTGCTCATATTAACGAAATGCAAGTATAACAAGATAAAGCAATTAACGTGAAAAAATTCGATCAAGTGCACAGTGACAAGAAGTGTAACAGATATTCAGCACGTAAGCACGCAATCCTAGGACTCTAAGCAATCGCCCCCAAGCACGCTACTAAGCGCAACAAAAATTAAAATGGGCTTTTACTCAATTTGTGCCTAGACTCGAGTATTGAAATTGCTAGTTTTATAGTGTACCTACGTGCCCGGAGCAAGTCTTACGGGCACAAAATTGCAGAATTTCGACAAACCGGGCTGTTTTCGGGTCGCCGGAAATTTTCTTCCAAATTTTGCAATCAATTTGTGCCTTTTGCTCCTTGCGGTGTCCCCGTCGAAACCCCTAAACCAAGTTCTTCCAATTTTACCTCACTCAACTTGAATTTCAGATTTGTGGGTCGAAACCCTAGCTGTTCTGCTTCTCAATTTCTTTCCACCAACCAACCTCGAGCTTCAGATCATTCGCTTGCTCTTTCTCCCGCCGGAGTGTTGCAGTAGTGGTGGTTAGATGCGTGGCGGCGTTGGTGTCGGAAGGTGGAGAGAGGGCAGAGAGGGTCGGTGGTGTCTGGTGCTCTGCGATGGTCGGAGGGTGAAAGGATGGCAGCGGGAGATGGCGGCGGTGAATCTGTGAGAGCGGCGGCGGTGTAGTGACGGTCTGTGTTGGTGGTGGCTGGAGATGGTGGTCGTGGTGGTGATTGCAGAGGGATGAAGAAGAAGTCGACGAAGGTGGGTTTGGAAATAATAGACAAAAAAAGAAATTTACCCGATTGTATGACCTTTCAGAAGTAATCGTGCGATTACTTTTAAGTAATCGTACGCTTACTTGAAAGTAATCGTGCAATTACTTATAAGTAATCGTACGATTACTTGAAAGTAATCGTGCGAATACTTCGCACGACTGGTCAGTGAGCTCCTCTCAAATTTCACCCCAAAAAATTTTCTAAGTCAAAAGTAATCGTACGATTACCTCGTACGACTGATCAGAAACTTCTCTCAACCAATCCACCCAAAAAAAATTCTAAGGCAAAAGTAAACGTACGATTACCTAAAGTAATCGTACGATTACTTTTGTGCAGGGAAAAATTTTTATTAGCCAAAATATAACCTTTACCTCGTATTTTGATCCCGAACTCCGATGAGTGTGATTTTTGCACCTTTGGATCCCTTTTTCGACGTATGTCTTGCTCACATAAATAACGTCCCGTTTCCGGATCGTTTTCCCGACTTTCCTCAATTATCGCCAAATTACGCGAAAAATATCAAAAATGTGTCAAACTCGTCGCTTTCTTCAAAATTTTGCAATCACCATCATCAAGATGGGGAGTGCGGGATCTCTGCGCATGTAGAAAAATTCCCAAAGTCCGGGGAACCTTTCATTCTTCAATTACGCGCTTCCGAAGGCTCGTTTTGCATTTCCGGATGCTTTTGGGCGCCTTTTAGCATCCTTTTTCGTCTTTGTTGCTCGTTTCTTTGCTTTGTCATGGATCTCCTCGACCTCGAGACTGCATTTACGTTATAAAAGATTCCCAATGTCCGGGGAACCCTTTATTCTTCAATTTCATCATTTCAAATACCCGTTTGGCAATTCCGGATGCTTTTTGGCGCCTTTTTCACCTGCTGGACATCCTTTTTGGCATATCTTCTTCGTCCGGACTCCGATATACGCGATCCACCTATCCACAGAAAGCTCTCGACCACCCGCACACTATGGAACTGTTCAAATCAACTCACAGTCCTGTCTTCAAAAATTTATCCCGTAATTCGTGCCATTGTGCCAGCTTTCCCAATTTCTTTACGTCTTCTTTGCGTATATCAAGACGGGGAGTCCGGAAACTCGATCTTCCCCAGGTGTGTGTGTTGAGTAAGTGCTGGAATGGCGTCAATCCTCTCTTTCTTCATTCCGGGTCCCGATACGCGTTTTGGTCTGCTCTTTCTCGTTTTTCGTGCAATTCTTCACTCGCACATCAAGAAGGGGGATCCGGAATAGGCCTTCCACCTAGAATTCCTAAACATACTCATTGGAAATATTAAATCCACTCTCTCGCACCTCTCAAATAATTAGAACAAAATAAAATAACAAGACAGTATTGAAATCTACACTATGCAGGAAATAGGTTGGGTTGCCTCCCAAAAAGCGCTTTGTAATTTAAGGTCGACGGCCCGACCCAGTTACCTCAAATGAGCTCAGATATCGGGAATTGGTTTGAGGCTCTCAATCACCCCAATGAAATTCCCATCCACGTACGGCTTTGCTCGCTGTCCATTTACCTTGAACCTGTTCCCATTCTCAGCTTCTACCTCGAGTGATCCCCATGGGTAAACCTCTGTAATTGTAAATGGACCACTCCACCTTGACTTAAGCTTGCCCGAAAACAATTTCAGTCGTGCGTTGAATATCAATACCTTCTGGCCCACTCTGAAATCTCGTGGAATGATATGCTTGTCATGCCATTGCTTGGTTCTCTCCTTGTAGACCTTGGCACTTTGATATGCCATCAACCTGTGTCCTTCTAACTCAATCAATGCCTGCTTCCTTTGCTCACCAGAGAGCTTAGCATCCAAATTTAATTTCTTTAGCGCCCAAAATGCTTTGTGCTCAAGTTCCACCAGCAGATGGCACGATTTCCCGAAAACGAGCTGGTAGGGAGACATGCCCAAGGGAGTCTTGTATGCAGTCCGGTATGCCCATAAACTATCATCCAAGTGTAGAGTCCAGTCTTTGCGTCCTGGATTGACAGTTTTCTCTAGAATCCCCTTTATCTCTCGGTTAGACACTTCAGCTTGACCATTGGATTGTGGATGATAGGCCAATGAGATCTTGTGTGTCTTTACCCCATACTTGCTCAAGGTATTGGCAAAGACCTTGTTCACAAAGTGTGATCCCTCATCGCTAATAATGGCTCTAGGCGTTCCAAACCTTGTGAATATATTCTTGCGTAAGAATCTCTCGACTGTAGCACTATCATTCTTTGGACACGCCAGAGCCTCCACCCATTTGGTAACATAGTCAACCGCCAACAAAATATACAGATTACCAAGAAAAGTTGGGAATGGCCCCATAAAGTCAATTCCCCACACATCAAACGGTTCTACTTCTAACACGAAATTTTGAGGCATTTCATTTTGGTTAGAGATCTTACCTGTTCTTTGGCACCGGTCACACTGCTGCACAAATAGATGAGCGTCTTTATGCAAAGTTGGCCAAAAGAAACCACTCTGAAGTACCTTAGCAATCGTGCGTGATTTGCCGAAATGTCCCCCGCAATTCAACTCGTGGCAGTGTTTACGGATCTCTAACGTGTCCGGCTCTGCAACACACCTCCGCAATACATTATCTGCTCCCAGCTTGAACAGATAAGGATCATCCCAGAAGTATTGTCGCGCGTCTTCAAAGAATTTCTTCCTCTGGTGGTAACTCATGTCCTTGGGTACAATGTTTAGTGCCTTGAAATTTTCCAAGTCAGCAAACCAAGGCACAGCTGCAACTACAACCATAAGCTGCTCATCTGGAAAATCCTCTCGAATAGGCAAATCTTCCTGCTTATCGTTCTCCAGTCTTGACAAATGGTCCGCAACCACATTCTCTACCCCCTTTTTATCTTTGATCACCACATCGAACTCTTGGTGAGAAGGTACTTGAGGGCTGAATGGTCCGTGAAAATCGTCACCTGAGAACCCACAAGATATGGACGAAACTTGTCCAACGCAAATATGATGGCCAACATCTCTTTCTCCGTGGTAGCATAATTAACCTGTGCATCATTAAGAGTACGACTGGCATAATAAATGACGTGAGCTACCTTATGTTTCCGCTGGCCCAGAACTGCACCCACCGCATAGTCACTAGCATCACACATGAGCTCAAATGGTAGGGTCCAGTCTGGTGTGGTGATGATAGGCGCGCTAATTAGCTTTTCCTTGAGAAAACCAAAAGCTGACTTGCACTCCGCATTAAAATCAAAGACTGCATCCTTCTCAAGCAATCCACACAAAGGCTTCGTGATCTTCGAGAAGTCTTTAATGAAGCGCCGATAGAACCCTGCATGTCCCAAGAACCTCCTTACCCCTTTGACAGAGGTAGGGTAAGGAAGCTTCTCAATCACCTCGATCTTGGCTCTATCCACCTCTAAACCTTTGCTGGAGATCTTGTGGCCCAAAACAATTCCCTCAGTAACCATGAAGTGACACTTCTCCCAGTTGAGCACTAGGTTGGTGTCAATGCATCTATCCAAAACTCGGGCCAACTGTTGCAGGCAGTCCTCGAATCCATCACCATAGAGTGAGAATTCATCCATGAATACCTCGAAATTCTGCTCCATCATGTCAGAGAATATCGACATCATACACCTTTGAAACGTAGCAGGTGCGTTGCATAACCCAAAAGGCATCCGTCCAAAAGCGAAGGTCCCATAAGGACAAGTGAGTGTCGTCTTCTCCTGGTCAGCTGGCTCAATTGCTATCTGGTGGTACCCGGAGTACCCATCCAAAAAGCAATAATGTGAATGACGTGCCAGCCTATCCAACATCTGATCAACGAATGGGAGGGGAAAATGATGCTTCAAAGTGGCATCATTGAGCTTGCGGTAATCCATGCAAACTCTCCACCCAGTAACAGTAAGAGTAGCAATCTGATCACCTTTTTCCCCTTCCACCACAATAATACCTCCCTTCTTAGGGACACACTGCACTGGGCTAGTCCACGTGCTGTAGGAAATCGGATAAATGGTGCCCGCCTCCAACCATTTAAGCACCTCTTTCTTCACCACCTCCTGCATGTGAGGATTGAGGCGGCGCTGAAACTGAACTTCCGACTTCTTATCTTCCATGAGCCGAATCTTGTGCTGGCAAACTCTGGGGCTAATCCCCTTGATATCTGCTATGGTCCATCCCATAGCTGCCTTTCTATCCTGTAGTACCTTGAGAAGCTGCTGCTCCTGTTTCCTGTCCAAACATGCAGACACAATCACACGTAAAGTCTCATTAGATCCCAAGTACAAATATTTCAAACGAATAGGTAAAGGCTTAATTCTAAAATAGGAGCAGTAATAAGAGAAGGAGTAAGAATCTTCCTGCTTCCCTCATTAAAGAGGGGTAGTGGCTGGCGCCAATGAACATCTAAGGCTTGCTCTTTCTCGCTGGAATCAAGTAGAGCAAGCTCCTCATATAGTTGCTCCGACAAAATATCGTCCTCTTCCTCCGGCGTGTATGCCTCCACACCAAAGCACTGCTCGCTTACCGCATATGCGGGAAACTTCATAGCCTCAAATACATTGAAGGCCACCTTCTCATCGTTGATCTGCATAGTCAGCTCTCCATTGGCCACATCAATGATAGTCCTCCCAGTGGCCATGAATGGACGGTTCAAAATAAGAGGGACATCATCGTCGGCCTCCATGTCTAGGATCACAAAATCCGCTGGGAAGATGAGTCCTTCAACTCTCACTAATACATCCTATAAAACACCCCTGGGGCGTTTTATAGTGCGATCAGCCATCTGCAAGCACATCCTGGTAGGCTTAGGATCTCCCACACCAAGTTGCTCAAAAACCGATGTGGGAATCAAATTAATACTTGCACCAAGATCACATAATGCCCTCCCATGAAACTCATCTCCCAATGTAACAGGAATGATGAAACCGCCCGGATCTTTCATCTTCTTTGGTAACGCCTTTTGCACAACTGCGCTACACTCGTCATTCAAAGTCACGGTTTAAAAATCATCCATGCGCCTCCTATTAGAAACGACGTCCTTGAGAAATTTGGCATATTTAGGCATTTGTGAAATGGCCTCCACAAAAGGGATATTAATGTGCAGTTTCTTGAAGATATCCACAAACTTCTTGAAATGCTTGGCATCCTCTTGACTCTTCAATCTTTGCGGGTATGGCACTCGCACGCTGTATTCCTCCCTTGGCTTCTGTTTCTCATCCGACTTCCTCACCGTGTCCTTTGATTGGGGAATCACGGTAGGCACGGGAATCTCTTTATCCAAGGCTTTTTCAGTGGCCTTAGTCGCCTCAGCTCGCGCATGGGTAGGATATGGGGGATCCTGGGTAGTGGTCCCACTGCGAGTAGTAATAGCCTTCAATTGCTCAGTTGGAGTAATAGTGTTGGACGGAAGCATACCAGGTGGAAGGCGAGTATTCTGATCGGCAACTTGGCCAATCTGTGTTTCATGGCTCTTTAGCGAAGCTTCCATTGCGACTATTTTGCTCTCAATCTTATCATTGCTAGCTAAAAAATTCCTCAACATCGCGTTTGTATCCTGTTCTTCTGAGGATGGAGGTGGAGCCTGTTGTTGTGGAAGCTGTCTCTGAGGTTGGTAAGGAACATTTGGCCTTTGACCTGGCGCATATAATCTACTATTCGGATTGGCATAGCTGAATTTGGGGTGATTGCGATTGTTGGGATGATAGGTGTTTGGCCATTGCTGCTGTCTTTGTTGACCCATGTAATTCACGTCTTCAATGCCATCCCCATATCCCTGATTTGCATCTGCTACCATTTCTTTCACTGACTTCACCTGTGCCGATGGATTCAAATTGCTGAAAGTCGAAGTCATCACTGCCATATGATGTTCAAATTTCTGTTCCGACATAGACTCTATCTTGCTAACCAATTCCCCATCTGATTTCGTGTTTCTACGAGTCTCAGGCCTCGTGGATTCACGTTTTGCTACATTATCTAGCAGATCACGACATCTATGTAATCCCATCCCCATAAAATTTCCTTGACCCATCATATCCAGTTCACTAGCAGTCTCTCTGTCTAACGCATTATAAAAGTAGTGAAGAAGTTTGTACCATGGCTCTCCGTGAGTAGGGCATCTGCGAAGTAGCTGGTTGAACTTTCTCCACGTGTCTCCCAGAGAATCATCTTCCTGCTGTGTAAATTTGGTTATATCAGCCATCGGTTTTGCAACCTTAGATGGTGGAAGATACTTCCTGAGAAACTCTCTGCTACAATCTGCCCATGTAACTATGTTTCCTGCTGGAAGTTCCATAAGCCATGTCTTTGCCTTTCCCGATAAATAGAAGGGGAAAAGCATGAGCTGTATCGTCTCAATTGGAACTCTCTGGTCATACATGGTAGAAGTAATCTGCTCGAAATTGAGCAAGTGTTGATGTGGATCATCACTCGGGGCTCCAGTGAATAAGCATTCATCTCTAACCATATTGATCAACGGTTGGCAAATCTCGAAATGCGCGGCATTAATCTGCGGCCTGACAATGGTAGGCTGATATCCCTCCGGTGTAGTCCTGAAGTAGTCCACCAAAGGACGTTCATCCTCCTCATCATTGTTGACTTGCTCTACCGCATTCCGGCCGTTATTGTTCCGATTGTTGCCCCCATTATTCCCATTGCCACCGTTGTTTCGACCATTAACCCCTCCATTGTTTCTATCAACTATTCGCACCAGGGAGTTGTTGTGGATTTGGGGAGTTCATGCGATAAATCATTGCCTGCATCTCAGCCATTTGAGCCCTAAGCTGCTCTGTCTCCCTTGCTCGATTTTCTGCATCTTCCACAGCTGCAGCTCTAGCTGCTTCCGCATCTTCGAGGCCTTTGCGGAACCTCTCAAACTCAGATCTAGTTTGCTCGTCCATCTGAACTGAATTTGCTTTCCTCTTGTCTCTACTCTGTGCTCGCAATAAGGATTCCGGGTCTTCAAGTGTTGGATGCAAAGGCTCGTTTCTAGAACGTGACATGCACCAAGTGAGTAACAGATATAAACTGAAATAGTAAATCCCTAAAGAGAAAAATAATAGCTAATTTATCTGAAGTCCCCGGAAACGGCGCCAAAAACTTGACATGCTCCAACTGCAAGTGCAGAGTTGTCGGTGTAGTGATAAAATTCCGGAAATCCAGGTTGTCGAACCCGAGAGACTTCGTGTAAATAAACTACTAAATTTATTCTTCGTGTGGGCAAAGCGCGTTGAGTTGTATGTTCCTAATTCTACTAATAATGTAAATAACGAGTATCTCAAATAATTCAATGAATTATTTTAAGATTAATAAGCACGATTTTGATTTGGTTGTTTCTCAAAATTGGTCAAAATCAGGATATCTCTACGGATCACTAGGTATTTCACACTAAGTTGGATTTACGTTGTACTAACACGGTGAATTTTTGTTCTAGTTAAACGAGCAATTTTATATTGAAGATGTCTCAACCAATAACTATGCTTAAACTCTCATAACTGATTCCTCTAGCCTACTCAAGTTTAAACACGCATTACGATATTCATTCTACTCTTTGTTCTTAGCTAACTAGCAAGATTCCTCAACCCTAGATACGGCTAGTGTGTATTTCAAGATTCCGGGCAACGAATGTAGATTCGTCTATCATTCACAACCTAAAACAATCCTATTAATATGTCTACTAATAGAAAAGATAGATGAAAGATGTAAAATACACATAACTAGACAAAACTTCTTCAATTAAGCTTGAAAGCATGCAAGCAAATCCATAAATCGCAATACGTAGTGATCAAACCCTAGTTTCCTACGAGATATCCCGAAATAAGCGTTTAGCTACGCATAAACATGATCAATATACAAAGTTTCATGATCCAATATCAAAAACTGTAGAAGAAACAAAGATTAGAAGCCAAACGGATGATCCAAGCTCTCCAACCTAGCTCCAAGCTCTCCAAGCACGTCTCCCGATGTGTTCCCTAATGCCAATCACGTTCCCCAATGTTTCCTAAGTGTCCCGTGGCTCAAACATCTCAAAACTATGCCAAAATAGCAAAATTGCCCCAAAAATCCGATCCTGGCAGAAGAGGTAATCGTACGATTACCTTGATGTAATCATACGATTACTTGCTGCGATTACTTCCCAAGATCACTTGCTGCATTTACTTCCTGCGTTTACTTGCTGAATGAGATTTTGGCTAAGGGGTAATCGTACAATTACCTCCATGTAATCGTATGATTACTTCTAGGTAGCCACTATCAAAACTCCATCTTCTTGCTCTTTTTCCCGTCTTCTTTACTTCCCGAGCATTCCTTTGAGCCTCCAACTTTTCCGAAGTTCACTTCTGCTCCATGTCACGTCCCGAGCTCCCGGTTCCTGAAAACCACAACACGAGAAACATACCGGAAGATCAAACGTGATAAAATATAGTCCAAATTAACGCAAAAAGTGCCCGGACTCATCATTTACATGCAAAGACTCAACATGCTCCAATTTAGCAAGAAATGGTCCAAAATCCATCAAAACGCATCGGAATGCACGCAAAACGGTAAGGAAACATATACAAATATAACTCCAAATACGGAGTTATCAAGTCACTAGATACTCTAGTTGTGGAATATTGAGCTTTGATGTTATCAAACGTTACACAGTAACTGGGTAATCATAAAGATAGTTATCGGGCGTGATAGGAAGCAAGCTTAGAGATCGTAGTGATGTAGATTGGATTTGTCCCTCCCACATAATGAGGTTAAATATCTACGACCACTCGA
Organism: Linanthus parryae; assembly: GCA_023055425.1. NCBI lineage: Eukaryota > Viridiplantae > Streptophyta > Magnoliopsida > Ericales > Polemoniaceae > Linanthus > Linanthus parryae. Next base: position 19,192,069 of record JALGPY010000011.1, on the reverse strand, counting down.
GGGACGAGGCTTATTGAATGTCTCGCCAAACTCAGATAAATCAATATAGAGATATTGATGTTATCTGCAAGCATAAGCATATTCCTAGGATCGAGGAACTATGGATTGGATATACGAGTGTGACGAAGTATGTCTCGTGTCCAATTCGGATATGGAGACAAAGGATATTGCAATATGACATATTGGGCACAAGAGGTTTGTCGGGATCACTGACTATTTCTATAGGTTGGGTGGCATGGATGTGTTGCTAGACACCGCTCCATGTTAGTAAGAGTTACTACCAACTATATAGAAACCTATGGGGTCACACGTCAAATAGAGTAGAGATAGATTTGGGATTAATTAATATTGATTAATTAATAGAAGGATCATTGTGCAACACCTTGCAAACTTAGTAGGACTAATTTGCAAGGAAGGGAATAGTTCTAGTTCATCTAGAATTAGGAAACTCTTTTATGGAAACAACAAGGAGTTGTTGGAGTATATAAAGAGGCCTTAGCTTCATTCCCACACTAATAACTGTTATTAGACATACCAAAGTGAGTGGGAGAGAGCAAAAGAGAGAGCAAGACAAGAGCTAGGGACGAAACCCTAGCCCCGTCCGCCCCTTCCCGTCGGCTCAAAGAGGAGGCCGCCCCTCCTCTTGTTCTTTTGTTTCTTTGATCTTCTTCCCTCTTCCTCCGGGTTCAAGCTAGCACTTGTTTGAAGAAAGAATCTAGATCTCACCTCTATACGTGGATCAACCGTAGATACGAGGACATCATTCTTCGTGTGATCTCACAAATCAAAAGGTACACAATACTATGTCTCTTATCATGTTATGATGTCTCCTCCTGACGATCCCTGGTGGGCATTGAAGTAGGAATTAAATTTTGTTATTCTGCTGCGTTACCAACTTCAAAACCCAACAGTGGTATCAGATCCACAGGTCGTAGAGCATAACATGATGTTTGTGTTACGATTTCAGTTTACACACCGTTTTATTGTTTATTACGCGAAAACTGAAATTAATTGGCATAGTAGATGCTAAATTGAATTTGATTCAATAGAACAAGATCCAATTTAACATTGGATGTTAGAATTGGTGAGTTTTATCACATAAGATGTGTAAAATTTAGTTCTTGAAAAATTAGGATTCATGGGCACATGATTGAAAAGGGGTTTTCAATTATGGAAACAAATTTATGGAAATAAATCCATAAGGAAACACCTACAGCTAATGCAGCAACTTTTGCTCCATTCCCGACGCGCAGGTCTATCTCCCCTTTACTCAATCTTCTACTTCTTTTCAAATCCTGCATGTTACGACAAATGTGAGAACCACATCCGGTATCCAATACCCAAGATGAAGAAATAGAAAGATTGACGTCTATAACATAAATACCTGGTGGTGGTGGAATCACTATTCCAAGCTTCTTATCCTCCAGATATTTAGGACAATTCCTCCTCCAGTGACCCGGCTAGCTGCAGTAGTGACACTCACCCTTAGCCACACCTCCACTAGGCTTTAGGGCTTCCTTGGATTTCGCAACTTTCTTGCGCTTTCCTTTTGAAGTAGAGGCAACTGAATTGCCCTTCTTCTTATGCACCATCATTATGGCTTTGCCCTTGCCTTTGTTGACGCTCTGTTCCGCTGTCTTTAGCATGCTCAATAAGTCAGGCAGAGTCTTACTGATCTCGTTCATATTATAGTTCATGATGAACTGATTATAACTGTCAGGCAACGATTGCAAGACAAGATCAGTAGCCAAATCTTGGCCCAATGGGAACCCCAGTCTCTCAAGGTTCTCTATGTACCCGATCATTCGGAGTACATGAGGCCCTACTGGATTCCCCTCTGCAAGACTACTCTTGAATAACGCTTTAGACACCTCATAGCGCTCATGCCTAGCCTGCTCCTGAAACAATTGTTTCAAATGTATGATCATATCATAGGCTTCCATATTCTCATGCTGCTTCTGAAGCTCAGGAGTCATGGTGCAAATCATGAGGCAAGTCACGTCATTAGAATCATCAATATGTTTCTGACGTGCCCTCATTTCCGCTAGAAGAGAATCCTCTTGTGGTGGTGCTGGAATTTGAGTGTCCAAGACGTACAGCTTCTTTTCTTGCTTAAGGACAATCCTTAAGTTTCTGTACCAGTTAAGGAAATTTGTTCCAGACAGTTTATCCTTCTGAAGGACAGATCGTAGGGATGAAGTCGATGCGTTGTTGTTTGCCATTTGGAATTCTACAAAACGAGAAATGTGCAATTTTAGTATTTTGAACAATTTAACTATATTCAACAATGGCTAGATCATCAAATATAGCTCCCACTATTTTTCTCGGATTAATAGCCCTCACCATTAATGCGAAAAATATCATTATAATTTCTATTAGGTCCAAGTTCCCTCTTCACTTCTTCTTGAGCTTGCTTTGGCAAGTCACCCAAGAATAGGTTATTTAGGTAGGAACCATTCCAATTGCATCAAATGCAACTCTTTATCCAATTAGGTTAATAACTCTTTTATTCTTTATCCCATGGATAACCCCTAATTGTCATGCCTCTAGGCTCATCAATGCAATTGATTCTTGCCTAGTTGCGTCCAAACTCTTGCTTCAACATACACACATTACTAGCTTGTGTCGTCCGCAACACACCATGGTAAATTAAAATCGCCTTGCTTTGGCAAGCCCGAATTTTAATAAACCATGATCATGAAGGGTGTTTTGGCAAGAGAAGGCAAAACGCAATATTTAATTGAGGAATTTTTCTTTCTTAATTTGTTTGGTTGATCTTATCAACATGGTCTACTTATTTGGATTGGGCAATCCACAATAAAAGACCAACTTTGTTTATTATTATCTTGTTATTGTTTTTTCTAGCAATCCACAATAAAAGACCAACTTTGTTTATTATTGTCTTGTTATTGTTTTCGCTAGTATATAAATGAGAAACGCATATCTAGACTCCATAAGAACGGAGTTCTAGACTCATTTGATTTAGAATCATATGAGACATGTGAATCTTGTTTATTAGGAAAACTGACAAAGTCCCCTTTCAATAATAAAGGTGAAAGGACTAGTGAGTTATTGGCACTCACACATACCGATGTATGTGGACCATTCCCCACGCCTGCCAGAGGTGGTTATACCTACTTCATCACATTCACTGATGACTTCAGTAGATATGGATTTTCATACCTTATGAAGGCCAAATCCGAGTCCTTTGAATTGTTCAAGGAATTCAAGAATGAAGTAGAGAAGCAACTTGGCAAAAGTATTAAGGCTCTACGATCGGATCGTGGAGGAGAATACTTAAGCCAAGAGTTTCATGAGTATCTTAGGGAGTGTGGGATAGTGTCCCATCTCACTCCACCCGGAACGCCACAATGGAATGGCGTGTCCGAGAGGAGGAATCGCACTCTATTAGATATGGTGCGATCTATGATGTCTCAAACAGATCTTCCGATATCCTTTTGGGGACATGACCTAATGACGACAGCTTTTACCATTAACCGCGTTCCATCCAAGTCAGTCATGAAGACACCATATGAGATATGGACTGGGAAGCGTCCCATAGTGTCTTTATGAGGATTTGGGGCTGCGATGTCTATGTAAAACGTTTACAAACAGACAAGCTCGGGCCCAAGGAGGATAAGTGTAAATTTGTAGGATATCCTAAGGAAACTAAAGGATATTATTTCTACAATCCCATCGAGAACAAAGTGTTTGTTGCTCTGACCGGCGTGTTTCTAGAAAGAGAGTTTGTCTCTAAAGAATCAAGTGGAAGGGTTGTAGAACTTGAAGAGATTCAAGAACCACAAATCACTAAAACGATGATGGAACATGAGTAGGAACCGCAAGCAGTTGTGGAAGAACTTGTTCAGGTAATACAGGAACTCCGTTGATCAGGAAGAGTGCGTCATGAGCCAGAGAGGTATGGACTTCTCGTGACTGAGCCCGATGACGTACCACTCATAGATGATGAGCCTGCAACCTACGGAGAGGCCATGAAAGGCCCAGACTCTAAGAAGTGGCTAGAAGCCATGAGATCCAAATGGATTCCATGTCCACCAACAAAGTATGGACTTTGGTAGAACCACCCGAAGGGGCTCGGCCCATAGGGTGCAAATGGGTCTTCAAGAAGAAGACCGACATGGATGGAAAGGTAGTTGCCTATAAGGGGCGATTGGTAGCCAAAGGGTATAGACAGATTCATGGTATTGACTATGATGAGACCTTTTCACCAGTCGCCATGACTAAATCCATTCAAATCCTACTTGCTATTGCAGCATACTACGACTAGGAAATTTGGCAAATGGATGTCAAAACAACGTTTCTTTCTGGGAACCTCCTCGAGGATGTGTACATGACACAACCAGAGGGTTTTTCAGGATCCATAGAATGCCAATAAAGTCTGTAAGCTGCAAAGATCCATTTATAGATTGAAGCAATCTTCTAGGTGTTGGAATCGACGTTTTGATGACGCGGTCAAAGAGTTTGGCTTCATCAAGAATGAAGATGAGCCTTGTGTTTACAAAAAGGTTAGTGGGAGCTCTGTAGTATTTCTGGTCTTGTATGTGGATGACATACTAATCATTGGCAATGATATTCCTAATTTGCAATCTTTAAATATTGGCAAGGAAAGTGCTTTGCAATGAAGGACTTAGGAGACGTGGCCTATATACTTGGTATAAAGATCTATACGGATAGATCTAGAAGGTTGCTCGGCCTAAGTCAGAGTACATATATAGACAAGGTGTTGAAAAGGTTCAACATGCAAGACTCCAAGAAGGGATTCTTTCCCATGTCACATGGAGTCACTCTTTCTAAGAATGATTGACCCTCCAATGAGATTGAGAAGGACTGCATGATTAGGATACCCTATGCTTCGACCATAGGATCCATTATGTACGCCATGTTATGTACTAGACCAGACGTATCATACGCATTGAGTATGGTGAGAAGATACCAGTCCAATCCGGGTGAGAGTCACTGGATTGCTGTCAAGAACATCCTAAAGTACTTGAGAAGAACTAAGGATGTGTTCTTGATATTTGGAGGTAGGGAAGAGCTACGTGTAAAGGTTTACACTGATGCAAGCTTCCAAACCGACAAAGATGACTACAGATCGCAGTCTGGATACGTGTTTTGCCTGAATGGAGGAGCTGTAAGCTAGAAGAGTTCCAAGCAAGGGACAGTTGCTGATTCTACAACAGAAGCTGAGTACATTGCTGATGTGGAAGCAGAAAAAGAGGCAGTTTGGATAAAGAAGTTTATCACTGAGCTCGGTGTGGTCCCTAGCATCGTGGATCCCATAGAGTTGTACTGTGACAACTCTGGGGCAATCGCACATTCCAAGGAACCAAGATCACACCAGAAATCAAAGCATGTACTTAGGAGATTCCATCTTATTTGTGATATGATCGATCGAGGAGATGTGAAGATGTGCAAGATTCCAACGGATGATAATGTTTCAGATCCGCTCACGAAACCTCTTGCGCATCGCAAGCATGAAAGGCACGCCAGATTTATAGGCATACGAGATGCACCAGATTGGCTCTAGTGCAAGTGGGAGACTGTTGGAATAGATGCCCTAGAGGCAATCGTAGATTTAGTATGAACATTGTTTTTGGCAAGAATATTAATTTATTATATATTGTGATATTTAATATAATGAAGTCCTTAGATAAAATGTGTTGTTTATCTTAAATATCCCTAGTCCACTATATTGATTAATAGTTTGATCAAATATAGACTAGTATGTGGGTAGATTGATATGGAGATATCAAGTCTAACACATGGGTATGCATTAGGAGTAATGGCATACTGGATTGACCCACAACGAAAAGGATACATTATATTATGTCAAGTCACAATCGCTTTTCGTAGTGCTAATATAATTTCAATCCTTAGACTTGAAGTCACTAGATACTCTAGTTGTGGAATATTGCGCTTTGATGTTATCAAACGTTACACCGTAACTGGGTAATCATAAAGATAGTTATCGGGCGTGATAGGAAGCAAGCTTAGAGATCGTAGTGATGTAGATAGGATTTGTCCCTCCCACATAATGGGGGTAAATATCCACGACCACTCGAGGTATGAGGCTTATTGAATGTCTGGCCAGACTCAGATAAATCAATATAGAGATATTGATGTTATCTGCAAGCATAAGCATATTCCCAGGATCGATGAACAATGGATTGGATATACGAGTGTGACGAAGTATGTCTCGTGTCCAATCCGGATATGGAGACAAAGGGATAGTGCAATATGACATATTGGGCACAAGAGGTTTGTCGGGATCACTGACTATTTCTATAGGGTGGGTGGCATGGATGTGTTGCCAGACACCGCTCCATGTTAGTAAGAGTTACTACCAACTATATAGAAACCTATGGGGTCACACGTCAAATAGAGTGGAGCTAGATTTGGGATTAATTAATATTGATTAATTAATAGAAGGATCATTGTGCAACACCTTGCAAACTTAGTAGGACTAATTTGCAAGGAAGGGAATAGTTCTAGTTCATCTAGAATTAGGAAACTCTTTTATGGAAACAACAAGGAGTTGTTGGAGTATATACAGAGGCCTTAGCTTCCTTCCCACACTAATGTTATTAGACATAAAAAAGTGAGTGGGAGAGAGCAAAAGAGAGAGCAAGATAAGAGCTAGGGCCGAAACCCTAGCCCCGTCCACCCATTCCCGTCGGCTCAAAGAGGAGGCCGCCCCTCCTCTTGTTCCTTTGTTGCTTTGATCTTCTTCCCTCTTCCTCCGTGTTCAAGCTAGCACTTGTTTGAAGGAAGAATCTAGATCTCACCTCTAGAAGTGGATCATTTGTAGAGAAGAGGACATCATTCTTCGTGTGATCTCACAAATCAAAAGGTACACAATACCATGTCTCTTATCATGTTATGATGTCTCCTCCTGACGATCCCTGGTGGGCATTGAAGTAGGAATTAAATTTTTTTTTATTCCGCTGCGTTACCTACTTCAAAACCCAACATGAAGAAGGTTCAACCAAAGATCAGTGAGCATAGAAATCAAGATGAGGCTACAGGGGTGGTGAAAAAGGAAAAAAGCATTTCAGGAACAGGGTGATAGTGATAGAACAGGGTGAAGGAAAAAAAGCATTTCTGGGATAGTGATCAAGGCTCTCAAGAAGAAGAAGAAGAAAGCTGTCACTCCATAGATAGTGACACAAGAAAAACTGTTCGACGCAACTGGTGGTGCTAGTAGTCATGCAGATCAGGAAGAACAACAAGATGATGAGGATGATGAAGAAGATAGTGGAGAAGAAGATGATGAGCCAAAGGGATATGGAGATCCAACCCCTTAAACCATGCCTTTTTCTTTCCATCTTTCTTTTTCAAGGCCTTGAACTTCTTTTCAAAGTCTTGAAAATTTCTATCTTTTCAAAACTTTTTACTCAGTTTTCCAAACTTTAGTCCAACAATTTCTCAGTCTTTTTTGATGAAAGTCAAAAAGAGGGAGAAATTTAGGTGGTTTACTTGTTTACTTTTAGTACATTTTATCTGGCTTAGAGATCTCGTTTAGAAAAATAGGGTTTTCTAGAATTAGCTACAGTTTTTGAAATTTAGGTGTTTTACATGTTTAATTTTAGCTAGCTTAGAGATCTGGTTTAGATCAATGGGGTTTGATAAACTTTGCTAATGTTTTTTTTTTTTTGCTAATAAGTTGGATCACTTGGATATCATGTGTTAATTTTTACTATCATGGATTCTGCTATGCTCCAATGAATATTTGTTGCAGAGAATCATTTCCTAAAAGGATTTTGGTTTTGTCTTTCATCAAAAGGGAGATTGTAAGTTCAGCCTGTTTCAAAGGCTTGAAACAGCTTTTCTGTTTCAAGGCCTAGAAACTGGTTTCAAGGGTTTGAAACATGAACTGCAGACTTTTGCATGAACTTTGGGGGAGCTTTTGATTCTATTCCAACTCCTGATCTCTTATGATTTATTATATGTTATTTGATGATGAAAGATAAATCACGCTACTACTCTAAAATATGATTAATCTATTTGTTTGACTCAGTTTTGCAGGGATATATAGTTTCCTATTTACTGAATTGTTTACTAATCTATTTGATTGCAGGATGGGAAACAATCTGTCAAAGTTATTGTGCACTTGATCTGTTGTACCTAAAGCTTCCTAACCTTCTAACAAACAAGATCAAGTCAGTATCTTTGAAGATACTGAGCAACTAGCTGTTGGGAGAGCTGTTAGAAGAGTCAAAGACTTGCATCTGAATTTTAGGAAAGTTTGTTAATGAAGATCCTGCATATCTTCAATTCAAACAAGCTGCATAAAAGGAAATTTGAATGAAGAATTTCGATATGAAACAGAGCAGAACATAAAGGGACATTCAAACACTACAGAGGATTGACAAGAAACCAAGAAGCAGATCTACATCACTCAATCCAATCATCTGAAGAACATTGCATTCTAACTGAAGACTTAGTTCTCAGTGCTCTTCTCTTCTGATCTTCAATCGTATATCATTTAGATAATGCTTCAAGTTCTTATTCTCGCGAATTCTTCAAGGTGAGAAATAGATAATTCTTATTTAATAAGTTAGCTAGAGCATGTACTAGATATGTTAGTGAGAACCACAAGCTGTAACAGAGTAAGGCATCTCTCTGTGCTTGAGATCTAGGGCTTAGGTTTTGATTAATAAGAATTGAGTTGAAATTCATGCAGGGATTAAGTACCTGAGGTAGAGACGTAGGTCCAAGTGGATCGAACTCTATAAATCATTTTTTCTCTTCCATTTACTTTGCTGCTCTTTACTTATCTGATATACTTCTCAATATAGGTTTTGTTCATGGGCTTGAAACTCATTTCAAGGCCTTGAAAACTATCAGCATTATCTCTAATTTTTTTTATTCCAAGGACTTGAAAATCATTTCAAGGTCTTGAAATACTTGTTGCACTTCACAAACTTCTTTGAAACCACTCTTTTAGCAAAACTTGCTGAAGTTGCCATACTCTATTCACCCCCCCCCCCTCTCTAGACTATTCATCCTTGTGTCATTCCTACATTACTTTCTTTCAATCATTTTGAGTTTCTTATCTTTTGAGACCTCTCTTACCACCCAAGAACGTCGTTTTACTTTCTTTTCTGCTTCTAGACTGCGTTATGTGCTCAGAGCCAGGTTTCCTCTTGTTATATGGACACCGGCGGATATAGTGGAAACACCGGTACATTGGTGACATCTTGGGTGCTGTGGAGGCAGGGTTGCACGATTCTTGACCATACACCTACAATGGAAGTCTTCCATAGGAACAACGTTCAAAGGTTACCCCAAGAATATCCTGTTGAACACCGTGCGATGGAGGTTCTCGGGAGAAGACGAGTACCCCTTGTACTCAATGATTATTCTGATTTTTCATAGGACGATCTAAAAGAAACTAGCCCTCAAGTCCAAATTGATGGAGAAGCAGGGCTTTGGATTCTATCGAATGGACACTTTTGAAACCCCTTTACAAGATTCCACTGAAACGATCAAGACCCATGCCCCATACAATACCACGACAACCACTAAGGAGGCCCCTAGACGCGCCCTCGATGGGACTACCTCTGGTTTGTCTGGGCAGAATGGTCAACACCCTTGCACCAATAACACTAACCATAACCCATATACAGATTTTGGCATGAACTTAGGAGGAGCTTTTGATTATATTCGAACTCCTGATCTCTTATGATTTATTATATGTTATTTGATGATGAAAGACAAATCAGTCTACTACTCTAAACAGTGATTAATCTATATGTTCGACTAAGTTTTTGCGGGGATATATAGTTTCCTATTTTTCAGGATTGTTTCCTAATCTATTTGATTGCAGGATGGAAATCAATCTGTCAAAATTATTGTGCACTTGTTCTACTGTACCTAAAGCTTCCCAACCTTCTAACAAACAAGATTAAGTAAGTATTTTTGAAGATACTGAAAAACTAACCGTTGGGAGAGTTTTTAGAAGAGTCAAATTCTTGCAGCTGAATTTTAGAAAAGTTTTTTAATGCAGATCCTGCATATCTTCAATTCAAACAAGCTACATAAAAGGATTTTTGAATGAATAATTTCAATACACAACGGCGCAGAACATAAAGAGACATTCAAACACTACAGAGGATCGACAAGCAATCAAGAAGAAGATCTACATCACTCTATCCAATCATCTAAAGAACATTCCATTCTCACTGAAGACTTAGTTTTCAGTGTTCTTCTCTTTTGGTCTTCAATTGTATATCATTTAGATAATAATTCCAGTTCTTATTCTCGTGAATTGATTAAGGTGAAAATAGAGAATTCTTAGTTAATCAGTTAGCAAGAGCAGGTACTAGATAGGTTAGTGAGAACCATAATTTGTAACAGAGTATGGCATCTCTCTTTGCTTGAGATCATGTGCTTAGCTTTTGATTAATAAGAATCAAGTTGAAAGTCCTGCAGGGATTAAATTCGTGAGGTAGAGATGTAGGTCCAAGTGGACGGAAAACTCTATAAATCACTGTGTCTCTTGCATTTATTTTGCTGCACTTTACTTATCTTATATACTGCTCAAAACAAGTTTTAGTTCAAGGGCTTGAAACTCATTTCAAGGCCTTGAAACCTATCACCTTTCTCTCTACTTTCTGTTTTGATACCTTCAAGTCCTTGAAATACTTGATGAACTTTAGAAACATCTTTGAAACCACTCTTTTAGCAAAAGTTTCAAAAGTTTCCATACTCTATTCAACCCCCCCCCCCCCTTCTAGAGTATTGATCCTGTTGTCATTCCTACATTACTATCTTTCAATTATCTTGAGTTTCTCATCGTTTGAGACCTCTCTTTCCACCCAAGAACGTCGTTTGACTTTCTTTTCAGCTTCCACACTGCGTGAAGTGGTCAGAGCCAGGTTTCCCCTTGTTATATGGACAGCGGCGGATATAGTGGCAACACCGGTAACGTTTATCACATCTTGGGTACTATGGAGGAAGGGTTTAACGATTCTTAACCAAACACATACAACGGCAGTCTTCCGTAGAAAAAACGTTCAAAGGATACCCCAAGAATGGCATGTTGAACACCGTGCGATGGAGGTTCCCGGGAGAAAACGAGTACCCCTTGTACTCAATGATGATTCTGAATTTTCATAGGACAATCTAGAAGAACTTGACAATGAAATGCGTCCCACAAGGTGCACCAAGATTATAGGATGATTACTATGTTACCAGTATCAATGAATACGTGCAAGTGGATGAAATATTGGATTGGATCTCTAAGGTGGAGCGATTCTTTAACATGATGGAGGTCCCAGAGAAAATTATGGTGGGGCTTGTAGCCTTCAATTTTATGGGACGAGCTGTTGTTTTGTGGAACCAACAACTAGCGAAGCTAATACGGATGCAGAAGGGATTAGTCAAGACGTGGAGGAGGATGAAGCAGATGTTGTTCGAGTGATTCCTTCCCCCTGATTATGAGCATTATTTGTTCCATCTTTACTCGATTTATGTTCTGGGTAACAGATCTATTTTTTAATATACTTCTGAATTTTCTCATTTATCAGATCAAAGCCAACTGAACAGGACAATGCACTAGAATCATGCTAGGTATTTTGGGCGCCTCAAACCATCAATCAAAAACAAGATACAAAATCGGGTTGCAAACACTATGGACTTTGGAGGAGGCCTTGAACCTAGCACTCAAGTCCAAATTGATGGATAAGCATGGACTTTGATTCTATCGCATGGAAACTTCTGAAACCCCTTTACAAGTTTCCAATGAAACGAGCAAGACCCATTCCCCATAAAAATCCACGACGACCTCTAAGCAAGCCCCTAGTCGTTCCCTCGATGGGGTGTGGTTCGTCTGGGCAGATTGGTCGACCACCGCCTTGCACCAATAAGACTAACCATAACCCATATGCCAATCCAAGATTAGGGAAGTTTTAGAAGTGTTTCCAACTACGGCAAGAGTCGACGTAGTGCCAAAAGATGGCCAATGTGAATGAAGAAGATAGGGGTTATGTTGAGTATGATCACAACCCCAACTACTCAGGTACACCAGAGGCTAGAACTCATACGATCAGGCAGGGGGACGGAGGATATGCACAACCTAGAGAGGTTTAATCTCATGACACCGTGATTTTTATTTCCAAAGTAAGACCACGGGCAAAGGCACAACATCTTCAGGACCTAGTGCATAGTCAGCAAGAAGGTATGCCATATGATCATCAACAACGGAAACTGCAAGAACTTTATGTCCTCAAATCTGGTCTGGCGCCTCAATCTACTACAGAACCAAACCCGGCCCCTTACTTCATCAGGCGGGTCCAGAAGAGTCCAAGGGTGAAGATCGTAGAGGTGTGTAAGGTACGTATTTCTTTTGGTCAACATTACAAATTTTACGTTCTATATGATGTTATTGATATGGATGCTACACACATTCTTCTTTGGAGGTCGTATAAGTTTGATGTTGATTTGACTTATGGTGGTCGAGAAAACGTTTATTTGTTCACTTGGGCGGGCCACAAGATAGCTATGGCTCCTAAAGTGCCATTGATTGGGGTAAATCGGCCTAAGAAAACGATTTAGACTTTGTTTGGTATAGAGGTCAAACCATATCTGTTTTAATTTGGCGTGAGAAGAGCTAATATCGTGCTTGCTCTTATGGTTCGTACACTTTTCAAGGTTGGAGAAGATTCCGGAGGTGTTGTTCCTAGAAAGATGTAGTCCCTCCTCGACCAGTTTTGTGACTTGAACTCAGATGACCTACCTGACAGCCTACCGCCTATGAGAAATTTACAACACCATATTGACTTTTCTATTGGAGCCATGTTACCGAACCTGCCGCACCATCGGATGAGTCCCAAGGAGACCCAGGTACTGCAAGAGAAGGCGTAGGAGTTACTTGAAATGGGCTTCATTCGAGAGGCATGAGTCCTTGTGTCGTTCCAACACTTCTAACTCCAAATAAGTATGGCACTTAGTGTATGTATGTGGGAAAAAAGGAAATAAACAAAATCACTATCAAGTATTGGTTCCCTATCCCTCGGTTGGATGACATGTTGGACATGTTGGATAGCTCTCAGGGGTTCTCATAGGTCGATGTTGGCGAAAACCCCAAGTATAGGATATCGCTACAAGTATCCTTTAAGACTGGAGTCGAATCCCACAAGGATTGGGAAAGAGAGTTCTCAAACTTGATTATCAAGAAAGTATGCGACCAGCTAAGCTAAAGCTAACTAGTGCAATGAAAATAGATTTCTCGAAGGCTTTTTTTTAGCTAGCCAAGCTTCAAAATCAACCAAGTGAAACTTGATGGAGCAATGATATTTGAGAAACCATTTAAAGAAACTAAGTAATCAACTAGGCAATTAAAAAGAGATTGCGAAAGAGTTTGTAGAACTTATAAGAGAGAAGTTGGATCAACTGGATCCCCTAGTGATTCATGTAACCCTAGTTGACAACCACTCATTTGCTTGAGAGTTGAATTCATGAGATTAAATGGAGAATTCCAAATCAAAGTTTCCTCAAGCATTGAGTATGCCTATTTTGATTGAAAGCCACATACTCAATCAAGCCACAATAGATATTCCTATTTAAACTCATAGAACTCAGGAATTCAGTCCCTAAAACATCAAAACACATACACCAATGTATTCGAGTTTAATGAATAAACTAAGATCACCAACAAATCCAACAACACATTTAGCTACTCATGTTCAAGTGAGAAGCAAGAGATATAACAAGAACATCCTATATGGTTTTGATACGGTTTACGCAGCGGAATAAACAAAATTAAACATTCGTTCAACACCCTCCAAGGATCACAAGTCTAGAAGTCATAACGATGGTAAAGGATGAGAACATCAAGTACCTTAGTTTGTCTCCTTGGTGACTTCACGTGAAATAGCGTCCACGTATCTATGAAAATTCCACTCCCAAGACTGATCCCGGATCCTCCAAACCTTTGTGCTAGCTAGGGAAGGAGGAGGAAAAAAAAAGATCATGCAAAACAAGACCAAAAGAGGGCTCTCCTCTTTGGCCGATGGGGAGGAGGAGGCGGACGGGGTCGGGTTCGGCCCTTGTTTTCTCTCTCCTTTCTTTGTTCTCTCTCTCTCTCTCTTTTGTGTGATAACAATTATGAAACAACTTTCTGAGAAAATAAGCCAGGAGTGTTCATTATATAGTCTAGCAACTCCTTGTTAACTACATATTAGCCCCTCCACTAATCATTTCCTTACATGGATTAGTCCTACTTAGTTTGTAAGTAGTTGCATATTTATCATTCTATTTAATTAATCATATTAATTAATTCTCAAGTCAAGTTAAATCCATATGGAGTGTGACACCATAGGTTTCTACTTAGTTGGTAGTAACTATTACTAACATAGAACGGCCCCTAGCAAGGCATCTATGCCACACAACAAATAGAAATAGTCATTAATCCGACAAACCTTGTGACCAATTTTACCGTATTGTATCATCCCTTTCTCTCCATATCGGGATTTGACACGAGACATACAAGTCACACTCGTATATCCAATCCATAGTTTCTTGATCATGGGAATAGTCTTATCCATGCATATAACATCAATATCCTATATTGATTCATCTAAGTCTGGCCAGACGTTCCATAAGCACTACCTGTCAAGTGGCCGCAGATATTTGCTCTCGTTATGTGGGAGGGACAAATCCTCTCGGCATCATTACCATCTCTAAGCTTGCTTCCTATCATGCCCGATGACTACCTTTATAGTTACCGGGTTAAGGCGCAACGTTTGATAATATGAAAGCATGATATTTTACAACTAGAGTATCTAGTGGCTTCAAGTATAAAGACCACAATACCATTGTCACTACGAGAAGCACTTGTGACTTTACATAACTTGTATGTAGCCTTGTCGTTAGTGGATCAATCCAATATGCCATTACTCATAATGCATACCCATGTGCTAGACTTGATATCTCCATATCTATCTACCCACATACTAGTCTATAGTTGATCGTCCTGTTAATAAATATAGTTGACTAGGGATATTTAATATAAACAACAAATTTGTAATCTAAGGACTGTTGGAATAGGTGCCCTAGAGGAAATCTATATATAGTATGAAGAATGTTTGCCTATAACATTCATTTATTATATATTATGATATTTAATATAATGAAGTCCTTAGATACAATGTGTTGTTTATCTTAAATATCCCTAGTCCATTATATTGATTAACGGGACGATCAACTATAGACTAGTGTGTGGGTATATTGACATGGAGATATCGTGTCTAAGACATGGGTATACATTAGGAGTAATGTCATACTGGATTGACCCACAATGACAAGGATACAAGAGATTATGTCAAAGTCACAATCGCTTCTCGTAGTGCTAATTATATTGTAATCCTTAGACTTGAAGTCACTAGATACTCTAGTTGTGGAATATCGTGCTTTGATATTGTAAAACGTTGCGCCTTAAGCGGGTAACAATAAAGATAGTTATCGGGCATGATAGGAAGCAAGCTTAGAGGTCGTAGTGACGTAGAGAGGATTTGTCGCTCCCACATAATGTGAGTAAATATCCATGGGCCACTCGAGGGATGGTGCTTATAGAATGTCTTTCCAGACACAGATAAATCAATATAAAGATATTGATGTTATCTGCACACATAAGCATATTACCAGGATCGAGGAACTATTGATTGGATATACGAGTGTGACTAATATGTCTCGTGTCCAATCCGTATATGGAGACAAATTGATAACACAATACATTAACATTGGGCACAAGGTTTGTCGGGATCACTGACTTATTTCTATTAGTTGGGTGGCATGGATGTGTTACTAGACACCGCTGCATGTTAGTAAATAGTTACTACCAACTAAGTAGAAACCTATGGGATCTCACACCGAACGGATTAAATTGGATGTTGGTATTAATTAGTTGGGCTAATTAGTAAAAGGATCATAACGCAACCACAAGCAAACTTAGTAGTACTAATTTGAAAGTGGACTAATCCATGTAAGGACATGATTAGTATTGGGGCTTTAATAAAGTTAATAAAGAGTTATTACTATATAAAGGAAATCTAGCTTGTTATTTCTCAACATAAGTCTTTCTTGAGAGAAACATAACAAAGCAAGAGAAGATAGACAAGGTGAGGCCGAAGCCTACCAGGCCTGTCCCTCTTAGAGCCGTCGGCCCTTCCTTGGGCGCGCCTCCTCCTTGTTTTGCGTGATCCGTTTCTTCGTTCCTCGTTTCTAGCACTACACGGTGGGAAGGAATCCAATCAAGAATCCAAGCTGTGGATATTCATAGAGACGAAGAAACTATTCTTCGTGTGATCTCCCAAACTAAGGTACACATCTTTTATGCCCTTATCATGTTATGATTGCTAGCCTGTGATCCTTGGTGGGATTTGTGGAGGATTTAGTTTTGTTATTCCGCTGCATAACCTGCATCAAAACCCACAGTTGTATCAGAGCCACATGTCGTAGCGCATAACATGATCTTATGTGTTACAGTTTTTTCGTATATACACCGTATTGTTTATATTACACGAAGAGTGAAATTAATTGGCATATTAGATGCAAATTGAATTTGATTCAAGATAAATAAGACCTAATTTAACATTGGATGTGAAAATTGGTGAGTTTGATCACATAGGATTTGAATAACTTTGGATCTAGGAACTACGGTTTGGGCACAAGCTTGGAAAAGGGGTTTTTCAAACTTGGAAACAACTAAGCTTGGGCAACAAGACAAGGAATGTTTTTGGAAACAATTCCATAGGGAGGTTCGGCCCCCTAAGGGACCGCCCCCTTGCCTTGCCTCCCAATCTAGGAAACGACCAAGGGGCTGGGCCGGCCTAGCGTGCAGCCTACCCACGCGTGAGGCTTGCCCGACCGCCCAAGGCCTTGCCTTGGTCTTTGGGTAGTTCGGCCATGGTGGATGGTTGACTCCTTGGACTATTTTGACCCTAGTTGCCTAATTTCAAATTAAAATTGAACAAGCGCGTTAAAATTGGTTTTAACTGTATTATCTGCTTTGTTGCATGGTGGATGGATATGGTCTAGGTTGTGGATGTTTAGTTTTTGTGGTTTGGTTTACAACATGCGAGCTAATTAAATTAATGTAATAGTTAGTTAATTTTACGGCCCACGAGCTGATCATCTTCTCAACATGTGGGGTTTTATTTATTTATTTATTCTAGATGTTAGGAGAGAATTTGAGTAATTAGATAATAGCCATGAGCATGGAGAAGAAGACCGGAGGACCAAAAACCCACAAAGATGAGGACCCAATCCTAAGCGTGCGTCTATGGTGGAGCACATGGAGATGATATTATCATTGGCTTGGTAATATCTTAGTCTAGGGGCCATATTCATGCCACATTAATTTTTCTTTTGTGGATTTTTATTATTTATGTTTTTTTATTTATTTTGTTTGTATGGGTGATACAAGAAAAACGTTAACAATATAATAATAAATAAGTTTGATGTTTTATTTTAGATTGCCCAATCTAAATAAGTAGATCATGTTGATGGGATCAACCAAACAATTAGATAATGACTATTAAATCCCTCAATGGAAATATTGCATTTTGCCTTCTCTTGCCTAAACACCCTTCATGATCAAGGTCCATTAAATTCGGGCTTGCCAAAGCAAGGCGTTTTAATTCACCTTGGTATGTTGCGGAGACACAAGAAAGTAATGTGTGGTTGTTGAAGCAAGAGGTTGGATGCAACTCGGCAAAGCCAATTGGATTGATGAGCCTAGAGGCATGACAATTAGCTGTTATCTAAAGGATAAAGAATAAGAAATTATTCACCTAATTGGACCAAGAGTTTCATGGGATGTAATTGGAAGGGTTCCTACCTAAATAACCAATTCTTGGGTGACTTTCCAAATAAAGCTCAAGAAGAAATGAAATATGGATCATGGACTCACTAGAAAATATATATGACATTTTCCGCATTAATGATGAGGGCTATTAATCTGAGAAAATAGTGGGAGCTATATTTAATGATCTAGCCATTTTTGAATATAGTTAAACTGTTCAAAATACTAAAATTGCACATTTCTCATTTCGTAGAATTCCGATGGCAAAATATCACGCATCGACTTCATCCCTGCGATCTTTCCTCGAGAAGGACAAGTTTTCTGGAAAAAATTTCCTTGACAGGTTGAGAAACTTAAGGTTCGTATTTAAGTAGGAAAAGAAATTTTACGTCTTAGACAATGATATACCAGAACAACCCCAGGATGAGTCTGTTCTAGCTGCCGTGAGAGCACATCATAAACATGTGGATGATTCGAATGATGTGACTTGTCTCATTCTTTGCACCGTGACCTCTGAGCTTTAGAAGCAACACGAGAACATGGAAGCCTACAATATGATCGAACACTTGAAACAGTTGTTTCAAGAACAAGCAAGGCATGAGGGTATGAAGTGTCCAAGGCACTTTTTAAGAGCAATCTCGCAGAACGGAACAAAGTTGGATCTCATGTGCTCCGAATGATCGGATACATAGAGAACCTCACGAGGCTGGGGTTCCCACTCCTTGTCTTGCAATCGTTGCCAAATAATTATAACCAGTTCATCATGAACTATAACATGAATGAGATTAGTAAAGCTCTGCCGGACTTGCTGAACATGCGAAGGACAGCTGAACAAAGCATCAATAAAGGCAAGGGAAATGCCATAATGATGGTGAATAAGAATAAAGGCAAGGGAGTTGCCTCTATTTCTAAAGGAATGAGTAACAAAGTTGCAAAGTCCAAGGAAGCACTGAATCCTAGTGGGGGCGCGGCTAAAGGTGACTGTCACTAGTGTAGCCAGCCGGGTCACTGGAGGAGGAATTGCCCCAAGTATCTAGAGGATAAAAAAGCTTGAAATAGTGATTCCACCAACACCAGGTATTTTTGTTATAGACCTCAATCTATCAATTTATTCATCTTAGGTATTGGATACTGGATGTGGATCTCACATTTGTGAAAATGTGCAGGATTTGAAAAGAAGTAGAAGATTGGCTAAAGCGGAGATAGATTTGCGCGTCGGAAATGGAGCAAGAGTTGCTGCATCAGCTATAGGCGTGTATGAGGTATCTTTGCCTTCTGGACTTATTTCAGAATTAGAAAATTGCTATTATGTGCCTGCTATGAGCAGAAACATTATTTCCGTTTCTTGTTTGGACGAGAAGGGTTTTTCTATTTCAATAAAGGACAAGTATTGCTCCATTTATTTTGATAGTATGCACTATTGTAGTGCGCGTTTGTCTAATGGATTGTATATCCTTGATCTAAATAATTCCATCTATATCATAAATATTAAAAGGATTGAAACTAATGATTTAAATCCTACATATCTATGGCACTGTCGTTTAGGCCATATAAACGGGAAAAACATATCTAGACTCCATAAGGATGGTTCTATAGACTCATTTGATTTGGAATCATATGAGACATGCTAGTCTTGTTTATTAGGAAAAATGACAAAGTACCCTTTCAATAAGAAAGGTGAGAGGACTAGTGAGTTACTCGCACTCATACATATTGATGTATGTGGGCCGTTTCCCACCCCTGCCAGAGGTGGTTACACCTACCTCATTACGTTTACTGATGACTTCAGTAGATATGGATTTGTTTACCTTATGAAGGTCATATCTGAATCCTTTGAATTGTTCAAGGAATTCAAGAATGAAGTAGAGAAGCAACTTGGTAAAACTATTAAGGCGTTGTGATTAGATCGTGGAGGAGAAAACGTGATCCAAGAGTTTGATGAATATCTTAGAGAGTGTGAGATAGTATGGCAACTCAATCCACCCGGAACACCACTGTGTAACACCGTGTCCGGGAGGAGGAATCGCACACTATTGGATATGGTGCGATCTATGATGTGTCAAACAGATCGTCCAATATCATTTTGGGGACATGCTCTGTTGAATGCAGCTTTCACCATTAACCGTGTTCCATCGAAATCAGTCATGAAGACACCATATGAGATATGGACTGGAACGTGTCCCATAGTGTCATTTATGAAGATTTGGGGTTGCAATGTCTATGTAACGCGTTTACAAATAGACAAAATCGGACCCAAAGAGTATAAGTGTAAATTTGTGAGATATCCTAAAGAAACAAAAGGATATTTTTTCTACAATCCAACCGAGAACAAAGTGTTTGTAGCTCAGACCGGCGTGTTTCTAGAAAGAGAGTTTGTCTCTAAAGAAGCAAGTGGGAGGACTATAGAACTTGATGAAATTCAAGAACCACTAACCACTGAACCGATGATGGAGCATGAACAGGAAATGCAAATTTTTGTGGAACAACCTGTTCAGGTAACACTAGAAATCCGTAGGTCAGGATGGGTACGTCATGAGCCAGAGAGATACGGACTTCACGTGGCTGATCCAGATGAAATACCACTCATGGATGATGAGCCTGCAACCTACGGGGAGGCCATGAAAGGCCCAGACTCCAAGAAGTGGCTAGAATCCATGGGATCCGAAATGGAATCCATGTATACCAACAAAGTATGGACTTTGGTGGAACCACCTGATGGCGCTCGGCCCATAGGGTGTAAGTGGGTCTTCAAGAAAGAAGACTGACATGGATGGCAAGGTAGTTGCCTACAAAGGGCGATTGGTGGCTAAAGGTTATAGAGTGATTCATGGTATTGACTATGATGAGACCTTTTCGTCAGTCGCCATGACTAAATCCATTCGAATCCTACTTTCTTTTGCAGCTTACTATTACTATGAGATTTGGGAGATGGATGTCAAAACAGCGTTCCTTTATGGGAACCTCCTCGACGATGTGTACATCACACAACCGGGGAGTTTTGAGGATCCAGAGAATGCCAATAAAGTCTGTAAACTGCAACGATCCATTTATGGATTAAAGCAAGCTTCTAGGAGTTGGTGGGAGCTCTGTTGTCCTTCTAGTGTTGTATGTGGATGACATACTACTCATTGGAAATGACATTCCTACTTTGCAATCTTTTAAAGATTGGCTAGGAAAGTGTTTCGCAATGAAGGACTTAGGGGATGCAGCTTATATTGGTATCAAGATCTACAGGGATAGATCTAGGAAGCTGCTCGGCCTAAGCCAAAGTACATATATAGACAAGGTGTTGAAGCGGTTCAACATGCAAGATTCCAAGAAGGGATTCTTTCCCATGTCGCATGGAGTCACTCTCTCTAAGACTGACTGTCCTTCCAATGAGATTGAGAGGGACCGCATAAGTAGGATACCCTATGCTTCGGCCATAGGATCCATCATGTACGCCATGTTGTGTAATAGACCAGACATATCATACGCATTGAGTATGGTAAGCAGATATCTGCCTAATCCAGGTGAGAGTCACTGGATTGCTGTCAAGAACATTCTCAAGTACTTGAGAAGAACTAAGTATGCATTCTTGATATTTGGAGGTGAGGAAGAGCTCAATGTAATTGGTTACACTGATGCGAGCTTCCAAACTGAAAATGATGACTACAGATTGCAGTCGGGGTATGTGTTCTGCCTGAATGGAGGAGCTGTGAGCTGGAAGAGTTCCAAGCAAGAGACAGTTGCTAGTTCTACAACTGAATTTGAGTACATTGCTGCTGCAGATGTAGCTAAAGAGGCATTTTGGATAAAGAAGTTTTATTGTGACAACTCTGGAGCGATCGTACAAGCCAAGGAACCGAGATCACAGTAGAAATCGAAGCATGTACTTAGGAGATTCCATCTTATTCGTGATATGATCGATAGAGGAGATGCAAAGATGTGCAAGATTCCAACGGACGACAATATTTCAGATCCGCTAACAAAGCCACTTGCACAGCCAAAGCATGAAGAGAACACTAGATCTATAGGCATACGAGATGCGCCAGATTGGCTCTAGTGCAAGTGGGAGACTGTTGGAATATTTTCCCTAGAGGAAATCAATATTTAGTATGAACAATATTTGGCTAGAACATTCATTTATTATTTATTGTCACTACTAGAAAAAAGGGCTTTAGCCACGGGTATCTAATGCGGCGAAACCTTCAAGTCCCATGGAAAATAGCTTTAGCCACTGGACATGCCACGGTAGACAACTATGGTCAAAAAGGGCGTGGATTTTGTGTTTGGCCACGGTTAACAGCCGTAGGGGAGATTTTGTCACGGTAATACCCGTGGCTATTCTAGTGTGGCATTTCTTACCCACTTCACCACGGGTGAATTAAAAGTCGTGGCTAAAAATATTATTTGCCACGGTTGTTCAGTGTGTCTAGTACTCTTATTTGCCATGGTATATTACCGTGGCTATTTTGTTTTTCGCCACGGTAGTTGCTTGTGGCGAAATAGTTTATGGCCACGGTTGTCGAGTGTCGCAACTGATCTCCATACCTGCCAAATGAATTAATTCTGCCACATTATTCACGTGCCTAATGGATTTGAAATAAGAGTTACTAAAGCTTCGCATACGGATTAATTCCTATATAAAGAATATATTCCAAAGATTCAACAACTGTAAATCTAACCATACACATGTAATTCGTTGAACTTCTAAATATATATAACTAAGAAAAATTATCCATACAATGTATTAAATTGGCGTCGAATTTTCAAAGTTGCACCATATTACACAACATCCATAACTGAAATTTTAAAAAAAAGTCTTGCTTCTACTTCAATCAAAATTCTCTAAATTTTCCTGCCCGAAAAACAGCGCCTAGGAGTGGACATCGCTCTCCTATACCCTGTTCAAGAAAACGGAGAAAATGTGTGGGTGTCAGTCCAAGTTTGTAATTCCAAAACAACAAGATTCCATATATCATGTAAAAACCAGAGATCAACAAGTGCTACCATTAACCATGTTCTTGATCGCAAAAAAAACCCATAAAGTTTGCTAACCTGCAAGTTTTCAGTTTGAGAATTCAGAAACCAACAGAGAGATTGACTTGCCCCAAGAAAAATCTCAGGTAATAGTTTTCATCAAGATGGTAGTTAATAATAGTAAATAGTAACATCAGGCCTCTAATAATGGGTTGTTGCAGTAAAATTATCCCTTTGTTATACATAAAATGCCTTCAAGTTTAACCACACCCCTGTTGGTTACCAGCAGAACAATCCCACTATTACAAGTCATCCAAATTCTCTGCTCAAGCAACAAAGACAATAAGTAGCAAACTGGAGTTAAAGAATTTGAAGGCAGTAAACTTAAAAGTGAACTTGGCATAAATAGAGGAACACCTAGACTACTAGTTTAACTCATAGTTTTACTCCTAGTATACTTTGTTTAGCTAAATGTTGACAATCTCTACCGTACTGCTACATGAGAGGATTGGATGGATTTGATAATCAAAACACAGTGATAGAAAAGATATAGTAAAACTAATGAAATCCCATCAGGCTAATTCAACATAATCATTCCCATAAAAACTGAAACATGTCATAAAAGTCATCGTCATCATCTTTTCCCATTCCCTTGCCAGACCAAGAAACTTTGAACATGTCCAAATTTTGTGTTCTCAACATCTCAAGCATGGTACAATGGGTAACCCAAACCCCATCAGGTATCTTTTTGTCGTGTTTCCATTGATATGCCTAGAAATCAAAAAATGAAGCGTGAAGCCTTCATAACATTTTTATTTTGTTCTAGAGATGCTGCTGCATAATTCTGGGTTGTGCAAAGAGAAGCCTTTCTAAGGTGAGGTCTCAGGAGGAATTGAATACAGGACCACCTTGGGTGAAGTTTTCCTAACATTATTAATGCACAAAATCACCCAAGGTGGTCCTGCATTCAATTTCTGCTAAGGCCCCTTTTACAACCACCATTAACCAGCAAGAAAAGAAACAAAACAAAGAAGCAGAGAAGAAGAGAAGAGAAGAAATTTGACAAAAATATATGGGGTGTTCGTGCACTGAAGAGAAGAAATTGCGCAGAAATGACATACCAATGGAACTACCTTCTGCTGACGGCACAGGTTGACTAGTTGCACCATATTTCCCCTCAAGTGGAGTGGGTGATGGTTGAGAAGTGTGTGGGGTGGTTGGAGCAGCAACTGGGAATTGAGGTTGGGGAGGGGGTCGTGACAGAGAATTGGGGGGTCGTATTGGGGGGCATTGTTGATTAATGGATGGATGTACTTGAGAAGGCTGGGGGTTGTTTGGAGAAGCAACTGTGAACTGTGGTTGGAGAGGGGTCGTGACAGAGAATTGGGGGCCGTATTGGGAGGCATTGCTGATTAACGGATGGACGTACTTGAGAAGGGTGGGTGTTGTTTGGAGAAACAAACGGGAGTGTGGTTTGGGGAGGTGGTCGTGGCTGAAAAATGGGAAGTTGTATATTGGAACGTGGCTGATAAATGGAAGGATGTAATTGAGAAGGGCGGGGATGGTCTGAGAAGCTGGAAGTTGTGATTGAGTAGTTACTTTAGATAAAAACATGTAGCCTCTTTGGAGCAGCCTTTGTCTTCATAGTAACCTGCAATTGAAATGGATCAGTTACATGACTAGAAAACTGAAATAATTGGAAGTATCAATACTTCTCCGTATTCATAAATGATAATGAAATGCCAATACAAGCATCCGAATTAGTTGTGAAATGAGTAGTTACTTTATCAAAGTGAAGATAAAATATGTGTTGAGCATTATGGTTCCAGGTTTCATTTACATTGCTCGACAACCATGCATGACAACAAAATTCGTGGGTCCACACATCCACATTACGATAACTCTGTTTTAAACTATGTTCAGAGGTGGTATGTTGATATGGTACCAATCCGAGTATTCAGAAACTATGAAAGCCAAGGTGTTGGTTACCCGAACCAACAAGGGATGAAGGTATACTCCACCTTTCTACAAGCAATTGAGTTTAGAAAAGCAGGGACAAATGAAATAGTTAAGAGATAACTACATGATTTACGACTACTGTAAAGATTTGAAGCGATTCAACGGCCAGGTACCACATGAATGTTATGAACAACAATACTAAAAAAGCATCTGCACTAATTTGGACAAGAAATCCAGTCAATGGTTTACCAGATATGTATAGTTGATTCTTAACCTCAGTTACCACATTTCTCACGCAGCATACCCAATTGTGAAACCAATATCATGTGTCTAAAGCCACTAGCAATCGAGAATAGTTGATCTGGCAACCAGTCAACTCAAAAACTGACATGCATATTAAATACAAAAGCAAGTCAGCTCCAAAAACTAAAACCAACACAGAATAACATTGATATAAAAATCATTAGTCAACACAAGAAAAACCATTGATACAAAAATCCCCAATTTTTACCTCGGCATACACATCATACAGAGAAATTTATATTACTAGTACTATATATGTATGATTGATGGGAAATCAAAACGGAACGAAAATCTCTAAGGAATCCCGAAGCTCCTTCACTTCAACAAATGATTGACTACGTCAAAACACACAAAGGGAACTAAAAAAACTCACCTGTTCTATTTATGCCGCTTCAGAGACAATCCAGTCTCTAAGAATCTGAGTTGACCCAAGAATCCCAACTCTAAGAATCTGACATATGAAGAGATTAAAGAAACTAATTAGGAAAGAGGACCTTTGAGAGATAAAATTAAACCCTTAAGGTAGAACAAATTGATGCCATTATTTGGGGCATCAATTTGGACGAAAAAGTTGAACAGTTTCAGTAGAGTTCTACACATCAAATTGCCTGCAATCTAGAAAAATTCAGTACACTTGGACTTCACCAGAATTTCATAACAAAAACTAGTTCCTCAACATTGGGAATTTAGTACACTTATAAACACACACAAAAATTGAGTACTCCATAATGTCATAAACTAACTCCTATACTGCCGAACTATACAATTGAAGAGACAAACTGTGAACCCGTTGGACAAAAATAAACAGAGAAACCACAACCCAAGAAAGTGAACCAACCAATTGATTGAAGAAACTGAAAGAGAACAATAGATGAACGACTTTTACTCAAGAACCCTAAACCTTGCTATCAAAAAATGGGGATTGCAAGAATTCGAACACATGTGAATTTATTCTACTTTCAAAATAACAAAAAAAAACAACTTGTTCATGTACAAACCTTGGAGCTCGAAGTCAGATTTCGTCCTGACAGATGGAAGAACTAGAAGACAAGAACGATGTCAGATTGAATCCCCTTCAAATCTATAGAACGACGCCCGATTGAATCCACTTCACTTCACTCCACTCAAAATCTATAGAACGACGCCTGAATGAGGTATAGGAACAGACGCCTGATAGACTAGGGACTAGAATGGATTGGAACGAGATCGTGTATGTAATCTTCTTCACCTGCCAACGAGTGGGTTGAAATTTATACTGAAAATATTACCGCCACTTATACTTTTGGCTTTGCGGGTTGGAATTTTTATTCCGAAAGGGTATTTTTGGAGAGTAAAAAAAATGGCCACGGCCAATACCTAGGGAACTATTATTATTCCATCCGTTTGCCACGCGAATCAAATCTCTCGTGGTTAAAAGCGTTTTTTCCCACGGGTGTTTTCTTTTTACTGTGGCTTCTATAAAATACATTAGCCACAGTTATCTACCGTGGTTAATATTTTTTTTCCACGTTTATTAACTGTGGGTAAGTGTAGCGTGGCCAAAGGCCATTTTTCTGGTAGTGTGTGATATTTAATATAATGAAGTCCGTAGATACAATGTGTAGTTTACCTTAAATATCCCTAGTCCATTATATTGATTAACGGGACGATAAACTATAGACTAGTATGTGGGTAGATTGATATGGAGATATCAAGTCGAACACATAGGTATGCAGTAGGAGTAATGTCATACTGGATTGACCCACAACGAGAAGGGTACATTAGATTATGTCAAAGTAACAATCGCTTCTCGTAGTGCTAATGATATTGTAATCCTTAGACTTGAAGTCACTAGATACTCTACTTGTGAAATATCGTGCTTTAATATTATCAAACGTTGCGCCTTAACCTGGTAACTATAAAGATAGTTATCGGGCATGATAGGAATCAAGCTTAGAGGTCGTAGTGACGTAGAGGGGATTTGTCCCTCTCACATAATGGGAGTAAATATCCATGGGCCACTCGAGGGTTGGTGCTTATAGAATGTCTGGCCAGACTCAGATAAAATCAATATGATATATTGATGTTATCTGCACACATAAGAATATTCCCAGGATCGAGGAACTATAGATTGGATATACGAGTGTTACTAATATGTCTCGTGTCTAATCCGGATTAGGAGACAAAGGGATAACACAATACATGATCATTGGGCACAAGGTTTGTCGGGATCACTGACTTATTTCTATTAGTTGGGTGGTATGGATGTGTTGCTAGACACCGCTCCATGTTAGTAAATAGTTACTACCAACTAAGTAGAAACCTATGGGGTCACACATCGAACGGATTAAATTGGATTTTTATATTAATTAGTTTGGCTAATTAATTAAAGGATCATAACGCAACCACAAGAAAATTTAGTAGGACTAATTTGCAAGTGGACTAATCCATTTATTGACATGATTAGTATTGAGGCTTTTATGTATTTAATAAAGAGTTATTACTATATAAAGGAAATCTAGCTTGTTATTTCTCAACATAAGTCATTATTGAGAGAAACATAACAAAGCAAGAGAAGAGAGACAAGGTGAGGCAGAAGCCTACCCCGCCCTTCCCCCTTGGAGCCATCGGCTCTTCCTTGGGTGCGCCTCCTCCTCGTTTTGCGTGATCCGTCACTCATTTCCTTGTTGCTAGCACTACCCGGTGGGAAGGAATCCAATCAAGAATCCAAGGTTTGAATATTCATAGAGACGAAGACACTATTCTTTGTGCACATATTTTATGACCTTATCATGTTACGATGGCTTGCCTGTGATGCATGGTGGAATTTGAGAAGGATTAATTTTTGTTACTCCGCAGCGTAACCTCCATCAAAACCCGACAAGGACTTCGTTATATGAAATATCTCCATAAATAATACAATGATTATTCTAGCCAAAATAATGTTCATACTAAACAAGATTGGCTCTAGGGAATCTATTCCAATAGTCTCCCACTAGCACTAGAGCCAATCTGGTGCATCTCGTATGCCTATAGATCTTGCGTGCCCTTCATACTTGTGCTGAACAAGCGGCTTTTTAAGTGGATCTGACAGATTCTCATCTGTAGGAATCTTGCATTATTCACATCTCCTTTATCGATGATAACTCGAATAAGATGGAACTTCCTAAGTACGTGTTTGGATTTTTTGTGTGACCTGGGTTCCTTGGATTGTGCGATCGCTCCAGTGTTGTCACAATATAACTATATTAGATCCACAATATTAGGAACCGCACGAAGCTCAGTAATGACCTTCCTAATCTAAACAGCTTCCTTTACTACGCCACTCGGAGCAATGTACTCAGCCTCGGTTGTACAATCAGCAATCGTCTCTTGCTTGGAACTCTTCCAGCTCACACCTCCTCCGTTCAGGCAATAGACGAATCCCGATAGCCATCTGAAATCATTTTTTTCGGTTTGGAAGCTTGCATCCGTGTAACCCCTTAAACTCAACTATTCCTCCCCTCCATAGATCAAGAACACGTCCTTAGTTCTTCTCAAGTTGTTGAGGATGTTCTCGACCGTTATCCAGTGACTCTCACCCGAATAAGACTAATATCTGCTTGTCATACTCAACGCGTATGACACATCTAGTCTGGTACGTAACATGGCGTACATGATGGATCCTATTTCCGAGGCATAGGGAATCATATTCATGCTTTCCTTATCAATCTCATAGGAAGGACAATCTGTAAGGTATTGTAATGGATTACGCAGTGGAAACAAACAAATAGTCATCCGTTCAAGATCCTACAAGGATCACAAGTCTAGACATCATAACGATAGTAAGGGTTTGAGTATCATAATACATTTTGGTTCTCCTTTGATGACTTCGCTCGTGAAATAGTATTCACGTCTCTATAGCTATACCACTCCTAGGATTGAATCCGGATCCTTCAAACGTTTTTCCTAGCTAGGGATGAAGGAAGAATAAGAATATCATGCGAAACCACCAAAAGGGGGTCGTGTGCCTCCTTGAGGTCGACGAAAAAGAGAAGGGCGGACCGGTGGGGGGGGGGGTGTTCGGCCCTTCCTTGTCTTGCTCTCTCCTTGCTTTTTCTCCCACTCAATGTGTTATGAGAATTAGTTGAGAAAATAAGTTTGCAGTGTCATTTATATAGTCCAACAACACCTTGTTGACTGCATAAAAGCTCATATCCTAATCATGTCCATACACGGATTAGTCCAACTTGAAAATTAGTCATACTAAGTTTGCAAGTAGTTGCGTATTGATCCTTCTATTTAATTAACCATGTTACTTAATTCCCAAGCCCGGTCTAATCCATAGGTAGTGTGACCCAATAGGTTTCGACTTAGTTGGTAGTAACAATTACTAACATGGAGGGCCTCTAGTAAGACATCCACGCTACCCAACAAATAGAAATAGTCATCCGAAAAACCTTGTGCAAGTATTGTCTCATCCCTTTGTCTCTATATCCGGATTGGACACGAGACATATAATTCATGCTCGTATATCCAATCCACAGTTTCTCGATCCTGGGAATAGTCTTATCCATGCAAGTAACATCAATATCCTATATTGATTCATCTGAGTCTTGCCAGACAATCCATAAGCACTACCCCTCGAGTGGCCGCGGTTATTTGCTCCCGTTATGTGGGAGGGACAAATCCTCTCTACATCATGACCATCTCTAAGCTTGCTTCCTATCATGCCCGATGACTACCTTTATAGTTACCTGGTTAAGGCACAACGTTTGATCAAAGCATGATATTTTACAACTAGAGTATCTAGTGACTTCAAGTCTAAGGACCATAATACCATTGTCACTACGAGAAGCACTTGTGACTTTACATAACTTGTATGTAGCCTTCTCGTTAGTGAGTCAATCCAGTATGCCATTACTCCTAATGCATACCCATGTGCTAGACTTGATATATCCATATCAATCTGCCCACATACTAGTCTATAGTTAATCGTCCTGTTAATCAATATGGTTGACTAGGGATATTTAAGATAAACAACAAATTTGTAATCTAAGGACTTCATAATACTAAATATCTCCATTAATAATAAAATGATTATTCTAGCCAAAATAATGTTCATACTAAACAAGATTGCCTCTAGGGCATCTATTCCAGCACATCCATGGTCATTGAATTCAATCTCCAACTCTTAACTACACAAGTATCCAACAAATTTCATCCCCAATGACACAAGATTAAGCTATAACTTGGAGAGCAAAACAACATAACTTGAACCAAAACTACAAAATTTAGGAAATGAACCAACTAATCTGATGTTGTTGTCGCCATACCAAGAACACAACAGTAGTAGTATGAACAGCAGTAGAAACAGTGCTATAGCAAGCTCAAAATTGATCAAATTCGACTCCTCTTTCTCTTTGTGGCTGTTCTTGTATCCAAATTAGCTCAAAACGAGCTGGAAATTACCGAGAACAGCCCAGAAAGATGCAAAAACTAGAGAGAAGAGAGCTTCGCCAGAGCTTCGCCATCCGAAAACGAAGGTGGAGGAGAGCTTTCTTCTTATTTAACGTCGGCTTTTATAGAGGATGATCGAAGGGTTTCGTAGCCTCCAAGGATGTATCTCAGCCCTTCAATTCATCTCCAAAGCACTCTATCGTCGATTTGTACTTCGTCCTTAAGAACCCTAGATATTGAGCATTCTCAAATATTCAAAATTTGGCCGAATTGAGAGGTGAAGTAGAGAGGGACATGTATGGCGAGCAATTTGGCACCAATATGGGAGCATTTGGTGGCGATTTGGGTCGGGGTGAGGGCTGGTTAAAGCTCGGTGAAGCTTTAATGGCTTCCTCCTGGGTTTGTTCTGTCGGGAGAAGGAGATGAGTCAGCTAGTGCAAAAAATTCCTTGATGCCCTCCTCCCCCCCCCCCCCCCCAAGTTTGGTGGGGGCTTTTAAAATGGCCCCGCGCTCAAAATAAAGGCCGTAATGGCCCCCATTTTCTTTGGAATCTTCACTAGTTGACCCCTTTTTCCAACTTTTAACTTGCGACTTGGCCTCTTGACTTAATTATAAATAATTGCTGCACATTTTTCTTTTATCTTCTCATAAATGACCTTGAATCTCTAAATTAGCTTGCAATTTAGTCCTCCAGCTTGCTTTGTCTTCAATTTTAGCCTCTTTTCGCTTGATTTCTTCAAATTAAGCTCCTTTTAATTCATCTTCACATCTCGCGGACCTCCAAATATCATTAGTTCACTTTTCAAACTCTCCCAAACTAGCCTCTTGGGCTCTAAAGTACATTTTTTCCTACAAGACAAGAGGAAAACAAGCAAAACTACAAGAACGAGCATAAGTCCAGAAATAGGGATAAACAACGTAAATTACACATGAAAGCAAGTTATGAGAGACTCGTTAGCCTACTTAAACATGCAATTTTCATTCATCAACACCCCCCCTAGCAGTTTTCTCTTCCTCGAGCAAAGAGAGCGATAAGAGAAGTTAGCTAGCTAAGAACCAATCATGAGAGACACCCACTAAACTAGTTAAGGCTTGACTCAATTCTAAATTAGACTCGAATATTTACAGAAACCGAACATACACACAATTATCTATCATAAGTGAGAACCCAACAAATAAGATGCTAAGAAGTACAATCTAATTTTAAAATTATTGTGGGGGAAAAAATAAGAATGCACAAATGTTTCCTCAAATAAATTCTCAAAGTCCAAAAAGATTGAGAAAGAAGCCTATGGTAGTCTAAGCATATATTGATACAAATGTGGGCGGTGGTTGGTAGAAGCTAACTCATACGAACCACAAAACTTGTTAACTAAGTCCAATTTGCCAGAAAGTATGCCTTTAAAAATAAGGATCACATGAAACTAGTCATTCTCATACTTAATCAAAAGCACCCATGTAGGATGGACCTGTAACCTTTGAAAAAATATGATTTTTAGAATAGGGGATGTGGTGTGATATTTTATGATCCTTTTGTGGATTTTTTTTTTGGGGGGGGGGGTGGTGCGCTTTTTCATAGACTTTTCTTTTTTTTTTGTAGTTCTTTAGCATTAACATTTTTTCCTTCACATATGTCCACCTCAAATCTAAGGCTCTGCAAGACCCACAACAAAATAAATGAATAAACAAGCGAGTAGGCTTTATAAGCTAAACCAAGGGAGCTATCTAGGTGGTGATGTAACATTTATCCCTGGACACCCCACTATTTCTTAGACATCGCATGGGGTGTCATTGGTCACCACCACTCCAATGGGCTACAAGTTTCAACTGCCAAAAACAATGAGAATGAAATCATTTTTGTGGAGTTCAAATATATTTAGAGAATGCACCCTTTATCAAAATTAGAAGACGTCAACATATATGTGATCAACTTATGTTCAACGAATTAAACATGAAACGTAAATTTAGCGCGTGGCTTTGTGAGAACGCTTGCGATTGCGGAATCTGGGAGATTGGTATAGATGTATTGAGTATAAGCGAAAAAATTCACATTAAAATAAAATTAAAAAGAACATGGACTAAGAGATTTCATTCTTTGAAAACATCTAGCTTCCTAAAATTCCCCATTTTCATTTTATTTTTCAATTTTCATTTTTCGCCTTTTTTTCTCTCTTTCAAAAAAAAATAAGCGACTCAACTAAAACTTCCTAAGACTCAATAAATCTATCAACAAATAAAATTAAATCTAGACTCAAGATGAAAGGTGGAAATAAATAAAACGAGCAAAAAAAAAATCTATGGTTTGACACGGGAAAAGAGTGATGTTTCGCATGAACGATTCACGCATTTTTTTTTCATTTTATGACTTTTTCAAATATTTTACTTTTTTTGTATTCTTCAACATCATGCAAGCCAAATATAGAGATGAATAAGTGCTAGTAACCAACTTATTTAGTCTAGTATCCTCTCTCCCTAACTTAAATGTCACATGGTCCTCAATGTGTGAGAACAATGGCATATCAACAATTTCACATAAGAGATAAGGGATAGGTGGACCTTATTTTTGCATCATTTGCCATCAAGCACAAGTCCTCCTCAATGAGCAACCTACAAAATATTAATAGAAAAGAAAAAAAATGCAAGAAATAGAGACAAACTAGTTTATTTAACGCGACTTCTAATAGGAAGAAGTCAATTCATGGAACTTTTAACTTCTTGCAGTCAAGGCAAGCTTGCCTATGACAATGAACATGAGTAGGGTCGAAGTACCCTTCTTTAATTCTTTTTATTCCCGAATATCCTTTAACATTCTCTAATTTCTCAAGAACAAATATTGGGTAACCGGTACCCAGATCAAGTAAATCAAAATGTAAGGATCTGAGCATTCATTTCTTCGTAAAAATATCACATTCTTGTTTTTCACATAAATTTTACAAAATGCTCATTTCAAGGAAAGTACAAGAGACGTCACACATTTTTGTAGACAATCTTGGCTCATCTTTATAATTTAAAATGATAGAAGAGTCATGAGAAAATTCAAGGTGAGGATCTTAACCACTAGTTAACTTGCTACCTTCAATGAGAAAAACACTTTCACTACAAAAAACTAGCTTATGATTATTTTTTCAAATATGAGCACAAGATTTCTCATTCTTCAATTTCTCACTTTCATCCAAGATTTTACTACACTACTCTTTTACAACACGATATTCATTTTCATCATGATGAACAGAATAAATTTGAAAGAGGACTCCAAAATTTTCACAACCAACACTTGAACCCCCCCCCCCCCTCCCCCCAAGTTACTTGAAGGCCAATCCAAAATATCTAGTGGTGGGGGCTTAAATCATAACTAGAAGGTTCTCTTACTATGGAAGGTACCCCCATTTTCTCATGTAAATCAATATCACCACAAGAATGCTCATGGATAGACTCTCTATGAGGCGTCTTAAGTTTAAGTTGACTAACAAGACTAACCCAATCATCAACATTAAATTCCTCACTCATGCCAATGATGAGAAAATGGTATTGTCTTCACATAAAAATTCTAAATCTTGCAAAATAAGATCATCATCTCATTGGAATATGTAGTAGGATCCTCAATCACTTCAACATAAGAATCAACCCAATCTCACATATGTCATCATCATCTTTTGAGTTTTGTTGATAACTTGCATTAAAGATATTGATTTCCAACGTCATTTTCCTAAATTTAATGTTCACCAAACCATTCCTACAACTTAGTATTTCATTGGATGTAGTCAGAAATGGTCATTCTATAATGATAGGAATGGCTGATGTGCCAGTAGCCAAATGAGTAGTGTCTAAAAGTTTGAAATCTATCAAAAATAGCATTGGTTGACTTGAACCAAAATATCCTAAATGAGGCCTCTAGGGACTCTAGTAGACCTATCCGCTAATTGAAGAGTCACTCTTGTGGATTTCAACTCACCCAACCCCAACTTCTCATACACCAAGTACGGAAGAAGGTTTAACTTGCACCCAAATAAAGTAAAGCATTTGCAATGTTATAACTCCCAATTCTTCAACTGATAGTTGGTGAACCTGGATCTATATTATTTCGAGGGACGTTATGTTGGAGAATCGATCTCACTTACTCGGTGTGAAATGCATTCTTTCTCACTTGAAGAGTTATCTTGAAAGTGCATAAATCTTTGAGAAAATTGGCATAAGCCGGAATTCGCATGATAGCATCCAAGAGAAAAATATTTATTTTGACATTTTGGAATGTCCCAAAGATGTCTTGGTGACTTTCTTTCATCTTATTGGCCGCTAGTATTTGGGGAAATGGTTAAACAATCCTATTTTTTTCGTTATCATCAACCAATTGGTTCCCGTTGTCAAGACTCTCCTTAGACTCTTGCAAGTAAACAACTCTCTCTTAGTCATCACTCTTCCCACACTCCTCTTCTTCCTCATTTTCATTGGACTCCCCACTTAGAAGTCCATTATCAACAACCTTCTCATTTCTCAAAACGGTAATGGGCCTTATCATGCTCTACTTATTTTAACCCTTCGCCCCTTGGGTTTTGTTGAGGTTGAGATGCGAATCTCCCTTCTTTTGAGAATTTATGATAGACTACAACCTAGCCACAGCATTTTTCAACTCTAGATTAAAGTTTCTCAATTCTTTGTGAGAGTTTCTCAACTCTTGAGTGATTTGGCTTTGGCTAGCCATAAGTTGTTCAAAAGAATCATCTAGACTCTTCCTGTTAGGACGGATGTAAGTAGAAATTGAGGGGTTTTCTTGGATCTCATGGCCTTGTCTCCATCTAATGTTAGGATGGTTTCTCCAATTTGAGATATATCTTGTCGAGTTTTGCGAGTTGTCATATGACTTCCCCAAATAGTTGGAATTGAACATATACGCTTGCTCATCCATGAGCTCTTGTGCTATTATAAATTCCGGAAAATCACATAACTCATGAGAATCACTACAAAAAGAGCATAATTCCTCATTCTTAGACTTAAGGTAATGAGTGCTACCTTTAGGCTTAGTTACACTTCTTTTGAAGGCTCATTCTTGTCCCAAGATTGGACTTTTTCAAAAATATCATCTAAGCAACCCCACCTCTCATCTTCAACTTTTAAAAATAAATATCCCCAACTCATGGACTCCATTATGTGCTTATGGTTGGATGGAAAACCATCATAAAAAGAGCTAATCAATCTCCAAGCCTCAAATCCATGGTGTGGACAAGTAATGAGGATTTTTTGAAGCATTTTCAGGTTGGGGAAGTGGTTCACCCTCCTTAACACAAAATGTCAGAATTTTCCTTTTTATGGCATGTTTCTTATAAGTATGGAAGAATTTCTTGAGTTTTTCTTTCTCTAATTAGTGTCTATCATCCTAGTTCTCCAGGAGTGAATCCATGCTTTGGCATTATCCTTCAAAGATAAAGGAAACAATCTAAGTTTTATAGTATTGCTAGAATCACCGTCACAATAAACCATTGAGGCAATGACACAAAAACCCCTGAGATGAGAGTAGGCGCTCTCGGTCACTAAGCCGTGATACTTGGGAAAAAAGTTGAATAATTCTAGACTAAACATCAAAATTCTTTCATTCCAAGGAACCACAAAGCAAGAAGGTTAAGTTTGTTTAGGAGGATGCATCAAATCTCTAGGTGTACGAAATTGCATCATTTTGTTGTTGTTACTATGCCCATCATCTCCGTCCATGATTTCAAAGCTACTAAGTAAGCTTGAATTGTTGAAGGGGATAACCTAATACTACCACAATTTTATGCAAGAAATAATCAAAGTGGAGTTCAAGAGAATTTACCCAAGACGATTGAGAAATCGTCCTAACACAAGCTAAGAGTATGTTTTTGTAACTTTTTTTTCGCTTTTTTTGTTCCAAAGTAAAAATATGATCCACGTATTATTTCAAGCTTACCTACCAAAGAAAATCAAACAAGACAAGAAGAAAATAACTAAGGAGTGAGTTATGTTAGCACCAATCCCCGACAATGGAGCCAAAAACTTCCTGGCATCCGCATGGGGCTTCTATTATTGTCAAAGCAGGTCACCATTCCCTGATTTGTCCCGCATGGGGCTTCTATTATTGTTGATGGCGTCTATAACCTTCTTGGAATCTACTTCTACAATAACCTCCTTTGACCACACTCGAGAGCGAGATGGAGACCCTCCCGAATAGTGAGTGTTTCAGCCTCACGCGTAGAAGAAACCCTGAGTAGTGGTGTGGAAAATGCCGCCACTAGATTTTCATTGTTTTCGTGCAGAACCGCACCAGCAGGAACCCTTTTCCTCCTCGGAGAGCCAAACACCGTCGGAGTTAATATTCATCAGCCCCCTTGTCCGGTGGTTTCCAGCAAGAGGCTGTTAAAATCTGAGCTGTATCCTGAGTCCCGGTCGCACCTCTCTTTTTTGTCGAATGGCGCCAGACAGAATCTAGGTGTTGGCTAAAGTCCATCTGCTCATTATGGAAAACCACTTAATTTTGCAGTGACCATAGCCGCCAAATGATATTGCAAAATAGCTCTCTATTTATGCTTGGAAACTTCAGGAAAATCGAGGGAATCCAATCAACAATATTTTCTTCTGAACAGCGGATGAATTCATCCCTAAAAAAGTGTTTCCACGAAGCCTTGGCTATGGGGCATCTCATAAAGAGATGGGATGCCGATTCTGGGGAGCAATTACATAACGCGCAAGAAACAGGAACATCACTCTTGAAATGTGAAACCTTTAGTCTTATAGCTAGGGAATCTTTCGCAGCTCTCCAAACAGTGTAGATTATCTTGTGTTGCACTTTTGTTTTCAACAAAGCCTTGAAACCAGGATGCGAAGAAGAGGACGTAGAAGCTGAAATTTTTTGAGACTTCTGACTTCTCAAAAGTGATTACGCTGAAGCAACAGAGTATTCTCCGTCCTCGGTATAATACCATCGACGATAAATTTGAGAAGGGGAGTGAGGTATCACCACCTTTAATATTTCCCCCATGTCCACCTCTAAGCCACAGGAAATGATCTTTTTCGCAATTCCATGTTCAGTTGAATGAATAAATTTTGAAATGGCGGCGTGCTCCAACCCCAAGGGCTTTCCTACAGGGCCAAAGCTTGGTTGCCTTTTAGGCCATGGTTCTCTCGTAATGAAAATACTTTCCCCATTGCCTACCTTCCCACGAACACCGCTTTGGATCAAGTCTCTTACACTAGAAATATATCGCCAAGCGTAGGAGAAATTCCGTTTAGAAATTACATGTATGAAATGTGAATTCAGAGCATATTTATGTTTGAATACTTTACTAACCAAGGAATTTTTGGCCATGGATACTTATAATATGAGGCTTCACATTATAATTTTTCTCAAGCAAAAAATTAAGTACTAATTTTCGGTGGTTTATGACTTTTTTCAAAGGACTTGTACCCCGAATCTGCCACATGGAATGATGGAACGCCTTTAATTCTTTCCACATTCCTTCTATCATATACATGTGATTTGTATATATGCATGAGGCTCTAGAAGTCAGTGAGCCGAAAGCGATGTATATTCCTCGCAACCCGACATAAATTCCAACAACCATTTTTATTAGCATCATTCATCTGTCTACATATTATCACTTTTGTTACAAATTACATGCTCCTTCTTTTAAGGCCACCACATCTACAGTTTTATTGATTTGTTGAGGAATATAATAAGAAGTGTTCTTTTTAGTTCATCAATTATTTTTTGAACAATTTTAGTTTATTAAGTTATATTGGTGATTAGCTATAAAATGTTGTAAATCGGGAATCATCCAACTACTAACGCTACCACTATATTTGTGAAAGGTTTAGAGTAATCTTCAAAGCAGCGGATAATGGATGATGGGGAAGATTCTACACATATGATTTTCTCCTATCTTGATTATTCATATTTATATCATTGATTAAATCAATTTATATCCAACTTCATTCTTGGAAGAAGGGGTGTTGATAATATCTCCATTGTGCAAAACACTGTGCACAACTTCAAAACAAAGAAAGGAAAGGTTAGGGACTTCATCTCGAAATCAAACATTTCAACCTATGACAACATACAGTGGAGCTTTGTGAGTACTACTCTACAACATTTCAATTTTCCTACCATCCTAATCAATGTCATTATGTCTTTTATCTCCTCCCCTTCAATGGCTATTTTGATTAATGGGAAGTCCTCTAAAACTTTCAGTCTACATGCTGACACGTGGAGATCCCATCTTCCCCTATCTTTTTATTTGTGATGGACTGGTTTTCTACTAAAATTTATGAAAGAATAAAACAGGAGGAGTGTAAGCATGCGAAAACATCCCAAAGGTGTCCTGCTCTCTCATAGTTATCCTCTGTTGATGATCTCTTAATCTTTAGTAAGGCTTGTAAAGAGTCGTTAGGTTTTTATAGAAATTAGAACAGAATGTATCGAGACACTTTAGAAGATACAGAGAAGCTCTCAAATGTAGAGAGAGAGAGAGAGCATAATATATAATGACTGAAAACGGAGCTTAAGTACATGTACAGGTGCTGTATTGACCATTGGATGGTCCTGACCTAAATCGGACGACTATAAACATATGTCGTGTTATACAATTGCACACCAGATCTTTGGTCTTCACCATGTGGAGATTGACCCACAGAGTTTGTGAAGACTTGCAGTTTGGACCTTTGGGCTTCAATGGTTTGCGCTTCAGTGATCAGTATGGGGCATGAGTCTTTGGTCTTCTACTCTTCTTTTCTAATACTTCCCCTCAAGCTGATGGGGCTTGATGAACCATCACTTTTTGTTTGAGCTCTTTGCAATGACTTGTTGAGAGTCATTTGGTAAAATATTCGCAAGCTGGTTCGAACTGTTAACAAAAGATAAAGATAAACGGTTAGTAAGTACTCTTTCGCGAATGTGATGGTAGTGGATTACTATTTGTCAGGTGCGGGCATGAATTATAGAGTTAGAAGTGAGTGCAATGACGGACAAGTTGTCACACCAAAGGTTTGGTTTGTGAGAAATGTAAATATTGAGATCATGAAAGAGAATGCCTAGCCATGCTAATTCGGCCGCAGTAGAGGCTACTGCCATATATTCGGCCTTGGTTAAAGAACGTGCAACCTTGGGTACTATTCGGCCTTGGTTAAAGAACGCAGTAGAGCTCTGATACCACGAAAGAACCTTATGGTTCTTGAGAGAAAATACAGAGAAGAGAGAGAGGCGCAGTGAATGAACCAGAAGAAGAAATGATTTCATTAAGTTAAACTAATACGGTAGCAGAGTATTTATACAATGAATCTCAACGGTCTGATGTACTATCAGATCCAACGGTAGGAAATGAAACTAGGGTTTGTAGTGGGCTTTACATAAATGGACTTACATGAATTAATATGGGATGTGACAGAAGCCCATTTACAAATACAGAACATGACCCAAATTTTAGGCCCAAAATATATATAATTTTGTGAGCTTTATCATGACTAATCTAGTGGCTAGGACTTACAGGTGATCTAAGCCCCCTACTGGGTGGGTTAAGTTACACCGTGATGTTGCCTAGAATGCCCAACAGCCCAAGGACAGGGTATTAGAGTTCTTATATGAGATGGAGATGATAATTGGATTGCAGGTTTTAGCTGCATTGCCTTCGCTCAGTCCTCCATCATTTTTTCAACCCTGGCTTTGCTTGCTGGGATCAATATGACCAAGGATTTCGGTATTCAGAATATAATTGTTAGTTTAGATTTCCTTGACTTGATTTCTCTCTCTTTTTTTTCTGGGAATTCTAACCACATTGTTGGGACCTTCATTGAGAAATGGAGACTATTGAGAATTGATCTTCAGAATTTCCAACTGAAGCATGACAACATGAGTAACAGCAGGGCTGCTGACCTCTTGGCAGGGAGCCTACTACCTGTGTTTTCGCTTGTATTTTACCTGTTATATCTGCATTTACTATTACTATGAATTTTTTTGTTGGATGTTGAACTCTCTACACTTTTTGGGAGATGTTTTACTGGAGGATGTAACGGGAAAATCTTGCCCCGTGATGTTGTTTTGCCTCTTTAGTTTCTGTTTAAGTTATCCGTTTTATCAAAATGAAATAAATAAATAACCACATTGTATTTCAATTTCGAGAAGTAATGCAAATGAGTACTAGCTCAGTGGTAGAGCATTTAAACCCCTGCATAAGGTTCCGAGTTCAAATCTGGCTATTTGTAATTTCTCAATAAAAAAAAAAAGAAGTAATAGCATGTCAATAGTTAAATCAATCTTTTAATGTTGAATTTTGCACTTTATTCGCTCAATATTTTCCCAATCAATTATCTGTTTAGATGATTGGTTAAACACACTATAGTGATGTATCAAAATGTTATACAGCTGCATTGAAACATAATGAAATGGGAGCATACTCTTAATCGAGTCATAGAACTTCACATTTATTGGAAACAATTATTTAAGAAAATAACATATTTGCAAAAACGAGAACTGACATTTTATGCAAATAATTGTACTATAAATTACAAAAAAAGCTTAATGTGGGAAACAATGTGATCCTTCATCTCCCACCTACCTGTTGACATCAACTTTTCTCAATGGGACTTAGCTGATTAAATGACATCTCTATATATCTACTTTTTTAGGCCAATTTTCTCTTCATGGCTAGAAGAGGTTGAACACCCTTCACAAACACAAGCCAAAAGAGGTTGGGACCATCAGATAAAAAATATGAGACCCCCAAAGCTTTACGAATGCAGCTAATAGAGAAAGATAGAGAGATGACCTTTATAAGGCGCATGAAGATGTTGATGAAATTTACTTTCCTCCTGAATATCAAAATATTTGCATCAGTTTTAGGTCTTACTGGTATATAAAACAATTTATGACAAAGGCAGAAACTTAAATTGCAAAAAAAAATCTTACCTTTCATCAAAAAAAAATGCAAAAAATATCTATACCTTTCATTTCAGATTGTTTGCTTAAATACGAGAGGAAAACCACAAGGATCGCGACAACTGCAATGATTCCAATAAGAATTGCTAGTGTCTTCTGAATTTCATTGTCGTTTGAATCTGCCAGAATGTCAATTCCGTAATGAAAAG
Organism: Linanthus parryae; assembly: GCA_023055425.1. Classification (NCBI taxonomy): domain Eukaryota; kingdom Viridiplantae; phylum Streptophyta; class Magnoliopsida; order Ericales; family Polemoniaceae; genus Linanthus; species Linanthus parryae. Next base: position 19,150,515 of record JALGPY010000011.1, on the reverse strand, counting down.
TGAAAATTGTAATACCAAAAAGGAATACAAAATATTGTGCTTTTACAAAGCTTAACTAAATGAGACACAATTCCACTATTTTTTGCCTTGGATTCTTTAGTTAAACTAAAATGTTTATACAGACATTGGCCTTGTTTGGATGAGCAGAGGTCAGATTAATAAAGTGTAGATTATTGAAATGAATGGTTGTAGTGAGGAGATAATACTATCTCTCCACACCACAAGCACTCATTCCAATAATTTTACCATCTCATAATCTCACATTCGCTCATCCAAACACACCCATTAAAGATGTGGCAAAAGTTCCAATTGTTTGGTATTAAAAAGTCCAAAAACGTTGAACCTTGAAACCAATAGAATTATCACAAGTCCATCATACCTGCCACAATAATTTTAGTCCAAAGTTAAAAGAGATTCACAATATCTCATAATATATCTATTAATATACAATGACATAGTCAATTTGTAATGGACCCTGTGGATCTCATTTTGCAAAAGCACTATTGATGTTATGTTTTCCCATGTGAAAGTACTAGTAATTTGATATCTCCGGTCTTTCTCTATCTTCCAAATTTGATTTTCTCTTCCGTAATCGGGCTACTTTGATCCGATAATCTAGATAATCAAACGGTGCAATTTTGAAATAATATTTTCATGGTGTTGCAGAGTAAAGTTTACTCTACAACATCATGCAAAAATTATCAATTTTTTGCGTCATTTTACTAATAAATCACTTAGTCAAAGTGACACAGTGACAAAATATTGATGAAGAAAATATAGAAAGAACAGAGAAAATACATACCAGCTGGCTGATATGATACAAATGTTATTTTTTGTAGAAGTGATAAAAGAGCCATGCTAGGCGAACAGAAATCTCCGGACAGGAAATTAGACAGAAACATGCGATACGTTATTGGGGGGAGGGTTCAATTGAATTGACAATGTGCTAACTTTCATATGTCATTTACTGACTTCATAACTAGTGGACGGACGATAAATATCATTTAAACTCTGGGAAATGCCTTTCATATTTTGTACTTCTTTTTTTTGAGGAATAATATTTTGTACTTCGTTGAAAACTCTCTCTGCCCTCTATTAACATTCGATTTATGTATGTTTGCAAAAAAAAAAAAAAAAAAAAAAAAAAAAAAAAAAAAAAAAAACATTCGATTTATGTATAGTCTAATTTCCCATCAATATTCATTTTTCAATAACTTTGGTCAATTGAAAGGTAAACTTTTTTTTCTTTTAAAACCCCACTTAGGGTTAAAGTTACTATTTGAAATTTGATAATTACTCGTTTCTAAAAAAACGATAATGACTCTTAAAAGAACTGATTAATGATTATTTAAAAAAAAAAAAAGAAAAAAAAAACTGATTAATGATTACCATTCTTCGAGTATTCTCCACGGTCGGTGTATCGCACGTAGCACTTGCCGAGAAACATATCGCCCTTACTAGACGATCCACAACTATTTTTCAGTCGTCCGATGGCTTCCGTCAAACAATCCTGGCACTCGCCCGCACTCAGGTCCTGCGTACACTGCGCCACAACTTCAACTTTCCCATTCCTACTGGTCCTAAAATACTGGGACTCACTTGCCAGAAAATCAATCGCAGCGTCACGTTCGGCCAACTCATTGGAGTCATACCCAATCGACGGTCCACACTTCTTCAACACCACGCTCTTGTCCTGCTTCCCTAGAAACGAGACACTGTCGTACTTCACCAAACACCCCTCGAGTTGCAACATCCCCGCAGTCGAGTCGACACAGAGCGTGCCGAGTCGACTCACTGCGTTCGCCACACACACCCTGCAGTCAGAGCTGCTGACGTCGCCTCGGCACTGGAATAGGCCGTAGACGATGTCATCGGAACCGGACCCCGGTAAAGACATTTTGAACTTGTCGAAACTCGTGGAGGAGGCCGAGTTGACCAGGGATGTCAGGAGCGAGTTGACGTTGTTCTCGTAGGGCGTGCCCGGGGCGTACTTCTGCTGCGAGCAACCACCGTACAAGAAGGTGTTGGTGGTGGCGGAGTGTGATAGGTGAGTCAGAACTACGAATACAATAGGGAATATACAGAAAGCTGAGACAAGAGAATAAGGTTTAGCTGACATGTTTGTTAATTGTGTTTGGTTCTTGAGAGAGGAGAAAAGAGGAGGAACAATTTGAACCGTTAGTTGAAATGAGAAGAGTTGATAGTTTATATACAAGGAAAGAGATGGTAGTAGTGTATGAGAAAGTATGGGGGTTTTGGCAGTCTTTAGATGGTTGCTTGGTGGAGAATTTACGTAAGCTATGGAGTTGGAAGTGAAGGTGAAATGTGTATCAATGATTGGCATCATTTTCATCTGATCTCGAAGTGAATTCAAGATTTTTACATTATTAAAGAAGGTTTCGGGAGAAATTTAGGAATGATTGCGGACATGGGGAAGCCTCTCCTCAAAGCAAATTGTTTTTATTAGAATCATTAATCTATCATTTTATGCTTATTTAAATAAGCGACCATTTAAGTGAGCACCGGATACCTCCTACCACTCCGAATAGCCCCTTTTTGACTTTTACCACTATTCACTGGGTCATTTTGACCCAGTGATTTAAATAGCAAAACGAAGTAATATTTTGATATACTTTCATGGTATTGTAGAATAAAAGTAACTTTACAACATAATGAAAAATTATCTAAAAACGACATCGTTTTGGTATCCAAATTGCCGGGTCAAAGTGACCCAAGTACGAGTGGAAAAGTCAAAAAGGGACTATTCAGAAGAAACGGAGTGGTACTATATTGCAATAGACTTGCATAGAACTCTAAAAAGGCAAATTAGTATGAGAATTTTTCGATGCCTACTTGAGGAGCACAATAGATAAAAGACAGGTTGCCACAATGTTCTATTAAAGATTTCAATGTTTGAACTTTTAGAGAATTTTTGGATTGGAAAAATGAAGTGTTGATTGTTTTCTAGGTTTCTACCTATCTAGAATTGGGTGTTACCGGGGCAGGTAATGGTTCTTGAAAAGGTGAGGATGGACCATCTATTATAGAGGGCAAAGTTTTAATTGGTTGGTGATACAGCCATGTTGTCACTCTCCTACCTTGTTAGGCCATGTAGGTGAGTCCTTTTCACAAAGCAACCCACTAGGATTTGTTTGCATATCACTTCTTGCATTGCCTTTTATATGGACTCCCACATAAAGAACTTGCACTACGAAATTATGTCATGACATGCCACATTCGCGAAAATATTTCAGATACCCGTATCTGCATACAGTTATTCTTAGCGCCAGTCTTGATCCACATATCATGTATCATACCTACCAAAAGAAAATATTCACAGTTTTTGTTGATAAGGTGAGTTGGAGTAAGAATTTTCATTAGAACTCTGAAGAGAGCGATTTTGGACATTTTCACTCTTTCTGTTAGGACATTTGTGTGTAAAGTGTCTCGCTTTACGACAGGACATGAGTGGTATTCAGCACCACCTTTTAACAGCCCCTGAGAAAACAAATTAGCATTTGGTGCGCCCATGTGGGGTGCCCAATGCAATTATCTTAATCTTATGGGGTTAGTTGCAACATTGCTTAAATCTGTGGGGTTATTAGCAAAGGCACAAACTCTAAGGGGTTATGTGCAAACTATGTATAAGTCTGTCTAAATAAGGAGACAGTCTCCTACACATTAACATATGAGATATATGAGACATAATAATACACTACTATGTAGAGATCATGTGCTGATGAAAATACAGTTCTAGGATCCCTAGCCTCTTGGTGTGGATCAGATCCTAGAGATTCGAGCCAGACTGTGGGAGCAAGGTTGGCACTTGAAAGCAAGCATCCTACGATCATTCGCTACACTAGGAGCTTAGGCGAAGAGGTAAACACATGAATCTTCAGCTATAATTCATGTTGTAGATCTGTATGTGATAGATCATGTTATTCCTTCATTGGTATCAGAGCCCTAGGCTTGTTTTTCGTGCCTCGTTATGTGAACCCGAATCTGATTAGAAAATCGAGTTTTCAAAAGTTCATAATCTGTAGACGAAACCTATATGGTTAGGTAGAGTTTTTCACGAGAATTCCATAAATATAAATTTTATAATTTTTTGATAAACGATGAATTAGTTATAAATATTTTAAGATTCGGAATTGTATAAATATGGATTGGCTTGATCTGATCTGTAATTGGATTTTTTCAAAAATTGTTAGAATTGATTTTTGAATACATAATCGGAATCAAGGTGAAGAGACGATTCCAGTGATATAAGTTTCATCGGAAACGGAGTTCGGGAAGGCGGCGCGTGGGCTTCACGCGCCACCGACGCCGCCCCCACGCGCGGCCACGCGCCTCACGCGTCAAAGGGCTGCGGCGGACTGCTGACGTGGCTATGGCTGACGTGGCAGGTGACGTGGTGGTTCCATGTCAGCGCTAGGGCTCACGTGGCTATGACGTGGCAGCTCACGTGGCCGCTAACGTGGTTACTGACTCGTCACGCTGACGTGGCAGCTGACGTCAGCATACGGCTAACGTGGCATGCCACGTGGCACGCTGACGTGGCACAAAGCCGACGACAGTGCATGACCTGACATGGCACAAAGCCGACGACAGCGCTGACGTGGCACAAAGCATACGGCTGACGTGTCAAACACCTACAAGTACGGTCAAACCTGTGATGAATAGTTGTCACAACAGCACATAAGACATTTTCTTTAGGCTAACCAATAGTGGGAGGCAGTCAAGATAATGTCATAGAGCATGCTATGTCAAGGTGGGGAAATGACCTCATCATCAAGTTCTAGACCACTTTGAAATTCAAAGTATTGTAGGTATTTGCCAAAGAAAAATCTTGGATCAACCTTAGCCATTTGCCTCATTAAAATTGTGAGTAGTGACTCATAAATCCATCCTTAAACCATGAGTAGAGACTCATGTCATAAAATGTGCACTCAACTATAGAGTATGAGATTCATGTCATTATGATGAGAGGTTTAAGTTATTAGCAATTTGTTGCTATCTCTACCATGTTTCATGAACACGGCATTAAAACGTTATATTACACACTTTGAGAGTGTCAAGATTCTTGGATAAGACCAAACATCGCTCCGTTCTAGGATCTAAGCAACCAAGTGTTTGCTAAGAATACTAGTTCAGCATACTTCTGAAGTCTAAGAAATATATGATTGCTAAAAGATTGTGAATGAAGTATGATAGGCAGATGTAGTCCCTAGCCCGGTATTAGGACCGTGCGGAATAGGTGGGGGAAAGAATAAGGGAATGAGGGCGCAATATTGGTACATGACTAATAGCCCAAGACTGGCAAACGCAAAGGAGGAAAAGGATGTTTTCCTAAGACTAGAAGGCCAGACCTGACACTAACTTCTCGTCTAAGGATCCATAATATTATCGTTGATGAAGTAGCCACCAAAAGCTGTTTTGTTCACAGTTTTGCTTTGGAATTGGTCATGTTGTATGGTCATGCGCTCTTAGATTCTAGCATGAATAACGCCTCAGAATCTTTAGATATCACCTCTAAGGTTGTGACTTAAGATTTTTATATGTGGCGCGCTAGATTGAGACACGCTATGTCAGGAAAGGATGTTCAGGCTAGCTAAGGTAGGCCTGCTTGGAATATGCCCAAGGTACCCTTACCTGTGTGTGATTCTTGCCTTACATAGAAAGTGAAACGCAAACCGTCCAGTAAAGCAGTAAGGATTATTGAGTCTTTACATATTATTCATTCTGTTGTTGTGTTCCTTTAAATGTTAGAGCTAAAGACATGGTGCTTACTGCTCCATCACATTCGTAGATTATTGTACGCATCTCAACTATGTGTGCTTGGGCCACATAAGTCTGAGGCACAAGGGTGGTTCAGACAGGTATCTACAAAAGGTAGAAAACCGTCTGGACAAAAGGATATCTCTTTAGTCAGAATGAGACTGCGGGTATCTATCTTAGCAAGAGCTATGTGATGGAAATGAGTAGTAAGGCAGTTGTGCATTCCCCACACTCCGCAGCAGGATGCTGTAGCGGATCGGAGGAGTAGGGTACCGCCTGAAGATGGTTCGATGTATGATAGCACCTTCAAAGTACATGTTCCCTATCTTGAGGAGACGCTTTGTTAAACGGCTGTCGATGTACTCAACCAAATACCCACCAAGTCTGTCGCCACTACGCCCTAGGAGATGTGGACCAAAAGGCAACCTATATGAGGGCACCTTAGGCCATAGGGATCGGCACCTTATGAGCTAACTAAATATTCCTAGTCAGGGAGAAGCACGTGGAGATGGTATTCCCTACAAAGAAGAGGAACCACTAGATGACACTCAATTGACCACTACTCAAGAGGAATTTATTCATATGGATCTTGAGAACAGTGGGAATGCCTTACCTAGTGAGCAGCCTATCATATATGACGATAATGCTTAAGAAGAATCCTCTTTGCGTAGGAGCGCTTGTTAGAGCGTACCCCGTCGACGACTTGACATCGAAGGGGAAAACATGATGGTCACCACGCAAGAAGATAAACCTGGGATATCGCTCCAGGATTTTTCATCACTTGATAGGAAGGAAGTTGGACCCTAGATGGAAGAGACGTACCTTCACGGAGTAACGTATCTTCTTATGCTATAAGAAGCACTCTAGGGATTGCGTGCTCGTAACGCAACAGTCGATAAGCATTATAACTTAAATGGATTCACAAGATGGATGACTTATCTTAGGAGATGCCCATAATTAAGGGAATGTTCGTAGAGATGATGATCTCCGCGAGCATGGAGGAACCGCTAGAAAACACCCTGTTCCTTAGTCTATTATGAGGAATTAGTCCCTCAAGGATCCTTTGTATAGTGGGAGTGACTTTCTAAGCGAGGTGCCCATCAATAGGGGTGAGAGCAAATTATGATCCTCCTATACAAAGGAATTGCTCATAGGAGCATACCTCATCGACTGTTTGAGATTGAAGGGATGATCTTAGGATCACCTTGCATAAACGATAGGATAGAATACTATGCCTTATCGTTCCCTAATTATGAAGAATGAAAAGTAACCTTTACAGGAAAAGTTAGAGTCTGTAAAGGACCAACCAAGTTTAAGACTAGGTTAACTTTTCCAACTGGATATCAGACTATTGGAAATGAGTGGATTTCCAAGGTCAGTCAGAGTGACACAGACGGAAGCATAGTAAGGCATACGACTTGCAGAGATATCGGTAATAGTTGTGATGATGGAAATAAGTCTCAATGGAGAAATCAGAGAGGTGATCCGTATGACTCGACCACAGGGTTTCGAGATGTATGATCGAATGCACAAATAGGTGCAAGCTAATTAAGTCGATGTATGGTCTTGATTAGTCCTCTAAGTCAGCAGTATTTTATCAATGGATGAAAAACCGCTGCAAACCACTCTCAGTAGTAGAGAGTAGATGATCACGTCACTTATTATCGTTGAAACACTATTTTCCAGGAGAGTCTAAGGACTATTTCACATCCAGTATAGGGTGGTTATCCTTTCGATTTGTCACGAAGGATATTAGTAGGGAGAGATGCATTCTCGCTCGTTCAAAGGGACTTCTTATATTGACGCATAAAGCGGACAACAAGAAGATACTTTGAACGATTCCATGTTATGGACCCAATGCCATGTGATACTCTTATAGCTCGCTGCAGGATTTTACGAGCCTGAATATGTGCCCTAGAAGATACCATACAAGATTGACCATATGACCAAAGTGCCCGATGCAGTGTGAGTCTTCTATACACTATGGTGTGTACTAAGACCCCACAAACCTCATGTAATCGGAAGACTGGATTTCAGGAAATCCAACTTAAGACACTAGATCACAACCAAAAGGATACTCTATACAAAGTATCACATGCTATGACTATCGGAGATGATGCTTCGACTAGCCATCTATGCATGCTGAATAGGGTGGGGACCTAGATACACGTGGATCCGCCTTAGGCTATAGTCAATGCTAGATGACATACACATCGCATGGAACAGCAGCATAAGTGTTGGACAATCGTATTGGACCGCTCCATCGATCATGGAAGTGAAGCAGGATTGCATGTTCTGTCACCGGACATAAATGTGTTTAGAAAAGAAGGTTTCCAGTAAGATTATGAGCTGTCCATAATGTTGGAATAGATGCCCTAGAGGCAATCTAGTTTAGTATGAATTTGTAATTGGCTAGAAATTCATTTATTATTTATTGGATATTTAATATAATGAAGTCCTTAGATTTACAATTGTGTTGTTTATCTTAAATATCCCTAGTCAAGTATAATGATTAAATGGGACAATCATCTATAGACTAGTATGGGGTTGGATTGATATGGAGATATCACGATCCAACACATAGGTGTGCATTACGGAATGTTGCACTGGATTGACCCATTACCGAGAAGGCTACATACACGTTATGTTGAGTCACAAGTGCTTCTCGGGTACAATGGTATTGTCATCCTTAGACTTGAAGTCACTAGATATTCTAGTTGTGGATCATTGTGATCTTGGTAGCGTTAAACGCTACACCGTAACTGGGTAGTTATAAAGGCGTGTACTGGATACAATGAGAAGCAAGCTTAGAGATCGTAGTGGACGTAGAGAGGATTTGCCCCTCCCACATAACGGGAGCAAATATCCAAGGCCACTCGAGGATAGTGCTTATAGAATGTCTGGCCAGACTCAAATAAATCAATATATGGGATATTGATGTTATTTGCACGAATAAGGCTATTCCATGGATCGAGGAACTAGGGATTGGATATACGAGTGTGACTTGTATGTCTCGTGTCCAATCCGGATATGGAGGCAAAGGGATGAGACAATTACTTGTACAAGGTTGTCTAGATGACTATTCTATTAGTTGGCTAGAATGGATGTTTTGCTAGAAACCGCTCCATATTAGCAAAGAGTTGCTACCAACTAGATAGAACCTATGGGGTCACACGCTATATAGAGTTGTACTAGATTATGGAATTAATTAATTGGATTAATTAATTAGAAGGATCACTTTGCAAACCCTTGCAAACTTAGTAGGGACTAATTTGCAAGGAAGGGACTAAATTGAATTCTAGTAGGACTAGAATAAGTCCTTTAGGTAGTTGACAAGGAGTTGTTGGACTATATAAAGGACCCTCCTCCTTCCTTCCCTACACACTTATGCTCTAAGAGAGAACATAACAAGAGTAGGAGAGAACAAAGGAGAGAGAGAGCAAGCCACAAGAGGGACGCCGCCCCCTTGCCGCCGCCCCTTGTCCCCGACGCCACAAAGGGTGCCGAACCCCTTTTGGTGTCTCGTTTTGCGTGATTTCTTCACCCTCCTTTCAATCCGGGCTAGCACCAAGGTGATTGGAGATCTAGGAACAACTCTAGGCGTGGATCAACTATAGAGAACGTGACACTATTCGCGTTTGAAGTCATCAAGGAGAACCCAAAGGTGTGTTTATGATTTCTTACCTTCACTATCGTTATGCATCTAGACTTGTGATCCTTGGAGGGTTTTGCATGGTTATTTGTTTGATTATGCTTCCGTTTGCGCGATCCATGAATCAAAACCCTACAGTGGTATCAGAGCCACAGGTCATAGAGCATAAACGTAGTTTATGTGTTACATTCTTGTTGTTTTACACCTTAATTTGTTGTTTATCGCGTAAAACAAGACAAATCAAGCATTGGATGCAATTTGTCAAAGAATTAATCATAACAAGACCCAATTATTGCATTGGATGCATGAATTGGTGAGTTTGAGAAATTTTAGGATCTAAGATCTAGGGTTTGGGCATCCTTGGGGAAGAAGGAGTTCTCCCACAACAAGGAAACAACCAAACTTGGGCTCCAAGCAAGGAGGTTGTTTTGGAAACAACCTCCATAAGGAGGTTCGGCCCCCTAGGGAGCCGCCCCCCTTGCTTGCCGCCCAAGCTTGGCGCCCTAAGGGGCCGGGCGGCCCTAACCCGCGGGCCTAGCTTGCGGGTTTTGGGCCGGGCCGGCCCTAGGGCTTTATGGTTCACCTATTTGGGCCCGGGCAATTGGATTGTTGGGCCCATGGACCGTTTTAACCCTAGAAATCCTAAAATCAATTAAAATTGACCAAGCGCGTTAAAATTGGATTTTAACTGTTTATGTGCAAATCGCATGGTGATTGGATATGGCCTTAGGATGTGGTTTGATGTGGATGTTTAATTTTGTGGTTTGGTTTTACGGCCTGCGAGCCGATCAATTAATTGTAATAATTAATTAGGGTTTTATGGCCTGCGTGCCATTTTTTTCTCAACTTGTGAGATTTATTTTATTTAGTATAGATATTAGCTAGTGCTAGATAAAGTAGATTGTTAGCCAAGATTGGAGAAAAGAAGCCCAAAGCCAAAGGAGCCACAAAAGATGGAGCATGGAGCATGGAGCATTCCACATGACTATGAAGGATGGACCAAAAGATCAAGACGCATGGAGATGTGTGTTTGTTTAGGGTTCATAGATAATTCCATTGGCTTGGAATTATCTTAGTCTAGAAAAGGCCATATCCACATCACGTTTAATTTCTGTTTTGTGGTTGTTTATTTATTGTCTTATTATTTGTGTGGTTGGTGTATGGATGATGCATGCAATTAGGATAATAAGATAATTAGACAACCCGGATCTATTATTTGGAGTTGTGCCCAAACTCAAATAGATAGATTAGTTGATATTGATCAACAAAACAATTAAAAATTGAAGAAAAATCCCTCAAATTTTAAATATTGTGTTCCTGCCTTCTCGTTATTTAAACACTCATTATCATCATTATTTATCAAGTTCGTGCGTGCCAAAGCATGGCGACTTGGTTCATAATGATGGAATGCGATGGCACGTAACAATGTGCAATTGTTTAGATAAGAGGTTGAACACAACTAGGCTATTAATTTGATTAAGAAACCTAGAGGCAATCAATTGGGATTATCCATATGGATGGATAAATAAGGAGTTATTTGCCCGATTGAACCAAGAGTTGCATATGGGATGCAATTGGAATTGTTCCTACCTAAGAAGTAATCGAATTATGGGTGACTTGCCAAAGCAAGCTCATAAGGAGATGAAAAAGATGGATCTTGGCCCACTAGAAAATATAATATTTTCCGCATTAATATCTTGAGGGTTATTAATCCGTAGAAAAATAGTGGGAGCTATATTTAATAAACTAGCCATTATTAAATATAGTCAAAAATTCACAAATACTAAAACTTGCGTATTTTCCTTTTGTAGAATTCCAAATGGCAAACAACTCATCGAGTTCACAACATTCCCTACGATCTGTCCTTGAGAAGGACAAGCTCTCAGGAACCAACTTTCTCGATTGGTACAGAAACTTGAGAATTGTTCTCAAGCAAGAAAAGAAGCTGTACGCAATAGAGGAGCAAGTTCCAGAAGGTCCGGACAATCAGACACCTGCTGCCTTAAAGGCGTATCAAAAGCATGTTGATGATGCTAATGATGCGGCCTGCCTAATGCTTTGCACCATGACCTCTGAGCTTCAGAAGCAACATGAGAACATGAATGCTGTCGATATGATCGAACATCTAAAGCAGCTCTTCCAAGAGCAGGCGAGGGTAGAGAGGTATGAGGTCTCAAAGGCACTGTTCAAATGTCATCTGGCAGAAGGGAACCCGGTGGGACCCCATGTACTCCGAATGATCGGGTACTTGGAGAATCTCGCCCGACTTGGGTTCCCGGTCGGCCAAGAGTTGGCAACGGATCTCGTGTTGCAATCGTTGCCCGAGAGTTATGGACAGTTCATTATGAACTATAACATGAACGAGATCGTTAAGCCACTGCCAGATTTGCTCAACATGTTGAGGACGGCTGAACAGAGCATCAACAAGGGTAAGGGCAAGGCCATTATGATGGTGCATAAAGGAAAGGGTAAAAAGTTTGCCTCTTCCTCCAAGGGCAAAGGCAAGTCAGTTGCCAAGTCCAAGGAACAAGCCCTTAAGCCTGTTGGTGGAATTGCCAAGGTCGTGACTAAGGGTGAATGTCACTACTGTAGTCAACCTGGACACTGGAAGAGGAACTGCCCAAAATATTTGGAGGACAAACGGCTTGGAATAGTGATTCCACCACCACCAGGTATTTTTGTTGTAGATGTCAATTTAACTGTCTCTACATCATGGGTATTAGATACTGGATGTGGATCTCATATTTGTCGAAATATGCAGGATCTAAAGAGAAGTAAAAGATTGGCTAAAGGGGAGGTAGATCTGCGCGTTGGGAATGGAGCAAAGGTTGCTGCGTTGGCCATAGGCGTTTGCGAGCTATCTCTGCCTTCAGGATTAGTTTTAGAATTAAATAATTGCTATTTTGTCCCTGCTATGAGCAGAAACATTATTTCTATTTCTTGTTTGGACAAGGAAGGTTTTATTATTTCAATAAAGAACAATTGTTGTTCCTTTTATTTGAATAATATTCACTATTTTAGTGCGCAATTATTTAATGGACTTTATGTCCTTGATCTAAGTAATCCTGTCTACAACATTAATACCAAGCGGATTAAAATAAATGATTTAAATCCTGCTTATTTATGGCATTGTCGTTTAGGCCACATAAATGAGAATCGTGTATCTAGACTCCATAAGGATGGATTGCTAGACTCATTTGATTTTGAATCATATGAGACATGTGAGGCTTGTTTATTGGGAAAAATGACAAAGTCCCCTTTCAATAAGAAAGGTGAGAGGACTAGTGAGCAATTGGCGCTCATACATACTGATGTGTGTGGGCCATTTGCCACGCCTGCCAGGGGTGGTTATGTCTACTTCATTACGTTTACTGATGATTACAGTAGATATGGATTTGTGTACCTTATGAGGGCAAAATCCGAATCCTTTGAAGTGTTCAAGGAATTCAAGAATGAAGTAGAGAAGCAACTTGGCAAAAGTATCAAGGCTCTACGATCGGATCGTGGAGGAGAATACTTGAGCCAAGAGTTTGATGACTATCTTAGAGAGTGTGGGATCGTGTCCCAACTCACTCCACCCGGAACGCCACAATGGAATGGCGTGTCCGAGAGGAGGAATCGAACCCTATTGGATATGGTCCGGTCTATGATGTGTCAAACCGATCTTCCATTATCGTTTTGGGGCCACGCTCTATTAAGTGCAGCTTTTACCATTAACCGTGTTCCATCTAAATCAGTCATGAAGACACCATATGAGATGTGGAATGGGAGGCGTCCCACACTGTCGTTCATGAGGATTTGGGGCTGCGATGTCTATGTAAAACGTTTACAATCAGACAAGCTAGGGCCTAAATCGGATAAGTGTAAATTTGTGGGGTACCCTAAGGAAACTAAGGGATACTACTTCTACAATCCAACCGAGAACAAAGTGTTTGTTGCTCGGACCGGCGTGTTTCTAGAAAGAGAGTTTGTCTCTAAAGAAGCAAGTGGGAGGAATGTAGAACTTGAAGAAGTTCAAGAACCACAAATCACAGAACCGATTATGGAACATGAACAGGAATCACAAGCAGTTGAGGATCCACCTGTTCAGGTAACACAAGAGCTTCGTAGATCTAGTAGAGTGCGCCAGGAACCCGAGAGGTATGGACTTCTCGTAACTGATTCCGGTGACACGATGCTCATAGATGATGAGCCTACTACCTATGAGGAGGCCATGAATGGCCCAGACTCGCAGAAGTGGCTTGAGGCCATGAGATCCGAGATGGAATCCATGTATACCAACAAAGTATGGACTTTGGTGGAACCACCTGATGGGGCGCGACCCATAGGGTGCAAGTGGGTCTTCAAGAAGAAGATCGACATGGATGGTAATGTGATTACCTATAAGGGCCGATTGGTGGCTAAAGGATTCAGACAGATTCATGGTATTGACTATGATGAAACCTTTTCACCAGTCGCTATGACCAAATCCATCCGAATCCTACTTGCAATTGCAGCATACTACGACTATGAGATTTGGCAGATGGATGTCAAAACAGCATTCCTTTATGGGAATCTCCTCGAGGACGTGTATATGATACAGCCGGAGGGTTTTGAGGATCCAAAGCAAGCCAACAAAGTCTGTAAACTGCAACGATCCATTTATGGGTTGAAGCAAGCTTCTAGGAGTTGGAATCGACGTTTTGATGAAGTGGTCAAAGAGTTTGGCTTCATCAGAAACGAAGATGAGTCTTGTGTCTACAAGAAGGTTAGTGGGAGCTCTGTAGCTTTTCTGGTCTTGTATGTGGATGACATACTACTCATTGGAAACGACATTCCCATGCTGCAATCTGTGAAAGATTGGCTAGGAAAGTGTTTCTCAATGAAAGACTTAGGGGAAGCAGCCTATATACTCGGTATAAAGATCTATAGAGATAGATCTAAAAGGTTGCTAGGCCTAAGTCAAAGTACATATATTGACAAGGTGTTGAAACGGTTCAACATGCAAGATTCCAAGAAGGGATTCTTGCCCATGTCACATGGAATCACTCTTTCAAAGAGTGGTTGTCCTTCCAATGAGATTGAGAAGGAACGCATGAGTAGGATTCCCTATGCCTCGGCCATAGGATCCATCATGTACGCCATGTTATGTACTAGACCAGATGTGTCATATGCCTTGAGTATGACAAGCAGATACCAATCCAATCCGGGTGAGAGTCACTGGATTGCTGTCAAGAACATCCTAAAGTACTTGAGAAGAACTAAGGATGCCTTCTTGATGTTTGGCGGTGAGGAAGAGTTGCGTGTAAGGGGTTACACTGATGCAAGCTTCCAAACCGATAGAGATGACTTTAGATCACAGTCGGGATATGTGTTTTGCCTGAATGGAGCAGCGGTGAGCTGGAAGAGTTCCAAGCAAGAGACGGTAGCTGATTCTACAACAGAGGCTGAGTACATTGCTGCAAATGGCGCAGCAAAGGAGGCTGTTTGGATCAGAAAGTTTGTTTCTGAACTTGGTGTGGTCCCTAGCATTGCGGATCCAGTGGAGTTGTTCTGTGACAACACTGGGGCGATCGCGCAATCAAAGGAACCCAGATCGCACCAGAAGTCCAAGCACGTGCTCAGGAAGTTCCATCTGATTCGAGATATTATCGATAGAGGAGACGTTCGGATATGCAAGATTCCTACAGATGATAATCTGTCAGACCCGCTTACAAAGCCTCTCACGCAGTGGAAGCATGAAGGGCACACTAGGAGTATGGGCATACGAGATGCGCCAGATTGGCTCTAGTGCAAGTGGGAGACTGTTGGAATAGATGCCCTAGAGGCAATCTAGTTTAGTATGAATTTGTAATTGGCTAGAAATTCATTTATTATTTATTGGATATTTAATATAATGAAGTCCTTAGATTTACAATTGTGTTGTTTATCTTAAATATCCCTAGTCAAGTATAATGATTAAATGGGACAATCATCTATAGACTAGTATGGGGTTGGATTGATATGGAGATATCACGATCCAACACATAGGTGTGCATTACGGAATGTTGCACTGGATTGACCCATTACCGAGAAGGCTACATACACGTTATGTTGAGTCACAAGTGCTTCTCGGGTACAATGGTATTGTCATCCTTAGACTTGAAGTCACTAGATATTCTAGTTGTGGATCATTGTGATCTTGGTAGCGTTAAACGCTACACCGTAACTGGGTAGTTATAAAGGCGTGTACTGGATACAATGAGAAGCAAGCTTAGAGATCGTAGTGGACGTAGAGAGGATTTGCCCCTCCCACATAACGGGAGCAAATATCCAAGGCCACTCGAGGATAGTGCTTATAGAATGTCTGGCCAGACTCAAATAAATCAATATATGGGATATTGATGTTATTTGCACGAATAAGGCTATTCCATGGATCGAGGAACTAGGGATTGGATATACGAGTGTGACTTGTATGTCTCGTGTCCAATCCGGATATGGAGGCAAAGGGATGAGACAATTACTTGTACAAGGTTGTCTAGATGACTATTCTATTAGTTGGCTAGAATGGATGTTTTGCTAGAAACCGCTCCATATTAGCAAAGAGTTGCTACCAACTAGATAGAACCTATGGGGTCACACGCTATATAGAGTTGTACTAGATTATGGAATTAATTAATTGGATTAATTAATTAGAAGGATCACTTTGCAAACCCTTGCAAACTTAGTAGGGACTAATTTGCAAGGAAGGGACTAAATTGAATTCTAGTAGGACTAGAATAAGTCCTTTAGGTAGTTGACAAGGAGTTGTTGGACTATATAAAGGACCCTCCTCCTTCCTTCCCTACACACTTATGCTCTAAGAGAGAACATAACAAGAGTAGGAGAGAACAAAGGAGAGAGAGAGCAAGCCACAAGAGGGACGCCGCCCCCTTGCCGCCGCCCCTTGTCCCCGACGCCACAAAGGGTGCCGAACCCCTTTTGGTGTCTCGTTTTGCGTGATTTCTTCACCCTCCTTTCAATCCGGGCTAGCACCAAGGTGATTGGAGATCTAGGAACAACTCTAGGCGTGGATCAACTATAGAGAACGTGACACTATTCGCGTTTGAAGTCATCAAGGAGAACCCAAAGGTGTGTTTATGATTTCTTACCTTCACTATCGTTATGCATCTAGACTTGTGATCCTTGGAGGGTTTTGCATGGTTATTTGTTTGATTATGCTTCCGTTTGCGCGATCCATGAATCAAAACCCTACACATAAACCTATTACCATGATTTTTCCTAGCATATGGCTATGCACTACAGTAAAATCAAACACATAGAAAAAGGGTACCATTTCACTAAAGGTGAAATAACTACCTGAAGAGTAATCTTGGAGTAGATCGGCTACGGGCCAGAGTGTAGGCACCTCCCATCCCTAAACCACATAAGAATCGTCTTTGTGGATTGCTTTAGAAAATTGGGACTTGGTAGTCGATCACTAGCAATATGATTGATGAGCATATGAGACATTGATAATTGGATTTTAATTAGATTTGTTCTGATTATGCTACATGTTGTTTTGATACGTGTATGATACGTTTACATATACTGTACTAGCATAGAACATGTCGCGCAGACACTAGGTTGGCTCCCTCACACGAGCAAGCGCCTTTACGATATCTTGGATAGTCCAGGTGAGTAGAAGATGAGGCAGAATCCCGATAAGTGCTAGAAGCCTATAATATGATATGAGACGCCTATCATGTGAGGCATGTGCCCCATGATATGAGCTATACATCTATCACTAGTGCAAGACGCCTGTTAGACATATTTAATTATCGCATTGGAATAAGTTCCAAGGTGAGATTGGTTTATGGCCATTCGAACATGGTTACTACCCAAAGCCATGTATAGTCTGCGTAGAGAAATCCAGATGAGAGAACTGATTTCGATTTGCATATGTGCAACATTCAGTACTCGGGTTAATAGTCATAAGGGATGTTGGATTTATATCTGCATAGTGGTCCCTATGGGATCAGACATGTGCTCTGATTAGATTCCAAACAATATGGCACATATCTTCCCGAGATAACGCGTGCTGATGAGTGACATGAGGTGGCGAGTAAAACTAGTCCCTGAGATTCCTCGCCGTGTGAGCCTCGTCGATCATATAAGAATGATTGACACTGTATACCCTTAGTAATTTTATCCGTGTCGTGGATAAACGGTTCGGTGGTGCTACTTTAGCGTGACACCTTACGTCTATGAATGATTCGGCCTTCCAGGACATTGCTAGGAAAGCAGCCAATCGAATCAAAGCGGCACAATGGATGGAAAGGAAGATTCTCATTGCATCACTCTTTGTTATTTTCATTGGGCCCACCTACAAGATCTTATGGTATCATGCAGGATATGAATATAATAAAGGAGATGTACACTCATTGATGCACAACCTTCGGGACAAGGTAGGCGCTCATGGTCTACGGGATGACGATTGATCGAATCTGGGGGATGCGAGATATATATATATATACATCTATGTATTGCATTATTTCTTAAGGTTGAGTGCGCCTGCTGCTAGCTCGTCTCGTATGAGTTCACAGTATGGAACTCCCGAAATGCAGGTTCTCTCACAGTCACACACCAAGGCCACAAAACACTTTGGCAGATGATAATAGTTGGAGAATGGGGGAGACTAGATGAACTGTAATTGTGCAACCCAACTGTGCGAGTGGGAGATGTTAGAATTTGGTGCGCCATGTGGGGTGCCCAATGCAATTATCTTAATCTTATGGGGTTAGTCGCAACATTTCTTAAACATGTGGGGTTAATAGCAAAGGCACAAACCCTAAGGGGTTATGTGCAAACTAGGTATAAGTCTGTCTATATAAGGAGACAGCTTCCTACACATTATCATATGAGATATGTGAGACATAATAATACACTATTGTGTAGAGATCATGTGCTGATCAAAATACAGTTCTAGGAACCCTAGCCTCTCTTTCTAACTAGCCTCCATTGGTGGAACTTTGTGTGGATCAGAGCTTTCGTCCTAGAGATTCGAGCCAGACTGTGGGAGCAAGGTTGGCACGTGAAAGCAACCATCCTACGATCATCCGCTGCACTAGGAGCTTAGGCAAAGAGTTAAACACATGAATCTTCCGCTATAATTAATGTTGTAGATCTGTATGTGATAGATCCTGTTATTCCTTCACTAATTAATACCGAACAAAGCCTTACACTATTAAGTAGCTGAAGCCTCTTATCTTAATAGTTTTTAATTCAACTCTAGTTGCTAAATTTGTGTGGTTCAAGATATGATAAGATTGGTAGACGGCTTCTATTTATTCATTTTGCCAGAAGAGAAAGCTTTCATACATACCATCCATACAGAATTACAGAGAAGAACGACTCATATCAGCCCTTACTGTTGGAATAGATGCCCTAGAGGCAATCTAGTTTAGTATGAATTTGTAATTGGCTAGAAATTCATTTATTATTTATTGGATATTTAATATAATGAAGTCCTTAGATTTACAATTGTGTTGTTTATCTTAAATATCCCTAGTCAAGTATAATGATTAAATGGGACAATCATCTATAGACTAGTATGGGGTTGGATTGATATGGAGATATCACGATCCAACACATAGGTGTGCATTACGGAATGTTGCACTGGATTGACCCATTACCGAGAAGGCTACATACACGTTATGTTGAGTCACAAGTGCTTCTCGGGTACAATGGTATTGTCATCCTTAGACTTGAAGTCACTAGATATTCTAGTTGTGGATCATTGTGATCTTGGTAGCGTTAAACGCTACACCGTAACTGGGTAGTTATAAAGGCGTGTACTGGATACAATGAGAAGCAAGCTTAGAGATCGTAGTGGACGTAGAGAGGATTTGCCCCTCCCACATAACGGGAGCAAATATCCAAGGCCACTCGAGGATAGTGCTTATAGAATGTCTGGCCAGACTCAAATAAATCAATATATGGGATATTGATGTTATTTGCACGAATAAGGCTATTCCATGGATCGAGGAACTAGGGATTGGATATAGGAGTGTGACTTGTATGTCTCGTGTCCAATCCGGATATGGAGGCAAAGGGATGAGACAATTACTTGTACAAGGTTGTCTAGATGACTATTCTATTAGTTGGCTAGAATGGATGTTTTGCTAGAAACCGCTCCATATTAGCAAAGAGTTGCTACCAACTAGATAGAACCTATGGGGTCACACGCTATATAGAGTTGTACTAGATTATGGAATTAATTAATTGGATTAATTAATTAGAAGGATCACTTTGCAAACCCTTGCAAACTTAGTAGGGACTAATTTGCAAGGAAGGGACTAAATTGAATTCTAGTAGGACTAGAATAAGTCCTTTAGGTAGTTGACAAGGAGTTGTTGGACTATATAAAGGACCCTCCTCCTTCCTTCCCTACACACTTATGCTCTAAGAGAGAACATAACAAGAGTAGGAGAGAACAAAGGAGAGAGAGAGCAAGCCACAAGAGGGACGCCGCCCCCTTGCCGCCGCCCCTTGTCCCCGACGCCACAAAGGGTGCCGAACCCCTTTTGGTGTCTCGTTTTGCGTGATTTCTTCACCCTCCTTTCAATCCGGGCTAGCACCAAGGTGATTGGAGATCTAGGAACAACTCTAGGCGTGGATCAACTATAGAGAACGTGACACTATTCGCGTTTGAAGTCATCAAGGAGAACCCAAAGGTGTGTTTATGATTTCTTACCTTCACTATCGTTATGCATCTAGACTTGTGATCCTTGGAGGGTTTTGCATGGTTATTTGTTTGATTATGCTTCCGTTTGCGCGATCCATGAATCAAAACCCTACAGTGGTATCAGAGCCACAGGTCATAGAGCATAAACGTAGTTTATGTGTTACATTCTTGTTGTTTTACACCTTAATTTGTTGTTTATCGCGTAAAACAAGACAAATCAAGCATTGGATGCAATTTGTCAAAGAATTAATCATAACAAGACCCAATTATTGCATTGGATGCATGAATTGGTGAGTTTGAGAAATTTTAGGATCTAAGATCTAGGGTTTGGGCATCCTTGGGGAAGAAGGAGTTCTCCCACAACAAGGAAACAACCAAACTTGGGCTCCAAGCAAGGAGGTTGTTTTGGAAACAACCTCCATAAGGAGGTTCGGCCCCCTAGGGAGCCGCCCCCCTTGCTTGCCGCCCAAGCTTGGCGCCCTAAGGGGCCGGGCGGCCCTAACCCGCGGGCCTAGCTTGCGGGTTTTGGGCCGGGCCGGCCCTAGGGCTTTATGGTTCACCTATTTGGGCCCGGGCAATTGGATTGTTGGGCCCATGGACCGTTTTAACCCTAGAAATCCTAAAATCAATTAAAATTGACCAAGCGCGTTAAAATTGGATTTTAACTGTTTATGTGCAAATCGCATGGTGATTGGATATGGCCTTAGGATGTGGTTTGATGTGGATGTTTAATTTTGTGGTTTGGTTTTACGGCCTGCGAGCCGATCAATTAATTGTAATAATTAATTAGGGTTTTATGGCCTGCGTGCCATTTTTTTTCTCAACTTGTGAGATTTATTTTATTTAGTATAGATATTAGCTAGTGCTAGATAAAGTAGATTGTTAGCCAAGATTGGAGAAAAGAAGCCCAAAGCCAAAGGAGCCACAAAAGATGGAGCATGGAGCATGGAGCATTCCACATGACTATGAAGGATGGACCAAAAGATCAAGACGCATGGAGATGTGTGTTTGTTTAGGGTTCATAGATAATTCCATTGGCTTGGAATTATCTTAGTCTAGAAAAGGCCATATCCACATCACGTTTAATTTCTGTTTTGTGGTTGTTTATTTATTGTCTTATTATTTGTGTGGTTGGTGTATGGATGATGCATGCAATTAGGATAATAAGATAATTAGACAACCCGGATCTATTATTTGGAGTTGTGCCCAAACTCAAATAGATAGATTAGTTGATATTGATCAACAAAACAATTAAAAATTGAAGAAAAAATCCCTCAAATTTTAAATATTGTGTTCTTGCCTTCTCGTTATTTAAACACTCATTATCATCATTATTTATCAAGTTCGTGCGTGCCAAAGCATGGCGACTTGGTTCATAATGATGGAATGCGATGGCACGTAACAATGTGCAATTGTTTAGATAAGAGGTTGAACACAACTAGGCTATTAATTTGATTAAGAAACCTAGAGGCAATCAATTGGGATTATCCATATGGATGGATAAATAAGGAGTTATTTGCCCGATTGAACCAAGAGTTGCATATGGGATGCAATTGGAATTGTTCCTACCTAAGAAGTAATCGAATTATGGGTGACTTGCCAAAGCAAGCTCATAAGGAGATGAAAAAGATGGATCTTGGCCCACTAGAAAATATAATGATATTTTCCGCATTAATATCTTGAGGGTTATTAATCCGTAGAAAAATAGTGGGAGCTATATTTAATAAACTAGCCATTATTAAATATAGTCAAAAATTCACAAATACTAAAACTTGCGTATTTTCCTTTTGTAGAATTCCAAATGGCAAACAACTCATCGAGTTCACAACATTCCCTACGATCTGTCCTTGAGAAGGACAAGCTCTCAGGAACCAACTTTCTCGATTGGTACAGAAACTTGAGAATTGTTCTCAAGCAAGAAAAGAAGCTGTACGCAATAGAGGAGCAAGTTCCAGAAGGTCCGGACAATCAGACACCTGCTGCCTTAAAGGCGTATCAAAAGCATGTTGATGATGCTAATGATGCGGCCTGCCTAATGCTTTGCACCATGACCTCTGAGCTTCAGAAGCAACATGAGAACATGAATGCTGTCGATATGATCGAACATCTAAAGCAGCTCTTCCAAGAGCAGGCGAGGGTAGAGAGGTATGAGGTCTCAAAGGCACTGTTCAAATGTCATCTGGCAGAAGGGAACCCGGTGGGACCCCATGTACTCCGAATGATCGGGTACTTGGAGAATCTCGCCCGACTTGGGTTCCCGGTCGGCCAAGAGTTGGCAACGGATCTCGTGTTGCAATCGTTGCCCGAGAGTTATGGACAGTTCATTATGAACTATAACATGAACGAGATCGTTAAGCCACTGCCAGATTTGCTCAACATGTTGAGGACGGCTGAACAGAGCATCAACAAGGGTAAGGGCAAGGCCATTATGATGGTGCATAAAGGAAAGGGTAAAAAGTTTGCCTCTTCCTCCAAGGGCAAAGGCAAGTCAGTTGCCAAGTCCAAGGAACAAGCCCTTAAGCCTGTTGGTGGAATTGCCAAGGTCGTGACTAAGGGTGAATGTCACTACTGTAGTCAACCTGGACACTGGAAGAGGAACTGCCCAAAATATTTGGAGGACAAACGGCTTGGAATAGTGATTCCACCACCACCAGGTATTTTTGTTGTAGATGTCAATTTAACTGTCTCTACATCATGGGTATTAGATACTGGATGTGGATCTCATATTTGTCGAAATATGCAGGATCTAAAGAGAAGTAAAAGATTGGCTAAAGGGGAGGTAGATCTGCGCGTTGGGAATGGAGCAAAGGTTGCTGCGTTGGCCATAGGCGTTTGCGAGCTATCTCTGCCTTCAGGATTAGTTTTAGAATTAAATAATTGCTATTTTGTCCCTGCTATGAGCAGAAACATTATTTCTATTTCTTGTTTGGACAAGGAAGGTTTTATTATTTCAATAAAGAACAATTGTTGTTCCTTTTATTTGAATAATATTCACTATTTTAGTGCGCAATTATTTAATGGACTTTATGTCCTTGATCTAAGTAATCCTGTCTACAACATTAATACCAAGCGGATTAAAATAAATGATTTAAATCCTGCTTATTTATGGCATTGTCGTTTAGGCCACATAAATGAGAAACGTGTATCTAGACTCCATAAGGATGGATTACTAGACTCATTTGATTTTGAATCATATGAGACATGTGAGGCTTGTTTATTGGGAAAAATGACAAAGTCCCCTTTCAATAAGAAAGGTGAGAGGACTAGTGAGCAATTGGCGCTCATACATACTGATGTATGTGGGCCATTTGCCACGCCTGCCAGGGGTGGTTATGTCTACTTCATTACGTTTACTGATGATTACAGTAGATATGGATTTGTGTACCTTATGAGGGCAAAATCCGAATCCTTTGAAGTGTTCAAGGAATTCAAGAATGAAGTAGAGAAGCAACTTGGCAAAAGTATCAAGGCTCTACGATCGGATCGTGGAGGAGAATACTTGAGCCAAGAGTTTGATGACTATCTTAGAGAGTGTGGGATCGTGTCCCAACTCACTCCACCCGGAACGCCACAATGGAATGGCGTGTCCGAGAGGAGGAATCGAACCCTATTGGATATGGTCCGGTCTATGATGTGTCAAACCGATCTTCCATTATCGTTTTGGGGCCACGCTCTATTAAGTGCAGCTTTTACCATTAACCGTGTTCCATCTAAATCAGTCATGAAGACACCATATGAGATGTGGAATGGGAGGCGTCCCACACTGTCGTTCATGAGGATTTGGGGCTGCGATGTCTATGTAAAACGTTTACAATCAGACAAGCTAGGGCCTAAATCGGATAAGTGTAAATTTGTGGGGTACCCTAAGGAAACTAAGGGATACTACTTCTACAATCCAACCGAGAACAAAGTGTTTGTTGCTCGGACCGGCGTGTTTCTAGAAAGAGAGTTTGTCTCTAAAGAAGCAAGTGGGAGGAATGTAGAACTTGAAGAAGTTCAAGAACCACAAATCACAGAACCGATTATGGAACATGAACAGGAATCACAAGCAGTTGAGGATCCACCTGTTCAGGTAACACAAGAGCTTCGTAGATCTAGTAGAGTGCGCCAGGAACCCGAGAGGTATGGACTTCTCGTAACTAATTCCGGTGACACGATGCTCATAGATGATGAGCCTACTACCTATGAGGAGGCCATGAATGGCCCAGACTCGCAGAAGTGGCTTGAGGCCATGAGATCCGAGATGGAATCCATGTATACCAACAAAGTATGGACTTTGGTGGAACCACCTGATGGGGCGCGACCCATAGGGTGCAAGTGGGTCTTCAAGAAGAAGATCGACATGGATGGTAATGTGATTACCTATAAGGGCCGATTGGTGGCTAAAGGATTCAGACAGATTCATGGTATTGACTATGATGAAACCTTTTCACCAGTCGCTATGACCAAATCCATCCGAATCCTACTTGCAATTGCAGCATACTACGACTATGAGATTTGGCAGATGGATGTCAAAACAGCATTCCTTTATGGGAATCTCCTCGAGGACGTGTATATGATACAGCCGGAGGGTTTTGAGGATCCAAAGCAAGCCAACAAAGTCTGTAAACTGCAACGATCCATTTATGGGTTGAAGCAAGCTTCTAGGAGTTGGAATCGACGTTTTGATGAAGTGGTCAAAGAGTTTGGCTTCATCAGAAACGAAGATGAGTCTTGTGTCTACAAGAAGGTTAGTGGGAGCTCTGTAGCTTTTCTGGTCTTGTATGTGGATGACATACTACTCATTGGAAACGACATTCCCATGCTGCAATCTGTGAAAGATTGGCTAGGAAAGTGTTTCTCAATGAAAGACTTAGGGGAAGCAGCCTATATACTCGGTATAAAGATCTATAGAGATAGATCTAAAAGGTTGCTAGGCCTAAGTCAAAGTACATATATTGACAAGGTGTTGAAACGGTTCAACATGCAAGATTCCAAGAAGGGATTCTTGCCCATGTCACATGGAGTCACTCTTTCAAAGAGTGGTTGTCCTTCCAATGAGATTGAGAAGGAACGCATGAGTAGGATTCCCTATGCCTCGGGCATAGGATCCATCATGTACGCCATGTTATGTACTAGACCAGATGTGTCATATGCCTTGAGTATGACAAGCAGATACCAATCCAATCCGGGTGAGAGTCACTGGATTGCTGTCAAGAACATCCTAAAGTACTTGAGAAGAACTAAGGATGCCTTCTTGATGTTTGGCGGTGAGGAAGAGTTGCGTGTAAGGGGTTACACTGATGCAAGCTTCCAAACCGATAGAGATGACTTTAGATCACAGTCGGGATATGTGTTTTGCCTGAATGGAGCAGCGGTGAGCTGGAAGAGTTCCAAGCAAGAGACGGTAGCTGATTCTACAACAGAGGCTGAGTACATTGCTGCAAATGGCGCAGCAAAGGAGGCTGTTTGGATCAGAAAGTTTGTTTCTGAACTTGGTGTGGTCCCTAGCATTGCGGATCCAGTGGAGTTGTTCTGTGACAACACTGGGGCGATCGCGCAATCAAAGGAACCCAGATCGCACCAGAAGTCCAAGCACGTGCTCAGGAAGTTCCATCTGATTCGAGATATTATCGATAGAGGAGACGTTCGGATATGCAAGATTCCTACAGATGATAATCTGTCAGACCCGCTTACAAAGCCTCTCACGCAGTGGAAGCATGAAGGGCACACTAGGAGTATGGGCATACGAGATGCGCCAGATTGGCTCTAGTGCAAGTGGGAGACTGTTGGAATAGATGCCCTAGAGGCAATCTAGTTTAGTATGAATTTGTAATTGGCTAGAAATTCATTTATTATTTATTGGATATTTAATATAATGAAGTCCTTAGATTTACAATTGTGTTGTTTATCTTAAATATCCCTAGTCAAGTATAATGATTAAATGGGACAATCATCTATAGACTAGTATGGGGTTGGATTGATATGGAGATATCACGATCCAACACATAGGTGTGCATTACGGAATGTTGCACTGGATTGACCCATTACCGAGAAGGCTACATACACGTTATGTTGAGTCACAAGTGCTTCTCGGGTACAATGGTATTGTCATCCTTAGACTTGAAGTCACTAGATATTCTAGTTGTGGATCATTGTGATCTTGGTAGCGTTAAACGCTACACCGTAACTGGGTAGTTATAAAGGCGTGTACTGGATACAATGAGAAGCAAGCTTAGAGATCGTAGTGGACGTAGAGAGGATTTGCCCCTCCCACATAACGGGAGCAAATATCCAAGGCCACTCGAGGATAGTGCTTATAGAATGTCTGGCCAGACTCAAATAAATCAATATATGGGATATTGATGTTATTTGCACGAATAAGGCTATTCCATGGATCGAGGAACTAGGGATTGGATATACGAGTGTGACTTGTATGTCTCGTGTCCAATCCGGATATGGAGGCAAAGGGATGAGACAATTACTTGTACAAGGTTGTCTAGATGACTATTCTATTAGTTGGCTAGAATGGATGTTTTGCTAGAAACCGCTCCATATTAGCAAAGAGTTGCTACCAACTAGATAGAACCTATGGGGTCACACGCTATATAGAGTTGTACTAGATTATGGAATTAATTAATTGGATTAATTAATTAGAAGGATCACTTTGCAAACCCTTGCAAACTTAGTAGGGACTAATTTGCAAGGAAGGGACTAAATTGAATTCTAGTAGGACTAGAATAAGTCCTTTAGGTAGTTGACAAGGAGTTGTTGGACTATATAAAGGACCCTCCTCCTTCCTTCCCTACACACTTATGCTCTAAGAGAGAACATAACAAGAGTAGGAGAGAACAAAGGAGAGAGAGAGCAAGCCACAAGAGGGACGCCGCCCCCTTGCCGCCGCCCCTTGTCCCCGACGCCACAAAGGGTGCCGAACCCCTTTTGGTGTCTCGTTTTGCGTGATTTCTTCACCCTCCTTTCAATCCGGGCTAGCACCAAGGTGATTGGAGATCTAGGAA
Source organism: Linanthus parryae (assembly GCA_023055425.1). Classification (NCBI taxonomy): domain Eukaryota; kingdom Viridiplantae; phylum Streptophyta; class Magnoliopsida; order Ericales; family Polemoniaceae; genus Linanthus; species Linanthus parryae. The sequence continues at coordinate 19,123,403 of JALGPY010000011.1, read as the reverse complement.
CAACTCTAGGCGTGGATCAACTATAGAGAACGTGACACTATTCGCGTTTGAAGTCATCAAGGAGAACCCAAAGGTGTGTTTATGATTTCTTACCTTCACTATCGTTATGCATCTAGACTTGTGATCCTTGGAGGGTTTTGCATGGTTATTTGTTTGATTATGCTTCCGTTTGCGCGATCCATGAATCAAAACCCTACACTTACAACATTCTTGACTAAAGAGTGTGCCAAAGACTTAAAAACTCTAGAAGTAAACTGAAAATTACAAGAAGAAAAGCCCAATATAAGCTGATCATAGTCCTCTAAAACAGTTGCAACATTTGAAGGCCTGGAAGAGGAAGAAGAGTTCAGCTTCTTCACAATTATCTCACAATCAGAGAAGATGATTATTGAGTCCCACTTCATATTCTTTTACCATAAAATGGCAGATGTGATTGCCCAAGCTTCCAAAATTGTAGGATTGGAGACACCGATAATGCATTCAGAGATACTATGTGTACAAGTTCCACCATGATTCAAGCAAACAACAGTAGTACTACCCTTTCTTGATCTTGAGTTAGTTGCAGCATAAACAAAGAAATTATATCTTGCTGAAAATGATGGAGGAGAAAGATTTTTTGGAGGAGAAAGAAGAACATGTGATCTGTTAGCCTCGGATTCCATCCAGAAAATTTGGAGAGAACTTAAAGCCTTTGAACTAATCTGATCTGGCTTCCACTCGATGAAATTAAACACCCAGTCATTTCTCGAATTCCATATCCACCAACAAATACTCATGAACAGAGCCAAGTACCAGCACTTATCAAGAGAGACTTCAGCAAGATCAAGGGCCAAGCTCCACCATTCTTGACAATGAGCTGCCTCCATGAAGATTGGGCCAAGTCTAAGAGGGTAACTCAACCAAATAATTCTGACCACACTGCAAGTTTTTAGAAAGTGCAAAACACATTCATTGGCTTCACCAAAAAAACTGCAAATACCATCCTCTAACACACCTTTTTGCTTAAGAGCTGAATTTGTAGTAATAGATTCAGAAAGGCATTTCCAGAAAAAGTGCTTTATTTTTTGCTGCACCTTCACACCCCACAAGGCTTTCCAAGAAGAATTGAAACTTGTGGAAGGAAGATCAGAAATAGCCCCATACTCCAAAAACTTGTAAACAGAGTTAACTTTTAGCTTTGAAGCAAAAAAAAAAAAGAGTTAACTTTTAGCTCACCATTTTTAGAAAAACCCCATTCTAACTTGTCTTTGCAGGAAGAACTCCCAACTAGCATAGAGAGAATTAGCTCTGCTTCCTCTTCTTAAAACAAGTCGTGAATTAAGGTAGAATTCCATCCCCTTCTTTCATGATTGTAATACCTCGTCCTCATTATAGGAGTATTTTTCAACTTTTGCGAAGTATAAATATTAGAACTACGTCAAACGGGGAGGTATTTGTAGTTTTATAGAAATATAAACTAGTAAATTAGGGGGTTGTAGTTGTAGTTTGAATAACCTCTAAACCTAATGGATAAATTAGTAAAATATAATTAAAATTACAAAAAGAAAAATAATAAAAAGGGGGATAGGTTTCTCCCAAACACACGACAATACTACTGAGTTTTCTCAAAAAACAAGACAACTCTCCTTCTCCTTCTTCTACTAAACTTCATCTTCTTCTTCTTCTTCTTCTTCTTCTTCTTCTTCACCTGCATCCAGCCACCACCATCACCGTACCACCTCCACCACCACAACCCGCCTTATATCTCCCTATAAGCTCTCTTCTATTCCCCTCCATCTCTACCCATCTCTCTTTCCCTCTCTTCCTCTCTGTTCTGTCCGGCGAAGAGCAGCAGGTGCAGCGGCGGCGGCGAAGCCGCTGCCCTCCCCGATGAGGCATAACCACCACCACCACTGCCCCATCTTTCTCTCAACCCCTCTTCTCTTTCTCTCCCTCTATTCCCCTTCCCACGACGAGCAAAAATACCGTAGAAACAGAGGCAACACAGCTGCCCAACGCCACCACGGAACCACCATCCTCCATTTTTTCGGGTGAGAAAGTGGGTCGAGCAAACCAGTGGCACCCAACCACTTCCTTCCATATATCCAGCCTCCTTAAGGTCCGACTGAAATCAAAGAGACCTGAAACGCAGCCAAGACCCTCCAGAGCACCATAGACTTCAGGGAAGTTCCGACCCGACTTCGGCGAGCAATTTCTTCCTCTTTCGGTAACCATTTCGATCGATTCTTGGCTTGAATCAGCATGTTTTGACTTGATTTAGCGTTATAGATCAATAAGAAAGCATGGGTATCATTGTATTGGATTATTCATTAGTTGATTTTGGTGGGTTGAAGAAGATGCGTGTTGGTGATGAAGGGGGGGTGCTTTTGTCATTTTCAGAAACATTGAAGGTGTGAAGTGTTGAATCTGAAACTTATTATTTGGAGTAATTGTAGTTTCTAATAAACTAAGGGGAGCCTCTTTCCTTTTACCTAAACTGGATTTTCTTATATATAATAACATTGTAGTTTATATTGTTATTACTATTAACTAATTACCTATTCCAAATAAATCAAATCAATATAACGAAAATAATAAGTTAAGCTTCTACAAATTATAAATTTGTTGTAAATAAGTATTAGGATGTGTTTTATTGAAAATAATAATAACTAATTAACAAAAATTACATTTTTGTATGATTATCGCTAAAGGACAATGTTTTCATTATTAATAAATGTCACTTTTATCTTAACAAATAATAATTTTACAAATAATTACAAGAATTTAATAACCTCCTTACCAAAAATTTAAATTGTTAAATGGAATATTATTTTCTAGCCCGGGATCTCGGTTCAGGGTTGAAGAGACAATCGACAACCAAAAGTAGAAATATACTATTAAGATTACATTTCGCTTAATGTACATAACAAAATTTCGATAATAAGTACAATTTAAAACATAACATTTGTGATCTACTAAGTGATCTAAGTTAAGCTAAACGTCTTCGTCTCGATACGCGTTCCCATCCCCCACCTTGATTGATGACCTGCAGTTTTAAAATGGCAAAAGCCGACGCAGTTTTGAAGAAAATGATCAGTAAAAACTGAGTAAATACACACTACGACATGTAAAGCGATGAGTGGCACGCAAGAGTAGTTTAAATAAACCAAGAGATTTGAAACATTAATAAGTAAGAGAGTTGGGAATTCATGAACAATTATAAGTAATCACGTAGCGAGAACTTTTGGACTTTAAAACTTCAATAAACCAGGAGTATTAAAGGAACTCTTAGATCAGTAGAATCTTCATAATAAACAAGTTATTTTGAACTGATAACGATATTTATTCACGAATAGAATATGATTTTCAAATCATTTCATATATTAGGGCATATCCAGAGCCACAAACAACATCAATAGAGTATACAACTTTCTTTCAAGTTTAGTTAACCGTTAAGTTTAGCTGAGGCATGTCCAGAGCCACCAGCAGGATCGATGTAGACAGAGGGATCACGAAATAATCACTAAGGGTTCCTTCTAGGGTCTATCAAACCCTATTTCACCCGAGCGTTAAGGGAGCCCATTCGTCAACCCGCTCATAACATTAGCTAAAAGGCCTTAAGTGTCGACACTCCTATACCGTAGTGACCCTTACAAGTATAAGTAGCACTCTATAGCTCTATAAACCCCTTGGCCTCAATATCTTGATACATTTTGGCTCATCGGGGGCGGATTTGTGAACATTAACGTTCTGTCCAATAATAAGAAGCATTGCTTAATGGTCTTAGCTATAAGAAAATGGAGGATCGCTTGATGCCTCCCATTAATAACAGTACTCTGTACATCGTCCTAAGTCTATTAGAGGTATTTTATTTCTTCTCTTTCACATAAACAGAATTAGAATATCAACAGTTCACAAGTAATTTTCCGAGAGCTCTCAAAGGAGATGAATAAAATAATTTAACAACATTCGAGTGGAAAACATGCATTCTCATACTATTTCATATAACAAACATTCATTTGAAACATCAAACACAAACGCACATTTTGATTCAAAAAGGCCGTACATATGTACTTACCACTGAGATGAAGCACAATTAAAAGCAAGAAACTAAGCCTAGCACTCCGACGACAACCGCTCTCTCCTACGAGGTCGATGTCTACAATCATAAGTATAACGTACTCGTTACAACCAATCACACATGCATAATAAAAATGCAAACCTACATGTACATAGTCATAAATTTCACAAATTCATATATAATGATGTTTAAATATAAAAACAAGTCCAATAAAACACCTAGAAGTTTAAAAATTCAAGTTTTCTAAAAAATGTGAAACTACAATTCTGGACAGAATTGTAGCTCTGACTTTGGAGACATATTTACCGTATCAAATCGTCTCCTAAAATTTTGAAATTAATTTATGATGTACCTACATGTGTCTAATTTCAGAAACACCAAGAAAATCATGCATAGCTATTATAAAACTAAAGTTACAAAAATAACAAACACTTCTATGCAGAAACAAGTTTGGAAGAAAGTTTCAACTTTGAAGAACAATTACTACTACTTGAAGAATAGTAAAAATGCCCATCTTCTCCAGAATGAATCCATTATGTGTCTAGTTTCATCACACGAAAGATTTGGTGCCATAGGTTTCTGGAAATGAGATTTTTAACAAAAATGGTAAAACTTGTCCAAAAACAGAGTTTCAGAATACTTGCAACTTAGAATGAGCATATCTCCCTAACCAAAAAGGCTATGGAGTTGAATTTTCTTCAAAATGACCCTATATGAGTCTAGTTTCAGAATATGAATGATTTAAAAATTCTACAGAGACAAAATTTAGATATAATATACGTTTTTCACAATCTGGTCAGATTGTAAAAATGTGTAATTTTCACCTAGAGCACTTAAAACATGATCAAATCAATTATATGACACATGCAACTTATAGAGACTTGATTATCACCCAAATTACATCATTTTAGGTATTAATTAAGACTTTTACATGATCTTGACACAAATGATCAAAATTTTCTTGACATGCAAGTGCAACTACCAAGATTTTTACAAAGTGCATATGTGTTTTAGTGTGAGTTTCATGAAATAGTCAAAATTTTAGAGTCAATCACATGATCTAACCATGAAAATGAAGAATCAAGCATGGAGATGAAGAAAACTAAGATAAAATTTCATCAATCAAAGCAAAAGATGGACATGCATGAATGAATTCAAGATTAGAAGAAAGTTTACCCAAAGATTCAAGAAATGGTGGAGGAAAAGAGTGAAATTGACCTTCAATCCTTGAGAAGAACGATGAAATAACTCCCCTCCATGATCATACTATGCTTGGACTAAAGTTTTTCATGTTTTGGAGGCTTGAAAATGAAGATTTGATGGTGTTTTGTGAAGGTCAACACCCAAAAACGGGAATGGAGATATTGAGAGAGAGAATAAAGCATGTATGGGTGTTCTTGAAGAGAAAATTATATGAATAATTGAGGGAGAAAGAGATAGGAAGTTGGGGTGATGAATGGGATGAGTGATGGTGAGTTGGTGTAAGTATAAGAGTGTGTACATGTGTAGATTTTCATAAGTAGTGTTATTTTAATAGGAGTAGAAATAAGAATGAATTATTTTATTGGTGTTGACCAAAGTGATGGAGGGGTGGTTGGTTGTAATTAGAACAAAATTAGAGGAGTTGTGGACGGGGCTAAAGAATTGATAGCCAAAAATTAAGGGGTAAAAAAATGCAATTAAAAAGTCTCCCAACATCATAGTTGGGGTTGGAATTGGATTACCAAGAGAATGAGGGTTGACATGCAAATACAAAAAATTTAAGATAACTACAAAATTCCATATGCAAGAGGGGTATAAATGAGAAGTGCCAAAAATTGAGGCATGAAAAGATAATTTTCAATTAATAGCTCACACATATAAGTTAATTTTCATAAATAATAAATTTTCCAGAAAATTTCAAATACACCACTTTATATATAAATGTTAAATCAAATTTTAGAAAACTACAAGTATATCTCAAGTATACAAATAAGTTTCGTATAGTATCATCCAAGTTTCAAAAACTACAAAATAACCCCAAATTAAAAATTGATATCATCATAGATGTCAATTAACACCATTATACTTTAAAATTAAGAAAAGTCATTGATATGTTTGAAATACTAATTTCTCTAAATTTTCACATATTTTTCCGAAAAGACCAAATAACCCCTTACTTAAATACGGGGTATTACACCCTTGGTTGGCATTGGCTCCTTGCCTTGTTGGCTGGAGTCCCAGCTAGTACTCACTATTCTGGCCTTTTACTTCTTAAGGGGGTGTTGTAACACTTAAGGTCTAGTCTGGTATTGGGAGGTCATTTGTTGACCATTAGTATTGGGAGGTCCTTTTGTTGACCATTACTGTTGGGAGGTCCTTTGTTGACCATTACTACTTCTGGTACTGTCCTTAATAACTGGCTCATTTGATTCTATATTTGGAAACTGATAGTTGGATTCGTATTATATATGAAAACTGGCACTTGTGAAGGATTTAATTGGACACGTTTGAAGCTTTGGATAATGCTAATCGTAAATTGGCTAACATTGTTGATTATGGCGCTGCAAGCTCTGATATTGTATAACTTTTACTCATACTATGTTATTCCTCGATTTTTATTAAACACATAACATTGTATCCTTCTCAGCTTCCTATTTTACATGCTAAGGTGTTTCTCACTCACCATTTCTTGCTGACTTTTGGAAAATCTGCGGTCTTTGTTTAATTCCCCCGCAGGTTTAGGAGCTGGGAGATTGGAGCAAGAGGATTGTGGACTCACCTAGTATCTATTAGTACTTTGAATGAATCAAACTCTAAGCATAACTTTATCTTGTTTAATAGTAAGCTAATTCCATCTTGTGTAATAGTACGCGTTATGTTGAAGACAATTTATCAGTTGTAATATATTTAAGTATGGAATGTTTTGTTCGCGATTCCGCCGTTTCGTTATGAGTAGCACCCTCCCGGTCTCTCCCGAGCCGGAATAAGGGGGTGTTACAATGATCAATCAGTTCACTGACCTTAAAAAGGTCACATTTAGGAGGCATTACAGAGGAGACATGAAAATAGGAGCTTCTAGGAATCCAAGGATCATCCCGAATTCTAATTGAGTCTCCGTTACCCACTCTCAATTTTACCCCTTTTTTTAAGTACTTTCAGGCCTTCAAATAAACCCCTCCAAATCCAAGAGCCACCTTTTTTTTGTGGGGGGGGGGGGGGGGGGGGGGGGTTGGCATTCCAAAAGGATAATTTTGGGAAGTAACAACAAACAGAGAATTACAACCATCTAACAACTTCAATGATTGTTTAGATAACAGTGCTAGATTAAAGTTGTGTAAATTCTTGAAATCAAGTCCCCCAACTTCCTTTAAATCAAATAAGTGCTCCCAAATCCTCCAATGGATCTTTGAACTGCCCGAGTTTTTTACTCCCCACCAAAAATTGGCCATAATTTGAGATAAATCATGAAAAATTTTTTTGGAAACAAAAAACAAGACATAGAGTAAGAAAGAAGGGCTGAAAGCACAAATTTTAGAAGCACTCTCTTCCAGCAGGACTGATAAAGTTACTACTTCAACCAGAAAGTTTACTCAGATATTTCTCCTTTAGGAACTTGAGAGTGCTTTGTCTTTTATCTGCCCACTAGAGCATGGAGGCCCAGGTAGTCACCCTCTTTGAAGTTTTTGTTTATCTCCATGAAGAATTGAATAAAGTTTTTCAGCAAAGATTTTGTGCTTGGACTAAAGAAAATATGTGATTTATTTCTGTTAACTCTTTGCCCTGAGGGTTTCTCATAGATCTTCAAAGCTGCATTAAAAGCTGAGGCATAAGTCATTGTGGCCTTGCTGAATAAGATGGAATCATCCGCAAGTAATATATGATTTACACTAGGGCTTCTTCTAGCAATCTTGATACCTGACAAGCTGATGCGCAATTTAGCGTGCTATTCGCAAGTATACGAATCAAGTAATATAGAGTATTTTCAACTCGGATTATCGATCCCACAAGTAATTTGCAGGTTTTTCTAGTAATCAGTTTTAACGAACATAGTGTAAAAATGAGGAATATTTTGAGAGTTTGCTTACTAACTAAGTACTGAAAGTAAATAACTGAAACGTAACTTTTTTTGTGAGAATTTTCTGAATAATCTTAAGATTGTAAAATTAGGGTTTAAGATACTAGATTCCAGGATCCCCCAGGGTCTCTTCTGATTTTTGCTCTAGTTTGACATGAAAACACACAGCAGTTATTTATCCGTGCCATGTACCAGTTGTGCAGTATCTTTTCTTTTCCTTCACTTTATCACGATTCTGCAGACTTTCGAATTCCTGTTAAGCTGCCTAGGTCTTCAGTCTCGTTCTAAGTCTGCTAGGGATTCTAACCTTTTCTAAAGGCCCGGGTCAGATTCTCTAACAGTTGGTAAAACGATTTCAGGCTAGTCCTAACTCCCCTTTGCTAGTCGGCCCATCGGGGTAAGGTGCTAAATTATGTCGTCTCTTCCTAACTCTACCAGATGTTTTCACCGACCGGGTCGAGTCTGTAGCAATCCTGGTTAGTTACTCCGATAATGCATAAACGGTAATATTCAAAGACAGAATAACTGATAAAAACTGCTGAATTAAGATAGTACGATCATGAATTCAATACCAAAACATAGAACAATCTCTGAGTACGAAACCCTAGGTTCTCCGATAACCTAGGTAAAACTTTTAGCTACTAGAACTCATAACGTAAACAACAAAGTTTTTGAATAAAGAGAGATAATAAGATCAAACTAGGTCTTCGAATCTGGAATCGTGCTCTCGTGCTCTCCGGGGATGCTCCGACTTCTCCTTGGATGTGTTTATGTCCTTAAAACGAGTCATGGACGAGTCTTTATATAGTGCTGGAGAAGTTTCTGGAAACTGCCTATATTTACGAAGCTTCCACCGAACAAAACCCTCGGAGTACGTGCTGTGTGCGTAAAATACGCACACATTGGCTCTGGGGTGTGTCTTTCTGTTTCCTGTGTGTGTATAAAGCCCTGTCTGTGTGCGTTAGTGCTCCAGTCCACTTCTTTCTGCTTCTTTGTGTGCAAAATCCCCCGCTGTGTCCGTAAAATACGCACAGGGTGAACTTCATCTCACTTTCTGTGTTCTTTGCTTTGGCCTGCGTTTTGACCCGAAACTTTGTCAAAATTACCAAAATAGCCCTGGGTCAAAACCACTCCAAATTCCGCTCAATTCTGAATCTGGTCTTTGCAAATCTGCCGACTGAATTTGGGAGAAAAAATCTGAACTCGACTTCGGAAACGCGGGCCCGGTGTCAAAATTACCAAAGTACCCCTAGGTAAGAACTGTCCCGGAAATCATCTTAAACATGAAATAGCTGATCACGACTCCGGACACCGGGACCCGAGACTCCTACTTGGGTGTGGTCTGTCTGGGACCCACACTTGGCGGGATGTCAGTTTTTCGGCCGGACTCCGTTTTAGCATTATGACCTGTTTTCAGAGAGCCCTTGACATCTACTTTCTTCTGCCGCATGTTTCACTTCAAAATTCTAAGTAGAACTAAAAATATTGTCCACCGAGCGTATCCCTGTCATTCTCAGTTCTGGCGTTTTCAGCTTCCTCGGCTCTCGCCCCTGCAATCCTGCTTCATTCGCGGCTCCTGCACAAGTCATGTCCCTGTGTAGACAACACAAACAAAAACCCGTGATCATATCTCGAAATGTGCAAAATAAGCAGAAATTCATGATGAGCTTATAAACATCTCGTTCTAATTTTCGAGGCTTCTAGGGGTAAATTCTGGCTAGAACACCGTTTTCTGACACCAAACAAACGTCATTTAAGCTCAAAGATGACTCCTAGTGGGGATTTATCACAACCAACATTCATTTTCAAAATGCTTCAAGAGTGAGGAAAACCCCTCAGCACAACTCTGCCTCAAACCCCTAGAAGGAATGATAAAATCTGAGAGTTTATTATTTATTACTAATCTGTAATTAACACTCCACACACATGTCATGATTCAACTAATCCGTTTTTTGCACAATCCCAATTTAAGAAGCATACCTTCAAGGAAAGGCCAACAAACTCTGTCAAAAGCTTTAAGCATGTCAAGCTTGATGGCCATCTCACCATGCCCATTTCCCTTCCTCTTCAAATGGTGCATCATTTCTTGGGAAATCATGAAATTGTGACATTGTCAACAATAGATCTGCCCTTCACAAAGCCAGATTGGTTAAGATAAATTACACTGTCCATAATCATTCATAGCCTTGAGGCAAGGCACTTTGAAAGAATTGTGTGAAGGACTGTGCATAGACTTATAGGTCTATAGTCCTTAACATGGATAGGGCTTTGGGTCTTAGGAATAAGAAAAATGTGTGTGAGGTTGATGCTTTTGAGCATCCTCCCAGATTTGAAGAAATTCTTAACTGCTTTGCATATATCTGCTCCAATGATGTCCCAATAGGTTTGAAAGAACTTTGCTGAGAAACCATCATGTACAGGGGACTTGTCTGGATTAATATCAAAGCATGCATTCTTGATTTTTCATCTTAGAATTCTTGAGTTAGGAATCTGTTCATTATACTAGAGACTTTCTTTCTCACAGTGTTTAGCACATGAGATGCATCTCTATCTTCTTCCTCAGAGAAGAGCTTCTTGTAAAAGAGAACAAATTGTTGTTGAATGTCATATTTGTTGTTGCACCAATTCCCATTATCATTAGTAATTCCTGTATTCAGATTCTTCCTTCTTTTTTGTTTAACCACTGAGTGGAAAAACTTGGAGTTCATGTCACCAGCCTGAAGCCAGTTTACTCTTGCTTTTCCTTTCCACAACAATTCTTCTTCTGCCTACAAAGCATCAAGAGCATAATCAATTTTGAATAATTCATCAATGTCAGCTTTCTCCCCATCTTCTCTAATTTTGCAGCATCTTCCTTTTCTCTGATTGATCTGGTAAGACCTCCGTCATTAAGTCTGCTCCACTTTTTGAGTTCTTGTCTACAAAGATTAAGCTTGGAGCAAACTATAAACATTGAATTCCCTTCAACTTTTTACTTCCAACTGTGTTTACAATATCATTGATTTAAGGCAACTTGCACCATCTAGGATAAAGCTGAAACAATAGGGAGCTTTTATATCAGAAGATAGATTAGTGTCCATCAAGAGGATGCAATGATCTGATCTAGAAACAATATTGTGAGAGACTTTAGCATTCCTCCACAAATAAAGCCATTCAGGAGAAGCAACACATCTATCAAGTCTCTCTTCAACACAACAAAAGCTTCTTCTTCTTCTATTCCACCATGTAAATTGGTATCCAGAAAACACAAGATCAGTTAGATTATTTTTCCCAAAGAAAATAAGAAGGGGTAGACAAGAGTGAAGAGATATTGGAGTACCCCCTTTCTTTTTCATTTGGGTGCACAATATCATTGAAATATCCCCAAATAGAAATTTTCTTGGAGAAATTAGAGATATAATTTGAGATGACATTCAACTGAAACAATCTAACTTTGTTATCAGGGCATAAATAAACAAAGATTAGATGCCAGTCTTCTCCTTGATCAGAATCAAAATTAAAATGAATGAAAAAATTGAAAAATTTGATGAGCTTAAGATTAATACCATCCTTCCATAAGACCCCTAAGCCGCCGGATTTTCCAAGAGAATCCACCCAAAAACAATTAGGCAATCTTCTGCTTCTGTATTTTCTTGTCATAAACCCTTCTTTCCTCTTAGTTTGAGAAAGGAAGCACACATATGGATGGAAACCACTGGAGATCTTATTGATTTGCTGAATTGTCAGGGATCTCCCAGCACCCTTACAATTCCAGGCCAAAAGCCTCATTGGGCTGATTGGGACCTGTTAGGGCTGGTTTCCTCCACCCAATCGGCGACAAATTTAAGTCCAACAACTGAGTTTTTCAACTTCTTACCTTCTGATGGAACTTCAGAGTCAACGTCCATCCAATCTTCTTCTCTTCGTTTGACACTTTTCTTCTCCATCAACAATTGAGTCCCAGCCACGCCTCCATGCTCTCCGGCTTGCCGTTTCCAACATCGGCGAATTTTATTCACTTCTTAAGCTTTCTTCTCTATTCCAATTAGGGTTCCATCTTCATCTTCGCTCCCTTCTGGTTCAGCTTGAGTAATTGGATCAAGAGGAAAGAACCAATTACCCTTCTTCTAAAATTACCCTCTCCTATTTGGTGGGCTCTAAGGTCTGCGTTAGTGATTGATCCAAATTAGGCTCATTGGAAGATATATTGGGCTCATTTTTGGAATTTAACCCCTCCGGTAGAAGAATAGATAACTGGCCTGTTAGTGGAAATTGGAACGCCACTATAATTTCCCGAGTCTTCTTTATCTTCTCCATTTTCCCAAAAAAATTGGAGAGTGCTGCAACATGCGGCAGCTTCTTTCGCGAGCGTCGAAGCTAATTACGTAGTAACTCTTTCACCACTTTCACTTCCTGGGGAAACCATCCTCCGAATTTCCGTCTTCCCTTTCTCCGGAGACTTTTCGACTAGTTGTAATGGCAGAGCTGTAGGCTCTGTTTTTTCTGGAATCTTCTTTTTCAGAGCATTTGGAAAGTAAAGTATAAGATTCCTTTTCATTGGGCTTGAAGGACTGCTAGAACACTCTTCTTCTTTCTTTGACTGATCTCCGTCCCAGAGATCTGCTGGATGGGAGGCTTTGAATTTCTTCACTTCAAACATGGGGGATTTCCATTTCTTTACTAGACTGCACTCCTTATCTCCATGATCAATATTCCCACATCTGCTACATAAGTTCGGGAGTCTTTCGCACTTAAAATCAACTTTAGTAACACTTCCTCCCTGCAACTAGAGCTTTGCATCTCTAAGAATGGGTTTATTAATCACCAACATAACTTTCATACGAACTACTCTTCCAGAATTAGTGGCTTTGCCAACTAGCTTCTTTTCCAGAACTTCTCTAAACTTTAGCCCAATCTTTTTTAGACCTCTTTCTGTCATTAAAATATTTGGCAGATGCCACACTTGAATCCAAAAAGGAGTTCTAGTGAAGCATTCATCTGTAATGGAAACCTCATGGGGCCATTTATGAAGGACTAGAAGTTGATTCTTGAAAAACCACGACCTCCCTTTAAGAACTTTCTCCATGCTAGCTTCATCTCCAAAAAAGAATTAATAAAACTTCCCACTTAAATGCTCTATTTTGAGTCTTTCTGGTTTGCCCCAAACCTCTTACATCGTCTTCTTTAAACATGTTAAATTCGCTGGCTTCGGAGCTATAATCTTCCCGACCAAGCTGTTACAGTACTCTGCAACCCTTTCATCTGCTTCCTCTTCCCTAATCTAAATTTCAATCTGCTCGTCGGATGGAGGCTCTTCATCAGGCTTAATTTCGACTTGCTTAAGGCTTTCAACGAGGGCGTTTTCATCTGAGGCACTCATCTTCTCAAACGAGAACAACGATCTTTGGATGGCAAAAAATTAAAAACTTGCGACACAGTCACAAGAGTTCTCTCTCTAACTTTCTCTCACTAGAGAAGCAGATAACTTTTTATTTTGGCAATTGAGTAGTCGGTTGACTGCTTCTATTGAGGACTCAATTTGGGTTATTAATCGTTTTTGTTCAACCTACTTAATGAAACACAATCACTTCTTAAGGATGCACTTGGATTTTACAAGTGAATTTTACAAAAATTAAATACGGACATGAGCCATTCTATTCAATTCCTCTAGTCAACAATACATAAAGTAATTTAGCTTGGAAAGTCGTCATTAAGGATGCGTTTGGTTAATTTGTTTCTTTTAGTTTTTTATGTTTCCACTAAATGGTTTCTTTAAAGTGTTTGTTTGGACAGGTTTAAAAACTTGACATCAAACCAGTTTTATTTAGCTTTTTGCCTGTAGAAAAAAAATCGAGTTTTGGTGTTTATTTTTGAATTTTTGTACATACTATTTTGCTCACACTTTTTTTTATATTTACAAAGTTACATATGTCATTCTTATCAGCACTGAGATGTGGCATAACTAGTGCACTTTCCGTCTAAAAATTTGTAATCGTAACGATAATTAAATTAGATAGGGGTCTCTTGTTGTGGTATTATTATTTTGGGTTATTTGTCCTATTTTATATCAAAGTTACAAATGCTTTAAATTTGACGAATACATCTTGAATTTGTTGAGACCAAAATTTTGTGAAATCGTTAACTGATCGTTAATTCAAGTATGAAAATTTTGATTTATTGGAGATGTAACAATCTTAATTCATATGCCCTCTCTCTTTGTCCGCTTTTAACTTTAGGTAGTTACTTTGATCAACTAATTTAGCTACTGATATGATACAAAAATGTGTTAATTTTTTAGAATATTATACATCTTTTTTAACACACCAATACTATGAAAAAATTAGAAAAATTTCGTATCATTTCGTCAGCTAAATTAGTTGATGAAAGTGACCGTCTGAAATTAAGTGAGGACAAAGAGATGGGACATAGTGGTACCAATTAAATCGCAGGCTATTTATTCTTGATTGTTTTTTTTTAAATATAACAACATTGTAATATACCAATTTTGATGCGATGGAAATACTAGATAATGGTGTTGTAGAGTAAATATTACCGAATTATTACATCGTGTTGCTAATCAGATTACCGAGGTGTTAGCTAAGTGGTAGAGCGTTTGAAGTCCCTACATGAGATCATGCGTTTAAACCCGACTATATGATGATGTAAAACTAAAAAAAAAAGGTTGCTATGCTTTACTTTTTTTTTCTTAACATTTTTATTTCACCATCTATGTGTTAAGATATGATCGTTGGTAAATATTTATTTTAACATCTTTCTATAATCAATCACCAATCATAAACATTCACATAGACGATTAAATCAAAAGGTGAAGAAAAAATGGTGGCATTTAATTTTTCCTAAAAAAATCAAAAAGTAAAAGTGACCCGGTGAGAAAAATAGTCTAACCACGAAGTTTCTGGGATAGTATTAAAACTAGGTAATTTTTTTTATCAAAAAGCCCTTTAGAAGAATTGACTGGTCATACTTACCATATGTTAATCCTAATGATTAATAGTTCATTCATGGAGTTAAGTTGTATCTCAAACTTTGGGACACCACAGATTTATGTTTGACATTAAGGTTTCAAAAAAAAAAAAAAATGAAATAAATCAATATATGAAATGAAAGTAACATATCTCTTCATCTTAATTACCATCCATACATAAGTTTGTGGTTAAAGCATTGTGGACAAAGTTATGATTGCATTGTATTGGGTATGAACAATCGATTTAAAGAAGCTGGAAAGAGACTGAAGGAGAAAGTTCGTGTCGCATTCATGAATGTCAATATTTCTATGTTGAATGTCAATATTTCTGTGTAAATTAGAATTGTTGTTATGCAAAAAATACTTGATGTGTCAAACCTACCACCAATTAGGCTTCTCGAGTAAAGTCCATCCAAATCACCGTCTTATTACTACTTAAAATGCATCTCACGACAAAACTAGAGTTCCGTGTTTCGTTATAAGCATAGATTATGTCGATTCATTACAATTTTCAAGAAAAAAAATATTATGTTCGTTAAGTATGACGATCTGATAAGTTTTAACAATTTTTTGTCGTCGCTTGAAATATGAATCACATGATAGCAAGAAGAACGAGGGAAGAAGAAGAAACCTGCAGCAATATAGCAACCTATATATTTCTTACTCCCTTCCACTGAAAATAAGAAGTATAATGTTTATTTTCGTCCAGTACTGACCCTTACTTTATACTCCCTCCGTCCCAGCAAGTTTTTCAAAAAATACTATTCACCGATCACTTTGATCTGATAATTTAGTTTGTAAAACGATGCAAGAATTTTGTAATTTTTTCATCATGTTGTAGAGAAAACTTAAGTCTACACCACCATGAAAAAATTATCAAATTCTAGCATTGTTTTGGTAACCAAATTGCCGGGTCAAAATGACTTGAAAAAGTCAGTTTTGAAGAACCTGCTGGGACGGAGGGAGTACTTGTTATACTCTCACGATCACTCACGCCTCACGAACGATGAAATAATCGAAAAAATGCAGAGTTTTGGTTCCCTAGCCCAAATCGAGCTAACTACATCAACGACGAAGAGAGACCTTTATTTATCAAGAGAAATGTTTACAATGAAATACATACACGTTCTAAACCCTTAGGAGCTTATTTACAGTACTTAGAACCGACTTAGGGCCATCCTAGATAGATTAGGAAACAATTCCAAAAACACCATGAGCTGACTAGGTCTTGCGACCTAGTTGTCCAGGTCGTGCGACCTACTTCAAATATCCTGATGCTCCGGATGTTTTTCTCTAGGTCGTGCGACCTACCTACTAGGTCGTGCGACCTGTGAAAATATCATGAATGCTTCTTTGCTCTCCATCTTGGTCCCTTTGGTCCCCGTTGTTGCTCTTGATGATTTCTTCAATTTATTCAAGGCACAAATCTAACAAATCTCCACCTTGACTTGAATTCTCTCATGCAACAACAACAACTCTTCTTCTCGCAAATAAAGCTTGCCTCCTCCGCACCAAATGTCTCCCGTCACGGAGACTCACTGTACCCCCACAAGATCCGACATACCCCCTTAGGGCTTACTGGCTCATAATGTTGAGCAATTCCAGACAACGCTGGAACTTTCTCTCCGAAATTGGCTTGGTGAACATATCCGCCGGGTTGTCAGCAGCCCCCACCTTCATCACCTTGATCCATCTTTCACTTCTCAGAAAATGATACCTGACGTCAATATGCCTTGTCCTTTCATGCTGAATCTGGTTCTTGGTCAAGCAAATTGCACTCAAGCTATCACACTAGACTATCGCCTGATCTTGATGTAGCCCTAGATCATTGACCATTCCCTTGAGCCAAATTGCCTCATTTGCTGATTCTGTTAGAGCCATGTACTCCGCCTCCGTGGTGGAAAAAGTCTCCGTCGGCTGTAGCGTCGGCTTCCAACTCACAACAGATGCTCCCACAACAAATGCATAGCCCGTCATTGATCTGCTACTATCAACATCCCCTGCACAGTCATAATCCGAAAAAGCAGCTACCAATATGTTTTCACGTGACCCATAGCATAGGCCAATGTCTGGCGTACCCTTAAGGTACCTAAATATCCGTTTCACCGCCTGCCGATGGCACCTACCCGGATGAGCCATAAAACGACTAACCATACTAACAGCGAATGCTATGTCCGGTCAAGTACAGACCATAACTTGCATAAGGCTTCCAACTGCGCTAGCATATGGAACCTTGGACATGTACTCCTTCTCCTCCTCAGTCTGAACGGTGTACATTCCTAGCTTGCTGTTAGTTGCCATAGGAGTATCTGTAGCTTTACCTTATAACATCCCGAATCTTGCCAAGATTTTCTTGATGTATCCCTGCTGTGATAAGAAAAGCTTCTTCTTCTTCCTATCTCTAAAGATCTCAACCGAGCAGCTCCCAGATCCTTCATCCCGAATTCTGTGCTAAGGGACCTCTTCAATTCTCTGATGTCCTTGATATCCCGAGTTGCGATCAGAATATCATCCAAATACAGAACTAGGTAAATACGTGATCCACTTCGCAACTCTTTGTGATACACGCAGCAATCATACTCACACTTGCGGTAACAAATCTTCAACATGAAGCTATCCAACCTCTTGTACCATTGCCTCGGAGACAGCTTAAGTTCGTAGAGAGATCTCTTCAGCTTGCACACGTTGTTCTCTTTTCCGGGAACTTGGAACCCTTCCGGTTGGCTCATGTATATCTCTTCTTCCAACTCTCCATGTAGAAAAGCTGTCTTGACGTCCAATTGCTCAAGCTATAGGTCGTGGTGTGCTACTAAAGCTAGTAACAACCGGATAGAAGAATGTCTAACCACCAGCGAGAATATCACGTTGTAGTCAACTCCCTCTTTCTTATTGAACCCTCTTGCAACTAGCCTTCCCTTATACTTGACGCCCTCTCAAGATGCAGTTCCTTCATTTCTTCTGAAAACCCACTTGCAACTAACTATCTTCATTCCCACAGGCAATTTTAACAGCTCCCAAGTCGAGTTCTTGATAAGAGACTCCATCTGTTCTCCCATCGCAGCAATCTATTGTGCTGACTCAAAACTAGATATAGAGGTCTTGTAGGAGGATGGCTCATCCTCTACCTCTTCCGCTACCTGTAATGCATATCTCACCATACCATCATCCCTCTATCTTGTCAGAGGGTTTATGACTCTCCTCGGTCTTCCTTCAGCAATAATTTGATGAAGTGGTTCCTCTAGTGTAGACGCATCCTCACTATCAGACTCTCTGCTTCTTCCACTTCGGCTTCCGGTGTCGGTGTAGGGATTTTGGAATCCTTAGGATCATGAGGATCCGACTCTCCCTACACCTTCTTCTGTGCACCTCCAAGCTCCACCTCCACGGAGTTCTTCAACATATGAGTCTCATCAAAGAATACACTTCTGCTAAGTATAATATTTTTGAATGCCCATATCTTATATCCCTTCACATATGTTCCAAAAACCATGAATACTCCCTTATTAGCTCTTGGTTCTAGTTTTCCATCATCAACGTGATAATAGGCAACACAACCAAAAACTCTTAAATCCGAGTAATCCATTGCTCTACAGACCAAACTTCCATGAGAATCTTACATCCTATACCTGTGTGCGGGCTCCGATTTATGAGATAGCATGCCATGGAAATTGATGTTGGAGATATGCCCTAGAGGCAATTTATTTCTTGTGACATTTGTGGATTTACTATTCATTATGTTATCGATATGGAGATATGTTTACATGAATGATGTTCTTAGAATATAAATGTTATATTCTTAAATATCCCTAATCGATTATATCGATTAACAGGACAATCAACTATAAACTAGTATGGGGTTGGATTGATATGGAGATATCACGATCCAACACATGGGTATGCATTAAGAGTAATGGCATACTGGATTGACCCACGCCGAGAAGGCTACATTAGATTAGGTTAACGTCACAAGCGCTTCTCGTAGAGCTAATGGTATTGTAATCCTTAGACTTGAAGTCACTATATACTTGTAGATAGTGCTTTCTGAGCTGACAGATCTTGGCCACGTGGCGACCATCCAGCACACCATATTGTGCTCCACACACACTGGATCACCAGCCGAGCTGATCCATGTGGGGGCTGCGAGACAGAGCCCTCGCATACCACTGCACGGGACTTGTAGGGACTTAGTGGTTTGGAGGCTAGAGTAAGCCCTGTCGCGTGCGAGCCAAGCCCGCACGCGACCTTTAGTAACTGTTTTGAGAGATTTATGGCACGAGCTCCATAAACCCGGTCAATCCGGTCAAACCCGGTCAACCTCGTAACGGTTCCGGTATTCGCGCACCACATGCTGTAACGGTCCCTATATACTCGGACGAACGTGCCGTTATGGTTAAGCTAATTAAGCCGCCATCAATGGGCGCACTAACAACACTACAATGGTCATGTTCTCCAGTATATATAGATCGTCAACCTTTCCATACAAAGGAGAACACACTGGCCATACGCGGAAGCTCTGCCAAACCTCTGTCTCTCTCTCAGACATTGCTACTGACTTACTCTCTCCCTACACACAACCCCACTCTTCCGGTGCGATCCTTGGTCCACTACATACGGTGTACACGGAGGTCTCCCCGCCGGAATCTCTTGTGCACATTTTGGTGAACCCGACGTGAACTTACCAACAAAAGCAACCATGTCTCAGGAGGATGATGTCAGCAACAGATCGCCCTCTACCGAAGCTCCCTCGGGAGACGAAACCCGCCGTACTCCTACGACTCCCGGCGAGACACCGACGCTAGAGTCTTTGGATGCCACTGTCCAGAATCAGGCGAAAGCTCTCAAAGCTCAGTCTGCGCAATTAGAACGGATCTTGACCGTTCTGGGCACCCTTGCGCCAAACCCTTCATCAGCCACCGCTGTCCCTCAAGGAGGAGGAGCCCCTACCGCTCCAGGATTGGGAGTGTCAACCACACCTCCCAACCCCAATCTGCAAACTCCACCGGCGACTACGCAGCTGCCTTCGGTTCAGGGGTCAACGGCACAGATGCTGCCTCTTGCTGCTCACGCTCCTCAGCCCTCGGCTTTGGCGTCCAACCCAACTCTCCAGTACCCTTTGCCTCCCCCAACGGAGATCTGGGGGAATGCGGGTAATCAGTATGCTCCCAACCCTCCGACGACGTATGTATCGCCCCCACCTGCGGCAACCCCTCCATCAGCTACCGAGGGGAGCATTCCAGAATGCATGACATCTCTGCAGAAGCGCGTGGACACTATTCTGGCTCATCAGTCATTCGCGGATACCATTATCCCGAAGTTAGACAACAATCCACCCATTCCACGGGAGATCTATCTCATGCCTAACCCGGCGGGGTACAAGGCTCCTAAATGGGATAAGTTCGAGGATGTCGATGGAAACGCTCATGAGCATGTCATGCGTTTCATTGATGTCATGGGTCCGTATGGAGCTGATCCCAAGCTGCTGATGCGAGAGTTCCCAAAATCTCTAGGGAACGTAGCATACAAATGGTACCGAACATTGGAAGCCGGATCCGTGAAGACTTGGGATGATATGGTCCAGAAGTTCTATACCAAGTTCTTCCAGATGGAAGAAAAGGTGACGATGATTCATCTCTCGCGGATGTATCAGAAGCGCGAGGAGGACGAAATCACTTTCATCAAGAAATTCAGGGCGAAATCCTTGGAGTTCAAAGATCCGATGCCCGAAAGCCGGCTCGTAGAGATATGCCTGCAGTGCATGCGAGATGAATACAAAGGTATGCTCATCAATTTGCAAACACCTACGTTTTCAAAGCTAATCGAATGCACGAAGAATATCGAGCCTATAGTCGAGAGACAGAAAAAGAAGAGCGCTCCGGAGCGACCTTCGAGCGGCACTACCTACAAGATCGGGAGATTTAATTACAAGAGGGGACGCGAAGCTGAGGTCAATACAGTTTCGCCCCAGAAGCAAGCGAAGGTTGCGAACTTCGATGTACCGCCTCTGCCATGCTCAGTAGAGGAAGCAAGCGACCTCTGCAGACAGTGGCGCAAGGACGGCGTCCTGCCACCGCTCGAGAAGGCACCCTCCAAAGAGATGGTGAGGGACCCTAAGTGGTGCGAGTACCATGGCAAGGTCATGCACCCCACAGCGGAATGTAAAAAGCTCAGGTTCGCATTCGACCAGAAGATGAAGAACGGCGAGCTAATCGTCAGCGACCACTGGAAGGACGTGCGCAAGAACCCGCTTCCGACTCATACAGAGCAAGGCTCGAAAGGCAAAGAGGTCGCCATGATTTCGATAGTAGACTTGGAAGAAGTCCCAGAGGATGGTCTACCCATCATTGCCGAGGTCCATGAAGACGAAGACTACAGCAGGGACACAGAGGATGAACGTGCCGACCGCATGAAAGGGTCGCATGGCTTCAGCAGATTATTCGACGAGATGAACTTCTCCGAAAAGTGCCGGACAGATATGACGAAAGCGATCTTGAGGATAGCGGAGGACTACGAGGAGGACCTCGTAACCTCCAACGGGAAAGTCATCAGGGCATCTCGCCCTACGGAAAAGATTATGACCTTTTCTGCCAGCGACAAGAAGACGGATGCGAGCCACCAGAGGCCTCTGTACGTGACCGCCATCATCAATGGCGTCGAGTTCAAACGAGCGTTTGTCGATGGAGGAGCAGCGGTCAACGTCGTTTCGCTCCACACACTGAAGCTAGCAGGGATCCCCGAGCACAAGATCGTCAGGCGTCCATCTCCGCTGATGGGGTTCGGAAGCGACTCTAGAATGACGATCGGATGGATCCGCCTGGGCGTTCAGATTGGCAAAATCAAGTGCTCAGCGAAGTTCTATGTCATAGACGCGAACACCACGTACCACATGATTATAGGTCGAGCCTGGATTCATCGCTTCGACGCAGTTCCTTCAACGGCTCACCAGGTTATGAAAGCTATCTGGAACGACAGAATAGTCGAGATACCGGCTTCGACGAACCCGTTCAACTTGGACGAAGCACATCTCAGCGAGGCGGTGTGGTTCACTGAGATGGCGGACGAACAAACACCCGGACCATTCAACCCTACTCCTTTGCCTCTCTGGGAGGACATCAAGGACCAGTCACCTGCGGGAGTAATGGTGACAAGGGAAGATGCCAAAGAAAAGCCGCCTACGCGCGAAGAGGCGCCGCGTATCGCATATCATCGAAAGAATGTGTATACTCTGAAGAGAATCGCAAAGCACGACCCCGAAGGCAAGGAGATAGAGAGCTTCTACGCCAATGGGAAGAAATGCTATCGCATATGAAGGTGCGCGGGGATGTCCTCACACGGGCATGGGGATATCCCTGGGCAAATCAATCAAATCGAGCAAATCGCGCTGACGGAAGAGCCATCACAGGGCGCTCCAGACGAGAAACTCAGAGAAGCACCTGAATGCATGGAAGACAGGCCCAGACCACAAAAGCAAGAGCTAAAAGAAGTGTTCCTCAGCCCGAACGAGGAAAAGAAAAGGCCAGTCTTTCTAAGTGCAGACCTCACAAGTGAGGAGGAACAAGGACTGCTGCAGCTCCTAACTGAATACAAGGATGTGTTCGCATGGGAGTATGATGAGATGCCAGGTCTGGATACAAGCATCACCATGCACCGCTTAGACATCATCCCGGGGTCAAAACTAGTAAAGCAGAGTACAAGGAGCTTCAGGCCGGAGCTCAACGTGAAAATCAAGCAGGAGATTGTCAAGCTCCTGGATGCTAAATTCATAGAGCCGAATCATCATCCCACGTGGCTGGCCAACATCGTGCCAGTAGTGAAGAAGAACGGACAGCTCCGCATCTGCGTGGACTTCCGAGATCTCAATCGCTTCTGCCCCAAGGACGATTTCCCACTGCCCAACATTGATTTGCTTATCGATTCAACAGCAGGCCATCGCATGTTCAGCTTCATGGACGGCTTCAGCGGGTACAATCAGATCAAGATGGATCTCGAAGACGCGCGGAAAACTGCATTCATCACTCCGGTGGGGGTGTTCAATTACACCGTGATGCCGTTCGGTCTCAAAAATGCGGGTGCAACCTATCAGCGAGCTATGATGGCTCTGTTTCACGACATGATGCATAAAGAAGTGGAATTCTATGTGGATGACCTGGTTGTCAAATCCAAGCACGAAGCAGACCACCTCGCAGATCTACGAAAGGTGTTCAATAGATGCAGACGTTTTCAATTGAAAATGAACCCCATGAAGTGCGCATTCGGGGTAACATCAGGGAAATTCTTGGGATGCGTGGTTCATCGCCAAGGGATCGAGCCTGACCCTGCGAAAGTATCAACTATCACCGGCATGACGCCACCCCATAACCAGAGTACCTTGAAAACATTCTTGGGAAAGCTATCATATCTGCGAAGATTCATCCCAGCGATTGCTGAAATCACCTGCTGTTTTAGTGCTCTCCTGAAGAAGGACGCCGCGTACAACTGGGCTCCGGAGCACGAGGCCGCATTCGAAAAGCTGAAGGACTTACTAACGTCCTCAAAAATAATGATCGCACCTCAACTGGGATCACTACTTCTGCTATATCTGACATCAACAAGGAGATCTATAGGAGCGCTCTTGGCTCAAGAGTACGAAGGCCAAGAGAGGCCTATCTACTACATCTCTCGCATCGTGCAGTCTGCTGAATCAAGGTACACAGACATCGAACGTCATTGCCTTGCCTTATTATTTGTGATAGAGAAGTTGAAACACTATTTTGCATCACACAAAGTAGTAGTGGTCACCAAGAGCGACCCTATACGATATTTGCTAACCCACACTACTCCGGGCGGGAGATTAGCGAAATGGTACATGACCATCTCTCAATACGATATCACATGCGTGCGACCGCGAGCGATCAAGTCGCAGGCGGTAGCGGATCTGTTGGCACAGTTCCTCGACAACAGCCACAAACCCGTGATCGAAGAGGAGCTCGAAGGCCCTGAAATCTACGCAATCGACGTGCCCTATTGGACTCTCCACTTTGACGGTTCGTCAACCAGGAAAGGCGGAGGCATTGGGATAGTCTTGACAAAGCCAGACGGGGAAGTCATACAGATGTTTGCAAAGCTCAACTTCGCAGTCACAAACAACGAAGCGGAATATGAGGCTCTCATCGCAGGGCTCCGTGCGGCGAAAGCTTTGGAAGTAAGCAACCTAACGGTCATGGGAGATTCCAAGCTGATTGTTAAGAAAGCCTCGGGCGAGTATGGTTTGAAGGAGATCAACCTCCTGTCTTATCGCACCCTAGTACAAAAGCTGATGCAGCAATTCTGCGATGTGAAGTATGAGCACAAACCCCGAACAGACAACAGGCATGCGGACGCTTTAGCAACCTTGGGATCTAAGGTCAGCACCGACAAATGTCCCGCAAAGATCTCTATTGAAGTGCGAACATCGTCGGCATTGACAGAGGATGCGTGCGACGACGAGCACATGGACGACACAGACTGGAGGAAAGCAATCCTACAAGCTATTGCGGAAGGCACAAGCAGTGAAAGCTGGGCACTCACAAAAGGGTACTGCATACATGACAACAACCTTTACTACAAGGGTCCTGGCGGAATACTCATGCGGTGCGTCTCCGAACGAGAGGGAAAACGGTTGTTAGAAAAGATTCACCAGCATGCTTGCGGAGAAAGCGAGGTGTCAATCTACCGGAAGGCTCAGAGATATGGCATTCATTGGCCAGATATGTCAACAGCCGCGGCCCTGATACAAGGGAAGTGCGAGAGTTGCGCACTAATCAAAGATTCTCTACTCATCGCTCTGACCGACGATGACACAGATTGGAGGAAGCCGCTCTTTGATTATCTCACTCAAGGCACCTTACCCGAATCAAGAAAAGAGGCCGAGAAATTGAAAAGGAAGGCAGCTCGATACATAGTACAAGAAAACCTGCTTTGGCGAAGAGGTCACGAAGGCAACTTGCTGCGATGTCTAGACGGCAGAGAAGCACAAGAAGTCATGGACCTTTCCCATCAAGTAGAGCATCAAGGAGGTGCGAAATTATGCAGACAGCTCCTCTCAATCGGGTATTTCTGGCCCACGATGGAGGTCGATTGCCGCACCAAAGTGCGACGCTGCCAGGAGTGCCAATTCAAAGGGAACCTAGTGCACGCTCCCGCCGTGGATCTACATGCATTAGGGACGCCATGGCCATTTCACACATGGGCTCTGGATTTCATCGGTCCCATCCGGCCAACATCGCACGGGAATCACTTTATTCTCACTACAACCGAGCTATTCACCAAGTGGGTGGAGGCAATACCACTGAAAACGGCAAATGCGCTAGCGGTGGTCAACTTCATTCAGGAAAACATCGTATGCAGGTTTGGAATTCCAAATACCATTCTTTCAGATAACGGTACTCCCTTCGTTAATCGCCATGTAGCTGCGAAGCTAGCGGAGTACAATATCAGGCAGATATGTTCTACCCCTTATTACCCGAAGGGGAACGGGCAAGCTGAAGCAACCAACAAAACGCTGTTGAGGATTTTGAGCAAAATGGTCGCGGATGACCACAAGAAGTGGGCTGACTCTCTAAGCATAGCCCTGTGGGCTTACCGAACTTCTCCAAGGACACCCACGGGGGCGTCACCGTTCCTACTATGCTATGGAGCCGAAGCCATAGTACCTGCGGAGGTTAGAGTTAATTCGGCAAGGCTGGCCTTCCATGCACTCTATGAAAATCAACGCGATCATGACTTAGTCTTGCTGGAGGAAAAGCGAGAACAAGCCAAAAGGACCAACAAGCGGTATCAGGAAAGAATCGCTCGCGCCTACAATAAGACGGTCCAGCGAAGAGATTTCGCAGTTGGAGACTTGGTCTTGCGCGCATCTGATCACTGTATGCGAGAGGCAACTCACCCGAAGTTCGCAGCCAATTGGGAAGAACCCTTCGAAGTCACAGAGGTCTTCGACAGTGGCTACTGCAGCATACGAAGGTTGCACGGCACAACCTCAACTCCGAGTTCAGTCAACATGCGCTGGATTAAGAAGTACTATCCCTGACTTCTCTCATTTCATGCGTTTTATTATAACATTGCTTAATGTCTCATGTGGCTACGATTTACACAATCTCCTCTCCCATATGAGAGGATTGTAATCCCATCTCTCCCATATGAGAGCATTATAATAAGAAAATTCTCCCAAATGAGAAACTTCGTATTTGTGCATGTCAATTTTACTTTATTTCAGTTCGTTGTAACTATTAACAGTGAGTCGTCCGCTACAATAACAATCCGCGGATGCGATCTCAATCGATCATCTAAGCCTATCTCTCACGATAGCAGCCTATGCGAATGCGATCTTAATTGATCATCTAAGCCTATCTCTCACGATAGCAGCCTATGCGAATGCGATCTTAATCGATCATCTAAGCCTATCTGCCACGATAGCAGCCTATGCAAATGCGATCTTAATTGATCATCTAAGCCTATCTCTCACGATAGCAGCCTATGCGAATGCGATCTTAATCGATCATCTAAGCCTATCTCTCACGATAGCAGCCTATGCAAATGCGATCTTAATTGCTCATCTAAGCCTATCTGTCACGATAGCAGCCTATGCAAATGCGATCTTAATTGATCATAAAAGCCTATCTATTACGATAGCAGCACGATCTTAATTGATCTTCTGAAGCCTATCTGCTACGATAGCAACACACACAAATGCGATCTTAATCGATCTTTCAAGCCTATCTGTTACGATAGCAACTTACGCAAAATGATTTTAGTTGATCTTCTAAAGCCTATCTGTTACGATAGCAACTCATGCGCAAAATGATCTTATTTGATCTTCTAAAAGCCTATCTGTTGCGATAGCAGCTTATGCGAGAAATGATCTCAATTGATCTTCTAATAAAGCCTATCTGCCATGATAGCAATTCGCACCACTTAACGATCTTAATTGATCTACTAAAGACTATCTGCTACGATAGAAATATTGTGAAAATGATCTTAAATGATCCACAACGGCCAATCACAAGCTCATCTGCCAGGATGACACAGCTGCGAAAATATGATCTCGAACGATCTAGCGAAACATCCGCGGATTCATATAGCAGATCGCAAATGCGAAACCATTACATAGCATTATGCAAGGCGAAATATGCCGAAACGCATGCGAAGTTGTACTTTGTTATAACAGACAGCAGATAATACAAAAACTATTTGTCATTATGAGTTGAAAAGACTTACAATTTATCTGTCGAGATAGCAGCTTACAAGCGAAAAAGCTCGAATCTAACTACGCAGCCAACATGGCTTACAATACATTCGAAAAGTAGCTGACAAGTCAGCAGAGACACACTACGGGAATCCTGACTGAAAAGGATGAACCCACCGGTCCTAACACCGGCAATGCAATACGCAGATCTGCGGCCAAAGATCTATAGCAAAAGGGATGCTGCCGCGAAGAGATCAACTTGTCATTCGCTACATCCCTAGCAGCGAGACCTGGGAAACGATACGTCCAAGACCCCAAGGGGTGACAAAAGCCTCTGTCTGATCAAGATAGGCACAGGAGGAACTTCCTGTTCCGACATATGCTGCCCTGCAAAACAGGCGAAGCAGTCATTCCTCTGGTGATGGACTCCTTGTCATGATAGACAAGGGCATTGACGAGCCTCCTGAGTTCAAGAACGAAGAGGCAAGAAATCCTCCTCCAGGGACGCTGGAGGAGAATTCCGCCGTTCATTACGAGACGGTAGCACGGTCACTTCGGCGCTGCACCTCACCGGGAGGCGGCCGGAAACATGACCTGCACACATAATACACGAAGAAATTTCTTCGAACACACATGAGATATTATCTGCATCTTCTTTATGATGGTTATAAAGAGCTACATTCCTCATAAAGTGGATCTTGGAAACTATTTCTATAGCACAAAGCGCAAACTTAGGATTCACAACTTGAAGTTGCCATGAATCAACGAAAAACAAGCGTTGAAGCCAGCAGTCGTAAGGACTCACGGCAAAGCACATTTTTTGGGATGAAGAACCCAAATAGCAAACACAGGGTTTATATAGACCCTGTGGAGACTCTTCAGTTGCCAAAGATGAGTCAGCTGAATTCGAAAAGAGGGTAAGTTCAATCACTTACGCCTTGGAAAGCGGTAACAATCAATTACCCTACTAAAGGCTACGACGATTCAGTTGCGTATCCTAATAAATGACGGATGGTCATGATTCGGATGGACTTCCCAACGAAAGTGTGCTTATCTGCCGAGAAATTAGCGCGAAAATCAAGCAGAGTATCAATTGCTGATGTCATAATTGGATATGCACAGAAATATCCTATCAAATCCCGAAAAGGGCAAAACAGGCAAATTCATTGTTTGTTGTTAAAAACAAAAGGGGGAGAAACCCTAGCAACATTACATTAATGTTTCAAACATTACATTAATGTTTCAGCTATTTCCTTGCTATTTTTCAAAATTCGAAAAGTCAAAGCAAATTTTTGATCAAGGAGTCTTGGGGCTCGAACTGATGGCTCAGCTTCTCTACTTGTTCCACTTCTTGCTTCAGCAGCTCGCACCTGGCATTCATCTCATGATAGAGCTTCAGAGCTTTATCAACCTTTTGCTTTTGCTGCTCCACCTTCTGCCTCTCAGCTGCGAGATTCTGGTGGCCGAGTTTCAAAGTTACGGCTGCGCGAATCAGCGTGACTCTGTCCTTAAGAAATTTGAAACCCAGTCTGCCCTGGACTTTGGTCAGGAGATTTTGGCACATGCCACATAACAACTCAGCACTCTGGACAGAAATGGTCGCAGGCGTAGCCGCAGACAGCTGCTCCAATATCCAAATGGCTTCGGTAAGAAACAGCCGCCTGTCGAAGGGCCCTATCTCCAGAGATCTCACAAACGATCGGGGGTAGGTGAGGCGCATTCGGACCACCCAGTCTACATCGGTTTGCTTAAAACCTAAAGTGATATCAAGGATAAGTTACGATGTCAAACTCGCAAGTGACTAATGCGATGTGCGAACAGTAAAACTCTACTTACGAGTTCCTTCCAGAATCTCATGAAGAGAGGGAATGCGGGCTGCCGGATGGGTCGAAGACTGTCCTCGCTCCATAGTTCTCCTATCAGCTGCGAGCTCCAACCTCTCATAGTCAGGAGGAAGAGTGTAGGCCGCACCAGCTGCGACTGCATTCCCAACCTGCGAGCCCCAAAAGCTCCACGCAGGAATAGGTGCCACCGGTTCAGTCATCGCCGGAGGCGAAGTGACGGCCGGAGTCGCTTGCTGAAGGACGCTCTCAGATGCGAAAGTATTAGCAGCACTTGTCCTTACTTCCTCAGCACCAGCATGGACATCTTCATCCATTAGCACAGCATCAGCTTCGGCATCATCGGAAAGTTCGATGATGTCCTCGAGAGGCTCACTTGCGTGTTCAGCAGCTGCGACGGGCTTCTCGGTATGGGAGATCGGAATCGGAACATAGGACGCAGAAGGCTGACTTCTCTGCTCCAGCACAGGTTCCTCAGCATGGCCTGCGATATCAAATGCGATAATATGAGGTAACTTGTGCTATAAGTTATTTCGCTATCTTTACTAAAGCTAAGAGTAAGCACCTCCACGCGAAGGTGGGATTGAGGTATCTTCATCATACACTAAGGACGTGGAACCATGTCCTATTAGTGTCTCCTCACTAAGAAAGTCTTTAAAAGGAGCGTGACCTGGGATGCGAAGAAACCAGTCATGATCCTGTTTCAAGTTGCTCAGGTCTAGCACATGCATATCGCCCAAATATTTACCTGAAGGTTCTCCGCACTTGTCTACTAGCCAACGGCGGATGTCAGTCTTTGACACACCATGCTTTAACGCACCCACAATAAAATCTCTATAAGTTACTGCGAGATTGAAGATCTCACCTTTATCGCCGCCCGCGATTTCCTCAAAGTCCGCTTGGACTTGCTCCAGTGCTGCTGCATCCTCTTCTGGAACCGCATCTTCCTCCTCTGCCTGGGGAACCACTTCTTCGGGAAGCTCATCTCCCTCACTAGCTGGACGCACTAAGTCGTCAACATGTTGCTCTTCGAGGCTTCGCTGTCTCACACGTTCGAGCTCCTCCTCTTCTCGCTGTCTTCTTCTCTTAGCAGCTTCCGCGGCTGTCTTCCTGGACTCAGCAAGAATGTCCTCACTTATGGGATTGTCTGGAATGCCAGAATGGGCATCTCTCTTTTGTCTCTTGGCCAAAAGGCCACCAATGGTCTCATCATCATCATCATCTGCGAAGATATGATTGGTTTAAGGAAAAAAGTGCAAAGAAGTTACGATAATGGGAAAGGAAATGCGACGGAGGTACCTCCTGATTCTTCCTCATGCATCACAACTGTTGTTTCTCCTTCTTCATCTCTTTCTCGGGGCTCCTGCCTCTCTTCCTCTTCCTCTTGATTGAATGGAACGAAAGTCTCAACTGCGAGCTCTTTACGCACTTTGTTGGGCATGCGACCCTTGCCTTTGTCCTTGATAGAAAGGGACCTCACCGGAGGAGAAGCTGGAGCACTTCTGGGGGAAGAAATTGTAATTCCCTTTTGCCTAGGTCTCTTCGCTCTCGGCGCTGCAGTCGCTGGAGGGGACGGATCACCTCCAGGAGGAGACGGAGCCGGAGCATTGTCTATCAGCGAGTCAGCAAAAGCATTCATGACTGCGCGAATCTTTGTTTCGACCTCAGGGTCCATCCTCCATGCTAGCTGGAACGACTGCTTTTGTCTTCTGGTTGCAACAATGGTGTTAACCAACGATTTGGAACGATCACCGGATGCGAATCTCCGCACATGACACTACAGCAAACAGTACATAACAAAGGTGTCACCATGAGAAAATCAAGAAGCTTGACGCACACGAAGAAATTGCTTACCCCAGCAAATGCCTTGCTGTATCTGACGACATGCGTGTCGCCCTTCTTAACTGCGGCGACCTTCTCCTTCAGAATGACATCAGGACACAAATGGTTTTCACGGTCCAACAGTGAGTAGCAACCATACTCAGACTCGCTCAGACTGCAATTGGGGCGAAACGGAAAAGAGTTTCTTTAGATCAAGGGAGCTCTACTTGGCTGCGCGGCCGACTCCGTCTCAATCCTCGTTTGCTGGGCAACCCAGTATGCGAGCCAGTTTTGGGAACAACCACCCTCGCGGGTTCCCGCAGGCTGCTCAAAGGGAAGATTGTTCATAAAGACCGTCTTGCACACCTTTGTTAGCAAGCGCTTATAGCACCCCCTGATAATGGACTGGGGCCAGATTGATGGGGCCACCGCATCAAAACCGAACTGAGGAGAAACTCGAGTGGGGTCAACGTCCACGGTAAGCTTTTCATACCTCGGCGCGAGCTCACGAATATGCTCTGCGAGGGCAGGAAGAGAACCTCGTAGACACCAGCAAAAGAACTCGCGATAGCGCTCATGGAAATGCGATCCCTCTTCGAAGAGCAACTCTTCTGAGAAGACAACACCCTTGGAAGGATACAGCTTGGGGAACCATCGCATGTTCTCGACACGCGTGGCATAGGGCCTGGCAGTAAACTCTTTCCGTTTGTCGCATATCAAACTCCACACGCACTTGGTGTTGCTCGCTCCAAACCATCTCGCAGCCCTGCCGCTGTTACGCTCTTCGGTCTCGCCTGGGGGACACCACTTGTCAAGTTTGAGAGCAGTTGGAGCATAGGACGGCCATCGCTCGAAAACCCACATTGTCAAAAAGGAAATATTGACAAAAGTCAGTACATCGAGGCGGCCACGCGACTCTTTCATGGCTAGAACCAGCTGATCCAGCCTATAGTACAGCGTGCCCAAGACCAAGGGTCCGAGTGCGACTCTCTGACCAAGGGCGAGCCTCACAGCAAGTGGCAAAACATGGTAGAAGACCCCATCATGGGGGTGACCATCAATCAAGTACCTCGACAGCCAAGCACAGAGAAAAGCACAAAGGGTCAAGTGATAGCCTTTACCCTCTACATAATTCTCGGCCTCTGGGTTCTCACTCAGGAGTTTCTTAGTGATGCTGCTGTTTGCATAGTCTCGGAAGAAGTACTGCAACCATTTGTTCCAGGTATTCTTCGCAGACGTATCAACCAACTGCCAGTTCGGAAGGGGCTTTGTAGTGGTCCATTGAGTGGAGATTTTCTTTACCTCTGCTAGGCATTCCTCCATCTGCGTGTACAAGGCAATCTCCGCAGGCGTCCTCAAAGGACTCAAAGGGTCTACCTCGCCCATGGGGGAAAGTTCGTACAGCATTTGCACGTCCTCGAGTATAGGAGCAGCCTCGAACTCAGCAAAGTGGAATGTGTGAGTCGCTGGCGAGTAGCGGGACAGAAGGTCTAGAAGCATGGGCTGATCCAGCTTCACGGCAGCACCCGTCATAGCACGGATAGCAAAGTATACGCCGGCTTCATCAAGAGTCGCGGCGTGATGATCCAACACGTGGTCAATCCACTCATCCATATAGTCCAATTTCTGGACGAACGCCTGGGTAGAAATCGCAGTATATGGGAAGTGCCCGTTCTCGATTCCCAATCGGACCACATCCTCGGAACCAATCAACTCGAGCAAGGCTGAGTTAACTGGGCGAGTCAGTTTCAGCAATCGCTCAACCGGGACGGGATCAGGCATCCTCTTCGCCTTCACCCTCGCATGGTAGAAATCTTTCCCACCTAAAAAGGGGGCTTTTCGCCACAAGGCCTGCGGAAGGTCGGGTATCTCTTCATCTTCCTTGACAGGTCTGGTTCCTTTTGTCTTGGCCATTCCTGCGGAAGAGCAAGAAAAAAGGGGGGAGAAATACCACACTTTCAGTTTGAGTTTTGAAATTCAAGATCTATGCAAAGAAAGACGAACAGTTTTGGTTCAGAAATCAGGGAGTTTCAAGATCTCACATCCGAAGCCCTTATTATTGAAGGATTAAAGCAAAAGTGGGTTCAAAGATCAAGGCTTCTTTGCAAGTTCAAACAGATTATATGTTCTGGGCTTACAGATTCAACGCAGTTCAAGGCAAATACTGGTATCTCAAATCAAAAGTGAACGAGGCCAACCTTGTTTTCTTGAAGCCTGCTTGGATATGCACAATTGAAGAACACGATTTGCAGTTCTGAACTGGTGATTGATTATCTGGATCTGCTCTCGAAGATCTCCGGGTACCATTCAATTTATGAGAAAGAAGTGATGCTTTGCAATAATGGGGGATACAAAGTATTTATCCAAAACAATGAAGGGTTGCGTCCTTTCAGTAGTCGAATCGCAACCGTCACCGTCGAATCGCGCAATCACAGGACAAGCTGACGTCACGCCTAAAACCCTAAGGGCCAGACGGCACGACTCTAGGGGTTTTAGGTCATAATGGCACGCACGGGGGCTGAACTTACCCGTATTTGAATTGGTGCGTGGCAACGACGCGTCTGTTGGTTTCCGCGCATGGAAGTCTATACAGCTATGAGTCTTCACGCGCAGAAAGGGGGCTAATGTAGATAGTGTTTTCTGAGCTGACAGATCTTGGCCACGTGGCGACCATCCAGCACACCATATTGTGCTCCACACACACTGGATCACCAGCCGAGCTGATCCATGTGGGGGCTGCGAGACAGAGCCCTCGCATACCACTGCACGGGACTTGTAGGGACTTAGTGGTTTGGAGGCTAGAGTAAGCCCTGTCGCGTGCGAGCCAAGCCCGCACGCGACCTTTAGTAACTGTTTTGAGAGATTTATGGCACGAGCTCCATAAACCCGGTCAATCCGGTCAAACCCGGTCAACCTCGTAACGGTTCCGGTATTCGCGCACCACGTGCTGTAACGGTCCCTATATACTCGGACGAACGTGCCGTTATGGTTAAGCTAATTAAGCCGCCATCAATGGGCGCAATAACCACACTACAACGGTCATGTTCTCCAGTATATATAGATCGTCAACCTTTCCATACAAAGGAGAACACACTGGCCATACGCGGAAGCTCTGCCAAACCTCTGTCTCTCTCTCAGACATTGCTACTGACTTACTCTCTCCCTACACACAACCCCACTCTTCCGGTGCAATCCTTGATCCACTACATACGGTGTACACGGAGGTCTCCCCGCCGGAATCTCTTGTGCACAATACTCTAGTTTTAAAATATCATACTTTGATATTATCAAACGTTGCGCCTTAACCGGGTAACTATAAATGTAGTTATCACGCATGATAGGAAGCAAGCTTAGAGATCGTAGTGACGTAGACAGGATTTGTCCCTCCCACATAATGAGAGTAAATATCCATGGGCTACTTGAGGGATGGTTCTTATAGAATGTCTGGCCAGACTCAGATAAATCAATATGGAGATATTGATGTTATCTGCACGGATAAGCATATTCCCAGGATCGAGGAACTATGGATTTGATATAATAGTGTGACTAATATGTCTCGTGTCCAATCCGGATATGGAGACAAAGGGATAAAACAATACATGAAAATTGGGCACAAGGTTTGTCGGATGACTATTTCTATTAGTTGGATAGCGTGGATATCTTGCTAGAGGCCGCTCCATGTTAGTTTTTATTACTACCAACTAAGTATAAACCTATGGGGTCATACTCCCTATGGATTAGACGGGACTTGGAAATAATTAATATGATTAATTAATTAGAAGGATCAATACACAACTACTTGCAAACTTAGTAGGACTAATTTTCAAGTTGGACTAATTCATGTATCGACATGATTAGAATAGGGGCTTTTATACAGTCAACAAGGAGTTGTTGGACTATATAAAGGACACTCCTAGCTTCCTTCCCAGACTAATGTTCATAACACATTGAGTCGGAGAGAAAAGCAAAGGAGAAAGAGAAAATCCCAAGGAGGCCGAACCCCCTTGGGACCGCCCCTACCCCGTCGGCCACAAAGAGGGCCGAGCCCCTCTTTTTGGTGTTCCTTGTGTGATCTTCTTCCTCTTGCTCCTTCAATCCTAGCTAGCACATAGGCTTGAAGGATCCAGTTTCAATCCTAGGAGTGGACTATACATAGAGACGTGAATACTATTTCATGTGTGAAGTCATCACAGGAGAACCCAAAGGTATGTAGATACTAAATCCTGTACTATCGTTATGTAATATCTTCCTGTGATCCTTGGTGGGATTTGAGCATGATTAATTTTGTTATTACACTGCTCTGCGCAAGGAAATCCTTCGGAGAGATCCAAGTGTGCACCTCAAGTAGAGAATAGAAACACAGAGAGATGTAGGGTTGTGTATAGGGAGAGGGTAAGCAATGGTAACTGAGAGAGAGAGAGATAGCTGAATGGAAGAGCTTCGGTGAATCCAGAAGAACTCGTGTATAACTAGTATGTTACTAGGTTGTCGCAACGGCGGGCTAACGATCCTATATGTAGTGGGGAAGTGACCGTTGTGAGGGGTTTAATGCACCATAAATGGCGGCATAATGGTAGCCCCTGTAACGACACGTTCGAACGTGTATATAGGAACCATTAGGCACCTGGCCGTACATACCGGAGACCATTATGAGGTCAAGACGAGTTAATAGGACTTGGCCATTAAGTCCCTACAAGTCCCGTGTTGGTACGCGAGGGCCCTGTATCGCAGCCCCCACGTGGATAACCATAGGTAGTTATCCAGTGTGTATGGAGCATAGCTAGGTGTGCTTGATGGTTGCCACATGGCTGTGATCTGTCTGCCTGGAAAACACCATCTACATTAGCCCCCTTTTACGCGAATATCACGCGCGCGTCAGTTTTGCAGTCGCGTAAAATCAGCTGTGCGTGAACTCCACGCAGATTCTTGAATTTTGAATTCAGATTCAAATCTCTAGCCCCTGGTCATAGCCATGATTTCTTAGGGTTTAGAAGCGCCGTTTGGTTTCTGACGAAGCGTGGCCACTGTGAAGCTAATCTGACGCCATGCACAAATTTTTGCCTATTTTTGAGGCAAGAATAACTCAGGGCGATTTGATGGGTCGCCAATTGTAGATAGTGCTTTCTGAGCTGACAGATCTTGGCCACGTGGCGACCATCCAGCACACCATATTGTGCTCCACACACACTGGATCACCAGCCGAGCTGATCCATGTGGGGGCTGCGAGACAGAGCCCTCGCATACCACTGCACGGGACTTGTAGGGACTTAGTGGTTTGGAGGCTAGAGTAAGCCCTGTCGCGTGCGAGCCAAGCCCGCACGCGACCTTTAGTAACTGTTTTGAGAGATTTATGGCACGAGCTCCATAAACCCGGTCAATCCGGTCAAACCCGGTCAACCTCGTAACGGTTCCGGTATTCGCGCACCACGTGCTGTAACGGTCCCTATATACTCGGACGAACGTGCCGTTATGGTTAAGCTAATTAAGCCGCCATCAATGGGCGCATTAACCACACTACAACGGTCATGTTCTCCAGTATATATAGATCGTCAACCTTTCCATACAAAGGAGAACACACTGGCCATACGCGGAAGCTCTGCCAAACCTCTGTCTCTCTCTCAGACATTGCTACTGACTTAATCTCTCCCTACACACAACCCCACTCTTCCGGTGCGATCCTTGATCCACTACATACGGTGTACACGGAGGTCTCCCCGCCGGAATCTCTTGTGCACATTTTGATGTCAGCAACAGATCGCCCTCTACCGAAGCTCCCTCGGGAGACGAAACCCGCCGTACTCCTAAGACTCCCGGCGAGACACCGACGCTAGAGTCTTTGGACGCCACTGTACAGAATCAGGCGAAAGCTCTCAAAGCTCAGTCTGCGCAATTAGAACGGATCTTGACCGTTCTGGGCACCCTTGCGCCAAACCCTTCATCAGCCACCGCTGTCCCTCAAGGAGGAGGAGCCCCTACCGCTCCAGGATTGGGAGTGTCAACCACACCTCCCAACCCCAATCTGCAGACTCCACCGGCGACTACGCAGCTGCCTTCGGTTCAGGGGTCAACGGCACAGATGCTGCCTCTTGCTGCTCACGCTCCTCAGCCCTCGGCTTTGGCGTCCAACCCAACTCTGCAGTACCCTTTGCCTCCCCCAACGGTGATCTGGGGGAATGCGGGTAATCAGTATGCTCCCAACCCTCCGACGACGTATGTATCGCCCCCACCTGCGGCAACCCCTCCATCAGCTACCGAGGGGAGCATTCCAGAATGCATGACGTCTCTGCAGAAGCGCGTGGACACTATTCTGGCTCATCAGTCATTCGCGGATACCATTATCCCGAAGTTAGACAACGATCCACCCATTCCACGGGAGATCTATCTCATGCCTAACCCGGCGGGGTACAAGGCTCCGAAATGGGATAAGTTCGAGGATGTCAATGGAAACGCTCATGAGCATGTCATGCGTTTCATTGATGTCATGGGTCCGTATGGAGCTGATCCCAAGTTGCTGATGCGAGAGTTCCCAAAATCTCTAGGGAACGTAGCATACAAATGGTACCGAACATTGGAAGCCGGATCCGTGAAAACTTGGGATGATATGGTCCAGAAGTTCTATACCAAGTTCTTCCAGATGGAAGAAAAGGTGACGATGATTCATCTCTCGCGGATGTATCAGAAGCGCGAGGAGGACGGAATCACTTTCATCAAGAAATTCAGGGCGAAATCCTTGGAGTGCAAAGATCCGATGCCCGAAAGCCGGCTCGTAGAGATATGCCTGCAGTGCATG
The DNA here is from genome assembly GCA_023055425.1 of Linanthus parryae. Lineage (NCBI taxonomy): Eukaryota > Viridiplantae > Streptophyta > Magnoliopsida > Ericales > Polemoniaceae > Linanthus > Linanthus parryae. Next base: position 19,085,671 of record JALGPY010000011.1, on the reverse strand, counting down.
CGAGATGAATACAAAGGTATGCTCATCAATTTGCAAACACCTACGTTTTCAAAGCTAATCGAATGCACGAAGAATATCGAGCCTATAGTCGAGAGACAGAAAAAGAAGAGCGCTCCGGAGCGACCTTCGAGCGGCACTACCTACAAGATCGGGAGATTTAGTTACAAGAGGGGACGCGAAGCTGAGGTCAATACAGTTTCGCCCCAGAAGCAAGCGAAGGTTGCGAACTTCGATGTACCGCCTTTGCCATGCTCAGTAGAGGAAGCAAGCGACCTCTGCAGACAGTGGCGCAAGGACGGCGTCCTGCCACCGCTCGAGAAGGCACCCTCCAAAGAGATGGTGAGGGACCCTAAGTGGTGCGAGTACCATGGCAAGGTCATGCACCCCACAGCGGAATGTAAAAAGCTCAGGTTCGCATTCGACCAGAAGATGAAGAACGGCGAGCTAATCGTCAGCGACCACAGGAAGGACGTGCGCAACAACCCGCTTCCGACTCATACAGAGCAAGGCTCGAAAGGCAAAGAGGTCGCCATGATTTCGATATTAGACTTGGAAGAAGTCGCAGAGGATGGTCTACCCATCATTGCCGAGGTCCATGAAGACGAAGACTACAGCAGGGACACAGAGGATGAACGTGCCGACCGCATGAAAGGGTCGCATGGCTTCAGCAGATTCTTCGACGAGATGAACTTCTCCGAAAAGTGCCGGACAGATATGACGAAAGCGATCTTGAGGATAGCGGAGGACTACGAGGAGGACCTCGTAACCTCCAACGGGAAAGTCATCAGGGCATCTCGCCCTACGGAAAAGATTATGACCTTTTCTGCCAGCGACAAGAAGACGGATGCGAGCCACCAGAGGCCTCTGTACGTGACCGCCATCATCAATGGCGTCGAGTTCAAACGAGCGTTTGTCGATGGAGGAGCAGCGGTCAACGTCGTTTCGCTCCACACACTGAAGCTAGCAGGGATCCCCGAGCACAAGATCGTCAGGCGTCCATCTCCGCTGATGGGGTTCGGAAGCGACTCTAGAATGACGATCAGATGGATCCGCCTGGGCGTTCAGATTGGCAAAATCAAGTGCTCAGCGAAGTTCTATGTCATAGACGCGAACACCACGTACCACATGATTATAGGTCGAGCCTGGATTCATCGCTTCGACGCAGTTCCTTCAACGGCTCACCAGGTTATGAAAGCTATCTGGAACGACAGAATAGTCGAGATACCGGCTTCGACGAACCCGTTCAACTTGGACGAAGCACATCTCAGCGAGGCGGTGTGGTTGCTGCTTGATTCTCTCTGATTTGCGCTCCGTTGGGTTTAGGGTTTCAGAGAGTTGAGAAATAAATTGAGAGAGAGATAGAGACGGAGAGAAAGAGGTTGAGAATGACAGAAATAAGTCCTGAAGTTGGCTTAAGTAGGTAGAAGAGTTCGATTGGACGAAGGATTGCATGCAAATCAGATTTTGAAAGATATTCTTGAGATATTTTAGGATATTTTGACCAAATCCTCTGAGCTTATAAAATATTTTATAATTATCTAAAAAGATATCACAGGATATTTCTTGATCCAATTTTTAATTACAAATACACAGCATATTACTCACAACTTTGAAATAGTGGCCTAAAAACTTTGAGACATTTCAAGGCTGCCAGAAAACTTCAAAGCTTTGAAGAATACTTTCAAGGCTTGAGAAAGTATGATATCAAGGCTTTGATATTTTCATACATAATACAAGTAAGAACTAATACTCCCCCTAAACGAATGCATCCTTGTTTAACATACCCAATTCAATCCTTAGGGATGCAAACCTCTCGTCTAGTAAAGGTTTAGTGAAAATAGCAGCTATCTGTATAGTAGTTGAAATAAAAGCTAAAGACACATCACCTTTCTCAGCATGATCTCTAGTAAAATGATGTCTCACATCTATATGCTTAGTCCTTGAATGCTGCACTGGATTGTTTGATATTTAAATGGCACTAGTATAGTCACAGTTGATAGGCACATTTCTGAATTCATATCCAAGATCGCTTAATTGTTCAACAATCTAAAGTAATTGTGAGCAACAAGCACGAGCTGCAATGTATTCAACTTCTGCAGTTGACAAGGCTACTGAGTTTTGTTTCTTAGAATGCCAACTAATCAGTGATGAGCCAATTAATTGGAAACTTCATGAGGTACTTTTCCTATCCACTTTGTAACATGCGAAGTCTACATCTGAATAACCACTCAACCTAAAATTAGTTCTTCTTGGATACCAAAGCCCCAAGTCTTTGGTTCCATTAAAATATATGAAAATCCTTTTAAAATCAATAAATGACTTTCCTTAGGATCTTCTTGAAATCTTTCACACATACATACACTAAACATAATATCATGTCTACTAGGAGTTAAATACAGAAGTGAACCAATCATACCTCTGTAATCATTTTGATTCACACTCTTACCACTTGTATCCTTGTCTAAGGATAAAGATGAACTCATGAGTCTTTGCTACCTTGGACTGAGACATGTTATACTTATTTAAAAATTCCTTGGTATACTTCCCTTGATGTAAAAATATTCGTTTCTTCATTTGATGAACACTAAGTCCCAGAAAGAAATTTAGTTCCCATTAAGCTCATTTCAAACTCCTTGCACATTAGACTTTAAAACTCTTTTCAAATAGCCTCATTAGTAGTACCAAAAGGTATATCATCAACCTGAATCTGTACTACTAACAAGTCCTTATCATGATTCTTAATAAAAAGAGTTTTGTCAACTAGTCCTCTCTTAAAACCATTGTCAAGTAAAAACTTTGAGAGTCTGTCATACCAAGCCATTGAGCTTGATTAAGGCCATAAAGAGATTTGTCTAATTATTAAACATGATAAGGGAAATTGTCATCTTCAAATCTAGGTGGTCGAGCAACATATGCTTCTTTTTGTAAATAACCATTAAAGAATTCACATTTAACATCCATTTGAAAAAGATTTATATGTTTATGGGATACAAATGCAAGAAGTATACTGATAGCTTCTAACATGGAAACTGGAGCAAATGTCTCCTCATAATCAATTTCTTCCTCTTGATTATACCCCTGTGCCACAAGTCTGGCTTTGTTTCTGACAACTTTACCATTTTCATCAAGTTTATTCCTGAAAATCCATTTGGTTCCAATAACAGACTGAGCTTTGGTCTTGGACCATGTTCGAAACCTTTTTCCTTTCAAACTCATTCAGCTCATTCTGCATTGCAATTATCCAATCTGCATCTTCTAGTGTCTCCTTTGTTTTTTTAGGCTCAATAAGCGATACAAAATCACTGAATGCATAAAGATTCCTTTGCTGTCCTCTTGTATGTGTTCCAGTGGTTGGATCTGATATGATGTTGTCTACAGGATGATCTGATAAGTACTTGAACTTCTTCCTTGGTGTCCAAGTATATGGTCCTTCAAGGCTTTGAGAACTTGATACAATAGTAGGTTCAACTTGTGTTCTGTCAACCTCAGTCTCAAGGCTTTGAGATTTTGGCTCAACATGATGTTTAAGGCCTTGAGATTCTTCTAACTGTTCCTGCATATTAATTTTGCTTCTCTTCTCTTTCTCAAAGTCATCATCAGCCTCATACTTATTCAAGTTAAGATCTGCAAAACTTTTGCTCAAGGAATCATTGGTACTTTCATCAAAAATCACATGAATTGTTCTCCTCTACAATCTTAGTTCTCTTACTGAAAACTCTATATGCTTTGCTAGTTTGAGAATAAACAAGACCTTCATCACTTGTAGCATCAAATTTACCAAGATTATCCTTGCCACTATTATGCACATAACAAGTACAGCCAAAAGGCTTAAAATATGAAACACTTGTCTTTCTACCTTTGAAAACTTCATAAGGAGGTTTCTTCAAAATATGTCTAACCAAACATCTATTCAGCACATAATTGGCAGTGTTAACAGCTTCTGCCCACATATACTTTGGAAAATTAGTTTCAAGTATCATGGTTCTAGACATGTCTTCAAGTGTCATATTCTTCCTCTCAACTACACCATTCTGATGAGGAGTTTTAGGTGCAGGAAAGTTGTGTGAGATGCCATACTCTGCACAAAATAGATAAAAATCAAGTTGATCAAATTCTCCACCAAGATCACTTCTAATTGATGCAACATGTTTTCAAAGTTTAAGGCTCCTTACAAAGCTTTGAGAATTCAGATAATGCTTCAGAATTGTCTGTAATGAACATAACACATGTAAATCTAGAGTAATTATCTACCACAACAAGCATATATCTCTTACATTTGGGTGTTTGAACCCTCATTGGACCACACAAGTCCATGTGCATCAATTCTAAAGGTCTATAGGAACTTACAAAGTTCTTTGGCTTGAATGAACTCTTGGCCTGTTTACCTTTGGTACATACCTTTCCAATATCATCATCTTAGAATTTCAGATTCGGCAATCCTCTTACCAAGTCTTTTGAGATGAGCTTGTTCATTGTATGCATGCTAATATGCCCAAGCTTTCTATGCCAAAGCTTTGAGTCTTCCTTCAAATCTTTGAGACACTTCAGACTTTCACCTGCAACTTTGGTAGTACTAAAAGCATAAACATTATGTGACCTAGGAGCAGTGAGTATGCAATTGGTCGATTTCTCATCTTGTACCACACATTTCTCCTTGTCAAATAACACTTTTTTCTCTCTATCACATTGCTGAGAGATACTTTAAACCTTCAACTAAGTAAACATCAGAAATTGAACTTGCAGAATCATTACCAATACTTCAAATACCCAGTATATTGCATTTGGTTTTGTCACCAAGTGTGATTGTCCCTCCTGAATATTCTTTGACTTCAGTAAACAGAGACTTATTTCCACTCATATGCCTGGAGAAACAACTATCCAAAAACCATTTCTGTTCCTTCAAAGCTTTGGTGACTGCTTGTAAAATTCAACCAATGCCTTAACTGGCTATTAGACCAAGTTTAGAATTTGGATTCACACTCATAATCAACCATGTTGGGTGGTCTAACTCCTTTTGGAACTAAAATCTGTCTCACTTATCCCTTAAGTTGATAAGGAAAGATGTTCCTCAATATGTGAGGTTCTTTCCTTCTAAAGGGGCAAGTCAACTTAATATGTCCAATTTTTGCACAATAATGACAATTTGGATAATGTCTGCTCCATAATTTTACAAATTTGGTTTGGTTCCTTTTTGGAAAATTTGGATTATAACCAATTCCACTTTTGTAAACAGAATGCATACTTCCTCGAAGTATGAGATTGAGTTTGTGTTATGAGCCAGCAAAGGTTGATAAAATTTTCTTAGATTTTGAACCTTCTCAGTCAATGAAGTTTTCTGTTGCTCTTAATCATTTTAATGATTCTTTAGATCAACATACTTATCAGTTAAAAGAGAGTTTTGATCAACAACTTCTTTTACTTATATTTTCAAATCTTTGAAATTTGATATCCAAGGCTTTAAGGTCATTATCAATTTTTAACTTAGTAGCTTCAAGACATTTATTTTTGAAAATCAAATCTAAATTTTCCTTTGCCTGCACATGAACCTTAGATTTCAAAGAATCAATCTCATTCCTATAGATTTCCTCATTCAAAAACATCTTTTGAGAATTTCAGGTAAAACATCAGATGGACTACCAAGAAGATTCTTTACCATTTCTTCAATATATTTTTCTGAGCCTTTTTCCTCATCATGCTTAGCCATTAAGCTAATATTTGCGTGTTCTTCATCAGAATATTTGCGCGGTCTTCATCAGAATTTAAGTCTGTCTACAAGAAGGTTAGTGGGAGCTCTGTTGCTTTTCTGGTCTTGTATGTGGATGACATACTACTCACTGGAAACAACATTCCTATGTTGCAATCTGTTAAAGACTGGCTAAGAAAGTGTTTCTCAATGAAAAACTAAGGTGAAGCAGCTTATATACTTGGTATCCATATATATAGAGATAGATCTAGGAAGATGCTCGTCCTAAGTCAAAGTACATATATAGACAAGGTGTTAAAGCGGTTTAATTAGATTGAGAAGGAACCCGTGAGTAGGGTTCCCGATGCCTTAGCCATAGGATCCATCATGTACGCCATGTTATGTACTAGACCATATGTGTCATACGCGTTGAGTATGGAAAGCAGATATCAGTACAGTCTAGGTGAGAGTCACTGGATTGTAGGTAAGAACATCCTAAAGTACTTGAGAAGAACTAAGGATGCGATCTTGATATTTTGAGGTGAGGAAGATTGCGTGTAAGGGTTACACGGATGCAAGCTTCCAAACCGACAGAGATGATTTCAGATCACAGTCGCGATTTGTGTTTTTCCTAAATTGAGGAGTGGTGAGCAGGAAGATTTCCAAGCAAGAGACGGTGGTTGATTCTACAACTGAGGATGAGTACATTGCTGCAAATGTCGCAGCAAAGGAGGTTGTTTGGATTAGGAAGTTCATCACTAAGCTTGGTGTGGTTCCTAGCATCGTGGATCCAATAGAGTTGTATTGTGACAACACTGTGTCGCACAATCAAAGGAACCCAGGTCACACCAGAAATCCAAGCACATACTCAGGAAGTTCCATCTTATTTGAGATATTGTCGATAGAGGAGATGTTCGGATATGCAAGATTCCTACAGATGAGAAACTCTCAGATCCACTTACAAAGCCGCTTGTTCAGCGGAAGAATGAAGGGAACATTAGGAGCATTGGCATAGGAGAGGCACCAGATTGGCTCTAGTGCAAGTGGAAGACTGTTGAAATAGATGCCCTAGAGGCAATCTAGTTCAGTATGAACAATAATTGGTTAGACTATTCATTGTATTATTCATGGAGCTATTTAATATAGTGAAGTCCTTAGATTCACAATTGTGTTGTTTATCTTAAATATTCCAAGTCCATTATAGTGATTTACAGGACAATCATCTATATAATAGTATGGAATTGGATTGATATGGAGATATCATTATCCAACACATGGGTATGCATTAGGGGTAATGGCATACTGGGTTGACCCATCTCCGAGAAGGCTACATACATGTTATGTAATGTCGCAAGTGCTTCTCGCGGTGACAACGGTATTGTCATCCTTAGACTTAAACTCACTAGATCATCTAGTTGTGGAGTATTATGTTTTGTTAGGGTTAAACGCTACACCGTGACTGGGTAGCCATAAAGGCGCGTATCCGACACAATATGAAGCAAGCTTTGGGATTGTAGTGATGTAGATAGAATTGTTCCCTCCCACATAACGGGAGCAAATATCCACGACAACTCGAGGGATAGTGCTTATAGAATGTTTGGCCAGACTCAGATAAATCAGTATGGGATATGATGTTATCTGCACGAATAAGGCTATTCCGAAGATCGAGAAACTATGGATTGGATATACGAGTGTGACTTGTATGTCTTGTGTCCAATCCGGATATAGAGACAAAGGGATGAGACAATACTTGCACAAGGTTTGTCGGATGACTATTTCTACTAGTTGGGTGGAATGGATGTGTTTCTAGACATCGCTTTATGTTATTAAATAGTTACTACTAACTAAGTAGAAAGCTATGGGGTCACACGCCATATAGATTGAACTAGACTTGGGAATTAACTAATATGATTAATTAATTAGAAGGATCAAAACGCAACAACTTGCTAACTTACTAGGACTAATATGCAAGTGGGACTAATCCAAACTTGAGTAGGATTAGGACAGGGCCTTTGTGTAGTAAACAAGGAGTTTTTGGACTATGTAAAGGATGCTCCTAGCTTCCTTCCTAAATACTAATGCTCATAACATTACTTTAGTAGGAGAGAAATCAAGAGAGAGCAAGACAAAGAGGTCGACCGCCCCCTTGGTCCGCCCCTACCCGTCGGCCACAATTAGAGGCCGAACCCTGTTCTTCCCTCCGTCGTGTGATTTCTTCTTCCTCTTACACCATTCCTAGCTAGCACAAAGGAGTTGGAAGATATAGATCTCAATCCTAGGCGTGGATCAAGCGCAGAGACAGAACAATATTTATGTTTGAAGTCATCACAAGAGACCTACAAGGTACTTGCTATGAATCCCTTACTATCGTTATGAATTCTCTTCCTGTGATCATTGGAGGGTCTTGATTGAATTAATTATTGTTTATTCCGCTGCGTATCTGTAGGGTTTTGATTCATGGATCGCGCAACGGAAGCATAATCAAACAAATAGCCATGCAAAACCCTCCAAGGATCACAAGTCTAGATGCATAACGATAGTAAAGGTAAGAAATCATAAACACACCTTTGGGTTCTCCTTGATGACTTCAAACGCGAATAGTGTCACGTTCTCTATAGTTGATCCACGCCTAGAGTTGCTCCTAGATCTCCCAAACTCCTTGGTGCTAGCCCGGAATAAGAGGAGGGTGAAGGAATCACGCAAAACGAGACAAAAAAGGGGCTCGGCCCTCTTTTTGGGCCGACGGGGTGAGGGGGCGGCGGCAAGGGACGGGTTCGGGCCTTGTTGCTTGCTCTCTCTCTCCTTTGTTCTCTCCCACTCTTGTTATGATCACTAATGAGCATAAGTTATGAGGAAGGAAGGAAGGAGGGTCCTTTATATAGTCCAACAACTCCTTGTTAACTACCTAAAGGACTTATTCTAGTCCTACTAGAATTCAATTTAGTCCCTTCCTTGCAAATTAGTCCCTACTAAGTTTGCAAGGGTTTGCAAAGTGATCCTTCTAATTAATTAATCCAATTAATTAATTCCAAATCTAGTACAACTCTATATAGCGTGTGACCCCATAGGTTCTATCTAGTTGGTAGCAACTATTTGCTAATATGGAGCGGTTTCTAGCAAAACATCCATTCTAGCCAACTAATAGAATAGTTATCTAGACAACCTTGTACAAGTAATTGTCTCATCCTTTTGCCTCCATATCCGGATTGGACACGAGACATACAAGTCACACTCGTATATCCAATCCCTAGTTTCTCGATCCATGGAATAGCCTTATTCGTGCAAATAACATCAATATCCTATATTGATTTATTTGAGTCTGGCCAGACATTCTATAAGCACTATCTTTCGAGTGGCCTAGGATATCTACTCCCGTTATGTGGGAGGGGCAAATCCTCTCTACGTCAACTACGATCTCTAAGCTTGCTTCTCATTGTATCCGGTACACGCCTTTATAACTACCCAGTTACGGTGTAGCGTTTAACGCTACCAAGATCACAATGATCCACAACTAGAATATCTAGTGACTTCAAGTCTAAGGATGACAATACCATTGCACCGCGAGAAGCACTTGTGACTCAACATAACATGTATGTAGCCTTCTCAGTGATGGGTCAATCCAGTGCAACATTCCGTAATGCACACCTATGTGTTGGATCGTGATATCTCCAAATCAATCCAACCCCATACTAGTCTATAGATGATTGTCCCATTAATCATTATACTTGACTAGGGATATTTAAGATAAACAACACAATTGTAAATCTAAGGAATTCATTATATTAAATATCCAATAAATAATAAATGAATTTTCTAGCCATATACAAATTCATACTAAACTAGATTGCCTCTAGGGCATCTATTCCAACAGTCTCCCACTTGCACTAGAGCCAATCTGGCGCATCTCGTATGCCCATACTCCTAGTGTGCCCTTCATGCTTCCACTGCGTGAGAGGCTTCGTGAGCGGGTCTGACAGATTATCATCTGTAGGAATCTTGCATATCCGAACGTCTCCTCTATCGATAATATCTCGAATCAGATGAAACTTCCTGAGCATGCTTGGACTTCTGGTGCGATCTGGGTTCCTTTGATTGCGCGATCGCCCCAGTGTTGTCACAGAACAACTCCACTGGATCCGCAATGCTAGGGACCACACCAAGTTAAGAAACAAACTTTCTGATCCAAACAGCCTCCTTTGCTGCGCCATTTGCAGCAATGTACTCAGCCTCTGTTGTAGAATCAGCTACCGTCTCTTGCTTGGAACTCTTCCAGCTCACCGCTGCTCCATTCAGGCAAAACACATATCCCGACTGTGATCTAAAGTCATCTCTGTCGGTTTGGAAGCTTGCATCAGTGTAACCCCTTACACGCAAGTCTTCCTCACCGCCAAACATCAAGAAAGCATCCTTAGTTCTTCTCAAGTACTTTAGGATGTTCTTGACAGCAATCCAGTGACTCTCACCCGGATTGGATTGGTATCTGCTTGTCATACTCAAGGCATATGACACATATGGCCTAGTACATAACATGGCGTACATGATAGATCCTATGGCCGAGGCATAGGGAATCCTACTCATGCGTTCCTTCTCAATCTCATTGGAAGGACAACCACTCTTCGAAAGAGTGATTCCATGTGACATGGGCAAGAATCCCTTCTTGGAATCTTGCATGTTGAACCGTTTCAACACCTTGTCAATATATGTACTTTGACTTAGGCCTAGCAACCTCTTAGATCTATCTCTATAGATCTTTATACCGAGTATATAGGCTGCTTCCCCTAAGTCCTTCATTGAGAAACACTTTCCTAGCCAATCTTTAACAGATTGCAGCATGGGAATGTCGTTTCCAATGAGTAGTATGTCATCCACATACAAGACCAGAAAAGCTACAGAGCTCCCACTAACCTTCTTGTAGACACAAGACTCATCTTCGTTTCTGATGAAGCCAAACTCTTTGACCACTTCATCAAAACGTCGATTCCAACTCCTAGAAGCTTGCTTCAATCCATAAATGGATCGTTGCAGTTTACAGACTTTGTTGGCTTGCTTTGGATCCTCAAAACCCTCCGGCTGTATCATATACACGTCCTCGAGGAGATTCCCATAAAGGAATGCTGTTTTGACATCCATATGCCAAATCTCATAGTCGTAGTATGTTGCAATTGCAAGTAGGATTCGGATGGATTTGGTCATAGCGACTGGTGAAAAGGTTTCATCATAGTCAATACCATGAATCTGTCTGAATCCTTTAGCCACCAATCGGCCCTCATAGGTTATCACATTACCATCCATGTCGATCTTCTTCTTGAAGACCCACTTGCACCCTATGGGTCGCGCCTCATCAGGTGGTTCCACCAAAGTCCATACTTTGTTGGTATACATGGATTCCATCTCGGATCTCATGGCCTCAAGCCACTTGTGTGAGTCTGGGCCATTCATGGCCTCCTCATAGGTAGTAGGCTCATCATCTATGAGCATTGTGTTGCCGGAATCAGTTACGAGAAGTCCGTACCTCTCGGGTTCCTGGCGCACTCTACTAAATCTACGAAGCTCTTGTGTTACCTGAACAGGTGGCTCCACAATTGCTTGTGATTCCTGTTCATGTTCCATAATCGGTTCAGTGATTTGTGGTTCTTGAACTTCTTCAAGCTCTACATTCCTCCCACTTGCTTCTTTAGAGACAAACTCTCTTTCTAGAAACACGCCGGTCCGAGCAACAAACACTTTGTTCTCGGTTGGATTGTAGAAGTAGTATCCCTTAGTTTCCTTAGGGTACCCCACAAATTTACACTTATCCGATTTAGGCTCTAGCTTGTCTGATTGTAAACGTTTTACATAGACATCGCAGCCCCAAATCCTCATGAACGACAGTGTGGGACGCCTCCCACTCCACATCTCATATGGTGTCTTCATGACTGATTTAGATGGAACACGGTTAATGGTGAAAGCTGCACTTAATAGAGCGTAGCCCCAAAATGATAATGGAAGATCGGTTTGACACATCATAGACCGAACCATATCCAATAGGGTTCGATTCCTCCTCTCGGACACGCCATTCCATTGTGGCGTTCCGGGTGGAGTGAGTTGGGATACGATCCCACACTCTCTAAGATAGTCGTCAAACTCTTGGCTCAAGTACTCTCCTCCACGATCCGATCGTAGAGCCTTGATACTTTTGCCAAGTTGCTTCTCTACTTCATTCTTGAATTCCTTGAACACTTCAAAGGATTCGGATTTTGCCCTCATAAGGTACACAAATCCATATCTACTGTAATCATCAGTAAATGTAATGAAGTAGACATAACCACCCCTGGCAGGTGTGGCAAATGGCCCACACACATCGGTATGTATGAGCGCCAATTGCTCACTAGTCCTCTCACCTTTCTTATTGAAAGGGGACTTTGTCATTTTTCCTAATAAACAAGCCTCACATGTCTCATATGATTCAAAATCAAATGAGTCTAGTAATCCATCCTTATGGAGTCTAGATACACGTTTCTCATTTATGTGGCCTAAACGACAATGCCATAAATAAGCAGGATTTAAATCATTTATTTTAATCCGCTTGGTATTAATGTTGTAGACAGAATTGCTTAGATCAAGGACATAAAGTCCATTAAATAATTGCGCACTAAAATAGTGAATATTATTCAAATAAAAGGAACAACAATTGTTCTTTATTGAAATAATAAAACCTTCCTTATCCAAACAAGAAATAGAAATAATGTTTCTGCTCATAGCAGGCACAAAATAGCAATTATTTAATTCTAAAGTTAATCCTGAAGGCAGAGATAGCTCGCACACGCCTATGGCCAACGCAGCAACCTTTGCTCCATTCCCAACGCGCTGATCTACCTCCCCTTTAGCCAATCTTTTACTTCTCTTTAGATCCTGCATATTTCGACAAATATGAGATCCACATCCAGTATCTAATACCCAAGATGTAGAGACAGTTAAATTGACATCTACAACAAAAATACCTGGTGGTGGTGGAATCACTATTCCAAGCCTCTTGTCCTCCAGATATTTTGGGCAGTTCCTCCTCCAGTGTCCAGGCTGACTGCAGTAGTGACACTCACCCTTAGTCACGACCTTGGCAATGCCACCAACAGGCTTAAGGGCTTGTTCCTTGGTCTTGGCAACTGACTTGCCTTTACCCTTGGAGGAAGAGGCAAACTTTTTGCCCTTTCCTTTATGCACCATCATAATGGCCTTGCCCTTACCCTTGTTGATGCTCTGTTCAGCCGTCCTCAACATGTTGAGTAAACCTGGCAGTGGTTTAACGATCTCGTTCATGTTATAGTTCATAATGAACTGTCCATAACTCTCGGGCAACGATTGCAACACGAGATCGGTTGCCAACTCTTGGCCGACCGGGAACCCGAGCCGGGCGAGATTCTCCAAGTACCCGATCATTCGGAGTACATGGGGTCCCACCGGGTTCCCTTCTGCCAGATGACATTTGAACAGTGCCTTTGAGACCTCATACCTCTCTACCCTCGCCTGCTCTTGGAAGAGCTGCTTTAGATGTTCGATCATATCGACAGCATTCATGTTCTCATGTTGCTTCTGAAGCTCAGAGGTCATGGTGCAAAGCATTAGGCAGGCCGCATCATTAGCGTCATCAACACGCTTTTGATACGTCTTTAAGGAAGGAGGTGTCTGATTCTCTGGACCTTCTGGAACATGCTCCTCTATTGCGTACAGTTTCTTCTCTTGCTTGAGAACAATTCTCAAGTTTCTGTACCAATCAAGAAAGTTGGTTCCAGAGAGCTTGTCCTTCTCAAGGACAGATCGTAGGGAATGTCGTGAACTCGATGAGTTGTTTGCCATTTGGAATTCTACAAAAAGGAAAATACGCAAGTTTTAGTATTTGTGAATTTTTGACTATATTTAATAATGGCTAGTTTATTAAATATAGCTCCCACTATTTTTCTACGGATTAATAACCCTCAAGATATTAATGCGGAAAATATCCTTATATTTTCTAGTGGGCCAAGATCCATCCTTTCATCTCCTTATGAGCTTGCTTTGGCAAGTCACCCATAATTTGACTACTTTTAGGTAGGAACAATTTCCAATTGCATCCCATATGCAACTCTTGGTTCAATCGGGCAAATAACTCCTTATTTATCCATCCATATGGATAATCCCAATTGATTGCCTCTAGGTTTCTTTAATCAAATTAATAGGCTAGTTGTGTTCAACCTCTTATCTAAACAATTGCACATTGTTACGTGCCATCGCATTCCATCATTATGAACCAAGTCGCCATGCTTTGGCACGCACGAATTTGATAAATAATGATGATAATGAGTGTTTAAATAACGAGAAGGCAAGAACACAATATTTAAATTTTGAGGGATTTTATATTAAATTTTAATTATTTTGTTGATCAATATCAACTAATCTATCTATTTGAGTTTGGGCACAACTCCAAATAATAGATCCGGGTTTTCTAATTATCTTATTATCCTAATTGCATGCATCATCCATACACCAACCACACAAATAATAAGACAATAAATAAACAACCACAAAACAGAAATTAAATGTGATGTGGATATGGCCTTTTCTAGACTAAAATGGAATTATCTATGAACCCTAAGCAAACACATCTCCATGCGTCTTGGTCTTTTGGTCCATCCTTCATAGTCATGTGGGATACTCCATGCTCCATGCTCCATCTTTTGTGGCTTCTTTGGCTTTGGGCTTCTTTTCTCCAATCTTGGCTAACAATCTACTTTATCTAGCACTAGCTAATATCTATACTAAATAAAATAAATCTCACAAGTTGAGAAAAAATTGGCACGCAGGCCATAAAACCCTAATTAATTATTACAATTAATTGATCAGCTCGCAGGCCGTAAAACCAAACCACAAAATTAAACATCCACATCAAACCACATCCTAAGGCCATATCCAATCACCATGCGATTTGCACATAAACAGTTAAAATCCAATTTTAACGCGCTTGGTCAATTTTAATTGATTTTAGGATTTCTAGGGTTAAAACGGTCCATGGGCCCAACAATCCAATTGCCCGGGCCCATCAATGTGAACCACAAGGCCCTAGGGCCGGCCCGGCCCAAAACCCGCAAGCTAGGCCCGCGGGTTAGGGCCGCCCGGCCCCTTAGGGCGGCAAAGCTAGGGCGGCAAGCAAGGGGGCGGTCCCCTAGGGGGCCGAACCTCCTCTTTGGAGTTGTTTCCAAAACAACTCCCTTGCTTGGAGCCCAAGTTTGGTTGTTTCCTTGTTTTGGGAGAACACCTTCTTTTCCAAGGATGCCCAAACCCTAGATCTAAGATCCTAAAATTTCTCAAACTCACCAATTCATGCATCCAATGCAAAAATTGGATCTTGTTATGGGTAATTATTTGACAAATTGCATCCCATGCTTGATTTGTCTTGTTTTACGCGATAAACAACAAATTAAGGTGTAAAACAACAAGAATGTAACACATAAACTACGTTTATGCTCTATGACCTGTGGCTCTGATACCACTGTAGGGTTTTGATTCATGGATCGCGCAACGGAAGCATAATCAAACAAATAGCCATGCAAAACCCTCCAAGGATCAAAAGTCTAGATGCATAACGATAGTAAAGGTAAGAAATCATAAACACACCTTTGGGTTCTCCTTGATGACTTCAAACGCGAATAGTGTCACGTTCTCTATAGTTGATCCACGCCTAGAGTTGCTCCTAGATCTCCCAAACTCCTTGGTGCTAGCCCGGAATAAGAGGAGGGTGAAGGAATCACGCAAAACGAGACAAAAAGGGGCTCGGCCCTCTTTTTGGGCCGACGGGGTGAGCGGGCGGCGGCAAGGGACGGGTTCGGCCCTTGTTGCTTGCTCTCTCTCTCCTTTGTTCTCTCCCACTCTTGTTATGATCACTAATGAGCATAAGTTATGAGGAAGGAAGGAAGGAGGGTCCTTTATATAGTCCAACAACTCCTTGTTAACTACCTAAAGGACTTATTCTAGTCCTACTAGAATTCAATTTAGTCCCTTCCTTGCAAATTAGTCCCTACTAAGTTTGCAAGGGTTTGCAAAGTGATCCTTCTAATTAATTAATCCAATTAATTAATTCCAAATCTAGTACAACTCTATATAGCGTGTGACCCCATAGGTTCTATCTAGTTGGTAGCAACTATTTGCTAATATGGAGCGGTTTCTAGCAAAACATCCATTCTAGCCAACTAATAGAATAGTCATCTAGACTGTTGGAATTGTTCCCTAGAGGCAATCAATTAATTGTGACATTTATGGATTTACGATTCATTATGTTATCGGTATAGAGATATGTTAACATGAATGAAGTCCTTAGAATATAAGTGTTATATTCTTAAATATCCCTAGTCAATTATAATGATTAATAGGACAATCATCTATAGACTAGTATGGGGTTGGATTGATATGGAGATATCATGATCCAACACATGGGTATGCATTAGGAGTAATGGCATACTGGATTGACCCATCTCCGAGAAGGCTACATACACGTTATGTTAAGTCACAAGCGCTTCTCGCGGTGCAATGGTATTGTCATCCTTAGACTTGAAGTCACTAGATATTCTAGTTGTGGATTATTGTGATCTTGGTAGCGTTAAACGTTACACCGTAACTGGGTAGTTATAAAGGCGTGTACTGGATACAATAAGAAGAAAGCTTAGAGATCGTAGTGGACGTAGATAGAATTTGTCCCTCCCACATAACGGGAGCAAATATCCTAGGCCACTCGAGGGATAGTGCTTATGAAATGTCTGGCCAGACTCAAATAAATCAATATGGGATATTGATGTTATTTGCACGAATAAGGCTATTCCCAGGATCGAGAAACTATGGATTGGATATACGAGTGTGACTTGTATGTCTCGTGTCCAATCCGGATATTGTGACAAAGGGATGAGACAATTACTTGCACAAGGTTTGTCATGATGACTATTCTATTTGTTGGCTAGAATGGATGTCTTGCTAGAGGCCGCTCCATATTAGTAAATTGTTACTACCAACTAAATATAACCTATGGGGTCACACGCCATATAGGGGTGAACTAGACATGGGAATTAATTAATTAATATGATTAATTAATTAAAAGGATCAAATCGCAACAACTTGCTAACTTAGTAGGACTAATATGCAAGTTGGACTAATCCATGTATATACATGATTAGGATTTGCCAAGGTGGCCTAATTCATGTAGGGACATGATTAGGATTAATTTGCAAATAGAACTAATCCATGTATTGACATGATAAGGACTATTTTGCAAAACCGACTAATCCGAACTTGAGTAGGATTATGAGGGGTTCTTTATGTAGTAGGACAAGGAGTTGTTGGACTATATAAAGAACACTCCTAGCTTATTTTTCTCTCTACACACTACACATCTATTTTATAGAAGAAATGAGAGAATAAAGCAAGGAGAGAGAAAGTCCCAAAAAGAGGGCCGAACCCCTTTATGGGACCGCCCCTACCCGTCGTCCAAAGAAGAGCCGCCCCACCTTTGGCACTCCATTGTTGGCGATTCCTTCTTCCTCCTCCATTCTTCCTAGCTAGCACATGGATTTCGAGGATCTAGATCTCACCTCTAGGCGTGGACAACCGTAGAGACGTGACACTATTCGCGTTTGAAGTCATCAAGGAGAACCCAAAGGTGTGTTTATGATTTCTATCCCTTACCATCGTTATGTCTCTTGACTTGTGATCCTTGGAGGGTTTTGCATGGTTTTATGTTTGATTATGCTTTCGTTGTGCAATCCATGAATCAAAACCCTACAGTGGTATCGGAGCCACAGGTCGTAGAGCATAAACGTGGTTTATGTGTTACGTTTTAGTTGTTTTACACCTTAAATTGATTGTTTATCGCGTAAAACAAGACAAATCAAGCATGGGATGCAATTTGTCAATAATTAATCATAACAAGATCTAATTTTTGCATTGGATGCATGAATTAGTGAGTTTGAGAAATTTTAGGATCTTAGATCTAGGGTTTGGGCATCCTTGGGGAAGAAGGAGTTCTCCCAAAACAAGGAAACAACCAAACTTGGGCACCAAGCAAGGGAGTTGTTTTGGAAACAACTCCCTATAGAGGTTCGGCCCCCTAAGGGGACCGCCCCTCTTGCTTGCCGCCCAAGTCTTGGCCGCCCTAGGGGCCGGGCGGCCCTAACCCGCGGCCTAGGCTTGTGGGTTTTGGGCCGGGCCGGCCCTAGGGCCTTGTGGTTCACTTTATTAGGCCCGGGCAATTTGATTGTTGGGCCCATGGACCGTTTTAACCCTAGAAATCCTAAAATCAATTAAAATTGACCAAGCGCGTTAAAATTTGATTTTAACTGTTTATGTGCAAATCGCATGGTGATTGGATATGGCCTTAGGATGTGGTTTGATGTGGATGTTTAATTTTTGTGTTTTGGTTTACGGCCTGCGAGCTGCTCAATTAATTGTAATAATTAATTAGGGTTTTATGGCCTGCGTGCCATTTTTTCTCAACTTGTGAGATTTATTTTATTTAGTATAGAAGTTAGCTAGTGCTAGATAAAGTAGATTGTTAGGCAAGATTGAAGAAAAGAAGCCCAAAGCCAAAAGGAGCCACAAAAGATGGAGCATGGAGCATTCCACAAGACTATGAAGGATGGACCAAAAGATCAAGACGCATGGAGATGTGTTTGCTTTTAGGGTTCATAGATAATTCCATTGGCTTGGAATTATCTTAGTCTAGAAAAGGCCATATCCACATCACGTTTAATTTCTATTTTGTGGTTGTTTATTTTATTGTCTTATTATTGTGTGGTTGGTGTATGGATGATGCATGCAATTAGGATAATAAGATAATTAGACAACCCGGATCTATTATTTGGAGTTGTGCGCAAACTCAAATAGATAGATTAGTTGATATTGATCAACAAAAGGAATTAAAAGTTGAATTTAAAATCCCTCAAAATTCAAATATAGTGTTCTTGCCTTCTCGTTATTTAAACACTCATGATCATCATTATTTATCAAGTTCGTGCGTGCCAAAGCATGGCGACTTGGTTCATAATGATGGAATGCGATGGCACGTAACAATGTGCAATTGTTTAAATAAGAGGTTGAACACAACTGGGCTATTAATATGATTAAGAAACCTAGAGGCAATCAATTGGGATTATCCATATGGATGGATAAATAAGGAGTTATTTGCCCAATTGAACCAAGAGTTGCATATGGGATGCAATTGGAATTGTTCCTACCTAAAGTAGTCAAATTATGGGTGACTTGCCAAAGCAAGCTCATAAGGAGATGAAACATGGATCTTGGCCCACTAGAAAATATAATGATATTTTCCGCATTAATATCTTGAGGGTTATTAATCCGTAGTAAAATAGTGGGAGCTATATTTGACAATTTAAATCCTTGTTGAATATAGTTATACGTCACAAACTTTGCATAATCCCATTATGTTTAATACCCATGGCATTAAACAAATAAAAACGCGACTCTATCTATTTCCTAGACTGGTATAAAATTGAGAATTGTTCTCAAATAAATGAGATATTGTTGTACATAGTAGAACACAAAGTTCTCTTCCTACCAACTACCAAAACACACTAAAACCTAATGGAAGGAACACCAAAGAATGGTTCTTTGGTTATGACTTGCCTCATGCTAGCCGCCATGAACTCTGAGCTTTGGAAGCAAGATGAGTAACATGGAAAAGTATGATATGATCATACATTGAAAGAAGCTCTTTCAAACTAGGGAGCTAGGCATGAAAGGTTTGAAGTGTTGCTCTACTTTGGGTTATGCAAATATACTAATTCAATATGATTGAAACATTAGTAAATATGCATTATCTATGAGATAGATAATGAATAAACGGTTATTCACCCAAGTGGACCAAGAATTGCATTGGATGCAATTATAGTTTTGTTTTAAAGTTGATTTATTCAATATGATTGAAAAATCACTAAACAAAACACTGATAATGGGCATGGGCAAAGTTGTTAATGGATAGCAACATGGGTAAGGGCAAAATAGTTTGCGCCAACCCCATGGGTATAAAGCAAGCTTGTTGCTAGAACCAAGTTGCCTCGAAGTCCCATAGGTGGTGTAGAGGAAGAGAGACTACCCAAAGTACATGGAAGTAAATAATAAAGGAATTATGAATTCCGATTTGGGTATTTTTGTTATAAAATTCAATGTGTCTATCTCATCATCAAGAGTATATGATACTAGATGAGGATCTCACATTTATAGAAATGTGGAGGATCTCAAGAGACGAAGACAATTAGATAAGGAAGAAATAATCCTACAAGTGGGCTATGAAGCAAAGGGTTGCTGAAAAGCCGTAGGGAATTATTTCTACCTTTAAGAAATTGTTCATGAATTAGACAAAAGCGATAATGTCCCTACTATGAGTAGGACCATTATCATAGTTTCTTGTTTGGACAAGAAAGCTCCTTATCATAATAGAATGACAAATGTTGTTTCATTTATTATGGTATGCATTATTGTAATGCAATTTTGTCTAAGTGGATTCTATATCCATGATCATGATAATTTCATCTATAACATTAATACCTAGAGGTTTGCATATAATGATATGAACTTCACTTATCTTTAGCATTATCGTTTAGGCCCCATAAATAAGAGATACATATCTAGAACCCCATGAGGATGGATTTCTGGAACTCATTTGATTATTGAATCATATGAGACATGTAAGACTTATTGGGCAAAGATATGATCTTTTGGGAATCATACATATTGATGTATGAAGGCCGCTAAGCACAAATGCTAAAGATGGTTTTCAGTACTTCATCATATTTACTGATGGGATCAGGTAAATATGGATTTGTGTATCGTAGGAAGAAACAAATCAGAATCCTTTGAATTGTTCAAAGTATTCAGGAATGAAGTAGAGAACCTGCTTGGCAAAAGTATTTAGGCTCTACGATTGGATCATAGAGGAGAGTACTTGAGCCAAGAGTTTGACAAGAATCTATGGGAGTGTTGGATATGATCCAAAACTCGCTCCACCTAGCACGCCACATGGGTTTGGCGTGTATAAGAGTAGAGTTCAAACCGTGTAGGACACGGTTCGGTCCATGGTGAGTCAAACAGAACTTCCAGTTTACTTTTGGGGCTATGTTCTAATTACAGCAAATTTTGCCCTTAACCTTGCTCCATCAAAAACGCATTATGAATAACGCCATATGAGATATGGACTAGGAAAGTGTCCTAGTATGTCATTCATAAAGATTTGGGGTTATGAATTTTATGTAAAAGAGTTTAGAAATAAGCTTGGACCCAAGTTGGATAAATGTTTTGTGGGATATCCTTAAAAGGATATTATTTCTACAACCCAATCGAGAACAAACTGTTTGTTGCTCGAACTACAGTGTTTCTAGGTAGAGATTGTCTCTAAGAGAAACAGTGGGAGGACAGTAGAACTTGAAAAGTTCAAGAACCACAATAGAACATTGATCCGTTTGATGGAACATGAGCAGGATCACAAAGTGTTGTGGAGTAACCTACTCAGATAACACAAGAACCTCGTAGGTAAGGTAGGATATATCGAGGGACTAGAGAAATAAGGATTTCTCATAACCCCTGATATATTGCTCATAAAGATGAGCCTACAACCTATGAGATGGCCACGTGTGGCCATACTCTCAGAAATGGCTTGGAGCCATGAGATAAGATATGGAATCCATGTAAACCAACAAAGTATAGACTTTTGTGGAACCACCTGAAGGGTAGGACCCATAGGGTGCAAGTGGGTTATGAGGAAACCAACATGGATGGTAATATGATTACCTTTAAGGGAAAATTGGTAGGAAAGGGATTTCATGTGAGTTCATAGTATAGACTATGACGAAATCTTTCCCCAATTGTGATGCTTAAATCCATTCGCATCTTGCTTGTAGCAATCTATTTGTAGATTGGATCAAGCTTCTAGGAGTTAAACTCTTCAAATGAATGATGTAATCAAAGGAGTTTGGTTCCATCAAAATTGAAGATGAGACTTGTGTCTACAAGAAGGTTAGTGGGAGCACAGTTATGTTTCTGGTCGTGTATGTTGAGACATACTTAATCATTGGGAATGTTGCCCCTACTTGGCAGTCTTACGTAGATTGATTAGGGAGTTGACTTTCTAATGGTAGACTTAAGCAAAGCAACTTGTGAAGATCTATTGAGGTATATCAAGATGGTTGTATAGCTTAGGTCATAGTACACAAATTGACAAAGGTGTTGAAAAGGTTCAACGTAAAAGAATATTGATTCTTACCCATGTCACATGGAATTAGTCTTTGGAAGGCTAATTGTCTTACCAATTATATTGGGAATGGACCGTATGAATTAGATTCATGAGATACGCCATGAGATGTACTAGGCCAGACGTGTCATAAAGCATGACACAAAGATACCAGTCATATCCGGGTGAGAGTCACTGGATAAAATATCAAGATTATCCTTTGGTACTTGAGAAGCACTAAGGATGAATTATTGATAAATAGATAATATGAAGAGTTTGATGTAAGGGGTTACAGTGATGCGAACTTAAAATCTGACAAAGAAGATTTCAGATTATAAGTCAAGTTTTGAGTTTTGCCTTAGTGGGAGCGACTGTGAGCTGGAAAAGTTCCAGGCAAGATTCAGTCACTGATTCTAACATAGAGGACTGAGTAAATTAATGCATAAGATGCATTTATTCAGAATATTTAATCTCAATCAAATTGTTGATGGAGGAGATGTGAATATTTGCAAAGGTACCAACAGATGTCTCGCCCCTACGCAGCGGAAGCGTGGAGGGCCGCGCTAGACCAATAGGCATATGATGCAAGAGATTGACTCTAGTGCAAGTGGGAGACTGTTGGAATTGTGCCCTAGAGGCAATCAATTAATTGTGACATTTATGGATTTACGATTCATTATGTTATCGATATAGAGATATATTAACATGAATGAAGTCCTTAGAATATAAGTGTTATATTCTTAAATATCCCTAGTCAATTATAATGATTAATAGGACAATCATCTATAGACTAGTATGGGGTTGGATTGATATGGAGATATCATGATCCAACACATGGGTATGCATTAGGAGTAATGGCATACTGGATTGACCCATCTCCGAGAAGGCTACATACACGTTATGTTAAGTCACAAGCGCTTCTCGCGGTGCAATGGTATTGTCATCCTTAGACTTGAAGTCACTAGATATTCTAGTTGTGGATTATTGTGATCTTGGTAGCGTTAAACGCTATAAAGGCGTGTACTGGATACAATAAGAAGCAAGCTTAGAGATCGTAGTGGACGTAGATAGAATTTGTCCCTCCCACATAACGGGAGCAAATATCCTAGGCCACTCGAGGGATAGTGCTTATAAAATGTCTGGCCAGACTCAAATAAATCAATATGGGATATTGATGTTATTTGCACGAATAAGGCTATTCCCAGGATCGAGAAACTATAGATTGGATATACGAGTGTGACTTGTATGTCTCGTGTCCAATCCGGATATTGAGACAAAGGGATGAGACAATTACTTGCACAAGGTTTGTCATGATGACTATTCTATTTGTTGGCTAGAATGGATGTCTTGATAGAGGCCGCTCCATATTAGTAAATTGTTACTACCAACTAAATAGAACCTATGGGGTCACACGCCATATAGGGGTGAACTAGACATGGGAATTAATTAATTAATATGATTAATTAATTAAAAGGATCAAATCGCAACAACTTGCTAACTTAGTAGGACTAATATGCAAGTTGGACTAATCCATGTATAGACATGATTAGGATTTGCCAAGGTGGCCTAATTCATGTAGGGACATGATTAGGATTAATTTGCAAATAGAACTAATCCATGTATTGACATGATAAGGACTATTTTGCAAAAGGGACTAATCCGAACTTGAGTAGGATTATGAGGGGTTCTTTATGTAGTAGGAAAAGGAGTTGTTGGACTATATAAAGAACACTCCTAGCTAATTTTTCTCTCTACACACTACACATCTATTTGATAGAAGAAAGGAGAGAATAAAGCAAGGAGAGAGCAAGTCCCAAAAAGAGGGCCGAACCCCTTTATGGGACCGCCCCTACCCGTCGGCCAAAGAAGAGCCGCCCCACCTTTGGCACTCCATTGTTGGCGATTCCTTCTTGCTCCTCCATTCTTCCTAGCTAGCACATGGATTTGAAGGATCTAGATCTCACCTCTAGGCGTGGATCAACCGTAGAGACGTGACACTATTCGCGTTTGAAGTCATCAAGGAGAACCCAAAGGTGTGTTTATGATTTCTATCCCTTACCATCGTTATGTCTCTTGACTTGTGATCCTTGGAGGGTTTTGCATGGTTTTATGTTTGATTATGCTTCCGTTGTGCAATCCATGAATCAAAACCCTACATAGACAACCTTGTACAAGTAATTGTCTCATCCTTTTGCCTCCATATCCGGATTGGACACGAGACATACAAGTCACACTCGTATATCCAATCCCTAGTTTCTCGATCCATGGAATAGCCTTATTCGTGCAAATAACATCAATATCCTATATTGATTTATTTGAGTCTGGCCAGACATTCTATAAGCACTATCCTTCGAGTGGCCTAGGATATCTACTCCCGTTATGTGGGAGGGGCAAATCCTCTCTACGTCCACTACGATCTCTAAGCTTGCTTCTCATTGTATCCAGTACACGCCTTTATAACTACCCAGTTACGGTGTAGCGTTTAACGCTACCAAGATCACAATGATCCACAACTAGAATATCTAGTGACTTCAAGTCTAAGGACGACAATACCATTGCACCGCGAGAAGCACTTGTGACTCAACATAACATGTATGTAGCCTTCTCGGTGATGGGTCCATCCAGTGCAACATTCCGTAATGCACACCTATGTGTTGGATCGTGATATCTCCATATCAATCCAACCCCATACTAGTCTATAGATGATTGTCCCATTAATCATTATACTTGACTAGGGATATTTAAGATAAACAACACAATTGTAAATCTAAGGACTTCATTATATTAAATATCCAATAAATAATAAATGAATTTTCTAGCCATATACAAATTCATACTAAACTAGATTGCCTCTAGGGCATCTATTCCAACAGTATCCATGATCAAAACCCTACAGCGAGAAGACTATAGTTGTGTGAATAGATAGAGAGAGTCGATTATGGTGTCAAGGGGAAGATGAGTTAGGGTTCATCATATTCAATCGACAGATATTCGATATGGAGGCCGAAAGGGGCGAGTAATGAGGAGGATTGTTAGTTGCTAGTAGATAGGTGAATTTAATAATTTGTTATGATTTGATATTTCTTCCATATTGGTAAAAATTGTGTTGAGATCCATTGCCGACAATACTGCACGTCGTTTATAATTTTGAATTTCGAATGACTTGTCGTTTTCCCACGATAGAATCACAGTTGGTCTTTAAAAATTTTAAAGATGAGAAGAGAGAAGAAAAACAGAAAAAAACAACTTTTTAACCTGCTTTCAAAGACCAGAATCATGGTTGTCCGAATGAAACTGGTTGCTGAAAGCGAGATTTATTGTAGTGAATACAATCAAGTTTCCATCCAGATTACGAACCTAAACATGTCAAGGCAATCTGGGAGCATCACAAGAGGTAAAAAATATTGTTTCTTGCCTCCCTTTTCTATTGCCTTAATAGAACAGCATGGCACAATATATATCTATATAATAAAATAGAACGGTGTTTCCCGCCAAGACGATTTCACCAGAGCAATCTTGATCGTTGATTTTTTCAACTTTCAATCTCGACCGTTCTTTGTCTTTTGATATATTTTATAAACGACCATGTCTTTAAACAATATTACAAGACTGACATCAATGTTAAAATGGAATGCCAATAATGACAGTCCCATCAGTTTCTTTTCTACTTAAATACCTCCATAATTTTCTCTCTACAAGTTGGAAGAAAGGAAAGAAATCATGGCTGATTAGAGGGAAAAAAATAATGACATTCCCGTTACTTCCTTTCCTACTTCAATACCGCCATCATGTATTCTATTCAATTTGAAAGTAAAAGTTATGGAAGGAAATCATCTGTTAATTAGAGGGAAAATGAAAAACTAATGATATTGTGATTACTTTCTTTCCTACTTCAATACCTCCGTAATTTTCTCTTTGTCAATTAAAAAATTATGGAAGAAAATCATCCCTCAATTAGATTGAAAATGAAAAATATAACTCTTTGCTGTTACTCACTTTCTTTCCATTTGACAATTTCGTGGCAACAAATAGGATTTTGTTTTGAAGTTTTGTAATTTTTCTCCACAAAGTAAATATGTATTCGCAAACCGTAGTGTTTGATATTTGCTTTAAAGCAACACTACGTTTTTTTTTTGCAGTATCAGAGCCTGCTAAAATTTCTCTATTCGAAGTTTGCTATCACTGATCCGGAATAGGTACACAATTTAATATTTTCTCAATTTAGAGTACCAAGGATTATGTTTTACTCCTCTGCCCGGATCTCCATCTTCGAAATGCATATTTGAGATAATGACTCTGTCTCACGTACTTCATGCAACTAAGGTATTTTGTCTCCATTTTAATGCATCAGTGAGGGAGATCAGTGATGAACACATTGGACATGTTTGAACTATTAGTGAATCATGAGTTGCTTGGGTACCGTAAATCGCCTTTACCAATTTAGTTTTAAAGTTCTTGCCTCTTACACCTAGAAAATTTAGTGTGCTTTTTTTTTTTTTCTTTGCAAAACTTGCTTAGATTCCATCACAAATTGTTTTGCGCGTAAAATTTGTATCGAGTTATTTGATTTGAGAAGAAATGTATTTGGTTGAGAAGGTAATGGAGTGGCCGAAGGAAGTATGGTGAATAGACCCTGGTAAGGCAAGGTAATTATTATCAATTTGCACTAGATGACTTAGATGACCTGTCTCTTCTAGGAGCTATATAGATTCTCAAACTACTCGGTTTAGTGAATTGTTATCTCACTTTTCCATCAGCAATTTGATTATGCATACCCATATCAGTGTGTTATATGTTTGGAGTTTCAATTAGTTGTACTTCTTAGTTTTTCATATTTGTTTTGCGTGCATAACTTATAGGGGAAATGGAAGAAATTTCGGAATCTCTTATGGTGGTAGAGATTGGACTCATACCCCCACTGTCGATGCCGCAATCACTTGGTAATATCTCCTAGAACCCCATGTAACACAAATATTTACAATGACACGTCAATTATTTATGAATAAGACATTCTATTTTGTTCGTAACATTGAATATCTCTATTTGGTATATATATAGGTTATTATGCTCGAACTTACCTGGAATCTATACATATCAGCGAAAAGTGAAATTTTTCATAGAGTGATGATCAGGTCTAATGATGGTTAGGCTAACTATCATGATTACGCCAAAATAATAGATAAATAATAGAATTAAATATGCATGACGATGTAGGCTGATTTATGATGATTTTGTGATAGAGCAGTACTATGCTATTTGCTATGGAACAAAATATTGTAACATATTTCTTTAATGTGTTTGTATATTCATTTCTAATGATGTTATTATTCCTTCCTTCCACATTCTGACATAAAAGTTGGGTAGTGCCCTACGGGCACGGGTCATTAGCTAGTATATATATATATATATATATATATATATATATATATATATATATATATATATATATATTTATTTGAATTCGGCACAATATTTCACAGTTATGCATGTTTTAATGATTGCAATGATTACCATGGGGAAAAACAGATGATAACTCTTCATTAGAGTTATATTACACAATTTATTATCGTTTTGCATGATTTCCGGGTGAAATACATGAGAAATACACTATGCATGTGCGAATTTTGTAGAAGTTGAGTACATATGCATTCTTGTAAAATCTAGGCGTTTCATGGCTATTTTGATGCATTTATGAGATATGATCGCAGGCTTTGGTTTCGTGTTGTATATGACATGAAATGGAGCTTGGAGGATCATTTGGGAGCAAGGAATGATCTACAGAAGTCAAGAACTCAAGAAGAAAGTAAGGAAGAAGGCAAAATGAAGTTTCTGGCATGGTGTTCGCATGAAGAATAAAACTCTTCGCACGAAGACGATAACTTAAAAAAATTCAAGACAGTGTTTCAGTGTTCGCAGAATGATTTCAGGTTACAAGTGCGAAGATTGTTCGCACGAAGAATAAAATTGTTCTCACTAAGGCCTTCGCACGAAGAAAATGACAGAGGCAACAAACTTGTGAGGCCAGTAATTGTGTAATTGTTCATAATAAAGTTTCCAAACTTGTTGGAAATGGATATGAAGCCCTACGACCAGTTCTGGGAGGAGGATATTGACAGAAGATCGATCAAGGACACAAAGAAAAAGAGATGGTAGCGTGGAACAGGACGAAGACTTCACCATTGAAGATCTCCTTTTGATGTATCTTCTTCTCTCACTTTTCTAGTATTATGGAGAAACTATTTGGGATTGTTTATGCAATTATGATTAGCTAAAATATTTTCTAGGTTCCTATGATTCAACCTAGGACATGAATGGGGTTTTGCGGGTTTTATGATTGAATCATGAATTTGGTTCTTAATATTATTTTGATTTCAATTCTTCCAGCTATTTTGTTCTTCATATCAAGAAATCTTAGTGCAGCGAACTAGGGTTGTGAGTTGGTGAAAAACAATGGAATGGAATGTGAAGATGATAAACCTAGAATCAAATATAGCTAGCAAATCCCGTATCATTATGGACCGGGATGTGACATGTTAAGGTTTGGATTGATACATAAGCATGTTTGTAATGCGTGCTAGGCTAGATAGTTTATGGACTGGGAGGTGACAACTATTGAACGTTGCATAGTCATATATGAGATCTTAAGGAGATTATAGGTATTTACATGTGATCAAGAATGGAGTTAGCATGTGTGTTTCAAATTGAAATCTGGAACCGTGAATTGTCTTAGGGGATACATCGGCAACCTATTTCTCCATCTTATTAAATTTAAATCAATTCATTATTCTTAATCAAAAATCCAAAGAAAGTACTTTGAATACTGCTTTCAATTTCACATTGCCTGTTTGAGGGCGATAAAATTATCAATCAGCTCCTATTTACTTTGAAGCATTTGAATTGTTTTAATTTAAATTCACATAACTGATCTCCGCGGGTTTGACAACCCGGGGTTGAAATTCTACCTCATTACTTCTTGATTTGTATAAATGCGATACACGCTAAAAAATCGCGTCAAGTTTTTGTCACCGTTACCAGGTGTGACGGTTGTGAATTTAAATAAAAATTAGTTTAGATTGCTTCTTTTACTTTATTGTTATATACTATACTTGTGTTTCTTATTGTGCTTATTAGGTAGCTAGTGCATGCCCAGGAACCGTCATGAACTTGTGCCCCCACTAGAAGACCCGTAACAGTTATTCAAGGAACAATGGAGACGTGAGAAAGAGAGTAAGATGAATGAGCAGCCATTGACACCGTCCCAAATGGCTAAAAGAATCAGAGAGCTGACTGAACATCTAGACTTAAATGATTGAAAAATTCCTTACAAAAAATCAAGCATAACATTGATGGAAAGATTTTAGACTCATACAAGTGGAAATGAGTCGGCTATTGTTGCATTTTGACTTGAAGCCGTCCAAGATACAAACTATTCAGCAACACCATCCCTAAGGAAGGATGAGGATCCTAAAGCATTCATTGGGAAATTCACGCATACTGCAAGAACATCAAGTATAAGAATGTTGACCAGGAGGCTTTGATGCTCATTATGTTCCGTTATTGTCTTAAGGGAGCAGCTATAGATTGGTTAGAATCTAGAGATCTAGGTTGAATCACGACATGGGATCAGTGTGTAGATGAATTCCTCAGCAAGTTGTACCCGACTGCTAAGGTGATTGATTTGCAGAAAGAGATTTTATCTTTCCATATGAAAGGTTATGAGACAGTAGTTGAGGCATGGGACAGGTACATGAGGCTCTTAAGAAGATGTCTGAATCACAAGTTTGATGAGAACAAGATCATAGGGATATTCTAGCATGGCCTAGATCGATATGATAGAGAACTACTGAACAAAGAAGTAAGTGGCACTTTTCTGTATCGAGTAGACAAATAAGGGGCATACGCTTTGATGAAGCAGATTGCCAAGCAGGATACTCAATTATCCGATGGCAGGCGACTTACAAAATTGTCTGAATCAGGAATGAAAGAGTGGAAGAACAATATGTCCAATCTAGTTGCAGCCTTGGTAAAGAGGGTTTACAAAGATGAGAGGAGTGTAGTAGTTGATAACCCCTTAGTAAAATTTATCCTACTTAGACTTTACATTAATATTTGTGTTTGTTTCGGTGCGAAGTGATGAATTAAAGGCTTATTTAAAGAGAAAATGCTTTTTAGGATGTTTTATAGATTAAACGTACAATCCAGGTGCTCTTGAATAGTTTTACGTATAATTTGCATGATATTTCCATGTTTGACCTTCATGGTAGTGTTCGTGTTGTGATTTACAATACCATTGTTTGAGGACAGCAAGTGGAGAGAAGAAATGAGCTTCGGAAATCAAGAGGAAGCAAGAGAAGCTAACATAGAGTAGCAAAAGTGACCAACCTTCACTATTTTGATGATATCTTGAGTTCTAAAAGGTCTGTTATAGTGATACTAGTGGATAATCAAAGTATACTCAAATACATTTCCAAAGGTAGGTCACATAGCTCAATCCAAGACCGGAATAAAAAGATATGGTCCGTCGAAGATGACGGAAAATCGAAGAAGAGCTGGAAAAGTTCACTGGACTAGTCTTCAGTATTCGGAATATATCTTGAGATAGAGAGTGAATTTTGGATAAAGACCTGCGCGATTTGAAAGTAGACATTCAGGTATTTCCAACAATATACGATAGGCCCAAACGGGAGCCCGGATGAGGGAGAAAAGGCCCGCGCAAGATCAGCTTATGAAATTTGTCTGAGAATTTCAAACTTGAGGGGCTGAATTGCATATTCGGCCAAAGTACATTAACAATCGTGCCCAGGCCTCGGAAAACATGTTCTTCGATCTCTAAGGAAGAAGAGGCTGCTGGAGAAATTTAGGAGACAGCTCCAAACCCATTGGAGAGCTCGGATTCACCGCCGGATCAAGGATTCATCGTTCGATCCCTCTAAACTCACTATCTATCTCTCTCTCTTTTTTATGAATACTTTGAAATTCTTTGTTGAATTCCCAACTATGAGTAGATAAACTCTTTAGGATCAGGACCTAAGTTTGGGGGTTAGGGTTTATTCTTGATTCATGGATTCTACGTTCTTGGGATTCATGTTCGTGACTTAATTGATGATTTTGACGTGTTATGATTGATTTTACGTTTTTCATCATATCTAGTTGATAGGATACGTCTTTTTAGCAATAAGGGTGAGTTTGGTAGAATAGTTTCTGGTGGAAAAACTGGTTTTTAGATTGTGATGGAAATTTTTTGGTTTTTTTAGAGATTTTGTTTAAACCAGTGTGTTTGGTGGTAGTTTTTAAACTAGATTAAAAACTGAAGAAATGTGTTTGGTAGTGGTTTTTAAACTAGATGAGGTAGATTAAATGACAAATATACCCTCCACTTATTTTTCTTTTACAGAATCAAAAAGAACAAATGCAATGTAAAAAAGTTCACGGTTTCATGAGATTTAACGATTTCATGAAAGTAACAAATTGAAGAACAAATTAACACTATTATGACATTAAAAAATCAGTTTTTTCACTTAATTTCAACAAAAAGTTGACAATTTCAAGAAATTTCACTTACGCTTGATGCCACGTTGAGTAACAGACAACAAAAAATAATAAACTAAGGAAATAACACCACAAACGGTTGATCCTAAATAATTAGAACATCGCATATAAAAGGTATTGTCCAAAATATGCGAGAATTGAGTTTTTTGGAAAAAAATTATGGCAAAAGTATAGAAAAAAATTCGTGCAATACTTCTCATTATCTCGATGACTAAACAGTCAAAGAGCTACCAAAATGAGAGACGATTTTCAATTTAATACGCCTACGATGTGAGGGTAATGTTGTATTTGTGTGTCATACAAATAAACCAAAAGAAAAACCACCAAAAGTTGGTTTTTTCCATCAGGACAAAATGTCAAAAAAAACTAGTTTAAAATCTGGTTTTTAAACCACTGCAAACAAACACTTTCGATAAACTATTTGGTTTTTAAACCATAAACCAAAAAAAACTATTTTACCAAACGCACCCTAAGTTAGTTGATAATTGTTTGGTAACTCGATGATTATTAGCCGAAAAGGTAGAACGATCACTTGATCGTATTGTACGCTTGGTAACTCGGCTACACTAATTGAGAACATAAGAGTAGAACTTGAATTGTAATGAAATTTTAAGGTAATTTGAACTTGGTAACTCGGTTTTAACTACCTTTAGGCGTTATACTTGGTAACTCGGTATTTGAAAATTGCTTGTTTGACCCGGACAAATTCATCAGTGTTTCATGAAACATACAATTCTATCAACAGTAAGCACTAGCAATCCCCCCAAACAGGGAGTCATGATCACTTCACCATTATTTGAATCTAAAACCATTCAAACTCTTGTGTTCACAATTTCATGATTTAATTTACTTTAAATTAGTAGCGTAGGTAAACCAACTCAACTTATTACCCACATTAAGGATATAAGTCTTAGCTAATTAACGAAGTCTCTTGGGTTGGACGAACCCGGATTACCAAGTATTACTACATGCGACAGCCATACACTTGTGGTTAGATGTGTCAAGTTTTCAGCACCATTGTCGGGGACTTCGTTTAGTCAGTTAAAGTTTATAGCCTTAGGGATTTTTATTTTTATTTTTTTATCTTTGGTTTTTTTATCTCTCCTCACTTGGTCTTCCTAGCTCTATTCCAGGTTCACAGTAGATATGGCTGATCACATGGAACAAGCAATGGAGACAATCCAATAGGAGAATGAGGCGCTAAGAGCCAAGTTGGTTGCCCTGGCCACACAGGCACAACAGGTGCCACAACCACAAACTGTTTCCTGGACTGCACCAACTTCAACATTGGCACAAGAACTTATTTCAAAATAACTTCCTATGGTGAGCTTCTATCGGGCTACAGAGAGAATTTATCTACCCTCCATACGTGTACCCCACGTGGGGGCAGAGAATTCCTTCATCAACCTTGCAGTGATCACGATGATTCGTAATGATTGCCAATTCAGCGGAATAGAAACTGGTGATCCCAGCCGGCATGTGATTTCTTTCTTGCAGTTGTGCTCCACATTCAAGGAACAAGGGGTGTCAGATGAATCAGTAAGGCTTATCATATTCCCATTCTCGCTAAAGGGGGAAGCTAAAACTTGGCTGAATGAGTTCCCCAGTCATTCCATCACCACGTGGGATCAGCTAACTCCGAAATTTTTCGGAAAGTATTACCCACCATGGAGAGTTGCACTATTGATGGAAGAAATTTATCTGTTTCAGCAACTTGAGGGAGAAATATGGGCGAGGCATGGCTATGATTTAGAAAGGCATTGTGGAAAGTTCCTTCTCATGGTCTGAAGAGGTTTCGTCTACTGCACTAATTTTATAATGGCTTATATTGGGACCATGCAAAGGAATTAGATGAAGAAGTGACAAAGACCACTGTGAGTCCCAAATCAATGGACACAGTAGAGAAGAAAGAAGAGCCCAAGAACACTCTAAATCCTGATGATTGTGAGACAAGGGTCCATACCCGATGGCACTGAGGAGGAATGATGATGTGCACTACAGGAGATTCATGGAAATATTCAGGCAGCTTCATATCAACATCCCATTAGTGGAAGCACTTTCTCAGATTCCCAAGTACAAGAAGTTCTTGAAGAACATTTTATGGGGAAAGAAGAGCATAGACCCTATGTCACGGTGAAGCTGACAGAGACATGTATCACAATAATATAGAGAGACATTCCCAAGATGAGAGATCCAGGCAGTTTCATCTTAGGCTGCACTCTTGCGGGCGGATATCATAAACATGGTCTCTAAGATTTAGGCCCGAGTATTAATCTCATGCCACACTCCTTATTTCAGAGATTGGGAATTGGTGCACCAACCCCAGTGAAAATGTGTCTCCAATTAGCAGATAATTCTATTGTGATTACAAATGAGGTGATTGAGAACTTTCTTGTCAAAGTGGGTGCATTTGTCTTTCGATCTAACTTTGTGATTTTGGACATCAAGGACGATCGTGCTGTTCCTCTTATCTTTGGAATATCGCTTTTGAAGCCAATGCGCGCAAATGTGGATCTGGAGACTTAGGAGCTTACTATCAAATCTCTAGATTCATCACGGGTGTTCAAGGCATTTGTTCCGGGTTACGGGAACAAGAAATTGGCAATGGTCAAGTTTTGAGAGAAAGGTGTGGATCCCTCCCTAGGGTTGCCTACAGTTTTGCAGCCCGGTACACTCGAATCAAAGAAAAAAGCCAGCAGCAGTGAGTGCACATGATGTAGTGCTCAAGATCAAAGGCAATAAACTGAAGGAGGAGTCACGTTGTTCTACGCCTCCTTAACATATCTCAGGAAACTGGGTCGGGTCGTCGACCTTAAATTACAAGACGCTTGTTGGGAGACAATCCAACCTATTTATTTTCTTATTTTAAGGAGTGAGTTTTTAAATAAAATTGTATTGTCTTATTTATTTATCTATGTGGATAGGTGAGAGAGAGGGACTTACATTTGTTTCCAAGTGAAATATTTGAGCATGTTATGGCAGAGTCAACCCCGGTGTGTCATGGCACACATGACCTTTACAAAGACTTGCATTAGTGAGTTGGAAATTCTCTGGACACAGATTTTAGCAAAGGGAGGCAATCAACCCCTGTATGCGAGTACACATTGACCGGATGGGATCATAAGTGGCGTCACCACTATGGATCTGGGATTGCTTGTTCATATTTCATCTCGACCCTTGAAGAGGTTGTGAGTATTTCTTTCTCTAGCTGAATATTATGTGTCTCTTTGATATATATGCATGCTCCATATCATCTACTGACATTTTGCATTGATTGCTGATTCCTATGTTTGGTCTCTAAATTCGTTGTGGAAAATGAAGCATTTATTGTGGGGGTAGTTTATATGTCTATTAGCTGATTTGTCTTTCATAGCTAGTTACATGTAGGATGTTTAGTTCGTATTGTATTGATAGTCAGTTGTTTTTGTTAAGTTTTTACTTATTGTCGTATTGTGTAGAGTAGCGTATGTACGGTTTGCCCATTTATATAATTGAGTCTACCTACCAAAAAGTTAAAATTGTGTAGTGTAAAATTTATTTTTCGAGTCAAAGTCTTGCATATAGAGTTATGATATTATGAAAAATACAAAAAAAAATGAGAAAATAGAAAATTTATAAAAGTAGACAAAATTAAAAATTTGAGAAAAAGGCAATTGAGGATCTTGAAACTGGAGAGAGCTTAGTGAATGAATCATGATGAGTAGGAAGTGCCATAGTAGGAAAAAATTTATTTTTGAATATTCAGGTAGAGGTTTCACTAAGAATGTCATGGGAACTTTTGAAGTTGGGAAAGAATGACATGTGAAGTATACCTAGGTTTCCTGTAGTGTGCTAATTAGATTGAGTTTTATTGTAGCTGAATATTCTGTTTTCAAGTGGAAACTTATGGTCTCTTGTTGATGTGGGCTGGACCTTCGTGTTGAATTGGTTTTATTTGGTACGATTGCCTCAGCCTAAGTGAAGTTGAGGAGCGTACACCACCATCCCTCACAGTGGTCACATGAGTTAACTGAAAAAGCCCACGCTTTCTAGCTCAAGGTTGAAAAACAAAGGAGGTATGTTCTTAAATGAAAAAAAATTAACAAAGAAAGTTCTCAAAAATAAGGTGAACAACCATATGAGCTGAGCTAGAAAGGAAAACTAGAGTCAAGCCTTATTTCACAGGAGTTGTGACTCCCTTCACCGGGACAATTTGCATTCAAACGCAATAAAGGAAAAGAGGGTCTGAAAACGTCAAACGATTCGGCGAAGAAATGCTACATTGAAATTTGATCTGAGTTAGATCCAATGAAGCTTAGGACGTGCTTGTGTCTTGGTTTGAATTGGTTGAAGAAAGTGGACGCCTTAGTGATATTTTGCATAGAATCAATTTTATTTCAAATTATTTCTACGTGTATGTGAATTTCAAAAAGGATTAGTGAAATCTTGATGATTTTCAATTGATGAGAGGGAGATTGCCTATTCTTTCCAAAAAGAGAGAAATTAAATATTTGTGTTAAAATACTTGTTTAAGACCGAGTCTAGATTTGCATTGCATCATCTTGCTGCATTTTAGTGTCTTGAGTCATGTTAGAGTCTTTTGAGCCTAGTTGGCTAATAGACAGTTAGATGCACTAGATGACACTTTGCTTGGGACGCGCAAATGGCATGTGTGTGGGTATTTCATAACTCCTTAATAAAATTTATCCTACATACACTTTACATTATTATATGTGTGTGTTTAGGTGCAAAGTGATGAATTACAGGCTTCTTTGAAGAGAAAATGCTTTTTAGGATGTTTTATAGGTTAGACGTAAAATTCGGGCGTTTCTTGAATAGTTTTACGTATAATTTGCATGATTAAGTCACATTTGATCTTCGCAGTAGTGTTCGTGTTGTGATTTACAGGAACATTGTATGAGGAGAGCAAGTGGAGAGAAGAAACGAGCTTCGGAAGTCTAGGGGAAGCCCGAGAAGCAAAGTTAGAGTAGCAAAAGTGACCAACCTTCACTATTTTGATGATATCTTAAGTTCTATAAGGTTTGATATAATGATAAAAGTGGAAAATTAAAGTAGACTCAAATATCTTTCTAACGGCAGGTTACAGAGCTCCATCAAAGGCCGGACGAGAAAGATACGGTCCGTCAAAGATGACGCAATATCGAAGAAGAGCTGGAAAAGTTCACTGGACAATTCTTCAGTATTCATAATATATCTAGAGCTACAGAGGGATTTTGGAGCAATGTCTGCGCCATTAGAAAGTAGACATTCATGTATTTCCAGCGTTATAAGATAGGCCCAAACCGGAGTCCGGATGAGGGAGAAAAGACCCGTGCAAGATCAGCTTATGAAATCTGTCAGAGAATTGCAAACTAGAGGGCGAATTGCAAATTCGGCCAAAGTAAATTAAAAAAACGTGCCCAGACATTGGAAAACTTTTTCTTGGACCGTGAAGGAAGAAGAGGCTGCTGGAGAAAGTTAGGAGACAGCTCCTAAGCCATTCGAAAGCTCGGATTCACCGCCGGATCAAGGGTTCATCGTTAGATCTCTCTAAACTCTCTCTATCTCTCTTGTTTTTTATGAATACTTTGAAATGCATCGTTGTATTCCCAACTATGAGTAGCTAAACTCTTTAGGATAAGGCCCTGAGTTTGGGGGTTAGGGTTTTATTGTTGATTCATGGATTCTACGTTCTCGTGATTCATGTTCGTGACTTAATTGATGATTTTGACGTGTTATGATTGATTTTACGTTCTTCATCATATCTAGTTGATAGGAGACGTCTTGTTATCAAGAAATTAGTTGATAATTGTTTGGTAACTCGGTGATTATTAACCGAAAAGGTAGAACAATCACTTGATCGTATTGTATGCTTGGTAACTCGGCCACATTAATTGAGAACATAAGAGTAGAACATGAATCATAATGCACATTTAGGGCAATTGGAACTTGGTAACTCTGTTTTCACTAGCTTTAGGTGTACTATATCTACTTGGTAAATCTGTAGTTGAACATTGCTTGTTTGAACCAGACAAATTCATCAGTGTTTCATGAAACATACAATTCTATCAACAGTAAACCCTAGCAATCCCCCCAAACGAGGCGTCTTGATCACTTCGCCATTATTGGAATCTAAAACCATTCAAAATCTTGCGTTCACAATTTCATGATTATGTTTACTTTTAGTTAGTAGCATAGATAAATAAACTCAACTTGTCTTAGCTAATTAACGAAGTCTCTTGGGTTCGACAAACTCGGATTACCGAGTATTACTACACGCGACAGCCATACACTTGTGGTTAGACGTGTCTGTAGTTGTGGCAGAAACTGATGTTGATGAAGCCATGATGCAGTGTCTGAATAAAGATGTGAATTTCGTGGGGGCACCACATCGGCAGAACTAGAAGAACAACAACTAAAGTCCAGGCACCAATGACCACCCATGATTTTGGTATGGTGAATAGTCAGTGGCTATCTATGCGCGAGGGTTCCACCACATGGTTGTTGCACCTCCCCTGGCCGCACAGGACGACAAATAACTGCTCTGTAGAATATGATACTAGATATGGGTCAGAATGTGAATCATGTTTCTATAGAGCTGAAGACATTAGGTACAGATCTAAAGGCGACCAAGACCACTATGGGCGCTGACTTACAGTCTAATAAAACCTCACTTATATCCTTAAAAGTGTAGGTAGGAAATTTTTCGACTAATATATCTACTAGAGCACCTGGGACCCTTCCGCCCGTCACCGAGAATGTGCACCAGGTGAACGATTTTACCATTCGCAATGGGATTGCGCTGACTGATCCCCCTACCCAATCCATGCCAGAGCTGAAATGTCAAAATATAAGGAGCATGAGGTCTTCGAGTCTGAGAAGACTCCGGTCATGGTCCCTAAATCACAGGGCATGAATCCACATGATGAGGATAAATCCAATGAGGTTTTAATACCACCCCCTTCTTCTAAAGAAATTCCTTTTCCATAGAGAACCAGGAAGAAGAAGGATAACTCTTGCTGATACAGGAGATTTCTAAGTATTGTCTCAAAACTGCACATCAACATTCCGTTGATTGAGGTTCTACGAAAAATGCCTAAGTATGCACGGTTTATCAAGGATTCTATCAATGGGAGAAAAGCTATGGATAAATTTTCAGAAAGCGAAGTTGAATGAGTAGGTGAGTTCATGTGTCTTGCATGGGCTACCCAATAATAGGAATAATTCAGGTAGTTTTGTGATCGAAGCTACACTTGGCGGGGCCTATACAGGCAAGGCTATGTGAGACCTGGGGGAAAGTGTCAATTTGATGCCACTTTCAGTATTCAAAAAAGCCTGGTATGGGGGAGCTGCGTAAAACCTGGATCAACCTGCAGCTCACAGATAACTTGTCTCAGAGGGCCATTGGGGTGTTAAATAATTACTTGTGAGGGTTGGTCGTTTGATCATTCTAATCGATTTTGTGATATTGGACATGTCATCTGGTGATGTTCTGATCATTCTTGGTAGGACATTTTTGGCTACGATCGAACGTTAATTAACGTAGAGAATGGGGAGTTGATTATCTGGATCAATGGTACCGTAGAAACCTTTAAAGTTTTCAAACCGACTCCTCAGTACTCTTATGTGATGAAGCCAGGAGTTCCATTGCCCTTACAAGTTGTGCGCGAAATTCCAGAGCTAACACATGAGGATCCGCCAGAACCTAAAGGCAAAGCTTCGAGTGTGAAGGCACACGAGGTACTTATGAGCATCCCACGCCATAGGTGGGATGCGGAACGGCGTGCCAGACCACCTTTTTGAGCAACATGAGTACCATGGTCGGGCCGTCGACCTTAAATTTCAAGCGCTGCTTGTGAGGAAACCCAATGTAGAGCGGGAAATTATTGGTTTTTTTATTTTATCTCTTTTCTTTGAGTTCTCCATGTACTGGTTTTGAGGGGTGAGAGAGAGAGGGCTAATTCTTCAAAGAAGTGTGCAGGGGCACAGGTACAGAAGACGCTCTGGATTCCGATCTTTTTGTGCATGCTGGAGAAGCAGCCTCACAGAAGTACACACTAACAAAGTATAAAATTACTTGAGGTCAAGGAGCAATTACATCATTTGGGTGCCACACGTGGAGAGGATAGCAAGCATATCTTAGGTGCACATCGGAATCCGGATGCAAGGATGACTTCTCGGGAAATTGTCAACTGTCTAATGGACCCCTTCTTGTTGCAATTTTGCATAATTGGTTCACTTGTAGGTCCAAGCACTAAGGTACCTTTAACAAACTCTCCATTTTACGATTGAGCATTAATTGCGTAGATCCATCGCCTACACATTTAAACAAAGAAACCTCATACTTGTCTCTAAATTCATTAAGGACAACGAAATGTTTAAGTGTGTGGGGGTTTGTATATTTTGCTAACCATTTATGTCTTGCGTATCCTTGTAGCATGTAGGATAATGCCGTATTGTGAGTCTTTTGGTGAGTGTTGAGTTTTTAGTGTATTTTCGTATTATAATAGAATGTTGTGTTTTGCATGTGGTTGCACTTTTATATTAATGAGTTACCGTACCAAATTTGTCTGGTTAGTCGAGTTGGCCAAAGCATGTAGAGTTAGGAAAATATGAAAAGAAAGAAGGATAAAAAAAGAAAAATTAAAAAAGAGCATACATTTTCTGTAGAATTTCGGCAATCGATGAAGCTAGAAACCGAAGAGAGTTCAGTGAAACAGTCTTTGAGAATAGGAAGCGGCATAGTAAGATAACTTTAAATCTTAGTATCTTGTGCACCTGTTTCACGGAAGAATGTCCCGGTAACCTATGGAAAAAGTAGAAAGTGAAAGGGCGTATATTTAGTTCTTTAGTATGCTAGAAGGTTTTAATCATGAGGTAGTTGAATAGTATGTTTTCGAGTGGAAACTTGTGACCACTTGAAATATGGGATGGACCTTCGTGTTGAGTTGGTTCCATGTGGCAAACCTACCTGTAAAATGTATTTTGGGGCTCAAAACATCCTACACTTTCAATTTCCAACTACAACCCCCTGCAATATACATCCATAAGACACTTAACCCCAAATTGATTATGAGGATTAGATTTTTAACGGAAATCCACCACGTGCTATTCACATGGTGGCTCCATTTATGAAAAAAAAACAATTTCAATTAGGGACCATCACACGATTAGCACATGGTCAATTTTGTAAGAAATTTAACCTTCGTTGTCAATTTGGGGCTTATGTGCCCCATGAATGTATATTGCAGGGCGTTTTATTGGGAAATTGAAAGTGCACGAGGTTCTATATCCCAAAATAATCTGAAGATAGGTGTAGTGTCTAAGGTACATTTCTCAAGCCGCACACAAATGTTATTAATATTAAGTAATAGAGAAGTATTGAGTTACAACTCTCAAATAAATGAATAAGGGAATAATCAAACACAACCACATTGGGGCATTTCTTGGTTATATCTACATAATAGGAGTAAAACAACGAATACATTATTAACAGTTTTATGTTACAAATTTAAGATTGTTTCTTGGATGCGGCCTTCTCCATTTCCATCTTTTCAAACAGACTTCCATCATAAACAGCTCGGATTGTATCTTTACGAAGCAAACCGTTCTCGTCCTTGCAAAGAAGGTAGAGAATTTTCCACTCGGTGTAACTTGCAAGCCTGCAGTAAATGACATTCTTATTGTTATTAACAAGCAAACTTAAGAAGATGACTTCAAAAAAATTGAAAATTAAATAAAATGTGATAATACAACTTACCATCCTTTATAGTCCTTTTTAACCCGATTTGCCTTTAGCATTTCGCTTAATTCTTCTGAAGTTAAGGCATCTGAGTTTGAACGTGCATGTTTCTTGAAAATCTCCTCGAATTTTTCATGAACAAACCTGTAAAAAAATGTTTACTCGTCACTGTGTCGTGCTTCATGGATATATTTTAAACATAATTTATTTATGTAGTAAATATCATAAATAAAAGATGCATAAGAAAATGGTAAATCATACAAGAAAACTAGATGATAAGTAACTAATTGATCTGGAATGAATTATGTCTAGATTAATGTCTAGAAAAATGTCTACACATATTAATAAGATCTTCCAAACAAAATGAGGTAGGAAGAATATTAATATTCAATGTAATAATGAACTTCCTCTAAAAACAATGTTACAATATGCTTGTAGAAAACAGAAAAATTTCACATATAAAGCAAGGCTGACGTGTGAATAGAGACAAAGCGCTAGCCCTAATACAAGCATTGTATATATTAAAATTCGGTCGTAATACTAAACTTGGTCTTTGGAAATTTTTACAATATACTTGTATTAAAAGGGAATGTTGACAGTGAAATCGAAATGCCCAATTTTAGTATTTTGGATTTTTTGGAACTTATGAGAGTTTAGGGGATCTTTGCTAATTTATAAAATCTGCTTCGAAAGTATTATTGATTATAATATATGCGGCGGGATCAAAATGTTATTTAAAAGGGTAATTGGTGTTTAATAATTATAATTAAGATGGTTGAGTTATTTGTCAAGTTTGGTGGACTTTGAAGGATTATCGTATAAATCGTATATTACAATATTTA
This sequence comes from Linanthus parryae, assembly GCA_023055425.1. Classification (NCBI taxonomy): domain Eukaryota; kingdom Viridiplantae; phylum Streptophyta; class Magnoliopsida; order Ericales; family Polemoniaceae; genus Linanthus; species Linanthus parryae. Next base: position 19,043,639 of record JALGPY010000011.1, on the reverse strand, counting down.
ATTAATTATTAGTCATATTATTCTATTTTATTTTAAATATTTTAATTTAATTAGTGAGGGTGTACCCTTCACATCCTTACACCTAGCCACATGAAATAATTCATTATGGAAATTATTTTCTACTTCTCTTTGGACTCTTATTTCTTTCCTACCAATCAATCCATCAATATAAATACATACAATATTCTTTATTTTCCTCCTTACATAATCAAATCAGTCAAGAATCTCCATATCAATTTTATCGTTGGCCCGACCACGTCACCAACAACTGTTGTCGCCCACGCCGCCGTCCTACGCCCTCCCATGCTTGACTCACTCCCATTTGCTTTAGGGTAATTTTTTACTTTTTTTATTTTTCTTTCTTTGGATTTTTGTGGATCAAACCTTAAATCTACTTAAATTTTTAAAGTTGTTGTTTCGTCCCAAAAGTTTGCGTATTCGTTCGTCAAAGATTAATTCTAATCTTTGGTAAGTGAGTTAACCCTACTCGAATCTCTGTTCTGAAGTCTATATTTTCTGATTTATATCCTTAATCCCATTGTTCTAAATATCTTTTATTTAGTAGCAATTTATTGTATAAATCATGTTCGTTAAGTATGGGAAAAATCCTACCTCGTATAGGATGATAAAGAGATGTTAATAGATGATTAGATGATCGTGGGGGATATAAATTAACTATATTTGAAGTTATATCTTTGGAGTTGAGGTTAGAATCGATTTGAGTCATTTAATTGACTTTTAGAAGTTTTAAACTTTGCCGCAACCGTTTTCGTAAAAGCAGAATTTTACAAGTTTGACTAGTAAATTGAAAAATATAAAGAGCGTAACTTGTGTTTTTGAATTTTTTATTTCGTTTGAACCTAAACTTATTTTCATAATGTTTTTGAATATAATGAGACTATTGTGAGCATGATTTGGGGAGGTGAAGTAATCAATTAGTGAAGTTACTTTAAATATTGGTTATATTGGGAGGCAAATTTTGAAGAGAAATTTGAGTTGAAATTTGGAGTAAGAGGTGGAACCTATGAAACCTAAGGCTATTGTTGTTAAATTTTGGAAAAGTTGATTTGAATACTCTGAGTAGCAAGTAGTGCATTCTTTAGGTATAGGTTTTAGTGCATTATTTGGACATGTACGAGTTTGTCATTCGTGGTTTACATGATTGTATGAGACGATTTTGTAGACATTAGCTTCGTGGATTGTTAAGAAGCTTTGCTTTGCTTTGCTCTCGATTTCTTGTGCTTAAAAGGTAAGTATATATGCCTTCTATTATGTGTCAAGCTTCTTTTGTGTCATTAGGTTTGAATGATATTTATATGTCTCAAAATGAGTACCTGGATTTCCCATGCATTACTTGAATTTTTGGAAACAAGTGACACGAATACGGATTTCAAATACTATATCTTTTAGAAAATGATTTGTTGGATATATGATTATGAATTTATCATAATGGAAGTGGAAAGACTTATACGATGAAATATGAATAACAACCTCTAGTTATAGTAACTCGTTGCACAACTGCATTCGGGTTTGGAGGAGCTCCTTGTACTCACTCTTCACAGGGTATTGATACTTAAGGTCCTAGAGACGGTCTCATCATAGTTTACTCGGTGGAGGTCTTACCACTTTTGAATTGATCATATGGTGGCAAGTTTATGGCCATGACAGTTGTCTGATTTATTTAATTATTGGTTCTATCTTGTTTGCTAAAACTCATAAATATGAATTTCTTTATTTTGAAATTGAATTTGAAATATCTTTTGAAATTGGATTTGGAATTGAGTATTTATTGGATTCTTTATACGAGATATGGAATATGATTTTGGTTACTGCCTTAATGCAAAGAAATGCTGAAACTTTTTTATGATAGAATGATTGGAACGAGAGGATAATCTGTTAAGTGACAATGTTTTTTGTATAAAAAACTATTATACCATAAATGAGTATTTTCAAAGAGTCAAGTTTCTATTCTTGTTTTAACGTGCTTGAATATTTTCTTACTAAGCTTTTTTGCTGATTCTTCCAAACTGTGGTGTCAGTGTTTTATTTCCCCATCACAGTTTTGATTGATTCAACCTAAAGTTTGGAAAGATCACAAGTTGGTTGAGTTGGTAGTGATAAACACTATGAGACACTTTAGTAATTCATTTTTCTACTAGTTATGTTTTGAGCCCGTATTTGTGGCCAAAGATTTTCTAAAACTTAATTAATTACTTTTGAATTGTTGGTTTTATTTTGATTCGATGCCGCACCTTAAAGACTCCTGCTCGATTTTCCAATCGGGTACGGAGCGACGCCTAATCGTATTTCCGGTAAGGAAATCTAGGAGTGTTAACCATAAACTAGGAAAATACCAATCTTAACTAAATGGAACAAGCAATTCGGATTGATACGTGAATAGTCGCGAAATACTAGCCTTAATACAAGTACTGTAAATAAGTGCGAGCAATGTAACAGTCACAAGTGAAATGCAATAGAGTAGACAAGAAACACACACCTTCCCTCAGTATCATAGACGCCAGAGTCACTCCCATGCTTAGATTTGTGGATGTTCTTCACAACAATGGGGAAGAGCAAGGATGGGAACTTTCCCTGAAATACAATAAATACAGACTGTTATGTGACATTTTATTATATTTCTTTCTCGACAAAACATTTTATTTAGTTATGTATCTTACTCGCTTTCATCTATATTTCAAAATTTCTGCAGCTTCAAAGCTGTATCTAACTAACGAAATGGAATCTTAAATAACGTAAGAGACGTAAGCAACTTGATGCGGATAAAGACTGGACTGGGAAGTTATCTAGTATGATTTTATTTAGTATTATCTTAGTTATGATTTGAATTAGTTATCAAAATAAGTTGGTTGTTATCTTGTCAGAGTTTATCAGCAAGTTTTTGAATTCGTTAGAAGAATCACGCTTATCCTGATCTCTTAGTCAATTCTTATCTGTTAGAGTCTGTTAGGTCTCTCCTCTATACTCTATAAATAGGGGAGTATTTTACGTATTCAGTCAGTTTTTGATTTATGAAATAAACCAGAGAGTTTTCCTTTGCAAAATATATCTGTTTTGCATTTCAGTGTCGAATCTCGTTCAGGTTCTACATCATTTTTGGTATCAGAGCCCAACCCGTTCCACCACCAACCACGCTCTTACTCAGCAGCTACCAACGCAGCACAAGTTCCAGACGACGAAGCAAGCTAACCAGAGCCAGAGCACTCTGTTCACTGCAGCAGATCACAAAACCCATAAGTAATCAATTCCCTCGCTGTCTTGACCGGAGGAAAAAAGAGCGTAGCCGAACCCCTCCACCAATCTCCGTCGCCATCACAGCAGCGTCCGGCGCCACCCAAGCGCCGGCGAACGCCTAAGCCTTTACAGCTTCGTCGGCTTCTTCCTGCCACTGCTCAGATCGGACGAACCCAAAGTCGTCGGACTTCCCCAAACGCCGCCGCCATCCCAAACGCCGGCGACTCCGCCTTCACTGGCAATCGCGAAGCCCTCCACAGCTTCGTCGGTTTCCTCCTTGCCGCCGTTCAGATCGGAGGACCCCAAACGTCGTTGGAGTTCCCTCCCTCAAGCCTTCGCCGCCTCCGTCCCCTCTCAATCGCTATGTCGGCCTCCTTCAACACCACCGCATATCGCACCTCCCTCTCGATTGCAGTTCGATAACTGATTCATCTTCCCTTGTCGCGAAAACCATCTGAACTCACCGCTGCCATCCTCGTAAATCCCCATCCTCGTTCTCTCATTATCCAGAAACCAACTGTGTCTTCTCAAAAAAAAATAAAAAGAGGAAACCAACTCTGTCACACCAATTTTGCCCCTGCAAACCTTCAAAACCCCTATTTTACCCCCTTGCTGTAAACCCTAGCCCAAACTTTATTCACTAAAACCCAACTGTTACAGCCATTAGTCACTAAGCCCAACCACCTGATCATAAGCCCACTTCCAGCAGCCACTCTCAGAATCACAGCCCAACTGTTCTTTACTTTATTTTCAGCCCAAAAATTTCACAGCCCAAAAAAAAAAAAAAAAAAAAACACTAATTGGCGAATCTCCTTTTAAGGATTTTTGTCACACTCGGCTCGTATTCTTTGAATATCGGGTCTCATCCATTCAACTTATATTCATAGAAATATTGGGTTAGACTTGGGTTTGCTTATGAGAATCAACACGATGAAATTATTTTCACGGAGCTCTCATGCTTTGGCACACCGATGACTTTGAGTCTCGTTGTGTAAGCCTTCGGAAAGACCATGTCGAGATATGAAGAATATTCTCGATATTATTACCGAAGTCGTGATTCCACAAAGGATTATGGAAATTACTCACAAAATCATTCCCAAAGGACGAAGCACGTGCTTAGAACCCCCAACTCTACTCCAATCAGGCGACGAAATGATGCCCTATACTTTTGGGGTGAAAGTTGTAGATTATTGAAGTGGTTGGATGAGATGGAAGATTATTTTGATCGCTATGATTTTTCTGACTCTTTATGTATCGTGTTGGCTACAATAAACTTCGAGGATCAGCTCAAAAATATTGGCAAAGGCTAGAAAAAAGACTCGAACGTGATGGGGAAGAACCTATTACGAAGTGGTACGAGATGAAAGAAATTCTTAAAGACAAGTACCTTCCACCTTCATATAGACAAAGTAGATATTATCACAATTATAATGATGAAGGAAAGTACAAGAGTCGACCCTTTCGGAAGCAGTCACCCTCTAAAGTTCAAGGGATGCGGTGTCACGAGTTTTCATCCGATGAGCGTTCGAGCGACACAGATTACTGCCCTCTCGACTATGAATACGATCATTGGTATGATTACAGTATGTCTTCAAGGGTTCATCACAAGGTGAGACAACAAGTGTTCAATATCTCTCGCCGAGAAGATCGCTCGACGTTCCATGCTCATCGCTCTATGCTGAGTAAAGATCGGTGCATTGATGCATTCAAAGTAGAGGATGACACTCAACTAGAGGAAAATTTAGAGCCAAATGATGAAGATGTGCAAGAAGTTTACCCTCTCGATGAACCTGCATGGTCTGATGATGAATTTGAAGAAGGTGATGAGTGTGAGCAAATCTTTGAGGATACGCCATACTCAAATGGTAAGACTTCATGTTTCACTGAAGATAAAGTTTGTGATACAAAAGCCCATCACGAAAATCCATGGTCATATACTCGAGTGTGGCTATCATCACCAAAAGTCCTATCTCCTCTCTGAATGCTCTTTTTCTACCTAAGCATATCGCAACCGTTCAGATATGGAGTATTGTTTCTATCCTAGTAAGTAAATATGTTATGCTACGGCCTACAAAACATTTCAAAGGTACCAAATTCTATCTGGACGGTTTTTCACTTGGCCCCTTGCTAATATACCACATTGAGTCTCATGTGGGTACTCCCATAATAGTTGAGGAGGCTTGTGTTGGTCTTGTTCATAATTCTTTGCAGACGTGGACTCCGAAAGAGACAGTTTCTCCATCTCTAGAGTTCATTAACTATTCCGACAAGTCTCAAGTGAACGTGAACATAGTTGAGATGACAGTTGGCTTTACTTGTTTACCTTTTCAAGATGTCCAACAAGTCAAAGGATCATGTGAACTAAGTGATTAAGAGTGCTCTCGTACATCTCAAGATATGATTTGGAAGTATCTTGTGTATTGGAAGTCTTTGTATGATCACCGTTTGAAGCATACTATTCAATCGAAGAGCTATCTGAATTCTCTTGTTTATGGTGGTTTTCTACAATACTTGGTTCGATGGAAAGGGCGTCCAGATTTTGTATTTCATCACTTGAAATTTTGGAAGTTTCTTGGACATTGGACGAATTTTCCTAAGTCGTTTCCCGATTATGATTTGTTTCGATATCTGGTTAAATGGAAACACCATCCCAAAGCATCAGTTCATAGCGATTCATGGAAATACTTGGTTCAATGGACCAACCGTCCAAAGGGTCTAGTTCATGATGGTAAATGGAAGTATTTGACGCTTTGGAAAGGTCGCCCGCGCTCATGGATCTTCCTTTTAACTCTCCGGAGTAGAGTTTTTTCGGTGGAGGAGAATGATGCGGATAAAGACTGGACTGGGAAGTTATCTAGTATGATTTTATTTAGTATTATCTTAGTTATGATTTGAATTAGTTATCAAAATAAGTTGGTTGTTATCTTGTCAGAGTTTATCAGCAAGTTTTTGAATTCGTTAGAAGGATCACGCTTATCCTGATCTCTTAGTCAATTCTTATCTGTTAGAGTCTGTTAGGTCTCTCCTCTATACTCTATAAATAGGGGAGTATTTTACGTATTCAGTCAGTTTTTGATTTATGAAATAAACCAGAGAGTTTTCCTTTGCAAAATATATCTGTTTTGCATTTCAGTGTCGAATCTCGTTCAGGTTCTACACCACAACTTCTTCATGATTTTTAGTCCGAATTCAAAATTATTATTTTTTCAGTGCACCACACAATGTGTTAAAATAGAAAGGATCCACTTAAAGTCTTTATGACCAGGACGACCTTTCTTTTTACAAAAGCTATTGCCATTACGGGACGTACTTTCTTTTAAATCATATATGGAAAAACTTTTATGAAATAATGTAAGGACAAATCATACTTTCTTTTACTATTCATTGTTTGTTGGCTTGTCTTATATGCGGAGATGCGGTAAAGTTAATGAGCGCCGCTACGAAATAGCTCGGTCAAGTTTCTTGTTTGCCTACTATTACTCTTCAATATCATTTTTTGAATTTTTGACGTATGATCTCCCGCTGTATATATTTGTAGACAGTGCAATACATCAACTAAAAGAATGGACGTTGATACAGGCAGGACTTCTAATACACATCATATAGGGGCTAAGGTGTATATTCTAAAAGCTGGAAAGCTAATGGAGTGAGGAATCAGCATAACTAAGATGTTAAGTGGAGGCTACAAGAAAATGGTGAGCAAAGACAGGGTCAGTGGTCAACTGCAAGGCTTAACTATATCGGCCTTCGCTGAGGGAGAGAGGAAGGATAGCTGATGGTTGCTGAATTGGGAAGGAGTGACGCACTGCATGGACATCGCCTATTGAAGGGACGGTCCGTTACATAATTAGGGGATCTTCTCATAAACGTTGGAGCACCAAAATCAGATTGTAGGAAGAATTGAGACTTTCTCTAATTTTGTGATTGCTATTCTGAGTGAATGATTTGTGATTCATAATTATTCATTGATTGTCAATTTCATTAGCATTTGGGTGATAGTTACAATCGATGTTTCTGTCTTGGAAGGTAGATTTCGGTTCTCCTATTTAGTCTAAACTTTGTTGTTTCATTCACATTGGTTTATTCTTCTCTAACATTTCTGTTAATTAATGATAGCAAAATTTTCAGATATCCTGTTGCGTTTGTGAGTTAATGTAATTTGGTCATGGATACCCATATTATCAACAACAAATGTCGCACTCCAAAATGTAGACATCGTTATCAATCATGTCGGTGTGCGATGTCAGTAAAATCCAAATTGTTTGTGCGCTACGTCAATAAAATCAATGTTCTGCGAGAGTTATCTGCCAATCCATATGGTACATGTATCGCATTGTCAGCGAACATATTATGCATTCGGATTATAAGTCAAAATATCTATTTTTGAATGATTCCAATTTCTTTAATAATTCATGGGAGAAACCTAGGAACTTTGGAAGAGAAGGCGAGACGTGGTGCTTACAAGCCAGCAGTGGTTTCATGAAGAAAAATACATTACCCGACATATCTAACAGATTACTAAATCGCCCTTGCTTCGGCTATGGCATTACTAAATTGCCCTTGGTTGGTATACTTAAACAACTTTATTTTAGAGCGGTGTATCTTTGTTCAAGTAATAGAGAAAATAAAAGTGATTCCATCCGTACCAGGAAAGGAAAGTAGAAGAACAAAGCTTTCAAGAAGCAAATCTTCTACGCAAACTAATGTTCTACTATAAGTGTCTGTCCCGAAATCTTGCATCTAAACAGATGATACTTTCTTTTTTATCAAAACAAGTTTTGTATGCTGTTATTCTGCATAATTTGATTTTATTGTTTTATTAGAAATTTGTTGGATCATACACAATCTAAAAGAAACGCGGTTGTTCCCGATTTTCTTTTTGCTTTCTTTCTTGTTCCGAGGGATACCAAACTAACTCTAAGAACATATTTCTGGTTCTTTTATAGAAGAAAAAAAACGTATTTTCTTCAACAGATAATCAAAGAAAAAGAGAATTACTGGACGAGTTTTGCTGCTGAGCCCGATGTTGATGAAAACGGAAGCGAAGGACGATAAGACAAAACCACAACCAATCGCGCGAAAACCTGTTTTGGAAAAATTTAGGCATATTTAGATTTAGGAAAGCGATTGAAAAATATAGTTGTGCGTAAATGAAACATATTTATGCTCTTAATATGATGATTTTATAACAGAAAATTCGAACCAAAATCATGAAGCAAGAGACAACCTTGGAAAGTTTCCCATGGATAGATAACTCCATCCTTGTTCCGATCAAAGAAAGCAACATGTTTCTGTAAGACATTCTCATCATTGTGATGACCATGATCATGACCCTTTACAGCTTCTTCTACAATTCATCACATTTATTTTACCAAAAAAAAATAGAGGGCTCATGAACGATGTAACTCGGTAAGGAAGAAACTGGTGATTGGGTAAGCAATCATACCATAGTGAATGCTGTCTGAAGGACCATCAGAATCAGAACTAGTTGATGAAGAAGGAGCTGCTGTCATGGTAATGTTCTCTGCAGCCAAAGAGAGAGACGGGGAGAGGGATGGTAATGGTGAGTAACTCTTTCGGTTACAAGATGATGGGGATATAAATGAAGAATTCGGTACTGGTGTGGGGTCTGAACACTTGCTTTACTCAATGTTAAGAATAATAGAATCACCCTTCCCTCACTCAAAATGTTCCAATTATGGTAAAAGGCACTCTCACCCCGCCAGGTTTGACACAAATACACTTTCACCCTTTCCTGTGTAGGAAATGACTTTTTCACCTCTTCAATGTGTCAAACTCCACGGCATTTACACCCCTTATTTGTGAGTATTGAATGACCATTGAAGACCAATCAGGCATACCAATTATAAATAAACAGAACTTATTTATTAACTTTAGGACAGCAACACAACTTGATATTGTAACTTAAATACAGAGTTTAATTGCGCATATAAGTATATGAACTTATATGTTTAATGGGGCTTTAAAAGGTGAAAGTGTCCGTTCTCAAACTAAAACGGGTGAAAAACAGAAAATGTCACAGTATCAAACTGAAGATGTATAATAAAGTACTGCATGTCCGGCTCCATTATCTGTATGGATATTTCTTATATAGGAGGTAGTAAAATAGTTCTTAAGAACATCCTAATATTCTTATTAAGGAAAGCATCCTCACAAGTTACTCTACGACGATGTATCTAGAAATAGGATGACGGAAGTTTGCGGGTCATGAGGCATGGCTACAGTTTCTTATGCTAATTCGCAGTGGCCTTAAGGATGAAGTATGCGGGGTTCGAACTATTAACAGTATGGATCATGGTCAAGCCCAAAGAGTAGCTGATGGTCATGCCCAAAGTTCAGAAAACAAAGCCCATTATAAGTCCGGTCCAGTTAGCTGTTATTTTTGTAAACCCTTAAGGGCATTAGCGTCATTTTACACATTGTACAAACCCTAAAGGTTTCCTACCGTTAGATCTAGACCGTACACTTCTAGCCGTTGGATCACAGCTATATAAAGCTGTGTGATGTATTGCTTCATCAATTAATCAATTTGTTCTGGTTCTTTCTTCTTCGGCCTCTCTGTTCTTCGTCTCTCTCAAACGAAACCCTAAAGGGTTCGTTCATGGTATCAGAGCCTGCTCATGGCTCTTGCCAATACCTCTCAGGCCTTGCAGCCGATCTATCTTCTCTCTAACATACACAACTTACTACCCTTTAAACTTGATTCTTCCAATTTTGTTTTATGGAAGCATCAGATCTCATCTATTTTTCGTACACATACACTATACGGTTACTTAGATGGTTCTTTTCCTTGTCCATCTTCCACAATTTTGTCCTCCGATGGTTCTCCGGTGATAAATCCGGCGTTCACAGCCTAGCAACTGCAAGATCAGGCGGTGTTGACTATACTCAACGCCACAATGTCCCAAGAAGCTCTTACCCTGGTGATTGGTTTACAAACCTCTCGAGAAGCCTGGCTTGTTCTTGAGAGACGCTATGCTTCTCTCACCAGATCTAATGTTCTTACCCTCAAATCAGAGTTCCATAATATCATAAAGGGCTCAGATTCGATGGATCTTTACATGCAGAAGCTCAAAACCATCATAGATAAGCTTGTTGTTGCCGGTGTCTACACCGTCGATGAGGATCTGCTCTTATATGCTCTTAATGGCCTCCCACCGGAATACAACTCCTTCCGATCCTCTCTGCGTGTTCACTCGGCCCCGATCCCCTTTGAAGAACTTCATGTTCTCTTGAAGGCTGAAGAACAGATGCATGCCTCTCAAGCTCCACTTTCCGATCTCCCTCATTCTACTGCCTTCTACCTCCAGCGTGGTGGCGGCCGTGGCGGCGGTCGAAACCCTACCGGTCAACGAGGTGGCGGTCGATTCGGTCACCGAGGTGGTGGCGGTGGCCGTTCAGATTCTCGAGGGGGTCGTTCGCCTTCCGGGTACGGTTCTGGATTCAACCCTAACTATGGATCCGGATCTGGACTCGGGTCGGGTTACGGAAATGGTTTCGGATCTGGAGGTGGATCGGGTTCGGGTTCGGGTCGCGGTTCGGGTCGGTTCAATAACCGGGGCAGAGGAGGTCCGGGTCGGTCCAATTCGGGTCCAGTCACTTGCCAAATTTGTGGGTATGACTATCACTCCGCAATTTACAGTTATCATAGAATGGACTACGCTTATCAAGGCAAACATCCGCCCGAACATCTCTCTGCAATGGCTGCTTCTACTTCTTCGTCACAGCAACCCACTTCTGATCTCTGGCTCACCGACACCGGCGCATCCAACCATATGACAGCAGACTTCAACAATCTCTCTCACTGAACCATATAAAGGCACTGATTCAGTCACCGTCGGTAACGGTACTTCTCTTCCTATTCATCACTCCGGTACTGCCTTTCTCTCAACTGCAAATTGTTCTTACACTTTATCTAATGCACTACATGTTCCTAGTCTTTCTGTTAACTTGCTTTCTGTGCATAAATTTTGCTCTGAACATAACGCCAGATTTATATTTGATAGAGATTACTTTTATGTTCAGGACAAATCTACGGGTCAAATCCTTTTTCAGGGACCCAGTAAAAATGGCCTCTATCCCCTATCTTCTGAGTCTTCTTCGTGCAGTCCACAAGCCTTTTTAGGTCAACGAGTTAAATCACATATGTGGCACTCCAGAATGGGACATCCTTCAGACTCTGTTTTATTTAAATGCATTAAATGTCTTTCTTCCTCTGTTAAATTATCTGCCAATCATACTGATACCTTATGTGAATCCTGTTTAGCTGGAAAGATTACAAGATTGCCTTATAATGTGTCTAAATCTCATGTTACTGCACCTCTTCATCTTCTACATAGTGATGTATGGGGACCTGCTTCAACACTTTCTTATGATGGATTCAAATATTATGTTCTCCTTATTGATGATTTGTCTAGGTTTACATGGCTTTTTCCCTTAAAACTGAAATCTGAAGTATCATCTACTTTTGCCACATTTAAGTTATTTGTTGAGAAATTACTTGGCTATTCTATTAAGATTTTACGCTCAGATGGTGGTGGTGAATTTATAGCTTATACCTTTCAAAAATTTTTGCAAGAACATGGTATTCAACACCAAAAATCCTGCCCCTATACACCCCAATAAAATGGGGTGGCTGAAAGAAAACATAGGCATATTATTGAAACTGCAGTTACTTTGTTGCATATAGCTTCTCTTCCTAAAAATTTTTGGTATCATGCAGTAGCTACAACTGTTTATTTGATAAATCGCATGCCAAGTTCAAATACTAATAATAAATCTCCTTATGAACTATTATTCAAAACCAAACCAGATTATAACCAATCAAAAGTCTTTGGTTGTTGTTGTTATCCTAGGTTAACTCATTATAATCAATCTAAACTTGATCCTAAAACTAAGAAATGCACTTTCCTGGGTTATGCTTCTGGCTATAAAGGATATCTCTGCTATGATGATCAATTACACAAATTTTATATTAGTAGAGATGTACTCTTTGATGAATTTTCATTTCCTTTTGATAAAACCTCTTCACCACTCTCACATGACAATATTTCTGTTTCAGGTTCCACCACTGTCCCTTCGGCATCAACCCAGGTTTCACCTGGGTCTCTATCTGGTTTCATACCAGATACACACTTATCTGAGGGAGATGATCCTATGCAGCCAGCTGCAGAGAGGAGAACTGTTGTTCCTAGTCCAGGTGGTACACCATTAACAGATACTACACACTCTTATTCAGATACTACACCTGCTGCTCCTGGCTCTGGTGCACAGCCATCCTGTCTCAGTTCTAGAATGGCAAATACAGGTGACCCTATGATGATTCCCCCCCCTATCATCACTTCAACTCACCTAATGCAAACTCGCAGCAAATCTGGTATAAGTAAAAGAAAATTGGTGTATTATGCTTCTCCAAACTCTCCTCTTGGTTTTTCTGCTTCTACTTCTTCTGCTGCTGGGTTTTCTGCAATTTCACAAACACACACTACACAAATTGATCCTACTTGTTTTAAAGAGGCTGTCAAATTTCCTCAGTGGCGCCAAGCCATGGCTACTGAGGTTGACAGCCTCTCACAGCAACACACGTGGACTTTGGTTCCACCTCCTCCACAGGCAAACATTATAGGCAATAAATGGGTATTTCGCACCAAATTTAACCCAGAAGGCACAATTTCTCGCTACAAAGCTCGTTTGGTTGTCAAGGGGTTTCACCAAACCCCTGGCTTAGACTATGACGAAACTTTTAGTCCCGTCGTCAAACACGCTACTGTCCGTACTATTTTGGCCTTAGCTGCTACGTTCAATTGGCCACTTCAGCAGTTAGACGTGAAAAATGCATTTTTACACGGTTACTTGCGTGAAACTGTGCATATGAAGCAGCCAACTGGGTTTATTAGTGCCAAATTTCCTAAACACGTTTGCCTACTCCACAAGTCCATATATGGACTCAAACAGGCCCCACGGGCCTGGTTTGAGCGCTTGACATAAGGAAAGCAGACCCCTAAATCACAAATCCTTGGGGTTACTTTTTTTAGACATGGGGTTCCTAAATGCAAGTTCAGATAAAGGATCTTTCTATGTTTGGAATGGGATCATTGAGGCAAAGAAGCTAACTTGTCGAGGAGTGCACGGCTGGTCGGTTATAGTCATGGTCTCAAAATTTTTACAGAGTCTTGCCTCTTGGGAAGGGAGATCTTTAAAGTTATTGAGAAGACAACCTAACTTCTGACAAGGCAATTTATTTATAGCAGATATTGAGAAGACAACCTAGTAGTATAGAGCAACCTGATCGTCTTGTCTTGCATTTCAGTGAACCTGGGGAATTCTCAGATTCTACGGGCTATCATCTCATGAGGTGGACGGATCTAGAAGAACTCCATCAACAAGGTCCAACGTCAGAGTTAAAAGAAGAAGGAGATGGCTTTTGTAATCTTTTGAGACTTAATACCGAAAAAGTGTATGTTCAGTACTTGGACTGGGATTCAACAAAAGCTAACTGGTAGCGGTAAACCTGCAAAAGTGAGGAATCGAGGTTCGGTTGAACTGTAACAACTGCAACAGGGAGATTGATACTAAAAAGTATCTAGTGGGCACACAAACAAACACAAACACTAGAGTTTTTAATCCACACACACTTTTATTTTCTTTTCTTGATTGAATCTGAAATAATGAAATTACAATGTTTAAATAGAAAACTAACCCTAACTAGATGATTTGACCTAACGGGCTCGGCCCGGTCTACTAACTAATTAAATAAATGACGCTTTGAACTAATTAAATAAATAAAATAACTAATATATAATACTAAATAAATAATATTGACGATGACGATACGGGTGACATGTATCAACTCCTCCACTGTTGAAAAACACCTTGTCCTCAAGGTGGATCTGTAGAAAAGTCGAGAAGTCCCGAATTATTTTTGCCCGGATCAAATTGGGGCAGCAAACGAGCTTGAGGATCTCACTTTGTAGTCTCAAAGTAGCAATGAGCCCAACTATTTTCTGCCCAAAAGATTAGGCCCAACTATTTTCTGCCCAAAATAATGTGGCATATAGTAGCTGGTGGGCTAAGAACTTGACGAGGCCCAAATAATTCTGAATTAGGCAGCCCAAATATGAAATGGAGACCAAAATGTGGGTGAGGTTGTCGGCTGGGCTGGGCCACAGTAGCTGGTGAATCCACCTTACAGGGCTGACCGATAACTGTAGCATTTGGGTAGCTAAAACCAGAATTAAGCGCCCCAATTGTAGAGGAACGCCAGATGATAATATAGACCCAGAGGTTGAAATAGGCTCAGACATGCAATTTGGCCCAAATTGATAAACCCTTGTTTTAGTTACCCGAGGAGATCCCGTCAGAGCAGGCGGTAACTGGTGTAGGCCAAGAGTGTCGGCGTAGGCCACGGGTAGCCGGTGGCGGAGGCGCCGAAGGAAGCGACAAAACCGGACGGAGGTTGCCTGAGCATTCTAGAGGTTTGGGTGGTCGGTTGTGGCCGTTGGAGGTGGCCGGATATGGCTAGAACGCCTGAAGTGGGTTCGTGATTAATGTCAGTGATTTCAGACTTAGTGTGGGTGGCTTCGGAGTAGGGGAAAACACGGTGATGCTTCGGATGGAGGAAGATTGGAGGGTCGGCGGTGCCGGCGAGGAGAATACCTCCTGGAGAGAGGCCGGTGCAGGTTGAGTTGGTTTCGTCGACGTCGTGGAAGACGATCAGAGTTTCTGGAAGTCCACCGTTATAGCGATCTTCTTGTCAATCGGGGGTGGGATCATCGATTGAAATCGTGCGGCTGGCGATTCTAGATGAACCGCTAAAAAGTATCTACTGGGCACACAAAAAAACACGAACACTAGGATTTTTGGCCCACAGGAACTTTTGTTTTCTTATTCTTGATTGATTCTGAAATAATGAATTACAATATTTAAATAGAAAACTAACTCACCCTAACTAGACGATTTGACCTAACGGGCTCGGCCCGGTCTACTAACTAATTAATAAACAACGCTTTTAACTAATTAAATGAATAAAATAACTAATAGATAATACTAAATAAATAATACTGAATATGATGATGACGATACATGTGACCCGTATCAGAGACCAAGAAGAAGGAGCACACTTTTATGAGGTGCCGCCATGAAAAGATCCGGAGAGCATTCCTTGGTGTGAGTGTTCTGCAACACAATCAAACTAACATTGGGGATTGGATCTTGGATTTTAAAGAAAAGGAACGATTAACAAAGAAAATTTTATGAGATCATTCTTTGTTATTTGGGGCAGCAGAAATAGGCTTTCGCATCATGCACAGGACAAATCACCATAATAAGATGAAGATTGGGTGCTAAAATACATAACTGAAAATAGATATGTGTAAAAAAACGTCGACATGGAATGCTTTGACACATGTTGATGTTAAAATTAACTGTGATGGAGCTTGAAACTCCATATTGAAGAAAGTCGGTGTGGGAGTGGCGGCTCGATTTGCCGACGGTAGTTTCATCTCCGGAAAATCAATTCCGAAGCCATTTTGCACAAATTCTAACGTTTATTATGCAAGTGTACGGTCAAAGTAATAAAGTTGAGTATTTAGACTCAGAATATTGAACCCATATGGGCAGAATTAAGATTACAGTTTTATTAAAGAGTAAAAACATACAAGGAAGGAGTTGCTTTGAGTTGATTTGTGATAATCTAAAGAGTGAAAGTAAATAACTGATCGGAAATCTTTTTTATGACATTTCCTCAAAATATTGTTTGGTTGTAGGACTAGGGTTTTAGATACTAGGTTTCCAGGATGCCTTATGGTTTGTCAGATGTCCCAGATTTTGAATAAAAACACGCAGTTCGTTCTACTTATGCCACATAATCGGTTGTGTAATCTCCTCTCGGTCTCATACATTTTCCGTTTATACATATTTTCGGTTCCTCTCGGTCAACCTAGATCGACATATTTTTCTAATTCTTCTAACGTCCTGATAACGCCTCGATCTATACGCTCGGGCTACTGCTAACACACGTCGCTCTCAGTCCATGATGTGATACTAGAATATAATATGTCCTTTTTCTTTCTAACATAATCAGGTCACTCACGTACACCAGGTCAGATCTGCAGTAATTATGGTTAGCTACTTCGTTCATACATGAAAATAAGTACCACAGACAAAAGTCTATGATAGAACGTAAAGTTGCATTAAGATCTACAAATCATAAATACATATCAAAATATCTAGAAAAACTGAATCAGGACCCTAGGTTGACAGAGGAACCTAGGTAAAAGGTTTAGGTATTAAGTACTAACATACTGTTTAAACAGCTTTTCTTAAAATAAAGTGAAAGAGATAGAAAAATCAAGTGCTGCACGAAATATGGCAATTCCCCAGGCTCAAAATATTCAATCTTCCCCCAAAGGGGTAGTTTGTGCTAATTCTGATATCCCTTTAGCTATTGTTTCGAGCTGATTCCTAAACGAAGTGGTCGAATGACCTCTCTTCCCCTAATTGGCCGCCTCATAATTTCTGCCAAAACTGTGCGTACATACGCAGATTGGAACGCATGGAGAATGCAGGAACCTTCTAATGTGCGTACAAATGCACGTGCGTGCAAACGCACCCCTTCTTCCTCAGCCCTTTTCCAGCTTTCCCTCCTCTCTGTGCGTATGGATATGCGTACAACCACATATATCTACAAACGCACGTGCCTACATACGCACACGGATCCTTAAATTAAACTTATAGCTCTCTGTGTTCGTACAAACACTCATATGTACGTACAAACGCACAGAGAGAGCATTCTTCTTGCAAGATCTCTCTCATCCGAACTTTGTTCGCTCTGTTACTTATCATTGGAAAGATATTGAAATCTACTTTCATTTTCCACCAGTCTCACTCAAAAATACCTTTTGTAAATCCAAATATGATTAAAAGAGTGCAGGCTGGTCATTCTACCTTCTCAAACTTTACATCTCTTCACTCCGCTTGAGCTTTTCTTTATTCTGAAGTATGTTTCATGCCTCATATCAACTGCTAAGTCTCTAATAAAAAACCATACCAAGTGATTATATTTTCCAAATAATGTCAAATATGCATGAGAATGCCAATATTGCATTAAAGCACCTAAATCACGTTTACAAGAATACTAACAAGTTAATTTCGGGATTAATTACTCATTCATTCAATTCAATTGAAATCATGTAGGTAATAATGTATAGATTATAACTCTAAAATGGGTTACCAAATACCTCCACTCTATCTTTTGGTAACAGCGAGCAATTCATAAAAATGACCAAGACAAAACTCTTGATCCACCAAATTGCATACAAACATCAACTAGCTGACTTAAGACTCAATACTCGACAAGAAGTCTTAAATGCACTAAGATGATATGCAATATATACAAGGCGAGAATCGATTATAAACCATGCGAGTATTGAAAAATATGTTTTTTCATGGAGAGATTGGGCAATTTCTTCTACTCAAACTGAAATATCCTCAAGCTCTTAGTCTCTCAAAGTGTATCATTTTTGAGGTAAGGGTGAGGGTAAGTTCAGCTAGTTTCAAAGGCTTGAAACATCAACACTGTTTCAAAGCCTTGAAACAGCTTTCAAATGTTTGAAATATATATTGCAGACTATAGCATGAACTTACAGCTTTTTATTCTAAATCTGACTCCTGAACTCCTATGCTTGATTATGTCTTATTTGATGATGAAAGTCAAACCATAATGATACTCTATACTGTGGCTACTCTCTCTGTTTGACTATGTTTTTGCAGGGTTAATTAGTTACCTATTTTGCAAGAACTATTTTCTAAATAGTGTTTTTGCATGAAAGGAAATGGGGTTGTCAAATTGATTATGTGCTTGTGCAAACCTGTCGAGACCATCCTAACACGTTAATCTACAAGATCAAGTCAGAGCAACTAGCCATTGGGAAGAGCTGTTAGAGAAGTCAAGATTTTTTGCTTACTTTAAGGAAAATTTGTTCTAGAAGATCTTGAAAATCTGTAATTCAAACTAGCAGCATAAGAGAAGGAATTGCTGAGAAGTCAGTAGAGAACGATTACAGAGACACATAAACACTCTCATTGATTGACAAGCAACACAGAAGGATATTCATTTCACTCAATCCACTCATCAGAAGATCGTTTCACATTCAACTGCTTCACTAGTTCTCAGCGATCTCTTGTTATACTTAATTTGTATATCATTTTGATAATATTTTTCATATCTTAATCTCGTGGTGTTTTTCAAGAGGAAAAACAAGATATTCTTGTTGAATCAGTTACCTAGAGAAGGTACTACATAGGTTAGTGAGACCACAATCTCTAACAGATTAAGGGAACTCTCTGTGCTTAAGATCCAGAACTTAGCTTTTGATTAATAAGAATTGAGTTGAAAATCCTGCAGGATCAAGTCCTCGGTGTAGAAACTCAGGTCCAAGTGGATTGAACTCTATATATCCTCGTGTCTATAGCATTCTACTTACTGTTCTGCACTTATTTTATTTAATTTCCAAAACAGGTTTTCAGTTCAAGGAGTTGAAACCCATTTCAAGGCCTTGGAAACTGTCAGCAATCTTTCTACTCTCTGTTTTGATTCCAAGGACTTGAAACTCATTTCAAGGCCTTCAAATACTCACTGATTGACACAAAATCATTTGAAACCACTCTTTTGGAAAAAGTGGCCATATTCTATTCAACCCCAACCCCCTCCTTCTAGAGTATTGATCATGTATTACTTCCTACATTACTTTTTTCAATTGGTATCAGAGCTTATATCACTACATAGATTTAACCATCTTGTGATTATGATTATTGTAGGTGATGGTGTTTTCTCTCAGGGAAGAGCTGCTAACATACCTCCTTTATTCTGTGGTGACAACTTTGTGCACTAGAAAGCTTTGATGAAAATATTCATTATTGATCAAGATATAAAATTGTGGAACGTCATACAGAATGGTCCTCATACATTCTACACAGAAAAAGATGGGATCAGTGTAGGGTTTTGATCATGTATACGCAGGTGAAAAACAAATATAATCCATGCAATACCCTCCAAAGATCACAGGACAAGAGACATAACAATGGTAAGGGAAGAAATCAAGTTACACACCTTAGGGTTTCTCCTGTGATGACGTGTAAAGTAAATTGCGTCACGTTCTCTATAGTTGATCCACGCCTAGATTTGAATTCTAGATCTTCCTTCTCCTTTGTGCTAGCCCGGAATGGAGGAAGAGGAAGAAAAAATCACACAACGCGAGGAAACAAGGAGGATCGGCCTCCTTGTTTGGGCCAACGGGATGGGGCGGCGGCGAGGGGGCGGACGGGTCCCTCTTGCTTGCTTGCTATCTCCTTTTTGTTCTCTGCCACTCAAGTTATGAACTAAAGGCTCATCAGTGTTGGAAGGAAGGAAGGAGCATCCTTTATATAGTCCAAAAAATCCTTGCCAACTACCTAAAGGACCCATTCTAGTCCTACTAGAATTCGGTTTAGTCCCTTCCTTGCAAATTAGTCCTACTAAGTTTTCAAGGTGTTTCAAAGTGATCCTTCTAATCTATTAATCCCATTAATTAATTCCCAAATCTAGTTCAACTCTATATAGCGTGTGACCCCATAGGTTCTATCTAGTTGGTAGCAACAATTTGCTAATATGGAGCGGTTTCTAGCAAAACATCCATTCTAGCCAAATAATAGAATAGTCATCCGACAAACCTTGTACAAGTAATTGTCTCATCCCTTTGTCTCTATATCCGGATTGGACACGAGACATACAAGTCACACTCGCATATCCAATCCATAGTTTCTCGATCCAGGGGAAAAGCCTTATTCGTGCAAATAACATCAATATCCCATATTGATTTATTTGAGTCTTGCCAGACATTCTATAAGCACTATCCCTCGAGTGGCCTAGGATATTTGCTCCCGTTATGTGGAGGGACAAATTCTATCTACGTCCACTATGATCTCTAAGATTTATTCTTATTGTATCCGGTACACGCCTTTATAACTACCAAGTTACGGTGTAGCGTTTAACGCTACCAAAATCTCAATAATCCACAACTATAATATCTAGCGACCTCAAGTCTAAGGATGACAATACCATTGTTCCACGAGAAGCACTTGTGACTTAACATAACGTGTATGTAACCTTCTCGGAGATGGGTCAATCCGGTGCGTCATTACCCTTAATGCACACCCATGTGTTGGATCATGATATCTCCATATCAATCCAACCCCATACTAGTCTATAGATAATTGTCCCATTAATCATTATACTGGACTAGGGATATTTAAGATAAACAACACAATTGTAAGTCTAAGGACTTCATTATATTAAATATCCAATAAATAATACAATGAATGTTCTTGCCAAAATAAATTCATACTAAACTAGATTTCCTCTAGGGAATCTATTCCAACAGTCTCCCACTTGCACTAGGGCCAATCTGACGCATCTCGTATGCCGATGCTCCTAGTTTGCCCTTCATGCTTCCACTGCACAAGCGTCTTTGTAAGTGGATCTGACAGATTCACATCTGTTGGAATCTTGCATATCCGAACGTCTCCTCTATCGATAGTATCTCGAATCAGATGGAACTTCCTGAGCACGTGCTTGGATTTCTGGTGCGGCCTGGGCTCCCTTGATTGCGCGACGCCCCAGTGTTGTCACAGTACTACTCAACTGGATCCGCAATGCTAGGAACCACACCAAGTTCAGAAACAAACTTTCTGATCCAAACAGCTTCTTTTGCTGCGCCATTTGCAGCAATGTACTCAGCCTCTGTTGTAGATTCAGCCACCGTCTCTTGATTGGAACTTTTCCAGCTCACCGCTGCTCCATTCAGGCAAAACACATATCCCGACTGTGATCTAAAGTCATCTTTGTCGGTTTGGAAGCTTGCATCAGTGTAACCCCTTACACGTAACTCTTCCTCTCCGCCAAATATCAAGAAGGTATCCTTAGTTCTTCTCAAGTACTTCAGGATGTTCTTGACTGCAATCCAATGACTCTCACCTGGATTGGATTGGTATCTGCTTGTCATGCTCAAGGCATAAGACACATTTGGTCTAGTACATAACATGGCGTACATGATAGATCCTATGGCCAAGGCATAGGGAATTCTACTCATGCGTTCCTTCTCAATCTCATTGGAAGGACAACCACTCTTCGAAAGAGTGATTCCATGTGACATGGGTAAGAATCCCTTCTTGGAATCTTGCATGTTGAACCGCTTCAACACCTTGTCAATATATGTCCTCTGACTTAGGCCTAGCAGTCTCTTAGATCTATCTCTATAGATCTTTATACCGAGTATATAGGCTGCTTCCCCTAAGTCTTTCATTGAGAAACACTTCCTTAGCCAATCTTTAACAGATTGCATCATGGAAACGTCGTTTCAAATGAGTTGTATGTCATTCACATACAAGACCAGAAAAGCTACAGAGCTCCCACTAACCTTCTTGTAGACACAAGACTCATCTTTGTTTCTAATGAAGTGAAACTCTTTGAACACTTCATCAAAACGTCGATTCCAACTCCTAGAAGCCTGCTTCAATCCATAAATGGATCGTTGCAGCTTACAGACTTTGTTGGCTTGCTTTGGATACTAAAAACCCACTGGTTGTATCATATACACATCCTCGAGGAGATTCCCATAAAGGAATGCTGTTTTGACATCCATCTGCCAAATCTCATAGTCGTAGTATGCTGCAATTGCAAGTAGGATTCGGATGGATTTGGTTATAGCGACTGGTGAAAAGGTTTCATCATAGTCAATACCATGAATCTGACTGAATCCTTTAGCCACCAATCAGCCTTCATAGGTAATCACATTACCATCCATGTCGATCTTCTTCTTGAAGACCCACTTGCACCCTATGGGTCGCGCCCCTTCGGGTGGTTCCACCAAAGTCCATACTTTGTTGGTATACATGGATTTCATCTCGGATCTCATGGCTTCTAGCCACTTCTGGGAGTCTGGCCCTTTTACGGCCTCTTCATAGGTAGTAGGCTCATCATCTATGAGCATCGTGTCACCGGGATCGGTCACGAGAAGTCCATACCTCTCGGGTTCCTGGCACACTCTACTAGATCTACGAAGCTCTTGTGTTACCTGAACAGGCTGCTCCACAACTGCTTGTGGTTCATGTTCATGTTCCATAATCGGATCTGTGATTTGTGGTTCTTAAATCTCTTCAAGTTCTACAGTCCTCCCACTTGCTTCTTTAGAGACAAATTCTCTTTCTAGAAACACGCCGGTCCGAGCAACAAACACTTTGTTCTCGGTTGGATTGTAGAAGTAGTATCCCTTATGTTGGAATAGATGCCCTAGAGGCAATCTAGTTTAGTATGAATTTGTAATTGGCTAGAAATTCATTTATTATTTATTGGATATTTAATATAATGAAGTCCTTAGATTTACAATTGTGTTGTTTATCTTAAATATCCCTAGTCAAGTATAATGATTAAATGGGACAATCATCTATAGACTAGTATGGGGTTGGATTGATATGGAGATATCACGATCCAACACATAGGTGTGCATTACGGAATGTTGCACTGGATTGACCCATTACCGAGAAGGCTACATACACGTTATGTTGAGTCACAAGTGCTTCTCGGGTACAATGGTATTGTCATCCTTAGACTTGAAGTCACTAGATATTCTAGTTGTGGATCATTGTGATCTTGGTAGCGTTAAACGCTACACCGTAACTGGGTAGTTATAAAGGCGTGTACTGGATACAATGAGAAGCAAGCTTAGAGATCGTAGTGGACGTAGAGAGGATTTGCCCCTCCCACATAACGGGAGCAAATATCCAAGGCCACTCGAGGATAGTGCTTATAGAATGTCTGGCCAGACTCAAATAAATCAATATATGGGATATTGATGTTATTTGCACGAATAAGGCTATTCCATGGATCGAGGAACTAGGGATTGGATATACGAGTGTGACTTGTATGTCTCGTGTCCAATCCGGATATGGAGGCAAAGGGATGAGACAATTACTTGTACAAGGTTGTCTAGATGACTATTCTATTAGTTGGCTAGAATGGATGTTTTGCTAGAAACCGCTCCATATTAGCAAAGAGTTGCTACCAACTAGATAGAACCTATGGGGTCACACGCTATATAGAGTTGTACTAGATTATGGAATTAATTAATTGGATTAATTAATTAGAAGGATCACTTTGCAAACCCTTGCAAACTTAGTAGGGACTAATTTGCAAGGAAGGGACTAAATTGAATTCTAGTAGGACTAGAATAAGTCCTTTAGGTAGTTGACAAGGAGTTGTTGGACTATATAAAGGACCCTCCTCCTTCCTTCCCTACACACTTATGCTCTAAGAGAGAACATAACAAGAGTAGGAGAGAACAAAGGAGAGAGAGAGCAAGCCACAAGAGGGACGCCGCCCCCTTGCCGCCGCCCCTTGTCCCCGACGCCACAAAGGGTGCCGAACCCCTTTTGGTGTCTCGTTTTGCGTGATTTCTTCACCCTCCTTTCAATCCGGGCTAGCACCAAGGTGATTGGAGATCTAGGAACAACTCTAGGCGTGGATCAACTATAGAGAACGTGACACTATTCGCGTTTGAAGTCATCAAGGAGAACCCAAAGGTGTGTTTATGATTTCTTACCTTCACTATCGTTATGCATCTAGACTTGTGATCCTTGGAGGGTTTTGCATGGTTATTTGTTTGATTATGCTTCCGTTTGCGCGATCCATGAATCAAAACCCTACAGTGGTATCAGAGCCACAGGTCATAGAGCATAAACGTAGTTTATGTGTTACATTCTTGTTGTTTTACACCTTAATTTGTTGTTTATCGCGTAAAACAAGACAAATCAAGCATTGGATGCAATTTGTCAAAGAATTAATCATAACAAGACCCAATTATTGCATTGGATGCATGAATTGGTGAGTTTGAGAAATTTTAGGATCTAAGATCTAGGGTTTGGGCATCCTTGGGGAAGAAGGAGTTCTCCCACAACAAGGAAACAACCAAACTTGGGCTCCAAGCAAGGAGGTTGTTTTGGAAACAACCTCCATAAGGAGGTTCGGCCCCCTAGGGAGCCGCCCCCCTTGCTTGCCGCCCAAGCTTGGCGCCCTAAGGGGCCGGGCGGCCCTAACCCGCGGGCCTAGCTTGCGGGTTTTGGGCCGGGCCGGCCCTAGGGCTTTATGGTTCACCTATTTGGGCCCGGGCAATTGGATTGTTGGGCCCATGGACCGTTTTAACCCTAGAAATCCTAAAATCAATTAAAATTGACCAAGCGCGTTAAAATTGGATTTTAACTGTTTATGTGCAAATCGCACGGTGATTGGATATGGCCTTAGGATGTGGTTTGATGTGGATGTTTAATTTTGTGGTTTGGTTTTACGGCCTGCGAGCCGATCAATTAATTGTAATAATTAATTAGGGTTTTATGGCCTGCGTGCCATTTTTTTCTCAACTTGTGAGATTTATTTTATTTAGTATAGATATTAGCTAGTGCTAGATAAAGTAGATTGTTAGCCAAGATTGGAGAAAAGAAGCCCAAAGCCAAAGGAGCCACAAAAGATGGAGCATGGAGCATGGAGCATTCCACATGACTATGAAGGATGGACCAAAAGATCAAGACGCATGGAGATGTGTGTTTGTTTAGGGTTCATAGATAATTCCATTGGCTTGGAATTATCTTAGTCTAGAAAAGGCCATATCCACATCACGTTTAATTTCTGTTTTGTGGTTGTTTATTTATTGTCTTATTATTTGTGTGGTTGGTGTATGGATGATGCATGCAATTAGGATAATAAGATAATTAGACAACCCGGATCTATTATTTGGAGTTGTGCCCAAACTCAAATAGATAGATTAGTTGATATTGATCAACAAAACAATTAAAAATTGAAGAAAAATCCCTCAAATTTTAAATATTGTGTTCCTGCCTTCTCGTTATTTAAACACTCATTATCATCATTATTTATCAAGTTCGTGCGTGCCAAAGCATGGCGACTTGGTTCATAATGATGGAATGCGATGGCACGTAACAATGTGCAATTGTTTAGATAAGAGGTTGAACACAACTAGGCTATTAATTTGATTAAGAAACCTAGAGGCAATCAATTGGGATTATCCATATGGATGGATAAATAAGGAGTTATTTGCCCGATTGAACCAAGAGTTGCATATGGGATGCAATTGGAATTGTTCCTACCTAAGAAGTAATCGAATTATGGGTGACTTGCCAAAGCAAGCTCATAAGGAGATGAAAAAGATGGATCTTGGCCCACTAGAAAATATAATGATATTTTCCGCATTAATATCTTGAGGGTTATTAATCCGTAGAAAAATAGTGGGAGCTATATTTAATAAACTAGCCATTATTAAATATAGTCAAAAATTCACAAATACTAAAACTTGCGTATTTTCCTTTTGTAGAATTCCAAATGGCAAACAACTCATCGAGTTCACAACATTCCCTACGATCTGTCCTTGAGAAGGACAAGCTCTCAGGAACCAACTTTCTCGATTGGTACAGAAACTTGAGAATTGTTCTCAAGCAAGAAAAGAAGCTGTACGCAATAGAGGAGCAAGTTCCAGAAGGTCCGGACAATCAGACACCTGCTGCCTTAAAGGCGTATCAAAAGCATGTTGATGATGCTAATGATGCGGCCTGCCTAATGCTTTGCACCATGACCTCTGAGCTTCAGAAGCAACATGAGAACATGAATGCTGTCGATATGATCGAACATCTAAAGCAGCTCTTCCAAGAGCAGGCGAGGGTAGAGAGGTATGAGGTCTCAAAGGCACTGTTCAAATGTCATCTGGCAGAAGGGAACCCGGTGGGACCCCATGTACTCCGAATGATCGGGTACTTGGAGAATCTCGCCCGACTTGGGTTCCCGGTCGGCCAAGAGTTGGCAACGGATCTCGTGTTGCAATCGTTGCCCGAGAGTTATGGACAGTTCATTATGAACTATAACATGAACGAGATCGTTAAGCCACTGCCAGATTTGCTCAACATGTTGAGGACGGCTGAACAGAGCATCAACAAGGGTAAGGGCAAGGCCATTATGATGGTGCATAAAGGAAAGGGTAAAAAGTTTGCCTCTTCCTCCAAGGGCAAAGGCAAGTCAGTTGCCAAGTCCAAGGAACAAGCCCTTAAGCCTGTTGGTGGAATTGCCAAGGTCGTGACTAAGGGTGAATGTCACTACTGTAGTCAACCTGGACACTGGAAGAGGAACTGCCCAAAATATTTGGAGGACAAACGGCTTGGAATAGTGATTCCACCACCACCAGGTATTTTTGTTGTAGATGTCAATTTAACTGTCTCTACATCATGGGTATTAG
The DNA here is from genome assembly GCA_023055425.1 of Linanthus parryae. Classification (NCBI taxonomy): domain Eukaryota; kingdom Viridiplantae; phylum Streptophyta; class Magnoliopsida; order Ericales; family Polemoniaceae; genus Linanthus; species Linanthus parryae. Next base: position 19,017,039 of record JALGPY010000011.1, on the reverse strand, counting down.
ATACTGGATGTGGATCTCATATTTGTCGAAATATGCAGGATCTAAAGAGAAGTAAAAGATTGGCTAAAGGGGAGGTAGATCTGCGCGTTGGGAATGGAGCAAAGGTTGCTGCGTTGGCCATAGGCGTTTGCGAGCTATCTCTGCCTTCAGGATTAGTTTTAGAATTAAATAATTGCTATTTTGTCCCTGCTATGAGCAGAAACATTATTTCTATTTCTTGTTTGGACAAGGAAGGTTTTATTATTTCAATAAAGAACAATTGTTGTTCCTTTTATTTGAATAATATTCACTATTTTAGTGCGCAATTATTTAATGGACTTTATGTCCTTGATCTAAGTAATCCTGTCTACAACATTAATACCAAGCGGATTAAAATAAATGATTTAAATCCTGCTTATTTATGGCATTGTCGTTTAGGCCACATAAATGAGAATCGTGTATCTAGACTCCATAAGGATGGATTGCTAGACTCATTTGATTTTGAATCATATGAGACATGTGAGGCTTGTTTATTGGGAAAAATGACAAAGTCCCCTTTCAATAAGAAAGGTGAGAGGACTAGTGAGCAATTGGCGCTCATACATACTGATGTGTGTGGGCCATTTGCCACGCCTGCCAGGGGTGGTTATGTCTACTTCATTACGTTTACTGATGATTACAGTAGATATGGATTTGTGTACCTTATGAGGGCAAAATCCGAATCCTTTGAAGTGTTCAAGGAATTCAAGAATGAAGTAGAGAAGCAACTTGGCAAAAGTATCAAGGCTCTACGATCGGATCGTGGAGGAGAATACTTGAGCCAAGAGTTTGATGACTATCTTAGAGAGTGTGGGATCGTGTCCCAACTCACTCCACCCGGAACGCCACAATGGAATGGCGTGTCCGAGAGGAGGAATCGAACCCTATTGGATATGGTCCGGTCTATGATGTGTCAAACCGATCTTCCATTATCGTTTTGGGGCCACGCTCTATTAAGTGCAGCTTTTACCATTAACCGTGTTCCATCTAAATCAGTCATGAAGACACCATATGAGATGTGGAATGGGAGGCGTCCCACACTGTCGTTCATGAGGATTTGGGGCTGCGATGTCTATGTAAAACGTTTACAATCAGACAAGCTAGGGCCTAAATCGGATAAGTGTAAATTTGTGGGGTACCCTAAGGAAACTAAGGGATACTACTTCTACAATCCAACCGAGAACAAAGTGTTTGTTGCTCGGACCGGCGTGTTTCTAGAAAGAGAGTTTGTCTCTAAAGAAGCAAGTGGGAGGAATGTAGAACTTGAAGAAGTTCAAGAACCACAAATCACAGAACCGATTATGGAACATGAACAGGAATCACAAGCAGTTGTGGATCCACCTGTTCAGGTAACACAAGAGCTTCGTAGATCTAGTAGAGTGCGCCAGGAACCCGAGAGGTATGGACTTCTCGTAACTGATTCCGGTGACACGATGCTCATAGATGATGAGCCTACTACCTATGAGGAGGCCATGAATGGCCCAGACTCGCAGAAGTGGCTTGAGGCCATGAGATCCGAGATGGAATCCATGTATACCAACAAAGTATGGACTTTGGTGGAACCACCTGATGGGGCGCGACCCATAGGGTGCAAGTGGGTCTTCAAGAAGAAGATCGACATGGATGGTAATGTGATTACCTATAAGGGCCGATTGGTGGCTAAAGGATTCAGACAGATTCATGGTATTGACTATGATGAAACCTTTTCACCAGTCGCTATGACCAAATCCATCCGAATCCTACTTGCAATTGCAGCATACTACGACTATGAGATTTGGCAGATGGATGTCAAAACAGCATTCCTTTATGGGAATCTCCTCGAGGACGTGTATATGATACAGCCGGAGGGTTTTGAGGATCCAAAGCAAGCCAACAAAGTCTGTAAACTGCAACGATCCATTTATGGGTTGAAGCAAGCTTCTAGGAGTTGGAATCGACGTTTTGATGAAGTGGTCAAAGAGTTTGGCTTCATCAGAAACGAAGATGAGTCTTGTGTCTACAAGAAGGTTAGTGGGAGCTCTGTAGCTTTTCTGGTCTTGTATGTGGATGACATACTACTCATTGGAAACGACATTCCCATGCTGCAATCTGTGAAAGATTGGCTAGGAAAGTGTTTCTCAATGAAAGACTTAGGGGAAGCAGCCTATATACTCGGTATAAAGATCTATAGAGATAGATCTAAAAGGTTGCTAGGCCTAAGTCAAAGTACATATATTGACAAGGTGTTGAAACGGTTCAACATGCAAGATTCCAAGAAGGGATTCTTGCCCATGTCACATGGAGTCACTCTTTCAAAGAGTGGTTGTCCTTCCAATGAGATTGAGAAGGAACGCATGAGTAGGATTCCCTATGCCTCGGCCATAGGATCCATCATGTACGCCATGTTATGTACTAGACCAGATGTGTCATATGCCTTGAGTATGACAAGCAGATACCAATCCAATCCGGGTGAGAGTCACTGGATTGCTGTCAAGAACATCCTAAAGTACTTGAGAAGAACTAAGGATGCCTTCTTGATGTTTGGCGGTGAGGAAGAGTTGCGTGTAAGGGGTTACACTGATGCAAGCTTCCAAACCGATAGAGATGACTTTAGATCACAGTCGGGATATGTGTTTTGCCTGAATGGAGCAGCGGTGAGCTGGAAGAGTTCCAAGCAAGAGACGGTAGCTGATTCTACAACAGAGGCTGAGTACATTGCTGCAAATGGCGCAGCAAAGGAGGCTGTTTGGATCAGAAAGTTTGTTTCTGAACTTGGTGTGGTCCCTAGCATTGCGGATCCAGTGGAGTTGTTCTGTGACAACACTGGGGCGATCGCGCAATCAAAGGAACCCAGATCGCACCAGAAGTCCAAGCACGTGCTCAGGAAGTTCCATCTGATTCGAGATATTATCGATAGAGGAGACGTTCGGATATGCAAGATTCCTACAGATGATAATCTGTCAGACCCGCTTACAAAGCCTCTCACGCAGTGGAAGCATGAAGGGCACACTAGGAGTATGGGCATACGAGATGCGCCAGATTGGCTCTAGTGCAAGTGGGAGACTGTTGGAATAGATGCCCTAGAGGCAATCTAGTTTAGTATGAATTTGTAATTGGCTAGAAATTCATTTATTATTTATTGGATATTTAATATAATGAAGTCCTTAGATTTACAATTGTGTTGTTTATCTTAAATATCCCTAGTCAAGTATAATGATTAAATGGGACAATCATCTATAGACTAGTATGGGGTTGGATTGATATGGAGATATCACGATCCAACACATAGGTGTGCATTACGGAATGTTGCACTGGATTGACCCATTACCGAGAAGGCTACATACACGTTATGTTGAGTCACAAGTGCTTCTCGGGTACAATGGTATTGTCATCCTTAGACTTGAAGTCACTAGATATTCTAGTTGTGGATCATTGTGATCTTGGTAGCGTTAAACGCTACACCGTAACTGGGTAGTTATAAAGGCGTGTACTGGATACAATGAGAAGCAAGCTTAGAGATCGTAGTGGACGTAGAGAGGATTTGCCCCTCCCACATAACGGGAGCAAATATCCAAGGCCACTCGAGGATAGTGCTTATAGAATGTCTGGCCAGACTCAAATAAATCAATATATGGGATATTGATGTTATTTGCACGAATAAGGCTATTCCATGGATCGAGGAACTAGGGATTGGATATACGAGTGTGACTTGTATGTCTCGTGTCCAATCCGGATATGGAGGCAAAGGGATGAGACAATTACTTGTACAAGGTTGTCTAGATGACTATTCTATTAGTTGGCTAGAATGGATGTTTTGCTAGAAACCGCTCCATATTAGCAAAGAGTTGCTACCAACTAGATAGAACCTATGGGGTCACACGCTATATAGAGTTGTACTAGATTATGGAATTAATTAATTGGATTAATTAATTAGAAGGATCACTTTGCAAACCCTTGCAAACTTAGTAGGGACTAATTTGCAAGGAAGGGACTAAATTGAATTCTAGTAGGACTAGAATAAGTCCTTTAGGTAGTTGACAAGGAGTTGTTGGACTATATAAAGGACCCTCCTCCTTCCTTCCCTACACACTTATGCTCTAAGAGAGAACATAACAAGAGTAGGAGAGAACAAAGGAGAGAGAGAGCAAGCCACAAGAGGGACGCCGCCCCCTTGCCGCCGCCCCTTGTCCCCGACGCCACAAAGGGTGCCGAACCCCTTTTGGTGTCTCGTTTTGCGTGATTTCTTCACCCTCCTTTCAATCCGGGCTAGCACCAAGGTGATTGGAGATCTAGGAACAACTCTAGGCGTGGATCAACTATAGAGAACGTGACACTATTCGCGTTTGAAGTCATCAAGGAGAACCCAAAGGTGTGTTTATGATTTCTTACCTTCACTATCGTTATGCATCTAGACTTGTGATCCTTGGAGGGTTTTGCATGGTTATTTGTTTGATTATGCTTCCGTTTGCGCGATCCATGAATCAAAACCCTACACCTTAGTCTCCTTAGGGTACCCCCAAATTTACACTTATCCGAATTTGGCTCTAGCTTGTCTGATTGTAAACGTTTTACATAGACATTGCAGCCCCAAATCCTCATAAACGACAGTGTGGGACGCCTCCCACTCCACATCTCATGTGGTGTCTTCATGACTGATTTAGATGAAACGCGATTAATGGTGAAAGCTGCACTTAATAGAGTGTGGCCCCAAAACGATAATGGAAGATCTGTTTGACACATCACAGATCGAACCATATCCAATAAGGTTCGATTCCTCCTCTCAGACACGCCATTCCATTGTGGCGTTCCAGGTGGAGTGAGTTGGGACACGATCCCACACTCTCTAATATAGTCGTCAAACTCTTGGCTCAAGTATTCTCCTCCACGATCTGATCGTAGAGCCTTGATACTTTTTCCAAATTGCTTCTCTACTTCACTTTTGAATTCTTTCAACATTTCAAAGGATTCGGATTTGGCCTTCATAAGGTAGACAAATCCATATCTACTGTAATCATCAGTAAATGTAATTAAGTAGACATAACCACCCCTGGATGGCGTGGCAAATGGCCCACACACATCAGTATGTATGAGCGCCAATTGCTTACTAGTCCTCTCACCTTTCTTATTGAAAGGGGACTTTGTCCTTTTTCCCAATAAACAAGCCTTACATGTCTCATATGATTCAAAATCAAATGAGTCTAGTAGTCCATTCTTATGGAGTCTAGATACACACATCTCGTTTATATGGCCTAAACGACAGTGCCATAAGTAAGCAGGATTTAAATCATGTATTTTAATCCTCTTGGTATTAATGTTGTAGACAGAATTGCTTAGATCAAGGACATACTGTCCATTTAATAATTGCGCACTAAAATAGTGAATATTATTAAAATAAAAGGAACAACAATTGTTATTTATTGAAATAATAAAACCTTCCTTGTCCAAACAAGATATAGAAATAATGTTTCTGCTCATAGCAGGCACAAAATAGCAATTATTTAATTCTAAAACTAATCCTGAAGGTAGAGATAGCTCGCACACGCCTACGGCCAACGCAGCAGCTTTTGCTCCATCTCCAACGCGCAGATCTATCTCCCCTTTAGCCAATCTTCTACTTCTCTTTAGATCCTGCAAATTTCAACAAATGTGAGATCCACATCCCGTATCTAATACCCATGATGTAGAGACAGTTAAATTGACATCTACAACAAAAATACCTGGTGGTGGTGGAATCACTATTCCAAGCCTCTTGTCCTCCAGATATTTTGGGCAGTTCCTCTTCCAGTGTCCACGCTGACTGCAGTAGTGACACTCACCTTTAGTCAACCCTTTGGAAATCCCACCAACAGGCTTAAGGGAAGGTTCCTTAACTTGGAAACTGACTTGCCTTTGTCCTTGGAGGACGAGGCACCCCTTTTGCACTTTCCTTTCTGCACCATCATAATGTGTAATACCGCGTATTTAAGTAAGGGGCTATTTGGTCATTTCGGAAAAATATGTGAAAATTTAGAGAAATTAGAATTTCAAACATATCAATGACTTTTCTTAATTTTAAAGTATAATGGTGTTAATTGACATCTATGATAATATCAATTTTTAATTAGGGGTTATTTTGTAGTTTTTGAAACTTGGATGATACTATACGAAACTTATTTGTATACTTGAGATATACTTGTAGTTTTCTAAAATTTGATTTTAACATTTATATACAAAAAGGTGTATTTGAAATTTTCTGGAAAATTTATTATTTATGAAAATTAACTTATATGTGTGAGCTATTAATTGAAAATTATCTTTTCACCCCTCAATTTTTGGCACTTCTCATTTATACCCCTCTTGCATATGGAATTTTGTAGTCATCTTAAATTTCTTGTATTTGCATGTCAACCCTCATTCTCTTGGTAATTCAATTTCTATCCCAACTATGGTGTTGGGAGACTTTTATTGATCCCTAATTCCTCACCCACCAACTTGGTCAACTCCCATTATAATATGGTTTTCATATACATACTCCATCAAACACTCCCATCTCCATCAACCCAATCACTCCCTAACTCCATCACTTCATTTCTTTACATCTTTCCTCCTAATGAACATTCATACAAGCCCTCTTCCCTCTCTTTCAACTTCATCCCGTTTTTTGGTGTTGACCTCATGAAAACACCATCAAAACACCATTTTCTTGCATCCAAAACATGAGAAACTTGAGTCCAAGGGTTGTATCATCATGGAGGGGAGCTCTTTCACCATTCTACTCATGGATTGAAGCCCAATTTCACCATTTTCCTCACAATTTCTTGAATCTTGGGGTAAACTTTCTTCAAGTCTTGAATTCAAGCTTGCATGTCCATCTTTTGCTTTGATTGATGAAATGTCATCTTATTTTTCTCGATTTACATGTTTGATTCTTCATTTCCATGGTTAGATCATGTGTTTGACTTCAAAATTTTGACTATTTCATGAAACCCACATTAGAACCCACATGCATGTTGTGAATGTCATCTTCTTTTCATTAGTAACTCAAGAGATTTTTGATCATTTGTGTCAAGAGCATGTAAAGGTCTTACTTAATTCCTAAAATGATGTAATTTTGTGGGAAAATTAAGTCTCCATAAGTTGCATGTGTCATATAATTGATTTGATCATGTTTTAAGTGTTCTAGGTGAAAATTTCACATTTTTACAATCTGACCAGCTTGTAAAAAACGTATATTATCTTTAAATTTTGTCTCTGTAGAATTTTTAAATCATTCATATTCTGAAATTAGACTCATAGAGGGTCATTTTGAAAGAAAATTCAACTCCATAGCCTTTTCGGTTAGGGAGATATGCTCATTCTAAGTTGCATGTTTTCTGAAACTCTGTTTTTGGACAAGTTTTACCATTTTTGTTAAAAATCTCATTTCCAGAAACTTATGGCACCAAATATTTCATGTGATGAAACTAGACAAATAAGGGATTCATTCTGGAGAATATGGGCATTTTTCCTATTCTCCAAGTAGTAGTAATTGTTCTTCAAAGATGAAACTTTCTTCCAAACTTGTCTCTGCATAGCAGTGTTTGTTATTTTTGTAACTTGAGTTTTATAATAGCTATGCATGATTTTCTTGATGTTTCTGAAAGTAGACACATATAGGTTAATCATGGATTAATTTCAAGATTCTAGGAGATGATTTGATATGGTAAATATGGCTCCAAAGTCAGAGCTACAATTCTGTCCAGAATTGTAGTTTCACATTTTTTAGAAAACTTGAATTTTTGAACTTCTAGGTGTTTTGTTGGACTTATTTTGATTATTAAACATCATTATATGTGCATTAGTGACATTTAGGACTATGTGACATGTATGTTTGCATTTTTATTATAAATGTGTAAATTAGTTATAACGAGTACGTCATACGTGTGATTGTAGACATCGACCTCGTAGGAGAGAGCGGTTATCGTCGGAGTGCTAGGCTTAGTTTCTTGCTTTTAATTGTGCTTCATCTCAGTGGTAAGTACATATGTACGACCTTTTCATATCAAAATGTGCGTATGCGTTCGATGTTTCAAATGAATGCTTGTTATATGAAAAAGTGTGAGAATGCATGTTTTCCACTCGAATGTTGTTAAACTATTCTATTCATCTCCTTTGAGAACTCTCGGAAATTAATTGTGAAATGTTGATATTCTGATTTTGGTTATGTGAAAGAGAAGAAATAAAATACCTCTAATAGACTTAGGACGATGTACAGAGTACTGTTTATTAATGGGAGGCGTCAAGCGACCCTCCATTTTCTTATGGCTAAGACCATTGAAGCAATGCTTCTTATTATTGGATAGAACGTTAATGTTCAAAAATCCTCCCCCGATGAGCCAAAATGTATCAAGATATTGAGGCCAAGGGGTTTATAGAGCTATAGAGTGCTACTTATACTTGTAAGGGTCACTACGGTATAGGGGTGTCGACACTTAAGGCCTTTTAGCTAATGTTGTGAGCGGGGTTGACGAATGGGATCCCTTAACGCTCGGGTGAAATAGGGTTTGATAGACCCTAGAAGGAACCCTTAGTGATTATTTCGTGATCCCTCTGTTTACATCGATCCTGCTGGTGGCTCTTGACACGCCTCAGCTAAATTAAACTGTTGATTGAAGTCGAAATTAAAAATTGACTACTTATTAATGTTGTTTGTGGCTCTTGATATGCCCTAATCGATTGAAATGAATTGTAAATCTTGGCTACTCATGAACTACTACCGTTATCAGTTCAAATGAACTTGTTTACTCTGGATATTTTACCAACTACTCGTGGTTTCTCAATGTTATTAAATTGAAAGGTTTTTGTTACTCGGTTACTTCAAGTTGATCCAAATTCTCCAATATGATAGTTTTACTGTTTAAATCTTATGATTTGTTTCAACTCATGCTTCTGTGTCACTCGTTGCTTTACATGTCGTAGTATGTATTTACTCAGTTTTTACTGATCATTCCTTCAAAACTGTGTCGGCTTTTGCTATTTTAAAACCGCAGGTCGTCAATCAAGTGTGGGGAATGGGAACGCGGATCGAGACGAAGAAGTTTATCTTAAGTCATATCACTTAGTAGATCACACACGATTTGTTTTAGATTGTACTTATTATCGAAATTTTGTTATGTACTTTAAGCGAAATGTAATCTTAATAGCATAATTCTACTTTTGGTTATCGATTGTCTCTTTAACCCTGATCCGAGATCCCGGGTTGTTTCAGATGGTATGAGAGCATCGGTTCTCCGGTTAATGAGACTTTTCGATTTCCTTCAGTAGATAATTAAGAAATTGAAAATGTTTTCAAAATTTAAAATGGATTAGGATAACCTAATTTGGAAATAAGAAAGTAAACAAGCCGTCGGGGAGTTTGGGTACTTACATGTATTTCTTGTTAAACTTGTTTTGTACTTGACTTGTTGATTAAATGTTAACTGCTTATTGATATGTGATTAATGCTAAAGCTACTTGCTTATTTATATGTTGGTTATCCTATGACATGTTTAATTGCTATATAAAAATGATTTATCATTGTCGTATGATCCGTATCCTTGTTCCCTTTCTTGATTATGTTATTTTGTCGACGAGAGAGTAACGACGTTTTGACTTAGAAGAACATGAGACCATTCTTTCCTACCTATGAGCGCGACTTTTAATATTATAATTTATTTTTTCTCATTTTGAGTTAATTTCACATGGTTGTTTTCAAAATTGGAAAGTTTTGACCCAAAAAAAAAGTAGTCCGCTGGCGTGACTCTTAGTACGACGGTACTATGAGTTGTACCCGCTGTGTAGACTAAGTTGGAACATTTGAAACACATTCGAGTTGTGATGGATAGACACATTGTGTGACGACACATAGTGTTCTTTTCTCCCTCGTATGCGTGGAAAACTTTAGGTGATTGGTGTATCTTATCCTATAAAGGTAAGACAATATTTTTAACTCGGATGAGCCAAGTAAAATGACATGTTAGTTGCGATCAAAGTATTTTGTGTCTTTAAATTTCAAAATTTGTTTAAACGCTAGAAAATTTTCGAATTGGCTTTCTAAACGTGGTAACTTGTGTGTTCGTCTAGACCATTCAAAATTTGGTGCCGACCTTTTACTTGAGCTAATTGTATTTGAATCTCTAGTATAATACGAGGGAGTGGGGATGTAACCGACCGAGAGCGCGATTCCCGTTAATTAAAGTGTTGCATGTGTATTAGCATTGCATATTCATGTGCATTATTTGCATTCTCTTGAAGTATGTTCGTAATTTAATTCAAAAATTTTCTTAAGCTTCGGGGACGAAGCTTCATTTTAAGGGGGATATAATGTAATACCGCGTATTTAAGTAAGGGGCTATTTGGTCATTTCGGAAAAATATGTGAAAATTTAGAGAAATTAGTATTTCAAACATATCAATGACTTTTCTTAATTTTAAAGTATAATGGTGTTAATTGACATCTATGATAATATCAATTTTTAATTCGGGGTTATATTGTAGTTTTTGAAACTTGGATGATACTATACGAAACTTATTTGTATACTTGAGATATACTTGTAGTTTTCTAAAATTTGATTTTAACATTTATATACAAAGTGGTGTATTTGAAATTTTCTGGAAAATTTATTATTTATGAAAATTAACTTATATGTGTGAGCTATTAATTGAAAATTATCTTTTCACCCCTCAATTTTTGGCACTTCTCATTTATACCCCTCTTGCATATGGAATTTTGTAGTCATCTTAAATTTCTTGTATTTGCATGTCAACCCTCATTCTCTTGGTAATTCAATTTCTATCCCAACTATGGTGTTGGGAGACTTTTATTGATCCCTAATTCCTCACCCACCAACTTGGTCAATTCCCATTATAATATGGTTTTCATATACATACTCCATCAAACACTCCCATCTCCATCAACCCAATCACTCCCTAACTCCATCACTTCATTTCTTTACATCTTTACTCCTAATGAACATTCATACAAGCCCTCTTCCCTCTCTTTCAACTTCATCCCGTTTTTTGGTGTTGACCTCATGAAAACACCATCAAAACACCATTTTCTTGCATCCAAAACATGAGAAACTTGAGTCCAAGGGTTGTATCATCATGGAGGGGAGCTCTTTCACCATTCTACTCATGGATTGAAGCCCAATTTCACCATTTTCCTCACAATTTCTTGAATCTTGGGGTAAACTTTCTTCAAGTCTTGAATTCAAGCTTGCATGTCCATCTTTTGCTTTGATTGATGAAATGTCATCTTATTTTTCTCCATTTACATGTTTGATTCTTCATTTCCATGGTTAGATCATGTGTTTGACTTCAAAATTTTGACTATTTCATGAAACCCACATTAGAACCCACATGCATGTTGTGAATGTCATCTTCTTTTCATTAGTAACTCAAGAGATTTTTGATCATTTGTGTCAAGAGCATGTAAAGGTCTTACTTAATGCCTAAAATGATGTAATTTTGTGGGAAAATTAAGTCTCCATAAGTTGCATGTGTCATATAATTGATTTGATCATGTTTTAAGTGTTCTAGGTGAAAATTTCACATTTTTACAATCTGACCAGCTTGTAAAAAACGTATATTATCTTTAAATTTTGTCTCTGTAGAATTTTTAAATCATTCATATTCTGAAACTAGACTCATAGAGGGTCATTTTGAAAGAAAATTCAACTCCATAGCCTTTTCGGTTAGGGAGATATGCTCATTCTAAGTTGCATGTTTTCTGAAACTCCATTTTTGGACAAGTTTTACCATTTTTGTTAAAAATCTCATTTCCAGAAACTTATGGCACCAAATCTTTCATGTGATGAAACTAGACAAATAAGAGATTCATTCTGGAGAATATGGGCATTTTTCCTATTCTCCAAGTAGTAGTAATTGTTCTTCAAAGATGAAACTTTCTTCCAAACTTGTCTCTGCATAGCAGTGTTTGTTATTTTTGTAACTTGAGTTTTATAATAGCTATGCATGATTTTCTTGATGTTTCTGAAAGTAGACACATATAGGTTAATCATGGATTAATTTCAAGATTTTAGGAGATGATTTGATATGGTAAATATGGCTCCAAAGTCAGAGCTACAATTCTGTCCAGAATTGTAGTTTCACATTTTTTAGAAAACTTGAATTTTTGAACTTCTAGGTGTTTTGTTGGACTTATTTTGATTATTAAACATCATTATATGTGCATTAGTGACATTTAGGACTATGTGACATGTATGTTTGCATTTTTATTATAAATGTGTAAATTAGTTATAACGAGTACGTCATACGTGTGATTGTAGACATCGACCTCGTAGGAGAGAGCGGTTATCGTCGGAGTGCTAGGCTTAGTTTCTTGCTTTTAATTGTGCTTCATCTCAGTGGTAAGTACATATGTACGACCTTTTCATATCAAAATGTGCGTATGCATTCGATGTTTCAAATGAATGCTTTTTATATGAAAAAGTGTGAGAATGCATGTTTTCCACTCGAATGTTGTTAAACTATTCTATTCATCTCCTTTGAGAACTCTCGGAAATTAATTGTGAAATGTTGATATTTTGATTCTGGTTATGTGAAAGAGAAGAAATAAAATACCTCTAATAGACTTAGGACGATGTACAGAGTACTGTTTATTAATGGGAGGCGTCAAGCGACCCTCCATTTTCTTATGGCTAAGACCATTGAAGCAATGCTTCTTATTATTGGATAGAACGTTAATGTTAAAAAATCCGCCGCCGATGAGCCAAAATGTATCAAGATATTGAGGCCAAGGGGTTTATAGAGCTATAGAGTGCTACTTATACTTGTAAGGGTCATTACGGTATAGTGGTGTCGACACTTAAGGTCTTTTAGCTAATGTTGTGAGCGGGGTTGACGAATGGGCTCCCTTAACGCTCGGGTGAAATAGGATTTGATAGACCCTAGAAGGAACCCTTAGTGATTATTTCGTGATCCCTCTGTTTACATCGATCCTGCTGGTGGCTCTTGACACGCCTCAGCTAAATTAAACTGTTGATTGAAGTCGAAATTAAAAATTGACTACTTATTAATGTTGTTTGTGGCTCTTGATATGCCCTAATCGATTGAAATGAATTGTAAATCTTGGCTACTCATGAACTACTATCGTTATCAGTTCAAATGAACTTGTTTACTCTGGATATTTTACCAACTACTCGTGGTTTCTCAATGTTATTAAATTGAAAGGTTTTTGTTACTCGGTTACTTCAAGTTGATCCAAATTCTCCAATATGATAGTTTTACTGTTTAAATCTTCTGATTTGTTTCAACTCATGCTTCTGTGCCACTCGTTGCTTTACATGTCGTAGTGTGTACTTACTCAGTTTTTACTGATCAATTTCTTCAAAACTGCGTCGGCTTTTGCCATTTTAAAACCGCAGGTCGTCAATCAAAGTGGGGGATGGGAACGCTGGAACGAGATGAAGAAGTATAGCTTAATTTAGATCACTTAGTAGATCAAAAATGTTATGTTTTAAATTGTACTTATTATCGAAATTTCGTTATGTACTTTAACCGAAATGTAAACTTAATAGTTAATAATCTACTTTTGGTTGTCGAATTGTCGCGTTAACCCTGAACCGAGATCCCGGGTCGTTTCATAATGGCCTTGCCCTTACCCTTGTTGATGCTTTGTTCAGCTGTCCTCAACAAATTGAGCAAATCTGGCAGTGGTTTCACGATGTTGTTCATGTTATAGTTCATGATGAACTGTCCATAACTCTCGGGCAACGATTGCAACACGAGATCGGATGCCAACTCTTAGCCGACCGGGAACCCTAGTCGGGTGAGATTCTCCAGGTACCCGATCATACGGAGTACATGGGGTCACACCGGGTTCCCTTCTGCCAGATGACACTTGAACAATGCCTTAGAGACCTCATACCTCTCAACCCTTGCCTGCTCTTGGAAGAGCTGCTTCAGATGCTCGATCAAATCGACAACATTCATGTTTTCGTGTTGCTTCTGAAGCTCAGAAGTCATGGTGCATAGCATAAGGCAGGCCGCATCATTAGCGTCATCAACACACTTTTGATACGCCTTTAGGGCTGCTGGGGTATTGTTCTCTGGACCTGCTGGAATTTGCTCCTCTATTGCGTACAGTTTCTTCTCTTGCTTGAGAACGATTCTCAAGTTTCTGTACCAATCAAGGAAGTTGGTTCCAGAGAGCTTGTCCTTCTCAAGGACAGATCGTAGGGAATGTTGTGAACTCGATGAGTTGTTTGCCATTTGGAATTCTACAAAAAGGAAAATACACAAGTTTTAGTATTTGTGAATTTTTGACTATATTCAATAATGGCTAGTTTATCAAATATAGCTCCCATTATTTTTCTACGGATTAATAACCCTCGAGATATTAATGCGGAAAATATCCTTATATTTTCTAGTGGGCCAAGATTCATGTTTCATCTCCTTATGAGCTTGCTTTGGCAAGTCATCCATAATTTGACTACTTTAGGTAGGAACAATTCCAATTGCATCTTCTATGCAACTCTTGGTTCAATTGGGCAAAAAACTTCTTATTTATCCATCCACATGGATAATCCCAATTGATTGCCTCTAGGTTTTAATCATATTAATAGCCTAGTTGTGTTCAACCTCTTATTTAAACAATTGCACATTACTTGTTTGTGTATCATTCCATCATTATGAACCAAGTCGCCATGCTTTGGCACGCACGAACTTGATAAATCATGATGATAATGAGTGTTTAAATAACGAGAAGGCAAGAACACAATATTTGAATTTTAAGGGATTTTTAATTCAACGTTTATTAATTGTTTTTGTTGATCCATATCAACTAATCTATCTATTTGAATTTGGGCACAACTCCAAATAATAGATCCGGGTTGTCTAATTATCTTATTATCCTAGTTGCATGCATCATCCATACACCAACCACAAAATAACAAGACAATTAAAATAAACAACCAGAAAACAAAATAAAACGTGATGTGAATATGACCTTTTCTAGACTAAGATAATTCCAAGCCAATGGAATTATCTATGAACCCTAAAAGCAAACACATCTCCATGCGTCTTCATCTTTTGGTCCATCCTTCATAGTCATGTGGAATGCTCCATGCTCCATCTTTTGTGTCTCCCTTTGGCGTTGGGCTTCTTTTCTTCAATCTTGGCTAACAATCTACTCTATCTAGCACTAGCTAACAACTATACTAATAAAATAAATCTCAGAAGTTGAGAAAAAAAATGTCTCGCTGGCCATAAAACCCTAATTAATTATTACAATTAATTGATAAGCTCTCAAGCCGTAAACCAAACACAAAAATTAAACATTCACATCAAACCACATCCTAAGGCCATATCCAATCACCATGCGATTTGCACATAAACACTTAAAATCCAATTTTAACGCGCTTGGTCAATTTTATTTGATTTTATGATTTTCTAGGGTTAAAGCGGTCAATTGGGCATTCTATAACATCAATATCCCATATTGATTTATTTGAGTCTTGCCAGACATTCTATAAGCACTATCCCTCGAGTGGCCTAGGATATTTGCTCCCGTTATGTGGGAGGGACAAATTCTATCTACGTCCACTACGATCTCTAAGCTTGCTTCTTATTGTATCCGGTACACGCCTTTATAACTACCCAGTTATAGTGTAGCGTTTAACGCTACCAAAATCTCAATAATCCACAACTAGAATATCTAGCGACCTCAAGTCTAAGTATGACAATACCATTGTACCACGAGAAGCAATTGTGAATAACATAACTTGTATGTAGCCTTCTCGGAGATGGGTCAATCCGGTGTGTCATTACCCTTAATGCACACCCATGTGTTGGATCATGATATCTCCATATCAATCCAACCCCATACTAGTCTATAGATGATTGTCCCATTAATCATTATACTGGACTAGGGATATTTAATATAAACAACACAATTTTAAATCTAAGGACTTCATTATATTAAATATCCAATAAATAATACAATGAATGTTCTACCCAAAATAAATTCATACTAAACTAGATTCCCTCTAGGGCATCTATTCCAACAATCTGAACTCCCAAAACTGAGGATTTACTTTTTTCTTCTGAATTAGAACAATTTTCAAAAAATTACAGATCTATGAATCTCTTATATTGTGCTTTGAGTGTAGTAATTCAACGGGATTTCAGGATGCAAGACAGCTAAGGAAACATGGGAAAAACTGGTGGTGACCTTTGAAGGAACCAGCCAAGTCAAGCAGACAAATATCAACATATTCCTTAGACACTATGAACTGTTTAAAATGAATGGAAAAGAGTCCAACGAAGACATTTCAAGAGGTTCACTGATGTTTTCAACAATCTGGACTCCTTGGGAAAATCTTTCACAAATGAGGAGAAAGTCAAAAAGATCTTGAGAAGCCTTCCCAAAGCCAAATGGGAACCAAAAACCACTGACATAGAAGAAGCTCAGGATCTATCATCTATTCAACTTGATGACTTGCAGGGAAAGTTGCTCACACATGAGATCTCCATAAATGAAGTTGATGGAGAATTACCAGAAAGTGTCAAGAACTTAGCTCCCAAGGCTAAGGAGAGTGAACCATCAAAAAGCCTTGAAAATAAAGAAGATGACGATGAAGATCCCTTTGTTGTCATTTCAAAATCCTTGAAAATAATTCTTAAGATGAAAGAGAACTTTGGAAACAAAGACTTCATCAGGGATAAACATATATCATCAAGTAGCAGAAACTACAAAGGTAAATCTTCTTCTCATGGTAATAAGCCTAAAGTAATGAATTTCTTTGAGTGTGGTGAAGCAGAGCACTTGATTAGAGAATGTCCACATAATAAAAGCAAACACTTTCATAAGAAAGAACATGACAGAAGAAAGAAGGCTATGATAGCTTCTGGGAGTGATTCTGAAACTTTTAGTGATTCTGAATCTGAAGAAGTACAAGCCACCCAAGCATGATGAAAGTTCTGAAAAGAACATTGAGGTAATGGTAGACTGTTTGATTTCAAAACCAACAGATGTCCTCTCTGATTATCTTAGAAAAATGCATTTAAATGAAGAGGACTATCTGAAAGAAATCAGGAATTTTAAAGAAAAGGTTCATGAGCAAGAAAAAGAGAATTTGCATCTTGTTTGTCAAAATGAGAATCTTACAATTTGTAAGATGAAATCTGACAGAGATTTCGAGGCCTTGGAAACCAGTTTCAAAGCCTTGAAAACTCAAGTCAAGGAAGTAGTCACGGAGAACTCTCTTTTGAGTGACAGTATTGTTGCTCGACTAAATCAGTTTGATGAATTGGAGGAACAAATGACTTCTCTAGTTGAGAAACTTCAAGAATCTGAGATAGTTATGACCAAGCTTTCTAGCTCAGAACGCAATCTAAACCTGATTCTTCGAGGAAGCTTAAATTCTGTTCACAAAATTGGTATTGGTTACAATCCAAATTTTCCAAGAAAAAACAACACCAGATTTGTGAAGGATGGTAGCAGAACCTCACCTAAGTGCCATTATTGCAACTATATTGGTCATGTTAAGATGACTTGTCCCTTTAGAATAAGAGACCCTCACATAATGAGGAACAATTTTCCAGTTCAACTAAAGGGAAAAGTTAGACATATTAGGTTCCTAAAGGGGTTAGACGACCCAACATCGTTGACCCTGAATATGAATCTAAATTTCACACTTGGTCTAACAGCAGGGTAAGGCAGTGAATGGTGTTTGCAGGCTGTCACGAGTAGCAAAGAATAGAAGTGGATCATGGATAGTGGTTGCTTAAGACACATGAGTGCGATGAGTTATTTATTCTCTGAATTAAAGGAACATGCAGGAGGAACAATCAAACTTGGTGACAAAGGCAAATGTAACATTTTTGGCATTTGAAATGTTGGTAAAAATTCTGAAAACTCTATCTCATATGTATATCTAGTAGATAGTCTTAATTTCAATTTGCTTAGTGTATCACAGTTATGTGACAAAGGTAATAAGGTTATTTTTGACAAGGAGAAATGTGGTGCAAGATGAAAAATCGGGCAATTGCATTCTCACTGCTCCCAGAGTAAATAATGCTTGTGTCCTAAGTACTAACAAAATTGCAGGAGAAAGCCTGAAGTGCCTCAAGGCCTTGAAAGAAGATTAAAAGCTTTGGCACAGAAAGCTTGGACACATTAGCTTGCACACTTTGAACAAATTAGTTTCTAAAGACCTGGTAAGAGGTCTGCCTTCTATCAAGTTCAAGGATGAAGCGGTATGCAAAGATTGTGCTCAAGGTAACAGACGAGAAGTTCATTCAAGCCAAAGAACTTTGTAAGTACCACTAGACCCATTGAACTACTACATATGGATCTTTGAGGTCCTATGAGAACTCCCACTTAAAAGGGTAAGAAGTGCATGTTAGTTATTGAAGATGATTTCTCTAGATTTACTCGGGTAACATTTATGAGAGATAAATATTAAGCTCTATCTGAATTTTCAAAGCTTTGCAAAGAACTGAAAACCTTAAAAAACTTGCCTATTGCTTCAATTAGAAGTGATCATGGTAGAGAATTTGATTAACTTGAGCTTCTTTATTTTGTGCTAAGTATGGCATCTCTTCAAATTTTTCTGCTCATAGAGCTCCTCAACAGAATGGTGTTGTTTAAAGAAAGAACAGGACTCTTGAAGACATGTCAAGGACAATGCTTCTGGAGAACAAGTTGCCAAAATCCTTTTGGGCAGAAGCTTTAAATAGTTCCAACTATATACTTAACAGGTGCCTGATTAGGCACATCTTGAAAAAGACCCGTTATGAGCTTTTCCAAGGAAGGAAGCCAAACATCTCTTACTTCAAATTGTTTGGCTGCATTTGTTTTGTTCACAACAATGGTAAGGAAATTCCTGGTAAGTGTGATGCCAGAAGTGATGAAGTTATCTTTCTTGGTTATTCACTGACTAGAAAAGCGTATAGAGTTCATAATAAGAGAACCGAGCTTGTTGAAGAAAGTATACATGTCATTTTTTATGAAAGCTATGATGGTTCTTTGAGTGAAAGTTTTGCAGACTTGAATTTGAATAAGCATGATTCAGAAGATGAAGTTGAGCCTTCAAATGGTTCCAAGGAAAACTTCTAGGGAAACAAAAGGAATTTTCAAGGCCTTGAAAGTAATTCTCAAAGCCTTGGAAAAGAACATCAAGATAATCAGAGTGGACAAGCCACTTCCTCAAGTTATAAAAGACTTGAAAAGCTTCCTGTAGAAATTTAACCATAGACACCAAGAAAGAGATTCAGATATGTTTCATCTCATCCAATTGATAACATTTTATCTGATCCATACACTGTTACACAAACAATATCTCAATTGAAGAACTTGTGTGCTTTTAATGCCTTTGTTTCTCTAGTAGAACCTAAGAATGTGAAGCAAGCGTTACAAGAAGCAGACTGGATCATTTCGATGCAAAATGAACTCAATGAAGTTGAGAGGAACAAGGTTTGAAATCTGGTTCCTCCTACTAAAGAACAGTCTGCCATTGGAACCAGGTGGGTATTCAGAAACAAGTTAGATGAGAATGTCAATCTAATTAGAAACAAAGCAATACTGGTACCTCAAGGCTACAACCATTGATTTTGCGAAGAATTATTCTCCTGTTGCAAGGTTAGAAACAATTAGAATGTTACTTGCATTTTCATCTCACAAAAATACGAAACGTTTTCAAATGGATGGCAAATGTGTCTTTCTAAATGGATATTTGCAAGAAGAAGTTTATGTTTCTAAACCTCCTGGTTTGAAAGTGATGAGTTTCTAGATCATGTCTTTAAACTTGATAAAGGTCTTTATGGTTTGAAACAATCTCCAAGGACTTGGTATAAAAGACAGTTAAAGTTTCTACTTGAAAATGATTTCAAAAGAGGATTAGTAGATAAAACCATTTTCATAAAGACTCGTGAGAAACACATTCTATTAGTTCAAATATATGTTGATGATGTTCTGTTTGGAGCTCTTAATGATTCTCTTTGCAAGAATTTCTCAAGTCTCATGAGCAGGGAATTTGAGGTGAGATTGATGGGAGAATTGAACTTCTTTCTTGGACTTCATATACATCATATGAAGAAAAGAATATTTCTGCATCAAAAAAAAGTATACCAAGGACTTGTTAAACAAATACAATATGTCTCAGTCCAAGGTAGCTAAAACCCCTATGAGCTCTACACTTTCCTTATACAAGGATCAAACTAGTGAGAGTGTAAATCAAAAAGAGTATAGAGGTATGATTGGATCATTTCTCTATATCAATGCAAGTAGACCTGATATCATGTTTAGTATTTGTATGTGAGCTAGATTTCAAGCTGATCCTAAAGAATCACACTTGGTTGCTGTCAAAAGAATTTTTAGATATGTCATAATTTCAATGGTAACAAAGACTTAGGGCTTTGGTATCCTAAACAAACTAATTTCTCTTTGTGTGGATATTCAGATTCTGACTTTGCTTCCAGTTTCTTGGATCATCCGTGATCAGATGTCATTCAAAGAACCGAATCTCTGTAGCTTTGTCAACAGCAGAAGTTGAATATATAGCAGCCAGAGCTTGCCGCGCACAAGTGCTATGGATAGCTCAGCAAATGAGAGACCCTGGATTTGATTTCAGAGATATACCTATCAAATGTGACAATACCAGTTCAATATCAATTAAAAAGAATCCAGTTCATCGCTCAAGAACTAAACACATAGATGTTAGACATCATTTCATCAGAGATCATGCTGACATAGGTGATGTTACTCTTGAATGTGTGACTACTAACATGCAATTGACAGATATCTTCACTAAACCACTGCCATAAGAAAGATTCTCAGATATAATTGGACATGCTAAATAAGGAAGCATTGGTTAGGGGGAGTATCGGGTAAGTATTATGTGTTTCAAAGTTTTTAATGGATTTTAAAAGCGTTGAAAATCTTTCCAAAGCCTTGATTTTATTTTCTTCAGCCGTATAGCTTTTCAAGGCCTTGAAATTATTTCCAAAGCCTTGAAAAAAAGTATTTATGTTACATAGTCAATAAATTAGATCTTCAATGTTGAATGCTATCTCTGTAGATAATTGCTCAATATTGCTTTTACCTTTTAAAATTATTTTCCTTTCAAATTAGTATAATACTATTTCCTTTCCCACATCACACACAATTTTGATTTTTACTGAAACTGCAATTTTAAAATATTTGGAAATATTTTGTTTCCTTTTCAAACTAAAACTCTTTAGTATTTATCTTCTCCGCGCTCTCTCTCTCTCTCTCTCTCTCTCTGTCTCTCTCTCTCTCTGGTATCACTCCTGCCTCTCTCTTCTATACCCTCAAACCCTGGTGATCTTAAGAAGAAATTCTGAAAGAATCGAGATGGCTGGAGGTCCTAAGAAAGGTTCTGAAAAGAAGAGAAAGATTGCTGAAAGAAGAAGTTCAAACCCTCAGTGATGATTCAAGTTCCAGAAATCCAAGTGTATAAAGAGCTCATTTTCCTCCAAAGAAGAAGATCGAGAAGGATCAAAATCCAACTTCTAGCAAGAGTAAGAACACAAATCAATATGCTTCTGAGAAACAAACAACCCGAGGAACAGATTGCTAGTCCTAAGAAGGTGAAGAAGAAGAATAAGCCTACAAAAGCTGACAAAGGAAAAGGGAAGGTTACAGATGAAGAACCAGATAAGAATCCTGGAAAAGAGCTACAGATCTATTCTGATAAGTACACACTCCCTGGTAAAAAATCT
This sequence comes from Linanthus parryae, assembly GCA_023055425.1. Lineage (NCBI taxonomy): Eukaryota > Viridiplantae > Streptophyta > Magnoliopsida > Ericales > Polemoniaceae > Linanthus > Linanthus parryae. The sequence goes on along the minus strand of JALGPY010000011.1, from coordinate 18,995,338 downwards.
GGTGTTTCTAACAAATGGTTTTTCAGTAATGTTGCAAGAGTAATGTGGTTAAATTGTTTTGCTTCTAGACCAGTAGCCTACTGTAGCATGGTTAGTGTTAACGTGTTGAAAAGCATAAATTTGGAGTGCATTAAGAGGTTGAAGAAAAGTTCTCTTTGAAAAATTCTAAACCTTCCAGAAGTTGCCTACCCTAGGCGCACTAGGTAATTCTATCGGAACATGAATCAAATAAAGACTTTAAACTTGGTGATTACATCTAATGTGGCTGGTGTAGACATGGGGTTAGTGTTGGAATAGATGCCCTAGAGACAATCTAGTTTAGTATGAATTTATTTGTGGCTAGAAAATTTATTTATTATTTATTGGATATTTAATATAATGAAGTCCTTAGATTTACAATTGTGTTGTTTATCTTAAATATCCCTAGTCCAGCATAATGATTAATGGGACAATCATCTATAGACTAGTATGGGGTTGGATTGATATGGAGATATCATGATCCAACACATAGGTGTGCATTAAGGGTAATGACGCACTGGATTGACCCATCTCCGAGAAGACTACATACACGTTATGTTAAGTCACAAGTGCTTCTCGTGGTGCAATGGTATTGTCATCCTTAGACTTGAAGTCGCTAGATATTCTAGTTGTGGATTATTGTGATTTTGGTAGCGTTAAATGCTACACCGTAACTGGGTAGTTATAAAGGCGTGTACCGGATACAATAAGAAGCAAGCTTAGAGATCTTAGTGGACGTAGATAGAATTTGTCCCTCCCACATAACGGGAGCAAATATCCTAGGCCACTCGAGAGGTAGTTCTTATAGAATGTCTGGCAAGACTCAAATAAATCAATATGGGATATTGATGTTATTTGCACGAATAAGGCTATTCCCATGGATCGAGAAACTATGGATTGGATATACGAGTGTGACTTGTATGTCTCGTGTCCAATCCGGATATAGAGACAAAGGGATGAGACAATTACTTGTACAAGGTTGTCAAGGTGACTATTCTATTAGTTGGCTAGAATGGATGTTTTGCTACAAACCGCTCCATATTAGCAAATAGTTGCTACCAACTAGGTAGAACCTATGGGGTCACACGCTATATAGAGTTGAACTAGATTTTGGAATTAATTAATTGGATTAATTAATTAGAAGGATCACTTTGCTAAACCTTGCAAACTTAGTAGGGACTAATTTGCAAGGAAGGGACTAAATTGAATTCTAGTAGGAGTAGAATAGGTCCTTTAGGTAGTTGGCAAGGATTTGTTGGACTATATAAAGGACACTCCTTCCTTCCTTCCCACACTTATGTCATTATTGATCATAACTGGAGTGGGAGAGAACAAAAAGGAGAGAGCAAGCAAGCAAGAAGGAGCCGCCGCCGCCCCTTGCTCGCCGCCGGTCCCCGTCGGCCACAAGGAGGCCGAACCTCCTTGTGTTGGTCTCGTTTTGCGTGATTTTTCTTCCCCTTCTTCTTTCCGGGATAGCACCAAGGATTGGAAGATCTAGAAATCAACTCTAGGCGTGGATCAACTATAGATAACGTTACACAATTCGCGTTTGAAGTCATCCAAGGAGAACCCTAAGGTGTGTTATTGATTTCTTCCTTTACCATCATTATGTCTCTTGACTTGTGATCCTTGGAGGGTTTTGCATGGTTTATTATTGTTTCCGTTGCGTATCCATGAATCAAAACCCTACAGTGGTATCAGAGCCACAGGTCATAGAGCATAAACGTGGTTTATGTGTTACGTTTTGATAGTTTTACACCTTCAAATTGTTGTTTATCGCGTAAAACAAGACAAATCAAGCATGTGATGCAATTTGTCAATAATCTATCATAACAAGACCTAGTTTTTGCATTAGATGCATGAATTAGTGAGTTTGAGAAATTTTAAAATCTTAGATCTAGGGTTTGGGCATCCTTGGAGAAGAAGGAGTTCTTTCCATACAAGGAAACAACCAAACTTGGGCACCAAGCAAGGGAGTTGTTTTGGAAACAACTCCCAAAGGAGGTTCGGCCCCCCTAGGGGACCGCCCCTCCTTGCTTGCCGCCCAAGCAAGGCTCGGCCTAGAGGACCTTTAGTAAGCCCGCACGACCTTTAGTAACTGATTTGAGAGATTTATGGCACGAGCTCCATAAACCCGGTCAACCTCATAACGGTTCCGGTAAACGCGGACGAAAGTTCGTAATGGTTCCTATATACGCGGACAAACGTGTCGTTGTGGTTAAGCTAATTAAGCCTCCATTAATGGGCGTATTAACCCACTACAACGGTCACATTCTCCATTATATATAGGATCGTTAACCCTTCCATACAAGGACGAATCACCTGAGTTACGCGGAAGCTCTGCCAAATTTTATGTCTCTCTCTCACACGGTTACCATTGTCTTACTCTCTCCCTACACACACCCTACTCTCTCTCTGTTCTTTCTATCCCTTACTTTTGGTGTATATTGAATCCTCCTTAAAGGATTCTCTCGTACAGACCTATCTAGTACCTGCTCTAGCTATCTGATTAACTAAGAATTCTTTATTATTCACCTTGAACAATCCTTGAGAAAGTAAACCGAAGTAGTATAAGAATGATATACAAATGGAGTTCAGAAATGAAGAACACAGATAGTAAAACTGCAATGAGAGTGAAGTGTTCTTCAAATGCTTGGATTGAGAGAGAATGATCTGCTTCTTTGTTTCTTGACAATCCTTGAATGTATTTGAAGTGTCTCTAGCTTTTTCCTGTTGTGTTCTCTGTCAAATTCTTCAAACTGAGCTCCTCATATACAGCTCATTTGATCTGTAAATCTTCAAGATCTTCAGCAACAAACTTTCTTATTTTTTAGGCAACAAATTTGACTTCTCTAACAGTCTTCTCCAATATATAGTTGCTCAGTATCTTCAGGGATACTGATTTGATCCTGTCCATAATCATGTTGAGAAGCTGTTACAACCATTGGATTGATTGTAGAATCAAATTATCTCATAATTTCCTTTCCTGCAAAACTCACGTTAGGAAATAAATCCTGTAAAATAGGTAATAAACTTTCCCTGAATAAATAAGTCAAACAGATGGATAAGATAGTGTTAAATATGTCAAAATACTCTGTCATTCAACATCAAGTACTGATAGAGTGAGCACAGGGGTTTAGGAGTTCAAAAAGAATCCGAAACTCCCCCTAAGTTCATGCATATAGGGCTCAGTCAGTTTCAAGGCTTTGAAAGCTGTTTCAAGGCCTTGAAATAGACTAGCTATTTCAAGTCTTGTACCTGCTTTGAACTTACAATCTCCCCCTTGATGAAAGACAAAACCATAGTCTTCCAATATTTTTGATATTGTTATTCTGCAACAAATACTCATTTGCACATAGCAGAATTAATATAAAATCAAGACATAATGTCCAAAAGATCCAACTTATTAAACTGAAACAAGTAACAGCACAAAGTTTTCAGATAATCCTAACTAACCAAAACCAGGTCAGCTAAAAGCCAAATAAAGAATCAAATAAAGAAAATAAACCCTAAATTTCTCCTAAATTTCTCCCCCCTTTTGAATTTCATCAAAAAAGAAAGAGAATATGTTGGATCAGTGTTTGAAAAAAAACTTAAAAAGAAACTTTTTTTTAAGAGATAAAATTTTCAAGGCTTTGGAAAAGAGTTCAAGGCCTTGAAAAGGAGAAGAAAGAGTAAGCAAGAGTTTAAGGGGTATGGTCTTCATCTCCTGGTTGCTCTGCATCTTCTTCCTAACTATCTTCCTTATCATCTTGCTCTTCTTCTTGTTGAGCCACATCATCAATGATTGTACTTATATTCTTGATCACACTGTTGAACAGAGAGCTTAACCCTTCCAAGGATTTCCTGACATGTTTCAATTTCTTCTTTACGATTATTCTTTTCTTTGTCAAAGAGGAACTTTTCTTTTGATTCTTTCTTTCAGATTCCATACTGGATTCTGTCTCAAATTCTTGAGGATACTTCTTCTTACCATCCCTTTTTGAAACTGAATAGACTCCATAGGAACTTGATGATGTTTCTGAGTTTGTTTCTTGAATGTAAATATTCTCTTTTTCTTTTCCCTTATATGTTATATCTTTCTTCTTTTGTGTCTTCTTGGGGCTACCAATTTGAATACCCTTCTGTTTTCTGGCGCAGCCCCCACTGCCTTCTTCTTCTTCTTGCTGGACATAGGGTTTTCATCTTTCTTGGCCTTCTTCTTGGGAGGAGGGAGAGCTATGTCTTCTGAAGTAGAGGTATTTTAAATAGAGTCCCCACTAATGGTCTAAACCTCTTCCACAATGTTCTTTATTTTTTTCTCTATTGTAGCCTTTGATCCACCAGCCATCTTGATTATGTCTGAGGCTCTTCTGGTGCTCATTAGGGTTTAGAGAATAAGAGAGATAGGTAGGATAGATACAAAGGAGATAAAGAAATAAGGAGATAAATAGAAGAGAGTTTCAGTTTGAAAAGGAAACTAAATATTTCTTTGAAGATCTGATAAATCAAAAAGATTCAAGATTGAGTGTGCGGTTGGAAATAAAAGATATAATACTATTTTGGCTGAAAAGGAGTTTTTCAAAATTGAGGGGCAACATTGACCAATTATCTACAAAGATAACACCCAACATCGAAATATCCAGAATCATTGACTAACTAGCATGCAGTCTTATTTTCAAGGGTTTTGGAAAGGATTTCAAGGCCTTGAAAAGCTGTATCATGTAATACACATATAATAAAAGCTTTGAATGGATTTTCAAGGCTTTGAAAATCAGTTCAAACCTTTGAAACACATACAAACTTACCTGATTCTCTTCCCCCCCAACCAAAGCTTCCTTCTTTAAAAATTCTTTTAACTGCATTCAAGTGTGATTCTTTAGGATCAGCGTGAAATCTAGCACACATGCAGACACTGAACATGATATCTGGTCTACTAGCTGTGAGGTAAAGTAATGATCCAATCATACCTCTATACTCTTTCACATTCACATTCTTACCAGATTCATCCTTGTTTAAGGACAATGTAGAACTCATGGGGGTCTTAATCTCTTTGGACTGAGACATATTATACTTGCTTAGCAAGTCCCTAGTATACTAGCTTTGATGTAGGAATATTCTCTTCTTCATCTAATGAATTTGAAGTCCAAGGAAAAAGTTCAATTCTCCCATCAAGCTCATTTCAAATTCCCTGCTCATAATACTTGAGAATTCCTTGCATAGAAGATCATTAGTTGCTCCAAAAAAAATATCATAAACATAAATTTGAACTACAAGCATATATTTCTCATGAGTCTTTATGAAGAGGGTTTTGTCTACTAATCCTCTTTTGAAATCATTTTCAAGTAGAAACTTTCACAATCTTTCATACCAAGCTCTTGGAGCTTGTTTTAAACCATAAAGAGCTTTGTCCATTTTGTAAACATGATCTGGAAACTTGTCATTTTCAAAACCTGGAGATTGAGAAACATAAACTTGTTCTTGCAAATAGCAATTTAGAAAAGCACACTTTACATCCATTTGAAATAGTTTCATGTTTTTGTGAGATGCAAATGCAAGTAAATTTTAATTGCTTCTAACCTGGCAAGAGGATCAAAAGTTTCTTCAAAGTCAATACCTTATTTATGATTTTAGCCTTGCTCTACCAATCTAGCTTTGTTCCTGATTACCTTTCCATTCTCATCTAACTTGTTTCTGAATACCCATCTGGTGCCAATGACAGACTGATTTTTTGGTGGAGGAACTAGATTCCAGACCTTGTTCCTTTCAAACTCATTGAGTTCACTTTTCATTGCTATAATCCAGCTGCTTCTTGTTATGATTCCTTCACAGTTTTTGGTTCTACAAGAGAAATAAAAACATTAAAAGCACAAAGATCTTTCAACTGTGATCTGGTTTGTGTACCAATGGTTGGATCAGAATTGATGTTATCAGCAGGATGAGATGAGAGATATTTGAATCTCTTTCTTGGTGTCCATGGTTCTGGCTCTCCAGTTTTCTTCTCAAATCTATGAGAACTTGAAGCAGTAGCTTGTTCTCCTGTTTTCTCATGAGATTCTGTTTCAAGGCTTTGAACCTTAGTTTCAAGGCCTTGAAAGTGCCTGTCTTGTTCCTGTGACGTTTCTTTGGATCCTTTTGAGGATTCTTCTTCAATATCTGAATCATGCTTGTATAGATTGAGATCTGCAAAACCATCACTCAAAGAACTATCACATCTTTCATCAAAAATAACATGAATTCTTTCTTCAACAAGCTTGGTTCTCTTATTATAGACTCTATAGAATTTGCTTGTATGTGAATAGCCAAGATATATACCTTCATCACTTCTTGCATCAAAATTACCAAGATTGTCCTTTCCATTATTATGGACAAAACAAGTACATCCAAATTGTTTGAAGTAAGAAGTGTTTGGCTTTCTTCCTTTGAAAATTCATACGGGGTCTTCTTCAGAAAAGGTCTGATCAAGCACCTGTTAAGAATATAGTTTGCTGTATTCACAGCTTCTTCCCAATAGTACTTAGGAAATTTGTTTTGATGAAGCATTGCTCTTGACATATCTTCAAGAAACCTGTTCTTTCTTTCAACTACTCCATTTTGTTGAGGTTCTAGGAGCAGAAAAGTTGGGAGAGATGCCATGCTTAGAACAGAATATATCAAACTCAAGTTGATCAAACTCTCTACTATGATCACTTCTGATTGAAGCAATAGGTAGGTTTTTCAATGTTTGAAGTTCTCTACAAAGGTTTGAAAATTCAAAGAGATCTTCATATTTTTCTTTAAGAAACATTACCCAAGTATATCTAGAGAAATTATCAACAATAACAAGCATGTACTTCTTACCCTTTGGAGTTGGAGTTCTCATAGGACCACAGAGATCCATATGCAATAGTTCAGTGGGTCTAATAGTACTTACAAAGTTATTTGGCTTGAATGAGCTTCTAGTTTTCTTGCCTTGTGCACATGCTTTGCATATTTCTTCATATTTGAACTTGATAGAGGGTAAACCTCCTACTAAGTTCTTAGAAACTAACTTTTTAAGGTATGCAACTTGATGTGTCCCAAATTTCTGTGCCAAAGCTTTGAATCTTCTTTCAAGGCCTTGAGACACTTCAAGTTTTCACCAACTTTACCAATACCAAGGATGTTTCATTAGCCTTTGTCACCAAGGGTAATTGATCCTTATGATTGCTCTTTCAATTTTGTGAATAGAGATCTCTTTCCGCTCATGTGTCTTGAGCAACCACTGTCCATAAACCCCTTTTGCTCTTTGATCTTGGTGACATCCTGCAAACACCATTCAATGCCATACCCAGCTGTCAGACCAAGTGTTGAATTTAGATTCATATTCAGGGTCAACCATGTTAGGTGGTCTAACCACCCCTTTAGGAATCCAAATATGTCTAACTTTTCCTTTGAGTTGGAAGGGAAAAGTGTTCCTCATTATGTGAGGATCTCTTCTTCTACAAGGACAAGTCATCTTAACATGACCAATCTTATTGCAGTAATGGCATTTAGGAGATATTTTGCTTCTATCTTTCATAAATCTGGTATTGTTTTTCTTTGGAAAATTTGGATTGTATCCAATACCATTTTTGTGAACAGACTTCAAGCTACCTCCAAGAATCAAGTTCAAGTTGTGTTCTGAGCCTGCAAGTTTTTCTTTGACCAATCCAGATTCTTGAATTTTCTCAGTCAGAGTAGTCTTTTGTTTCTCCATTTCATCAACTTGATGTCTTAGATTAACAATGCTATCACTCAAGAGAGAGTTCTCAGTGACTACTTACTTGACTTGTGTTTTCAAGGCTTTGAAACTGGTTTTCAAGGCCTTGAAACCACTATCAGATTTCTTCTGAGAGATTTCAAGATTCATATTTAGACAAACAAGATGTAAATTTTCTTTTGCTTGCTCATGAACATTTTCTTTCAAAACTCTAATTTCTTTCAAATAGTCCACTTCATTTTATAGCATTGTTCTAAGATAATCCGAGTGGGCTTCTGTAGGTTTTGAAATCAAGCAGTTTACCATTACCTCAATTTTATTTTATGAACTTTCATCATGCTTGGCCATAAATCAAAGGTTGGCATGTTCTTCTTCAGATTCAGATTCACTTGATGTATCTGAATCACTCCATGAAGCTATCATAGCTTTCTTTCTCCTATCATGATCTTTCGTCTGAAAGTTCTTGCTTTACTTATGTGGACAGTCTCTAATCAAGTGTCCTGCATCACCACACTTAAAGCAATTCATCACTTTAGGCTTATTACTATGTGAAGTAGTTTTACCTTTGTAGTCTTTGCTACTGGAGGATTTGTGTTATCTCTGTTGAAGTCCTTGTTTCCAAAGATTTTCCTTATTTTAAGAATTCTGGTCAAGACTTTGGAAATCAAAGAAATCGGATCTTCTTCATCATCCTCAGTTTCTAGGCTTTGAAACGTCTCATTCTCCTTAGCTTTGAGAGCCAAATTCTTCACACCTTTAGGTAGTTCTCCATCAGCTTCATTCATGGATATTTCATGTGTAACGAGCTTACCTTGAAGGTAATCAAGATGGAGTGATGAGAGATCTTGAGCTTCCTCAATAGCACTAGTTTTTTGTTCCCATTTTTCCTTTGGAAGACTTCTTAGAATCTTCCTCACCTTCTCTGTTTGAATAGGTGCCCTAGAGGCAATCTATATTTGGTATGAACAATGGTTTGGCTAGAATATTCATTTATTAATTATTGTGATATGTAATAGAATGAAGTCCTTAGATACAATGTGTTGTTTATCTTAAATATCCCTAGTCCATTATATTGGTTAACAGGATGATTAAATATAGACTCGTATGTGTGTACATTGATATGGAGATATCAAGTCTAGCACATGGATATGCATTAGGAGTAATGGCATAGTGGATTGACCCACAACGAGAAGGAGACATTAGATTATGTTGAAGTCACAATCGCTTCTCGTAGTGCTAATATAATTGCAATTCGTAGACTTGAAGTCACTAGATACTCTAGTTGTGAAAATCATGCTTTGATGTTATCCAACGTTGCGCCTTAACCGCGCAACTATAAAGATAGCTATCGGGCATGATAGGAAGCAAGCTTAGAGATCGTCTTGATGTAGAGAGCATTTGTCCCTTCCACGTAATGGAAGAAAATATCCATGGCCACTCGAGGGATGGTGCTTATTGAATGTCTAGCCAGACTCAGATGAATCAATATGGAGATATTCATGTTATCTGCTTGCATAAGCATATTCCCAGGATCGAGGAACTGTGGATTGGATATACGAGTGTGCTATTTATGTCCCGTGTCCAATCCGGATATGGATACAAAGGGATAATGCAATATGTGATATTGGGCACAAGGTTTGTTGGGATCACTAACTTATTTCTATTAGTTAGGTTGCATGGATGTGTTGCTAGACACCACTCCATATTAGTAATTAGTTACTACCAACTAAGTAGAAACTATGGGGTCACACGTCTAATAGAGGTGAACTAGAATTGGGATTAATTAATATGATTAATTAATGACAAGGATCACTTTACAACACTTGAAAAATTAGTAGGACTAATATGCAAGGAAGGGACTAATCCAAGTTCATGTAGGATTAGGAAGGGCATTTATGTAGTTAACAAGTAGTTTTTGGACTACATAAAGGATGCTCTAGCTTCCTTCCCACAACGAATGCTGATGCGCAAAATACAGGCTATTCGCAAGTATACGAAATCAAGTAATACCGGGTGTATTTCAACTCGGGTTGTCGATCCCACAGAGACTGTTTCGGTTTTTCTCACGTCGTCAATATTGGTTAACCGAGTGCAGTAACGAGGAGGAGTTGGTTGTGATTGCAGTTTACTAAACTAAAAAAAAGAAATTAAAAAAAAAAACGTAAACGTAAATATTTTTTGTGACGTTTTCTGAAATAAGCTGAATCGGTTGTTACGATAATAGATGGGAATTAGGCTCCAGGATCCCCTAGGGTTTCTACAAATTTCAGTTTTACGTTCGATTATGAAAACACTCAGGAGTTTCGATATCTGCGCAAAGTGACTTTTCAGCTTCCACACGTAATCCCGATCCTGCAGACTTTCGGATTCTTGTTAAGCTGCCTAAGTCTGCAGTCTCGGTCTAATCCTGTTAGGGTTTCTAACCTGTCTGAATGGCCCGGGTCAAATTCTCTAACAGTCGGTCTCACGTTTTTCGGTGCTAGCCCTATCTCCCTTTCTCTGGTCGGTCTATCAGGGTAAGGTACTAAATCCTGGCTTTTCTTCCTAACCCTAACTTGACGTTATCACCTACAAGCTCGGGTCTATAGCAATCCTGGGTGATCAGTCCTATCATGCATATACGAGAATAATCAAAGCCAGAATAACAGATACAACTTGCTGAATTAAGATAACAATCATGAATCCATAATCAAAGTAGTCATAAAATCTGGATACGAAACCCTAGGTTCACCGAGAACCTAGGTAAGAAGTTTAGCTACGACTAGACATAATACTAAACACAGTTTCTAAATGTAAAGAGAGAGAATGAAATCAAACTAAGTCTTCGAATCTCGAATCGCTCTTCCGTGCTCTCCGGGGATGCTCTGACTTGCCCTTCGGTTGTGCTGAGTATATTTTCCTCAAAACGAGTCTGGACGAGTCTTTAAATAGTGTTGTTTTTTCCCGAAACGCGTGTGCCAAAAATTACAGAAACTGCCATCGGTCCACCGACTTTGGAAAAAATTCAAACTGGCTGCGTACATACGCAAGGGTTGCGTATATACGCAACCAGGTCCCACAATCCACCCACCACCACCTCCCTGCCTGCGTATATACGCAAGGCTTGCTAATATACACAGCCCCTGCGTATATAAGCAGGCAGGGGCTGTGGTGGTGGCCCTGCTTGCTCCTCTGGTGGGTCCGGTTGGGTCTCCTGGGTCCCACTCTTCTGCCTGATGCTCCCGGTTTTCCTCCCTTGGTGTTCTCCTGCTTTTTCGTGTTCCCGTCTTGGCCTGATCTTGTGCACGTTTCCCGAGACGGTCCAGGCTTGGTCCGGGCACGCTTCCCGATGCACCTTCCGAACCTGTTCCTGAAAAGGCAACATGAACGAAAACCCGCGATCATATCCAATAAAAGGAATAAATAAGCAGGAATCCAGAAAGTACAAATAAACATCTTGTTCTAAATTCCCGAGGCATTCTAGGGCAAATTCTGGCAAAATACGCTGTTTCCGACACAAACGCTCGTGAAATAAGGCTAAAAGATAACCCCTAATTGGGCTTTATCAAATACCCCCACACTAGACATTGCTCGTCCCGAGCAACCCCGCCGACACTAGCCTGTAATCATACATTTCTGCCCTCGTGAGACCGGCTCTGTGCATACACTACCGTTGCATACTCTTTCGACCCGCACCTTTCAACCGGACGACTCGATAGAAAACAGACTCAGATAGAATGTACACAGACTCAAATGACTCAAAACAGATTAATGAAAAAATATTTTTTGGTGAGATTGGGCAACCTCAAAAACATAACCAGTGTGTCCTCGTGACCTCATCCTTTTCAGAATGTACATCCCGGCAAGCGATCGGTAAGTCTGAACAGATTTATATGGTGGATTTAAGCACTGGACCCAAGTACTATTACTTTAGTTATCAATCTGAGAAAATCCTTAGCTAACTTACCATCCGAGCTTTTTCCGAAAGGATCTATGTGTACTCAGGTAGGATATATATGTGTATCAAGGTACGGCATAGTCCTACTTGTTATGACATTCTCACAATTTACCAAACTCACACACCTCACCGAGATCCCGAAAAACTGCCCGAAACCCCTAAGTTCCTGTTTTCCCAATTCTTCTGTCCCTCGGTGTGTCTTTGCCGTGCTCGCGGCCACAAATGTGAAGCGGTGTAAACGTCTCGAAAATTGTGCCACTCACTCAGCTTTTTTATTTAAGTAACAAAAACGTAAAACAAAACTTAAGAACTAAAACATGACTTTTTCTTTTCTTTTTTTTTATTTCTTTTCTTTTCTTATTTTTCTTTTTTTTGTTTCTTTTTTTTAATAATAATAATAGAACGACTATATACATACATACACGAATAATGACAACACGAAACTGACTAAAGCTGAGTGAGTGAAAATAAATCTCTGTCGTGGGGTACGTAAAATGTCCTCATGTGCAGTACCCCCACACTAATCCTGAAGCGCTGATCCTGTAGTCAAAACAATACTGTGCAGTCCCACCGAACCTCCTCATCACCAAAGATGCAGAAAAACGGCACAACAACCAATAAACCCTACAACCCCCCCCCCGGAACCCCGTTTTGTGCGAAAGATGCTCGCACGCGACTAACTCCTCCTGTGGTCACTATGTAATGCAGTGATCCACCTCCGCAAATTAATGCACTGTCGCCATTAACTCACCCTGTCCTTCCCTCGAAAAACGTGTCGATGTCAAAAACTGTCCAATACTGATAGATCATGAAGCTCTCCCATCTAAAACCCACCCTACTCACTCCCTCTGTCATAACACGTAGAATAGCCAACTATCGACTGATGAAGGTCTCAAAGAAGGCTGCCTAGGCTATAGTGGCTAAGAAGAAAGAGGCTAAGTGGCTTCAAACGGGTTGACTAATTGGACCTATGGGTAAGAAACAGGACGTGAGGTCCCTTGATAGCCAGCCACTCCACCGAAAAACGCGATGACTGTGACGGCGCCCGTGGGCGGGTTGTCGACAACCTAGATGACGGTGGTGTAGAAACTAGTCGGATTCTTAGCTTAGGTGATAATTACTTGCGGATTCCAAAAGTCGCTGGCTCTCACCTATCTACTATACCTCGGTGCAAGTTTTCTTTTCTTTCAAAGGACTCAACCTCGATTTCTTCACTGTTTCTGTTATCTCGATTGCCCTTTCTCAAAAAAAATCGATTTTTTTTTTATATTTTTTTTTTGAAAATATTTTATACTGGTGTTTGCGTATATACGCAACAGCTGCATATATACGCAACTAGTAGCATAAAAAAATTAATTTTTGAATTTTGTGTTTTTTTAACTATTTACAATGCACAACCAGAATGATTGTGGTGGGTTGACTCAAATAACGAAAATATGCTGACTCGAAAATATAAAATAAAACTGCAAATAAACATGAAAAAACATGCAGACTGGGTTAATGCAGACACGACTACCACCCCCACACTAAGAGGTGGCATGCCCTCATGGCACCACTCGTCCAGAAAAAATGTCGACTCTGACCCGGTTTCCGAAGAACCGGATATGCTGCCCGGAGAGCTGCTGCCAGAATCAGTCCTGTAGACGACCGGCCGACGCACTCGGGCACGGGGTCGGTAATCGGAGGACTGGGACTCTGAGCCTGTCCAACTGCTAGGCGGCTGGGATCGCAATCTCGTCCTGCCACTCGAAGGCTGCTGGGTACGGGACCCAGTCTGACGACCTGTGGGCTGCTGGGATCGTGTCCCAGCCTGACGTCTCTCCTGTCTCGCAGGTGGCGGAGATGGCTGAGTCGGAGGAGGTGGGTGAGTCGGGGGAGGTGGAGCGGAGGTATACTCGCTAGAGTCCCCGTCATCGGACCAACTCGTGGTAAAGCTGCTGGAGTAGGTAGGAGGAAAATACAGCGGGAGTGGCAGTTCTCAACCTGCGTGCCGAGCTGCCTCCCGCTGCTCCTCTCGAATACTGGTAAGAGCAGTGTTATGGTCCTTCGCAATCTTGCGCTGAGTCCGTCGGGTATGTGTGATAGCCCTCCAAAGCTTGCCCGCTTTCTCGAGCACTCTCTCCCCAACAGACTTGTGTCCGCCGCGACACCCCTCAAATCCCTCGTCAACTCAGGGCAACCTACGTGGTGGTGCCGGTCTAGCTCTCGGGGTTGGGTCGGCCCGTGGGGCCGGCTCACCTCGCTCTCGGGCTGGCTGAGTAGGGGCATTCCTCTCACTCCCCTGCCGACTCGACTCGGGAAACTCACTTTTTCGACTAGTACGGCATCGCCGAAGTCCTGCCGATGCCTGGCGACTAACGGGTCGCTCCTGAGTCGATCTCCTCCTAGGGGCAGGGGCAGGTGCAGGATCCTCCTCCATAATGTCGTCATCCTCATCGAGGTCAACGAACGGCTCTGGTGGACCCGGGTTACAGGCCATGATCTTCCTATAAGGCCGCGGACGAGGAGGGTCTAAGTCGCCCTCAAGGATCTCCATGGGTACATCAAAATCCCGCGCCAGTTTGGCGATGAGGTTTGCATACCCCAACCCTTTATGGCTCGCGGTGACGTTCCGCTCCTGCATGTAAACCCAAATGCGACGAGGAACGTCGACCTCTCGTCGGAGAACCAAGCAGTAGACTAAGAGTACATTCTCATAATCTAGATGGGTGAAATGCTTGATCCCCACCACTCGGTTCACAACCCACTCGGCCCACCATCGTGGTGGCCCCGTAATAAAACGAGAGTGCAGTATCATGCCTCTCTCCCCATCACCCCCTCTCTCGAAGTGGGCCCCCGTGTAACAACTAGTCACAACCCGCAAAATATCTGAATCGCTCGGCGGGTAATCCTCACACTCTACATAGGCGCAAGGGACATTTCTCAATGCTATCCCGTACGCCTGGCGGATACTATCCACCGTCACTAACATGAACCGCCTACGGCAGTACACCCAGCGGGTGTCACCGTTGGCCTCCCCTTCTCCCTTATGCATGAGGTTACTGTAAAACTCACGCACTAAGGATGAGCTAGACACATCAGAAAACCCGGCCAAGGACTGTCCGAAAAGATCCGGACGACTAGAAAACTGTGCCATCTCTGGTGGCATGCTAAGGTGGTCGACCTCAAAAACGGTAATCCTTGGGCAGATTATGGCCCATTTTCGTCCCGCTCATGTAATAGTAATGGGCATAGTGGTTTACGAAACGAAAACTGTCAAATTGACCCGCATGAATTTGCTCCTTTGGGTACTCAGTAGGGAACTGGTCCCGGTTCGGGTCAATAAACGACACTCCGAACTCCATATCAGTCAGAAACCTCGAAAAAAGTGCCAACTCGGAATTATGCAAAAAGTGTGAAACGTGCACGTAACAAGTGTGTCTCAATAAATAGTCCACCTAGGAGCTACCAGAGGTCCACACGGCAAGTGCCGCTCCAAAATCAAAATTTACCGAAAATAACGGACCCGTCTACGGGTCGTGCCAAAACGGAAAATAAAGAGAGAGATGAAAATTTTTGACCTTCCCTAAGCAGGGGTGAAGACCGAAGATTCTGCCCGGAAAGTCGCCGGAAAAGTCGTCGGCGGTCGCCGGAAAACGGAACTGCTCGGAATCAAAATCCGAACCCACCAAATCGAAGCTTTCGATCTCCTCTTTCAACTTCCCTTGTTCGGTTTTTGCTAGTTCTTGCTCTAACACCTTCGAATCGGCCCTTTTTGTCAAGAACACGTCATTTCTAGATGGGAATTTCCCGCTTGATTCTCGCTTGTTTCTGGATTTTGATGGGTGATATTTGCTCCTTGCGACGAGGGTATTCCAGAAATGTGCCCGGATTTTGATTTGGAGGTCCGAGGCGAAACTTGTGTTCTTCAAGTGGAGAGAAAATGGAGGAAGAGAGAGAGAGAGGGAGGTCCAACAATGGTGAACCCGTCGGCCCCCTCCCTCTTTAAACCCTAATTTTTGAAAATTGACAAAAATGCCCCTGGGTTTTTGAAAAATTTCAACATTTTTTTTTCTTCTGTCTACGAATACTTGCGTATATACGCAAAAAAAAAAAAAAAATCTCCCCTGGTTGCGTATATACGCTACCCTGCGTATATACGCAACCAGCAGAGATATATATTTTTTTTATTTTTTTTTCTCTCTTTCTTCCTCTATTTTCCCGGTTCTGCCTGATTTCTATTTTGCTGCATCTGCACAATCTCGATTTCAAGTCAAAAACCCGCTCATCTCGCATCTCTCAAAACTTCAGAACTTAATATAATAACTAAATAAAATAACGAAAATAAATTAACTAACGATTACTTTGTGTTGCCTCCCAAACAGCGCTTTGTGATTTACGGTCGACGGACCGACCTAGTTACCTCTCACGGGTCACCAAAATAGACCGGGTCTATTTTGACGACTTCGGCGGTCTCGAGATATGGCTTGATCCGATTCCCGTTCACCCTGAAACTGGACTTATCTTTTGGATTCTCCAGTTCCAATGCTCCCCATGCAAAAATCTGCTTGATGATGAACGGGCCCGACCAACGAGACCTCAGTTTTCCCGGAAAAAACCGCATCCGGGTATTGTAGAGAAGCACTTTATCGCCTTCCGTAAACTGCTTTGGCGTGATACGATGATCATGCCACTTCTTTGTCTTCTCTTTGTAAATTTTGGCGCTCTCAAAAGTCGTTCTGCGGAACTCCTCCAATTCCAGCAGCGCCATCTTCCTCTTATCTCCCACCAGATTCTGATCCATGTTGAGCAGCATGATGGCCCAATACGCTTTGTGATCTAATTCCACCGGTAAGTGGCACGCTTTCCCAAACACGAGCGGGTATGGTGACATACCCAGCGGTGTTTTGAAAGCAGTCCTGTAGGCCCAGAGCTCATCGTCCAGTCTGATGGACTAATCCTTTCGGCCGAGATTCACCGTTTTCTCGAGTATGCTCTTGATCTCTCGGTTCGAAACCTCGGCTTGCCCGTTTGTCTGCGGATGGTAGGGTAATGAGACCTTGTGAACTGACGCGCCATACTGTTTAAGAACTTTTGCAAAGACTCGATTGATGAAGTGTGATCCCTCGTCACTGATCATTTCCCTTGGAGTTCCGAAACGAGTAAAAATTTTGCGTTTCAGAAAACGCTCAACGGTGGCTGCATCGTTTTTCTGACACGCGATCGCCTCAATCCACTTAGTCATATAGTCTACTGCCAGCAGAATGTAGAGATTACCCATGGAGGATGGGAACGGCCCCATAAAGTCAATACCCCATACATCGAAAGGTTCTACTTCCTGCCACACGGTCATCGGCATCTCGTCCCGGGGTGACGTGTTCCCTGTTCTCTGGCATCTATCACATCCCTGCACATAGTCATGACAGTCTTTAAAGATTGTTGGCCAGAAAAACCCGGACTGCAGTATTTTATGAGCTGTTCACGTTCCCCCAAAATGACCCCCATACTGTGATGAGTGGCAGTGTCTGATTACGTTCCAGGCCTCATGGGTCGGAATGCACCTTCTCAGGATGTTGTCGGCCCCCTGTTTGAATAGGTACGGGTCATTCGAGAAATACTGTCGGCTTTTGGAAACGAACCGCTTCCGCTGAGACGGGGTAAGATCCTCGGGAAGCGTGCCAGTTACCAAGTAATTGGCTATGGCATAGTACCACGGTCTCCCGATTTTCACTGCCATGATGTGCTCGTCCGGTAATTTTTCCTTGATCAGTACCGGGTCCACCTTAACATTCTAAAGCCTGGATAGGTGATCCGCTACCACGTTCTCAACTCCCTTCTTGTAACGGATTTCCACGTCGAATTCCTGCATCAGTAGTACCCACCTCAACAGTCTCGGTTTAGCATCCTTCTTGTCCAGCAGATATTTCAGGGCACTATGGTCGGTGAAAACGATAACTTTCGACCCGACCAAATATGGCCTGAATTTGTCCAGGGCATACACCACAACCAGCAGTTCCTTTTCAGTCGTGCCATAGTTGAGTTGGGCATCGTTGAGTACCCGGCTCGCATAATATATCACGTGGCATACTTTATCCTTTCGCTGCCCCAAAAGTGCCCCGACTGCGTAGTCGCTGGCGTCACACATCAACTCAAACAGGAGTGACCAATCCGGCGTAGTAATAATCGGGGCTGTGGTCAGCTACTCCTTTAAATGGTCAAAATCCTGTCGACATGCTGCGTCGAAATCAAAGGGTACGTCTTTTCCGAGTAAAGCGCAGAGTGGCTTTGTGATCTTGGAAAAGTCTTTGATGAACCTCCATGAAAATCCTGCATGTCCCAGAAAACTTTTGATCGCCTTTACGTTTGTCGGGTATGGAAGCTGCTTTATCACCTCGATCTTGGCCCTGTCATCCTCGAGTCCCTTGCTGGAAATTCTGTGACCCAGCACGATCCCCTCGGTGACCATAAAGTGACACTTTTCCCAATTGAACACCAAATTCGCCTTTTTGCACCAGACCAGAACCTGACCGAGATGGTGCAGGCAGTCATCGAAACTGTCCTCGAATAGTGAAAAGTCGTCCATGAAGACCTCCAGATTTTTCTCGATCATGTCGGAAAAAATCGCCATCATACATCTCTGGAACGTGGCTGGAGCGTTACACAACCCGAACGGCATGCGCCGGAACGCGAACGTACCGTACGGGCAGGTGAACGTTGTCTTTTCCTGATCTTCCGGGGATATGCAAATCTAGTTGTACCCGGAGTACCCGTCCAGAAAACAGTAATAGGCGTGGTGGGCGAGCCGGTCCAGCATCTGGTCCATGAATGGTAACGGGAAGTGGTCTTTCAGTGTTGCGTCGTTTAGCCTCCGATAGTCCATACAGATCCGCCAGCCTGTAACGGTGCGCTGCGCAATCTGCTCCTGGTCATTATTCTGCACCACCGTAATACCCCCCCCCCTTTTGCGCACGCACTGGAACGGGCTGATCCAAGTGCTGTCAGATATAGGGTATATGATTCCCGCTTCCTGCCACTTCATGACCTCTTTTCTCACAACGTCCTTCATCTTCAGATTCAGTCGCCGCTGGGGCTGAATCACCGGCTTCTTGCCTTCTTAAATTCGGATGTTGTGCATGCAATAGGAGGGGCTGATCCCCTTGATATCTGTAATCGTCCAGGCGATTGCTTCCTTATGCTCTCGCAAGACCTCCAGCAGTTTATGCTCCTGTTCCTCAGATAAACGAGACGAAACAATTACGGGCAGAGTACTATTATCACCAATATACGCATACCTGAGATGACTCGGGAGCAGTTTCAGCTCCAGTGCGGGTGGCTCCTTGAGTGACGGGACCAAAATCATCTTTTGCCCGCCGTCTCCGTCCCGGTGCAAAGTGGTCCAGTACTCGGCTCTCATGGCGTGCTCGCACCGAGTCTTCTCCTTTTCTTCCCCGTACATGCTGTCGATCTCTTCCTACAATTGGTCCATCTCCTCGTTTTTCCAGCCTTCGTCAACCACGTATATGGCAAAGATATCCTCGTGGTCGTAGTAATTTGGCAGTTGCAGATTTTTGAAAACGTTGAATTTCAGCTTGTCCTCGTTAATCTGCATGGTCAGCTCCCCGCTCTTGCAGTTTATCATAGCTTTGCCTGTGGCCAAAAACGGCCTGCCGAGTATGAGCGGTACCTCCCCTGCCTCCATGTCCAGGATGACGAAATCTGCCGGAAAAATTAGCTCGCCGACTTTGACCAGAATATCCTCGATAACCCCATAAGCCTGTTTTACGGACCTGTCTGCCATCTGCAGCATGATTCTGGTGGGTCGGGGTTCACCGACTTTCAAACTCTTGAAAATCGTTAATGGCATCAGGTTGATGCTGGCCCCTAGGTCACACAGAGCCTTTCATGTGTAAGCATTACCTAGGGTGACCGGTATAACAAAACTGCCAGGATCCTTTCTCTTCCTCGGTAGCCCATTCTTCACACAGTTGCTCACTTCTGCCGTCTGGTTTATGGTCTCGAATTCGCTCATCCGCATCCTCCCATTCAAGATGTCCTTGAGGAATTTGGCATAAGTGGGCATCTTAGCCAAAGCCTCGATAAAAGGTACGTTGATCTGCAGCTGTCTGAACATCTTGAGAAACCTGGCGTAGTCCTTGTTGTCGTCCCTCTTTCGTGTCCTCAAGGGGTATGGCACCTCCTTGGAGACAGGTACCGTTTCTGCATCTGTCTCGTTCTGCACTGCATCCTGCTCAACCGAGCCCTTCGGCTGGGGGCGGTCGACTGTGTTGTTATCCTGCCCCGACAAGTTGCGTTCTACTTCTTTCGAATTTTCTGCACGAGCGTGGCTGGGATACGGTGGATCCTACGGTGCCAATCCACTCCGAGTGGAGATAGCATTGATCTGAGCCCGTGGATTATTTACTGTATTCGAGGGTAGGTTTCCTGGCTGTCTCTCTGTTAGCTACTGTGCTAACTGCCCCACTTGTACTTCCAAAGCGCGCAGTGACGTTTTGGTTGTCTGCATGTCTGCTGTCAGGGCGTCCATATGTTTGAATCGGGACTCCATGGTCTGAAACATGGACTCGATCTTCTTCATCTGAGCGTCGTACTGCTGTGCAGATGGGCCCGACTTAACCTGCTGCGTCGGTGCAGCCTGCTGGGCTGGTGCCCTGTGCTGGAACCCCGGTGCATAAACTGCTGCATTCGGGTTTCCGTACCGGAACCCGGGATGGTCTCTCGTACCCGGTCGGTACCGGCTCGGGTCCCACTGCTGCTGTACGTAATTGGTGTCTTCAGTCCTTAGTTCCTCAATGGTTGTGTCCAAATCAGGTTCTTCGACTACTGCAACAGTCTTCTTATCTGAGTAGACTTTCTTAACCAAGTCATGAACGATCTTGGCCAGGTTGTCTATCCGGCCATCCTCTGCTGGTTCGGCTCTAGCCGTCATCCTGCGATCGTCAAACAGTCGGGTGTCCTTCTTGGCTAACTGCTTCATCAGGTCATACGCACCATCTTTGTCCACGTGATATAAGAAGTTTCCCCCGGCCTCTCTGTCAATCCTGTCGGTGTTCTCCCTGTCTAGGGCGTGGTAGAAAACCTGCATGATCTTTGCATCTCTAAAACCGTGGTTCGGGCACCGTTTTACCAATCTCATGAGCCTGTCCCATGCGTCTACCACCGTCTCTCCCATCTTCTGCTTCAATGACAGAATCTCGCTCTGTAACTGTATGACTCGGGAGGCGGGATAGAACTTTGCCAGAAAATCTGTGACACACTCCTCCCATGTGGTGATGGATCTGGGTGGTCGGGGTTCGAGCTAGTCTTTGGCCACTCCGAATAGGCAATATGGGAATACGATCAGCATGAGTGCCTCTTCTTCTACCCCCTTGTATCGGACCTTGTTGCAGTAATCCTCGAACTTCCCGATAAAACCATTCGGGTCTTCGTCGGCCTTTCCATGAAACGGGCAGAGAGTCTGTACCGTCTGGATGGTGGATGGTTTGATGTCAAAGTGCTCGGCGGTGATCTCAGGCACCACAATAGCTCGCTCATGCCCCCCGGTGGGGACATCGAAATTTTCCACCAACGCCTTCCCAGAGCGGTTATATGTTCTCTGATTGCTTCGGGCAGCAAGTCCCGCTGTGACAAGTTCTTCGATGTACCGAGCCATCTGGGCTGGGGTACGTGTCTCCCGTTCTTGCCCACCGGCTTCAGTGTTTTCGGGAGTATCTCTCTGGTTGGTTGCCATTCTGCTTTCTCGGTTTCTGCGGTTCTGTTCGGTACACAGCTTTTCTGGATTGTCGAGTGGTGGCACCAAATCGCGAGGCAATCTGGGCATCAACTGAACAGTCCTGAAAACGCAGATTCAAAAACGCATTGAGATAAAAAGAAAAATAACAAAACTAAAAAATAAACAAAAATTCAGAAAACTAATTCTGACAACTAAATAGACCCTAAAAAGTCCCCGGCAACGGCGCCAAAAACTTGATGCGCAAAATACAGGCTATTCGCAAGTATACGAAATCAAGTAATACCGGGTGTATTTCAACTTGGGTTGTCGATCCCACAGAGACTGTTTCGGGTTTTCTCACGTCGTCAGTTTTGGTTAACCGAGTGTAGTAACGAGGAGGATTTGGTTGTGATTGCAGTTTACTAAACTAAAAACAGAAATTAAAAAAAAAACGTAAACGTAAATATTTTTTGTGACGTTTTCTGAAATAAGCTGAATCGGTTGTTACGATAATAGATGAGAACTAGGCTCCAGGATCCCCTAGGGTTTCTACAGATTTCAGTTTTACGTTCGATTATGAAAACACTCAGCAGTTTCAATATCTGTGCAATGTACCAGTTGTACAGTGACTTTTCAGCTTCCACACATAATCCCGATCCTGCAGACATTCGGATTCTTGTTAAGCTTCCTAAGTCTACAGTCTCGGTCTAATCCTGTTAGGGTTTCTAACCTGTCCGAATGGCCCGGGTCAAATTCTCTAACAGTCGGTCTCACGTTTTTCGGTGCTAGCCCTATCTCCCTTTCTCTGGTCGGTCTATCAGGGAAAGGTACTAAATCCTGACTTTTCTTCCTAACCCTAACTTGACGTTTTCACCTACAAGCTCGGATCTATAGCAATCATGGGTGATCAGTCCTATCATGCATATACGAGAATAATCAAAGCCAGAATAACAGATACAACTTGGTGAATTAAGATAACAAGCATGAATCCATAATCAAAGTAGTCATAAAATCTGGATACGAAACCCTAGGTTCACCGAGAACCTAGGTAAGAAGTTTAGCTACGAATAGACATAATTCTAAACACAGTTTCTTAATGTAAAGATAGAGAATGAAATCAAACTAATTCTTCAAATCTCGAATCGCTCTTCCGTGCTCTCCGGGGATGCTCTGACTTGTCCTTCGGTTGTGCTGAGTATTGTGTCCTCAAAACGAGTCTGGACGAGTCTTTAAATAGTGCTAATTTTTCCCGAAACGCGTGCGCCAGAAATTACGGAAACTGCCAGCGGTCCACCGACTTTGGAAAAAAGTCAAACTGGCTGCGTATATACGCAAGGGTTGTGTATATACACAACCAGGGCCCACAATCCACCCACCACCACCTCCATGCCTGCGTATATACGCAAGGCATGCGTATATACGCAGCCCCTGCGTATATACGCATGCAGGGGCTGTGGTGGTGGCCCTGCTTGCTCCTCTGGTGGGTCCGGTTGGGTCTCCTGGGTCCCACTCTTCTGCCTGATGCTCCCGGTTTGCCTCCCTTGGTGTTCGACTGGTTTTCCGTGTTCCCGTCTTGGCCCGATCTTGTGCACGTTTCCCGAGACGGTCCCGGCTTGGTCCCGGCACGCTTCCCGATGCACCTTCCGAACCTGTTCCTGAAAAGGCAACATGAACGAAAACCCGCGATCATATCCAATAAAAGCAATAAATAAGCAGGAATCCAGAATGTACAAATAAACATCTCGTTCTAAATTCCCGAGGCATTCTAGGGCAAATTCTGGCAAAATACGCTGTTTCCGACACAAACGCTCGTGAAATAAGGCTAAAAGATAACCCCTAATTGGGCGTTATAAAATGCTCATAACATAACTGAGTGGGAGAGAAAACAAAAGAGAGAGCAAGACAACAAGGAGGACGAAGCCCCCTTGCGTCCTCCCCTACCCGTCGGCCACAAAGAGAGGGTCGATCCTCTCTTTGTTCCTCGTTGTGTGATTCCTTCTTCCGTCTTCCTCCGGTCCAATCTAGAACTAGGATAAGGAAGATCTAGATCTCACCGCTACACGTGGATTAACAGTAGAGATGAGGACATTATTCTTTGTGTGATCTCCCGAACCAAAAGGTACACATTTTCTATGTCCCTCATCATGTTATCTATGTCTCTTTCTGTGAACCTTGGTGGGTTTTGAGTAAGAATTAATTTTTGCTATTCCGCTCCGTTACCTACGTCAAAACCCAACAGTGGTATCAGAGCCACAGGTCGTAGTGCATAACGTGATTTTATGTGTTACGATTTCAGTTTATACACCGTAATATTCATATTATGCGAAACTGAAATTAATTGGCATAGTAGATGCAAATTGAATATGATTCAATATAAACAAGATCTAATTTAAAATTGGATGTGTAAATTGGTGATTTTAATCACATATGATGTGAATAATTGGGTTCTTGAAAATTAGGTTTTAAGGGCACATAATTGAAAAAGGGGTTTTCAATTATGGAAATAATTATATGGAAACAACCAAGCTTGGGCAACAAGGAAGGAAGGGGAAGGAGACTAGGGCCAAAACCCTAGCCGTCCGCCCCCTCTTCCTTGCGCGTCAAGCAAGGCCGCAGGTCACCTAGGGGCTACAGGCCTAGGGCCGGCCCAAGGTGGTATGCGGCGGTCCTTGGGGTTCGGCCTATGCCTAGGTTGGACCCCCTTTGACCGTTGTAACCCTAATTACCCAAGTTCAACTAAAATTGAACAAGCGCATTAAAAATTGGTTTTAACTGTATTATGTGCTTTTCTTCAAGGTGGATGGATATGGCCTAGATTGTGGATGTTTTGTGTTTGTTATGGTTTGGTTTACGGCGTGCGAGATGATCAAATTAATGTAATAGCTAGTTGATTTTACGGCCTGCGAGTTGATCACCTTCCTCGACATGTGAGGCTTTATTTATTTATTTATTCTAGATGTTAGGCTAGAATTATAAATATTTAGATGATAGCCAAGAGCATGGAGAAGAAGACCGGAGAACCAAGAAGTCAAAAGACGATGAAGACTCCCTACCCTAGGCGCGCGAATATGGAGGAGCACATGGAGATGAGCTTGTCACTTTAGGGCACATAGATACTATCATTGGCTTGGTAATATCTTAGTCTAAGGATCATATACATGCCACGTTAATTTTTCTTTTGTGGATGTTTATTATTTATGTCGTGTTATTGTGTGTATGTCAATACTAGCAAAAAAGTTAACAAGATAATAATAAACAAAGATGGTCTTTTATTGTGGATTGCCCAATCCAAATAAGTAAATCATGCTGATGGGATCAACCAAACAAATAATGACTATTAAATCCCTCAAATAGAATATTGTGTTCTGCCTTCTCTTGCCTAAACACCCTTCATGATCAGGGTCTATTAAAATTCGGGCTTGCCAAAGCAAGGCGATTTTAATTCACCATGATGTGTTGCGGACGACAGAAACAAGTAATGTGTGTATGTTGAAGCAAGATATTGGACTCAACTAGGTAAGAATCAATTGTATTGATGACCCTAGAGGCATGACAATTACGCGTTATCTAAAGGATAAAGAATAATGAGTTATTCACCTAATTGGACCAAGAGTTGCATAGGATGCAATTGGAATGGTTCCTACCTAAATAACCAATTCTTCGGTGACTTGCCAAAGCAAGCTCAAGAAGAAGTGAAAAATGGATCTTGGACCTACTAGAAAATATACATGATATTTTCCGCATTAATGGTGAGGGCTATTAATCCGAGAAAAACGTGGGAGCTATATTTAATGATCTAGCCATTATTGAATATAGTTAAATTTTTCAAAATACGAAAATTGAATATTCCTCGTTTTGTAGAATTTCAAATGGCAAACATTCACGCATTGAAATCATCCCTACGATATGTCCTTGAGAAGGACAAACTGCCTGGAAAAAATTTCCTTGACTGGTAAAGAAACTTAAGGATTGTCCTTAAGCAAGAAAAGAAGTTGTACGTCGTGGACCCTCCAATTCCAGACCCACCCCAAGATGAGTCTGTTCTAGCTGATGTAAGGGCACGTCAGAAACATATAGATGATTCTAATGATGTGACTTGACTCATGCTCTGCACCATGACCTCTGAGCTTCAGAAGCAACACGAGAACATGGAGGCCAATGATATGATCATACACTTGAAACAGTTGTTTCAGGAACAGGCAAGGCATGAGCGGTATGAGGTTTCCAAAGCACTGTTCAAGAGCAGTCTTGCAGAAGGAAACCCAGTTGGGCCTCATGTACTCCGAATGATCGGGTACATTGAGAACCTCGAGAGACTGGGGTTCCCACTCAGCCAAGATTTGGCTACTGATCTTGTCTTGCAATAATTGCCTGAAAGTTATAACCAGTTTATCATGAACTATAACATGAACGAGATCAGTAAGACTCTGTCGGACTTGTTGAACATGCTGAAGACAGCTGAACAAAGCATCAACAAAGGAAAGGGCAAAGCCATAATGATGGTGCATAAAAGGAAGGGAAAAGGAGTTGCGTCTACTTCCAAAGGAAAGCGCAAGAAAGTTCCAAAATCTAAGGAAACCCTAAAGCCTAGTGGGGGCGTGGCTAAAGGTGAATGTCACTATTGTAGCCAGCCGGGTCATTGGAGGAGGAATTTCCCTAAATATCTGGAGGATAAGAAGCTTGGAATAGTGATTCCACCACAACCAGGTATTTATGTTATATACGTCAATATTTCTATTTCTTCATCTTGGGTATTGGATACTGGATGTGGTTCTCACATTTGTCGAAATGTGCAGGATTTGAAAAGAAGTAGAAGATTGACTAAAGGGGAGATAGATCTGCGCATCAGGAGTGGAGCAAGAGTTGATACATTAGCTTTAGGCGTTTATGAACTATCTTTGCCTTCTGGACTTATTTTAGAATTAGAAAATTGCTTTTATATGCCTACTATGAGCAGAAACATTATTTCCATTTCTTGTTTGGACGAGAAGGGTTTTTCTATTTCAATATAGGAAAAGTGTTGCTCCATTTATTTTGATAGTATGCACTATTATAGTGCGAATTTGTCTAATGGATTGTATATCCTTGATCTAAATAATCTCATCTAAAACGTAAATACTAAAAGGATTAAAGCTAATGATTTTAATCCTACATACCTATGGCACTGTCGTTTAGGCCATATAATTGAGAAACGCATATCTGGACTCCATAAGGATGGACTTCTAGACTCATTTGATTTGGAATCATATGAGACATGCGAATCTTTTTTATTAGGAAACATGAAAAAGTTCCCATTCAATAAGAAATGTGCGAGTACTAGTGAGTTACTGGCACTCATACATACCGATGTATGTGGGTCGTTCCCCACGCCTGCCAGAGGCGGTTACACCTACTTCATTACGTTAACTGATGATTTCAGTAGATATGGATTTGTATACCTTATGACGGCCAAATCCGAATCCTTTGAATTATTCAAGGAATTCAAGAATGAAGTAGAGAAGCAACTTGGTAAAAGTATTAAGGCTCTACAATCGGATAGTGGAGAAGAATACTTAAGTCAAGAGTTTGATGAGTATCTTAGAGAGTGTGGGATAGTATCCCATATCACTCCACCCAGAACACGACAATGGAATGGCGTGTCCGAGAGGAGGAATCGCACACTATTGGATATGGTGCGATCTATGATGTCTCAAACGAATCTTCCAATATCATTTTGGGGACATGCTCTAATGACGACAGCTTTTATCATTAACCGTGTTCCACCCAAATCGGTCATGAAGACACCATATGAGATATGGACTTGGAAGCGTCCCATAGTGTCGTTTATGAAGATTTGGGGCAGCTGTGTCTATGTAAAGCGTTTACAAACAGACAATCTCGGGCGAAAGGCGGATAAGTGTAAATTTGTGGGATATCCTAAGGAAACAAAAGGATATTACTTCTACGATCCAATCGAGAACACATTGTTTGTAGCTCAGACCGGCGTGTTTATAGAAAGAGAGTTTGTCTCTAAAGAAGAAAGTGGGAGGACTGTAGAACTTGAAGAAATTCAAGAACCACAAATCACTAAACCAATGATGGAACATGAGCAGGAACCGCAAGTTGTTGTGGAACAACTTGTTCAGGTAACACAGGAACTCCGTAGGTCAGGAAGGGTACGTCATGAGCCAGAGAGATACGGACTTCTCGTGACTAAGCCAGAAGACGTACCACTCATGGATGAAGAGCCTGCAACCTATGGGGAGGCCATGAGAGGCCTAGACTCCAAGAAGTGGCTAGAAGCCATGAGATCCGAAATGGATTCCATGTACACCAAAGTATGGACATTGGTGGAACCACCTGAAGAGGCTCGGCCCATAGGGTGCAAATGGGTCTTCAAGAAGAAGAACGATATGGATGGCAAGGTAGTTGCCTATAAGGGGCGATTGGTGGCTAAAGGGTATAGACAGATTCATGGTATTGACTATGATGAGACCTTTTCACCAGTAGCCATGACTAAATCCATTCGAATCCTACTTGCTATTGCAGCATACTATGACTATGAGATTTGGCAAATGGATGTCAAAACAGCGTTCCTTTATGGGAACCTCCTCTAGGATGTGTATATGACACAACCTGAGGGTTTTGAGGATCCAGAGAATGCCAATAAAGACTGTAAGCTACAAAGATCCATTTATGGATTAAAGCAAGCTTCTAGGAGTTGGAATCGACATTTTGATGACGTAGTCAAAGAGTTTGGCTTCATCAAGAACGAAGATGAGCCATGTGTCTACAAGAAGGTTAGTGGGAGCTCTGTAGTGTTTCTGGTCTTGTATGTGGATGACATACTAATCATTGGAAACGATATTCCTACTTTGCAATATGTTAAAGATTGGCTACAGAAGTGTTTCGCAATGAAGGACTTAGGAGATGCAGCTTATATACTTGGTATAAATATCTATAGGGATAGATCTAGAAAGCTGCTCGGCCTATGTCAAAGTACATATATAGACAAGGTGTTGAAAAGGTTTAACATGCAAGATTCCAAGAAGGGATTCTTGCCCATGTCGCATGCAGTCACTCTTTCTAAGACTGACTGTCCTTCCAATGAGATTGAGAAGGACCGCATGAGTAGGATACCCTATGCTTCGGCCATAGAATCCATCATGTATGCCATGTTGTGTACTAAACCAGACGTATCATAGTTATTGAGTATGTTGAGCAGATATCAGTCTAATACGGGTGAGAGCCAATGGATTGCTGTCAATAACATCCTAAAGTACTTGAGAATAACTAAGGATGCGTTCTTGATACTTGGAGGCAAGGAAGAGCTAAGTGTAAATAGTTTACACTGATGCGAGCTTCCAAACCGACAAAGATGACTACAGATCGCAGTCTGGATATGTGTTTGCCTGAATGGAGGAGCTGTGAGCTGGAAGAGTTCCAAGAAAGGGACAGTTGATGATTCTACAACAGAAGCTGAGTACATTGCAGCTGCTGAGGCAACAAAAGAGGCAGTTTGGATAAAGAAGTTTATCACTGAGCTCGGTGTGGTCCCTAGCATCGTGGATCCCATAGATTTGTACTGTGACAACTCTGGAGTGATCGAACAAGACAAGGAACCAAGATCACACCAGAAATCAAAGCATGTACTTAGGATATTCCATCTTATTCGTAATATGATCGATCGAGGAGATGTAAAGATGTGCAAGATTCCAACGGATGACAATCTTTTAGATCCGCTCACAAAGTCACTTGCCCAGCGAAAGCATGAAGGGCACGCTAGATCTATAGGCATACGAGATGCACCGGATTGGCTCTAGTGCAAGTGGGAGACTGTTGGAATAGGTGCCCTAGAGGCAATCTATATCTAGTATGAATAATGTTTTGGCTAGAATATTCATTTATTAATTATTGTGATATTTAATATAATGACGTACTTAGATACAATGTGTTGTTTATCTTAAATATCCCTAGTCCATTATATTGGATAATAGGACGATCAAATATAGACTAGTATGTGTGTAGATTGATATGGAGATATCAAGTCTAACACATGGGTATGCATTAGGAGTAATGGAATACTGGATTGACCCACAACGAGATGGAGACATTAGATTATGTTAAAGTCACAATCGCTTCTCGTAGTGCTAATATAATTACAATCCTTAGACTTGAAGTAACTAGATACTCTAGTTGTGAAATATCATGCTTTGATGTTATCCAACATTGCGCCTTAACCGGGAAACTATAAAGATATCTATCGGGCATGATAGGAAGCAAGCTTAGAGATCGTATTGATGTAGAGAGGATTTGTACCTCTCACATAATGGGAGAAAATATGCATGGCCACTCGAGGGATGGTGCTTATTGAATGTCTGGCCAGACTCAGATGAATCAGTATAGAAATATTGATGTTATTTGCTTGCATAAGCATATTCCCAGGATCGAGGAATTGTGGATTGGATATACGAGTGTGACTATCTATGTCTCGTGTCCAATCCGGATATGGATACAAAGGGATAATGCAATACGTGATATTGGGCACAAGGTTTGTCGAGATCACTGACTTATTTCTATTAGTTGGGTTGCATGGATGTGTTGCTAGACACCGCTCCATGTTAGTAATTAGTTACTACCAACTAAGTAGAACCTATGGGGTCACACGCCTAATAGAGGTGAACTAGAATTGGGATTAATTAATATGATTAATCAATGACAAGGATCACTTTGCAACACCTTTCAAACTTAGTAGGACTAATATGCAAGGAAGAGACTAATCCAAGTTCATGTAGGATTAGGAAGGGCCTTTTTGTAGTTAACAAGGAGTTGTTGGACTATATAAAGGATGCTCTAGCTTCCTTCCCACAACGAATTCTCACAACATAAGTGAGTGGGAGAGAAAGCAAAAGAGAGAGCAAGACAACAAGGAGGCCGAAGCCCCCTTGCTTCCGCCCCTACCCGTCGGCCACAAAGAGAGGGCCGATCCTCTCTTTGTTACTCGTTGTGTGATTCCTTCTTCCCTCTTCCTCCAGTCCAATCTAGCACTAGGAGAAGGAAGATCTAGATCTCACCTATATACGTGGATCAACCGCAGAGACCAGGACATTATTCTTCGTGTGATCTCCCGAACCAAAAGGTACACATGTTCTATGTCCCTCATCATGTTATGAATGTCTCTTCGTGTGATCCTTGGTGGGCTTTGAGTAGGAATTAATTTTTGTTATTTCGCTGCGTTACCTACGTGAAAACCCAACATTCTCTTCATTGGAAATATGATTCCCAAAGAATCAAGGTTGTTGAAAATGTCAGTGAACCTTTTGAACATATCTCTGATTGACTCATCTCCATTCATCTTGAATAGCTCATATTACCTGAGATATATATTGATCTTGGTTTGCTTGACTTGGATCGTTCCTTCAAAATTCATCACAAGCTTATCCCAGATCTCATTGGCGGTTTTTCAACTTGAGATTATGTTAAATTCATTTGCACTCAAAGCACAATATAAGAGATTCTTAGCTTTATAATTCTTAGAAAATTGCTCTAACTCATATGAAGAAGGAGAGTTTTCAGATTTGGGAGTTCTAATCTCATCATTCTCTGTGTAGAAAGTATGAGGACCATTCTGGATGATAGTCGAGAGTTCCATATCTTGATCAATAATTAACATTTTCATCAAAGCTTTCCAGTGGACAAAATTGTCTCCACAGAAGAGAGGAGGTCTATAAGCAGCTCTTCCCTGAGAGAAACCACCGTCACCTACAATAATCATAATCACAAGATGGTTAAATCTATGTAGTGATACAAGCTCTGATACGAATTGAAGGGGTGCACAGTAGGTAGTAATACAGGATAAATACTCTAGAAGTGGGGGGGGGGGTTGAATAGCGTATGCATACTTTTGCCAAACTTTGCAAGAAAAGTGGTTTCAAATGTTTTGTAAAGAGATTCAAGGCCTTGAAATGATTCAAGCCCTTGGAATAAAATAGTTAGAGTAAACAGAAGAAATAGTCTATTTCAAGGCCATGAAATGAGTTTCAAACCCTTGAAATGAAACTGTTTTGAGTGCTGCAAAAGTTCTAAGTTTGTAACTGAAAAGTAAATGCAAGAGACACAAGATATATAGAGTTCAGTCCACTTGGACCTACGTCTCTACCTCAGGGATCTTCTCCCTGTAGGATTTTCAACTCAATTCTTATTAATCCACAGCTAAGCCCTAGATCTCAAACACAGAGAGATGCCTTACTCTGTTACAGCTTGTGGTTCTCATTAAACCTATCTAGTACCTACTCTACCTATCTGATTAACTAAGAATTCTATATTCTTCACCTTAAAAAATCATTGAGAAAGTAAACAAAATTAGTATAATAATGATATACAAATGGAGTTCAGAAATGAAGAACACATATAGTGAAACTGCAATGAGAGTGCAGTGTTCTTCAGATGCTTGGATTGAGAGAGAATTATCTGCTTCTTTGTTGCTTGACAATCCTTGAATGTATTTTCAGTGTCTCTAGTGTTTGCATGTTGTGTTCTTTGTTAAATGCTTCAAACTGAGCTCCTTATATACAGCTCATTTGATCTGCAAATCTTCAAGATCTTCAGCAACAAACTTTTCTATTTTGTAGGCAACAACTTTTTTACTTCTCTAACAGTCTTCTCCAACGGATAGTTGCTCAGTATCTTCAAGGATACTGATTAGATCATGTCCATAATCATGTTGAGACGCTGTTACAACCACTGGATTGATTGCAGAATCAAATTATCTCGGAATTTCCTTTCCTGCAAAACTCAGGTTAGGAAATAAATCCTGTAAAATAGGTAATAAACATTCCCTGCAAAACTAAGTCAAACAGATGGATTAGATAATGTTAAAAATGTCAAAATACTCTGTCTTTCATCATCAAGTACTGATAGAGTGAGCACAGGGGTTTAGGATTTCAAACAGAATCAGAAACTCCCCCTAAGTTCATCCATATAGGGCTCAGTCAGTTTCAAGGCTTTGAAAGCTGTTTCAAGGCCTTGAAATATACTAGCTATTTCAAGTCTTGAACCTGCTTTGAACTTACATATTGAATATGAATATACGTGTGATACGACAAAAAAATTAAAACAAATAAAATATGAATTTGAGGCTATTAAATTCAGAATCGAACTTAGAGTTGAGAACTTACGATTATTCAAAGAAAGTCCTAACGAATGAATGATGAAACGATCCGCATAACGACGACGAATTGCCTAAACAGAACATGTTATAAATTCGACCCAGTTGATGACAAAATGGAAGAAAGTTCAGAGAGAAAGAGAGAAGTAGGGAGAGAAAAATCGAATCCTGGAAGATAAATTTGCCGAAAGTGGTAGTCTGGACTGACTGGCGCAGCTGCTGCTGCTTCTTCGGGCGTCTGGATTCGGGAGAGGGAAAGCGAGGGTGGAGGAAAGAGAGTGGTCGGACAAGACTTTGCTGCCCGTTGGTGCTTCCACTTCTAGAAATTTACTCAAAACGGCAAAAAAAAACATTATTTTTCGGGTGGCAATAACTCTCTTGCCATATATGCTATCAAATATTGTAAGAATAAGTTTCCCCGCTTAAAAACATCTAAAACAGCAAGAATATACTAATTCCGCATATATTTAATCAAAAATGGAAAGAATTGTCTCATAGTCGCAACACTAATTCTCCCCGCTTAAAAATATCTAAAATGGCAAGAAAAATATCATTATTGGCGAAATATTTTATCGCCGCATATAGTATATAGCATAAACGGCAAGAGATTTTTTGACTCTGTTAATGATTATCATATACGCAAGAAAAGTATGTACGTACAACTCAATTTTGTTTTTCTTTTTGAATGACAACTCATTTTTCTGACTCATGAGCTAAAGTTTGGGGCGAAATTTCTAATAGCCCACCAAAATGAAAGTGCATATGTGACTAAAATATGAAACGCTCCCTTTAATTTGAAGATGTAATCTTAACCATCAATTAAAACCCTAATTTTATATAAAAAAAATATTTGATCTTCATCCCCTTATACAACTCCACCCACTTTGTTTTCAGATATGTTGACAGTGAGAGGGAGAGAAGAGTAGTGTCAGAGAAGTGAGAGAGAGAGGGGTGAGAGGAGCAGAAGCAGCGGAGGTCGTGGTGAGAGTTTGTGCGGCCCACAGAAGCAATGGAGGCCGGTTTTAACACCTTCATCGTCGTCATGTACGTCCTCCGGCGACGTTGTCGTAGTCGTCATGTACGTCCTCCTGCGGCGTTGTCGTCCACCTGTACGTCCTCCGACGGCGGCAACATCTTCTTCCTCCACCCACTTTGTCGAAGTCGTTCTCCTTCTTCGACGGCGGAAGAGACATGCTTCTCCATCTCCATCCCCTCCTCCACTTTCTGCTTCCTCCTTCAGATTAGTTTCCTATCTCTCTCTGTCTCTCTCCTCTTCCCCTTCCCGTCCTTATCCTACTCCCCCGTACCCCTCCCACTCCTTCATCAGATATGTTTCTCAGATCGTATTTTTTCTTTTTTGTGCACGTTGACGGGTATAATGGGTATAAAAAGTCAAAATAAATATCAAGTATATATATAACCTTCAAATTATTTCATGTTTAAAATTAATATAATTATATATATATATAAATATCAATAGAAAAGCACCTCGGCGAGATTTAATGGGTACGATTCTTTCTGTTTTTAATTAAGTGCAAATACGGCGAGAGGAAGGTTTTCCCGCGTAAGAGGTTGACATAAACGGCGAGATTTCTTGTCGTTTTTCTACGCCATAAACGACAAGAATTTAATGTCGTATTTTGGTTCATTTCCAGCAGTGTTCTTCCGTTAGACAGAGCAAGCCGAGAAAGAGACAGCTGGGGCACTGGCGACGGAGTGATTGTGGTGATCGGTGTTTGGGGATGGGCAGTGGGTTTCTTTCCGTCGATGGTTGTGGAGTGGTGAGATTGACGAGGTTGAGAGGGAGATTGAGGATGAGGAGGGTGAAGGATCGATCAGGTAGAGAAGGGAATACGGGTTTGTTTGATTTGAGTGTCTGAAATCGATTGACAGGATATGAAAATCAGTGTGACGTGATTTGGTATAGGAAGTTAGGGTTAGTTAGTTAATACTTTAGGCAAAAGACACTTTATAACCCTAAGTTAGGTAAAAGATACTTTTTAACCCTTAGTTAGGTAAGAGACACTTTATACCCCTAACTTAGGTAAAAGACACTAACAACCCCCAAGACTTAAAACAATGGTAATTAACCCCAAAGTATACTAAAATTACAAAAACACCCATAGTCTCAAAAGGGGGTATTTCATCCTTCCCTCCTTACAGAGATTTTCGTCCTCGAAGCCTAAACCAAACTCTCAACACCATCAAGGTATGAGTCAGGTATGAGTCTCCACTCAAGGGTGTATATACTAAATGCAAGCGTAGAGTCATGTATGATGTGCAATATACTATAAGGAGTATTGATAATGACGTACGAAAAACTAAAGGGTTACAACTGGTGTAGGTGATGGAGGCATGATTTCGCTTGGGAACGTTTCACTTTATTATGCTCAGTAATAATCACGCAAACAATTACACGTTTCATTTTCTTTGGTAGTTTGTTCGAGACTTTAAGGCAATTAAAGTTTGGTAATTTACATTTTAGTATTTCAAATAATTATGGATTGATAGTTTGGTTTGATTGTCTTCTGTAAATGTCCTTCCATTTGGCAGTAATTTTCGAGTGCGGAGTAGCACCCATACGGATTTTACCGGGGATGGGAATAGGGGGTGTTACATTAACTACACATTTGTAGATCGCAAAACACACGATTCATTTTATTGAACATGGAGTTCGTCAAGTAAAGAGTAAGAGAATCAAACAATCGAGGTCTCTAATGCATAAGTATATGGTGATATTCTCCGCCTTCTTCAAAAGTTTATACGAATCTTCAGCGAACGGATGATTGTTTCTCTTCTCATAAACCAAAAGTAACGTACGTGAAAGAGAAGCTACTGAAAAGTCTTGAGTAATTACATAATAACCCCACAAATATTTGCTACGCATGGCTTATCGCTGAGGTAGCAAGATCATTGTCGTGGCGGGAATCTTTCTACTTCGACTCGCCTCAGTGGCTAGGTCCTTCTCCGTGGCAGTGGATTGGTTGCTGCATTTTTCTTCTCTTGTTCTCCTTTGCTCCATCTTCTAGCTCTATTCCTTGTCCAATTGAGTTTTCGGGTTGCGTTTTTCAGCTCCGCATTCCTTCGGCTTGTGTCACCCCTCCCTCGCCTCTATCACTGCAGAACGAATCAACACCTAAAGATTCTACCCGCGGAACTTTTTGGAGGGATAACGAATTTATATTTAAACAAGAGACAAACAACATTGATTTTGTGCACCTAGAACTCGAAAAAATAGGGAAAATACATGAGCATAACAGAAAAACACATAACCAACATATCGAGTTCGGGTGTTACACACTCTCAAACAAAACTTAAATACAGGGAAAATGACATGATCATAACATAGAAACACATAACTAACCTGAGAGCACCAACTTGCAGGAGGGGAGCCATCGCGACTAAACAAACCAAGATGGTCTTGTGATCCCAAAACAATAGGGTAAAAAACTGGGGAGGGCGAGACAGAGAGGAAGGATATATAATAAATTATCCAAGGATGGGTTATAAGACGTTCGCGCAAATTGGGTGAGTATAACATCCTGGTTTGGTGAGGCCAGTAAAACCTAAAATGTGGTGAGGCATAGAAGCGTGCCAGTGCTTTGGAAGTGGTGGAAGTCCTATCGTCAAAACTAAAATCAGTCATTTGATGGGACAACCAAAAATAAGAGGAAGTTGAAAAAACCTAGCGAACCCTTGAGACAACCTTATTATCAAGAACAAGGTGTGAGGCGAAAGAAATCCTGCTAGAAAAGTCCTAACTGACCGTCATCCTTATTTCAACACAGGAAAAGCGTAAATAACAAAGCTGAAAAAGAGAGACAACGCAGCAGCTGAAAGAGCTGCACAAGACTATCCCTTGTCTTGCCAGTTCCAGCGTTGAACCCTCATAGTGGATTTGGAGGTTGCTGAGGAACAACCTCCAAAACCCCAAAGTTCACAGCAGGGTACCCTATCCGGATCAATGACAAACTTGCATAGTGAAGTGAGACCTGAGAGCGCCTCTGATCCCTGGCTGAGGCGGCTGCGGAGGCTGAATGGAATGCCAAATAGAGGAAGGCAAGGAGTGAAGTACCTGGACAAAGGGTCGACGAAACAGGCATTATCAGCCAAGTGAGTTGAAAGGTGACAAAGAGGAGCAGAGAGCTGAGGAGAGGGACCAGAGGAAGACTACGACTTAGCGAAAGCTGAATAAGAGGGTTTATTGAGCACAAGAGAGTAAGAGATGCGAGGGTTAATTTAGAAGGAGAGAACCAATTAGGGTTTACTTTTAGGGAGCCGCAGAGGACTTCACACTCCACTTTTGAAGGAAAGAGCAGACTGCGGCAATCGGGGAAAGGCTTCGGCGAAAAGGGGAAGAAAAATCAAGGTAAACGGCGACAATCGGAGAACGGCGTGGACGAAACGAATAGACAGTAGCAGCCGCAAAAGCTCCAAAGATCGGAGAAGGCAGCCTCGACACCGTCGAAACACTCGATGGAGATGAACCCCTATACTTTAGATGTTGATGATTTGACAGGGCCGAAGAGGGCTGGATAAAGAATAATCTGAGCCATGTGAAGAAGGGGTGGAGAAGAGCAGAGAAATTTGAGAAGACATGAGAGAGAAAGAAAGGAGAAGAGAGGAAAGAGAGAAAGAAATGAGGAGTTGGATGAGAGAGGGCAGAGCTCCCGAGGGAGCATTCTGCCGCGGATCTAAATTTGACACAAAATATAGCAAAATACGTGCAAAATGTCATGAAATCACAACACGCTCACGTACTACCATAATGATAAAAATCGCGCCATATGTATCAAATAAATTGAGAATCACTCATGAACCGTCGCAAAAACCCTCACAAATAATGGTCAAAACATCATCTCAAATGATTTGTCCTCATTCAAAGGCCATGTTTCGTTCAGGTTTATGCTGGCAAATTGTGTAGAGATTTGATAAAGATTTTCATTAGCTGAATGAAGAAGATACAAAAAATTTATGCAAACAAATTTTCATTAGTTGAATCAAGAATAAACAAATTTTTGTGACATTTACTAGATCCGTTTCTTCTGAATCGTCTTACTTTGACTTTTTATCCCGTAATTGGGTCACTTTGAGTCGGTGATTTAGATAGCAAAACAATATAATTTTCTGAACTTTTTTTCATTGTATTATGGAGTAAAGTTTACACTACAAGACCTTACAAAGATTATCAAATTCTTGTATCGTTTGCTAATTAAATTACCGGAGCAAAGTGACCCTGTTAATAGTGACAAAGTATGAAGTAGGCTGAAACAGAGGTAATGTTTCTTATACTCCCTCCGTCCCGCAAAGATAGTCCATATCTCTATTTTGGTCTGTTCCAAAATGATTGTCCACTTACATTTTTAAGATAAAAAATACAATGAAGTTACAATACTACCATTTCATATTCAATGCATCCAATCTTGGAGAACACAAAATCAATGATAATATGGAAATAGCATGCCAACAATTTGTAGTGGGTAGCATTAATTGCATTTCTCTAAAAAAAAAAGTTGAAGTCTCAAAAATTGACTATGGAGGGAGTAAAGAAATTAGACTGAAATTGGGACAAATTTGGAAGATAAGACCTGTCTGAATTCTGCCAAAAGTTTCCCCTTGCTTGCCCGGAACTCATTCTGCACTTTCATCTCTACACGGAACTCACACACATCTAGGCGTTATGTTACCATATCCTACCTCCCTACCTACCAAACTCTAATTATAACTTCCCCTTCTGTAGTGTATGCCTTCAGAGAAAAACTGTAAGAAAAAATGGCAACTGCGGCAACTGCGGCAACTGCGAACGGCGACAACCAATACGACCGACAGAAAGAAGTGAAACAGTTCGACGACTCCAAAATCGGAGTAAAGGGTCTTCTCGACTCCTGCATCACTTCCATCCCTCGAATCTTCCACCACCCACCCGAAGCCCGACCCGGCCCAAAACCCACTTCCCGTTCCTCCCCATCATCCCATGTCGTCCCCGTCGTTGATCTCTCCGGAGACCGCAACTCAGTGGTCGAACAAGTCCATAAAGCCGCCTCCACAATCGGGTTCTTCCAGATCACCAACCACGGCGTCCCCGAAGACCTCCTCCGCCGTGTCCTAACCGCCGTGAAAAGCTTCAACGAGTTACCCACATCGGAGAAGATGAAGCACTACCACCGAGAGATGGGGAAATCCATGTCCTTCTCCACCAACGTCGACCTCTACAAATCAAAGGCTGCCAGCTGGCGCGACACGATTCAGGTCAAAACGGCGCCGAATCGGCCGGATCCGGAGGGGCTTCATGAGATTATCCGGTCGGTGATCTTTGATTGGGATAAGGAGATCGAACGGCTGGCGGAGGATCTGATGGGGTTGTTGTCGGAGGGTTTGGGGGTGGAGACGAATAGGCTCAAGGACTTGACTTGTGCTGGTTCGAGGGCGGTGGCGGCTCATTATTATCCGTACTGTCCACAGCCTGATTTGACTTATGGGTTGACTTCGCATACTGATCCGGGCGTTGTGACGGTGTTGCTGCAGAATGAGGTCACCGGTTTGCAGGTGAAGTATGGAGAGGATTGGGTTGATGTTGTGCCTGTTGCTGGTGGGATCATCATCAACATTGGAGACATTCTTCAGGTAGCGCATTTCATCGAACATTATACATGCATGACTGCTTGTTTTTCAGCTAGGCGTTTCATCAAATATGTTATGTGCGTAAGCTAAGTGGTTATTTGAATAACTTTCATTGCCACAACTCTCTTCTCTTCTTCCCCATCTAATTTTGGGGGTTCAAATTTACCGACTAATTTGACTAATTTAGCTAACGATATAATACGAAAATGTGTTAATTTTTTCACACCATGATACATCTTTCAGAACACTACAATATTATGAAAAAGTTAGCAATTTTTCGTATATAGTTAGCTAAATTAGTCTGTCAATTTGACCCCAAAGTCAAATGGGGAGAAACAGTCGTACTGTGGTGTTTTCGTTTTTGAAAGCATGGTCAAATGAACATGAATGGGCAAGGGAATCATGAACTTATCATTAATCAAAACATGCTTGTTGTCAAGAAGCTGTGGACTTGCAGAAGCTAAATTACGCTTTATGAAAACAATATGGTCCACTGAACATGATTAGGCAAAGAAAGGAAATGAAATCAAGAACAAGTGATTTACCAAAAGGATAAGATAACAGAGAGTAGTTGACCTGCAGAGTAATACTTTTATTTTTATGGGAGGGGTAAAACCACTGTGCTTCATGGGTCCCCTATATGGAGTTTAGATAGATATCCCAACAAGGTCCCCTATATGGAGTACCACTCTGTCCCAGCTCTTTCTATCCAAACTGACTTTTGCCACTATTCACTTGGTCACTTTGACCCGTTTATTTGAATAGCTAACCGATGTAATTTTTTGACAATTTTTTCATGGTGTTGTAGAGTAGAAATTTCTCTATAATACGGTAAAAAAATATCAAAAAATCGTATTATTTCCCTATCCAAATCACCCGGTCAAAGTGTCCTAGATACGAGTCAAATAGTCAACTCGGGTAGAAAGAGCTGGGACGGAGTGGTATGATTTATCATCACCAAGGCTAGACTATCAACTTCTAATATTGTCTGGTTTGCTATTCAAGGATGGATTTTGGGTAGACATCCAAGCAAAGGGTTTCCTTAAACTAAAGGGTTGATAAAGCCCTTCATTTGTAAGGGGCCTCATTGTGATATTGAGGGGGTCTTTCTGAAATTGTACATACTTCAAGAGGTAAGAACATAACATGAGAACACTTTGCATCCCTCTTGGCCATTTAGGCTTCTATTGTTCTTCCCTCCCCAAACTCTTTCGATTATTAATCTCAAAAACGTTGTAACTTTCTTGCTAAAAATTATATTTTCCAGCTTTGGTGAAGAAATGCTTAAAGGGCCCTTAACACACTCTAGCTTTACATTTTCTAATAATCTGAGAAGGCTGGATGATTACAACCTTTCGAGTTTGCAACCTTGCATGACCACACCCCGGAATAGTTGGGTATACAAGTTTTGGACGATTTTGTCAGTATTGGAATTATATGGAAGATCATAGTACTCCTCATGGAATATAACAATGACTGAAAGATGTTTCTTGCAGATTTTTCGGAACAAATAACTAGGTAGTTAAAAGAACAGATGAAAACTTCTATTGTGTAACTGCTTCATAAGTTTGATAACAAATGCCTAGGGTCAGTGATACCTATGATGAGTTAGAGTAGTCTTTTTACGTAAACAATTCTTTCCGTAAGGTTTCTATAAGGGGAGGCACTGATGGAAACATTTTCACAAGGTTTCCTGAACATGTTGAAACATTTTTCTGTTACTTGATTACCCACAAAATTAGTTTCCTTCTAATGATAATCCTTACCATTTAGGCCTCAAACTTATGGGTTGAGAAGCACATCTCCTGGTGTACTTGTTACAATGATGTTTCATCTATTTGTTCATCCTGATATTTGTTGATGATGACTGTAATTACCCTTAGTGTCTGTTTGGCAACTCTGTTCATAAACACTTTTGTTTCAAACCCGTGTTTTTTACTCGAAACATGTTTGGCAGCCCTGTCTTTTAGGATGTGTATTGATTTTGAACAGTTGTTTCTAGAACTGCGATTCCAGTTTTCTTTTAGCTGTTTCTCTGTTTTTAAACACAAACCAAACCGGCTCTTAATTAGGTTTGTCTTTGTAACCCCAAACGTTTAACCCGTGGTTATGGGTATGTTCCGAGCATGCCGTTAGTTGGGTCTGTCTTTGTTGTTTGCTTTTGTCTAATTAAACAAGAAAATGATGCTCCAGTGGAATCATTGCCTTCTCAACTAGGTCCATGTTAAGAAGACAAGTAGAGACTTTGTTTGCGTAGTTGTACTGTAATTGGAGTCGTGAAAGCGTCTGCTGAATGATGAAATGCAGCTGGCTCATTGTTAGAACCAACGTGAGTCTAGCAGTGTATGATACCCCTCAAAAGTAGGCCCGCTAATTGGCCGGTTTTTGGTAGACCAGAGACTGACCCGATCTGGCATATAAAGATGACACCCGGAACCCAGATACAGATCACGAAGCTCCAGAACCGCCACCGCTGGGTCGAAACTCGCAACCCGTTGGAGACCCACGTAACAAATGGTGTTAGGTCTGTGTTAAGTAGGATTCATCCTATTCTCTGATTGGTGTAACACTGGGACATCCTTTAATTGGGTGAAGTTTTTGAGTCCAGGTGTCAAGGGGGCGACCCACGCTTAAAACCAGCCCGGCCCGCACCTAAATGACCCGAAACCGGCCCCAGACCCGTCCAACCAGAACCGCCAAGCCCCCTAACCCCCATTTTGGCCACCAACCTGGTGCGGTTCGACTCGTACACAAACTGACCCAGCCTGCCCCCCCCCCCCCCCCCCCCCCCCAAAAAAAGGGTACCGTTTGTTAGTATATTATTAATTACATATATGTGTGTCTCTGGTTTTATTTCGATGGTCTTCTCAAAGCATCAATGATTGCATATCTATGCAGATCTTATCCAACGACGAGTACAAGAGTGTGGAGCATCGAGTGTTGGCCAACGATGGGGAAGAAGCGCGCGTCTCAATAGCAGTTTTCTGCAACCCAAGCGAAAGAGAGAGCTTGTATGGACCATTGCCAGAGATAGTTTCGCCTGAAAAGCCAGCTCAATACCGACAATTTTCTCTGATAGACTATTTCACGAGGTTTTTCAACAAAGAACTTGGTGGGAAGACCCTGACTGATTACTATAGGGTCTCTTCTGAGTCACAATAGAATGCACCTGATTGTGTATGCATGGTATACAAAGATTGATTCATCAAATGATGGAAACTACACCTATACATGTACATGGTGTTTACTTGTAGTGTCTAAATGTAAAAGCTCTATTACAATTTGCCCGCCCCAGACTTAGGGTGAGTTTGGTAGAGTGGTTTTTGGTGGAAAAACTAGTTTATAGATTGTGGTGGAATTTTTTTGGTTTTTTCTAGAGATTCTGTTTAAACGAGTGTGTTTGGTTGTGGTTTTTAATCTAGATTAAAAACTGAAAAAATGTGTTTGTTAGTGGTTTTTAAACTAGATGTTATTGATAAAATGACATATTTGTCCTTGTGCATATAAGGGTTGTTGCTTGTAAAAATAAAAGAACAAAAAACAAAAAAACTCACAAACAAACACATGAATCCAAGATAACTCTTTCAATGCAACATTGTTTAACTGATAGCAGAAATTTAATCAACTAGGAAAATAACACAACAAAAATAGTTGACCCTAAATAATAAGAACATCACATTAAAGTGTGAAGTGAGTTTTTTTGGGAAAAACGATTTTTTTTTTGAGAATGGAGAAAACAATATTATGAAGGAAGTATAGAAAAAATTATAAGTGATCTTTTTAATTACTTCGATGATTAAAATGTCAAAGAACTACCAAAATGCTCGACAATTTTCAGTCTAATACGTTTACGGTGTGAGGATAATATCGTCTTTGTGTGTCAGAAATAAACCAAAGAAAAAACCACCAAATGTTGGTTTTTTTCACCAAGGCAAAAGTTGGAAAAAATTAGTTTAAAATCTGGTTTTTAATCCATTCAAAACAAACACTTTAAACAACCCATTTAGTTTAAAAACCATAAACCAAAAACACCACTTTGCCAAACTGACCCTTATTTTGTTTGTATAGGAAATCTATGGTGCATCTGTAGAAGGTGGACCATAATCTCCGGCAACTTGCTTTTGTACTAGCTTCATTGGTTCAGACTGCAGCATACATCATATCTATGTTTGGGCGATGGGATATGGGTGGGGATATCAATTCCCACATTATGGTCTCCTTCCATCCGGACGATGCAACCGCAGAAGCCACTACCTATTCTTACTCCTCCTTGATCTCCCCCTCTCCCTTGCTTTTGTTCGTCATACCCAACGTCTCTCATTCTCTTCCATGTGTTTGTCATACCTCCCTCTCTCCCTTTCTTCCCTCTCTTCGATGAAGCCACCGTCCGTCGTCTTATGTTGATTTCCAATATGGATTCGATTTTTTGTTAAATGACGAGCATAATATTGCTTGTTGTGGAGTATTTCAAAATGTTTGAATTAGTCATATCATCAGTTGCAGTGGTTAATTGGAAGAAAAATGTTTGATATTTTGGAAGAAAATGTCGAAATGCCAGTACTTTTATGTTGATGGGACCGAACTTATTGGTCTCTGCCCCAAGAACTGCGACATTTCTAGTAGCTCTAACTTGCTTCTTTTAGCTTAGTTGATGCATAATCTCTTTCTCAGCTACGGTACTTCAATTTAGGCTCATGACATTACCTGTTTGGCTACGTATTGTGTTTTGCCCAGCATCATTCTTTCCCCTCGAGATTAACTAATAAGTCTTCTCTCAAGGCAATAATAAATAAAGATTTCAAAATTACAATCCAAAATAAAAGTGTGGACAATTATTGCGGGACGAATGGATTACGTTGCATCTTCACTTCATTTTGTTGATTTCTGCTCACTCGCTTCTTTAAGGGGCTCTTCTTCAGAGGAAAAGAAATAAAGATTAAAAAAATTTATTTACTTCACTTTTGTCCATTTATTTACAGTGCAGTAAAAGGTAAGGTAAGCACATAGGGTGGTAGCTCAAGTGTTAGAGCGTTGGAAGCCCCTGCATGAGGTCCCGGGTTCGAATCCGGTTGATGACAATAATTTCTCAAAAAAATAAAAAGGGTAAGGTGTAGTGTTTGGAAGTTTGGGGGATGTTGCAAAATGGACATTATGTCCTTTAGTAATTGACAAATGGACACACAATTGATAGATGTAGGAGAATGGACATGAAATGGTAATAGGTTTGGTTAGCTAATTAACAAAATCTGTGGGGCTCACTTTTTTTCAAAAAAAAAAAAAAAAAAAAAAAAAAAAAAAAAAAAAAAACATAAACAAAACTTCTCTCCCTCACCATCACCAGCACATCCAAATCACCATCATCAGCCCCTCCATCGCCACCAGCCCCATCAACTCCACCACCTCCGTCCATCTCAGTCTCTGCCTCCCATTTCTCCCTCTTGATTACTCTCTGATTTATCTGGCAAAAAACACAGCAACAGCAGCAGCAGCGGCATAAAGCCGCTGCCCTCCCCGACGGACA
Source organism: Linanthus parryae (assembly GCA_023055425.1). Taxonomy (NCBI): domain Eukaryota; kingdom Viridiplantae; phylum Streptophyta; class Magnoliopsida; order Ericales; family Polemoniaceae; genus Linanthus; species Linanthus parryae. The sequence continues at coordinate 18,950,687 of JALGPY010000011.1, read as the reverse complement.
ACACCATCACCGCCACCGTCTCTCTCCCTCCCTCCCTCCCTCTGTTTCTCTCAGCTCTTCTCTCCCTATCTCACCCCCTCTGAATTCTCCAGACCCACGAGCACCACCAGCATCAGCAGCTCCGGCAGTTTCAGAGCCACCACCACCGAGCGCCATTTTTGCCGGCGGAGCTTCGATCCCGGCCAAAGCAAGGACACCCACCTACCAAAATCACCCCAAATCATCTCCTGGAGGTCCAAGGATCAGCAATAGCTCCTAAATTGCGCCCAGAAGCTGCCAAAACATCGTCGTCGGCGACCACCACCGAGACCCACGACGGGAGACCCGATCTCTCTATTGCTAAACTATTTTCGCGTTTATTAGACTGTGTATGCGTTAAATCTCGTCCTGATTCGTTTTTGACTGACAAAATTGAGACTTGATGGCTTACATTCATGATTGGAATCGATTGGGTTGGGTGTATATTGTGAATATGGCAGGTGTTCTTCAGGGGGGTTGTCTTGTACTTTTCATAAACTTATGGGGAGGCAATTATCTTTTAATTGAAATGATGAAAAAGTGGGAGGTTTTTTGTTTGTTATTTCAGGAACCTTGAGGGTAAAAAATGTTAAAGATGAAACTCATCTTACTACCTCTATAAAAGAAGTTATGGCCACTTTGCGTGGCAGTGGTGGCCCAATTACGTGCTGCCAATTCGGACAAAGTGCCAGCGAAATACCACGTAATAGTGACGTGTAGAAAAGGTCGGTTATGCCCTTGCTGACACGGAACAGGTGAGCTGTGGTTGAAGGGCGATATTGTCATTTGAGATGTCCCTGGTTGGTCTGGGTTGTGGAACATGAACTTCGTAGTCGGTGTTCTTCTTGGTGGGACAGGTGGCTATGCTCCGAGCAGCTGTGGCTGGTTGCCGGCACTCGTTAGTGGGACAGGTGTCGACCTCTTGCCATTCATTCTTAGAATGTGGGAGAAGGCTCTTCTGATGTTGGTGCCATTTGCTGATCTATTGTCACCGGTTCAGTTCTTTCGTCTCTCTCCGTCTCTGTATTTTCTCCGGCTTGTGGGTTTTGTTTTCGCCGGCGGCCGGAAATTGGTTCGGTGGGTCTCGCGCTATCCGATAGTTGGTGTGTCTAACGGTTTCTCAGTTTCTGTAGGGATGCTGAATTGGGTTTTTTAATTTGGGGGTTTTTTTTTGTTTTTTTTTTAATGACCCGAAGGTTTTCTAAATCGGGACTTCGGGCAGTTAGTGGGGGGGATTGTATTTGGTTCGTTGTGAATTGAATATTTACTCTGCCATGTGGGTTGTTGTGATACCTTCTTGCATGTGTGTTTTTTATGATGAGTTAACAAATTGGTATGTATCTGTGGTTTGATTGCTTGCATGTGTGTGTTGTTGGGTTTTTTTGTTGCCTAATGGTGTTATTACTCTATATACAAGTGTGCTGTTTATACGCATGGGCTCAGCAGGTGGTGGTTGTAGCCAGTTGACAAGGCGATGCTTGGTTAGTTTGATTCACATTTGCTTACATTTAGCGTTGGTGTTTCCAGGTTGATCATCTGCTGCTTGAGCAAGGAATTCGTTGTGTTGTCTTATCTGGTACGTTGACCTCTCTAAGAGTTGGCAGTATGTACATTAAAAATGTAAATGTTGTTGTAAGAAGCCTGTGTGGTTCGTTTTATGCCTGTTGTATGTTGCCGTGTTTCTGTTTTGCTTTGCTACCGTGTGGGATTTGTGTCCCGCCATCCCTTTGGTTTTTTGTTTGTTTGTTTGGCTTAGTTACTTTTAACTGGTTTAATGTGTAATGCTGGCTCAGTGTCTTGAGCTGGTATTTTAATTATGAGGCATCTCAGTCAGGTTGGAATCGGTATAAATCATGTGTAAGCTGAGTTGATGATGCGACCGAAAATTTGCGAAAATCATGTGTAAGCTTAGTAGTCTTTCTCCATTTGTCATCGGTATTTTCCTTACCAGAATCCATTGAATCACAGTATGTTGTAACTTAGACCAGCTGCTTATACCTTTATACCAGAAGTAAAGAAGGAGGTCAAAAGATCATAGCAAGTTTGCATGTCCTTTAATTAAACTGCTTCACATGATTACTTAGACAGACACATCTTCAGTAAATGTAATCTGCAGGACAGGTCAATCAACCACCAAATACTGCAAACCCTACTCAATCTACTTAAGAAATCTTCAATGCACATCAAGCAATGCATCTAAATGATGAAACCTAGAGCAGAAGGAGAGATATGATGGCTGATTGGGGAAGATAATAGGCGTTGACAATGGAATAGATTGTGCCTGAACTGGTAATACATAGCATCTGTTCATGTCTTCTCATTGAACTGATTGACATGCACATCCACACAAACACATCCCCAATAAATGCAACCTGCAAGACAAGTGAATCAAGCACAAGATACTGTGAACCCCACTCAATCTACTGAATAAATCTTCAATTTACATCAAGCAATGCATATGAATGATGAAACCCAAATCAGAAAGACATAGATGTTGGGTGGTTGGGGAAAGTAACACATGTATTATGTGCAGTCAACACATATATTATGTCAATCTACTGAATAAATCTTCAATCTACTCAATCTACTGCATTATGTCAGCCACTAGAAATTTCCCAAATTTGACTGCACAACACATATATTATGTAGTTACGGACCGGTAATAAGAAAGATTGACGAACTATGTCATTATAAAACATAGTACTCGATATATGTTATGAAAAAGACAACACCCAATGACACGCACGTCAATATATGCCGTCAATGACACGCACGTCTACTAATCCTGTCCTACCTCACTATGATGTGTGATGCACTCACGAATGTTGAGGCTATTTACAGTATAACTCCGATAAAATAACATCCAAACGTGGTACACAATAATCCTGCATTAGCAAATGTATATCTCCGCCCATCGGACAAGCAAATATGCCAAGGCCACACCGCGCGCAACGCGCGCGGGGTGGAACCTAGTTATACTTCAAAGAGAAATGTTGTCAAACTGACATTTTGACATATCAAACTATTAGTTCGATATGTTTTAGGGTTTAGGGTTTAGAGAATTGTTTTTGAAATAATCAGTTCGCCATAGAACTATTAGTTCAACATGCCTAGACCCATTGAAGTAATAGTTCGAAAGTTGAACTGATAGTTCGATGGCCCAATTTACTTGTTCTTGAGATCATTTTTAACAATTTTCTAATCTATTTAGCTTTGATTCCCCTTTTCTAAGCATGGAAAACCAAATAGTGTGTGTTATTGCTACTAATGCTTCTAGTCTATTCACAAGTGAGGGGAAGTTTATACCCATTCCTCTTGGATTTTATCAATTGATTGTTGTTCTTGCTACTGTTTTTGTTTTGGTTCGAACTCTCAGTTCAACTGTTCTGGAACAAGGGGTTTCAAAAACCCATGTCCCTGACCCATCCAACTAAGAGTTCAACATATCAATTAGCTGTTCGAGGTATCGAACTCTCTCTTTGATTATCGAACTGTTTATTTCGATAGGTCTATAGCCGCCACAAAAAATTCAAGAACGCCCATTGAGTCAAATTACCTCAGTGTTGTTCAATTCCATGTATATTTTGTTCATTACTTAGATATCTATTCAATTACAAGTTTATGTTTATAGAACTATTTTTCAATTCCTCTTGAAGTTCGGATTGATTGTTGTTCTTATTTTTGTTCCTGTTGTTGATCAAATAATTCTCGAATTCGATGAACCTAAATACAATCTACAACCGCAGTGTTTGACCCTTCTAATTTCGGGTCCAATTCCTCTTCTTCTTCTTCACCTTCTTCTGGTTCTTGTTCTTCCCCTTTCATGTGCATCCCTTCTTCTTCTTCTTCTTCTTCTTCTTCTTCTTCTTCTTCTTCTTCTTCTTCTTCTTCTTCTTCTTCTTCTTCAGAATCGAATTGGTAGCTTCAGCGTCGGTAGTAGTGTCCTGGAAGTTTTGGGGACCTTCTCCTCGGGGTGGGATCGAGAAGGAGAGTCAAGTTGGTGGAACTCCGAGTCTCGATTGACTTGCCATCGGAAAGAGGGATGTAGTAGTCGGAGAAGGTGGTGCTGGTGGTCGTCGGTGTGGCCAGTGAGATTTTGATGGGCTAAATCAGAATGGGAAGAGCATATAGATAGGAATAGAGACGGGAAGTTTGAAAACCAAAATTGTTTTATTAACTAAAAAATCTCGGTTAATAATAAAATTTTAATTAATTTCATTAACGATATTGATTAAGTTATTTACTTTTGAATAAATAATTGGAATCTAATATTGATGTCCATTTGTCAAACAGTTTCTAAAATCCAACCTAATGTGCAAATTTTCTACGGTAGCAGCGAGCAAGCGATTTATCCTTGTGTGGACCGAATGGAGCCGCGAGATCCATTCACCGCATTGATAGAGTTGTGGATGTGGCGAATAGTCCAAAACAAATGGAGATCAATTGGGTTCTACGGCAACCCGGTAAGCTAGAATCGCTTCAATTCTCGCATCATTTCGGACCCAGTTCTTCAAACAGACTCAATCCATCGGTATCTGTTTCGGGATTTGTCCAATCACCACATCCACCAACAAGCTCCAACTCTCGCTCACTGTCCCGCAACTCTAGAGTCAGAAACAGTCTTTCCTCGACGGAGACGACAGCCACCGGCGACAACCAATACGACCGGCTCAAAGAAGTGAAACAGTTTGACGATTCCAAAATCGGTGTTAAAGGCCTTCTCGACTCGTGCATCACTTCAATCCCTCGAATCTTCCACCACCCACCCGAAACCCGACCCGGACCCAGACCCGCGACCCGTTCCTCCTCCTCATCCCATGTCGTCCCCGTCGTGGATCTCTCCGGCGACCGGAACTCAGTGGTCGAACAGGTCCGGAAAGCTGCCTCCACCGTCGGGTTCTTCCAGATCATCAACCACGGCGTCCCTGAGGATCTCCTTTTCCGGGCAATCGCCGCCGTGAAGGGCTTCAACGAGCTGCCCACATCGGAGAAGATGGAGCATTACCACCGTGAGATGGGGAAATCCATGTCCTTCTCCACCAACGTCGACCTCTATAAATCGAAGGCCGCCAGCTGGCGCGACACGATTCAATTGAGCACGGCGCCAAACCCGCCGGATCCGGAGGGTCTGCATGAGATCCTCCGGTCGGTGATATTCGATTGGGATAAGGAGATTGAACGGCTGGCGGAGGATTTGATGGGAATGTTGTCTGAGGGTTTGGGGGTGGAGACGAATATGCTGAAGGAATTGACATGTGCTGCTTCGAGGACGGTGGCGGCTCATTATTATCCGTACTGTCCACAGCCTGATTTGACTTATGGGTTGACTTCTCATACCGATCCCGGCGTCGTGACGGTGTTGCTGCAGAATGAGGTCACCGGTTTGCAGGTGAAGTACGGCGAGGATTGGGTTGATGTTGTGCCTGTTGCTGGTGGGATCATCATCAACATTGGAGACATTCTGCAGGTAACATATTATATATCACTGCTTGTTTTCAGCTAGGCATTTCATGAATAAGATTGTGCAATGAAATGAGGATCAGTTGCTTAAGTACTACTGAATTTGCTTTCAGTATAACAACTTCTCAAATTGTGAAAACTTATGGTCTTATGGACATGATTGTGCAAGGTGATAAAGAACAGACCTAACCATTATTTCATTAAGTGAGAGCCAAAACATACTTTACAAGTATTTGTAACTGTCTAAAGAACTTGAACTGAAGGCCATTTCACCCTTACAAAGTTTCTAGTGTTACATTCTAATCTATCAATCTTAACAACCCCTCTCAAATTGAGCACACTATGACAGAGTTGTGAGCTGAAGTTTGGTCTTCAACAACTAGAATTGAGAATGTGAGAGATTTGGTAAAAATGTCAACAATCTGATCGTGAGAAGAGACATAAACAACCTATACCAGACGAGCAACCACCATCTCTCACACAAAATGATAGTCTATCTTATGTTTTGTTCTTGCATGAAACACTGGATTGGAAGCCAGTGCTATGGTTGAGACATTAACACAGAAAATCCAGTGATTTGGTTGAGACATTAACACAGAAAATGACAGGCTTGTGGGAAGAACAAATACCCTGATCATTAAGCTGAAAAGTTAGCCATTTTACGTTTGCATAAACTGAAGCCAATGCGCTCTGTATTGTGCCGCAGTGGTGGATCTAGCAACAGTGGGGTGCTTCTTGGAGCACCAAGAAATTTAATTTTCTACCAGATAAACACATTATCCTGTGGTGGATCTTCCATCTTCTTTGGTCCCTGCCCAATCAGCATCACTCTACGCAGTCAAGTTGAAAGGTTTTTTGCAGCAACACCAAATCACAACCCGTCACCAAGAGAACGCTTAATATATCTGAGAGTTATTTAGAGTGCCTGAAAGTCTGCAGAAGTTGGATTATGCTGATGCTGACACAAGACAGTGACTGCAAACTTCAAGTCTGGTCTTTTGATGGTTTAATACGGCTGGGCACCCACCATGCTTCTATAAAATGTCACATCTGAGAAAGTCGCTGAAGCAGAAGAAGAATGAGAACTAGTTTGAGCAAAACCACACAAGTTGTAGTGACTACATGTTTGCTATCAGATAACCCAGCTTTGAACCATAGATATTTGGCATACTTGAGAAGAAAAGAAGTAGGAGACTGATGAGTAACCTCAATGCCCAAGATATAGTGCAGCTGATCTAATTCCTTCAAGGCAAAAGCTTGCTTCATGAGATCCATGAGAGATTTAATGAACTTGGAAACACTGCCACTTACAAGAATATCATCTACATAAATCAGTACAAGAGTGACAACTATAGAAGTCCTCAACACAAACAAAGAAGAATCAATAGTGCTAACTTTGAACTGCTGAGAAGTCAAGAACACAGAATTTTTTTGATATCAAGCTTTAAGGGCTTGTTTGAGACCAGACAAAGACTTTGGCAGCTTGCAAACATAGGTTGGATACGAGGATGCACAAAACCTTTAGTTGTGTCATGAACAGTTCTTCTGAGATCACCATGAAGAAATGCATTAGACACATTAAGTTGATTTATCATCCAACCTTGAGCTAAAGCAAGAGAGATTACTACTCTAATAGTAATGTGCTTAGCTACTGGGCTGAAAGTCTCACTGTACAAACCATATTCTTGCAAATAACCCTTAGCCACAAGACTGACTCTATATCTAGCAATCTGACCATCATGAGACCTCTTGATTCTAAACACCCATTTTGATTCAATCGAGTGTCTGGCTGAAGGTCTGGGAACCAATACCTAAGTGTGCCGAGCCGATAAAGCATTGTATTCCTTTGTCATAGCTTGATGCCAGTGAGAAGTAGCCATGGCTTGTGTGAATGAACCTGAGAACGCAGTAGCTGCCAAATATGTTTGATACTTGGGATTTGGTTTTAAAGACCCGCCTTAGACTTGGTAACCATAGTGTGAGTAGGAAATGGAAGTAGAGAGGCGCTAGAAGAATGGAGGGGTGAAGAAGAGGCAATAGGAGATGTAGTAAAAGGAGACAATGTAGAAGATGGAAGCACAAATTGAAGAGGAGGGAGACAAGAAAGGATTAAGACAAAAGGAAGTAACAATAGCAGAGAGTGGGGTGACTGAAACATAAGGGGAAGATGAAGTATAAGGAAAAATGTCCTCATAGAACACTACATGTCTTGAGGTATAAACTTTCTGAGTGGTGAGATCAGGAGATATGTACCCTTTGGTGGCAGCATAATAACCAAGAATTAGATATCTAGTTGATTTTGGTTGAAGTTCATGTGAAGAATATGACCTAAGCCAAGGAAAACAAAGACATTCAAAAGCACTTAAAGCTGAGTAGTCAGGTAAAACATTGAACAACACATAATAAGAAGACTGAAAATGCAATGTGGATTTATGCAATCTGTTTATGAGGAAATTAGCAGTGAACACTGCATCAAACCGATAAGAAAGGCAATTTAGATTGATGGAGAAGAGCAACATCAACTTCTACAATATGCCAATGCCTCCCCCTATTCTACCTGTTTGTTCAGGTGAGGACAAGTGGCTGGTGGATAGTGCCTTGATGAAGATGGTAAGTACCAAATGCAGCATTTAAGAACTCGCCACCATTATATGCTCTTAAAGTTTGAATAGTAGTATGAAACTAAGTTCATATCATTGATGTGAAATGCACATAAGAGAGGAGTACGCATCAGACTTTAATATTAAAGGATAACGCCAGCAGAATCTACTAAAGTCATCAATAAAGATGAGATAGAATTTGTATTTTTGACAGGAAGGAACTGGGGCAGGACCATACACATCAGCATGTACTAACTAAAAAACCATGACTAGATTTAGAAGTAGACAAAAGAAAACACAGCTTGTGACATTTAGCTTCACAACAGCGTTCACACGCAGTGGAAGAAGACTGTACGGGAAAATGTGAAAGCTTAGCTAAAACATTGTAGACTTTCTGAGATGGATGACCAAGCCTTGAATGCCACGTGGATGAAGATGAGCTGGTAGCAGCAGGAAAGGAGAAGGAATAATTGGACGAGGGAACAGTGTGAAGCCCTTGTTCACAAGGGCCATGAAAAAGGACCTTCTTGGTAGTTTTAATGTGACCAAGAGAATCAAAGACAATAGGACAATTATTCTCTAGAGTGAATTTAGAAATAGACAAAAGACTGGGTGAAAATGTAAGGGAATGAAGAACATATTGAAACCGAAAACTAGGAGTAGAAAGTACACCCTCTATTTGAACAGAAGCACCATTCCCCTACAGCATCAGGTCCAGTATAAGGTACCACTCTGTCCCTGCTCTTTCTTCTCAATTTTATTTTTACTACCATTCACTAGGTCACTTTGACCAACTGATTTGGATAGCAAAATGATGTTGTTTTTTGATATTTTTTTCATTGTGCTGTAGATTAAAAGCTGCTATGTAACATGGCGAAAAATTATAAAAAAATTAAATCATTTTGCTATCCAAATCACCCGGTCAAAGTGACCCAGATACGAGTCAAAAAATCAAATTGGGAAAAAAAGAGCAGGGACGGAGTGGTAAGACAGAGGTAAGATTAGTCACATTGTTAGTGACATGTCGATTAGCTCCACTATCAAGGAGCCATGACTGTCTTGGTTGCTGAGGCATGGAGTGAACAGGTGTAGAGTACTGAGTGTAGGGAGAGAAGCTTGAGAATAAGCGACATCGTGTCTTGGAGCACCAAGAATAGAAGGGCCAACTGAAGAATAGAGAATACACATATATCCTTGTGGTCTGACATAACCCTGAGGTCTTGGTTTAGTTGCAGCATATTGAGTGACAATTCAGGGGCGGACCTATGTAGGGGCAAAAGGAGGGCAACTGCCCCCCCCCCCCCCCCCCCCCACCCCTGTAATTGGAAAATTTCTACTAGTATCCTAGTTTTATAGATTTTTATGACTAAATCGGAAGGAATATAAAATTTTGCCCAAGTGGTTAGTTGTTGTAGTTGGCAAATCCTATTACATGGGTTCGATTCTCCTCCCAGACAATAAATTTTTTGCATTACTTTTTTTGCCAATTTACAATTTATCATTAAAAACTCATTGTCTCCTAAAAAAAAAGAACAAATTGTGACTTGTGAGTATTGTGTTCATTATTAATTTGATGTTTGTGTTTATAATTGCTTATGAAATATAACAACTTTTGACTGTTGACTTTCACTTTTAACTTTGACTTCGCGAATCTTGCCCCGGCTGACTTGATTTCCTGGCTCCGCCGTTTGCCCTTGCCACAAATTTGACACACCAAAACATTAGGAACAAAACCTCTTCCTCTGCCCTGATATTTAGGAGACTGATAATGTTGAGGCTGAGAAGACATATAAGGATTCACAACTGAAGGAGATGCAGAATTAGAGCCAGACTTATAGTTCTTAAACTGTGCAGGAAACTTTTCCTTAGAAGCATTGGGATACATTCCTTGAAAATCATCACTGTAGGCCACATTACATTGAGGTGTTGGAGTAACATGCAGTCTAGTCATACTCTTATGCAATCCTCAGTAAGAAGCAGAGAAGTCAGCTCGGCAACAATAATAGAACTAGGCGTAACCCTAACCCTATTTCCATATCTGAAATGCTCATTCTCATCAGAAGGCCTTTCAAAATGTAAAGAACTACATCTTCTTCAGGCACAATCTCACTAACTTGCAACAAGCTATCAACTAAGGATTTAACCTTGTTTAAATACTCATCCATAGTCATTTCCCCTTTGTCCACTGTATAGATAATTTCAATTGATGAATATGAGATCGAGATAAAGCAGCAAAACGGAGTTCAAGATTTGACCAAAGCGCAGATGCACTAGGTAAATGCAAGATTAATGGTAATAAAGAAGGCGAATCGAAAGCAATTAGATAGCTCTTTAAGTGCTGATCAACTATTTTCCAGCTAGCATACTAAGAATTAGGAACGATCTCACCGGATTCAAGATCAATCTTAGGCACCGGAGCATGAACATTACCAGTAACAAACGAAAGAAAATGATTCGCACTCAGAGTAGTTTCCGATTGAACTCGCAATATTCTGTAATTATTCGCATCAAGTTTGATTTGAATTAGGGATTTGAGATTACAAATTGGAAAGGATAAACCAGGCTGAATCGACGATTGCGCTTAGACAGAAGTGGTGGGAGACGACGGGAACACGATCAGAGACGCCATAAGAAACACCAGAACACGGAGAGAGACACCGCCACCCCGGAATCAACGAGTGATGAGCTTGAAGAGCTCTGATCCATGATGAAGAATAGACCTAGCTTCAAGTTGAGAGAAATGAAGAAAGAGAAGAAGAAGAAATATTTCCAGAAAATAGAATAAACTTAATTATTTTATTAAGTGAGCCAAAACATACTTATACAAAGTATTTGTAACTAACTAACAAACTTGGATAGAAAGACCATTTTACCCTTACAATGTTGCTAGTGTTACATTCTAATCTAACACTCTTAACACATGGAATCAGGAAGGAATAACTTATGAACAGAATAAGATCATAAAGTGGAGTAGAGGGGCAATTATATTGTGTCAAGTATGCAAAACCACATTTTCATTTCAGAGATAACTAAATTGCAAGGTGAGGTGTGATCTCTTGTGTGGGGCTGTTAAAAGACCTGTTAGAGGAATTGCTTGCGCGAAAATGCAAAACCCGGACTTCATGCAGAATATTTGGGAAAAAGAAACTGGGAATTTGAAAGGATATAAACACATAGATGGTGTAACTGCTCTCTAAGTAGATAACAAGGAAACAGTGATCCTTATCATTGATTTGAGTGACTTATTAGAGAAACAATGACTGGTTGCCTGATTTGTGGGAATGTTCCATTAGGGGAGGCGCTAATTGAAACTGATTTAGCCTTGATATAGTTGGATCCTTATCAGGATTTGAGTGACTTATTGCAGCAATAATAGTTGTATGTAACTAAAGTCATGAAATATCGTATACTGAAGGTGAAATGCCGCTGGCTTCCTCAAACGTTACTGTAGCTAGGTCTGTAGCCAATCCCAGCGATTTATCTCGAATCCATCAAACTCATTATTGGAACTAGGGGCGCAATGTGCCAAATGTTTTGAGTTCGACAGGGTATCCCAAATTCTGCGTGAACCCGAGTTGTCCACATAAATTTGGGTTTGAATGGGTTGACTACGTTCCAAACCGGGGCTTGGGCGAGCTTGGGCAACCTAATCAAACTCATCCATTCCCTAGTTAAGCTTTCAGTTCCTTACTTCTCCTCTACTGGAGTTAAGCAGTTCCAACAAGTGGCGAAATTGCTTCTGAATTTTGTAAATTTCCCTTCCCTACTTTTAAGACTGTAGGCCACTAGAATCGTGGACGGAGTTAGGAATTACAAAATAGTACTAGTATTTGAAAACTCTCGTAAAATTAAATAAAGGTGAGGGAACCATTTAAAGTTAAAAAGACGGAACATTATTTGTCTTGTTCTTCAAAATTAGGGTGAGGGCTGTACACCACCGTGACACACGGTGGCTCAGCCCATTACTAGAGCAAAACGTTAAAAGAAATCTTATTACGTCACAAATGGTTGAGAATATACAGTGTATGGTTGAAACTTTAACCGTATTATCTACTCTTTCTGTCATGTGCTAAATTTTTGTGGATTCATGGCGAAGAGATATTCTCTTGAACCGTGTGATTGGTGGTTTGATAGTGTTGTGGCTGTATATCTTTGCAGATCTTATCTAACGATGAGTACATAAGTGTGGAGCATCGGGTGTTGGCCAACGATGGCGAAGAACCGCGCATCTCAATGGCAGTTTTCTGCAACCCAAGCGACAGAGAGAACTTGTATGGGCCGTTGCCAGAGCTGGTGTCACCTGATAAGCCAGCTCAATACCGACAATTTTCTCTACTAGACTATTTGAGGAGGTTTTTCAACAAAGAACTCGATGGCAAGACCCTGACAAACTATTATAGGGTTTCGGAATAACAGTAGAACTCCCTGACAGTGTATGTAATTTGTGGAGACATATCTCCATTCACAAAGAACTGGATTGTAAATTTTTCTTGAAAGAAAAGATCATGAGGTATATGTGTATATGTACGTATATTGGAACTCATTTTTGTACAGATGATGCCATGCCCAAGTCTCCTCTGGAGAACCACACAATACAGACTTCAAGTCGTGGAATCAGGGTGATAGCGTCAGCTGCGCCTTATTCTAACACAATACTTCAGGAACCTACGTCTTGTCTTACAAAACTTGTTACCACTCCGTTCCCTCTCTTCCTACCACTTTCTATTTTCGTCCGTTCCCTATCTTGCTACCACTTTCCTCATTTAGCAAGTTTTTGGATGCAAAAATACCATTTTACCCTCACAAAAAGTACTCCCACCAACCTTATCTAACCCACCACTATCTCACACATTTCAATCACTACCACACATTTGCGAGAGAGATGGATATCAGCAGAGAGATGTTTATCCACACAGCTCCACACCATCACCAAACCCCAGAGGGTTTCACCTCCTCAGCTTCTTCCTCTACCCCTAATCCCCGCCGAATAAATCAGGAGATGTTGAAGAAGTGGTGGATTGAAGAAAAGGAAGCATCTCCCGTCGCCGTCGCCGCCGCCGCCGCGTCCCTCCCTCCCGTCGTAGCCGTCGTCCTCCCTCCCGTCGCAGCCGTCGTCCTCCCTCCCGTCGCCGCCGTCGTCGTCTCCGTCCCGTCGTCTCCAAAGAAGGAGATCGGTGCATCTCCATCTCCCTCTGTCTTTCTCTGTTCGCCTTCGATCTCTTCGCCTCCTCCTCCTCTCCTCTTCCTCCTTCTTCTTCTCCTTCTTTATAAATCGTCGATTCTCTGTGTAGATCTGGTTGTTGACTCTCTGTGTCCTGGTAATTTAATTGGTTGTCCTCCTGGTGGACTGGTGGTGGTACCGTGGTAGTGGTGGTGGTTGTTATTAAAGCAGAGGGTTAGAGAAGAGAGATAGGAGAGAGAGTGAGAGGGGAGGACAGTGAGGTAATTGTTGTGAAGGTGTAGGGGTAAGATGGTCAAATGCACATTTCTCTTAATCTCCGTGCCCTCTCCAAGGTGTAGGAAGAGAGGGAACGGAGTGGTATGAGGTTCAATCTGATATTGGACTACGTAAAGAGATGAAAAACTGATTTTTTTATTATTATTATTTTTTTTGCGTAGAGTAGATATCTGATTTTTTTTTTTTTTTTTTTTTTTTTTTTTTTTGCGTAGAGTAGATATCAAACTACAGATAATCTAACTACGTCAAACGTAAGCATCAAAGTTTTTCTCACATGGAGAAGCCACTTGTTCAAAAGACGGAAAATTTCGACAGAGTGATTTCATTATCAATTGAGAGAGGGCTCTGAGCCCCCCATGTTCCTGGTGTTGGAAGCTCTCCCCATCAAGCCCCTCAACCAGTTTAAGCTATCAGTACCTCATCTTCAACTCCCTCTCCCACATTTCTTGATTCCTGGCCTTCAGAATCCCTGATCCTTGCCCTCATTATGCTACCCTCTTTGCCTTCTAAGAACCTTCCACCCAGGGACGGACCCATGAACTTTTCTTGGCAGGGAAATATGTCCCTGTGGAAATGTACACAGGTCCGTCCATGTTGTCCACCCCACCCTGTTAATACCGATGACAACTATTTCACCACCCTCCAAACCAAACCCCCTCCCCAATACATCCCTCCATAACACCTCAGCAGGTCCACAATCTCAAATTTTCTAATGTGTCAACACATGTAAGTCATCACCTCTCTGGAATATAGAGGATGAGCCTCTGTTGGATGACACTGCAGAGGACTCTAGTGGTTTGATCTACATTCCACTTACTGTTTATGACAAGGAAAGAGCTAGGCGAAGGCTGCATGATGCTTTGATCATCAAACCAGTGGGAAGAACTTTTAGCCAAGACTTTCTTTTTTCCGAAATTTGGAAGTCGAAAGAGAGAATCATTGGAAGTAATCTTGGAAACTAGTTCATACTCGTCAAGTTTGAGTAGGCTCAAGACTGGGAGACAACTTTTCTTGGAGGTCCATGGTTCATTGGAGTTCACTTCATTAATGTGCAGAAGTGGAAGCCATATTTTAGTGCTAACTATGCACCACTTTCATCTATCGTTCTTATACCAGGCTACCACAAGCATTCCCCCTGATCTGTTTGAACCTGTGATCATAATGTTGTAAAATGGTTTTTCGAGACATGCTTTTGTTACCCAATTTCGGTCAAGTTATAACTAAGAACTTGGATCAACGTTAACATATTATTAAACTAGGTAACAAGGGGATCGATTCAAGATCCCAAACCTCGAAAACCATTAACGGGTGAATGAGAAATTAGGCGTTGAAGTTGGCCACTTCAATTGCTCAATTTTAAATGCACCCACATCTTGGAAATGAGGAAGAGAAGAGTAGTTCATCTACTCAAAGGTTGAGTACTAAGGGCACGCCCTTTGGGTGATACATATTTTGTGTAGGAGAGAGGACCTAGACAATGGTCGAACCACCACACGCGCGCGCGCGCCGCCGTCCGTGGCGCGGTGCGGGTGGTGGTTGGTTGGGCTTTATCTTTTTGGGCCAGAAACTAATTTTTAATCCAGCCCGTTAATAATTAATATTAACAGTCCAACCCGAAACAGTTATTAATTGTCTTCAACAGTTGTAACTTTTGGAACAGTTACAACCGTTACTGTTCAAATTTGAACAGTCACAAACGGTTTTGTAACCGCTCCTCTCCCATGCCTATAAAAGGAACCTTCCTCTCTCAGTTTTTCCCCATCCGAACTCCAGCAACAATTCTCTCTCTCTCACTCACTACCAGTTTCTCTCAAAGCAAAGTTCGGTTCGCCGGTACTGCAGATTGTGCTTTCGTCTGCAGTACGTGAAGACTTTCATCCTGGGGAGTAAATTTGCCCGTGTCTGTAGATAAATAAAACGAAGCACAACCAACTGTGGGGGCAAATATTACTTCACAGAGATCGTTTCATGAACAACGAGACTGTCTTCTATCTTGCTTCAGCATTCGGCAATTTAATCATCTGTAAGTTTTTATTTTTTTTGTATTTTCATCATTTTTGTTAATCTTTCTGTTTTCAGATTCTTCTTAATACACTTATATCTTTCCAACAATCGTGAAGTAATATTTCTATAGGTGTTTAAAAGAATCTGTTTTACACATAATTTTTAACAGTATTATTTTCAGATTAGTTTACAGTTTTGTAATTATTCAGTACTCTTCTCTTCTTCTACTTCTTTCTGTTTGCAGAGAAATTTGTATCTTCAGCAATGTCAAAAACTGGGACTGAAACTCGTCCGGCTAATCCGTCCAACATGGCGACAGCGGCTGCCAACCCGGTTCTTCCGCTCAACGCAATGACGGCAGAAAAACCCGAAAAATTCACGGGATTGATTTCAAGTGTTGGCAGCAGAAAATGCTCTTCTATCTCACCACCTTAGGTTTGGAGAAATACCTAAGGGATGATGCGCCTGAAACTCCATCAAACGCAGATGCAGAAGCACTCGTCGCAATTGACGCGTGGAAGCATTCTGACTTCCTTGCCAGAAATTACATTCTCAATAGCTTAGACGATCAACTGTACAATGTCTATTGTTCTGTAAAAACTGCAAAAGAACTATGGCTTTCCCTAGAAAAGAAATATAAAACAGAGGATGCGAGAGCCAAGAAATTTGTAGTAGAACATTTTATGGAGTTTAGGATGGTGGATTCCAAATCTATTATGTCACAGGTTCAGGAATTCCAATGCCTCATCCATGATGTGCAAGCCGAAACCATGATTCTGCCCGAGGAATTTCTCGTTGCAGTCATGATTCACAAGCTTCCACCGGCATGAAAAGCATACAAGAACTACTCGAAATACAAGCGCAAAGAGATGAATATGGAGGAACTAATTGTCCGCCTACGCATTGAGGAAGGAAACCGGATCGCCGACGAAAGACCCTCAACAAGTTACCATTCAAGGATCAACATTGTGGAGGGAGGCCCAGAAAAGAACAATCACAAAAGAAGGAAGGCAAGCGCCCCTAACGAGAAAAGGAGGTTCGCGGGAAAGTGTCTCATTTGTGGGAAAGTCGGCCACATGAAGAAGGATTGCCGCAAAAGGAGAAACACTTTCAAGGGCAAGAAGCCGGAAGCAAACCTCACCGAAGGCTACAATGATAAAGACTTTGCCGCCGTAATCTCCGAAGTCAATCTCGCCAGAGGAAATCCAAACGAATGGTGGGTTGACACCGGGGCTACTCGCCACATTTGCGCCGACAAAAACATGAATGCCGAATATGAAGAAGTCGAGAACGAGGAACAACTCTACATGGGTAACTCGGCCACATCTTTAGTCAAAGGAAAGGGACGGTTGATTCTCAAATTGACGTCCGGAAAGAAACTTTTACTTAATGATGTACTACATGTCCCCGACATTAGGAAAAACCTTGTTTCAGGTTCTGTACTTAGCAAAAAGGGTTTCAAACTTGTTTTTGAATCCGACAAGTTTGTGTTAACCAAAAATGGGGAGTATGTAGGAAGGGGTTACTTGAAGGATGGGCTTTTCAAGCTCAATGTAATGGTTGTTTCCGCAATGAATAAGAAAGCAATATTTAACTATTTGTCGGAGTCTTCTCTTTCTTCTTCTTGTTTATGGCATGGAAGATTAGGACATGTTAATTACGACGCAATTCGTAAATTAATGAATACCCATCATCTTCCAAAAATTTCTATCGATGAAAATCACAAATGTGAAATTTGTGTAGAGGCAAAAATGACAAGACAATCGTTTCAACGGATTGGTACAAAAACAACAAGTCCTCTTGAACTTATTCACACCGATATTTGTGATTTAAAGTTTATTCAAACAAGAAGCGGAAAAAAGTATTTTATTACCTTCATTGATGATTGTACCAAATATAGCTATGTTTATTTGTTACATAGCCGAGATGAAGCATTGGATGCTTTCAAACAATTCAAAGCCGAAGTAGAGAATCAACTCAACAAAAAGATTAAAATACTTCGAAGTGATCGAGGAGGAGAATACGATTCTCCATTCGCAACTATATGCGCTGAAAATGGAATAATCCATCAAACTTCAGCACCATATACGCCTCAACAAAATGGAGTGGCGGAAAGGAAGAATAGGACTCTAAAAGAAATGCTTAACGCATTACTCTTAAGTTTGGGTCTACCACAAAACTTGTGGGGGGAAGCGCTATTAACAGCCAATTATATTCTTAATAGAATACCCAAAAAGAAAATGGACAAAACTCCATACGAGTTATGGAAAGGGCGTAAACCCGCATACAAGCATCTAAGAACTTGGGGATGTCTTGCAAAAGTGGCTACTCCATTACCTAAAAAAGTAAAGTTAGGTCCAAAGACAATTGATTGCGTCTTCATTGGGTACGCATTAAATAGCAGCGCCTACCGTTTTATGGTTCATAAATCGGAAATTCCGGATATTCATGAGAATACCATCATCGAATCGGCACATGCGTCATTCTTTGAGGATATCTTTCCTTATAAAGAAATAAAAACGCAATTATCCTATAAGAGGGCGCATGACATAGATTTTGAAGAAAACTTAGAAGAAGAGCCTAGACGAAGTAAAAGGCAAAAGGCTCCTAAAATATTTGGTCCGGAGTTTCTTACCTATATGTTAGAAAATGATCCTGCGACTTACAAAGAAGCTATGTCAAGTGTTGAGGCACCCTATTGGAAGGAAGCAGTAAAAGCGAAATTGAATCAATTCTCCATAATAATACATGGGAATTAGTTGATCTTCCTCAAGGATGCAAACCATTAGGTTGCAAATGGGTATTTAAGCGAAAGCTTAAATCGGATGGTTCCATCGACAAGTATAAAGCTAGACTTGTCGCAAAAGGATACAAACAAAAGAAGCTTTAGACTTCTTCGACACTTATTCCCCGGTCACTAGAATAACATCCATTCGAATGCTAGTTGCAATTGCAGCAATTTTTAATTTTGAAATTCATCAAATGGATGTTAAAAGGGCATTCCTAAATGGAGAACTAGAAGAAGAAATTTATATGGAACAACCTGAAGGGTTTCAAGTTCCAGGAAGCAAAAACAAATATTGCCGTCTAAAGAAATCCTCATACGGATTAAAACAAGCACCCAAACAGTGGCATGAAAAATTTGACAAAGTTATGTCAACAAATGGTTTTAAAACCAATGAATGCGACAAGTGTGTATATTCTAAAACAAACACTGATGGTTGTGTCATCATATGCCTATACGTTGATGACATGTTGATTTTTGGAAACAACGAGAAAGTAATACGTGCCACCAAAGGGTTATTGTTGACAAGCTTTGATATGAAAGATTTAGGGGTGGCTGACGTCATTTTAGGAATCTGTAATACCCCGTCAAATTGTTAGGGGTAAGTCGGTAATATAGAAAGCGTTATACAATTCCAATTAAGAATTTGAGCTCGGGTAAAATATTATATTTTTGTAAGTGAGAAATAGTCTAAGATTTTAGAAAAAAAAAATATTGAATTTGTATATGCGTAAATATATACGCGAGTTTATTTTATTTTTTTTAACGCGGGTACACCGCGAGATTGTGTGTGTGTGATACACTAGTACACTACCCATGGTGTGCCACCCACACCTTAGTATTTTCTCAAAGGCTTAGCACCTTCAACCTCTTCCATCTTCTTTGGCAAGATTGCCTTCATCTTGCTCGGCAAGATTGTGCCACCAAGCCCTTCCCTTCCACTAGAAGCCTCCTTTCTCCCCAATATAAACAAATTCCTTCTCCTACAAGCTCATCTTCATCCCCTTCACCATTATCACCTCCATCTTCTTCCCAAACCACACCAACGCCGCCGCCACCACCAAGAGCTCCACCACCACCATTCATCTCCATCTCCTCTCTAGTATCTCTCTCATTCTCTCTCCCTCTCTCTGTTCTCTGCCCAGAAACAGAGCAAGGCAGCAGCAGCGGCAAAAGCCGCCACCACCACCTCCCCTGTTCCCGACGGGAACAACCGCCCGCCACCCGACTTCAACCCATCACCTCCCCAGCTCATTTCTCCTCTCAATTCCCCTCTCTCTCTCTCTCTCTCTCTCTCTCTCTCTCTCTCTCTCTCTCTCGCGAACAGAGCATAAATAGAGAGAGAAGCAGCAACAGCCGGAGCTCAACAAAACAG
This sequence comes from Linanthus parryae, assembly GCA_023055425.1. Lineage (NCBI taxonomy): Eukaryota > Viridiplantae > Streptophyta > Magnoliopsida > Ericales > Polemoniaceae > Linanthus > Linanthus parryae. The sequence goes on along the minus strand of JALGPY010000011.1, from coordinate 18,930,987 downwards.
AGCACCACCAAGTCACCGTCGGCCACCATTTTTGCCGACGGGAAGCTTGGCCCAAGCAACCCAGTGACACCAACCTGCCAAAATCACCACCAAACGACGCCTAGAGTTCACAGGAGATCAAATCAAGTCCTACCCGAAGCTTAGAGTCCCTCCATCGCCGGTGACGAAGAGCACTGCGCAACTCACCGGCGGCAAACCCGTATAGCCTCGTTTCTTGATCGATTTCGGTCATTCTTGACCTTGGTATGCTCTAAATCTCGTCTAGATTTCTTTTAAACAATCAAAATCATACCTTGAATGCTTAAGTTCATGTTTAGTTTGATGAATTTGATGTTTATGTAAAAAGGGGGTTAAAGTGTCTTTAATATAAATCTGTTATAGTAGTCATATGGGGTACTATTTGTACTTTAGGGAGATCTTTAGGGGGGCTGTTGTCTTTTAACATAGCTGTCTTGTGAGTAGAAGGGGGTTCCTAATGTCTTTTGAAGCAAACCTGGGGGATTCGGTCGTTGTTTATATAAACTTTATATTATTCGCGAAAAATAAAAATGTTATTTTTAGATTAAAAATATTTTATAAAAATAATAGTTTACGTCCCGGTTACGGAAAAGTGTTTCGGGCATCGAAATAGCGACTGGGTCGTTCGTTAAAAATTAAACAGTGACGTTTTATTAAAATTTAAATAAAGCTTGCTTTAATTACTTAGCCCTCCAATTGATTTTGTTCAATACATGTAAAAATTGATATCGGCTAGTTTATAAACGTTATAGTGTCGTTTTCGGAAGAAGTTTGTTGACAACGTACTATTTTGGAATATCGTTTAAACCGTTATAATTACGATAAGTCTTTTTCATAAATATAACTACTCGTTTTACTAATATTTCATGTCTTTTAATAACAACAATGTTTTAAAATAAATATAACTACTCGTTTTACAACGTACTATTTTGGAAGAAAAGTGATTATTTATTTTAAAACATTGTTGGTATTAAAAGACATGAAATATTAGTAAAACGAGTAGTTATATTTATGAAAAATACTTATTGTAATTATAACGGTTTAAACGATATTTAAAATAGCACGTTGTCAACAAACTTCTTCTGAAAACGACACTATAACGTTTATAAACTAGCCGATATCAATTTTTACATGTATTGAACAAAATCGATTTGAAGACTAAGTAATTTAAGCAAAATTTATTTAAATTTTAATAAACGTAACTGTTTAATTTTTTTAACGAACGACTCGGTCACTATTTCGATGCCCGAAACACTTTTCCGTAACCGGGACGGAAACTATTATTTTTATAAAAATATTTTTAATCTAAAAATAACATTTTTATTTCTCGCGAATAATATAAAGTTTATATAAACAACGACCGAATCCCCCAGGTTTGCTTCAAAAGACATTAGGAACCCCCTTCTACTCACAAGATAGCTATGTTAAAAGACAACAGCCCCCTAAAGATCTTCCTAAAGTACAAATAGTACCCCATATGAACACTATAACATGTTTACATTAAAGACACTTTAACCCCCTTTTACAAAAATTCCAAATCCACCAAACTAAACATGAATTCAAGCATTCAATGTATGATTTTGATTGTTTAAATGGAATCTAGACGATATTTAGAGCATACCTAGGCCAAGAATGACCGAAATCGATCAAGGATCGAGGCTATACGGGTTTGCCGCCTGTGAGTCGCGCAGTGCTCTTCGTCGCCGGCGATGGAGGGACTCTAAGCTTCGGGTAGGACTTGATTTGATCTCCTGTGAACTCTAGGCATCTTTTGTTGGTGATTTTGGCAGGTGGGTGTCACTGGGTTGCTTGGGCCAAGCTTCCCGTCGGCAAAAATGGTGGCCGACGGTGACTTGGTGGTGCTCTGTTTTGTTGAGCTTCGGCTGCTGCTTCTTCTCTCTATTTATGCTCTGGTCGAGAGAGAGAGAGGGGAATTTAGAGAAGAAATGAGCTGGGAGGTGGTGGGTTGAAGTCGGGTGGCTGGCGGTTGTTCCCGTCGGGAACAGGGGAGGTGGTGGTGGCGGCTTTTGCCGCTGCTGCTGCCTTGCTCTGTTTCTGGGCAGAGTACAGAGAGAGGGAGAGGGAGAGAGAGACTAGGTACTAGAGAAGAGATGGAGGTGAATGGTGGTGGTGGTGGAGCTCTTGGTGGCGATGGCGGCGTTGGTGTGGCTGGGGAAGAGGATGGAGTTGATAATGATGAAGGTGATGAAGATGAGCTTGTAGGAGAAGGAGGCTGCATTTATTGAGGGGGAAGGAGGCTTCTGGTGGAAGGGAGGGTGCTTGGTGGCACAATCTTGCCGAGCAAGATGAAGGCAATCTTGCCGAAGAAGATGGATAAAGTTGAAGATGCTAAGCATTGAGAAATACTAAGGTGTGGGTGGCACACCAACGGGTAGTGTACTCTAGTGTATCACACAATCTCGCGGTGATTGTACCCGTGTTAAAAATGAAATAAACTTATGTATTTATTTACGCATACAAACTTAATATTTTCTAAAATCCTAGACAATTTCTCAGTTATAAAAATATGATATTTTACCTGAGTCTTAATTTCTTAATAAAAATTATATAGCGCTTTATAAATTACCGATTTACCCCTAGCTATTTGACGGGGTATTACAGCACGCCCTTTGGGTGATACACATTTTGTGTAGGAGAGAGGACCTAGACAATGGTCGAACCACCACGCGCGCTGCCGCCGTCTGTCCGTCCGGCCGGCTCGGTCTCGGGTTCGGGCACGGGCGGGGCCGTGACGTGGCGCGGTGCAGGTGGTGGTTGGTTGGGCTTTATCTTTTTGGGCCAGAAACTAATTTTTAATCCAGCCTGTTAATAATTAATATTAACAATATTAACAGTCCAACCCAGAACAGTTATTAACTGTCTTCAACAGTTGTAACTTTTGAAACAGTTACAACCGTTACTGTTCAAATTTGAACAGTCACAAACAGTTTTGTAACCGCTCCTCTCCCTGCCTATAAAAGGAACCTTCCTCTCTCAGTTTTTCCCATCCGAACTCCAGCAACAATTCTCTCTCTCTCACTCACTACCAGTTTCTCTCAAAACAAAGTTCGGTTAGCCGGTACTGCAGATTGTGCTTTCGTCTGCAGTACGTGAAGACTTTCATCCTGGGGAGTAAATTTGCCCGTGTCTGTAGATAAATAAAACGAAGCACAACCAACTGTGGGGGGCAAATATTACTTCACGAAGATCGTTTCATGAACAACGAGACTGTCTTCTATCTTGCTTTAGCATTCGGCAATTTAATCATCTGTAAGTTTTTATTGTTTTTGTATTTTCATCATTTTCGTTAATCTTTCTGTTTTCAGATTCTTCTTAATACACCTATATCTTTCCAACACATAAGAAGGTCGGGAGTGCCTTTGGGGAAACCGTGAAACTTGATACCTTAACTGAGAAGGGTCTTAGTGCCAAAGTACGCTAGGCTACGCATTCAACTCATACTTCTTGAGTTACCTCATAACCAAAAGCCTATTTTGATCAACTTGCTGCAGTGTCTAAAAATGTCTTTAATGACAATTTTGTGCAAAAGCCTTTGGAGGCCTCTAGCGCAATTATGCGCAAACGCGCGGGGTATCGTATAATATCACTTAACAATTCAACACAATAAATAAGCAATATAAATAAAATAATGGAGAAAAAAATCTCATGTTAATTTTCATTAGCATTTTTGTTGTTGCACTTCAACTGATATACAGCTTCAATTCGAACATCAACACGTTGAGCGGCTCGTTTGAACATCAACATGTTTTAAGACTCTAAATATACAAACTATAGTTAATAAAAACATATATGTATATTATATCAAACTAACTATATAATGGTTTGACAAAAAAAAAATAACTATATAATGAGTTTATTGTAGAATTAATTATCTAATGACTTGGGTCAAGGGCTTACGAGCAAATACCGCTCGGCTCGTTTACTTGGACGAGCTTAAATCTTGGCTCCAGTTTGGCTCCTTTAGAACGAACCTGGCTTTGACCGAGCCAAATAACTCCTATCCTAATTTCAGTACTCCCACAATCACCCAATGTGCTTCTTGAACTTCTTGAGGTTGAACACTTTGGAATTCGCATCATTAATCATCATAAACATCTAGTTCACGAATTCCCCCAAAAATGAAAATTTTGACAACGATTTATAAAACCGGTGCAATTTCATTAATGTCATCCGATGAACGAAGAGCCCACAGAATCAGTGTTAAATACAGAGCCCAATAAAGTCCCTCACATTCAAGTTAAATACATGTACTGGAAAGTTAGTATAAAACAGATCCACTAAAAGAGAAAGTAAACAATTCGATCAGAACGAGAAATTAGAAACATGAAGGAGCATAAGATCTCACGGAGGCCAACAGAATCAATGTTTTCTATACTTCAACGAGTAAACATGAAGAACAAAAGAGGCGAGTCGTCTAATCTTCATAACTTCTCTGATACGGTATCCGTATCATATTTATTTGTTTATTTATTTATAGTTATTTAATAATCCGGGCTTGGCCCGTTAGGTCTAGGGTTAGGGTTAAGTCTAGTATTTTATCTATTTAAAGTGATGTACTCCATCCGTATTATGCAGTCAATAAAGATATATTTCTCTGATCTCTAGTCTTTCTCTCCCTTTATCTTCCTTTATCAGTATCTCTCCCTCTCTTTTATCTGTTTGTTCAATTAATCGATACGTTCAACGTATCATTGGTGCTTTCATTGAGAGCGTCGGTCGGACTTTTTGTTCGCGGCGCTCGCCCCCGGACTCCATGGACCTCCCTTGTGCTATTCTAGATCTCAGTCGCGGAGTTGTCCAACTAGTGCTTATCGATGATATCGATGAGCTCTACCAGCAAGTTAGAGAAACGATCAATTACATCACCATAGCAGAACTGCAAAGCCTACAATCACGTGGGTATTTGACTATAGCAGATCTGGAAAACATCAACGCAAGTCGGAAACGATTCCGGTTGATTTCCAGTGACGAATTTTGTCGCATACAAGACATAATTCGAGCCGACGAACTGCTAGATGAAGAACAGCCGCCACCATCGCCACCTCCGCCTTCCGTCAAACAGCTAGATCCGCTGCCACAGCCGCAAACCCAGCAACAGCAGTTGCAATTGAAGCCGGAACCACCACAGCCGCAGGAGATTCAGCAGCAGGTACAAATCCACGCAGCCGCCATGGATGAACTTGTAGAACTCACGGCCGCCGAGATTGCAGCCGCTGCCGTGGATTCCGGCGACCTCCTCGTGGTCACGGCCGGCCAGAAACGGCCCTCAATCACCATCCCGACGGAGATCCAGCAGGTTCCGCTCGAACCCACCACCGGCGCACCCACCCAACCAACGCCGCCGCTCGGGGAGGCTTTCCCGCCGCTCGAAACAGTCGCCGGACCACCTGCAACCTCCGACGACCTCCTCACGGTGACAGCAAGCCTCCACAACTCACAACCAGAAGACCAACCTCCACATCCACCATTACTTCCGGCAAACACCCAGCTAGATCCGAACCCGCCTGAACCCGAACCCCCTGACCCACCGGTCGACCTTCGACCGACCCTAATCACGCCATCACCGCTGTTCAGGTCGTCTCTTTCGACGCCGGCGAAACCAAACCCAGGCACCCAAGGCTCAACCGACGCCATACCCGAACTCAAACCCGATCCGCCTCCTCTGCTCCAGTACACAGCTTCTCCGGCGTCAACAACCCCTTTCCAGGCCCTGGCGCCGCACCCACCGCCTTCTCCGCCGGCGCTCCGGCCGATTCCGCCGCAGCCACCACCAGGAGCATGCTCTCTTCTCTGTACGGGTTGCACACAGGAGACACCAGTTAGGGCTCCAAACCCAACTGGGCCTAATTCACAAAAGTTGGGTCATCAAATTGGGCGTAAATTAACTGTGGGTATTCCATCTTTTGGGTCTGAGTGTGAAATTGGGCTCGATTCAATTTCGTCCAATAACATTGGGTCTAATTTATGTGTGGGTTACCAAATGAATTTGGGTCAGTCTACATTATTTGTATTTGGAGTTCCAAATATTTTGCTGGAGCTTGTTGGACGTCAATTTGATCCGGGCAAGATTAGTGGCAAGTTGAGACTACGAAGTGGCGTTTTGAAGACCGTTCGACGTCAATTCGACCCGGGCAAGAGTAAGAAGGATTTTTCGACATCCGCCTTGAGGGCAAGGCGATTTTCAAGCGTGGGAGAGTTGATACGGTATCCGTATCATATTTATTTGTTTATTTATTTATAGTTATTTAATAATCCGGGCTTGGCCCGTTAGGTCTAGGGTTAGGGTTAAGTCTAGTATTTTATCTATTTAAAGTGATGTACTCCCTCCGTATTATGCAGTCAATAAAGATATATTTCTCTGGTCTCTAGTCTTTCTCTCCCTTTATCAGTCTCTTCAATCTCTCTCCCTCTCTTTATCAGTTCTGCTATGGTGATGTAATTGATCGTTTCTCTAACTTGCTGGTAGAGCTCATCGATATCATCGATAAGCACTAGTTGGACAACTCCGCGACTGAGATCTAGAATAGCACAAGGGAGGTCCATGGAGTCCGGGGGCGAGCGCCGCGAACAAAAAGTCCGACCGACGCTCTCAATGAAAGCACCAATGATACGTTGAACGTATCGATTAATTGAACAAACAGATAAAAGATATATTTCTCTGATCTCTAGTCTTTCTCTCCCTTTATCTTCCTTTATCAGTATCTCTCCCTCTCTTTTATCTGTTTGTTCAATTAATCGATACGTTCAACGTATCATTGGTGCTTTCATTGAGAGCGTCGGTCGGACTTTTTGTTCGAGGCGCTCGCCCCCGGACTCCATGGACCTCCCTTGTGCTATTCTAGATCTCAGTCGCGGAGTTGTCCAACTAGTGCTTATCGATGATACGTTGAACGTATCGATTAATTGAACAAACAGATAAAAGAGAGGGAGAGATACTGATAAAGGAAGATAAAGGGAGAGAAAGACTAGAGATCAGAGAAATATATCTTTATTGACTGCTTAATACGGAGGGAGTACATCACTTTAAATAGATAAAATACTAGACTTAACCCTAACCCTAGACCTAACGGGCCAAGCCCGGATTATTAAATAACTATAAATAAATAAACAAATAAATTTGATACGGATACCGTATCAACTCTCCCACGCTTGAAAATCGCCTTGCCCTCAAGGCGGATGTCGAAAAATCCTTCTTACTCTTGCCCGGGTCGAATTGACGACAAACGGTCTTGATATTCTCTTTTTGTAGTTCCACTCTAATCTCAAATAATTTCTGCCCAAAAGAAATAGACCCAAATAGAAAATGAGGCCAATTTGAAGAACTGGGCTTAAATCTAAAAGTCAGTCCAAGCCCACAGATAAGATTAAACCCAAAAGTATCAGTGGAGTTGGGCCAAAACAAGAAGTGAGCAGCCCAATGTATTTTTTGGTCATCTTCCTGTGGAGCCCTAATAACCAGCCGCTGAACCCGAGAATCCTTCCGGGTTGATGATGGCGGCGGATCTAGCGGCGTAGAGGTGACGTGGGTTAGCCACCCTGGTGGTGGTGGTGGCTGTGGCGGCACGCGGAACGGGCGAGGCTGCTGGTACGCTTGATTTTGGGCGGCGATTGACAGCGTCGACGGTGGGTGGGGCGCCGTGGCCGGCGAATCCGGGTGGCAATCGACGATGACGATGTCCGGCGGTTCCGGCTCGAGGTCGTCGTCGACTGAGAGGTTCTCGGACGGTGAGAGGGGCGACTGGAAAGGCTGCAAAGGCGGCTGAGGAGGTGGGTCGCCGAATTGTCGTGGTGGCGAGAGAACGAGGGTGGCTGTCGATTGGGGGTATTGGAGGGTTTCTGGTGGTTTGGCCGGGGGTTGAATCGGCGATTGGAGGTGGAGCGCCGGCGTCGGGGATGACGACCGGAGCAGAAGCTCCTGGTTCGGCTTTGATGGTGGTTTCGTCGCCTGGATCTGCTCGGACAAGTCAGGCGGTTCGGGTGTTGCAGAGACTCGAGATTGGGACGATGGTGGCTGGAGACGATCGGATGGGACTGTGGCTTCTTCGATTTCATGATGGGGTTCGTGCGGTATGGGTGACGGTGTCTGCTGGGTTTCTACATCCGGCTGCTGCTCATGTTTTTGCGGCGGCGGCGAAAATGTTGGTTGCTGCTGGTGTGGTTCTTGAGTTGGCGTTTGTTGTTGTTCCTGGGTTTGTTCCAGCGGCTGTTGCTGTTCTTCATCTTCTAGTTCATCGGCTCAGAGAATGTGCTGGAGACGACAGAACTCATCCGTCGAAATCAATCGGAATTCTTTCCGACTTGATTTGAGGCATTCGAGATCCGCCATGGTGAGATACCCACTTGCGTGGAAGGTTTCTAGGTCTGCCAAGGTGAGACAATAAATCGCTTCACCCTGCCGTGATAGCTCATCGATTTCATCGAAAAGCACAAGTTGGACACCCTTGCGACTGAGATTGACAACAGCGTAAGAGAGATCCATGAGTCCGGAGGCGAGTGCCGCGAACAAAAGTCCGACCGACACTCTCAATGAAAGCACCAATGATACGTTGAACGTATCGATTAATTGAACAAACAGATAAAAGAGAGGGAGAGATACTGATAAAGGAAGATAAAGGGAGAGAAAGACTAGAGATCAGAGATATATATCTTTATTGACTGCATAATACGGAGGGAGTACATCACTTTAAATAGATAAAATACTAGACTTAACCCTAACCCTAGACCTAACGGGCCAAGCCCGGATTATTAAATAACTATAAATAAATAAACAAATAAATATGATACGGATACCGTATCATTCTCTAGGAGGTTTAGTGAATCACTATCATCAGTAATTCCTCGCGTCAACCAGAAGTACAAACCAGATGAGTCATCCCAACGGTCAGCAGATAACTTCCTCTGCATCATCTGCATGGACAAGAAACTGAATTCAGAAATTTTCAGAAACCTGAAATGCACACACTTGTTCTGCTCAGACTGCATCGCCAAACACGTTCAAGTGAAAATACGAGAGAAAATTACGAAAATCAGGTGCCCGTACCCAAATTGCAAAAGTGTGGTGGACCCGGGCCACTGCCGCTCTATTCTACCTCGGAAAGTGTTTAACAGGTGGCTAGATGCACTCTGCGAGGCGCTGATTCCTGTTTCCCAGAAATTTTAATGCCGTTTTAAGGATTGTTCAGCAATGTTTTTTGATGACGGGAGTGGCGGTGTTGTCACTGCTTCCGAGTGCCCTCATTGTAGAAGATTGTTTTGTGCTCAATGCAGGGTCTCTTGGCATGCTGGTTTAAACTGTAGAGAATTTCTGAAATGAAAAAAGAGTAACAGTAAGAGAGAAGATATGATGGTAATGGAGCTTGCTAAGAAGAAGAAATGGAAGAGATGTCCGAAATGCAAATACTTTGTTGAAAGGAAAGATGGTTGCTTGCACATCTCTTGCAGGTATATATATAACTAGCTAAAATTATACTGACATTTTTCTTGGAAAAATCTTCTATCAGGTACTTTGTTATGTATAGAAATTAAAATATAATCAATTTCCATCGCCGCGTGATTTTTATTTTCTCTGTGTAGATGCGGGTGCCAATTTTGCTACAGATGCGGATCCTTGTGGACAATGACACATGGATGCGCCTGAAATGATATGGGGAAACAATTTGCTTATCCTGCCGAATGATTTCACTCTTGAGAATTTGAGAATTGTCAAAGATATATTTGCAGCATATATTTTCTTGTTTTTGGCCGACCGCAATATCTTGGCCGGTTAATTTCTGATTTGCACTTTTGAAGTCGAGACTAATATTGTGCCAAGGATGTTTACTATTGCTCTAATGCTATTTTCATTGTTGGATTATTGAGGTCTGATTGGATTACAAATGCAAAAAGGAATTGGTGTATGCAGTTTATTGCTATAATGCTATTGTCGTTGTTGGATTATTGAGGTCCGACTGGATTATTCATTTTACAAACATTTTTTTCTCTCTCTTACGGAAGCCAGTCACGTGGTTGCAACGTGACTTTTAGCGAGGGCTTTTTGGACCTTTAACTTCCAAAAATTTGATAGGCACACTAATGATTATAATAATGTGAGAACAAATATCGTAAAGTCACTTAGGGTTTAGGATTTGGGATAATCACGGTTTGTGCTGTTATAGTTATAATGAAACCGTTAGTGCAAGAGCTATGAAAAGGAACGAACATGAACGCACACAATTAACGTGGTTCAATAAAAATATGCTAGCGACATCCATGATTAAGACAACCAGATTTATTGATAATAGAGTGCCAATTACGATCCAAGATAAATCATACTATGGCCACAACGGCCTTAACAACCACCCACGTAGGACATGCAACTTGCTTGTTACCCCCTGGCAACGATCGGGCACACAAACACGAACACACGCGAAAATAACACTTTAGTTCTTTCTTGATACCATAAACTGGGGGACTGCAATGCTTAAATAGACAAATAACTTAACCTTAATCTAACCCTAGACCTAGGGGCTAATCCCGGGTAAATAATTAAATACCTACTAAACTACTTAAATAAATAACTAGATAATTTGATACGTGACCCGTATCAACTCCCCCACGCTCGAAAACCACCTTGTTCAAGGTGGATGTTGAAAAAGCGTCAATATTCTTGCACGGGTTAAATTGACGGTGAATGATTTTGCCAAGCTGGGCTAGATTTGGATGGTGAGCTGGGCTAGGTATTTATTACTGGCTTGACCCCTTCTATGTAGGTAACACCAACATGAAACAGGCCCGAATTTGGAAATTTCATTCACTGTCTTGGCCCAAATTAATGAACCAGCCCCATTTGATGTAGGGTCCCAAATGCTGAATTTCTCTCCTTTTGGCGCCCTACAACCCATCTGAGCAGGAAGAGGAAAAATAATTGGCACGAATAATATGTGAACCCAACCTTTTTTTTTTAGTGTATGTGAACCCAACCAATGCGTGCTAAAAACAAGTGAGTGGTATTAAGATTTAAAGCTCTAATTAATGAGGCTAATAGAAGGAGCATGTGAAGGACGGCGGTTTGGATTGATCTTGTACCTGTTGGTGGTGGGCGTGGGCGGATCTACATGACCAATAGTGGTGTTATAGACCCACTAAAGTTTTCGAAGTTGGAGTTTTGCCCTTATTTTGGTTAGATTTTTGGTGTGACCCCACAAAAAATTCACTAGAAGTCTAGAACTCATTCGACTTTCAACTTTAGTTTATTCACCTATTTTGACTTTCCAACTTAAATTCTTTTCACGTTTTTTTATTAATTTTTTTAATTGAGCCTTAGAGATGACAACGGGTCGGATCCGGATCGGATCAGGCCCTTCTCGATCCAGATCTGACCAGGAGAAATGGGATCCATGTCCGATCCAGATCCGTTCGGATCATCACAGGATTTGGATCAGATAGGATCGGGTTTTCATTCAGCTGATCCAAATCCAATCCGTAGATCCATATAGTACGTGGTCGAATCAGATCCGGCTCGTGTTTGCAATAAATTAGAAAATATCACATAAAAAATAAACAATATTTCATACGCTAAGGCATGTCCGTAAGTTATGAAGCTTAAAAAACAAAAGAACTAGGTTTGTAGGTTGGAGTTACTATAGTATTCTTCTTATAAGTGTAAGGGGAGAGGTAATAGATGTATATTTGTAAGGCATACATATACGTCGGATCGGATCGGGTCGAAACCCGGTGGATCTGCCCTCAGATCCAAATCCAAATCCAAATCCTTTTGGGTTTGGCTTTCCGGATCCAAATCTGATCCATTTTCAATTGTATCGGATTCAGATCTGATCCATTCGACTCAGGTCGCTCGGATCTCATATCGGATCGGACCATATTGCCATCCCTATAATGAGCCTCCGCCTTTGTTAGTGGGATCATTATCAACATTGGAGACATTCTTCAAGTAGCTAGGCGTTTCATCGAACATGTGATAACTCTGTATTAGAGTTATATTTCTTCTACGTTAGTGTACCGTTTTGTGTGAATTTCGGGTAGATTATATTAGAAATACACTATGAACTTGAGGAGATTTAATAACTTGAGCTTTGAGCGATAACTTGTAAATCCGGGCGTTTCTCGCGTTATTTTATGATATTTTGTCACGTTTGATCGCACGGGTGTGTTTCGTGTTGTTTTTACAGGAAACGTAACTCGGAGACTGAAAGAAGAGGAGAAACGAACTTCGGAAATTGAGACAAAGCTCGGGATAGGAGAGAAGAAGACAAGTTCATCAGATCACACGACTTGCAAAACTGAGGTCGTGCGATCTGGAGCAAGACTTAGAATAAATTCGGAGGAGAAAATTAAGCGAACTCACTGTTTCCACGATCAGAGTGGATGGTCGTAGGATCTAAAGAGATCGCACGACCAGAGATAAGACCTGAGTAGATCACACGACCAGAGATAGGATCAGAAGCTGATGAGATTACACGATCAGCTTTACGGAGGTCGTGCGATCTGCTTAAGAAACAACTCCACGAACGTGGGAAGGAGAGAGACGCACGGCAAAGAGGAGGACTCCTCCTCCATTGAAGCTCTAGGTTTCATCTTCTTCTTCTTCTCTCTCAATCTTTGTATGGAGAAACTTGTAAGTCTTGTTTGGTTGATTATTATTAGCTAGATGTTTTGCTAGGCGTCTCTATGAGGGCCTAGGGTTCATGTAAACGATGATATTTTTCCGGATTTGAACTTTGCTTCATGATATCTTGATTTCTTCTTTTGAATCAATTCTAGTTTCTTGTTTATGTTAGTAATCCTAATTGAGTGACACGATTAGGAGATAAAATAGGGTTCAAGAACTAGGGTTTGTTCAATACTTGATTCATTCTTAATGTTAGCAATATTTTAATTCAATTGTTCATGTACTGTGCATAATACTCGGTGTTAATGGAGTAGCTAACCGGAAACACTGCTTAGTTAGTGAATGCACGGCAGTGATTCTAACTAACTAGGATGATACTTGAACATCAATCACGTATCACTGAGACTGAGAAGAGATGTGTTAGGATTGGCTAGTGTGGGTAGATTCGGTTGGTGAGATTCGACTGTTTCGTGCAACGGTGGACCGACATGACCCGTTACCGTGAATGTCGTTAGCCTACTAGAACAGACCGCTAGACACAAGAGACCGATAGGAGATTGTAGTCTACCGTGAAGTAGAATGACTTGAGACCGATAGGAGATAGTCAGCGTTGTTACCCGACTTAGTTAGAATATAGTTAACGTGTTGCTCAGATAATCCGGAAATCGTCTACAGACCTAGGTGATCTAGAGATTGCATAGTTTCTCTATATTTCTTCTTTAAAAAATAAAAAATACAAAAATATTAGTTAGCTGTTATTTCAATTCTCAAATCAATCAAATCTTTCCTCCCACACCGTACTCTAAATTAAATAACTAATTAGATAATATAAAGTCTTTCCTTGTGGGATCGATAACTCGGGGTTGAAATACCACCCCTATATTACTTGACCGTGCACTTGCGCATACGCGTTAAGAAATCGCGTCAACATGATGCATATACATGAATTGCTGCTTCTCTCAGCTTTCCATTTAATCAAACATAGTTATGTGCATCTCCTTTAGTCATGTCAACAATGGCATAAGTATCACTTTGAGTACAACAGTTTCTGGAATACTATGTTTTTTTGTGAAAGTGATAACTCTCTATGAGAGTTATATTTCTTGCATATTTTATATCGTTTTGCGTGATTTCCGGGTTGAAATATGATTTTTACACTATGAATGTTGAGAAAACGTAGAAAGTTGAGTTTCTAGCATTTTATTGTTAATCCGGGCGTTTCGATGCATATTTCGATGTTATTTGTCAAATATAATCGCTTGGTATGGTTGTTCATGTTGTCTTGACAGGAACGGATGCTAAACGATGGCTAGGAGGCATGAAACGAACTTCAGAAGCAAAGCAAACTCAAGAGGAAGCAAGAGAAGTAAAGTTAGAAGAGAAAAAGTGACCAATCTCCACTATTTTGATAGTATCTTGAATTCTACAATACATTTTGGAGTGAGGGTGAGTTTGGTAGAATGGTTTCTGGTGGAAAAACTGGTTTTTAGATTGTGGTGGAATTTTTTTGGTTTTTTTTAGAGATTCTGTTTAAACCAGTGTGTTTGGTGGTAGTTTTTAAACTAGATTAAAAACTGGAGAAATGAGTTTGGTAGTGGTTTTTAAACTAGATGATGTAGATTAAATGACAATTATACCCTCCACTTATTTTTCTTTTACAGATTCAAAACGAACAAATGCAATGTAAAAAAATTCACGATTTCAAGAAAGTAACAAATTGAAGAACAAATTAACAATATTATGACATCCAAAAAATCATTTTTGTAGTTAAATTCAACAAAAAGTTGACAATTTCAATAAATTTCAGTCACACTTGATGCCACGTTGAGTAACGGACAACAAAAAAATAATAAACTAAGGAAATAACATCACGAAATGATTGATCCTAAATAATAAGAAGATCGCATATAAAAGATACCGTCCGAAATATGCGAGAATTGAGTTTTTTTGTAAAGAAAAAATTATGGCAAAAGTATAGAAAAAAATTCGTGCAATATTTTTCATTATCTCGATGACTAAAAAGTCAAAGAGCTACCAGATTACATAAACCCATGTATAACTCTTTCAATGCAACATTGTTTAACAGATAGCAGAAATTTAATCAACTAGGAAAATAACACAACAAAAATAGTTGACCTTAAATAATAAGAACACAACAAACATAGTTGACCCTAAATAATAAGAACATCACATAAAAGCGTGAAATGAGTTTTGTGGAAAAAACTTATGAAGGAAGTATAGAAAAAATTACCAGCGATAAAGTGTCAAAGAACTACCAAAATGAGAGACAATTTTCTGTTTAATACGACTACGGTGTGAGGATAATATCGTCTTTGAGTGTCATAGAAATAAACCAAAGAAAAAACCACAAAAAGTTGGTTTTTCTCACGAAGGCAAATGTTGAAAAAAACTGGTTTAAAATCTGGTTTTTAAACCAGTCAAAACAAACACTTTAAACAAACCATTTGGTTTAAAAACCAAAAACCAAAAAAAACCACTTTGCCAAACTGACCCTGAGACCAGTGGAAAATGAAAGTAGACTCAAAGAGCTTTCCAACGATAGGTCACAGAGCTAAAATAGAGATTGGAAGAGAAAGATATGGTCTGTCAAAGAGGATGCAAATCTGAGAAAATCCCCAGGGGTGTTCGTGCGAACACAACTTTTGTTCGCACGAACAAAATGCCTTAGAAAAATTTTAAGATGGCAAAAAGGGTGAAAAATAGGCTGTTAAATTGTAGGAACAAGAAAGTTGTTCATGTGAACAGAGAGTAAAAGTTTGTTCGCACGAACAGAAAGTTGTTCGCACGAACAAGGAACAAAACGTTGTTCGCACGAACAGTCGTTTGTTCGCACGAATAGAAAGGGCCAGAGCTGATTTTTGGGGCTGTTTTGCTATTTTTTGAAAGTTTGAAGACTCCAGACCTATTCTAACATAGAGGGACGATGTTGTGGGAGTATTCACGCATCTTGGACGGGAAAAACACAACTTGGAGCAAGGGGACGAAGACGGAAGATCACAGCTTCACCATTGAAGCTCTAGTGTTTGCTTTCTCTTCTTTCTACCTTTCTTAATCAATTTGAATGGAGAAACTCATGAGTATTTCATACTTAGTTATGATTATCTAAGAAACTTTTGCTAGGCATCTTGATTTGAGAGCCTAGGGTTCATGTAAACGATGAATATTTTCCGGATTTGATCTTTGCTTCATGATTTCTTGATTTCTTCTTTTGAATCAATTCTAGTTTCTTGTTTATGTTAGTAATCCTAATTGAGTAACATGATTAGGAGATAAAACTAGGGTTCAAGAACTAGGGTTTTTTCAATAGTTGATTCATGCTTAATGTTAGCAATATTTTAATTCAATTGTTCATGTATTTTGCTTAATACTCAGTGTTAATGGAGTAGCTAACCGGAAACACTGCTTAGTTAGTGAATGCACAATAGTGATTCTAACTAACTAGGATAATACTTGAACATCAATCTTGTATCACTGAGACTGAGAAGAGACGTGTTAGGATTGGCTAGTCTGGGTAGATTCGGTAGGTGAGATTCGACTGTTTCGTGCAACGGTGGAATGACAGGACCCGTTGTCGTGCATGTCGTTAGCCTACTAGAACGGACCGGTAGACACAGAAGACCGATAGGAGATTGTAGTCTACCGTGAAGTAGAATGACTTGAGACCCATAGGAGATAGTCAGCGCTGTTACCCGGCTTAGTTAGAATATAGTTAACGTGTTGCTCAGATAATCCGGAAATTGTTTACAACCCTAGGTGATCAACGAGATTGCCAAGTCATCTCCATTAATTGATTAAAAATTCTTCGTAACTCTTGTTTACTATTATTTATGTCTTTAATACAGCCACTTGTTTGGGGGTGGCAGCACCACAATTCTCACACTTTTTACCCGGTTACTTAGTAAATTATACTAAATTTTAATTATCAACTTGTTGTGAGCTTGTCCTCGAGGGATCGACAACCCGAATATTAAAAATACTCACTCTTTACTACTTGACTGTACGCTTGCGTAATACGCGCTAGTAATCCGCGTCAAGTTTTTGACCCCGTTGCCGGGGACAACGATCAACACATTTATATATAATAATTAGTTTAGTTTGCTTTTATTTTTCTGTTATATTTGCTATTTTGATTTCACATTTATTTTCTGATTTTCTGCTATTTCAGGTACTCAGTGCATGCACATGATCCAAAGAGAGCTTGTGCCCCCACTAGAAGACCTAGAGCAGTTGTTCAGAGACCAAAGAAGAACACAAAAACAGAGTACCATGGGCGAGCAATTAACCAACGCGCAACTCAATCAGCGGGTGGAAGAGTTGTCTAAGCAGCTAAATGATCGCAACACCGTACAACAAGTCTGGACAGGCTATTGTGGAGAAGTTTCGGTCGTCCACCTATGGACACAATCCGGCAATTGTAGCGCCAGAGATATAGGCCGAGCACTTTGATCTTAAGCCTGCGACAATTCAGACGGTGACCAATCGGTTCCAATTCTATGAAAACAGGGATGAAGACCCCGATGAATTTATTGGGAGGTTCAACGCGTACATAAAGACTACCAAGTACAAGGATGTGACATCAGAGGCGTTGAAGCTAATTCTTTTCCCTTACTGTCTGAAGGGTGCAGCTGAGAAGTGGCTACAGTCAAGAGCTCCTGATTCAATAACTACATGGGCTCAGTGTGTGGATGAGTTCATGGCCAAGTTTTATCCAGCTGAACGGGTGATCGAGCTACAGAGTGATATTCTAGGCTTTCGGCAACAGGCCGATGAAACTGTGGTAGATGCATGGGACTGTTTTATGCATTTGATCAGGAAGTGCCCAAACCATGATTTTGGGGATTACAGAATTTTGCAGGTCTTCTACTATGGTCTAGAACGTCACAATCAGAAGTTGGTTAATAGAGAAACTGGAGGAAATTTTCTGTACTCTGTTGACAAGGAAGGAGCCTATGCGCTCATGAAGCAGCTCCCTAAGCAGGACTCACAACTCTATGATTTCAGGAGATTATCGGCATTGCCTGAACCTAAAGATGATGAATGGAAGACTGGGATCAGCAAGATGGTGTCAGATTTAGCCAAGCATGTGTATCGGGATAAGAAGCCAGTTGCAAGAGTAGAGGAGCAGGAATTTGATTTAGCCTTGGCCCATATTGCAAGTGAAGATGTGAACTTTGTGGGGGCACAAGGACAGCGGCATAATTGGAACCAAGGGAACTATAGACCAGGCACAAGAGATCATCCAGGTTTCAGGTATGGGAATCAGTTTGGAGCTATGTACGCACCTGGGTTTCAGCACATGCCACAAGCACCAGTGTCGCAGGCTCCCTCACCAGCTGTTGAAGCGCCAAACCCAGAGATTTCTGTACTCACTAAGGCGTTGACACAGCTGAGTAACAACATGAACGATATGACCACGACGGTCAATGCTATGTCTTCTGGTTTGCAGGCTACGAAGACTTCTCTTCGTTTACTAGAGGTTCAAGTTGGGCAAATTGCAACACAATTATCTGCTAGAGCACTTGGTTCTCTACTGTCTGACACTGAGAATGTGCGCCAGGTAAATGCCATTACCACTCGCAGCGGGGTTTCATTGACTGATCCACTATACCCGAGCCATGCCAGAGCGGAAGCGTCAAAAGCTAAGGAGCACGAGGTCTTAGATTCTGAGGAGACACCTGTCATGGTCCCCCAATCAAAGGGCATGACTCCAGATGAAAAGTCCAACGAGATATTACCACCACCCAATTCTTCTAAAGAACTGCCTTTTCCATTGAAAAGTAGGAAGAAGAAGGATGACTCTGAGGAGTGCATGAGATTTATCAATATTTTCTCCAAACTGCACATCAATATTCCTTTGATTGAGGCACTGCAGCGAGTGCCTAAGTATGCGCGGTTTATCAAGGATGCAATCTATGGGAGAAAAGCTATGGATAACTTCCAGACAGTGAAATTGAATGAGTAGGTGAATTCATGTGTCTTGCATGGGCTACCTAAGAAGAAGAAAGATCCAGGTAGTTTTGTGATTGAAGCTACACTTGGCGGGGCATATACAGGCAATACCCTATGTGATTTGGGGGAAAGTGTTAACTTGATGACACTTTCAGTATTTAAAAAGCTAGGTGTGGGGGAACCTAGTAAAACCTGGATCAATCTGCAATTCGCAGGTATCGTCTAAGAAGGCCATTGGGGTGGTAGAAGACTTACTTGTGAGGGTTGGTAGTTTGATCATGCCAGCTGGTTTTGTGATCCTTGACATGCCAGTTGGTGACGTTCCGATCATTCTTGGTAGGCCCTTTCTGACTAGCGGTTGGACTTTAATCGATGTGGAGAATGGAGAGTTTATCATGAGGGTCAACGATACTGTGGAGACCTTTCAGGTTTTCAAACCGACTCCTCAGTACACTTATGAGGTGAAGCGAGACTTGCCATTTCCTGTGAAAGTTGTGCGTGGAATTTCAGAGTTGACATAGGAAGATCCGCCAGATCCTAAGGGTAAAGAATCGAGTGTGCAGGCGCACGAGGTAGTCATGAGGATCCAACGCCAGAAGTTGGATGCGGCACGACCTGCCAAAACACCTTTCTGAGCCTCATAAGGTAACATGGTCGGGCCGTCGACCTTAAATTACAAAGCGCTGCTTGGGAGGCAACCCAATGTAGAGTAGGATGCTTTTTTTTTATTCGGTTATGAGTTCTCTATATTTGACTATGAGGGGTGAGAGAGAGTGGATTAATTTTTCCAATCAGTGTGTAGGGACACAGGTACAGAAGACACACTTGATTCCCCTTCTTGATGTACGTGCTAGAGATTGCACAAAATTGTGGAAAGGAAAAGCCCCACAGTAGTATGCAGAAAAGATATAGAGAATTGATCGAGGTCGAGGAGCGATTTCAATATGTTGAGTGCCACACGCATGAGAGGGCTACAGTTCATATCTTAGCCGCACATCGGAATCCGGGCGCGTAGAGACTTCTCCGGAAATTTTCAACGGTCCACAAGACCCCATCTTGTTGCAATTTCGCGACAACGGTGCCCATGTAGGTCCGGGCACCCAGGTACCTCTAACACTCTCTTTCAAATGTACGTTTTTTTAGCGATGAATGTTGCAATCCACCGCCTACACATTTAAGCGACAAAACCTCCTAGTTGATCTCTAAATTCGTTGAGGACAACGAAACGCTTAAGTGTGTGTGGGGGGGGGGGGTTTGTATCTACGTTCACTAGCCATGTCTTTGTTTGCATCGCCTTGTCACATACAGTTTTGTGTTCGTATTGTGTTGGTTTTGTGGTAGGATTGTGTAGTTTATGCATTTTTTTGCACTTTTAATTTATTGAGTCCCCTACCCAATCGTGTGCTTAACCGAGTTGGTCAAAATGCATGTAGAGTCTAGGAAATATGAAAAAAAAATAGAAAAAAATAGAAAAGAAAAAATCCATAAAGATTCAAAATTTTTGAGAATAAGGGCAATTGATGAAGCTAGAAACCGAAGAGAGTTCAATGAAAGAGTCTCTGAGAATTGGAAGCACCGTAGTAGAGATGTCTTTAATTCTTAGTATCTTGCGTACCTGTTTAAGGAAAGGATGTCCCGGGTATTCAGGGAATGTGGAACGTAGATGAGGGCATACCTTTAGTTCCTTTATTGTGCTAGGAGGATTTGGTCTTTGGGGTAGTTGAATAGTCTGTTTTCTAGTGGAAACTTGTGGCCTCTTGAAATCTGGGGTGGACCTTCGTGTTGAGTCGGTTCCATGTGGTACGGTTGCCTCGGCCTAAGCGAAGTCGGGGGGCGTACACCACCATCCCTTAAGGCGGTTTTAAGAGCTAACCGAAAAAGCCCACACTTAGTTTCTCTAAATGCACGGTTGAAAAATTTGTAGAGAATGAAACAGAAAAAAAAAACAAAAAGAATCAAAATCTTCTCTTGGATTAGATATGGTGAACAACCTAATGTGCCTCCATTCACGTGGAGAATTTGGATTCAATCCAATTAGAGAAACTAGAGAAAATTAAAGTCAAGCCGTATTACACGGAGATGTGTCTCCCGTCACTAGGACAACTTGCATTCAATGCAATAGCGGCTAAGAGGGTCTGAAAACCTCAAATCACTTGGCGACGAAAGCCTATCTTAGAATTTGGCCTAGACCCTCTGAGCTAAAGGACGTGCCCAAGTCTTGGATTGTTTATGGTGGATGTTTGGGGACCCCTTAGTGAACTTGTGCGTATGATCATCTTATCTCAATTTCTTGCTATTGGTTGTGAAATTTCTAAAAAGACTTGTGAGAGCTTGATGATTTTGTTTAGTGATAGCGAGATTGCCCAATCTCTAAAGTAAAAAAAAATTGCGTTATTTTATTACTTGCATTGTGTAAAATCGAGTTGCATTGTCTATAGTCATGTAGATTGCATTGCGTGTGTGGGTTGTTTGTGTCACATGGCTAGTAAAGTTTTATGCAATTTGGTGGATTAAAACGTAGTGTAAGGTTTGATTTTGCTCGGGACGAGCAAAAAGGTAGTGTGGGGGAATTTAATAACTCTCTATGAGAGTTATATTTCTTGCATATTTTATATCGTTTTGCGTGATTCCCGTTGAAATATGAGTTTTACACTCTGAATGTTGAGAAAACGTAGAAAGTTGAGTTTCTAGCACTTTATTGTTAATCCGGGCGTTTCGATGCATATTTCTATGTTATTTGTCAAATTAATCGCTTGGTATGGTTTTTCATGTTGTCTTGACAGGAACGGATGCTAAGCGATGGCTAGGAGGCATGAAACGAACTTAGGAAGCAAAGAAAACTCAAGAGGAAGCAAGAGACGCAAAGTTAGAAGAGCAAAAGTGACCCATCTTCACTATTGTCATAGTATCTTGAGTTCTACAATACATTTTGGAGCGAGATTAGTGGGAAATGAAAGTAGACTCAGAGAGATTTTCAACGAAAGGTCACAGAGCTAAAAAGGAGATCGGAAGAGAAAGATATGGTCCGTCAAAGAGGATGCAAATATGAGAAAATCCCCAGGGGTGTTCGTGCGAACACAACTTTTGTTCGCACGAACTAAATGCCTTAGAAAAATTTTAAGATGGAAAAAAGGGTGAAAAAGAGTCTGTTAAATTGTAGCAACAAGAAAGTTGTTCGTGTGAACAGAGAGTAAAATTTTGTTCGCACGAACAGAAACTTGTTCGCACTAACAAGGAACAAAACGCTGTTCGCACGAACAGAGAGGGCCAGCGCGGATTTTTGGGGCTGTTTTGCTATTTTTTGAAGTTTGAAGACTCCAGACCTATTCTAACATAGAGGGACGATCTTGTGGGAGTATTCACGCATCTTGGACGGGAAAAACACAGCTTGGAGCAAGGAACGAAGACGGAAGATCACAGCTTCACCATTGAAGCTCTAGTGTTTGCTTTCTCTTCTTTCTACCTTTCTTAATCAATTTGAATGGAGAAACTCATGAGTATTTCATACTTAGTTATGAGTAGCTAAGCAAATTTTGCTAGGCATCTCGATTTGAGAGCCTAGGGTTCATGTAAACGATGAATTTTCCGAATTTGATCTTTGCTTCATGATTTCTTAATTTCTTCTTTTGAATCAATTCTAGTTTCTTGTTTATGTTAGTAATCCTAATTGAGTGACATGATTAGGAGATAAAACTAGGGTTCAAGAACTAGGGTTCAAGAACTAGGGTTTGTTCAATAGTTTATTCATGCTTAAAGTTAGCAATATTTTAATTCAATTGTTCATGTACCGTGCTTAATACTCAGTGTTAATGGAGTAGCTAACCGGAAACACTGCTTAGTTAGCGAATGCACGATAGTGAGTCTAACTAACTAGGATGAGACTTGAACATCAATCCCGTATCACTGAGACTGAGAAGAGACATGTTAGGATTGGCTAGTGTGGGTAGATTCGGTAGGTGAGATTCGACTGTTTCGTGCAACGGTGGACCGACAGGACCCGTTGTCATGCATATCGTTAGCCTAGTAGAACGGACCGGTAGACACAGGAGACCGATAGGAGATTGTAGTCTACTGTGAAGTAGAATGACTTGAGACCGATAGGAGATAGTCAGCGCTGTTACCCGGCTTAGTTAGAATATAGTTAACGTGTTGCTCAGATAATCCGGAAATCGTTTACAACCCTAGTTGATCAACGAGATTGCCTATTCATCTCCATTAATTGATTAAGAATTGTTCGTAACTCTTGTTTACTATTATTTCTGTCTTTACTACAGCCACTTGTTTGGGGGTGGCAACACCACAATTCTCACACTTTTTACCCGGTTACTTAGTAAATTACACTAAATTGTTAATTATCAACTTGTTACAAGCTCGTCCTCGAGGGATTGACAACCCGAGTATAAAAAATACTCACTCTTTACTACTTGACCGTACGCTTGCGTAATACGCGCTAGTAATCCGCGTCAGAAAGCAACCTGGTCAATTGAATACGATTGGCAAGGAATTCATGAACTTACCAAACATGAGATATTCATAAATATGTTATATGCATACTGTTTGTCTTCAGCTAGGTATTTCAATATTTTAAGATAATATTGCGCAATGAAATCAGGATGAGTCGCTGAAGTAGTATTGATTTTTCTTACAGTATAACAATATCACAAATTGTGAAAACTGTTGGGATTACGCCATAAAGATGGAAGAAACCTAAAGAAGAAACAAATGTGAAGCCCTGGGCCTCTTCACACGAAGACAGGGAGGTCTTCGCACAAAGAGGCCTCCCATGAAGCCAGGAGCCAAAAGTGTTCGCAGAAGGTATGCTTTCTCAAAACGAAATCTTCGTGTCTTCGCACAAAGAGATCCTAGAGGCGGCAAATAAGAAAGGAATTCATTACTTAGGGCATCGGGGAAGTATTGGGGAGTATATACTTTGGGGTCCTAAACTGATATGTAGTCATTGTAAACGTTTCTCCTCAGTTTATAAATGTCGTTCTTGTCGTGGACGTAGTTAGCATACTTTGTGCTAACGAACCACATAAATATTGTTTGATTGCATCGTTTCTTTATCGTTCTTGAGGTGAGAGCGACCGTGAGTGTCATGACAAACTGGTATCATAGCTTAGGTTAAGATCACTCCACCAATAAAGATGTCCGGATCGGTGTTGAATATCGGCAGGTTAACAGGACGGAACAACTTCAGTGTGTGGAAGATAAAGATTGAGGATTTGCTCAAATCGCAAGGTTTTTGCGCACCTTTGACCACATCGGATGCTACAACATCGGAGTTCAAGACGATGGAGGAGAAGGCACATTCAACCTTTATGTTGTGATTATCGGATGACGTGATCATCGATGTCGCAAATTAGAAGCAAGTAGCGGGTCTTTGGCTCAAGTTGGAGAGTCTCTACATGACGAAGAGTCTCACTATCAAGTTGATGCTAAATCAAATACTATTCACTCTGCGGATGCTCGAAGGTACGATTCTCAAGGACTATCATGATCAATTGGATACAATTCTTTTAGATTTGCGTAATATTGGCGAGAAGGTGGGTGATGAGAATGTCGCACTTTTGTTATTGATCTATTTACCTCCATCATATGAGAACTTTCGTGTAGTTCTTTATTATGAATAAGGACGATTTACCCTAGAGAAGGTCAGATCAGCGCTTCATGCTAGGGAACTGCGCCATAGGGGTGCAGGCACAAATAAACACATAATTTTAAAAACCGGACCGGACCGACCGGTTCGACTGGTCGGACCGGGGAACCTGGTATGGACAGACCCGGTTCTGTTATGAAATCGAAGATGCATAAGAACAGGGCCACATCATCCAAACTGGGAGTTCAACCGCCGAACTAGTCGAATCAGCCGATTGATGACCCGCCCGGTTTGAGTTAAAAACAAATATGCGCCGCTAGGGAGATTCGAAATGCATACCTCAATAAAGAAGCTAGGTATGCTTACCACCAAGGCAACACATCTTTTGTTGTTTGAGCAGATCACTCAATTTACTTAACCTTTTTTGCATGATAAGGAACAAACTTCCAATTTCTTTTTATACTGTTTGTTTATTTGTATTGTTTCTTTATAGAAATCTATTATCTATTTAAGAGATCTAGTAAGAGTATTAGGTTCTGCAAAAGTATTTTATCCGTAAAATATATCTCAAATTTGAATTCAGCATTTAAATTTACATTTTCACAATCATAAATGTATGCTGCTCTAGAATTTATTATTTAAACAAAATAGAAATGTATTCTTCCAAAAATAGACACGATTATTTTATTAATTACTTAAATGGGTTCTAAAAAATTACGGCTAATGGTATATGAACCTCAAATTATACTTGTTAAAGTCAATCAACATTTTTATGTATATTATAAACCTCAAAATTATTTGTTTTTGATCATAATTAATTTATTTTTGTGTGTCTGTTTAATTATTAAAATATAGCTGTTACTATAAAAATATTACAACGCTAAATAAGGTTCAAATTAAAACCTTAAAGTATGTTTTGGCTATTTTTTTTATTATATTTCATATCATTTAAATGAAAAAGAAAAATATGTATTATTAAATAAAAGTGCGATTGTACCGGTCCGAGCACTGGTTCGATCGTGAACTGGTGCCTCACCGGTTCGATGGCCGGGTCAGATTTTAAAACTTAGTGTACAGAGGGCCATGCTTCCGGTTTTATGGCGACCTGGGGAAGCAAGAGGGGTAATAAGAACAAAAAAAAAGCAGTTTTTGGGTTATATGTTACCCAAGGATGTCTATGCCTGGTGCAAGGAGAAGGGGCACTGGAAGAGAGATCTTTGGAAAGGAGGTCAACAGGGACAGAATGGCTCTGTAGCCGTGGTAGAGAAGGGGCATTCGTCTGAAGATAATTTTTTTCTACTAGTGGATGATGTCGCACATCAACCGGATGCGTGGTTTCTTGAGTACTGAGCTTCCTATAACATCTTTTCTAACATAGAACTAATTTCAAGCTACAACCGGGCAGATGGAGGATCATTTCATACGGAAACAGAGCTATTTACAAGGCCATAGGAAAAGGTTTTGTTAGACTCAAGACTTATGACGGGAAGAGACGCACATTAAAGGATGTTAGACACGTATCGCTTGTCACAACGAATATGATTTCTTTGAGTCTACTCGACAGCAAGGGATTTATCTTCAAAGGTGAAGGTGGAAGATTATGCGTCTAAAATGACTCGGATGTGCTACTCAAGGGAGTTAAGGATGGCACTTTGTATGTACTATAGGGTTCGACAAAGGGTTTGTCAGAGTTTTCTCGGTCAAGATTAAGGAAGCTTATCAAACCAAGCTATGGCATATGAGACTCGATCTTATGAGTGAACGTGGAATGTAGGAACTTCACATGAAAAGCTATCTCACTGGGCATGCACCCAAGAGCCTAGGGTTTGATAAGCTTACACATATTACTCAGATTTGAGAGTTTTTGGTTTATTCACGTTGATGTTCGTAAACTAGAACTAAGAGCAAAGAAGGGAGTTTTCATGGGTTTACGAACTGGTGTGAAGGGATACAAGATTTGAACAGACAACAAGATTATACTTAGTAAAATTATAGTCTTTGATGTGAGTCAGTTTCGATGAATTCCATAGAGATAGAGGTTGGAGGTTTAGAGAGGAAGGCGGAGGGAGATTTGGATCCTACTGGTCCTAAGGATTCCAAAATCCCTACATCGCCATCGGAAAAGGAAGAGGAAGAAGCTAAGAGTCTAATGAGGATGCGTCACTACCAGAGGAACCGGATCATCAAAGTATTGCTGAAGGAAGACCAAGAAGATTCATAAAAAAGCCTTCGACTAGATACAGAGATAATGGTATGGTGGGATATACATAACATATAGCGGAATAGGTAGAATATGAGCCATCCTCCTACAAGGCCGGTATATCTAGTTATGAGTCAGCACAATGGATTGCCGCGATGGGAGAAGAGATGGAGTCTCTTATCAAGAACTCGAATTGGGAGCTTGTTAAACTGCAAGCGAGAAGGAAGATAGTCAGTTTCAAGTGGGTTTTTAGAAGAAATGAAGGAACTACATTTGGAGAGAGGGCATCAAGTATAAAGAAAGGTTAGTTGCAAGAGGGATCAGTCAGAAAGAAGGGGTTGACTACAATGAGATCTTCTCACCTGTGGTTAGACATTCTTCTATTCGGGTGCTAATAGTTCTAGTGGCACAACACGACCTACAACTTGAGCAATTAGACATGAAGACAACTTTCCTACACGGTGAGTTGGGAGAAGAGATATACATGAGCCAACCGGAAGGGTTCCAAGTTCCAGGAAAAGAAGAAAATGTGTGCAAACTGAAAACATATCTCTACGGACTTCAGAAATCACCAAGGAAATGGTACAAGAGGTCTGACAGCTTCATGTTGAAGATTGGTTATCAAAAGTGCGAGTATGATTGCTGCTTGTATAACAGGAAGTTGCGAAGTGGATCACAAATCTACCTATTTCTATATGTGGATGTATTTTGATCGCAACTCATAATATCAAGGACATTAGAGAACTAAAGAGGTCTCTCAGTGCGGAATTCGAGATGAAGGATCTGATGACTGCTCGGAAGATACTCGGAGTTGAGATCTATGGAGATAGGAAGAAGAAGAATCTTTTCTAATCACACCGACGATACATCAA
Organism: Linanthus parryae; assembly: GCA_023055425.1. Taxonomy (NCBI): domain Eukaryota; kingdom Viridiplantae; phylum Streptophyta; class Magnoliopsida; order Ericales; family Polemoniaceae; genus Linanthus; species Linanthus parryae. Next base: position 18,903,700 of record JALGPY010000011.1, on the reverse strand, counting down.
TAAGATCTTGGAAAGTGCCGGAATGTTATCAGCAAAATCTATAGATACTCCTATGGCAACTAACAACAAGCTAAGAATGTATACTATTTAGAACAAGGAGGAGAAGGGGTACATGTTCAAGGTTCCATATGCTAGCACAGTTGGAAGTCTCATGTATGCTATGGTCTGCACTCGACCGAACATAGCATTCGCTATTAGTGTGGTTAGTCGTTTTATGGCTCAACCAAGTAGGGGTCATTGACAGGCGGTGAAGCTCTTATATTCATGCATCTTAAAGGTACGTCAGAAATTGGCCTGTGCTATGGGGCTAATGAAAACATCTTGGTAGCTGGTTTCTCGGATTCGGATTATGCACGGGATATTGATAGTAGAAGATCAATGATTGGCTATATGTTTTGGCTTAAGGGAATCATCAATGATCTAGGGCTACTTCAAGATCAAGCGATAGTATACTGTGATAGCTTACTGGTTAGTGGTTATTATGATGTTCATTACGAGGCATTATATTTGTTCCTGATGAGGCAGTTACTGGTATGTGAACAGTTTCAGTTATGGGAATCTAAATTCGTTGAATATTAATTCAAATAATAATGTCTGGCCTGTTGTGTTTTGGAACTGTCCAAAATTCCAAAAGTATGGTGTTTATTATTATTTGAAATTTCTTAATGTCTACCCATGCTTCAAGTTTTCCTACGTATTGTTTTACAACTTCCGGTGTTTGTTAATATTTGGTTTGGATGCTTTTTCTACTTTTGGGCCAGCGAGCTACTCAATGTCATGCATACAACGTAATTTTCACAAAAAGTCTACCCCAACAACATTTTAGTTTTGTTTCCCTCTTCGAGTAAAATTTTCATGAATCAATATTTAATTTTTTCTGCTTTGTTTGAAAATGCAGAAATATTGACGTCGCATTACAGCTTTGGCAGCGACAGCACCAACGACACATCCTTGCCCATCTATTTTGGATCCGTCAACGATGAACACTTCTACGCTACCTTTATGAGGTACAAGGATAAGAAATGTATCTGAACAAGGTTATGATTTATTTGAACAATATGTATTATGTGTTTTGTGAAGGAAGTGTTGTGGATATTGTAATATTTGAAGGAAGTTGTGGATATGTGTAGTATTTGGTCGGGTTTGACGTGGTTGTTGGCCGCACAATTGAATTATTGGTGTTTTGGTTTGCCTAGCTAGTTTAAGTGTTTAAAAGCTGAATTTGGATTGGAAATTAATGTTTTAGAGCCTTAATGTTTGTGTGGTGTACGTTTAACAGCTAAAAAGGATCACCAACAGGTTGTGATTCTGTATTTTTGTTGTGTGTTTTTGATGAGCAGCAATAGAAATGTGTGATTTAGGCGACTAAATTAGTTGTCGTCTATGAGGAAGACCAAATAAATAGACGATGAGCATGTTTGTCAGAAAATACATATCATGACGACCATGTTAGTCGTTTAAATGAATTTAAACAGAAAAGAAAAAAAAAGTATAATCAAAAAAATTTAACAACGACGAGTAAAGTCGTCTTCATAAGAATAACGACAACAAGATGTTGTCAAAATTTTCGTCTGTAAAAGTTTTGACAAAAAATTAAATATTCGTGAAGTGGTCGGAAAAAGTTAAATTTTTCGTCGGTAAAAAAAATTTCCCAAAAAATTTGATGGTCGGGAAGCACTCGACAAAAGAATAACGACGACCAAAAGTTGTCAGCACACTTGGTCGGTATACTAGTCGTAAGAAACCAATTTTTTTGTAGTGATAATGCGAATATGTTGACACGGAGAATAAACAACCATCACAAGCTACTAGGACCGAAACTGTCGACACCCCCATAAGGCTTCTTGTGGCCAGAAAGCTAAGTACAAGGAGCAAATCGAGCCTAAGGGCGGAGGAGCAGTCAAAATAAAAGTGGGTCGAGTGACCATAGACAACATCAACCAATCCCAGGAATCAATAATAAAGTGTTCCCCGCACAACTATTCCACTTGACATCATTACATATTATTGAGTTATCATGTAATAGTTTTGAAATAGAAATTTCAATAAAATACCCAGATTCTCAAGTAAAGCATGTACATCAGAATCACATTTAAAGACAACACCAAAAAAAATTGACCCAAAAGAAAGGAATGGTGCCACGACTTGCATAAACTCACCTTGAATCACAAGAAAACAACGCAAATTCTAGTGGTACTCGACGTATCCATCGTCAATGAACTCGTTGCATACAAGTTACAAACATTCTAATTAAAATCATAGTACACTATTACTATGTGCTATTCAATATGATATACAACATACACTCGGTCGAGGGTTTATGCTGCATTTAAATTCAATTGTTGTAACGAGTACGCGCTCCATATTAACCTAGGAAGATTGGTTCAAGACTAAGGACATAGTTCTACTAAGCGATTAATTATTAACTCGCAACTTCATTATTTCATTTTTTTTGTAGAAGACAATATTAACAAGCTAAATTTATATTTTACTACACATGTGTCACAACCCTCTGAAATTTATATATTCAATGACGAAATTACGAAACCAGTATCAGAACTCTCATCAACTACACACTGTTTAATACTTCCAATAGCACTTTAAGCGATTATTTTCTGGCTATAGCGACAAATTCTTCCCTACTGCGACTGATTATGAATAAAGCCTAGCATGCAAAACTACACATTTTTCAGTCTCAATTTTGATTCCAATTAATTACTTCGCCGATTACACATCGAATTAGCATCCCACTGCATAACACATGACAATTCCTAATTATCATAATATTCCGGCGTATTTAACTACCTAACAAACTAGGCTTTTTTGGGTAAAATATGAAAGTGAACGAATCAAACAATATATGAAGAAGCATGTGATAAAAATATGACAATTAAAGGGACTAAAATCTGAAATTGAGGAATAATTTGATACCCACAAGTGCAAGGAATAGGGAGTAGAGAAATTGCGCGGTGGAAACGAGCTTTGTTAGCGGGAATGAAGGCGACGCATGTTAGAGATGACGGCGATGAATGAGACGAGACTAATCGGGTCAGAATCTTTCCAACTGTAGGATGGAAAAGAAAAGGAACATAAAAGATACAGAGAGAGAAGAGAGAACCTGGAGGAGGAATCTGGCGGCAACGACGATCTGGTCTGACTGAGACAACAAAGCTTTATTAGTGCTGCTTCTTTATGCTTTGTTTAATAAGGTAGAGAGAGAGAGAGGTTTGGGGAGTTGTGTTGGGGTTCACACGTGCAGGAAAGATAGGGACGATGACAATAGTGATGGTGATAGGTGATAGAACCTTTTAGGGGCTATAATTATTTAGCATTTACCACATGTTAATAGATTTTTGAGAGTGATTTGAGCCTAATGTTAGAGAATAAATGTCTTTTTATCACTTGTTGCTCACCATGTGCTATATTGTTAGTCAGGGCGTTTTCTATGCATATTTCTTTGTTATTTGTCAAATATAATCGCTTGGTATGTTTGTTCATGTTGTCTTGGCAGGAACAGATGCTTATCGGTTGATAGGAGGTATGGAACGAACTTCGGAAACAATGGGAGCTCAAGTGGAGTGAAGAGAAGCCGAATTGGAGGAGCTTGGATGACCAACTTGCACCATTTTGATCCTTGCTGTAGTTCTACAAATAATTTGGAGGTGAGACTAGTTCCAAGTGAAAGTAGACTCAAAGAGATTTTCAATGATAGGTCACGGAGCTAAATCCGAGTTCGGACGAAGAAGTTATGGCCCGGCGAAATCAGGAGCGGAATTCAGGGGGCTATTGTGCAATTATTGAAGACTTCTGCGGGTTATGAAAGAAGGACGACCTAGGGACGAAAAAATACATCATTCACGCCTATTGAGAGCCACGATCAAGGAGGAGAGCAATGAGAATTCATTGGGAACAACCTCAAGTAAGGAGAAGAGCCCGGATCGCAAGAATCATCCCGATTTCTAGCGTTTGATCTATTTTTCTCTCTTGTTTCTTGTATGAAATATCTAGACATCATGTTATCTTTTGCTATGAGTAGCTAAAATCATACGTAGGCATCTATGGATAGCCTAGGGTTTATGTTTTGAGGATGTTTTCCGGATTTTGGATGAAATTTCACGTTGGGTTTATGATTCTATGGAGATTGCTATGTTCTATTTCATGTTGTGTTCTTTCATTGACAAGCTAGAACTAGGATGTGTGATGTTGAGTATTTATTTATCTATGTAATCATGAACTAGGCTTAAAGATAATTCGTAGTAGTTAATCATTTGTTTATTTTGCTTAATCCTTAGTAACGTAGGAGTCATGACCTGAAATTACTACATAACTAGTGGGTGTCTGAAAGCAACTCTACTTGGTTGGGATGAATAAACAAGTACATTCTTAATCAATTAGACTCAGAGGTGAGTTGAGTATGAATGGCTAGATGAGGGTAAATTTAGTAGGATGTAGTGAATTGTTCGTGAATAGTGGTCTGATAGGACATTATCCCTTGCAATATCGTTAACCTACTAGAACACATATGTAGTATACTTGGCCTGAGAGGGACAAATCATTACCGTTGTGTAGAACGACATGAGACCGATAGGTAATTGTCAATTCTATTACCCAGCTTAACTAATTATGAATTGTCGTGTTAGAACATGAAATCTGGAATCGTCAAAACTACCCTAGGTGATCTATAGATTGCCTAGCTTTCTCTCCTCTGATTTACATTAAATCATTTCGTTTGTGTTATTTGACTACCGTTGCTAGTCACTTGTTTGAGGGTGACAACACTTAAACTACAAATCTTTTTACCGGTTACTTAGGTGAATTGAATTTAATTGATAAACTAGATACACAGTAGACACCTTCCCTTGGGTTCGATAACTCGGAGTCCAAAATACTCCACTTTATTACTTGACCGTACACTTGCGCAGAAACGCGTAGTTTACACGCATCAAAAGGCGTCTATGCGTAAGAAAGGGAGTACTGACGTGTTTCTCATTTTCATTATTGTTTGACTATGAGATGAGATTGATGGGATTGGTACGGATATTAATTGGAACGTGATTCGGGAGATTTGGGTAGGGTTTGTTACATAGAAGATGAAGTTAATTGTAGGGAGTTTAGGAACATACATATTTAACCCCTAGTTTAGTAAAAGACACGGACAACCCCCAGATCTTTAAAAAAATTGATAACTAACCCCCCAAAGTTATGCTAAAATTATAAGTATACCCGTATGCTCAAAACAGGTTATTTCAGAAGGCTGCCAAAGTAACTGGAAAGCACTCTAAACCCAACAAGGAAACAACCCAAAAATGCTACAGATTACTACCTACTCGCACGAATTGCAAAGCCTGCATGTGCAAGCTAGCTGCAAGATTCTCGTTTAAGCTCATTGCTTTTTGTGTGAGCACATGTATGCAGATGTGAGCTTCCTACTGCTCATGCAAGCATCTACGGGCTCCTCTGAGTTCCTGGGTGCTCCTAAACCATCTGAAACTGTGCAACTTGATTCCTCTTGCTTTCTTGACTTGTTCCTCGTCTAGAAATGCATATTTGCTACTTTGATTCGAGTCACCTTAAAAAATCTCCCCCTTAACTCTAATCTTCCTATCAACCATAACCAAAATCGATGCTTCTACCCAGAATCGAATACTAATGTGTCTGTAGAACCAAAACGAGTACGCCTCCCAAATATGGGTACACATCTGAAAATAATAACAAGTGTTCCACCCAGAAGTAAAAACAAATTTATTCACTAAGAGAGGACGCAGTATTCTCGATGCACTCCAACAGTGCCATAACTAGATGCACTACGAAAAGTGTCACGCCAATGCACTATGCCAGACCGATGCACAATGACTAGTACCAGAACAAGTTTCACGTCAGATGTGCCCTAAATTACCCCTGATGTGCTAAAACCCAAAGTGCACTAGACACAGATCGTGCCAGAACCATATTACGTTCCAGAACCAGACTCACGCGCCAAATTATCCTTGACCGAAGCCCATATAGTCCCACAGGGGCCCAAATAACTAGCCTATCCTTGAAATTACCTCAACCTTCAGCCAGTGCTACAAATACATGGTTCTTGGGATACTCCATCTTCCAAAGGCCTTTATCCTTCGAGTAGACACATACTTCACTCGGAAACTTATAGCCTGCAAATTTCATCTACTCCTTATCGGTTACTCCCTTTACCATCAATCCGGAAGAGTGATCGTCCAAACCAGTGCCTGTAGCCTTATGGCGCAACTCCATATTTTGCAGAGATGACCTAACATCTTATACAACTACCGTATATTTTCCAACAATGAAAGACTGTAAGAATCCCTCGTACGATGGAGGTAGGGAAACCAATAGAATTAAGGTAGCATCCTCATCGCTAAAAATCTCATTATTATCATGCAATTCAAATAAAACTAGCTAAAAGTGATGGTTCGCGTTCCCCTTAAGCCACGTTCCCGTCATGTAAACATGTGGTGCATAAATTAGAAAGAGGACACCGCTGTTTCCAAAATCAACAATTAATACTGAGCTAATAAACACTCTTAACATATAAAATGATGATGAAGCACATTTTAGGAAAAACAAATGACTTGTCATTCAATAACTAGTTTTTCACAACGGAAGTAAAATTTGGCAATTTTGAAAATAAGAGAGAGTTTCGAAATTCTATTATGTTTTCCAATATAATAAAGGGCATTGCCCAAGACTCATTCATTTCTCAAAAAGGAATTTCAAAAATATCATATTCGTTCAGTTACCGTTAATAAACATCGAGTAAGAAAAAGTCCATATTTTTTAATCTGTTTACTCGATGAAGAACCAACCATCACAAGATACCAAAACTATAGGTTTCCACACTGCTTAAGGCCTCTTGCGTCCAAAAGGATAACTTGAAGGTGCGATTCGAGTCTAAGTGTAGCCCAGCTGTCAAAATAAAAGTGGGTCTAGTGATCGTAGTCAACGCCGACCAATCTAAAAAAAATAACAAAGTTCTCCTCGCTCATTTGTTCCACTTTACATCGTTACTTATTCTTAAATTATCATCTGATAGATTTAAAATAGAAATTTCGATAAAACAACCACATTCTCAAGTAAAGCACGTACATCATAAACACATTTAAAGATAGAGTATCATCACAAATATTTTGACCCAAAGAAATGAATGGGCGGTAAGCATGGCATATTTATATACCTTGAATAAATAACAACGAACGCAAATCATTTCTAGTAGTACTCGACGTATCCCTTGTCAGTAAACCCGTCTCTACAAATATGTTCAAAATAAAGTCAGAGTACTCTATTACTAAAATATGTGGTATTCAATATGATATGAAAAAGACACTTGGTTGAGTGTTTGAGTTCCATTTAAATCCCAAATACATTATTTCATTATTTCATGTTTTTGTAAAAGACAATATTTATAAGCTAAATTTATATTTGACTACACACATATCAATACCATCTGAAAATTATATACTTAATGACAAAATTACAAACGAGTATCAAAACTATCAAATTTTTGCTAACTTCATTAACTAGACACTGTTCAATACTTCCTGCAACACTTGCTACCAAACAGCAGTTTTAGTGACTAATTCTAAGCTATGGTGACAGATTCAACCTCGCATGCAAAACTACATCTTTTTTTAGTCACGAATACGATTCCAATTAACTATTGTAGCGATTACACATCACATTAGCAGCCCATTACAGAACAAGCGATGACTATAATCATCCTATTGTTCTGGCGTATCTAAACACCTTACAAACTAGGGGTTTGGGCAAAACATGAAAGTGAACTTACCAAAGGAGTTATGACGAAGCATGTGATATAAATATGGAATTAAAGGGGCTAAAATCTGAAATTGATGAACGATTTGATAACCACGGGTGCAAGGAATTGGGAGTATATAATTTGTGTGGCAGAAATGAGTTTTGTTGGCGGGGATGGAGGCTACACATATTGGAGATGATGGCGGTGAATTTGCTTAAACCCATCGGGTCTTAATCGTTCCAACAAAACGTTAGAAATGAAAAGGAACAGAAGGGAAAGAGAGATAGACATATTGAGAGAGAACCCGGAGGAGGAATATGGCGATCTAGTCAGACTGAAAAAAGTGGTGTTTGCTATTTCTTCGTGCGTTTTTCGACAAGGGGGAGGGGGAGAGAAACAATTTTGAGTATCGATTTTTGGTGGGGATGGAATGGTGAGGTGGTGTTGGGTTTCACAACGTACGGGAAAGAGAGGGGTAGTGGCGATGGTGATGGTGACATGCGTCTGTGCGTGAGAGAGGGAGTACTTGACGTGGTTATGATTTTGATTATCGTTTGACCGTGAGATGAGACAAAGGGGATTGGTACGAAAATCACTTCTAACGTTATTCATGATATTTGGTTAGGTTTTATTACGTAGAAGACAAAGTTAGTTGTGGGAGTTTTAGGAAAAGACATAGACAACCCCCTAGTTTAGTAAAGGACCTCAACAACCTACCAGATCTTAAGACAAACGATAACTAACCCCAAAGTTATGCTAAAACTAGAAATATACCCGTGTCCCCGAAACGGGGTAATTCACAAGAAGACCTAACTTGCTGCCAAAGTAACTGGAAAACACCCAAAAACCAACAAGGAATTAATCCGAAAACAACCCAGCCAACTACCTGCTCGCACGAATTCCTGACCCTGCATGTGAAAGCTTCAAACTTCTGGTTCGAGCTCCCTGCTTCTCATGCGAGCACCTACAAGATCCTGCGAGTTCCTGCTAGCTCATGCTTAGTCTTTAACCGGATACATATGTCTCTCTGAACCAGAGACGAGTACGCCTCCCTGAAACGGGTACACCTCCAGAAATAGAAACAGGTGCTCCACCCAGAACTGTAAACGAATGTATTCACTAAGACAGGACCGAATACATGCCAGATGCATGCCAACAGTGCCAGAATCAGATGCACTATGACATGTGCAGGGATCCATGCTAGACCTGATGCACCATGACTAGTGCAAGAACATGTGTCACGCCAGATGCGTCCTAAATTGCACCTGATGTGCCAGAACCCAATGCACTCCAGAAATAGGTCGTGCACGAACCTGATCACTTTACATAACCAAAATCACATGCCAGATTCTCCATGACCGAAGCCCGGATAGCCCCATAAGGGCCTAGATAACTAGGCCATCCTCAAAATTCCCCCCACCTTCAACGAATGCTGCAGATGGAGGGTTCTGGGACACTCAATCATCCAATGGCCTTTCTCCGTACAGTAGAAAAGACTTCTATCGATAACTTGGAAATATCATGTACTTCTTATAGTTTCCTCCCTTTACCCTTAATCTTGAAGCACGATCGTCTGAACAAGTGTCTGTGGCCTTATTTATCTCTTAATCACTCGTCTTGACTTACAATATGATGTTCATCAGGTCAGTCAGTTTCTCACTGCTCCACGATTAACACAATATGCTGCTGTTCTTCGGATTCTTCATGCTGATCAAACTGCCGATATTCTTTGAAGTCTCATCGGCTGCACGCTTTCTCACCTTGGTCTTCTTCAGTTTGAGGGGGGCTTTTATGATATGTGTAATGCTTATCCCACATTGCCTGAGCATGTTAGTTCTCTTTGTATAGTCTATAAATAGGCTCTCTTGTACATTGCTTTACTTAAGGTTAATTATACACGGTTATTCACCTTCAATCGCTATAGGTCATTATAGATTCTACCATTTATGAACGGATAAGAATGTCGAATAATTAATACATTTATCGGAAAATAGGTCCTAAAAAGGAACTCCTTCCCTGTTATTTAAAATCTGATGTAGGGAAGCAATTGCTTTCCAGAAAGCAGAAAAGAAATAATTTACCAATCACATTAATATTGATTTTAGATCCGAAAGGCAGCATTTTAGAAAAGCAAAAACATTACTAAACGAGTATGACATGGTTTATTGTTATTTGGTAGTAGTACCTAAAGACCTTTTTTTCGGTCCACAATTGAGAGAATTAGTTGCAGCTATAAATCAAAGTTGTTTTTGATAGTGTCTCAGTCACTCTCTCTTCTCTTGGGTCTTGAAAGGTTACCAAGGCCCTTTTATTCTTTTTGAATCGTAATAATAATAATAAAAAAGTATCAGGCGGTGGTTAACTACTCAATGTTGTTGAAGTACAAATTTTACAAAGGAAAAGAAAGATTTCACTGTTGATGTCGGACTCGGATAGGTAATCCCATTTCTGCTACGGAATCGGACGCATGCAAACAAAACCTATATATATGCAATGCGTATATGTTGGTTGCACTATTATACTCACAACTATCTTGAAGAGCACTCAAAAACCCTAAACCTAACCATTCTTTCTTAAATGGCCCCTGGACTCCGTTTCTTGCCAACTGATGAAGAATTGGTCGTTCACTACCTTGATCGAAAGATCATGGGACTGCCATCTTTAGCTCCAGAGTATGTCCTGGAGCGCGATTTGTACGGCGAAAATTCTCCTTGGGATTTGTTTGATGATCACACGGATCCTTGGCAGACAACCAAGATTAAAGAAAGGACTGACCGCAACATTTACGTAATCACCCAACTAAAAAAGGCCAGCAAAAGTAGAATCTCGAGGGTTGCTGGCTGCGGCGTGTGGCACGGTGATGCAGGGCCACATGAAATCTTGGACAATAATGGCGAAACAGTTGGCTTCAAGAAGACTTTTTCCTTTGAAGTTACTGCTCCTGAGTTTGAGTTTCCTGAAGGTGGGATCCCCGGGCACTGGATCATGCACGAATTCGCCAGCACCATGCAGGGTACAGAAGCAAACAACAACGATTATGTTATATGCAAGATATCTAGAGACGATTCCAAGAGTCTGAGGAGTGCCCCAGAATGCCGACGTCCCAAAAACACGAACAAGAAGATGAATAACAATAAGACGTCAACATCCATGAAGCGAGCTAGTCCCTGCAGTAGCACTTCTGATCATGTCGAACAAGATGACAACAATGGCTTCCTGCCAAAAGACAAGAAGCTGAAGAGGAACCACCAAGAAGCCGAATACATTATGAATGAAGATAGCAACCTAGTTGACAACGTTGTAACAGAGCTAGAAGCTGGCCGGACTGAAGAACAAGAAGAAGCAGAAGATATTAACAACGTCTCTAGGTCCGCGGCAACCACAACTGTTTTCCAACAACCATGCCATGATCAAACAAGTTGCAGCGGGAGCAACTTCAACAATTTGATGTTCTTGAATACCAGCGATGATTCTCATCAACATCTGAATGAAGCTCCTTCCATATACGAGAATATAGATGATATCGTCCTCTATGATTTTCAGTTTGACGATGAAGACTTGAACATTACAGTTGATGTTGATGAAATACTACAACTCATTGACAGCGATGAAGTCCAACTACATCTTCCTCTACTACACGGCGTGGATAATGCAACTCATGGGGACAACCTCTTTGAAGGCGTTGCCAACAGTGATTCGAGACAACATAACCAGGAGAAGGGAAACATTGATGTTGATGACTATCTTGACATGGATTACCTTCAGCAGCTCCCATCTCAGTATTTCTTCGACTGATACTTTTCAAGCATAGTTTTCCATGCATCGAAAACGATATTCTAGTTGGTCAAGCTGAAGTTGTTATTGTACTCAATTTGCATTTTGTTGTCGAGAAACTGGATGCTTATGCTTTGTTGCCTCCGGTTTTTCTTGCAAAACGTCGATGTCATGTGTAGCATATTTTTGTGAATCATTGTTATTGAATTTCGACGGTTACCACATATTTTCACCGATTCGGACGAGTTATCAATCAAATTGTTGATTATGTCATAGCTATTTGACGAAAACAAGGTGATCTGCCAAATTCTACCTGTAACCGGTTCTTCATGTTTGATTAGGCAACCTCCAGTTCTCTAGGGTTATAACTATGAACAATTATAAACGTACACCATACATACACAAAATAATCCAAAAGTATCACAAAAAAACAATTTGAAAATAATATATGGAAATTCACGGAAGATGATTCTGAATCCGATTCTTCACTTTCGGTTCCATTGTTCGGTTTGTTTCGGTTATTCCGGTAAAATCTTTGATGTTTGCGTCTTCATCAAGATAAGGTTTAGTATTAACTTACATTGATTGTGAAGTTCCTTCGATAGTGGTAACTAGTCTATAACACGCGCCATAGGGCGGATTGTATTTTCAATTGTTTTGTAGTTTTTGTATATGTACTATGAAACTAGGAATTTATATGATCTCTAGTAATTGAAAATTGACGTGAAAGAAAGTAATGTTTAGTATAATGCATAGTTGCATGCTAGGCTTATAAGATACAATACCTTGACCTATGAGTTGCCCATACCAAACTCGTAGAGATACATTGAATGAACCATCAGTAAAATGTTCAGAAATATCACTATAAACTTATTTCTCTCCGATAGGCAACTGGAGCAACTAATTACAGTAATGATACGATATTTATTATCTACAGTGTATTTTTCCTATTCGAACAGACATTTAAAATTTACAACAGGTAAATTATAAAAAAAATCTACACCAGGTGTATATAGATGCCATTTTGTCAACAGAAATATCGCTTGTGCTAGTGACCTTAATGGGGATAACCTCTTTGAAGGTGTTGCTAACAATGATTCGAGACAACATAACCAGGATGAGGCCGACATTGATGTTGACGACTATCTGGACGTGGATTACCTTCAGCAGCTCCCGTCTCTTTATTTCTTCGACTGAAACTTTTCCCATGGCAGCTCTCATAGTTTTCCAAGCATCAAAAACGATATTCTAGTTTTCTTTTTCACCAGCAACGAAAGGATTATATAAAAATGCAAATAGAATTCATACAAGTAGAGAATCAGGGGGCACATATCCCCCGCAATATAACAACAGAAACAACAACAACTAACGAGAAACAAACAGCACTGCCAAACCTAACAACGCTCCCAAAACATCAGTAGCCCTTAATGGAAAAAAAAGGCTCAAAGGCCCCAATACAACCCCAAGCAACAGACTGGCCCAGCAAGGTCCAAATGTCTCCAAACATTTCAACGGCCCCAAAGAGAACGGCCCAAAAGTCCAAAAATGCAAGAGAAGCAGCCCAAAGTCATGTCCTGGCCCCGAGGACCATCCAAACCCTACATCGGAGGCGGCGGCTGCACAACGGTCTCCCACCTGGACGCAAGAAAAAACGTAGCCACGAGAATCTTCAGAACGACATCCGCCCACCCAACAAGTGGAGGGACCTTTTCTTCTCCCAAAACCGATTTATAGAGGGGAATCCTGTTAGTGTGGGTGTGCGGTGAGGGGACTACTCCGGAGGGTTCTTCTAGGCCGGGAGTCCAGCCAAGTCGAGGGGGAGGGGAGAAGAGCAGCCTCACAACCGGGGAAGGGGGTGACGGCTACCAGCATCTCGATTATAACTGCGGAGGAGGGGGCGAGTACTCAGGATCACAGGTGGAGCAGATCCCATCCGAACCAGGCGGCTCCGGAGAAAGGAGCGTCAGCGTGGGAGGAGATGAGCAGCGACAGAGATGGCGGAGAGAGGGCAGGGAGCCCAGATCTACGTCTGGGGCGAGACGTCATGGCGGCGGCTAGGGGTGAGCACGGACCGGTTTGGGCGGGTATTTTCGAAAATTTTGCCCCGACCCAATAGGTACGGGTTGGAGAACGTTCAACCCAAACCCAATCAATTGTTCTCGATACCCAAACCAAACTTAATTTATCGACTCGGCCCGATCCGGACCGGGTTGAACGGGTTGTTAAATCTAGTTAAGTAATTTTGAAAACGTTAAATTCAGTTAAAAAAATAAAAGATGCATAAGCTTCGTGTTTGGAATTGAAATTTTAACTTAGTTTGTTAGTAAAGATGAGTTATTTGAGGACAATCAACTAAAACTATTATCCGGTCATATAAATTTAGTTATCATACGGTGTTATTTAACTACAATATGTAATTTTTTCATGTAAAAATTTAATCGGACCGGACCGGTCCTAAACGGTTTTGCTAAATCTAAAACCATGATTAATCAAAGTTAGTTCGGGTTTGCGATTTTATAATCGTACCCAATCAAGTAGCATGAACAGGTGTTAAATTCGGACCGATTTGATGCGGGCCGGGTTGGGTGAGTTTTGCTCACCCCTAGCGGCGACAACGGGACGGCGGGGGGGGGGGGGGGGGGGGGAGGGAGGGTGGGAGGCTGAGAAACTTACCGGAGTTTCCAGATCTGGCACAGAACCGGCGATGGGGGAAATCGGCGGGGAGCGGTACGAAACTGAGCGGAGACGCGACGACAAGAGGTGAGGGCTGGGTCTGCCTCATTATCTATAAGCGACGGACGGGGAGGAGGTGATTTCCGGCGGGAACTCCATGGAGGAGCCGCCGCCGGGTGGGGGGGGGGGTGCGGGCTAGGGTTTCTGTAGAGGAAAAACGTAGAGAGATAATGTTTTTGTTATTTGTCTGGTATTTTTTTTTTATATTTTGATTCCGATATTCTAGTTGGTCTAGCTGAAGTTGTTAACTTGTTATTTTACTCAATTTGCTTTTTGTTCCCCCCTCCAAGTTTTCTTGCAAGGGTTTCCGTGTAAAACATTGATGTCTTGCGTAACATATTTTTGTGAACTAGTACGGAGAATGTGCGGTGCACGTTTATCGGCTTACAAACACCCTCCTTCAGAGATGGTTTTAGTTAAAACTTGAGCTTATGAAAAAATGTATAAATGCCAAAGTTTAAGTTCGTCTAGTTGGAATTGATAGTCCTCTCTCACCATCATAATTGTTCAACAATCCCCAAAATTGGGCATATTCTACTTTGGGAAGCATCGAAATGTGATGTTGTAAATCCCCATCGGTTGCTTTATTCAAATTGGTTAAATTTCTCAGTGAAAACAATGGGGATTTCTAATGATCTAGTTGAGGTTTTTTACCTAATGGCCGAGGACTCTGAGTGGTCACAGTAGGGAATTTTCTAGCTAGAATGATTTTCATCACCTAAATGAGCTTTATGTTTTTTCACTGAGATCGAATCACGTTGTTTGATGTCTATATATAGTACATTCCACTTATGAGACATGTTGCCATTCTGAAAGTAGCTATGCCTATATAAGGAGCTACACTTGGCAGTTTAAGATCGTCCAATCTGCATTATATAATGTAAAAGAAAAAAAGTCTTAAAGATGCCTATTGATTTATTTCTCAATCATAACATCTTCAAGTTTATCTTGACATTTTTCTATTTTATTCCTTTCTTTTAGCTGATATGTTGTTTCCTTCATTTGAATTCATCGGTCACTTGTCCTAAGTAACAACATATGAGCATGTACATACGAAAAGATTTATTTCAAAGTAAAAATTAGGATAGACTACATTACAGAGAAATCAGGGACTATTGAGTCATTTTTTCCACATCTAGTGCTCAAAGAATTGCGAAGAGATTCAAGCACATCTAAGTAGTCTGTTAAAAGGAACAATCAAGTGATAGGAATTACTATCATTTTCTAGCAGAAGTTAAATTTCAATGCATTGGGTATAGTTCCTTCAAGTCATGAATCGAGATCCCATCTTTTCATTTTGATTAGATGTTCATTCAGAAAGACGCCAAGCTCTTTAGTAGAAGCTCGGTGTCAAAGTGGCATTCACAACTACTTGCAGACTATAGAGTATGAAAGGAGTAATTAGCAATATATGTTATTTCAGTATAGTTCAAGTATGTTATGGCATAATGCATTAACTGCTTGCTCACTCACTGTATTTCAGTATAGCTATTTGCAGCCGGCTGTCTTCATCTCATATATATTTGGTTGTCATGATTTGGACCGCTTCATGATATTATGATGTTATTTATGCTCAATGCTTCCTCACTGTAACGGGTCGTGATGATATGGATCGTTTGAAATCACTCTTTGTAGCCGATAGAGTGTGGTATGGGCAAAATCCTTTTGCAGCATGTGAGCAGTGATCTCTTATCTGGTTTTCATGAGTACATATCTGATCCTCTTCATGCTCACTGAAGAGGCCGTAATGATATGGATCTATCGAATTCACTCGTTGTAGCCCATAGAGTGTTGATATGCATCGCAAGGCAAAATCCCTTTGCAGCCTGTGATCACTGATCTCTTATCTGCAGGTTTTAATGAGTACTGATTTGAGCCTCTTCTGTGATTAACACTGCAAGATGCACTATTTGTACTTGTTTAGTTCAGAAAAGATTGTTCAATGTAAGAAACCGTGATGATATGGATATATATCTAATTCACTATATTCCATGTGTGCTAGGAAGACAGCAAAATCACCACCCTTTAAAGAGGAGGGGGTCACTAGTGCTCCAACACGACGACCTCCAATTTATTTGAATGCACCAGTGGTCATCTCTGATTCAGATGATCAAATGAATGAGACACAGAAACTGAATGTATCCTAGGAATGCATGAAGAGTACCAATTTGGAAGCTAGATGATGCATGCTATCTTTTTGTTATGCGTTTTATTTATTTTATGTTATATAAATATGTAGTTGCGTCTTGCCTGTAACTATTCCTGAAACATATTATGCAACACATGTTGTACTATATGCTAGCTGTGTGACACGATTCTGGTGTGTTTATGTTTGAAAGTATTTCATACAGTTATAAGTATTTGATATATATGAGTATGTTAATCAGGTGAAATTATATCAGTCTGACTACTGATTTTGGTAATATCTTATTACCAAAATTTCAAATATTACATTATTGTCGTGAAATTTGTGATTGGCCAGCCTAAGATTCCCGAGTGCCTAAAGCGAGTATGAAATTTGAGGGCCCTATTAAAAGAGAAAAAAAATCACAAAAAATATTGATTTTTTTTAAATATAAAAAATTTGTAATATGTCGGGTTGTTATTTTAAACAATATATTAGTTTTAATTATTGTTCAATGACCGTACAACTTTTTGATAAGTAAAAAATAAAATTATTGATGAAATTGCATCAAAATATGTAATTAAGATTATTATGGAGTTATATTTACAAAAAATAGTGTTAATAAAAATGGGGCTTCGCGGGGCTGGTGGCCTAAAGCGGCTGCGTGGGAAGCCTCACTATAGGGCCGGCCCTCTTTGTGAATTATCGTTTAAAAATAGCTGATTGAAAGGTCAAACCTGAATGGAAAAGCCACCTCTACTGTGGAAGTTGGTCTAGAAGGTCCGGTCAACTCTTTATGAAGTGAACGGTCAACTTTTGGGCCTCCACTTAGTGAACCATATAGGTTCAGATGAATGAAGTCAACGAAAAAAGAGAATGTCAACTGTAAATTCAAAGGTGAGCTCAGAAGTCAACTCCACGGTCAATATGCATGATTGTCTACCCAAAACCCTAAACCCTAAATTCTAAACCTGATTTTGAGGTTACTAAGTCAACTATGTAGTGAATTGTAAAGTTTTCGGTCTCCACTTAGTCAGACTATTAGGTTCAGAGAAAGACAGTCAACGGTAAAAGAAAACCTCAACTGTACAGTAGAAGTTGAGCTCACAAGCTAGTCAACTATATAGTCAGTGCATGGTATAAATACTTTATATGTGGTTGATCCTAAACACCTAAACCCCTTCGTATTGAGGTAACAAGCCAACTATGAAATGAACAGTTAAGTTTTTGGTCACCACTTAGTCAAACATATAGTTTTGGGCAAAGAAGTCAACTGTGAAAGATCATGTCAACTCTACACAGTTAACGGCGAGCTCACTGTCAACTCTAGAGTCAATGCATGGTACACTGTGCGGTAGACTGTATAATATATAGCATTATCGATCCCTAACTTAATTTAGAACCGACGTTTCTATTTTCTTAAAACTTGTATACTCCAAGAACAATGTTCGTGTCAGTTTCTAAAGCAGAACGAAATTTAATTGAAACCCCAGGAAAAAATCTATTGAAGAAAATACATTTGCAGGGAAGGGAAATTCCATTACGATGAACCTTTGGGAGGAAAGTATAATTAACGGTAATTTTTGTAGGGGAGAGAAATACAATTACATCCAAATATTGGGAGGAAAATACACTGAATCCAAATAATTTTGAAGGGGAATAAATTTAGGGTAAAAGACACTGACCACCCCTGACTTTAGGATTAAATCCACCCCGCTACCCTGTATTTTGGAAAAAGACACTCCACACCTTTTTTTGGATGGAGACTAACAATTGACTAACAACACGAAGAAAAAGACAATTTTACCCCTGAAAATTTATAAAATTACCCCCTATATATTACCCTAACCCCTCTCCCTTCCCCATTTCTAACCCTAATCCCTCTCTCTCTTCCCCTATATCTGTCCCTCTATCTCTCAACTTCGCCTCCATCTCTTCAGAAACTCCGCCTCTTACTTCCACAAGCCCGCCCTTATCGACGCCGACTCCGGCGAGACCCTCAACTTCTCCCAATTCAAATCCACCGCTGCCAAAGTCTCCCACGGGTTAACCCAATTGGGTATCAAGAACAACGCCGTTTCCTCATCTTCGCCCCCAATTTAGTCTACTTCGCTCTCTGCTTCTTCGAAATCATCGCCGTCGGCGCAATCGCCACCACCGTCAAAACTCTCTACACAGTCGCTGAACTTTCCAAGCAGATCAAAGATTGGAAGCCCCAGTTTAATATGACACATGGACCCGATTTCTCCTCACTCATTATCCACCCATTATCCACACCTACGAGCTCTTTGAAGCTCTTCCCCGGACCTCTCACTCAGCTCCCCAGCCGATGGAACCACTGAATCTCTATGGCACGACGACAGCACTTGCGCCTGAAGGTCATCAGATTGTAGCTTGAAGAACCCACATAGTCGATATTGGTTAAGCCTCAAGGACGTTCGGTTTGGACTAACTTCTCTCAAACTCTTGTACATTAGTAGCTATTGTTGAGTTCTATTCTTAATTCGTGGTTTATCCGGTCGATTCCTTCTCTAGATCTACAAGTCCATATGTGAATGCATTTTTTTGGACTAGTACTGTTGTATTAGGGGTTCCGTTTGGTATGCAATTGGATTAGGGATATCGTATTTTGGGATTCCGTATGTGTTCAGATTAGGGATATCGTATTTGGGGCTTTACTCTTCATCTAGGGTTGGTCCGAAAAAACTGGTGCAATTCTTCTGTGTTGCTCCTAGTGTTTGTTCTTCATGATGTGGTAGTCGAACTTTTAATTTTGGCCATTCATGTGTTTGTTTTGCTAAATGCATTTGGACAAACCCCAGTCGGATACTAAGTGCTAAGACTGCTCGTCTGACGTATAAAATGTAAAAACTCAGCGAAAAGGAAAAAGAAGCAATTCTCATCAAACATAAATTCTTAAAACAATTACAATACCAGTAACTCAAAATCATAACACTACTTATTCAAGTCTTTGGGAATCCATGACATAAATGTGGTGATATCACGTTCCTATTCAACTTTTCTGGCAGTTTTTCTTCAAGTTCTTCTTCACCTCAGTTGTCTTTGTCTAAGCCCCACTCTTCTTCTTCGATTTATTCATCGGTCTCTTCTTAGGTTTCTTCATCGGTCACCTCAGTTGTCTTTCTCCGGATTTTTATCTTCTGGCTCTTGCTTGAATTGGCTCTTTTTTGTCATTGTTGATTGTGATGATTTTGGTGGTAATTAGGTTTAGTGCTTTTATAAAGTGTAGAAAGTGTTGCGCAGACGAAGAGGCGGAGGCATAATTGCAGGCTAATTGTAGGACTTCGATTTCCTATAGGACATAAAATTAAGTTACTGAACTTCATCATTATCTTATTTTTTTATAAAACATCATTATATTTTTATTCCTTAATTAATATGTAATTGATAATTGCAATATATTATACAATTAATCTTTAAAGTATGATTCCTAAAAGGAAATTAGAATAATCACATATTTTTAATTTTTTATATATAATAACAACTTCCAATATCTTATGCACAATAGTGAACTATAGATAAGTAGGATATTTTAGGAATAACCGCATATATATAAATACCATAAAATAAAACCATATTTAATATAGGGGGAGGCAACACCCCTTACAACCTCAACCACTGTCTGAAATATATAATATAGGGGGAGGCACCAGAAATTGAAATGCAAATTTTGTCTGCCTGATGTGAATTACTATCTTGTGCTATGCAACTTGCTTTCTTGCTTTATTTCTTAGGAGGTTGAACTATTACAACTGATCTACCTGGAACTGGAAGATCATCTCTTGTACTATTCAAGACTAATAGTGGTTTCACAATTTGGAATTTATGATTGGAAAGCAGCAATTAATCTTTCAAAAGTTTAAAGATGAACTCTAAACTATTGATGACTGAACACTCAATACGTACATTTATATATTTCAGCCAAATTACAACACATTTAAATGTTACAATTTGAAAACAGGGCACTAGCTCAGTGGGAGAGCATTCAAAGCCCCATGCATGAGCTCCAAGTCAAACTCTGTTAGAGTAACCTAGACTGGGATTTACATATGATTTTCTGTGTAATTGAAAAAAAACAAAAGATATCACTACAACAAATCCCGCCTCCGTTGACATCAAAAAATTGTCGCTAGAAAGGCCCAATATGTCGGTAGAAATTCTATCGACAAATTGTTTTTTGACGCAAATTGTCACTACAACTCGATCGTTAGTATTAAAGCCGACAAACCCCAAGTATGTCGGCAGAAAAACAAAGGCGACATCAATTTCTGTCGACAATTTAAATCTACCGACAAAACCTTTTATGTCGCTAGTACAACTAACGACAAGTAAATTTAGTAGTTTATGTAGATGAGTGACAAAAATATTTGTCACCAGTAGATATGTTTCTCACTATTACATCTTCCTGACGACACACATGTTTTTCACCTGTATCACGACCAAATAAAAAAAAAATGCACCAAGAAACCAAACAGGACTCGTAAACTTGCACAACTGTGCTCAAATTCATAATCAACCCTCCATAACTGAGATTTTTTACATTAGAAACCAAACTACATATACTGCATAATAAGTATTTTTCATAATAATTGTACTCAAAGATGTACATAATCAACAAGCCATAACTTGGCATTTTACATCATAAACAATATAAATTACATAATTATTGTTTTGCATCGACAACTAAGAGCATACTGCTCAGTTCTAGTAGCATGTCCATGTTTAAAGGAAATTAACTGCAAAAACTAAGAATCGTACTCCATATGTTTGCCCAATTCAAAAACTAGAAGTAGGCTGGGATTTCACTGCTGGTGTATCCTTCCATTCCCTAACTAGCTTACTTCATCACGAAATCCTGAAAAAATAATCAGTCAAATAGTTAGGTGAGAAAAAGTATCAAACATTAAAACATTCGACGTACAAATGAATACGGAAATAATATTTACAGGTACGAATTGCAATTTCCCATGCAACTAAGAGAATAACTACTATCCACCTCTTCCTAACAGGCACATGCTTTTCCTATATAATAATATATGAAGCGTTTTATACGAGAAGGCGTTTCCATGGGTGAAGAAGGTGACATGGTTGTAAGTATCTTGGCAATGCATAAAAGCAATGCCAAGATTATAAGTGCATACATATTGACCAATTAAGCTTTTAATGTTACTCCTTACTGGAACTCAATGAAGTTGCTGGAAGAGTGAAAAGCATGGAATGTGGTTAAGGTTGCTTTCAGAAACGACGGAACCGAGATAAATGGAACCCGAAACCTATCATTAACTAAGGAATGTGATGATATATAGCCAGGAGCTAGTGAAGTCAAAATATAAACAGAGACAAAATTTGAAATTACCTGCGATTTGAGAGACCAATTATTACAGAACCCGTCAAAGTTGCCGACCTGAAGTTGTAGGAAAACCTACATCAATACAACTCAAATTGAAAATCACAACTTTAAGATGAAAAACGAGGAACATGGGTCATCTATCCTGTTGATGAACTACAGTATCTATTAGAATCATTAGGGTTTTAGCCTTTTTTGTGTTCCCAACATCACCATAGTATGCCATTGGTGAAATTTGTATTCCTTGTCGTTGAAGTAATTACTTTCAAAGAAGTATTTTAACATCTAAAAGCATGTAACTTGGGAAGTTCGGGTTGTAACCAGTGACCAGACTAATACATATTTGATTGTGAATAACTTCACACAAAACATTTAAACGTTCATTTTTGTTTTACAAGCTTTGATTACCTTTAAGAAAACAGAGAGTTCAAGCAAAATTGTGTCAGCTACAAGGAAAAAAAACATCACATCAATCAAAAGGTGTCTCATAAGTCACAACTTGGGACAATATTAGAGAGCAACATGTTATACCATAAAGTAGTCGAGAGTAACATGATGCTGAGTACTAATAATAACTCAAGTTCATTGTATGCCCACGGGGTATGGAAATATAACGTAATCTTAAGTTAGGAAAGCAACATAAACATCATACACTTACCTGATTTGCTTTGCGTCCTAAACCCATTAAGAAGTTGTCAGGCTTTATATCACGGTGAAGATAACCTTTAGTGTGAATGTACCCCACTCTCTTAGTCGGATCTGCATATTTTTCAGCTGAAAATTTTAGGTGCTTCCAATTGAAATTTGACACCACAGGATTAAAATCTGACATGTCAAATATGCACTTACTACAACATAAACATAAGTCCTTGGAACAGTGGCACATAATCATCATAGTATAATACGGACTGAATGCAATCAACTGGAACAGATAAATATGATATTTACTAAAATAAACTGAAGGAAAATATTTGGAGAAGCAACATAAGTGATGCCATGTAACAGATTAATGATTCCAGAGGTATCTTCTGAAAAAAATGATCAATCTCATTCACGATATTTAAGATCTTCCATTTTACAATAAAAATATTAATCTCCTACCATCAAGAAGAGTGGAGTGTGTAATTTTACTACGGAGCAGCTCACTTCACAACACTCACCTGAATCATGATATTATTATTATTATTATTATTACTTTTTTGAGAACTGATGATTTTTTTATAACTGTGGACTAGAAGAAATTGACTAAATTCAGTGATGAAACTCAAGAATTGGTGAACCCTACAAACAGAAGAAGACAAAAGCAATCCTGAGTTCCAAATTCCAAAAGGACAATCCTTTCAATTGATGTATGCACCTTCTCAAGGCTACAATTTGGGATTATAGACATATTTTACCTCAAATAGCTGGCACCTGCGAAGAAGAGATGGACGTCCTTACTACTTGAGGAGATAAAGAAAGAGGTTGACGACCTTATTACTTGAGGAGAGGAGCTCCAGCTTCTAACCGCTAAAACTAAAAAAGGGGAGAAACCAACACGTGCTACTCAATACAACCAACCACCTACTCAAGAAAGGTCATTTGAAAGAGTTTCGTAAAGCACATTCCACCTGAAATGGCATTTGAAGTGAACCAGGGCTTTCAATTTTTTTCCTTCAATGGAGCGCCCGGTACTGCATTCGTGTTGTTCCTTGTAAGCGTTGCATTCATAACCTGTTGGCTGTCTTTGGTTGTATCCATGCTTTGAGGATCACATAACTACTAAATCATTTCTTTCAATTCTTGCCTCATGATGGTAAGGTGTCATGCACAATTCTGAATATGTTATTACCGTCTTCTCCCATAGCCAAGAACCAATTAGTAAATAGATAACCTGGATGATTTTGGGACCACCACTACTTAGCGACAACTGAACTGTCTCCTCAAGTCCAAGACATGCTAATTTGCAATCACGTAAAAGAAGAAAAACGACACAGATATCAAAGATCCAAAAGTAAAGAAATCAAATTGGAGACATACATTGGAGCAATCGAGTAGTGATGGTGGGATCAGCCTGGTGACGGGTAAAGGGGCGGGTTGTAGTAGAGGGTGCGTCATTACAATTGAAACAGGAGCTGACTTCAGGAGAAGTACCAAGGAAACCTTATCATTTTCCCAAGCCTCTGAAAATAGCACGTCGTGCATTATTAAATTTTATGACCCAAAACATCACAGTTTCTTTAATCAAATTAGAAAAGTGAGATAATACTTAACCCAGATCCTAAAACACTACCAATGCCGATTATATGGTTGTTAACCTGTAAATGGTATGTTTTAGTTAAAAGTAAAAGGTCTAGAATCAGATATATCAATGTAAGAGAATAGCAACTTGCTTTGAGAGAGCCACCTTCCCGGAACACTTCTATAAGCACACACCTGCCACCTAAAGCATGATCGAAAAATGGATGAATCAGGAAGCCATAGCCGAATGAATCAAACATACCCAATCGATGTTCCAACCCCAAATGTTGCTTCTGTTGTCCTTCTTCCCCTGCAAAATCTGAACAAAAAAACCCAAATTAGATTGAAATACCATCAGGAACCCACAGACAAAACAACAATCAAATTGCATAGACACTTTATAACCACCACTAGCACTTTATAACCACTACTGGCACCGCTGAAAAGGATTGAATCCTGATATACCTTTTCAATCCACCACTGTTACTTTAGTGAAAGACCTTCTCCACCAAAGAACCGTATTATAGTTAAGAAGCAGCACCTGAAAATTAAAATCCACCTCAGGAGATAAGAAGTGTATTCAACATGGATGGTCAAATATCATACCAGTTACCTCATGAAAAACCCTTCAAACATCGTGAGAGATAATGGGGGAATATGAAGGGAACATTCTAAATGCACAAACATATTACTGATGTCATAAACAACCTATTCGGAGCATATGACCACATGAAACTCGATAGGTCAAACCGTATAAATTCTAACAGATAGGAAAATAAGAAGTATAAGTTCTCAAGTAATATTCACTCGTTCAGAAAGCTTTTCTAATGTAGAGTAAGTAAATTACTAATATATTAAGGTAATTAATGGGAAAATTAACGGACAAATAGGTAATTCTTTAAAAATAACCACAGAGAACAAAATCAAGAAGAATAATTCAAAAAGGAAAAGTATAACAATCTCAATAATTTTGATGGAAGGCAAGATGATGCTAAGAATTTGTTATTGAACAATCAACCGGCCTACTAAACAAAAAAAATGGAAACTATTAGTAACAATAGCAGGAGGATGAAGCAAAGGAAATTTCTATGTATTTCTGCAAATTCGATTAGCTAAATGCAATAGAGAAGCGTAGGAAGAGTGATGATCATGCTGCCAACTACCACCTGAGCAAAGAACCTGAAAAGGGTAGGCTGACAAAGGCAACACCATACAAACATCAATTTCCAAAGCAAGAGAGGGCATTGAGATTCTCAACTTCAGTGGAAGGGGTTGGCGAGAGACACTCATGGATTGGTCATGATCGTGGCAATGTTTCTCATGACAAATTCACTGGTACAGTAGTCAGAAAGAAGGTCTTAGAAGCAGCCAATAACCAAAAATTAATCCACAAAGTTGCCCGAAATTGGATCATTACCTGCTCCACCGACACCGTCACAACCACCTCTCTTTACCATTCTGCTAAAAACCTGCCAGATTATCCTTTCCATACTCATAGTAGCAGGCACGGTAATGATTAGCTTGTAACCTTTAGCTGCTGCTATGAATGCCAAGCCAATACTAGTGTTTCCGAATCTACCTGCAAAAAAATGAACATCTGATACGGTCACGTATCAATATTATAAATTGACTAATAACTAAATAAATAACTAAATAATATTGATAAGTGACCCGTATCAACATCACTGACTACATCAGGATTTTGAAGTTCAAAATATTGACAGTGAGTACAAGTTGGCGGTTAAGTATTGGGGAGTACAGTATTATAGAAAATGATACACATTACATGTTGAAGGAGTTGAAATTAACCACCATTGAACCATTGATCAAGTGCTATTAAAGAAACATCAAATGAAACTTTCAGAGTTTCAGGTCAACCAGACATAACAAAATGGCAAACAGCACTCACCACCAAGGCTCAGATCGTGATCTGATCTTTCTATGGGATCGAATTCGTCATCCTCCTCAATGAGCTGCTCTCATATGTGGGCTGGTTTGGGTACCCATTGTTCAATCACTGGTTTGTCAAGGACCCATAAATGGGTTCATGAACTGAAAGAAGATATGAGAAGAATAAGGTGAAAGAAGTTTAAGTAGAAGAAGCAAAGGGAGTTGTCAAAGAGAGATAGAGAGATTAGAGATCATAGCAACTTGTTATATAGGCTTTGAATTACAAACTCGACTTAGAGCGAGTTGATAGTCGTCAAAGAGAAAGGGGACTTGCAACCTATGCAAAGATAATCCTTTCTCTTTGACTATCAACTCGTTTGAACAGAGACAGCGACTGATGTAGAGAAGAAGCCTGATGATTGCAGAAAACCCAAAGTAAAGGGGGTGTAAAATTGGAGGACTAGACATGGAAAAGATGTACTAGTCAGTAAACTTTGAAAAACACTCTAACTCTGAAAGCATGCACAACTTACCCCCAATATATATGCCCTAAAATCTAACAGAGGTTTTGTAGAATCACCTGCAAACAACAAATTCAGAAAATAAAGACATAAAGAGAATTGAGGCTCAATTTAAGAGAATTGACGACGAACATATGGAGAGAGAGTCGAAAAAACTAAGCTTTGTGGCCTGTTTTACCTGCCACAGCGAGAAAACTCGGGATACTAATCTGAAATCAATAGCGAATAACATCAATTAATAGGGGTTTTTTAATGAAACACAGAGCACCCTTCCGGAGGACGCTACTGACTCACAACTTTCATTCAAAAGCAACTCCAAGATTTTGACAAAACCCTAAACTGAATCAAAGGTTGGTCGCAGCTTCAGGTGTGATGGCCAATTCGCAATCCAGTAATTCAAACTGGATCAACTTCGAGATCATTACACCAGGCAACGTAACACCCGCAATAAGAATCCCCGAAGAAACTCCCGGCCTGAACAAACAATTCGATGAAAATTAGGGTTTTGCTTACCAGAGCTTGAATTCGATGGAAACCGAGACGAAATCGAGGGTTTGTGATGCTTACCACCGGGTCTTGAATTGGGCGTGGGGAATTGAAGATTCGGCGGAGATCTCGATAAAGAGGGCTAATAGGGTGATGATGGAGAGGGAGAGGGCTTCGGAGATGAGAGAGAGAGGCGTAGAGTAGAGGATGGCGGAGATGAATGAAGCAACCACGACTCTCTCGCCGTTTGAGGGAATTGCAGGAATGGATCGCCGTTTAGGGTTTGGGATGAGAGAGTCGTATGAGAGTGTGAGAGACTCTCTTATCACATTATCGTGAAACGTGTGTTAGTGTGTGGGAATTAATTTTGTATTCCTTCCTTACAATTTTGGAGGGTGGGAAACACCAATTATTTACCCTCCAATTTTTTTTGCAGGAGTTGACAATTGTCTATGTCATTATATAAGTATTTGTCAAAATTTTAATAAATAGTCACAATCATTAACTAAATTTTTGGATAGAATAAAATAAAAATCAAATGGTGGATAGAAAAAATCATATGCATCGACAAAGACAAATATTGTCGTTTCATCGCGCAACTAGCTACATAAAACCGTCTGTCGACAAAAAAACTGTCAACAAAGGTCATATTTGTAGTGATAAGGTGGCAATTATTAGCTTTGCATGGTTGCATATTTCGATTTAAGATAAGCGTTAGATAATTTACACCCAGAATCAGAACTAAGTTTTTGTTGGCTTACCTACTTGGCAAGCAATGTGACCGAAGAAAATTGTAGTCTCATATGAAAACATCAGTACATGAAAAGGCTTACTTTAAAGAAAGAGTTAACCTCTTACATTCCCCTAAGTTACCGACCGATACTTCTAGGGTTTCGATTCGCAAAAGAACATTACTTGATTTGATATTTTAACTGATACCTACAAGTTCTTGGCTTGAATTTGTCACGATTATTAACAAAACACAAATAGCATGCTAGAGATATAAAAAACTTCCTTGAGAGATATGTCCAACATAAGTGTAGTTTTTTTTGTAAAAAAACTTCAGAAAAAATTGGAATTCGACAAATATATGCACTTTAGCACTTTGGTAGACATAGAATCCTCACCAGCCTTCAATCTCAAACCAAGTTTGATCATATTTTCATTGCATAAGGATAAAGGGAAGAGAGAGCTCCATCCTGTAAGAGGGGATGGAGGAGTATGAGAAGAGATGTGAAAGGAACTCATGTCCTGAGCTTTACTGGAAAATCGGCTGAGACAATGGGTCACACAGACTAAAGTGTTGCCTATTTATGAAGGAATGAAGATCATTTACGAAACCAATTCAAACTCTGTGGAGGTGGAATATGACTCCCTCTAGATGCTATTGATATGATGAAAAATGAGCCAAATATGTAGAGTGGGAGATACTCCTTCATCCCTTACATCAAGAGCATGCTCATTTTGTCTAAAGGTAATATGTGCTATGTCTCAAGGAACAAGAATAGATGCACTTAAATTTGGCAAAAATGGGATCCTATCAACTCCATGATCTGATGGTCAATAACTCTCCCCCAGATGAAATCAAAGACATTTTAGTGGAAGACATGATGATGAACCACTAGTCGTTGTTTTACTAAGTTCTCCTTATGTTTCTGTCTGTTTTTAGTTTCGTTCTTTGTTTGCTTTCTTATTGTTTGTTCTTTCTTTTTCAGGGTATTAAAAATATTACATTTTGAACTAATAAATGTAATTTTGTAAAATCTTTTTTTGGAATTTATTTTCTAAGTTTCATCGTATGCAAAAGGTCAATTATCATGATAGGCATCCTTAATGTTTGTAATGTAGTCTAAATACATGACCAAAATACTCTAGAAGGGGGGGGGGGTGATTAGAGTATGGGAACTTTTTGCTAAAACACAAAATCTAACTAAGTGATGCAAGTACAAGACAGAAATCTCAAGGCCTTGAGATTTTGTAAGACTGATCAGAAACTTCTTAAGTGTAAAAGAAAGTTTCAAGGCCTTGAACTAGTACCAGTTTTAAACAGATTGTAAATCCTAATTTTGAATTAGATTACTTGCAAGAATAAATAGCTAAACTGTAAAGTAAAGAACACTGAGCAATTTACTGAGTTCAGTCCCAATGGACCTAATCTCTACCTGAGGGATCTAATCCCACCAGGGTTGGGCAAACACTTCTTATTACTCACACAGAAACAGCCCTAGATCTTCAAGCCTAAGTGAACTCCCTTACACCTATACAACTTGTGGTTCCAAACCTATCTAGTATCAGCTACTAAATGTTGAGCTAACAAGAACCTCTTGTTGTTCACTTGAACAACCAACCACTAGGTTTCGGTGAGGTATAAGATATACAGAAGATAAGCAGATTTAAGTACAAAAAGAGAAGAGCACAATAGAAGAATCAGCAGTTAAAGCCTGGATGTGTTCTTCAGGAATACTGGAATGATTGATCTTCTGAAAGCACTTGATTTAGGCTTGAAGTTGTGAGGAATGATGGTCTGATCTTCCACAAATGTATCTCTCCTTCTTTTCCTTTGATTTCATAATTTTTTGTAAGCTTCTCTATGTCTTTCAAATTCAAACCAGCTTTTATCTACTTCCAGCAACTGAATGAGAGATTTTAGGATCTCTGTTCCTGCAAATCCTCATCCTTTCTAACTGAAATTTAAACCAGCTCTGAGTAGATATCTTTTGGATTTTTTTGTGATAAGATTGCACATTTGAAAAAATTGCAGTAGCATTAAGAACAGCAACAAATAAAATCCAAATACATAACAACATTAAGTCTGGTTAGATATTCAGTTTCTGAATAAAACTGAATCAAATAAATAAGTCATAAACTTGATTACCAAATAATCATATAAACCAACACAAACCAATTTAAGACTTGCAAAAGTCTTTAAACAATTATAATAACAAATATCAAATCCTGCAAGAGAGAATCAAGTTATTTATGTGAAAACTGTCAGCAGCTCAAGGCATATCTCAAGGCCTTGGAGCTCTGAGCATTCTTCACAATTTTTCAAACTGTAACACCAGAGTTCTTGATTCACTCCAATTATGATATCTGCAATATGTTAGATATATAAGAAACAGATAACAAGAATATTTGCAACAAATATCTTATCTAGAACATCAGATTGACCACCTGCAACACAAGATTGTCAGAACACATTTCATAAGAAAGTAACTGTCAAGGCTTTTAGGCTTTGATCAATATCTCAAGGCCTTGGAGCCTTGAAGACTTAGAGAATCTTTGCTTTCATCAATCTAAAAGATGACTTCCCAAAACACAATTTAGAAGTCTTGAATCAACAATCTCCCCCTTGATGAAAGACAAAACCCATAATCTTGTGTAAATATTCCTTCCAATCTTTTTGTTAGAAATAGATACCAGTATTTGCAAAATCTGAGCAAATAACACATATAACATAATATCACATACATAAACAACTGATTCACATAACCAACTGTTTCTCATAAAAAATAGTACACAACCAACATAACCAAGATTAAACCATAAGAAGAACAAAATCATAACACATAAACCTTTGATTGCGCGATCGCCCCAGTGTTGTCACAGTACAACTCGACTGGATCCGCAATGCTAGGAACCACACCAAGTTCAGAAACAAACTTTCTGATCCAAACAGCTTCCTTTGCTGCGCCATTTGCAGCAATGTACTCAGCCTCTGTTGTAGAATCAGCTACCGTCTCTTGCTTGGAACTCTTCCAGCTCACCGCTGCTCCATTCAGGCAAAACACATATCCCGAATATGATCTAAAGTCATCTCTGTCAGTTTGGAAGCTTGCATCAGTGTAACCCCTTACACGCAACTCTTCCTCACCGCCAAATATCAAGAAAGCATCCTTAGTTCTTCTCAAGTACTTTAGGATGTTCTTGACTGCAATCCAGTGACTCTCACCTGGATTGGATTGGTATCTGCTTGTCATACTCAACGCATATGACACATCTGGTCTAGTGCATAACATGGCGTACATGATAGATCCTATGGCCGAGGCATAGGGTATTCTACTCATGCGTGCCTTGTCAATCTCATTGGAAGGACAACCACTCTTCGAAAGAGTGATTCCATGTGACATGGGCAAGAATCCCTTCTTGGAATCTTGCATGTTGAACCGTTTCAACACCTTGTCAATGTATGTACTTTGACTTAGGCCTAGCAACCTCTTAGATCTATCTCTATAGATCTTTATACCAAGTATATAGGCTGCTTCCCCTAAGTCTTTCATTGAGAAACACTTCCCTAGCCAATGTTTAATAGATTGCAGCATGGGAACGTTGTTTCCAATGAGTAGTATGTCATCCACATACAAGACCAGAAAGACTCATCTTCGTTTCTGATGAAGCCAAACTCTTTGACTACTTCATCAAAACGTCGATTCCAACTCCTAGAAGCTTGCTTCAATCCATAAATGGATCGTTGCAGCTTACAGACTTTGTTGGCTAGCTTTGATCCTCAAAACCCTCTGGCTGTATCATATACACGTCCTCGAGGAGATTCCCGTAACGGAATGCTGTTTTGACATCCATCTGCCAAATCTCATAGTCGTGGTATGCTGCAATCGCAAGTAGGATTCGGATGGATTTGGTCATAGCGACTGGTGAAAAGGTTTCATCAAAGTCAATACCATGAATCTGTCTGAATCCTTTAGCCACCAATCGACCCTTATAGGTAATCACATTACCATCCATGTCGATCTTCTTCTTGAAGACCCACTTGCACCCTATGGGGCGCGCCCCTTCGGGTGGTTCCACCAAAGTCCATACTTTGTTGGTGTACATGGATTCCATCTCGGATCTCATGGCTTCTAGCCACTTCTGAGAGTCTGGGCCCTTCACGGCCTCCTCATAGGTAGTAGGCTCATCATCTATGAGCATCGTGTCACCGGAATCGGTCACGAGAAGTCCATACCTCTCGGGTTCCTGGCGCACACTACTAGATCTACGAAGCTCTTGTGTTACCTGAACAGGCTGCTCCACAACTGTTTGTGGTTCCTGTTCATGTTCCATAATCGGTTCAGTGATTTGTGGTTCTTGAACTTCTTCAAGTTCTACATTCCTCCCACTTGCTTATTTAGAGACAAACTCTCTTTCTATAAACACGCCGGTCCGAGCAACAAACACTTTGTTCTCGGCTGGATTGTAGAAGTAGTAACCCTTAGTTTCCTTAGGGTACCCCACAAACTTACACTTATCCGACTTTGGCCCTAGCTTGTCTGATTGTAAACGTTTTACATAGACATCGCAGCCCCAAATCCTCATGAACGACAGTGTGGGAAGCCTCCCACTCCACATCTCATATGGTGTCTTCATGACTGATTTAGATGAAACACGGTTAATGGTGAAAGCTGCACTTAATAGAGCGTAGCCCCAACATGATAATGGAAGATCGGTTTGACACATCATAGACCGAACCATATCCAATAGGGTTCGATTCCTCCTCTTGGACACGCCATTCCATTGTGGCGTTCCGGGTGGAGTGAGTTGGGACACGATCCCACACTCTCTAAGATAGTCGTCAAACTCTTGGCTCAAGTATTCTCCTCCGCGATTCGATCGTAGAGCCTTGATACTTTTGCCAAGTTGCTTCTCTACTTCATTCTTGAATTCTTTGAACACTTCAAAGGATTCGGATTTTTCCCTCATGAGGTACACAAATCCATATCTACTGTAATCATCAGTAAATGTAATGAAGTAGACATAACCACCCCTGGCAGGCGTGGCAAACGGCCCACACACATCAGTATGTATGAGCGCCAATTGCTCACTAGTCCTCTCACCCTTCTTATTGAAAGGGGACTTTGTCATTTTTCCCAACAAACAAGCCTCACATGTCTCATATGATTCAAAATCAAATGAGTCTAGCAATCCATCCTTATGGAGTCTAGATACACGTTTCTCATTTATGTGGCCTAAACGACAGTGCCATAAATAAGCTGGATTTAAATCATTTATTTTAACCCACTTGGTATTAATGTTGTAGACATGATTGCTTAGATCAAGGACATAAAGTCCATTAAATAATTGCGCACTAAAATAGTGAATATTATTTAAATAAAAGGAACAACAATTGTTCTTTATTGAAATAATAAAACCATCCTTGTCCAAACAAGAAATAGAAATAATGTTTCTGCTCATAACAGGCACAAAATAGCAATTATTTAATTCTAAAATTAATCCTGAAGGCAGAGATAGCTCGCACACGCCTATGGCCAACGCAGCAACCTTTGCTCCATTCCCAACCCGTAGATCTACCTCTCCTTTAGCCAATCTTCTACTTCTCTTTAGATCCTGCATATTTCGACAAATATGAGATCCACATCCAGTATCTAATACCCATGATGTAGAGACAGTTAAATTGACATATACAACAAAAATACATGGTGGTGATGGAATCACTATTCCAAGCCTTTTGTCCTCCAGATATTTTGGGCAGTTCCTCCTCCAGTGTCCAGGCTGACTGCAGTAGTGACACTCACCTTTAGTCACACCTTTGGAAATGCCACCAACAGGCTTAAGGGCAGGTTCCTTGGACTTGGCAACTGACTTGCATTTTCCCTTGGAGGATGAGGCAAACCTTTTGCCCTTTCCTTTCTGCACCATCATAATGGCCTTGCCTTTACCCTTGTTGATGCTCTGTTCAGCTGTCCTCAACATATTAAGTAAATCTGGCAGTGGTTTCACGATCTCGTTCATGTTATAGTTCATGATGAACTGTCCATAACTCTCGGGCAACGATTGCAAAACGAGATCGGTTGCCAACTCTTGGCCGACCGGGAACCTCAATCGGGCGAGATTCTCCAAGTACCCGATCATACGGAGTACATGGGGTCCCACCGGGTTCCCTTCTGCCAGATGACACTTGAACAGTGCCTTAGAGACCTCATACCTCTCTACCCTTGCCTGCTCTTGGAAGAGCTGCTTCAGATGCTCGATCATATCGACAGCATTCATGTTTTCGTGTTGCTTTTGAAGCTCAGAAGTCATGGTGCATAGCATAAGGCAGGCCGCATCATTAGCGTCATCAACACGCTTTTGATACGCCTTTAGGGCAGCAGGTGTTTGGTTCTCTGGACCTTCTGGAACACGCTCCTCTATTGCGTACTGTTTCTTCTCTTGCTTGAGAACAATTCTCAAGTTTCTGTACCAATCAAGGAAGTTGGTTCCAGAGAGCTTGTCCTTCTCAAGGACAGATCGTAGGGAATGTTGTGAACTCGATGAGTTGTTTTCCATTTGGAATTCTACAAAAAGGAAAATACGCAAGTTTTAGTATTTGTGAATATTTGACTATATTCAATAATGGCTAGTTTATCAAATATAGCTCCCACTATTTTTCTACGGATTAATAACCCTCAAGATATTAATGCGGAAAATATCCTTATATTTTCTAGTGGGCCAAGATTCATGTTTCACTTCCTTATGAGCTTGCTTAGGCAAGTCACCCATAACTCGGCTACTTTAGGTAGGAGCAATTCCAATTGCATCCCACATGCAACTCTTGGTTCAATTGGGCAAATAACTCCTTGTTTATCCATCCATATGGATAATCCCAACTGATTGCCTCTAGGTTTCTTAATCATATTAATTGCCTAGTTGTGTTCAACCTCTTATTTAAACAATTGCACACGAGGTGTGCCATCGCATTCCATCATTATGAACCAAGTCGCCCTGCTTTGGCACGCACGAACTTGATAAATAATGATGATAATGAGTGTTTAAATAACGAGAAGGCAAGAACACAATATTTGAATTTTTAGGGATTTTAAATTCAATTTTAATTGTTTTTTTGATCAATATCAACTAATCTATCTATTTGATTTTGGGAACAACTCCAAATAATAGATCCGGGTTGTCTAATTATCTTATTATCCTAATTGCATGCATCATCCATACACCAACCACACAATAATAAGACAATAAAGTAAACAACCACAAAACAGAAATTAAACGTGATGTGGATATGGCCTTTTCTAGACTAAGATAATTCCAAGCCAATGGAATTATCTATGAACCCTAAAAGCAAACACATCTCCATGCGTCTTGATATTTTGGTCCATCCTTCATAGTCATGTTGAATGCTCCATGCTCCATCTTTTGTGGCTCCTTTAACTTTGGGCTTCTTTTCTTCAATCTTGGTTAACAATCTACTTTATCTAGCACTAGCTAATATCTATACTAAATAAAATAAATCTCACAAGTTGAGAAAAAAAATTGTCACGCAGGCCATAAAACCCTAATTAATTATTACAATTAATTGATCAGCTCGCAGGCCGTAAAACCAAACCACAAAATTAAAAATCCACATCAAACCACATCCTAAGGCCATATCCAATCACCATGTGAATTGCACATAAACAGTTAAAATCCAATTTTAACGCGCTTGGTCAATTTTAATTGATTTTAGGATTTCTAGGGTTAAAACGGTCCATGGGCCCAACAATCCAATTGCCCGGGCCCAAAAAGGTGAACCGCAAGGCCCTAGGGCCGGCCCAGCCCCTAGCCCACGCGGATAGGCCGCGGGCTAGGGCCGCCCGGCCCCTAGGGAGGCCAAAGCTTGGGCGGAAAGCAAGAGGGGCGGTACCATAGGAGGGCCGAACCTCCTTGAGGGAGTTGTTTCCAAAACAACTACCTTGCTTGGTGCCCAAGTTTGGTTGTTTCCTTGTTTTGGGAGAACTACTTCTTCCACAAGGATGCCCAAACCCTAGATCTAAGATCCTAAAATTTCTCAAACTCACCAATT
Source organism: Linanthus parryae (assembly GCA_023055425.1). Taxonomy (NCBI): domain Eukaryota; kingdom Viridiplantae; phylum Streptophyta; class Magnoliopsida; order Ericales; family Polemoniaceae; genus Linanthus; species Linanthus parryae. The sequence goes on along the minus strand of JALGPY010000011.1, from coordinate 18,868,018 downwards.
CATGCATCCAATGCAAAAATTAGATCTTGTTATGATAGATTATTGACAAATTGCATACCATGCTTGATTTGTCTTGTTTTACGCGATAAACAATCAAATTAAGGTGTAAAACAACTCAAACGTAACACATAAACCACGTTCATGCTCTACGACCTGTGGCTCTGATACCACTGTAGGGTTTTGATTCATGGATGCGCAACGGAAACAAAAATAACCATGCAAAACCCTCCAAGGATCACAAGTGAAGAGACATAACGATGGTAAAGGAAGAAATCAATAACACACCTTAGGGTTCTCCTTTGATGACTTCAAACGCGAATTGTGTCACGTTCTCTATGGTTGATCCACGCCTAGAGTTGATCCTAGATCTACCAAGTCCTTGGTGCTAGCCCAGAAGAGGAAGAGGAAGAAATATCACGCAAAACGAGACCAAAAGGGGGCTCTCGGCCTCCTTGTGGCCGACGGGGACGGGCGACGGGCTAGGGGGGCGTTCGGCTCCTCTAGCTTGTTGCTCTCTCTCCTTTTGTTCTCTCCCACTCTTGTCATGTTCAATTATGAGCATAAGTTGTGGGAAGGAAGGAAGGAAGGTCATTTATATAGTCCAACAACTCCTTGCAAACTACCTAAATGACTTATTCTAGTCCTACTAGAATTCAATTTAGTCCCTTCCTTGCAAATTAGTCCCTACTAAGTTTGCAAGGTTTTGAAAAGTGATCCTTCTAATTAATTAATCCAATTAATTAATTCCAAAATCTGGTTCAACTCTATATAGCGTGTGACCCCATAGGTTCTATCTAGTTGGTAGCAACTATTTGCTAATATGGAGCGGTTTCTAGCAAAACATCCATTCTAGCCAACTAATAGAATAGTCATCTTGACAACCTTTGTACAAGTAATTGTCGCATCCCTTTGTCTCTATATCCGGATTGGACACGAGACATACAAGTCACACAACTATATCCAATCCACAGTTTCTCGATCCATGGGAATAGCCTTATTCGTGCAAATAACGTCAATATCCAATATTGATTTATTTGAGTCTGGCCAGACATTCTATAAGCACTATCCCTCGAGTGGCCTAGGATATTTGCTCCCGTTATGTGGGAGGGACAAATTCTAGCTACGTCCACTACGATCTCTAAGCTTGCTTCTTATTGTATCCAGTACACGCCTTTATAACTACCCAGTTACGGTGTAGCGTTTAACGCTACCAAGATCACAATAATCCACAACTAGAACATCTAGTGACTTCAAGTCTAAGGATGACAATACCATTGCACCGCGAGAAGCGCTTGTGACTCAACATAATATGTATGTAGCCTTCTCGGAGATGGGTCAATCCAGTGCAACATTACCCTAATGCACACCTATGTGTTGGATCGTGATATCTCCATATCAATCCAACCCCATACTAGTCTATAGATGATTGTCCCATTAATCATTATACTGGACTAGGGATATTTAAGATAAACAACACAATTGTAAATCTAAGGACTTCATTATATTAAATATCCAATAAATAATAAATGAATTTCTAGCCACAAATAAATTCATACTAAACTAGATTGCCTCTTGGGCATCTATTCCAACATTTATACCTTGCAAAATATGCATCTGAATATCCACTTAACATAAAGCTAGATCTCCTTGGATACCAAAGCCCCAAGTCTTTCGTTCCATTAAAATATCTAAAAATCCTCTTAACAGTAGTTAAATGACTTTCCTTCGGATCTGTCTGAAATCTTCCACACATGCAAAAACTAAACATAATATCAGGTCTACTAGCAGGTAAGTACATAAGTGATCTAATCATACCTCTATACTCCTTTTTATTTACACTCTTACCATTGGAATCCTTGTCTAAAGACAGTGATGAACTCATAGGAGTTTTGAGTGCCTTGGACTATGTCATATTGTACTTGTTCCACAAGTCTTCGGCATATTTTCCTTTATGTAAAAATATTCCTTTCTTCATTTGTATAACATGAAGTCCAGGAAAGAAATTCAGTTCTCCCATTAAGCTCATCTCAAACTCCCTGCACATTAGACTAGAGAACTCTTTTCAAAGAGCATCATTAGTAGCACCAAAAAGAATATCATCCACATAAATTTGAACTACTAACAATTCAGTTTCATGATATTTGATGAAAAGAGTTTTATCAACTATACCTCTCTTGAAATTATTGTCAAGTAAAAATTTTGAGAGTCTATCATGTGGAGCTTGTTTAAGCCATAAAGAGCTTTGTCTAATTCGTAAACATGATCAGGGAAGTTTTCATCTTCAAAACCAGGAGGTTGAGCTACAAAACATCTTCTTGTAAATAATCATTTAGAAAAGCACATTTGACATCCATTTGATAAAGCTTTATGTGTTTGTGAGGTGCAAATGCAAGAAGTATTCTAATAGCTTCTAACCTGACAACAGGAGCAAATGTCTCCTCATAGTCTATACCTTCTTCTTGATTGTATCCTTGTGCCACAAGTCTGGCTTTGTTTCTTACCACTTTGCCATTCTCATCAAGATTATTTCTGAACACCCATATGGTTCCAATAACTGATTGCTCTTTTGGTCTAGGAACCAGATTCCATACCTTGTTTCTTTCAAATTCATTCAGCTCACTTTGCATTGCAATGATCCAATCTGCATCTTCCAGTGCTTCTTTTGAATTTTTAGGCTCAATCAATGATAAGCACTAAAAGCACGTAAGTTCCTCAACTGTCCCCTTGTCTGTGTTCCAGTATTTGGATCAGATATGATATTGTCAGCTGGATGGTATGCAAGATACTTAAACTTCTTCCTTGGTGTCCAGGAATATGTTCCTTCACGGCTTTGGGTTCTTGAAGCAGTAGAAGGAGAATCATAGAAAGTTTCATTTTCAATCTCAAGGCTTTGAGATTTTTGCTCTGCAGGAGGTTCAAGGCCTTAAGATTCTACTGACTGATTCTGTACTTCAGTTTTGCATTTGTCATCTTTCACAATGTCATCATCAGCCTCATGCTTGTTCAAATAAAGATCTACAAAACTTTCACTCAAAGAATCCTTAGTACTTTCATCAAATAACACATGAATACTCTCTTCCACAATCTTGGTTTTTCTATTGAAAACTCTATAAGCTTTGCTAGTTTGAGAATATCCGAGAAATAAACCTTCATCACTTCTAGCATCAAACTTACCAAGATTGTCTTTACCATTATTATGCACAAAATAAATACAACCAAAAGGTTTGAAATAAGAGACACTATGCTTCCTTCCTTTAAACATTTCATAAGGGGTCTTTTTCAAAATAGGCCTAATCAAACATCTATTAAGCACATAATTGGCAGTATTAACAGCTTCTGCCCACAAATACTTTGGAAAATTACTTTCAAGTAGCATGGTTCTTGACATATCTTCAAGTGTCCTATTTTTCCTCTCAACTACTCCATTCTGTTGAGGATTTCTAGGTGCAGAGAAGTTGTGTGATATGCCATGCTTTGCACAAAATAAATCCAAGTCAAGCTGATCAAATTCCCTACCATGATCACTTCTAATAGATGCAACAGGCAAGTTTTTCATAGTTTGAAGCTCTTTGCACAGTCTAGAAAATTCAGGTAAAGCTTTTGTTTTGTCTCTAATAAACATAACCCGTGTAAATCTAGAATAGTCATATACTACAACAAGCATATACCTCTTACCTTTAAGAGTTTGAACTCTCATAGGACCACACAAGTCCATATGAATAAGTTCTAAGGGTCTAGAAGTACTTACAAAGTTCTTTGGCTCGAATGAGCTTTTTCTTTGTTTACCTTGTACACATGCCTTGCAAATCTCATCATCTGAGAATTTTTGGGATGGTCATCCTCTTACCAAGTCCTTTGAGATGAGTTTATTCAAGGTGTGTATGCTAATATGCCCAAGCTTTCTATGCCAAAGCTTTGAATCTTCCTTCAAGGCCTTGAGGCACTTTAACTTGTCTCCTGCAATATTGTTAGTACTCATAACATATAGATTGTATGATCTAGGAGAAGTGAGTATGCAATCTCCAGATTTCTCATCTTGCACAACACATTTCTCCTTGTCAAATACAACTTTATAACCTTTATCGCATAACTGAGAAATACTAAGCAGATTATATTTAAGTCCATCCACAAGATAAACATCAGAGATAGAGTTGGTAGAACCATTACCAATACTACCTATACAAATAATTGCATTTTTCTTTGTCACCAAGTGTAATTGTTCCTCCAGATTTCTCTGTGAGCTCAGTAAAAAGAGACTTATTTCCACTCATATGTCAGGAAAAACCACTGTCTAATATCCATTTCTGATCCTTCAAGGCCTTGGTGACATCCTGCAAAAATAAATCATTGCCTCAACAGGCTGTTAGACCAAGTGCAGAACTTTGAGTCATACTCAGAATCAGCCATGTTGGATGGTCTAATTCCTTTTGGAACCCAAATCTGTCTAACCTGTCCCTTAAGCTGATAAGGATAAGTGTGCCTCAGAATATGAGGTTCTGATCCTTTGAAGGGACATGTTAATTTGATATGACCAATTTTTCCACAGTAATGACACTTTGGAGAATGTCTGCTACCAGATTTGACAAAAATAGTTTGGCTTTTCTTTGGAAAATTTGGATTATAGCCAATTCCACTTATATGCATATATTTCAGACTTCCTCCAAGATTGAGATTCAGATTATGTTCTGAGCCTGTAAAACTGGTTAGGACCTTTTTAGACTCTTGAAATTTCTCAGTCAAAGAACAAATTTGTTGTTCTAAATCCTCTGAATGAGTCTTTTGATCGACATACCTTTCTGTTAAGAGAGTGTTTTGATCAACAATCTCTTTTATCTGTGCCTTCAAGGCTTTGAATCTACTGTCCAAGGCCTTGAAGTCATTTTCATTTTTTGTCTTAGAAATTTCAATAGTCCAAGTCCAGGTTTTCTTTTACCTGCTCATGAACTTTAACCTTTAAAGAAGCAATCTCATTTTTATAAATTTCCTCATTTAAAAACATGCTCTTTAGAATTTCAGGAAGTACATCAGAAGGACTAGCAAGAAGATTTTTATTACCATTTCATCAATGTGTCTGTCTGAAGATTTTTCTTCATCACGTTTAGCCATGAAGCATAAATTTGCTTGTTCTTCTTCTGTGTCTGAATCACTTGATGAATCAGAATCACTCCATGAGGCCATCATTGCTTTCTTCCTCTTGTTGTCAGTGTCTTTCTTTTGAAAGTTCCTGTTCTTCTTCTTTTTTGGACAATCCCTTACTAAATGATCTTTGTAATCCTTGCTACTTGAAGGTCTTGATCTCTCTCTGTTGTAGTCTTTGTTTCCAAAGTTTTTCTTCTTCTTGAGAATCATGGACAAGGCCTTGGAGATAAATGCTAAAGCCTCTTCATCATCATGCTCATCTTCAGTCTCAAGGCTTCGAGATTTTTCATTGTCTTTAGCCTTGAGTGCTAGATTCTTGATATTGTCACTCAGATCACCTTCTACATCTTTCATAGAAATCTTATGAGTGAGCAGATTTCCTTGTAGATCATCTAGCTGAGGAAGACTTAAATTCTGAGCTTCCTCAATAGCTGTTGTCTTTGGTTCCCACTTAGTTTTTGGCAAACTTCTCAGAATCTTCCTGACTTTTTCCTCATCTGAGAAGCTTTTTCCCAATGACTCTAGGTTGTTCACCACATCTGTGAATCTTTTGAACATCTCCTTGATAGTTTCATCTGAGTTCATCTTGAACAGCTCATATTGCCTCAGAAGTATGTCTTGGTCTGTTTGACTTGGCTTGTTCCTTCATATGTTACAACAAGTTTGTCCCATACTTATTTGGCACTTTTGCAATTTGTCACTCTGTTGAACTCATCTGCATTAAGAGCACAGTATAACAGATTCATAGCCTTATAATTTTTGGATACCTTTTCCAGTTCAGTAACTGAGAGATTTCTCTCAGACTTGATGCATCTAACTCCATCAATGGTAGTGAAATACTCAAGAGGACCATTCTGAATTATTGACCACAATTCCATGTCTTTATCTATGATGAACATCTTCATCAATGCCTTCCAGTGCATGAAGTTATCACCACAGAACAATAGAGGTATTTTTGCTGCCCTTCCTTGAGAGAAGCCACCATATCCTACATTACTCATAGTCACAAGATTTTTAGATCTTTTTTAGTGACCCAAGCTCGGATACCAATTGAAAGTTTAGTCTAAATACAGGACCAAAATACTCTAGAAAGGGGGTTGAATAGAGTATGGGAACTTTTTGCTAAAACACAAAATCTAACTAAGGATGCAAGTACAAGAGAGAAATCTCAAGGCCTTGAGATTTTGTAAGAATGATCAGAAACTTCTTAAGTGTAAAAGAAAGTTTCAAGGCTTTGAACTAGTACCAATTTTAAACAGATTGTAAATCCAAATCTTGAACTAGATTACTTGCAAGAATAAATAGCTAAGCTGTAAAGTAAATAACACTGAGCAATTTACAGAGTTCAGTCCCAATGGACCTAATCTCTGCATGATGGATCTAATCCCACCAAGATTGGGCAAACACTTCTTATTACTCACACAGAAACAACCCTAGATCTTCAAGCCTAAGTGAACTCCCTTACACCTATACAACTTGTGGTTCCAAACCTATCTAGTATCAGCTACTAACCGTTGAACTAACAAGAACCTCTTGTTGTTCACTTGAAAAACCAACCACTAGGTTTTGTGAGGTATAAAATATACAGAAGATAAGCAGATTTAAGTGAAAAAAGAGAGGAACACAATAGAAGAATCAGTTGGTAAAGCTTGGATGTGTTCTTCAGGAATACTGGAATGATTGATCTTCTGAAAGCACTTGATTGAAGCTTGAAGTTGTGAGGAATGATGGTCTGATTTTCCACGAATGTATCTCTCCTTATTTTCCTTTGATTTCAATTTTTCTCTATGTCTTTCAAATTCAAACCAACATTTATCTACTTCCAGCAACTGAATGAGAGAATTTAGGATCTCTGTTCCTGCAAATCCTCATCCTTTCTAACTGCAATTCAAACCAGCTCTGGTAGATATCCATTGGAGTTTGTTATGATAAGATTGCACTTTTGAAAAACCTGCAATAACATTAAGCACAACAACAAACAAAATCCAAATACATAACAGCATTAAGTCTGTTTGGATATTCAGTTTCTGAATAAAACTGAATAAAATTAATAAGTCATAAACCTGATTACCAAACAATTATATAAACCAACACAAACCAATTTAAGACTTGCAAAAGTCTTTAAACAATTGTAATAAAAAAGATCAAATCCCGCAAGAGAGAATCATGTTATGTCTGTGAAAACTGTCAGCAGCTCAAGGCATATCTCAAGGCCTTGGAGCTCTGAGCATTCTTCACAGTTTTTCAAACTGTAACTAAAGAGTTCTTGATTCACTCCAATTATGATATCTGCAATATATTAGATATATAAGAAACAGATAACAAGAATATTTGCAACAATATCTGATCTAGAACATCAGATTGACCACCTGCAACACAAGATTGTCAGAACACATTTCATAAGAAAGTAACTGTCAAGGCTTTGAGGCTTTGATCAATATCTCAAGGCCTTCGAGCCTTGAAGACTTAGAGAATCTTTGTTTTTCAGCACTCTAAAAGATGACTTCCCAAAACACATTTAGAAGTCTTGAATCAACACATCCTATGGGAGATATTGCATGTGTAAATTTTTATGATTACTATCTCAGCAATTTAGCAATTCAAATGGGATGTGAAAGTCTAGGTTTGATTTCAGATGACGACTTTTGTGAAACAACAAAAGAGAATACCCACAGCTATTAATAAATATGTGTCTCTTACCTTTCTATCCCTGGTTCAAACACATACTTACATAGTGGAGTCCACCAAATTAATGTTGCAGGATATTGTTTAGGGACAATTGTGTCATTTAATAACAAAAAAGTTACTAAAAAAGGAAATGTACAGATAAAGAAGACACGTCCAAAAATGATACATATATAGGAAGAATGGATATGGAAGAAGTGTTTCAGTTGGTTGTATTGTATCTTTATTCTTTACTTATATATACATATATATATATATATATATATATATCACCGATTCTTTACTTATATAATACATCTATTTTTAGGGGCAATTGTGTCATTTAATGAATGTGTATTGTTCACAACAAGTTAGTCTACTTCGGACAAAAAGCATTGACTAATGGCTATATGGTCAACATTATAATCTCCATATAACACAGCGAAGAATTTTTTTCCAATGACAACGAACAATATAGTGAGTACCATATTATGTTTGGAGTAAATTAAAATCTACATGTAACACAACTTTTTTGTTAACACAACGTGCAAAGCACGTGGTACTTAGGGCTAGTTTGGGAATGCTGTGGCGGTGTTAAAAAGTTGCTGTGTGAAAACACTGTGGAAAAGTTGTTGTGAGTTCTTGATAAAATATTGTTTGGTAAATATTACATTAAAGCTGCTATGAAATATTGATATAGTAATTTTGTGTTTGGTAAAATCAATTGTGAAGTTGCTGTGATAGGATAAAATGACAAAAATATACGACACATGTCATTTCCGTAAAGATAACAATCGATATTTTTAAAAATTGTAAGGTTAAAATCGGTTATAGATAAATTAATCAAAAGCACTTTCTTGAAAAGCATCTTCCCCCTTGCTTCCTGAAAATTGCGGTGGGACAGCAGAAATTGTCCGCAAAAGCAGAAATTTTACTTTTACCATACACATTAAAACTGCTTCTGCTATCAGGAAAGCAGTTGTGCTGGCAGCAGAAGCATTCCCAAACTCACCCTTACTAGTATATCAAAATTGTTTTTGATAGTTTCTCAGTCACTCTCTCTTCTCTTGGGTCTTCAAGGTTACCAAGGCCTTTTTGTTCTTCTTGAATCGTAATAATAATAAAAAAAAAGTATAAGGCGGTGGTTAACTACTCAATGTTGTTGAAGTACAAATTTTACAAAGGAAAAGAAAGATTTCACTGTTGATGTCGGACTCGGATAGGTAATCCCATTTCTGCTACGGAATCGGACGCATGCAAACAAAACCTATATATATGCAATGCGTATATGTTGGTTGCACTATTATACTCACAACTATCTTGAAGAGCACTCAAAAACCCTAAACCTAACCATTCTTTCTTAAATGGCCCCTGGACTCCGTTTCTTGCCAACTGATGAAGAATTGGTCGTTCACTACCTTGATCGAAAGATCATGGGACTGCCATCTTTAGCTCCAGAGTATGTCCTGGAGCGCGATTTGTACGGCGAAAATTCTCCTTGGGATTTGTTTGATGATCACACGGATCCTTGGCAGACAACCAAGATTAAAGAAAGGACTGACCGCAACATTTACGTAATCACCCAACTAAAAAAGGCCAGCAAAAGTAGAATCTCGAGGGTTGCTGGCTGCGGCGTGTGGCACGGTGATGCAGGGCCACATGAAATCTTGGACAATAATGGCGAAACAGTTGGCTTCAAGAAGACTTTTTCCTTTGAAGTTACTGCTCCTGAGTTTGAGTTTCCTGAAGGTGGGATCCCCGGGCACTGGATCATGCACGAATTCGCCAGCACCATGCAGGGTACAGAAGCAAACAACAACGATTATGTTATATGCAAGATATCTAGAGACGATTCCAAGAGTCTGAGGAGTGCCCCAGAATGCCGACGTCCCAAAAACACGAACAAGAAGATGAATAACAATAAGACGTCAACATCCATGAAGCGAGCTAGTCCCTGCAGTAGCACTTCTGATCATGTCGAACAAGATGACAACAATGGCTTCCTGCCAAAAGACAAGAAGCTGAAGAGGAACCACCAAGAAGCCGAATACATTATGAATGAAGATAGCAACCTAGTTGACAACGTTGTAACAGAGCTAGAAGCTGGCCGGACTGAAGAACAAGAAGAAGCAGAAGATATTAACAACGTCTCTAGGTCCGCGGCAACCACAACTGTTTTCCAACAACCATGCCATGATCAAACAAGTTGCAGCGGGAGCAACTTCAACAATTTGATGTTCTTGAATACCAGCGATGATTCTCATCAACATCTGAATGAAGCTCCTTCCATATACGAGAATATAGATGATATCGTCCTCTATGATTTTCAGTTTGACGATGAAGACTTGAACATTACAGTTGATGTTGATGAAATACTACAACTCATTGACAGCGATGAAGTCCAACTACATCTTCCTCTACTACACGGCGTGGATAATGCAACTCATGGGGACAACCTCTTTGAAGGCGTTGCCAACAGTGATTCGAGACAACATAACCAGGAGAAGGGAAACATTGATGTTGATGACTATCTTGACATGGATTACCTTCAGCAGCTCCCATCTCAGTATTTCTTCGACTGATACTTTTCAAGCATAGTTTTCCATGCATCGAAAACGATATTCTAGTTGGTCAAGCTGAAGTTGTTATTGTACTCAATTTGCATTTTGTTGTCGAGAAACTGGATGCTTATGCTTTGTTGCCTCCGGTTTTTCTTGCAAAACGTCGATGTCATGTGTAGCATATTTTTGTGAATCATTGTTATTGAATTTCGACGGTTACCACATATTTTCACCGATTCGGACGAGTTATCAATCAAATTGTTGATTATGTCATAGCTATTTGACGAAAACAAGGTGATCTGCCAAATTCTACCTGTAACCGGTTCTTCATGTTTGATTAGGCAACCTCCAGTTCTCTAGGGTTATAACTATGAACAATTATAAACGTACACCATACATACACAAAATAATCCAAAAGTATCACAAAAAAACAATTTGAAAATAATATATGGAAATTCACGGAAGATGATTCTGAATCCGATTCTTCACTTTCGGTTCCATTGTTCGGTTTGTTTCGGTTATTCCGGTAAAATCTTTGATGTTTGCGTCTTCATCAAGATAAGGTTTAGTATTAACTTACATTGATTGTGAAGTTCCTTCGATAGTGGTAACTAGTCTATAACACGCGCCATAGGGCGGATTGTATTTTCAATTGTTTTGTAGTTTTTGTATATGTAATATGAAACTAGGAATTTATATGATCTCTAGTAATTGAAAATTGACGTGAAAGAAAGTAATGTTTAGTATAATGCATAGTTGCATGCTAGGCTTATAAGATACAATACCTTGACCTATGAGTTGCCCATACCAAACTCGTAGAGATACATTGAATGAACCATCAGTAAAATGTTCAGAAATATCACTATAAACTTATTTCTCTCCGATAGGCAACTGGAGCAACTAATTACAGTAATGATACGATATTTATTATCTACAGTGTATTTTTCCTATTCGAACAGACATTTAAAATTTACAACAGGTAAATTATAAAAAAAATCTACACCAGGTGTATATAGATGCCATTTTGTCAACAGAAATATCGCTTGTGCTAGTGACCTTAATGGGGATAACCTCTTTGAAGGTGTTGCTAACAATGATTCGAGACAACATAACCAGGATGAGGCCGACATTGATGTTGACGACTATCTGGACGTGGATTACCTTCAGCAGCTCCCGTCTCTTTATTTCTTCGACTGAAACTTTTCCCATGGCAGCTCTCATAGTTTTCCAAGCATCAAAAACGATATTCTAGTTTTCTTTTTCACCAGCAACGAAAGGATTATATAAAAATGCAAATAGAATTCATACAAGTAGAGAATCAGGGGGCACATATCCCCCGCAATATAACAACAGAAACAACAACAACTAACGAGAAACAAACAGCACTGCCAAACCTAACAACGCTCCCAAAACATCAGTAGCCCTTAATGGAAAAAAAGGCTCAAAGGCCCCAATACAACCCCAAGCAACAGACTGGCCCAGCAAGGTCCAAATGTCTCCAAACATTTCAACGGCCCCAAAGAGAACGGCCCAAAAGTCCAAAAATGCAAGAGAAGCAGCCCAAAGTCATGTCCTGGCCCCGAGGACCATCCAAACCCTACATCGGAGGCGGCGGCTGCACAACGGTCTCCCACCTGGACGCAAGAAAAAACGTAGCCACGAGAATCTTCAGAACGACATCCGCCCACCCAACAAGTGGAGGGACCTTTTCTTCTCCCAAAACCGATTTATAGAGGGGAATCCTGTTAGTGTGGGTGTGCGGTGAGGGGACTACTCCGGAGGGTTCTTCTAGGCCGGGAGTCCAGCCAAGTCGAGGGGGAGGGGAGAAGAGCAGCCTCACAACCGGGGAAGGGGGTGACGGCTACCAGCATCTCGATTATAACTGCGGAGGAGGGGGCGAGTACTCAGGATCACAGGTGGAGCAGATCCCATCCGAACCAGGCGGCTCCGGAGAAAGGAGCGTCAGCGTGGGAGGAGATGAGCAGCGACAGAGATGGCGGAGAGAGGGCAGGGAGCCCAGATCTACGTCTGGGGCGAGACGTCATGGCGGCGGCTAGGGGTGAGCACGGACCGGTTTGGGCGGGTATTTTCGAAAATTTTGCCCCGACCCAATAGGTACGGGTTGGAGAACGTTCAACCCAAACCCAATCAATTGTTCTCGATACCCAAACCAAACTTAATTTATCGACTCGGCCCGATCCGGACCGGGTTGAACGGGTTGTTAAATCTAGTTAAGTAATTTTGAAAACGTTAAATTCAGTTAAAAAAATAAAAGATGCATAAGCTTCGTGTTTGGAATTGAAATTTTAACTTAGTTTGTTAGTAAAGATGAGTTATTTGAGGACAATCAACTAAAACTATTATCCGGTCATATAAATTTAGTTATCATACGGTGTTATTTAACTACAATATGTAATTTTTTCATGTAAAAATTTAATCGGACCGGACCGGTCCTAAACGGTTTTGCTAAATCTAAAACCATGATTAATCAAAGTTAGTTCGGGTTTGCGATTTTATAATCGTACCCAATCAAGTAGCATGAACAGGTGTTAAATTCGGACCGATTTGATGCGGGCCGGGTTGGGTGAGTTTTGCTCACCCCTAGCGGCGACAACGGGACGGCGGGGGGGGGGGGGGGGGGGGGGAGGGAGGGTGGGAGGCTGAGAAACTTACCGGAGTTTCCAGATCTGGCACATAACCGGCGATGGGGGAAATCGGCGGGGAGCGGTACGAAACTGAGCGGAGACGCGACGACAAGAGGTGAGGGCTGGGTCTGCCTCATTATCTATAAGCGACGGACGGGGAGGAGGTGATTTCCGGCGGGAACTCCATGGAGGAGCCGCCGCCGGGTGGGGGGGGGGGGGTGCGGGCTAGGGTTTCTGTAGAGGAAAAACGTAGAGAGATAATGTTTTTGTTATTTGTCTGGTATTTTTTTTTTTATATTTTGATTCCGATATTCTAGTTGGTCTAGCTGAAGTTGTTAACTTGTTATTTTACTCAATTTGCTTTTTGTTCCCCCCTCCAAGTTTTCTTGCAAGGGTTTCCGTGTAAAACATTGATGTCTTGCGTAACATATTTTTGTGAACTAGTACGGAGAATGTGCGGTGCACGTTTATCGGCTTACAAACACCCTCCTTCAGAGATGGTTTTAGTTAAAACTTGAGCTTATGAAAAAATGTATAAATGCCAAAGTTTAAGTTCGTCTAGTTGGAATTGATAGTCCTCTCTCACCATCATAATTGTTCAACAATCCCCAAAATTGGGCATATTCTACTTTGGGAAGCATCGAAATGTGATGTTGTAAATCCCCATCGGTTGCTTTATTCAAATTGGTTAAATTTCTCAGTGAAAACAATGGGGATTTCTAATGATCTAGTTGAGGTTTTTTACCTAATGGCCGAGGACTCTGAGTGGTCACAGTAGGGAATTTTCTAGCTAGAATGATTTTCATCACCTAAATGAGCTTTATGTTTTTTCACTGAGATCGAATCACGTTGTTTGATGTCTATATATAGTACATTCCACTTATGAGACATGTTGCCATTCTGAAAGTAGCTATGCCTATATAAGGAGCTACACTTGGCAGTTTAAGATCGTCCAATCTGCATTATATAATGTAAAAGAAAAAAAGTCTTAAAGATGCCTATTGATTTATTTCTCAATCATAACATCTTCAAGTTTATCTTGACATTTTTCTATTTTATTCCTTTCTTTTAGCTGATATGTTGTTTCCTTCATTTGAATTCATCGGTCACTTGTCCTAAGTAACAACATATGAGCATGTACATACGAAAAGATTTATTTCAAAGTAAAAATTAGGATAGACTACATTACAGAGAAATCAGGGACTATTGAGTCATTTTTTCCACATCTAGTGCTCAAAGAATTGCGAAGAGATTCAAGGACATCTAAGTAGTCTGTTAAAAGGAACAATCAAGTGATAGGAATTACTATCATTTTCTAGCAGAAGTTAAATGTCAATGCATTGGGTATAGTTCCTTCAAGTCATGAATCGAGATCCCATCTTTTCATTTTGATTAGATGTTCATTCAGAAAGACGCCAAGCTCTTTAGTAGAAGCTCGGTGTCAAAGTGGCATTCACAACTACTTGCAGACTATAGAGTATGAAAGGAGTAATTAGCAATATATGTTATTTCAGTATAGTTCAAGTATGTTATGGCATAATGCATTAACTGCTTGCTCACTCACTGTATTTCAGTATAGCTATTTGCAGCCGGCTGTCTTCATCTCATATATATTTGGTTGTCATGATTTGGACCGCTTCATGATATTATGATGTTATTTATGCTCAATGCTTCCTCACTGTAACGGGTCGTGATGATATGGATCGTTTGAAATCACTCTTTGTAGCCGATAGAGTGTGGTATGGGCAAAATCCTTTTGCAGCATGTGAGCAGTGATCTCTTATCTGGTTTTCATGAGTACATATCTGATCCTCTTCATGCTCACTGAAGAGGCCGTAATGATATGGATCTATCGAATTCACTCGTTGTAGCCCATAGAGTGTTGATATGCATCGCAAGGCAAAATCCCTTTGCAGCCTGTGATCACTGATCTCTTATCTGCAGGTTTTAATGAGTACTGATTTGAGCCTCTTCTGTGATTAACACTGCAAGATGCACTATTTGTACTTGTTTAGTTCAGAAAAGATTGTTCAATGTAAGAAACCGTGATGATATGGATATATATCTAATTCACTATATTCCATGTGTGCTAGGAAGACAGCAAAATCACCACCCTTTAAAGAGGAGGGGGTCACTAGTGCTCCAACACGACGACCTCCAATTTATTTGAATGCACCAGTGGTCATCTCTGATTCAGATGATCAAATGAATGAGACACAGAAACTGAATGTATCCTAGGAATGCATGAAGAGTACCAATTTGGAAGCTAGATGATGCATGCTATCTTTTTGTTATGCGTTTTATTTATTTTATGTTATATAAATATGTAGTTGCGTCTTGCCTGTAACTATTCCTGAAACATATTATGCAACACATGTTGTACTATATGCTAGCTGTGTGACACGATTCTGGTGTGTTTATGTTTGAAAGTATTTCATACAGTTATAAGTATTTGATATATATGAGTATGTTAATCAGGTGAAATTATATCAGTCTGACTACTGATTTTGGTAATATCTTATTACCAAAATTTCAAATATTACATTATTGTCGTGAAATTTGTGATTGGCCAGCCTAAGATTCCCGAGTGCCTAAAGCGAGTATGAAATTTGAGGGCCCTATTAAAAGAGAAAAAAAATCACAAAAAATATTGATTTTTTTTAAATATAAAAAATTTGTAATATGTCGGGTTGTTATTTTAAACAATATATTAGTTTTAATTATTGTTCAATGACCGTACAACTTTTTGATAAGTAAAAAATAAAATTATTGATGAAATTGCATCAAAATATGTAATTAAGATTATTATGGAGTTATATTTACAAAAAATAGTGTTAATAAAAATGGGGCTTCGCGGGGCTGGTGGCCTAAAGCGGCTGCGTGGGAAGCCTCACTATAGGGCCGGCCCTCTTTGTGAATTATCGTTTAAAAATAGCTGATTGAAAGGTCAAACCTGAATGGAAAAGCCACCTCTACTGTGGAAGTTGGTCTAGAAGGTCCGGTCAACTCTTTATGAAGTGAACGGTCAACTTTTGGGCCTCCACTTAGTGAACCATATAGGTTCAGATGAATGAAGTCAACGAAAAAAGAGAATGTCAACTGTAAATTCAAAGGTGAGCTCAGAAGTCAACTCCACGGTCAATATGCATGATTGTCTACCCAAAACCCTAAACCCTAAATTCTAAACCTGATTTTGAGGTTACTAAGTCAACTATGTAGTGAATTGTAAAGTTTTCGGTCTCCACTTAGTCAGACTATTAGGTTCAGAGAAAGACAGTCAACGGTAAAAGAAAACCTCAACTGTACAGTAGAAGTTGAGCTCACAAGCTAGTCAACTATATAGTCAGTGCATGGTATAAATACTTTATATGTGGTTGATCCTAAACACCTAAACCCCTTCGTATTGAGGTAACAAGCCAACTATGAAATGAACAGTTAAGTTTTTGGTCACCACTTAGTCAAACATATAGTTTTGGGCAAAGAAGTCAACTGTGAAAGATCATGTCAACTCTACACAGTTAACGGCGAGCTCACTGTCAACTCTAGAGTCAATGCATGGTACACTGTGCGGTAGACTGTATAATATATAGCATTATCGATCCCTAACTTAATTTAGAACCGACGTTTCTATTTTCTTAAAACTTGTATACTCCAAGAACAATGTTCGTGTCAGTTTCTAAAGCAGAACGAAATTTAATTGAAACCCCAGGAAAAAATCTATTGAAGAAAATACATTTGCAGGGTAGGGAAATTCCATTACGATGAACCTTTGGGAGGAAAGTATAATTAACGGTAATTTTTGTAGGGGAGAGAAATACAATTACATCCAAATATTGGGAGGAAAATACACTGAATCCAAATAATTTTGAAGGGGAATAAATTTAGGGTAAAAGACACTGACCACCCCTGACTTTAGGATTAAATCCACCCCGCTACCCTGTATTTTGGAAAAAGACACTCCACACCTTTTTTTGGATGGAGACTAACAATTGACTAACAACACGAAGAAAAAGACAATTTTACCCCTGAAAATTTATAAAATTACCCCCTATATATTACCCTAACCCCTCTCCCTTCCCCATTTCTAACCCTAATCCCTCTCTCTCTTCCCCTATATCTGTCCCTCTATCTCTCAACTTCGCCTCCATCTCTTCAGAAACTCCGCCTCTTACTTCCACAAGCCCGCCCTTATCGACGCCGACTCCGGCGAGACCCTCAACTTCTCCCAATTCAAATCCACCGCTGCCAAAGTCTCCCACGGGTTAACCCAATTGGGTATCAAGAACAACGCCGTTTCCTCATCTTCGCCCCCAATTTAGTCTACTTCCCTCTCTGCTTCTTCGAAATCATCGCCGTCGGCGCAATCGCCACCACCGTCAAAACTCTCTACACAGTCGCTGAACTTTCCAAGCAGATCAAAGATTGGAAGCCCCAGTTTAATATGACACATGGACCCGATTTCTCCTCACTCATTATCCACCCATTATCCACACCTACGAGCTCTTTGAAGCTCTTCCCCGGACCTCTCACTCAGCTCCCCAGCCGATGGAACCACTGAATCTCTATGGCACGACGACAGCACTTGCGCCTGAAGGTCATCAGATTGTAGCTTGAAGAACCCACATAGTCGATATTGGTTAAGCCTCAAGGACGTTCGGTTTGGACTAACTTCTCTCAAACTCTTGTACATTAGTAGCTATTGTTGAGTTCTATTCTTAATTCGTGGTTTATCCGGTCGATTCCTTCTCTAGATCTACAAGTCCATATGTGAATGCATTTTTTTGGACTAGTACTGTTGTATTAGGGGTTCCGTTTGGTATGCAATTGGATTAGGGATATCGTATTTTGGGATTCCGTATGTGTTCAGATTAGGGATATCGTATTTGGGGCTTTACTCTTCATCTAGGGTTGGTCCGAAAAAACTGGTGCAATTCTTCTGTGTTGCTCCTAGTGTTTGTTCTTCATGATGTGGTAGTCGAACTTTTAATTTTGGCCATTCATGTGTTTGTTTTGCTAAATGCATTTGGACAAACCCCAGTCGGATACTAAGTGCTAAGACTGCTCGTCTGACGTATAAAATGTAAAAACTCAGCGAAAAGGAAAAAGAAGCAATTCTCATCAAACATAAATTCTTAAAACAATTACAATACCAGTAACTCAAAATCATAACACTACTTATTCAAGTCTTTGGGAATCCATGACATAAATGTGGTGATATCACGTTCCTATTCAACTTTTCTGGCAGTTTTTCTTCAAGTTCTTCTTCACCTCAGTTGTCTTTGTCTAAGCCCCACTCTTCTTCTTCGATTTATTCATCGGTCTCTTCTTAGGTTTCTTCATCGGTCACCTCAGTTGTCTTTCTCCGGATTTTTATCTTCTGGCTCTTGCTTGAATTGGCTCTTTTTTGTCATTGTTGATTGTGATGATTTTGGTGGTAATTAGGTTTAGTGCTTTTATAAAGTGTAGAAAGTGTTGCGCAGACGAAGAGGCGGAGGCATAATTGCAGGCTAATTGTAGGACTTCGATTTCCTATAGGACATAAAATTAAGTTACTGAACTTCATCATTATCTTATTTTTTTATAAAACATCATTATATTTTTATTCCTTAATTAATATGTAATTGATAATTGCAATATATTATACAATTAATCTTTAAAGTATGATTCCTAAAAGGAAATTAGAATAATCACATATTTTTAATTTTTTATATATAATAACAACTTCCAATATCTTATGCACAATAGTGAACTATAGATAAGTAGGATATTTTAGGAATAACCGCATATATATAAATACCATAAAATAAAACCATATTTAATATAGGGGGAGGCAACACCCCTTACAACCTCAACCACTGTCTGAAATATATAATACAGGGGGAGGCACCAGAAATTGAAATGCAAATTTTGTCTGCCTGATGTGAATTACTATCTTGTGCTATGCAACTTGCTTTCTTGCTTTATTTCTTAGGAGGTTGAACTATTACAACTGATCTACCTGGAACTGGAAGATCATCTCTTGTACTATTCAAGACTATTAGTGGTTTCACAATTTGGAATTTATGATTGGAAAGCAGCAATTAATCTTTCAAAAGTTTAAAGATGAACTCTAAACTATTGATGACTGAACACTCAATACGTACATTTATATATTTCAGCCAAATTACAACACATTTAAATGTTACAATTTGAAAACAGGGCACTAGCTCAGTGGGAGAGCATTCAAAGCCCCATGCATGAGCTCCAAGTCAAACTCTGTTAGAGTAACCTAGACTGGGATTTACATATGATTTTCTGTGTAATTGAAAAAAAACAAAAGATATCACTACAACAAATCCCGCCTCCGTTGACATCAAAAATTGTCGCTAGAAAGGCCCAATATGTCGGTAGAAATTCTATCGACAAATTGTTTTTTGACGCAAATTGTCACTACAACTCGATCGTTAGTATTAAAGCCGACAAACCCCAAGTATGTCGGCAGAAAAACAAAGGCGACATCAATTTCTGTCGACAATTTAAATCTACCGACAAAACCTTTTATGTCGCTAGTACAACTAACGACAAGTAAATTTAGTAGTTTATGTAGATGAGTGACAAAAATATTTGTCACCAGTAGATATGTTTCTCACTATTACATCTTCCTGACGACACACATGTTTTTCACCTGTATCACGACCAAATAAAAAAAAAAATGCACCAAGAAACCAAACAGGACTCGTAAACTTGCACAACTGTGCTCAAATTCATAATCAACCCTCCATAACTGAGATTTTTTACATTAGAAACCAAACTACATATACTGCATAATAAGTATTTTTCATAATAATTGTACTCAAAGATGTACATAATCAACAAGCCATAACTTGGCATTTTACATCATAAACAATATAAATTACATAATTATTGTTTTGCATCGACAACTAAGAGCATACTGCTCAGTTCTAGTAGCATGTCCATGTTTAAAGGAAATTAACTGCAAAAACTAAGAATCGTACTCCATATGTTTGCCCAATTCAAAAACTAGAAGTAGGCTGGGATTTCACTGCTGGTGTATCCTTCCATTCCCTAACTAGCTTACTTCATCACGAAATCCTGAAAAAATAATCAGTCAAATAGTTAGGTGAGAAAAAGTATCAAACATTAAAACATTCGACGTACAAATGAATACGGAAATAATATTTACAGGTACGAATTGCAATTTCCCATGCAACTAAGAGAATAACTACTATCCACCTCTTCCTAACAGGCACATGCTTTTCCTATATAATAATATATGAAGCGTTTTATACGAGAAGGCGTTTCCATGGGTGAAGAAGGTGACATGGTTGTAAGTATCTTGGCAATGCATAAAAGCAATGCCAAGATTATAAGTGCATACATATTGACCAATTAATTAAGCTTTTAATGTTACTCCTTACTGGAACTCAATGAAGTTGCTGGAAGAGTGAAAAGCATGGAATGTGGTTAAGGTTGCTTTCAGAAACGACGGAACCGAGATAAATGGAACCCGAAACCTATCATTAACTAAGGAATGTGATGATATATAGCCAGGAGCTAGTGAAGTCAAAATATAAACAGAGACAAAATTTGAAATTACCTGCGATTTGAGAGACCAATTATTACAGAACCCGTCAAAGTTGCCGACCTGAAGTTGTAGGAAAACCTACATCAATACAACTCAAATTGAAAATCACAACTTTAAGATGAAAAACGAGGAACATGGGTCATCTATCCTGTTGATGAACTACAGTATCTATTAGAATCATTAGGGTTTTAGCCTTTTTTGTGTTCCCAACATCACCATAGTATGCCATTGGTGAAATTTGTATTCCTTGTCGTTGAAGTAATTACTTTCAAAGAAGTATTTTAACATCTAAAAGCATGTAACTTGGGAAGTTCGGGTTGTAACCAGTGACCAGACTAATACATATTTGATTGTGAATAACTTCACACAAAACATTTAAACGTTCATTTTTGTTTTACAAGCTTTGATTACCTTTAAGAAAACAGAGAGTTCAAGCAAAATTGTGTCAGCTACAAGGAAAAAAAACATCACATCAATCAAAAGGTGTCTCATAAGTCACAACTTGGGACAATATTAGAGAGCAACATGTTATACCATAAAGTAGTCGAGAGTAACATGATGCTGAGTACTAATAATAACTCAAGTTCATTGTATGCCCACGGGGTATGGAAATATAACGTAATCTTAAGTTAGGAAAGCAACATAAACATCATACACTTACCTGATTTGCTTTGCGTCCTAAACCCATTAAGAAGTTGTCAGGCTTTATATCACGGTGAAGATAACCTTTAGTGTGAATGTACCCCACTCTCTTAGTCGGATCTGCATATTTTTCAGCTGAAAATTTTAGGTGCTTCCAATTGAAATTTGACACCACAGGATTAAAATCTGACATGTCAAATATGCACTTACTACAACATAAACATAAGTCCTTGGAACAGTGGCACATAATCATCATAGTATAATACGGACTGAATGCAATCAACTGGAACAGATAAATATGATATTTACTAAAATAAACTGAAGGAAAATATTTGGAGAAGCAACATAAGTGATGCCATGTAACAGATTAATGATTCCAGAGGTATCTTCTGAAAAAAATGATCAATCTCATTCACGATATTTAAGATCTTCCATTTTACAATAAAAATATTAATCTCCTACCATCAAGAAGAGTGGAGTGTGTAATTTTACTACGGAGCAGCTCACTTCACAACACTCACCTGAATCATGATATTATTATTATTATTATTATTACTTTTTTGAGAACTGATGATTTTTTTATAACTGTGGACTAGAAGAAATTGACTAAATTCAGTGATGAAACTCAAGAATTGGTGAACCCTACAAACAGAAGAAGACAAAAGCAATCCTGAGTTCCAAATTCCAAAAGGACAATCCTTTCAATTGATGTATGCACCTTCTCAAGGCTACAATTTGGGATTATAGACATATTTTACCTCAAATAGCTGGCACCTGCGAAGAAGAGATGGACGTCCTTACTACTTGAGGAGATAAAGAAAGAGGTTGACGACCTTATTACTTGAGGAGAGGAGCTCCAGCTTCTAACCGCTAAAACTAAAAAAGGGGAGAAACCAACACGTGCTACTCAATACAACCAACCACCTACTCAAGAAAGGTCATTTGAAAGAGTTTCGTAAAGCACATTCCACCTGAAATGGCATTTGAAGTGAACCAGGGCTTTCAATTTTTTTCCTTCAATGGAGCGCCCGGTACTGCATTCGTGTTGTTCCTTGTAAGCGTTGCATTCATAACCTGTTGGCTGTCTTTGGTTGTATCCATGCTTTGAGGATCACATAACTACTAAATCATTTCTTTCAATTCTTGCCTCATGATGGTAAGGTGTCATGCACAATTCTGAATATGTTATTACCGTCTTCTCCCATAGCCAAGAACCAATTAGTAAATAGATAACCTGGATGATTTTGGGACCACCACTACTTAGCGACAACTGAACTGTCTCCTCAAGTCCAAGACATGCTAATTTGCAATCACGTAAAAGAAGAAAAACGACACAGATATCAAAGATCCAAAAGTAAAGAAATCAAATTGGAGACATACATTGGAGCAATCGAGTAGTGATGGTGGGATCAGCCTGGTGACGGGTAAAGGGGCGGGTTGTAGTAGAGGGTGCGTCATTACAATTGAAGCAGGAGCTGACTTCAGGAGAAGTACCAAGGAAACCTTATCATTTTCCCAAGCCTCTGAAAATAGCACGTCGTGCATTATTAAATTTTATGACCCAAAACATCACAGTTTCTTTAATCAAATTAGAAAAGTGAGATAATACTTAACCCAGATCCTAAAACACTACCAATGCCGATTATATGGTTGTTAACCTGTAAAGGGTATGTTTTAGTTAAAAGTAAAAGGTCTAGAATCAGATATATCAATGTAAGAGAATAGCAACTTGCTTTGAGAGAGCCACCTTCCCGGAACACTTCTATAAGCACACACCTGCTACCTAAAGCATGATCGAAAAATGGATGAATCAGGAAGCCATAGCCGAATGAATCAAACATACCCAATCGAAGTTCCAACCCCAAATGTTGCTTCTGTTGTCCTTCTTCCCCTGCAAAATCTGAACAACAAAACCCAAATTAGATTGAAATACCATCAGGAACCCACAGACAAAACAACAATCAAATTGCATAGACACTTTATAACCACCACTAGCACTTTATAACCACTACTGGCACCGCTGAAAAGGATTGAATCCTGATATACCTTTTCAATCCACCACTGTTACTTTAGTGAAAGACCTTCTCCACCAAAGAACCGTATTATAGTTAAGAAGCAGCACCTGAAAATTAAAATCCACCTCAGGAGATAAGAAGTGTATTCAACATGGATGGTCAAATATCATACCAGTTACCTCATGAAAAACCCTTCAAACATCGTGAGAGATAATGGGGGAATATGAAGGGAACATTCTAAATGCACAAACATATTACTGATGTCATAAACAACCTATTCGGAGCATATGACCACATGAAACTCGATAGGTCAAACCGTATAAATTCTAACAGATAGGAAAATAAGAAGTATAAGTTCTCAAGTAATATTCACTCGTTCAGAAAGCTTTTCTAATGTAGAGTAAGTAAATTACTAATATATTAAGGTAATTAATGGGAAAATTAACGGACAAATAGGTAATTCTTTAAAAATAACCACAGAGAACAAAATCAAGAAGAATAATTCAAAAAGGAAAAGTATAACAATCTCAATAATTTTGATGGAAGGCAAGATGATGCTAAGAATTTGTTATTGAACAATCAACCGGCCTACTAAACAAAAAAAAATGGAAACTATTAGTAACAATAGCAGGAGGATGAAGCAAAGGAAATTTCTATGTATTTCTTCAAATTCGATTAGCTAAATGCAATAGAGAAGCGTAGCAAGAGTGATGATCATGCTGCCAACTACCACCTGAGCAAAGAACCTGAAAAGGGTAGGCTGTCAAAGGCAACACCATACAAACATCAATTTCCAAAGCAAGAGAGGGCATTGAGATTCTCAACTTCAGTGGAAGGGGTTGGCGAGAGACACTCATGGATTGGTCATGATCGTGGCAATGTTTCTCATGACAAATTCACTGGTACAGTAGTCAGAAAGAAGGTCTTAGAAGCAGCCAATAACCAAAAATTAATCCACAAAGTTGCCCGAAATTGGATCATTACCTGCTCCACCGACACCGTCACAACCACCTCTCTTTACCATTCTGCTAAAAACCTGCCAGATTATCCTTTCCATACTCATAGTAGCAGGCACGGTAATGATTAGCTTGTAACCTTTAGCTGCTGCTATGAATGCCAAGCCAATACTAGTGTTTCCGAATCTACCTGCAAAAAAATGAACATCTGATACGGTCACGTATCAATATTATAAATTGACTAATAACTAAATAAATAACTAAATAATATTGATAAGTGACCCGTATCAACATCACTGACTACATCAGGATTTTGAAGTTCAAAATATTGACAGTGAGTACAAGTTGGCGGTTAAGTATTGGGGAGTACAGTATTATAGAAAATGATACACATTACATGTTGAAGGAGTTGAAATTAACCACCATTGAACCATTGATCAAGTGCTATTAAAGAAACATCAAATGAAACTTTCAGAGTTTCAGGTCAACCAGACATAACAAAATGGCAAACAGCACTCACCACCAAGGCTCAGATCGTGATCTGATCTTTCTATGGGATCGAATTCGTCATCCTCCTCAATGAGCTGCTCTCATATGTGGGCTGGTTTGGGTACCCATTGTTCAATCACTGGTTTGTCAAGGACCCATAAATGGGTTCATGAACTGAAAGAAGATATGAGAAGAATAAGGTGAAAGAAGTTTAAGTAGAAGAAGCAAAGGGAGTTGTCAAAGAGAGATAGAGAGATTAGAGATCATAGCAACTTGTTATATAGGCTTTGAATTACAAACTCGACTTAGAGCGAGTTGATAGTCGTCAAAGAGAAAGGGGACTTGCAACCTATGCAAAGATAATCCTTTCTCTTTGACTATCAACTCGTTTGAACAGAGACAGCGACTGATGTAGAGAAGAAGCCTGATGATTGCAGAAAACCCAAAGTAAAGGGGGTGTAAAATTGGAGGACTAGACATGGAAAAGATGTACTAGTCAGTAAACTTTGAAAAACACTCTAACTCTGAAAGCATGCACAACTTACCCCCAATATATATGCCCTAAAATCTAACAGAGGTTTTGTAGAATCACCTGCAAACAACAAATTCAGAAAATAAAGACATAAAGAGAATTGAGGCTCAATTTAAGAGAATTGACGACGAACATATGGAGAGAGAGTCGAAAAAACTAAGCTTTGTGGCCCGTTTTACCTGCCACAGCGAGAAAACTCGGGATACTAATCTGAAATCAATAGCGAATAACATCAATTAATAGGGGTTTTTTAATGAAACACAGAGCACCCTTCCGGAGGACGATACTGACTCACAACTTTCATTCAAAAGCAACTCCAAGATTTTGACAAAACCCTAAACTGAATCAAAGGTTGGTCGCAGCTTCAGGTGTGATGGCCAATTCGCAATCCAGTAATTCAAACTGGATCAACTTCGAGATCATTACACCAGGCAACGTAACACCCGCAATAAGAATCCCCGAAGAAACTCCCGGCCTGAACAAACAATTCGATGAAAATTAGGGTTTTGCTTACCAGAGCTTGAATTCGATGGAAACCGAGACGAAATCGAGGGTTTGTGATGCTTACCACCGGGTCTTGAATTGGGCGTGGGGAATTGAAGATTCGGCGGAGATCTCGATAAAGAGGGCTAATAGGGTGATGATGGAGAGGGAGAGGGCTTCGGAGATGAGAGAGAGAGGCGTAGAGTAGAGGATGGCGGAGATGAATGAAGCAACCACGACTCTCTCGCCGTTTGAGGGAATTGCAGGAATGGATCGCCGTTTAGGGTTTGGGATGAGAGAGTCGTATGAGAGTGTGAGAGACTCTCTTATCACATTATCGTGAAACGTGTGTTAGTGTGTGGGAATTAATTTTGTATTCCTTCCTTACAATTTTGGAGGGTGGGAAACACCAATTATTTACCCTCCAATTTTTTTTGCAGGAGTTGACAATTGTGTATGTCATTATATAAGTATTTGTCAAAATTTTAATAAATAGTCACAATCATTAACTAAATTTTTGGATAGAATAAAATAAAAATCAAATGGTGGATAGAAAAAATCATATGCATCGACAAAGACAAATATTGTCGTTTCATCGCGCAACTAGCTACATAAAACCGTCTGTCGACAAAAAAACTGTCAACAAAGGTCATATTTGTAGTGATAAGGTGGCAATTATTAGCTTTGCATGGTTGCATATTTCGATTTAAGATAAGCGTTAGATATTTTACACCCAGAATCAGAACTAAGTTTTTGTTGGCTTACCTACTTGGCAAGCAATGTGACCGAAGAAAATTGTAGTCTCATATGAAAACATCAGTACAGGAAAAGGCTTACTTTAAAGAAAGAGTTAACCTCTTACATTCCCCTAAGTTACCGACCGATACTTCTAGGGTTTCGATTCGCAAAAGAACATTACTTGATTTGATATTTTAACTGATACCTACAAGTTCTTGGCTTGAATTTGTCACGATTATTAACAAAACACAAATAGCATGCTAGAGATATAAAAAACTTCCTTGAGAGATATGTCCAACATAAGTGTAGTTTTTTTTGTAAAAAAACTTCAGAAAAAATTGGAATTCGACAAATATATGCACTTTAGCACTTTGGTAGACATAGAATCCTCACCAGCCTTCAATCTCAAACCAAGTTTGATCATATTTTCATTGCATAAGGATAAAGGGAAGAGAGAGCTCCATCCTGTAAGAGGGGATGGAGGAGTATGAGAAGAGATGTGAAAGGAACTCATGTCCTGATTGGAATCTTGAATGTTGAACCTTTTCAACACCTTGTCCATATATGTACTTTGGCTTAGGCCTAGGAGCTTTCTAGATCTATCCCTACAGATCTTGATACCAAGTATATAAGGTGCATCTCCTAAGTCCTTCATTGTGAAACACTTTCCTAGCCAATCTTTACCAGATTGCAAAGTAGGAATGTCATTTCCAATGAGTAGTATGTCATCCACATACTAGACCAGAAACACAACAGAGCTCCCACTAACCTTCTTGTAAACACTTTCCTGAGCTTTACTGGAAAATCGGCTGAGACAATGGGTCACACAGACTAAAGTGTTGCCTATTTATGAAGGAATGAAGATCATTTACGAAAGCAATTCAAACTCTGTGGAGGTGGAATATGACTCCCTCTAGATGCTATTGATATGATGAAAAATGAGCCAAATATGTAGAGTGGGAGATACTCCTTCATCCCTTACATCAAGAGCATGCTCATTTTGTCTAAAGGTAATATGTGCTATGTCTCAAGGAACAAGAATAGATGCACTTAAATTTGGCAAAAATGGGATCCTATCAACTCCATGATCTGATGGTCAATAACTCTCCCCCAGATGAAATCAAAGACATTTTAGTGGAAGACATGATGATGAACCACTAGTCGTTGTTTTACTAAGTTCTCCTTATGTTTCTGTCTGTTTTTAGTTTCGTTCTTTGTTTGCTTTCTTATTGTTTGTTCTTTCTTTTTCAGGGTATTAAAAATATTACATTTTGAACTAATAAATGTAATTTTGTAAAATCTTTTTTTGGAATTTATTTTCTAAGTTTCATCGTATGCAAAAGGTCAATTATCATGATAGGCATCCTTAATGTTTGTAATGTAGTCTAAATACATGACCAAAATACTCTAGAAGGGGGGGGGGGTGATTAGAGTATGGGAACTTTTTGCTAAAACACAAAATCTAACTAAGTGATGCAAGTACAAGACAGAAATCTCAAGGCCTTGAGATTTTGTAAGACTGATCAGAAACTTCTTAAGTGTAAAAGAAAGTTTCAAGGCCTTGAACTAGTACCAGTTTTAAACAGATTGTAAATCCTAATTTTGAATTAGATTACTTGCAAGAATAAATAGCTAAACTGTAAAGTAAAGAACACTGAGCAATTTACTGAGTTCAGTCCCAATGGACCTAATCTCTACCTGAGGGATCTAATCCCACCAGGGTTGGGCAAACACTTCTTATTACTCACACGGAAACAGCCCTAGATCTTCAAGCCTAAGTGAACTCCCTTACACCTATACAACTTGTGGTTCCAAACCTATCTAGTATCAGCTACTAAATGTTGAGCTAACAAGAACCTCTTGTTGTTCACTTGAACAACCAACCACTAGGTTTCGGTGAGGTATAAGATATACAGAAGATAAGCAGATTTAAGTACAAAAAGAGAAGAGCACAATAGAAGAATCAGCAGTTAAAGCCTGGATGTGTTCTTCAGGAATACTGGAATGATTGATCTTCTGAAAGCACTTGATTTAGGCTTGAAGTTGTGAGGAATGATGGTCTGATCTTCCACAAATGTATCTCTCCTTCTTTTCCTTTGATTTCATAATTTTTTGTAAGCTTCTCTATGTCTTTCAAATTCAAACCAGCTTTTATCTACTTCCAGCAACTGAATGAGAGATTTTAGGATCTCTGTTCCTGCAAATCCTCATCCTTTCTAACTGAAATTTAAACCAGCTCTGAGTAGATATCTTTTGGATTTTTTTGTGATAAGATTGCACATTTGAAAAAATTGCAGTAGCATTAAGAACAGCAACAAATAAAATCCAAATACATAACAACATTAAGTCTGGTTAGATATTCAGTTTCTGAATAAAACTGAATCAAATAAATAAGTCATAAACTTGATTACCAAATAATCATATAAACCAACACAAACCAATTTAAGACTTGCAAAAGTCTTTAAACAATTATAATAACAAATATCAAATCCTGCAAGAGAGAATCAAGTTATTTATGTGAAAACTGTCAGCAGCTCAAGGCATATCTCAAGGCCTTGGAGCTCTGAGCATTCTTCACAATTTTTCAAACTGTAACACCAGAGTTCTTGATTCACTCCAATTATGATATCTGCAATATGTTAGATATATAAGAAACAGATAACAAGAATATTTGCAACAAATATCTTATCTAGAACATCAGATTGACCACCTGCAACACAAGATTGTCAGAACACATTTCATAAGAAAGTAACTGTCAAGGCTTTTAGGCTTTGATCAATATCTCAAGGCCTTGGAGCCTTGAAGACTTAGAGAATCTTTGCTTTCATCAATCTAAAAGATGACTTCCCAAAACACAATTTAGAAGTCTTGAATCAACAATCTCCCCCTTGATGAAAGACAAAACCCATAATCTTGTGTAAATATTCCTTCCAATCTTTTTGTTAGAAATAGATACCAGTATTTGCAAAATCTGAGCAAATAACACATATAACATAATATCACATACATAAACCACTGATTCACATAACCAACTGTTTCTCATAAAAAATAGTACACAACCAACATAACCAAGATTAAACCATAAGAAGAACAAAATCATAACACATAAACCTTTCTCCCCCTTTTTGACTTTCATCAAATAGAGGTGAAAGAAATGTTCAGAAAAAAATATTTTATAAACAGTTTCTACTGAATGTCAAGGCCTTGAGATCAGAAAGAAGAGAAGAGAAGAGAAAGAAATAAAGACAGAAAAGATCAAGGCTTTGGCTTCCATAAGTCTTCACTTCTTCTTTGATGCTTGGCCTTTCTCTGAGCCTTCTCCAACATCTTCATCACTTTCAACTTCTTCTGCAGAATGATGCTCTCCCTGTTCAGCATCCACTTCAGCAATAACTTCATAAATAATTTCATCCACTTTCTTGTCCTTGCCTTGCACATAATCTCCTTCTGTAGCTGCATCAACACATGTGTCTTCTTCAGCTTCCTCAACATCAGTTTGCTCATATAAAATCCTTTGATGTGAGCACAACTGGAATAGGCTTCTTCTTCTTCTTCAAGAATTCTCCTAGCCTCTCATCTGAATCAACACTAGTGTCATGACTAGTAGCAGAAGGGATCTTCTCCAAATTCAAAACCTTGATGAAAATATCCAGTTTGCCATTCATCACACCCATCAAGGCCTTGAACTGATTAAACTAAGAAGATAAATCAAAAACCTCTGTCTAAGATCTTCAATCACAACCTGCTGTTCTTCAAACTTTTCAACCAATTGAGAATAAATCTCAAACCCTTGACATATCAAATACATCAGGATGAGAACCTTATCTGTAACCAACTCTCTTGAGTTTTCTCTCGGAACAATACTTCTCATCAGAATTGTGAACAAGATTTTAGCTTCACAGGTGAGCATAGAGTGTGTCAACTGTTTGAGACCAGTAGGAACATCATCGATGAAGAAAATGGCTTTGTCTTTGTCTAGACATTCCTTCCTATCAGGATGATCAGCAACATTATACTTCGTAGGAATGCCCAAGACCTTGGAAAAAGCCCTATGGTCTAGCCTTAAGTCTATTCCAGCTACCTTAGAGGTAAATACCAACTTATCTTTCCCTTCTTGGACCAGATTAAGGTAAAACAACCTAGTTAACCTAGGATAAGCTTTAGAACTAGGATTTAAAACCTTCCAAACTGCAGATTCTCTTAACTTCCTCATACAGTCAATGTCGAACTTGTCTAATAACTCTTCAGAAATCAAACTACAGAAATCAACCTTAGATGATGCATACCCTTGCATCCACACACTTCTAACATCTGAACTAATGAACCAATCAGAAGGTAGTACATTCTTACCTTGATAACCCTTTTTGGTTGCAGCACCCATTTTTTTAACCCTTGATTTCTTTTCAACAGGTTTGTCCTTTTCTGGTTCTTCTACATCATATTTCTTTTTCTCACCAACAGCAGACTTCTTTTTACCTTCCTTAGAAGACTTCTCGTTTTCTTCTCCATCTGGCTTGTTCTTGTCTCCCCCTTTCTTCTTGTCTACCCTAGATTGATCATCACCCTGTACATCTGTTTCCATCTGTGGATCAACACTTGAACCTTCATCCCCTTTTTCTGTTCTGATCTTCTTTGCAGGAGGTGAAGCTTCACGCAAACTCTGTGTCCCTTCTGAATCCGAATCAGATATTGTAATGTTCTCCTTCTTGTTAGCCCTCATCTTAGATATAGCAGAAGGCTTACCCTGTTGTTGAATCCTGGCTGATTTGCGCTCCTTTGTGGAATTAGGGTTTTGAGAGACGATTGAGATTAAGAGAGAAAGAGTAGAGAGACGTAGAGAATTGAGAGAGAATGGATAGAATATAAAGGAAAGCCCTGACTTTCAGCTTAAGTAGGTTGAGATAAAGAGTTTAAAAAGGACTCTTCTAAAATCCACATGCAAAACATATATAGAAGATATTTTGGGATATTTTGAAACATTCTTCTCAGTAATTCAAACATTATACAATTATATAAAAAGATAATATATAGCATTTGTTGATCCAATTTTTAAAAAACAAGTAAACTGCACAAATATTTCAATACCTTAGAGAACAATCTCAATGCCCTGAGATTTCAACAAACTTAGAAATTTCAAAGATTTGAACTATACTTTCAAGGCTTTGGAAAGTATAATCTCAAGGCTTTGAGATTTCAACAAATATCCACAAGTAAGCACTAATACTCCCCCTAAACCAATGCATCCTTGTTTAACATACCCAGTTCAAGCCTTAGGGATGCAAACCTATCATCTGGCAAAGGTTCAGTGAAAATATCAAGAATCTGCAAGGAAGTAGAAATGAAAGATAGAACAACATCACCTTTTTCTACATGATCTCTAAGAAAGTGATGCCTTACATCTATATGCTTGGTTCTTGAATGATGTACTGGATTCTTAGAGATTGAAATGGCACTAGTATTGCCACAATTGATAGGCACATTTCTGAAATCATTGCCAAGATCTCTAAGCTGTTGAGCAATCCACAACACTTGAGAGAAACAAGCACCAGCTGCATTATACCCAGCTTCTGCAGTTGATAATGCTACATAATTTTTCTTCTTGGAATGCCAACTAATTAGTGAAGAACCAATAAATTGGCAACATCCAGAAGTACTCCTCCTATCCACTTTATTGTAGGGTTTTGATTCATGGATGCGCAACGGAAACAAAAATAACCATGCAAAACCCTCCAAGGATCACAAGTCAAGAGACATAACGATGGTAAATGAAGAAATCAATAACACACCTTAGGGTTCTCCTTTGATGACTTCAAACGCGAATTGTGTCACGTTCTCTATGGTTGATCCACGCCTAGAGTTGATCCTAGATCTCCCAAGTCCTTGGTGCTAGCCCAGAAGAGGAAGAGGAAGAGGAAGAAAGATCACGCAAAACGAGACCAAAAGGGGGCTCTCGGCCTCCTTGTGGCCGACGAGGACGGGCGGCGGGCTAGGGGGGCGTTCGGCTCATCTAGCTTGTTGCTCTCTCTCCTTTTGTTCTCTCCCACTCTTGTGATGTTCAATTATGAGCATAAGTTGTGGGAAGGAAGGAAGGAAGGTCCTTTATATAGTCCAACAACTCCTTGCCAACTACCTAAAGGACTTATTCTAGTCCTACTAGAATTCAATTTAGTCCTTTCCTTGCAAATTAGTCCCTACTAAGTTTGCAAGGTTTTGCAAAGTGATCCTTCTAATTAATTAATCCAATTAATTAATTCCCAGATCTAGTTCAACTCTATATAGCGTGTGACCCCATAGGTTCTATCTAGTTGGTAGCAACTATTTGCTAATATGCAGCGGTTTCTAGCAAAACATCCATTCTAGCCAACTAATATAATAGTCATCTTGACAACCTTTGTACAAGTAATTGTCGCATCCCTTTGTCTCTATATCCGGATTGGACACGAGACATACAAGTCACACAAGTATATCCAATCCACAGTTTCCCGATCCATGGGAATAGCCTTATTCGTGCAAATAACATCAATATCCCATATTGATTTATTTGAGTCTGGCCAGACATTCTATAAGCACTCTCCCTCGAGTGGCCTAGGATATTTGCTCCCGTTATGTGGGAGGGACAAATTCTATCTACGTCCACTACGATCTCTAAGCTTGCTTCTTATTGTATCCAGTACACGTCTTTATAACTACCCAGTTACGGTGTAGCATTTAACGCTACCAAGATCACAATAATCCACAACTAGAACATCTAGTGACTTCAAGTCTAAGGATGACAATACCATTGCACTGCGAGAAGCGCTTGTGACTCAACATAACGTGTATGTAGCCTTCTCGGAGATGGGTCAATCCAGTGCAACATTACCCTAATGCACACCTATGTGTTGGATCGTGATATCTCCATATCAATCCAACCCCATACTGGTCTATAGATGATTGTCCCATTGATCATTATACTGGACTAGGGATATTTAAGATAAACAACACAATTGTAAATCTAAGGACTTCATTATATTAAATATCCAATAAATAATAAATGAATTTCTAGCCACAAATAAATTCATACTAAACTAGATTGCCTCTAGGGCATCCATTCCAACAGTCTCCCACTTGCACTAGAGCCAATCTGGTGCATCTCGTATGCCCATACTCCTAGTGTGCCCTTCATGCTTCCACTGCGTGAGCGGCTTTGTAAGCGGGTCTGACAGATTCTCATCTGTAGGAATCTTGCATATCCGAACGTCTCCTCTATCGATAATATCTCGAATCAGATGAAACTTCCTAAGGACGTGCTTGGACTTCTGGTGCGACCTGGGTTCCTTTGATTGCGCGATCGCCCCAGTGTTGTCACAGTACAACTCGACTGGATCCGCAATGCTAGGAACCACACCAAGTTCAGAAACAAACTTTCTGATCCAAAAAGCTTCCTTTGCTGCGCCATTTGCAGCAATGTACTCAGCCTCTGTTGTAGAATCAGCTACCGTCTCTTGCTTGGAACTCTTCCAGCTCACCGCTGGTCCATTCAGGCAAAACACATATCCCGAATATGATCTAAAGTCATCTCTGTCAGTTTGGAAGCTTGCATCAGTGTAACCCCTTACACGCAACTCTTCCTCACCGCCAAATATCAAGAAAGCATCCTTAGTTCTTCTCAAGTACTTTAGGATGTTCTTGACTGCAATCCAGTGACTCTCACCTGGATTGGATTGGTATCTGCTTGTCATACTCAACGCATATGACACATCTGGTCTAGTGCATAACATGGCGTACATGATAGATCCTATGGCCGAGGCATAGGGTATTCTACTCATGCGTTCCTTGTCAATCTCATTGGAAGGACAACCACTCTTCGAAAGAGTGATTCCATGTGACATGGGCAAGAATCCCTTCTTGGAATCTTGCATGTTGAACCGTTTCAACACCTTGTCAATGTATGTACTTTGACTTAGGCCTAGCAACCTCTTAGATCTATCTCTATAGATCTTTATACCAAGTATATAGGCTGCTTCCCCTAAGTCTTTCATTGAGAAACACTTCCCTAGCCAATGTTTAATAGATTGCAGCATGGGAACGTTGTTTCCAATGAGTAGTATGTCATCCACATACAAGACCAGAAAGACTCATCTTCGTTTCTGATGAAGCCAAACTCTTTGACTACTTCATCAAAACGTCGATTCCAACTCCTAGAAGCTTGCTTCAATCCATAAATGGATCGTTGCAGCTTACAGACTTTGTTGGCTAGCTTTGATCCTCAAAACCCTCTGGCTGTATCATATACACGTCCTCGAGGAGATTCCCGTAACGGAATGCTGTTTTGACATCCATCTGCCAAATCTCATAGTCGTGGTATGCTGCAATCGCAAGTAGGATTCGGATGGATTTGGTCATAGCGACTGGTGAAAAGGTTTCATCATAGTCAATACCATGAATCTGTCTGAATCCTTTAGCCACCAATCGACCCTTATAGGTAATCACATTACCATCCATGTCGATCTTCTTCTTGAAGACCCACTTGCACCCTATGGGGCGCGCCCCTTCGGGTGGTTCCACCAAAGTCCATACTTTGTTGGTGTACATGGATTCCATCTCGGATCTCATGGCTTCTAGCCACTTCTGAGAGTCTGGGCCCTTCACGGCCTCCTCATAGGTAGTAGGCTCATCATCTATGAGCATCGTGTCACCGGAATCGGTCACGAGAAGTCCATACCTCTCGGGTTCCTGGCGCACACTACTAGATCTACGAAGCTCTTGTGTTACCTGAACAGGCTGCTCCACAACTGTTTGTGGTTCCTGTTCATGTTCCATAATCGGTTCAGTGATTTGTGGTTCTTGAACTTCTTCAAGTTCTACATTCCTCCCACTTGCTTATTTAGAGACAAACTCTCTTTCTATAAACACGCCGGTCCGAGCAACAAACACTTTGTTCTCGGCTGGATTGTAGAAGTAGTAACCCTTAGTTTCCTTAGGGTACCCCACAAACTTACACTTATCCGACTTTGGCCCTAGCTTGTCTGATTGTAAACGTTTTACATAGACATCGCAGCCCCAAATCCTCATGAACGACAGTGTGGGAAGCCTCCCACTCCACATCTCATATGGTGTCTTCATGACTGATTTAGATGAAACACGGTTAATGGTGAAAGCTGCACTTAATAGAGCGTAGCCCCAACATGATAATGGAAGATCGGTTTGACACATCATAGACCGAACCATATCCAATAGGGTTCGATTCCTCCTCTTGGACACGCCATTCCATTGTGGCGTTCCGGGTGGAGTGAGTTGGGACACGATCCCACACTCTCTAAGATAGTCGTCAAACTCTTGGCTCAAGTATTCTCCTCCGCGATTCGATCGTAGAGCCTTGATACTTTTGCCAAGTTGCTTCTCTACTTCATTCTTGAATTCTTTGAACACTTCAAAGGATTCGGATTTTTCCCTCATGAGGTACACAAATCCATATCTACTGTAATCATCAGTAAATGTAATGAAGTAGACATAACCACCCCTGGCAGGCGTGGCAAACGGCCCACACACATCAGTATGTATGAGCGCCAATTGCTCACTAGTCCTCTCACCCTTCTTATTGAAAGGGGACTTTGTCATTTTTCCCAACAAACAAGCCTCACATGTCTCATATGATTCAAAATCAAATGAGTCTAGCAATCCATCCTTATGGAGTCTAGATACACGTTTCTCATTTATGTGGCCTAAACGACAGTGCCATAAATAAGCTGGATTTAAATCATTTATTTTAACCCACTTGGTATTAATGTTGTAGACATGATTGCTTAGATCAAGGACATAAAGTCCATTAAATAATTGCGCACTAAAATAGTGAATATTATTTAAATAAAAGGAACAACAATTGTTCTTTATTGAAATAATAAAACCATCCTTGTCCAAACAAGAAATAGAAATAATGTTTCTGCTCATAACAGGCACAAAATAGCAATTATTTAATTCTAAAATTAATCCTGAAGGCAGAGATAGCTCGCACACGCCTATGGCCAACGCAGCAACCTTTGCTCCATTCCCAACCCGTAGATCTACCTCTCCTTTAGCCAATCTTCTACTTCTCTTTAGATCCTGCATATTTCGACAAATATGAGATCCACATCCAGTATCTAATACCCATGATGTAGAGACAGTTAAATTGACATATACAACAAAAATACATGGTAGTGATGGAATCACTATTCCAAGCCTTTTGTCCTCCAGATATTTTGGGCAGTTCCTCCTCCAGTGTCCAGGCTGACTGCAGTAGTGACACTCACCTTTAGTCACACCTTTGGAAATGCCACCAACAGGCTTAAGGGCAGGTTCCTTGGACTTGGCAACTGACTTGCATTTTCCCTTGGAGGATGAGGCAAACCTTTTTCCCTTTCCTTTCTGCACCATCATAATGGCCTTGCCTTTACCCTTGTTGATGCTCTGTTCAGCTGTCCTCAACATATTAAGTAAATCTGGCAGTGGTTTCACGATCTCGTTCATGTTATAGTTCATGATGAACTGTCCATAACTCTCGGGCAACGATTGCAAAACGAGATCGGTTGCCAACTCTTGGCCGACCGGGAACCTCAATCGGGCGAGATTCTCCAAGTACCCGATCATACGGAGTACATGGGGTCCCACCGGGTTCCCTTCTGCCAGATGACACTTGAACAGTGCCTTAGAGACCTCATACCTCTCTACCCTTGCCTGCTCTTGGAAGAGCTGCTTCAGATGCTCGATCATATCGACAGCATTCATGTTTTCGTGTTGCTTTTGAAGCTCAGAAGTCATGGTGCATAGCATAAGGCAGGCCGCATCATTAGCGTCATCAACACGCTTTTGATACGCCTTTAGGGCAGCAGGTGTTTGGTTCTCTGGACCTTCTGGAACACGCTCCTCTATTGCGTACTGTTTCTTCTCTTGCTTGAGAACAATTCTCAAGTTTCTGTACCAATCAAGGAAGTTGGTTCCAGAGAGCTTGTCCTTCTCAAGGACAGATCGTAGGGAATGTTGTGAACTCGATGAGTTGTTTGCCATTTGGAATTCTACAAAAAGGAAAATACGCAAGTTTTAGTATTTGTGAATATTTGACTATATTCAATAATGGCTAGTTTATCAAATATAGCTCCCACTATTTTTCTACGGATTAATAACCCTCAAGATATTAATGCGGAAAATATCCTTATATTTTCTAGTGGGCCAAGATTCATGTTTCACTTCCTTATGAGCTTGCTTAGGCAAGTCACCCATAACTCGGCTACTTTAGGTAGGAGCAATTCCAATTGCATCCCACATGCAACTCTTGGTTCAATTGGGCAAATAACTCCTTGTTTATCCATCCATATGGATAATCCCAACTGATTGCCTCTAGGTTTCTTAATCATATTAATTGCCTAGTTGTGTTCAACCTCTTATTTAAACAATTGCACACGAGGTGTGCCATCGCATTCCATCATTATGAACCAAGTCGCCCTGCTTTGGCACGCACGAACTTGATAAATAATGATGATAATGAGTGTTTAAATAACGAGAAGGCAAGAACACAATATTTGAATTTTTAGGGATTTTAAATTCAATTTTAATTGTTTTTTTGATCAATATCAACTAATCTATCTATTTGATTTTGGGAACAACTCCAAATAATAGATCCGGGTTGTCTAATTATCTTATTATCCTAATTGCATGCATCATCCATACACCAACCACACAATAATAAGACAATAAAGTAAACAACCACAAAACAGAAATTAAACGTGATGTGGATATGGCCTTTTCTAGACTAAGATAATTCCAAGCCAATGGAATTATCTATGAACCCTAAAAGCAAACACATCTCCATGCGTCTTGATATTTTGGTCCATCCTTCATAGTCATGTTGAATGCTCCATGCTCCATCTTTTGTGGCTCCTTTAACTTTGGGCTTCTTTTCTTCAATCTTGGTTAACAATCTACTTTATCTAGCACTAGCTAATATCTATACTAAATAAAATAAATCTCACAAGTTGAGAAAAAAAATTGTCACGCAGGCCATAAAACCCTAATTAATTATTACAATTAATTGATCAGCTCGCAGGCCGTAAAACCAAACCACAAAATTAAAAATCCACATCAAACCACATCCTAAGGCCATATCCAATCACCATGTGAATTGCACATAAACAGTTAAAATCCAATTTTAACGCGCTTGGTCAATTTTAATTGATTTTAGGATTTCTAGGGTTAAAACGGTCCATGGGCCCAACAATCCAATTGCCCGGGCCCAAAAAGGTGAACCGCAAGGCCCTAGGGCCGGCCCAGCCCCTAGCCCACGCGGATAGGCCGCGGGCTAGGGCCGCCCGGCCCCTAGGGAGGCCAAAGCTTGGGCGGAAAGCAAGAGGGGCGGTACCATAGGAGGGCCGAACCTCCTTGAGGGAGTTGTTTCCAAAACAACTACCTTGCTTGGTGCCCAAGTTTGGTTGTTTCCTTGTTTTGGGAGAACTACTTCTTCCACAAGGATGCCCAAACCCTAGATCTAAGATCCTAAAATTTCTCAAACTCACCAATTCATGCATCCAATGCAAAAATTAGATCTTGTTATGATAGATTATTGACAAATTGCATACCATGCTTGATTTGTCTTGTTTTACGCGATAAACAATCAAATTAAGGTGTAAAACAACTCAAACGTAACACATAAACCACGTTCATGCTCTACGACCTGTGGCTCTGATACCACTGTAGGGTTTTGATTCATGGATGCGCAACGGAAACAAAAATAACCATGCAAAACCCTCCAAGGATCACAAGTGAAGAGACATAACGATGGTAAAGGAAGAAATCAATAACACACCTTAGGGTTCTCCTTTGATGACTTCAAACGCGAATTGTGTCACGTTCTCTATGGTTGATCCACGCCTAGAGTTGATCCTAGATCTACCAAGTCCTTGGTGCTAGCCCAGAAGAGGAAGAGGAAGAAATATCACGCAAAACGAGACCAAAAGGGGGCTCTCGGCCTCCTTGTGGCCGACGGGGACGGGCGACGGGCTAGGGGGGCGTTCGGCTCCTCTAGCTTGTTGCTCTCTCTCCTTTTGTTCTCTCCCACTCTTGTCATGTTCAATTATGAGCATAAGTTGTGGGAAGGAAGGAAGGAAGGTCCTTTATATAGTCCAACAACTCCTTGCAAACTACCTAAATGACTTATTCTAGTCCTACTAGAATTCAATTTAGTCCCTTCCTTGCAAATTAGTCCCTACTAAGTTTGCAAGGTTTTGAAAAGTGATCCTTCTAATTAATTAATCCAATTAATTAATTCCAAAATCTGGTTCAACTCTATATAGCGTGTGACCCCATAGGTTCTATCTAGTTGGTAGCAACTATTTGCTAATATGGAGCGGTTTCTAGCAAAACATCCATTCTAGCCAACTAATAGAATAGTCATCTTGACAACCTTTGTACAAGTAATTGTCGCATCCCTTTGTCTCTATATCCGGATTGGACACGAGACATACAAGTCACACAACTATATCCAATCCACAGTTTCTCGATCCATGGGAATAGCCTTCTTCGTGCAAATAACGTCAATATCCAATATTGATTTATTTGAGTCTGGCCAGACATTCTATAAGCACTATCCCTCGAGTGGCCTAGGATATTTGCTCCCGTTATGTGGGAGGGACAAATTCTAGCTACGTCCACTACGATCTCTAAGCTTGCTTCTTATTGTATCCAGTACACGCCTTTATAACTACCCAGTTACGGTGTAGCGTTTAACGCTACCAAGATCACAATAATCCACAACTAGAACATCTAGTGACTTCAAGTCTAAGGATGACAATACCATTGCACCGCGAGAAGCGCTTGTGACTCAACATAATATGTATGTAGCCTTCTCGGAGATGGGTCAATCCAGTGCAACATTACCCTAATGCACACCTATGTGTTGGATCGTGATATCTCCATATCAATCCAACCCCATACTAGTCTATAGATGATTGTCCCATTAATCATTATACTGGACTAGGGATATTTAAGATAAACAACACAATTGTAAATCTAAGGACTTCATTATATTAAATATCCAATAAATAATAAATGAATTTCTAGCCACAAATAAATTCATACTAAACTAGATTGCCTCTTGGGCATCTATTCCAACATTTATACCTTGCAAAATATGCATCTGAATATCCACTTAACATAAAGCTAGATCTCCTTGGATACCAAAGCCCCAAGTCTTTCGTTCCATTAAAATATCTAAAAATCCTCTTAACAGTAGTTAAATGACTTTCCTTCGGATCTGTCTGAAATCTTCCACACATGCAAAAACTAAACATAATATCAGGTCTACTAGCAGGTAAGTACATAAGTGATCTAATCATACCTCTATACTCCTTTTTATTTACACTCTTACCATTGGAATCCTTGTCTAAAGACAGTGATGAACTCATAGGAGTTTTGAGTGCCTTGGACTATGTCATATTGTACTTGTTCCACAAGTCTTCGGCATATTTTCCTTTATGTAAAAATATTCCTTTCTTCATTTGTATAACATGAAGTCCAGGAAAGAAATTCAGTTCTCCCATTAAGCTCATCTCAAACTCCCTGCACATTAGACTAGAGAACTCTTTTCAAAGAGCATCATTAGTAGCACCAAAAAGAATATCATCCACATAAATTTGAACTACTAACAATTCAGTTTCATGATATTTGATGAAAAGAGTTTTATCAACTATACCTCTCTT
This sequence comes from Linanthus parryae, assembly GCA_023055425.1. Taxonomy (NCBI): domain Eukaryota; kingdom Viridiplantae; phylum Streptophyta; class Magnoliopsida; order Ericales; family Polemoniaceae; genus Linanthus; species Linanthus parryae. The sequence continues at coordinate 18,826,861 of JALGPY010000011.1, read as the reverse complement.
GAAATTATTGTCAAGTAAAAATTTTGAGAGTCTATCATGTGGAGCTTGTTTAAGCCATAAAGAGCTTTGTCTAATTCGTAAACATGATCAGGGAAGTTTTCATCTTCAAAACCAGGAGGTTGAGCTACAAAACATCTTCTTGTAAATAATCATTTAGAAAAGCACATTTGACATCCATTTGATAAAGCTTTATGTGTTTGTGAGGTGCAAATGCAAGAAGTATTCTAATAGCTTCTAACCTGACAACATGAGCAAATGTCTCCTCATAGTCTATACCTTCTTCTTGATTGTATCCTTGTGCCACAAGTCTGGCTTTGTTTCTTACCACTTTGCCATTCTCATCAAGATTATTTCTGAACACCCATATGGTTCCAATAACTGATTGCTCTTTTGGTCTAGGAACCAGATTCCATACCTTGTTTCTTTCAAATTCATTCAGCTCACTTTGCATTGCAATGATCCAATCTGCATCTTCCAGTGCTTCTTTTGAATTTTTAGGCTCAATCAATGATAAGCACTAAAAGCACGTAAGTTCCTCAACTGTCCCCTTATCTGTGTTCCAGTATTTGGATCAGATATGATATTGTCAGCTGGATGGTATGCAAGATACTTAAACTTCTTCCTTGGTGTCCAGGAATATGTTCCTTCACGGCTTTGGGTTCTTGAAGCAGTAGAAGGAGAATCATAGAAAGTTTCATTTTCAATCTCAAGGCTTTGAGATTTTGGCTCTGCAGGAGGTTCAAGGCCTTAAGATTCTACTGACTGATTCTGTACTTCAGTTTTGCATTTGTCATCTTTCACAATGTCATCATCAGCCTCATGCTTGTTCAAATTAAGATCTACAAAACTTTCACTCAAAGAATCCTTAGTACTTTCATCAAATAACACATGAATACTCTCTTCCACAATCTTGGTTTTTCTATTGAAAACTCTATAAGCTTTGCTAGTTTGAGAATATCCGAGAAATAAACCTTCATCACTTCTAGCATCAAACTTACCAAGATTGTCTTTACCATTATTATGCACAAAATAAATACAACCAAAAGGTTTGAAATAAGAGACACTATGCTTCCTTCCTTTAAACATTTCATAAGGGGTCTTTTTCAAAATAGGCCTAATCAAACATCTATTAAGCACATAATTGGCAGTATTAACAGCTTCTGCCCACAAATACTTTGGAAAATTACTTTCAAGTAGCATGGTTCTTGACATATCTTCAAGTGTCCTATTTTTCCTCTCAACTACTCCATTCTGTTGAGGATTTCTAGGTGCAGAGAAGTTGTGTGATATGCCATGCTTTGCACAAAATAAATCCAAGTCAAGCTGATCAAATTCCCTACCATGATCACTTCTAATAGATGCAACAGGCAAGTTTTTCATAGTTTGAAGCTCTTTGCACAGTCTAGAAAATTCAGGTAAAGCTTTTGTTTTGTCTCTAATAAACATAACCCGTGTAAATCTAGAATAGTCATATACTACAACAAGCATATACCTCTTACCTTTAAGAGTTTGAACTCTCATAGGACCACACAAGTCCATATGAATAAGTTCTAAGGGTCTAGAAGTACTTACAAAGTTCTTTGGCTCGAATGAGCTTTTTCTTTGTTTACCTTGTACACATGCCTTGCAAATCTCATCATCTGAGAATTTTTGGGATGGTCATCCTCTTACCAAGTCCTTTGAGATGAGTTTATTCAAGGTGTGTATGCTAATATGCCCAAGCTTTCTATGCCAAAGCTTTGAATCTTCCTTCAAGGCCTTGAGGCACTTTAACTTGTCTCCTGCAATATTGTTAGTACTCATAACATATAGATTGTATGATCTAGGAGAAGTGAGTATGCAATCTCCAGATTTCTCATCTTGCACAACACATTTCTCCTTGTCAAATACAACTTTATAACCTTTATCGCATAACTGAGAAATACTAAGCAGATTATATTTAAGTCCATCCACAAGATAAACATCAGAGATAGAGTTGGTAGAACCATTACCAATACTACCTATACAAATAATTGCATTTTTCTTTGTCACCAAGTGTAATTGTTCCTCCAGATTTCTCTGTGAGCTCAGTAAAAAGAGACTTATTTCCACTCATATGTCAGGAAAAACCACTGTCTAATATCCATTTCTGAACCTTCAAGGCCTTGGTGACATCCTGCAAAAATAAATCATTGCCTCAACAGGCTGTTAGACCAAGTGCAGAACTTTGAGTCATACTCAGAATCAGCCATGTTGGATGGTCTAATTCCTTTTGGAACCCAAATCTGTCTAACCTGTCCCTTAAGCTGATAAGGATAAGTGTGCCTCAGAATATGAGGTTCTGATCCTTTGAAGGGACATGTTAATTTGATATGACCAATTTTTCCACAGTAATGACACTTTGGAGAATGTCTGCTACCAGATTTGACAAAAATAGTTTGGCTTTTCTTTGGAAAATTTGGATTATAGCCAATTCCACTTATATGCATATATTTCAGACTTCCTCCAAGATTGAGATTCAGATTATGTTCTGAGCCTGTAAAACTGGTTAGGACCTTTTTAGACTCTTGAAATTTCTCAGTCAAAGAACAAATTTGTTGTTCTAAATCCTCTGAATGAGTCTTTTGATCGACATACCTTTCTGTTAAGAGAGTGTTTTGATCAACAATCTCTTTTATCTGTGCCTTCAAGGCTTTGAATCTACTGTCCAAGGCCTTGAAGTCATTTTCATTTTTTGTCTTAGAAATTTCAATAGTCCAAGTCCAGGTTTTCTTTTACCTGCTCATGAACTTTAACCTTTAAAGAAGCAATCTCATTTTTATAAATTTCCTCATTTAAAAACATGCTCTTTAGAATTTCAGGAAGTACATCAGAAGGACTAGCAAGAAGATTTTTATTACCATTTCATCAATGTGTCTGTCTGAAGATTTTTCTTCATCACGTTTAGCCATGAAGCATAAATTTGCTTGTTCTTCTTCTGTGTCTGAATCACTTGATGAATCAGAATCACTCCATGAGGCCATCATTGCTTTCTTCCTCTTGTTGTCAGTGTCTTTCTTTTGAAAGTTCCTGTTCTTCTTCTTTTTTGGACAATCCCTTACTAAATGATCTTTGTAATCCTTGCTACTTGAAGGTCTTGATATCTCTCTGTTGTAGTCTTTGTTTCCAAAGTTTTTCTTCTTCTTGAGAATCATGGACAAGGCCTTGGAGATAAATGCTAAAGCCTCTTCATCATCATGCTCATCTTCAGTCTCAAGGCTTCGAGATTTTTCATTGTCTTTAGCCTTGAGTGCTAGATTCTTGATATTTTCACTCATATCACCTTCTACATCTTTCATAGAAATCTTATGAGTGAGCAGATTTCCTTGTAGATCATCTAGCTGAGGAAGACTTAAATTCTGAGCTTCCTCAATAGCTGTTGTCTTTGGTTCCCACTTAGTTTTTGGCAAACTTCTCAGAATCTTCCTGACTTTTTCCTCATCTGAGAAGCTTTTTCCCAATGACTCTAGGTTGTTCACCACATCTGTGAATCTTTTGAACATCTCCTTGATAGTTTCATCTGAGTTCATCTTGAACAGCTCATATTGCCTCAGAAGTATGTCTTGGTCTGTTTGACTTGGCTTGTTCCTTCATATGTTACAACAAGTTTGTCCCATACTTATTTGGCACTTTTGCAATTTGTCACTCTGTTGAACTCATCTGCATTAAGAGCACAGTATAACAGATTCATAGCCTTATAATTTTTGGATACCTTTTCCAGTTCAGTAACTGAGAGATTTTTCTCAGACTTGATGCATCTAACTCCATCAATGGTAGTGAAATACTCAAGAGGACCATTCTGAATTATTGACCACAATTCCACGTCTTGATCTATGATGAACATCTTCATCAATGCCTTCCAGTGCATGAAGTTATCACCACAGAACAATAGAGGTATTTTTGCTGCCCTTCCTTGAGAGAAGCCACCATATCCTACATTACTCATAGTCACAAGATTTTTAGATCTTTTTTAGTGACCCAAGCTCGGATACCAATTGAAAGTTTAGTCTAAATACAGGACCAAAATACTCTAGAAAGGGGGTTGAATAGAGTATGGGAACTTTTTGCGAAAACACAAAATCTAACTAAGGATGCAAGTACAAGACAGAAATCTCAAGGCCTTGAGATTTTGTAAGAATGATCAGAAACTTCTTAAGTGTAAAAGAAAGTTTCAAGGCTTTGAACTAGTACCAATTTTAAACAGATTGTAAATCCAAATCTTGAACTAGATTACTTGCAAGAATAAATAGCTAAGCTGTAAAGTAAATAACACTGAGCAATTTACAGAGTTCAGTCCCAATGGACCTAATCTCTGCATGATGGATCTGATCCCACCAAGATTGGGCAAACACTTCTTATTACTCACACAGAAACAACCCTAGATCTTCAAGCCTAAGTGAACTCCCTTACACCTATACAACTTGTGGTTCCAAACCTATCTAGTATCAGCTACTAACTGTTGAACTAACAAGAACCTCTTGTTGTTCACTTGAAAAACCAACCACTAGGTTTTGTGAGGTATAAAATATACAGAAGATAAGCAGATTTAAGTGAAAAAAGAGAGGAACACAATAGAAGAATCAGTTGGTAAAGCTTGGATGTGTTCTTCAGGAATACTGGAATGATTGATCTTCTGAAAGCACTTGATTGAAGCTTGAAGTTGTGAGGAATGATGGTCTGATTTTCCACGAATGTATCTCTCCTTATTTTCCTTTGATTTCAATTTTTCTCTATGTCTTTCAAATTCAAACCAACATTTATCTACTTCCAGCAACTGAATGAGAGAATTTAGGATCTCTGTTCCTGCAAATCCTCATCCTTTCTAACTGCAATTCAAACCAGCTCTGGTAGAAATCCATTGGAGTTTGTTATGATAAGATTGCACTTTTGAAAAACCTGCAATAACATTAAGCACAACAACAAACAAAATCCAAATACATAACAGCATTAAGTCTGTTTGGATATTCAGTTTCTGAATAAAACTGAATAAAATTAATAAGTCATAAACCTGATTACCAAACAATTATATAAACCAACACAAACCAATTTAAGACTTGCAAAAGTCTTTAAACAATTATAATAAAAAAGATCAAATCCCGCAAGAGAGAATCATGTTATGTCTGTGAAAACTGTCAGCAGCTCAAGGCATATCTCAAGGCCTTGGAGCTCTGAGCATTCTTCACAGTTTTTCAAACTGTAACTAAAGAGTTCTTGATTCACTCCAATTATGATATCTGCAATATATTAGATATATAAGAAACAGATAACAAGAATATTTGCAACAATATCTGATCTAGAACATCAGATTGACCACCTGCAACACAAGATTGTCAGAACACATTTCATAAGAAAGTAACTGTCAAGGCTTTGAGGCTTTGATCAATATCTCAAGGCCTTCGAGCCTTGAAGACTTAGAGAATCTTTGTTTTTCAGCACTCTAAAAGATGACTTCCCAAAACACATTTAGAAGTCTTGAATCAACACATCCTATGGGAGATATTGCATGTGTAAATTTTTATGATTACTATCTCAGCAATTTAGCAATTCAAATGGGATGTGAAAGTCTAGGTTTGATTTCAGATGACGACTTTTGTGAAACAACAAAAGAGAATACCCACAGCTATTAATAAATATGTGTCTCTTACCTTTCTATCCCTGGTTCAAACACATACTTACATAGTGGAGTCCACCAAATTAATGTTGCAGGATATTGTTTAGGGACAATTGTGTCATTTAATAACAAAAAAGTTACTAAAAAAGGAAATGTACAGATAAAGAAGACACGTCCAAAAATGATACATATATAGGAAGAATGGATATGGAAGAAGTGTTTCAGTTGGTTGTATTGTATCTTTATTCTTTACTTATATATACATATATATATATATATATATATATATATATATATATATATCACCGATTCTTTACTTATATAATACATCTATTTTTAGGGGCAATTGTGTCATTTAATGAATGTGTATTGTTCACAACAAGTTAGTCTACTTCGGACAAAAAGCATTGACTAATGGCTATATGGTCAACATTATAATCTCCATATAACACAGCGAAGAATTTTTTTCCAATGACAACGAACAATTTAGTGAGTACCATATTATGTTTGGAGTAAATTAAAATCTACATGTAACACAACTTTTTTGTTAACACAACGTGCAAAGCACGTGGTACTTAGGGCTAGTTTGGGAATGCTGTGGCGGTGTTAAAAAGTTGCTGTGTGAAAACACTGTGGAAAAGTTGTTGTGAGTTCTTGATAAAATATTGTTTGGTAAATATTACATTAAAGCTGCTATGAAATATTGATATAGTAATTTTGTGTTTGGTAAAATCAATTGTGAAGTTGCTGTGATAGGATAAAATGACAAAAATATACGACACATGTCATTTCCGTAAAGATAACAATCGATATTTTTAAAAATTGTAAGGTTAAAATCGGTTATAGATAAATTAATCAAAAGCACTTTCTTGAAAAGCATCTCCCCCCTTGCTTCCTGAAAATTGCGGTGGGACAGCAGAAATTGTCCGCAAAAGCAGAAATTTTACTTTTACCATACACATTAAAACTGCTTCTGCTATCAGGAAAGCAGTTGTGCTGGCAGCAGAAGCATTCCCAAACTCACCCTTACTAGTATATCAAAATTGTTTTTGATAGTTTCTCAGTCACTCTCTCTTCTCTTGGGTCTTCAAGGTTACCAAGGCCTTTTTGTTCTTCTTGAATCGTAATAATAATAAAAAAAAGTATAAGGCGGTGGTTAACTACTCAATGTTGTTGAAGTACAAATTTTACAAAGGAAAAGAAAGATTTCACTGTTGATGTCGGACTCGGATAGGTAATCCCATTTCTGCTACGGAATCGGACGCATGCAAACAAAACCTATATATATGCAATGCGTATATGTTGGTTGCACTATTATACTCACAACTATCTTGAAGAGCACTCAAAAACCCTAAACCTAACCATTCTTTCTTAAATGGCCCCTGGACTCCGTTTCTTGCCAACTGATGAAGAATTGGTCGTTCACTACCTTGATCGAAAGATCATGGGACTGCCATCTTTAGCTCCAGAGTATGTCCTGGAGCGCGATTTGTACGGCGAAAATTCTCCTTGGGATTTGTTTGATGATCACACGGATCCTTGGCAGACAACCAAGATTAAAGAAAGGACTGACCGCAACATTTACGTAATCACCCAACTAAAAAAGGCCAGCAAAAGTAGAATCTCGAGGGTTGCTGGCTGCGGCGTGTGGCACGGTGATGCAGGGCCACATGAAATCTTGGACAATAATGGCGAAACAGTTGGCTTCAAGAAGACTTTTTCCTTTGAAGTTACTGCTCCTGAGTTTGAGTTTCCTGAAGGTGGGATCCCCGGGCACTGGATCATGCACGAATTCGCCAGCACCATGCAGGGTACAGAAGCAAACAACAACGATTATGTTATATGCAAGATATCTAGAGACGATTCCAAGAGTCTGAGGAGTGCCCCAGAATGCCGACGTCCCAAAAACACGAACAAGAAGATGAATAACAATAAGACGTCAACATCCATGAAGCGAGCTAGTCCCTGCAGTAGCACTTCTGATCATGTCGAACAAGATGACAACAATGGCTTCCTGCCAAAAGACAAGAAGCTGAAGAGGAACCACCAAGAAGCCGAATACATTATGAATGAAGATAGCAACCTAGTTGACAACGTTGTAACAGAGCTAGAAGCTGGCCGGACTGAAGAACAAGAAGAAGCAGAAGATATTAACAACGTCTCTAGGTCCGCGGCAACCACAACTGTTTTCCAACAACCATGCCATGATCAAACAAGTTGCAGCGGGAGCAACTTCAACAATTTGATGTTCTTGAATACCAGCGATGATTCTCATCAACATCTGAATGAAGCTCCTTCCATATACGAGAATATAGATGATATCGTCCTCTATGATTTTCAGTTTGACGATGAAGACTTGAACATTACAATTGATGTTGATGAAATACTACAACTCATTGACAGCGATGAAGTCCAACTACATCTTCCTCTACTACACGGCGTGGATAATGCAACTCATGGGGACAACCTCTTTGAAGGCGTTGCCAACAGTGATTCGAGACAACATAACCAGGAGAAGGGAAACATTGATGTTGATGACTATCTTGACATGGATTACCTTCAGCAGCTCCCATCTCAGTATTTCTTCGACTGATACTTTTCAAGCATAGTTTTCCATGCATCGAAAACGATATTCTAGTTGGTCAAGCTGAAGTTGTTATTGTACTCAATTTGCATTTTGTTGTCGAGAAACTGGATGCTTATGCTTTGTTGCCTCCGGTTTTTCTTGCAAAACGTCGATGTCATGTGTAGCATATTTTTGTGAATCATTGTTATTGAATTTCGACGGTTACCACATATTTTCACCGATTCGGACGAGTTATCAATCAAATTGTTGATTATGTCATAGCTATTTGACGAAAACAAGGTGATCTGCCAAATTCTACCTGTAACCGGTTCTTCATGTTTGATTAGGCAACCTCCAGTTCTCTAGGGTTATAACTATGAACAATTATAGACGTACACCATACATACACAAAATAATCCAAAAGTATCACAAAAAAAAACAATTTGAAAATAATATATGGAAATTCACGGAAGATGATTCTGAATCCGATTCTTCACTTTCGGTTCCATTGTTCGGTTTGTTTCGGTTATTCCGGTAAAATCTTTGATGTTTGCGTCTTCATCAAGATAAGGTTTAGTATTAACTTACATTGATTGTGAAGTTACTTCGATAGTGGTAACTAGTCTATAACACGCGCCATAGCGCGGATTGTATTTTCAATTGTTTTGTAGTTTTTGTATATGTAATATGAAACTAGGAATTTATATGATCTCTAGTAATTGAAAATTGACGTGAAAGAAAGTAATGTTTAGTATAATGCATAGTTGCATGCTAGGCTTATAAGATACAATACCTTGACCTATGAGTTGCCCATACCAAACTCGTAGAGATACATTGAATGAACCATCAGTAAAATGTTCAGAAATATCACTATAAACTTATTTCTCTCCGATAGGCAACTGGAGCAACTAATTACAGTAATGATACGATATTCATTATCTACAGTGTATTTTTCCTATTCGAACAGACATTTAAAATTTACAACAGGTAAATTATAAAAAAAATCTACACCAGGTGTATATAGATGCCATTTTGTCAACAGAAATATCGCTTGTGCTAGTGACCTTAATGGGGATAACCTCTTTGAAGGTGTTGCTAACAATGATTCGAGACAACATAACCAGGATGAGGCCGACATTGATGTTGACGACTATCTGGACGTGGATTACCTTCAGCAGCTCCCGTCTCTTTATTTCTTCGACTGAAACTTTTCCCATGGCAGCTCTCATAGTTTTCCAAGCATCAAAAACGATATTCTAGTTTTCTTTTTCACCAGCAACGAAAGGATTATATAAAAATGCAAATAGAATTCATACAAGTAGAGAATCAGGGGGCACATATCCCCCGCAATATAACAGCAGAAACAACAACAACTAACGAGAAACAAACAGCACTGCCAAACCTAACAACGCTCCCAAAACATCAGAAGCCCTTAATGGAAAAAAAGGCTCAAAGGCCCCAATACAACCCCAAGCAACAGACTGGCCCAGCAAGGTCCAAATGTCTCCAAACATTTCAACGGCCCCAAAGAGAACGGCCCAAAAGTCCAAAAATGCAAGAGAAGCAGCCCAAAGACATGTCCAGGCCCCGAGGACCATCCAAACCCTACATCGGAGGCGGCGGCTGCACAACGGTCTCCCACCTGGACGCAAGAAAAAACGTAGCCACGAGAATCGTCAGAACGACATCCGCCCACCCAACAAGTGGAGGGACATTTTCTTCGCCCAAAACCGATTTATAGAGGGGAATCTTGTTAGTGTGGGTGTGCGGTGAGGGGACTACTCCGGAGGGTTCTTCTAGGCCCGGAGTCCAGCCAAGTCGAGGGGGAGGGGAGAAGAGCAGCCTCACAACCGGGAAAGGGGGTGACGGCTACCAGCATCTCGATTATAACTGCGGCGGAGGGGGCGAGTACTCAGGATCACAGGTGGAGCAGATCCCATCCGAACCAGGAGGCTCCGGAGAAAGGAGCGTCAGCGTGGGAGGAGATGAGCAGCGACAGAGATGGCGGAGAGAGGGCAGGGAGCCCAGATCTACGTTTGGGGCGAGACGTCATGGCGGCGGCTAGGGGTGAGCACGGACCGGTTTGGGCGGGTATTGTCGAAAATTTTGCCCCGACCCAATAGGTACGGGTTGGAGAACGTTCAACCCAAACCCAATCAATTGTTCTCGATACCCAAACCAAACTTAATTTATCGACTCGGCCCGATCCGGACCGGGTTGAACGGGTTGTTAAATCTAGTTAAGTAATTTTGAAAACGTTAAATTCAGTTAAAAAAATAAAAGATGCATAAGCTTCGTGTTTGGAATTGAAATTTTAACATAGTTTGTTAGTAAAGATGAGTTATTTCAGGACAATCAACTAAAACTATTATCCGGTCATATAAATTTAGTTATCATACGGTGTTATTTAACTACAATATCTAATTTTTTCATGTAAAAATTTAATCGGACCGGACCGGTCCTAAACGGTTTTGCTAAATCTAAAACCATGATTAATCAAAGTTAGTTCGGATTTGCGATTTTATAATCGTACCCAATCAAGTAGCATGAACAGGTGTTAAATTCGGACCGATTTGATGCGGGCCGGGTTGGGGCGGCCGGGTACGGGCTAGGGTTTCTGTAGAGGAAAAACGTAGAGAGAGAATGTTTTTGTTATTTGTCTGGTATTCGTTTTTTTATATTTTGATTCCGATATTCTAGTTGGTCTAGCTGAAGTTGTTAACTTGTTATTTTACTCAATTTGCTTTTTGTTCCCCCCTCCAAGTTTTCTTGCAAGGGTTTCCATGTAAAACATTGATGTCTTGCGTAACATATTTTTGTGAACTAGTACGGAGAATGTGCGGTGCACGTTTATCGGCTTACAAACACCCTCGTTCAGAGATGGTTTTAGTTAAAACTTGAGCTTATGAAAAAATGTATAAATGCCAAAGTTTAAGTTCGTCTAGTTGGAATTGATAGTCCTCTCTCACCATCATAATTGTTCAACAATCCCCGAAATTGGGCATATTCTACTTTGGGAAGCATCGAAATGTGATGTTGTAAATTCCCGTCGGTTGCTTTATTCAAATTGGTTAAATTTCTCAGTGAAAACAATGGGGATTTCTAATTATCTAGTTGAGGTTTTTTACCTAATGGCCGAGGACTCTGAGTGGTCACAGTAGGGAATTTTCTAGCTAGAATGATTTTCATCACCTAAATGAGCTTTATGTTTTTTCAATGAGATCGAATCACGTTGTTTGATGTCTATATATAGTACATTCCACTTATGAGACATGTTGCCATTCTGAAAGTAGCTATGCCTATATAAGGAGCTACACTTGGCAGTTTAAGATCGTCCAATCTGCATTATATAATGTAAAAGAAAAAAAGTCTTAAAGATGCCTATTGATTTATTTCTCAATCATAACATCTTCAAGTTTATCTTGACATTTTTCTATTTTCTTCCTTTCTTTTAGCTGATATGTTGTTTCCTTCATTTGAATTCATCGGTCACTTGTCCTAAGTAACAACATATGAGCATGTACATACGAAAAGATTTATTTCAAAGTAAAAATTAGGATAGACTACATTACAGAAAAATCAGGGACTATTGAGTCATTTTTTCCACATCTAGTGCTCAAAGAATTGCGAAGAGATTCAAGCACATCTAAGTAGTCTGTTAAAAGGAACAATCAAGTGATAGGAATTACTATCATTTTCTAGCAGAAGTTAAATGTCAATGCATTGGGTATAGTTCCTTCAAGTCATGAATCGAGATCCCATCTTTTCATTTTGATTAGATGTTCATTCAGAAAGACGCCAAGCTCTTTAGTAGAAGCTCGGTGTCAAAGTGGCCTTCACAACTACTTGCAGACTATAGAGTATGAAAGGAGTAATTAGCAATATATGTTATTTCAGTATAGTTCAAGTATGTTATGGCATAATGCATTGACCGCTTGCTCACTCACTGTATTTCAGTATAGCTATTTGCAGCCGGCTGTCTTCATCTCATATATATTTGGTTGTCATGATTTGGACATCTTCATGATATTATGATGTTATTTATGCTCAATGCTTGCTCACTGTAACGGGTCGTGATGACATGGATCGTTTGAAATCACTCTTTGTAGCCGATAGAGTGTGGTATGGGCAAAATCATTTTGCAGCATGTGAGCAGTGATCTCTTATCTGGTTTTCATGAGTACATATGTGATCCTCTTCATGCTCACTGAAGAGGCCGTAATGATATGGATCTATCGAATTCACTCGTTGTAGCCCATAGAGCGTTGATATGCATCGCAAGGCAAAATCCCTTTGCAGCCTGTGATCACTGATCTCTTATCTGCAGGTTTTAATGAGTACTGATTTGAGCCTCTTTTGTGATTAACACTGCAAGAGGCACTATTTGTACTTGTTTAGTTCAGAAAAGATTGTTCAATGTAAGAAACCGTGATGATATGGATATATATCTAATTCACTATATTCCATGTGTGCTAGGAAGACAGCAAAATCACCACCCTTTAAAGAGGAGGGGGTCACTAGTGCTCCAACACGATGACCTCCAATTTATTTGAATGCACCAGTGGTCATCTCTGATTCAGATGATGAAATGAATGAGACACAGAAACTGAATGTATCCTAGGAATGCATGAAGAGTACCAATTTGGAAGCTAGATGATGCATGCTATCTTTTTGTTATGCGTTTTATTTATTTTATGTTATATAAATATGTAGTTGCGTCTTGCCTGTAACTATTCCTGAAACATATTATGCAACACATGTTGTACTATATGCTAGCTGTGTGACACGATTCTGGTGTGTTTATGTTTGAAAGTATTTCATATAGTTATAAGTATTTGATATATATGAGTATGTTAATCAGGTGAAATTATATCAGTCTGATTACTGATTTTGGTAATATCTTATTACCAAAATTTCAAATATTACATTATTGTCGTGAAATTTGTGATTGGCCAGCCTAAGATTCCCGGGTGCCTAAAGCGAGTATGAAATTTGAGGGCCCTATTAAAAGAGAAAAAAATCACAAAAAATATTGTTTTTTTTAAAATATAAAAAATTTGTAATATGTCGGGTTGTTATTTTAAACAATATATTAATTTTAATTATTGTTCAATGACCGTACAACTTTTTGATAAGTAAAAAATAAAATTATTGATGAAATTGCATCAAAATATGTAATTAAGATTATTATGGAGTTATATTTACAAAAATTAGTGTTAATAAAAACGGGGCTTCGCGGGGCTGGTGGCCTAAAGCGGCTGCGTGGGCAGCCTCACTATAGGGCTGGCCCTCTTTGTGAATTATCGTTTAAAAATAGCTGATTGAAAGGTCAAACCTGAAAGGAAAAGCCACCTCTACTGTGAAAGTTGGTCTAGAAGGTCCGGTCAACTCTTTATGAAGTGAACGGTCAACTTTTGGTCCTCCACTTAGTGAACCATATAGGTTCAGATGAATGAAGTCAACGAAAAAAGAGAATGTCAACTGTAAATTCAAAGGTGAGCTCAGAAGTCAACTCCACGGTCAATATGCATGATTGTCTACCCAAAACCCTAAACCTTAAATTCTAAACCTGATTTTGAGGTTACTAAGTCAACTATGTAGTGAATTGTAAAGTTTTCGGTCTCCACTTAGCCAGACTATTAGGTTCAGAGAAAGACAGTCAACGGTAAAAGAAAACCTCAACTGTACAGTAGAAGTTGAGCTCACAAGCTAGTCAACTATATAGTCAATGCATGGTATAAATACTTTATATGTGGTTGATCCTAAACACCTAAACCCCTTCGTATTGAGGTAACAAGCCAACTATGAAGTGAACAGTTAAGTTTTTGGTCACCACTTAGTCAAACATATAGTTTTGGGCAAAGAAGTCAACTGTGAAAGATCATGTCAACTCTACACAGTTAACGGCGAGCTCACTGTCAACTCTAGAGTCAATGCATGGTATACTGTGCGGTAGACTGTATAATATATAGCATTATCGATCCCTAACTTAATTTAGAACCGACGTTTCTATTTTCTTAAAACTTGTATACTCCAAGAACAATGTTCGTGTCAGATTCTAAAGCAAAACGAAATTTAATTGAAACCCCAGGAAAAAATCTAATGAAGAAAATACATTTTCAGGGAAGGGAAATTCCATTACGATGAACCTTTGGAAGGAAAGTATAATTAACGATAATTTTTGTAGGGGAGAGAAATACAATTACATCCAAATATTGGGAGGAAAATACACTGAATCCAAATAATTTTGAAGGGGAACAAAATTTAGGGTAAAAGACACTGACCACCCCTGACTTTAGGATTAAATCCACCCTGCTACCCTGTATTTTGGAAAAAGACACTCCACACCTTTTTATGGATGGAGACTAACAATTGACTAACAACACGAAGAAAAAGACAATTTTACCCCTGAAAATTTATAAAATTACCCCCTAAATATTACCCTAACCCCTCTCCCTTCCCCATTTCTCACCCTAATCCCTCTCTCTCTCTTCCCCTCTATCTGTCCCTCTATCTCTCAACTTCGCCTCCCTCTCTTCAAAAACTCTGCCTCTTACTTCCACAAGCCCGCCCTTATCGACGCCGACTCCGGCGAGACCCTCAACTTCTCCCAATTCAAATCCACCGCTGCCAAAGTCTCCCACGGGTTAACCCAATTGGGTATCAAGAACAACGCCGTTTCCTCATCTTCGCCCCCAATTTAGTCTACTTTCCTCTCTGCTTCTTCGAAATCATCACCGTCGGCGCAATCGCCACCACCGTCAAAACTCTCTACACAGTCGCTGAACTTTCCAAGCAGATCAAAGATTGGAAGCCCCAATTTAATATGACACATGGACCCGATTTCTCCTCACTCATTATCCACCCATTATCCACACCTACGAGCTATTTGAAGCTCTTCCCCGGACCTCTCACTCAGCTCCCCAGCCGATGGAACCACTGAATCTCTATGGCACGACGACAGCACTTGCGCCTGAAGGTCATCAGATTGTAGCTTGAAGAACCCACAGAGTCGATATTGGTTAAGCCTCAAGGACGTTCGGTTTGGACTAACTTCTGTCAAACTCTTGTACATTAGTAGCTATTGTTGAGTTCTATTATTAATTCGTGGTTTATCCGGTCGATTCCTTCTCTAGATCTACAAGTCCATATGTGAATGCATTTTATTGGACTAGTACTGTTGTATTAGGGGTTCCGTTTGGTATGCAATTGGATTAGGGATATCGTATTTTGGGATTCCATATGTGTTCAGATTAGGGATATCGTATTTGGGGCTTTACTCTTCATCTAGTGTTGGTCCGAAAAAACTGGTGCAATTCTTCTGTGTTGCTCCTAGTGTTTGTTCTTCATGATGTGGTAGTCGAACTTTTAATTTTGGCCATTCATGTGTTTGTTTTGCTAAATGCATTTGGACAAACCCCAGTCGGATACTAAGTGCTAAGACTGCTCGTCTGACATATAAAATGTAAAAACTCAGCGAAAAGGAAAAAGAAGCCATTCTCATCAAACATAAATTCTTAAAACAATTACAATACCAGTAACTCAAAATCATTACACTACTTATTCATGTCTTTGGGAATCCATGACATAAATGTGGTGATATCACGTTCCTATTCAACTTTTCTGGCAGTTTTTCTTAAATTCTTCTTCACCTCAGTTGTCTTTGTCTAAGCCCCACTCTTCTTCTTCGATTTCTTCATCGGTCTCTTCTTAGGTTTCTTCATCGGTCACCTCAGTTTTCTTTCTCCGGATTTTTATCTTCTGGTTCTTGCTTGAATTGGCTCTTTTTTGTCATTGTTGATTGTGATGATTTTGATGGTTATAAGGTTTAGTGCTTTTATAAAGTTTAGAAAGTGTTGCGCAGACGAAGAGGCGGAGGCATAATTGCAGGCTAATTGTAGGACTTCGATTTCCTATAGGACATAAAATTAAGTTACTGAACTTCATCATTATCTTATTTTTTTTATAAAACATCATTATATTTTTATTCCTTAATTAATATGTAATTGATAATTGCAATATATTATACAGTTAATCTTTAAAGTATGATTCCTAAAAGGAAATTAGAATAATCACATATTTTTAATTTTTTATATATAATAACAACTTCCAATATCTTATGCACAATAGTGAACTATAGATAAGTAGGATATTTTAGGAATAACCGCATATATATAAATACCATAAAATAAAACCATATTTAATATAGGGGGAGGCAACACCCCTTACAACCTCAACCACTGTCTGAAATATATAATATAGGGGGAGGCACCAGAAATTGAAATGCAAATTTTGTCTGCCTGATGTGAATTACTGTCTTGTGCTATGCAACTTGCTTTCTTGCTTTATTTCTTAGGAGGTTGAACTATTACAACTGATCTACCTGGAATTGGAAGATCATCTCTTGTACTATTCAAGACTATTAGTGGTTTCACAATTTGGACTTTATGATTGGAAAGTAGCAATTAATCTTTCAAAAGTTTAAAGATGAACTCTAAACTAATGATGACTGAACACTCAATACGTACATTTATATATTTCAGCCAAATTACAACACATTTAAATGTTACAATTTGAAAACAGGGCACTAGCTCAGTGGGAGAGCATTCAAAGCCCCATGCATGAGCTCCAAGTCAAACTCTGTTAGAGTAACCTAGACTGGGATTTACATATGATTTTCTGTGTAATTGAAAAAAAACAAAAGATATCACTACAACAAGTCCCGCCTCCGTTGACATCAAAAATTGTCGCTAGAAAGGCCCAATATGTCGGTAGAAATTCTATCGACAAATTATTTTTTGACGCAAATTGTCACTACAACTCGATCGTTAGTATTAAAGCCGACAAACCCCAAGTATGTCGGCAGAAAAACAAAGGCGACATCAATTTCTGTCGACAATTTAAATCTACCGACAAAACCTTTTATGTCGCTAGTACAACTACCGACAAGTAAATTTAGTAGGTTATGTAGATAAGTGACAAAAATATTTGTCACCAGTAGATATGTTTCTCACTATTACATCTTCGTGACGACACACATGTTTTTCACCTGTATCACGACCAAATAAAAAAACAATGCACCAAGAAACCAAACAGGACTCGTAAACTTGCACAACTGTGCTCAAATTCATAATCAACCCTCCATAACTGAGATTTTTAACATTAGAAACCAAACTACATATACTGCATAATAAGTATTTTGCATAATAATTGTACTCAAAGATGTACATAATCAACAAGCCATAACTTGGCATTTTACATCATAAACAATATAAATTACATAATTATTGTTTTGCATCGACAACTAAGAGCATACTGCTCAGTTCTAGTAGCATGTCCATGTTTAAAGGAAATTAACTGCAAAAACTAAGAGTCGTACTCCATATGTTTGCCCAATTCAAAAACTAGAAGTAGGTTGGGATTTCACTGCTGGTGGATCCTTCCATGCCCTAACTAGCTAACTTCATCACGAAATCCTGAAAAAATAATCAGTCAAATAGTTAGGTGAGAAAAAGTATCAAACATTAAAACATTCGACGTACAAATGAATACGGAAATAATATTTACAGGTACGAATTGCAATTTCCCATGCAACTAAGAGAATAACTACTATCCACCTCTTCCTAACAGGCACATGCTTTTCCTATATAATAATATATGAAGCGTTCTATACGAGAAGGCGTTTCCATGGGTGAAGAAGGTGACATGGTTGTAAGTATCTTGGCAATGCATAAAAGCAATGCCAAGATTATAAGTGCATACATATTGACCAATTAAGCTTTTAATGTTACTCCTTACTGGAACTCAATGAAGTTGCTGGAAGAGTGAAAAGCATGGAATGTGGTTAAGGTTGCTTTCAGAAACAACGGAACCGAGATAAATGGAACCCGAAACCTATCATTAACTAATGAATGTGATGATATATAGCCTGGAGCTAGTGAAATCAAAAAATAAACAGAGACAAAATTTGAAATTACCTGCGATTTGAGAGACCAATTATTACAGAACCCGTCAAAGTTGCCTGACCTGAAGTTGTAGGAAAACCTACATCAATACAACTCAAATTGAAAATCACAACTTTAAGATGAAAAACGAGGAACATGGGTCTTCTATCCTGTTGATGAACTACAGTATCTATTAGAATCATTAGGGTTTTAGCCTTTTTTGTGTTCCCAACATCACCATAGTATGCCATTGGTGAAATTTGTATTCCTTGTCGTTGAAGTAATTACTTTCAAAGAAATATTTTAACAGCTAAAAGCATGTAACTTGGGAAGTTCGGGTTGTAACCAGTGACCAGACTAATACATCTTTGATTGTGAATAACTTCACACAACATTTAAACGTTCATTTTTGTTTTACAAGCTTTGATTACCTTTAAGAAAACAGAGAGTTCAAGCAAAATTGTGTCAGCTACAAGGTAAAAAAAACATCACATCAATCAAAAGGTGTCTCATAAGTCACAACTTGGGACAATATTAGAGAGCAACATGTTATACCATAAAGTAGTCGAGAGTAACATGATGCTGAGTACTAATAATAACTCAAGTTCATTGTATGCCCACGGGGTATGGAAATATAACGTAATCTTAAGTTAGGAAAGCAACATAAACATCATACACTTACCTGATTTGCTTTGCGTCCTAAACCCATTAAGAAGTTGTCAGGCTTTATATCACGGTGAAGATAACCTTTAGTGTGAATGTACCCCACTCTCTTAGTCGGATCTGCATATTTTTCAGCTGAAAATTTTAGGTGCTTCCAATTGAAATTTGACACCACAGGATTAAAATCTGACATGTCAAATATGCACTTACTACAACATAAACATAAGTCCTTGGAACAGTGGCACATAATCATCATAGTATAATATGAACTGAATGCAATCAACTGGAACAGATAAATATGGTATTTACTAAAATAAACTGAAGGAAAATATTTGGAGAAGCAACATAAGTGATGCCATGTAACAGATTAATGATTCCAGAGGTATCTTCTGAAAAAAATGATCAATCTCATCCACGATATTTAAGATCTTCCATTTTACAATAAAAATATTAATCTCATACCATCAAGAAGAGTGGAGTGTGTAATTTTACTACGGAGCAGCTCACTTCACAACACTCACCTGAATCATGATATTATTATTATTATTAATTTTTTGAGAACTGATGATTTTTTTTATAACTGTGGACTAGAAGAAATTGACTAAATTCAGTGATGAAACTCAAGAATTGGTGAACCCTACAAACAGAAGAAGACAAAAGCAATCCTGAGTTCCAAATTCCAAAAGGACAATCCTTTCAATTGATGTATGCACCTTCTCAAGGCTACAATTTGGGATCATATACATATTTTACCTCAAATAGCTGGCACCTGCGAAGAAGAGATGGACGTCCTTACTACTTGAGGAGATAAAGAAAGAGGTTGACGACCTTATTACTTGAGGAGAGGAGCTCCAGCTTCTAACCGCTAAAGCTAAAAAAAGGGGAGAAACCAACACGTGCTACTCAATACAACGAACCACCTACTCAAGAAAGGTCATTTGAAAGAGTTTCGTAAAGCACATTCCACCTGAAATGGCATTTGAAGTGAACCAGGGCTTTCAATTCTTTCCTTCGATGGAGCGCCCGATACTGCATTCGTGTTGTTCCTTGTAAGCGTTGCATTCATAACTTGTTGGCTGTCTTTGGTTGTATCCATGCTTTGAGGATCACATAACTACTAAATCCTTTCTTTCAATTCTTGCCTCATGATGGTAAGGTGTCATGCACAATTCTGAATATGTTATTACCGTCTTCTCCCATAGCCAAGAACCAATTAGTAAATAGATAACCTGGATGATTTTGGGACCACCACTACTTAGCGACAACTGAACTGTCTCCTCAAGTCCAAGACATGCTAATTTGCAATCACGTAAAAGAAGAAAAACGACACAGATATCAAAGATCCAAAAGTAAAGAAATCAAATTGGAGACATACATTGGAGCAATCGAGTAGTGATGGTGGGATCAGCCTGGTGACGTGTAAAGGGGCGGGTTGTAGTAGTGGGTGCGTCATTACAATTGAAACAGGAGCTGACTTCAGGAGAAGTACCAAGGAAACCTTATCATTTTCCCAAGCCTCTGAAAATAGCACGTCGTGCATTATTAAATTTTATGACCCAAAACATCACAGTTTCTTTAATCAAATTAGAAAAGTGAGATAATACTTAACCCAGATCCTAAAACACTACCAATGTCGATTTTGTGGTTGTTAACCTGTAAAGGGTATGTTTTAGTTAAAAGTAAAAGGTCTAGAATCAGATATATCAATGTAAGAGAATAGCAACTGGCTTTGAGAGAGCCACCTTCCCGGAACACTTCTATAAGCACACACCTGCCACCTAAAGCATGATCGAAAAATGGATGCATCAGGAAGCCATAGCCGAATGAATCAAACATACCCAATCGAAGTTCCAACCCCAAATGTTGCTTCTGTTGTCCTTCTTCCCCTGCAAAATCTGAACAACAAAACCCAAATTAGATTGAAATACCATCAGGAACCCACAGACAAAACAACAATCAAATTGCATAGACACTTTATAACCACCACTAGCACTTTATAACCACCACTGGCACCGCTGAAAAGGATTGAATCCTGATATACCTTTTCAATCCACCACTGTTACTTTAGTGAAAGACCTGCTCCACCAAAGAACCGTATTACAGTTAAGAAGCAGCACCTGAAAATTGAAATCCACCTCAGGAGATAAGAAGTGTATTCAACATGGATGGTCAAATATCATACAAGTTACCTCATGAAAAACCCTTCAAACATCGTGAGAGATAATGGGGGCATATGAAGGGAACATTCTAATTGCACAAACATATTACTGATGTCATAAACAACCTATTCGGAGCATATGACCACATGAAACTCGATAGGTCAAACCGAATAAATTCTAACATATAGGAAAATAAGAAGTATATGTTCTCAAGTAATATTCACTCATTCAGAAAGCTTCTCTAATGTAGAGTAAGTAAATTACTAATATATTAAGGTAGTTCATGTGAAAATTAACGGACAAATAGGTAATTCTTTAAAAATAACCACAGAGAACAAAATCAAGAAGAATAATTCAAAAAGGAAAAGTATAACAATCTCAATAATTTTGATGGAAGGCAAGATGCTGCTAAGAATTTGTTATTGAACAATCAACCGGCCTACTAAACAAAAAAAATGGAAACTATTAGTAACAATAGCAGGAGGATGAAGCAAAGGAAATTTCTATTTATTTCTGCAAATTCGATTAGCTAAATGCGATAGAGAAGCGTAGCAAGAGTGATGATCATGCTGCCAACTACCACCTGAGCAAAGAACATGAAAAGGGTAGGCTGAAAAAGGCAACACCATACAAACATCAATTTCCAAAGCAAGAGAGGGTATTGAGATTCTCAACTTCAGTGGAAGGGGTTGGCGAGAGACACTCATGGATTGGTCATGATCGTGGCAACGTTTCTCATGACAAATTCACTGGTACAGTAGTCAGAAAGAAGGTCTTAGAAGCAGCCAATAACCAAAAATTAATCCACAAAGTTGCCCGAAATTGGATCATTACCTGCTCCACCGACACCGTCACAACCACCTCTCTTTACCATTCTGCTAAAAACCAGCCAGATTTTCCTTTCCATACTCATAGTAGCAGGCACGGTAATGATTAGCTTGTAACCTTTAGCTGCTGCTATGAATGCCAAGCCAATACTAGTGTTTCTGAATCTACCTGCCAAAAAAATGAACATCTGATACGGTCACGTATCAATATTATAAATTGACTAATAACTAAATAAATAACTAAATAATATTGATAAGTGACCCGTATCAACATCATTGACTACATCAGGATTTTGAAGTTCAAAATATTGACAGTGAGTACAAGGTGGTGGTTAAGTATTGGGGAGTACAGTATTATAGAAAATGATACACATTACATGTTGAAGGAGTTGAAATTAACCACCATTGAACCATTGATCAAAGTGCTATTAAAGAAACATCAGACGAAACTTTCAGAGTTTCAGGTCAACCAGACATAACAAAATGGCAAACAGCACTCACCACCAAGGCTCAGATCGTGATCTGATCTTTCTATGGGATCGAATTCGTCATCCTCCTCAATGAGCTGCTATCATATGTGGGCTGGTTTGGGTACCCATTGTTCAATCACTGGTTTGTCAAGAACCCATAAATGGGTTCATGAACTGAAAGAAGATATGAGAAGAATAAGGTGAAAGAAGTTTAAGTAGAAGAAGAAAAGGGAGTTGTCAAAGAGAGATAGAGAGATTAGAGATCATAGCAACTTGTTATATAGGCTTTGAATTACAAACTCGACTTAGAGCGAGTTGATAGTCGTCAAAGAGAAAGGGGACTTGCAACCGATGCAAAGATAATCCTTTCTCTTTGACTATCAACTCGTTTGAACAGAGACAGCGACTGATGTAGAGAAGAAGCCTGATGATTGCAGAAAACTCAAAGTAAAGGGGGTGTAAAATTAGAGGACTAGACATGGAAAAGATGTACTAGTCAGTAAACTTTGAAAAACACTCTAACTCAGAAAGCCTGCACAACTTACCCCCAATATATATGCCCTAAAATCTAACAGAGGTTTTGTAGAATCACCTGCAAACAACAAATTCAGAAAATAAAGACATAAAGAGAATTGAGGCTCAATTTAAGAGAATTGACGACGAACATATGCAGAGAGAGTCGAAAAAACTAAGCTTAGTGGCCTGTTTTACCTGCCACAGCGAGAAAACTCTGGATACTAATCTGAAATCAATAGCGAATAACATCAATTAATAGGGGTTTTTCAATGAAACACAGAGCACCCTTCCGAAGGACGCTACTGACTCACAACTTTCATTCAAAAGCAACTCCAAGATTTTGACAAAACCCTAAACTGAATCAAAGGTTTGTCGCAGCTTCAGGTGTGATGGCCAATTCGCAATCCAGTAATTCAAACTGGATCAACTTCGAGATCATTACACCAGGCAACGTAACACCCACAATAAGAATCCCTGAAGAAACTCCCGGCCTGAACAAACAATTCGATGAAAATTAGGGGTTTGCTTACCAGAGCTTGAATTCGATGGAAACCGAGACGAAATCGAGGGTTTGTGATGCTTACCACCGTGTCTTGAATTGGGCGTGGGGAATTGAAGATTCGGCGGAGATCTCGATAAAGAAGGCTAATAGGGTGATGATGGAGAGGGAGAGGGCTTCGGAGATGAGAGAGAGAGGCGTAGAGTAGAGGATGGCGGAGATGAATGAAGCAACCACGACTCTCTCGCCGTTTGAGGGAATTGCAGGAATGGATCACCGTTTAGGGTTTGGGATGAGAGAGTCGTATGAGAGTGTGAGAGACTCTCTTATCACATTATCATGAAACGTGTGTTAGTGTGTGGGAATTAATTTCGTATTCCCTCCTTACAATTTGGGAGGGTGGGAAACACCAATTATTTACCCTCCAATTTTTTTTTGCAGGAGTTGACAATTGGGTATGTCATTATATAAGTAGTTGTCAAACTTTTAATAAATAGTCACAATCATTAACTAAATTTTTGGATAGAATAAAATAAAAATCAAATGGTGGACAGAAAAAATCATATGCATCGACAAAGACAAATATTGTCGTTTAATCGCGCAACTAGCTACATAAAACCGTCTGTCGACAAGAAAACTGTCAACAAAGGTCATATTTGTAGTGATAAGGTGGCAATTATTAGCTTTGCATGGTTGCATATTTCGATTTAAGATAAGTGTTAGATATTTTACACCCAGAATGGGAACCAAGTTGTTGTTGGCTTACCTACTTGGCAAGCAATGTGACCGAAGAAAATTGTAGTCTCATATGAAAACATCAGTACAGGAAAAGGCTTACTTTAAAGAAAGAGTTAACCTCTTACATTCCCCTAAGTTACCGACCGATACTTCTAGGGTTTCGATTCGCAAAAGAACATTACTTGATTTGATATTTTAACTGATACCTACAAGTTCTTGGATTGAATTTGTCACGATTATTAACAAAACACAAATAGCATGCTAGAGATATAAAAAACTTCCTTGAGAGATATGTCCAACATAAGTGTAGTTTTGTTTGTAAAAAACCTTCTGAAAAAATTGGAATTCGACAAATATATGCACTTTAGCACTTTGGTAGACATAGAATCCTCACCAGCCTTCAATCTCAAACCAAGTTTGATCATATTTTCATTGCATAAGGATAAAGGGAAGAGAGAGCTGCATCCTGTAAGAGGGGATGGAGGAGTATGAAAAGAGATGTGAAAGGAACTCATGTCCTGAGCTTTACTGGAAAATCGGCTGAGACAATGGGTCACACAGACTAAAGTGTTGCCTATTTATGAAGGAATGAAGATCATTTACGAAAGCAACTCAAACTCTGTGGAGGTGGAATATGACTCCCTCTAGATGCTATTGATATGATGAAAAATGAGCCAAATGTGTAGAGTGGGAGATACTCCTTCATCCCTTACATCAAGAGCATGCTCATTTTGTCTAAAGGTAATATGTGCTATGTCTCAAGGAAAAAGAATAGATGCACTTAAATTTTGGCAAAAATGGGATCCTATCAACTCCATGATCTGATGGTCAATAACTCTCCCCCAGATGAAATCAAAGACATTTTAGTGGAAGACATGATGATGAACCACTAGTCGTTGTTTTACTAAGTTCTCCTTATGTTTCTGTCTGTTTTTAGTTTCGTTCTTTGTTTGCTTTCTTATTGTTTGTTCTTTATTTTTCAGGGTATTAAAAATAATACATTTTGAACTAATAAATGTAATTTTGTAAAATCTTTTTTTGGAATTTATTTTCTAAGTTTCATCGTATGCAAAAAGTCAATTATCATGATAGGCATCCTGAATGTTTGTAATGTAGTCTAAATACATGACCAAAATACTCTAGAAGGGGGGGGGGGGTGAATAGAGTATGGGAACTTTTTGCTAAAACACAAAATCTTACTAAGTGATGCAAGTACAAGACAGAAATCTCAAGGCCTTGAGATTTTGTAAGACTGATCAGAAACTTCTTAAGTGTAAAAGAAAGTTTCAAGGCCTTGAACTAGTACCAGTTTTAAACAGATTGTAAATCCTAATTTTGAATTAGATTACTTGCAAGAATAAATAGCTAAACTGTAAAGTAAAAAACACTGAGCAATTTACAGAGTTCAGTCCCAATGGACCTAATATCTACCTGAGGGATCTAATCCCACCAGGATTGGGCAAACACTTCTTATTACTCACAAAGAAACAGCCCTAGATCTTCAAGCCTTAGTGAACTCCCTTACACCTATACAACTTGTGGTTCCAAACCTATCTAGTATCAGCTACTAAATGTTGAGCTAACAAGAACCTCTTGTTGTTCACTTGAACAACCAACCACTAGGTTTCGGTGAGGTATAAGATATACAGAAGATAAGCAGATTTAAGTACAAAAAGAGAAGAGCACAATAGAAGAATCAGCTGTTAAAGCCTGGATGTGTTCTTCAGGAATACTGGAATGATTGATCTTCTGAATGCACTTGATTTAGGCTTGAAGTTGTGAGGAATGATGGTATGATCTTCCACAAATGTATCTCTCCTTCTTTTCCTTTGATTTCATAATTTTCTGTAAGCTTCTCTATGTCTTTCAAATTCAAACCAGCTTTTATCTACTTCCAGCAACTGAATGAGAGATTTTAGGATCTCTGTTCCTGCAAATCCTCATCCTTTCTAACTGAAATTTAAACCAGCTCTGAGTAGATATCTGTTGGATTTTGTTGTGATAAGATTGCACATTTGAAAAAATTGCAGTAACATTAAGAACAGCAACAAATAAAATCCAAATACATAACAACATTAAGTCTGGTTGGATATTCAGTTTCTGAATAAAACTGAATCAAATAAATAAGTCATAAACTTGATTACCAAATAATAATATAAACCAACACAAACCAATTTAAGACTTGCAAAAGTCTTTAAACAATTATAATAACAAAGATCAAATCCTGCAAGAGAGAATCAAGTTATTTATGTGAATACTGTCAGCAGCTCAAGGCATATCTCAAGGCCTTGGAGCTCTGAGCATTCTTCACAGTTTTTCAAACTGTAACACCAGAGTTCTTGATTCACTCCAATTATGACATCTGCAATATGTTAGATATATAAGAAACAGATAACAAGAATATTTGCAACAAATATCTTATCTAGAACATCAGATTGACCACCTGCAACAAAAGATTGTCAGAACACATTTCATAAGAAAGTAACTGTCAAGGCTTTTAGGCTTTGATCAATATCTCAAGGCCTTGGAGCCTTGAAGACTTAGAGAATCTTCGCTTTCATCAATCTAAAAGATGACTTCCCAAAACACAATTTAGAAGTCTTGAATCAACAATCTCCCCCTCGATGAAAGACAAAACCCATAATCTTGTGTAAATATTTCTGCCAATCTTTTTGTTAGAAATAAATACCAGTATTTGCAAAATCTGAGCAAATAACACATATAACATAATATCACATACATAAACAACTGATTCACATAACCAACTGTTTCTCATAAAAAAAAGGTACACAACCAACATAACCAAGATTAAACCATAAGAAGAACAAAATCATCACACAGAAACCTTTCTCCCCCTTTTTGACTTTCATCAAAAAGAGGTGAAAGAAATGTTCAGAAAAAAATATTTTAAAAACAATTTCTACTGAATGTCAAGGCCTTGAGATCAGAAAGAAGAGAAGAGAAGAGAAAGAAATAAAGACAGAAAAGATCAAGGCTTTGGCTTCCATAAGTCTTCACTTCTTCTTTGATGCTTGGCCTTTCTCTGAGCCTTCTCCAACATCTTCATCACTTTCAACTTCTTCTGCAGAATGATGCTCTCCCTGTTCAGCATCCACTTCAGCAATAACTTCATAAATAATTTCATCCACTTTCTTGTCCTTGCCTTGCACATAATCTCCTTCTGTAGCTGCATCAACACATGTGTCTTCTTCAGCTTCCTCAACATCAGTTTGCTCATATAAAATCCTTTGATGTGAGCACAACTGGAATAGGCTTCTTCTTCTTCTTCAAGAATTCTCCTAGCCTCTCATCTGAATCAACACTAGTGTCATGACTAGTAGCAGAAGGGATCTTCTCCAAATTCAAAACCTTGATGAAAATATCCAGTTTGCCATTCATCACACCCATCAAGGCCTTGAACTGATTAAACTAAGAAGATAAATCAAAAACCTCTGTCTAAGATCTTCAATCACAACCTGCTGTTCTTCAAACTTTTCAACCAATTGAGAATAAATCTCAAACCCTTGACATATCAAATACATCAGGATGAGAACCTTATCTGTAACCAACTCTCTTGAGTTTTCTCTCGGAACAATACTTCTCATCAGAATTGTGAACAAGATTTTAGCTTCACAGGTGAGCATAGAGTGTGTCAACTGTTTGAGACCAGTAGGAACATCATCGATGAAGAAAATGGCTTTGTCTTTGTCTAGACATTCCTTCCTATCAGGATGATCAGCAACATTATACTTCGTAGGAATGCCCAAGACCTTGGCAAAAGCCCTATGGTCTAGCCTTAAGTCTATTCCAGCTACCTTAGAGGTTAATACCAACTTATCTTTCCCTTCTTGGAACAGATTAAGGTAAAACAACCTAGTTAACCTAGGATAATCTTTAGAACTAGGATTTAAAACCTTCCAAACTGCAGATTCTCTTAACTTCCTCATACAGTCAATGTCGAACTTGTCTAATAACTCTTCTGAAATCAAACTACAGAAATCAACCTTAGATGATGCATACCCTTGCATCCACACACTTCTAACATCTGAACTAATGAACCAATCAGAAGGTAGTAGATTCTCCATCTGGCATGTTCTTGTCTCCCCCTTTCTTCTTGTCTACCCTAGATTGATCATCACCCTGTACTTCTGTTTCCATATGTGGATCAACACTTGAACCTTCATCCCCTTTTTCTGTTATGATCTTCTTTGCAGGAGGTGAAGCTTCACGCAAAATCTGTGTCCCTTCTGAATCCGAATCAGATATTGTAATGTTCTCCTTCTTGTTAGCCCTCATCTTAGATATAGCAGAAGGCTTACCCTGTTGTTGAATCCTGGCTGATTTGCGCTCCATTGTGGAATTAGGGTTTTGAGAGACGATTGAGATTAAGAGAGAAAGCGCAGAGAGACGTAGAGAATTGAGAGAGAATAGAAAGAAAAGCCCTGACTTTCAGCTTAAGTAGGTTGAGATAAAGAGTTTAAAAAGGACTCTTCTAAAATCCACATGCAAAACATATATAGAAGATATTTTGGGATATTTTGAAACATTCTTCTCAGTAATTCAAACATTATACAATTATATAAAAAGATAATATATAACATTTGTTGATCCAATTTTTAAAAAACAAGTAAACTGCACAAATATTTCAATACCTTAGAGAACAATCTCAAGGCCTTGAGATTTTCTGCAGACTTAGAAATTTCAAAGATTTGAACTATACTTTCAAGGCTTTGGAAAGTATAATCTCAAGGCTTTGAGATTTCAACAAATATCCACAAGTAAGCACTAATACTCCCTCTAAACCAATGCATCCTTGTTTAACATACCCAGTTCAAGCCTTAGGGATGCAAACCTATCATCTGGCAAAGGTTTAGTGAAAATATCAACAATCTGGAAAGAAGTAGAAATGAAAGATAGAACAACATCACCTTTTTCTGCATGATCTCTAAGAAAGTGATGCCTTACATCTATATGCTTGGTTTTTGAATGATGTAATGGATTCTTAGAGATTGAAATGGCACTAGTATTTCCACAATTGATAGGCACATTTCTGAAATCATAGCCAAGATCTCTAAGCTGTTGAGCAATCCACAACACTTGAGAGAAACAAGCACCAGCTGCATTATACCCAGCTTCTGCAGTTGATAATGCTACATAATTTTTCTTCTTGGAATGCCAACTAATTAGTGAAGAACCAATAAATTGGCAACATCCAGAAGTACTCCTCCTATCCACTTTATTATAGGGTTTTGATTCATGGATGCGCAACGGAAAAAAAAAACCATGCAAAACCCTCCAAGGATCACAAGTCAAGAGACATAACGATGGTAAAGGAAGAAATCAATAACACACCTTAGGGTTCTCCTTTGATGACTTCAAACGCGAATTGTGTCACGTTCTCTATGGTTGATCCACGCCTAGAGTTGATCCTAGATCTCCCAAGTCCTTGGTGCTAGCCCAGAAAAGGAAGAGGAAGAAATATCACGCAAAACGAGACCAAAAGGGGGCTCTCGGCCTCCTTGTGGCCGACAGGGACGGGCGGCGGGCTAGGGGGGCGTTCGTCTCCTCTAGCTTGTTGCTCTCTCTCCTTTTGTTCTCTCCCACTCTTGTGATGTTCAATTATGAGCATAAGTTGTGGGAAGGAAGGAAGGAAGGTCTTTTATAAAGTCCAACAACTCCTTGCCAACTACCTAAAGGACTTATTCTAGTCCTACTAGAATTCAATTTAGTCCCTTCCTTGCAAATTAGTCCCTACTAAGTTTGCAAGGTTTTTCAAAGTGATCCTTCTAATTAATTAATCCAATTAATTAATTCCCAAATCTAGTTCAACTCTATATAGCGTGTGACCCCATAGGTTCTATCTAGTTGGTAGCAACTATTTGCTAATATGCAGCGGTTTCTAGCAAAACATCCATTCTAGCCAACTAATATAATAGTCATCTTGACAACCTTTGTACAAGTAATTGTCGCATCCCTTTGTCTCTATATCTGGATTGGACACGAGATATACAAGTCACACTCGTATTTCCAATCCACAGTTTCTCGATCCATGGGAATAGCCTTATTCGTGCAAATAACATCAATATCCCATATTGATTTATTTGAGTCTGGCCAGACATTCTATAAGCACTATCCCTCGAGTGGCCTAGGATATTTGCTCCCGTTATGTGGGAGGGACAAATTCTATCTACGTCCACTACGATCTCTAAGCTTGCTTCTTATTGTATCCAGTACACGCCTTTATAACTACCCAGTTACGGTGTAGCGTTTAACGCTACCAAGATCACAATAATCCACAACTAGAACATCTTGTGACTTCAAGTCTAAGGATGACAATACCATTGCACCGTGAGAAGCGCTTGTGACTCAACATAACGTGTATGTAGCCTTCTCGGAGAGGGGTCAATCCAGTGCAACATTACCCTAATGCACACCTATGTGTTGGATCGTGATATCTCCATATCAATCAGAACCCATACTAGTCTATAGATGATTGTCCCATTAATCATTATACTGGACTAGGGATATTTAAGATAAACAACACAATCGTAAATCTAAGGACTTCATTATATTAAATATCCAACAAATAATAAATGAATTTCTAGCCACAAATAAATTCATACTAAACTAGATTGCCTCTAGGGCATCCATTCCAACAGTCTCCCACTTGCACTAGAGCCAATATGGTGCATCTCGTATGCCCATACTCCTAGTGTGCCCTTCATGCTTCCACTGCGTGAGCGGCTTTGTAAGCGGGTCTGACAGATTCTCATCTGTAGGAATCTTGCATATCCGAACGTCTCCTCTATCGATAATATCTCGAATCAGATGAAACTTCCTGAGCACGTGCTTGGACTTCTCGTGCAACCTGGGTTCCTTTGATTGCGCGATCGCCCCAGTGTTGTCACAGTACAACTCGACTGGATCCGCAATGCTTGGAACCACACCAAGTTCAGAAACAAACTTTCTGATCCAAACAGCTTCCTTTGCTGCGCCATTTGCAGCAATGTACTCAGCCTCTGTTGTAGAATCAGCTACCGTCTCTTGCTTGGAACTCTTCCAGCTCACCGCTGCTCCATTCAGGCAAAACACATATCCCGAATATGATCTAAAGTCATCTCTGTCGGTTTGGAAGCTTGCATCAGTGAAACCCCTTACACGCAACTCTTCCTCACCGCCAAATATCAAGAAAGCATCCTTAGTTCTTCTCAAGTACTTTAGGATGTTCTTGACTGCAATCCAGTGACTCTCACCCGGATTGGATTGGTATCTGCTTGTCATACTCAAGGCATATGACACATCTGGTCTAGTGCATAACATGGCGTACATGATAGATCCTATGGTCGAGGCATAGGGTATTCTACTCATGCATTCCTTGTCAATCTCATTGGAAGGACAACCACTCTTCGAAAGAGTGATTCCATGTGACATGGGCAAGAATCCCTTCTTGGAATCTTGCATGTTGAACCGTTTCAACACCTTGTCAATGTATGTACTTTGACTTAGGCCTAGCAACCTCTTAGATCTATCTCTATAGATCTTTATACCAAGTATATAGGCTGCTTCCCCTAAGTCTTTCATTGAGAAACACTTTCCTAGCCAATCTTTCACATATTGCAGCATGGGAATGTCGTTTCCAATGAGTAGTATGTCATCCACATACAAGACCAGAAAAGCTACAGAGCTCCCACTAACCTTCTTGTAGACACAAGACTCATCTTCGTTTCTGATGAAGCCAAACTCTTTGACCACTTCATCAAAACCTCGATTCCAACTCTTAGAAGCTTGCTTCAATCCATAAATGGATCGTTGCAGCTTACAGACTTTGTTGGCTTGCTTTGGATCCTCAAAACCGTCCGGCTGTATCATATACACGTCCTCGAGGAGATTCCCATAAAGGAATGCTGTTTTGACATCCATCTGCCAAATCTCATAGTCGTGGTATGCTGCAATCGCAAGTAGGATTCGGATGGATTTGGTCATAGCGACTGGTGAAAAGGTTTCATCATAGTCAATACCATGAATCTGTCTGAATCCTTTAGCCACCAATCGACCCTTATAGGTAATCACATTACCATCCATGTCGATCTTCTTCTTGAAGACCCACTTGCACCCAATGGGGCGCGCCCCTTCGGGTGGTTCCACCAAAGTCCATACTTTGTTGGTGTACATGGATTCCATCTCGGATCTCATGGCTTCTAGCCACTTCTGAGAGTCTGGGCCCTTCACGGCCTCCTCATAGGTAGTAGGCTCATCATCTATGAGCATCGTGTCACCGGAATCGGTCACGAGAAGTCCATACCTCTCGGGTTCCTGGCGCACTGTACTAGATCTACGAAGCTCTTGTGTTACCTGAACAGGCTGCTCCACAACTGTTTGTGGTTCCTGTTCATGTTCCATAATCGGTTCAGTGATTTGTGGTTCTTGAACTTCTTCAAGTTCTACATTCCTCATACTTGCTTCTTTAGAGACAAGCTCTCTTTCTATAAACACGCCGGTCCGAGCAACAAACACTTTGTTCTCGGCTGGATTGTAGAAGTAGTAACCCTTAGTTTCCTTAGGGTACCCCATAAACTTACACTTATCCGACTTTGGCCCTAGCTTGTCTGATTGTAAACGTTTTACATAGACATCGCAGCCCCAAATCCTCATGAACGACAGTGTGGGAAGCCTCCCACTCCACATCTCATTTGGTGTCTTCATGACTAATTTAGATGGAACACGGTTAATGGTGAAAGCTGCACTTAATAGAGCGTAGCCCCAAAATGATAATGGAAGATCGGTTTGACACATCATAGACCGAACCATATCCAATAGGGTTCGATTCCTCCTCTTGGACACGCCAATCCATTGTGGCGTTCCGGGTAGAGTGAGTTGAGACACGATCCCACACTCTCTAAGATAGTCGTCAAACTCTTGGCTCAAGTATTCTCCTCCGCGATCCGATCGTAGAGTCTTGATACTTTTGCCAAGTTGCTTCTCTACTTCATTCTTGAATTCTTTGAACACTTCAAAGGATTCGGATTTTTCCCTCACGAGGTACACAAATCCATATCTACTGTAATCATCGGTAAATGTAATGAAATAGACATAACCACCCCTGGCAGGCGTGGCAAACGGCCCACACACATCAGTATGTATGAGCGTCAATTGCTCACTAGTCCTCTCACCCTTCTTATTGAAAGGGGACTTTGTCATTTTTCCCCACAAACAAGCCTCACATGTCTCATATGATTCAAAATCAAATGAGTCTAGTAATCCATCCTTATGGAGTCTAGATACACGTTTCTCATTTATGTGGCCTAAACGACAATGCCATAAATAAGCTGGATTTAAATCATTTATTTTAATCCGCTTGGTATTAATGTTGTAGACATGATTGCTTAGATCAAGGACATAAAGTCCATTAAATAATTGCGCACTAAAATAGCGAATATTATTTAAATAAAAGGAACAACAACTGTTCTTTATTGAAATAATAAAACCATCCTTGTCCAAACAAGAAATAGAAATAATGTTTCTGCTCATAGCAGGCACAAAATAGCAATTATTTAATTCTAAAACTAATCCTAAAGGCAGAGATAGCTCGCACACGCCTATGGCCAACGCAGCAACCTTTGCTCCATTCCCAACGCGTAGATCTACCTCTCCTTTAGCCAATCTTCTACTTCTCTTCAGATCCTGCATATTTCGACAAATATGATATCCGCATCCAGTATCTAATACCCATGATGTAGAGACAGTTAAATTGACATCTACAACAAAAATACCTGGTGGTGGTGGAATCACTATTCCAAGCCTTTTGTCCTCCAGATATTTTGGGAAGTTCCTCCTCCAGTGTCCAGGCTGACTGCAGTAGTGACACTCACCTTTAGTCGCACCTTTGGCAATGCCACCAACAGGCTTAAGGGCAGGTTCCTTGGACTTGGCAACTGACTTGCCTTTCCCTTGGAGGATGAGGCAAACCTTTTTCCCTTTCCTTTCTGCACCATCATAATGGCCTTGCCTTTTACCCTTGTTGATGCTCTATTCAGCTGTCCTCAACATATTGAGTAAATATGGCAGTGGTTTCACGATCTCGTTCATGTTATAGTTCATGATGAACTGTCCATAACTCTCGGGCAACGATTGCAACACGAGATCGGTTGCCAACTCTTGGCCGACCGGGAACCCCAGTCGGGCGAGATTCTCCAAGTACCCGATCATACGGATTACATGGGGTCCCACCGGGTTCCCTTCTGCCAGATGACACTTGAACAGTGCCTTAGAGACCTCATACCTCTCTATCCTTGCCTGCTCTTGGAAGAGCTGCTTCAGATGCTCGATCATATCGACATCATTCATGTTTTCATGTTGCTTCTGAAGCTCACAAGTCATGGTGCATAGCATAAGGCAGGCCGCATCATTAGAGTCATCAACACGCTTTTGATACGCCTTTAGGGCAGCAGGTGTTTGGTTCTCTGGACCTTCTAGAACACGCTCCTCTATTGCGTACAATTTCTTCTCTTGCTTGAGAACAATTCTCAAGTTTCTGTACCAATCAAGGAAGTTGGTTCCAGAGAGCTTGTCCTTCTCAAGGACAGATCGTAGGGAATGTTGTGAACTCGATGAGTTGTTTGCCATTTGGAATTCTACAAAAAAGAAAATACGCAAGTTTTAGTATTTGTGAATTTTTGACTATATTCAATAATGGCTAGTTTATCAAATATAGCTCCCACTATTTTTCTACGGATTAATAACCCTCAAGATATTAATGCGGAAAATATCCTTATATTTTCTAGTGGGCCAAGATCCATGTTTCACTTCCTTATGAGCTTGCTTTGGCAAGTCACCCATAATTCGGCTACTTTAGGTAGGAACAATTCCAATTGCATCCCACATGCAACTCTTGGTTCAATTGGGCAAATAACTCCTTGTTTATCCATCCATATGGATAATCCCAACTGATTTCCTCTAGGTTTCTTAATCATATTAATTTCCTAGTTGTGTTCAACCTCTTATTTAAACAATTGCACACGAGGTGTGCCATCGCATTCCATCATTATGAACCAAGTCGCCCTGCTTTGGCACGCACGAACTTGATAAATAATGATGATAATGAGTGTTTAAATAACGAGAAGGCAAGAACACAATATTTGAATTTTGAGGGATTTTAAATTCAATTTTAATTGTTTTTTTGATCAATATCAACTAATCTATCTATTTGATTTTGGGCACAACTCCAAATAATAGATCCGGGTTGTCTAATTATCTTATTATCCTAATTGCATGCATCATCCATACACTAACCACACAATAATAAGACAATAAAGTAAACAACCACAAAATAGAAATTAAACGTGATGTGGATATGGCCTTTTCTAGACTAAGATAATTCCAAGCCAATGGAATTATCTATGAACCCTAAAAGCAAACACATCTCCATGCGTCTTGATCTTTTGGTCCATCCTTCATAGTCATGTTGAATGCTCCATGCTCCATGCTCCATGCTCCATCTTTTGTGGCTCCTTTAACTTTGGGCTTCTTTTCTTCAATCTTGGTTAACAATCTACTTTATCTAGCACTAGCTAATATCTATACTAAATAAAATAAATCTCACAAGTTGAGAAAAAAAATTGTCACGCAGGCCATAAAACCCTAATTAATTATTACAATTAATTGATCAGCTCGCAGGCCGTAAAACCAAACCACAAAATTAAAAATCCACATCAAACCACATCCTAAGGCCATATCCAATCACCATGTGAATTGCACATAAACAGTTAAAATCCAATTTTAACGCGCTTGGTCAATTTTAATTGATTTTAGGATTTCTAGGGTTAAAACGGTCCATGGGCCCAACAATCAAATTTCCCGGGCCCAAAAAGATGAACCACAAGGCCCTAGGGCCGGCCCGGCCCATAACCCGCACGCCTAGGCCGCGGGCTAGGGCCGCCCGACCCCTAGGGCGGCCAAGCTTGGGCAGCAAGCAAGAGGGGCGGTCCCCTAGGGGGGGCGAACCTCCTTGAGGGAGTTGTTTCCAAAACACCTACCTTGCTTGGTGCCCAAGTTTGGTTGTTTCCTTGTTTTGGGAGAACTACTTCTTCCACAAGGATGCCCAAACCCTAGATCTAAGATCCTAAAATTTCGCAAACTCACCAATTCATTCATCCAATGCAAAAATTAGATCTTGTTATGATAGATTATTGACAAATTGCATCCCATGCTTGATTTGTCTTGTTTTACGCGATAAACAATCAAATTAAGGTGTAAAACAACTCAAACGTAACACATAAACCACGTTCATGCTCTACGACCTGTGGCTCTGATACCACTGTAGGGTTTTGATTCATGGATGCGCAACGGAAACAAAAATAACCATGCAAAACCCTCCAAGGATCACAAGTGAAGAGACATAACGATGGTAAAGGAAGAAATCAATAACACACCTTAGGGTTCTCCTTTGATGACTTCAAACGCGAATTGTGTCACGTTCTCTATGGTTGATCCACGCCTAGAGTTGATCCTAGATATCCCAAGTCCTTGGTGCTAGCCCGGAAGAGGAAGAGGAAGAAAGATCACGCAAAACGAGACCAAAAGGGGGCTCTCGGCCTCCTTGTGGCCGACGGGGACGGGCGGCGGGCTAGGGGGGCGTTCGGCTCCTCTAGTTTGTTGCTCTCTCTCCTTTTGTTCTCTCCCACTCTTGCATGTTCAATTACGAGCATAAGTTGTGGGAAGGAAGGAAGGAAGGTCCTTTATATAGTCCAACAACTCCTTGCCAACTACCTAAATGACTTATTCTAGTCCTACTAGAATTCAATTTAGTCCCTTCCTTGCAAATTAGTCCCTACTAAGTTTTCAAGGTTTTGAAAAGTGATCCTTCTAATTAATTAATCCAATTAATTAATTCCCAAATCTAGTTCAACTCTATATAGCGTGTGACCCCATAGGTTCTATCTAGTTGGTAGCAACTCTTTGCTAATATGGAGCGGTTTCTAGCAAAACATCCATTCTAGCCAACTAATAGAATAGTCATCTTGACAACCTTTGTACAAGTAATTGTCGCATCCCTTTGTCTCTATATCCGGATTGGACACGAGACATACAAGTCACAAAAGTATATCCAATCCACAGTTTCTCGATCCATGGGAATAGCCTTATTCGTGCAAATAACGTCAATATCCAATATTGATTTATTTGAGTCTGGCCAGACATTCTATAAGCACTATCCCTCGAGTGGCCTAAGATATTTGCTCCCGTTATGTGGGAGGGACAAATTCTATCTACGTCCACTACGATCTCTAAGCTTGCTTCTTATTGTATCCAGTACACGCCTTTATAACTACCCTGTTACGATGTAGCGTTTAACGCTACCAAGATCACAATAATCCACAACTAGAACATCTAGTGACTTCAAGTCTAAGGATGACAATACCATTGCACCGCGAGAAGAGATTGTGACTCAACATAACGTGTATGTAACGTTCTC
Organism: Linanthus parryae; assembly: GCA_023055425.1. Classification (NCBI taxonomy): domain Eukaryota; kingdom Viridiplantae; phylum Streptophyta; class Magnoliopsida; order Ericales; family Polemoniaceae; genus Linanthus; species Linanthus parryae. The sequence continues at coordinate 18,789,382 of JALGPY010000011.1, read as the reverse complement.
GGAGATGGGTCAATCCAGTGCAACATTACCCTAATGTACACCTATGTGTTGGATCGTGATATCTCCATATCAATCCAACCCCATACTGGTCTATAGATGATTGTCCCATTAATCATTATACTGGACTAGGGATATTTAAGATAAACAACACAATTGTAAATCTAAGGATTTCATTATATTAAATATCCAATAAATAATAAATGAATTTCTAGCCACAAATAAATTCATACTAAACTAGATTGCCTCTAGGGAATCTATTCCAACATTTATACCTTTCAAAATCTGCATCTGAATATCCACTCAACATAAAGCTAGATCTCCTTGGATACCAAAGCCCCAAGTCTTTCGTTCCATTAAAATATCTAAAAATCCTCTTAACAGTAGTTAAATGACTTTCCTTCGGATCTGCCTGAAATCTTCCACACATGCAAAAACTAAACATAATATCAGGTCTACTAGCAGGTAAGTATATAAGTGATCTAATCATACCTCTATACTCCTTTTTATTTACACTCTTACCATTGGAATCCTTGTCTAAAGACAGTGATGAACTCATAGGAGTTTTGAGTGCCTTGGACTATGTCATATTGTACTTGTTCAACAAGTCTTTGGCATATTTTCCTTTATGTAAAAAGATTCCTTTCTTCATTTGTATAACATGAAGTCCAGGAAAGAAATTCAGTTCTCCCATTAAGCTCATCTCAAACTCCCTGCACATTAGACTAGAGAACTCTTTTCAAAGAGCATCATTAGTAGCACCAAAAAGAATATCATCCACATAAATTTGAACTACAAACAATTAAGTTTCATGATATTTGATGAAAATAGTTTTATCAACTATACCTCTCTTGAAATTATTATCAAGTAAAATTTTTGAGAGTCTATCATACCAAGCCCTTGGAGCTTGTTTTAAGCCATAAAGAGCTTTGTTTAATTCGTAAACATGATCAGGGAAGTTTTCATCTTCAAAACCAGGAGGTTGAGCTACAAAACATCTTCTTGTAAATAACCATTTAGAAAAGCACATTTGACATCCATTTGATAAATCTTTATGTGTTTGTGAGATGCAAATGCAAGAAGTATTCTAATAGCTTCTAACCTGACAACAGGAGCAAATGTCTCCTCATAGTCTATACCTTCTTCTTGATTGTATCCTTGTGCCACAAGTCTGGCTTTGTTTCTTACCACTTTGCCATTCTCATCAAGATTATTTCTAAACACCCATCTGGTTCCAATAACTGATTGCTCTTTTGGTCTAGGAACCAGATTCCATACCTTGTTTCTTTCAAATTCATTCAGCTCACTTTCCATTGCAATGATCCAATCTGCATCTTCCAGTGCTTCTTTTGAATTTTTAGGCTCAATCAATGATAAGCACTAAAAGCACGTAAGTTCCTCAACTGTCCCCTTGTCTGTGTTCCAGTATTTGGATCTGATATGATATTGTCAGCTGGATGGTATGCAAGATACTTAAATTTCTTCCTTGGTGTCCAGGAATATAAAGTTTCATAGAAAGTAGAAGGAGAATCATAGAAAGTTTCATTTTCAATCTCAAGGCTTTGAGATTTTGGCTCTGCAGGAGTTTCAAGGCCTTAAGATTCTACTGACTGATTCTGTACTTCAGTTTTGCCTTTGTCATCTTTCACAATGTCATCATCAGCCTCATGCTTGTTCAAATTAAGATCTGCAAAACTTTCACTCAAATAATCCGTAGTACTTTCATCAAATAACACATGAATACTCTCTTCCACAATCTTGGTTTTTCTATTGAAAACTCTATAAGCTTTGCTAGTTTGAGAATATCCGAGAAATAAACCTTCATCACTTCTAGCATCAAACTCACCAAGATTGTCTTTACCATTATTATGCACAAAACAAATACAACCAAAAGGTTTGAAATAAGAGACACTATGCTTCCTTCATTTAAACATTTCATAAGGGGTCTTTTTCAAAATAGGCCTAATCAAACATCTATTAAGCACATAATTGGCAGTATTAACAGCTTCTGCCCACAAATACTTTGGAAAATTACTTTCAAGTAGCATGGTTCTTGACATATCTTCAAGTGTCCTATTTTTCCTCTCAACTACTCCATTCTGCTGAGGAGTTCTAGGTGCAGAGAAGTTGTGTGATATGCCATGCTTTGCACAAAATAAATCCAAGTCAAGCTGATGAAATTCCCTACCATGATCACTTCTAATAGATGCAACAGGCAAGTTTTTCATAGTTTGAAGCTCTTTGCACAGTCTAGAAAATTCAGGTAAAGCTTCCGTTTTGTCTCTAATAAACATAACCCGTGTAAATCTAGAATAGTCATATACTACAACAATCATATACCTCTTACCTTTAAGAGTTTGAACTCTCATAGGACCACACAAGTCCATGTGAATAAGTTCTAAGGGTCTAGAAGTACTTACAAAGTTCTTTGGCTTGAATGAGCTTTTTGTTTGTTTACCTTGTACACATGCCTTGCAAATCTCATCATCTGAGAATTTTTGTGATGGTCATCCTCTTACCAAGTCCTTTGAGATGAGTTTATTCAAGGTGTGTATGCTAATATGCCCAAGCTTTCTATGCCAAATCTTTGAATCTTCCTTCAAGGTCTTGAGGCACTTTAACTTGTGTCTCCTGCAATATTGTTAGTACTCATAACATATAGATTGTATGATCTAGGAGAAGTGAGTATGCAATCTCCAGATTTCTCATCTTGCACAACACATTTCTCCTTGTCAAATACAACTTTATAACATTTATCGCATAACTGAGAAATACTAAGCAGATTATATTTAATTCCATCCACAAGATAAACATCAGAGATAAAGTTGGTAGAACCATTACCAATACTACCTATACCAATAATTGCATTTTTCTTTGTCACCAAGTGTAATTGTTCCTCCAGATTTCTCTGTGAGCTTAGTAAAAAGAGACTTCTTTCCACTCATATGTCTGGAACAACCACTGTCTAATATTCATTTCTGATCCTTCAAGGCCTTGGTGACATCCTGCAAAAATAAATCATTGCCTCAACATGCTGTTAGACCAAGTGCAGAACTTTGAGTCATACTCAGAATCAGCCATGTTGGGTGGTCTAATTCCTTTTGGAACCCAAATCTGCCTAACCTGTCCCTTAAGCTGATAAGGATAAGTGTGCCTCAGAATATGAGGTTCTGATCCTTTGAAGGGACAAGTTAATTTGATATGACCAATTTTTCCACAGTAATGACACTTTGGAGAATGTCTGCTACCAGATTTGACAAAATTAGTTTGGCTTTTCTTTGGAAAATTTGGATTATAGCCAATTCCACTTATATGCATAGATTTCAGACTTCCTACAAGATTGAGATTCAGATTATGTTCTGAGCGTGTAAAACTGGTTAGGACCTTTTTAGACTCTTGAAATTTCTCAGTCAAAGAACAAATTTGTTGTTCTAAATCATCTGAATGAGTCTTTTGATCAACATACCTTTCTGTTAAGAGAGTGTTTTGATCAACAATCTCTTTTATCTGTGCCTTCAAGGCTTTGAATCTACTATCCAAGGCCGTGAAGTCATTTTCATTTTTTGTCTTAGAAATTTCAATAGTCTTATTTGCGAAAACCAAGTCCAAGTTTTCTTTTACCTGCTCATGAACTTTAACCTTTAAAGAAGCAATCTCATTTTTATAAATTTCCTCATTTAAAAACATGCTCTTTAGAATTTCAGGAAGTACATCAGAAGGACTAGCAAGAAGATTTTTTACCATTTCTTCAATGTGTCTGTCTGAAGATTTTTCTTCATCACGTTTAGCCATGAAGCATAAATTTGCTTGTTCTTCTTCTGTGTCTGAATCACTTGATGAATCAGAATCACTCCATGAGGCCATCATTGATTTCTTCCTCTTGTTGTCAGTGTCTTTCTTTTGAAAGTTCCTGTTCTTCTTCTTTTTTGGACAATCCCTTACTAAATGATCTTTGTAATCCTTGCTACTTGAAGGTCTTGATCTCTCTATGTCGTAGTCTTTGTTTCCAAAGTTTTTCTTCGTCTTGAGAATCCTGGACAAGGCCTTGGAGATAAATGCTAAAGCCTCTTCAACATCATGCTCATCTTCAGTCTCAAGGCTTTGAGATTTTTCATTGTCTTTAGCCTTGAGTGCTAGATTCTTGATATTTTCACTCATATCACCTTCTACATCTTTCATAGAAATCTTATGAGTGAGCAGATTTCCTTGTAGATCATCTAGCTTAAGAAGACTTAAATCCTGAGCTTCCTCAATACCTGTTGTCTTTGGTTCCCACTTAGTTTTTGGCAAACTTCTCAGAATCTTCCTGACGTTTTCCTCATCAGAGAAGCTTTTTCCCAATGACTCTAGGTTGTTCACCACATCAGTGAATCTTTTGAACATCTCCTCGATAGTTTCATCTGAGTTCATCTTGAACAACTCATATTGCCTCAGAAGTATGTCTTGGTCTGTTTGACTTGGCTTGTTCCTTCATATGTTACAACAAGTTTCTCCCATACTTATTTGGCACTTTTGCAATTTGTCACTCTGTTGAACTCATCTGCATTAAGAGCACAGTATAACAGATTCATAGCCTTATAATTTTTGGATACCTTTTCCAGTTCAGTAACTGAGAGATTTTTCTCAGACTTGATGCATCTAACTCCATCAATGGTAGTGAAATACTCAAGAGGACCATTCTGAATTATTGACCACAATTCCACGTCTTGATCTATGATGAACATCTTCATCAATGCCTTCCAGTGCATGAAGTTATCACCACAGAACAATAGAGGTATTTTTGCTGCCCTTCCTTGAGAGAAGCCACCATATCCTACATTACTCATAGTCACAAGATTTTTAGATCTTTTTTAGTGACCCAAGCTCGGATACCAATTGAAAGTTTAGTCTAAATACAGGACCAAAATACTCTAGAAAGGGGGTTGAATAGAGTATGGGAACGTTTTGCGAAAACACAAAATCTAACTAAGGATGCAAGTACAAGACAGAAATCTCAAGGCCTTGAGATTTTGTAAGACTGATCAAAAACTTCTTAAGTGTAAAAGAAAGTTTCAAGGCTTTGAACTAGTACCAGTTTTAAACAGATTGTAAATCCAAATTTTGAACTAGATTACTTGCAAGAATAAATAGCTAAGCTGTAAAGTAAATAACACTGAGCAATTTACAGAGTTCAGTCCCAATGGACCTAATCTCTGCATGATGGATCTAATCCCACCAGGATTGGGCAAACACTTCTTATTACTCACACAGAAACAACCCTAGATCTTCAAGCCTAAGTGAACTCCCTTACACCTATACAACTTGTGGTTCCAAACCTATCTAGTATCAGCTACTAACTGTTGAACTAACAAGAACCTCTTGTTTTTCAATTGAACAACCAACCACTATGTTTTGTGAGGTATAAAATATACAGAAGATAAGCAGATTTAAGTGAAAAAAGAGAGGAACCCAATAGAAGAATCAGTTGGTAAAGCTTGGATGTGTTCTTCAGGAATACTGGAGTGATTGATCTTATGAAAGCACTTGATTGAAGCTTGAAGTTGTGAGGAATGATGGTCTGATTTTCCACGAATGTATCTCTCCTTATTTTCCTTTGATTTCAATTTTCTGTAAGATTCTCTATGTCTTTCAAATTCAAACCAACATTTATCTACTTCCAGCAACTGAATGAGAGAATTTAGGATCTGTGTTCCTGCATCCTTTCTAACTGCAATTCAAACCAGCTCTGAGTAGATATCCGTTGGAGTTTGTTGTGATAAGATTGCACTTTTGAAAAACCTGCAATAACATTAAGCACAACAACAAACAAAATCCAAATACATAACAGCATTAAGTCTGTTTGGATATTCAGTTTTCTGAATAAAACTGAATAAAATTAATAAGTCATAAACCTGATTACCAAACAATTACATAAACCAACACAAACCAATTTAAGACTTGCAAAAGTCTTTAAACAATTATAATAAAAAAGATCAAATCCCGCAAGAGAGAATCATGTTATGTCTGTGAAAACTGTCAGCAGCTCAAGGCATATCTCAAGGCCTTGGAGCTCTGAGCATTCTTCACAGTTTTTCAAACTGTAACTAAAGAGTTCTTGATTCACTCCAATTATGATATCTGCAATATATTAGATATATAAGAAACAGATAGCAAGAATATTTTCAACAATATCTGATCTAGAACATCAGATTGACCACCTGCAACACAAGATTGTCAGAACACATTTCATAAGAAAGTAACTGTCAAGGCTTTGAGGCTTTGATCAATATCTCAAGGCCTTGGAGGCTTGAAGACTTAGAGAATCTTTGTTTTTCAGCACTCTAAAAGATTACTTCCCAAAACACATTTAGAAGTCTTGAATCAACACATCCAATGGGAGATATTGCATGTGTAAATTTTTATGATTACTATCTCAGCAGTTTAGCAATTCAAATGGTATGTGAAAGTCTAGGTTTGATTTCAGATGACGACTTTTGTGAAACAACAAAAGAGAATACCCACAATTATTAATAAATATGTGTCTCTTACCTTTCTATCCCTGGTTCAAACACATACTTACATAGTGGATTCCACCCAATTAATGTTGCAGGATATTGTTTAGGGACAATTGTGTCATTTAATAACAAAAAAGTTACTAAAAAAGGAAATGTACAGATAGAGAAGACACGTCCAAAAATGATACATATATAGGAAGAATGGATATGGAAGAAGTGTTTCAGTTGGTTGTATTGTATCTTTATTCTTTACTTATATATACATATATATATATATATCACCGATTCTTTACTTATATAATACATCTATTTTTAGGGGCAATTGTGTCATTTAATGAATGTGTATTGTTCACAACAAGTTAGTCTACTTCGGACAAAAAGCATTGACTAATGGCTATATGGTCAACATTATAATCTCCATATAACACAGCGAAGAATTTTTTTCCAATGACAACGAACAATATAGTGAGTACCATATTATGTTTGGAGTAAATTAAAATCTACATGTAACACAACTTTTTTGTTAACACAACGTGCAAAGCACGTGGTACTTAGGGCTAGTTTGGGAATGCTGTGGCGGTGTTAAAAAGTTGCTGTGTGAAAACACTGTGGAAAAGTTGTTGTGAGTTCTTGATAAAATATTGTTTGGTAAATATTACATTAAAGCTGCTATGAAATATTGATATAGTAATTTTGTGTTTGGTAAAATCAATTGTGAAGTTGCTGTGATAGGATAAAATGACAAAAATATACGACACATGTCATTTCCGTAAAGATAACAATCGATATTTTTAAAAATTGTAAGGTTAAAATCGGTTATAGATAAATTAATCAAAAGCACTTTCTTGAAAAGCATCTCCCCCCTTGCTTCCTGAAAATTGCGGTGGGACAGCAGAAATTGTCCGCAAAAGCAGAAATTTTACTTTTACCATACACATTAAAACTGCTTCTGCTATCAGGAAAGCAGTTGTGCTGGCAGCAGAAGCATTCCCAAACTCACCCTTACTAGTATATCAAAATTGTTTTTGATAGTTTCTCAGTCACTCTCTCTTCTCTTGGGTCTTCAAGGTTACCAAGGCCTTTTTGTTCTTCTTGAATCGTAATAATAATAATAAAAAAGTATAAGGCGGTGGTTAACTACTCAATGTTGTTGAAGTACAAATTTTACAAAGGAAAAGAAAGATTTATTATCACTATAAACTTCAGTAAAGTTCAGAAATATCACTATAAACTTCTTTCTCTCCGATAGGCAACTGGACCAACTAATTACCGTAATGATATGATATTTATTATTTACAGTGTATTTTTCTTATTTGAACAGACATTTACAATCTATAACAGGTGCATTATAAAAAAAATCTACACCAGGCGTATGTAGATGCCATTTTGTCAACTGAAATATCGCTTGTGCGAGTGACCTTAATGGGGATAACCTCTTTGAGAGCGTTGCCAACAATGATTCGAGACAACATAACCAGGATGAGGGGCGACATTGATGTTGATGACTATCTGGACATGGATTACCTTCAGCAGCTCCCGTGTCTTTATTTTTTCGACTGAAACTTTTCCCATGGCAGCTTTCATATTATTCTAAGCATCGAAAGCGATATTCTAGTTGGTCTAGCTGAAGTTGTTAACTTGTTATTGTACTCAATTTCGCTTTTTGTTGTCAAGAAACTGGATGTTTATGCCTAGCTCGCCGCCCCCGGTTTTTCTTGCTAAGGGTTTTGCATGTAAAACATCGATGTCTTGTGTAACATATTTTTATGAACTAGTACGGAGAATGCGCGGTGAACGTTTATTGGCTTACAAATGCCCTCCTTTAGAGATGGTTTTAGTTAAAACTTGAGCTTATGAAAAAAATTATGCATACCAAAGTTTAAGTTCATCTAGTTGGAATTGGTAGTCCTCTATCACCATCAAAATTGTTCAACAAACCCCAAAATTGGGCATATTTTATTTCGGGAAGCATCGTAGTGTAATGTTGTAAATCTTAATTGGTTGCTTTATTCAGTTAGTTACATTTCTCGGTGAATATAGTGGGGATTTGTAACTATCTAGTTTAGGTTTTCTACCTAATGCCCAAAGACTCAGAAAGGTCACAGTAGGGAAGTTTCTAGCTAGAATGACTTTGATCACCTAAATGAGCTTTATGTTTCTTCAATGAGATTGAATCACATCGTTTGATGTCTACAGTACATTACACTTGATGAGATATGTTGCCATTCTGAAAATAGCTATGCCTGTATAATGCGCTACACTTGGCAATTTAAGATCGTCCAATCTGCATTATATAATGTAAAAGAAAAAAAAAGACTTACAAGATGCCGGTTGATTTATTTCTTGAAAGGGGAGTATGCAGATAGATATGCAGCACAGATACTCTAGAAAGGGGGGGGGGGGTTGAATAGAGTATGCCAACTATTTGCAAAACTTATAGAAGAGAAGAGTTTAAGTTTCAAGAGCAATGGAATTCAAGGCCTTGAAAATAATTTCAAGGCTTTAAGTGAAATACAGTTTGAAATAGAATAGACTAGTCTTTTTCAAGGTCTTGAAAAGAGTTTCAAACCCTTGAAAACAGACTAGTTTGAATGCTGTAAAAACTATGAATGTAAATGAACTGTAAATGCAAGAGACAAGTGATTTATATAGTTCAGTGCACTTGGACATACGTCTCTACCTCAGGGATCTTCTCACTGCAGGATTTTAAACTCAATTCTTATTAATAAAAATCTTAGCCCTAGATCTCAAGCACAGAGAGTTCCCTTACTCTGTTACAGCCTGTGGTTCTCTCTAACCTATCTAGTACCTGCTCTAGCTGACTGAGTAACTAAGAATTCTCTATTGTTCACCTTGAACAATCTTTAAGAATGAAATGAATAAGTATTACAAGAATGATCTACAAATAAAGCACAAGACAGAAGAAAACTAAAGGGTAGAACTGCAGTGAAGAGTGCAGTGATCTTCTGTGAGATGGATTGTGAGAAAGATGACTTCTTTGATGCTTGTCAATCTAGAATTATGTCTCTATTTTTGCCCGTTGAGTTTTGTGTATCGTTTCTTCAATATGAGCTTCATTTATACTGTTTGAATCTCTGAAATCTTCCCAGATTTTCAGCAACAACTTCCTATTTTGTAGGCAACAAACTTTGCCTCTCTAAACAGCCTTCTCGAACGGATAGTTGACACGATCTCCGCAAGTGTACGGTTATCGTTCTAGTAATAATGTGATAAAGAGGGTTGTCGAATACTAGAGGAATTGTCGTGAACTAAATAGTATGATTAACTTTGTGTGGGCTGGCAATTGATTTTGTTTAATTAACTAAGAATGTAAATAACAACTAATAATTAAAATTTAGATTAATATGAGGAACATGTATCAGGATTTCTCTAGGATCACTAGGTGAATACCTATAACGCATTATGTTTTGAAACTCAGACGATGATTTATTCAGCCAAACGAGCAATAATGCTAAACGAGTTACCAAGCTAGCTTTCTATGACTAGTTCAAATTACAACCGAGTTACCAAGTTCTAATTAGCCCTAAAACATATAATTACGTATAATTCTACTCAAAGTTCACAGTCAATGGTTGATTCTTCTAACATGCGACTATGTGTTTAATTCAACTATCCGGGTAATTTGTTGTTTTCACTAACTAATTACCTGTAATCTTCATATTGGTGGCCAAACAATACAAAGAAAGGGTAAAAACGAGAATTAAGCATAGAAAATAAGATCATCAATTAAGTCATTCAAACATGAATCAAAGTCATAATTTGCCAAGAACGACTTCAAGCCCTAGCTACCATTTGATAAGTTCCAATATAAAGTGCTTAACTACTACGATTCATGATTACAAAGACAATGTTTTTCATAATCGTAGACAAAAAAATAAAGAGAAGGAGAAAAAGAATTCAAACGGTGAATCTCCGCGCTCCAAACAGTGTTCCAAGCTTCAAAATTCCAGCTTCGTGCGTCTCTAACGTGTTCTGACCCGTCCTCCTTAGTAAATCACACTCTAGGGCTTTTTTATGCCTTTCCTAATTGTTTAAAATAAGTTTTGAATATTACACAAAATCCCCAGGCTGAATCAAGTCAAATCAGCGCTTGGCAATCTCTGTTCGCACGAAGACTGCGATCCCTTCGTACGAAGGCGTTCGTATTTTGCGAAAGAGAGCGTGATCACGAAGACATTCTTGTCTTCTTCTGATTTTGGCCAAGGAATTGTGTTCGCACGAAGAGATAATATCTTCTCACGAAAACCCCTGGAAACCAGCTTCAATTGCTTCTCTTCTTCTTCTGATCTGTTGCTTCTTTGGCTGCTGCTTCTGATTTCTTCTCTTGCGCCACTTTCTGAGTTGCTACAGGTCGCATCTTTAAACAGGGATCATGGTGATTTTGATCGGGTTTTGGATGGTGATTTGGGTAGTTTTAGGTCGTGGTACTGATGGAGGTTGAAGGCAGGTGGATTGTTGTGATTTCAGCCGGGTCTAATGCAGGTAGGTGTACTGTTGGTGGCTAGGAATTCCTGAATTCAGCAGGTGTATGAGAAAGAGCTAGACAGTGTGTTTGTGGCCGGAATTAATGGAGGTTAAGGCTGGTGTACTGGTAGTATTTTGTAGGTGTAATGTTTGGTTTAGGAGCAGATTTAATTGGTGGATATGGTGAATTGCTAATGAGTTATTTGAATTGGGTGTTGGTTGTAGGCAAGGTTGATGGTATCTCATGGTGTAGAGAGCTCAGAATGATGCTCGGAGATGATTCAGGATGTTCAAGTTAAAATCAGGATTTTCAGGATATTTTAAGATTGCGGAAAAGCAAATAAGAACCCGGATTTTGATCCCAAACTCCGATGAACCTGATTTTTGCACCTTTGGATTCCTTTCGTGATGTAGACTTCGTCCATGTAGAGAAATTCCCGTTTCCGGACTATTTTCTCGTTTTTCTCAATTATTGTCAAATTTTGGCCAAAAACATCCAAAACGCCAAAATTTGCCTTTTTCTTCTATTCCGAATATCGTTTCTTCTCTCCTCTTGATTCCCGCATACGTATTTCTGTCAAACAACAACACGAACACTACCGCGAAGATCAAATATGATAAATTATCAAAATCATACTCAAAACCATTAAGAAACGCCCGGATTTTGCTTTAAAGCTCAAAACATCCAAAAGTGCAATTTATTCATATTTAGGCTCGAATATCGTCACTTTGCACCGAAACGCACACAAATAACAATATAAAGTCTACGTAGGATAACTCTTTTTAAGGAGTTATCAATAGTTGATCACAATCTTCATAGATATTGTTGTGATCTTTTCATTAAGTTATCTGAGAAGCTGTCATGATTCTCTGATTGATCACAAAATCATCTTCTCTAAATATTTCCCTTCCTGCAATAGTCAGATAAGGAAACAAATCCTGCATATTAGGAAATAAAAAAATTTCCTGCAAAACTGAGTCAAACTGATGAATCATGTTAGATATATCAAAACAGTTTGTCTTTCATCATCAAATAGTAACATATCAAGTATATAAGTGAGAGAGATAGACTTAAATCATAAGAGTTCAGAAAAACTCCCCCTTAGAACATGCATTCAGGTCAGACAGTTTCAAGGCTTTGAATCCTAGGTCAAGGCCTTGAAATAGATATGCTATTTCAATCCTATGAAACCTGATTCCAGGCATTGAAAACTGGTTCAAGGCCTTGAAATAACTGAGTATTTCAAGTCCATGAAACCTATGACCTTAAAATCTCCTCCTTGATGAAAGACAAAACCTCAATTTGTTTGATTGTTAGTTTCTGCAAAAAAATACTGATTAGCACACAGTTCAAACACATAGTAATAACACAGTAATTCCAAAAGATCCTGCTTATTAATAAACGCAAGAAAAAACTGCAAGTAAGTGTCAAAAAATCCTATTGACCAAAAGATAGGTCACCTAAACAGAAAATAGAAGCAAAACAACCTAAGATTTTTTCCCCCTTTTTGACTTTCATCAAAAAGAATGACAAGATGTTGGATCAGTGTCTGGAAAATTTTTGAAAATAAAAACTTAAAAAGAAAGAATGGGAAAGAAATAATAGGCAAGATTAAGGGTTTGGGTCTTCATCGCCATCCTGATATCCCTCTTCTTCCCCACTGTCTTCATCAGTCTTTTCCTGTTCTTCTTTTTGAGCCACATCAATTTCCTCAATGATAGAACTGATCTATCCTATGACACTGTTGAACAAGAAGGTGAGTTCCTCTAACTCTTTTCTTACATGCTTTAGTTTCTTCTTCACATACACCTTCTTCTGTTGTGCAGAGGAAATCTTGTGATCATTTCTTCCTGGTTTTGACGCAGGCATAGACTTTGAAGGATCTTTCTCATGTCTTCCCTTATTGGACACTGTATACACTCCATAGGATCCTGAAGTAGTATCTGAGTCTGAGTCTTTAATGAGAATTTCTTTTCCTTTACCCTTGATCCCTGTGTCTTTCTTTTTCTTGTCTCTCCTAGGGCTTCCAATAAGGATATCCTTCTGCTTCTCTTGGGAAGAAACTGTAGTCTGTTTCTTTTTGCCAGTTGCTGGAATCTGGTCCTTTTACACCATCTTCTTAGGTAGTGAAGACTCATGTTCTTCATAAGTAAAGCTTTTTGACTCTGAGTCTTCACTGATTGTGAGAACTTTTTCTTCAGCTATATTTCTCTTCTTTTCAGAGCTAGGTTTTGATCCTCCGGCCATCTTGATTTTGTTTGAGGATCTTCTAGTGCTCATTAGGGTTTTATGAGAAGAATAGAGAGAGGTAGATTTGATACGGAGAGAAGGAGAAGAGGAGGAGATAAATACAGAAAGAGTTTGTATTTGAAAATGAAATTGCAATATTTTTCTGATCTTAAAAGATCTGTAGTGATCAACAAAGATTCAAATCTTTGAAGCCGTTGGAAATAATATATTTGGCTGAAAAAGAATGTTGAAAAAAGGTAGGGATAATATTGAGCAAATATCTACAAAGATAGTACCCAATACTGAATGATCCAAGATTATTCACTAACCAGTTATTAAACTTATTTTCAAGGCTTTGAAAATAGTTTCAAGGTCTTCAAACGCTGTTAAGCTGAAACACATAAGATCAAAGACTTGAATAGATTTTCAAGGCTTTGAAAATCAGTTCAAACCTTTGAAACACATAAAAACTTACCTTCCTTACCTGATGCTCTCCCTAAACCAATGCATATTTATTTAGCATGCCTAATTCCAGTCTTAGAGTGGAAAATCTTTCATCTGGAAATGGTTTATTGAAGATATCTGCAAGTTGCATGTTAGTAGGAACAAATTCAAGAACAATATCACCTTTCTCAGCATGATCTCTGATGATTTGGTATCTGGCATCAATATGCTTGGTTGTTGAATGCTGAACTGGATTCCTTGAAATAGATGTTGCACTGGTATTGTCACATTTGATAGGAATACTTCTGAAATCAAATCCAAGGTCCCTCAATTGTTGAGAAATCCATAATACTTGTGAAAAACATGCTCCAGCAGATATGTATTCAGCTTCAGATACTGATAAATCCACTGAGTTCTTTTTCTTTGAATTCCAACTGATCAGAGATGATCTAATAAATTGGCAAGTTCGTGAAGTGCTTTTCCGATCAACTTTTTAACCTGCAAAGTCAGCATCTGAAAATCCATGCAAAAAGAAGTTAGAATGTCTTGGATACCAAAGCCTTAAGTCTTTTGTACCATTGAGATATCTGAATATTCTCTTCACAACTTATAAGTGTGATTCTGTTGGATCAGCTTGAAATCTTGCACACATACATACACTGAACATGATATCTGGTCGACTAGCAGTGAGATAAAGCAATGACCCAAACCTCTATACTATTTTATATTGACACTCTTACTATATCCATCCTTATCTAAAGACAGTGTAGAACTCATGGGAGTCTTAATCTCTTTGGATTGACACATTTTGTACTTGTTTAACAAGTCCCTAGTGTACTTTCTTTCATGAACAAAGATGCCCTTCTTCAACGGATGTATTTTGAAGTCCAAGGAAGAATTTCAACTCTCCCATCATACTCATTTCAAATTCCCTGCTCATAAGACTTGAGAATTCTTTTCATAGAAGATCATTAGTAGCTCCAAGCAGAATATCATCAACATAAATCTGAACTACAAGTAAATCTTTCCCATGAGTTTTTATGAAAAGGGTTTTGTCTACCATTCCTCTTTTGAAATCATTTTCAAGCAAAAATTTTGACAATCTTTCATACCAAGCTCTTGGAGCTTGTTTCAAACCATAAATAGCTTTGTGAAGTTTGTAAACATGATCTAGAAACTTATCACTTTCAAAACTAGGAGGTTGTGCAACATAAACTTCCTCTTGCAAGTAGCCATTCAAAAATGCACATTTCACATCCATTTGAAATAGTTTCATGTTTTTGTAATATGCAAATGCAATTAGAAGTCTAATTGCTTCTAACCTGGAAACTGGAGCAAAATTTCCTCATAATCAATACCTTCTTCTTGATTGTAACCTTGAAAAACTAAGCTTGCTTTGTTTCTGATCACCTTGCCATTCTCATCCAATTTGTTTCAGAACACCCATCTGGTACAAATGACATACTGGTTTGTTGGTGGAGGTACTAGGTTGCACACCTTATTTCTTTCAAACTCATTGAGTTCACTTTGCATAGCTATAGTCCAGTCTGCTTCTTGTAATGCTTCCTTAACAGTTATTGGGTCTACAAGAGAAATGAAAGCACTGAAGGCACAAAGATTCTTCAACTGTGATCTTGTTTGTGTACCAGTGGCTGGGTCAGAGATGATGTTTTCAGCTGGATGAGATGAAAGATATTTGAATCTCTTTCTTGGAGACCATGGTTCAGGCTCTCCATATTGCTTATCTGGTCTTGAAGTTGTAGCATGATCACTTGTATCTTTCTGAACATGTTTGTCAAGACTTTGATATCTATTTTCAAGGCCTTGAGACCTGTTTTTCAAGGTCTTGAAAATGGCTTATGTTCCCTTCTGAACCTTTCTTGAACCCAAGTGAGTTCTCAGCTTCTTCTTCTGATTCATGCTTGTTCAGATTCAAGTCTGCAAAACTTTCACTCAAAGAACCATCATAGCTTTCATAAAAAATAACATGAATACTTTCTTCAACAAGCTTGGTTCTTTTGATTATAAACTCTATAAGCTTTGCTAGTAAGAGAGGAACCACGAAAAAAACCTTCATCACTTCTTGCATCAAACTTACCCAAGTTGTCATTACCAGTGTTGTGGACATAGCATGTGCAACCAAAGGGTCTGAGGAATGAGATGTTTGGCTTCCTCCCTTTAAAGAGTTCATAGGGGGTCTTCTTCAATATGGGTCTGATCAAGCACCTAATCAAAATGTAATTTTCTGTATTCACAGCTTCTGCCCAATAATGTTTTGGCATCTTGTTTTCTAGAAGCATTGTTCTTAACATATCTTCAAGAGTCATGTTCTTTCTTTCAACAAGTCCATTATGTTAAGGAGTTCTAGGAGCAGAAAAATTGTGAGAGATACCATGCTTAAAACAGAATAAAATAAATTCTAATTGATCAAAATCTCTACCATGATCACTTCTGATTGAAGCAATGGTTAGGTTTTTCACGTTTTGAAGTTCTCTGCAAAGCTTTGAAAATTCAGAGAGGGCTTCAGATTTTTCTTTCAGAAGCATAACCCAAGTATATCTAGAGTAATCAACTACAATAACTAGCATATACCTCTTACCTTTTGGAGTTGGTGTCCTCATAGGACCATACAAATCCATGTGAAGTAGTTCAATAGGTCTAGAAGTACTTACGAAATTATTTGGCTTGAATGAGCTTGTGGTCTGCTTACCCTGAGCACAAGCTTTGCATACTTCATCATGTTTAAACTTTATAGATGGTAATCCTCTTACTAGGTCTTTGGAGATCAATTTTTTCAAGGTATGCAAGCTAATGTGACCAAGCTTTCTGTGCCAATCCCTTGAATCCTCTTTCAAGGCCTTGAGACACTTTAAGCTTTTACCTGCAACTTTTCTAGTCTGAAAAGTATAAATATTGATTAATCTAGAGGCTCTGAGAATGCAATTGCCTGATTTCTCATTTTTCACCACACACTTCTCTTTATCAAAGATAACCTTATTGCCACTAACACAAAGCTGAGATACACTAAGCAAGTTAAATTTTAAGCCATCAACTAGATATACATCAGAAATAGAGTTTTCAGAATCTGTACCAACTTTACCAATACCAAGTATGTTGCATTTTCCTTTATCACCAAGTGTAATTGAACCTTCA
The DNA here is from genome assembly GCA_023055425.1 of Linanthus parryae. Lineage (NCBI taxonomy): Eukaryota > Viridiplantae > Streptophyta > Magnoliopsida > Ericales > Polemoniaceae > Linanthus > Linanthus parryae. The sequence goes on along the minus strand of JALGPY010000011.1, from coordinate 18,772,579 downwards.
TATTGCTCTTTCAATTGGGAGAATAGAGATCTCTTTCCACTCATCTGTCTTGAGAAACCACTGTCCATAAACCACTTATGTTCTTTGACACTTGTGACAACCTGCAAACACAAATCACTGCCTTACCCAGCTGTTAGACCAAGTGTGGAATTTGGACTCATACTCAGGATCAACCATATTAGGTGGTCTGACCCCTTTAGGAACCAAAATCTGTCTGACTTGTCCTTTGAATTGAAATGGGAACGTGTTCCTCATTATGTAAAGGTCTATTCTTCTGAAAGGACAAGTCATCTTCATATGACCAATCTTGTTACAAAAATGACACTTAGAAGAAGTTTTCTTTCCAGCTTTGACAAATTTGGTATTGTTATTTTTTGGAAATTTTGGATTATATCCAATATCAATTTTGTGAACAGACTTTGAACTTTCTCCAGGAATCAGGTTCAACTTGTGTTCTGAGACTGCAAGCTTGAATTTGACTAATTCATATTCTTGAAGTTTCTCAGTAAGATTAGTCTTTTATTTATCTAATTCATCAACTTTATGTCTCAGATCAACAAGGATGTTACTCAGTAAAGAGTTCTCAGTGACTACTTCCTTTACTTGTGTTTTCAAGGCCTTGAAATCACTGTCAGTTTTCTTTTAAGAGATTTCAAGATTCTGATTCAGACAAACAAGTTGTAAATTCTATTTTGCTTGCTCATGAGCTTTTTTCTTTCAAAAGTATAATCTCTTTTAGATAATCTTCTTCATCTAACAACATTATTCTAAGATAATCTGAAAGAGCATCTTTTGGTTTTGAAATCAAACATTTTACCATTACCTAAATGTTCTTCTCAGAACTTTAATCATGCTTGGCCACGAAGCATAGGTTGGCTTGTTCTTCTTCAGATTCAGAGTCACTTGAGCTATCTGAATCACTCCATGAAGTTATCATAGCTTTCTTTCTCCTGTCACGGTCTTTCTTCTGAAAGTTCTTGCTTTTCTTGTGTGGACAATCTCTTATCAATGTCCTGCATCACCACAATCAAAGCAATTCAAGACTTTGGATTTATTCTGTGAAGAACTTACCTTTGTAGTCCTTGTTACTGAATGATCTATGTCTTTCTCTTCTGAAGTCCTTTTTTCCAAAGTTTTTCTTCATCTTGAGGATTCTGGTCAAGGCTTTGGAAATCAATGCAAATGGATCTTCATCATCATCATCTTCAGATTCAAGGCTTTGAATTTTCTCATTCTCTCTGTTCCTGAGTGCTAAGTTTTCTTGACACCTTCAGGTAGCTCTCCATCAGCTTCATTCATGGATATTTCATGTGTCAGGAGCTTCCCTTGTAGGTCATCAAGTTGTAGTGATGAGAGATCTTGAGCTTCTTCAATGGCTGTTGTCTTTGGTTCCCATTTAGCCTTTGGAAGACTTCTCAGTATCTTCCTCACCTTTTCTTCATTGGGAATATGCTTTCCCAGTGAATCAAGGTTGTTGACAATGTCTGTGAACCTCTTGAACATCTCTCTGATCGACTCATCTGCATTCATCTTGAACAACTCATATTGCCTGAGATAGATGTTAATTTGGTTTGCTTGACTTGACTGGTTCCTTCAAATGTCACCACACGCTTATCCCATATTTCTTTGGTAGTCTTGCAGCCTGAAATTCTGTTGAATTCATCTGTACTCAAAGCACAATACAAGATTTTAATAGCTTTGTAATTCCTAGAAAATTGTTCTAATTCATAAGAGGAGAGTGAGTCTTCAGATTTTGGAGTTTTGATCCCATCTTTCTCTGTAAAGAAAGTGTGAGGTCCATTTTGAATAATGGTCCAAAGCTCTATGTCTTGATCAATGATGAACATTTTTCATCAGGGCTTTCCAGTGAGCAAAGTTGTCTCCACAAAGTAGAGGAGGTCTGTTGGAAGATCTTCCCCGTGAGAAACCACCATTACCTGTAGTACTCATGATCACCAGATGGTTAAATCTTAAAAAGTGATATAAGCTCTAATACCAATTGAAAGGGGAGTATGCAGATAGATATGCAGCACAAATAATCTAGAGGGGGGGGGGGTTGAATAGAGTATGCCAACTTTTTTAAAAACTTGCAGTTTGATATAGAATAGACAAGTCTTTTTCAAGGCCTTGAAAAGAGTTTCAAACCCTTGAAAACAGACTAGTTTGAATGCTGTAAAAACTATGAATGTAAATGAACTGTAAATGAAAGAGACAAGTGATTTATAGAGTTCAGTCCACTTGGACCTACGTTTCTACCTTAGGGATCTTCTCCCTGCAGGATTTTCAACTAAATTCTTAATATTCAAAAGCTAAGCCCTAGATCTCAAGCACAGAGAGTTCCCTTACTCTATTATAGCTTGTGGTTCTCTCTAACCTATCTAGTACATGCTCTAGCTAACTGATTAACTAAGAATACTCTATTGTTCACCTTGAATAATCCTTGATAACGAAATGAAGAAGTATTACCAGAACAATCTACAAATAAAGCACAAGACAGAAGAACACTAATGTGTAGAACTGCAGTGAAGAGTGCAGTGATCTTCTGTGAGATGGATTGTGAGAATCCAGAATTATGTCTCTCTTTTTCCCGTTAAGAGTTGTGTATTGTTGCTTCAGAATGAGCTCCATTTATACTGTTTGAATCTCTGCAAATCTTCCCATATTTTCAGCAACAACTTCCTATTTTGTAGGCAACAAACTTTGACTTTCTTGACAGCCTTCTCCAGCGGATAGTTGATCACAATCTTCAGATATATTATTGTGATTTTGTCATTAAACAATCTAATAGCTTTCATGAGTATCTAATTGATCACATAATCATCTTTTCTAAGTAATTCCCTTCCTCCAGAAGTCAGATAAGGAAACAAATCCTGCATATTTAGGAAATAAATTTTCCCTGCAAAATTGAGTCAAACTGATGGATTAAATCATGTTAGATATATCAAAACAGGTTGTCTTTCATCATCAAATAATAACACATCAAGTATAGGAGTGAGAGAGATAGAGTTAAATCAGAAGAGTTAAGAAAAGCTCCCCCTTAGAACAGGCATTCATGTCAGACAGTTTCAAGACTTTGTATCCTAGTTCCAGGCTTCACATCAAATGAACATATCTACACGCAAATATGTTACTTTTCCGCAAGACAATTGATAAATTTATTCCTTATTCAACCAACACGTTGCCTACCATCTAACAGTTCAGAATCTTATATTTCTCGTCGTGGTAGCATCTTGATTATGTTCGCTTACCAGACAATGTAGGTCAGATCAATGAATTTGCTGAGTATGTCGATCGTTACATTGCTAAGTACATCTAAATCAAATAAGTAATCTCGTGAATAGGTGACAGGACAGGCTTAATCACAGCTTAATCGATTCAGTATCACACATTAGTTGATAACCTTAGAATCCAAAAAGACCCTTGTCTAATCTATTGTGATTTTTTCTAAAACTATGGAAGAAGAACAAATGAGAAGTTGCTGGGAAATAAATCCTTGATCTAAGGAATTCGATATGGTTTTATATTGTGTATAAATGAACGATATATAAAGGTAAAAGTCATATGTATTCTTTTACTAACATTTATATTTGATTACGTGTTATCTTCCATGGAGCATAAAATGATCCTTCAAGAAGTAATGTAGATCCTCGATGGACATGCACACACAATTAAACGATGGAGGAAGTGCTATTTAGCAAAAGAAAAATATATATTTATAATTTTCAAATTGCGATGAACACTGATGAATATGTTTTGCCCCTATAAAATCGACAACATGATTTCTCGCCCCATTCCAGCTACACCCAAACACAAAACTCAACAATTTTTATTTTTAGTCCCATAAAAATCAAATCAATAACGCTTTCACAATCGCATAATAGAACAAAACCAAATATTAGAACCCAATAAATCAAATATAATCACAGTGACAAAGTTAATCAAAATAAAGATCAAGTAATCATATGCATACCTAAATCTGCCGAATTAGAACACAATAAAGCTTTCCCCTATGCTGCCAAGTAAAGTACTCCATGGGACAAATATGTCCAATAAATCCTTTCACCCATGGTTTCAAGTAAAGTACTCCATGGGACAAATAGGTCAGAATAATCTAATCTGCTGGAGATTGTGGTTTCAAGCCAAATTGAAAACGAACTAATTAGGATGCGACATCAACACAATATGAATTTTTGGTTACGAAAAAATGCCAGAGTAGAGATATGAATTGGTTACATGAACCAAATCCACTAAGAGAGACATATTAAATCAACTAGGAGGAGACAAACCACATTGAGTTAACGATTGCGAGGAGGATGAAGTGGCTGCTCACGCCATGAGACGGGGGTAGGTCATTGTTCTTCATCTATATCATCATCTATTGACTTCCACCGCATCTATTCTAACCTCACTTGTGAATTATCATTAAAATCGTTCTTCAGATTGACATCCCACTTCTTGAATTTCCTTTCTTTAGACTCATCCTGAAAGCGACATGGTTAGAATCATCAGACTTCAGGTGTCGAATCACTCCAAATTCAATTACATAATATGTTTTTAGAAATCGGATCATATATTTATGCCCTCGAACCTCTCTTTAAAAACACAAAACAAGTAGTTTTCTCCATACACTACCACAGTACATCTGTCCATGAAGTCATTGCCACAAACTTCATTTTCAAAACAAATTTTGAATAATCAATAGAACCGCAAACGATGATTGAAACCCTAGTAGACATACACCTTGCCGACTAATTTGGATCGTGAGAGGGACTCCATTGTTACCGCTGCTCATGAGTTCGCAATGATTCTATCCAAGTTTCAGCAGACTATTGTACGTTCAAAGACAAATATTAGGTAACAAGAACAACAACAACAACAAACCTGTTATTCAAGAGGCTTGCCTTGAACATGTTCGTTGATTGGCTTTTCACGTCTAGGGTTTGATTGAAAGCGTCATAGAATCGTCGTTGTCGCCAAAGCTTAATTTCAAAGCGGAAGGAGGAGAGAGGTGCGTGACATGTGTGGGTCCTTTTTATCAGGTGCAGGAAAGAATCTGGGAAATACTTGACATACTCATGTGTAGTATTGAGGAGGTGGTCGACGGGACAGACAAGAACAAAGGAGGCCTTCCCCTAGATATGTGGAGTCGATCTGTAATACCATAGGATATCCACGTAGTGTTGGTCTACGTCCAGTTTGTCGATTTTCGTACAAAGATGATGGAGATGCCTGCATTTAATAGAGACGTGGGCTGCACCATGATGGCTCATCATACATTATGATGATGATTCTCCGAGCATGTTCGGCACTGTATTGATACGTGTTAGCAATTGGTGCGCCCATGTAGGGTGCCCAATGCAATTATCGTAACCTTATGGGGTTAGTTGCACTAATGCACAAACTAGAAGGGTTAGTAGCTAAGGCTCAAACCCTAGGGGTTTATGTGCAAACGTAGGAGAAGTTTTGCCTATATAAGGAGGCAGCCTCCTACACATTATGCTAAGACTAATGGCTATTCCACACAGTAAAGTTACTCAGTCTAGATTTATACTAGTTGTAGAGAACCCTAGTCTCTCTCCAACTTCATCCAAGAAGGTGGAACGTGGTGTGGAACAAAGTGTTCGTCCTCGAGATTCACACGTGATTGGTGGGAGCAAGATCAAGAAGGAGGCGCGTGAAAGCAAACAACAAACGATCATCTGCTGCATAAAGGAGCTTAGGAAGACAAGGTACACACATGAATCTTCCGCTATAATTCATGTTGTAGATCTGTATGTGATAGATCCTTCCTACCCTTCATTGGTATCAGAGCCATAGGTTTGTTTTTCGTGCCTCGATATGCGTTCCCGAATCTATATAAAAAATCGAGTTTCTGAAATTTCATAACCAGTAGACGAAACCTATATGGTTAGGTAGGGTTTTTCACGAGGATTCCAGAAATATAAATTTTATATTTTTTTGGATTTACGATGAATTAGTTATGAATTTTCAAAGTTTCGGAACTGTATTAATCTGGACTGCTAGATCCAATCAGTAGAACACGTTTTTCAAAACTTGTTAAAATTGGATTTTGACCACATAATCGGGATCAGGACGAAAAGACGATCCCGGAAAAATTAATTTCGTCGGGAACGGAGCACAGGAAGGCGGCGCGTGGTCTTCACGCGCCACCGACGCCGCCTCCACGCGCGGCCACGCGCCGCATGCGCCAAAGGGCTGGCGGCGGCTGCTGACGTGGCGATGACGTGGCAGACATGTGTCAGCTGACGTGTCAATGACGCGACAGGATGACGTGGCAGATGACATCAGCATAGGTGCTGACGTGGCATGCCACGTGGCATGCTGGCGTGGCACGCCGCGCGTGGGCGCGTGCGGCCTCCTCCCGCCGTCATTTTTCGTCCGGTTTTTTCCTAGGGACTCCAAATTAAATTTCCTATTTTGTGGATATTTTTTCATAATTATTGGAGCGACGGAAAATTTTAGTAATTTCCAGATTAATTAATGAGTGTTTAGCACACTTCCCGAGGCAGTTTGACGACCTTAAACACACTGTTTTGAGCCCAAATTTTTTCTGGAGACTTAGGTCATTTTTCCCTACGTTTTGCCATAGGTGGTGAGACCCTAAGTGGTAGGGGGCAATTTTCGATCTTTTTAGTTGATTAGATTATTGCTTATTAATTTCCAGTAATTATAGATTAATTCCGGAAATTTCCAGAAAATTCCAGTATGTTTATTATATTGTTATGCATGCTGTTGTGGGTTGAATGGATGTGTTTGGTGCATGGATGTGGCATAGATGTTTTATATTTTGGTTTTGGTTTTGGTTTTCGAATATGTAATCAAGATACGTCCTGCGTGTCGTGCCTCTCTATACTCTAGTATCTTCTCTTCTCATCCACTCGCCTCTATGAGGTTACTTCTTATTAGAAATAGGATAGTTAGTAGAGATTGAAGATTGAAGCTTCAAGAGAGGTGGCCAAACCAAAAGCTATGGCGCAAGGTGCATGGAGCAAATAGACGGTCTAAAGGAGCCTCAAGCTTGGAGTCCTCAAGTAGGCGAGATGGCATGAGATGGAGTTCAAGACTTGCTCAAGAAGTGCTCTCAATAGTGGGAGTGCACCTTAGGGGCCACATCCATTGCATATTTATTTATGCTTATGCTTGTTTTATGTTATAACTGCGTGTGATTGGATATATATGTTTAACCTCGCATGCTAAAGAACTAAAACAAAAGAGCTCACATGATGACATGATTAAAATTGATAGGAAATCACAAGTGATGAGATTTGATTCCTAGGATATACGCTAGGTTTTGGTGGAGTCCTTGTGAGGAACTATTAAGTTTTAATCGATGTCACATGTTATTTTGGAGCTAAGTAAATGCTAGTGATTAACTTCCACAATGTCTTTATCAATCGTGTCTAAATCTAAACTGTAAAGGCTAAATGGTGACAACCAACGGTATGATGAGTCGTCGTACTATGTAACCATCAGTTGGACATAGGATGTCGAACCACCTACAACATGGTCGAACCTGTGATGAATAAGTTGTCACAGCAGCACATAAACATTATCTTTAGGCTCACCAATAGTGGGAGGCAACAGTCAAGATAATGTCATAGAGCATGCTATGAAAAGGTGGGGAAATGACCTCATCAGCATGTTCTAGAGCACTTTTAAAATTTGTAGGAAGCCAAAGAGGAATCTTGGACCCATCTTAGCCATTTGCGTACATAAATTGTGAGTAGTGACTCATAATAAATCTTCCTTAACTATGAGTTATGGCTCATGTCATAATTTTGAGCACTCGACTTTAACGTCTGAGATTGATGCCATGTATGATAAGAGAGTTAAGGGTTGTCAGGTACAAGCTATCCGATTTTCAATTTGTTGCAATCTCTGCCACGTTTCATGAAACGTTATATGACACATTTTGTAAATGTCAAGATGTTTGCATAAGGCCAAACATCACCCTGTTCTAGGATCTAAGCAAAAAGAGTTTGCTAAGAATACTAGTCCAGCATACTTCGGATGCCTAAGCAATATATGATTGCTAAATGCTGTTAGAGAAGTATGATCATACTTAGTGAAGTATGATAGGCAGATTTAGTCCCTAGCCCGGTATTAGGACCAAGGCAACAGGTGGGGCAAGGATAAGGAAATTTAGGGGCAATATTGGTATAAGACCGATTTTACCCAAGACTGACAATCGCAAAAGGAGCAAAGGAGTTTTCCTAAGACAGGAGAAAGGGCCAGACCTGGCAAATAACTTCTCGTCTAAGGATCTGTATGATTATCTTTGAGGGAGTAGCCACCAAAACTTGTTTTGGTCACAGTTTTAACTTTGGATATGGTTATATCATGGTGTTTGCGTTCTTAAGATTCTAGCATGAGTAACGCCTCACGTATTGACCCACCATGCCATCGCATTGAACAATGCTGGCGTCTATTTCGCAGTCCGTGCTATGTGGTGATGCCGTGAAGTTGGATCAGTCCATGCTTCTAAACCTTCTTTCCCGCTATTCGCCTGCGACTCATACCTTCCACTTTGCTGAATTCGAGGTTGCTCCCACTCTGGAGGATGTGCACATGTTGTATGATCTTTCTCCCGTTGGTGAGGTGGATCCTCTTAGTCCTTTGAGGACTGATCCGGAACTTGCTTTGTACAAGCATATGGAGAAATGCTTATCCAAGGTAAAGAATATTTCCACGCGGTGGACATCTGCGAAAGTTCTTCCCGACTGGCAGCTGGTTGATACATCTGCGAAGAACACCTGGGGAAAATGGGTGGAGTACTTCTTCCGCGACTATGCGAGTAGCAGTATCACCAAGAAATTGATGGGCCAGAACCCAAAGGCGAAGAATTATGTGAATGGGAAAGGGTACCATCTCACCTTGTGTGGCTTTCTCTGTGTCTGGCTATCAAGGTACCTGATTGATGGTCACCCTCATGATGGGGTTTTCTACCATGTCCTCTCTCTTGCTGTGAGACTGACACTTGGGCCGCTAGTCTTGGGTACTTTGTACCACAGATTGGACCAATTGGTAGTGGCGACCAAGGAATCTCGTGGTCGCCTTGATGTGCTGACTTATGTTAACATCGCATTTCTGACCATGTGGGTTTTTGAGCGATGGCCCTCCTATGCTCCTGTTCCTTCTAAGCCCAGCAAATGGTGTGTCCCAGGTGCGGAGGATGAACTTTCCAGTGGAAGAGTTGCTCGATGGTTTAGAACCAATCTTCCTAAGTTTACCTGGAGCCTGATATGCGATGACCGAAGCAAGTTTACGGCTAGGCCTTATGCCACGGGCATTGAAAATGTGCGATGGTTCCCAAAGTTGTATCCTGCCAAACCTCTCACTTTCTCAGAAGAGCTCCTTTTCGAGGGTCATGAGCGCTTCCATGAGCGCTATCGCGAATTCTTGTGCTGGTGTCTAAGGGGCTCTCTTCCTTCTCTTGCAGAGTATGTTCCTGAGCTTACTCCCAGGTATGAGAGGATCACAGTGGATGTCGATCCAACTCGCATTTCTCCCCTGTTTTGCTTTGATGCAGAGGCGCCATCAGTCTGGCCTAGATCCATTGTAAGAGGCTGCTACAAGCGGCTGTTGTCTGGCGAGTGCCAAACGATCCTGAGGAGCAACCTGCCCTTTGATTAACCTTCAGGTGGCCGCGCAGGTCGCTTCTCCAAGAATTGGGTTGCTTACTGGACTACCCAGCAGGCCAGACTCGAGACACAGTCGACCCCTCAACCCTGCAGAGCTCCTGTGATCAAGAGAAATTCCTTCCCCTTCTGTCCTAACTGCAGTTTGGATGACTCCTAGTATGGCTGCTACTCATTGCCGGACCATGAGAACCACTTGTGCCCATCCACCATCCTTGAGGAGAAGATGGCCGCAGTTAGGGGTGGTGCTTCGCATGTTATCAAGTATAGCGAAGATTTTGCCAAGGTAAACAATTTCCTTTGCGCGTGTTAAGTTTCTTTCCTTTGATACGTCGAAACTTATGCTCCATTTCCTGTTTTAGTACTATCGGAGGAGGTTTGCATCTGGTGAGCGCTCCAAGTCGCTGATCAATACTATTGTTTCTGCGAGAAGGCAGGGTGAGCAAATTCTGCTAACAATGGGGATGGCTCCCGCAGTCGAGGCTGGGATTCGCGAGGTAATGGATGCATTTGCTGACTCGCTGATAGACAACACCCCAGTTTTGTCTCCTCCTAGGAACGCTCCATCTCCTCCTGCGGACGTTGCTCCAAGGGCGAAGAGACCAAGGCAGAAGGGAATCACAATCTCTTCCCCTAGGAGTGCTCCAGCTTCCTCTCCTGCGAAGTCCCTTACCCCTAAGGACAAAGGCAAGGGTCACATGCCAAGCAAGGTGCGGAAAGAGCTCGCAGTCGAGACTTTTGTTCCGTTTGGTCAGGAGGAAGAGGAGGATGAGAGGAGAGAGGTGAGAGAAAGAGATGATGATGATGAAGAAGAAAGAGTAGAAAGTGAAAGATAAGAAGAAAGAGGTGAGATACAAGAGGAAAATTCGGAAGGTATCTCGAACGAACTTATCTTCTCAGTACTTTAGCTCTCGCAATATTTATTGAACAGTTTATCCTTTCGTAGATGATGACGCAGAAACCATCAGCGGCCTTCTGGCTAAGAAGCAGAAGAAGGGTTCTCACTCTGGCGTTTCCAGCAAAGCCATAGACGAGGACATCCTTGCCGAGTCTAGAAGAATAGCTGCGGAGGCTGCGGAAAGAAGAAGGAAGCGAGAAGAATATGAGATCGAACTCATAAAGAAGAGGAGTTTGGAAGAGCAACATGTTGACGACTTGGTGCAGCAAGCCGATGAGGAATATGCGGCTGCTCTGGAGCAGGATCAAGCGGACTTTGAGGAAATCGCAAGTGGAAATCAAGATGAGATATTTAATCTTGCTGTAACTTACCAAGAAGTGATTATCGGTGCATTAAAGCATGGCTTATCGAAAGCCGATATTCGCCGATGGCTAGTAAGCAAGTGTGTTGAACCCTCAGGTAATTATTCTAGCAATATCTGTAAGCTAGGCTTAGCAACCCAATTATCATCATAACAAGTTTCTTCGCACCCCAAGTCATGCCCACCTTAAGGATACGCTTAATGAAGATACCCTAGTAGGATACGGTGTCGCGTCTTTAGCATATGATGAAGATGCCACAATCCCACCTTCGTGTGGAGGTGCTTGCTCTTGATCTATCAAAATAACAAAACATTGTATGATACAAGTTACCTCACATTTTCCCTTCTTGTATCGCAGGCGATGCTGATGAGGCCATGCCGGAACAAAGAAGTCAACCCCCATGCATCTTATGCTCCAGAGCGAAGCTCTCATGTCGAGAAGCCTGTCGCAGCTGCCGAGTATGCACGGGAGCCCTTGGAGGACGTCATCGAAGTTTCTGATGACATCGAAGCTGACACCATGTTGATGGAAGAAGATGCTGATGCCACAGCTGATGAAATGGAGACAGATGCTGCCGAGGCTGAGATTCATGAAAATGAGCAGGTCGTGGAAGACATAACATCACATGCGAATGTGAATGTTCAAATGAATGCTCCCGAGCCCCACGAGCCCCTCACAACCGAAGGATTTCCTGGTCGAGCAGTAGCTACCACTGTTTCCATTCCTTCAACAGAGGTAGAGCTTCCAAAGGTTCCCCAAGCATGGAGTTTTTGGAGCTCGCAAGTGGGAGCTGTTGTCGCACCTGTTGCGGCCTATACCCTTCCTGCCAACTATGAGGAACTAGAGCTCGCAGCTGATAGACGAGCAATGGAGCGAGGACAGACTTCAGCTCTTCCAGCAATGCGCATTCCTTCTTTGCACAAGATCCTTGAAGGAACTGGTATGTTACCATTTTCTGCATTCTACACCCTCATTTACAAGTTTCATGCTCTAAACTTGAATCAACATTGTTAGGATTGAAGCAAGCTGATGTGGACTGGCTAGTTCAGATGCGTCTCTCATATCCCCGGTCATTTGCGAGATCTCTAGAGGTAGAGCCATATAACAGAAGGTTGTTCTTGACCGAAGCCATCTGGATTTTGGAGCAGCTGTCTGTGGCCACTCCTGCGACCATTTCTCCTCAAAGTGCGCAGCTCCTTTTCAGCACATGCCAAGGCCTTCAAGCCAAAGTTCAAGGCAAGCTAGGCTTCGGGTATCTTCTCAATAGGGTCACCCAAATTCGCGCAGCTGTGAATTTGAAACGCGGTTTCCACAACCTCGCAGCTGAAGGGAGAAAGGTAGAGGAGCAAAGGCAGAAGGCTGAAGAGGCTGTCAAACTCTTCCATGAGATGAACGCCAAGTACGAGCAGCTGAAGCGAGAAGTGGACCAAGTGAGAGATACATCACTCTTGTTTTCTCTCGATGACCCTCTGATCAAGGATTTGTTTTGAGAAACAGAGAATTTTTGTTTGAAACAAAAATATTATTGTAATGCTGCTAGGGTTTCTCCCCCTTTTTTTTAAAATAAAAACTTGCATGCCCTGTTTTGCCCTTCTGGGGATTTGCTCAATTTTTTTGTGCGTATCAATTATGAGGTTACACGGTGACATATCTGCCTTGATTTTCGCGCTAACTACTTATTAGATAAGAACGATTTCCTTGGGAAGCCCATCCGTATTATGACCCTCCGTCATTAATTAGGGCGTTCCATCGAATCGTCATAACCTTTAGTAGGGTAATTGAATGTTACCTCTTTTAACACGCAAGTAATTGATTCTTACCCCTTTTCCAAGCTTTGCTGACTCAGCTAGGGAACCGAACAGTTCCCACAGAGTCTATATAAACCCTGCCTCTTGCTGCTTGGGTTCTTCATCCCAAAATGTGGCTTGCCATGAGTCCTTACGACTGCTGGCTACAACGCTTGTCTTTTGTTTTCATGGAAATTTCAAGTTGTGAAACCCGAGTTTGTGTCTTGTGCCATAGAAATAGCTTCCAAGATCTTATTTATGAAGCTTATTGATCTTATGACCATTGTAAAGAAGATATACATAATACCTCATGTTTTTTCGAAGATTTTTCTTCGTCCATTATGTTTGCAGGTTGTATCTCCGGCTGCCTTTCGGCGAGGTGCAGTGCTGTACTGACCATCTTACCAACTCGTAATGAACGGAGTGTTTCTCCTCTAGCTTTCCCGGAGGAGAACTATTTGCCTCCACGTTCTTGAACTAGGGGTGACGAGCCATTGTGCTCGTCTCCTTGGACAAGGAGCTTCCTTCCGCAGGAGTTGGTCTCCGCTTGTTCTTCATCGCCGCATCCGCCTGAACAGGTGGTTCATCTTGCATATCTCTTGGGTAGAAGACCAGTCAGAGGCCTTGTCCACATCCTGGATCTTGACGCTAACGTCGCATAGCTTTGTTAGCGTTTGTAGGCCATTCTTTTTACAGCAAGGCTTGTCTTGCTATAACTTTTGCTTGTAAGCTACTATATCGCATAGCTTGTGTTAGGAACAGTAGGCCAATCATTTTATAGTAAGATTTTACTTACTTATTAGTTTGCCTTGTAAGCTGCTATCTAGACAGATAGATTGTAAGTCATTTTGACTCTTAATTTGGTAGAACAAATTGTAATATCGCATGCGTGCTGGCTATAAAACAAGTTATGTTTCTTTCGCCCTTTTTCACTTGAATGTGTGCGTGAATAAATCTTTTATTTTAAGCTTTTCAAATTTTGCATTCGCACGAGGTGTTGCTGCTATAGCTGGCCATCTAATGGATAGGCTCGCGGACCGGTTAAGATCATACGTTAGGGCTGCTATCTTAGGCATATAAGTTTTTAGATCATTTAAGATCGTATTCAAATATCGCTGCTATCTCGGCAGATAGGCCTCAAGATCATTTTAGATCGCATTTGCATAGTTCTGCTATCTCGGCAGATAGGCTTCAAGATCACTTAAGATCATATTTGAATATTGCTGCTATCCCGGCAGATAGGCTTTGGGATCAATTAAGATCGTATTTGATTAGTGCTGCTATCTCGGCAGATAGGCTTCGGGATCAATTAAGATCGTATTCGATTAGTGCTGCTATCTCGGCAGATAGGCTTTGGATAGCATGAGATCGTATTTGAATAGCGGTGCTATCTCAGCAGATAGGCTTTTATCGTAACTAAGCAGAGAAGTAAATATAGCGATGAAAGACAACTAAAGTAATAAAATTCTTCTCATTTGGGATAATTCTTTTATTATAAAAACCCTCGTATGGGAGAGGCAAAATTACAAGTCCCTCATATGGGAGAGGGCAGAGTTATAGATCCCTCATATGGGAGGAACGACGCATGGGTCTATCAAAATGCTAGTCGTAAATAGACATTGTAATCTGATGCATGTAAAGAGAGAAGTTAAGGATAATACTTCTTAATCCAGCGCATGTTGACTGAGCTCGGGGTTGTGGCCGTTCCATGTAGCCTCTGTATATTGCAGTAGCCACTGTCAAAGACTTCTTTAACTTCGAATGGTCCTTCCCAGTGATCTGAAGCGCGTAGAACTAGGTCCCCAACCACGAAGTCTCGATGTTGGACTGTTTTGTTGTATGCGCGAGAAATCCTCTACTTGTACCGTTTATAAGTCCTCGTGGCTTGCTCTCGCTTTGCCTCCAATAAAATCAAGTAATGATCGCGCTGATTGTCATATACTGTGTGAAAGGCCAATCTCGCGGAGTTGATTTTCACTTCCGCTGGCACAACAGCTTCAGCTCCATAGCATAGAAGAAATGGGGAGACTTCTGTGGGAGTCCTTGGCGAAGTTCGATATGCCCACAATGCTATGTTCAAAGAATCGTGCCATTTCTTGTGATCATCTGCGACCATTTTGCTCAAAATTCTTAACAGCGTCTTGTTTGTCGCTTCTGCTTGACCATTCCCTTTTGGATAATAAGGAGTGGAGCAGACCTGTCTTATGTTGTACTCCGCTAGCTTTGCGGCCACCTGGCGATTTACGAAAGGGGTACCATTATCCGAGAGAATTGTGTTAGGAATCCGAACCTGTATATGATGTTCTCTTGGACGAAATGGACCACAGCAAGCGCATTTGCTGTCTTCAGCGGTATTGCCTCTACCCACTCTGTGAACAAATCGGTCGCGGTGAGGATAAACTGGTTCCCATGCCAGGCTGGTCGAATAGGGCCAACAAAATCCAGAGCCCAAGTGTGGAATGGCCATGGTGTCCCCAACGCATGTAGATCTACGGCAGGGGCATGTACGAGGTTGCCTTTGAATTGACACTCCTGGCATCTCCTTACTTTAGCGCGGCAATCTGCCTCCATGGTGGACCAGAAATACCCAATTGTGAGAAGCTGTCTGCATAGTTTCGCACCTCCCTGATGCTCCACTTGGTGAGAGAGATCCATCACCTCTTGCGCTTCCTTGATGTCTAGGCATCGAAGCAGATTACCCTCGTGACCCCTTCTCCATAGTATGTTTTCTCGTACTACGTACCGGGCTACCTTCCTTTTCAGTTTCTCGGCTTCCTTTCTTGACTCAGGCTCGATCCCTTCTGTGAGGAAATCCAAGAGTGGCTTTTTCCAATCCATGTCACCATCGACCAGAGAAATTGTTAAAGAATCCTTGATCAATGCGCAACTCTCGCAGTTCCCTTGAATTAACGCAGCAGCCGTTGACATGTCCGGCCAGTGAATCCCATATCTTTGGGCTTTCCGATAGATTGACTCCTCACTTTCTCAACAAGTGTACTGGTGAATCTTTTCCAATAGTGCTTGCCCCTCCTGCTGCGAGACGCATCGCATGAGTATTCCACCTGGACCTTTTTAGTAGAGAGTGTTATCATGTATGCAGTACCCCTTAGTGGATTCCCAATTTTCTTTGCTCGTTCCCTCTGCGATGGCGTGCAATGTTGGTTTCCTCCAGTCTGCATCGTCCATACATTCATCCTCACATGCGTCCTCTGTCAGCGTCGACGACATTCGTACCTCAATCGAGATTCTCGCAGGGCACTTATCCGCACTAACCTTAGATCCCAGAGTGGCCAAGCATCAGCATGCCGATTATCTGCTCTAGGTGTATGCTCGTACCTGACATCGCAGAATTGTTGCACCAGCTTCTGTACCAAAGTCCGGTAGGGCAATAGATTTACTTCTTTTAATCCATACTCGCCTGAAGCTTGTTTGACTATTAGCTTGGAATCCCCCATAACCGTCAAATTGCTTACTTCCAGTGCCCTGGCTGCGCGGAGACCTGCAATGAGGGCCTCATACTCCGCTTCATTGTTGGTGACTGCGAAATCGAGTTTTGTGGACATTTGTATGGCTTCTCCATCGGGTTTGGTCAGAACAATTCCAATTCCTCGACCTTTCCTTGTTGACGATCCATCAAAATGAAGCGTCTAGTACGGTAACTCGACTGCATAGATCTCGGGCCCCTCTAGTTCTTCCTCGATCATGGGCTCGTAGCTGTTATCCGAGAACTGTGCCAGCAGATCCGCCACTGCTTGTGATTTGATTGCCCGCGGTCGAACGCACGTGATGTCATATTGGCTGATGGTCATTTACCATTTTGCCAATCTTCAGCCGGGAGAAGTGTGGGTCAAGAGGTACCGTATGGGGTCACTCTTTGTAACCACCACCACTTTGTGCGAGGCGAAGTAGTGCTTCAACTTTTCTATCACGAAGAATCGAGCGAGGCAATGACGCTCGATATCTGTGTACCTTGATTTGGCTGGTTGCACTATGCGAGAAATATAATAAATCGGCCTTTCTTGCCCTTCATATTCCTGAGCTAAAAGTGCCCCTGTAGACCTCTTTGTCGACGTTAGGTACAGCAAAAGCGGCGATCCGAGCTGCGGTGCGATCATTACCCTTTGTGATGTTAGAAAGTCCTTTAACCTTTCAAATGCAGCCTCATGTTCCGTGGTCCAATTATAAACAGCATTCTTCTTGAGGAGATCTCTGAAGCAGAAGGTTATTTCTGCGATCGCAGGGATGAACCTTCGCAGGTAAGATAACTTCCCCAAGAATGTTTTCAGAGCGCTTTGACTTTGCGGTGTCGTCATGATAGTGATGGCTGATACTTTGGCGGGATCAGGCTCGATGCCCTGGCGATGTATCACACATCCCAAGAACTTCCCTGAGGTCACTCCGAATGCGCACTTCATGGGGTTCATCTTTAGCTGGAAACTTCTGGATCTTTCAAATACTTTCCGCAAATCCCCCAAATGGTCCGCTTCTTCCTTGGACTTGACAACCAAGTCATCAACATAAAACTCCACTTCTTTGTGTATCATGTCATGAAACAGAGCCATCATGGCTCGCTGATAAGTCGCGCCTGCGTTCTTGAGTCCAAACGGCATAACCATGTAATTGAAGACTCCCACTGGCGTGATGAATGCGGTTTTCTGTGCATCTTCAGGGTCCATTTTGATCTGGTTGTACCCAGTGAAGCCATCCATAAAGCTGAACATACGATGACCCGCAGTCGAATCAATGAGCAGATCGATGTTGGGCAGCGGAAAATCATCCTTAGGGCAAAAGCGATTGAGATCTCGGAAGTCTACACAAATGCGAAGCTACCCATTCTTCTTTACCACAGGCACAATGTTAGCCAACCATGTGGGATGGTGATTTGGTTCGATGAACTTGGCAGTCAGTAGCTTGACGATTTCTTGCTTGATCTTCACGTTTATCTCCGTCCTGAAGCTCCTTGTGCTCTGCTTTACCGGCTTAGATCTCGGGATTACATCTAACCTGTGCATGGTAATGCTCGTGTCCAGGCCAGGCATCTCATCGTATTCCAATGCAAACACATCTTTTTACTCAGTCAGCAGCTGCATCAGTCTTTCTTCCTCCTCGCTCGTGAGGTCTGTGCTCAGAAAGACGGGTCTCTTCTTTTCTTCGCCTGGGCTTAGAAATACATCCTTCAGCTCCTGCTTCTGAGGTTTCGGCATATCCTCCATGCACTCAGGCGCCTCTTTTAGCTTATCCTCCAAAACGTCTGGTGTTGGCTTGTCTGCTTCCATGACACGCTCGATTTGATTGATTTGCTCGGGGATATCCCCATGCTCGCGTGGGGGTATCCCCGCGCACCTTCATATGCGGTAGCATTTCTTCCCGATAGAGTAAAAGCTTTCTATCTCTTTGCCCGCGGGATCATGTTTTACTACCCTTTTGAGGGTGTACACATTCTTTCTTTGATGGGCGACTTGCAGTGCTTCTTCTCGCACAGACAACCTTTCCTTGGCCTCCTCCCTTGTCAACATTACTCCTGCTGGTGATTGATCCTTGATGTCCTCCCATCGAGGCAAAGGAGTGGGATTAAACAGCCCTTGCGTTTGCTCGTCTGCCATTTCAGTGAACCACACTGCTTCGGTGAGGTGCGCCTCATCCAAATTGAAAGGATTTACGGAAGCTGGTATCTCCACTATTCTGTCTTTCCAAATAGCCTTCATCACCTGGTGAGCTGTCGAGGGAACTGCATCGAAGCGATGAATCCAGGCTCGCCCTATGATCATGTGATACGTAGTGTTCGCATCAATGACATATAATTTGGCTGAACATTTGATTTTTCCTATCTAGACGCCCAGACGAATCCATCCTATTGTAATCCTAGAATCGCTTCCAAATCCCATCAGCGGGGATGGACGTCTGACAATCTTCTGCTCCGGGATTCCCACCAAACTTAAAGTGTTGAGCGAGACCACGTTGACTGTCGCTCCTCCGTCAACGAATGCCCTTTTGAATTCAACACCGTTGATCACCGCCGTTACATACAAAGGCTTCTGATGGCTCGCATCTGTCTTCTTGTTGCTTGCGGAGAAGGGCATGACCTTTTCCGTGGAACGAGATGCTCTGACAACTTTCCCATTGGAAACCACGATGTCTTCTTCGTAATCCTCTGCTATCCTTAGAATCGCTTTTGTCATTTCTTTTCGGCACTTCTCCGAAAAGTTCATTTCATCGAAGAACCTGCTGAACCCGTGCGACCCCTTCATCCGATCGGCACGTTCGTCCTTCGTGTCTATACTGTAGTCCTCATCATTGTAGACTTCGACAATGATGGGCAAACCGTCTTCCGCAATCTCTTCGAGGTCCATGATTGCGATCATGGCTACTTATTTGCCTTTCGGCTCTTGCTCCGCATGGGCCGGTAGTGGATTGCTTCGCACATCTGCCTCTGATCGCTGAAAATCAACTTGCCGTCTTTCATTTTCCGACTTACCATGTTTCTGAGCTTCTTGCAATCGGCTGTGGGGTGCATAATTTTTTCCCGTGGCATTCGCACCACTTCGGGTCCCTCATCATCTCCTTAGAGGGTATCCTTTCGAGCGGAGGCAAAATACCATCTTTACGCCACTGCTTACACAAATCAATCGCTTCCTCTACCGAACATGGTAGAGGTGGCGCGTCCAAGTTTGTAACATTGGGATGCTTTTGCGGCAAAACCGTATTAACCTCAGCTTCACGCCCCCTCTTGTAACTAAACCTTCCAATCTTAAAAGTGGTCCCTCCTGAAGGTAGTTCAGGGGCGTGCTTCTTCTTCTGCCTTTCCACTATAGGCTCTATGTTCTTCGTACATTCGATTAGCTTTGAAAAGGTAGGGGTATGTAGGTTGATCAGCATACCTTTGTACTCGTCCCGCATGCCTTGCAGACATATTTCCATGAGCCTGCCCTCAAGCACTTAGTCTCTGCATTCCAAGGACTTGGCTCGAAATTTCTTAATGAATGTGACTCCATCCTCCTCGCGTTTCTGGTACATACGAGGGAGATGAATCATTGTCAGCTTCTCTTCCACCTGGAAGAATTTGGTATAGAACTTCTGAACCATGTCGTCCCAGGTCTTCACGGATCCGGCCTCTAACGTCATATACCACTTGTAGGCCACATTTCCCAAAGATTTCGGGAACTCGCGCATCAGTAGCTTGGGATCGGCTCCATATGGTCCCATCACATCGATGAAACGCATGACGTGCTCGTGAGCATTCCCGTTAACATCTTCGAACTTGTCCCACTTAGGAGCTTTGTACCTTGCGGGGTTAGGCATGAGATAAATTTCTCGTGGGATGGGCGGATCATTGTCGACCTTTGGAACAATGGTGTCTCCGAACGGTTGATTGGCCAAGAAGGTTTCTATGCGCCGCTGCAGCGACGTCATACACTCCGGTGCACTTCCCCCAGTAGCAGAAGGAAGGGTTGTTGTAGTCGGCAACGACACATATGTCGCGGTCGGGCTAGGAGTGTACTGTGAAGTCACGTTGCCCAGCAGTGCTGGCGGAGGAGGCAAAGGGTATTGTGAGGACAGGTTGGGTGCCACAGTTGGTGGTTGAAGAATATGTGCGGTAAAAGGCGATATTTGAGCCATTTTCCCTTGGACTGAGGGCAACTGCACCGTTGCCGGTGGGGTTTGCAGATTAGGATTAGGTGGCATGGGTATCACTCCAGTCCCTTGGGTGGTGGAGGCTCCTCCTCCCTGGGAGACGGCAGTGCCTGATGTAGGATTCGGGGCGAGGGTTCCCAGGATGGCCATTATCCGTTCCATCTGTGCGGATTGAGCATGAAGGGCCTTCCCTTGATTCTGAATGGTGGCGTTTAGAGCCTCCAACGTCGGAGTCTCACCGGCGGCCGCAGAAGCATGACGGGTCTCCTCTCCCGACATGGTTCCTTGCAATGGTAAGTTTCACATCGGGTTCAACAAATGTGTACGAGAGAATCCTGCAGAGAGAATTCAATATACACCAAGAGTAGGGAATAGAAAGAACACAGGAAGAGTAAGGTTGTGTGTAGGGAGAGAGTAAGACAATAGTATTGTATGAGAGAGAGACAGGATTTTGGCAGAGCTTCCGCGTATCTCAGGTGATTCGCCCTTGTATGGAAGGGTTAACGATCCTATATATAACGGAGAATGTGGCCGTTGTAGTGGGTTAATGCACTCATTAATGGCGGCTTAATTAGCTTAACCACAACGGCACGTTCGTCCGCGTATATCGGAACCGTTATGAGGTTGAGCGGGTTTATGGAGCTCGTGCCATAAATCTCTCAAAGCAGTTACTAGGGGTCGCGCGCGGGCTTGGTTGTCGCTCGCGTGCGATAGGACTTACTCTAGCCTCCAAACCACTAAGTCCCTACAAGTCCCGTGTGGTGGTATGCGAGGGCCTGTCTCGCAGCCCCCACGTGGATCAGCGCGGCTGGTGATCCTGTGTGTGTGGAGCACAGCTAGGTGTGCTAGATGGTCGCCACGTGGCTAAGATCTGCCTGTCTAGAAAGCACTATCTACAAATACCAAATCTGAGTCCTTTGAAATGTTCAAAGAATGGAAGAATGAAGTAGAGAAGCAACTTGGGAAAAGTAGTACGGCTCTACGATCAGATCATGGAGGAGAGTACTTGATCCAAGAGTTTGATGACTATCTTAGAAAGTGTGGGAACTTGTCCCGACTCACTCCACCCTGAACGCCACAAAGGAATGGCGTGTCCGTTAGGAGGAATCGAACACTGTTGGACATGGGTCGAACTATGAGTCAAACGGGTCTTCCATTATCATTTTTGGGCCACGCTCTATTATGTGCAGCTTTAACCCTTAACCGTGTTCCATCCAAATTTTTAATGAAGACTCCGAACGAGATGTGGAGTGGGAGGCGTCCCACGTTGTCATTTATGATGATTTGGGTCTGCGATTTCTATGTAAGAGTTTACAAACAGACAAGCTCGGGCCCAAGTCGGATAAGCGTAATTTTGTGGGATACCCTAAGGAAACTAAGGGATACTGTTTCTACAATCCAGCCGAGAAAAAAGTGTTTGTTTCCCGAACCGGTGTGTTTATAGAAAGAGAATTTGTCGCTAAAGAAACCAATGGAAGGACAGTGAACATGAGGAATTTCAACAACCTCAAACCACTGATCCTACTATGAAACATGAACAGGAACCACAAGACGTTGTAGAGCAACCTGTTCAGGTAACACAAGAACTTCGTAGGTCGAGTAGAGTGCGCGAGAAGAAGACCGACATGGATGACAATGTGATTGCCTATAAGGGCCGATTGGTGGCAAAAGGAATCTGACAGATTCATGGTAATGACTATGATGAAACATTTTCCCCAGTCGCAATGACCAAATCCATTCGTATCTTACTTGCCATTGCAGCATATCACGACTATGAGATTTGGCAGATGGATGTCAAAACAGCTTTTCTGTATGGAAACCTCCTTGAGGATGTGTACATGACTCAACTAGAGGGTTTTGAGGATCTGGAGCATGCCAACAAAGTGTTTAAGTTGCACCGATCTATTTATGGATTGAAGCAAGCTTCTAGGAGTTGGAATCTCCGTTTTGACAACGCGGTCAAAGAGTTTATCTTCATCAAGAACGAAGATGAACCTTGTGTTTACAAGAAGGTTAGTGGGAGCTCTGTTTTTTTTTCTGTTCTTGTATGTGGATGACATACTACTCAACGGAAAAGACATTTCTACCTTGTAATCTTTTAAATTTTTTCTAGGAAAGTGTTTCACAATGAAAGACTTAGGGGATGCAGCTTATATACTTGGCCTCAAGATCTATAGGGATAGATCTAGGAAGCTGCTCAGCCTAACTCAAAGTACATATTTAGAAAAGGTGTTGAAACGAGTCAACGTGCAAGATTCCAAGAAGGGATTCTTGCCCATGTCGCATGGAGTCACCTTTTTGAAGGCAGGTTGTCCCTCCAATGAGATTGAGAAGGACCGCATGAGTAGGGCTCCCTATGCTTCGGCCATAGGATCCATCATGTACGCCATGTTGTGTACTAAACCAGATGTGTCATATGCGTTGAGTACGTCAAGAACATATCAGTCCAATCCGGGTGAGAGTCACTGGATTGCTGTCAAGAACATCCTCACGTACTTGAGAAGAACTAAGGATGCGTTGTTGATATATGGAGGTGAGGAAGAGCTACGTGTAAGGGGTTACACTGACACAAACTTCCAAACCGACAGATATTGTTTCATATAACAGCCTGGATTCGTGTTTTTCCTAGATGGAGGAGGTGTAAGCTGGAAGAGTTCCAAGAAAGAGATTGTTGCTGAGGGGTGCAACAAAGGAGGCAGTTTGGATTAGGAAGTTCATTACTGATCTTGATGTGGTTCCTAGTATTGTGGATCCAGCAGATTTGTATTGTGACAACACCGGGGCGACCGCACAATCAAAGGAACCCAGGTCACACCCGAAATCCAAACACATACTCAGGCAGTTCCATCTTATTCGAGATATTATCGATAGAGGATATGTGAAGATATGCAAGATAACTACATATGCAAATCTTTTAGATCCACTTACGAAGCCGCTTATTCAGCGAAAGCATGAAGGGCACACTAGATCTGAAGACATACGAGATGCACCATATTGGCTCTAGTTCAAGTGGGATACTGTTGGAATAGATTCCCTAGAGGCAATCTTATTTAGTATGAACATTATTTTTTCTAGAATAATCATTGTATTATTAATGGAGATATTTAATATAATGAAGTCCTTAGATTACAATGTGTTGTTTATCTTAAATAAACCTAGTCATTTATATTGATTAAGAGGACGATCAACTATAGACTAGTATGTGGGTAGATTGATATGGGGATATCAAGTCTACCACATGGGTATGCATTAGGGGTAATGGCATACTAGGTTGACCCATCAACGAGAAGGCTACATGAAACGACCCGGGATCTCGGTTCAGGGTTAAAGAGACAATCAATAACCAAAGGTAGAAATATAGTTACAAATATTACATATTTTTTTTTTTAAATACATCAATCTTGAGAAGATTAGATTACAAATATAATGTGTTTGAAATAATCTATGTGATCTACTCTAACTTAATCTAAAGGTCTTTGTCTCGTTCGGCGTTCCCCTCCCCCACCTTGATTGACGACCTGCGGTTTTAAAATGGCAAAAGCCGACGCAGTTTTGAAGAAAATGATCAGTAAAAACTGAGTAAGTACACACTACGACATGTAAAGCAACGAGTGGCACGGAAGCATGAGTTGAAACAAATCAGAAGATTTAAACAGTAAAGCTATCATATTTGAGAATTTGGATCAACTTGAAATAACCGAGTAACAAAAACCTCTCAATTTAATAACATTGAGAAACCAAGAGTAGTTGGTGAAATATCCAGATTAAACAAGTTCATTTGAACTGATAACGATAGTAGTTCATGAGTAGCCAAGATTTGCAATTCATTTCAAACGATTAGGGCATGTCAAGAGCCACAAACAACATTGGTAAGTAGTCAATTTCTAATTTCGACTTCAATCAACAGTTTAATTTAGCTGAGGCGTGTCAAGAGCCACCAGCAGGATCGATGTAAACAGAGGGATCACGAAATAACCACTAAGGGTTCCTTCTAGGGTCTATCAAACCCTATTTCACCCGAGCGTTAAGGGAGCCCATTCGTCAACCCCGCTCACAACATTTAGCTAAAAGGCCTTAAGTGTCGACACCCCTATACCGTAGTGACCCTTAAAAGTATAAGTAGCACTCTATAGCTCTATAAAACCCTTGGCCTCAATATCTTGATACATTTTGGCTCATCGGGGGCGGATTTTTGAACATTGACGTTCTATCCAATAATAAGAAGCATTGCTTCAATGGTCTTAGCCATAAGAAAATGGAGGATCGCTTGACGCCTCCCGTTAATAACAGTACTCTGTACATCGTCCTAAGTCTATTAGAGGTATTTTATTTCTTCTCTTTCACATAACCAAAATCAGGATATCATGAACATTTCACATGTAATTTCTGAGAGTTCTCAAATGAGATGAATAATATAGTTTAACAACATTCGAGTGGAAAACGTGCATTCTCATACTATTTCATATAACAAACATTCATTTGAAACATCAAACACAAACTCACATTTTGATATAAAAAGGCCGTACATATGTACTTACCACTGAGATGAAGCACAATTAAAAGCAAGAAACTATGCCTAGCACTCCGACGACAACCGCTCTCTCCTACGAGGTCGATGTCTACAATCACACGTATGACGTACTCGTGATAATTAATTTACACATGCATAATAACAATGAAAACCTACATGTCACATAGTCCTATATGTCACTAATGAACATATAAAGATGTTTAATTATCAAAATAATTCCAACAAAACACCTAGAAGTTCAAAAATTCAAGTTTTCTAAAAAATGTGAAACTACAATTCAGGACAGAATTGTAGCTCTGACTTTTGAGCCATATTTACCATATCAAATCATCTCCTAAAATTTTGAAATTAATGTATGATGAACCTACATGTGTCTAGTTTTATGAAAACCAAGAAAATCATGCATAGCTATTATAAAACTCAAGTTACAAAAATAACAAACACTGCTATGCAGAGACAAGTTTGGAAGAAAGTTTCAACTTTGAAGATCAATTACTACTACTTGGAGAATAGGAAATATGCCCATATTCTCCAGAATGAACACCTTATGTGTCTAGTTTCATCACAAGAAAGATATGGTGCCATAAGTTTCTGGAAATGAGATTTGTTTACAAAAATGGTAAAACATGTTCAAAAACAGAGTTTCAGAAAACACGCAACTTAAAATGAGAATATCTCCCTAACCAAAAAGGCTATGGAGTTGAATTTTCTTTCAAAATGACCCTCTCTGAGTATAGTTTCAGAATATGGAAGATTTAAAAATTCTATAGAGACAAAATTTAGAGATAATATACGTTTTTGACAAACTGGTCAGATTGTAAAAATATGCAATTTTCACCTAGAGCACTTAAAACATGATCAAATCAATTATATGACACATGCAATTTATGGAGACTTGATTTTCACCAAAATAACATCATTTTAGGCATTAACTAAGATTTTTACATGCTCTTGACACAAATGATCAAAACCCTCTTGGGTAACAATGCAAATAAGATGACATTCACAACATGCATGTGGGTTCTAGTGTGGGTTTCATGAAATAGTGAACAATCAAGTGTCAAACACATGATCAAGCCAAGAAAATGGAGAATCAAGTTTTGAAATGAAGAAATCTAAGATGAATTTTTATAAATCAATTCTAAACATAGACATGCAAGCATGAATTGAAGGCTAGAAGAAAACTTTACCAAAAGATTCAACAAGATGGTGCATGAAAGAGTGAAATTGGCCTTGAATTCTTGAGTGGAGTGATGAAATAACTCCCCTCCATGATCATACTATGCTTGGACTAAAGTTTTTCATGTTTTGGAGGCTTGAAAATGAAGATTTGATGGTGTTTTGTGAAGGTGTTCCTCCAAAACCGGGAATGGAGTTTTTGGAGAGAGATGAGAGCATGTGTTGATGTTCTTGAAGAGAAAAAGATGAAGGAAAATGAGTATGAAAGAAATGTAGTTGATGGTGGAGGTTGGTGGTGAAGGAAAACACATGGTAATGCCATACATGAAGGTAGGTATTAATGAGAGTTGGTGTATTATTAGAGAGAAATATGAGATGTTTGTAAAAAAAGATCATCTCCATAATTTAGATGAGTTGACCAAAGATAGTGGAGGGGGGCTTGAAGAGAAGTCATAAGTTTCCCAACAAGCTAGTTGGGGACATAAATGTAAAATTGATAAATGAGATACTTATTTGTGAAAACTAAAAGTTGAGGGGTGAAAATATAATTTCCAATTAATAGGTAACACTAGAAAAGATAACTTTCATAAATTGTAAAAAAATCTCCAAATTATTTAAAATAAAACATTTTGTACAAATCACTTTTAGAAAACTACAAGTACCTCCCAAGTATACAAAATAAGTTTCATATAGTATTTTCCAAATTTTAAAAACTACAAAATAATCCCGAAAAAAAATATATATATCATCATAGATGTCAAATGACACACGTATTTTAAAACTAAGAAGAAGTCAAGGACAAGTTCGAAATACAAATTTCTTAAAATTCTCAAATAGTTTTCGAAATTATTAAATAACCCCCAACTAAAATACGGGGTATTACACTATATCCCCCTTAAAAAGAAGCTTCGTCCCCGAAGCTTAAGAAAACTTTTGAGAGAAATTACAAACATACTTGAAGAGAATGCAACTAATGCACATGAGACTTGTATGCAATGCTAATGCACATGCAACACTAAAATTAACGGAAAACACGCTCTTGATAGGTTTCGTCTCTTCTCACTCGTGTCACAATAGGAATTCATATAAAAATAGCTCAAGTAAAAGGTCGTACCAAAATTTGAAAAGTTAGACGAAAATGCAAGTTCTCACGTTTACAAAGTAATTCGAAAATTTTCTAGCATTTAAACAATCACGAAACTTTTAGAAAAATAATTTGATCAAAACTAACATGCCATTTTGCTTTGCTCATCCGCGTTAAAAATATTGTCTTACCTTCATAGGATTAGATAAACCAATCACCTCAAGTGTTCCACGCATACGAGGGAGAAAAGAACACTATGTGTCGTCACACAATGTGTCCATCCATCACAACTCGAATGTGTTTCAAATGTTCCAACTTAGTCTACACAGCGGGTACAACTCATAGTACCGTCGTACTAAGAGTTACGCCAGCGGACTGCTAAACAAAGTGGTCCACATCACTTGGCATTTGGTATCTCGACACCCAACATTTTTTTTCCAAAACTATTTTTTTTTTTAAAAAATACTTTTTTTGTTTGGGTCAAAACTTTCTAATTTTGGAAATGACCAAGTCGAATTAACTCAAAGTGAAACAAAATAAGGTATTAGCTTAAAAGTCGCACTCAAAAGTATGAAACGAATGGTCTCATGTTCTACTAAGTCAAAGCGTCGTTACTCTCTCGTCGACAAAATAACATAACCAAGAAAGGGAACACGGATACGGATCATACGACAATGATAAATCATTTCTATATAGCAATTAAGCATGCTCATAGGATAACCAACATATAAATAAGCAAGTAGCTTTAGCATGAATGACATATCAATAAGCAGTTAACATTTAATCAACAAGTCAGGTACAAAACAAGTTTAACAAGAAATACATGTAAGTACCCAAACTTCCCGACGGCTTGTTTACTTCATTTATTCCCAACTTGAGTAATCCTAGTCAATTTTAAAATTTTGAAAACGTTTTATCGTTCTTATTATCTACTAATGGAAATCGAAAAGTCACATTAACCGGAGAACCTGGCTCTGATACCATCTGAAACGACCCGGGATCTCGGTTCAGGGTTAAAGAGACAATCGATAACCAAAAGTAGAAATATAGTTACAAATATTACATTTTTTTTTAAATACATCAATCTTGAGAAGATTAGATTACAAATATAATGTGTTTGAAATAATCTATGTGATCTACTCTAACTTAATCTAAAGGTCTTTGTCTCGTTCGGCGTTCCCCTCCCCCACCTTGATTGACGACCTGCGGTTTTAAAATGGCAAAAGCCGACGCAGTTTTGAAGAAAATGATCAGTAAAAACTGAGTAAGTACACACTACGACATGTAAAGCAACGAGTGGCACGGAAGCATGAGTTGAAACAAATCAGAAGATTTAAACAGTAAAGCTATCATATTTGAGAATTTGGATCAACTTGAAATAACCGAGTAACAAAAACCTCTCAATTTAATAACATTGAGAAACCAAGAGTAGTTGGTGAAATATCCAGATTAAACAAGTTCATTTGAACTGATAACGATAGTAGTTCATGAGTAGCCAAGATTTGCAATTCATTTCAAACGATTAGGGCATGTCAAGAGCCACAAAAAACATTGGTAAGTAGTCAATTTCTAATTTCGACTTCAATCAACAGTTTAATTTAGCTGAGGCGTGTCAAGAGCCACCAGCAGGATCGATGTAAACAGAGGGATCACGAAATAACCACTAAGGGTTCCTTCTAGGGTCTATCAAACCCTATTTCACCCGAGCGTTAAGGGAGCCCATTCGTCAACCCCGCTCACAACATTTAGCTAAAAGGCCTTAAGTGTCGACACCCCTATACCGTAGTGACCCTTACAAGTATAAGTAGCACTCTATAGCTCTATAAAACCCTTGGCCTCAATATCTTGATACATTTTGGCTCATCGGGGGCGGATTTTTGAACATTGACGTTCTATCCAATAATAAGAAGCATTGCTTCAATGGTCTTAGCCATAAGAAAATGGAGGATCGCTTGACGCCTCCCGTTAATAACAGTACTCTGTACATCGTCCTAAGTCTATTAGAGGTATTTTATTTCTTCTCTTTCACATAACCAAAATCAGGATATCATGAACATTTCACATGTAATTTCTGAGAGTTCTCAAATGAGATGAATAATATAGTTTAACAACATTCGAGTGGAAAACGTGCATTCTCATACTATTTCATATAACAAACATTCATTTGAAACATCAAACACAAACTCACATTTTGATATAAAAAGGCCGTACATATGTACTTACCACTGAGATGAAGCACAATTAAAAGCAAGAAACTATGCCTAGCACTCCGACGACAACCGCTCTCTCCTACGAGGTCGATGTCTACAATCACACGTATGACGTACTCGTGATAATTAATTTACACATGCATAATAACAATGAAAACCTACATGTCACATAGTCCTATATGTCACTAATGAACATATAAAGATGTTTAATTATCAAAATAATTCCAACAAAACACCTAGAAGTTCAAAAATTCAAGTTTTCTAAAAAATGTGAAACTACAATTCAGGACAGAATTGTAGCTCTGACTTTGGAGCCATATTTACCATATCAAATCATCTCCTAAAATTTTGAAATTAATGTATGATGAACCTACATGTGTCTAGTTTCATAAAAACCAAGAAAATAATGCATAGCTATTATAAAACTCAAGTTACAAAAATAAAAAACACTGCTATGCAGAGACAAGTTTGGAAGAAAGTTTCAACTTTGAAGATCAATTACTACTACTTGGAGAATAGGAAAAATGCCCATATTCTCCAGAATGAACACCTTATGTGTCTAGTTTCATCACAAGAAAGATATGGTGCCATAAGTTTCTGGAAATGAGATTTGTTTACAAAAATGGTAAAACATGTTCAAAAACAGAGTTTCAGAAAACACGCAACTTAAAATGAGCATATCTCCCTAACCAAAAAGGCTATGGAGTTGAATTTTCTTTCAAAATGACCCTCTCTGAGTCTAGTTTTAGAATATGAAAGAGTTAAAAATTCTATAGAGACAAAATTTAGAGATAATATACGTTTTTGACAAACTGGTCAGATTGTAAAAATATGCAATTTTCACCTAGAGCACTTAAAACATGATCAAATCAATTATATGACACATGCAATTTATGGAGACTTGATTTTCACCAAAATAACATCATTTTAGGCATTAACTAAGATTTTTACATGCTCTTGACACAAATGATCAAAACCCTCTTGGGTAACAATGCAAATAAGATGACATTCACAACATGCATGTGGGTTCTAGTGTGGGTTTCATGAAATAGTGAACAATCAAGTGTCAAACACATGATCAAGCCAAGAAAATGGAGAATCAAGTTTGGAAATGAAGAAATCTAAGATGAATTTTTATAAATCAATTCTAAACATAGACATGCAAGCATGAATTGAAGGCTAGAAGAAAACTTTACCAAAAGATTCAACAAGATGGTGCATGAAAGAGTGAAATTGGCCTTGAATTCTTGAGTGGAGTGATGAAATAACTCCCCTCCATGATCATACTATGCTTGGACTAAAGTTTTTCATGTTTTGGAGGCTTGAAAATGAAGATTTGATGGTGTTTTGTGAAGGTGTTCCTCCAAAACCGGGAATGGAGTTTTTGGAGAGAGATGAGAGCATGTGTTGATGTTCTTGAAGAGAAAAAGATGAAGGAAAATGAGTATGAAAGAAATGTAGTTGATGGTGGAGGTTGGTGGTGAAGGAAAACACATGGTAATGCCATACATGAAGGTAGGTATTAATGAGAGTTGGTGTATTATTAGAGAGAAATATGAGATGTTTGTAAAAAAAGATCATCTCCATAATTTAGATGAGTTGACCAAAGATAGTGGAGGGGGGCTTGAAGAGAAGTCATAAGTTTCCCAACAAGCTAGTTGGGGACATAAATGTAAAATTGATAAATGAGATACTTATTTGTGAAAACTAAAATTTGAGGGGTGAAAATATAATTTCCAATTAATAGGTAACACTAGAAAAGATAACTTTCATAAGTTGTAAAAAAATCTCCAAATTATTTAAAATAAAACACTTTGTACAAATCACTTTTAGAAAACTACAAGTACCTCCCAAGTATACAAAATAAGTTTCATATAGTATTTTCCAAATTTTAAAAACTACAAAATAATACCGAAAAATATATATATATCATCATAGATGTCAAATGACACACGTATTTTAAAACTAAGAAGAAGTCAAGGACAAGTTCGAAATACAAATTTCTTAAAATTCTCAAATAGTTTTCGAAATTACTAAATAACCCCCAACTAAAATACGGGGTATTACACTACATACAATTTATGTAAGATTCACAAGCGCTTCTCGTTGTTACAATGGTATTGTGGTCCATAGACTTGGAGTCACTAGATACTCTAGTTATGGATTATTTTGTTTTGGTATCATCAAACTCTACACCGTGACTTGGTAGCAATAATGCGTTAATCGGCCACAATAGGAAGCAAGCTAGAGATGACAGTTGTGTATTGAGGATTTCTCCTACCCACGTAACGGGAGAAAATATCCGTGGCCACTCGAGGGTTAGTGCTTATAGAATGTCTGTCCAGACTCAGATAAATCAATATAGGATATTGATGCTATCTACAAGGATAAGACTATTTCCAGGATCGAGAAACTATGAATTGGATATACGAGTGTGAATTGTATGTCTCGTGTCCCATCCAGATATGGAGACAAATTAAAAATGCAATGCGGTAACATTGGACACAAGGTTTTTCGGATTACTGTCCATTTCTGTTAGTTGGGTGGAATAGATGTCTTGCTAGAGAACGCTCTATGTTAGTAAATTATTACTACCAAGTAAGTAGAAACACATGGGGTCACACGCCCTATGGACTCAACCGGAATTATGTATTAATTAGTAGGACTAATTAAATAGAAGGATAAATACGCAACCACAAGCAATCTTAGTAGGACTAATTTGAAAAGTGGACTAATCCGTGTATGGACAGGATTAGAATTGGGGCTAATATGTAAAGGGAACTCCAAGCTTAATAAGGAGTTATTAACTATATAAAGGGATATCCTAGCTTATTTTCTTATAAGTGTCATAATTGTTATCACATTCAAGAGAGAGAACAAAGCAAGG
The DNA here is from genome assembly GCA_023055425.1 of Linanthus parryae. Lineage (NCBI taxonomy): Eukaryota > Viridiplantae > Streptophyta > Magnoliopsida > Ericales > Polemoniaceae > Linanthus > Linanthus parryae. The sequence goes on along the minus strand of JALGPY010000011.1, from coordinate 18,740,350 downwards.
AGAGAATGAAGACAAGGAGGCCGAACACCCCCCCTCCCGTCCGCCCCTCCCTCTTGAGGCGCAGCCTTGGGTGTTTCGTTTCTGTGATCTTCTTCTTCCTCCTTCTTCCCAGCTAGGAAAAAGGTGGGAGAAGGATCCTGAGGAATCCTAGGCGTGGACTTCCATAGAGACGTGGACACTATTTCACGTGAATTCATCAAGGGGACAAACTAAGGTACACATGAATGTTTTCCCTTACCATCATTATGATGCCTAGTCCTATGATCCTTGGAGGCTATTGAATAGAATCTTATTATTCATCAGACGACACCGCGTCGAACACGGACTCGATTCCACCATCGCCACGGCAAAAGTCGGAGATACCCCTACGACGGCCAAACCAACGTTTTTCTTAGGAAGACATGTTCACGTACTTCAATAATTTCCAGATGGATATGAGTAATTGTGACATACGTCCCAAAGCCGAGACCGAGTAGCTCAAGGCAGAAACTACAGAGCGTGATCGACAAAGGGATAACGAGATCGCCGAAATCTGAGACCCGATGCGACAATTGTTGAAAAGGGGAATTGGTACACGGCCCTTATCGCCTTTTCCGCCTCCTGTACGACCATTGGTACCCGGCGGCCGGCAACCCGCTTGGCAGCCTCCCCATTCGCGCAAAATCATCGGCAGCACCACCGACAGGAATCCACGGATACGCGTTGATTTGCATCGTTTCAATGGCGATGATCCGGTAGGTTAGATTTTTTAATCCAACAGTACTTTGATTATTATCGTACCATGGATGCAGAATATTTACAAATTGTGACGATGCTCATCAAAAATTCGGCGTTAGAATGGTTCAGGTACTATCAACCAAACAACCCGATGTCAACCTGGATGGAGTTTTTTAGTGCCGTCAAGAACGGTTTGACCAGGGGCATAATGAGGATTATGTGGGGTTGTTATCAAAACTGCAACAGCAAACTACTATAATGGCATACCAGCGTCGAAGAGTTTGTGCTTGTATTTCTTTTCGAGCAGAACTAAAACAGCCGCTCGAGCGTGAGTTAAACCCTTGCAATCCGCGAACCTTAGCGGAGGAATTTGAATTAGCTCGGGAGTTGTTTCCTAGAAAAGAGAGATTAATCCAGCATATGTTCCGAAGCGACCTTGGGCATCACTGGCCAGCTGTGCCACACCAGCTGCACAGTGCTGAATGCCCAGCCCCCGGCCATACCGACTCCAGCCACAGAAGCCACGCCAGGGATGCCTGTTTCGAGGCTGACTCTGGAGGAAAGTGAAGAACGAGAGCTCTAGGGTCTTATGTATAACTGTAATGAAAAGTTTTCGCGTACTCGTCACTGCAAGCCCACGTTTCTTCTTTTGGGGATTGAAGAGGATGAGGTTGCTTACACTACCGTTATGACTGAGGAAAAATTACAAGGATCATCATGGATAATCTTTCCCACTTGCACTCGCTAGCTGATAATCGACACCCTCGCTCACTTAAGTTAACATGTACTATTGGTGGTGTTAGTGAGCAGGTCCTGATTGATGGGGGCTAGTACCCACATCTTTATCCATCCTGACATGGCAGAACATTCGTCTCTTTTATTGTATCCAGTTTCACCATTATGCGTGTACGTGGGCAACGTTGAATCTTTGTGATGCGCGTACTACTGTACCAAGACACCATTGACGTTTCAGGGTACTATTTTTTATGTGGATTTGTATGTCCTAGATTTTTCATGGTATTGACGCAGTCTTAGGAGTAATGTTAGGTCAAAATTTTCGGGGAAATTTCGCATGACTACAGTAGGCTTACAATGAAGTTCCACTGGCAGGGTAATCTGATTGTTTTGACAATACTGATCAAGGCCCGCGTCCTATTTCATACAATTTGTAATTACCACTCTTCTTGCCACGTGTCGACATGTAATTCCATGACATGATTGTGGTTTCGTCCTAGCCCGATCACATGGCTGTTTTTGACGAGTTTCCTATTGATATTCCATCAGAGGTGCTTACATTTCTCCAACAGCATCGGATTGTTTTCTCTATAGAGGCCGGGTTACCACCATCTTGTCTGTAAGGTCACTGGTTTCATGGACTTGAAATACTTAGTTATTTCAAGGCCTTGAACCAGTTTTCAAAGCCTTGAATCAGGTTTCACAAGTTCAAGGTCTTGAACCACGATTCAAAGCCTTTGAACTGTCTAACCTGTAGGCATGTTCTAAGGGGGAGTTTTCTCTACTCTTATGATCTGATTTTATCTCTAACACCCCTATGCTTGATGTGTTATTATTTGATGATGAAAGACAAACTGTTTTGAGATATCTAACATGGTTTAATCCATCAGTCTGACTTAGTTTTGTAGAGAAATTTTATTTCCTAAATATGCAGGATTGGTTTCCTAATCTGGCTTTTACAGGAAAGGAAACAATGAGAGATGATGATTCTGTGATCAATCAGAGACTCATGACAGCTTCTCAAATTGTTTACTGACAAGATCACAACAATATCTCTGAAGATTTTGATCAAATATCCGTTGGAAAAGTCTATTAAGAGAGTCAAAGTTTGTTGCCTACAAAACAGGAAGTTGTTGCTGAAAATATGGGAAGATTTGCAGAGCTTCAAACACTATAAATAGATCTCATTTTGAAGCAACAAGAACACAACACTCAACGGGCAAAACTAGAGACATATTTCTGGATTGACAAGCATCATAGAAGTTCATCATTCTCACAATCCACCTCACAGACGATCACTGCACTCTTCACTGCAGTTCTACACTTTAGTGTTCTTCTGTCTTGTGCTTTATTTGTAGATCATTCTTTTAATACTTCTTAATTTCACTCTCAAGGATTGTTCAAGGTGAACAATAGAGAATTCATAGTTAATCAGTTAGCTAGAGCAAGTACTAGATAGGTTAGAGAGAACCACAAGTTGTAACAGAGTAAGGCAACTCTCTGTGCTTGAGATCTAGGGCTTAGCTTTTGATTAATAAGAATTGAGTTGAAAATCCTGCAGGGAGAAGATCCCTGAGGTAGAGACGTAGGTCCAAGTGGACTCAACTAGGTATTTCGAACCACTGCTTCTTCTTTTGTCAGCGTCTTCTTCGACGACATCCTGGTGTACAGCACAACACGGGAGCTGCACGCTCTGCATCTCCACCAGGTTCTTAGTCTCTTATCCTATCACTATTTTTAGGTGAAATTGACGAATTGTTCATTTAGCAGAACCAATGTGACGCGATATACTAACGCGTTTAAACGCAAGCGCACAGTCAAGTAATATAGGGGTGGTATTTCAACCCCGAGTTATCAATCCCACGAGGACAGACTTTAGATTATCTAATTAGTTCCTTAATTTAGAGTACGGTGTAGGAGGAAAGATTTGACTGATTTTAGAACTGAAATAAAATTTAAGCTAATATTTTGGTATTTTTTTATTTTTAAAAGATAGATATGGAGAAACTAGGCAATCTCTAGATCACCTAGGGCTGTAGACGATTTCCGGTTCAGCTATGTAACACGTCAATCCTATTCTAGTTCAACCGGGCAATAAACAATGACCATATCCTGTCGGTCTCATGTCACTTTACGTCTCGGTTAACTACAATCTCCTCTCGGAATCATGTTGTCTACCGGTCCGTTCTAGCAGGTCATCTACTAGTATGATAACGGGTCCTGTCGGCCCACCGTTTCACAGAACAGCTAAATAATCCTACCTAATCTACCCACACTAGGACAATCCTAACACTTCTCCTTTTGGGTCTCGGTGATTCGGGATTGTGTTCAAGTTCTCATCACAATTAGGCTAAGTCACTGTCGTGCACTCATTTAATTAGCTAGTACGTCCGGGTAGCTACTCCATTCATACTAAAGATTAAGCATATAACAAGAACATGTAACTAGAACGAATATTAACTTTAAGAAAGAAATTGATTCACAAAATAAACCCTAGTTTCCTTGAATATCAAATCATATTCTAATCGTGTCAATAGACTAAGATCAACAAGTTCAAGAAACTAACATTCAATTGAAGAATCAAATCCAAATGCATGAAACAAAGTTTTAAATCCGGAAAATAACCGTCTACATAAACCCTAGGCTCTCGTAGAGATGCCTAGAAAAGTATTTAGCTAAGAAGAATTAACCAAACACGGTGCAATAGTTTATCCATACAAAGATTGAGAGAGAAGAAGAAGAAATCAAAAACCTAGCTCTCCAATGGTGGCTTTTGTGTTCTCTTCGTCCCCGTCTTCGTCCTTTTCTTCCTCCCTTTTTTTCCTACTCCAAATATGTGTGAATACCTCCTCAAGGACGGACTCCTAGGTTAGAAGAAGTCCCCAAAGCTCAAACTCTTTAAAAATTACAAAACAGCCCAAAAAATTGCGATTTAGCCCTCTATTCGCACGAACAGAATTGTTGTTCGCACGAACACAGCTTTACTCTCTGTTCGCACGAACAGAAATCTGGTATGTACAATTTTGCAGTCCCTTTTACATCCTTTTTGGCTAACTGAAAAAAATTCTAAGGCATTTGGTTCGCATGAACACAAAAGTGTTCGCACGAACACCCCTGGAGATGAACTCAGATTTTCATCCTCTTCGACGGACAATAACTTTCTCGTCCGATCTCCGTTTTAGCTCTGTGACCTATTGTTGGAAATTTATTTGAGTCTAATTTTATTTGCAACTGGTCTCACTCCAAAATTTATTGTAGAACTCAAGATACTATCAAAATAAAGGAGATTGGTCACTTTTTCTCCTCCGACTTTGCTTCTCTTGCTTCCTCTTGAATTTGTTTTGTTTCCGAAGTTCGTTTCATGCCTGCTAGCCATCATTTAACATCCGTTCCTGTCAAGAAAACATGAAAAACCATACCAAGCGATTATATTTGACAAATAACATCGAAATATGCATCGAAACGCCCGGATTAACAATAAAGTGCTAAAAACTCAACTTTCTACGTTTTCTCAACATTCATAGTGTAAGACTCATATTTCAACCCCGGAATCACGCAAAACGATATTAAATATGCGATAAATATAACTCTAATAAAGAGTTATCAAATTCCCTCACACTACACTTTTGCGCGTCCCGAGCAAAATCAATCCTCCCACTATGTTTTAATCCACCGAATTGCATAGAACTACACTAGCCATGTGACACACACAACACACACACCCAATGCAATCTACATGAATATAAACAATGCAACTCGATTATCAAACAATGCAAAAATTGAAAAAACACAAATATTTATTTCTTTTTCATTAGAGATCGAGAAATCTCGCTATCACTAACCAAAATAATCAAGTTCTCACAAGTCACTTTTGCAATTCACACAACCGCAATAAGGAATTGAAAATACAATGATCCTACGCACAATATCACTAAGGAGTCCCCAAACATCCACCAAACTCAATCCAAGATCCTGGCACGTCCTTTAGCTCAGAGGGTCTAGGGACCCTTAGTCCTGTGGTAGTCTTTCGTCGCCAAGTCATTTGAGGTTTCAAGACCCCCTTAGCCGTGATTGCATTTGAATGCAAATTGTCCCAGTGACGGGAGAAACAACTCCGTGTAATACGGCTTGACTTTAACTTTACTTAGACGCTCTAATTGGTTTGAATCCAAATTCCCCGTGCGAACGGAGGCACATTAGGTTGTTCATCGTATCTAATCCAAGAGAAGATTTTGATTCTTTTTTTTTTTTTTTCATTCTCTACAAATTTTTCAACCGTTCATTTAGAGTAACTAAGTGTGGGCTTTTTCGGTTAGCTCTTGAAACCACCGTAAGGGATGGTGGTGTACACTCCCTAACTTCACTTACGCTAGAGCAGCGTACCACATGGAACCGACTCTACACGAAGGTCCACCCCAGATTTACTAGAGGCCACAATTTTCCACCCGAAAACAAACTATTCAATTACCCCAAAGACCAAATCCTCCTAGCACATTATAGGAACTAAAGGTATGCCCGACATCTACTTTCTACTTTTCCCTGAATACCCGGGACTTCCTTTCGTGAAACCGGTGCGTAGGATACTAAAAGTTAAGGTTTTCCCCACTACGGTGCTTCCTATTCATTGAGACTCTTTCACTGAACTCTCTCTAGTTTCAAGCTTCATCAATTGCCCAACTTAAATTTTTTATTTTTTATGGATTTTTATTTTTTTGTTTTGTTTTTCAATTTTTCTAGACTCTATATGCTTTTGGCCAACTCGATTAACCACACGTTTTGGGTAGGGGACTCAATAATTAAACGTGCAACAATGCAAAAATATTAAACTAGCACAGTACGACACTAAAACACCACTCTACACTAACGACATTAACACAGTAGTACACAAAAATACATGTAACAAGCCTATGCAAGACAAAATATGGCTGGTGAAATTATACACAAACTCTTCCACACTTAAGCGTTTCGTTCTCCTCAACGAATTTAGAGATCAAGTACGAGGTTTCCTCGCTTAAATGTGCAGGCGGTGGATCTACACAATTATGTCTCAAAACGTAGACACAAGAGAGAGTTAGAGGTACCTGGGTGCCCGGACCTACATGGGCACCGTTTCCGCGAAACTGCAACAAGAAGAGGTCTTGTGGACCATTGACAGTTTTCGGAAAAGTCTCACCTCGCGTCCGGATTCCGATGCGCCTCCGAAACATTCTCTATCGCACGCATCAAGAAGGGGAATCCGGAGCGTCTTTTGTACCTGTGTCCATGCACACTGATTGAAAGTATTAAAGCAACTCTCTCTCACCCCTCAAAATCATATGGAGAACTAAAAGAAAGAACATAAATAAATAGGATCCTACTTTACATTGGGTTGCCTCCCAAGCAGTTCTTGTAATTTAAGGTCGACAGCCCGACCTGGTTACCTCAACCGAAAAGGAAATTGGAGACTGCTTTATCCCTCCACTTCTTCTTCTTCCACCATCTCTTTTCCAGAATTTCACGTGCACCCACGTGTTGTGCAGATGGTAGAAAGTTGTAGAAGCTGACTTTTTTCATCTTGCAATCTATCTTTTTTATCAGCTTCCACCAAGTACCACTAGGCTCAAATGCGTGGCTCTCCATACTGTCATCCCAGTAAAACCTCTTTGGTGCTAGATTCTCATCAAATGACCCATGCAATTCATCCACACCCCCACACTTGCTGACTTCCAACTCCTTGACTATGGCATATGGATGATCAATAGAATCTCCCATAGAACAAGAGATTGGAAGTGGCTCATCACATTCTTCCCCATAAGAATCCCCATACAGTAATTGTTCCAGCTCAATCCAGACTTGCGTGACATAGGATATGGAAAATTCATCATTAATCAGAGTTGGGGCTTTTACCTCAATATTACTTAGCACAAGTGTTTCACCAGCTTCATCGTCGGCACACCACAGGCTTCCAATGTCGGGGTCTTCCCATTCATGCCAAGGATGTGAGGGAACCTGTTGTCTTGGCTCGCAATATGACAGATCTTCCCATCTTCGGCACACAGGTCCACCCCAGTCTGAATCGGAGTCTGAGTCCTCATAAATGGCAGAGTCCACCAATGGTTCCTAAACACTGCAGTCTTTGCTCGGTTCAGGTCTCTCTTCTTCCACTTGTGGTGGTGATGATGAAGGTTCAATATGAGCCTCGCTGTCATGTGGCAAGGGCTCCTCTTGTGGCTCTTGAATACTAGATTCCCCTGCTGTTGACTGTTTTTCTATTCATTTCTTTATCCTCTCCATCATCTCCCTCACGTATTTCCTACCTATGGCTGATCCTCTTGTGGCACTTGTGCAGCTATGGACAAAATTTTGGCGCACACTTCGATGTCATTCATAATACTACGTCGCTCTGCCATAATCGCTGATGAGTCTTCCTGGTGCTGATGAAGCTGAGGTGGATGAACTTGACATGGGTCCCTATTGTCATGATAAATGTCGCATCGATAGCACCAAACTATGCATGCATCCTCTTCTTCATGATTACCCCTACAGTAGATACGGTAGGGGGGACCCGAATAAGAGTCTTCGCTCCACATGCTTATATTGTCTCTTGCTTCCTGCGTTCCTGAGAAACAGACTCACAAGAAACCCGTGCAGCACAGAGATATAGAATAATAACAAAAAAACAAAAAAAAAAAAAAAAAAACTAAAAAAAAAACTAAAAATAAAATAAAAGTTCTCTAAACTAACTCCTAACAAAATAATCTACCGCTGTCCCCGGCAACGGCGCCAAAAACTTGACTCGATTTACTAACGCGTTTAAACGCAAGCGCACGGTCAAGTAATATAGGGATGGTATTTCAACCCCGAGTTATCGATCCCACGAGGACAGACTTTAGATTATCTAACTAGTTCCTTAATTTAGAGTACGGTGTAGGAGGAAAGATTTGACTTATTTGAGAATTGAAATAACATCTATGCTTATATTATTGTATTTTTTTTATTTTTAAAAGATAGATATGGAGAAACTAGGAAATCTCTAGATCACCTGGGGTTGTAGATGATTTCCTGTTCAGCTATGTAACGTGTCAATCCTATTCTAGTTCAGCCGGGCAATAAATTATGACCATATCATGTCGGTCTCATGTCACTTTACGTCTCGGTTAACTACAATCTCCTCTCGGTATCATGTTGTCTACCGGTCCGTTCTAGCAGGTCATCTACATAAAACCTATGCTCTCGTAGAGATGCCTAGCAAAGTATTTAGCTAAGAAGAATCAACCAAACACGGTACAATAGTTTCTCCATACAAAGATTGAGAGAGAAGAAGAAGAAATAAAAAACCTAGCTCTCCAATGGTGGCTTTTTTGTTCTCTTCGTCCCCATATTCGTCCTTGTCGTCCTCCCTTTTTTTCCTGCTCCAAATATGCTTGAATACCTCCTCAAGGACGGAATCCTAGGTTGGAAGAAGTCCCCAAAGCTCAAACACTTTAAAAATTACAAAAAAGCCCAAAAAATTGCGATTTAGCCCTATATTCGCTCGAACAGAATTGTTGTTCGCACGAACACAGCTTTACTCTCTGTTCGCACGAACATAAGTCTTGTTCGTACAATTTTGCAGTCCCTTATTCATCCTTTTTGGCCAACCGAAAAAAAATTTACGGCATTTTGTTCGCACGAACGCAAAAGTGTTCGCACGAACACCCCTGGAGATGAACTCAGATTTTCATCCTCTTCGACAGACAATAACTTTCTCGTCCGATCTCCGTTTTAGCTCCGTGACCTATCGTTGGAAAGCTCTTTCAGTCTACTTTCATTTTCCACTGGTATCACTCAAAAATTTATTGTAGAACTCAAGATACTATCAAAATAGTGGAGATTGGTCACTTTTGCTCCTCCGACTTTGCTTCTCTTGCTTCCTCTTGAATTTGTTTTGTTTCCGAAGTTCGTTTCATGCCTCCTAGCCATCGTTTAGCATCCGTTCCTGTCAAGACATCATGAAAAACCATACCAAGCGATTATATTTGACAAATAACATTGAAATATGCATCGAAACGCCCGGATTAACAATAAAGTTCTAAAAACTCAACTTTCTACGTTTTCTCAACATTCATAGTGTAAGACTCATATTTCAACCCCGGAATCACGCAAAACGATATTAAATATGCGATAAATATAACTCTAATAAATATTTATCAAAATGCCGAGTATCTGGGGCATATTATCCCCGAAGGCAGGTACGGGCTTACTCGAATAAGATACACGCCATGGTAGCGTGGACAACTACGCCGACTATCAAATAGTTGTGCGGTTTTCTGGGTTTGGTAGGGTTATATCCCCTTTTTATTTGTGACTATGCTACTACTACTTCTCTTAACGGATCTCCTCAATAAAAATGCTTTTGTGTGGTCTTCAACATCGTATCACAGTTTTGAGGCTTTGAAACATGCCATGCATTATGTGCCCGTATTGAACCTCCTAGACTATGCGGAGATATTCGTCATTGAAACTGATGCTTCGGATTCGGGTATTGGGTTCGTTCTCCTTCAGCAGGGGCACCCACTGGCATATTCCCAGGATCGAGAAACTATGGATTAGATATACGAGTGTGACTATTATGTATCGTGTCCAATCCGGATATAGAGACAAAGGGATAATACAATATGTGATATTGGGCACAAGTTTTGTCGGGATCACTGCCTTATTTCAATTAGTTGGGTGGCATCGATGTGTTGCTAGACACCGCTCCATGTTAGTAATAAGTTACTACCAACTATGTAGAAACATGTGGGGTTACACACCGGATTGATTCAATTGGATGTAGGTATTAATTAGTTGGAATATTAATAAAAGGATCATAACGCAACCACAAGCAAACTTAGCAAGACTAATTTGCAAGTGGGCTAATCCATGTAAGGACATGATTAGTATTGGGGCCTTTATGTAGTTAATAAAGAGTTACAACTATATAAAGCAACTCTAGCTTGTTATTTCTCTAACACAAGTCATTATTGAGAGAAAATAACAAAGAAAGAGAGACGGAGAGAGAGAGAAAGAGAGAGAGAGAGAGAGAGAGAGAGAGAGAGAGAGAGAGAGAAAAGAAGGACGAAGCCCTCCTTGCCGTCCGCCCCCCTCGTCATCGACCACCACAGACAAGGCCTTGGTGCTTCGTTTTGCGTGATCATCCTCCCCCTTCTTCCGTTGCTAGCACATTGCGGTGAGAACGAATCCAATCCAGAATCCAAGGTGTGGACATTCATAGAGACGAAGACACTATTCTTCGTGTGATTTCCCAAAAAAAGGTACACATCTTCTATGCTCTTATCATGTTATGATGGCTTGTCCTGTGATCCTTGGTGGGCTTTGAGTATGAAGTTTTTTTTTTTATTCCGCTGCGTAACCTCATCAATACCCAACACCTATGACAGTACTTACAAATGCTTATCTGTAGCCTTGCTCTGATACTCATCTCTATAGAAGTCTCGTGGTAGCTCTACAATACCTCAAAGTGACAAAACCAGATTTACAGCTGTCAACAAAGCATGTCAACATATACATTATCCAATACAATGTGATTACATGGGAGTAAAACTAATCTTGAGATATGTAAAAGGTACCTGAAAACAGGTCTTTAGTTTACATCCAGTGACTTTAACATCATTTCTTATTAGGATGCAGACTGGGCTAGGGATTGTGAGGAAAGAAGAAGTACAACTGGTTTCATTGTATTTCTGGGATCAAATCTCATCCATTGGGGTTCAAAGAAACAAAAAAATTTCTATAGAAGCTCTACTAAAGCAGAGTATAGAGCAATTGCAGCTACAGCAGTTAAAATCAAGTGGCTAGGCTACATTTTTCATGATTTGAGGATCCCAATGCAACACACACCTCAATTATGGTATGATAATATCTCAACACTAATTTTGAGTACTAATCCAGTATTCCATGATAAGAGAAAACACATTGAAGCATATTTACATTTCGTCAGAGAGCAAGTTTCCAGGAGGCAACTCCAAGTGGCTCACATTGCATCCAAGCTTCACCTGGATGACATATTCATAAAAGCACTACCAAATGCAGCATTTCAAAACATATTATCTCAAATCTGTTTATGCTCTTTTAAATCTACTCAAATTTTTTAGAATTATTAGAAAAAGAGACATTGAATTGAGGGGGAATGTAAGACTATAGGGGTTAAATATTATTAGTGACAAGTTAGTTAGGAAGGAAAGTTTGTGAAAAGAAATGTGCATAAGGTGTGTGCAGTGTATCAATTGAGACTAATGAATCCATTTTATGTTTCTCTAATTCTCTCTCCCTTTCTATAACTTTCTAATTATATGATCTGCATGAATGCATATCTGAAAAAGGACCTCTGTAAGGAAATTAACACGTCATCAGTGCATAAAATGTATATTTTTCAAAAGTTAGTTCGAAGAAACTTAGGTATTAATTGGACTCACTGATAAACTCATGGGTACATCGTGTTGGCATAGATTCCCTAGAGGCAATCTTATTTAGTATGAACATTATTTTGGCTAGAATTATCATTGTATTATTTATGGAGATATTTATTATAACGAAGTCCTTAGATTACAATGTGTTGTTTATATTAAATATACCTAGTCGTTAATATTAATTGAGAGGACAATCTACTACAGACTAGCATGTGGGTAGATTGATACGAGGATTTCAAGTCTACCACATGGGTATGCATTAGGGGTAATGGCATACTGGATTGACCCATCAACGAGAAAGCTACATACAAGTTAAGTAAGAGTCACAAGCGCTTCTCGTTGTGACAATGCCATTGTGGTCCTTAGACTTGAAGTCACTACATACACTAGTTGTGGATTACTGTGTTTTGGTATCATCAAACGCTACACCATGATTGGGTAGCAATAAAGTCGTTAATCGGACAAAATAGGAAGCAAGCTTAGAGTTGATACTGATGTAGAGAGGAATTTTCCCTCCCACATAACGGGAGAAAATATCCGTGGCCAATCGAGGGTTAGTGCTTATTGAATGTCTAACCAGACTCGAATAAATCAATATATGATATTGATGTTATCAGCAAGATTAAAACTATTCCCGGGATCGAGAAATTATGGATTCGATATACGAGTGTGACTTGTATGTCTCGTGTCCAATCGGTATGTGGAGACAAAGGGATAATGCAATATTTTAACATTGATCACAAGGTTTGTCGGATTACTGATTATTTCTGTTAGTTTGGTGGCATAGATGTCTTGCTAGAGACCGCTTTATGTTAGTAAATTTTTCCTACCAACTAAGTAAAAACCTATGGCGTCACACGCCTTATGGACTAAACCGGAATTTGGGATTAATTCTTTTGACTAATAAAATAGAAGGATCAAATCCAATTACAATCAAACTTAGTAGGACTAATTTGCAAAGTGGACTAATCCATGTATGGACATGATTAATATTGGTTATAATATGTAGTTAATAAGGAGTTATTAACTATATAAAAGACACTTCTAGCTTATTTTCTTATAAGTTTCATAATTGTTATCACATTAGAGAGAGAGAGAACAAACCAAAGAGAGAGCCAAACAAGGAGGCTGAACACCCCCCTCCCGTCCGCCCCTCCCTGGTCTTTCTCCTTCTTCCCTAGCTAGCACAAAGGTTTGAGAAGGATCCGGAGAAATCCTAGGGTTAGACTTCCATAGAGACATGGACAGTATTTCACGTGAAGTCATGAAGGAGACAAACTAAGGTACACATGAATGTTTTCCCTTACCATCGTTATGATGTCTAGTCATGTGTTCCTTGGAGGGTATTGAACGGAATCTTATTATTGTTATTCCGATGCATAATCTGTATTAAAACCCTACAGTGGTATCAGAGCCACATCTCGTAATGCATAACGTGGTTTATGTGTTACTTTTCAGTTAGTTTTTTACACCGTTCTGCTACTTTTCGCGTAAAAACTAAAGTTGGCTTAATGATGCAATTTGATTATGATTCAATAGGGAATGAGCTAATCTGAATCGTCGTATTAAAATTAGAAAATTCCAGTCACATACGATGTGTCAATTTAGGTTTTGAAAACTAGGGTTAGGGCACAAATTGGGGAAAGGGGTTTTCTCAATTTGCAAACAAACAAAAAGGGAAGGAAGAGGATGGAAACAAGCTAGGCCTGAAACCGTATCCCGTCCATCCCCTTCCTTGCGCGGCATGCAAGCCACGGCTAAGGGTCCGGGCCAGCCTAGCACGCGGCTTGGCCGCATGAGCTAGGACCGACCGGCCCAAGGTCTAGTGGCGGTCCATTAGGGGTTCGTCCAAGGAGTTGGTGTGCCCTCTTGGATCGTTTTGACCCTAGTTACCCAATTATGAACTTAAATTGATCAAGCGCGTTAAAATTGGATTTTAACAGTATTATGTGCTTTTGCATGGTGAGTGGATATGGCCTTAGATGTAGATGTTGTAAATGTTTAATTTTGTGGTTTGGTTTTATTGTAATGATTAATTAATTTGGTTTTACAGCCTGCGAGCCGGTTTGCTCCTCAACTTGTGAGGTCACTATATTTAATATAGATGCTAGCTAGTATTAGATAAGATTAGATGATAGCCAATACATAGAGAGGAAGCCTAAAGAATTGATGAAATCACACGATGGCGGCATTCCACAAGCTAAGGCGCATGGACTAAAAGATGGAGGCACATGGAGATGAGCTTGCTATTATTTAGGGCTCATAGATTTTCTCATTAGCTTGGGAATATCTTAGTTTAGGAGGCCATATCCACATCACGTTTATTTATTTTTTGTGGATGTTTATTTATTTTCTTGTTATTTATTGTTGGTGTATGGATGATGCATGCCAATTGTGACAAGATAATAATTAAAACATGGATCTCTTAGTTTGGGATTGCCCAACCTAAATAAGTAGATCATTTTATATGGATCAACAAAACAATTAAAATTAAATGGAAAAATCTCTCAAATCTAATATTGCGTTTTTGCCTTCAGGCTTGCCAAAGCAAGGCGACTTGATTCATCATGATGTGACACGACGGCACAAGCTAGTAATGTGCGATTGTTGAAGTAAGAGGTTGGACGCAACTAGGCTACTTCAATTGTATTGCAAGCCTAGAGGCAAACAATTGAGATTATATATGGGATAGATAAATAAGGAGTTATTCGCCCAATTGATCCAAGATTTACATGGGATGCAATTCGAATTCTTCCTACCTAAATAACTTATTTTTGGGTGACATACCAAAGCAATCTCAAAAAGAAGTGAAATATGAATCTTGGCCCACTAGAAAATATAATTATATTATCTGCATTAATACGGAGGGTTATTAATTCGACAAAAATAGTGGGAGCTATGTTTAATAATGTATCCATTATTAAATATAGTTATTTGTTCACAAAATACTATAACTTGTATATTTATCATTTTGTAGAATTCCAATGGAAAACCACTCATCGAATTCATCACAATCCCTACGATCAGTCCTTGAGAAGGACAAGCTTTCTGGAACGAACTTTCTAGACTGGTAATGAAATTTGAGAATCGTTCTCAAGCAAGAAAAGAGACTATACATTCTAGAGGAGGACGCTCCTGATCAGGGTCCGTAAATTAATACTCCTGCAGCCTTAAAGGCATATAAGAAAATCGTTGACGATGCTAATGAAGTGGCACGTATTATGCTTTGCACCATGAGCTATGAGCTTTAGAAGTAACATGAGAAGATGGCTGAGTTTGATATGATCATACATCTGAAGAAGCTCTTTCAAAAGGAGATGAGGGTTGAGCGGTATGAAGTTTCCAAGGCATTTTTCAAATGTCATCTGTCAAAGGGAACCCAGTCGGACCTCACGTACTTTGTATGATCAGGTACTTAGAGAATCTCACATGCCTAGGGTTTCCGATGGGTCAAGAGTTGTCCACTAATCTCATGCCGCAATCGTTGTCAAACAGTTATACACAGTTCATCATGAACTATAACGTGGATGAGAACAACAAGCCTCTGCTAGATTTACTCAATATGTGGAGGCCAGCTGAATAAAGCATCAACAAGGGAAAGGGAAAGGACATAATGATGGTGAACAAAGGAAAGAGAAAGCAAGTTGCTTCTACCTCCAAATGGAAAGGCAAGGCAGTTGCAAAACCCAAGGACGTTTCTCTTAATCCTGCTAGTAACGTTGCCAATGGCGTGACTAAGGGTTAATGTCACCACTACAGTCAGCCTGGACACTGGAAACGGAACTGCCAGAAGTATTTGGAGGATAAAAGCTTTGAATAGTTATTCCACCACCACCTGGTATTTTTATAGATGTCAGTTTAACTATCTCTTCATCTTGGGTATTGGATATTGGATGTTGATCTCACATTTGTCTAAATGTGCATGATCTAGAGAGATGTATAAGATTAGCTAAAGGGGAGATAGACATGCGCGTTGGGAATGGAGTAAAG
The DNA here is from genome assembly GCA_023055425.1 of Linanthus parryae. Classification (NCBI taxonomy): domain Eukaryota; kingdom Viridiplantae; phylum Streptophyta; class Magnoliopsida; order Ericales; family Polemoniaceae; genus Linanthus; species Linanthus parryae. Next base: position 18,724,478 of record JALGPY010000011.1, on the reverse strand, counting down.
GTTGCTACATTGGCCGTGGGCGTGTACGAGCTATCTTTTCCTTCAAATACATCAGCTGAAGAAGGGAATCTTTCTACATCAAATCAAGTACACTAGAGACTTGTTAAACAAGTACAACATGTCTCAATCAGAAGAGATCAAGACTCCCATGTGTTCTACACTGTCTTTAGATAAAGACGAATCTGATGCTGACTTTTCAGGTTACAAAGTTGACAGGAAACACATCTGGAACTTGCCAATTTATTGGATCATCTCTGATCAGTTGGCACTCCAAGAAACAAAACTCATTGTCTTTATCAACAGCTGAAGCTGAATATATATCTGTTGGAGCATGTTGTTCACAAGTTTTATGGATTTCCCAACAATGGAGGGATCTTGGATTTGATTCAGAAGTATTCCCATCAAATGTGACAACACTATTGCAATATCTATTACAAAGAATCCAATTCAGTATTCAACAACCAAGCATATTGATTTCAGACACCATTTCATCAGTGATCATGCTGAGAAAGGTGATATTGTTTATGAATTTGTTTCTACTAACATGGAACTTGCAGATATCTTCACTAAACCATTTCCAGATGAAAGATTTTTATTTCTAAGACTGGAATTTTGGCATGCTAAATAAATATGCATTGGTTTAGGGGGAGCATTAGGTAAAGAAGGTAAGATATTATGTGTTTCAAATGTTTGAACTGATTTTCAAAGCCTTGAAAATCTATTCAAAGTTTTGATCTTATGTGTTTCAGCTAAACAACATTTCATTACCTTGAAACTATTTTCAAAGCCTTCAAAATAAGTCTGATAACTGATTAGTGAATAATTCTTGGATCATTCAGTATTGGGTTCTATATATGTAGATATTTGCTCAATATTGCCCCTACTTTTTTCAAAATTCTTTTTCAGCCAAATATAATATAAAATTATTTATTTCCAACGGCTTCAAAGATTTGAATGTTTTTTTGATCATTACAGATCTTTTAAGATCATAAAGATAATACAAATTCCTTTTCAAATACAAACTCTTTCAGTATTTATCTCCTTCACTACGTATCAAATCTACCTCTCTATATTCTTCCCCCAAACCCCAATGAGCACTAGAAGAGCCTCAAACAGAATCAAGATGGCCGGAGGATCAAAACCTAACTCTGAGAAGAAGAGAAAGACAGTTGATGAAATTTTTTCGACTTTTAGTGAAGACTCAGAGTCAAAAAGCTTTACTGGTGAAGAACTGGATTTTCACCACCTAAGAAGATGGTGAAAAAGGACCAAGCTCCAGTAACTGGCAAGAAGAAACAGACTACAGTGGTTACACAGGAAAAGCATAAGGGAATCAATATTGGAAGCCCTAAAAGAGACAGAAGTCAAAGGGAAAGGAAAATAAATCCTCATTCCAGACTCGGATTCAGATACTACTTCAGTATCCTATGGAGTGTATTATGTGTCCAAGAAGGAAAGACATGATAAAGATCCTTCAAAGTCTGCAACTGTGTCAACAAAGGAAGAAAGGATCACAAGATTTCCTCTGCACAGCAGAAGAAGGTACATGTAAAGAAGAAACTAAAGCATGGAAGAAAAGCTTTAGAGGGTCTTACCTTCTTGTTCAACAGTGTTATAGAGAAGATCAGCTCTATCATTGAGGAAATTGACGTGGTTCAACAAGAAGAACAGGACAATGATGAAGACAGTGAGGAAGAAGAGGGAGATCAGGATGGAGATGAAGACCCAACCCATAATCTTGCCTATTCTTTCTTTCTCATTCTTCTTTTTAAGTTTTTATTTTCAAATTTTTTTTAGACAATGATCCAACATCTTCTCAATTTTTTTTATGAAAGTCAAAACGGGGGAGAAATCTTAGGATGTTTATTATTTTGTTTAGGTGATCTATCTTTTGGTCAGTAGGATTATATGAAACTTACTTGGTGTTTTGCTTAAGTTTCTTAATAAGTTGGATCTTTTGGAATTACTGTGTTATTAATATTTGTTTGAATTGTGTACTAACCAGTATTTTTTACAGAAACTAAGAATCAAACAGATTGAGGTTTTGCCTTTCATCAAGGGGGAGATTGTAAGGTCACATGTTTCATGAATTGAAATAATTATTTATTTCAAGGCCGTGAACCAGTTTTCAAAGCCTTGAATCAGGATTCACAAATTTGAAATAGCAGAGCTATTTCAAGGCCTTGAACCAGGATTCAAAGCCTTGAAAATATCTGACCTGTATGCATGTTCTAAGGGGGAGTTTTTCTCAACTCTTCTGATATGATTTTATCTCTATCACCCCTGTGCTTGATGTGTTAATATTTGATGATGAAAGACAAACTGTTTTTAGATATCAACATGGTTTAATCCATCAGTCTGACTAATGTTTGCAGGGAAATTTTATTTCCTAAATATGCAGGATTGGTTTCCTAATCTGGCTTAAGAGATGATGATTATATGATAAATCAGAGACTCACGACAGCTTCTCAAATTGTTTAATGAAAAGATCACAATATCTGTGAAGATTGTGATCAACAATCCGTTGGAGAAGGCTGTTAAGAGAGTCAAAGTTTGTTGCCTACAAAACAGGAAGTTGTTGCTGAAAATCTGAGAAGTTTTGCAGAGCTTCAAACATTATAAATAGAGCTCATTTTGCAGCAACAAAAAACACAACACTCAACGGGAAAAAAGAGAGACATTTTTATAGTTTGACAAGCATCAAATAAGTTCATCATTCTCACAATCCATCTCACAGAAGATCACTGCACTCTTCAATGCAGAACTACACTTTAGAGTTCTTCTGTCTTATGCTTTATTTGAAGATCATTCTTGTAATACTTCTGCATTTCATACTTAATGATTGTTCAAGGTGAACAATAGAGAATTATTTGTTAATCAGTTAGCTAGAGCAGGTACTAGATAGGTTAGAGAGAACCACAAGCTGTAACAGAGTAAGGAGACTCTCTGTGCTTGAGATCTAGGGCTTAGCTTTTGATTAATAAGAATTGAGTTGAAATCGTGCAGGGAGAAGATCCCTGAGGTAGAGACGTAGGTCAAAGTGGACTGAACTCTATAAATCACTTGTCTCTTGCATTATCAGTTCCTTTACTTACTTAGTTTTTACAACATTCAAACTAGTCTATTTTCAAGGGTTTGAAACTCTTTTGAAGGACTTGAATAAGAATTTTCTATTTCGTTTTTAAATTGTATTTCTCTTCAAAAGCTTGAAACTGTTTTCAAGGCCTTGAACTCCATTGCTCTTGAACTGAAACTCTTCTCTTCTACAAGCTTTGAAAAAAAAAGTTGGCAAACTTTATCCAACCCCCCCCCCTTATAGAGTATATGTGTTGCATATCTATCTGCAAACTCCCCTTTCATCGTCTATGGGACCATTGGGTTCATCTACAGCCAGGGACCAAGTCGGTCAATGTCCGATCGTATAGTTACCCTTATTTTCAGAATTTTGAGATTGAACGACAGGTGCATGAGATGCTTCAGCATGGTATAATTCTGCCGAGTAGTAGTTCTTTCTCTTCCCACGTGCTGTTAGTTCGATAAAAGGATGGAACTTTTTCCATTTTGTGTTAATTATTGCGCATTCAATGTCGCCACGGTTCCATATCATTTTCCGATACCTACAATAGAGGAGTTATTTGATGAGCTCGGGGCAGCCGACTATTTCACCAAGCTTGATTTGCGGTTCGGGTATCACCAGCTACATATGCATACAGGGGATATTAAGAAAACGGATTTTCAAAAACATGATGGCCATTTTGAGTTTTTGGTTATGTCATTCGGTCTGACGAACGCTCCATCGTCGTTTCAGGCAGCCATGAACTAGGTATTTCAACCACTGCTTCTTCTTGTGCCAGCGTCTTCTTCGACGACATCCTGGTGTACAGCACCACACGGGAGCTGCACGCTCTGCATCTCCACCAGGTTCTTAGTCTCTTATCCGATCACTATTTTTATGTGAAATTGACGAATTGCTCGTTTAGCAGGACCAATGTCCAGTATCTGGGGTATATCATCACTGAGGGCAGGTACAAGCTTACTCGAATAATATACACGCCATGGTAGCGTGGCCAACTCCGCCGACTATCGAACAGTTGTGCGGTTTTCTGGGTTTGGTAGGGTTATATCGCCCGTTTATTTGCGACTATGCTACTATTTCTTCTCTTGACTGATCTCCTCAATAAAGATGCTTTTGTGTGGTCTTCAACATCGGATCAGAGTTTTCAGGCTTTGAAACATGCCATGTCTTATGTGCCCGTATTGCACCTCCTAGACTTTTCGGAGATATTCGTCACTGAAATTGGTGCTTTGAATTCGGGTATTGGGTTCGTACTCCTTCAGCAGGGGCACCCACTGGCATTTTTCAGTAAGATGATAGGTCCTTGAATTCGCGCCGCTTCTACTTATCATAGCGGAGTTGTAAAGCCGTTGTGGAATCCAAATAGAAATGGCGATAAGAAGTGTGCAAGGTAGCTTATTTGGATGCTTTTCACCGGCTGAAACCTAATAAAGAATAGCAGCTGGGAATGGCTGCTTACACTAAAGCCTATCATGGATACTTAGGGATTGATACTGTCAATACTCCTATTATAGTAATTTGCTGGGCAGGGAGTTCATCATTCGTTGTAATCAGCGCAACTTGAAAGAGTTGTTTTCCCTGGTAATACAGACTCCTGATTAGCAGTTTTATATTATCAAATTAATGGGGTTCCAGTTTTTGATTGAGTACAAGTCAGCTGCATATGGCCGACGCATTGTCACACCAAGAAATTTATGGTGACCCCGTCACTCTGTTGGTTTCGGCCATACAGCCTCTTCCTTCGGTAATGGAGACTATTCGACGCGAAACGGCAGTTTTGGCCGACTTGCAGGCTCTGGTGATGGTTGTCCTGTCCAACGCCAAGCCCCACACTTCACGTTTTTTTACGGTGTTCTTTATTAAAAGAACCAGATTTGTGTGGTTCGTGATTCTTCAGTTCGCGAGCTGCTATTACAGGAGTTCCATAGTTAAGCATCGACAGGTCATTCAAGGATTGATCGCACGTATCGTCTTCTTGCAGCAGCTTTTTAGTGGCCCGATATGCGCTGACATCCAGAGATTTGTGTCTCCTTGTGTGGGTTTTCACACGAGGAAGTATTCTAATTAGAAGCCAGGGGGGTTACTGCAGCCTCTCCCCATTCCTAACCGTGTTTGGGCGGCCGCAACAATGGACTTCATTACTGGTTTACCAACGTCTTAGGGGTCTATGGCAGTGATGGTCGTAGTTGATCATCTCACCAAGTATGTTCAATTTGGTTCTCTACCTACATATTTTGATGAATCGCACGTGGCCCGCTTGTTAGTCGATGTGGTCGTCAAACACCATGTGTTTCCAGAGACATTGGTGTCGTATCGTGATCCTATCTTTATGAGCACATTCTGGATAAAGTTACTAAAGTTGAGCGGCGCTATACTCATGTTTAGTACCACGTATCACATGTAGACAGATGGTTAGACGGATGTTATGAATCGCAGACTAGATCAATATTTGCGCGCCTTCATTTCTGAGTGTCCTAACCGTTGGGTTTCTGTTTTGCCATGGGATAAGCTAGATATGAACTATAGTCATCATGAAGGCATTAATATGACGTCGTTCCGAGATCACTACGAACGTGAGCTGCCATCTCTTTTCTCTTCTTTGTCGGTGGCAGATAAATCTCCTACGGTTGAGAAGTTGTTGGCTAAACGTAGTAACTTGATGCATGATTTGACACGGCACCTTAAGAAGATGTAGCAACGTATGAGAGATCATGTAAATAAACATCGTCTGGATGTTTCTTTTAAGGTGGGTTATTTGGTTCTGCTGCGTATATGTCCCTACCGTCGGCGTTCGTTGGCCTGTCCGGTGGCCACCAACTTAGCTCAGCGATATTATGGGCCTTTTTCAGTTAGCGAGCGTGTTGGTGCAGTATCCTATTGGCTGCAACTTCCAGTTGGTTGTCTGCTGCATGATGTTTTTCACGTTTCTTTGCTTCGTCCTTTCGTGCAGTCCGGTTCTGGGGTCACTGTGGCTACATTACCTGAGCAGATTTTCAATGGTTAGCCAGTTTTTGTACCTCTTTCAGCCACTCAATCGTGTACAGTGATGGTCTCTAGTTCGGCATAGCAACAATGGTTGGTTTCTGGTCTGATTGGGCTTCGCCAACGTGGGAATCTGCGCATGAGCTCCAAGATGCTTTTCCTGATCAGCATATTGAGGACAATCTGGTTTCCGAGTTCGGGGGGAGCTGATACGGTTATGGGTACATCGGGGATGGATAACCGCTTGAACGAGGATAATCTTGGTCTTTTCGACGGGCGAACCATCGAAAGATTCAGGCGCAACATCGGTCCTCTGAAGTACCCAAAAGATTATGTTCAGCCGAAACTGAAACGTTTTGTTACTATGTTTTTTTCGTAATGTGTTAGTTAGACATTAATTATTTCGTTTATTATCATAGTCTGTTAGAAAGGTAGAGTCGTAGTTAATTTTAGCTATATCCGGGATTTTCTGTATGGTTCTTTTGCTCGGATTAGGACTACGTCGAACAGTCAGGGTCTAGACATATAAAAGGGGTGTAAGTTTCTTAATCGATTAATGCGAAAAATTCATAACCCTAAACTTTTCTCCTCTCTCTTTCTCCTTCCTGTCTGTTCCTTGTCTGCGCCGAGAGTTTAGCAGGAGGGTAACAGTCACTATTGGGCATTCTTTAGAAATATCAAAAATATTGTGTAAGGGGATTTCATGGAAAAGATCTTTAAAAACAATAAACATTTTCGCCGCATGAAAAAATCTAGGCAGAGCTGAAAGTTCCATATTCATGATCAAACCACATGTGCAGTGGACGAAAATGAGCACCACCAAGCTAATTCGTCAAACTCGTGTGTCCTGGCTTTCCAAATAACATTTTTTCTGGTTTGACAGTATTTGTTGAATCAATCCCTTTATGTAGGAATGTCCAATCCTAATGTTGGGAATTCAGAGATTCATTGAATGGACTCAAGCATGGTGAGGTGTTAGCGACGAAGAGGGAGAAGAAACGGACTAAACGAAGGAGCACGACACGAAGAGAACAAGCAGTGGCAGAGGTCTTCGTGTGAAGATTTGATGTCTTCGTACGAAGGGCCTTCGTGCGAAGGTCTTCGTGCCAAGACTCGATGTCTTTGTACGAAGAGAATCCTGGAGGCTGCCAAAATTTGTTTCCTTCTTTGTTATCTCGGTTTTCGGTATTTCAATGGGCACAAGCTGTATAGTAGGCCTATATAAAGGCTATAGCGCGTGCTCTAAATTGTATGGGTTGTATTAAGGGTGCTTCTCTCTAATAAATAGAATTTTTCGGGTCGTGGAGGTAGCTAGCTCATCGCTAGTGAACCATGTTATATCGGGTGTGTTCTGATGCTCTTTCGTGTGTTCTTGTTTCGTATGTTATCATCGTTCTCTAAGCTCTGTCCAGATCATAAACAACTGGTATCAGAGCTTGCGTTGCGGTGTTCCAAGATCAAGGTGTAGCTATAGGTCTAGGGTTTCTTAATCCGTGAAATTCATATCTACGATTTCGCAATTAAGGTGGAGCATGTCGGGTTTTGATGCAGATTACGCAGCGGAATAATAAAATTGATCCTGCTGAAATCGCACCAAGGATCATAGGAAGAGACTACATAACGATAGTGAGGGTAAGTATCTGCATACCTTTGGGTTCTCTTGTGATGACTTCTCACGTGAATAGTGTTCACGTCTCTACGGATAGTCCACTCCTAAGATTGAAACCGGATCTTCCAACACCTTGTGCTAGCTAGGAATGATGGAAGAAGAAGAATATCACACAAAGGAACACCAAAGAGGGGCTCGGCCCTCTTTGTGGCCGACGAGATAGGGGCGGTCCCGAGGGGGGTTCGGCCCCTTTTGGATTTTGCTCTCTCTCCTTGCTTTTCTCTCCCACTCAATGTATTATGAGCATTAGTGTGGGAAGGAAGATAGGAGTGTCCTTTATATAGTCCAACAACTCCTTTTTGACTGCATAAAAGCCCCTATCCTAATCATGTCCATACACGAATTAGTCCAACTTGCAAATTAGTCCTACTAAGTTTTCAAGTAGTTGCGTATTGATCCTTCTAATTAATTAATCATATTAATTAATTCCCATGTCCGGTCTAATCCGTAGGGAGTGTGACCCCATAGGTTTCTACTTAGTTGGTAGTAACTAGTACTAACATGGAGCGGCCTCTAGCAAGACATCCACGCTACCCAACTAATAGAAGTAGTCATCCGATAAACCTTGTGCCCAATGTTCATGTATTGTTTTATCCCTTTGTCTCCATATCCTGTCTACGTCACTACGATCTCTAAGCTTGCTTCGTATCATGACCGATAACTACCTTTATAGCTACCCAGTTACGGTGTAACATTTGATAATATCAAAGGATGATATTTCACAACTAGAGAATCTAGTGACTTCAAGTCTAAGGATTACAATACCATTAGCACTACGAGAAGCGATTGTGACTTTGACATAATCTAATGTATCATTCTCGTTGTGGGTCAATCCAGTATGCCACTACTCTGCATACCCATGTGTTGGATCGTGATATCTCCATATCAATCCAACTCCATACTAGTCTATAGTTGATTGTCCCGTTAATCAATATAATCGACTAGGGATATTTAAGAATATAACATTTATATTCTAAGGACTTCATTCATGTTAACATATCTCCACATCGAAAACATAATGAATAGTAAGTCCATATATACTTGTCAAGATAAATTGATTGCCTCTAGGGCACAATTCCAACAGTCTCCCACTTGCACTAGAGTCAATCTCCTGCATCATATGACTATTGATCTAGCGCGGCCCTCATACTTTTACTGCGCAAGGTAAGAGAGACATCTCCTGGCACATTGGAAATATTCACATCTCCTCTATCAACAACTTGATTGTGATTGAATATTCTGAGTAAGTGCATCTTATGCATTAATATATTCAGTCCTCTGTGATAGAATCGGCAACTGAATCTTGCCAGGAACCTTTCCAGCTCACAGTCCCTCCCACTAGTGCAAAACATAAAACTCGACTATAATCTTCTTTGTTACATTGGAAGTTCTCATCACTATAACCCCTTACAGTAAACTCTTCATATCCTCCATTAATCAAGAATTCATCCCAAGTTCTTCTCAAGTACTTCAAGGATACTCTTAATAATTATCCAGTGACACTCACCTGGATTTAACTGGTATAAATGTATCATACCATATGACACGTCTGGCCTAGTACATGGCATGGCGTATCTCGTGAATCTCATTCATACGGTCCTTTCTCAATCTAATTGAAAAGAAAATTAGTTCTTCTAAGGACTAATTCCATGTGACATGGGTAAGAATCCATATTCATACATGTTAAACTATTTCAACACTTTGTCAATATATGTACCATGAATCAAGCTGAACAACTATCCTTGATCTATCTCCATATATCTTTATAGCTCATCTCGCCTAAGCCTATTATTGGAAATCAATTATCTAGCCAATCTTTAACACATTGCAGAGTAGAGACATTATTCCAAATGGTTAGTATGTCTCTACATACAAGACCAGAAATATAATTGTGCTCCCACTAACCTTCTTGTAAACACAAGCTTCATCTTCTTTCTTGATGCAATCAAACCATTTGATTTCATTGTTAATCAAAGATTCCAACTCCGAGGAGCTTGACTCAATCCTTAGAAAGATTGCTGCAAGCAAGATGCGAATGGATTTAAGCATCACAATTGGGGAAAAGATTTTTTCATAGTCTATACTATGAACTCCAATGAAACCCTGATCCACCAATCGTCCCCTTAAAAGTAATCATATTACCATCCATGTTGGTATGCTCATAACACACATGCACCCTATGGGTCCTACCCTTTCAGGTGGTTCCACCAAAGTTTATACTTTGTTGGAATACATGGATTCCATATTGTATATCATGGATCCAAGCCATTTCTGAGAGTATGGCCCACACGTAGCCATCTCATTGGTCGTAGGTTCATCTCGATGAGCAATATATCACGGGTTATGAGAAATTCATATTTCTCTAGTCCCTTGATATATCCTACCTGACCTACGAGGTTCTTGTGTTATCTGAGTAGGTTGCTCCACAACACCTTGTGATCCTACTCATGTTCCATCAAAAGGATCACCCTTCAAGTTATACTGTCCTCTCACTGTTTCTTTTAGAGACAATCTCTATCTAGAAACACAGCGATTCGAGCAAAAAACAATTTGTTATCGATTGGAACGTAAAGATAACCTTTATTTCCTCAAGATATTCCACATAGTACAATTATCCGACTTGGGTTCAAGCTTATCTGTAAACTATTTAAATAAACTCCATAACCCTGATTCTTTATGAATGACATACTAGGACACTTCCTAGTCCATATCTCATATGGTGTTTTCATAATTAATTTAGATGGAACAAGGTTAAGGGCGAAATTTTTTGTAATTAAAAAATGGTCCCTAAAGGTAAACTGGAAGCTCTGTTTGACACATCATGGATCGATCCAACAAGGACGATCTCTCTTCTTAGACACGCCATTCCCTAATGGTTTTCTAGGTAGAGTGGGTTGGGATCACATCCCATACTCCCTTAGACGTTCAAACTATTGTCTTAAGTATCCTCCTCCACAATCCAATCGTAGAGCCATGATACTTTTGCCAAGCTGGCTCTCTACTTCATTCTTGAATTCCTTGAACTCTTCAAAGGATTCTAATTCGTATCTTCATAAGATACACAAATCCATAATTCTCTGATCTCATCAATAAATATGATGAAGTACTGAAAACCATCTTTAGTATTTTTTCAAGTGAGTTTCATATCATTATATGAAAACCTCTTGGTTTTAATGTTATAGATGAATTTATCATGATTAAGGATATACAATCCACTTAGACAAAAGTGCATTACAATAATGCATTTTATAAATGGAACAACATTTGTCCATTATTTTAATAAAAGATTTTTCTTATCAAAACAAGAAAATGTGATAATGTCCCTACTCAAAGCAATGACATAAGCGTATTTTTCTAATTCACGAATAATTTCAAAAGGTGAAGATAATTCCCTACGGCTAATTTAGCAACCCCTTGCTTCATTGCCCCACGTGTAGGTTTATTTCTTCCTCATCCAATTGTCTACATCTCTTGAGATCCTCCACATTTCTATAAATGTGAGAAGATGAGATAGACATATTGACTTCTATAACAAAATACCTAATTTGGAATTCATAATTCCTTTATTATTTAATTCAAGGTACTTTAGGCAGTTTCTCTTCCTCTACACCACCTATGGGACTCTAAGGCAATGTGATTTTAGCAACAAGCTTGCTTCATGCCCATGGGTCGGCGCAAACCTTTTGCCCTTACTCATGATGTTAACCACTAACATGTTTTACCTTTAGCCCTTTATGAGTCCTTTGTATAGCGATTCTCAATCATATTGAGTAAATCACCTTCATACAAAAGTATAATTGCATCCAATGCAATTCTCGGTCCATTTGGACGAATAACCATTTATTCTTGATCTATTTCATAGATCATTCCCATTCTCTAAGCTTTCAATCCTATTGAAGTATCTTAGTTGCGCTTCACCTCTTGCTTCAGCAGTCACACATTACTAGCTTGTATCGTCGCGTCATATCTCGATGAACCAAGTCGCCTTGCTTTGGCAAGCCCGAACTTATTCCATCTTGATCATGACGAGTGCTAAGAAAGAGAGTGCAAAGTGATGCAACACTTTAAGCCTTTCATGACAATCTCTCTCTTTGAAACAGCTTCTTTTAATGTATGATCATATCATACGCCTCCATATTTCTCATCTTGCTTCTAAAGCTCATAGTTCATGGGAGCTGACATGAGACAAGTTACATCCAAAGAATCATTCTTTGATGCTCATTCCATAAGGCTTTTAGCGTGTCTAGGTAGTCGGTGGAAGAGAACTTTATGCTCTACAATGCACAACATATTTCCTTTATTTGAGAACAATTCTAAATTTTACACCAGTCTAAGATTAGATTCCAGACAGGTTGTCCTTTTGAGGAGATGAAGTCACGTTTTGTTTGTTTAATGCGATGGGTATTCAACACAAAAGGATTTATGCAAAATATTGTGACGTATGACTATATTTAACAAGGACTTAAATTGTTAAACATAGCTCCCACTATTTTTCTTGGATTAATAACCCTCCATATTAATTCGGAAAATATCATTATATTTTCTAGTGGGCCAAGATCCATAATTCACTTCTTTTGAGCTTCCTTTGGCAGGTCACCCAAAATTAGTTATTTAGGTAGGAACAATTTCAATTGCATCCCATGCAACTTTTGGTTCAATTGGGAAAATAACTCCATATTTATCCATCACATAGATAATCCCAATTGGTTGCTCTAAGTTTTTAATATTATTAAAATCACCTAGTTGCGTCCAACCTCTTACTTCAACAATCACACATTACTTGCTTGTGTTGTCCGAAACTGCCTTGCTTTGGCAAGCCCGGATTTTATAGACACTGATCATGAAGGGTGTTTAGGCAAGAGAAGGCAAAACGCAATATTCTTTTTAAGGGATTTTGCTTTTCTAGTTTTAATTTTTTTGTTGATCCATATCAGCTGATCTACTAATTTTGAGTTAGGCAAACTCACAAATAAAAAGATTCGGGTTGTTTAATTATATACTATCAATTTTTCATGCATCATCCATACACCAACAATAAAATAATAAGACAATAAATATACAACCACAAACAAAAATAAACGTGATATGGATATGTCCTCTAAACTAAGATATTCTCAAGCCAATGAGAATATCTATGAACCCTAAAATAGCAAGCTCATCTCCATGTGTCTCCATCTTTTGGTCCATGCTCCATACCTTGTGGAATGCTCCATGCTCCTTAGCCTTGTGGAATGCTCCATTGTGTGGTTCTTTAATTCATTAGGCTTCTTCTTCTCCGTCTTCACTATCATATATTTTATTTAATACTAGCTAGCATCTATACTAATAGAAGGATATCACAAGTTGAGAAGAAGACCGGCTCACAGGCCGTAAAACATAATTAACTATTACATTAATTTTATCAGCTCGCAGGCCGTAAAACAAACCACAAAATAAACATCCACAACAAACCACAACCTAAGGCCATATCCAATAACCATGCAAAAAGAACATAAATAGTTAAAATCCAATTTTAACGCGCTTGTTCAATTTTAGCTGATTTTGGATGAACTAGAGTCAAAACGGTCCAAGAGGGCCCACCATGACTATGGACAAAACCCTAAAGGACCACCACAAGGCCCCTTGGCCGTGGCTTTCTTGGATGGAAAGGAGGAGAGGGGCGGTCTCCTAGGGGGGGGGGGCGAACCTCTTATGGGAGTTTTTTCCATAAACAACATCCTCCTTGTTACCCAAGTTTAGTTGTTTCCAAAACAACTTCTTCCTTGTTGCCCAAACTCTAGTTTTCTAGATCCAAAATTTTCACATCCTATGTGATCCAAATTCACTAATCTTTCCATCCCATGAAATATTAGATCTTATTTAGATTGAATTATATTCACAAATTGCATCAATATGCTTGATTTGTCCGTTTTACGCGATAAACAATAATTAAAGTGTAAAACAAGAAAATCGTAACACATAAACTATGTTATGCTCTACGATCTGTGGCGATGATACCTCTGTTGGGTTTTGATGCAGGTTACGCGGCGGAATAATAAAATCAATCCTGCTCAAATCCCACCAAGGATCACAAGAAGAGACTACATAACGATAGTGTGGGAATAAAGTATCTACATACTTTTGGGTTCTCCTGTGATGACTTCTCACGTGAAATAGTGTTCACGGCTCTAAGAATAGTATTGAAACCAGATCTTTCAACATCTTGTGCTATCTAGGAATGATGAAAGAATAAGAAGAAGATCACACAAAGGAACACCAAAGAGGGGCTCGACCCTCTTTGTGGCCGACGGGATAGGGGCGGTCCTGAGGGGGGTTCGGCCCCTTTAGGATTTTGCTCTCTCTCCTTGATTTTCTCTCCCACTCAATGTATTATGAGCATTAGTGTGGGAAGGAAGATAGGAGTGTCCTTTATATAGTCCAACAACTCCTTGGTGACTGCATAAAAGCCCCTATCCTAATCATGTCCATACATGAATTAGTCCAACTTGCAAATTAGTCCTACTAAGTTTGCAAGTAGTTGCGTATTGATCCTTCTAATTAATTAATCATATTAATTAATTCCCATGTCCGGTCTAATCCATAGGGAGTGTGACCCCATAGGTTTCTACTTAGTTGGTAGTAACTAGTACTAACATGGAGCGGCCTCTTGCAAGATATCCACGCTATTCAACTAAAAGAAATAGTCATCCGACAAACCTTGTGCCCAATGTTCATGTATTGTTTTATCCCTTTGTCTCCATATCATGTCTATGTCACTACGATCTCTAAGCTTGCTTCCTATCATGCCCGATAACTACCTTTATAGCTACCCAGTTACGGTGTAACGTTTGATAATATAAAAGCATGATATTTCACAACTAGAGTATCTAGTGACTTCAAGTCTAAGGATTACAATACCATTGGCACTACAAGAAGCGATTGTGACTTTCACATAATCTAATGTATTCTTCTCGTTGTGGGTCAATCCAGTATGCCATTACTCCTAATGCATACCCATGTATTGGATCGTGATATCTCCATATCAATCCAACCCTATAGTAGTCTATAGTTGATTGTCCCGTTAATCAATATAATCGAGTAGGGATATTTAAGAATATAACATTTATATCCTAAGGAGTTCATTTATATTAACATATCTCCATATCGATAACATAATATATAGTATGTCCATATATATTTGTCACGATAAATTGATTGCCTCTAGGGCACAATTCCAACAGAGCACGCGTTGGTTATGGATCTAAAAAGGATCTGCAGAGAAGATGACCGGATGAATGACCAAGATCGACAAGTTCACGGAGAGAAACAACTTCAGCTTATGGCAGATCAAGGTACGTGCTTTGTTGAAGCAGCAAGGCATGTGGTTGCCATTGGCAGAAGATAAAGAAGGGGCTTGTACGACCACCACCGCTGAGTTTGAGTCTCATCAAGAGGGGATGCGGCATAGGGCTGCGTATGGGGGTTCAAACAGTCTGAGTTCCGGTGTCATGATGGCGACTAAGGGAAGAAACGGTGACATCTATTAACGGTAGAGAAAAGAGACGCCGGTGGACGAATGATGAACTCATGATCTGCAGGTTCGGCTGCAGATGGAGGGTACTTTGGACGATTAACTAAATCTCTATGCCCCGTTGGGGGGCAGGGGAATCCAAGCTCTTGACGGGGAGGCGGATGGTGGAATAGGGGAGTCTCTGACGAGAGATATGGAACGTGAAGGGGACACGTGATGAAGTTTTTTGTAGGGACTTGGTGGGAGTCGAAACAACAAACGATCCTGTTGTAGGAACTCGGTGGGAGTTGGAACAACAAGAAGGGGATTCGATTGCAGGAACTCGGTCGTAGTTGGAGCATCGATAGAGTTCGGTTGCAGGAACTAGACGGGATTTGAAGGATCGCTAGGGGCACACGTTGTAGGATCTCGACGAAGATAGAGCAACTGGTGAACTTGGGGCTATTGGAGAGAACTGGCTAATTCAAGCGCAAGAAGACGAGAGGATTCAAGGAATGATGAATATTTTTTGGGAATCCAGAGGTGACTTGAATGGAATCAATCTTGGCGAGGAGTTGGCGACGAAGCGGGGCAAGAAACGGACCAAATAGATGAGCACGAGACGAAGAAAACAAGTAGTGGCAGAGGTCTTCGTGCGAAGACTCGATTTCTTCGTACGAAGGGCCTTCGTGCGAAGGTCTTTGTGCGAAGATTCGATGTCTTCGTACGAAGAGAACCATGGAGACGACCAAAGTTGTTTCGTTGTTCGTCAGCTCGGGTGTTTGTATTTCTTTGGGCACAAGCTGTGTAGTAGTCCTATATAAATGCTATATGGCGTGCTTTACATTGTGTGGGTTGTATTCATGTTGTTTATCTCTAATAAACGGGATTTTTCGGGTTGTGGAGGTACGTAGCTCATTGCTAGTGAACCACTTTAAATCGGGTGTGTTCTTGTCTTCTTTCTTGTGGTCTTATTTTGTCTATTATCATCGTTTTCTAAGCTCTGCTCGGATCATAAGACCTAATTTTGTAGTTATAAAATTCGTGAAATCCTTTAAATTTTTTGCAATGGGAGAACATTTTTTTTAAGTGCTCCATGTCTTTGCACCATTCATCTCCTCTGTAATTAATAATAATAATAATAATAATAATAATAATAATAATAATAATAATAATAATAATACTTTCTCATATATTAGTGTTCCACTTATTGCGCAGAGCCACGTTTACTGTTCCTCTATACTGCATCAGGAAAAGCCACAATTCGGCACGAACATAACTTCTAAAAGGATACTTCTAAAAGCTTCTGTATGCATTGATAACTCTGGTACAAATCTTCGAAAATATATTTCATTTATAGTACATAAATAATTTACAATTGATTCTTCTCATTTGACCATAGCTCTCTGATCTTCTGACCTTATGAAAAGCTTAGATAGGTTGATGGAAGCTTCCATTCTCTTTACAAAAAGGAAAACGAGAAAGATAAAGAAGGACAAGACTCATTCCTTGTTTTGGACCTTGGATGATGAAAGACGATCAACAAATACGTCTAAAGCTTCTTTCATCCACCAGTACTGGCAAACTTCTCTTGCCTCAGCCACACTCATCTGCAAAATGTAAAACAATTCTTTCATAAGCATCCGATTTTGTCGCTGAAACAAGTTATTACTCATTAGTTATAACGTAATAAGTATGTAAGCGTACCCAAACTCTTTTCCTGAAACTCTTTTCAGGCCATAGGTCGAGTTGCTCCGTAACCAGCAAAGCAAACATGCGGCTCTCGTGGTATATCCCGTTGCTCTCGCTCTTGAATCTCCATTTACCTAGTTCACCCTGCAGTTTCGATGAAAGATGCCCTTGTTCATATAACATTCCAAACTACCTATTCCAGTTTCAGATGATTTATTTTAGTGTCACCTCACTCTTTCGGTGGTCAAAGAGCCTATTATAGAATTGAAACCGAAATTTAATCAAGTTGGAGTATTTATCAACGAGAAAATATTGAATTTCGTGTCATATGGTGACGTGCAATTGCAAAATATTATTAGGGGAAGAATATTATCATTGAGCAGGGGCGGATGCACATCCATCAAAGAGGACTCATTTTTGAAAATTTCTTGTTTTACATTGAATATAGTTTTCTCAATTTAGTCCCTGAATATTTGCACTATAGCCCCATTCAATATTTAAAATTAAGAATCTACTCTTATTTTGTCATTTTTTTCTAATTTAGCCCCCACTGAATCAAAATCCTAGATCCGCCCCTGTCATTGAGGTACATTTTACGTCTAGGTATCTCACACTGTGTAGATTAATACACAAACTAATGTGAAATATCGGTGCCAAGATTTAACATTCAAGTAACAGGCAATGCCGAAGTTCAAAGTACTCGTGGAACATTTATAATCACTCAAATTAAGCGAAATTAGAACACGTCTGATGAAATTATGTTATCTACCAACGATCAATAATCCATATTGACAAATGATAACTCATTATTTTCGCATAATTTCAAGTTTCTTGCGTGGTCCCTTGTGCAACTTGTGTAACATATGGTGTAGATTTGGCTAGAGAATACCACATGTCTCGAAAACATTTGTGACGGGTAACTACATGGAATTTACATCGAAAGTGCAAGAGCCGTTGGTGTATTTTGAACTTTGAACATGGAAAGAAAGAAGAACTAGCTAAATGGGCTGACCTCAACATTGCCAACAACCCCAGCTTCCTCCAGAGTTTCCCTCAGAGCTGCTTCCTCAATAGATTCATCAAGCTCCCAACCACCCTGCCGCAAATATAACCCCGTACACATATAAATTCAACATGCCCCAATAATTTCAACCATTCAATCCACGATTCAATTCCATAAGTTGACTTTTCCCCCGACTTTTTTCTTTTTCGTTTTTCTTTTTTAGTTTCCCTGCATAAAGTGCATGTTTCGGAACAAAGATTCTAATCCGATTAAGCTATACATATGTCTTTTACAGTGAATCGACTAGTCCTTTACTGAGGAGTCTGCAGATTACTGAATCTCTAAATATGCTTCATTTGGAAGTTTTTAAATAGACTCAGACACCAACCGACACCAAATGATGAAAGCAAATAGTATGTGCATGCATGGGCTTCGTAAATAGGTACCTTCGGAAACAACATTCCTTTCTTCTTCTGCGCGCTAATCACAAGAACTTCTAATCGATCTTCTACTTCTTCTTCATTGGAAGAAGAACCATCGGTTGTACAAGCTTTATACCTGTATGGAATGCATCTGCATACACATATACCATCATTCAAAGTAAAGTTGATCAGTAACATGAACAAGACCCAAGAATTGAACTACAAATAGTGTCATATTCATCATATAGACAAATGATAAGAAGCATAACATACCCTACGACAAGGCGACAACCTTTGCAGTATCTCTGTGTATTCCTTCCAGTCCGAGAAACCAAACGTACCATTCTCAACATCTTCTACTATTGGATTGGTTTGGACTGATTGATAGAGGGAGAGAGGAGGGAGATTTGTATTCTTGGATTAATTATGTGAAGATTGTACTATTCCAAGGACAGATACAGAAGACAAAGGTTTGTGGCTAGTCTTTAAATAGAAATACAAGAAAAAAAGAGGGCCACAAGAAAAAACCAAAAAAGGTGGGCGCAACCTTATGTTTTTTATATTGCGTTTGGTAGGAAACTATAAAAGCCAAGTGTTTGCTTCTGCTGGGACTACAAATATTCCACAAGATATTGTTTATTTTTTATTTATTTTTCCAACATCACGGTCAATTAGTAGACAAATAAACACAGTTTTCCATTAACAAACGACAAATTCAGTCTACAAAATGTTTCTAGAAACCAATTATTTTTAAGTTTACGACTTGCAAATTACTTTCAACTCATTATTGAACTTAGTGTAACGTCACACAAGTTTGGAGGATACGACATGTTGTGTGGATCGATAGGGGGAGGGACGAATGGAGTGAGCATTTTGAATACAAGCTCATAACACAGGAAGAGCATCACAAATAAAGCTAATTGCTAATACGATGTGCATGCAAAAATCAAGGTAAACCTGTTGAAAATCCAAGGAAAGCGAAGGTCGAGTGCACGATCTAATAGATAGAGTTTTGGCGAGTTGATAAATTAACTAATCTCGCAGAAAAAGGTTATATCAAACTGACTCTTAATGATTATTCTTCTCTCTTTCTGAGGAACTTTGTTTAAGAAAATTAATTAAGAGTGTGGTAGCAAGTGAAAGCCTTCCACATATCTTCACAACAACTATAGTGAAAAATACAAGTTGAGAATATGAAGTAGGTCCGAATCTCTAAATTGTTTTTACATAAATCTTCTGAAGGGTAATGATTCTTACAAACCAGAAATTGATTCTTACAAAACCACTAACATTATTTGTGCAATTTAATTGGTCATTAGATGGATGAATAATGTTATTGGCTTTATAAGAATCATTTTCTGTTTTGTAAGAATCAATCCGCTTATTTGAAAAGGTCATATTGTTTGAGAGAAATTGTGAGCATTGGTAATATGATAAATTTTAATCTCATTCCACAAAGTGTGCTCCCAAACACGCACTTCATGATAATTCTCACATCACGAGTAGTCGATTACAAGTTTAATCAAATCGTCACTACAGTATGTATGTATGTATGTATGTATGTATGTATGTATGTATACTGAAATAAATATAGAACTTGAAAGAAAGAGATATCTTCCGGTCTACAGTTCATTTTTGTTAAAATCTAAAATTTTAAAATGCATGCAACTATCAATAAGATTTTAAGTAGGATTTCGTGTTTTAATTTTTTTTTTGTAACAACTTTAACGTATATTTAATAATATAAAAAGTATAGTGCGTGTTTGTATGTGTGTGTGTGTATATATATATATATATATACATATATATATAGAGAGAGACACACACACTACTACTACTCTCTAAAAGTGTGAGGGTGTTTTAGTGTTTTGATATTTTAGTGTTCTACTTAATTTTAAATTACCCTTCTAATTTGACATATTTTTATATTTGAAGAGTCGTGATTATTCAAATTAAAATTGTAATTTAAACTTTAATTTTAGTTGAGTTTAAACCTAAACAATTGTGACTATTCAGTTCATGCATTTTCGGGCTTGTATCTTTATCGTACCCGAATAGTTCAGCTTTTGCCTTTTCGAATAGGTACATTCACTATTATAAAAGGAACAATTGAGTACCCAAAATGATCACTACAATTTTCTAACTCTTTGTCTCTCATTTTCTTTCAATATGTGTTATCTTCTTTGAAGAATTTAGCGATCAGTTTTTAAGATGTACCATACATTTGCGGTTTAGCAATGTCTAAGCGGATTGCTCTATCCCGTTTAAGTGGAAAATGAATCAGCTATCATCGGATATTTTCTCCAAGCCCATTTTCAATGTTGATGCCATGTAATTCTTTACGAAATTCTTTTGATGTCAAATATTGATTTATATGTATTTTATTTCTCTTATTTTTTTCTGTTTGAGTAATATTTTGCATTGCTCTTATTTCATTTCTGTTTTTTTATATGTGACACCATTTAAATTTATATATTGTAACAAATAAAATGTCACGTGCAACACACATGCTCGTGCTAGTAATTAATAAAATGAAGATTATGTTCGAATAATTAGTTCAGAGAGAGATTTCTACATATCTTATCATTTATTAGCTGTAACTAAATAATTTTAAAATAATTTATGTTTGTTAAAAAGTTCATTAACCGATGTGTTAAAATTTCTTGCGATATTTCTTCAGATTGAGTGGACTGGATGTTCCCGTTAATATTTTGGATAAAACAAATATCTCATTTATTTTATATTTACGTTTATATATGCATGTGTATGTATATACATGTATATATGTATAGAGGAGAGAGGGAGAGAGAGATGCTTGAGGGGACACTTCCAAGTAGCACGCCTCTCCTACCCATGCAGAGCAAGTCGTATAATACTTGTGGGCATATCAAGTTGTCTGCACAGAGGGACCCTAAGGAACTTGTTTATTTAGCTTCCATTCTTTGTTTTCTTCAATAGCTTCAAAGATTGTTACATCGATCCGACATGTAACATGGACTTTCATGTGGAATATATTGAGTCTTTGTTCTTTCTTTATTCTTCACCAATCCAATCATGCCTTGGCATGCTTGTATCATCAAAACATGTTCTTATCACCAAAGGATCAAATTTTTAAGTCATTATAATACATTTAATTACGTTATATTTTTTAAGTCATTATAATACATTTAATTACATTATATATATATATATATATATATATATATATATATATATATATATATATATACACACACACACATATATCCTTTTTATATCGATGTGTTTAAAATCATAATTGAGCTCACTTACACTTCCCTTCAAGCGGGGCGTGTTTATCGACCCAATCATGTTGAAGTGGAGCAAATTTTATCTTCGCCAGTTTGTTAACAATAGATATTGGCATCCTATCTTCTTTGGGGTTAATTTCATTTCATTTCATGACCTAGGGTTAAGAAAGTTATTGTAATATCACTGCATTTAGGGGTATTTTTTAGAAGTTTATTGAATAGTGTGGACCATTATTTACAATTAAAAAAGTAATTTTTTTTAATAGCGTGGACCATTATTTACAATTACAGAAGTAAAATTCTCTCTATTACATAGTTTTTATGATAGTTATATGTATATTGTAGTTTGTGTGTATATATATATTTTTTTATTAAGAAAAGCAAAACTCCTTTTATA
This sequence comes from Linanthus parryae, assembly GCA_023055425.1. Taxonomy (NCBI): domain Eukaryota; kingdom Viridiplantae; phylum Streptophyta; class Magnoliopsida; order Ericales; family Polemoniaceae; genus Linanthus; species Linanthus parryae. The sequence continues at coordinate 18,702,479 of JALGPY010000011.1, read as the reverse complement.
TTTTATATTTTATATTTTAGGAAAGACACTTTCCGCCCTATCTTTTGATAAAAATACACTTTGCTCCCTGACATTTAAACAATTCCATTTTGTACCCTTGTAACGGAATATTACGTGGACACTGAACACAATTCTGTCATGTTCCGTCCATAAAACTCTCTTCACTTTTTTATGACAATTTTACCCTTATATGTTAATGCCGTGACTTTTTATTTTCATGTTCTTGGTGTTCATCAATCATCATGAAGGTCAACAATCTGTTCTTGGTGTTCATCAATTATCAATTCGTGCACTATCATTATTATCATCATCATCATTCTTTCAATTAAATGTTATGAGTTTCAAACTAGCAGGGACGGTGGTGAGAACCAACAATCCCAAACGAAGCTCCAACATATTGGGATCTAAGAAGAAATAAGAAACCCGTCACAAAAGCCAAAACCAATCAGATCTGAAACTGAATGACCTTGATTTGTCCAGTTATGATTTTGAAAAAGATAGCAACCGTGAGGACGTCAAAAATCATAAGTTGAGACATAAATTCTCAATTTGAACATTAATGGAATCCATTAATTTCAGAATTGAAGCTGAATAAAGTCATTGAAATAAAAATTTAACTCAGACTCATTCACAATCGGCCAACCCTCCAACACCAACAACCGAACCTCCAAAAATTATCATACCCTCTGTTTTATTTCTCAATTTCACGAACTCTATACCAAGCCCCTACCGAAGCCCAAAATCAATATGAGTTGAACCCACCAACAAATTGTCATGATCTTGGCAGTGGACTAAACTGAGACCACTGCCAAACTAATGACTTGTAATGAGGAGCAGCAGTAGCCGTAGATTGCCTTCTCCGGGATCATCAGGGTCGTCCGTTTGTTTTGAACGTTGGGGTTTAAATTGTTAATTGGAACGGTGTCGTTCCAATTAACAGGTGAGTCAGCCAACGGATTGGACAGGTGGCGGCTCGCCATTGGCTCATGCGACGCAGTATTAGGCTGATGTGTTCATTTAGTTACTTATTTCCTTTATTATGTAATTGCCCGGATGTTTCGTTTATTACACAATTGCCCGCTAGTATATAAAGGGATGAATGTAATAGAATTAGGTATGAACACTTATAATATTTCATTTTCCCTCTTTGCTTCTGCAATCTCCCTCTTTCCCTTTCTCAAATTCTCCATCTCCGGTGTTAATCACCGCCTCAACCGTCGCTCAGGTGACTCAGGTCCTGTCAAGTGGTATCAGAGCCAGGTTGCGAATCGCACCGGGTCTGAATCATGACAAAAATGGCGAAAACTCGCGGACAAACTCATCAGAACATGGATCCAGAAACTAGGGTTGATGTACTGGAAGAGCATTTGAATGAAGTGGATTCGACTCTAGACAATCTCAGGGAACAGATCGGTGGCCTAGGGAAAGGTATGAACTCTCAATTACTTGAAATCAGCTCCAATTTGAAAAAGAGTATTGAGATGAATAATTTGAATTTGAGAAATAGTTTTGAGCTCAGTTTAGAGCGTATGGATGCAAAATTCGATGATCAGTTTAAGAAATTGGCAAACAGCTTCAATTTATTGGCAAATCAGAAGAATAAGGAGAAAATTACCAGTGAATCAGAAGTGTTGAATGGAGACTCCATTTCTGGACCTTCTCCTAGGGTTAGGAGTGAGAGTGTTATGGGAAGTGGTAGTAGGCTGAACTTATCCACCGAAAATGGAAGTGCACTTAAAAATTACAGCAACACAAGTTTACCATTGCCCAAAATTGAGTTTCCTAAGTTCAAAGGAGTGGATCCTTTGGGGTGGTTACAAAAATTGGAGAGGTATTTTCTCATTTACACTATGAGTGATTTGCAGAAATTGATTTTCATTTCTCTGCACTTAGAAGAAGAGGCAGACAGCTGGTTCAGGTCTGAGTTTACTTCATTAGAGGGGGTTTCATGGAGCCAATTCAGTGATAGAGTTTGTGCTGAATTCTACGACCTGGACATGAGAACTTGCTAGGACAATTCAATAAACTGCAACAAACTTCCACTGTGGTGGAATATCAAGCAAGGTTTGAGACACTAAGGCCAAGGATCAAAGCTATACACCCCTGGGCTGATGAAGACTATTTCATAAACAGCTTCTTGAGTGGATTAAGGGAAGACATACAGAGTGCTGTTCAAATGCAGTTTCCAAAGACATTGTCACAAACAAAAGCCCTAGCCAGACTTCAAGAGAACCACATAACCAAGCTGCAGAACTCTATGGAAAGTAGTGTCAAATCTTGGATGAGACCCTATAACAAGAACAAAACTACATCTAGCTGGGGAACAAAGGTGGAGACCAACACATCCAAGGGAGAGAACACTTATGCCACACCATATAAGAGGCTCACTGCTGCAGAAATGAAAGAGAGGAGGGACAAGAAACTGTGTTATTTCTGTGATGAGAGCTTCACACCAGGACATAAATGCAAACAGAAACAGCTATTCCTCATTATAGGAGGTGAAGAAGATGAGCTGGATTCTACAACTGAGCCAGAAGAAGAGACACAAGAAACTGCAGAAAATGTGAAGCAGCTACATGTAGCCCCAGAAGAATCAGGCATAGGAATCTCATTACATGCAATGGCTGGCAACTCAGGACCTGAGACTATAAGGATAACAGGGACCATTAACAACAAAATGGTACATATACTTATTGATTCTGGCAGCACACATAACTTCATTGATATGGATACTGCCAAAAGAGTGGGATGTAAGACTAACACTCTTAAACCAATGCAAGTGGTGGTAGCAGATGGGAGTGTCATACAAAGCCAAGGTAACTGCAGAGACACCATCATTATGCTTCAGGGACATGCTATTCATGCAGATCTAAGAGTCCTAGCTTTGGGGGGTTGTGACATAGTACTGGGTGCACAAAGGCTTAAGGAGGTTAGTCCCGTTTCATTGGACTTTAACAAAATGGAATTCAGTTTTCAATGGAAGGGAGGCTTAGTGACATTGCAGTCCCATAACACACCACTCTCACCAACCCCAATACAGCTACACTCTCTTCAAAAATATTACCACATGAACCAGGACAGCATAATAGCTCACCTTTGCTCATTATCTGCTGCTACTACTTTTTCACACCCTATTCCACCTCAGATTCAGCCATTGGTAGACCAATACCCTGAGGTGTTTGAAGAGCCAAAGTCATTACCACCTCCTAGGGTTCATGACCACAGAATTCCACTCAAAGAAGGGGCTTCTCCAGTTTGTCTCAGGCCTTACAGGTACCCATACCTACAGAAAAATGAGATTGAGAAGATGATCAAAGAGATGTTGGATTCTGGTATCATCCAACCCAGTACTAGCCCCTTTTCAGCTCCAGTTCTTCTTGTCAAGAATAAGGATGGAACATGGAGGTTCTGTGTGGACTACAGGGGACTTAATGAGATAACAATCAAGAACAAATTTCCAATACCTATTATATATGAATTGCTTGATGAGCTCAAGGGGGCACAAGTCTTCTCAAAGTTGGATTTGAGGGCTGGATATCATCAAGTAAGAATGTGGGAGCCAGACACTTATAAAACAGCTTTTAGGACTCATGAAGGACTCTATGAGTTCAAAGTGATGCCTTTTGGACTCACTAATGCCCCTGCCACCTTCCAATGTTTTATGAATGAAGTGTTTAAACCACTTCTGAGACAGTTTGTGTTAGTATTTTTTGATGATATACTAGTTTATAGCCCCACCTTGGAACTGCATCTTATGCATCTGCAACAAGTATTTGACATTTTGAGGAAACAGAAATTATATGCAAAACTAAGTAAGTGTTCATTTGGGTTACAAGAGATTGAGTATTTGGGACATGTGATCTCTTGGGAAGGAGTCAAAGCTGATCCCCAGAAGATAGCTGCTATGAAGTCTTGGCCACAACCAACCACCATCAAGGGATTGAGAGGGTTCTTGGGACTGACTGGATATTACAGGAGATTCATTAGGGGGTATGGCATCATTGCTAGACCATTAACTGCATTACTCAAGAAGGGAGCTTTTCTTTGGAGTCCTGAAGCCACCCAAGCTTTTGAAACACTGAAAACAGCCATGGTAAGTACACCAGTCTTAGCTCTTCCTGATTTTTCTAAACCATTTATCCTAGAGACAGATGCCTGTTATGATGGCATTGGTGCTGTGTTGATGCAAGACCACCACCCTCTGGCCTATTTCAGCAAAGCCCTGGCTCCTAGACACTTGGGGTTGTCCACCTATGAGAAAGAGCTGCTTGCATTGGTGCATGGAGTTAACAAATGGAGGTCCTATTTGGAGGGAGCAAAATTTATCATAAAAACTGACCATCACAGTTTAAAATACTTACTGGAGCAAAAGATCACTACTGGTTTACAACAAAAATGGGTTACTAAGTTGTTGCGACTCTCCTATGATATTATATACAAAAAGGGGCAAGACAACAAGGTGGCAGATGCCTTATCTAGAAGAGATTCAGCTCAATGTGCCAGCATCTCCAAAATAGTTCCAAAATGGGTCAAAGAGTTACAAGAGAGTTACAATGGTGATGAATGGGCTCAGCAACTCATTAATGCACTAACAGTGGACCCTTCTACTCCAGGAGTGTACACTTTGAGTGATGGAGTAATCAAGAATGCAGGGGTGATTTATGTGGGAACTGGTTCTAATTTGAGGTCACAAATTATACAAGAATTACATAACACTCGCATTGGGGGGCACTCAGGCATTTTGGGTACTTACAAGAGGATTAAACTGCTGTTTTTCTGGCCAAATCTCAAGAAAGAAGTCAAGAACTAGGTAAGTCAATGTGATGTTTTTCAAAGAATGAAGAGTGAGCATGTACCATATCCAGGACTTCTGCAGCCCATTTGTTCGCGATAATTCCCAAGTATAGGAATATCGTTCTAAGTAGTACCCGTGTAAGAACGGGGTCGATTTCCACAAGGAGAGGAGGTTTAGACAATGACTTGCAAAACTAGAAAACGACAAACTAAAGCAAGAAACACAAACTCTCAATGGCTTTAAAGCTTGCCAAGCTATTCAAATCCACCAAAATCAATTGATGGAGCAAGTTTGAGGTTTGAGTTTAAGAACAACGTAAACGACTACTAGAGCTATGATTCAAGAAACTAAGTGAAACGACAAGTAATGAGGGGCTAGGGATCATCGGTTTCTCTAGTGACCAATCCTCCTTTTACATTCAAGCCCGGTTCTCAAATTCGCATGTGTCAATCCACAAGACAAGTATCTCAAGAAGTGATTGCTCATACAATCCAACTCGCGACAAGAGAAGTGTGTAAATCCAACACGCTAATCAAGCACTAAAGAGGCTATTCAAATGAGATTCTCCAAATTTCAAGTGTTTCAAGCATCAACCATATGTAAACACACTTAGATGTTTCCACATGAGAGATCAAGCAACAAATGAGATTTGTAAATTCTCACTCAAATCACCTAACTAGAACTCGATTTCTCAAAGTTAGGATTGACGAGTTCCTCTCACTCAAATGCAACTTCAAATCAAACACGTCAAAAGTATTCGCACATCTACCTATTCAATGCATCAAATACTTCAACAAGAGAAATCTAAATATTGCACTAAGCATTCAAGTGAACCCAATTCAACCCATTCATCCTTGAAGTTCAACTTGACTCAATAGAGAGATTTAGACACTAGATAGTCCCAAATCACCCAAGCAAGTGAATTAGCTAAACATTATAAGAAATTCAAGAGAGATTGAGAGAAATTTACTTTCAATCATCAAAACTTGAATCACAATTGATGTCATACACTTGTTTTTTGCCAATTCAACCTCAACACTTGATAAAAACTACAAGCAAAAGAGCCAAAACACAAGCTAAACTATCAACTAATGATGAACACCCTAACAAGCTACTGCTGCTACTGCTGCTGCTGCTGCTACAGCAAGAACTCAGCAGCAGCAAAGCATACACAGTGCTCAAGAACAGAGCACGAAACAGAGCTCAACAAACAGTACTGAATTCGTCAAAACCAGTCCAGAAATCCACTCAAATCCAACCTCCTCTCTCCCTCTCTTCCTCTTTCTCTGTTCTAGCTCAAGAACAACCCAGAAACTCAGAGAAATCGGAGAGAGAGAGAGGAGAAAACGAACCCAGAACAGAGTATGTATCACCGTCGGGTCCCGAAGAGGAGCGTCCAATTTCTTTAACTTCGAGTTATATAGATGCTAGGGTTTGATTTCGTAGCCTCCAAGGCTATATCTCCACCGTTGAATTCGTCCAATTCCTTCTCGTTCGTCGATTTCATCTCTTCTTAAGAACCCTAGAGAATTGGGGGTTTCTTGTTTGCTTGGTCTTGGGCCGAATTGAGGCTTGGGGTGGGTAGAGATCAGGCTAGGGAGGAGATTGAGACCGTTCTCGCTTGATTTGGTGAAGAAACGAGGCTGGGGTGGGTCTTGGAGAAGCTTCGGTGAAGCTTCCATGGCTGCTGCGTGTTCTTCAGCTTCTAACGTCGGGGAGAGAGGAAGAAACGTGAGAAGATGAGCTGGGGGGGTGAGCTGGGTTAGGGAAATTGCACCCGGCTCCCCCCTAGCTTGCTGTAATGTTTTAAAAGGCCCCGTTCCTTACTTAAAAGCTTCTGAAAATGGCAATCTGACCCCCAATCCATTAAGTATCCTTCAAATAAGCCAGTAAAACGTTTCAAAACTTGCACTTAAGACCCACTTCCGTTAAAATTACTTCAAACAAGCCCTTTTATGTAACTTTGTCCTTGCAAAGTGGCCTCTTGTCTTCTTAGACTTCACTTGTTGGCCTCTATCTTCGAATATTCTTCCAACTAAGTCCTCAAAGTCTCTTCTTCACTTCTCTTGGCCTCTCCAAAGCTTCTCAATTCATCATTCAAGCTCTCCCCTAGCTAGCCTCACCTACAAAACAAGATAAAAACAACCAAAGCTACGAAAACAAGCATATGTCTAGAATTAGGGATATAACACGCAAATAACACATAAAAGTAAGTTAAGAGGAGTTCACTAACCTACTAAAATATGCAATTTACGATCCTTAACACACCCCCCAACTAGCCTTTTGCTTGTCCTCGAGCAAAGAGAGCGATATGAGTAGTAAACTAGTGAAGAACCCATCATGAGAGACACACACTCAACTAGACAAGGCTTGACTCAATTCTAAACTAGACTCAAATATTTACAAAAACGCACACACACATTATCTATCCTAAGTGAGGACTCAAAGTAACAAGATACTAAGAGTTACTAGCTAATTTTAATTTTTTTGGTGGGGGAAAAAGAAGAATACATAAACGTCTCCTCAAATAAATTCTCAAAGTCCAAAAAGATTGAGAAAGAAGCGTAAGGACGTCTAAGCATATACTCATACAAATGTGGGAGGTGTTTGGTAGAAGGTGACTCATGCGAACCACAAAACTTGTTCAATTAAGTCCAATTTGCAAGAAAGTATGCCTTCAAAAATAAGGATCACAAGAAACTAGACATTCTCATACTTATTCAAAAGCACCCATGTAGGATGGACTTCCAAAGCTTTGAACAAATTTTTTTTTTAAAGAAGGGGAGATGTGGTTGTGGGCTTGTATGATCCTTTTGTGGATTTTTGGTAGATGGTGTGATTTATCATGTTTTTTTTTTTCTTCTCTTTTTTTTCATGAGATTTATAACATTAACATTTTATTTTTAACCTTGTGCACAAGAGATTCCGGCAGGGAGACCTCCGTGTACACCGTGCGTAGTGGATCAGGGATCGCACAGGAAGAGTGGGGGTGTGTGTAGGGAGAGAGTAAGTCAGTAGCAATGTCTGAGAGAGAGACAGAGGTTTGGCAGAGCTTCCGCGTATGGCAGTGTGTCCTCCCTTGTATGGAAAGGTTAACGATATATATATACTGGAGAACATGACCGTTGTAGTGTGGTTAATGCGCCCATTAATGGCGACTTAATTAGCTTAACCATAACGGCACGTCCGTCCGAGTATATAGGAACCGTTAGAGCACGTGGTGCGCGAGTACCGGAACCGTTACGAGGTTGACCGGGTTTGACCGGATTGACCGGGTCTAGGGAGCTCGTGCCATAGATCTCTCAAAACAGTTACTAAAGGTCGCGCGCGGGCTTGGCTCGCACGCGACAGGGCTTACTCTAGCCTCCAAACCACAAAGTCCCTACAAGTCCCGTGCAGTGGTATGCGAGGGCTCTGTCTCGCAGCCCCCACATGGATCAGCTCGGCTGGTGATCCTGTGTGTGTGGAGCACAATATGGTGTGCTGGATGGTTGCCACGTGGCTAAGATCTGTCATGTCAGAAAGCAGTATCTACATTAGCCCCCTTTCTGCGCGTGAAGGCTCATAGCTGTATAGGCTTCCATGCGCGGAAACCAACGTGCGCGTCGTCGCCACGCACCAATTCAAATACGGGTAAGTTCAGCCCCCGTGCGTGTCATTATGACCTAAAACCCCTAGAGTCGTGCCGTCTGACCTTTAGGGTTTTAGGCGTGACGTCAGCCCGTCCTGTGATTGCGCGATACGACGGTGACGGTTGCGATTCGACTACTGAAGGGACGCAACCCTTCATTCTTTTGGATAAATACCTTGTATCCCATTATTGCAAAGCATCACTTCTTTCTCTTAAAGTGAATGGTACCCGGAGATCTTCGAGAGCAGATCCAGATAATCAATCACCAGTTCAGAACTGCAAATCGTATTCTCCAATTGTGTATATCCAAGCAAGCTTCAAGGAAACAAGGTTGGCCTCGTTTTCTTTTGATTTAAAATACCAGTGTTTGCCTTGAACTGCGTTGAATCTGTAAATCCATAAAATTTGTGAAGAGGCTTTGATCTTTGAACCCGCTTCGTTTTAATCTTTCAACCATATTGGATCTTGCAACTCCCCAATTTCTGAGATCGGTACCGGAACTGTTTGCTTTCCTTTGCATGGATCTCGAATTCCAAAATTCAAACTGAAGTGTGGTATTTCTCCCCCCCCTTTTTTTTGCCCTTTCGCAGGAATGGCCAAGACAAGAGTAACCAGACCCGTCAAGGAAGATGAAGAGATGCCGGAGCTTCCGCAGGCTCTGTGGCGAAAAGCCCCCTTTCTGGGTGGGAAAGACTTTTATCATGCGAGGGTGAAGGCGAAGAGGATGCCTGATCCTGTTCCAGTTGAGCGATTGTTGACACTGACTCGCCCAGTTAACTCAGCCTTGCTCGAGTTGGTTGGTTCCGAGGATGTGGTTCGATTGGGGATCGAGAATGGGCACTTCCCATACACTGCGATTTCTACTCAGGCGTTTGTCCAGAAATTGGACTATATGGATGAGTGGATCGACCACGTGTTGGATCATCACGCCGAGACTCTCGATGAAGCCGGCATTTTCTTTGCTATCCGTGCTATGAAGGGTGCTGCCGTGAAGTTGGATCAGTCCATGCTTCTAGACCTTCTGTCCCGTTACTCGCCCGCGACTCACACGTTTCATTTTGCTGAGTTCGAGGCTGCCCCCACGCTCGAGGACGTTCAAATGCTGTATGAGCTTTCCCCCATGGGCGAGGTGGACCCCTTGAGTCACTTGAGGACATCTGCTGAAATGTCCTTGTACGCGCAGATGGAGGAGTGCCTAGCAGAGGTAAAGAAAATCTCCACTCGGTGGACCACTACAAAGCCTCTTCCGAACTGGCAGCTGGTGGATACGTCTGCGAAGAATACCTGGAACAAGTGGTTGCAGTACTTCTTCCGAGACTATGCGAACAGCAGCATTACTAAGAAGCTTTTGAGCGAGAACCCGGAGGCCGAGAATTATGTAGAGGGCAAGGGCTATCATTTGACCCTTTGTGCCTTTCTCTGTGCTTGGCTGTCGAGGTATCTGATTGATGGTCACCCCCATGACGGGGTCTTCTACCATGTGCTGCCACTTGCCGTGAGGCTCGCTCTTGGCCAGAGAGTCGCACTCGGACCCTTGGTTTTGGGCACGCTATATTATAGGCTGGATCAGCTGGTTCTGGCGATGAGGGAATCGCGTGGCCGCCTCGATGTTCTGACCTTTGTCAATATCAGCTTTTTGACAATGTGGGTTTTCGAACGCTGGCCGTCTTATGCTCCAACTCCCCTCCCACTTGATAAGTGGTGTCCCCCAGGCGAGACGGAAGCGCGCAACAGCGGAAGGGCTGCGAGATGGTTTGGAGCAAGCAACACCAAGTGTACTTGGAGTTTGATATGCGACAAACGAAAGGAGTTTACTGCCAGGCCCTATGCCACACGTGTTGAGAATGTGCGGTGGTTTCCAAAGCTATACCCTTCCAAAGGTATGGTCTTGTCAGAAGACCTTCTCTTTGAGAAGGGGCCGCATTTTCACGAACGCTATCGTGAATTCTTTTGTTGGTGTCTGCGAGGTTCCCTTCCTGCCCTTGCAGAGCATATTCGTGAGCTCGCGCCACGGTATGAAAGGCTTACAGTGGATGTTGACCCCACTCGGGTCTCTCCTCAGTTTGGTTTTAATGCGGTGGCCCCATCGATCTGGCCCCAGTCTATTATCAGAGGGTGCTACAAGCGTTTGCTGACAAAGGAGTGCAAGACAGTCCTCATGAGAAATCTTCCCTTTGAGCAGCCTGCGGGAACTCGCAAGGGTGGTTGTTCCCAGAACTGGCTCGCATACTGGGTTGCCCAGCAAACGAGGATTGAGACGGAGGCGGCGGCGCAGCCAGGAAAGGCCCCCTTGATCAAGAGAAACTCTTTTCCGTTTCGCCCCAATTGTAGTTTGAGCGAGTCTGAGTATGGTTGCTACTCGCTGTGGGACCGCGAGAACCATTTGTTCCCCGATTTCATTCTGAAGGAGCAAGTCGACGCAATCAAGAAGGGCGACACGCATGTCGTCAGATATAGTAAGGCGTTTGCTGAGGTGAGCAATTCCTTCGTGTTCTTTAAGCCTTTTGATTTCCTTGCGCTGATGCTTTTCGTTCTGTACTGTTTCAGTGTCATGTGCGGAGGTTCGCAGCTGGTGATCGCTCCAAATCGCTGGTGAACACCATTGTTGCCACAAGAAGGAAAGGGGAGTCGTTCCGGCTAGCATGGAGGATGGATGCCGAGGTCGAAACAAGGGTTCGCGCAGTCATGAATACTTTTGCTGACTCGCTTATAGATAACCCTCCGGCTCCGTCTCCTCCTAGAGATGACCCGTCCCCTCCAGCGACTGCGGCGCCGAGAGTGAAGAGACCTAGGCAAAAGGGAATTACGATTTCTTCCCCTAGGAGTGCTCCAGATTCTCCCCCAGTGAGGTCCCTTTCCATCAAGGACAAAGGCAAGGGTCGTATGCCCAACAAAGTGCGAAAAGATCTCGCAGTTGAGACTTTCGTTCCATTCAACCAAGAGGAGGAAGAGAGACAGGAGCCCCAGGAAAGTGATGAAGAAGAAGAAGCAACAGTTGTGATGTGCGAGGAAGAATCAGGAGGTACTTCCGTCGCATCTCCTTGCCTTTTATCTTGACTTCTTTGCAGTTCTTTTCTTTGAACCAAATATGTATTCGCAGATGATGATGATGAAGCCGTTGGTGGCCTTGTGGCCAAGAGGCAAAAGAGAGATGCCCATTCTGGCATTTCAGATGATCCTATAAGCGAGGATGTTCTTGCTGAATCCCGGAAGACAGCCGCGGAGGCTGCTGAAAGAAGAAGGCAGCGAGAGGAAGAGGAGCTCGAGCGTGTGAAACAGCGGAGCCTCGAGGAGCAGCATGTTGACGACTTAGTGCGTCCAGTTGGCGAGGAAGACGAGCTTCCCGAAGAAGTGGCTCCTCATGTGGAGGAGGAAGATGAGGTTCCCGGAGAGGATGCAGCAGAGCTAGAGCAAGTCCAAGCGGACTTCACAGAGATCGCAGGTGGCGATAAAGGTGAGATCTTCAATCTCGCAGTTACTTATAGAGATGTAATTGTGGGTGCGTTAAAGCACGGTGTGTCAAAGCCTGACATTCGCCGTTGGTTGGTAAGCAAATGCGGAGAACCCTCAGGTAATTATTTTGAGTGATATGCGCATACTAGGCTGTAGCCACTTGAGGCAAAATCATGACTGGTTTACTCGCATCCCAGGTCACTCTTCTCTTAAAGATTTGCTTAGTGAGGATACACCGATAGGGCACGGTTCCACGTCCCTAGTGTACGATGAGGATACCTCAATCCCACCTTCGCGTGGAGGTGCTTATTCTTAGCTTTAGTAAAGATAGCGAAATAACTTATAACACAAGTTACCTCACATTATCGCATTTGGTATCGCAGGTCATGCTGAGGAACCTGAGCTGGAGCAAAGAAGTCAGCCTTCTGCATCCCATGTTCCAATTTCGAGCTCCCATACCGAGAAGCCCGTCGCAGCCGCTGGACACGCAAGTGAGCATTTCGAGGATGTCATCGAACTCTCCGATGATGTCGAAGCTGATGCTGTGCCGATGGACGAAGGTGTCCGTACCGGTGGTGAGGAAGAAAGGACAAGTGCTGCTAATGTTTCCGCATCTGGGAGTGTCCTACGCCCAGCGACTTCGGCTGTCCCTTCGCCTCCGGCGATGACTGAGCCAGAAGCACCTATTCCTGCGTGGAGCATTTGGGGCTCGCAGGTTGGGAATGTAGTCGCAGCTGGTGCGGCCTACACTCTTCCTCCTGACTATGAGAGGTTGGAGCTCGCAGCTGATAGGAGAGCTATGGAGCGAGGGCAGTCTTCGAACAACCCAGTGGCCCGCATCCCTTCTCTTCATGAAATTCTGGAAGGCACTGGTAAGTAAAGATTTACCGTTCGCACGTCGCATTATTTGCTTGCGAGTTCTGACATTATAACCATTTTTGATGTCTCAGGTTTGAAGCAAACCGATGTAGACTGGGTGGTTCGAATGCGTCTCAGATACCCCCGATCGTTTGTGAGATCTCTGGAGATCGGACCTTTTGACAGGAGGCTATTCCTTACTGAAGCCATCTGGATACTGGAGCAGCTGTCTGCGGCTACACCTGCGACCATTTCGGCCCAGAGTGCTGAATTGCTGTGTGGCATGTGCCAAAATCTCCTGTTCAAAGTCCAAGGCAGACTTGGTTTCAAATTCCTCAAGGACAGAGTTACACTGATTCGCGCAGCTGTAACTTTGAATCTCGGTCACCAGAATCTCGCAGCTGAGATGCAGAAGGTGGAGCAGCAAAAGCAAAAGGTTGATGAAGCTTTGAAGCTGTATCACGAAATGAATGCCAAGTGCGAGCAACTGAAGCAAGAAGTGAAACAAGTGGAGAAGCTGAGCGAGCAGTTCGAGCCCCAAGATTCCTTAATCAAGAATTTGTTTTGACTTTTCGAATTTTGAAAAGAAAACAGGAAAATAGCTGAGACATTAATGTAACGTTTTGAAACATTAATGTAATGTTGCTAGGGTTTCTCCCCCTTTCTTTTTAACAACAAACAATGAGTTTGCCCGTTTTGCCCTTTTCGGGATTTGATTGGACATTTCTGTGCATATCCAATTATGACATCAGCAATTGATTTTCTGCTTGATTTTCGCGCTAATTTCTCGGCAGATAAGCACGCTTCCGTTGGGAAGTCCAGCCGAATCATGACTATCCGTCATTTATTAGGATACGCAACTGAATCGTCGTAGCCTTTAGTAGGGTAATTGATTGTTACCGCTTTTCAAGGCGTAAGTGATTGAACTTACCCTCTTTTTGAATTTTGCTGACTCATCTTAGGCTACCGAAGAGTCTCCACAGGGCCTATATAAACCCTGTCTTTGCCATTTGGGTTCTTCATCCCAAACATGTGCTTTGCCGTGAGTCCTTACGACTGCTGGCTTCAACGCTTGTTTTTCGTTGATTCATGGCAACTTCAAGTTTTGAATCCTGAGTTTGCGCTTTGTGCTATAGAAATAGTTTCCAAGATCCACTTTATGAGGCTTATTGCTGTTTATAACCATCATAAAGAGGATGCAGATAATACCTCATGTGTGTTCGAAGAAATTTCTTCGTGTATTATGTGTGCAGGTCATGTTTCCGGCCGCCTCGTGGCGAGGTGTAGCGCCGAAGTAACCGTGCTACCGTCTCGTAATGAACGGCGGAATTCTCCTCCAGCATCCCTGGAGGAGGGTTTCTTGCCTCTTCGTTCTTGAACTCAGGAGGCTAGCCAATGCCCTTGTCTATCAGGACAAGGAGCCCAGTACCAGAGGAATGACCGCTTCCCCTGTTTTGCACGACTGCATACGCCGGAACAGGTGGTTCCTCTGGTACATATCTTGATCAGACAGGGGCCTTGTCAGATCCTGAGATCTTGGACGTAGCATCACCCAGATCTTGCTGCCAGGGACGTAGCGAATGGCGAGTTGATCTCTTCGCATAAGCATCCTACTTGCTACAGATCTTTGGCCGCAGATCTGTGCATTGCGTAGCTGGTGTTAGGACCGTTAGGTTCATCCTTTTTCAGTCAGGATTCCCGCGATGTATAACTTCGTGCTTGTAAGTTACTTTTCGAATGCATTGTAAGCCATGTTGGCTGCTGTAGTTAGATTCGAGCTTTTCGCTTGTAAGCTGTTATCTAGATAGATAAATTGTAAGTCATTTGACTCATAATGATATATAGCTTTTGTATTATCTGCTCTCTTTGCAAAAATACAATTTCGAATGCGTTTCGGCTTGTTCTGCCTTGCATAATGCCATATAATGATTTCACATATGCGACGTCAATGCGCAGATGTTTCGCTAGATCATTCGAGATCGTAATTTCGCAGCTGTGCCATCTTGACGGATGGGCTTGCAGTTGGTCGTTGTAAATCGTATGAGATCACGTTCACAACTTTGCTATCGTAACAGATAGTTTTTAACAGATCAATTAAGATCATTGAGTGGCGCGAATTGCTATCATAGAAGACAGGCTTTATTAGAGAATTGCTTGAGATAGTTTCTCGCATAAATTGCTATCGCAGCAGATAGACCTTTAGAAGATCTAGCAAGATGGTTCTGCAGTTACGTTGCCATCGTAACAGACGGTCTTGGGTGATCAACTAAAATCACTTTGCGTATAAATTGCTATCGTAACAGATAGGCTTAAGAAGATCATATAAGATCGCACTTGCATAAACCGCTATCGTGAGAGATAGGATTTTGATGATCGATTGAGATCGTTTTTGTATTTTGCTGCTATCGTAAGAGATAGGCTTTGGATGATCACTTAAGATCGCATTTGCATTGGCTGCCATTGTAAGGGATGGGCTTTAGATGATCAATTAAGATTGTATTTGTGTTGACTGCTATCGTGAGAGATAGGCTTTGATGATCACTTAAGATCGCATTTGCGTTTGGCTGCTATCGTAAGAGATAGGCTTTAGATGATCAATTAAGATCGTATTTGTGTTGACTGCTATCGTGAGAGATAGGCTTTGATGATCACTTAAGATCGCATTTGCGTTTGGCTGCTATCGTAAGAGATAGGCTTTAGATGATCAATTAAGATCGTATTTGTGTTGACTGCTATCGTGAGAGATAGGCTTTGATGATCGCTTAAGATCGCATTTGCGTTTGGCTGCTATCGTAAGAGATAGGCTTTAGATGATCAATTAAGATCGTATTTGTGTTGACTGCTATCGTGAGAGATAGGCTTTGATGATCACTTAAGATCGCATTTGCGTTTGGCTGCTATCGTAAGAGATAGGCTTTAGATGATCGATTGAGATCGCGTTTGCTATCGTAAGAGATAGGCTTTGATGATCGATTAAGATCGCGTTTGTATTTGCTGCTATCGTAAGAGATAGGCTTTGATGATCAATTAAGATCGCGTTTGTATTTGCTGCTATCGTAAGAGATAGGCTTTGATGATCAATTTAGATCACATTTGTATTTGCTGCTATCGTGAGAGATAGGCTTTGATGATCAATTAAGATCGCGTTTGTATTTGCTGCTATTGCAGCGAATAAATCATTGTTAACAGCAATAACAAATTAAATAGAGCAATATAAACGGCTAGAAATATGAACTTCTCATTTGGGAGAATTCTTTTATTATAACACTCTCATATGGGAGAGATAGGATTACAATCCTCTCATATGGGAGAGGAGATTGCGTCAATCATAGCCACATGAGACATTAAGCAACGTTATCATAAAACGTATGAAATAAGAGAAGTCAAGGATAGTACTTCTTGATCCAGCGCATGTTGACTGAGCTTGGAGTTGAGGTTGTGCCGTACAACCTTCGTATGCTGCAGTAGCCACTATCGAAGACTTCTGTGACTTCGAAGGGTCCTTCCCAATTAGCTGCGAACTTTGGATGAGTTGCTTCTCGCATGCAGTGGTCAGATGCGCGCAAGACCAGGTCGCCAACTGCGAAATCCCGTCGCTGGACTGTCTTGTTATAGGCGCGAGCGATTCTTTCTTGGTACCGCTTGTTAGTCCTTTTGGCTTGTTCTCGCTTTTCTTCCAGCAAGACTAAATCATGATCACGTTGATTTTCATAGAGTGCATGGAAGGCCAGCCTTGCCGAATTGACTCTGACCTCCGCAGGTACTACAGCTTCGGCCCCATAACATAGTAGAAATGGCGAGGCCCCTGTGGGTGTCCTTGGAGAAGTTCTGTAGGCCCACAGAGCTATGTTAAGGGAGTCGGCCCACTTCTTGTGGTCATCTGCGACCATCTTGCTCAGAATTCTCAACAGCGTTTTGTTAGTCGCTTCGGCTTGTCCGTTTCCCTTTGGATAATAGGGGGTAGAGCATATCTGCCTGATATTGTACTCCGCGAGTTTCGTAGCTACCTGACGATTAACAAAAGGAGTACCGTTATCTGAAAGAATGGTATTTGGGATTCCGAACCTGCATATGATGTTTTCCTGGATGAAGTTAACCACAGCCAGCGCGTTTGCCGTCTTCAGTGGTATTGCTTCCACCCATTTGGTGAACAGCTCGGTTGCAGTGAGAATGAAATGGTTCCCATGTGACGTTGGTCGGATGGGGCCGATGAAGTCCAAAGCCCATGTGTGAAATGGCCATGGCGTCCCTAATGCATGTAGATCCACGGCGGGAGCGTGCACTAGGTTTCCTTTGAATTGGCATTCTTGGCAGCGTCGCACCTTGGTGCGGCAATCGACTTCCGTCGTGGGCCAGAAGTATCCGATTGAGAGGAGCTGTCTGCATAATTTCGCACCTCCCTGATGTTCCACCTGATGAGAAAGGTCCATGACTTCTTGTGCTTCCCTGCCGTCTAGGCATCGCAGCAAGTTACCCTCATGACCTTTTCGCCAAAGCAGGTTTTCCTGAACCACGTATCGAGAAGCTTTCCTCTTCAATTTGTCGGCTTCCTTTCTCGATTCGGGTACAGTGCCCTGGGTGAGGAATTCAAACAATGGCTTTCTCCAATCTGTGTCGTCATCGGTTAGAGCGATGAGTAGAGAATCTTTGATTAGTGCGCAACTTTCGGACTTCCCTTGTATCAGGGCTGCAGCTGTTGACATGCTTGGCCAATGAATGCCATATCTCTGAGCTTTCCTGTAGATTGACACCTCGCTTTCTCCGCAAGCGTGTTGGTGAATCTTTTCTAACAGCTGTTGTCCCTCTTGCTCGGAGACACATCGCATGAGTATTCCTCCAGGACCCTTGTAGTAAAGGGTGTTGTCGTGGATGCAATATCCTTTCGTGAGTGCCCAGCTTTCGCTGCTGGTGCCTTTCGCAATAGCTTGCAGGATTGCTTTTCGCCAGTCTGCGTCATCCATGTGTTCGTCGTCGCACACATCTTCTGTTAATGCCGACGATGTTCGCACTTCGATGGAAATCCTTGCGGGGCATTTGTCTATGCTGACCTTAGATCCCAGAGTTGCTAAGGCGTCTGCATGCCAGTTGTCCGCTCGGGGCTTGTGCTCGTATTTCACGTCGCAGAATTGCTGCATCAGCTTTTGCACTAGGGTGCGGTATGACAGGAGGTTGATCTCCTTTAAACCATATTCGCCCGAGGCTTGCTTAACAATCAGTTTGGAATCTCCCATGACCGTTAAGTTGCTCACTTCCAAAGCTTTCGCCGCACGGAGCCCCGCAATGAGAGCCTCGTATTCCGCCTCGTTGTTCGTGACTGCGAAGTTGAGTTTTGCAGACATCTGTATGACTTCTCCGTCTGGTTTTGTCAAGACTATCCCGATGCCTCCGCCTTTTCTGGTTGACGAACCGTCGAAGTGGAGGGTCCAATAGGGTACGTCGATCGCGTAGATTTCTGGGCCTTCGAGCTCTTCCTCGATCACGGGTTCGTGGCTGTTGTCGGGAAACTGTGCCAACAGATCTGCTACCGCCTGCGACTTGATCGCTCTCGGTTTTACGCATGTGATATCGTATTGAGAGATGGTCATGTACCATTTCGCCAATCTCCCGCCCGGAGTAGTGTGAGTTAGCAGGTATCTTATGGGGTCGCTTTTGGTGACCACCACTACTTTGTGCGATGCAAAATAGTGTTTCAACTTCTCTATCACGAAGAATAAAGCAAGGCAATGACGTTCAATGTCTGTGTACCTTGATTCAGCAGGCTGCACAATGCGGGAGATGTAATAGATGGGCCTCTCTTGGCCTTCATACACCTGAGCCAAGAGTGCTCCTATAGATTTCCTTGTCGATGTAAGGTATAGCAGAAGCGGTGATCCCAGTTGAGGCGCGATCATTATCTTTGGGGATGTGAGTAGCTCCTTTAGCTTTTCGAATGCGGCTTCGTGATCAGGAGCCCAGTTGTACGCGGCGTCCTTCTTGAGAAGAGTGCTGAAACAGCATGTGATTTCGGCGATTGCTGGGATGAATCTCCGCAGATATGACAATTTTCCCAAGAATGTTTTCAAGGTACTTTGGTTGTGAGGTGGGGTCATGCTGGTGATGGCTGACACTTTCGCAGGGTCAGGCTCGATCCCTTGGCGATGGACCACGCATCCCAAAAACTTCCCCGATGTCACGCCGAATGCGCATTTCATGGGGTTCATTTTCAGTTGAAATCTCCTTCATCTGTTGAACACCTTTCGCAGGTCTGCAAGGTGATCTGCTTCATGCTTGGATTTGACTACCAGGTCATCCACATAGAATTCCACTTCTTTGTGCATCATGTCGTGGAATAGAGCCATCATGGCCCGCTGATAGGTTGCGCCTGCGTTCTTAAGACCGAATGGCATTACCGTGTAGTTGAATACCCCCACGGGAGTGATGAATGCAGTTTTCCTTGCATCTTCGGGATCCATCTTGATTTGATTGTACCCGCTGAAGCCGTCCATGAAACTGAACATGCGATGGCCTGCCGTTGAATCAATGAGCAAATCGATGTTAGGCAGTGGGAAATCGTCCTTAGGGCAGAAGCGATTGAGATCTCGGAAGTCCACGCAGATGCGGAGCTGTCCGTTCTTCTTCACCACCAGCACGATGTTGGCCAACCATGTGGGATGGTGATTTGGCTCTATGAACTTGGCGTCTAGGAGTTTGACAATCTCCTGCTTGATCTTCACGTTGAGCTCTGGCCTGAAGCTTCTGGTGCTTTGCTTGACCGGTTTAGACCCTGGGATGATGTCTAAACGGTGCATGGTGATGCTCGTGTCCAGACCCGGCATCTCATCATATTCCCATGCGAACACGTCCTTGTATTCAGTTAGGAGCTGCAGCAGTCCTTGTTCCTCTTCTCTTGTGAGGTCCGCACTCAGGAAGACTGGCCTTTTCTTTTCCTCGTTCGGGCTGAGGAACACTTCCTTTAGCTCTTGCTTTTGTGGTCTTGGCCTGTCTTCCATGCATTCGGGCGCTTCTTTGAGTTTCTCGTCTGGAGTGCCCTGTGTTGGCTCTTCTGTCAGCGCAACTTGCTCGATTTGATTGATTTGCCCAGGGACATCCCCATGCCCGTGTGAGGACGTCCCCGCGCACCTTCATATGCGATAGCATTTCTTCCCGTTGGCGTAGAAGCTCTCTATCTCCTTACCCTCGGGGTCATGCTTTGCGATCCTCTTCAGAGTGTACACATTCTTCCGATGATATGCGATGCGCGGTGCCTCTTCGTGTGTAGGCGGCTTTTCCTTGGCATCTTCCCTTGTCACCATCACGCCCGCAGGTGACTGGTCCTTGATGTCCTCCCAGAGAGGTAAAGGAGTAGGGTTGAATGGTCTGGGTGTTTGCTCGTCCGCCATCTCGGTGAACCACACCGCCTCGCTGAGATGTGCTTCGTCCAAGTTGAACGGGTTAGTTGAGGCTGGTATCTCGACAATCCTGTCGTTCCAGATAGCTTTCATCACCTGGTGAGCCGTCGAAGGGATTGCGTCAAAGCGATGAATCCAGGCCCGACCTATGATCATGTGATATGTGGTGTTCGCGTCTATGACATAGAACTTCGCCGAGCACTTGACTTTACCAATTTGAACGCCTAGGCGGATCCATCCGATCGTCATTCTAGAATCGCTTCCGAATCCCACCAGCGGGGATGGACGGTTGACTACCTTGTGCTCGGGGATCCCTGCTAGCTTCAGTGTGTGGAGTGGAACAACATTGACCGCTGCTCCTCCATCGACGAATGCTCGCTTGAATTCGACGCCGTTGATGATGGCGGTCACATACAGGGGCCTCTGGTGGCTCGCATCTGTCTTCTTGTCGCTGGCAGAAAAGGTCATAACCTTTTCTGTGGAACGGGACGCCCTGATGACTTTCCCGTTGGAGACCACGAGGTCCTCCTCGTAGTCCTCTGCTACCCTTAAGATTGCTTTTGTCATATCCGTTCGACATTTTTCGGAGAAGTTCATCTCGTTGAAGAATTTGTCGAAGCCATGCGACCCTTTCACGCGGTCGGCACGCTCATCTTCCGTGTCCATGCTGTAGTCTTCATCTTCATGGACTTCAGCAATGATGGCCAGACCATCCTCTGCGACTTCTTCCAAGTCCACTATCGAGATCATGGCGACCTCTTTTCCCTTTGAGCCCGAATCTGTATTGGCAGGCAGCGGGTTGTTGCGCACATCCTTCCGGTGGTCGCTGACGATGAGTTCGCCGTTCTTCATCTTCTGATCGAACGCGAATCTGAGCTTCTTGCACTCAGCCGTGGGGTGCATGACCTTGCCGTGGTATTTGCACCACTTAGGGTCCCTCGTCATCTCCTTGGAGGGTGCTTTCTCGAGCGGTGGCAGGACGCCGTCCTTGCGCCACTGTCTGCAGAGATCGCTCGCTTCCTCCACCGAGCATGGCAGAGGCGGTGCGTCGAAGTTTGCAACTTTTGCTTGCTTCTGTGGCGAAACTGTATTGACCTCAGCTTCGCGTCCCCGCTTGTAGCCAAACCTGCCGATCTTGTAGGTGGTGCCGCTCGCAGGTCGTTCTGGAGCGCTCTTCTTTCTCTGTCTCTCGACAATGGGCTCGATGTTCATCGTGCATTCGATGAGCTTTGAAAACGTAGGTGTTTGCAAATTGATCAGCATGCTTTTGTATTCATCTCGCATGCACTGCAGGCATATCTCTACGAGCCGACTTTCGAGCATTGGATCCTTGCACTCCAAGGATTTCGCTCTGAATTTCTTGATGAAAGTGATTCCATCTTCCTCGCGTTTCTGATACATCCGCGAGAGATGGATCATCGTCACCTTTTCTTCCATCTGGAAGAACTTGGTATAGAACTTCTGGACCATGTCGTCCCAAGTCTTCACAGATCCGGCCTCCAATGTTCGGTACCATTTGTATGCTACATTCCCAAGAGTTTTTGGGAATTCCCGCATCAGCAGCTTGGGATCGGCTCCGTATGGACCCATGACATCGATGAAACGCATGACATGCTCATGAGCGTTTCCATTGACGTCCTCGAACTTATCCCATTTGGGAGCCTTGTACCCCTCCGGGTTTGGCATGAGATAGATCTCTCGTGGAATGGGTGGATCGTTGTCTAGCTTCGGGATGATGGTATCCGCGAACGACTGATGAGCCAGGATGGAGTCCACGCGCTTCTGCAAAGACGTCATGCATTCTGGAATGCTTCCCTCGGTAGTTGGCGGAGGGGCTTCCGTAGGCGGTGGCGACACATATGCCGCCGGAGGATTGGGAGTGTATTGACTACCCGCGTTTCCCCAGATTGTCGCTGGTGGAGGCAGAGTATACTGCAGAGCTGGGTTGGACGCCAAAGCCGGGGGCTGAGAGGCGTGAGCAGCAGGGGGCAGCATTTGTGCCGTTGACCCTTGGACCGAAGGCAGCTTGCGTTGCTGACGGTGGAGTTTGCAGATGAGAGTTGGGAGGCGTGGCTGACACTCCCAATCCTGGAGCGGTAGGGGTTCCTCCTCCCTGAGGGATAGCGGTGGCTGGTGGAGGATTTGGCGCAAGGGTGCCCAGAACGGCCAAGATCCGTTCTAACTGCGCGGACTGAGACTTGAGAGCTTTTGCCTGACTTTGGACAGTGGCGTCCAAAGACTCTAAAGTTGGCGCCTCGCCGGGAGTCGTCGGAGTACGGCGAGCCTCGTCTCCCGAGGGAGTTTCGGTGGAAGGCGATCGGTTGCTGACATCGTCCTCCTGAGACATGGTTGCTTTTGCTGGTAAGTTTCACGTCGGGTTCACCAAAATGTGCACAAGAGATTCCGGCAGGGAGACCTCCGTGTACACCGTGCGTAGTGGATCAGGGATCGCACAGGAAGAATAGGGGTGTGTGTAGGGAGAGAGTAAGTCAGTAGCAATGTCTGAGAGAGAGACAGAGGTTTGGCAGAGCTTCCGCGTATGGCAGTGTGTCCTCCCTTGTATGGAAAGGTTAACGATATATATATACTGGAGAACATGACCGTTGTAGTGTGGTTAATGCGCCCATTAATGGCGGCTTAATTAGCTTAACCATAACGGCACGTCCGTCCGAGTATATAGGAACCGTTAGAGCACGTGGTGCGCGAGTACCGGAATCGTTACGAGGTTGACCGGGTTTGACCGGATTGACCGGGTCTAGGGAGCTCGTGCCATAGATCTCTCAAAACAGTTACTAAAGGTCGCGCGCGGGCTTGGCTCGCACGCGACAGGGCTTACTCTAGCCTCCAAACCACAAAGTCCCTACAAGTCCCGTGCAGTGGTATGCGAGGGCTCTGTCTCGCAGCCCCCACATGGATCAGCTCGGCTGGTGATCCTGTGTGTGTGGAGCACAATATGGTGTGCTGGATGGTTGCCACGTGGCTAAGATCTGTCATGTCAGAAAGCAGTATCTACAAACCTCAAATCCAAGGATCTCCAAGACCCACAACAAAATAGAGGAATATACACGCGAGTGGGCTTTTTAAGCTAAACCAAGGGAGCTATCTAGGTGGTGACGTAACATTATCCCCGGACACCCCTCTATTTCTTAGACATCGCATGGGGTGTCATTGGTAACCACCACTCCAATGGGCTACAAGTTTCCACCGCAAAAACGAATAGAGAAAAATCTTTTTGTGAAGTTCAAATAGCTTTAGAAAATGCACCCTTTATCAAATGTAAAAGACGTCAAAGTTTATGTGATCAACTTAACTTGAAGGACTTAAACATGAAACGTAAATTTAGTGTGTCGCTTTGTGAGAACGCATGATGTCGCGGAAGGTGGGATATTGGTGTAGATGTATTGAGTATAAGCAAAGAATTCCTTTCTAAAATAAAAATAAAAAGAACATGGACTAAGAAATTTCATTTTTTGAAAACATCTAGCTTCCTAAAATTCCCCCTTTTCACTTTTCTCATTTTTTTTCATTTTTTTTTTTTTTTTTAATTTTCACTTTTTTTTTGTTTTCAAAATAAGTGACTCAACTATAACTTCCTAAGACTCAAAAAATCTATCAAATAAGAAAATAAAATCTAGACTCAAGATGAAAGGTGAAAATAAATCTACCAAAGAAAGAAGAATAAAAAAAATCTATGGTTTGACACGGGGAAAGAGTGATGCTTCTCATGAAAGATTCACACATTTTTTTTTTCAATTTTTCTAATTTTTTTGGATTTTCATTTTTTCATTGTTTTGTATTTTTCATGTAAATCACTAATGAAGAAAAAGCATGCTTGTAACCATTTAAGCAAGAAATAAAATCTACTCCACCCCCCAACTAAAATATCACATTGTCCTCAATGTGTGAGAACAATGGAAGAGCAAACAAATTCATATAAAGAGACAAGGGATAGATGGACCTCATTTTTCGCTTTCTTGGCCACCAAGCATAAATCCTCCTCCAAGAGCAACCTACAAAATGGTAAAAGAAAAGAAAATGCAACAAATATAGATAAACTAATTTATTTATTTACAACTAGGGAGGTGGAACAAAGACAATGATGCTATCCCACCCCCAATCTTGGAAATTCCTTTCCATGCCATGCCCCTACTTCATTCTTAGAAAAGTACTTCTCCTTTAAAAAGTTTGATTCATCAATTAGAATAGATAGGAGAAGTAGGGGCAAGACACAAAAGATGAATAAGAGATGCAAGCAAAATCTAACAATAAAGTTAGAGCAAGTTGTTATGTCTTGCATCATCTTAAGAAAAGGGTTTGAAATCCTCAAATGAATTGAATCATAGAATCGGTCTTCATAAGTTGCCAATTTTTTACTTGAAATCAAAACTTGATAGATGGTGGCAACTTGTGAATCCTCAATCTCATCACTTTTAAATAAGTCATATGGATTAGGGGATGGGGCTTCACAAGTGGGAGTTAAAATAATTTGAGAACTTGAAGCCTCATCCAAACCCTTAGGCACATCTTCCATAATGATAGAATCCGAGGGAGCATTCAAGTAAAATTCAATTTCGTCACAAATACGAGCATAGCTCCCCGGATCTTCATTGGACATGTCAATACTAACCGGAGTACCTCCCAATAAAACTTCAATTTCGTCACAATCAAGATCATAGGAACTCCGGTAAGTACTAAGCTCTTCTAGAGCACAAGACAAGTCTACATTCCCTTCACTAGTGGTAGCATCAAATTTGACCTCTAACTCATCACATGAGTGATTTTCATTTTGCGACTCCTCCTCACAAGTGTCACTATGTGAGTCATCCAAAATGGCTTCACTCATGTCATGGGTTGAAGAGTCATCATCAAAAATATCAATCTCACTACCAATATCACTATCACATGCTTCTTTAGATTGTGCAAATGAGAAATGAATACAATCACCTATCCTAGTGGCAACAACTCCATCATCAAACACATCATCCAAAATTTGATCTTGAGCTAGCTCGTGATGTGTGTGAATAAGAACTTGAGACTCATATGATGGCGAGTTTTGTGAAGAGTAAGTACTATATGCAAGAGACTCATTATCATGCGATTGTGAATATGAGGGTTCCACTCTATCAATCGAGTGACAAAACGATCCTTCTACTTCTCTAAATGAGCCTTCAAGTTTACTTTGTGATTCTCTTAGTTCTCTTATTGAATCTCTTAGTTCTTTTGTGCCTTGGAGATATTTTTGAAATGTCTCCTCTAGAGAATCACTTATAGGCCTCTCTAGTTCCTCATTCACATAAGCTTCCCTCTCCAAATGATTAACTCCTCTTGATTCACACATCATATCATTATATTGATAAGTGCTAGAATCATGAGAGTTCAAAAACATGTAAGTGTTTGAGGGAGGTGATTGTGCACAAGAAGCATGAGATGTGTAATCTAGTGTCCTACTACCATGCCAAGAATAATCATTCTTAGGAAAATAATCACCATTTTTAATAGCACGCTCACGTTTGGAACGCATTGATTCCTTAGAATGATTTTCATGTCTAGTAAATGCATAGTAGTAAGGATGTGAATGGACGTTAGGCCTCTCACCAAGTCCAAAATGTTCATAAGACATTTTTTTTTTCAAGCAAGTAGATGAGAGGTACTTGATGAATTTCACAAGCCCTCTTGAATCTCACAAGCTTAAGTAAGCACAAGCAACTAGAAAAATGTCAAAAACAAACTACTAACAAACTAACTAAGAAAGCAAATCAAATCTAAAGCCTAGCCTCTCCCCGGAAACGGCGCCAAAAACTTGTTCGCGATAATTCCCAAGTATAGGAATATCGTTCTAAGTAGTACCCGTGTAAGAACGGGGTCGATTTCCACAAGGAGAGGAGGTTTAGACAATGACTTGCAAAACTAGAAAACGACAAACTAAAGCAAGAAACACAAACTCTCAATGGCTTTAAAGCTTGCCAAGCTATTCAAATCCACCAAAATCAATTGATGGAGCAAGTTTGAGGTTTGAGTTTTAAGAACAACGTAAACGACTACTAGAGCTACGATTCAAGAAACTAAGTGAAACGACAAGTAATGAGGGGCTAGGGATCATCGGTTTCTCTAGTGACCAATCCTCCTTTTACATTCAAGCCCGGTTCTCAAATTCGCATGTGTCAATCCACAAGACAAGTATCTCAAGAAGTGATTGCTCATACAATCCAACTCGCGACAAGAGAAGTGTGTAAATCCAACACGCTAATCAAGCACTAAAGAGGCTATTCAAATGAGATTCTCCAAATTTCAAGTGTTTCAAGCATCAACCATATGTAAACACACTTAGATGTTTCCACATGAGAGATCAAGCAACAAATGAGATTTGTAAATTCTCACTCAAATCACCTAACTAGAACTCGATTTCTCAAAGTTAGGATTGACGAGTTCCTCTCACTCAAATGCAACTTCAAATCAAACACGTCAAAAGTATTCGCACATCTACCTATTCAATGCATCAAATACTTCAACAAGAGAAATCTAAATATTGCACTAAGCATTCAAGTGAACCCAATTCAACCCATTCATACTTGAAGTTCAACTTGACTCAATAGAGAGATTTAGACACTAGATAGTCCCAAATCACCCAAGCAAGTGAATTAGCTAAACATTATAAGAAATTCAAGAGAGATTGAGAGAAATTTACTTTCAATAATCAAAACTTGAATCACAATTGATGTCATACACTTGTTTTTTGCCAATTCAACCTCAACACTTGATAAAAACTACAAGCAAAAGAGCCAAAACACAAGCTAAACTATCAACTAATGATGAACACCCTAACAAGCTACTGCTGCTACTGCTGCTGCTGCTGCTACAGCAAGAACTCAGCAGCAGCAAAGCATACACAGTGCTCAAGAACAGAGCACGAAACAGAGCTCAACAAACAGTACTGAATTCGTCAAAACCAGTCCAGAAATCCACTCAAATCCAACCTCCTCTCTCCCTCTCTTCCTCTTTCTCTGTTCTAGCTCAAGAACAACCCAGAAACTCAGAGAAATCGGAGAGAGAGAGAGGAGAAAACGAACCCAGAACAGAGTATGTATCACCGTCGGGTCCCGAAGAGGAGCGTCCAATTTCTTTAACTTCGAGTTATATAGATGCTAGGGTTTGATTTCGTAGCCTCCAAGGCTTTATCTCCACCGTTGAATTCGTCCAATTCCTTCTCGTTCGTCGATTTCATCTCTTCTTAAGAACCCTAGAGAATTGGGGGTTTCTTGTTTGCTTGGTCTTGGGCCGAATTGAGGCTTGGGGTGGGTAGAGATCAGGCTAGGGAGGAGATTGAGACCGTTCTCGCTTGATTTGGTGAAGAAACGAGGCTGGGGTGGGTCTTGGAGAAGCTTCGGTGAAGCTTCCATGGCTGCTGCGTGTTCTTCAGCTTCTAACGTCGGGGAGAGAGGAAGAAACGTGAGAAGATGAGCTGGGGGGGTGAGCTGGGTTAGGGAAATTGCACCCGGCTCCCCCCTAGCTTGCTGTAATGTTTTAAAAGGCCCCGTTCCTTACTTAAAAGCTTCTGAAAATGGCAATCTGACCCCCAATCCATTAAGTATCCTTCAAATAAGCCATTAAAACGTTTCAAAACTTGCACTTAAGACCCACTTCCGTTAAAATTACTTCAAACAAGCCCTTTTATGTAACTTTGTCCTTGCAAAGTGGCCTCTTGTCTTCTTAGACTTCACTTGTTGGCCTCTATCTTCGAATATTCTTCCAACTAAGTCCTCAAAGTCTCTTCTTCACTTCTCTTGGCCTCTCCAAAGCTTCTCAATTCATCATTCAAGCTCTCCC
Organism: Linanthus parryae; assembly: GCA_023055425.1. Taxonomy (NCBI): domain Eukaryota; kingdom Viridiplantae; phylum Streptophyta; class Magnoliopsida; order Ericales; family Polemoniaceae; genus Linanthus; species Linanthus parryae. The sequence continues at coordinate 18,674,530 of JALGPY010000011.1, read as the reverse complement.
CTAGCTAGCCTCACCTACAAAACAAGATAAAAACAACCAAAGCTACGAAAACAAGCATAAGTCTAGAATTAGGGATATAACACGCAAATAACACATAAAGTAAGTTAAGAGGAGTTCACTAACCTACTAAAATATGCAATTTACGATCCTTAACACCATTCCATTGCCAGACAAACCCTGGGAGCATGTCACTATGGATTTGATTGAGGGACTGCCTAAATCATAGGGAAAGACCACTATATTAGTGGTAATTGACAGGTTCACTAAGTATGGGCATTTCATGTCTCTTACTCACCCTTATACAGGTGAGCAAGTAGCTGAAATATTTCTCACTTATGTGTACAAGTTGCATGGCCTTCCAGCTTCCATTATTTCTGACAGGGACTCAATTTTCTTGAGTAATTTCTGGCATCAACTTTTCAAGACTTTGGGAACTACATTGAAGTATACAACAGCTTACCACCCCCAAACTGATGGTCAAAGTGAGAGGGTGAACCAATGTGTGGAAGTGTATTTGAGGTGTATGGTGAGTGATAGGTCACACAAATGGGCTAAGTGGCTATCATTAGCTGAATGGTGGTACAACACCAATTATCACACTTCTCTGCAACTAACCCCTTTTGAAGCTCTTTATGGCTTCAAGCCACGTCATTTCTCTTTCCACCAGCTTAACAAGACTGGCTTCCCTGAGGTTGATGCCTTTCTTCAAGATAGATCTAAACTTCTGCAGTTGCTCAAGGATAATCTCACTAAGGCTCAAGAGAGAATGCAGCTCTTTGCTAATAAGCACAGAAGTGAGAGGGAGTTTCAGGTGGGAGATTGGGTGTACCTCAAGCTGCAGCCATATAGACAACACTCAGTTCAGGTCAGACTCAATTATAAACTCTCTGCAAGATTTTTTGGACCTTTTCAAATTCTGGCAAAAATTGGCAAAGTGGCCTACAAGCTTCAACTCCCTCCTTCTTCCAAGGTTCACCCTGTCTTTCATGTCTCTCAATTGAAGAAATCACTCAAACCTGCTGCCCAGGTGAGTTCTCAGCTGCCACAGGTGAGTTTAGATGGTCAATTTCTGGTTGAACCTGTTGCAATTCTAGACAGAAAACTGGTCAAAAAGGGATCCTCCTATACTGTGCTGGTTTTGACACAAAGGGCCAATCTATCACCCTCAGAAGCAACTTGGGAGGATTACTATCAGTTGAAGGCTCAATTTCCACATTTTAATGCATGAGGGCATGCATTATCTGAAGGGGAAGGGCTTGTCATGATCTTGGCAGTGGACTAAACTGAGACCACTGCCAAACTAAAGACTTGTAATGAGGAGCAGCAGTAGCCGTAGATTGCCTTCTCCGGGATCATCAGGGTCGTCCGTTTGTTTTGAACGTTGGGGTTTAAATTGTTAATTGGAACGGTGTCGTTCCAATTAACAGGTGAGTCAGCCAACGGATTGGACAGGTGGCGGCTCGCCATTGGCTCAAGCGACGCAGTATTAGGCTGATGTGTTCAGTTAGTTACTTATTTCCTTTATTATGTAATTGCCCGGATGTTTCGTTTATTACACAATTGCCCGCTAGTATATAAAGGGATGAATGTAATAGAATTAGGTATGAACACTTATAATATTTCATTTTCCCTCTTTGCTTCTGCAATCTCCCTCTTTCCCTTTCTCAAATTCTCCATCTCCGATGTTAATCACCGCCTCAACCGTCGCTCAGGTGACTCAGGTCCTGTCACAAATCAAATGAAGTCCAAACCCAGAATTAATTGTTACTTAAACTTCTAATTGATACACCGTACCTCCGTAGCTATGTCTAGCGAAGAGAAAAACTTCTCACAGTGGTTGGGTTTGGTGGGCAAGAAGATCACACAGACAAAGAGCTAGAGAAGGGGGAGGGGGAGAGAAGAAAGGTCGGTGGATGAATAAGGAGGACAATTGTGGTGGTGATGTGGAGGATGGGGCTTGTGCAATGTCTGTTCATGGAGGAATCGATTTTTGGTAGAGGAGGAGATAAGGGAGACAAATAGTGATAGAGCAGATGATGATGAGGGACGAAATTTGCTGTTCGATTTGAGAACACACCCGCCGCCTTCTCCAAGATCTGAAACCACCCATATCCGCCCACAACAACCCACCACCACGACCCAACTCGAGCGCAAATAGAGGAAAGTAAGGAGAAGGAGCCATGAGGGGAAGAGTGAAAGAGAGAGGTGGAGAGGACGGTTGTTAGGGGGAGAGTATTGGAGTATGGTGGCTAGGGTTAGAATCTAGGGAAGATGAGAAGGAGAGAAAGGAGAAGACGCAAGAGGGGGGAGTGAATTGGGGCCAATATAGTTTACTTATATACTGGGTAATTTTGTTACATTTCAAAGGGTAAAGTTGTCTTTTGGGAACGACCGTTAGGGTCTGTTAGTTACAATGTACAAGGAAATTCTCAAGAGATATCCAAGTGGACACCTCAAATAAAGGATTAGAACACGAGGAAGAATAGGGAGTGAGTAGGGAGAGAGTAAGCGAAGGCAACTGCTCTTGGAAGTGAGACAGTAGACTAGCAAGAGATTGAAGTGTCTAAGAGCTTGCAATAGAGGGCTAACGATCCGATATATAGTCGGGAAGTGACTGTTGTGAAGGGGGTTAATGCACCATAAATGGCGGCTTAATGATAGCCCCTCTAACGGATCGTTCGACCGCATATATAGGGACCGTTATGCACCTGCCCGCATATATCGAAAACCGTTATGAGATCGTCCGCATTTATGGGATACACGAGCCTTAAACCTTTCAGTCAGTTACCAGAGGTCGCGCGCGAGCTTGGTTGTCTCTCTCGCGCGAGGGGCCTTACTCTAGCCACCAAAACACAAGTCCCTACAAGTCCCGTGTTGCTGGTACGCGAGGGCTCCGTCTCGCATCCCCCAAGTGGATAACCATATGTAGTTATCTGGTATGCATGGAGCACAACTAGGTGTGGTGGATGGCTGCCACGTGGTTGTGATCTGTCTGTCTGGAAGGCCCCATCTACATTAGCCCCCTTTTGTGCGGATGTCACGCGCATGTGTTGTCGTGCAGTTGCGTAAAACCAGCCGTGCGTGGTTCCCACACGGATCTACGTACTAATTTGAATAAAATTCAAATTCCTAGCCCCCAATCGTAGCCATGATTGCCTAGGGTTTAGAAGCACCGTTTAGCCTCTGACTAAGCGTGGCCATTGTGAAGTTAATCAGACGCCACCTACAGATTTTCGCCGATTTTTGAGGCAAGAATAACTCAGTATGATCTGATTGGTTGCTAATTTTGCCGGATACCGAAGCATTGCTGACTTAGCAGACGTCAGCAGTCGTGACTCTTCAGTCTTTGAGGACTATTTAGCCTCTTTTGCTTCTTCAATTGAGCCTTTTCCACCAAATTGAAAATCATGTGAAACGGACATAAGCTCAACAACAAGAAGCAGAAACCTTCAATCAAGTCCTCGACAAACTTTCCCAGACGGTTCAGGTAGTCCTAGGTGCTTTATCATCAATCTATTCCTCTTCAAACAGGTTAGCGATTGTTTTTTGCCCCCCTTTTTCGTTCAGAATAGCAGATGCCTCTCACGTTCCTTACCGTTTCTTTTTAACCAGAAATGGCCAGAACTAAAAGTTTGAAGGAGGCAGTTGCCCTTCCAGAGGTTCCAAAAGATTTATGGTTTAAGGCTCCTTAACTAGGAGGGGATGATTTTTACCTGGGCACTATCAGGGGTGCCTCCATTGAGACCCCTCCTTCTAAGGACGCTTTGAAATTGACATCCGAGCCTGAAAGGGACGATTGGGATCTTGCCAATGTAAATGACGTCCACCGAATTGGCGTCGAAGCCGGACTTTACCCTTTCACGGATCTTATTCACCAGCCTTTCACCAAAAAGCTGGATTATATGGATGAGTGGACGGTATACATTCTTACTCACTTTGAAACCGAGTTATCCCGTGCCGGAATTCTTGGGGCCGTGCGCGTGACAAAGGGGTTAAGCGTGAAACTTGACAAAGACATGCTGATGACTTCGTTTTCGCGTTACTCAAATAAAACCCACAACTTTCATTCTGCGACTTTTGAGGCTGGGCCAACACTTGAAGATGTCGAGGAACTACTAGAGCTTCCCTGCATGGGCGCCATAGATCCCCTAGCTGCTTTGATTACTGATGAAGAGCTTTTTCTATTTCAAGAAATGAAGGACTGCATCAGTGACCTGAAGAAAAATGCCAGCGGATGGTCATCGAGCAAGCCTGCGAAGACGCACGTATAAGTTGCCTCAGGCGTGAAAAACCTTTGGTCCAAGTGGGTAACCTATTTTTACTGCGAATTCGCCAATAAATACATTGCCCAAGAAGTGATCGTGAAGAACCCGAAGGAACCCACTTCTCTTGAGGGAAAAGGTTTCCAATATACTCTGTGCGGCTTTCTCTGTTTATGGCTGTCCCGTTATCTTATTGATGGTCACCCCCATGATGTTGTATTCCGTCATGTTCTTTCGCTGGCAGTTCGCCTCTCTCTTGGGCAGAATCTAGCACTAGGTCCCTTGGTCCTTGGCTCTTTTTATCATCGCCAGGATTTAGCGATGTCGTATATGGAACAATCGTAGGGTCGAGTTGATGTAGTGACGTATGTCAACGTCGCTTTCCTTTCGATGTGGGTATTCGAGCGATGGCCTTTATACGCTCCATTCCCTTCACCCGTAACTTTGTGGGATGCTCCAAAATCTGAAAAGAAGCTCTACCGTCCCCGCTCGTGGCGTTGGTTCAAAACGAAGGCCGTTCGTCGCTTGTTCTCTCTGGTGTGCGATGATTCCCCCTTCTTTAATCCTCGGCCATACGTTCAACAGTTGGAAAACTTTGTCTTTATAGACAGTATGTACCCTGATCGGAGTGTAAAGTACACTCGCAAAAACATCTTTGAGGGGTCGATTTGCTACTCCAAATTTATTAATTGGTTCATGAGGGGGTATCTACCTGCTTTAGGTGAAGATGGAACTGAGTGTATCCACTATCCGCTGATCACTACTCCTTATGACCCGGTTAGGGTAAGTCCCCAGTTTGGCTTTGACTTCGTAGCCCCTTCGTTATGGTCTAACCTAGTCGTGAAGGGTTGCCATAAAAGGCTTTTGTACCAAGAGTACAAGGATTTGCTGATCAGTATGCTCCCCTTAACTCATCCGTCCAGAACTAGAGCAGGCGAGACGACTATGGGCTGGCTTGCTTTCTGGAAAGCTCAAACCCGCCTCCAGACTAGATCTCGCCTCCAGCTTCAACCCTCAGTGGCTCCTGCCCTTAGAATAGGATACTACCCTTTTAAATCAAAAGCTTCCCGGGACGCGAAGCGATATGGATTCAACTCGCTACTGGAAAAAGATCATCATCAGTGCGCGGAACTGATTCTCGCGGAGAAAATTGAGGTAGTTCAAAAAGATTCCTTCAAGGCCAGAAAGGATTGCGTGGACGAGTTTGACAAGGTATGTTGTCTAATCATTACTATTCGAAGCAACTTCCGAAGTTGGATGATGACCTCTTTTTGTCTTCTTGTTTTGCTTTCAGTGTATCTTTAGGAGATTTGGTTCTGGCGATCGTAGCGACGCACTTATCGCTATGTTACGTTCAAAGGGCACGTCTAACGCTCTCATTTAACCTGCCGCACCAATGAGTCAAGAGATCGAGGCCTTCATTTGGTCCTCTCTTGCAGTTTTTATCTCATCACTTGCAGAAAACGATGCCAACACTAAGAAATGCAAAGCTCTTGAAGAACCTTCAACAGATGAGGCGCCCCCCAAGCCGACAAAGCGCGCACGAAAGAACCCTACTCAAAAACAAGCGGCTCCTCGTAGAGGCCGAAACTTGAAGCAGACCAGCGTAGAAACCTTTGTTGAGTTTCTTCCAGTGACTCATTCGGAGGCGGTAGGGTAACTATTTTCGACGTTACGTCGTGTTTTAGCCATCTTAGACTTGTTCTGATATGAGTTTTTTTGCAGATGATTATGTTGCGGAAGCTCCAGAAGGTCTGGCTGAGGAAGATGAAATACAGAGTTGTGCCTACGGCGAGACCAGCTGAGGAAGAAGCAAGACTGCGAGAAGAGCGCGATGTGACTAGATCCATGAAAGAAAGCCTTGAAGAATGATCTCCAGAGCACACTCAGCAGGACCTTCAAGAGATCATTGGCGACAGCGATGAGGAAGGTACCATACATCCATTTGCCTTATCAAGAATTTATCTCTAATGCTTTAGATCATGGAGTATATTGTCAGAGCAAACTACTTTAAAGAGGCACTTTCATTTTGCAATTCTGATTCTCGTGTTTTGGCAGAGCAATCCCTCACACCGATGCAACCTTGTCTCCGTAGTGTCGTTGTTCGCGTCCCGAACATTGGAACTTCTGGAAATGTTTTTTCGCCTTTAATTGACACAATTTATGAGGAGGCCAACATCACATTCGATGATGAAGACAATGTCAACACAGAAAGCCCCAAATCGTAGCTGAGCAAGAAGATAAACTTCTTTCTCCCCTGGGCGCTGAAAATCGCGGCGCTCAAGAGGCTTCTCCTGGAGTTGATTCTACTGTGGACAATATGTCTCTAACTGTTAATTACCAAAGATTCGATGCAACTCCTATATTGTCATCTGAGACCCTTGTTGAAATGGTCGAGCAGATTGGGCTTATTGATGAAGCCAAGATTTTAACTCCCTCGACCCAAGATGCGAAAACTAGACAAAGAGACTTTGGAGATGAATCTCATGTGAGAATTATCACGCCTGATGAGGTCGTAACGGATGTTCAACCTTCCGTTGTCGGTGCTCCTATTACTATAACTCCGGAAGCGCAGCCAATTGTTTCACGCGAATGCGCCCCTAAAATTCCAAAGTCCTCTTTTAGTGTGAATTAAGTAAGGGATGGGAATGCGAATATAGCTGTGTCTGGTCCTTATTAAAGCGCTAATTTCAAGACTGGTACTCCTGCAGCCGCAGTTGAGGTGCCAGCAAAGACTTTTCCCATCATGCAAGATGCTTCCAGAATTATGACTTCTTAGGAAGGACCAAGTTATAAATTGTCACTTCCCAGCTTAGGCTTTGACCTGGACACGCTCCTTTCTTTTAATCTATGGGTCGCATGGGGCTCGCAAGTCGCCGAGCCGTCTATTGCTGAAAGGAACTATGCCATTCCGGAGGAGTATTTTGCTCGCGAAGCTTCTAGTGATGGCTCAGTGACTACTCCCAATCCCTCATTTTGGCAGATTGTTGAAGGAACTGGTAAGTTATTCACTTTTTCTAGCATCCAGCACATGTTTCTCCAATTTTTCTAAGTTTTTTGCTTTTTTTCCTTCGCGTGCAGATATTGATCAAGCCTGTCTTGAATGGCTTATGAGGGTGCGCGTGTCATACCCAGCTGCATTCGCCAGAGTCCTGGAGCTTGCGCCAAGGGATAGAGAGGATCTTCTCAAGAAGATGACCATTCTCTTAGAGAAGGTACAGAAGGAAACTACATCAAGCACTTCAGTTGCTAGTGCTCAAGGCCTCCTTTCCATTGCGAAAAGCCTTCAAAAGGTGGCAGCAGGGAGATTAGACTTACACTTCCTTGTGTAGAGGCTTATTAAGATCAAGAACTCTACTCAGCTCAGGTCTGAGTATTCTGCTTATGCTCATGAGAAGGCTGCTCTCAAAGCGCGTAAGGCGGAGCTCGAGAAAGCTGTCCGGGAGTATGAAGAAGCTGCGAGGCGTAATGAGAATGATAAGGCTCGCCTGGAGCAAATAGCTGGCAACTGCATTAAGCTGTCCGCCGGGGATTCTCTTCTGAAGGACTTATTCGAAGATCAGCAGTAGATTGGCACCACGATGGTTTTTCGCTTTTGAACTAATCCTCTACATCTTCTAAGCTTTTGTAATTTTTGAACAATATTTTGACTGATTTTGCGCGCTTTGACTCGCGCGTTTTTAACATTGTTTTGCTACTTTTTCTTTGTATTTTTTATTGCTATTTGCTCAGCGTATTTGGTACTAATGAGTGACTGCTTAGGCTTTGCCATTATTCATAAATGGGCTTGATTAAAACAATGCTATCTGGAAAGATAGGCTTATGCTCATATAAAGTTGCTATATAGGCATATAGGCTTACACTTGCTAGTGGTTTTTCTCATACGGCAAAAAAGCTTTCTTGTTTCTATCTTAAGTAGATAGGGTTATGCGCGCATATGATGGCTAATGACTGCACGGAATTCCATATGTGCTATTTGTGTTGAGAACCAAGTATCTTTACGCGGCTCTTGGGAAACCCTTGAATAATTTAATGCCTGAAAAACTGTAGTCCCCGTAACCCGTCATTATTTTTTTAGGCTGTTGTAGCATCGTAGGCTCAAATAGGTATACCCACTATACGATAATCCAAGCCTCATCATTTCCTAGGGCTGCTGTAACGTCATAGGATTTAATAGGGTTTTTGATTCTTGCCTATTTTCGAGGCATGGCTGACTCAGCAAGGAACTGAAGAGTCGCTTCTTTATGTGCCCTATATAAACCTCTTTCTTGTACCTTGTTGTTCGCCATTGCTGTATTTTTAATTTTGTCATTGAGAGATAATACTTCACCTCATTCAATACCGGGGGCTAACAATCATGTCGCCTCTTTTGAATTCTTGGCCTCCTTGTCATTCTTTTCACCGTCTCTGGTTCTCCGATTCTTTATGTATCCATTGTGCTATATAAATGGCTCCCACGAAATTCACAAGAGGAACCTTTGATTTGCCCCAGCTTTTCAGAGACCAGTGGCTTCATTTCCCTTACCAAAGTTTGAACGTTTCTTCTCTAATTATGTTCGAGGACACTGTCCTTGGTGGATCATCTTCGGGAGATACTTCGTCGCTAGTGCTTGATCCTGAGAGTAATGAACGGGGTGCACAATCAGCTTTCTGTCCCATGAGTTGTTCTCCCATTTGTTTTTCACATCAGCAGCCTTCATTTTTTGAAGGTTATCTGGCATTTCACCATGTCAGAAGCATCGAAAAGAGCTATGTTCTGATCGAGGACGCCGGTGGCAGCAGCTAGTTAGCCATAGCTAAATTCGTAATTTAGAGTCTTGTGTAGGAGTCTAGGCCGTTCTTTTGAGAACACTTTTTTATGTATGGATTTTTTCAATTTTTTCTTGCTTGTGAGCATCTCGTTTAGCTGTTAGCTAAATAGTTAGGCTCGAGTTCGTATTTGCTGCAATCTAGACCGATAGGCTTTGAACTTGTATTCGCTGCTATCTAAACAGATAGGCTTTCATTGGCTGCTATCTAAACAGATAGGCTTGTACTTCGTGTTTGTTGCTATCTAAACAGATAGGCTTTTATTAGCTTTTGCAGCTATCTAAACAGATAGGCTTTTGATTTGCATTTGCTGCTATCTAAACATATAGGCTTTTATTCGCTTTTTCTGCTATCTAAACAGGTAGGCTTTTGATTTGCCTTTGCTGCCATCTAAATAGATAGGCTTTCAGTCGCGTTTGCTGCTATCTAAACATATAGGCTTTCATTCGCGTTGCTGCTATCTAAACAGATAGACTTTAAATTCGCGTGTGCTGCTATCTAAACAGATAGGCTTTATTTTAATATTTGCTGTCTCAACAGATAAGCTTAAAGTTGGTATTTGCAGTGTGATCAATTGTTACTCTATAAGAAGCAATAATGGAATGAAGCTTATCAACTAATAAAAGAGCTCTCATATGGGAGAGTTATTATAATTAATTTAGTCCTCATATGGGAGGATATATGGACATATGTATGATTCAAAGCTAAAGAAAAAAAAACAAGAGAGAGAGGGCTAAGGATAGTACTTTTTAAGCCATCGCATGTTTATTGGTGTGGGGTGGTGGCAGTCCCATGGCACGGCAGGATGTTGCAGTAGCCACTATCAAACACCTCCTTGACTTTAAAGGGTCCATCCCAATTGGCAGCAAACTTGGGATGGGTTGTCTCGCGCATGCAATGGTCGGAAGCTCGTAGGACCAAGTCTCCTACTGCGAAGTCCAGATGCTGGAAATTTTTGTTGTAACCAGCGAGATCCTTTATTTGTACTTGGTGTTTGTTTTCTTAGCTACTTCGCGCCTTTCCTCTAGCAGTATAAGGTCGTGATATCGCTCGTTGTCGTACAGGGCACTGAAATCTAGCCTTGCAGAGTTTATCTTCACCTCAGCAGGGACCACTGCTTCATCTTCATAACAGACCAAAAATGGGAAAGTCCCTGTAGGAGTCCAGGGTGACGTTCGATACGCCCAAAGCGCCGTTCCCAGGGAGTCTGCCCACTCTTTATGGTCATTTGCGACCATCTTAATCAGTACTCTGAGTAATGTTTTGTTTGTGGCCTCAGCTTGCCCATTTCTCTTCGAATAATAGGGCATGGAACATATCTGCCTCACATTGTACTCCATTAATTTTGCAGCCACTTGTCGATTAACAAAGCGAGTTCCATTGTCAGATAGGATAGTGTTGGGGATCCCAAAACGGTGAACAATTTTCTCCTGTATGAACTTGGCCACAGCCGTTGCGTTAGTCTTGAGAGGAAATGATTTCCATGCAATGGTGGACGAATGGGACCAATGAAGTCTAGGGACCAAGTATGAAATAGCCAAGGAGTTCCTAGCGCGTGTAGATCAACAACCGGGGCATGGACTAGATTTCCATGGAACTGGCATTGTTGACATCTCTTGACCTTCGTGTGACAGTCTGCCTACCTGGTTGGCCAAAAGAAATTCACAGTCAGAAGCTGCCTGCACAACTTCGCACCTCCTTGGTGCTCCACTTGATGGAACATTTCCATGACTTCCTAGATTTCTTGCCCGTTTAGGCGTCTAATTAAATTCTCATTGTGCCCTTTTCGTCAAAGTAGATTTTCTTGTAGAACGTATCGAGCTGCCTTTATTTTAAGCTTGTCAGCTCCCCTTCTGTTGTCCGACAAAGTCCCGTCTCACAGATAATCAATTAGAGGTTTTCGCCAATCCTCATCTTCAACTTCAGCAACTTCCAGGGAGTCCTTTATAAGCGCGCATTTTCCGCAGTTTCTCTATATGATGGCGGAAAAATATGACATCTGAGGCCAATGAATTCCGTATCTCTGCGCCTTTATGTAGATGGAGATCTCGTTTTCTCGTCCTTCCTCTTCTGTCACGCATCGCATCAGAATTCCCCCAGGGCCTTTTTAGTACAGCAGACTATCATGTATACAAAATCCTTTTGTGGAAACCCAGATTTCTTTGCTTGTGCCTTCAGCTATCGCGCGCACTATGGGCTTTCTCCAGTCTGCCTCCTCTGCAGACTCCTCTCTGCACAACTCTTTTACCAGAGATGGAGTTGTCTTAACCTCGATTGAGATTTTTGCTGGACACTTATCGAAACTAATCTTGGATCTTAAAGTGGCTAATTCATCCGTGTGTCAGTTATCAGATCGTGGGGTGTGTTCGTACCTGATAGATTCGAACTTCTGGACCAGCTTCTGCACTATTGACCTGTACTTCAGCAAGTTAATTTCTTTGAAGGCATATTACCCTGAAGCATGCTTCACTATGAGCTTGGAGTCCCCCATTATAATGATATTTTGAACCTCCAGGGCCTTTGCTGCAAGTAATCATGCTATCAGAGCCTCATACTCAGCTTCATTATTGGTCACCGTGAAGTCTAGCTTGGTCGACATCTGGATGACTTCCTGAACAGGTTTGATCAACACCACTCCAATTCCACCTCCAGACCTTGTGGATGATCCATCAAATTGCAACCTCCAATAGAGATTGTTTATCGCATATATCTCTGGCCCTTCAAATTCCCCTTCTGCTAGAGGTTCGCAGCTTTCATCTGGGAACTGGGCCAACAATTCCGCCAGTTCTTGTGATTTAATGGCCTTTGGACACGCACATACTATGTCGTACTAGGAGATAGTCATGTACCACTTGGCCAATCTCCTACAAGGAGGTGAGTGTCCCAGCAGATATCGAATAGGATCGTTCTTTGTAATGATGACCACTTTATGTGAAGCAAAATAGTGCTTTAAATTTTTCAATGGAGAAAAATAAAGCAAGGAAGTGGCATTCGATATCCGTGTATCTTGCTTCTGCGGCCTAGACCATGCATGAGATGTAGTATACTGAACTTTCCTGTCCTTCAAAATCCTGAGCTAACAATGCCCCAATCGACTTCTTTGTTGAAGTTAGATATAATAGTAGAGGCGATCCCAGTTGCGGTGCGATCATGACTCTTGGAGATGTTAATAAATTCTTCAGCTTCTCAGATGCAGCCTGATGTTCCTCTGTCCATAAGAATGTCGCATTCTTTTTTTAGCAAATTGCCGAAGCAAAAGCTTAATTCCGCAACGGCTGTTATGAATCTTCTAAGATAGGACAACTTTCCCAGAAATGTTTTCAAGGTGCTCTGAGATTCTGGCGTAGGAAGACTGGTGATTGCAGAGATCTTCGCGGGATCAGGCTCAATTATGTGCCTGAATCATGCAGCCCGGGAATTTTCCTGAGGTTACCCTAAATGCGCACTTCATGGGGTTCATCTTTAGTTACACTCGTCATCTCTCTTAGAATTTCCTTAAGACTTTCCAATGATCAACCTTCTGCATGGATTTAACCACCAAGTCTCGACCTCTTGATGCATCATACCGTGGAACAACGCCATCATCGCGTGCTGATACGTAGTGCCTACATTCTTCAGCCCAAAAGGCATGGCCGTGTAGTTGAAGACTCCCACGGGCGTGATGAACGGCGTCTTCTTCGCGTCTTCTGGGTCCATTTTTATCTGTTTGTAGCCGCTAAACCCGTCCATGAAGCTGAACATTTCGTGGCCTACAGTAGAGTCGATCAGGAGGTCGATGTTTGGCAGCGGGAAATCATCCTTTGTGCAGAATTTGTTCAGATCCCTAAAATCGACACAAACGCGAAGACTTCCATTATTCTTCAAGACAGCCACAATGTTGGTGAGCCAGGTAGGATGATGGTTAGGCTCGATGAACTTAGCATTCATCAACTTCATGATCTCTTCCTTTATATTAACATTTATTTCGGGGCGGAAGTTCCTCACACTTTGCTTAACTGGCTTCGATCCTGGGACAACATCCAGTCGGTGCATGGCAATGCCTTGGTCTACACCTCGCATTTCGTCATAATCCCACGCGAAAACATCCCTGTACTCTTTGAGCACATTGAGGAGCTCTCGTTCCTCTTCTTTATGAAGATCTGCACTTAAGAAGACTGGCCTCTTCTTTTTCTCCGTTGGGCACAGGAATACCTCTTTCAGCTCTTGCTTCTGGGGTTTTGGCGGTCCAGCATGCATTCAAGTGCCTCCTTTAATTCTTATATCGGTGTCCCCCCTTTATCCTCGCCTGAAGCTTCTTCCACATCGCAGATTTGCTCGGGGACACCTTCGACGGGATGGGTCGAAGATGACCCCCCGCGCCTTCAGATGCGGTAGAATTTCTTTCCGTTAGAGTAGAAGCTACCGACCTGTTTGCCTTGATGGTCTTGCTTGACAACCCTCTTTAGGGTGTTGATTATCTTCTTGCTGTATCTCACCCAGGGAGTTTCTTCCCATGCGGGCTGCTTCTCCTTTGATTCTTCGCGCATTACCAACACCTCAGCTGGTGATTGGTCCTTGATGTCATCCCACTTGGGCAATGGAGTTGGTTTGAACGGAGCTGGCGTGGCGTCATCCGCCATCTCTGTAAACCTCACTGCTTCAGACAAGTGCGCCTCCTCCAAGTTGAAAGGATTCACCGAAGTGGGTATGGTGACCACTCTATCTCTCCAAATGGCCTTCATCACCTTATGGGCCGTAGAAGGTACGGCATCAAAACTGTGTATCCACGCTCACCCGATGATCATGTGGTAGGTGGTATTGGCGTCGATGACATGAAACTTGGTAGAGCACTTGATCTAACCAATCTGGATCCCTAATCGAATCCAGCCAATTGTCATTCTGGAGTCGCTTCCGAAGCCCATCAACGGTGATGGCTTCTTAACAATTTTGCTTTGAGGGATTCTGCTAATTCCAGGGTACTGAGCGGTATCACATTCACTGCGGCTCCGGCATCAACAAAAGCCCTCTTGAATTTAACATCGTTGACCACTGCCGTCACGTACAACGGCCTCTGGTGACTCGCGTCCATCTTTTTGTCAGATTCATCGAATGTCATGATTAAACCATTCGATCGCGCAGCCGTGACAACTCTGCCATTCGAGGTGACCAATTCTTCAGCATAATCCTCTGCCACCCTTAAGATGGCCTTTACATATCGAGCCTACAGCTGTTCGAGAAATTCATGTCATCAAATAATTTCTCGAACTTGTTGGAGTTCTTCATGCGTTCAGCGCGTGAATCTTCAGTGTCCATGCCATAGTCTTCTTCCTCACAGATTTCTCCAACCTCTGGTATTTCTGCATCCTTAACCTCCTCAAGGTCTATGATTGAAATCATGGCTATCTCATTTCCCTTGGGTGCCTTCTGCGCATGTGACGGCAAAAGGGTTGTTGCATACATCCTTAGATGGTTCGTCTATGACCAGCTGCCCTTCTTTGACTTTCCTGTCCACCATCCATCTGAGCTTCTTGCATTCCCTTGTCGGGTTCATGACTTGTCCATGGAATTCGGACCATCTGGGGTCCTGTAGTTGCTCTCTGGTGGTTTTATGCTCTAACGTGGGCAGAATTCCATCTCTTCGCCAATTCTTACAAAGCATGATCGCGTCTTCGATCGAGCGTGGTAGAGGCGGTGCCTCCCAGGACGCAGGTCGATGCTGCTTGTGAGGGGACAACATTGCATTTACCTCCACGTCCCGTCCGTGCTTGTAACTGAATCTCTCGATCTTGAAGCCAGAGCTAGCTGGCGCGCGATCGTGAATGTTCTTCTTCCTCATCTTCTCCACCAGCGGCTCAATGTTCCTGGTGCATTCAATCAAATTTGAGAATGTAGGCATATTTAGATTGATTAACATACCTTTTTATTCATCACGCGTGCCCTGAAGGCATATTTCCACCAAATGGCTTTTCAAGACATCGTCGACGCACTCCAAGGACCTGGCCCTGAACTTCTTGATGAAGACGACCCCTTCCTCATCATGCCTCTGGTACATGCGAGAGAGGTGGATAGTGGTGACCTTCTCTTCTACTTGTAAGAGTTTGGTGTAGAATTTCTTCACCATGTCTTCTCACATCTTGACAGACCCTGCCTCGAGGGTTCTGTACCACTTGTATGCGACAGCCCCCAAAGACTTGGGGAATTCGCGCATTAGCAGCCTGGTGTCAACTCCATGTGGACCCATTAGATCAATGAACCTCATTACATGTTCGTGTGCATTCCCACTGACTTAATCGAACTTCTCCCATTTGGGCGCCTTGTACCCAGCAGGATTGGGCATTAAGTATATATCCCGCGGGATGGGAGGCGCACTATCCACCTTTGGGATAACAGTGTCTGCGAAATTCTGATTCGCGATGATGTTGTCTATTCGCTGTTCCAGGGCTAAAACTATGGCGGGAGTACTTCCTTTGGAAGTTAATGACGGTGCCGCGGTGAACCCCAGGATGTAGGGAATATTTGGATCATAGGGACGCGGAGGTGGGAGTGCATAACTCCCTTGAGCTCCGTTCGCGTGCGCGGGCAACACGGAGTGCATAGAAGGATTCCTGTTGGATGTCTGGGACGGGGCTAATTGAAGCCTTGGCGCCTGGGGTGTAGGGCCATTTGGCAGGAAAGCTTGTGGGTTTGGCAGGACGGGCGTGTGCACAACGGACGTGGGGGGTGCCCCTGATGGAGGCAACGGAGTTGCCGGTGATGGGACCGATGCTCCTTTGGCAGTGTTCTGAACAAGACCCCCCAAGATTGCCATGATCTGGGCAATCTGAACGGACTGAGCCTGCATGGCTTCCACCAGGCTTTAGATTGTGGCTTGCAACACCTCTAAAGAGGAACGATTTCCCGTAATCGTTTGAGTGTTTATGTTAGTGTTGGGGGTCTCTTCCCCCTGAGTTTCATCCCTCAAAGTAGATTGGTCTTCCTCATGATGATTGATTTCAAGAGACATGGTAGCTAGGTTGATTAGCTTAAAAAGTTTGAAGGTGGATGAGTTCACGTCGGGTTCATCAAATTGTGTACAAGGAAATCCTCAAGAGAGATCCAAGTGTACACCTCAAATAGGGTATTAGTACACGAGAAAGAATAGGGAGTGAGTATTGAGAGAGTAAGCAAAGGCAACTGCTCTTGTATGTGAGACAGTAGACTAGCAAGAGATTGAAGTGTCTAAGAGCTTGCAATATAGGGCTAATAATCCTATATATAGCCGGAAAGTGACCGTTGTGAAGGGGGTTAATGCACCATAAATGGTGGCTTAATGATAGCCCATGTAACCGCACGTTCGACCGCATATATAGGGACTGTTGCGCACCTTCCTGCATATACCGGAGACCGTTATGAGATCTTCCGCATTTATGGGGTACACGAGCCTTAAACCTCTCAGTCAGTTACCAGAGGTCGCACATGAGCTTGGTTGTCGCTCTCGTGCGGCGGGCCTAACTCTAGCCTCCAAACCACAAGTCCCTACAAGTCACGTGTTGCTGGTACGCGAGGGCACTGTCTCGCAGCCCCTAAGTGGATAAGCATAGGTAGTTATCCGGTGTGTATGGAGCACATCTAGGTGTTCTCAATGGCTTCCACGTGGTTGTGATATGTCTGTCTGGAAGGCCCCATCTACAGTTACGAGGGTGAAAAGTGGAATTGTTCAAATTTCAAGAGAGCAAAGTGTATATTTACCAAAAGATGATGATGGAAAGTGTCTTTTACCCGATATTTTATGATAGTTAAAGTTAGTAGTTAGTTGGGTGTAGTAGCGTGTCGTATAAAATTTATACCATGGCGAAAGAGTGAAATTTTAATTAGTTTTACATGACAGACCACCACAGTAGCCCGTGCACCTTTCACACCGAAGTATTCTTCACTTCATATTCTTCCTCACCATCTCCGAACAGGAGATGAACTTCCCCGACTCCTACTCCACCTCCAACTACAATACCACCATCATTACAATCCAAATTTCGTCCAAATTCAATCCCTACTCAAAAAAGTTTCGATCTTGCTCACTAAGAAACCCAATTTCTCTCAATTGTTGCTCCATTCAAAATCAAGATCAACGCGGAAAAGACTCCTCCTCTGTATCGGAGTCTCCTCCTTCAAGCGTATATAAACCCACTTGAGAATGCCCATTACTTCACACCACCAACACCTAAAGCTCTTTACCTCTCAATTGATCTCTGTCTCTCCCCCCGTTCGGTTTGCCGAGCAAACCCAGCCGAAAACTCGACAGAAGTCCGACCGAGGCCAGGCGAGCCTAGCCCCGTTCCGCTAGCACCGCCCATCCTCCGACATCTCTCTGCCACATCAGTGAGCTTCAGCAGCGGCAGCAGTGACTTCCGTCGCCGCCATCTTCTTTGTCTTTTCCTTCCTACATTCAGTAAACACCCAAAATCTTTGTTTTGAATTCTAAATTGATTTTTTTTTTTTTCAAATTTAGACTTGTTAGTCAGTGGATTGTGTTTTTGATTTGAGGAACCAATTGTTAATTGTGGGTTGGGTTTGTTTGAGTTTGAAATTGAGGAAGAAGGTAAACTCGTGGGTATATGTCTATGTATAAGCGGGTGTACAAAATGTCTTTTACCAATCTGCAGGGTTATTTGATATCGTTTAAAAAAACTATAGGTGTATTAGTTGTATCTTATGAAAAGCTATTTGTTTACTAAGACTTATGTTTGGTATGGGGAAAATTATAATGGTTACATGTATTTACATTATCAAGTTTTGGGAAAATAATGAGAGTTGTTGATTAAAGGTTTATTAATTTTCTTTATTCTAAAATGACAATAGTAAATTTAGATTACCTTATAAGTTTATATATACAGTTATAGTTATATTATGTTATTTATGATAATAAAACGTTAGTTCATATAAATGGTACATTTTTTTAAATAAAAGTCGTTTTCCACTTTAGCAAATTTTGGGGAGTGAAATAAGGGGATTATATGCATTGCATATAGGGTCTTCTATGCACTATTGCCATGATAGTTGTGTGTTAATTAGGAATATTTAATATTGTAGATTCAGAGTTTGTAGGAGGCGAGTTTGTTGAGGACCCGTACTACGAGTAGTGTTTTCGTGCTTGCTTTCGTGTGACGAGCTCTCTTTTTTCAAGTAAGTTTATACGCACAATACTTTAACTATAAACATGTGTCTTGGCGTGTGTTACTTGGGTTTCGAACAACTGTTTTAAGTCCTGAATTTTAAAGTCTCTCTTGCAAATATCTCTTTGCAAAGTGTGCGGTTACTTTTGGTTACTAGGATGATCATGTGATATTGAAATGGGGCGATGTACAGAGGATGCTTGTGAAGCCTACGGTCAGAGGTGCACGAGAGACGATCCTCTCGGGTTTCATACCCTACCCTATATGGGTTTTTATATAGTAAAAGTTATAGAGTACTACCTATGCATGTGTGGATCACAACTGCATAGGGGTGTCGACACTTAAGGTCTTTTAGCTATGTGGTTTGCGCGGGGTAGTATCAGACTACCTAAAAATGCTCTGGGTCAACTGAGATTTCGTGATATCCCAAGAGGAACCTTTAATTTTGAAAATATTATTGCATCGTGACCTCTCTGTGGGCATTCGTTACCCGCTAGGCTCTAATATACCTCAGCTCAACTAATGATATAAGATGTAAAGTTACTTCACTTATATTGTGATTCAGTCTTTAAGCCAAAACTATGTTTTACGCGTTGGTATATGCATACTCAGTTTTTACTAACAAATTTTTACTGCATCGGCTTTTGTCATTTGAAAAACCCGCAGGTTATGAATAAACTGGGGGATCGCGTTCACGTAAGTTGAAGACTAGGTTCATGCTGCTAGGAAGTATTTTATTTATTTAGGAATGATTCATTTAGCAAGACTTGCATTTTAGATTTGAACAATGTCATTTTGTTATTTCAAACTATTGTTGGAGGATTTCTCCGATTTTTCATATATGAATGCACTTTTGATTCTCGTTTGGTTATACCAGCAAGGAACCTTCCAGGGTTGTTTCAGTTGGTATTAGAGCCAACACTGGTCCCGCAAGGGATCCGTGGCGGTTCGCCGCCAGCCAAGCAGATACATGATGGGCACACTCGACGAGGACGTCGAGCATATAAGGTGAAGGATTTTAATATCCCGTCCCACATCGAGAGATCGTGGATTCATCTTGTGTAGTAGATTTATATATGGTTGGGGATTTGTGATATCCTGTCTCGCATTGGATATTTCTGAGTTCGAAATTTAGTATATGGTAAACCTTGTGGATTTACTACTAGCACCTTCAAAGCTTAAGCATTTTATCAGGTTGTACTAATAAAGAAGTTGTTGGGATAGTAATCCACTCGGGTGTTACAGTTATCATAAGAATTTTGGAAAATCAGACTAGTGGAACTCCTTGTGCTTCCTTTTTCTTTCAGATCCAAAATGATAGTCATTTGCATCAGATCCAAAATGATAGTCATTTGCACCAAAATATCACAATTTCATGATCATTTTATACAGCGGTCACTCTTAAAATTCATTTTTCACATATGGCTTAATCAACAAATAAAGAAGAAATCAAAACTCTTCATGTAGTTTTACCTAACAAGCTACAGCTCGTAAATTTACAAAAGAGAAAAAATTAAAACAAACAAACAAATAAAAAAAAGCTATGCACAAACTCGGATGAATGGATTGAAAATGAAATAAATGATAATATTGAGATTCCTTCATACGGGTCAACCGTATCACATAGTTACTATTTAATTATTTATTTTTTTATTAAGTATTAGTAATTAATATTTATTTATTTAGTTATGATTATTATTTATTTAATTAGTTAGTAGCCCGGACTTTCTTGTCTGGCCAATGAGAGTCTAGGGTTAGATTTCGTTTTGTATATTTAAACACGCTGTAGTCTGCAGTTTATTTTATCAGATGAATGGAAAAGAATGTTTTCGTTTGATCACAGTTTAGTTGATTAGAACAGCGCGGTAGGCTATAAGCTATTTGGGAGTTTGTCGATTTCTCACAAAATCGTCACTTTTGATAACTTAGCGTATCATTCCTCTGGTTGCAAAATTATGTAAATTAAGCATACTGATAAGATGCATTATTTTGTTCCAATTGGTTTTATCATTCAGCGCATTCGCCACCTGTCACAAAGTTTTCTCCCGGGTAGTGTGATGAAGGATGACATATTATTATGGGTAAAATCCACTTTGCACCCCTATGTTTTTGCGATTTGTCACCCGTTACCCTTGTGTTTCGTTTAGTGCATTTTACCACCCCTGTAACTGATGGAAACCAAACGTCTCTCCAAAAGACGGTTTTACACTTGAATTTTTGAAAAATTACGTACTATAAATCCTCTTCTTCTCCTTCTCCTCTCATTCTTTTTCTGATTTCTCTCGTTCTCTCTCTCTCTCTCTCTATCTCTCAGTCTCTCTTATTGAACAAACCCTAGCCACCACAATCCACCAACACCGCAGCCACCACCGACCCGAACACCTCCGCCATCGTCCCTATTTGTCTTTTTTTTATCATTATTCATGTTCTTGGCATTTTGGCAATCCAGATCTGAAACAGAATGACAAGAGCATCGTCTGGTATTTTTCGTCTATGTGTCCCAATTCTTCTTCTCATCTTGTTGCTATGTCTTTTTCTACTCTCCATGTCTCTTTCGATCGCGCTAGTGGTGGTGGTTGTCAGGGAAGAGAGAATGCCGCCGATTGAAAAAAAGAAGACCAGAAGATCGATCAACACAGCCGAACCGGACACCTTTTACAATGCTGGTGCCGCCACGAACCCAGGTGAACGATGGACCAGTGCCGCCACCACCAATGTTGCCACCACCCCTTTCGCGCTCTCTCTTTCTCCTTCCGGTACAATCGAACCCAGATCTATCTCTATGCGTGACCCAAATCAACAGAGTTCGGATTTCTCTCCGATTACGGTTTCAATCTTTGAACCATCAACTTGTTCTTGTTCGAATTAGTGGTTGTTGTGAGAGAGAGAGAGAGAGAGAGAACAGGCACCGATTGATTTGTCTCTTGTGGTTGAGCAGATCCTCACTTTGGGATGGAAGTTTGGAGGTTCTGAAGGAAGAGTTTTTGGGTGTGGTATAGGTGGTTTTGGGAGAAATAATGGAGGATGGTTCGAGTTGTGGTCATAGTGTTGGTATGGCTGTGGTTGAATGTGTTTGTGTTTGGGAAGAAGAATTGATGGGTTGGTTTTAGCCCGATGTTAGTTATGGGTGATTGATAGTCTGTAGGTGTTGTACTGTGCTAAGAGTATGGAAGCAGGTGTTGGAGGTTGGTGTGGGAAAAGGTATTTAGGACAAGTTTGTGCTAGGTACTACCTCCGTTTCATGTGTTTTAGCTGAGAGAAAGTTGGCACAGGTTTTAATAAACCTGTGTCTTTTACATTCTTACCCCCAACCTATCAGACAATTACCATTCCCTTTCTCTCCTTCCTCTCGCATTACAGAACCCATCACCAGTCCACCACCACAAACACAAACAATGAACATACCATAATTTCCAAATCAACATCTTACAACATCAACCATTTTCGAATCAAAATTTAGAGACTAATTTCAGGACTAAAAACTACAACCATATGTTTTTGCGTACATTTTGATGTGAACCAAATAGAGGAGAGTTCTAAAAGAATTTTACAGATCACACAAGGAAGAAAAAGAAAAAAAGTAGATAAAGAAGAAGAAGAAGAACAGCAACAACAAGCAGAAGCTAGTCACCGCCATCGTCGCTTCACCACCACCATCGCCGCCATCAGATTCCTTTCGATCTAGTCCTCTCGTTCTGTCCTTCCTCATCTTATTCTTCTTCTGGCTTCCAGCAGCACCACCGATCCAGCAGCGGCGACGAGTCAACGCCTTGATCGACGGAGAGGGGAAAGTCATTCGATGACTCATGCGGCTGTTCGAAGCTCTTGTTCGCAGGCTCTTGTGCGACCCACTTCCTGGAGCATCACCGCCTCGCCGACGATGAAACCGGCGAATGATTCAGAAGATACCCAACCTTGGTCTTGTTGCAAAGAGGAAGACGATCTGAGAGAGAAAATCACCACGAAAGAACATAGAAATCAACGCGCTTGAGTAGATCTGGCTCGAAAACTTCATACGGGTGGGGGGGTTTTGTTTCTCTGTCCTCCATCTCTGCTTCTCTCTCTATCTATCAGCCGAGTGTAAAAAGTGTGGCTTTATTTGGGAAGGTTAGATTGTGAAGGTTAGTTTAGACTTTTTGCATCAAAATATTACTAAAAGAAGAAAGTAGGCTGAAACAGACGAAACATCCGTTTTAGGAAAGTAAGCTGAAACAGACGAAATAGAGGTAGTATATAATTTGTATGGGATTTGATTTGAGGTAGATGAAATTTATGTGATCTGAATTCAAGCTATGGAGTACAGTAATTCTCATCCCTCATTCTCTTTAATTGGGTTTTGGTTTGTTGTTGTTGTTGTTGGCGATTACCTTTAGATGCTGTTTCGGCAATCTAATAATGCACTAGTGTTTTGTGTTGGTGGTGGAGGGGATCTTGTGGTCAAGAACACTAAAAAGGTAGACTGGTGTTGCTGGTGGGAATTCGGTAGTAGTGGTTGTATTGTCGGTGGACATGGTGGACACGGAGGCGGAGCTCAAGAACACCAAGAACATGAAACATGAAAATGAACTCAATAGCGACAAAATTGTCCCAAAAATGTTAAAATTAAAATTTTGGACGGGTGGACACGGAGGCGGAGCTCAAGAACACCAAGAACATGAAACATGAAAATGAACTCAATAGCGACAAAATTGTCCCAAAAATGTTAAAATTAAAATTTTGGACGGAATATAACAGAAAGGTACTAAGTGTCGTCACTTTTTTCCGTTACATGGGTGGTAAAATGCATTAGCCAAAACACAGGAGTAGCGGGTGACAAATTGCCAATACATGTGGGTGCAAAGTGGATTTTACTCTTATTTTCGTGGTTTTTGTTCACGAATTAAAGCATCGAAACAAAACATTCTTAATCGTGGAGCTAATGGTAGCTGGTAGCTAGCATCTGATCCTACTCAAAAGTCAAAACAAGTTGGATCTTTGGTGACGAAGTTACTCATGGTATAGTTGAGAACAAAAACCTAGCTACTTTTAATTTGGAGGTTTCTAGAAAAACTATCTTCTCTTTTTGATCAACTGAAAATGGAAGATGATTCTTACAAAGAAATAAAATCATCCTTATAAAGACACTAACTACGAATCTTATATGTAAACTAATTTTTACTTTACATGTAAAATTAGTTTGTCATTTTGTAAGGATTATTTTTTACTTTATAAGAATCATTTATTCTATAAAACAACATGTTTTGATTTTAAAATGTCTTTGAGGCCTTTAGATCAAATCAGTTCAACCCTTAGATCTCACCTACCACTTATTTATAGTTAGAATTCTCTAAAAATTGAGAATGGGGGCAGACTAGGGGTGTAAACGGTTCGGTTCGGTTTGCACCAAAATCCGAACCAAACCTAAATTCTCGGTTTGAGAAAAATCCAAACCTAAACCGAACCATTTATAAACGGTTTGGTTCAATTTCGGTTGACCTTTAATCTGTTCGGTTACGGTTCAGACTGCGGTTAACCTGATAACAATTTCTACAATTGAAATTTTAATCTTGAAAACTTTAAAATAAAAAAAAATTACCTGAAAACGTCACAACGAGAAAACTCAATCCAACTAAATGAATAGAAATCAACATGAATGTAAGAAGAATGAAGATACTTAAGATCACTAAATAATTAACATAACTATATCAGGAGTCAAAGGCATTCAAATTACTAAGTTTTAGCGAACAACGTCACAACACCTGAATTTTAGATTGCGTAGTATGAACCCATTAAATTAAAGTGAGCATATAGTGTCCGTGAAAAAGAAAACTAAGTATATATTATTACATATAATAACTTCTTATTAACATAGACGGTTTAAATGGTTTAGCCGGTTTGTAAAAAAGTGAACCTAAACTGAACCATATAATTTCGGTTTGAAAGATTTACGAATCTAAACCCAACCGTTTAATTTCAGTTGGAATTTTACGAACCTAATCCGAACCGATTAGCATGGTTCGTTTCGGTTTACGGTTTTGACAGTTTAACTTGCAGCACTAGGGCAGACCACCACTTTGTAACTTCTCCCCACTTCCTCCACACATATTTAATTTCCCTCATTTTCACTCTCTTTCACTCGAACTTCTCATATGGTGGCTCGAAAAAAATTCCGATTTCTACTCATTTCTTCCTCTGTGTTGTCATTCATTTTTTACATCACAAGTGCAAGAAATGTTTCAAAAATATTCATTTTACAAGAAGATGTCGAATAAAGACAATAAATTTCTCTATGTTTTTTGGGTAGTGCCCTCGGGCACGGAGAATCCCTAATCATAAATATAACTACTTGTTAATTAATGAGTCACAAGAAATTTTTCGCCTTTTCCAGTTGTGCCCCGTCTTGATTAATGAGTCAGTTTCACCTCTTAATTGATGAGTCTTTTTTCTCGTTCACTCTCTGTCTCTGACTTTCTTTCTACCGCCCTTGTTCTCTCCTCCGGCTAATCCAACCAGTGTTCGATATACACAACTTGTTTCCTGATTAAAAAAGGCTAAATTGCATCAGAGGTACTCATATTTTAGTTTTTATGTGGATTTAGTACCCCCTAATTTCAATTGTAGCATCCGCAGTACCCATACTATTTTTTGTAACGGTGGTACCTTTCGTTAACTTTACATCCGTATGTTGGATGAAAATATGCAAAAACACTAGCGCGCCCCTAATACTCACCGTACATTTTTGTAAATACTTTTTTTTATAGAATAATGAATTGATTGATTTATTTATTTACATATCTATACAACGTATATGTAAAAAAATACTTGTTGTAGTAATAACTTAAATTTTTAGTGCACCCCTAATACTCACCCTAAATTTTTGTAAATAGATTTTTTTAATAGAATATTGAATTGATTGATTTATTTATTTACATATATATTATTTGTATGTAAAAAAAGTACTTTTGTCGTAGTAATAACTGAAAGTTTTATTATTTTACTCACAAGTCTAAATTTCATAAAATATTAAATTTATTATATTTAATCATTTACTTATTATAGTAATAATTCAAATTGTAATTTTTTTACTCAAAAATCTAATGTTATAAATTCTTAATTATACTAAATTTAACTATTGACTTGCCATAGTAATAATTAATAAATTCACTATAAATTTTTCCATCAAATGAAATATTTATCGCCATAACTTGTACTTTGAGGTACAAGTATGTATTTTCTTTAGAAAGAATATATGATATTATTTTAATAGTGTTTTGTAACATTTTACATTTTTAGGTAAAATTTACAATTTTGAAAAACTTGTAGTGAAAATGAGGGGAAAACTAGTCTTTTTACATATTCCATCATAACGTATGGATGGAAATTAACAGAGGGTACAATCGTTGCAACAAATTAAAATCATGGGTGTTGTGGACGCTTTAACTGAAAGTATGAGTACCGGATCCACGCAAAATCTAAATTATAGGTACCGCCGATGCAACTTAGCCAAACAAAAATCTAGAACTGATTTGAATATTCTGTTCTCTTTCCTCGGTATATTGTACAATTTTGGAGTTCTTTTCCTTAAGAACGAAATTCGTAATTGACAGATAGAATCAGTAGATAAATTGATAAATCTCTGAAATAAAAGTTCACAGTGTGTGTATCAAATCAATTATTCAAAGGATATTTTCATTGTTTACATCATAGACCATTAAGCTCCCACTATCACAAAGAATCGATGAAATCTGGGTCACATTCTGTGAATCCCCTGTTATGGTGTTTAACAGAGGAAAAGATTCAGAAACAATAAGGGAGAGGGATTGATAGAGGGAAAATTTTCAAACAACCAATGGGCTAAGTTTAAGATTCCACCACTTGGTCTTCTGGTTGATTTTTGCCTGTTTCTGACCTTCAATATTTTTCGTTCTTCTGCGTTCAAACGCAGGGTGTGCGTCTGAACGCACACACTTGGTCACTTCTCCGTCTGTTTTCTCCCGTCTTTTCTCTACAGCGAACAGTTGTGCGTCTGAACGCACGCTATGCGTTTGAACGCACAGCCTTAGCTTTTACTGCGTTTTTCTGCTTTGACTCCTTGGTACGTTGCCTCCATTCCAAGCCTCTCTCATGCATTTCTCGGTACCTGTTTCCTGCACACAACAAGTACCCGCGATCATACCCAATAAAAAAAATGATGCGTGAAATTTCCCAAATATATCAATTATGCTTTCAGCGTCCTCTGTCTCGTATCAAGTAGAAAACTGACTGAAAATAGGCAAAAATCAATCTCAACAGGGTCCGAACCAATGGTAAGAAGGTGTCCAAACTAACTCCATTTACAATCTATAAAAACACCCCCACATTAAACTCTGCTCGTCCCCAGCAGACCCTTGCATACTGCCTTGCAGACCCTGTTTTTGCATACTTCAATTGCATACTTCCCCCATCCAATAGATTCATTCTATAGACCAGAAGACTCAACTATTCAACTGACTCAGATAAAGAATATACAAAACTGACATATGACAAAACAAAGATTTTTGGTTGAGATCGGCCAATCTCTAGAATAAAACTGATGTGTCCTTCAATGTTCATTCTACCTCCAGGAAGTACCGGCTAACATGCGATTGGTGAGCCTGTTTGTTTCTCAGGGTGGAAAATAAGCACGGGCTTCCCTTACTGTTACTTTCATCTGTTTCCTGAGCAAATCCCTAGTTATCCTACCTTCCGAGCTATTTACCATCAGGGGATCCTAAGTCTAAACAGGTAAGATTTTTGTATTTATCAGGTAAGGCCAATCCTACTTGTAATGACATCTCACTGTTCCTGACTCACACCCCTCACCAAGTCCCCGAAACTGTCCAGAACAACTAAGTCCCCGTATCTCAATTTCCTGAAATCTTGGTGCTGATTTGCCGTTCTCGCGGCCACAATTGTGAAGTAGTATGTAGTCTAAACAGTGTTCCCTACTCAGCTGTACTTTATTAACTGAAAATGACTTAAAATAATGAATACTTCTCTTTTTTCTCTTTTTTTTTAACATCAACAAATACGAAAATAAAAATAAATACAAACTAACTAACTGAGTTGGGTAGTGCAATAATCCAATATGTGGGGTATGAAAAGTATCAACTGTCATAAATACCCCCCACATTAGTCGTTAAGTGCTGATCCTTGTAGTGCAGAAAATAACGTGCCGTCCCACCTAGCCTCCTCATCACCAAAGATGTAGAAATAGGCACGACCCCCAATTAAACCTGACAACCCCGAAGCCCAAATCTGTGCTGAAGAGATATCACGCACGCGACTACTCCACCTGTCAACACTGTGTAATGTATTGATTCACCTCCTCCAAATTAATGTTGTCGCCTCTAACTCACCCTGTCGCACCCTCAAGCTGTCCAAAACTGATCTGAATTGAAGTTCTCGTCCATCTAAAATCCTCCCAGACTCACTCCCTCTGTCATAATGCATAGTACTAGCCAACTAAACAAGTGATGCAAGTCACAAGGAAGGCTTCCTAGGCTACAGTGGCTGTGAATGAATGGGTAAACGGCTTCAAATGGGCTAACTATTTGGACCTAAGGCTGAGAAACAGGACGTGAGGTCCGTTATAAGCCAAACACTCAACTGAAAAATGCAGTGACCGTGCTGGCGCCCGTAGGCAGGTTGTCGACTACCTATGTGACGGTGGTGTGGCAACTAGTCGGATTCCTAACTCAGGCTACAACCTACCGGAGAATTGTGGGTTGCGCTGGATCTAACCATCTGCAGAAAAACAAAACTCCTACACCTCGATGTCAATTTTCCTTCCTGTTGGAGATTTAATCACTGATTATTCCCAGTTTATAATCCTATTAATTGCCCTTTCTCAAAGATTTTCTTATTTTATAAAGAAAAAAAAAATAATAATAATAATAATAATAATAATAATAATAATAATAATAATAATAATAATAATAATAATAATAATAATAATAATAATAATAATAATAATAATAATAATAATAATAATGAAAGGTCAGAAGAATAGGTGGGTGGACTCAAAAGAAAAAACATGCTGACTCAAAAATCAAAATGAAATGAAAAATAAAATGAACAAAAATATGCATACATGGATATGCAGGAGGACACGATTCCCCACCCCCACACTAGAGGTGGTGCGTCCTCGCGACTCTACTGATCTGGTCTGTAACTAGAATCTGTGTTCTCCGGAGTAGACTGGTCAGTCGGCTCAGGAGACTGTTCAGGATTCTGCCTCCCTCGGGGTCTCTTCCTCGCATCCTGTCTTGCTGCTGCTGCTGTACCAGCGTGGCTGGCACAAGGATGGGCACTGTTGCCCCTAGGTCTGCGTGCTGTCTGGGCGGGTACTGGGTACCGGGTCTGTTAGGGTCAACCAAACTGTCTGCGTGCTCAGGGCTTGGGGTGGGGTCATGGCCAGAGAAGCTGTCATAGGGCCTGCTATCCTCCATCGTCCAACTGGGACAGTTATCACTGGAATAGTGGTCCGGGAAATTAAATCTCTTTCCACGCATGTTGCTCTGAATCTCATTAAGGGCAGAGTCATGAGCTCGCAGAGCAGCGGTGTAACGGTGTTAGCATGCTAGATGTGCTTCAGGGTCTTAAAAAACTTTCCAAGACCCCAGGCCATTTTGTTGACCGTCCTCACCAGGTAGTTCTGCATTTTTTCTTAGGCCTTAATTTTCTTTCGGACCCACTCCTCATGCTCAGTCCTCTCCAGGCGCCCAAAAGAATTGCGCCTGGCCCCTCTGCTGGACTGCCCGTGGTCATACTCGGTCTGCCTGGGCTCACTGGAACTGGCAGATCCGGGCAGTCGAAGGGGACCTGGTAAAGCAGGCAAACCACCATCCCCAGGTGGTGGCGGTGGTGGCATGCCATCACCCCCACCATGAGGGGGTGCACCATCATCATCATCCACCTGGACGTAATCTGGAGGCCCATGCAGAGCCTCCTCCAAAGCACATCTCATCTTTCGGTACTTTCGTACTTGAACAGGTCGGTTATCTCTCAACTCGCCAAGAATTGGCACCGAATAGTCCTGTGCCATTTTGGTCAGCATCCCCAAAAAATCCAAACCCTTCTTACTGTTGGAATCCCTCCTTTCCCAAAAAAACTCACAAATAATCTTCGGGAGGCTAACTGGCTCACGGGTCATTAAACAGTACACTAAAAGTGCGACATTATAGTCCATCCAGGTCATGTGCTTAATGCCCACGATCCGGTTGTTGACCCAACCAGTCCACCATCTCGCCTCTCAAATAAAGTAGGTAGCAGGGAGTTTCCTATAGGCAGGACTTCGCTCGGGGTAATACCAAGCAGCGCCTGGTACACCCGCACACAGGGTTTGAAGGATCTGGTCACTAAGCTGCTCAGAGGGGTGACGTCTGAGTTCCTAAAACTTACAATCGTCCAACACCAACTCTAGACCTAAACTCTCTCGGATACTTTCTGGGGTGATCCTAATCCAGGTTTTTCTGCAGTAAATCCATTCTATGTACTGGGCCTCAAAGTTCGTGCACTGCTGGAGATTACTGAAAATCGCCTTAGCAAGCACAGAACTAACCTGTAGGTTGGTAAATTCGGTGAATAAGTCCCCAAAATGATCATGTCCGGTAAAGTTGAACAGGTTTTCCCCCATAAACACAAGATCACGAGAAAAGTTCTCTCAACCGGTATGTCATACCTAATCTTTTTGTCCTGCCGAAAGAAACGGTGGGCTTCCATATTGACAAACCTATGGTCACAGAAATGATTGACCGGCAATAACCGACAGTCTAGGATGTTCAAGGGGGCAATGGCCCTATCTGGCCGCATGTAAGGTTTGTCCTCATCCATCTCAGAAACCAAGAATACATAAAAAGAAATCTGCAAAGATAGAGAAAAAACAGAACCTGGTTAATTGGAGGAAATCTTACGGGTATAGATCTGAAAACTGTCTCTGAAGCAGATCCGAAAATGTCTGGTCTTTCTAGTTTGATCACCCTCACACTCTTTCTGGGCAGTCAGGCGGTCCTGCGGTGGTGGCCGGATTTGACTGGAGGCGGACTGCTGCTGGCGGCTGGCTAGGGAAGAGAGAATTTTCTATAGAGAGAAAGAAAAAATGTTTTACTGAACTGAAAATGGGTCACTTTCTGATCCGGCTCATTGTGCGTTTGAACGCACATTCTGCGTTTAAACGCAGTGCTTCATATTCTGGAAATTTTTTGAATCTTGATGGTGTGCGTTTGAATGCACATCCTGCGTTTGAACGCACAACTATTGACTTCTGGAATTTATGGGCTGGTGATGATGTGCGTTTGAACGCACATGCTCTGCGTCTGAACGCAGCTCTTCAGTTCTTGATGTTCTGCAGATTTCTGATGATGTGCGTTTGAACGCAGATCCTGCGTTTGAATGCACATCTGCTCTCTAGAAAATTTCTGGGACTAAGTCTGATGCGTTTGGACGCACATGTTGCGTTGGAACGCATATTCTTTCTCCTCAAAATTTTAAGTCCAAAGTCTTCTGCGTTTGGACACACGTTGTGCGTTTGAACGCACATATGTTAGCCTGAACATTTTCTGCTTTTGGTGTGCGTTTGAACGCACAGTTGCTGCGTTTGAACGCACATGTGTTTGTCATATATCTTTCTGGAGTTCCTTCGTTTGAACACAACCCTTCTGCGTTTGAACGTGCATCTGCGTTTGAACGCAGGTCTTTTGCGTTTGAACGCACGACTCCAACTGCTGACTGTTCCCTTTTTCTTAATTTTTGCTGACGTGGCATTCTGCGTTTGAACACACAGATATGCGTTTGGACGCAGAGCTGCGTTTGAACGCAGACTCCAATTCTGCAAAAATTGCTCCTGTTTTCCTGAAACACTAAATTTAGCATTAACCCCCTCTTCTCACTTTTCTCTCTTATTATGAACATTTTATTTAGATAATAAATGACTGAATATAGAAACAACTACTCTACGTTGGGTTGCCTCCCAATCAGCGCTTGTGATTTACAGTCCACAGCCCGACTTTGTTACCTCAGTTTTGGTCAGGGTATATCGAGGTAGATCGCCTCTACCTCTATTATCTCCTAAGGATCTCTGTATGGCTTGATTATGTTCCCATTCACCTTAAAAAATGTATTGTCCCTCGGGTTTTTAGCTCCACTATTCCCCAGGATGTAATGTCATTCACAATAAATGGTCCAAACCATCTCGAGCGCAGCTTCCCTGGATAGAATTTCATCCTTGAGTTGTAAAGGAGAACCTTCTGCCCAATTTCTATCTTCTTCGATAGAATGCTCTCGTCATGCCATACTTTCGTTTTCTCTCTATAGATTTTGGCACTCTCATAAGCTGTTTAACGAAACTCCTCCAATTCGAGCAATGCCATCTTCCTTTTTTTCTCCAGATAAAATGTGATCCATATTAAGCTGCTTGATTGCCCAGTAAGCTCTGTGCTCTAATTCTACTGGTAGGTGGCATGCTTTACCAAAAACCAGCTGATAAGGGGACATTCCCAGCGGGGTTTTGTAAGCAGTTCTGTATGCCCAGAGTGCATCATCAAGCTTTAAAGACCAGTCTTTCCTTACAGGATTCACAGTCTTTTCCAATATGCTCTTTATTTCTCTGTTCGACACCTCAGCTTGCCCATTTGCCTGAGCGTGGTAAGGAAGTGATAACTTATGATAGACACCCCATACTGCTTTAAGACTTTGGCAAAGACTTTGTTAATAAAGTGAGAACCTTCATCACTGACCATGGCTCTAGGTGTTCCAAACCTGGTAAGAATGTTGCGTTTGAGAAACGTTCTACTACTGCTGCATCGTTTTTCTGACAGGCCATAGCTTCCACCCATTTTGACACGTATTCTACTGCCAGAAGGATGCAGAGATTTCCCAAAGAAGATGGAAAAGGGCCCATGAAATCTATACCCCAAACATCGAAGGTTCGACCTCTTGCCAAAGTGTCACTGGCATCTCATTTCGTTGGGAAATATTTATTGTGCGCTGGCAGCGGTCACAAATTTGTGCATAATCATGGCAATCCTTGAAAACAGTTGGCCAGATAAAACCTGATTGCAGTAATTTGTGAGCCGTTCTGGGTCCGCTGAAGTGTCCCCCACACTGTGCTGAGTGACAGTGCTGAATTACTTCCAGAATCTCGTGGCATGGGATACAGCGTCGAAGAATGTTATATGCCCCCTGTTTGAACAAGTAAGGATCATCCTAGAAATAGTGCCTGCATTCTGAAATAAACTTCTTTTTGCGCAAAGGGGTAATGTCTTCGGGGAGTGCTCCATTAACCAAATTATTGGCTATGGCATAATACCAGGGTTGTTTGTTGGCTTTGACCTTCATAATATGCTCCTCAGGGAAGTTCTCTTGAATCGGCACTGATTCCTCTGTTGGGTTCTCCAAGCGAGATAAGTGATCAGCTACCACATTATCAACTCCCTTTGTCCCTGATTTCAACATCGAATTCCTGCATCAGCAGAATCCAACACAGCAGACGCGGCTTTGCATCCTTTTTCTCCAGCAGGTACTTAAGTGCACTGTGATCAGTGAAGATGATAACTTTTGACCCTACCAGGTAAGATCTAAACTTGTCCAGAGCAAAAAACACCGCCAGCAGCTCCTTTTCTGTAGTCCCATAATTAATTTGTGCGTCATTTAGGACCCTGCTGGCATAATAAATCACACTGCACACTTTATCCTTCCGCTGCCCAAAACTGATCCAACTGCATAGTCACTGGCGTCACACATAAGTTCGAATGGGAGTGACCAATCTGGAGTCGTGATAATTGGTGCAGTAGTCAGCCGATCTTTGAGTAAGTCAAAGGCTTTCCTGTAGGCTTCGTCGAATACGAGTGGCACATCTTTTCCCAGAAAATTACATAATGACTTTGTAATTTTGGAAAAGTCTTTGATAAATCTTTTGTAAAACCCTGCATGGCCCAAAAAACTCTTGATCGCCTTAACTGTGGTTGGATATGGCAGATGCTTGATAACCTCTATTTTTGCTCTGTCCACCTCTAAGCCCTTGCTAGAAATCTTGTGTCCCAGCACTATTCCTTCAGTAACCATGAACTGGCATTTTTCCCCAGTTGAGTACCAGGTTAGTCTTCCTGCAGCGGATCAGAACTCTGGTCAGATGGTATAAACAGTCATCGAAGCTGTCCCCAAATAATGAAAAATCATCCATGAAGACTTCCAAATTTTTCTCAATCATATCAGAAAATATGGCCATCATGCATCGCTGGAATGTTGATGGAGCGTTACATAGTCCAAATGGCATACGTCTAAAGGAAAACGTACCATATGGACAAGTGAACATCGTCTTTTCTTGATCTTCCGGATTAATTTAGATCTGGTTGTATCCAGAATACCCGTAAAGAAAACAGTACTAAGCATGGTGAGCCAATCTGTCCAACATCTGGTCCATGAATGGTAGCGGAAAGTGGTCCTTCAGTGTAGCTTCGTTCAGCTTCCGCTAATCCATACAGATTCGCCAACCTGTGACAGTGCGCAGGGCGATCTGTTCCTGATCAGCATTCTGTCCCACTGTGATACCCCCCTTTTTTGGTACACACTGGACAGGACTACCCAGGTGCTGTCTGATATGGGGTATGTGATCCCTGCTTCCAGCCACTTCATGACCTCCATTCGCACAACGCCTTTCATGATTGGATTCAGTTGAGGCTGAATTACTGGCTTCTTTCCCTCTTCGATACTTATCTTGTGCATGCAGTAGTCGGGACTGATTCCTTAAGATCAGCAATTGTCCATCCAATAGCTTCTTTATGCTCTCTCAGCACTTCCAGCAGCTTTTGTTCCTGTTCCTGAGATAGAAGAGACGAAACAATTACAGACAGAGTATTATTTTCACCAATATATGCATACCTGAGGTGGTCTGGTAGTTGCTTCAGCTCCAGGACTGGTGGTTCTTTGATTGATGGCACCAGGGTCATTTTCTGCTCGCCTTCTTCATCTTTATATAAGGTGGTCCAGCTTTTCGTTCTCATGGCCTGCTCATCTTGGTGCTCCTCCGTTTCCTCTGGGTACATGTCCTCAAGTTCTGCCCATAAGTCATCCATCTCTTCACTCTCCATATTTTCATCAATGACCTCCACAGCAAAACAGTTTTCATGACCATAATAATCCGGGAGCTGGAGAGACTTGAAGACATTGAATTTCACTTTTTCTTGGTTAATTTGCATAGATAGCTCTCCACTCTTGGAGTTGATAATGGCTTCACCAGTTGCTAGGAATGGTCTGACCAGAATGAGCGGGACCTCCCCTGCCTCCATATCCGGTATCACAAAATCTACTGAAAAATCAGCTCCCCAACTTTTACCAGGATATCTTCAATGACTCCATAAGCAGGTTTTACGGATCTGTCAGCCATTTGAAGCATAATTATGGTTGGCCTGGGTTGTCCGACCCCCAGACTTTTGAAGATGGTCAGTGGCATCAGGTTAATGATGGCTCCTAAGTCAAACAGAGCCTTTCCTGTGTAAGCGCTGCCTAGGGTTACTGACACGCTCCAACTGCAAGTGCACAGTTGTCGGTGTAGTGATAATATTCCGGAAATCCGGGTTGTCGAACCCAAGAGACTTCGTGTAAATTAACTACTAAATTTGTTCTTCGTGTGGGAAAAGCGCGTTGAGTTGTGTGTTCTAATTCTACTAATAATTAAAATAACGAGTATCTCAAATAATTCAATGAATTATTTCAAGATTAATAAGCACGAGTTGATTTGGTTGTTTCTCAAAGTTGGTCAAGATCAGGATATCTCTACGGATCACTAGGTATTTCACACTACGTTGGACTTATGTTCTACTAACACGATGAGTTTTTGTTCTAGTTAAACGAGCAATTTTATATTGAAGATGTCTCAACCAATAACTATGCTTAAACTCTCATAACTGATTCCTCTAGCCTACTCAAGTTTAAGCACGCATTACGATGTTGATTCTACTCTTTGTTCTTAGCTAACTAGCAAGATTCCTCAACCCTAGATACGGCTAGTGTGTATTTCAATTTTCCGGGAAACAAACGTAGATTCCTCTATCATTCACAACCAAAAACAATCCTATTAATACGTCTACTAATAGAAAAGATAGATGAAAAGCGTAAAATACACATAACTAGACAAAACTTCATCAATTAAGCATGAATGCATGAAAGAAGATCCATAAATCACAATACGTAGTGATCAAACCCTAGTTTCCTACGAGATATCCCGATAAAAGGGTTTAGCTACTCCAAAAAATGATCACAATACAAAGTTTCATGATCAAAATAGCAAAACTAGAGAAGAAATAGAGTTTGAGAAGCCAAACGAATGATCCAAAAGCTCCAAGCGAGCTCTCCAAGCTCCAAGCACGTTCCCTAACCTTCGAATCCCGATAAAACCAGCCCTAACTCTCTCTAATACGTTCCCAAAGAGTTTAGAACAAGTTACAAGTAATTACAAAATAACCCCAAATTGTTTCCAAAAAACTGCTGCCTACGAACAAGTCCTGTGACTTGTTCCAACAAGTCCTGTGACTTGTTCCCAACACTTAGAAAATTCTGCTGCATCTAACAAGTCCTGTGACTTACTGTCAACAAGTCCTGTGACTTATTGTGAGAACTTCAGCAATCTGCCCGACCCCCAACAAGTCCAGTGACCTCTGCCAACAAGTCATGCGACTTGTTGGCAGACTTCCAGCAAACTGCTTTTGTCCAACAGGTCCTGTGACATGTTTCAACAAGTCGTGTGACTTGTTTCCTTAGCCAAAATCTTCAGCTTTCCTTCTCCGACTTTCTCCGTGCCATGACTTTCTCGTTCGACTTCCGTTTTAGCTCCGTGACCCGCCGTTAGAAAGCTCTTCGAGTCTACTTTCAATTGCCACCGGTCTCACCTCCATCTTCATTGTAGAATGCAAAAAGTCCTCAAAACATCCTTAATTTGCTCTAAAACATCCTGGAAAGGCAACTAAGCTTTTTGAAAAGCAAATAAGAACTCGGATTTTGATCCCCAACTCCGATGAATGAGATTTTTGCACCTTTGGATTCCTTTTGCGACGTAGAATTCGCCCATGTAGAGAAATCTCCGTTTCCGGACCATTTTCTCGTTTTTCTCAATTATTGCCCAAATTTGGCGAAAACATCCAAAATGCGCCAAATCCGCCTTTTTCTTCTATTCCGAAGCTCGTTTCTTCTCTCCACTTGATTCCCGCATGCGTAATTCCTGTCAAACATCAACACGAACACTAACGCGAAGATCAAATGTGATAAATTATCAAAATCATACTCAAAACCGTTAAGAAACGCCCGGATTGTACTTTTAAGCTCACAAACATCCAAATGTGCATTTTCTTCTTATTTTGGCTCAAATCGCGGCACTTTGCACCGAAACGCACACAAATAACAATATAAAGTGTATATAAGATAACTCTTATTAAGGAGTTACCAAATACCCCCACACTTGCCATTTGCGCGTCCCGAGCAAAGTCTCATCTACTGCATCTAACTGTCTAATAGCCAAACAGAATCAAACGACTCTAACATGACTCACGACACTCTAATGCAGCAAGATGATGCAAATGCAATTCTAGACTCGATCTTAAACACATGAAAACTTTTAAATTCTTTCTTTTTGTGAGATCAGGCAATTTCAATAACATAGACTGGTGCTCATGGATGATGAAAAAGTTAGACAAGAGGTGTGAAGCGAAACTAAATTCGACAAAAAGTAATTCCCCATAGTCAGTATAAAAAACTTAACTTTACTATAAAGAACAACCTACCTCTTCATGTGTGCTGATAAAAATAAGAGGCTAACCAAGGCTAAGTCACATTCATAGTCCGAGCTCCTATTCCGCTAACAGTTTAAAATGTTGAGGCTTAGGGACAAAAGATAATCATGAAGTAGCAAGTCCTAAAGCGTCACATTCTCACATTAAAACCCGCATCTCATACACCCACACCCTGATGATAGGAATCCACAACCCGAAACTCACCGACTCCGGCCCTCAATCCCCTCAAACCCCGGTATCATGTCAGTACCGTGGCCATCAAAGCGAAGTATACGCGATCTCAATCAATCTTCAACAGGAACAAGAACTTTCACCACTCGATTTCCAATAAGCACAACAGTATTCTTTATTCCCCTCCTTTTTTTTTCTCTCTCTTTTTTTTCTTTCTTCTTTTTTTTGTTTTCTTTTTTCTTTTCTTTTGTTTTTTTTTTATTTCTCTCAGTAAACAATAATACAATAAAAAAAATGTACGAGTGGTCCTCCTCCAAGAATCAAGCAGTAGTAATAATGTCAGGGGAAGGAAAGAACAAAACAATGAATAAGTATCACAAGAATAATTCATCTCCCCCTAACTCCATGAAGCGCGATGCCACAAACCGTCCAAGTCAAAGCGTGTATGGGGGTGGAGTCGTCAATGCACAATCTCTATGTCCGTAGTCAAAAGTCAACACCCCCACACTAGAATGCAGTCACGTCCCCCTCTCAAGTAGTCAAATAAGATATGTCACGTGCCTAATCCAACCGAACCTCCTACACCAAGATGATAGAAATCTGATACCTAGCACGATCCACCAATTAAGTACAACCAACCCCATTTTCGTGCGGATTAGACGTCACACACTTAGGCTCTCCACTACTGTGTCCACGATGTAATGACATGGAACACCGCCACACCTTAGTGTGCAAGCCAACTCACTCACCCTCGCATCCCCTCGTAGATATTCAATGAAGCATATGCGATCTGCAGAACTCACAAAAAAATGTAATGAAGCACTCCCTCAACTAACCCCCTCAACAATTACTCCCTCGTGACGCTCTAGGAATGTAATTCTAAACGATATATGCTGAAGGCCAAGAAACGTCTCCCTAGGTCATAGAGGCTAACAATGTATCCAAGGATCAATTAGGATTTACTAGTGGTCCTACAAGGTAAGATCTAAAAGCAGTGAGTGCTCTAATACACATCCTCGCACAGCTGTTCTGTGTGCCACTACGAGGCGGGCTGGCGACTACCTAAGACGAACAACATGAACGTTCGGCTTGTTTAGCAAACACCAAGCTCAAATCTTTTAGGGGAAAAACAGCACACTGACACGATCCAAACGCAAGTGTACGGCTGTCGGGTGTAGTAATATCCGGTAATCCGGGTTTGTCGAACCCAAAGGACTTCTCGTGAACGAATTAGGATGATTAACTTTAATGTGGGCAAGTAATTGAGTTTGTTTGACTAATCTAAGAAAGTAAATAACAAGCTAATTATTAAAATTGAGATATATACGAGGGACAAAATTCAGGATATCTCTACGGGTTCACTAGGGATCTCACACCACTTATGATTTATGTTCTAGTAACACGAACGTCTTTTACTTAGCCAAACGAGCACCTATGCTTTGAAGATTCCTCAACCAAAGCCCATATTCAAACTCTTGTACCTGATTCCTCTAACCTACTCCAGTTCAAATAAGCATTATGTTGTTGTGGTCTACTCTTAGTTCTAGCTAACTAGCAAGATTCCTCAACCCTAGATACGGCTAGTGCTTGATTCAAGTTTCCGGGTAGAGAATGTTGATTCCTCTAACATCCTATACCTATAATCATCCTATTGAGAGCTCAAACAATAGAAACGATAGAATTAAGTACATAAATCAAGCATAGCTAAGAAAAACACATTTAATTAAGCTAAAAGCATGAAAAAGATCCATAAATCACCAACATGGTATTCAAACCCTAGCTACCTATGAGATATCCCGAATAGAAGAAAGTTTAGCTACTCATAGTTGGGAATACAACGAGGAATTTCCAAGTATTCTTCAAAAACAAGAGAGATAGAGAGATCAAACGATGAATCCTTGATCCGGCGGGAATCCGAGCTCTCCAATGGCTTGGAAGCTGTCTCCTCCCTTCCTCCAGCAGCGTCGTTCTCTGTTCTAGGTCTGAGAAGTCGTTCCATAAGCCCTAGGCACGTTTTTTAATGAACTTTGGCCGAATTTGCACTTCAGCCCCTCCAGTTTGTAATTCCCGGACAGAATTGTAAGCTGATTTTTCGCGGACTGTATCTCCCTCATACGAACTCGTCTTTGGGCCTATCATATATCGTTGGAAAGCTACGGATGTATACTTTCCAATGACGCATTCCTTGCTCCCAAATTATGTATATATTTTCCTGATCATCGAAAATAGTACAGGCTGGTCAGGAATGACTTTTTCAACTTTTCTTCGTCTTTGCGTCTTCTTTTCTCCTCTTCATCTAGCTCCATACCAAGTGTATCCAAGCCTCTCATAAGCTCCATTGCACCTATTTTACCTGAGAAATACAATAAAATACTACCCGTGCAATTATCATCGCAAATATGATAGAAATCATGCTCAAATAAGCTAGAAACACAACTTTTGACCCTTAGGCTTATAAATCATTCAAATTCACATATTTGTGCAAATATAACATATAAATCATGTGAAATAAGACTAAAACAAGTAATATGGAAGCATATTAATAGCTCCTAAAAGAGAGTTATCACACACACTTTAGCTCTTCAAATTTAATTTTAGTTTAAAACTAGGTAGGCATTCCCGTAATGAGATTCTCTCTATACTTACTAGGGGGAACTAAAATTGTACATTATCGGTCAAAATTCACACCCTATGCCTAAAGTTTTCACACCTCACTAAATCAACCAGGTCTGTGCTTCTCTCAATTGCCTTTTCTCAAAATTTTCAATTTTTTTATGTTTCTTTATAGATTTTCATAATATCCTTACTCTATATGCAAGGCTTTGACACGAAAAAAAAGTTGACTCTACACAATTTAAAATTTTGGTGGGTATACTAAATTATGTAAAAGTGCAAACCGTATGTAAATCTATCCTACACAATACGACAATATAATTAAAAATTAAACATAAACCACAACACTAACTCACAAAACACCATAAACACATCATACATGTAACTGGCTATGCAAGACACATTGGCTAGTAGACAGTTAAACCACCCCCACACTGAATGCTTCGTTGTCCTCAACGAATTTAGAGATCAAACATAGGACTCACGAATCATATGCGTAGGCCAGTAGATGAGATGGAGCTATGACATACTTATATAAAAGAAACACAAAATTTAGCAAGAGAAAAGATACTCACAGCCACCTCAAGGGTGGGGACGAAATCGCGCCAAGCAGTCCCCAAGCAAAGTAGTGGCGCCACCATGCTCCCAAAAAGTTAGTGTGTTCTCGCACACCGGGGTCGACTGCCTAAATTCATGTCTGAAGAATCCCCAACTCGCCAATGCAAGCCCCTGTTAAGGTCATGTGTGCCATGGCACACCGGGGTCGATTCTACCATAACCTGCTCATGTATGTCACTAGAAAACATCATTAGTCCCTCTCTCTCTCATCTCTCCACATTAATAACTAAAAATACAAAACAAAACTTTATTAAAAACAAACTCCCTAATCTAATGCAAATAAATAGGTTGGGTTGCCTTCCAACAAGCGCCTTGTAATTTAAGGTCGACGACCCGACCCAATTACCTCAAAAATATGTCAAGGAGGTCTAGCACGACGTGCCTCCTCCTTCACTCTGTTGCTCTTGATCTTTTGTACCACATCATGCGCACCAACAATAGTTGGCTTCTTTTCTGAATTGGGTGGATCGGGTTGCAAAACTGTAGACAACCCAGTTGTAGGATCCACATCTTTCTCTCTAAATTTGATCATCGCCAATTTATTCTTCCCTTTGCCCGGAACAAATGCCTTAAACACAAGTGATGAATATAGAGCTTTGATAGTAAGCTCCTCAGTCTCTAAATCCACATTTGCGCGCATTGTCTTCAAAATCGGTCTTCCAAAGATAAGTGGCACATCGCGATCCTCCTTGATGTCCACTATCACAAAGTCAGCTGGAAAGACAAATGCACCGAATTTCACAAGCATGTTCTCAATAACCCCCTTTGCTGTAACAATAGAATTGTCTGCCAGTTGCAGACCCATCTTCACTAGGGTTGGCGCACCAATGCCCAATCTCTGAAATAGAGACAATGGCATGAGATTAATACTCGCGCCTAAATCATAGAGTCCATGCGTATGATAGCCACCGCCAAGAGTACAGCCTAAGATGACACTGCCTGGATCTCTCATCTTGGGAATATCTCGCTGTATCACAGTACTACATGTCTCTGTCAGCTTCATCGTGGCATAAGGGTCTATGCTCTTCTTACCCCATAAAATTTCCTTCAAGAACTTCTTATACTTGGGCATCTGAGCAAGTGCTTCCACGAGAGGGATGTTAATGTGAAGTTGTCTAAATATCTCCAAAAATCTCACATAATGGTATTCATCATTCCTCTTTATTGCCGCCGGATATGGTACATTTGGCACTAAATTAGCCGGATTTAGAGTGTTTTTAGGCTCTTCTTTCTTTTCTACCGTGTCCTTTGATTGGGGACTCACGGCTTTGGGCACCTCTTCACCCAATTCTTTCTCTGTAGCTTTAGTAGATTCAGCTCTCGTATGGCTAGGATATGGAGGATCCTGAGTAGTCACGCCACTGCGAGTAGTAATAGCTTTAAACTGCTCAGTAGGAACAATAGAATTAGCAAGCAGCATATCCGGTGACAATTTCGTAAGCTGATTAGCATTTTGCTCAATCTGTCTCTCATGACTCTTAATAGTGGCTTCCATGGCTACAAACTTGTGCTCCATCCTATCCATCTTCTCATTTGTCTGTTGTTGCTGAGTCACTAATTGTCTCAACAAGGCTTTCATTTCCGGATCCTGTTGTTGCTGTGCCAGTGGCTGCGTGGCTTGTCTCTGAGCCTGATATGGAGGACTAGGCTGCTGACCAGGTGCATATAACCCACTGTTTGGATTGCTATAGCTGAAATTAGAGTGATTGCGGTTGCTGGGCTGATAAATGTTCGGCCACTATTGCTGTTGTGGTGGACCCATGTAATTCACGTCTTCAATTGCAGAGCCATATCCCTGATTCTCTTCCGCGATCATTTCTCCCACAGACTTCACCTGTGCTAATGGATTTATGGTGTTAAAAGCTGAGGTCATGACTGCCATTTTCTGTTCAAATTTATGCTCCACCATTGACTCAATCCTGTTGACAAGAGCTGCATCGGATTCCGAGTATCTAAGAGTCTCACACCTCGTAGACTCACGCTTCGCCACAGTGTTTAGCAGATCTTGGCATCGCTGCACTCTCAAGCCCATAAAATTGCCCCCAGCTAACATATCTAGTTCATGTACTGTTTCCCTGTCTAGAGCATTATAGAAATAATGGACGAGTTTATACCACGGATCTCGATGAGTAGGGCATCTGCGAAGAAGTTGGTTGAATTTCCTCCATGTATCTCCTAGAGAGTCATCCTCTTGCTGAGTAAAATTCCTAATATCAGCCATGAGCTGAGCAAATTTGGATGGCGGTAGATACTTTCTCAGAAACTCCTGGCAACACTCTGCCCATGAAGTAATTGATCCCGCTGGTAGTTCCATGAGCCAAGTCTTAGCTTTTCCAGATAAAGAGAAAGGAAACAACATCAACTTCACTGTTTCATCTGGAACTTGCTCATTATGCAATGTTGAAGTAATTTGCCCAAAGTTAAGCAAGTGGGCATTCGGATCATCTCCCGGAGCTCCTGTAAATAGGCACTCAGTACGCACCATATCAATCAGCTGTTGGCGCAACTCAAAGTGAGCA
This sequence comes from Linanthus parryae, assembly GCA_023055425.1. NCBI lineage: Eukaryota > Viridiplantae > Streptophyta > Magnoliopsida > Ericales > Polemoniaceae > Linanthus > Linanthus parryae. Next base: position 18,631,631 of record JALGPY010000011.1, on the reverse strand, counting down.
GCATTAATCTGTGGCCTCACAATGGTAGGTTGGTATCCAGCTGGCGTGGTTTTGAAATAGTCCACCAAAGGACGATCATCTTCTTGCGCCAAATTGTTCCTTTGAACCACTTGCTGAGCTCCATTAGGTGGAATCGGAGGGTTAGCAACTAAAGCCTGTTCAGCAGCTAACTGAGCTCTGAGCAACTCAGTTTCCCTCAATGAATTGGCCACTCTGGCCTCAGCAGCGACTCTAGCGGTCTCTGCATCTTCCGCAAGCTTGCGGAGTCTTTCCAACTCGGTTCCCTGTTCGTCACCCATTGGAACTGATTTCCTTGAGTATCTACGCTCGTTGTGCAAAAGTGATTTCGGATCTTCTAACTGTGGCTACAATAGCTCGTTTTGAGAACGGGTCGTAAGCCGAGAGATTCACCTGAAACACAAGTCACACTAGAACGAAGGTGAGTAACAGTTATAAACACAAAATAAAATCCCTAAAGCTAACAATTCTAATTAATTCAACCGAAGTTCCCGGCAACGGCGCCAAAAACTTGACACGCTCCAACTGCAAGTGCACAGTTGTCGGTGTAGTGATAATATTCCGGAAATCCGGGTTGTCGAACCCAAGAGACTTCGTGTAAATTAACTACTAAATTTGTTCTTTGTGTGTGAAAAGCGCGTTGAGTTGTGTGTTCTAATTCTACTAATAATTAAAATAACGAGTATCTCAAATAATTCAATGAATTATTTCAAGATTAATAAGCACGAGTTGATTTGGTTGTTTCTCAAAGTTGGTCAAGATCAGGATATCTCTACGGATCACTAGGTATTTCACACTACGTTGGACTTATGTTCTACTAACACGATGAGTTTTTGTTCTAGTTAAACGAGCAATTTTATATTGAAGATGTCTCAACCAATAACTATGCTTAAACTCTCATAACTGATTCCTCTAGCCTACTCAAGTTTAAGCACGCATTACGATGTTGATTCTACTCTTTGTTCTTAGCTAACTAGCAAGATTCCTCAACCCTAGATACGGCTAGTGTGTATTTCAAATTTCCGGGCAACAAATGTAGATTCCTCTATCAGTCACAACCTAAAACAATCCCATTAATACGTCTACTAATAGAAAAGATAGATGAAAAGCGTAAAATACACATAACTAGACAAAACTTCATCAATTAAGCATGAATGCATGAAAGAAGATCCATAAATCACAATACGTAGTGATCAAACCCTAGTTTCCTACGAGATATCCCGATAAAAGGGTTTAGCTACTCCAAAACATGATCACAATACAAAGTTTCATGATCAAAATAGCAAAACTAGAGAAGAAATAGAGTTTGAGAAGCCAAACGAATGATCCAAAAGCTCCAAGCAAGCTCTCCAAGCTCCAAGCACGTTCCCTAACCTTCGAATCCCGATAAAACCAGCCCTAACTCTCTCTAATACGTTCCCAAAGAGTTTAGAACAAGTTACAAGTAATTACAAAATAACCCCAAATTGTTTCCAAAAAACTGCTGCCTACGAACAAGTCATGTGACTTGTTCCAACAAGTTCTGTGACTTGTTCCAACAAGTCCTGTGACTTGTTCCCAACACTTAGAAAATTCTGCTGCATCTAACAAGTCATGTGACTTATTGTCAACAAGTCCTGTGACTTATTGTGAGAACTTCAGCAATCTGCCCGACCCCCAACATGAAACGACCCGGGATCTCGGTTCAGGGTTAAAGAGACAATCGATAACCAAAAGTAGAAATATAGTTACGAATATTACATTTTATTTAAGAAATACAACAATCTTGAGAAGATAAGTTTACAAATATAATGTGTTTGAAATAATCTATGTGATCTACTCTAACTTAATCTAAACGTCTTTGTCTCGATCCGCGTTCCCATTCCCCAAACTTGATTGACGACCTGCGGTTTTAAAATGGCAAATGCCGACGCAGTTTTGAAGAAATAATCAGTAAAAACTGAGTAAATACATACTACGACCTGTAAAGCATCGAGTGGCACAGAAGCATGAGTTGAAACAAATTAGAAGATTTAAATAGTAAAGCTATCATGTTGGAGAATTTGGAACAACTGGAAGTAAACGAGTAACAAAAACCTCTCAATTTAATAACATTGAGAAACCACGAGTAGTTCGTAACATAACCAGAGTAAACAAGTCCATTTAAGATGATAACTTAGTTCATGAGTAGCCAAAGCATATCAAATCATTTCAATTGATTAGGGAAATCCAGAGCCACAAACAACATTAATAAAGTAGTCAATTTTTAATTTCGACTTCAATCAACAATTTAATTTAGCTGAGGCGTGTCAAGAGCCACCAGCAGGATCGATGTAAACAGAGGGATCACGAAATAATCACTAAGGGTTCCTTCTAGGGTCTATCAAACCCTATTTCACCCGAGCGTTAAGGGAGCCCATTCGTCAACCCCGCTCACAACATTAGCTAAAAGGCCTTAAGTGTCGACACCCCTATACCGTAGTGACCCTTACAAGTATAAGTAGCACTATATAGCTCTATAAACCCCTTGGCCTCAATATCTTGATACATTTTGGCTCATCGGCGGCGGATTTTTGAACATTGACGTTCTATCCAATAATAAGAAGCATTGCTTCAATGGTCTTAGCCAGACGCCTCCCATTAATAACAGTACTCTGTACATCGTCCTAAGTCTATTAGAGGTATTTTATTTCTTCTCTTTCACATAACCAGAATCAGAATATCAACATTTCACAAGTAATTTTCGAGAGTTCTCAAAGGAGATGAATAGAATAGTTTAACAACATTAAAGTGGAAAACATGCATTCTCATACTTTTTCATATAACAAGCATTCATTTGAAACATCGAACGCATACGCACATTTTGATATGAAAAGGTCGTACATATGTACTTACCACTAAGATGAAGCACAATCAAAAGCAAGAAACTAAGCCTAGCACTCCGACGACAACCGCTCTCTCCTACGAGGTCGATGTCTACAATCACACGTATGACGTACTCGTTATAACCAATTTACACATTTATAATACGAATGCAAACCTACATGTCACATAGTCCTAAATGTCCCTAATGCACATACAATGATGTTTAATTATCAAAATAAGTCCAACAAAATACCTAGAAGTTCAAACATTCAAGTTTTCTAAAAAAGTGTGAAACTACAATTCAGGACAGAATTGTAGCTCTGAATTTGGAGCCATATTTACCATATCAACTCATCTCCTAAAATCTTGAAATTAATGTATGATGAACCTATATGTGTCTACTTTCAGAAACATCAAGAAAATCATGCATATCTATTATAAAACTCAAGTTACAAAAATAACAAGGACTGCTATGCAGAGACAAGTTTGGAAGAAAGTTTCAATTTTGAAGAACAATTACTACTACTTGGAGAATAGGAAAATGCCCATATTCTCCAGAATGAATCCCTTATGTGTCTAGTTTCATCACAAGAAAGATTTGGTGCCATAAGTTTCTGGAAATGAGATTTTTAACAAAAATGGTAAAACCCTTCCAAAAACAGAATTTCAGAAAACATGCAACTTAGAATGAGCATATCTCCCTAACCGTAAAGGCTATGGAGTTGAATTTTCTTTCAAAATGACCCTATTTGAGTCTAGTTTCAGAATATGAAAGATTTAAAAATTCCACAGAGACAAAATTTAGAGATAATATACGTTTTTTACAAACTGGTCAGATTGTATGAACATGCAATTTTTTCAAAAATCAACAAGAATGGTTCTAATGATACATGCAACTTGTAAAGACTTGATTTTCACCCAAATAACATCATTTTAGGCATTAAGTAAGACTTTTACATGCTCTTGACACAAATGATCAAAACCCTCTTGGGTAACAATGCAAAGAAGAAAACATTCACAACATGCATGTGGGTTCTAGTGTGGATTTCATGAAATAGTCAAAATTTTGGAGTCAAACACATGATCTAACTATGGAAATTAAGAATAAATCATGGAGATGAAGAAAGCTAAGATGAAATTTCATCAATCAAAGCAAAAGATGGACATGCATGAATGAATTGAAGACTAGAAGAAATGTTACCCCAACATTCAAGATGATGGTGAGGAAAAGAGTGAAATGGGTCTTCAATTCATGAGTAGAATGGTGAAATGACTCCCCTCCATAGTTGTATAGAGCTTGGAATCAAGTTTTTCATGCTTTGGATGCTACAAAATGAAGTTTTCATGGTGTTTTTGTGAGGTCAACTCCCAAAAACGGGAATGATATTTGAAGAGAGAGAAGAGAGCTTGTATGAATGCTCTTGAAATGAAATACATATGAATAATTGAGAGGAAGAAATGGGATTGATTGAGGATGAGTGGGATGATTGTGTTTGAGTGTTCTTGATGAGAAGGTGATGAAAAAGAAATGAAAGAGAAAGAGATGGTGAGTGAAAAGTGTGTAGGAAGTGTTTGTGATGAACATGGAGGTAGATGGATGTCACAAGAGTGTAAATAGAGTTTAGCTAGCATTATTTTATTGGAGTTGACCAAAATTGTGGAGAGTGTACTTGGAATGTAAAAAAAATCAATTACATTAGTTGTTGGATGGAGTTGAAGAATAGAAACATAGAGCAATGAGGGTAAGATTGTAATTCTCATTTACCAACAATCACATAAAAGTTATTAGTATTATTTTTTTTATAAATTATAAACTTAGCAAATAATTTCAAATATGATGCTATGTATATAAATGTCAAAAATTCACTTTTATAAAACTGCAAATAAGTTCCAAATATACAAAATAAATTTCATATAATATTGCTTGACTTTTCCAAACCCCCAATTAACCCCAAAACTAAATTCTAGATAATCATTCATGTCCAATGACACCCTTAAACTTTAAACCTAAAAAGAATTCAAGAACGAGTTTGAAATATAAATTTATTGAAATTCTCGCATACTTTTCTAAAATTACCAATAACCTCAACTAAAATACGGGGTATTACATTATATCCCCCTTAAAATGAAGCTTCGTCCCCGAAGCTTAAGAAAAACCTTTTTGTAAAACTACGACGTGATTCACGAGAATGCAACTAATGCACATGAGACTTGTATGCAATGCTAATGCACATGCAACACTTTAATTAACGAGAAACGCGCTCTCGATCGGGAAAGTCTTTTCTCACTTGAATCATAGTAGGGGTTCAAATACAATTAGCTTGAGTAAAAGGTCGACACTACATTTTGAAAGGTCTAGACCAACATACTAGTTATCACGTCTACAAGGTGATTCGAAAATTTTATAGCATTTAAACAAATCTCGAAATTTTAGGAAAAATTCTTTGATCAAAATTAACTTGTCATTTTGCTTTGCTCAACCGCATGAAAAATATTGTCTTACCTGTATAGGATTAGATAAACCAATCACCTCAAATGTTCCACGCATACGAGGGAGAAAAGAACACTATGTGTCGTCACACAACGTGTTTCTCCATCACAACTCGCATGTGTTTCAAATGTTCCAACTTAGTCTACACAGCGGGTACAACTCACAGTACCGTCGTACTAAGAGTCACGCCAGCGGACTGCTAAACAAAGTGGTCCATATCACTTGGCATTTGGTATCTCCGCACCCAATTATATTTTTTGTCAAAATCATTTTTTTATGAATGCCTTTTTTTGTCAAAACTTTCTAATTTTGGAAACGACCAAGTCAAGTTAACTCAAAATAAAATAAAGTACTATCTTAAAATTCGCGCTCATAGGTAAGAAAAGAATGGTCTCAGGGTATTTAAGTCAAAAGGTCGTTACTCTCTCGTAGACAAGGTAGGATGACCAAGCAAAGGAACACGGATTGACATCACACGACAATGTCAAATCATTTCTATATAGCAAGTAAACATGCTCATAGGATAGCAAACATATAAATAAGCAAGTAGATTCTGCATGGAGCACATACCAATTAGCAAGTAACAGCTAATCAACAAGTACGGTACAAATCGTGTTTAAGAATACGTAAGTACCCCCAAAATCCCCCGCGGCTTGCTTACTTTGTTATTACCAAATTGAGATATCCTAATCAATTTTAAAATTTTGAAAACGTGTTATCTTTCTTATTTATCTACTTAAGGAAATCGAAAAGTCTCATTAACTGGAGAACCGATGCTCTGATACCAGCTGAAACGACCCGGGATCTCGGTTCAGGGTTAAAGAGACAATCGATAACCAAAAGTAGAAATATAGTTACGAATATTACATTTTATTTAAGAAATACAACAATCTTGAGAAGATAAGTTTACAAATATAATGTGTTTGAAATAATCTATGTGATCTAATCTAACTTAATCTAAACGTCTTTGTCTCGATCCGCGTTCCCATTCCCCAAACTTGATTGACGACCTGCGGTTTTAAAATGGCAAATGCCGACGCAGTTTTGAAGAAATAATCAGTAAAAACTGAGTAAATACATACTACGACCTGTAAAGCATTGAGTGGCACAGAAGCATGAGTTGAAACAAATTAGAAGATTTAAATAGTAAAGCTATCATGTTGGAGAATTTGGAACAACTGGAAGTAAACGAGTAACAAAAACCTCTCAATTTAATAACATTGAGAAACCACGAGTAGTTCGTAACATAACCAGAGTAAACAAGTCCATTTAAGATGATAACTTAGTTCATGAGTAGCCAAAGCATATCAAATCATTTCAATTGATTAGGGAAATCCAGAGCCACAAACAACATTAATAAAGTAGTCAATTTTTAATTTCGACTTCAATCAACAATTTAATTTAGCTGAGGCGTGTCAAGAGCCACCAGCAGGATCGATGTAAACAGAGGGATCACGAAATAATCACTAAGGGTTCCTTCTAGGGTCTATCAAACCCTATTTCACCCGAGCGTTAAGGGAGCCCATTCGTCAACCCCGCTCACAACATTAGCTAAAAGGCCTTAAGTGTCGACACCCCTATACCGTAGTGACCCTTACAAGTATAAGTAGCACTATATAGCTCTATAAACCCCTTGGCCTCAATATCTTGATACATTTTGGCTCATCGGCGGCAGATTTTTGAACATTGACGTTCTATCCAATAATAAGAAGCATTGCTTCAATGGTCTTAGCCAGACGCCTCCCATTAATAACAGTACTCTGTACATCGTCCTAAGTCTATTAGAGGTATTTTATTTCTTCTCTTTCACATAACCAGAATCAGAATATCAACATTTCACAAGTAATTTTCGAGAGTTCTCAAAGGAGATGAATAGAATAGTTTAACAACATTAAAGTGGAAAACATGCATTCTCATACTTTTTCATATAACAAGCATTCATTTGAAACATCGAACGCATACGCACATTTTGATATGAAAAGGTCGTACATATGTACTTACCACTAAGATGAAGCACAATCAAAAGCAAGAAACTAAGCCTAGCACTCCGACGACAACCGCTCTCTCCTACGAGGTCGATGTCTACAATCACACGTATGACGTACTCGTTATAACCAATTTACACATTTATAATACGAATGCAAACCTACATGTCACATAGTCCTAAATGTCCCTAATGCACATACAATGATGTTTAATTATCAAAATAAGTCCAACAAAATACCTAGAAGTTCAAACATTCAAGTTTTCTAAAAAAGTGTGAAACTACAATTCAGGACAGAATTGTAGCTCTGAATTTGGAGCCATATTTACCATATCAACTCATCTCCTAAAATCTTGAAATTAATGTATGATGAACCTATATGTGTCTACTTTCAGAAACATCAAGAAAATCATGCATATCTATTATAAAACTCAAGTTACAAAAATAACAAGGACTGCTATGCAGAGACAAGTTTGGAAGAAAGTTTCAATTTTGAAGAACAATTACTACTACTTGGAGAATAGGAAAATGCCCATATTCTCCAGAATGAATCCCTTATGTGTCTAGTTTCATCACAAGAAAGATTTGGTGCCATAAGTTTCTGGAAATGAGATTTTTAACAAAAATGGTAAAACCCTTCCAAAAACAGAATTTCAGAAAACATGCAACTTAGAATGAGCATATCTCCCTAACCGTAAAGGCTATGGAGTTGAATTTTCTTTCAAAATGACCCTATTTGAGTCTAGTTTCAGAATATGAAAGATTTAAAAATTCCACAGAGACAAAATTTAGAGATAATATACGTTTTTTACAAACTGGTCAGATTGTATGAACATGCAATTTTTTCAAAAATCAACAAGAATGGTTCTAATGATACATGCAACTTGTAAAGACTTGATTTTCACCCAAATAACATCATTTTAGGCATTAAGTAAGACTTTTACATGCTCTTGACACAAATGATCAAAACCCTCTTGGGTAACAATGCAAAGAAGAAAACATTCACAACATGCATGTGGGTTCTAGTGTGGATTTCATGAAATAGTCAAAATTTTGGAGTCAAACACATGATCTAACTATGGAAATTAAGAATAAATCATGGAGATGAAGAAAGCTAAGATGAAATTTCATCAATCAAAGCAAAAGATGGACATGCATGAATGAATTGAAGACTAGAAGAAATGTTACCCCAACATTCAAGATGATGGTGAGGAAAAGAGTGAAATGGGTCTTCAATTCATGAGTAGAATGGTGAAATGACTCCCCTCCATAGTTGTATAGAGCTTGGAATCAAGTTTTTCATGCTTTGGATGCTACAAAATGAAGTTTTCATGGTGTTTTTGTGAGGTCAACTCCCAAAAACGGGAATGATATTTGAAGAGAGAGAAGAGAGCTTGTATGAATGCTCTTGAAATGAAATACATATGAATAATTGAGAGGAAGAAATGGGATTGATTGAGGATGAGTGGGATGATTGTGTTTGAGTGTTCTTGATGAGAAGGTGATGAAAAAGAAATGAAAGAGAAAGAGATGGTGAGTGAAAAGTGTGTAGGAAGTGTTTGTGATGAACATGGAGGTAGATGGATGTCACAAGAGTGTAAATAGAGTTTAGCTAGCATTATTTTATTGGAGTTGACCAAAATTGTGGAGAGTGTACTTGGAATGTAAAAAAAATCAATTACATTAGTTGTTGGATGGAGTTGAAGAATAGAAACATAGAGCAATGAGGGTAAGATTGTAATTCTCATTTACCAACAATCACATAAAAGTTATTAGTATTATTTTTTTTATAAATTATAAACTTAGCAAATAATTTCAAATATGATGCTATGTATATAAATGTCAAAAATTCACTTTTATAAAACTGCAAATAAGTTCCAAATATACAAAATAAATTTTATATAATATTGCTTAACTTTTCCAAACCCCCAATTAACCCCAAAACTAAATTCTAGATAATCATTCATGTCCAATGACACCCTTAAACTTTAAACCTAAAAAGAATTAAAGAACGAGTTTGAAATATAAATTTATTGAAATTCTCGCATACTTTTCTAAAATTACCAATAACCTCAACTAAAATACGGGGTATTACACAACAAGTCCTGTGACCTCTGCCAACAAGTCCTGCGACTTGTTGGCAGACTTCCAGCAAACTGCTTTTGTCCAACAGGTCCTGTGACTTGTTTCAGCAAGTCGTGTGACTTGTTTCCTTAGCCAAAATCTTCAGCTTTTCTTCTCCGACTTTCTCCGTGCCATAACTTTCTCGTCCGACTTCCGTTTTAGCTCCGTGACCCGCCGTTAGAAAGCTCTTCGAGTCTACTTTCAATTGCCACCGGTCTCACCTCCATCTTCATTGTAGATTTCAAAAAATCCCCAAAACATCCTTAATTTGCTCTAAAACATCCTGGAAAGGCAACTAAGCTTTTTGAAAAGCAAATAAGAACTCGGATTTTGATCCCCAACTCCGATGAATGAGATTTTTGCACCTTTGGATTCATTTTGCGACGTAGAATTCGCCCATGTAGAGAAATCTCCGTTTCCGGACCATTTTCTCGTTTTTCTCAATTATTGCCCAAATTTGGCGAAAACATCCAAAATGCGCCAAATCCGCCTTTTTCTTCTATTCCGAAGCTCGTTTCTTCTCTCCACTTGATTCCCGCATGCGTAATTCCTGTAAAACAACAACACAAACACTACCGCGAAGATCAAATGTGATAAATTATCAAAATCATACTCAAAACCGTTAAGAAACGCCCGGATTGTACTTTTAAGCTCACAAACATCCAAATGTGCATTTTCTTCTTATTTTGGCTCAAATCTCGGCACTTTGCACCGAAACACACACAAATAACAATATAAAGTGTATATAAGATAACTCTTATTAAGGAGTTATCAGTTACTGGGATAACAAAACTGCCAGGGTCCTTCTTCTTCAGTGGTAGCCCATTTTTCACACAACTGCTCGCTTCTCCCGTCAGATTTACTGTTTCGAAGTCACTCATTCGCCTCCTTCCATACAGTATGTCCTTGAGGAATTTGCATAAGTGGCCATTTTGGCTAATTCCTCGGCAAATGGCATGTTGATCTGCAATTGCTTGAATACCTCGAGAAATCTGGTGTAGTCTTTGCTGTCATCTCTCTTGCGTGTCTTCAAAGGGTAAGGCACCTCCTTAGAAATTGGCATTGTTTCTTGTTTACCCTTATCAGTCTGCCCCGCATCCTGTCCGATCGGGCCCTTCGGCAGGGGGCTGGCAGTTGAACTGTCTTCCCTGTCAAAAACTTCATGTTCGATGTTCTTCGACTTTTCTGCACGTGCATGACTGGCATACGGCGGATCCTGTAGTGTAATTGCACTCCGAGTTGTGATGGCACAGATCTGAGCGCGTGGATTATTCACTGTGTTTGATGGTAGATTCCCTGAATTTCTTTCTGTGTGATTCTGTGCGAGCTGACCATTCTGTACTTCCAGGTTGCGGATTGCAATTTTCATCTAACTTACGTGGGCAGTGAGTGAATCAATCTGCGAGAATTTGGCCTCCCATTGCTTATTAAATTTTTCCATGTAGTTCTCACAATGCAGTATTGATAGGTTAAGATATGGTTGTGTTGCTGGTGCTTGCTGTGCAGGTGCTGAATTCTGTGTCTGTGGCCTATGCTGAAACCCTGGTGCATAGAATGCTGGATTAGGGTTTCCGTACCGGAACCCAGGATGGTCACGTGTGCCTGGTCTGTAGCGGCTTGGATCCCAATGTTGCTGAACATAGTTGGCATCCTCATTTTGAAGCTCCTGGATTGCTGCATCCAAGTATGGTTCGTCCACTGCTGCTACAGTTTTCTCCTCTGTACAGACCTTCTTGACTAAGTCTTGCACTACTTTTGTTAGATTGTCAATTCTATCATCAGCCACTGGTTGTGCTAGTGTTGTGAGCCTGCGGTCATCAAACACGTGAGTGTCCTGTTTGGCTAGTTGTTTCATTAGTTCATAGGCTCCATCTTTATCTACATGGTACAGAAAATTACCCCCAGATTACCTGTCAATTCTGTCGGCATTCTCCCTGTCCAGAGCATGGTAGAATACTTGCATAATTTGTGCGTCCCCGAAGCCATGATTGGGGCATCTTTTAACAAGTCTCATCAACATGTCCCATGCATCTACCACCGTCTCGCCCATCTTCTCTTTAAAGGATAAGATCTCTCTTTGAATTTTGATAACACGAGAAGCGGGGTAGAATTTTGCCAAAAAGTCATCGACAAACCCTTCCCAGGTTGTGATGGATCTCGGTGGTCTGGCTTCTAGCCAGTCTTTCGCTGTCCCGAACAAGCAGTATGGGAACAAGATCAATTTTAGTGTATCCTCTTCAACTCCTCTGTATTTGATCTTGTTGCAGTAATCTTTAAACTTCCCGAGGAATTCGTTCGGGTCTTCATCCGCTTTCCCGTTGAACGGTCAATGGGTCTGGGCAGTTTGGATAGTGGATGATTTCAGATCGAAGTGCTCTTTTGTTACTTGTGGCACTACGATGGCTGGCTCATGTCCTCCGGTAGGAACTTCGAAGTTTTCCACTATTGCCCTCCCACATCTGTTGTAAGTTCTCTCATTGTTCCGGGCAGCAAAGCCTGCTGCTATCAGCTCCTCAATATAAAGAGCCATCTGGGCTGGAGTGCGTTGCTCTGGTTCTATTGGTGTCTCCTCTCCGTGTTCAGACATCTTGGCTCGGTGTCTGCGGTTTTTTTCTCTGAAAAGTTTTTCTGGATCTTCGAGTGGTTGTACCAGTTTGCGAGGCAATCTGGGCATACACTAGAATGGCCTGAAAATCAGAGTTCAACAGTAATGAGATAAGAGAAATAGAAAAAAAAAAAGAAAAGAAAAAACTTTGAAACTATTCTGATTCCTAAGAGAAACCGTCACCGTTCCCCGACAACGGCGCCAAAAACTTGACATCGTAAATCTATGTACTTTTAGCAAGTGTACGATCAAGTAATATAGAGTACATATTTGTGACTCTGATTATCGAACCCACGGGAACAGGACGATTTTTAACTTTGGAAATCAGAAATAGAGGCAAAGATGTAAAAAGGAGGAATAGTTGTGTGTGAATTACTTAAACTAAATTGTAATAAACAAAAGCAGTAATTAAAGAAATTGTTTTATGTAAATTTTCTGGGAATTTTTCTAAGTCTGAAAACTGATGAATTAAATATCCAGAATCCAGGATCCCCTAGGGTTACTATTCAGCTTTTATAGCTTACTTTGATTTCAGAATCACACAGCGGTATTGTTTATGCCAGCATAACAGTGATACAATCTCCTCTCAGTCTCATGCATCTATCACTCTCCTGCAAATTTTCGGATCCCTTAGGGTCACCTCAATCTGCAAGTTTGTTCTAAGGCTGCTAGGGTTACAGGTTCTCCTCTCGGTCTCCCCCTAAACTTCTAACAGTTGTTCTAATGCTTCTGGGCTAGTCCCCTGATTCTCTTCACCTCTTAGTCCATCAAGGCAAAGTACTAAATCATGTCTTCTCTTCCTAACTTTCACTGGCCACTCTCGTGTACCAGATCCTCTCTGTAACACTCCTGGGTGATTAGGCCATTCATGAATAAATATAAAATCAAAGACAAAATAGTAAACGATCCAATACTATATTAAGACTTCAAACTAGTCATGCGTCTGAGAATCAAAACAAACCACGTCACTGAATTCATAAACCCTAGGTTCACCGAACCTAGGTAAAAGGTTTAGCTAGCGTACATTATTAAAAACACTGTTTCATAAAAGAAAGAAGAAAGATCAAACGAGTTATGGCTGAATACTGAAACTGCTCCAAGCTCTGCTCTGCTCCAAACTGACGGCTCTATTACTGTCTTCTGTGATGATGATAAGTGTGTCTATGTAACCTAATTCTGTGCTGTGAAGCCTCCTTTTATACTGCCACAGTCTCTGAAACTGATGCCTGAAATTCCTGTTCTGCCCCTGTCTAAACCCGTCCTGGAAGCTTCTGGAAATCCTGACGTGGGTCTGAACGCAGCCTCACTGTGTCTGAACGCTCACGCGCGTCTGAACGCACACCACCTGCGTGTAGACGCACAACTTCTGATGTTGACTTTGACTTTCCTGGCTGACTTCCGTTATTGTGCGTTTGAACGCACCACTTGGTCTTCTGGTTTATTTTTGCTTGTTTCTGACATTCAGTATTTTCGCTCTCCTGCGTTCAAACGCAGGGTGTGCGTCTTAACGCACACACTTGGTCACTTTTCTATCTGTTTTCTCCCGCCTTTTCTCTGCTGCTAACAGTTGTGCGTCTGAACGCATAGCCTTAGCTTTTACTGCGTTTTTCTGCTTTGACTCCTTGGTATGCTGCCTCCATTCCAAGCCTCTCTCATTCATTTCTCGGTACCTGTTTCCTGCACACAACAACAGGTACCCGCGATCATAACCAATAAACAAAATTATGCATGAAATTACCCAAATATATCAATTATGCTCTCAGCGTCCTCTGTCTCGTATCAAGTAGAAAACTGACTGAAAATAGGCAAAAATCAGTCTCAACAGGGTCAGAACCAATGGTAAAAAGGTGTCCCAAACTAACTCCATTTACAAGCTATCACGTAGCAAATTACATGGCAGACCTTATCTTTTCTCTGTCCCAGTACTACTCCGACAGTGTAGTCACTTGGGTCACACATCAACTCGAATGGGAGTGACCAATCTGGAGTGGTGATTATCGGGGAAGTGGTCAGTCGATCTTTGAGTAGAGCAAAGTCTTGTTTGCAGGATTCATCAAATATGAATGGTTATCTTTTCCTAGCAGATTACACAACGGTTTTGTAATCTTGGAAAAGCCTTTGATGAATCTCCTGTAAAATCTTGCATAGGCCCAAAAAATCTTGATTAACCTGACTGTGGTAGGATATGGAAGTTGTTTTATCACCTCGATCTTTGCTCTGTCCACTTCTAAACCCTTGCTGGAGATCATGTGTCCTAGCACAATGCCTTCAATAACCATGAAGTGGCATTTTTCCCAATTCAGCACCAGAATAGTTTTCCTGCACCAGATCAGGACTCTGGCCAGGTGGTGTAAACAACCCTCAAAACTGTCCCCGAATAGTGAAAAGCCGTCCACGAAAACTTCCATATTTTTTCAATCATAACTGAGAATATGGCCATCATGCATCGCTGGAATGTTGTTGGAGCGTTGCACGGGCCAAACGGTATACGTGTAAAGACAAGTGTGACGTATGGGAAAGTGAACGTCATATTGTCCAGATCTTCCAGATTAATGTAGATCTGGTTGTACCCTGAGTACCCGTCAAGAAAATAGTAGTAGGCATGATGGGCCAACCTGTCAAGCATCTGGTCCATGAATGGCAGTGGGAAGTGGTCCTTTAGTGTTGCATATTTTAGCCTCCAGTAATCCATACAAATACACCAGCCTGTAACAGTGCGCTGGGCGATATGTTCCTGATAAGCATTTTGCACCACTGTCATACCCCCTTTCTTAGGCACAAACTGGACAGGGCTGACCCAAGTGATGTCTGAAATAGGGTATATAATGCCTGATTCTAGCAACTTCATTACCTACTTGCTCACAACATCCTTCATGTTCGGGTTCAGTCTCCGCTGAGGCTGAATCACTTGCTTCTTGCCTTCTTCAATTGTGATCTTGTGCATGCAGTAGGAAGGGCTGATCCCCTTGAGATCTGCAATTGTCCACTCAAGCCTCCTTATGTTCTTTCAGCACATCCAAAAGTTTCTACTACTGTTCCTGAGATAGAAGAGACGAGACAGTTACTGGCAGATAACTATTTTCACCAATGTATGCATACATGAGGTGGTCTGGGAGTTGTTTACACGATCCAACCGCAAGTGTACGACTGTCGCGTGTAGTAATATCCGGTAATTCCGGGTTTATCGTACCCAAGAGACTTCTTTGTAAATTAGTTTTAAACCTAATCCTTATATGGGCCAATCGCAGTTGTGTGTGTTTACTAATTCTACTGAAATTAAAGAAAATATGAATCTCAATAAACCGAGTGAATTAATTCACCATTAATAAAGACAAATTGATTTGGGTTTTTCTCAAAGTTTGACAAAATCAGGATATCTCTACTGGGTCACTAGGAGTTTGACACTATGTTGGATTTACGTTCTACTAACACGATGATTCTTTATTCTAGCTAAACGAGCATACTTATGTTGAAGATGTCTCAACCGACACCTATACTTAAACTATCAAAACCGATTTCTCTAGTCTAATCAAGTCTAAGCATGCTTTACGATCAATAATCTACTATTTGTTCTTAGTTAACTAGCAAGATTTCTCAACTCTAGATTCGGCTAGTGTGTATTTCAATTTTCCGGACAACAAACGTTGATTTCTCTAACGTTTACAACCTAGCTCAATCATATTAATACGTCTACCAATAGAAAAGATGAATCAAACACATAAAATACACATAACTAGAGAAATAATCATCAATTAAGCTTTAAAGCATGCAAGCAAATCAATAAATCATCAGACAAGGTGATCAAACCCTAGTTCCCTACGAGACATCCCGAAATAAGAGTGTAGCTACGCTTAGACATGATCAAAGTACAAGTTTTCATGATCAAAATCCAAAACTAGAGAAGAAACAGAGGTTTTAGAAGCCAAACGAATGATCCAAGTGGTCCCAAGCTTCTCCAATCGTTCCCTAAGCTCCAAGGCCTCCAAACCAACGTCAAAACTATTTTTTCGGTCTGAGAATGCGTTTCCCCAGGTCTGGGCACGTTTTTTAATGAAACTTGGCCGAAATTGCACTTTAGCCCCTCCAGTTTGTAATTCTCAGACAGAATTGTAAGTTCGTCTTGCGCGGGCTGTATCTCCCTCATACGGACTTATATTCGGGCCTACCATATATAGTTGGAAAGCTACGGATGTCTACTTTCCAATGCCGCGGGCCTTGCTCCAAAATTCTTTGTAGATTTTCCTGAGCATCGAAAAGAGTGCAGGCTGGTCTTGTGCGGCTTTTCCAACTTTGCTTCATTTTTGCGTCTCCTTTTCTCCTCTTCATCTAGCTCCATCCCAAGTATATCCAAGCCTCTCATAAGCTCCATTGCACCTATTTTACCTGATAAACACAACAAAATAATACCCGTTCAATTATCATCGCAAATATGATAGAAATCATGCTCAAATAAGCTAGAAACACAACTTTTGACTCTTAGGCTTATAAATCGTCAAATTCACATATTTGTGCAAATATAACATATAAATCATGTGAAATAAGCCTAATAAAATTAATATGGAAACATAATAATAACTCCTAAAAGAGATTTATCAAATACCCCCACACTTACCTTTTGCTCGTCCCGAGAAAATCACTGTTTACTAGCCGACTCAAGACGCAAACGACTTAACACGAATCTCGACTATGAAACTACATGATATATACAATGAAAATCAAATTATACACAATGAAATGAAGTAAACAACAATTATTATTTTCTTCTCTTTTTCTGAAATTGGGCAACCTCTCTATCATAAACCGAAATCATCAAATCCTCACAAGCTCACTTCGAAATTTCACAACACGTAGCCAGAAAGATGATATGATGACCCTATGCACAAAATCACTAAGGCGTCCCAAAACATCCATCAAATCATTCCAAGACACGGCACGTCTTTTGACTCAAAGCGTCTAGTCATCTCAAGCTCTAAATGATCTTCCTTCGTTAAGTCATTTGAGGTTTTCAGACCCTCTTAGCCGTTATTGCTTTGAATGCAAATTGTACCATTGCTGGGAGACACAACTCCTGTGATATACGGATTGACTTTAGTTTCCCTATTAAGCTCTACGTTGGATTGAATCCAAATTTTCCATGCACACGGAAGCACATTAGGTTGTTTCACCTGTGAAGCTCAAATATATGTTTTTTTTAATTTTTATTTTATTTTTCATTATTCTCCTCTGTTTTTAAAACCGTGCAATAGAGCTTAAGAGTGTGGGCTTTTTCGGATTTTCTCTTAGAACAACCTTAAGGGATGGTGGTGCACGCTCCCCGACTTCGCTTAGGCCGAAGACTCGCACCACATGAAACCGACTCTACACGAAGGTCCACCCCAGATTCTAAGAGTCCACAAGTTTCCACCGGAAACGGAATAATCAATCAACTAGAGACACAATTCTCCTAGCACAATAAAGGAGTCAAAAGGATGCCCGTAATCTTCCTTCACCATTCCCTAGATACCCGGGACGTCCCTTCGTGAGACTTGTGCACAAGATACTAGGATTGAAGTATCCCTACTACGGTGCTTCCTACTCTCATGAGCTCTTTCACTGGATTATCTTCGGTTTCTAGATCTTAAGTTTCCATTTTTCTCAAAATTTTCAATTTTTTTATGGTTTTTTCACTTTTTCATTTTTTTCATATTTTCTTAGACTCTACATGCTTTTGGCCAACTCGATTAACCAACATATTTGGGGTAGGGGGACTCAGTAAATAAAAGTGCAACAATAATATATACAATGGAATATAAATAAACGCACAATACGACAATATAAGGAAAAAACGACACCGACTACAAATACGACACTGACTCTGTCACGACCCGTACCTTTTTCTCTTTAAGTTGATTACGAATTTATCAGAGTAAACGCGTCATTTTTAGGCCGCGACGGAAATACGAACCTTTTCGCCTTTGAATAAAAATAGCGGAAGCTTGAATAAATAGACAACTCTTTTCAATTTGAATAAAATGTCATTTTTCCTATTCATTTTTAAATAATCTTTTACAAATATCAAAATATACAGTCTTAACAGATATTACAATTATTCAAAAAGCTATAATTCTAGCCCGTCTATTGTCTTCGATCCATCCGTTCCGGTACCTGTAATTATTTTAGGGTGAGCAAAAAGCCCAGTAGGTACCGCCTAACCACTGGCGTAGAAATATAACAATCAATTAAAGTGTAACATCGATCACAAATCACATAATTATCATGCTTTATACTTCATGCGAATAACAAACAATAATTTAACAATCAACAAATAAGCAGATAATCATGTATAGACCGTAATCACAGTTTAAAAGAAAACTATATTTCCCCTACCTTAATATCAGCTTCACGATAACAGCATTGAAATGATATGAAAAGCTCCGAATCTTTTATCTCAGAATATTCTCAATATATCTCTATCTCACTTATCAGTAGTTGAATCGAATCTGGAATGAGAAATAACTAAAGCACTAGCCTCTATTTATAGAAGTCAACGACCAATCAGATCGCGACGAGTCACAGGGATACATGTCTCACATGCAATGAAAGTTGTGCCACACGACGACACGTGTCGCCTGTGTGTCACACATGGATAAGGATGGCCTTAGAGCATGACACATAACCCCCTTACGTGTCGCGCATGCAGGGACAGTCGCAGATATTGTGACACATGTCCCTCTGCGTGTCACACATTCATTCGGCTAAATCTAAATGCTTATCCTCAACCACCGCGTCAAATAAACATGTAATTTAGTCACGTCAAGCATTTAACAAACCACATATCGCGAGATCCATAAACAATACTTAATTATCACTTAAACTAGTGATTAGAACTAATTAACACTCAAACATTAGCACTAATTAACACTTAAAATAGTGATTAGCACTAATTAATCCTTAAACTAGTGATTAGCACTAATCATTACCTAATTATTTTTATCTTAAATTTAGAAATAGAATAAGAAATTACGACTTTCGGTGTATTTCTGGTCGAGCTTAACATTTATAGTTTAGCAATTATGAGTACATCTATCAACTACTAAACAATTAAATATGAAATAAACTGATGTAACATAAGCTTAAGAAATGCGGTCATTACAGACTCACCATACAACATTCTAATCTAAATGTAACTGGCGATGCAAGACACGGACATGGCTAGCAAATAGCAAAAAATACCCCCCACACTTGAGTGCTTCGTTGTCCTCAACGAACTTAGAGATCAACCACGAAGACTCGGCATTCAAATGCGAGGGCCAGTGATTCTACTCGAAGTCAAAGCCACGGTACAAGAAGGTAGCTACAGTAAATTTAGGGATAATTCAAGCTACGTGCACGTGACAAGCTGTGTGTACCGAAATTAAGCAAGTACACAAGTATTCCCTAAGATTCTAATAGCTAATCCCAGTGGTGATTATGCACCATAACCAAGTAGTCAAATAAAATCCTAGAGCAAGTACGATGTGCCTAAAACGATAAGTAAAGAGAGAGAGAAAAATACTCACAGCCGACACAAGGTCGGGGAAGAAATCCGAGAGATGCTGAATGAGATAGCAAGAACAATCCCCAAGCAAGCATTGTGCGCATCAATGCTAACTCCCATTGCGGTCGAGTGTGTGAAACACACCGGGGTCGATTGATCAGTTGTTGCTGACGCAAAAGAGAAGGAAGAATCCCCGAACTAATGATGTGAGCTCCCTTATTGGTCGAGTGCGCGGTAGCACACCGGGGTCGATGTCTTCATCCAATTTCACATTTTCCTTTCAAACTGAAGAATCTGAAGTGAAAAACCATTCAATCTTCTCATTGGCTTTCAGCTTTGAGTGATATATATTCTCTTATAATGTACTCCAAATTTCCAAAGCAGACCAACAACATTTGTAATACCCAGTTTCATCTTCTCGTACACCCCCTCAGTACTCCCAGTACTCAATTTGTGGAACAAGTATCAACCACCTGCTTATAATCGTCTTTTGGACTTTCAATTGAGTTCCAAAATACTGCCAATGAACATCAATCTTTTCACTTGCCTTCAAGAAGCACCAGAGACATACTCTTAAACCTTGAATGTACAGAAACACTGAAATTCCCCGAATTTCCAACCGGCATGTTGCAATTGATTCTCGGTGGATAACAGTGGTGGCTGTGGGTGATGTGTTTCGAGGTTGAAAATCAGGAGACGAGTTTTGATTTCAACGGGAATTTCGCTCAAGGATCGAACAACAGAAATTAGGGCGAAGAGCAGAGGGTTGGTCGGATTTTTTTTTATTTCGATGTCCATGGCCGACGGGAAACAAAAGGGCAGCGCTCTGTTCGCAATCGAGGGAGGCTGTTGGGTTTGAATTGAACGGCAGAGAAGGGCCTATGGATTTCTGGGTTTCCGGCTTGGATGGTGGTCGGCTATGGTGGGTCTGGGTTTGAGTTGGCACAGCGATGGCTGTAGCGGTGGTGGTTTCTTTGGCTAGGGTTAACACAGGAGGAAACGGGGAAGAAGGACAGGTTGTTGTGGCCGTGGGTATAGCGCAGCAAGAGGAGCGCCGGCGATTTCGCCGGCCAGTGATGGTACTGAGTCGGGCGCAGTGGTGGTCGTTCGGAGATTGTGGCCGGAGAGAGGGAGTCGGGGTTCTTGGAGGAGAAGAGATGTGTCGGGGAGGTGGAAGAGAAAGGTGAGTTTCGTGAGTTCTAAGTTATCAATTTGATAACTCCACTTTTGGTAAATGACAATTAACCCCCCTTTTGGACCAAATTGCAACCGTTCAAGACTAGGTCGTGCGACCTAGTGGGTAGATCGTGCGACCTAGTTAAAAAATTTGTTTTGACCAACTAGGTCGTGCGACCTAGTTGCCAGCCCGCAAAATTTTTAACTCCTCCCGACTTGTTTTTTCTTGAATTTTAAGCTTAAAACAGCCCCCGATAAGCTCAAACATGATATTTCACCCCCACTCTTAGGATCCAACATGCCGTTTCACAATTTAAACAGGTAGCACACGGTTTTAACCTTTTTCGCCATTTTCGGATGTTTTTCGCCGCTTAAGCATCCTTTCTCGCCTTTTTGATCGTTCTTTTGCTTTTTAATGGATCTCCTCGACCTCGAGACTCCATTTACAGTATAAAAAATTCCCAATGTCCGGGGAATCCTTTATTCTTCAAATTTTCTCTTCCAAAGGCCTGTTTGGCAATTCTGGATGTTTTTCGCCGCTTTTTCTTCACGAAAACATCTAAATGGCCATAACTCTCGCGTCTGAACTCCGATGCATGCGATCCACATATCAACAGAAAGCTCTCGACAAACCCTACGCAATGGAACTCCTCAAATCAGCTCACGGTCGTGTTTTCAAAAAAAATCCTCGTAATCCGTGCCATTGCGTCAGTTTTCTCGGTTTTACACTGCATTCTTCGCTAGCATCAAGATGGGGAGTCTGGATACGCGCTTCTCCTCAGGTGCGTGTGCTGAGTGAGTGTCGGAATGGCCTCCTTCACCCAATTCTTCATTCCGGATCCTGATACGCGTTTTGGGCATCTTTTTCTCGATTTTTATGATGTTCTTCACACGCGCATCAAGACGGGGGATCCGGAATAGGCCTTTCACCTAGAATTCCTGCACACACTCATTGGAAATATTAGTCCCACTCTCTCGCACCTCTCAAATAAATCAAACAGAATAAAATAAACAAAACAGTATTTAAATCTACACTAAAGCAATAAATAGGTTGGGTTGCCTCCCAACAAGCGCTTGTAGTTTAAGGTCGACGGCCCGACCCAGTTACCTCAAAAGATATTAAGGAGGTCTAGCACGACGTGCCTCCTCCTTCAATTTGTTTTTCTTTATTTTCTGCACCACATCATGTGCACACACCAGATTTGGCCTCTTTTCTGATTCGGGTGGATCGGGCTGCAAAACTGTAGGCAACCCAAGAGAAGGATTCACACGATCTTCTCTAAACTTGATCATAGCCAACTTGTTCTTCCCTTTGCCTGGCACAAATTCCTTGAACACAAGTGATGAATCTAGAGCCTTGATAGTAAGCTCCTCATTCTCTAGATCCACATTTGCGCGCATTGTCTTCAAAAGCGGTCTTCCAAAGATAAGTGGCACATCGCGATCCTCCTTGATATCCACTATCATAAAGTCTTTTGGGAAGACAAATGCACCCACTTTGACAAGCAAATTCTCGATCACCCCCTTTGCTGTAACAATTGAATTGTCTGCCAGTTGCAGACCCATCTTCACCGGGGTTGGCTCACCAATGCCCAATCTCTGAAATAGGGATAATGGCATGAGATTAATACTCGCGCCCAGATCACAGAGACCATGTGTATGATATCCACCCCCAAGAGTGCAGCCTAAGATGACACTGCCTGGATCTCTCATCTTGGGAATGTCCCTCTGAATTACTGTACTGCATGTCTCTGTCAATTTCACCGTGGCATAAGGGTCAATGCTCGTCTTGCCCCATAAGATTCCTTTCAAGAATTTCTTGTACTTGGGAATCTGAGCAAGCGCTTCCACAATAGGAATATTTATATGAAGTTGTTTGAATATATCCATAAATCTTCTAAAGTGTTCCTCATCATTCTTCTTTATTGCCGCTGGATATGGCACACGCACACTATATTCTTCCTTTGGCTTCTGCTTCTCATCCGACTTCCTCACCGCTTCATTTGATTGGGGACTCACGGTAGGCATGGGAATCTCATCCAATACCTTTTCAGTGGCCATATGGAGGATTCTTAGTGGTGATCCCACTGCGAGTTGTGATCGCCTTCAGCTGTTCTGGTGGAGTGATAGTGTTGGATGGAAGCATGCCTGGTGGAAGCCTCGTGTCCTGATTGGCTATCTGCCCAATCTGCGTCTCGTGGCTCTTCATTGTAGCTTCCATAGAGACAATACTGCTCTCCATTCTGTCTTGATTTGCAAGCAGTTTTCTCAATAATGCGTTTGTCTCTTGTTCTTCTTGATGTGGGGCTTGCTGTTGTGGAACCTGTCTTTGAGCTTGATACTGAGAAGTCGGTTGCTGACCTGGTGCATATAACTCACTGTTTGGGTTGGCATAGCTGAAATTTGGGTGATTGTGGTTGGTGGGATGATACGTAGTAGGCCACTACTGCTATCGTGGTGGACCCATGTAATTCACGTCTTCAATCCCATATCCTTGATTCTCATCCGCGACCATCTCTCCCACAGACTTCACTCGTACTGATGGATTCATGCTGTTAAAAGCCGATGTCAGGACTGCCATTTGTTGTTCAAACTTCTGCTCCACCATAGTCTCAATCTTGTTCACCAGTGCCCCATCAGATTTTCAATTTCTATGAATTTCAGACCTTGTGGACTCACGTTTTGCCACATTGTCCAGCAGGTCGCGGCATCTCTGCACTCCTAAACCCATGAAGTTTCCTTGAGCCATCATATCCAGCTCATTTGCTGTCTCCCTGTCTAAGCCATTATAGAAATAGTGAAAAAGTTTGTACCATGGCTCCCCATGAGTAGGGCATATATGAAGAAGCTGGTTGAATTTCCTCCATGTGTGCCCCAAAGAATCATCTTCCTGCATAGAACTTTGTGATGTCACCCATTCTCTGTGCAACCTTGGATGGTGGAAGATATTTCCTGAGAAACTGTTGGCAACATTCTGCCCATGTAGTGATACAACCTGCTGGAAGCTCCATAAGCCACGTCTTTGCTTTTCCCGGTAAGGAGAAAGGAAAAAAGCATGAGCTTTATTGTCTCGAGTGGAACTCTCTGATCATATATAGTGGAGGTAATTTGCTCGAAATTGAGCAAGTGCTGGTGTGGATCATCACCTGCAGCTCCAGTAAACAGACACTCATCTCGTACCATGTTTATCGATGGCTGGCGTATCTCAAAATGTGCGGCATTGATCTGGGGTCTGACAATAGTAGGATGGTACTCCTCCGGTGTGGTCCAGAAATAGTCAACTAATGGACGTTCGTCATGATCGACAATCACTTGGGCCTCATCATTTTGTCTATTATTTCCTCCACCATTGTTGTTACCCCTGTTGTTTCCACCATTGTTTTCGTCACCAAACCCCACACCCGGAAGTTGTGGATTTGGGGGATTCATGCGAGCCATATCAACCTCCATCTCAGCCATCTTAGCTCTAAGCTGCTCAGTCTCCCTTGCTCGATTAGCTGCATCTTCTACAGCTGCAACTCTAGCTGCTTCCGCATCCTGCATATTCTTGCGGATCCTTTCAAACTCAGCTCTAGTTTCGTCATCCATGGTAGCTGAGCTTGGTTTCCTCTTGTCTCTTCGCTGTGCTCGTAACAAGGATTCCGGATCTTCAAGTGTTGGATGTAAAGGTTCGTCTCTAGAACGGGACATGCACCGTACAATCTAACCTGAAATCACAAATCACACACAAAACGTAGGTGAGTAACAGATATAAACAGAAAAGTAAATCCCTGAGGCTAGGAATTATAACTAATTTAGCCGAAGTCCCCGGCAACGGTGCCAAAAACTTGACACGATCCAACTGCAAGTGTACGGCTATCGCGTGTAGTAATATCCGGTAATTTCGGGTTTATCGTACCCAAGAGACTTCTTTGTAAATTAGTTTTAAACCTAATCCTTATGTGGGCCAATCGCAATTGTGTGTGTTTACTAATTCCACTGAAATTAAAGAAAATACGAATCCCAATTAACCGAGTGAATTAATTCACGATTAATAAAGACGAATTGATTTGGGTTTTTCTCAAAGTTTGACAAAATCAGGATATCTCTACGGGTCACTAGGAGTTTGACACTATGTTAGATTTACGTTCTACTAACACGATGATTCTTTATTCTAGCTAAACGAGCATACTTATGTGAAGATGTCTCAACCAACACCTATACTTAAACTATCAAAACCGATTTCTCTAGTCTAAGCAAGTCTAAGCATGATTTACGATCATTAATCTACTATTTGTTCTTAGCTAACTAGCAAGATTTCTCAACCCTAGATTCGGCTAGTGTGTATTTCAATTTTCCGGGAAAAAAACGTTGATGTCTCTAACGTTTACAACCTAGCTCAATCCTATTAATACGTCTACCAATAGAAAAGATGAATCAAACGCATAAAATACACATAACTATAGAAATAATCATCAATTAAGCTTTAAAGCATGCAAGCAAATCAATAGATCATCCAACAAGGTGATCAAACCCTAGTTCCCTACGAGATATCCCGAAATAAGAGTTTAGCTACGCTTAGACATGATCAAAGTACAAGTTTTCATGATCAAAATCCAAAACTAGAGAAGAAACGGAGTTTTTAGAAGCCAAACGAATGATCCAAATGCTCCCAAGCTTCTCCAATCCTTCCCTAAACTCCAAGGCCTCCAAAGCAACATCAAAACTGTTTTTTTGGTCTGAATGCGTTTCCCCAGGTCTGGGCACGTTTTTTAATGAAACTTGGCCGAAATTGCACTTCAGCACCACCAGTTTGTAATTCTTGGACAGAATTGTAAGTTGATCTTGCACGGGCTGTATCTCCCTCATACGGACTCGTCTTCAGACCTACCATATATCGTTGGAAAGCTACGGATGTCTACTTTCCAATGCCGTAGGCCTTGCTCCAAAATTCTTCGTAGATTTTCCTAAGCATAGAAAAGAGTGCAGGCTGGTCTTGTGCGGCTTTTTCAACTTTGCTTCATTTTTGCGTCTCCTTTTCTCCTCTTCATATAGCTTCATCCCAAGCATATCCAAGCCTATCATAAGCTCCATTGCACCTATTTTACCTGAGAAACACAAAAAAATACTACCCGTGCAATTATCATCGCAAATATGATAGAAATCATGCTCAAATAAGCTAGAAACACAACTTTTGACTCTTAGGCTTATAATCGTCAAATTCACATATTTGTGCAAATATAACATATAAATCATGTGAAATAAGCCTAATACAAGTAATATGGAAACATAATAATAAATCCTAAAATAGAGTTATCAATGGTTCCAGCTCCAGAACTGGAAGCTCCTTCAGTAATGGGACTTGGTCTATTTTATGCTCCCCTTCTTCATCCATGTATAAAAGCGGTCCAATCTTCAATTTTCATAGCATGTTCATCATGTTGCTATTCTTTGTCCTCCCTGTTCATGTCGTCAGTTTCTGCCCAAAGTTCATCCATCTCTCTATTTTCCAGGGTTTCATCAATTACTTCCACAGCAAAACAGTTTTCATTGCCATAGTAATCTGGAAGCTAGAGAGACTTGAAACATTAAATTTAACTTTTTCTTCATTGATTTTCATGGACAGCTCTCCACTTTTGCAATTTATGATGGCCTCCCTAGTATCAAGGACTGGTCTGCTTAAGATGAGCGGAACCTCCCCTGCCTCCATATCCAGAATCACAAAATCTGCTGGAAAACTTAAATCTCCAATTTTCACCAGAACATCTTCAATGACTCCATATGCTGGTTTTACAGATCTGTCAGCCATCTGAAGCATAATTCAGGTGGGTCTTGGGTTCCCGACCCCCTAAATTTTAAAATTGTCAGCGACATCAGATTAATGCAAGCCCCTAGATCACACAAGGTCTTTCCTTTGTAGGCACTACCCAGAGTTAACGGAATCACAAAACTGGCAGGGTCCTTTTTCATTAGTGGTAGCCCGTTTTTCACACAGCTGCTCGCTTCTTCCGTCAAATTTACAGTCTCGAAAACACTCATCCGCCTCCTTCCATACAGAATGTCTTTGAGGAATCTAGCATAAGTGGGTATTTTAGCTAACGCCTCGGCAAACGGTATGTTGATCTACAGCTGTTTGAATACTTCAAGAAGTCTGGCGTAGTCTTGGCTATTATCCCTCTCGTGTGTCTTCAAAGGATATGGTACCTCTTTGGAATTTGGCACTGTTTCTGGTTTCTTCTTTTCAGTCTGCACTGCATCCTGTCCGACCGGGCCCTTCGGATGGGGGCAGAGGGTTGAGCTGTTTTCCCTGTCAAAAACTTTGTGTTCAATATTCTTCGACTTTTTTGCACGTGCATGACTGTGATACGGCGAATCCTGTAGTGCTATTCCACTCCGAGTGGTGATGGTACTGATCTGAGCACGTGTATTGTTCACTGTATTTAATGGTAAGTTCCCTGGAGTTCGTTGTGCTTGTTGCTGTGCGAACTGACCATATTGCATTTCCAAAGTGCGCAGTGCTGTTTTTGTTGTGGTCATGTCGGCTGTGAGCTGTTGCTGAGTGGCTATGAGCTGTTGCTGAGTTGCTGCTATTGCATCAATCTGTGCAAACCTAGACTCTATGTTTGCAAACCGAGCATCGAATATACTCATGTAACTTTCAAACTGTTGTGTCGTTAGTCATGCCTAGACTGGTTGTGCTCGTGCAGCTAGCTGTGCCTGTGGCTTATGCTGAAACTTTGGTGCGTAAATTGCTGCGTTTGCGTTCCCGTATAGGAAACCGGGATGGTCCAGTGTTTCTGGCCTGTATCGACTTGGATCCCACTGCTGCTGCACATAGTGGGCGTCTTCAGTTCTGAGTACCTCAATGGGTGTGTCTAGATCTGGTTCAGCTGTTTTGGTTTACTTTTGTGAGTATACCTTCTGAACCAGATTTGTGACTACTTTGGTCTGATTATCAATCTTGTCGTCAGCCACTGGTTCAACCAATAATGTGAGTCTGCGATCGTCAAACATGCAAGTATCCTGTTTGGCCAATTGATTCATCAGCTCATATGCTCCATCTTTGCCTACATGGTACAGAAAATTACCTCCGGCTTCCCTGTCAATCATGTCAGCATTCTCCCTATCCAGAGCATGGTAGAATACTTGCAGGATTTTAGGGTCCTCGAAACCGTGATTAGGGCACTTTTTCACAAGCCTCGTCAACATGTCGCATGCGTCTACCACTGTCTCTACCATCTTCTGTTTGAAAGATAATATCTCACTCTGAAGTTTGATAACCCTAGAGGCGGGATAGAATTTTGCCAAGAAATCAGAGACCCATCCCTCCCATGTCGTGATAGACCTTACTGGCCTGGCTTCGAGCCATTCCTTTGTTGTCCCAAACAGGCAATAAGGGAACAAGATCAATTTAAGAGTATATGATTCAACTCCCCTGTACTTGATCTTGTTGCAGAAGTATTCAAACTTCCCGATGAAGTCATTCGGGTTTGCATGGTGGATGACTTCATACTGAAGTGCTCTGCATTGACTGGAGGTACTACGATTGCTGGCCCATGCCCTCCTGTAGGGACCTCAAAGTTTTCCACCAAGGCTCTTCCATATCTGTTGTACGTCCTCTAGTTATTCCGGCCAGCAAAGCCTGCTACTATGAGATCCTCAATGTAATGCGCCATATGGGATGGGGTGCGAGTCTCTTATTGTTGTGTCTCATCGTCTCCGTGTTCAGACATCCTGACTTCTCGGTGTCTGCAATTTTGCTCTTTGAAAAGTGTTTCTAGATCTTCGAGGGATGGTACCAGGTCACGAGGTAATCTGGGCATACACTAGAATGTCCTGAAAATCAGAGTTCAAGAGCAGTGAGATAAAAATAAAAGGAAAAAATAAGAGAAAAAACTTGGAAACTAATCCTAATTATTAAGTAAAACGTTACCTGTTCCCCGGAAACGGCGCGAAAAACTTGATATGTAAATCAAGGCGTGCTTTTTTGCAAGTATACGATCAAATAATATAGAGTAGTATATTTGCAACTCAGATATCGAACCCACCAGAACAGTGTATATTTTACTTTTAAGAATCAGAATTAATAGCAAAGCTGTAAAATGGAGGAGTAGTTGGGATTTGTGATTACTAAGCTAAAGTGCAGTAAATAAAAAACAGCTATAAAGTACTTATTTTTTGTGTGAATTTTCTGAGAATATTTTCTAATTCAGAAACTGATGAGTTAAAAATCGAGGCTCAAGGATCCCCTAGGGTTACTATTTAGCTTTACAGTTTATCTTGATTTTATAAACACACATCGGTTTTGCTTATGCCAGCATACCGGTTATGCAATCTCCTCTCGGTCTCATGCACCTAACACTCTCCTGCAGGTTTTCAGGTCCTCTCAGTCCACCTAGATCTGCAGGTTTTTTCTAAGGCTGCTAGGGTTACAGGTTCTCCTCTCCGTCTCCCCCTAAACTTCTAGCAGTTGGTCTAATTCTTTTTAGCTAGCTCCCTGATTCCTTTCACCTCTCGGTCCATCAAGGCAGGGTACTATGTTTTGTCTTCTCTTCCTAACTCTAAATGGCTACTCTCGCACACAAGATCTTGTCTGTAGCACTCCTGGGTGATCAGGCCGTTCATGCATAAAGTAAAAACCGAAGACAAGATAATAAACAATCCAGTACTCTATTAAGACTAACTAGTCATGAGTCTGACAATCAAAACAAACCAAGTTGCTGAATTCATAAACCCTAGGTTCACCGAGAATCTAGGTAAAGAGTTTAGCTAGAGTACATTATTAAAAAACATAATTTCATAAAACAGAGAAAAGATAGATCAAACGAGTTTATGCCGAAAAACGTGGACTACTCCGTGCTCCTGCTCTGCTCTGATACTTCGGTTCTGACTTGATGAATTGAGTGCCTCTAATTTTCCTGGGACGCCTCTTATTTATACTGCCATAGTTTCTAAAACTGATGCCTGAAATTCCTGTCTTGCCCCTGTCTAGACCGACTCAGGAAGGTTCTAGAGATCGCATCATGCGTCTAAACGCAGACGTGGCTACGTCTGAACGTAGAGATATTTGCGTCTGAACGCACAACCATTGAAATTTGAATTTTTGACCCTCTCTTGACTTTTCTTCCCTGCGCATGAACGCAGAGAACTGCGTATGAACGCAGGCTGCATATGAAAGCAGGTTTGCTTGCGTCTGAACGCAGCTCTCCTTGGTATTCTGGTTGACTTCTGCCTGAGCTGACTTTTTCTGCAGTGTTGGACTTCCTGCGTTTGAACGCAGGATGGCTACGTCTGAACGCAGCTTACTTGGTCTTCTTGCCAGTTTTTTTCCTTTTTCTATTTTTGCTTCTGGAATCCTGCGTCTGAACGCAGGGGACGATGCGTCTGAACGCAGCAAGATTTTCTGCACGGATTCTGCTTTGACTCCTTGGTACTCTGCCTCCATTCCCGAGCCTTTTTCATTCACTTCAGGTACTTGTTTCCTGCACCCAACAGCAAGTACCCGCGATCATACCAAAATAAACAAAATTATGCACGAAATTACTCAAATATAAAAATTGTAAGCTCAGCGTTCTCTCTCCTGTACAAAGGAAAAAACTGACTAAAAACAGGCGAAATCAAACTCAACAGGGTCAGAACCACTGGTAAAAGAAGTCCCATAATAACTCTATTTGAGTGTTATCGATGTTGAAAACCAAGACCAAGCAAAGTTTTTGAAAACTTGCTAAACCACTGTCTTGATACATGCTTGAAATCATATAAGGCAATTTACACACAAGTCTATCCCCATTTGTGGATTTTTTTTAACAACTGTAGACAAAGTGTAACCCTGGGGAAGCTCCATATGCTTACATCTTCGTTTAATTCACCATGTAAGAAGGCATTATCAACATGAAGTTGTATGAAATGCCAACCAATTATTGCAGCAATGCTTAACAAAAATTTGATTGTATGAAGCTTGGCTACTAGTGAAATAGTCTCACAATAATCAAATTTGTTTGAGTACACCCTTTTGCCACAAATCTAGCTTTGAATCTCTCTATACTCCCATCTAACTTGTGTCTAACCTTATAGACCCATTTCAACCATACTTTTGTGTGTCCTTTTGGTAATTCCACAACGTCCCATGTGTAATTATTGTCCAAAGCTTGCAACTCTTGTTGCATAGCTAGAATCCAATATGTAGACTGAACTTCTTCGGCGTAACTACTTGGTTCAATAACTGTAGAAATATTCGACATAAAAGAATGATATTCTTTTGGGATGTCTGCATTCTGCAAATAACTGTGTATATCGTACATAGCAAGATTGGCTTTTTCACGAACATAATCTTGTAAATAAGAAGGTTCTTTGACACCTCGTGAAGATTTTCTACGTGCATTGATTGGTGCAGGAATGTCTATGTAGATGTGAAAAAGCTAGACTACTACGGTCACCATCAATGTGTCCCAACTTTTCACCATGGTGATTTGAGACCCGGGATTCAATATGTTACTATGTGTTCATGAGTGAATAGTAGTCGAAAGAGGTATCAAGAGAAGAAGTATCATTGTCACAATACTTATGCACAAAAGGGTAAACACTCTCATGAAAAGTGACATTTCTAGAAACAATGATAGAATGAGTATCAAGATTGACATCGTATAGCCTTTTGTAACATATGTGTTAGTGTCTTGAATGGTAAGTCGGCAAAGCAAAGAAACAAAGAAAAGTCAAAGTTTTGGTTTAGGAAATATGTGAGGCGGTGTGGGTATGTGGCAATTCCACCGCCCCACAAAGTAGTATATATGAGCATTGCTTACTCTTTGTTTTGACACACACACACAGAGGGTATAGGCGAGTGTTACATGCAATTGTAAGCTTGCTTTGAGAGCTTTGTAGTGCATGTCGAGTGGGTTGTAACCAGGTGCGTTTCTCTCAATAAAATTGGGGTTTCGAGTCGTGGAGGTAGCTAGATAATCACTAGTGAACCATGTTAATACTTTTGTTCTTGTGTTATCGTTTACATCGTTCTCAAAGCTAGGTCCAGATCACAACAAATTGGTATCAGAGCTTGGATTTCAGTGTTCCAAGATCAAGGTGGAGCTAAAGAGCTAGGGTTTCACAATCCGTGAAATTCATAGCTAGGGTTTCGCGATCAAGGTGGATTACACGTTCGGGGGTTAAGGATCTGGACAAGGAGCTGCAGAGAAGATGACCGGGGGGATGACCAAGATCGACAAGTTCACAGGGAGAAACAGCTTCAGCTTATGGCAGATCAAGGTACGTGCTTTGTTGAAGCATCAATGCTTGTGGTTGCCATTGGCGGCAGATAAAGAGGGGGCTTCGACAACCACCAAGGAGTACAAGACGATGGAGGAAAGAGCACACTCAACGATCATGTTGTGTTTGGCAGACGACGTGATCACAGAGGTTGCGGATCAAGAGACGGCTGAAGGACTATGGAACAAGTTGGAGAGCCTCTACAAGACTAAGTCGCTCACCAACAAGTTGATGTTGAAGCAGCAGCTGTTTGGTCTACGCATGGGGGAAGGTACGGATCTAATAGATCACTTGGATCGTCTTAATACTATTTTGCTTGAGTTGCGAAACAGTAATGAGAAGATAAGTGATGAAGATGCCGCACTGATTTTGTTGATGTCTCTACCACCGTCTTATGAGGGGTTTGTGCAGTATGCTTGTGCCGGAAAAGAGACTCTCACGTTGGAGGAGGTGAGATCTGCTCTTCACACAAGGGACATGCGGCGCAGGGCCGCTTATGGGGAGTACGACGTTCCGGGTTCAGGCGCATTCATGGTGTCCAAAGGGGGTTTTGGTAAGAGGAAGAACAAGGGTTCTAAATTGCCATACGACGTCTGTGCACTTTGTAAAGAGAGGGGTCATTGGAAGAGGGATTGTCCGAAGAAAGCATCTGCAGATCTAGCTGTAGATGCAACGGCTTCGGAGGTCGACTACGTCCTGTAGGCCCCGTTGGGGACATGTAATCCGTTCTATTGACGAGGAGGCGGATTTGGCATGGGGGAGTCTTTGACGAGGGACACGGCACGTGTGAGACGTGCAAGAGGGAGCGTATGAGGCGCGCAAGGGGGCGATATTGCAGGAATTCGGTGGGAATTGGAGCAATTTTGCAAAACGTTGCAGGAATTCGGTGGGAATTGGAGCAACGTGTTGGGGGGTTTCGTTGTAGGGACTCGGTGGGAGTCGTAACAACAAACAAATTTGTTGTAGGAGCTCAGTGGGAGTTGGAACAACAAACAGGGGTTTCGATTGCAGGAACTCGACCGTAGTTGGAGCATCGATAGGGTTCGATTGCAGAACTAGACGGGAGTTGGAGCATCGCTGGGGGCACTCGTTGCAGGAACTTGGCGAAGTTTGAGCAACTTGTGACGTGAGGGTTTTGCATACAGCGCCAAACGTTTAGGGTTGATTATTAGAGAGAAGCATCGGTTCGGGTTGCTGAGATGATTCAAGACAAGGTGGATATTTGTTAGTGTCTTGAATGGTAAGTCGGCAAAGCAAAGAAACAAAGAAAAGTCAAAGTTTTGGTTTACGAAATATGTGAGGCGGTGTGGGTATGTGGCAAATCCACCGCCCCACAAAGTGGTATATATGGGCACTGCTTACTCTTTTTTTTGACACACACACACATAGGATATAGTGTTACATGCAATTGTAAGCTTGCTTTGAGAGCTTTGTAGTGCGTGTCGAGTGGATTGTAACCGGGTGCGTTTCTCTCAATAAAATCGCGGTTTCGGGTCGTGGAGGTAGCTAGCTAATCACTAGTGAACCACGTTAATACTTTTGTTCTTGTGTTATCGTTTACATCGTTCTCAAAACTAGGTCCAGATCATAACAATACGGATAGCCAACAAGAACACATTTGGAGGCTCTTGGATCGAACTTATGTCTTGCTTGTTGTAATGTAGAAGCAAAACGACAGCCAAAAGATTTTAGGTGTGAATAATCATGTGTCTTGTGAAGCACTATCTCCAAAAGGAGTTTTGTTGTTTACTACAGAAGATGATATTCTATTAATGAAGTATGCAGCAGGAAGAATACATTCCCCCATAAAATCAAAGGAACATTTGACTGAAACTTCAAATACATGGCATTTTTCAAGATGTGTTGGTGTTTCTCTCTACTACACTATTATGTTGAGAAGTTTCATGTTAAGTCATGGATGATGTCTTTGGGAAATATTGAGTTGGTGAAGTGCTAGATCGGGAGCTTTATCACTCCTAAAATTATAGAAAAAATGAATTGATTGTAAACTAGAATGTAGAAAGAAGGAATGATAGACGAAGCATCTAATTTGTGTCTCATTAGATAGACTCAAGTGGTTCTAGCATAGCCATCCACAAGAGTAAGAAATAATTTGTAACCTTCAATAGCTGGGGTT
Source organism: Linanthus parryae (assembly GCA_023055425.1). NCBI lineage: Eukaryota > Viridiplantae > Streptophyta > Magnoliopsida > Ericales > Polemoniaceae > Linanthus > Linanthus parryae. Next base: position 18,597,495 of record JALGPY010000011.1, on the reverse strand, counting down.
TGATAATAACCCCAGAAGTATCACAACGTATTAATTGAAAAGGGCCAGAAACAACACTAACAAAAGATTGAAAATGAAGTTTCTTCAGTTTTTCCAAATGACAAATTGCACAAGGTGTAGTAGGCGATACATATACTTGATTACAATGAAGATCAGAAGAAAAATACACACTTTCTTGTGAGAATGGTGTCCAAGTATCATGTGCCATGTTCGCGAAGAAACTGCAGCATTACTAGAAGTAGAAACAACTGCAGCTGAATTAGCATTGAGAATGGTTGATTGTAAAATTTTGATACTTCTTATGTCCAGCACCAAGTGTAGTCCATTTAGAAAGGTCATGTATACAACATGAATCACCAAGAAAAATAAAAATGCATGTAAGATTCTGCGGAATATATAGTTAAACCTGAAATCAGGAACACACAAGACACCACTGAGAATAAGATTTTGAGATATTTGAACACCTTTATATGAGTGATAGAACCGAAACTCCATTAGGCATATATACAAAATCATTAGAAATAGAAAAAACATTGGTAAACAAAGGAAGTATGCCACACATATGATCTGTCTCTGCTATCAACAATTCATAAAATGTAGGGAGAAGAATTGGTAATGCATTGAGTAAGAGATGTGAAGGATGCTGCATTAACACTTCAGAAACACAGAAAGATAAACAAGAAACACAGTGTGATAGGTAGATTGTAGTTTCAAAACCACTCACAGCCACTTTAGACACATTAGATACATTAGACATTGCTAATGCATGTAGAAACACCATCGTTATTAACAGTAAATTGTCGGTGAGTTAAATGGACTATAACATATCAATGAGCTGCATACACTAGCTTTGAGAAAGAGAGAAACCACTTCCACCACCCTAAGAAATTCCAAAACCAATAGATGAATGTTGTTGAATAGGTTGAACCACACACTCAGATCCAAAGATGTTGTGAGCTTGAGACTTATTCTTGAATTTGACACTTGGTGGAATGAAGCCTATAGCATCTGTCTTTTGCATGACCAGTATGACCACAATAGTACAAGTAGGTTTATTGCCAGAACCATAAGACTTACCAGAAAATTCCACATCATTTTCCCAACCATTATTCTACTGCTATGATCATGATTCTGCAAGAACTGTGATTGGTATGCTTTTGAAACCGTAGCCATAGACTAATGTGAAAACAATATTAAACCATTCCCTATAGTTATCTCAGTTTGTTTCTCTTGTTGCACAACTTGTGCAAGAACTTTGTTAATTGCAGGTAGAGGATGTGTTCAAAAAAATAATCTCTAACAGGGGTTTAGACATCATTCAGTACCATGAGGAATTGCATTACGTGCTCCTCTTCTTGAGTCTCAAGAAGATTTCCTAAAATTCTGTAGGTACAATTCCTCAACACTCCACAAGAACACGTAAGAAAGTATCCATAATTGGATATCTCATCCCATAGAGTTTTGAGTTTAGCATAATAAGAAGTCACGCTGAAACCACCATGTTTCATCCAGTAATAGCCTTGTGCAATGGAAAAACCCTAGGCTTATTAGTAGGAGCAGAAGTCTCACGAAGATCCTGCCAAATATCTGTAAATTTATCATGTCGATCACACTGCAACCTATTGCCTTTGATAAATAAGATCATAATCCGGGACATTATCATACTATCGCATCTCAACCATTGAGCATGCAATTCATCTTCATCAGGCGGTTGTGGAATCATTCCAGTCACAAAACCTAACTTATTCTTGAATCTAAGAGCAACTACCATGCTTCTCTTCCAGGTATTATAGTTTTTGCCAATCAAAACATGCAGAATCACACCATACATGAATTATCTGAATTACTCAGAAATAACAGCTAAGATCCGTCAGAGTGTCGCTGGAGCTGAAGTCGTAGCTCTTGAATCACCGTGCAACATCGAAACCTATCCAAACACAAAACGGTCTCTGCTCTTTGAATCCGATATTCGACCCGACTGATCCTAATTGACTAAACCTGCCTCTGATACCATTTCTGAATTAACAAGAAACCATAAAAGATGGAGAAGATACACAAAGAGAATGAAGAATTCTCCAATTGAGGAATAAAATTTTCAGCTAAAAAAAAGGAAGAGAGAGCTTATAAAAAGGAAAGTGAAAACTGCCCTAACTAACTCCTTCCTGGCACATCCACGTCGGCTTTAATTGCTACTCTAGTGCCTACAATATTGACAAATACTGTTCAATCCTTATTTACAAAGAAATCTTGTATTGTAGCCCTTCTAATAACTTTCAGTATTTTCACTTTCCTCCGTACCAGAAAACTATTTTAACAACAATCTAGAATTCTAGATAAATCTTGAACCCGGAATGTTAGATGGGCTATTGTCCAATATTTTGGGAATCAAATGATAAATGTTGTCCACATATCAAGTTCTATGTTGTCGTCACGAAAAAAAAATCGAAACTCAAAACATTTTGACAAAACTGGTGTTTAACTTCTCTAATTTGTTTTTTGTAACTTCTCTAATTAAAAAATGAATAAGTTTGCCAACTTGTACGCTCCAACATCACCACCAATTGGCCTACGTGCATTTTTTCCTCCATCATTGGGAGCAACGAGAGGGGTGAAGAAAATAATCCGTCAATCACGATAGAATTCGACCTACACAAGAAATTCACATTGAAACTGCAAGACCATGTGACACATAACGTCACACTTATGTGGTGGATTATCACGTTATTGCAGACAATAACCGCTTTAAGGTTGTACTTTGGCCGCCCTTTGGCGGAAGAGAACCGCTCCTAGGCGGTAGTTGGCCGCACCTTAGCGGAAGTGAACCGCTCCTAGGTGGCAGTTTGCCGCCCCTTGGCGGAAGAGAACCGCACCCAAGCGGTAGTTGGCCGCTCTAACGCGGTAATTGGTTGTCATTTAACGGAAGAAAACCATTTTTAAATGGTACAACTGAAAATACATAAAAAAACAACAAAATCCAACAACAAGAAAAGCAGGGGTCTCGCCTCCCCTATGATCGACGAAAGAAAAAATGGGGTAGGAAGTTTTTTGTTGAGGCGGAGGAATGGAGAGAGAGAAACTTTTAAAAAAATTAACAATATCAAAGTAAGTAATTTTTTATCTTTTCAAAACAAATCACATAAATTAAGTAAAGAAAACAGGACCTTCAAATAGGCAAAAAGAAGTTACCGAAAGAAATTCCAAGAAAAATGAGTAAAATATACTTTTTAATGAAAAAGTTGCATAACGAAGAAAGCAGGGCCTAAATGTAGTTGCACAAACTTAAGCAATATATTTGAAATTACTTGCAGCACCTCGTCACTAGCCTCGTACCACTCTGTCACTTCTCTTTAGTCTCATTCTGACTTTTATCACTATTCATTTGGTCACTTTGACCCGGTAATTTGGATATAAAAATGATACAATTTTCTTATAATTTGTTTCATGGTGTTGTAGAGTAAAAGTTACTTAATAATACGGTGAAATTATTAAAAAGTTACATTGTTTTGTTGTTCAAATTACCTGATCAAAGTGACCCAGATACGAATAAAAAATCAGAATGAAACTAAAGAGAAGAGACCGAGTGGTACGTGCTACTTTACCCCATTCACCAACCATCTATGTCTATCTACTAAAACATGGTGGCCTTTTCCTGGTCATTCATATCATGTGGCTCACTACCAGCCTTTTGATTAGGGGAAAATCAGTGGCTACAAAATTAATGAAGGTTGTTTTTTATTTTTAGTGGCCTTGGGCCTCGGGACTTAACCTGCTAGTACCGCTTTGATTTTTCTCTTCCCAAATCATTTAGATTTTTGTCTCTCTATTCACTAGGTCACTTAGAGCCAACAATTTGCTAAATGATTTAATTTTTGAAATTTTGGTCTTAGTGTTGTAAAGTTATTCTATAACATGGTCACAAATTAATCAAAAAGTTGTATCGTTTTGTGATCCAAATCATCCGGTCAAAAGAACTTAGAAGACGCTTGAGAAGGGGAATCGTAATACAACATTTTTTCTCCGGAAAACAACTATCAGGAAAGCGAGAAACATCTTAAAGGGGCTAGAAGACGCTACAGGGAGGTGGTGCACCAGTGAGGAAGAAGTTATTTCAATCCTTATTATTTTTATAACATCTTTACTTCCTCTAATCCTTCTAGAGCAGATATGGAACCACTGCTTCAAGAAGTTCCTGATATTGTTGAAGGAGCAAATCAAAGAATGTTGAAACGTCCATATACCAGTTCTGAGGTCAAGGAGGCTCTCGACCAAATGGGACCAATAAAAGTCCGGGTTTTGACGGCTTTTCAGCCACATTTTTTCAATCTCACTGGGAAATAGCGTGAGAAGATGTGATCAAAGAGTGCCTCACTGTTCTAAATGAAGCAACGAGCATCTCAGATTTTGACAAAACAATCATAGCGACCGAAGGTGAAGCAGGTTTGGTTACCTTCCGATCTTAGACCAATTAGTCTTTGCTTGGTGATTTACAAGTTGGTAAAAACAATGGAAAATTGGTTAAAGAAGGTACTCCCACATATTATTTCAGTTTATTAAAGCGCTTTTGTCCCTGGCCATTTAATTTTCGATAATATACTTCTTGCATATGACTTGCTCCTTACGATGAAGTATCGCAAAAAAGATAAAAGTGGAAGCTACGCGCTTAAGATTGGTATCTCTAAAGCCTATGACAGCGTAGAGTGAGATTTTTTACGAGCTAGCATAGAACGTTTTGATTTCGGTATTAAATGGATTAATCTTGTGATGGATTGTATCACCATGGTAAAATTCAGTTTTGCTATTGAAGGAAGAAGTGTAGGAGAAGTTATACCTCAATGGGGCCTTCGCCAAGAGTGTCCGTTGTCTCCGCATCTTTTTATGCTCTGCGGCGAAGTCTTATCCAGAAACCTCTCGGCAGCCTAGAGATGGTTTCCTCACGGGTTTGAAGGCTTCAAGGAATGATCCTATAATCACTCACATATTCTTCACTTACGAAAACATCCTATTTTCTAAAGCTACGTAGGAAGGGATTGATTACACTTGACATCTTTTACAAACTTATGAAGTGGCCTCTGGCCATAAAATAAATTTACAGAAAAACGCCATTGTTTTTCAGCGAATATCTAGCAGCAAAGGCAAGAGACTCTCAGCAACCGTTGTGGTGCTCCTATTTGATTCTCATGATCGTTATCTGGGCCTTCCTACGTCCCTAGGAAAAAACAAAACAATTGACTTCAATTTTGTGACTGAATATTGGATTCAAAAGGTAAAGCTTAGAAACATAATTCTCTTTCTTTTGCAGGTCGAGAGATTATGATAAAAGCAGTTGCACAATCAGTCCCCATCTATACAATGAGTGTGTTCAAACTCCCTGAATCTGTGTGAAACAAGATTGAGCACATATGTAGAAAGTTTTTATGGGGTCATGAAGAAGAAAATCAGAAAATAAGCTAGGTAGCGTGGGAGAAACTAAAATCCCCAAAGTCAAATGTGTTGGAAATATGTCCTAGAGGCAATCTATTTCTTGTGACATTGGTGGATTTACGATTCATTATGTTATCAATATGGACATATGCTCACATGAATGAAGTTATTAGAATATAAATGTTACATTCTTAAATATCTCTAGTCGATTATATTGATTAACGGGACAATCAACTATAGACTAGTATGGGGTTGGATTGATATGGAGATATCACGATCCAACACATGGGTATGAATTAGGAGTAATGGCATACTGGATTGACCCATCTCCGAGAAGGCTACATACAAGTTATGTAAAGTCACAAGTGCTTCTCGCGGTAACAACGGTATTGTCATCCTTAGACTTGAAGTCACTAGATCATCTAGTTGTAGAATATTGTGTTTTGGTAACGTCAAACGCTACAACGTGACTGGGTAGTCATCAAGGCGCATATTGGACACAATAGGAAGCAAGCTTAGACATCGTAGTGATGTAGATAGAATTTTTCCCTCCCACATAACGGGAGTAAATATCTTAGGCCACTCGAGGAATAGTGCTTATAGAATGTCTGGCCAGACTCAAATAAATCAATATACGATACTGATGTTATTTGCACGAATAAGGCTATTCCCAGGATCGAGGAACTATGGATTGGATACGAGTGTTACTTGTATGTCACGTGTCCAATCCGGATATTGAGACAAAGGGATGAGACAATACTTGCACAAGGTTTGCCATGATGACTATTTCTATTGGTTGGCTAGAATGGATGTCTTGCTAGAGAGCGCTCCATCTTAGTAAATAGTTACTACCAACTAAATAGAACATATGGGGTCACGCGCCATATAGGGGTGAACTAGGCTTGGGAATTAATTAATTAATATGATTAATTAATTAAAATGATAAAATCACAACAACTTGCTAACTTAGTAGGACTAATATGCAAGTTGGACTAATACATGTGTAGACATGAATAGGATTTGCCAAGGTGGACTAATTCATGTGGAGACATGATTAGCACTAATTTTCAAAGAGAACTAATTCATGTATGAACATGATTATGACTAGTTTGCAAAAGGTACTAATCCTTATTTGAGTAGGATTAGGAGAGGGGTTTTTTATGTAGTAGGACAAGGAGTTGTTGGATTATATAAAGAACACTCCTAGATTATTTTCACTAGACATCTACTTACTTGGAGTAGGAGAGAATAAAGCAAGGATAGAGAGCAAATCCCAAAGGAAGGCCGAACCCCCTTTGGGACCGCCCCCTACCCGTCGGCCACACAAGGAGGTGCCGTCCACCTTGTTGCTCCGTGTTGCGTGATTTCTTCTTCCTCTTCCATTCTTCCTAGCTAGCACAAGGTGTTTGGAAGATCTAGATCTCACCTCTCGGCGTGGATCAACCGTAGAGACGTGATGTTTTTCGCGTTTGAAGTCATCAAAGGATACCTACAAGGTACACAACACGAATCATTTACCATCGTCGTGATTTCTCTTCCTGTTATCCTTGGAGGGTCTTGATCGGATGAATTTATTGTTATTCCGCTGCGCATCCATGATCAAAACCCTACAAAATGGCGAAGTGGATTTTGCAGATTTACAATCTTTCAACTTTGCTATGCTTCCAAAAAAACTGTGGAGAAGTATTACTAATCCAAAATCCCTCCTCAGCAAGGTTCCGACTAGAAAATATTGTCCTCACACAATTATTATTAATACTTCAGCGACCACTCAGTGTTCTTATACATGGCGAAGTATTCTCGCCAGCAAAGAGATCATCATTGAGGGTTTGCGTTAGGGTATTGGTACGGGAACCAGGGTGAATGCTTTTCTAGACCCCTGGCTTCCAAAGGACCCTACCGTCCGATTACAACGGCTCCACCTCAAGTTACACTGTCCAAGATTTCATCATTCCAGGTCAAGATCCCTCTAGCCAACACAACTGAACACGATTTCTTGTTTTGGAATCACACGAATTCTGGTGAGTATAGTGTCCAGACCGGTTACCAGGTAGCTAGAAAGATTGTACTAGTAAAGCAGAGTAATCAGCAGGGAAGTGGCGAAGGGGAACTGTGGCTTACCAAGTTGTGGAATCTTAAAATTCCAAAGAGAAATATTTACCCAGTATGGCGGGGCTGGAGAAGGGTGCTACCAACAAAATTGAATCTGGAAAATTGAAGAATCGACATCCCCACTTTGTGCAATCTATGTGGTGGACTGATAGAAGATGAAACGCATCTCTTCCTTCGGTGCCCAATCGCTAGAGAAACTTGGAAATCACCGTTTCCAGGTTCAGACCTGAAGACTTGATATGCATATTTCAGCAACAGGATAAAGAAATTATGGAGTCAAATATGAAGGAGAGAGAGCCAAATCTTATCTGCATGTGTATTTCTGAGATGTGGAGTAATAGAAACCAAGCTATCTTCAACGAGAAACCTGCAAACGCCACAGTCATCGTCAAATCAGCCATTGACAAGCTCGAAGCTTTTGAAGCTTCCAGATCGCGCTCTCCCATCACCATCATTCCTCCGTCTCAGACCTGGAGGCCACCAGAGATTGGCGAAGTGAAATTAAATGTTGATGGCGCTTGGGCAAAACCATATGCATCGCCAGGGTCGGTGGAGTCATCAGGGACAGAGAGGGGAGATACGTCGCCGGTTTCGCCAAAAGAATTCCTTTTGGAACCAGATCCAGATCATCTGAGGGGCAAGCTAGCCACGAAAGTTTGAAGTTTGCCATCGATTGTGTATTTAGGAAGCTGATGATCGAAACGGACGCTCTCGTGGTGATGGAAGAATTCAAAAGGCTATGAGATAAAGGAGGAAAGTTTAATTGGGAAGTGGGAATTGTTATCAACGAAATGGTGCAACTTTCCAGAAGCCTGGACAGCTGTCGGTTCACACACACGTGTCGGGACAGTAATTAAGTAGCCCCATTTACATGCTAAACATGGACTTTCCATTCTAGACCAGGAATACCGATCCCCATTGGGCATCAAAGGCAATCACAAATGACGTAATGGGCCTCACAAGCCCAAACCCAGTTGTTAAATTGAATTTTTCAGTTTTATCCTAAAAAAAAGGGACCTATACGAGTCAAAAAAAATAAATGATGGGGAAGAGAAGAATCAGAGTGGTACTCCATATAGCAAAATTACATGGACATTTCTACCCTTTTGAGTTTAATGCAAAGACACTCTGGCCACTGAGTTTGGGAAACGACACATTCACCCTTTGATGTCCCAAACTTCATGCACTTAAACCCTCTGGTTGTTTAATTCCGTTCTCTTAGAGATCAAATTTGTTCCAAAAACTAACTGCCTCACAATTAGGAAATGTAGGTGTTTCAGATATGGCACACTCAAGGGTGACCTTGTCATTTCCCAAACGGAACGGTTAAAAGTGTCTTTGCATGAAACTTAAGGGGGAGAAAATGTCTTTCGTTGGTGAAAGTATTATTTTCGAGGATGGGGTGGTCAGGGTCGGCTTATCCCCTAGGCAACTTAGGCAGTTGCCTAAGGCCTCAAATATAGGAAGGCCTCAAATTTAGGGGAATTAGTTTTTAATCTTTGGATTATTGGCATATGATTGGTTTAAAGGGACGCAAAATTAGGGGGTAATAATCACGTTTTCAAAGTTGAGAAATATAATGGGGAGGAAAAATAGGAGAACAATTATTGTTAGAGAGAAATTATGAGAAGATAAGTAAGAGAGATATAACGGAGAGGAAAAGTATAAGATGAATTAGAATTTGAGTTGTCATTACGAGAATGATCAGGAGGGGATATATGTGAATATGACTCAGTAAAAATCCTAGTTTTATCCTAAAAAATATAATTTTTTTTCTATTTAAAAAAAAATACAAGATCATGATGAACTTGTTACTCGTATTATTAAGCTCACTTTTTGTAAGAAAATATTACTAACCTCCTTTAGACCGTTATCTTATAACTTTAGACCACTTATGAAATATATAGTTCTTGTTCATTTATCAATTGTTTTCTTTTCTACACATTACTAGTAATGTATTGTATTCAATATTTGTGCTATCTTAGTATAAACAATCTGTGAGATAGCCTGACTTAATATTGCACACTTCATTTCATAGAATGATATCAAATAAGTTTCTTCTTTTAAAATTTGGTATTGGGATGAAGGGATTGAACAATGTTTGGTGCTGCTCGAGTTTACATACTTTTCGTAAAAAATATTATGCGGTCATCTCAATTCTCGAAACATTTTCACTTTGTGTCAATTCTGTCAATATTGTTAAACAAAAAAAATTCTGTGAAGGATATTAATTTCATGAACATTCTCATAAAAAGAGAGAGAAAAATAATTCACACACACACAAATATATATATATATATATACACGCACATACACACGTATATGTATGTGTGTATATAGATATAATTTAAGTTTTACAAACAAAAAAATGTATAATTTTCTCCTAAAAAAAATGTGTAATTTAGGCCCCCTTCCAAGATTTTGCCTAAGGCTTCCGAAAACCTTGCTACGGCCCTGAGGGTGGTTGTGCAACGTGTGAACGTATCAACATCTTTTGAGACTTCAGGCATACGGCAATCCTCTCCCCACCACCCAGCTCAACTAACTTAACCGCCTCACCAGCCATTTATGGACTCTTGGGTGCCACGTCAGTATCATTACATCGCCATGTCACCCATAATTATGACGTCATATGTCAACTACCCTCTCTCCTAGTCGACCAAAATTGTTACAAGCACGCCGAAGCTAAGTGCATGTTTGTTTTTGTCCAAGCTAAGTGCATGTTTATGCGAATTGGATTAAATTTTTATTGCGTATGATATTATATAAAACTAGGGTTTGTCCGTGCTCGAGGGCACTATGAAAAAAACACGTTTCATAATTGATTTTGCTGGAAAGAAAAATGAAAATGATGTCCTCGGTAATTTTATTATGATGTCCATCAAGTCACGTTCTTACACAATTTTGATAATTACGTAAATTAATCCGAGAAAGAAGGTAACCTTTTAAGTAGTGGGTAGTTAAGTGGGTAGTTAAGTAGTGGGTAGTTAAGTGGGTGGTAGGTGACATCTAAGGGATTAACTTGATTTATTTAATCTAAAGACTGAAAAGTCATAAGTTAGTTAAACTAACTTTTAAATAGTTGATAGTTAAGTGGGTAATTAAGTAGTGGGTAGTTAAGTGGGTGGTAGGTGAGATTTAAGGGCTGAACTTGACTTATTTAATCTAAAGACTGAAAAGTCATAAGTTAGTTAAATCATGTTATTTTATAGATAGACTAGAGTATTACCCGTGACCGAGGGCACTATTCCTAAATTGGATTTTTTTTTTAATTTATAGGTGTTTTTTAAATGAATTTAGAGGTGTTATCTAGAAATTATATTTACAATGTGGTGGAAAAATACAACTTCCAAGTTAGGGATGTAATTGAGAAAAACCTCTCTTTTATTAGTTATGGATGTCCGTGGAGAGTGGGTAGTTAGGGATGTCCAAAGAGAGTGGGTAGTTAGAGGTGTAATAAGTAGGTGAGATCTAATGGTTGGGATGAGATTGATTTAATTTAATGGCTGAAAATTCAAAAATTTGTTAAACCATGCTATTTTATAATATAGATTAAGCTTAATTACTTATTGCATACTCCTAGTTTCTTGAACTATCATATTGCAACTCACAGTTTTTGAATTGACTAATTGCATTCCCTATTTACAAAAAATACGTTAATGTGAAACAGAAAACACTAATAAAATATCAATGGTACGAAGACATAAGACCGCTCAAAATGGACCATGGATGGTTCGATTTGACCCTTCAACCCCACAAATTATGTGTTGAACACATGGGTCCGCAAGAAAACTACCTTAGTACGAAGTCTTTCTTCCTTCAATAATTCTAATCAAGGGTTATTTACAATTATTATCCCTGAGTTTTAGTAATTAAGCAACATGCACCCTTACATTTTATCAATTAACACAAGACACCTCTATTTTGTGTCAAAATAATTACAATTAACACCTTACTGTCAACCACCGTCAAGGGGATGTGAGGTGGCAGTGGGGTACACCATTAGGTACTTATTTCGTGTCCATATTGCCCTCCGTATAAATCATGTGTCTATTTTAGCCTTTTTCCCAATTTATATATATTGACAGTGATGCATTTCAACTACTTTATTTTTTATTATAGTTTCGATGGGCCGGAAAAAGAATTACTTTTTCTATGACATTTTACCCTTCTTTCAAGCTATGTGATCAATATTATTTAAGAAGTCTCATACTTTTACACTGAACCAAAATCTGTCGTACTGTTAATTTTTGCTTAATCTCCCCTGACAACTACTCCTACTTACTAACTAAGCTGGCGTTCTTAACAGATTAACATTGCAAATGAGTGCTAGCTCAAGTGTTAGAACGTTTAAAACTCTCTGCATGAGGTCATAAGTTCGAACCAAGTAGACGATAAATAAGTAAGTCTAAAACAAACAGATTAACATTTATTACAAAAACAACGAGTAAATTTTTGAACACTTTGCTGAATTAAACTAGCTGATTTATGATTTATATTGTATGCTCGGTACATGTGGGCGCTGGAATTTTGCTTTACCATATTATATTCCAATTTTTTTCTAATTTGTATTTTATTTTATTTAAGAAGTATTGTTTTTATTTTTAATTAAAATAATAAATATAACCCTTGATTATATTTTATTTAAGAAGTATTTTATTTTATTTTTAATTTCATTTTTTCTAATTTATGCAACATTTTTCTCTCCCACTTTATTTTAAAATCCCTTACATACATTTCCAAAAGGAAGGCTACTAAACCAAGAATCCCGCAAATTCGCAACATCTGTGGATCTATCTCTAGATTCATTAATAAGCACGAAATGTTAGAGAAGGATAAAAATAAGATGAAAATTGGATAAACATATAAAAGAAGGGTAATGATTCTTACAAAGCAGAAAATGATTCTTACAAAGCCACTAACATCATTTGTACAATTTCATTGTTCACTATATACATAAATAATGTTAGCGCATTTTTAAGAATCATTTCTGCTTTAGTAAGAATCAATCCCGAAAAGAAGTTAGAAGATTTTTTGTGCTCTATAATTTTTTATCTTCATTTAAATGTGTTGATCACGTTTCAATTGCTTTTCTTAAACAAAAAATTCTAACATATCTCCTTTAGGAAACAATCCTACTAAATTTCATTAAAACCGAGAATGCATCTTCCAAAAGTAAACATACAAAAACAAAAGTACAAGTGGTGCGTATGAGCGTCTCATATCAACGGGCAAACATAAGGTATAATTATATATTTATCAAAATTCAGGGGCATCAAGTGTAATTTATCAAAACTCAAGAAAGACAAAATTGTATTTTCATTTTTTCCGTCAAACTCCGTAACTTGCTGGAAAAATAAGAATGTCTCATGTCAATTAATGAACAGTGAAGATACATATTACCTATTTATCATAATTCAGAGGTGCAAAGTATAAATTACCCGTCTAATCAATGGTACCCAATCATTTGCAGCCACACATATACTTGTGTTGCCGCAAATAGGAAGGGCATGCGATGGCATAGTTAAGAAAATGGGTAAAAGACAAAAACTACCCTCGTTAGATGGGGTATATACAAAAACAACCCTATTGTTCGGGGATATACAAAAACCACCCCTGTCAACTAACGGTGAGTAACGGCAACTAACGGAGGGATGCAAAGACATATATACCCTCATCTTCGAGAATAATTACACTGCTATAAAAACAATTTCTTCTCCTCACCTCTCATTAGCCCCTCTTTCCTCTCTCTCCACTCCTCTCTTCTCTCTCTCCCAGTTTCTGAGATCTATCCCATGGCCTCATCTTCTTCCCTTACCCTATACCAAACAATCCCCCCTCGCACAGCAACCACTCGCCACCATGGCTCAAACCCACCTTCCTCCGTACCCACCTTCTCACTCCCCACCTTCTCCGCCTCAAACCCTCCTCCTCCATCGCTTCGTCGCTTCCGACCCGCCTCAGCGCCGCCTCTCGCCGCCGCGTCAAGTCCACCCGCACCGTCCGGGCCTCAGCCGCCGTCGAGACCATCGAAATCGAGAATCGTACCGCCGTCGAAACAAAAATGGGATTTGCAATCGACGGGACTTGATTGAAGCAATCGGAGCCCTTGAGAATCGGATCGTCGAAGAGAACCTGTTGTCGGAGACGCCATTCTTCACCTACGAAGTCGACGTCATCCGCAGCGTCGTGGTTGAGCGACGAATTGGGGGTTGCGTCGGTGAATTGATGGTTGAGGACGTCGAGAATGGAAGTGAGTTTCGAAGGAGGTTGAGGTTTAAGCGAATGCCGAACCTAATTCAAACCTAGATACGCATCTTCCCCAATCAATCTTCTGATGATTTGATTTCCCTTGATTCTGAGTTTGAATTGGACATAAAGAAGCTAGTTTATCCTTACTTGACTCCAATGGTGGCTGGCCTTTCTTTGATTTCTTCACACTTGGAACAGAAAAATCAACAAGGGTTGAAGCCAAGTGCCCTGTGTTTAGGTGTTGGAGGTGGGGCTTTGCTCACATTCTTGAATACCCAGTTAGGGTTTCAGGTCATTTGAGTGGAGAACGATGAGGTTGTTCTAGATGTTGGTTTGGTTTGATATCTTGGTTTGGTTCGTGACTTGTATGGTTTGGAATTGATTCGGGAAATTCGTTTTGTTCAATTTCTGGGTTGTAATTTGAGGGAAGATGATTTTGGTTTGATATGTTCTGGTAATTGAAATTCAGGTGAGTTCTTTTTTGTTACTTTTGTTGTTGTTTGTGTTGGTGGCGATGCGGGTGGTGGCGGTGCGGGTGGTGGCCAAGAACACCTAGAACACTAAGAACAAGAACAAAATAAACCCAAAACACAAATAAGGACAAAATGGTCATAAAAAAGTCAGATTGCACCCCTCTCTCAACTGAAATTAACAGAAGGGTGGTATTTGTCCAACGTCCGTCAACTGACAGGGGGGTTTTTGTCTTAACGAGGGTGGATCTGTAATTCTATTGTTTGAATTTGTAATTATGTGTTGTTTATAGTAGTGATTGACTGGTGGTGGTGGAGAAGACTGGTTGTTGTTGTGGTGGTGTTTTTAGTCGGTAAGGTAGAGAGAGGAATAGCACATTAGAGGGAATTATGAATAAGGGGAGGGGTAAAATAGTAAAACCCACACTCTTCTTAATCTCCGTGCCCTCTCCAAAGGGTAGGAAGAGAGGGAACGGAGTGGTAAGTAGCAATGACACCAACATTCAAGACACTTGTGTAGTTAATGAAACAGCGTCAATGTTTCAAATTTTCGATATCTGATATGTTAGTGGAGGTCCCGAAAATTGCAACCCCGGTCCTCTAGTTACTCCACCCCTCAGGGCAGGTTGAGCGACCAATAACACTGCTAATCGAGTATCTTCGATCTCAAAAGCCATCACGGTAGACTTCAGGCACGCAGCCTGCGGAATGGGGAGGGGGCATAATAGACAATTTATTGTAGCAATGTTTACCAAAACAATAACCTGGTCAAAAGAGTGGTGTGGAAGGCAAGGGGGTGGCTATCTAACACATCCACCAATCTATTGACAAAAAGACCTATTTGACTCACCATATCAACGACTCTAAATTCTTTTATTTAGTAATTCTATGGTTAACCCACTAATCCTACAAGTGGCTTTTAATCAATCATTAGAAAACATACAAACAGACTTTACAAAATAATAAACAATATAAATATCTCCTGCGAAACATATCTAATCCCAACAACAAACCTCCGAATACCGCCATGTGTGCACTGGTGGCTAATCTACTGAGGAGTAAGGGTGTCAGTTGTCACCCCTTACTTTTCAAAAATTGCACTTGTACCCCTATTATGTTGATATTTGAAAAAATATTCTTGACAAATAGACAAATATCCCGGTTGAATTCACATTTACCACTCTG
The DNA here is from genome assembly GCA_023055425.1 of Linanthus parryae. Taxonomy (NCBI): domain Eukaryota; kingdom Viridiplantae; phylum Streptophyta; class Magnoliopsida; order Ericales; family Polemoniaceae; genus Linanthus; species Linanthus parryae. The sequence goes on along the minus strand of JALGPY010000011.1, from coordinate 18,582,055 downwards.
TCTCCCGTCTTTCTTCTCATGGCGGCGGGGCTTGTGAAATAAGAAAAAAATATTCCGGACCAAAATGTCGGTAACATTGTTTCATCCACCCTTCACTCTTTCTAACAGTAAGACCACCACCACTAACACTGCTGAGATAAAAAACTATCATATCTCTGCGAAAAAAGAAGAATAAGAAGTTGAAGAAGAAGTTACACCACCACCACCAGCCAAACACCATCGGAGTCACTGCGATTTGTGCGAAGAAGAGGCAAACAGATCGAAAGAGAAAGAGTATATCTAGCCTGACCTGGGTCGCCCCCGCCGCCAGGGTCGTCGCTCTTCTAATGCCACCAACGCCGAAACCAGCACCATCGTCGGACCACCAACGAAGACATTGCCGACCGACAAAGCCAACAAAGCCACCGCTGGTCGAGAAAGGACCAGATCGAACAAGCACCGCCGCCGCACGATCGATCTTCACAGCCGATCTAAATGAGAGGAAGAGAAAGGTTGGATCTTCGTTGGTGAATGCCTCAGCCTTTCTCTCTCCGCCTCAGCCGATCTGAATGAGAGGAAGAGAAATGTCGGATCGTCCTTGTTGTCGTTCTCTCGGGGCTTGTTTCTTCTCCGCCTCTCTCTCTCTCTCTTCGCCACCGGAGTCCTCAACGCCATCGCCACCAGAATCTCTCTCCCTCTCGTTCTCTCTCTCTCTCTCTCTCTCTCTCTCTCTCTCTCTATGCTGCGGTTTCTGTGGTGCAAAATGAGTTAGGGATAAGATAAGGTGTGGGAAGAAAGGAAAAAAATAGTAGTTCAAAAGAAAAAAAAAAAAAGTAGGCTATTTTTTAGGATATCATAGTCATTTACTGTTTAAGGTTACCCAATAAGAAAACGGGAAGAAAGAACAAAGACGTCCCAATAAAGAAATTGTGAAGAAATAACGGGGACAGAGTGATATTACTTTCATATATATATATATATATATATATGTATATATATATATATATATATATATGTATATATATATATATATATATATATATATATATATAGACACACACACACAATGTATGAGCAAGATAAGATGTAAAGATGTGCAATAGAAGATGAAGTAACCAACGTATAGAGTTTCTACTCGAGACCACATTTTTATGGGGTAATATAGTTGTTTCCCTAAGTACAATCACTTCAGGGCCAGACTGAAATTTCTCAAAACTCAAAGGGTACATACAGGTATTTGCTTACCTTCTTCTCCCTTGTCCTCATTATTTCAACAAAAAATCTGGACTTGTTCATCAGCACTTTCACATGTATATCACCATCTACATACGTCTCTCCGTGTGTATTTATAGATGTCCATTTCTCTCTCTCGGAGATAAACAGAGTCCTCTGTATCTATCAGAAATGGAGCAGAAGACGAATTCATCAACCAACGGAGATCATCATCAGAGTAGCGAAGAGGATTGGGATGTGGGTGTAGCAATTCACAGCCAGGTGAGGAAGATAAAGCAAGAGATGGAGAAGATCAAGCACCCATCACTGAAACAGCCAGAGATGATGAGGCCTGTTCTTCGCGATATCAGGCGCCACCAACAGAGGTCTCGGTCCCCTCTGGGATTACCTGATCACAGACCCATCTCCGTAGGACACTCATAGATATACCTTATCACAGCTTGAAGATGATAATCCAGATGAGATGAGTAGTAGTTATTTACTTCCTTGGCATCCATCTGGAAAAATAATACATACAGAGTCTCTCTCTCTCTCTCTCTCTCTCTCTCTCTCTCTCTCTCTCTCTCTCTCTCTCTCTTGTACATAGTTTGATGCTGTTTTTTTTGGAGATATATACGAAGACGACTTATGAGTTGTGAATACTTCTATTTTGATGGATTGGTTGAATCACACAGTACATCCCCATAATCCTCCATATATATATGGTTGATTGTGAGCTTCTCTTTTACACAAGTTCATACTCCATATGTTTACAACCATTTAATTCTCTGGGGTTCTTCAAGATTCCAGAAGATGAAATTTTCATTTCCTTTTTTGGATTCTAGTGATTACTAGATTCCAGAAGAAGATGAAAATTTTTATGTTGTTTTTTATTTTGAGCGATTACGATTATGTTTATATGCATATCTGACAATGGTTTATATAAGTTGATGAAGAATATTCAAAGAAAATATCCAGGGTTTACATGACAAGACTATCTAATATGCTTTATATAAGTTGATGAAGAATATTCAAGGAAAATATCCAGGGTTTACATGACAAGACTATCTTACCTAGGTCTTACTGGTATCACCGTATCAGGAATCACCCAACAGGGGATATTTTATTTTCCTAGGCATAGACTTAATAGGGGCGAGATGGTAAGCACTAAGCAGCTTGTGACTCTGATGAGGGAGTCGTCTGTTTGACTCCTGATGAAGCAGCCACCTTGAGGAGAATTCTATGTCCACGACCCAATTACAATTTGTATGAGCAGTATTATATATATATATATATATATATATATATATATATATATATATATATATATATATATATATATAGCATGGATGCGCAATCGAGAGGCGATTGCAGAGATGGCAGCGTAACCAGCGTTGTAGATTTACATTTAACTTATACACAACACGATATTCTTCTTCTCTTTTTGAGGACGTGGGAATTCACAACTGTATACCGGGTAAATCACCTAGTGCAAAAATCTGCAAAACACACTAGCGTTGTAAACTAGCATGGGCTGACAAGCTCGCAGTTGAGCATGCCAATAGGCAGCCTTTGGGTTGCCGTTGCCCCAAGATTTGAACTCGAGACCTCTAGGCAAACGTCCGAAGATTTGAAGAGTGAAACCCCGACCAACTCAACTACTCCCCGAAGAATAACGACGCGCTATTCTATTCAATCAGCAATGACAAAAATACTAAATTCGGTACAACGACACATTTTATTTCGAATTGTATTGACACAGGGGCGGAGCCATGTAGGGGGGGGGGGGGGGGGGGGTAACCCCTAATTTGTGAAAAAAATTACGTGTTTCTCTATAAACATGTAAAAGTGCCCCCCTAAGCACAAGGCTTCTCTAGCAGAGATGGTTAACTTCGCTGAGTTCAACTTTGGAGTCGGGCGTTCGAGCCTCTCACTGCGCGCGTATTAATTTTTTTCCACAAAAACCTTTTTTTTTTTTTTGATAAATTTTTCCACAAAAACTTAAAAAACAAAAAAAATTAAAACATGCCCGAGACTCGAACACTGGTGGACATAGAATTTAACACAGCGCTTTACCAACTAAACCAGATTGCATATAGTGCTTGCACTTACTTTGTTAATATTCAATGCGTCGATCGCTACTAGCCGAATTGTGCCCCCCTTCAATAAAATCCAGGCTCCGCCACTGTATTGACAAGTCCTACATTACAGCGTTTATCCCATAACTATCCGGTCCTAGAGACTCTTGCTGTTGTGAATACTTCTATTTGTGATGGATTGGTCGGGAATCACATATAGCATCCCCAGAATCCATTCATATATGGTTGATTGTGAACTTCTCTTTCACACAAGTTCATACTCCATATGTTCACAACAATTCGATTTCCTGGGTTTCTTCGACATTCCATGAGAAAATAAAATTTTCAACTCTTTTTCAAGTGTTTACGATTATGTTAATAAGTATCCGACAATGGCAGCTTTGTATATTTACATTCAACTTCTCCACAACACCCTATTATTTTTTTCCTTTTTTTGGTGTGCACTGGGTAACCCCTAATTTGTAAAAAAAATTACGTGTTTCTCTATAAACATGTAAAAGTGCCCCCCTAAGCACAAGGCTTCTCTAGCAGAGATGGTTAACTTCGCTGAGTTCAACTTTGGAGTCGGGCGTTCGAGCCTCTCACTGCGCGCGTATTAATTTTTTTCCACAAAAACATTTTTTTTTTTTTTGATAAATTTTTCCACAAAAACTTAAAAAACAAAAAAAATTAAAACATGCCCGAGACTCGAACACTGGTGGACATAGAATTTAACACAGCGCTTTACCAACTAAACCAGATTGCATATAGTGCTTGCACTTACTTTGTTAATATTCAATGCGTCGATCGCTACTAGCCGAATTGTGCCCCCCTTCAATAAAATCCAGGCTCCGCCACTGTATTGACAAGTCCTACATTACAGCGTTTATCCCATAACTATCCGGTCCTAGAGACTCTTGCTGTTGTGAATACTTCTATTTGTGATGGATTGGTCGGGAATCACATATAGCATCCCCAGAATCCATTCATATATGGTTGATTGTGAACTTCTCTTTCACACAAGTTCATACTCCATATGTTCACAACAATTCGATTTCCTGGGTTTCTTCGACATTCCATGAGAAAATAAAATTTTCAACTCTTTTTCAAGTGTTTACGATTATGTTAATAAGTATCCGACAATGGCAGCTTTGTATATTTACATTCAACTTCTCCACAACACCCTATTATTTTTTTCCTTTTTTTGGTGTGCGCTGGGTAACCCCCAATTTGTAAAAAAAATTACGTGTTTCTCTATAAACATGTAAAAGTGCCCCCCTAAGCACAAGGCTTCTCTAGCAGAGATGGTTAACTTCGCTGAGTTCAACTTTGGAGTCGGGCGTTCGAGCCTCTCACTGCGCGCGTATTAATTTTTTTCCACAAAAACCTTTTTTTTTTTTTTTTTGATAAATTTTTCCACAAAAACTTAAAAAACAAAAAAAATTAAAACATGCCCGAGACTCGAACACTGGTGGACATAGAATTTAACACATCGCTTTACCAACTAAACCAGATTGCATATAGTGCTTGCACTTACTTTGTTAATATTCAATGCGTCGATCGCTACTAGCCGAATTGTGCCCCCCTTCAATAAAATCCAGGCTCCGCCACTCTATTGACAAGTCCTACATTACAGCGTTTATCCCATAACTATCCGGTCCTAGAGACTCTTGCTGTTGTGAATACTTCTATTTGTGATGGATTGGTCGGGAATCACATATAGCATCCCCAGAATCCATTCATATATGGTTGATTGTGAACTTCTCTTTCACACAAGTTCATACTCCATATGTTCACAACAATTCGATTTCCTGGGTTTCTTCGACATTCCATGAGAAAATAAAATTTTCAACTCTTTTTCAAGTGTTTACGATTATGTTAATAAGTATCCGACAATGGCAGCTTTGTATATTTACATTCAACTTCTCCACAACACCCTATTATTTTTTTCCTTTTTTTGGTGTGCACTGGGTAACCCCCAATTTGTAAAAAAAATTACGTGTTTCTCTATAAACATGTAAAAGTGCCCCCCTAAGCACAAGGCTTCTCTAGCAGAGATGGTTAACTTCGCTGAGTTCAACTTTGGAGTCGGGCGTTCGAGCCTCTCACTGCGCGCGTATTAATTTTTTTCCACAAAAACCTTTTTTTTTTTTTTTTTGATAAATTTTTCCACAAAAACTTAAAAAACAAAAAAAATTAAAACATGCCCGAGACTCGAACACTGGTGGACATAGAATTTAACACATCGCTTTACCAACTAAACCAGATTGCATATAGTGCTTGCACTTACTTTGTTAATATTCAATGCGTCGATCGCTACTAGCCGAATTGTGCCCCCCTTCAATAAAATCCAGGCTCCGCCACTCTATTGACAAGTCCTACATTACAGCGTTTATCCCATAACTATCCGGTCCTAGAGACTCTTGCTGTTGTGAATACTTCTATTTGTGATGGATTGGTCGGGAATCACATATAGCATCCCCAGAATCCATTCATATATGGTTGATTGTGAACTTCTCTTTCACACAAGTTCATACTCCATATGTTCACAACAATTCGATTTCCTGGGTTTCTTCGACATTCCATGAGAAAATAAAATTTTCAACTCTTTTTCAAGTGTTTACGATTATGTTAATAAGTATCCGACAATGGCAGCTTTGTATATTTACATTCAACTTCTCCACAACACCCTATTATTTTTTTCCTTTTTTTGGTGTGCACTGGGTAACCCCCAATTTGTAAAAAAAATTACGTGTTTCTCTATAAACATGTAAAAGTGCCCCCCTAAGCACAAGGCTTCTCTAGCAGAGATGGTTAACTTCGCTGAGTTCAACTTTGGAGTCGGGCGTTCGAGCCTCTCACTGCGCGCGTATTAATTTTTTTCCACAAAAACCTTTTTTTTTTTTTTTTGATAAATTTTTCCACAAAAACTTAAAAAACAAAAAAAATTAAAACATGCCCGAGACTCGAACACTGGTGGACATAGAATTTAACACATCGCTTTACCAACTAAACCAGATTGCATATAGTGCTTGCACTTACTTTGTTAATATTCAATGCGTCGATCGCTACTAGCCGAATTGTGCCCCCCTTCAATAAAATCCAGGCTCCGCCACTCTATTGACAAGTCCTACATTACAGCGTTTATCCCATAACTATCCGGTCCTAGAGACTCTTGCTGTTGTGAATACTTCTATTTGTGATGGATTGGTCGGGAATCACATTTAGCATTCCCAGAATCCATTCATATATGGTTGATTGTGAACTTCTCTTTCACACAAGTTCATACTCCATATGTTCACAACAATTCGATTTCCTGGGTTTCTTCGACATTCCATGAGAAAATAAAATTTTCAACTCTTTTTCAAGTGTTTACGATTATGTTAATAAGTATCCGACAATGGCAGCTTTGTATATTTACATTCAACTTCTCCACAACACCCTATTATTTTTTTCCTTTTTTTGGTGTGCACTGGGTAAACCACCGCTCTAATGCAATAGCCTGCAAACCATATCAGAGAGGTAAGCCGGTCTGAGAAAATCTGAACTGATAGACTTGCAGTTGAGGAAGCCGATAGGCAGCCCTTGGGTAGCCGTTTCCCCAAGGTTTAAACTCAAGACATCCAGGCAAACGCCCTGCCCAAAGATCTTAAGAATGCTAACTCAACCAGCTCAACTACACCACGAAGGGTAACGGCACACTATTCTTGTCAATCAACAATGACAAACATACTAAATTCGGTACAATGTAATGACCAGTCATACATTACAGCTTTTATCCCATAACTGTCTGGTCCTAGAGAGTCATTGCGGTAGTTTCATCATCTGTTTCATCATTTATCGCATTAATGTTCAATGCTGGACACAATAAGAACTTAAGTGCAAAAGCAGATGCGATGAACGCGGCAGCCAAAAAAATGATGAACTAATTAATATTTGAGTAATTCCAGTTACTGAGAACTCAAAAGAACATACCTCCAAACTAAATATAGGTAAAAAGAAAATAATATAAACTGTATCGCGGATAACGAGGCATCTCAGCATGGCATTTGGAATAAGAGTCTAACCTTGAATGCCAGCCGATTCTTTAGATGAGAGCGACTTCACCCTCCTTGTGAGATCCCTCATTATATCTACCAGAAGAGACTTCTTCTGCAATCTGAAGTTCACGGCTAATTCTGTCGATTCAGAAACCTCCTGCTTCAATATGGACTCGTCGTCCATTATTTTGGTCGGAAAGTGTTCGAGTGCAATCACGCACAATGCAATAACAGTGCGCAGAGCAGCAACTTCGTTTGATATTCCTAGAGGTGGTTCCGCTGATAACGACTTGAGGGTATTCAGGTCATGCTTCTGTACTGCTTCCATGTCATTTGTAAGGAGAACTCTCAACGCTGCTAATAGACGACCTTCAACCACTTCCGGCCCACCAATGGTTACCTTCAGGGAGAAAATAGGAAAATGTTAATTAGATGGATAGGACAATACATAGATCACTCTCTAGTGCTAGAACTTCAGATAGATGAAAAGTAGCCCTACTTCATTTATTTCTCCAAGTTTAGAGCTGTAATTTCGATTAACCGAAACCGGCCCAAGAAACCTTGAACCAATCGGGCTTGGTTCGGTTCGGTTTGGGCTCAGTTACTTGCTATTCGGTTACGATTAAACGGCCCGGAAGATTTCACATCCCTCTAACCGGCCCGGCCCGTGTAACCGTAACCGGGTATACCGCTTCAGTTTGGGCCGGTTAAAACCCTATCTTTTGATGGTCACAACTCATGAGTGCTGGGAAAGGGACCGGTTTGATTCGGTTAACCGAGCAGTTACGGGCCAGGATCGGTTATCGGTTCGGCTCGGTTCAAATCGGGGCGGTTCACGGTTCCAGAGAAGGTCTGACCGGCCCTAGCCCGAATCTTTCCGGTTTCGGTCCCGGTTCGGTCATATCGGCCCTGGCTCGGTTTCGGTTACAAGAAAATCGGTTATTTCGGGCCGGTTTTTCCGGTTAATCGGAACGTTTGACAGCTCTACCCAAGATCATCATATTATCGATTCGACACTGAAAGTGTGCCTTTCAGTGTGGAATCGATTACCTATAATAGGAGCTACTACACATGGCTGAAGACATGTTCAATGAGATATTAGGAAGCATTACTATGAAGTTAGAGTTCTCAATCATTCATTTCTCTTGGGGTTGTTGGCATGATACTCCCCCCGAAGCATCAGAACCACAAGTTTGTGTAGAGTCCACACAAATCTTGTGGTCTCGATGCTCTGAAGAACACCACTTCAGCAGCTCCAAGAACACTGAAATATCTCCCTTGTATTACCTAGTCATGCCAGCTTTTAAAGAATCACGCGTTTTCGGCTTTCAGCTTTTCATTGACAGGTTCATTTACCAAATAAAGTTACTTTCTGGCTTTAGGCTTTCTTATAAAATGATCGTGGAGTTTAAAAAGGTTCTATAGCTACATGATACCGACACTTAAAAAGGATAGGTTTACACAAACAGGATAAGATGGTAGTCATCAGCGCGATATTTCCACACCAATCAGAATCTGAATAAAGCAAATGCGGCTTATATGCACCAATTATGGAGTATAAAATTTGAATATATTTTTCGAAGTTAGAGAAGAAAACCTTCAAAAGAGGATCTTGGCCAGCTAAATTTAGCTGGGACAAAATATTCTGCTGCCATGAAGCAGGTGAAAAGAAGCTGGGGGATGACACGCCAGCGGCCATACTTGCAGCATCCAGAAGAGCACCATCGTACTTGAGCTCGATACAGTCATAGGGATTTGAGGGCACCACAAAGCCATAATCTAATAGGAAGAGGTCATTGTTCAAACATCCATAGTTGAGTACTAATGAATCACCTTGTTTGATCTGTGTTCCTGCCACAACCTGGTGTGACACAAGTACAAGGAAACCAAATCACATGAGAAGCCAAAAATGGAAGGGGTAAACCCCAACTTCACACCGTGCTCATCAGAAGAGAATACGAGAAAATGAGATACTTGCCTTCACTAGCATCTTAGGGTTATCTGTATCTTTCTCCTGAACAATTTGAGCGTTTGGACTGAAACTGTGGTTGCACATATCTATGAGTGGAAGCATCATTGGTAAGCTGATCCGTGTCCCATCTTGCAATTCTTTTCCGTGCAAGCGGAACGCCCGAGATGAGACAGCTGACATTGCCCATCCTAAAGCAGAAGCATCTACATTTTGGCCACCAAAAGGATGGTGATCTGGTTTCAGATTTTCCAGTGTATGCTGGACTTCTTTACCGAATTCCAAAAGGAAACGGCATCGCTTATTTACCTGCGGTACAAAACAAGTCCCTCTCAGAAGTTAAAGGAAACTGCAGAGACACTTTTGGGAACCAAACTTTTGCTCAATAATAAAAGCAAGAACATCAAAAGAATCTGAATATCCTTCAAAAGGTTGCTTGGTAAATGGAAAATACAAAAATCCATCAATGTGTGTTTGGATATGGAATTTTCAAAATGCTTGGAATTCAAAATGATGGGATCTAGAACCACGGTTTTATAAATGATGGGGTCTTAAAAGTCATTGTTTGGATAGTTTATAAAGTACCCAGTATGAACATTGTGGCAACGATTATTTTGATCTGAAGATGTAATATTTAGATACCTGATAAAGAAGAGGAGCATACTGCAAATTCTTTATATCTTCTCCAGGGAAGAAGATCGGTACACTGTACGTTTCTGGAAGGTTACTGATGTATGGCCACCAGAAGGAACCTGCTTTTGACCTTTCTTGCAGCAACTTTAAACCCAATCTCATAGCCCACAGCTCCTCTGCCAAATGCTCGAAGTGTCCAGTTTATCCCTTATATTCAAAAGACATTCTAGCCTAATTTATGGAACTAGAGTCACTGAACTATACAAATAAAGAAAACCTGCTACGCTTCTACTAACAGTCTCGACATGAAATAATCGCTTAAATAAATAGTATCTCGTGAGAATAGACAAAACACTGTAATGACATTAAGAATATGGTACATTACTATAATGCAGACAAAAAGTAAGACCAGTATTTACTTAGAAGGCACCAGAGTTAAATTTTATTTCAATGTATCGCTTAGAATCTATGTATTCCTAGCAATACTACCTTGATCGCCCAAAATAGGCTCTTGTGAATTAAAAGGAGAATTTTCCTAACTTCATGTACGTTTTACATTTTCCTGCCAGAGAAATATCCAATTTTACATCTTAGAGCACCTGGAAACCATGTTTTGAGAAACTAGACTTCTTTCCCTTGCAATATTACGAGCTTATTTCTAAATCAGAAATGTGATAACGTCTATTGGTTCACTTATAGGGTGCACCTTAATTTGTAATTACATTTGTCTAAACTCTAACATATGATCTTCCGATCTATCACTGTCGATTAATGAATGAGTAACATACTGCCTCAGACAAGAGAAGAGATAATAAAACCATAATCTTGTAAAAACAGGTGGAAATAGAATCTAGAGAAGTATAGGTGCACTTCTTTTGAACACCATCTACGTGATCAATGTCTTCGATACATCCCTAATTACTGAATGTCTCGGCTCTAAGATTAGAGGGGAGATTTGGGGCAAATTCGCAAACTAGACATTAATAAACTTGACTATATCAATTAGGAAGATGGTTCCATCTTGCTGGGTGAGAAGACTTAGTGTCTACTCATTACTAAGGTCAGTTAATGGGTCGAACGCAAGTATCTCCTGATCTTAAGGGGGGTTAAGGCAAGGGGATCCATTTTCTCCTCACATATATCACATTTTCGTGGACACTTGAGTAAAATAATCCTTCGAGTAGAAGATGAAGTTTTGTTAAATGGAGTTCTGGTAGGTGGGCTAGATGGAAAAAGAATCTCCATTTCGCATTCGCTACTAGTGACTAGTGAGTAATCCTCTATTGTCTTTTCAAGGCACAAGTGAAAAGAAATTTGATTCCTCCAGAGCCGCTGCTAAAGGAGCAGAGCTAGATCCAGAAACTAGCCCTATTGTGCTAGACAAGTAAAGCTACTATAGGTAAAAGTTCAGTTTGTATACTCTAAGGAAGCCCCTATACTGAAGTAATAATTGGTATATAAAGTAAAATATCTATTTAAGTATGTAAAACACTAGTATATTATCTATCGTGTACGACATAACAAACTTATGAACCTATTTATCTTAGTATGTCACTAACCTTTTTATGGCTAATATTTTGCAATGATTTTGTAATATCTACGCATTGGATATAATAGTTTCTTAAACAATGTAAGGATCTAGTAAAAGTTTGTTGTATTTTCTAATAAGTTTGAACATTTCCTTCTAATAGCTGTATAATACAATTTTAGGAAGCATAGACACACCAAAAATACAAGCGCAGCTGTATCGAACAAGCGTCAGACATGCCAGCTGGCTGTCACTATGCGATTTGACATGAGGGACACCTCGGAGTCACGTAGTCAGACATGAACCCTCCCCCCCTCCCCTCTCCCGTAATTCTTAAACTTTCAGAAGGGGGTCTTTTATGAAATATTTTAACTTTTAGTGGGTTAGTGTATAAGAGATCCAAATTAGAATGATACATATGATTAATTAAGCTCTCAATCTTTTTATAGATGACCACCTTCTTTCTCAAAAGGACAACATGTTTTCTATGTCATATGTGATAATCTAGGTTTTCTTATTTTCTATGAAACTTAAGCTACTGCAATGGCTAGGTATTGGACAAATAATAATGTCGTAGGGAAAATGGCGTCTACGGTGAATGTTACGTTATCGCATCCAAAACCTGTATCCGCATTCGAACTTTCATGATAACATACATCATGCAGGGATTCTATACTTTTATACATTCTCCTAACCGAATATAAGATTGAGAGCTACCAGGTCAAAGCTCTCTCAGTTTTAAGGCTCGTCTCCTATTCCTAATCAACGAACTTGGGCTCAATCTCATGATCTTTTACACGCCCTAGTTCCCTTAGAAGTATGCATACTTTTGTTTAAATTGTCGTGGTGTTGAATATCAATTTTGGCAAATCTGAAGTCTGAAGCTGTCACAATCAAGAGCGTGGTTGAGCCACCGACTATTACCTCCATCAGTATATTTACTCATCAGTCCCTCCTAGGCCTTCCACTATAAACAGGTAACAGAAGCGCCCAAGAGAACTTTTAAGAGATGAGCTACTGTAGGAACTTAAAAAGCACTAATGAATACGCGTACAATTTGTTGGCCCTTCATTAGGGGGTTAGGGGTTTCGAGGACTTCAAATATTCAATGAAGAGCTCTTGGTAGATGGTTGTTTAGGATATGTATGGGGAGGAGAAATCTGGGAGACGAATTGGAGTTTTACATTCTATGGAGGTGGTGAGGAGCTACATCCATTGCAGTTACCAAAGGAATTAGAAAATGCTAGGCTAAAGGGGAAGGGGAGGTAGATCTAATATATTTAGAAACATGTTAGACATGGAGATACCTTACTTTGTAGAGTATTATCTTCACTCATTAGGTTAGCAGGCAACAAGAAAATCGCAATATGTAATAAGCTATCCGCTAGTGACGGGGGTCTCTTCCTGGAAGTCCTATCTTAATAATTAGAAATTGAATAGTAAAAGGCTCACAAATTTTATAAATGAGCTTATGCAAATGGTGGTCAGCTTAGTTGGTTCATTGGTAGAGCGTCATGAGACCCATGCACCAGGTCAAGGGGTTCGACCCCTCTTAGCATAGGTTAGAGTGCGAATTAATATTTGATGTTCTTGAATGTTAGCACTACACTACCCTTTAAAGTACATATTAAATATGCATGCACTTTGGATTCGGTTGGTTGGATTTGAGGGTAAAACCATCACCCGAAACCACAATCCACAATCAAACTTACAAGTAATAAGCAACTAAACTCAGGCTAACTGGATTCGGATTTGACAATTCAGTCACTTATATTGTATCTTCTTCTGACCATGTAGTTTGTATAGGCCGTTGAGCAGTCCAATGCCGGTGGTGAGAGGGGGTTCGTAAGGGTGGGCAATCCAGTTTCAACAGTGTGTGTGAGAAAGTCTAATGAATTTGATTTTAGTTTCTTGCCACCGTTAACCTGGCTGGACTCTATGGTGGTAATGGTGATGTCAAGGAAGATGACAGATATACTATTGAGTTTGATTTGCAATTCGTAGCTGCAGTACAAGTTTGAGTATTGGATTCAAGTGCTTGATAAAGATGCAAATGGTGGTTGTGACAGTTGTAAGATATTGATTAGTTAGGGAGGCTGGATCACTGATGGTGATCTAATTGCCTGACTGTGATGGTGATTCAAGTGCCCAAATTGTGAGTTAGGTTGTGTCGGAGGAGATGATTCTGAATATTTGCTTGGGTGATTTGCTTCTGCTGTTGAGAAGGGTATATTGGTCTTTTGATATCTAATCCTACTACAATCGTGTCATCAAACAAACATCATTCCTCAACTGCATTCAGCAATAACAATACGTGACTCGGAATCCCATCACTAACAATTCCAGGACTCAACAACAGCAACAAGAGGCTAAGTGGAGCAATCCAAAGTCACTTCTTTACTTAGGTTTATATTTACCAAGTCTTGTCTTATATTCTCACTTACCCTCGTCTACCACCGCTATCTAGAGGGTATCACTTCTTTAAACCGGTGCATCCAACGGCCTACGATGCACATGACCAAACCACCTCAAAAGATTATCCCTCATTTTTTTCTTATGGAGGTTCAACGTCTGAAATCTTTCTAATTGTGTCATTATGTATCATATATTTCTTATTACAGCACTCATCCACCTTAAAATTTCCATTTTTGTTACTCAGTTTTCATTATACATTTTATTAATCACCCAACACTCGATCCACAACAAAGCAGGTCTTCAAGCTGCTTATATAATTTACCATTCAACCTAACCGGGATCCTGCAGCCACATAAACCTTGAGAAGCACTCATATAATTCACCCACCCCGCTCTTATCCTATGGGCTAACATCATCATCAATCTCTCGATCATTATGTAAATTCACCCTGTTTGAAAGTTGGACCCTATTTGTTCTTGTTAGAAGAAAACAATAAGTGAAGAAAGGAGAATGTAAGAAAAAGAAGATGGCTTACAGATAGATAAACGGCTGAGTGTTGATACAATCTGTCGAAGAACAGTCTCGTACATTCACGATCTCCGTAAGACAGTATTCGACGGGTACCGTTGGTGCCTTGGTTTCTGCTGTGGCGAATTGTCTTCCAGGATAAAAGTTCTTCCGATGTTGCAGATGAAGCACCGGTTCTACAACACCCAACGAACGAGACTAGCAGAGAGACAATTTGTGGAGAGATTGGTTGATAAAAGAGAATGAATAAGTGAATTCGGAATACCAAACTGGGAAGAGAAGACTGCCTTTTATAGGAGCAATTATTAGGTGCTCATAGAGCAAATCCACGTGGTGCTCCATTCCACTCACATTTCAACATGTGTAATAAAAGTGGGGTGAGTGGGAGAGAGAAAATAGCCAAGTAGGATTATGGTTTCTTTTCTATAACCTATAGGGGTAGTGGTTAACCCTAGTGGGACATGTGTCAGTTAATGAATGGTGTGGAGCACCAAGTGTCGTGCTTACGTGGTGCTCTTGGAGTATCTAAAAATTTCTCCTTTTATAGGCACTGAACGGGTTGGTTAAGGAGACAACTGTTCAGACAGTTGTAACTGTTGGTTTTTGGGCAGTTAATTAACCGTTTGATTAATTAACGAAACTGAAACGAAATTGTTCCTATTTAATATTTTGGGCAACAAAAAGTTAGTTTTTGGCCCAAAAAGAATAGTCTACAGTAAAGCCCAACAACCAAACCCAAGCCCACGCGCACGCCACGACCCGGCCCGTGCGAGAACGAGCCGTACGGACGGCGGCGGCACGCGCGTGGTGGTTTGGACCATGGCTAGGTCCTCCCTCCTGCACAAAATGTGCTTCGCCCTAAGGGCGTGCCCTTATGTTCCAATGTTGAAGCATATGAACTCTTCAAGCTCTCTCTTCCCCAAGATTTGGTCTGATTTGTTTTGGGAACATAAACCCAAACACAAAACCCCCAACTTCTAAGGATTATTGTTCATTCATTTCTTAATGGTTTTCGACGAGTGAGTTACCGAAACGATCACCAAGTTACCCTCTACATGATGGTGCAGTTGGTGTTGTTAACTCTTAAATGAGCCGGGCATAGTTGTCAAATCGGGATTCAGATAGTGAATCGAAATTCACCTTCACTGAATCGTAAATCGAATCGAATCGTGAATCGTAAAGATTCAGCTTGCAACATTTTATGTAGATATAATAAAATATTTCATAAAGCTATAACATTACTAAACAAAATATTCATGTTTTTACAAAAAGAAAGCTCAAATTATTGGAAACTCGCATCCACAACTAGTGATTAGGAGTTTCACACATGTAAAAGATAAAAGAATAATCTAGATATTCTCTCAAAATAATAATAATCCAGACATAGATAGGCATGTGGAGTAAGAAATTACAAGATGCCAATTTGATTGAAAATAATAGAAAACTATTAGCCTTGGACTTGTGAAAAATGCACTAGCAATTTAAAACGAATGCATGTTGCAAAACAGACATAAATGTAGGAAATAATGTAGGAAGTATTATTTCTTAGACTGATGCTGCAACTCAGTTAGACCCTTTAGATGAATCGAAGGTGAATTGTAGAATCGGTCTGAATCGCAACTAAATCGTAAGATTCAGGCTCTTGAATCGGGATTCAAATAAGTTTTTGTCCATTAAAGATTCACCAAGGGATTCGCATCGTTTCATGGGTGAATCGAATCGAATCGCAGGATACGAATCGTGAATCGTAAGATTTTGACAACTATGGAGCCGGGTGATAACCGGGCTCAAAGTCGGGTAAAAACCGACTTGTCGAAGACCATTTTCCAACACACCCCATATATCTAAAATTATCCTTTTTCGACACACCTTGCCACCCAATAGTTAGTGTCTCATGTACTACCGTCCCAAAGGCCACTAAAGTGACACTCCATATACAATGTGTTGATCTAATTATAAGCCCTATATACTCCAAATTGTCCCTCCATAACTCTGACCCACTCTTAGCACAGCCATTGTTTCATCAAAAATAATTTTATATCATTCACCAAAAACATACTCCGCATGATATCATATTGGATACTCTGTATAACCTCATCCATAACCGAAATCTCGCAGCCCCTCTAATATAAGCCAAAAAAACAAACAATGCCTAGAAAGCTACACTAGAAGCACCTTGGGCAGCTTTAACCACATTGATGGAATGTGAGCCAAGAAGCTAGTCAAAAACCATATCATGATATCAAGCTCACATTAGGGAAAACCCAAATACTCCACAATGACAAGTGCGCATCTTTCCCTACTCATTCTGCTAGAGAACTGGGATTCTCTCTAGACAGGTAGCAATCCTTTCAGCAGCGTTGGCAGTCTTCTCAGCCGAGGTCGCTCGCTTCTGCATTTCAGGCAAAAGCTTCTCCATACACGAAAATGATTCATGTTTCTCTCTCTATTGAATCTTCTCCATATAGTCAGACACTGACAAGTGCACAAATTTCTGTACTCAGACTACTAGAAGAATCCGTGATGTTACGAAATCCAAGAGCATTTTCCGTATTAGAGCTGTATGTTCATAACATCCAACACTAACATTCATCATCATCGGCACACGATTTGACAACTCCAACCGACTAATTCTAAGCAAGTTGTTCAAATATATTATGCAAGCCGCAGACCAGAAGGACCTAGACAAGGACTAACAACAACTTCTCCAAATGATCACAACTCACAAGGTCTATGAAAGAAGTAAACCCAATTACCATGGCATATCTCTACTACAAAAAAGAGTGAAGCACGTGTGATTGTTTAACCACCCGAAGTGTTTTTTTCACTGGGAGTGTTTCCTACTTTTTATCAAATGCCCAACGTACCCCTGGCTTAATTATTGAGGAGTTATTATTCAATGACTGAATTACCATTTCTTCACTTGGACTGAGTTATTATTCAATTGATTTAATTTTGTGTTGACCTACTATTTTCGTGATTCACTTCCAAGAGAAACTGAACAGGCAGATCACGTCAAGAGGTGGGAAATGTTGGACAGTACTCAATTGCCTGTGTGTTCTGAATCAGGGAAATGTGGTAACCG
Source organism: Linanthus parryae (assembly GCA_023055425.1). Classification (NCBI taxonomy): domain Eukaryota; kingdom Viridiplantae; phylum Streptophyta; class Magnoliopsida; order Ericales; family Polemoniaceae; genus Linanthus; species Linanthus parryae. The sequence goes on along the minus strand of JALGPY010000011.1, from coordinate 18,564,588 downwards.
GGTACCATTATCTTGCTTTATTGATTTGTTTCATCCCCTATTAGTCTGTGTTGTTGGTTTCTTTTACGATCTATGCTTGACCCTCTTTGTTGTGTTTTAAGTTTCACCAGGATCTAAAGTCCGTTGTTTGTCGAAATTCCTGGTATCACTGCATAGACAATCTTACATAGTCTCTTGTTAACGTACTACCTTCTTACAAGTAACTCAACCAGTTATTTTTCCTTTTTATTGAGTTATTATGAATGTCAATAGATGGATTACTCTATTCTGGCATATAATATAAAGATGAAAAAAACATGAATGCGCAACCTTAATTACTCTATTCTTGCAAATGCACAACATCAACAGGCATATGAAATCACAGTTGAGACCCAATTCTAGAAAAGAGTGAAGATCATACCAGGAACTCGACTACCCAGTTCAACCAAAGCAGAGTGAGCACCATCTTCACCGTCCGATTCAAGGGGCTCAAACTTCAACGGTAGGTGATCAGGCAATGCAATTAGGTCAGACCCTTTTGGGATTTCCTCAGAGGCCATCAATCCAACGCCGTAGGGATCAACAGGAGCTATCTTCACTGCTGGGTGAACGAATCCGCCTTCTCTCTTCACCCATTTGATGAGGTCAGGTGGGTATGGCGCCAGCCGCGCAGAATAGTGAGGTGAGGAGGAGGCGGCGCAGGTTAGGGTACGGAAATGGGAGAGAATGGAAGTCTTCGAGGATAGCAAGTACAAGTCTCTAGTCGCCATTGTTGACACCATTGTTGGTCCAGCTGCAGCTTATCGTCTTCGGTAGCAGCTTTCTGTAGACTACCAAGAACAATGAGGCTCCCTAAACCCCGGACTACCAAGGTCCTAAATGCAAACTGCAAAAAGTATGTCAATTGCATTTTATAGTCCTATAGGGTTGAGCACGCTAGTTTCGGAGTGTGGAGCGGACCTTGCTCGGGGCGTGTTATGTGCGGGTCGGTGCAGGCCGTGCCAATTTGGCATGCGGGTCGGCCCGTTTTGCCACCATGACATGGAAAGCTATTTTTTGTTGGTTAATTACATGGAAAGCTCTTTCCTCAAAAGAAATGTAACATGGCAAAAGACACTTTCACCCCCCTCAAGTTTAACGCAAATACACTTTCACCCTGTTCAAATTTACCAGATTTGAATATGAACCCAGCTAGGGTTTCCACAAATGGAAGAAAGGGAAAGAGAACGACGAAGGAGATAAGAGAGTAAATCAAATCACATTCTCTGCAAATTGGAAAAAGAATTACAGAAGAGAGAAATGGGATTGAACCCATTTGAAGAGGACAACTAACGGTTGTGTGTCGTTAGCTAATCAAGGCATGCCACGTAACATTTCAGGCTAACGCAACACGTGCTTTAAACATAAGCAAAACGACATAGTCGAACTATTGCAAGAAATGAAAATCACACAATGGCCCCCTTAGCATTATGGATTGCGTAGATTAGAAGTTGTGAGAAGATCGAACGAATATTGCTACACTTGGAGTTCATGTCATCAATTTGGAGGCGCTTGTAGCTTGGTCCAATGCTGAATGCTGAGAGCTCTAATACGCCCCTTCAAGTTGGGGGAAATGGTGAATGACACTCAACTTGGCAAGAATAAGACCAAAAAGAGCTAGAGTCGAGGTTTTGGTGAGAAATTAGCAAGTTGGGAATCAGTGGAAAGATACATGAGCTCAATAGTTTTAACAGAAACCATGTCCCTTACCAAATGACAATCCACATCAATGTGTTTTGTCTTCTCATGTAGAATAGGGTTAGAAGCAATTTGGAGTGCTGATTGTTGTCACTGTGGACAATGGGAGGATGATCAAGAGAGCACTGCATCTCAGTAAGCAAGGAAACCATCCAAGTGAGCTCACAACAACCAGAAGCTATACCTCTGTATTCATCCTCAGCAGAACTCTTAGCAACCACTTCCAAGAAACCAAACAATTTCCAAGATAAACCAAATACCCATAAGTAGACCATCTGCTATCAAGACAGCCTGCCGAGTCGGAGTTTGAATAACCCAACAATTTAAGAGAGGAAGTAGAAGGGAACATCAAGTCTTGAGTCACTGTACCCTTAAGATACCTCAAAATGTGTTGAACTGCTGAGAGATGATGAGTGGTAGGTGTGCACAAGAGATTCCGGCGGGGAGACCTCCGTGTACACCGTATGTAGAGGATCAGAGATAGCACAGGAAGAGTTGGGTTGTGTGTAGGGAGATAGTAAGGCAGTAGTAATGTTTGAGAGAGAGACAGAGGTTTGGCAGAGCTTCCGCGTATATCTAGTGTGTCCTCCTTTGTATGGAAAGGTTAACGTCCTATATATAACGGAGAACGTGACCGTTGCAGTGTGGTTAATGCGCCCATTAATGGCGGCTTAATTAGCTTAACCACAACGGCACGTTCGTTCTCATATATAGGGACTGTTACAGCACGTTGTGCGCGAATACCGGAACCGTTACGAGGTTGACCGGGTTTGACCGGATTGACCGGGTTTATGGAGCTCGTGCCATAAATCTCTCAAAAGCAGTTACTAAAGGTCGCGCGCGGGCTTGGCTCGCACGCGACAGGACTTACTCTAGCCTCCAAACCACTAAGTCCCTACATGTCCCGTGCAGTGGTATGCGAGGGCTCTGTCTTGCAGCCCCCACATGGATCAGCGCGGCTGGTGATCCAGTGTGTGTGGAGCACAATATGGTGTGCTGGATGGTTGCCACGTGGCCAAGATCTGTCAGCTCAGAAAGCACTATCTACATTAGCCCCCTTTCTGCGCGTGAAGACTCATAGCTGTATAGACTTCCATGCGCGGAAACCAACATACGCGTCGCCGCCACGCACCAATTCAAATACGAGTAAATTCAGCCCCCGTGCGTGCCATTATGACCTAAAACCCCTAGAGTCGTGCCGTCTGGCCTTTAGGGTTTTAGGCGTGACGTCAGCTTGTCCTGTGATTGCGCGATTCGACGGTGACGGTTGCGATTCGACTACTGAAAGGACGCAACCCTTCATTGTTTTTGGATAAGTACTTTGTACTCTCCATTGTTGCAAAGCATCACTTCTTTCTCTTAAAGTGAATGATACCCGGAAGTCTTCAAGAGCAGATTCAGATAATCAATCACCAGTTCAGAATTGCAAATCGTCTTCTTCAACTGTGCGCATCCAAGCAAGCTTTACCAAAACAAGGTTGGCCTTGTTTAATTTCGTTTATCATACCGATGTATGCTTTGAACTGTGTTGGATCTGCAAACCCATGACATATTATCTGTTGAAACTTGTGAAGAAGCTCCAATCTTTGAACCCAATTTTGATTTAATCCTTAAATGATAAGGACCTTGGATGTGGGGTTTTTGAAATCCCTGATAATGCAATCCTCTAATTTCTGAAATTGATACCAGAAACTGTTCATCTTTCTTCCCATAGATCTTGAATCTCAGAATTCAAACTGAGGTGTGCATATTTCTCCCCCCTTTTTTCTTGCTTTTCCGCAGGAATGGCAAAGACAAAAGGAACTAGACCCGCCAAGGAGGACGAAGAAATACCTGATCTTCCACGAGCTCTATGGCGAAAAGCCCCCTATCTGGGTGGCAAAGACTTCTACCACGCGAGGGTTAAGGCAAAGAAACTGTCTGCTTCTGTCCCCAATGAGGGATTGCTAACATTGACTCCTCCAGTTAACTCAGCCTTGCTTGAGTTGATTGGCTCCGAGGACGTGGTTCGATTGGGAATCGAAAATGGGTACTTCCCATATGCTGCGATTTCCACCCAAGCTTTTGTCCAGAAATTGGACTACATGGATGAGTGGATTGACCATGTGTTGACGGATCATGCTGTGACCCTCAACGAGGCCGGCGTATACTTCGCCGTTCGTGCTATGAAGGGTGTTGCCGTGAAGCTGGACCAGTCCATGCTTCTAAACCTTCTTTCTCGCTACTCGCATGCGACTCACACTTTTCACTTTGCTGAGTTCGAGGCTGCCCCCACGCTCGAGGACGTACACATGCTGTATGATCTATCTCCCATGGGTGAGGTGGAACCTTTGAGTCCCTTGAGGACGGATGCGGAGATTGCTTTGTACACGCAGATGGAGGAGTGCTTGTCAGAGGTAAAGAAAATCTCCACCCGGTGGACCACGACAAAAGCCCTTCCTGACTGGCAGCTAGTGGACACGTCTGCGAAGAATACTTGGAATAAATGGGTGCAGTACTTCTTCCGTGATTACGCGAACAGCAGTATCACCAAGAAACTTCTGAGTCAAGACCCAGAGGCCAAGAACTACGTGGAGGGTAAAGGCTATCACTTGACCCTTTGTGCTTTCCTCTGTGCCTGGCTGTCGAGGTACTTAATAGATGGTCACCCGCACGATGGGGTCTTCTATCACGTTCTTCCGCTTGCTGTGAAACTGGCCCTTGGCCAGAGAGTCGCACTCGGACCCTTGGTTTTGGGCACGCTGTACTACAGACTGGATCAGCTAGTTGTGGCCATGAAAGAATCGCGTGGCCGTCTCGACATACTGACTTTTGTTAACATTGCCTTCTTGACGATGTGGGTCTTTGAGCGATGGCCTTCCTATGCCCCAACTGCTTCTAAGCCCAACAAGTGGTGTCCCCCAGGCGCGGTGGAGGAGCGTAACAGCGGCAGAGCTGCGAGGTGGTTCGGCACAAACAATACCAAGTGCGTTTGGAGTCTGATACGCGACAACCGGCGAGAGTTCATAGCTAGGCCCTATGCCATGCGTATTGAAAACGTGCGATGGTTTCCAAAGCTGTATCCTTCCAAGGGTGTTGTCTTCTCGGAAGAGCTCCTCTTCGAAGAGGGAGAGCATTTCCATGAGCGCTATCGCGAATTCTTTTGCTGGTGTCTGCGAGGTTCCCTTCCTGCTCTCGCAGAGCATATTCGTGAGCTCGCGCTGAGGTACGAGAGGATTACCGTGGATGTTGATCCCACTCGCGTTTCTCCCCAGTTCGGTTTTGATGCAGTGGCACCATCAATCTGGCAACAGTCTATTATCAGAGGCTGCTATAAGCGTTTGCTGACAAAGAAATGCAAAACAGTCTTCATGAACAATCTCCCCTTTGAGCAGCCTGCAGGTAACCGCGAGGGTGGTTGGTCCAAAAACTGGCTCGCATACTGGATCGCCCAGCAGACGAGATTTGAGACGCAGTCGGCCCCCCAGCCAAGCAGAGCTCCTTTGATCAAAAGAACCTCTTTTCCATTTCGTCCCAACTGCAGTCTGGACGAGTCTGAATATGGTTGCTACTCATTGTTGGATCATGAGAACATTTGTGCCCCGCCATCATTCTGGATGAAAAGATCGCCGCAGTTAGGAAAGGCGACTCGCATGTCATCAGATATAGCGAGACTTTTGCTAAGGTAAGCAACTTCTTTTGCATGCGCTGAGCTTCTTTATTTTCACCTATTGACATCTTTACTGCTTGCTGTAGTGCCATGTGCGGAGGTTCGCATCTGGTGATCGTTCCAAGTCGCTGGTCAACACCATCGTTACCACAAGAAGATAAGGACAGACGTTCCTGCTAGCTTCGAGGATGGATCCTGAGGTCGAAACCAGGGTTCGCGCAGTCATGAATGCTTTTGCTGACTCGCTGATAGACAATGCTCCGGCCTCGTCTCCACCCAGAGATAATCCGTCTCCTCCAGCGACTGCCGCGCCGAGAGCGAAGAGACCCAGGCAAAAGGGAATTAAAATTTCTTCCCCTAGAAGTGCTCCAACTTCCCCTCCAGCGATGTCCCTTTCTGCCAAGGACAAAGGCAAAGGTCGCATGCCTAGTAGAGCGCGGAAGGAGCTCGCAGTAGAGACCTTCGTTCCATTCGGCCAGGAGGAAGAAGAGGAGAGGCTGGAGCCAAGAGAAGGAGATGAAGAAGAAGAAAGAGCAAATGTGATACATGAGGAAGGATCAGGAGGTACTCCGTCGCGTTTCCCTTCTCATTATCGTATCTCTTTTTCAAACTGATTTTGAACCAATCATTCCTTCGCAGATGATGATGATGATGATGAGACCCTCAGCGGTCTTTTATCTAAGAGGCAGAAGAGGGATGCTCATTCTGGTATTTCTGACGAACCCATAAGCGAGGACGTTCTCGCCGAGTCTAGGAAGACAGCTGCGGAAGCTGCTGAAAGGAGAAGGCAGCGAGAAGAAGAGGAGCTCGAGCGTGTGAGGCAGAGAAGCCTCGAAGAACAGCATGTTGACGACTTAGTGCGTCCAGTTGAAGAGGAAGACGTGCTTCCCGAAGAGATGGCTCCTCAAGCTGAGGAGGAGGATGTGGCTCCAGAAGAGGATGCAGCAGCTTTGGAGCAAGCCCAAGCAGATTTTGAAGAAATCGCAGGCGGCAATGAAGGTGAGATCTTTAATCTCGCAGTAACTTATCGAGATGTCATTGTTGATGCATTAAAGCACGGTGTGTCAAAAGCTGACATTCGCCGTTGGCTAGTAGGCAAGTGCGGTGAGCCCTCAGGTAATCACTTGAACAATACGCATGAACTGGACTTAGCAACTCAAAACATAATCATGACTGATTTCTTCGCGTCCCAGGTCACGCTCATCTTAAAGACATGCTTAGTGAAGACACATTAATAGGGCAAGGTTCCACGTCCTTAGCGTATGACGAGGATACTGCAATCCCACCTTCGCGTGGAGGTGCTTGCTTTTAGCTTAGCAAAGATAATAAAATAACATATGATGCAAGTTACCTTATACCATTGCGTTCTGTATCAGAGGCAATGCTGATGAACCCATGTTGGAGCAAAGGAGTCAGCCTTCTGCGTCCTATGTCCCGATTCCGAGTTCTCATACCTAGAAGCCCGTCGCAGCTGCTGAATATGCAGGAGAGCCTTTTGAGGACATCATCGAACTTTCTGATGATGCCGAGGCTGATGTTGTGCTAATGGAGGAAGATGCCCATGTCGGTGCCGAGGAGCTAAGGACAAGTGCTGTTGATGCTGCCGCATCTGAAAGTGTCCCTCGCCAGGCAACCTCGGCTGCCACTACGCCTCCGGCGATGACTGAGTCGGCGGCGCCTCTTCCTGTGTGTAGCTTTTGGGGCTCGCAGGTCGGGGCTGCAATCGCAACTGGTGCGGCTTATACTCTTCCTCCCAACTATGAGGAGTTAGAGCTCGCAGATGATAAAAGAGCTATGGAACGAGGACAGTCTTCGACCACCCCAGCCATGCATATTCCTTCTCTTCGTGAGATCCTTGAAGGGACTGGTAAGTCGTGGTTTGCTGTTTTGCATTTCACATTATTCATCTGCGAGTTTGATATCATAACTTAGCTTTAATATTGCTTCAGGTTTGAAGCAAGCCGATGTGGACTGGCTAGTTCGGATGCGTCTCACCTATCCCCAGTCATTTGCGAGATCTCTGGAGATAGGGCCCTTTGACAGGAGGTTGTTTCTTTCCGAAGCCATCTGTATTTTGGAACAGCTGTCTGCGGCCACACCTGCGACCATTTCTCCTCAGAGTGCTGAATTGCTTTTTGGCATGTGCCAAAATCTTCTCGCCAAAGTTCAAGGCAGGCTGGGCTTTAAGTTTCTCGTGAAGAGAGTTACCCTGATTCGCGCGGCCGTAACTTTGGAACGCGGCCACAAAAACCTCGCCGCTAAAAAGCAAAAGGTGGAGCAGCAAAAGCAGAAGGTTGAAGAGGCTATGAAGCTCTATCGTGAGATGAATGCCAGGTGCGAGCAGTTGAAGCAGGAAGTGGAGCAGGTGGAGAATCTGAGCCGTCAGTTCACCCCTCATGACTCCTTGATCAAGGGTTTACTTTGTTTTTTTAATTTGAAAAGTATCAAACAAATAGAAGAAACATTAATGTAATGTCGCTAGGGTTTCCCCCCCTTTTTTTTCAAAAGAAAATAAGTGCCCGTTTTGCCCTTTCCGGGATTTGCTAGAATATTTCTGTGCATATCAATTCATGACATCAGCAACTGATATTCTGCCTTGATCTTCGCGCTAATTTCTCATTAGATAAGCACGCTTCCCTTGGGAAGTCCATCCGAATCATGACTATCCGTCATTAATTAGGATACACAACTGAATCGTCGTAGCCTTTAGTAGGGTAATTGATTGTTACCGCTTTTCAAGGCGTAAGTGATTGATGCTTACCCTCTTTTCGAATTCTGCTGACGCATCCAGGCAACTGAAGAGTCTCCACAAGGTCTATATAAACCCTGCCTTCTGCCATTTGGGTTCTTCATCCCAAAAATGTGCTTTGCCGTGAGTCCTTACGACTGCTGGCTTCAACGCTTGTTTTTCGTTGATTCATGGCAACTCCAAGTTGTGAAACCTGAGTTTGCGCTTTGTGCTATAGAAATAGCTTCCAAGATCCGCTTCATAAGGCTTATTGGTCTTTATAACCATCGTAAAGAAGATGGAGATAATACCTCATGTTTGTTCGAATAATTTTCTTCGTTTATTATGTTTGCAGGTCATGTTTCCGGCCGCCTCCCGGCGAGGTGCAGCGCCGTACTGACCTTGCTACCGACTCGTAATGAACGGCGGGATTCTCCTCCAGCATGCCCGGAGGAGAACTTCTTGCCTCCTCGTTCTTGAACTCAGGGTGGCGAGCCATTGCGCTCGTTTCCGTGGACAAGGAGCCCCTGTCCTTTGGAGCTTCTGCTTGCATGTTGTACGCCGGAACCGGTGGTTCCTCAGGCACATCTCTTGGGGTTTTGATCAGACAAGGGCCTTGTCAAATGCTGGGATCTTGGACGTAGCGTCACCCAGATCTTGCTGCTAGGGATGTAGCGAATGGCGAGTTGATCTCTTCGCAGGAGCATCCTACTTGCTACAGATCTTTGGCCGCAGATCTACGTTTCGCATAGCTGGTGTCAGGTTTATCCCTCTTTAGTTAGGATTCCCTCGATGTGTAACTTCTCGCTTGTAAGTTACTTTTTGAATGCATTGTAAGCCATGTTGGTTGCGCAGTTAGATTTGAGCTTTTTCGCTTGTAAGCTGCTATCTAGACAGATAAATTGTAAGTCTTTTTGACTCATAATGATAAATTGCTTTGTATGATTTGCTGTTTTGTTACAACAAATTATAATTTCGCACGCGTGTTGGCGGATTTCGCCTTTTGTAGTGCTATATGCACACTTTGTATTCGCTATCTGTCGCATAGATTCACAGATATGTTCTTAGATCGTTCGAGATCATGTTCGCGCAGCTTTGCTATCTTGGCAGATAGGCTTGTGATTTTGCCCCTAATTAAAATGCAGGTGCTATCACATCAGATAGACCTTTGTAGATCACTTAAGATCATTTTGCATGATGTCGCTATCACAATAGACAGACTTAAGGACGAATTTTAAATCGCATTTGTATAACGCTGCTATCACGGCGGATAGGCTTGAAAGATCATTTAAGATCACGTTCGCATATGTTGCTATCGTGACAGATAGGCTTTAGAAGATCAATTAAGATCATTTTTCGCATGAGCTGCTATCGTGACAGATAGGCTTAGAAGATCAATTAAGATCATTTTTCGCATGAGCTGCTATCGTGACAGATAGGCTTAGAAGATCAATTAAGATCATTTTTCGCATGAGCTGCTATCGTGACAGATAGGCTTAGAAGATCAATTAAGATCGCATTTGCATGAGCTGCTATCGTGACAGATAGGCTTAGAAGATCAATTAAGATCGCATTTGCATAGGCTGCTATCGTTACAGATAGGATTTGAAGATCACTCAAGATCACATTCGCATGGGCTGCTATCGTGACAGATAGGCTTAGAAGATCAATTAAGATCGCTTTCGCATAGGCTGCTATCGTGACAGATAGGCTTAGAAGATCAATTAAGATCGCATTTCGCATAGACTGCTATCGTGACAGATAGGCTTAGAAGATCAATTAAGATCGCATTTCGCATAGGTTGCTATCGTGACAGATAGTCTTAGAGGATCAGTTAAGATCGCATTTGAATAAGTTGCTATTGCGGCGGATAGCCCATTGCTAACAGTAATAACAAACTAAATGAAGCAACATTAACAGCTAGAAGTATGAAGTTCTTCTCATTTGGGAGAAGTCTTTTATTATAGTACTCTCATATGGGAGAGATAAGATTACAATTCTCTCATATGGGAGAGGAGATTGTGTAAATCATAGCTATACAAGACATGAGGCAACATTGTAATAAAAAGCATAAAATGAGAGAAGTCAAGGATAGTACTTCTTAATCCAGCGCATGTTGACTGAGCTTGGGGTTGAGTTTGTTCCGTGCAACCTCTGTATGCTGCAGTAGCCGCTGTCAAAGACTTCTGCGACTTCGAAAGGTCCTTCCCAATTCGCTGCGAATTTTGGGTGAGCCGCCTCTCGCATGCAATGATCAGATGCGCGCAGGACCAAATCTCCGCTTGTTGGTCCTTTTAGCTTGCTCTCGCTTTTCCTCCAGCAAGACTAAGTCATGATCGCGTTGATTGTCGTACAATGCGTGAAAGGCCAATCTCGCCGAATTATCTTTCACCTCCGCAGGTACCACGGCCTCGGCTCCATAGCATAGGAGGAACGGTGAGACACATGTGGGTGTCCTTGGAGAAGTCCGGTAAGCCCACAGGGCTATGCTTAGAGAATCAGCCCACTTCTTGTGGTCATCTGCGACCATCTTGCTCAAGATCCTCAACAACGTTTTGTTGGTCGCTTCGGCTTGCCCGTTCCCTTTCGGGTAATAGGGGGTGGAGCATATCTGCCTGATGTTGTACTCTGCTAGCTTCGCAGCCACGTGACGATTAACAAAAGGAGTACCATTATCTGAAAGGATGGTGTTGGGAATTCCGAACCTGCATATGATGTTTTCTTGGATGAAATTGACCACAGCTAGCGCTTTTGCCGTCTTCAGTGGTATTGCCTCCACCCATTTGGTGAACAGCTTAGTTGTGGTGAGAATAAAATGATTCCCATGCGAAGTTGTTCGGATGGGACCAATGAAATCTAGAGCCCATGTGTGAAACGGCCATGGTGTTCCCAATGCATGTAGATCTACAGCGGGAGCGTGTACTAGGTTACCTTTGAATTGACACTCCTGGCAGCGTCGTACCTTGGTGCGGCAATCGGCCTCCATAGTGGGCCAGAAATATCCAATTGAAAGGAGTTGCCTGCATAGTTTCGCACCTCCCTGGTGTTCCACCTGATGAGAAAGGTCCATGACCTCTTGTGCTTCCCTGCTGTCTAGACATCGCAGCAAGTTGCCCTCATGGCCTCTTCGCCAAAGCAGGTTTTCCTGTACTACATATCGAGATGCTTTCCTCTTCAATTTCTCGGCTTCTTTTCTCGATTCGGGTACGGTGCCCTGAGTGAGAAAATCAAAGAGTGGTTTCCTCCAATCCGCATCATCATCGGTGAGAGCGATGAGTAAAGAATCTTTGATAAGTGCGCAACTTTCGCACTTCCCTTGTATCAGTGCTGCAGCTGTTGACATGTCTGGCCAATGAATGCCATATCTCTGAGCCTTCCGATAGATTGAGACTTCACTTTCTCCGCAAGCATGTTGGTGAATCTTCTCTAAGAGCAGATGTCCCTCTTGCTCGGAGACGCATCGCATGAGTACTCCGCCAGGGCCCTTGTAGTAAAGGGGGTTGTCATGTATGCAATACCCCTTTGTGAGTGCCCAGCTTTCGCTGCTTGTGCCTTCTGCGATGGCTCGTAAGACTGCTTTTCTCCAGTCTGTATCATCCATGTGTTCATCGTCGCACGCATCTTTTGTCAACGCCAACGATGTTCGCACTTCGATCGAGATCCTTGCGGGACATTTGTCTGTACTAAACTTGGATCCCAAGGTGGCCAAAGCATCTGCATGCCTGTTGTTTGCTCGGGGCTTGTGTTCGTACCTAACGTCGCAGAATTGCTGTACCAGCTTTTGTACCAAAGTCCGGTAGGACAGCAGATTTTTCTCCTTCAAGCCGTACTCGCCCGAGGCCTGCTTGACAATTAGCTTGGAGTCCCCCCTGACCGTCAGGTTGCTTACTTCCAAAGCCTTCGCTGCACGCAGTCCCGCTATGAGGGCTTCATATTCTGCTTCGTTGTTGGTGACTGCGAAGTCGAGCTTTGCGGACATCTGTATGACCTCTCCATCTGGCTTGGTCAAGACTATCCCAATGCCACCGCATTTCCTTGTTGACGAACCGTCGAAATGGAGCGTCCAATATGGTACATCGACTGCTTATATTTCAGGTCCCTCGAATTCTTCTTCGATTACGGGCTCGTGGCTGTTATCGGGGAACTGTGCCAACAGATCCGCCACCGCCTGCGACTTGATCGCCCGCGGCCTCACACATGTGATATCGTATTGAGAGATGGTCATATACCATTTCTCCAATCTTCCCCCAGGAGTGGTGTGGGTTAGGAGATATCGTATGGGATCACTCTTGGTGACCACTACCACTTTGTGCGACGCAAAATAGTGTCTCAACTTTTCTATCACGAAGAACAGGGCAAGGCAATGACGCTCGATGTCCGTGTACCTTGATTCGGCGGGTTGCATGATGCGAGATATGTAGTAGATGGGCCTTTCTTGGCCCTCGTACTCCTGAGCCAAGAGTGCTCCTATGGACTTCCTTGTTGACGTCAGATACAGCAGAAGTGGTGATCCTAATTGAGGTGCGATCATTATTTTCGAAGACGTCAGCAAATCCTTCAGCTTCCCGAACGCAGCTTCGTGCTCCGGAGTCCAGCTGTATACGGCATCTTTCTTGAGAAGAGCACTAAAACAGCAGGTGATTTCGGCAATCGCTGGGATGTATCTCCGCAGATATGATAGCTTTCCCAGAAACGTCTTCAAGGCACTTTGATCATGTGACAGCGTCATGCCCGTGATGGCTGATAATTTCGCAGGATCGGGCTCGATTCCTTGGCGATGCACTACGCATCCCAAGAACTTCCCCGATGTTACCCCGAACGCGCACTTCATGGGATTCATCTTCAGTTGAAAGCGTCTGCATCTATTGAACACTTTCCGTAAATCCGCCAAGTGATCTACCTCCTGCTTGGATTTAACCACCAGGTCGTCCACATAAAATTCCACTTCCTTGTGCATCATGTCGTGGAACAGGGCCATCATGGCCCGCTGATAGGTTGCACCCGCGTTTTTGAGACCGAACGGCATCACTGTGTATTTGAATACCCCCACGGGAGTAATAAATGCAGTTTTCCGCGCATCTTCAGGGTCCATCTTGATCTGGTTGTACCCGCTGAATCCGTCCATAAAACTGAACATGCGATGACCCGCCGTCGAGTCAATAAGCAGATCAATGTTGGGGAGTGGAAAATCGTCTTTTGGGCAGAAACGATTGAGATCCCGAAAATCCACGCAGATGCGAAACTGTCCTTTCGTCTTTACCACTGGCACAATGTTGGCCAGCCATGTGGGATGATGATTCGGCTCTATGAACTTGGCGTCCTGGAGTTTGACAATCTCCTGTTTGATCTTCACATTAAGCTCCGGCCTGAAGCTTCTTGTGCTCTGCTTTTCCGGCTTAGACCCCGGAATGATGTCTAAACGGTGCATAGTAATACTTGTGTCCAGACCGGGCATCTCATCATACTCCCATGCGAACACATCCTTGTATTCAGTGAGGAGCTGTAGCAGTCCTTTCTCCTCTTCGCTTGTGAGATCCGCACTTAGAAAGACTGGCCTTTTCTTTTCTTCATTCAGGCTTAGGAATACCTCCTTTAGCTCTTGCTTTTGCGGTCTGGGTTTGTCTTCTATGCATTCAGGTGCTTCCTTGAGCTTCTCGTCCGGAGTGCTCTGCATTGGTTCTTCTGTTACCACAACCTGCTCGATCTGGTTGATTTGCTCAGGGATATCCCCATGCCCGTGTGAGGACATCCCCGTGCACCTTCATATGCGATAGCACTTCTTCCCATTGGCGTAGAAACTCTCTATCTCTTTGCCTTCGGGGTCGTGCTTTGCTATTCTCTTCAGAGTATACACGTTCTTTCGCTGGTAGGCGATCCGTGGTGCCTCTTTCCGCGTGGGCGGCTTTTCTTTGGCATCTTCCCTTGTCACCATCACTCCCGCAGGTGACTGATCCTTGATATCTTCCCATAGGGGTAAAGGAGTAGGGTTGAATGGTCCCGGTGTTTGTTCGTCCGTCATCTCGGTGAACCACACCGCCTCGCTGAGATGTGCTTCGTCCAGGTTGAATGGATTTGTTGAAGCCGGTATCTCAACTATTCTGTCGTTCCAGATAGCTTTCATGACTTGGTGAGCTGTTGAAGGAACCGCGTCAAAGCGATGAATCCAGGCTCGACCTATGATCATGTGAAACGTGGTGTTCGCATCTATGACATAGAAATTTGCTGAGCACTTGATTTTGCCGATCTGGACGCCCAGGCGGATCCATCCTATCGTCATTCTGGAGTCGCTTCCAAATCCCATCAGCGGGGATGGACGCCTGACAATCTTGTGTTCGAGGATCCCTGCTAGCTTCAGTGTGTGGAGCAAAACGACGTTGACCGCTGCTCCTCCATCGACGAATGCTCTTTTGAACTCGACGCCATTGATGATGGCCGTCACATACAGAGGCCTCTGGTGGCTCGCATCTGTCTTTTTGTCGCTGGCGGAAAAGGTCATAATCTTTTCTGTAGGGCGAGACGCCCGGATGACTTTCCCATTGGAGACTACAAGATCCTCCTCATAGTCCTCTGCTATTCTCAAGATTGCTTTCGTCATTTCTGTCCGGCATTTTTCTGAGAAGTTCATCTCGTCAAAGAACCTGCTAAAACCGTGCGACCCCTTCATCCGGTCGGCACGTTCGTCTTCCGTGTCTACGCTGTAGTCCTCATCATCGTGGACTTCAGCAATGATGGGTAGACCATCCTCTGCAACTTATTCCAGATCCACAATCGAGATCATGGCAACCTCTTTACCTTTTGAGTCTTGCTCCGCATGGGCAGGAAGTGGATTATTGCGCACATCCTTCTTGTGATCGCTGACGATCAGCTCGCCGTTCTTCATCTTTTGGCTAAATACAATCCTGAGCTTCTTACAGTCTGTTGTGGGATGCATGACCTTGCCGTGGTACTCGCACCACTTCGGGTCCCTCACTATCTCCTTGGAGGGTGTCTTCTCGAGCGGCGGCAAGACACCGTCTTTGCGCCACTTCCTGCAGAGGTCGCTTGCTTCTTCCACCGAACAGGGCAGAGGTGGTGCGTCGAAGTTCAAAATCTTTTCCTGCTTCTGGGGTGAAACTGTATTGACCTCAGCTTCGCGTCCCCTCTTGTAACTGAATCTCCCAATCTTGTAGGTAGTACCGCTCGAGGATCGCTCCGGAGCGTTCTTCTTTTTCTGCCTCTCCACTATAGGCTCGATGTTCTTCGTGCATTCGATTAGCTTTGAAAACGTAGGTGTTTGCAGGTTGATGAGCATACCTTTGTATTCATCTCGCATGCGCTGCAGGCATATCTATACGAGCTGACTTTCGAGCATCGGATCTTTGCATTCCAAGGACTTCGCTCTGAACTTCTTGATGAAGGTTATCCCGTCCTCCTCGCGCTTCTGATACATCCGCGAGAGGTGGATCATTGTCACCTTTTCTTCCATCTGGAAGAACTTGGTATAGAACTTTTGGACCATGTCGTCCCAAGTCTTCACAGACCCAGCTTTCAACGTCCGGTACCATTTGTACGCTACGTTCCCCAAGGATTTTGGGAATTCTCGCATCAGCAGTTTGGAATCAGCTCCATATGGCCCCATAACATCGATGAAACGCATGACATGTTCATGAGCGTTTCCATTGACATCTTCGAACTTGTCCCATTTGGGAGCGTTGTACCCCACCGGGTTAGGCATGAGATATATCTCTCGCGGGATGGGTGGATCGTTGTCTAGCTTCGGGATGATGGTATCCGGGAATGATTGGTGAGCCAGAATAGTGTCCATGCGCTTCTGCAGAGACGTCATACATTCTGGAATGCTTCCCTCGTTAACAGGAGGAGGGGTTGCCGCAGGCGGAGGCGACACGTATGCCGCCGGAGGGTTGGGAACATATTGGCCGTTCGCATTGCCCCGGATCGTCGTTGGAGGAGGCAAGGGATACTGCGAAGCCGGGTTAGGTGCCAGAGCCGGAGGCTGAGGAGTATGAGCGGTGAGAGGCAACATTTGAGTTGTTGACCCCTGAATTGAAGGTAGCTGCGTAGTCGCTGGTGGAGTCTGCAGATTAGGGTTGGGAGGTGTGGTTAACACTCCCAGCCCTGGAGCGGTAGGGGCTCCTCCTCTCGGAGAAACAGCGGTGGCTGGTGAAGGGTTTGGCGCAAGAGTGCCCAGGACGGCCATGATCCGTTCTAGCTGCGCAGATTGAGCTTTGAGAGCTTTTCCCTGACTTTGGATGGTAGCATCCAAGGTCTCTAGCGTCGGGGCGTCACCGGTGGCCGTAGGAGTGCGACGGGCCTCCTCTCCTGAGGTGGCTTCGGTGGAAGGCGATCTGTTACTAACATCATCCTCCTGAGACATGGTTGCTTTTGCTGGTAGGTTCACGTCGGGTTAACCAAAATGTGCACAAGAGATTCCGGTGGGGAGACCTCCGTGTACACCGTATGTAGAGGATCAGAGATAGCACAGGAAGAGTTGGGTTGTGTGTAGGGAGAGAGTAAGGCAGTAGTAATGTCTGAGAGAGAGACAGAGGTTTGGCAGAGCTTCCGCGTATATCTAGTGTGTCCTCCTTTGTATGGAAAGGTTAATGTCCTATATATAATGGAGAACGTGACCGTTGCAGTGTGGTTAATGCGCCCATTAATGGCGGCTTAATTAGCTTAACCACAACGGCACGTTCGTCCTCATATATAGGGACCGTTACAGCACGTTGTGCGCGAATACCGGAACCGTTACGAGGTTGACCGGGTTTGACCGGATTGACCGGGTTTATGGAGCTCGTGCCATAAATCTCTCAAAAGCAGTTACTAAAGGTCGCGCGCGGGCTTGGCTCGCACGCGACATGACTTACTCTAGCCTCCAAACCACTAAGTCCCTACAAGTCCCGTGCAGTGGTATGCGAGGGCTCTGTCTCGCAGCCCCCACATGGATCAGCGCGGCTGGTGATCCAGTGTGTGTGGAGCACAATATGGTGTGCTGGATGGTTGCCACGTGGCCAAGATCTGTCAGCTCAGAAAGCACTATCTACAGTAGGATGTGCAACAAATTGACTGAGCTTGTGCACTGAATAACAAAGTTCTGGTCTAGTGTTGCATAAGTACATCAATTTTCCAATAATTTGTCTGTAATGAGCTCCTTGAGCATCATCTAAAGCAGTTCCAGGATGCATACTTAAATTAATGGAAGAAGCCATAGGAGAAGTAGCTGATTTGCACTCTAAGTAACTAGCAGAAGTGAGTATCTAATGAGCAAATTTTTGTTAACCAATGAAGACTTCAGCAGAACATTTGTGAACCTCAAAACCCAAGAAAAATGTGAGAGGACCCAAAAATTTGATTTTGAAAGTTGTGCTCAAGAAATCCTTATAATGGTGCAAACAAGACATTGGATTCCCAATGAGAACAATTTCATCCACATAAACCAAAAGATAACATCTTTCAGCTTCATTGATCTTGACGAAAAGTGTATAGTCTGATTTGCATTGCAGAACCCAAAGCAATCACTGTACCATAAAACTTGAGAAACCACAGCCTAGAAGCTTGCTTGAGACCAAAAAGAGACTTATGCAGCTTACAAAACAGATTGGGATCTTGATATTGAGATGGAGTTGACACGCTCCAACTGCAAGTGTACAGTTGTCGGTGTAGTGATAAAATTCCGGAAATCCGGATTGTCGAACCCAAGAGACTTCTATTCTAAATTAGTTACTTTATCCAATCCTTATATGGGTCAAGCGCGGTTGTTTGTTTTGCTATTTATACTAAATTGAAAGGACAAATGTCTCAATAATCAATTGAATTACTTCACGATTAAAAAGACGAATTATTTTAGGTTTTTCCCAAACGAAGTCGGGATATCTCTACGGGTCACTAGGTATTTCACACTATGTCAGATTTACGTCCTACTAACACGATGATTCTTTGTTATAGCTAAACGAGCAAGTTTATGTTGAAGATGTCTCATCCAACACCTATACTTAAACTGTTGGAATAGATGCCCTAGAGGCAATCTTATATTTAGTATGAACATTGTTTTGACTAGAATATTCATTTATTACATATTGTGATATTTAATATAATGAATTCCTTAGATGCAATGTGTTGTTTATCTTAAATATCCCTAGTCCACTATATTGATTAATATGACGATCAAATATAGACTAGTATTTGTGTAGATTGATATGGAGATGTCAAGTCTAACACATGGGTGTGCATTAGGAGTAATGACATACTGGATTGACCCACAACGAGAAGGATACATTAGATTATGTTAAAGTCACATTCGCTTCTCGTAGTGCTAATATAATTGCAATCCTTAGACTTGAAGTCACTAGATACTCTAGTTGTGGAATATTGTGCTTTGATATTATCAAACGTTACACCGTAACTGGATAATTATAAAGATAGCTATCGGGCATGGTAGGAAGCAAGCTTAGAGATCGTAGTGATGTAGATAGGATTTGTCCCTCCCACATAATGGGAGTAAATATCCACGACCACTCGAGGGATGAGGCTTATTGAATGTCTGGCCAGACTCAAATAAATCAAATATGGAGATATTGATGTTATCTGCTGGCATAAGCATATTCCCAGGATCGAGGAACTATGGATTGGATATACGAGTGTGAATATTTATGTCTCGTTTCCAGTCCGGATATAGAGACAAAGGGAAAGTGCAATATAAGATATTGGTCACAAGAGGTTTGTCGGGATCACTGACTATTTCTATTAGTTGGGTGGCATGGATGTGTTGCTAGACACCGCTCCATGTTAGTAATAAAGTTACTACCAACTAAGTAGAAACCTATGGGGTCACACGTCAAGTAGAGTAGAGCTAGATTTGGGATTAATTAATATGATTAATTAATAAGAAGGATCATTGTGCAACACCTTGCAAACTTAGTAGGACTAGTTGTGCAAGGAAGGGAACTTTTATGGAAACAACAGGAGTTGTTGGAGTATATAAAGAAGGCTCTAGCTTCCTTCCCACTAAGTGAATGTTATTAGACATAACACAAGAGAGTGGGAGAGAGCAAAAGAGAGAGCAAGACAAGACCTAGAGGCGCACGCCCCTAGGCCGTCACCCCCTTCCCGTTGGCGCAAAAAGAGGGCTGAACCCCTCCTTGTACCTTTTTGTTTGATTCCTTCTTCCCTCTTCCTCCGGTTCAAGCTAGCACTTGTTGAAGGAAGAATCTAGATCTCACCTCTAGACGTGGATCAACCGTAGAGACGAGGACATCATTCTTCGTGTGATCTCTCAAACCAAGAGGTACACAATACTATGTCCCTTATCGTGTTATGATATCTCCTCCTGACGATCCGTGGTAGGCTTTGAGTAGGATTAAATTTTTGTTATTCCGCTGCGCTACCTACGTCAAAACCCAACATAAACTATCACAGTTGATTTCTCTAGTCAAATCAAGTTTAGGCACACTTTAAGATCATTAATCTACTCTTTGTTCTTAGCTAACTAGCAAGATTTATCAACCCTAGATACGGCTAGTGTGTGTTTCAATTTTCCGGGAAATAAACGTCGATGTCTCTAACATTCAATACCTAACTCAATCCTATTAATACGTCTACCAATAGAAAAGATGAATAAAATGCATAAAACACACATAAATCCATAAATCACCAAAAATGGTGATCAAAACCTAGATGCCCTACGAGATATCCCGAAAAAGAGGTTTAGCTACTCCAAAACATGATCACAATACAACTTTTCATGATCAAAATAACAAAACTAGAGAAGAAACGAAATTTTAGAAGCCAAACGAATTATCCAAGTGCTCCCAAGCTTCTCCAATCGTTCCCTAGCTCTCCAAGACGTCAAAACTGTGCTACCCTCTCAAAATCACGACCTAAAAGTCTTAAATACGTTTCCGTAATCATATTACAAAGTTTGAATAAATTGCGTAAAAGCCCCAACAAAATTCTGCGTTACAGCGTTCTCTTCGTACAAACACAAATCTCTTCGTACGAAGACCTTCCCAGATAAGTAGTGCAGCTTGTTTTGGGAAGAGATTTTCAGCACCCGGATTTTTGGCTAAGTACAAAGTCTTTGTACGAAGACAATTGCCTTCGTACAAAGACACCATCTTTCTGCATTTCTTTCCTTGACTTTTTCTTTGAGTTCTTTGCTTCCGAAGCTCGTTTCCATCTCCCGCATGATCCTCCAAGTCCTATTTTCCCGTGAATCACAACAAGAAAACACAACCCACGACCAAATCACAATAAAAGCTAAAAATCATGCTAGAAACGCACGGATTCCACAATTAAAGCTCATGAACTCATGTTATCAAATTTTAGCATAATTTACTCAAAAGACGACAAATTCTCCATGTTGAACACGCAATATGCAGAAAAATAAGGAATAAAATAACTCCGAAAACGGAGTTATTAACTACCCTCACACTACATTTTTCTCGTCCCGAGCAAATTACCAAGACATAACTCAAACTCTCAAGCCAAAATCTTCACACAACACTCCAACTTTGCATACAAAACCAATTCATCATTGTATAACTTCCCTGCGCCAATTGCATACTTCCACCAATCATTGCATAACTTCCCTACGCCAATTGCATACTTTCACCAATCATTGCATACAAGTCCGAGTCACATATCAAAATTCAAGCCATCCTTTTACTAGCCGACACGACTCGATTATACACAATGCACCTATATGCAAATGCAATATTCACAATGAAAGTATTGAAATAACATTTTTTTTTTTCTTTTGCGAGATCAGGCGATCTCCATTAGCTTAAACCGGTTATCATGAAGTGATGAGAAATCTAGAGACAAGGCATGATTTGAAACTAAATTCGACAACGAGAATCTCCCCTAGCTAGTATAGATAGCCTAGCATTACTATGTACAAGAATACTCTACCTCTTCGTGTGTTCCAACAAAATAAGAGGCTACGCTAGGCTAAGCCACGTTCAAGGTCCGAGCTCGTAATCCACTAACGCTTTAGAATGTTGAGGGTTAGGGAAAAAAGGATTATTATGATGAACCAAGTCCTAAAGCGTCACATTCTCACAATAAAACCCACATCTCACACACCTTCACAACGATGATAGAAACCGAACCCGAAACTCACCATCTCTGGCCCTCGATCCCCTTAAATCCCGGTACAATTACGATCTCCGTGACCACCGTCATGCATTGTGTACAAAATGAATCTCTCCGTTAATGAAATATTTGCTTCCACCCCTCGTTCTCCAATAAATTCCCATTTATTCCTTTATTTCAACTCTCCTTTTGTCTCTCTTTTTTTTCTTTCTGTTTTTTTTCTTTATTTTCTCTTTTTGTTTTATATCTCTCAAAACTTCCCTAAAAAAAGCCGCAACAAATATCCCGAGTGGTCTTCCAAGAGTAGAGCCAAAAAATTAAGAAAGGGGGAGGAAATAAAAAATTCGATGAATAAATATCACAAGTAAATTCATCTCCCTATAACTCAATGAAGTCAATGGTGTCACCAAACAAAGCCGCACACAAATCAAAGCACATTTGTGGAGATGGAGTCGTCGCAAGCTCAATCTCGATGTCCGTAGTCAAAAGTAGACACCTCCACACTCGAATGAAATCATGTCCTCTCTCAAATAGTTAATAGGATGCCTGTCTCGTGCCTAAGCCAACCGAACCTCCTACACCAAGATGAATGGAATCCGGTACCTAGCACGATCCATCAATTTAGTTCACCCGACCCAGTTACGTGCGGATTATACGTCACGCACTCACGGCTCTCCACAACTGTGTCCATGGTGTAATGACATGGATCGCCGCCACACCGAAGTACGCAAGCCTACTCACTCACCCTTGCATCCCCTCGTAAATTTCAAATGACGCACAAGCAATGTGTAAAAATCACAAGAATGTATCATGAAACACTCTCATCGAACCCCCTCAACTACCACTCCCTCGTGACCCACTAAAGAGGTGTTTCTAAACGGTGTATGATGAAGGCCAAGAATCGTCTCCCTAGGTCAAAAGGCTAGCAAATAATCCAAGGTTTAAATTAGGATTTCTAGTGGTTCTACAAGGTGTGATCTATAAGCAGTGAGTGCTCTAATACACGACCTCGCAAAGCTGTTCTGTATGCCACTACGAGGCGGGCTGGCGACTACCTAAGACGTACACATGAACGTTCGGCTCGTTTAGCTCACACCTAGCTCAACTCTTATAAGAAAACAGGGCACACACTTTAGATTTGAAAAATCAAGTAAGTGTCTTAATATAGGTATGCATTCCTGTAAAGAAAGTCTCACACTTCTCGATTGTACCAAATTTTCAGCTTCTTTTGATTGCCCTTTCTCAAAAAAATTTAAAGGCAAAATAGCATTGGTAGTACCCATAGTTTGTTTTTGGTGCGGTTTTAGTACTCATAGTTTAAAATCAAGCATCCATAGTACCCATACATCGATTTTGTTGCATCCATAGTACTTCTTCGTGATGGCCGTTACTTCTTTTAGATGGCGTCAAGCGCGTGCGTGTCACATGCCTCTCCTGGGGGGCAATAGCGTATTTTCCAACCTTCTAGTACACAAAAATCAGATCCAAACAATATTCTCGAAATTGAAGAAGGTATATTGTTTCTCGATGAACTTTACCCTGAAATCAAACATCAATCCCAACCTCTAAACCCAACATTCAGACTGCCGCCTCTTTCGCGAGATCGGCATTCGAACACCGACGTAATGAATCACCCTCCCATCTTCCTCACTTGTACACCTTTCCCTTCTCTAATCGCTTCTCTTATCTTCAATGCCGACCTCCCCTCCGTTCTGGGTCCTTGGAAAACCCTCCCGTTCTTCCCAATTACGAGTAGCCGCGGAGTTTCAGGAACCCTCGAGAAGCGAACACAGTTGGGTGTCCTGAAATTTACGGGTCATTGATGGTGAAATTGTTGGGTAGTTCATCGAGAGCTTCACGAACCCAGAGAGAATATCTGAGATTAAACGATTGTTCAATCGAACCCTTGGCATGATTTCATAGTAGTAACAACTGTTTCTTCTCGGAGATTCTATCGATGTGACTTCGGATTGAACCCAATCTGATGTGGCTCTGGTTGAAGCAGCTTGCAGTGAAGGGAATTCAACACAGAGATGGAGACACCATGGAAAGGGAATTGGAAAATTGGAAGAAGTCGGTGACTGATTTCTCATACTTCTTCAGTTCCGTGAAGGGGGATGTTTGATAATTGAAGGTGATGAAACAAGAAGAGTTCAATTTTTGATGAACTTGCAAATGAAAGATACAAGTAGAAGATGAATTAGAAGAAGATCGACCTCAAGTTAATTCCAGGTCGAAAGAAAATATACAGTTAGTTTGGGACCGGAGGAGTATTCTTTAGATAAGGTTAGTCAAACTAAATTGTGATTTTGTTTAGTGGAGGGGTGGAAAATACGTTAATACCCCCAAAAAATGTCACGTGCCACACTCTTGACTCACTCCGTCCAATAAAGTTAACTGTCGTCACTGAAGCGTACTATGGATGCAACAAAATCAAAATATAGGTACTATAGATGCTTGATTTGAAATTACGAGTACTAAAACCGCATAAAAAACAAACTATGAGTACTATGGATGCAATTTTGCCTTTTTTAAATTTTTATGGTTTTTTCAATTGTTTTAGTTTTTTTATATATATAAACTATACTACATGCACGGTCTAATCGATTAACGACTTGATATGTTGATGGGGTGACTCAATAAAAATAAACGTGCAAACAAAATTATAAATAATAAAGAGGAAATTAAGAACATAACCAAAAATCTAACTACATGTGACAGGCGATGCAAAGACTCGACAACTGGCTAGTAAAAGGTGCAACCCCACCTCCCACACTAGGATGTATCGTTGTCCTCAATGATAAGACGAGGAATCAACAATCCTAGCGCAAGGTCTCTCTCCTCTACTCATCCTCATCATCCTCCTCATCTTCCTCCTCTTCTTCCTCTTCCAACTCATCCTCACTCGGCGGCACCGGATACTCAAACTCATCCTCCTGAATCCAAGGATCAGTCGTCGGTGCCAGTGGAACAAACTCCTCAGCTGCCTGGCCACCAGACTGTATAACCCACTGGCCCACCATCTGGATCAAGTTATCCAGCTTCGCCTGATTGTTCTTTTTGTGATCAAACTGGCGTCTTCTCTCAATTCTGTCCCGGACCATTTCCTCTTTCAAGTGGCCATAGGCCACCTGGTTGTCAAACTGCGAGGTATTCATCTTTCTACCATTTCCCTTGGTTGTGGCTGACTCATCAAACCGATACCACTTTCTATCGGTAAACCTTTTAAGGTCCATATCTCTCCCAATCGGTATCTCTTGGAAAAATGAGTCAGCAAGCAAGTGTGCCCGGGCCCTAACTTGTTATTTCTCGAGACCCTCTGTAATCAATTGGCCCAAATCAGCCTAGGGATGTCTACCCGAGCCTTGGTCCACAAACACAAAGCTAAGACACATAGTTTGAAGGTGTAATGGGGGTTCTGCGTGATTCCCAGAACCCAATTCTCCAACAAGTCAGAACACCACCTAGCCTCGGGCCTAAAGTAGTTCTTGTGAGCTTTCCACTGAGGCACATCACCTATTGTATCCCACGGTTCTAATCCTTTGGCAAAACTGAAAGCTTTCACGCTAGACCATATATCCTCGCTCCTCACAGTGGCAATGTATGCACAAGCGTCTCGCAGCTGTGGAAATCCAAGGGCCAGGCAGATAGTCTCTGGCGTGAAGACTATCCACGTGCCTCTGCAATAGACGAGATGCGCGTCTTGGATTTCGCCATCTTTGGCATATCTCAAATTGATATAAAACTCTCGGGCTATGTGTGAGCTCGACTTCCTTACCAATTTAAACCAATTGGTCAATTTCTCACGCTAAAAAATATCTTTGATGGCCGGAGGCATGTCCGAATGCAATGGAATTTCCCGATCAGATTGCCCCTGCTTTTTCCAATAGTGGTCCTTAATAGAGTCAAGGTGAGCATCATACGTCACAAAACAGTAACTATCATATAATGCGGGACCCACGCTACGCTCTTTAAGATTCACCTTAGATGTCCTTCTACCTACAACTCCCGGGTCATTAGGTAATGGATTGGCCAATATAGGGTACTGGGTGATTGTTGGAAAAGATTACCTAGAGGCAATCTTATATTAGTATGAACATTGTTTTGGCTAGAATATTCATTTATTATATATTGTGATATTTAATAAAATGAAGTCCTTAGATACAATGTGTTGGTTATCTTAAATATCCCTAGTCCATTATATTGATTAATAGGACGATCAAATATAGACTAGTATGTGGGTAGATTGATATGAAGATATCAAGTCTAACACATGGGTATGCATTAGGAGTAATGGCATACTGGATTGACCCACAACGAGAAGGATACATTAAATTATGTTAAATTCACAATCGCTTATCGTAGTGCTAATAATATTGCAATCCTTAGACTTGAAGTCACTAGATACTCTAGTTGTGAAATATTGTGCTTTGATGTTATCAAACGTTACACCGTAACTGAGTAATCATAAAGATGGCTATCGGGCATGATAGGAAGCAAGCTTAGAGATCGTAGTGATGTAGAGAGGATTTGTCCCTCCCACATAGTTGGAGTAATATCCACGACCACTCGAGGGATGAGGCTTATTGAATGTCTGGCCAGACTCTGATTAATCAATATGGAGATATTGATGTTATCTGCTTGCATAAGCATATTCCCAGGATCGAGGAACTGTGGATTGGATATACGAGTGTGACTATTTATGTCTCGTGTCCAATCCGGATATGGAGACAAAGGGATAGTGCAATATGAGATATTGGGCGCAAGAGGTTTGTCGGGATCACTCACTATTTCTATTAGTTGGGTGGCATGGATGTGTTGCTAGACACCGCTCCATGTTAGAAATAAGTTACTACCAACTAACTAGAAACCTATGAGGTCACACATCAAATAGAGTAGAGCTAGATTTGGGATTAATTAATATGATTAATTATAAGAAGGATCATTGTGCAACACCGTGCAACTTTAGTAGGACTAATTGTGCAAGAGAACTTTTATGGAAACAACAAGGAGTTGTTGGAGTATATAAAGGAGGCTATAGCTTCCTCCCCACCTAATGTTATTAGACATAACACAAGAGAGTGGGAGAGAGCAAAATAGAGAGAGCAAGACTAGCCTAGAGGTCGACCGCCCCTAGGCCGTCCGCCCCCTTCTCGACGGCGCAAAAGGAGGGCCGAACCCCTCCTTGTGCCTTTTTGTTTGATTCCTTCTTACCTCTTCCTCCGGTTCAAGCTAGCACTTGTTGAAGGAAGAATCTAGATCTCACCTCTAGACGTGGATCAACCGTTGAGACGAGGACATCATTCTTCGTGTGATCTCTCAAACCAAAAGGTACATGTCTCTTATCATGTTATAATATCTCTTCCTGTGTTCCTTGGTGGGCTTTGAGTAGGATTAAATTTTTGTTATTCCGTCGCGTTACCTACGTCAAATCCCAACAGTGGTATCAGAGCCACAGGTCGTAGAGCATAACATGATTTTATGTGTTACGATTTCAGTTTAAACACCGTATTATTGTTATTACGCGAAAACTGAAAATAATTGGCATAGTAGATGCAAATTGAATTTGATTCAATGTAAACAAGATCTAATTTAACATTGGATGTTAGAATTGGTGAGTTTAATCACATAGGATGTGAATTATTGGGTTCTTGAAAAATTAGGGTTTATGGGCACATAGTTGAAAAGAAGTTTTCAATTATGGAAACAATTTTATGGAAATATACATAAAAGGAAACAACCATGCTTAGGCAACAAGGAAGAAGGGAAGGAGGCTAGGGACGAAACCCTAGCCGTCCTCCGCCTTCCTTGCGCGCCAAGCAAAGGCCGCGGGCCACATGGGGCGGCCAACCTTGGGCCGGGCCCAATTGGCGGGCGGCGGTCATTGAGGTTCGGCCTAGGCTTTGGTTGGACCCCTTGGACTGTTGTAACCCTAATTTCCCAATTCAATTAAAATTAAACAAGCGCGTTAAAAATTAGTTTTAACTGTATTATGTGCTTTGTTGCATGGTGGATGGATATGGCCTAGGATTGTGCATGTTTATTGCTTTGTGGTTTGGTTTACGGCATGCGAGCTGATCAAATTAATGTAATTATTAATTTAGTTTTTATGGCATGCGAGTCGTCTTTTCTCCTCGACATGTGAGGCCTTTTATTTATTTATTCTAGATGTTAGGCTAGAATTAGAAATATTTAGATTATAGCCAAGAGCATGGAGAAGAAGACCGGAGGACCAAAGAAGCCAAAAGACAAAGAACACACCCCCTAGGCGCGCGGCTATGGTGGAGCACATGGAGATGAGCTTGTCACTTTAGGGAAATTGGATATTATCATTGGCTTGATAATATCTTAGTCTAGGGGCTATATCCCTGCCACATTTTTTTATTTTGTGGGTGTTTATTATTTATGTCTTGTTATTTATTTTTGTGTGTATGGTGATACTAGCAAAACGTTAACAAGATAGTAATAAACAAGGATGGTCTTTTATTGTGGATGCCCAATCCAAATAAGTAGATCATGTTGATTAGATCAACCAAACAAAATTAAGAAAATTAAATTCCTCAATTAAATATTGCGTTTTGCCTTCTCTTGCCAAAACACCCTTCATGATCAAGGTTTATTAAAATTCGGGCTTGCCAAAGGAAGGCGATTTTTATTTAACATGATGTGTTAAGGACGACACAAGCTAGTAATGTGTGTATGTTGAAGCAAGAGGTTGGACACAACTGGGTAAGACTTAATTGGATTGATGAGCCTAGAGGCATGACAATTAGGGGTTATCCAATGGATAAAGAATAAAGAGTTATTCACCTAATTGGACCAAGAGTTGCATTAGGATGAAACTGGAATGGTTCCTACCTAAATAACCTATTCTTGGGTGACTTGCCAAAGCAAGCTCAAGAAGAAGTGAAAAAGGGATCTCGGACCTACTAGAAAATATAATGATATTTTCCGCATTAATAGTGAGGGCTGTTAATCCGAGAAAAATAGTGGGAGCTATATTTGATGATCTAGCCATTGTTGAATATAGTTAAAAATTGTTCAAAATACTAAAATTGCACATTTCTCATTTTGTAGAATTCCAAATGGCAAACAACAACGCATCGACTTCATCCCTACAATCTGTCCTTGAGAAGGATAAACTGTCTGTAACGAATTTCCTTGAATGGTATAGAAACTTAAGGATTGTCCTTAAGCAAGAAAAGAAGCTGTACGTCTTGGACACTTCAATTCCAGCCCCACCACAAGATGAGTCTGTTCTAGCGGATGTGAGGGCACGTTAGAAACATATTGATGATTCTAATGACGTGACTTGCCTCATGCTTTGCACCATGAATCCTGAGCTTCAGAAGGAACACGAGAATATGGAAGCCTATGATATGATCATACACTTGAAACAATTATTTCAGGAACAGGCAAGGCATGAGCGCTATGAAGTGTCTAAAGCATTTCAAGAGTAGTCTTGCAGAAGGGAATCCAATAGGGCCTCATGTGCTCCGAATGATCGGGTACATAGAGAACCTTGAGAGACTGGGATTCCCACTTGGCCAAGATTTGGCAACTGATCTTGTCTTGAAATCGTTGCCTGACAGTTATAATCAGTTCATTATGAACTACAATATGAACGAGATCAGTAAGACTCTGCCAGACTTGTTGAACATGCTAAAGACAGCGGAACAGAGCGTGAACAAAGACAAGGGAAAGGCCATAATGATGGTACATAGGAAGAAGGGAAAAGGAGTTGCCTCTACTTCCAAGGGAAAGAGCAAGAAAGTTGCGAGATCCAAGGAAGCCCTAAATCCTAGTGGAGGCGTGGCTAAAGGTGAATGTCACTACTGTAGCCCGCCGGGTCACTGGAGGAGGAATTGCCCGAAATATCTGGAGGATAAGAAGCTTGGAGTAGTGATTCAACCACCACTAGGTATTTATGTTATATACGTCAATATGTATATCTCTTTATTTTGGGTATTGGATACTGGATGTGGTTCTCACATTTGTCGAAATGTGCAGGATTTTAAAAAAAAGTAGAATATTGGCTAAAGGGGAGATAGATCTGCGCGTCGGGAATGGAGCAAAAGTTGCTGCATTAGCTGTAGGCGTTTATGAGCTATCTTTGTCTTCTGGACTTATTTTAGAATTAGACAATTGCTTTTATGTGCCTGCTATGAGCAGAAACATTATTTCCGTTTCTTGTTTGGACGAGAAGGGTTTTTCTATTTCAATAAAGGACAAGTGTTGCTCCATTTATTTTGATAGTATGCACTATTGTAGTGCGCATTTGTCTAATGGATTGTATATCCTCGATCTAAATAGTCCAATCTATAACATAAATACTAAAAGGATTAAAACTAATTATTTAAATCCTACATATCTATGGCACTGTCGTTTAGGCCATATAAATGAGAAACGCATATCTAGACTCCATAAGGATGGACTTCTAGACTCATTTGATTTGGTATCATATGAGACATGTGAATCTTTATTATTATGAAAAATGACAAAGTCCCCTTTCAACAAGAAAGGTGAGAGGACTAGTGAGTTATTGGCACTCATACCGATGTATGCGGGCCATTCCCCACGCCTGCCAGAGGTGGTTATACCTAGTTCATCACATTTACTGACGATTTCAGTAGATATGGATTTGTATACCTTATGAAGGCCAAATCCGAATCCTTTGAATTGTTCAAAGAAATCAAGAATGAAGTGGAGAAGCAACTTGGTAAAAGTATTAAGGATCTACGATCGGATCGTGGAGGAGAATACTTAAGCCAAGAGTTTGATGAGTATCTTAGAGAGTGTGGGATAGTATCCCATCTCACTCCACCCGGAACGCCACAATGGAATGGCGTATCCGAGAGGAGAAATCGCACGCTATTAGATATGGTGCGATCTTTGATGTCTCAAACAGATCTTCCGATATCATTTTGGGGACATGCTCTAATGACAGCAGCTTTTACCATTAACCGTGTTCCATCCAAATCAGTTATGAAGACACCATATGAGATATGGACCGGGAAGCGTCCCATAGTGTCGTTTATGAGGATTTGGGGCTGCGATGTCTACGTAAAATGTTTACAAACAGACAAGCTCGGGCCCAAAGTGGTTAAGTGTAAATTTGTGGGATATCCTAAGGAAACTAAAGGATATTACTTCTACAATCCCACCGAGAACAAAGTGTTTGTTGCTCGGATCGACGTGTTTCTAGAAAGAGAGTTTATCTCTAAAGAAGCAAGTGGGAGGGCTGTAGAACTTGAAGAAATTAAGGAACCACAAATCAGTGAACCAATGATGGAACATGAACAGGAACCGCAAGCTGTTGTGGAGGAACCTGTTCAGGGAACACAGGAACTCCGTAGATCAGGAAGAGTGCGTCATGAGCCAGAGAGGTATGGACTTCTCGTGACTGAGCCCTATGACGTACCACTCATGGATGATGAGCCTGTAACCTACGGGAAAGCCATGAAAGGCCCAGACTCTAAGAAGTGGCTAGAAGCCATGAGATCCGAAATGAATTCCATGTACACCAACAAAGTATGGAATTTGGTGGAACCACCCGAAGGGGCTCGGCCCATAGGGTGCAAGTGGGTCTTCAAGAAAAGACCGATATGGATGGCAAGGTAGTTGCCTATAAGGGGCGATCGGTAGCCAAAGGGTATAGACAGATTCATGGTATTGACTATGATGAGACCTTTTCACCAGTCGCCATAACTAAATCCATTCGAATCCTACTTGCTATTGGAGCAGACTACGACTATGAGATTTGGCAGATGGATGTCAAAACAGCGTTCCTTTATGGGAACCTCCTCGAGGATGTGTACATGACACAACCGGAGGGTTTTGAAGATCCAGAGAATGCCAATAAAGTTTGTAAGCTGTAAAGATCCATTTATGGATTGAATCAAGCTTCTAGGAGTTGGAATCGACGTTTTGATGACGCAATCAAAGAGTTTGGCTTCATCAAGAACGAAGATGAGCCTTGTGTTTACAAGAAGGTTAGTGGGAGCTCTGTAGTATTTCTGGTCTTGTATGTGGATGACATACTTATCATTGGCAAGGATATTCCTACTTTGCAATATGTTAAAGATTGGCTAGGAAAGTGTTTTGCAATGAAGGACTTAGGAGACGCAGCTTATATACTTGGTATAAAGATCTATAGAGATAGATCTAGAAGGTTGCTCGGCCGAAGTCAAAGTACATATATAGACAAGGTGTTGAAGAGGTTCAACATGCAAGATTCCAAGAAGGGATTCTTGCCCATGTCGCATGGAGTCACTCTTTCCAAGAATGAATGTCCCTCCAATGAGATTGAAAAGGACCGCATGAGTAGGATACCCTATGCTTCGGCCATATGATCCATCATGTATGCCATGTTGTGTACTAGACCAGACGTATCATACACGTTGAGTATGGTGAGCAGATATCAGTCCAATCAGGGTGAGAGTCACTGGATTGCTGTCAAGAACATCCTAAAGTACTTCAGAAGAACTAAGGATGTGTTCTTGATATTTGGAGGTAAGGAAGAGCTAAGTTTAAGGGGTTACACTGATGCAAGCTTCCAAACCGACAAATATGACTACAGATCGGAGTCTAGATACGTGTTTTACCTGAATGGAGGAGCTGTGAGCTGGAAGATTTCCAAGCAAGGGACAGTTGCTGATTCTACAACAGAAGCTGAGTACATTGCTGCTGTAGAAGCAGCAAAAGAGGCAGTTTGGATAAAGAAGTTTATCACTGAGCTTGGTGTGGTCCCTAGCATCGTGGATCCCATAGAGTTGTACTGTGACAACTCCAAGGCGATCGCACAAGCCAAGGAACCAAGATCACACCAGAAATCAAAGCATGTAATTAGGAGATTCCATCTTATTCGTGATATGATCGATCGAGGAGATGTGAAGATGTGCAAGATTCCAACGGATGACAATCTTTCAGATCCGCTCACAAAACCTCTTGCGTAGCGAAAGCATGAAGGGCACGCTAGATCTATAGGAATACGAGATGCGCCAGATTGGCTCTAGTGCAAGTGGGAGAATGTTGGAATAGATGCCCTAGAGGCAATCTTATATTTTGTATGAACAATTTTTTAGCTAGAATATTTATTTATTATATATTGTGATATTTAATAAAATGAAGTCCTTAGATACAATGTGTTGATTATTTATAAATATCCCTAGTCCATTATATTGATTAATAGGACGATCAAATATAGACTAGTATGTGGGTAGATTGATATGGAGATATCAAGTCTAACACATGGGTATGCATTAGGAGTAATGGCATACTGGATTGACCCACAACGAGAAGGATACATTAGGTTATGTTAAAGTCACAATCGCTTCTCGTAGTGCTAATAATATTGCAATCCTTAGACTTGAAGTCACTAGATACTCTAGTTGTGAAATATTGTGCTTTGATGTTATCAAACGTTACACCGTAACTGGGTAATCATAAAGATGGCTATCGGGCATGATAGGAAGCAAGCCTAGAGATCGTAGTGATGTAGAGAGGATTTGTCCCTCCCACATAATGGGAGTAATATCCACGGCCACTCGAGGGATTAGGCTTATTGAATGTCTGGCCAGACTCAGATTAATCAATATGGAGATATTGATGTTATCTTC
Organism: Linanthus parryae; assembly: GCA_023055425.1. NCBI lineage: Eukaryota > Viridiplantae > Streptophyta > Magnoliopsida > Ericales > Polemoniaceae > Linanthus > Linanthus parryae. Next base: position 18,531,788 of record JALGPY010000011.1, on the reverse strand, counting down.
TTGCATAAGCATATTCCCAGGATCGAGGAACTATGGATTGGATATACGAGTGTGAATTTTATGTCTCGTGTCTAATCCGGATATGGAGACAAAGAGATAGTGCAATATGAGATATTGGGCGCAAGAGGTTTGTCGGGATCACTGACTATTTCTATTAGTTGGGTGGCATGGATGTGTTGCTAGACACCGCTCCATGTTAGAAATAAGTTACTACCAACTAACTAGAAACCTATGGGGTCACACGTCAAATAGAGTAGAGCTAGATTTGGGATTAATTAATATGATTAATTAATAAGAGGGATCATTGTGCAACACCTTGCAAATATAGTAGGACTAATTGTGAAAGGAGGGGAACTTTCATGGAATTAACAAGAAGTTGTTGGAGTATATAAAGGAGGCTCTAGCTTCCTCCCCACCTAATGTTATTAGACATAACACAAGAGAGTGGGAGAGAGCAAAATAGAGAGAGCAAGACTAGCCTAGAGGCCGACCGCCCCTAGGCCGTCCGCCCCCTTCCCGTCGGCGCAAAAGGAGGGCCGAACCCCTCATTGTCCCTTTTTGTTTGATTCCTTCTTCCCTCTACCTCCGGTTCAAGCTAGCAGTTGTTGAAGGAAGAATCTAGATCTCACCTCTAGACGTGGATCAACCGTAGAGACGAGGACATCATTCTTCGTGTGATCTCTCAAACCAAAAGGTACACAATTACTATGTCCCTTATCATGCTATGATATCTCTTACTGTGATCCTTGGTGGGCTTTGAGTAGGATTAAATTTTTATTATTCCACTGCGTTACCTACGTCAAATCCCAACAGTGATGGAGGAATTTTGAAAGGAGGATCACCCGAGCCGGATGCATCTTGAGACGACCCATCACTAGTTTTACGTTTCTTTCCACCACCCGCCATTTAAATGCTCAACGTACGAATAAAACGCAACTACAAGTGCACAGTGACAATTTGTGTAACTTAAATTAAGCACGTAAGAACGTAAACAATCAATTAGGCAAGACACGGCGCAATTCCTCGTATGTTTCTCGAGGCCTTTGCGTATCGATAAAAATTGAAAAACAATAATTTTCCAACTAAGGAAAACTCGTGCCTAGGACTCGTAAAGAGAAAGTTTAGGACATACCTACGTGCCCGGAGTAAGTCTTACGGGCACGATTTGCAGAAGATCCGGCAAGAAGGAACGTTTCGAGTCGCCGAAAATCTTTCGATGAATTTTTCAGTTGAGTGGTGCACCGTTCTCCTTGTGATGTCCCCTTTGTAAGTCCTTTCTACTCCGAAAGCTGAATCACCCTCCAAGTTGCTCAAATTTTAAATCTAGGTTGAAGAACCCTACTTCTTCACCCACTGATTTCTCCTTCCTAATCCAACCTCAGCCAAAACCCGTCACCAATCCCTGAACACCCTTGAATCGCGAGCAAAACCCTTGTTCTTGTGAATGATTCGGCCAAAAATTTAGTTGGGAGAGAGAGAAGAATGGTTCTGATGTGGAGAGGAAAAGAGAGCTCAGCTTCTTCTGTTCGTGCGTACTGAGGAGGAACCAGATGGGTTTTGCCTTCAAAACTTTCGAGAAAAGTCATTTTTACCCCCCACATAATCCTCCCATTCCTTTTCGCTGTGTTGGTCAGATTTGTCAATTCGCCGGACGTCTTCGTACGAAGAAAATTCTATTCATACGAAGACTCTTCGTGCGAAGAGAATCAGTCTCCGTACGAAGGTCTTCCAAGACAAGTACTGCAAGCTGTTCTCGGAAGACAATTTCCAGCTCCAAATTTTTTTCTAAGCACGGGGTCTTCGTACGAAGACAGTTTTCTTCGTACGAAGACATGTCTGATCCACCCAAAAACATCCTTTTTGACATTTTTTTGCATCTTCGATCGTGCTCTTGCTTTCCTAAGGCTCTCCTCGTCCTCAAGACTCCTTTTTTATCATAAAAATTTCCCAAAGATCGGGGAAAATTTAATTCTTCAATTTTATGCATCCCAAGGCACGTTTTGCATTTCCGGATGTTTTTGGCCACGTTTTACTCTCTTGAGCTTCCTTTTTGGCGTAACTTTTTCATCCGGACTCCGATATGCGCGATCCACCTGTCTACAGGAAGCTCTCAACCACCCCCACAAAATGAAACTCTTCAATTCCACTTTCAGTCTTGTTTTCAAATTTCACCTCGTAATTCGTGCCATTTTGCTAGCTTTCTGTGTCCGGATACTCATTCTTCTCCAGCTACGTGTGCTGATTGTGTGTAGGAATGGCTTCAATCCTTTATTTATTCATTCCGGATCCCGATACGCGTTTTGGTCTGCTGTTTCTCGATTTTTCATGCAATTCTTCACTCGCGCATCAAGAAGGAGGATCCGGAATAGGCCTTTCACCTAGAATTCCTGCACACACTCATTTCAAATATTAGTCCCACTCTCTCGCACCTCTCAAACAAATCGAACAGAATACACAAAACAATATTTAAACCTACACTACAACAATAAATAGGTTGGGTTGCCTCCCAACAAGCGCTTGTAATTTAAGGTCGACAGCCCGACCCAGTTACCTCAAATATCTCAGATAGTGGGAATTTCTTTGAGGCGTTCGATAACCCCAATGAAATTCCCGTCTACGTATGGCTTTGCTCTCTGTCCATTCACCTTGAATCGATCCCCATTCTCAGCTTCTACCTCAAGCGATCCCCATGGGTAAACCTTGGTAATTGTGAAAGAACCACTCCATCTCGACTTCAAATTTCCTGGAAACAGTTTCAATCGTGCATTAAAAATCAATACCTTCTGTCCCACCTTGAAGTCTCGCGGTATGATGTGCTTGTCATGCCATTGCTTTGTCTGCTCTTTATAGATCTTTGCACTCTCATAAGACATCAACCTAAATTCCTCAAGATCGAGTAATGCCTGTTTCCTTTGCTCACCTGAGAGCTTAGCATCCGAGTTGATCCTCTTCAAGGCCCAAAATGCCTTGCGCTCAAGTTCCACCAGAAGATGACATGACTTCCCAAATACAAGCTGGTAAGGTGACATGCCCAAGGGGGTCTTCTATGATGTACGGTATGCCCATAGACTGTCATCTAAGTGTAGGGACCAATCTTTGTGCCTTGGATTGACTGTCTTCTCCAGAATCCCCTTGATCTCTTTGTTCGACACTTCAGCTTGTCCATTCGACTGCGGGTGGTAGGCCAGTGATATCTTGTATGTCTTCACCCCATATTTGCTCAAGACATTGGCAAAAAATTTATTCACGAAATGCGATCCCTCAACAATAATAATGGCCATGTGTGTCCCAAACCGCGTGAATATGTTCTTGCGTACAAATTTCTCTACCGTAGCTCCATCATTCTTGGGACAAGCTATCGCCTCTACCCACTTGGTTACATAATCAACAGCCAAAATAATATAGAAATTACCAAGTGAAGAGGGGAATGGCCTCATGAAATAAATTCCCCAAACGTCAAATGGCTCTACTTCCAACACATAATTTTGAGGCATCTCATTTCGGTTGGAAATATTGCCGGTTCGCTGACACCGGTCACACTGCTCCACAAATAGATGAGCGTCTTTGTGCAATGTAGGCCAAAAGAAACCAGTCTGAAGTACATTTGCCACTGTGCGTGATTTGCTGAAATTACCTCCATAGTTCAACTCGTGGCAGCGTCTGAGAATCTCCAATGTGTATGGCTCTGCTACACACTTCCGCGATACATTATCCGCTCCCAGCTTGAACATATAAGGATCATCCCAGAAATATTGCCGCGCTTCTGTAAAGAATTTGTTCCTCTGGTGGTAAGTCATATCCTTGGGAACAACATTAAGCGCCTTCAAATTTGCTAAGTCAGCAAACAAAAGCACAGCCGCTACCACTACCATAAGCTTCTCATCTGTAAAATCCTCCCTGATAGGCACCTCCTCATGCTTCCCATTCTCTAATTTGGACAAGTGATCCGCCACAACATTCTCTTCTCCTTTCTTGTCCTTGATCTCTATATCAAATTCTTGCATCAAAAGCACCCACAAGATACTTGAGTGCGGCATGGTCAGTAAAGATTGTTACCTGAGAACCCACAAGATATGGACGAAACTTTTCCAATGCAAAAATAATAGCCAGCATCTCCTTCTCAGTGGTGGCATAGTTTACCTGAGCATTGTTCAAGGTCCGAATAGCATAGTAGATGACATAAGCCACCTTCTCCTTTCGCTGGCCCAAAACTGCTCCCACCGCATAGTCAATAGCATCACACATGAGCTCAAATGGTAAGTTCCAGTCTGGTGTGGTGATGATGAGCGCGCTAATCAGCTTCTCCTTGAGCACATCAAAACCTGTCCTACATTTTGCATCAAACTCAAAGACTGTATCTTTTTCAAGAAAACCAGATAGAGGATTTGTAATCTTTGAGAAATCCTTGATAAACCGCTGGTAGAACCCTGCATGCCCCAAGAAACTCCGTACCCCTTTGACAGGCGTTGGGTATGGAAGCTTCTCAATCACCTCAATTTTTTCCCGGTCCACCTCTAAACCCTTGCTTGAAATCTTGTGCCCCAACACTATCCCCTCGGTCACCATGAAATGACACTTCTCCCAGTTGAGCACTAGGTTGGTGTCAATGCATCTTTCAAGAAACCGAGCTAGCTACTGTAGACAGTCGTCAAACCCATCCCCATAGAGTGAAAAATCATCCATGAAGACCTCAAAATTCTGCTCCATCATATCTGAGAAGATCGACATCATACACCTCTGAAACGTAGCAGGTGCGTTGCATAACCCAAAAGGCATGCGTCTAAAAGCAAAAGTCCCATAAGGACATGTGAATTTCGTCTTCTCCTGATCCGCTGGCTCAATGGCAATTTAGTTGTACCCGGAGTACCCATCCAAAAAGCAGTAGTGTGAGTAATGTGCTAGCCTATCAAGCATTTGATCAACAAATGGGAGGGGGAAATGATCCTTCAAAGTGGCATCCTTGAGTCTGCTGTAATCCATGCAAACTCTCCACCCAGTAACGGTATGTGTAGCAATTTGATCACCTTTCTCCCTTCCACCACAGTAATACCTCCCTTCTTAGGAACACATTGCACCGGGCTAGTCCATGTGCTTTCGGAAATCGGATAAATGACGCCCGCCTCCAACCATTTGAGCACCTCTTTCTTCACCACCTCCTGCATATGAGGATTGAGGTGGCGTTGAAATTGAACTATCGACTTCTTATCTTCCATGAGCCAAATTTTGTGCTGGCAAACTGTGTGGCTGATCCCCTTGATATCCGCTATGGTCCATCCCATAGCTTCTCTCCTTTCCTGCTACACTTTCAATAGTTGCTCCTCCTGTTCCCTGTCAAAACAAGAAGACACAATCACAGGAAAAGTATCATTAGATTCAAGAAATAAATATTTCAAATGTGCCGGTATAGGTTTTAATTCTAAACCAGGAGCAATGTAAAAGAGAAGGAATAAGAGTCTTCCTGCTTCCATCATTAAAGAGGGGTAGGGTCTGGCGCCAATGAGTCTCCATAGCCTGATCTTTGTCGCTAGAGTCTAGTAGAGCAAGTTCCTCATATAGCTAAAAATTCTTCCTCCTTATACGGTGTGTATGCCTCCACCCCAAAACACTGCTCACTCACCGCATACGCGGGAAACTTCATAGCCTCAAAAACGTTTGAAAGGGGAGTATGCAGATAGATATACGGCACAGATACACTAGAAGGAGGGGGTTGAATAGAGTATGCCCACTTTTTGAAAAACTTGTGAAGAAGAAGAGTTTCTATGCACTTCAAGGCCTTAAAAACAATTTCAATCCTTTGGAATGAAATACAGTTTGAAATAAAACAGACAAGTATTTTTCAAGGCCTTGAAAAGAGTTTCAAACCCTTGAAAACAGTGTAGATTGAATGCTGTAAAAACTAAGTATGTAAATGTACTGTAAATGCAAGAGACAAGTGATTTATAGAGTTAAGTCCACTTGGACCTACGTCTCTACCTCATGGATCTTCTCCCTGCAGCATTTTCAACACAATTCTTATTAATCAAAAGCTAAGCCCAAGATCTCAAGCACAGAGAAATGCCTTACTCTGTTACAGCTTGTGGTTCTCTCTAACCTATCTAGTACCTGCTCTTGCTAACTAATTAACTAAGAACTCTCTATTGTTCACTTTGAAAAATCCTTGAGAATGAGATATAGAGATAATACACGAATGATCTACAAATAAAGCACAAGACAGAAGAACGCTGAAGTGTAGAACTGCAGTGAAGAATGATGTGATCTTCTGTGAGTTGTATTGTGAGAATGATGAACTTCTTCGATGCTTGTCAATATAGAAATGAGTCTCTCTTTTTGCCCGTCGAGTGTTGTATCTTGTTTCTTAAAAATGAGCTATATTTATACAGCTAGAGGCTCTGCAAATCTTCCCAGATTTTTAGCAACAACTTCCTGTTTTGTAGGCAACAAACTTTGACTCTCTTAACAGCCTTATAGTTGATCATAATCTTGAGAGATATTATTGTGATCTTGTCTTTAAACAAATTGAGAAGCTGTCATGAATGTCTGATTGATCACAGAATCATCTTCTCTTAATGTTTCCTTTCCTGCAAAAGCAAGATTATGAAACTAAACCTGAAAACATAGGAAATAAAATTTCCCTGCAAAACTGAGTCAAACAGATGGATTAAATGATGTTAGATATATCAAAACAGTTTTTCTTTCATCATCAAATAATAACACATCGAGCATAGGGGTGAGATAAATATAATCAAGTCAAAAGAGTTTAGAAAAACTCCCCCTTAGAGCATGCATACAGGTCAAACAGTTTCAAGGCTTTGAATCCTGGTTGAAGGCCTCTGCTATTTCAAGCTTGTGAAACCTGATTCAAGGCTTTGAAAATTTGCTCAAGGCCTTGAAGTAACTTAGTATTTCAAGTCCATGAAACCTGTGACCTTACAATTTCCCCCTTGATGAAAGACAAAACCTTAATCTGTTTGGTTCTTAGTTTCTGCAAAAAATACTGATTAGCACACAATTCAAATAGTAATAACACATTAATTCCAAAAGATCCAACTTATTAATAAACTTAAGCAGAAACAGCAAATAAGTTGCAGATAGTCCTACTGACCAAAAGATAGGCCACTTAAACAGAAATAAAAACAACCTAAGATTTCTCCCCCTCTTTGACTTTCATAAAAAAGAATGAGAAGATGTTGGATCAGAGTCTGGAAAATTTTGAAACTTAAAGAGAAATGTGAATGAGAAAAAAAGAATAGGCAAGATTATGGGGTTGGGTCTTCATCTCCATCCTGATTTCCCTCTTCTTCCTCACTGTCTTCATCATTGTCCTGTTCTTCTTGTTCCTCTTCATTCTCACCAGCAGTTTCTTCTTCAGTCTTGTCCTTAGTAGCAGTCTTTGGAGACTTCTTCTTCTTCTTCTTCTTCTTCTTCTTTGGAGACTTCTTCTTCTTCTTCTTCTTCTTCTTCTTCTTCTTCTTCTTCTTCTTCTTCTTCTTCTTCTTCTTCTTCTTCTTCTTCTTCTTCTTCTTCTTCTTCTTCTTCTTCTTCTTCTTCTTCTTCTTCTTCTTCTTCTTCTTCTTCTTCTTCTTCTTCTTCTTCTTCTTCTTCTTCTTCTTCTTCTTCTTCTTCTTCTTCTTCTTCTTCTTCTTCTTCTTCTTCTTCTTCTTCTTCTTCTTCTTCTTCTTCTTCTTCAGGGTTATCAGCAAGTCATCTGAATCAGGACTGTCTACTTCATCTCCTTCTTGAGCATCTTGTTCAACTACCACCTGCTTTCCTTTATCCTTGACTGGAGCAGCTTCTTCCTGATTGGAGTGTTCACTGGGCAAGTTCTTGTCAGAGCCATCTTTCTTGGCACCTTCTTCATCCTCAAGGACATCAAACACAGTCATACTTCTAAATATGGTCTCCACCATGTATTTGACTTGTTTGAGATCATTCTCAAACCCATGCTGATTCTCTTTGATTTCACTATTGTCCATCCCTAGACCATCAAGTCTCTAAAGGATTGAAGACAGATCAGGAAGTTGAGAGGTCTGGCTTGAAGTAGGGGTCAAGGACTTGGGCTTAACAAATTTATTTGCATTCAACTATTCTTCAGTCAAATCTGAATAAAACTTCCAAATTTTCTCTTTGGTATTTACCACCCCAATCTTCTCAAAAGCTTTCTCATTTAGCACACCAATCCCAGAAGTGATAGACTCTTCACCAGCATTAGGAATCTCAAAGTGTTTTAAGAACAGAGTGAGCAAATTTTCATAAGGCAAGGGATGCTTTCTCTGATCTGTTTGGCTAAACGACATGTGTTCCATTACATGCTTCTGAAGATCAATGTCATATCCATGCATAATCAAGTGCATAATGTATAGTACCCTCTCAGTGACCAACTCTTTGGAATGTTCCCTTGGAAAGATGCATCTCATCAAGATAGTGCATAAGACTTTGGCTTCAACATTTAACACAAAGTGTGTTAACTGTTTGGATGAGGCAGGGACATTAAGTAGAAATAATTATTCTCTGGCCAACTTTAAAGCTTCATTTTTGGAAGGATGGTTCTGTGTGTCATACCTCTTAGGACAACCTAGGACAGTTGCAAACTCAGCATGATCTAAATCCATAGTGACACCAGCAACTCTAGTCTTGATAACTAAGTGTGGAGAGTTCTTAAGTTGCTTCATGTTGAGATAGAAGAGTCTGGTAAGTCTAGGTAGGCTATCTCAGGAGGGTTCAGCATGAACCACAGAGAGTTTTTCCTTAACATGGTAATGCAATTTAGATTCATTCCAGTCAACATATGCATACTGATCAAGCTACAAAAAGCAATTTTCCTAGAGGCAAAACCATCCAACCACTGACCTTTGGTAGTATTTGAGATGAACCAAGATTCATCAGGAGCAGTATTCTTTGAGTAGATCTGCAAGGCTCTCTCCACATTGTCTTCTGGTTCTTCCTCTTTCACCTTATCTTTTCTCTTTTCAGCTTTAGAGACTTTCTTCTTTATCTTCTACTTCTTGGAGCTAGAGATCTCTGTTTCTGGTTGCTTCTATGCAGCAGCCTTTCTTTCTTTCTTCTTCTTCTTCTTCTTCTTCTTCTTCTTCTTCTTCTGAAGATGGTGTCACATCCTTCTTAGTCTTCTTCTTTGGTGGAGGAAGTTCTTCAATAGCTTCTGCACTGGGGGTCCTGGAGCTTTAGTCCCCAATGATTGTCTGAATTTCTGCTTCAACTGTCTTTCTCTTCTTCTGTGAACTAGGTTCTGAACCTCCGACCATCTTGATCCTGTCAGAGGCTCTTCTAGTGCTCATTAGGGTTTGAGATTAGAATAGAGCGAGGTAGATTTGATACGGAGTGAAGGAGAAGAGAAGAAGATAAATACTGATAGAGCTTGTGTTTGAAAATGAAACTGCAATCTCTATGATCTCAAAAGATCTGTAATGATCAGCGAAGATTCAAATCTTTCAAGTCGTTGGAAATAAATAATTTGATACTATATTTGGGTGAAAAAGAATTTTGAAAAAGGTAGGGGCAATATTGAGCAAATATCTACAAAGATAGCACCCAATACTGAATGATCCAAGAATTATTCACTATCCAGTTATCAAACTTATTTTCAAGGCTTTGAAAATAGTTTAAAGGTCTTGAAACGCTGTTATACTGAAACAAGTAAAATCAAAGTTTTGAAAGGATTTTCAAGTCTTTGAAAATTAGTTCAAATCTTTGAAACACATAATAACTTACCTTCCTTACCTGATGCTCCCCCTAAACCAATCCATATTTATTTAGCATGCCTAATTCCAGTCTTAGAGCTGAAAATATTTCATCTGGCAATGGTTTAGTGAAGATATCTGTAAGTTGCATGTTATTAGAAACAAATTCAAGAACAATATCACCTTTATCAGCATGATCTCTGATGAAATGGTGTGTGACATCAATATGCTTAGTTCGTGAATGCTGAACTGGATTCTTTGTAATTGATATTGCACTGGTATTGTAACATTTGATTGGTATACTTCTGAAATCAAATCCAAGATCTCTCAACTGTTGAGCAATCCACAACACTTGTGAGCAACATGCTCCAGCATATATATATTCAACTTCAGCTTTTGATAAAGCAACTGAGTTTTGTTTATTGGATTGCCAACTGATCAAGGAGGATCTAATGAATTAGCAAGTTCCAGAAGTGCTTTCCTATAAAATTTGTAACCTACAAAGTCAGCATCTGAAAATCCATGCAAAGAGAAGTTAGAGTGTCTTGGATACCAAAGCCCTAAGTCTACCAATCCTCTTTTGAAATCATTTTCAAGCAGATATTTTGACAATCTTTCATACCAAGGTCTTGGAGCCTGTTTCAAACCATACAGAGCTTTTTCAAGTTTGTAAACATGATCTCGAAACTTGTCACTTTCAAAACCTGGAGGTTGTGCAACATAAACTTCTTCTTACAAGTAACCATTCAAGAAATCACATTTCACATCCATTTGAAATAGTTTCATGTTCTTGTAGGATGCAAAAGAAAGTAAAATTCTAATTGCTTCTAACCTTCAAACTGGAGCAAAATTTTCCTCATAATCAATACCTTCTTCTTGGTTGTAACCTTGAGCAACTAACCTTGCTTTGTTTCTGATCACTTTGACATTCTCATCGATTTTGTTTCTGAACACCCATCTAGTACCAAAGACATACTGATTTGTAGGTGGAGGAACTAGGTTCCACACCTTGTTTCTTTCAGACTCATTGATTTCACTTTGCGTAGCTATAATCCATTCTGCTTCTTATAATGTTTCCTTCACAGTTTTGGGCTATACAAAAGAAATAAAAGCATTAAAAGCACAAAGATTCATTTACTGTGATCTTGTTTGTGTACCAGTTATTGGATCAAGATATAATGTTATCATCTGGATGAGATGAAAGATATTTGAATCTCTTTCTTGGAGACCAGGGTTCAAGCTCTCCATATTGCGCAAGTGAGTCGATCCCCCCCGGGTGCTAATCCTACGAGATTACATACCCGACCCCCGTGTTAAATCGTCATACACCGAGATGATGCGATCACGGGGTTGTATAAGGCGTGAAAACTATGGAGTACTACTTATGCATGTGTGGGTCACTACAATATAGGGGTGTCGACACTTAATGTCTCATAGTTGTGATTTGAGTGGGGTAGCGATAGGCTACCCACAACACTCGGGGAGAATTAGGATTTGTGATATCCCAAGAGGCACCCCTATTGTGATTTATTGCATCGTGACCTCTCTGTGGACATTCGTTACCCGCTGTTCTCTTATACGTCCAGCTAAATTAATGATTAAAATGTGGAATCCGTTATTGTTAGAGCTCATGTGGGTTACTCCAGTTACATGTTGATTATATAATTGTGTATCAAAAACTCATTTTACATGTTGCGGTATGCTTCTTACTCAGTTTTTACTCGTTTAATTTTTTCTGCGGTCGGCTTCTGAAATTTCCAAATTCCGCATGTTACCAAGAGGGGGATGCTCACGACAACTACTAGGGACTCATGCTGCAAACCTCTGGTACTTCACATAGTAGTTTTTATTTTACTGAATAATGTACTGTTATCCTTTCAGGCGATATCACTATGTGATCTTAAATTTTATAAATTATGTTGTGGATTATCGATGACTGTACTAACTATGAACCGGTGATCCTCCTACGTTCTCAGTGGGGTTTATCTCCTCTGGCAGAGGCACCTTTCCAAATGTACGGTTCAGCCGGCCGTGTGATTTGGGGTGTGTTGCAGTTGGTATCAGAGTCGACAGATCTCAGTTAATACGACCCATCGATTTCAACTTAAATAAGATTTTTTAAAATTAAAATTGATTTAGGACAACTATAACTGGTAATAAAATTAAACAAGACGTGGTTTACGGGGTAACTTAGTCCCTATTTTACTTCATAACTGCTGGATATGATGATTACTGTTGGATAGAAGAGTTGATTGCTATGATGTGTTATATGCGATGTTATTAAACATGTAGCCTGTTTATTTATCGAATCGATAGTACTGCACGTGGACTTTAGAACATTTATACGATCTTATTTTTTCTTTATCGGATGGCCTCATACTCGAGTGTTACATGCATGTGACTGGAATAGAAATTATATTGAGTAAGACTATATTCGTAAGGTACCATGCGATATGCCGACCCTCATCGCTACTATACTAGGAGTCGCAGAGCCCAACAATCAGAAATGAACCAAGGAAACCAACCACCTCGAGCAGAATCGGCACCACAGTATGATCCAATTCAGTTCCAGAACATGGAACATGCAACACTGACTCTGACTTAGATTCTGCAAAATACCCAAGGTGTAGGAAATGAGGTAATGAGAAGGATCGCGGAACTCCGACCCGACTTATTTTATGGGACCGAGGATCTGAAAACCTTGAAGAACTGGATCCGCGACTTTGGAAAGTTGCTAATCTCGGCACGCTGCCTAGAGAGCCAACGAGTGGAAGTAGCCGTGTACTACTTCAAGAAGGAGGCTGGCAACTGGTCGTCTGCTAAGGGAAGACAGCTTCTCGCCCAACAGAGATTTGGTTGGGAACAGTTGAAGACAGCACCGCGCGAGCAATTTTACCCCGATCATGTCAAGACTCGAAAGCTTAAGGAGCTCTTAAATCTGACACAAGGGAATGATAGCATCTCTGATTACTCTGATAGGTTCATGGAACTCATGAGGTTCGGAGGAGAGATTGTACCGACAGAAGTGAGGGTTGTCAAGAGATTTGTGGAAGGCCTAAACTTCCAAATCCGGAGGACCTTGGGTGTAACACGTTTCGAGACACTCCATGAAGCTTATGGAGAAGCCACAAGATGTACATCGGATGTTCGATGAAAAATTTGAGGAGGGCATAAAGAGGAAATTTGAAGCACCAACAACACCGAAATTCCATAACCGTGGTATTGGAAACAATAGTGGAGACAAGAGGAATCGGCCCAACCCAATCCATCAGTTTGGCAATCGAAACGTTGGGGGATAGGGCCCGGCACGAACCTACCGCTGCAGGCGATGCGGCGACAACCATCCTGGAGTATATTGCTGGGGAGAGATGATTACTTTCCTCAATTGTGGAAAGAAGGGCCATCGAAGGTACGAGTGCTTGTCAAGACCTATGTGGTACAACCATGGAGGAAACTCCAACAACTGTTCGACCTATCGTTGAATGGGTGTTGATAAATCCTTTATAAGGTTTATATTTAGTTTGATTTACATTGTTATTTGTGTGCGTTTCGGTGCAAGGTGACGAGATTCGAGCCAAAATATGAAGAAAATGCACTTTTGGATGTTTTTGAGCTTTAAAGTACAATACGGGCGTTTCTTAATGGTTTTGAGTATGATTTTGATAATTTTATCACATTTGATCTTCGCGGTAGTGTTCGTGTTGTTTTTTGACAGGAATTACACATGCGGGAATCAAGTGGAGAGAAGAAACGAGCTTCGGAATAGAAGAAAAAGGCGAATTTGACGCGTTTTGGATGTTTTCGCTAAATTTGGGAAATAATTAAGAAAAATGAGAAAATGGTCCGGAGAAGGAGATTTCTCTACGTGGGTGAATACTAAGTCGCAAAAGGAATCCAAGGGTGCAAAAATCACATTCATCGGAGTTCGGGATCAAAATCCGGGTCCTTAGTTGCTTTTCAAAAAGCTTAGTTGCTTTTCCAGGATGTTTTAGAGCAAATTAAGGATGTTTTGAGGATATTTTGAGTTCTAAAATGAATATAGAGGCGAGACCGATGGAAATTGAAAGTGTACTCTAAGAGCTTTCCAACGGCGAGTCACGGAGCTCAAACGAAAGTCGGACGAGAAAGTTATGGCACAGAGAAAGTCAGAGAAAAAAAACTGAATTTGACTAAGTAGCAGCTAGGTCGCACGACCTAGTTTCACAGGTCGCATGACCTAGTGCCAAGGAGGCCGTGAGCAGGGATTTTCCAACTAGGTCGCACGACCTAGTACCAGAGGTCGCACGACCTATTTGCTGACCATAAATTTTTCCAAGTATTGGGACTAGGTCGCACGACCTAGTCAAGTAGGTCGCACGACCTAGTCGGGTGCATAATGTTTTTGGAAACGTTCTGGGGTTGATTTGTAATTACTCCTAACTTGTTCTAAACACTTGGAGAACGTATTAGACTTGGTTAGGGCTCGTTATTGGGGAGTTAGACATTGTTTTGGACGAGCTTGGAGCTAGAGGAGGATGGTGAAGCTTGGGAGACGATTTGTTTGATCTTTTCTCTTCTCTTTCTCTAGTTTTTGTTCATGATCATGAAAACTTGTATCTTGATCATGCTTTTTGTTTTCTAAACTCTTAATTCGGGATTTCTCATAGGGATCTAGGGTTTGAACACCATGTTGGTGATTTATGGATCTTGTTTCATGCTTTTAGCTCAATTGAATGTGTTTTGCTTAGCTATGTTTGGTTTATGTACTTAATCTTATCATTTCTATTATTTGAGCTCGCAATAGGATGATTATAGGTAGGTGATGTTATAGAAATCAATATTCGCTACCCGGAAACTTGAATCAAGCACTAGCCATATCTAGGGTTGAGAAATCTTGCTAGTTAGCTAGAACTAAGAGTAGAACATAAGAACATAATGCTTATTTGAACTTGAGTAGGCTAGAAAAATAGGTACAAGAGTTTGAATTTAGGCTTTGGTTGAGAAATCTTAAAAGCATAGGTACTCGTTTGGCTAAGTAGAAGACATTCGTGTTGCTCGAACATAAATCCGAATTGGTGTAAAATCCTTAGTGACCCGAAGAGATATCCTAAACTTTTCCTCATATTAATTAAATCAATTTTGAAAATTAGTTCATTATTTACTTTCTTAGATTATTTCAACAAACTCAACGCGCTTTGCCCACATAAGGTTAATAAGTCTTAACTAGTTTACAAGAAGTCCTTTGGGTTCGATAAACCCGGTCTTACCAGATTTATTACTACACTGACAACTGTGCTCTTTCAGTTAGAACGTGTCAGGTGTACAGTAGGTAGAAATGCAGGATCAGTACTCTAGAAGAGGGGGGGGGGGTTGAATAGAGTATGCAGACTTTTGCTAAACTTTGCAAGAATAGTGGTTTCAAAAGATTTGTAAAGAGATTCAAGGCCTTAAAATGATTTTCAAGCCCTTGGAATAAAACAGTTAGAGTGAATAGAAGAATAGGTCTATTTCAAGGCCTTGAAATGACTTTCAAACCCTTGAAATGAAATTATTTTGAAAGTGCAAAAGTTCTAAGTTTGTAACATAATAGTAAATGCAAGAGAAACAAAATATATAGAGTTCAGTCCACTTGGAACTAGGTCTATACCTTAGGGATCTTCTCCCTGCACGATTTTCAACTCAATTCATATTAATCAACAGCTAAGCCCTAGATCTCAAGCACAGAGAGATGCCTTACTATGTTACAGCTTGTGGTTCTCACTAACCTATCTAGTACTTGCTCTAGCTATATGATTAACTAAGAATTATCTATTGTTCACCTTGAACAATCCTTCATAATATCAACAGTAGTAATATATGAAAGATATACAAATGAAGTTCAGAACAGAAGAACACAGGAAATGAAACTGCTGTGAGAGTGCATTGTTCTTTTGAGAATTGGATTGAGAATTTGATTTTCTTCTTTGTTGCTTGAAAATCATTGAATGTGTTTGAGAGTCTCTAGATTTTTTCCCGTTGAGTTGTGTCTTTGATGCTTCAAACTGAGCTCCTTATGTACATCTCTTTTGATCTGCAAATCTTCAAGATTTTCACCAACAAACTTTCCTATTTTGTAGGCAACAACTTTAACTTCTCTAACAGTCTTCTCCAACGGATAGTTGCTCATTATCTTCAGGGATAATGATTTAATCTTGTCATAAACATGTTGAGAAGCTGTTAGAATCATTTGATTGATTGCAGAATCAAATAAACCCAGAAATTCCTTCCATGCAAAACTCAGGTTAGGAAACAAATCCTGCAGAAATAGGAAATAAACTTTCCCTGCAAAACAGAGTCAAACAGATGGATTAGATGGTGTTAAACATATCAAAATAGTTTGTCTTTCATCATCAAGTAACAATAGATTAAGCACAGGGGTTTAGGAGTTCAAACAGAAACAAAAACTCCCCCTAAGGACATGCTTATAAGTCTTAGTCAGTTTCAAGGCTTTAAAAGCTGTTTCAAGGCCTTGAAATAGACTAGCTATTTCAAGTCTTTGAAACATTGAAACATTGAAATAGACTAGCTAGTTCAAATAGACTAGCTGTTTCAAGGCCTTTAAAAGCTGTTAGAGATTGGTCAATCTCAAAGAACAAACCGGCATGTCATAAGGCTCTCACATCCCCTAGAAGATTATATAAATTTGGTGATCGGTAGAACTTGCGGCCAGTTTCGTTAGAGAGAACGGGCACGAACACAAAATAAGTTGCTTCCGCACACTCATCAAACGTATCCCTAGAACTTACCATCCGAGCTATTTATCCACGAGTTTCAATTGTTGACGACTTATGACGGGTAGGATAGGATATTTAGAAGCGCAGTCCTATACGTCATGATACATCTCACAAGAACCCATTCTCACACTCCCTCACCAAAATCCAAGGAACCCCACCGAATCTAACTACTCCGGCCCTCATTCCCTCAATCTTGGTGCAACGCCGTTTTGGCGGCCACAAATGTGAAGAAGTGATCAAAACTCATAGCTCATCTCCTCGGTCTTCATGAAGTTCAATTTCCGGCTCCCTAGTCCATTTCACTTTCAACTTTCTGTTTATTCTTTTTTTTTCTTTTTCAATTTCAACAATAAGCACATGGAGACACCAATATGATAGTACTATCCAAGGAGATCAAATATCAAGATAGATAACGTGGGGATGGAATTTGTCAAATCACGATGTAATCAATATATGTCGACACCCCCACACTCAATGTAAACCATATCTCGAACCCGGTAGTCAATGTATACACGTGCTATTTCCAACCAATCCTCCTCATCACCTATGATATAGAGAATGTAAATGAAGCACAAGCACGTCCTCCTATAAGATCAGCCAACCCCCACCCCATATCGTGCGGAAAAATTATCACGCACTACGCCACTCCACCTGTGGTCATGGTGTATGGACACGACTCACTGCCACACCGAAGTGTGCATCCGTCTCTATCTCACCATCACATCCCCTCAAAAGAAAACATGTAAGAGAATTCACACAAGATGTATCATATAAGCTCACCCTCAACGAACCTCCCTAACTCAACTCCCTCTATCATGAGGCATATGAAGGGACCATTCTAACAAGTGATGAAAGTCACAAGGAATGGCTTCCTAGGCTTGAGGATGTGAATAAAAGGAGTAGATGGATCAAATTGGGGTAACTAGTGGACCTAGGCAATGGAGACGGGACGTGAGGTCCCCATAAAATCACTCCCACAGCTGTTCAGTTGCCACTACGAGGAGGGTTGACGACTACCTAAGTGACGGTGGTGTAGCGCTTGTAGATTAACTAGTTTGAGAGACAGCTACTCACAATTCTCGAGTGCATTGCCCTATAGCCTTTCTACTCCAGATTCTCGCGTCTACCTCACCTCAGATTTTCATACTACCTAGGGAATACTATCATTAAACCCTCTCTACGCTTACTCTCTCCAATTGCCCTTTCTCAAAAAATTTCAATTTTTAGGATTTTTCTTATTTTTTAATTTTTCTTTTTTTCGAAACTATATGTAACTGGCCAACTCGACTAACCAACAAAATAAAGGTAGGTGGACTCAATAAATAAAAGTGCAACAATATATACAATGCATAAAATAAACGTGCACATGCAAAACTAACCGACTCGACACCTACATGCAAACACGACTCACTAAACTACATGTAACAAGTCTATGCAATGGCTAACTAGCGGATAGCTAAAAACTCCCCCACACTTGAGTGCTTCGTTGTCCTCAACGACATATAAGGTGAAATCAAGAGGACTCGGCTGCTCATGCGTAGGGCAAGTGGGTCTAGTCGGAGTGAGTGCACGTGAGGTCTAGAGTGAACTAAACAAGTATCCAACAATCCAAGTATGAGCAAGTAAAAAATTTCAAGAAAATTAATCCCTACGAGTGCCTAAGCGAGAATTAAAGCCGAGAGAGAGAAAATTGTACCAACTTTTTCGGAAACACGAGCAAGTGAAGGCAAGAGTACCTCCTTAAGCTCCTCGGTGTCCCCGTCACAAGTCTCTTCTTGAGCTAAGGCCAAACTCTACTCCAAGTATGGGAATCGGAAAATTTGTTCTTGGATCTCTTCCTCTTTGTTTTCCCCCACACTCCAACCGCTCTCTATCTCTCGAAACTCCGCGAGTTAATGTTGATGGCGAGCTTGCAAGGAGCAAAACCCACCAAAAAGTTTTGGATTTGGAGAAGTTTAGTTTTTGTGTGTGTGAGTGTTCTTGAGAGTTTGAGAAGAAGAAGATGAATGAGGGTGTACTTGATCCGGAATTGGGGTGTAGGAGGGTTAAAACCCGGTTTTTGCTTCAAATAATACCCCCAAAATACCCAAAAAAACCCTCAATAAGTGGGGCTGTCAGAGCATTTCGGCCCGAAATGTTTTCAAAATGGCAAAACAGTGGCCTTGTTTCATTTCGGCCCGAATTGAAGGAGCATTTCGGCCCGAAATCAATTGATTTCGGCCCGAAATGCCCTGGGACTCACCGAATTTTGTTTTTGCTCTAGTTTCTTCATCCAATGTCCGATTCCTTCGATTCTCGCGCTCACGAACTTCTCATTGAATGTAGAATCCAATTTTTAATGAAAAATTCCCAAAGTCCGGGGAATTTTTCATCTCATTTCCAAAATTCCTCTCTAGCACGAGAATCTAAGTCCCGTTAAACTTGTGATTTCTTTCATTCCTCTTCGGATTCCGATGCGTGCAAATCCGGGCCACAACGAGCTGAAAATGTAATCAATTAATAAATAGCTACTCCCCGATCTCGAGTAGCCTCTCTTTCAAGTCCAATCATCAAATTGCTCGTTGTGCCTCATTTTGCGTGCAATGTAGTGCACGTGCATCAAGAAGGGGAATCCGAAGGGTCTTTGGTACCTGTGTCCTGCACACTCATAGGAATTATTAAAACAACTCTCTCTCTCTCTCACCCCTCAAAATCAAATATGGAGAACTAAATATGAAAATAAAATAACAAATATCCTACTCTACATTGGGTTGCCTCCCAAGAAGCGCTTGTAATTTAAGGTCGACAGCCCGACCCAGTTACCTCTGCCACCTCACGAGGGTGGTCTGGCACATTGTGCCGCTTCCAGCTTAGCTTTCCTATGCTGAATTTGAGGCACTGCTTCATGTGCTTGCACAGCTGATGGCTTGTTCCTTTCCCAGTAGTCAGGTGAATCCCCTTGCGATAAATCAGGAAGTTGTCGCTTCACTTGTACAGGAAATGGAACCTCTGGCTTATGCTCCCACGAGTACTGAGGTGTCGGTTTTAAGACTCGAACAGTCTTAATGTCATCATGTACCCTAATAATAAGCTCTCCATTCTCCACATCAATGAGAGTACGCCCAGTCGCCAAGAACGGCCTACCTAGAATTATAGGCACATCACCAGCTGGCTTGTCCAATATGACAATGTCAGCTGGTTCCAACCCTCACAAGTACATCCTATATAATCCCACAGGCTCTCTTGGATGATTTGTCTGCAAAATGAAGAGTGATCCAGGTTTTCTGAGGCTCCACCACACTTAACTTTTTGAATACCAATAGAGGCATCAAATTCACGCTTGCTCCCAAATCGCAGAGTGCTCTCCCAGTGTAGGCATCACCCAACGTAGCTTCAATGAAAAAACTAACCGGATCCTTCTTTTTCTTAGGTAGCCCATGCAAAACACATGAACTAACATGCTCATTTAAGTTAACTCCCTGAAATTCATCCACTGCTTTCTTACCAAGGACTGCATCCTTAATAAACTGAGAATACTTAGGCATCTTTTGAAGTTCCTCAATCAAGGGAATATTAATATGAAGTTTCGAAAATACATTAAGAAAGCGCCTATACTCCTCTGAATCATCCTTCTTCTTCCTATTACGCAACGGATATGGAAGTTCTGAAGAAGAAGGAGGAGATGAAATTAATACCTTAGTGGAACCCTCCTCGTCCTGCTGAGTCATGCCCTTTGATTGGGGGACCATGGTGGGAGTCTTATCAGAATCGAAGACTTCATGCTCCTTTTCCTTTGACTCTACAGCTCTGGCATGACTGGGGTATGGAGGGTCTTTGAGTGTTGTACCACTGCGAGTGGTGATGGCCTGAACATGTTCCTCAGATGCAATAACAGTGTGTTTCAGTATTCTGTGTTCGAGTTGCTGCTTAAGATCCTTAACTTCTGCTAGAGCTTCCCGGAGTGCAACTGCAGAAGTAGTGCTCTCTGCAATCATGGTCATCACGTGCTGACCCATCACTTTCATCACTCCTCTCAACTCAGCCAACTCTGAAGCTAATTCTTGTTGTTGCTGCTGTAACTCTGAAACAACTGCTTCATGCACTACCTCCACCGCATTCACCTGAACTGTTCCATAATCAATTGCATTTAGCTTCATCAGTTCTTGATGGGACTCATCATCCAAGCTCTCCTCTTGTTCCACCACATGTTTCATCAGCTCATATGCACCCTCCTCATCGCATTTGAACAAGGAATTGCCCCCATCTTCTCTGTCAATCTTGTCCTTGTCAAGATTTCCAAGTGCATCATAAAAGATTTGGATGATATGGGCTTTGGAAATTCCATGGTTGGGGCATTTGCGTAGCAAGCAGTTGAGACTCTCCCATGCTTTGACCATAGATTCATGCTGCTTCTGCTTGAATGACCATATCTCGTTCTGGAGCTAAATCATGTGTGAGATGGGAAAAAATTTACCCATGAACAAGGAGGCACACTCTTCCCATGTCTTGATAGATTTGGATGGCAATGAATCTAGCCAATCCACAGCAGCTCCCTTGAGACAATGAGGGAAGAGCATCATCTTAATTTCTTTAGAAGTGACCCCACTGTAGCGAATTAGCCCACAATGGCTCTGAAATATCCCAATAAATTCATGTGGGTCTTCCTTATATGTACCAACAAAGGTGCAATGTTCCTGAGCAAATTGGATGGTGCTCAGCTTTAGGCAGAAGCTCTCGGCCTGAATTTGTGGCACCACAATTGCTGGCTCCCTTTCTTTAAGATTCGCCTCAAATGCCTGGATTATTGCTTTTCCAGAACGGTTGTACGACATTGAGGTCGGTTGCTGAAACCACCCGGGATCTCGGTTCAGGGTTAACGCGACAATCGATAACCAAAAGTAGATTATTAACTATTAAATTTACATTTCGGTTAAAGTACATAACAAAATTTCGATATTAAGTACAATCTAAAACAAATCGTGTGTGATCTACTAAGTGATCTGACTTAAGCAAAACTTCTTCGTCTCGATCCGCGTTCCCATTCCCCAAACTTGATTGACGACCTGCGGTTTTAAAATGGCAAATGCCGACGCAGTTTTGAAGAAATAATCAGTAAAAACTGAGTAAATACATACTACGACATGTAAAGCAACGAGTGGCACGGAAGCATGAGTTGAAACAAATTAGAAGATTTAAACAGTAAAGCTATCATGTTGGAGACTTTGGAACAACTGGAAGTAAACGAGTAACAAAAACCTCTCAATTTAATAACATTGAGAAACCACGAGTAGTTGGTAACATACCCAGAGTAAACTAGTCCATTTAAGAGGATAACTTAGTTCATGAGTAGCCAAAGCATTTCAAATCATTTCAATTGATTAGGGCAATCCAGAGCCACAAAGAACATTAATATAGTAGTCAATTTTTAATTTTGACTTCAATCAACAGTTTAATTTAGCTGAGGCGTGTCAAGAGCCACCAGCAGGATCGATGTAAACAGAGGGATCACGAAATACTCACTAAGGGTTCCTTCTAGGGTCTATCAAACCCTATTTCACCCGAGCGTTAAGGGAACCCATTCGTCAACCCCGCTCACAACATTAGCTAAAAGGCCTTAAGTGTCGACACCCCTATACCGTAGTGACCCTTACAAGTATAAGTAGCACTCTATAGCTCTATAAACCCCTTGGCTTCAATATCTTGATACATTTTGGCTCATCGGGGGCGGATTTGTGAACATTAACGTTCTATCCAATAATAAGAAGCATTGCTTCAATGGTCTTAGCCATAAGAAAATGGAGGATCGCTTGACGCCTCCCATTAATAACAGTACTCTGTACATCGTCCTAAGTCTATTAGAGGTATTTTATTTCTTCTCTTTCACATAACCAGAATCGGAATATCAACATTTCACAAGTAATTTCCGAGAGTTCTCAAAGGAGATGAATAAAATAGTTTAACAAATTTTGGTTTGAAAACATGCATTCTCATACTATTTCATACAACAAACATTCATTTGGAACATCAAACACAAACGCACATTTTGATATGAAAAGGTTGTACATATGTACTTACCTCTGAGCCATGAAAGGCGCAAAGCAAAGCTAGCACTCCTACAACACTGGTCTCATATGAGTCCGGGTCTCACAGTCAATGCAGCAGCACGAAAAGATACGTCTACTTGGAAAGATCCTTAATAACTGCTGGATATACACAAGTAAAGTATAGAACCTATTAGCATATAACCTCTATATGTGGTTGTATGCAAGAATGCAATGGAAATGCGGGTCATGCAAGCTAACTTCACCAAAATGCCCCGATACTTTGAAACTGTCCCGTACAGTCCCTGACTGTGCCTGGACACCAAATTACACTCATACTGGCCCAAAAACATCCAAGAATGACTCTTAACTCTCCCACATGGACTTAGCATCGAAATCTACAACTTTCTGTTAATTACACTTAGGCCCCTAAAGTTTGCTAAAATTACAGAAAGACCCCCACCATTGATTTGATAACTCCCGAGTCCAATACTTACTTCTTGAGACTTCAAATATCCTTCTAATTCAGGTTGTTGGTCTCAAAACATTAATCTAGTCTCAAGTGTGAAGTTTTAATTAAATGCACATAGGCCCCGAAGTTTAGTAAAACTGCAAAAAGATCCTAACATTTGACTTGGTCAACACTAGCCCAAAATTACATAGAAGTACTCCAAATAAGCATACAAGACATGCTGACAAACTCCAAGTTACTAAACGAATCTCAATTCAAAGTTTAAGTGAAATGACTATTTTGCCCCTCCTATACAGTTCAGTCAAACTAGGGTTTTCGAAAAGTCAAACTTGGTCAAACTTGATATTTAGACTCAGAACATGAATACGAGCAAGTTTCGCGAAGGATGCTAAGGTTGAAAATGTCGTTTACGACATCGAATTTGAAAGTCAAGATTGAGAGAAATCGACTCAACTAGTCAACTTTGCGACTGATTTCTGATCAATTGAGAAGGATTTTTAAGAAACTCGAAATAGGGTTTTAAAGATGACAGTTCAAGGATTCCAGAACATATTTGAACTCCTAGAAACTCTAAGTATACAAAGAGATATCGCTAGTAAAAGTTGGATGAAAATCACGATTCAATACTTAGACAAATTCGATAGTGCTTCGCGAGTTCAAACTAGCAACTTTAGGCTCGTTTTGTGAGAAATCCGTTATAAATTTGAAGATGACCCAGAGATGATGAAATGAAGTATTATGTATCAGCTTTACACAGGAGAAAACAAATCTAAATTTCATTAAGTTTTGAAGAAGATACAATGGTTAGAAAATGGGTGTTTCACCATAGGATTCTATACTTAGAAAATTTTCAGCTTTTAATGGTTCAAAAATACATCAAACTAGCCCTATTCAAGGCCAAATTTAGACAGGTTAGACTTGAAATCAAACAAAGAAATCTTAATGAGAGTTGTAGAGCTATGTCCAGGCTTTCCAGAAAGGTAAGAATCATCCAAAACAGATTAAAAACGAAGAAGATACAAGCATTTGAACAGGGGAGGTTTTTGTACCAAAACACATGAACACTAAGAACACATTCAAGAACTTCACTTTCCCCTAACTTTAGCTCGGATTTAGACACGATTAGAGATCGAATTGGACCAAGAAATCAACACAAAAGTTTGAGTACTACATGCAGGGAATCCATAACAACAAGAATCAAGTCAATACATCAAGTTTCGAGAGAGTTACAGGGCCATGAACAGGGCATAAAAATATGCCGGAAAACTCAAGAACCAAGAATCGAAGCGTGATTTAATCTAAATCTGGGCAAGTTTGGATCATTAAAACATGTTCATAACATCTCTAGGAGCATGATGATGCTTAAAAACGCGCAAAACAAGCAAGGGTGAAGGCCATACCGAGCTTTGCAGCTTCCGGCGGCCATGGAGGAAACCGGCGACCGTCGCACGGTTTCCGGCGGTCCCGTCCCTCCTCTGTGATTTCTGGGTTGAAACCAAGGTATGGGTTCTACTCCTCGCTCCTCAGGGGTCACAATGCCGCAAGAATTAACGATTTTGCTCAACAAACGAAGAAGATAGAAGTTTCCGGCGTTCATGGTGCTTCCCGGCGGCGGCACGAACCCAGAACCCGACGACCTCCTTTCCCGACGAAATTACAACCAACAATCGGTACCCCCCCCCAAGCCATAGCCTCAGCAACACGGAAACAACACTCAATCCCTCTGAATTACAACGTACAGAACGAATTAACCAAATTGAAAGCTAGGGTTCCTCACCTTCGAATGCCGTTTTCTCTCTCGATATCCAATGAAACTTCAAATTGCTTTGTGCGTTTTGCTCCCCCCGTCACCCTCTATCTCCAGCTATAACAGTTTTTGAAATGGCAAAGTCGTGGTGGTGCTAGGGTGGTAGTGGTGGTGGTTGTTCTTGAGTAGGATGAAGATGAAGGGAATGAAGATGTGAGGTGAGAGAGAGAGAGAAAGACTTTTTTTTTTCAGATTGCTGGTGAAGAGGGGTGTTGACTCCTCATCTAGTAGGTGTCAAGTTGTGTTTGACAAGTGTCCTACATGCTAGGGGGCTGAAAGTGTAGTTTTTCAAATTTTAGTGTATAACTAGAATTAGAGCTTCTATTTAATTTCAGATAATTGCACAACCACCCCGAACATCTCTAGTGCTCCAAAATCATTCTCACGACTCCCAAATATTGCAAACACTCCGAAGTTCAAACTTTAAAGCCGTGACAAAAATATTTACAAAATCGCCCCCAAAGTCTTGATATTGCACTTAGAGCTCGCTTGAGAAATAGGGGTGTTACAGTTGCGGTCTAGATGCTGCCGCTAGTGCTTTCTCTACGGCTGCAGCCACCATAGCTTGCAGCTGCTTTGTCGTGAGTCTAATCAGCCCTTGGCCTTCCGCCATTGCTACCTGAGAAAACAACAATAGCACACCCTTGAGGTAAACAGATAGTAACAAAAATAAAAATAAAATAAAACTTTAAACTAATTCCTAACTAAAAATCTACCGTTTTCCCCGGCAACGGCGCCAAAAACTTGACACGAATTCTTACGTGTATGCGCAAGTGCACGGTCAAGTAATATAGGGGTGGTATTTCAACCCCGAGTTATCGATCCCACAAAGACAATCACGAGATTATCTAGTTAGAAGTTTAGTTAGTTTAAAGTTAAGTAACCGAGAGGAAGTTGTTGGTTTAAGAGTTTGCCACCCCCAAACAAGTGGCTGTATTGAAATAACAATCTTTTTGGATTTTCTTTAATTAAAAACGGTCTAATCAAATATGGAGAGGGACTAGGCGATCTATGGATCACCTAGGGCAGTTAGACAATTCCGTATACTGTATTGAAACACGCTAATCCTAATTCAGTTATGCCAGGTTACTAGTTACTGCAATCTTCTGTCAATCTCATGCAGTTCTATGTCTACTACAAGTCCTGTCGGTCCACTGTCGTTCACCAAATGGCCAATCCTATTCAAATCACCTCTTAGTCTCATTTATTAAGGATTGTGATCATGTTCTCTATCACCCTATGCCAAGTCTCTTTCAAGCACTCCACCTAAGTACTAGCAGTTCCGGGTAGCTACTCCATTGTTGCTAAGGATTAAGCATAGAACATGAAAAATAACTAAAATAAATTAAACATTAAGTAAGATAACATAATCACGAAGAAAAATCATTCTCTAATGGTCATTCATCTCATCTGAAGAGCGTGTTAATAACCCTAGTTCAATAATACACCAAAAGATGTGAAGAATCGTCATAATCATGAATCCAAAACATGAATCAATCTCAATAATCCTGAAAATAAAAGTCTAACATAACCCTAGGCTCTCCATAGAGCCTAGAAAAAAATCTAGCTGCGAATGGAAATGAAAAGATACACAAGTTTCTCCATAGATAATGAAAGAGAAGAGAAGAAGTGATCAAATGGTGAAATCGTCAAAGCTCCAACGAATCCGTGCAATCCCCAAGCTCCAAGATGATATCCAATGGTGTCCCATTGCTCTCCTCCTTCTTCTTGACTCCCTCTATGCGTGAATATGATACGGAATCGGTAGCCTCGCCACTTGATGATGAGACACTTTCAGGTGAACCAGCGGTTCGGACAGAAGTGAGGGCAAGGCGTACAGTCGTACCACCGTCTTATCTTAAAGACTACGTTAAGCCCAAGCTGAAACGATAGTCTTGATTTCATTATTCTTTATGACTTTTATTTTTTGTTAAGTTATTTTAGTATTGCTAACGTTTAGGGGTCGTTATGTGATTTTTATTAATATCCGGGGTTTCTAAGTGGTTCTTTACTCGGATTAGGATTAGGTCGAACCACAGTATAAAAAGCGTGTAAATTTTCAGAATAATGATAAGAAATTTTTTCCCAAGTTTATTTTTTTTCTGGTCAACGTTTTTTTCCTTTCCAGTGCCGCTTCTAACAAAGTGGTGCTTTCATTGAGAGTGTCGGTCGGACTTTTGTTCGCGGCACTCGCCCCCGGACTCATGGATCTCCCTTACGCTGTTGTGAATCTCAGTCGCAAGGGTGTCCAACTGGTGCTTTTTGACGAAATCGATGAGCTCTCCCAGCAAGGTGAAGCGATTTATTGTCTCACCTTGGCGGACTTGGAAAAATTTCAAACCAGCGAGTACATCACCCGATCAGATATGGAAGGCCTCAAATTCACAAGGAATCAATTCCGATTGATTTTGACTGATGAGTTTTGTCGCTTGCAGAACATCCTCAGAGCCGATGAACTAGAAGATGAAGAACAGTTGGAGACTCCACAATTGCCGCCAGTACAAACCCAACAAGACCCGCCTCCACCACCTTCTTCTCCAAATCCGGCGACCCAGCAGATCCCGGTCCCGATCAGACCAATCGAAGAAAACCCACAGCCGGAGATTCAACCCACTACAGCCCCAAACAACTCTACAAAAACTTCCTGTTCGACCCCCGACAACCCATACCTCCAAACCCTGCTTCACCAGCCGCCGCCAACTCCAGATCCGTCGAAGTTAAGAAAAGACCAAACAGTTGGCTGTTGCTTCGACGGCGAACCTTCACAGGCTTCGCCACCGCACAGAAACGCCACCCAGGAGGCGCCAAACCCGAACGAATCGCTCACAACCGTCCCCACAAAGTGGTGCTTTCATCTTGTTGTCGGACGAACCACGCGACGGCAGACGGACTCACCCACCGTCAATATGTTGGAAACCGTCGAAACTTCTTCTTCTACACCGCCGACAGCCTCCATCGACGCAGCCATCACAGCCCTAACTAATTTTCAGGCGGATATGTACACACGGGAGCATGGTCGTGAAGCAGCCGACCGCAAATGGGATACTGAAATCGCGGAGATCCGCGATACAGTGCGCCAGCTTCTAAATCGTGATGCCGAAACGCCGATCGTCGCAACCCAACAGGTTACGGCCGCCGCACCAACCCGCAGCAATCATCTTGCTGCCTGGCAGCCCCCGCCCTCGCGCCCTACACTAGTGGCAACGAATGATCAGGGGCCTCATATGCGCGTTGATTCGCCCCGTTTTAATGATGATGATCCGATTGGTTGGATTTTTCGGATTCAAAAGTTCTTCGATTACTATCGTGCCACTGATTCCGATCGATTACAGTTAGTTGGCATCCTATTTTATCAACCCTCTCTCGATTGGTTCTGCTATTACCAATCGAATAACTCCAATGTCACTTGGATGGATTTTCTGGTCGCGGTCAAGCTTCGCTTCGATCTGGGACACTACGAAGATTATTTGGGGGTCTTGTCAAAACGTCAGCAAACTTCTACTATCATGTCCTATAAAACTGAGTTTGAAAAAGTATCGCACAAGGTTTCAGGAGTGGATGAAAGTGTTCTGATCTCGCATTTTTGCGCCGGTTTATGACAACCGCTCAAGCGCGAGTTAACCTTGCATAATCCTAGGACGTTACATGAGGCATTCGCGTTGGCCAGGGAGTTACCCGCCGGACAAGAGGAGCTCCTACAGTCCTATCTTCCTAAACGATCCTGGCAGTCCTGAAAGCTCCTCACTAGGAGTTATCCGTTAACCCAATTTGAGGGGTATTTTCGTCCTAAATGAGCGTTTTAGTCGATTTCTGCCTCGTTTGACTCGGGAATTCACGGTTTGCTGTTTTTATCTCCTAGACGCATAAACTGCTTTATTTCACGCATATCGAGATATGATCACGGGTTTTGTTTCGTGTCATTGATGCAGGGACAGGACTTGTGCAGGAGCCGGAAATGAAGCAGGCATGCGGGTGAAGGATCCAAGGAGGCTGAGAAGCCGAGCATGCAAGTCAAGAAGATTGGCACGTTTCCCGAGGAAGATTGGGACGCATCCCGAGGAGCCTGGCACGCATCCCGAGGCATCCCGAGCAGTTTGGCACGCATCCCGAGACAGACGAAACACACTCCGAGAAGATCAACAGTCATCCAGAGACAGCCCGAGGAGCCTGGTACGCATCCCGAGACATCCCGAGGAGCCTGGTATGCATCCCGAGGCATCCCGAGGAGTTTGGCGCGCAAACGAGGAGGCAGCTAGCTACGCAGGTAGCTACGGAGCTACCTACGCAGTTAGCTACGCAGCTAGCTACGCAGGTAGCTACGCAGCTACCTACGCAGTTCGCTACGCAGCTACCTACGCGGGTAGCTACGCAGCCAACTACGCAGGTAGCTACGCATCTATCTTGCGCAGTTGGCCCGTTTCCCGAGGCGGTGGCAGACAGCCCGTTTCCCGAGGCGGTTTCGGCCCAGTGGCAGTTTCGTAATTTCGGCAGTTTCCAGAATCGTCTCCAGTACTATATAAAGACTCGTCGAGTGCTCATCACAGGACACACCACAATTCTCAGCACAACTTACTAAAGGAGATCGCAGAGCACTCTTGGTGAGCACGGAAGCAGGAATTCAGAGTCTACAGCACGCGTTTGATTTCACTATCTCTCTTATTCAGAAACGTTGTTATTTAATTATGTCACTTAGTAGCTAAACCTCTTACCTAGGTTCTCGGTGAACCTAGGGTTTCATATCAAGATTTTATGACTACTTCGTTTACGGATTCATGATGACTATCTTAATTCAGCAAGTTATATCTGTTATTCTGGTTTTGATTATTATCGTATATGCATGATATGATTGATCACCCATGATTGCTATAGACCCGAGCTTCTAGGTGAAAACGTCAAGTTAGGGTTAGGAAGAAAAGCCAGGATTTAGTACCTTACCCTGATAGACCGACCAGAGAAAGGGAGATAGGGCTAGCATCGAAAACGTGAGACCAACTGTTAGAGAATTTGACCCGGGCCATTCGGACAGGTTAGAAACCTTAACAGGATTAGAGCGAGACTGCAGATTTAGGCAGCTTAACAAGAATCCGAAAGTCTGCAGGATCGGGATTACGTGTGGAATCTGAAGAGTCACTGCATAACTGGTACGTTGCACAGATATCAAAACTGCTGAGTGTTTTCATAATCAAACGTAAAACTGAAATCTGTAGAAACCCTAGGGGATTCCGGAGCCTAGTTCTCATCCATTATCGTAACAACCGATTCAACTTATTTCAGAAAACGTCACAAAAAATATTTACGTTTACGTTTTTAATTTCTGTTTTTAGTTTAGTAAACTGCAATCACAACCTACTCCTCCTTGTTACTACACTCGGTTAACCGAAACTGACAACGTGAGTAAACCCGAAATAGTCCTCGTGGGAACGATCACTCGAGTCTAATTGCACCCGGTATTACAAGATTCGTACACTTGCGACAGCACGTTAGTTTGCGCATCAAGTTTTTGGCGCCGTTGCCGGGGACTTTTTAGGGTCTATTTAGTAGTCAGAATTAGTTTTCTGAGTCTTTGTTTATTTTCAGTTTTGTTATTTTTCCTTTTATCTCACTACGTTTTTGAATCTGCGTTTTCAGGACTGTTCAGTTGATGCCCAGATTTCCACGCGATTTGGTGTCACCACTCGACAACCCGGAAAAACTGTATACCGAACAGAACCGCAGAAACCGAGAAAGCAGGATGGCAACCAACCAGATAGATACGCCCGAGAACACCGAAGCCGGTGGACAGGAACGAGAGACACGTACCCCAGCCCAGATGGCTCGGTACATTGAGGAACTTGTCACAGCGGGACTTGCTGCCCGAAGCAACCAGAGAACATATAACCGATCTGGGAAGGCGTTGGTGGAAAATTTCGAAGTCCCCACCGGGGGGCATGAGCGAGCGATTGTGGTGCCTGAGAACACCGCCGAGCACTTTGACATCAAACCATCCACCATCCAGACGGTACAAACTCTCTGCCCGTTTCATGGCAGGGCCGACGAAGACCCGAACGATTTTATCGGGAAATTCGAAGATTACTGCAACAAGGTCAGATACAAGGGGCTAGAAGCAGAGGCATTCATGCTGATCTTATTTCCATACTGTCTTTACGGAGTAGCCAAAGACTAGCTCGAATCCCGACCACCCCGATCCATCACCACATGGGAGGAGTGTGTCGCAGATTTTCTGGCAAAGTTCTATCCCGCCTCCCGAGTCATACAGTTACAGAGCGAGATCCTGTCATTCAGGCAGAAGATGGGGGAGACGGTGGTGGACGCATGGGACAGGCTCATGAGATTGGTCAAACGGTGCCTGAACCATGGCTTTGGAGACGCAAAAATTCTGCAGGTTTTCTACCATGCCCTAGACAGGGAGAACGCCGACAGGATTGACAGAGAGGCCGGGGGAAACTTCCTTTATCACGTGGACAAAGAAGGTGCGTATGACCTGATGAAGCAGTTGACCAAGCAGGACACCCGACTGTTTGACGATCGCAGGATGACGGCTAGAGCCGAACCCGCAGAGGATGACCGGATAGACAACCTGGCCAAGATCGTTCACGACTTGGTCAAGAAAGTCTACTCGGATAAGAAGACTGTTGCAGCAGTCGAAGAACCTGATCTGGACATAGCCATTGAGGACTAAGGACCGAAGACACCAATTACGTACAGCAGCAGTGGGACCCGAGCCGGTACCGACCGGGTACGAGAGACCATCCCGGGTTTCGGTACGGAAACCCGTACGCAGCAGTTTATGCACCGGGATTCCAGCACAGGCCACCAGCCCAGCAGGCTCAGTCAGTCCCATCTGCGCAGCAGTACGACGCCCAGATGAAAGAGATCAAGTCCATGTTCCAGACCATGGAGTCCCGGTTCAAGCACATGGACACCCTGACGGCAGATATGCAGACAACCAAAACGTCACTGCGCGCTTTGGAAGTACAAGTAGGGCAGTTAGCACAGCAGCTAACAGAGAGACAGCCAGGAAACCTACCCTCGAATACAGTAAATAATCCACGGGCTCAGATCTATCTCCACTCGGAGTGGATTGGCACTGCAGGATCCACCGTATCCCAGCCATGCACGTGCAGAAAATTCGAAAGAAATAGAACGCAACTTGTCGGGCCAGGATAACAGCACAGTCGAACGCCCCCAGCCGAAGGTCTCGGTTGAGCAGGATGTAGTACAGAACGAGACAGGAGCAGAAACTGTACCGGTCTCCAAGGAGGTCCCGTACCCCTTGCGAACACGAAAGAGGGAAGACAGCAAAGACTACGCCAGGTTTCTCGAGATGTTCAAGCAGCTGCAGATTAACATACCTTTTGTCGAGGCTTTGGCTAAGATGCCCACTTACGCCAAATTCCTCAAGGACATCTTGTGTGGGAGGAGACGAATGAGCGACTTCGAGACTATAAACCTGACGGCAGAAATGAGCAATTGTATGAAGAATGGGCTACCGAGGAAGAGAAAGGATCCTGGCAGTTTCGTTATACCGGTCACCCTAGGTAACGCTTACACAGGAAAGGCTCTGTGTGATCTAGGGGCCAGCATCAATCTGATGCCGTTGAGGATTTTCAAGAGTTTGAAATTCGGTGAACCCCGACCCACCAGAATTATGCTGCAAATGGCAGACAGGTCCGTAAAACAGGCTTATGGGGTTATCGAGGATATTCTGGTCAAGGTCGGCGAGCTGATTTTTCCGGCAGATTTCGTCATCCTGGACATGGAGGCAGGGGAGGTACCGCTCATACTTGGCAGGCCGTTTTTAGCCACGGGCGAAGCAATGATAAACTGCAAAAGCGGGGAGCTGACCATGCAGATTAACGAGGAAAAGGTGAAATTCAACGTTTTCAAAAATCTGCAATTGCCAAATTACTACGATCACGAGTATATCTTTGCCATCGATGTGGTTGACGAAGGTTGGGAAAAAGAGGAGATGGACCAATTGTGGGAAGATATCGACAGCATGTACGGGGAAGAAAAGGAGAAGACTCGGTGCGAGCACGCCATGCGAGCCGAGGACTGGACCACTTTGCACCGGGACGAAGACGGCGGGCAAAAGATGATTCTGGTCCCGTCACTCGAGGAGCCACCCGCACTGGAGCTGAAACCACTCCTGAGCCATCTCAGGTATGCGTATATTGGTGAAAATAGTACTCTGCCCATAATTGTTTCGTCACGTTTATCTCAGGAACAGGAACAGAAACTGCTGGAAGTATTGCGAGAGCATAAGGAAGCAATCGCCTGGACGATTGCAGATATCAAGGGCATCAGCCCCTCCTACTGCATGAACAAGATCCGAATTGAAGAAGGCAAGAAACCGGTGATTCAGCCCCAGCGGAGACTGAATCCGAACATGAAGGATGTTGTGCGAAAAGAGGTTATGAAGTGGCTGGAAGCGGGAATCATATACCCCATATCGGACAGCACATGGATCAGCCCGGTCCAGTGCGTGCCCAAAAAGGGGGGTATTACGGTGGTGCAGTATAAAGACCAGGAGCAGATTGCGCAGCGCACCGTTACAGGCTGGCGGATCTGCATGGACTATCGGAGGCTAAACGACGCAACACTGAAAGACCACTTCCCGCTACCATTCATGGACCAGATGCTGGACCGGCTCGCCCACCACGCCTATTACTGTTTTCTGGACGGTTACTCCGGGTACAACCAGATTTGCATAGCCCCGGAAGATCAGGAAAAGACGACGTTTACCTGCCCATACGGTACGTTCGCGTTTCGGCGCATGCCGTTCGGGTTGTGTAATGCTCCTGCCACATTCCAGAGATGTATGATGGCGATTTTTTCCGACATGATCGAGAAAAATCTGGAGGTCTTCATGGACGACTTTTCACTATTCGGGGACAGTTTCGAAGAATGCCTTTTCCATTTGGGTCAAGTTCTGATCCGATGCAAGAAGGCGAATTTGGTGCTCAATTGGGAAAAGTGTCACTTTATGGTCACCGAGGGGATCGTACTGGGTCACAGAATTTCCAGCAAGGGACTCGAGGTGGACCGGGCTAAGATCGAGGTGATAAAGCAGCTTCCATACCCGACGAACGTAAGGGCGATCAAAAGTTTTCTGGGACATGCAGGATTTTACCGAAGGTTCATCAAAGACTTTTCCAAATTCACAAAGCCACTCTGCGCTTTACTCGGAAAAGACGTACCCTTTGATTTCGATGCAGCAAGTCGGCAGGCTTTTGACCATTTGAAAGAGAAGATGACCACAGCCCCGGTTATAACCACGCCGGATTGGTCACTCCCGTTTGAGCTGATGTGTGACGCCAACGACTACGCAGTCGGGGCAGTTTTGGGGCAGCGAAAGGATAAAGTCTGCCACATCATTTATTATGCGAGCCGGGTACTTAACGACGCCCAGCTCAACTATGGCACGACAGAAAAGGAACTGCTGGCCGTGGTGTATGCCCTGGACAAATTCAGGCCCTATTTGGTAGGGTCAAAAGTTATCGTTTTTACCGACCATAGTGCCCTGAAATACCTGCTGGACAAGAAGGACGCAAAACCGAGACTGTTGAGGTGGGTACTACTGATGCAGGAATTCGACGTGGAAATCCGGGACAAGAAGGGAGTTGAGAACGTGGTGGCGGATCACCTATCCAGACTCGAGAACGTGAAGGTGGACCCGGTACCGATCAAGGAAAACTTCCCGGAAGAACACATTATGGCAGTGAAAATCGGGAGACCGTGGTACTATGCCATAGCCAATTACTTGGTAACTGGCACGCTTCCCGAGGATCTCATCCCGTCTCAGCGGAAAAAGTTCGTTTCCGAAAGTCGACAGTATTTCTGGGATGACCCGTACTTATTCAAACAGGGGGCCGATAACATCCTGAGAAGGTGTATTCCGACCCACGAGGCCTGGAACGTGATCCGACACTGCAACTCATCACAGTGTGGAGGTCATTTTGGGGGAACGCGAACAACTCATAAAATACCGCAGTCCGGTTTTTTCTGGCCGACAATCTTCAAGGACTGTCACGACTATGTGTAGGGATGTGATAGATGCCAGAGAATAGGAAACACGTCACATCGGGACGAGATGCCGATGACCGTGTGGCAGGAGGTAGAGCCGTTTGATGTATGGGGGATTGACTTCATGGGTCCGTTCCCGTCTTCGATGGGAAATCTTTACATTCTGCTAGCAGTGGATTATGTGACGAAGTGGATCGAGGCGATTGCGTGTCAGAAAAACGATGCAACTACGGTTGAGCGTTTTCTGAAACGCAACATTTTTACCCGGTTCGGGACGCCCAGTGCGATGATCAGTGACGAGGGATCACACTTCATTAATCGAGTTTTCGCCAAAGTTCTGAAACAGTACGGTGTGTCGGTTCACAAGGTGTCACTACCCTACCATCCGCAGACAAACGGGCAAGCCGAGGTTTCGAATCGAGAGATCAAGAGCATACTTGAGAAAACAGTGAAATCTCGGCCGAAAGGATTGGTCCGTCAGACTAGACGATGCACTTTGGGCTTACAGGACTGCTTTCAAAACACCGCTGGGAATGTCACCATACCAGCTCGTGTTTGGGAAAGCGTGCCACTTACCGGTGGAGTTGGAGCACAAGGCGTATTGGGCCATCAAACTGCTCAACTTGGACCAGAATCTAGCAGGAGATAAGAGGAAGATGGCACTGCTGGAATTAGAGGAATTCCGCAGAACGGCTTTCGAGAGCGCCAAAATTTACAAAGAGAAGACAAAGAAGTGGCATGATCACCGTATCACGCCAAAGCAGTTTAACGAAGGCGACAAAGTGCTTCTATACAATACCCGGATGCAGTTTTTTCCGGGCAAGTTGAGGTCTCGATGGTCGGGACCGTTCATCATCAAGAAGATATTTGCATGGGGAGCATTTGAGCTGGAGAATCCAAAAGACGAGTCCAGTTTCAGGGTGAACGGGAACCGGATCATGCCATATCTCGAGACAGTTGAAGTCGCCAAAGTAGACCCCGTCTACTTTGACGACCCGTGAGAGGTAACCAGGTCGGGCCGTCGACCGTAAATCACAAGCGCTTGGTGGGAGGCAGCCCATCGAATTACGTAAATTATTTATTTATTACAGTTTTTATTTTACGTCCTGAATTTAGAGAGAGGCGAGATGAGTGTGTGTTAATGGGTAGATAAGTTTGTGCAGGAAATTTAAGCTGAAAAACGCAAGCAGAAAAATGTGCGGGTCAAAACCGAGAGGTCCGACACGCATTTAAAGAAGTACAGAAAAAACTGGCCCAAAAGGCCAGTTACGCAGCCCAGCAGGCCAATTACGCAGAAAAAAAAATTATAACTACGTTGGCCCAAAGGCCAATTACGCAGCCCACAAGGCCAAATACGCAGGCCAGAAGAAGAAGAAGAAAAAAAAAATTGAAGTGGACCAGCCACGCAGCCGGCCCAAACACGCGGCCCGGCCACGCAGCAGGCCCAGTTACGCAGCCCAGCTAGAATGCCACGCAGCAGGGGGAGGCAAGTGCAGCTTCCGAAACCTTAGGGGGTCAAAATGCCATTTCACCAAACTAGGGGGGAGTTGTTTGAAATTTTCAAAAAGTGTCCATTATTAACCCCAAATATATGGACGGGATCAGAACTTTGCATCCTCCATTGTTAACCTTCAAGCTTTCTCTTTCCTCATTTTCTCTCCACCTTCAAAAGTTCAAATTTCACCAAATCAGAAACCGAGCACGTTTTTGGGATCCTCGTGAGAACTGGATCATTTTGGTGTAGTTGAAGTTGCAAAACAGTGTTCGAATTGGTGTGGGGGTCAAGTCAAAATTTGGTAAAAATTTGAAGAAAAGCTCCAGATTCGTCGGCTTCGGGTCGAAATTTGAGAAAACACAAAGGAGAAACGTCGAAGAGGAGGGCGAGGCCTACAAGGTGCCCAATTCGGAATTTTTTCCGGCAAGAAAAATTTTCCGGCGACTTTTTCCGGCGACAGTTTGTTTGCACTCGTTGACTCGCCCCGAGTGCTCAGGTTCAAGAATTTCTTCTTTCGCTATTTTTCCAGTTTTCGGTACCAGCCCATACCCGGGTTTAACATGCTGCATACTTAACTGTTTTGACTGTATACTGCGTTTTTAGCTGCTTTTCTGCATTTTTAACTGTTACTTGCGTATTTAACACAATTTTTACGTAATTGACCGTTAACTGCAAATTAGCACAGGGTAGCGTAATTAACTGTTTAAGCTGCGTATTTAGCTGTTTGGACTGCGTATTTGCATTTAGACAGCGTTTTCTGCGTTTTAAAAAAAAAATCTTTAATTTCTGAATTTTCTGCTGTTATGCACTGGCTTGAGAGACCCGTGGCGTTTGATTTTCGTTTGCCGTTTGCCATTGACATCCCGTATGAGCAGATTACCGAGACCAACTTTGACAGTTTCCGATTTGTGAGTTACCAGGCCCATCTACACTATCTAGAGACGTTAGACAGAGAGTTGACACCGGACTATTGGTTCGAGGTAGATGACGAGAGGATGCCGTTAGCTATGAGAAATTATGCTAGACGGCCCGATCTCTTTGGATGTGCCTTAGAGAACTTCCCCGAGAGGGCTAGTTCCGCGCTCACTAGGGAATTTTCTGTAACCTAATCTATCAGGAGTTCGGGGAGACAGAGTTGTACCCGAACTGGGTATACTGTCGTAGGGGGTTTATTTAGCTGACGCCCCTCGCAATCCGCTGGGCGTATGGCATACCTGGCGAATTCGAGGGTCGGTGTGCGTATGATATGCTCGTTCAGGACTCTCCTCCGCAAGAGGAGCTCTTGAGGACTCTCTGTGAGGGGGCGGATGAGGCCCGCTGGGAGACCAACGGGAGGCTACATGGCACGTTTTTGAGTCCGCCAGCCCGGTGGTGGTTTGATTTTGGAGTGAACCGGGTAGTAGGGATTCAGCATATCACTAAGCTTCCCTACGAAGTGGTACTTCTGGTGTACTGCTTCATGACCCGACGCCGGGTCGACATAGCGGCCCGGATTTGGGCGAACATTAGAGAGAGAGCCAACACGCATAGCCGGCGAGGTTTTGGGTTTTGCAGCCTGATTACCCGATTGGCTGCCTTGAATGAGATTGTCATCGAGGGTGAGAGAGATTTAGACCCCGCCTCTTTCCGGCCATTCTGGCGAGTAGGTAGACGGGCCATGGGAAACCGTAGGGCACCCGAGCCGGCCGATGCGTTTGTGGACTTAGATGAGGATGAGCCGGGTGATGACCCGATGGACGAGGATGGGCAGGCCCCTGCCTCGGACCCTGACATTGGACTGCCCCCCGCCCCCGCGCCCAGAAGGTGCGCTGCTCGACAAAGGGGGGGCCCTGTCCATGACCCCACCCGCTCTCTAGTTACCAGCCGACCCAGGAGTACATGGCTCCAGATCGTACCCCTGTCCCGGCGAGGCGTTCCACACAGGAGCGTCCTGTCATGAGAGAGTTTCCGACCCAACTGCATCGATCTCGGTCGACTTATGAGCACGGTCAGTCTAGTGGGCCTGTCGAGCCTCAGCCTAGTCGGCCCACTCGCCCGGCCAGGATCCCTGTTCCCGTGCCTGAGCCTAGCCGGCCTAATCGGCCAGCCCGGACCGCGGTTCCCGAGCCTCCCCGACCATCGAGGGCAGCTACCCCTGAGCGTAGCAGGTCATTTCGGGCAGATGTCCCCGAGCCATCTAGACCGTCCTGGGCTGCTGCCCCTGACCGTAGTCGGTCGACCCGAGCTCCTGACACTACCATTCCTCCGTGGACTGCCTTTGAGCAGAAAGTGACCCAGATTGATGAGAGGGCCGAGTCTGGAAGAACGTCCATTAAGGACATGTGCAAGAAGAAGTTTGGTAAGATGTGGAGACTGCTAAAGCACAACCAGAGGACCAACGACAAGAGGGGAAAGGATGAGGCTGCTGCGATGGCCGCGATTCGCGAGGAGCAGAGAGAGGCAGCCCGGAGCGCGGGCCGACAGGTCCCGCTACCGTTATTCTTTCCATCGACTTACTCCAGTAAGTTCGATACTAGTTGGTCTGGTGAGGCGGAGTCGAGTCACCATGACGATGCCCCAGCTTCGGCCCCGGCACATTCTGATAGTTGGTCCGACTCCGGGCCATACTGCCCAACCCAGGACACTCAGTCCTACCAGACGCCGCCAGCGCCAGCGCGCCGAGGGGCCCGTGGACCGAGACCCACTGGGCCTAGCAGTCGTAGGTATCGGTCTACCAGCAGTTCTGTTAGTAGCATGTCCGGTACTTCCGAGTCCGGGTCAGACCCGCCCTATGTTCCAGACGAGTCCGAGTGAGTGCCATGAGGGCATGCCACCTCTTTAGTTTGGGGGTGGTGGTCGTGTCTGCATTAACCAAGTCTGCACGTTTTTTCATGTTCATTTGCAGTTTTGAGTTTATTTATTGAGTCAGCACGTTTTTATTTTTGAGTCTACCCACCACAAGTTTCTGGCCTTGCATTGTGTATATCTAACAAAAAAAAAATCGAAAATTTTCAGAAAGTCCAAAAAAATTAAAAATCAGTAAATTTGAGAACGGGCAATCAAGAGAACAGAAACTGGGAAGAAATCGAGGTTAAATCCTTTGACAGAAAAGAAAGCTTGCACCGAGGTATAGTAGATAGGTGAGAGCCAGTGACCCTTGGAAACCGCAAGTAGTTATCATCTGAGCTAAGGATCCGACTAGTTTCCACACCGCCGTCATCTAGGAAGTCGACAACCCGCCCACGGGCGCCGTCACGGTCATCGCATCTTTCGGTGGAGTGACTGGCTATCAAGGGACCTCACGTCCTGTTTCTTACCCCTAGGTCCAACTAGTAAACCCGTTTGAAGCCATTTACGCCTTTTATTCTCAGCCACTATAGCCTAGGAAGCCTTCTTTGAGACCTCATCAGTCGTTAGTTGGCTATTTTACGAGTTATGACGGAGGGATTAAGTTGGGGAGAGTTTTAGATGGGAGCACTTCATGATATATCGGTTTTGGACAGTTTTGACATTCACACGTTTTTCGAGGGAAGGACAGGGTGAGTGAGAGGCCACAGTGCATTAATTTGCGGAGGTGGATCACTGCATTACATAGTGACCACAGGAGGAGTTAGTCGCGTGCGAGACATCTTTCCGCACACAATGGGGTCCGGGGGGTTGTGAGGTTAATTGGTGGTTGTGCCAGTTTTCTACATCTTTGGTGATGAGGAGGTTCGGTGGGACTACACAGTATTATTTCGACTACAGGATCAGCGCTTCAGGATCAGTGTGGGGGTATTCCATATGAGGACATCTTTCATACCCCACGACGACAGTTTATTTTTACTCTCTCAGCTTTAGTCAGTTTATTTATTGTTATTCGTGTATTTATGTGTATATAGAGTCGAAAAAAAAAAAAAAAAAAAACAGAAAAAAGAAGAAGAAGAAGAAAAAAAGAAAAAAAGAAAAGAAAAAAAAGAAGAAAATGATCTAGTTTTGCAGTTTTTCAGTTATTTATGTTGTTTTTGTTATTGAGTCAAAAAGCTGAGTGAGTAGCACAATTTTCGAGACAGTTACACCGCTTCACATTTGTGGCCGCGAGAACGGCGAAGACATACCGGGGGACAGGAAGATTGATATGGCAGGAACTTAGGTGTTTCAGGCAGTTTTTCGGGAACTCGGTGAGGGGTGTGAGTTTGGGGAAATTGTGAGAATGTCATAACGAGCAGGATCATGCCGTACCTTTACACACATATATATATATCCCACCTGTTAGACTTAGAACCTTGATTCGGAAATAGCTCGGATGGCCGGTTAATTAGGGATTCGCTCAGGTTGATAGAAAAAGTAATAGTACTCGGGTCCAGTGCTTAAACCCACCAAAGAAATCTGTTCAGACTTACCGATCGATTGCAGGGAAGTATTTTCTGGAAAAAGGATGAGGTTTTGAGGACACTCGGTTATGTTTTTGAGATTGCCCAATCTCACCAAAAATAAATTGTTTAGTACTTTTGAGTCGTGTGTATTGAGTCTGTGTATATTCTTTCTGAGTCAGTTTCTGATTGAGTCGTCTGGTTTATATGGACGGGTAGGAAGAGTATGCAAACTGATGGAAAGGAAAAGGTCTTGATTCGAACTTGCAGGGGGTATTTGCAAGACAGATATGTATGCATTTCAGGGCAGTATTCAGGATGTTTGCTCGGAACGAGCAAAGGTTAGTGTGGGGTAATTTGATAGCTCCTCACTAGGAGTTATCGGTTAACCCAATTTGAGGGGTATTTTCGTCCTAAATGAGCGTTTTAGTCGATTCCTGCCCGTTTGACTCGGGAATTCACGGTTTGCTGTTTTCATCTCCTAGACGCATAAACTGCTTTATTTCACGCATATCGAGATATGATCACGGGTTTTGTTTCGTGTCATTGATGCAGGGACAGGACTTGTGCTGGAGCCGGAAATGAAGCAGGCATGCGGGTGAAGGATCCAAGGAGGCTGAGAAGCCGAGCATGCAAGTCGAGAAGATTGGCACGTTTCCCGAGGAAGATTGGCACGCATCCCGAGGAGCCTAGCACGCATCCCGAGGCATCCCGGGCAGTTTGGCACGCATCCCCAAACGGACAAAACACACTCCGAGAAGATCAGTAGTCATCCCGAGACATCCTGAGGAGCCAGGTACGCATCCCGAGACATCCTGAGGAGCCTGGTACGCATCCCGAGGCATCCCGAGGAGTTTGGCGCGCAAACCGAGGAGGCAGCAAGCTACGCAGGTAGCTACGGAGCTACCTACGCAGTTAGCTACGCAGGTAGCTACGCAGCTACCTCCGCAGATAGCTACGCGGGTAGCTACGCA
The DNA here is from genome assembly GCA_023055425.1 of Linanthus parryae. Lineage (NCBI taxonomy): Eukaryota > Viridiplantae > Streptophyta > Magnoliopsida > Ericales > Polemoniaceae > Linanthus > Linanthus parryae. Next base: position 18,490,216 of record JALGPY010000011.1, on the reverse strand, counting down.
GCTACCTACGCAGTTAGCTACGCTGCTAGCTACGCAGGTAGCTACGCAGCTAGCTACGCAGCCAACTACGCAGGTAGCTACGCAGCTATCTTGCGCAGTTGGCCCGTTTCCCGAGGCGGTGGCAGACGGCCCGTTTCCCGAGGCGGTTTCGGCCCAGTGGAAGTTTCGTAATTTCGGCAGTTTCCAGAAACGTCTCCAGTACTATATAAAGACTCGTCCAATGCTCATCACAGGACACAACACAATTCTCAGCACAACTTACTAAAGGATATTGCAGAGCACTCTCGGTGAGCACGGAAGCAGGAATTCAGAGTCTACAGCACGCGTTTGATGTCACTTAGTAGCTAAACCTCTTACCTAGGTTCTCGGTGAACCTAGGGTTTCATATCCAGATTTTATGACTACTTCGTTTATGGATTCATGATGACTATCTTAATTCAGCAAGTTATATATGTTATTCTGGTTTTGATTATTATCGTATATGCATGATAGGATTGATCACCCGTGATTGCTATAGACCCGAGCTTGTAGGTGAAAACGTCAAGTTAGGGTTAGGAAGAAAAGCCAGGATTTAGTACCTTACCCTGATAGACCGACCAGAGAAAGGGAGATAGGGCTAGCATCGAAAACGTGAGACCAACTGTTAGAGAATTTGACCCGGGCCATTCGGACAGGTTAGAAACCCTAACTGGATTAGACCGAGACTGCAGATTTAGGCAGCTTAACAAGAATCCGAAAGTCTGCAAGATCGGGATTACGTGTGGAATCTCAAGAGTCACTGCACAACTGGTACGTTGCACAAATATCAAAACTGCTGAGTGTTTTCATAATCAAACGTAAAACTAAAATCTGTAGAAACCCTAAGGGATCCCGGAGCCTAGTTCTCATCCATTATCGTAACAACCGATTCAACTTATTTCAGAAAACGTCACAAAAAATATTTACGTTTACGTTTTTAATTTCAGTTTTTAGTTTAGTAAACTGCAATCACAACCTACTCCTCCTTGTTACTACACTCGGTTAACCGAAACTGACAACGTGAATAAACCCGAAATAGTCCTCGTGGGAACGATCACCCGAGTCTAATTGCACCCAGTATTACAAGATTCGTACACTTGCGACAGCACGTTAGTTTGCGCATCAAGTCCCAACCTAGCCGCGCCACGGCCACAGCGTGGCAACCGGCTGCTTCGGCCGCGACCTCTCCAACGGCAGCCCCTACGGCTTCTCCACCTGTCAGGAAGCTCACGGCCGCCGAGCATGCTGAACGACGGCGTCAGAGTCTCTGTTACAATTGTTACGAGAAGTATGTACGCGGACACAAGTGTACTCACCAGTTTCTATTGCTCTGCTCAGACGATGATGAGCCGCCAGCACCGAATATTACTATTGAGGAAGATGATCCTGGCATTATTTTGGACAATTTGTCCCACTTGCATACACTCGCAGGTACCACTCCTCCTCGTTCACTGAAATTGACCCGTACTATTAGTGGTGTCTGTGTGCAGGTGCTTATTGATGGGGGTAGTACCCATAATTTTATTCATCCCACCATGGGTGAGCATCTGTCTTTATTACTCCATCCTGTCTCGCCATTCCGAGTTTATGTTGGGAACGGTGAATCACTTCGGTGTACGTACTATTTCCCTAAAACGGCAATATACGTTCAAGGAACGACCTTTGAAGTTGGATTATATGTGCTGGCTGTCCACATTATAGATGCGGTATTGGGAGTTCAGTGGTTAGAGACCCTTGGGGAGGTTGCGCACGATTACCGCAAATTAACGATGAAGTTCATGTGGAAGGGACAACAGCTGGTTCTGAATGGGGTTATGAATGGGGTTAATCATGGACCCAGAACCATCTCTTCCAATTCCTTGGCTCCTGAGTGTTCGGCAGGGTCTTGTCTAGATTTTTATGAGATGCTCGCTGTCCCGGTGGAGGCCGAGCTTACCTCTGAGAAGGATGACTTGCTCGATGATGTTCCACCCGATATTCTTCAGGTACTTCAGCGCCATCAGTCCGTTTTTTCGTTACCTGTAAGCTTGCCACCATCACGGGAATGGGATCAACGCATTCATCTTCGGTCAGGCTCCAAACCCGTTAATGTCCGCCCCTACAAATACCCATATTTTTAGAAAATAGAGATTGAGAAGCAGGTTCGCGATATGTTGCAACATGGGATCATTCAGCCTAGTCACAGTGCTTTTTCCTCCCCTGTTCTTTTGGTGCGCAAGAAGGATGGGACGTTCCTGTTCTGTGTGGATTAATGGTCTTTGAATGTAGCCACCGTGCCTGACCACTTTCCGATTCCTACCACAGATGAGTTGTTTGATGAGTTGGGAGCGGCTCGCTTCTTCACCAAGCTTGATCTTCGTTCAGGCTATCACCAGATTCGCATGCACGCACCAGCTATTGAGAAGACCGCCTTTCGCACTCACCAGGGTCACTACGAGTTTCTTGTCATGCCTTTCGGCTTGACTAATGCGCCGTCTACTTTCCAGGCTGCTATGAACCAGATATTCCTGCCGTTCCTGCGTGATTTTGTCATCGTCTTCTTCGACGACATACTTATCCACCTTGGCCCTTCATGCACAACTTTGGATCAGGTTCTTCGCCTTTTGTCTGATAATTCTTTTTATGTCAAATCGTCCAAGTGTTCTTTTAGCCAGACTAGTGTAGATTATCTGGGTCATATCATCACTGACAGACAGGTTAAGGTCGATACGCAAAAAATTGATGCCATGTGTGTCTGGCCTTCTCCCACTTCGGTCAAGCAGTTGAGGGGCTTTCTGGGCTTGACCGGTTACTATCGGCGCTTTATCAAGGATTATGCTACTATCGCTGCCGCTTTGACAGACCTTCTCCGCCAGGACGCATTTGTATGGATACCAGCTTCCGAGCTCAGTTTTGTGGCTTTGAAATATGCCATGACGTCGGCACCAGTACTCCGGTTGCCTGATTTTTCCCTGCCCTTTATTTTCGAGACTGATGCGTCTGATAAAGGGATTGGGCGATCTTGATGCAGGATGGTCATCCACTGGCCTTTTTTAGTAAAAAGCTCGGTGTTTGTTTACAGGCTGCCTCAACCTATCACAACGAACTTTATGCTGTTGTTGAAGCAGTTCAGAAGTTGCGCCAGTATTTTCTAGGACGTGAGTTTATCATTCGCTGTGATCAGCGCAGTTTACGTGAGTTATTGTCCCAAGTGATTCAAACGCCGGATTCTATATACGCAAACTCATGGGATTCCAGTTTCGGAATGAGTACAAGCCAGGATCATCCAATATTGCAGCGGATGCTTTATCTCGTCATGATTCAGAGGATAGTCCAGCAGCTATGGTGCTCTCAGCCATGAGGTCATTGCCGGCAGTGTTTGAGGTGATCCGTCGTGAGACTATGACATTGGCGGATTTACAGGCTCTGGTAGCCGCCGTCCAGTCTGAGCCAAACCTCCTCACTTTTCTTTTGTTGATGGCATTCTCTATTTCCGTACACGTATTTTTATTAGTCGTGACTCTTCACTTCGCTCCCTTTGACTTCAAGAATTTCACAGTTCACCTACAGCAGGTCATCCGGGGATTGATCGCACATACCGACGGTTATCGGCTATTTTCTATTGGCCGGATAAGCGTGCTGACGTTTTTCAGTTTATTGCTGCTTGTTTGGTGTGTCAAACCACCAAATATTCGACTCAGAAGCCGGCTGGCTTACTGCAACCACTTCCCAATCTGGATCAAGTTTGGGAAGCAGCTTCTATGGATTTTATCACGGGTCTTCCCACTTCTCAAGGCATATTGCGGTCATGGTAGTGGTTGATCGACTTACTAAGTATGTGCATTTCGGCCCACTTCCCACTGGTTTTGATGCACCTAAGGTTGCACGCTTGTTTATTGATGTGGTGGTTAAGCACCATGGCTTTCCGGAGTCTATTGTATTTGATCGTGATTCTATTTTTATGAGTACCTTTTGGAAGGATTTGATGCGCCTTAGTGGTACTACGTTGAAGTTCAGCACGACATATCATCCTCAGACTGATGGGCAAACTGAGGTAATGAAACGGGGATTGATGCAATATCTCCGGGCCTTCACGTACGAGCAGCCTATGCGTTGGGAATTTTTTCTTCCATGGGCCGAGCTCGCTATGAATTGCAGCTATCACGAGGGTATTCGTATGTCGCCGTTTTGAGCCTTGTACGGGCGTGATCCGCCTTCCATGTTTCCCTCATTGGCCACGGACACCACGTCACCATCAGCTGCCAAGTTGGTTTCTGAACGTCATGAGCTTTTGACGGATTTGAAGCGTAATTTAACTACAGTTCAACAGCGAATGAGAGAGCATGCTAATAAACATCATCGCGATGTGTCTTTCCAGGTTGGTGACATGGTCTTACTGCGTCTTAAACCATACCGCCAGCACTCTTTGGCTCATCCGTTGTCGGCCAAATTGGCTCATCGGTACTATGGTCTGTTCTGTGTTACTGCACGCATCGGCGCGGTTGCATATCTCTTATAATTGCCCGATGGGTGTCGACTGCATAAGGTCTTCCACGTGTCTTTGTTGATATTGTTTGTCCCCCATAGCTCTACCGTTCCTCCGACGGTCCTGCCTGATCATTTTTTTAAGGGTCGTCCGGTGGCTGTTCCCACTGCAGCGTCTCATGAGAGGACGGTGTTGGTTCGGGGCATTCCGCAACGTGAGTTGCTCGTTTCCCAGTCTTACGGTGCTCATGCCACTTGGGAGCCAGTAGATAGTCTTCAGTCATCCTTTCCAGATTTATAGCTTGAGGACAAGCTGCTTTCCGAGGCCGGAGGAGTTGATACGTAATCGGTAGCCTCGCCACTTGATGATGAGACACTTGCAGGTGAACCAACGGTTCAGACATAAGTGAGGGAAAGGCGTACAGTCATACCACTGTCTTATCTGAAAGACTACGTTCAGCCCAAGATGAAAAGATAGTCTTGATTTCATTATTCGTTATGAATTTTATGTTTTGTTAAGTTATTTTAGTATTGCAAACGTTTAGGGGTCGTCGTGTGATTTTTATTAATATCCGGGGTTTCTAAGTGGTTCTTTACTCGGATTAGGATTAGGTCGAACCACAGTATAAAAAGGGTGTAAATTTTCAAAATAATGATAAGAATTTTTTTTCCAAAGTTTATTTTTTTCTGGTCGACGTTTTTTTCCTTTCCAGTGCCGCTGCTAACAGAATCCCCTTTTTTCCGTCCCTAGGTCGTTTTTAAGTCATAACCCGTCACAAGTCTTCATTAATTGCACAATAGCCCCCTTAAATCTGCTCCTTACTTCGCCGGGCCATAACTTCTTCGTCCGAACTCGGATTTAGCTCCTTGACCTATCGTTGGAAAGCTCTTTGAGTCTACTTTTATTTGGAACTGGTCTCACCCCTCAAATTATTCATAGAAATCCATCTAGGATCAAAATAGTGCAAGCTGGTCATCCAAGCTCCTCCAATTCGGCTTCTCTTCACTCCACTTGATCTCCCATTGTTTCCGAAGTTCGTTCCATGCCTCCTATCAACCGCTTAGCATCCGTTTATATTTGAAAAATAACAAAGAAATATGAATAGAAACGGTCGGACTAACAATATAGCACATGGTGAGAAACAAGTGATAAAACGACCTTTATTCTCTAACATTAGGCTCAAATCACTCTAAAATACCTATTAACATGTGGTAAATGCTAAATAATTATAGCCCCTAAAAGGTGCTATCAACAACAATAATAATGGAGGAAACCAGTATGGAGGAAACCAGCGGAACTATCAGCAGGGTGGAGGTTACAACAGTGGTGGCTTTGACCGAGGAAACAATTGGAAAGGTGGGAATAGCTACAAAACCGACCCCATAGGAGCAATGTCGCATCAGCTTTAACAGCACTAGCAGCCACAGGTCGTTACCCAACTGGGACCATCAACGTCATGAACCAGACCCAAGCAGATCAATCTAACGTGGTGACTGGTGCATTCCTGATCCATTCTACCCATGCCTTTGTCTTATTTGATTAAGGAGCCACATTTTCATTCATATCATCCACATTTGTTAAGAAACTAGATTTACCCACCTTACATCTATATCTATTGCAATATCTGACCCTAATAGAGAAGTCGTAACTTGTAATACCTTGTACCCCAAAGTCAAACTAGAAATCCTAGGCACCGAACTACCTTTAGACCTAATTCGTTATGGCCTGGGTAACCTAGATGTCATCCGGGGTATGGACTGGCTTAGCAAATACAAAGCAACCATAGAATGTGCTACCAAAAAGGTCAGGTTTCGTGGACCTAAGGGTGAGTGTTTGTCCTATAGAGGTGTAAACAGCGACCCACAGCCTTAGCCATCCTCTCAGAAGTAAAGAAAGGGCATCATGCATACCTTTGTACGATCCATGATCAAGAGAAGGAAGGGGAGAAGCTAGAGAATATCCCAGTGGTAAGCGAATTTCTAGACTTATTTCCACAAGAGCTACCAGGTATGCCACCAAAGAGGGAAGTGGATTTTACGATTGACCTAATGCCAGGGACAGGGCCGATTTCCAAGACGCCATACAGATTGGCACCAGTAGAGCTGAAGGAATTAAAGGAGAAACTTAAGGATTTGTTAAGGGATTCATCAGGCCCAGTGTCACACCGTGGGGAGCACCAGTCTTCTTTGGGAAGAAGGACGGAAGTCTGAGGCTTTGCATAGACTATCGCGAATTGAATGGTGTGACCATCAAGAATAAGTACCCACTCCCTAGGATCGACGACTTGTTTGATCAACTACAAGGAGCCGATAGCTTTTCGAAGATTGACTTAAGTTCAGGATATCACCAGCTCAGGATAGCAGAGAACGATATTCCTTAGACAGCGTTTCAGACTAGCTATGGTCATTACGAGTTCACGGTGATGCCATTCGGTCTCACTAATGCACCATCGGCATTCATGAAGTTGATGAACTGTGTTCTATAGAAGTACCTGGACAAGTTTGTGGTTGTGTTCATTGATGACATACTAGTCTACTCCAAGGGAAAAGAAGAGCCCGAGCAACACTTAAGGGAGGTACTGGAGACGCTAAGGGAAGAGAAGTTATATGGAAAGTTGTCAAAGTGCGAGTTTTGGCTTGACATAGTGCATTTCGTCGGGCATATCATATCCAAGGAAGGTGTGTCAGTAGATCCAGGAAAAGTAGCAGCATTAAGAGACTGGCCAACACCAAAGAACGTCATCGAGATAAGAAGCTTCTTGGGGTTGGCAGGATACTATCGAAGGTTTGTGAAAGATTTCTCAAAGATTGCGAGGCCAATGACTAACCTGATGAAGAATACAACCAAGTATGTGTGGGATAGCAAGTGTGGACAGGCGTTCCAAACACTCATGGATATTTTGACGTCAGCACTTGTGTTGACCTTACCTGCTGAAGGAGTAGAATTTGAAGTTTACAGTGATGCGTCGAAGCATGGCCTAGGATGTGTTTTGATGCAGGATGGGAATGTGATTGCTTATGCATCTAGGAAACTAAATTCATACGAGGAGAAATACCCTACTCATGACTTGGAGTTGACATATATCGTGGTTTGACTAAAGATATGGCAGCACTATCTATACGGCACGACTTGCAAGATCTTCACGGATCACAAGAGTCTGAAATACATATTCATGCAAAAGGAGTTGAATATACGACAAAGAAGGTGGTTAGAGTTGGTAAAGGATTATAATATGAAAATCCAATACCATGAAGGGAAGACCAATGTGGTGGCGGATACTTTGAGTCGAAAGACGGATCACACGGTAAATGCTTTGTGGAACCTTCCGCATGAGCTTTATGAAGATTTTTGAATATTGGAGATTGAAGTATATGCGAGGGGAAGCCCGAGTAATATGCTATGCAACTTGACGATCGTGCCAGACATATTCGAGGAGATAAAAAAAATGACAAAAGGAGGATGCTTTCCTGAGCAGATTAAGGAAAAGATCAAGAAAATTGAAGCACTCGATTTCAAGGTTGATGAAGACGGTATCTTGAAGTTCAAGGGAAGATGGTGTATACCTCTAAAATGCTCGGAAGTTAAGGAATATATCATGAAAGAAGCTCATCATTCGCCCTATATAGTACACCCAGGAGGAGACAAGCTGTATAAGGATCTGAAAAAGAACTTGTGGTGGAAGGGCATGAAGAAAGAAATAGCAGACTTTGTGTCTCGATGCCTTACGTGTCAAAAGGTCAAGTTTGAACAGAAGAGACCAGGATGGATGCTACAACCGTTAGATGTGCCAGCATGGAAATGGGATTCCATCTCAATGGACTTTGTTACAGCATTGCCAGTCTCGGCTAATGGAATGAATCAGATTTGGATGGTTGTTGACCGGCTAACGAAGACGGCAAGGTTCATTCCCATAAAAGACACGTGGGATATGCAAAAGAGAGCGGATGCGTACATCAAGAACGTGGTACGATTATATGGAGTACCTAGTTCGATTGTTTCGGACAGAGATCCAAATTTCGTGTCGCACTTTTGGAGAGAGTTACAGAAGGCTATGGGTACGGAACTCAGATTTAGCAAAGCTTTTCACCCAGGTACAGATGGAAAAAACTGCAAGGACAATTCATACCCTAGAAGACGTGTTGAGAGCTTGTATCTTGGACTTTGGCGGATCATGGGTAGACAAGCTACCGTTGATAGAGCTATCTTGCAACAACATCTTTCATGCCAGTATAGGATGGCACCCTATGAAGCGCTTTATGGGAGGAAGTGCAGGACACCGCTTTGCTGGAGCGACATCAGCGAGACCATCAATCTAGGACCACAAATGATCTAAGAGTCGACAAACCAGATTCGGATGATTCAGCAAAGGATGAAGGCAGCACATGATTGGCAAAAGTCTTATGCAGATTTGAAGAGAAGACCATTTGAGTTCAAGGTAGGAGACAAAGTATTTCTGAAAGTCTCTCCAACCAAAGGGGTCATGCGATTTAACCAGAAGGGAAAGCTGAGTTCCAAGTTCATCGAGCCATATGAAGTACTTGAACGTTTAGAAAAGGTTGCCTATCATCTGAATCTTCCCAACAGCCTTGGTCGAGTTCATGATGTTCTACATGTCTCTCAACTCAAGCCTTATATTTATGACCCAAGCCATATCCTTGACCCGGAACCAGTCGAGCTAGACCTGTCTCTCTCTTACGAGGAGCAGCCCATCAAAATCCTTGACAAGAAAACCAGAAAGACCCGCAACAAGTCAACTACGCTAGTCAAAGTTCTTTGGTCCAACCAATTACATGACGGAGCTACGTGGGAAGCAGAAGCTGACATGATGAAGCGTCACCCCCACCTATTTGAATAGGGAAGTAGAGGAAAGAGGTTGTAACCCTACGATTTAGTGCCCCTACGTTATGCTAAACATTTATATCGTATTGCATAATATTTTATGACATCACTTGTGCATTCCATGACGTTATTTGAGGATTTCATGACATACATATATGTGCACCATGTTATAAACACGCCCTTGAATTTTATAGAGATTCCTCGATGATAGGCTATACTTGTAGCTTCAAGGACGAAACTTTCTTTTAAGGGGGATATGATGAAATATCCTATTTTATTAATGGGTGTGATTGTGCATTTTGTTATAAAATTTATTATGAAATTGAGGGCTAAACATTTCATTATTAGAAGCTAAGGAAGGGGGAGTAGTTGTCTTTTACATAAACTAGATATAATATCGTGTATTTATACTGTACATATACTAATATTAATACGTGTAGGGTTTTGATAACGGATACGCAGCGGAAAAACAATAATTGTTCCGTTTCAAGACCCTCCAAGGATCACAAGTCTAGAATTCATAATGATAGTAAGGGATTAGTATCAAAATACCACCTTTTGGTTCTCCTTTGATGACTTCTCTCGTGAAATTGTGTTCACGTCTCTATGGCTAGTCCACTCCTAGGTTAGAAGCCGGATCTTCCAACACCTTGTTCTAGCTAGGAACGATGGAAGAAGAAGAAAAAGATCACACAATGAACACCAAATAGGGGCTCGACCCTCTTTTGTGGCTGACGGGGTAGGGGCGGACCAAGGGGGCGTTCGGCCTCCTTTGGTTTTGCTATCTCTCCCTGCTTTTCTCTCCCACTCAATGTGTTATGAGCATTAGTTATGTGAAAGAAGATAGGAGTGTCCTTGATATAGTCCAACAACTCCTTGTTGACTGCATAAAAGCCCCCATCCTAATCCTGTCTATACACGGATTAGTCCAACTTGAAAATTAGCCCTACTAAGTTTGCAAGTATTTGCGTATTGATCCTTATAATTAATTAATCATATTAATTAATTCCCTATCCCGGTATAATATATAGGGAGTGTGACCCCATAGGTTTCTACTTAGTTTATAGTAACAATATATTAACATGGAGCGGCCTCTAGCAAGACATCCATGCTACCCAACTAATAGAAATAGTCATCCTATAAACCTTTGAAAGTATTGTCTCATCCCTTTGTATCTATATCCGGATTGGACACGAGACATACATGTCACGCTCGTATATGCAATCCATAATTTCTTGATCCTGGGAATAGTCCCATCCATGCAGATAACATCAATATCCTATATTGACTTATCTGAGTCTGGCCAGACATTGTATGAGCACCATCCCTCGAGTGAACGTAGATATTTACTCCCGTTACGTGGGAGGGAAAAATTCTATCTACGCCACTACCATCTAAGCTTGTTTCCTAGTTGTATCCGACTAACGCCTTTAGTACTACCCAGTTACGGTGTAGCGTTTGGCGATGTCAAAATACATTAGTCCACAACTAGAGGATCTAGTGACTTCAAGTCTATGGATGACAATACCATTGTCACTACGAGAAACACTTGTGACTTTAGATAACCTGTATGTAGCCTTCTCGCTATGGGTCAATCCAGTATGCTATTACTCCTAATACATACCCATGTGTTGGATCGTGATATCTCCATATCAATCCAACCCCATACTAGTCTATAGTTGATCGTCATCTTAATCAATATAATTGACTAGGGATATTTAAGATAAACAACATATATGGAATCTAAGAACTTCATTATATTAAATATCCGCATAAATAATACAATTAATGTTTATTTTATAATGATATTTAGACATTCCCTCTATTAAAAATATGTTATATTAACGACTATATGTTATTGCTTCTTAATTAACTCAAGGTCTTTCTATATAATTAATAATAAGTGATTAGAAATTTCTCTTTCAAAATAATTGTCACAGTAAACTTTGAATAGCTTAAAGCTCTTTGTTGTCATAGTAAAATTATTCCATAAATTACTACGGCTCAAAATTAATATTTAGGCTTGTTATTAATAAATAAGTTCTTGTAACTAAATAAGTTTTTGTAAATTATATTAGCGTTTGTTGGAGGATAATTTATTACGAGATCACATTCACATTGCATGTAAAGAGAGATTGAATTGCCGTATGGATGAGCTATGTATTAATTAGGATTATTTGCGTATTTGTAGACACTCGATTCGTAGACGACGAGTTTGTTTGAGTACGAGTACTAGGACCTCGCTTTTCGCACGTGCACTACGCTACTTATTATCGGTAAGTTCGTATGTACAACACCTTAACTGTCAAAATGTGAATTTAGCATGTGTTGCTTCCAAAATATAATCTTGCAATATCTCATGAAACTTGGAAAATGTTACGGATTGCTCACGTGTTTGAGAATCATGATTTTGAGAACTACTTTGCATATCCCGTTTGGAAAATATGGAGTTATGATATGATCTTCAAATCAAGTGTTACTATTGTGAAATGATGATTGAATAATGAACTATAATATAATTGGGGAGAAGTACAGAGAATGTGCGTGGAGGCTACAACCGGGGGTGCAAGTGAGTCGATCCCCCTCGAGTGCTAATCCTACAAAATTACATACACAGCCCCCGTGTTTGATCGTCATACATCGTGGTGATGCAGTCACGGGGTTATATAAGGCGTGAAAACTATGGAGTACTACTTATGCGTGTGTTGATCACTACAGTATAGGGGTATCAACACTTAAGGTCTCATAGTTGTGATTTTAGCGGGGTAGCAATGGGCTACCCACAACGCTCGGGGAGAATTGGGATTTGTGATATCCCAAGAGGCACCCCTATTGTGAATTATTGCATCGTGACCTCTCTGTGGACATTCCTTACATGCTGGTCTCTTATATGTCCAACTAAACTAATGATTAAAATGTGGAATCATTTATTGTTACAGCTCATTGTGGGTTACTCCAATTACATGTTGATTATATAATTGTGTAGCCAAAACTCGTTTTTCATGTTGTAGTATTCTTCTTACTCAGTTTTAACTGATTAAAATTTTTCTGCGGTTGATAACTCCCATTTAGGAGTTATCTGTGAGCTTATATTGGAGTGTTTTTTGGATGAGTTATCATAAGTTTGAGCATGTTTTAGCCAACAAAATCTTTGTATCATGCAAACGAGAAATTTGAGTTTAAATGTGAAATGCAGCATGATTTGATTTTATTGGAAAATATAATCGCTTGGTATGGTTTTTCATGTTGTCTTGACAGGAACGGATGCTTAGTGGTTGATTAGAGGCATGGAACGAACTTCAGAAACAAAGAAACGCTCAAGCCGCAATGAAGAGACGCAAAGCTGGAGAAGATAGAATGACCAGTCTACATTATTTTGAGAGTTCTACAAGGAATTTTGGAGTGAGACCAGGGGAAAATGAAAGTATACTTCAAGGGCTTTCCAACGATAGGTCACGGAGCCAAAACAGAGTCCGGATGAGAGAGTTATGGCCTTGCAAAGTTGAAGCACAAGCTGAGAAGCTGCTGTCTGCGTATGAGGTGCGTATATACGCACATTATGCGCACACAACAAGATAGGGGGAGAATTTTAGCCGAGGCAAAGCTGCTATCTGCATATGGTGTGCGTATATACGCACAAGTATTGTTCACCATACGCACACAGCAAAAGAAAAACATCACTGGGACTTTCTTTCTGCGTATATACGCACAGTACTGTTCACCATACGCACACAGGAAGAAATTCTAGAGATAATAGGAAGACAAAAGCGGTTGTGTCCGTATAACTTGCGTATATACGCACATTACTGTTCATCATACGCACACAATGAGATTTTTCTCAGTCGGTGGAGCAGTGGCAGCTTCGTTATTCTAGATGCGTTGTTTTGGAAACACTCCATCACTATATAAATACATGTCCAAAGCACGTTTTTGAGACAACACAACACACCTCAGGGAGAAGCCTAAGCATCCCGGGAGAGCACGGAAGCGCGAATTCGAATTTCAAGACCTAGTTTGCTTTCTTTATCTCTCTCATTAAAAAATTTGTTATTTCCATATGAATTTTAGTAGCTTAACCTTTTACCTAGGTTCTCGGTGAACCTAGGGTTTCGTACTCAGTAATTAGTTCCACGTTTTGGCTATGAATTCATGACTGCAGTTTCATAATATCAGTAGCTTTATTCATTGTTCTATCTTTGAGTTTTACTGTTTATGCATGACCTAAGTAGCTAACCAGAAATTCTACAGACCCGAGCCAGTAGGTGAAAACGACCAGTTAAGGTTTGGAAGAAAAGACATGATTTAGCACCTTACGCCGATGGACCGACCAGAGAAGGGGAGATAGGACTAGCCTAAACGTTTGACCAACTGTTAGAGAATCTGACCCAGGCCTTTAGGACAGGTTAGAAACCCTAGCAGACTCAGAATGAAACTGCAGACTTAGGAAGCTGAACAGGAATCTGAAAGTCTGCAGAATCGTGATAACGTGTGGAATCTAAAAAAATACCGCACAACTGGTACGTGGCACGGATAATTAAAACTGCTGCGTGTTTTCATATCAACCACAAAACGAAAATCTGTAGAGACCCTAGGGGATCCTGGAATCTAGTATCCTAAACCCTAGATTTATAACCTTAAGCATTATTGAAAAAACTTTCACAAAAAGATTTATTATTTTAGTCTTTACTTTTATTACTTAGTTTACAACCATAATCTCAAATTCCTCATTCCTTTTACGCTTTGTGAGTTAAAACTGATTACTAGAAAAACCTGCAAAGTCCATGTGGGATCGATAATCTGAGTTGAAATACACTCTATACTACTTGATTCGTATACTTGCGAACAGCACGCTAAATTGCGCATCAAGTTTTTGGCGTCTAATTCGGATTCCCGTATCGGAACCCGGGATGATCTCTCGTTCCTGGTCTATACCGGCTAGGATCCCATTATTACTGTACTTATTTGGCATCCTCAGTTCTGAGCTCCTTGATGGCTGTGTCCAAATCCGGTTCTCCTACTGCTGCAACAACCTTCTTTTCCGAGTGGACTTTGTTGACCAGCGGTCAGCTTTTGCTATTTCAAAATCCGCAGGTTACCAAGAGAGGGACGCTCACGACAACTAGTAGGGACTCATACTGCAAACCTCTAGTACTTCACTCAGTAGTTTTTATTTCACTGAATAATGTATTGTTAGCCTTTCAGACATTATCACTATGTTATATTAAATTTGCAATAAATTATGTTGTGGATTATCGATGACTATACTAACTGTGAACCGGCGATCCTCCTCTGTTCCCAGTAGGTTATATCCTCGGGCGGAGGAACCTTTCCAAATGTACGGTTCCCCTGGCCTTATGATTTGGGTTGTGTTGCAGTTGGTATAAGAGTCGACGGATCTCAGTTAGTACGACCTATCGATTTCCACTTAAATAATATTTTTCAAATTAAAATTGATATAGGACAACTAAAACTGTTAAAAAAATTAAACGAGTCGTGTTTTACATGGTAGCTTATTCCATATTTTACTTCATAACTACTGGATATCATTATTATTGTTGGCTAGAAGAGCTGATGGCTATGATGTGCTTATCTGCGATATTATTAAACATGTATCGCCTTTTTATTTATCGAATCGATAGTATTTCCCGTGGAATTTAGAACCTTTATATGATCTTATTATTTCTTTATCGGATGACCTCATACTCGAGTGTTACATGCATGTGAGTGAAATATAAATTATGTTGAGTAAGACTATATTCGTAAGGTACCATGCATATGCCGACCCTCATCGCTACTATACTAGGAGACGCAGAGCCCAACAATCTAATATGAACCAAGGAAACCAACCACCTCGAGCAGAACCGGCCCCACAGTATGACTCGATGCGATTCCAGAACATGGAACATGCAACACTGACTCTGACTCAGATTCTTCAAAATACCCAAGGTGGAGGAAATGACGTAATGAGAAGGATCGCGGAACTCCGAACCGACTTCTTCTATGAGAACAAGGATCTGACAACCTTGAAGAACTGGATTCGCAACTTTGGAAAGAAGCTGATCTCGGCACGCTGCCCAGAGGAGCAACGAGTGGAAGAAGCCGTGTACTACTTGAAGAAGGAGGCTGACAACTGGTGGTCTGCTAAGGGAAGAGAGCTTCTCGTCCAACATGGATTTGGTTGGGAACAGTTGAAGACAGAAGTGAGCGAGCGATTTTACCCCGATCATGTCAAGACTCGAAAGCTTAAGGTGCTCTTAAATCTAACACAAGGTAATGATAGCATCTCTTATTACTATGATAGGTTCATGGAACTCATGAGGTTCGGAGGAGAGATTGTACCGACATAAGTGAGGGCTGTCAAGAGATTTGTGGAAGGCCTAAACTTCCAGATCCGGAGGACCTTGGGTGTAACTCATTCCGAGACACTCCATGAAGCTTATGGAGCAGCCACAAGATGTACAACGGATGTTCAATGAAAACTTTGAAGAGAGCAGAAAGAGGAAATCTGAAGCACCAACAGCACCGAATCTCCAGAACTGTGGTAATGGAAACAATAGTGGAGACAAAGAAATAGAACTTTGTGAATTTGATGGTGTATGCTTAACAGCATTATCACTTGATACATAATTAGCTTTAGATTTTGTGAATTTGAAATTGAGAGGAAAACCATGAATCCTATGGCATAATTTTGTGTTGTTGATGAACTTGGTTGTCAAAGGAATAGAGACCTCCTTCTCTGCTACATGTGCCAATTATATGTCCAGATGAAGACTTGATCTGGCACTTGTTCATATCAAAGTGAAATGTATAACCATGACATTTTGCCAGTTGGGATACAGAGATCAAATTGAATTGAAAGTCTGGCACATACATCACTTCTTCCAAAATAAGAGCATGACTTAATCTCACAGTCCCTACATGTGTAACCAAAGTGGTCTTTCCATTTGGAAAAGGAACATAAGCATGATATTACTGATCTCTTGGATATGAAATAATTCAAATTAGAAGATATGCGATCAGTAGCCCCACTGTCAAGTATCCACGAATGTTTCTTGTTGGGTTCATGTGAACCACTTTGAAAAGAGAAAGAACACAATAGCCCTCCCACAAAATGATGACTACTGTGCACAGAACTAGCTGAGCTATTAGGAGATTGCAAAGGAGAGTCCGTATAGTTTCCAATGGAATTGACACCATTTCCAAAATTATGCGAAGTCTTTAAACTTGAAGAAGATGCAGTCAACTGACTGTTAAACAAAGGAACAAGATGTTGAGCTTGAGCAACACTAAGTGAGAATTACCTGAAATACCACCATTAACATTAGATGGTGTATCCATAACAGCATTATCACTTGATATATAATAAGCTTTAGACTTTGTGAATTTGAAATTAAGAAACAATGAATTCTATGGAATTTTTCCTTGATGTGTCCTTCATGTCAACAGTGGCGACAAACTATGGGTGTGTTGCCTCTACCAACACCAACATTGGGGTTGACAGCATTGCTACCCCCTTTTGTGCATTCCAGTTTTGAATGTTTGAGACAAATTTTGAGTTACCACCTTGCTGAGCTTGATAACTATTCCATGCATTCACATTCATACCCATTGTGTGAGTTTGAACCAAATTTCACTGCAATTCCATTTAATTCTTTTGTTCAACTATTTTGGCAAAAATAGCATTCATCGATGGTAGAGGATCTGTTAAGAATAATTGATCATCACTGGGGCATAAGAGCATTCAACCCCATTAAGAACTGCATGATTCTGTCCTGCTCTTGTGACTGTCTCCATCTCTTAATGTCTCCACATTGACATTGAGCTAAAGCCCCACAATCACAGCTAGGCAAGAGATTAAGCTTTTAGTTTAGTGAAATACAGTGTAATAGACATGGAATCCTGCTTCAACCCTGCTATCATCTAAGTCAATTGAAAAATTCTAGGTAGATTGCTTTGAAAAAATCTATCAATCAAGTCCATCCAAACCTCTCTAGCAATAGATCTGCACACTGCATTGTTTACTATCTGCTTACTATATCTTTGGAAACTGAATTGAGTAGCCATGACATAACCATACTATCACATCTTCTCCAAACAGAGTATAGCTCAGAGGTTACAACAGTTTCAGTGATAGTTCCATCAACAAAAGAGAGTTGTAGAAAGAGGGTCGTAGCCTCTAAGCTAAGTGGGATTTTGTCGGTTTCTCACAAAATCGCCGCATTTGATACCATCCCGGTATCATTGAACTTCTATAAAAAAACATCATTTTAGGTGACCCATAATTAGGGCTTATGTTTGGGTTTAAGTCGTCTTCTTCCATTGCGTATACTGGGATGGGAAACTGAATTATGTGGCCTCAAACTGCATCTTGACCCCGCAAATCATGACTATACCTAATGCCTAAATAGTTGTGGAGTGTTTCCATATTTATGACCACCCCCTAGAGCTCAATAAACATGTATCTATTTAGCAGACTTAAGAGTCTGTTTGGTATTGCTTTTGCTTTCTAGAACGATGTTTTTCTTATACAAAAAGTAGTTGTTAACGTGTTTATCAAGCTGTTATTTGTCTAAATTTTGGATAGTAATTGCTTAGAGACGCATGGGAGGGGGGTTTTTTCCGGACCTGCTATTTGATAATTTAAGTAATAGACCTTTTATCTATGCCATAATAAAGTAAATTCAAAAATTAATTATGTACTTGCATTAAAACTCTACCATGTCAGATTACCAAACACGAAATGCAAAAAGCAATTACCAAACACAAAATGCAAAAAACTATTTCCCACAATATCAAGGTCATGTTGTGCGCTGCAACACTGCAAACACGATAATGAATAAAATCAACTAACACTAGGTGCCTAGACGGCTAGACCCCATATAACTAGCTTCGCCAAAAAAAAATGTCAATCTTTTTTTATAACATTGTAAATCTTTCTTACAATATTATAAAAAATTATGAAATTACTTACTAAATTAGTCGGTCAAAGTGACTTCATTGAAGTCAATTGAAAACTTTCTGTCAAAACAGACCAAATGCAAGAAAATATCTTATAGAATGTCGACAAGATCAGTTGTTAATAAGTTCAATATATACAATTCCGGAGGTTGCTTGAAAAAATTCTAGGGTTTGTCTATTGACCCACTTAATTGCAAGTCAGTCACCCTATGTCTTCCCAGAATGATTTATCTCTCCAGTTTAGTTTGCAAGTTGTGTAAAAGCATATGTATTTAATTTTAGGATAAATCACACTAAATCTATATTTAGTTTGACACTTACTAATATTAATCCTCCCGCACTTTAAATTTCAAAGAAAAATTCCACGCCATTTTCATTCTTAGACAAATAGCCTCCAATCATTAAAAAAGTTAGATTAATTAACGAAATTTACAATAATGCCCATCATGTGAGGCCATGTGATGGACTGTAATATTACAGTAAATTTTACTACTTTAATCTGTATCTGGTAACGATTGGAGGCTATTTCTCTCAAAATAAAAACCCCGTGAGATTTTTATGTGAAACTGAAAGTGCGATAAGTTTAGTGTCAAAAGTGTCAAATTGCATACAAATTTAGTGTCGATTGTCTTTAATTTTATTACACTGAGTAGCCTAAATAATGTCGATTAGATAAATGTTTTAAAAGTACTTATAAACTTACATGCCCATGGGCAAATGAGAATGAAACATGTCAGAAAACATTGGCAACCACATTTTTGTTGGAAAAAATAGTATTTTGACGATATTAATTGACCCGACGTTTGAGTACGGTTTTGACCCGACTCGCTTAAGAGTTGATGACACCGAACACACAGTTGTAAAATAGGTACATTGGTGATCGTTTCAGGAACTCACTCGTCAAAAACTATGAAGTAATGAATGATCAAATTAAGCGCTCAAAGTGAGTCGTTGATCATTGGGTTGAGAGAGAGTATAAACATCATTGATGAGGAAGAAACTTGGGCAAAGGTCGAACCACCACAGTGGGATTTAACTTGTTCGGCCAAATACTAACTAAATATTAGTATGTTATTTAGACGGATTGTTAAAAGACGCAACTGTTCCAACAGTTGCAACTGATCAGTTCAAATTGAACAGACACAACCATTCCCAACAGTCACTTCTTCTCCTATAAAAGGACTGTCATCTTCCTCATTTGGGATATCTAAAAAAACATAAAATATCTCTCTCACCACCTTCCATCAGAAATTCTCTTTTCGTAGTCTTAGTTCGTTGTGTGCGAGTGTTGTACCGTGCTTTCTAACACCGCACAGGAAAGCTTTTATCCTGGGAAGTAGACGTCCAAATTCTCCACGACAAGCACGAAGTGTGGGGGACGAATCTGCTTTAAGGAGGCTCGTATTATATACGAAACTGTCTTCCAAAACTGTAGATGCGTTCGGATTCAAGTCATCTGTAAGTCGTTACAATTTTATCTTCTTCTTTATTTTCTGTTCGGATTGTAAACACATATTCGGGTCATGGTTTGCTACAATCTTAAAGCAGACTCGATCATATGTTTTTGAGTTCGAACAGTTCCTTAAATTGTTATTCTGTCAGTATTTTTTATGTCACATTATCATTCGATAATTTTTGCGCCATCCAGAAAATTAATATTTTTATTAATTTTCATCCCTCATGCTCTTATATGGGTCGTTGTGTTTGGTTGTTTTCATGTCAATTTGGAACCGCTCGAACTTGATCGCCCTCCAAGTTTTCAGTTCCAAATTGACATGAAAACAACCAAACACAACAACCCATATAAGAGCATGAGGGATGAAAATTAATAAAAATATTAATTTTCTGGATGGCGCAAAAA
This sequence comes from Linanthus parryae, assembly GCA_023055425.1. Taxonomy (NCBI): domain Eukaryota; kingdom Viridiplantae; phylum Streptophyta; class Magnoliopsida; order Ericales; family Polemoniaceae; genus Linanthus; species Linanthus parryae. Next base: position 18,470,075 of record JALGPY010000011.1, on the reverse strand, counting down.
TTATCGAATGATAATGTGACATAAAAAATACTGACAGAATAACAATTTAAGGAACTGTTCGAACTCGAAAACATACGATCGAATCTGCTTTAAGATTGTAGCAAACCAGTGACCCGAATATGTGTTTACAATCCGAACAGAAAATAAAAAAGAAGATAAAATTGTAACGACTTACAGATGACTTGAATCCGAACGCATCTACAGTTTTGGAAGGCAGTTTCGTATATAATACGAGCCTCCTTAAAGCAGATTCGTCCCCCACACTTCGTGCTTGTCGTGGAGAATTTGGACGTCTACTTCCCAGGATAAAAGCTTCCCTGTGCGGTGTTAGAAAGCACGGTACAACACTCGCACACAACGAACTAAGACTACGAAAAGAGAATTTCTGATGGAAGGTGGTGAGAGAGATATTTTATGTTTTTTTAGATATCCCAAATGAGGAAGATGACAGTCCTTTTATAGGAGAAGAAGTGACTGTTGGGAATGGTTGTGTCTGTTCAATTTGAACTGATCAGTTGCAACTGTTGGAACAGTTGCGTCTTTTAACAATCCGTCTAAATAACATACTAATATTTAGTTAGTATTTGGCCGAACAAGTTAAATCCCACTGTGGTGGTTCGACCTTTTCCCAAGTTTCTTCCTCATCAATGATGTGTATACTCTCTCTCAACCCAATGATCAACGACTCACTTTGAGCGCTTAATTTGATCATTCATTACTTCATAGTTTTTGACGAGTGAGTTCCTGAAACGATCACCAATGTACCTATTTTACAACTGTGTGTTCGGTGTCATCAACTCTTAAGCGAGTCGGGTCAAAACCGTACTCAAACGTCGGGTCAATTAATATCCTCAAAATACTATTTTTTCGAAAAATTTTCATCCCCATATGAATGAGGAAGTTGGGAACCGGAAAGAAAGTATCTACTTCAAGCAACCAGAGTAATGAATGTGCTAAGTAATTGTAGAAGGATCTGCAAGCTGCAAGAGACCACCACAAAAACAGAATCATCAAATACGTAGCAGGTACTAGTGCTTCTGCTTCCATCGCGGTCATGACTGTAAATGAGCAAGGAAATCTCCGATAATTGATGAATGTATCTTAGTCCAATTACTGCAGCAACACAACCAGTGGCTGGACAAGAAAATCGAACCAATTTGGGCAAAATAAAATTATAGGGTAGTTATTAAATAAAAATATTGTGTATAATGATTTTTTAAAGTATATGAAGGAAATTTTTCAGTCGCGACATTTATGCATTATTCTTAAAGATCTTAGTGTAAGATAAATTTAAATAGATGGGTGATAGTGGAGTTTTGGTGTCACCCCCCTAATCCTTAAGTCCCTCCGCCCTTGAACACAGTCATTTGATTAGTTTTTTTTTTTTTTTTTTTTTTTTTAGAAAAGTTCAGGTAAACAGAGTCTCCAATGTAAAAATGAATAGAAGCGATGTGGTCCCTTGTCATTAATAAAACTAGAAATATTTTGACATCTACATATACGACAGTCAAATCCCCATTTTTTTAATTTTTTGTTTAAATTTTATGTCAACGGAGCCCGACTCTTCTTTCTATTTTTTTTGAGAAATTATTTTGCTGTCAACTAGGTTTGAACTCGGGTCCTCATGCAGGGGCTTCCAACGCTCTACCACTTGAGCTACCACCCTAGTTGTGACTCTTCTTTCCTGTTACGATCAGTAGCTAAGGCCATCTCCAAAGGAAGTGCTCGGGGAGCCGAGTATGTGGATTAGCAGGCGCAACGGGTGGGGAAGGTGGCTGGGGGGCGGTAAATCCGGCGAGGATGGAGCGGGGACGGGGTCGGCGCACACGGGCTTGCCCCGCTGTTCGAGTGTGCGTGGGTTGGGGGAGCTGTTGAGGTTCCGTGTTTTTATTCTGATTTCTTGTAGTTTTTAGCAGATAAGGGGAGAAAATGCAGGAGAAAATCGTGGAGGAAGTTAGAGAAAATGGTGGAGAATATAGGGGAGGAAGGTGACACACATGTCCTTTTTTTATAAAAGATATTGAAGAAGATTATGTAATCTGTTGTGAAACGAGATCTAAGATGAGAGAAATAAAGAGAGACAAGATGTAAGAGAATAGTGATAAGATGTCTATTATTCTCCAACCCTAAGCCTCCTTATATAGGCATTAGGGTGGGCTAATGGGCTAATAACACTATACAATGGGCTTACATCATGTGGTGGATATTCACCAATAAACTAGCCCAATATTTCATAACACTCCCCCTTGAATATTCACCATAAGGATGCCTCGTTAAAACCTTGTCAAGAAAAACCCAGTGGGACAAAATCTCTGATGAAGGAAAAAGAGTACATCGGTGCTTTAAAACTTGTATCATCTGCCTCGTTAAAACCTTACCAAGTAAAACCCAGTGGGACAAAAACTTGGCTAAGGAAAAAGAGTACAGACCAACGTAACATTCTCCTTGTCATAATGAATCTTCTGGATTCTTTGTTGACTTTCATTGTGGATGACATTCTTCAAGAACTCACATTTGGCTGCTTGCCTCATTAAAAACCCTGCTAGGAAAAACCCTGTGGGATAAAAGCCTCAGCAAAGGAAAAGAGTACAGCGCCTCATAGTTTCAGGATTGAACCTTGAAACTCCCCCTCTTCATAGCATCAATTAATTTATCTCCATTCCACTTTCTTCGATGCTCTCTTTATAGTATGCCATCACAAGTCATTCGAGCTTAGGACCTGTAATATAAATTCACGTCGAAAACAAAGTAGAGACATACAAACACATGCAAATATATGATGCAATACTACATGATCATGTAGAGATAGTAAACAAAACTGTTTATCAATAGTCACCATGTCATGTGATTGTATGTAATGTCAGGTGATATGTGACAAAATGCAAATGCACCTAGACTACTCGCGAGTGTACACTTTCAGTTGCTTCAAGCAACTAGATATCTTTCATGGGTATCAACCTCCATGACTTTCACATAAAGTGATTCGTACGATCATTTGGTGTAACTAGTTACTTTTACATTCGTAGTCTTCTAGACTAAACGGAATATCACAATCACTCTTAACAAAGAGAGGATTTGTGGGTTATATCTATATTTATAACCATGAGAAATATTGAGGCATCACTTGCACTACAACATATTTCTCTTTCAATAGTCTCACGCATTCAACCATTAGGGTGCGGACATTTGAATATATTCTTCTATACGAATATGGATGCTATAGGCATCTAACATTCTTCAAAGTACTTCCCAAATATGCTCCATGCATTAACTGCAGAGCTTGTGTATATTTACACACACTAATTCAATATGGACATTGATGCTTTAAACATCACAAGTACTCTTGGTACTTATAATTATACTCCATGCACTGCTAAAATGCAGAGTTTGTATCCTCTTGTCCATTATTGTTTGACTTTTGTCATGGCCAAATATTTAAGTCAACTTCATCCACTTCAAGTGGTAAATGGAAATCATATATGATTTCAAGCGCTTTTCTAATTAAAGTATCATCAACCATAATATCATGAGATTAATCTCATATTAGGTACCTTAGCTTCTTCAAGAGCTTCATGCCTCTTCAAGGGCAATTTATTTTCCAACGTTGGCTTTGATCTAATGTTGATGATAGCACTTCTTTTTCTCATAAATGATGAGAATCTTTCATATCTTGTGTTCTCAATTTGGGACTTTAAATTGCACAAGATTTGGATGCTTTCTAAATCTTCTTCTGGAAGATCATAATATTTGAAGAAGCAATCCTTATATGCTATTAGCATGCTTTCAAACCAAATGCTCATTAGTCAATTAGACTTCAGTCTATAATGGAACTTCTAACTTTACACCAGTATAGCTGGATGTAAATGAGATAAAAATAAAGTTCACGTCATGCAATATGGTCTATCTCCCCCTCATGACGTGAAACTCATGACCGTAATAACTTCACGGTTTATGCTTCCGGCATCAAAAATCCAAGCAGACATTAAAGCCATGTCATGCAATTTATCTCTCTATGAGATATCAAATGTCACAGTTCCAATTTTCATATTCTCATAAACTCTAGTCACTACTACCATGCGACGAGTTATTATTCATTGAGAAATATGTCGTGATTCTGACTTCCTTCAAGAAGTTTAATGAGATAATTTGGTCGTTCTCTCTGGGGAACGCAAGAGGTAGAAATAATCCCCAAAAATTAATCCTTGTGGGATTAGTATCAATTAATAAAATCTCTCAAAATTGGATCATAATATCCTCCATCAAGCATAAATGCTTTTATGAATATTTAGATTAACATGCTAAAGTTCTCAAAAGAATCTCCGTGGAGGGAGGATAGCAAGTTTCATACTCTTCGTGAGGCTTCATACAATATTTAGATATTTTTAAATGTATGAATGATAACATCGAAACCACTGCAGGGGTTGATTGTTATAGCTCAACATCTTTTAGAGATTTTCAATGACAATTTCTATCCATAACAACAATTTAGTCCACTATCTTGTAGACTAATTGGACCACATAACGTCATTCACTTCTGGGAATGTGGGTCAATTTTGGTTGGGTATTTTGAGAGACTATATGTCATTAACAAATATTCATCATGATAGCAATATAACATCAAAACCACTTCAGGGGCTTGATTACAATTTTGAATATTCTCTTGCGAACTGATACAAAAACACAACGTATCAACTAGGCGTTTGTTTGGCGATGTAACCCATCAAGCCATATTCGTTCCCTCTAAATGATATCTTCGTAGAGAATGCCCCTTTTCTCTAAATAATTTAAAATTTGATTCATGGAGTCATAGCTCTAAAGCTGTCAGGGAGCTAGAAGCTTCTCAAACAACCCAATAAATAAAGCTCCACAATGCAATGAAGTTCATAGGGGATGCTCTTTTTTCAACTATCGATGCATTTATTTTCTCCCCCTGTTTTTATGCAGTCTTTCTCTTCCAGAGAAATCATAAAGATGCACTTCAAAATATGACAATGGACGTGCATAGCATTTCAACTAAGTCCATGACTGCACCGGTTATTGTGATACCATAGATTGGTTCACTTCAGAGGATGCGTCACTATTTTCTTTAAAACAAATGTTGTAGAGCAGGCATTTGCTCATTGAAATGCTCTACATTCCACTTATCAACATGGGACAAACTTATCATAATGTTGATCATTAAATCTCGCATTACTCTACATGAGTTTTCATTTGATAATATGCTATAACTCTTGGCAATAACATGTATTTCACAACTCCTGGCATGAAATACTGCATATATCAATCTCAAATGACTGGATACTCATATCATGGAGAGGCCATAATTAAAAATTCTCTTTAGAGAGCATGACTCATCTTTGCGATGATCGAGACAACAAGCTCATATTCATCAATTCAATCGCTCGAGCCTTTCTTATCTTTGGCTTATGACAACAGAATGAGTTGTACTTCTGGTACACTGTTAGGATTCTGGCTTTTTGTAGCAGTGTTTATTTTCTCAATTGAACTTCAGGTTCAATGAATCTAAGAAAATAGTCTATCAAATCTATTAAAATTTTATGACTTCGGGTCATAAAACACCTCATGACTGCATGATATGGGTCATAAATTATGTCCAAATATTAATGTGGACTAAGAACTTCTTCCGGAGGTTCTTTATACAAAACAAGTATCTTCTTCATGAGTTTAATCTCTTTTAGAGATTTTTCATATTCACAACCATGACCGCCTCCATAATCACGTGAATTCGGACCGGATAACAAAGTGATTCGCTTCTGGGAATACACTACCATTCACTTATGGGAATGTGGTCGAATTAATCGGTCATGAACAATGGCAATAGTTCAAATCAAATATTAATATTTGATAATATGTCATAACTTTAAGTTATTGACAATTGTAATTTTCCTTTCACAACTTCTAGTGTGAATATTTCTTTTACAACCGCTAGCAATATCAATTGCTTTTTATAGCCATCGTATAGTATACAAGTCTCTTCAGGAGATCTTTGTTTTCTTCATTTTAGATAACAACAATTAAAGAAGAATAAGAATAAAACTACCAAAAAAAATGTTAATTAGCAGGGAAAAAAATAAGCAATCGAAACTTCTGGTTCGATGATTGTAGATTCTCTCTTCAGAGATCTTTTAACATTACTTTATAACATCATGTTATAAGTATCTTCATTTTTCATAACTTCTGGTATGAAAATGATTATATACGCATGTAAATAGCGTATGTCCAATAAATAATCATGGACTAAGAACATCTTCTGGATGCTCTTAAGGGGATTGATCAATTATTAAATTTGTACATATCTCTTCAGGAGAAGTGTCATAATTGCAGGTTATGATCAATACATCATGTAATTCGTAACTTCAAATACGATACAAACTTATGTCCCTTATGTCCAATATAAACAATGGACTAAAAATCTCTTCTGGAGATTTTACTTTGATCAATAATCAATAAAGATCAAGAGTGTAGCAAAAAGAAATTACGTAAAATTAAAGTAAAACAAAACGGAACACGACCTCTTCAGGAGGGCGGATCATTATTGAATTGTAGTAATCTCTTCAGAGGATCACTATTTATAATATTTCATAACTTCAGGTTATGAAAGTCATAACTACGGGTTATGATTTATTGTAATGTAATTCGTTACTCCAAGAACAAATTACATGGCTAGACATGTGTGTCAATTGCCACTACGAAAACTCTTCTGGAGTTTTGTTTTTGATCCATATTAAATATAAAAAAAATAGAATGCAAAAAATTAAAGTGCATAAAAGTAAAATAAACTAAAGAACACATAACGCTACCTCTTCAGGAGGCTTGGTAATAACAAGCGTTTTAGGAATTTCAGACATCTCTTCTAGAGATTAATTAATAATTGATTATGACTTCAGGTCATTGAAATTGTCGTAACTTCAGGTTACGATTAAAATTTCACGAATTCCATATCTTCTTGTATGAGTAACATAACTTTTGTGAGCGTATAGCTCTAACAAGATCATCAATCATGAGTGAATTCCTCTCTAGGAGGTTCAAATAATAACAGAGTCAACATCTCTTCTAGAGATTCAGTCGTATGTTATGACTTCAGGTCATAATAAAATATATCGTAACTTCAGGTTACGATTTGAGTGTTACGTATTCATAACTTCATGTATGAAACTTGACTCTTATTACTGTAGTAATGGCTAAAACCAATTTGTTGGTCATAAAATAAGACCTCTTCAGGAGGTTCCTTATTCAAGTAGATAAGCAACTTATAAGAAATTGAGTAGCTAACAATTAATACAAAAACACAGAGCATCAAGCACCTTGTTAGTGGCTAATGGAAACCTCATTTATAGACGAGTCGCCCATAAAAAAAATGTGCTCAAACAAACCATGCATAGGTAAAACTGTTCATGGTTGTTTATTACACACACAAAAATAATAAAAAAATAAAACGATGTTACCAAAGTAGTTTACTTAAGGACGGTACTACTGCCATAATCATGGCTTATCTCTTGTGTGAGGTTTATGTGCTCATACAATATTACAAACACACTAATTAACAAGAGATTCTACTTTATGATATAAACTTTTACATAGTGCTATACTACAATATGTATCTCAGAAAAGTAGAGAAAGAAGATCACATGTTAACCAAAAGTTAAGTCGGACTTATTGCTCTTAAGTACAACATAGTTTTTAACAGATCCACACTGTCCTCAAGTCTAATGAACAAATAGTAGTATAAAAATACACACTATACAAGATGATTGGACCATGGGCAAACACAGTTCATAGTGCAATTCAAAACTGTTGATAGTTGGTAGAGGAAAAGCATCAAATCTGATTATGTAAGAAAATCAAGATCGGAAATAAAATTTCCGTTTGATCATTCTGATTTTCCGGGTAAAAAAAAATATTAAATCTTATACCTGTTGTTTTCTCTGATGATCTTCTCTCATTGAGCAGTCGTGCTGATAACGTGTTGTGAAACGAGATCTAAGATGAGAGAAATAAAGAGAGACAAGATGTAAGAGAATAGTGATAAGATGTCTATTATTCTCCAACCCTAAGCCTCCTTATATAGGCATTAGGGTGGGCTAATGGGCTAATAACACTATACAATGGGCTTACATCATGTGGTGGATATTCACCAATAAACTAGCCCAATATTTCATAACATAATCTTGGTTTTTCTTTTTAGATTTTCTTTAATCTTTTTTTTGGAGAAATTGTTTATGTCGTCAAATGGGTTTGAACCCGGGACTTCATGCAGGGGCTTCCAACGCTCTACCATTTGAGCTACCACCCTAGCTGCAGATTTTCTTTAATCTTGTTCTTAGATAAACAAAAGAGGTTATAGTTTTTTCTAACAAAAAAAAAAAGAAAGAAGAGAGATTAGAGTTTTTTGTGTGAAAGACGGGTATAATTTAAATTTGTGGTGTTTTTTGAGAGTGTTAGTAATTATCTTTTTAGTAATTTATAAAAAATATCTTTTGATAATTATCCTTTTATGATTTTTCTGAGAATTACATTCATTTAGTCGGGTTCGAACACGGGGCCTCCTGCAATTATAATTTCTTATATACATTTCAATTAATTAATTTCACAAATGTTATTCTTTTCAAAATAGTTAATTATTCTTCTAAAAAATAGTTAATTATAATTTAATTATTACTGTAAAATAATAACTTATTTATTTCTATGTTAATAATTATTATATATTTATAATATGCTAAAACAATTACTGAATTATGAAAAAAAAATATAGTGAATTAGTAGATTAAAAAATTAATTGATGGTGTGTGGAGGGGTGGGGCGACCTCGACTGTTGAAGTCTAAATGACAATTTTGTGAATATTAAGAAGTTAAAAAACTTATATATAAATTGAAAAAAATGGTCTACCTACTGGCATACTTACTTCGTGGGCCCATAAGTGAATGTAAGAGATGTCAATTACTAGTAACTAGCATACTAGCATACTAAACTCATCCTAAAACCAAGAACGTGGTATCAAGAGCCAAGTCGATAGCAATATGGCGAATGGTTTCTACCAAGTTCAATGCCATCGCCTCACCAAGGACAACTACGACACATGAGCCATGCACATGAAGGTCATCCTAGGATCACATGGAGCTTGGGATGTAGTGGATAATGGGTACGAGGAGCCGCGAGAAGATATGAGTCCAACTCAAAAGAAGGCGTTTGATGAGGTACGTATGAAGGACCAACAAGCTCTTTCTCTCATCTATTCATCTTTAGAAGATAGTATACTTGAGAAAATTGCTAGTGCCACTACCTCCAAGAGAGCATGGGAGATTCTCCAAAACTCTCAAAAGGGTGTTGAGAGAGTCAAAAAGGTACGGCTCCGAATCCTTAGATGTGAGTTTGAAGCTCTCCACATGAATAATTCGGAAACAATGTCGGATTGTTTTTCTCGCGTTTTGGCCATTTCTAATCAAATGAAGAGATATGGTGATGAAAGCTTAAGTCATACTTATACTGTTGAGAAAATTTTACGGTCTTTACGTGGTGATTTTGAACATGTTGTCGTAGCTATTGAAGAAGGGAGAGGTGTAGAGAACTTATCCATTGATGAGCTCATGGGCTCGCTACAGGCCCATGGAGAGAGGATGAAGAGGACGAAGCAAGAGCCCTTGGAGCAAGTGCTACTAAGCAAGCTCACCTTGAAGAAAGAAGATAACTTTGGCTATGAGAGAGGCCAAAAAGGACATGGACGTGGTAGCGGTCAAGGACGAGCAAGAGGCGCAAGAGGGGATTACCAAAATTCTCACCAAGAAGAAATGGGTCAAAATTCCAACTCAACAAGAGGGCATGGAAGAGGAACCTACCAAAGGCAAATGTATGACAAGTCTCAAGTTCAATGTTATGAATGTCATAAATTTGGGCAATATGCTAATGAATGCAAAAATAAGACTAACCAGGTGCATGAGAAAGTAAAATTTGTTGAAAGGAAGGAAGAAGAAGAACTCACTTTGTTGATGGCTCACCAACAACAACATGTTGGAGAAGAAAGCACTTGGTATCTTGACACGGGGGGCAAGCAATCACATGAGTTGCATTAAATGCATGTTCATGGAGCTAGATCAAAAAGTAAGTGGATCGATGACTTTTGGGGATGCTTCAGAAATTCCGCTGAAACGCAAAGGTAAAATTCTCATTCGTCTTAAAGATGGATGTCATCGTTTTATTTCGGATGTTTATTATGTGCCCAATATGAAAAATAATATTTTGAGCTTGGGACAATTGCTCAAGAAGAATTTTGAGATCCAATTTAAAGATAAATTATGTGCCATAAGAGATGGAGAACAAAATTTGATTGCTAAAGTGTCAATGACAAGAAATAGATTATTTTTGCTCAATATTCAAAATGATGTTACCAGATGCAAAAAGGCTTGCACTAAAGATGTTTCTTGGACTTGGCACTTGAGATATGGGCACATAAACTTTGATAATTTGAAGGAGTTGTCTAAAAAAGGCATGGTGATTGCCCCTTATTGAACATCCTAATCAATAATGTGGAGGATGTCTTCTTGGGAAGCAATCTAGAAAAAGCTTTCCAAAAGAAGCTACTTCAAGAGCTAAAGAGCCCCTTTGACTTGTTCATACCGATATTTGTGGCCCTATTACTCCATGTTCTTACAGTAAAAATAATTATTTTATACTCTTTATTGATGATTTTAGCTGTAAGACTTTGGTGTATTTTCTAAAAGAAAAATCGGAAGCTTTTGGCATGTTCAAGAAATTTAAGGCCCTTGTGAAAAAGAAATTGATCATGAGATAAAAGCTTTAAGATCGGATAATGGTGGCAAATTCACATCGAATGAATTTATCAAGTACGTGAAGATAATGGGATTCGTCGCCCTTTGACGGTTCCAATATCACCTCAAAAAAATGGGGTTGTTGAAAGAAAAAAAATAACTATTCTTGACATGGGCTGGAGTATGTTGAAAAGTAAGAGGATGCCTAAGAAATTTTGGTCACAAGCCATTGAATGTGCGGTTTATCTCTCTAATCGTAGTGCTACTAAGAGTCTTTCTAATAAGACTCCACTGGAAGCATGGAATGGAAGAAAGCCAAGTGTCAAACACTTGAGAGTATTTGGGAGTATTACTTATGCCCATGTTACGGATCAAGTAAGGTCAGAATTCGATGACAAAAGTGAGAAGTTTGTTTTTGTTGGCTACGACAAGTGCTCCAAAGGGCACAAGCTATATAATCCAAGCAATGGGAAAATGTTCTTAGTATAGATGTGGAGTTTAATGAAGAAGGCATGTCGTATTGGAATGTTAAAGAAGATGAAGATTACAATTTCATTCCAATCTTTTAAGAAGAAGTGGAGGAGCAAACTCAAGAGTCCCAAGAGCACCAAGTGCCCCAAGATCCACAAGAGTCGATCTCTCCACTACCACCACATGAGGAGGTTATGTCTCCAAGTAAAAAACCTCGTGCAAGGAGTATGAAGGAACTCTATGAGGTAAAGGAAAATTTAAGTGATGATTTTAACTTATTTTGCTTATTTGGTGATTGTGAACGTCTAGGTTTTTAAGATGCGGTTAAAAATAAGAAGTGGAGAGATGCTATGGACGAGGTGATCAATTCCACAAAGAAGAATGATTCATGGGAGCTTGCCACACTTCCACAAGGCCACAAACACATTGGAGTGAAATTGGTGTACAAGGTGAAGAAGATAGCGCCTTTTAGGATCTATATATTACTATCATTTGCCTCATTATCATGAGAGATTTGAGTTTAATTGTAAAGAATATATTGCGTTTTATCACTTATTGCTTCATATGCGCTTTATTGTTAGTCCGGGCATTTCTATGCATATTTCGTTGTTATTTGTCAAATATAATCGCTTGGTATGTTTTTTCAAGTTGTCTTAGCAGGAACGGATGATAATCGGTTGATGGGAGGCATGGAACGAACTTCAGAAACAACGGAAGCACAAGTGGAGTAAAGACAAGCTGAATTGGAGGAGCTAGGATGACCAGTTTGCAATAATATGACTATATCTTGAGTTCTGCAATAAATTTGGGAGTGATACAAGTGCGAAATGAAAGTAGACTTAAATATATTTCCAACGATAGGTCACGAAGCTTAATCGGAGTCCGGAGGAGAGAGTAATGGCTCGCGCAAGATCAGCTTACAATTCTGGCCCGGAATTACAAACTAGAGGGGCTGAAATGCAATTTCGGACAACTTATTCGCCCCCAGCTGGTAAAAAACGTGATAAAAGAGCTAGAGAGAGGCCATTCACGCAGGGGAACCATTGGATAGCAGCTTGGAGCTTGGGGATTGCACGGATTCGCCGGAACTTTGGCGATTTCACCGTTTGCTCTTTCTTTCTCTTCTCTTTTCATCAATTTTATGGAGAAGCTCTATTGCTTTGATACGATTTCAATTAATATCTAGACGTTTTGCTCGGATTCTCTAGAGAGCCTAGGGTTTATGTGGACGTTATGTTTTCCCGATTTTAGACTTGTCTCATGCTTTTGGATTTTGATCTATTATTGGATGAAGTTTGATTTCTGAACTTGGTAATGAGCGTAGTCTATTGACGCGACTATGCTAGGAATTGATATTCATCGGAATTAGGCATTATTCCTAGATTGTAATCTTTCTTAAACTTAATATATGTTTTAGCTAATTGTTCATATACTATGCTTAATCCTTGGCAAGAACGGAGTGATCAACCAGACTTGTTTATTAGCTAGCGAGTGCGTGAGAACAACTTAGACATAGTTGTGATGAGATATGAACAACAATCCTTAATCACGGAGACTGAGAAGAGAAGTGTGTAGGATTGACCTTAGTGGGTAGATTCGGTAGGAGATAGTGAGGTGTTCGTGTGGTGGTGGTCTGAGAGGACATCATTACATGCACTGTCGTTAGCCTACTAGAACAGACCGGTAGATGTAGGTTGACCGAGAGGATACCAAGTAGACCGTGACGTAGAACGACATGAGACCGATAGGAGAATGTCAGTACCATTCCCGGTTTAACTAGAATAGGATTAACGTGTTACATAGCAAATCCGGAAATCGTCTGCAGCCCTAGGTGATCTAGAGATTGCCTAGTTTCTCCATATTTGTTTAATAATTAAAAAAACTCAAAAATATTAGTTTAGTTGTTTATTCTATGCCAGTCACCTGTTTGAGGGTGGAAAATGTTTAAATTACAATTTCTTCTTCCTTGTACCGTTCTCTAATCTAATAACTAATTAAATAATATCAAGCTTGTCCTCGTGGGATCGATAACTCGGGGTTGAAATACTACCCTATGTTACTTGAACCGTGCACTTGCGGTAAGACGTTAGAAAGCGTGTCAATTACAACTTTCACTTGGGCGTCCAAGAAGCAACAAATTATCGCACTTTCTACATGTGAGGCCGAGTATATTGCCACTACTTCTTGTGTGTGCCATGGAATTTGGTTGAAGGTTTGATGAAGGAGCTTAACTTGCCACAAGAAGAGCCTAATGAGATATTCGTTGACAACAAGTTCGCTCTAGCCTTGTCATGAGAGGAGCAAGCACATTGACACTCGCTTCCACTTCATAAGGGAATGTGTGGAGAAGAAGTACGTGGAGATGAAGTATGCTAGATCTCAAGATTAAGTGGCGGACATATTCACGAAGCCCCTCAAGTATGACATCTTCTTCAAGTTAAGGGCATTATCGGAGTTGCTAAACCAAGTTTAAGAGAGGGTGTTGGACATTAAACTTAGTTTAGTCCAATAAATAAAATGTCCAAGTTGTACTCATTAGTTAGTAGTCCAAATGGGTGTATCCCAATTGTATTAGTAAGCCCAAACTTGTAATTTGTCTAGGTTCATTGTACCTTAGTAGGAGATTCCTAGAGAAGAAGGTGTGTGGAATGATGTAGAAAGTGTCCTATATATTTTTGGTGGAAGAAGTTTGTGGAAGGAATGATGCTAGGAATATTCCTTCCACATCCAGTTACTTGTTGCTGAGTGCTGACTCGAGAAAAATTATCATGAGGCAATCTCTTAAGATAACACATAATACGATTACTGATGCTCTTGAAGCGTGATTGTTTTATTTTTTAGATTTCACACATGCCAGGTGGAGATGCCATGATTTGTCACAAATGGAACTCAATTTTAGAATTTGTTTGTTGTTTATGATGTTTTGGAGTTTAGGCTCCGTTGAGTTGGCAACAAAATATGTTACAATCTAAACAATCATACGTGTCTAATGTTTCTTGTGAAAATATTTTCCTTACAATAATATTCATGTGTTTTATTAACACTTGAAAATTATTTCACAGGTGTATAATATAAATATGAAGTTTGTACAGTGTGATGGTATAGGGGCTTCTGCCTCATTAAGGTTTCAAGAGACAAGTATAGGGGTCATGCCTGGAGAGATGTAAGATCTAATGGAACGTGATTCAACTTGGAGCAGCGGAAAATGGTATGAGGGTCGCTGAATAGGAGGGAAAGGGGACGAGCGAAGCGAATAGTCAATCAAAGGAGGTGTTCGCTGAAAGATCAGTGAAACGGGGCACAAGTGCGGAGCTAAAATAAGTGATTTCGCGCCAGCAGCAGTCACCTATAAATAGGGAGTCAAATCGGAATCAGAATGGGAAGGATTCATTCTTCCCATAGCTTGTACACTAGTGTGATAGAGAGCATTTTTCTTGTATATAATTGCCTCAATTTTAACCGATTCACTTCCACTTGTTGACTTTTTGATCATCTCTTTCAAATTAGCTTATTTTTCCTAGTTCTTCACTCTAGATTTGTAGTAACTGTTGATTGATCCTTTTGTTGTATTCAAGAAATTTATCAATGAACTGCCGTATCAACATTTTGGCAACTCTGCTGGGAAGCAGTTGAAGGCGATCGATTAGGCGGTATTTGTGTGAATATTGGTAAAGTCTGATGGTTATTACTCGGACCAAAGGGAGAGGAAAAACTTCGGTGAAGGTAGACGGAGGTGCTCCACCGTAGTAGGAGCATGACGAGGACACAGAGTACGATCCCCTTATACCACCCCTTTGGTGGATCCCGAGGCATGCACCAACTTACGAGGACACAGAGGACAATTGTCTTCGCATGAAGGGTCTTTGAACGAAAACAATTGTCTTTGTACGAATACAGTGCGAAAAACGGATAATAAGGATGGAATTGTTTCCTTTTTCAATCGGGGCGATTTTGGGAGCTATAAAAGGACCTTTTGGGGTCATATAAACATATTTAAACATCTTTGGTCGTTCCTACTCATTGAATAAATATCTTTCTTCCCCGTGGACGTAGTTAGCATACTTTTTGCTAGCGAACCACGTAAATCTTGTGTGATGGCATCTCTTCTTACCGTTCGTGAGGCGTGAGTGATCGTGAGAGGTATAACACAACGGATAAACATTTTATTTGAAACAAAAGACGGGTTCCAGCCCCACATCATATATTTTTAATAATTTCAAATATGGTGGCAGCGAAATTCGATTAGGTGGCGGTCAAAGCATGTGGAGGAGGTGTGGCAGCAGCGGTGGAGGTGGTGGTGGTTGGAGCAGGTGGAAGAGTTAACGGTAGCATCATTTGAAGAGGTGGTGTTAGTTGTAGCTGGGGCGGAGGAGTTGGTGGTGGCAGCGATGGAGGAAGTGGTGGCAATGGTAGTAGTCGTGGAGGAGGAGGCAGTAACTGATTGTGGCGACAGCGGTAGAGGAGGAGGTGGTGTTGTTAGCAGTCGTGAAGGAGGTGAAAGGAGCTTGTGGTGGCGGTGGAGTTGAGGTGGTGGCGACATCAGTGATGGATGGGGTGGTGGTCGGAGCCGGTGGAAGAGGTGGATGCATTAGCGGTGGAGGAGGTTCCGGCATCATTGGTGGATTAGGAGAGAGTGGGTCATAGCTCATGGTGTTGTAGGGCTTCTATATTCAGAAAAATGATTTACGGATTGAAACTTGTAAATTGTTTTTCAACGTTTAAGATAAATTATATTATTTGATGCTGAAGGGCAGAGCTGATCTAATCATACATAGATCTACACCATGAATTAAAGCGGAATATTCATGTGTACCTTTTCTTCCTTAGCTCCTAGCGCAGTGGATTGTGATCTTGCTGATTGCTTGCTTTCACGTGGTTCCACCAACGTCTTGCTCCCACCAATCTAGTGTGAATCTCGAGGACGAACACTATGATCCAACCCACGTACCACCTCCTTGGATGTAGTTGGAGAGAGACTAGGGTTCTCTACAACTTGAGAGTGAATCTAGACAGAGTAACTTTACTATATAGAATTGCACATAATATGTAGGAGGCTACCTCTTTATATAGGCAAAACTTCTCCTAGTTTACTCATAAATCCCTAGGGTTTGAGCCTTTGCTACTAACCCCTCTAGGTTTGTGTCTTAGTGAAATTAACTCCATTATGATAATTGCATTGGGCACCCCACATGGGCGCATCAATTGCTAACATCTCCCATTCGCACAGTGGGGTTGCACAATCCATCCAGTTTCTATCAATCTCCAACTATTTATCATCTACAAAAGAGTATCGTTGTGGCCGTGGCGTGTGACCGGTGAGACTACCTGCATTTCGGGAGATCCGTAAACCAAACTCGTATAGCAAGCCTAGGAAGGCACCCTCTCGGGAGATCCACACACCGAACTCGTATAGCCTGCGCAAGAAGGCACCCTCTCGGGAGATCCACACACCGAACTCGTATAGCCTGCGCAAGAAGGCACCCTTAAGAAGATAACAATAATAATTCACTCCGTAACTCTCGTATTCCCCAAATTCCTCTGATTATCATATCGTGGATCATGAGCACCTGCCTTGTCCCGAAGGCCATGCTTCAGTGAGTCCACATCTCCTTTATTATGTTCATATCCTGCATGATCCCATAAGATCTTGTAGGTGGGCCCAATGAAATAACAAAGAGTGATGCAATGAGAATCTTCCTTTCCATCCATTGTGTTGCTTTGATTCAAATCAACTACTTTTCTAGCAGTGTCCGGAAGGCCGAATCATCCATAGCCGTAAGGTGTCACGCTAAAGTAGCACCACTGACTCGTCTCTCCACAAAACGGATAAAAGTACTGAGGGTCTACAGTGTAAATCATATTTGTATGATCGACGAGGCTCACACGATGAGGAATCCCAGGAACTAATTCTACTCATCACCTCATGGTCACTCATAAGCGCGCGTTTATTCAGGGGGAATATGTGCCATAGTGTTTGAACTCTTATCAGAGCGCAAGTCTTATCCTGTAAGGACCACTATGCAGATGTCAATCTTGTAGCCCTTATGGCCATCAGCCCGAGTACTGCGATGTCACACTTTTGTGAATAGTAATCAGTTCTCGCATCTGGCTTTCTCTACGTAGACTGTACATGATTCGGGGTACTAACCATGTTCGATTAGCCATAACCAGTCTCACCTTGGAACTTACTTCCAATGCGACAATTGAGTCTGTCTTACATGCTACTAACTCTACTGATAGACATCTAGCTCTTATCATAGGCGTTATGCCTCATGATAGGCATCTCATATCATATAGTAGGCTTTCAGCTCTTATCGGGATTCTTTGTCATCTTCCGCCACACCCAAACAAATCTGGGATATTGCGAAGGTGGTTGCTCGTGTGAGTGAGCCGACCTAGTGTCTGTGTGGCATGCTCTATGCTAGTACAGGAAATGTAACATATCATACATGTATTAAACAACATGCTGCTTAAAAAAAATCCAAATAAAATCCAATCAATCAATGTCTCGTGTACTCATCAATCATACTGCCAGTGGTCGACTATCGAGTCCCGATTCCCTAAAGCAATCCACAAAGACGATTCTTAAGTAGTTTAGGAATAGGATGAGCCAGGGTTTTGGCATGTAGTCGATCAACTCCAAGGTTACTCTCCAGGTAGTCATTTCCCCTTTTGTGAAATGGTACCCTTGACCATGTGTTTGACTTCACCACAGTGCTATAACCGTATGCCAGCACTACTCATGGTAACCGGTTTTATCGGCAGCCCATAAGATTATCAGAAAAACCCTTTAATTAAACACATTTTTGCATGATGGCAGAACAGGCGATCGTGCTTCGCTTCCATGTTCAATGGAGCGGTCAAATACGATCATGCAACACTTATATTGCATTTGTTCCATGCGAGCCTATCATCGAGCATGGAAAATAGCCTGAGGTGGATCCACGTGCTTCTAGGTCCCCACCCTAGTCAGCATGCATAGCTGTCTAGTCAAAGAATCATGTCCGATAGTCATAGTACGTGATCCTTCGTATAGAGTATCCTTTGGGTTGCGATCTAGTGTCTTAAACTGGATTTATTGAAATCCAATCTTCCGATTGAACAACATTCTCTAGGTCTGAGTACACATCGTAGTATATAGAAGACTCCTACTGCATCGAGCACTCTGGTTATCTGGTCATTCTTATATGGTGTCTTTTAGGGCACACGTCTAGGCTCGTAAAGTCTTGTGCTGAGCTACAAGAGTACAATTACTCCTTAGTGGACTCGAACAGTCCTTAATCTCCACTGGCCAATAGTGTGTCATCGATATTAAGTGACGTGGTCATCAACTCTCTACCAGTGACAGTGATTCATAGCGGTTTTCATTTGTTATCGTAAACATATAGCAAACGATCCCTGATGAAATACTGCTGCCCGGAGGACTACCTAGGTCCACATATGGACTTAACTAGCTTGCACCCGTTTGTGCATTTGACCTTACGTCTCGAAACCCTGTGGCCGAGTCATACTGGTCACCTCTCTGATTTCTCCATTGAGAAATGCAGTCGTCACACTTATCGAGAGTGGAGCCACAACTATTGATACCTTTAAGCGAATCAAAGTAATCCTCGCCACCTTATTGGGAGAATACCTCGTCGGATTAACGCAAACTCGACGACGTCTACTCTCAGAATGAGTGTAGCCTTTTTCGCTTCTACGCAAGTCATATGCTTTACCACGCTCCCGTCTGGGTCTCTGATTGACCTTGGAAATCCATTGATCTCCAGTAGTCTTCCATCCAGTCGGAAAGTCAACCTAGTCTTAAACTTGGTTGGCCCCTTATAGATTCTATTTTATCCTGTAAAGCTTACTTTTCATTCTTCATAATTAGAGAACGATAAGACCTAGGATTCAATCCTATCGTTTATGCAAGGTGATCCTAAAGATCATCCCTTCAATCTCAAACAGTCGACGCGGTATGCTCCTATGAGAAATTCCTTTGCATAGGAGGATCAACATTTGCTCTCATCCCTTATGGATGGACACCTCGCTTAAAAATTCACTCCCACTGTCCAAATGATACTTGAGGAACTAATTCATCGTAATCGAATAAGGAACGGGTATCTTCCAGCGGTTCCTCCATGCTCGTGGAGATCATCATCTCAACGAACATTTCCCCTAATTATCGACGTCTCCTATGAGAAATTATATATCTCGTGAATCCATTTTAGTTATGCTACTTATCGGCTGTTGCGTTACGAATATGCAACCCCCATAATGCTCTGAATAGCATAAGAAGATATGTTACTCTACGAAGATACATTTCTTCCATCTAGGGTCCAACTTCCAATTTTATCTTGTCAGGGGATGAAAGATCCTGGGACTATATCCTAGGTTCATCATCGTCTGGCGTGGTGACCATCATGTCTCCTTTTCGATGTCAAATCATCGACAGGGTACACTCCAACGAGCGCTCCTACACAATATGGGTTTCTCCACTTAGCCACAATCTATGGTGGGTTGTTCACTAGGCAAGTTACTCCCACTGTCCTGAATATCCGTAGGAAATGTTTCTTGTTGATCAATCAGGGATGGGGTGTCATCCAGTGAATCCTCTATTTCGTAGAGACTTACTTGTGGACAAGCATCTTCCTGACTTGAAATGTAATTAGAAGATAAGTTGTTGATCCCCATGGCCTAAGGTGACCTCATTCAGGTTGCCTTTTGGTCCATATCTCGTAGGGTGTAGTGGCTATAGACTTGGTGAACTATTGGTTGAGTACGTCGATAGCCGTTTAGCAAAGTGTTTCCTCCAAATAGGGAACATGTGTTGGAATTGTGCCCTAGAGGCAATCAATTAATTGTGACATTTATGGATTTACGATTCATTATGTCATCGATATAGAGATATGATAACATGAATGAAGTCCTTAGAATATAAGTGTTATATTCTTAAATATCCCTAGTCGATTATAATTATTAATAGGTATAGACTAGTATGGGGTTTGATTGATATGGAGATATCATGATCAAACACATGGGTATGCATTAGGAGTAATGGCATACTGGATTGACCCATCTCCGAGAAGGCTACATACACGTTATGTTAAGTCACGAGCGCTTCTCGCGGTGCAACGGTATTCTCATCCTTAGACTTGAAGTCACTAGATATTCTAGTTGTGGATTATTGTGATTGTGGTAGAGTCAAACGCTACACCGTAACTGGGTAGCTATAAAGGCGTGTACTGGATACAATAAGAAGCAAGCTTAGAGATCGTAGTGGACGTAGATAGAATTTTTCCCTCCCACATAACGGGAGAAAATATCCTAGGCCACTCGAGGGATAGTGCTTATAAAATGTCTAGCCAGACTCAAACAAATCAATATGGGATATTGATGTTATTTGCACGAATAAGGCTATTCCCAGGATCGAGAAACTATGGATTGCATATACGAGTGTGACTTGTATGTCTCGTGTCCGATCCGGATATTGGGACAAAGGGATGAGACAATTACTTGCACAAGGTTTGTCATGATGACTATTCTATTTGTTGCCTAGAATGGATGTCTTGCTAGAGGCCGCTCCATATTAGTAAATAGTTACTACCAACTAAATATAACCTATGGGGTCACACGCCATATAGGGGTGAACTAGACATGGGAAATAATTAATTAATTAATTAGAAGGATCAAATCGCAACAACTTGCTAACTTAGTAGGACTAATATGCAAGTTGGCCTAATTCATGCAGAGACATGATTAGGATTTGCCAAGGTGTCCTAATTGATGTAGAGACATGATTAGGATTAATGGGCAAATAGAACTAATCCATGTATGGACATGATTAGGACTACGGGACTAATCCGAATTCTAGTAGGACTAGAATAAGGCCTTTAGGTAGTTAACAAGGAGTTGTTGGACTATATAAAGGATGCTCCTTACTTCCTTCCCACACTAATGCTCATAACATAAGTGAGTGGGAGACAAAAGGAGAGAGAGAGCAAGTCCCAAAAGGGGCTGAACCCCCCTTTGGATTGCCGCCCCCTACCCGTCGGCCTAAAGGGTGCCGCCCCACCTCTTGGTGCTCCATTGTTGCTTGGTTCCTTCTTCCTCCTCCATTCTTCATAGCTAGCACAAGGATTTGGAGGATTTAGATCTCACCTCTAGGCGTGGATCAACCGTAGAGACGTGATACAATTCGCGTTTGAAGTCATCAAAGGAGAACCCTAAGGTGTGTTATTTATTTCTTCCTTTACCATCGTTATGTCACTTGACTT
Source organism: Linanthus parryae (assembly GCA_023055425.1). Lineage (NCBI taxonomy): Eukaryota > Viridiplantae > Streptophyta > Magnoliopsida > Ericales > Polemoniaceae > Linanthus > Linanthus parryae. The sequence goes on along the minus strand of JALGPY010000011.1, from coordinate 18,448,560 downwards.
GTGATCCTTGGAGGGTTTTGCATGGTTTATGATTGTTTGTGTTTCCGTTGCGCATCCATGAATCAAAACCCTACAACATGTACTTTGCACACTCTATCATAAAGAGACCATCTCTTACAGTAACCTATTCCTCCTATCCTCTACAGCATCTTGCTGGGGCGTGGGAATAGCCAACTGCCTTACTATTTCTCTCCATCACATAGATCTTGCTTATGTAGATACGCAGTCTCTTTCTGGCCGAAGACATCTCCTCTTGTCTAGACAGTTTTCTACCTTTTGTAGAGACGTCTGAAGCACTCTTGTGCCTCAGACTTATGTGGCCCAAGCACACATAGTTGAGACGCGGACAATCATCTACAGATGTGATGGAATAGTAAGCACCATGTCTTAGCGTTAACAATTTAATGGAACACAACAACAGAAGGAATAATATGTAGAGACTAAATAGTCCTAACCGCTTTACTGGATGGCTTGCCTTTTTCCTTTCATGTCCGGCAAGAACCACACACAGGTAAGGGTACCTTAGGCACAATCCAAGCAGGCCTGCCCTAGCTAGCCTGAACATCCTTTCCCGTCATTGTGTGTCTTAATCTAGCGCGCCACATATCAGACTTAGTCCTGATCTTGAGTTGACATCCAAGGATTCTGAGGCATCTCATGTGCTAGAATTTAAGAACGCAAAAACATAACCATATCCAAAGTAAAAACTGTGACCAAATACAAATTTGGTGGCTACTCCCTCAAAGATAATCCTATGGATCCTTAGACGAGAAGTTATTTGCCATGTCTGGCCGTTTCTCTTAGTCTCAGGAAAACTCCTTTGCCCTTTTGCGTTTTCCCCAAAAGTTATTTTATCCTTTCCCCACCTGTTGCCTTGCGTTCCTAATACCGGGCTACGGACTTTATCTGCTGATCATACTTCACTAACAGCCTTTAGCAATCATTTATCTCTTAGACATCCGAAGTATGTTGAACTAGTATTCTTGGCAAAAACTTCTTTTGCTTAGATTCTAAAACAGATTGATGTTTGGTCTCATCCAAACATCTTGACACTTACAAAGTGTGTCATTTAACGTTTCATGAAACGTGGCAGAGATTGCAACAAATTGCGAATCGGATAGCTTGTAACTGGCAACCCTTAACTCTCTTATCATACATGGCATCAATCTCAGAAGTTAAGGTCGTGTGCTCAATATTATGACATGATCCATGACTCATAGTTAAGGCAGGATTATTATGAGTCACTAGTCACAATTTATGTACGCAAATGGCTACGATGGATCCAAGATTCTTCTTTGGTCAATTCCTGTAATTTTTAAAATTGGTATTGAACTTGCTGATGAGGTCATTTCCCCACCTTTTCATAGCATGCTCTACGAAATTATCTTGACTGCTCCTCCCACTATTGGTGAGCCTTAAGAAAATGTCTATGTGATGCTGTGACAACTTATTCATCACAGGTTCGACCATGTTTGTAGGTTGCTGACAACCTATGTTCAACGGATGGTTACATAGTATGACGACTTATCATGTCGTTGTTGACACCATTTAGCCTTCACAGTTTCGATTTAGACACGATTGATTGAGACATTGTGGAAGTTAATCACTAGCATTTACTTAGCTAACATTTAGACACTCGATTAAAATTTAATAGTTCTTCATAAGGACTCCACCAAAACCTAGTAGCAATTCTAGGAATCAAATATCGTCACTTATGATTCCCTATAACCTTTTAATCATGTCTTCTAATGTGAGCTATTTTGTTTTAGTCCTTTAGCATGCGAGGTTATACGATTATATCCAATCACACGCAGTTTATAACATAAAACAAACACAAGCATAAATAAATATGCAATGGATGTGGCCCCTAAGGTGCACTCCCACTATTGGGAACACTTCTTGAGCAAGCCTTGAACTCCACCTCATGCCATTTCGCCCAACTTGAGGACTCCAATCTTGAGGCTCCTTAGACCACCTATTTGCTCCTTGCTCCATAGCTTGGGTTTGGCCACCTCTCTTGAAGCTTCTATCTTCAATCTCTACTAACTATCGTATTTCTAATAAGAAGTAAACTCATAGAGGCGATTGGATGAGAGAAGAAGACAATAGAGTGTATAGAGAGGCACGCCACGCAAGTCGTATTTTGATTACATATTCAAGAACAAAACCAAAACAAAAATCAAATATAAAACATCTATGCCACATCCATGCACCAAACACATCCATTAAACCCACAACAGCATGTATGATAATAAAATTAACATACTGAAATTTTCTGAAAATTTCCAAAATTAAAAACTAATTACTGAAAATTAATAAGCAATAATCTAATCACCATAAATAGTCAAATATTGCTTCAAACCTCCTAAGGTCTCACAACCCATGGTAGACAGTAGGGAAAAATGACCTAAGTCTCCAGAAAAAATGTGGGCTCAAAACAGTTTGTTAAGGTCGTCAAACTGCCTCGGGAAGTGTGCTAAACACTAATTAATTAATCTGGAAATTAATAAAAAAAAAATCGTCGCTCCAAAAAATAGAAAATTCAATTCGGAGTGCCTAGGAAAAAGCCGGACGAAAAACAACGGCGGGAGGAGGCCGCACGCACCCTCCGCGCCGCTGCGCGTGGGCGCGTCCGCCTCTCTCACGCGCCGACGTCGGCCGTATGCCACGCCAGCATGCCACTTCAGCACCTATGCTGACGACAGATGCCACATCACCCTACCACATCATCCGACAAGTGGCTTGCCACGTTAGCGCCACGTTAGCCTCTTGTTGACGTGGCATCGCCATGTCATCATGTCACGTCAGCCCTTGCCACGTCAGCAGCCGCCTCCAGCCCTTTTGGCGCGTGGCCGCGCGTGGCGACGTCGGCGGTGGCGCGCGTGGTCCATGCGCCGCCTTCCCGTGCTCCGTTCCCGATGAAATTTATATTTCTGGGATCATCTTTTCGTCCTGATCCCGATTATGTGTTCAAAAACAAATTTTAACAAGTTTTGGAAAAACACGTTCTGCTGATTGGATCTAACAGCCCAGATTAATACAGTTCCGAAACTTTAAAGGGTATATCTTTTTCATCGTTAATCCAAAAATGACAAATTTTATATTTCTGGAATCCTCGTGAAAAATCATACCCAACCATATAAGATTCGCCTACTGATTCTGAAAATAACTCAAATTTCTACTGTACCTACGGGTTCAGACTACGAGGCACTAAAAACAAGTCTAGGGCTCTGATACCAATGAAGGGCAGGGCTGATCTAATCATACATAGATCTACAACATGAATTAAAGCGGAATATTCATGTGTACCTTTTCTTTCTTGGCTCCTAGCGCATCGGATTGTGATCTTGTTGATTGCTTGGTTTCACGTGCTTCCACCAACGTCTTGCTCCCACCAATCTAGTGTGAATCTCGGGGACGAACACTATGATCCACCCCACGTTCCACCTCATTGGATGTAGTTGGAAAGAGACTAGGGTTCTCTACAACTTGAGAGTGAATCTAGACAGAGTAACTTTGCTGTATATAATTGCATATAATAGGTAGGAGACTACCTCTTTATATAGGCAAAACTTCTATAGGTTTACTCATAAACGCCTAGGGTTTGAGCATTTGCTACTAACCCCTCTAGGTTTGTGTGTTAGTGCAACTAACCCCATAAAATTATGATAATTGCATTGGGCACCTCCCATGGGCGTACCAATTGCTAACAGATGCGGAACAAATTGTGAACTAAACGTAAAAAATTAAGAAAATATTTTACAAAAAGTTATTTTACTACATAGACCTAACTCAATCACCAACAAAGCAAAGCATAGTCAATCAAATGCCCCCCCCCCCCCCCCCCCCCCAATTTGATTGAATTGGTTCCAAGAACAAGAATCCTCAGCTTCATTGCTTCGGAATAGAATCCAAAACATGCATATAACTGTTCAGACTTGTACCCGCCATTTATATTTCTATATTTTATTATGATATGATTTGATCATTTGAGGGAGAGATAGAGACTCATTTAGAACACGCCAAAAAATGTTGGCCACCCAGCATTCGCACATTAAAACAGTTCTAATCAGAAAACATAGCAATCAGTGTGAAGATGCTTACATTAGGCCATTCTTGTACCTCATTCTATCATCTCCACTAACCCTAATCCATTAAGACAATTTATTTACGTACCTAATATCATCACTTTGAGGCTGTTTGGATTGGGTCGGTTTTTTAATTTTTTATACTAAATGTAATTTTTAGATTTTCAAAAAACCCAAAAGAAAAAATCTTGAATCCGGAGCACTATACTCTTTGTCATTATCGCTGATTTAGACAAGTAATAAAATGACATGTGGTTTTCTTACAATCCATGACATTTGTTTTTTTATTAGATAAAATCAACCAGCCCTGGTTTATCAAACTAGTCCATCGGATGTAAATATAGCAGTCGTACTTTCTGATTATCTTATTAACCAATAATCATGAAAAAGTTATACTGTTAGACTATTTTCTTAAAATGTGCACTACTTGTTCACCCGGGCTCTGTATATAACCGAAAACCCAATTTTCATCCAAACAACCTAGTTTTTAGTTTTGAAAAAAATCAGGTCACCCAAACAAGCCCTATTATAGTCGACATAGTCCTTTCAAGATACTGTCTGTACGCTATCATCTGTCAACCTCTTGTACCTCATTGATCATTAAGTGCTCTACCATTGTATAATCACTTACTCCTGAACCATACAACTATTCCTTTTCCTCCCACAACCACCATAAGAAAAGAATTATGAATTAAGCCCACCTATTTTTTCTCACTTTAAATACCATGAAGGAGGCTATATCCAATAACATAAATAGCTAGTGGGGGGAGTAGTATTGTTGTTGTGATTGAAGAGAGCTTTTGTTGAAGCCATGGAGGTTAGTCCAAGAGACAAAGATGGTGATAAAGATCATGAGTTCAGTTTAAGATACTTATCAAAGGTAATACTTCCACCATTAGGAGCTTCAAGTAGTGACTATCTAGATCTGGCTGTCCCTAAAGGAATGATCATCACTCCAATGAGTTCAAAGTACAGGTAATTCAACACTTTCCATATACAAGTTCGAATTCATAGTAGCTTGAATTAACATAGAACTACATAAAATCCATTTTTATTTACATGAGTACTTTGATGCATTAAACTATATGTTAATCTCTCTCTCTCTCCATGTATGAAAGATGCATGATTTGTGTGCATGATAAAATAAAAATAGTCTACCTATAGTTAGGTCATCAAAAATCAAAGGTATATTAGTCACATTAGATATGAAGCCCCTCAAAATTATATTTATAGTGAAGTTTTTTTATGGAAGTTTATGTTAACCGTGGTGTTCAGACCAACTTGTGCATACCTCGACAAATTCACGGAGTTCTGAGATAAATCTGCATTTTAGATAATCATGTGGAGAGAAAATCCTTAAATTTAAAACCTCGCTAATTAGGCCAACACCTTACGGTTAGTTTCAAGTATTTTTTTGCCAGTAGTAGACTGTGTCGTAGACTTTATTTGAAGCATTACATGATTGTGGAAGCACGTACTAGGGCAAAATTAATGAAGTCGTTTAATTAATCATTTTTGCACATAAATGATTTCCAATTATTTCACTTCCTCTCCTTTCATATAAGCTCACCCAAACAGCCCTTATGGCGAGAAAGTAACTGTTTCCTAAGTACAAATCACTGTTAGGTCTCACTGATAAGTTTTTGCAAGGCTTTCAAAAGTTTTGTGACTGCCATGTCAGTATATTTCATCAGATTGAGCTTATTTTGCACGATAAATTGTCAACCTAGCTAACTCGAACCAAAATTTATTGTAAGAATGTTTCATATGGAGTATTTACTTATTTATTTATTTATCCGATCGAGCAGGTGTTGGGAGACATTAATGGTATTATTGGTCGCGTACTCTGCATGGGTGTTCCCTTTTGAAGTCGCATTTCTCAACTTCTCTCCGTCGAGAAATTTATACATTGCAGACAGCGTGGTGGATCTTTTCTTTGCAATCGACATAGTGTTGACTTTCTTCGTCGCTTATATTGACCCCATAACTCAGTTACTTGTCGCCGACTCAAGGAAAATAGCCATGAGGTTAGTTACTTAATTCAATTACGATTTGTTATGATAAACAAGACATAAGAGACTGAAACTACTAGTTTGGGCAAATCTAGCATTAATGGAAGATTTTAGGGGTGAAATTGTGTGTGTGTGTGTGTGCGTGTGCGTGTGTGTGTGTGTGTGTGGGGGGGGGGGGGGGGGGGGGGGTTAGAAATGGAGGAGAGAACAACATATTAGCTTTTGACCATTTTGACCTTTTTTGGAAACCTTTTCTCAATAGTATTATGCCAACATCCACTTTTATCTTTCTTTATTTCCCCCTTCTGGAAATTGGTAAAGCCACGGTTATTCTATATTCTTTATTATGGAATATTTTATTTTAAAAAAGCACCCCAATTTCCTTTTAAAACTTTTTAGCATCATTTAATTACGACACGTCGTGATGTCTAAAATTATTCTAATCCACGTATGGTTCTAGATTTCACACTAATCATTTTAAAGTCCACAGCGTACTCATCTTGCGGAGATGTATAGTGGATTCGAGAAGATTGATTATTCTTTGATCCCTGGCCTCCCAAAAGTAGTGTTTTATAGAATATTAAGTTGCATTATGGTGATGAATATAATGCACTTGAGAAAATAAAATAACATATCATATGATCGTCAAATGATTTATCAAATATTTTTAATAAGTCCATTTTGCTTCTTTAGTTTATCATTATTTAGATCCATGACTTATTTCATTTTGCTTCATTTTGGTTTTCAAGCCCCCACTCCACCTAAAAACCATTTATCTAGACTACCTCACTATACCCCCCTGGCCGTGTACCACTCAAAATCTTCACACCATTTATATACTAAGCAGTGACGGGGTTATATTGTTCATGGTAGCAGTGTTGTTCTAATATCAGCCATCTTATTTAGGAATGATCAATGGACGGAAATGTGACATGTACCCCTTCGATTCCACCCAAAACATTTCTTCCTCCTGACAATTTATTTTATTTTATTCCATCTTTAGCCACTAAAATATTCAATATTAATTATTCAGCCTCGAGCAGTAATTATTGAATTCCATGTTTCTCTCTCATACAATTATAAGGTAGTACCTCCTTATGGGGAAATATAGGTATGACAAACATGTGATCAAATAATAGTCTTGTACTAGTAAACTAGGACATAGATGGGTTGGGTTTAATAAAAAAGTTTAGCGGAGTAAAATGACAGGGTTAGGGCAGTGGACCACAAAGATGACCAAATGAGCAAAAGCTTCTAACCACAAACTATGGCCAGCTAGAGTGCTAGCCCACGTAAGATTTGTGGTCCATATTATCTTCGGGCTACCTTGTACTATAGGATTTCCATGGGCCAAAATGTCTAGAGAAAGACATGGTTTAGAAAAGAAGATGTGTTTTGAACAGCTTACACTTAACGTTATACATTACGGTATGTCTTAAATGAGTGTCTTTTTGTATTTTGCAACTATTTTGAGGTGATACTATTGTATGACTAGTCAGTCATCACCTGAAAATAGTTTTTTTTTTAAAAAAAAAAATAGGACTCCCTTTTAAAACGAAAGGAGTTTTGAGGACCAAAAAACTATGAAATAATATAAAGGTACTCCACTATGTACTTGCCAGTCCTCATTTGTTGTGAAATCCCTATTCTTAGTCGCAAATTTGTTTTTAAAAACTACTCCTAAGTAGTATAGGCTTCTTCCAGTAATAGCCACGGGCAAGTTGGTTATACCTTCCCTAACCTGTGAGGGGTCTACTTCATTAGCATACAGATTATGATGATAATGTGGCAACATATGAAGAAGCATTGTTATCACAGTAGATGTTGAAGTAATGAGCTGGTGAATGAACTGAATTTTGATTTGGGGATTGGATGCAGGTACCTTTCATCATTTTTTCTAATGGATGTGGCATCAACGATACCATTCGATGTAATCGCGTACATCTTCACTGGGAAACAGCAGACTGGCCTCACTTATTGCCTTCTCGGGTTGCTCCGCTTTTGGCGTCTTCGAAGAGTCAAGCAATTCTTCACCAGGTGTGTGAATCATTAATTTCTCCCAAACCCTTATTCTACTTTCTTTGATCCCACTACTTTGCACTATGAGTTGTTGCGAATCACTAATATTCCAGAGTGAAATCTAAGTTGTGTGTGTATTCAATTTCCACCTATTTCAGAGTTGAAAAAGACATTCGATTTAGCTATTTCTGGGTTCGCTGTGCCAGGCTTCTGTCTGTAAGTGAAGTTCATTCATTCTCAAGATGATTCCTTACACATACTATGCCTTCTTATATACTCATAGAAAAAGTAAAATTTGTCCAACGGATCGAACTGGGACCATTGAGCTGTGGGCAGTCCTTGGACAGTTCCATTGTGCGCTGCGCCGGTCCCAGTCTGGTCCTAGGAACAAAAACCCCGGGTTGGGGGCCGGCTCGGCCCACCAAACCAAACTTCCTATCTCTTGGCCCAGTTCAGGACGGATTGTGCCATCACATCACTTTTTTTATGATTTATATTCATATTAATAAGAAAAAGAACACTATATAATAATAGTAATTCGGATAGAAATAGCCGTCGAAAAATTCGAACTGACGGTTCAGGCGGTCAAGCCTAGTGGGCCTTGTTTAGGGACCGCTTCTAGGTCAAGGTGTCAAATGTGCGGACCGGGCCGGTTGGAGGGGGCGGGTGAGGGAGGGGCTTGTGATCGATGGGGCCGGTTGGGGTCGAGCCGGACCGGGTTGAGGGGTTGCGAAACTTGAACTCCACTGGTCCCGGGCCCTAAACCAATTGAGTTAGGGATTAAGGGGGTCGGGGCGGCCTGGTCAATATATATTATTAATATATTAAAATATTATATTTTTAATATTAACACACACACACACACACACACATAGTAACCAGCCATATGGGGGCTGAACCGGCCAGATGGGGGGGGGGGGGGTGTTCGGTTTGTATGTAAGTGGAACCGCACCGGTTTGGGGGCCAAAATGGGGGTTAGGGGGCTCGTTCGGTTCGGGTGTTGGAAGGAGGCTGTCTGGGACCGGTTTTTGGTGATTTGTGCGGGCCGGTTTAAGCGTCCCCCCCCCCCCCCCAATCCCGACACCTTGATTTATAGGCCTGATCCCGTTTTCAGTTGCCCGGACCGGTTCCGGTGCTCTCTGCGGTCCGGTTCGTGCCGATCCCGTTTTCATGGAGGGACAGGCTCGACCCTGGAAGGGGCCAGGCCGGGCCGGCTCCGTGGTCCTCGGCCCACTTAACGGCTCTGGTAAAAATGGTTCCTTTCATGTGATGATGTACCTGCATCTATATTATAAAATAACATTGTTTAACTAACTTATGATTTTTCAGCAGTTAAATTAAATCAGCCTCATCCCCACCATTAGATCTCACCTACTTATTACAGTTGTAACTACTCACTCTCCTTTGACATCCCTAACTACCCACTCTTTTTGGGCATCCCTAACTAATAGGAGAGAGATTTTTCTCACCAAAACAACATCTCTAAGTAATAGGAGAGAGGTTGTGAGTGATTCCCACGTCCATTATAATGCTCATCCCATACTTGGAAGTTTTTTTTTTTTTTTTTTTTTTTTTTTTTTTTTTTTTTTTTTTTTTTTTTACTTTTTTCCCACCACATTTGTAAATATAATTTTTAGATAACACCTCTAAACTCATTTAAAAAAAAGAAACACTTTTAAATTCAAAAACTATCTAATTTAGGAATAGTGCCCTCGGACACGGGCAATACTCTAGTGTGTTTATAATTAACTAACTCCCTTGGTGGTGGCTCAAGTGGGGAAAACACTTGTAAGGTGCCATGTCTTCTTCTTGGTAGGACTTGCCAGTATGTGGGACTCTATAGCATTTTTCTAGAGATGCCTATAATTGTACTCTTGTTAGTAGTTGTAGCTTTTATTGAAGTTGAAAGCCCAATCTCTACCGACACTTCGACACCGTAAAACTTGTGTTCATTCTTGGTGAATGCAGATGACACTCGGACTTCATTAAATTTTGCGGGTGAAATAGTAGCTTCGATAAAAATCTAAGTAGTCCCTTGTTCATATTTTGTAGTTACCATGGGCTTACACGCAGGGTTCATGGGCTAGGATCTCCTTAGCGGTTTATCAGGAATTAAGATGGAGTTTTTAATCAAAGGGATCTACTCGGCTATGTCATGGTATCTCGTCATAGAAGAAAGTCTAAGAATTGTCTAAATCACTACTCGCTCGATTTGTTATGTCCATAATTTCCGTCGCATTTAGAGAATTCAACGATTAAAGAATATGTTATCAGTACACTCTCACTATCTTTCTGTCAAGTTAGTTACTTGAATATTGTCACTTTTAAACTGTTTAAGAATAAATTTAAGAAACTACAATACTGTGAGTTTTAAAAAAAAAATGACAAAATTTTAACCCAAATTTTAAGACAGCTACAATTAGAATAGGGAACTAAATATTGAGACACCTAGAAAACTGATCCATGAACCTCCCACTAAACTGAAAATCCAAAGAAGTCTTATTGAGCTGAGCTCTGTTGACTACATAAAAAAGCGAGCTCTAAACCAGCAACATATAGGATACAGTTTTCAAAATTTGGTGAATCATTGTTGATTGATGTTTTTTGTTTTCCTGTGACGGTAGGTAACGCTGTTTTCAGTCCATTGTGCTGGCTGCATGTATTACTTGCTAGCGGACAAGTATCCCCATCAACGCAGGACATGGCTGGGGGTTCTCAACCCAAATTTCAGAGAAACACGCCTCAGGTTGCGGTACATCACCGCCATCTATTGGTCCATCACCACCATGACCACTGTCGGCTACGGTGACATGCACGCTGTCAACGCCGCAGAAATGCTCTTCATCATCTTCTACATGCTCTTCAACCTCGGCCTAACTGCTTACCTGATCGGTAACATGACAAATTTGGTCGTTGAAGGCACCCGTCGCACAATGGAATTCGTAAGTCTTTTCTTTGTTCTGATCAAACTACATTGGCACGGTGTTTCGATGAGCTTATTTAAGATTTTGAGATTTTAACTTGTTGAAATGAGCGGTTGAGGTTAAACCAGTACACTTTCTCTCGTTGCATCGACCATTTATTCTAATCTATATATATATATAAAAGCAAAGCAATGAGAGAGGTTCATCCTCCTCATGACACATAGGATTTGAAAAGATTTCTTATAATAGCATGTGTCATCTTATGTGACAAAATTTGACCAATTACATTTTGCCAACTCAATTTTTAATGACATGTAAGAAATGAAGAAGCCAATTACAAACTGACAACTTAATTACAATGACATGTAATTCATAAAAAATATTTTTTCCTATAACTTTTCACATCTCTATGCATTGGCCATTGAAATGGTCATTTTTAGTTTATTCATACATTGGAATTCAAAAGTTCACAGCCACTCTTTATTTTCTTATAGAAAATTCAATGAATCTTACACTTTTAGTCAAAGAATTTGCCTAAGGGGCCTTTGCCTAAATGCCAAATATCAGTAATGGAGTGACAATCCTTTTTTTTTTTTTTTTTTTTGGTTAACCAATGCAAACCATGAGTAAAGAAGTAGAGAATAAAAAGAAAAAGGATTGTTAAATATGTATACGACAATGAAAAACTATACTTCTATATTTTTTTCCCTTTTTTTTTGAATGCTGGAGGGTTAGTTTTTTAAGTGTGTTACAATATTGTTAAGAAATTTAAAAGAAAATACAAAATAAGGGGAGTGAAAGGCTTAACAATGTTTTTTAAGAAAATTGCAAGAAAGAATGCACTTAATATGAGCAAAAACAATCAAAAAGGAAGTGAAAGCCATACCTTTTCAAATTTTCACTGACGAAATGACATTTGTTAAAAAAGAGAGAAAATAATACATTTTAATTCGTTACGGGGAAGTTATTGCATTCACATTTTGTCATAAAGCGCTAATTCACATTTTGTCATAAAGTGCTAATCATGAGAAAATAAGTGTAGAAAAACTGAATTGTTAGATAAAAGTATACCCTTTTTTAAAAAAAAAATGCACTGCTTTATCTTGGTGTGTTACATCATTTTGGTTAAGATTTTAGGGCCCACGATTTTATTGTATTAGTAAGGGCTCAGCATCAGCAAACAAGCTATAAACAAATTGGCACTAAAAACTTAATATGTTGGCCTCTTTGGGCATGATAACATTTTTACTCTTATATAATTTTAAGAAGGGCTAAACATTTTCAATTGGCACATTTAAAACTAGAGCTTATATTTAGAGCTTAATGAATTTGTTTTAAGAAAATTTTAGAAAAGTATGTGCTTAATATGGATGGAAAAACACAGAAAGTGAGTGTTAACCGCGAGTTTTTAATCTTTTTAATGCTTAAACAATTTTACTTTTTTACTTTTAATTTACAAAAATTGCTCTGCGTGACACCATTTATACTTTAATTAATGTGCTAAACATGAGCCTGGAAGCTTAAAGTTAAAAAATTATCATTTAAGAAAAAAAAAGTAAAAAAAAAAATGGCTATCTAACTTCTGAAAACGTAACAGTGTTTTTCTTTTGTTGAGAAAACAGTATTTTTTTTATCAATTTAAGAAATATGTTAAATATGGGAAAACCAATATTAAAAAAAGAGTGTCAAGTACAAAATCTTTAATTTTTTAGTGCATAAATAATAAGTAGTGTTCTCATTTCAATCAAAATTCTCAGCACCAATGTTGTTACTTCTAACTAAAATAGCGCTAAACATGAGCAAACGAGCATACAAAGATGCGATGTTTTATTTTTAATTCTTAACAATATTTTATTTATAATTTATCCATGCTGGCGTAGGGTTTATTTGTGAGAACTTATAAGCTTACATGTCTTTTTTTTTAAATTATTAGTCACGAAGAACTTATCAAATTATATTACTCCATTTTATTATATTTTTTCCATTTTTTTGGTAAGTAAATAAATTTCTTTCTTTCTATGGTGTGGGAGTGTACATTTTTTTTTATCTCCTTAATGCTTGCATGTTCTTCTCTTCGTTCAACCGACTTCAATGGTGGTATCTGAGGATAAGCAAGCAGCACTACAATGAACACTACTTCCCAAACAAAGCCTTAATGTGGCAATGTTAATTTGCTTTTATAATAATTTTATACTATAGACTTTTGTTTTGTTTTATAGAACACATCCTGCACCATTTCTTATTTGGGGCACGTTTATGGCTGATGAAGTTTAGTCACTCTCTAATGGTTTAACTTTGATTGCTAAATTAGTGAATCTGATAAGCTTCTATTTTAGTTCTAAACTATTTGCTCTGTGTATTTAGTTTTTAGACAACCGTTCTGTATTTATCTTACATCATATTGCACAAAGGTCATGTGGAGGAAGTCAAAAGTAAACTAGGATTTCATATACTCAAGTAATCATTTTGCACAATTTTTTTATTTCTTGCATCAAAATATGTATGTTCGATTTGAAAGACTTCTTTCTGTACACTTATATACCTAAAGTATGATGCCATTTTATCGAAGATCTTTTTGAGTATTCAGACTGGAAACATGATAAAATAAAGTTGAAAGGCCAAGAGAGCTCCAAAGATCTCAAAGAAATATTTAACATTGTTAGATTATTTTTCTTTTCTTTTTTTTTTTTTTTTTTTTTAATTTCAAGAAGTACGTTCCTTACATTGCTCGGTTTAGTAAGCTCATTTCCTAACATGTATGTGTTGGATCAGAAACCCCTTTGTCGCAAAATCACGCAGAAGTTCTAATGGAGAAGGCAAAGAAATATAATGAACACAAACAATAGAAGCACATCTAGCTAAAAACGGTACCATCAAGATATTTTACAGTTTTAATGTTCTATTCATTCCTAGAGCTAATTGCTCAGCATTCTCAGTTTCAAATACTTAATACACTAATACAGAGGATCACGATGGGCTATTATCGATGACCCTACCCGAAGTTCCGAAAAAGGGCCCATGACAAAAAGCTATACTTATAGATCAATAAACACAACAATATGTTCATAGAATTGACTTCCATATTGAGTAGGTTCGTAATTGTTTGTAGTGGGTCATGTCTATTTACTCACACATGTTCTTTTACTTAGTCATTTCGTCCTATCACTATGGAAAGTTCTCTAAAAAAATTTATTTAGGTTCTAAAGTAAGTAAGTAGAATATCACACAGGCTTTGCATTGGGACGTTAACGAACAACTTCTAAAGAAACAACGAAAATGAAAGAGTTGTTAGGTTAGAAAAATGTACAGCTACATTCATTCCAGCATCAATGAACATATCTCAGAAAAAAATATTGTCAATTTCTGAAATGAATGATCTCTGATTCTCATTTCACAAAAATTAGACCAAAAGGACAATATATGTTTTCCAAACATTTTGATCCAATTGCTATAACCTATCAATGTTATGGACGCTAGCACATCATTTTCAGTTGTGTTATTAATGTAAGAAATAGTCTTAAAGTTTTTCAGTTGTGTTATTAATGTAAGAAATAGCCTTAAAGTTTGTTATGTCATTTCCATATTGCCACTTTGGCTCCTGCCAATTCATAAAGAGTCCAACTACATTGTTGTGTAACAATTTTTCAATAAATTTCTTTCAGGATAAAATTATAATTTGAGTCATTAGAATTGCTTCTGATTCGTCGTTCTATTATTATTGTATTTTTGCTGCATTTATCAAGGATTGGATTCCAATATTATACACGCCTTTTAAAAAAAAACAACAAAAAAATGACCACGCGCCATGACGCGGGGTTAAGACTAGTAATCTATAATATCATAATCTCAAACAGGGCCATTGTAATATTACGAATGTTGTTAAGTAACAAATGCTTACTATGTGCTGTAGAGAAATAGTATTGAGGCTGCATCAAACTTTGTGAGCCGGAACAGGTTACCACCAAGGTTGAAGGACCAGATACTGGCTTACATGTGCTTACGATTCAAAGCCGAGAATTTGAACCAGCACGAGCTGATCGAGAAACTACCGAAAACAATTTGCAAAAGCATTCAACAGCAGTTGTTTCTCCCAACTGTAGAGAAAGTCTACCTCTTCCAGGGTGTCTCCAGAGACACACTCCTACGCCTGGTAAGAAGACGCAATATAGTTAGCCAAACATACATTGCTACTTATTGAGAATCAATGTTTGCCCTACATCGGAATTTTGTCTAATTTGTCTGTGCATAATAAGATATTTGGGCTATTCTACTCATCGCCAATTAGTTTTGAGGTGGAACCCAATGATTCATATTTGATAAAGCATCTGAATCTAATCCATAATCTCCTCACTTTGCTTGATGAGTGGTGTTGAGAATGTCAGGATTTTTTGCACTTTGGGCAAACTTTGTGCAATATTTTATATGCCCTCAAATCAGTGCCTATTAATTCAAATTTGAGAAAACTCAATATATGAAGTGACTTGAGCAGAAGTCACCTCCTAATTTTAAGAGTTTTCATTTAAACTTTTGAATTCATTCAAAAAATGTTTATATAGAAATTGAATGCATTTGTTTCTCAGAAATATAGTTCCGTGTACTAACATTTAGTTACAAGTATTACTTTTTTTTCTTTTGCAATTACAAATTTTTTTCCCAACTAGAAAGTAGCACGTGCTTTGCACGTGAGATGTGATTTTTTTGCTACTACTTAATTTAATAAGATATTTCGTTATTCAAAATTCAAGATGGTAATGTTAGGAAACACAAACACTATAATGTTTTATACATGGTACCAAGGTTTTAAAACTGGAACCGACTGACGTATATGTCGCGGTCGTGTGAACAGGATCTGACTACATCGGAGGGACGGTATTTAAAAAAGACGATTGAATGCTTAAATTTTTAGAAAAATGTTAACGGACGTTTTCTCCGTTTTTCCGATTTATTCCGAATTCCCGAACACAAAAGGGCCATTTTCCCGGTTTTTCCAACGCATAACGACCATTATTTTATTAGCAAAATTGATCAAGACAAGAAGAAGTTCCAGCTCAAAATGAAGTGTTGAAGCCAAAATGTTGCAGAAAATCAAGACAAGATCAAGTTATTACTCAAGCAAAACAAATTCAGTCAAAAAGGGGTTTTTTATGCCTTTTTCCAGAAGATGTTTAACTCCCATAATTTTCTCTTGTGTCTTTTTTTGCCTTTTCCAAGAGTTTTGTGGATCTTATGAAATTTGTTAAACTTGCTTGTAACTCAGGCCAAATTCTTTGGGCCTTAGTATAATTTCTCAAAAGCCATGAACGGCTGTGATGAAGTGTTGAGATCCAACTGTCTGAAATAAGACCGTTGGCGTTCTGCGGTATAAAACCCTCTCGGTGGCTTTAGGGTTCCATCATCTTCGTTCTTAAGAAAATGTAACGAAGCTCTGTCAATTTGTTTCCAGAAATTCAATGAAATTGTTCTTTCCTTGTTTTGTTTGATTTCATCTTTTCTAGAATCGTTTGATTCCTTTCATATTTCTCCCATTGCTCTTCGCTAATTTTGTTTGTTAGATGTCCCAGCATTAAACCATCCACGATTCTTTCTTTTCTTTCACACAATATATTCTATGAACTATGAATTGCATATTGGCGCAAGGACTTTAAAAGGCATTCAGTTATGCTGGGGCCATTATCATTAGAAATCATGTAGTCAAGAAACACCCGATGAGTAAAATGGAAAGTTTTGTGCAATCATCCGAATAAAATTGCCGTCTTTCAACACTTCCTCTGAGACATGGCTTCTTAGCAACAAAGAAACCTTTGATATGCCCTTATATTTCTATTGCAACAGCAGAGTTAGTGTCAGAGTTATCACAACCATCATATTTGGAAAACCACACTATTCTGAAGATTCGTCATTAAGTTGAACCAACACTTCAGGAAAAGGAAAGGAAAACTGCCAGCCTCAGTAGATGTATCAAGTAAAAATGTAGAATCTTCTAGACGCTCATCCTTGTCGAATTCATGCTGACTAATTTGTATCAACCAAAGATCCTCAAAGTACCTGGAAATAAGTTGCAACCACGAGACCGGAAAAGAACATCTTAACTGACATTGCAAACTTAGCCTTTACCATTAGCACCATTATCTTGTGTCTTATGTAATCAGAGATGGACAAGATACGGTATTCATAGCAATTGCACCAGCCTAAAAAGTCTAGGACTGAGGTTCCATGTAATTCTTTTTTTGTAATTGAAATCATCCATGTACACTTTAGGAAATTGACTCTCAGGGTCATGCTTCAATATATTGACCAGCACTCGGAAAACACAGGCCACTGAAGAGCAATTTACTTTCACCAGTTTTGGTCATAAGTCAATAACAATGTCCAATGAATTATTACGCTGGCCCATCCCTTCATAGATGGATGATTCAGAGAATTGAACACATCATCAGAACATGCTAATTCCAAACAAACACAGAACACTTTTACAAGTTCATTCCAAGTACTTCCCAAAGCAAGAAAGTAATCAAAGATAACCATAAAAATGATTCATGCCACATGCTGGACATACTTGTTTCTAAATTGCAGGAGAACAATCAGGCAGCCATCATCGACATTCCACATTGTACATATATTATTATTTCAACAAATGCATGTTTGTTTGGGATGAAACAAAATAATAATGGAGTCATTCAATAGACAAAAAAGTAAAGAGTTATTTGATTAATTTCCTTTGGAAAAAGTGTTTTTGACATAGATTATGTTATCCTCACAGCTAACTAAAACCAATGATTTGAAATTAACAAAAAGTTACAAAAGCACCTTACATCTCTTGAGATAGGGTTCTTCCAGATTGCCCCTTCTTGGCAATAGCTTTGATCCATAGGAAAATAAAACCTCCCAGTCACGAGGCTTCCCCTTCAAATTAAGTCACGCCATAAACACAAAATTCTCATCAATTCGCACTCTTAGATTAGGCAAATTAAGCACTCTTCCATGAACAAAGGGAACCGAATAGCGATGTATGCAATCTAGAAGGAGCAATCCAAAATTTGAAATTGATAAAATAGGGATGATCTGGTATTTGGAAAAGACGCAAAAAGGTAAAAATTGAACATCAAAGCAATAAAAGTTAGGGAACCTGAACTCACCTAGATTCTTTTCATCATTGAAGTAACATACTCTCTACTCAAAATTGAATGGAGTCAAATATCCACGAGAATCCGCCGTGCTTTACAATCGCCATTTGGTTTTGTTCTACACTATCCATTTGAAGATCCATGGCGGATGGGAAGAGAAACTAATGATGAAAGACATAGGTTTGGATATGGTTTCGTATACACGTTAATTTAAAGGCCACGTCTCTTAGAAAAGTAAAACGGTTCAGTTGAATGTGACTTTTCGGAATTGTTGGGGCATAGTGTAATTAGGTCGATTTAGTAGGGTAACTTTATAATAACGGATATTCGGAACACTTTCTGAAGCTTCACTCTTTTTAAGAGTAAGGATATAGATTTTAATAATGCTGCTATAGATAAGTCGCAGTTCTTGTTGAGCATTCTTGCCAACCGATTCATACTGATGTAGGCTGTTGGGACTCTTTGATCTTTGCGGATGTAACAATTCACAGTTATTGAAATAACGGGGGTTTGGGAATGTGTTTAAAGGAATGGAAAAATCAATCATGGGGAATGTTTGTAGATTATGAAATTTTTGCATGCTGCTGCTCCTAGAAGCCTTAGCCATCTGAGATGCACTTCTAAATTCATAAAGGAATGGATTCGAAGAGGATTAAAGTTTATTCTGATTCAAAGCAGACAAAGGAATCAGTTGCAATTGCCTCTGTTCTGCAGGCTGTGATAGCCTTTGTTTTTCTATTAAAACTACTGTTCATACATAACTTCATTGTGAACCTTGTATTCATAGTTTATTCAATTAATATTGGTGTGCTAATCTTTCCCAATTAGAGATTCAAATTTCTTGGTGACGTGAAGTTTCAAATTCATCCAGATCAGTGATGAACAACCTCCTTCATTTAGAGAAGGATAAGATCCCAAACAACAAAGGCACAAACATGATAAATAGATTTGTTCCTATTTATATAATCTACCGAAAGAAGGATCAAGGAGAGCTGTGAAATAGCAAAAATAAAAAAGAAAAAAGAGAAGCAAATAACCTACCGAAAGAAGGATCAAGGAGAGCTGTGCAATAGCAAAAATAAAAAAGAGAAGCAAATTACTGGATGAGGATAAAGAAGAAAATACAGAGGAACATTCACATGTAGGTACAACAGTAGATGAGTGTGATACAGATTACCTCAGTTTCTGTCGATGGCAACTGGGAGTGCGGTGTCGTCTTGCTTCGAAGACAGTCGAACCAGTCGTGCTTCAACAAAGAGAGGGGTGGGATTTGCTTAGACAGAGAGAGTTATGGGGAATCTTAAAAACCTTAAATCCAAAGTTCTTGCACAAGGAGTCATACTCCAACACTATAACGTTAAAGTAAATCAAAATATAATTGTATCATGTAGGAAATATAGGAGAAGAGACGTCTGCTTTGGCCAGGATTTTTTTTTGGCAGATGTAGAATTAGAACTTTTAGCGGTTTTTTAGTGATTAAGTTAACACGCGGGGTAGTATAGGCATTGTAAAAGTATTAGTGTCAAGAAACACCTCTACAAACATTTAAATAGTAGAGATTAGGTATTGAGAAAGAAATAATAAATAAAGATAACACACTAAGTTCCTGAATAGTTTTGTTTCAAGTAAAAGAATCAATAAAAGATAAAAAAATGTAGTGGTTCTTACTGAAGCAAAAATATTCTTTTGTATTTAAAGTAGATGTATGAATGGAATGCTTTCGGAATTTCTACTACCCTAATTACTGATGTATTATGCCATACATCGCACGGGTTTAACGCTAATGATTTACGCTATTTTGAAATGACATGGACTAGGTTTCCGAGGTGAAGGCGGAGTACATTCCACCTAAAGAGGACATAATGCTACAAAACGAGGCTCCAGACGACGTTTACATCATCGTATCAGGAGAAGTGGAAGTGATCGAGATGTCTGAAAAGGAGACCATTGTTGGAAATCGTATTTCAGGAGACATGTTTGGAGAGGTTGGCGCGCTTTGTTGCAGGCCTCAGAACTTCACGTATAGGACCAGGACGCTTTCTCAACTTCTGAGGATCAAGACTCGAGACCTGTTAGACGCGATGCAGACCAAAAGAGAAGATAATGTTGTCGTCTTCAAGAACTTCCTCCAGGTTGGTTGACACTCCTCACTAGAGACGTGTTCATTTCAAAACTGTCATTGATGAGGACTCTCTACATTTAACTACCTTACAGTTTGGGTCGGCTGACACTGTGACACATGTAGTATAAAAAATGAGACATGTAGCAATGTCAGCCAGTCCAAATTGCAACACACTTAATTGTTGAAGATATATATAAGCAGAAAGAAAGGTAAATGATGATCTTGAGTGATATAAGACCTTAAAAGATGAGAAATTCAAAATAATATTTCAGAAGGAAAAATAATGTCTTTGCCCGTAGGCTACAAACTGCTTAAGTAGCACAAAACTCTAAGTACTGTATAAAATGGTAAGTACTGAAAAGTCCCAAAATTATACTGTAACTAAGGAAGAGATCTAAGAGTCCCAATTTGCGGAACCGCAAAAGGAGTTGTCAATCTTGAGTTATTGCACGAAAAAGTTTCCAGAAAATAGTAATGAAAACTAAAAATACATTGTAACTTGACACCCTAAACAATGTCGCTCATCACCAGTCACCAGAGGTAATTCCTATTTGTCTAGCAATTCTGCATCAAACAGGGTGCACCATTGTGAATGGGCGAAGTCGGTCCTGCGTCAGATGTTGAAAATTCCATTGATTAAATCCATTGTCAACGGGCGAAGTCGGTCCTGCGTTAAATTGAAATTGTGTTGAGTTTTCTATTACAAATTACATACTGGATGTAGGTTTACGGTAATTTATCCCATTGATTATATAATAATCACTATTGAAATATGTTGGCAGCATCACAGAAACCTCAAAGATTTGAGTGTTGGGGATATATTACTCGACGCTGGTGAAGATGGCGATGATCCAAGCACGTCGATCAACCTACTGACTGTTGCTGGCACTGGTAACGCCGCCTTCCTTGATGAGCTTCTCAAGGCAAAGTTCGATCCCAACGTTGGGGATTCCAAAGGAAGGACACCACTGGTATACATACTCCCCCCTCATTTTCTATTTGCTTATGCAAAATCTTGATTTGCCAATGTAGTAATAGTGTGTTGCTCTTTTATACATCAGCACATTGCAGCATCGAAAGGGCATGAAGATTGTGTGTTGGTACTCATCAAACATGCATGTAACATTCATCTGCGAGGTTATTACACCTTACATCGTTTCTTGATTTAACATTTGATGTTTCCTAGGTGAATATATAACATTTTGACACGTTTTCACGACAGACATGAATGGCAACACTGCATTGTGGAATGCCATAGAAGCAAACCACATTCCAGTATTCCAGATACTCTACCACTGTGCTGCTATATCCGATCCCTACACCAGCGGTGATCTCCTATGCACAGCTGCAAAGAGGAATGATCTGAAGGTGATGGAATCACTGCTGAAGTACGGGTTGCACGTGGACTCAAAGGACCACCATGGACAAACAGCTATAAGCATTGCGATGGTGGAAAACAATGTGGACATGGTGAAGCTTCTCGTGATGAACGGTGCAGATGTAACGGATGCAGGCGATCTATGCCTTTCGTCGGTGAATTTGAATGAAATGATGCAGAAAAGAGAGGTTGGGCATAGAATAACTGTGTCTGAAATGCTACCACATGAAGTGTTTTTGAGGAAGCAAGAAGGAGAGCAGGAATGTTACGTGGGGAGTCTCAAGGGGGCATATAACCTTAGAGTAAGCATTTATCGGGGCCACCCAGAGGTGAGGATGGCGAATCGTTGCACCGAGGCTGGAAAACTTGTGACATTGCCCGATTCACTTGAGGAGCTCAAACGCGTCGCAGGTATCTCCTTTGATGTTCTGAAATATGAAACGAGATGAGAATTCACCTATGAAACATTAGTTTCTAGTTATACAAGGCTAGATTGTTCAATGTTTATGTTTATCTATTTCTCACGTTTTCTTTCTTTTTTTGTGTGTTTCTGTAGGACAAAAGTTTGGATTTGATGCGACGAACACGGTGGTTGTGGATGAACAAGGATCGGAAATCGATTCCGTCGAAGTTATAAGAGACAGTGATAAGCTCTACATTGTTGAATACCCAAATTTATAGTTACTGTATTAAAAATGGATGTTTGAGGAACTGAAGAAGAAAGGATTGCTAAAGTGATCCTCACTTCCTCTTGGTAGGTTAATGGCTGCTAACATGTACTTATATATGTATGCCTGTCAACTATAAGAAATGGAAGTCAATATTTTCCCTTTGTGGAACACAAAATATGCCCTGTAGCAAACTCTGTAGTATGTAGTGCTGACGAGAATGTGTTTTTTTCTAACTATTTTGTAGTATGATTTTTTTATAATTAGTGGGTAAACACACGCGCATTGTACGTGGTAGTAAGCCGCTAGGTGGAAGTACAGTGTTCAGTCAAATATAAAATGTGTAAAAGATAAAAAGAGGAAGTACAATGTGCTAGATTTGGTAAAACTTCCTTGCTGGATTCTTTATTTACATCTCAATATATAGACAAGTACATTGTTCTAATTTACAGACTAAGTCCGATGTGGGACTTTTATTTACATAAAAGTACTATTACTATTACTCCCCCGCAGTCACAGCGGGAGGTTCTCGAACACTGAAACTGAAACGAAAACGCTGAAAAAGAGTGCGAGGAAGCCCTTTGGTGAAGATGTCTGCATACTGGTAATCTGCCGGAATGTGTAACACGCGAAGTTGACCAAATCGAACTTTCTCACGAACAAAGTGAAGATCAATCTCGATATGTTTGGTGCGCTGATGTTGAACAGGATTCCCAGATAAGTAGACGGCGTTAACGTTGTCACAGTACACCACCGAAGCCCGAGGTGGAGAAATACGAAGCTGGAGGAGCAGCTTTCGAAGCCAGCAGATTTCAGACACAGCATTGGCCACGCCGCGGTATTCAGCCTCGGCACTGGAGCAAGAAACGGTGGCCTGTCGCTTGGAGGACCAGCTGAGGAGATTGTCACCCAAGAAAGCACAATAGCCGGACGTGGAGCGACGAGTGTCAGGGCAACCAGCCCAATCGGCATCAGTATAAGCAGTGAGGCTGTCAGTACGGGTGGCAGATATCCGGAGTCCATACTCGAGGGTCCAACTGACATAGCAAAGGATGCGTTTTTAACGCATGAAAATATGTCTAGTCGGGGTCATGCATAAAGAGACACACCTGCTGAACTGCATACTGAATATCAGGCCTAGTGAAGGTAAGATAATGGAGTGCCCCAGCAAGACTGTGGTACAAGGTGGGATCAGCAGCTGAGGGCCCAGAGTCAGTCGTGAGTTTACTACCAGGCTCGACCGGGGTGGCAGTAGGCTTACAAGCCGACATAGAGGCACGACGAAGGATGTCAGTCGCATACTGATGCTGATATAAGAATAGACCAGAGGAATCTCGAGTGACCGCAATGTCGAGAAAGTGATGAAGCTGGCCATGATCAGTCATAGCAAATTCGCCAGACAGGCGAGAAACAATCCGATCCAAGAGATGCATAGAGGAGCCAGTGATGATTATTTCGTCCACATTCAGAAGGAGATAGGCAATGTCGGTTCCACGAATGTACACAAAGAGGGACTCATCACAAGAGCAACTGAAAAAAACCACTACATCTGTAAGAAATGTGACAAAACGCTGGAACCAAGCACGAGGGTCCTGCTTCAGACCATAGAGTGATTTGCGCAGACGGAAAACATAATTAGGATGTCGTGGGTCATGATATCCAGGGGGCTGGTGCATGTAGACTGTCTCTGCAAGATCACCGTGTAAAAATGCATTCTTGACATCCAACTGACGGATAGGCCAAGAACGTGATACGGAAATAGTGAGAACACTATGAATAGTGGATGGCTTCACAACCGAACTAAAGGTCTCCTCACAATCCACCCCCAACAAGCTGAAACTTATCATTAGCCACAAGACGCGCCTTATAGCGCTGCAACCTTCCATCTGCATGAAACTTGTGACGAAACAATCACATAGCACGGAGTACATTGGCCCCAGATTGGCAAGGAACCAGATCCCAGGTATTATTTTTCACCAAGCTCCAAACTCATCATCCATGGATGCTTTCCAGTTAGGATCCGACCAGGCTAGGATAGGGGATTTGGGAAGTGGTGAGATAGTAGCAGGGGACTGGGTTGCAAAGTTGAGGCGTTGCACAGGTTTGGTAATGCCATGCATGGAGCGGGTAGTCATCTGGGGTGAGAGAGAAGGTGGGGGGGGGGACGTCACAGGCGAAGGAACAGAATCGACCGCAGGGACAGCCGGCATTGGAGCTGCCGAGGCAGTGGGTGGCGCTGTCGAGGGCAACCGAGGGAGGGCCGAGGGTGACAGAGGCTCGGTTGGGCGATGCACATAGTGCAGGGGAAAGGGCTGGGTAGGTGCCCGAGAGGTATTTGACGGGATAGGTGCCCGAGAGGTGTTAGGTGGGGATGTAGGTGCTAGAGGGTTATGGAACTGATGAGGAAGAAGAGGAAGACTATCATCAGGATCAGAGGACCTATGAGTAGCAGGAGACACTGAATCGGGGACATATAAAGGGAAGACAGTCTCATCAAAAGTGACATGACGATACGTGTAGACACGACCTGAGCTCAAATCAAGACACCGGTACCCTCGATGATTGAGGGGGTAGCCGAGGAAAACACACCGGGTAGAGCGAGGGGCGAGTTTGTGTGGAGATGTGGCTGACAGGTTGGTAATAGAGACACCCAAAAGTGCGAAGGTGGTCATAAGATGGAACACGATGATAGAGGGTAGCCAGGGGAATGTTGTTCTACAGGGCTTTAGTGGGAAGGATATTGTGAAGGTAGACAGCGGTCAAAAGAGACTCGACCCAAAAAGATGAGGGGAGCGACGCTTGTGCCAGAAGTGCACGGCTGATGTCATTGATTCGCATATCATACGTTTAGACTTGCCATTCTGGGACGATGTCTCGGGACACGCAAAACGGAACACAAGGCCATCCTGAAGTGCAAAGGAATGAAACAGGCCATTATCAAACTCACAACCACGGTCACATTGAAAACATTTTATGGGACGCTGGAACTGAGTTTGCACGAAGGTGCTAAATTGTTTAAATTTTAGAAGTACGTCAGATTTGTGTTTTAGGGGGAAGACCCAAAGAAAGTGAGTGTAGTCATCAAGTAGTAAGAGATAATATTTGTAGTGCGATTTACTCAAAATGGGAGATGTCCACAAATCACTAATAATAATGTCAAACGGAGAAACTGTAGACGACAAAGATGGAGAAAACGGCAAACGTACGTGTTTACTAACTTGACAAGCATGAAAAAGATTGTCTGAGCTATCCTTATTACACAAAATCAAGTGACTACGACAAAGAAAGTCTACAACTAGACGTACAGGATGACCAAGGCGATTGTGCCAGACTAGAGTAGGGAGGGCGACAAGAGAGACAGCGGAAGACGCAGGCAAGGCAGAATGGAATGGATAAAGATCACCCAAATTGTTGCTCCTCAGTAAAAGAGCTCCCGTTCGAAGGTCCTTCACAGAAAACCAAACGGATCAAACTGAATAGAAAAATTATTGTCAGTTGTGAATTAACGAACATAAACTATGTTTTTGATGATGTTAGGTTTAAGGAGGACATTGCGAAGGTCTAAAGGACGGGAGGTTGTTGGGATCGTGTGATGGCCAGATCCTTTAACCAAAATGCTGCAACCGTTTCCTACAATCATGTTAGGAATAGGACTAGATGACGAGAGAAGAGAGAATACCTTACTGGGATCTGAGTTGAGCAGAAGCCGATGAATCAAAATACCAAGTCTGATCAGGGATATTGAGAGCCATGCCACTGAGATGAGATCCCAAATTTGTGGGCTTGGGGCAACAGGAGTAGTAGTGAGGGCGTGATCCGGGGCCGACGATGGGGGACCGAGAGGTGCTCCATCCCGCTGTCGGGTACGGACAGGGGGGTGCGGCGCCCGGGGTGCAGGGGCACCAGATCCAAGAATCGTGGGCTCTGGGCGGTGCAGCAGGGGGGCGAAGCTGCGGGTTTGTTGCCTGGTTTGCGCTATTGTTCCTTCCGTTCCCGGACTTGCAGTTCCCGCTGTTTGGGTTACCCCCGGTTTGAGGTGTCGGGGCGGCAGGAGGGGAAGGCTGACGTGCGGAGACAAGAACCTGTGGGGGACTGGGACTTGCCTGTTCCTGTCAAGCGAGCAGACGCTCATGTAACCGAAGCATGGAGACCGCAGAGAGAAATTCAGCTGTGGGGTTAGCTTGCTGGATGAGCATAGCAACGCCACTGTAAGCAGGGGACAAACCATTAGTGAGTTGAATCACCAGACGTTGATTCGAGACAGGTGAACCAACGTTTCCAATACGATCAGCCAGGCTCTTGAGCCGAGTGCAGTAGTCGTCAAGGGACGAGCAGTGTTCCATACGAATATTGACAAATTCAACTTCCAGCTCAGCCATGCGGGAATCCTGGTTATCCCGGAAATATTTTTCAAGCTTCACACGGGTTTGCCGAGCAGTCTGATTAGTGGTGAGAATAGCAAGTACCAAATCATCACTGATGGTTTGGTAGATCCAGTTCAAGATCACGGAGTCCACGAAACTCCAGAGGGGATCAGTAGGGGCTCCAGTTGGAGGTTCAATGTGATCACTAGGGGCTCCAGTATGAACCGGACCCGTTTCTCAATATTGGTGACCGAAAAAACTGGGTGAAGAGGCTTCTTGTTGTTCCCGGAGGCGGGGGAATCTCCGGAGGTGGGGGAATCATTGGTAGAGAGAGTAGACATATTGAGCAGCGGTAGGGGGTGTCAGACTCAGAGTGCGACGGGAAGGCTAGGGTTTTCGTCGATCAGAGAGAACGACGAAGGGGGGGGGGTGTGTGCCGATCCGATAGAGCAACGGACAAAGGGAGGAAGGGCTGGCGTCGAACGAGCAAGGACAGAGCTCACTACCGAGCACGAAGGACGACTGAGAGAGGGGTCATCGGCTCTGGTGTTGGGCGGGCTGTTTGTGGCTTGAGGCCGGCGGTGGGAAGACCAAGAGACTAGGGTTTTGGTCGCTTAGAACGTAGGCTCTAATACCATGCTAGATTTGGTAAAACTTACTTTCTGGATTCTTCATTTACATCTCAATATATAGACAAGTACATTGTTCTAACTTACATACTAAGTACGATGTGAGACTTTTATTTACATAAAATTACTATTACTATATCAGTGTTATATCACATCGTACAACACAACATCAATGATACGCCTAAAGTTTTGCTGAAACAAATAAAAGAAAGCGGTCAATCTATAAGGCTATCCTGAAGGATAAAAGTTTGGATTTGATGCGACGAACACGGTGGTTGTGGATGAACAAGGATCAAAAAATTCATTTTGTCGAAGTTATAAGATACAGTGATAAGCTCTACATTGTTGAATACCCAAATTTATAGTTACAGTAATAAAATGCGGATGTTTGAGGAACTGATGATTGTAGGATTTCTAGGTGATCCTCGTTTCCTCTTGGTAGGTTAATGGCTGCTAACATATACTTATATATGTAAGTTTTATACCTCTCACGATCACTCATGCCTCATGAGCGATAAAAAAGGTGCAATCACACAAGATTTACGTGGTTCGCTAGCAAAAAGTATGGTAACTACGTCCACAGGGAAGAAAGACATTTATTCAATGAGTAGGAACGTCTCTAGATGTTTACATACGTTCATACGACCCCAAATGATTCCTTTATAGCCCCCAAAACCGCCCCGAACAAATTAGGAAACAATTCCATCGTGGGAAGACTCTTCGAAGGCCTTCTTATTTTGAGAAGACAATCTGATTTTGGCTAAGTATGGGGTCTTCGTGCCAAGCCCCTTTGTCTTCGTGCGAATAACTCGCCACCCTCCCACGGGCTTCACTTCTTCGTGCTCCTTTGAGTATCTTTATCTTCAAGGCATTCCCAACAAATCTCCATCTTGACTTGAAGTCTCTCGTCTGCAACGAAGCTTCCTCCACCTCCTGAACAAAGCTTGCCTTCTTCCCTCCCGATGTCTCCCATCACGGAGACTCACTGGACCTCGTCGGGTCCGACATGCCCCTAAGGGCTCACAAGCTCATAATGTTGAGAAATTCCAGAAAATGCTGGAACTTTCTCCTTGGAACCAGCTTGGTGAACATATCTGCGGGGTTGTTAGCAGTCCCCACCTTCATCACCTTGATCCTGCCCTCACTTCTCAGAAAATGATACCTGGTGTCAATATGCATGGTTCTTTCATTATGAAGCTGGTCCTTGGTCAAGCAAATTGCACTCAAGCTTTCATAGTAGACTATCACCTGATCTTGATGTAGCCTTAGATCATTGACCATTCCCTTTAGCCAAATTGCCTCATTTACTGCTCCCGTTAGAGCCATGTACTCTGCCTCTGTGATGGACAAAGTCACCGTCGGCTGTAGCATCGCATTCCAACTCACAACAGATGCTCCCGGAGCAAATACATAGCCAGTCATTGATCTTCTACTATCAACATCATGCATAGTCTGAATCCGAGAAACGAGCTACCAATATGTTTTTACTTGACCCATAGCATAGGACAATATCTGACGTACACTTAAGGTACCTAAATATTCGTTTCACCGCCTGCCAATGGTCCCTACTCGGATGACCCAAAAAACAACTAACTACACTAACACCGAATGATATGTCCGGTCGTGTACAGACCATAGCATACATAAGGCTTCCAACCTCCCTAGCATATGGAACCTTGGACATGAACGGTGTGCATTCCCATCTTTTTGTTAGTTGCCATAAGAGTATCTATAGCTTTAGCCGATAACATCCCGAATCTTGCCAAGATCTTCTTAATGTATCCCTGATGTGACAAGAAAAGCTTCTTTTTTCTTCCTGTCTCTATAAATCTCAACTCCCAATATCTTTCGAGCAGCTCCCAGATCCTTCATCTCGAATTCCGCGCTAAGGGACCTCTTCAGTTCTATGATTTCCTTGATATTCCGAGTTGCAATCAGAATTTCATCCACATACAAAACTAGGTAAATACGCTATCCACCATGCAACTTGTTGTGATACACACAACAATCATACTCACACTTTTGGTAACCAATCTTCAACATAAGGCTGTCAAACCTGTGGTACCATTGCCTCGGCGACTACTTGAGTCCTTTAAGAGATCTCTTCAGCTTATACACGTGGTTCTCTCTTCCAGGAACTTGGAACCCTTCCGGCTGGCTCATGTATATCTCCTCTTCCAACTCTCCATGTAGGAAAGTTGTCTTGACATCCAATTGCTCAAGATCTAGGTCGTGGTGTGCCACTAAGGCTAGTAACACCTATATAAAAGTATGTATGACCACCAGTGAGAAGATCTCGTTGTAGTAAACTCCCTCTTTCTAACTGAACCCTCTTGTAACTAGCCTTGCATTATACTTGATGCCCTCTCCAGATGTAGTTCCTTACTTTCTTCTGAAAACCCACTTGCAACTGACTATCTTCCTTCCCACAGGAAATTTAACAAGCTCCCAAGTCGCGGTCTTGCTAAGAGACTCCATCTCCTCTCCCATCGTGGCAATCCATTGTTCTGACTCAGAACTAGATATAGCGGCCTTGTAGGAGGATGGCTCATCCTCTACCTCTTCCACTACCTATAATGCATATCCCGCCACACCATCATATCTGTATATCCCCGGAGGCTTTAAGACTCTCATTGGTCTTCTTTCAACAATACTTTTATGAACTGGTTCCTCTAGTGTAGACGCATCCTCACTATCAGACTCTTATGCTTCTTCCTCTTCGGCTTCCTGCGCCGGTGTAGGGATTTCTGAATCCTTAGAATCAATAGGATCCGACTCTCCCTCCACCTTCTTCTCTTCATATCCAAGATCCACCTCCATGGAGTTATTCAAGATATGAGTCTCATCAAAGACTACACTTCTGCTAAGTATAATCTTGTTGTCTGCCCATATCTTGTATCCCTTCACACTTGTTCTGAAACCCATGAATACTCCCTTCTTAGCTATTGGTTCTAGTTTGCCATCATTAACGTGATAATAGGAAACACAACCAAAGACTCTTAAATCCGAGTATTCCACTGTTCTAGCGGACTAGACTTCCATAGGAATCTTGCATCCTATAGCTGTGTGCGGGCTCCGATTTATGAGATAGCATGCTACGGAAACTACACCTCCCAAAAAGCCTCTAGAAAAACCTGCATTCGAAAGCATGCACTTTGCTTTCGTTAAAAGATTCTGATTCAATCTATCGGCTATTCCCTGATCCTTTCAAAATCCATCAAACCTTGATGAATAGAACTCTACACCGTTGTCCGTGCGAAGCCTCTTTACCTTCTTTCCCACATGATTCTCTACTATCGTTTTCCACTCCTTGAATGAAGGCTTCACTCTTATGCTTCATTACAAATATCCAAGTCATATGGAATAGTCGTCTATGATGCTCATAAAGTACTTGTACCCGCCAATTTCCTCGGCTCGAGATGGACCCCTACAATCTGAATGGATATAATCAAGAATACCTTTGTTCTATGAACCGCCTTAGGGAAATTGCTACGTTGTAGCTTCCCATACGCACAGTGCTACCAAAACCCTAGGCTCTTGGTCGCATGTCCGGTGAGATACCCATTCTTGTGAAGTTTCTACATTCCACGTTCACTCATATGACCGACCCTCATATGTCATAGCTTAGTTAGATCTTCTTCCTTAACCTCGGATGGGGCAACTTCGATAGACCCTGTGATAGTTGAACATTGTAGCACATAAAAAGTCCCATCCTTGACCCCCTTGAGTAGCACATCCGAGTCCTTGGAGACGCATAATCCTCCACCTTCACCCTTGAAACTGAAACCATTTTTGTCAAGTAGAATCAAAGAAATCAAATTCTTTGTGACAAGTTGTGCGTGTCTCACCTCCTTCAATGTGCATGTCTTCACGTCCACAGTCTTGAACCTAACTGAGCCTTTTCCAATGACCTTGCAAACAGCTTCATTTTCCATATGAACGGATCCTCCATCTGCATGGTTTTAGCTTCAAAACAGCTCCTTGTTAGAACATATGTGATAAGAAGCTCCCGAGTCAAGAAACCACGCATCGGGTGAATGTGTGACATCATCCTCCAATAGAACTAAATCATCCTCAGATGAGTTTCCCTTCTCTACCACGGCTGCAGAGCCATGTTGTCCGTGTTTTCCTCGTATAGGGCAATCCCTTTACCAGTGCCCTTTCTCCTTGCAGTAGGCACAGACATCCTGGGGTAACTTAGAACCAGAGAACTGCTTCTTCTTATTCTTCTTACCCTTCTTGCTTCCCCCTCCTCCCCCCCCCCCCCCGACGCCATCAATCTGGAAGCATGGTCCTCTGTACCTATTCATGCACCCTTATGCGCAATTCTCTAGCATGGAGCGCCGATCTGACCTCCTCTAGATATAATTCATCATTGTTTACAATGAATGACTTAACGAATTTATCCGACGATGGAGGTAACGAGATCAACAACAATAGTGTGGCATCCTCGTCACCCACCTTTTCGCCAATATTACGCAAATCAAGGAAAATTGTATTCAATTGATCAAGATGGTTTTGAGAGCCGTACCTTCAAGCATCCACAAAGTGAAGATCCTCTGCTTTAGCATCAACTTGCTAGTGAGACTCATTGTCATTTAGAGACCCTCTAACTTGAGCCAAAGCCCTGCTGCTTGCTTCTGATCTGCGACCCCGATGATCACATCATCCGATAAGCACAGCATAATCGTTGCGTGTGCCTTCTCGTCCAACGCCTTGTACTACAATGTACTAACATCCATGCGTCCCTTGTCCGTGGTCAAAGGTGCCCGCAAACCCTGCGATTTAAACAAGGCCTCCATCTTTATCTTCTACAGACTGAAGTTGTTCCCTCCGGTGAACCTGTCAATCTTTAGCATTGATCCAGACATCGTTTTTGGTGGATTAATCACAACCTAAGCTCTTACACCAGTTTTTATACCTCTAAAAATCACTCAAACCTCACGAACGATAAGAAAATATGCAATCACATAAGATTTACGTGGTTTGACACGCTCCAACTGCAAGTGTACAACTGTCGTGTGTAGTAATAAATTCTGGAAATCCGGGTTGTCGAACACAAGAGACTTCGTCGTAAATTAGCTATTAAGTTTGTTCTTTGTGTGGGAAAGCGCAGTTGTTTTGTTCTATTGATCCTAATAGAATTAAAAATAAATGTCTCAATTAATCAATTGAATTGCTTCACGATTAATAAATATGAACGATTATAAAATTTCTCAATGTTTGAAAAAGTCAGGATATCTCTACGGGTCACTAGGTATTTCACACGATATTGGATTTATGTTTTGTTAACACGATTAACATTTATTTAGCTAAACGAGCAAAATTACGTTGAAGATGCCTCAACCAACTCCTATGATTAAACTATTAAAAACTGATTTCTCTAGCCTAATTGAGTTTAAACACGCATTACGAGAATTCGTCTACTCTTTGTTCTAGCTAACTAGCAAGATTTCTCAACCCTAGATACGGCTAGTGTGGATTTCAATTTTTCGGGCAATGAATATTGATGTCTCTAACATTCATAACCTAGCTCTATCCTAACAATACGTCTATTGATAGCAAAGATGAATTAAACACATAAAATACACATAGCTAGATAAAAAGTTCATCAATTAAGCCACAAGCATGAAATCAAATCCATAAATCACAAATCGTGACCAAACCCTAGCTCCCTACGAGATACCCTGAGAAAAGTGTTTAGCTACTCAAAAACATGATTCACGTACAAAGTTTCGTGATCAAATAACAAAAATAGAGAAGAAACAGAGTTTTAGAAGTCAAACGAATGATTCCAAGCTTCCTTGATCGTCTCCTAAGCTCCAAACTCTCTTCAACATGATAGAGTATGTGATAATCCCCAAAAACATGCCCTAACCAAGTCTAATACGTTCTCCCAATGTTTAGAACAAGTTAGGAGTAATTAGAAAGCAACCCCAAAAAGTTACAAAACAATTTTGCCCGAACTAGGTCGTGTGACCTAGTTAAGTAGGTCGTGCGACCTACTGTGCTGCCCAGAACAGGTCGTGCGACCTGTATAGTAGATCGTGTGACCTACTGAAACTAGCTGAAATCTCCAACTAGATCCTGCGACCTACTATTAGGTCGTGCGACCTAGTTACTTCATCAAATTTTTCCATCTTCTTCCCACTTGTTCCTCTTGCTTCCGAATCACTTCCCGCGCATCGTTTCTTCATTCAATCCTCCATTTTGAGCTCTCCTCATGCCTCAACACTCGTATCATCTTCTCTTGAGCCTCTCTAGCACTTGATCCATCAACTCTCGCTTTCCTTCCCAAATCTCGAGCTCGCATTACTTCCGAAGTTCGTTTCCTCTATCCGCTTGATTCTCCCGTGCTCCGGCCCTGAAAATCACAACACGAACACCCTGCGAAGATCAAATGTGACAAAATAAGATAAATAGCGCGTAAAACAATGTAAGAAACGCCCGGACTTCACATTTAGCATACAAACTCATTTTCTCAAATAAACACATGATTTACTCGAAAAGACGCAACATTCTCCATTATGAGCACACAAAATGTAGCAAAATAAGCAATAAAATAACTCCAAAAACGGAGTTATCAACTACCCCCACACTACATTTTGCTCGTCCCGAGCAAATCCCAACTTTCACATCATGTCCAACCACAAAATCAACTAGCTTTCATCCCACCACATTGCATACATAACCGAGTATTAGCCGACTTGACGCAAACAAGACTCAATTCACAACTCGATTCATGCAACAATATGATGCAATGCAAATTAGACTCGATCCTAGTCACATATATTTACACACACACACAAAACTTAATTTTTTTTTTGTTTGATTTTTTTTTTGGCGAGATCGGGCAATCTCAAGTCCTTAAATCGGTTCTCATGGAGTGATGATCAATTTAGATACAAGGCGTGAATTGAAACTAAACTTGACAACAAGAATTTCCCTTAGATCGTATAGAGAACCTAACCTTACTAAGTACAAGAGTATACTACCTCTTCGCGTGTGCCGATAAATAAGAGGCTACGCTAGGCTAAGCCACATCCAAGGTACGAGCTCCTAATCCGCTAACGGTTTTAGAATGTTGAGGCTTAGGGACATAAGGATAATCATGATGAAATACGTCCTAAAGCGTCACATTCTCACATTGTAACCCACATCTCACACACCCTCACCACAATGATAGAAACCGCAACCCGAAACTCACCGTCTCCGGCCCTCGATTCCCTCAAAACCCCGGTACAATTACGATCCCGTGGCCACCGTCGTGAGTCGTGCACGAAATTCAAACCGTCGTTACCGAAATAGTTGCTTCCTCCACTCGATTTCCGTTAAGCTCAATCTCTTTCCTTTATTCCATCTCTCCTTTTTTCTCTCTTTTTTTTTTATTTTTTTTTCTCATCTTTTTTTCAAATAAAATTCCACAATCAACACAATCCTTTCAGATGTACGAGTGGTCTTCCAAGAGTAGTCAAACGAGTATGTTAGGGGAAGAAAGAAAACAATCCAATGAATGAGTATCACATATAAAATTCATCATCCCGTAACTCTATGAAGTACATGGTGCCAATAAACAAAGCCGCAAACAAATCAAATCACATGTGTGGGGATGGAGTCGTCGCAAGCTCGATCTCGATGTCCGTGGTCAAAAGTCGACACCCCCACACTCGAATGTAGTCACGTCCCCTCTCAAGTAATCAAAACAATGTAAGTCTCGTGCCTAATCCAACCAAACCTCCCACACCACGATGAATGAGATCCAGTACCTAGCACGATCCACCAATTAAATCACCCAACCCAATATGTGCGTATTAGATGTCACGCACTCACGGCTCTCCACAACTGTGTCCATGATGTAACGACATGGAACACCGCCACACCGAAGTGCGCAAGCCTACTCTCACTTACCCTCGCATTCCCCTCGATAATCATAAATGAAGTACATGCGATACGTAAGACTCACACAAATATATCATGAAGTACTCCCTCATCGAACCCCCTCAACTGCAAACACCCTCGTGACTCACTAAAGCGGTGATTCTAACCAATCAATGATGAATGCCAAGAATCATCACCCTAAGTCCAGAGGTTATCAAAGAATCCAAGGCTCGAAACAGGGTTTATTAGTGGTCCTACAAGGTAAGTTCTATAAGCAGTGAGTGCTCTAATACACACCTCGCACAGCTGTTCTGTGTGCCACTACGAGGCGGGTTGGCGACTACCTAAGACGTACACATGAATGTTCGGCTTGTTTAGCTCACACCTTGTAAGAAAACTAGGCACACACTTTTAGATTTGAAAATCAAGTAAGTGTATAAAAATAGGTAGGCACTCCCGTAAAGAAAGTTTCTCTATACGTACTAAGGGGAACTCCCATTGTCTATCTTGGTCGCAAGTCACGCCCTATGCCTAAATTTCTCACACTCCTCGATTTTACCAATACTAAGATATTTTTTATTGCCCTTTCTCAAATTTTTAAATTTTAATTTTTTTTTTTACTCTACATGCAAGGCCATTCGAAAGAAGACTCGATACTACTCGATGGTAGGGAGACTCAAAGTAAGAAAACGGGCAATCATATAATACGAACACATATATATATATCACAAAACACTATGACACAAACACACTCTACGAAAACGACTACGAAACACACTACGACACAAACATCCTATATGCAATTGGTTCATGCAGACACGGACTTGGCTAATATTCAGAAAATCTTACCCCCACACTAGAATGCTTCGTTGTCCCCAACGAATTCAGAGATAAAACAAAGGGAATCAGCATTCCAATGCGAGGGCGGGCTGGTCTACTCGCTCTCCTCCGAGCCATCCGAGTTGTCACTCGACAAATACATCAACTTCTGAGGTTCCGGAGTCAGTGTCACCCCGCCTGCCCTGCCAAGCTCGTGTAACCACTGATTCTGCCTATGCAGAATGTCACCGAGCTGGTGCTGGTTCCGTCGCGCATGCATAGCCCTTGACTTGGCTTTCCTCTCTGCTTCCTTCCCTCGAGCCGCGGCCTTTTTATCATTTGCAATCATCATCCTTCGCATGGCCTGCAAAGTGGCCTCGAGGCTAGCATTAGTTGCGACAGACGGACTCGACTCCTCACTCACAGCCGAGGTCTTACCCTTACCGCCCCTCTTAGCCCCCTTTTTTGGTGGGGCCCGACGGCTCTCTACGACTACCTCATCTTTCTTCGGGTCGGGCACCTGAGTCCAGTATCTCGGGGGTTCGGCTGCGCGGTCTCCACCATAAAATGCGGCACCAGCCTTAGTGGCCAAGTGCTTTAGCAAATATCCAAACCTAGCTGCCCGACGGTTAGAGTCCCGAAGTCTCGATCGAAAACTCAAATAAATGCGCTTCGGGACGTTGAATCGATGGCCCTCATACCAACACATAGCCATAACACACCACTCGAACCGTATGTCGGTCTGGGTCGAAACGCCCTCAACCCATGCCTCCACTATGTTAACTAAATAACGCGCTCGACGAAGTAAGTGTCTGGCCGAAACCGTCCACTTTCTAACGTCCGGACTCGCATGAGTATCCCATGGCGCTCCCGTCACCCCACCAAAGGCAAAGATTGACACTGCGGTCACTAACTCCTCTACATTCATTTTCATGGTGGTCTCAAAGTGACAGTCGCCCTCGAGTGGTGACCATTGTAGGGCCGCGGCTATGCTAGCCGGAGAGAAAACAAAAAAGTTCCTACGGGCGTATATGATCCTACGATCATCCAACTCTCCATCCTCCCCATACCCAGACCACTCGGCGTTTGAGTAAATCTCCCACATGAGCTCCGAACTCGCGTTCTCCTTGACGAGCTCACACCACCCTACAAGATTCTCTCTTTTCATGAAATCTTGGATTTGTTGGGGCATCTCAGTTTGGAACGGGAAATGCTTTTCTATATTTGCCCCCCTGAACAAACTCTACTCCCGCTTGGCGTACCTAGAATGCGCTAGAAGGTTGATAAACCGATAGTCACAAAACACTCATGTCGCCGGGTCAAGGTCCCTAGGACTAGACTCTCTCGTAGCCCTTGCTATTGGCACTCTATCAGGTTCCGCCCTTTCTAAGTCATCAGGGTCCGGGGGGCTGGTGAAACCATGCTCCCCACAACCCAAAAGGTAGCATTCTTAGCTAGGTTACCACTCGCGTGCCCCGTCTCTCTCACTTCTCCCTCAGGGATATATTCATCATCACTATCGACGACTACTTTTTGTTTCTTCCTTTTCCCCCCGGTTATATTCTGACTCGTAGCTACCCCCTTTCCTTTAGCTACGGCCTTTCCCTTATCTTTTCGACTAGACATGGCACAAGAAGGTAGCACAAATTGAAAATTAAATTGACAAAAAGAATTAAGCTACGTGCTCAGTGTCAGGATGTGTGTACGGAAAAGAAACAGTTACGCAATTAACAAATAAGTCCTAGGACTCTAGTCAATCGCCCCCAAGCACGCTACTAAGCGCAACAATAAAATTGGGCTTTTACTCAATCGTGCCTAGACTCGAGTGTACCTACGTGCCCGGAGCAAGTCTTACGGGCACAAAATTGCAGAATTTCGACAAACCGGGCTGTTTTCGGGTCGCCGAAATTTTTCTTCCAAATTTTGCAATCAATCTGTGCCTTTTGCTCCTTGCGGTGTCCCCGTCGAAACCCCTAAACCACTTTTGTCCAATTTGATCTCAATCCACTTGAATTTCAGATTTTTTTTGTTCGAAACCCTAGCTTCTTCAGTCCTCCAAATCTTCAACCAAGCAGCCCAATCGAATTTGACCAGTAACTCTCTCTCTTTCCCTCCGGTGATGTGCAGAGAAGATGCGTGGTGGTGATGATGGAGAGAGGGCAGAGAGCTTTGGTGGTTGTGTCGGAGGGCGTAGAGAGAGAAGAGAGAATCGGAGGTGGCTGGTTTGCGGTGGTCGGAGGGTGGAGGAGATAGCAGCGGTCGATGGCGGCGGCGGCGGCGGCTGTAGGGATGGACGTGGTGGTGGCTGGAGATTCTGCTGTGACGATGGCGATGGCGGTGGGTTCTGCTGCGCTGGTGGTCGGGTGGCGGAGGAGGGTGAGCGACGGAGGTGGTGTGAGGTTCTGCTGTGGACGGAGGTGCGATGGAGGTGCGATGGACGTTGTGGTCGGAGATGGAAGAGATGGAGGTCGCGGTGGTAATGGTGGAGGGTTGTTTCTCTGTGTCGGGGAAGGAGAATAGGTGAAGAAGTTTGAGCTTTTACCGACAGTAGAGAAAGAAGAGACCGAATTTCTTTCTTTTTTTTTTAAAGAATTTACCACTCGGCTCCCTGTAAAGTTTTTAATAATGCACCAAGACCCCCATTCGGACTAAATTGAAATCAACCACGACTAGGTCGTGCGACCTAGTAACTAGGTCGTGCGACCTAGTTAAAAAAATCTGTTTTGGCTTACTAGGTCATGCGACATAGTAACTAGGTTGTGCGACCTAGTTACCTGCCCGCATAAGTTCCAACTTCTCCCGGCATGCTTTTTTTTAGTATTTTGAGCTCGTAACAACTCCCGATAAGCTCAAACATGGTATTTCATCCCCACACTTGGGCTCCAACATGCCTTTTCACAATTTCCACCCGTAGCTCATAATTTGGACATTTCCGGATGCTTTTTACCACTTTTTCTTCACGAAAATATCATTTTTCGCCTTTTGTTACCGTTCCTTTGCTTTTTCATGGATCTCCTCGACCTCGAGACTCCATTTTGACTGTAAGTTTTATTTATTGGTTTGAATAAGGCTCCATAGCCAAGCAACATTTGAAGTTTTAGAACGATTCTTGAATAGTCACTTTTGGGCTAGAGTTAAATTCTTAGCGTTTTGCTTTGGGATGAAGAATGTTTATGTTTTGAAGACCCGATTTGGGGAGTTTTATAAATTTAGCTTTCTGAAATTTTGGAGTATGATTGGATGAGTTAAGGTTGTGTTATGCTTGTTATCATTGATTATGGGCTTACAAAGTGTTCATGGAGTTAGAACGCGAAAGCTTTGATTTTCGGTGCTGTTGAATCTGCGCAGCAGTGAGTTTTTGTTGTAGCAGACGTACTTAATTTTGGAGTTATTTTTTCCTGATTTTTTCCCAGAAAGTAGACATACCCAGGTACCTTCCATAACAATTTCAACCCCATATGAGTTCTGGAGAATTAGCTACGAATTTCCAAAGTTGACGGTTTAGTAGCAGAATTGCAAAGTGACTAGCTGTAGCATTTTCTATTGTTACCTATCTTCCAGATCTTTTTTTGACCCCAAATTTTTATGGCGACTATTAGACACGTTTATATAACTCTAGGAGAAAGCCTAGCTCGTTTTGAGAATTTTAAAGTCAGTTTAAGGCTTTTCAAAGTCAACGTTTCTATTTTTGTGGGCTGTGGCAGCAGCTGTAGTATTTCCTTTATATTTTGAGTTCTACAATTGATTTTGAATTGATTATTCTTGATTATGAAAGCAGACTCAGAGAGGTAGTTGCACACCAAAATTCGCAATTTTTTCTTGATCGATTGATCCTTTTTCAAATTTTGGAAGTAGATGAAAAGTCGAGAC
Source organism: Linanthus parryae (assembly GCA_023055425.1). Taxonomy (NCBI): domain Eukaryota; kingdom Viridiplantae; phylum Streptophyta; class Magnoliopsida; order Ericales; family Polemoniaceae; genus Linanthus; species Linanthus parryae. Next base: position 18,408,665 of record JALGPY010000011.1, on the reverse strand, counting down.
GTGATCAGTCTATGTGGAAATACATGAGTAATTGAGTTAAATGATGATCAATGTGTGACATTACTTGTTGAATTGTGCACTACATGCCGTATATGCGTGATTGTTTGTACTTCTTGGTACTTTATAAGTAATACAATAGGCTATAGTGTAGGGATTATGACTGATAGACCACATCAATACTACACCAGGAGAAATCGCCAAGTACCAATGGTCGCACCAAACAACAACAACAACAACAACAACATGGAGCAGTTCTTCGCGCAATTTGCTCAGATGGTGCAGAACGCAAACCAGGGAGAGCAGAATAATGCAAATTGGGCTAAGAAAGTGGCAGACATGAAGCCAGGGAACTTCATAGGCAATGAGGATCCTGTTGAGCTCGAAAATTGGATCGACGAGATGGATAAGATCCTTGAGCTAGTTGAGTGCCCCGAAGACCGCAAGGTGGTTTGCGCGGAATTTTACTTGAAGAACGAATCTGATACATGGTGGAGGAGTACGCGTCAGAACTTTTTGGCGCAACCCAATTTCAATTGGGAAGCTCTTCAAACCGCACTTCGCACTCGATTTTATCCGGACCATGTCCAGGATCAAAAGTACTTAGACTTCGTGAATCTGACACAAGGGAACGGTTCCGTGACCGATTACTTCAAGAAATTCGTGGAATTATCCCGATTCGCAGGTCAGCTGATGCCTGATGAAGCGACTAAAGTCAGGAAGTTCATGTCTGGTCTCGAACTTCATCTGCAGAAAGACTTGATGTGCAGGACGTACGATACTCTCCGGGAAGCTTACGATAGAGCTGCAGCCGTTTGGCGTATTCAAGAGGCACAAGATGAGAAGCGTGGGAAACGCAAGGTTGAGAACGCCGTGGGCTATGGAAACAATCAGGGTAGGACTAACCAAGGTGGTCAGGACAAGAGGTTTAAGCCTAACCACGGAGGAAGTAACCAAGGACAGTATCGTGGTAACAAGCAGAATAATGGAGATGAGCAATTTCGCCGTTATAACTGCAAGAAGTGTCAGCAGAATCACCCAGGAAAGGACCGTCAAGGAAACCTTGTCACTTGCTACCACTGTGGCAAGAAGGGTCATCGTTCGTTTGAGTGTCGAGCAAAACCAAATGGAAACCAACTAGGGAACCAAGGAGGCAATTACCAAGGGAACCGACAGTTCAACAACAACAATCAGGGCGGAAACCGGAACTATGGGAACTACAACAACAATAATGGAGGCAACAATTATGGTAGACAACAAGTGAACAACCAAGGCAATGGAAGGAACAATGGAGTTCAGAATGGGAATAGGAACAACAACCCTCTAGCTAACGCCAACAACAATGGGACTGGTACGGCAGGAACTACCGCACAGAATGGAAATATTGCAAGGATCGCTGTCATGAGCAGGACTGAAGCGGAAGCAGCAAACGGAGTAGTCACTGGTACATTTCTTGTTCATGATCAACCAGCTTTTACTCTATTTGACTCCGGAGCTTCGTATTCGTTTATTTCATCATCGTTCGTGGAAAAATTGAGTCTCAATAAGCCGTCTAGAATATCCGTCCCCGTAGCTACCCCAATCGGCCATGTAACAGTATGTGACGCCATTTTTGAAGGAGTAGAAGTTAAGATTTCGACTAGTACCCTACCAGCGAACCTGATATAGTTTGATCTTGGAGGAATAGATGTTATATTGGGAGTGGATTGGCTGGGAAAATATCGAGCAGTAATAGACTGTCACGATCAGAAAATAAGGCTTAAAGGTCCAAAAGGAGAAAGAGTTTCTTACCGTGGTATCACAAAAGAACCATGTATCCGACTAGTGTCAGCCTTGACCATAGTCAACCAAGTGAAGAAGGGGAATAGTGCTTATTTGTGTTATGTTCAAGACATGTCTAAGAAGGAGAATGTGCTAGAAGAGATACCAATAGTTAGAGATTTTCCCGATGTGTTCCCGGACGAAATTCCAGGAATGCCACCTAGAAGGGAGATCGAATTCACTATGGACTTAGCACCTGGAACAACTCCAATTTCAAAGGCACCGTACATAATGGCACCAGTAGAGTTGAAAGAACTTAAGGATTAGTTGCAAGAGTTACTTCAAAAGGGTTATATAAGGCCGAGTGTTTCCCCTTGGGGAGCAACGGTATTGTTTGTGAATAAGAAAGACGGAAGCTTGAGATTGTGCATTGACTATAGGGAGTTGAATAGCGCGACAATCAAGAACAAATACCCTTTACCCCGAATTGACGACTTGTTTGATCAGTTACAAGGGGCGAGTGTTTTCTCAAAGATAGACTTGAGATCAAGGTATCACCAGCTTCGAGTAGCCGAGAAGGACATACAGAAGACAGCCTTTAGAACGAGGTATGGACACTACGATTTTACCGTTATGCCTTTTGGTCTAACCAATGCACCATCAGTATTTATGGATCTAATGAATCGTGTTATGAGAACGTTTCTAGATCATTTCGTGGTCGTCGTTATTGATGACATCCTTGTTTATTCGAAGAGCGAGGAAGAACACGAAGAACATCTCAAAGAAGTGTTAGAAACTTTGAGACATGAGAAGTTATATGCTAAACTCTCGAAGTGTGAGTTTTGGCTAAAACACGTTCCATTTTTGGGTCACATAATTTCCAAGGAAGGAATGTCCGTGGATCCAGGAAATATTTCAGCAGTGAAAGATTGGCCTACTCCAAAGAATGTGTCCGAAGTAAGAAGTTTTCTCGGATTAGCAGGATATTACAGACATTTCGTGAAAGATTTCTCAAAGATCGCTAGACCGCTTACTACACTAACCAAGAAGACGGTAAGGTATAAGTGGAGCGAAGATTGTGAAGAAGCATTCCAGACATTGAAGGAAAAGTTAACGACCGCACCTGTCTTAGCTTTACCCAATGATTCTGGCGAATTTGATGTTTACAGTGATGCATCGAAGAAGGGTTTAGGATGCGTGCTTATGCAAGATAGAAGAGTTATTGCTTATGCTTCAAGACAACTGAAAACTCATGAAGAGAACTATGCTACGCATGACTTAGAGCTTGCAGCTATAGTTTTTGCATTGAAGATATGGAGACATCACTTGTACGGATCTGTGTAGAGATTATATACGGATCATAGCAGTCTAAAGTACATCTTCACGCAGAAAGAACTAAACAACAGGCAAAGACGTTGGCTAGAAGTCATAAAGGATTATGATTTGCGGATCCAATACCATGAAGGGAAGGCAAACGTAGTAGCTGATGCGTTAAGCCGAAAGTCGAGCCATACTTTGGATACTATGCTAGTTTTGCCAGATCGGCTAAGCCGAGAGTTCCGAAAACTTGGAATTGAAGTAGTGAAACAAGGAGGAGTAAAGAGTATCCTTGGGAATATGACAGTTGTGCCAGATGTTTTGGAAGAAATAAGAAGTAACCAACCAGGAGATGTGAAGCTGGAAAGGATAAAGAAGAAGATTGCAGAAGGCCAAGCAAAGGATTTCAAGGTCCATGAAGATGGAAGCATTCGTTACAAGGGAAGATGGTGTGTACCACATAAGTGTACGGAAACTAAGGAGAAGTTGATGCGAGAAGCGCACAACACACCCTACTCGGTACATCCAGGAGGTGACAAACTATATAAGGACATGAAGAAGATGTTTTGGTGGCCTAACATGAAGAAAGAAGTGGCAGAATTTGTGGCAAAATGTCTAACCTGTCAAAAGGTGAAGTTTGAACATAAAAGAATGGGAGGCTTAGTACAACCATTAGACGTCCCAGTTTGGAAGTGGGATTCTATTTCTATGGATTTCGTGACTGCGTTACTGTGCACAAGAGATTCCGGCGGGGAGACCTCCGTGTACACCGTATGTAGTGGGTCAGGGATCGCACAGGAAGAGAGGGGTTGTGTGTAGGGAGAGAGTAAGGCAGTAGCAATGTCTGAGAGAGAGACAGAGGTTTGGCAGAGCTTCCGCGTATGGCAGTGTGTTCTCCTTTGTATGGAAAGGTTGACGATCTATATATACTGGAGAACATGACCGTTGTAGTGTGGTTAATGCGCCCATTGATGGCGGCTTAATTAGCTTAACCATAACGGCACGTTCGTCCGAGTATATAGGGACCGTTACAGCACGTGGTGCGCGAATACCGGAACCGTTACGAGGTTGACCGGGTTTGACCGGATTGACCGGGTTTATGGAGCTCGTGCCATAAATCTCTCAAAACAGTTACTAAAGGTCGCGTGCGGGCTTGGCTCGCACGCGACAGGGCTTACTCTAGCCTCCAAACCACAAAGTCCCTACAAGTCCCGTGCAGTGGTATGCGAGGGCTCTGTCTCGCAGCCCCCACATGGATCAGCTCGGCTGGTGATCCAGTGTGTGTGGAGCACAATATGGTGTGCTGGATGGCCACCACGTGGCCAAGATCTGTCAGCTCAGAAAGCAGTATCTACATTAGCCCCCTTTCTGCGCGTGAAGACTCATAGCCGTATAGACTTCCATGCGCGGAAACCAACATACGCGTCGCCGCCACGCACCAATTCAAATACGGGTAAGTTCAGCCCCCGTGCGTGTCATTATGACCTAAAACCCCTAGAGTCGTGCCGTCTGACCTTTAGGGTTTTAGGCGTGACGTCAGCTTGTCCTGTGATTGCGCGATTCGACGGTGACGGTTGCGATTCGACTATCGAAAGGACGCAACCCTTCATTGTTTTGGATAAATACCTTGTATCCCCCATTATTGCAAAGCATCACTTATTTCTCTTAAAGTGAATGGTACCCGGAGATCTTCGAGAGCAGATCCAGATAATCAATCACCAGTTCAGAACTGCAATCCGTGTTCTTCAATTGTGCACATCCAAGCAGGCTTCAAGAAAACAAGGTTGGCCTCGTTTACTTTTGATTTAAGATACCAGTGTTTGCCTTGAACTGCGTTGAATCTGTAAACCCATGAAATTTGTGAAGAGGCTTTGATCTTTGAACCCGCTTTGCTTTAATCCTTCAACAATATGAGATCTTGCAACTCCCCGATTTCTGAAATTGATACCAGAACTGTTCGTCTTCCTTTGCATAGATCTTGAATTTCAAAATTCAAACTGAAGTGTGGTATTTCTCCCCCCTTTTTTCTTGCTCTTCCGCAGGAATGGCCAAGACAAGAGTAACCAGACCCGTCAAGGAAGATGAAGAGATACCCGACCTTCCGCAGGCCTTGTGGCGAAAAGCCCCCTTTTTAGGCGGCAAAGATTTCTACCATGCGAGGGTAAAGGCGAAGAGGATGCCTGATCCTGTCCCAGTTGAGCGATTGCTGACGCTAACTCGCCCAGTTAACTCAGCCTTGCTCGAGTTGATTGGTTCCGAGGATGTGGTTGGATTGGGAATCGAGAACGGGCACTTCCCATATACTGCGATCTCTACCCAGGCGTTCGTCCAGAAATTGGACTATATGGATGAGTGGATCGACCACGTGTTGGATCATCACGCCGCGACTCTTGATGAAGCCGGCGTATACTTTGCTATCCGTGCTATGAAGGGTGCCGCCGTGAAGCTGGATCAGTCCATGCTTCTAGACCTTCTGTCCCGCTACTCGCCTGCGACTCACACGTTCCATTTTGCTGAGTTCGAGGCTGCCCCCACACTCGAGGACGTTCAAATGCTGTACGAGCTTTCCCCTATGGGCGAGGTGGACCCTCTGAGTCCCTTGAGAACATCTGCAGAAATTGCTTTATACACGCAGATGGAGGAATGCTTAGCAGAGGTTAAGAAAATCTCCACTCGGTGGACCACTACAAAGCCTCTTCCGAACTGGCAGCTGGTTGATACGTCTGCGAAGAATACCTGGAACAAATGGTTGCAGTACTTCTTCCGAGACTATGCGAACAGCAGCCTCACTAAGAAACTTCTGAGTGAGGACCCCGAGGCCGAGAATTACGTAGAGGGTAAAGGTTATCATTTGACCCTTTGTGCTTTTCTCTGTGCTTGGCTGTCGAGATACCTGATTGATGGTCACCCCCATGACGGAGTCTTCTACCATGTGTTGCCACTTGCTGTGAGGCTCGCTCTTGGCCAGAGAGTCGCACTCGGACCCTTGGTCCTGGGCACGCTGTACTATAGGCTTGATCAGCTGGTTCTAGCCATGAAGGAGTCGCGTGGCCGCCTCGATGTACTGACTTTTGTTAATATTTCCTTTTTGACAATGTGGGTTTTCGAGCGATGGCCGTCTTATGCCCCAACTGCTCTCAAACTTGACAAGTGGTGTCCCCCAGGCGAGACGGAAGCGCGCAACAGCGGAAGAGCTGCGAGATGGTTCGGAGCAAGCAACACCAAGTGCGTTTGGAGTTTGATATGCGACAAGCGGAAGGAGTTTACTGCCAGGCCCTATGCCACGCGCATCGAGAATGTGCGATGGTTTCCCAAGCTGTACCCCTCTAAAGGCATGGTCTTTTCAGAAGAGCTTCTCTTTGAAGGGGGACCTCATTTCCATGAGCGCTACCGCGAGTTCTTTTGCTGGTGTCTGCGAGGTTCCCTTCCTGCTCTTGCAGAGCATATTCGTGAGCTCGCGCCGAGGTATGAAAAGCTTACCGTGGACGTTGACCCCACTCGAGTTTCTCCTCAGTTTGGTTTTGATGCGGTGGCCCCATCAATCTGGCCCCAGTCCATTATCAGAGGATGCTACAAGCGCTTGCTATCAAAGGAATGCAAGACGGTCTTCATGAACAATCTGCCCTTTGAGCAGCCTGCGGGAACCCGCGAGGGTGGTTGTTCCCAAAACTGGCTTGCATACTGGATTGCCCAGCAAATGAGGATTGAGACGGAGTCGGCCGCGCAGCCAGGTAGAGCTCCCCTGATCAGAAGAAACTCTTTTCCGTTTCGCCCCACTTGCAGTCTGACCGAGTCTGAGTATGGTTGCTACTCACTGTTGGATCGTGAGAACCATTTGTGTCCTGATGTCATTCTGAAGGAGCAAGTCGCCGCGGTCAAGAAGGGCGACACGCAGGTCGTCAGATATAGCAAGGCTTTTGCTGAGGTAAGCAATTTCTTTGCGTGCGTTAAGCTTCTTGATTTCCTTATGCTGACACTTTTATTCTGTACTGTGGTAGTGTCATGTGCGGAGATTCGCAGCTGGTGATCGCTCCAAGTCGCTGGTCAACACCATTGTTGCCACCAGAAGACAAAAGCAGCCGTTCCGGCTTTCATGGAGGATGGACGCGGAGGTTGAAACAAAGGTTCGCGCAGTCATGAATGCTTTTGCTGACTCGCTGATAGACAATCCTCCGGCTCCGTCTCCTCCTGGAGATGACCCGTCCCCTCCAGCGACTGCGGCGCCGAGAGTGAAGAGACCTAGGCAAAAGGGAATTACGATTTCTTCCCCTAGAAGTGCTCCCGCTTCTCCTCCAGTGAGGTCCCTTTCTATCAAGGACAAAGGCAAAGGTCGCATGCCCATCAAAGTGCGGAAAGAGCTCGCAATTGAGACTTTCGTTCCATTCAATCAAGAGGAAGAGGAAGAGAGGCAGGAGCCCCAAGCAAGTGATGAAGAAGAAGAAGCAACAGTTGTGATGCATGAGGAAGAATCAGGAGGTACCTCCGTCGCATTTCCTTTCCCGTTATCGTAACTTCTTTGCACTTCTTTTCTTAAACCAATCGTATATTCGCAGATGATGATGATGAAACCATTGGTGGCCTTATGGCCAAGATACAAAAGAGAGATGCCCATTCTGGCATTCCAGATGATCCCATAAGCGAGGACGTTCTTGCCGAGTCCCGGAAGACAGCCGCGGAGGCTGCTGAGAGAAGGAGGCGGCGGGAAGAAGAGGAGCTCGAACGTGTGAAACAGCGGAGCCTCGAAGAGCGGCATGTTGACGACTTGGCGCGTCCAGATGACGAGGAAGACGAGCTTCCCGAAGAAGTGGCTCCTCATGCGGAGGAGGAAGAAGAGGTTCCAGAAGAGGATGCAGCAACCTTGGAGCAAGTCCAAGCAGACTTTGAAGAAATCGCGGGCGGCGATAAAGGTGAGATCTTCAATCTCGCAGTAACTTATAGAGATGTTATTGTGGGTGCGTTAAATCATGGTGTGTCAAAGGCTGACATCCGCCGTTGGTTAGTAAGCAAATGCGGAGAACCCTTAGGTAATTATTTGAGTGATACGCATGTACTAGGCTTTAGCAACTTGAGGCAGAATCATGACTGGTTTATTCGCATCCCAGGTCACGCTTCTCTTAAAGACTTGCTTAGTGAGGACACACTGATAGGGCATGGTTCCACGTCCTTAGTGTATGATGAGGATACCTCAATCCCACCTTCGCGTGGAGGTGCTTACTCTTAGCTTTAGTAAAGATAGTGAAATAACTTATAGCGCAAGTTACCTCATATCGTCGCATTTAATGTCGCAGGTCATGCTGAGGAACCTGTGCTGGAGCAGAGAGGTCAGCCTTCTGCGTCCTATGTTCCAATTCCGAGCTCCCATACCGAGAAGCCTGTCGCGGCTGCTGAGCATGCAAATGAGCATCTCGAGGGCATCATCGAACTCTCCGATGATGCTGAAGCAGATGCTGTGCTGATGGATGAAGATGTCCATACTGGTGCTGAGGAAGTAAGGACAAGTGCTGCTAATGCTTTCGCATCTGAGAGCGTTCTTCGCCAAGCGACTTCGGCTGTCCCTTCGCCTCCGGCGATGACTGAGCCAGAGGCACCCATTCCTGCGTGGAGCTTTTGGGGCTCGCAGGTTGGGAATGCAGTCGCAGCTGGTGCGGCCTACATTCTTCCTCCCGACTACGAGAGATTAGAGCTCGCAGCTGATAGGAGAGCTATGGAGCGAGGACAGTCTTCGACCACCCCGGCAGCGCGCATTCCTTCTCTTCATGAGATTCTGGAAGGAACTGGTAAGCAAAGCTTTACTGTTCGCATTTTTCATTATTTACTTGCGAGTTTGACATCGTAACTTGGCTTTGACGTCTCTTCAGGTTTGAAGCAAACCGATGTGGACTGGGTGGTTCGAATGCGCCTCACCTACCCGCAATCGTTTGTGAGATCTCTGGAGATAGGGCCTTTTGACAGGAGGCTGTTCCTTATTGAGGCCATTTGGATATTGGAGCAGCTGTCTGCGGCTACGCCTGCGACCATTTCTGTCCAGAGTGCCGAACTGCTATGTGGCATGTGCCAGAATCTCGTGACCAAAGTCCAAGGCAGACTGGGCTTCAAGTTTCTTATGAATAGAGTCACGCTGATTCGCGCAGCCGTAACTTTGAAGCTCGGCCACCAGAATCTCGCAGCTGAGAAGCAGAAGGTGGAGCAGCAAAAGCTAAAAGTTGATGAAGCTCTGAAGCTCTATCATGAGATGAATGCCAGGTGCGAGCAATTGAAGCAAGAAGTAGAACAAGTAGAGAAGCTGAGCCATCAGTTCGAGCCCCAAGACTCCTTGATCAAGAATTTGCTTTGATTTTCGAATTTTGAAAAATAACAAGAAAATAGCTGAAACATTAATGTAATGTTAGGAACATTAATGTAATGTTGCTAGGGTTTCTCCCCTTTTTTTTAACAACAAACAATGAATTTGCCCGTTTTGCCCTTTCCCGGGATTTGATAGGATATCTCTGTGCATATCCAATTATGACATCAGCAATTGATACTTTGCTTGATTTTCGCGCTAATTTCTCGGCAGATAAGCACGCTTTTGTTGGGAATTCCATCCGAATCATGACTATCCGTCATTTATTAGGATACGCAACTGAATCGTCGTAGCCTTTAGTAGGGTAATTGATTGTTACCGCTTTTCAAGGCGTAAGTGATTGAACTTACCCTCTTTTTGAATTCTGCTGACTCATCTTTGGCAACCGAAGAGTCTCTACAGGGTCTATATAAACCCTGTCTTTGCTATTTGGGTTCTTCATCCCAAAAATGTGCTTTGCCGTGAGTCCTTACGACTGCTGGCTTCAACGCTTATTTTTCGTTGATTCATGGCAACTTCAAGTTGTGAATCCTGAGTTTGCGCTTTGTGCTGTAGAAATAGTTTCCAAGATCCACTTTATGAGGCTTATTGCTCTTTATAACCATCATAAAGAAGATGCAGATAATATCTCATGCGTGTTTGAAGACATTTCTTCGTGTATTATGTGCGCAGGTCATGTTTCCGGCCGCCTCGTGGCGAGGTGCAGCGCCGAAGTGACCGTGCTACCGTCTCGTAATGAACGGCGGAATTCTCCTCCAGCATCCCTGGAGGAGGATTTCTTGCCTCTTCGTTCTTGAACTCAGGGGGCTTGCCAATGCCCTCGTCTATCATGACAAGGAATCCATCACCAGAGGAATGACTGCTTCCCCTGTTTCGCAGGGTAGCATATGTCGGAACAGGAAGTTCCTCCGGTGCCTATCTAGATCAGACAGAGGCTTTTGTCACCCCTTGGGGTCTTGGACGTACTGTTTCGCAGATCTTGCTGCTAGGGACGTAGCGAATGACAAGCTGATCTCTTCGCGGCAGCATCCCTTTTGCTATAGATCTTTGGCCACAGATCTGCGTATTGCATCGCCGGTGTTATTACCGGTGGGTTCATCCTTTTCAGTCAGGATTCCCCTAGTGTGTCTCTGGCTTGTCAGCTGCTTTTCGCATGTATTGTAAGCCATGTTGGCTGCGTAGTTAGATTCGAGCTTTTCCGCTTGTAAGCTGCTATCTAGACAGATAAATTGTAAGTCTTTTGACTCATAATGATAAATAGCATTTTGTATCATCTGCTGTCTCTTTACAACAAAATACAACTTCGCATGCGTTTTGGCATATTTCGCCTCGCATAATGCTACGTAATGGTTTCGCATTTTGCAATCTACTACATGGATTCGCAGATGTTTTGCTAGATCGTTTGAGATCGTATTTTCGCAGCTGCGCCATCCTGGCAGATGGGCTTATGATTGGCCTCTGTGAATCATTTTAAGATCATCTTCACAATATTGCGAGTTGCTATCGTGGCAGATAGTCTTTAGTAGATCAATTAAGATCGTTAAATTGTGCGAGTTGCTATCGTGGCAGATAGGCTTTACTAGATCAACTAAGATCATTTTTGTGCAGGCTGCTATCGTAAGAGATAGGCTTAAATGATCAATTAAGATCGCATTTGCATAGGCTGCTATCGTAAGAGATAGGCTTTGATGATCAGTTAAGATCGCATTTGCATTTGCTGCTATCGTAAGAGATAGGCTTACATGATCAGTTAAGATCGTATTTGCATAGGCTGCTATCGTAAGAGATAGGCTTAGATGATCTGTTAAGATCGCATTTGCATAGGCTGCTATCGTAGGAGATAGGCTTGGATGATCAGTTAAGATCGCATTTGCATTTGCTGCTATCGTAAGAGATAGGCTTAGATGATCAATTAAGATCGCGTTTCGCATTTGCTGCTATCGTGAGAGATAGGCTTAGATGATCAATTGAGATCGCATTTCGCATTTGCTGCTATCGTAAGAGATAGGCTTGCGTGATCAGTTAAGATCGTATTTGCACAGGCTGCTATTGTAAGAGATAGGCATTGATGATCAGTTAAGATCGCAGTTGTACGGATTGCTATCGTAAGAGATAGGCTTAGATGATCAATTAAGATCGCATTTGCATTTGCTGCTATCGTGACAGATAGGCTTAGATGATCAATTAAGATCGCAGTTGTACGGATTGCTATCGTAAGAGGTAGGCTTGGATGATCAATTAAGATCGTATTTGTACAGATAGCTTTTGCGGTGAATAAACCATTGTTAACAGTAATAACAAACTGAATAAAGCAACATAAACAGCTAGAAATGTGAACTTCTCATTTGGGAGAATTCTTTTATTATAACGCTCTCATATGGGAGAGATGGGATTACAATCCTCTCATATGGGGGAGGAGATTGTGTAAATCGTAGCCATACAAGATATCAAGCGACGTTATAATAAAACGCATGAAATGAGAGAAGTCAGGGATAGTACTTCTTAATCCAGCGCATGTTGACTGAACTCGGAGTTGAGGTTGTGCCGTGCAACCTTCGTATGCTGCAGTAGCCACTGTCGAAGACTTCTGTGACTTCGAAGGGTCCTTCCCAATTGGCTGCGAACTTCGGGTGAGTTGCTTCTCGCATACAGTGATCAGATGCGCGCAAGACCAAGTCTCCGACTGCGAAGTCTCTTCGCTGAACCGTCTTATTGTAGGCGCGAGCGATTCTTTCCTGGTATCGCTTGTTGGTTCTCTTGGCTTGTTCTCGCTTTTCCTCCAGCAAGACTAAGTCGTGATCGCGTTGATTTTCATAGAGTGCATGGAAGGCCAGCCTTGCCGAATTGACTCTGACCTCCGCAGGTACTACAGCTTCGGCCCCATAACATAATAGAAATGGCGAGGCCCCGGTGGGTGTCCTTGGAGAAGTCCGGTAGGCCCACAGAGCTATGCTTAGAGAATCAGCCCACTTCTTGTGGTCATCTGCGACCATCTTGCTCAAAATTCTCAACAGCGTTTTGTTGGTCGCCTCAGCTTGTCCATTTCCCTTTGGGTAATAAGGGGTAGAACAGATCTGCCTGATATTGTACTCCGCTAATTTCGCAGCTACCTGACGATTAACAAAAGGAGTACCGTTATCCGAAAGAATGGTGTTTGGGATTCCGAACCTGCATATGATGCTTTCCTGGATGAAGTTGACCACAGCCAGCGCATTTGCCGTCTTTAGTGGTATTGCTTCCACCCACATGGTGAATAGCTCAGTCACGGTGAGAATGAAGTGGTTCCCATGCGACGTCGGTCGGATGGGACCAATGAAGTCCAAAGCCCATGTGTGAAATGGCCATGGCATCCCTATTGCATGTAGATCCACGGCGGGGGCGTGCACTAGGTTTCCTTTGAATTGGCACTCCTGACAGCGTCGCACTTTGGTGCGGCAATCGACCTCCATCGTGGGCCAGAAATACCCGATCGAGAGGAGCTGTCTGCATAGTTTCGCACCTCCTTGATGCTCTACCTGATGGGAAAGCTCCATGACTTCTTGTGCTTCTTTGCCGTCTAGACACCGCAGCAAGTTGCCTTCATGAACTCTTCGCCAAAGTAGGTTTTCCTGTACCACATATCGAGACGCTTTCCTTTTCAATTTCTCGGCTTCTTTCCTTGATTCGGGCGTGGTGCCCTGGGTGAGGAAATCAAATAGTGGCTTCCTCCAGTCCGTGTCGTCATCGGTTAAGGCGATGAGTAGAGAATCTTTGATTAGTGCGCAACTCTCGCACTTTCCTTGTATTAGGGCTGCGGCTGTTGACATGTCTGGCCAATGAATGCCATATCTCTGAGCCTTCCTGTAGATTGACACCTCGCTTTCTCCACAAGCGTGTTGGTGAATCTTTTCTAACAGCTGTTGTCTCTCTTGCTCGGAGACACATCGCATGAGTATTCCGCCAGGACCCTTGTAGTAAAGGGTGTTTTCGTGGATGCAGTATCCTTTTGTGAGTGCCCAGCTTTCGCTGCTGGTGCCTTTCGCAATAGCTTGTAGGATTGCTCTTCTCCAGTCTGCATCATCCATGTGTTCGTCATCGTACGCATCTTCTGTCAATGCCGACGATGTTCGCACTTCAATTGAAATTCTTGCGGGACATTTGTCTGTGCTGACCTTGGATGCCAAGGTTGCTAAGGCGTCTGCGTGCCTGTTGTCTGCTCGGGGCTTGTGCTCATACTTCACATCGCAGAATTGCTGCATCAGCTTTTGTACTAGGGTGCGGTAAGACAGGAGGTTGATCTCCTTCAAACCATACTCGCCCGAGGCTTGCTTGACAATCAGCTTGGAATCTCCCATGACTGTTAAGTTGCTTACTTCCAAAGCTTTCGCCGCACGGAGCCCCGCGATGAGAGCCTCGTATTCTGCTTCGTTGTTCGTGACTGCGAAGTTGAGCTTTGCGGACATCTGTATGACCTCCCCATCTGGCTTTGTCAAGACTATCCCAATGCCTCTGCCTTTCCTGGTTGACGAACCGTCGAAGTGGAGGGTCCAATAGGGCACGTCGATTGCGTAGATTTCAGGGCCTTCGAGCTCTTCTTCGATCACGGGTTCGTGGCTGTTATCGGGGAACTGTGCCAACAGATCCGCTACCGCCTGCGATTTGATCGCTCGCGGTCGTACGCACGTGATATCGTATTGAGAGATGGTCATGTACCATTTCGCCAATCTCCCGCCCGGAGTAGTGTGAGTGAGCAAATATCGTATAGGGTCGCTTTTGGTGACCACTACTACTTTGTGTGATGCAAAATAGTGTTTCAACTTCTCTCACGAAGAATAAGGCAAGGCAATGACGTTCGATGTCAGTGTACCTCGATTCAGCAGGCTACACGATGCGAGAGATGTAGTAGATAGGCCTCTCTTGGCCTTCATACTCCTGAGCCAAGAGCGCTCCTATAGATCTCTTTGTCGATGTCAGATATAGCAGAAGCGGTGATCCCAGTTGAGGCGCGATCATTATATTTGAGGACGTGAGTAAATCCTTCAGCTTTTCGAATGCGGCTTCGTGCTCCGGAGCCCAGTTGTACACGACGTCCTTCTTGAGAAGAGTGCTGAAACAGCATGTGATTTCGGCAATTGCTGGGATGAATCTCCGCAGATAGGATAGCTTTCCTAAAAATGTCTTTAATTCACTCTGATTTTGGGGCGGCGTCATGCCAGTGATAGCTGATACTTTCGCGGGGTCAGGCTCGATCCCTTGGCGATGAACCACGCATCCCAAGAATTTCCCTGATGTCACCCCGAACGCGCATTTCATGGGATTCATCTTCAGTTGAAAGCTCTTGCATCTATTGAACACCTTTCGCAGATCTGCGAGGTGGTCTGCTTCGTGCTTGGATTTAACCACCAGGTCATCCACATAGAATTCCACCTCTTTGTGCATCATGTCGTGGAATAGAGCCATCATGGCCCACTGATAGGTCGCGCCCGCGTTCTTAAGACCGAACGGCATTACTGTGTAGTTGAACACCCCCACCGGAGTGATGAATGCAGTTTTCCGCGCGTCTTCGGGGTCCATCTTGATCTGGTTGTATCCACTGAAACCATCCATGAAACTGAACATGCGATGGCCCGCTGTTGAATCGATAAGCAAATCGATGTTGGGCAGTGGGAAATCGTCCTTAGGGCAGAAGCGATTGAGATCTCGGAAGTCCACGCAGATGCGGAGCTGTCCGTTCTTCTTCACCACTGGCACGATGTTGGCCAGCCATGTGGGATGATGATTTGGCTCTATGAACTTGGCATCTAGGAGTTTGACAATCTCCTGCTTGATCTTCACGTTAAGCTCTGGCCTAAAGCTTCTTGTGCTCTGCTTGACCGGTTTAGACCCTGGGATGATGTCTAAACGGTGCACGGTGATGCTTGTATCCAGACCTGGCATCTCATCATATTCCCATGCGAACACATCCTTGTATTCCGTTAGGAGCTGTAGCAATCCTTGTTCCTCTTCGCTTGTGAGGTCCGCACTCAGGAAGACTGGCCTTTTCTTTTCCTCGTTCGGGCTGAGGAACACTTCCTTTAGCTCTTGCTTCTGTGGTCTGGGCCTGTCTTCCATGCATTCAGGTGCTTCTTTAAGTTTCTCGTCTGGAGCGCCCTGTGTTGGCTTTTCCGTCAGCGCCATTTGCTCGATTTGATTGATTTGCCCAGGGATATCCCCATGCCCGTGTGAGGACATCCCCGCGCACCTTCATATGCGATAGCATTTCTTCCCATTGGCGTAGAAGCTCTCTATCTCCTTGCCCTCGGGGTCATGCTTTGCGATCCTCTTCAGAGTATACACGTTCTTTCGATGATATGCGATACGCGGCGCCTCTTCGCGTGTAGGCGGCTTTTCCTTGGCATCTTCCCTTGTCACCATTACTCCCGCAGGCGACTGGTCCTTAATGTCCTCCCAGAGAGGCAAAGGAGTAGGGTTGAATGGTCCGGGGGTTTGCTCGTCCGCCATCTCAGTGAACCACACTGCCTCGCTGAGATGTGCCTCGTCCAGGTTGAATGGGTTCGTCGAAGCCGGTATCTCGACTATTCTGTCGTTCCAGATGGCTTTCATAACCTGGTGAGCCGTTGAAGGGACTGCGTCGAAGCGATGAATCCAGGCTCGACCTATAATCATGTGGTAAGTGGTGTTCGCGTCTATGACATAGAACTTTGCTGAGCACTTGATTTTGCCAATTTGAACGCCCAGGCGGATCCACCCGATCGTCAATCTAGAGTCGCTTCCGAATCCCATAAGCGGAGATGGACGTCTGACGATCTTATGTTCGGGGATCCCTGCTAGCTTCAGTGTGTGGAGCGAAACGACGTTGACCGCTGCTCCTCCGTCGACGAATGCTCGTTTGAATTCGACGCCATTGATGATGGCGGTCACGTACAGAGGTCTCTGGTGGCTCGCATCTGTCTTTTTGTCGCTGGCAGAAAAGGTCATAATCTTTTCTGTAGAGTGAGACGCTCTGATGACTTTCCCGTTGGAAACTACAAGGTCCTCCTCGTAGTCCTCTGCTATTCTCAAAATCGCTTTCGTCATATCAGTCCGGCACTTCTCGGAGAAATTCATCTCGTCAAAGAATTTGTTGAAGCCGTGCGACCCTTTCATGCGGTCGGCACGTTCATCCTCCGTGTCCATGCTGTAGTCTTCGTCTTCATGGACTTCAGCGACGATGGGTAGACCATCCTCTGCGACTTCTTCCAAGTCGACGATCGAGATCATGGCGACCTCTTTGCCCTTCGAGCCCTGCTCCGCATGTGCGGGAAGCGGGTTGTTGCGCACATCCTTCCGGTGATCGCTGACGATAAGCTCGCCGTTCTTCATCTTCTGATCGAACGCGAACCTGAGCTTCTTGCACTCGGCCGTGGGATGCATGACCTTGCCGTGGTACTCGCACCACTTAGGGTCTCTCACCATCTCCTTGGAGGGTATCTTCTCGAGCGGCGGTAGGACACCGTCCTTGCGCCACTGTCTGCAGAGGTCGCTTGCTTCCTCTACCGAGCATGGCAGAGGCGGTACATCGAAGTTCGCAACCTTCGCTTGTTTCTGGGGCGAAACTGTATTGACCTCAGCTTCGCGTCCCCTCTTGTAGCTAAACTTCCCGATCTTGTAAGTAGTGCCGCTCGCAGGTCGCTCTGGAGCGCTCTTCTTTTTCTGTCTCTCGACTATAGGCTCGATGTTCTTCGTGCATTCGATTAGTTTTGAAAACGTAGGTGTTTGCAAATTGATGAGCATACCTTTGTATTCGTCTCGCATGCACTGCAGGCATATCTCTACCAGCCGGCTTTCGGGCATTGGATCTTTGCACTCCAAGGATTTCGCCCTGAATTTCTTAATGAAAGTGATTCCGTCCTCTTCGCGCTTCTGGTACATCCGCGAGAGATGAATCATTGTGACCTTCTCTTCCATCTGGAAGAACTTGGTATAGAACTTCTGGACCATGTCGTCCCAAGTCTTCACGGATCCGGCCTCCAATGTTCGGTACCATTTGTATGCTACGTTCCCAAGAGATTTTGGGAACTCTCGCATCAGCAGTTTGGGATCGGCTCCATACGGACCCATGACATCAATGAAACGCATGACATGCTCATGAGCGTTTCCATTGACATCCTCGAACTTATCCCATTTGGGAGCCTTGTATCCCGCCGAGTTAGGCATGAGATAGATCTCTCATGGAATAGGCGGATCGTTGTCTAACTTCGGGATAATGGTATCCGCGAATGACTGATGAGCCAGGATAGTGTCCACGCGCTTCTGCAAAGACGTCATGCATTCTGGAATGCTCCCCTCGGTAGTCGATGGTGGGGTTTCCGTAGGCGGTGGCGACACATACGCCGCCGGAGGGTTGGGAGCATACTGACTACCCGTATTTCCCCAGATCGCCGTCGGGGGAGGCAAAGGGTACTGCAGAGTTGGGTTAGACGCCAAAGCCGAGGGCTGAGGAGTGTGAGCAGCAAGAGGCAACATCTGAGCCGTTGACCCTTGAACCGACGGCAGCTGCGTAGTCGCCGGTGGAGTCTGCAGATTGGGGTTGGGAGGTGTGGTTGACACTCCCGATCCTGGAGCAATAGGGGCTCCTCCTCCTTGAGGGGCAGCGGCGGCTGACGACGGTTTTGGCGCAAGGGTGCCCAGAACGGCTAAGATCCGTTCTAATTGCGCAGACTGAGCCTTGAGAGCTTTCGCCTGACCCTGAAAAGTAGCGTCCAAGGACTCTAGCGTCGGTGTCTCGCCGGGAGTCGTAGGAGTACGGCGGGTCTCGTCTCCCGATGGTGCTTCGGTGGAAGGCGATCTGTTGCTGACATCATCCTCCTGAGACATGGTTGCTTTTGTTGGTAAGTTCACGTCGGGTTCACCAAAATGTGCACAAGAGATTCCGGCGGGGAGACCTCCGTGTACACCGTATGTAGTGGATCAGGGATCGCACAGGAAGAGAGGGGTTGTGTGTAGGGAGAGAGTAAGGCAGTAGCAATGTCTGAGAGAGAGACAGAGGTTTGGCAGAGCTTCCGCGTATGGCAGTGTGTTCTCCTTTGTATGGAAAGGTTGACGATCTATATATACTGGAGAACATGACCGTTGTAGTGTGGTTAATGCGCCCATTGATGGCGGCTTAATTAGCTTAACCATAACGGCACGTTCGTCCGAGTATATAGGGACCGTTACAGCACGTGGTGCGCGAATACCGGAACCGTTACGAGGTTGACCGGGTTTGACCGGATTGACCGGGTTTATGGAGCTCGTGCCATAAATCTCTCAAAACAGTTACTAAAGGTCGCGTGCGGGCTTGGCTCGCACTCGACAGGGCTTACTCTAGCCTCCAAACCACAAAGTCCCTACAAGTCCCGTGCAGTGGTATGCGAGGGCTCTGTCTCGCAGCCCCCACATGGATCAGCTCGGCTGGTGATCCAGTGTGTGTGGAGCACAATATGGTGTGCTGGATGGCCGCCACGTGGCCAAGATCTGTCAGCTCAGAAAGCAGTATCTACAGTTACCGACATCAAAGAATGGACTGAATCAGATTTGGGTCGTAGTCGACAGATTAACCAAGACAGCAAGGTTTATTCCGATGAAAGACACATGGAATATGGAACAAAGAGCTGATGTGTATATAAAGAACATTGTAAGGTATCATGGAGTACCAAGCTCTATAGTTTCCGACAGAGATCCCAATTTTCTTTCTCACTTCTGGAAAGCACTTCAGGAGGCACTGGGAACTCAGTTGAAGTTTAGCACGGCATTTCACCCGGCTACAGATGGACAAACCGAAAGAACAATCCAAACGTTGGACGATATGCTAAGATCGTGTGTTATGGATTTTCAAGGTTCATGGGTTGATAGATTACCTTTGATAGAATTCTCCTACAACAACAGTTATCATGCCAGTATTGGAATGGCACCACATGAGGCGTTGTATGGAAGGAAGTGTAGAACACCATTGTGTTGGAACGACATAAGTGAGACGATAGTAATTGGTCCACAACTTATTGAAGAGATGACAGATCAAGTGAGACTTATACAGCAGCGAATGAAGGCAGCGCAGGATAGACAGAAATCTTACGCTGATCAGAAAAGATGACCGTTGGAATTTTAAGTTGGAGAAAAAGCATTTCTTAAAGTTTCACCGACTAAGGGAGTCATGAGGTTCAATCAGAAAGGGAAGTTGAGCCCGAAATTCATAGGACCATATGATGTTATAGAGAAGATTGGAGAAGTGGCTTATCGATTGGATTTACCATCGAATTTAGGTCGTGTTCATAACGTATTTCACGTATCGCAACTGAAGAAGTATATGCCTGATGCATCTCATGTATTAGATCCCAAACCAGTAGAACTGGACCCGTCTTTGAGTTATGAAGAACAGCCTGTCAAGATTTTAGACACCAAGACAAGGAACACCCCTAACAAGAGTGTCAAGATTGTAAAAGTCTTATGGACTAACCACCTCACTGAAGAGGCAACTTGGGAAGCGGAAGATGATATGAGGAAGAAGTACCCTCACTTGTTTGAAGAGGTACCTTGAGTTACGAGGACGTCACTCCTCTAAGGGGGAGAGGATGTAATCCTTCGATTTTTAATACAGTACTACTTATAGTATATTGCATATCATTCATGACCTTAGGTTGCATTTAGTAGTTGCACTATTGAGACAAGGACAGTTTCTCATTTAGGAGGGAGGTTTTTGTTTAAACTTCGAGGACGAAGTTCTCTTTAAGGAGGGAAGGATGAAATACCCCGTTTTGTGACTACGGGTATTTTGTGATATTATTATAAGTGTTGGGAAGTTAATGTAA
This sequence comes from Linanthus parryae, assembly GCA_023055425.1. NCBI lineage: Eukaryota > Viridiplantae > Streptophyta > Magnoliopsida > Ericales > Polemoniaceae > Linanthus > Linanthus parryae. The sequence goes on along the minus strand of JALGPY010000011.1, from coordinate 18,388,442 downwards.
TTATAGAGAGTTAATTAAAATTCTTTGAGAGTTTGGGGGGAACTTTGTGACTTTAATCAAAGGTTTTAGTGTCTTTTACTTGAGTTTGGGGGAGGTGTTTGTCTTTTAGCAAAAATAAGGGGAAATAAGTGTCTTTTGACCTAAATTTTCTTCCTACATAAAAGTTTCCTAATCCAAGAGGGTTTCCTACTTATGAAGTTAATTTTAATTCAAACTCTCATAAAAACCCTCACTCTCCTATTTTTTCTAATCTCTCCCTCACGTCCCTCACTCTCTACCCGTCCCTCTCTCTCTCTCTCTCTCTCTCTCTCTCTCTCTCTCTCTCGTCCCTCTACCCGACGGCAGCCCCACCGCCGCCGTTGTCTCTCTCTTTTCCGTTGAGGTAAATTCTTCTCTCTCTCTCTCTTTTCTCTTTTCTTTCTTTCTTTTTCTTCTTTCTCTCTTTCTTTTCTCTCTACCCCGTCCGTCTCTCTCTCCGTCCGCCTCCATGGGCGGCGGGTTTGAGCGGGTTTGGGTTGTTTTGTTTCGTCTTTTCTTTTCTCTTGTTGATCTCTTGATCTTGTGATCACTTGTTCATGATTCATGTAGGTTGCATGTAATCTTTAAATTTCAGTTTGTTATGGTTAGGATCATTGTTCATGGATTCGTAGGATTGATTATCAAGTTTTAGGATTTATCATGTTCTTGGGTGTTGGGAAGAAACCCTAGTTTGAAAGAGAAGTTTGATTGAATGATTTGGGAGTTTGAATGATCATAATAGGTGGATAACAATCTGATTTGAATGTGGGAATCATGTTATATTAGGTTTAGTATGATTATAGGATGAACTAGATGCTTGGGGGAAAAGTTTCATGAAGATTGACAATTCCCGTATGGATATTTTGAATGAAGTTGGAAACTTGAAACTAGTGTAACTTTTGATTCAGGAATCGAAATTAAGATCGTTTGAGGCTAAACTTATTATTTCGAACGTTTCGAATCCAATGTAACTGTTTTTAGACCATGATCTGTTTGGGAAACTGGAGTAATAGATTTGGTGGAGTTATGATAGATTATGTATGCTTTAGGTTAGGGGATTTTGAAGCAAAGCTTTGGGCTTAGTTTGGAGCATGAATTGAATAAGATGTTGGGGAAGTGTTAGAACCCTAAACCATGGACTATCATATGCATGTAATTAGTATAGCAAGTATATTGCTAGAATATTGGTTTGATTAGCATATTGTTATGTGTAGGTAACGAGTTCGTCGACGACGAGTACGTAGAGTACGTTGATTGATTGCAATTGTTGGAATTTGCTTTGAGGTAAGTAAATGTGCCAAGCCTAGTGTGCTTATCTCTTTCGTGTCAAACGAATATTTGATTTGTTACGTCTCAAAATGTGTTTACATGATACATGACTTGGAACATGAGATTTCTACTTGTTAAATGTTTTTGATGAAAACATCACCATGATAATGAATGAACTATAACGTAAAGTGGAAGATGTTGTGCGGGACTCTATTATTCTCTTTGGGCGGTGTTGGCTGTGGTCCCGTCTCTTTTTAATCCGGTTGCAAGTCCCCGGATAGTAACATGTACTCACTCCTCTGACCGGCGTAGTCTTAGGGGGGTGTCGACACTTAAGGTCATGGAAGCTGTGGTTTATTTGGTTTTTCCCCGTCACAACAAAGTAATAATGGATTTTTTTGGTTTTTTTAACGGAATGAAGTTAACACTGGATTTGGATTTTTCCTAATGATTATGGAAATTGGTTTGGAAATATATGATGGAAATTGGTTTGAAAATACTATGGAATTGGGAACTCTTATGTTTTAATACAAGAGTCAACTTTATTACCGTTGTGTTTGCGAAAAACTCTTACTTCCAAATGAGTCTTTGTTTTATAACTATCCATCATCGTTTTACATGTTTGGATGTTTGCTTACCAGTATTTCAATGCTGATTTTGTACTGTGGTGTTTCTTTTTCATTCCACACCACAGGTTTAGAGGAAGATTATCGGGCATAGAAGGGGACGCGCATCACATGGAACATTAGTAGTAGTAGTTCATTTGAAATTGAACTCTTTAGTAGTTTAAACGCTTTAGTTGTTTTTGCCGGTTTGTGGCTAGGACGAAGGTTTATTGTAATACATTGTTTTAATTGGATATAATTTGCTATTGTGAATGTTTGTGCTTGCGAACCATGTTATAAAATCTCCTTGTATCTGGGCTCCTCTCGGGTACGGAGTGACATCCCCGGGTCTCCGGCTTGGGCCATTTGGGGGTGTTACAGGTGGTATCAGAGCCGGCATTCTAAAAAGAAATTTGAAACTGGTTAGGGCAACTAAAATGAATATAGGAGAAATAACTTAAAATTTGACAAGCCGTGGGAATTTGGGTAGTATGGATAGGATTGTTATGTGTAAGTGTTTAGAAAATAGGATAGAAAGCAAGTGCTCCCATCCATCCCATCGAATTTTTGGAGTATTCCAATTGGATTCTAAGTTAAGCCTACTTTAAGAGACTTCGTTGGGAAATTTCTTCAAGAGTCTTGTAACCATCAATTTGGAGTCTTGGGAATGGTTATTGGATGCGAAGAGTAGTTATTTGGATTACAGTCTATGCCTTTTAAATTAGAGATTTATTAAGTTGTTTCCTCTTGTAGATGGCTAGAACTAAGCATACAGCAAGGAAGCGTGTGTTGCCAGTAGAGAAGCATCCTGTTGTGACACGTTGGGTCGAAGGAGAAGATTTTCCAGATTTTCGTGACCGTGTGGTTCAATATTGTGAAGATAGATTCCAAGCCTTAGATTTTCCCCGGTATAGAAATCCAGCTTTTCAGGCTTACTGTATGGTGAAGGCATTACCTATGAAACCCATGTTTGGGGAAATTATTACGAAGTATAGCAACATCATGAGCAGGATGAATCGTTTGAATGATAGGGATTATCGTTGCCAAGGTGAATGGACGGTAAGATCCAATGGAAGATGTCGATGAATACCCCAGATTGAAGAAGATCCCATGGAATATGAAGAAAGTGAAGAAGACCCGAGTGAAGATGAAGAGCACGAGTATGATTCCAATGAAGAGGAAGTGATGGACGAAAGCGATGAGGACGACGATTAAGCTTGTTAGAGTTCTTTAGATTTCTTAGACTAGATGCTTTAAGTTTTATTTATTGGTTTGAATAAGGCTCCATAGCCAAGCAACATTTGAAGTTTTAGAACGATTCTTGAATAGTCACTTTTGGGCTAGAGTTAAATTCTTAGCGTTTTGCTTTGGGATGAAGAATGTTTATGTTTTGAAGACCCGATTTGGGGAGTTTTATAAATTTAGCTTTCTGAAATTTTGGAGTATGATTGGATGAGTTAAGGTTGTGTTATGCTTGTTATCATTGATTATGGGCTTAGAAAGTGTTCATGGAGTTAGAACGCGAAAGCTTTGATTTTCGGTGCTGTTGAATCTGCGCAGGAGTGAGTTTTTGTTGTAGCAGACGTACTTAATTTTGGATTTATTTTTCCCTGAATTTTTCCCAGAAAGTATACGTACCCAGGTATCTTCCATAAAAATTTCAACCCCATATGAGTTCTCAAGAATTAGCTACGAATTTCTAAAGTTGACGGTTTAGTAGCAGAATTGCAAAGTGACAAGCTGTAGCATTTTCTATTGTTACCTATCTTCCAGATCTTTTTTTGACCCCAAATTTTTATGGCGACTATTAGACACGTTTATCTAACTCTAGGAGAAAGCCTAGCTTGTTTTGAGAATTTTAAAGTCAGTTTAAGGCTTTTCAAAGTCAATGTTTCTATTTTGGTGGGCTGTGGCAGCAGCTGTAGTATTTCCTTTATATTTTGAGTTCTACAATTGATTTTGAATTGATTCTTCTTGATTATGAAATTAGACTCAGAGTGGGTGTTGCACACCAAAATTCGCAATTTTTTCTTGATCGATTGATCCTTTTTCCAATTTTGGAAGTAGATGAAAAGTCGAGACGTGATCAGTCTATGTGGAAATACATGAGTAATTGAGTTAAATGATGATCAATGTGTGACATTACTTGTTGAATTGTGCACTACATGCCGTATATGCGTGATTGTTTGTACTTCTTGGTACTTTATAAGTAATACAATAGGCTATAGTGTAGGGATTATGACTGATAGACCACATCAATACTACACAAGGAGAAATCGCCAAGTACCAATGGCCGCACCAAACAACAACAACAACAACAACATGGAGCAGTTCTTCGCGCAATTTGCTCAGATGGCGCAGAACGCAAACCAGGGAGAGCAGAATAATGCAAATTGGGCTAAGAAAGTGGCAGACATGAAGCCAGGGAACTTCATAGGCAATAAGGATCCTGTTGAGCTCGAAAATTGGATCGACGAGATGGATAAGATCCTTGAGCTAGTTGAGTGCCCCGAAGACCGCAAGGTGGTTTGCGCGGCATTTTACTTGAAGAACGAATCTGATACATGGTGGAGGAGTACGCGTCAGAACTTTTTGGCGAAATCCAATTTCAATTGGGAAGCTCTTCAAACCGCACTTCGCACTCGATTTTATCCGGACCATGTCCAGGATCAAAAGTACTTAGACTTCGTGAATCTGACACAAGGGAACAGTTCCGTGACCGAGTACTTCAAGAAATTCATGGAATTATCCCGATTCGCAGGTCAGCTGATGCCTGATGAAGCGACTAAAGTCAGGAAGTTCATTTCTGGTCTCGAACTTCATCTGCAGAAATACTTGATGTGCAGGACGTACGATAATCTCCAGGAAGCTTACGATAGAGCTGCAGCCGTTTGGAGTATTCAAGAGGCACGAGATGAGAAGCGTGGGAAACGCAAGGTTGAGAATCAGGGCGGAAACCGGAACTATGGGAACTACAACAACAATAATGGAGGCAACAATTATGGTAGACAACAAGTGAACAACCAAGGCAATGGAAGGAACAATGGAGTTCAGAATGGGAATAGGAACAACAACGCTCCAGCTAACGCCAACAACAATGGGACTGGTACGGCAGGAACTACCGCACAGAATGGGAATATTGCAAGGATCGCTGTCATGAGCAGGACTGAAGCGGAAGCAGCAAACGGAGTAGTCACTGGTACATTTCTTGTTCATGATCAACCAGCTTTTACTCTATTTGATTCCGGAGCTTCGTATTCGTTTATTTCATCATCGTTCGTGGAAAAATTGAGTCTCAATAAGCCGTCTAGAATATCCGTCCCCGTAGCTACCCCAACCGGCCATGTAACAGTATGTGACGCCATTTTTGAAGGAGTAGAAGTTAAGATTTCGACTAGTACCCTACCAGCGAACCTGATACAGTTTGATCTTGGAGGAATAGATGTTATATTGGGAATGGATTGGCTGGGAAAATATCGAGCAGTAATAGACTGTCACGATCAGAAAATAAGGCTTAAAGGTCCAAGAGGAGAAAGAGTTTCTTACCGTGGTATCACAAAAGAACCATGTATCCGACTAGTGTCAGCCTTGACCATAGTCAACCAAGTGAAGAAGGGGAATAGTGCTTATTTGTGTTATGTTCAAGACATGTCTAAGAAGGAGAATGTGCTAGAAGAGATACGAATAGTTAGAGATTTTCCCGATGTGTTCCCGGACGAAATTCCAGGAATGCCACCTAGAAGGGAGATCGAATTCACTATGGACTTAGCAAACAGCTCCAATTTCAAAGGCACCGTACAGAATGGCACCAGTAGAGTTGAAAGAACTTAAGGATCAGTTGCAAGAGTTACTTCAAATGGGTTATATAAGGCCGAGTGTTTCCCCTTGGGGAGCACCGGTATTGTTTGTGAAGAAGAAAGACGGAAGCTTGAGATTGTGCATTGACTATAGGGAGTTGAATAGCGCGACAATCAAGAACAAATACCCTTTACCCCGAATTGAAGACTTGTTTGATCAGTTACAAGGGGCGAGTGTTTTCTCAAAGATAGACTTGAGATCAGGGTATCACCAGCTTCGAGTAGCCGAGAAGGACATACAGAAGACAGCCTTTAGAACGAGGTATGGACACTACGAGTTTACCGTTATGCCTTTTGGTCTAACCAATGCACCAGCAGTATTAATGGATCTAATGAATCGTGTTATGAGAACGTTTCTAGATCATTTTGTGGTCGTCTTTATTGATGACATCCTTGTTTATTCGAAGAGCGAGGAAGAACATGAAGAACATCTCAAAGAAGTGTTAGAAACTTTGAGACATGAGAAGTTATATGCTAAACTCTCGAAGTGTGAGTTTTGGCTAAAACACGTTCCATTTTTGGGTCACATAATTTCCAAGGAAGGAATATCCGTGGATCCAGGAAATATTTCAGCAGTGAAAGATTGGCCTACTCCAAAGAATGTGTCCGAAGTAAGAAGTTTTCTCGGATTAGCAGGATATTACAGACATTTCGTGAAAGATTTCTCAAAGATCGCTAGACCGCTTACTACACTAACCAAGAAGACGGTAAGGTATAAGTGGAGCGAAGATTGTGAAGAAGCATTCCAGACATTGAAGGAAAAGTTAACGACCGCACCTGTCTTAGCTTTACCCAATGATTCTGGCGAATTTGATGTTTACAGTGATGCATCGAAGAAGGGTTTAGGATGCGTGCTTATGCAAGATAGAAGAGTTATTGCTTATGCTTCAAGAAAACTGAAAACTCATGAAGAGAACTATGCTACGCATGACTTAGAGCTTGCAGCTATAGTTTTTGCATTGAAGATATGGAGACATCACTTGTACGGATCTGTGTGTAGATTGTATACGGATCATAGCAGTCTAAAGTACATCTTCACGCAGAAAGAACTAAAAAACAGGCAAAGACGTTGGCTAGAAGTCATAAAGGATTATGATTTGCGGATCCAATACCATGAAGGGAAGGCAAACGTAGTAGCTGATGCATTAAGCCGAAAGTCGAGCCATACTTTGGATACTATGCTAGTTTTGCCAGATCAGCTAAGCCGAGAGTTCCGAAAACTTGGAATTGAAGTAGTGAAACAAGGAGGAGTAAAGAGTATCCTTGGGAATATGACAGTTGTGCCAGATGTTTTGGAAGAAATAAGAAGTAACCAGCCAGGAGATGTGAAGCTGGAAAGGATAAAGAAGAAGATTGCAGAAGGCCAAGCAAAGGATTTCAAGGTCCATGAAGATAGAAGCATTCGTTACAAGGGAAGATGGTGTGTACCACATAAGTGTACGGAAACCAAGGAGAAGTTGATGCGAGAAGCGCACAACACACCCTACTCGGTACATCCAGGAGGTGACAAACTTTATAAGGACATGAAGAAGATGTTTTGGTGGCCTAACATGAAGAAAGAAGTGGCAGAATTTGTGGCAAAATGTCTAACCTGTCAAAAGGTGAAGTTTGAACATAAAAGAATGGGAGGCTTAGTACAACCATTAGACGTCCCAGTTTGGAAGTGGGATTCTATTTCGATGGATTTCGTGACTGCGTTACCGACATCAAAGAATGGACTGAATCAGATTTGGGTCGTAGTCGACAGATTAACCAAGACAGCAAGGTTTATTCCGATGAAAGACACATGGAATATGGAACAAAGAGCTGATGCGTATATAAAGAACATTGTAAGGTATCATGGAGTACCAAGCTCTATAGTTTCCGACAGAGATCCCAATTTTCTTTCTCACTTCTGGAAAGCACTTCAGGAGGCACTGGGAACTCAGTTGAAGTTTAGCACGGTATTTCACCCGGCTACAGATGGACAAACCGAAAGAACAATCCAAACGTTGGAAGATATGCTAAGATCGTGTGTTATGGATTTTCAAGGTTCATGGGTTGATAGATTACCTTTGATAGAATTCTCCTACAACAACAGTTATCATGCCAGTATTGTAATGGCACCACATGAGGCGTTGTATGGAAGGAAGTGTAGAACAACATTGTGTTGGAACGACATAAGTGAGACGATCGTAATTGGTCCACAACTTATTGAAGAGATGACAGATCAAGTGAGACTTATACAGCAGCAAATGAAGGCAGCGCAGGATAGACAGAAATCTTACGCTGATCAGAAAAGAAGACCGTTGGAATTTCAAGTTGGAGAAGAAGCATTTCTTAAAGTTTCACCGACTAAGGGAGTCATGAGGCTCAATCAGAAAGGGAAGTTGAGCCCGAAATTCATAGGACCATATGATGTTATAGAGAAGATTGGAGAAGTGGCTTATCGATTGGATTTACCATCGAATTTAGGTCGTGTTCATAACGTATTTCACGTATCGCAACTGAAGAAGTATATGCCTGATGCATCTCATGTATTAGATCCCGAACCAGTAGAACTGGACCCGTCTTTGAGTTATGAAGAACAGCCTGTCAAGATTTTAGACACCAAGACAAGGAACACCCGTAACAAGAGTGTCAAGATTGTAAAAGTCTTATGGACTAACCACCTCACTGAAGAGGCAACTTGGGAAGCGGAAGATGATATGAGGAAGAAGTACCCTCACTTGTTTGAAGAGGTACCTTGAGTTACGAGGACGTCACTCCTCTAAGGGGGAGAGGATGTAATCCTTCGATTTTTAATACAGTACTACTTATAGTATATTGCATATCATTCATGACCTTAGGTTGCATTTAGTAGTTGCACTATTGAGACAAGGTGAGTTTCTCATTTAGGAGGGAGGTTTTTGTTTAAACTTCGAGGACGAAGTTCTCTTTAAGGAGGGAAGGATGAAATACCCCGTTTTGTGACTACGGGTATTTTGTGATATTATTATAAGTGTTGGGAAGTTAATGTAATTATAGAGAGTTAATTATAATGCTTTGAGAGTTTGGGGGGAACTTTGTGACTTTAATCAAAGGTTTTAGTGTCTTTTACTTGAGTTTGGGGGAGGTGTTTGTCTTTTAGCAAAAATAAGGGGAAATAAGTGTCTTTTGACCTAAATTTTCTTCCTACATAAAAGTTTCCTAATCCAAGAGGGTTTCCTACTTATGAAGTTAATTTTAATTCTAACTCTCATAAAAACCCTCACTCTCCTATTTTTTTCTAATCTCTCCATCACGTCCCTCACTCTCTACCCGTCCCTCTCTCACTCTCTCTCTCTCTCGTCCCTCTACCCGACGGCAGCCCCACCGCCGCCGCCGTCTCTCTCTTTTCCGTTGAGGTAAATTCTTCTCTCTCTCTCTCTCTCTTTTCTCTTTTCTTTCTTTCTTTTTCTTCTTTCTCTCTTTCTTTTCTCTCTACCCCGTCCGTCTCTCTCTCCGTCCGCCTCCATGGGCGGCGGGTTTGAGCGGGTTTGGGTTGTTTTGTTTCGTCTTTTCTTTTCTCTTGTTGATCTCTTGATCTTGTGATCACTTGTTCATGATTCATGTAGGTTGCATGTAATCTTTAAATTTCAGTTTGTTATGGTTAGGATCATTGTTCATGGATTCGTAGGATTGATTATCAAGTTTTAGGATTTATCATGTTCTTGGGTGTTGGGAAGAAACCCTAGTTTGAAAGAGAAGTTTGATTGAATGATTTGGGAGTTTGAATGATCATAATAGGTGGATAACAATCTGATTTGAATGTGGGAATCATGTTATATTAGGTTTAGTATGATTATAGGATGAACTAGATGCTTGGGGGAAAAGTTTCATGAAGATTGACAATTCCCGTATGGATATTTTGAATGAAGTTGGAAACTTGAAACTAGTGTAACTTTTGATTCAGGAATCGAAATTAAGATCCGTTTGAGGCTAAACTTATTATTTCGAACGTTTTGAATCCAATGGAACTGTTTTTAGACCATGATCTGTTTGGGAAACTGGAGTAATAGATTTGGTGGAGTTATGATAGATTATGTATGCTTTAGGTTAGGGGATTTTGAAGCAAAGCTTTGGGCTTATTTTGGAGCATGAATTGAATGAGATGTTGGGGAAGTGTTAGAACCCTAAACCATGGACTATCATATGCATATAATTAGTATAGCAAGTATATTGCTAGAATATTGGTTTGATTAGCATATTGTTATGTGTAGGTAACGAGTTCGTCGACGACGAGTACGTAGAGTACGTTGATTGATTGCTATTGTTGGAATTTGCTTTGAGGTAAGTAAATGTGCCAAGCCTAGTGTGCTTATCTCTTTCGTGTCAAACGAATATTTGATTTGTTACGTCTCAAAATGTGTTTACATGATATATGACTTGGAACATGAGATTTCTACTTGTTAAATGTTTTTGATGAAAACATCACCATGATAATGAATGAACTATAACGTAAAGTGGAAGATGTTGTGCGGGACTCTATTATTCTCTTTGGGCGGTGTTGGCTGCTGATAACGCCCAAATAGGGGTTATTTTATAGCCTGAAAAGATGTGTATGTGTGCTGGAAAACCGCGTTTTAGCCAGAATTCACCCTCGGAAAGCCTCGGTTTTAGGAACAAGACGTTTATTTGCTCTTCGTGAATTTCTGCATGTTTTGTACTTTTATTGGATATGATCGCGGGTTTTTTCATGTCTTTACAGGAACAGGTTCGGAAAGTGCATTGGGATGCGTGCCGAGACAGAACCGGGTTCGCCTCGAGAAACGTGCAGAAAACGCTCGGAGCAAGATTTGACCGAGACTGGTACAAGGGAGAGCGGAATGGAAAACGGAAAGACTGGAGGAAAAACGAGCAGTGAAAACCAACCGAGGAAGCTGAAAACGCAAAAACCGAGAATCACCGGGATGCGCTCGGTTGACAATATCTTGAGCTTGACTTGGAATTTAGAAGTGAAACCAGCGGCAGAAGAAAGAAGACGTCAAGGGCTTTCCGAAAACAGGTCATAATGCCGAAACGGAGTCCGGCCGAAAAACCGACCCACGCCCAAGCGTGGGTCCCTGCCGGCCCACGCCCAAGCGTGGGTCCATGACCAACCCACGCCCAAGCGTGGGTCCCCTCCTAGCCACGCCCAAGCGTGGGTCCCGCGTCCCGGTGGCCAGAGTCGTAATCAGCTGTTTCATGTTCCGGTCGATTTTCGGGACCATTTTTGACCCAGGGGTATTTTGGTAATTTTGACACCGGACCCGGGTTTTCAAAGTCGAGTTCGGATTTTGTCGTCCGAATTCAGTGAGTAGTTTTCCTATGGCCAGATTCAAGATTTGACGGAATTTGGAGCGATTTTGACCCAGGGGTATTTTGGTCATTTTGACACCGAGCCCGGGTTTTCGAAGTCAATCTCGGTTTTTTCTTCCATATTCAGTCATCAGTTTTCCTAGAACCAGATTGAGGATTGGGTAAAATTTTGAGCCTTTTTGACCCAGGGGTATTTTGGTCATTTTGGCAAGTTTCGGGTCAAAACGCAGGAAAACGTTTTTGGAAGCTTTCAGACTCGGATTCTGAGGAGTTACAGGATTTTGGCAGGAAGACTTTTTCCGAGGCGGTTTCGGGCCCAGTGGCAGTTACGTAAATTTGGGCAGTTTCCGGAAACTTCTCAGCACAATATAAAACAACGTCCAGACAGAATACACAGAACAGAACACAAGACAGCACAACCGAAGGAGGAGTCGGAGCGTCCCGGAGAGCACGGAAACGTGAATCCAGATTCAAAACACCTGTTTGCTCTTCTTCTCTCTCATTCAAAAACTGTGTTATTTTCGTTATGAATTTCAGTAGCTAAACTTTTACCTAGGTTCTCGGTGAACCTAGGGTTTCGTTTCAGAGATTAGTTCTACGTTTTGACTATGAATTCATGATCGTACTATCTTAATATCAGCAGCTTTATTCGTTATTCTGTCTTTGAATTTTACTGTTTATGCATGATCGGAGTAGCTAACCAGAATTGCTACAGACCCGAGCCGGTAGGTGAAAACGTCCGGTTAGGGTTAGGAAGAGAAGACAGAATTTAGCACCTTACCCCGATGGGCCGACTAGCGAAGGGGAGTTAGGACTAGCCTGAAATCGTTGAGACCAACTGTTAGAGAATCTGACCCGGGCCATCAGGACAAGTTAGAAACCCTAGCAGCCTTAGAATGAGACTGCAGACTTAGGCAGCTTAACAGGAATCCGACAGTCTGCAGGATTGTGATAACGTGCAGGAAAAGAAAAGATACTGCACAATTGGTACGTGGCACGGATAACGAGACTGCTGTGTGTTTTCATGTCAAACAAAGAACGAAAATCTGAAGAACCCTAGGGGATCCCGGGACCTAGTATCTCAAACCCTAGTTTTACAACCATAAGATTATTCAGAAAATTATTGCAAAAAGATTTATGTTTCAGTTATTTACTTTCAGTACTTAAACAACTCTCAAAATACTCATCCTTTTTACACTCTGTTTGTTAAAACTGATTGCTAGAAAAACCTGCAAAGTCCCTGTGGGATCGATAATCTGAGTCGTAATACACTCTATACTACTTGATTCGTATACTTGCGAATAGTACGCTAAATTGCGCATCAAGTTTTTGGCGCCGTTGCCGGGGACTTTTTGGGTTTTATTTAGTAGTCCGAATTAATTTTCAGAGTTTTTATTTTTATTTTATTTTATTTTTTATTTTTATTTTTCTGTTATCTCACTGCTCTTGAGATCTCTATTTTTCAGGATGGGCGACAATACCGAGAGAACGCCAGAACTGCCCGAGACACGTACTCCAGCCGAGATGGCTCGGTACATCGAGGATCTGATCGCAGCAGGATTCGCTGCCCGTAGCAACCAGAGGACATACAACCGGTCTGGGAAGGCGTTGGTGGAGAATTTCGAAGTCCCCACAGGGGGGCATGAGCGAGCTATTGTGGTGCCCGAGATCACCGCAGAACACTTTGACATCAAACCCTCCACCATCCAGACGGTGCAGACCCTCTGCCCGTTTCATGGCAAAGCCGACGAAGACCCGAACGACTTTATCGGGAAGTTCGAGGATTACTGCAACAAGGTCCGGTATAAGGGAGTTGACGCAGAGGCACTTATGCTAATACTCTTTCCATACTGCCTGTACGGAGTGGCCAACGACTGGCTCGAATCCCGGCCACCCAGATCGATCACTACATGGGAAGGATGCGTCACAGATTTTCTTGCCAAATTTTACCCCGCCTCCCGGGTCATTCAAATACAAAGCGAGATTCTGTCATTCAGGCAGAAGACGGGAGAGACGGTGGTGGACGCATGGGACAGATTGATGAGATTGGTGAAAAAGTGCCCAAACCACGGTTTTGGAGACCCGAAGATCCTGCAGGTATTCTACCATGCCTTAGACAGGGAGAGTGCTGACAGGATTGATAGAGAAGCCGGAGGAAACTTCCTGTACCATGTGGACAAAGACGGGGCCTATGAGCTAATGAAGCAGTTAGCCAAGCAGGACACTCGACTATTTGACGATCGCAGGATCACGGCCCGAGCCGAGCCAGTGGAAGACGACCGGATAGACAATCTTGACAAGATCGTTCAAGATTTGGTCAAGAAAGTTTACTCAACTAATGCAGTGGTGGACGGGCCAGATTTGGACACAGCCATTGAGGGGCTCAGAAACGAAGATGCCAATTACGTACAGCAGCAGTGGGATCCGAGCCGGTACAGACCGGGCACGAGAGATCATCCCGGGTTCCGGTACGAAAACCCGAATTCTGCAATTTATGTACCGGGATTCCAGCACAGGCCACCGGCTCAGCAAGTCGCATCGGTACCGCAGGTTCAGCCAGGCCCATCCGCACAGCAGTATGACGCTCAGATGAAGGAGATCAAGTCCATGTTCCAGACCATGGAGTCCCGGTTTGCACACATGGACGCCCTGACTGCCGACGTGCAGACGACCAAAACGTCACTGCGCGCTTTGGAGGTACAAGTAGGGCAGTTAGCACAGCAGCTAACAGAGAGACAACCAGGGAACTTACCCTCAACCACAGTAAATAATCCACGTGCTCAGGTCAACGCCATCACCACTCGGAGTGGGTTAGTACTGCAGGATCTGCAGTATCCTAGCCATGCACGTGCAGAAAAGTCGAAAGAAATCGAGCGCGAAATATTTGGCCAGGATAACAGCTCAGCCGACCGCCCCCAGCCGAAGGGCTCGGTTGGGCAGGATGCAGTGCAGAACGAGAAGGAAGCAGAAACAGTACCTATCTCCAAGGAGGCACCGTATCCTTTGAAGACACGAAAGAGGGATGATAGCAAGGACTACGCCAGATTTCTCGAGATTTTCAAACAGCTGAAGATCAACATACCATTTGCGGAGGCGTTGGCAAAGATGCCCACTTATGCCAAGTTCCTCAAAGATATTTTGTATGGACGAAAACGTATGAGCGATTTTGAGACAATAAATCTGACGGCAGAAGTGAGCAATTGTGTGAAGAATGGGCTACCGAGGAAGAGGAAGGACCATGGCAGTTTTGTCATCCCGGTGACCCTAGGTAATGCTTACACAGGAAAGGCTCTGTGTGACCTAGGGGCCAGTATCAATCTGATGCCGTTATCGATTTTCAAAACTTTGAAAATCGGTGAACTCAGGCCCACCAGAATCAAGCTGCAGATGGCGGACAGATCCGTGAAGCAGGCTTACGGAGTTATTGAAGATATTCTGGTGAAAGTCGGAGAATTAATTTTTCCGGCAGATTTTGTGATTCTGGACATGGAGGCAGGAGACGTACCACTCATTCTGGGCAGACCGTTTTTGGCCACTGGAGAAGCCATGATAAACTGCAAGAGCGGAGAACTGACCATGCAAATCAATGAAGACAAGGTGAAGTTCAATGTTTTCAAAAATCTGCAACTACCGAATTATTACGAGCATGAAGACATCTTCGCAGTGGAGGTAGTCGAAGAAGGCTGGGAAAACGAGGAGATGGACGAGCTATGGGCAGAAATTGACAGAGTGGACAGAGAGAACGAGGAGAGATTCCAGGAGGAGCAGGCCATGCAAGCCGAAAACCGGACCACTTTACAGCTGGACGGAAAAACTGGACAGAAATTGGCCCTGGTCCCGTCACTCAAAGAGCCACCGACCCGAGAGCGAAAACCGCTCCCGAGCCTTCAAACTTCAGCACAGCCAACGCCGTTTCAAGTAGGGCAGAAAGCACTTCTCGGCAAGTCTCGGAAGCAGCTTTTCCCAGGAAAATTAAGATCCCGGTGGTCAGGACCGTATATCATCAAAGAAGTACTTTCATGGGATACGGTCGAATTGGAGAATCCGCATGACAGTACAACTTGCAGGGTGAGCGGAAACCGGGTCAAGCCATATCTGGGCCCGGAAGCAGACGTCAAAGTAGACCCTGGCGGTTTTGACGTTCCTTGAGCAAACATGAGGTAACTGGGTCGGGCCGTCGACCGTAAATTACAAGCGCTGGTTGGGAGGCAACCCAACGTAATACAGCAGAGCAGAAAACGAGAACAAAAAGGAGTAGAGAGAGAAAAAAATTATGTTTGAAAAAAAAAAAATTACCTGCTGCCTGCGTATATATGCAGGCTGCTGCGTATATACGCAGCCTGCAGTAAAATTTCAGAATTTTGAAAAAAAAGATATTTTTTTTTACCTGCTGCTTGCGTATATACGCAGACCTCCGTATATACGCAGTCAGCAGCGAAAATTTCAGGATTTTGAAAAAAAAAAAAAAAAAACTTTTTCAAAATGCTCCCTGTCTGCGTAACTGCGTATATACGCAGGCAGAAGAAGAAAAAAAATATTTTTTTCGGATAGCAGCACGTTTTTGCCCCATTTTTCTCTCTCTACCTCCATACACAGATCCGTGGAGTTTGAAGCGAATTCAGAAAATTTCGTAGAAGGAAAGGCAGATTTTCAAAATCTTGAAGAATCGACCCCGGTGTGTTCTGGCACACTCGACCGTCACAGGGACTCGTACGAGTTGGGGATTTTTCAGGAACAGTTTTTCTGCAGAACCGAGCAATCGACCCCGGTGTACGGAAGTATACTCGACCATATGGGAGCACATTGTCAAACACAATGGTGCTCGGGGATTGCACGTTTGAAGAGCGCACATAGAGCCCGAAAGGTTGATAGCTTCCGTCGAGAAATTTTCTGGCGACCGGTCAACGGTCCTGCTCCACCGGAATATGCGAGAAATTCCGCACCTGTAAGAACTGACTCCGGGTGCACAGGTTCAATTTCTGTCTCTCGCTTTATTTTTCTGCATATGCTACCAGTTGTTCCCATTCGATGAGGAAAGCCAGCTCATCCAATCCAGATTGTATGCCTAATGATTAGTACCATGAGGGCATGGCACCATCCAGTGTGGGGGTGGTGGCGTTGTAACTGCATTACGTTTTATTAAAAATTAAAAAAAGAATTGAAAATTTTGAGACTGGGTGAAGGATTTAGCTTAAAACTGGAGAGAGCTTAATGATAGAAAATTTCCCGAAGTGGACGAACTTAAGTGAGGAAGAGCTGCGAGAATCTATCTAGGGGAGTTAATAGAGCCAATGCACTCCAGAAAACGCAAGTAGCTGTCTCCCGAGCTATGTATCCGACTAGCTGCCAGACCACCGTCACCAGGTAGTCGCCAACCCGCCATCACGGTCACCACATTATTTGGTGGAGTGATAGGCCATAGGGGACCTCACGTCCTGTCTCGCGCCTTAGGTCCACTAGTGAGCCCCGTTGATCCGTTAATTCTTTTTCTTGGTAACCGTTTGACCTAGGAAGCCGTTTTTTGATACTTGCATCATTGTTAGTATTTTTACCCTTCCTACGCGTCATGGCACGAGGGAGTTGAGTTGAGGGGGATTTTCTGGGGTAGAGCAGAATTGTCATATTTAATAGTGGATAAGCTTTATTTTTATATTTGAGGGTGTGTAAGGGTGAGATAGTGACGGCAGCACACTTCGGTGTGGCGGTGACTCACGACATTACACCGTGAGCACAGGAGGAGAGCCGTAGTGCGTAAATTTTCCGCACGACATGGGGGACTTTGGGTTGACAGGGTTACTGGAGGACGCGCTGTGCTATTTAGACATCCTTGGAGTGAGGAGGATCGGTTGGAAAAGCGCGAATATTTTACAGATTGACTACATGGTTCGGAATTAGTGTGGGGGTGGTCATTACAGATTATTTCAGTATCATAAAGTTGGCCTGGTTTATATTGTTTATTGTGTAGCCCCGCAAAAAAAAAAACAAAAAAAAAAAAAGAAAAAAACGAAAATCAAAACGAAAAAAAAAAACGAAAAAAAAAGTATCAAAGGCAGAAAATTCAGGGTGCTTGATTGATTTTATTTCAAAACGCCAGGCCGGCTATTTTTATCACAGTTTCACATTCGTTCACATTTGTGGCCGCGAGAACGGCAGTTACACCGGGACTGGGGAAATTGAGTGTCTAGAATCTTAGGTGATTTGGGTCAGTTTCTGTCATCTTGGTGAGGGAGTGTGAGATTGGGGTATGTGTGAGTGTGCTGTGACGTTTAGGACATCGCTTCTAAATGACTTATCCTACCGTCCCAAAGCCGGCAGATTTACATTACACCCGGAGTAAAAGCACGGAAGGTGTGCGTTAGGGATACGTTCAGTTTGCGTGCAAAAGCGGAAGTAAGTGGTGTTCGTGCTTGTTCCTAACCTAGGCTGGCCGCGAGTTCTTCCGATCACCGCAGTTTCTGAAATTTAGGGGAATATGAGAACTTGATGATGTTCAGTTTGAGTTGAAGAGATTGCCCAGTCTCACCAAAAATAATATAAACTGTTTTTATAATATTAATATTGTTTTTAAATAAGTGCAGTTACACCGCTCTGGATTGATTCGGGATAGTATGCATTGGGAGTATATTGCTGGAGTTTGCTCGGGACGAGCAAAGTTTAGTGTGGGGGTATTTGATAACGCCCAAATAGGGGTTATTTTATAGCCTGAAAAGATGTGTATGTGTGCTAGAAAACCGCGTTTTAGCCTGAATTCACCCTCGGAAAGCCTCGGTTTTAGGAACAAGACGTTTATTTGCTCTTCGTGAATTTCTGCATGTTTTGTACTTTTATTGGATATGATCGCGGGTTTTTTCATGTCTTTACAGGAACAGGTTCGGAAAGTGCATTGGGATGCGTGCCGAGACAGAACCGGGTTCGCCTCGAGAAACGTGCAGAAAACGCTCGGAGCAAGATTTGACCGAGACTGGTACAAGGGAGAGCGGAATGGAAAACGGAAAGACTGGAGGAAAAACGAGCAGTGAAAACCAACCGAGGAAGCTGAAAACGCAAAAACCGAGAATCACCGGGATGCGCTCGGTTGACAATATCTTGAGCTTGACTTGGAATTTAGAAGTGAAACCAGCGGCAGAAGAAAGAAGACGTCAAGGGCTTTCCGAAAACAGGTCATAATGCCGAAACGGAGTCCGGCCGAAAAACCGACCCACGCCCAAGCGTGGGTCCCTGCCGGCCAACGCCCAAGCGTGGGTCCATGACCAACCCACGCCCAAGCGTGGGTCCCCTCCTAGCCACGCCCAAGCGTGGGTCCCGCGTCCCGGTGGCCAGAGTCGTAATCAGCTGTTTCATGTTCCGGTCGATTTTCGGGACCATTTTTGACCCAGGGGTATTTTGGTAATTTTGACACCGGACCCGGGTTTTCAAAGTCGAGTTCGGATTTTGTCGTCCGAATTCAGTGAGTAGTTTTCCTATGGCCAGATTCAAGATTTGACGGAATTTGGAGCGATTTTGACCCAGGGGTATTTTGGTCATTTTGACACCGAGCCCGGGTTTTCGAAGTCAATCTCGGTTTTTTCTTCCATATTCAGTCATCAGTTTTCCTAGAACCATATTGAGGATTGGGTAAAATTTTGAGCCTTTTTGACCCAGGGGTATTTTGGTCATTTTGGCAAGTTTCGGGTCAAAACGCAGGAAAACGTTTTTGGAAGCTTTCAGACTCGGATTCTGAGGAGTTACAGGATTTTGGCAGGAAGACTTTTTCCGAGGCGGTTTCGGGCCCAGTGGCAGTTTCGTAAATTTGGGCAGTTTCCGGAAACTTCTCAGCACAATATAAAACAACGTCCAGACAGAATACACAGAACAGAACACAAGACAGCACAACCGAAGGAGGAGTCGGAGCGTCCCGGAGAGCACGGAAACGTGAATCCAGATTCAAGACACCTGTTTGCTCTTCTTCTCTCTCATTCAAAAACTGTGTTATTTTCGTTATGAATTTCAGTAGCTAAACTTTTACCTAGGTTCTCGGTGAACCTAGGGTTTCGTTTCAGAGATTAGTTCTACGTTTTGACTATGAATTCATGATCGTACTATCTTAATATCAGCAGCTTTATTCGTTATTCTGTCTTTGAATTTTACTGTTTATGCATGATCGGAGTAGCTAACCAGAATTGCTACAGACCCGAGCCGGTAGGTGAAAACGTCCGGTTAGGGTTAGGAAGAGAAGACAGAATTTAGCACCTTACCCCGATGGGCCGACTAGCGAAGGGGAGTTAGGACTAGCCTGAAATCGTTGAGACCAACTGTTAGAGAATCTGACCCGGGCCATCAGGACAGGTTAGAAACCCTAGCAGCCTTAGAATGAGACTGCAGACTTAGGCAGCTTAACAGGAATCCGACAGTCTGCAGGATTGTGATAACGTGCAGGAAAAGAAAAGATACTGCACAATTGGTACGTGGCACGGATAACGAGACTGCTGTGTGTTTTCATGTCAAACAAAGAACGAAAATCTGAAGAACCCTAGGGGATCCCGGGACCTAGTATCTCAAACCCTAGTTTTACAACCATAAGATTATTCAGAAAATTATTGCAAAAAGATTTATGTTTCAGTTATTTACTTTCAGTACTTAAACAACTCTCAAAATACTCATCCTTTTTACACTCTGTTTGTTAAAACTGATTGCTAGAAAAACCTGCAAAGTCCCTGTGGGATCGATAATCTGAGTCGTAATACACTCTATACTACTTGATTCGTATACTTGCGAATAGTACGCTAAATTGCGCATCAAGTTTTTGGCGCCGTTGCCGGGGACTTTTTGGGTTTTATTTAGTAGTCCGAATTAATTTTCAGAGTTTTTATTTTTATTTTATTTTATTTTTTATTTTTATTTTTCTGTTATCTCACTGCTCTTGAGATCTCTATTTTTCAGGATGGGCGACAATACCGAGAGAACGCCAGAACTGCCCGAGACACGTACTCCAGCCGAGATGGCTCGGTACATCGAGGATCTGATCGCAGCAGGATTCGCTGCCCGTAGCAACCAGAGGACATACAACCGGTCTGGGAAGGCGTTGGTGGAGAATTTCGAAGTCCCCACAGGGGGGCATGAGCGAGCTATTGTGGTGCCCGAGATCACCGCAGAACACTTTGACATCAAACCCTCCACCATCCAGACGGTGCAGACCCTCTGCCCGTTTCATGGCAAAGCCGACGAAGACCCGAACGACTTTATCGGGAAGTTCGAGGATTACTGCAACAAGGTCCGGTATAAGGGAGTTGACGCAGAGGCACTTATGCTAATACTCTTTCCATACTGCCTGTACGGAGTGGCCAACGACTGGCTCGAATCCCGGCCACCCAGATCGATCACTACATGGGAAGGATGCGTCACAGATTTTCTTGCCAAATTTTACCCCGCCTCCCGGGTCATTCAAATACAAAGCGAGATTCTGTCATTCAGGCAGAAGACGGGAGAGACGGTGGTGGACGCATGGGACAGATTGATGAGATTGGTGAAAAAGTGCCCAAACCACGGTTTTGGAGACCCGAAGATCCTGCAGGTATTCTACCATGCCTTAGACAGGGAGAGTGCTGACAGGATTGATAGAGAAGCCGGAGGAAACTTCCTGTACCATGTGGACAAAGACGGGGCCTATGAGCTAATGAAGCAGTTAGCCAAGCAGGACACTCGACTATTTGATGATCGCAGGATCACGGCCCGAGCCGAGCCAGTGGAAGACGACCGGATAGACAATCTTGACAAGATCGTTCAAGATTTGGTCAAGAAAGTTTACTCAACTAATGCAGTGGTGGACGGGCCAGATTTGGACACAGCCATTGAGGGGCTCAGAAACGAAGATGCCAATTACGTACAGCAGCAGTGGGATCCGAGCCGGTACAGACCGGGCACGAGAGATCATCCCGGGTTCCGGTACGAAAACCCGAATTCTGCAATTTATGTACCGGGATTCCAGCACAGGCCACCGGCTCAGCAAGTCGCATCGGTACCGCAGGTTCAGCCAGGCCCATCCGCACAGCAGTATGACGCTCAGATGAAGGAGATCAAGTCCATGTTCCAGACCATGGAGTCCCGGTTTGCACACATGGACGCCCTGACTGCCGACGTGCAGACGACCAAAACGTCACTGCGCGCTTTGGAGGTACAAGTAGGGCAGTTAGCACAGCAGCTAACAGAGAGACAACCAGGGAACTTACCCTCAACCACAGTAAATAATCCACGTGCTCAGGTCAACGCCATCACCACTCGGAGTGGGTTAGTACTGCAGGATCTGCAGTATCCTAGCCATGCACGTGCAGAAAAGTCGAAAGAAATCGAGCGCGAAATATTTGGCCAGGATAACAGCTCAGCCGACCGCCCCCAGCCGAAGGGCTCGGTTGGGCAGGATGCAGTGCAGAACGAGAAGGAAGCAGAAACAGTACCTATCTCCAAGGAGGCACCGTATCCTTTGAAGACACGAAAGAGGGATGATAGCAAGGACTACGCCAGATTTCTCGAGATTTTCAAACAGCTGAAGATCAACATACCATTTGCGGAGGCGTTGGCAAAGATGCCCACTTATGCCAAGTTCCTCAAAGATATTTTGTATGGACGAAAACGTATGAGCGATTTTGAGACAATAAATCTGACGGCAGAAGTGAGCAATTGTGTGAAGAATGGGCTACCGAGGAAGAGGAAGGACCCTGGCAGTTTTGTCATCCCGGTGACCCTAGGTAATGCTTACACAGGAAAGGCTCTGTGTGACCTAGGGGCCAGTATCAATCTGATGCCGTTATCGATTTTCAAAACTTTGAAAATCGGTGAACTCAGGCCCACCAGAATCAAGCTGCAGATGGCGGACAGATCCGTGAAGCAGGCTTACGGAGTTATTGAAGATATTCTGGTGAAAGTCGGAGAATTAATTTTTCCGACAGATTTTGTGATTCTGGACATGGAGGCAGGAGACGTACCACTCATTCTGGGCAGACCGTTTTTGGCCACTGGAGAAGCCATGATAAACTGCAAGAGCGGAGAACTGACCATGCAAATCAATGAAGACAAGGTGAAGTTCAATGTTTTCAAAAATCTGCAACTACCGAATTATTACGAGCATGAAGACATCTTCGCAGTGGAGGTAGTCGAAGAAGGCTGGGAAAACGAGGAGATGGACGAGCTATGGGCAGAAATTGACAGAGTGGACAGAGAGAACGAGGAGAGATTCCAGGAGGAGCAGGCCATGCAAGCCGAAAACCGGACCACTTTACAGCTGGACGGAAAAACTGGACAGAAATTGGCCCTGGTCCCGTCACTCAAAGAGCCACCGACCCGAGAGCGAAAACCGCTCCCGAGCCTTCAAACTTCAGCACAGCCAACGCCGTTTCAAGTAGGGCAGAAAGCACTTCTCGGCAAGTCTCGGAAGCAGCTTTTCCCAGGAAAATTAAGATCCCGGTGGTCAGGACCGTATATCATCAAAGAAGTACTTTCATGGGATACGGTCGAATTGGAGAATCCGCATGACAGTACAACTTGCAGGGTGAGCGGAAACCGGGTCAAGCCATATCTGGGCCCGGAAGCAGACGTCAAAGTAGACCCTGGCGGTTTTGACGTTCCTTGAGCAAACATGAGGTAACTGGGTCGGGCCGTCGACCGTAAATTACAAGCGCTGGTTGGGAGGCAACCCAATGTAATACAGCAGAGCAGAAAACGAGAACAAAAAGGAGTAGAGAGAGAAAAAAATTATGTTTGAAAAAAAAAAAAATTACCTGCTGCCTGCGTATATATGCAGGCTGCTGCGTATATACGCAGCCTGCAGTAAAATTTCAGAATTTTGAAAAAAAATATATTTTTTTTTACCTGCTGCTTGCGTATATACGCAGACCTCCGTATATACGCAGTCAGCAGCGAAAATTTCAGGATTTTGAAAAAAAAAAAAAAAAAACTTTTTCAAAATGCTCCCTGTCTGCGTAACTGCGTATATACGCAGGCAGAAGAAGAAAAAAAATATTTTTTTCGGATAGCAGCACGTTTTTGCCCCATTTTTCTCTCTCTACCTCCATACACAGATCCGTGGAGTTTGAAGCGAATTCAGAAAATTTCGTAGAAGGAAAGGCAGATTTTCAAAATCTTGAAGAATCGACCCCGGTGTGTTCTGGCACACTCGACCGTCACAGGGACTCGTACGAGTTGGGGATTTTTCAGGAACAGTTTTTCTGCAGAACCGAGCAATCGACCCCGGTGTACGGAAGTATACTCGACCATATGGGAGCACATTGTCAAACACAATGGTGCTCGGGGATTGCACGTTTGAAGAGCGCACATAGAGCCCGAAAGGTTGATAGCTTCCGTCGAGAAATTTTCTGGCGACCGGTCAACGGTCCTGCTCCACCGGAATATGCGAGAAATTCCGCACCTGTAAGAACTGACTCCGGGTGCACAGGTTCAATTTCTGTCTCTCGCTTTATTTTTCTGCATATGCTACCAGTTGTTCCCATTCGATGAGGCAAGCCAGCTCATCCAATCCAGATTGTATGCCTAATGATTAGTACCATGAGGGCATGGCACCATCCAGTGTGGGGGTGGTGGCGTTGTAACTGCATTACGTTTTATTAAAAATTAAAAAAAGAATTGAAAATTTTGAGACTGGGTGAAGGATTTAGCTTAAAACTGGAGAGAGCTTAATGATAGAAAATTTCCCGAAGTGGACGAACTTAAGTGAGGAAGAGCTGCGAGAATCTATCTAGGGGAGTTAATAGAGCCAATGCACTCCAGAAAACGCAAGTAGCTGTCTCCCGAGCTATGTATCCGACTAGCTGCCAGACCACCGTCACCAGGTAGTCGCCAACCCGCCATCACGGTCACCACATCATTTGGTGGAGTGATAGGCCATAGGGGACCTCACGTCCTGTCTCGCGCCTTAGGTCCACTAGTGAGCCCCGTTGATCCGTTAATTCTTTTTCTTGGTAACCGTTTGACCTAGGAAGCCGTTTTTTGATACTTGCATCATTGTTAGTATTTTTACCCTTCCTACGCGTCATGGCACGAGGGAGTTGAGTTGAGGGGGATTTTCTGGGGTAGAGCAGAATTGTCATATTTAATAGTGGATAAGCTTTATTTTTATATTTGAGGGTGTGTAAGGGTGAGATAGTGACGGCAGCACACTTCGGTGTGGCGGTGACTCACGACATTACACCGTGAGCACAGGAGGAGAGCCGTAGTGCGTAAATTTTCCGCACGACATGGGGGACTTTGGGTTGACAGGGTTACTGGAGGACGCGCTGTGCTATTTAGACATCCTTGGAGTGAGGAGGATCGGTTGGAAAAGCGCGAATATTTTACAGATTGACTACATGGTTCGGAATTAGTGTGGGGGTGGTCATTACAGATTATTTCAGTATCATAAAGTTGGCCTGGTTTATATTGTTTATTGTGTAGCCCCGCAAAAAAAAAAAAAAAAAAAAAAAAAAAAAAAAAAAAAAAGAAAAAAACGAAAATCAAAACGAAAAAAAAAACGAAAAAAAAAGTATCAAAGGCAGAAAATTCAGGGTGCTTGATTGATTTTATTTCAAAACGCCAGGCCGGCTATTTTTATCACAGTTTCACATTCGTTCACATTTGTGGCCGCGAGAACGGCAGTTACACCGGGACTGGGGAAATTGAGTGTCTAGAATCTTAGGTGATTTGGGTCAGTTTCTGTCATCTTGGTGAGGGAGTGTGAGATTGGGGTATGTGTGAGTGTGCTGTGACGTTTAGGACATCGCTTCTAAATGACTTATCCTACCGTCCCAAAGCCGGCAGATTTACATTACACCCGGAGTAAAAGCACGGAAGGTGTGCGTTAGGGATACGTTCAGTTTGCGTGCAAAAGCGGAAGTAAGTGGTGTTCGTGCTTGTTCCTAACCTAGGCTGGCCGCGAGTTCTTCCGATCACCGCAGTTTCTGAAATTTAGGGGAATATGAGAACTTGATGATGTTCAGTTTGAGTTGAAGAGATTGCCCAGTCTCACCAAAAATAATATAAACTGTTTTTATAATATTAATATTGTTTTTAAATAAGTGCAGTTACACCGCTCTGGATTGATTCGGGATAGTATGCATTGGGAGTATATTGCTGGAGTTTGCTCGGGACGAGCAAAGTTTAGTGTGGGGGTATTTGATAACGCCCAAATAGGGGTTATTTTATAGCCTGAAAAGATGTGTATGTGTGCTGGAAAACCGCGTTTTAGCCAGAATTCACCCTCGGAAAGCCTCGGTTTTAGGAACAAGACGTTTATTTGCTCTTCGTGAATTTCTGCATGTTTTGTACTTTTATTGGATATGATCGCGGGTTTTTTCATGTCTTTACAGGAACAGGTTCGGAAAGTGCATTGGGATGCGTGCCGAGACAGAACCGGGTTCGCCTCGAGAAACGTGTAGAAAACGCTCGGAGCAAGATTTGACCGAGACTGGTACAAGGGAGAGCGGAATGGAAAACGGAAAGACTGGAGGAAAAACGAGCAGTGAAAACCAACCGAGGAAGCTGAAAACGCAAAAACCGAGAATCACCGGGATGCGCTCGGTTGACAATATCTTGAGCTTGACTTGGAATTTAGAAGTGAAACCAGCGGCAGAAGAAAGAAGACGTCAAGGGCTTTCCGAAAACAGGTCATAATGCCGAAACGGAGTCCGGCCGAAAAACCGACCCACGCCCAAGCGTGGGTCCCTGCCGGCCCACGCCCAAGCGTGGGTCCATGACCAACCCACGCCCAAGCGTGGGTCCCCTCCTAGCCACGCCCAAGCGTGGGTCCCGCGTCCCGGTGGCCAGAGTCGTAATCAGCTGTTTCATGTTCCGGTCGATTTTCGGGACCATTTTTGACCCAGGGGTATTTTGGTAATTTTGACACCGGACCCGGGTTTTCAAAGTCGAGTTCGGATTTTGTCGTCCGAATTCAGTGAGTAGTTTTCCTATGGCCAGATTCAAGATTTGACGGAATTTGGAGCGATTTTGACCCAGGGGTATTTTGGTCATTTTGACACCGAGCCCGGGTTTTCGAAGTCAATCTCGGTTTTTTCTTCCATATTCAGTCATCAGTTTTCCTAGAACCAGATTGAGGATTGGGTAAAATTTTGAGCCTTTTTGACCCAGGGGTATTTTGGTCATTTTGGCAAGTTTCGGGTCAAAACGCAGGAAAACGTTTTTGGAAGCTTTCAGACTCGGATTCTGAGGAGTTACAGGATTTTGGCAGGAAGACTTTTTCCGAGGCGGTTTCGGGCCCAGTGGCAGTTTCGTAAATTTGGGCAGTTTCCGGAAACTTCTCAGCACAATATAAAACAACGTCCAGACAGAATACACAGAACAGAACACAAGACAGCACAACCGAAGGAGGAGTCGGAGCGTCCCGGAGAGCACGGAAACGTGAATCCAGATTCAAGACACCTGTTTGCTCTTCTTCTCTCTCATTCAAAAACTGTGTTATTTTCGTTATGAATTTCAGTAGCTAAACTTTTACCTAGGTTCTCGGTGAACCTAGGGTTTCGTTTCAGAGATTAGTTCTACGTTTTGACTATGAATTCATGATCGTACTATCTTAATATCAGCAGCTTTATTCGTTATTCTGTCTTTGAATTTTACTGTTTATGCATGATCGGAGTAGCTAACCAGAATTGCTACAGACCCGAGCCGGTAGGTGAAAACGTCCGGTTAGGGTTAGGAAGAGAAGACAGAATTTAGCACCTTACCCCGATGGGCCGACTAGCGAAGGGGAGTTAGGACTAGCCTGAAATCGTTGAGACCAACTGTTAGAGAATCTGACCCGGGCCATCAGGACAGGTTAGAAACCCTAGCAGCCTTAGAATGAGACTGCAGACTTAGGCAGCTTAACAGGAATCCGACAGTCTGCAGGATTGTGATAACGTGCAGGAAAAGAAAAGATACTGCACAATTGGTACGTGGCACGGATAACGAGACTGCTGTGTGTTTTCATGTCAAACAAAGAACGAAAATCTGAAGAACCCTAGGGGATCCCGGGACCTAGTATCTCAAACCCTAGTTTTACAACCATAAGATTATTCAGAAAATTATTGCAAAAAGATTTATGTTTCAGTTATTTACTTTCAGTACTTAAACAACTCTCAAAATACTCCTCCTTTTTACACTCTGTTTGTTAAAACTGATTGCTAGAAAAACCTACAAAGTCCCTGTGGGATCGATAATCTGAGTCGTAATACACTCTATACTACTTGATTCGTATACTTGCGAATAGTACGCTAAATTGCGCATCAGCTGCGGTCCCGTCTCTTTTTAATCCGGTTGCAAGTCCCCGGATAGTAACATGTACTCACTCCTCTGACCGGCGTAGTCTTAGGGGGGTGTCGACACTTAAGGTCATGGAAGCTGTGGTTTATTTGGTTTTTCCCCGTCACAACAAAGTAATAATGGATTTGTTTGGTTTTGTTAACGGAATGAAGTTAACACTGGATTTGGATTTTTCCTAATGATTATGGAAATTGGTTTGGAAATATATTATGGAAATTGGTTTGGAAATACTATGGAATTGGGAACTCTTATGTTTTAATACAAGAGTCAACTTTATTACCGCTGTGTTTGCGAAAAACTCTTACTTCCAAATGAGTCTTTGTTTTATAACTATCCATCATCGTTTTACATGTTTGGATGTTTGCTTACCAGTATTTCAATGCTGATTTTGTACTGTGGTGTTTCTTTTTCATTCCGCACCACAGGTTTAGAGGAAGATTATCGGGCATAGAAGGGGCCGCGCATCACATGGAACATTAGTAGTAGTATTTCATTTGAAATTGAACTCTTTAGTAGTTTAAACGCTTTAGTTGTTTTTGCCGGTTTGTGGCTAGGACGAAGGTTTATTGTAATACATTGTTTTAATCGGATTCAATTTGTTATTGTGGATGTTTGTGCTTGCGAACCATGTTATAAATCTCCTTGTATCCGGGCTCCTCTCGGGTACGGAGTGACATCCCCGGGTCTCCGGCTTGGGCCATTTGGGGGTGTTACACTGAGGATCTCTAACGTGTGCGGCTCCGCAACACACCTCCGCAATACATTATCCGCTCCCAGCTTGAACAGATAGGGATCATCCCAGAAGTATTGTCGCGCATCTGCAAAGAATTTCTTCCTCTGGTGGTAAGTCATGTCCTTGGGTACAATGTTGAGTGCCTTGAAATTTGCTAAGTCAGCAAACCAAGGCACAGCTGCAACCACAACCATAAGCTGCTCATCTGGAAAATCCTCTCGAATAGGAAAATCTTCCTGCTTATTGTTCTCCAGTCTTGACAAGTGGTCCGCAACCACATTCTCTACCCCCTTTTTATCTTTGATCACTACATCGAACTCTTGCATCAATAAAACCCACCGGATCAATCTTGGCTTGGCGTCCTTCTTGGTGAGAAGGTACTTGAGGGCTGAATGGTCTGTGAAAATAGTCACCTGAGAACCCACAAGATATGGACGAAACTTGTCTAACGCAAATGTGATGGCCAACATCTCTTTCTCCGTGGTCGCATAATTAACCTGTGCATCATTAAGAGTACGACTGGCATAATAAATGGCGTGAGCTACCTTATCCTTCCGCTACCCCAAAACTGCTCCCACCGCATAGTCACTAGCATCACACATGAGCTCAAATGGTAGGGTCCAGTCTGGTGTGGTGATGATAGGTGCGCTAATCAGCTTTTCCTTGAGCAAATCAAAAGCTGACTTGCACTCCGCATTAAAATCAAAGACTGCATCCTTCTCAAGCAATCCACACAAAGGCTTCGTGATCTTCGAGAAATCTTTAATGAAGCGCCGATAGAACCCTGCATGTCCCAAGAAACTCCTTACCCCTTTGACTGAGGTAGGGTAGGGAAGCTTCTCAATCACCTCGATCTTGGCTCTATCCACCTCTAAACCTTTGCTGGAGATCTTGTGGCCCAAAACAATACTCTCAGTAACCATGAAGTGACACTTCTCCCAGTTGAGCACTAGGTTGGTGTCTATGCATCTATCCAGAACCCGGGCCAACTGTTGCAGGCAGTCTTCGAATCCGTCACCATAGAGCGAGAAGTCATCCATGAATACCTCGAAATTCTGCTCCATCATGTCAGAGAAGATCGACATCATACATCTCTGAAATGTACCAGGTGCGTTGCATAACCCAAAAGGCATCCGTCTAAAAGCGAAGGTCCCATAAGGACAAGTGAATGTCGTCTTCTCCTGGTCAGCTGGCTCAATTGCTATCTGGTTGTACCCGGAGTACCCATCCAAAAAGCAATAATGAGAACGACGTGCCAGCCTATCCAACATCTAATCAACGAATGGGAGGGGAAAATGATCCTTCAAAGTGGCATCATTGAGCTTGCGGTAATCCATGCAAACTCTCCACCCAGTAACAGTACGAGTGGCAATCTGATCACCTTTTTCCCCTTCCACAACAGTTATACCTCCCTTCTTAGGGACATACTGCACCGGGCTAGTCCATGTGCTGTCGGAAATGGGATAAATGATGCCCGCCTCCAACCATTTAAGCACCTCTTTCTTCACCACCTCCTGCATGTGAGGATTGAGGCGGCGCTGAAACTGAACTACCGGCTTCTTATCTTCCATGAGCCGAATCTTGTGCTGGCAAACTGTGGGGCTGATCCCCTTGATATCTGCTATGGTCCGTCCCATAGCTGCCTTTCTCTCCTGTAGTACCTTGAGAAGCTGCTCCTCCTGTTCCCTGTCCAAACATGCAGACACAATCACAGGTAAAGTCTCATTAGATCCCAAGTACAAATATTTCAAATGAACAGGTAAAGGATTTAATTCTAAAACAGGAGCAGTAACAAGAGAAGGAGTAAGAATCTTCCTGCTTCCCTCATTAAAGAGGGGTAATGGTTGGTGCCAATGAACATCTAAGGCTTGCTCTTTCTCGCTGGAATCAAGTAGAGCAAGCTCCTCATATAGTTGCTCCAACAAAATATCGTCATCTTCGTCCGGCGTGTATGCCTCCACACCAAAGCACTGCTCGCTTACCGCATATGCGGGAAACTTCATAGCCTCAAATACATTGAAGGCCACCTTCTCATCGTTGATCTGCATAGTCAGCTCTCCATTGGCCACATCAATGATAGTTCTCCCAGTGGCCAGGAATGGGCGGCCCAAAATAAGAGGAACATCATCGTCGGCCTCCATGTCTAAGATCACAAAATCCGCTGGGAAGATGAGTCCTTCAACTCTCACTAATACATCCTCTAAAACACCCCTGGGGCGTTTTATAGTGCGATCAACCATCTGCAAGCACATCCTGGTAGGCTTAGAATCTCCAACACCAAGTTGCTCAAAAACCGATGTGGGCATCAAATTAATACTTGCACCAAGATCACATAATGCCCTCCCATGAAACGCATCTTCCAATTTAACAGGGATGATCAAACCGCCCGGATATTTGATCTTCTTTGGTAACGCCTTTTGCACAACTGCGCAACACTCCTCATTCAGAGTCACGGTTTCAAAATCATCCATGCGCCTCCTATTAGAAAGGAAGTCCTTGAGAAATTTGGCATATTTAGGCATTTGTGAAATGGCCTCCGCAAAAGGGATATTAATGTGCAGTTTCTTGAAGATATCAACAAACTTCTTGAAATGCTTGGCATCCTCTTGACTCTTCAATCTCTGCGGGTATGGCACTCGCACACTGTATTCCTCCCTTGGCTTCTGTTTCTTATCCGACTTCCTCACCGTGTACTTTGATTGGGGAATCACGGTAGGCACGGGAATTTCTTCATCCAAGGCTTTTTCAGTGGCCTTAGTCGCCTCAGCTCGCGCATGGGTAGGATATGGGGGATCCTGGGTAGTAGTCCCACTGCGAGTTGTAATAGCCTTCAATTGCTCAGTTGGAGTAATAGTTTTGGACGGAAGTATACCTGGTGGAAGTCGAGGATTCTGATTAGCTATTTGGCCAATTTGTGTTTCATGGCTCTTTAGTGAAGCTTCCATTGCGACTATTTTGCTCTCAATCTTATCATTGCTAGCTAACAGTTTCCTCAACATCGCGTTTGTATCCTGTTCTTCTGAGAGTGGAGGTGGAGCCTGTTGTTGTGGAACCTGTCTCTGAGCTTGGTATGGAACATTTGGCCTATGACCTGGCGCACATAATCCACTATTCGGATTGGCATAGCTGAAGTTGGGGTGATTGCGATTGTTGGGATGATAGGTGTTTGGCCATTGCTGCTGTCTTTGTTGACCCATGTAATTCACGTCTTCAATGTCATCCCCATATCCCTGATTTGTATCTGCTACCATCTCTCCCACTGACTTCACCTGTGCAGATGGATTCAAATTACTGAAAGCCGAAGTCATCACTGCCATCTGATGTTCAAATTTATGTTCCACCATAGACTCTATCTTACTAACCAATGCCCCCATCTGATTTCGTGTTTCTACGAGTCTCAGACCTCGTGGATTCACGTTTTGCTACATTATCTAGCAGATCACGACATCTCTGTAGTCCCATTCCCATAAAATTTCCTTGAGCCATCATGTCCAGCTCACTAGCAGTCTCTCTGTCCAAAGCATTATAAAAGTAGTGGAGAAGTTTATACCATGGCTCTCCGTGAGTAGGGCATCTGCGCAGGAGCTGGTTGAACTTTCTCCACTTTTTACCCAGAGAATCATCTTCCTGCTGTGTAAATTTGGTTATGTCAGCCATCCGTTGAGCAACCTTAGATGGCGGAAGATACTTCCTAAGACTCTCTGCTACAATCTGCCCATGTAACTATGCTGCCTTCTGGAAGTTCCATAAGCCATGTATTTGCCTTTCCCGATAAAGAGAAGGGGAAAAGCATGAGCTTTATCGTCTCGATTGGAACTCTCTGGTCATACATGGTAGAAGTAATCTGCTCGAAATTGAGCAAGTGTTGATGTGGATCATCACTCGGGGCTCCAGTGAATAGGCATTCATCCCTAACCATATTGATCAACGGTTGGCGAATCTCGAAATGCGCGGCATTAATCTGCGGCCTGAAAATGGTAGGCTGATATCCCTCCGGTGTACTCCTAAAGTAGTCCACCAAAGTACGCTCATCCTCCTCAGCATTGTTGACTTGCTCTACCGCATTCCGGCCGTTATTGTTCCGATTATTGCCCCCATTATTACCATTGCCCCCGTTATTTCTGCCAACTACCTCCGCACCAGGAAGTTGTTGTGGATTTGGAGGGTTCATGCGATCAATCATCGCCTGCATCTCAGCCATTTGAGCCCTAATTTGCTCAGTTTCCGCGGCTCTGTTTGCAGCCTCCTCTACAGCTGCAGCCCTAGCTGCTTCCGCATCTTGCAGGCCTTTGCGGACCCTCTCAAGCTCAGCTCTAGTTTGCTCGTCCATCTGAACTGAATTTGCTTTCCTCTTGTCTCTACGTTCTGCACGCAATAACGATTCCGGATCCTCAAGTACTGGATGCAAAGGCTCGTCTCTAGAACGGGACATGCACCAAGTAAATCAAACCTGAAAACACAAACCACACGCAGAAAATAGGTGAGTAACAGGTATAAACTGAAAAAGTAAATCCCTAAAGAGAAATATAATAACTAATTTATTTGAATTCCCCGGCAACGGCGCCAAAAACTTGAAACGCTCCAACTGCAAGTGTACAGCTGTCGTGTGTAGTAATAAATTCCGGAAATTCGGGTTGTCAAACCCAAGAGACTTCGTCGTAAATTAGGTATTAAGTTTGTTCTTTGTGTGGGCAAAGCGCAGTTGTTTTGTTCTATTGATCCTACTACAATTAAAAATAAATGTCTCAATTAATCAATTGAATTGATTCACGATTAATAAAGATGAACGATTATAAAATTTCTCAAAGTATGGAAAAGTCAGGATATCTCTACGGGTCACTAGGTATTTCACACGATATTGGATTTATGTTTTGTTAACACGATTAACATTTATCTAGCTAAACGAGCACAATTACGTTGAAGATGTCTCAACCAACTCCTATGATTAAACTATTAAAAACTGATTTCTCTAGCCTAATTGAGTTTAAACACGCATTACGAGAATTCATCTACTCTTTGTTCTAGCTAACTAGCAAGATTTCTCAACCCTAGATACGGCTATTGTGGATTTCAATTTTCCGGGCAATGAATATTGATGTCTCTAACATTCATAACCTAGCTCTATCGTAACAATACGTCTATTGATAGCAAAGATGAATTAAACACATAAAATACACATAGCTAGATAAAAAGTTCATCAATTAAGCCACAAGCATGAAATCAAATCCATAATCACAAATATCGTGATCAAACCCTAGCTCCCTACGAGATACCCTTAGAAAAGTGTTTAGCTACTCAAAAACATGATTCACGTACAAAGTTTCGTGATCAAATAACAAAAATAGAGAAGAAACGGAGTTTTAGAAGTCAAACGAATGATTCCAAGCTTCCTTGATCGTCTCCTAAGCTCCAAACTCTCTTCAACGTGATAGAGTATGTGATAATCCCCAAAAACATGCCCTAACCAAGTCTAATGCGTTCTCCCAATGTTTAGAACAAGTTAGGAGTAATTACAAAGCAACCCCATAAAGTTACAAAACAATTCTGCCCGAACTAGGTCGTGTGACCTAGTTAAGTAGGTCGTGTGACCTAGTTAAGTAGGTCGTGCGACCTACTGTGCTGCCCAGAACAGGTCGTGCGACCTGTATAGTAGATCGTGTGACCTACTGAAACTAGCTGAAATCTCCAACTAGGTCCTACGACCTACTATTAGGTCGTGCGACCTAGTTACTTCATCAAATTTTTCCATCTTCTTCCCACTTGTTCCTCTTGCTTTCAAATCACTTCCCGGGCATCGTTTCTTCATTCAATCCTCCATTTTGAGCTCTCCTCATGCCTCAACACTCGTATCATCTTATCTTGAGCCTCTCTAGCATTTGATCCATCAACTCTCGCTTTCCTTCCCAAATCTCGAGCTCGCATTACTTCCGAAGTTCGTTTCCTCTATCCGCTTGATTCTCGCGTGCTCCGGCCCTGAAAATCACAACACGAACACCCCGCGAAGATCAAATGTGACAAAATAAGATAAATAGCGCGTAAAACAATGTAATAAACGCCCGGACTTCACATTTTAGCATACGAACTCATTTTCTCAAATAAACACATGATTTACTCGAAAAGACGCAACATTCTCCATTATGAGCACACAAAATGTAGCAAAATAAGCAATAAAATAACTCCGAAAACGGAGTTATCATGGTTCGCTAGCACAAAGTATGCTAAATACGTCCACGGGGAAGAAAGATCTTTAATTCAATGAGTATGAATGTCTCTAGATGTTTGCATACATTCATAGGACCCAAAAGGATCCTTTTATAGCCCCCAAAACCGCCCCAAACAAATAAGGACACAATCCCATCCTTATTATCCTGCTCCCGGACTGTCTTCGTGCGAAGGCCAAAAGTCTTCGTGGGAAGACTCTTCATGCGAAGACATTTGTCTTCGTTTGAAGGCCTTCTTATTTTGAGACAGTGAGAACTTCCAAGAAGACAATATGATTTTGGCTAAGTATGGGGTCTTTGTGCGAAGACACTTTGTCTTCGTGCGAAGACCCCCCGGGCTTCACTTCTTCGCGCTCCTTTGAGTATCTTTATCTTCAAGGCATTCCCAACAGTAAGCATGTCAACTGTTGTGTAGTGACTTGAATTCTTAAGTCGGAAAGGAAATCAAAGTGGAAACATTTGTTTCCAAGTTTGAATAGGAAATTTATTGGGGCGGTGTCTCTTGGCACTATGTATAGAGGTGCTTTGGTTTTGGTTTACAACACACAAAGAGTTAGAACTAGACATGTATTTTAGTGATTTTGGTGTTTGTGTTGGTGTGGGTGGTGTAGGGTTTTGATCATGGATACGCAGCGAGAGAAATAAATTATCGATTCAAGACCCTCCAAGGTCACAGGAAGAGAATCATAATGATGGTAAAGGAAGAAACAAGTAACAAACCTTAGAGATCTCCTTTGAGGACTTGTAACGTGAATTGTGTCACGTGTCTACGGTTGATCCATGCCTAGTTTTGATGTCTAGATCTTCCTACTCCTTTGTTCTAGCTTGGATCGGAGGAAGAGGAAGAAGAAATCACGCAACGAGGACCAAATAGAGGGCTTCTGTTTCTTTCCTACTCAACTTAAGTTATGAGCATTAGTGTGGGAAGGAAGCTAGGAGCATCCTTTATATAGTCCAACAACTCCTTGTCAACTACCTAAAGGCCCTTCCAAATCCTACATGAATTAGGATTAGTCCCTTCCTTGCATATTAGTCCTACTAAGTTTGCAAGGTGTTGAAAATGTATCCTTCTAATTAATTAATCATATTAATTAATTCCCAAATCTAGCTCAACCCTATTAGGCGTGTGACCCCATAGGTTCTATCTAGTTGGTAGCAACAATTTTCTAATATGGAGCGGTCTCTAGCAAGACATCCATTCTAGCCAACTAATGGAATAGTCATCCGAAAAACTTGTGCAAGAAATTGTCTCATCCCTTTTCCTCAATATCCGGATTGGACACGATACGTACAAGTCACACTCGTATATCCAATCCATAGTTTCTCGATCCAGGGAATAGCCTTATTCGTGCAAATAACATCAATATCCCATATTGATTTATTTGAGTCTGGCCAGACATTCCATAAGCACTATCCCTCGAGTGGCCTAGGATATTTTCTCCCGTTATGTGGGAGGGACAAATTCTATCTACGTCTACTATGATCTCTAAGCTTCCTTCTTATTGTATCCGGTACACGCCTTTATGGCTACCCAGTCACGGTGTAGCGTTTGACGCTACCAAAATCACAATAATCCACAACTAGATAATCTAGTGACTTCAAGCCTATGGATGACAATACCGTTTTCACCACGAGAAGCGATTGTGACTCAACATAACATGTATGTAGCCTTCTCGGAGATGGGTCAATCCAGTATGCCATTACTCCTAATGCATACCCATGTGTTGGATCATGATATCTCCATATCAATCCAACCCCATACTAGTCTATAGATGATTGTCCCATTTAATCATTATAATGGACTAGAAATATTTAAGATAAACAACACAACTGTAAATCTAAGGACTTCATTATATTAAATATCATATAAATAATACAATGAATATTCTAGCAAAAAATAAGTTCATTCTAAACTAGATTGCCTCTAGGGCATCTATTCCAACAGTCTCCCACTTGCACTAGAGCCAATGTGATGCTCCCCGTATGCCAATGCTCCTAGTGTGCCCTTCATGCTTACGCTGAACAAGCGGCTTTGTAAGTAGATCTGACAGATTCTCATATGTAGGAATCTTGCATATCCGAACGTCTCCTCTATCGAATAAGATGGAGCATCCTCAGTATGTTTTTGGATTTCTGGTGTGACAGGGGCTCCTTTGGTTGCGCGATCGCCCCAGTGTTGTCATTATAAAACTCTACCGGATCCGCAATACTAGGAACCACAACAAGTTCAGAAACAAATTTCCTAATTGAAACAGCTTCCTTTGCTGCGCCATTCGCAGCAATGTACTCAGCCTCTGTTGTAGAATCAGCCACCGTCTCTTGCTTGGAACTCTTCCAGCTCACCGCTGCTCCATTCAGGCAAAACACATATCTCGATTGTGATCTGAAATCATCACTGTAGGTTTGGAAGCTTGCATCCGTGTAACCCTTTACACACAACTCTTCCTCACCACCAAATATCAAGAAAGCATCATTAGTTCTTCTCATGTACTTAAGAATGTTCTCGACTGCAATCTAGTTACTCTCACCTGGATTTGACTGGTATCTGCTTGTCATTCCTAAGTCATATGACACATCTGGTCTAGTACATAACATGGCGTACATGATAGATCCTATGGTCGAGGCATAGGGAATCCTACTCATGCGTTCCTTCTCAATCTCATTGGAAGGACAATCACTCTTCGAAAGAGTGATTACATGTGACATGGGCAAGAATCCCTTCTTGGAATCTTGCATGTTGAACCATTTCAACACCTTGTCTATATATGTACTTTGACTTAGGCCTGGCAGTCTTCTAGATCTATCTCTATAGATCTTTATACCAAGTATATAGGATGCTTCCCCTAAGTTCTTCATTGAGAAACACTTCCTAGCCAATCTTTAACAGATTGCAGCATGGGAATATCGTTTCCAATGAGTAGTATGTCATCCAAACAGAGTTTCCACTAACCTTCTTGTAGACACAAGGCTCATCTTCGTTTCTGATGACGCCAAACTCTTTGACTACTTCATCAAAACGTCGATTCCAACTCCTAGAAGCTTGCTTCAATCCATAAATGGATCGTTGAGCTTACAGAATTTGTTGGCTTACTTTGGATCTTCAAAACCCTCTGGCTGTATCATATACATGTCCTCGAGGATATTCCCATAGAGGAATGTTGTTTTGACATCCATCTGCCAAATCTCATAGCCGTAGTATGCTGCAATAGAAAGTAGGATTCAGATGGATTTGGTCATAGCGACTGGTGAAAAGGTTTCATCATAGTCAATACTAGGAATCTGTCTGAATCCTTTAGCCACCAATCGGCCTTTAAAGGTAATCACATTACCATCCATGTAGATATTCTTCTTGAAGACCCACTTGCACCCTATGGGCCACGCCCCTTCGGGTGGTTCCACCAAAGTCCATAACTTGTTAGCATACATGGATTCCATCTCGGATCTCATGGCTTCAAGCCACTTCTGAGAGTCTGGCCCTTTCATGGCCTCTTCATAGGTAGTAGGCTCATCACCTATGAGCATCGTGTCACCAGTCTCAGTCACGAGAAGTCCATACCTCTCTGGCTCCCGGCGCACTCTACTAGAACAACGAAGCTCCTGTGCTACTAGAACAGGTTGCTCCACAACTATTTGTTGTTCCTGCTCATGTTCCATAGTAGGATCAGTGCTTTCTGGTAGTTGAACTTCTTCAAGTTCTACAGTCCTCCCACTTGCTTCTTTAGAGACGAACTCTCTTTCTAGAAATACGTCGGACCGAGCAACAAACACTTTGTTCTCAGTTGGATTGTAGAAATAGTAACCCTTAGTTTCCTTAGGGTACCCCACAAACTTACACTTATCCGACTTGGGCCCTAGCTTGTCAGATTGTAAATGCTTTACATAGACATCGCAGCCCCAAATATTCATGAACGACAGTGTAGGACGCTTCCCACTCCACATCTTATGTGACGTCTTCATGACTAATTTAGATGGTACACGATTAATGGTGAAAGCTGCACTTAGTAAAGCATAGCCCCAAATTGATAATGGAAGACCGGTTTGACAAATCTTAGATCCAACCATATCCAATAGTGTAATACCCCGATTATGATATAAAAGGATAATTTAATTATTTTGAGAATTTTGAGGGTCAAATCGTAGTATTCAAAAGTTATAAACTAATTAAAATAAGGATGGGTGTGTAATTATAGTTTTAAGAAAGTTATAAAGTAGTTGGATAAAGTTTGGGGACTTAATTGTAGTTTTAAGAAGTTATAAATCAATTAAATTAAAGAAAAGGGTTATATTTGTAGTTTTGAGAAGTAATAAATTAGTTGAAATGAAGTTTAGGGGAGGTGACTGTAGTTTATAGGAGTTAATAATTAATTTAATTAAAAAGTTGGGGAGCTAATTGTATTTAGATAAATAGTTGTATGTATATGTGTATAGTATAATTATCTCCAACCCGTATTTTACATAACCCGGCCCGTATATTCGTATAACCCGGTGATGTGTACCATATTACCCGTATTTTCTCTCTTGACCCGACCCAAAAACCGTATTTTTAATTAATTATTATTATTTTCCCTCCCCCTCTTCTCTCTCTTCTCTCTCTCTCTCTCTCTCTCTCTCTCTCTCTATCCTTCCTTCACCGGGAGACAACTCCCCCTCCTCCCTCACACATCTCCATCTCTTCTCCTTTCTTTTTCTCTTCTTCCTCCTCTTGTTTCTTTTTCTTCACCCGTACACACACCCACACACACACCCAACTCCTCCTCCCTACTTCTCTAGCAATTTGATGCACCCCTTCCTCCTCCTACTCCCCTATTAAAAAATTCATCATCTTCCTCCTCCTATTTCCTCTTACGAAATTCATCTTCTTCTTCAATATTTTAATCATCCTCCTCTTCAAATTTCTCTATAAATTGAACCCTCTTCCTTCTCACCTTCATCACCCACACTTCTTTCTTCCTCATCATCACCATCTTCTTCTTCTTCCCTTCGGCGAAACACACAACCACCACCACAACCACCATCCCCTTCATCACCACACCACCACCCACCTTCTCATCTCTCACCATCAACACCCCCACAAAACACCCTCCACAACACCACCACCATGGCCACCTCCGGCACCACCACCATCACCACCGTGCCCTCCTCACCCCCTCCATAACTCTCTGTCTCCACCACTCTCCCACCTCTGTTTTTCTCTCTCCTAAACCCAGGAGGACAACACCCCCAACACCACCACAGTACTACCCCCCCCCCCCATCTCCACCATCGACACCACCACCAACACCACCATCTCTTCCCACCTCCTCTTTACTATGTCCCTCTCAACATCTCTCTCCCCTCTGAAAAACCCAAAAAAAACAGCCCACATCCACACCACCATCATCACCCCCGACCTCACCACCAACACCGCTTCCATCCCCACCGCCACTTCCGGCCTCCATCACCACCACAACTCCTCAACTCTCTGCCTCCATCTCCCTCTGAATCTCCCTCCCTCTCCTCTCTGTTCGCTGGAACGAGAGACAGACGGAGCAACAGAAGCAGCGGCGGGCAAAGGCCACCGCCGATCAGACCCCAAGGCTCGACCCGACGGGAGACCTCAGCCGCAAGCTTGAGGGTGGCTTTGTACAAAACAGAGGCTTGAGGGTACTTTGTGTCAAATCCAAAACTAGTCCAGTTAGTGGGGTAACTAAGTGTTATATTCACAAAACTCTTGGGGATTCTATGCCAACCCTCTGAATCTTGATTTCCCTCTACTTCTTCTCTTTGGGCCGTTGGACGGGGAATCAAACCAGTACCATGTCTTTCTGATCGTTCGTTCTCGACCTATGATTTGTCCATCTTTGCCCAGAGAACCTCTTTGATTTTATTTTGTCCGGAAAAAACCTTTTATTCCCATGGTCGGCTATGTCCTCGATGCCCCTCTCTTCTTGCTCTGGGCAAATCGGGGACCGTAAACACATAAATTTCACCCAAAGCAAGAACCCAAACACCCCTGACGTTCTCTGTCAAAGTTGTGCCTATCCCCAGACAGTCAACGGCTTAGAAGATGCACTTGGTTACTGCTCTTCGGTTTCTCCCTCGCTCATCTGGTAATTTACCGTTCTCTCTTCATTTCAAAGTTTTTTGTTCTCGCTCAGAACCTAGAGGAACAGCGGGTTTTGTTTGTTCTAGGGTTGTCTGAGTTTATCCAGAGAGCCAAGAAGGGGTTACTAGTGATGGGCATGAGTTTTTTTCTTAGACAAGGACTCATGATTATGAGAATTTGGTAGTGATCCCTATAGCCCTACTCATGTGACGGGTCAGAGGTTAAGAACTGGAGTTCCCTGGAAATAAGGTTTTACTGAATTTGTGAAGGATGATGTTTGATTCAAATTCACTAATACTTGGTATATTATACAATTCCTCTTCAGCTATGTCTTCGGAATCTAACCTTGATTATTGCTTTTTGATCATATTGTGAACCTGATGCCATCTTTGGGGACATTACAACATGAGCAAGTCCATCAATGTACATGAATTTCATCGTGCCTTGCCCTGATGAAGGAATTGGCATGGCTGTACCCGTTAGTCGTTTATGTACAAGGACGGTAAAAGTTACTGCATATGAGTACTTGATAAGCAAAAGGAAATCAAAAAGACACAAACATTCTACGCTCTGTACCAATCATAGAGGGAACAATTTACCCATTTACAGCTCTTCTATTTTCGTGGTTAACTAATATAATCTTTTGTTGTCTTGAAGTTTCGTAGTAACATTTTGCAGTAAATTTGCATTGTTATATTTGGTTTTCAGGTCTGAATGATATAGATTTGGTCAATATGATGTGTATTTGCACTAAAATTCTGTATTAAAACTTAGCAAGAATGTAACCAAGTAAGAATTTGCGCTCAACATAGTGCAAATTTTGAACAATTTTTTTATGCTATTTTGAACTCTGTCAATTTCTTTGCATGAGCCATTCCAATTCAAAGAACGAGACTATGATGATTTTCATCCCCTCAAGACGGAACATATGGAAGTGTACTCTCCCAATCAGGTTCTACCTCTAACAACATTAAACACTGAAATTGACTGCTAGCTACAAATTTTTACGACGAAATGGTCCGATTTCTCAGCGATGTTATTTTGTAGTAACTTCAGTTATTTCTCTTCTCACTCTTCCATTCCCTCGCAAGCCATGATTTTGAATAGGTTGGTTCAGAGTTTCAATGTCACAGGAAAAGAATGCTTTTATTGTTTGTTTAATTCTACAATAACATTATACATACAAGGGGGAAACTTGCAATGTTTTTATTGGCTTTGTTGAGTTCCAATTAGTACCAGAATTTTTTATAATTGTAGATGTATTTATATTTTGCCTATGTCTCTTACCTTTCATTTTGAAATGAAGACCAAAACTTACGAATAGTTACTGTCTTCTTAATTTTTATTATTCATTTTTCATTGTTAATGTATAGAATTGCACTTGAGGTGCACATTTGTCTTGATAATTGATATTTCGAAGGTGAAAAATTTTAACCTCTTTGCTCTTCACATGGCGAATTATCTTGAGGAAATTGAAGCATTGGCAGGCTTATAATGAAGAAAATTGAAGTTAGTACCTTGAAGCGGCTTCTATCGGGTTGTTGGATTGAGCAAGTTGGCGGAGAGAGGGACTCCTCATGTGGAAATTCGGAATTGTTGAACACCTCGGAAGTTCTCTATCTCTCTGTTGAACACTTAGCTATTTCCTTTAACAGAAGGCATTTTACCAGAATTGAATCTGTTACACTGAAAATGAAGGCCTCGGATACCTCCAGGCTAAGAGAACTTTGGTGAACTGAAGGCGTCTTATTTCGCTTACACGTTGCACTTTCCTGTAGTTGCTCTTATGGATTTCCCTCTGCATTCTTGCTAGGTATTGCAGTTTAGTAAACTGTTTTGGGTAATGTCAAGTTGTCAAAATTGCATCAGTGTAATATTAGTCTCATTGCTTTTTCATCAATTTTTGTTGGCTTATTAATCGAGCTTTAATTATAAACATAATTATTATTTTAGTGTCCTTTGTATTGAGGGGGAAAGCAAAACTCCAAAGAAACAAATACACACTACCAAATTCATAACGGGCTCAATGTGTTCCTTTTAGCAAATGTCATTAAAAGGAATTTCACCTAAACATATTTTTGTTACCGAAAAAAGAATCTAAAAATGTGAAGGAATCGATGTGTTTCCATTAGCAAAAAGAATAGTCAATATTTACTCCTTAGCATCATAGGCGAGAGAGTTCACATACAGCTTCTCCTCCCTACGCCTACGCTTGGTCTATCGTCGTGTTGGTCTCTCTTTTTCTCTTGCTCGATGCTTGATTTTCTTTTCGGCACATTTAAACTGGTGGAATATTTGTTGGTGTTTATTTGGGGTAGTGCCCTCGGGCACGGGTAATCCCCTAGTAGGGAAATAAAAGCACATCCCTTATAATTTACTTGAAATTTGATTTAATAATTATAGTAAGGGTTTTGGGGTTGTCTTGAAAATAGAATAAGAAGTTTCACCCAATATATAAAACATTCATCGCATACTTGCATCATACGTGCTAGTTGAAATTGGTGATTGATTAGGAATTATAATTTGTAAGCGACGAGTTCGTAGACGAAGGCTACGTGTACCTGTAGGAGCTAATTCTTAATATTTGCTGTTGCTACTAGAGGTAAGTAAACATGCCTTACCTAATTTGCCCGTCCTCCTTTCGTGTCCAAATATTTTCACGAATTTATGTCTCAAATTTGAATTATGAAATGCGTGTTTGACGTGAGATTTCAAATACTTGTCTAAGTTATTCTTTTGGAAACTGTCACGTGGAATTAATAACACGTAATAACGTAAAGAGAAAACAGTTGTGCGGTGAAACCATATTTGGATTCCTACATATTGTGAGTATGATATTTTGCTCGGTTGCAATTAGCATCGGGCTGCTCCATGTACTCACCTCTCTGGCCGCAAGAAGTCTTAGGGGGATGCCGGCACATAAGGTCTTGGATGCATGGGATATGGTTGGTTATGTGATGAGATACTGTGATGGATTATGGTGATGGATTGGTTCGTTCCCCGCTACAACTAAATATAAATGTGAATTTTTATGAGAAAATGAACGAAATATTTGGATTTTGGAAATTCCCTAATCGGGAAAAATACTATGGTTCGGATCGTGTCCCCTTGGTCTTATGTTCATTGTGGCGATTTGTGAATCCACTCTTATGAATAAAATATTAATAAAGGATTGGAAAATCTATAGCTTTTCACACGTGGTTATCAGTGATAACGTTTTTGCTTACTTCTTAAATATTATCCTTGTTTATTAAATGAAATTGTCTCTTATCCGATTTACAAGTTTGGGTGTTTACCTACTCAGCATTTCGTGTTGTCTTTGTTTTATTCCCCCGCAGGTCTAGGAGAAGGGAGCACG
Source organism: Linanthus parryae (assembly GCA_023055425.1). Lineage (NCBI taxonomy): Eukaryota > Viridiplantae > Streptophyta > Magnoliopsida > Ericales > Polemoniaceae > Linanthus > Linanthus parryae. Next base: position 18,344,720 of record JALGPY010000011.1, on the reverse strand, counting down.
GCGTAAGGGAATCGCGGTATCACGTAGTGTTTAAATAAGTCAAACTCTTAGTTTAAATTTCACCTTGTGTAACAGTATGTTGTAAATTATGTTTGAGAAACTTGAGATTTTGTAATATATGATTATGGGATGTGTTGTTCATGATTTTCGCCGATTCATTTTGAGTAACACCCTCTCGGGCTCTCCGGTCCGGAACGGATGGCTCGGGAAACGAGGGGTGTTACAAGTGGTATCGGAGCGGGCAATCCAAAAAGGAAATGAAACATGTAGGGTTATTTAAAATGAATTTAGGGCAAGAAAAATGTAAAATTTAACAAGCCGATTGGGTTAAGGTTAGTCCGAGTCTTACTTAGTCCCACCCACCTGCGACCTTTATTCTAGTTTCCAGTACTATTCTATGGTATGACTAGATTGACTATGGAATACTTTAATTGTCCGTTGGACTTGTATCACTCCCATGATAGGGACAAAGATTGGTTAATTTGAGATTGATAAAGGAATATAAATGATAAAATGACTTATGTGCATTAACTGCTAAATGAAGCATTCTTTTATCTCTACGTGTTAGGGAATATCCTATTGGTAATATTTAGATATATGAAGAAAAATGTGTGCATTGTATAATCATTACAGTTCATTACCCTGGGTTAGAATAAGCATTGATACAATAGGTGATAGTGTAGGAATATGGCTGATAGACCACTACGATACTACACCAGTAGAATCAACCGAGAACAAATGGCAGTTGGAGGAGACAACCAGCCAGAGATGGCTCAACTGGTCACCAAAATGGCCAGAATCATTACTAGGAACGAGGAGTGTGGGGAGAAAAGCCATTCCATGAAGATAGCAGATCATAACCCTCGCGAATTCGCTAGAAGGGAAGACCCCATTGAGCTGGAGGACTGGATTAGGAACTTCGAGAAGATATTAAGGGATGTCCAATGCCCTAACGACCAGAAATTTAACTGTGATGTCCTTTATTTGGCCAGCAAGGCAGACAATTGGTGGAAAACCAATCATGAGGTCCTAAGCTTTCAAGAATTCTCTAAGATTGAGGTTCTATCCAAGTCATGTGAAGAATAGGAAGTGCAATGAGTTCCAAAACCTGAAGCAGGGGAACGGCTTAGTGACGGACTATTTTGATAAATTTGTATATCAATCCAGATTTGTGGGAAACACGGTACCAGGTGAAGATAGCAAGGTCGCAAAGTTCATTGGAGGGTTGCACCTTCAGTTGCAGAAAATTATGCGCAGTATGACTTACGACAGCTTGCACGAGGCATATGACCGAGCAGCTAACATATGACAAATCCAGGAGATTCATGATGAGGTCCGTGTGAAACACAAGGTGAATGAGGCAGGAGGCAGTACGGCAAGGGACAAGAGGTTTAAGCCCAACCATGGAGGAAACTATCAGAATCAAGGTAACCAGCAGAATCGGGTAGCTCAGCAAGTTCGCCGCTACATCTGCAAGAGATGCCAGCAAAACTACCCAGGAGCTGACTGTATGGGGAACTTGGTTGTATGCCACAATTGTGGCAGAAAGGGCATCGAGCTTATGAATGTCTAGCTCCACCAGCCAGGAACCAGCAAAGGAACCAAGGAGGAAACTATCAGAGGCAACCTCGGAACAACTACCAGGGGGATCGCCAGCATTATGGGAACAGGAACTATGACAAGCGCAACAACCAGAACAATGGGGGAAATGGCTATGGAAGGAAGCAGAACTACATCCAGGGGAACGCAGGACAGTATGGCGCCCAGAACTGCAACAACAATGCTGGTCAGGGGTCTAACATCAACAATGGAGCTGGTGCAGGAGGATTTGGGCTCAGAATGCCAATGTGGGAAGGAGTGCAATCATGACTAAGACTGAGGATGATGCTGATCATGGAGTTGTTACGGGTACTTTCCTTGTCCATGAGCAACCAGCTTTTGTATTGTTCGATTCTGGCGCATCATACTCTTCTATACCATCATCATTTGTTGAGAAATTGGGATTTCAAAAGTCATCTAGAATATCCACTCCCGTAGCGACACCCACTTGCCAAATAGCGGTATGCGACACCGTATTTGAAGGAGTAGGAGTGAAAATCATATCTTGTACCTTGCCTGCGGATTTGATAGGGTTTGACCTTAGAGGCATAGATGTCATCCTAGGGATGGATTGGCTTAGTAAATATTGGGTTGTCATTGATTGTTATGATCAGAAGGTCCGATTAAAAGGACCTAACGGGGAGAAGATCTCTTATCGCGGAATCACAAAGGATCCCTGCATAAGGCTAGTGTCAGCAATGACCATAGTCAACCAAGTACGAAAAGGGAGTTCTGCCACCTTGTGTTACATTCAGGAGGTATCCAAGAAGGAGAACGTGATGGAAGAGATACCAGTTGTGAAGGAGTTTCCCGATGTATTCCCCGACGAGATACCAGGAATGCCACCAAGAAGATAATTGGAGTTTACCTTGGACTTAGTACCAGGAACCGTGCCTATCTCAAAAGAGCCGTACTGGATGGCACCAGCAGAACTGAATGAGCAAAAAGATCAATTACAAGAACTCTAGGATAAGGGGTACATACAGCCAAGCGTGTCACTATGGGGAGCACATGTGCTTTTTGTGAAGAAGAAAGATAGAAGCTTAAGGCTATGCATTGACTATCGTGAGCTGAACAGTGCAACCATCAAGAATAAGTACCCTCTGCCCCAGATTGACGATCTGTTCGATCAGTTACAAGGGGCTAGGGTCTTCTCAAAGATTGATTTGAGATCAGGGTACCATCAGCTTCGGGTAGCCGAAAGGGATATCCCGAAGACGGCCTACAGAAGTAGATATGGCCATTATGAGTTCACTGTAATGTCGTTTGGTCTAAGCAACGCACCTGCGGTATTCATGGACTTTATGAACCGAGTGATGAGGCCATTTCTGGACAGATTCGTAGCCGTCTTTATTGATGACATCCTCGTGTACTCGAAGAGAGAGAAGGACCACGAGGAACATCTCAGAGAAGTGTTGCAGACTCTGAGAGAAGAACGCATGTATGCTAAGCTTTCCAAGTGCGAGTTTTGGTTGGATCGCGTTCCATTTCTAGGTCACACCATATCAAAGGAGGGAATATCAGTGGATCCAAGAAAGATTTAAGCATTTAAGGATTGGTCAACACCGAAGAACGTATCTGAGATAAGAAGTTTACTTGGCTTAGCAAGCTATTGCAGGCGTTTTGTGAAGGACTTCTCCAAAATTGCTAGGCCCTTGACTGCATTGACAAAGAAAGCAGTCAAGTACCAGTGGAGTGAAAGTTGTGAAGAAGCATTTCAAACCTTAAAGGAAAAGTTAACTACAGCACCAGTATTGGCTCTTCCAAATGATTCGGGCGAATGCGAGGTATATAGTGATGCATCAAAGAAGGGACTAGGATGTGTTCTCATGCAGGATAGAAGGGTAATTGCCTACGCATCAAGGCAGCTGAAACCCCACGAGGAGAATTATGCTACACATGACCTGGAGTTAGCAGCGGTAGTGTCCGCGTTGAAGATTTGGAGACATCATCTCTATGGGGCCGTTTGTAATCTGTACGCGGATCACCGCAGCCTAAAGTACATCTTCACACAGAAGGAGTTGAACAACAGGCAACGACGATGGCTGGAAGTCATCAAATACTATGACTTGCATATCCAGTACCACGAAGCAAAGACGAACGTGGGTGCTGACGCATTGAGTCGAAAGTCGAGCCATGTAGTGAACGCCATACAAGACTTGCCAGACTGGTTATGCCATGAGTTCAGAAAACTCGAATTTGAAGTAGTGGATCAAGGAAGAGTGAAGAACCGGCTCGGGAGTATGACAACTGTACCAGACTTCTTTGAGGAAATAAGGAGTAACCAAGCAGGAGATGTGAAATTGGAGCAAATCAAGAAGAAGATTGCAGCAGTACAAGCCAAAGAGTTTCAGATTCACGACGATGGAAGCATTCGCTACAAAGGAAGGTAGTGTGTTCCGAAGAAATTTGCAGAAACCAAGGAAAAGTTGATGTGTGAAGCGCACAACACACCCTACTCAGTACACCCTGGAGGCGACAAGCTCTACAAGGATTTGAAGAAGACATTTTGGTGGCCCAACATGAAAAGGGAAGTAGCAGAATTCGTGGCTAAATTTTGAAGTGTCGGAAGGTGAAGTTCGAACAGAAGAGAATGGGAGGCCTAGTTCAACCTTTGGATGTTCCAGTTTGGAAGTGGGATTCCATTTCGATGGATTTTGTGACTGCCTTGCCGACGTAGAAGAATGGATTCAATCTGATTTGGGTGGTAGTAGACAGATTGACCAAGATAGCAAGGTTCATTCCGATGAAGGATACATGGAACATGGAGCAGAGAGCAAATGCTTATATGAAGAATATAGTAAGGTATCATGGGGTTCCAAGCTCAATCATTTCTAACACGGACCCTAACTTCCTCTCTCATTTCTTGAGGGCGCTTCAGGAAGCATTGAGGACCCAATTGAGATTCAGTATAGCTTTCCACCCAGCTACGGACGGACAGACAGAGAGGACGATTCAGACATTGGAGGACATGCTTAGGGCTTGCATTATGGACTTCCAAGGATCATGGGTCGACAAATTGTCGATCATAGAGTTCTCTTATAACAACAGCTATCACGCTAGTATTGGCATGGCACCGCACGAGGCTTTTTATGGAAGGAAGTGTCGAACACCCTTATGCTGGAGCGACATCAGCGAAACAGTGGTTATTGGCCCGCAGATTATCGAAGAGATGACAGATCAAGTGAGGCTTATTCAACAACGAATGAAGGCATCTCAAGACAGGCAAAAATCCTATGCAGACCAGAAGAGAAGACCGTTAGAATTCCAAGTGGGTGAAAAGGCGTTTCTCAAGGTTTCGCCTACAAAGGGAGTAACAAGATTCAATCAAAAGGGGAAGATGGGCCCAAAGTTCATTGGACCATACGACATTCAGGAGAGAATTGGAGAAGTTGCTTACAACCTGGACCTACCTTCCAACTTGGGACAAGTCCACAATGTCTTTCATGTTTCACAGCTGAAGAACTATGTACCTGACTCTTCCCATGTATTGGACCCTGAACCAATAGAGTTAGACCCGTCTTTGACTTACGAGGAGCATCCTGTCAAGATCCTAGATACCAAGACGAGAGACACGCGTACCAAAAGCATCAAACTGGTAAACTTTATTTGGACCAATCAGCAGAAAGAAGAGGCTTCTTGGGAAGCCGAAGATGAGATGCGAAAGAAATATCCACACCTTTTTGATGAGGTAATTTGAGTTACGGGGACGTCACTCTCCTAAGGGGGAGATGATGTAACCCTTTGAATTTTCGTACCATATCATGGCATGCCGTCTGTAGATAGTGCTTTCTGAGCTGACAGATCTTGGCCACGTGGCAACCATCCAGCACACCATATTGTGCTCCACACACACTGGATCACCAGCCGAGCTGATCCATGTGGGGGCTGTGAGACAGAGCCCTCGCATACCACTGCACGGGACTTGTAGGGACTTAGTGGTTTGGAGGCTAGAGTAAGCCCTGTCGCGTGCGAGCCAAGCTCGCACGCGACCTTTAGTAACTGCTTTGAGAGATTTATGGCACGAGCTCCATAAACCCGGTCAATCCGGTCAAACCCGGTCAACCTCGTAACGGTTCCGGTATTCGCGCACAACGTGCTGTAACGGTCCCTATATACTCGGACGAACGTGCCGTTATGGTTAAGCTAATTAAGCCGCCATTAATGGGCGCATTAACCACACTACAACGGTCACGTTCTCTGCTATATATAGGACGTTAACCTTTCCATACAAAGGGGGACACACTAGCCATACGCGGAAGCTCTGCCAAACCTCTGTCTCTCTCTCAGACATTACTACTGCCTTACTCTCTCCCTACACACAACCCAACTCTTCCTGTGCGATCCCTGATCCTCTACATACGGTGTACACGGAGGTCTCCCCGCCGGAATCTCTTGTGCACATTTTGGTGAACCCGACGTGAACTTACCAACAAAAGCAACCATGTCTCAGGAGGATGATGTTAGCAACAGATCGCCTTCCACCGAAACTGCCTCGGGAGAGGAGACCCGCCGTACTCCTGCGACCCCCAGCGAGGCCCCGACGTTAGAATCCTTGGACGCCACCGTCCAAGGTCAAGCAAAAGCTCTCAAAGCCCAGTCCGCGCAGCTAGAACGGATCTTGGCCGTTCTGGGCACCCTTGCACCAAGTCCTTCAACAGCCACCGCCGTCTCTCAAGGAGGAGGAGGCCCTACCGCTCCAGAATTGGGAGTGTCCACCACACCTCCCAACCCTAACCTGCAGACTCCGCCGGCGACTACGCAGCTGCTTCGATTCAGGGGTCAACAGCTCAGATGTTGCCTCTCACTGCTCACACTCCTCAACCTTCGGCTTTGGCATCCAACCCGGCTTTGCAATACCCCTTGCCTCCTCCAACGGCAATCTGGGGCAATGCGAGCAGCCAATATGTCCCCAATCCTTCGGCGGCATATGTGTCGCCTCCGCCTGCGGCAACCCCTCCTCCTGCTACCGAGGGAAGCATCCCAGAATGCATGACGTCTCTGCAGAAGCGCGTGGACACTATTCTGACTCACCAGTCATTCGCGGATACCATTATCCCGAAGCTAGACAACGATCCACCCATCCCGCGGGAGATCTATCTCATGCCTAACCCGGCGGGGTATAAGGCTCCTAAATGGGACAAGTTCGAGGATGTCAACGGGAACGCTCATGAGCATGTCATGCGTTTCATTGATGTCATGGGGCCATACGGAGCTGATCCCAAACTGCTGATGCGAGAGTTCCCAAAATCTTTGGGGAACGTAGCGTACAAATGGTACCGAACGTTGGAAGCCGGATCCGTGAAGACTTGGGACGACATGGTCCAGAAGTTCTACACCAAGTTCTTCCAGATGGAAGAAAAGGTGAAAATGATCCATCTCTCGCGGATGTATCAGAAGCGCGAGGAAGATGGGATCACTTTCATCAAGAAATTCAGGGCGAAGTCCTTGGAGTGCAAAGATCCAATGCTCGAAAGCCGGCTCGTATAGATATGCCTACAGTGCATGCGAGACGAATACAAAGGTATGCTCATCAATTTGCAGACACCTACGTTTTCAAAGCTAATTGAATGCACGAAGAACATCGAGCCTATAGTCGAGAGGTAGAAAAAGAAGAACGCTCCGGAACGATCTTCGAGCGGCACCACCTACAAGATCGAGAGATTCAGTTACAAGAGGGGACGCGAAGATGAGGTCAATACCGTTTCACCCCAGAAGCAAGCGAAGGTTGTGAACTTCGATGTACCACCTCTGCCATGCTCGGTAGAGGAGGCAAGCGACCTCTGCAGGCAGTGGCGCAAGGACGGTGTCCTACCTCCGCTCGAGAAGATACCCTCCAAGGAGATGGTAAGGGATCCTAAGTGGTGCGAGTACCACGGCAAAGTCATGCAACCCACAGCGGAATGTAAAAAGCTCAGGTTTACATTCGACCAGAAGATGAAGAACGGCGAGCTGATCGTCAGCGATCACAGGAAGGACGTGCGCAACAATCCACTTCCTGCCCATGCGGAGCAAGACTCAAAAGGCAAAGAGGTTGCCATGATCTCGATCGTGGACTTGGAAGAAGTCGCAGAGGATGGTCTACCCATCGTCGCCGAGGTCCATGATGACGAGGACTACAGTATGGACACAGAAGACGAACGTGCCGGTCGGATGAAGGGGTCGCACGGCTTTAGCAGATTCTTCGACGAGATGAACTTCTCCGAGAAGTGCCGGACAGATATGACGAAAGCAATCTTGAGGATAGCGGAGGACTACGAGGAGGATCTCGTAGTTTCCAACGGGAAAGTCATCAGGGCGTCTCGCTCTACAGAAAAGATTATGACCTTTTCTGCCAGCGACAAGAAGACAGATGCGAGTCACCAGAGGCCTCTGTACGTGACGGCTATCATCAATGGTGTCGAGTTCAAACGAGCATTCATCGATGGAGGAGCAGCGGTCAACGTCGTTTCTCTCCACACACTGAAGCTAGCAGGGATCCCCGAGCACAAGATCGTCAGGCGTCCATCTCCGCTGATGGGATTCGGAAGCGACTCTAGAATGACGATCGGATGGATCCGCCTGGGCGTTCAGATTGGCAAAATCAAGTGCTCAGCAAAGTTCTATGTCATAGATTCAAACACTACGTATCATATGATCATAGGTCGAGCCTGGATTCATCGCTTTGACGCGGTTCCTTCAACGGCTCACCAGGTTATGAAAGCTATCTGGAACGACAGAATAGTCGAGATACCGGCTTCGACAAATCCATTCAACTTGGATGAAGCACATCTCAGCGAGGCGGTATGGTTCACCGAGATGGCGGACGAGCAAACACCCGGACCATTCAACCCTACTCCTTTGCCTCTCTGGGAGGACATCAAGGACCAGTCACCTGCGGGAGTGATGGTGACAAGGTAAGATGCCAAAGAAAAACCGCCTACACGCGAAGAGGCGCCGCGTATCGCGTACCATCGAAAGAATGTGTACACTCTGAAGAGAATTGCAAAGCATGACCCCGAAGGCCAGGATATAGAGAGCTTCTACGCCAATGGGAAGAAGTGTTATCGCATATGAAGGTGCGCGGGGATGTCCTCACACGGGCATGGGGATATCCCTGAGCAAATCAATCAAATCGAGCAGATCGCGCTAACGGAAAAGCCAATGCAAGGCACTCCGGATGAGAAGCTCAAAGAGGCACCTGAATGCATGGAAGATAGGCCCAGACCACAAAAGCAAGAGCTAAAGGAAGTGTTCCTCAGCCCGAACGAGGAAAAGAAAAGGCCAGTCTTTCTAAGTGCGGACCTCACAAGCGAGGAAGAGCAAGGACTGTTACAGCTCCTAACCGAATACAAGGATGTGTTCGCATGGGAGTATGATGAGATGCCAGGACTGGATACAAGCATCACTATGCACCGTTTAGACATTATCCCAGGGTCTAAACTGGTAAAGCTTAGCACAAGAAGCTTCAGGCCGGAGCTTAACGTGAAGATCAAACAGGAGATTGTTAAACTCCTGGATGCCAAGTTCATAGAGCCAAATCATCATCCCACATGGCTGGCCAACATCGTGCCAGTGGTAAAGAAGAACGGACAGCTTCGCATCTGTGTGGACTTCTGGGATCTCAATCGCTTCAGCCCAAAGGACGATTTTCCACTGCCCAACATCGATTTGCTTATCGATTCAACAGCAGGCCACAGCATGTTCAGCTTCATGGACGGCTTCAGCGAGTACAACCAGATCAAGATGGACCCTGAAGATGCGCGGAAAACTGCATTCATCACTCCGGTGGGGGTGTTCAACTACACGGTGATGTCGTTCGGTCTCAAAAACGCAGGTGCGACCTATCAGCGGGCCATGATGGCGCTATTCCACGACATGATGCACAAAGAAGTGGAATTCTATGTGGATGACCTGGTGGTTAAATCCAAGCACGAAGCAAACCACCTCGCGGATTTGCGGAAAGTGTTCAATAGATGTAGACGCTTTCAACTGAAGATGAATCATATGAAGTGCGCATTTGGGGTAACGTCAGGGAAGTTCTTGGGATGCGTAGTTCATCGTCAGGGTATCGAGCCTGACCCTGCGAAAGTATCAGCCATAACCGGCATGACGCCGCCCCATAACCAAAGTGCCTTGAAGACATTTTTGGGAAAACTATCCTATCTGCGGAGATTCATCCCAGCGATTGCTGAAATCACCTGCTGTTTTAGTGCCCTTCTCAAGAAAGATGCCGTATACAGCTGGGCTCCGGAGCACGAAGCTGCATTCGAAAAGCTGAAGGATCTGCTGACGTCCTCGAAAATAACGATCGCACCTCAACTGGGATCACCGCTTCTGCTATATCTGACGTCAACAAGGAGGTCCATAGGAGCACTCTTGGCTCAGGAGTACGAAGGCCAGGAAAGGCCTATCTACTACATCTCTCGCATCGTGCAGCCTGCTGAATCAAGGTACACAGACATCGAACGTCATTGCCTTGCTTTGTTCTTCGTAATAGAGAAATTGAAACACTACTTTGCGTCACACAAAGTGGTATTGGTCACCAAGAGTGATCCCATACGATATTTTCTAACCCACACTACTCCTGGAGGAAGATTGGCGAAATGGTACATGGCCATCTCTCAATACGATATTACATGCGTGCGACCGCGAGCGATCAAGTCGCAGGCGGTAGCGGATTTATTGGCACAGTTCCCCGACAACAGCCATGAACCCATGATTGAAGAAGAGCTCGAAGGACCTGAAATCTATGCAATCGACGTGCCTTATTGGACGCTCCATTTCGACGGGTCGTCAACAAGAAAATGCGGAGGCATTGGGATAGTCTTGACCAAACCAGATGGGGAGGTCATACAGATGTCCGCAAAGCTCGACTTTGCAGTCACCAACAACGAGGCAGAATATGAAGCCCTCATAGCGGGACTGCGCGCAGCAAAGGCTTTGGAAGTAAGCAATCTGACGGTCATGGGAGACTCCACGTTGATCGTCAAGCAAGCCTCGGGCGAGTACGGTTTGAAGGAGATTAACCTTCTATCTTACCGGACTTTAGTACAAAAGCTGGTACAGCAATTCTGCGATGTGAGGTACGAGCACAAGCCCCGAGCAGACAACAGGCATGCAGACGCTTTGGCAACCTTGGGATCTAAGGTCAGCACAGACAAATGTCCAGCAAGGATTTCCATTGAAGTGCGAACGTCTTCGGCATTGACAGAAGATGCGTGCGACGACGAACACATGGATGACACGGACTGGAGAAAAGCAATCCTACAAGCTATTGCAGAAGGCACAAGCAGTGAAAGCTGGACACTCACAAAAGGGTACTGCATACATGACAACACCCTTTACTACAAGGGCCCTGGTGGAATACTCATGCGATGTGTTTCCGAGCAAGAGGGACAGCTGTTGTTAGAAAAGATTCACCAACATGCTTGCGTAGAAAGTGAGGTGTCAATCTATCGGAAGGCTCAGAGATATGGCATTCATAGGCCAGACATGTCAACAGTCGCGGCCCTGATACAAGGGAAGTGCGAGAGCTACGCACTAATAAAAGAGTCACTACTCATCGCTCTAACTGATGATGACACGGATTGGAGGAAGCCACTCTTTGATTTTCTCACCCAGGGGACCGTGCCTGAATCGAGAAAAGAAGCCGAGAAATTGAAGAGAAAAGCATCTCGATACGTAGTACAAGAAAACTTGCTTTGGCGAAGAGGTCATGAGGGCAACTTGCTGCGATGTCTGGACGGCAGAGAAGCACAAGAAGTCATGGACCTTTCTCATCAGGTGGAGCACCAAGGAGGTGCGAAGTTATGCAGGCAGCTCCTCTCAATTGGATATTTCTGGCCCACGATGGAGGCTGATTGCCGCGCCAAAGTACGACGCTGCTAGGAGTGTCAATTCAAAGGAAACCTGGTGCACGCTCCCGCCGTGGACTTACATGCATTGGGAACACCATGGCCATTTCACAAATGGGCTCTGGACTTCATCGGTCCCATCCGACCAACGTCACACGGGAATCATTTTATTCTCACTGCAACTGAGCTATTCACCAAATGGGTGGAGGCAATACCCCTGAAGACGGCAAATGCGCTAGCTGTGGTCAACTTCATTCAAGAAAACATCATATGCAGGTTCGGAATTCCAAACACCATTCTTTCAGATAACGGCACTCCCTTTGTTAATCGCCAGGTAGCTGCGAAGTTAGCGGAGTACAATATCAGGCAAATATGTTCCACCCCCTACTACCCGAAGGGGAACGGGCAAGCCGAAGCGACCAACAAAACGTTGTTGAGGATTTTGAGCAAGATGGTCGCAGATGACCACAAGAAGTGGGCTGATTCCCTAAGCATAGCTCTGTGGGCCTACCGGACTTCTCCAAGGACACCCACGGGGGCCTCACCATTCTTACTATGCTATGGGGCCGAGGCCGTGGTACCTGCGGAGGTGAGAATCAATTCGGCAAGATTGGCCTTCCACGCACTCTAAGAAAATCAACGTGATCATGACTTAGTCTTGCTGGAGGAAAAGCGAGAACAAGCCAAAAGGACCAACAAACGGTATCAAGAAAGGATTGCTCGCGCTTACAATAAGACGGTCCAGCGAAGAGATTTCGCAGTTGGAGACTTGGTCCTACGCGCATCTGACCACTGCATGCGAGAAGCGGCTCACCCAAAGTTCGCAGCCAATTGGGAAGGACCCTTCGAAGTCACAGAATTTTTCGACAGTGGCTACTGCAGCATACGAAGGTTGCACGGCACGACCTCAACCCCGAGTTCAGTCAACATGCGCTGGATTAAGAAGTACTATCCCTGACTTCTCTCATTTCATGCGTTTTATTATAACGTCGCTTAATGTCTTGTATGGCTACGATTTACACAATCTCCTCTCCCATATGAGAGGATTGTAATCTCATCTCTCCCATATGAGAGCGTTATAATAAGAGAATTCTCCCAAATGAGAACTTCATATTTCTGGATGTCAACGTTACTTCATTTTAGTTTATTATAACTGTTAACAATGGGTTATCCGCCACAATAGCAATCTGTACAACTGCGATCTTAAGCGATCATCTAAGCCTATCTTTCACGATAGCAGCTCACGCCAACTGCGATCTTAATTGATCATCTAAGCCTATCTGTCACGATAGCAGCCCACGCGAAATGCGATCTTAATTGATCATTTAAGCCTAACTTTCACGATAGCAGCTCACGCCAACTGCGATCTTAATTGATCATCTACGCCTATCTGTCACGATAGCAGCCCATGCGAAATGCGATCTTAATTGATCATTTAAGCCTATCTGTCACGATAGCAGCCCATGCGAAATGCGATCTTAATTGATCATTTAAGCCTATCTTTCACGATAGCAGCTCACGCCAACTGCGATCTTAATTGATCGTCTAAGCCTATCTGTCACGATAGCAGCCCATGCGAAATGCGATCTTAATTGATCATTTAAGCATGTCTGTCACGATAGAAGCCCATGCGAAATGCGATCTTAATTGATCATTTAAGCCTATCTGCCATGATAGCAGCTCATGCGAAATGCGATCTTAGTTGATCATCTAAGCCTATCTGTTACGATAGCAGCCTATGCAAATGCGATCTTAATTGATCATCTAAGCCTATCTGTCACGATAGCAGCTCATGCGAAATGCGATCTTAATTGATCATCTAAGCCTACCTGTTACGATAGCAGCCTATGCAAATGCGATCTTAATTGATCATCTAAGCCTATCTGCTACGATAGCAACCTAAGCGAAAAACGATCTTAATTGATCTCCTAAAGCCTATCTGCTCCGATAGCAACTTATGCGAAAAATGATCTTAATTGATCTTCCAAGCCTATCTGCGGTGATAGCAGCATTATAAAAATGCGATAACAATGTTGTGTAAAATGATCTTAAGTGATCTACAAAGGTATATCTGATGAGATAACACCCGCACTGACATCTAAAAGCAAGTCACAAGCCCATCTGCCAAGATGGCACAACTGCGCAAATACGATCTCCGGCGATCTAATAAAACATCTGCGAATTCATATGGTAGATAGCAAATGCGAAATATGTACATAGCATTATGCAAGGCGAAATATGCCGAAACGCATGCGAAATTGTATTTTGTTGCAACAGCACAGCAAATAATACAAAAGCTATTTATCATTATGAGTCAAAAAGACTTACAAATTATCTGTTTAGATAGCAGCTTACAAGCGAAAAATCTCAAATCTAACTACGCAGCCAACATGGCTTACAACACATTCGAAAAGTAGCTGACAAGCCAGCAGTGACACACCACGAGAATCCTAACTGATAAAGGATGAACCCAACGGTTCTAACACCGGCTATGCGACACGCAGATCTGCGGCCAAAGATCTGTAGCAAGTAGGATGCTCCCGCGAAGAGATCAACTCGCCATTAGCTGCGTTCATGGCGGCAATGGTCTGGGTGGTCCTATGTCCAAGATCTCAGGATCTGACAAGACCCCTGTCTGATCAAGATATGTACCGGAGGAACCTCCTGTTCCGGCGCACACAGTCGCCAAGAACAGGGGAAGCAGTCATTCCTCTGGTACTGGGCTCCTTGTCATGATAGACAAGGGCATTGACAAGCCTCCTGAGTTCAAGAACGAAGAGGCAAGAAGTTCTCCTCCAGGGATGCTGGAGGAGAATTCCGCCGTTCATTACGAGACGGCAGCACGGTCACTTCGGCGCTGCACGGTCACTTCGGCAGCACGGTCATTACGCAAACATAATACACGAAGAAAATTCTTCGAACACACATGAGATATCATCTCCATCTTCTCTATGATGGTTATAAAGAGCAATAAGCCTCATAAAGCGGATCTTGGAAACTATTTCTACAGCACAAAGCGCAAACTCAGGATTCACAACTTGAAGTTGCCATGAATCAACGAAAAACAAGCGTTGAAGCCAGCAGTCGTAAGGACTCACGGCAAAGCACATTTTTGGGATGAAGAACCCAAATGGCAAAGACAGGGTTTATATAGACCTTGTGGAGACTCTTCAGTTGCTAAGATGAGTCAGCAGAATTTGAAAAGAGGGTAAGGCCAATCACTTACGCCTTGAAAAACGGTAACGATCAATTACCTACTAAAGGCTACGACGATTCAGTTGCGTATCCTAATAAATGACGGATAGTCATGATTCGGATGGACTTCCCAAGGAAAGCGTGTTTATCTTCCGAGAAATTAGCGCGAAAATCAAGCAGAGTATCAATTGCTGATGTCATAATTGGATATGCACAGAGATATCCTATCAAATCCCGGAAAGGGCAAAACGGGCAAGTCGATTCTTGTTAAAAAAAAGGGGGGGGGGAGAAACCCTAGCGAAATTACATTAATGTTTCAAACATTAATGTTCCAGCTATTTCCTTGCTATTTTTCGAAAACAGAAAGTCAGAGCAAATTCTTGATCAAGGAGTCATGGGGCGCGAACTGATGGCTCAGCTTCTCTACCTGCTCCACTTCTTGTTTCAGTTGCTCGCACTTGGCATTCATCTCGTGATAGAGCTTCAGAGCTTCGTCAACCTTTTGATTTTGCTGCTCCACCTTCTGCTTCTCAGCTGCGAGGTTCTGGTGGCCGAGCTTCAAAGTTACGGCTGCGCGAATCAGAGTAACTCTTTTCATAAGAAATCTGAAACCCAGTCTGCCTTGAACTTTGGTAAGAAGATTTTGGCACATGCCACAAAGCAATTCAGCACTCTGGACAGAAATGGTCGCAGGCATGGCCGCAGACAGCTGCTCCAAAATCCAAATGGCTTCGGTAAGAAACAGCCTCCTGTCAAAGGGCCCTATCTCCAGAGATCTCGCAAATGATCGGGGGTAGGTGAGGCGCATTCGAACTAGCCAGTCCACATCAGTTTACTTCAAACCTAAAGCAATGTCAAAGCTAAGTTATGCTATCAAACTCGCAAATGAACAATGCGAGATGCAAACAGCGAATCACTACTTACCAGTTCCTTCAAGAATCTCGCGAAGAGAAGGAATGCGTATTACTGGAGTAGTTGAAGACTGCCCTTGCTCCATGGCTCTCCTGTCAGCTGCGAGCTCTAACCCCTCATAGTTAGGAGGAAGAGTATAAGCCGCACCAGCTGCGACTGCATTCCCAACCTGCGAGCCCCAAAAGCTCCACGCAGGAAGAGGTGCCGCCGACTCAGTCATCGCCGGAGGCGAAGTGACAGCCAAAGATGCTTGGCGAGGGACGCTCTCAGATGCGGAAGCATCAGCAGCACTTGTTCTTACTTCCTTGGCGCCAGTATGGGCATCTTCCTCCATTAGCACAGCGTCAGCTTCAGCATCATCAGAAAGTTCGATGATGTCCTCAAGAGGCTCTCCTGCGTATTCAGCAGCTGCGACGGGCTTCTCGGTATGGGAACTCGGAATCGGAACATAGGACGCAGAAGGCTGACTTCTTTGCTCCAGCGCAGGTTCCTCAGCATTGCCTGCGATATTAAATGCGATAGTATGAGGTAACTCGTATTATAAGTTATTTTACTATCTTTACTAAAGCTAAGAGCAAGCACCTCCACGCGAAGGTGGGATTGAAGTGTCTTCGTCATACACTAAAGACGTGGAACCATGCCCTATTAGCGTGTCCTCATTAAGCAGGTCCTTAAAATGAGCGTGACCTGGGACGCGAGGAAACCAGTCATGTTTCTGTTTCAAGTTGCTAAGGCCTAGTACATGCATATCGCTCAAATGATTACATGAAGGTTCTCCGCACTTGTCTACTAGCAAATGGCGAATGTCAGCCTTTGACACACCATGCTTTAACGCACCCACAATAACATCTCTATAAGTTACTGCGAGATTGAAGATCTCACCCTTATCGCCGCCTGCGATTTCTTCAAAGTCTGCTTGAGCTTGCTCCAGGGCTGCTGCATCCTCTTCTGGAACCGCATCCTCCTCCTCCGCCTGAGGAGCCACCTCTTCGGGAAGCGCACCTTCCTCATCAATTGGACGTACTAATTCGTCAACATGTTGCTCTTCGAGGCTCCGCTGTCTCACACGCTCGAGCTCCTCCTCTTCCCGCTGCCTTCTCCTTTCAACAGCTTCCGCGGCTGTCTTGCGGGACTCGGCAAGAACGTCCTCGCTTATGGGATCGTCTGGAATGCCAGAATGGGTATCTTTTTTTTGTCTCTTGGCCAAAAGGCCACCGATGATCTCATCATCATCATCATCTGCGAAGAAATGATTGGTTTAAGAAAGAATTGCAAAAGAATTACGATAATGAGAAGATAAACGCGACGGAGGTACCTCCTGATTCTTCCTCATGCATCACAATTGTTCTTTCTTCTTCTTCTTCATCACTTTCTCTGGGCTCCTGCTTCTCTTCTTCTTCCTCTTGGTTGAATGGAACGAAAGTCTCAACTGCGAGCTCCTTCCGCACTTTGCTGGGCATGCGACCTTTGCCTTTATCCCTGACAGAAAGGGACCTCGCCGGAGGGGAAGTTGGAGCACTTCTAGGGGAAGAAATTGTAATTCCCTTTTGCCTGGGTCTCTTCGCTCTCGGCGCCGCAGTCGCTGGAGGGGACGGATCATCTCTGGGAGGAGACGAGGCCGGAGCATTGTCTATCAGCGAGTCAGCGAAAGCGTTCATGACTGCGCGAATCCTGGTTTCGACCTCAGGGTCCATCCTCCATGCTAGCAGGAACAACTTTTTTTTCCTTCTAGTGGCAACAATGGTGTTAACCAACGACTTGGAACGATCACCAGATGCGAATCTCCGCACATGACACTACAGCAAACAGTACAGAATAAAGGTGTCAGCATAGGGAAATCAAGAAGCTTAACGCACGCGGAAAATTGCTTACCTTAGCAAATGCCTCGCTATATCTGATGACATGCGTGTCGCCCTTCTTAACTGCGGCGATCTTTTCCTTCAAAATGACGTCAGGGCACAAATGGTTCTCATGATCCAACAATGAGTAGCAACCATACTCAGACTCGCTAAGACTGCAATTGGGGCGAAACGGAAAAGAGTTTCTCTTGATCAAGGGAGCTCTACTTGGCTGAGCGGCCGACGGCGTCTCAATCCTTGTTTGCTGGGCGACCCAGTATGCGAGCCAGTTCTGGGAACAACCGCCCTCGCGGGTGCCTGCAGGCTGCTCAAAGGGAAGATTGTTCATGAAGACTGTCTTGCATTCCTTTGTTAGCAAGCGCTTATAGCAACCTCTGATAATGGACTGGGGCCAGATTGATGGTGCCACTGCATCAAAGCCAAACTGGGGAGAAACTCGAGTGGGGTCAACATCCACGGTAATCCTCTCGTACCTCGGCGCGAGCTCACGAATATGCTCTGCGAGGGCAGGACGGGAACCTCGTAGACACCAGCAAAAGAACTCGCGATAGCGCTCATGGAAATGCGATCCCTCTTCGAAGAGAAGCTCTTCTGAGAAGACAACACCCTTAGAGGGGTACAGCTTTGGAAACCATCGCACGTTCTCAATGCGAGTGGCATAGGGCCTGGCAGTAAACTCTTTCCGTTTGTCGCATATCAAGCTCCAAACGCACTTGGTATTGTTCGCTCCGAAGCACCTCGCAGCTCTGCCACTGTTACGCTCCTCCGTCTCGCCTGGGGGACACCACTTGTCGGGTTTAAGAGCAGTCGGAGCATAGGATGGCCATCGCTCGAAGACCCATATCGTCAAGAAGGAAATGTTGACGAAAGTCAGTATGTCGAGGCGGCCACGCGACTCTTTCATGGCCGCAACCAGCTGATCAAGCCTATAGTACAGCGTGCCCAAGACCAAGGGTCCGAGTGCGACTCTCTGGCCGAGGGCGAGCCTCACAGCAAGCGGCAAAACATGGTAGAAGACCCCATCATGTGGGTGACCGTCAATTAAGTACCTCGACAACCAGGCACAGAGGAAAGCACAAAGGGTCAAGTGATAGTCTTTACCCTCC
Organism: Linanthus parryae; assembly: GCA_023055425.1. Taxonomy (NCBI): domain Eukaryota; kingdom Viridiplantae; phylum Streptophyta; class Magnoliopsida; order Ericales; family Polemoniaceae; genus Linanthus; species Linanthus parryae. Next base: position 18,326,213 of record JALGPY010000011.1, on the reverse strand, counting down.
ACGTAATTCTTGGCCTCTGGGTTCTCGCTCAGAAGCTTCTTAGTGATGCTGCTGTTCGCATAGTCTCGAAAGAAGTACTGCAACCATTTGTTCCAGGTGTTCTTCGCAGACGTATCAACCAACTGCCAGTTTGGAAGGGCTTTGGTAGTAGTCCACCGGGTGGAGATTTTCTTTACCTCTGCTAGGCATTCCTCCATCTGCGTGTACAAAGCAATCTCCGCAGCCGTCCTCAAAGGACTCAAAGGGTCCACCTCACCCATGGGAGAAAGATCGTACAACATATGCACGTCCTCGAGTGTGGGGGCAGCCTCGAACTCAGCAAAGTGGAATGTGTGAGTCGCAGGCGAGTAGCGAGAAAGAAGGTCTAGAAGCATGGACTGGTCCAGCTTCACGGCAGCACCCTTCATAGCACGAACAGCGAAGTACACGCCGGCTTCATCAAGAGTCGCAGCATGATTGGTCAACACGTGGTCAATCCACTCGTCCATGTAGTCCAATTTCTGGACAAAAGCTTGGGTAGAAATCGCAGCGTAGGGGAAGTACCCATTTTCGATTCCTAATCGAACCACATCCTCGGAACCAATTAACTCGAGCAAGGCTGAGTTAACCGGGGAAGTCAGTGTTAGCAATCCCTCATTTGGGACAGGAGCAGGCATTTTCTTCGCCTTAACCCTCGCATGGTAGAAATCTTTGCCACCTAGATAGGGGGCTTTTCGCCACAAAGCCTGCGGAAGATCGGGTATCTCTTCATCCTCTTTGGTGGGTTTGGTTCCTTTTGTCTTGGCCATTCCTGCGGAAGAGCAAGAAAAAGGGGGGAGAAATAGGCTACACTTCAGTTTGAATTTCGAGATTCAAGATCTATGGAAAGAAAGATGAATAGTTTCTGGTATCGATTTCAGAAATTAGAGGGTTGCATTATCAGGAATTTCAAAACCCTATCCAAGGTCCTTATTATTGAAGGATTAAGCCGCAATCGGGTCCAAAGCTTGAAGCTTCTTTACAAGTTTCAACAGATTATATGTTATGGGTTTACAGATTCAACGCAGTTCAAGGCATACACTGGTATTTTAAATCGAAATTGAACAAGGCCAACCTTGTTTTCGCGAAGCCTGCTTGGATATGCACAGTTGGAGAAGACGATTTGCAGTTCTGAACTGGTGATTGATTATCTGAATCTGCTCTCGAAGATCTCCGGGTACCATTCACTTTAAGATAAAGAAGTGATGCTTTGCAACAATGGAGGATGCAAAGTATTTATCCAAAAACAATGAAGGGTTGCGTCCTTTCAGTAGTCGAATCGCAACCGTCATCGTCGAATCGTGCAATCACAGGACAAGCTGACGTCACGCCTAAAACCCTAAAGGTCAGACGGCACGACTCTAGGGGTTTTAGGTCATAATGGCACGCACGGGGGCTGAACTTACCCGTATTTGAATTGGTGAGTGGCGGCGACGCGTATGTTGGTTTCCGCGCATGGAAGTCTATACAGCTATGAGTCTTCACGCGCAGAAAGGGGGGCTAATGTAGATAGTGCTTTCTGAGCTGACAGATCTTGGCCACGTGGCAACCATCCAGCACACCATATTGTGCTCCACACACACTGGATCACCAGCCGAGCTGATCCATGTGGGGGCTGTGAGACAGAGCCCTCGCATACCACTGCACGGGACTTGTAGGGACTTAGTGGTTTGGAGGCTAGAGTAAGCCATGTCGCGTGCGAGCCAAGCTCGCACGCGAACTTTAGTAACTGCTTTGAGAGATTTATGGCACGAGCTCCATAAACCCGGTCAATCCGGTCAAACCCGGTCAACCTCGTAACGGTTCCGGTATTCGCGCACAACGTGATGTAACGGTCCCTATATACTCGGACGAACGTGCCGTTATGGTTAAGCTAATTAAGCCGCCATTAATGGGCGCATTAACCACACTACAACGGTCACGTTCTCTGCTATATATAGGACGTTAACCTTTCCATACAAAGGGGGACACACTAGCCATACGCGGAAGCTCTGCCAAACCTCTGTCTCTCTCTCAGACATTACTACTGCCTTACTCTCTCCCTACATACAACCCAACTCTTCCTGTGCGATCCCTGATCCTCTACATACGGTGTACACGGAGGTCTCCCCGCCGGAATCTCTTGTGCACACCGTCTCATTAAATATTCACACATTACATCGCGTAAATAACACGATAGCATACCATATTAGATGCATATCATATTACATCATACCTTATATGCGGGTTATAAAAAACGACACTAAACGTATGGAGAGTAATTGGTTGAGTATTTGGTTTAAGCTTCGAGGACGAAGCTCTGTTTAAGAGGGGGAAGGATGTAATACCCCGATTCTGATATAAAAGGATAATTTAATTATTTTGATAAGTTTGAGGGTCGAAATCGTAGTATTCAAAAGTTATAAACTAATTAAAATATGGAATGGGTATGTAATTGTAGTTTTAAGAAAGTTATAAAGTAGTTAGATAAATTTTGGGGCCTTAATTGTAGTTTTAAGAAGTTATAAATCAACTAAGTGAAAGAAAAGGGTCATATTTGTAGTTTTGAGAAGTAATAAATTAGTTGAAATGAGGTTTAGGGGAGGTGACTGTAGTTTAGAGGAGTTAATAATTAATTTAATTAAAATATTGGGGAGCTAATTGTATTTTGGATAAATAGGTGTGTGTATATACGTATAGTATAATTGTCTTCAACCCGTGTTTTATATAACCCGACCCGTATATTCGTATAACACGGTGATGTGTACCGTATTACCCGTATTTCCTCTCTTGACCCGACCCAAAACCTGTATTTTTAATTAATTATTATTATTTTCCCTCACCCTCTTCTCTCTCTCTCTCTCTCTCTCTCTCTCTCTCTCTCCTTCCTTCACCGGGAGACAACTCCCCCTCCTCCCTCACAGATCTCCATCTCTCCTCCCTTCTTTTTCTCTTCTTCCTCCTCTTGTTTCTTTTTCTTCACCCGTACACACACCCACACACACACCCAACTCCTCCTCCCTACTTCTCTAGCAATTTGATGCACCCCCCCCCTTCCTCCTCCTACTCCCCTATTAAAAATCTCATCATCTTCCTCCTCCTATTTCCTCTTACAAAATTCATCTTCTTCCTCAATATTTTAATCATCCTCCTCTCCAAATTTCTCTATAAATTGAACCCTCCTCCTTCTCACCTTCATCACCCACACTTCTTTCTTCCTTATCATCACCGTCTTCTTCTTCTTCTTCCCTTCGGCGAAACACACAACCACCATCACAACCACCATCCCCTTCATCACCACACCACCACCCATCTTCTCATCTCTCACCATCAACACCCCCACAAAACACCCTCCACAACACCACCACCATGGCCACCTCCGGCACCACCACCATCACCACTGTGCCCTCCTCACCCCCTCCATAACTCTCTTCCTCCACCACTCTCCCACCTCTGTTTTTCTCTCTCCTAAACCCAGGAGGACAACACCCCCAAAACCACCACAGTACCACCCCCCATCTCCACCATCGACACCACCACCATCACCACCATCTCTTCCCACCTCCCTCTTTGCTTTGTCCCTCTCAACATCTCTCTCCCCTCTGCAAAACCCAACAGAAACAGCCCACACCCACACCACCATCATCACCCCCGACCTCACCACCAACACCGCTGCCATCCCTACCGCAACTTCCGGCCTCCATCACCACCACTACTCCTCAAATCTCTGCCTCCACCTCCCTCTCAATATCCCTCCCTCTCCTCTCTGTTCGCTGGAACCAGAGACATCCGGAGCAACAGAAGCAGCGGCGGCCAAAGGCCACCGCCGATCAGACCTCAAGGCTTGACCCAACGGGAGACCTCAGCCGCCGGCTTCCGCCTCTCTCTCCCATCCGTCCTTCAGCTCTCCTCCACCCTCCGAGGGGTCGGACCACACTCCATAACACGAGCAACAGCCACCCCACCACCAGAACACCATCTTCTCCGGCGAAGTTCCGACGAAGCTTCGGTAACCCATTACTCCTCCATTTGTAACCAAATCGGTAAATATTTGGCTTGAATCTTGATATTTGAACTTGAATTAGATTTTTATAACATTGATATCATATGGGTATCAACATATGAGGGGATTCATGATTTGGGTTTGGGAAGGAAGAAGATGACTTACGTGTGTTAGGGGAGGGGGTGATTTTTGACATAAACCGGAAGTTTGGGGGTGACTTTGCACAAAACAGAGGCTTGAGGGTTTTTTGTGTCAAATCCAAAACTAATCCAGTTAGTGGGGTGACTAAGAGTTATATTCACAAACTCTTGGGGATCTGGTTGTAGCTTACACAATCTGGTTTTATAAATAAATTAAAAATTTGTTTTAAGTCAATTAAAATTTGTAATTATAATTTCTCATATACATATATATATATATATGCATATAAACACATATTATTGTATAATAATTTAAGGATTGTCTCAGTTTACTATGTTATCGATATACAAGTCTTTTATTTGCAAAAGTTAAGAACTAGAATGTGTATAAATATTTTATGATTGGGATAGTTAGCTACTATGCAATAAAAATAGTGGGATTACATAAATATGCATAACCACTCTCTTAATATAAGTCACAAGATAATGTTTATAACTTGAATATTGGTCACAATTAAATAGCTATAAGTCATTTTTATGGGAAAGTTTTTGAAGAAGTATTATTTTAGAAATTTTCTAAATAAGGAATAATTATGCTACTTATCAGATTAAATTAAATTATTTTGCGAAATGTTATTTTTTACTTCAAAATACTTATAATTATAGGGGTTATGGCTAATGGTTCGCCTAATTGAATAAGAGTTTTCTATATAAAAATATGTAACAATCATATTATAAATTATCACTTTATTCATAAGTAAATAAAAGCACATCCCTTATAATATAATTGATATTTAATTTAATAATTATAGTAAGGATTTTGGGGTTGTCTTTAAAATAGAATAAGAAGTTTCACCCAATAAATAGAACATTCATCGCATACTTGCATCATACGTGCTAGTTGAAATTGGTGATTGATTAGGAAGTATAGTTTGTAGGCGACGAGCTCGTAAACAAAGGCTACGTGTACCTGTAGGAGCTAATTCATGATATTTGCTGTTTCTACTAGAAGTAAGTAAACATGCCTTACCTAATTTGCCCGTCCTCCTTTCGTGTCCAAATATTTTCACGAACTTATGTCTCAAATGTGAATTACGAAATGCGTGTTTCACGTGAGATTTCAAATACTTGTCTAAGTTATTCTTTTGGAAACTGTCACGTGGAATTAATAATACGTAATAACGTAAAGTGAAAACAGTTGTGCGGTGAAACCATATTTGGATTCTTACATATTGTGATTATGATATTTTGCTCGGTTGCAATTAACCCCGGGCTGCTCCATGTACTCACCTCTCTGGCCACAAGAAGTCTTTGGGGGTGCCGACACTTAAGGTCTTGGATGCATGGGATATGGTTGTTTATGTGATGAGATACAGTGATGGATTATGGTGATGGAGTGGTTCGTTCCCCGCTACAACTAAATAATAATTGTGAATTTTTATGAGAAAATGAAAGGAATATTTGGATCTTGGAAATTCCCTAATCGGGAAAAATACTATGGTTGGGATCGTGTCCCCTTGGTCTTATGTTCATTGTGGCGATTTGTGAATACACTCTTATGAATAAAAGATTAATAAAGGATTGGAAAAACTATAGCTTTTCACACGTGGTTATCAGTGATAACGCTTTTGCTTACTTATTAAATATTATCCTTATTTATTTAATGAAATTGTCTCTTATCCGGTTTACAAGTTTGGGTGTTTACCTACTCAGCATTTCGTGCTGACTTTGGAAAAACTGAGGTCTTTGTTTTATTCCCCGCAGGTCTAGGAGAAGGGATCTCGACGCAAGAGAAACGCGGTATCACATAGTGTTTAAATAAGCCGAACTCTTATTTTTAATTTCACCTTGTGTAATAGTATGTTGTAAATTATGTTTGATACACTTGAGAGTTTGTAATATATGATTATGGGATGTGTTGTTCATGATTTCCGCCGATTCATTTTGAGTAGCACCCTCCCGGGCTCTCCGGTCTGGAACGGAAGGCTAGGGAAACGAGGGGTGTTACAAATAGTGTTCGATTCCTCCTCTCGGACACGCCATTCCACTATGGCGTTCCGGGTGGAGTTAGTTGGGACACGATCCCACACTCTCTAAGATAGTCGTCAAACTCTTGGCTCAAGTATTCTCCTCCACGATCCGATCGTAGAGCCTTGATACTTTTGTCAAGTTGCTTCTCTACTTCACTCTTGAATTCTTTGAACTTTTCAAAGGATTCGGATTTGGCCTTCATAAGGTACACAAATTCATATCTACTGAAATCATCAGTAAATGTGATGAAGTAGACGTAACCACCCTTGAAAGGTGTGGCAAATGGCCCCCATACATCAGTATGTATGAGTGCCCATTGCTCACTAGTCCTCTCACATTTCTTATTGAAAGGGGACTTTTTCATTTTTTCCAATAAACAAGCCTCACATTTGTCATATGATTCAAAATCAAATGAGTCTAGAAATCCATCTTTATGGAGTCTAGATACACGTTTCTCGTTTATGTGGCCTAAACGACAGTTCCATAAGTAAGCAGGATTTAAATCATTTATTTTAATCCTCTTAGTACTAATGTTGTTGACAGGATTGCTTAGATCAAGGACGTACAGTCCATTAAATAATTACACACTACAATAGTGAATATTATAAAAATAAACGGAACAACAATTGTTCTTTATTGAAATAATAAAATCTTCCTTGTCCAAACAAGAAATAGAAATAATGTTTCTGCTCATAGCAGGCACAAAATAGCAATTATTTAATTCTAAAACTAATCCTTAAGGCAGAGACAGCTCGTGCACGCCTACGGCCAATGTAGCAACCTTTGCTCCATTCCCAACGCGCAGGTCTATCTTCCCTTTAGCCAATCTTCTACTTCTCTTTAGATCCTGCACATTTCGACAAATGTGAGATCCACATCCAGTATCCAATACCCATGATGTAGAGATAGTTAAATTGACATCTACAACAAAAATACTCGGTGGTGGTGGAATCACGATTCCAAGCCTCTTGTCCTCCAGTTAATTTGGTCAGTTCCTCCTCCAGTGTCCAGGCTGATCCTGCAGTAGTGACATTCACCTTTGGTCATACATTTGGCAATGCCACCAACAGGCTTAAGCACAGGTTCCTTGGGCTTGGCAACTGATTTGCCTTTTCCCTTGGAGGATGAGGCAAACCTTTTGCCCTTTCCTCTCTGCACCATCATAATGGCCTTGCCCTTACCCTTGTTGATGCTTTGTTCAGCTGTCCTCAACATATTGAGTAAATATGGCAGTGGTTTCACGATCTCGTTCATCTTATAGTTCATGATGAACTGTCCATAACTCTCAGGCAACGATTGCAACACGACATCTGTGGCCAACTCTTTGCTAACCGGGAAACCTAGTCGTGCGGGATTCTCCAAGTATGCGATCATACGGAGTACATGAGGTCCCACAGGGTTTCCTTCAGCCAGATGACATTTGAACAATGCCTTTGAAACTTCATACCTCTCTACCCTTGTCTGCTATTGGAAGAGCTGCTTCAAGTGTTCGATCATATCGACTGCATTCATGTTCTCATGTTCCTTCTGAAGCTCAAATGTCATGGTGCAAAGTATGAGGCAGGCCGCATCATTAGCGTCGTCAACACGCTTCTGATATGCCTTTAGGACTGCAGGAGTATTGTTTTCTGGACCTGCCGGAACTTGCTCCTCTACAGCGTACAGTTTCTTCTCTTGCTTGAGAATGATTCTCAAGTTTCTGTACCAGTCAAGGAAATTGGTTCCAGAAATCTTGTCCTTCTCAAGGACAGAGCGTAGGGAATGTTGTGAACTCGATGAGTTATTTGCCATTTGGAATTCTACAAAAGGAAAATACGCAAGTTTTTAGTATTTGTGAACTTTTGACTATATTTAATAATGACTAGATTATTAAACATAGCTCCCACTATTTTTCTACGGATTTATAACCTTCAAGATATTAATGCGGAAAATATCATTATACTTTCTAGTTGGCCAAAATCCATGTTACATCTCCTCTTGAGTTTTCTTTGGCAAGTCACCCAAAAATTGACTACTTTAGGTCGGAACATTTCCAATGGAATCCCATGAAACTCTTGGTTCAATTGGCCAAATAACTCCTTATTTATCCATCCGCATGGATAATCGCAATTGATTGCCTCTAGGTTTTAATCATATCAATAACCCAGTTGTGTCCAACCTCTTGTTTAAACAATTGCACATTACTTTCTTGTGCCATCGCATCACATCATTATGAACCAAGTCGCCTTGCTTTGGCATGCACGAGCTTGATAAATCATGATGATGATGAGTGTTTAAATAACGAGAAGGCAAAAACACAATATTTGAATTTTGAGGGATTTTAAAATTCAATTATAATTGTTTTGTTGATCCATATCAACTGATCTTTCTATTTTGAGTTTGGGCACAACTCCAAATAATAGATCCGGGTTGTTAATTATCTTATTATCCTAATTGCATGCATCATCCATACACCAATCACAAAATAATAAGACATAAAAATAAACAACCACAAAATAAATAAAACGTGATGTGGATATGGCCTTTCTAGACTAAGATATTCCCAAGTCAATGGGAATATCTATGAACCCTAAATAGCAAACACATATCCATGCGCCTCCATCTTTTGGTCCATCCTTCATAGTCGTGTGGAATGGTCCATGCTCCATCTTTGTGGCTTCTTTGTCTTTGGGCTTCTTTTCTCATTCTTGGTTAATAATCTATTCTATCCAGTACTAGCTAACAACTACACTAAATAAAATAAATATCACAAGTTGAGAAAAAATCGGCTCCCAGGCCGTAAAACCTAATTAATTATTACATAAAATTGATTGGCTCGCAGGACGTAAACCAAACCACAAAATTAAACAATCACACCAAACCACATCCTCAGGCCAAATCCAATCACCATGCGCTTTGCACATAAACTGTTAAAATCCAATTTTAACGCGCTTGGTCAAATTTAATTGATTTTAGGATTACTAGGGTCAAAACGGTCCAAGAGGCTCAACCATAGCATGGCCGAACCACCATGGAGCCGCCCGGGGCCGAGCCTAGGCCAGCCGGCCCAATCCGTGGGGTTGGCCGACCGCTTAGGCCTTCGACCTAGGTGGCTTGGGCGGCTAGGAAGGTGAGGGGCGGTCCCTAGGGGGCTGAACCTCTTAGTTTTTTCCAAAACAAATCCTTCCTTGTTCCCAAGTCCAAAACGTTTTCAAATTAGAACAAGTTTCCAATTTGTTCCCAAAACCCTAGATCTAAGATCCTAAAATTTCTTAAACTCACTAATTCATGCATACAATGCACAAATTAGGTCTTTTTCGGTGGAATCACATTCAACTTGCATCCTTATGCTTAGTTTGTCCGTTTTAACGCAATAATCTAACAAGTATGGGTGTAAAGGACATAAAATGTAACACATAAACCACGTCTATGGTCTACGAACTATGGCTCTGATATCACTGTAGGGTTTTGATCATCGATACGCAGCGAGAAAGGAATTGTCCATTCAAGACCCTCCAAGGATCACAGGAAGAGAATCATAACGATGGTAAAGGAAGAAACAAATAACACACCTTAGAGATCTCCTGTGATGACTTGTAACGTGAATTGTGTCACGTCTCTACAGTTGATCCACACCTAGGGTTTATGTCTAGATCTTCCTACTCCTTTGTGATAGCTTGGATCGGAGGAAGAGGAAGAAGAAATCACGCAACGAAGATCAAAGAGAGGGCTTCGGCCTCCCTGTGGTCTTGCTCTCTCTCCTTTGTTTCCTTCCCACTCAAATTATGTTATGAGCATTAGTGTGGGAAGGAAGCTAGGAGCATCCTTTATATAGTCCAACAACTCCTTGTCAACTACCTAAAGGCCCTTCCTAATCATACATGAATTAGGATTAGTCCCTTCCTTGCATATTAGTCCTACTAAGTTTGTAAGGTGTTGCAAAGTGATCCTTCTAATTAATTAATCATTTCAATTAATTCCCAAATCTAACTCAACCCTACTAGGCGTGTGACCCCTTAGGTTCTATCTAGTTGGTAGCAACAATTTGTTAATATGGAGCGGTCTCTAGCAAGGCATCCATTCTAGCCAACTAATAGAATAGTCATCCGACAAACCTTGTGCAAGTAATTGTTATCCCTTTGTCTCAATATCCGGATTGGACACGAGACATACAAGTCACACTCATATATCCAATCCACAGTTTCTCGATCCTGGGAATAGCCTTATTCGTGCAAATAACATCAATATTCAATATCCATTTATTTGAGTCTGGCCAGACATTCCATAAGCACTATCCATCGAGTGGCCTAGGTTATTTGCTCCCGTTATGTGGGAGGGTCAAATTCAATCTACGTCTACTATAATCTCTAAGCTTGCTTCTTAAGGTATCCGGTACACGCTTTTATGGCTACCCAGTCACGGTGTAGCGTTTGACGCTACCAAAATCACAATAATCCACAACTAGATAATCTAGTGACTTCAAGCCTAAGGATGACAATACCGTTGTCATCACGAGAAGCGCTTGTGACTCAAAATAACATGTATTTAGCCTTCTCGAAGATGGGTCAATCCAGTATGCCATTACCCCTAATGCATACCCATGTTGTTGAATCATGATATCTCCATATCAATCCAACCCCATACTAGCCTATAGATGATTGTCCCATTTAATCATTATAATGGACTAGGGATATTTAAGATAAACAACACAATTGTACATCTAAGGACTTAATCATATTAAATATCCATTAAATAATACAATGAATATTCTAGCCCAAAATAAGTTCATACTAAACCAGATTGCCTCTAGGGCATCTATTCCAACAAGTGGCCACCGCGTCCATTGTGGAGGTAGCTAGCGGGTTCGTTGCGAATTCGTTAGTGAAACACGTTTAATATATGTCTCGTTCTTGATTGTGTTTCATCATTCTTGCTCGAGCTAACCACAAGTGTATGGCTGTCGTGTGTAGTAATAATCCGGAAATTCGGGTTGTCGAACTTAAGGGACTTTGTTAAATCAGTTATTATATCTAACCTTATGTGGTCAAGTCGCAGAGTTGTTTGTTTTTCTAATTATACTAAAGTAAAGAACAAATTTCTCAATTAATTATGAATTTCTTCACAATTAACAAAGGCAAGAATTATAGAAGTTTTCTTATGAGAGAGACAAGTGCTGCGAATCCTTCTTGTGGATTACTAGGGATGCTACGAATGTTGTCTTGATCTTTGGAACGCAAATACACTACTCTTATTAATCGAGCATTCTAAAAATTACCGATTTACCAAGCAATTCGCCTACACTTATGATCAATTTAGACCGAGTTACCAAGTCTAATTCAATTATCAGCATGCATTATTGGACTTTAATCTACTCTTTGATCCTAATTAACACTACCCAGTTACGAGATAATGATACGATTAGGTGATTATCTTGATTTACCGACTAGATCTCATGGAGTTACCACACAAGTTATAATTTAGTTTGCTCCTACGTTAGCTACTCGCAAGAACATTAAATAATCAAACACAAGATAATCACAATAAAGAGGAGAACGCATAGTTTTAATCCAAAGAACGAATCAAAGCATCAAAACATTCATTCAAGCAAACCCTAGCTTTCCAACAAGTAATTCCCAGCAATAAAGGGTTTAGCTACGACTACACATGATCTATCAATAAGTTCAATGATCATATACAAAAACTAGAGAGAAAGAGAAGAGAAAATATCCAAACGATGCAATCCTAAGCTCCAAGATTGCTCCCGATGTCTTCTTCCTCTCAAAAACGTCCCAAACCCTTGCTTCCATCTGGAAAAGACGACCTAAGTTGTTTGAATACGTTCCAAAACAAGAGGACAAAGTTTTGATAAATCGCATAACAGCCCCGCATCAAATCTGTCAAACCCAGCGATGTCTTCGTACTAACACTTTTCTCTTCGTACTAAGACCTTCCCACTTTTGGGACAGATAGCTATTCTGAGACGACTTTTCAACCATCAAAAATATTTCTAAGTATGAAGTCTTCGTACTAAGACTTTTCTCTTAGTACTAAGAGACTCCTGAACAGCAGAAAAACATCTTTTTCGACTCTTTTCCGATTCATTGCCCGCGCCTTTGCTTCCTTAAGGATCTCCTCGATCTCGAGACTCCTTTTATGCTATAATATATTCCCAAATTTTGAGGAACCCTTCATTCATCAATTTAGCTCCTCGAAAGGCGTGTTTGCCATTTCCGGATGCCTTTGACCGCGTTTTATCTCTTTGAGCATCCTTTTCGGCATAACTTTTGCGTCCGGGCTCTGATAAATGTGATTTTTGCACCTTCGGATCTCTTTTGCGACCTAGACTTCATCCATGTAGAGATATTCCCGTTTCCGAGCTATTTTCTCGATTTTCTCAGTTATTGCCCAATTATGGCGAAAACATCCAGAACACGCCAAATTCGCATTTTCTTCTATTCCGAAGCTCGTTTCTTCTCTCCACTTGATTCCCGCATACGTAATTCCTGTCAAACAAAAACACGAACACTGCCGCAAAGATAAAATGTGATAAATTATCAAAATCATACTCGAAACCATTAAGAAACTTCCGGATCTGGTTGTAGCTTACACAATCTGGTTTAATAAATAAATTAAAAATTTGTTTTAAGTCAATTAAAATTTGTAATTATAATTTCTCATATACATACATATATATGCATATAAACACATATTATTGTATAATAATTTAAGGATTGTCTCAGTTTACTATGTTATCGATATACAAGTCTTTTATTTGCAAAAGTTAAGAACTAGAATGTGTATAAATATTTTATGATTGGGATAGTTAGCTACTATGCAATAAAAATAGTGGGATTACATAAATATGCATAACCACTCTCTTAATATAAGTCACAAGATGATGTTTATAACTTGAAAATTGGTCACAATTAAATAGCTATAAGTCATTTTTATGGGAAAGTTTTTGAAGAAGTATTATTTTAGAAATTTTCTAAATAAGGAATAATTATGCTACTTATGAGATTAAATTAAATTATTTTGCGAAATGTTATTGTTTACTTCAAAATACTTATAATTATAGGGGTTATGGCTAATGGTTCGCCTAATTGAATAAGAGTTTTCTATATAAAAATATGTAACAATCATATTATAAATTATCACTTTATTCATAAGTAAATAAAAGCACATCCCTTATAATTTAATTGATATTTAATTTAATAATTATAGTAAGGATTTTGGGGTTGTCTTTAAAATAGAATAAGAAGTTTCACCCAATAAATAGAACATTCATCGCATACTTGCATCATACGTGCTAGTTGAAATTGGTGATTGATTAGGAATTATAATTTGTAGGCGACGAGCTCGTAAACAAAGGCTACGTGTACCTGTAGGAGCTAATTCATGATATTTGCTGTTTCTACTAGAAGTAAGTAAACATGCCTTACCTAATTTGCCCGTCCTCCTTTCGTGTCCAAATATTTTCACGAACTTATGTCTCAAATGTGAATTACGAAATGCGTGTTTCACGTGAGATTTCAAATACTTGTCTAAGTTATTCTTTTGGAAACTGTCACGTGGAATTAATAATACGTAATAACGTAAAGTGAAAACAGTTGTGCGGTGAAACCATATTTGGATTCTTACATATTGTGATTATGATATTTTGCTCGGTTGCAATTAACCCCGGGCTGCTCCATGTACTCACCTCTCTGGCCACAAGAAGTCTTTGGGGGTGCCGACACTTAAGGTCTTGGATGCATGGGATATGGTTGTTTATGTGATGAGATACAGTGATGGATTATGGTGATGGAGTGGTTCGTTCCCCGCTACAACTAAATAATAATTGTGAATTTTTATGAGAAAATGAAAGGAATATTTGGATCTTGGAAATTCCCTAATCGGGAAAAATACTATGGTTGGGATCGTGTCCCCTTGGTCTTATGTTCATTGTGGCGATTTGTGAATACACTCTTATGAATAAAAGATTAATAAAGGATTGGAAAAACTATAGCTTTTGACACGTGGTTATCAGTGATAACGCTTTTGCTTACTTATTAAATATTATCCTTGTTTATTTAATGAAATTGTCTCTTATCCGGTTTACAAGTTTGGGTGTTTACCTACTCAGCATTTCGTGCTGACTTTGGAAAAACTGAGGTCTTTGTTTTATTCCCCGCAGGTCTAGGAGAAGGGATCTCGACGCAAGAGAAACGCGGTATCACATAGTGTTTAAATAAGCCGAACTCTTATTTTTAATTTCACCTTGTGTAATAGTATGTTGTAAATTATGTTTGATACACTTGAGAGTTTGTAATATATGATTATGGGATGTGTTGTTCATGATTTCCGCCGATTCATTTTGAGTATCACCCTCCCGGGCTCTCCGGTCCGGAACGGAAGGCTAGGGAAACGAGGGGTGTTACAAATAGTGTTCGATTCCTCCTCTCGGACACGCCATTCCACTATGGCGTTCCGGGTGGAGTGAGTTGGGACACGATCCCACACTCTCTAAGATAGTCGTCAAACTCTTGGCTCAAGTATTCTCCTCCACGATCCGATCGTAGAGCCTTGATACTTTTGTCAAGTTGCTTCTCTACTTCACTCTTGAATTCTTTGAACTTTTCAAAGGATTCGGATTTGGCCTTCATAAGGTACACAAATTCATATCTACTGAAATCATCAGTAAATGTGATGAAGTAGACGTAACCACCCTTGAAAGGTGTGGCGAATGGCCCCCATACATCAGTATGTATGAGTGCCCATTGCTCACTAGTCCTTTCACATTTCTTATTGAAAGGGGACTTTTTCATTTTTTCCAATAAACAAGCCTCACATGTCTCATATGATTCAAAATCAAATGAGTCTAGAAATCCATCTTTATGGAGTCTAGATACACATTTCTCGTTTATGTGGCCGAAACGACAGTTCCATAAGTAAGCAGGATTTAAATCATTTATTTTAATCCTCTTAGTACTAATGTTGTAGACAGGATTGCTTAGATCAAGGACGTACAGTCCATTAAATAATTACACACTACAATAGTGAATATTATAAAAATAAACGGAACAACAATTGTTCTTTATTGAAATAATAAAATCTTCCTTGTCCAAAAAATAAATAGAAATAATGTTTCTGCTCATAGCAGGCACAAAATAGCAATTATTTAACTCTAAAACTAATCCTTAAGGCAGAGACAGCTCGTGCACGCCTACGGCCAATGCAGCAACCTTTGCTCCATTCCCAACGCGCAGGTCTATCTCCCCTTTAGCCAATCTTCTACTTCTCATTAGATCCTGCACATTTCGACAAATGTGAGATCCACATCCAGTATCAAATACCCATGATGTAGAGATAGTTAAATTGACATCTACAACAAAAATACCTGGTGGTGGTGGAATCACGATTCCAAGCCTCTTGTCCTCCAGTTAATTTGGTCTGTTCCTCCTCCAGTGTCCAGGCTGATCCTGCAGTAGTGACATTCACCTTTGGTCACACATTTGGCAATGCCACCAACAGGCTTAAGCGCAGGTTCCTTGGGCTTGGCAACTGATTTGCCTTTTCCCTTGGAGGATGAGGCAAACCTTTTGCCCTTTCCTCTCTGCACCATCATAATGGCCTTGCCCTTACCCTTGTTGATGCTTTGTTCAGCTGTCCTCAACATATTGATTAAATATGGCAGTGGTTTCACGATCTCGTTCATCTTATAGTTCATGATGAACTGTCCATAACTCTCAGGCAACGATTGCAACACGACATCTGTGGCCAACTCTTTGCTAACCGGGAAACCTAGTCGTGCGGGATTCTCCAAGTATGCGATCATACGGAGTACATGAGGTCCCACAGGGTTTCCTTCAGCCAGATGACATTTGAACAATGCCTTTGAAACTTCATACCTCTCTACCCTTGTCTGCTCTTGGAAGAGCTGCTTCAAGTGTTCGATCATATCGACTGCATTCATGTTCTCATGTTGCTTCTGAAGCTTAGATGTCATGGTGCAAAGTATGAAGCAGGCCGCATCATTAGCGTCGTCAACACGCTTCTGATATGCCTTTAGGACTGCAGGAGTATTATTTTCTGGACCTGCCGGAACTTGCTCCTCTATAGCGTACAGTTTCTTCTCTTGCTTGAGAATGATTCTCAAGTTTCTGTACCAGTCAAGGAAATTGGTTCCAGAAATCTTGTCCTTCTCAAGGACAGAGCGTAGGGAATGTTGTCAACTCGATGAGTTATTTGCCATTTGCAATTCTACAAAAGGAAAATACGCAAGTTTTTAGTATTTGTGAACTTTTTACTATATTTAATAATGACTAGATTATTAAACATAGCTCCCACTATTTTTCTACGGATTTATAACCCTCAAGATATTAATGCGGAAAATATCATCATACTTTCTAGTTGGCCAAAATCCATGTTACATCTCCTCTTGAGTTTTCTTTGGCAAGTCACCCAAAAATTGACTACTTTAGGTCGGAACATTTCCAATTGAATCCCATGAAACTCTTGGGTCAATTGGTCAAATAACTCCTTATTTATCCATCCGCATGGATAATCGCAATTGATTGCCTCTAGGTTTTAATCATATCAATAACCCAGTTGTGTCCAACCTCTTATTTAAACAATTGCACATTACTTTCTTGTGCCATCGCATCACATCATTATGAACCAAGTCGCCTTGCTTTGGCATGCACGAGCTTGAAAAATCATGATGATGATGAGTGTTTAAATAACGAGAAGGCAAAAACACAATATTTGAATTTTGAGGGATTTTAAAATTCAATTATAATTGTTTTGTTGATCCATATCAACTGATCTTTCTATTTTGAGTTTGGGCACAACTCCAAATAATATATCCGGGTTGTTAATTATCTTATTATCCTAATTGCATGCATCATCCATACACCAATCACAAAATAATAAGACATAAAAATAAACAACAACAAAATAAATAAAACGTGATGTGGATATAGCCTTTCTAGACTAAGATATTCCCAAGTCAATGGGAATATCTATGAACCCTAAATAGCAAACACATATCCATGCGCCTCCATCTTTTGGTCCATCCTTCATAGTCGTGTGGAATGGTCCATGCTCCATCTTTGTGGCTTCTTTGTCTTTGGGCTTCTTTTCTCATTCTTGGTTAATAATCTATTCTATCCAGTACTAGCTAACAACTACACTAAATAAAATAAATATCACAAGTTGAGAAAAAATCGGCTCCCAGGCCGTAAAACCTAATTAATTATTACATAAAATTGATTGGCTCGCAGGACGTAAACCAAATCACAAAATTAAACAATCACACCAAACCACATCCTAATGCCAAATCCAATCACCATGCGATTTGCACATAAACTGTTAAAATCCATTTTTAACGCGCTTGGTCAAATTTAATTGATTTTAGGATTACTAGGGTCAAAACGGTCCAAGAGGCTCAACCATAGCATGGCCGAACCACCATGGAGCCGCCCGGGGCCGAGCCTAGGCCAGCCGGCCCAATCCGTGGGGTTGGCCGACCGCTTAGGCCTTCGACCTAGGTGGCTTGGGCGGCTAGGAAGGTGAGGGGCGGTCCCTAGGGGGCTGAACCTCTTAGTTTTTTCCAAAACAAATCCTTCCTTGTTCCCAAGTCCAAAACGTTTTCAAATTAGAACAAGTTTCCAATTTGTTCCCAAAACCCTAGATCTAAGATCCTAAAATTTCTTAAACTCACTAATTCATGCATACAATTCACAAATTAGGTCTTTTTTGGTGGAATCACATTCAACTTGCATCCTTATGCTTAGTTTGTCCGTTTTAACGCAATAATCTAACAAGTATGGGTGTAAAGGACAGAAAATGTAACACATAAACCACGTCTATGGTCTACGACCTGTGGCTCTGATATCACTATAGGGTTTTGATCATCGATACGCAGCGGAAGAAAGGAATTGTCCATTCAAGACCCTCCAAGGATCACAGGAAGAGAATCATAACGATGGTAAAGGAAGAAACAAATAACACACCTTAGAGATATCCTGTGATGACTTGTAACGTGAATTGTGTCACGTCTCTACGGTTGATCCACGCCTAGGGTTGATGTCTAGATCTTCCTACTCCTTTGTGCTAGCTTGGATCGGAGGAAGAGGAAGAAGAAATCACGCAACGAGGATCAAAGAGAGGGCTTCGGCCTCCTTGTGGTCTTGCTCTCTCTCCTTTGTTTCCTTCCCACTCAAATTATGTTATGAGCATTAGTGTGGGAAGGAAGCTAGGAGCATCCTTTATATAGTCCAACAACTCCTTGTCAACTACCTAAAGGCCCTTCCTAATCATACATGAATTGGGATTAGTCCCTTCCTTGCATATTAGTCCTACTAAGTTTGTAAGGTGTTGCAAAGTGATCCTTATAATTAATTAATCATATCAGTTAATTCCCAAATCTAACTCAACCCTATTAGGCGTGTGACCCCTTAGGTTCTATCTAGTTGGTAGCAACAATTTGCTAATATGGAGCGGTCTCTAGCAAGGCATCCATTCTAGCCAACTAATAGAATAGTCATCCGACAAACCTTGTGCAAGTAAATGTTATCCCTTTGTCTCATTATCCGGATTGGATACGAGACATACAAGTCACACTCATATATCCAATCCACAGCTTCTCGATCCTGGGAATAGCCTTATTCGTGCAAATAACATCAATATTCAATATCCATTTATTTGAGTCTGGCCAGACATTCCATAAGCACTATCCCTCGAGTGGCCTAGGATATTTGCTCTCGTTATGTGGGAGGGTCAAATTCAATCTACGTCTACTACAATCTCTAAGCTTGCTTCTTAAGGTATCCGGTACACGCCTTTATGGCTACCCAGTCACGGTGTAGCGTTTGACGCTACCAAAATCACAATAATCCACAACTAGATAATCTAGTGACTTCAAGCCTAAGGATGACAATACCGTTGTCACCACGAGAAGCGCTTGTGACTCAACATAACATGTATTTAGCCTTCTCGGAGATGGGTCAATCCAGTATGCCATTACCCCTAATGCATACCCATGTTGTTGAATCATGATATCTCCATATCAATCCAACCCCATACTAGCCTATAGATGATTGTCTCATTTAATCATTATAATGGACTAGGGATATTTAAGATAAGCAACACAATTGTACATCTAAGGACTTAATTATATTAAATATCCATTAAATAATACAATGAATATTCTAGCCCAAAATAAGTTCATACTAAACTAGATTGCCTCTAGGGCATCTATTCCAACAGGTGGCCACCGCGGCCATTGTGGAGGTAGCTAGCGGGTTCGTTGCGAATTCGTTAGTGAACCACGTTTAATATATGTCTCGTTCTTGATTGTGTTTCATCATTCTTGCTCGAGTTCTGACACGATCTAACCACAAGTGTATGGCTGTCGTGTGTAGTAAAAATCCGAAAATTCGGGTTGTCGAACTTTAGGGACTTTGTTAAATCAGTTATTATATCTAACCTTATGTGGTCAAGTCGCAGAGTTGTTTGTTTTTCTAATTATACTAAAGTAAAGAACAAATTTCTCAATTAATTATGAGTTTCTTCACAATTAACGAAGGCAAGAATTATAGAAGTTTTCTTATGAGAGAGACAAGTGCTGCGAATCCTTCTTGTGGATTACTAGGGATGCTACGAATGTTGTCTTGATCTTTGGAACGCAAATACACTACTCTTATTAATCGAGCATTCTAAAAATTACCGATTTACCAAGCAATTCGCCTACACTTATGATCAATTTGGACCGAGTTACCAAGTCTAATTCAATTATCAGCATGCATTATTGGACTTTAATCTACTCTTTGATCCTAATTAACACTACCCAGTTACGAGATAATGATACGATTAGGTGATTATCTTGATTTACCGACTAGATCTCATGGAGTTACCACACAAGTTATAATTTAGTTTGCTCTTACGTTAGCTACTCGCAAGAACATTAAATAATCAAACACAAGATAATCACAATAAGAGGAGAACGCATAATTTTAATCCAAAGAACGAATCAAATCATCAAAACATTCGTTCGATCAAACCCTAGCTTTCCAACAAGTAATTCCCAGCAATAAAGGGTTTAGCTACGACTACACATGATCTATCAATAAGTTCAATGATCATATACAAAAACTAGAGAGAAAGAGAAGAGAAAATATTCAAACGATGCAATCCTAAGCTCCAAGCTTTCTCCCGATGTCTTCTCCTCTCAAAAACATCCAAAACCCTTACTTCCATCTGGAAAAGACGACCTAAGTTGTTTGAATACGTTCCCAAAACAAGAGGACAAAGTTTGATAAATCGCATAACAGCCCCGCATCAAATCTGTCAAACCCAGCGATGTCTTCGTACTAACACTTTTCTCTTCGTACTAAGACCTTCCCAGTTTGGGACAGATAGCTATTCTGAGACGACTTTTCAACCATCAAAAATATTTCTAAGTATGAAGTCTTCGTACTAAGACTTTTCTCTTAGTACTAAGAGACTCCTGAACAGCACAAAAACATCTTTTTCGACTCTTTTCCGATTCATTGCCCGCGCCTTTGCTTCGTTAAGGATCTCCTCGATCTCGAGACTCCTTTTATGCTATAAAACATTCCCAAATTTTGAGGAACCCTTCATTCATCAATTTATCTCCTCGAAAGGCATGTTTGCCATTTCTGGATGCCTTTGACCGCGTTTTATCTCTTTGAGCATCCTTTTCGGCAAAACTTTTGCGTCCGGGCTCCGATAAATGTGATTTTTGCACCTTCGGATCTCTTTTGCGACCTAGACTTCATCCATGTAGAGGTATTCCCGTTCCGAGCTATTTTCTCGATTTTCTCAGTTATTGCCCAATTATGGCGAAAACATCCAAAACACGCCAATTTCGCATTTTCTTCTATTCCGAAGCTCGTTTCTTCTCTCCACTTGATTCCCGCATACGTAATTCCTGTCAAACAAAAACACGAACACTGCCGCAAAGATAAAATGTGATAAATTATCAAAATCATACTCGAAACCATTAAGAAACTTCTGGATTGTGCATTAAACCTCAAAAACATCCAAAAGTGCATTTTCTTCATATTTTGGCCCGAATCTCGTTACATTGCACCGAAACGCACACAAATGACAATATAAAGTGTACCTAGGATAACTCTTATTAAGGAGTTATCAAATACCCCCACACTTGCCATTTGCGCGTCCCGAGCAAAGTCTCATCTACTGCATCTAACTGTATACTAGCCGACAAGACTCAAACGACTCTAACATGACTCAAGACACTACGAATGCAGCAAGATGATGCAAATGCAAATCTAGACTCGATCTTAAACACATAAAAACTTTTAAATTCATTCTTTTTGTGAGATTAGGTAATTTCAATACACATAGACTAGGTGCTCATGGAGAAATGGAAAAGTTAGGCAAGAGGTGTGAGCTACAACTAAACTCGACAACAAGTAATTCCCCATAGTAAGTATAGAAAGCTTAACTTTACAATAAAGAACAACCTACCCCTTCATGTGTGCTGACAAAAATAAGAGGCTAACCAAGGCTAAGCCACATTCCTAGTACGAGCTCCTATTCCGCTAATGGTCAAATATGATGAGGCTTAGGGACAACAAGGATATAATTTTTATGAAGCAAAAAATCCTAAAGCGTCACATAAACTCACAAAACCCCATATCTCACACACCCTCACCTTGATGATAGGAATCCAGAACCCGAATCTCACTGAATCCGGCCCTCAATTCCCTCAAACCCTGGTACCGTGTCAATTCCGTGGCCATCAAAGCAGATAATGCGCAAAACTAAGTCTTTATCTTCAATCCGGAACTAAGAACTTTCACCACTCGATTTTCGATAAGCATACTTTAATTCTTTCTCTCCTTTTTTATCTCTCTTTTTTTTTCTTTCATTTTTTTTATTTTTATTTTTTTCTTTTTCTATATATATTTTTCTGTTCCTCTCAATCAAATATCAATAGAATATACTAGTGATGCTCCTTCAAGAATCAAACAATGCCAACACAACCGCAAACTTCGTAAAAGCATGTATGGGGGTGGAGTCATCAAATCCACAATCTCTATGTCCATACTCAAATGTCGACACCCCCACACTAGAATGTAGTCACATCCCCCTCTCAAGTAGTCAGATAAGATATGTCATGTGCCTAATCCAACCTAATCTCCTACACCAAGATGATCAAAATCCGGTACCTAGCACGTTCCACCAATTCAATACAACCACCCCATTTCGTGAGGATTAGACGTCACGCACTCAGGCTCTCCACTACCGTGCCCATGGTGTAATGACATGGAACACCGCCACAATGTAGTGTGCAAGCCAACTCACTCACCCTCGCGTTCCCTCAAGGATATCTAATGAAGCACATGCGAACAAAAGGACTCACAAAAATGTGAAATCAAGCACTCCCTCGTCGAACCCCCTCAACTACTGCTCCCTCGTGACGCTCTAGAAAGGTAATTCTAAACGATATATGATGAAGGCCAGGAATCGTCTCCTTAGGTCATAGAGGCTAACAATAAATCCAATGATCAATTAGGGTTATCTAGTGGTCCTACAAGGTAAGATCTAAAAAACAGTGAGTGCTCTTATACACATCCTCGCACAGCTGTTTGTGTGCCACTACGAGGTAGGCTGGCGACTACCTAAGACGAACAACATGAACGTTCGGCTTGTTTACCAAACACCAAGCTCAACTCTTTTAGGAGAAAAACAGCACACACTTTAGCTTTTAAAATTTCATTTAGTTTAAAAATAGGTAGGCATTCCCGTAATGAGATTCTCTCTATACTTACTAGGGAGAACTAACATAGTACATTCTCGGTCAAAATTCACACCCTGTGCCTAAAGTTTTCACATCTCACTAAATCAACCAAATCTAAGATTCTCTCAATTGCCTTATCTCAAAATTTTCAATTTCTCATTTTTTATGGATTTTCAATATTTCATTTTTTTTGTATTTTTCATAATATCCTAACTCTATATGCAAGGCTTAGACTCAAACAAAATTTGACTCTACACAACTAACTTTGTTGGTGGGTATACTCAGTCATGCAAAAGTGTAAACATTATTTAAATATAATCTACACAATACGATAATATAAATAAAAACTCAACACAAACCACTGTCTCTACACACAATACAATCTAAACACATTCTACATGTAATTGGCTATGCAAGACAAAATCAGCTAGTAGACAAATAAACCACCCTCACACTAAATGCTTCGTTGTCCTCAACGAATTTAGAGATCATGCAAGAGAACTCAGCAATGAATGTGAAAGGCCAGTAGATGAGATGGAGCTATGACATACAAAATTAACACAAATTCAGCTAGAGGGAAGAAATACTCACATCCACCTCAAGGGTGGGGAAAAAATCGTGCACAACAGTCCCCAAGCATAGTGTGGCACCACTTGTGCCCCCACTAGGTCAGCATGTACTCGCACACCCGGGTCGACTACTCTCCTCTTCATGAATCTGCGCATTGAGAATCCTCAACTCGTATGCACGAGTCCTCTAAAGGTCATATGTGCCATGGCACACCGGGGTCGACTCTCCCATACCCTGCTCAAATATGTCACTTGGAAACAAATAACAGTCCCTCTCTCTCTCATCTCTCCAAAATTAACGCAATAAATAGGTTGGGTTGCCTCTCAACAAGCGCCATGTAATTTAAGGTTGACGACCCGACCCAGTTACCTCAAAGAATTTTAAGGAGGTCTAGCACGACGTGCCTCCTCCTTCAATTTTTTTCCCTTGATTTTCTGCACCACATCATGTGCACTCACCACATTTGGCTGCTTCTGCGATTCGGGTGGATCGGGATGCAAAACTGTAGGCAACCCAAGAGAAGTATCCACACGATCTTCTCTAAACTTGATCATAGCCAACTTATTATTCCTCCTGCTCGGAACAAATGCTTTGAACACAAGTGATGAATCTAGAGCCTTGATAGTCAACTCCTCAGTCTCTAGATCCACACTAGCGCGCATTGTCTTCAAAAGCGGTCTTCCAAAAATTAGTGGAACATCGCGATCCTCCTTGATATTCACGATCACGAAGTTAGCTGGAAAGACAAATGCGCCCACTTTGACCAGCAAGTTCTCAATCTCCCCATTTGCTGTAACAATAGAATTGTTGCCAGTTGCAGGCCCATCTTCACTGGGGTTGGTGCACCAATTCCCAATCTCTGAAATAGGGACAATGTCATGAGATTAATACTCGCGCCCAAATCACAGAGACCATGTGTATGATATCCACCCCCAAGAGTGCAGCCTAGAATGACACTACCTGGATCTCTCATCTCGAGAATGTCTCTTTGAATCACTGTACTACATGTATCTGTCCACTTTACCGTGGAATAAGGGTATATGCTCTTCTTGCCCCATAAGATCTCCTTCAAGAACTTCTTGTACTTGGGCATTTGGGAAAGTTCTTCCATTAATGGGATGTTTATATGCAGTTGTTTGAATATGTTTAGAAATTTCCCAAAGTGTTCCTCATCATCCTTATTTATTGCCGCCGGATATGGTATCCGTGGCTCATACGTAGCCGGATTTGGAGTATTCTTGGGCTCTTCTTTCTTCTCAACCGTGTCCTTTGATTGGGGACTCACGGATTTGGGTACTTCTTCACCCAATTCACTCTCTATGGACTTTGTAACTTCAGCTCTCGCATGGCTGGGATATTGAGGATCCTGAGTAGTCATGCCACTGCGAGTAGTAATAACTTTGAGCTGCTCAGTAGGAATATTGGTATTGGTGACACGCTCCAACTGCAAGTGCACAGTTGTCGGTGCAGTAATAATCGGAAAAGTCCGGATTGTCGAACCCAAGGGACTTCGTGTAACTAACTATTAAGTTCGTTCTTTATGTGGGCAAAACGCAGTTGTTTTGTGGTTCCTAATTCTACTAAAAAAATTCAAATAACAATTATCTCAAATAATTCAAAGAATTATTTCAAGATTAACGAGCACGAGTTGATATTGTTGTTTATCAAGTTTGATTAAATTCAGGATATCTCTACGGATCACTAGGAATGTCACACTACGTTGGATTTATGTTTTACTAACACGATAATTTCTTATTCTAGTTAAACGAGCAATTGTATATTGAAGATGTCTCAACCAATAACTATGCCTAAACTATCGTAACTGATTCCTCTAGCTTACTCAAGTTCAAACACGCATTACGATACTAATTTCTACTCTTGTTCTTAGCTAACTAGCAAGATTCCTCAACCCTAGATACGGCTAGTGTGTATTTCAATTTTCCGGGCAACAAACGTAGATTCCTCTATCGTTCATAACCTAGCACAATCCTATTAACACGTCTATCAATAGAAAAGATAAATTAGAAACATGAAATTCACATAACTAGATAAGAAATCATCAATTAAGCTCAAAAGCATGAGAGTAAATCCATAAACCACAAGTTGTAGTGATCAAACCCTAGTTTCCTACGAGATATCCCAAAATAAGGGTTTAGCTACTCATAATCACGTTCATAATACAGAGTTTCATGATCAAGTATCAAAATCTAGAGAAGAAAAGAAGAAGAGAAGCCAAACGGATGATCCAAGCTCTCGACCTAGCTCCCAAGCACTCCAAGCACGACTCCCAAGGTGTGTTCTGATGTTGAATGTCGTTCCCCAATGTTTTCTAAGTCTTTTGTGGCTTCAAACTCCCAAAACTATGCCGAAATAGCGAAAACAGCCCAAAATTTCAATTCTGGCCGCCAGAGGTAATCGTACGATTACCTTGATGTAATCGTACGATTACTTTCCTCATAGGTAATCGTACGTTTACATCTAAGTAATCGTACGATTACTTCTGGATGAAGGTAACCGTACGATTACCTTGAGGTAAACGTACGATTACTTTTCATCTTCCACCTTCCAAACTCCATCTTCTTGCTCTTTTTCCTTTCGTCTTCACTTCCCGAGCATCCTTTGAGCCTCCAACTTTTCCGAAGTTCACTTTTGCTCCAACGTCACGTCCCGAGCTCCCGGTTCCTGAAAACCACAACACGAGAAACATACCGGAAGATCAAACGTGATAAAATATAGTCAAAATCAATGCAAAAAGTGCCCGGACTCATCATTAACGTGCAAAGACTCAGCATGCTCAACTTTAGCAAGAAATGATCCAAAATCTATCAAAACGCATCGGAATACACGCAAAACGGTAAGGAAACATATAAGAATATAACTCCAAATATGGAGTTATCAAATATCCCCACACTTACCCGTTGCGCGTCCCGAGCAACAATTCAAGTCTCAAACTATCTCAAATCTCCCGAACCTTCCTCCTCTCATCTCACCTCTCAAGTCAACTATTCCAACCAAGACCATTGCATACTTTTCAACTTACCAATTGCATACTAACCTCAATTAGCCGACTCAACACACGACGACTCAATACAAGACTCAACGATGCAACAATATGATACAATGCAAATATATGACTCGATCCTACACAACACATATATACACAAAACGTCTTTTTAGGCGAGATCGGGCAATCTCAATTAGCTCAAATCGGTTCTCATGGAGTGATGAAGAATCTAGGAACGAGGTATGAATTGCAACTAAAATTGACAACAAGAATTTCCCTTAGTTAGTATAGAAAGCCTAGCTTTACTACGTGTAAGAATAACCTACCTCTTCGCGTGTGCCGATAAATAAGAGGCTACGCTAGGCTAAGCCACATTCAAGGTCCGAGCTCCTATTCCGCTAACGGGTTAAAATGTAGAGGCTTAGGGACAAAAGGATAATCATGTAGTAACAAGTCCTAAGCGTCACATTCTCACGTTAAAACCCACATCTCACACACCCTCACCACGATGATAGGAACCGCAACCCGAAACTCACCATCTCCGGCCCTCGATCCCCTCAAACCCCGGTACAATAACGATTTCCGTGGCCACCGTCGTGAAACATGCGCAAGATGAACGTCGCCGTCAATGAAATAGTTGCTTCCACCACTCGGTCTTCATTAAGCTCAAACTTTATTCCTTTATTTCATCTCTCCTTTTTTTTCTCTCTTTTTTTTTCTGTTTTTTTTTTTCTTTTTTCTTTCTTCTTTTTTTTTTTTTTTTTTTTTTTTTTTTTAAATCTCTCAAAATCCAAAAATCTACAATATATATCTCGAGTGGTCTTCCAAGTGTCAAGCCATACAAAAACGTTAAGGGGAGGAAGTAAACAATCCAATGAATATATATCACAAGTAAAATCCATCTCCCCCTAACTCAATGAAATACACGGTGCCACCAAACAAGGCCGCAAACAAATCCAAGTACAAGTATGGGGATGGAGTCGTCACAAGCTCAATCTCTATGTCCGTAGTCAAAAGTCGACATCCCCACACTAGAATATATCCATGTCCCCTCTCAAGTAATCAAAGCAATATAAGTCTCGTGCTTAATCCAACCGATCCTCCTACACCAAGATGATGAAAAGAAACGATCCCTAGCACGATCCACCAATTAAATCACCCAACCCAATTTGTGCGTATTAGATGCCACGCACTCACGGCTCTCCACAACTGTGTCCATGGTGTAATGACATGGAACACCGCCACACCGAAGTGCGCAAGCCTACTCTCACTCACCCTCTCATTCCCCTCGATAATCAGAAATGAAGTACAAGCGATACGTAAGACTCACACAAATATATCGTGAAGCACTCCCTCATCGAACCCCCTCAACTACAAACACCCTCGTGACGCACTAAAGCGGTGATTCTAACCAATCGATGATGAAGGCCAAGAATCGTCACCCTAAGTTCAGAGGTTATCAAAGAATCCAAGGTTCGAAATAGGGTTCACTAGTGGTCCTACAAGGTAAGTTCTATAAGCAGTGAGTGCTCTAATACACACCTCGCACAGCTGTTTCGTGTGCCACTACGAGGCGGGTTGGCGACTACCTAAGACGTACACATGAATGTTCGGCTTGTCTAGCTCACACCTAGCTCAACTCTTGTCAGAAAACAAGGCACACACTTTAGATTTGAAAATCATTCAAGTGTCGTAAAATAGGTAGGTACTCCCGTAAAGGAAGTCTCTCTATACATACTAAGGGGAACTCAAATTGTCATTCTCGGTCACACGTCATACCCTATGCCTAAAGTTCTCACACTCCTCGATTTTCCAAATTCAAGCTTCTTTTGATTGCCCTTTCTCAATTTTCAATTTGTTTTCAATTTTTTTTTGTTTTTTTTTTTTATTTTTTTTTTTTTTTTTATAATATTCCCTACTCTATATGCATGGGCCGACTCGAAAGAAGACTCGAAACTGACTCGATTTGGGTAGGTGGACTCAATTAAATAAAACGTGCACTAAACATAAACTACTCACAATACGACACAAACGACACGGACACAATATATATAAACACGACACGGATTACAAAACTGACACAAACAACCTAAACAACCTATATGTAACTGGTGAATGCAGACAGACACGGACTTGGCTAATAAAGGCTGAGGAACCCCCCCACACTTGAACGCGTCGTTGTCCTCAACGAATGCATAGGCAAGCGAAAAGACTCAGCATTCAAATGCAGGGAGTGGCAAGTCTACTCGGACGAATCCTCGTCGTCCTGGTCCTGGTCTCCGGAGTAAGCATCCGAATGGTACTCGTAGGCACCAGGGTAGGACTCTTGGCCACTAGGCCACTGATCTCTCGGTAATCCCACATGAGTGGACAACGCCTCTAACCACTGGTCCTGACGGTGCTGATGCAAACTCACCTGACGTAGGCCCTGACCGAGGTTACGCAAGCTACTACGATGATGCTCAAACTGCCTAGCACTCATGTCAGCCACATAATCACGGGACCGACCATTTGAGTTAAGGGTCATAGTCCTAGTCAGTCGCAACTCGGACATCAAGTCCGCTAAGGTCACACTCGGCTGGCCAGGGTCAACGACAGGGGGTGGTACAGGCGGAGGTGGAACGGGAGTAGGAGCTGGAGGAACAGGAGCTGGAGGAGTAGTAGCTGGAGGAGTAGGAGCCGCTCGCGAGGAAGAGGCTCTTTTCTTAGCCTTCCCTGTAGGAGGTCTAGAACTAGCTCCTGCCTCCATCACCACTACATCCTTGAACGGGTCAGGGATTTTGTCAAACATTCTCTGGGGCCTTGGGTGTGATGTCTAGCTCTCCATCAGGTACGACAGCCCCGCACTTCTTAGCTAAGTGCAAAAGTAAGAAACTATGGCCCACAGATTTCCTATTTTTCTCTTCAAATCTCTCATGCAAATACAGGAAAATCCGCCTAGGGATGTCTATCCGATGCCCCCTCGATAGACACAGAGCCATGACACACACCTCAAAATCAACGTAATTGGGAGCCGAAACTCCCAACACCCATGACGCCAACAGCTCAATAAGCCACCGTGGCTTAGGTAGCAAGTATCCGACTGGGAGCTTCCAATGCCTGATATTGGTTTTAGACCTGTCCCAGTCGGCCCCTGGCACTCCCGCAAAACAAAACGCTGACACCTCATTAATGAGCGTCTGCTGGTCTTTCTTCAGATAAACCTTAAATTGACAGGGTGCTGTCAACGGGGGCCACTTAAGCGCTGCGGCGATGTTCTCAGAGGACAAAACAAGCCAGTTCCGACGACAATAAATGACACGAGGGTCATTGAGCCTAGCCGTCTCACCCTCATCAGTGTGTCTCGCATTTGCATAAATTTCACGAGTCAACACAGAACTGGCTTTCTCTTTCACTAATTCCATCCACCCCGCAAAATTTTCAGCCTCCGCGACCTTTTGTAGGTCTTCGGGCAATCCCTCTAGTGGAAACAGTTTCTCAACCTGAACACCTCTATTAATCCTAGGGTTTGACGTGTAATACCCTTGGGCACTTGCCGAAATAAACCTAAAGTCGCAATAAACCCCGCCCCTATCAATTGCCAACTTGTTGTCGTCCGGCGCATGACCACGACCCTTTCGAATTGGGGGCAAGGAGGATGGTACGGGTGTGGTAAACACCCTAAGCTCAGGGGATAACGGGATGACCAATTGGGCACCCGAGTTACCCCCCTTTTGAACAGTCTCCGTGTCAGAATCGTTCCCCCCACTTCCCCCAGGTAATGTGTAGTCTGGGTCGTTGTCACGACTCGTTCTCGCACGTTTACTCATTTTAATCAAGTAGAACAAGATAACACAAGTAATGTAACAAAAACAAGAACGTGCACAGTGACAAGTTGTGTACAGTTATATGGCAATTAAACACGTAGCACACAATCCTAGGACTTTAATCAATCGCCCCCAAACACGCTTCTAAGCGCAACAAAAAGTAAATCGGGCTTTTACTCAATTGTGCCTAGACTCGAATATGGAAATTGGGCGAGAGATTAGGACGTACCTACGTGCCCGGAGCAAGTCTTACGGGCACGAATTTGCAGAATTTCGACCACCCGGGCTGATTTAGGGTCGCCGAAATTTTTGTTCCGAATTCTTCAATTGACTTGTGCTTTTTGCTCCTTGCGGTGTCCCCGTCGAAACCCTCGAATATCTTCTTCAAATTCGACCTCAATCCCCTCCAATTGCAGATTCACTCTCAAACCCTAGCTTGCCCTCCTTCTTCGATTGACCACCAATTAGAGTTGTGGTAGTGGTGGTGATGGCTCTGTGATGGTGATGGTGATGGTTGGAGATGGTGAGGGTGGCGGAGAGAGAGAGAGTGTAGGCGGCGATGGTGAGGAGGAGACAAGACCGTCGGGTGGATGAGAGAGAGTGGTGACTGGTGGGTTTGGCGAGAGAGAAGGGTGGCAGCGGCGGCTTAGTGACGACGGTGGTGGCGTTGGTGAAGCGGTGGAGTTGATGGTGATTGTGGTGGTGGTCGGGGTGGTGACTGCTTGTGGTTGCAGAGGGAAGAGGAGGGGGTCGACGGGATGAATGGTTGGAGATAATAATAGAAAAAAAAAAAAAAAATTGTTTTAACCCCATTACATGCCCGTGTGGAAGTAATCGTACGATTACTTTTATGTAATCGTACGATTACATGAAAGTAATCGTGCGATTACTTTGGCTACGAATGGGCAGTAACTTTGTATGAAAGTTCACTTCAAAATTTTTCTAAGTAAGAAGTAACCGTACGATTACTTCTAAGTGATCGTACGATTACTTTTAAAGTAACCGTACGATTACTTTTAAGTAATCGTGCGATTACTTTCAAGGTAACCGTACGATTACTTCTAAGTGATCGTACGATTACTTTTAAGTAATCGTGCGGTTACTCTTGGTACGAATAGGCAGTGAGTTTTCATGAAAATTCCACCCAAAATTTTTTCTAAGGCAAAAGTAAACGTACGATTACCCTAAGGTAATCGTACGATTACTTTTGTGCAGGAGAAAATTTTTAATAGCCAAAATATAACCTTTACCTCGTATTTTGATCCCGAACTCCGATGAATGTGATTTTTGCACCTTTGGATCCCTTTTCCGACGTATGTCTTGCTCATAAAAATAACGTCCCGTTTCCGGATCGTTTTCCCGTCTTTCCTCAATTATCGCTTAATTACGCGAAAAAATATCCAAATTGTGCCTAATTTGCCGCTTTCTTCAAAATTTTGCAATCACCTTCATCAAGATGGGGATTGCGGGATCTCTTCTCATGTAGAAAAATTCCCAAAGTCAGGGGAACCTTTCATTCTTCGATTTCGCGCTTCCAAAGGCTCGTTTTGCATTTCCGGATGCTTTTGGACGCCTTTTAGCATCCTTTTTCGTCGTTTTTGCTCGTTTCTTTGGTTTGTCATGGATCTCCTCGACCTCGAGACTCCATTTATGGTATAAAAGATTCCCAAAGTCCGGGGAACCTTTCATTCTTCAATTTGCTCATTCCAAAGACTCGTTTGGCAATTCCGGATGCTTTTTGGCTCCCTTTCCCTCTTCGCAACATCCTTTTTGGCATAACTTCTTCGTCCGGACTCCGATATACGCGATCCACCTATCCACAGAAAGCTCTTGAACACCCCCACACTATGGCACTGTTCAAATCAGCTCACAATCCTGTCTTCAAAAATTTACCTCGCAATCCGTGCCATTGTGCCAGCTTTCTCATTCTCTTTATGTCTTCTTCGCGTATATCAAGAAGGGGAGTCCGGAAACTTGATCTCCCCCAGGTGCGTGTGTTGAGTACGTGTAGGAATGGCGTCAATCATCCATTTCTTCATTCCGGGTCCCGATACGCGTTTTGGCTTGCTTTTTCTCGTTTTTCGTGCAATTCTTCACTCGCGTATCAAGAAGGGGGATCCGGAATAGGCCTTCCACCTAGAATTCCTGCACATACTCATTGAAAATATTAAATCCACTCTCTCGCACCTCTCAAATAGTTAGAACAAAATCAAATAACAAAACAGTATTGAAATCTACACTATGCAGTAAATAGGTTGGGTTGCCTCCCAACAAGCGCTTTGTAATTTAAGGTCGACGGCCCGACCAAGTTACCTCAAATGAGCTCAGATATCGGGAATTGGTTTGAGGCTCTCGATAACCCCAATGAAATTCCCGTCCACGTACGGTTTTGCTCGCTGTCCATTTACCTTGAACCTGTTCCCATTCTCAGCTTCTACCTCGAGCGATCCCCATGGGTAAACCTCTGTAATTGTAAATGGACCACTCCACCTTGATTTCAGCTTGCCCGGAAACAGTTTCAGTCGGGCGTTGAATATCAATACCTTCTGGCCCACTCTGAAATCTCGTGGAATGATATGCTTGTCATGCCATTGCTTGGTCCTCTCTTTGTATATCTTGGCACTCTGATATGCCATCAATCTGTGTTCTTCTAACTCAAGCAATGCCTGCTTCCTTTGCTCACCAGAGAGCTTAGCATCCAAGTTTAATTTCTTTAGCGCCCAAAACGCTTTGTGCTCAAGTTCTACCGGCAGATGACATGATTTCCCGAAAACTAGTTGGTAGGGAGACATGCCTAGGGGAGTCTTGTATGCAGTCCGGTATGCCCATAAACTATCATCCAAGTGTAGAGCCCAGTCTTTGCGCCCTGGATTGACAGTTTTCTCTAGAATCCCCTTTATCTCACGGTTAGACACTTCGGCTTGTCCATTGGATTGTGGATGGTAGGCCAATGAGATTTTGTGTGTTTTTACCCCATACTTGCTCAAGGTATTGGCAAAAACCTTGTTCACAAAGTGTGATCCCTCGTCGCTAATAATGGCTCTGGGAGTTCCAAATCTTGTGAAGATATTTTTGCGTAAGAATCTCTCGACTGTACCACTATCATTCTTTGGACAAGCCAGAGCCTCCACCCATTTGGTGACATAATCAACAGCCAACAAAATATACAGATTACCAAGCGACGATGGGAATGGCCCCATAAAATCAATCCCCCACACATCAAACGGTTCTACTTCTAACACGAAATTTTGAGGCATTTCATTTCGGTTAGAGATATTACCTGTTCTTTGGCATCGGTCACACTGCTGCACAAATAGATGGGCGTCTTTATGCAAAGTTGGCCAATAGAAACCGCTCTGAAGTACCTTTGCAACTGTGCGTGATTTGCCGAAATGTCCCCCACAGTTCAACTCGTGGCAGTGTCTAAGGATCTCCAACGTGTCCGGTTCCGCAACACATCTCCGCAATACATTGTCCGCCCCCAACTTGAACAAATAAGGATCATCCCAAAAATACTGTCGCGCGTCTGCAAAGAACTTCTTCCTCTGGTGGTAATTCAGGTCCTTGGGCACAATGTTGAGTGCCTTGAAATTTGCCAAGTCAGCAAACCAAGGCACAGCTGCAACCACAACCATGAGCTGCTCATCTGGAAAATCCTCTCGAATCGGCAAATCTTCCTGCTTATCGTTCTCCAGTCTCGACAAATGATCTGCAACCACATTTTCTACTCCCTTTTTATCTTTGATCACCACATCGAACTCTTGCATCAACAACACCCACCGGATCAATCTTGGCTTGGCGTCCTTCTTGGTGAGAAGGTACTTGAGGGCTGAATGGTCCGTGAAGATCGTCACCTGAGAACCCACAAGATATGGACGAAACTTGTCCAACGCAAATATGATAGCCAACATCTCTTTCTCCGTGGTAGCATAATTTACCTGTGCATCATTAAGAGTACGACTGGCATAATAAATGACGTGAGCTACCTTATCTTTCCGCTGGCCTAGAACTGCTCCCACCGCATAGTCACTAGCATCACACATGAGCTCAAATGGTAGGGACCAGTTTGGTGTGGTGATGATAGGCGCGCTAATCAGCTTTTCCTTGAGCAAATCAAAAGCTGACTTGCACTCTGCATTAAAATCAAAGACCGCATCCTTCTCAAGCAATCCACACAAAGGTTTTGTGATCTTCGAGAAGTCCTTAATGAAGCGACGATAGAACCCTGCATGTCCCAAGAAGCTCCTTACCCCTTTAACAGAGGTAGGATAAGGAAGCTTCTCAATAACCTCAATCTTGGCTCTATCCACCTCTAATCCTTTGCTGGAGATCTTGTGGCCCAAAACAATACCTTCGGTAACCATGAAGTGACACTTCTCCCAGTTGAGCACTAGGTTGGTGTCAATGCATCTATCCAGAACCCGGGCCAACTGTTGTAGGCAGTCTTCGAATCCATCACCATAGAGCGAGAAGTCGTCCATGAACACTTCAAAATTCTGCTCCATCATATCAGAGAAGATCGACATCATACACCTCTGAAACGTAGCAGGTGCGTTGCATAACCCAAAAGGCATGCGTCTAAAAGCAAAGGTCCCATAAGGACAAGTGAATGTCGTCTTCTCCTGGTCAGCTGGCTCAATTGCTATCTGGTTGTACCCGGAGTACCCATCCAAAAAGCAATAATGAGAGTGATGTGCCAGCCTATCAAGCATCTGATCAACGAATGGAAGGGGAAAATGATCCTTCAAAGTGGCATCATTGAGCTTGCGGTAATCCATGCAAACTCTCCACCCAGTAACAGTACGCGTAGCAATTTGATCACCTTTTTCCCCTTCCACCACAGTTATACCACCCTTCTTAGGGACACATTGCACCGGGCTAGTCCATGTGCTGTCGGAAATCGGATAAATGATGCCCGCCTCCAACCATTTAAGCACTTCTTTCTTCACCACCTCCTGCATGTGAGGATTGAGGCGGCGCTGAAACTGAACTACCGGCTTCTTGTCTTCCATGAGTCGAATCTTGTGCTGGCAAACTGTGGGGCTGATCCCCTTGATATCCGCTATGGTCCATCCCATAGCTGCCTTTCTCTCCTGTAGTACCTTGAGAAGCTGCTCCTCCTGTTCCCTGTCCAAACATGCAGACACAATCACAGGTAAAGACTCATTAGATCCCAAGTATAGATATTTCAAATGTAGAGGTAAAGGCTTTAATTCTAAAATAGGAGCAGTAATAAGAGAAGGAGTAAGAATCTTCCTGCTTCCCTCATTAAAGAGGGGTAGGGGCTGACGCCAATGAACATCAAATGCTTGCTCTTTCTCGCTGGAATCAAGTAGAACAAGTTCCTCATATAGCTGCTCCAATAAAATATCATCCTGGTCGTCCGGCGTGTAGGCCTCCACCCCGAAGCACTGCTCACTTACCGCATATGCGGGAAACTTCATAGCCTCAAATACATTGAAGGCCACCTTCTCATCGTTGATCTGCATAGTCAGCTCCCCATTGGCCACATCAATGATAGTCCTCCCAGTAGCTAGGAATGGGCGACCCAAAATAAGAGGAACATCATCGTCAGCCTCCATGTCTAAGATCACAAAATCCGCTGGGAAGATGAGTCCTTCAACTCTCACTAATACGTCCTCCAAAACGCCTCTGGGGCGTTTTATAGTGCGATCAGCCATCTGCAAACACATCCTGGTAGGCTTAGGATCTCCCACACCAAGTTGCTCAAAAACCGATGTGGGCATCAAATTAATACTTGCACCCAGATCACATAATGCCCTCCCATGAAATGCATCACCCAATGTAACAGGAATGATGAAACCGCCCGGATCTTTCATCTTCTTTGGTAGCGCCTTTTGCACAACTGCGCTACACTCCTCATTCAGGTTTACGGTTTCAAAGTCATCCATGCGCCTCCTATTAGAAAGGAGGTCCTTGAGAAACTTGGCATATTTCGGCATTTGTGAAATGGCCTCCGCAAAAGGTATATTAATGTGCAGTTTCTTGAAGATATCCACAAACTTCTTGAAATGCTTGGCATCTTCTTGACTCTTCAATCTCTGCGGGTATGGCACTCGTACACTGTATTCCTCCCTTGGCTTCTGTTTCTCATCCGACTTCCTCACCGTGTCCTTTGATTGGGGAATCACGGTAGGCACGGGAATCTCTTCATCTAAGGCTTTTTCAGTGGCCTTGGTCGCCTCAGCTCGCGCATGGGTAGGATATGGGGGATCCTGGGTAGTGGTCCCACTGCGAGTAGTAATAGCCTTCAATTGCTCAGTTGGAGTAATAGTGTTAGACGGGAGTATACCTGGCGGAAGTCGAGGATTCTGATTAGCTATTTGGCCAATTTGTGTCTCATGATTCTTTAAAGAGGCTTCCATTGCAACAATTTTACTCTCAATCTTGTCGTTGCTAGCTAACAGTTTCCTCAACATTGCATTTGTATCCTGTTCTTCTGCGGGTGGGGCTGAAGCCTGTTGTTGTGGAGCCTGTCTCTGAGCTTGGTATGGAACATTTGGCCTATGACCTGGCGCATATAAACCACTATTCGGATTGGCATAGCTAAAGTTGGGGTGATTGCGATTGTTAGGATGATAGGTGTTTGGCCATTGCTGCTGTCTTTGTTGACCCATGTAATTCACGTCTTCAATGCCATCCCCATATCCCTGATTTGCATCTGCTACCATCTCTCCCACTGACTTCACCTGTGCCGATGGATTTAAATGACTGAAAGTCGATGTCATAACTGCCATCTGATGTTCAAATTTCTGTTCCACCATAGACTCAATCTGACTAACCAATGCTCCATCTGACTTCGTGCTTCTACGAGTTTCAGACCTCGTGGATTCACGTTTTGCTACATTATCTAGCAAATCACGACATCTCTGTAGTCCCATCCCCATAAAATTGCCCTGAGCCATCATGTCTAGCTCACTAGCAGTCTCCCTGTCCAAAGCATTATAAAAATAGTGAAGAAGTTTATACCATGGCTCCCCATGAGTGGGGCATCTGCGAAGGAGTTGGTTGAACTTTCTCCACGTGTCACCCAGAGAATCATCTTCCTGCTGTTTAAATGTGGTTATGTCGGCCATCCGTTGAGCAACCTTAGATGGTGGAAGATACTTCCTGAGAAACTCTCTGCTACAATCTGCCCATGTAACTATGCTGCCTGCTGGAAGTTCCATAAGCCATGTCTTTGCCTTTCCCGATAAAGAGAAGGGGAAAAGCATGAGCTTTATAGTCTCGATTGGCACTCTCTGGTCATACATGGTAGAAGTAATCTGCTCGAAGTTGAGCAAGTGCTGATGTGGATCATCACTCGGGGCTCCCGTGAATAGGCACTCATCCCTAACCATATTAATCAACGGTTGGCGAATCTCGAAATGCGCGGCATTAATCTGCGGCCTGACAATGGTAGGCTGATATCCATCCGGTGTAGTTCTGAAGTAGTCCACCAAAGGACGGTCATCCTCCTCAGCATTGTTGACTTGCTCTACTACGTTCCGGCCGTTGTTGTTCCGATTATTACCCCCATTGTTCCCATTGCCACCGTTGTTTCCACCATTAACTCCTCCATTGTTCCCATTAACTATTTCTGCACCAGGGAGTTGTTGTGGATTCTGGGGATTCATGCGATCAATCATGGCTTGCATCGCAGCCATTTGAGCCCTAAGCTCCTCAGTTTCCCTTGCTCGATTTGCTGCATCCTCCACAGCTGCAGCTCTAGCTGCTTCCGCATCTTCGAGGCCCTTGCGGAACCTCTCAAACTCAGCTCTAGTTTGCTCGTCCATTTGAACTGAATTTGCTTTCCTCTTGTCTCTATTCTGTGCTCGCAATAAGGATTCCGGGTCTTCAAGTGTTGGATGCAAAGGCTCGTCTCTAGAACGTGACATGCACCAAATGAATCAGACCTGAAACGCGAATCACACACACAAAACAGGTGAGTAACAAATATAAACTGAAAAGTAAATCCCTAAAGAGAAAACTAATAGCTAATTCAACCGAAGTCCCCGGCAACGGCGCCAAAAACTTGACACGCTCCAACTGCAAGTGCACAGTTGTCGGTGCAGTAATAATCGGAAAAGTCCGGATTGTCGAACCCAAGGGACTTCGTGTAACTAACTATTAAGTTCGTTCTTTATGTGGGCAAAACGCAGTTGTTTTGTGGTTCCTAATTCTACTAAAAAAATTCAAATAACAATTATCTCAAATAATTCAAAGAATTATTTCAAGATTAACGAGCACGAGTTGATATTGTTGTTTATCAAGTTTGATTAAATTCAGGATATCTCTACGGATCACTAGGAATGTCACACTACGTTGGATTTATGTTTTACTAACACGATAATTTCTTATTCTAGTTAAACGAGCAATTGTATATTGAAGATGTCTCAACCAATAACTATGCCTAAACTATCGTAACTGATTCCTCTAGCTTACTCAAGTTCAAACACGCATTACGATACTAATTTCTACTCTTGTTCTTAGCTAACTAGCAAGATTCCTCAACCCTAGATACGGCTAGTGTGTATTTCAATTTTCCGGGCAACAAACGTAGATTCCTCTATCGTTCATAACCTAGCACAATCCTATTAACACGTCTATCAATAGAAAAGATAAATTAGAAACATGAAATTCACATAACTAGATAAGAAATCATCAATTAAGCTCAAAAGCATGAGAGTAAATCCATAAACCACAAGTTGTAGTGATCAAACCCTAGTTTCCTACGAGATATCCCAAAATAAGGGTTTAGCTACTCATAATCATGTTCATAATACAGAGTTTCATGATCAAGTATCAAAATCTAGAGAAGAAAAGAAGAAGAGAAGCCAAACGGATGATCCAAGCTCTCGACCTAGCTCCCAAGCACTCCAAGCACGACTCCCAAGGTGTGTTCTGATGTTGAATGTCGTTCCCCAATGTTTTCTAAGTCTTTTGTGGCTTCAAACTCCCAAAACTATGCCGAAATAGCGAAAACAGCCCAAAATTTCAATTCTGGCCGCCAGAGGTAATCGTACGATTACCTTGATGTAATCGTACGATTACTTTCCTCATAGGTAATCGTACGTTTACATCTAAGTAATCGTACGATTACTTCTGGATGAAGGTAACCGTACGATTACCTTGAGGTAAACGTACGATTACTTTTCATCTTCCACCTTCCAAACTCCATCTTCTTGCTCTTTTTCCTTTCGTCTTCACTTCCCGAGCATCCTTTGAGCCTCCAACTTTTCCGAAGTTCACTTTTGCTCCAACGTCACGTCCCGAGCTCCCGGTTCCTGAAAACCACAACACGAGAAACATACCGGAAGATCAAACGTGATAAAATATAGTCAAAATCAATGCAAAAAGTGCCCGGACTCATCATTAACGTGCAAAGACTCAACATGCTCAACTTTAGCAAGAAATGATCCAAAATCTATCAAAACGCATCGGAATACACGCAAAACGGTAAGGAAACATATAAGAATATAACTCCAAATATGGAGTTATCAATTGGAAGGAAGCATACCTGGCGGAAATTTAGCATTCTGATTGGCAATCTGCCCAATCTGAGTCTCGTGGCTCTTCATTGTGGTTTGCATAGAGACAATTGTGCTCTCCATGTCTTGATTAGCAAGAAACTTCCTCAATAACGCGTTTGTCTCTTGATCTTCTTGTCGTGGAGCCTGCTTCTGTGCCTGGTATGACGTATTTGGCTGATGACCCGAGGCATATAACCCACTGTTAGGGTTGGCATAGCTAAAGTTGGGGAGATTGCTGTTGTTGGGATGATAAGTGTTTGTCCATTGCTACTGTCGTGGTGGACCCATGTAATTCACATCTTCAATGGAGCCATATCCCTGATTCTCATCCGCGAGTAACTCACCCATGGGCTTCACCTGTGATGGAGGTTGCATGCCGTGAAATGCTGAGGTCATGGATTCCAGCTTTTGCTCCATAGAATCAATTTTTTTGACCAAAGCAGCATCCCCATGTCTCGAATACCTACGAGTATCATACCTCGTAGTCTCTCTCTTGGCCACGTTGTTCAGCAGATCCTGAGCTCGCTGTGCCCCAAGCCCTATAAAATTACCTCCAGCTAGCATATCTAGTGGCCAGCTGTCTCCCTGTCTAATGCAGTGTAGAAATAATGGAGAAGCTTGTGCCATGGCTCCCCATGTTTCGGACATCTACGGAGAATTTAGCTGAACTTCCTCCAAGCATCTCCCAATGAGCTGTCTTCTTCCTGAGTGAATTTTGCAATCTCAGCCATCTGCTGAGTGACTCTGGATGGTGGCAAATACTTCCTCAAAAACTCATGACAACAATATGCCCATGTCACAATGCTCCCAGCTGGCAGTTCCATAAGCCACTTCTTGGCTTTTCCAGATAAGGAGAAGGAAAATAGTAATAGCTTAACTGTTTCATCTGGAACTCTTTGGCCGTGCAAAGTTGATGTGATTTGCTCAAACACAAGTAGATGGTGGTTGGGATCATCTCCTGGAGCTCCAGTGAATGCACATTCATCACGAACCATATTAATCATGTGCTGGCGCAGCTCGAAGTGTTGGGCATTGATCTGCGCCCTAACAATGGTAGGTTGATAACATGATGGTGTAGTTCCGAATAGTCTACCATAGGGCGGTCTTCAATTTTGGCATTGTTAACTGGTGTCGCGGCGTTCTGCCTGTTGTTTCCCCCATTATTGCCACCATTGTTCGCACCGATGTTCTCCACTTGTGCCCCCACACCAGGACGTGGTTGTGGATTTGGGGGGGGCAAGCGATCCATCCTTGCCTGCATCTCAGCCATTTGAGTCCTCAGCTGCTCAGTTTCTCGTGCTCGATTGGATGCATCCTCTACAGCTGCTGCTCGAGCTGCCTCCGCATCCTCCATACCTTTGCGGATCCTCTCAACTTCAGCTCTAGTATCATCATCCATGGTAAGTGAGCTTGATTTCCTCTTGTCTCTACTTTGTGCTCGTAACAGGGATTCCGGGTCTTCAAGTGTTGGATGCAAAGGCTCGTCTCTAGAACGGGACATGCACCGTACAATCTAACCTGAAATCACAGAACACACACAAAACGTAGGTGAGTATCAGATATAACAGAAAAGTAAAATCCCTAAGGCTATGAATTATAACTTATTTAGCTGAATTCCCCGGCAACGCAACCAAAAACTTGACACGATCTAACCACAAGTGTATGGCTTTCGTGTGTAGTAATAATGCGGAAATCCGGGTTGTCGAACTTATGGGACTTTGTTTATGTCTAACCTTATGTGATCAAGTCGCAGAGTTTTTTTTTTTTCTAATTCAACTAAAGTAAAGAACAAATTTCTCAATTAATTATGAGTTTCTTCACAATTAACGAAGGCAAGAATTATAGAAGTTTTCTTATGAGAGACACAAGTGTTGGGAATCCTTCTTGTGGATTACTAGGGATGCTATGAATGTTGTCTTGATCTGTGGAACGTAAATACACTACTCTTATTAATCGAGCATTCTACAAATTAGCGACTTACCAAGCAATTCTCCTACACTTATGATCAATTTAGACTGAGTTACCAAGTCTAATTCAATTATAAGCATGCATTATTGGACTTTAATCTACTCTTTGATCCTAATTAACGAAGCCCAGTTACGAGATAATGATACGATTAGGTGATTATCTTGATTTACCGACTAGATCTCATGGAGTTACCACACAAGTTCTAATTTAGTTTGCTCCTACGTTAGCTACTCGCAAGAACATTAAATAATCAAACACAAGATAATCACAATAAGAGGAGAACGCATAAATTTAATCCAAAGAACGAATCAAAGCATCAAAACATTCATTCAAGCAAACCCTAGCTTTCCAACAGGTAATTCCCAGCAATAAAGGGTTTAGCTACGACTACACATGATCAAATCAACAAGTTCAATGATCATATACAAACACTAGAGACAAAGAGAAGAGAAAATATCCAAACGATGCAATCCTAAGCTCCAAGCTAGCTCCCGATGTCTTCTTCCTCTCAAAAACGTCCCGAAACCTTGCTTCCCTCTGGAAAAGACCACCTAAGTTGTTTAAATACGTTCCCAAAACAAGAGACAAAGTTTTGATAAATCGCATAACAACCCCGCATCAAATCTGCCAAACCCAGCGATGTCTTCGTACTAACACTTTTCTCTTCGTACTAAGACCTTTCCAGTTTGGGGCAGATAGCTATTCTAAGAAGACTTTCAACCATCAAAATTTTTTCTAAGTATGAAGTCTTCGTAGTAAAACTTTTCTCTTAGTACTAAAAGACTCCTGAACAGCACAAAAACATCCTTTTTCGACTCTTTTCCGATTCATTGCCAGCGCCTTTGCTTCCTTAAGGATCTCCTCGACCTCGAGACTCCTTTTATGCTATGAAACATTACCAAATTTTGGGGAACCCTTCATTCATCAATTTAGCTCCTCCAAAGGCGTGTTTGGCATTTTCGGATGTTTTTGACCGCGTTTTATCTCTTTGAGCATCTTTTTGGCATAACTTTTGCGTCCGGGCTCCGATAAATAGGATTTTTGCACCTTTGGATCTCTTTTGCGACGTATACTTCATCCATGTAGATAAATTCCCGTTTTCGGGATATTTTCTATATTTTATCAATTATTCCCAATTATGGCGAAAATATCCAGAACACGCCAAATTCGCATTTTCTTCTATTCGAAGCTCGTTTCTTCTCTCCACTTGATTCCCGCATACGAAATTCCGGTCAAACAAAAACACGAACACTGCCGCAAATATCAAATGTGATAAATTATCAAAATCATACTCAAAACCATTAAGAAACGTCCGGATTGTGCATTAAAGCTCAAAAATATCCAAAAGTGAATTTTCTTCATATTTTGGCCAGAATCTCGTTACTTTGCACCGAAACGCACACAAATGACAATATAAAGTGTACCTAGGATAACTCTTATTAAGGAGTTATCAAGTACCCCGAGGTGACTACAAACTGGTATTAGAGT
The DNA here is from genome assembly GCA_023055425.1 of Linanthus parryae. NCBI lineage: Eukaryota > Viridiplantae > Streptophyta > Magnoliopsida > Ericales > Polemoniaceae > Linanthus > Linanthus parryae. The sequence goes on along the minus strand of JALGPY010000011.1, from coordinate 18,282,920 downwards.
CGGGGTTCCAAGAGCTAGGTGGAGCCAAGATCTAGGGTTTCACATTTTGGTGAAACTCAAAGCCAGGGTTCTGCGAATTAGGCGGCAGGCTATTCGAAGTTGGGTTTCAGTATTCCGCCAAGAATTATGTCTGGTTTGGTGATCAAGATCGATATGTTCTTGAGGGGAAACAGTTTATGTTCGTTGGCCTGTGAAACAGGGGGCGCAAGTACACCCACCATCTGAAGCCCCCATGGAGGGGGCTATCCGAGCTCTTGTTATGGAGAAATCCGATGCGCATCTGATTAGGCGTGCAAGGGATCTGGAAAATTCAACACGCATTCGGTACTGGCGCGAATCTGGCGTTTCACACACTTCTGGCGTTCTAGCAATTGGTGGTCAGGCGCAATCCGTCTCCCGGCATGGATTATATGAAATTAGAACTCTTTTATATTTAAAATTCACCATAGATAAAAACGAGTTGTCAAAATCAACTTGATAAAAAAATCAAAATGGAGTAAAAATAACCATTAACTAATTGAGCAAAATTATTTAATAAATGCCAACAATGGTAAAACTTCAATGACTATCAAAACTACACCTCCCCATAAACTAAACCAGCAAAGCAGACAAAGAGAATGATTCAATTTGTTTCTATAACCTACTTTAAAGTGATGATGTAAAAAAATAGGTAATAATTATTATAAAAAAGTTACCCATTTGAAATTATAAAATAAGGATAAAAAATGAAGTCGTCATTGCATAATGTAAATGTAAATTATAACACTACAATTACATAATTTCACATTTGACCTCCTTAAGTATGCATTCATTCACAAATACATAATAATTTTCATCCTCATTCACTACATAATTCTCTCCTTACATCCTGTAGATAATAATATTGACGTGCTTAATTAAGGTCCAAAATATTTTAATATATTAATTTACTAATTTTTATAGTTATTTGTTTTATTTAGGTGCAGATTTTGAAGAAAAATTTAAAATTCGTGGTCATATCAAATGTCCTTTGTTCACATTGGATCTGATTTCCTTAAGATTTGGTGTCATACGCAATGATCATGTAAAATATAAAATTCTCAATCTACTCTCAAAGACCATTTATTAAGATATGCGTACGGTACATCACGTTTGTAAAGAAGAGTTGTGGATCTCACATCATACTATTGTTGTGTATTCTTAGTAGGAAGTTGTTCATTAATATGTATTCTTTATGTTCTATATTATTTCCACAAACATGTAAATTAAGAGTAATTACACAATTAAATATTTATTTTAAATTATAAAACAAAATTAAGCTAACATAACAATTATTTATTTCATCAAGATGAGCCTGATTAATTGAGAAATACATAGAAATATTTGATTTATCATCATTTTTTATTTAAGGATCATTATATGTTTTCTTATTCCTCTCGTGAGTAATCGATAATGCCGTCTTTAAATATGTCGTCTTTGAATTATTCTAAAAATATTTCATAAAATAAGAGGGTTAGGTGATATAAACAATACAAAAAGTCAATAAATGAAAATCATTGAAGTGCAAAGTAATTTCAGAAAAGTAAAAACTTAAAATACTTATGAGATACAAACGAGTTTTGTAAAGCATCTTTTTCCTCATCTTACCAATTTTGTATTTCTCAATAATTTTACTCATTTTAGTATTTTCTATCATTACGTGAGTAAGAAAAAAAATTTTTTGATAAAAATTAATTTTTGTTTCTAAAATTCCACCGTATCGCAAGGGTTAAATGCTAGTAAGTTACTATAGGCAAAGAGATCGAAAGAAATATCATAACTGAATAATGGAATTAGTCCATGGTTTGCTTTAAATACAGTGTTATTTCTTGAAATCGCATTTGGCAGCACTATCTTTCACATGTTTTCAGCCTTTTTGATTTAAAGATAATTATTTCGCATTTGGCAGCACTATTTTTTTTTTTTTGAGAGACGTAAAAAAAAATTGAGAGAGGCACTATTTTAATGTTTCCTCAGTTATTGTTTCTTCTTTTAAATGGATACCAAACATGCTCTTAGAAATTAATAAAAAAATGTTGTATATTGGATCTCGAAAATCATGGAAGGATTGTATACATACGAACGAATTCGAAAAAAATCAAAAGAAAAAGAACGAATTCAGAATTACATTCTTTCTCACATCATTCCTTATGATTCAATTGTATAAAAGAATATATCTTGCATAGAATTACATTGCGAATTATCGCCTAAAGTTTTGGTAAATGAACAACGAACACAATGAAATATGTTACAAAGTCTATGTCGTTCTATGTTTCTGCCAGAGAAAATGAAAAAATAAACATGTCACGTGTATAGTAGTCCTTTTTGTTTTGCTAAAAAAATATGTGTTCTTTTCGTGACGAAAATTGAGCGGTACAAGGCTGTACATGCCCGTCATGTTTCAATCAATCGTCAGAGTACCTCTGCTGTGTGCCTCCATTGCATCGAGTCGCGAGCCTCTGCTCATCATAGTTTTGAACTCCTCAAAACTAATCATCCCATCGCCGTCACAATCCACCCCGCTAATCATCTTTCTGCATTCTCCAATCGAGCATTCGTCACCCAAACTCTTGAACACGTTTTGCAGTTCTTCTGCAGTGATTGATCCATTCTTGTCGATATCAAAGACAGAAAATGCCTCTTTCAAACTCTCCAAAATCTCGTCAGAATCGATATCTTTCATGTTGAGCTCAATGAACTCATCGAGATCGAGACACCCATCACCATTTTTGTCCACCTCGCGAATCATTTTTTCTAGTTCCTCTTCCGTGGCCGTATGACCGAGGCTGCTGAAGATGGAGCCGAGTTCGGAGGATGAGATCTTTCCGTCGCCGTTTACATCGAATTTGCTAAAAACTTGTTTGAGTTCTTCCTCAAATTGCGCGCGGTTCATTGACGTGGAAGCTGAGCCCGCAATCGATGTCTCCAGAGATTGGGCGATCGACATTGTTCGTTGCTTCTTTCGGAATAGAGATCCAAGCCCCATGTTAGATGATAGATGGAACTCAATGCAATAAGATTAATTCGAACTTTATAGAGAGGGATGATAAAAAAATGAGATATGAAGAGCAGAGAGGGAAATATAACGAGAAAAGTATTTATGTGATATATCTCCCTCTCATCCTCTTCTTTCTCTCTCCTCATACTATGTATCCTATTATAGGATATCTCACATTTTTTGTGAGTCTATAACTGCTTGTGCTTATGCGTGAAAAGTGAAAACAGGAAGCTATAATTAGTAATAGCCACTCCATACATTATGAAAAATCGGATCACTCATGTAATACTGTTACAATATAATTTAACCATTCATACTTGACTTTATAAGTCCAAATTTGTTCTGTTGTGAAATTGTATCCGTCCCTTCACACTCATTCCGCTCTACGTGACCATCAAAAGTATTATTTATCTAACTCTTTGTAAATGGTTCTTCTAGGTTATTTGCTCTTTGAATCTTCATCACTTCCACATCACATATGTGCACGAATTGTCTAATCATGTGATAGTTACGTTCTATGTGTTCTTCCTTCTAGTGAGCTCTTGGTTCCCATGATTTAGCAACCACACTGCTATTATTGCAATAATAAGTCATAGCTTGTTGTGCACTCCTTACTGCACCTAGATCCTTCTGAATGTTTCTAAGCTAAGCAGCTTCCGAAGTAGCCACATAGTCAGTTTCCATGGTGGAATCAACAATGCAAGATTGATTGATGCTCCTCCAATTGATGAATCCACCTCCTAAGGTGAACACATATCCATAGTAGACTTTCTGAAATCCATATCTGACTGAAAATCTGAGTCTGTGTGCGATGTTTACAAGGTTGTCTTCATGGTAAACCAACATATAGTCTCGAGTCTTTTTCATGTACTTCAGTATATGTTGTATAGCAGTCCAATGTTCCCTGCTAGTATTAGACTAATATCCGCTAGCCATGCAGATCGCAAAGCAAATATTCGCTCTAATTCATAACATAGCATACATGAGGCTTCCTGCCCCATAAGCATAAGGAACTTCCATCATGCTTTCTATCTCATCAGGTATTTAGGAAATTTATCATTTGGTAGAATGATTCCATGTTCCAAAGAGATTTGACCTTAATTTTGTAGAATATTTCATGTTAAACCTTGCAAACAGTATCAAAATAATTGGCTTGTGGCAAGCGCAACATCCTATTTCTCTAATCTCGCATAAGCTTGATCCCTAGAACATATGTTGCTTCTCCCAAGTCTTTCATATCAAGTTGACTTGATAACCATACATGTACACTATAAAAAACACCCACATCGTTTCCAATAAGCAATATATCATGCACGTTAAGTAGCAGTAAGTTTGACAACAAAGTTCAATCATGACACTCATGAAATGAATATCCGTTTATTTAACAAATGAAGACTATTTGGGTAAGCTATCCTAAAAGTGTACAAACCCTACCAAACACAATATTTCCTACTAAACACAAAGTAGCATTCCAAACAACCATTATTTGGGATTAAATCAAGGACAACACTTTTGATTAGATGTTAGAATCCAAAAACTATAGTCATTAAACCCGGACCGATGGTTGACCCTGCAAATATGTCGGGTCACTAGGTCACCGGTCCAACCGATCTGTCACTGGTCGGACCGGTGGGTCAATAACAAATTAATAATAAATAGTACATACTTATAGTGAAATATATTAAACATTATATAATAGCTCAAATTATTAATTTTATATGTTGTTAAACAAATTTTTAAATTTATTATAATTAAAATCACACAAACATTCAATAAAAATGTTTAAACGAGCATTTCAATTTGTTTGTTAATGCTTAAAACACGTAAACACCAAACAGGTTCGACCCAGTTAACCCATATTGGGTCACCGGGTTGATCACAAACCTGCCGGGTTTGGCTGGGTTAGTGGCATATATGAACCGAGTAGTGACCCAGACCGATCCCGGGTCCGGTTCACCGGGTCACCGGTCTGAGTTTAATAACTATGCCAAAAACAGTCATTCCCCTTCTAAATTTCCTAGAAAAGACTTCTACTGACACGTCTACTTTACTCTTTTGAGTTTGAAATTTCAAAACCACCCTTGCTCTCGACTCTTCCTCTCCGTTTCCCTCATCGATTTCTGCCTCGAACAAACCATCCACGAACACCACGCTGGTAAGCTTCCATTTCACACTCTCATATCTCTCTCTGTTATCCCAGGTTCTTGAGCCCAAGAGAGCTTATCTCTCTCTCATGCGCTAAACAAACCCTCTCTCTGTTGTTCTATAATCTTTGATTTTGGATTCCTCCTACTTTTCAAAAAAAATTTATAAAGGTGCCCTAGCTCTTACTATAAAAACCCACTCTATTTTGTTTACACTTCATGGTTCTTCTATTCTTTGAACTCCTGAGCAAGCTCTGATATTGTACTTACTTCTTTATCGTTTAATTTCTTAGTCTTTTTTTAAATTCATATCTTGGATGCTCTTCCAATATTTGGTGTTAATAGGAATTATAACCCTTATTTTTATCTCGGCCTCTCTATTGATATCAACACCGGTGTGACACACACTTGAACGGAAGCCCGAAACTATAAGGACAAAATCACATTACTGATTTGTACTTATGCTTGATAGCTTTGGTAGATTTGACAAGTTTAACTCAAGTTCCAGGTTTGTTCATTAGATTTAGCTCTCCTCTCACTTAGATTTATTCTTTTTTCAAATGATAGTGCTTACCGAGTGGTCAATTAATATAGTAGTTTGTTAAAGCGTAGAAATTTTGTCTCATCGTGGTCTCTAGGGCTGAGAATTATTCACTCAAACCGATCTGCCCCAAACCGGTCCAAATTTAGTACTCGTTCATGCTACTTAATTGATCACAATTATAGAATTATAAACCCGACCTAACTTTGATTCATCATGATTACGGATTAAGAAAAATCGTTTAACCGGTATGGTCGGATTTAAATATCACATGAAAAATAACATATTTGAGTTAAATACACCGTACAAAAATCATGTTTTATAAGCTAGGTTTGGTTTGGGTATCAAAAAGAATTAGGGTGAGTTTGGTTTGGAACAATTTTTTTCGGTGAAGTTCGGGCAAACCGGTTCAAGCTCACCCTAAGCACTGAATATGTCATGTTTATAGACCTAAGTTTGCAAACGAATTGAAACCTTTTGAACCCGTCTAAACCCGACTGAACCGGTCCGAGTCGAAAGGCTTGATTGGGTTTGGTTTTGTCGACTACTTGATTGGGTTTGGATATCGATATGACCAACCCTCAATCATTTGGTTGGGTAGGAAACACACCCCTCACCCGCCCAACCAGGTTCGTGCTCTACCCTAGTAATCTCTCTTTTGAGAATAACGTTGAGTTTTAAGTACCGAAACATGAATCATGGATTAGGGAATTGAGCGTAAGAATGCTAAATGATTACTGTAGTTTGAACGAGCATATAAAGTTTTATCTCATACTACTGGAATCTGAATATACATTGTTGTTTCGTGGCATGTCTAAGTTGTTCCCATTTCTCTGTTGTCTAATATGCGAGTCCACTACAGTGAATTAGCTCTCTCTAACTATACTCCAAGTAGCGGTGTGTAGAATTTGAAGCTGGATTGATGATGGTATCCTGAAATCGGGCTTCTCGACCCATAACCTTGAAAGCTTTCATGATTTTTTAACTCTTAGAGCCAGCCATACAAGCTTTTGAGACAAAATAATCCTTTGTCTAAACAAAAGAAACTGGGAAAAATGTTGCAATTTTAGTTTCCTTTCTGTGACGTTTGTTTGCTAATCATGATCAACTGTACAAACTTCAGGCGAACCGGGCTATATTATTTTTTTCAATCGCTGAAACTATGTTATCCTCTTTAACAAACTACATTACTCTCTCTTTTGTCTTTCCTGTTACCTTCATAGAGTAATTTGATAGTGTATGTCTTTCCCGTTATCTTCATAGAGTAATTTGGTAGCATTTTTTTAATTTCTTGCCAACTCTGTTAATTGATTTATTTGTTCTACATGTTCCTATCATCCACTCGACTATCTTTCCCAACACATTCATAAAGCAATTTGTTTGTTTTATGTAATTTTTTAAACAGGGATTCATTCATCTTTGATTCTATCTGTAATTTCTCTTATTCGTTATCGTAGCTCTGGTCTGATATTAGCTCTCAGTTTAATCTGTTTTGGTGTTGGTGGATTGTTTTCTCTACATGTAGCTGTATTTGGAAAAAGAACCGATAATCCCTTTGATTTTCAGTAACCCTTTGTTGTCACTCTTATTTAGTACAACATGATAATCTCTTCATATTATTCTCAAGCTGTTTCTGATTATTTTATTTCAAACCAATTTCATGGTTCCGATGTTCATTAACTTCTTATTCAATTTCATGCCTTTCCCTGGGTTGTGGTGGCTGGTGAAAAACAACTAACGAAATCACTTCATGATCTAGCCTCTAATATTTTTTTATCAGTTATGTGAAGGAACTACTTAAGAAGTGGTTTTACATATTTTGTAATCCCTTTTAGGTTGGTAAGTTCCCCATGAGAACCAAAACATAAACATCTTATAATAATACTTTGTGGCCCATTCGCATATGAAGGCATGGCCACAAGATTAAGTAGTCGGTTAATGACGTAGTGTCATTGATTAGTGTCAGTATAAATCTCATTGATTAGTTTCATTAGTTATTCGGCTTTTTGTTCCGTCTATTTACCTGCACAGCCCCTTGAAGTTTAGGGCCTCATTCAGTTTTCCTTTCCCCTAAACACCCATGATGACTTATCCTGGTCTTAGTATTCTTCTTACACCTATTTGTACTCTAATTTAGGATTTATCGGTGTTAGTTTGATGGGCAAAGTACTACATGTACCACTCACACGGGCCTTGTAATGTGAGCAGTATGTTTTTCTTGAGTTTTTCACTCAATAGTTTTTTATTTTGTTTTTTCTTTTTTCCAGATAACCGCCACATGTTCTTACTGGTGCAACTACATACTAATTTAGAGATGAGAAAACCAATGTTAACTTTATTTACTTAGGTTTCCTCATTTTTGTGTTGCTCTTCATCGTGATAATTATCAGAGGTTAAAATATTTACTGGGTATTGGAAGTTTGAGAATTCAGGAGATACTTCTTATCAATAAACTGGTTAGCTATTGAAAACACGCGCCTGTTGAGGATATACTTCGGATTGATGAAGCTCTTGGAGAAAGGGTGGTAGGGGATCATACTATCATTTATGTGAAATATATGAGAGCTATAAATCAAGATGAACTGAACCAGATATGATAATTTTTGGAATAGATGGATTGCAAGTTTTTGGTTGAGATGACATTGAAGATTTCTATGCCCAACTTTTGCTTCATTGTGCATAGAAAATATGTGTCTAATCTCAAAGGGGAATTAGACAAGGTGATCCCTTATCCCCCTCTCCTTTTGTGCTTTGTAATGAAGTCCTCTCCAAAATTCTACTCTTTATTACTAGTCAAGGTTGGATCAAAGGCATCAAACTCTCTAAGCACTGCACAGCTATTGAGCACCTCCTGTTTGCTGATGACTTAGTCCTCCTCTCTAGAGCTAATGTTCAAGAGGCTCAATATCTTCAATGGGGGCTAGATTTATTCTGTAAATGGTCAGGCCGGAAAGTCAGTACTGTCAAATCTTCAGTGTTCTTCAGCAAAAATACCCCAAAGACTATCAAACATGAGATCCAATCTCTGTTGCATCTCAAAAAGGGTCCAAAAGTGCTGGTTATCTAGGCCTTCCTATGTTTCTCAACATGTCTAAAATTTAAGGCTTTCTCTCCTACTATGGACATACTTCAAGATAGGATTTCAGGGTGGAAAGCAAAGATGCTCTCCTGGGCTGGTAGATCAACCTAAGCAAAGTTGTTGTCAGTGCAATCCCTTCCTACCCAATGTCAGTTTTCATATCCCTTCCTACCCGATGTCAGTTTTCATATCCCCTCAAAATCTTACTGATAAGTTTGATAGCATCACAGGAAAGTTTTGGTGGGGGTGATAAAGAGGATTCTAGAAAGACGCACTGGAAGTCTCGGAGTACTCTCTGCACTAGAAAATTTGTTAGGGGTCTGGGGTTTAGGAAGCTACAATATCACAACATGGCTTTAATTTCCAAACTGGCTTGGAGTATTTAAAGTGGGAAGAAGGATCTTTGGCTCACGTTGCTAACTCAAAAATATTTCAATAATATTCATGTCCACATTCTAGATCCTCACCCATCTCAGTTTTACTTTTGGAAAGGAGTCCTCAAGGCTAGAGACATTATTGCCATCTTTGCTTTTAAGCTCTTGGGAAGAGGGAACTTGATTGATATTTGGCAAGACCCTTGGGTGCCAAACCTAGAATCTTAAGCCTAAACCCCCTGAAGATCTAGATAGAGCCCCTAAAAGGATTGAAGAGCTTATTAATGCATATAGAAGGTGGAATATGGATACCCTCATAAGGTGGTTTTCAGAAGAGGAAGTGGAAGCAATCTCCCGAATTTGTATTCCTAAGATACATGCCTCTGATAAGTGAATTTGGATGAAGGATAAAAAATGTGAGGTCTCCATAAAAGTTGTTTATCAACTCCAATGTAGCACCGCACATACTGCCAACCCCTCTGCTAGATGGAAGAATATTTGGAAACTCCCTATTCACCTCAGATTGAGAACCCTTCTCTGGAGAGTTAATTCAAAGATTCTCCCATGTAATATGCTTCTTAACACTAGGTATCCACACATTTCTGAGTTATGCAGGCTTTGCACCAATAAATCGGAATCTCTACCTCATCTATTCTTCCATTGTGAGCTAGCCAGAGGATTTGGTTTGTTGTCTGTGGGATGAGGCCAGACCTGTTACCTGAACTTGATACACACCAATGGATGGATCTGATTCTGGTGGACCCTCATATGAAGAGTCTAGCTTCTCAATTTGATGCTCCTATGGCCCTTATTGCAGCCTTGATAATGGAGAGAATTTAGAACTGCGTGAATGATCTGACTTTCAACCAGAGAACTCCCTCCATTTCACTCGGTGGTTGAAGAAATTAAGGGGTTGATTTTGGACCATACTTCTCTGAACCAGGATGAGCCAAATATGGAGTGTAGTGTGAAGACTTGTTGGACCCCCCCCCCCCCCCCCCCTTATGGTTTTCTGAAGATCAACTGTGATGAAAGTGTGAAAGGGGAGGTGTTGCTGGAAGGTATGATGGCTCCTTGGTGGCTGGGAAAGTGGCAGTGGCAGAGAACCTCTCCATTGACGAGGCTGAATTTCGAGCCATCTATATGGCTATTTCAAGTCAAAGCTGATGTCCAAATTGAATCCGATAACCTGGTAGTGTGGTAAATGGGATTCTGGTTCAAGACAAAGCTCTTTGGCAATTCAAGAACATATCGCTTGACTTAACTCACTAGTTTTGCTCTACGAATAGTTCTCCAAGTTTTTGTCCTAGATTAGCTAACAGTGTTGCTCATCACTTGACCAGGGATAATATAGACAGGACGAGTAACAGAAGTTTTGGTGGTGAAGATTTTGATGTAGTAACAGTATCCCTGGCAGTGAGAGATTTTTGTAATTCTGTTTCTTCTTATTAATAAATTTGGACTTAACCAAAAAAAAAAAAAAAACTTTCGTCACAGTAGGAAGGAGTGGGGGTAACTTGGTCTTTTACCACTGGCAGCTGAAGTAGACAGCCATGCTAACAGAAGCCAGACAACCCATGGTGACCACACAAAGTGCTTAACTTTAAAGATTCATTTCCCACTTTACACAACAACCCCTCCTCACCAAATGAGAGTAGTATGATAGTGAGATTACACTTCCACAACCCAACAATCTCCCCAATTTTTCTATACAACAAATCCATCCCAAGTCAACCTGCGAATAATCAACCCACTAATTTCCTCCTGTCATCTTCAATTTTGGAGAATCAAGAACCATGGGTCATCATCATCATCAGTTCTACAGACAAGAGAGAGTAAAGTAGAGAGAGACCCCATTTTTCTTTGATGGGTTGAGACGTTTTTAGAGAGAGAAAGAGAGAAAGCACCCAAATCAGTGAGCTATGGAGTCAATCAAGTCACTGCGACTTGTAACCCACCAGTGTTTCTTCGCGGCCGTCCGATCAGGCGACTTGGAAGCAGTGAAAGCGGTGGTGGAAGAGGAAGGAGACGGCGCTGCTGCTCTGATGTCGATGCAGAACGACGCAGGGGAGACGGCGGTGTACATGGCCGCAGAGAATAATTTCCGGGAGATTTTCAGCTACTTGCTCAAGTTCTGTGATCTACACACGGTGATGATCAAGGCCAAGACCACCATCGACGCCTTCCATGTCGCCGCCAAGCGCGGCCACTTGGGTATGCTTTCTTTTTCACCAAATGCTATGGTTAATTGTGATTTCATTTGCTCCACACTAAAAAAGCTACTTATGGGTTATAGAGATAAGCTTGGTTAATTGTGTGATTCCAATTTTTTGTTTTGGGAAATCAAGATTTGTAGTTTGTATCTACCTAGTAATCCAATAGTTTATGGATGGGAGGAGAGGAAATTGATTTATGTGGCTAACGCGGTTGAGGTGGGATAAGGCTTGTTGAGTTGAGTTGAAATGGGTTTGGTTCGGTTAGGTTGAGGTGGATTGAGGTGGATAAGGCTTGTTGTGTTGAGTTGAGTTGAGTTGAAATGGGTTGGGCGGGCTTTTGGGTGGAATACTTGTTCCACACTGACTCTTTGCCGCCCACATTAGTTACAGATAGGGGTGTGATTGAGGTGAGCCGAGTTTGAGGATCATGAAGCTGGGCTTGCCAAATCTTACTCGAGCTTGAGCTACGAGCCAAGAAATGCAGCGCAAGCTTGGCTTATGTAGCATTTTTTTTAGCTCTTGTTTGTGTAAATTCGAACCTGGTAATATTTAACATCCTTGTAGTAGGTATATTCAAGTATTGGACAAGAGCATAACCAAAGTGATTATGAAGAAAATGTTAAAACTATAATACTGACATTAACAGAATGGAAATATCCTAGGGCAGTAACGTTATTAGCATAGATTTCCCACAACATAACTCGCGAGCTTGGTTCATGAATTAATTTGCTCAAGAGCCAATAAGCAAGAGAGCGGATGAGCCTTGACAAGCCGAGAATTAGTCTGCTCAAACTTGACTTATTTATGAGTGAGGCTCCATAATCAAGCTCAGGCTTGGCTTCTTTTGAAATTGAGCCGAGTCTCGAGTGAGCTTATGTTGTGCCAAACACCTAGCTCTTTGCTAGCGGCTTGACTCCTTAACATCCCTGGATACAAATCATGCATAGAATCGGATTTTTTCCTGGACATGTATTTGACTAATAATCCGTCTTTTCCCTGTACCCCCTTCTATTCCAGAAGAATTTGCTTTAGTATTGTTTCATTTGGAAAATTTGTAGAACTATTCTCCCAAAACTTTGTCGGAACCTAAAAAGAATATTCAAATTCTAACTGAAGGTTCAGCAATTTGGGTACAGATGACAACTCCAGAAGTATATCGTGTTACTGAACATAAGAGTAAAATTTTACACTTGCAGGCCAAGGTAATAAATGCTTCATTCATTATAATAAATTGAAATATCATAAATAGTAGGTGGGTATACAACAGATCGAAGTGCTCAGAATCACTCCCAGCCTCCGACACTCCTAAACATGTACATGCTTAAGAAAAGACACATGTTGCCACCCCATTAGTGAATGGAGCAGGTAAAATTCACTATTTACGGAACTGGTGATTTAATATCCCAATAAGTTGGGTATATTATCACTCCTATTTTGTATCGTTCTTTTAGGTTCATGACATATCTTACTTCACTCTATTTGATTTGTTTCTCCCATCATCTGCGGCCGACAAAAGTTTCCCTTACAGTTTTAGTTCATGTATAGCTCATTTCAAGCATTCAACTTCTTCATATCTTGGGTTATTAAGTCCCGGAATTTGATTGCATAGTTCATCACTTCACCAATATTGGCTATACTGTATCGGTATGTGGACTTGAGGCTTGATATGGCATTGCCTTCTACTTGTTGTAGGGATTGTGAAGGAACTACTGAATCAGTGGCCAGAGCTTTGCAGGGTATGCGACTCCAAAAACACAACCCCCCTATATTCAGCCGCTGAACAGGATCACTTGGAGGTAGTGATAGCCATATTAGATACAGATGCTAGCTGCGCGAGGATAGTGAGAAAAAATGGAAAAACTGCACTACACAATGCTGCTAGGTATGGGCTCCTTCGGATCGTAGAAGTGCTTATAGACAGAGATCCTGGAATCGTCTCCATCAAAGATAAGAAAGGCCAAACAGCACTCCATATGGCTGTTAAAGGTCAGAATACTTCAGTAGTAGAGGAAATATTGCTTTCTGATCACTCGATACTCAACGAGCGCGATAAGAAGGGTAATACAGCTGTTCACCAAGCTACAAGAAAATGCCGGCCAGAGGTATCATTGCACTGACTTTTCCTATGAACGTGTAAAGTTTGATTGTTTATTATTAAGTTTATATTGATCGGTAAGAAAGGATCACAAAATATTGTGTTAAGCAAGGTTGTACGAAAAGATCAAATAATAAGCAGTGAATATTTTTAAGCTTAAGATAATTTCGATTTGGAATTTGGTATCATTATTTCTACTAAAAATTTCGAATAATGAACTAGAACATGTGATTGTCATCTATGAGAGTAGCACATCAAGGTCTTTATTACTATAGTATAAATCATTTAGATAGTCCCTCCATGTCTATGGAGGCATCAAAATACAAAATTGAAGTGGTTATGAATGGAATGGACAATCGTACTATCATTCACATTTAGACATCATCAATTGTCACCTCTTCTGGATTTTGTGTTGCATATATGGTAGCGTTACAATAGTTCTAATTGGAGTATCTCTTACTAAGACATTTAATATCTGGATTCTTTAAAGAATTTGAAGTTAGGTGATCTACCGCGGTTCATTCTTGAATGACTCCTATATATCTAAGCTCTTGATCATTGGCATATGACTCTTAACAATTAACAAATATTTATATTGTAGATGTAAAATTGCAATTGTCAAAGAGAAGAAATGAAATTACTTGAATTATATTTTTTGTATCAGTAAGTATCACGGGGAGATGGAGATCGAGAAGTTGCTTTGGTGGACTTGGTGACGCTAGTTTGTTCTCAATTGTACATTTACTCGGAATATTGGTGAAGTAGAAATAGATTCATTGAAGAGAATAAAATTGGGGGAAGACGTCGGACCTAATATGGGATTCCAGTTGAAGGTAGACGCCATCGAGGGTGTTCAGGTAATAAACCAATAAACCAACTATTTCATTAAGAGATGAAGGTGTTGTATGAAATTGTAAAGTCTAATAAAATGCCGAAGGGAAGAGTAGGAAAATAGTGTATAATTAAGGATTGGTAGAGAAGTTACATCGAGAAGCTTTTTGATGAAAGTCATAGAAGTGACTTGAACTGGATGAGCTTTACGGCTCTAGTATGTCGTCAAACTTCAAGTTCAGTCTTAACCAGTAAGATTATTGAAAATTAGGTAACGATACTTTGAAGAATATATTGTTGAAAATCTAACCGATATACTTTGATAAGATAGGAGGGCTATGCAAACAAGAATACTCATATGGAGAAAGGTGCAAATTATATCACATAATTCTACACTTGGAACACTTAGAGCATCTCCAAGTAGTCCCCCATTTTTTCCTCCATTCTCCATTTTCTGAAAAAAAGTGGAGCTTCCCCTTCAACCACAATTTCTCCATTTTCTTGGAAAAACTGGAGATTTTAGCCTTTAACCAATTCAACCACCAAATCATAAATAGTATATAACTCAATTTCTATATTCATAGAGAATGGAGATTCCGGTCTCCAATGGTTAACACCAGAATTTCTCCAAAAAAGTTAAATGCTAATTTCAGCATGGTTTTCGGTAATTTAATTTCGATGCGAAAATATCAATTTAAAAGTGTTCGAGTACAATGCCATTTTTTGGAATATTAAATTTATTAGACTAAATTATTTAAATTTAGGACTTAACATGAAGAAAATTTAACTCCAGATATTACAAGTATAGTATAATTCGTTAAGAAAACAAACTAAGAAGCAATTTGAGTCGATGGCTCTTTTTAGAATAGATAAATGAATAGAAAGACGGAGGGATTATGAAACTCATATAAAGTTGATGAGGTTCTTACGTTTCCCTTTCTACAAATTACAGAGTGATATGAAGCTTGTATAACTTGAAGTGGTTCTTGTGTTTTTCTCTTTACAAATAATGTTCATAAAAAAAATAAAAAATAAAAATAAAAAAAATAATAATTCGTTAAGTGGTTACAAATTTTACAAAGCATCTCATTCACTCACCATTATTGTCTATTTGGTCACGCAAGTCACATTAGTGTGCAACGAGTCATCTTCGTAGCTCATGATATTCACCCTCTTTCAATAATTTGTGTTTATTTTTGTTTTCCTAGTAAGAATTAATTATACTGAAATGTTTGTTTATCTTATTTTCTCCCGGCCCAAAACCCACAAGCCTAGGCCGCGGGTGATGTGAGGTCCTATTCAGGACATGTACAAGTGAGCAATTGCTAGTGCTAGGAAATGGGAGTAGAAAGGAGAGAATTTCGCTTAGTGGTGTGTGCCAGTTGCATGTGATATATGACAAGGAGTATTTATTAGCTACGTTACCCGGACTCTTCTAAATCGCCGCCGTACCCGTGTCGATACGATATGACACTGGTGTGGGTGTGGGATGTGTGGCGGGTGTGGTTAAATCTCGCCGGACACGTTGACTAAAGAGACACGTGGTTCAGACAAAGTACATTAAACAGATTATAGTCCGTGAAGTTTACCTATATTACATTATAATGTGACTTTCTAGTTGAGTTTTTTATAATTCATTTTATACGTAATTATATTGTAAATATAATAATGCAGTATCCCCGTACCCGTATCCATATTTTGGACACTTTTTAGCCGAGTCCCCGTATCCGGAGAATTATGAAATTGGCAGATCCGACTCTAGGAGACACACCCGACATGACACCCACACCCGAGTCCAGTTAACGTAGTTTATTAGTCAGGACCAGATGGTGCATGGCAGTTGCATGTGGTATAATTTTGATTGATGAAACAAGTTAAATGGAGAGTCAGTGTTATGGAGGGGAGATTTAGAACTACAGGGTTTAAATTTTAGTTGAGGAAAGATCATTGTTGTGTTTGGATACGGTTGAAATGGGAGGTAGAGTATGGTAAAAAATCTGATTCCCAAAAAAATCTGGAATTCCGGTTAGAAATTCCGGATCTTTGGGGGTAATTCCTGATTATGTGGGGGGATTTTCGGATTGTTTCAAGGGGATTCCAGACTATTTGGGGGAAATTCCAGATGCTAAAAAAATATCAATAATCTACAACAGATCAAAGTAGCTTTTAAGCTAAACCGCTCACTTAATCTAGCCCATACAAACAACCCATGACAATTGGGGGACAAGAGATACTTGTGAAGGTTATAAATATCTTGGATTGATTGTACCTCGTGATGGAGAGGTAGACAAGGTGGATCAAGTAAAGTCGCTGAAGTGGCGGGATACCACAGGGCTATGGCTAGGTTGAAAAGTTCGATTGAAGTAGATACAAGCAAGCTCGAAAGCTTCTTACTTAGATATCTATATCAAGTAAGCTCCTTGGTTGAGCTTGCCATCATCAGATCAGTAACATCATTTGCAGCTCTCGATTCAATATTGCATGGTGATGGAGAGCTGGAAATGATGTTACTGATCTGATGATGACAGGTTGGATGAAATGGAGAAGCGCAGGGTAAGACCACTGTAAGAGTATGACCTGCAAAGTAGTACAGGACTCAATGAGGGTTGGAGAAATGAGAATGCTAAGATGAATGGGGAAGTGTAACTACTAACCAGAGAGAACACACAATGAAGCAATTAACAAGGAAATTGCACTGCTCCAGTAGAAGACAAACTAGGGGCTTTGCTGAGATGGATGAGTGGTGTAACTACTTCAGTTGAGCTTTGCCTAGATTCTACCTGGTCGCAGAACTGAAAATATGAACCTGAAACTTGAGATTTGTTAGAATAAGTTTAGTCTTATAAACTGAAATCAACATTTGTTTTGCATCACATTGCTCGCTCGCTCGCTCTCAGAAACAAAGAATAGTAAAAGCATTCCAAAATGTAGTTGGAGAATTACTCGGATCTCTGACTTAAAGCTTTTTGTTTGAAGTTACTGAGGTAACTGTCTGTGAGATTCGAATATTTGAGCTCGCATATATAGAATTGTAGTTCTAGATGAACTTGACGTGTTGTTGTTTCTGAATCTCCATCAATCTTTCATTTGGGTAATCAATTTCGATGTTTATAATTTTACGGAGGTTAAGGGTGTGTTTGGAATTGCTTTTTGGTGGCCTTGTGCTGCTTCAGAAGTTTATAATTTTACGGAGGTTAAGGGTGTGTTTGGAAGTAAGATTATCGGATTAAAAGATTATTCCAACTTTTGAATATGTGGCTGGGATCGAGAGAGTCTCTCTTGATCTCTTTTGATCCTAGCAACATATTCGAAAGTTTGATTAATTTAATCCAACTTCCCAAACACACCCAAATTATTGGGTGTAATGGTTTTCACTCGTGGCTAGATATTTATCATCTTCCACAATTTACTTCAGCATCCTCCATGGCTTTAGTTTTCTATGTCCTTTTCTTCTAATATTGATGATTGATTATGTTCTAATTATCTAATTTTATTTTTTTCTAGATTGTTAGCCTGTTGCTAACCTACAAATCGGTCGAAGTCAACGCCATAAACAACCAGCACGAAACCGCAATGGATTTGGCAGACAAACTCCAATACGGAGAACCCTCACTCGTAATCCGCGAATCTCTAGACGAAGCCGGCGCTAAGCTCGCGAGGGACGTAGGCAAACGTGACGAAGCAATGGAACTCAAAAGGACAGTGAGCGACATCAAGCACGAGGTGCACTCTCAATTCATACAGAACGAGAAAACAAACCGGCGAGTCACCGGCATTGCCAAAGAGCTCAAGAAAATCCACCGCGAAGCCGTCCAAAACACCATCAACTCCGTCACGGTGGTTGCCGTCCTCTTCGCGTCCATCGCTTTCTTGGCCATATTCAACTTACCAGGCCAGTATCTGGACAACGGGCCCGAAGTCGGGAAAGCCAACATATCCGATAAGGTCGCGTTCCGGGCCTTTTGTCTCTTAAACGCGGCGTCACTTTTCATATCTCTTGCAGTGGTGGTGGTTCAGATCACTTTGGTGGCTTGGGACACGAATGCTCAGAAACAGATTGTTTCGGTGATCAACAAGTTGATGTGGGCCGCGTGCATGAGCACTTGCGGGGCATTTTTGTCCATCGCGTTCGTGGCTATTGGGAAGCAGAGCTCGTGGATGGCGATTACGGTTACTGCTTTGGGGACGCCCATTCTATTGGGGACTCTTGTTGGGTTGTGTTACTTTGTTTTCCGGCAACATTTTGGGATCTTTGGGAGTGATTCGCAGCGGCGGATTAGGAGGGCTAGCGGAAGCAAATCCTTCTCGTGGTCGCATTCTGTGAACATCTCGGACGATGATGAGTACAATTCGGATCATGAGAAGATTTATGCTCTGTGATGGGAAGGTGTCGTCTTGTTCGCTTGGTGATTTGGCTAAATTGCGTTGTGAATTAGTTTTTTGCGGTTGTAGATAGGAGGTGTATGTTGTTTGGGTTATGTATTTTGATGGAAGGTAAAAGAGATCGTAGATGTATATTTGTACATGGTGTTGTGTATCATTAAGTGCATATGGAATGGCGTATCGTTGATTTGTACTGGTTCGACTGACGATGGTTGTTTTTGACCAAGCTGTTTCTGATTATTAGAATCTGATGATGTGACTGTTATGCTCCTAACCGCTGATCATAAGTCTCTTTCTTTGATTTCAAAGCTCAGCTTGTAGCAATGTCACATGTTTGATTTTTTTTTTTTAATTTTTTTTTTGAGCAGAACAAATGTTTGATTTTAAGAGGAGTTCAGAAATAAGTTTTTTCTTTTGGCGTGAACTAGACAGTGTCCAGCGGATATCCAGATAGCCCGACTAATTTTCCTTAGACTGAGAATTAAGTTCCATTTGCACTGAGAATTAAGTTCCATTTGCAGGTTGAATGATTATTCTGATTAGTATTAGAATATGACTTTTATCTAATTCTAATCACCGGAGATATCTGCCACCCTCAAACAAGCTGATTGCTGGCAAAACCTGGGGGATACACGGTGCGCCCGGTATCGGTCCGGTCTCTGGTATCATACACCGGCAATCTGGATTTTGGAGGCGCGCCCGGTATCGGTCCAGTCTGAGAATTTCAACCTCACGTGACGTGACTCTATTATGTTCTAAATTTCTGATCTCAGGCGTCTCTGGTTACAAAGCTCATAATCATAACAGTGTAATATTTCAAGTTTTCCTGATGATTTAGTGGTCAAGAGTCAAGACCACATTATCAAGTTCATGATATTTGACAGTGCTGGCAAAAAACAGATTCTAACAACTGGAAAATGTATTTTCCAAAAAAAATGAAAATATATCCAATTTTGAACAGGGATCAGATTGTCATTTTCCAGGCAAGCTGCAACCCCGGAGGTTTTATAATAACAACCTATCTATTAAACCGATTCTAGTTATATTCTAAACACATCATTAGAGAGCAGTTATTTTGCCAAAAGAATTTGGATTTTAATACAAGATTCTCATTGCATACCGAACTTTCTTTCTATAGTTTTCCATTCAACGAGTAGTTACAAACGGATTATTTTTCTTTATGCATAGTACAGAAGTAGGAGTGGTGAGTTAGTTCATCAAAGCAAGATGTCGTATGAATACGAACAGCAACATCAGAAAAGTTCTAGCTTGAATCACTAAATCAAACAAAGATTTTCAAGTCAAATGGAATTCATATATCATCAATTCTTACGTATAGCAGTCATGAGACAATTCTGAGTATCACCGGCCAAATCACAGGGTCTTTGAATATCAACTAAAGAAACTTTTTTTCTGAACCCCTCCCTCATTCACCTGAGCTCAAATTCAACTACCCCCCCCCCCCCCCCCAAAAAAAAAAAAAAAAAAAAAAAAAAAAAAAAAAAAAAAAAAAAAAAAGAATAGTTCCCAATCACCAGAGTACATCAAATCCATTTGCCCCCTAAAAAGAATAGTTGTTTTCAATCACCTGAGTACTTCAAATCCATTTACCCCACCCTATCCCCACTAACTGCTGCTAAGGATGTACTACAATTTACAAAAATGCACCACCATATCCCTCATCTACATCCGAAAGCGCCTTCACAAGTTATTTTCTTTTTGCTATGTTTATACTATCGTTCTACATCAGACGAGACCAAGACTCTAATATAGTTAATGATGTCACAATGAGCCACGATAAGATGATCTTGAATGAGGCCTCCTGATGTCAGGTTCAGGAGTCGGCAAAGGATGCTTAGATTCTTCTGCTTCTTCCTCAGCCTGCATAATCAATCAAGATCAGCCGTTAGCCAGAATCATAACATAAAACTGCCATATCTCAGCTGCAAAACTCTGTCTCTCATATTCACATATCATTTTATCTCCTCTTTGCTACAAGTCCATGTGTCAGCTCTAATCTCGAAATCCATGAATCTCCAAAGATAGTCAGACTACGGGGTCGAGGACATAATCTAGGTTCTGACTAAAATGTCTTCTGAAAGTTAATTAGTGACTTAGGGACGACTGAAATGATTCGATGAAGTCTCTCAAATGAAAATTAGGGATACGATATAACACTACGGAGAGCATTCAGCTGACCTTCATAGATGAAACTGAACTATGGTGTATCTGTTATTGCTGCGATCTCAATTGCATATGGTGCTGTTGCTGAACCAGCTCAAACTGTTGCAGCCTAGAAGCAAAGTTTATTCCACTGTGCACATTCTGCAGATATGGGTCCATGTCTCCATCCTCAGGTAATTTACTATTTGAGGAAGAGGACGCTGTCAAAGCCAGTCCAGACAGCTCGTCCTTAAAGGAGTATGGAGGCACAGTTTTTAGCCGAGTTCTTAGAAGCTTGAATGCCTTACATTGCTGCATGCAAGACCAGATAAGAAAAGAGTTTATGAGAACAAACTAAACAAGGAAAGTAAAGGACATGAGCGTGTAAAACCTAAATGAAACAAGTGTTGATACTCTTCTCGCAGCCGTTTTCTACTATTACTGTGTGTTTTCTCTACTGTTATGCCAGATACTCTACAGTTGCACTTGCAACAATTCGCGCATTCAATTACCGATTCCTGTTATAGTGTGTCCAATACCCCCCAATACCATTACACCGTGACGGGGACCATTATGTTAGCGTTACCATTACTTAGAACCATGGTGAAAGCTACTGAAACATTATAATTGTAGCAATCAACTTTCTCTAGCTTCAACAAATTGCCTCTGTAATAATTTACGGCAAGTGGCCACAGATCGAGCAAATGCATTATAATAATTATCTGTATGCTTGGTATGATATAACTTCCTGCACTACACAATTGCATTCCCTAGCATGGTTTCTTACTTATATTGACTATGACACAAGTTAAACCAGACACATCTTTTAATCTAAGTGAAAAAACAAAACAGTTAGAGCGTACAACTTTTTGGTACGGGAAGAATCATGGCGGACATTATGACTCATTCTTTGATCACCACGACACAAAAACAATCTCTCGAGCAACACAATTTCTTCAGGGGGAGGGGTTGCATATAAAAAATCCAACGTAATTCCCTTCCTTCAGTAATCAGTCGTGATATGAACAGAGGGGAGACATATACATGGTTTGAGTGTACAAGTATACTTCATAAATTGTCGTATTATAACCTTTTGTAGCATATGTTAGTGCTCTTTCTAGTCTAAGTCGAACATCTTACATAATATTTAACATTGGGTTTAACTCTCCTTCCTCCGACTTTAGAGGAAAGGGTTTGACAACATGCGGTGCACCCTCTTTCACACTTCAGCTCTTTTGTCTACTTTTTTCCCCTCCTTAATTGCACCATGATAATAGAAGTGGCATAGGTTCAGCAAGTGGGTGGATGACTCATATTGATATCTGCCCAAACATACCTGTGGTAGCAGCATCAGAAGACCATACAATGCTTTTAATAACCAAATACATCGTATGGGTTCAAGAAGCTGCAAAAAAGAACAAACAGCAAGTGAATACTCGTAGTTTTTTTTTTTACCTTGATAGGTGAAGTGAGATACGCAAAAATTACCAAAGAAACAGTGAGATACGCATGTAACTGAATTGGTCATCCTGAGGCTTGACATTGCTACCTAACTAAAATCCAATAAAAATAAAAATTTACACAAATTTACCAAATTTTGAGACAAGTACAAATCCACAAGTAAAAATGTATCAATTTTTTTTCATTTCCTTTCTCTTGTTTCTTTTTAAGGAATATATTTACAAATTTTTTCAAAGCATTCATTAGTATACACAATAATACAAAGTTGCAATTAATTAAGTATGCTTTTCACTACTCACTATCATAAATGTATTTTAAAATGGTTTACTATCATGTTTATTAACTTACCCGGTCTTATTATTGTGTAATGTTATAAAATGTTGGTGATATTTAAACTATTTCATGTTATTTTTATCGATGTTACTATATGTTATTAAATACATTCGATCTGACCAGTTGAACCCCAAACCAGTGCCTCAACGGTTCAACATCAGGGCAGGTGTTCAAAACTTTGCTTGAAAGTATAACCTGTCTATATCAGAAAGGGGGAACAAGGCCTAAGTTGCAAATAACCTGGGGCGATGTTAAGCCCAGATAATGCATTTCTAAACGAAGGTTCAAAAACTAGTTTACAAAATCAACAAGGACTCCCGGACAGAGAACAGAAGATACGTCACTGTAATTGGAATGGCTTCTAATATGAACTGACAACTGGCAGAAACAATGGTTGAACACTTGCATCCGAAAAAAAACAATGATACTCCTGTTACTTCAGCAACAGATTAAGGCACAGCAGATCAGAATGAAGCTCACAGAAAACTATGATTTTGACCAGTAAAAAACCGAATACAAGAAAAATCACCTGCAATCTAAGATAGGCAAAAATTGGAGTCTCCAGCAGGTGAATCAGTTTGTCTAACTGAATCAAGAACTTCACATTAATATCTTCCTCAGACAGCGAATGGATTATAGAGTTCGCATGGGGATAAGCCTGTAAACCAAGCCATAAAACATAAGCAGGTGATGCGGGTTAAGCAGATATCAGTCAAGGCAACTGATAAAGGAATGGACAGCTCAATTATTTAACCTCAATGACTGAGTTAAGGGACCTTACTTGAGCTAATAAGCAAAGACTTATAATAGCAGCTGGTGAGTGGCACCATGACGAGTACAAAGATAAAAAGAAATCTTTTCCAGCAGGATCGACAAGTGTTTTCTTAAGAAGATTGCGGAGCCCAGACAACTCAGAGGAAGTAAGCAGAATCAAGCTCAAAGCCTGAAACAGAATACTGAATTATTAACTTCATAGGACAGGGAACATTAAAAACCAGCTAGCATTACCATGAAAACAAGAGTTTCAAGGTCTATGAGAAAATCAGAACTAATGTAAAATCTCACAATCAGTTAATAAATATATCCCAGGAACTGCCTTCTACATCTTTATAATTTATCAATGGTTTTAATCCACTAACATCTGAACCACGATTGATGATAACCACACCTGAACCATGATTGATGCAAAATCCAGTTCAGATTCAGCCTCGAGTATCGTAGAGAGTTCCCGATAGACTTTTTCAGCATCCAAAAGTACACAAAGCCGGCGAATAATCAGGGCCCCGCGTCTAAAAAGGTAAAAATGAGTTGACATGGAAAGAAAAGTTAGAAATTAAGTGAGGCAAATATTTTAATTACAGTGACCGAAACAACAACTAAATCATCAGATAATACATTTTTGCTAAAAGAGAAAGATGGAAGACCACTGCTCATGACTCACTTTTCTAGGAGTACATTATTGACCCGGAAGTTGTGCACTAAGCAAACAATAAGTTGTTGGAAATGCAATGGGTCTTTGGCTATGCATGCGTGCACTGAAAGCACTACAAGCACTACCTGGAACAGAAATAAAAGAAGATATAGAAGGTTAGCAGTTAACAACATAACTAAAGAAAGCATACAATGAGTACAAGATGAAAGTTGGACTTAAATGTATCTTACAAATGATAGAGAAAGTAAATTAATTCTACAATAAGCAGAAGAAGTTATTTTATTTTCCTTTTCTCTTTTGTTTTTCTTTTTTTATTGTTATGCATAAACTTTCTAAGTCAATGTAGTTTTTCTTGGGCGCTATTACTACAGCCATTGTCTTGTCTTACTACAACGAGGCAGCAATTATTGCTTCTGCCAAGTTCACGTGATAACCAAGTTTGCTCGTCCTCCAAGCCGCTTCTACAGTTGCCCCAGAATCTCTTTACAGAAACAGTATTCCAATGTTATTCGCATACATGAAATAAAGAATAAAAAACTGCCGACTCCATACTTCAATCATGCGTAATACATCTTCATCGGGTTTGATTGCCTCACGCGATTGTTGGACTTGGTTCTTTGATGAGCAAGGTGTCTACGCCGTGCGGTCAGGCTATGTTTGAACGGAGGAGTTGAGGAGGTCGAATAATGCTTCGGTAGTGCAGGGCCCGAGTTCATCAAGGGGAAATGACATGTGTCTGAATCGTTTATGGGGTATTGATTTGCCGAAGAAGATGATGTATACTTCGTGGAGAATTTTCACTAAGTCTCTCCCGAAGCGAGTTAGTTTAATTTGACGGTAAATTGAGGTGTCCCCGTTGTGTCCGCTCGGCGGAAAGAGTGAGGAGACTCACGAGCATGTCTCTATGCGATGTCCGTTGGTCAAAAGACTCAAAACATGTGTGGAATTTGGCTTTGGGTTCGCAGTCTCTACATCAGGATAATCTGGGTGCTGTGGATTGGATGGCTCAATCTCTATCAACACATTCTTGTGAAGATCGCAATTTTTTTGTGGTTCTCATCTGGTGTGTTTGGCGGCGAAGGAATTTGGCGATCCTCGAGGGACGGTTTCATGATGAGGAGCAAATTATTCTCTATGCTTCGAAAACGATTACAGAATATGATGCAGCCCAGATTTGGCCTGCTAGCAGCTCTGCTTTGATTGCAGGGAGGAACACAGCAGGTTACGAGGTGGGAGGCTCCTCCTGAGGGAGTGGTTAAAATTGATACGGACGCCGCTTGGGTCGAGGAAACCGGAAAGGCGACAGTCGCGGCGGTGATTAGAGATGAAAGGGGTGAGGCGGTGGCGGCTATGGCTGGCCCCATTGTTGCGCCGGGCTCGGTTAAGGTCGCTGAAGCTATAGCGTTGCAAGAAGGCTTCTTTTGGCCCAGGAACTGGTCTTTCAGAGTATCCAACTGGAGAGCGATGTGGCAGGGATTGTGATGAAGCTTTCTCGGGAAGCACGGACGATGGAGGATCGCATGGTGCTGGGTTTAGTGTTGGACGATTGTTGACGGATGCTGACGAAGGTAGCCATTACTAGCTGTCGGTGGTGGCCCAGAATAGGTTGCTCACTTATTGGCTAAGAAGGCGTTAGGCTTTAATTCAATTTGTAGATGGATAGGTTGGATTCCCAATTGGGCTGTGGCTTGAACTGCGGCGGACAGAGAGCATTTAGACTCTGTTTAATGAAAGTTCTTTCCCTAAAAAAATGCTCATCTTCCTCAAGAGGCAAATCCAACACATCAGCCTCTAATGGTACTAATGTCTGGTAAATCAAACCCATCCATCGTGCGACTTCCATGTTTAGGATCCTAGTAGGGACTTAGTAAAATCTCACAACAGCCTCCCTGACAGCCCCGTCTCATCTTCTCAAATTCATGGTCTCCTACCTCGCTATGGCCTCCTTGAGTTTCCATAAATCACGCGTCCCTGGCGAATGGCAACTTGGATCACGGATCCTGAAACTAGCATTCCAGAATAGTGAATTTACTGATCTGACAATTTTTCAAGACTTCGACGCTGAGATTCTCCAATAACTATGAAAGACCACATCATCATGGATCTTCCGAATAGGATTAACCATGATGCTAATAAACTGCTCTCCTAGTAATCCAAAATAGAACATTTGCTAAGGGTTCTAAATCTTATGTCCACAAAGATTCAGAAAATTATTACACAACTAGTTTTCTCAATATGACAGTCTACCACTCCCAGAAGAACTTTCATGAGTAACAAGAAATATATGATATGCTATAAGTACCAGCAACATAACAGTTCCTGTAAAAGTATTGTATAAAAGTTGGAGCCAAGAGAAATTTAGAACAACAATTATGATAGTTTTGCCACTCAACTACGACCTTAGCTCATATCATTCAAGACTTGTAGCCTCTTGTAGAGAGAAAGTTACTCCATGATACGTTTGGCATAAAAATACTCGTACAATTGATGTAACATGTGAGCTCGTGAAACATGCAAAAAAGAAAATACTAAACTGAAGTCACATTACCTCATCAGAAGAATCTGACAGTGCTTTCAGAAGAGCATCAAAAATATCATTCAATAATGCCAAAACCTGTTTTAAGTACGAAAAAGAATCTTAAAACTGGTGAAAGAAAATCAAAGTCATCCTCACACTAAAGAAATGGCTGAAATAGGAAAAGGACCAGGCTTTGCACAAGGAAAACCAGTATAAACAGTGTTGTACTGGAATTATAAGAAACTCCGGGTATCTAAACTAACAATTAAAAAAATTGCACTAGGGAAAGGACGCAGAGAGCCAAGATAGTCAAGCAAAGAGCTCAAAAGTGTATCAACTAAGCAAGAGGATTGAACACATAAAGTAATCTCAGTAGTTATCATAGCTGTACTTGCCCCTAAATAAAGTGTGGTCAAACTGAAATTGTTACTTATGAATGAGGGAAATAAAGAAGCAATCAAACAAGACTAACACATGGACATGAAAAGTAACTTTAACTTAAAGAACTATAGAGAGTATATCTTCATTCTTTACTTGATACCACAAGAGAAAAGGGAGAGAGAAAATGTCTAAACAGAACAAGATTAGTAAATGCTTTATTACTTAATGGTTACCTTTGCTTGATGTCTATTAAGGAGAGTCGAAATCCAGTGCAATGCTTCAATTCGAGTAGCCTCCCATTCACTTGACAGCTGCCTATTAGATGAACAATTAGCAAATACTAACAAACCAATTAACTAGTGCTACTTTATCTGCTAAACAAACACTGTTAAGATAATAATTAGAAGTTAATGTGTTTAAGACATCCATGCTTGAAGTGCAAGACTGTAAATCCCAGCATTTCGAGAACAAAATAACTGCAATGTCCAATAACTACACCTTGTTGCAATTGATAAAATAGCTCCGACATCCAATTCTTCAGGTTGATCAGTCTTGATTGCACGAAGCAGTTCATTGGTCTCACGAGCAACCTGTAAACAAGGGGAACATTATTACAATCAGGCTTACAGAAATCAACATTTTTCTTTTCTACTCATCGATTTCCCACCTTCAATTGGGAAGAATTTGTTATTGTTATTTCTATTCTAAGGTTGAAAAGAGAAAGGACAGAGACCATGAAGGTGACAGCAAAGGTAATGGACGACCTAGTAAACTTACAACTTTTATCTTTTCTTCTTCGTCAGATATGCAGGGCAAAATAGCTCCGAGAATATCAGCATAGAAAGGAACAAGTTGGTGTCCACCAAGTTTTACAAATTCATTCATCTGCCGAAAAAAGATTGTTATTGTCTGAAGAAGTGAACAGATTAGCCAGGGAAAGTAACTGAGTTTATATTTAGTGATTCTGTCAAAGGAAACTAAAAACCGGTCAGAACTTCCCGAATGATAGGGGCAGCTGAAAGAAAACTGAAAATAGAAGCATACACCAAGGTGAAAGTGAAACTAACGAAAATAGTAACCTTACCCAAGTTATAGCTGTGAAGCGAGTAAATTCATCAGGGGAAGCTACCCTGCGTACCAATATCTCAGCCATTCGACCATAATCTACAGACTTCAAAAGTAGCACTGCTTGAGTCATAAATTAAAATTAAACATAAATTTCTTCATTTACAAGATCTCTAAACCAGTGTAACTTTTGCAATCCTTGATCAAGTTAAAAGGAACGAAGTGAGGGTAGTATGAAACAAATGCATGTATGTCAAGTGATATGTGATTAAAATTTAATAACAACAGTACAAACACTTGCTAGCCTCCTACAAAAAAATGACATGGCTTAAAGTTCAATCCAGATTTGTGCCACAATTTAAGGAAAGCAGACAAACAAAATAATTAGTAAGAAAGTTGTAAGATGTAACTGTTCTTAACCCTAGAGAGAAACTGAATCCCAGAAAAAAATTAGTAAAAAAGTTGCGCACATTATCAGCAGTATGATCAAATAATACAGTTCATCAGAGAAAAGTCTTACTGGTGAGTACTTGATCTCCTCTAGAAACTCAGAAAGTACAGAATCGACTTGATGCCGTATTTCATGACTTGTGTCACTCAACATGTTAAACAAACCTGAAATATCATAACATAATCATAAGATACAGGTTAAGAAGTCCCTGCCACGAAATTACATAAAAGCTCTCACGTCCTAGAAAGTGAACATTACCATCAAGGAAATCAGGAAGAAACCCCAGCAAATCAATTTCTGGCATACTAACAAGAACAGTGATCCAACCCACGACAAACTGACGGACATAAGGATTGAGAACGTTCATTCTTTCAGTCAACAATGGTATGAACTCCTCAATGCTGGGAAGAAAAATTAGGTAATAAGATCAAAAAATTGTGTATCACAATAAAGCTCCGAAAATTTATATTCTAATATCACGAAAGTCAAAGCTAGAAATACAGCACCTGAACTGGTCGCTCTCCGTGACAATATCCTGTTCCCCCAATTTGAAGCATAATTAATAAATATGACTTCATCAAAGTAGTTAGTAGATTAGTATCAACTCAAACAAAAAGAGCTGTGACCTTTACTAGTCTATCTAAGAGATGAGCACCGCTCTGAACTTTGGGATCTGAGTCTGCTGAAAGCTTACATAAGGCATCAAAGATCTGATTAAAAAACACAATGAAGTCTCCCCTGACAATCTGCAGAGAAGAAAATATATCAATATACTGGATTAATATGATAATAATCAACAAAATCTGCTCAATTAACTATCACCTTTGCAATATTGTATAGAGCTTCACAAGCATAATAACGAACTTTGCTGTCTTGGTCGGAAAAGGAATTGAGCACAGGAGGAACAATTTGCTGCCAATTACATCACAAGTGGAAAACCCATAAACAAAATAGCAGAAAGAAAGGACGTGCCAGATGATATAATATTTCAACTTCAATAAATGTTACATGTGAGAATTCATGGGTATCACCACGAAATCAATTGGTAACGAGGGAAGTAACCCAAGAGCTTAT
This sequence comes from Linanthus parryae, assembly GCA_023055425.1. NCBI lineage: Eukaryota > Viridiplantae > Streptophyta > Magnoliopsida > Ericales > Polemoniaceae > Linanthus > Linanthus parryae. Next base: position 18,253,363 of record JALGPY010000011.1, on the reverse strand, counting down.
AAAGTATACACAAAGCTCAAAAACGCCCAATGCAGGACAAATTTACCCTCTTGGAACCGAGAAATTTTTGTTTGCTCTAAGAGCAAATACACGTGGTGCTCTAATCAATACAGCACATGACACGTCAGGAAGAAAGAGAATGAGTGGCAGACAAAAGAAAGTGAATTCCTACATGTTCCTGACGTGTCCTGTGATGTATTGATTAGAGCACCATGTCATATTTGCTCTTGGAGCAAGCAATAATTATTCCTTGGAACCACCAATCCTGAAATTTGACTCAATTTCAAAACTTCAAAACATGATCAACCTCTTGGAAGATATACAAATTTGAGGAGAATGGATCGAGTTATCACTCATACTAACATGATATCTAATAATAAGACTCGTGTACTCTTATGCCATGAGATTCTTTTCAAGGAGAAAAATATGTTACTTAGGTCCAACATTCATGGAATTTGCCAAATAATGTGTGCAAAAAATAGCTACTAAAAGGCATGCCATCTCCAATCAACGGAGGTCTCAAATCCACTTTGATTAACTATCCAACTCTAATGAATTTTCAAGCAACTTCCTTCTACTATTCAATGATGAAATAATCAAAGTGCTCAAAGAAGGCAAATAAAATTCTCCTGCATCACTATGGTTGACCATCGAAACATATTTTCTGTTACGAGAGGCAACTCTTGTGCCTGTGTTGGACAAATTTAACTAAAGAATGAAGCAAAGTAACTCCTAACAAAAATGTATAACCTTACCAGTAACTTAAGATAAACAATAGCTTTTCATTTTTCTTTAAGAACTCCACTGTGTTAGCATTTTTTGTATCCTTCAAAAGAACCTTAACGCTTTAACTTATTATCTCTATTCCACAATATACCATTACCTGTCATTCTCTATTAATCTCATTTCTCACTTTATCTCCATGTCAGTATTATTTTACTGCACCTCTAATATACTTAAAACAATTTTAATTTTATTTAGAAATTAAAATTCAAATATTCCCACTCCTTGTTGATAGTGCATTTAGGCAGGGGTTGATTAGTTCTCTCTTTAAGACCCCTATGATAATGAAATAGTAACTAGGTCGGGCACCATACCTCAAGATGTTGAGCTGCATCACTAGTCAGAGCAACCGTTGCCGCCGCCAAGCCAATCAATCCTCCCTAAAATCAACAAAGTACACACAGTTTAAAATTCAATTTCCAAAAACCACAAATACAAACAGACCATTCCATGGCTTACTTTCCGGTAATTCGCCTGCGGCGAGTAAGCAAACTCCTTAGCCAACAGATTAACCGCGGCGGCAACTTTGTCATGATCACCGGCAATCACCAACTGCTTCACGATTCCTTCAACCTACACCAAAAAAAAAAAAAAAAAAAAAAAAAAAAAAAAAAAAAATCAAATCAAATCCAAAATCAAACACGGCCATCGATGAAACCAAAACAGCAAAGAGAGAGGCGACTGACGAACTACTACCTCAAGAGCAGCGATTTTCCGCTTCTCGTAGAGCTTGTCGGAGAGGTTACGGAGTACGGCGGGAGGAATCGGCGACAGCGTTTCAGTCATCGGAACCCTAGAACACTCGTTACAACTTACAACAATCAAAAACCGAGAACAAAAACATCAAAAAAACGCAGAAAATCGCCAAAAAAATCGCCAAAACCACAAATGCAGCAACGAAGAGCAGTACCGATGTACCTTCCGTGAGCGAATTGACGATCGAGAACGGAGAATTTGGCAGAGAAAGTCTCGATTCTGCGTCTAGTTTCGTGAGTTCTTCTTCGCCGCGTAACGGTTTAATGGTCGCCTTCGGTGTGAAGAATAGAGAAAGAAGACTGAACAAATCGGTGCTGTGTGTAGAGTGACGATGACAGAGAACGTAGGAGACCTGTAATGACTTGGAAGAAAGCACGCCCAAAGCACACGCTTTCGGGAAAAGATTTTGTGGATTAATATCAATTTATTCCTTCCACTTTGTGAGATTTGTGAGTTTGGCCCCCCATTGATGGTGACCTCTCCAAAGCAATTCTCCTACTAATAATTTCTACCAGTCCGTGCCAGTTCTTTCTTTCCATCTGACTTTTTTGATTCGTATCTGGGTGACTTTGACCGGATAATTTGGATAGCAAAATAATACGATTTTTAAATAAATTTTTTTCACCATATTATAGAGCACATTTTACTCTACAACACCATGAAAAAATTATTAAAAAATTACATCAGTTTGCCATTCAAATCATCCGGTCAAAATGACCCATTGAATAGTGACGAAAGTCAAATTGGGATAAAGTGATATTTAATCCACAAAATCTTTTCCCGAATAAAGTGATATTAATCCACAAAATCTTTTCCCTGAATGGCTAATTCATTTTCAATAGTCTTATGCATCATTGGGGTTAAAGACACTTCCACCCCCTCAAGTTTGATAAAAAGAAACGTGCAACCTTTCTAGTCTGGCAAAGGACACCGTTCGCAGCCGAAAAGGGTCATCTAGTTGTCGCTGCTTCTGTTGTCGCACCAGATGCCAGTGTCGCTAGTCAACCAGTCTCCTACCGCCTTGCCAGTCACCGCACCGACTTCAATTTCAGTGAGGCGTTGATTTGGGTTAGCAGCTTGAGTCTTTAGACTTATCAGGGTCGCTTTCGACTAATTGTGTATGATCCAACGATAATGTGGTTGATCTTCAGAAACTGAAAAGATTTCTAGCTAGAGTCAAGTTTGTTCCCATGTTTGTTTGAAAATCATTATTTTTAAGGGAAATATCATAATTCTTTTTTACTCTATAAGCTAAAAAAATAAAATAAAATAAAATATGAAGCTACATTATTACTATTAGTAGAAGGACAGAGACATGTTTTACTTTGGGCTTCTCCAAGTCAATTTCTCTTTAATTATGTATTTTATTTTATTTTATTTTCTTGTATCTTCATATTTATTGAACGCCGTTTACAATATTAATGAAATTGTCAACTATCTTATTAATAAAATTCGTAACTCTTGTCGGGAAGAAATAAAACTATGTCGGTTATCATGATGAACTTATGACAGATGCTGTGGGGTAAGGGTGATGGTGCCTCCGGTGTCAATTTTTGTAGTTTTTCTTCCAAGATCTCTTAAGAAAAAATGTAATTCAAATACATCAATTCTCATTTATATTTTTCAAAATTATGACTTTACATATTACGAATAGATTTCAGAGGTTTCTGGAGGCCAATATAGTGTACATATACTAGGAACCATATCATGGCATAAATTTTCAAATCCTTAACCATATCATGGCATAAATTTTCAAATCCTTGATGGAGGTAGTGAAATTACAAATTCCATGTTTGATATTAATTCCGAAAACTTAGGACTTAAGGTTTAAGCAGCCAAGAGCAGCTTAAATTTACCAATATGTTCACAAACGCTTTCAATTTTCAGCCAACTAACAGAGTTCATTGACAGCGGTGGATGTTGTCGCTGCTAGTCACAGGTGAAAAGGTAATACGTATTGGCAACAGTCTGACATGTACCATGAGGATTCATACCAAAACGTAACCAAATAACCCATATCATAAAGGGTCAACTACTAATCAACCCCTTGTAATAATCCACTTAGCACCCCTTTCAGAACCCTATTTTATTTCCCCTCAGTTGTAAATTGAAAGCAGACAACAGCTTGGGTGAATTCCGCCTACAAAAAGTTCGTTAAGTACAGTTATTAAGGGGCAAAGTGGTCCACTCAAAAAATATGAACACTAATTAAACCACTACCACCATTAGGGATGCAAACAGTTCGGTTCGGTCCGGTTTGAGGGAAAAATTCCAAACCTCGACGGTTCGGTTTAGTCTCGGTTCGGTTTCGCCTCGGTCTCGATTTTAGTCGTTTCGGTCCGGTTAAAACCGGCGGTTTGCATATTAGTACCAAGTGAAACTTAAAATTAGATATGTAAACTAAAAAATATAAAATATTATATTTTTTTTCAAATATTTGGGAGAAAAGTATACTCAATCGAATCTATAACCGTTTTCCTGATATTCTGAGAATGTTTTACAAAAAAAACTCAAGCAATCACTACATGATATGGACGCATCTTGAATATTTTACATGAAAAAACAATAATACTATGTTTTGGGTATATGAATTCTATGCAATACGGTTTAAACGATTTATTACGGTTTAACCGGTTCGGTCCGGTTAGGTTTGTCTTTTGAACGGTTTGTTCTCGGTTCGGTTTATTTCGGTCCGGTTTAGCTCGGTTCGATTCGATTTGCGGTTTTCCGGTTTGAACTTGCACCCCTAACCACCATAGCCACCATTACCACTACCAGCACCATTATAGCACCACCGCTACCATCAGCAAACCCAGAATCTCGCGACCAACTTTCCGAAAATTGTATCATCGCAACCTACCTCAAAACAACATATGCACCATCACAAACCTCAGTGCAGCCACCACCACACTATAAATTTTAATATTGTCAAGAGATTAACACAAATTATGTCTCAAATTAAAACCCTACGGAATCCCTATTCCATTTTCAAATTTCTACATCAATAGGAAATGGAACGGTTCGTATATTATTACCCAAAACTTGATGTGATACGTAATTGACCCTACCATAAATTTGTCCCAAATTTTCGACCGGACTCTAATATACTCATCAACATTAGGCAATAGGATTTGAAGTTTGTCGTAAATTGACATGGATTGACAAATAGAAGGGCTTTTCCCTAACCATTTTTAAGCTTCTTCAAGCTTAGAGAAGAAGCAAATACAACATAGCTCTTGCTCTGGTCAATAGTGTCAGCAACGACACTCTTTTTTACAGGTAAATTCATCTACTGTATCGTAAATGAATGTAACTTCAAGAAGTAGGAGAAACATAATTGCAGTTATCTAGCGTACGAAAGGCTATTGCTAGTACAACGCGCAAAACATAGGAGAGAATTGGCAGAGAACGATAAGATCCAAGGTGTAGCAATGTAATCCTCCAACTACAATGACGACCACAACGTTGAAGTTCCTAATCACTCTTGAACCCAATAATTCCTGAAATAAGAGAGAAACAACAATCAAAGGCAGCCGCGGCTATAAAGGCATTAGGGAAATGGATTATAGCATCAGATTGTAAATATTTACGTATTTTTCTGAAGTAGAAATGAGTATCTTGAAGACACTGATTTCAAATTAATTTAGCACATACTGTTTAATTGAAAAGATATCAATCAGCAGTCCTAAAACACAAAATTTTTGTATAAACTAAGCAGAGCCTGGGTCATTTGCACAGTACAAAATCATGTCGAGATAAGCCAGTAAAGATCATCAAAAGTACGATAAAGTAGTACTTTAAGACATTGATAACATATGTGTGCGTGTGTCACCATTCAATACATAAGTGTAGCAAATATTTCAGTAATACCGTAAATCCAATACTAATTGCTCTACAAATGCCCAATACGGATGTATGTGTGCGCATGCTCGTAGGGGTTGGGGGTCTGTCATTTCTTCTAGGTTGGCATAAACCCAGTAGAAAGTTTGTAAACATATCAGGACTCAAATAGGAATAACTGATAGCCTGATCGTTGTCAATGTAGACTGTAGTTTCAAACAATGAGTTGCATGACAAAGGAGACTGAATGGTGACCAACAAAAGATCCAAACGGCCGTAAAACTCTGTAAACATACTGTAAACAGAGTTTAACTGACCAATGAAATGGGCCCACAAGACAAAAGCCCACAATTTACCAAATTATCGGGACTTTCGTCATGTGAACTTTTATTGTATGCATCGATCACACTCTTGTCTGTACAATTAATATGATAGTAAAATATATATATATATATATATATATAGACACACACACACAGTATCAATTTCAATTTTGGGGTTTAGATTTGAAGGTGTAGGTTATGGATGTCAATTTAAGGGTTTAGATTCTAAACTTATCTCATAACGACTAGGGTTCCCCGTTTAAATGTTTAGGGTTAAAATTGAATAACAGATGGTAATCTTGATGCACTCATGCACCTAATAACTGGACAGAAACTTCTGCCAAAGAGGGTTCGGGTTTGGTACCAATGATTGAGAGACAATGACAACATCTTGTCTTGCTGACAGTATTTGTCCGATTTGAGCACAGGTCGATCGTCCATGTACACTATATTATTCAGATTATTCCCTGCTCTAAAACTACCTCCTTGTAACCTTTGTTTCCTTGAGCTTACTTTTATGTTATTCAAATCAATTTCTCCTTTTATCCCTCCTATCAGAAAGTAAACATCCTTGAGCTTTCCTAAAACAATTTCAAGAAGCGCAAGGTACTCCTATTATTATGGGAACATAAGTTTGCTTACACTTGGAATGGGATCAAGAGAACGAGAGAATGTGAACGCATTCCGGGTCTTCCCCTTCTTTCTGCACTAAATCGTATTATAATTTGCTACGTGAGGGGATATGTACATAAGAACTGAGAAACAACTTTTTAAATGCATGCATTAAGTCCTCATAGATATGTTTAGCATTCATTTAATTTCACGTATATGAGGAGTTTTAAATCTCGCCCTTGCAGCAGGACCTGCTTACAAGCGTTCTTACGTGTGGAAGTGTTGGGGAGAAATTCTGATGAAAAATCTAGCCTCTCAGAAGAGATAGAAAGTAATTTGAGAACAGTACCTTTGACTAAATCTGCAGATTCCTAAAGTCAACAGCTGGTAAACCTCCACTAGCCCCATGGCATTAATGACGCCCATTGGAGTTTGAACTTGAGACATCAAGGGGAGCAAACCCTTTGCATCCCTAGCTTCCACCAATAGGCCATCCCTTGCTAAGTTGATTGAATAAAAGTTTTTTAAAATCTTCTCAAGTTTTCTGACCTAATTTGTCTTTGTTTATCCTTCCCATGGATATCAGTTGCATTAGTCCAAGCAGATCTAGATGAGTTGAAAGTGTGAGTGTTAAGTGGGAGGTAACAATGTCTTTATTGAGTAGGGGAATGGGTGGATCTTTGAAATAGGATAACTTAACTCAACACTGAGGAATGATGATTCCCGCGTAATCTGACAAGTTTTTAAGGTGCCAAAACGTAGGCTAGAAATGTGGTATTACAGAAGTGTGGACTATGAGAATGAGAAAAGCGGCACATTGAGATCTAAAGATCATATCAGGGACCTCTAATCTGACTTCCTCCAAACATCTGAATGATTTCTTAATTTATGATCCTCAGGCGGTTAAGCTGCAGCATTTTGTTCAAATCCAACCAATAGCCTCTCAGCAAATAGATGGTGTAACAGCTTCCTCGTACCCTCATACTCGAACCTTCTTCCCCAGGTATATATCAACTGAAACCGCTCGTGTGAGGGTGGGGTGGGGGATGGAGGAAATTTTTCTGGAGTTAAATTTTGTGTTTTGACATATCTTGGGGTCATATGGGCGGATTTAAGATTCGAGTTTAGCAGGGGCTAAAATATTTCAAGGCATAATAATCAAAATATATCGACTTAGATTTGCCAATATATATATATATATATATATATATATATGAGTGGTGTATTTTAATGACAAATTATTCCAAGACTAACGGAAAAAAATGTGTCAAAAAATTAATTCAGAAGGTCACCACATATATAGTCAACTAATTGATTGACCTACTTTTTCTTTTGATGACGTGGGAAGCCGCATCCGATACACTTTGGGTGCACACTGAGTAAATCAGTAAACCCCTGCTCTAGGGCAATAGCGAACAAACGACACCAAAGAGGTAAAACAGCCTGAGCAAGCCCAAGATGACAGGCTCGGAACTAAGAAGGCCAACAGGCAGCTTTTCGGTTCCCCCAAGTTTGAAACTCAAGCCCGACCAACTCAACTACACGCCGAAGGATATACTTTATAATATATGTGAGTGCTCTGAAGCATATAAAAGTATAAAACTTGTAGTGGCATAGTGATGAAATAGGGAACTGAGTAGGGTCTGTAGGCCCTGTTTGGGGACTTGCTTCCCTAGGTGAACTCTTTTTGGGTTACTTCTCTGATAGTCTGGTATCCCAGCGCTGTTTGGCTGTCATGTGATCAACTCATAAGGTCACCACATATAGTCAACTGATCGATTGTGCACATTGTTCAACATTTTCACTTAAAATTCAATTGCAATGTATTTTAGCAATTCGTTCTCGTTTCTTGTGCGAAGACTACTACACTTCATTCATTTCTTAGGTTACATCAATACTCAAATTATCTTTCTTGTTGCCCATAGTGTATAACTTGCTAGTCCAGTCTTTTGATAGACCACATTTGTTCTCAATAGTTATCAGTTATCACAGAAAAGCACAAGAAACAAAATAAATAACTATGGGAACAATGCTTCTGATTTATTTTCTGAGTAATTCTGGGTTCCTAAGTAAGCTTGTGCCCACATGGAGTCCCACAGGTCAGGTAACCCCTCAGGAGAATACACCCAAGGTATAACCCACTCAAAATAATTATCAAGTACTGTAATTACCCTAACGACATGTACAGATATAGTATAATATTTGCAGCTGAAGTCAGAATTGTGAATGATTAGGTGACTGACCTGTTGAGAAACTCTCTGGTGTTCCGGATCCCATTGCGGCAAATGTACCACATAAGAACAATCATTAGAGTATCTAAAATGGTCAAGAATCAACAATAACGCATGATCAATTGGAAAGTTGAAGTCTACTCTTACAAGTACTTTGGTCTTTGAAATACTTATTTGATGTCATATAAGAGCTTTCTCACAGATTTATTTTCCTTGCAAGTTATCAATAAAAGTAACTCTCTGTAATGTATTTATTGTAAATGTCAAAATCAATTGACAACAACAAAGCAATATGCAAATTTTTTTAGATTAAGCAGGCAACATTAGCTGATAAATTTTAAAAACCCAATTTATTTGTAAATGTAAACTAGAAGTCTAGAACCAAGGAAATCAATCAAGAGGAGGATACTGAACAGAGCACGCTCCCACCAATCAAGCATGAAGAGCCCAAAAGTAACGTTGTAAAGATAAATCTTCCGCTGAATCCAATTCATAGCTTCAAATTTCGGCACCACGAAAATAAAGTGAGAACCACATATAAACAATTACGGGCAAACTCATAGCACGGCAACAACATATTAAAATGACGTTCAAGTGTTTATCAAAACTTCTTTACGAACTACCTACTCATGCAGTATTTTCCGAGGAAAACTACAAATTTTACCAAGCCGCCACCGATAAACAGCATTATGGCAATAGTAGTTTTACGGTAATAGTAGTGTTATGGTAATAATTGTCAGATTCGAAATGTACCCTTTAGGAGTGTCTATATAAACGCATACTCTCTCAATATCCAGTATCAATACAATTACCTAGTTTTATACCTTTCACCTACAATTTCCCCTAATCGAGAGACCCATTTGACATTTGTACATCACTATCCATCGTGTTTTGGGAACTGGAAAGTGACTTAAGAAAGACAATTCAACTACTCAAAATCAGATCAAACGGTCATCATTCAATTAAATGGCATATGATCATAAAAAGAATTTCAGTATAAGAAGCCATAAACGGTCTGCTCTACCACTACTTTTTTTTGACAAAAATGCAACAGAAAGATGCACATCCTCCAGCCCATTCTTCACGGTCTGTAGCAAGTTTTGATCCAAGGACAGAAAACCCACACCAAAAACACCCCCCATGTTAGCATCAGCTGTGAAACTTATACGAATGGGGTTGAAAGTAACACTAGTCTTAAACGCTCCTTTGAAATGTTTTGAATCTTTTGATACATCAGATTCGCGACTTATGAATATATAGTGTGGGATGGTGGTTTCTGTAAATGTGTGGATGCTCTTTTGGTTCCCACTAGGAGTCTTGGAAAAGCCGGGATTTAACAGCTTTGGATAGAAGGAAGCAAATGGCCCACCCCTATTGGTTCCGTTACTGAGAGCAACAACGATTACTATCTCCATCATAAAAAAATCACCCAAATCAAACAACACTACCACTAGTGTTCCCAGCATCTTAGAAAGGGCTATAGTCTGTAAAATGAACCTCCCAAGGGTTTGATTGAGAAACACTTGTCCACAACCACATGAACTAAGGGGATCTTCGGTGATTAATCGGAAGCATATGCCAGGCCAATTCAACATACCAGCTCTTGGAAACCGAAAATCAAAAAAAGTATCGTCTAGCAAGCAAACTAGTTCGAAACTGATCACCCAAAAACAAAAAAAGATCTGTGGGTGATTCAGATACAAGAGAAAAGATCAAATAACTACAACGGAAAAGAGCTGAGGAGATCAATTTACCTGAAGTCGGACAATCCCCGTCGGAGATGCAGGGAGAGGAACTTTCGAAGTTTCAATTCATTTCCGAAATCTGACGTTTGTCCGACGGCGACGTTGATTCAGATCGATATGAATATTCTAACCCCAAATCTACTTAAATCAAACCAAGACAATAGAAACGGAGGACGTATATGCTAGTAGAGTAATGCTATGTATCCCAAATCATAATAGGCATGGACCAAACAACCAAAGGTGTACCCACTTCGCAAAATAGGGTTGTTCCATGTCAACTGACAAAAAGTAAGGGTGTGCATTGCATATTTACCTAAATTTAGGGGGTAATAAGTGTAAATTACCAAAATTCAGGGGCAAAATGAGAATAAAAAATACCCCAAAAGTGAATCCCACAATCACTTAACAGTTCCCTAACAGAAATAGACGGAGGGGTACAATTTATAATTAGTATTGCACAAAACAGGGGTGCCCCCTGTCAATTGATGAACAGTAGGGGTAAGAGTTGCCTATTTACATAAACTTGAGGGTACAAACTGTAAATTACCCTGATAAGTTGTTCAAAAAAATGAATATCATGATAAGAAAATGGGGTAATATACACTTTCACCCCCTCACGTTTTATAGAAAGAGATTTTCACCCCTTTCTTGTTTGGAAAATATCATTTTTACCCCTATGTGTACCAAACTTCAAGGCATTTACACCCCTGGTTATGTCATTGCTGATTACCGGGAGAAAATTTATCATAAAAACTACTATAAGTGACATACACCCAACCCCAGACTAACGGCGTCACAAATCCGGAAAATAGATGTCCTGAAATCCAACATACTAAAGGGTGAAAGTGGCATTTTCCAAACTAAAAGGGGTGTGTCTTTTCATCAAACTTGAGGGGTGGAAGTGTCTTCAATCCTAAGAAAATAACCATATACTGCATCCGTTTTTTTTGTTTCTTCATGATTTGACTTTTCAGGGTCACTTTGACTTGGTAATTGAGATAGCAAAACGATGTATTTTTTTAGAAATTTTTTCATGTTGTTGTAGAGAAAACATTACTCTACAAGACCATGCAAAAATTACAAATTCTTGTATCATTTTGCTAATCAAATCACCGGATCAAAGTGACTCAATAAATAGTGAAAAATGAAGAAACATAACTTCAACCACGGGGTTCAAATTTGAAACATCATGCATGTTCTCTCAAGTTATACTCATTTATCTAACAATCCTTTTGCAATTCATCAATCTTCTCTTCATCCGTTGGAGGAATCAAATTGTGATTTCATTCAGAGAAAGGGTCTGCTAGCCCTTGTACATCATGAGTTGTATGGGCTTTGGCTCAATCAAGAATTATATTGGGCCAAATAAATGCATTCTCTAGAAATTGACCTTTTTTGTAAATAACTGGACTAGCTAGCTTCATGTCTGCCATGTGTATTGTATCAGAACTTCCTCAAAACTTCTCATCACTTGCTTTGTTTCCTCCATCATTGTTGCTGCTTTCGAGATATCCACCGCTTCATTTCCAATCCGGTTCATCTCTTTCACTCTGACGGATGCATCAATCTCGCATATCACATTTTTTTGGCCGAGCTTTTTGCAATGAGAATTCCATGTTTGAGTGCTACTAGTTCTGTTTCTTCGTTTGAATTTATTGCTCTTATGGTGCTGAAATTCTGACGATAAAATTTTTTCCTTTTTATCTTGGATAACGGCCCCGCCTCCGAGCTTCTTTTCTTATGCTTTTCGTTCCCCGATTGGAGTTTAATTTCACCCATCCTAACTGTGGAGGGTTCCACTTCACTGTTGCTTGACTTCGGTCACCGATATTGGAATCTGACTTCTCTCTGGGAACATACACTCTTGGGTCTCGGATAAATAAACTAGGGTGAGCTTCACTCTTCTGTAACGATCTTATATTTTTGTTGAAAACCAATTGGTTTCGGTTACTCGTAATCACATGTATTGTGATGCAATTATGTTACTCCAGTGCCTTAGCGAGGTCGTCAGGACTGTATCCACCAGAAAGTGATCAGAAATATCTAGAGAGAAAGGGAATTGTAGAAGAGAAGAAGAAAGCGACGGAAGATTGGTGCAGATAATTGGGGAGAGAAATGAAATATTTCATAACATGGGTTTAACTGTTACAACTCTCCCGTTTTATATGCTAAGGGGAGGGAGATGCAAATTCGTAAACTAGCTAACGTCCTTGCTTACTCAGTAAAAGTGACCGACCTCAACCAATCAAAATACGAGTTTTGGCTGACATGGACCTTAGCTGGCATAAACTACCGTTCCATATAAACGTTTAAATGGAACGGATACAAGGGTTGAATGGCTGAGATTAAAAGGAGAGAGCTAATCAGACGGCAACTGTTGTTCGAGATTTCATGTCATTAGTTTGGACCCCTTTGCAATTTAGTCCAAACAGAAGAAACCTGACATACAAAAGATACGTCTTGGGTAATTTACACTTTGCACCCTCGGAAGATGGTAATTAGGCAATCAGTACCCCTACTGTTCATCGATTGACAAGAGGCACCCCTATTTTGGACGGAAAGAGATGGACATGGACGGAAAAATGTAAAGTACTACTTTACCCTTCGTGCATCCATCAATATTAGGGTAATTTAGACTTATTACCCTTGTTTTTTGGTAAATAGGCGCTAGGCAGCCTCACTGTTTGTCATTTGACAAGACACGCCCTTATTTTGGACAGTCCATGATGGAAAGGGAAAAGTATTTATTTACCCTCTTTATTTTGTGTAATTTTTATCACCCAAGTTGGTGTTAGTGTGCAAAGACAAACCTATCCCTGACTTGATTACTCCTCCTCTTACTTCTCTCTATGCAATGTCATCAATCTCACCCTCTCTATTTTCTCTCACTTACTCTCTCTGACCCAGACCAAACCAAAATCCAGATTGACCCTAAACCAATGACTAAACACAATCGAACGATGTAGAACGTCGTTCAAACAATGGGAATCTTCTTTTTCCCGTCGCTCGCCATTTTGATTGGTCGATGAATTTGCTCTGTTTCCCACACTTGGTTTTAGAAAAAATTGGTAACTTGAGAAACCAAGCAACCAGTTTCTTTGCACACTGTCACTTAGTCACCATTACAGCAATAGAGCCAAACCCTCCCCCCTCTAATCAACTGCCAAACTCCATCGACGACGCGAAAACCCCAGCCTTAACAACCACCACCAGCCTCCTACCTCGCCACCTCTAACCTGCTGGATATTTACTCATCTGAAATATTTACTTTTAATTTCCCAAACATTTTGGCTTAGTAATCAGGGATTTATTAGTCAATATAACGAGAAGGTAAGGGTTGAAATGGGCCTTCCAAAAACAAGGGTTGAAATGGGATATCAAATGTTGAGAAAATAGTACATAGAACAAAAAGGAACGGATAGAAAGGCAGGATATAGAGTTGTGGGAAGAGGAAGGTATTGGTTGTGTGTTAATGAAAATTTTTCTTCCTGGTTTGCCAATTAAATTTGGATGATTTAATTGAAATTATAAGCATGATTGCATGAAAATCAAAATCCTTTAGCACAAAATAAATATTTCGTTATTCTTTTGAATTGAATATTTTTTCTAATGTTTGTATAGCAATTTATTTATTTATTTACCAACAATTCATTCTTATCAACGCGAAGTTGTAGATAAATACAAATATGGTAGAATATATATTTATATTGTAAAATTATAGGATATATCTTGAATTATGTATAGTACAGAATCCGTGTGAAAATAAAAAATAATTAATTAATAAATTAATATAATAACATTTAAGTGTGTGAGAGAAGAGATAAAGGAAGAAAACCATACCGCATGGGAGCCAACTGGAGGGAAAGTGGAGTGGAATGGAGGTTAGAGAAGTGGGTTTTATTAGCATGGAGGGTACAAATGTGGTAAGAAAGGTAATTGAAACATTTCTTTGGTAGTAGTAATATATATTTTTTTTTGATCATTCGAAAATTAAACAAGCAAGAACAACAAGGAAAGCAAAAGGCTAGAGTTCAGAAACAGAAAAAAAGAAAAAAGAATACATAAAAAGACACCGCCAGAAGCCTCCCTAAACATTGTTGGCATTTATTCCTCCCACTTTGCTACCCACAATGTCGTTGATGAGCAGAGTTGCAATGGATGCAGGAGGTTCTCTATGATCACCAGCGTATCCAGTTGGTTTCTTCCCATATTGGCAAGGGCGTCCGCAACACCATTGGAGGATCGAGGAACGAGGTTGATTTTGCAATTGCAGAGTTGGATGAGTCTTTTAATTTCCCCCACAATCTGGCATAAGTGGAAATTATGAGCGGTAGAGCTAGCATTGATGAAGGCAATGGCTTCGGGAGAGTCGCACTCTAGTGTGACGTCCTTTAAGTTATCCTCATAGATGATTACCAAACCACGGTGGATCCCCCAAAAGTCAGCTTCGATGATGGAGCTATGACCCAGTTGGCCCATGTAATCTTTTATCCAGGAGCACTCCTCATCTCTAAGAACCCCTCCATAGCTAGCAATCACATTGTCCCCGTCCTTGCTCCCATCCGAATTGAGTCTGATACGACCTGTAGAGGACATACTCAAGTTAGTAAAAGGATCAAAAGGATTTCTAGAAATACTCCCAGAGCTTGTTGCATGAATAATCTCATAGTTGTATTTCGTCACCATCATGCTACTTGTAACCGAAGAGATTTTTTCCTTCTTAAATATCCCATTGTTTCTATTTCTCCAAATCTTCCAACAAGTGACAATAAAGAGGATAGCATATTTTACTATGTCCCTTTTGTTCTCAGAAATTTGGCCACAAAACCAAGTGTCAAAATTGTTATCAATCTTGTGGTCATTGACCCACTGTTGGCCAAAGATATTAAGCCAAATAGTCTCAGCAGCCTCACAATCACAGAAAATATGAAGAAGATTCTCCTCTTCTAAAAGACACATGGGGCAAGTAGTGTCGGTGATAAGCTTCCTGTAGAATCTTTGCAGATTCGTTAGGATTTTTTTTGTGCCTCACCTTCAAAATTTATAAGGTGATAGGTGGGATTTTAACCTTCCAAATCCACTCCCAGTTTATAAAATGAGGAGAGGTTTGGTTGGAGTTATCCCTCAAGGCCCAATAAGCAGAGCCAACAGTGAAATTTCCTCCCGAGGAATGCTTTTAATGAATTTCATCACTGGTATTTGGATCCAAAGGGATGATCTTTGCTTTGATCGAGTTGATATGATCAACAGAGATGATAGAATCAAGTAAATTCAAATCCCACCTTCTGTTATTATCAATAAGCTGATCAACCCGAAGGTTTCCATCAAAAACAATGAGGGGATAAAGTAACTTCAGCGGTTTTTGCCAAACCAACATACATTCAAGATTGAAATATTCTTTCCGTTACCGACAGTCCATCTGGACCCCTTGTTAACGTCCTTATTATTAAAAATCTGCCAAGCAAGCTTCATAAGAAGAGCTTGATTCTGAAAATGAGATTCACAAATACCAAGACCCCCTTTTTTCTTATGATTACAAACAATGCTCCGATCAATAAGGTGAATCTTCTTAGTATGCTTGGTTTCTCCCCAAAGAAAGTTTCTATTAAGTTGATCCAAATTATTGCAAACATTAATAGGGAGGACATGCGTTTGCATGTTGTAGATAGGGAGGGAGGTAGAAACAGACTTGATAAGTGTAAGTCTGTCTCCCGTAGAGAGGCTAGAAGTCGCCCAACCCGCAAACTTTTTTTGAGCTCTTTCAATGATTAAATTGCAGTTAGCTTTGTTAGTTCTGTGCTGGTTGATGTTAATCCCAAGATATTTTCCAAGGTTCTGGACAAGTTTAAAATAAAAAATACAACTGATATATCTGGCATTGTTGCTATTGACATTCGGAGAAATAAGGATTTTAGATTTGTTCTTGTTTATAGTCAAATCCGAGAGAGTGGTAAAGTCATCCAAAATGTCTTTAACAGTGTGACAAGTTGTATGGTCAGAATTTGCGAACAACAGCATGTCGTTGGGCATCAAAGTAATATATAGGTGGCCACAAAGTTACAAATAAATTTTAAGTTTAAAATCAAAAATACAACTGATATCTATGGCATTGTTGCTATTGACATTCGGATAAATAAAGATTTTAGATTTGTTCTTGTTTATAGTCAAATCCGAGAGAGTGATAAAGTCATCCAAAATGTCTTTAACAGTGTGACAAGTTGTATGGTCAGAATTTGCAAATAACAGCATGTTGTTGGGCATCAAAGTTGTATGGTAGTAATATATAAGTGGCCACAAAGTTACAAATAACTTTGAGATTGTTGGGAGGGCAATTTGGGCATCAAATCGGCACCTAAAGGTGTACTCACTGCCACTTCACACCTTCTTAACAGAAGTTAACAGAAGGGTGATATTTGTAAATAATTTGACACAAATTAAGGGTGTCTCATGTAGATTGGCAAATAGTAACGGTACTAATTGCATAATTATCAAAACCCGGGGGTGATAAGTGTAAATCACCCATATGTCTTTGATTTTGATCTATTTTTTGGATTATCTCAAGTATCCAGTTGTAGAGATTCATCCTCCTTCCGGTGAACTCTTTCCCAACCGTAGATTCCCAGATCTTGGTCAATTTTTAGATTTTTAGGAAGAAACACCATCTACTCATTCAAGCATTATTGGATCATAGATTTAATCTGAACCCTCCTTCCAATTTTCACCCAACCTACTTAATCCTCGTGAGTCTTCCTTTCAACAGACATACCAGACAATGACATCCATGAATCTTAATGTGCCTCTCCAACGACATTACAACTTCGTAAAGTGAAAAGATCAGACCACACGGATAAACTAATTTGTGAGCATCACTCCACATGCCTCTACACAGTCAAGGCCGGAAATAGATTGGCCTTAAAATATCTCCACAACATCTCACCAAGTAGAGCAAATCCATGCAACCATAATATAGTGACAGAAGCAATGTGCTGCAGATGCAAGGCAACTGAGGAAACTCAACAAAACTTGTCTTTTTTTTTTATTGCACCTTCTCCCATCACATGCGACGACCTCGTCACACATTTAATAATAAATATTGATTATTCAATTAAAATTACGATTAATTGTTAACCCTCAGACACTTTCAGAAGTCCAAAATTCCACCATCAGGACATACAGTTTTCGTAAGCAACATTTTAATCAAATTTCTGAAAACCTGGTACGTGACTGAATTCATCATAATGATATTTTTATAAATATCTGACCAAAATCAAAGTTTACAACAAATTACTAAAAGTAGCTAAAAAACAAATATTTTAGCTAAACAATACTTTTTTTTAGAAATTACTCCGCTATCCAGTCGCGCTCCGGCTCACTCTGTAAAACAGTGGGGTGAGCCAAAAACAGCCCAGCAGGTACCGCCTAACCACTAGTGTAGAAATCTAAAATCTACTTAGCACAACATTCAGATCTTTACATCGGCATGCAGCACCGAATACACAATACTCGTCATTTATCAATCACTAAACAATCAACAGACAGCTAAAAAGTTGTAAATATCACACAACCAAAATATACAAATATAGACCGTGACTGCGAGAATTTAGAAATTAGACTTCTCCTACTTGTTATAAGAACTGGTCGATATAATTCCTAGGCAACAAAAACCGATACAAAATTTATCCAAAGGATATGCCAACAAGTGATCTAAGATCACGGTTTGAACTCACCGCGCCACTCTTCCCTTCTTCTCCATGAGAAAATTCAACACTTGAAGAATTGGAGAACAATCAGAACTAAATAGCTCTAGTTTCAGAAGTGATATAGGAAATTGTAACTTTTTCTCTCCATGTCTCTCATATATTTTCTCACCCCCCCCCCTCCCAAAACCCACCTTTTAATAGGTTAGCATGAGATGTCAGGAGATAAAGACACTTCTAAGGACACATGGCAACAATCAAAGAGCAATTAGACATACACCACATCTAAAAAAGATTTGCACCGGCCCCTCCCCCCGGATTGGATGCACCATTCAAGCCTTGTTGCCCCCTTAACTCACCCTTCCACTTCTCTATTTCCAGATCTGGCCTCACGTAGCCGTATCCCTCCCACCCACCCACCCACCCTCTTGGCTCACATGGCACCAACTCTTGTGCTGGTTTGTGGTTGTTAGTAGAGATGGTTCCCGGTGTGACGACTTGGTGATCCGTTTGTCCTCCTCGTGTAGCAGCCGGTTCCGCAGCAGCCTCCTCTGTTTTGGCCATGGAGGTGTCAGTTTTATTTGGGCCTTTGATATGGGTTGTCTTTGAGGCGCATAAACGAGGAGTTTAGAGGCTCTTAGGCCTTCCCAGGCCGATCCGGACATGCTTTGGGTTGTTTAATGGGGCATTTGAGTTTGTATCCCATTTAGTTGTCCGTGTAATATAGGTAGTAGTATGTTTGTAATAGGATGTTTGACTTTGTTTCTGCTTTTTTTTAAGGTATGCACCATTCGTATTGTAATCGTTTATTCTAGTTATAAAATATTTCACTGCTAGTGAAAAAAAGGTAATGTTTGATTACTTCTCAAAAACACCTACGCCAAATGTGCCAGTGCCAACATGTTAGAAATAAACCCATAAATTAAAATCACCAAAAATTATAATCCTTTATGTCCTTTTAGAGTTACTAAAGCAATGGAAATACCACTCCACCATTTCTTATGTCTTTATGGTCAGAACATGATAAAAAGTCTAACAATAGCCATGACCATAAAAATATAAATATCAATAATGATAATATATTTAAAATGATTAACTCAATGGACACAAGAACATTTTAAAATGGAAGTTTTATCGGACTGGGCCCTCACATCACGTATGGCAAGAATCTAGATATGTACCAATCCGTCCCAGTTCTTTCTTCCCGTATGACTTTTTTGACTTGTATCTAGGTCAATTTGACCGGGTGATTTGGATAGCAAAATAATACGACTTTTTGATAATTTTTTCACCATATTATAGAGCACCTTTTACTCTACAACACCATGAAAAAATTATCAAAAAATTACATCGGTTTGCTATTCAAACCACCGCGTCGAAGTGACCCTGTGAATAGTGAGAAAAGTCAAATCGGGAAGAAAGAGCTGGGACAGGCTGGTATGA
The DNA here is from genome assembly GCA_023055425.1 of Linanthus parryae. Taxonomy (NCBI): domain Eukaryota; kingdom Viridiplantae; phylum Streptophyta; class Magnoliopsida; order Ericales; family Polemoniaceae; genus Linanthus; species Linanthus parryae. Next base: position 18,233,933 of record JALGPY010000011.1, on the reverse strand, counting down.
ACTTCCAAATAGACAAACCAACCTGACGTTCCAGTACTTCCGCAGCAGTCCTTCAGCTGTTGACTTCTTCTATGGACAAGCTCTATGCAACCCTCATTAACAAATTGTGCTTCACATAAATAATGGAGCAATGGAAAACAAACTTTTTCACAGGCCCAACCCCTTGCAACCTTAGAGCATCTCCAATCCATTGCTTTTTTCCCCTCCCCCTCCCCCTCCCCCCACGGGCCCACCATTTTCCCCCTCCCCCTCCCCTTCCGCCAAACTACTAATCGTCTCCAACCCATTTCTTTTCCTCCACCCAAAAAATTAAATTGTAATATATATTTAATGATTTAAAAATGAATTATTAATATCAAAAAAAGTAAATAAAAAATTGTTCCTAAACGTCTAGTTCCATTCAGCACTTAATCTACCAGTATCTTTTCTCCTCCTTTCTTCTCTCTGATTCTCTGCTTTTGAGTTTCAAGTTCCTTTCCACTATGTCCAAACCCTACCAATTCGATACTAACAGCCCCTCATCAAACGATTCCATGGAGTAAAGGCTTGACAAACGGGGTTCTGTGCTCTCCCTTAATCCCTCTAGAGCCTTCACTTTCAGGGAGATTCTGAAAAATACGTTGATTGCGAAGTTCCTGGGGAAGAACTCTTTGTCACCTGCAGTCATGCAAAAGACCATTAGTAAAGCTCGGAAAACTTTTGGTTCGGTATGGATTGAAAAAAAAGAATGATTTTTACCTCTTTCATTTTCAAAACCCAAAAGATAAAGAGTTTTTTCTCAACGAATCCCTGATTTCTATGCATGGCCTCTCACTGGTTTTCAAAGAAAGAAAGAATAATCAAGCCCTATCAGAGATTGATTTCACAAAAGCTGATATTTGGTTTCAAGTCCCTAATGTTTCATTTGAAGGATTTGATTTTGAAACAGCAGAAAAAATGAGAAAGTTGGCTGGGGTCTTGTGGTGGTTGACTGGTCTTTTAATATAGTTCGTAGCATGCAAGGGTTAAGGATCAAATCTAGGGTGGCTCTAGATCAGGCTCTAACACCAGGAGTTTATATCAACGTCCCCGGGGAAGATGATTTAAAATGGGTGTTTTTCAGTTACGAAAGAGTTTTTAAAATTTGCTATAGATGTGGATGCATTGGGCATGATAACAGGCATTGCAATACTAACCTTGTGGCTGTTTTGGAGAAGCTAGAGGCTCGTTACCTGCAATCTCATCATCTCTCTGCTTACCCCTTTCATGTCAACCCTCAACGCAAGATGTTCACACACTTGCTAAAATTTCACTCAAAACACGGCCCTTTCCGCACCATTAAGCTTGATTCCAGTGTAAAACCTATCTACACTTTTCAAGACCTGTCTGTCTCTCACGATCCAAACCAAGCCCCCCCCCCTACCACCACAACAGCCATCTGTTGAACACTCCTCCTCCTCCAATGACTCTGCAAGTTTCTTTACACCACCTTCCCACCCAGAACCCACAACCTCCAATCAAACCTCACTTATGGATGCCACCTCTGCTTTTATAAGAAGTTACTTCCCCAACATCAGGCATTTAATTCAACAATCCCAAACGCTCCTTATTCCTCTGCAGAACTCTTCCTCTTCTCTACCAATGCATGCACACGTTCCCGAGACAGTTATGACAGATTCCCACTCTCAGCCATCTCAACCGTCTCCCATGAATGTTGGTTCAGTTCCAGAGAGCCGTTTCAATAGAGACATGCATTCAAACTTTGAAACGGGAGACTCTTTACTCCAGGAACTGAAAAGCCTCCCCCCTATCACCACTATAAATCGTCACAATCAATCTCCGGAAGCCCTTTTCCAACAACTGCCCTATCAATCTCTCTCTTGTCCCAACCTTCCCCATCTTCCAACAAACACATCTCAAATGAGGCAACTACCCACCACTATAAAATGCTCTCCTCTCGTTCTGGCTTCTCCATCAAAGCCCCTGAATTTACTCCCTCAAACACTTCAGAAGGAGATATTGATAGGGACCAGAGAAACCAAGATCTGGTTGACATTGATAAGCTACTCAAAGAAGTTGGCCCTTCAATACCAAAAAAGAGCAGAGGGAAAAGAGGTGAGACAAAAAAGGAGATGGGAGTAGTGCAGAAAAAGGGGGTCAAGAAGAACTTGGGAAAAGGCAAAGAGAAGATTAGCAGCAAACCAAGAGGTGCTCTGCAGATCCCAGCACTGAAAAAGGTGGTAAAGAAGAGGGAAATTCCTGTGGCTCCTGTGGCTGATCACAAGGGGAAGGCCAAAAAGCAGAAAACCACGTCCAAATTGGAGGCTCAAAAAGGTACCCTGCAGTGTTTTCAAAATGTTTTGGAATCCTTAAATTTCAATCCCTTTTCAGATCAATTTTTCAAGTTCAAGTTCAAAAAAAGATTAAGAGTATTTAGTGACAATGTTTCTAATGAGTTGCATGTAAACAAGAAACTGAATTCTGGGTTTAGGGTGGTTGTCCCTCAACAACCCCCAAGAGAGCCATGAATATCATTAGTTGGAATTGTAGAGGCTTAGGGCAGGACTCTGCAATTCGTGAAGTCTTCTCCCTGACCCGTAAATTTAAACCTGTTCTTCTTTTTCTATCTGAAACTAAACAAAAAAATTGTTTTATTCAAAGAAAATTTCGTAAATTGGGATTTGATAAGCACTGCTTTGTTGATCCCATAGGATCTAGTGGTGGTCTTTGGTGTGCATGGCATTCCTCCCTTCTTTATGCCTCTTTGACGTGGTCTTCGGAGAATTTATTACTACTTGAAATCTCTAACTCAAGTTCTTCACTCCCTTCTTGGTTCTTAGGTCTTGTGTATGGTAATCCGAACTTTGATCATCGTCTTCAGGTCTGGAATCTTTTCGATTCCATCCTTCCTGTTAATAGTCCCATGGTGCTAATAGGAGAATTTAATCAGGTTCTCTTTAACCATGACAAAACTGGACCTGTGCTTCTAATATCAGGGGTTCTGACTCCCTTCTTAGCTTTCTTAATAAATGGGCTTTATTTGAAGTTAAAAATGTTGGTCCCTGGTTTACTTGGACTAACAACAGGTTAAGTGGTTCTCCCACTTTTGAGAGACTTGACAGGGCTTGGTGTAATGTCAGTTTGATAAACTCCTTCCCTGAGCTCACTATTCATAATTTAGGCATTGGCTCTTCAGACCACTCTCCTATGATTTTGAAATTCTCCTCACCTCCTAACCGTTGTTCCCCCCCTAGGCGGTTTGAAATTTGATGGCTGAATGCCTATGATTCTAAGGAGCTCTTAAACTTCATTTGGCGCCTTCCCATTCCAGGATCTCCCTGCTTTAGAGTGGCCAAGCTTCTTGAAATCACTCTTAAAGCTTTTAGAGCCTGGGCCTCTTCTAAGCCCTCACTCCAAAACCAGATTAATAGTATTAAACATCAAATAGCCACCCAACAAGCTCTCCTCCCTGATCCTCAAGCAGCTTCCTCTTTTATTAATCTTCACAGACAACTCCAGGATCTTCTTACCCAGGAGGAGCTTTACTGGGCACATAGAGCTAGGTGTAAATGGCTCATGGAGGGAAATAAAAAATACGAAATTTTTCCATGCTTACACTAAAATCAAAAAGACTTTTAATGGGATTTGGAACATCCATCTCCCTGATGGTAGCTTTGTTAATGATCACAATGAAATATTGAATTTGTTCCTTGAGCACTTCCAAAATATTTACTCTGAACCTTCACCCAGTTTAGCTGACCTCTCAGCCCAAAATGATAACCTGTTTTCTTTCTCCCTTCTCTTCAATATCACTAAATTCTTATCCCCTGAACAGCAAGATCTTCTTTCTAACCCTTTCACTGCTCAAGAAGTTTCCCAAGGAGTTTTTGAAATGGCCCCTTTAAAAGCTCCAGGTACAGATGGATTCCAGCCTGTTCTTTTCAAAAAAATTGGACTCTAATCTCTACCACCATCACAACTGCAGTACTCTCTTTTCTCAACTCGGGCCATTTGCTTAAGGAGACAAACAAGACACACATCATCCTCATTCCTAAATGCCACAATCCTCTTAGAGTTGGAGACTACATACCTATCAGTCTGTGTAATGTCTTCTATAGAATAATTGCTAAAGTTTTAGCTAATAGACTTAAGAAAGTTCTTCCATCTCTTATTTCTATTAACCAGAATGGTTTTATCCCTCATAGACTAATACAAGATAACATTTTCATTGGCCAAGACCTTGTCCATACTATTCACAAAGCAAAGACCAATAGTCAAGCCAAGTTAGGGGCCCTGAAGCTGGACATCTTCAAAGCTTTTGACCGCATAAGATGGGACTTTTTAGAGCATGTTATGGTCCAAATGCACTTCCCTTCTCATTTTATTAAACTTATTATGCAATGTAGTACTACTGTCTCATATTCCATCATTCTAAATGGCTCCCAATCTAAGTTTTTCAAACCTAATAGAGGTCTAAGACAAGGAGACCCTCTCTCCCCCTTTCTTTTCTCTCTTTGTGCTGAGGTCCTTTCGAGCTCACTGACAGCTGCTGAAGAGGATGGCTTAATACAAGGCATTCCCTATTCCAGAGATCAAACTATTTCCCACCTTCAATTTGCTGATGATACCCTACTCTTCTTCAAAGTGAATTCACAAACTAGTGTAAACATCAGGCACATTCTTGACCTCTATGCTTCTCAATCAGGCAAATCTATCAACCTAGATAAGTCTTCTCTGGTCTTTAGTACTAACTGTTCCCCTTCAGATAAAGATCACTTCTTGAATTCCCTAGGCCTTACTCCTAGTGACTGTATAGGAAAATATTTAGGTATCTCTCTTGACAACAAAGGAACTAATAAGGCAATTGTCAAAAATACAGTAGACAAAGTAGTTAATAAATGTGCTAGTTGGCAAGGTCTTCTGCTTAACTCCCTAGGAAGAGCCACTTTGATTAAATCTGTTCTTAACAGTTATCTTGTCTACCCCATGTCCATCTGCCTCTTCCCCAAGAAAGACTGCAGCACCATCAAATCTGTCTTCTCTAAATTCTACTGGTCAGGGGACTGTAATAAAAAGTGTATTCATTGGCTCTCTTGGGACTTTCTATGTAACAAACCCAATAATGGGTGCTAGGTTTTAAGAATTTACAATATTTTAACAATGCTCTTCTTGCTAAAAGTAGTTGGAGAATTCTCAATGATCACAACTCTCTTTTTGCAAAATACTTTACTGCCAAATACTGCAAAAGGAAAACTTTCTTGAGCCTCAACCCTGCTACATCTTCCTCTTGTGCTTGGAAAAAATATCTGCAAAGGTAGAAGCACTCTCAGGCTTGGACTGCAGTGGAAGATTGTTAATGGAAATTTCATAGGGTTATGTACAGATGGATGGATTAAAGATGTTCCAGGGGCCTCCATTACGGAGTGTTTAAGTGAAACAGACCCTCAAAACACCCTCTCTAAGGTTGGCCAGTTGATTGATCAGCAACACAAATTGTGGAAAACCAGTCTACTCAACACTCTCTTTCCCAGCTGGTTAAGGGATAAAATAACTGATACACCTCTAGAGAACTTAGAGAGCACAGATACCCCCTACTGGAGAGCTTCCTCTAATGGAATCTTTTCTGTTAAATCTGCTTACCTCCTTCAAAACTACAATAATTCTTCCCCCCTTTCTGTAGCTGCCAACATCCATTTTAATCCCCTAACTCTCAACTACAACTGGAAAAGGCTTTGGTCTTCAGGCCTGCCATCAAATATTACTCATCTCTTCTGGAGAATTTGTACTAACTCCCTACCTTGTCTCTCTAATATTAACTCTAGAATTAACTCTTCCAGCCCTTTCTGTCCTTGCTGCTCTAATCAAATTGAAGATTCTAATCACATCTTTCTCTACTGTATTAAGGCTCGAGAGCTTTGGAGCAGAGTCCCTCTTCAACCTTCTCAAAAACCAACAAATTACTCTTGTAGTGTTAGTAAGTGGCTAATGAGATGGTTAAGAAAGAAAAAGAAACTCCAAAACAATAGTAACTGGCATTGGATCCCAGCCATCTTCTGGATTCTATGGATTACCAGAAACAAGAGATTATTTGAACACCAACATATTCCAACTATCAATATGTATAACCAGACATAGGCACTTGCAAATTTTTTCTTAATCTCTTGAATAATTTGTGAGTTTATCTTAATTCAGTTAATGAAAGATGGGTAGAAGTTGAAGTCAAGAAAGGAAGGCCAGAATGGTTGCCAGGTCAAGTGCAGTTTTATCCTCAAGCGCTGGTGGAAGTTTCTCAAGTTGTTCCTCTTGCTGTCCTGCCTCCTGTCCAAGGCTCATTTGCTTTCAAGGATTCCTTTGCTGCTGAAGTTTCTCGTAAGGCCTCCCCTGGTGGAGAAGGAAGCTCTGTTGTGCCTGATGTGCCTGTAATCCAATCTCATGATGCTTCAAGTGTCAGTGTCCCTGGAGCTGCTTCTGGAGGTGAACTACCTCCTATCCCAGATGATGACCTCATGTCAGCAGTCATCCCCTTCATTGATGCCTGAGGAGAGCTGGTTTGAAGTTGGTTGGTCTCATGATTTAAGTTATGTTAAGTTTCTGGTTTTCAAAGTTGTAAAAATTTGTGATTTGTGTCTTCATGGTATTTTGCTACTCTAATTGTCTGACTTTTGGGGGTCTTCTCATGGTCCTTCTGATGGTTTTGCTGGATGGCCATTGCTAGGCTCTTTTAGCTAGCTTTGGTTTCATGTTTCATGTTTCTTTTGTGTTTGTTTTGGGGAGTTTGTCATGGTCTAGTCTTAGTGTGTAGCGCTAACGTTGGTATGACCCTTTTGTGCTTGTCGTTGGTATCTATCGTTTGTAACTATCGTATGTATTTTCACTTTGATATCAATGAAGTTCTCCTTTATCCGCAAAAAAAAACCACACACACACACACACACACAAAAAAAATGTTAATAATAATAACAATGATAAAAATACTAATAATAATAAACTTAATATTAACAAACAAAACTTTTATTTGAAAAAATCACGATTACAAGTACGAAAAAGTCGTTATTACAAGAAATAAAATTAAACACTAATACAAAAAAGCAAGGAGTAGAGCGATAAAACACACAAATTGAAATAAACCAACCTAACAACGATTACATAAAATAGTTCTTTCGTTAGTTGAAATGATTGAATTCTTGTTCAGACACATAGGCCAAACTTTTATAAGCACTTCTAAATAAGTTTTTCCGAATCTGTTTTTCGTAAATATACTTTCCAACGATAGTGAATACATTATTAATTTTATCAAATAATACAAAATAAAATTTATTAATCATAATAATAAAATACATAATATAATCATAAAATATTAGTATGTGTAAAAAAAATATCAAATATTCAATTAATTAATCATTCCATGTAGGGGAAGGGGGAGGGGATGTCCATGGGAAAATCCCCCCTAACTATCCCTCACCCAAGACAAAATTTATCCCCATAGCACCCCCTCCTCCCCCTCCCTCCATAGGGTTGGACATGAACCGTACTTTTATAAGATTTTCCTATTCCCCCTCCCCTCAAATGATTTATATGACGACCAATCATTTCCAGAGAGCAGTCTCCAACAATTTCTTTGAACTTTCCTGACACTGCTTAAAAATACCACATAACGGAATACATTTTTTACATGGCCCAAGTTTTGGGCCGTTGTAGGCGGGCTTTTATTGACCATGGTTAACACAGCCCGGCAATAAAACGTCAAGCCAAAATAGCTAGGTGCTCCTCACTTGTTACATGAAAGTTTAGGAATGCTAACATAGTCCTATAATAGGTTTAACAAACACAACCTCATATGGAGGCCAATGGAATGCACGACGAAGCCAGAAAACGCATACCTGACCTCCAGAGGAAAAATAGTCCCTGGATGGAGGTTGAGTGCGAGACGGAGATGCTTCTATTGTGGGATGGTTCACAGATGACATGTACGGACATTATTCCAATTCCCAGCAACAATTGACCATATCTTTCCATAACGCTAGTCACTACAGATAAATCCCCTTACAGTTCCTATGCTTCACTGTCACTCTTCCTTCTAAAATTACAGCATGTCGTTTGATGGTGCCTATTGACACAAATACACTTTGTTGCACAGAAAATAAGTTGAAAATTAACAGACAATACACCTAAATGGGATCATTCACCGCTGAAAAGAAAATGGACTTAGAAGTGACTCTTCAAGTTCTCGGAAACCTCGATAAACAGCCTCCGTTTGGTTCTGCGGGAGAGATAACCTCCGTACTTCAGTCGTATACCTGTCATGTTTGACAAATAAACATAATTAGTATAATAATAGGTTTGGGATTACATCAAAACAAGATGATGATAATGAACGTGAAGTTTAGCAAGTTAAAACAAACAGATACACTGCTTCATACAATTCATCGACATAGCAATGTCAACATAATGCATGAAACATTATCCTGTCACCCGTAAAAGAATAGAAAGAGGAGAAGGAATCTATTACATACTAGTACTACTACTACTGAAGAAAACTGCAGTACCCTTGTTCTTACTTATCAGGCTATCCTTTTCGCACAAATCATAAAATGAATTACGGTAACAAAAGGGAACACTATAACTGTGCACGAAGAATTGATAACCAGTCAAAAGAACGAGAATTTATGAGAGCTTCTAACTGTAATCATGTTGCTAACCCAGTTACAGTACAAAACTTGACAACAGGCGCTCCTTCCAGACATAAGAAATAGAAAAATGATCAGAGAATGAATTCGCTATGAAAGACACAGGGAAAACCTTCCAAGCTTAGCGAATTTTATTCATCTTTGCTGGCATTGGTTGTTAGCATGACTAGAACTTAGGTTAGCTCCATTCACCTCTCACACAAACCAACCACGCACCATTTATTGGTCTCAAACATTCTAACACAAATTGGTTATATTTGTCTCTCAAAACAACCCACTGCCAACAGCCCAACACCCATACAGCCACCACATCTTTGACCACCACCAGCAACATGTACCTTTGTCACCAATGAGCCCATAACAAATCCGCCCACAAGACCCTTTTGGTCAATTAGATTAAACTGTAGGGAAGAGAAAAAAATGAATGAACCAGACTTATTTTTGCTAACAATTGCCAATTTGATGAGGTTAGAATGTAGATGTGGAGGAAGACGAAAACGAAGGTTGAGGAAGGATCCACCAAAACACAAACAAAATCTGGAATTTCAATTTGGAACACAAGATGATAATCTGATTGGTTATACATTATAAATAGTGAACTTATTCTAGGTAAAAAAAATTTATTACAAGGAAAGACCTCGCAACAAGGTAGAACCATGAGAAAGAACAACCAAACAAAGAAACCACCTAACTAAATACTATCTGCTTCGTAATTTATGAATGATTCCAATCTCTTCAGTACTCTTCAGTACTCTGTCCAACAAGAAGCCTCGGCCATATCCGAGCGAATCTTCCCGAGCTTCTCTCATCTTGAATAAACTGAAAAAGCCTCAAAGCTTGCTGCTTCTTGTGACTAAAAGATGAGACCAATGATTCCCCGAACTCCAACATTTTATCAGCATTCACCGGGGCAAAGAATCTAGTGTACTGCACTTTAACAACCGGTTCAGGTGTAGCAGCATGACACTCAACCAAGCAGACAGAAGCAAGACCCTCCTGTACCGCTTCTTGCTCCACCATTGCCCACCACGGGTCACAATCAATAACCTTGTCTACACCGCTGGTAGGAACTTCAACATCATAGACATCACCAAACTCATTGCCCAAAGTAGAAGAATTGAAATCGCAGTCTTCTGGCTCAACTTGTTTCACCAATGCCAACGCCTTCTCATTACCGCAACCCTTACTGTCGGGAGCCCTTGATGAAAACTGCAGAGTCTCAAAGCTATTGCGATAAGGAATGTTAAACTTAACTAAAGATCCAACAACCCCTGACAGAGTTTTCAACGGCTCAAAACTATTCTAAAGCAGAATGCTGCAATGAAAAGAACCAGCCACTCCTTGGCTCATCTAAGACGTCGACTTCTGAACAACACTAATCAACCACCAGACTCCTTATCAATCACAGCTCCATTAACCTGAGTTGCTCCCATATTCTGCTGGAACACTGGTTGAGGTACATGCGAAGAATTGACTCGATGCTGATAGACTCGAGAAATTGCAGGTTTGCGACTTCCACGACGAGGACGTCCTTGACAAGGAACCGAAGAAGATCCTTAACAGTCTCCTTCAAAGCATGAGGCACCGAAGCAGACACATAAAATTTGTAGCACTGTAAGGATCAACAGAAGCACGCAGAGCCTCCTCCGCGTCCACAAACACAAACAAAAACATAACGAGTTTCAAAGGGAAGGCCTGCACACCTGACTTCTCACCCAACCGCCCACAGCGCACTCCTGAATTCCTACTAATCCACCCCGACCTTCAACGACACAACCATAACCACATCTGCCAGAAAAGAAGCCGCTTCTTTAGTGCCCCTAAGCGCTGTACTGGCTACCCCACGAAGAGAAAAAAGGATGTCTGAGAAGCAGCCTTAGCCTCAGAACAAGCGAGGGCAAGAACAGTCAAACGAGCACCAACTAGGACCAGCCAAGACCTATGTTACCAGAAACGTAAAAATAGCCACGTTTCTCAATCCAAGTTGTACATACCGAAACGCGGTACGATTTCCACCTGAAAAGCAGAAAGCATCGACCCGAACATTTCATAGTGTACATAACTGATCTGTTTCAATGGTTCTTATTTAAAAAAAGTCAAGTTATTATGATACATGGATTGAGAATGCAAGAATGAAACTCCTTTAATTGAAATCGAGGGACTTTTTAGGCAACTGTAGGGCAAAATGTTCCCAATTAGCGTTCCCGTCCCTAGTAATTGTATTTCATCCCGGACAACGTTCCAGAAGCCTACCCCCGGTATACCCCATACCGCACCTATAGTGTTTCCCGTTCCATCCCACGTACTGCAGCGTACCATGTTTCTGGTAACATAGGCCAAGACCTTTTGCCAATTCCGGCAACAAACTTGTGTACCACTTCCTCACAACCATTAGCTACAGCCAACATTCTACCACCCACATCACTCTTTAACACTCTAACTTCAACACCAATAGACGGCCATCTCTTCCAGAGTCGCCGACCCAGGGACTTGGCAAACACTCACAAAGAAGCCTCTTGCACTGCAATCGCCAACCGACCTGTTCGAATCCCTACCCATAAGGACCTCTTAGACAAAAAGGTAGAGAGAGAGATACAATATCCTAGAACTCCATCGACCACTTCTCTTGACAGTAGCACCTCCGCCTCAGCGGGACAGCACTGCCCCCGGACCAACATACCTCAAATACTCAAAAACCATTCCCAGCAACGGAGCGATATTTCACAGACGTGCTTCGAAAGATCAGGGACAGTCGTGGGAGAGAAATTCTGATAAACGCAGCTGAGACCCTTGGATGCCAGAAAGCACCACGCCGGTGATAACAATGGACGCCGACGCAACTCCAGACACCACATCAGAAAAGAGACGACGACCTCAGATCCACAACGGATCTGGAAGGCCGCCACCTTACTGATGCCGACGGAGAAGCCCAGTGCATGAGACGAAGACACGTTCTAACCTGCCTGGGCCCAGACGACGACCTCGGATCCACAACGGATCTGAGGCGACGACCTGTTCGCAAATTAGCAAACAAAATTCTTGAATTGCATCCTTACTATCACGAACTCCGGTCCAGACTAACTATAGCTTCGAAGTGACAACCTTAATTGAATGAATCCTGCCTGAGCCTGGATGACGCCGGAGGCGGCGTCAAAGGCCGGCGAAACCTTCGCACTATAATGCGAATCAAAGCAGATCCAGAAGCAAAACGGAGATCCGAGACCACCGGTTGGTCGAGTAACGACGATCAACGCCACTCCGACTCGGGGAGATCTAGGGTTTTGGGCAATATGTTCCAAGTCCTACAAATCTTGACCGTTAACTATTATCACGATACCATGTTTTATCACAACATCATATAGAAACAATATCATGTGTATGAGTGAAGTAACTCATCTGTTGTACCACGTCACCATAGCCCTAATTTAAATTTTAAAGTAATCTATGTTAAGGAATTCCAAGCAGCCAGCTTATTTGGGTCAAACCCTTGTCAGAAGAGGAAAACCATGCACTAACAGGAAAGGAGGGTACTTCCATCTCAAGGACTGTCCTTCATAAATTTGCTTTAGCAACAATGCCTTAATTTATATTCACATATAGGTGGTGCAGGGTTGTCAAATTGGATTCATCAGACTGCCCACAACCATATCTTGTGACAAGGATACCATCTACCCAAACCACATTTCTGAATCCTAGATGAAACAAGGTGTGCTTGCTCATATACAGGAAATTTTCATCTTTTCATTCAGGGTCTAGAATAGTACTATAGTAGTAGTGATTCTTCTGGCACACTTTTCACACGTCTATTCTTCATTTTAGATTTCATGATCACGGTTTCTTATTTAGGATTCTTGTTATAGCCACTGTTCATTATCTACGATACATAAGCCTTCCAAATTCAGACGCTTAGAAGCTTCAATTATTGAAACCCTCAACAAATTTGACTTCTTCGTTGCCTTACTGAGTAGTTAGCCCCTTTCATCACTCTGCTTATACCAATGAAAGATGAGTGCATGATTTTAACCGTCAGGTGTGGAGGTCATAGAGCGCACATTGGTGACTCTCCTCCTAAGTCCCAAGAAAATTAACAACAATAAATAGTTGTAAGGCAAACAAATGGAGACAATAAATTTGGCACAAATTGCATCATAAAACCTTTTTCTTTTGTAGGGAGCTTCATCAAACCAGTTGGAAGATACAAAGAATAAAAGGCATACCTGTTTGCGGCACTGGTGATCTTATCACGAACTCCTTGGTTCAAAATTGTTGTTTGCTCCATTGAGAATGATCCCCCGAGCATGAGAGAAGCGCCAGCAGGACTTGTATTCATTCTCTGCGCAAATGCAGCGATTGCCCACTCACGGAGTACAAGAAGAACAGAACGAAGGAGACGCAGTCTTAAATTTGGTGATGGTAGAATTGCTCCGTTTGATAAAAGCTGGTCGTATGTATTCAGGACAGGCTCCACCGCACCCTTACAGGCAGAAAGAAGAGCCCTTGCAATGTCTTCATCGCCAACAGATTCAACTCCTGAAGCCAGCCGCTCCTACAAAAGCAGATTGATTAAATAGATTGCAAGAGGGAGGAGTAAGCGATATATTTTCTAGCTTAAAAAATCTTTAATCTGTGTACAGGATATTCAAGGGGGAAAATGTTGATTAGTTATACACATTCTAACACAATCTCGAGTACCCTAAGCATGAAAGGGCATTGTTACGTGATTTTGTCCGAGACAATCCTGATTCCTAAATAAGTATCCAGAACAAATCAACAAGTTCTGTTCAAATCATTTCACATGATAGCATGCGCAAGGAAAAAGCTTTTTCTCCATCTTTTGTTTTTGTTACTGATGCCCCTGTTATCATCTTCTTCCAGGATAAGCAGGAACCATACCGATTACCCCCAAAATTTTCTTTCTGTGTCCCATAGATTATCTTGGCGAATGGCGACTCAATATGTCAGAGGGCTCTCATGTTTCTCCATCAAAAGTGCTTGACCATGAAGTTCCTACCCTTCAAGTTGTCATCACAAGACAATATCACTCATGCTGGTCATCAACTACTATGGATTTGCTTCTTTATAGTTGTAAGAGTCTATGGATACGCCTTAAACCAATTGTGAATTCCACCAGGATCCTTTGTCGTATCTCAGGTAGATTTCTAGAGCGCAGAATAAACTGCAGGTCCTTTAATTTCTATACCTCCAAATTGTTTTCTGAAAATTCAATAAAGTTGCCGGTGTTTTAATCATCGAGGTCAGCTCAGAATAAACAATAGACAAAGTTGTCATTATACAAAGCACTTGTAACTTCAAAATCAATTCAACTCCGCTCCACAAGCCTTTTTCTGGATTTATCCAAGGTTACATGGATCAAATTTCTCCAGCTTCGTCCATTCAAACCCATCCACCCACTTACATTGAATTTGATCAAGTCTTGTCTTATTGTCTCTACCAGATTCATCTTGGTCTTTCTCTCCATCATCTACGCCCAAGGATTTACGATACACATAACCAAACCACCTCAACAATTTTCTCTCATTTGTCTTCTATAGATGCGAAGTACAAATTCTCTTAACTATGTCCTTGTTCATCATCCTCCTAGTTACGCCACTCATCCACCTTCTCCTTCTCATTTCTGCTACACCCATGTTCCAGATGACACTTCTTCTTAATCACCCATACATCAAAGCGGGTCTCACAACAGTACTATAAAAATAACCCTTTTGACCTAGTGGGGACCCTGTGGTCACTGGTCACACATCACTCGAGATGGGCTCCTCCACTTTATCCACCCTGCTCTTATCCTATGGATGACATCCTCATCTATCTATCTGCCACTATGTATAATTGAACAAAATGCATATTGAACTATCTCCATTATTCTGATATAAAGGCACCAAAGTTCTCTTCCTCCACACCTCCTACAATTTCTCAACTTCAAAATTTTACTGAACAAACTAGTCAACCATACTACCTCTTCGTAACCCAACGACTTCCACACTACAATTAGAATCCCATCAAGTTCTACAGCATTTCCCACTTCCATTTTCCCCGAAGCATCTTTGACCTAAGTGATACTCTTACGAGCGAGTTTGTACAAAATTACACAAAGATCCAACAAATTGGAAAAATTATGTAAAACTAAAGAGCTAACCCTAGACACAAGCCCATCTAATGAAACCCTTCATATTCATAGATCACAACAATTCTAACACAATGGTAAGCCAGATGTCCTTTACTGTTGACTCTTCCTCAAAATAGGTTTTGGTTGAAATTCCAACATGAACATTACCTGCTCGGCATATGTTGCTCAGCTCAGTTTCACAACTGCTTGCCTTGAAAATGTTTATGGTATTTATCAACTGATGCAGCAACGAGAGACATTGTTGAAGCTTAGTTGACACTGAAATGGCACCTGACTACTTTTATATTTCCCAACATGTAAGAGACAAAACCATGTATGTACATTTTTTTGTCAGGTTCATGGTACAATGCAGAGTACACAAATCGACAGTCAATTTGTGCCCCAACCGAATAGTACATAATAGCTTTTACACCAGACAGCCAACTTCACAAAGACTAGCCAGTATCCTAAGTGTTTCATGTTGCCCGGGTAACTATAGACTATAGAGCTGGCTTGAGGTCTCTGACGTCTGGAGTTTCAACACACGGGTACCTTCACGTGTGTGCCTGTTTTAAGGGTGCAATTTACACATGAATAGACAAATAAATATGAGATTTCCTGCCTTTTCAGTCAAGTGTCCAACTATAGCCAGTACTTCCTCATGCTAATACACACACACACACACACACATATAATCAATTTGTCCATTCTTTATAACCATGCACATGTCATGAGGGAAAATCATGGCTCAGTTATGCAAACAAAAATCCCGACACATCACTATTAATCGATTGGTATACTTGTATCCAGCTCCAGCTAGTAACGTCATTAATTAGTCTGCAAGTTGTAAAATCTAAAATACTAAATATTGTGGGCGTGAATCAATTCAAAGTTAACCTCAATCATGGAAAGCACTCCCACATACCAAACATTCCGATCATGTTGTGGTAATTGACATAATCAACAAACCAGTAAAGAGGTCCCTTTCTTTTGTCACGTCACATTTTATAGAAAGCGAATACCAATAGAAACTGAAACGGGAAGTAAATCAAAGAAAGATACCAGTGCAGCCTTCTCAAGGTGTAGACACAATGTATCCAAAGGTAAAATAGCTCCATCTCCCGGGTACACATTTGAACCAACTCTCTTCAGTACTGCACAAGCTTCAGCAATGCCACCTTTTGAAAGCGCTTGGTCGATGAGCCTTGCCCATGTCTCTCGTACAATGCTGCTATCAGTATCACCAGAATAGTTTGCGAAATAAAGCATTTCCAGACATATCTGCAGCACAGAAAGACACAAGGTACCACATAAAATCCGGTACCCAGCACCATTTGTAAGAAAAAGTACTCCATTAGGATTACCTATAATCGAATAAAATTAAGTACAGAAGAAGCCAAAAAACAACATACTTGGGAAACATCTGAAAGTATGATTTTTTTATCAAAATTTTACATTAAGAATCATAGGAAATGGAAATAAATTTTACTAACGAAAGATGAGGATCTAAATCTTGTGGAGCATATCAAAGTAGTTCTGACAGAGCTCTATATCAGGGAAAACAAGGCAATGTATACGAAAGACCTTGTTTGGGTTGTTAGATTATTGGTATATCAATAATCCGAATTTGAAATGAGTGGTTGTGACGAAGTATATTCCTTCTCTCTTCATCACAACCACTCATTTCAAAATCAGATTATTCATATATAAATAATCTAAGTATCCAAACACCCTCAAACTTTATCACTTCAAAGTAGCATAAAAATGTTTTCAGCCAACTAGAAGTAGCATTGGAAAGGCATGTGATGAACAAGATAAGAATGGGGGAGCATGTAGAGCCTCATGAAATCCCTATATAGTTAGAAGGTCTTTGATGAAAAGATGCAGTTTCCTGGACTAGTCTTTCAAACAAAGATGTTTGAGGTTTAAACCACTAAAATATATTCAATGAATATTAATATTCCTGTGAATCGCACAATTCACCGGAAAAGCAAAGATTAGACAGTGGTGTTAATCTTGACTTCTACAGAAGTTAACCAAGTAATTCTACATAGTATATAGTGCAGTATAGAGTAGACCAAACCAAATAAAAATGGCATGAGTCATCTCGTTTTATTGCTTGCTTTATCTGTTCTTGTCTTTAATCCTTTTTTTGCTTGTTTACTAGGTCCCAGTGTTTGCTTCAATGAGCTTTATCTCAAACTCTCTGGCATCTTCCAATAACTTAATTCTGAAGCTGACTACAGAAGAAATCTGATTTCTTCACTTCACAGCTATTTTTATCCGCATAAAACAAGTAAGCATCAGTGAATCATGAAATAACATAAATCTATCGATGCAAACAATGCTTCATATGGTGCAGTAATTATAGTGTTAAGGATGAATGTTTAAGTGATTAAGTAGGCGAATGTAAAATTATAGTGTAAGCATTCCTGGCACAGTTAGCCATCTGGCAACACAGAATTTTCGCACATATTTTGATTACTAGGAAGGAGATACACGAGCCTATTATCCAAGAGCACACCAATTGCTGTAGGACTTCACATATTGTGAATATAGATGAATGTAAGTGATTGAGTAATAGTGGAGAGTGGCAATGCTTCTTCTTCTGCCACAAAGGCCGCCCACTTCCTATTTTCCGATGTCCCGAATTACATATCGTCGTTCCTTTTAAAATGCTCAAATATAGTGAATTTTCATCATAACAGATAATTAATTATCGTAGGCTTGTTAAAATAGAGAATGAGTCCATTTATAACAAGTCACCACTTAAACTCGGGTGCATTAGTTGCTAGCCTTCTTAAATACTAACAATTTCCAAAATTGACTATCTTCGTAGGGAAGGATGTACTCTTTATACTTTTAAAATGAGAAAATGGATGGATGAGGGTTCAATTTCACAAGGGGCAGATCCAGCATCCGAAAAATTCGGGTGCGGAAAATGGTTCACTTGATATTGCTTTATGCAAGTTAAAGGGGTGTAATTGCAAGTTTGTAACTTTTGGTCATGAACAAAAACTACATAGGAAGGAGAACACACTGGTGGGAATTGAACCCATAGCCGATGAACAATTGGAAGCAGCCATATATACTAGCCAGAAACGGATTACTAATCACTCATGTTACTGCTGTGCTATGTTACACGGACTTGGGTGCGGGTATCGGATCTGATACGGATCCGGAGATCGAATTCGCAAATTTATTTAAAAGTAGGATACGTCGACTCGGCTAAAAAGTATGCAGCTTTTCGACACGGGTGTGGGGATATGGTAGAAAAAATTGTTTCAAAATCTATTTTTTAAAATGCCATACATGAGAATTCAGAAAATACAGAATTGCAGTATGTTTAGGCAAGTTTTAGTGTATAAAACTGTTAAATAGCTACACTACAAGGAATATATTGAAATTTAGTGCAAAAACTGATTTTTCTTTTGAAGGTCTGCTGAAAATAACTGAAATATAACTAAACCCTTGGTCCAGTCCAGTGTTTTGAGTAAGCGGCTCGTAGTCAAAGCGTCCGTAGGAATCCCGCCACACCCGCCACACATCCCATACCCACACCCATGTCGGATCGTATCGACACGGGTACGGTGGTGATTTATAAGAGTCCGGGTCACGTAGCTGCTGTGCTAAATTTTCCTAACAGCAAAAGTTTCCCCGGGTTGGAAGTGGGGATGTAGTTCCCCCTGTGATGATACAGGATCACCCGTTGCGTTTATCTAGACCAAATAAGAAGTGAATAAAATACAGATCTCGATAATATACCAGTACTGATGGAAGAGTGACATCTAGTGACAGTCTTTAAGGTCATACACACTGTACACCTTCATAGCCAGTAAGATGTAGAGACGGGGAAACAAGACGCGATGTACTTAAGGTTTAATGAATAATCTTATAGGAGCAGGTGTAGAGTAGAACACACCACCCTGGTTTGGATCATAAAAGCTTAACGTTTCGAGGAACCTGCAGCACTCGGATTAACGTCAGATTGAATGTTCTGATGATCGTAATTCATGATCTGAGCATAATTCATTCATCTGTCAAGCATTAACTGATTATGGGTCAGACTGCAGTATGGATACATAATCCTCTTAAGTCTTATCTAACAGACATTACTATCTATTAATTTATATTATCATCAGTACATCTATTTTGGGTAAAAGAGCGATACAGGTCATTAGTTGCCAAAATGTGTTCCCAAAACATTCAGGAAATGTCTAACCGCCCCTATAAAGAGGAACTAGGGAGTAGTAGATACTAAATGGAACCAATCAGTTCACGGGCATATTAAGATCCGGGTCCATGAGTTAAAAAAAATTACAGTCCAACCCCGACCTGATTCGAACATGAAACAAGCGGAAAAAATATAGAAAGAAAAAGGACCAAATATCGATAGTTCAAAACACACACACACACACACACACAGATCAGTAGTTCTAAAGCTGCATAAATGTTTCAACTTACTTCCCAACAGCTTGCCATCAGTTAAAGGATCAGTGAACATACAAATATCGCAAACAAACAGATATAGTAACATACACTACTATTTACAGAAAGCATGTACCTCCCACAGCTCAAACGGAGTTGCGTATTCGTTATAGAGTTGAGTGATGCTCTTCAAATCCAATGATAATTCTTTGACCTTTTCTCGTGTAGAGCTCAAAAAATTGGCATCTTCCATTTCATCCCGAGATGAGTCATTAGGAGCAGCTTCAGTTGTGCTAGGAGATGCCTCTAACTTGGCAGCTATATCCTCCAGTTCCTCTTTGATCTTTATCTGAAAGCGAAGAACAGCAAGCTTCCCTTCAAGCAAATCTAACAAGCCATCATCGAAAGTGCCACGTGCAGAGCCTACTAAGCCATCACTATTATTTGCGTTCTTGGCTTGCAGAACTGCATTACAGAGGTATTGACGCCTGACATTACAAAATTTGAAAGAAACAAACTTATCAGGAAGCAATCATGTTTAGACAAAGAGTTCGATCTTCTGGAGATCGTTGGTTCACACTTTATTCAAGTAGAATATCTGTTTATGAGGTACACAACACTTTGTGAAGAGAAAATGAAACATGACAGAAGAGGAAACAACCATTCTCCATCAAAATTTGTATGGAAGCAGTGTGAAACAGAACCGAAAGAAAATAGGGAATGACTTGACACATAAGAAAAGGGCACCACCTCAGGATACCTTTCGCTTTATATCACATTATAGTGTGGTTATTTATGCATCTAATCTCAATTAAGTTCAAAAGATCTGCTTTACATTTGTAACATTATTTTTCTAAAGAAACAGCATTTGAACTGTCTCTTTTTGCTCGGTAGTCCTTTCCAACCGGAATCTTCCTCAACTGATCAACTGGACTCAATGGATTTATATCGATGAAGTACCATAAATAAAATAGCACTTGAATATATACTTTTACAGTTCTACTACTATTCATAACAGTACAAAACCATGTACTTTCAGGTAGCTCTGTTATCAGTATCGAGCGATACTCGATACGTATCGTACGATACGATACATGCCATCAACGTTACGTATCGTTTGCTGTATCGCTAATGAAAGTGTATCAAACTGTATCGAGCGATACACATGCGATACGATACGTATCGCGTATCGCACGATACGTTTGAGAACTGATACCGGGTTAGGTTTGTTAGAACCTATTGATATAGAACTCGTATTACATGGATTTTATGAATATTTTTATAGATGGTCCTACTTCTCCAGGTTTGCTTCAATCTTGCTAGTCAAAAAACCCAATTGTCTTGAATTCTTGATAATTGATCTAGCCTTCAGAATAGAAAGACTGAAGATGACAACGCCAGATAGAATACAATTTATTATATTTACTCGACTCTAGAAGAATAAGGTTGTGTTTGTAGTGGCACTGATTAGAGCTCCTTAACTTTAGTATTCCAGTTTTATGTTCCATTTAATTGGGTGCTTTTGCCACACATAAGCAAGAATATTGAACTACTAAAACGATGCCACATAGATATACCCTACATATAACTGACAATCCACTCAATTTTTCTAATTAACTATTACTCTCACTTATGTAATGTGAATGTGATTCATTATTGGACATGAGTCTAAAATATATTAACATCCCCTTATAATGGGACTCTATAATCTAGCCGCATACTAAAGATTTCCATACGTGCTGGTTAGACTACTTGATCAACCTCTATATGTGATTCGTTATTTAAGACATACTGTATAAGAAAGTAAATGCCGCCCATGAACTCCTCACTATAAGGGTCAGTATATATTTTTCGAGTTGTTTTAAGAAGGGTGTGTGTATCGTTCCGATACGCGACACGATACGATACACGATACAAAAATCCTACTATCGATACACGATACGTATCAAGCTTTGACAACTATGTCAGGTAGTACAAGTGGGAAAATACCGAGGACTAGCAGGTTTCTTAGCTGAACTAATTTTTAAGAATGCCATACGTCCAACAGTTCTTGAAGAAAAAAAAGATGTGTGGATGTTTTGGACAAACAAGATTCTGGATTAAATTGTATTCTCATTTTAAATGTGTGGTCTTGTCTGTCCAAACACAGTCAATACTAATAATAATTAGAAAAACATTAATTATAATTAGACGGATAACAACAATTATTATTATATAAATAACAATAGAAGTGGCAAACTATGACCTTTCTTCCAAAGTGGGTACATCTCTTCCCTCAGCGGACCGCCTTTCTGCCAGTCGCAGTAGTACATGAGCAGCAAGAACATGCTGCCTCTTCAACACATAATATCGTGCCAGAAGTTCAAAATGTTTGGCTTGGTTCGATGAAGTAAGCACTCCAGAATGACCAGGAGGAGATGTTGGTGTCACTGAGGAAACAGCCCGTACCTGGTATAGTTATATACAAGTATCAAACTCCGAAACGTGAATGGTTTTATAATTACAAAACATAAGAATTATTGAGCAGAAGGCAACAGTCAAATACCTCTTGCAAAGGAGCACGGGCAGCGCCCTGCAGAAAAGGCACCAAATCAGGGCCTCCATACTCTAGCAGTTCATTTTCAAGGCCTAAATCAATAAGTGCCTGATACAAATGCTCGTGAAATAGTCTATCAGGTGACTGGACACCAAGTTGAACAATCTGGCAGATATATTTCTTTCGAGAGCCCGGATCAAGCGTTGATTGTGCAATGGGCCTGATAGGAGAACCAAATTCCTTCCGTGAAGTTTCACCTTTCAGAGCACGCAAAGCACTTGTGACAATTTCATAACATTGCTTCCTCTGCGCAAGTGCCTGTTCTCGAACACCAGTATCTATTTGCTCATTAAACGCATCGCCACCAGGGTCAAGAGCCTGGGCCTTTTGCAGAGGCAAGTGAACCACAGCTTCATAAAATCTGCCACAATTACATCAGCTAAATATTAGACTGCCTCATAAAAATATTTTAAGTACTCAAGCCAGGATACAAAAAATTGACCTCAGGTCTGCAAAGCGTTTACAGACAGTTCGCAAGTCTGCGGACTCTGGAACTTTACTCAAGTAGTTGAAAGCTTCTCTAGCGAGATTTTCCCTCTCCTCTGCATCTGGCATCACAGCAGCTCTCTCAAGACATTCCACGCCCAAGTAAAACTTGTAATCTGATTCCTTGAAGTAGCTTGGACACCCATCTCGCAGTCTACCACTAATATCATCTACTGTTCCCCTGCCATCAGGACCAGTGTAATACTGGTGGTATAAAATGACACCATTGTAAGAAAAAGAAAAAAAACAATAAGGCTTAATTCCTTATTGCCCACCCCCAGTTTACCATAACTGTCATCTTCCCCTCCCCTGTTCAAGAACTGCCTTGTTTCCCTCCGTGGTTTAAAAAGTGTAGCAGATAACTTTTATTTGAGGGGTGAAATGGACTCATCAATAAACTATGAACAACAAGAACACCGCCACTTACACCGCTAGTAAGACCCCGATTCCGGAGAGTTTTCATGAACTCCGGCTTCTACCATCCACAGTCCCACCCGCACTGCAACCAAACCACCAAATCCCTCTTCAACCGTCATCCTTATCATCATAGCCACCACCACCGAAATCAAACGTGACGAATGCCCAACCAAATCAAAGAACCCAGGAACGAAATCAAATAAGCCAGACTCAAGGAATCAAACTACCCCCCAAACCAGAATTCGAACCACCCAAATACGAAAATCAAAACATTCACACCCAGAAATTGAACCAAGTTCTTCCCTGAATTCAAACCCACCCAAACCCAGTCGAGCAAACCATGGAAAAAAAGTGAAAACTGAACCCAGAAACAGATCTGGGTTGTTTTTCTATGAGGCTGATTTGGGCTTTGGGTGTGATTCGTCGAAGGACAACGACTCGGGGTTTCAGAATCTTGAGAGCTCCTTGCTGAAATGTATGGATATTTGGCGGTGAAAGGATAGGGTATTCAACCAGGGCGGAAGGAAGGTAAATTTAGAACTTGTTTTGAGTTGAAACGAAGCAGAGAGAGATCGAATATCGGGTCTTTGGTCGTTGTTGATGAAGGTCAATGGTGAAAGGGGAGACTGTTCGTCGGGGTACATGAGTGTCTCGTCTGTTCTTCTTCTTCTTTCTCTCAATTACTTTTTCTCTTTTTATTATGTTATATTACGTAATTTATTAATTTATTGTAATATTTTTTGGGCTGACATTTTAACCCTTGGTACTGTTAGGGAATTGACAAATTTTTTTACCCAAAAGTTTGCTACACTTTTTGAAACCGGGGAGGGGAAGATGACAGTATGGTAAACTGGGGGTGGGCAATCAGGAATGAAGCCAAAAATTAAATGCAAAAGTCCGATATGCACCAGACGTATGCTACATTTGACAAGTTAACGTTAGAAATATGAGACGGGAGGAAGGAAAACATAACCAAGTAATTTTTCTCGAACATAATCAACTGGTCTATTAGACAACTAGGAGTACCTCCATCAAGGTAGATATAAGCCTTGTTGCAAGTCGATCGCCTTCTTCAGAACAGACAAGCTGATGGAAAGTAAGCTGAACCAATGTCTGCCTCAGACTAACATCAAACTTCTGAACCAAGCGTGTAACATGGTGCTGCGAGAGAAGTTGCAGCAAAAACAAAGCTTCGGCACATCTTAGGAGCAACTGTCGAATACACTCCATTGCCCTTACCTGCAAAGAGGATCCACTAAGTCTGTAATTTATGGACAAACAGAAATAATTAACATGCAGTCACTACATAATAAGCTCTGCAACATCCACGCACCTCCATCGCAGCTAATTCTCCTGAGCTATATGGAAGCCGTTGCCTCTTATTTGAGGAACCACCTGGAGCTGATTCATTCCTCGATAAAGAACCAAACAAGTTGCGGACCATACTTCTATCACCAGCACCTATATCAGAACCGGCTCCATATAAAATCGAACCAGTCAAATCTCCAAGACCAGCAACGCAGCCATAAAGTCCCCGTCTCTGATTTCTTCTAGATCTTAAAAACTTCTCCAAAGAACGAATTTTGTCTTCGAGTACTTGCATTGCGGCAACTGAAAGCCTGCATACAATTATCCCATTTTCGGGCATATCAGAAGACCCTATATCGCCCTTGGAAACCATAACTGGAAGCTCCCACAGAGGCAAAAGCAACCTTGAAGAACACAAGCAGAGTCCTTCATGGGCACCAGAAAAGACTGGCTCGGCCTCTTGAACGACTTGCCCCATACTGAATCCCCCAGCTGCAGTTCTTGTATTTGACAATGCACCACTACCTTCAAGTTGCGGTATCCCAACAAGTCTAGGATCCTCAAATGCTTCAGCAGCCTTCTCAGCAACAGCATTACTTATCAGATTGTCAATATGGATTATTCTTGCAGCCAGCAATAAACACATTGCAGCCGCTTCTCCAGCTCCATAGCGGTTGAAAAAGTCCTCTAAGGTTGGTCTCGGAGTGTTTGATTCAAATAATCTGCTGAGTATGTCCACTGGCCTGTTGAAAACAACCTCCATCATGCCCATTGTGCTAAATATGACCACTTTTCTCCTTGGTAGTATATGCTGTGTAGAAAGATCGCCTCTGGCCCAAAGCTTCCCAGATGCCTTCTCGGAAGATTCTAATGAGTTATCAATTCCGAAGAATTCCGAATGAGAATACAATGACTGAACAGTGGCTACTGTATCAGGAAGAGGTAAAACATCTGCCACACAAAGCATTCGGCCTTCAATGGGTAGAGAAGATACAGATTCCCGCAGTGCCCTGCTACTCCTTCCACTTGCTGCTATATTAGCAGATGAAGATGATTGTGTGCTTGAATCTCTATTCACAAACAGAAGCGAAGATGTAGTTGACGGAGATGAATCAGAAAGAACGAGAGTTCCAGCTGAATAATATGCTGATTCTATCTTCAACATGAGATCTTCACTTTGAGATCGTCCAGCAATGGCCATGGCACCAAAAGCACCGCCAACACCTAAGGGAGGAGAAGGCCTAGTAGTCACTACTTTCAAGCAACTAGGCTTAGGACTGGTACTAGCGAATGGACCCAAACTTCCAGCAGCACCATTGTTTCCGCCTGATGGAGCAGTGGATAGGTACAACCTTCGACCATCAGAGAGAACAGCAACAAGATGTAGAGATCTTGATTCTATTGTCGATAAGGGGGATATGCTAACGATGGACGTCTTTGCTGATCGAGGAGGGACTCTGGATCCAGCTGATTGTCTGCCCCCATGGTGTCCATCCCGCTGATTAATGAAATTTCTCTCTTCCGCAACCTTCCTGAGTGGACCATCTCCATATTGCCCAAGAACATAAACTTGTATTTTCATATCTTCAGTACGCGCATATAGAATATGTCTCTCGCTATCAACCACCATTTCAACAATTGGGTCAACAGCTCCAAACTTGAATACATTAGGAACAATCCACCTAAAAATAATCAGAGACAGCACCTATCAGAGAAAGAGGAGAAAACAAACAACAGAGATGTTCAAAACAGAACAAAAGAGGAACAATTACTTGTTTCTTGAAGAAATGGAGATCAAGGACCTAGCTTGATTGTCGGTTCTACATAACTTGACTTGGAGTTCATTGTCAAAATGCAGTGTCAATTGTGGAATAAGCGAATTCAAATTTAGGTTGGCCAGGTATGCAACAGTATTGGAATCCTATCACCAGAACCCACTAGGGGAACTTCAGAGGACTGATAGGTGAAGTTTAAATGCCATCTTACAGTTCATGTGCATGACTCAACTAAATGAAATAACTCAAAGCAGAGAACATACCTCGAAATGACACTTCCTAGGCCAGAAGTTAGACAGACTTTACGACAGCGCTTCTGCCAACCTGAACCTGTTGAGTATTGCAACTCATATATATGACCATCACGGCCAGCCATGAAAATCTGTCCTCTATCAGTGCAGGTGATACACGTCATGGTAACCCCATCTGATGGTATTGTATACTCTGGCAAAGGCTGCAGTGAAACATCTGCGTACGGATCTGTTCCATCACCCCGTCCAGAGCAGCACACTCCTACAAGAGTCAACTGGCCAAACGTAGAGCTTAGATTTGCATAGCTTCACCAGGGAATATAGATGGACACTAAATGCTGAAGTGGACTGAATGAATATTTTTGCAAGACATCTATTTAACAGAATGACCGTATCCAGGAGAAACCGGAATGAAAATACAGCCGTTCCTGAATAGCGACAAAATCTTAACTTGCACAGATACATTCTTGTAAATATAAAGGCACAACAGTCCATGACTTCAAATAGAAGTATTTAACTAAGAAGATTTGATTGGTCCTTCCCAGCCCCTAACTTAATGTTCTACAAATATACCAATTACCAAGCTAACAAACAAGATTCTGTCAAATCAGAAATTGAAGACTGCCAACTGGGGTCAGATACATGGATCAATCTCCTCCATTTGCGTCTGTATGCAATCTGAATTTCGAAATTGACAAACTTAGGCACCTTTTATTCTCATTAAGAAACTTTCAGGACCGAACCATCAGAAAGGAAACTACCCGCCTCCCAGCTTTCGTCGCAACTGAGAATACGGTCCAATATTTTTCCAGGTGAGGGAAACAGATACCAATTTCTCAGAAAAGGCTGAGTCGACTATTTGAAGTCCTTGTGAAGTTGCAGAGTTCACCAGCAAGAATCAGAACACAATTTCTGACTATGAGTTTGGAGGTTTTCAACAAATGATAAAAACTGTTGTCCAGTTCAGTTTTAGAATCTTCAGGCACGGATCATTCCAAACTTACCAACACGACCCCAAGCTTGGTTTTGTTCCAAGGTATCTCCTATATCTTGGTGAACGTTTGTCCTTGTTAAGGCCCTCCCTCCCTCTCCCTGGTCCAATTTCAATCAAATCTGAGCTCAACAATAAAGGTTTTTGTTCAGTTAAATTCTTGGTATTTTTAGAAATAGCTCAATTTAGCATATGAGATGCGAATGGCCTTGAGCTACAGCTTCTTCTGAGTTCTCAATTGATTTGGGTTGTGCTAGCGGTTGGATGGGGTGAGTGGTGGTGGTTGGAGATGAGAGGAACAGTGTTTGGGTTAGAGAACAGATTAGAGAGAGGGAGGATAGGTTTGGTTTAATTTGAGTGGTGGCTAACTTCGGGTGGTGATGGTGGGGGTTTGGTTGGGTTGAGGTGGTGCGCTGGTGGTGGTGGTAGTGGAGATGGGATGATGTTTTGGATTTTGGCTAGCAGAAGCTGGGCTTAGTCATCAGAATCTAGGTTAGACAGAATGCGATGGTGGAGGCTGCGGCAGTGATGCTCTTGGTGTTCATACTACGTGGACTAGAGACAATTTTACCCTTAAAATGTACAAAATGGCCAACTAAAGGAAAACGTTAGATGGAAAACAAATTACCAGGGGTTGATTGCAATCCATATTGCAACTTGGGAGGGGTATTAAGAGAATTTTGAAAACGATGGGGGCATTGTGACAGCTTCACACTTTCACCAAATCTGGATAGGTAATAAGGAAGTAAGTCTCTTTGTAACTTCTTCTCGAAATGAATGTTCTGGTTATTATAATTTGTTGATGACATAACAAGAAAAAAGTGACGCTCATGATCATGGAATGCACTATTTTGTCATGCCCATTGTTTTTCTTTCACTTGCATTTTCTAAATGTTACTCGAGGACATAAACATCCATGTCGCAGCCATGTCATGCCCTGAACATTTCAGAAATTTCAAGTGAATGTGTCAGTCTGTCAGCTTTCTGTCCAAAGATATATGCCCATCTGAATCTGTGTTCCAAGGGCTCAATCTCCTGAAAATCGCACAATGCATATTAGTCATCGGTTCTGAGAGCATTCTTGGGTATGAAATTTCTTTTTCTAATCTCCTGCATAACCTATGACTACCTATCAAGGAGCGTAACCTATCTTACTTGGCTTTACTACTGATCAAGGGGTATATTCCAACTCAAAACAATAATTAGCCAATGAACTAAGTTTACACCGTATGAGTGGTTAATAGTGGCAAACTATTAACTAATCACGACATATCATCGAATACCATTCTATTTCTACCATATAAACTGTCCAGTTTTTTTGTTAATTCTATGTGACTACCCCAACACAGACAGCTCAAACTACCATACAACTACCCAGAACCACCAATCTATAGCTTACATGTTTAATGTAGAAGTCTTACGATTCTGTAAATAGTACTGTATAGTTAGGCTAAGAAACATGATACACATGCAAAGTGGTTTAAATGCAAAATACGATGCTCCATAACCACTTATATATAGATAGATGTGGGAACAAAGGTACTAGTGTACACTGTATATCTACTGAAAGACTAGTACAACATGAAATGAACAAGGATTAGGAATTTAGGGACCAATCGTGGTAGGTTGTGTGGATTAAATCCAAAAAGGCACTATCATAGGGCAAAGATTAGTGATAGGTGAGAGGTTCTGGTCAATTGAGATATAGTAGATGACTGCAAAAATCATTAGTTCCTCTGGAAGTCAATGAACATTATTAGGAGGGGAGGTAGGAGCTTAAAATAGGAGACTCGGGCGGTAGCAGTATAAGTGGCACGCATAGTATACGTGTATAAAGGTTAGAAGAAGATAGTGGTCAAAACTCAAAAGATAGTTGACTTCATTACCAAAAATGACTAACCGAAGGCTCAGCAGTAGCATAGATGGAATAAATAACTGTATTATAAGCTATTTGTTAGCATCATCCAGCATAATCTGAGGTGAAAATAGATACTTGTTAGATTGGGGCAGAGTTCCTGTTTCCTTTCCCCATTACAGTTTTGAACTCAGAAATCAGTACCACTCGCCTATCTGAAAACAGACATCACCTCCACCCCACCCACGAATTCATAAGGTTCCCAAACGAGCCTCATATGCACATCTACAAGGAAGCTCAAATGTTGCTTGTCTCTAACATGGTACTTCTTGGTTAGACTTTTTGCAAGCTTATCAAGCATTCTTTATCTTTATAATCTTGAGACCAATGCACTTGTTGGATAAAAACTAAAATAGCCCGAGTAATTATGGCTTGATAAGATATTTGGTTGGAGTGCAACAGACAAGGGAGCGACAACCAAACCCTATCAGGAGCCTTTTTCACCTTCTCGTCTCCTCCATCCCAAGCCTGTTTCTAACTACATGCTAGGTCTTGCTTGCCATATCACATACTACATACCATTAGGAGGGCTACAATTCAGCCACATATAGGAAATTGCCATCTCGAGCCAGAAGACAGAAAATCCATGGACGAGCACAGCAAACTTAATCAGTTGACAAAAATCATACAACACCCATTGTCAATTCCAGTACATGGAAGGACTCTTACCCACGAGTAGTGAACATGAAAAATTCCTAAAGAAACATAACAGATTATAGACAAAGTTACTACCTCAACGGGAGATGTTAAGACTAATATATACTGGATGGCTTCAACAAAAATGCCAGATTTTGCTTTGGCCAAGCCAACGGCACAAATAGCTTGTTCATCTCCACTATATTCAGGACATTGGCCATCCCTGATCAAAGAAGTAAAAAAACATGAAATTAAAGTATGGAAGACATGTAACTGATGAAAGCATGCTGCAAACTTCAACAGAAACAATGATGCAGCTAAGAAACAATATGGTTACTACCACTTGTCAAAACGCCATAAGAACAAAGAATTATCAACTGTTGCCCACGCTCTGCGTATCTCGGGAAATATTCCACATAAAGCAGTCCCTTCCCCACCAGCTGCGTTGTAACTATCAACGAGTACAGGAGGCAGCTCCCAGCTATCCACCACTTCCACAAATGGAGGCCACTGCAATAAGATCATACATTCAAAAGATGATGGGAAATCCATGGACAAATGAAGTGCAAGCACATTAATATTACCAGAAGCTAAATGTGGTTTAAAATGAATTTAGTGCTGATAAAGATTTATCAATTGTCTCAAAATGACGGAAAAGTTGTAACTGAATATTGCCTTCTTCATAGCACATGCGAGAGTTTCAACCATAGGCAGCATGTATGTATGACTTTGGTATCACCATCCAGAACAACGGTAAGAAATGCATATGTGTTAGATTCCATCCATAAGGGCTTGTGATGAAATAGTTTTTTGGACCTTCCTAATAATTCGAACGACTTTTAAAAATTAACAGAATTAGTGAACCAGCTCGTGTAGTATTTTAGATAAACCAAAATTTTGAACCGTTCTCAGCTATTTTATTTTTCTTTTGGGATATACTGCTCAAGCAATCCCAGGCCGGGTAGCGCATTAATAAGCCAACCAGGTTGATCGCTAATGAGAAATCCATTTCCTATCCTGTGTTCTTATCATCATTTATTTATCATCTTCATGTTGCAAACTCGGTAACGTTAGAACTGATTTTTTAGCAGCCACCAACTTTAGTCATCTTCGAGTGCACCGCAGCATATAAGCATGGACTCACAGTATGGATTGAGCTTTATATCGCAAGATTAAAGAAATAAGCACACACCCCCCACGTCAAGTTTGTATTCTCAAAGAATTACTCTCAAGTGTCGCACAATACAGAACTCGCTCACACCATCATGACATTTCCCAGCCAAAAAACAAATTCCATCAAAGCAGGGTCGCCCCATCACAGTGAGTTCTTAAAAAAGTCAGTATCATTAACCCAGAAAAAATAAGTAAGCAAGCCCATTCACAAGCAATGAATCGTGTATTACTCTCGAGGCTAATACCACCATAACATCACTCATACCACCATAACATCTCACATCTACATAATAAGTTGCTATAAGCTGCTGTGAGGAATAAGCTATCCCCCAAAAATGTGACATGTGGTATAGCTTGTCCCCATCTATATAATAAGATGCCATGGGGAATAAGTCATCCCCAAAATGTGACGTTTGGAATAGTTTATCCCCTACTTTATCCTAAGAACTAATACTTCATAATTAGACAATCTCAGCCTAAGAACTAATACTTCATAATTAGACAATCTCAGCCATTGAAACTTAAGAAATGACCGATATGCACTAGTACGGATACAAATTCCTTCAGAAAAATGTGGCATCGAGTGGGTTTTACATAATATGCTACTATGGGGAATAAGCTATCCTCCAAAAACGTGACATGTGGAACAGCTTATCCCCATCTACATAATAAGCTGTTATGGGAAATAAGTCATCCCAAAAATGTGAAATATGAAATAGATTATCCTCACTATATCCTAAGAACCAAATACTTCATAATAAGGCAGTCTCAGTCATTCAAACATAAGGAATTATCATGATGCACTAGTACGGATACAAATTCCTTTAGAAAAATGTGGGTTCTCACCATCATGGTGCATTGCTTAATGAAGTTCTACTATTAACCAAACAAACAATCATATGATAGTTGACAACATGACACTCTATCAGCATAAAGAAGTTATTTCGAAACCACAAGTACATACAATACCTCTCTGGGGTGAGTTGAGTAGGGATGACTGGCGTATCTGGAAGCTTCAAGGGCTTCTTCCAGGTCGAGCTGAGCAGCAACGTCCCTGCCGATACGGTCGCTGACGGCGAGACCGGCGTTGGTGACGTCAAGCAAGACGATCTCGTTTTCCCACGACATCTTCAGCCGGAAACCCTAGAACGAAGCCGGAGGGGACTCGCTCAAACCCTAGAGCTCCAGGGCACAATTGAGAGGAATGGGTGTGCTCTGGTGCTGTGATTTTGGCTCAAAGGAAGCGAATTTGAACAGAAGAGAGAAGAGATTGAGAGAGAGCTTTGGTAGGGTTTTGGGGTTTGGGGTTTATTTGCAGTGTGGCGGGCAAATAATGCGTATGTTTGAAGCCGGGAGAGTCGGAAGAGTGGAAGACTGTCTGTCCGATTTGAGAAACATGAAATTATGACTAAATGGATCCCTATAGTTTGCCTCTTGTGTTAATTTCAACCCTCGGGGTTAGATTAACAACTAGGGATGGCAATTCAGCTCGATCCGATGTGAAATCCGAGTGATTCGATCTATTTTAAAATGGATCGGATATGAATATTAAAAATAAAAATTCGATCCGTATCCGGATCCGATTCGAATATATTAGGAGATGTATGTCCGACCCGAAAGGATCCGAACACATATAGTTTTACGAAAATACCCTCAGAGTTATAAAAAAAAATATATAGATTTAGCTACATATATATAAATACATCGCACAATTCACTTCACATTATGTTTTTAGGTCAAAAAAGTATTCAACTGCACATTAGGAAACACACATAACACATTATTGCCTAAAAAAAATATTCACTACACATTAGGAAAAACCTTAACTGTTGACCATTATCTCTTCATTCTCCCACCCACACCGCTCTATGTGCGGCTTATCCTCTCTTTGTCTCTCTCACTTTCCCTCTTCTCCCTCAGTCACATTCACGACGTCTCTTCTCTCTCACGAACCACCATCGCAAGTTCGCAACCCACGTCTGACATAGTCGTAGCCCACAGACACCGCAAAGCCCCTCCATAGCCCCGGCCAAGCGTTGTCCTCCAAATCCGGAACTCGCAACCCACGTTTTGAGTATATTTTTTCTTTTTCAGACAGATTTTAATACTGTGTGGTGTCTTTTTTACGCATTTTTCCGAATTTATTGTGTATTTTTCTATGAGAAGTAAAAAAAGTTGTTCAGGATCCGAATCCGGATCCGAATCAGATCCGTCTCTGGATATTCGGATTGTCGGATTGAATACGGATATTACAAATTAAATCCGATCCGGATTCGACCCGAATGCGTTTTGGATCCTGTAGGATTCGGATCGATTATGGATCCGCTTATTTTGATCGGATTCGAATATGGATATAGGTGGATCCAATCCTAATCCGATCTATTGCCATCCCTATCAACAACCTTGTTGTAACAAAACTCTTGTTTCAGAGCTCTGTTACCAGTTTGTTATAACCTGGGGGTATTCGAGCAAGAACGACAAAAGCAAAACAAGAACGAGACAAATATTTAACGTGGTTCACTAACGAATTCGTAAAGAACCCGCTAGCTAATTCACGGCCAGAACCAGATATTTTATTGAGAAGAGTACCCGATTACAATGCACGTTGTGGCCACAATGGCCACGGCGGCGACCCGAATAACCCACCCAAACACACACTACAAAATAGCTCTCAAAGAACAAACTTGAGACCCACGACGTACTTCACTGGTGTGTATTATTGTGAGTACTAAGCATGTGCTCTATATATAGTACTTAGGAAAAGGTCACATGCGACCCACTACCTCCCTCAATTTGTTTCCTAATCCAGACATTACCAAAAACTATAAGGAAACTAATTTGACCTCCTAACCCTTTGTTTGCCAACTTTGATTGCAAGTCAAACTTTCAACAAATCTCCACCTTGACTTGAATCGTCTCAGCAACCCGAACCAGAACCTGATGTTCCTTTTCTCAACCCAGAAACGGATGCGTCTCCCAGAACCAAAAACAAGCACGCCTCCCCAAACAGATGTTCCGCAGCTGTATGCGAAACTCGAATCGCCAAATCGTTGCTCCAGCTACCATGCGTTCCTGCAACGAATGCGCCCGATGTGGTTGCACTTTCGGAAACATAAACAAGTGCTCCGCCCAGAACCAGACTCGAATGTATTCACTGAGACAGGACCGAATACATTCCCGATGCGCCCAATTGCGCCAGACATATGCACCATGACAGAATGCCCAGATGTCATCCAGACCAGATGCACCGATGACGAGTGCCACAAATTGTCATGCCCGATGCGCCCCGTATGCCTCAGATGCGCCAGATGCTCGCCAGAAACAGATCGCGCCATATGCGAGCTCAGTGCTTGTCATGGTACACGCTGCAAAACCAGATGCACGCCAGAACAAACTCGTGCATAATGCGCGCCAGAACCAGAATCAGATGCGCGTGCCAGAAATCTCACGCGCCAGATGTTCCATGTCGTTGCTCCAACTCAAACGAGTTCCTGCATCGCATGAGCCAGAACCAGATTCAATTCACACGCCAGATGCTCCACGCCGGGAGCCGGATTGCGCCTGAACGTCAATCGCCATAACGCCAGATGCGCGTGAACCGCCAGATTCGCGCCAGTACTGAATGCGTGCTGGATTTGCCAGATCCCTTGCACGCCTAATCAGATGCGCGCCAGATTGCTCCAACAGGAGCCCGGATAGCCCCCTGCACAGGGCTTCAGATGGTGGGTGTACCTGCTTCTCTCTCACGAACAGATCGATCTTGATCGCCAAACCAGACATCGTCCTTGGCGGAATCTCGAAACCCAATTCCCGATAGCCTGCTCCACCTGAATCGCGAAACCCTAGGTTTGAGTAACACCAAAACGTGAAACCCTAGCTCTAGGCTCTTCCCAGATCTTGGAACCCCGGCTCTGATACCAGTTTGTTAAAACTGGTGATCCCCTGACCTGTCTCTGATACCAGTTTGTTAAAACTGGTGATCCCCTGACCTGGCTCTGATACCAGTTTGTTGTAACAGAACTCCTGTTTCAGAGCTCTGTTACCAGTTTGTTATAACCTGGGGGTATTCGAGCAAGAACGACGAAAGCAAAACAAGAACGAGACAAATATTTAACGTGGTTCACTAACGAATTCGTAACGAACCCGCTAGCTAATCCACGGCCAGAACCAGATATTTTATTGAGAAGAGTACCCGATTACAATGCACGCCGTGGCCACAACGGCCACGGCGGCGACCCGAATAACCCACCCAAACACACACTACAAAATAGCTCTAAAAGAACAAACTTGAGACCCACGAAGTACTTCACTGGTGTGTATTATTGTGAGTACTAAGCATGTGCTCTATATATAGTACTTAGGAAAAGGTCACATGCGACCCACTACCTCCCTCAATTTGTTTCCTAATCCAGACATTACCAAAAACTATAAGGAAACTAATTTGACCTCCTAACCCTTTGTTTGCCAACTTTGATTGCAAGTCAAACTTTCAACAAACCTAATACATGTCTCTACATCATAAATAAAAATTTGTCAATTATATCTCAATCATCAATCAATAGGGAAGGTCCACCTAACTGAAGAATGTTCCTGATATTTATGGGGATAAATATATCTGTGTTAAGCTCAAATAATTAACTATGTATTCCTATGTTTAGGGGAGTTGAGAATCTTAGCCATATGTTCCCTCTATGTAAAGATTTAGAATCGCTCAACATCAAAACTTCATCTTCAAATATTTCAAAAATAACATTAAAATGTCATGCATTTTATTTTGTTGATTAGAGGGTTTATTTATAATTCTATAAAGCATTGAGACCAATCAAATATTTGTCCTAAACTTAAAATATTTAATATATTAAATAACAATTTTCTAATTTATTTAAATTTTTGTGATAACATAAGCTTTTAATAAAGGGACACTTCTGTGATAATTTTGAAATAAGGAGACACCATTCTACAATTATTTAAATTGTCTTATAAAAAATATAAATTTCATTCTTCCTCTACTTGTCGGTTGTCGTCTCTATTTTCTTCATATTCTCTCTTTCTATCACCCACTTTCAAATTCTCGACCCCAATCCCTTCCTCTCATACAGAATATGTATTATCACAAATATATTTCTCTATGTCGCTCATGTATCTCATTTATCGGTGTCTAAGTGATATATCACATGGAGAAAGTGTTGCAAAACAACATCTGACATGTAGCAATATTGATTAGGGCTAGTTTGGGAATGCTTCTGCTGCCAGCACAACTGTTTTCTGATAGCAGGAGCAGTTTCAGTGTTCTTGGTAAAAATAAAATTTGCTTTTTCAGACAGTTTCTGCTGTCCCGCAACAGTTTTCATAACACAAGGGGAAGATGCTTTTTCATAAAGTGCTTCTGATTAATCTATCTATAATCGATTTTAATCTTACAATTTTTAAAAATATCAATAGTTATCTTTACGGAAATGACACGTGTCATATATTTTTGTCATTTTATCCTCTCACAGAAAGCTCACAGTTGATTTTACCAAACACAAAATTATTGTATCGACATTTCACAACAGCTTTTACGTAATAGTTACCAAACAACATTTTATCCAAAATTCACATCAGCTTTCCACCGTGTTCTCGCACAACATCTTTCTAGCACCACCACGGCATTCCCAAACTAGCCCTTAGTATATTTGGAGAAGATAATCATAAAGCTACTTAACAACTATAAAATAAAACAAACACAAAGGCTACATAGTTGGGAAATGGGCCTAAGTTGCCCCAAAAGGTATTGTGGCCCGATTATAAATCTCTTAGAATAGACTGTCATGTGGTCGTCCGAACTGGGCAAAGACAGGGAGAGAATTGATGATGAATAGGGCAATGGGTGAGAGAGAAAGGAGCCTCGCGTTTAGGTGGTGTCTTCACCAGAAACGGGGAAGAAGAAGAAGGACGGTGATGTTGGTGGGTTGATGATGTTGGTGACGTTGTTGTTGTTGCCGGTTTCGGTGTGAAAAAATTGAGAGGGGAAAAAGAGAAAATGATGTTGATGTTGATGGAGGCGGTACGTCCAGGGAGTGAAAGGGTGTGAGAGTCGATGTCAGCCCAAACATAAGGCAAACGAGTAAACCGGATCGGCCCCTTGTTGTGGTATGGTCCCATTTTTCCCTGGCTATAATTACAACGTGCTAATAATTATATGATAATTTTTATAGTACATACAAAATTTAATGTTAGTTAGTGACGCCTAATTTATGAATTAATACGATATAAATCTTCATGTGACTCAAATGAGTTACTATTTTACGTTGATAAATGTTATTACAAAATCTAATAATTTAGTGATATATTAAAAAAATAGCTTTTTCAGTTTCTAGTACAGAGTCCGGTTCTACTTCCGCCGCAGGCTTAAAAAGCCTAGTGAGAGTAAAATGGTTTAGTGGGGGTTACATGGGTTGTTGTGAGCAATGAGTTAACGTAAATGGGTGCAGTTTTCTTTAGAAAATTTATGGGTTTTAGGGATAATCAGGAGTAATAATGTAGTTTCATTTCTGGAAAATAAATAGGATGAATTTGAGATTTTCCATGTGATGTTCCAAGTATAGAACTTGGCGGGAGAAGGATTACAATTAATAATTTTACAGAAAAAATAAAAGAAATAGAATAGAGTCTTAAGGGGAATAAAAAGAAATCTGAAATTTAATTATCGATGTTATGCTATGGTTCTTGTACTTCTTCAAGTTCTACTGTCCTCCCACTGCTTCCTTTATAGACAAACTCTTTTTATAGAAACACACCGGTTCGAGCAACAAACACTTTGTTCTCGATTGGATTGTAGAAATAATTTCCCTTTGTTTCCTTAGGATATCCCACAAAGATACATTTATCCTACATGAGTCCAAGTTTATCGTCAAAATCCCAAGTATAGGATATCGTCTCAAGTAGTACCCGAGTAAGAACGGGGTCGAATCCACAAGGAGAGGAGGTTTAGACAATGACTTACTATTACTAAAAAAACGACAAACTAAAGCAAGAAACACAAACTCTCAATGGCTTTAGAGCTTGCCAAGCTATCAAATCCACCAAAACTAATTGATGGAGCGAGTTGAGATTTGAGAATTTAAAGAACAAAGTAAACAACTACTAAAACTACGATTCAAGAAAGTAGTGAAATAACAAGTAATGAGGGGCTAGGGATCATCGGTTTCTCTAGTGACCAATCCCCCTATTATATTCAATCCGGGTTCTCATATCACATGTAGAATTCCACAAGACAAGTG
This sequence comes from Linanthus parryae, assembly GCA_023055425.1. Classification (NCBI taxonomy): domain Eukaryota; kingdom Viridiplantae; phylum Streptophyta; class Magnoliopsida; order Ericales; family Polemoniaceae; genus Linanthus; species Linanthus parryae. The sequence goes on along the minus strand of JALGPY010000011.1, from coordinate 18,195,905 downwards.
CCTCAAGAATCGATTGCTCATTGCAATCCAACTTGCCACAAATGAAGTGCCTAACTCTAACACACGATAATTAAGCACTAAAGAAGCGATTCAAATGAGATTTTCCAAATATCAAGTGCCTCAAGCATCAAACATATGTAAACACACATAGATGTTTCCACATGAAAGATCAAGCCACAAATGAGATTCCTAAATTCTCACTCAAATCACCTAACTAGTACTCAATTTCTCAAAGTTAGGATTAACGAGTCACTTCAACGCAAGAGAAATTCCGAATCAAACATGTCAAGAACATTCGCACATCTACCTATTCAATGCATCAAATACTCCAACATGAGAAATTCAAGTATTAAACTACGTATTGAAGCTACTCAATTCAACCCATTCATCCTTGAAGTCCAACTTGAATCAATAAGAGGATTAGGGCACTAGATAGTCCCAAATCACCCAAGCAAGTTAACTAGCTAAACATGATAGATTCAAGAGTAATAAAGAGAAATAATATTTTCATAGCCAACACTTGAATCAACCAATTGTTTTCACCAATTCAACCCCAATACTTGATTCAACTACACAAAATTAAGCAAAATTGCTCCTAAACACAAAACAAGTAGCAAATAGCCACAAACACAAAATTAAGCTACCAACTAAGAGCTAAACTAGCTTCAGCTGCTGCTGCTACAATCGAAGAGCAGTAGAATCACTAACAACAGCAGCAGCAGACACCCTATAACGCAGCTAGCAAACCCAGAACAGTAGCCAAAAACAGAGCATCAAAATTCGTCCAAAATCGGACTCAAATCCAACCTCCTCTCTCCCTATCTTCCTCTTTCTCTGTTATAGCTCAAGAACAACCCATGAACTCAGAGAAATCGGAGAGAGAGAGAGGAGACGATGAACCCAAAAACAGAGGCGTCACTCCCGTCGGGTCTCCGAAGAAGTTCCTCCAATTTCTTCAACTTCGAGTTATATAGATGCTAGGGTTCGATTTCGTAGCCTCCAAGGCTTTATCTCCACCGTTGAATTCGTCCAATTCCTTCTCGTTCGTCGATTTCATCTCTTCTTAAGAACCCTAGAGAATTGGGGGTTTCTTGTTTGCTTGGTCTTGGGCCGAATTGAGGCTTGGGATGGGTAGAGATCAGGCTAGGGAGGAGATTGAGACCGTTCTCGCTTGATTTGGTGAAGAAACGAGGCTGGGGTGGGTCTTGGAGAAGCTTCGGTGAAGCTTCCATGGCTGCTGCGTTGTTCTTCAGCTTCTAACGTCGGGGAGAGAGGAAGAAGCTCGCTTCTGTGCTGAGTTGTTGTCCGAAAATTGCAAAAAGCCCCCTTCTAGTTTGCTGGGGGCTTTAAAATGCCCCCAGCTTCTTTTAAAATGTTTGGAAAAATACACATACACCCCCAATCCGTTAAGTATCCTTCAATAAAGCCATTAAAACGTTTAGAATCTTGCACTAAGCTCCCCAAATCCGTTAAAATTACTTCAAACAAACCCTTTTATGTAACTTTGTCCTTGCAAAGTGGCCTCTTGTCTTCTTAGACTTCACTTTTTGGCCTCTATCTTCGAATATTCTTCCAACTAAGTCCTCAAAGCCCCCTTCTTGATGTCTCTTGGCCCCTCCAAAGCGTCTCAATTCATCATTCAAGCTCTCTCCTAGCTAGCCTCACCTACAAAACAAGATAAAAACAACCAAAGCTACGAAAACAAGCATAAGTCTAGAATCAGAGATAAAATAGCTAAATTACACATGTTAGCAAGTTATGAAGAGTTCATTAACATACTAAAACATGCAATTTTATGTCGTTAGCACACCCCCCAACTAGCCTTTTGCTCGTCCTCGAGCAAAGAGAGCGATAAGAGAAGTAATCTAGTTAGGAACCAATCATGAGAGACACACACTCAACTAGACAAGGCTTGACTCAATTCTAATCTAGACTCGAATATTTACAAAAACGCACACACACATTATCTATCCTAAGTGAGGACTCAAAGAAACAAGATACTAAGAGTTCTAGCTAATTTTAATTTTTTTGGTGGGGGAAAAAGAAGAATGCACAAATGTCTCCTCAAATAAATTCTCAAAGTCCAAGAAGATTAAGAAAGAAGCCTATGGACGTCTAAGCGTATACTCATACAAATGTGGGCGGTGTTTGGTAGAAGGTGACTCATGCGATCCACAAAACTTGTTAATTAAGTCCAATTTGCGAGAAAGTATGCCTTCAAAAATAAGGATCACACGAAACTAGACATTCTCATACTTATTCAAAAGCACCCATGTAGGATGGACTTCCAAAGCTTTGAACAAAAATTTTTAAGAAGGGGAGATATGGTTGTGGGCTTGTATGATCCTTTTGTGGATTTTTGGTAGATGGTGCGATTTATCATGATTTTTTTTTTTCGAGATTTATAGCATTAACATTTTTTTTTCACCTCCAATCCAAGGCTCTCCAAGATCCACAACAAAACAGAGGAATATACACGCGAGTGGACTTTTTAAGCTAAACCAAGGGAGCTATCTAGGTGGTGACGTAACATTATCCCCGGACACCCCTCTATTTCTTAGACATCGCATGGGGTGTCATTGGTAACCACCACTCCAATGGGCTACAAGTTTCCACCGCAAAAACGAATAGAGTAAAATATTTTTGTGAAGTTCAAATAGCTTTAGAAAATGCACCCTTTATCAAAAGTAGAAGACGTCAAAGTCTATGTGATCAACTTAGCTTGAAGGACTTAAACATGAAACGTAAATTTAGTGTGTCGCTTTGTGAGAACGCATGATATCGCGGAAGGTGGGATATTGGTGTAGATGTATTGAGTATAAGCCAAGAATTCCTTATTAAAATAAAAATAAAAATAACATGGACTAAGAGATTTCATTCTTTGAAAACATTTAGCTTCCTAAAATTTCCCCTTTTCACTTTTTCTCATTTTTTTTCATTTTTTTCATCATTTTCATTTTTTTTTTCAAAATAAGTGACTCAACTATAACTTCCTAAGACTCAATAAATGTATCAAAGAAGAAAATAAAATCTAGACTCAAGATGAAAGGTTAAAATAAATAAAACTACCAAAGAAAGATGAAAAAAATCTAAGGTTTGACACGGGAAAAGAGTGATGCTTCTCATGAATGGTTCACACACATTTTTTTTTTTCAAAATTTTATTTTTTTTTTATTTTTATGAGTTTTTTCAAATTTTTCATTTTTTTGTATTTTTCATGTAAATCACTAATGAAGAAAAATCATGCTAGTAACCATTTAAGCCAAGTAATATATCTACTTCCCACCCCCCAACTAAAATGTCACATTGTCCTCAATGTGTGAGAACAATGGAAGAGCATACAAGTTCATATAAGAGATAAGGGATAGATAGACCTCATTTTAGCTTTCTTGGCCACCAAGCACAAGTCCTTCTCCAAGAGCAACCTACAAAATGTTCATAGAAAAGAAAAAAAAATGCAAGAAATAGAGTTAAACTAATTTATTTATTTACAACTAGGGAGTTGGAACAAAGGAAATGATGCTATCCCACTCCCAATCTTGGAAATTTCTTTCCATGCCATGCCCCTACTTCAATCTTAGAAAAGTACTTCTCCTTTAAAAAGTTGGATTCATCAATTAGAATAGATAGGAGAAGTAGGGGCAAGACACAAAAGATGAATAAGAGATGCAAGCAAAATCTAACAATTAAGCTAGAGGAAGTGGTTATACTATGAATCATCTTAAGAAAAGGGTTTGAAATCCTCAAATTACATGAATCATAGAATGTGTCTTCAAAAGTTGCCAATTTTTCACTTAAAATCACAATTTGAGAGATAGGGGCAACTTGTGAATCTTCAATCTCATCATTTACATATGAAGCACATGGATTTAGGGATGTGGATTCACAAGTAAGAGATAAAAACATTTGAGAACATGAAATCACATCCAAACCCTTAGGCTCATAAGTGGGGTCATCGACTTGGTCATCTTGAGCCACTAGTCTCTCCTCTTTATCAAAATTTAATGCATCTTCAATGAGAAGAGATGAGTAGGAGACATCACCAAAACACAAAAATTTCAATTCCTCCCAAGTAAGATCATCTAAATCTTTGGAGCATGTAGTAAGTGAGTCTACATGAGTCGGAGTATCAATCTCAACCGGAGTACCTCCCAATAATCTTTCTATCGCATCATACTCATGGTCATAGGAACTCCGGTGAGTATTTGACTCTTCATGAAAATTAGACATTGACCTCACAACTTTGATTGTCCAAAGCTACTAGAGTGAATACTAAGAAAACTACTAACTACTAAGTAAAGCAAATCAAATCTAATACCTAGCCTCTCCCCGACAACGGCGCCAAAAAACTTGTTCGACAAAATCCCAAGTATAGGATATCGTCTCAAGTAGTACCCGAGTAAGAACGGGGTCGAATCCACAAGGAGAGGAGGTTTAGACAATGACTTACTATTACTAAAAAAACGACAAACTAAAGCAAGAAACACAAACTCTCAATGGCTTTAGAGCTTGCCAAGCTATCAAATCCACCAAAACTAATTGATGGAGCGAGTTGAGATTTGAGAATTTAAAGAACAAAGTAAACAACTACTAAAACTACGATTCAAGAAAGTAGTGAAATAACAAGTAATGAGGGGCTAGGGATCATCGGTTTCTCTAGTGACCAATCCCCCTATTATATTCAAGCCCGGTTCTCATATCACATGTAGAATTCCACAAGACAAGTGCCTCAAGAATCGATTGCTCATTGCAATCCAACTTGCCACAAATGAAGTGCCTAACTCTAACACACGATAATTAAGCACTAAAGAAGCGATTCAAATGAGATTTTCCAAATATCAAGTGCCTCAAGCATCAAACATATGTAAACACACATAGATGTTTCCACATGAAAGATCAAGCCACAAATGAGATTCCTAAATTCTCACTCAAATCACCTAACTAGTACTCAATTTCTCAAAGTTAGGATTAACGAGTCACTTCAACGCAAGAGAAATTCCGAATCAAACATGTCAAGAACATTCGCACATCTACCTATTCAATGCATCAAATACTCCAACATGAGAAATTCAAGTATTAAACTACGTATTGAAGCTACTCAATTCAACCCATTCATCCTTGAAGTCCAACTTGAATCAATAAGAGGATTAGGGCACTAGATAGTCCCAAATCACCCAAGCAAGTTAACTAGCTAAACATGATAGATTCAAGAGTAATAAAGAGAAATAATATTTTCATAGCCAACACTTGAATCAACCAATTGTTTTCACCAATTCAACCCCAATACTTAATTCAACTACACAAAATTAAGCAAAATTGCTCCTAAACACAAAACAAGTAGCAAATAGCCACAAACACAAAATTAAGCTACCAACTAAGAGCTAAACTAGCTTCAGCTGCTGCTGCTACAATCGAAGAGCAGTAGAATCACTAACAACAGCAGCAGCAGACACCCTATAACGCAGCTAGCAAACCCAGAACAGTAGCCAAAAACAGAGCATCAAAATTCGTCCAAAATCGGACTCAAATCCAACCTCCTCTCTCCCTCTCTTCCTCTTTCTCTGTTATAGCTCAAGAACAACCCAGGAACTCAGAGAAATCGGAGAGAGAGAGGAGACGATGAACCCAAAAACAGAGGCGTCACTCCCGTCGGGTCTCCGAAGAAGTTCCTCCAATTTCTTCAACTTCGAGTTATATAGATGCTAGGGTTCGATTTCGTAGCCTCCAAGGCTTTATCTCCACCGTTGAATTCGTCCAATTCCTTCTCGTTCGTCGATTTCATCTCTTCTTAAGAACCCTAGAGAATTGGGGGATTCTTGTTTGCTTGGTCTTGGGCCGAATTGAGGCTTGGGCTGGGTAGAGATCAGGCTAGGGAGGAGATTGAGACCGTTCTCGCTTGATTTGGTGAAGAAACGAGGCTGGGGTGGGTCTTGGAGAAGCTTCGGTGAAGCTTCCATGGCTCCTGCGTTGTTCTTCAGCTTCTAACGTCGGGGAGAGAGGAAGAAGCTCGCTTCTGTGCTGAGTTGTTGTCCGAAAATTGCAAAAAGCCCCCTTCTAGTTTGCTGGGGGCTTTAAAATGCCCCCAGCTTCTTTTAAAATGTTTGGAAAAATACACATACACCCCCAATCCGTTAAGTATCCTTCAATAAAGCCATTAAAACGTTTAGAATCTTGCACTAAGCTCCCCAAATCCGTTAAAATTACTTCAAACAAGCCCTTTTATGTAACTTTGTCCTTGCAAAGTGGCCTCTTGTCTTCTTAGACTTCACTTTTTGGCCTCTATCTTCGAATATTCTTCCAACTAAGTCCTCAAAGCCCCCTTCTTGATGTCTCTTGGCCCCTCCAAAGCGTCTCAATTCATCATTCAAGCTCTCTCCTAGCTAGCCTCACCTACAAAACAAGATAAAAACAACCAAAGCTACGAAAACAAGCATAAGTCTAGAATCAGAGATAAAATAGCTAAATTACACATGTTAGCAAGTTATGAAGAGTTCATTAACATACTAAAACATGCAATTTTATGTCGTTAACACAACCCTTCAGAACCTTAGCAGCAGTCTCGTATATCACATATATGATTTCACAGTATACCCTTATTGTATCATATACATCTTCATGATTGTATCACATACATATCATTATCCTACCATATAATATTCGTGTGAATAGCAGTAATAAACACATAACAGATTATGGTTTCACAAGTGGCTCTGATCCTACTGTTGGGTTTTGGACAATCAAACACAACAAATATAACCAAAATATTTGTCGAAACCCACCAAGGACCCATGTGAATGAGCATAATTTAATTATTGGATATATACTTGAGTCGCGCTAACTGGTGACGATCACTAGCGCAGAAAAGAAACCCTCTACGGTATCCACACGAACGGATATTCACAGGACTTCCTCTTCTCCAGTGCTAGCCTGCTGGAGGAAGAAGGTCGATTTTGACTCACAAAATTGATGAACTTGGACGTGCTCCATGGATGGATTCACTCTCCTAGTTGTATGCTGCTAGATGGGGTGGCACTTAGTGTGGTCAAAGCCCTAGGAGAGAAAAAATCATTTTCTTTCTTCTCTCTCACGTGTATATCTATGTGGAGAATTCTCACAGCCTAGGGTTCTATTTATAGGGATGAGAGAGTCCAAATTGCCATTTAATCCTAACAGTTAGGATTAGTTTACATTCGAGTCCAAAATCCACAATTTCTCTTTAGTCCAACTAATGAGCACTTAATTCCAGTTTGATCCATTCTTGTGTGTGCACCTGTAGGTTCCTAATTACGTTTCCAGTAACCATTTCGAAACAATGAGCGGTATCTAGCAATACATCAATGCTACCTAATTAACAGGACTTTCAGTGATCTTACTAACCTATCTGACCAATGATAATGTGTCGTATAATCCCTTTGTCAATATATCTAGATTAGACACAATGCATGGAGTGTCACCCTTGTATATCCAACCTATAGCTTCTCGATTCTCTGAGCAGAATTAGACATGCAAATGACATCAATGTCTCATATTGATTCATTGTGAGCATGGTCATGCACCTTCATAAGTCACACTCATCGAGTGGCCATGGATATTTACTCATGTTATGCAGGAGGGATAATCATATCTACATCACTCACACCTCTCAACATGTTTCATAGCATGTCCAATTATCGAATTATAATCACCTTATTACAGCATGATGTTTGACGATATTAAAACATGCAAGTGACTTCAAGTCATAGGATCACGACACCAGTATCACTATGAGAAGAACTTGTGACATTCACATAAAACCCATGTAGTGTTCTCATGGTGGGTCAATCCAGTATGTCATTACTCCTAATGCGTACCCATGTATAGAATTGATATCTCATATCAATCTACCACATACTAGTCGCGATACATTATAGTCGTCCTAATTAACAATAATACTAGACTAGGGATATTTAAGAACACAACATTTATTCTAAGAACTTCATTATGTTATCCCCATATAGATAATAGAATGAATAGAAAGCCTTTATAAATGTCAAGATAAATAGATTGTCTGTAATGCATACTCCAACACTTCCCACATCAACGACTTCGTGAATGGTGGAGAAATGGTGGAATTGTTGTTGTTGTGGTGGTGGTGTTGTTCATGGTATAAATCAGAAGATGAACTATGAGGTTTTTAGGGGCTTTAATAGGAGTGCAATTGCTGATATGAATCCGCTGTAAGGAAATTAGTGGTGACAAGTGTCTAGGTGAGGTTTCAAGGAATTGTAGTGTGGAAGCTATGTCATGTTCACATTTGGGGGTGTAAGTGTAGTTTTAGGAACTTTAGGTGTAAATTGAGAATTTTGGGGGTTCTTACTTTATATTAATTGCATTCTGCCCCACCTTCTTAGGATATGACACAAATGTCCCCACACTCCCATTAATATCCACTTGGCCATCTTCAGCCTAATTACTCAGTTATAATAAATTACACATTGACCCCTGAAGTTTCTAATGACTGCACTTCCCCCCAACACTTCCAAAGTATTGCATCATCACCCCTGCTCATCCTAGAATCATTAATTAGTCTACACTCAGCTTGAAAAATGTTATTTGCGTTTCTGATCCCATAGTATTGATATATTGCACTTTTACCCCTAGAATTTTTCATAGTGTTACATTCTACCCCCTAAAAGAATCTTCGTCTCCAAAGATCTCATACCACTCTATACTTATCTGAGTCATTCCTTTAATATAAGATGAACTTTTTTTGCTCATAACTTCCTTCATTTGCCTCGTCCTCTCATGCGGCCTCGTCGTATTACCAGTGACACGTTCCAACCGCAAGTGTATGGATGTCGCGTGCAGTAATAGATAGAAGTAGGGTTGTTGTATCCCAAGAGACTTTTCGTAAACTAATTAATCTTAACAACCTTGTGCGGGCCAATTTTTTAGGTTGATTTTGCTAATTCTACTAAATTAAAAGACAAAGTACTAAGTTAACCGATTGAGTAATCGCACGATTTACGAGATGAATTTGCAAATAAGTAACAAAAATCAGGACATCTCTCAGGATCGCTAGGGAATTCACCGTTAACAGATTACGTTTACAAAACACATATGCTATTCTTCTTATCCAAACGAGCATTAGTACTTTATTAGTTCCTCTAACAAAGTTCTATATCTTGAAATACGTAAATCGATTCCTCTAGTCTATGTTAAGCCTAACCATGCGTTAAGATCTTATTATCTACTATAGTTTTTAGTCAACTAAGCCGATTCCTCTAGCTTAGATACAACTAATGCAAGATTTAAGTTCCGAGTAGTAACTACCGATTCCCCTAGCTCTACTACCTATAATCTTCATACAATTGAAACGAAAGAATTAAGCACATAAATCAAGCATGAATAAGAAGAACATCGTTGAATTAAGCAAAACGCATGAGTTATGATCCATACTCCGCCAAACATAGCTATAAACCCTAGCTACCTTCGAGATATCCTGAATATACGCTTTGCTACTATGACTCATTATCAAAATAACAAAGTTTTCAATTATCATAAGCCAAAATATTAAAGAAACGAGAGAAAAGAGATCAAACGGTGTTTATCCAAAGCTACTAGCAAGATCCAAGGCTCCAACAATGTCCAACGTGCTATAGGCCTGATCAAAATCACGTTCCTAAATATAACTAATAGTTTAAGAAACAATTCATGTCCTAACTATTACATAATAGCATAAAAACCCCCAAAAATAACGTTCTGTAATCCAGGGTGATCGTACCCTGTGATCGTATGATCACAAGCCAATCACAAGGTGATCGTATGATCACCTGTGCCATCAGCCAAGAGTCTTCTTTACGATTACATTCTTGAATTTCACTATGTCTTTGTGATCGTATGATTACCACAATGTGGTCGTACGATCACTTCTCGGAAGTGGCATCTTCTCTTCATCCTCTTGATCATTTTCTTCATCGTCTTCACGTCCCAAGCATTCCATTGAGCTTCCCACTTTTATGAAGTTAGCTTTCCTCCTCCGCAATGTTCTGAGCTCGCAGTTCCTGAAATCCACAACACGAACACATACCGGAAGATCAAATGTAACCAAATATCATAAAATCAATGCGAAATTTTCTTGGACTCAACATTGATTTTCAAAATCTCATACATGATTTTTTTTCACAATAATTGGCCTAAAACTCATACAAACACATCGAAACGCACACAAAACGGTAAGGAATTGCATCAGAATTTAACTCCAAGTACGAAGTTATCAACCATACGCGAATGCTTGTTAGCTCCAGTCCAACTGTTCATAACCTTTCCTTTCTATGGTAACACCGTAACCTTGGTTTTCTTCGTCCGTTCGTTAGTAACTAGATGATACAATAAGTTGTAACTCCATAACCTTCTATAGGTTTCCTATAATGCTCTTCGTATGTTCTCATGTTCTCTTCATCGCTCAGATTCTTTAGTTCTTTGACTTACTCGTCGTATGTGTCATACTCTTGCGAGTTTCTAGCATTAGTCTCAGTCTGTGAGGATTATCAAACCCTTTTTAGGTTCTACTAACATATTATTACTGGTATACTATGTCTTAGGGTTGTACCAATTCTCACTCATCACTGAAAATTTCCCTTTTGACTTCCAGACTCGATCTCAACCCCCCAGAAGAGTTATACCCTTGAATTCCCTTTCTCCCATACTGCCTTGAAATAAGTATCTTTGAGAGCCAAACAACTTCTCCCAACCCCTGGCCAGATTGGTTGACTTGTTGCGTTGACTACTCTTTTCTCTGAATTAAACATAACTGACAAATTCTCTTGACACAGTTATGTCACTTCCAAGTATTTTCCCCGGAGGCTCATATATTTCATTTCCCCCGTATAACAATTCAAGAAAATCCATTTCCTCCGTTTAATGTCCTCACATATATTGATTATCACAACTACAAAAAGTAAAGCTCAATAATGAATCCCCACGAAATGCTTAGATTTCGTGCATGACCTCAGGATACCATAGTTCCTCAATACCCTATCATGTTACACATGTCCATGACAATCTTTGATACGCTTGTGAAACTGTCTGAAATTACAAGTCCCGTCGAACGTATCTCAATTCCACATTCCTAGTTTCATTCCTTGACATTCTACTCCTTATTATCATTGATCCTATACTTAACTCACCGATATAGGCACAACATTCTTCTCATCGTCTTGTTACTACTAACCAGCTATGCATACATTCTGCATGAGCTACTATAATCACCAAATCGACAAATTCTCCTTACTTGAAACTAGTTTACTGATATCAATCCTTTACCTTCTAACCTGAACCTGAAAATCCTCTATGATATTCTATCCCCAGAATATTGGAAACATAAACCTAACCCGAAAAATTATGTGTACATCCTCTATACTCTTCTCCATCCTCTTGTACACTTTCATCCCATCACCTTAACCATTCCCACTTCCTGATTATTTGTAAACACTGATCAACACGAGTCCCATGTTTAACATGATCCTTTCATAGTTCTTATCCCAAAGGTATACCTAAGAGAAGCTTCTTAACCTCCTGATTAACTCTTATGCATTCTTACACTCCCTTCAATATTCCGAGACACGGGTATCCTCGTCTCATAATCTCCACAGGTTCTACTTCCATTAATAATCATCATACTTATAACTCAGCTCCACCACTTCTTACTTGTTCCTTAACATATACTATGCGAGATGCCTAAAAAAGGACATACAAATATAATTCCTCGTCAGAGTTTAATCAACAAGCTCCTACCTAGTTGTCATGTAGCAATCACATGCGGATTTCTCGACCATCAACATGAGTAAACCCCAACAATACCATTTCTATACCACATGAGTAATGCAATATATGCACTATACCAACCTTTTACCGAATTTCGGATCATTCCGGCATCACTACCATTCCGTATACTATTTCACATCCAAGTTTTTCTAGAATGATGCAACTTTTCTTATGATGCAATGAAATGAAACAATTGTGAACTTCTGCCCGAGGTTCAAACTATATAGGCATATCTGGCCCATATATGTATATATAGAACTCTCGTGAATGCACTCGTGAACCATTGCTACTGCAGTTTTAGTCTTATTTTTTAATAAGTTTTAGGTTTGAAATCACTAGCCACCTATCATATACCATTTGCAACACCCCTTCCCTTAGAGCTGGGAAATCTAACATAAGGCCCCTAGACTCACGGGAGTGTCCTTCGTGAAGGCACATAAATGCCCCAAAGAGTTTAATACTAACGATTTTTTACAAGATAAGATTAAATAAACTAATAATTTGAAAGATAAAACTTACATTTATACTTTTAAGTATGATAGATATGTGATACTGTTAGCTATTTGTTTGACTCTACTTCCCAATTCCCTGTGTGCTCTCTTGGAAGTTATAGAAACATAAAGACAATAGAGTTTGTCAGAAATAGATTAAGTAGATGTATAACTTCATAAGGAAAATACGCAATATAGAGCTCTGAAAACTTTATCATAGTACTTACATCTCCGGTCATTATTATGATATAATAGCATAGATCACATAGATAGAGTTAATTGTTATTTATAACCCATGGAGTCCACAACCATCCATAACTAACTCAACCATATCATCCTTATACAGAGTATTCTAAATCCCATCACCCATAGTGTAACACCCTCAAAATAACCACACGGAAAACTTGAGAGGGTGTCACTTTGTACCCGAGATAACTCTCGGATACAAGGACATTTAAAAGTGGTTCCAAGAAAACTCAACCATAAATATAAAGTTTAACGTTGCTTAACAATTTAATGTTTGCCTCAAACTCAGGCTATCACCATTATTACACAACTAAAATAAAATGATTAATCGTCTATAATTTCTATAAAGCTTAAACTAGCTAAAGCTGATGGTTCGCGTTTCCCGCTAAGATAGGCTCTCATCATCTAAATCTGTGGTGAATAAAAACATAAAGAGCACACCACGTTTTCCAAAATCAGCAAGAAATACTGGCAAGTAAACATCCATGCATGTAAAATGATGATGAAGTATATTTTACGAAAAATAAACAACTTGTCATGTAGCAATTAAATTTTTACACAACGGAAGTAAAATTATAAACTTGTGGAAATGAGAGAGAGAGTGAGTTTTCGAATTCCATTATGTTTTTGTATAATGAGGGCATTGCTCAAACCACGCTCATTCTCCAAATTAAGGATTTCCAAAATATCATATTCTTCCATTTTCTATTAATAAACATCAAGTTCAAAAGTTCATATTGTTAATTTGTTAATATGGGGGAAGAACTAACCACCTTGCAAGCATCCAGGACCTTAAGTGTCGACACCCCCTTAAGACTTCTTGCGGCCAGAAGTGTGAGTACAAGGAGCGACCCAGGACACTGCTACCGGGATAATAAAATGGGTCGAGTGACCGTAGTCAATGCGACCAAACCAATATATAAGTAACCTTGTAACGTCCCCGCACAACTCTTCCATTTTACGTCATTATGGACTATTAATTCTTGTGAGATTTCCAAAATAATTTGTTTGACAAATAAAATCAAATATCCAAGTGGCATATAAGGCCAATATAAAAAACATACATTCTGAAATAGAATATGAAATCTCATTTGACACGAAGGGAGATAGGCACACTAGGCCTGACATGTTTACTCACCTCAAATCAAACAGTAACCAGCAAATAGTAGCTGCTAGGGATAGACATGGCCATCATCTTTGAAGTCGCCGCCTACAAGTAAATTCCTAGTTAAAAATACAATTTTGTACTACGAATAAATGTATTGACCCTATATGATATGAAAATGATTATTTGGTCAGGGTCCATGGTATATTTCACTCCCAAGATTCACTATGGATACCAAGACCTAAGACATACTTATATTTCGGCATATAAATGAAGTATTTTATTATTTTTGTTAAATGGTTAAAATGTAAATAACGACTTGGATAAGATAGAGACTCTAACAATTTGTCTTTCACAACTTATAAAATTTCGTATGAGTCAAAAGCAACACTAATTTACACCATCACGTTTAAATAGGAAATTAGTCAGTTTAAAAATTCTAATATTGTAAATTATAAATGAGTCTCACTTTTATTTTGCAAAAGTATTACGAATATGTTTAAATGTATATATCGAAAAATACTGACTTTTAGACATGACATCATATGATCTCATCTAAGTGTAAGAAGACTAATTACAAAAAAAATCTCCGCCTAATATTTTCAAAACTTGCTTCATGCTGAATAAATGAAACTCCTCAATATGTGATGCAGATCCAAGGAAGTGGAGTTTAGAAATTATAAAACATTACCCAACTATTCATATTTTCCCTAATGTTAACACCCTACCTATATTATTTAGAGGTATACACATTGACTAAAACTGCTAACATTCTAATAATATTACTAGTTTATTAAGTCCTACTATAGCTATTAGTTAGCCATGCAGAACCTATAAACATGCATATTCTAGAAACACATGTGACGACACACTGTCACATTTACAAAAACATAACATATATATACATTTAAACAGCTTATATGCATGTACTACTACAACATGGACTAAATAAGAATACAAACATGAAATTGATCGACGAAACAGGGAAATTATTTTTTGAAACTAAACATAGAAGGTTGTACTTACAAAACCAAGAGGAATGAGACATACGTTAAGTGTGGAACAACGAAGAAGTAGACGGGAATGGTGTTGGTGGCGAACGACAAAGAAATTTACCGCGGTTGAACCTACGGCTGCTGCTTCTGAACGCTCGGTACTGAACCAAACTGGGCTAGAAGCGGACACAAAGAGAAGGGGACCCGACAGGACGGGGGGGGGGGGGGGGGGGGGAGGCCGAAGTCGGCGACGACCTGCTTTTGCGTCGAGCTGCTAGTATTTTATTTTCTTAGGATGATGTCCGACGGAAGCCAGTGCCAATTAGTGTTGGTCTGAGAACAGAGGGTAACAGAGGGAGAAATAGTGAAATATCGGTGGTTGTGGTTGGCTGGACTTTCAGTCGTCAGGGAAGAAGGCGATGGAGTGGCGATGTGGGCAATTCTGGTAGTGAATAAGATTTCAGTACTTCATCATGATCTAACTATAGTTGGAAGCAGGCTGAAAATCCAAGTTGTACTTAAGGAGTCATGGAGATCAAAAGTAGATTGATTTCGCCCATAATCCAACACGGCCATATTCATAATATTGTTGGTAAAGAACACATACTGCACTAAGAACAAACATGTCTAAATTCCGATTCATTTCACTGAGTATTTAGTGAGATATATCCAAGTTGACGAAAGCTCACAGTCAAGAACAAGTCACACTTGAACAAGTGTTTTACAGATTTTTGACACAACTTCCGGACCACCTAAAGGTTGAAGCAATTCAATCGTTAAAAATTAAACTTGTAGCATTAGGACCATGGAATACCCATGATCAATTTACAGATCATTTCTTCAAAAGTTGATCAAGATACAAGCCTTAGAAGTCTATAAAAAACCACTGGAGAATCCATGCCAGTTCTGGCAAAAAATTGCTGCAAGTTTAACCCGAATTTTAGTGGTTTTAGTGATGGAATAATGATAAGTCAATCCTTCTGAATTAATGTGTGTATAAACTCGGGGAGTTATAATGTGAATATGATGAAAGACAGATTCAGTTTGAGAGACATGTTCAAAAGCTCCAAAGCTTTGGAGCTTACTATGTTGATAATCTTGCTATATTCTTGCTTAAAGATTTCTATGTTGCAGGAATTACGTTGGATTGAAAGCTTGTTTATAGAATTTATACTATCTCTTACAAATATTCTTGAGATTATATATTGTGTTTACTTTGCTAGACAAGTATACGGATTGATTGGTTTTAAGGATCACATGATCATGGTCAAGCTTTAAAGGTGGCCAAAGCTCCAAAGCTTTGCAGGATATCCTGGAATCCTGTCTGTGTTATACTTTCTAACAAATTTATGTTGCAGGTTAACATATCAGGCTGTGAGATTGTTCTAAGTTAAATTCTCAATATTGTTTATTATTTAGATATGTTACACTTAGAAAAATAGTTATGCTTATTGGTTTAAAATGGTCTCTCAAACAGGTCATTATATTTAGGCTATATAATCTGGATTGCGTCTTAACTTGTGTTCAAGTTTTGCAGGGCTAGACTTTGATCAAATATGGATGATCAAATCAAAATAGCCGTTTGAATATAGCTGTTGAAAGAAGTTGTTAGGTTTTTGAGTATTTGCAGGAAGTTTGTTCCTAAAATCTCTCAAGTTTGTTGCTGCCAGTTTGTTATACACTTGGTTTGAATTTCAAAAAGAGGAGGTGGTGATTTTACAGAGAAAAAGAAGAGAGAGCATTTGCAGGAGATCAAATAATAACTCTTCAACCATTCAATCAGATTGAGAGTTCAACATTGAAGAAGATCATTCATCTCAATCCTTCTAGATTTCTGAAGAACACTTTAAGGTTCAAGCTTATTCTGTTTTCTGTGTTCTTTATACTTGTGCTTAATCTTTATATTCATTAGAATTCCTAAACCTCATTGACTTTAGAAGTTGGTTATTCAAGTGAACAACAAGAGGTTCTTATTGTTTCATTAGATTGTAACTGAAACTAGATTGGTTTGGAACCAGAAGGTGTATAGGTGTAAGGGAGTTCACTTAGGCTTGATATCTAGGGCCAGGTCCGTGATTAATAAGAAGGTGTTTAAATCCTGTAGGTATAGTATCCCTCAAGCGGAGAGCAGGCTCATTGGTGGCTG
The DNA here is from genome assembly GCA_023055425.1 of Linanthus parryae. Classification (NCBI taxonomy): domain Eukaryota; kingdom Viridiplantae; phylum Streptophyta; class Magnoliopsida; order Ericales; family Polemoniaceae; genus Linanthus; species Linanthus parryae. The sequence continues at coordinate 18,179,117 of JALGPY010000011.1, read as the reverse complement.
AACTTCGTAAAAATTGTTCATTTACTTTACAGTTCTACATTTCATTCTCTACACAAACTGTTCAACACAGAGCTTTTCCAAAGCTTTGGAGGTTTTCCTGTTTCAAAGCTTTGAAGCTTCATACATTTCCAAACTGTTTCAAACTACTTCTGTATTTGTCTAAAGCTTTGAAAATCTATTTAATCTATGTGTTAAGTTTCAAAATCCCATTTTTAGCAAAAGATTGCATACTCTATTCAACTCCCCCCTTTTTAGAGTATCTTGATCCTGTATTTTACCTGCATTACACACTTTCAAATAAGATGAAGCTTTGAGCATGAAAGTTAGAGTGTTAAATTCCAAGAAACCCCCCAAACAATCAGCTTCCAAACCATAAACCATTGATGGTGCTGCAGTACCAAGAACATAACATGAAAACTTGCCGGAAAAAACACACAAACACATATCAAAGCCCCTTGAATAGCGAATTTGGCATGATTGGACATTGTGTTATGCCAAACGAGGTTAAAGTGATCTGAACGAGTAGTTTAACAGATGATTTGATGAAGGTTAAAGCTCTACCTGTTCCCAACAGTTATGACAGTTTTTTCTGAATAGTTTTTTCATAATTTTGTGAAAATATGCTCAAAACATGAGTTATGTGATTTTTCATACTTCAAAACTTGTTGCACGAAAGAATTACTCTACAAAACTATGAAATTACACCAACAAAAGCTATATATAACATACTTAACACCACTCATAACATATATATCCATGATTCTATGAGTGATTAGCCATTAAATATATTTTTATTGACATGTATGAATAGTCTACATGAATGGAAGTGAATACTAAAATCACAAGATGAATTTTACCTCAAATGATGATGATGAGGTTGTGCTTGTTCCTCCTAGCCTTTCAAGGTGGAGCTCTTAGCATCTTGGTGGAATTGAGAGGAAATTGAGGGTTGATCTTTCATTTTTTTTTGGGAATTTGAGAATATTTAGGACTTGATAGTAACAATAGAAGGGGATGAAAAACATAAGATAATATAGAGATGAGAAGAGGGACGGATGGAGGAGGAGAAAAAGGTGGAGAAAGAAATGAGAGGGAGAGTGACATGTGGTGGGAGTGGAGTGACAAGGGGAAATACACCACATGGGTTTGGGAGTTTGTTTTGGTGCATCACTTGTACCACTTTGACTATCTTATGTGGTTCTAATTGATTATCTAGTATCTCTGATAATGCAAGTGTCGTAATTATTAGTATGATCAATTACTCCAATAACATCTTCGAACTTTCTACAATTGATATTTAATTGTCTAAAATCTTATTGCACGAGGGTCCTAATAATATTTTTAACTACATTATAATTTTCACAACCAACAAGCATACAACTTGATTTTTGCGACATTTAATATTCTACAAGTCTAGTCTATTTAATAAAACACTTACCATATAACATTTATTTAGAAAGTAATATGTTCACTAAGGAAATAGCTTCACATCTTAGATATAAGGGCTGTTACATTCCACACCAATAATGATGGTACTTGCACGTCAAATACATTTATACGTGATTAGGCACATAATTCATTTATCGCATACTGTGCAAGATGAAGCTCAAATACGAACATAATACCTTCAACCATATTTTAATTACACAAGAACATGCTTTTCATAACTTTGAAACACTAAACAAAGTACTAACAAATAATCACATATTAACGTGCTAATATGATTTAAAAATGTGGGTTATTACACGAACTCTGTTTTGAAAAGTCTACATATTGGAGGTAGACTTTAAAATTTCTTAAACAATATGAAACCTACAGAGCAATTAATTATAGGAACTGGAAGAAAGTCGACGTACCTCCAGCCATTGGTGCGTACCCGATTCTCCAAAGAATCTGAAAGGCCCGATCCTTCATTATTTGCTCGAGTGTTGTCAAATCGAATGCCATAATGAGTTGTTACTAGACCCTCCGACACTATTACATCCCCCAATGATGGCAGAATGATCGAATGACCAGGATAGATATCCAAAAACAGTGAAGTCTTTATATTACGTTTTAAGTGTAATTTAACAATTGTTCTGATAGGCTAACCGACGATAATTGGTGGAGATATCATTTGCTGAGACAAAATAACAATAATTATAATTAAACTCAGACCCACCAAAACCTTTCACTTTATGAAAGAAAACACATACATGAATCATGACGTCAAGTCGTCCTAGAGCGATAATTTTCCTTCCATGTATCACAATGCAATTAGTTCCTTTAAAAACTACTTTCAATTAATGAATATGCACGAAGTTTATTCTAAATCAAACCAAATGTTATCATCTCAAAAAAATGTACGCACTTCAAAATGAGAAACAACAAAATTGTATGAGCCTCTCAATTTATGAATAGCTTCATACAACTCAAACTATATGGAATCAACTTCCATTAAAATGTTTTATTACGTATGAACCAAATTAGTACAATATACTATATGAATGATCAAATTTCATTTGTATCGATCCGTGAACTCCCAATGGTTGCATACCTTTGTCCAGGGTCGACAATAAACAATTCAATGCTAACATGTTCAATGACAATTTATACATAACACGTCTAACATGACTAAGTCTCAATGTCAATTTTCTTAATCCTAACCTCGCTATATTAACCTAAAAATTTATAATGACTTCAATACAGAATTCAAAATACTAATCCTTGGTGGAACTCTTCAACCATAGACCATCTGATGTAGCCTCAATCCCATAGATGAATTCATTCTCATGATAGAAGTAGCAATCTATGTATTCACTTGCACTTATTCTATTCTCTGACACTACCAACAAAGATGAAAATTAATCACAAGTTGACTTCCAAATAAACTAAATCAGTAAACAGCCTAAGTATCTGAAATGATCTTCACTTGTTCACTTCGTTTATACATACGCATGTGATTCAGTATCTTTAAAACATCACTTCCAATTGGTTGTAGTCTTTCATTGCGATCTTGGAATACTATAATTTTATTATCAACATTCCAAATATGAACAATGACTAAAAATCTGAACACTAGTCAAGCATCTAACAAAAGAAGTAAATCAAGTGTTATACACATGTTTCCCTTGAAGATCTTTATGGATATTTAACCATTCATAATAGATGTCATGTTTCCTAAATCACACTTCTTCCAAAACCTCTCTAAGACTTAATGATATATGCATTCTTATTTAGTCCCAAACTACAATGAGTTATATCCTTATGTATCTTAATTCCTATGTTATAAGATACCTTGCCCATATCCAAAGATCAATATTCTTGAAGAGAAAAGATTTAACTTCAGGTACCATTTCCTTAAAATTTATTTCAAATGTCATATATGTACGACACAATGATATATATTCAACTCTCACTAACCTGTTGAGTTGTTAGGGTTATGCTCATCGAAATCTAAATGTTAAATTACTTGTATGGTTATAGTGAGGTATGCTCCATGCTATATAGATTTCTTAAGATTCCATATTAATTGCTTACCATTACCAAGGAAGAAATTTTGAGTTGTTCCATAAAACCATTCCTCTTAGTTCTGAGTAGAACCCGAGATCATTTACAGCTTCAAAATATAGTAAGAATTCTGTAAATACACAATGTACTTATAAGGTGAATGTGATTTCTTAACTCTAGATGACCTTCTTAATGTTGTATCAACATGCTCTTCAAGAACAAATCCTCGAATCATTTTCGACCACTTGATCAAGTAAATGTAGAGTCAATAATATGATCTCTAATATCTATAAATATCCCTTAACAACTTGCTTCAACATGTTTTTTTTTTTCTTAATTAATTATTCACAAGTACGAGAATTAGTGAACTCTGAAATTCCAAATAATATATTCACTAATATCTTAATTTTAAAATTAGAAACAAAGTTTTAAATCATGGAACTACAAAATAGAGAAAACTTTAATCATGACACACTCATGCCTGCTTGAAAGAACGTGCATTGTATGATCATGGTCGGTGCTTTGTAATTTAGTTTGAAAACACCATTAGATGATGTACGAATTCCTAATTAGACCTGAAGTAAACTTCTTCCGACCTTCTTCTATCTTCGTCCAGGAACTAGCACTTCATCTCCATCTCACGTATCATCATCTTTGGTTTTCTTATTTCTCTCCTGATAAGTCAAAATACTCCCGTTACAATCCAAGTGGATGCAGCATGAAGAGCCAAGGCAAAATTTGTCATGGCAGGTTGGAGCATTGATACTAGTCCCCATCTAACTAGTCAGATCTCTTTCGAGGCAAGGACCGAAATCCAAGCTGAAGCTCGAGGATTCTCTCAGGCGATTATTTGGTTGAGCAGACAAGATTTCAGAAATGTCAATGTTCTGACAGATTTCCGGGATGTCATTCTTTCAATCCATAAAAACACTCATGCACGGTGAATCTATTGACATTAGAAGAATTGATACAATTGATTTTGATGATTTTGTAATCTCTTTAGTCGTACGAAATAATGCGGCCATTGCTCATGAGATAACTCATAGAGCTGGTCAAGATAGATGAAGACTCGGTTGATGAAGATTTTTGTTGTTGGTACATGAGGATGAGGGTTTCGGTGAACGTTGAACGACCTCTCCTGCCAAGCTTTACGGTATTTGAAAATGGCCAAAAGATGAGGATGTCGATTCTATATGAAAAAACTATGAATATGTTCCTTTAGTTACATTAGAATCGTCCATGAATTATGGGGGTGTGAGTACATGAAGAAATGGTAAGCAATCCCACATTCAAGTGGGACTTTTCTGCGTTGCTCACCTAGGAAAGTGATGTTCATAAAGGAATTACCAAAATATTTTTCAAGAAAAGATGAAGAAGGTCTCAGAAAGTGAGGATCGGCATTGCCTAATGTGGAAGAGGAGGAAGAAACTTTGACTGGAAAGAGGAACAATCATCGGGAAACTTATCGGTGTCTTTAAATTTGGGAGCGCGTGAAATATCTCCACGAGGTGCGAGTGTCGCTGGGGGGAATAGACAATAGGACAAACAACTCAGCAAGAAAGGACATAAATTTATGGGAAATCACAGTGTACGGAGAAGCTACAAGGAAGGAATACGTGTCACAAAACAGCCACGAGTATTTCATCGGAATTAAGATGTCTCCTCGATAGTTTTAAAACTACTTTCTTACTCCGAAAAATTCGAAATGAATAAGGGTAAATATGTCTTTGTGAAAGAAAGTGATGGCAGTCCTCTAAAGCAATCAAAACCCTATTTTGTTGAAGAGTCGACGAGTCCAAAATCAAACAAGGATATTAGGCCTTACAAAATTAAAACAAATAGGTGATCAATCTAATCGTGCTAAAAATTAAGAACAAGAACGTATTCAATGAATAAAAAATGACATAGAATTAAGTTCGATTAACGTGAAATAAGTAAATAATCTAAAACATGTCTAAAATCAAAATCCCGAGTTCTCCATAAATTATCGAGCTACAAAGTTTAGCTAGACATAGTGTAGGTAGACAACATTCTTTCTTCCATAAATTTGATAAAAAGGATAGGAGAAGGAGATCAAACGGACAACTCGAGCTCCGACGCGAATCCGAGCTTCACCCCTGTTTCTTCCCTTCATCGTCCTTCTATTTTTCTTTTGCGTATATGAATCCAAAAACAGCCCCTAGGTAGCCTATATCATATTCGTAGCTCACTTGGAGTAAAATTTCATTTTTCTACTTTTGCCCCTCCAAGAATGTGGGGAACTCGTGATTGGCAATGGATGCCAATGATTGGTCATTATATCCTTTACTCTAGTGCTGCTAAATCAAACCTCGTAGCCTTTATAAACTTCTCATCACTCCGCACTTTGCCCCAAATCTGGTGCCGCCTAGACAGATTCTTTCGCACGAAGAAGTCGTCCAGTCGTCTGAATGATTTCACACGAAGATTCGGACTGCTATTTTCTTTCGCACGAACGGGTTTTGAAGATTTTTGCTAAATTATTTCTGTTCGCACTTAGGCTCGTCCTTTACCACGAACGTCCTTGGGAACAACTGCGATTTCCCCCTTTCTCCTCTTCTTCTTGACTTCTTTGCTGCTAGGTTGTGGTGGTTCACGATGGTTCTGGGTTGTTCTTGGGTCGCGGTTGTGGTGACTGTTAATTTGGTGATGATGAATATTGGTGATCATGGTGATGGTTGGTGATTATGGTTTAATGGGTAGTGTTTTTTGGTGGTGAAGTTGTTGTGGAAGTAGAAGGCAGCGATGCAGGTGGAGGTTTTGGTTGTGTAGGTCAGTGGTGTGTTGGTTTGGTACTGGTTTGATGGTGGCCGGATGTTGCCAGGGTATTAGGTTGACGATGGTAGTCATGGTGATGTTAGGTAGGTTGTTGGATTAGAGGGCAGGAGATTATGGTGACAGTGGAGTTTGGTGATTTGATTTTTGGGTGAAAGCTGGTAGTTAGGCATGGTGAAGGAACTTTGCAGGAGCTCATGGCTGCTGAACCTCTTGACAGCTGCTTGTTGAATTCTGCTTCTTGTTTCATGTCCTTGAACTCCAACGTTATAGTCCCAGCATCTATTTGAATTGGCTGCAACAACTTGTTTCTTTCATCCTCTCCTTCCTATTTAACCATTTTCTTGAGCTTATTACATTTTCCGAAGTTCGTTCTCGTCCCCGTTCCACGCTTCGAGACTCATGTACCTGAGAAATCTCACAACTACAAATACATAACATTAAAGATGACAATTATAGCTCAAATACTAGAAAATGCTCGAACTCTTCACTTATAAGCATACATCTCAAAGATGTGAATATACTATTATCACCATTTCCTTACCAAATTGACTCTGAAATCACGCAAAACGATAAGCTTTAAACTATAAATATAATGCCATAAATTGTGCTTTCAACTACCTTATCACCCCCAATCTAATAGGCAATCCAAAATTTCAAACAGGGAGATTAAGGGTATCCTAGAGAAAAATGTGAATCCATGACACAAGGATTGGTCCCCTAAGTTGGATAATGCTATGTGGGTATATATGGCAACTTTTAAAACACCACTGGGTTTGTCTCCATACCACTGTGTGGGAAAGCATGTCATCTACCGGTAGAATTGGGAGGTTGGTGAATTTTCTGGGCCATTGTTCGATATTATAAAAGTATCTTTCTTTTACTAAATAGTTTTGTATTTACATTATTACTATTATCATTATTTTTATTATAATTATTATTGTTTTTAGTATTATTATTGTTATTATTATTTTATTTTATCAAATGTATTTTTTTGTAAGTTGACAATTTTATTAGTTAGTTTTGTGTATAATAGTACTGAAGTGTAGCGGGTCGTGTAACGTTTATAACGTGTCCAAAAGTGTAACTTTTATTACTATTACGTAGTCAACCACCGCGCCACGTCGCGCACCGGCCACACCCAATCGCTTCTCCCATCTTCTTCAACCCTTCCATTTTTGAGCCAAGAGTTCAACCCTGCGCTTTTTTTGACGATTCCCCATGTTTACTGTGAAACTATAGTGAGCTACCTATACTAGTAAGGATCACTGCAGTATAAGGGTGTCGACACTTAAGGCCTTATAGTATGATTTAGAGCGGGGAATGACATTCCCTGAACGCTCGGGTGAATAGGGTTTGATAGACCCTAGAATGTACCCTGCTGTGATTCATTGTGATCCCCTTGTATACGTCGTACCTGTTAAACGAAACGATCATGATCCATTGTTAATATGTTAACTCGTCTTTCCAACTAATATTTCTTAAGCCCTAAAACTCCTTTTTACGTACTGTGGTGTGTTACTTACTCATTTTTTACTGACCAAAATTTTCTACGTCAGCTTTTGCCATTTGAAAACCCGCACGTTATGAATAAGGTGGGGGAAACACGTACACATGAGCTGAAGGCTAGGATGACGCTGCTAGTAGACTATCACACTTAGTTTGTCACTTATTTCAGATTAAAACAATGTGCTTTTATCTCTTTCGAACTATGTTGGACATTTTTCTCATTTTTGTATTTATTAAAGAACTTTGAATTATCGTTTGGTTGTACTAGCAAGTAGCCGTAGGATCCGGGGTGTTTCAGTAAGTACCTCTTTATAACTATCTGATGAAGTACTTTCCGAGAAAGCTACGATCCAGGTGGTGAGGACCGTTCATAATCAAATAGGTATTTGCATGGGGTGCGGTTGAATTTGAGAATCTGCACGAAAATTTAGTTTTAAGAGTGAAAGGAAGTCGATTCAAACCATGCTTGGACTCACCAGTAGTCATAAAGGTAGATGTAATCTACTTTTATGATCCTTGATCAGCCTGAGGTAACTGGGTCGGGTCGTCGACCGTAAATTACAAGCGCTCGTAGGGAGGCAACCCAACGAAGGAGTATGTATATTGTTGTTGTTTTTTTTTTTTTTTTTTTTTTTTTTTTTTTTTTTATAAATTACATATATGTGAGATGAGTGAGAACTAATGTTTAAACGAGCATGTACAGAAAAACAGGATCGCCAGAAGACATTAAATTTTTACAAGTACACTATCTGCGCACATATGGAGATGAGCTATGTATATACGCAGGCAGTGAGAAGACCGAGATAAAGAAAATGCATTGTCTGCGTACACACGCAGAGCAATTGTTGGCAGGAGTCCAGCACTCCAGTACTACCCTTCTGACTCACAATCTTGAGGAGTTGTGGACACTTAAGATCTAGTGACTGCTTGTGTGATGACTAGGGGGATCTGGTGGATCCGTCCACAACGTTTGCTACGGGTTGGGTTTTAGGCAGTGGGGGACGCAGGATTCTTAAGATGAGGGGGCCAAAGTTACAAATATTGATGTCTAAAGTCACAAGCCTTTTCTTCCGGAAAAAAAGCAAAATGGTCCATCTTCATTGATTAATAACGACAGAAAGATCGTTTAATGGAGGAAATACTTAACGTTTATAACGCCCATGCGAACTAAAACTAAAGAAGACAACCCGATAGTTTAAAGTTAACTACATCAAACAAAATGGAAATAAAGTCACCAAAAGTTCATACGCCATGATCATGTCATCACTTCCATTTGGTTTGCGCGATCAGGTTTGGCGCTTTAAGATTAGTAAAAAAAATCTAGAATAAAAGTTATAACAACAAAAGTGATTGCTACCATGATCCTCGAAGAGAGGAGTTGCGAAACCATACCAGACAACCAGTGGAAACTGTCAATCAAATCGTTCAGCAAGAGAAGCGCTAGAGCAACTTAGAGATTCTCCAGGTTCTTGTTTTCTTTCTTTTCTTTTGCTGTTTTATATTTTTGTTCCTTTCATTTGTTGGTGTCGTATTGTTTTAGTAACCATAATTCCAGGGATTATTTTTATCCATTTTAACGTCACGGTGATCTTTATTTATTTATTTTTACTTAATTTTAACTATTTTAGACAACTACTGAGTACTGTATATATTTTATTTGTATATTTTTGTTTCAAAACAAAACTACTAAGTACTGTATATATTTTATTTATATATTTTTGTTTCAAAAAAAAAAAAATTGATATTTTGACTGATAAATTATGTACTGCGGTTCAGACTTCATGGTGTTTGAGTTGGACTAAACTTATTAGAATCTTAGATCAAGTGGGCTATTTTTACTCATACGTGGGGGGGGGGGGGGGGGGGGGGCGCAACTACTAAGAGTTCCAAAAATTTTTAGGATTTAAGTACTGGCATAATAGGAAGAAATAAACAGTGAGGAGGGGCCATGGCCACCCCTCGCCCCCCCTTGTGTCCGCCGATGGTTTTAGGACCCTCTTAAAACTTGTATGAGGTTGTAAAATCGATTCTTTCCTCAAGTTATTTGTTCAAGTATTAAATTTTGTTAATTCTAAAACTGATCAACACATGTTATTTTCTTACGTTTGATTAATAAAATCAATATGTAAGAGCATCATAGTACATGAATACATATACCTAGTTGGTTATTTATTTTAACATATACCTAGCATATTCACAACATTTAGAGAGCTAAATACATATAATATTGTATTTTCTTTAAATTAACGTGTACATGAATGTTATGTCATAAAATTCCTTATGTTCAATAGAAAAAAAAGTTCTATTGCAGAATACGTTAAGAATGTTCATCTTAAAAACAAAACATTATGAATGTGATACTTGTTATTTAAAAATATTATTTAACTATCAGAGAAAGTTCTAAAATTTTACATGAATAGAAAATAGTTGGTGAGATTGATTTTTCTCTTGGATGTTTATGTAATGTTTTAGATAAGAATTTATGAGAATATGTGCAAAAGTACCACAATTCAATACCTTAATGCCACATGTATGATGTTGTAGGCTCCAAAATCTCAATAACATGCCTATATAAGAACTTATCAAAGTGTTGAAGTTGCATACACAAATCTGTAAAGTTTCTCTGCTCTTCTTCTCAAGGTCAATACTTGTGTTTGTCTTGTTTAGTTTATGATTTCCACCATCATCTTTTTCTATTGTAGCCCTAAGTGTTGTAGTTTATTAAAAAAAATCGCAAAAATACTTGTTGGTATAAGTTAATGATGTTAATTTTGAGATTTATACTATTTTTCTTGTTGGTGGTTTTACTTAATTGACGTACCTTCATATCAGTCTTTAGGGTTATAGTATATCGTTTTCTTTCATATAATTTCGGTCAAAGCAAATATTTGATGCGAGGTAGGAAGTTATTTTGGTTAGTTTGGAGAGTCTAAAATAGAGTCTTGGTCTGCAGCCACACATACCTATTAGAAGTCAACAACTTATTACCTTACGGTACTCCATACACACTATATCATGCCACATCAGCACAGGGGGACGACGAGACAAGGTCTCCTCGCAGATTGCATTGGAGGCTGGAATAAGGCTCGTCGCAGATGGTTACCGTCCCATCTGCGACCTGTATGTCGTGGAGCTAACTTGCCCGACCATCTGTATATACAAGTCTGGTACTACTGAGAGTAATCTCCCAAGATCTGAATCATAACCACCTCATATGGGTCGTGCTGCTCCGTACAGCCACGTAATTCTCATTGGCTTACATAATTTGACTAGTATAAATAGGGGTGGGGGGTCACATTCTCACAAGGGACAACAATTCAACATCAGAAGTGGTATAACTGTCTTTCTCCTCTACGACATATATAATTTATTTCCGTCGCATTTGTTCATAGATATTTATGTTTGCATCTCTTGTCTACATCTCTGCTAGTTACTTGTTAGATTGCGATTGAACACAATTGATTAATACCCATCTCGAATCCTTGCTTAGAGTAAGATTTTAGTCCAAACAACTTTTGATGTTCAAAGCTACTGTAAAAATGGGTCTCGCGTTTAAAGCAAATAATTTTTTTCAAAGCAAAACACGGGTGATGAATATATTCTCTTTCTGAAATGGCTAACAGTGAAAAAGAGGGTTATCGTTGTGTTAGATGGGTCGAAAGTCAAAACGTGGCACTTTTTGATTGTACGGGTTGACATTAACCCGACATGTTTATTCTCATGACACTTTGTATTCGACCGTTTTTTGACTCAATAAAATTTTATTTTGTGCTGACCCAAACCTGCTAATTTCGTGTCGTGTCAAATACACCCATGTTAAAAACAAAACAGTCCCACTTTTTTTAAACCGGGATGTTCATAACTCGTGTCTGCAAAACCCATTCTCTCACTCGGAATCGACCCAAATCGATGGGCCTTTCTTTCTTCTCTCATACTCACGTTTGAGACCTCAGGTCTGGGTTTAAGCTGATGACGGACGGCGGTGGCGTCGGCTGGAAAGCGGCGGCGTTGGGTTTTGTTGAGCAAATTGAGGGTTTTAGGATAAAATGGGTTTGGTGTGAGAATCGGTTGAGAAATGATCAACTGTTGAAATCCGCCATTATGAATTCCCAACAATTTCTTCTATTTTCAATCATGCTTGAGCAAATTGTCATTTCAGAGGTCCTGCACCACCTAGTCTTTGATCTCTATGTGCTGCTTATTGTGGTCTTCATTTGTGCTGATATAGGTAATTCTTTCCCTAAACCACAATGGTTGATTTATATTAAGGGTTGATTATTGTCTATATGTATGAGTATATTTTGAATTTGACTCAAAATAGAGTCACTGAGCATGTAACAAAGCATGTAATTAAGTAGGAGTTGTAATGACATGAGTATATCAGTTATTTGAAATATAGGGTTCCATCCAAATCCATGCTCAAATTCATTGTAATCCTAACGGATTCTTGTTTTCTTTTTGTGAACTTTTTGTATGCTCAATGTTTTTTGTGTGAATGTTCTTCCTTGCATATATAGTTGTTTTTGAAGAGCTACAGAACTTAGCTATCTGTAAGAGGACTTCATCGACTCGCTCGTCTAAAGGCTAATTGCATGAACTATATGAAAAAAAAATAGATGCATTTTTTTTATTATTCATATCCTCAATGCGCACACACACAGAGACATATGTAGACAGCTAATTTCAGTTGTATGTATATTATTCCAGTTGTTTGCAGCATATCAGGACATGGAAAAGCAAATGCAAAAGGTCTCGCGCGTTCCCATTGCTAGACGCGGACTCGGAACCAAGGGGCGAAAAATTTCCCTCTTAACGAATCACTTCAAAGTGAACATCTCTAAGTCTGATGGGGATTTCTACCAGTACAGTGTAGGCTGCTTAGTACTATTTCCTCTTACTTGTCTTTTCAGGAAACTTTGACTAAGTGACATGATTAGCAAACTGACGCAAGAACTTGTTAACCTTTTTGTACTGTTTTGTTTATTTCTTATTCTTAATAAATCTTTGCAAATTCAAGCAGGTTTCACTGTCGTATGAAGATGGCCGTCCAGTTGAAGGAAAAGGGATTGGACGGAAGGTGATTGACAGAGTTCACCAAACATATGACTCTGAGTTGGGTGGAAAATTTCTTGCATACGATGGCGAGAAATGTCTTTTCACTGTGGGCCCACTTCCTCAGAAAAAGCTTGCATTTACCGTTGTTCTCGAGACTATTTCTTCAAATAGTAGTAGGTAATTAGTGGCATGTCCCGGCTGCTGGTTCAGTTTTTGAATTAACAGCTCATGATATTCTAATATATGAAGCTCACGTGTTTTCTATCCAGGAGCAATGAGAATCGGTATCCGGGTACCCTAAGTGAAAGTGACGCGAAGAGAATACGACGACCGAACCAGTCGAAGAGCTTCAAGGTGGAGATAAGCTTTGCTGCAAAAATCCCCATGCAGGCCATTGAAAGGGTTGTTCGTGGTCAGGAATCAGATAAGTCCCAAGATGCCATCAGGGTTCTTGATGTCATTTTGAGGCAGCATGCTGCAAAAGAGTGAGTGTTAATCCAAAAAGGCTGCTAATGATTGTGTTTTCAAGTCAAAATAAATAGTTGTATAATTATTTATTCACTAACTGGAGAACCCCACATGACTGTTGACATAAAATGTGAAATGTTGTGAACTGCAGGGGATGCCTACTCGTGCGGCAGTCTTTCTTCCGTAATGAACCAAGGAACTTTTTCCCCGTTGGTTACGGTGTGCTTGGCTGCAGGGGATTCCACTCAAGTTTTCGAACTACACAGGGTGGTTTGTCTCTCAACACCGGTAATAATGCAATGATAACTGGTTGTTGGGGCCTTTTATACAGCTTAATTTGATTTTTTCTTTGCGCAAATAATCAAGCAAATCTCAATGTAGATGTATCCACCACAATGATTATCAAGCCTGGACCAGTTGTCGATTTTCTACGTGCTAACCAGGATGTCAGTGATGCTTCATACATCGACTGGGTAAAGGTAGTATTCTTTTGCTAACACGGTCTTTTTTCTTATTCTTTATTATTTACTATGTTCAAGTACCTTGAAGTTTTCCAAATCTTGGTAGGCCAAACGCATGTTGAAGAATTTGAGGGTAGAAGTCGCCAGAACTAAGCATAAAATTACAGGATTGAGTGAGCTTCCTTGCAAAGATCTGAAGTACGTTTATCGTAATTATCCCTTTTCTTTGGCCAATCAAATGGATAAATATACGATTGTGACATTTTTTTTATCAATTCATTGATTTTCATGCTTGATATAGGTTTCTCTTTAAGAAAAAAGTAAAGAATGGTGATGGTGAATTCGAAACAGCTGAAGTGACTGTGTATGACTATTTTGTAAATCATCGAAACATAGACTTGCTGGATTCTGCTAACTTACCGTGCATCAATGTCGGTAAACCTAAGCGTCCGACTTACTTTCCTCTCGAGGTGAAATTTCTTTTCTGCTTTCCATTTGACCAGTAAGTTATATTTCTTTCCATTCTCTTGACTAGATTACTTCTGGTGTCGCTTTCACAGCTTTGCTCATTGGTTTCGTTGCAACGATATAACAAATCACTCTCCACATTCCAGAGATCGTCATTAGTTGAGCAATCAAGACAAATGCCTCGTGAAAGGATGGAAGTATTAAGTGAAGTGAGTTCCTAACTTCCCTATCAGGTGGTTCCCTTTGTGCAATAAAAATACCCCATGTCTTATTTCACATTGACAGGCACTTAAAATCAATAATTACAATGCTGATCCGATGCTCAAGTCATGTGGTGTCTCTATCAGTTCCAACTTTACTCGACTTGAGGGCCGCGTGATCTTAGCTCCTAAGGTATCTTTCTAATTACATCAGCTGATAACATGTTTATCGATCCCCATCTTCTTGGTCGTATTGTTTCTGCTATTTTCAACGGTCTGGTATGAGGCTGTGATACCTTTGACTCGAGGGTTTGTTCTGTATTAGTTGCGAGTAGGAAATGAAGATCTCGATCCCGTTAATGGTCGGTGGAACTTCAATAATAAGGTGCGTTAGTATATCCTGCCTTCCTCTTAGTCGATCCCTTGTAGTTTTAAAAATGTCTCACTTTTTTCTCTGGCGTCTACCTGTCTTTTAGAAAGTTGTAAATCCCACAAAAATCAAACTTTGGGCTGTTGTCAACCTTTCGGATCGGAAACGGAGTGACGTATGGGCCCTTGTTCGTGATCTGATCAGATGTGGACAGATGAAAGGAATTGTAAGTTCTGTCTCTGTTTTAGTATTAGCATGGTGTTTTCTGCTAAATGAAGAAAGCTACTTGAGCCGCTTTTTCTTTTGTCCTTGTAGCTTATTGAGCAACCATATCCTGAAGTATTCGAAGAGGATCCACAAATGCAACGTGCTCCTGCTGTAGAAAGAGTCAAAAAGATGTTCGAGGATATGCAAAGGAAACTTCATATGAGACCAAAGTTCCTCCTTTGTCTACTTCCAGTGAAGAAGAATTCGGATCTTTATGGTTTGTATCTTGAACTTGGAACTGTTACGATACATTGTTTTATCGCTAATGCTTGATGATGATGCTATATTCATTTAAAGGTTCCTGGAAGAGAAAGACTCTTGTGGATGAGGGAATTGTCAATCAATGCATTGCGCCAACAAAAGTAAACGATCAGTATCTCAGAAATGTTCTTCTCAAGATCAATGCAAAGGTAAACAAGCTAGCTTCTGCTCTACGTGAAGCTCCTTATTTGCTTTACAATTACTGTTGTTTGACACAGGAACTTGATTGAAATCTCCAATAATTTTTTCCTTCCAACTGTTGCTTTTTAGTCCTCCTTCCAGTTTCCTGGACTTTGATTTGGGGTTTGGGCCTATTTGATACGGAACAAGCAAACAAACCGCCTTGTTTTTGACGGTTTTTGGGATCTTGGCTACTGAAGGGGTTGACCTGTAATTATTGGCCCTGTTTGGGGACATGTCTTCGCTTCATCCAACCACGCGTTTTCAACAATAATCTCTCTGTTTATCTCATTTCTCAACCACACATATCTCAATTATCTGTAATCCAACATATCATATCCCCAAACATGGCCGTTGTCTTTTTTATTCTTATTGCACTGTTTCGAGCTTCTCAAGTTACTGATAATTTTTATCCTTATGGAGTGACCTATCTTTTCTCTTATTGGCTTCTATTGTGTCTGTGTCATTCTCCCTATGTTCATGGTTCTAAACGTGACCTCTTTTTCTCGCAGCTGGGTGGCCTGAACTCGATGCTTTCTTTAGAACATTCTCGCTCGATTCCGTTTGTATCACAGGTTGCGACGTTAATTATTGGGATGGATGTCTCACATGGTTCTCCCGGTCAGGATATACCATCACTTGCTGCGGTAATTTTTTCTTCTTGATCCAGATTCCAGACACACCCTTTTCTTTTTGACTTCATGGTGTGCATCTGCTCCTTTAAGATGGATTGAAATATTTTCTACATTGTACAAGGAAAATTTTGTACTGCTCATATAAAAAAATATTTGCTTTGTCTCTGTCCAAATGCCAGCATGCACTCAGAAACTTTTTTTATGGAACAAATAACAGGTAGTGAGCTCAAGGGAGTGGCCGCTAATTTCACGGTACAGAGCATTTGTCCGCGCTCAGTCCCCCAGGCTGGAGATGATTGATTCCCTCTATAAGCCTGTTTCCGGAACTGAAGATCGTGGTATTATGAGGTGGTAATTTCTGCTTCTGTTAAATGCCTTTGTAATTATGCAAATGTAGTGCACACACTAGCAACCTATTAGTCATACTTGTGTAAATTTATGTCTTCACCATAAGAATTCATGAATGTTGGGTGGTCTGGTTCTGACCATCCCTTTTATGTATCCCCACCCCGTACATGTTCTTGCTGCAACCTGAAAGGAGGAAAAAGGAGACATTGTTCATGGAGTAGAAGCCCAAGTCGGAGTTCAACCCGATTTATTGAGTCATGTATTTATTTGAGCAGTTAGGGTTTGTAGCAATAGGTTGAGCACCTTTATGATTTCTCCTACGAAGCACGGATAAGGATACAGGTGTCGGATATGATACGGGATATGTCATTTTGTATAAAATCGAGGATACGACACGGCGGGGATGCGTCAACATTTTTATTATCTTTTTATATATATTTGAATTTTTATACTAATAGATGATATATTGATTCAAACTACTTTGATATTTATAGCTTAAATATTCTGAAAAATCACAAATTAAGTATAAGAATGAGAAGAGAAAGAGGAGCAGCTTACGTGGGTTAGAGCTTGACGAGTTGTGTCTGGAAAAACCCTTGAAGTTGTCGCATGTGAGAACTTAAAAGTTTAAAACTCATTTGAACTTTTTCGTCAAAAGGGTAACCTTTTCATATATTAAGCCTCAATTAATCATATATATTATATCTACTTTAGCTTAATTATATATTAGCCCATTTGGAGTTCAATATTTCATAAAATAACCTGTGGGAAAGTCTAATAAACACAAAAGGGCGACTATCGTCTCTCACTAAGTGTCCCTAAAGTGTCCCGAAGTGTCCACTCTAGTAATATTCTCTAAAATACCCGGACAGGCCAGACACTCTGTACACGTATTTTGAAGTGTCGTACGAGTGTGCGTCTGAAATCTCTGCAACTCTCTTTGGATGTAGGTTGATCGTTCTGAAACACGTAAATTTGTGTGCGATTCTTTCTTGTTTGCGTCTTCATTTTCCCTAACATTGAGATTGCTTTTCTTCAGAGAGATTTTAAAAGATTTTCTCTCAACTTCCCGGGATATGCTGCCTCAGCAAATTATTATATTCAGGTATTTTTTTATCATTATTTACTGTCACGAGTCGCGACCTTTTTCCCTTTCTCCGAGGATATTGCTGGCCCGTTTATGAAAAAACATATGGATGAACATTTCTTTTGAATTTATGTTCCAACATTTTACTTTCTGCTCTTGGCCCAGCAATGTCCAACCCGACATGACGCCCTCAACCAACCCGAACCCAATACGAATTTAGCGGGTTTGGGTCGACACGAACCCGCAACGGGTCAAAGAACAGGTCAACCTGAAAGTGACATGGGAATAAACGGGTCGGGTTAGTGTCAACCCGCACAACCCGAAAACGTTATGCTTCAACTTTCAACCCGCTTAACACAACAATAACCCTCCTTATCACCGCTAGCCATTCTCAGAGGAAACACATAGGCATAATCCTAACAATATCCGGGTCGACACGACGACACAAACCCGACGAAGTTAGCGGGTTTGGGTCGACACAAACTCGCCACGGGTCGACCCATAAGTGACACAAAATAAACGGATTGATTTCGGGTCGATCCGTTTATGGCCCGACATGGTTCGACCGACCCACAGCTCGATGGGTCGACCCGAATCGCCAGTCCTTGATTGAGTTTGGTTTTGATTATTCTTATGCTAATCCCTATGTTTTCATTGTTTGGGATAATGTTTTAGGGATGGCGTAAGTGAATCACAGTTCAGTCAGGTCTTGAACATAGAATTGGATCAGATTATTCAGGTTGTTACACAACAGATTATTCACGTTCTTATTATTCCACAAGGCTGTTCGATCAATACTTTTCCTTCTTATTTTCCTTACGGTTTAACTGTAAACAGGCATGCAGACTCTTTAAAGATGAATTCCATAAAGAGGAATGGTTACCCAAATTTGTAGTGATTGTTGCACAAAAAAAACACCACACGAAATTTTTCCAGCAGCGCTCTCCTGATCGCAATGTTCCACCAGGTTAATTAGATTCTTATTTTGAAACTTTTTTTTGAAGTTCTTTACTTCGTTTACTGTAAGTAGAAAACTGAATTTGTCCTACATGTTGCAGGGACAGTGATAGATAACACAGTTTGTCATCCACAGAATAACGACTTTTACATGTGTGCTCATGCTGGACCTATAGTGAGTCTTATCTTTCATTTTCTCTTTTCATTCGGAATATGTTAGAGAAAAAATAGGGAATTGGCTAAAATGGAGCATGTAAATAAAAAGAAATGCACCTATACTCCTTTAACTTAAAAAAAAAAAAAATTATGTCAATTTGATAATTTTCCATTTGCGCTTGTTTGGTATCACTGTTTTCAAATGTTTTTCTTAGAGACACTTTTGGGAATGGCAATTTCACCACTTTTTAAAAACATAAACAAAGAAAAGAAAACTTGTTTCTGGCGACACCAAATTTGGAGGGTTTTTTTTTTTTTTTTTTTTTTTTTTTTTTTTTTTTTTTTTTTTTTTTACCTCTGGAAGTTAGTGGTGTTCCGAATTGTGTTTTTGATTTTAATCAGTGTTTTTTTAGTACATACCAAAATTGTTTTTGTTGCACGTCCTTTTCAACTTTTTTTTTTTTTTTAAACGAATACCAAACAGGCTATATAGTTGTAGAATCTGAGAGTGCACCTTCTCTTTTTCGTAAAGTTAAGTTGTATTATAGAAGTTCCACCTATCTCAAAGCTTTCAGAAAGTACAAAATGACCTCGCAGCAGACGTTTACGCACCCGGCTCGCGGTGCATACCCTCCCAGAAGCATAAGCACTTCCAAGATTAAATTTATAAGCTCATTTGTTTGTCAGTATTTTTAGCATCTGTCAAACAGTCACTCCGTTCAGGTGCAGAATCTTGAGAGTGCACCTTTCCTTTTTCGGGAAGGGGTGGCACTTGCCCCCCACGACTTTTCTAAAACTTTATTATTACCCCTAATATTACGAGTATCTAACAGCAGTACTCTTATAAAAAATACATAGATGCCCCAGCCGAGTCCATATATTTTCATCACCAATACCCTATAAATAATACCTAAAAAAATTGCCGCGTCTTTATCAATTTGTTGCGACTCCGTTCCATACACTGCATTGCCATCTTCGTATGTCATTATGCACAATTATGCAATTATACGGACAAGTTTGATCTGTATACCCCTTGATGTTTTTCCTTTGTTATAGCCCGTGTTATCTTATGTATCAGGGCACTTCGAGGCCAACACATTACCATGTTTTGCTGGAAGAAGTTGGTTTTTCAACCGATGAGCTTCAGGAGTTGGTGCATTCACTGTCCTACGTGTAAGTAGAGACTTGAACCAAAAAACTCATTGAATCGTAGCTAATTAAGTTGAAGTCATCTGACAATGCCCAATTTCTGAAAGCCCTGTCTTTATCATTTGCAATAGGTACCAAAGAAGCACAACTGCAGTATCAGTAGGTAACGACGATTAAATCCTGCTTGTTGCTTCCGGGTTCTCAATTAGAGATTTGACTCAATTGTTCATCTTGTGATGGGTTGTGTTTAAATATTTGCAGTTGCTCCAGTATGCTATGCTCACTTGGCAGCCGCCCAGATGGCACATGTTATGAAGTTTGAAGACTCTTCTTCTTCACGCAACGGTGATGGTAGTAGTAGTGTCGGAGAGATATCATCTGCTGGGGCAGTTCCAGTCCCAGAGCTGCCTAAGCTGCATGAAAATGTAGCGAGTTCGATGTTCTTCTGTTGACCAGTACGTGAAAAGTATTGGCTCAACCTAATCATATGAGAAATGTCACATAATTTAAGTTTGAGTTAGACGTTCTTCTCAGATTTCATTTTCTTTTGAGTTCTCAGATTTTAGTTGACTTATCTATACAAGGTTATGTTGAGGAACTATGATATTTTCTGCTCACTGTGCGATTTATATGATGTGATTATGTGAACCCTTCTCATTCTTAACTGTCGGATCTTGTAAATACTGGGAAGCGATGAGTAGCCTTAAATTTTAGCTACAAACATACAAACATCATGTTACAACATCCTTTGATAACATAACATTTCTCAGGCATCAATGACAAACTCAAAAGGTAAAAGAATCGGACCTCTCAGAGAGAAACCCCCACCTCTCTGGCGGTGACTTAGTCGGGCCTTTTTTTGGTGTCTCTGGGGTTGGTCTGATCTCGGATGGCTCTTCTGCGGTGTTGTAGCCCCCCCACACTTCCGGACATTTTTCGGTTGATTCATCTCCCTGCGATTTCAGCCCTTTTGGGCCATATCTGGGGCATCTCCCTCCTTTCTGGGTGTTTGGAGGGTTCTGTCTTCCCCGCTGCCGTCTGGAATCGGACAAGTCCCGAGATACCATCAGGGTTCTTGAGAGGTCCCACTAATCGGACGAAAACGTCTTAGAGAGAATTACAGAAAAATACATGACTACAAACCTTAACTGCTCAAATAAATTCATGGCTCATTACCCCGGGTCGAACTCCAACTAGGGCTTCCACTCCAATCCACGAACACTATCTCGTTTTTTCTCATTTCAGGTTGTAGCAAAAACATACACATCGGTGTACATCAAAGGGATTGTCAAAACCAAGCCACCCAACATTCATGAATTTTTTATGTTGAAGATATAAATTGACTCAAGTATGACTACTATGTTGCTAAGGTGTGCATGATATTTGGATAACTACAATGACATGTAACATAAGAAATTTCCACGTCAAAATACCACGATCCTCAGTCCCGAAAACGGGCTTATACATGGAATCAAAAGCTCTATACCGTGAAATCAACAGCCACTTCTTTGAGCCCACTACTTTTATTTTCTCAATAATAAAATTCTTAGCGCGTGCTGTTATTTGCAAAGCTAGAAAACAAAAATCTTTAAATGCGCATTATAAGTTTTTGCTTCTACAATATTAAAGATATTACATTCTATCTTAATTGAGCGGATGAACAGTTGCACACCATGAAGTCAAAAAGAAAATGGAGAATTGTGTGGATTAAGAAGATTAAATTACCATAACAAGCGATCATATATCCCGCAACAACTATATATGCATCCGCTCAATCAAGACACATTTTTTTTTATATTGTAGAAGTAAAATTTTATTCCGTTCATATGAAAATCTTTACTTCTTAGCTGTGAAAATACGTGCAAGCACTCGCATGTTTTTTATTATTGAGCAAATGGCAGGTAGTGAGCTCAAGGGAGATTTCTAGGTACATAATATTTCAGCCCATAGTTGTATCATGAGGTGGGAATTTCTGTCTGTGTTTGTAATTATGTCAACGGGATGCATATACTAGCAACCTGATTCCAATGTCACGTCCTACATCGAGATTTTGTAGATTTTTTTGAGGAAAAAAATTATATTACGAAAAGTAGTCATACCCATGAGATCATCCTGAAAAACATCGTTTGCCCAACTAGGAATAACAGAAAAAATGACATATCATCCTCATAGTAAACTTTTCGCGTTACTACTAGCAACTTCAAGACTTAAGCAACTTTATCTTGTTGTACGAATATACGGTAATCCACTCGAGTTGTTACACTAAATGTAACACCCCAAAACGACCTAGCCGGAAGTCCGGGGATGCTACTCCGTACCCGAGATTAAATCCAGATACAAGGTGGTTAAAAACAGAAAATCCAAACATAACTTTATTAAAACTCCAAACTTGTGCCTCAAACACCGGCATACAATCTAACTACAGTTTAATGATACTACTTTGAGAACTAAGTGTGATGTTACTGATCACCTAAGTGATGATTTGCGTCCCCACTAAGCTATGCTCCCATAAACATGTGGTGCAGAAAACAAAAGAGAAACACCACAGTTTCCAAAGTCAGCAGAAATACTGAGTAAGCAACACTCAAGCATGTAAACAAATTATGAGGCATTTTTAAATCAGACACAATAGTTTGAAAAAAAGGAAATAGAGTATGAGTATCAGTACGAATTAAGTTTTTCCCTTTTAGCATTTCACATAGGGAAACATTCCCAAACTCTTCTTCATTTGTCCAATCGGGACTTTCACATTTAAACCATAAAGAACCATCCTTTAGAAAAATCATATATTACCATGTTGACACGGGAAGAAACCAAGTCACACAACTAGGTGCAAACCAATACCACACTCACAAGACCATAAGTGTCGACACCCCCTAAGACTTCGTGCGATCAGAGGAGTAAGTACGAAGAGCAACCTGGGGCTTGTGGCGGCCGAGCAACCAAATAAAAGTGGGCTGAGTGACCTTAGTCAACAACAACCGATCCCAAAATAGTGTTCCCCGGTAAAAATCTTTCACTTTACGTTATTACGTTTATTAATCATGTGATAGTTGTGATAAAATCACCTTTATAAAATCAGTAAACTGATTCTCAAAAAAAAAAAATAAAAAAATCAGTAAACTTTCTCAAATAAGCAGTTCAAGTAGTTATTCAAATTTTGAGGAAATAAATCACAAAAACAGTTTAGACACGAAAGAAGATATGGGCACTAGGCCTGGCATGATTACTTACCTTGAATCTCAAGCCAAAGCAATTTACTTCCTAGTAATACTCGACGTATCCTTTGTCAATGAAATTGTCTCCTACAAATTTTATTATATCCTAATCAACATATTGCACACGAAGTCCTATAGGTAATTGCAATCAATCCCTTACTAACTCTCCACAACCTTTGCTTAGGTGAACAACCCCTTTAATAATAAAATATGCTTTATAAAGCTAACGTTTATTATTTGTAAAAACATACTAACTGAAAGGGGGAGTATGCAGATGAATATGCAGCACAGATACTCTAGAAGAGGGGGGGGGGGACTTGAATAGAGTATGCCAACTTTTTGCAAAACATGAGGAGGAAAATAGTTGTAATTCTAGTGCAAAGAAGTTCAAGGCCTTGAACACAAATTCAAGCCTTTGGAATGAAATACAGTTTGCAATGAAGCAGACAAGTCTTTTTCAAGGCCTTGAAAAGAGTATCAAACCCTTGAAAAACAGACAAGTTTGAGTGCTATAAAAACTGTGAATGTGAATGAACTATAAATGCAAGATACAAATGATTTATAGAGTTCAGTCCACTTGGACATACGTCTCCACCTCAGGTATCTTCTCTCTGCATGATTTTCAACTCAATTCTTATTAATCAAAAGCTAAGCCGTAGATCTCAAGCGCAGAGAGTTCCCTTACTCTGTTACAGCTTGTGGTTTTCCCTAACCTATCTAGTACCTGCTCTAGCTAACTGATTAAATAAGAATTCTCTATTGTTCACCTTGAACAATCCTTGAGAATGAAATATAGAATTATTACAAAAATGATCTACCAATAAAGTACAATACAGAAGAACACTGGAGTATAGAACTGCAGTGAAGAATGCAGTTAACTTCTGTGTTTTGGATTGTGAGAATGATGAACTTCTTTGATACTTGTCAATCCAGAATTGTGTCTCTCTTTTTGTCCGTTGAGTGTTGTATTTTTGATGCTTCAAATTGGGCTCTATTTATACAGTTTGAAACTCTGCAAATCTCCCCAGATTTTCAGCAACAACTTCCTCTATTTTAGGCAACAACTTTGACTTTCTTTAACAACCTTCTCCAACGGATAGTTGATCACAATCTTCAGAGATATTGTTGATCTTGTCTTCAAAAAAATTGAGAAGCTTTCATGGAGGTCAAATTGATCAGAGAATCATCTGCTTCCAATGTTTCCTTTCCTGCAAAAGCTAGAATAGGAAACTGAACCTTCATATTTAGGAAATAGAATTTCCCTGTAAAACTGAGTCAAAACATTGGATTTGAACATGTTAGAAATATCAAAAAAGTTTGTCTTTAATCATCAAAAAATAACACATCAAGTACATGGGTGAGAGGAGTAGAAATAAATCGAAGGAGTTTAGTGAAACTCCCCCTCAGAACATGTATGCAGGTCAGACAGTTTCAAGGCTTTGAATCCTAGTTCAAGGCCTTGAAAACTGGCTCAAGGCCTTGAAATACCTGAGTATTTCAAGTCCATGAAACATGTGACTTTACACTAACTATAATTATATAACTTACAAAGAGATTAATAAATACCAGATTAACCAAGAAGGTTATTTTCCCAAACTGGATAACGTGACATACTAATACTGTTTCAGACGTGATTTATATGAGCTTTTGTTTATAAAAACGTAATATAATTATATAACTCAAAGTAGTAAAGTTTTATTGTCCTTCTAAAAGAATTTAATTAAACGTAACCAATATATATTATTTTTCAATAAACTAGCTTTATACAAGAAAAATAAATTCCGAAATAAAATAACCCTCAAAAGTATTTAATAAGACTTTCATCCCCCTAATTCTTATCTCCTTTAAAATTTTAGTATGGATGAGTATAAAATAGTTTCCTCTTGTGAGATTCGAACCCACGGTTACCTCCAATACAAGCATTCTCTTTAATCACTATGGAAAATGCACCTTTGTTCTCTCGTCTTTCCCAATTAATAACATTAACAAACAGTAAAGAGAGAACAAAACAAAAAATAAAGAAAAGGCAAAAAACCCAATCGGGTTGTTACATCCACAATCTCTTTACAAGCTTAGCACTCTTGTTACACATGCCCCTTGTCATGGTATCTAGGCTCTTAACATGGTAAAAACTTCTGGTTCAGGATCCGATACCTGAAATGGTATGGAACACACTTCCTAAGCTGCTACACATGGGACAAGGTATTGTCCAAAAGTTTCACTTCTCTCTTCAAAACATAGTCGTACGTGATCATCTGATCAGATGGTAAGGCTATGGGGTAGGGATCACAACTATCGCCTATTGATCATTTTCTATCTTATCATGCAGCACTACAAAGATGCAATAATATAACATATATTATACAATTCAAATTTACAAGTTTGATCTTCCAAGTGCAATGTTGCTCTTGGGCTTACATTCCCATAGTAGGTCTCACCGAAATATTAGTGCTCTCCACATAGGAGTAACCTCTTAATTCAAAATAGCAACCACAATAATCTGAGTCAGTGTCAAGATTATAACACAAATTTATTTGTTCGAGTATTCCAAGTATATAACAACAATGTCAAAAAAAAAGAAGTTCACAAGCCGATTTGTCTCCCAGTTTTTGGGTCTAACCATTGATTCACGATCTTTGGTGACATATAAAAAGCCTTTATTATAATCCCCTTCCAAATGAGTACAAGCACACTCTTACAACCACTCAACAAGAGGTAGAAACTCTAGCAGACCAATAAAAGCATATAACTCTCAGATTAACTCAACCATGAGCATCCCATGACTCAACAATGATTTTGGTGACAAGACTCTAATCATACATATCGTATGAAAAAGTGCCTCGATAACATCAAGATTTAGATTATAACGTGACTAGTGAGATCACGCCCACAACTCAATCAGTGCCAAAGAAAATACCCTTATTGCTTCAGTTATCAACCCAAATAACTATTGCTATTGTCTCATAAGCGGCTCTTCACAGAGAGTAAGTTCATAAAATCTCCCAAGTTTGAAAGTAAGTACTTTTAGTGAACCTAAGCATAAACCAAATCAAAGATTTTAGATTACGATTCCCTCAAAAATAAAAACGCGTCAAAATGAATCATATAATTCTAAAGAGATTCATAACAAGGAAAAATCTCGCTCCCCTGACAATAGCTAAAACTCCAAAACTAACCTCCCAAGGTCGGGATTGTCATCCGAATGGTACAAAACGTCTCATCTAACAAGACGGAAAATCGAAGAAATAGTGTACAGGACTCCAAGCGGCATGGTTCCCTTTTTCCTTTGCTTTCCTATGACATCAGTGATAAAATTTTGCCTCGAAATTAATGAAATAAAATAATTAAACCATGTTTAACCAAAAGAATACGATACCGAGGCACACACTCCAAGCAACTTATTCATACTCAAATAGGTTCAACAATAACGAGACTTCGCAAGCTAGTATCCGAAGTCACCTTTGGTGATAAATCCTGAAAATCATAACTCTATTAACAACGCTCCAATACAAAATCCGTGAAGATTACTGCAATTAAGAAGACTTAACTACCCAGGTACACCAACGATTTATGTAACTCCAAGCAATTCACTATAAGTACAAAACTCGACTAGTACCTCAGAGGTGAATAATCGTCCAATTGTCCAAACATTGGTTCAGTGACAAGGCTCCAATCTTACACGGAAAACGATAATATATGCTAACTGCTCCAACGTGAGATTATTCCATAATAAGTTGACTACACCAAAATTAGTCTCATTGCTAGCACCAAGGTAGTAGAGAGCACCGTAAATCGAAATCAATAACTCCAGTGATAACCGTTACAACATCATAAACTATTTTTCACGAGAAATAAGGTCTTCAGATTGTCAAATGCTGAACATCGACACTCCCAATCAGATTAAAATAACAAATAAATTACGCTTACACTAAAATGATGATACAACCTAACAACTAGCGTAACTCCAAGGGCAAACCACGAACAAAGAAATATGTCGTTACTCAAATAATAGATAAGTAACAATTACGCTTACACTAAAATGATGACACAATTCGCGTTTGAAGTCATCAAGGAGAACCCAAAGGTGTGTTTATGATTTCTAACCCTTACCATCGTTATGTCTCTTGACTTGTGATCCTTGGAGGGTTTTTCATGGTTTTATGTTTGTTTATGCTTCCGTTGCGCAATCCATGAATCAAAACCCTACACTAACCACTGGCGTAAAAATATATTAATCATTTAAACTGTAACATCGATCACGAATCACATAATTATCATGATTTATACTTCATGCGAATAATAAACAATAACTTAACAATCAACATATAAGCATATAATCACGTGCATAGACTGTAATTACAGTAAACATGAAAACTATATTTCCCCTACATTAATAATAGCTTCAGGATAACAGCTTGGAAATGATACGACTAGCTCCAAATCTTTTATCTCGGAATATTCCCACTATCTATCCACCTCACTTATCAATATTTGAATCGAATCTGGAATGAAAAATAACTAAAGCACTGACAACTATTTATAGAACTAACCGTCCAATCAGAATGCGACGAGTCACAGGGACACGTGTCGCACATGCAATGAAAGTTGTGCCACACGACGACACATGTCGCCTGTGTGTCACACATGGATAAGGATGGCCTCAGAGCATGACACATAACCCCCCTTACGTGTCGCGCATGCAGAGAAAGTCGCAGATGTTGTGACACGTGTCCCTCTACGTGTCACAAATTTATTTGGCCAAATCTAAATGCTTATCCTCAACCACCGCGTCAAATAAACATGTAATTTAGTCACGTGAATCACAAGCCACATATCACGAGATGCATAAACAATACTTAATTAACACTTAAACTAGTGATTACCACTAATTAACACTTAAACTAGTGATTAGCACTAATTGACACTTAAACTAGTGATTAGCACTAATCGACACTTAAATTAGTGATTAGAACTAATTAACACTTAAACTAGTGATTAGCACTAATCATTCCCTAATTATTTTTATCTTTAATTTAGAAGTAGAATAAGGAATTGCGACTTTCGGTGTCTTTCTAGACGAGCATAACTATTATAGTTTAGCAATTATGGATTCATTGATGAAGTGACTAAATACCTAAACAGGAAATCAACTTAAGCACTATATGCTTATGAAACACGGTCATTACACTTATTTTATTCCAAAATGGATCCTCAAAACATGAGTATTTTCCTTCATCAAGAAGCAAAATTAACCTACGCAAATTACCAATAAATCATCTCTAGCCCAAAAGTGGCTATGCTAAACCACGCCAAGACAAACCTTAAAACATTGTTTGGCCTCATGGACTTATTCCAAACTTCAAAAAGTACTAAAAGTATAAGAAGTCAAAGAAGCCTAATATGTCTACTTCTCATAGTTATTCACACTTGCTTTCGACTCCATATCTTCACTAGGGTCATCCTCGAACTCATCATTCTCACTAGAATCTATTTCGATCACCATGTGTCCTTGCCATTTACCATGAGGATCCATCAGCAGTTTACACATAAAGTCGGCATTCACCATCCATTCACCTTGGTAGAAGTAGTCTTCATAATTTAACGTATTGAAACTAGCCATACTATTGCTATACTTTGCGATAATCTCCCCAAATATGGGCCCCATAGGTAGAGCCTTCACCATGCAGTAAGTGACACGCTCCAACTGCAAGTGCACAGTTGTCGGTGTAGTGATAATATTCCGGAAATCCGGGTTGTCGAACCCAAGAGACTTCGTGTAAATTAACTACTAAATTTGTTCTTCGTGTGGGCAAAGCGCGTTGAGTTGTGTGTTCTAATTCTACTAATGATTAAAATAACGAGTATCTCAAATAATTCGATGAATTAATTCAAGATTAACAAGCACGAGTTGATTTGGTTGTTTCTCAAAGTTGATTAAGATCAGGATATCTCTACGGATCACTAGGTATTTCACACTATGTTGGATTTATGCTCTACTAACACGATGAGTTTTTGTTCTAGTTAAACGAGCAATATTATAGTGAAGATGTCTCAACCAATAACTATGCTTAAACTCTCATAACTGATTCCTCTAGCCTACTCAAGTTTAAGCACGCATTACGATATTGATTCTACTCTTTGTTCTTAGCTAACTAGCAAGATTCCTCAACCCTAGATACGGCTAGTGTGTATTTCAAGTTTCCGGGCAACGAACGTAGATTCCTCTATCATTCACAACCTAACACGATACTATTAATACGTCTACTAATAGAAAAGATAGATGAAAAGCGTAAAATACACATAACTAGACAAAACTTCATCAATTAAGCATGAATGCATGAAAGAAGATCCATAAATCACAATACGTAGTGATAAAACCCTAGTTTCCTACGAGATATCCCGAAATAAGTGTTTAGCTACGCATAAACATGATCAATACACAATGTTTCATGATCAAATAGCAAAAACTAGAGAAGAAACGAAGATTTAGAAGCCAAACGGATGATCCAAGCTCTCCAACCTAGCTCCAAGCTCTCCAAGCACGTCTCCCAAGGTGTTCTCTGATGCCAATCACGTTCCCCAATGTTTCCTAAGTATTTCGTGGCTCTACAACCTCAAAACAATGCCAAAATAGCAAAATAACCCCAAAAAATACGATCCTGGCAGCAGAGGTAATCGTACGATTACCTTGATGTAATCGTACGATTATTTCGTGCGATTACTTCACAAGATCACCCGTGCGATTACTTGATAGCTTCAATATTTGGCTAAGGGGTAATCGTACGATTACCTCCATGTAATCGTACGATTACTTCTGGGCAGCCAACATCAAAATCCCTTGTTTTTTTTTCCCGTCGTCTTCACTTCCCGAGCATTCCTTTGAGCCTCCAACTTTTCCGAAGTTCACTTTTGCTCCAATGTCACGTCCCGAGCTCCCGGTTCCTGACAACCACAACACGAGAAACATACCGGAAGATCAAACGTGATAAAATATAGTCAAAATTAACGCAAAAAGTGCTCGGACTCAACATTTTCATGCAAAGACTCAGCATGCTCCAATTTAGCAAGAAATGGTCCAAAATCTATCAAAACTCATCGGAATGCACGCAAAACGGTAAGGAAACATATACAAATATAAATCCAATTATGGAGTTATCAGTAAGCTTGGAAAGCAGGATTCCGATATCGAGTAAATTTCGTATTATCAAACATATCCTCACAATAATGGAGCACACGATCTGAAAAGTAGGTAGGGTCTCGCCCTCCGCCCAAAGGGTAAAAATGGGTGGTTCTCAACTGGCATAACACGCTTCCTGGCAGTTTAGTTGTAGCCATCTACAAAGGAAAATAACTCCATAAGTACTCTCTCTTATTCCACAAAATATAACCCAAAATTATTGCCCTTATGGAATAAGTACATACTCACAAAACTTCAACACGAGACTTTCAAAAACAATCCCCAAATTTTTAATTACCCAAACAATATACACTTAACCCAAACTCCAATGAAGAAGGCTCAAACACAAATACTTAACTAATCGGGTATGCCAAAATTCTTTGCAAGGAGAGGGTGGGTGGGGATACTCGCTTACTAAGCTTATTTTCTAAGGACTTAAACACATAATAGCCCTATTCAAGACTACCCAAATTCCCAACGACTTGTCAAATTTTTATTTCTATCCATGTGTCCATTTTAAATTTTCCTACAAGTTTTAAATTTCCTTTTTGGATAGCCAGACTCTGATACCAACTGTAACACCCCAAAAACAGCCAAGTCGGAAGCCTAGGAATGTTACTCCGTAACCGAGATTAAACCCGGATACAAGGTGGTTAAAAATAGAGAATCCAAACATAACTTTATTAAAACTCTAAGCGTGTGCCTCAGACACCGTCATACATTCTAACTACAGTTTAATGATACCAATGAAGCTCTAAGAACTAAGTGAGATGCTATTGATCGTCTAAGTGATGATTCGCGTCCCTGCTAAGCTATGCTCGAATCATATAAACATGTGGTGCAGAAAACAAAAGAGAAACACCACAGTTTCTAAAGTTAGCGGAAATACTTAGTAAGCGACACCCAAACATGTAAAAAATTTATGAGGCATTTTTAGATCAGACACAGTAGTTTGAAAATAAGAAAACAAAGTATGAGTATAAGTACGAAGCCAAGTTTTTCCTTTTAGCATTTCACATGTGGAAACATTCCCAAACTCTTCTTCATTTGTCCAATCAGGACTTTCACATTTAAACCATAAAGATTCATTTTTTTAGAAAACCCATATATTACCATGTTGACACGGGGAGAAACCAAGTCACACAACTAGGTGTGAACCAATACCACACTCACAAGACCATAAGTGTCGACACCCCCTAAGACTTAGTGCGGTCAGAGGAGTAAGTACGAGGAAAAACCCGGGGCTTGTGGCAGCCGAGCAACCAAATAAAAGTGGGCAGAGTGACCGTAGTCAACAACAACCGATCCCAAAATAATAAAGTGTTCCTCGGTAAAACTCTTTCACTTTACGTTATAACGTTTATTAATTATGTGATAGTTGTGATAGAATCATCTTTATAAAATCAGTAAACTTTATCAAATAAACAGTTCAAGTAGATATTCAAATTTTGAGAAAATAAATCACAAAATCAGTTTAGACACGAAAGAAGATATGGGCACTAGGCCTGGCATGATTACTTACCTTGAATATCAAGCCAAATCAATTCACTTCCTAGTAATACTCGACGTATCCTTTGTCAATGAAATTGTCACCTACAAATTTCGTAATATCCTAATCAACATATTGCACACAAAGTCCTATAGGTAATTGCAATCAATCCCTTACTAACTCTCCACAACCTTTGCTTAGGTGAACAACTCCTTTAATAGTAAAATACAATTTATAAAGCTAACGTTTATTATTCGTAAAAACATACTAACTGAAAGGGGGAGTATGCAGATGAATATGCAGCACAGATACTCTAGAAGGGGGGAGGTTTGAATAGAGTATGCCAACTTTTTGCAAAACTTGAGGAGGAAAATAGTTTTAATTCTAGTGCAAAGAAGTTCAAGGCCTTGAACACAAATTTAAGCCTTTGGAGTGAAATACAGTATGCAATGAAGCAGACAAGTCTTTTTCAAGGCCTTTAAAAGAGTTTCACACCCTTGAAAATTAGACAAGTTTGAGTGCTGTAAAAACTGTGAATGTGAATGAACTATAAATGCAAGAGACAAATGATTTATAGAGTTCAGTACACTTGGACCTACGTCTGTACCTCAGGGATCTTCTCTCTGCAGGATTTTCAACTCAATTATTATTAATCAAAATCTAAGCCCTAGATCTCAAGCACAGAGAGTTCCCTTACTCTGTTACACCTTGTGGTTTTCCCTAACCTATCTAGTACCTGCTCTAGCTAACTGATTAACTAAGAATTCTCTATTGTTCACCTTGAACAATCCTTGAGAATGGAATATAGAATTATTACATAAATGATCTACCAATAAAGTATAATACAGAAGAACACTAGAGTATAGAGCTGCAGTGAAGAATTCAGTAAACTTGTGTGTGTTGGATTGTGAGAATGATGAACTTCTTTGATGCTTGTCAATCCAGAATTGTGTCTCTCTCTTTTTCCGTTAAGTGTTGTGTTTTTGATGCTTTAAATTGGCTCTATTTATACAGTTTGAAACTCTGCAAATCTCCCCAGATTTTCAGCAACAACTTCCTGTATTTTAGGCAACAACTTTGACTTTCTTAACAGCCTTTACCAACGGATAGTTGATCACAATCTTCAGAGATATTGTTGATCTTGTCTTCAAACAAATTGAGAAGCTGTCATGGAGGTCTAATTGATCAGAGAATCATCAGACAGTTTCAAGGCTTTGAATCCTGGTTCAAGGCCTTGAAAACTGTTTCAAGGCCTTGAAATACCTGAGTATTTCAAGTCCATGAAACATGTGACCTTACACTAACTATAATTATATAACTTACAAAGAGATTAATAAATATCTGATTAACCAAGAAGGTTATTTTCCCAAACTTGATAACGTGACATACTACTATTTAAGACGTGATTTGTATGAGATTTTGTTTATAAAAACATAATATAATTATATAACTCAAAGTAGTAAAGTTTTATTGTTCTTTTAAAAGAATTTAATTAAACAAAACCAATAAACATTATTTTTCAATAAACTAGCTTTATACAATAATAATAAACTCCGAAATAAAAATAACCCTCAAAAGTATTTAATAAGGCTTTCAGCCCCCTAATTCTTCTCGCTTTTAAAATTGGAGTATTTACGTGTATAAAATAGTTGCCTCTTGTGAGATTCGAACCCAAGGTTACCTCCAATACAAGCATGCTCTTTAACCACTAGGGAAACTGCACCTTTGTTCTCTCTTCCTTCCCAACTAATAACATTAACTAACAGTAAAGAGAGAACAAAACAAAAAATAAAGAAAAGGCAAAGAACCCAATCCGGTTGTGTACCCGAGAGAGAGAAGACGGGGAAGTGATGTCGAACGCCGGAGAGGACGTCTGTGGCGCAGTCGACGGCGATGGACGGAGGGACGGAGGCGTCGGGCTGGGCTCTGCTGAGTGGGCCTCGGTCGGCGACCCGAACGGAAAAACGAGAGGGAGAGAGAGAGAGATTGAAGGAGAGATTGAGATCTAGGGTGAGGTGGAGTGAGAGCTGTTTTGGTGTGAGAAATATCTGAGATTGAAGGGGTTTATATAGGCTTTGGGTGTAGAATTTGCCGCCAAGGAGGAGACCCACAATTTGTTCTTCGATTTCGAATTGGGTTGTGTTTTTGGACGAAATTGGTTTACTTGTTGCTAAATCTTTGATCTATATCGTAGTAGGAGAGGATTGGGACTCTAATCACTGAGTTTGGTGGTGTTTTGGGGCGGTGACATGGACGGAAAAAGTCTCCTGCTTCTTGCAGGGGGACAATTGGTCATCTAACCTCATCCGAATTCGGAATTGGAAATCTTGTACCCTAATTTATAATAATGTCATATTAACACCTAATATTATTATAAAATACCCGTTTCTAAATAACGGGATATTTCATCCTTCCCCCCCTTAAAGAGAGCTTCGTCGTCGAAGGTTTAACCAACCACTAATGTATGAGTCTCAACAACATACTATAAGGATGTACTAAAATGACGTACTTAAAAATCCGAAGGATTACATCCTTCCCCCCTCAAAGAAGTGTCCTCCTCGGAACTTAAAATATCTCGTCAAAAAGGTGGGGACACTTCTTCCTCATACCATCATCCGCTTCTATTGTTTCCTCTTATATGAGGTGATACATCCACAATCTCTTTACAAGCATAGCACTCTTGTTACACCTGCCCCTTGTCATGGTATCTAGGGTCTTAACATGGTAAAAACTTTTAATTCAGGATCCGATACCTGAAATGGTATGGAACACACTTCCTAAGCATCTACACATGGGATAAGGTATTGTCCAAAATTTTCACTTCTCTCTTCAAAACATAGCCGTATGCGATCATCTCATCAGATGGTAAGGCTATGGGGTAGGGATCACAACTATCGCCTATTGATCATTTTCTATCTTATCTTGCAGCACTAGAAAGATGCAATAGTATAACATATATTATACAATTCAAATTTACAAGTTTGATCATCATTGGCTATTTATAAGAAATCTTCCAAGTGCAATGTTGCTCTCGGGCTTACATTCCCATAGTAGGTCTCACCGAAATATTAGTGCTCTCCACATAGGAGTAACCTCTTAGTTCAAAACAGCAACCACAATAATCTGAGTCAGAGTCAAGATTATAACACAAATTTATTTGTTCGAGTATTCCAAGTATATAACAATAATGTCAAAAAACGAAGTTCACATGCCGATTTCTCTCCCAGCTGTTGGGTCTAACCATTGATTCATGGTCTTTGGTGACATATAAAAAGCCTTTATTATAATCACCATTCCAAATGAGTACACGCACACTCTTACAACCACTCAACAAGAGGTAGAACCTCTAGCAGATCAATAAAAGCATATAACTCTCAGATTAGCTCAACCGTGAACAACATCCCATGAATCAACAATGATTTTGGTGACAAGACTTTAATCATACATATCCTATGACAAAGTGCCTCAATTACATCAAAATTTAGATTATTACGTGACTAGTGAGATCACGCCCACAACTCAATCAGTGCCAAAGAATATACCCTTATTGCTTCAGTCATCAACCCAAATAACTATTGCAATTGTCTCATAAGCGGCTCTTCACAGAGAGTAAGTTAATAAAATCTAAGTTTGAAAGTAAGTAGTGTTAGTGACCTAAGCATAAACCAAATCAAATATTTTAGATTACGATTCCAAAATAAAAACGCGTCAAAACGATTCATATAACTCTTATGACGATTCATAACAAGGAAAAATCTCGTTCCCCTGACAATAACTAAAACTCCAAAACTAACCTCCCAAGGTCCGGACTGTCATCCGAATAGTACAAAACGTCTTATCTAACAAGACGGAAAATCGAAGAAATAGTGTACAGGACTCCAAAGCGGCATGGTTCCCCTTTTCCTTTTATTTCCTATGACATCAGTGATAAAATTTTGCCTCAAAATTAAGGAAATAAAATAATTAAATCATGTGTAACCAAAAGAATACAATACCGAGGCACACACTCCAAACAACTTATTCATATTCAAATAGGTTCAACAATAACGAGACTTCGCAAGCTAGTATCCGAAGTTACCTTTGGTGATAAATCCTGAAAACCATAACTCTATTAAAAAAGCTCCAAATACAGAATCCGTGAAGATTACTGCAATTAAGAAGACTTAACTACCAAGGTACACCAACGATTTATGTAACTCCAAGCAATTCACTATAATTATAAAACTCGACTAGTACCTCAGAGGTGAATAATCGTCCAATTGTCCAAACATTGGTTCAGTGAAAAGGCTCCAATCTTACATGACAAACGATAATATATGCTAACTGCTCCAACGTGATATTATTCCATAATAAGTTAGAATAACCAAAATTTGTCTCATTGATAGCACCAAGGTAGTAGAGAGCACCCCAAATCGAAATCAATAACTCCAATGATAACCGTTACAACATCATAAACTATTTTTCACGAGAAACAATGTCTTTAGATTGTCCAAGGCTGAACATCGGAACTCCCAATTAGATAAAAATAACAAATAAATTACGCTTACTCAAAAATGATGATACAACCCAACAACTAGCGTAACTCCATGGGCAAACCACGAACAAAGAAATATGTCGTTACCCAAATAATAGCTAAGTAACAAGGCCCCAAACATAAATATCTAATGCAAACGTTAATATTTTAGTGATCCAAAACTCCTCATTTAGTAGGTTAGAAAGTCTAAAAGACAACATACCAAATTTGTGTTATTCTTTTTTGTTCGCGTTTTCATTCTTCCTAACACTGACATTGCTTTCCTACAGGGAGATCTTAAAAGATTTCCTCCTTTTCTTCCCATTCTCCCAGGATAATGCCGCCGCGTCTATGAAAAAAAGATGGTTGTTAATAGCAACATTTTCTTACTAATTTTCTTTTTTGAATTTGCGACCGAACCTCCCCCCCCCCACACACACGCACTTTAAATTTTTTGGGAGAATATTTTAAGGATGGCTTAAACGAATCACATTTCTGTTTGAACATATAATAAATCAGATTATTCGGATTGATATAAAAAAGATTAATAGCCTTAGATTTTTTAGTACTCCACAAGGCTGTTCCATCAATTCTTTTTATTTTTTCTTCCTTGCGTTTGGTTTAATTGTAAACAAGCATGCAAACACTTTAAATAGGAATGGCTATACAAATGTGTGGTGAATGCAGTCCAAAAGTTCCACCACACGGAATTTTCCCAGCTACGCTCTTCTGTTCGCAGTGTTAGACCAGAGTAATTATATACATACTAGCAAATGACCCGTGCCCATAGGGAACTTATAAATTAAAATGTCACTTATATTTGTTATCTTGAAATAAATTTAGTTAATACAGATTTAAATTTTTGAGTAAACATTTTTTTTTGAGTAAACAGATTAATACATCACATTTAATGAGATAAACATGGTTTTTGAAAATATAAAAAAATCTCATTATCTTATTAGATTAAATCGATAAGATTGGATTTTTACAGATATATACAATATCTTGATGGGTAAAAGACAAAAACCACCCCTCGAGTATGGGGTATATACAAAAACACCCCTCGTGTTCGGGGATATACAAAAACCACCCCTGCCAGGGGACGGCAGCTAACGGTGAGTAACGGAGGGTGAGAAAGTCAAAAATACCCCTGAAATTTGAAAAAATTATCCCACTATATATAGCTTTTCCTTCCCTTCTCCTTCCTAACCCTAAACAAATATCATCTCTTCATCTCTCTCTTCTCTCACGTCGGTAAACTCCACCAACCATTCTCCACCAACCTTATCCTACATCCCCGTCCCTCTCTCAGCCCCACTCCTTCACCGATCCACGAACACGAGCGCCGGAAGTTGCAGCCGACCGCCGGCACCGAAAGCTGCAGCCGACCGCCGGCACCGGTGGGCCTATCTTCTGCCCCTCTCTCAGCCCATTCCTTCACGGATCCACGAACACGAGCGCCGGCACCGGAAGCCCCTCTCCTCCACGATATACCTCGCCCGTCGCCCGATCCGAACGCTCGAGGCGTCCTACACCACCTCCGCCCTCGTCGGCCCCGCCTAAACCTCTTCAACCGCCACCGGGTGCCGGAGATGTCCGATCTGGCGGTGGAAGACGACACGCGAACTCTCCTGGACGCGAGGCTCCAATCTGGATGTGGATGCTCCGATCTGCTTTCTCCCTCTCTCCTCCTCTCTTGCAATTGGCTCTCTGGTGGCCGTGTTTACACTGTTGTCATGGCGATGGCATTTGTTTTTCCTCTATAGCTCTCAGGGTTTGAAGTATGTTCTGATTTGGTGCTATATACTCTAATCTTTCAAATATGCTTCTATATGCTGAATTATACTGGGTGCGGTGTGTTTTGAATTGGTATTTCTTACTGCATCAGTCGTGTTTTTGGGTCTGACATCAATGATACCTATTTGATGCTCTTTAATCGCTTTGCGGATCATTGGTTAAAAAAACTTGTTTAGACCAAAATTCTGGTAAGTTTCAGGTGGTGTTGCAAATTTGTCAATTTTTAGTTTGCTAAAAGTAGGTGGGTGAATTGTGGTGGTTTATGGGAAGATGGTTCTGGTGAATTGGTCTGTTGGTTTGGACTTGGCTTAGGTGAATTTGCCTCGTTATTGTTGTTGTTTGTGGTGGTAGTGGTGGTGTTGTTGGTGGTAAATCGGTGGTGGTGGTGGTCAAGAACACCAAGAACATGAAAAAAATGCAAAAAATGCAAGTAGGGGCAAAATTGTCACAAAAAAGACAGATTGCACCCCAATACTACTTGATTGTAACAGGAGGGTGCTTTTGGTCTAACGTCCATCCACTGACAGGGGTGGTTTTTATCCTGACAGGGGTGGTTTTTGTATATCCCCGAACACGAGGGGTGTTTTTGTATATACCCCATACTCGAGGAGTGGTTTTTGTCTTTTACTCTATCTTGATATATTGTATCTTATAACTGAAATAATTTTAATTTTTTTAGGAAAAAGATGACATTCAAATCAACGTACCAAAATATCTCAAGACATTCTTAGAGATTAGATGGCTAGGATCTTTTCATCTAGATTTTTGGAGGAAAACACCTAACTGATTTATTATATATATATATATATATTAAATTTATTTTGGAGTTATTTTTTTAATTTACTGTAACTACAAAACTTTAATTGTGGACAGTGATGGTTAACAATGTTTTTCATCCACAAAATAAAAAGTTATACCTGTATCTTGTTGGACCGATAGTGAGTATTAACTTTTGTTTTTCATGCGTAATTTCTTCTCTAGCCTAATAAGTGCACCGACTTTTCAGAATCTTATTAGGTCGTTGATGAATGTAATCAATTCCTAAATGGATAAGCTGGAAAACAGAAATAGGACATTGGATCAAATGAAGGACATGTAAATGAAGAGAAAGGCACTTATAGCCCTTAACTTTAAAAATTCTAAAACTATGTTAATTTGATAATTTTCCATTTAGTTCTTATTTGGTATCACTATTTTAAACTACTTCTCTTCGCAATAATATCCCAAGCCAAATCATTTTAAGAATTACCATTAGAAAGCTTAACCATATCACTGCAATCGAAACTAGCTATAAAATTATTAAAAATCGTGTTCCTTGCTAGACTAATACCAGCTAGGAGAGAAAGAGACTCGGTAATAAGAGTTACCTTTGGTTTTATCGTAAAAGGCATTCAACGGATGAATGTAAAGTTAAAGGAGACTACCATGTTGTCAAAGAAAAAGAAATCTCTTGCGGCAATCGTATACCAGTCCGTCTATGCTCTTTGTTCTCATTAAACTTTTTTGACTCGTATCTGTGTCACTTTGACTGGGTGATTTTGATAGCAAAATAATACTATTTTTTGATAATTTTTTTACCGTATTATAAATCAATTTTTACTATACAACACCATGAAAAGTTATCAAAAAATTACATCGGTTTGCTATTCAAATCACCGGGTCAAAGTGACCCAGTCAATAGTGACAAAAGTCAAATTGGGAACAAAGATGAGAGACAGACTGGTAGCTTATTGAGAAATGAATCATTCTGGAAACAACTTTGGAGCACTAACATTATAAAATTTTCTTTTACCGGAAATTAGAGAATATTTCCTACGAATAATAACTTA
The DNA here is from genome assembly GCA_023055425.1 of Linanthus parryae. Lineage (NCBI taxonomy): Eukaryota > Viridiplantae > Streptophyta > Magnoliopsida > Ericales > Polemoniaceae > Linanthus > Linanthus parryae. The sequence goes on along the minus strand of JALGPY010000011.1, from coordinate 18,139,241 downwards.
TTCCATAATACCTTAACTATGTTGTATTTGACATAATTTTATTGAAGACGAAAGCCATTTCTTTTTAAAATTCTCCAGGTCTGTTCATAATTTGAATTATCAACTTCTTGATTTGCATTTTAACATAAAAATTCCTCTTAAAAAATCAAATCAAACACATCTTCATCAATTTACTGAAAGAACAATGTGGTATTTTGTTGCATGTCATTCGGAAGATCTTGATTTTAAAAATAGTTGTATGTTTGAATCATAATTTAAAACTACTGACAAATAATTATTGAAGCTATTGTAAATGATGAAGAGTTTAGAACGACTTATCTTCCATTTAGATCTTCAATGCAGGTTCCCAAACAGCTTTGAAAGATTGTCTTTGTTGTCCACCGCCATCGGATATGTTAAAATTGAACATGACGTCTCTGCACCAATCGTTGAGAAGACCAATGGTGGTGGCGCCTTTGTTTGTAATTCAACTGGTCAATTTATCTGCAGATTTTCGTTTATGATCCCCTTCAATAGACAATCCATCATTGCGAAAGTGTATGATCTTTGTCTCGCTGCTCCTATATATGGAAGAGGTTTTCAGAATCTAATGGTAGAAACCAATTGTCAGGACCTGACCGAGAAGATGCCGAGAATGAACGCTACCAGGGAGGGGAATGGCTGGGAGTTGGAATGTCTCTTCTCTAAGTGTTCTGCCGCTTTAAAGAAAGTGACTAGGGTTTGGCTACATTTTGGCCGTAGAGATAAAATACCTCACCCATGTATTGGCTATAATATCTCCACGGTACAACTTATGGGCTAGTGATAAGCCTAATCTATATAACAAAATCGCTCGGTGTTTAATCGGCTTATCACTAGCGTTTATTAAATATCAACCACTCTTTGTCTTTGACATATTATGTAATTAGTCGTCAATTTAAATTATAATACAATCGCACCATTGGATATGGAATGGAATGTCCGTAAATATATTTTCATCTTTATCTCATCCATCAATACGTCATTAATTCTCTCTTCACAAGTTGGAAGGATTTCTTTGGAAGAGAAGTGCATTATTATTTAGAAAGCAGGGACATTATTTGGTGTAGAAATGTATAATTTCTTCAATCAAAATTTATTAGAGTTTTTTAATAAATGAAGTAAAAAAATCACAGATTAAATAAATCGTAAATAGTATGACATGATATTTTAGAGCATGTCCTTCTCATCAATTAATTCTGATGAAAGGAATATACAATAGTTATATTCTAATTTTAGCGAACACTATATGTAATTGTGTGATGATTTGTATTTTATTTTATAATTAAAACTTATATTAATTGGGTTCTCAGAGGTAATTGTTTCACTTAACACTTTATTTTGTTAACTGTTTCATATATTTTTTGTATAGTGCCCTATGGGCGCGGAAAAATTAATTGGTACAAAAAAAATGTGACACAATAAGTGGACGGAGGGAGTATGAACTATACATAAAATTGTGTTATCTCAAGTCACTCGCAAATACAATCCGTCTAAATTTTGACAATTTCACACGCTCGTCTTCGCAACAATTTATGGTGACCTATAATTAGATTTTTTTTTGAGGAATTACATCATATCATACGTCCAGTCGAGTTCAAACTCGGGGCATCATGCAAGAACTTCAAATGCTTTACCATTGAGTTAGCTCACATTTGGACATATGATTATATTTCACCATCATATATGGTGGAGCTATAAACATTCTAGGGATAGACATTACCACCACAAAGATACAGGTCCAAAATTCGTGCCTGTTTGGAAGTAGGTATTCATTGCTGTATGAAATAGCATTCCTCAAGCTGTGGAATTTCTAAGGTTCCTTAGGGTGAGTTTGGGAGTGCTTCTGCTGCTAGCACAGCTGCTTTCCGACATCAAAAGCAGTTTCTGTAATACCCCTATATTTAGTAGGGTATTTTTGTATGTGTTATTCTTAAATTGGGGTAATTGTTATTATTTTTAAATTGAGGGTATGCATTTGTAGTTCTATTAAATTAGGTGAAGGGGTTGAAGTGTCATTCACAAACCTAATACACCCAACACTCATCCTCTCTCTCTCTACCGATCGGATTGATCGGAACAGAAGCAGCGGCTTCCCCCGCTTCTCCCTCAACGTTCACCACCACCTCTCCCACTTCTCCTCACACGTTCTCCTCAACGCCACCCACTGTCAACATAAATCAGCCCTCACCCCTCTCTTCGGCACCTCCATCTCACTCTCTTGCACTCTCTGTTCTTGCCGAAGCCAAGAAACCACTGCTCTGTTTTCTTGCCGAAGCACACATCACCATCACCACCTCATCTCCTGCAAATTCCGGTGAATTGACCACCACCACCAGCTCGCCTCTTTCCCCTCTGCCTTCCGACGAAACAACAGGACCAACAGAGCCTCCGTTGGCCCTGTTTCTGCGCCGACCCGAGTTCCGACCCGGATTCCCGACGGAAACCCAGTAGCGCCACCACCATCACCCTCGTCCTCTCCGTCCGTTCGCCGTCCAGTCTCCCTCTCGCCACCGTCGTCCTCAATTCCGGCGCCCTCGTCGCCGCCCTTGTTCGTCTTCGCCTTCTCGAATCGGTAACCCATAAAAAAAAAGAAACCCTTCTCTTGATTTCAATTCTATTCAAATGCTCCCAGTTTCACATTTAGTTCATATGTTTCAGTAGTTGATTTGGGTTGGTATGAATGTGAGGTTGCAGTGGTTGATTTGGAGAAGAGAGTATAATTGAATGAGATAATTGAAATTGGGGGTCGTTTTGTCTATTCTGAAATTTCATGGGGTTGTGGTTGTACATTCCAGAAACTTTGGGGTGGTCTTAGTTATTAACTACAAGCTGTTTTTAGTTTATTATTCTTTTACTTATAATTAGTGTTTTATTTATTATATATTAATTCTAATTAATTAGTTTCTTCATTATGAATTTAAATATAAGTTTTTTATAGTATAATTTTTGTAAAAAGAGTTTTATTAATATAAATAAATATTTATTAATAAATAAAAATGTCTTTTCTTAAATTGTTTACATTTGTGTTTATTTCAATATTATATATTGTTTACAATTAGATATTACTCTTTTAATAAGTAAAGTTAACTTTTCTTTAATACCAATATCAGCTTTGATTATTATTACTCTTTTCTATATAACTAGTTAAAAATAGATTCTTTAAGAAAATAGCTAATTGGATAAAGTTTATCTCTATTATTTTACTTTATTATTATTATTATTATTATTATTATTACTATTATTATTATCTTTCTTTAATATCACAACTTTATAAATTAGTATACTTTTCTAATATTAGAGTCGTGTAAATGGAATTGGGAACTTGTCGGGGGAAAATATTCTTTGCATTGCATATAGGGCATAATTGCATTTGTTGTATGAGTTTGGTCACGCGTTAATATTAGGATTATTTGAATATTGTAGATTCCGAGTTCGTAGACGAGCAGTTCTTTGACGGTCCGTACTACGAGTACTAGTTCTGTGCTTGCTTGTGTGTGTGGAGCTTTCTTCAATCCAAGTAAGTATATGCACAACATCTTTAAATTATCAAAATGTGTTGTTTCGTGTGCGTCATCTCAAACTGTAAATTCGTTTTCCGCTTTACAATACTTTGAGCCTTTCTAGTGATTTATCATGAACGGTTTTGAAAAGCATGTGGTTACCATCCAAATTGTGATCTTTTACCCTCGTGAAATATTGAATAATAATTGTACGATAATAGAATTGGGAACGGTGTACAGAGGATGCGTGTGAAGGCTACGGCCGGGGACACATGTGCGTTGATTCCCCTAGGGTATATACCCTCTTATTTTTTATTGTGAAAACTGGGAGTACTACCTATGCATGTTTAGGTCACAACTGTATAGGGGTGTCGACACTTAAGGTCTCACTAGTTATTTTAGGGAGAATCGGGATGGACTGTGATATCCCGTAGAAGCACCCTACTTTATTATTGTAGATAGTGCTTTCTGGACAAGAAGATCTTAGCCACGTGGTGATCATCCAGCACACCATAATGTGCTCCACACACACTGGATCACCAGCCGCGCTGATCCACGTGGGGGCTGCGAGACAGGGCCCTCGAATACCACCGCACGGGACTTGTAGGGACTTAGTGGTTTGGAGGCTAGAGTAAGTTCTGTCGCGTGCGAGCAACAACCAAGCCCGCACGCGACCCCTAGTAACTGCTTTTGAGAGATTTATGGCACGAGCTTCATAAACCCGGTCAAACCGGTCAAAACCCGGTCAACCCCATAACGGTTCCGGTATACACGGACAACGTGCTGTAACGGTCCCTATATACGCGGACGAACGTGCCGTTGTGGTTAAGCCAATTAAGCCGCCATTGATGGGCGCATTAACGACACTACAACGGTCACATTCTCCGTTATATATAGGATCATTAACCCTTCCATACAGAGAAGAACGACCCGAGATACGCGAATGCTCTGCCAAAATCCTGTCTCTCTCTCACACAGTACTATTTCCTTACTCTCTCCCTACACACAACCCAACACTTCCTGTGCCATTTCTATTCTCTTTCCTTGGTGTACACAGAGTTCTCTCTGCAGGATTCTCTTGTACACATTTTGGTGAACCCGACGTGAACTTACCATTGCAAGCAACCATGTCTCATGAAGATGATGTCAGTAACAGATCGCCTTCCACGGAGACCACCTCGGGAGAGGAGGCCCGCCGTACTCCTACAGCCACCGGTGAAGCTCCGACGATAGAGGCCTTGGACGCCACCATCCAGAACCAGGCAAAGGCTCTCAAAGCTCAATCTGCACAGCTGGAACGGATAATGGCTATTCTGGGAACTCTTACCCCAAATCCTGCATCGGCCACCACCGTCTCGCAGGGAGGAGGAGCCTCCACCACTCAAGGATTTGGAGTGTCAACCACACCACCCAATCCTAACCTTCAAACCCCACCAACAACTACGCAGTTACCCTCAATTCAGGGGCCAACAGCTCAAATGTTGCCTCTTGCCACTCACACTCCCCAACCTCCAACTTTGGTACCCAGTCCGGCCTCACAATACCCCTTGCCTCCTCCATCGGCAACGTGGGGCAACGTGAATTCACAATATGCTCCTAGCCCTCCCGCAGCATATGTGTCGCCTCCGCCTGCAACAACTCCTCCTCCTGCTGCTGGGGGAAATGCGCCAGAGTGCATGACGTCGATGCAGCGGCGCATAGAAACTATCCTAGACAATCAATCGTTCGCGGACACTATCATCCCGAAGCTCGACAATGATCCACCTATCCCACGCGAGATCTACCTCATGCCTAACCCCGCTGGGTACAAGGCTCCTAAATGGGACAAGCTCGAAGATGTCAATGGAAACGCCCACGAGCATGTTATGCGTTTCATTGATGTGATGGGGCCGTACGGGGCTGATCCTAAGCTGCTGATGCGCGAGTTCCCTAAATCCCTGGGGAACGTGGCCTACAAGTGGTACAGGACACTGGAGGCTGGATCCGTGAAGACCTGGGACGATATGGTCCAGAAATTTTATACTAAATTCTTCCAGATGGAAGAAAAAGTGACAATGATTCATCTTTCGCGGATGTACCAGAAGCGCGAGAAGGATGGAGTGACATTCATCAAGAAGTTCAGGGCCAAGTCCTTGGAATGCAAAGATGTTGTACTCGAGAGCAGACTCGTGGAAATATGCCTGCAGTGCATGCGAGACGAGTACAAAGGTATGCTTATCAACCTGCAAACTCCTACATTTTCGAAACTGATCGAATGCACAAAGAACATAGAGCCTATAGTGGAGAGGCAGAAGAAGAGGCACGCCTCTGAGAGGTCCCCGAGCGGGACTACCTTTAAAATTGGGAGGTTCAGCTACAAAAGGGGTCGTGAAGGCGAGGTGAATATGGTTTCACCCCAAAAGCAGCCGAAGGTCGCGAACTTGGATGCACCACCTTTACCATGTTCGGTAGAGGAAGCGAGTGACTTGTGCAGACAATGGCGTAAAGACGGGATCTTGCCGCCGCTTGAAAGGACACCCTCCAAGGAGATGGTAAGGGACCCAAAGTGGTGTGAATGTCATGGCAAGGTCATGCATCCTACGGTTGACTGCAAGAAGCTCAGAATCATGGTAAGCCAAAAGATGAAAATGGCGAGCTGATTGTCAGCGACCAGAGGAAGGATGTGCGAAACAATCCACTGCCTGCTCACGCGGAGCAAGAGCCGAAGGGCAAAGAGGTTGCTATGATCTCTATTATGGACCTTGAAGAGGTTGCAGAGGATGGTCTACCCATCATTGCCGAGATCCACAACGACGAGGATTACAACATAGACACAGAGGACGAACGTGCTGATCGGATGAAAGGGTCACACGGGTTCAGCAGGTTCTTCGATGAAATGAACTTCTCGGAGAAGTGCCGGAAGGAAATGACAAGGGCAATCCTCAGGATAGCGGAAGAATACGAGGAAGATATCGTAATCTCCAACGGGAAGGTTGCTAGGGCATCCCGCTCTACAGAAAAGGTCATAACCTTCTCCGTAAGCGACAAGAAGACAGATGCGAGCCACCAGAAGCCTCTGTATGTAACGACAGTCATCAATGGTGTGGAGTTCAAAAGAGCATTTGTCGACGGAGGAGCAGCGGTTAACGTTGTCTCGCTAAACACTCTGAAGCTAGCAGGAATCCCAGAGCAGAAGATTGTCAGGCGTCCATCCCCGCTGATGGGATTTGGAAGTGACTCCAGAATGACGATCGGATGGATCCGTCTGGATCTCCAGATCGGTAAAATCAAATGTTAAGCCAAATTCTATGTCATAGATGCGAACACTACGTATCACATGATTATAGGCCGGGCCTGGATTCATCGCTTTGATGTTGTCTCTTCAACAACTCACCAAGTGATGAAAGCTATCTAGAATGACAGAATAGTTGAGATACCAGCTTCGATAAATCCTTTCAACATGGATGAAGCGCATCTCAGTGAGGCGGTATGGTTCACTGAGATGGCAGATGAGCAAACGCCGGGGCCGTTAAACCCCACTCCTCTACCCCGATGGGAGGACATCAAAGATCAGTCACCCGCAGGAGTGATGGTGACAAGAGAGGAGGCCAAGGAAAAGCCGTCTACGCGAGAAGAGGCGCTGCGGATTGCCTACCAGCGAAAGAACGTGTATACTCTGAAAAGGATAGCAAAACATGATCCTGAAGGCAAGGAGATAGAGAGTTTCTACGCCAACGGGAAGAAATGATACCGCATTTGAAGGTGCGCTGGGGTGTCCTCACGCGAGCATGGGGATATCCCTAAGCAAATCAATCAAATTGAGCAGGTTATGGAACCAGACAAACCTACGCCAAGTGTTTTAGAGGAAAAGCTAAAAGAAGCACCCGAATGCATGGAGGACAAGCCCAGGCCGCAAAAGCAGGAGCTGAAGGAGGTATTCTTAAGCCCTAGCGAAGAAAAGAAGAGGACAGTCTTTCTGAGTGCGGACCTCACATGCGAGGAGGAGGAAAGATTGCTACAACTCTTGACCGAGTACAAAGATGTGTTCGCATGGGAATACGATGAGATGCCCGGTCTGGACACGAGCATCACCATGCACCGGTTGGATGTAATTCCAGGATCTAAACCGGTAAAGCAGAGCACAATGATAACTCCATAATTGGAGTTATATTCTATTGTGATTACTTGTCGTTTCGCGTACTTTCCGATGCATTTATATGTGTTTTAGGCCGAGTTTTGATAGTTTTGAGCATACTTGAGTATTTGGACTTCATGGTGTAATCCGGGCGTTTTATGCATGTTTTATGCTTTATTTGTCGCATTTGATCTTCCGGCATTTGTTCGTGTTGTGGATTTCAGGAACCGGAAGCTTGGAGTGCGGATTTTGGAGCGGAAGCGAACTTCAGAAAGAAAGAAACTCAAGGAATGCATGAGAGAATGGACGAAGGAGAGTAGAAGCTAAGAGGAGAAAAAGACTTGGCCAAAATTCAAGAGGAGTGAAAAGAAGCAACTCACTGGAAGTAGAGGATCACAAATTGTGATCACAAGATCAAGTGCAAGACCACATGGAAGATCAACGTGATCCTACAATTAAAAAAAGGTGATCCTAGGATCACAAATTGTGATCCCAAGATCACATTAGTAGATCTGACGTGATTAGAAAAGGGGTAAAAAGTCTAATTTTTAAAAACTTGAAAGAAGTGACGTGATTTAACAAGGAGGAACGACCTAGGGCTTGAAGATTCATCAAGGGGCCGCCATTGGAGAGAAGAGGAGCTTTCTTGGGAGCTTGGAGACCATAGTTTGATTTTCTATTCTCTCCTCTTCTCTACTTTTTGTTGATGATCAATAAACTTTGTACTTTGATCATGTGTTTTAGTAGCTAAATCTTCTATTCGGGATATCTCATAGGTAGCTAGGGTTTGAACACCAAGTTTGGTGATTTATGGATCTTGTTTCATGCTTCTATGCTTAATTGAATGTGTTTTGTTTAGTTATGCTTGATTCATGAGTTTAATATATCTTTCATATTGTTAGACATAGCAATAGGATTGATCTAGGTGATGAATGTTAGAGGAATCAATATTCGTTGCTGGAACTTGAATCATGCACTAGCTGTATCTAGGGTTGAGGAATCTTGCTAGTTGGCTAAGAACTAAGAGTAGATCAAGAGAACATAATGCGTAGTTAAACTTGAGTAGACTAGAGGAATCAGGTACGTGAGTTTAACTATAGGCTTTGGTTGAGGAATCTTCAAGGTAAATGTGCTCGTTTGGCTAAGTAGAGTACATTCGTGTTACTAGAACGTAAATCATTAATGGTGTGAGATCCCTAATGAACCGAAGAGATATCCTGATACTTATCCCACATATTAATCTCAATTTTAATAATTAGCTTGTTACTTACTTTCTTAGATTAGTCAAACAAACTCAATTACTTGCCCACATTAAAGTTAATCATCCTAATTCGTTCACGAGAAGTCCTTTGGGTTCGACAAACCCGGATTTACCGGATATTACTACGCACGACAACCGTACACTTGCGGAGATCGTGTCAAGTTTTTGGCGCCGTTGCCGGGGACTTCGGTTGAATTAGTTAGAATTATTAACTTTAGGGAATTTTATTTTTTCTTTTGTTTATTTATTTGTTGATTTCACCTGCTTCCTAGTGAATAATTGTGCGGGTATCTTGGTGATCATGTGGGGGCAGAATTACTATGGGCATTCTCCAGTCTACCAACCGTACTACTCCTATGGAGATATGTACACCCCTCCTCCTTGCAATCAAGAATATGAGCATATTAAAGAAGTATTGAAGCAGTTGATAGCTAGTATGGACAGAATGGAGGAAGGGCTTAATAGGATGGATGAAACTCTCCAGCTGAAGGGACAACACTTGGCAGAACTTTCGAGTGCATTGGCATATGCAGATAATGAGGATGGGCCAAGTAGCATCATTCCTTGTGTGAAGAGGAAGACGAAGAACCCCCAGAGGTCTATGTCTATAATGTTGTTCATCATGAAGTAGTAGATTATCGGGCTGCTTCAGACTCAGATTCAGACTTAGATTGGGATGATATTGTGAAGCCTATACAACTTATGCCTCGCATAATTCCGGAGTCATGGCATGAATGGGAGAGTGTGGACATCGCGATCTTATGGCCCACTGAAGATATTTGCTTTGAGGAAGAAAGTCACGAAGCTAAGGAATTACTACATGGAGATGTTTGCGAGGACATGTATCGTGAAGTTTCTCCACCTAATCCATATCTCTTGGAGATCATAAAATTGGGTGAATCACATGAGAAAGACCAAATACCCCAGTTTTATGCAATCCATGATTTACCACCCGTGATTCCAAGACAAGAACGAAGAAAGGAAGTAGGAAAGGAAGAACGCATGGTTGTAGCCGTTCCACTTGAGATACTAGATTCGAAAAGTCAATCCTCGACAACTGGAGTTTTGAAGAACTGGAAGAAGAAGAAGAAAAAGAAGACGAGTGAAGGTAGAGTGAGGCATGTGGCGGCTAACAACTTTTCTTTCTTCTTGCCATTGTCTTATGCATGCTCGCTTGAGAAGAGACAAAGGGAAAAGCGATGGTGGAAGAAGAAAAAGTGGAGAGAAAAGTCTCATGATTGAGGTAACTGGGTCGGGTCGTCGACCTTAAATTACAAGGCGCTTGTTGGGAGGCAACCCAACCTATTTATTTGCATTAGATTAGGGAGTTAGTTTTTAATACAGTTGCGTGTGTTTTGTTTATTTATTTTGGAGAGATGAGAGAGAGGGACTAATGATGTTTTCTAGTGACATATTTGAGCAGGATATGGGAGAATCTACCCCGGTGTGCCATGGCACACATGACCGTCATAGGGGCTCGTGTATGCGAGTTGGGGATTCTCCAAGACACATATTTTAGAAGAGGAGGGCAGTCTACTGACAGCTTGAAAATGTATTAGTCTGGGACATCTTTTTACCAGTGGTTTTAACCCTTTGAGAGTTGAGTTTGGCCATTTTCAGCTTATTTCCCACCTGATATGAGGCAGAGATTTATAGATCATGATTGTAAAATTTGAGTAATTTTATGCATACTTTTGTTTGTTGGATATGATCGCGGGTGCGTGTTATGGTGTGCAGGTAACAGGTGCCGAAAAATGCATGAGATTAACTTGGATGGGAGGCAGCGTGTCAGGAAAGCTGAGCAGAAAAAAGAGAAAAAAGGCTAAGTGGTGCGTTCAAACGCAGGGCATCTGCGTTCAGACGCATGAGATGGGAGCAGCAGGAAAATGGCAGAAAATTGGCTAAGTCCTGCGTTCAGACGCAGGCAGTCTGCGTTCAAACGCAGGGTTCAGAGGCCGAAGTGCTGAAAAGTTAAGGGGTGCGTTCAAACGCACTTCTTGCGTTCAAACGCAGGACTCAACACTCAAGAGAAGAAAAAGGCAAGGGGTGCGTTCAAACGCAGAGGAGCTGCGTTCAGACGCACGGGTCCAGAAGTCAGAAGCCAGAGGAAGAAAATGGTTAAGGCCTGCGTTCAAACGCAGAAGGCGTGCGTTCAGACGCACTGCGTTTGAACGCAGGAGGTGTGCGTTCGAACGCACAGAAGGTTTCCAGAAGCTTCCAGGACGGGTCTTTTCGAGGGTAAAACAGGAATTTCGTGCATCAGTTTTGGAGACTGTGGCAGTATAAAAGGAGGTGTCCCAGCACTAAATTAGGGTTACGCATACACACTCACATCTATCATCATCAACAGCAGCCAGTTTCACAGCAGCCAGGAGTTGGAGCAGAGCAGGATTGGAGCAGTTTTCCAGTATTTTCAGAAAAATAACTAGTTTGATCTTTTCTCTCTTTATGAAACATTGTTTTTAAATAATGCAAGCTAGCTAGACCTTTTTCCTAGGTTCTTGGTGAACCTAGGGTTTATGAATTCAGCAGACTTGGGTGTTTGATTTTCAGATGCATGGCTAGCTAAGTCTTAATACAGGATGGTTTGTTTATTATTCTGTCTTTGATTTTATTTACATACATGAATGGCTTGATCACCCAGGAGTGTTACAGACAGGATCTGGTGCACGAGAGTGACCAGTGAAAGTTAGGAAGAAAAGACAGGATTTAGTACTCTGCCTTGATGGACCGAGAGGTGAAGAGAATCAGGGGACTAGCCCAGAAGCATTAGACCAACTGCTAGACGTTTAGGGGGAGACCGAGAGGAGAACCTGTAACCCTAGCAGACTTAGAGCGAACTTGCAGATTTAGGTGGACCGAGAGGACCCGAAAATCTGCAGTCGAGTGATAGGTGCATGAGACCGAGAGGAGATTGTACTATTGGTATGCTGGCATAAACAAAACCACTGTGTGTTTCTGAAATTGAATATACTATGGAAGCTGGAGAGTAACCTTAGGGGATCCTGGAACCTAGATTTTTAGAATTATCAACTTTTACAACTACAACAATTTCTGCGAAACATCCAACAGAAAAATAAAATAAGCTTTTTACTGTTTTTATTTATTGCAATTAAGTAGAGTCAAATCCCAACCCTTTCTCCTTTTTACAAACTTTGTGTCTAATTCTAATTCTAATTAACAAAACTTAAACTGTTCTCGTGGGTTCGACAACCAGAGTCACAATTACATACTCTATATTACTTGATCGTACACTTGCGAAAAAGCAGATAGGTTTACGCTGTCAAGTTTTTGGCGCCGTTGCCGGGGAACGGTTACAGTTTTTGTTAAAGAGACATTAGAATAAGTCTCAGAGTTTTTCTTTTATTTTTACAGTTACTTTCTTTCGACTTACTGCTCTTGAAATCTGATTTTCAGGCTATTCTAGTTTATGCCCAGATTGCCCAGCAAACTGGTATCACCACTCGAAGATCCCGAAAAACTTTTCAGAGAGCAAAGTCGCAGACACCGAGCCGCGATGTCTGAGCACGGAGAAGACACCACAACCGAAACAGGAACACCCACAGGACAGCCGCAACGTACTCCAGCACAGATGGCTCTTTACATTGAAGAGCTGATAGCAGCAGGTTTTGCTGCCAGGAACAATCAGAGGACTTATAACAGGTCTGGAAGGGCGCTGGTCGAAAACTTTGAAGTCCCAACCGGAGGACATCAACCAGCTATTGTAGTGCCTCCCATTACAGCAGAGCACTTCGACCTGAAATCATCCACCATTCAGACCGCCCAGACCCATTGTCCTTTTAATGGGAAGGCAGATGAAGATCCAAACGACTTCCTTGGAAAATTTGAGGATTACTGCAACAAGATTAAGTATAGAGGAGTCGAAGCGGACACGCTAAAGCTGATTTTATTCCCATACTGTTTGTTCGGAACAGCAAAGGATTGGCTGGAGGCAAGACCACCGAGGTCTATCACTACCTGGGAGGGGTGTGTTGTTGATTTCTTGGCAAAATTCTACCCTGCATCCCGCGTTATCAAGCTGCAGAGTGAGATCTTATCTTTCAAACAGCAGATGGGGGAGACAGTGGTAGATGCATGGGACAGGTTGATGAGACTCGTTAAAAAATGCCCCAACCACGGCTTCGGGGACGCAAAGATTCTGCAGGTATTCTACCATGCACTTGACAGGGAGAATGCAGACAGGATTGATAGGGAAGCTGGGGGTAACTTTTTATACCATGTGGATAAAGATGGAGCATACGAACTGATGAAGCAATTAGCCAAACAGGATACTCGCCTATTTGATGACCGCAGGCTCGCAGCAGCAGCAGAACCAGTGGTTGATGACAGGATTCACAATCTCACGAAAGTGGTACAGGACTTAGTCAAGAAGGTGTATACAGAAAAGAAGCCGGTAGCATCAGTGGACGAACCTGACTTTGACGCAGCAATTCTGGAGCTTCAGACCGAAGATGCCAACTACGTTCAGCAGCAGTGGGATCCTAGTCGCTACAGACCAGGCACACGTGACCATCCAGGGTTTCGCTACGGAAATCCCAATGCAGCAGTATATGCACCAGGATTCCAGCACAGGCCACAGGCTTAACAGACAGCTCCAGCTCAGCCTGCACAAGCAGCACCACAACTAAACCTGTCCCAGCAACATTTTGAGTCCTATATGGAGAAATTTAATAAGCAGTGGGAAACTCGATTCGCGCAGATGGACTCATTAACTGCTGATGTAAGCCAGATGAAGATTGCTATCCGCAACTTGGAAGTACAGAATGGACAGCTTGCACAGAACCAGGCAGAACGAGCCCCAGGGAATTTACCATCTAACACAGTGAACAATCCACGCGCTCAAATCAATGCTATCACAACTCGGAGTGGAATTGCACTGCAGGATCCACCGTATCCCAGTCATGCACGCGCAGAAAAGTCAAAGATTATTGAACAGGAAGTGATTGACCGGGAAGACAGTTCAACCGCTAACCCTCAGAAAAGGGGTTCAGTCGAGCAGGAAGCAGAGCAGACGAATGAGGGTACTCAAGAAACAGTGCCAACTTCTAAGGAGGTACCTTACCCTCTGAAGACACGTAAGAGAGATGACAGCAAAGACTACGCCAGATTTCTGGAGGTATTCAAGCAATTACAGATAAACATACCTTTTGCTGAAGCACTTGCCAAAATGCCTACTTATGCGAAGTTTCTCAAAGACATCTTGTATGGTAGAAGGCGAATGAGTGACTTCGAAACAGTGAATCTGACGGCAGAAGCGAGCAGTTGTGTAAAAAATGGTCTACCACTGAAAAAGAAAGACCCTGGCAGCTTTGTTATCCCAGTAACCCTGGGCAGTGCATACACAGGAAAAGCCTTATGCGACTTGGGTGCCAGCATCAACCTGATGCCACTGACCATCTTCAAAAGTCTGGGAGTCGGAGAACCACGTCCAACAAGAATTATGCTTCAAATGGCTGACAGATCTGTGAAACCTGCCTATGGAGTAATTGAAGATATCCTGGTGAAAGTGGGAGAGCTTATTTTTCCAGCAGATTTTGTGATATTGGATATGGAGGCAGGAGAGGTTCCGCTGATCCTGGGCAGACCTTTCCTTGCGACTGGTGAAGCCATTATTAACTGCAAAAGTGGAGAGCTGTCCATGCAAATTAATGAAGAAAAAGTAAAATTTAATGTTTTCAAATCTCTCCAGCTTCCCGATCATTATGGGCATGAAAACTGTTTTGCAGTAGAGGTAATTGATGATCTGGAAAGCGATGAGATAGAAGATTTATGGGAGGAATTTGAAGACATATTTCCAGTGGAAACAGAAGAGCAACAGGATGAGCAGATCATGGGAACAGAAAGCTGGGTCAAGCTATACAGGGATGAAGGAGGCGAGCAGAAAATGACACTGGTCCCGTCACTCCAGGAACCACCAGCCCTGGAATTAAAACAGTTGCCAGAACACCTCAGGTACGCTTTTATTGGTGAAAATAATACCCTGCCGGTAATTGTTTCTTCTCTTTTATCTCAGGAACAGGAACAAAAGCTACTGGAGGTACTCAGAGAGCATAAAGAAGCCATAGGATGGACAATTGCAGACTTGAAGGGAATCAGTCCTGATTATTGCATGCACAAAATAAGAATCGAAGAAGGAAAGAAGCCAGTTATCCAGCCTCAAAGAAGACTAAACCCAATTATGAAAGATGTGGTACGTAAGGAGGTCATGAAGTGGCTAGAAGCAGGAATTATATACCCCATATCAGACAGCACCTGGGTGAGTCCTGTCCAGTGTGTACCAAAGAAAGGGGGTATTACAGTAGTGCAGAATGCTGATCAGGAACAGATCGCCCAGCGAACTGTCACTGGCTGGCGAATCTGTATAGACTATCGGAAGCTGAACGATGCCACACTGAAAGACCACTTTCCGCTGCCATTCATGGACCAGATGTTGGACAGACTAGCGCAGCATGCTTATTACTGCTTTCTTGACGGGTACTCTAGCTACAACCAGATCTACATAAATCCAGAAGACCAAGAAAAGACGACGTTCACTTGCCCGTACGGAACGTTCGCCTTCAGACGAATGCCATTTGGATTGTGCAATGCTCCAGCAACATTCCAAAGATGTATGATGGCTATTTTCTCTGATATGATAGAGAAAAACTTGGAAGTTTTCATGGACGATTTTTCGTTATTCGGAGACAGCTTTGAAGATTGCTTATACCATCTGGCCAGAGTTCTGATTCGCTGCAGAAAAACAAACCTGGTACTCAACTGGGAAAAATGCCACTTCATGGTTACTGAAGGAATAGTGCTGGGACACAGGATTTCCAGTAAAGGGCTGGAAGTAGACAGAGCAAAAATAGAGGTGATCAAGCAGCTGCCGTGCCCAACCACAGTGAAGGCAATCAAGAGCTTTTTGGGCCACGCAGGATTTTACAGAAGGTTTATTAAAGATTTCTCAAAAATTACAAAGCCACTATGTAATTTGTTGGGAAAAGATGTGCCCTTCGTATTTGACGAAGCCTGCAAAGAAGCTTTTGACGTGCTTAAAGAAAGGCTGACGACTGCACCCATTATCACAACACCAGACTGGACCCTCCCGTTCGAGCTGATGTGCGACGCCAGTGATTACGCTGTGGGCGCGGTACTGGGACTGAGGAAGGACAAGGTGTGCAGCGTCATCTACTATGCCAGCAGGGTCCTGAATGACGCGCAGATTAATTATGGAACTACAGAGAAGGAGCTGCTGGCAGTCGTTTTTGCCCTGGATAAATTCAGATCGTACCTGGTAGGCTCTAAAGTCATTATTTTTACAGATCACAGTGCACTGAAATACTTACTGGAGAAGAAGGATGCAAAGCCAAGGCTGCTGCGTTGGATTCTGCTGATGCAGGAATTTGACGTCGAAATCAGGGATAAAAAGGGAGTTGAAAACGTAGTAGCTGATCATCTATCTCGTCTGGAAAAGCCTACAGAAGAAGTGGTGCCCATTCAAGAAAATTTTCCGGATGAACATATTATGAAGATCAAGACCAACAGACGGCCCTGGTACTACGCCATTGCCAATTATTTGGTCAATGGTGCACTCCCTGAAGACATCACCCCTTGGCAGAAAAAGAAATTTATTTCAGATTGCAGGCAATATTTCTGGGACGATCCTTATCTGTTCAAGCAAGGGGCAGATAATATTCTCCGACGATGCATTCCATGTCACGAAATTTTGGAGGTAATTCAGCACTGCCACTCAGCACAGTGTGGGGGACACTTCAGCGGACCGAGAACAGCTCACAAGGTGCTGCAGTCAGGATTTTTCTGGCCAACAGTTTTCAAGGACTGCCATGATTATGCGCAGAGTTGTGATCGCTGCCAAAGGACAGGAAATATCTCCCAGCGGAATGAAATGCCCATGACACTTTGGCAGGAAGTCGAACCTTTCGACGTATGGGGTATTGATTTTATGGGTCCTTTTCCTTCGTCTCTGGGAAATCTCTACATCTTATTGGCAGTAGATTACGTGTCAAAATGGGTGGAAGCAATTTCCTGTCAGAAGAACGATGCGTCAGTCGTGGAAAGGTTCCTCAAACGTAACATCTTTACCAGATTTGGAACACCGAGGGCCATGGTCAGTGATGAAGGTTCTCATTTTATCAATAAAGTCTTTGCCAAGGTTCTAAAGCAGTATGGGGTGTCTATCCATAAGGTATCACTGCCTTATCACCCTCAGGCAAACGGGCAAGCAGAGGTGTCCAACAGAGAGATAAAGAGCATACTGGAAAAAACTGTGAATCCAGGACGCAAGGACTGGTCGTTAAAGCTGGATGATGCACTTTGGGCGTACAGAACTGCTTACAAAACCCCACTGGGAATGTCCCCGTACCAGCTGGTGTTTGGAAAAGCATGTCACTTACCAGTAGAATTGGAACACAAAGCTTACTGGGCAATCAAGCAGCTGAATATGGATCACAGTTTATCAGGAAACAAACGGAAGATGGCACTACTCGAACTGGAGGAATTCCGTAAAACTGCATATGAGAGTGCCAAAATTTATAAAGAGAAAACAAAGAAGTGGCATGACAACCGCATTCTACCAAAGAAGATAGAAATCGGGCAGAAGGTTCTCCTCTACAATTCAAGGATGAAATTCTATCCAGGGAAGCTGCGCTCAAGATGGTCTGGACCATTTATTGTGAAGGACATTACATCATGGGGAGTGGTAGAGCTGGAGAACCCGAGGGATAATACAGTTTTCAAGGTGAATGGGAATAGAGTCAAGCCATACAGGGATCCTCAGGAAATCATGGAGGTAGAGGCACTCTACCTCGACATTCCGTGATTACAGCAGAGGTAACAAAGTCGGGATGTCGACTGTAAATCACAAGCGCTGGTTGGGAGGCAACCCAACATAGATTAGTTGTTTTTATATAATTCTTACAACGTTCATAATTTGAGAGAAAAGTGAGAAAGAGGGATTTAATGTTGAACTCAGTGTTTCAGGAAGCAGAGGCGTGCGTTCAAACGCAGCGGACATGCGTTCAAACGCACGTGTGCGTTCAAACGCAGACACCCTACGTTCAAACGCAGCCCCACCAACGGACAGGAAAAGCACTGGAAACGGTTAACACTTGTGCGTTCAAACGCAGAAGAGCTGCGTTCAAACGCAGAACACGCAGTAAAAATTTCCAGCCACCAAGTGGTGCGTTTAAACGCAACGCATGTGCGTTCAAACGCAAGAAGACAGAGATGAGGTGGAAAAATCTAAGGACGTGCGTTTAGACGCAGATCCTGCGTTCAAACGCAGACCCAATCAGCAGAGAATTTCTAGAGACAAAGGCGTGCGTTCAAACGCAACTCATGTGCGTTCAAACGCAGCTCATCAGAGAGATTGCAGAAGATAAGCATTGCGTTCAAACGCACCTCATGTGCGTTCAAACGCAACTCTTCAAACCCAGAAAATTCATGAACCTTCAAGCATTGCGTTCAAACGCACACCGTGCGTTCAAACGCAGATCATCAGATCTTCAAAATTTCCAGAAAAAATTAAGCTGTGCGTTCAAACGCAGGAGCTGCGTTCAAACGCACATTTGAGCGGGATCAAAAATTTCGAAAAAAATTTGAAATATTTTGAAATTTCGGGGCCATTCTGCAATTTCCGAAAGTTTGCCTATATATACTGTACGGATGACAGTGACTCATTTTCACCCAAGTCATCCAGTTTTCAACTCTCTCTCTAGAAATTCTCTCTGCCCTAGCAGCCGCCAGAGCAGTCTGCCGCCAGCAGCCTCCGACGACCACCGCAGGACCACCAGAAGGTCAGGAACAGTGTGGGGGTGGTCAAACTCATCCGATCCAAACACCGACAGATCCACTTCAGAGAGAAATTTCCAGATCTGTACCCGTAAGATTCACTCCGGGTAGCCAGGTTCTATCTTTTCACTCTCTTTGAATATTTTCAATTTTTTTACTGTTTGAATCTTGAAATGGAGGAGGATCAACCTTACATGAGGCCGGATAGGGCGATTGCACCTTTGAATATCATAGACTGCCGATTGCTTAGGGTTAACCACTTCTGCGACCATATGTTTGTTAACATGGAGGCTCACCGTTTCTTTCTGCAAGACAAAAAGATTCGGTATGACATACCTGCTGAGAGGACCTTTCCCCGTGATAGAGTAGCAATGGGGGATGAACTGTTCAACTATACTGGGCAGGATCATTTTGGGGATTTGTTTAGGTTTACCAATCTGCAGGTCAGTTCTGTGCTGGCTAAGGAGATTTACAGCAATCTCCAGCAGTGCATGAACAGTGAAGCCCAGTCAATTGGCTGGATTTACTGCAGAAAGAGATGGATTCGAATCACCCTAGAGAGTATCCGAGAGAGTCTGGGTCTGGAGTTAGTGTTGGATGACTGTCAGTTTCAGGAACTGAGACGTCATCCATCTGAGCAGTTGAGTGAGCAGATCTTGACCACCTTGTGTGCTGGTGTACCCGGCGCTGCTTGGTACTATCCTGAGCGGAGTCCTTCCTACCGGAAACTCCCTGCGACCTACCTGATTCGAGAGGCGAGATGGTGGACCGAGTGGGTGAACAACAGAGTTGTGGGTATAAAACACTTTACCCGCATTGATTATAATATTGCCCTGTTGGTCTACTGTCTGATGGCCCGAGAGCCTGTAAGCCTCCCGGAGATTATTTGTGAGTTTTTCCGGGAACGAAGAGAGACTCACAGCAAGAAGGGTTTGGGTCTCCTGGGGATGTTAACAAAAATGGCACAGGACTATCTGGTGGTTATTCCTGGCGACTTGAGAGATATTCGACCAATTCAGGTTCGAAAGTACAAGAACATGAGATGTGCGCTGCATGAGGCCGTGCACGGGCCTCCTGAATTTGTCCAAGTGGACGATGATGATGATGATGTTCCACCTCAGGGTGGGGGTGTTGGTATGCCACCACCACCCCCTCCCGGTGATGGGGGTTTTCCAGCCTTACCAGGTCCCTTCCCACTGCCCCGATCTGCCAGTTCCAGCGAACACAGGCAGGCCGACCCTGACTTGGGGCAGTCTAGCAGAGGGGCCAGGCGCAGTTCTTTTGGGCGCCTGGAGAGGACTGAGCATGAGGAATGGGTCCGAAAGAAAATTAAGGCCCAAGAGAAAGTACAGAACTACCTGGTAAGGACGGTCAAGAAAATGGCCAGGGGTCTTGGCAAATTGTTCAAGACCCAGAAGCATATCTACCACGCTCATACAGCCGCCATGAGAGCTCATGAGGCGGCACTCGTTGAAATTCAGAGCAACATGCGTGGTAAGAGGTTTAATTTTCCAGACCGCTATTCGAGTGATAATTGTCCCAGCTGGACAATGGAGGATAGCCGGCCATATGATAGCTTCTCTGGCCATGACCCCACACCGAGCCCTGAACATGCAGACAGTGTAGGTGACCCCGGCAGACCCGGTACCCAGTACCCACCTAGGAGAGAGCATGCAGACCCAGGGGCCAGCAGTGCCCATCCCGGTGCCAGCCACGCTGGTACCGCTGCCGCAGCACGCCATGCTGCGAGGAAACGCGCCAGAGGGCGAACCCCTTCACCATCTCCCGAGCCGACTGACCAGTCTACTCCGGAGAACACAGATTCTAGTTACAGACCAGATCAGTAGAGTCGCGAGGACGCGCCACCTCTAGTGTGGGGGTGGGGAATCGTGTCCTCCTGCATAGCCATGTCAGCATATTTTTGTCAATTTTATTTTTCATTTTATTTTCATTTTTTGAGTCAGCACGTTTTTAATGTTGAGTCTACCCACCAACCTTTCTGACCTTGCATGAAAAAAAATATAAAAATTAAAAAAATAAAAAACGGAAAAAAAATAAAAAATTTAAATTTTTTTTTTTGAGAAAGGGCAACTTAGGACCTAGAAACTGAAGAGAATCCAATGAAAGAGCTTATGAGAGTAGGAAGCACCGAAGCAGGGATATTTCAAATTTTAGTATTTTGTTCACAATTTTCACAACAGGCTATCCCGGGTATTCAGGAATGTGGAAAGTAGATAACAGGCATACTTTTGACTTCTCTAGTGTGCTAGGCAGATTTGGTCTTTAGATAGTTGAATATTCTGTTTCCCGTGGAAACTGGTGGACTCTTGGAATCTGGGGTGGACCTTCGTGTAGAGTCGGTTTTATGTTGTACAAATCTGTGGCCTAAGCGAAGTTGGAGAATGTACACCACCATCCCTTAAGGTGGTTCCAAGAGAAAATCCTAAAAAGGCCGCACTCTTAAAGCTCTACTGCACAGTTGTAAAAAACAGAGGGGATTGTTTGAAAAAAAAGAAAAAAAAAAAGAAAAAGAAAAAAAAAATAATAATAATAATTTGTGTTAAAGGAGAAACAACATAATGTGCTTCCATTCACATGGAAAATTTGGATTCAATCCAATTTAGAGCTTAAGAGGGAAAATAAAGTCAAGCCGTATTACACAGGAGTTGTGTCTCCCAGCAATGGGACAATTTGCAAAACAAACGCAATAACGGCTAAGAGGGTCTGAAAACCTCAAATGACTTGGCGAAGAAAAATTATCTGTTGACTGTAGATGCCTGGACCCTCTAAGTCAAAAGACGTGCTTTATCTTGGTTGGTTTGGTGGATGTTTGGGGATACCTTAGTGAGTTTGTGCATAGGATCAGTTTATATCATTTCTTGCTGCGTGTTGTGGAATTTCGAAATGAGCTTGTGAGGGTTTGATGATTTCAGTTTATGATAGAGAGGTTGCCCAATTTCAGAAAATAAGAAAATAAAAAAAAAAAAAATTTGCTGAGTCTTGAGTCAGTTTGTGTATATCCTGTCCCTGAGTCAGTCATCTATTGAGTCTTTTGGTCTGTGTCTTGAATCTGTGAAAAAGGGGAAGTATGCAATTAAAGTATGCAAAAATGGGTCTGCAAGGCAGTATGCAAGGGTCTGCTCGGGACGAGCAGAAGTTAGTGTGGGGGTATTTTGACAGCTTGAAAATGTATTAGTCTGGGACATCTTTTTACCAGTGGTTTTAACCCTTTGAGAGTTGAGTTTGGCCATTTTCAGCTTATTTCCCACCTGATATGAGGCAGAGATTTATAGATCATGATTGTAAAATTTGAGTAATTTTATGCATACTTTTGTTTGTTGGATATGATCGCGGGTGCGTGTTATGGTGTGCAGGTAACAGGTGCCGAAAAATGCATGAGATTAACTTGGATGGGAGGCAGCGTGTCAGGAAAGCTGAGCAGAAAAAAGAGAAAAAAGGCTAAGTGGTGCGTTCAAACGCAGGGCATCTGCGTTCAGACGCATGAGATGGGAGCAGCAGGAAAATGGCAGAAAATTGGCTAAGTCCTGCGTTCAGACGCAGGCAGTCTGCGTTCAAACGCAGGGTTCAGAGGCCGAAGTGCTGAAAAGTTAAGGGGTGCGTTCAAACGCACTTCTTGCGTTCAAACGCAGGACTCAACACTCAAGAGAAGAAAAAGGCAAGGGGTGCGTTCAAACGCAGAGGAGCTGCGTTCAAACGCACGGGTCCAGAAGTCAGAAGCCAGAGGAAGAAAATGGTTAAGGCTTGCGTTCAAACGCAGAAGGCGTGCGTTCAGACGCACTGCGTTTGAACGCATGAGGTGTGCGTTCGAACGCACAGAAGGTTTCCAGAAGCTTCCAGGACGGGTCTTTTCGAGGGTAAAACAGGAATTTCGTGCATCAGTTTTGGAGACTGTGGCAGTATAAAAGGAGGTGTCCCAGCACTGAATTAGGGTTACGCACACACACTCACATCTATCATCATCAACAGCATCCAGTTTCACAGCAGCCAGGAGTTGGAGCAGAGCAGGATTGGAGCAGTTTTCCAGTATTTTCAGAAAAATAACTAGTTTGATCTTTTCTCTCTTTATGAAACGTTGTTTTTAAATAATGCAAGCTAGCTAGACCTTTTTCCTAGGTTCTTGGTGAACCTAGGGTTTATGAATTCAGCAGACTTGGGTGTTTGATTTTCAGATGCATGGCTAGCTAAGTCTTAATACAGGATGGTTTGTTTATTATTCTGTCTTTGATTTTATTTACATACATGAATGGCTTGATCACCCAGGAGTGTTACAGACAGGATCTGGTGCACGAGAGTGACCAGTGAAAGTTAGGAAGAAAAGACAGGATTTAGTACTCTGCCTTGATGGACCGAGAGGTGAAGAGAATCAGGGGACTAGCCCAGAAGCATTAGACCAACTGCTAGACGTTTAGGGGGAGACCGAGAGGAGAACCTGTAACCCTAGCAGACTTAGAGCGAACCTGCAGATTTAGGTGGACCGGGAGGACCCGAAAATCTGCAGTCGAGTGATAGGTGCATGAGACCGAGAGGAGATTGTACTATTGGTATGCTGGCATAAACAAAACCACTGTGTGTTTCTGAAATTGAATATACTATGGAAGCTGGAGAGTAACCCTAGGGGATCCTGGAACCTAGATTTTTAGAATTATCAACTTTTACAACTACAACAATTTCTGCGAAACATCCAACAGAAAAATAAAATAAGCTTTTTACTGTTTTTATTTATTGCAATTAAGTAGAGTCAAATCCCAACCCTTTCTCCTTTTTACAAACTTTGTGTCTAATTCTAATTCTAATTAACAAAACTTAAACTGTTCTCGTGGGTTCGACAACCAGAGTCACAATTACATACTCTATATTACTTGATCGTACACTTGTGAAAAAGCAGATAGGTTTACGCTGTCATCTACCTCGGTGTGCGAGAACACACTGACCGTTGGGAGCATGGTGGCGCCACTACTGTGCTTGGGGACTGCTTGGCGCGATTTCGTCCCCACCCTTGAGTTGGTTGTGAGTATCTTTTCTTTTGCTGAATTATGTGTTCAGTTTATTTAATATATGTCATGCTCCATCTCATCCACAGCGCCTCGCATTAGAATTTCCGAGTCCTCTTGATTGATCTCTATATTCGTTGAGGACAACGAAGCATTCAAGTGTGGGGAGGATTTTTAATCTTGACTAGCCAGTCTGTGTTTGCATTAACCTGTAACATATAGATTGATAGGGCGTATTGTGTCGTCTTCGTGGTCCGTGTCGTGTTTCGTTTTAGTGTTGTAATGTGTGTGTTAGTTTTATATATATATATATATATATATATATATATATATATATATATATGTTAGTGTTAGATTCTTGCACGTTTATTTAACTGAGTCCACCTACCCAAACTGAGTCAGTTTCGAGTCTTCTTTCGCGTCTGACCTTGCATGTAGAGTTAGAATAAATAAAGTAAAAATACAAAATAAAAAATTAAAAATCTGAAATAAATAAATTAAGACAATTTGAGAAAGGGCAATCAAAAGAAGCGTAAAACTTGGTAGAATCGAGGAGTGTGAGAATTTTAGGCGTAGGGCGTGACTTGTGACCGAGAAGGACAAATTGAGTTTCCCCTAGTACGTATAGAGAGACTTCTTTTACAGGAATGTCTACCTATTTTATTACACTTACTTGATTTGCAAATTTAAAGTGTGTGTCGTTTTCTTTTACAAGAGTTGAGCTAGGTGTGAGCTAAACAAGCCGAACGTTCATGTGTACGTCTTAGGTAGTCGCCAGCCCGCCTCGTAGTGGCACACATAACAGCTGTGCGAGGATGCGTATTAGAGCACTCATTGCTTAATAGATCTCACCTTGTAGGACCATCAGAAAGCCTAATTTGAACCTTGGTTTTATTCATAACCTCTTGACCTAGGGTGACGATTCTTGGCCTTCATCATAAATCGTTTAGAATCACCACTTTAGTGCGTCACGAGGGAGTCATAGTTGAGGGGGTTCGATGAGGGAGAGTTGTACTGCATATACTTGTGAGTTCTACATGATCGCTTGCGTATTATTACATATCTTCGAGGGGATGCGAGGGTGAGTGAGTAGGCTTGCGCACTTCGGTGTGGCGGTGTTCCATGTCACTACACCATGGACACAGTTGTGGAGAGCCGTGAGTGCGTGACGTCTAATCCGCACAACAATGGGGTGGTTGATCTTAATTGGTGGATCGTGCTAGGTATCGTTTCTTTTTATCATCACGGTGTAGGAGGATCGGTTGGATTTGGCACAAGACTTACATACAATTGATTACTTGAGAGGGGACATGTTTACATCCTAGTGTGGGGATGTCGACTTTTGACTACGACCATCGAGATTGAGCTTCTGACGACTACATCCCTACACACGCGCTTTGACTATTTGGCGGCTTTGTTTGGTGACACCGTGTACTTCATTGAGTTAGGGGGAGATGAATTTTACTTGTGATATACATTCATTGGATCGTCTATTTCCTCCCCTTAACATGCTTGCTTTGCTGGATTCTTGGAAGACCACTCGGATACTTTTGCGGCATTTTGTTATATTGAGAGATGAAAAAAAAAAAATGAAAAGAAAAAAAGAATGAAAAAAAAAGAGAAAAAAAAAAACAACAAAGAGAGAAAAAAAAGGAGAGATGGAATAAAGGAGTAAATTTGAGCTTATTGGAAATTGAGTGGTGGAAAGTTACTAGTTCGTTGACGACGGTTTGCATTTCGTGCATGTATCACCATGGTGGCCACGGAGATCGTTATTGTACCGGGGTTTGAGGGGATCGAGGGCCGGAGACGGTGAGTTTCGGGTTGCGGTTTCTATCATCGTGGTGAGGGTGTGTGAGATGTGGGGTTTAATGTGAGAATGTGACGCTTAGGACTTGTTACTACATAATTATCCTTTTGTCCCTAAGCCTCAACATTCTAAACCGTTAGCGGAGTAGGAGCTCGGACCTTGAACGTGGCTTAGCCTAGCGTAGCCTCTTACTTTTGTCGACACATGCGAAGAGGTAGGTATTCTTTCACATAGTAACGCTAGGCTCTCTATACTAACTAGGGGAAATTCTCGTTGTCGAGTTTAGTTGTAATTCACGTCTTGTTCCTAGATTGATCGTCACTCCATGAGAACCGGTTTGAGCTAATTGAGATTGCCCAATCTCGCAAAATAAAAGAAAAAAAAATGTGTTATTTTGTTATGTGCATTGTATATATTGCATTTTCATATTGTTGCATCGTTGAGTCATGTATTGAGTCGTGTTTATGTCGAGTCGGCAAGTCTTGGTTTGTATGCAAGTGGTGTTTCAAAAAGTATGCAATTAGTTAGACTCGTACCATGATCTGTTGGGGAGAAAGTTTGGAGATGATGGCCGATTTTGATAGATTGCTCGGGACGCGCAAATGGTAAGTGTGGGGATATTTGATAACTCCATAATTGGAGTTATAATCTATTGTGATTACTTGTCGTTTCGCGTACTTTCCGATGCATTTATATGTGTTTTAGGCCGAGTTTTGATAGTTTTGAGCATACTTGAGTATTTGGACTTCATGGTGTAATCCGGGCGTTTTATGCATGTTTTATGCTTTATTTGTCGCATTTGATCTTCCGGTATTTGTTCGTGTTGTGGATTTCAGGAACCGGAAGCTTGGAGTGCGGATTTTGGAGCGGAAGCGAACTTCGGAAAGAAAGAAACTCAAGGAATGCATGAGAGAATGGACGAAGGAGAGTAGAAGCTAAGAGGAGAAAAAGACTTGGCCAAAATTCAAGAGGAGTGAAAAGAAGCAACTCACTGGAAGTAGAGGATCACAAATTGTGATCACAAGATCAAGTGCAAGACCACATGGAAGATCAACGTGATCCTACAATTAAAAAAAGGTGATCCTAGGATCACAAATTGTGATCCCAAGATCACATTAGTAGATCTGACGTGATTAGAAAAGGGGTAAAAAGTCTAATTTTTAAAAACTTGAAAGAAGTGACGTGATTTAACAAGGAGGAACGACCTAGGGCTTGAAGATTCATCAAGGGGCCGCCATTGGAGAGAAGAGGAGCTTTCTTGGGAGCTTGGAGACCATCGTTTGATTTTCTATTCTCTCCTCTTCTCTACTTTTTGTTGATGATCAATAAACTTTGTACTTTGATCATGTGTTTTAGTAGCTAAATCTTCTATTCGGGATATCTCATAGGTAGCTAGGGTTTGAACACCAAGTTTGGTGATTTATGGATCTTGTTTCATGCTTCTATGCTTAATTGAATGTGTTTTGTTTAGTTATGCTTGATTCATGAGTTTAATATATCTTTCATATTGTTAGACATAGCAATAGGATTGATCTAGGTGATGAATGTTAGAGGAATCAATATTCGTTGCTGGAACTTGAATCATGCACTAGCTGTATCTAGGGTTGAGGAATCTTGCTAGTTGGCTAAGAACTAAGAGTAGATCAAGAGAACATTATGCGTGGTTAAACTTGAGTAGACTAGAGGAATCAGGTACGTGAGTTTAACTATAGGCTTTGGTTGAGGAATCTTCAAGGTAGATGTGCTCGTTTGGCTAAGTAGAGTACATTCGTGTTACTAGAACGTAAATCATTAATGGTGTGAGATCCCTAATGAACCGAAGAGATATCCTGATACTTATCCCACATATTAATCTCAATTTTAATAATTAGCTTGTTACTTACTTTCTTAGATTAGTCAAACAAACTCAATTACTTGCCCACATTAAAGTTAATCATCCTAATTTGTTCACGAGAAGTCCTTTGGGTTCGACAAACCCGGATTTACCGGATATTACTACGCACGACAACCGTACACTTGCGGAGATCGTGTCACACAAGAAGCTTTAGGCCGGAGCTCAACGTGAAGATTAAGCAGGAAATTGTCAAACTCCTGGATGCTAAATTTATCGAGCCAAATCACCATCCTACATGGTTGGCCAACATCGTGCCGGTAGTAAAGAAGAATGGGCAACTTCGCATTTGTGTAGACTTCCGAGACCTTAATCGTTTCTGTCCCAAAGATGATTTTCCACTTCCCAACATCGACTTACTTATTGATTCGACCGCGGGTCATCGCATGTTCATCTTCATGGACGCCTTCAGTGGGTACAATCAGATCAAGATGGACCCCGAAGATGCACAGAAAACCGCGTTCATCACTTCGGTGGGAGTCTTCAATTACACAGTTATGCCTTTTGGCCTGAAGAACGCAGGCGCGACTTACCAGCAAGCCATGATGGCCCTGTTCTACGACATGATGCACAAGGAAGTAGAATTCTACATTGACGACTTGGTTGTCAAATCCAAGGAACAGGCAGACCACCTAGGGGATTTGCGGAAAGTGTTCAACAGATGCAGGAGCTTTTAATTAAAGATGAACCCCATGAAGTGCGCATTTGGAGTAACATCGGGGAAATTCTTGGGATGTGTGGTACATTGCCAAGGAATAGAGCCTGATCCTGCGAAAGTATCGGCCATCACTAGCATGACGGCACCGCACAACCAAAGTGCCTTGAAGATCTACTTAGGAAAGCTATCCTACCTGCGAAGGTTCATCCCAGCGATCACCGAAATCACCTTCTGTTTCAGCGATCTTCTCAAGAAGGACGCTCTATATAACTGGATTACGGAGCACGAAGCTGCGTTTGGAAGGCTAAAGGACCTGTTGACATCGTCAAAGGTAATGATCGCACCTCAGCTCGGATCACCACTCTTGTTGTATCTGACGTCGACGAAGAGGTCTATAGGGGCACTCCTGGCTCAGGAGTATGAGGGGTAAGAAAGGCCGATCTACTACATTTATCGCATAGTGCAGCCAGCAGAATCAAGGTACACGGACATCGAACGTCATTGCCTTGCCCAATTCTTTGTAATATAAAAGTTAAAGCACTATTTTGCTTCGCACAAAGTGGTAGTGGTCACAAAGAGTGATCCTATACGGTATCTTCTGACTCACACTACTGATAACTCCTTAGTTGGAGCTATATTTCTTAGTTATTACACTACTATTTTGCGTGATTTTCGACAATGAGATGAGATTTTGGCCGTGTTTGTGAAATATTAGTGAATGTGAGGTTTATGTGCGTAATTGTCGAATCCGGGCGTTTTTGTTTTTATTTGAGCTATTTATATATCACATTTGATCCCGATATGTTTAGTCATGTTTGTTTCAGTTACCGGAGGCTCGAATCATGGATTGGAGGTGAAGACGAACTTCAGAAACACGAGAAAGCTCGAAAAATGGCCAAGAGAGTATAGCAGGGGAGGTGGTTGTCATTTAAGGAAGTTTCAGAAAATGCACATGGTTACCCCTGATGTTGCAACACTGAGTTGCAACATCAAAACTAGCTATCTGTTTCTCCTCCAGCGTTTACCCCTCCTCTAATTCAACCCATCAGAGACCGACCCACCTACCTTCATCTTCTCCTTCACCTCCTGAAACACCAGCCACGACCATAGCCACACCAATCTCCACCTCCATTCTCGCCGGCACAAACGACCAACCACCAATACCGCGACCCCCTTCAACCACCAATTCATCCATCCATTCCTCTCTCTGATTTAAACCCAATGCGACGAATTCAACCACCCAAACCACCATGAACCCACTTCTCTGATTCAACCCGACTCCCCCATCGTCAATCCCCAATTTGACAGAGGCCTCTGAACCACCGTATCAGGCCCAAAACCAGCCATTAATTCCGACCATGAAACCACACTTCACCTCCCTGATTTCACCAAACAGATCCAACACCCAATCTGACCCGCCGTCATATCCACCACCAGGCCACCATCGAACCAGCAAACCTAGAACAGAGCCCCTTCATCCACCCATGTCTTTTATCCCAATCTCTGATTCAACCCAACTACCACCTTCAATCGGACAATCACCGACTGGGTTTTTCTTACCCAGATCGCGCCACCCAAGTCAGCCTCAATTTCCGATCCGAAAGTCACGACTCTGCCTCCATCAACGCCGCACCACTCAGTGCCAAATTTGTTGTTCCCCTCTCTGATTTTGAAGGCGTTGATCAACCCAGCAGCAAGAAGAAAGAAAGCAAGACGAGGCAACAAAGAACAGAGAAAGCGATATAGTAGCGTCGAGACTGAGAAGAAAAAGAGAGGCAGTATTAAATTTATGGGGGGAAATTGTAATTAATTAAAGAATTATTAAAGAGAACGGGAGATGAGTATAAAACATACCCTTGGGTCAGTTTTGAAGGAGACATGCACAGAACAAAAGAGGACCACGGGAAAGAAACAAAAAAAAGAAGAAAAGAACGCAGAAAAGAAGGGCAGAGACACGGGTTGAAGCTGTGGAGGCACGGGAGCGCGGAAACGTCGTTTGAGTTCTCTAAAACTCTCGTTATCTCTCTCATCTATCATGAACTCTATGGATTTCTGTATTGTTTTTGTTACGATGAGTAGCTAAACTTCGTAATCAGGATATGTGTTTTATGATTTGAGATTCATGTTTTCTGTATTGTTTTTGTTACGATGAGTAGCTAAACTTCGTAATCAGGACCCCAGTTTGGGGTTAGGGTTTTTCGAATTGATTATGTGTTTTATGATTTGAGATTCATGTTTTGCTAAACTTAATTGATGTTTTTACGTCCGCTATGATTGTTTTGCAATCTTCATCTTATCTAGTTAATTAGAGACGTCTTGTTAGCTAGAACTTAGTTTGCAATTATTTGGTAACTCGGTAATTGTTACATCCGGAAAATCAAACAATCACTCATTCTTATTGAAAGCAAGAATTGGGATCCTTAGAGTAGAATTCATCGTTAATGCATGTTTAGGGATACCTAGAACTTGGTAACTCGGTTCTAATTTAACCTAGACATAGGATGCTAACTTGGTAACTCGGTGAGTTAGTATTGCTCGATTAGCAAAGTAAAATTCGTCTGTTTTTCACAAATCGTAGAACGAAGTCAACAAGAGAATCCTAGCAATCCCCCAAAGGAGGTGTCCTGGTTGTTCCTCCTATATTAAATCTCAATATTTATCTATTTATTTTATATTTTTAATTATTTAGTTTAGAAAACTCTCAATTGCTAGCCCACATAAAGTTAATCATACTAATTAGTTCACGACAAGTCCTTTGGGTTCGATAAACCCGGATTTCCGGATATTACTACACACGACGGCCATACACTTTTGGTTGAATCGTGCCAAGTTTTTGGCGCCGTTGCCGGGGACTTCGGTTGAATTGATTAGGATTATTAATTTTTCTTTCTGTCTTTATTTATTCATTTGTTAATCTCACTGGCTCCCTAGAAAATTATTTTACAGATAACTTGGTGATCATGTGGGGGCAGAATTATCATGGGCAATATTCAGGCTATTCACCGTACTACTCCTATGGAGATTTTTACACTCCTCCTCCTTGCAATCAAGAAGATGAGCATATGAAAGAAATATTGAAGCTCATGCTAGTAAAAAGGGACAGAATGGAGGAAGGGCTGGATAGGATAGATGAAACTCTCCCGCTGAAGGGACAACACTTGGAAAAACTTTCGAGTGCATTGTCATATGCAGATAATGACGATGGGCCAAGTAGCATCATTCCTGACTTAGTTGAGGAGTGCGAAGAGGAAGACGAAGAACTCCCAGAGATCTATGTTTATAATACTGTCCATCATGAAGTAATAGATCCTCTGGTCGCTTCAGACTCAGAATCGGACTCAGATTGGGATGATATTGTGAAGCCTATACAACTTGTGCCTCGCATAATTCCGGATCCATGGCATGAATGGGAGAGTGTGGACATCGCAAGCTTATGGCCCACTGAAGATATTTTCTTCGAGGAAGAAAGTCGTGAAGCTAAGGAATTACTGTGTGGAGATGTTCACATGGACATATATCAAGAAATTCCTGAGTATAATCCATATCTCTTGGAGATCATAAAATGGGGTGAATCACATGAGGAAGACCAAAGACCCCAGTTTTATGCAATACATGATTTGGCACCTGTGATTCCAAGACAAGAGCAAGGGAAGGAAGCAGTCAAGACGAGAGTCCTTGCCATTACTGTTCCAAATGAGATGCTATTTCCACATAACCGATCCTCAATGATATTGGTTTTGAAGAATTGGAAGAAGAAGAAGAAGATGAAGAAGAAGAAGAAGAGGAAAGGTACAATGGGTCATGATGTGGTGAATGAATTCTCGAGAAGACCGGTGATCAAGGAGTGGAAGCACAAGAAGAAGAAATTTGCAAATGTCGTCTTCTACAACTTCTTCTTGCCATATGTGTCTCATGCATGCTCACTTGAGAAGAGAAGAAAAGAGAGACGATGGTGGAAGTAGAAAAAGTGGAGAGAAAAATCTCCTTAAACATATTTTGAGGTAACTGGGTCGGGTCGTCGACCTTAAATTACAAGGCGCTTGTTGGGAGGCAACCCAACCTATTTATTTGCTTTAGCGTAGTTGTGTTTTTAAATTCAGTTATTTTATTATGTTAGTTGGAGAGATGAGAGAGAGAGGGACTAATGATGTTTCCTAGTGACATACTTGAGCAGGTTATGGTAGAATCTACCCCGGTGTGCCATGGCACACATGACCTTTACAGGGACTCGTGCATGCGAGTTGGTGATTCTTCAGACATGGATTTTAGTAGAGGAGGGCAGTCGACCCCGGTGTGCGAGTACACATTGACTGTATAGGAGCATGGTGGCACCACTACTGTGCTTGGGGACTGCTTGGCGTGATTTCTTCCCCACCCTTGAGGTGGTTGTGAGTATCTTTTTCTCTTGCTAAATTTTGTGTTTCTTTTATATAAGTATGTCATGCTTCATCTCATCTACTGGCCTACACATTGATTGGTGAGTCTTCTTGCAAACTCTCTGAATTCGTTGAGGACAACGAAGCATTCAGTGTGGGGGTGATTTATCTGTTTGCTAGCCATAGTGTCTTGCATAGCCAGTTACATATAGGATGTGTTTAGATTGTATTGTGAGTTAGTGTTGTGGTTTATGTTGAGTTTTTATTTATATTTTCGTATTGTGTAGAATAGTTTATATTCTGTTTGCACTTTTAAATAATTGTGTCTACCTACAAAAAAAAAAATTGTGTTGTGTTTTGTGGAACTTTTTTCCGTGTCTAGCCTTGCATATAGAGTTAGGACCTTATGAAAATTGGAAAAAAATAAGAAAAGAGAAAATCCATAAAAAAATGAAAAATTTGAAAATTTGAGAAAAAGGCAATTGAGGATCTTGAAACCGAAGAGAGCTTAGTGAATGAATCCTTTTGAGTAGGAAGTGCCGTAGTAAGGAAATTTTTATTCTTTAATATTTTGTGTAGAGGTTTCACTAAGGATGTCCCGGAAATTTTTGGAAGTTGTGAAAGAATGACATGTAAAGTATACCTAAGTTTCCTATAGTGTGCTAATTAGATTGAGTTTTTCTTGTAGCTGAATTTTCTGTTTTCAAGTGGAAACTTGTGGTCTCTTGTTGATCTGGGGTGGACCTTCGTGTAGAGTTGGTTTCATGTGGTACGGTTGCCTCAGCCTAAGTGAAGTTGGGGGGCGTACACCACCATCCCTTACAGTGGTCACAAGATTTAACCGAAAAAGCCCACGCTCTTTATGCTCTACTGCACGGTTGTAAAAACAGAGGACAAAAGAAAAGAAAATGAGAAAATCTGAAAAAAAAAGAGAAAAAAAACTTGTGCTTCAAGGAGAAACAACCTAATGTGCTTCCGGTCACACGGAAAATTTGGATTCCGTCCGAATAGAGCTTGGAGAGGAAAACTAAAGTCAAGCCTTATTTCACAGGAGTTTTGACTCCCTTCACCGGGACAATTCGCATTCAAACGCAATAAAGGCTAAGAGGGTCTGAAAACCTCAGATGATTCGGCGAAGAAAGGCTACAGTGAAGTTTGAGCTTAATTAGACCCAATGAAGCTTAGGACGTGCTTGTGTCTTGGTTTGAATTGGTGGAGGAAAGGGGACGCCTTAGTGAGCTTTTGCACTGAATCTAATTTTTATTTCAAATTCTTGCTACGTGTATATGAATTTCAAAAAGGATTAGTGAGAGCTTGATGATTTTTAGTTGATGAGAGGGAGATTGCCTGATCTTACCAAAAAGAAAGATTTAAAGCGTTTTGTGTGTTGTGTTAAGATAGAGTATAGGATTTGCATTTGCATCATATTGCTGCATTGTTGTGTCGTTTGTCGTGTTAGAGTCGTTTGAGTCTTGTTGGCTAGTGGGCAAATAAATGCAGTAGATGAGACTTTGCTCGGGACGCGCAAATAGCAAGTGTGGGGGTATTTGATAACTCCTTAGTTGGATCTATATTTCTTAGTTATTACACTACTATTTTGCGTGATTTTCGACAATGAGATGAGATTTTGGCCGTGTTTGTGAAATATTAGTGAATGTGAGGTTTATGTGCGTAATTTTCGAATCCGGGCGTTTTTGTTTTTATTTTGAGCTATTTATATATCACATTTGATTCCGGTATGTTTAGTCATGTTTGTTTCAGTTACCGGAGGCTCGAATCATGGATTGGAGGTGAAGACGAACTTCGGAAACACGAGAAAGCTCGGAAAATGGCCAAGAGAGTATAGCAGGGGAGGTGGTGGTCATTTAAGGAAGTTTCAGAAAATGCACATGGTTACCCCTGATGTTGCAACACTGAGTTGCAACATCAAAACTAGCTCTCTATTTCTCCTCCAGCGTTTACCCCTCCTCTGATTCAACCCATCAGAGACCGACCCACCTACCTTCATCTTCTCCTTCACCTCCTGAAACACCAGCCACGACCATAGCCACACCAATATCCACCTCCATTCTCGCCGGCACAAACGACCAACCACCGATTCCGCGACCCCCTTCAACCACCAATTCATCCATCCATTCCTCTCTCTGATTTAAACCCAATGCGACGAATTCAACCACCCAAACCACCGTGAACCCACTTCTCTGATTCAACCCGACTCCCCTATCGTCAATCCCCAATTTGACAGAGACTTCTGAACCACCGTATCAGGCCAAAAACCAGTCATTAATTCCGACCATGAAACCACACTTCACCTCCCTGATTTCACCAAACAGATCCAACACCCAATCCGACCCGCCGTCATATCCACCACCAGGCCACCATCGAACCAGCAAACCCAGAACAGAGCCCCTTCATCCACCCATGTCTTCCATCCCAATCTCTGATTCAACCCAACTACAACCTTCAATCGGACAATCACCGACTGGGTTTCTCTTACCCTGATCGCGCCACCCAAGTCAGCCTCAATTTCCGATCCGAAAGTCACGACTCTGCCGCCATCAACGCCGCACAACTCAGTGCCAAATTCGTTGTTCCCCTCTCTGATTTTGAAGGCGCCGATCAACCCAGCAGCAAGAAGAAAGAAAGCAAGACGAGGCAACAAAGAACAGAGAAAGCGATATAGTAGCGTCGAGATTGAGAAGAAAAAGAGAGGCAGTATTAAATTTATGGGGGGAAATTGTAGTTAATTAAATTTTTATTAAAGAGAACGGGAGATTAGTATAAAACATACCCTTGGGTCAGTTTTGAAGGAGACCTGCGCAGAACAAAAGAGGACCACGGGACAGAAACAAAAAAAGAAGAAAAGAACGCAGAAAAGAAGGGCAGAGACACGGGTTGAAGCTGTGGAGGCACGGGAGCGCGGAAACGTCGTTTGATTTCTCTAAAACTCTCGTTATCTCTCTCGTCTATCATGAACTCTATGGATTCTGTATTGTTTTTGTTACGATGAGTAGCTAAACTTCGTAATCAGGACCCGAGTTTGGGGTTAGGGTTTTTCGAATTGATTATGTGTTTTATGATTTGAGATTCATGTTTTCTGTATTGTTTTTGTTACGATGAGTAGCTAAACTTCGTAATCAGGACCCGAGTTTGGGGTTAGGGTTTTTCGAATTGATTATGTGTTTTATGATTTGAGATTCATGTTTTGCTAAACTTAATTGATTTTTTTACGTCCGCTATGATTGTTTTGAAATCTTCATCTTATCTAGTTAATTAGAGACGTCTTGTTAGCTAGAACTTAGTTTGCAATTATTTGGTAACTCGGTAATAGTTAAATCCGGAAAATCAAACAATCACTCATTCTTAGTGAAATCAAGAATTGGGATCCTTAGAGTAGAATTCATCGTTAATGCATGTTTAGGGATAACTAGAACTTGGTAACTCGGTTCTAATTTAACCTAGACATAGGATGCTCACTTGGTAACTCGGTGAGTTAGTATTGCTCGATTAGCAAAGTAAAATTTGTCTGTTTTTCACAAATCGTAAAACGAAGTCAACAAGAGAATCCTAGCAATCCCCCAAAGGAGGTGTCCTGGTTGTTCCTCTTATATTAAATCTCAATATTTATCTATTTGTTTTATATTTTTAATTATTTAGTTTAGAAAACTCTCAATTGCTAGCCCACATAAAGTTAATCATACTAATTAGTTCACGACAAGTCCTTTGGGTTCGATAAACCCGGATTTCCGGATATTACTACACACGACGACCATACACTTGTGGTTGAATCGTGTCAAGTTTTTGGCGCCGTTGCCGGGGACTTCGGTTGAATTGATTAGGATTATTAATTTTTCTTTCTATCTTTATTTATTCATTTGTTAATCTCACCGGCTCCCTAGAAAATTATTTTACAGATAACTTAGTGATCATGTGCGGGCAGAATTATCATGGGCAATATTCAGGCTATTCACCGTACTACTCCTATGGAGATTTTTACACTCCTCCTCCTTGCAATCAAGAAGATGAGCATATGAAT
This sequence comes from Linanthus parryae, assembly GCA_023055425.1. Taxonomy (NCBI): domain Eukaryota; kingdom Viridiplantae; phylum Streptophyta; class Magnoliopsida; order Ericales; family Polemoniaceae; genus Linanthus; species Linanthus parryae. Next base: position 18,102,752 of record JALGPY010000011.1, on the reverse strand, counting down.
GAAATATTGAAGCTCATGCTAGTAAAAAGGGACAGAATTGAGGAAGGGCTGGATAGGATAGATGAAACTCTCCAGCTGAAGGGACAACACTTGGAAAAACTTTCGAGTGCATTGTCATATGCAGATAATGACGATGGGCCAAGTAGCATCATTCCTGACTTAGTTGAGGAGTGCGAAGAGGAAGACGAAGAACTCCCAGAGATCTTTGTTTATAATACTGTCCATCATGAAGTAATAGATCCTCTGGTCGCTTCAGACTCAGAATCGGACTCAGATTGGGATGATATTGTGAAGCCTATACAACTTGTGCCTCGCATAATTCCGGATCCATGGCATGAATGGGAGAGTGTGGACATCGCAAGCTTATGGCCCACTGCAGATATTTTCTTCGAGGAAGAAAGTCGTGAAGCTAAGGAATTACTGTGTGGAGATGTTCACATGGACATATATCAAGAAACTCCTGAGTCTAATCCATATCTCTTGGAGATCATAAAATGGGGTGAATCACATGAGGAAGACCCAAGACCCCAGTTTTATGCAATACATGATTTGGCACCTATGATTCCAAGACAAGAGCAAGGGAAGGAAGCAGTCAAGACGAGAGTCCTTGCCATTACTGTTCCAACTGAGATGCTATTTCCACATAACCGATCCTCAATGATATTGGTTTTGAAGAATTGGAAGAAGAAGAAGAAGAAGAAGAAGAAAGGTACAATGGGTCATGATGTGGTGAATGAATTCTCGAGAAGACCGGTGATCAAGGAGTGGAAGCACAAGAAGAAGAAACTTGCAAATGCCGTCTTCTACAACTTCTTCTTGCCATATGTGTCTCATGCATGCTCACTTGAGAAGAGACAAAAATAGAGACGATGGTGGAAGAAGAAAAAGTGGAGAGAAAAATCTCCTTAGACATATTTTGAGGTAACTGGGTCGGGTCGTCGACCTTAAATTACAAGGCGCTTGTTGGGAGGCAACCCAACCTATTTATTTGCTTTAGTGTAGTTTTGTTTTTAAATTTAGTTATTTTATTATGTTAGTTGGAGAGATGAGAGAGAGAGAGAGGGACTAATGATGTTTCCTAGTGACATACTTGAGCAGGTTATGGTAGAATCTACCCCGGTGTGCCATGGCACACATGACCTTTACAGGGACTCGTGCATGCGAGTTGGTGATTCTTCAGACATGGATTTTAGTAGAGGAGGGCAGTCGACCCCGGTGTGCGAGTACACATTGACTGTATAGGATCATGGTGGCACCACTACTGTGCTTGGGGACTGCTTGGCGTGATTTCTTCCCCACCCTTGAGGTGGTTGTGAGTATCTTTTTCTCTTGCTAAATTTTGTGTTTCTTTTATATAAGTATGTCATGCTTCATCTCATCTACTGGCCTACACATTGATTGGTGAGTCTTCTTGCATACTTTCTGAATTCGTTGAGGACAACGAAGCATTCAGTGTGGGGGTGATTTATCTGTTTGCTAGCCATAGTGTCTTGCATAGCCAGTTACATATAGGATGTGTTTAGATTGTATTAGTGTTGTGGTTTATGTTGAGTTTTTACTTATATTGTCGTATTGTGTAGAATAGTTTATATTCTATTTGCACTTTTAAATAATTGAGTCTACCTACCAAAAAAAAAAAAAATTGAGTTGTGTTTTGTGGAACTTTTTTCCGTGTCTAGCCTTGCATATAGAGTTAGGACCTTATGAAAAATGGAAAAAAAAATGAGAAAAGAGAAAATCCATAAAAAAATGAAAAATTTGAAAATTTGAGAAAAAGGCAATTGAGGATCTTGAAACCGAAGAGAGCTTAGTGAATGAATCCTTTTGAGTAGGAAGTGCCGTAGTAAGGAAATTTTTATTCTTTAATATTTTGTGTAGAGGTTTCACTAAGGATGTCCCGGGAATTTTTGGAAGTTGTGAAAGAATGACATGTAAAGTATACCTAAGTTTCCTATAGTGTGCTAATTAGATTGAGTTTTTCTTGTAGCTGAATTTTCTGTTTTCAAGTGGAAACTTGTGGTCTCTTGTTGATCTGGGGTGGACCTTCGTGTAGAGTTGGTTTCATGTGGTACGTTTGCCTCAGCCTAAGAGAAGTTGGGGGGCGTACACCACCATCCCTTACAGTGGTCACAAGATTTAACCGAAAAAGCCCACGCTCTTTATGCTCTACTGCACGGTTGTAAACACAGAGGAAAAAAGAAAAGAAAATGAGAAAATCTGAAAAAAAAGAGAAAAAAAAACTTGTGCTTCAAGGATAAACAAACTAATGTGCTTCTGATCACACGGAAAATTTGGATTCCGTCCAAATTGAGCTTGGAGAGGAAAACTAAAGTCAAGCCTTATTTCACAGGAGTTGTAACTCCCTTCACCGGGACAATTTGCATTCAAACACAATAAAGGCTAAGAGGGTCTGAAAACCTCAGATGATTCGGCGAAGAAAGGCTACCGTGAAGTTTGAGATTAATTAGACCCAATGAAGCTTAGGACGTGCTTGTGTCTTGATTTGAATTGGTGGAGGAAAGGGGACGCCTTAGTGAGCTTTTGCACTGAATCTAATTTTTATTTCAAATTCTTGCTACGTGTATATGAATTTCAAACAGGATTAGTGAGAGCTTGATGATTTTTAGTTGATGAGAGGGAGATTGCCTGATCTTACCAAAAAGAAAGATTTAAAGCGTTTTGTGTGTTGTGTTAAGATAGAGTCTAGGATTTGCATTTGCATCATATTGCTGCATTGTTGTGTCGTTTGTCGTGTTAGAGTCGTTTGAGTCTTGTTGGCTAGTGGGCAAATAAATGCAGTAGATGAGACTTTGCTCGGGACGCGCAAATAGCAAGTGTGGGGGTATTTGATAACTCCTTAGTTGGAGCTATATTTCTTAGTTATTACACTACTATTTTGCGTGATTTTCGACAATGAGATGAGATTTTGGCCGTGTTTGTGAAATATTAGTGAATGTGAGGTTTATGTGCGTAATTTTCGAATCCGGGCGTTTTTGTTTTTATTTTGAGCTATTTATATATCACATTTGATTCCGGTATGTTTAGTCATGTTTGTTTCAGTTACCGGAGGCTCGAATCATGGATTGGAGGTGAAGACGAACTTCGGAAACACGAGAAAGCTCGGAAAATGGCCAAGAGAGTATAGCAGGGGAGGTGGTTGTCATTTAAGGAAGTTTCAGAAAATGCACATGGTTACCCCTGATGTAATAACACTGAGTTGCAACATCAAAACTAGCTCTCTGTTTCTCCTCCAGCGTTTACCCCACCTCTGCTTCAACCCATCAGAGACCGACCCACCTACCTTCATCTTCTCCTTCACCTCCTGAAACACCAGCCACGACCATAGCTACACCAATCTCCACCTCCATTCTCGCCGGCACAAACGACCAACCACCAATACCGCGACCCCCTTCAACCACCAATTCATCCATCCATTCCTCTCTCTGATTTAAACCCAATGCGACGAATTCAACCACCCAAACCACCGTGAACCCACTTCTCAGATTCAACCCGACTCCCCCATCGTCAATCCCCAATTTGACAGAGGCCTCTGAACCACCGTATCAGGCCCAAAACCAGCCATTAATTCCGACCATGAAACCACACTTCACCTCCCTGATCTCACCAAACAGATCCAACACCCAATCCGACCCGCCGTCATATCCACCACCAGGCCACCATCGAACCAGCAAACCCAGAACAGAGCCCCTTCATCCACCCATGTCTTCCATCCCAATCTCTGATTCAACCTGTAGATAGTGCTTTCTGGACAAGAAGATCTTAGCCACGTGGCAATCATCTAGCACTCCATATTGTGCTCCACACACACAGGATCACCAGCCGCGCTGATCCACATGGGGGCTGCGAGACAGGGCCCTTGCATACCACCGCACGGGACTTGTAGGGACTTAGTGGTCTGGAGGCTAGAGTAAGTCCTGTCGCGTGCGAGCCAAGCTCGTGCGCGACCTTTAGTAACTGCTTTTGAGAGATTTATGGCACGAGCTCCATAAACCCGATCAAACCGGTCAAACCCGGTCAACCCCATAACGGTTCCGGTATACGCGGATAACGTGCTGTAACGGTCCCTATATACGCGGACGAACGTGCCGTTGTAGTTAAGCTCATTAAGCCGCCATTGATGGGCGCATTAACCACACTACAACAGTCACATTCTCTGTTATATATAGATCGTTAACCCTTCCATACAAGGAGAACGACACATCAGACACACGCGTAAGCTCTGCCAAACCCCTGTCTCTCTCTCAGACAATGCTACTGCCTTACTCTCTCCCTACACACAACCCCACACTTCCTGTGCCATTTTCTATTCTCTGCCCTTGGTGTACACAGAGTTCTCCCTGCCGGATTCTCTTGTACACATTTTGGTGAACCCGACGTGAACTTACCATTGCAAGCAACCATGTCTCATGAGGATGATGTCAGTAACAGATCGCCTTCCACGGAAACCACCTCGAGAGAGGAGGCCCGCCGTACTCCTACAGCCGCCGGTGAAACTCCGACGTTAGAAGCCTTGGACGCTACCATCCAGAATCAGGCGAAGGCTCTCAAAGCCCAATCTTCACAGCTAGAACGGATCATGGCTGTCTTGGGGACTCTCGCTCCAAACCCCGCACCAGCCATCGCTGTCTATCAGGGAGGAGGAGCCTCCACCACTCAAGGATTGGGAGTGTCAACCACACCACCCAACCCCAACCTACAAACTCCACCGGCGGCTACGCAGCTACCCTCAATTTAGGGGTCAACAGCTCAGATGTTGCCTTTCGCTACTCACATTCCTCAGCCTCCAACTATGGTACCTAATCCGGCCTCACAGTATCCCTTGCCTCCTCCGACGGCAATCTGGGGTAATGTAAATTCACAATATGTCCCTAGCCCTCCTGCGACGTATGTGTCGCCTCCGCCTGCGGCAACCCCTCCTCCCACTGCCTGTTGGAATTGTGCCCTAGAGGCAATCAATTAATTGTGACAAATATATGGATTTACGATTCATTATGTTATCGATATGGAGATATGCTAACATGAATGAAGTCCTTAGAATATAAGGTGTTATATTCTTAAATATCCCTAGTCAATTATAATGATTAATGGGACAATCATCTATAGACTAGTATGGGGTTGGATTGATATGGAGATATCACGATCCAACACATGGGTATGCATTAGGAGTAATGGCATGCTGGATGACCCACGACGAAAAGGATACATTAGATTATGTGAAGTCACAATCGCTTTTCGTAGTGCTAATATTATTGCAATCCTTGGACTTGAAGTCACTAGATACTCTAGTTGTGAAATATTGCGCTTTGATGTTATCAAACGTTACACCGTAACTGGGTAATCATAAAGGTGGCTATCGGGCGTGATAGGAAGCAAGCTTAGAGATCGTAGTGATGTAGATAGGATTTGTCCCTCCCACATAATGGGGGTAAATATCCACGGCCACTCGAGGGATGAGGCTTATTGAATGTCTGGCCAGACTCAGATAAATTAATATAGAGATATTAATGTTATCTGCAAGCATAAGCAAATTCCCAGGATCGAGGAACTATGGATTGGATATACGAGTGTGACTATTTATGTCTCGTGTCCAATCCGGATATGGAGACAAAGGGATAATGCAATATGATATATTGGGAACAAAGGTTTGTCGGGATCACTGACTATTTCTATTGGTTGGGTTGCATGGATGTGTTGCTAGACACCGCTCCATGTTAGTGATAGTTACTACCAACTATATAGAAACCTATGGGGTCACACGTCAAATAGAGTAGAGCTAGATTTGGGATTAATTAATATGGATTAATTAATAGAAGGATCATTGTGCAACACCTTGCAAACTTAGTAGGACTAATTTGCAAGGAAGGGAATAGTTCTAGTCCTACTAGAACAAGAAAACTCTTTTATGGAAACAACAAGGAGTTGTTGGAGTATATAAAGGAGGCTCTAGCTTCCTTCCCACTACACATGAGTTATTATTAGTCATAACACAAAAGTGGGAGAGAGCAAAAGAGAGAGCAAGACAAGGTGCTAGGGCCGAAACCCTAGCCACCCGTCCGCCCCCCTACCCGACGGCAAAGAGAGGCCGCCCCCTCTCTTGTGCCTTTGGTGATTTGTTGCTTTGATCTTCATCCCTCTTCCTCCAAGGTTCAAGCTAGCACTTGATTGAAGGAAGAATCTAGATCTCACCTCTAGACGTGGATCAACCGTAGAGACGAGGACATCATTCTTCGTGTGATCTCACAAATCAAAAAGGTACACATCTTCTATGTCCTTGATCATGTTATGATGTCTCTTCCTGTGATCCTTGGTGGGCTTTGAGTAGGATTAATTTTTGTTATTCCGCTGCGTTACCTACGTCAAAACCCAACAGTGGTATCAGAGCCACAGGTCGTAGAGCATAACATGATATTATGTGTTTACGATTTCAGTTCATACACCGTATTATTGTTTATTACGCGAAAACTGAAAAATTGGCATAGTAGATGCAATATTGAATATTGATTCAAACAAACAAGACCCAATTTAACATTGGATGTTAGAATTGGTGAGTTTAATCACATAGGATGTGAATAATTGGGTTCTTGAAAAATTAGGGTTCATGGGCACATGCTTTGAAAAGGGGTTTTCCAAGTATGAAATTAATTAAACTTGGGCAACAAGGAATAAGTTGTTTTGGAAACAACTAAACTTGGGAAACAAGTAAGAAGTTGTTTATGGAAACAACTAAACTTGGGAACCAAGGAAAGAATTATTTTGGAAACAATACCATAAGGGTGTTTTGGAAACAACCCAACAAGGAAGGAATTGTTTATGGAAACAATTCCATATATTGTTTTTGGAAATAATTCCATGAATTGTTTATGGAAACAATTCCATGAGGAGGTGTGGCCCATGTAGGGACCGCCCCTCTCTCTCCTTGCCGCCCAAGTAAACACACGGCACAAGAGGAGCCGGCGCACCCTAGCACACGGCCTAGCCGTGTGGGCTAGGGGCCGGCCGGCCCGGGCCTAGTGTGGCGGTTCCTTGGTTGATTTCAGCCATTCTTTGGTAAATCCTTTGGACCGTTGTGAAACCCCAGTTACCCAATTTCATTAAAATTAAACAAGCGCGTTAAAAATTGGTTTTAACTGTATTATGTGCTTTATTGCATGGTGGATGGATATGGCCTAGGATTGTGGATGTTTATTGTTTTGTGGTTTGGTTTACGGCCTGCGAGCTGATCAAATTAATGTAATAATTAATTAAGTTTTACGGCCTGCGAGTCGTCTTTTACTCCTCGACATGTGAGGCTTTTGTTATTTATTTATTCTAGATGTTAGGCTAGAATTAGAAATATTTAGTTGATAGCCAAGAACATGGAGAAGAAGACCGGAGAACCAAAGGAGCCAAAAGACATCCCTAGGCGCGCAGCTATGGTGGAGCACATGGAGATGAGCTTGTCACTTTAGGGCATATAGATATTATCATTGGCTTGGTAATATCTTAGTCTAGGGGCCATATCCATGCCACGTTATTTTCTTTTGTGGATGTTTATTATTTATGTCTTGTTATTTATTTTGTGTGTATGGCGATACTAGCAAAACGTTAACAAGATAATAATAAACAAGGTTGGTCTTTTATTGTGGATGGCCCAATCCAAATAAGTAGACCATGTTGATAAGATCAACCAAACAACTTAAAAGAAATCCCTCAATTAAATATTGCGTTTTGCCTTCTCTTGCCAAAACACCCTTCATGATCATGGCCTATTAAAATTCGGGCTTGCCAAAGCAAGGCGATTTTAATTTTTCATGATGTGTTGCGGACGACGCAAGCTAGTAATGCGTGTATGTTGAAAGCAAGAGGTTGGACGCAACTAGGCAAGAGTCAATTGGATTGATGAGCTTAGAGGCATGACAATTAGGTGTTATCTAAAGGATAAAGAATAAAGAGTTATTCACCTAATTGGACCAAGAGTTGCATGGGATGCAATTGGAATGGTTCCTACCTAATAACCAATTCTTGGGTGACTTGCCAAAGCAAGCTCAAGAAGAAGTGAAAAGGGATCTTGGACCCACTAGAAAATAAAATATTTTCCGCATTAATGGTGAGGGCTATTAATCCGAGAAAAATAGTGGGAGCTATATTTAATAATTTAAATCCTTGTTGAATATAGTTATACGTCACAATGCTTTGCATAATCCTATAAGTGTTGAATACCCATCGCATTAAACAAACAAACGCGACTTTATGTCCATGAGATGGACAAGATGTCTGGAATCTATTTTCTAGATTGGTATAAAATTGAGAATTGTTCTCAAATAAAGGAAATATGTTGTACATTGTAGAGCATAAATTTCTCTTCCCACCAACTACCAAAACACACTAAAGCCTTATGGAAGGAACATCAAAGAATGGTTCTTTGGATGTAACTTGTCTCATGTCAAGCTCCCATGGACTCTGAGCTTTGGAAGCAAGATGAGAAATTTGGAGGCATATGATATGATCATACGAGCTTGTCATGAAAGGCTTGAGGAGTTGCTCCACTTTGCAATCTCTTGCTTAGCACTCGTCATGGTCAAAATGGAATAAGTTCGGGCTTGCCAAAGCAAGGCGACTTAGTTCATCGAGATATGACGCGACGACACAAGTTAGTAATGTATGGCTGCTGAAGCAAGAGGTGAAGCGCAAACTAAACTATCTCAATAGGATTGAAAGCTTAGTTATTGGGAGTTATCTATAAGATAGATAAAGAATATATAGTTATTCTCCCAAGTGGACCAAGAATTGCATTGGATGCAATTACAGTTTTGTTTTAAAGTTGATTTACTCAATATGATTGAAAAATCACTAAACAAAACACTCATAACGGGCATGGGCAAAAAACTGTTAATAGTTAACAGCATGGGTAAGGGCAAATGGTTTGCGCCGAACCCATGAGTATAAAGCAAGCCTGTTGCTAAAACCAAGTTGCCTCGAAGTCCCATAGGTGGTGTAGAGGAAGAGAGACTACCCAAAGTACATGGAAGTAAATAATAAAGGAATTATGAATTCCGACTTGGGTATTTTATTATAAAATTCAATGTGTCTATCTCATCATCAAGAGTATATGATACTAGATGAGGATCTCACATTTATAGAAATGTGGAGGATCTCAAGAGACAAAGACAATTGGATAAGGAAGAAATAATCCTACACGTGGGGCTATGAAAGCAAAGGGTTGCCGAAAAGCCGTATGGAATTATTTTTACCTTTCAGAAATTGTTCATGAATTAGACAAAAGGGATAATGTCCCTGCTATGAGTAGGACCATTATCATAGTTTCTTGTTTGGACAAGAAAGGATCATAATAAAAGGACAAATGTTGTTCCATTTATTATGGTATGCATTATTGTAATGTAATTTTGTCTAAGTGGATTCTATATCCATGATCATGATAATTTCATCTATAACATTAATACCTAGAGGTTTGCATATAATGATATGAACTTCACTTATCTTTAGCATTATCGTTTAGGCCCCATAAATAAGAGATACATATCTAGAACTCCATTAGGATGGATTTCTGGGACTCATTTGATTATTGAATCATATGAGACATGTAAGACTTATTAGGCAAAGATATGATCTTTTGGGAATCATACATATTGATGTATGAAGGCCGCTAAGCACAAATACTAAAGATGGTTTTAGTACTTCATCATATTTACTGATAGGATCAGAGAAATATGGATTTGTGTATCTTATGAAGAAACAAGTCAGAATCCTTTGAATTGTTCAAAGTATTCAGGAATGAAGTAGAGAACCAACTTGGCAAAAGTGTTTAGACTCTACGATTGGATCATAGAAGAAAGTACTTGAGCCAAAAGTTTGACAAGAATCTATGGGAGTATTGGATATGATCCAAAACTCGCTCCACCTAGCACGCCACATGGGTTTGGCGTGTCTAAAAGGAGAGTTCGAACCTTGTAGGACACGGTTCGGACCATGATGAGTCAAACGGAACTTCCAGTTTACTTTTAGGGGGCTATGTTCTAATTACAGCAAATTTCGCCCTTAACCTTATTCCATCAAAAACTGATTATGAAAAACACCATATGAGATATGGACTAGGAAGTGTCCTAGTATGTCATTCATAAATATTTGGGGTTATGAGGTTTATGTAAAAGAGTTTACAAATAAACTTGGACCCAAGTCGGATAAATGTTTTGTGGGATATCCTGAAAAGGATATTATTTCTACAACCTAATCGAGAACAAACTGTTTGTTTCTCGAACCACAGTGTTTCTAGGTAGAGATTGTCTCTAAAAGAAACAGTGGGAGGACAGTAGAACTTGAAAAGTTCAATAACCACAATAGAACATTGATCCGTTTGATGGAACATGAGCAGGATCACAAGGTGTTGTGGAGCAACCTACTCAGATAACACAAGAACCTCGTAGGACAGGTAGGATATGTCAAGGGACTAGAGAAATAAGATTTTCTCATAACCCGTGATATATTACTCATCGAGATGAGCCTACAACCTATGAGATGGCCACGTGTGGGCCATACTCTCAGAAATGGCTTGGAGCCATAAGATACGATATGGAATCCATGTATACCAACAAAGTATGGACTTTGGTGGAACCACCTGAATGGGTAGGACCCATAGGGTGCAAGTAGGTTATGAGGAAACCAACATGGATGGTAATATGATTACTTTTAAGGGACAACTGGTTTGAAAGGGTTTCATGAGAATTCATAGTATAGACTATGACGAAATCTTTCCTCAGTTGTGATGCTTAATTCCATTCACATCTTGCTTATAGCAATCTATTTATAGATTGGATCAAGCTTCTTGGAGTTGGACTCTTCAAATGGATGATGCAATCAAAGGAGTTTGGTTCCATCAAAATTGAAGATGATACTTGTGTTTACAAGAAGGTTAGTGGGAGCATAGTTAAATTTATGGTCTTATATGTGGAGACATACTAATCATTGGGAATAATGTCTCTACTCTGCAATCTGTTAAAGATTGGCTAGAGAAATTGATTTCCAATAATTGACTTAGGCGAGACAATCTATAAAATCTATGGAGATAGATTAAAGTAATTGTTCAGCCTGAGTAATGGTACATATATTGACAAGGTGTTGAAATGGTTCAACGTGAAAAGAATATTGATTCTTACCCATGTCACATGGAATTAGTCTTTGGAAAGCTAATTGTCTTACCAATTAGATTGGGAATGGACCGTATGAATTAGATTCACGAGATACGCCATGAGATGTACTAGGCCAGACGTGTCATAAAGCATGACACAAAGATACCAATCAAATCCAAGTGAGGTGTCACTTGATAATTATCAAGATTATCCTTAAGTACTTGAGAAGAAATAAAGGATGAACTCTTGATTAATGGAGGATGGGAAAGGGTTTACTGTAAGGGGTTACAGTGATGAGAACTTCCATCTGACAAAGAAGATTTCAGATTATAGTCGAGTTTTATGTTTTATGCTAGAGGGAGTGACTGTGAGCTAGAAAGGTTCCAGGCAAGATTGAGTCACTGATTCTAACATAGAGGACTGAGTAAATTAATGCATGAGATGCATTTATTCAGAGTATTCAATCTCAATCAAATTTTTGATGGAGAAGATGTGAATATTTGCAAGGTGTCAGCATATGTCTCGCCCCTACGCAGTGTAAGCGTGGAGGACCGCGCTAGATCAATAGGCATGTGATGCAGGAGATTTACTCTAGTGCAAGTGGGAGACTGTTGGAATTGTGCCCTAGAGGCAATCAATTAATTGTGACAAATATATGGATTTACGATTCATTATGTTATCGATATGGAGATATGCTAACATGAATGAAGTCCTTAGAATATAAGGTGTTATATTCTTAAATATCCCTAGTCAATTATAATGATTAATGGGACAATCATCTATAGACTAGTATGGGGTTGGATTGATATGGAGATATCACGATCCAACACATGGGTATGCATTAGGAGTAATGGCATGCTGGATGACCCACGACGAAAAGGATACATTAGATTATGTGAAGTCACAATCGCTTTTCGTAGTGCTAATATTATTGCAATCCTTGGACTTGAAGTCACTAGATACTCTAGTTGTGAAATATTGCGCTTTGATGTTATCAAACGTTACACCGTAACTGGGTAATCATAAAGGTGGCTATCGGGCGTGATAGGAAGCAAGCTTAGAGATCGTAGTGATGTAGATAGGATTTGTCCCTCCCACATAATGGGGGTAAATATCCACGGCCACTCGAGGGATGAGGCTTATTGAATGTCTGGCCAGACTCAGATAAATTAATATAGAGATATTAATGTTATCTGCAAGCATAAGCAAATTCCCAGGATCGAGGAACTATGGATTGGATATACGAGTGTGACTATTTATGTCTCGTGTCCAATCCGGATATGGAGACAAAGGGATAATGCAATATGATATATTGGGAACAAAGGTTTGTCGGGATCACTGACTATTTCTATTGGTTGGGTTGCATGGATGTGTTGCTAGACACCGCTCCATGTTAGTGATAGTTACTACCAACTATATAGAAACCTATGGGGTCACACGTCAAATAGAGTAGAGCTAGATTTGGGATTAATTAATATGGATTAATTAATAGAAGGATCATTGTGCAACACCTTGCAAACTTAGTAGGACTAATTTGCAAGGAAGGGAATAGTTCTAGTCCTACTAGAACAAGAAAACTCTTTTATGGAAACAACAAGGAGTTGTTGGAGTATATAAAGGAGGCTCTAGCTTCCTTCCCACTACACATGAGTTATTATTAGTCATAACACAAAAGTGGGAGAGAGCAAAAGAGAGAGCAAGACAAGGTGCTAGGGCCGAAACCCTAGCCACCCGTCCGCCCCCCTACCCGACGGCAAAGAGAGGCCGCCCCCTCTCTTGTGCCTTTGGTGATTTGTTGCTTTGATCTTCATCCCTCTTCCTCCAAGGTTCAAGCTAGCACTTGATTGAAGGAAGAATCTAGATCTCACCTCTAGACGTGGATCAACCGTAGAGACGAGGACATCATTCTTCGTGTGATCTCACAAATCAAAAAGGTACACATCTTCTATGTCCTTGATCATGTTATGATGTCTCTTCCTGTGATCCTTGGTGGGCTTTGAGTAGGATTAATTTTTGTTATTCCGCTGCGTTACCTACGTCAAAACCCAACACTGCCGAGGGAAATGCTCCGGAGTGTATGACGTCGCTGTAACAACGCATAGACACAATTCTGGCTCACCAATCATTCGCGGATACCATCATCCCGAAGCTTGACAATGATCCGCCTATTCCACGAGAGATCTATCTCATGCCTAACCCTGCTGGGTACAAGGCTCCTAAATGGGACAAGTTCGAAGATGTCAATGGAAACGCCCATGAGCATGTCATGCGCTTCATTGATGTGATGGGGCCGTATGGGGCTGATCCTAAACTACTGATGCGCGAGTTCCCGAAATCCTTGGGGAACGTGGCTTACAAGTGGTACCGGACGTTGGAAGCCGGATCCGTGAAGACTTGGGACGACATGGTCCAGAATTTTTACACCAAGTTCTTCCAGATGGAGGAAAAGGTGACGATGATTCATCTCTCGCGGATGTATCAGAAGCGCGAGAAGGATGGGATAACATTCATCAAGAAGTTCAGGGCCAAATCCTTGGAATGCAAAGATGTGATACTCGAAAGCAGACTCGTGGAGATATGCCTGCAATGCATGCGAGACGAGTATAAAGGTATGCTTATCAACCTGCAAACACTTACATTTTCAAAGCTAATCGAATGCACGAAGAATATCGAGCCTATAGTGGAAAGGCAGAAAAAGAGGAATGCCCCTGAGCGATCCTCGGGCGGTACTACTTTCAAAATCGGGAGATTCAGCTATAAGAGGGGACGTGAAGCTGAAGTGAATACGGTCTCGCCCCAGAAGCAGCCGAAGGTAGTGAACTTTGATGCACCGCCTCTTCCATGCTCGGTTGAAGAAGCAAGCGACCTTTGCAGACAATGGCGTAAGGACAGTGTCCTGCCGCCGCTCGAAAAAGCACCCTCCAGGGAGATGGTGAGGGACCCGAAGTGGTGCGAATGTCACGGGAAGGTCATGCATCCCACGGCTGACTGCAAGAAGCTCAGAATCATGGTGAGCCAAAAGATGAAAAATGGCGAACTGATCGTCAGTGATCAAAGGCAGGATGTGCGCAACAATCCGCTCCCTGCCCATACGGAGCAGGAATCGAAAGGCAAAGAGGTCGCTATGATCTCGATTGTGGATCTTGAAGAGGTTGCGGAGGATGGTCTACCCATCATTTCCGAGATCCATGATGACAAGGACTACAGCATAGACACGGAGGACGAACGTGCCGATCGAATGAAGCGATCGCATGGGTTCAGCAGGTTCTTCGATGAGATGAAATTCTCAGAGAAATGCCGCAAGGGGATGAAAAAGGTGATCCTCAGGATAGCAGAAGATTACGAGGAGGATATCGTAGTCTCAAATGGAAAGGTTGTCAGGGCGTCTCGCTCTACAGAAAAAGTCATAACCTTCTCCGCAAGCGACAAAAAGACAGATGCGAGCCATCAGAAGCCTCTGTATGTGACAACCATCATCAATGGCGTTGAGTTCAAAAGAGCATTCGTTGACGGAGGAGCAGCAGTTAACATTGTTTCGCTCCATACTCTGAAGCTAGCGGGAATTCCAGAGCACAAGATTGTCGAACGTCCATCCCCGCTGATGGGATTCGGAAGCATTTCCAGAATGACGATAGGATGGATCCGCCTGGGTGTCCCGATTGGCAAAATCAAGTGTTCAGCAAAATTCTACGTCATAGATGCGAACACTACGTATCATATGATTATAGGCCGGGCCTGGATTCATCGCTTTGATGCTGTTCCTTCAACAGCTCACCAAGTGATGAAAGCTATCTGGAATGACAGAATAGTTGAGATACCCGCTTCGACAAATCCATTCAACATGGATGAAGCACATCTCAGTGAGGCGGTATGGTTCACTGAGATGACAGACGAGCAAACACCAAGGCCGTTCAACCCCACTCCTTTGCCCCGTTGGGAGGATATCAAAGATCAGTCACTTGCAGGGGTGATGGTGACAAGAGAGGATTCCAAAGAAAAGCCGCCTACGCGAGAAGAGGCGCCGCGGATTGCCTACCAGCGAAAGAACGTGTACACTCTGAAAAGGATAGCAAAACATGATCCTGAAGGCAAGGAGATAGAGAGTTTCTACGCCAACGGGAAGAAATGCTATCGCATATGAAGGTGCGCGGTGGTGTCCTCACGCGAGCATGGGGATATCCCTGGGCAAATCAATCAGATTGAGCAGATTTTGGAACCAGACAAGCCAATGCCAAGCGTTCTAGAAGAGCAACTCAAAGAAGCGCCTGAATGCATGGAGAATAAACCCAGGCCGCAAAAGCAGGAGCTAAAGGAGGTATTCCTGAGCCCGAGCGAAGAAAAGAAGAGGCCAGTCTTTCTAAGTGCAGACCTCGCAGGTGAGGAGGAGGAAAGACTGCTGCAACTCCTAACTGAGTACAAAGATGTGTTCGCATGGGAGTACGATGAGATGCCCGGCCTAGACACGAGCATCACTATGCATCGGTTGGATGTAATCCCAGGATCCAAACTGATAAAGCAGAGCACGAGAAGCTTTAGACCGGAGCTCAACGTTAAGATCAAGCAGGAAGTTGTCAAACTTCTGAATGCCAAATTCATAGAGCCAAATCACCATCCCACATGGTTGGCTAACATTGTGCCCGTGGTAAAGAAGAATGGGCAGCTTCGCATTTGCGTGGATTTCCGGGATCTCAATCGTTTCTGCCCTAAGGATGATTTTCCACTCCCCAACATCGACTTACTTATTGATTCGACTGCGGGTCATCGCATGTTTAGCTTCATGGACGGCTTTAGTGGGTACAATCAGATCAAGATGGACCCCGAAGATGCACGGAAAACCGCATTCATCACTCCGGTGGGAGTCTTCAATTACACGGTTATGTCCTTTGGTCTCAAAAACGCAGGTGCGACTTATCAGCGAGCCATGATGGCCTTGTTTCACGATATGATGCACAAGGAAGTAGAATTCTAAGTGGATGACCTAGTTGTCGAATCCAAGGAGGAGGCAGACCATCTGGGGGATTTGCGAAAAGTGTTCAACAGATGCAGACGCTTTCAATTGAAGATGAACCCCATGAAGTGCGCATTCGGGGTAACATCAGGGAAGTTCTTGGGATGTGTGGTACATCGTCAAGGAATAGAGCCCGATCCTGCGAAAGTATCATCCATCACTAGCATGACTCCGCCGCATAACCAGAGTGCCTTGAAAACCTTTCTGGGAAAGCTGTCCTACTTGCGAAGATTCATCCCAGCAATCGCCGAAATCACCTTATGTTTCAGTGATCTTCTCAAGAAAGATGCTGTATACAACTGGACTGCAGAGCACGAGGCTGCGTTCGGGAAACTAAAGAAGCTGCTGACATCGTCAAAAGTAATGATCGCACCTCAGCTCGGATCACCACTCTTGTTGTATCTAACATCAACATAGGGGCACTCCTAGCTCAGGAGTATGAGGGTCAAGAAAGGCCCGTCTACTACATCTCTCGCATCGTGCAACTCGCAGAATCAAGGTACACGGACATCGAACGTCATTGCCTCGCTTTATTCTTCGTAATAGAGAAGTTGAGACACTATTTTGCTTCGCACAAAGTAGTGGTGGTCACAAAGAGCGATCCCATACGATATCTTCTGACTCACACCACTCCTGGAGGAAGACTGGCAAAATGGTATATGACCATTTCCCAATATGACATCACATGCATTCGGCCGCGGGCGATCAAATCGCAGGCGGTGGCGGATTTGCTAGCACAATTCCCCGATAACAGTCACGAGCCTGTGATTGAAGAAGAATTGGAGGGACCTGAAATCTACGAAGTTGAGCTGCCCTATTGGAAGCTCCATTTCGATGGCTCGTCAACAAGGAAAGGTGGAGGCATTGGAATAGTCTTGACCAAACCAGATGGAGAGGTCATACAAATGTCATCAAAGCTTGACTTCGCGGTCACCAACAATGAAGCAGAGTATGAGGCTCTCATAGCTGGACTTCGCGCGGCGAGGGCCCTAGAAGTAAGCAATCTGACGGTCATGGGGGACTCCAAGCTGATTGTCAAACAAGCCTCGGGCGAATATGGTTTGAAGGAGATAAACCTATTACCCTACCGGACCTTGGTACAGAAGTTGGTGCAACAGTTCTGCGACGTTAGATACGAGCACAAACCTCGAGCGGACAATAGGCATGCTGATGCTTTAGCTACCTTGGGATCCAAGGTTAGTGCAGAAAAATGTCCTGCGAGAATCTCGATTGAAGTGCGAACATCCTCGGCGTTGACAGAGGACGCGTGCGACGATGAATGCATTGATGATGCGGACTGGAGAAAGTCAATCTTACGGGCCATCGCAGAAGGCACGAGCAGCGAGAACTGGGCATCCACAAAGGCGTATTGCATACATGAAAACACCCTTTACTACAAGGGCCCTGGCGGAATACTCATGCGATGCGTCTCCGAGCAAGAGGGACAACTGTTGTTAGAAAATATTCACCAACATGCTTGTGGGGAAAGTGAGGTGTCAATCTATCGGAAAGCCCAGAGGTGTGGAATTCATTGGCCGGACATGTCAACGGCCGCACCGTTGATTCAAGGAAATTGCGAGAGTTGCGCACTGATCAAGGACTCTTTATTCATTGCTCTGACCGACGATGATGCGGATTGGAGGAAACCACTCTTTGACTTTCTCACCCAGGGTATTGTACCCGAGTCGAGAAAAGAAGCCGAGAAATTAAAGAGAAAAGCAGCCCGATATGTGGTGCAAGAAAATCTGCTTTGGCGAAGAGGCCATGAGGGTAACTTGCTGCGATGTCTAGACAGCAAAAAAGCACAAGAAGTGATGGACCTCTCTCATCAAGTGGAACACCAGGGAGGTGCGAAGTTATGCTGACAACTCCTCTCGATTGGATAATTCTGGCCCACCATGGAGGCTGATTGCCGCACCAAAGTAAGACGCTGCCAGGAGTGCCAATTCAAAGGTAATCTAGTGCATGCCCCTGCCATAGACCTACACGCGTTGGGAACACCATGGCCGTTTTATACATGTGGTCCCATTCGACCAACCTCGCACGGGAATCACTTCATTCTCACCGCGACCGAGTTGTTCACCAAGTGGGTGGAAGCAATACCACTAAAGACAGCGAATGCGCTAGCCGTGGTCCATTTCATCCAAGAAAGCATCATATGCAGGTTCGGAATTCCAAACACCATTCTTTCGGATAATGGTACCCCTTTTGTCAATCGCCAGGTGGCTGCAAAGCTAGCAGAGTACAACATAAGACATATATGCTCCACTCCATACTACCCGAAGGGGAATGGGCAAGCGGAAGCAACCAACAAGACGTTATTGAGAATCTTGAGAAAGATGGTCGCATATGACCACAAGAAGTGGGCTGATTCTTTGAACATAGCCTTGTGGGCCTATCAGACTTCTCCAAGGACGCCCACAGGGGCCTCGCCATTTCTTTTATGCTATGGAGCTGAAGCTGTGCTACCTGCGGAAGTGAAGATTAACTCTGCCAGGTTGGCTTTTCATGCATTATATGACAACCAACGCGATCATGATTTAGTCCTGTTAGAAGAGATGCGGGAGCAAGCTGAAAGGACTAACAAACGATACCAAGAAAGGATCGCTCGTGCGTACAACAAAACAGTCCAACGTCGAGATTTCGCAGTTGGAGATTTGGTCTTGCGCGCGTCTGACCATTGCATGCGAGAGGCAGCTCACCCAAAATTCGCAGCCAAGTGGGAAGGACCCTTTGAAGTCACAGAAGTATTTGATAGTGGCTACTGCAACATATGGAGGTTACATGGAACGACCTCAACCCCAAGCTCAGTCAACATGCGCTGGATTAAGAAGTATTATCCTTAACTTCTCTCCTTATATGCGTTAGATTACAACGTATGCTTCATGCTCTGTAATGCTAAAACTCGTGCATCTTCTCTCCCATATGAGGGAATTGTAATATTATCTCTCCCACATGAGAATATTTCATAATAAAAAGACTTCTCCCAAATGGGAAGAACTTTATGCTGTCAGCTATCTTTGTTGCTCTGTTTATTTCATTATTTCCCAGTAGCGAAAGCTTATCCGCCGTGATAGCAGCCTATGCGAATATGATCTTAAGTGATCTTTTAAGCCTATCTGCCACGATAGCATCCTATGCGAATATGATCTTAAGTGATCTTTTAAGCCTATCTGCCACGATAGCAGCTCATGCGAATACGATCTTAAGTGATCTTCTAAAGCCTATCTACCATGATAGCAGCCTATGCGAATATGATCTTAAGTGATCTTTTAAGCCTATCCGCCATGATAGCAGCCTATGCGAATATGATCTTAAGTAATCTTTTAAAGCCTATCTGCCACGATAGCAGCTCATGCGAACACGATCTTAAGTGATCTTTTAAAGCCTATCTGCCACGATAGCAGCCTATGCGAGTATGATCTTAAGTGATCTTTCAAGCCTTTCTGCCACGATAGCAGCGCTATACGAATGCGATCTGAAAATGGTTCTTAAGTCTATCTCCCATGATAGCAGCATTATGCAAAATGATCTTAAGTGATCTACAGAAGCCTATCCGCTGAGATAGCGCTCATACTTGGGTCTAACCTTAAGTAAATCTCAAGCCTATCCGCCAAGATAGCAAAGCTGCACAAATACGACCTCGAACGATCTAAAACCATATCTGCGAATCTATCCGGCAGATAGCAAATCATAGCAACGATGCAAAGTGTGAATACAGCACTACATAAGGCAAAATTTGCCAATACGCATGCGAAATTGTAATTTGTTGTGACAAAAACAGCAAATCATACAAAGCGATTTATCATTATGAGTCAAAATGACTTACAATTTATCTGTCTAGATAACAGCTTACAAGCGAAAAGCTCAGATCAAGCTAGCTACGCAGCCAACATGGATTACAATGCATCTAAATAGTAGCTTACAAACGGAAGTTACATATCGGGGGAATCCTCGCTAAAAGAGGGTCGACCTACTGGTTCTAACAAAAACATGCTAGCAATGGTCTGCGACCAAAGATCTGTAGCAAGTAGGGTGTTCTTATACAGTGAACAGCCCGCCATGTCTACAAGACCTATGCAACGCTATGTTCAAGATCCCAGGCCATTCTTTGGTCTTATTCCCAAGAGACGTGCCTGAGGAACCACCTGTTCCGGCGTATGCGGCTGTGCAAGACAGGGAAGCAGTCATTCCTAGGGCGAGAGGCTCCTTGTCCACGGAGACGAGCACATTAGCTCGCCACCCCGAGTTCAAGAACGTGGAGGCAAGAAATTCTCCTCCGGGAAAGCTAGAGGAGAAATCCGCCGTTCATTACGAGTCGGTAGCAAGGTCAGTACGGCGCTGCACCTCGCCGGGAGGCGGCCGGAAACATGACCTGCAGACATAATAGACGAAGAAAATTCTTCGAGCAAACATGAGGTATTCTCTGCATCTTCTTTATGATAGTTATAAAGATCAATACGCTTTGTGAAGCAGATCTTGGAAACTATTTCTATGGCACAAAGCACAAACTCAGGTTTCACAACTTGAAGCTGCCATGAATCAACGAAAGACAAGCGTTGAAGCCAGCAGTCGTAAGGACTCACGGCAAGCCACATTGTGGGATGTAGAACCCAAATAGCAAAAGGCAGGGTTTATATAGACCTTGTGGAGACTCTTCAGTTGCCGAGATGAGTCAGCAAAACTTGAAAAGAGGGTAAGAATCAATCACTTACGCCTTGAAAAGAGGTAACAATCAATTACCCTACTAAAGGCTACGACGATTCGGTTGCGTATCCTAATTAATGACGGATGGTCATGATACGGATGGACTTCCCAAGGAAAGCGTGCTTATCTAATGAGCAATTAGCGCGAAAATCAAGGCAGAATATCAATAGCTGACGTCATAAATTGATATGCACAGAGATATTTGAGCAAATCCCGGGAAGGGCAAAACAGGCATTCAATTTTTTTTTTTGAAAAAAAAGGGGAGAAACCCTAGCAGCATTACAGTAATGTTTTAGCATTTTTCTCCACACAGATTTGCTACTTATTTGCTACTTTTCAAAACAAGCCTTTGACCAAGGAGTCATTAGGAGTAAACTGACGCGACAGATTTTCCACTTGCTCTACTTCTTGCTTCAATTGCTCGTATCTGGCGTTCATCTTATGGAAGAGCTTCACAGCCTCTTTAGCCTTTTGCTTTTGCTGCTCCACCTTCTGCTCCTCAGCTGCGAGGTTATGGTAGCCACGGTTCAAATACACGGCCGCGCGAATCTGGGTGACTCTTTTGATAAGATAACCAAAACCCAGCTTGCCTTGAACTTTGGTGCGAAGATTTTGGCACATGCCGAAAAGCAGCTCCGCGCTCTGAGGAGAGATGGTCGCGGGCGTGGCCGCAGATAGCTGCTCCAAAATCCAGATGGCCTCGGTCAAAAACAGCCTCCTGTCGAAGGGCCCTATCTCCAGAGACCTCACAAATGATTGAGGGTAGGAGAGGCGCATCCGAACTAGCCAATCCACGTCAGCTTGCTTCAACCCTAAAGCAATGTTAAACCAAGTTAGACTATCGAACTTGAAAATGAAGAATGCAAGATGCGAACAGCAAATCATGACATACCAGTTCCTTCAAGGATCTCGCGCAAAGAAGGAATGCGCATTGCTGGGGCAGCTGAAGATTGTCTCTGCTCCATTTACCTCTTATCAGCTGCGAGGTCTAAATCTTCATAGTTGGTAAGTAGAGTATAAACCGCACCAAGTGCGATTGCAGCACCGACCTGAGAACTCCAAAAGTTCCACGCAGGAAGAGGTGCCACAGGCTTAGTCATTGCCGGAGGCATAGCAGCGGTAGAAGCTGCAGCTTGATTGGGGATGCCTGCAGGTGCGATAACATTGGCATCATCTACTTCTGTTTCCTCAACAGCAGCATGGGCATCTTCCTCCATCAGCACGGTGTCAGCTTCAGCATCATCAGAAAGTTCAATGACATCCTCGAAGGGCTCTCCCGCATACTCAGCAGCTGCGACGGGCTTCTCAGTGTGAGAACTCGGCACCGGGACATAGGATGCAGAAGGTTGATTCCTTTGTTCCAACAGGGCTTTATCAGCGTTGCCTGCGATACAAGATGCGATGATGTGAGGTAACTTGTATTTCATAATATTTTATTATCTTTGGTAAGCTAAGAGCGAGCACCTCCACGCGAAGGTGGGATTGCAGCGTCTGCGTCATATGCTAAGGACGTGGAACCTTTCCCTATTAATGTATCTTCGTTAAGCATATCTTTAAGATGAGCGTGACCTGGGGCGCGAAGAAACCAGTCATGATTATGTTTGGGTTACTAAGCCTAGTTCACACATGTTGTTCAAGTGATTACCTGAAGGTTCATCGCACTTGCCTACTAACCAGCGACGAATGTCAGCTTTCGACAAGCCGTGCTTTAACGCACCAACAATCACATCTCGGTAAGTTACCGCAAGATTAAAAATATCACCTTCGTTACCACCTGCGATCTCTTCAAAGTCTGCTTGGACTTGCTCCAGAGCAGCCACATCCTCTTCTTGAGCCGCTTCATCCTCATCAACTTGAGGAGCCACCTCTTCGGGAAGCACATCTTCCTCATCAGTTGGACGCACTAAGTCGTCAACTTGATGTTCTTCTAGGCTCCTTTGCTTTACGCGTTCAAGCTCCTCTTCTTCTCGCTTTCTTCTTCTTTCACCAGCCTCCGCAGCTGTTCTCCTGGATTCGGCAAGGATCTCCTCGCTTATGATTTTGTCGGGAACACCAGAATGGGAACCCCTCTTCTGCTTCATGGCCAAACGGCCACTGATGGTCTCATCATCATTATCTGCAAAGGAACAATTTGTTCAATTGAGATAGCGAAAAGTTAAGAAAATGAGAAGAGAAGTACGATTGAGATACCTCCTGACGCTTCCTCTTGTATCTCATCTCTCTCCCTGTCTCCGACATCTTCGATTCTTTCCTCTTCTTCATGCCTTCTCTCCTCCTCTTCCTCCTGGTCAAACGGAACAAAGGTCTCCACTACGAGCTCTTTCTGCGCTTTACCTGGCATGCGACCTTTACCTTTATCCTTGGAAATAAGGGACCTCGCAGGAGGAGAAGTCGGAGCGCTCCTAGGGGAAGAGATTGTAATTCCTCTTTGTCTGGGCCTCTTCGCTCTTGGGGCAGCAGCAGCTGGGGGAGACGGATCGTTCCTGGGCGGAGACAAGGCTGGAGTGTTCTCTATCAGCGAATCAGCGAAAGCATCCATGATCTCGCGAATCTTGGTCTCAACTGCGAGATCCATTTTCAATGCTAGCCGAGCGGGTTCGCCCCGTCTTCTTGCAGTAACAATGGTGGTGACCAGCGATTTGGAACTCTCACCAGATGCAAACCTTCTCACATAGCACTGCAGTAGAAAATGAAGCATGAAGCTTTCGACATATTGGAATAAGGAGATTTAGCACATGCAAGAGAAAAATTGCTTACCTTAGCAAAAGTTTCGCTATATCTGATGACATGCGAATCACGTCTTTTAACTGCGGCTATCTTCTCGTCAAGAATGGTAGAGGGGCACAGGTGATTCTCGCGATCCAGCAATGAATAGCACCCGTATTCAGACTCGTCCAAGCTACAATTAGGACGGAAGGGGAAGGAATTCCTTTTGATCACAGGAGCTCTGTTTGGCCGAGGGGACGACTGCGTCTCAAACCTGGTCTGATGGGTGTTCCAATAAGCGATCCAGTTTCTGGAGTAGCCACCTTAGCGGTTACCTGGGGGTTGCTCGAAGGGAAGATTGCTCCTTAAGATTGTTTTGCACTCCCCATACAGTAGTCGCTTGTAGCAGCCTCTTATGATGGACTGCGGCCAGATTGATGGTGCCACCGCATCAAAGCCAAATTGAGGAGAAACGCGAGTTGGATCAACGTCCACGCTGATTCTCTCGTACCTAGGTGCGAGCTCGCGAACATGCTCTGCAAGAGCAGGAAGAGAACCTCTCAGGCACCAGCAAAAGAACTCGCGATAGCGCTCATGGAAATGCTCCCCACCCTCGAAAAGAAGTTCTTCTGAGAAAGAAACAGCCTTGGAGGGATACAGTTTTGGGAACCATCGCACATTCTCAATGCGCGTGGCGTAAGGTCTCGCTATGAACTCCTCCCGATTGTCGCATACCAAGCTCCAAACGCACTTGGGAAAGTTAGTTCCAAACCACCTCGCAGCCCTACCGCTATTACGCTCCTCCTCCGCACCTGGGGGACACCATTTGCTGGGCCTAGAAGGATTGGGGGCATAAGAAGGCCACCGCGTGTCAGGAAGGCAATGTTGACATAGGTCAGCACGTCAAGGCGACCGCGCGATTCCTTCATCGCTACAACTAGCTGATCCAACCTGTGGTACAGCGTGGCCAAGACCAGGAGCCCAAGTGCGACTTTCTGACCAAGGGCCAGTTTCACAGCAAGAGGAAGGACATGATAGAAGACCCCATCATGCGGATGTCCATCGATCAGATACCTCGACAGCCAGGCGCAGAGAAAAGCGCAAAGGGTCAAGTGATAACCCTTGCCATCTACATAGTTTTTAGCCTTCGGGTTTTGGCTCAAAAGCTTCTTGGAGATACTGCTGTTCGCATAATCGCGAAAGAAATATTGCACCCACTTGTTCCAAGTGTTCTTCGCAGAGGTGTCAACCAACTGCCAGTCACGAAGAAGTTTTGTAGGAGTCCACCGGGTGGAAATTTTCTTCACCTCCGACAAGCATTCCTCCATCTGCTTGTACAAGGCAATTTCTGCATCAGTCCTCAAGGGACTCAAAGGATCCACCTCGCCCACAGGGGACAGATCGTACAGCATGTGCACATCTTCCAGAGTGGGGGCAGCCTCGAACTCAGCAAAGTGAAATGTGTGAGTTGCAGGCGAGTAACGTGAAAGAAGGTTTAGAAGCATGGACTGGTCCAGCTTCACGGCAGCACCCTTCATAGCTCTGACTGCGAAATAAATGCCAGAATTGTTTAAAGTAATGGCATGATTGGTCAGTACATGGTCAATCCACTCATCCATGAAGTCCAATTTCTGAACAAACGCTTGAGTGCAAATCGCAGTGTACGGGAAAAACCCATTTTCGACCCCCGATCGAACCACGTCCTTGGAATCAATCCATTCGAGCATGGCCGCGTTTACTGGAGGGGTCAGTGTTTGCAATTCCTCAGAAGGGACTGGAAACAGCGGGTTCTTCACCTTAACCCTAGCATGGTAAAAGTCTTTGCTACCCAGATAGGGAGCTTTTCGCCATAAGGCCTGGCGAAGATCAGGAATTTCTTCGACCTCCTTGACAGGTTTGGTTCCTTTCGTCTTTGCCATTCCTGCGGAAAAGCAAGAAAAAAGGGGGGATAAATACACATAATTTAGTTTGAATTTCAAGATTCAGTTCAAGGCATACGAGGATTTATTGGAAGAAAGATGAATAGTCCAGTGTCAATTGTGGAGTTTGAAGTTCAGAATTGTTTGCATTATTGGGAATTTCAGAAACCCTACATTCAAAATCCTTGCAATTTGGGGATTAATCAAAGTTGGATTCAAAGAGCGAATACTCCTTCATACATTTTCAGTGGATAATACGTTTCGGAGAATCGTGGGTTTGCAGATCCAACACAGTTCAAAGAATATATCGGTATATTAAGCAAAATTGAACAAGGCCAACCTTGTTTTGGTAAAGCTTGCTTGGATGTGCACAGTTGAAGAAGACGATTGACAAGAGAGAACTGGTGATTGATTATCTGAATCTGCTCTTGAAGGCTTCCGGGGGTCATTCACTTTAAAGAGAAAGAAGTGATGCTTTGCAACAATGGAGAGTACATATTATTTATCCAAAAACAATGAAGGGTTGCGTCCTTTCAGTAGTCGAATCGCAACCGTCACCGTCGAATCGCGCAATCACAGGGCAAGCTGACGTCACGCCTAAAACCCTAAAGGCCAGACGGCACGACTCTAGGGGTTTAGGTCATAATGGCACGCACGGGGGCTGAACTTGTGTATATTTGAATTGGTGGGTGGCGGCGACGCGTACGTTGGTTCCTGCGCATGGAAGTCTATCCGGCTATGAGTCTTCACGCGCAGAGAGGGGGATAATGTAGATAGTGCTTTCTGGACAAGAAGATCTTAGCCACGTGGCAATCATCTAGCACACCATATTGTGCTCCACACACACTGGATCACCAGCCGCGCTGATCCACGTGGGGGCTGCGAGACAAGGCCCTCACATACCTCCGCACGGGACTTTTAGGGACTTAGTGGTCTGGAGGCTAGAGTAAGTCCTGTCGCGTGCGAGCCAAGCTCTTGCGCGACCTTTAGTAACTGCTTTTGAGAGATTTATGGCACGAGCTCCATAAACCCGGTCAAACCGGTCAAACCCGGTCAACCCCATAACGGTTCCGGTATACGCGGATAACATGCTGTAACGGTCCCTATATACGCGGACGAACGTGCCGTTGTGGTTAAGCTAATTAAGCCGCCATTGATGGGCGCATTAACCACACTACAACGGTCACATTCTCTGTTATATATAGATCGTTAACCCTTCCATACAAGGAGAACGACACACCAGACACACGCGGAAGCTCTGCCAAACCCCTGTCTCTCTCTCAGACAATGCTACTGCCTTACTCTCTCCCTACACACAACCCCACACTTCCTGTGCCATTTTCTATTCTCTGCCCTTGGTGTACACAGAGTTCTCTCTGCCGGATTCTCTTGTACACACAACCTAACTACAACCTTCAATCGGACAATCACCGACTGGGTTTCTCTTACCCAGATCGCGCCACCCAAGTCAGCCTCAATTTCCGATCCGAAAGTCATGACTCTGCCGCCATCAACGCCGCACCACTCAGTGCCAAATTCGTTGTTCCCCTCTCTGATTTTGAAGACGTCGATCAACCCAGCATCAAGAAGAAAGAAAGCAAGACGAGGGAACAAAGAACAGAGAAAGCGATACAGTAGCGTCGAGACTGAGAAGAAAAAGAGAGGCAGTATTAAATTTATGGGGGGAAATTGTAATTAATTAAAGTTTTATTAAAGAGAACGGGAGATGAGTATAAAACATACCCTTGGGTCAGTTTTGAAGGAGACCTGCGCAGAACAAAAGAGGACCACGGGACAGAAACAAAAAAAAGAAGAAAAGAACGCAGAAAAGAAGGGCAGAGACACGGGTTGAAGCTGTGAAGGCACGGGAGCGCGGAAACGTCGTTTGATTTCTCTAAAACTCTCGTTATCTCTCTCGTCTATCATGAACTCTATGGATTTCTGTATTGTTTTTGTTACGATGAGTAGCTAAACTTTGTAATCAGGACCCGAGTTTGGGGTTAGGGTTTTTCGAATTGATTATGTGTTTTATGATTTGAGATTCATGTTTTTTGTATTGTTTTTGTTACGATGAGTAGCTAAACTTCGTAATCAGGACCCGAGTTTGGGGTTAGGGTTTTTCGAATTGATTATGTGTTTTATGATTTGAGATTCATGTTTTGCTAAACTTAATTGATGTTTTTACGTCGGCTATGATTGTTTTGCAATCTTCATCTTATCTAGTTAATTAGAGACGTCTTGTTAGCTAGAACTTAGTTTGCAATTATTTGGTAACTCGGTAATTGTTAAATCCGGAAAATCAAACAATCACTCATTCTTAGTGAAAGCAAGAATTGGGATCCTTAGAGTAGAATTCATCGTTAATGCATGTTTAGGGATAACTAGAACTTGGTAACTCGGTTCTAATTTAACCTAGACATAGGATTCTCACTTGGTAACTCGGTGAGTTAGTATTGCTCGATTATCAAAGTAGAACGAAGTCAACGAATCGTTCTACGATTTGTCTGTTTTTCACAAATCGTAGAACGAAGTCAACAAGAGAATCCTAGCAATCCCCCAAACGAGGTGTCCTGCTTGTTCCTCCTATATTAAATCTCTATATTTATCTATTTGTTTTATCTTTTTAATTATTTAGTTTAGAAAACTCTCAATTGCTAGACCACATAAAGTTAATCATACTAATTAGTTCACGACAAGTCCTTTGGGTTCGATAAACCCGGATTTCCGGATATTACTTTACACGACGGCCATACACTTGTGGTTGAATCGTGTCAACTACTCCTGGGGGAAGATTGGCAAAATGGCATATGACCATTTCTCAATATGACATCACGTGTGTTCGACCACGGGCAATCAAGTCGCAAGCGGTGGCGGATTTGCTAGCACAGTTCCCTGATAACAATCATGAGCCTGTGATTGAGGAAGAACTGGAGGGACCTGAAATCTACGCAGTTGAGTTGCCTTACTGGACGCTCCATTTCGACGGGTCGTCAACAAGGAAAGGTGGAGGCATTGGGATAGTCTTGACCAAACCCGATGGAGAGGTCATACAGATGTCCGCAAAGCTTGATTTCGCAGTCACCAACAACGAAGCAGAGTATGAATCTCTCATCGCAGGTCTTCGCGCAGCAAGGGCACTAGAAGTAAGCAACTTGACGGTTATGGGAGACTCCAAGCTAATCGTCAAACAAGCCTCGGGCGAGTATGGTTTGAAGGAGATGAACTTATTGCCCTACCGGACCTTGGTACAGAAACTGGTGCAGCAGTTCTGCGATGTCAGGTACGAGCACAAACCCAGAGCGGACAATAGGCATGCTGATGCTTTAGCTACCTTGGGATCCAAGGTTAGTGCAGATAAATGTCCCGCGATAATCTCGATTGAAGTGCGAACATCCTCGGAGGTTATAGAGGACGTGTGCGACGACGAATGCATGAATGATGAAGACTGGAGAAAGTCGATATTGCGTGCCATCGCAGAAGGAACGAGCAACAAAAACTGGGCATCCACAGAGGGGTATTGCGTACATGACAATACCCTCTACTACAAAGGCCCTGGCGGAATACTCATGCGATGCGTCTCACAGCAGGAAGGACAAGCGCTGTTAGAAAAGATTCACCAACATGCTTGTGGGGAAAGTGAGGTGTCAATCTATCGGAAAGCCCAGAGGTATGGGATTCACTGGCCGGACATGTCAACAGCCGCAGCATTGATCCAAGGAAATTGCGAGAGTTGCGCACTGATCAAAGACTCTCTATCAGTTGCTCTGACTGATGATGATGTGGATTGGAGGAAGCCACTCTTTGACTTTCTCACGAAAGGTATTGTGCCTGAGTCGAGAAAAGAAGCCGAGAAACTAAAGAGAAAAGCGGCACGGTATGTGGTGCAAGAAAATATGCTTTGGCGAAGGGGCCATGAGGGTAACCTGCTGCGATGTCTAGACAGCAAGGAAGCACAAGAGGTGATGGACCTCTCTCATCAAGTGGAACATCGGGGAGGTGCGAAGTTATGCAGACAACTCCTCTCAGTCGGTTACTTCTGGCCCACCATGGAAGCAGATTGCCGCACTAAAGTAAGACGGTGTCAGGAGTGCCAATTCAAAGGAAACCTAGTGCATGCTCCTGCTGTATATCTACATGCGTTGGGAAAACCATGGCCGTTCCATACTTGGGCTTTGGATTTTGTTGGCCCCATCCGACCAACCTCGCACGGGAATCAGTTCATTCTCACCGCGACCGAGCTGTTCACCAAGTTGGTAGAAGCAATACCACTAAAGACAGCAAATGCGCTAGCCGTGGTCCATTTCATCCAAGAGAACATCATATGCAGGTTCGGAATTCCAAACACCATTCTCTCGGATAATGGCACCCCCTTTGTCAATCGCCAGGTAGCTGCGAAACTAGCAGAGTACAACATAAGGCAGATATGTTCTACTCCCTTCTATCCGAAAGGGAATGGTCAAGCGGAAGCAACCAACAAGACGTTGTTAAGAATCTTGAGCAAGATGGTGGCGGATAACCACAAGAAATGGGCTGATTCTTTGAACGTAGCCTTGTGGGCATATAGGACTTCTCCAAGGACTCCCACAGGAGTCTCCCCATTCCTTCTATGTTATGGTGCTGAAGCTGTAGTACCCGCGGAGGTAAAATTCAACTCTGCAAGACTGGCTTTCCATGCATTATACGACAATCAACGCGATCATGACTTGGTTCTGTTAGAAGAGAAGCGGGAGCAAGCTAAAAGGACTAACAAACGATACCAAGAAAAGATCGCTCGCGCGTACAACAAAACTGTCCAACGTCGAGATTTCGCAGTTGGAGATTTGGTCTTGCGCGCATCGGACCACTGCATGCGAGAGGCGGCTCATCCAAAATTCGCAGCCAACTGGGAAGGACCCTTAAAAGTCACAGAAGTCTTTGATAGTGGCTACTGCAACATACGAAGGTTGCATGGGACGACCTCAACCCCAAAGCTCAGTCAACATGCGCTGGATTAAGAAGTATTATCCTTAACTCCTCTCATTATATGCGTTAAATTACAACGTCTACTTTATGCTCTGTATTGCTAAAATTCATGCATCTTCTCTCCCATACGAGGGAATTGTAATCTCACCTCTCCCATATGAGAGTATTCTATAATAAAAAGACTTCTCCCAAATGGGAAGAACTTTATGATTTCAGGTGTCTTTATCGCTTTATTTATTTCTTCATTTCTCAATAGCGAAAGCCCATCCGCCGCGATGGCAGCATTATGAAAATATGATCTCAAGTGATCTCTAAGCCTATCTGTCACGATAGCAGCACTATGATCTTAAGTGATCTTTAAGCCTATCTGCCATGATAGCAGCATTATGATCTTAAGTGATCTTTAAGCCTATCTGCCATTATAGCAGCACTATGATCTTAAGTGATCTTTTAAGCCTATCTGCCATGATAGCAGCACTATGCAAGTATGATCTTAAGTAATCTCCAAAGCCTATCTGCCAAAGATAGCAGCTGTACTAGAGTCCTATTTTAAGCGATTCTCAAGCCTATCTGCCAAGATAGCAAAGCTATGTAAATGCGATCTCAAACGATCTAAAAAACTCATCTGCTAAGGCAGCAGTTCTCATAAATGATTCTCAACCTGCGAATCTATCTGCTGGATAGCAAATCGTAGCGATAACACAATGCGAATATGACACTACAAAAAAAGTGAAGCTTGCCAATATGCATGCGAGAATCGCAATTTGTTGTAACAAAAACAAAAACAGCAAATCAAACAAAGCGATTTATTATTATGAGTCAAAATGACTTACAAATTATCTGTTCTAGATAGCAGCTTACAAGCGGAAAAGCTCCGACTGAGCTAATTACACAGCCAACATGGCTTACAATTCATCTAGATAGCAGCTTACACGCGAAAGTTACAAAGAAGGGAAATCCTTACTGTAAAAGGATCGGCCTATCGATCCTACATGCGATCAAAGATCTGTAGCAAGTAGGGTGTTCCTATCAAACGAACGGCCTACCATGTCTACAAGACCTATGCGACGCTATGTTCAAGATCCCAGGATCTGACAAGGCCTCTGTCTGATCAACACTCCAAGAGATGTGCCTGAGGAACCACCTGTTCCGGCGTATGCGGCGGTGAAGAACAGGCAAGCAGCAACTCCTAGGGCAAGAGGCTCCTTGTCCACGGAGACGAGCACAATGGCTCGCCAACCCGAGTTCAAGAACATGGTGGTGAATGATCCTCCTTCGGGAAAGCTAGAGGAGAAATCCGCCGTTCATCACGAGTCGGTGGCAAGGTCAGTACGGCGCTGCACCTCGCCGGGAGGCGGCCGGAAACACGATCTGCAAGCATAATAGACGAAGAAAATTCTTCGAACAAGCATGACACATTATGTGCATCTTCTTTATGATGGTTATGAAGATCAATAAGCCTCGTAAAGAAGATCTTGGAAGCTATTTCTATGTCACAAAGCATAAACTCAGGTTTCACAACTTGAAGTTGCCATGAATCAAAGAAAGACAAGCATTGAAGCCAGCAGTCGTTGGGACTCATGGCAAGCCACATTTTGGGATGAAATACCCAAGCAGTGGAAGGCAGGGTTTACATAGACCCGACGGAGACCCTTCAAATCTCTAGCTGAGTCAGCAAAGCTTGGAAAAGGGGTAAGCAGCCTTGAAAAGAGGTAACAATCAATTACCCTACTAAAGGCTACGACGATTCAGTTGCGTATCCTAATTAATGACGGAAGGTCATGATACGGATGGACTTCCCAAGGAAAGCGTGCTTATCTGATAAGTAATTAGTGCGAAAATCAAGACAGAGTATCAAGAGCTGACGTCATAATTGATATGCACAGAGATATTCGAGCAAATCACGGGAAGGGCAAAACAGGCATTCAAATTTTTTTTTGAAAAAAGGGGGGGAGAAACCCTAGCAACATTACAGTAATGTTTTAGCATTTTGTTCGACACAAATTTGTTATTGTCCCAGGGAGTCATCAGGAGTAAACTGACGTGACAAATTTTCCACTTTCTCCACTTCTTGCTTCAACCGCTCGTAGTTGGCGCTCATTTCATGGAAGAGCTTCACAGCCTCTTCAGCTTTCTGCTTTTGCTGCTCCACCTTTTGCTCCTCAGCTGCGAGGTTATGGAAGCCGCGCTTCAAATTCACGGCCACGCAAATCTGGGTGACTCTGTTGACAAGATACCCAAAGCCCAGCTTGCCTTGAACTTTGGCGTGAAGGTTTTGACACATGTCGAAAAGCAACTCCGCGCTC